>OY756961.1:4445000-9445000 GCA_963580455.1 Euonymus europaeus | reverse complement strand
TATCATAAGGTACATTAGCTTTCATATTATCTTCTGTAATCAGTAGGATCCAATAAAGCTTCCTCTCCTGATGTACTAGAAAGTTTGATGTCAACTTGTGAATTCAGTTTCCTTAAGTAAATCAATAGTATATTTTCTTTGATTTATAATAAACCCAGTGGATGATCTAGCTATTTTGAAACAAGGAAAATAAGTTAAATCACCCAAGTCTTTTATCTTGAAACATGAACTAATAAAAATGTTTTGTAAATATTACTGCATAGTTTGTATTTTCTGCGAGTTTACTAACAGAAATTATTTTGAATGTAAAACTAGGAACACATAACACATGAGAAAGAGTTAAACTTGGTGTGATTGTAGTTGTTCTTATGTGTATAATCTGGTGCTTTTGGCCATTTGGCAAAGTGACAAAATAATGATGTAATGGATGAGATGTATGCAATAGATGTACGTCACAAACAATATGATCTGAAGCTCCACTATCTATAATCCATTTGTTAGAAAGCTTAAGAGAATTAGATGACGAATTACCTGCTACTGCAGCAGCAGTAGCTATGTGTTGAGACTATTCTGTATTAGTCTCCCCATTGTTTGCCTTTGCTTTGAGAAAAGCTAAGATTTGTTGGCATTGCTCATTGGTGAGATCTACATATTGAGAATGATCTCCAGTCCTAGTAATGGAGGCTTCAACTTGATTTATAACATAGTTCATGTTGTTGTTGGAATTTGTCTTGAACCTCTTGGGTGGGAACCCATGAATAAGAAAGCACCTGTCAACATTGTGATTGTCACGTTTACAATTAGTGCAAAACATACCAGTCTTATTTGCTTGAGTGGATATGTCATTACCTTTCTTTGTTTTATCATTGTCCTTGCTGGTGCTTTTGAAATTTGATTTGTTGAAGTAATTGGGTCCACTATTCTGGAACCTCTTCACAGCCATCGCCATAGCCTCATCAGTGAGTGATTTTTCAGCGGTTGACATTTTCTGCTTTCTTTCTTCTTGTATGATGGCGTTGAAAGCTTGATTTGCATTTGGAATAGGATGCATGAGTAATAGCTGACTACTAATGCTATTTTAGACTTCATTGAGGCCAAAGATGAACCGCATCAACTTCTCACTTTCTCTTTTTTCGTTGATCATTGTTTGAGCTACACAGTCAGTACACTTGCAAGCTGGAATCTATTCATATTCCTCAAGCTCTTCCCAAAGAGCTTTGAGTTTAGAGAAATATTGAGTGACTGTGAACTCCTTTTGTTTGATTGTGGACAGATCTCTGAAAATTTTGAATTTCCTTGTGCCATCAACCACTACATATTTGCTTTGTAAGTCTAACCAGATGTGATGAGCTATTTTAGAAGTTGATATGATAGGTAGAATCTGAGGAGAAACCGTGTTAGTGATCCAGTTGATGATCAAACTATTTGCTTGCACCCAAAGTTGATGGTTGAGATCATGAGGTTTTGGAATGGGAATGGTTCCAAGAAGAAAACCCTGTTTATTTCTTGTTTTCATTGCATTCATGAAGTTTCTGTTCCATGTGTGGTAATTGTTACCTGTTAAATCAGAAGTGACTAATTTTGTGATTGAAAAATCACTTGGCAAGAAGCTAAATGGATTCAGTTATGGATTCTGAGCGTAAGGCTGAAGTGGTGGATAAGCAAAAGATGAAGTTATAGCATGTGTAGAAAAAATTGGTGTGGGAATCAATTGTTGAGTGGTGGGTTGCGAAGTGTAAGAAGAGTATGGTGATGGTGGTGGTTGTGAGTGTATATTGGAGATTGAAGAAATTAAATGTATCATATACCTTGTGGCTTCAGCCACTGCTTTAGAAACTGGTGGAAGAACACCATTAAGTGGTAGAGTTGGTGATTGAGAAGTATTTGGTGGAAGAACACCTGGAGGATGTAGTGGCTCCGATACCATGATGTAAAATATAGATTGAGCACTTGATTCACATTCAAGAAAGTAGAGAGAAGAAGACAAGATGAAACAGAGAGAAGAGAAGGTTTGAACAACACAATATTGTATTCATTCAAAACTACAACCCAACGAGCAAGATACAGATATATATATATAAGTTGCACTACAACGATCACTTGTTGATGTGACATAAATAATAAATAATTGATCTAAAGCTATTCATCTAGTAAAATCTAGAAAAGCCCAAATAAGGCTTAGACTAAAAGACTCAAATAGATGAATTGGGCTGATACAATAAAAAAAATCACAAAAGGAAAAGAGAGCCCAATAAAAGACACGGGAAAATTTTTCTTCACGGCAGAAGTCGTCTTCACCACACCGCACTGCAAGAACCCTAATAATAATTGCTTGATTTCACTTCCATTAATTATACTAATTTGATTTTATATGTTTATTTAGGCAAAGTTTGATATGGGTGATGAGCCACAAAGGGAAAAACTTTTACTTAGATCAATGGAAAAAAAGTGAAAGGATTTTCGGTATAGGCCGAAGAAGGAGTTTTATGACACCCGTGAAATAATTCAGCAAAGATTGCAGAATCCATCACCGATTGGTGAGTGGACAAGACTGGAATTGGTTGGTGACAGATTATTGGGGGAAGAACAAGGTTCACGTGATATTTTCTTCTTCTTATTGGTTGTATAGTTATATTATTTTAGCTTACCTCGATTAATACTAACTTATTCATGTAGGAGATGTGTGAAAAAAACTAAAGAAAATCAAGAAGTTCAACATGCTTCATCGAACCGATTGTAAATCCTTCGCTTTGATTGAACGCAAAGAGGTGAAGTATATATGTATGTTTGTACTTTACTATCCATTAAATGTAAATTATAATTATTAGCATGTGTTATTTTCCAAATGTCACTAGACAACAAGGATAGGAGTTCGTCTGAGCCGCATCCAAATGTTCGAGCTTTGAAATACCAAGAAAGATGGATCATTTGCAGACAAATTCACACAACAAAAGGCTGTATGTATATATTTTATTTTTTTAGTTTTTATCCTTTTGGTTTTCGTACCCAATTTTGTTTATGTATTGTTTAGGCTCATTAATTATGAAATCAAATCTAAACCTTTTACTTACAACTCTGTGTTTATATATAAAAAGAAATGCATCATCTTATCGATAATCGAGAGGAGGGATTGAACTCATTAGAAGACGATCACATCTTCATAGAAATGTTCAAGCCGGATATACCTAGGCATGTGCGTTGTAGAATATACAAAGTGACGCCATCTTTGGAAAGTGGCACTAGTCTGTCCGGACTTCTGTAGCTACTGAAGAAGCGAGGAGGGATGCAAAGATCGCTAGAAGAGAGGCTGAAACGGTGAGGAAGGAACTTGAAGAGTATAAGATAATCATCGATGAGAGAGTGAGATACGCCAATGAGAGAGCAAGGAAAACCGAAGAAAGCATGGCTGCAATGATGCAAGCTTTGTAAAGATTGACAGATGGGAGGAAGGAACTTGAAGAGTATGTAGACTAATGCATTTTCATTTCATTTTTTAAGTGTAACATTTTCACATTCTTATATTTTCAAGATCTATTCCATAAGACCACCCACATTAGTTACTGAATGTGGGTGGTCTGCAACAATTTGAAGACTAATTTTTGTCATGTAGTGCATTTTTTACTCACATCAGTTACTGAAAACTCATCTCTAAAATATTGTTTCGCTACAGTACCACGCCCGACCTCTCATACAACTGTTCATGTGCAATTTCCCATTTTCAATTAAAAAAATTAGTTTGTTGTGAAGATCATCGTCATTGTATCCACGCTCAGTGACTACGGTCATGCTTAGCTCCATTCCACTACCTCTGTTATCCAACCAACCTCATATACAACAATTGCAGTACCCTCGGCATCCAGTGAAGCATATTTAGGATCTGCGAAAATTGATGCTTGAAATACCTGAAGTGGTTGATGCGATCCGATCCTTGGGTATGTCATTGTGCTGCTTGTTGAGATATTTGCTTGATTTTCTAGAACAAAGATCCAAGAACACAACACGAAGAACGTATTTTCGAACTCCAATTTCACAAAAAATTGTTGTCGGCTTGGATTCATGTCTGGCCGATGGATGACTTGACTTGATGAAGTCGGATCCGTGGATCCTTGAAAAGGTCTTGTAGAGAATCAGTGAGAGAGAATGACAATCAATTTTGAATGCAGTATATGGAGAAGAAGACATACACGTGTAATCAATTTTGAAGAAATGCTTTAATATTTAATATTTAAAATACATATTTAATAAAAAATTATTATAATTATTAATATCAAATGTTAGTTGATTATTATTTAATATGCTACAATTTGATGTTATATTAGTAATAAAATGATTGAGTTTAATTAAATAAAAAGTGATTGCAGAAACGAATATTTAAATATTTTAGAATATTGATTTAGAGTAACTAATGCGTGTTGTTACTGAAAGTAGAACAGATTAAGAAGAAGAAAATTGAATCAAGTAATCAATTGATTCATCTGAGAGTTCTATATTACAAGCCAAGACGCAAAGCATAAATAGCATCTACAAAAGAAGAAGCCAGAAAGCTATCAAGGGGAAGAAAGGACAAGAAATCCAAACCAGCCTTGTCAAGATCTAAAACAATGGATATAATTCAAATGAAACGATGTCGTGTGCTGTTATTGTTATGACATCGTAAAGGGTAGTGTTGTAATATCCCGAACCCAAATTTAAAAAAATATAAAAATAATAAATTTTCAAATTTAATATTTTAATAAATACTAGATATTCTTAGAAGAATATTGGCGCAAAAATCACTTGAATTGGAGTTAAATTGGATATGTTATTAATTTTGGAAGATTATGTAATTAAGATTGAAACAAAGGGGCAAAACCGTCATTTCCCCAAAAATCTGGTTTAAACCAGATTTCTCTGGTTTTGCAGCAGCTGCCGAGAGAGAGAGAGAGAGGGGGGTTTTGTTCGTTTGACGTCCGATCGGAGCAAGTAAGGTGTCAAATCGAAGCTCGTGGTGAGAGGAGCAAAACCCAAGTCGAATCACCGCCATCGAACCACCGTAGATGGCGGAATCAGGCGGCGAAGTTTTGGTTTTTCAAGATTTCAAAGCTCGATCCCGGTCGATGTTAGCAAATCGGTATACAAAATACGCAGCGGAAGCTACAAAATTTACCTCTTGAAGCGTGCTCGATCAAAATCCATCCAGTCGATTGATCTCCGATAATACGGAGACTCTAGTCCGTCCACCGGAATCTCAATACCAAGGTATTACAATAATTTTGGTGTCTCACACCACAAATGAAATTTTCCATATTGGAAAGTTTCCCTTCGAGAAAAGTGTTAAATCTTGAATTCAATTCGATCAATTGAAGTTTTGCAATATGTTTTAATATATTGCATATCCAGCACAATTCATTCAAAAATGAATTGTCATTATGTTGACAAAATGTGGTGTCGGCAACCACCTTTTGCAACATTAATTAAATATATTAATTAAATATATATAATTGTATTAATTAAATATGATTTTATATTGATTAATTTATCATGTGCTAGCATTATCAATTAATCAATCATATCCAACCCGGTTTACAATAAACCTTATTTAATTAATAATTCGATTATTTTTATCTCATAAAATTATCGAATCCACACAGTTCTCTTAATAACCTTAGCTGAAACAATTTTCATGCGATTCCTTTATGTGTGACTTTCTAGGTTCATTACTGATTGACAATAAGAATAATATCAAACTCTTTAATATTAATTAAAACACATTTTAATCATTTCTTATAAATCACGAGTGACACCTAGCAGTATATCGTGATTACCCAATCAGTGATGAAATCTTTCATATGAACCTTTAATTACGATTACCATGTAATTAAATCCTTCCACTGTACAATATCCCAATTGAGTGAGGATCATGGATATCCGTCAAATCCACTAACTCAATTATATGTAAGATCCAATATTTTATTGACAATCCAATAATTAATGAAAACACCTTTTTCATTAATCATATAACCTCGGCCAAGGATTTCCTCTGTCAATAAATATTCGGATCACATAGGATATTCTCCTCGTTTATTTCGAGGCAATGGATCCCTTGTTGACTGCACACAAGTCTTCATATATAACTAATTGAATCCATCGAATGTCAATATTTATTCAATGAATAAATATTTCCAACATTGACAAAATTCAATCACCCATATACAAGACTACTATGTCATCTCAGGTCTAAGGATTATTTACACAATCGTAAATAAATAATAAATCATTGACAAGGAAATAAACCTCCATGTGATTCATTATTTAGCAAGTCATGTTCGAAGCATTTATTCAACAATAAATCTTCCATATTGTTTGTTCTAATATCTCATATTAAATTGCATGAGACTCACAACCCTATCATTATAGGAAACAAACAGTATGCTGATCTTCCGAATTATTATTGTCCAATTTAATAATTCTATGATCAGGAACTCAATTTAAGATATTCATACTAGAGATCACTCGTCACTCATATTCTCAACTCTTGAGAACGAGGTCTCTAACAAATATCTATGGACATATTTAATATAACTATTTAAATAGAAATATCAAATATACAATAAACTGTCATTTATTTAATCAAGCTAATATAGTACTATTATTATATACGTTCCAAATACTACCATATAAATTGGCTGTACAGGACATATATCTAACAATCTCTCACTTGTCCTAAAGCCAATCGTTATGGTATCTCATACCCATCTTCTCTAGATGACAATCTAACTGCTGAGAGTTAGTGTTTTAGTTAATGGATCAACAATATTTTCTGCTGATGCTATTTTCTTGCACATTGAACTATTTCAATAACACAGTTTGAGAAAACCATATAATTCTTTTAGATCTATCTCCATAGATTCTAATTCCCAGAATATAAGCTACTTCTCCCAAATCTTTCATGGAGAAAGATTTTGACAACCAGACTTTAAATGAAGTCATTATTCCAACATTATTCCCTAATAGGAAAATGTCATCAACATACAAGACAAGGAATGTGTTAGTACTCCCA
Organism: Euonymus europaeus; assembly: GCA_963580455.1. Classification (NCBI taxonomy): domain Eukaryota; kingdom Viridiplantae; phylum Streptophyta; class Magnoliopsida; order Celastrales; family Celastraceae; genus Euonymus; species Euonymus europaeus. The sequence goes on along the minus strand of OY756961.1, from coordinate 9,437,961 downwards.
CTAACCTTTTGTAAACATACGGTTCATCCACATTTTAATGAAACCAAACGATTTGATTACTTCATTAAAACGGATGTTCCAACTCCTGGAAGCTTGCTTAAGACCATAAATGGATCTCTTAAGCTTGCACACCTTTTGTTTTCAACCTTTGGATTCAAAACCCTTGGGTTGTTCCATATAGATATCTTCCTCAATGTTTCCATTAAGAAATGCAGTTTTGACATCCAACTGTCATATCTCATAATCATAGTGTGCAGCTATGGCTAATAAAATCCTGATAGATTTCAACATACCAACTGGTGAAAAGGTTTCCTCATAGTCAATACCTTGTCTTTGAGTATATCATTTTGCAACCAGTTTTTCTTTGTAGGTCTCTATCTTGCCATCCAAACCAATTTTCTTCTTGTAGACTCATTTGCATTCTATAGGTACAATACCTTCAAGAGAGTCCACAAGATCCCAAACTTGATTTGAACACATAAAATTCATTTCAGATTTCATAGCTTCAAGCCATTTTGAAGAGTTAATATCATATATTGCTTCTTCACAACTAGTAGGATCATCACCATGATCTACATCTCCATGAACAAACAACTCTTGTATATCATGTAGTAAGTTATACCTTGTTGGTGGACGGATAACTCTACTAGATTTTCTAGGAGTTTGTGTGATGACATTTCTTGCATCATTGGATTCTTGAATATGATTTTGAACATATTGTAGAATATCAGATATTTTCTCAAGTTCTATCCTTTTCCCAATACCTTTATTCTAAATAAACTCATTTTTCAGAAAATGGCATCTCTAATATCACTATTTTGTGATCAGTGGGAATATAGAAGTAGTATCCCAAAGTTTCCTTTGGATATTCTACAAATCTACCTTGTTCATATCTGACCTCTAATTTACACTACAAGAAAATCGGAGATTAACGACGGAATTTACCGACGAAAAAATTTTATCGCTAAATACCGACGAATTATCGACGGATTACCGACAAACTTTTCATTTTGGAAATTACGGACGGATTGCCGACGAAATACCGACAGCATTATTACCGACGGATTGTTTTCGTAGGTAATATTTGGCGCCGTATGGGGCGCGAAAAGTGGCGACGAATTACCGACGGAATTTCCGTCGGAAGTCAAAACATTTCCGACGGATTCAATTCCATCGGTAAAATATTTTTTATTTTTTATTTTTTATTTTTCAAAATGAGGTACCGACGGAATATTCCGTCGGTAAATTGTGCTTTATTCTAAGTGTTTTATTTTAAAATGTTTCCCCCATTTCAGATTCATTCTCCTCCCATTTATGTTTAGATAACCCTAGATCTATCAACGCAATCAGCACTGACTCCATTGAAGATGACGGGCCGATCTCTGCTACTCCTTTCAAGCACAGCAGTCGTAGTCTGATTGCCAAGAAGCGACGCCGCGGGGATGCTGGTGCAGTTCGCTTGGTCTTCAGGCTAATTACAGGCGTCGTGGTGCTGCGTTTGAATGGGTTCAGGTGATTGTTTGTTTAAGATTTAGCTCTTCATTTTCTATGACCGATTAATTGCGTCAATGGCCTTCGAATGGGTTTGGGCGATTGTTAGGTTTTTCTTCTTCATTTTCTATGGTTTCTTTGTTCTCATACAGATGGTTTGAATGGGTTCAGGTAATTGTTTGGTTAAGATTTTGCTCTTCATTCACCCAGTTTTGAATAATTTCTTAGACTGGCGATTTGGGCTTATCAAAGGTGAAACAACACACGTTAGTATCCGGAGGCGTTCGTGGAACTTTGCCTTGGATGGCTTCTGAGTTACTAAGTGGAAAAAGTCATATGGTTTCTGAAAAGGTAACTCTCATTACTAATGTTCAACTCAAGTTTCTATTTCTCATATTTGATATAGCATACCATCTTATGTTGTGCTTCCATAATTGGTAAAAAATAATACATTCACAGCTGTATATACTCTATTGTGTTGATTTTGAGATGTAAAATGCTTTTTTTATTTTTATATGAGTGGAGGTATTCCTTTACATAATTTAGATAATATTCTTGATTGTTTGCTGATAAGTGAGAAGATTAGAAAGCTGAAACTGCCTATGCCTCTTCTTTTGCTGTTCTTAGTAGCCTATTTTAGTTCATTTTGAGGAAGTGGATATCAATTACATTCGTTAAACTAATGTTTTCCAGCCCTTACATGTTGTGTTTAAAAATATGGCTATACTTATGGAAGGTCATTGATCTTTGTCCCAAAGTTCTATATTTATCGATATGCTCTTTTTTAAAATTCAAGCTGGAATTTAACACAATCCCATCCCTAGTTTTTTCCTTAAATTTTACAGGACATGGCTTGGTTTGAGCCATTTGTGTTTACTAATTTCTTATATTATATTATGCAAGTTGCTGGTTCAATTGCCCCTAATCAGCTATCAGATGGTGCATATTCTATTCTTATTAGTTCACTAATGTCTCAGGGTTTAATCTCATTGACAGGACAAAAAGCTCTCTGGTCATTGCTCTGGACAGTCATCTTCAACTTATTGAAAGGTGGTGTAGGTTGATGTCTGATGGTTCAAGGATCCTTTAGCTTTATGTAGAATCAATTTTGTGACCTCTGCATATGTACAATTTGTGTGAGGGTTCTTACCGTGTAATTTGTTCAGCATCTTTGAACTTTTTGGCTAAATTTGAAACTAAGCTTAGTAGTGAGGGGTGCTATGTCGTTTTCCATGTCAGATTGAACTCTATCTCTTACATTTGCTTATTTCATATATATTCTTTTTTCTTTTTGTGTAATATATATTTTTTTTATATTTTTTTAATTTTACCGACGGATTTCCGACGGAAGTTCTAATTTTTAATTTTTTTAATTTTTTTTTCGACATAAACGAACCTAATATCGACGGAAATATCCGTCGGTAAACTTACCGACGGAAAAATATCCGTCGGTAAATTACCGACAAAACATTTTTTCGTCGGTATTTGAGTAGCGACGAGGGTTTTACCGACGGAACAACATCCGTCGGTATTCCGTCGATAATCAACTTTACCGACGAATTTTTCTAATTTACCGACGGAAAATTCGGTCGGTAATATGCAAATTTCTTGTAGTGTTATTTGTCAGCAGCTTTTTGATGTGTGCTGGACAACCCCAAATCCTAACATGTTTAAGACTTGGAGCCCTACCAACTCATATCTCATATGGTGTCTTAGGAACAGATTAAGAAGGAATTCTGTTCAGCAAATAAGTTGCAGTCAGAAGACAGAAACCCCATAATGAAATGGGTAAATCTGTATAACTCATCATTGATCGTACCATGTCTAACAAAGTACGGTTTCTCCTTTCTGATACACCATTCATCTGTGATGTTCCTAGAGGAGTCAATTGTGAAACAATGCCATGTTCTTTTAGGAACATATCAAATTTCAGACTTAAGTATTCACCACCTCGATCTGATCGAAGAGCTTTAATACTTTTTCCAGTTTAATTTTCTACTTCAGCTTTGAATTCTTTGAACTTTTCAAAAATTCATGCTTGTACTTCATTAAGTACTCATACACATACCGTGAGTTATCAACAGTAAAAGTAATGAAGTAGAAATAACCACCTTTAGCCATTTGATTAAAAAGCCCACATACATCTGAATGTATTAATTCTAAAACTTCTGTAGATCTTTGACTTTGTCCAACAAAGAGTGATCTGGTCATTTTGCCCTGAAGACAGAACTCACAAGTAGAATAGGATTCTAAATCCGAGGATTTGATTAGACCCTCTTTTATCAACTTGTTAAGTCTTTCTTCTGTAATATGACCTAATCTAAGATGCCACGGATATTTAGAATTATTTCTAGGTGATTCATTTGCATTATTTATCACATTATGATCGATGAACTATATGATGAATAAATGGAAACAATATTCTCAAGTTTACAAAAGTCAAGCATACCGTCCAAAAGGTGTCTACTTTTCCTTGACTTTCAAGGACTTGAGATATTCAGAACAATTTCTTTTCCAGTGATCATCCTTCTGACAGAAGAAACATTTTCTTTTATCTGCTGCTGACTTGTCCTTAGACTTCTTCTTATAAAGTCCAGACGTTGAAGCCTTCTTGTTTTTCATCTTCTTGCTAGAAGAAGAAACCACGAGAACTTTCTCAACAGTCTTTCTTTTCGAAATTGAGATTTATTCTCGAATTTCTCAGCCAGTCAACAATATTTGACCCCGTAAGGCATCTTTTCATCCAATATTCGTGCAAGTGTGTTGGATTGAGTCATACTCGTGTGCTTTGAAAATAAGCAAAGATTATTAACAATAGTCTATATTATCCAAATCAATTTTTGGTCTTTAAAAAGATTTGGTACCTCCCACTAATTTTTCGTAACTCATACATCCTTATTTGAGTAACGGAAATCCTTATTAGAATTTCTAGTGAGTGATTGAGTTCTTATTAATTTTCAATATACCTCACGTTTAGTCGTTTCTTGGAATACTTAAATCAATAAGTGAACAACTCTTGTTCAATGTATCTCATACATGATTCAATCATTTTACTTTGGCTCCAAGTATGCAGAACCTCACCTTTCCTGGTTTCTTGGCCCATTATACATAGCTAAGTTTTGCCCACTATCCAATAAATATAAAGATTTGAATATTAGCATCCTCACCTTTACTGGTTTCTTGGACCCCAATATATCTTTATATTTATAACATCTCATGCTTAATAAAATATTGAAAACATCTCTTATGACTTAGTGTATTATCCCCACGATTTCTTCATGATCGATTATACATAATCATAAAATTTTCAAAACTTTATATAGTGGAGAGCCACGATATAATTTCTTAAATTATACCGTTTATCAACTTAATATTTAAAGGGATGTTTAAATGTCTCATCTTAAATTACACACATGCACCATTAAATTTATTCTAAGAATATATCACATATATCATAAAATAAACTCAATTAATCATGCATCACTTATTTATTCTAAACATATATCATCAAATATAAATTCTAGAATAAATAATATGTAATATAAATCATGCATCAATTATATACATGCATCATATGAAACAATTTTATAATATAATGAATCAACATTTCATTAATTCTTTTTCATTATCATTTAATTTATTTAAGCCCAAAACATAACAATTATATAAGCCCAAATTAATTAAAATAAGCCCAAACATTTTGGTCCATTGCCCAAAATACTGGCGAGTAACATTTACTCTTATAACTTGTATAATTGGACTTCATTTATGGCCCAGAAGGTTGACACGTGAAGCTGAAAACCAGAAACTATCTCCGCCTCTCCGGTCCATAGCCATTGACTTTCATGCCATCGTTTCAGCTTTCACAAATGGGTCTTCTTCTTGACCCGTTTTCAAGCCACGAATACCTGCAACATTTGCAGGATATCATTGCCAGTAGCCTACGCCGTTTATGGCAACAGAAGTGTCTAGCAAAATACAGAACTTGTGAATGCCCAACACTTGGACCCACACCCGGATATGATTACGAAACCCATCTCTGCTACCCAAAACCTACAACAACTACAGATTTTGAGCCAAAATTCTGGCACGGTTTCAGCAATTTCAGGAGACGCACAGCTCCCTGGTGTCAACTCTTGACCCCAGATACGTTGGATAAGATCTTGGCTGCCTAAGTGTGAAAGATTGATACCCGCTTGACCTTTAAGATACCCCATCTGTTCCGGCGCTGTTTCCGGTGGTTCGTCCGGCTCAAAGACTCAATTCTTGAGTCAAGTAACATTATATGCCACTACCGTTGCCCGGATCTAACCACCTGCAACAATTGCAAATTTTGACCAAAAATTCCAGCGTTCTTTTCCGGTGACATTTCAGGTATCTCCTCTGCAGCAATCGGCCATCCATTCAGGAGTATTCAGGTGGCGCAAAAACTACCTAGAGTCAACCCTTGACCCCAGTAGCAGAAGATGAATTCTTGGATATCCAGAAAATCCATATCGGGTATCCTAGATTTCTTCTTCTTTTCCCAGTTACTCTACCTGCAACTCTTGCAGATTGTTCCGCCGCAAAGCAAGAACACCGTGTCCGGAGACTGAGGTGATAATGACGAACGCTTCGCTCAACTCTTGAGTCCGGCGAAAAATACCAGTAGCCACAACAAGTCGGAATTTCATATCAGGATTTTCTGGGTTTTTCTATGGGTTCTTCCTTCTACAGGCGTGAAAACTGCATACCTGCATGTATCTGCAAAATTCATCAGAATCCAGCTAGTGTCCGAAACCAGTTCTGGGAACAACGGTGGCAGGAGATCATGCCGGAGTCAACCATTGAATCCGATAGAACCATCTGCAGCCTTGGTCACCCAGGTGAGTAGATCGGGTTTTCTTCTGATTTTCAGTTTCTCGGATCCAGCTCATCCTCATCATGAAATATCATATAAAACCAGTATAGATAATTTCAGTCAAGGCATAAACAGATCAAGCTTGAAAACAAATCCAGATATAGGAAAGATTATAACCTTAGATCTATAACCAGATGAACAAAACAATTTTGTTCAAATAAAATCAGTTCAAACAAGCAATTTTATAAAATCTGGATTCTTATCAAAATCTAAATTTTGATATGTATACCGAAGCATAACGCCTCCGATACCACTGTTAGCAAATCGGTATACAAAATACGCATCGGAAGCTACAAAATTTACCTCTTGAAGCGTGCTCGATCAAAATTCATCCAGTCGATTGATCTCCGATAATATGGAGACTCTAGTCCGTCCACCGGAATCTCAATACCAAGGTATTACAATAATTTTGGTGTCTCACACCACAAATGAAATTTTCCATTTTGAAAAGTTTCCCTTCAAGAAAAGTGTTAAATCTTGAATTCAATTCGATCAATTGAAGTTTTGCAATATGTTTTAATATATTGCATATCCAGCACAATTCATTCAAAAATGAATTGTCATTATGTTGACAAAATGTGGTGTCGGCAACCACCTTTTGCAACATTAATTAAATATATTAATTAAATATATATAATTGTATTAATTAAATATGATTTTATATTGATTAATTTACCATGTGCTAGCATTATCAATTAATCAATCATATCCAACCCGGTTTACAATAAATCTTATTTAATTAATAATTCGATTATTTTTATCTCATAAAATTATCGAATCCACACAGTCTCTTAATAACCTTAGCTGAAACAATTTTCATGCGATTCCTTTATGTGTGACTTTCTAGGTTCATTACTGATTGGCAATAAGAATAATATCAAACTCTTTAATATTAATTAAAACACATTTTAATCATTTCTTATAAATCACGAGTGACACCTAGCAGTATATCGTGATTACCCAATCAGTGATGAAATCTTTTATATGAACCTTTAATTACGATTACCATGTAATTAAATTCTTCCACTGTACAATATCCCAATTGAGTGAGGATCATGGATATCCGTCAAATCCACTAACTCAATTATATGTAAGATCCAATATTTTATTGACAAACCAATAATTAATGAAAACACATTTTTCATTAATCATATAACCTCGGCCAAGGATTTCCTCTGTCAATAAATATTCGGATCACATAGGATATTCTCCTCGTTTATTTCGAGGCAATGGATCCCTTGTTGACTGCACACAAGTCTTCATATATAACTAATTGAATCCATCGATTGTCAATATTTATTCAATGAATAAATATTTCCAACATTGACAAAATTCAATCACCCATATACAAGACTACTATGTCATCTCAGGTCTAAGGATTATTTACACAATCGTAAATAAATAATAAATCATTGACAAAGAAATAAACCTCCATGTGATTCATTATTTAGCAAGTCATGTTCGAAGCATTTATTCAACAATAAATCTTCCATATTGTTTGTTCTAATATCTCATATTAAATTTCATGAGACTCACAACCCTATCATTATAGGAAACAAACAGTATGCTGATTTTTCGAATTATTATTGTCCAATTTAATAATTCTATGCTCAGGAACTCAATTTAAGATATTCATACTAGAGATCACTCGTCACTCATATTCTCAACTCTTGAGAATGAGGTCTCTAACAAATATCTATGGACATATTTAATATAACTATTTAAATAGAAATATCAAATATACAATAAACTGCCATTTATTTAATCAAGCTAATATAGTACTATTATTATATACGTTCCAAATACTACCGTATAAATTGGCTGTACAGGACATATATCTAACAGTCGATTCAGTAGGAATTTTGGAACGAGACAGATACCATTGGATTTCTGTTGTTGTAGGCTTTATTCTGATGTAGGAGTGACCGAAAAAGTCGCCGGAAAAGTGGATTCCGGCGACGGTCAAGCCGAGTTGACTCGGGTTTGATCGAGTTGATCCGTTGACTCGGGTTTGACCTGTTTTGATTGGGTTGACCCGGGTTTACTATTTGACTATTGATCCGGTTTGACCGTTGACTTTTATTAGGGTTGACCATTGACTTTTTTGTATTTTGACAGTATTGGGTATACGTATTCGTATTTGGTGCAGGAGATTGATTTAGGAGTTTTGTGTTGGATTCGGATAGCTGAAGAGGTACAACGGAGTTGAGTTAGTCAGCATTGCAGGTAGGGATTCTGCCCTATTTCTTATTTGGGGTTCCGAGGGTTTCGTATTCGACGGACTCCTACTTGTCTATCTGTATGAAATTCCCGGAGGTTGGGAATTTCTCTATTTTTACTCTTATCTGATTTATTTCCGCAATGGCACTATATTACTATTTCAAGCTATTATTGATTGTGTTTGCACGACTGGTTACACTCTTGTGCGCCACGTAGTCCCGTTGGGCCCACACTCAGTGGTGGGGCCCACATCTTGGTTGTGGGGTTTTTGGTGAGAGTCCATATAGGACTATACTCTGGTGATTTTCTGTGATGATGCTACGAGATTATTGATGGATGATTTGTAGTGTGTGGGACCCACATTGGGCGACCCAGCCTACTGGATGTTTTGTTGATGGTTTTGATCGGGTACGTACCTGGAGTCCTGATTGAGGTGAGGTACATCCTAGGGGACGCTCTTCGATGTAGGCGATGCTATCGAGTACCTATATAGGCTCGATCCTCATCCAATCTGGGAAGTACCTGGACTGGGAGACACCTTGCGGGGATGAGGGTGGGTCCAGGGGAGGATTTTCTGGTGTTATGTGGATTTGAGTTGGTATGGATTTGAGTTGATATGGATTTGAGTACTGATTTGAGAGTTGTATTTGAGGATGGTAGTGGTGGAGCCTACTCGGTATCTACCCTACGGATTGACTAATTGTGATGAGGTGTATGATACATTGATTTTCTCAGAGATTTTATACCCTATCAGGGTATCACTTATGATATTCCTTTATGTATTTTATATCACAGGTTTTCTTACTTTATCTCTGATTTACTGGAGTTCGGTGGTACGGGAGTGTATCACTATTTGAGTTCTTGTTCATTTCCATTATCATATCCCGATTGTATATTCTGTTTACTCTGATATCGATGTTGTTTCCATATCCCTACTGAGCTTTGTGGCTCATCCCTTTCATTCACATGTTTTTCAGGTGAGATAGCTAGAGTGGATGATCAGCGCAAGGATGCGTGAGATGTGATATGTGGCTGCTGGGTGGATATTTGTGTCTTGGTATTTACATTCGGTTTCTATGATTTTTGTTGGAATGTGTGTTTGTCTTTAGTATCGGTATTCCGTATCTATTGGATTTCCCGCTGTAGACTCTGATTTGTATGTTACATTTAATTATGGCAGTATTCGGGATTTTGTTGACATGTATATGTGAGACTACTTATGTAGTGTTTGGGTAGATATTTGGTTTAAATCCGGTTCGAGGAACGGAGGAGTTCTCTGCCGGTCACGCCTCTGGGATTGATGGGTGCTCATATGCACCTATCTGGGAAAGGGGTGTGACAAGTGTCTTAACACCCCTTCTTAAGCTGGATGTGGTTGAAGTATCTACCATTTGCAGCTTGGACATGAAATTATGTAACTGAGCAGAAGACATGGCTTTGGTGAACATGTAAGCAGGTTGTTCAGAAGTTTGTATATGGTTAAGCTGAATCAATTTCTTTTCCACCTTTTCTATAACGAAGTGGCAATCAATTTCGATGTGCTTCGTTCTTTCATGATACACCGGGTTGTTGACAATATGAATGGCAGCCTCTGTCACAGTAGACTAAGATAGATTTCTTCATACGATCTTGAAGTTCATTGAGGACAACATTAATCCATGTTAATTCACTCGTTACTGAAGCTAAAGCTCTATACTCAGCCTCTACAGAAGATCTTGAGTTAGTTTTTTGTTTCTTTGATCTCCGAGCCACCAAGGCTTCTCCTAGCATTATGTTATAACCTATGATGGATCTACGAGTGTCTTGGCATGCTGCCCAGCCAGCATCACTAAAGGCAGTGATGTTTTTAATTTGTCCATGAGGAAATCGCAGTCCTTGGCTTGTTGTTCCTTTTAGATATTTGAGAATTCTTTGGGCAGCTCTAAGATGTTGGCTAGTAGGACTCTGCATGAACTGGCTGAAGGTGTTAACAGAGTATGTAATGTATGGCCTAGTGATGGTCAGGTACATTAATTTCCCAACAAGTCTCCTTTACATCATGGCATCCTCCAGAGGCTTTCCTTGAGACATAGACATCTTGGCATTCATATCCATTGGAGTGTTTATTTCTTTACAATTCCTAAAATTAGTGTCAGACAACAAATCCACAATTTATTTCTTTTGACATACTGTCAAGCCATTAGCACCTCTGCTAACCTCTAAACCTAGAAAATATTTTAATTCACCAAGATCTCTAATTTTGAAACAAGAGGCAATGTATTGCTTAAACTTTTTAATCAGAGAAGGATTGTTCTCTCCAATTGCCATATCACCTACATATAAAAGTAATACAACTAAAGAAGTGTTTTGTTTGTAAACAAATAAAGAATAATCACATTTAGATTGCTTAAAACCAAACTTTACCAAACATTCTTTGCACTTTGCAATCCACTGTCTGGATGCCTGCTTTAATCGATATAGAGACTTGTTGAGTTTGCATACAAAACCTGCACTGTGAGTCTCATATCCAGGTGGCATTTTCATGTAAATATCTTCTTCAAGATCACCATTTAAAAACGCATTTTGGACATCCAAATGATGAATAGTCCAGTCATTTGCAGCTGCCAAAGCCAGAAATATCCTTATTGTAACCATTTTAATTACATGGGAAAACGTTTATGTGTAATCGTAGCCATAGGATTGGCTGTTAAGATCTAAAACAACGGATATAATTCAAATGAAACGATGTTGTGTGCTATTATTGTTACGACGTCGTAAAGGGCAGTGTCTTAACAGTTACTATTTCAAAAATTGAAAATTGATAAAATGTATATTTTTACTGGAATTAAGAGAATTTGTTAAGAATAACTGTTATGGATGGTCTAAAGACCGATCAAGGGAAGCATGCTGGCAACACCACAAGCTTCAACCAAGTAGAAATGTGAAGTGAACACTTTCTTTTGAAGGTTGCAACCTGTAGATAGTTTCGCTGATATATGTCATATTGGTTAGCATTGAGATTAAATGAAATTTGGATGAGATCTTATGTGCCTTTGCTTTTTAATTTTTTTTTTTAAATTTCTGTAGAGGGATCAAATGAGTTTGGATGCACATTGGTTGCTGGTTAGAAATTGACATATACTTAATATATTCAATTCAAATTGTGAAGTTGAGAACACTAGCCAATTCTGAATTGTGTATCCCTTGTGTAAAGTTATTCCTAATCTGTACAATTGTTTTGGTTACAATTGGTAATCTCATTCTTATGCAGATGTATCTAAATGTTTGGGTGGTTCTATTCTTTTACAATTGTTTGGATGATCTTATTCTTATGGATCTGTATCTAAATGTTGTTGGAATGAAGTCACTCTAAAGGGCGAAAATATTTCTTATATTTTGGAGGATCAACATTTATTGGAAATTGCTGGGACCGCTTGGTTGTTTGTTTTACAAAACTTTTATAGATTTTGTTTTGGTTATCATAATATTTATGATTTTTTTATTTTTTTTCTTCTAAAGCGCCATGATAATAAAGTATATGTAAAAGCAAAAATATTTTTTAAATTCAATTAATTCTCGACATTTACATTAAGCGTCATTGAATAAACCATAAAGCGCCATAAATTAAAATAAACACGACACTTCAAACATTTTAATAAACAAATTATGAAAATATAGTCACTATGCTTTATGTTAATTACAGCGTTTTTATAAAGCACCATTAAACACTTGTTTATGATAGAGTATAAGTTGGTCTATAAGTTGTCAAATTAAGCTGTGAAATAAGCTTAGTGATATTTGGTAGAGTGTGCGTTTTTATAAAGCACCATTAAACACTTGTTTATGATAGAGTATAAGTTGGTCTATAAGTTGTCAAATTAAGCTGTGAAATAAGCTTAGTGATATTTGGTAGAGTGTGTGTCTTTACAGAGTATAAACTGTAAAAATTACACTTAGGGGCCTTTATACTACTTAATTAATTAAATAGAGAATATGTATCATTTTAATTTATTCCCTTATTATTTTATTTTGGCATTTAGAGTAATTTATTAATTAAATGGAGAATACATATAATTTTAATTTATTTTCTAATTACTTTTTTTAAAAAATGATACAATAATCATGAACTACCTTGCGTATATTAATTTTTTTTAAATGATAACATACATGTTTGCTAATTAATTATACATACATGTCTTACAATATTATCATAGTACACATTTACATTTATAACAATAAACTACCCTAGTGAATTAACAATCATATATCTAATCACACCCATGTTGTGGTTGTCTAAGAAAACACCACTTTATGCATTTTTCGGTCCTTCTTCATGTACAACGGAACTGCTATAATCTCAAATTCCTCGTTACTCCGGCTCCTCCGTCTAATATAATTGTGCAATGCACAACATGTGAATACAATGTCCACTTGTGTCCCGTACTTAAAACGTGCCATATTATTAAGAATCTTTCACCGCATCTTTGTAACACCGAATGTCCTTTCTATGACACTATGGAGAGATGCATGCTTCCGGTTGAAACTAGAGTATACAGCAAAAAATCCAAAACATCATAGAAACAAAAAGTAGATACTAAACAGACACAAACATCCCCACAACAGCTACCCATCATGTCTCACACATCCCTGCACTGATCATTCACTCCGTTTATCTCACTTGAAAAACATGTGAATGAAAGGGATGAGCCACAAAGCTCAGTAGGGATATGGAGAATATCGATAATCATAGTAAACGGAATGTATAACTCAAGATGTATAAATGAAATGTACAGAAACTCAAATGGTGATACTCTCCAGTACCACGGAACTCCAATAAATCAGAGATAAAGTAAGAAAATCTGTAAGATATAGAAAACGTAAAGGAAATCATAAAGTGATATACTGATAGGATATAAAATCCCCGAGAAAATCGATACATCAAAATCATCAATCTGTAGGGTAGACACCGAGTAGGCTCTACGATTACCATCCTCAAGTACAACTCACAAATCAGTACTCAATCATAATCCAACTCAAATCCATACAACATCGATAAATTCTCCCCTGGACCCACCCAGATCCCCAAAATGTGTCTCCCAGTCCAGGTACTCCCTAGATTGGATGAGGATCGAGCCTATATAGGTACTCGATAGCATCGCCTACATCGAAGAGCGTCCATCGAAGAGCGTCCCCTAAGATATACCCCACCTCAATCTGGTCTCTGGGTACGTACCCGATCAGAACCATCTGTTGGGTTTCAATGAATCATACACAGCGGAAGTTTAAAAATTTCTTGTGAAACCCTCCAGATGATCCATGTGAAAGGGCAAAAATCGGTGTTTAAAGAGTTACCTCTTAAAGTGCAGAAAACAACCAATTGCTTGGCTTGAACGATCCGAATCAAACCGCACTATCCAACCGAACAGCACGCCTCTATGGTATCCACACGAACAAGCCTAAGATTGCCTCTTCACGTTATGCTAGTAACCAGGAGAAGGGGACCAATCCGTTTTCTCTCAACTCACTTTGAAGTGCGGCACACCAAGAGTTGTAACTCACCCTAGGGTTACTCTAACCCTAAATATTTCGTGAGTCAAGTAAAACCGAAAAAGCCCTTATCCCCTTGAAGAGAGAAGCCCATGTTTTTGGACACTTGACCATGTTCAATGAATCCAATTAATTGAACCGGTCATGGACTCTACATAAAGCCCTAAGCCCAAAAGTAATTGTTATTCTCTAATAACATAATCTTTGCTTATTCTATTTGTGCGACCCTATAGGTTCTCATTACGTTGGCAGTGAAACTAAAATCGTATTCTAGTATCACAAACAATGAGAGGTATCTAGCAACACATCATTGTTACCCAAGTAACGGGAATGTCAATGATTCGACATAACCTTTATTCATGACCAATTTTACATGCAGTCCCTTTATCCTTCATATCTTGATTAACACCGAGGCATGAAATATGTCATCCTCGTATAGGTTAATCTATGTGTTTCTTGACTCCGAGTAGACTGTTATAAACAAACGAGATCAATATCACATATTGACTCATTTGAGCACGGCCATGCATTTCTCAGTCTCACTCAATCAAGGGGCCCACAGATATTACTCCTGTTATATAGGAGGGACAAATTCCATTTATGTCACTCACATCCCTCCACATGATTCATGATACACCCAATCACTGACTTAATGGCCAACCCTTTTACAGGTGACGTTAGACAGTATCAAAATATATAATTCCTCATGTCGGGAACCGTAGTGATTTCAGGTCAGAGGACAACATATATTATTGTCACTATGAGAATAGCTTATGACATTCATATAACAATCCATGTAGTATTCTCATATTGGGTCTGTCCAGTACTTCTGTTCTCTAACAAATACCCATGTATTGATTTGATATCTCATATCCATGACCCGTAAGATTTGGTCATCAATCAACCTACATACTAGTCTCAATGTATTAATGTTATCCCAATTAACAATAATAATTGACTAGGGATGTTTAAGAATAGTGTTCTATATACATCCATGAGGATCTCACGTTCAAGTCACACACTTGAAGTCCCATGGCATCGAACCAACTATTCTAGGGATATTTATCACAATCATTTATATAGTGCAGATAAATAGATCATAATAAAAGAAATACCTCAATATAACATAATAAATATATGCGAGTACAATCATCTATATGATTGGCTCCTAGGGCATACACTAACACCATCAACAAATCATCAAGTAAAGAAGATGGTTAAAAAAACCCTAGAAATTGGAAATCTTGGTATTTTGCTTAGCTTGGGTTCGAGGTAAGGGATTACTAGCCTAATCTATTTCATTTTTTATCTCAATAATTAAATGTGATTACTTTCTTCATTGGTCTTCTATATTTGTGTTATATCCTTATTTTCTTCCTAAGGAGGAACGAACCTAGGATTAATATATATGTAGGACTCATATATATAGAGATATATTTATATATTCCATGGCATGCCAATTGTTATGCATTAGAGACACATGGGGAGATCGAGTACGGACTTGAAATTCCTGTAAGTTGATTAAAAATTATGTGGGAGGAGGGTTGTGGAACCCGTGCTTGGTTCCCGCCTAATAAGGCCCATGTAAACACTGAGATCTCGATCGTCAATTCGAGTGAACCTTAATCACTGTGGGTAAGACAGAAGTCTTACAATTGGTCTTATCCCTCATGGGAAATATATAGTGGCAGCGTTCACCACTTGATGGAATGGTTGCTCGGTGCGTCATTCTCGAGGGCCCATGAGGAAGAGACACGATCTCGAAATGGTTGATATTCATTGTGGTGATTCATGGTCTAACCATATTGTTGCATTGAGTTATCTAAAACTTCAGCTTATTTATTTTTATTGTTTCTCTTTATCCCTACTGAGACATTGCTCACTATTTTATTCCTTCTCTTATCCTAAATGAGTCTGTCTCTGCTATTGGAGAGGCGGGTCTGTAGGAGTGTCGACAATATGGCTGACACCTTGAGTTATGAGGATATTTAGGGAAGGGTTTAAATTATACTTCGTTATTATTTATTATTACTTATATGAGCTAGGATGATATACGCTTCAAGAAACACCCAATCGGTGTGATGATTGGAATGATCGGGAGGGTGTGCCGTGTGATCGGGACTCTCAGGCCAATTGTTGAGTATATGTCATATGGTTGCATGAATACTTGAATGATGTGTTCAATGCTTGTTTGATTTGATAGAAATGCTTTGATGCTAGATGGCTTGAGGCCCTGCTAGGTTGTGGAATTTCTATGTTGTTAATGGCCTGATACCTTGCCTAGTTTGTGGATATATGTTATTTGATGGCCTGAGGCCTTTTGTGGATTCGATATGATTACTTGGATTATTGATGTGTTTATCCAGGTTGGCACTCCCGATTTACCAGGAGGTGCATACAGTTTTTTCCAAAGAGTTATGATGGCTTAGTTAAAATAGCACTAAGTATTGATTGAATTGTACCAAAGTACTGCCCCTCGGGCTGGGGCATTGTAGTTCGATATGAAAGTTAGGTTCGGTAATGTAGAATCTATGTATGGGTCCGGGGTGTTAGAATTGTGTGGTAATAAGTCTCCAGATCATGTCGAGACCTCTAAAAATTTATTATGATTTCTTTCCCTTTAAATCATCGTTATCCATCATGTATTGAATAATGTTATCTATTGTGGCACAGATGCACACTTGTAGGACTACTAGAGCGATGAGAGCTCTGATGACCCCGAATGATCGGGGTAGACATGTGAGGCCTAGGACGTGGTAAGGGAGTGGTGCACACTACTAGGCACACTTCTAGTACTTCGGGGTCAATTTCGGGATTGGAGACGGATATCAAAGAAAAGGGCATGGCTTAGGAGCAGCAGCAGATGGGTGATGATGTTCAAATAGTCGAACAGGAGATGACTCCAAGGATTCCGCCAACACATGCATAGGCACACGTAGTGGTGCAGGTTGCTTCTACCATCTTTAGGGGGCAACAATTGATGTTGAAAGCTTTAGCTAGTGTGATGATAAACTTAACTCAACTTGTGACGACTCAATTCACTAGAGCACTTGATGTTTGTATTAAGGGGTAGGCTTCAAGAGCTTGTACAAAGGTTGGGTTAATGCGGAGATCAAGTACGGAGATGTATGAGGTGGATCAACTGAGGAAGACCAATCCCTATATCTTTTCTAGAGAGGGAGCGGGGCTTGAAGCTGGAGAGTGGGTACATTAGCTCCAGCTAATATTCGATTCTTTGGCATCCCTGAAGTGTGAAGGTGGTCTTTTATTGCCTTAGGGGAGAAGCATATGACTAATGGAACTCATTGGGTGATAGAAAGAATGAGCTGACATGGACTTCATTTGAGTTGTTGTTTATGCAATGGTTTGTACCACAGACTTTTCAGAAAAATCAGGTGAAACAGTATTTAGAACTCATATAAACCCCAAAGATAATCGTGGCTCAATACACAAAGTGGTATGAAGAATTGTACAAGTTTGATAAGAAAATTACAACTAATAATGAGAGCAAAATAGAAAAGTTCCATGATGGATTCATCCCGAGTCTTAGTGAGATAGTGCTTCCTTCCAGAGCATAGACGTATAATGAGATGGTGGATATGGCATTTAAGTTTGAGAAAAAGAAGTGAAACTATCGACAATTTGATGTTTGTGCAGAATAATTGTTTAAGTTGAAGCAAACTGGATTGAAAGAATATATGATAGAATTTCGTAAGTTGGCCAATAGAACAGTAGGGATTAGTCCAATTGATGAAAAGTTGTTTTATAGAAGGATTAAAACAAGAATTGAGATTTGACGTTGAACTCATGAGGCTAGTAACTACGCAAGAAGCAAAAGCTTTTGCCACTCAATTAGATGCTAAATTGAGTCATTTTAGGTCTACTGTTCCAAGAACATTTCTACAACAGATGATAAATTCATGTCCTACAATTTCATCTGTAGCAAATCATGTTGAAGGATTACCTAAGAAGTCTACATAGATATGCCTTTGAGAAAGATTACCCCAAACAAATTTCAAGACAGAAAGATGAAAGGATTATTTTTTTATTATGACTCTAAGTATGAGAGAGGTCACAAGTGTATTATAACTTGATTTTGATGTAGAAAACATCATTGAGGGGGAGGAGATTGTTCAAGATTGTGCACGAGCTATTGAATTCTAGCAGTTAGAGTTGAGTTCTTGTGCTTATTATGGTTCTACAACTGAGCAACAAGTAAAAACCATGAAGATTAATGGATATATTAAGAACCTTCAAGTTCTTATACTTGTGGATTTTGTTAGTACCTGATAGGTATGAATATACCTATTGTTTTTGGTGATAATAACCCTATATTATCTCATTGGTATTATCATTTCGGTACATTTATCTATTGTCTTGGATTTTGATAGGCAATTGATGGTGCGGAACAAAAAGGTGGCAAATATGGGCAAGATGAGAGCAAGAATAAGCTTGCAAATTATTCTGGGCATGATTTATACACGCCTAGGCGGTACGGGCCACGCACGGAACAGGGGTGAATACAAAAATTCAGGAAAACTGCATTTTCTAGAGCAGCGCCTAGGCGCATTTCCTACACGCCTAGGCGCCCCTGCACAAAATTGGCAGCTTTTATTTCGCAAAAGCCCTAAAAACTGCACACTTCTAACTTATCGAACGACGGTTCCAGGGAGCGAAAAACAGAGGAAAGAAGGAGGATTTCAAGGCTTGAAGGAGGGATTCTTCCTCTTCGCTTGTTTTTCTTCCAATTTTGGGTTCTACCAATATGTTTTTCTCTCTTTACTTGTCTCTTTCTCTCTCTATGAGTAGCTAAACTCTTTATCACCAAGGCTAGGATGAAGCCTTGGGTTGAATGATGGTTGTATGAATTGATTTGTTTATATGTGAATCTTTTTGGGTATAAATCTTTGGTTTCTATGATTATTGTCGATTCTTCTTACTCTTTGTGCTTGATCACCACTTAGGGTTTTGAATGGATTTGTTTGATGGACTTTGTAGATGGTGAAATATCTATTTAATCATGCTTCTTGGGACCTTAGATTGCAATTGTTGTTTCTATTAGGTTTGAAATAAGTTTGTATGAATCCTATTTCCATTGAGCTTTCATGAATTTTTATGCATGTCTAGACCAATAAGATGACTAGAATGTTGATAGGAACATCCAACCTAGACCAATAAGATGGCTAGTAATTGACATGAGGGAAATTGGCTTGAGTGCGCTAAAACCGACTTAGGTACGGATTCGTTATACCCGGATTGATAAATGTGTGAGTGAATTGGTTGTGTTTGCACATCATTGACCCTTGGTGGATTTCGAAGTCTTGGTGCTTCATTCTTCTACTTGAATTCATTGCATCAATATAACTTGCCTAGTGATAAATTGCATTAGCATTTGCATTCTTCAATATAAAAATTCCAAAAATACTTTACCTTTCTTGCTTGCATTCTTATTAAATTGTGAACCCAATCAACTTGAGCGGAACTTTAATTTCTTGCATTGTTCATAAATATATACAAATAAATATTTGGATTAATTATAACTCTGTCTCTGTGGATACGATCTCTACTGACTACTTGTGCTATCCCTTCGACTAGTGCACTTGCTAGTAGGGTATTTTAAACCCAACAAGTTTATGGCGCCGTTGTCGGGGACGGTAGCTTATACTTGATCCATTGTTTTGTTTGCATAGATACTTGCTTACATAGCGTGGTCATACTCGATAATTGTTTGTCTCACATTATTCTCTTACTATTTGTAGTTCATGCAAGGATGGCGTTCGCAAGATACGGAAATTCTTCCAATTGATTTAGACTTGGGACGTCTACGCCGCAACAAGAGAGACAAGCAAATTCTTGGGGAGCATTCTCCCGCCCGCTCTAATTCTCCTACATCTAGCTCATCTAGTGAGAGCTCTTGTGGCGACAAACCGGAACGAGTAAAAATGGCAGAAAATCTTGAAGGAGTTGAAGACAATGGCAACAACCCCAATGCTCCACGCACTATACAGGATTTCTCTATGCCTCAATTTACTACTCGTCAATCGTGCATTGTTTTTCCAACTATTGCACCTAATTTGTCATATGAGATTAAAGGTTATATGATTAACTTGCTTCCTTCCTTTTCAGGAGAAGAAAATCAGGATGCTAGCGATCATATCGATAATTTCTTGGAGATTTGTGGCACACAACAGATTCAAGGGATATCAGCAGAATTTATTCGACTCAAAATTTTTCCTTTCTCTTTAAAAGGTGATGTGAAGAACTGGTTCAAGACCTTGCCTGCTAATTCTATCACTTCTTGGGAGCAGCTGTCTGCCAAGTTTATTCAGAAATTATATACTCAATCTAAGACGCAGCGGTTACGAAATCAGATATTTCATTTCAAGCAGAATAAGGGGGAACCACTGTATCAAGCTTGGGGGAGGTATAAAACACTGTTGATTGGGTGCCCACATCATCAATTCTTGCCATGGCAGATTATATTATATTTCTATCAGCACTTGTCAGATGACTGTCGGCATAGGCTAGATGCAGCTGCTGGTGGAAACATTATGGCTAAAGAACCAGCTGAGGCCACAGTGATTATTGAGAATGTAGTTGCTAACTCTTCACAGTGGGATAGTAGAGATACAGGTGGATCTAGAGCAACTGCATATGAAGCTGGTACTCCCAACACAGAAATTGCTTCTATGGCTCGGAAACTGGATGCTGTAATGAGCCTATTGAGCAAAGCTGCAGAGCCATATGGTATTTGTGGGGGCACAGACCATCCGACCCATATGTGTCCTAGAAGTGGCACCTTTCCTGAAGCTGAAGTGAATGCTGTTCAAAATTATCATCGGCAGCAAAATGATCCTTTCTCTCATACTTACAATCCGGGTTGGAAGAACCATCCGAATCTGTCTTATGGCTCTTCTAACAACTACAGCCAAGGTCCAAAACCCTGGTAAGGCCAACCTCCTGACTCGAAGAGGTCTACTATGGATGATATGATCACTCAACTAGCTCAGTCACAAGTGAAGATGCAGAATTCACAAGCTGAGATGAGTAATTCTATGAATCAGTTGCAACAGACGGTGGCTAGTAACACTCAGTCTATCTCCAAGTTGGAAATGCAAGTTGGTCAACTTGCTACTGCTTTGAGTGAGCGGCAGTTGGGGAAGCTCCCAAGCCAGCCTGAAGTTAATCCCACGAAACATGAAGATGCTAAGGCTGTTACTGTTTTGAGAAGTGGGAAGAAGGTTGACAACAAGATTGAGATTCAGAAGCAAGAGGATGAGGGGAATAATGAATCGACAGTGGAGGAGCCCCGTGTATTTACAAAACCCCTAGTTGAAAAAGATAAGCAGCCAGTGGAGGATTATGTTCCATCGGTGCCGTTTCCATCTCGACTTGCGCCTAAGAAGAAGAGCAAGTACAACCGGGATATTTTTGAAGTTTTGAAGAAAGTTGAGATTAATATCCCACTTATTGAGGTGATCAAGTCTATTCCAGCTTATGCCAAGTTTTTAAAGGAGATGTGCACTAACAAAAGGAAGATTGGTGAACATGAAGAAGTTTTTCTTTCTGAGGAAACTAGTTCTATATTGCAAAAGAAGCTCCCTCCTAAATTGAAGGATCCTGGGAGTTTTACTATTCCGTGTATCATTGGGGAGAAACAAATTGAAAAGGCTTTGATGGATCTTGGAGCTAGTGTTAATATCATGCCATATTCTGTCTATTCTACTCTGAAGATAGGAGAACTGAAACCAACTAAGGTTACTTTGCAACTAGCTGACCGTTCTCTTGTGCATCCTTGTGGGTTTGTTGAAGATGTTTTGGTGAAGGTGGGTGAATTTGTTATTCCTGTGGATTTCTTGATACTTGACATGGAAGGTGAGCCAACCCCTGGGAGAGATTTGCCTCTTATTCTGGGTCGGGGTTTTATGGCCACTACTAACACCATTATTGATGTCAAGTTGGGTGTCCTTTCTATGACAGTTTTTGACAAAACTATTGAATTTAAACTCTCTGAGGCCATGAGGCGGGCTGATGATGCGAAGACGTGCTATTGGTTAGATGTGGTGGAAAGAAGAGCTGACATGGAAACATATCGAAATGATAGAACCACTGCGCTTGAGGCTTTTCTTGTGGGTGAGTCTGAGAGAATGTTGAATGATGACACTGTGGAAGTCTTTAACATGTTTGAAGCTTTACCTCGACATCAACATAAGTGGCGGCCCACTTTTGAGAATTTGAGGGACTCTCCGAGCACCAAGAAGTTAGTACCATCAATAGAGAGCCCACCAGAGCTAGAGTTGAAGCCACTTCCTCCGCATCATCAGTATGCTTACTTGGGTAATGCTAATACTCTTCCTATTATTATTGCTTCTAAATTGACTCTTGTGGAAGAGGAAAAATTATTGCGTGTTCTTAGAGAGCATAAAACTGCAATTGGCTGGACGATAACAGATATCAAGGGAATCAGTCCATCTATGTGCATGCATCGAATTTTATTAGATGATGGAGCAAAGCCTAGTAGAGAAGGTCAGAGGCGTTTGAATCTGAATATGAAAGAGGTGGTTCGGGCTGAAATTCTAAAATTGCTAGATGTGGGAATTATCTACCCTATTTCCGATTCTAAGTGGGTGAGCCCTGTTTAGGTAGTTCCGAAGAAGTCAGGAATCACAGTTGTGAAAAATGACAACAATGAGCTTATTCCTACTAGGAAGGTCATGGGTTGGCGAGTCTACATTGACTACCGTAAGTTGAATACATCTACACGGAAAGATCACTTTCCTCTTCCATTTATTGATCAAATGTTGGAGCGACTTGCAGGACATAGCTATTACTGTTTCTTAGATGGATATTCAGGGTACAATCAAATTGTGATTGCCCCAAAGGATAAGGAGAAGACGACATTCACATGTCCATTTGGGACCTTTGCTTATCGACGGATGCCGTTTGGGTTATGCAATGCTCCAACTACTTTTCAGAGATGTATGATGAGCATTTTTTCAGATATGGTGGAAAGATTTATTGAAGTGTTCATGGATGACTTTTCTGTCTTTGGGTCTGATTTTGATCACTGCCTCTACAATCTGACTCTAGTTCTAAAGCGCTGTAAGGAGACAAATCTTATACTGAATTGGGAGAAGTGTCACTGTATGGTTCAGAAGGGTAATGTCTTGGGCCATATCATTTCTAAAGATGGCATTGAGGTCGATAGAGCAAAGATTGATCTCATTTCCAAGTTGCCACCGCCCACTAATGTGAAAGGTATTCGTTCTTTCCTAGGCCATGCTAGGTTCTATAGGCGGTTTATTATGGATTTTTCAAAAATTTCCAGACCCTTATGTGCTTTGTTGGCGAAAGATGCAAATTTTGAATTTAATGCTGAGTGTTTAAAGGCCTTTGATGCCTTGAAGGAAAAGCTCACTTCTGCTCCCATTATAATGCCTTCGGATTTTTCTTTGCCCTTTGAAATCATGTGCGATGCTTCAGATTATGCTATTGGGGCAGTGCTTGGGCAACGAGTGGACAAGAAGTCCCATGTCATTTACTATGCCAGCCAGACTCTCAATGATGCTCAAGTAAATTATTCCACCACTGAGAAAGAATTATTGGACATCGTGTTTGCCTTGGATAAATTTCGCTCTTATCTTACTTGTTCCAAGGTGATTATATATTCTGATCATGCGGCTTTGCGGTATTTAATGACCAAGAAAGACTCTAAACCCAGATTGATCCGATGGGTACTTCTCCTGCAGGAATTTGATTTGGAGATTCGGGATAAAAAGGGCTGTGAGAATGTGGTGGCTGATCATCTTTCGCGGTTAGCCATCAAAGAGGGTGAATCAAAAGACATGGACTTTAATGAGAATTTTCCCGATGAGTAGCTTTTTGTTGTTGAAGACTCTCCATGGTATGCAGATATTGTAAATTATCTGGCTACACGTATACTACCTTCTGGCATGACCAAACAAGCTAAAGATAAGTTCTTCTCTACCCTCAAATATTATTTTTGGGATGAAACATATCTTTTCGAGTCTTGCCCTGATCAAATTATTCGACGATGTGTGCTGGAACCTGAAATGGATAGTATTTTGCATTTTTGTCATGCTCATGTGTATGGAGGGCATTTTGGAGGAAAGAAGACAACAACAAAGGTTCTTCAGTGTGGGTTCTTTTGGCCAACCCTATTTAAAGATGCTCATGCTTATTGCGCCACTTGTGATCGATGCCAACGCACATGTAATATTTCTTCTAGAGATCAGATGCCTCTGCAAAATATATTGGTTGTGGAATTGTTTGATGTTTGGGGTATTGATTTCATGGGACCTTTCCCTCCTTCTTCTGGCCATCTCTATATTCTAGTGGCAGTTGACTATGTGAGTAAATGGGTGGAAGCAATCCCATGTCGAACCAATGATCATAAAATAGTTCTGAATTTTTTGAAGGATATGATCTTTGCAAGGTTTGGCACACCGAGGGCTATTATCAGTGATGGTGGATCCCATTTTTGCAATAAGCCTTTCGAGAAGCTCATGAAAAAGTGTGGGGTCACTCATAAGGTTGCTACCCCTTACCACCCCTCAAACGAGTGGCCAAGTAGAGATTTCAAATCGAGAGCTCAAACATATTCTTGAAAAGACTGTCTCTTCCAATAGGAAAGATTGGAGCATTAAACTCAATGATGCGCTCTGGGCCTATCGGACAGCCTTCAAGACTCCCATCGGCATGTCTCCTTACCAGTTGGTCTATGGCAAACCGTGTCATCTTCTAGTGGAATTGCAACATAGAGCATATTGGGCCATTAAGGCTCTTAATTTTGACCTTCATGGAGCCGGTGAATTGCGGAAGCTCCAACTTAATGAGCTCGATGAACTCCGGAATGAATCCTATGAGAATGCCAGAATTTACAAAGAGAAAACCAAGATATTCCATGATCGGCATATATCTAGGAAAGTATTCGAACCTGGCCAGAGGGTATTGCTATTTAATGCTCGTCTTTGATTGTTTCCGGGAAAGCTTCGTTCGAGATGGAGTGGGCCTTATGAGGTCCTAAACGTTCATCCCCATGGCTCTGTGTGTATTAAAGATCCCCGCACTGGTTTTGAGCAACAGGTTAATGGTCACCGTCTAAAACCATATTTTGAGACTACCTTTGATATGGAGAAAAATAAGCTTCGCCTTGAAGAATCTCCATCACAATGATTTTCCAGGTTATTTTGTGTCCTTGTTCTTGGTGTTTAACTTTATGACCATCCCTCGTTTTGATGCATTGAGGACTATGCATGTTCTTAAAGTGAGGGGTGGTAGTGTTTTAAAATTGTTAAGTTTTGATGCGACCTCTTTTATTTTGTAGGTGCAGCTACGTCTGGCTGAAGACCCTAAACTTAGCGTTGCTTGGGAGGCAACCTGAGATGTGATATCCTTTCTGTATCCTTGTGTGCTTCATTGTTCCATCTCTTTAGAAGGTGTTATGTGTTTCTGAGCTTGCTGGAATTTGTTTTTGGTGAAGAATTTAATGTGTGCTGAATTTTCTGGGTTGTATGTGAAAGTAGTGGAGTTGGATACCTGATACAGAGGAGCACGTTGTCCCGGGCGTGTTTAATACACGCCCAGGCGGTACGGGCCACGCACGGAACAGGGGTGAATGGAAAAATTCAGGGAAACTGCTCTTTCTAGAGCAGCGCCTAGGCGAGTGCGCCTAGGCGCATTTCCTACACGCCTAGGCTCCCCTGCATCTCCTCTTTAAAAAAAAAGAAAAAACCGCCTAAGCGTCAGTACTAAACGCCTAGGCGGGTCGGGCATTCTTAAAACCCTCATCCCTCTTTGTCACATACACACACACGCCCACCTCTCCCTTTTAGCCGCCCACCCCAACTCCATCGCCTAAGCGGACATCTAAGCGCTCAAGGAATTATGCCCAGAACTAAGGGTCTCGCCCCCAAGCGCCCAAGGCAATCTGCTCACACCGCACCAGTTGTTGGATCATCCTCTGCTGCCACTGTTAGGCTCTTTGAGGTAGCTCCCATTGTGTCAGAGGTTTATATATCTGGTACACTTTACACCACTGTGGGGGCCACAAGTGAGCCTTTAGGTCGACTCCGCCAATTATGCCCTTACCTTGTTGTTCCGGATGTGGCTCATGACATACCGGTGTATCCACAGCTAGTGCGTACTTTCTATCGCACCGTCTAGGCCACCGACACCGGTCACTATACTATTACATTGCCCTCTGGAGTAGTTACTTTCTCCGCTGCAGATGTGTGTGCTTGCATTGGATACCCCATTTTTTGGCCTGCTGACAGTGGATTCTTACACCCTTTATCTGGTACGGAGCTGCAGCAGCACTCTCGGATGGTGGAGCAGTTGGGTGGCACACGTGGGACTTTCTTGAGGAAATCTAACCTGCCAGAATCTATGTGGCTGGTCGATCGGATCGTGTACCAGAACTTATGGCCAGCAGGGCATCATAGCAAGCGGCGGAGAGAGATTTTAGAGATCTTATACTGTATATGGGCTGGCATATGGATTGATCTGAGCTACTATTATGTTCGGTCTTTTCTGGAGATTAGGAGGCGTATTGAGGATGACAGTGTTGGTGTGAAGAAACTCTTTTTGCCTCGTATTATCACGCGATTAGTAGCTCATCTTGGAGCGATCCCTCTCGATATACGCCTCGCGACCCTTCTGATGGAAGAAGTTGACATGCACCATTGGCACATCAGTATATCTCGTATGACAGATATTCACCATAGACGTGCTTAGGCGGCGCACGATGACCTGGGTGTTGCTGTTGAGGCCGATGAGGAGCCGGCTGCTGATGATGCTGCATCTACTATACAGATGGACGAGCTACGAGCTTAGCTTACACAGCTTGAGGATGGTCAGCGCTCCCTCCAGTAGCAGTTTCAGGCCTATACGGAGTATGTCCAGCAGCAGTTCCAGGCACAGACGGAGAAGACTTGGGCCATGCTCGACATATTGGCGGAGCTACGACGCGACCGCTATCTCACATTTGCTCGTCGCGGACCCTCTGGCGGTCCTTCCTCCTAGAGTCCACCTCCATGTTGTGTTTTTCTTGGCTTGTCCTCCATTTTCTTCATATACCTGTTTCACGCTTTGAGGACAAAGCTTATTTTATAGTGGGGGGTGGGAGTACTTTATTTTTTATGTATTGCGCATTTTGGATATTATCTGATCTGAATTTGACCGCTGGTACTTATTATATTTATTTCTGATCAGAGCTGTTTAATCCCGTCTTTACCTCCTATATGCTTGAGTGAATTTTTGAAGTCTACTAGATTGCATAATAAATGAATTCACTTGCACTAAAGTGTTGTGGGGTATGACTTGGACGGATATATGTGTTAACTGTGGTTTCTGCCTGAGATGAGCTTGGACGCATGTTGGTGATATGTTTGGCACTAGTTATTTATGTTGTGTAAAAAAAAAAAAAAAAAAAAAAACATGTTCCGCTCTTGCGTCTTATTGAGTAACCGGGGCTCTTGTCTAACCAACTCGAGTTTCGCGTAAAAAGATGAGACAACCATGATGAACATTCTAGGCTAGCTTAACTTCGAAGCCTTTTCAACTCGAATAATTGATCTGAGGGGTGTCTTATCACCTAATGCCCTAAGCCAACTGGTTGGGAGTCATTGGTCGAGAATTCGCTACATGGGTTGAATAGAAAGCTTAATGGAGTAAGCATTGCACAGCCCTAGTTAAAAAAAAAATAATAGTAATAATAAACATATATATAAATAAATGTGCCTTGATATTGCTACTTGTTGTTTTTGCGATTCTTGGAATGCGACTATGTTTAATACATACATATAAACTCTTGGAAGCCACATGTTGACATTTTCTCTCGCACATCACACCACATTAAAGGAGCAATTGAGTAGACGGAAATTATTCGTTGAGTATATAGTGTGATGTAAGTGTGGGGTGTTTGCGCTCATTTGATAGAAATGTTTGTGGGTATCGTTCTTGTAAGCCCTCAGGAGACAACACTCCTCCACTAGGGACACCTAGGGGTTTAACGGCTTGTTGCATATGCTAAATGCAACCGCGATTCCTGCTTCAGTGAGTTAGGATTTTACTTTTCATGAGTATCTTTAAATTAGTTGTACTCGAGGACGAGTAGGGTTTAAGTGTGGGGTGTTTGATAGGTATGAATATACCTATTGTTTTTGGTGATAACAACCTTATATTATCTCATTGGTATTATCATTTCGGTACATTTATCTATTGTCTTGGATTTTGATAGGCAATTGATGGTGCGGAACAAAAAGGTGGCAAATATGGGCAAGATAAGAGCAAGAATAAGCTTGCAAATTATTCTGGGCATGATTTATACACGCCTAGGCGGTACGAGCCATGCACGGAACAGGGGTGAATACAAAAATTGGCAGCTTAGGCGCCCCTGCACAAAATTGGCAGCTTTTATTTCGCGAAAGCCCTAAAAACTGCACACTTCTAACTTATCGAACGGCCGTTCCAGGGAGCGAAAAACAGAGGAAAGAAGGAGGATTCAAGGCTTGAAGGAGGGATTCTTCATCTTGGCTTGTTTTTCTTCCAATTTTGGGTTCTACCAATATGTTTTTCTCTCTTTGCTTGTCTCTTTCTCTCTCTATGAGTAGCTAAACTCTTTATCACCAAGGCTAGGATGAAGCCTTGGGTTGAATGATGGTTGTATGAATTGATTTGTTTATATGTGAATCTTTTTGGGTATAAATCTTTGGTTTCTATGATTATTGTGGATTCTTCTTACTCTTTGTGCTTGATCACCACTTAGGCTTTTGAATGGATTTGTTTGATGGACTTTGTAGATGGTGAAATATCTATTTAATCATGCTTCTTGGGACCTTAGATTGCAATTGTCGTTTCCATTAGGTTTGGAACAAGTTTGTATGAATCCTATTTCCATTGAGCTTTCATGAATTCTTATGCATGTCTAGACCAATAAGATGGCTAGAATGTTGATAGGAACATCCAACCTAGACCAATAAGATGGCTAGTAATTGACATGAGAGAAATTGGCTTGAGTGCACTAAAACTGACTTAGGTACGGATTCGTTATACCCGGATTGATAAATGTGTGAGTGAATTGGTTGTGTTTGCACATCATTGACCCTTGGTGGATTTTGAAGTCTTGGTGCTTCATTCTTCTACTTGAATTCATTGCATCAGTATAACTTACCTAGTGATAAATTGCATTAGCATTTGCATTCTTCAATATAAAAATTCCAAAAACACTTTACCTTTCTTGCTTGCATTCTTATTAAATTGTGAACCCAATCAACTTGAGCGGAACTTTAATTTCTTGCATTGTTCATAAATATATACAAATAAACATTTGGATCAATTATAACTCTGTCTCTGTGGATACGATCTCTACTGACTACTTGTGCTATCCCTTCGACTAGTGCACTTGCTAGTAGGGTATTTTAAACCCAACAGTACCCACAATGTTGTGGATTCTAGGCTCGTGAAGCAACTTGGATGGCCTATTGGGAAAACTAAGGTATATGAGGTCATGATTGCTAATGGGGGAAGAGTGAAAGGCATGTGGTGCTGTAATTCTATTTCTTTGACTATGGGAAATTTCAAATGCCTTACCAACTTACTAGTATTACCACTAGGTGGATGTGATGTGGTATTAGGAATCCAATGGCTAACTATTGTTAGTCTAGTTTTATGGGATTTCCATTTATTGAAGATTGAATTCAATGTTGGGGGCCATGTTTATCAAGTGCACCGTGAAACTTCTAGAAAACCTCTTATATAAGAGATTTTAGTACATCAGTTGGAAAAGGACTTGAGTAACGCCAGTTTAGGTTTCTTCTTGTGTTCTCAAGAAGTCAAGAAGTCATAGCTATTGGTTCTAACATTGAGTTATCTACAGAAAGTTAAAAGAGCTGGATGGATTGTTGGATTTTTATACTGTCATATTCCTTATTCCAACTTCTTTACCACTTGCACGACCTCATGATCATAGGATACCACTACTCAGTGATTCCAAACATCCTAGTAGAAGGCTATACCATTATGGACCTTTCAAAAAAAATGAGATTCAAAAAGCAGTACAGGAATTATTTGCTGTTGGTTTTATATGACCTAGTCATAGCCCTTTCTCATCACCTATACTTTTAGTAAAAAATAATGAGGCCATTTAGAGGATGTGTATGGACTATATAGGGAGTTGAACAAACTCACTGTGGAAGATAAATATCCTATCCCTTTAATTGATGACTTATTAGATGAACTTCATAGTTCCATGTATTTTTCCAAATTAGACCTTAGGTTTGGTTATCATCAAATAAGGATGCATAAGGATGATATCGCAAAAACAACATTTATGACACATGAGGAACATTACGAGTTTATGGTCGTGCCTTTTGGTTTGACTAACGCTCATGCCACATTTCAAAGTTTGATGAATGACATCTTCAAACCTATGTTGAGGAAATCAATTCTAGTATTTTTGTTTTATAACATATTAGTTTACAGTCCTAATTTGCAAAAACATATGGTAGATTTGAGGAAGGCTTTTGATATTTTGTTACAACATCAAATATTGGTCAAGAAACATAAATGCTCATTTGGATAGACTCAAGTGGAGTACCTAGGTCACATGGTATCTAGGTTTGGTGTCTCTACTCATCCAAAGAAGTTGGAAACTATTGTTGACTACCCAATACCAACTAGTGTTAAGGAATTGAGAGGATCCTTAGGGTTAACTGCTACTTTAGGAAGTTTGTGTGATGATCGACCCCAAATATAAACTTAGGAATAATTGGAAGTTAGGAAAATAAGTGTTTTTGGGTGTGTTGGACTTGCAAGTGCGCCTAGGCACGTCGAATTCGCGCCTAGGTGAGTTTGGAAACCTCAAAACAAGTTTGAATATGTTATAGGAGCACCAAGGGTGCACCCAGAGTATTGGTGAGCAAAAAAAAGAATGACGAGAGAAAGGTTGTGGGCACCTAGGCATGATTCCCACAAAGTGCCCAAGATCCCGCCCAGGATAGAAACTTCAGAAAAAATATTTTTTTTACGCCACAAAGGTTGTGGGCACCCAGAGCATGATTCCAAGGCGTGTGTAAATTCTACCTAGGCACAAAACGCGAGAGTTCCAAGTCTTTAAGTCTCAAGTAGAGGAAGAAAAATGAGGGTTGAGCCGAACATTGTTCTAGAGAGAGGGAGAGAAAAGTGTGGAAGATTCAAGAAAGATTTCAAGGATTTGGGGTAAGTTCCACGAATTTCTAGAATCTAGGGTCTTCATAGTTTTTGTTGGGACTTTAAATAGATGGTATAGAGGGACTAAATAAGTTGATTTGAGTTGTTATATGTTGTTATTAACTAGGTTGACTACCGATTTGATATTCAAGTTGGATTTTGGTTGAGATTCAAGAGTTTGGTAATTTCTAGAGAGAGAAAAGTAAGAAATCTTGAGTCTCTTATGATATACTATAATGGTATATGCTTTGAGGATATATGGTTTATGAAATGAGTAGGAAATATTGAAATTGAAAGGTTTGGAGAAAGGGTTGAAACCCTAATTTGGGAACTTGAGATATTTGGCTTGTGCTTGGAACGAGGTAGGGATTCTTACCCTCTTTTCTATCGTATCATTTTGTTTCTCTAAAGAGCGGTTTGTATTTCCTCATTGGTCTTCATTTTGTGCTCTTGCCTAACTTGTTCCTTAGGAAGAGCGAACCCCTTTCATGGATTTCGATTGAAATGCATACCTTATTAATGCTTGATCATCAATTGAGCATGTTAACTCTTCTACATGCATCACGTAGTTACGTATGTATATAGGGACGATTTATATATATATATGCTTATTTTTGCACTACTTGATTGGACATGCATTGTAGATGTATTAGGGCTATGGGTATGGACTCATAGTTCCTCAAGGTTTATTTGTGGGATGTTAGATACCAAGGGATACATTATTATCAAGAACGGGATTCCACGTTGTGGAGGTGCATCTATGGTTGTTCATGGCAAGGTTAAGGCTTCAGATGGTTTTTTGGATATCCGTTGATTGGTTCCAGGGCGCTATAAGGTGTAGCCGACGATTATTACGTCGTTGTGACATTATATTTCATTTCACTACATTGTACTTATTTTATCATCCAGTCTTATAATATTGATAACTCTTTATATTTCCCTACTGAGCCTTCTGCTCACCCTATTTTCTTGTTTTCTATCTTCTAGGTGAGACTAGTGCTAAGAACCAGGCTACGGATCAGTAGGAGGTAGTGTGACATGGAAGGCCACCCTATGAGCACTAGGATTACTATTATAATGTGTTGGATCATTTTTAGCTATTTTTAGTACATTTAGTACTTTGGTTTTGTTGAACATTTTGTTGCTTATATACCTATTCGGTATGCATGATGGATGGTCGAGAGTCTATGCCATGTGATCGGGACTCCCGTACCGGAATGATGGACCAAGGGTCTGGATTTGTTGACTTTGATGGTCTTTGACGATGATGGTTATGTGATGATATTATACATATTATTTGCATGTGATTAGAAGGCCTGGGGCCTTGTCTAGAGTGTGAATGTGACTAGATAGCCAAAGGCCCTACTATTATGTGGAACTTTGATATAATTATAGAACGATTTCTTATGATGATGTGTTACTTGACTCCAGGTTGGCACTCCTCGATATACGGGGAGGTGCTGCTGGATTTTCGTTAGAATACGGGGTTTGGATGTCGTATAGTTATGTCCTTGTGACGAGTGTATGAGTCATTAATAGTGCACCCGGCTCGGAGTGTGATTTCTGGGTTGGAGCGTTACAGTTTGTGCATAATTATGGTGAAGTTTGTGAACCCCAATATTAGTTAACTAAGAAAGAAGGGTTCCTATGGAATGCCACAACAACTGAGCATTTAACAAACTCAAAAGTATTATCTCCTCAAGTATTAGCTTTACCTGACTGGAAATTAACATTTGAGTTAGAATGCGATGCTTCTGGTTTAGGTATTGGAGTAGTACTTCAGCAGCAAGGGAGACCAATTACCTTCACTAGTCAAGCATTAGGTCCTAGGAACCAAGCATTATCCATATATGAGAAGGAACTCATTGATATTGTTTCAGTAGTGAAAAAGTGGCAAAACTACTTACAGGGGAGGTATTTTGTGATCATGACTGATCACCAAAGTCTCAAATATTTTCTGGATCAGCCTGCCAATACTCCATTTCAACAGAAGTGGGTAGCCAAGCTGTTACTATTTGATTATGAAATCAAATACAAGCCTGGAGTGGACAATGTTGTTGTTGACACACTTTCTTGAGTTATTGGCTCATCATAACTTCCAAAGGGTTCAAAGTTACCTGAGAAGGTATGTCAAGCCATTACTTATCCATATTTTGGTTCGATGGATAACCTCAAAAGGGACTTGGAACAAGATCAATGGATTATTGATAAGATGGGAGAATTGAAGTCTACTGATATTGCTTATAGGTTACAGCTACATATTGGAAGAAAAATCCATCAAGTATTTCATGTCAATTGCCTTAAAAAACATGTTGGAGCTGCCGAAGTTCCTGCTACGGAATTACCTTCTGCAACTTATATGGGATTGGTTCAACAGACTCCTCTTGCAGTACTTCAAAGGCATGTTTATAAGATGGGTCACGTTGCAAGAACACAACTTTTAAACCAATGGGATGGACATGATGTTGATGAAGCTTCTTGGGAGGATTATGATGATTTGAAACACAAATTTCCAAACTTCAGATTCTTATATCACTCATTTACTGATGAAAGTCCAATGTTTGGGGTGAATTTTTTACATTGTTTGATAGTTTATGTGTTGGTTCACTCGGGGAACAAGCTTCTTGAAGGGAAAGGGATTGATATGATTTGCTAATCATATTAGTTTGTTATTAGGAGTGGACTTAGTCTGTTAAGCAACTTGTTTAGAATCTTTTACTATTAGGCTCTGTTTGTTTTAAGAAAAATGATGTTTTGGAAAACAAATAACTATTTTCCATCGTTTGTTTGGGAGAATTAAAAAAAATTAATGGAAAATAAAAAAATAATAGACAAAGCCTAAACTAAATGGTGGAAAACAACAGTCCGTTTGAAGGACCGGCTGTTGTTTTCTCTCAGTCTTCTTCATCAAATCTAATTCTTCTTTCTCTCTATCTCTCGTTCTCGTTCCGTATCTGGTTCTTCGCGCTTAAGTAAAAAATGAAATGACGCCAAGGAACAATTAAGCAAGCGAATCTCTGGGTCGAATTGTTTCATCTCTCTGATTGTTGCATCGCTCTCTCTTGATCAATCTCTATTCTTATTTCTCAGGTACTCTTTTTCTCTAGCTCAGATTTGTTCCAATTTGCAATTGGTTTTTCCTCTCTGATACATACAATTAGGATTTGAAGGCAAAAGATTGGGGTTGTTGATGGATTATTGGTGATAAATATTGGGTATTTGTAGTCAAAATCGGTGTTCTTAATTCTGTATTATTTTCTGATACTCTCAAAGTCAGATACTATAATATTTTTTGTTCTTGTGTTAATTTTTTGACATAAGAAAAGACATGGATTTTTTTTACATAGTCAGATACTACCTAAAGCCATTTCATCACTAGAGTCGAGAATTTTTGAAGGAAAAAATCATAGTTTAAGCCCCCACTGCTCTGCTGGGTTAGGAAGGGCACTAGCTGTTGCTATGTCTCACATGTGCTGGTTTAGTGGCATGAATGTGAGTTTCAGCTCCTTAATATCACTTATTGGCTCTGACTTAACATGCTTTGTTTTAAGTACTATACTACTATATTCATTCTTGAGTAGCTTCTATGCCATTCTTTTTCCTGATTTTCTAGAATGTGTGTGCCCTTCTTGGAACTAAAGAATTTCTAGCATCTTGGGTAAGTTTTGGCCTTAAAACTCATCTGTAATGCATCTTATTGAACCATCATATCCGAAAGACAAAACATATACATCATCTTAGGTCAAATTTGGTCTTAAAAATAATATGTAATGCATGTTATTGAGCCATCATATCCCAAAGACAAAACATATACAACTGGTTGCCAAAATGAATCAATAGGTTTCAACCAATCCTCTTCTATTTTCATAGCTCTATGTTGGGTAAGTATGAAACATTTTCTTTACAAAGTAGTATCTTGAACTGTTGATTACAAGAATCTAATAGGGATTGTTTTAAGAGTGGTCCTAGTTGAATAATTAATTTGGGAAATGTGTCCATACAATATTTGTGACGACCCGGCCCAGCTCGACAGCCCATCTGGCCTGCCCGGCACCGCGGCCTCACATTCAGACTCCATGGGCCCCACCCCCCAACCCATCTGGCCTTCGCCCGGGTTGTTGCTGGTAGGAGTCGAACTCCTGACCCCCAGCCTTTAACATAGGGCCCTTGACACCATATGCTACCAACTAAGCCATGGCTTAGTTGGTAGCATATGGTGTCAAGGGCCCTATGTTAAAGGCTGGGGGTCAGGAGTTCGACTCCTACCAGCAACAATGGCTTAGTTGGTAGCATATGGTGTCAAGGGCCCTATGTTAAAGGCTGGGGGTCAGGAGTTCGACTCCTACCAGCAACAACCCGGGCGAAGGCCAGATGGGTTGGGGGTGGGGCCCATGGAGTCTGAATGTGAGGCCGCGGTGCCGGGCGGGCCAGATGGGCTGTCGAGCTGGGCCGGGTCGTCACAGAAAAACTGCCTTTTTATAAGTTTCGGTCCTTTCCACTCATAAGGCACCCAACGGTCCAGTCCAGTGGCCTTGACCTACTTCCCAGGGCCATGGCCCAGAAAGCCCAACCCTTCCCTCCCTTCTTTGGGAGTAGGTTGTTGGAGCGAGGACTCGTACCCCCGACCTCCCTTTAATATAGGAAATCTTTCACGCTATGCCACCAACTAAGCCCCTAGTTGGTAGCATATGGTGCCATGTGCCCTATGTTAAAGGCTGGGGGTCAGGAGTTCGACTCATACCAGCAACAACCCGGGCGAAGGCCAGATGGGTTGGGGGTGGGGCCCATGGAGCCTAAATGTGAGACGCCTGTGGACTGGACCGTTGGGTGCCTTAGGGCAGGGTCGTCACAATATTGGTCTTATGTTAATGGGTGCAAGACTACTTTGGATGGTATGGACATGGTTTAGTGAAGGAGACCCTTAAGTAGTGAGTACTTGTGGATAAAGTGTAGAACATGCATGAATTTATGAACTGTTACAAGCTTGCTCCCCTTCACTTGGACATTATATACGGATACATGCATGTTATTTTACAAATTCTTTTTGTTTTCCCTTAAAACAAACGGTGGAAAAAGTATTACACATTCTTCACCAAAAGCTAGAAAATACATGATTTTCCTCTAATATTTTTTCTTGAAAAAGCATTTCTCATGGATAAACAATTTTTTGTGAAACAAAGGAGCATTAGTTAGAATTAGATGTCCTACGTGGCATATTTTGTTAGTGAGTAGTCAACCAGTCTTTAAATAAGATTGAAGGCTTGTATTCAAGGATCAAGTTGAATATTGATGATGAAAGTACTCTCTACGACTCTCTTCCCTGTTCTTGAGTCGATCTAGACTCTTCTTATTGCTAAGTTAGGTTGAACACATGAGCTTCTTCCTTCCTTTTAAAACCCACGTAACCAGCTTCTTCTTTCTTTTCTTTTCTCTAACCAGCCGTGCTTCCCTTTTTGTCTCCAACAAGCGCGCCTCCTCTTGCTTGTTTTAAAGAATTGTCGTGCCTCTTCTTCGGTTCTTCCCTCTTCTTTGCTGCTGACCACATCTTTATTTTTTTTTCCTTTTAAAAACAGCCATTCCTCCTTTTATTTGTTTTAAAACTCACCTTAATTATATCTGCCTCCAACACACTCCTCTTTAGGTCAAATAATTTTCTTGTGGAATGACCAGGTTGCTCCTTTCTTATCTCTAAAATTCCCAAAGTACCACTAAACTATGATGCTGCAAAATCTGCCCAGATTTTGTGGTCTGCAAAGTGAAGGATCGTGCTTAACATAAGAGGGGGGAGAATTATGTCCCCAAAAATTAAAACACAATATCAAGAGTAAAAATATGCGCACTAATTGGATAAAATTTATTTTACCTAGCAATTCAACTTGGAATGGAATGAAATTTGGTATGCAATATCACAACACCTTGATAAACAATATATCAAAAATTCAGATTGAAATTCGAACTCTAGGTATGTGAACAGTGCATGGACAGTTTAGTGTTGAACAATCAAAATACTTATCCTAATGGTTTAAAGAAACCTCCACTAATGCATTTAGCAATCTCAAGCAAATGACCAACACACAAGGGTAGAAAAATTGTTTTAATGCAAAGTCTTACAAGACCAAAATCCAATTTTGAAAGCAATTAAACAAGTAGCAAATAATCAAAGCAACCAAAAAATCAACACAACAATTTAGAGTTGTTCGGAGACCCTTCTCCTACATCCACTACCTAGGTTCACAAACCTAGGACTTTTCCAACTCCACTATGTTTTGATTTTAAGAGCTCCACAAAACTCCTTACACAAGGGTTGTTTGAACACCCCCAAACTTAACAACAGCTTTGCCTTCTCTAAGGACTTTTACAATAGTTGATAGCACAAGATTCTCACACTCTTAACACTAAGCTATTTGGTGTGGAACTATCAATAGTAAAACACTACCTCACAGGAATGATAGAGTTTGAAAAACAAGAGGTGTAGTGTAGATTCAACAAGACTAGAGCCCTAAAAAGGTAAGACCTCACCTTTGCACTAAGCAAATAAATGGTGATTCTCTTTGATGTAGGGACTTGGGTGAAGCTCGAAATTAGTATAAAATGGTGGCTTGAATCTTTTGAAGAAGCTTGGATGATTGAATGCTTGATGAAAATTGACGCAAGAATCTTTTTCTCCAGAAATTTCACAATTGTCTCTCTACAGAAAACTTGCAAGAAAGAGAACCTAATTTCATTGTCTCTACAAGATCTCCACCGTTGGATCAACTTTTGTCTATCAATCTTGGCCTTCCAAAACAGCAAACAATCTGGACCGCAAGTATAGCTTTAATAATGGCCTTTAGATTGCAAATCAAGCTTCAATCTTGACTCTTCATTTTCCATCCGTTGGAGACATGACAAAGGCTATCATTGTTCTTGAATTCAATGATGTTAATCAAGATTCTCTTCTTCCAACACTTCCAATTTTTTCAAAGGTGGCACATATATCAATTTCAAGACTTTTCCCTCTCATTTACACCAAAAGCTCCAGCAAGAATTCAAAGAAAATTTCAGCCCATAAGCTTCACATATACATGCCCAAAACAATTTTCAATCATCTCATAAAAATTCCTTAGTAGAGAGTTGATGAACATATGCTCTTCTTGGCATCCTAGAGCTCCAATGCTCATGATTAAATTTCGGACTTAAATTTAATGTCCAAACTGAGTATTGAGAGATATAACATCATCATGATGATTAAACTACAAAGAAATAGGAGAAAGAACTCCCCAAATGTATGTAAGCTCAAAGAGCTTCATATAAAGCACATAGGTTAACCAAAATACAAACCAGCCCAGAAATTTCTAATTCATGCATGATAAATCATATTAGGCATGTTAGAATGTGTGTATAAAGTTTCATAATATTTGGCTAAGGTTTGATCATTCAATGAATCAAGTAAGTCACAAATAGTTAAAACCGATAAATTCCAAGTATAAACCTACTGTCACTGTGCAACCCCCTATATGTGGTGGTCAAAATTTGGTTGATAATAATTCAGATCATATATCAAGATAAATATAATTCACATACCAAATTTCACATCAATTGGTTCACAAATGAAAAAATTATGATTTAACCAAATTGACTACACAAATAGGGCACATTTAGTAAACCCAACTTAGATGAGATTTTCTCTTGAACCATTCCTATTCAAATATGTTCATAATGATGAAACTAAGGTGCATTCCAAATTTCATGTCAATCGGAGTTCATTTGGTTGACCATGACCACAAAGGTACACATATACAGAATTTAAATTCATTTCTCATAAGTCACATGGTGCTTATATTTTTCAATATCATCAACAAAGATTTTAATATCATCAAAACAAATATGTAGGACCATAGGTCCAACACAAAGATCACCATTTTATACTATCCTAACGCCATAATTTGAGAAATCATAAATGATAATAGTTGTAATCCTTTCTTTTAGCTTTCTAACGAATTATAAATCATGTTTTTCTGGGTGATAGATCAAAATTTATGGGGACAACAGTGAAGGATACTCAGAATTGCACATAAACTCTGCTGCAACTGACTTTGGACGCTCACAACTTCTTTATATGTCGTCGAAAACAAAACTGATATCAACGAGAAACTTTGAGATGTCTTATTTTCAATCCCTCAAGAATCACTGAGATCCAAATTTTATAGAAGCCGTAGTGGCCGTTCGAATGTTAGCACGTCAAAACCCATATCAACATATCAGTATATATTATTTGACAGCAATCCCATCTTTCACTTTTTGTCCCCGAATTAGTCTCACTTCGTCC
This sequence comes from Euonymus europaeus, assembly GCA_963580455.1. Lineage (NCBI taxonomy): Eukaryota > Viridiplantae > Streptophyta > Magnoliopsida > Celastrales > Celastraceae > Euonymus > Euonymus europaeus. The sequence goes on along the minus strand of OY756961.1, from coordinate 9,398,287 downwards.
AAAATATGTTTAAATCATTCAAACAACTCATGAGTGGTATATTCATTCATGTTTAAACATTGAAACCTCAAACCACACATTAAAATGCAAAGTGGATGTGCAAAACTCAAAAACTCGTTTTTTGTATAATAAGAAAAAATTCATTCTTTCAAAATTTTCATGAAGGCTTATTAAACTGAAATGACCATACACACAAGTTATAAATGACTCAAACTAATTACTTAAAGCATGAGATGGTTAAAATATTCACTGAAATAAAATATGACCTACTAAACCTCAATTTAAGCATAACAAGCATGAAAAACACTCCTGAACTCACTCATGTATAGCAAAAATGACCTGAATAATTATATAAATCATAGAGTTATCAATTAATTGTCAAAAATGAATCACACATCATAATCCTATTACCACGTCTCTCTCATCTTTCTTCACATTTTCATTGAAATTTCCTCTGCTTCTCTCTACTTTATATTTTCCTTCTTCACTTTGATTTTTCACTCCGCATACTTTTCCTTCTACACTTTAGTTTTCAGCTTCTCTCTCATCATCCTTTATATTTTTTTTGTCTAATTACATTGTTATGAAATGGCACATGTTCCAATTGTACTATTACGAGGGTCACAGTGACATATTATTACATTGCATTGGGTGCCATATTACTCTACATGACAGTAAGTGCCCATGTAAGGGGCATTTGGTTCAATGTATTACGATAGTAATTGTAATCTAATTACCGTAATCCTATTAAAATGTTGGATTTACAAAATGAAAATTTATTCCAATTCTTAGTACGAGGTCTAGGATCGGACCCGAGTCTTTTAGGGTTCGATAACGGGCTTAGGTCATCTCAAGGTCGGGATTGGGCCAAGTTCATCATGAGGTCCGGGAAAGGTTTGAGTCATCCCGGGATCGGGATCTAGCTCGAGTCATTCCGAGTTCAGGATGAGACCTGAGTCATCCCAAGGTCAGGGATCGGGAGTGGGTCATCCCGATCTCCTGGATCAAGCCCAAGTCATCTCGGGCTCCAGGAAGAGGCCAAGTCATCCTGAGGTTCGGGAATATACAATAGAATTTGGCGACATAATGTAGTTTGCGACAGAGATTCCATCACGAATTTACAAACATAAAAAAATTTCCGTTGACATTGAAAAACTTGTGTCACAAATTTATGGCTTATTAGCAACGGAAAATTCCGTCCCTAAATTGGCTCGAAATATGAACAAAACCCTGGAAAAAAAAATCAAATTAGTGACAAAATGCATATTTCGTCGCTAGTTTCTGCCACTTTAGCGACGAATAGCTTGTCGCTAAATATTTAATTATTTTTGTTGTAAAATAATTATTTTGAATGTTTTTTTAAAACTTTCAATGGAATTTCTTAAAATATTCCATCGCAAAATAATTATTATGAATTATTTAATTATTAATTTGCGATGGAATATTTGATCTAATTGCGTGGAAAATTCATATTCTAATTTTTCTTAATTTATTAAACATATTCTAATTTTTGCGTGGAAAATACTTATAAATATTAAACATTCTATTAAAATGTCAAAAAATGACAAATAAAAATGAATTATATAAAATTATGTTAAAATAATTTTTCAATTTAGTACAAAATATAAATGCAATGATCCCGAAAGACTAATCCTCATTAATAGAATACACGTCATTTGAATAGGGACGTCATTCAAAAAGCACCCATCAAAAAATTAAACAATTAAAAAAAATACACGTCATTTGAATAGAGCTTCTTTTAAGGAACAAAAATGTTATATAAATCAACTCAATCCACATCTACATGACATTTCATGTGGGTGCTTAGGTGGGTCATGTTGGACTTTTTCAAAAATCAGTCAATAATATTAATTTTTTCATAAATAAAACTTTAAAGTATTTTATCTCTCAAAATACATGTTAGATTTCGAACTCAGCGCATAATTTTTTTTCTAATAAGACTCATTGGCAATAGTTTTTATTGCGTTTTTTCAGTTACATTGTTTTGAAAAAAAATGTAACTCATATATATGATTTGTAAACTGTCTATTCGAGCTGAAATTTTATTACTCTATGATAGTATAATATATATTCGTTGTTTTTTGCATTTTTATTGAAATTATGTTGGGTTCCAGAACTCGTTAGGGTATAGTAGTTAAAACCATAGGGTTTAGCACTTGGGACATTTAGAATTTTTTAGAGATTTCATTGAGGTTTAGTGAATCTGAGCGTTATAGCTTACAACATGAAAATCTGATACACGAGTCATTTAGAGTTTAGCGAATATATTCTCCTTTGGGTTTATAACACTTATTGTTTAGGTACAACATGAAAATCCGATACACGAATCCGTTAGAGTTTAGTAAATTCGTTTCACTTAGGGTTTAACACTTATTGTTTAGATTACATAATGAAAATCCGATATATGAGCCAATATCGATACCCATAAATAAACACCGGAACCTGTAACCAACATATTAGTACAAAAAAAATAATGTAATTAAAAACAATGTAATTAAGAACGACTGAATAAAACCTATTGATGACGGATCTTGTTGGATAGATATTTACGTGCTGATTATGAATACGTTTTTAAGAGATGAAGTATTTTAAAATTTATTTTAAGAAAAAAAAACAAAAAAACGTGTTGTCAGTTTTTCAAATGAAATATTTTATTTTTTAAAATTTTAATTTTCATGTTATTTGCTTAAAAAAACATAACATGTAAACTTAATTTTATGTTGGGCTACAAAAACTTGACTTATTTGGCGTTACCTTTAAGGAATAATATATATAGGGGATTAATTCTGTTTTAAATATATGGGCATTTGGGTGTTTGAATTTACTATTTTACCTATCTCAGTCACTCTCCTTCTCCTTTACGGAGAATGAGATTAATTGCATAGAGACATTTTATCCCTTTAAATAAATTGTGCCCTTGGTTAACAATTCCTTTTTTTTTTTTGGGTATCGAATAATCAAACAGAATTCAAAACTCTGTCAATTAAATTTGAAGCTTAAAAGCAAAATAAATAAACGGTCAAAAAAGATGCCCCTCTCGTTGTTCTTCTCCTACATGGATTGGGACTCAATCCCTTATATATGAAGGCATGCTCCGACACACATAGCACATCAACAATTCATACTTCCTTTCTTGCAACTATAATTTTGATGATGATGTCTTCGCCTTCTCCTGTGGTTAATGTAAGTGTCGAAGAGAATCGATTGACGTGCATGGGCGGAGGATTCTTGCAAATCCAATTTCAGCAAATATCCAAGATTCTCTACCACTCCGTGGGAGAAGAAACCATAATGATGGGGCAAACACAATGTGCCTGTTCGGTAGTGCTGTAAGGTGCTGTGTGATGCTGTGAGATATAAAATTGTGGAAATTGTGGTGCTGTGAGGTGAGTTCGAACGCAGTTAGGCGTTTGACACCTCAATTTTAAAACTGCGGCGAGTTGAGTTTTAATACTGTTTAGTTTTTTTTTTTGTAATTTGCAATCTTAACTTAAATATCAACTACATTAACTTTAATTCATTACATATTTTAATAAGTACCTGAAAATTAATAAAAGTAACACAATTATAAATATATTTAATCCATTTTTTTTTTTGTAATTTGCAATCTTAACTTAAATATCAACTACATTAACTTTAATTCATTACATATTTTAATAAGTACCTGAAAATTAATAAAAGTAACACAATTATAAATATATTTAATCCATTCATCACAAATACATTTAAAAAATACATACAACAAATGATAGAATTTGACCTGCATCAAAAGTTCAAAACCATAATTCTATCTTGTACCCATAAGAAGATGGTCCAAGACTCCAGGTGCAAAATAAAGCAGTAATTCAATAAAAGATTTTTGAAAGGAAGTTCATCAATAACAGATGGGCAAACAACCCAGAACAAACAGATAGACAAATCTATAAAATCCGTTTAACAGGTAAGAAAATGCACCACTACCTCACTCTTCCTACCACCAACCCACCATAAGTCTCCAAGTTCAAAGAATTTATCTTCCGAGTCGCTTTCGCTTTCGCTGCTCTCCGCACCAGCTTGGGAAGAACTGGCACATCTCCCGAAGGAGAAGTTTGAACAAACATCAACGGTATGCTGTTTAGTTTTAATGACGGAGACGGAGAGAAATACTCGAGGGAATTAGAAACTCGACGAAGAATCCAAATAGTAGATTAAGCGACTCCCGTTGTGGTTTTGATGAAACTCTACTCCTAGACCGCGAAATGAGGAAGTGAAGTGCCAAGGAGAAAAAAAAACTTTAAACGGCGTTTTTCTATCCACGCAGTGGACTTCAACGCATTGGACGCGGGCCACACTTCCAAACAGTCTGGACCGTGGCACGTCCTTAAGCAACTAGATGCACTGGACGCGGGCCACACTTCCAAATACACACAACAAGTTGCTCGAGCTTCTTTTCTGGTGGGCCTTCCTACCAACGCCCTAACCTCTCCCCGTCTCATCAAACAATACATCGTTGACACTCCAGCCTGCAACAACAACATTCTTCATACCCAAGAGGTCCTAAATTTATTGGCTCTACACGTTGCTTCCGTCGCTACTCAGTTATTGATGACTGGACCTCCGCCTAGCTCATATTCTGGTTTTGGTGGGCTTTTTCTTTTTGCTGACGTTGATGTTGTTACGTGGGATATCATTTACCGTGGAGAGGTAGTGGTGGAGAGTGTAGGGTGCAGAGGTGTATCGGAGAAAGCAGTAATGAAGCTGAAGAGGGAGGATGGGTTCCAGGGTGATGGCGATTGTGTGGTTGGTTTGGATGAATTGTCGTCGGGAAGAAAAGTGACTCGAATGCCTTGCGATCATTTGTTTCATCATTCTTGCTTACTTCGTTGGTTGAAAAATAACAACTCCTGTCCGATTTGCCGTCAACAATTGGGGATTAATGACTAGGAATTTTTGCCACAATTTGGGTTTTCTGTACAATTTGTGTGTTTAGTTTTTGTGTTCGAAATTTGTTCCTTTATATCATTAATTACCTTTCTTAGTCTAAAACATTCGAAATCTCGTGCTTATGATCAACAATGATTATGCTTTTAAGAATCCTGGAATAACTGCAGTCATTATGAGCTTCTCCAACAAAGGTAAGAAAGAAGATTACCTCTTCTGTCACCGCAGCTCTTGCCCTAAGATGTCTTTCCACTAAACCTGTCAAAACCTCAGCAAGTCGCTTCTTTACATCACCCGTTACTGTGTCCCCTTTTGCATATGCGTGGAAACAGCTCAGTATTGCTAAAGTATCCAAGCAGGAATTACTGTAACATTTACAAGCAATAATTTGAGTCGAGAAGCAATTCATAGAATATAACATTTATCCCAGAGTAATCCAAAATTGTCACGCCCTCAATCCGAAGGCTGAAGACATGACAATGCCGCGGATCCATGGATGGACTAATCGCATGCCAGGCTAAAATCTTTTTAACCCAAATTTCTAAACAATTATTATAACACTTTCATATTTTAATCTAAGATCAAACTTAATTAATTAAATTAAAGCTTAACATCTACAATATACCTAGTTGACAATTTTATTCGAAAACATCAAGTTCGCGAAATAATTAAAAAAAAATTAAGTTCTCAACTTTATTAAACATTAATTCAACTTCAATCTCCCATCTCACGCACCCTAATGTTGAAGCATCATTATCCGAAAGGAAAAAATTAAACAAACATGAGCTAAACTCCTAAGTAGTCAAACCAAACTCTAATAAATATTGTAAAACATGAAACAAAAAATAACAACACTTCACGAGGCATTGCAACAATTCCCGTAACCAATACCCAATACATCAATACTGCTTTTAGACAACGTAGAACAATGTACTTAGCTTAACCCCTAAGGCTGGTGAACAATCTACTCAGCTTAACCCTTGAGTCGGGTAGACAATGTACTCAGCTTAACCCTTGAGACGGGTGGACAATTCTCACAAAACTCGTGAACTCGTTACACCACATCACACCACAATCCACAATACCATCAATAACACAAATCAATTCATTCCACTCACATAACATTGTGATGATATACATACGAAAGCTCAGCTAAATCACAGCTCATGCAATTACGTTCAATAGTCAATTGGATAGAGTTTCATAATTATAAATATAGGAAAATCATATATACAACTAAGAAGTAATGTTCACTTTTGACCTCAATCTTGTGCACACCAATGTTTTTAAACCCGGATTGCCGACGAACCAGGGTGATCACCATCATGACCGGCGGCTGAGTGCCAACTTTGATATTTTCAATATAACATTTGATATGAGTCTTGGGTCACTACAACAAAATCGTGCTTATGCGACTAATTTAGACGCGGATGAATATTCTGTATCTAAAACAGCCGTTGGTAATATTCGCGACGGATATTTCGCAACGGAATTGTTTGCGAACATTGTGATGGTATTTTTGCGACGGAATAAATTAGTGACGGATTTAGCGACGGAATTTCCGTCGCTAATTGCATTTCGTCTTTTTTAAATTTTGAAGTTTATGTCGGATTTTCCGTCGCAAAAAATTTAAAATATTGAAAAATGCAGAATTTCAATTCTCTATTGAGTTTACTTGTTTTTTTATGCTGAATTAATATTTAAATTTTAAATATTGAAATTACATTTTAATTGTTTGGATAAAATTTTATATGTGAACATTTACTTGCTGAGAACATAAATTAGATGCATTAAAAATAGTTATCTCAAAATTAAAAGTATTCAAAGTATTTGATAATAAAATAATAAAATGCCTCTATTCAAAGTATTAAAACAATACTCAATGTATTAAAACAGTCTACTCATTATCGGAATACTCATCAGAACTGTCAATTCATTGTTGTTGGGATTATCAACAAAGGCTAGCGGCGGTGCAACTGATGGAGGGAAGATCTACTGCATATGCTACTGTTGCTGCATTTGCTGTATCTTTTGCATCTGCTGGTGCAAAAATAACTGCATCTAGTGCTGGAACTGCGCTTACATCCGCTCCTGCATCCGAAACATTTGCTCCTGTGTTCGTTGTTGTTGCATTTCTCGATTCTCCTGCAGATGGGCTACCTTATCAATTAACTCGGAGTTCATCCGAGCCACACCTCTATTTCCTGCTGTAACTCTTGCTCATTTCGAAATCCATAGTGCGCGCTAGCTGCAGATGGACAATGTATACGACGTCTTTCATAGCCAAGTCCATACACAAGACCCTTTTTACTCATCCCGCCTACTGCCTCAAAAAAAAAAATTTGTTGTCTGGCGTCGATGATTGACTGGATGCGATTTCTTTAAGTTCATAAAATTTTGCCTATTTCAAAAGTAAAAATAATTAAATCATTATAATTATACTAAAAATAATTTAATAATTATAATAAGTAAATATGGTACTTACAGCTATTTCAGCTGAGCGAGAATCAACAAATTCTCCTGTGCCCTTCCGCTGATGAGTGAGTAGAAATAGCTCTAAATTGTCGAGTGATCGCCCCTCTTTTTCTTCCTACAAAGTTAACTGAAAAGCCAAGTTAGTTTCAATTAAATTCACGTAAACAATTAAAAAATCAAACTTTTTAAGTTGTAAGATTTTACCGTTCTCTTACCAATTTCTGTGGTGGGAATAGAGCCCCCAATATGAATACTACCTCCCATCGATGATGATCGAATCATCTTCTTTTCTCTTCTTATCTTGTATTTCTCGGTCTCCCAATATTTATCAAGCTCATCCCTCACATTTTTAGGTATCCATTTTCCTTTATCCTCACCACTACATACCCTGTGCATTATGCCTCGCATCAAAGTAGCACTCTTCGAATTCCATTCTTTTATAATCACATAATCATCAGCAACTTCCCACTTATACAACTTCTACAAAGTTTTAATAGCCCAACACTTCCTAAATCAGCGCCATAAATACACAAACAATTATACAATTCCAGTAAATTATTGAAAGTTACCTTGAACTCTTGAAAATAATAACTTCTCTGAGCCTCATCCATAGTTGTCCAATCAGCAAAGGGTTTCTCGAACTTGCTCTTAATTATCGTGGATATCCTCCTATGTACATTACTTGGTTATAATCTAGAAAATTAAAAAAAAAAGTAGTGCTTAAAGAAATGGAAAGAAATGAAAAGTGTACTTACCTGGCCTGTAACTAAAGAAGATTAAAAAAAAGAGAGCAAGATGTACAATAATTAAAGAAAAATTAAAGCATTTTGTTGGAAATGGAAAGATAATTTTAAAGAAAGTTTAAAGCAAGATTAAAAAAACAACATTTTGCTGGAAATGGAAATATATTTTAATTTGTAATTAAAGAACATTAAAAAAAGAAAGGGAAAGTGTACTTACCCCGCACCAAGATGTGCTCGTATCAAAATCCGAGTATCTGATGATGAGCTACTTGCATGTTGTGGAGCAGACTCAGGTTGTGTGTTTGGAATTGATGGACTAGTGGGTGGGGCAATAGGATGGTTAGGCTCTTGCATTGGTAAATTGGGAGATTGTTGTGAGGTGAATATATTATCCTCCAAATTATAGTTCAGTAATCTAGAGTTGACAGATGATGGGGATTGGGTACTAGAACTTCCCCCGCGAGCACTAGATTGTACTCCACGGCCACTAGGGTGAGGAACACGACCACTAAGCTGAGGAACACGACCACTAGATTGAGTAATACGACCTCTAACTCGACCGGATGGTGCACGACCATGACCACTAAAGTGATGACTATCCATCAGCGATATTCAGATTCTAAATACCATCATTACCAAGTAGTCAGTGATAATACACAGGAAATAAACACCAGATTAAAAGAGAGACAGAAAAAAAAAAAAGACAAGTGTATACAAAAAATGAGAATAGCTTGTAGTGAGACATCAAATAAGGTACTTTCTTACAAGGGTTCCAATACACAAGGCTCTCTTGAAATGAAATGGTGTAAACCTATGATGTCAAGGCTACAATGAAACAACTTGAAAAATGTGCCAAGACTGATACTCATCCATCCAATCAATAAAACCAACAAATATTGTAATGGATGAAACCACAACAGATGCAGATTGTACACAAGTTTAATATATTAATGCATCAAACCATAACAGATGCAGATTGTGCACAAGTACAAATATTGTACACAAGTTTAATATATTAATGAACAACAATATACCTGCACGTAAACAAGTCCCTGTTCAAAAGTTGGACCCTGCATAAGGCAAAACAAAGACAAGAAGAATCATGGTAGGGGAAGTTTGAATAAAGAGAACCAAACCCTATGAAAGAACACTAGTCAGCATCTTTCTAAAGCAATAAATGAGAGGAAAAAAATAAAAATGTCTTCAAATTTTGCCCATTTGATATTCTGGACACATGTTCAATGCATGTGGTGTAAAGAGAACCATAATTAACACAAAATATCTTGCTTTTCTATAGAGAGCTACTCCAAAACTTGTACATCATTCGAACAGATTTTAAAAGTAAAATGAGTTTGCGAAAACTATAATATCTACATAAAAAGGGGGGAAGACACAGGTTGGTAGAAGACAGCCAATTCTTAAGACACTTCAACACTCATTGCAGTAATGACAGATGTTTTCAAATTAAAAAGAAAACATACATGACTTCATTTAAAGTACATGATATTTGTGTAATTTTTTAAAGAAACCCCACTGCCATGTACAACTTCACTGCATCATCTAAAACACAACAATAAGAAGAGGATTACTAAAGACGACAACAAAATTACCACAATATGACTTCAATTAAATTTGAAACTGAGCTAAATCAGCAGCACAACACAATAAGGGTTCCTGCAACAAATGCAATCTCCCCAAAGTAGATTTTTCCAACAAATTTCAGTTCAATGAATCAACGTGTAGTGTGTAAAATTCATAGACATGTTAAATAGTAGCACTAAAAGGCTAGATGACAATGTAGCAATAGAGTCCGCCAACTAAGAAAATGCAATCTGTGAAATAAATTCTTTTTGTAAATTTTTCCAATCTCCATAGCCAAGTAAAAGGCGGTGAAAAAATACTGATTTCCCAAAGCTCACACTACAATAGCTCCATAATTACATGGATTTCATCAGCCCATCGATCCAGGCAGCTTGTAGGGCAGTAAACATATGAGTAAAATAAAGGTTCACCACTAAAATGCTGAATGCCAATTGATACCAATTGATAAACAACAGCTGTAATATGGATGAACTGATGAAGTCAGTTGCTAAAGAATGGAAAGCATAAAAGAGTCGACACTAGTCTCGGAACAAAGAAATAACCTATTCTCCAAAAGAGAATCGCATCAGATTATCAAAGGCAAATATCAACACTTTAATAGGAAAAAAGAATGAAAAAATCATGTACTGAATTTATCAATAAAGAAGACTCAAAACCAGGAATTTATTACCAGAGATTTTCAATAACGATTCTGCCAACGATTCTGCAAAACAACAGAAATGGGTTTGAAACAATCACCATGAATGGAGGAGGAGAAACACATACCTAAAATAAGACAGAAGAGAAGATAAACCCTAAAAAAGGAAAGGTAAATAGTCACTTTTCAGCAAAGATTAAACATAGAAAGTCCAGAAGAAGAGGAAAAAATTAGCTGAAACACATACCTGCCTCTGCTTCTGCCTTTCTCGCTGGGGTCTCCACCCTAATTTTTTTGTGGCTTCCAAAGTAATGAAATGGATGTCCAAAATAACGAAAATTCATTTCAAATTAAAAGATCCCTCCTTCTCTAAAAAGCGTCCCTTCCTTTTTTTTTCAACTTACAAAAAAACAACTAAAAATATAAATATAATTTGATCCATTTATTATAACAGTACATTACATATTAATAAAAATCTATTAATACAAACTTAACTAATCATCTTCGTTCCCTTCATTTGTATCAGAATCAAAAGATTCTGAGTCTTCTTCATCATCTTCCTCATCGGTCTCTTCTACATTCATTTATCTTGTAGAATATTTGTGAACCTCCTCAGGTTGAGTCTCATTATCAACAAGGGACTCTATTTGGTCAATATCATCTCGAACTAGCTCTAGTATAACTTCATCCTCTTGGAAGGCATCATCTAACTGCTTGTCATGATCAGTATTTCTGCGCCAAGCTTTTGTCTTAATCACAACCCACCAATCTTGCCGATCGCGTATCTCTTTCAGATAAGGAGCATAGTATACTTGCTCTGCTTGTTGTGCAATTATAAATGGATCATACTTCTCGTACCTTCCCCTACATTTAACTTCAATGATCCCATGATGTATATTAATTCGTGTACCCTGATTAGGAGTTTGATCAAACCAATCGCAATTGAAAAGAACAATTTTCTTCATCGATTGTCCTGGAAATTCTAATTGAATAATCTCCTGCAGCACTCCATAGTAGTCATACTCTGATTGTCCATAATCGATTCCCCGTAAGCATACGTCACTGTTAATTGCCAGATTTCCCTCGCTCCATGCAAGTGTGTCGAATTTGTATCCATTGACATGAAATGTATGTCAGGTCTCAACCCTTCTCAACAGCCCCAATGACACATTTTGTATGAGTTCATTGTTTATCATGTGTCGTGCATCATGAACCTTAAAAAAATGTATTATAATAACCTAAAATATAAAAAGTAAGATAATTGAATAACATTAATGATACTTACCTAGTCTCTAAACCACTCTGTAAATGCTATCTCAATCTGATAATTGACTTCCTCATCAGTCAACGTAGGTGTAAATGCTCGAACATAATCTGTAAACAAGCTGCATTGCAATGTAATTTATATAAGTTCATAAATAATATAATGACATCTATCAGTGTACATTACATAGTATAATAAATATCTTACCTTATATAAGGTTGGACAATGTCACAATTTAAAAAAATATACAATGTTACGACATTATATTCTCTATCTGAGAGATACCGCCAACTAGCTTCACCAGTAAGACGACCAGGTTGATTAAAGATCGATATTCTAGGCAATTGCAAGGTAAATGTATCCTTGTCATAATTTTGAGGCACTCTAGTGCATTGAGACCTCACATGTGGTTCAAAGTAATACGAAGCAAATGTCGATGCCTCTTCGACTATATATGCTTCACAAATTGATCATTCTACCTGAGTTTTATTCTTAACCTTCTTCTTTAAGGAGTGGAGAAACCAATTTCAATATTTAATCAAAAATATCATTAAATAAATTTCACAAATCAATTCTTTTGTAAACAAGAATTAAACAAAAATTATCTTTCAAAAGGATACATCCATCTGTATTGTATAGGCCCACCCATCATTGCTTCAAAAGGTAGATGCACTATGAGATGTTCCATAGAGTCAAAGAAAGATGGAGGAAATATACGCTCCAACTTGCAAAGGATCACTGGAATGTTAGCATCCATAATGGTCAATTGATGCTCTCTCAGTGTTCTTGAACATATGTCTATAAAAAAATGACTTAAATCAGTAAGTGCAGCCCAAATCAGCTTGGATAATGCCCGAAATGCAATTGGAAGCAATCGTTCCATGAAAACATGGCAATCATGACTTTTCATCCCAAATAATTTTCCTTCTCTAATGTCTACGCACCTGCCTAGGTTGGATGCATCGTCTGGTAACTTCATCTTGGAGACCCAATCACAAACAACCCTTTATTGTTCCTTGTTGAGACAAAATTTTGCTCTTGGTTTAAAAGATTTACCACTGGATGTTTCCACCAATCCTAGTTCTATGCGTTTACAATAATGTGGAAGATCAAGTCAAGCATTTACATTGTCCTTTGTTTTTCCCTTAACGTCCATACAAGTATTGAAAATATTGTCAAACGCGTTTTTCTCAGTATGCATGACATCAAGGTTGTGTCGTATTATATTGTGCTTCCAATAAGGCAAATCCCAGAATATGCTCTTCTTGATCCAATTATGATTTTGTCCATACCTAGGTTACTAGGTAATACTAACTGTCTTCCCGTCTCAGTAATCTTTGGAAAGTTCCAAAGACTCACAAGCACTTATTCTCTAGATAAACGTTGAGGAGGTTCTGATCTCTCAATTCGATCTTTAAAAACTGCATCCTTATTTCGTCTGTGTCATAGGAAGAAATTGTCTATGAAAATCAAACCATGAATTTTTCCTTCCATTTTTCAAGGTAAATGCCTTTGAATGCTCCATGCAGCAAGGACATACTAATTTTTCAGCAGTGCTTCATCCAGACAACATACCATATGCAGGAAAATCATTGATAGTCCACATCAAAGCAGCTATCATAACAAAGTTTTCATTCAATGAGACATCATATGCTATCACACCTTCGCTCCACAATTGATTTAGCTCATCAATCAAAGGTTGTAGATAAACATCAATCTTACTCTTTGGATTTTTTGGACCTAGAATAATTACTATCAAGAACATAAATTTCTTTTTCATAAACAACTCGGGTGATAAATTATAAGGTGTCAATATGATAGACCAAAATGAATAGTTTTTCCCCAATTGTCCAAAAGAAGTGAAACCATATGCGCACAACCCTAACCTTACATTTCGCTGGTCTAATGCAAAATCTTGATATTCCCGATGAAAATATTTCAATGCTTCTCCCTCGGATGGATGACCCAAAGTGCCTAGCTCGCGTTGATGCTCATAATGCCACCTCATCTCCTTTGCTATCACTATAGAACTGAATAGCCGCTTAAGCCTAGGAATCAATGGCAAGTGCCACATCCATTTAACAAAAATCTCCTTAGCCTGACCATGCCCTTTCGAGGTTTATAACGGTCTGCTTGGCAAAATTTGCACTGCCTTTCATCCACATCATCCTTATAATACAACATGCAACCATTAACACAACAATCAATTTGATAATACCCAAGTCCGAGTTTGGAGACCAACTTTTTGGATTGATAGAAATCAACAGACATCCTATTTTCAGCTGGCATCACCTCTTTCATAAGTTGAGCAACCTCATCAAAACAACCTTGAGGCATATTATAATCTAATTTAATGTTTGAAAGCCTCATTGACGCTGAAAACTCCGCATGTGACTCACATCCATCATACAATGGTGCTTGGGCAGCATAAAACATTTCAAAAAAACTTTGTGCTTCAGGATCAGGAGGTTCATTCACAAATTGTTGGTTATAATTATCTTGTTGCAGCAGCTCAGCCCCAACCTCCACTCCTACAGCATCCATTACCATCTTCTCGTATACATTGAAATTATCCCTATCAGCGCCTTCTCCATAATAATTTCTTGCATCTATTGGTTCATCAACAACGTATGGAGTAATTTCAGGCATCTCTTCACCATGAGCTATCCAATAATAGTATCCGTCTTGAAAACCTTTTCTGCATAAGTGCACTCTAGCTTCCTGCAAATCAAGAAACTTTCTACATTTGCATCGACTACATGAACATCTTATTGTTCCTGTATTTTGAAATTGAGTATTATTTGCATATGCAAAAGCTACAAATTCCTCAAGCCCATTCAAGAACTCTTGTGTAATTCCTATTCGATTTGGTCCCACTCGATTATACATTCATAAACGATACTCAAGTACATCCATTATATTAAAATCACCTACATAAAGTGATTTGAAATAACACAATCAACAAAAAAAAAATACTAAAATTCACCAATAAATAATTCTGCTGTGGTCATTATATTAATATTACTAATTAGTTTGGTTAAAAAAAACTACTACACATGCGTTAAAATTTCTTCTGGAACAACCACTACTTCTAGCTCCTCCTCTATAACCTAAAACATTTTATTTACTAAAAAAAATGAATAACACAAACAACACTAAAAATAACACTAAAATTCACCAATAAATCCCCCACTGTTGTCATTATATTTGTATTACTAGTTAGTTTGGTTTAAAAAAAATCAACTACTACACATGCTTTAAAACTTCTTCTGGAACAACCACTACTTCTAGCTTCTCCTCTACAACCTAAAAAATTTTATTTACTAAAAAATTAATAACACAATCAACACTAAAAATAACACTAAAATTCTCCAATAAATCTCCCATTGTTGTCATTATATTAATAGTACTACTTAGTTTAGTTCATAAAAAAAACTACTACACATACTTTAAAATTCCTTTTGGAACAAGCACTATTTCTCCTTCTATAAAACCTAAAACAAATTATTTACTAAAAAAACTGCAATAAATAAATATTGACAACAATAAATAAATTATTACATATTAATTAACACATAATATGTGCTTATGATCGATGAACTTGGATTAAGACGATGAATTTGGAAAATTCAAAACATTTTATTTATTAAAAATGCATAATAATTAAATCACGACAATAACAAAAAAAAATATCGGTTAACACTGCACAACATAGGGTGGAAATGATGAACTTCGTTTGAGATGATGATTCCTGATCTACAACGACTCAAATATTAAATTCTAGACACTTTTTGCTGTCGAAGGCGAGTTCCTGTCTTTCTTCACAATAAGAGATGAAGTGTCGGTGAAATGCATTAAAATGTTATTTAGTGACAGATTTGGCGACGAAATTTGCTCTGTCACTAACATTTGCGACGGATATTGTAACGGACAACACAGTAGTCAAGATTTAGTCAAAAAGTGATGAAAAGTCCAAAACTTTTGTGACGGATTATCTGTCCGTCGCTAATGTTAGACAAAAAGTGTGACCGACAAAACAATTTGTGATGGAATTTAGACGGAATATTTTAGCCACGGAATATTTCGTCACAAAATCCGTTTCAAATATTGCAAAAAATGTTCAGCAACATTCCAACAAAATCTGCCCCGGAACTTCTTACTTTTTCCGTCGCAGATATATAATTTGGGATGGCTGTGTTGTCCGCCGCAGAAATCTGTTGCGAAATAACCTTTTTTGTTGTTGTGTAAGAGCCAATCAACATCATGAATTCTAGGCATTAATTTCAATGTCTTACAAATGCACTGTGATGTTAACCAAGCGTACAAGAAAGTCAAAAAGCATGTACATGCATACATATCAATCATATCATCATCTTGTGTAAAACAATTATCATCCATAAAAGAGAGAAAGTGTAATACCTCTGGACTTCCTCCTCGTTTTTTCTCTCTATAAAATCTTAATAAAACAAGACCAACAATGGCGTTGAGGGAACCTGCACCTCCAAGCCTTCCAAATCAAACCCTTGCACTGCCAGAGATCAGCCAAATAACCTTCCTGAACTTGCGCAAAATTTAAAGTCTCTGTTCCTCCGATTTTACACCCCAAGCAGTGCACATGGCGCCAAGGCTTCGAAATCTCCGATCAACTCCACTCCGATGCAGATATGAGATAGAGAGTAGCACCAACTAATTCTCGTCATCAATTATGCCTAGTCAAGGAAAGTGGATCTTTGACAGCCACGTGGCTTTCGCCAAGAGGCAAGATCTACGAGTCCAAGTCATTAATCTTGCCCCTTGGGAACGAGACGGTATTTGCAGGTGTGTCAGAGACTTGCACTCAGCCTCATAGTGTTGGATGTAATGTAGGTGCACTTATAATTTAACTTCTAATCAAACGACTGGAAAGTGCTCTAGATCTACTGGAAAGTACTTGAATAGGAATTGCACTAGAAACAAATTCCAAAATGTAACATTTCATTGATGCAAGAGAATAGGTTTATGCCCTTGGGCTGAATTTTTCTGATTGGTTGTGTGTGTTCTTCTTCTTTTCTTCCTGCTTTTATATCCAGTCAAAACTCTTGAATCAACTACCACTTCTGTCATGATTGCAACCACCCAAAAACCTCTCCAATATGTTCCAATTTCTCGAACAGCTGAAATAGTTGCTCAACTGTGCCTCAATGGTGCCAAAAACCTCTAAGAATATGCTCCATTGTGCTTCATGATGAGCTAAATTTGAGTAAGAAAGTGCTCCACCAAATAAGGTAACCAACTAGGATAACCTCCACTTCCTAAATTGTAGGTACCCCATAAGACCAAGTCTCATTTCCTCCTTAAAATTAAAATTCAGTCCGTCTAATATTTAAATTAATGACAACAACTATTTAATTTGATCAGCAACTTTCTTAAATATGATGACAATAACATCTATGCACACCTCCAAGAAGTGCCCGATCATGTCGTGCAATATGGCATTCATCACTCCTTGGTAGGTTGCCCCTACATTCTTGAGACCGAATTGCATTACAAACCATTCAAAAATTCACAGGGCTCTAGGACATCCGAATGTGGTTTTGAAAATATCTTCTTCTGCAAGAAATATCTGCTTGTAATCGGCATAGCCGTCCATCATAGACAAGATCTCATTTTGTAATGCATCTTCGATCAGCATATCGGCTACAAGCATGACATAAACATACTTTGTAGTAGTTGCATTCAGATCCCCAAAATCAACACATACTCAGATCTTACCATTCTTTTTTACCACTAGTACAATGTTGGAGAGCCATTATGAATATCGTACAAGTCGTATGAAGCCTGCTTTAAGCAGCTTTTGGATCTCCTCTTTGACTTTCAACTCCACCTCTATTGACATTCTTCTTGGAGCTTATTTAATCATTTTGCAGTCAGGTTTGATCAGAAGACGATGTTGAACTAACTTTTCGCTTAACCTTGACATCTTATCATAATTCTAGGTAAAAACAATCATGATACTCCTTTAACAATTTAATTAATTGATGTAAGTAGGTCGTGAGTCCTCCTCTATCCCCAAATTAACCTCCTCTAGTGAGTCTTCAACTTCTATTTTTAGATCGTCCAACTTTGGTGGCGCTTTCTTTAGGTCTTCAGTCTAAATCACTTCACCTTTGATTTCATCTTCCTCATCTTCAAAGATCACCTTTGATCCATTATTTTGCTACTCTTGATCCACTCACAGTCTTTCCAATTGATGAGATAAATTGCAATCGCACAAGTAATAAAGTGAAAAGTAGAGTATCGAACCCACAAGGATTGAATGAATTGCCAATGACTAACCAAATTAATTATGTTGGTGTATGCTCTAGGAGACAATCATGGGATGATTGTATTAGCATACATTTATTATGTTATATTGAGGTACTTTATTTGTTATGAATTATTTATCTGCATTATATGAATGATTATGATAAATATCCCTAGAATAGTTGGTTCGATGCTATAGGACTTCAAGTGTGTGACTTGAATGTGAGATCATCATAAATGTGTATAGAACACTATTCCTGAACGTCCCTAGGCAAGTATTATTGTTAAATGGGATAACATTAATACGTTGAGACTAGTATGTAGGTTGATTGATGACTAAATCTTGCGAGTCATGGATATGAGATATCAAATCAATACATGGGTACTTGTTAGAGAACATGAAGTACTGGACAGACCAAACATGAGAATACTGCATGGATTGTTATATGAAAGTCATAAGCTATTCTCATAGTGACAATGATATATGTTTTCCTTTAACCTAAAATCACTACGGTTCCCAACATGAGGAGTTATACACTTTGATACTGTCTAACGTCACTTGTAAAAGGTTGGCTATAAAGTCAGTGATTGGGTATATCACGAATCATGCAGAGGGATGTGAGTGACCTAGATGGTATTTGTCCCTTCTATATAACAGGAGTGATATTCGTGGGCCCCTTGATTGAGTGAGACTTTGAAATGCATGGCCGTGCTCAAATGAATCAATATGTGATATTGATTTCGTTTGTTTTTAATAGTCTACTCGGAATCAAGAAACACATAGATTAACATATACGAGGATGACACATTCCATGCCTCGATGTTAATCAAGATATTAAGGACAAAGGGACTGCATATAAATTGGTCATAAATAAAGGTTATATCGAATCATTGACATTCTCGTTATTTGGGTAACAATGATGTGTTGCTAGATACCTCTCATTGTTTGTGATGCTAGAATATGATTTTAGTTTCACTGCTAACGTAACGAGAACCTATAGGGTCACACACATAGAATAAGTCAAAGATTATGTTATTTAAGAATAACATATTACGTTTGGGCTTAGGGCTTTATGTAAGGTCCATTACCGGTTTAATTAATAAGATTAATTGAACATGGTCAAGAGTCCAAAAACGTGGGCTTCTTTCTTCAAGGGGATTTGGGCCTTTCGCTTGGCTTGGCTCGCGATATAAATATAGGGTTAAAGTAACCCTAGAATTGTGAAGACACTTAGTGTGCCGCACTTCAAAGAGAATTGAGAGCAAACGGATTGGAGCCCTATTCTTGGATACTAGCATAACGTGAAGAGGGAGATTTTTGACTTGTTCGTGTGGATACCATAGAGACGTGTTGTTCGATTGGATAGTACGAATTGATTCGGATCCTTCAAGCCAAGCACTCGGTTGATTTCTGCAATTCAAGAGGTAAATTTTTGTCACTGATTTATGCCCTTTCACATGGATTCTCTGGAGGGTTTCAATGAAAATTTTAAAACTTCCGCTGTGTATGAGACATTGGAACCCAACAAATTAACCCAAGCACTATTTGAACAATCAAATATTAAGAAGTTGATTAAACTTAATAACAAGGAAATAACAAATAGAAAAGTAATCAATTAAAACGCACTAGGACATCTAACTTCACCATCACCAATCTCACCCAAATCTTTTGGCATGTTAATCCCAATTATTATCCACGTCGATAGTCGATTCTTCCTAACGTATTCAATACTCCATTCCTGGTTATATCAAAAGTATTTCTATCACCAACCCTTGTTATTCCTAACAATCGGATTTAGATAATAAAAACCCATTAAATTCTATGGAAAATCATGTAACGACTGCATAAGCAACGCCCCTACATTCCTATGGTTCATCAAACCTACGGTATTTATTGCAAGAAGCAATTCTAAACAATCTCCTTCTAGTCTCATGTTTAGCATCAATTCATTCCAATATTGGCCAAATATTCAAAAGCATTAAACACACCAATAGATACTCAAACAAAGAATAATAATCATGGATTAACAAACACCAAATTCATTGAATGATCATGACTAGGCTACATTAGAGCCCTAGTAGAGGATTAGTTCCTTATAATACTAAGAACAACGAAAGTAATGGTAGAATAATTCATGGTTCCAAAAATTTCAGAAGAAATCAGTCTCTTTCTCCGCTTCGATGCTAACTTCCAAGATTCGAATAATGGCTAGGTCTAAAAGTCCCAAATAAATGCATCCTCCAAGCCTTTTATACCTCTCCTAATCCTAGTAATATTCTAAACTTGGAGTATTTTATCGTTTCCCTTTAGCCCCACTTGTTTTGGACGAATTTCAGTAGCTTCCCAAAATAAAATTCACGCATCTGCCAATTGTCGATCGATCTACAACTCCTATTTACATTTTTAGTACTTTTCAGCATATTTGACATTGATTTGTCTTTACACCTAACAATTGAAACACAATAGAATTTAGTAATATCCAAGCTCCAATCACTCATTAAAAGGAACAAATTAATACCAAAATAAGGTATTCATTATGCGTAAATATTTGACCTATCAAACACCCCCACACTAAACTTTTGCTTGTCCTCGAACAATGAACAAAACTCAAACAAGAAGAGCATGCTCACAGTTGTAATTCATTAGTATTAGCAACACAATATAAGTCATCTCTTCTTCCTATCTCAAATATTCACTTAGTTCAATCACAATAAAGTGTAGCCATCTAATCCATAACCCAAAAACTTCAATGCACAAATGAGTAGTCACCACTGTATCATCTTAGAACCGAGCAGAATTAAGAATAACATCACAAAGTGCTTAGCCTCAACTTCAAACCTCACCGATGTTCACTCAAAAATAAAAATCGCACTGAAGTTGGGTCAAGTGTTTCATTCTTGTGTACATGGGAGGAATAAATAGTCAAGAAAAAATAATTCCCATATACTATTTCAAAGAAGTGCATGAAACAATCGAAAAAAATCTCATGAATGAATGCCGCTCACGAAGCATAGAGTACACCCTAGAACACTCCCATATTCAAGTCATAAATTCCTAGAGTCAAGTAGGACTTTTAAAGCTAATATAAGGCCAGGGTTGAATGGGCACCACAAATAGATGACTTGTTTCGAAACTCAAAATATATCATTCACAATTCAAGACCATTTTCTTTTGTCTTTTTTTAAGATTAACTTCACATCCTCTCACACCCAACAACTTCCATCTAGACTTTGAAAATTTATAATCACCGCAACTCTTTTTCTTTATTTTCTTTCTTCTTTTTCAGTCCTTCGTCCATTCCCCCATGTCAAAATGATTTTTTCTTTCTTTTGTTTTGAAATTGCTTTTTTTTCACATCTTAGAACGAATTCTCATACATATACCATCTATCTTCATTCACACCTTGAATCAATTTCAACACAAGTAATCCAATCAAGGGAGAACAACAGTAGTGTGTGGCTATGAAACAAAGGCTAGTGCTTGGCTTCAAAAAGGATACTAAGGATAAATTTTCACGTAGGGTAGGTTGAAAAAGGGAAATAATGTGGCTAACAAAGATGGCCTTACTGTCATCCTCTAAGAATATAGATGGCCATTCCATGTAGAGTGCAAAAGGAATAATACTCAAATACGTATGCTTAGCGAGTAACCAAAGAAAAATAATGAGATCGCCCAAGGAATTTTTTAGTGAGCGTAAAATTGTAAAAAATTGGAGTAAATTTCAATCACTCAATGAAAATAGAATGACTCAAATCTCACATGGGCTATAGTCTCCGCATTTGACTAAGTGATGTTCTCATTCCTCTCAATTCATCAAACTCTACTGACATACCACAATTATCAATAAATGCATAAGTGCTTAAAGTTCCCAAGCCACAAATCAAATAACTTATGCTCTGTGTAATCAAACATGCAAACCATAATCATCATCGAACAAAAGAGACAAATAATAGCACAAGTCACGAATACATTCAAAACATACGAAAAATAAAACAGGTTGTTCCAAGTTTTCCGCCTCTACACTAGAACCTAACACTGTCCCAGTGTTATCAAAATAAGCAAAAGAGAGATGAAACAACACAACCTGGTGCGCAACAACTATTTGACGGTGTTAGCCTGCTCACTCATCATCATCTGTAGGGTCCTCATTGACGGTGTTAGCCTGCTCACTCATCATCATCTGTAGGGTCCTCATTGGCATCATTATCCGCATCACCAACAATAGCAGCACTTGAGGTAAATCAAATGACCAAGACTCGGCCTCCATTGTACGCGTGCAATTGCCGCACTTATTCCCCTCGATAGAGCGACGCTTATTCACTGCACACTAAGTAACAGAATTAGAGAAATAAGGGAAAACATAACATAAAGGGTTAGAGATTACCCCTGATTGGATTGCCTTCCAGCAAGCGCTTAGTTTAAAGTCCTTCAGCCTGACTTTCAAGTGAAATATTAATCAGGCTATTTGAGACTCTTGTTGAGAGCTTTACACTGTGAATTGCTTGGATGAATTTATGAAATTGTTGCTCTCAAATGGTCATCATATTCTCTTGCTTCTTCATTTGGAATAGCTTTCTTTGTCCTCTTTCACCTCCTCTTCCTCTTTCGCTTTTTTTGATTTTGTAATAGTGGATGCTTCTACCACAAACTCACCACATGAATCAATTTTAGGTTCTTCGTGCTCAATTTTAGCTACGTGAACTGGATGAGCTTTCAATGTGCTACATAGATTTCCCTTCTCAAATTTTTCAGGAATTACCATATCTAGCTCGTCTTATCAAAAACATGATTGGGAGTCTGTTGGATATTTTGGTTCTTTAAAAACTTGGAACTTTACTTTCTCATCTTCCACTCACATAATTACCATTCCTTTGTCGACATCAATAAGTATTCTCCCAGTTGTAAGGAATGGTCGTCTCAAAATAATAGGAGTGATAGCATCCTCTTCCATGTCCAAGATCAGAAAATCCACCGAAAAAACAAAATTTTCAACTTTTACCAATACATCTTCTTCAACCATGCCTAGAGGATATGTTATTAACCTATCCGCCATCTGTAAAGAAATAGTGGTTGGGGTAATTTCACCCAAACCAATATGTTTAGTGATAGACAATGGCATTAAATTAATACTGGAACCTAAATCACACAAAGTTTTATCAAAATAAGTTGTTCCAATAGTGAAAGGTATAGAAAAACTCCCTGGATCTTTTTGCTTAATCGAAAGTTTTTGTTGGACAATAGCACTGAATTCCTCCGTAAGCCGAACTCTCTCATGTTCCCCAAGCTTTCGCTTCTTCCATAAAACATCCTTCACAAATTTTACATAGCTTTGCATTGGTTTCTTGTCTAGGGGTAGGGAATTCTGTGAATTCTGATAATTTTGATTATCCTTCCATGAGAAATTCGGATGATTCTTCGACCATAGATTATAAGTATTCGAGTAAGGATCATAGCGTGCTCTATTTAAATTTCCATGCCCAACTTGATTAACTTGTTCCCCTTAGGAGAACGGATTTCCAGCCTCACAATCCATAGTAGCATGATTTTCATTGCATACATCACAACAAATAACAAAAGGTCTAGGAATGATTGACTGAGCTTGATAACCATAATTACCAACCACATAATTGGTAGTCAGAGCATCCATCAGTTGCAACATAATAGCAATTTCAGTTGCTAGATTTGTAATAGCGTCAACCCCATAAACTGGCAAAGACTTCCTATGCAAAGAACCTCCTGTGGCAGCATCTACAGTTGATCTAGAGTCCCCACTCAGCCCATTATAAAAAGTTTGGAGTTATAACCACTCAGAAACCACATGATGAGGACACTTATGCAAAGTACCCTTGAACCTATCCCATGCCTCATGAAGAGGCTCCTGATCACTCTGACTAAAATTCAAAATGTCATTTTGTATCTTTGCAGTTTTGGAAGGAGGAAACCACTTCGCTAAGAACTTTTGAGCAAGATCATCCCACGTAATAATAAAATTTTCCGGTAGTGACATAAGCCAAGCCTTAGCCTTGTGTCTCAGAGAAAATGGAAATAGTGTAAGCCTAATCGCATCCCATGGAACACCATTCTATTTCACCATATCACATATCTCCTAAAAGAGTTTGAGGTGAGTATTTTGGCTCCTTTTGAGGGAGACCACAATACATAGATGAATTTTGAACCATAGTAATCAGTGCCGGCTTGATCTCAAAATTATTTTTCGGAAAAGTTGGACGACAGATGCTCGAATGAGATTCCTCCACTGTTGGCATAGCATAATCACCCAAAGATCGTAAGACAGAGCCAACATGCTCACCCCTATCAGGGTTATTTCCTTCTAGATTTTCAGCCATATCAACACTTTCAGCTTCTTCTTTTTGTCTAACCTTATTGCGTTCTTATTTCCCGCAGAGTTTTTTCGATATCCGAATCTAGACTAGTCAAGTCAAAGCTCAAAGCTCGATGTCCACCGCTCATAAACAGAAGAGTGGTACCTGCAGAAATATGAAAAAATAAATCTCAATTAGCAAAAGAATTAATCTAATGGTTATCAATAAAACAACTGTCTCAATCACCAGCAACGGTGCCAAAAACTTGATGAAATAAATTGCAAGAGCACAATCCCACAAGTAATAAAGTGAAAAGTAGAGTGTCAAACCCACGAGGATTGAATGAATTGTCAGTGAGTAACCAAATTAATTAACCCTAACACTATTTGGACAATCAAATATTAAGAAGTTGATTAAACTAAATAACAAGGAAATAACAAACAGAAAAGTAATCAATTAAAACGCACTAGGACATCTAACGTCACCATCACCAATCTCACCCAAATCCTTTGGCATGTTAATCTCAATTATTATCCTTGTTGATAGTCGATTCTCCCAAACATTTTCAATACTCTATTTTTGGTTATATCAAAAGTATTTTTATCACCAATTGGGCCTGCACATTGGGTACCGGGGTTTTTACCCGACCCGATAACCCAATTAGACCCAGTATTTATCGGGTCTGCCCGACCTGGTCTGATAAGTACTGCGCAGGCCTATCACCAACCACTGTTATTCCTAAAAATCGGATTTAGATAATAAAAATCTATTAAATTCTATGGAAAATCATGGAACGACTACACAGAAAACATCCCTATATTCCTATGGTTCATCAAACCTACGGTATCCATTGTAAGAAGCAATTCTAAAAATCTCCTTCCAGTCTCATATTTAGCATCAACTCATTCAAATATTGGTCAAATATTCAAAAGTATTAAACACACCAATAGATACTCAAACAAAGAATAATAATCATGGATTAACAAACACCAAATTCATTGAATGATCATCACTAGGCTACATTAGAGCCCTAGTAGAGGATTAGTTCCTCATAATACTAAGAAAAACAAAAGTAATGGTAAAAAAATTCATGGTTCCAGAAATTTCGGAAGAAATCGGTCTCTCTCTCCTCTTCGATGCTTGACGACAACTTTCAAGATTCGAATCATGGCTAGGTCTAAAAGTCCCAAGTAAATGCATATTCCAAGACTTTTATACCTCTCCCAATCCTGGTAATATTCTAAACTTGGAGTATTTTCGTTTCCCCTTGGCCCCACTTGTTTTGGACGTATTTGAGTAGCTTCCCAAAATAAAATTCGAGCATTTGTCAATTGTTGATCGATCCACAAATAGGGTCGATCGATCTACAACTCTTGGTGTTTGTTAATCCACAAATAGGGTCGATCGATCGATCCAAGCTCCAATCACTCATTAAAATGAACAAATTAATACCTAAACAAGGTATTCATTATGCGTAAATATTTGACCTATCACCAATACGGCCTACATCTAAGTTTTCTTGACTGCAGCCAGCACTACCCCTTCTCTAATGGAGAAAGAGGCATCATGGCACTTATTTCGATGATAAGAATAAAGTTTGGTCTGTATGGCACAACTGTCTTAGGTCGGATCATCTCCTTTGCTTTCTTCAGGATGAAATTGAACTCTACCTTGGATGCAGATAGATACTTTGGGTTTTCTTTATTGGTTTCACCAAATAATTTGATTGGTCCCAAGTTATCATCATAGTATCTAGGTTCCACATTATTTGAACTTGCCTTGAATGGCCTCCGGTCTGCCCATACCACCTCCACATCGTTGTCCTTTCAAAACAACATTAGTTGATGTAGTGAAGACAGTACACACTAGTTGATATGTATCCAATCCCTTCCTTCTAGGGCATGGTATCTTGCATTAGAATTAATGGCAAGGAAAGTAGTTATAGAAGTCTTACTGCCTATTGTCAGCTGGAGTGGCAACACTCCCACTGCCTTGGTGACTTCTCCCGTGAATCTTGTCATATTAACTTCTGCTAGGATCAGGTCATCTTCTGTTAGGGAAAGAATGTTCAACACTAAGATTGGTATGGTGTTAACTGCTCATCCATTTTCCACTAGTACTTTGTTGATGCGATGACCATTCATTTGAAATTGAATGTATAGTGGACGAATATGTTGAGTCTTTGTATAGGATGGCTTCTTGAATATCACATTGGCCCTCATCCATAGTCTAGATGGTGACTGCACTCTATGGCTCATTTTCGCCTACCATTTCTGTCTTTGTCGAATAACTGCATTTTGATGCTTGATATACGGGTGGCAGTGTAATGAAATTACAATGATATGCTACAGGAATAACTCATACCATAAATCAGCCAACAATAGGACTTCCCTCAGAAGATGAGCTGCCAATTGATTCAGCATCTTCAGTTGCAATCGACCCAGGTACTTCTTTGGTCTGACTGGTTTTGCTTAGATTTTATCTTGCTAGACCATCTAAATTGAGTCAAGTGGAGGAGTTTGATAGCTCATCCTAGCTAAATATCAAGACGGTCCTTGATCATTCTCGTATTTCATTACATGTTCTTCCCTTTTGTCTTTCTTATTGTAATTGGTCGCCATATTTTGTCTTTGCACCATACGTTTTTGTGTCTGTGTCAATGGCAGAGGAAACTTTTTGAGCCTACACTTGGTGCCATTTTTTATGATAGTGGACTGGGTAAGGTATAACATACCTTGGCTTTTAAGACCTGCTTAAACCTCTTGGTTCTTAGTTTTGTCTTTGTGGACCAATGTATCATCAAGAGTTTTTTTGCCTTCATTCAAACTTTTGCACCCTTGGTTGGTGGGTCTCCTATTCATAGTGTCTTCTATTCAATAAACTTCCTAAATCAATCTTAATTGTAGCTAATGAAGGGAATGGGTCTTCCACTATCAGCATGCTTTCCTTGTCAAGAAATCTAATGCTTCCTTTCTTGATATTTTCCTGAATCATGTTACAGAAGCCCCAACAGTTCACAATGCAACGTGTCCAAGGTGCAAAGGTCTCATTGTAATCAACTCCATACCTCTGAGTATACCCTTTAGCAACCAATCGAGTTTTATACCTTTCAATGGAACCATTAGCATTGTATTTGACTATAAATATCCAGCGACATCCCACAGTTTTCTTCCATTTGGCAATGGGACCATTTCCCAAGTATCATTTTTACGTAATGCTCACATATTTTCATCCATAACCTCAGTCCACTTTGTTTCTGCTAATGCCTCTTATAAATGTCTTGAAATAGATATAGTAGATATTTGATACAAAAATGACTCATATGACTAGAATACTCTTTGGGTTGACACATGATTGATGATTGGGCATTTAGCTTTAGCATTCAGTTCAGCACAATATTGAGGTCAAAGTTTACCTTGATTTGTGCATACAGGCAACTAATATGGAGGCTTAGGTTCAAATAAAACATCATTTATTTCAGATCCTACCACATTTGGAGTGTCATGGGAAATTTCGTCTTGTGTAAAGAGAGGAACATGCTCGGTGATTACAGGGATGACTTCAAGAGCACAGTCAGGTACAATAGCAGTAAGAGGTTCAGACAAAGATGGAAAACTAGAGATATGCAATGGAGAGGTTTCTAGAGCAGGCTCAAGTGGCTCTACAGTAGGAAATTCAAAGGTTTCTACAACAGGTTCGGGTGGCTCTATAGTAGGAGATTTGGGTAGGGATGAAGAAGAAGAGGCTGCAAGCATATCACAAATGACTATTATCTTCTATACTCAGACTCTCCCCTTGAAGATGATGGGCATTGGGAGAAAAATATGACGAGTCTTCATTGAAGGTAACATCTATGGTGACATAAACTCTTTTGGTGGGAGGATGATATCATTGGTAGCCCTTTTGTAAGAAGCATACCCCCACAAAGACATATTTAAAGGCACAAGGATCCAATTTATTCCATTGGTGAGAGGGAACATGGACATAAGTGACATGACCAAAGACTTTAGGAGGAAGATTTGAAATAGGAGCTGTATTTGGAAGATGAGTGGTAAGAATTTGGAGTGGATTTTTATATTGAAGAGCATGGGATGGAACTCGATTGATGACATAAATGGTAGATAATAAGGCATCCCTTTATAGGTATTTAGGAACATGTTTGTCAATGAGAAGGACATGGGTGACCTCCAACAATTGACGATTATAAAGTTCTGCCACACCATTTTGTTGTGGGGTGTAGGGACATGATGTTTGGGGGAGAATTCCATATGTAACCGAAAAAAGGTGCCAAGTTTTTCATTGAAATATTCCAGGCCATTATCAGATCGCAGAACACAGATGGAGGTATTAAATTGGGTTTCTATCATGACACAAAATTGTTGGACAATGCTAGGAACTTCACTTTTATTTTTGAACAAATACACTCATGTAGTACGAGAGCAATCATCAATAAAACAAATGAACCAACACATACCATCAGAAGTAGGAGTTTGGGAAGCTCCCAGACATCGGAATGAACCAATGTAAAAGGCTTTATTGCTCCAGACTCACTTAAAGTAAAATTAGTACAGTGACTTTTAGCAAACACACATGTCTCACTGAGTTGGAAGTTACCATTACAACCAGATTTAAACAAAGATGGAAAAAGATGTTTTCGATAGCCTAAGAATGGATGTCCTAAATGTTGGTGCCACAACCAAATCAGCTTCTCATTGCCGAGCATGTGCATACTAGCTTAATTGGCTACTCCAGCTGAGTCAGATCCACTGAAGTGCCACAAATCCCCTCTCTTAGAACCAAGCCCAATCTTCTCCTAAGTGTGAAGGTCATGAATAATACAATGTTTTGGATAAAAATTGCAGACATAGAAAATCATGAGTTTAGAGACAGATAATAAATCACAACCTAGAGAAGGAACAAGAAGAATATGAGATAAGGTTATGGCTAGGGTCAGTTGAATAGTGCCAAAGTTAGTTACAAATGCCATTTGGCCATTGGCGGTGGGGATAAAAAATGTCTTAATATTTTTAGTGAAGGTGGTGGACTTACTAGAGTTATTAGTCATATGATCCCTCGCTCCAGTATCAACTATCCATGTATTATCACAAGCAGAAGCAGAAATACATAAAGCATAACTACAGTTACCTAAGGTTTCATCGAGACCAGGTTCAATATCTGGTGCAGTAGTTGTAGTAGTCACAAGTGATGCCCGACTGCTTTGTTTCTTATTAATTACGTCATCTGCCTAGTTGAGTCTTTCGTGAAGTTTCCAGCATTTGTTGACATGATAGCCTTTTCCACAATTAGAACACTCATGGTCACCCTTTTGGGAAAGGTGTTATCAGGTTTCATGGGAATAGTAGCATCTTTGGTAGTAGAAATACTGGTGGATGCACTTGGAGTTTTGGAACCCCGTGTTGAAGATGTCCCTTTTCAGACAACCATAGCACCAGCAGTTCAATTTTCATTAGTCCACATAGTTGCAATTCGTTTATCCTCTTCACACAGCATGGCATAAGTCTCAAGGACATCAAGAAGGGGATCATACCTAAGGACATGGGCACGGGCAAAATCTAGTGAATCCAAACCAACTAGAAGAATATAAACATGAAAATTGGTAATAGTAGCCAGGTGAGTGTGTAGATCAATTTCATTTTTTATCTGTGGAGGATTGATGGCATCAAGAATATACACTTGTGCCTTCATTTGTTTCATAATGATGTGGGACACTAGAAAGTACGGAAGATGATCGATCACGAGACCCTTAGACAGGAATCTAATAATTGTATTTGGTCATTTTTTGCAAGCTTAAGCGCATATTTTGAAAGCTCCAGTGACTTTTAATTTCAATAATAACCATGTATTTTTATGGATTATATGGTGATAAGTCTTTCATATGGATTTTATATTCCATTTAGTCTTTTTGAAAAGTTTGTAGCCCAATATATCCTTAATTATTTGAACTTTAACTCAATAAGGACAACTTTAAATTTTAACCTTATTTAATGACAATTTTACCCTACCCTCATTTAAACCTATCTTTATTTTTATTAGTATATGATTGCTTTTAATTTAGAAAATAATTATTATAATAAAATAAATATTAATACAATCCCAGAAAGTCGGATGAAATCATGTTTTTTATTTATATGTTTTAAAAATAAACTAATATTTTCACTTTTGATGAATCAAAGTGAGGAGTCGATCAACCAAAAAAAAATTTCTTTCTAAAAAATCAAGTGCACTCACATGCACAAAATTTACTTGAGTTAGTAACCTGTACATATGTATTAAAATCTGTGAATCACTATATTATCGAATCGACAATTAAACACTTGTGCATTAACAAAACGTTATCCCATATAAATGTCAATATTTTATTACATTGTTAACTAACAATCAAAGTCAATAACTTATGATAATAATATCATAATAAAACTCAATTTATATTTCAAACAAAATCAAATACCATAACGATTTTTAACCGTTTTGGTGACTTTTGCGAAAATCCTCTGAATTCTGGGTAAGAAATCCTCAGACTTTTTTTTGCATAATTTCAAAAGCTCTTCTAAATTGTTTTAGTGAGTTTTGTAAAATCCTCTGAATTCTTGACAAATTTGAGAAATCCTCTTATCATCTAAATTTTTGGTTGTTTTTTGTTTGATTTTGATAAACCCTCTAAATTTAGAGGATTTTTGGTAATAGGGTATAAAGTTTAGGGTTTTGAGGTTTAAAATGTTAGTGTTTAGAGTTTAGCATATAAGGTTTTGCGGTTTAGGAGATTATAATTTATTATTTATGATTTTGGGTTTTAGGACTTAAGGTTTAAGATTTAGGGTTTAGGAATATAAGTTAGTAAAATTTTATGATTTTCTTCTTATTTTTATAAATTCTTCTTAATTACTTATAAGATTTTTTGTTGAAAATTAAAACTAGAACCGTTAACATTCAGAGGATTTCTGAGAAATTTAAAGGATTTCTGAAAAATTCAGAGAATTTATGGTTATAAGGTTTAAAGTTTAAGAGTCAAGGGTTTAGAAGATTAGAGTTTAGTGTTTAAAGTTTAGGATTTTGAGATTTAAGATATTAGGATTTAGTATTTAGGATTTTGAGGTTTAGGATTTTGGGTTTCGAGTTATTTTTTCTTTGATTTTAAAAAAATCTTCTAATTTTTATTATATATTTTATAAAATCTTCTAAATTTTTTTGCTTAATTTCAAAAATATTATGATTTATTTTGCTAAATTTTGTGAAATCCTCTAAATTTGAGACAAGTTTGTGAAATCCTCTGAATTTTTGGTTGTTTTTTTTTTTTTTTTGAATAAGCACAAACACACACAGGACAGAGACAGGACACGCCATTACAAAAGGGCCAACCAATTGTAACGCGGAATCCTATATATCCTACACACACAAGTGAGTTTTGAGAACTTCTATATTTTTTTTGATATATTTTTATAAAATCATCTAAATTTTTTTGCTTAATTTTGAAAACTCATTTAATTAGTTTTGTTGAGTTTTGAGAAATTATCTGAATTCTAGATAAGTTTGAGAAATTTTCTGAGTTTATTCAGAGGATTTGACGAATGAACATTTAAACATATCGATCATGAGTCTCATTGGAAAGAGTTTTTCATACTGATTATGAATCTATTTAAAAAAAAATTCAACTCGTATTTTGAGAGATAAAACTGTTTTAAAATTTTTAAAAGAAAAAAATAACGAGAATATGATGATGTCAGCATATGTCATCCACATAAGGACTTATTGGAATAAGGGTAGTTTTGTCCATAATTATTTAAGGGATGTTATGGAATATTGAAAAAATAAAGGTAGTGAATGAAATTCATATTTTTTTTAAAGTATTGGTGAATCCCCTATTTTTATCCCAATTTACGTAAATCCATTTGTCATTAAAGAACTGGTGAAACACTGATTGTAGTACTTTAATTTTAACTCCATTAGATGGAATGGTGGGACATTGATTGTAGTACTTTGTATAACCCTATATTTTTATAAAACAGAACGAGTCTCAACAAGGTTTCCAAACCTGCACCTCCACCTCCACCTCGATAGAAGAAGGAGCATGATATTGTCAGGATTATGATTTTTATTGACATTTGGTCTGGTGGTATATCATGTGAAGGGGATCAAAAAATAATGTCCCTCAGCATTTTTTTGGTTTCATTTTCTTGACCAGTAATTTGTTGTCTTTCTTGTATCACGATACTTAATAGAAATAAGTATTTGAGTCCGTAAATAGAGAATGTAAAAAAAAACACTCGTGTGAGTACTGTTCTAGTTAATTGAATGGGTATTTATGTAATTTAATATAATATTTATATTCTATAGGTTATAAGAAAAGAAGGAACAAAATCTTTTGTTTCAATTAAATTAGAAATCCAATTCCTTCAATAAATTAAACTGGTCATATTTAATTAATTATTTTAAAAAATACACGTCATTTGAGGAATGACATAAAACTCTGCTTCAGCTTTACCGACCTCATTCCTTCAGCTTTACGGAGAAAGTCTGTCACTTAAAAGTGAAATTTAAATAAACGGTCTAAAAAATACCTTCTCCTTCTCCTAAATAGATTGGGACTCACAGTCCTTGAAAGAGACTCAACCCCTTATATATTAAGGCACGCTCCCACAAACATAACACATTGTATCAACAATTCATAATTCCTCTCTTGTATCTACGATTTCGATGATGATGATGATGTCTTCGCCTTCTCCCATGGCCAAGGTTAATTTACGTGTTGAAGGGAATCGATTGAAATTCATGCGCGGTGGATTCTTGCAAATCCGATTCCAGCGAATATCCCAGATTTTCTACCACTCCATGGAAGAAGAAACCGTGATGATCGGGCAAACCCAACAAGTGGGCACTCCAGATTCTTCTCTGGTCAGCATTCCGACCAACGCCCTGACTTCTCCTCGTCTCATCAAACAATATCTCGTCCATACTTCTGTCGGCAACAACATCCATCTTCAAACCCAAGAGACCTTAAATGTATTGGCTCTAGACGTTGCTTCCGTCGCCACTCAGTTGCTGATGACTGGGCCTCCGCCTAGCTCATATTCTGGTGGGCTTTTCTTGTGTGCTGACGTTGAGGTTTTTACTTGGGAAATCGTTTACCGTGGAGAGGTGGTAGTGGAGAGTCTACAGTGTAGAGGTGCATCGAAGAAAGCAGTAATGAAGCTGAAGAGGGAGGATGGGTTCCAGGGTGATGGCGATTGTGTGGTTTGTTTGGATGAATTGTCGTCGGGAAGAAAAGTGACTCAAATGC
This sequence comes from Euonymus europaeus, assembly GCA_963580455.1. Classification (NCBI taxonomy): domain Eukaryota; kingdom Viridiplantae; phylum Streptophyta; class Magnoliopsida; order Celastrales; family Celastraceae; genus Euonymus; species Euonymus europaeus. The sequence goes on along the minus strand of OY756961.1, from coordinate 9,364,724 downwards.
CTTGCGATCATGTGTTTCATCATTCCTGCTTACTTCGTTGGTTGAAAAATAGCGATTCCTGTCCGATTTGCCGTCGACAATTGGGGAATAACTAGGAATTTGTGTGCGCTGTACAACAATTTATTTTTTGTGTTCGAAATTTGTTCCTTTTTATCAATCAACGAATATTCGGTAACCCTGGGTCTCATAAATACTATTATTTCTGTCTTGCCTTCAATTACATCATTAATTACTTTTCTTAGTCTAAAACAATCGAAATCTCGTGCTTATGATCAGCAATGATTATGCTTTTAAGAATCCTGGAATAACTGCAGTTATTATGATCTTTTCCAACAAATTACAGTTCATATATGGTTATCAAGACAGAGCAAAACCCTGCAATGTACTTTGTCTTAACTTGAGACTTTCTCATGGCAGCAGCCCAAGTTGAGAAATCATGAATGGAGTGCGGTGCAATGGCAGATCAAAAGAAGGAAAGATACTGGGAAGCATAAAAGCATCCACCATCTAGAATTATAAGAGGATGAACACCAAGCAGGAATTATTGTAACATTTGCAAGCAATAATTTGAGTCGAGGAGCAATTCATAGAATAGGAGCAGACCAAGAGTAATCCAAAACAAAAGGTCAGGTAAATAACAAAAATAGAGTCAACTATTTTGTGACAGTATTTTTTCCGCCACAACATTCCCTCACTAATTCCGTGACTAATATTTTAATTTATAAAATACAAAAGTTCTTAATTTTTAATAATATTTTAAACATTTATGTATCTTTTAGTTATGAATATAAACACAATTAAAATCTTTATAATAGAATTAAAATTAAAAAGTATTTACAACCAAAATTTTAAATATTAATTTTACAAATTTTTTTGTACAAACAAAAATCACTCCAAATAATCATCCTCGCCATATAAAGGTCCATTGCTACCTATGCTATTAGGATATCTGGTTTGCCTCCCTCCTCATTTGTCCATTGCTTGTTCCCTTGTCTCCCTTCCAATCACCGGCTGGATTCTCGTACCATGCTAGGACATCGACAAGGCCACACGACCGTTCCAGTTGAATAATAGCTGCTCTTCAAGTTTCCTACCCATTCTCTTATGGCTTGTGAGCTTGCATCCTTAAAATTGCTCGTCTCTCCACATATGCAGAACCCATATAGACAATGCACTAGCACATGTCGTTACACATTACTTTCCAATACCAGCAAAACACTTTTCTAGCAATCATAGTCGCACTAAAACAACAGTAGTCTGAGCAATAATTCTAGCACTGTGTCTTGATCTCCCAGAATTGCTGGATGAGCTTGGTCCTGAAGAAGACATTTTCTTCCAAAATGCTAGGAGAAAACACAAGGAACATAAAGATTTAACATTCAACTCACTAAAAACTAGAAAAAATAATTGCTGCTGGAATCGACTCTGCATCAAGGTAATTATTGTTGCCATAATTGGCACGCAAGTCATCATCTTTATCATCAACGTCACAATCACAGGTGAATATGATTTTCAAGGGTAAATCATTAAGCAGTGGTCCTATCCCTTTATATCAAAAGAAAAAAGGAAAATAAATTCTAGCAATCATGGACATTTGATTCTATTCAACAGATTTTCTCTGATTAGACAACAAAGAGCCATTTCTATACCAGGACCAGTTGCTTTCTTCACCTAATTATGGGATTTCCACTTCAATAAAGCAAAGGAACTTAATTCCAGAAGTTGCTGATAAAAAATAATAATAACTGGTTTGCAAAAGAAAAAACACAATTCATAACCCACATATGACATAACTGGAAAAGCTAAACAAATGAACCACTAATCACCTTGGTAAAGGATGGGAACAAAATCGTATAAGGAGAAATTGGCAGAGAGAAAGCAGTAGTTAGCAGTTAAAAGTCGAACCTTTTAAAGCTGAAGATTTTAAAACCCACTGAACTCAGATCGGTGTCGCCCAGCAAGGCAGCAAGGAAGGTGAAACAGTCGATAAAGAAAGAAGAAGAATAGAAGGAAGTAGAAGAGCTTGGGAACGGGAATCCCTGGTCTGCCCAGCAAGCACCAATCCCGTCTCTTTCTCCAATACATCACTAAAACCAAGCCAGTAAAATCTGCCATCGAAGCATAATCTTCACCGAAATCGAAAGCCAGTAAAGACAAGCGGAGGCAAGCATAAGGAAAACCACCAACGAGCCAGCGTAGCACTGGATATCAGAAAGACCATACCTGATTCTGTTATGGAGGAGAGTTCGGTCTGGAGAGAGAGACGATTTTGATACTCGATCTGGTGAGATAGAGAGAGGAAGCTTCGGGGTTTGAGGCAATAAGAAGCTTCGTCGGAGTTTAGAGGCGAGTTTAGGGCGAGAGTAAGCAACAGAGTTTAGAGGAGAGGAAGTTTCCTCGGACTCTAGGGTTTCTGATTTCAAATGAAATGAGGAAGCGGGCGGGTGAGTGAAAATTTTGGGGGAAGGGTAGAAGGTCTCAGTTTACACGCCTGTGTTTGAGAATTTTAGAATAAATACTTAATACGGATAAATGCTATTTTTAGTCATTTTTAGATTCGACGCGTTTCAAATCGGTCATTAAACTTTTAACACATTCAACTTCGGAACTCAACTTTGTATTTTGTTTCAATTTTCGTCACTGGTCAGTTTTGGTACTGCCCGTTAATATTTATTGCTGACGTGGCCACATGTAACCGTTTTATGGTTACATGTGGACTGACACGTGATGACATGGCAAATGTACCAAAAATCAGTTAGCCAACAAGACCTGCATTGTGTCCAAATCTAGAAATAATTCTCCAAAATATTACAGGCCAGATATATTAAGCATGCTAGCTAACATATTGCATGCTACAAAATCAGTTTGTAATAACAAGTACATTAAATCTACTTTGGTGCTTCTGTGGGTGCATATGATATTGATTTTTGGCTTGCATTTACCATGGTAGTATACCTTGCACTGGAGCTGGACCGATGAATCGTTGTGACTGTGGTATGCAGCCTCCTAGCACTCTCTTTGGTCCTATTTCCTGGGCTCCTGCTTCCACCATCTAATTGTTTCCCTTTGAATGGCATGTATGTGCTCTCAACTCCCACGTTTGGAACACTGCCCGTAGCTACATCTACAGTACTACCCCCTCTAGGAGGTTCACGAAAAACAACTCCTCTAACGGGGTGTATCTTCCCCCTATCAATGCCAACTGGAGCACATCCACCACTAGCAATTGGAGCACGGCCGCCTCTACCAGAACCAGCACCCCTCCGCACTGAAGTACCTCTCCCTCTCTCTACAACATTTCCTCTTCCACTTCTGACTGACCCTCTCCCAGTGGTAGCAGCATCCATAACAGATATCCCTTCTCGCATCCCAGCGTGCAACATTTAGTTCATGATGTAGTGCACAAATTCAGCTAAACTATTTACAGGTATAGCAAGTATAATACCTCATTCTTGCAGCTCCTCTTGTTGTGGCCTTCAATCCCACATTTAGTGCATCTTATACTCCTCTCCTTCTCTCTAGTTTGGTCCTGCTGTTGTGGCCTTTATCATGCTCCCTTTTTCACTTTTTCTTCAGTCTACCAATCAAAGCTTTCATTGGCGGAGGGAGAATTACATCACCACTAACTTCAGTCCACAAATTCTCACCATTTGTTGGCTGAATGTTATGCCTATGCACCCTCAAATAAGTCGATCTCTTATAGTATTCGTGCACATATTCAGCCGGATCCTTGTGCAGCCATCCTATTGCTGCCACTGAATGTGTACATGGGATGCCGGTAAGATCCCACTCTCGACAACTACATGTGAAGTTCTTGACATCAACAATGTACTGCTCAGGCTTCTTGGTAACCTACAACATAATACCAATCAGTACAATTTAAATGAATTCAATGTAAAAATGTGTGAAATGTGTGACTATAATATGGACTGTGCAGTCTTTGAATAGGATTTGCTAAAAATATGTACCTGGAATATGGTAACCTACAACATATTATCACAATGACTATAAATTAAATGATTTTAATGTATAAAATTTATGAAATATGTACCTGGAATATGGACTGTGCAGCATCCCCATTCCACTTCGCAGTCCACAACCTGCTCTCATCAAACCTTCTAACCAACAACTTCTGAACATTGGATACAAGAACACCTTCCTTTCTTTCCATTACAATTCTTTTCCTCACAAGTCTATCCATGGACTGTGACCTCAACTCCTCTAACATGGTTATTATTGGCTTGTCTCTAACAGGGAGTACCATGTTGTTGAAACTCTCAAACATATTGTTGACAATTGCATCATTTTTGCTAAATGTCGAGAAACCAACTCTACTCCACAAGCAGGGTCGTATCTCATTTAGGTAAGCCCAAGCAGCCTCATCCGCTTCTTTAATCCTTTGCATCCTCTCATTGAATACCTGCATTGTAGTTAATTTTGCTGCTTCATAAACCAGTTTTCTAAACAATGCCCCAAGCCATTGCTTGCTAAAGTTGGCATATATATGCCTAACACTGAACCTATGTTCTAATCTATGTTGGAAATCCCTCTCAAGGTACTCAATTGCTTGAACTAGTCCTTTTTGCCTATCTGAAATGAAACACCATCGCTGTTTATCAAACCCGCCAATGTCCAACAACAACTTTCTTAAAAACCAGTCCCATGACTCATTATTTTCCCTCTCAACTACTGCCCAAGCAATAGGAAAAATCCCATTGCATCCATCTTGTGCAACTGCTGTGAGAAGCTGTCCTCCATAAGATGTTTTTAAAAAACATCCATCCAGTCACTGCATCCTTCTACGAAACCTGATTTCAGCGCATGGAAGCACATGTAAGCTCTTTTAAAGATTACAAGATCTTCCGGGCTATCTCTGTCAACTTGTATGTTACATGTACTGCCATTATTTGTCCTCAATACCTCAGCCATGTAGCTCCTTAGTTGAGCATATTGTACCTTATGCTTCCCATCAATCATTTCTAGTGCTTTCCTCTTAGCTGTGTATGCATGTGTCCTAGATATCTCTAGTGCCATTTTCTCCTTCACATACTCACATATCTGGCTTGCACTAATCTTAGGTTCTCCTCTAACTTTATCCAATAATCTCACTGAGAGCCAAGAGCTGCTTGCTTGCTTGTTTGGGGCTCTTCTATTACATTTATGTTTGTTGACATAGGTCTTGATTTGAAATGTCGACTCACCCCCCAATTTGGAGCAGCAAATCATCCAAAGGTAGCCAATATTGCACCTTACTTGACACCTCAATTTGTCATTTTTCACCAATTGTATTTGATATCCCCCATCAACTGCATAACTCTTCACTGCATCTTTGAACTCCTTCAAAGTGGTGAACTCCATCCTTAATTGAAAACTATGTTCATTTGCAGTGACGGAAGGATTATATCGAGGATTGGCCTGTTTATGAGCCCGAATTTCCTTATCACTGTCAGTTTGGAAAAGTAACATACCAGCATCATCAAACTGATTTTCAATCTCAATTTCATCCTCACAATCATCATCCCGTTCACCTTCTCCATCTCTTCCCTCCTCCATTTCAGAATCGGCATCATCACTATCTACTTCAGTTTCATAGTCTTCATCAGTACTGTCCCCTAACTCATCACCTCCACTCTCATATCTGGACCCCCTTTCATCATCACTGAACCCTCCTACATCATCAGAGTGATGGACCTCCAAACCAGCCATGTAAGCATCTAGAACTTCGTCATCTTCATCGTCCATCAAATTAGTGGCAACTAGTTGGCTATCAGGCACACCTTGGCTATCAGGCAACCTTTGGCTATCATCCATAGTTTGGCTATCAGGCACACCATGACTTTGTTTGTCTTTGTCAACTTCATGAGCAACAGTAAAGTGAGAAACAAGAGACCTTGTAACTGGTTGCCTGGAAATTGATTTCACTCTGCACAAAATAAAATAAAGTTGTGACTACCACACCTAACAGAATCCTTGCAAAACTCGACAAAAATACATATAGGGACCACTGCTTCCTCTACATCAAAACAGGGGACAATGCTCTGCTACGTTTAGAAAGAGGGACCACACATAAAATAAACAACCTTATGTACAACACAGAGATGTTTTCCCACTCGATTTCAGTACAAGAAAAAACGAACATGAAAAATACCCTTACCTCTCTTCGTCTCCTTTGTTGTCGATAGTCATCGTAGCCACCGTGAGAAGCTTCTCTTCGTTCAGCCTATGGATGTCCCCAAATATCACAATGTAGAGATCGGTTATGGTGTAGTTTGATTTTGGGTTTTGTTGAAGTGAAAAACAATTCAGAATTTCATTAAACTTCAAAGGGAATTTAGGGTTAAATGAAACACCTCAAAGTGAAAGAGAATTTAGGGTAGGGTTTTTGCTTTTGGAGGGATTTTGAGCGCCTAAATTAGTGCCATGTTAGCAATAGTTAAAAGTTCAGTGACTGATTTGAAACGCGTCGAATCTAACAGTGACTAAAAGTAGCATTTACCCTACTTAATACGCGTCTGTGCTTGAGAATTTTGGAGTAAATTTTTTATAATTAATTAAACAAGTTTAATAGATTGATTATCTTATTAGTATATTTAATTATAAGTGAAGTAGAATACCTTCATAAATATGACATATAAGATCAATTTAATAGATTATAAGATAAGTTTAGTAAATTAATTAACCTATAATATCATAAATTATAAGACAAATGTAAGTTCCTAATTTAACAATATATTAAATTAAATTGTTTTGATCGTGTGATTAACCAAACAAACTCTCATCCGTTAATTTTCCGAAAAATCTTAATTGTACACATAAATATCTCGTTTAATGTTAAATCACTCATTTTGATGGCGTGATCGATAAAACGAACATGTAATGAGATGAAACTTGACGTATAACTACATTTAGTCATTCTAAACATATTTTGTGAAGGAATCTTTGACCAATTTTGAAATTGAGTAGGTCAATTTTTTGAAAAATCTAAATTATACAATTAGGTATCTCGTTCGAAGATAAATATATCGTTTTGATGGCGTGATCCATCAAACGAACTCCGTACGGGATGAAACTTAACATGTCACTAAATTTAGTCATTTTAAACATATTTTGTGAAGGAAACTTCGACTAAATTTGAACTTCAATAGGTCAATCTTTCTAAAAACCTAAATTTTACACTTAATTATCTCTTTCGAGGTTAAATCCCACGTTTTGATGGCGTGATCGATCAAATAAATTTGGAATGAGATGAGACTTGACATGTAGCTACATTTAGTCACTCTAGACATATTTTTTGAAGTAACCTTTGACCAATTTTGAAATTCAATAGGTTAATTTTTCAAAAAACCTAAACTGTGCACTTAAGTATCTCTTTCGAAGTTAAATATCTCGTTTTGATCATGTGATCAATCAAATTAACTTCGAATGGGATGAAATTTGATATATATCTACATTTAGTCATTCTAAACATATTTTATGAAGGAACATTCGACTAATTTTGAACTTCAGTAGGTTAATCTTTTAAAAAATCTAAATTGTACATTTAGGTATCTTGTTCGAAGTTAAATCCTTTGTTTTGATCTCTTGATTGATCAAAAGAACTTCGAATGAGATGAAACTTGACATATAGCTACTTTTAGTCATTATAAACATATTTTGTGAAAGAACCTTTGACCAATTTTAAAATTGAGTAAGTCAATTTTTTGAAAAACCTAAATTATACACTTAGGTATCTCGTTTGAAGTTAAATATCTTGTTTTGATGGTGTGATCGATCACGAAAAACTCCGAATGTGATGAAACTTGACATGTAGCTATATTTAGCTAATCTAAATATATTTTGTGAAGGAACCTTCAACCAATTTTGAACTTCAATAGGTAAATCTTTCGAAAAACCTAAACTTGACATGTAGCTCCATTTAGTCATTCAATAGGTTAATCTTTCGAAAAACCTAAACTGTACACTTAGGTATTTCGTTTGAAGTTAAATCTTTCATTTTGATCACGTGATTGATCAAACAAACTCTGAATGAGCTGAAAATTTACATGTAGCTATTTTTAGTCATTCTAAACATGTTTTGTAGAGGGACCTTTGATCAATTTTGAACTTTAATAGGCAAATGTTTCTAAAAATCTAAATTATACTCTTAGATATCTCATTCGAAGTTAAATATCTCGTTTTGATGGCGTGATCGATCAAACGAAATTCGAATGAGCTGAAACTTGACATGTTCCTAAATTTAGTTGTTATAAGAGTATTTTGTGAAGGAACCTTCAACTAATTTTGAACTTCCGTCAGTCAATTTTATGAAAAACCTGAATTATAAGTTTAGGTATATTTGTAGCTTATTAGTGACGGAATTAGCTACAAAAATATTTCCATCACTAATTAGTGGCGGAATTAGTTACGGAAATCTTTTCCATCACTAGAAAGTCAAAAAAGACAAAATTATTAAAATTTGCGTCGGAATGACTTAGAGACGGAAATTTCCGTCGCTAAAACTCAAAAATAAATTAAGATTTTTTTGGGACAGAAAATTTTAAATTTTCTGTTGCTAAAAATATTTTTGTGATGGAAAAAAATTCCCTCACTAAAAAAGCTTTTTCTTGTAGTGACATAAATTGCTACTACTTAATTCGGAGTGAACGATTTAAAATCAATTCTCAAAAACTAAACCAAGATAGATAGAATTGCATTCTGCAAAATCGAGTTAGTAACAACAAAGAAATAATCATAGTTCATACAAAAATCAAAATTAACAAATTTTTCGGTTTTGTTTTAAAATCAATTATAGATCTATGATTGACTTCGATACCAATTGCTGGAAAATATGCACTTGTGGAAACATTTTAGAAAACAAGGAACACACGTAGGAGTAATCGATAAGAAAACGACTTTTAAATTTTTTGTTAATTATGATCAACATGCATAATCTATAACTTGTCTAATTGTGTAAAGATAATTTACCTTCAGATCTCTCTAGATTGATCTCTAATAAATATATCGTAGGATGGAGCCAACTGGATTGATTCAAAGTGTAAGGACGAATTAAGCACAATCAATCAATCAATCAGTCAGGCAAGAAAGAAATCAAGCAAGAGACACAGATTTTAACGTGGTTCGGCCAATGATGCCTACGTCCACGGCAGCTGCAGTGTTCTTATTTTCTCTCAATCAATTCTAGGGTTACAAGGAATAAGGGTTATATATATATCCCCTCTTTTTTTTGGTATAAAAATACCAACCAGCCCAATACATAAAACTCATGTATAAGCCCAATATAACCCAAACTAAAAAATAATAGTATCCATATTTAACAATCTCCCACTTGGGGTCGGCCACTCCTAGGGTTTTTTCCCTAGTTGGCTGGCCCTTCTAATTCCCATGGGTTTCCGATTTCTGTTAGGTTTTCCTGACTCTTCTAGTATTGACTTTCATGGGTTAAGGTGGGGACCAACAAAGAAAAATAAAACATGGACTTTCTACAAATTTAATTGTTAGCCCAAACCCATAATCATAATTTAAATCCATAAACTATAATATATTCCACTAAAATATTATAGTTGTACTCCTCATTTTATCTCAAATCAAATATGAGACTTTTGTTATAATCGTTCATTAAAATTCTTACGCTAAGTTACAGTTACCTGTCAATTAAATATATCACTGACAAATAATATTTGATTGACATCTTTTAATAGTTCTCGAGCTTACCACTTAACTTATTTGAATGTATCGGATTAATTAAAATTCACCTGTAGGGTTTTGAGACAATCTCATATTTTATAAGCATTCTCAAGAGGGTATCATCAATCAATAATTGAATATGAATTTTATTAATAAATTATTTTCCATCGTACATTAATATTTAATACGGTAACCCAATTCACTCGGTGTGTTTTGGACTATACAAAAAGACCTCATTCTTTGGTAAATCAAAATCTCATATATTAAATGCACACGTACCAATAATCTTAATAAATTAAGATTATAAACAATGTCATAACTTCAGTGTGAGTGTACAATCTTCCATGTAGTCACATTGAAAAAATTGACTCACATGTAATCTTGATCAATACACTCCAAATGTACTAGTATAGTAAGTTCAAGTTTTATAACTTTCTCTAATCAAGATAAGCATGCATACTGAAATATTATACTACAGCTCTGTCGATGGTTCGTCCAATTTTGTCTAAGATATGATCGTTTACTTATATTCAATATGAACTTATAAATTGATCTTCCGTCTTTAAGCTAAACTCCAGACACCAATTTATATAAATTATAAAATATTAGACATTTATGTCAATATGTCATTTTTTATATTAAATATTAAACATATTTTATTCAAATAAACAAATTGAGTTTGAGCATTGCATAAAATAATGGTCTTTAACATACTATTCCTATCACATTTCACACACACAAAGATATATATAAATATATATATATATATATATATATTTTTTTTTTGAGAAATACATCTAATCTAATATCTAATACTTCTATCTATCTATCCAATCTAATCTATCTAATATCTAATATAATACTTTATCTATCTAATATAATACTTTAATTATAAAGTGCCTAAATTGGGGCAAACCTGTGGCGAGTCCACAACTTTATCATACCCGTCCGCACGTTTTTGATTTTTTACTTTGTCCCTAGCCATTGATCATTTCATACTACTGTCATCCAGGCCGTCGAAACGGTCCGGGACAGCCCCTTACTTTATAAAAAAACAAAAACCTCCACGATACGTAAATCAACACTTTCACTCTCTCTTTTCCCCATCAAAAACTCCCATCGCTCAACTCTCTCACAAATCTCTACATGCCCTCGCTGGTGATTGTCGTTGTTTCTACTTCGAAATTACTTTGTATTCCGCCATTGCCCAAATCTCTCTCAATCTCAATTACTCCAGCTCCCATTTATCGTGTTCCTGATAATCATGATCGTGTAAGAGTATTATGGTATTTAAGGGAAACCTAAAAAGGTAACTTTGGTTTCATCAAAATATAATTACTGAAGTAGATACAACTTAAAGGCTCCTACTAAAAAATAATCAACCCTTGAGAGACGGAATCACAAAAGTTGGGTATGTAGGTGAAATTGAGAGAATGAGCAGGCAAAAATATTCAAATATAAGGGAAAAATTTGGAAGTCAGTCCAAATTCAAGTCATCCAATAGCTTCTGTTCTGCAAGGCCATTTCAAAACCCATAATAAAAATGGCAGACATATTTTAAATTTTAGGGTTTATGAAGAAGGAAAAACTGAAGCAAGGAAGAAGAGGAAACTTACAAGCTACGCATATGTTTTTATTCAACGAAACAGAACCAGAAATAGAATAGAAATGGATCAAATAGGATAAGAAAAGGCATTACCTCAAGCATCCACGATCACAATTATCAGGAACACGATAAATGGGAGCGGGAGTAATTGAGAGTGAGAGATATTTGGACGATGACAGGATACAAAGTAATTTCGGAGTAGAAACAACGACAATCACCAGCGAGGACTCGTAGAGATTTGTGAGAGAGTTGAGCGATAGGAGTTTTTGATGGGGAAAAGAGAGAGTGAAACAGTGTCGATTTACATATTGTGGAGGTTTTTGTTTTTTTATAGAGTAAGGGGTTGTCCTTTTGGTCGTCTACCCTGTGCCTCCTTTGGTTAGTTGTCCCCCCGGTCATGATGATGCAGTGGGGATTATGAGCGCAAGTGATGTAGTGAGGGACGGGTGGTTGTGCCATGATCTCAAAATTGAATTTTGTGCCAAGTTTAATGGTCACTTGCAGGTGTGAGTGATGGTGAGACAGAGGCGGTGAAAGGTGCAGGTAGAAGGTAGACAGTGGTGAGTAATTGTGAAGATTTCACGGGTTAATCGGTTAAGTTTAGTTTAGGTAAGTTTTGGGCCGGACTTAATTTAGGCTTTCTTGAACTTAGATTAGGCTTTAGCTGGGTTAGTGAATTGGGCTTAGGATTGGACCAAGTTTATTAGCCCAGATTTATTGGGGAATTTTGTAGTTTTTTGGATTTGGATTTTTTAGACTTGGCATTTTCGAATTGGGTCAGGTTTATTAGGAATGTTGGATTAGGCTTTTTGGAATTGGGCTTGAAGCTTTTTTTTTTGTGTTTTTATATATATATATATATATATATATATTCACAAAAATAGTTTGACCCGGTCAAAAATAGGATATTACATGGTGTATTGGCTTTGCAAGCTTAGAATCAATCATCCCTCTACACATGAACAGATGAGACAAACAATCAAATACATGAACACTGAAATGTGCCCAAATAAATTCCAATACATGAAGAACTATCCAACATTAATCATCTCAACTAAATCAAACTCAAATCAACCCAAAAAAATTCCAGCACTATGAGATCTACTGAATACTTCTCTGCAGAAAAGCATTGTGGTGTGTCCAAATGAACGGACAAACTTCCAAGCCTGCTATCCACAGTGAACCATGCAGGAATGCTTACCTGAAATCAGTAGCAATAAGGAAAAAAAAATCAGCAGTACGATTATTAAGGTCTTTTCCATGTTCATTATGTCATCAAAATACTAAACAGCAAGTAGTTTCATACCATCTCAAATAATTCTTGTTTTTTGTCTTCAAAAGAAACTTGGAAAATTGAGTTTAAAATATGAAAATCTGTTGCATTAGTCCAAAATTGACAGCTGATGCACAAATGGAAATAAAAACTAGTCGCACATGATTACCAGTACAACTACATCTCCTTCCTAATACCATAAAATCAATTTTTCAGAATAGTGTACTATTCCACAACAAAAGACAGGGAATGGATGAGAAAAATCTGAGACAACCTTTCCATAGTCCTCAACCACGACCCCTTTCATAATTTCCCATAACTTCACTAAACCAGTAGTATCCTATCAAATATGCATATAAGATATCAGGTGTAGCAAACCCCTCAGCAAAATCATGACACTGTGGCATCAAAGTCAATAAGTTACATCAATTATCATATTTACCTTAATCAATACATGTCTTCTATCATTTAAAAACTCATGTTGTACTATTCTCGGAGTTCCAAAAATGGTTAAGCCTGGTTCCTTATGTACAGACATCTATATAAAAGGCAACAGTGAGTACACAGATAATTAGAGAATAATTCTACTGCCAATAGAACTATAGGAGGGGGGCGATGGAGAGAGAGGAAAAAGTGGTATCCAATAACTATAGATAGCCAACCCAAAAAAAAGGAATGAAAAGGCTCAAAGAAGTAGAGGAAAAACGCAATGAGATATAATTTAAACTGGAGGATAAACTTGCAGGGGTATATCCTTCCAAGGAAATTCTCGCTCTTTAGAAAGGCAAGTTTCCAGCCAAAAACGACCCACCTTTCTAAATATCTTTTGAGGACTCCATCCCTGAGAGGGCCATCTATCAACTAAAGAATCTGTTGTTGCAACCTATATACTATCATCATGTAGTGCCAATTGCATAATGAGATGCTCCTTTGTGCAAAGCAAGAGACTTTCCCTTGTCGCCAAGTCTGTCAGGTATAACTGAGGGTACAAAGAAAAAAGAGTCAAAAGGTTAAACACAGAAGCATTACATTGACAAAGATTTAAGTAGAAATATAAGATTTCCAGAGGTCCTCATCACCCTGCCTGAGGGTACGGATTCGAATCTCAATCCTTATCGAACAACGTTAAAAAAACAAGGGAATATAGGACTCGCATAAGTTTGGTTTCACAAGCAAAGGTACTTAAGAAGAGTCCCTTCCGCCACTATAAACATGACTGAACGTTGATGTGTTGGCAAGCGCCCACACGGAATCAGTATGCATTGCATAGGAATGCACACAATGTTGCTGTCCAAGATCCCATAATCTAAATTCTCATATAAGCAATTACAAAATATAATTTTGTCTTAGAAACAAATACAGTACAATAATGATAGTGTTCAAGGTAGCCAGGTTTTAAGTGATTCAGATATGTTTTCTAACAGTTCTTTGAGATGGGCAGCTATATCCAACAAGGAGTTTTGAAGCTTTGACGGGCCTTTTTCCATGGCTTTGTTGGTGGCGTAGGAGTGGAGCTGGTCTACAACTATTCCAGTTTCTTGGAGCCCCTTGGACAGTTTTTTTATATGCCGTTCGGCTTCGATGAGATCGGTTTCTGAGTCATCCATTTCCTGTTCGCTCAGTTCTTCTTCAGACCTTTTCTCCTGACAGCACTTTTCAAATGTCTCAAGCAACTTGTCATCGAACCTCTTCTCTCTCTCTCTTCTTCCATTTCTTCTTGTTCTCTTTTTGGTCATTTCGGTTGATAGGGTTCCATGAATTCTTTTGGAGTTGATAGTGTTCTAGGTACAACACAACATTCAATAATGGATGACAATACTCCCAAGAAAAGCAAGAAGAAAATAGGGGACCCGTATGCCTACAACAAAGACATTGCTTAGGAAGAAATCCTGGCTCCAAGGAAACTCCTAGCAATCTGGCATCCAAGGAAGGAATAGAAAAGAGGGAGACTTTCATCGGAGATGTGAGACCCAACGAGCAAAATGAAATGTAGAAAGTAATTTAACGAGCGGCTCGTGGAAGGCTTGGATTAAATTGAAGATTCGATTAGAGGAGTGGAAGGAGATTGAGCTGCTTTGGATGGAATTTAGGATAGAGCCAAAAGAACGGGGCAAGGTTCCATGTACAAAAGGCTCCACGGGGTATAGGTAAGGTGAAGTGTGGTTTATGGATTACTTAGTTCAATATTTATAGATAAGTGGGAGGGAGGTAAATTTGAACGTATATGGCTGTAGACATGGTAAACATGACAGCGTCGAAATTGACACTCGATCACCCAACCCGAAGATGGAGCCATGCACAGCATGGCGATTTGTAATCTTGTACCCACAGCACCAATTTAGCAAGTAATAAATAATTCATTTGCTAAAAAGAAAAAGTTAACGCATGATCCCTTTCTGCCTATCAATTAATTTGGTTAATATAACATGTCATTATCCCTTTATGTAAGGCTGTACCATTGACGGACTAGCATGCTAAGGGTGTATTTTTATTTAGAGATGTGACCAAATAAAGTCATGCGTTGCCATTATCATGATGTGGGTCATATCCAAGCTAACATCAACTTTAGAGCAAGTTCAATGCTCCCCACTTTCCAGTAGTCTAACTTTTTTAATAGATTATTTGGTGATAAGCCTTTTATATGAACTTTATATTTCATTAGCCTTTTTGAAAAATTTGTAACCCAATACATCTTCAATTATATGAAGCTTAGTTTAATAAAGACAATTTTAAATTTTAACCTCACTTAATGACAATTTTACCTAGTCCTCATTTAAACATATCCCTATTTTTATTTGTATATGATTGCTGTTTATTTAAAAAATAATTATTATAATAAAATAAATATAAATACAATACCAGAAAGTTGGGTGAAAATCATGCATTTTATCTATATGTTTTTAAAGATAAACTAATATTTTTTACTTTTGATGAATCAAAGTGAAGAGTCGATCAACCATTTTCTTTCCCAAAAATCAAGTGCACTCACATGCACAAAATTTACTTGACTTAGCAACTTGTGTATATGCATTAAAATATGTGAATCACTATATTATCGAAATCAACAATGAAACATTTGTGCATCAACAAAACGTTATCCAATACAAATGTCAATATTTTATTACATTGTTCACTAACAACCAAAGTCAATAGCGTATGAGAATAAAATTATAATAAAACTCAATTCATATTTCAAGCAAAACCAAATACCAGAATAATTTCTAACCATTTTAATGACGCGTTCACATCTTATTGGTTTTGGAAAATCTCCCCACCACCAATAATGTTTCTGTAATCTTTCCATCCACCACAGCAAACAAGTTGATGAATCAGCTATATAGCGAGACTTAACAAGCCATTTTAAGGTATACAATGTCAACATTAGCATCAACTTTAATCAACTTTTAAGGCAGACACTTGGAAAAGGTTGCGTCTCGACAAAAGTGGCATAACAAAAAACTCAGCAAGATTTTCCTGTTGGAATAAATTTTCCATTATTTGGCATTTGACAAAGATTTTTTTTGCCAACTGCATAGCATTATTGATCTCTGTTTATTCTTTTTTTACACATTTCTGCATTAAGGGTTCGTAGTTGGCACAAATTATTTGTCGAAATTGTAGGATCAGATCACAAACACAAGGTGTTTGATTAATTGCCGCACCTAACTCTACCCTAAAGAAATTTCAATGGCATGAACCAGAAGGGGCATCGTATTGTACATGATTGTCTTGCTTATCCCACCAATACTGAAACAAAGCCTAATTTGTGATAATGGGGACAACGAAAGTGATGGGTGGCAGACCAAAGATAGCCATCACTACAATGCCATAAACCAATGTTTTCAATATCGTGTCGGTCATCGCACTGGTGTGATGACCGGTTCACAGTTCAACCGGTTGAACCGACCGGCAGGAGTAAAATAGGTATTTCATATTTTTTTAATCAATTATAAAGATGTTTTGAGATGTTTTGAGTAATTCTAAACCTGTTTTAAACAATGTAGAGTTGTCTTGACACTTCATAAATAAGAAAAACATAAAATATCTCATGTTTACTTTAAAAACACAAAATAAAAGGTAAAAACATAAAATTACAAGTCCGAAACATAATACAATTTATCAAAATTCTGAAATTCAAAACCAATTTCATATCACACTCACAAATTCACAATTCAATTTGATATCACACTATCACAATTCACAAATTGACAATTCACAAATTCACAATTCACAAATCACAAATTCACAAATCATATTAGCTCACAATTTTTACAATTCACAAATCATATTAACATTTTAGGCTTTTAGGTTAGCTCATCTATTTATAATTTTATATCATCAGTCATCACAAATTCAAAAATCAACGATTCCAGTTTCTTGGAGCCCCTTGGACAGTTTTTTTATATGCCGTTTGGCTTGGATGAGATCGGTTTCTGAGTCCTCTATTTCCTATTCGCTCAGTTATTCTTTAGACCTTTTCTCCTGACAGCACTTTTCAAATGTCTCAAGCAACTTGTCATCAAACCTCTTCTCTCTCTCTTCTTCCGTTTCTTCTTGTTCTCGTTTCGGTCGTTTCGATTGATAGGGTTCCATGAATTCTTTTGGAGTTGATAGTGTTCCAGGTACGACACAACGTTCAATAATGAATGACAATACTCCCAAGAAAAGCAAGAAGAAAATAGGGGACCCGTATGCCTACAACAAAAACATTGCTTAGGAAAATCCCGGCTCCAAGGAAACTCCTAGCAATCTGGCATCCAAGGAAGGAATAGAAAAGAGGGAGACTTTCACCGGAGATGTGAGACCCAACGAGCAAAATGAAATGTAGAAAGTAATTTAATGAGCGGCTCGTGGAAGGCTTGGATTAAATTGAAGATTCAATTAGAGGAGCGGAAGGGGATCGAGCTGGCTTTGGATGGAATTTAGGATAGAGCCAAAAGAACAGGGCAAAGTTCCAAGTACAAAAGGCTCCACGGGGTCTAGGTCAGGTGAAGTGTGGTTTATGGATTACTTAGTTCAATATTTATAGATAGGTGGGAGGGAGGTAAATTTGAACGTATATGGCTGCAGACATGGTAAACATAACAGCGTCGAAATTGACACTCGATCAACCAAGCCGAAGATGGAGCCATGCACAGCATGGCGATTTGTAATCTTGTACCCACAGCACCAATTTAGCAAGTAATAAATAATTCATTTGCTAAAAAGAAAAAGAGTTAACGCATGATCCCTTTCTGCCTATCAATTAATTTAGTTAATATAACATGCCATTATCCCTTTGTGTAAGGCTGTACCATTGACGGATTCACATGCTAAGGGTGTATTTTTATTTAGAGATGTTGTTGGACCATAGGTCCTACATTTGTGTTTTGATGCAAAAATACATATTGGACTATTTGATTGTGCTTAACTTTGGATGAATTTGGATAAATCGTGAAATGAATTATATCTACTGATTTAAGCTTCATTATATATCTTTGGAATCATGTTTGATCATGTTTGATATAAATTGGATGAATCTGGACTGACTTATTTTTCGATGCTAAAATCTGTCACAATATCACACTGCGCATACGTTGGTTGAACAGTCATAACTTATTCATATGAGCTCTGATTGACTTGATTCTTGTTCTGAAAATTATTTAAGACACTCTGGAAATTTTGCATTGTCAAATAGTGTCAGGTCAATTTTAATTTTATCAGGTTCAATTTGTCTGTTGAAATAGATTCACCTGTGCAGTCAATAAATTGGGCTAGTTGAGATATGCATGATCAAATTGAATGACCAAATGACCTCAGTTATAAGTGAAATTTTGTATGCACATTAAGTTATATATGAAATGATTTATCATGTGCTTACTTGAATTTTATTAAGCTTATAACATGTTGATTAACCTAAGTGCTAGCATTGAAGCTCTTTGAGCTTACAAGCAAAAATGGGATGTTTTGTCATCTATTATTTTTGTAGGCTTAATTAACTGATCATCATGAGCCTATTTGAAGTATCATGAAGCTGATTCTATTGAGAAAATTTGTGCATCATGATTTGAAGCTCATTTAGACAAGTTTGGACATGGTCAACCCTATTTGGTTCAAGTTTGACACTTTGTGTGCAAGAAATGGTTCCAGCCGTGTGACTTGTGTTATTATTGCTGGAGAATTAACTCAAGAACTTCTAGAAGCCTTATCATTTGTTTTGGAGTCAATAAAGTAGAGGGAATATAAGTTTGAAATACTTGATTGGTAGTGTGCCTAACACTTGCACTATGGAGACAAGGAAGAGACAAGGGAGAGACAAGATGACATACAATTGTAATATTTCCAGAATTTAAGAAGGACTTGTTTGGCATCCGTTGGAGAAAGTTGGTACATACAGAAGAGTAATGTGTTTGATCCAAACAAGGTGCAGCCCATGGTGACTTTCTTGGAGAAATATGTCCAACGGCTTGATCTTCAATGGCTGAGATCAATTTCATTTGAATTAAAGAAAGGTCCAGATTTAAAGTAGCTTCAAGGGCCAAGATTTGAAGATGTATTGATCCAATGGCTGAGTTGGTTTTTGTTTGTTTTGAAGAGAGAAGGGTCGGCCATTCTTGCAAGTGGGAAGAAGCATTTGCAAATTTTTACTAAGTGTTCAAGCTTACTTGCTCTCAACTTCATCTTCTTGATTCAAGCTTCTTTCTTGCGATCTCTTGCTACCACTTTGATTACATTCAAGCCATCATCTTCCTATTTGAAAGAGAGATCCAAAAACTCCTTGAACCACCCCAAAAATCTTTCTACCCGTGGGTACTCTTGGTGTGTTCTTGAGAGTTCTTCAACAAAGCTTCACATAAACCTATTCTTGATCTAGTGTGAGCTTTGTGTGAGATTACAAGAGTGTTTGCTACACATTTGAATCCAAACCCATTTGAGCAACATCTTGTGAATTTGAGTGTTCTCCAACCATATATAGCCTAGAGCTAATCTTGAGAGAACCAAAATCCAAATACTTGTAAAAGTCCCTTTTGAGGGCATTACCTTTGAGAGGTGTGTGAAAGTTTAAGGTTACCTTCAAACCTTGTTGGTGTACAAGTTTGGGGTGTTCTTGGAAACCCTAAGTTTGTGGTGAACTTGCAAAACCACATATATCCTTTAGTGGATTGGGAAATCCTAAGCTTGAGGGCTTAGGTAGTGGATGTAGGTGTGACCGTGTGAGCACCGAATCACTATATATCCTTGTGCACACTATTTTGATTTCCTTGCTGGTTTGTGTGTTAAACTTGCTGCCTTGTAGTGACTTGTTTTTGATTATCATTCTATTGGTGTTATTGGTGATTTGTGTGCCTTAGAAGTTGATATTAGGGTGTTGCTTGCTGCCATTGCTTATTGGGATATTGCTTGTGGTTGAACAACTTGTGATTATTGAATTCTAGGTATATTTTTGATTGTTAATTTTCTAGAATACCAATCTGTCCGTGAATTGTTCATATAGTTAGACTTTGAATTTTGAGTTGAATTTTTGATATAGTGTTCCTCGAGGTGTTGTAATATTGCATATCAAATTTCGTTACATTCCGAGTTGAATTGCTAGGTCAAATCACATTTACACGATTAGTGCGCAGATTTGCATTCTTGACATTGCCTTAATCATTTGTGAGTTTTTAGGTTGTGGTTTTGTGCTTGGGGTTTATACTTAGTTTTTTAAAACACAATTCACCCCCCCTCTTGTGTTAGCCTAGTGATTTCAGATGTGACCAAATAAAGTCATGCGTTGCCATTATCATGATGTGGGTCATATCCAAGCTAGCGTCAAATATCTAGCCGTTTTAAGGTAGACAACATCAACATCAACATCAACATCAACTTTAGAGCAAGTTCAATGCTCCCCACTTTCCAGCAGTCTAAATTTTTTAACAGATTATTTGGTGATAAGCGTTTTATATGAACTTTATATTTCATTTAGTCTTTTTGAAAAATTTGTAACCCAATACATCTTCAATTATTTGAAGCTTAGTTTAATAAACACAATTTTAAATTTTAACCTCACTTAATGACAATTTTACCTGGTCCTCATTTAAACATACCCTTATTTTTATTTGTATATGATTGATCTTTATTTAAAAAATAATTATTATAATAAAATAAATATAAATACAATATCAGAAAGTTGGGTGAAAATCATGCACTTTATCTCTATCTTTCTAAAGATAAACTAATATTTTTACTTTTGATGAATGAAAGTGAAGAGTCGATCAACCATTTTCTTTCCCAAAAATCAAGTAAACTCACATGCACAAAATTTACTTGACTTAGTAACCTGTGTATATGCATTAAAATATGTGAATCACTATATTATCGAAATCAACAATGAAACATTTGTGCATCAACAAAACGTTATCCAATACAAATGTCAATATTTTATTACATTGTTCACTAACAACCAAAGTCAATAGCGTATGAGAATAAAATCATAATAAAACTCAATTCATATTTCAAGCAAAACCAAATACCAGAATAATTTCTAACCGTTTTAATGACGCGTACACGTCTTATTGGTTTTGGAAAATCTCCCCACCACCAATAATGTTTCTATAATCTTTCCATCCAACACAGCAAACAAGTTGATGAATTAGCTATATAGCGAGACCTAACAAGCCATTTTAAGGTAGACAATGTCAACATTAGCATCAACTTTAATCAACTTTTAAGGCAGACACTTGGAAAAGGTCGCGTCTCTACAAAAATGACATAACAAAAAACTCAGCGAGATTTTCCTGTTGGAATAAATTTTCCATTATTTGGCATTTGACAAAGATTGTTTCTGCCAACTGCACAACATTATTGATCTCTCTTTATTCTTTTTTTACATATTTCTGTATTAAGGGTTCGTACTTGGCATGAATTATTTGTCGAAATTGTAGGATCAGATCACAAACACAAGGCGTTTGATTAATTGCCGCACCTAACTCTACCCTAAAGAAATTTCAATAGCATAAACCAAAAGGGGCATCATATTGTGCATGATTTTCTTGCTTATCCCACCAATACTAAAACAAAGCCTAATTTGTGATAATGGGGACAACGAAAGTGATGGGTGGCAGACGAAAGATAGCCATCACTACAATGCCAGAAACCAATGTTTTCAATATCGTGTCGGTCATCGAACCGGTGTGATTACCGGTTCATGGTTCAACCGGTTGAACCGGCCGGTAGGAGTAAAATAGGTATTTCATATTTTTTAAATCAATTATAAAGATCTTTTGAGTAATTGTAATCCTGTTTTAAACAATGTAGAGTTGTCTTGACACTTCATAAATAAGAAAAACACAAAATATCTCATGTTTACTTTAAAAACACAAAATAAAAGGTAAAAACATAAAATTACAAGTCCAAAACATAATCAACATTCATTCCATAGCATAATTCAATTTGTCAAAATTCTGAAATTCAAAACCAATTTCATATCACACTCACAAATTCACAATTCAATTTGATATTATACTATCACAATTCACAAATTCACAATTCACAAATTCATAAATCAAAAATTCACAAATCATATTAGCTCACAATTTTCAGAATTCACAAATCATATTAACATTTTAGGCTTTTAGGTTAGCTCATCTATTTATAATTTTATATCATCAGTCATCTCAAATTCAAAAATCAAAAGATTCAAAATTGTGCTGTGAGTTATAGACCAGAGTTTTACACTTCCACTGTGCCACTGCCCACTGGGTGTTGGTGTGATTGTGTGAAGTTTTATCAAAAGTCAATACTAAATAAATGAAAAAGTCTCCAACAGACTAACTAACTAAAGTCACATTTTTTAAAATAGGTATTTCACATTTTTTTAATCAATTATAAAGATGTTTTGAGTAATTCTAAACCAGTTTTAAACAATGTAAGTTGCTTGACACTTCATAAATAAGAAAAACACAAAATATCTCATTTTTACTTTAAAAACACAAAGTAAAAGGTAAAAACATAAAATTACAAGTCCAAAACATAATCAACATTCATTCCATTACATAATTCAATTTATCAAAATTCTGAAATTCAAAACCAATTTCATATCACACTCACAAATTCACAATTCAATTTGATATCACACTATCACAATTCACAAACTCACAATTCACAAATTCACAAATCATATTAGCTCACAATTTTCACAATTCACAAATCATATTAACATTTTTGGCTTTTAGGTTAGCTCATCTATTTATAATTTTATATCATCAGTCATCACAAATTCAAAAATCAAAAGATTCAAAACTGTGCCGTGAGTTTCAGACCGGAGTTCTACACTTCCACTGTGCCATTACCCACTTGGTGTTGGTGTGATTGTGTGAAGTTTTATCAAAAGTAAATACTAAATAAATTAAAAACTCTCCAACATACTAACTAACTAAAGTCACCAAATTAGAATCAAATGTAAAATTGTAAATCCAAGATCAAGATTCAAGAAGACAAGAAGCTCATGACACTTACTGTTCAGCGAATCCAAGATCACTAAAGTTCAGTACGGAAACACTTACTAAGTCACGGCAGCTCGCGGCACATGTAGCTAGTACGAAAATCAAACTCACGGTAGTCTAGGGTTTAGCAGCTCCAGCCTCCAGCAGTTCAGGCGTCCAACAGCTCCTGCAGTCCAGCTCCAGCAGCTTCGAACTTCGAAAGAAGAAAAATGGTTAACAAGGGCTATTCGATTTTCAAGTGTTGTGACCTAATTCTGTAAACCAGTTTCTAGATTTATATGTGACTTCCGGACTAGACATGTCACCAGTTCCCGGTTCAACCGGCCAGTTCGGTCTGGCTCCGAGAGATGGGTGCATGTGACTATTGGAGGACACAAAGTTGGGGCAAAGTTACGGATGTTAATAACATATTATGTGTTAAATATGTTGGAAACTAAAGACTTGTGTACAACTAATGATGCAGGTTTTAAAGAAGAGAGGGTGGCATCTTGTGGATCAGGGAAGTTTAGGGGATTCTTCACCTGTCGATTAAGAAAAATTAAAAATAAAAATTACGAACTTTGTAAGAATCCGGATGAGTATATATTTTGGGACTCGGCTCATAAATGACATATGATATGTGGAGAGGTGGGGATCATCAAATTGGCCCGTACAACATGAAACAACTATTCCAATTGGTTTTGTTGTTGTTGTATAAAAATAAATTTGAACAAACAGTTTCTTCCATATGTTAATTAAAGAAGTACCCTCAATCCTCTTTTAACATTTTTATATGGTACAATTTTTTATATGATACTGATGTTGACGAGGATGGTGGAAATTGAAAACAAATCTAAAGCAGGATATTCCAATAAGTTTTACATTTGCTCAAGCAAACTCCTTGTTATGTACATCAATCCAAGAAAAGTATAATATCTAATATTCTGTCTCTTGAAGTGCAATGATCATTTAAGCTCTTGAGGACAGCTAGTGAACTTCACGTGCAGAATCCATCTCCATTATTTAAGTATCTAAAGAGAAGGTATGTCTTCTGTCTAGTAGTAGTAGGGTCACTCACTCACATATTGGAATTAGATTCAGCTGGTGTTGTCTTCATTTCTTGGTCCATGTTTTTCTTGTTGCTAAAGATTTTTACTTCATTAGTTGCCGCATCTAACTAGGATTGGTCACATACTCACATAATTGAATACCATTTTCATTTTTTCTTGTTGGAATAAATTTTCCATTATTAAACATTTGACAAAGATTGCTTCTGACAACTGCACAGCATTACTGATCTCTCTTTATTATTTTTTACACATTTTTACATTAAGGGTTGTAGTAACTCATTTTCGTCTGGGTATAATTCGAGACATAGAATATTTTTACTTTTTCTATATATTATCATTTTTTTTTTATTTTATAAATGTTTATTTTATTTTGTCACCCATCTCTTCCTTCCACAAATCACTCCACCGGCACTGTCCTTTTTTTTACCTAATTTAGCTGACACTCTCCTTTTATTTTCTCTATCACTCATTGTCATTCAATCTAACATGAAAAAATAAAAGACCGCACGGACCCAATTGTCTGGCTGGCTTCCATTTCTTGAAGTCTACAAGAAGAGGACTTCTTCTTCGATCAAGAAAAACTAGGGGTGTAAACGAGCCGAGCAGCTCGTGAGCGGCTCGGCGTTCGGCTCGAAAAAAGCTCGTTCGTGTTCGGCTCGATTCATAAATGAGCCGAGCTTGAGCTTCATTTTAGAGCTCGATTCATAAACGAGCCAAGCTTGAGCATCACGAAGCTCGACTCGTTAAAGCTCGCGAGCTAGCTCGTTGGCTCGGCTCGTGGCTCGGCTCGATTATATTATAACATATATATTTATATTTATATTCATAGTTATTAGTTATTATTTAACGTATATAACTACATAACAAATATAATAGGATATCATGTAGGTTTATTATCTCAACTATATAATAATATAATAAAATTAATAAAAGTATTACTATATGAATCCATAAATTGAAATTTAAATATACCAAAATATTAATTGAAGCCCTACATGGGATATCCCTAACAAGTAAGAAAGCCACAGAAGTTCTAGCCGCCTCAGTCCTCAAAAGTACCCGTTCATGCTTCATCCTTCGACTCCCGTCGGCGCTGCCTCTCCCACTGTCGTCGGTGCTGCCTCTCCCACTCTCGTCGGTGCTGCCTCTCTCTTGTAAGATTATCTTTGTCTCTGTTTGCTTTCCTCACTCGTCTTTGATCTCTGCCGTTTACTTTTGTTCATTTTTTGTATGGATCTCGTCTTTGATCTTTGTTTGCTCGATAACATAATCATGTTATATTTGTCCTTAACTTACATAATCATGTTCCAACTAGTAGCTTTATCGGCATGCATTTGTTTATAATCAAAGTTAAAGTAGAACTACCCTCCTTTAATTTGTCATTTTTGACCAACAATTGAAGAATCAAGTTCCAACAAGTAGCTTTGTTGGCATGCATTTGTTTATAATAAAAGTAGAAGTACCCTCCTTTAATTTGTTATCTTTGACCAACAATTGAAGAATCAAGTTCCAACAAGTAGCTTTGTCGGCATGAAACAAATTATTAAATTGATTTGATCTTTTGGTTTTAATTCAAGTTAATTTTGTATTTCTTCCACGAATTTCGTTAGTATGGAGAACCAAGCAATGAACTCCATTTCAGTGAATGGATCTACCCAAGATTCGACAACGAATCCTATACTGGACAACTCAAGTGGTCATGATGCCAATGAGGGGAGCAAGAATGCAGAGGAAAATCCTATTGAGATTGAAGATGATGAACAAGAGAATCCTTTTGAGCAAAAGAAGAGGAAGAAAACATCGAAAGCATGGGATGAATTCAAAGAAATCGTACTTGCGGATGGTAGTAAGAAGATGGAATGCATTCATTGCAGACATCGTCTTGGAGTTGTTAAATCGGGTGCTACAACACAGTTTAATCGACACTTGAAGAATTGTGTTCGACGACAAATTGTCATGAGGGTACAACAAAAAATTTCAATCACTACAGTTACTGCAAAGTCAGAAAGCGTCAATGCGGTCCAAAACTTCAAATATGATGAGGCAAAGGTTAGAGAGATTTTTTCTCATATGATTCTGGTGCATGAGTTACCATTTTCCTTTGCTGAATATGATGTGTTCAATTTGTTGATGAGAAATGTGTCTCCTAATTGGGAAAAATTTAGTCGAGCAACAGCTAAAAAACTTTGTGTTAGTAGCTATGATCTTGAGAAAAACAAGATAAAGACTCTATTGAAAAGTGTGAATAGAGTTAGTGTAACAACTGATTTGTGGAAATCGGATCAAAATATCCAATACATGGTTGTTACTTGTCATTTTGTGGATTCTCAATGCAAATTACAGAAGCGTATATTGAACTTTATTGATGTTCCTCCTCCACATACTGGGATTGTTATTTGTGATCAGTTGAAAAAGTGTTTGCATGAGTGGGAAATTGAGAAAAAAATTTGGACTATTACAGTGGATAATGCTAGTTACAATGATGCTGTTGTGAGTAATTTGAAGGCAGATTTGCAACTTATTGGTAGTCTTCCTCTTAATGGTCAATTTTTTCATGTAAGATGTTGTGCACATATCTTGAATATTTTGGTGCAAGACGGTTTGTCTCAAATTGGGAATGTTATCAATAATGTACGTGAAAGTGTGAAGCATATTTCAAAATTTGTTCATCGTCTTCATATATTCAGTGACATTGCTAATCAGTTGAAATTGCCTAGGAAGAAACTTGTTTTGGATTGTAGCACCAGGTGGAATACAACATACGCAATGTTAGTTGCTGCCTTTGAATTCAAAGATGTGTTTCCACGGTATCAACAAAGGGATCCAAGTTACACGTATTTGCCTTTGGAGGATGATTGGAAAAGGGCTAAAATTGTGTGCTCATTTCTTGAAGAATTTGACGAGGTTACAAAGATTATTTCAGGTACTGAATATCCAACTTCAAATTTATTTCTTCCTGAACTTTGGAATATAAAAAAAGAGTTGGATAAAGAAGCTAATAACAATGATGAATATATGAAGACGATGGCTACAAAAATGAAGGCAAAATTTGACAAGTATTGGGGTGAATGCAATTTATTAATTTCCATTGCAGCAGTCTTGGATCCTAGGAACAAAATGAAACTTATTGAATATTATTTTCCTGAGATATACTCTCCTAGTGATTCTTTAAGGTATGAGATTGAAGTTCGTGATACATTGTTCAAGTTGTTTGATGAATATGTTGAGGCTCACAAACAAAGTAATGTTGAAAGCCAATTGCAAGCGGAAGGTGGTAAGATTGCTTCAAGCTCATTTGGAAAAGGAAAAGTGAGGGGAAGGGCACAATTTGATAGTTTTATTCGAAATGTTGATTCTATTCACTTGGCTAAATCAGAATTGGATATATATTTGGAGGAAGGGGTTCATTTGCATAATGTAGATATAGATCCTCCATTTGATGCTTTGGATTGGTGGAGCAAAAACAATTTGAAATATCGCATTTTGTCCAAGATGGCATGTGATATTTTATCTATACCTATTACTACTGTTGCTTCTGAATCGGCTTTTAGTGCTGGTGGTAGAGTTATTGAGCCACACCGTGCATCTTTGGGTACTGATACTGTTCAAGTCTTAATGTGTGGTTGTGATTGGCTTAAAGATTACTATGGCATCAAAAGGAAAGGAAAAGTAAGTTTTGAACTTCTTTTAAAACATTATTTCTTTTATAGTGTGTGATAGTGATATTCAATATAACTTACTAATGTTTTTCTTTGCATGATAACTGATAAGGTTGACAATAACATCATTGAGTTTTCCCTTCCATAAGCTTGAAGACAAAGTTGTGGCATATCACAATTAACGGTTAGTCTTGAATCTTGATGTATTTACATTTGTTTTCATAATTTTTTTCCTTTTTTATTTTTGTTGAAGTTGTAAATTTTAGTAACACATTCCATTTATAAACTTTCTCCAGCTGCAGGAGGCTGTAGGAGCAGGAACTAGGAAGATGGACATTTTAATTAATATTGTTTATTTGTTTGAGTTTTGAATAATAGCTTTGCTATTGGTTTAGTTTTTGGAGGTGATAAACATTTTGATTAATATTGTTTATTTGTTTAAGTTTTGAATATTAAAATTGTTGTTGATTTTGGTTTTGAATATTAATCTTGTCGAGCTCGAGCTCGAGCTCGTTAATGGATTTATCGAGCTTTAAACGAGCCGAGCTCGAGCTCGAGCTCGTTAATGGATTTACCGAGCTTTAAACGAGCCGAGCTCGAGCCGAGCTCGAGCTATTTAAATCACTTATCGAGCCGAGCTCGAACGTAAATTTTAGCTCGAGTCGAGCTCGAGTACCTCAAAACTCGGCTCGGCTCGGCTCGATTACACCCCTAAGAAAAACACATGGGCTTGGATGGAGACACTTCTCTGGGTACTCATCATCCCCTAGCTATACTTTCTTCTTCACCACAGAAGGACACACATTTTTCCTCTACCAGGAAGCCTAATTCTTCCTCTAAAAAAACAAAATCCTCACTTCCATCCCTCTAGGCCACAGATTTCACTCACTGATCCCTTTTCCAACAATTATTATTACAAGCTCACCCTACTGGCTTCCTAACTGTCATCACCAAATTTTCACCATCACCCCCAATTCCTCACTTTTCCAATCCAATAACCGAACCCAACCCATCTCTAAAACCTCATGTTGTTACCTCCAAGTCAGGGGTTGCCTTTCGTGTCTTCGTTGAGTCCACCAATTCAAACATACTTCAAACAACTCCTGAACACAAAACCTCCATCGTCACCACTATCACCATTGCTTCTACCATCAAAATCCCTCACCACCACCGCAGCCTGATTCTTCATCCCATAACCGAATACACTCTTTCCTCCCTCACCTAAGACGACATCACCAACAGATGTTCACAATCCTTTGAAACATTACTGTCTAAAACCAACATCTTCAAAAGCACACCAATCCTTATCAATCGGCCTCCTTTCTTCTTTCGGAACCAAGTCACCATCACTGGAACCCCATGGTATCCACCAAAAGCAAAGCCAGATCTAGCTAATGTAGAAATTGATGAAGACGACTCACCTTCACGTTGGTTAGCTCGTACTACCAGATCTGCCAGATTCTAATCCAGTAGGGGTGAGTTATGTCTCTTGAGAGGCATCAGAATCGGAGGTTAGATTCGAATGTGAAGGTGGAGGAGCCAGAGGCCTCGATTCGGTCCAATGAGACCGAGCAAACTACAAATCCTGAGCTAAAGAAGCATGAAGGGAGCTGGACATTCCACGATGGGGGGAATTTCTAAGTGAGTCGAAAATTGAGGAGGATAAGAAGGAAAGTAAAGAAACAAATGGGAAATGGAAATGACAGGGAGGAAGGAGACGTCGGTTGAGGAGGTAGAAGGAGAAGGGGAAGGAAGAAGAAGAGAGACGGGCTAGGAAGATGGTTAAGGTTTGGGCACAGTTATTGGGCCAAGTTGGTAATGTCTATGAATTGGGCTAGTTAGATTATGTTTAGGGGTGGGCCGGTTAAGTTCTTATTCAGGTGTTGGGCTATATGTTAAAAGGCATCAATATTGGGGCTTTTGGGTTTTGTTTATTGCAAATTTAGATTAGGTTCCGTTTATTTTTAGTCTTAAAAGTGTATTGGGCCTTTTAGATAATATTTAGGTTTTAATTAGAAAATTTGGGCTTTGGGTGTGTTTATTTTATTTTCAAATTAAAAATACCATAAGTTGATATTGCAAACTCATACTTAAATACCATAAGTTGGTATTTCAAAATTCAAACTTGTATTTAAAAACTACAAGTTGGTATTTTTTATTATCATATTTTTAAACAAATAAATATCATAAGTTGGTGTTTTAAATTCAAATATTTTCTACCATAAGTTGGTATTCGCAATCATCAATTTTATAAATTTAATCCTCTTGAAAAATACCATAAGTTGGTATTTATTTCTTTTTATCGATTATCATAAATTATTATTACAAAATTTACTTTATTGTAAAACCAATTTATACCATAAGTTGGTATTTTCAATCACTATTTTTATAAATACCATCTCCATCTTTTTAAAATAAAATACCATAAGTTGGTATTTAATTGTTTTTTGAATATCATAAATTATTACAAAATTCACTTTATTTTTATAAATTGGTACTTCCATATTTTCTTCAAATTCAATTCGTCCCAATTTCGTAAGTTGAAATTCAAAACCGGATCTCATTCGTAATTTTAAACTAATCATTAAATTTAAATACAACACCATGATTTGATGTTTCAAAATCCAATATTTTTAATACTATAAGTTGGTATTCAATTTTCTTCAAATATCATTATTTACAAAATTCATTTTATTTTAACATAAAAGTTAGTAATCCCAAATCTTTTTCAAAATCAATTCATCCCAATTCCATAAGTTGGAATTTCAAACTCGACTCTATTTTAAACCCTAATCAATCATGAAATTTAAAAACATCACCATAAGTTAATGTTTACAAAATTCGATTCTCTTTAATGTCATAAGTTGGCACATTTTTAAAATACAATACCATAAGTTGGTGTTTTTGAAAATTAATTTTTTTCATGCCATAAGTTGGTGTAATCCGAAATTCAAATTATCATTATTCCTTCAAAATAACTCAATCTTGCAAACAATGAATTTTCAGAAAACAGCCAATTATTTAAAAATTCAGTAACAGTTTTAAACAGGAGTTGTGGGGTGCCTAACACCTTTCTCATACTCAATCGACCCCCGTGCCCTTATTTTTGGTTCACAGGTTTATCTTCAAGTGTTCAATTGCACCTTAAAATCAATTGGTGACGACTCTGTCAATTTTCAGGCTGGTTGACACAAGGGTTTGTACTTGGCATGAATTATTTGTCGAAATTATAATGAACACAAGGTGTTTGATTAATTGCCGCACCTAACTCTACCCTAAAAAATTTCAATGGCATCAACCAGAAGGGGCATCAAATTGTGCATGATTGTCCTGCTTATCTGATGAATTCTTGATCCTAATTTGGTTGAGTTAGCTTCTCCAATGATGAAGTAACAAACTCAGAGTTTGAGATGTAATCTCATTTTGTATATATTTTTTATATCCCAAGCTTACAATATGGACTCCTATAAATAGTCCATGCATGTAGTACGTAACTATCGCGATAATAATTCCTTATTTAAGCCAAGACATGTGGCTTTTATTGCTACTGAAACAAACACAATTATTTAGAAAGTTCAACTACTTAATTTATGCCCACCCATCCAGCTTTGTCTTCCTAATAATTATAGGCCAATAATTGCACCGCTTTAACTCTGTTCATCTTCAATTATAGGCTTATCCCATGCACATGCAATGGTTGGTAAATCTTCAATTTGTGCTATCACAGGACCCACTGGTTCTGCTGGGTTGGAAGTAACTTGAGCTTGGGCCTCTTTAATCTTGAGTCTCCTTGCTCGGTTGTAAGCCCTTTTCATGGCCTTACTTGGATGATCATCATTATCCCACCAATACTGAAACAAAGCCTAATTTGTGATAGACAAGGATGAGGACAACGAAAGTGATGGGTAGCCGACGAAAGATGGCCATCACTACAATGCCAGAAACCCAATTTTGAGTCCTTGGTTGGAGAAGCAATATAGCCCCTAGAGTCCAAATCAGTGGGATGGGTGCATGTGACTATGTGAGGACACAAATTTGGGGCAAAGTTACAGATGTTAATTAACATATTATGTGTTAAATATGTTGGAAACTAAAGACTTGTGTACAATTAATGATGCAAGTTTTAAAGAAGAGAGGGTGGCATGTTGTGGAAATGCTCTTATATTGTTGGTTTTTTTTTCACAAAAGAAAAAAAATGAATAAAAAGATAGCACAACCCCAAAATTAAAAGGATTAAGTTTTGGAGTTGTGACAAAAAAGAAAAAAAAGAAAAAGAAAAGTGATATTTGCATGAATAAAAGAGCATTGAATTGTAGTGGTTGAGTGACATTGAGTCAATTTGGGGGTTAACATGTCTTTTACATATGGGACTGAGTGTGATTATTGTAAGTGGTTAATTTGGTTGATATGCCTATGGTGGTAAGTCACTTTAAATGAGTTTATCCTTACCCGAGCCTTAACCCAACATTACAAGCTTAATGAATTCTAACGATCCTTGGGGATAAATGTTTCCTACATTGGTGGAGAGTAGAGTGAAAAGCAAGCCTATGGAGTTCAAAAATATTCATTATTTAGAGATTTTTACACTTTGCCACTTGTTTGCATAAACTCATCCGGGTTGTGGTAAGTTGAGAGTATTTGATAGGAGTTCATGTGCATTGATTGGTTCTATGTGAGGGAGCTGGTTTTGTGTTTGAAATCTTGAGCATTTTCCATGTTTAGAGTTTTGTTAGAGCTATACTTGATGTTTAACCCTTGAGGCGTTAATTGAGATTCAAATACTAACATGCTCTTGCTCTTTGCTCATTAGTTTGATGTTTGTGTTGTGTTTTGTTTTGCTCAAGGACTAGCAAAATGGTAAGTTTGGGGGTGCGATATGTCACGCCCCTCTCCCAGATAGGTGCAGATGAGCACCCATGAATCCCAGAGACGTGACCGGCAGGGAACTCCTCCGTTCCCCGAACCGGATTTACACCCCAAGCTACCCAAACACTACATAAGTAATCTCACATATATATGTCTCAACCAAATCCCAAATACTGCCATAATGGAATGTAACATACAAACCAGAGTCTACAGCGGAATATCACATAGATACGGAATACCGTACAAAACACAGATACTACAGACAGACAAACCATTCCCACCAGCTACATCACGCCTCACGCATCCCTGCGCTGATCATCCACTCCGGCTATCTCACCTGAAAACATGTGAATGAAAGGGATGAGCTACAAAGCTCAGTAGGGATATAGAGGAATATCAATCATCAGAATAAACGGAAAGTAAAAGCTCAAGAGGTAAGTGAGATGAACAGAAACTCAAATAGTGATACACTCCCGTATCACCGAACTCCAGTAAATCAGAGATAAAGTAAGAAAGTCTGTATGATATAGAATGCATATAGAGAAATCATAAGTGGTACACATCACAACTCATCACAATCAGTCAATCCGTAGGGTAGATGCCGAGTAGGCTCCACCACTACCATCCTCAAGTACAACTCTCAAATCAGTACTCAACCATAATCAAACTCAAATCCGTATCAACACAAATCCGTATCAACTCATATCCAAATAACAACAGAAAATCCTCCCCTGGACCCACCCTGATCCCCGCAAGGTGTCTCCCAGTCCAGGTACTCCCCAGATTGGATGAGGATCGAGCCTACATCAGGTACTCGATAGCATCGCCTACATCGAAGAGCGTCCCCTAGGATGTACCTCACCTCAATCCGGTCTCCAGGTACGTACCCGATCAAAACCATCGATAAATCATCCAGTAAGTTGGGTTGCCCGATGTGGGTCCCACGCTCTACAAATCATCCCTCCATAATCTCACAAATCATAGAAGATCATCATAATGGAATCCTATCCGGACTCTTGAGGATAAAACCAGACATCAGGGGGTGAGCCCCACCAATGGATGTGGGCCCCACAAAAGGATAAGTGGGCCCCACCAGGATAGTGGACCCCACGAGAGGATAGGTGGGCCCACCAGGATATTGGGCCCGCAAGAGACACAAAAATACTGCCAGTCGTACATATACCTCCAAAACAACCACATATAATCATAACATATTGCAATTGCGGAAATAAATCAGATAAGAGTATAAACAGAGAAATTCCCAACCTCCGGGAATTTCACACCAATAGATAAATAGGAGTCCGTCGAATACGGAACCCCCGGAACCCCAAATAAGAACTAGGGCAAAATCCCTACCTGGAATGTCGACTAAGCTAATCCGTAATACGTCTGAAAACTCCAAATCAACCTCCTGCATCAAAATACGGATACGTATACACGACAGTCAAAATACGGAAAAGTCAACTCGGGTAATCCGGTCAACTCGGGTCAAAAGTCAAACCCGGTCAAAGTCAACTCGGGTCAAATAGTCCCGGTCAACTCGGGTCAAATAGTCAAACCGGGTCAACCCAGTCAAAACGGGTCAAACCCGAGTCAACGGGTCAACTCGCCGGAGCTGAGTTAACTCGGCCGGCCGGTCGCCGGAATCCACTTTTCCGGCGAAAGTTTCCGGTCACACCTACATCAAAATGAAGCCCACAACAACAGAAATCTAATGGTACCTGCCTCGTTCCAAAATTCCTACTGAATCGACCGGGATCGAGCTTTGAAATTTTGAAAAACCGAAACTTCGCCGCCTGATTCCGCCGTCTACGGTGGTCCGATGACGACGATTCCGGTTGGGTTTTGCTCCTCTCTCCACAAGCTTCAATTTGATACCTCACTTGCCCCAATCGGACCACAAACACGAAAAACCCATTCAAAATTCTCCCATCTCTCTCTCTTACGTTGCTACTGCCGGAAACCCACTGGAAAATCTGGTATATGCCAGATTTTCTGGTAAATTACCATTTTGCCCTTCGTCTTTCCCTATATTTACTTAAACTTCCATAATTCGTAACAAATTCAATTCAACTCCGATTTCAGTGATTCTTGCGCCTATATTTTTCTAATAATATGTAGTATTTATTAAAAATATTAAATTTGAAAAATTATTATATTTTTTAAAATTTTGGGTTCGGGATATTACACGATAACTCTATTATTTATAGAGTTATTTGTGCTACTTTTGTTCTACATGAGTTAGTTCCAGAGTGTTTTTAGTCATTTTAAGCACAAATGGAAGTTTAGTGGATCATATTTCATTTTAGTGAGTATTTTAATTATTTCGTACTTTGAGTAGTTAGTTTGAGTAATTTATGACTTGTACGTATGGTCATTTCGGTTGAATAAGCCATCATGAGAATTTTGGAAGAAAGAATGTTTTCTTCTTTACAAAAATGAGTTTTAGGGCTTTGCACAGTCACTTTGTATTTTAATGTGTGGTTCGAGGTTTCAATGCTTAAACATGGTTAAATATACCACTTATGAGTTATTTGAATGATTTGCATAGGTTTCGAATGAACTGGGACTAATTCAGGAGTGAAAAGCAGAAATTGGAAGTGCTGTCAAAATGTTATGCTGATATGGAGTTTGACATGCTGACACTCAAATAGCCACTGTAGTTTTTATAAAACTCTGATTCCATTGATTCTTTTGGAAGCACACGAAATCACAAACAATTAATATAGTGATCAAAGACCAAATATCGAACCCTCAAGGACTATTTAATTCAATCAACTATAGACTGCTAATTCAATTGCAAACAGTACCTGGATACAAAATTGAGTTTGAATAATTGAAGAATGAATCAATAAAAATTAACTAATAGCAACAAGCAAGTGAAACAAGAATCAAGATTAGGAAGCACTAGAGCACATGATTTCACTGTAACTATCTCAATTGAATCTTTGTTTAATAAACCTTGGACAATTATTCTTGTTATCAATCTATTTTCCTTAATTTATTTGACACAGCTTCTCAGGCTATATCAAAACTACTCCTAATCAACAATCATCTCTTGCAGGCATGATTAAAGAAATTAGAAAGCACATTAAAATCAATGGAAAACCATAAAAATACTGCATAAATTATGAATCCATGTCTGACATCCATTCAATTTAAGGCATTCATGATACAATCAATATCTTGTTATTCCTTTCAGACAAAACAGTGATAAATAAATCAATCAAACATTGGTCAGATATTTAAAAGTATTAAAAACAATCTTGAACACATAACAATGAATAAAAGCCAAGAATTTATTGAAACTTTGAATTCAATTAAGAAACACTAGGCTACATCAAAGCTCTAGTAAGAAGAATTAGTTCATGACATCAAACATAGAACCAAAGCAAAGAAAAGAATTACAACTCATATATGAATGTAAGAGTGAACTGAATCTCTCAATTGCCTTCTTCTTTGTTCCAGCGATTTTTCTCCCTTTTATGTGTGCGCTCATGCCTCTTGTTTATGTGCCTCCTTCTATGCACATTTTTTGCCCTAATATTCCCTCTTAAGATAACCTCTCCGATTCCTCCTTTTAATTTGTCTCAAATACCCTCTTTAATGAAGTTGAAATTCCAAAAATAGCCTTCTGCTGCTGCATAATCAGTCCAGCTTTTATGGTCTGTAAATATGACCATTTTACAGTGTTCTAACGCCCGAATTTGAGAAGTGTAAAACAAAATAGTTTTATCCCTTCCTCTTAGATTTCCAACGCATCTTAAATCACATTTTTCTGGGGAGTAGAGTGAACGTTAGAAGGATAAATGTGAAGGACACTCAAAATTGGATGTGAACCTCTGCTGGAGCTGACTTTGTACACTCATAACTTCTTTATTTGTCGTCCAAAATTAACAAACTTGATATCCATGTGAAGCTTGAGATGTCTAGTTTTTAACTCCAAAATAATCAATGGAATCAAAGTTTTATAAAAACTGCAGTGGCTGTTTGAGCGTCAGCACGTCAAACTCCATATCAGCATAACACTTTGACAACACTTCCAATTTCCGCTTTTCATTCCCGAATCAGTCCCCGTTCATCCGAAACCTATGCAAATCATTCAAACAACTCATAAGTGATATATTTAACCATGTTTAATCATTGAAACCTCGAACCACACATTAAAATACAAAGTGGCTGTGCAAAACCCTAAAACTCATTTTTGTAAGGAAGAAGGCATTCTTTTTTCCAAAATTCTCATGATGGCTTATTCAACCAAAATTACCATGCGCACAAGTCATAAATGACTCAAACTAACTACTCAAAGTACGAAATAATTAAAATACTCACTAAAATGAAATATGACCCACTAAAACTCCATTTGTGCTTAAAATGACTAAAACACTCTTGATCTAAATCATGTAGAACAAAAGTAGCACCAATAACTCTATAAATAATAGAGTTATCAGTAATCACCAGCAAACAATTTACAATTATATTGGACTACAAGAAGGAAAAACAAAGCAAAACAGCAAGTAAATCAAAAATATATTGTCATTCACATATATCAACTACAAGTCTACAACTCAGTGGCACAGGGAAGGAGCCAAGAGACCCTAGCCACTGGATTAAGCCTTCTATCGGTTTGATGCAGGAAATTAAGTATTCAAAAGGTTTCTACATAGAAAAAACTCAACATTTACAACAAATCTCAGCCTATAGACATGTCAACATATTTAACTAGGGAGAATATTAATTTAAAATAAATCACTACAAAAAAAGTTCAGATTTTTTAATCAAACATTAGTGACACTCACTGAAAGAGCAATTTTTAAGTATCAAACAATCAACCTAATAACATATTAAAGAACACCTAATAACATATTAAAGAACACATAATAACATATTGTGTTACTCGCGATAACAGAAAGCACTCACGTTTTCTTCATGAGGGCCTTCTCAGCATAGTTTTTCTTTGCAATCATCTTCCCCTTGAGACCCAGTGCTTGTCTCCAACAAGAATTGCTAAAAATAAAATGGATCTCATTAATCAAACAATGCACCACGAATCCTCGAATGAATCACTCACAAATCAAAAAAAAATCAAATCAAGGTAAGGAGAACAGACCTTCTATGCCATCTCGGAGCGCTTGTGAACTTGACGAGCCTCCTTCTTGCGCTTGCGCTCGAAGTGATCGAGACAGTATAGATGTCGCTTCCTGTGAAGATCAATGTAATCTCCCTGAGGCTGTAATCACCAAAAACAACAACAACAATCAACACAAACACATCGGATAAACTCCACTTAATACATGATAAATTGCATAAATAGAGAGTTCAGAGAACGAACCATGGCTATGAAACTTTATTTTCCAGCTCACAGAAAAGTTTCAATAAGACGTAGGGGAATTTTGGCAAAATGACCCATTTTGAATACATTTTTAATGAACTAACCCTTTTTTACAAAATTTAAAATTTTGAGCCTTTTTCGATGGAAGTGTCTCAAATGTCCCCCTGTCATCACTGCCACAGCCTTGCCATATTTTGCCACCTTCTGTCACACTTTTTAGTTTTGTCTAAATAAATATTAAACAATTGATAACGTAAATCATGAAAAAAGTCTGCAAAATGAAACAAAGTAACAGTACATTTTCTTCTTCAAATTATTCATTTATCCTTTTTCTTTTCTTCGAGTCTATTGCTGGAACCAGAGTCTTCTTTTTCTTTCTCTTTTTCTTTCTTTTTCCTTGATCTAAGTTGCAGTCTCCCGTTAAGCAGGAACCGAATCCGTCGAAGTGCAGCCTATTTGAACCTATAAACAACCAACCAGTTGGTGCTTTGAAGGAACAAGAAGAGTCCTTGGGTAGTTCAAATCTAGTGTTGTCGAGTCTACGACTGTCTACATTTGTAAGAACGCTTGGTCATACAGTGTATTTGTGACGCCCCATTTCTGGAACGTCACATGGTGCATACCGCAGCATCCTAGGTCATCTATGTGATTCATTCTTTCTCTAGTTCACTCAACTAGATTAAACCCTCAATCTTTAATTCGGCAGCATCTCCCCGTATATCGGAGAATGCCCACCTGAATCATAAAACGCAGCACAAACCAAATCATATAATAACCTAGCAGGGCCTCCGGCCATCTGTCAGCATGCAATCCCAACCTAGTAAGGCCTCAGGCCACCTAGCAACAAGCACAAACTGATTTCATATACATATCATAATCACACATCATAAGTAATTCCATACACCATATTGTCAGGACTCAAGGTCCACCCCAGTACAGAAGGTATAATCAAGCCATTACCTTCTAACTGTATACAATCCGCACCCCCCGGTGCCTCATAGTCGATCAGACATATGAATATAACAAACGTGTACCACATTATGTAAAATAAATCTACCCACACAATCCTATTCCAAGTGCCATCCATACCACTGCTCCGTCTTTACCGATCCGCGGCACCGGTACTCGTACCAGTCTCACCTGTGGGGGAAAAAGAAAGGGAGAAGGGTGAGCTAAAAGCTCAGTAGGGTAACCACAGTACAACGATATCAGCAGAAATGAATAAATAGGCAATGCAACAATATGAAACCCCATATGCATATGTCACATAACACATCCAATATCCAAACGACCTTTCCGAGGCACACATCATAATTTTCCATGATCATCCCAACCATATAACAAATTCATCATCAGCCGTACATTCTAGTTTTCCCAACTATCACGAATGCACGTCGAAATCCACAAACACCACCTGGGAAAGTCATTGGTTGTGAGATTTCCTTCTCACCCACACCTCAAGTGTGTTGCCTCACATGGAGTCCTATAATTGATGTCTATGCCCCGACACCAAACCATCCTCACATGTGACTTTCACATACCATAAGAAATCTCGAATCCATATTCAAGATTTCCATGTAAGCTCTAATGCATTAATTCTCCATGTCATGCCAACAATTTATATATATATATCATCCTATATATATACATAACTACTCATGATGCATGACAAGATTCACACCATGCTCAATAAATGATCGAACATGTAAATAGGCAATGCAATCTAGTCTTTAGAGAGAAAATTCAAGATTGACATCCTAGGCTCGCTCTTCCTTAAAAACAATAAGGCAAGAGCACAAATAATAAGACCAATGAGGAATTGAACCGCATTTTGAGAATAACAAAAATAAACGATATCAAAGAGTTTTGGGTCAAGAATTTCCCTACCTTGATCAAGAACGAACACAAATTCCAAATTCCACAAATTAGGGTTTTCCCACCCTTTTCTTCAACCTAACAGTTTTTCAACAATATAACCCATAATATTCTCATAACAATCCTAAACAACAATAACAACACGAAATAATTCCATAAATCAAATAAACTTACCTTCTCTCTCTAGGATTTTTCCCAAAATCCTTCAACTCCTCCAAATTCGAACCTTAGCCTAAATCAATGATTTAAACTAGTAAAACAACAACAAATATCCTTATAATCAACATACCTAAAGCATAGAACTCAACCCTTCAAGAATCTAGCAAATCTAGAAAAACCTAGAATTTCCAAAAACTACCAAAAACTTACCAAATCACCCAAATCAAGCTTGAATCTTGCTTGCTTAGCTTCAATGATTACCAATCCACAATCTTCAAGCTAAAATCCAACCAAAAGCCTCTTCTCTCTCTTCTTCTTCTCTCTCTTCTTCTTCTCTCTCTCTCTCTCTAATCGGGTTTTTCCCCAAATGATATGCAGAAATGTCTAAATTCTGGGCTTAATATCAAATTCCCCGATAGCCGTCTGGACGCCTAAGTGCCCGTCCGGACGGATTACTCTTCCCGTACCCACTGCCCCCAATCTAGGCTTATCCGTTCGGACGGCCAATTTTTCCGTCCGGACGGATTACTGTTCACAGAACTATGTTTTTCTTCAAATTTATTCTCCGTCTCGGTCTTAGCTTCGATTTGATATATAATGGGCCCGAAACAGACATGTATAGCAAAAGTTATAACCCATTTACCGAACATAGCTCAAAGCTATTTTCCTCCGTGATTCCGTACCTCACGGATCATCCGTAATTTGACTCAAACCTAATTTATTTATTTTTTATTTTTTTGGGTCGGGGTTTCACATCTTCCCCCCCTTAATGAAATTTCGTCCCGAAATTTAACTACACATATATCTGAATCATCGAACAACTCCGGGTACTTCTCTTTCATTCCGGATTCCAACTCCCAAGTTGCTTCTTCAACTCCGTGATACATCCACATCACTTTTACTAATGGAATCACACTCGACCTCGTGACCTTGTTCTGTCGGTCTAGAATCTTCACCGGTTGAAGAGTGTAGCTTCCATCTTCCTCAACTTCTAACGTAGTCCATTCTATCACATGCGACGGATCCGGCTCATATTTCCGAAGCATTGATACATGGAATACATTGTGAATCTTCTCAAGCTTCGGTGGAAGTGCCAAACGGTACGCCACCGGTCCAACTGCTTCAAGAATCTCAAATGGCCCCACAAATCTCGGTGCCAATTTCCCATGCTTACTATACCTCTGAATTCTTCGCCTTGGACTAACTTTCAAAAATACTTTGTCACCCACTACAAATTCTAGTGGTCTCCTCCTCTTGTCTGCATAAGACTTTTGTCGACTCTGGGCGGTGAGTAGCCGCCTCTTGATCTCCTCAACTTGCTCCCTAGCTTCCTTGATCATATCTGGTCCCGAAACTACTTTCTCCCCGACCTCAGCCCAACACAATGGTGATCTGCAAGGTCTCCCGTATAATGCCTCAAAAGGAGCCATACCGATACTACTTTGGAATGAGTTGTTATACACAAACTCCGCCAAATATATGTATCGATCCCAACTCCTTCCAAAATCAATCACACATGCCCGAAGCATATCTTCCAAAATTTGGATAGTTCTCTCACTCTGTCCGTCACTCTGAGGATGGCACGCCGTGCTAAAATTTAACTTCGTACCCAAAGCCTCCTGTAAACTAATCCAGAATCTACCTGTAAACTGTGGATCTCGGTCTGACACAATAGATAATGGAACCCCATGCAATTTCACAATCTCTCTCATGTAGTAGTTGCTCAAAGACTCCAACGAATCTGTCTTGTTCATTGGAAGAAAATGTGCCGACTTGGTCAATCGGTCCACAATCACTCACACTGTGTCATATTTCTTCTGAGTCATTGGAAGTTCCGTCATAAAATCCATCGTAATCATTTTCCATTTCCATTGCGCTACTGGAAGTGGTTGCAGCAACCCCGCCGGCCTTTGATGTTCGCCTTTCACTTGTTGGCAAGTCAAACATTTCGCCACATATCTAGCAACATCGGCCTTCATCCCTTTCCACCAAAAGTTTCTTTTCAAGTTTTGGTACATCTTAGTACCCCCTGGATGCATGGCAAACCAAGAATGGTGTGCCTCTTTCAAGATCTCTTGTCGAAGCTCCTCATCATTAGGAACTATCAATCTTCCCATATATCTCACTCCACCATCACTCCCTCGAACCCATTCAGGATTTTCATCAATCACATCAAATGTAGAATCCCCATTCTGTGCATCTATGACTTTTTGAATTATTTCCGGTCTCGAAGTCACACTTCCTAGGTACATATTTTGTTCCCCACCTTTCAACTCTAACCCAAACTGGTTGATTGTCTCGACAATCTCCCATTCATGCATAAACAAGCTAGCCACTTTATACTTACGACTCAATGCGTCTGCCACCACATTTGCTTTACCGGGATGGTATTGCAAATTGAAGTCAAAGTCCTCCAAGTACTCCATCCCCGTCTCTGCCGTAAGTTTAACTCTTTTTGGGTAAATAAGTACTTGAGACTCTTGTGGTCTGAAAATACCTCAAATCGTTCCCCATAGAGATAATATCTCCATTGTTTCAATGCAAACACAACTGACGCAAGTTCTAAATCATGAACTGGATAATTCCTTTCATGTGTCTTCAACAATCTAGAACCATACTCCACAACTTTCCCTCGCTGCATAAGCACACATCCCAAACCAATCCCAGATGCATCGCAGTACACTTGGTAACCTACATTTCTCTCTGGCACCACTGGCACTGGAGGTGTTGTCAATCTTTTCTTCAACTCCTCAAATGCCGCTTCACACTCGTCTGCCCATACAAACGGTGTACCCTTTTTAGTCAACTGTGTCATAGGTGCAGCCACTCTCGAAAAGTCCATTATGAACCTTCGATAATAACCCGCCAACCCTAGGAAACTTCGAATCTCAGTCACATTCTTCGGTCTCACCCAATTCAGAACGGACTCGACTTTGGAGTAATCAACTGCTATGCCATCTTGAGTAATAACATGGCCTAGAAATTTCACTTCTATGGCCCAAAACTCACACTTACTCAACTTAGCATACAACTGATTCTCTCATAGCGTTTGTAGAATCACTCTCAAGTGAACACCACAACAAACCAATCCAAAAATGGCCTAAGGACTCTTTGCATCAAGTCCATAAATACTGCCGGAGCATTCGTCAATCCGAATGGCATCACCAAAAACTCATAGTGCCCGTACCGAGTCCTGAATGCTGTTTTTTGGATATCCTCATCTTTTACCCTCAACTGATGATATCCCGATCTCAAATCAATCTTTGAGAAATGCCTAGCACCTCTCAACTGGTCGAACAAGTCATTTATCCTTGGCAAAGGATATTTGTTTTTCACCGTGACTTTGTTCAACTGCCGGTAGTCGATACACATTCTCAACGACCCATCTTTCCTTTTCACAAATAGCACTGGTGCTCCCCAGGGGGATACACTTGGCCTTATGAATCCTAAATCCTGCAACTGTTCTAGCTGCGTCATCAATTCTTTTAACTCTGCCGGAGCCATCCGATAAGGAGGAATCGAAATCGGCTTCATGTTCGGATGTAACTCAATAGCAAAGTCTATCTCCCTCTTTGGAGGTAATCCAGGTAACTCCTCTGGAAATACATCCATAAATTCCTCCACCACCGGAATCGGTGTGATGAAGTCGCCCTTAGGAGCTGAAGTCACTAAACTCGCTATTCCACAATCTTGGTATGAAGAATTTTCCAAGAAATGTGGACAAGGAATCCTCTTCGATCCCCTCAACTATATCACCCCTCCCTCAGGTACTCTAAGAGTGATTTTCCTCTCCCAAAAGTCTAACAACCCATGATACTTTGTCAACCAATCGACTCCAAGGATCACATCAAAATCCTTGAAGTCCATCACGTAAAAGTCGGCCTGGAAGACCACTTCTCCAAATCTGCACTCACAATCATATGCTACTCCCTGTAATGGAGTGAAATACCCCATTGGCGAAGACACCGTGAACATTCGCCTTATAGGCGAAATTTCTAACCCAAGTGAACGTGCCAATGAACTAGTGATAAAAGATGTTGTAGCCCCAGAATCAAACAACACCTTTGCCCAACAATTGGAAATAAGAAAAGTACCTCCAATAAAATTTGGATGCTCTTGTGGCTCTTGGTGTCCTAAAGCAAACGCTCTTGTCTGAGTCAAAGCTGG
This sequence comes from Euonymus europaeus, assembly GCA_963580455.1. Lineage (NCBI taxonomy): Eukaryota > Viridiplantae > Streptophyta > Magnoliopsida > Celastrales > Celastraceae > Euonymus > Euonymus europaeus. The sequence goes on along the minus strand of OY756961.1, from coordinate 9,320,591 downwards.
CTGCTGCTGCCTAGAGCCACCGCGCCCTCTTCCTCCTGATGGAGCAATAACTGAAGGAGCTGGGGTCGGTGCTAGAGCTGGTAACTCTGAGGTTTGAGACCGTTGTCCTCCTCTGCCACCTTGAGGACACTCACTCCTTTTGTGACCCACCTTGCCACAACCAAAACACTTGTAGCCCAGAGTTCTGCACTGGTCCTGCTTGTGACCTTCCTTCCCACACTTGAAACAAGTTAATCTGCCTCTCTGAGTCCTCTGACTCTTGCCCTGTTCTCTTCTCTGCTGGTAAGAGTCGGGCCTCTATCTCTTATTGGTATTTTCGTTTCCACCACTACTACCCCCGATAGTCACTAGACTCCTCTGAGTCTCATCCCTCTCACTCTGCTCAAACTCTAGAGCCATCTCCACTATCTCATCATATGCCTTCACCCTTGTAGCTATCACCAACCTACCAAGGCTCGGAATCAACCCATCTCTATATCTTACTGCCTTACTCTCATCCGTTGGAGCAAACTGCCTCCCAAACCGATAGAGCATGTCAAACTGCTTAGTATACTGTGTCACCGTCATCTCTCGAGTCTGCTTCAACTCTAGGAACTTCTTAGCCCTCTCAGTCTGGAACGGCCTCGACACAAACTTCTGCATAAACAAATCCCCAAAAGATGACCAAGTAAGGTCATTCTTCATGTCATCAAGAGCACTCCACCACTCATGAGCCGATCCACTCAGATAGAAGTGAACCAGTCTCACTCTCCTATTATCAGGAACCTCTAAAGTTCCCAATCGAGCACTCATCTTCTTGAGCCACTTATCTGCTTCTGTACCTTCTCCATCTCCGGAGAACATAGGAGGATTTGTCCTCCTCAGTTGATCAATCTCGTACATGCCTCTTCCCGGCCTCGGTAACACCTTCATCTCAGCACCTATTCCCAATGTAGGAGTAGGAGTAAGTGTAGGTGTAGGTGTCTGTGTCTCTGTACGCACCTCTGGAGCTCTCACTACTTGTGACTGAACCAACTGCACTAGATTCATCACAATCCCGGTCAACTCTTGCAGAGTCATCTGTGGTACCGCCACTGTAGCGTTTGGAGTCATTGTCACCCCTTCAGCCTCTAGTATCCGCTCAGGTAGAACCTCTGGGGTCCTTTCTCTCGTCTCAGTACTCGGTACAGACTCCTGAGTATCTGGTACATGTATCGTAGCACGAGTCGCACCAACACTACGACCTATTCCTCGGCCTCGTGCAGTAGCACGTCTACCCATACCCCTAGGGGTCTCATCAACAATAGGTGTAGACCTAGTGGTCCTATGAGTATTCATCTGTATGGCACACAGATAATACTATCAACAAATAACTTAATCAAGGATTTACCAGGGAAAAGAAAACATACCGGATCAGTAGAGCTCGTGGTATGGCTTGGAGATTTATTAACACATCCCACTAATAACCCAGACCCACACACAGGTCTTTCAATCAACCTCGCTCTGATACCAAATTGTGACGCCCCATTTCTGGAACGTCACATGGTGCATACCGCACCATCCTAGGTCATCTATGTGATTCATTCTTTCTCTAGTTCACTCAACTAGATTAAACCCTCAATCTTTAATTCGGCAGCATCTCCCCGTATATCGGAGAATGCCCACCTGAATCATAAAACGCAGCACAAACCAAATCACATAATAACCTAGCAGGGCCTCCGGCCATCTGTCAGCATGCAATCTCAACCTAGTAAGGCCTCAGGCCACCTAGCAACAAGCACAAACTGATTTCATATACATATCATAATCACACATCATAAGTAATTCCATACACCATATTGTCAGGACTCAAGGTCCACCCCAGTTCAGAAGGTATAATCAAGCCATTACCTTCTAACTGTATACAATCCGCACCCCCCGGTGCCTCATAGTCGATCAGACATATGAATATAACAAACGTGTACCACATTATGTAAAATAAATCTACCCACACAATCCTATTCCAAGTGCCATCCATACCACTGCTCCGTCTCTACCGATCTGCGGCACCGGTACTCGTACCAGTCTCACCTGTGGGGGAAAAAGAAAGGGAGAAGGGTGAGCTAGAAGCTCAGTAGGGTAACCACAGTACAACGATATCAGCAGAAATGAATAAATAGGCAATGCAACAATATGAAACCCCATATGCATATGTCACATAACACATCCAACATCCAAACGACCTTTCCGAGGCACACATCATAATTTTCCATGATCATCCCAACCATATAACAAATTCATCATCAGCCGTACATTCTAGTTTTCCCAACTATCACGAATGCACGCCGAAATCCACAAACACCACCTCGGAAAGTCATTGGTTGTGAGATTTCCTTCTCACCCACACCTCAAGTGTGTTGCCTCACATGGAGTCCTATAATTGAGGTCTATGCCCCAACACCAAACCATCCTCACATGTGACTTTCACATACCCTAAGAAATCTCGAATCCATATTCAAGATTTCCATGTAAGCTCTAATGCATTAATACTCCATGTCATGCCAAAAATTTATATATATATATCATCCTATATATATACATAACTACTCATGATGCATGACAAGATTCACACCATGCTCAATAAATGATCGAACATGTAAATAGGCAATGCAATCTAGTCTTTAGAGAGAAAATTCAAGATTAACATCCCAGGCTCGCTCTTCCTTAAACACAATAAGGCAAGAGCACAAATAATAAGACCAATGACGAATTGAACCGCATTTAGAGAATAACAAAAATAAACGATATCAAAGAGTTTTGGGTCAAGAATTTCCCTACCTTGATCAAGAACGAACACAAATTCCAAATTCCACAAATTAGGATTTTCCCACCCTTTTCTTCAATGTAACAGTTTTTCAACAATATAACCCATAATATTCTCATAAAAATCCTAAACAACAATAACAACACGAAATAATTCCATAAATCAAATAAACTTACCTTCTCTCTCTAGGATTTTTCCCAAAATCCTTGAACTCCTCCAAATTCGAACCTTAGCCTAAATCAATGATTTAAACTAGTAAAACATCAACAAATATCCTTATAATCAACATACCTAAAGCATAGAACTCAACCCTTCAAGAATCTAGCAAATCTAGAAAAACCTAGAATTTCCAAAAACTACCAAAAACTTACCAAATCACCCAAATCAAGCTTGAATCTTGCTTTCTTAGCTTCAATGATTACCAATCCACAATCTTCAAGCCAAAATCCAACCAAAAGCCTCTTCTCTCTCTTCTTCTTCTCTCTCTCTCTCTCTAATCGGGTTTTTCCTCAAATGATATGCAGAAATGTCTAAATTCTGGGCTTAATATCAAATTCCCCGACAGCCGTCCGGACGCCTAAGTGCCCGTCCGGACGGATTACTCTTCCCGTACCCACTGCCCTCAATCTAGGCTTATCCGTCCGGACGGCCAATTTTTCCGTCCGGATGAATTACTGTTCACAGAACTATGTTTTTCTTCAAATTTATTCTCCGGCTCGGTCTAAGCTTCGATTTGATATATAATGGGCCCGAAACGGACATGTATAGCAAAAGTTATGGCCCATTTACCGAACATAGCTCAAAGCTATTTTCCTCCATGATTCCGTACCTCACGGATCATCCGTAATTTGACTCAAACCTAATTTATTTATTTTTTATTTTTTTGGGTCGGGGTTTCACAGTATTGGCACATGTTGAAGAATGAAAATGTGGAACCCTGCATGTCTACAAAATGAAACAAGGTAACAATAAATATAAGTTTGAATCAGTGTAAATACATTGATTTTTGAATGAATTTCTTATTTTGCTGGTTGATTTTGATGAAAACTTTTTTACTTGCTTTCGTCATGTTGTAAAATTTTTTGTCTAGAATAATATTTTTTGTTTAGAATCGTTATAATTATGTTTAGAATAGTCAAATTTTTATTTAGTATAGTTCAATTTTTTTATTAGAACAGTTTATTTTTAAAACTTTTGACATTTGTGATAATGTTCTTTTTTTTTCCAATGTATATTGTCAATGAAGTACAAGATTAAATTAGAGGACATATTTCCATCAAAGGTTACTACAATCTTCTTTTTCTTCTTTTTCCTTGGCCTGAGTCGTAGTCTCCCATTAAGCAGGAACTGGATCCGTTGAAGTGTAGCCTATTCGGGCCTATAAACAACCAGCCAGTTGGCGCTTTGAAGGAACAAGAAAAGTCATTTGGGAGTTCGAATCCAGCACTACTCGTATTTGATAGAATTCATGGCCATACAATGTATTGGCACATGTTGACGAATAAAAATTACGCATATTGCACACCTAGAAATTGAAACTAGATAACAGTGTATCTAAATTTGAATTAGTGTGAATACACAGATTTTTCAAAACGTTTTCACTTATTTTGGTCATGTTGTAAATTTTTTTGTTTAGAACCGTTATTTTTCTGTTTAAAACATTTATAATAATTTTTAAAACAATCAAAATTTTATTTAGTACAGTTAAATTTCTAATTAAAACAATATAATTTTAAAACTTTTGACATTTGTGATAAAATTTTTTTTAGCATATATTGTCAATGAAGTACAAAAATAAATCAGAGGACATATTTTCATCAAAGGTTGCTGCACTTTGAAGACTCCAACAAGCAGAGTTCATTTTGCATTGCTTGAAAGAACTGATAAGTTCAAGCGTAAGAGTTTGAAGATTAACTTCTATAGTCTTGTCAATTTTCCATATGTCTTTCAGGTAATGACACTTCAAATGTTTTTATAACATTTAATGTTGTTTTTAGAAAGAATTTTATTTTTGTGCAGGAGAGGTATCTTTATGTTTAGAACATTTATCTTTCTATTTAGAACAGTATTATCTTTTGAACAGTTATCTGTCTATTTAGAATAGTTATGGATATGTTTTGAACAATTATCCTCTTGTTTAAAACAGTTTTAGATTTTTTTGAACATTTTTATTTTTATTTATAACAACTTTAATATATTTTTTACCTTCAGTTATGGGCTTATGAGGCAGTCCCAAGGTTGGGTGCTAGATTTGCGAAGACGGTTGGGGATATATAGACACCAAGACTGCTATCCAAATTCGAAGTCATGCTCAAAAGTTTTTTCTCTTACGTTGATGTTTGAAATCCACATATAGCTTTCATGTTTAGTGCATATTTAAGTATTGGAAGCCTCATGAGATTCAAAGAAACTTTAGGTGGTCATCTATTTAGTTTTTAGAATTAATTGTTATCATGTTTAGAATATCAATATGTTTAGAATTGTAAAACAATTTATTTTCTAAACATAAGGGTTTGAAGATTGACTTATAACGCTTTGTTGGTTTCCCGTACGTCTTTCAGGTAAATATACTTAAAATGGGTTTAGAACATTTAATGTAATTTTAGAAGAGTTTTATTTTTGTTCAGGAGAGTTATGTTTATGTTTAGAATGTTTATCCCTTTGTTTAGAATAGTATAATTTTTTTTTATAAGTATAATAGTATAATTTATGTATTGAACATTTATTCGTCTATTTATAACAGTTATAAATATATTTTAAACAGTTAAGTTTTTGTTTAGAAAAATTCTAGATTTGTTTTGAATAGTATTTGCTTTGTTTTGTTTATAACAGCTTTTATCTCATTTTTTTTTCAGTTATGGGCTGATGAGGTAGTCTCAAAGTTGAATTCTAAACAAAATTCTTCAATTTAGGAAACACAAATTCATACAGTCCTCAATAAAAACAACTAGCAAATGATACCATTAGAATAGTAGATTGTGATAGAATAGGGTCAAAATGCTATTGACATATATGCTAAACAATATATTTGAATAAACATAAAATATCTTATACGCAACCTCATGAGATTCAAAGAAAATTCAGGTGGTCATCTAATTAGTTTTAGAATTAAGTGTTATCATGTTTAGAATAGTTTACCAATTTTTTATTTAGAACAATGTAATTAATCTTTAGTACAATGTAATTTTTGTTTAGAACAATTTAATTTCTATTAGGAGTGCACATGGGTCGGATTGGGCCCAACACCTCATCCAATCCACAAAAGTTTAGATTTGGCCTCAACAAGTAAGGCTAAACGACACAATCAAATTGGGGCAATCAAAGTTTATAGATTGAGGTTGGATTACCAAAAATCTATAACCAATCCACTATAAAAATGGATCAAGTTTATAGACCCATATCTTAACTAAACTTTTATGGGTTGGGGTTGGGTTTCGTTGGAGCGGGTTGGCAGTTTGGGCATGGTTAGGGTAGGGTTATGTGTATCCCTAATTTCTTTTATCAACAGTTCATTTATTTGTGTTAATTGTTGGTAATGTATTTCAATTTATGCAAAAGATGAAATCTGAAAATTTATCTTTGATAGATAAGAGAATGAAGAAGAAACCTAACACTAGGGATAAAATAATTTTTGGAGAGTATGGAAGAGATTGAAGACCTTGTGAGAGGTAATGAAAAGAAGAATGTTGACAATATACACTAAAAAAAAACATTATCACAAATGTCAAAAAATTTAAAACAGAAAAATAATTATTCTAAACAAAAACTTTTACAACATGACCAAAGCAAGTAAAAAAGTTATCATCAAAACCAACCAGCAAAATAAAAAATTCATTCAAAAATATGTGTACTCATATTGACTCAAACATATATGTACTGTTGCTTTGTTTCATTTTGCAAGTGTGTAAGGTGTCATATTTTCATTCATCAACAGGTGCCAATACATTGTATGACCATGCATTCTTGCAAAAGCGAGAAGTCAATCTTCAAACTCTTATGCTTGAACTTGTTAGCTCTCTCAAGCAATGCAGAATGAACTCTGCTTGTGGGAGTCTACAAAGAGTAGCAACTTTTAATGGAAATCTGTCATCTGATTTAATCTTGTACTTCATCGACAATAGACACTTAAAAAAATAGAACATTATCACAAATGTCAAAAGTTTTAAAACTAAATTGTTCTAATCAGAAATTAAACTATACTAAAGAAAAAATTTGACTGTTCTAAACAGAAAAATAACGCATTGCATAAGATATTCTTATGTATGATGAACAACTCAAAAATCCATATAGATTACACCAATCATATGCATAAATATCATATAAACAATACAGTATGAAAACATAAAAATTATGTTTTCAAAAAAATACAACTTTTCTGAAAACCCTATAATATCTATTTTCTAAACAAAAATATAACGGATCTAAACAAAACCATAATAGTGCTAAACTAAATCATAATTGTTCTAAACAAAATGCTTTAGTATAGCGAACATAATTCACGAACATTCCTGCAGAGGTTAGTTGAGTAGTAGTAACTTGCCCATCAATTTTCTTGCTCAGTTCTTTAAGGGCAAGAAGTGATCTATCTGCATGACTGAAAGTAACAAAACCATAACCAAATCCATACTCTAATTCGGGCTCCTCAGACTCAGGCCTCTATCTTTCTCTAGTCCCACCACTTGACACAGATCCATATCTAGGTCTATTCATATCAGTCTCAAACCCACAAGAAGACTCTAGCCTAGGCCCTACATATCCTCCTCCCCCACCCGGAACAAAACCTAATGCGAGTCAGGGCCAACGATGACCATACATGTTGTATTCAATCTCAAGCTCATTGATAACTCTATTATTTATAGAGCTATTAATGCTACTTTTGTTCTATATGAGTTAGTTTGAGAGTGTTTTTAGTCATTTTAAGCACAAATCGAGGTTTGGTAGGTCATATTTCATTTTAATGAGTATTTTAATTATTTCGTGTTTTAAGTAGTTAGTTTGAGTCATTTATGACTTGTGGGTTGGTTGTTTCAATTGAATAAGCCATCATGAGAATTTTGGAAGAAAGAATGTCTTCTTCTTTACAAAAATGAGTTTTTGGGTTTTGCTTAGCCACTTTGCATTTTAATGTGTGGTTCGAGGTTTCAACGCTTTAACATAGTTAAATATCCTACTTATGAGTTGTTTGAATGATTTGCATAGGTTTTGGAGGAAGCGGGACTGATTCGGGAATGAAAATCGGAAATTGGAAGTGCTATTAACTATAGATGTTGATATGCTGATATGGAGTTTGACGTGCTGACGCTCAAACAGTCGCTGCAGTTTTTATAAAACTCCGATTATCCAGTTTTGAGTTCCTTAACGTTTATCCTTCTAACTTTCACTCTACTGCCCCGAAAAAATGTGATTTAAAATGATTTGGAAAGCTAAGAGGAAGGGCTACAACTATTATGTTTTACACTTTCTCAAATTCTGGTGTTAAAACACTGTAAAATGGTCATCGTTGCAGACCATAAAAGCTGGACGGATTATGCAGCAGTAGGAGGGTATTTTTGGAATTTCGACTTCGTCAAAGACGGTATTTGAGAAAAATTAAAAATAGGAATGGGAGAGGTCTCTTAGGAAAGAATATTAGGGCAAAAACGTACATAGAAAGGGACACAAAAAAACTGGAGGTAGCAGCATACACAGAATAGGGAGAAAAATCGCTGGAACGAAGAAGAAGACAATTGAGAGATTCGGTTCACTCTTACATCATAGATGGGTTGTAATTCTTTTCTTTGGTTTGGTTCTATGTTTGATGTCATGAACTAATTCTTCTTACTAGAGTTTTACTGTAGCCTAGTGTTTCTTGATTGAATTCAAAGTTTCAATAAATTCTTGGATTTTATTCATTGTTATATGTTGAAGATGATTCTTAATGCTTTTAAACATATGGTCAATGTTTGATTGATTTATTTATGATTGTTTTCTAAAAAGAAGAACAAGATATTGATTGTATCTTGAATGCCTTAAATTGATCAGATGCCATACATGGATTCATAATTTATGCAGTATTGTTATGGTTCTCCATTGATTTTAATGCGCCTCTGATTTCTTTAATCATGCTTGAAAGAGATGATTGTTGATTAGCAGTAGTTTTGATATAGTCTGAGAAGGTGTGTCAAATAAATTAGGGAAAATCGACTGATAACAAGATTAATTGTCCAAGGTTTATTAAACTCAGATTCAATTGGGATAGCTATGGTGAAATCATGTGCTCTAGTGCTTCTTAATCTTGATTCTTCTTTTACTTGCTTGTTGCTATTAGTTAATTTTATTAATTCATTCTTCAATCATTCAAACTCAATTTTGTATCTAGGTACTGCTTGCAATTGAATTAGTACTCTATAGTTGATTGAATTAAATAGTCCTTGAGGGTTTGATATTTAGTCTTTGATCACTATATTACTTGTTTGCGATTTCGTGCGCTTGCGAATAATTTTTACAACAAGTTTTTGGCGCCAGGGGCTATTTTAATTTATTATACTATTGACATTAGTTTGATTCAAGGCTTACTCTAGATTTTAATTTTTCTTTTTCAGGTGCTCTTGACTATGCATGAATTCTGAAAAAAGACGTTTGCGAAGCTTGGAGCGAGTTTTCTTTGATCCTGAGATCGAGCGAACCTTTCATAGACGGGAAAGCAAGAAGCAAGTAGAGACCACCGAGACATTCATCATGGCTGAACAAGATCTATCTTTGAGGACTCTAAGGGAGTACGATACACCAACAACCACTCAATCAGCTATCCAAAGGCCGACACTTAACATTCAAACTTTTGAAATTCGGCCAAATACTATTCAGCTTCTACAGCAAGCTTCCACTTTCTATGGGCAGCCAAGCGAAGATCCAATTATTCACTTGGCGACTTTTTTGGAGATATGTGACACATTCAAAAGTCAAGGCGTTTTGGATGATGCTATCAAACTGAGACTTTTTCCATTCTCATTGAAAGATATGCAAGACCAAGCAATGGCTACACTCAGAACCTACAAACTCCACTCGGAGATGGGATGATCTAAAAACAAAATTTTTGGCAAAATATTTCCCATCAACAAAGACTGCAGGGCTCCGCCAAGAAATTCTGACATTTACTCAATATGACAAGGAGCCACTTTGTGAGGTTTGGGAGAGGTTCAAAGAGTTGCTGAGAAAGTGTTCACACCATGAGATTCCAGAGTGGATCCAAATGCAAACTTTTTATAATAGGTTATGTGCAAACAGCCGTACTATGGTTGATGCTGCATCTGGTGGAGCACTAATGGGAAAGAATCATCAAGAAGCATGGGAATTACTGGAAACAATGGCCACAAACAACTACCAATGGCCGAGCGAGAGGATAAATCCTAAACCAGCTCCTGTCCCTAAGCTTGATGCAATGACTATGCTAACCGCACAAATCTCTTCCCTTACAAAAAAAGTTGATTCTATGAGCATTAATTCCCGTAATTCTCTAGCTAATATATGTGATTTTTGTGCAGGTTCTCACCTCATATCTGAGTGTACAGCCACCATGGAGTAAGCTAATCAAGTTGGAGATTTCAACAGACAGAACAATAACCCATACTCCCACACCTACAATCCTGGCTGGAGGAATCATCCAAATTTTTCATGGTCAAACAATCAGAATGTGCAAAGGCCACCACCTACTTATGCTTCTGAAGAGAAGAAGGTCAATCTGGAAGATTCTTTGACTCAGTTGACTACAATCTCTACACAATTCATGGCATAGACAAAGACCAATTTTCAAAATCAACAAGCATCCATTCGAAACTTGGAGATTCAAGTGGGACAGCTAGCTGAGGCTATTAGTGGTAGAGACAGAGGATCCTTGCCAAGTCAGACAGAAATAAATCCAAAAAATCAGGAACAAGCGAAAGCCATCACTTTGAGGCGAGGAAAGCAAGTTAAAACTGCCAGTGATCTTGATGCAGAGAAGGAGGACCAGCGAGTAGATCTGACATTGGAGACACTATCTCGGTACCTAGAGTTGAAGAATCAGTTGATAAGACAGCTCAGAAAGCCACAATTTCAGTTCCTACTTATGTACCACCTATTCCATATCCGCGAAGGCTACAAAAAAAAAAAGATAATGAGAAATTCTCCAAATTCCTCTCTATGTTCAGAAAATTGGAGATCAATATTCATTTTGCTGAGGCTCTTGAGCAGATTCCGAAGTATGCCAAATTCATGAAAGACATCCTTTCCAAGAAGAGGAAATTCGGTGATCATGAGAAGATTCAGCTTAATGAGGAATATAGTGCTATTTTGCAATGAAAACTTCCGCCAAAGTTGAGTGATAAAGGGAGTTTCAAAATTTCATGTGTGATTGACACTCAATTATTTGAGCGAGCTTTATGTGACTTGGGGCTAGCATCAACCTTTTACCATTATCTATTACAAATACTTTGGGCATTGGAGATATTAAGGCAACTACAATTTCTCTACAAATGGCTGATCGCTCTATCACTTATCCTGAGGGCATTATTGAAGATGTATTGGTGAGGGTCGAAAAGTTGAATTTTCCCGCAGATTTTCTAGCATTGGACATGCAAGGAGAATCAGACACACAACTGATTTTGGGCGGTCCGTTCTTAATCACAACTCGCACACTTATTGATGTGGAGCAAGGCTTGCTTACAATGAGAGTGGGGGAGGAGACATCACTTTTCAGGTGTTTAATGAAGTGAAGAAGTCACAGCAAAATACAGAAAATTGTTTCAGCTTAGACATTATTGATAAGTGGGTCATGGAAGACTTTGTAGAACACTTAACAGCTAATACCTTGGAGACAACATTGCAAAAGAGTGTTATGGCAGCAAATGGCAGCCCTACACTTGCTGAATGTGCTCATTATCTTGACTCAAATAAGTCAACTCAGCCATAAAGGAGAGAAAAGTTTGAAGAACTTGGTTTGGCACCTTCAAAGCCTTTACCGAGTGTGATTTAAGCACCTTTATTGACAATCAAAAAGCTGCCAACTCACTTAAAATATGTCTATCATGGTGAAAAAGAGACTCTTCCAGTTATTATTGCTGAAAATCTGAATTCACTTGAAGAGGAGAAACTTTTGCGTGTTTTAAGGGAGTATAAGACAGCTATTGGGTGGACCATTGCGGATATTAAAGGGATCAGCCCGTCCATGTGTATGCATCGCATTTTAATGGAAGATGACTACAAGCCTTCAGTAGAACATCAACGAAGATTAAATCCACATATGAAAGAGGTTGTTCGGGTTGAAGTTCTGAAGTTCTTAGATGCTGGAATAATATATCCAATTTTCGATAGTAGTTGGGTGAGTCCTACTCAAGTTGTGTCAAAGAAAGAATGTATGACGGTGGTAAAAAATGAAGTTAATGAACTGATTCCTACACGTACTATCACTGGTTGGAGGGTATGCATTGATTATAGGAAACTCAACAATGCTACACGCAAGGATCACTTTCCTTTGCCTTTCATTGATCAGATGCTTGAGAGATTTGCCGGATATGCTTACTACTACTTTTTGGATGGATATTCTGGGTATAATCAGATTCCTATAGCTCCCAAAGATCAAGAAAAGACAACTTTTACATGCCCTTTTGGCACTTTTGCATATAGGTGGATGCCTTTCGGTTTGTGTAATGCACCTGCCACTTTTCAACGATGCATGATGAGCATATTTTCAGATATGGTGGAGTGATTTATCGAGGTCTTCATGGATGATCTTTCAATTTTTGGTCCATCTTTTGATGCTTGTTTACACGACTTGTCACTGGTACTACAGCGGTGTGTAGAAACTAATTTGGTCTTAAATTGGGAGAAGTGTCATTTTATGGTACAAGAGGGCATTGTGCTTGGGCATAGAATTTTAGAAAAGGGCATTGAAGTGGACAAGACAAAAATAGAGACAATCTTAAAGTTACCTCCTCCAACAAGTGTGAAAGCTATCCAAAGCTTTTTAGGACATGCGGGATTTTATCAGAGATTTATTAGGGATTTTTCAAAAATTACAAAACCCCTATGTTCTCTTCTCCTCAAGGATGCAGATTTTGATTTCAATAAAGAGTGTTTGAAGGCATTTGAGTTGCTTAAAGAGAAGCTCACTACTGCACCTGTCATTATCCCACCCGATTGGAGCCTACCGTTTGAGATTATGTGTGATGCAAGTGACTACGCTGTCGGGGCTGTTTTGGGGCATAAAAAAGATAAGGTTTTACAAGTCATTTACTATGCTAGTCGGAGACTCAACGATGCCCAATTGAATTATGCCACTATGGAGAAAGAGTTATTGGCGGTAGTATTTGCTTTGGACAAATTTCGCTCTTACTTGATTGGCTCGAAAGTGATTGTTTACTCTGATCATTCAGCATTGAAATATTTATTGTCCAAGAAAGAAGTCAAACCGAGGCTTATTAGATGGATTCTTCTTCTACAAGAATTCGACATTGAGATAAAAGACAAGAAGGGATCAGAAAATGTTGTGGCTGACCATTTGTCGCGGTCAGTGCATGAAGATGGCAGCGAAGTGGTCCCTATTGGTGAGTCTTTTGCCGATGAGCAGCTGTACACGGTTGACAAATTGGAAGAACCTTGCTTTGCTGATTTTGCCAATTATGTATCCAGCCAAGTAATTCCTGCAGGCTTGTCTACGCATCAAAGAAAGAAATTCTTTTCTGATGTCAAGCACTATTATTGGGATGATCCTTATTTATGGAAACATTGCTTGGATAAGATTATTCAGAGGTGTGTGCCCGAGTCAGAGATGGAGGATATATTACAACATTGTCATGCCATGGCTTGTGAAGGTCACTATGGGTCAGCGAATGTGAAACCCCGACCCAAAAATTTTAGTTTTGAGTCGAAACACGGATGATCCGTGAGGTACGGAATCATAGAAGAATAGTTTTGGAGCTTGGTTCAGTAAATGGGGCATAACTTTTAGTATACATGTCCGTTTTGGGCCCGTAATATATCAAATCGAAGCTTAGACTGAGCCGGAAAAAAATTTGAGAAAAAACTGGGTTCTGTGAACAGTAATCCGTCCGGACGGATAATTGAGCGTCCGGACGGATTTGCCTAGAATCAAGGCAGTGAGTTCTGTGAACAGTAATCCGTCCGGACGGATAATTGGGCGTCCGGACGGATTTGCCTAGAGGAAGGGCAGTGGGTTACGGGAACAATAATCCGTCCGGACGGCCACTTAGGGCGTCCGGACGGCTGTCGGGAAAATCAGATATTAAGCCCAGAATTTGAGATTTTCTGCATAAAATTCTTGGAGAAGCCCGATAGAGAGAGAAAGAGAGAGAGAAGAAGAGAGAGAAAGTGGTTTTAGCAAGAGTTTGGCTTGGGGATTGAAGATTGGTGACCATTGAAGCTTGGGAAGGAAGATTCAAGCTTGATTTTGGAGATTTGGTAAGTTTTTCATAGTTTTTGTAAATTCTAGGTTTTTCTAGATTTGCTAGATTCTTGAAGAGTTGAGTGCTATGCTTTAGATATGTTGTTTATAGGTTGATTTTGGATGTTTATGTAGATTGGTTTGTGTTTTGGAGTTGAGTTGAGCTTGGAGTGAGTTTGGAAGAAATTTCTAGAGAGAGAAGTAAGTGATTTCGAAATTATTGATTTAAATTGATGTTTATATGAGTTGTTGGTTGTTTATTGATGTGTGAATGGGTTCGGTTTCGCCACATTGTTAGGTTTGGGAAATCGGAACCCTAGGAACGTAATTGTGGAATTTGTGGTAAATTGCTCGGCACGAGGTAGAGGATTTCCAACCTTTCTTTTATCATTCGATATTGTTGCCTAAATATCGTTTCTATTCTTCATTGGTCGCCATTATTTGAGTTTCCGCCTTAATTGCTTCTAAGGGGAAACGAGCCTTGTGTGGATCATTGTTTGATGTTGAATGTTGCATGACCCGAATTAGTGTTCCGTCATTTGCGGACACGTTGTGAGCCTTCATTCATGCATCATGGTAGTTATGTAAAGTATATAGGGTATTCATATATACTTATCGATTCGGCATGACATGTCATAATGCATTAGAGATGCATGGGGGACTCGGGGTATGGACTCGGGAACCTTTAGGTTACTTGAAAGCCACATGGGAGGATGGCAAGGTGAAGGTTGTTATCACCAAGTCACGTGAACCTCATGTGGGGTAACGCACTAGGGGTAAGGTCAAGAGTGACTTGCCTTGTGGGGTGCGGGCGTGATAGGTTCACGCAACCGGATGATCCTAGGAGTGGTTGGTTGTGGTGAGCTTGCTCCCGTGCAATATTTCATTGAGTTGCAATGATATTGTGGTTGTTATGCTCCGAAGGGGTTATCCGGGTAAATGTTGATGTGAATTGTTGAGTATACGTTCATGTGGTAGGAACATATTGATGCATTACTTTCCTTTGGTTCAGCTTATATTGATGTTTACTTCATACCCTACTGAGCTTCTAGCTCACTCCTTTACTTTCTTCCTTCCACAGGAGACACTGGTATAGGTACTGGTGCTGCGGATCGGTGAGCAGGTCGTGTCATGGATGGCCCTGGGTAGAATAGGGTGCTAGAGATATACTCTATGCATGTGGGTGTATGTAGTATATCTATGTTGAGAGAATATAACCATTTGGCAAAGTGGTGCTTGTATGTGGATGTAGATGTTGATATATGGTTATATTTGATGTGTTATAAATCTGCGTGTTGATTTATATGTGATGCCATCAGATTGTGCATGCTGGTAGTGGATGGCCTGAGGCCTAGGGTCAGGATTGCATGTGGTTGAGGCCTGAGGCCTATGTTTGCTAGGTTGCTAGTGTGATGTTGTTGTTGCTGCGTTTCTGATGCAGGTGGGCACTCTCCGATATACGGGGAGGTGCCGCCGGATTTCCGGTTGATCCCGGATGTTCACACTAGTGACCTAGGAAGGGTGCGGAGAGAGCACCCAGTCGCGTCTCCGGAAACGGGGCGTGACAATTTGGTATCAGAGCGAGGTTTACGGCTCTTTATAGGATCTGGGGTGTTGGGTCCTAGTTGTAGAGTAGTACATTCCAGGCCATGTCACGACTGCTGCTGATCCGGTATGTTTTCCTTTCCCCTTAAATCCTCGTTTGAGTAGTGTATTAAATAGTATTATCTGTTGCCATGCAGATGAATACTCGTAGTACTGTGCGATCTGATAGTACAGCTGAGGTACCTCGTGGCGAAGGCCAACGAGGGACAGGTAGAGGCCGAGGTAGAGGCCGTGGTAGAAGTGCGGGGCGAGTGGCTAGACGCACACCGAGTACTGAGGGTTCAGTTCCGAGAGTGGACCCTGATGTGAGAGATGAGGAGATAGTTCAGGAGGGACTACCGACTGATAATGTAGCCCAGCAAGCACCACCTGTGGTGCAGGTTGCGCCTGTTACTACAGGGGGGCAACCAGTGACGATGGAGGATATTGCTAGCTTCATGATGAGTATGGCGCAGACACAAGCGCAGACAATAGCACAGGCAGTGGCTCAGGCGATGGGTGCTACTGGCACTCGTGCTGAGGGAGTTGTACCAGAGGCTACAACTGAGGTAGCAGCAGTACCTAGAGCTGGGAGAGGGATGTATGAGGTGGACCAATTGAGGAGGACTACTCCTCCAACCTTTTCTGGAGATGGAACGGGTGTGGGGGCGGAGGAGTGGTTCAATCAGCTGAGTATGAGGATGGACACTCTTGAGATACCCGATGAGAGACGGGTGAAGTTTGTGTTCTACTACTTGAGTGGTGCGGCCTATGAATGGTGGATGTCCATGGGTCAGAGACGGAATGAGCTGACTTGGACTTCGTTTGAGCAGTTGTTTATGCAGAAGTTTGTGCCAAGGCCTCTGCAAACGGAGAAGGCCAAACAGTTTCTAGATTTGTTGCAGACATCAGAGATGACGGTGTCTCAGTACACCAAGCAGTTTGAGGAGTTATACCGGTATGGGAAGGAGTTTGCCCCAACCGATGCGAAGAAGGCAGTGAGGTACCGAGATGGGTTGCTTCCCAGTCTTGGTAGAATGGTGATGGCCACTAGGGTGGTGTCATATCAGGACACAGTGGAGATGGCTCTTGATTTTGAGTTGAGTGAGAAAAGTGAAGCTCAGAGGAAGCGTCCAGTGAGTGAGGGTGGTGGTGGTGGTGGTAGTACCCACAAGAAATCGAGGACGGATTTTCGTCAACAGAGAGGGGACCGAGGCAAGGGTCCTAGGCTACCATGGGGTAAGATGACGTGCTTCAAGTGTGGGAAAGAGGGGCACAAGGCAAGTGAGTGCAAGCTTTCTGGGTTTAAGTGCTTTGGGTGTGGCAAGTTGGGTCACAGAAAGAGTGAGTGTCCGGAGGGCAACCAGAGAGCCCAGCAGCAGAGCATACCTGGAGTACCGCCTCCGGCTCTTCCTTCCAATGTTCCAATGGGAGGAAGGGGGCGGGGTGGGACTCGTCAGCCACAGCAGCAGCAGAATGCATTGGTAGAGGGGCGTGTCTATGCATTGGGTCATCAGGAGGCACAGGAGCATCCAAACTTCATTGGAGGTACCTTCTTGATTTCTAATTGTTGGGCAAGAGTCTTGTTTGACTCGGGGGCTACCTCATCTTTCATTACTAGTTCGTTAGCACACGCACTAGAGGTGGAGATTTTGCCAATAAGACGAATGTTCACGGTATCCTCACCATTCGGATACTTTACCACATTGGAGGGGGTAGTGTTCGGTTGTGAGTGTCGGTTTGGAGAAATATCTCTGAAAGCCGACTTGTATGTATTAGATTTCCAGGATTTTGATGTGATTCTTGGAGTTGATTGGTTGACGAAGCACCAAGGGTTGCTTGATTTTTGGGAGAGGAAGATTACTCTTAGAGTACCCGAGGGAGGAGTGATTCAGTTGAGGGGATCGAAGGGGATTCCATGCCCACATTTCATGGATAATCCTTCGTACCAAGATTGTAGAGTTGCGAGTTTAGTGACTTCGGCGCCTAAGGGCGATGTAGCTACACCGATATTGATAGTGGAGGAGTTTACGGATGTATTTCCGGAAGAGTTGCCGGGATTACCTCCGAAGAGGGAAATTGACTTTGCTATTGAGTTGCATCCGAACGTCAAACCAATTTCGATTCCGCCGTATCGGATGGCTCCAGCAGAGTTGAAGGAGTTGAGTACTCAGTTAGAAGAGTTGTTAGACTTGGGGTTCATTAGACCGAGTGTGTCCCTGTGGGGAGCACCGGTGTTGTTCGTCAAGAAGAAAGACGGAAGTTTGAGGATGTGTATTGATTATAGGCAGTTGAATAAGGTTACAGTGAGGAATAAGTATCCATTGCCTAGGATCAATGACTTGTTTGACCAATTGAGAGGTGCTAGGCATTTCTCTAAGATTGACTTGAGGTCGGGTTATCATCAGTTGAGGATTAAGGATGAGGATATCCAGAAAACAACGTTTAGAACTCGTTATGGACATTATGAGTTCCTTGTGATGCCATTTGGGTTGACAAATGCCCCGGCGGTATTCATGGACCTAATGCAAAGGGTTCTTCGACCGTTTTTGGACAAGTTTGTAGTGGTGTTTATTGATGATATATTGATTTATTCTCCTACGGAGGAAGAGCATGAGGAACATTTGAGGGTAGTGTTACAGACATTGAGGGAGAATCAACTGTATGCTAAATTGAGTAAGTGTGAATTTTGGGCCACGGAGGTGAAGTTCCTAGGCCATGTGATCACTCAAGAAGGCATAGCGGTTGATTACTCCAAAGTTGAGTCGGTTTTGAGTTGGGAAAGACCAAAGAATGTGACGGAGATCCGGAGTTTCCTAGGGTTGGCAGGTTACTACCGGAGGTTTATTGAGGACTTCTCAAGAGTTGCTTCGCCGATGACGCAGCTCACGAAGAAGGGTACACCATTTGTGTGGACAGAAGAATGTGAGGCCGCATTTGAAGAGTTGAAGAAGAGGTTGACAACACCTCCAGTGTTAGTAGTTCCGGAGAGGAATGTTGGCTATCAGGTGTATTGCGATGCGTCTGGAGTCGGTTTAGGTTGTGTGTTGATGCAACAGGGCCGAGTGATAGAGTATGGTTCAAGGTTGCTAAAGACACATGAGAGGAATTATCCAGTGCATGATCTGGAGTTGGCGGCAGTAGTATTTGCTCTTAAGCAGTGGAGGTACTATCTCTACGGAGAGACATTTGAGGTGTTCTCGGATCACAAAAGCCTCAAGTACCTATTCACCCAAAAGGAGTTGAACTTACGGCAAAGGCGGTGGATGGAGTACTTAGAGGATTTTGATTTTAATTTGCAATACCATCCCGGTAAAGCAAATGTAGTTGCGGATGCGTTGAGTAGGAAGCAGAAGATTGCTAGCCTATTCATGCATGAGTGGGAAATTGTGGAGACAATCAATGGGTTTGGATTGGAGTTGAGGAGTCAAGAGGAAAAGACCTATTTGTGTTCTATAACTTCGAGACCTATGATGGTTCAGAAGGTGATAGATGCACAAAATGGGGATCATACATTTGATGTGATTGATGAGAGTCTTGGATGGGTTCGAGGGAATGATGGTGGAGTACGGTATATGGGAAGGCTAGTAGTTCCCGATGATGATGAGTTGAGGCAATAGATTCTGAAGGAGGCACACCATTCGTGGTTTGCCATGCATCCCGGGGGTACGAAGATGTACCGAGACTTGAAGCGAAGTTTCTGGTGGAGAGGTATGAAAGCCGATGTGGCTAAGTTTGTGATAAAATGTCTAACTTGTCAGCAAGTGAAGGCAGAACATCAAAGACCAGCAGGGTTGTTGCAACCATTACCAGTAGCGGAATGGAAGTGGGAGAAGATCACAATGGACTTTGTGACGGCATTGCCAATGACTCAGAGGAGGCATGACACGGTTTGGGTGATAGTGGACAGATTGACCAAGTCTGCACACTTCTTACCCATGAACAAGACGGATTCGTTGGAGACCTTGAGTACGATGTATGTCAAGGAGATTGTGAGACTTCATGGAATTCCATTATCTATTGTGTCGGACCGAGACCCGCGGTTCACAGGTAGATTATGGAGTAGCTTACAGGAGGCATTGGGAACGAAGTTGGATTTCTCTACAGCTTATCATCCTCAGAGTGATGGACAGAGTGAGAGAACTATACAAATTTTGGAGGATATGCTGCGGGCATGTGTTGTAGACTTTGGAGGAAGTTGGGATCGGTACTTACATTTGGCGGAGTTCGTGTATAACAACTCTTTCCAGAGTAGTATCGGAATGGCACCGTACGAGGCGCTCTACGGGAGGCCTTGTAGGTCGCCTTTGTGTTGGGCAGAGGTTGGTGAGAAAGTTGTTTCAGGACCGGAGATGGTCAAAGAAGAACGAGAGAGAGTTGATGAGATACGGAAGCGGTTGATCACCGCACAGAGCCGACAGAAGTCTTATGCTGACCGGAGGAGGAGACCTTTGGAGTTCGCTGTAGGCGATAAGGTTTTCTTGAAGGTTAGTCCGAGACGTGGAATTCAGAGATATAGCAAGCATGGGAAGTTGGCACCGAGGTTTGTGGGGCCATTTGAGATTTTCGAGACAGTTGGACCGGTGGCGTACCGTTTGGCGCTTCCACCGAAGCTTGAGAAGGTTCACAATGTATTCCATGTATCTATGCTTCGGAAATATGAGCCGGATCCGTCGCATGTGATAGATTGGACTACGTTGGAAGTTGAAGAAGATGGGAGTTACACTCTTCAACCGGTGAAGATTCTAGACCGACAGAACAAGGTCACGAGGTCGAGTGTGATACCATTGGTAAAAGTGATGTGGATGTACCACGGAGTTGAAGAAGCAACTTGGGAGTTCGAGTCTCGAATGAAGGAAAGGTACCCGGAGTTGTTCGGAGATTCAGGTACGTGTGTGTAGTTAAATTTCGGGACGAAATTTTATTAAGGGGGGGAGGATGTGAAACCCCGACCCAAAAATTTTAGTTTTGAGTCGAAACACGGATGATCCGTGAGGTACGGAATCATAGAAGAATAGTTTTGGAGCTTGGTTCGGTAAATGGGGCATAACTTTTAGTATACATGTCCGTTTTGGGCCCGTAATATATCAAATCGAAGCTTAGACTGAGCCGGAAAATAAATTTGAGAAAAAACTGGGTTCTGTGAACAGTAATCCATCCGGACGGATAATTGAGCGTCCGGACGGATTTGCCTAGAATCAAGGCAGTGAGTTCTGTGAACAGTAATCCGTCCGAACGGATAATTGGGCGTCCGGACGGATTTGCCTAGAGGAAGGGCAGTGGGTTACGGGAACAATAATCCGTCCGGACGGCCACTTAGGGCGTCCGGACGGCTGTCGGGAAAATCAGATATTAAGCCCAGAATTTGAGATTTTCTGCATAAAATTCTTGGAGAAGCCCGATAGAGAGAGAAAGAGAGAGAGAAGAAGAGAGAGAAAGTGGTTTTAGCAAGAGTTTGGCTTGGGGATTGAAGATTGGTGACCATTGAAGCTTGGGAAGGAAGATTCAAGCTTGATTTTGGAGATTTGGTAAGTTTTTCATAGTTTTTGTAAATTCTAGGTTTTTCTAGATTTGCTAGATTCTTGAAGAGTTGAGTGCTATGCTTTAGATATGTTGTGTATAGGTTGATTTTTGATGTTTATGTAGATTGGTTTGTGTTTTGGAGTTGAGTTGAGCTTGGAGTGAGTTTGGAGGATTTTGGAAGAAATTTCTAGAGAGAGAAGTAAGTGATTTCGAAATTATTGATTTAAATTGATGTTTATATGAGTTGTTGGTTGTTTATTGATGTGTGAATGGGTTTGGTTTCGCCACATTGTTAGGTTTGGGAAATCGGAACCCTAGGAACGTAATTGTGGAATTTGTGGTAAATTGCTCGGCACGAGGTAGGGGATTTCCAACCTTTCTTTTATCATTCGATATTGTTGCCTAAATATCGTTTCTATTCTTCATTGGTCGCCATTATTTGAGTTTCCGCCTTAATTGCTTCTAAGGGGAAACGAGCCTTGTGTGGATCATTGTTTGATGTTGAATGTTGCATGACCCGAATTAGTGTTCCGTCATTTACGGACACGTTGTGAGCCTTCATTCATGCATCATGGTAGTTATGTAAAGTATATAGGGTATTCATATATACTTATCGATTCGGCATGACATGTCATAATGCATTAGAGATGCATGGGGGACTCGGGTATGGACTCGGGAACCTTTAGGTTACTTGAAAGCCACATGGGAGGATGGCAAGGTGAAGGTTGTTATCACCAAGTCACGTGAACCTCATGTGGGGTAACGCACTAGGGGTAAGGTCAAGAGTGACTTGCCTTGTGGGGTGCGGGCGTGATAGGTTCACGCAACCGGATGATCCTAGGAGTGGTTGGTTGTGGTGAGCTTGCTCCCGTGCAATATTTCATTGAGTTGCAATGATATTGTGGTTGTTATGCTCCGAAGGGGTTATCCGGGTAAATGTTGATGTGAATTGTTGAGTATACGTTCATGTGGTAGGAACATATTGATGCATTACTTTCCTTTGGTTCAGCTTATATTGATGTTTACTTCATACCCTACTGAGATTCTAGCTCACTCCTTTACTTTCTTCCTTCCACATGAGACACTGGTATAGGTACTGGTGCTGCGGATCGGTGAGCAGGTCGTGTCATGGATGGCCCTGGGTAGAATAGGGTGCTAGAGATATACTCTATGCATGTGGGTGTATGTAGTATATCTATGTTGAGAGAATATAACCATTTGGCACAGTGGTGCTTGTATGTGGATGTAGATGTTGATATATGGTTATATTTGATGTGTTATAAATCTGCGTGTTGATATATATGTGATGCCATCAGATTGTGCATGCTGGTAGTGGATGGCCTGAGGCCTAGGGTCAGGATTGCATGTGGTTGAGGCCTGAGGCCTATGTTTGCTAGGTTGCTAGTGTGATGTTGTTGTTGCTGCGTTTCTGATGCAGGTGGGCACTCTCCGATATACGGGGAGGTGCCGCCGGATTTCCGGTTGATCCCGGATGTTCACACTAGTGACCTAGGAAGGGTGCGGAGAGAGCACCCAGTCGCGTCTCCGGAAATGGGGCGTGACAGCGAAAACTGCGGCTAAGGTATTACAATCTGGATTTTGGTGGTCTACACTTTTCAAGGATGCTCATAGGTTTGTCACCGCTTGTGATCGTTGTCAAAGAACAGGTAATATCTCTAACCGCAATCAAATGCCCCTAAACAGTATTTTGTAGGTGGAAATGTTCGATGTGTGGGGGGGATTGATTTTTTGGGTCCATTTCCTTCTTCTTTTGGCAATGAATATATTCTTGTTGCGGTGGATTACATGTCCAAATGGGTAGAGGCAGCAGCTCTTCCCACTAATGACTCCAAAGTGGTGGTCAAATTTATTCAGAAAAATATTTTCTCTCACTTTGGAGCTCTGTGGTTGATTATTAGTGATGGGGGAGCACACTTTTGCAATCGGCTCTTCAATTCAGTGTTGGTAAAATATGGAGTTACACACAAAGTGGCTACACCCTATCATCCACAAACAAGTGGACAAGTTGAGGTGACTAATCAGGAAATCAAAAGAATTTTGGAGAAAGTTGTTAATACTTCCCGAAAAGATTGAAGTTTACATCTTGATGATGCTCTTTGGGCGTATAGAATTGCATATAAAACTCCTTTTGGAATGTCTCCTTATAAGCTTGTTTTTGGCAAGGCGTGTCATCTACCTATAGAGCTTGAGCATGTGGCTTTTTGGGCTGTTAAAGCTTTGAATTTTGATTTGAATTTGGCTGGTGAAAAGAGGTGTTTACAGCTGAATGAATTAGAGGAACTCCAGAAAGAAGCGTATGAAAGTTCGCGAATTTTTAAAGACCGTACAAAGAAGTGGCATGACAAGCGGATTGTTCAAAAGGACTTTTTTGTGGGGCAGCGAGTATTGTTGTTTAACTCGCGCCTTCGACTATTTCCAGGCAAATTAAAATCTAGATGGTCTGGTCCTTTCACTATTGTGCAAATATTTCCTCATGGAGCTATTGAAATTCGACAAGATCCGGACAGCTCTAGTTTCAAAGTGAATGAACACCTTTTGAAGCCATATTACAAAGCCAATTTTGACAGAAAACGAGCCTCTTGGATGCTTGATGATGTAAAGTGATTCATGTTTCGGCTCTTATATCTGGCTGAAGACGTAAAACTTAGCACTGCTTGGGAGGTAACCCGAGGAGGCGACTTGGCGATTTCCTTTTCCTACGGATGGCATTGCGGGTCTTCAAAACTAGCTAAGTTCCCTCACCTTTGCATCTTTAACTTCCTGTTTACATTATTTTATTGTTGTGTGAGTTGTTTGCTTACTTATCACATTGGGGACAATGTGTAGTTTAAGTGTGGGGGAGTAGTTTGTTTGATAATAAAAAAACAAAAAAACAAATAGAAAAGTCCGTGTTTTCAGCTTAGAGCTGTTGAGTAGGTTGTGTTTAAAGACCAATAGCCGATGATGATAACTGTTGAACTAAGTATAGCCTCGAAAAATGACAAATGTGGTTCTTGTTTAAGTGCTTGAATTTGGGATTGGTTTTTTCCTATTTTGGGGTCTTTCATGTATATTGAGCATAATTTTGGTGAATTTGACCAAGCTATGACTTAGAAAAGGCTTATGTGGAGAAAGTGGGTTTTGTGTGATTTCAAACAAACTCTAGAACTTGTTTGAACAATACTCGAGGCAAAACCGTATGATTTGCATCACTAAGGAAATGAATTAGGCCATATTTGGACCGATTGAGCCTTTCTAGCCACCTTTTGCATGATTATATCCCTAGTCACCCCTTTGAGTCTATAAGCCTATTTTCTTTGTCATCTACACATTAGTAACCACAACCATTCATTTATTCCCTCTTTGCACCTTGCACCAAGGCATATTGATCATTATTGTTATATGAGTGATGGTGTTTGTGGATGAAAATTGAGAGAAGTGTGAAGAATGGTGTTTGGAAATGCTCTTATATTGTTGGTTTACTTTTGACAAAAGAAAAAAAATTGAATAAAAAGAGAGCACAACCCCAAAATTCATAAAAGGAATTGAGTTTGAGGGTTGTGACAAAAAAAAAACAAAGAAAGAAAAAGAAAAGTGATGTTTGCATGAATAAAAGAGCATTGAATTGTAGTGGTTGAGTGACATTAATTCAAGTTGGGGGTTAGCATGTGTTTTTACATATGGGAGTGAGTGTGATTATTGTGAGTGGTTAATTTCGTTGATATGCCTATGGTGGTAATTCACTTTAAATGAGTTTATCCTTACCCGAGCCTTAACCCAAAGTTACAAGCTTAATAAAGTCCTAATGATCCTTGGTGATACATTTTTCCTACATTAGTGGAGAGTAGAGTGAAAAGCAAGCTTATGAAGTTCAAAAATATTCATTATCTAGAGATTTTTACACTTTGACACTTATTTGCATAAACTCATCCGGGTTGTGGTAGGTTGTGTATTTGATAGGAGTTCATGTGCATTGATTGGTTCTATGTGGGGGAGCTGGTTTTGGGTTTGAAATCTTGAGCATTTTCCATGTTTAGAGTTTTGTTAGAGTTATACTTGATGTTTAACCCTTGAGGCGTTAATTGAGAATCAAATACTAAAATGCTGTTGCTCTTTGCTCATTAGTTTGGTGTTTGTGTTGTGTTTTTTTTTGCTTGAGCACTAGCAAAATGATAAGTTTGGGGGTGTGATAACTCTATTATTTATAGAGTTATTAATGCTATTTTTGTTCTATATGAGTTAGTTTAAGAGTGTTTTTTGTCATTTTAAGCACAAACAGAGGTTTGGTAGGTCATATTTCATTTTAAAGAGTATTTTAATTATTTCGTGTTTTGAGTAGGTAGTTTGAGTCATTTATGACTTGTGGGTTTGGTGGTTTCAATTGAATAAGCCATCATTAGAATTTTGGAAGAAAGAATGTCTTCTTCTTTACAAAAATGAGTTTTTGGGTTTTGCTTAGCCACTTTGCATTTTAATGTGTGGTTCGAGGTTTTAACGCTTTAACATAGTTAAATATCCTACTTATGAGTTGTTTGAATGATTTGCATAGGTTTTGGATGAAGCGGGACTAATTCGGGAATGAAAAGCGGAAATTGGAAGTGCTATTAACTATTGATGTTGATATGCTGATATGGAGTTTGATGTGCTGACGCTCAAACAGCCGCTGCAGTTTTTATAAAACTCCAATTACATTGATTCTTTTGGTGTTGAAAACTAGACATCTCAAGCTTCACGTGGATATCAAGTTTGTTAATTTTGGATGACAGATAAAGAAGTTGTGAGTGTACAAAGTCAGCTGCAGCAGAGGTTCACGTCCAGTTTTGAGTTCCTTCACGTTTATCCTTCTAACTTTCACTCTACTGCCCCGAAAAATGTGATTTAAAATGATTTGGAAAGCTAAGAGGAAGGGATACAACTATTATGTTTTTTACACTTTCTCAAATTCTGGCGTTAAAACACTGTAAAATGGCCATCTTTGCAGACCATAAAAGCTGGATGGATTATGCAGCAGCAGGAGGGTATTTTTGGAATTTCAACTTCGTCAAAGAGGGTATTTGAGATAAATTAAAAACAGGAATGAGAGATGTCTTTTAGGAGAGAATATTAGGGCAAAAAAGTACATAGAAGGGGACACAAAAAACAGGAGGCAGCAGCACACACAGAATAGGGAGAAAAATCGCTGGAATGAAGAAGAAGGGAATTGAGAGATTCGGTTCACTCTTACATCATAGATGGGTTGTAATTCTTTTCTTTGCTTTGGTTCTATGTTTGATGTCACGAACCAATTTTTCTTACTAGAGCTTTGATGTAGCCTAGTGTTTCTTGATTGAATTCAAAGTTTCAATAAATTCTTGGCTTTTATTCATTGTTATGTGTTCAAGATGGTTCTTAATGCTTTTAAACATATGGCCAATGTTTGATTGATTTATTTATGATTGTTTTGTCTGAAAGGAAGAACAGAATATTGATTGTATCTTGAATGCCTTAAATTGATTGGATGCCAGACATGGATTCATAATTTATGCAGTATTGTTATGGTTCTCCATTGATTTTAATGCGCCTCTGATTTCTTTAATCATGCTTGAAAGAGATGATTGTTGATAATGAGTAGTTTTGATATAGTCTAAGAAGGTGTGTCAAATAAATTAGGGAAAATCGACTGATAACAAGATTAATTGTCCAAGGTTTATTAAACTGAGATTCAATTGAGATAGCTATGGTGAAATCATGTGCTCTAGTGCTTCTTAATCTTGACTATTCTTTTACTTGCTTGTTGCTATTAGTTAATTTTTATTAATTCATTCTTCAATCATTCAAACTCAATTTTGTATCCAGGTACTGTTTGCAATTGAATTAGTACTCTATAGTTGATTGAATTAAATAGTCCTTGAGGGTTCGATATTTGGTCTTTGATCACTATACTACTTGTTTGCGATTTCGTGCGCTTGTGAATAATTTTTACAACTAGCTTTTGGCATTCTTTCTTTCAAAATTCTCATGACGACTTATTCAAACGAAACGACCATACCTACAAGTCATAAATAACTCAAACTAACCACTCAAAACATGAAATAATTACAATACTCATTAAAATGAAATATGACCTACCAAACCTCCATTGGTGCTTAAAATGACTAAAAATACTCTCAAACTAACTCATATAGAACAAAAGTAGCATTAATAACTCTATAAATAATAGAGTTATCACTCATCTTCAGCATAAGCAGAAGCTTTGGTAGAGGACGAGTATGGTGGATGATTGTAATCAAAGTCATCAAAAGAGAAGTTAGGATAGCAAGTCTCTTCAAAAGCTCTCTCATTTGTTTTCTGCAATTTTTGTTTGATACGGAAGACTAATGGTTGAATTTGATTTGACAATTTTTAACAAATATAATATAATCAATGCTTTGGAAAGTGTGGCTGGGATATTTGGGACATTTCCATGATAAAAAAGGTTAGAAATTAACTTTTTTTTGAAAAAGGGTTAAATCGCTAAAAATGTTTTGTAATGGGTTGCCAAATTTCCCAAGACGCAGACGGAGCTTGAGCAGAGAACCCTAAAAAGCGGTGACACCTTGAAAGGGTTTAAGACCTTCTGATCGTTTAAGATTTGCGAGAATGTATAATGTGCTTTCATCGGTGGAGTGGATTGACTGGATGAGTTCAAACCATGAATCAACACAGCCCGATGAAAAATTGGGTCGGTGATGAATTATCCGGCCCAACTATGAGTTAATGTAAGCGTTTGGGCTTCGTCATTCAAGCCCATTGACACTCACAATAGCTCTTCAAATTCACTTTTTCCACCAGCCATCTGATGTAGAAATTTGGTCCACAACACAGGTGTTGTCTAGACATATCTGACTGAAATTATAGGTAACTGGCATGTGCTTGATTCTGAAAGTTTGCATAGTATGCCCCAGCTTGACAACCATAATTGCCACCCCTGGCCTATAGTTTGGTTATAATCTCTACATCATTATTATCTAGATAAATTCATCAATCATGGACCATAGAGATTGCTTGGAGTATTTGGGAAGAATCAACGTACTTTCAATTCAGATGGCCACATGTGAATGAGGTTCTTTGACAATACGCGTTAGATGATAGTTTAATTGATAGTAATTTTTTTTATATCAAACTGTATGAATTCAAAAGTTTCGGTGTTTAATTCTCACTGGATGTAATAATCTTGCACTGAATTTTAGTTTAAACTATAAATCTCATATCTCCATGTGCATCGTCGCAATGCATTAATTCCTTAGTATTTAGCTATTTACAATGAAGGTCGTTAATTCAAGTACAATATCATAATGGCTGTTGTTTTGTGTGTGTGTGTCAATTGTGTGATATGTGATTAGTGCATGGTTTAGTGCATGTGTTTTTTATGTATTAAATTGCATTGTTTACATAGAAGACTTTGAATTGGCAAGTCTTATCATGATTTGAAAAATCTCACCATGACTCAAACTCTAGTGATATATAAAGGACACGGCAACAAATGTCAAGTGATATAATTAATAAGTGTTTGACTTTCTTATTGATTTAAATGTCTAGTGGTGCATGTCTATCATAATTCTCTTTGTAGTATTTTGTTTTATCTCATGTTGTTTTACAAGATTTAAGAATGAATTCTTATCATGGTGTGACTCTTGTCCTATATAAAGTGCAAGACAACAATAAAGGGACCGAAAGCAACGCTTAATTCCCAAATATTTGAGCTTCGGACGTTGTTTTATTCTCTCTCATATTATTCTTGTAATGGTGAGATTATTCATGTTAATTGAGAGATTAGCTTGAGAAAGAGAGTTTCATAGTTCATTTGTGTTTTTGGTGAAAATGAGTGATTCCTTGTTCGTGAAGTTTTTTGGAGGCGTCAAAAGCGAGGTCTACCAATGTGGGTTGAGTGCTGAGTTGAAACACACACTAAATGAATGTTATGTACGAGCGATGTCTTTAGATCACAGATAGAATTGTACTTTTTATTTGTGATTAGTGGATTGTTTCTTAAGGTTGGTCGCTCATAGACTCGAAGTTTTTCCTAAGTAAGGTTTCCTCGTTAAAAATCTTGGTGTTTTGATTTGTTTTTTATTTTTCGCATTTTGTTTCCATATTTTGTTGACTAACGATATTTGTGAGAGACACAGAACTTTCAATGCCACATCCCCAAACCCCACTAAATTTGTCCAAGATGGGTCCAAAAAACAACATATATATGATCCAATATGTCAATTGTCAAGATCCGTCCATAACTTTATTAATATTGTTTTTTAACTTTATTCTCAAATAAGGTTTTGATAATAAGATTATGCGATGGCAACATGTATTAATATACCCACCACATTTTTTCATGATTGGATTGATTTTTGTTTAAAAAAAAAAAATCCTTTCTTAGTGTTTTCTGAGCTCAATATTCCCCCTACTTTCTTTTTCCTTTTTTTCTTTTAACTATGGTAAGGGGGTTTGAAGGGTAGGATAATGATGCAGTAAACTTATCTTCCCTTCATTTTTCATTCCCCTCAAATTCTTTTATTCTCATCCTCTCCCCCTTCCCAAAAAATGTGTAAGCAAATATTACATTACATTAGTATGTTATGATAGTAACCAAGGAATTTAAAAACTTTTTTCCTTTTTTTAAAAGAACCAGGTAGGATCCTGAGACTTCATTCATGATGAATAGTATGTAAAAGCTCACTCATTGTGACCAAAATCACACACAGGAAGTCAGGAAAGATAATCTTTCTTCAGGAAGAAGAATGTCTCACAGTATAGTACATGTTACCAGATAGCACCGAAATGTACCCGAATATTCTTTCTACTTCTCATTAAATTTCATTAAATTGGTAACAATAAAGTAGATTATTGAGGAAAAAAAGTAAAAAATGGCACTGACTAAATAGACTTATAAAATAGTTGGTGACAGACTGGCGGACATAAAAAAACACAGGTACTAAGAGCATTCACAGTAAGACATTTTTTATGGACAAGGGATCATGTATAAAAATGTATGTTTTGGCTGATTTGACTGTATTAAAAAATATGTTTTGCTGTTGTGTTTGATAGATGTGTTTTGATGATATAGATAATGATGTGGCTTGGCTTTTTGTAAAAGATGTGGGACTCATTATGAATTTTTGTATAACTTTGTTTGAGAATAGATGAGAGAATGAAAGAGTACATGGTTGGATAATGATTTTTGGTGGATTTTTCTATCGATCTTAGTGTAAAATATGTAACTTTTTTTTTGTTGAAAAACCCAACCAAATCATTCGGTTTTGGTAGTTTTTTTTTTGACAGCCCTGAGACTTGGTATGTCATTGTTATATGAAATTTCCAATATAAAAGGAATAGTGCTTTGTTAATCGTGACCGCAGGGACAGAGCCAAGAATACATATGAGTCTTAGCCTTCGTTTGGGACAGAGTATAAGCTAGATTATACTCTGTCCCCATACTCTCAGACACTCTCAGCTTTTACGTTTTACGAGAGCTTATACTCTATCAACATACTCTGATCCAATAGTTGGCAGAAGTTCGAGAGTTTAGGGAAATTTACATAAAATAATACATTTTTTTGCTTTTGTATTCGACCCATAATTTATTTATTTTTCAAATTTCTCTAGATCTTTAGTTGAGTGGAATCATTAAGCTAATATGTCGGACGAACTTTATCTCAATTATTGGGATGATGGTTTAAGATTGTTTAAGTTCATTTTCTAACTTACTTAAATTAACTTCTTTTTAAATTTTCTTGGGAGATTCATCTCTACAAGTAAGTAGCTAGGTGATGATTTAGAATTTGACCCTTTAATTAATTAGTTTTTCATAACTATTAAAAAATTGAAAATTTATAACAACAACATACTCATAGCTCTATAAAGGCACAACAACACACATATAGGCATAATATATATATATATATATATATATATATATATATATATATATATATATATATATATATATATAGACTAGTGTCTGACCCGCGCGTTGCGGCGGGGAACAGATAATTAAAAAATCTTAAGGAGTAGTATTCACAAATGAAGTTATACTAACAGGATTGTAGTTACGGCGACCAAAGCTAATGAGACACAAAACAATGGTATGGAGTATGTTAGGAACAGAAGGCAAAAGAGGAGATTAAAAAGGTAGGTCACCATGTGAATTAACGAACATTATAGTTTAAAATTCTCTTAGCATTAATAACTAACAAAATAAATAGCGTAACATAGGAATAAGTCCGCTGTCAAATACCACTTACTGGATTGTGGAGGAAGGATATAAACCACCACCACCCCATTTAAGCTCTACTTCTGTATGTTCAATCCATCATCACTGTTCTCCGCCCAATTGACATCTAAATTTATATGGATTCAATATATCATCATCATCATCATGAAGCTTTTAAACAGTAATTGTCAGGTGTTCCTGATGCGAGCACGGCAATGTATGGATGAGTTCCGTGGTACTTTTCAAAATGAATAAATACATTCATAGCGGAGCGCAAATCAATATTATGTGACATCTTATATTGGCTTCTGAACCATTTAGAGAACATGTGGATTAATCCCACATCATCAAACAAACAACCAAAAAGAAAACCCACTCAGAATTGCTAAACATTAACTAAGATAGAAAACAAAACACATTGAAGTGTGATGATGCATAATTTTTGCAACCTCCATGCCTCCCTCGTGCAC
This sequence comes from Euonymus europaeus, assembly GCA_963580455.1. Taxonomy (NCBI): domain Eukaryota; kingdom Viridiplantae; phylum Streptophyta; class Magnoliopsida; order Celastrales; family Celastraceae; genus Euonymus; species Euonymus europaeus. Next base: position 9,288,588 of record OY756961.1, on the reverse strand, counting down.
TTGTATGAGGAAGGGATCGAACCCTTGACCTCATGTGAGCGGGAATGAGACACTACCACCAAGCTAATCATGCATCATCAAAGTGTAAAAATACTATCTTTAATGGGGCTACTCACCAAGATAATAGCGACGACCTTCTCCTCCGATCTTTCCATCACCAAAACCTCGGACAACATTTAGTTTGTGTTGGACTTTAGGGCATTCAAGATGGGTCAAACCCTTTGGGGTTACCAAGCCCATTTGGAGTGTTCCATGTCGGTTAAGGAACAAACTCTTATCATGTATATCATAAGGATGAAATACTTGAGATATTATCCATATCTCAAGAGGTTTAAGGTTAAGAAAGTTCTAATGAGACTAGGACTCCACTACTATAAATAGGAGGGTCTCTTTATGGAACTTAATACACATATTTCATACAGAAAGACTATTGGGTTTATCTCAAGAGTCATACATCAAAAAGGTATTAGAACAATTTAATATGAAAGATTGTAAACCCATTGACACTCAGGTTGAGAGGAATGTTAGCCTTAGTCGTGATATGACTCCCAAGACTCCAGAAGAGAAAGATAAAATGTCTAGAGTTCCATATTCCAATGTTGTTGGGAGTTTGATGTATGTTATGCTCTTTAAATTCAAAGAATAGCCAAGGTATTCATCAGATAAATACAGAATTTTTCAGTGGAAATAAGACTCAAACCGGTGGTAACATTTCGACTAAAAGCAAACATCTTTATAGAGATAGAGAAAAAAAAACTAATTAAATTCAAACTATTTTTTGGACCAATTATCAATTAGAAGATTTAGCTTGTATGAATCGTTGTTGGTTTGATACTAATAATGGAAGTCGTTTCAATATGGTAAGAATACATATGTATCCACGATTAAAAACCCCTTAATGGTACGTTTTTCATAGATTCTATAACATATTTTAGTTGATACATGAAAACAAAAATATGCACACATGCATTGTTTTTCATTCTATTCATATCATTAATTTATTAATTTAATGACATATCAATTACATCTAAAAAGGAATCAACGGAATATTATGATTCGAATCTTAGGTACAATTTTTTTTCTAAGTGTAGAAATAGATTGTCTGTTTGGATCCCTATGCCCATAAAAACAATTGGATAAAATTATAAATTCATAAGAAAATGAAGATTATTGGATATACAAAATGAAAAAGGAATTCGCATTATTATTACTGATCAAAAAATATATATTTAACTATTTTTAATATTAAAAATAGTTAAATTAAATTTAAGTAGGGGAGAATATTTCATTTTATGGTAAGAAATGCATTCATCTCAGTTATTTCACAAAACGAAAAAGAAAAAAACAAAGGGATCCGTTGAATTGCAAGTATTCAGTTTTACTAATAAGATCCGAAGAATTACTTCACATTTGGAATTGCAATAATCCCGTACCATGACGTATCTGGAATAATAGTAATTAGTAAAAGAAAAATACTTGTACAAACCAGTGAAGTAACCCCGCCTCCAGCGTTCCAAAGAGAAAAAGTGTTGTTATATTCTGAACCATTCATGAACATCACAGCAAATACGATTAAAACATTTATGGCTCCTACGTAAATAAGCAGTTGTGCGGCCGCTACAAAATAGGAATCTATCTATCTATCTATACTATCTATAATTTCTGAAACAAACTTTTGGTTAAACACAATCTTGACACATGGATAAGCTTGGAAGTGCCACATGGAAATTAGGTTTTAAAGTAAAAAAAATTATGTCATTAATTTTTCCTTATCATCTTATCTCATTTTTATCACAAATTAAGAAAGTGATAGACACGGGTAAGTTAAAAAGACTTTTCGTATATAGTGCATTTAAACCTGTTAGTTTTTTTCCTTATCATCTTATCTCATTTTTATTGCATCAATTTACAAGGCTTGAATATTGTGGATATAGTCATCTATGTTCACGTCATTTAATTATAACAATGAGTAAATGTTTGCACAGATTCATTAAATATTGTTTTAGATTACTCTAACATAGTCAAATAGATTTAAGATCTAAACTATTTATAAGTTCACAAACCAATATCAAAACACAAACACAACATAAATGTACGATGGAATATGATCACAATGACAGAAACCATTTTGAGGGGCTGCCACTAGATTTGGTTGTCAAAATTCTTGAAACCCTCTTTATCAATTGACTCAGGTTCAGAAACCCTCTTTATCAATTGACTCGGGTTCAGTATACCCTTTTACTATTGACATCCAAACTCGTTCATCAATGAATTTCAAATATGCTCTCATGCGTGCCTTCCAGTATGAATAATTTGATCCATCAAATTGTGGTATTTGATTCGTTGATATAGATTCCATCGTTGACACCTGCTTCGATACCAATTGAAAGTCGGTGTTTCTCACCAAAATCGTTAGCCAACAAATATGGAAATTAAAATTGCGGAAAAATAAACGAAAATCAAATACCAAGAATTTTACGAGGAAAACCCAACCTGGGAAAAACCTCGAGTCTATGAGCGACTAACCTTGAGGAACAATCCACTAAAACGAATCAGGAGTTACAACCCTATCTTTGAACTAAAGACATCGCTCATCCCTCCCATTCAGTGTATTGCTTCACTCAACTCTCAACCTCACAAGGTGGATCTTTGCTTTTGAATCCCAAAAGACTTCACCTCTACGACAACCGCTTGTCTTCGTAGAGTCACTCAATGATACAAAATATCTCACTACAAATCACTAAAGAACTCACTCAAGAATAATCAAGAGACTAAACAATCGAAAGAAGCCCAAAATATTCTTGGCACAAAACATCTGTAGCTTCAAAAAAAAAAAAAAACCAATATTTGGTGAAGCCCGATTCTTTATATAGTGAGCCATCTTAACTTGATTTGCTTTACTAGATCTGGATGTCATCTTGAAAGTTTATCCTGTAAATAAAATAAAGATAATACAACCATCCACAATAGTTTTAGATAAAGTGAAAAAGCCAACCAACCACCTATCCACTAAGTGACTTAGTTTAGTTACACTTCTATCCATATGGCACTTTAATTACCTCATATTTATCACAAAATTTAATTGGTTAAGTATATCTCACAATTGTCAATTAGTTTTTATAAATTAAAAACCAACACTAAAAGATGCAGCAGTAAGTGGGAGGGAATTATGTGCATATGTTTTCACACTTGCAGTCGCAAAAACACACAAACAATAAGAAACCTTATTTTTCCGGTTATAGATAAAAACAACCGTTTATACCCCATGTTGACTTTATTCAAATACATAATATAACACCCACAATGTCCTCTTCAAAAACATTTCATACCGACAATTCTAAAAAATCTTACAAGTTATTTTTCGACAACTACAAATGTTAGGATGGATATACATACAATTAATCAATTTCCAAGGCGTAGCCACGGATTAAACCTAGTTTGATAAAATATAGAATAAGGCTATACAAATAATAACCAATCCCAACGAAAAGGCGGAATAAATTGGGTTGGTAAGCAATACCACCCCTAAACCGAATAATATAAGGCCCAATCCCAGAAATACTAAAATAAAATCATGTATTGATCCAGGTAAACCCATTTTACGTATAAAGGAGAGAAATATATCGAATTTTTTCATGACCTTATTGATGACCAGACCAGGAACAAAAACTTTTTGATACGTTCCTATAATTGAATGAAACCCTAAACGGTGTGAATTGAGGTATAGCTATTAGAATAATCTCACTCTGTATCCCAAAGGAGAGTTCGACACTCTAAAAACTAAAAAATATTTCTATTTCAAACTATTTCGAAATAATTCCGTATCTATTAAGATATTTGATAAGATATTTGAAGATATTTTCAATCAAAATTTAGAGATTTTGACTCAAAATTAAGTCGCAATTATTACAATCAATCCAATCAACAGTTAAAGATTTGTAGTAATTTTATTGACAAAAAAAAGGAAGAAACCTCATCTCTTTCGATCAGAACCGAATTTTAGTAATTATTCTTTATCTCTTTAATCAAGGGTTTACTCCTTTTTAGTTGAGGCAAACTCGAAATCGTTCGAATTGTATAATCGTCAATTACTGATATTGGTAAACGACCCAAAGCAATTTGATTATAATTCAATTCGTGACGATCATAAGTAGAAAGCTCATATTCTTCAGTCATTGATAAACAATTTGTTGGAGAATACTCAACGCAGTTACCACAAAATATACAGATTCCAAAATCAATACTATAATTAAGCAATCGTTTCTTTCGAATATTCGTTTCGAATTGCCAATCAACAACGGGTAAATCTATAGGACATACACGAAAACATACCTCACAAGCAATACATTTATCAAATTCAAAATGGATTCCACCCCCAAAGACCATATTTTGACTGTGACTCAACTATATCAACTGTACTTAAACTGTTAGATAATTATAGTCGATGAGAACATAACTGTCCCCACCGCTATTCCAGAACCATACATGAGATTTTCACCTCATATGGCTCCTCGAGGGTCATATATAAATCTAAGGACAAAGTCATATTTTATTTATTTTGATACGTTTGTCAGATAGGTTAGTTTGTAGAATAGATAGGATCACAATGTCCTCTAATTAGACCAATGGAATTCTGTCTGTTATTGTTATAACAATAAATAAAGATAAAGTGCTTCTGAATTGATCTCATCCTTTAAGAATTTCAGCTTTTCCTTGTTGAGTAATAGCTTTCGTATTTCAATCAAATACTCCTTGTGGGTGTGTAGAAATATTAATAGATCTTTCAACCCAACCTTTTTTTCGAATCCGAAAAAGAATTCTACGTACCATTAATTTATAAAATATGGTATAAATTTTATCTCTATGATAAAGAAAGAATAAAAAGGATCATTTTTTTATTCTATTGTGATTTTATTTTTTGTTTTTCTCTTGTTGGAGTTTTTTTTTGTTCCTATTCTTCTTTCTTTTCTGAGAAAAAATGGACTTAAAAAAGTTTAAAAAAGTAAAGGGTTGTTTCGTTTCTGATAGTGATTTTTATAATCGGTGGATAGGAGCATACTCTGGATCGGAATTGTGGGGAGTACGACTTGATCATTTCTACGAATTTAAAGCCCCAATTATTATTCTTTTTAGATTCTTTTTTTAGGCAAAAATGTCCTTTGGGATAATTTACATAATCTCGATTACTAATCCGTTGCCTATCTTGGTGTTTCTAACCAATCCACTCATTTTTGCTCAATCCCCCGTTATCTTTATGGTAATACATGCCAACGATAGTAAAACGTCAATACGGTTGATCATTGGAACCCCGCTTCAAGCCAGGATGACTAATCAACCAATCTTGGGGTAAAAAATCTATTCTTATTTTTTTTCGCTTTCCTCTTAGTCTTGTACCTAGGAAATGAGACTGATTCTTTTTATTGCGAATTTAGAAGCTGTTTTCTTTCACTCATATAACTATCCGATTTAGATCATCCACTTTAATTTTAATGATAAATATATAAATATATTAAAATATATCTATTTAATTCATTTCGCCTAGTCTTTCATAGTTTCTTAGAAATAAGGGCATAGAGAAAAATTTATGTTTCAATGACTCGTACGTAGAGATATTGATAAAACACATATAATTAATGGTATTTCATAACTAATTGATTGAGCAGCGGCTCGTAGACCACCTAAAAAAGAATATTTATTATTTGATCCATATCCTGACATAAGAAGTCCGATGGGAGCAATACTTGAAATGGCAATCCATAAAAAAACACCAATCTTTAGATCAGCTAAAACTAGGTGATAGCCAAAAGGAATTACTGAATAGCTTAGTAGAGAAACCCATAGGATACCCATAGTTTTGGTTCTTACTGGAGATTGGGAATAGACGGACTTTCTATAGGACCCATTTTACTGACAGAATTTATCAATACTTTAGCTACTTTAGCGGCTTGGCCAGTTACTCGAGATTCCAGACTATTTCATTTCTTGATGTTAGCCATTTATAGTGGTCAAATAAGATTATTTTCTTCTCGAGATCTTTTACTTTTTTTTCATCATGTGGGAGTTAGAATTAATTCCCGTTTATCTATTTATATTTATGTTGGGGGGGGGGGGGGGGGGGAGGGAACGTTTGTATTCAGCTACACCGCAGGGGGTTCTCTTTTTTTATTAATAGGAATTCTAGGTATCTGTTTATATGGTTCCAATGAGCCAACATTAAATTTTGAAACATCAGCCAATCAACCCTATCCTTTAGCGCTGGAAATAATATTCTAGATTGGATTTCTTATTGCTTTTGCTGTCAAATTACCGATTATACCCCTACATACATGGTTACCAGATACTCACGGAGAGGCACATTACAGCACTTGTATGCTTCTAGCAGGAATATTATTAAAAATGGGAGCATATGGGTTGGTTCGGATCAATATGGAATTATTACCCCATGCTCACTCTCTAGTTTCTCCCTGGTTGATAATAATAGGCCCAATTCAAATAATTTATGCAGCTTCAACATCTCCTAGTCAACGTAATTTAAAAAAAAAAGAATAGCCTATTCCTCGGTATCTGATATGGGTTTTATAATTATATATAGGAATTTGCTCTGTAAGCGATACGGGAGCTATTTTACAAATAATATCTCATGGATTTATTGGTGCTGCACTTTTTTTCCTGGCAGGAACGAGTTATGATAGAATACGTCTTCTTTATCTCGATAAAATGGGAGGAATGGCTATCTCGGTTTCAAAAATATTCACGATGTTCAGTATCTCATCAATGGCTTCTCTTGCATTATCGGGCATGAGCGGTTTTTTTGCAGAATTGATAATATTTTTTGGAATAATTACTAGCCAAAAATTTCTTTCTGGCAAAAATACTAATTACTTTTGTCATGGCAATTGGAACGATATTAACTCCTGTTTATTTATTGTCTATGTTATACCAGATGTTCTATGGACACAAGCTATTTAATGCCTCAAATTCTTCTTTTTTGGATTTTGGACCGCGAGAGTTGTTTATTTCAATCTCTATCCTTCTACCTGTAATAGGTATTGGCATTGATCCGGACTTCGTTTTCTCATTATCAGGTGACAAGATCGAGGCTATTTTGTATAATTATTAATTTTTAATTCTACAAAAAATTAATAATTATATAATTCAAAAAAAATCGAAATAAAGGCTTTTCTTTTGAAGTTTAAAAAAAAAATTGTAACTGGATAGTGTGCCCTTTGACAGAACCATTTGAATCACTTATTGATTGATTCAAATGGTTCTCGATGGATGGCATTTACACAAAGTTTCTTATATAGACTTATACGTTGTCCTATGGTTGTTTTTGTCAAGACCCTCTTTTTTTTGTCTTAAATTCAATTAGATATTAATGTAAATGAACCATAACTGTGCAGCCCTATTCCTAATAGATTAACTCCTGAATAACATATCCAAATTAGAAGAAAGCCACAATTGAGGAATTTACACCTTCCCATTTTTTATGTGTTCTAGTATGTAAATAAATTGCGAATATTGCCCAAGTAATAAATGCCCAAGTTTCTTTTGGGTCCCAACTCCAATATGATCCCCATGCCTCATTAGCCCACACTGCTCCGAAAAGAATACCCATAGTTAAAAGGATACCCATGGTTAAGAGTTCCATATTCCAATGTTGTTGGGAATTTGATGTATGTTATAATGTGTACACGTCCTGACATATGCTATGTGACTCGCCCAAAATAGGTAAGTGGATTAACGCTTTTCCAAGTGTAGGTTTGTCAAAGTAATAATAGGAGTGAATCCCAAATCGTATCACAAAGACTTTTGGTTTCGGCTTGGGTCTATGGATTATTAACCTAATTACTTAATTAAATATGGTATTCACAATGTTAAGTGTGGCAAAATTGCACTAACCATTGGTTAGATTCGGTTTTCCCTCTTGGGGTGATTGATTGAACTAAACCCTAATATACAAAATAAGAATTAAATACTAAATTACTACAGAAAATCAAAATGGAAATAAACACAACATAATAAAATGTAAAACATAACATAAAACATTCAAGCACAAACTAAATCGGAATGGAAATATTCAAGTAGATTAAACTAGAACTATGAATCCAAATGCGATAATAAAATGAAATAACAATAAGGAAGAGGAGTTTAGAGATCAAATCCAATGTCGAATGTTGAGGTGAATCGGCCTTCCAATCTACAAATAGAAGTTGAGTGTCATCCAACTTGGGCTCTTCTCAAGCTCTACAAGGAGGAAGAACTTCTTCTTCTAGTTGGTTGGGTCTCCAAGACTCCTAGCAATCTTCAATAGACTTATTTTCGAACCCCAAGCAAGAATCAAAGATGAAGAACAAGGTAAGAGAACAAAAACCTTAGAGAATATGTATTTTCGGCCAAAATGAGTGTTGTTTCAAGAATGGGGTCTCAAGATCCATAAAACCCTCATACCTGTCTTAAAAGACCTTCCTAACCTATTACAAATAAGTCCCATTGGTCAAATAAAGTAATTAGACAAGTTTGCCCTTCAAGAATTGAGTAAAAATCATAAAACCCGAAATTACTGGAACTGTTCGAGGCAGCATCTTGTTTTAATTCCACAGACTTCAATTATCAATGGATTTATGCGTATGAGCCCTCGTTAGAAAGATATGGATGTGTACTTAAACTTTTTGGAAGAAAGTTTCTTCAAATTCGATCATTTGCAGCTTCAAAAGTTGACCCGAAAATTATTGCGCAGTGCCGTCCGGACAGATATGCTTGAAAACAGCACTGTCCGGCTTTCTTCTTCAACCGTCCGGACGGTGAACAGTACCGTCCAGACAGATATGCTTGAAAATCAATCTGTCCATCTTTCTTCCTGAACCGTCCGGACAGATATGCTTGAAAATCAATCTGTCCATCTTTGTGTCTTTTCTTCCATATTCAACCCCGATCAATCCGGAGCCTACAAAACCCGTTCAAACAAGTCATAAATGACTGAAACATACTTAAACAAGTGTCAAAACCATTTTTAGGTTGATAGAACAAAATTCGACATATTAAAACTCAAATGCTTAGGAGATAGCATTTCCATAACTTTTAACCACTATGCCTAAAACTTGGATTTCATATCTCTAAGCTACCAAACCAACTTGAACCACTAGAAAACACTTAAAATGACTATGTCAAAGTGTTAAATTATGCATTGGCTCATTAACATGGATTTCGGCAACTCAAACCTAAAATGTGGTTTTTAAGCATTGAAACTCAACCTTTTGCTTTAAAAACTACACAAAAATATGCAAAATACCATCCCAATCACTATGCCATAGGGCTGGTAAGCCATTTCCAATCGGATCCATGGCTAGAGCATTGGAAAGCAGTCCAAATGATACTGAGGTACCTTAAAGGCACACTGGATTATACGCTAGTATTAAATGGAAAAGATTTGCACCTAGTCGGATACACTGACTCAGACTTGGGAGGTGATGTGGATGAACGCAATTCTACCTCGAGATGTGTTTTTCTACTTAATGGAGGAGCAATCTCTTGGAGCAGTAAAAAGCAATCTTGTATTGCATTATCCACAATGGAGGCAGAATACATAGTTTATTCCTCAGCGGCTCAAAATGTTGTGTGGTTAAGGGAGTTCTTACAACATTTGTCAGTTGTCAAGTATGTGTCAGAACTTGTCACAACGTTCTGTGATAGTATGGCTGCACAGGCTTATGTCAAAGACCCCAAATATCATGGGAAAACCAAACACATAAAGATGAAGTATAATTTTGTCAGAAAAATGGTTGAAAATAAATAGGTGGTCCTACAACACATCTCCACTAGTAATATGGTCGCAGACTCTCTTACTAAACCAATCGCTAGGGACTCTTTTGAAAGACATGTGAGGTCCTTAGGTTTGCTTAGGATGTGATTTTGTTAGGATTATTTTTCATTTGCAGAACTGGTGTATCTTTAAGACTATCGTTTTGATACATTTATTTGAAATAAATTGAATTGTTTATTTGTACTCTGTGAAATTGCTAATACAATATTAAAGTATGTAAATAGGCATGATTGGCTCACTCACACGAGCAATCGACTCTGTCGTCGTGGGAGCGAGCAGAATGAGATAGTTTATGAATTTGATCACCAAGAGTGGACAAGATTCTAAACAAGTATCGCCTTAGTTGGAACTAAGATGAGATTCTTAAAAGAATCGATATGAAGTTTGATGAAGCCTGTTTTGAAAAAGTCAAGTATGAATTTGCTTTTGACACTCAAGAGTGAGCAAAATAAATTGCAAGTTTGTTGTGCCCATTGTAAGATTGGGGACAAGACTAAAACCTGTGTGGTTAGAGGAGGAAACATACGTCCTTGACTCGTAAGAGAGTAAGGAATACTTCGCCACAACATGTACTTCATACTATATGTGCTTGTGACCTATAGAGAAGTGAATGAAATAATCCCTACTTCATCACGGTGTGAGTCTTCGAGATCAAAGTGATACTTAAGGATCTCTTGATTTTACTCTTTGAATAACTTTTGACTATGTCAGGAGGTGATTGGACAATGGTTTGCTACCTTGACATGTTACGTATGGTTAAGAAGAAGATTCAACCTAAAGGTACATAGTTGGGAAAGCAAGTTGGACCAAAACTAAATGATAATAGGGCGAAGAGGAAAAACCTAATTTGGATGACACAAAGAACATGTATTTACTGGCCAGACATTGATTGCAAATACATGTATATTAAAAAGACAAGTATACGACTCTTCTGAGGGATTGAGTGATACTTGGTCTGTGTATTCAAACATGTTTGGGGTAAGATGTTACACTGATATTAATTTGACTAAGTCATAGTAAATCACTCAATTGTGATCTTAATCGATTTCTACTTTGGAGATACTATGGTTAGTGTGCATGAGGGTCACACCTTTTATTTGCCTGTATGATGATCTTTCTAGAACACTACCGTGTAATATCTTGATTTTACTCCACTTTGGTCCATCATGGGTGAGTGGGAGTATGTTGGACTTTAGGGAATCCAAGATGGGCCAAGCCCTTTGGGGTTACCAAGCCCATTTGGAGTGTTCCTTGTTGGTTAAGGAACCAACTCCTATCATATATATGATAAGGATGAAATACTTGAGATATTATCCATATCTCAAGAGGTTTAAGGTCAAGAAAGGTATAATGAGACTAGGACTCCACTACTATAAATAAGGGATCTCTCTATGGAACTTAACACACATATTTCATACAGAAATTACGGGTGAGTGTTGAGATGATTGCTAAGGGGTTCTTGAAGGGTGAACTAAGGGTGCTTTCCTCGTGATTGACATCTAAGACCTTTGCATCGTGAGATCGTTCCGCTGAAGAGATCTTAACAAGTAAGTTGAGCAGGTAGTTTAATTAGATGCAATTATACGTTAAATCCTTCAGTTTGTAAACAGAGTGTCCAACAAATGCCTAGAATAAGACAGCACAAAAACAGAGTAATAAGACCACCAAGCAACCAAATCTTTGTATATGTGATAACCCCATAAAAAAGCTATGGTTAATTACTATACTAATTGGAAAGTCAATTTAGGTTTTATATCTACAGAAATGAAAGGGTGAAAGCAGAAGTAATTATTAATGCGCATATGTTGATCCCGCATCTTTGTGTTTGATGAGTTTCACAATTTTGGTACGTCACATGTGACCATGCACTTGCCCTGTGAGATCTGCAGCTGAGCTAAAGAATTGCTCTTCAATAATTGAGCGACCTGCATGTTTAGAAAAAGGATACAATTAATTTTGTATAGTAAGACAAAAAAAAAATCCCTTTAAAGGGAATATTTACAAATGAAATATAATATATTAACATCATTACCATTTTATAGTGATTGTAAAATTTCATTGTATACTATGTTTTTAGTGTGGACCATGTCTTTTTCACCATTTCCTCCTATAAGTATTCTGAGCCCCTTAGATGTAGTGACTCTTAATATAGCAACATACAATTGTCTGTGGGTAATACTGGCCTAGGGAGGTACAATCCACCATTTTCAAATTTTGTCCTTGACTTTTATTAATTGTCTTAGCATAACATAGCCGGACAGGGGACTATCTTCGCCTTATTGTAAAAGGTCATTTCCTCTCAGATGCCGACATTATAATTCTTGGAATGAAAACTTTATCGCCCATATTGGTTCCAGTCATAATTATTGCGTCAACCACCCTATCACCCAATCTGGTAACCAATAACCTTGTCCCATTACATAATCTGCTGCCTTGGTTAAGGTTTCCCAACAACATAATAAGTGCATTGATTTTTAAGAATAACTCATGGTTTGGAAGCCCATTGAACGTCAATGAATTCAAAAATTCTGGTGGGTATAAGATATCATCTTAATCTAAACTTTCGTCTGCTTCAAAAATGGAGTCGAAGCTAAGATATATTTTTTGCTCTGAAGGTAGAAGAGAAAGTACCTCTGAATTGATTAAATCAACAGCATCATTTGTTCCAGTTACAATGGCTCTTTCTTTTAATTAATCAGGTTCACTGTATGAGGCTGCAAATGCATCGTAAATATCATAAGTTATATCACATATATCTCCTGATTTCGAAGGAACGATCATGTAGTTTGGTACTTCTATCCAAGCCGCTTCCTCTTCTTCCTCGTCTCTCTTAATAGCATTAATCTTTCCTTCACCAACATTGAGTAACCATTGTGCAAAATTTTCAAGCTCTGAAACTTCATTCTTAGATAAACCATTTGCAGATAATCTCATGTTTATTTTTAGCTTAAATACCTTGCAGCTGTTCCACAGATATGATTTGGTAATGCAAGCCTCGATTTTATCATGTCTTGATCCCCTGACAACAAGAAGAAGTATTTGCCTAAAGTCTCCCCCAAGAAGTATTGTTTTTCCACTAAATAGAGATTCTGAATTACCTGAATTCCCATTAAAATATGAGAGGATATTGTTTAATGATCGATCCAAGGCTTTGAAACAGTGAACGATGCGTCATTGGAGCCTCATCCCATACTATTATGCTAGCAATTTTTATGAGCTCCGCAAGTTGAGTGCCCTTTTTGATGTGACAGGTTGATTCGGCATTGATTTCAATAGGTATTTTGAATCTCGAATGGGCAGTCCTTCCACCTGGCAGCAATAAAGAAGCAATTCAAGAAGATGCCACAACAAGCACAACCTTACCTTTTGAACGTAGCTCCACTATTATAGATTTATTAAGGAACGTTTTACCTGTTCCACCATGTCCGTAAACAAAATATAGCCATCCAGTTTCTTCATAAACATAAGAGTGCACTGCATTGTAAACTTGTCTTTGCTCTTCGTTTAACTGCAATATAAATTTCTCACTTTCCACCTTCAGATGCTGTGTGTTGAAGCCTAATTCTTCAATCAACATTGTGTTTTTGAGATTCTGAATTCCTACACTTGTTGGTGTAGGAAGTTTGAAGTCACCTAGGGTAGCAGCGTTTCTTTGAAGAATAACTTGCAGGTTCACTAAGACTTGGTTTTTTTATCTCATTGGCAGATAAATGGAGGTTTTCTATCCCAAGTCTATGTCTTACATTGTAAGTGATGTCATCTTGTAAACTTATCAGCTGTGCCGTAAATAATCGATTTGCATCTACCACGTCACAGAATAACAACAATGTGACAAATAAGTTTCGAAGCTCATGCGGTGTAGCCCATTGTGTTGTTTCATCCATTGCTTGATGGCATTCACGGTCATCACCTATTAAACTCATTGCATTGCACGCCTTTTTATAAGTATCATATACTATTTCTTCAACTGTTTTGATTCTGTAAATTTCTGGGACCTTTGACATGTGTAAGTAACATATGTAAGTAATAGGAGTCACCAGCTGATGGATGTACATATGTTATACGTCCTATACACTCACCTCTCCTTCTACGAAACCACAATTTATCATTGTTGTCCAAACGCCAATTTGAAGGAAACTCAACATATGTGAGCTGACGTGCATCCTCATTCCCTGAATTTGTAAACATCCACTCAGTCAACATTATTTTTTCAATTCCAGGTTGTTGAAGAACTGCTGAAACTTTTTTGTCCCCTGGAAAAAATATATTGTTCATGAGTGGCATATGTATAGTCAACCTCTCAACTATTGGAAACCTATAATGTATATGATAATCGTAAATTCTCCAACATGATTCATACGGAGCCACATAGTTGCAATCTATATATATATATTTTAATCTCATCCACTGCTACAGATTTTAATCCCTGTCCACTTTCTTACAGAGCGGCCCTTTTTCTATCTGGGCCTTTGTTCATGTATTTGAACAAATACTTAATAGATCTCGAATGGTTACACCACTCAACATTGATATGAGCTTGGTATTTTAGAATCAATCCCTTATTATATGGAACAAAAAATCTATTATCAAGGCCCACCCCAAATTTTGATGCAACCCTACTATCGTCACGTCGCCTATAAATTGCAAAACCATCTTCTCATATGGTTGTTTGTGCCAGATTTTTCTTTGGGAAATGTTTCATGCATCTTCCATTTTTCATACAAAGTGCTTTGGGATTTGCAGCACCACAAGGCCCATGCATAATAAATTTAGAAACAACCTCATATAAAGTAGGTTTTGTTTCTTCAAAAGGGATTTTTGCACATATTATTCTGTCTATGTCATTAGATGTTGGGTGTTACTCATCCTCGTGTAACCATATTATAATATGAACATGAGGCAAGCCCCTTTTCTGGAACTCCATAGTATAAATTGCACCAACTACCCTGCCAAAATAATTTCATGTCTTTATGTCCGTCATAAATTCATCTAGCTTCATATGGGAATACACAGGTCACTATATCAAGTCTATCCTCCGAATTTTGACCTGGTATTAGAGCTAGTGCATTTGTGATTTTAGCCCATTTTACATGATAGGTGAACGTTATAAACAGGTTAGGGTTTCCTCTTGATCGACAAATAGCCATTGCATCATGAAAATTCTGAATCATATACCAGGACCACCGGTGAAACTCGATGGTAATATAACAAGTTGCCCAATGCTATTTCTTCTAACATCTCCCCTTAGGTATGCATCTTGTACACCTTTGTATATTTCACACCTGAAATGTTCTTGTTGATGCTTGAATCTAATATAACGTAACATTTCATTCTCAATGCATGCAAATGCGTCAACGATGAATTGTTGGAATAATTTCCCACCTCTTAACAAAAAATTTTCTTCGCCACAACTTTGTTGTAGAACATAAGCATAATATTCACTTCTTGTTATATTTCCTCTTTTCAATGTAGGCCTGTGTGGACAGAGTTGATAAGGCAAGTTGAGAGTGTACCCATCTTGTCCAAACAGAAAAAGGAGCGGGTATTGCATGGACATAAATGAAGGGTGTAAATCATCGATACGTTTAAGCGACTTGCTTTGATACTCCACGACTATATCACATGATTTGTTTGAATTTCCCAGATCACCGACAACTAATCCTGCTGTTTCAGATGCAGTTGGTGCATTATACTGCAATCCATCTTGCGATGTTTTGCAGAGAGTACCAACGAGATAGAATGTGATTCTCTTGCTGAAAATCTACTTTTTGCCAATTGAAACACCTTAACCAATTCATTAACCCCATCAAACATTTCAATCAACTGATTAACAATAGATACAGTTACTGTGATATGCATACTGTTATTTCCCAAACTCTTAATCCGATTTGCAGCTTCATTTTCTGTGTCGTAAATATAGAGTTGTGCAAAATGAGGTCTTTCACCATCCAACGAAAGAAGCGACCCTATCATGTGATGGTTTTGACCATTGATTTTGAAGACATATGGCCCTTGTCCGTTGTTAATTCTGTGATCTATTTTTCCTCCTATTGATGTGAATGCAAATATTGAGTTATAGGCTCTAATGTTTTCTCGAAAGAGCGTTGAGTTTCTTCCGCCATTATAATCAAACAACTGCA
Organism: Euonymus europaeus; assembly: GCA_963580455.1. Classification (NCBI taxonomy): domain Eukaryota; kingdom Viridiplantae; phylum Streptophyta; class Magnoliopsida; order Celastrales; family Celastraceae; genus Euonymus; species Euonymus europaeus. Next base: position 9,272,625 of record OY756961.1, on the reverse strand, counting down.
ATAAACGAGGCCTTTCTCTTGCAGTTGTTAGTTTAACACGACCATGTCTGTAGCAAGTAGAGAAAGTTGGAATAGGAGATCTAATAGATTTCACTCGCTCACCATACCAGAATATAGCCCCACAGTATTGGCAATTATGCTTTGGATATTCCAATTTCAGAGCTAGCAATCCACTTTTTGCAGAACAACCATGTTGCATGAAAATAGGTGGATCACTAATTGGTCCTGCAGATGATGAAGCCACGTCTGTAGCATCAATCCTAACCTTGCCTCTTATTTGCCAAAATTTCTTTTTTTTTCTACCTATTGTCTTTAACTGATTGATTACTGTCCATTATATGAGGTGTAAAATATGGGAAATGTGATTTGCAAGCTGAACAAAGAAAATTAAACTGAATACCCAATAAAAAAATGCAAATGTACTGTTCCCAAAAGATTAAAAGGCACAGCAAATATATTATATTAACACCACAAGATTAGATTGATGGCACATTTAAAAAAGGAGCAATGGTAACCTCTTAAATTCTATTCTTTTAATGAAGAATATAAATTATTATTTTTTCAAAAAAATTTGATGCAATGTTATCAAGGCCTTGGGTTAGGTTTTAATTCTTCCCGTTATATTTGTTTCATCAGCATCTTCCAACCTTTCAACCTAAAACATAATCATATAGTCAACGACCATGTATTAGTCCTATAACTTTCAATGTCAACAATATCATTTCAAACACTTACATAATCCTGGAACCATTGAAAAAAAATTCTCTACTTTAACTTTTTTTGTATCTCGTACTCAGGAGGCTGACGACCACGACATTGTCTTTTTAATATCGCTATATGGTTCTTGAATACGGTTTGATAATAACAAGCATGTTAAAATTGAAACAAACAGTACTACAAACCTTTCAGATAAAATATTATCAATGTGCATGATATAAGGGTTGACTTCCGCAGAATTGAATAAGACATATAGCTGAGCCATCAAATATGTCTTATCATCCAACTCAATGTGGTGAAGTTTTCCCAAATGGCATCCTCGAATTGAGAAATCAAAATCTCCATTGGTATCTTCCTCACAATCACTATTTCATAAAGGTCTATTGAACATTGTCTCCACATCATTCAAGTACTATGAACACAAAGTCATGCATTAGTTTGCCACATATGACTTCTAGAAAAACTTTGTTACCCACATATGACTTCAATGTTTATAGATACCTCTCAACATTATACATCAATTTATAGTGCACTAGTCCACAAATCTTTGCCTCAGTAGCTAGATGGATTATTAAATGGATTATAGTAGTGAAGAATAGTGGTGGAAATATTCTCTCTAGATCACAAATGTAAAGGCAATATGCTTCTTAATCTTCTCCAACTCATTAGGGTTGGGAAATTTTGAACAAACCATACGAAAGTAGTTGCAAACTTGAATCAGAGTCATGCAAAATTTTTGTGGGAGGACACCCCGCAACGCTATGCTAAGGAGTTCTTGCACTAAAATGTGACCATTATGTAAAGTCCACAATTTTACATTGATTCATTTGTATATACCGTGAGATATTATATGAATAACCATTATGAAACTTCACTTTTTTCAGCACATGGCAATTGAGTTCTTTCTCCTTTCAAGTCATCGTGTAACTTGTCGGGAGTAAATATATCTGACCATAATCTTTTTCTTATGGATGAATGTAACGCCACAACCTGAGAGGCACTATTGTATTTACAAATCTACATAAACAATGTGATTATTCATCAAAGGTCCATAAATTCAATCAATCTACATCCTAGGCATGGCCTCAGTCCGTCTAACAATATGTAATTTCACATAACATAAGGCTATGCATACATACTGAAAGGTACCATACATACACATCATCTAGGACACAATCCTCCATACAGTTGGGGAGTTCCGATTACACGGTATACCCTCCCAACCGATCAACATCCCACACCAAATAAGTGTATTAAGCATGTATCACAAACAAATACTTAATAAAAGTGAGAAATCCTCCCTACACCCTCACTCAACTACCTCTGGTTGACATCCATGTCATCGATGCTTCTACAGATCTGCATCACTGGTACTAGCACCGGACTCACCTGTGGGGAGGATAGAAAAGTAAGAGGTGAGTAGAAAGCTTATTAGGGTGAAAAATGAATAATAGAAATAAGGCTGAATATCTGAAAGAAAGTTTCATGCAGCAATATGTAAACTACAACATGAATAAATCAATCACAATGACCAACTATTCCTTGGTTGTCGTCAGTTAACTCGATTGGCACCAAACACATAACATATAGTGAGCACACTGACTTTGAAGCCAACTTAGGAATAGATGACCCTTTTATATGGCCCATCCAAAAGAATTTTCACAATCCGAAAATTCATTAATGATCAATAGTAACACATCACACATTTTAAATATCTCACCAGAAAAACTATCAAAAGTGTCCACTCAAATTTCCCAAAACTTCTTCAATTCTTCAATCAATCGTTCCAAGTAAATATCAATCATATTTCTAGGTTGTTGTTTTCCTATAATTAATAAGGACAACATAAATGAAGTTTGTTTCATGCACAGTCAAAGTGGTAAGTTGTACAACATCAAATCATTGGCCACATGCTACAGTTAACATTCATGTTATAAAAAGGATTAAACCCATCAGCAACTAACCTTAATCTTACACCAAAGTGAAATCATGATATGTACTGTCAAAGCTTTTCCAAGCTGGTGAGTCAATTGCATGCCGCAATAGATCATCTTTCTTATGCTCATCATTATGCAACCTCATAGATTGTGCAATCTTAGAAGACAAAGAGTTTCTGAAGTCTTTCTTTCAAAGGAAACCAACATAATACCTTTATGGGTCTTTTACATCTACATTTCATTGAAGTTCCAACATTTGGCAATGTTGAGGACTCTTGGATAGAAATTTTGACTTCATTATAGAGCCATCTACAAGCCCCACACACAAAATATGCATCTTTATCTGCATTTTCCTTCCAAAAAAGCATACAATGGTTGTGACATGTATGAATTTTCTCAAAATCAACCCCTGCCTTTTTAACGATTTGATTTGTTTCAGATGTATTGCGAGGCAAATTGACACCTTTAGGAAAAGCAATCCTTGACAATCAAGCATCATTGACAAATACTTTTTACTCATCCCACACATAGTCTTCACATGATCCAAATGGAGGACAAATGATAACTTGCTAAAGGTTTCACAATCTAGATATAATTTGTTATATGCATCCTTCATCGGTTCATAATGCTTTTTTGACTCTGTATTGAGCTCTTGGTCAATATAAATGTTAAACCTGTAATATTAAATACTGAGGGGTCTTATCCAATCACAAGTGTACATGCCGTGAGACAATATAAAAGTGAGTGGGGTCAAATCCACAGAGACTGTAGCAATTATCAATCAAGCAAAATAACAATAACATAAACGACTTGTAGAAAATTCAGATTATGAAATACTAAAGAACTCGACTAAACTCTTAATAAATCAAATTGAAGGGATCTAGCCTGTATTGGTGTTGTTCTTCTACTGCCACTTAATCACAAAATTTAATATGCAATCATACAAAGATTTAACGTTGTCAATCAAGAGACCTTGGTCCGGCTCTCCTAATTCTAACTTTCCTAAGCAACGTCTCTGGTTTTGGTCTAGCCCAAAATCTTTTCTTATCACAGGAGTTTTCGTCAGTGAACCCTAAGAGTTTCCCAAGACAAGCATATGAACGAGAAAGTCAACAATCACACAACCTCAAGTAATGGTGTATTACCCAATCAATCGTGTTCACAATTCCCAAATCTGGATCCTATGCAGATTCTTGTTACTTGTTAAACACCGGGTATGAGTCAGCCGAATGTGCTTAACTAACAATTTCTATTATTATGATGGTGATCAGGCAAGCATAATGACTAGAAATCAATAATAAATTTAGAGAATCAATGAATTAAACCAGATGTAATTGTCAATCAAATTGTGTAGCAAGCTGTAGTAGAAAAAACTAACCAAATCAAAATTAAATATAAATTTAGTTACACATGTTCATGATTCAATCGCATAAATAAACCAAAAATTCAATTGGGGGAAGAGGAGTGATGCTTGATCGTGGTGATTTTCCTCTTCCTTGCGTCTCCTTCTTTGGGGCTGGAGTGTTGTGGCATCCAAAAATGTCTTCTGGGTCGAGTTTCCTTGCTATTAAAATCCTAAGTGCCATGTCAACCAAATAACTTAAGTAATTGACCTGCTCAAATCCCTGGTCGCAAATAGGCCGCACTTAGGCTGCAGTTTATGTCCAAAAAAACTATTCATGCCTCCTTTTGCATTTATCTTTTACCTGTTCAATTAAACACCATATGGGTAGTATTTTGAACTTGAAATATATCAAATCATGCCCTTAAAGATTAGAAATATAGGTGCGATTTTGCACCTATCAAAATCCCCCAAACTTGACACTTGCTTGCCCCCAAGCATGCATAGAAAACATGGTGAATGCAAACTTTAAATCTAGTTTTGGCACAACAAAACAGAGTTCTTAACAAAATTAATGTTCTCTTATCAATAGAATGGAGTTTGGACTTCTTCAAGCAAATTTAATAAAAAGGATAATGATTAACAATTATCATAGTTACATGTCACCTCTACACACCCTCACCGGGATTCACTCATAAATAAAAGAATGTGTTTCACTTATGTGTTTAGGACTGCATTTTCGCTCATAATAGTTCAGACTATTGGCTAGAGGCTTGCGTGTCCATCCACACCTCTTTATACCAGAGAATTGTTTCACAGATCTAAAAAAAAACCACACAACTAGTAGGTAAATTAAGCATAAGGTGATAGAAGCAATGAAAACATAGGCATGCATGATTAGGGAAAGTTCACATAATTAAAGGTCCAGACAGAAAGTCTAAGAACATCATGCCCCCAAAATAACAAGAAAAGTAACCAACTGTCAGCTTCCTACTCCACTACCAACCTACCCCACAAAATGCCTTACATTCAAACCAATAACCATAATTCCCTTACTCTACTATGCACCATCTCCACCAAAAATCTAGCTATTACATAAAGATCACTTCTGCCTTGAGCTCCTCCTTCGTGAAACCATTGCCAATGGTGCTTCTTGGACAAGCTGTATGAAGGTTGCAAAACTCTGCTACACAGCTCCTATCTTTGTCTCCATCTTCTCTAATTGAACTAAAATTTTCCCATACACTGACCCAATACCCTCAATCTGAGATACTACCTACTCCTGCACAACTCTCATTTGCTCCACCTCATAACCAAAATCACAAATTCTCTCCTCCAAAGACCTAAGCTCTCCAAGATACTCTTCCTGCTCAAACTCCTCATTTTCTTAAACACCTTTTCTCCTTTTTGCTGCCGCCTCGCCAACGGCGCCTCACTTCTATCCCACCAGGCCTTAGTCAAAGGTGCCCTCTTCTTTTCCACTACATCTCATGTCTTAGCAAACACCCCGTCAACAATAGAGATTCTAGTAATCAACACACCAAATGACAGTACCCGTCCACTCAATTTTCCCTCTTTAACCTTCACAATGTGATTATACAATATTCCACCCATGCAAAAATTCATAGGGTTCATAATGACATACATCAAATAACATGTTTCGCATTGACAGTAGACAAATGGCTAACAGGTATCACATTACAATTAACAATATGAGCTAACAACCTATAGGTTTGCATCAAATCAGCATATGCAATCACATTCCTACTGAAATCAGTCACTCTCAATAGTCAAACTAGTAACTACAATAGACCATTCTGGCCACACAATATCAGATTCAGAAGCACCGAATTCTTTAAATCTATAATCAAGCTTCTGAATAGGTGGTGGTAGAGATAATTCTTGACAAACTTTCGTAGGATTGAAAAAAACTTATGTCCCATAATATATGCTTCACAGTAACTGTCACTCACTACCAAATTTGCACAAAACTCTTGCACAATCTGTATATTAGCTAACCCAACAACCTGACCAATAGACAACCATTCTATCTCTTCAAATATTCCATACCACAAAATCTGTTTGAAATTATCCATCACCACTAGCCTCTCTACATGCATTGCCCTCTACCTCCAGATCTTCTCATAATCCTCTTCCACACTGGGCGAGATGAATCACTCCACCGTCTCTTCCTCAAGCACGGAATGCGAGTTCCCTGCCTCACCTTGCTTAGTCTTCTTCGCTCGTTCCTTTCGTCGTTTTGCCATCTCAGACATGGTGAAGGAGATCTCTCAGTTAGTATTCCCCGCTCAGGGTGAGGGAATCGTTGATCTAATAGAGAGTTCTTAATAGGGCTTATGCAGCTAGGGTTTAAATTGCGACCCTGAGTGAGCTTATATACTATTCCATATGGGCAGCCGTAGATAGGTTGCAAATAGGTCTATCAGTACTGCCTTCTAACACTACTTTACTTCCTTCTAACCCAACCCTTCCATCAAAAGTCCAACCTATATTGCCTTCTTCATTTCAGCATTCCGTTGGTTACTCAAATTGTCCTTTAAGGACATGATGCTCCATAATGAGTGTAAAAGAATAGGCACTTTGGTGGTAGAGATATGGTTTTTGAGGCAATTCGTAGAACAAGGTATGAACAGGTAAGTAAAAGCACAAACAGTCTTTTGAGGCTATCAGTTGCAAATTCCTTATCATCTCAGTTCCACAATGCATGGTATTTTACTCGACTGATTTAAGGCAAGTTCTAGCAAGTATAGTACTTAAATTATAACACTCAATGTTTTATGCGACTCACAAGCTACTCAAGTGCTTCAATGACATGTATTTCAGGCAAAATATTCACACAAATCACCCTATAAAAATTACACTCTCACTCCCCACATTTAAGATAGTCAAACACTAGCATACCAAGTTTTAATAAAAAGAGTAAAACCCTCCCCCAAACTTAAACATGATAGTGTCCTCAATGGAATATTGTTTTCTTTTCCTTAAAAAAAATGAGCAGTAAATTAAAAGGCAATAAAGATATAGAAAGGAAACTTAGGGGATGAAGCCGAGCAACAATACTGTCGTTCTCGCATGGGTTCCCTCCCATGAAGTTCTGAAGTTAACGCCTACAACTAGACTCATCCATTAGACTAAGATGAAATTGGATCAAGGTGGATATGATCCTCAAGAGGAAGATGTTCAGAATCAAAATACAGCTTCACACGATGGCCATTAACTTTGAGGGTATGATTAGAGTCATAATGTTGCAACTCTAAGGCACCATGAGGTTACACGTTTTCACCATATAAGGACCATGATATCTGGAATGTAGTTTCCTAGGAAATATGCGCAGCCGGGAATTATACACAAGCACCTTTTGGCCTTCAGTAAAATTATTGCGCACCAGCTTTCTATCATGATATTTCTTGGAGCGTTCCTTGTACAGCTTGGCATTCTCTTATGCTTTATAGTACAATTCGTCCAACTCATTCAACTGCATACGGCGCCTTTCCTCAGCTTCTTTCGTATCAAAATTAAATTTCTTTATGGCCCAATAAGCGCAATGTTCCAACTCCATAGGTAAATAACATTCTTTTCCATAAACCAATCAGAATGCCGACATCCCAATGGGAGTCTTGAAAGCTGTTCGGTAAGCCCAAAGGGCATCATTCAGACGTAAAGAGCAATCTTTGTAATTTGGATTAACAGTCTTTTCCAAAATAGCTTTAATATCATGACTGCTAACTTCCACTTGCCCACTAGTTTGCGGATGATAGGGAGTGCCAACTCGGTGGGTGTTCCCATATTTCTTCATCAAAGAAGCACAAGGGTAGTTGTTGAAATGATTTCCCCCATCATTGATGATAGCTCTTGGTATCCCAAATCGGGTAAAAATATTATCCTGCAAAAACTTGACAACCACTCGATGATGATTAGTTTTGGAGGGGAAAACCTCCATCCATTTGGACACATAATCAACTCCCACTAAAATGTATTCAAAGCCAAAAGAGGAAGGGAAAGGTCCCATAAAGTCTATACCCCAAATGTCAAAGAGTTCAATAACCTGAATACCAGTCAATGACATTTTATCACAGGCTGAGATATTGCCAGTCCTTTGGCATCGGTCACAACTCCTGCAAAAGACAAAAACATCTTTAAAAATAGTAGGCCAATAAAATCCAGAATGAAATACCTTCAGAGCTATTTTCTTGGCACCAAAGTGTCCTCCACACGAATAAGTGTGACAATGCTTCACAATGTCCAACTGCTTAGATTGAGGAATACTCCGACGACTAATTTGATACGGGAAAATCTTGAATAAATAGGGATCATCCCAAATGTAGTCTCGGGACTTAGAAATTATCCGCTTCTTATCCTTATAAAAAATGAAATAAAAAAGATTTAGTCACAAGATAATTAACGATGTCTGCATACCAGGGAGTTTCAGCCACCAAGAGCAATTGTTCATCTGGAAAAGATTCACCCAAAGGCAGCTCATCATGAATGCCCTCATTGATTAATCGAGAAAGGAGATCAGCCACCACATTCTCCATGCCTTTTTTTATCTTTGATTTCTAGATCAAACTCCTATAGAAGGAGTACCCAACGTATGAGGCGTGACTTAGCATCCTTTTTGTCATCAAATACCGTAAAGCTGCATGATTAGTGTACACTACCACCTATGAGCCAACAAGATAAGACCTGAATTTTTCAAGAGCAAAAATGATAGCCAAAAGTTCTTTGTCTTTTGTAGAATAATTTAACTGAGTGTCATTCATTATTCTCGAAGCATAATAAATTGCATAAGGTATCTTGTCATTCCTCTATCCCAAGACAGCTCTCAATGAGTAATCACTTGCATCACACATCAATTCAAATGTAGTGTCCAGTCTGGTGCCCGCATGATAGGAGCTGAGGTAAGAGCTAATTTCAAATGATCAAAAGCCAGCCGACAGTTTACTGTCGACAAAAATTATGCGTCCTTCAAAAGTAAAGCATAGAAAGGTCTATTGGAAAAGTCTTTAATAAATCAACTGTAGAATCTTGCTTGTCCTAGAAAACTGCGAACACCTTTGATTGTTGTGAGATCGGCAACTTAGAAGTAATTTCAATTTTTGCGTTATCAATCTCAATATCTCTGCATGAAATCAGATGTCCTAACACAATACCCTCATTAACCGTGAAATGACATTTTTCCCAATTCAATACAAGGTCTGTTTGCTCACACCTTTTCAAAACCAGCCAGAGATGTTCAAGACACTCATCAAAATTGGACCCAAATAAGCTGAAATCATCCATGAAAACCTCAACAAACTGCTCAACCATATTAGATAATATACTCATCATGCACCTCTGGAATGTTGCTGGGGCATTACATAGCCCGAATGGCATTCTACGGTATGCAAAAGTGCCATAAGGACATGCAAAAGTAGTTTTTGCCTGATCTTCTGGTGCAATTGCTATTCGATTGTAACCACTGTATCCATCAAGAAAAAAATAATGACTATGCCCTGCTAAGCGCTCCAACATCTGATCAATAAAAGGCAATGGAAAGTGATCCTTTCGCTTCTCATTATTTTGTTTCCCGTAATCAATGCGGACTCTCCACCCAGTGGTCATCCTAGTTGGTATCAACTTATTATTCTCATTCTTGATCACAGTTATTCCACTCTTCTTTCAAACTACGTGAATTGGGCTCACCCATTCACTGTCTGAGATTGGATATATCACAACCACATCTAGCAATTTAAGAATTTCAGCTTTTACAACATCCTTTATATGTGGGTTCTACCTCCTCTGAGGATCTCTAGAAGGCTTAACGTCATTCTCCAACAAAATTCGGTGCATGCACCTTGCTAGGCTAATGCCTCGAATGTTAGTTATTATCCAACCAAGTGAAGTTTTATGCTGCCGCAGAATTCTTATCAATTTCTCTCTCCTCCAAACTTAAAATTGCCGCCACTATGACTGGTAGAGTATTTCCTTCTCCCAAGTATATGTACTTCAAGTGATTCGGCAATTGCTTTAGCTCCAACTTTGGTGTTTGAACTGTAAAGGGAACAAGAGAGAAATTATTAGGCGTCAGTTGTTCAAAAATAGGAAAACCCTTATCAAAATATGGCCTATCAAGCTAGAATGCTTGAATAGTCTCCTATATCTGACTACCATGCTCCACGGCTCCTACAAAAAATTCGCAGTCAACTAATCCTTGTGCTATCACCATCTCCAATGGGTCGTCTTGTGATACTTGAAAAACCTCACTCACAAGATCACGTATAACATCAACACGAAAACAATCTATGTGATCATCATGAGCTTTCATAGCATCAAACACCCAAAATTCCAATTCATGATCATTGACTTTCATAGTTATAGTCCCCTTTTTCACACAAATATTCATATCAACAGTAATCATAAAAGGGCGACCAAGAATAATAGGCAATGTTGTAGCCATTGGACTATCTTCCATATCCAATACAATGAAATTAGCGGGCAAGATAAATCCTTTTATAGAGACTAAGACATCTTCTAAAATTCCCCTAGGTCTCTTGACACCACGGCCAGCCAATTCTAAAGTGATGGAGGTGGGTTGAAGGTCTCATAAACCTAGTTTCTAAAAAAATTGATTTCTCACCTTGCAAGGTATAATGAAACTACCAGGATCTTGAAACTTAGGTAAGAGCTTATGTAACAAAACAGCACTTACCTCTTCAGTCAAAGCTATTTTCTCATGATCAACAAATTTCATCTTGTTAGTACAACATTCTTTCAAAAACTTATGCTCCATTTGTTTCACGAAAAAGTGTTCATTCATGGAAATTATTTTTACAAGAAAAGAATTACAGGGAAAATATTAATTTTATGGTATTTGGCCAAATATATAGAATATTTTTTCCATTGTTTGTTTCCTATAAGGAAAAAATATTTTCAAACTTTTTATTAATTTCTTATTAATGGTAAAGTGTAACTAGAATCTCAATAATAGATAGAATAGAAATCTCTTGACACATAAATTTTGACCTAGAACTTCAATAGTTATAAAAAAATTCAGCCACATTCAACATTTTAGACCATAACAAAATAAAAGAGGTACAAACTCTTATGAGTACCAAACATAATAGCAGATCATCAAAATAGAGTCATTACAGCTCCATCTCTATTTATTAATGTTCTCAAAGTAATTAGCATAAAATAAAAAGATATCATATGCAAATAGTGATAAAGCTTTGGTTGACAATCATAAAATCTTTAAATCGATCCCAAATGCAACTCAAAATCCAAACTTCTCCAATCTATAAGTGAAAAGAAAATTAATTAGAATGGTTATAAGATGAACTAAAGTTTCATGAGGTTCAGTAATCAAATAGTACTTTTCACCTTGTTGGCAAGCTTGTAGAAATCAAAGTAGTAAGGCCAAGAGCTACAAATCTATGGAACATGCCATCTCTCTGCAACATTACACCAAAGTACCGGGCATCTCAAAGAATTGAAATTTCAATTTACTATACCCCATAACCCATTAAAAAAAAGCAGAAAAATGTAGCGCATATGTCACAGTAACAAAGGGTGTCCATTAATACAAAAAAAAAAACAAATAACACCAATTAGTGAATAAGGATCTTACAATGATGGCAGGGTCCAATCGTCCAGAAAGAGCAAATTTGCACAGCATTACAACATGCATATGCATTACACAGACTATTTACGTAATTTGAACCTGTGACATACATACGGGTTGATCCAAACTCAAACGTATTTACCCCTCTAAGGTCCAACAAAGCAGCAACAAAATGGCTACGCCACTTGATTTGGAGGGTTCCAAACCTTTCTTTGGCATGCCACACAGGTGCAAGAAGTATATATCAAAGAAAATGGTATGACCAGAAGAAAAGTCATACTATGATGGTGGGATGGGAAACAAAGAGGAAGGTGTGGAGCATTGATGAGATGGAAAGAAATGGTTGGGCTTGTCCTTTAAAGAGAGAAGCTGCGCACAGCAAAAGAGGAGGAAAAAAATTGAAATTGGCAGCAGAAAAATTCACAAGGGATAGAGATAGAGATAGAGAGAACTAAGGAAAAGGAAAAGGAAGAGGACATGCAATCCCACTTTTTGTGTATTCTTAATGGTTTGTATCAGACCATATCTTCCCTTAAAGTTATACTAACGGGAAAGAAGACAGTTAGATCCATATAGAGAAGTCTAAAAGCTGAAAATCATATAGATAGAAGACAAAGATTATAACCATGATCATATAGTCTCGTTTAAGCAGTACAAAAATAACTTTCAGTTATGTTGTCATAGAGAAGGAGACACGATCAAAATAGCATCATGAACTACCCCAATAAATCGTGAACTCAAATATTGGCTTCCACACAAACTGAGCAAGTAGTCACGTAAAAGAAAATTTTAAAACAATAAGAATAAACTACATCTGTGACATAGCTACGTAGATATGTGCATTCAAATTTCTTCACTACAAATGAGGGCCCAAAAAATCCATGGAAGATAAATACATATATGACTATAAGCAACTCATCCCATTGAAAATAAAGTATAGATGAAGATAGCACATGAAACCATGACAGTGTACCAACAAAGACTTATTAAATGATCGCAATAATATGCAGTTAAAATCATGGCTATTAAAAATAAAGTGAAGAAATTATAAAAATAACCTGGAAGGAGCAAATATGCTATGAAATGCATGTGTCCAGTTCAACAGAATTGTGATGAAACTCATGGTATGGGCCAATTTGATGATAAGGAATAATGGGTATTGATGATAAACTTATTACTAATATAATATATTAATATTAGATTCGATTGGATTAAGGAATCTTCCTTGTTCTAGCCTTGGATGAACACCACTAGAAGATTAAAGTCAGATAGCAGACTATTTAAAAGAAACTAGTTGTATATGTATTTGCAATGAAACTAGTAGATTCAATCCTCTAATTGAAGCATTTAATATAAAGAAAATCCAAACTCAGAAAGTAAAGCAAGCATCGTACACAATCTCAGGTTCAAAGTACAGAGAACAGAAAGAAAAGCAAACTTTGATAATTAGAAAACAAAGAAAATTTCAAAATCTCTATTAGTTATTTTATTTTTAGAATATAAGCATGAAAACCCAGATTTGCGAAAGCAATGAAGAAGCCATTCTTCCTCCCTATTTATACAGTAATTATTTTGCAATATGGACCAGAAAACTGTCAAAGAACAATGTGTAATATGTAGTTTGGGAGAACCCAGATTTAAGCGAACGATTCATTCAACACTATACCCATTAATTTACTCAGACAGAACTTCAGATCAAATCTATAAAACATATAAACAGAGCAACTAATACAATTGATCTTGTCCGAGAACTAGTTTGGGAGACAAACTGTGATTTTTTGTATTGCAATAACATATAGAACAAAAGGGTCGATCTAAACCCAGGTGCCAATCTGAAGCACAAAGCCAGAAACAATTTGCACGAAACAATAGAGAAATCATACCATTAAATCGAGAAATCAAACAATACATAAATCATACCATTAAATCGATCTTAAAACAAGTTGCACGAAATCGGCCTCTGGGAAGAAAAGAGCGCACAACCAGGTTGTCAGATGAAGCGACGAATAGAGAAGAAATCAGTCGGAAAAGAAGCGAGAAGAAACGAGCAGCACGAAGCAAAAATAGAGAAGAAAGGAGAAGCACTCACCGAGAGAAGGAATCAGCCGGAGAAGAGGAGAAGCTGCATAATCGTTCGTGTTGGAAGGGGGGCAAGAGCTACGGAAAATGACTGCCACTGTTTTAAACGGGGCGTCATTTTCCGTTATCAGGGTTTGTTTTTTTTTTTACTTTTATTTATTTTTCATTCACTTTTTCAATTTCTTGTTAACAAACACAAGAAATTAAAAATATATTTTTCTAAAGGGGTGTTTTTCCCCAAACAAACAGAGCCTTAGAGTTTAATGTTTATACTTTATGATTTTGAGATTTAAAATATTAGGATTTGGTATTTAGGATTTTGGGATTTTAGGTTTAGGATTTAGAGTTTCAGGTTATTTTTTGTTTGATTTTCAAAAAAATTTATAATTTTTATTATATATTTTATGCGATCCTCTATTTTTTTGCTTAATTTCAAAATTTTCTTTGATTTATTTTGGTAAATTTTGTGAAATTCTCTAAATTTATGACAAGTTTGTGAAATCCTCTGAAATTTTTTGTTGTTTTTTGTTTGATTTTCAAAAAATCTATATTTTTTTGATATATTTTTATGAAATCATCTGAATTTATTTGCTTAATTTTGAAAACTCTTTTGATTGGTTTTAATGAGTTTTGAGAAATCCTCTGAATTCTGGATAAGTTTGAGAAATCCTTTGAGTTCATTCAGAGGATTTGATAAATGAACATTTAAACATATCGATGATGGATCTCATTGGAAAGAGTTTTTCGTGTTGATTATGAATATATTTTTTTTAAAAAAAATCCGACTTGTACTTTGAGAGATAAAACCGTTTTAAAGTTTTTAAAAGAAAAAAATAAAAAGAATCTGGTGATGTCAGCATATGTCATACACATAAAGATTTATTGAAATAAAGGTAGTTTTGTCCATAATTATTTAAAAGATGTTTTGGAATATTAAAAAATTGAAAGGACTGAATGAAATATATATTTCTATTAAAGGATTTATTGGTGAATCCCCCTTATTTAATTAATTTATTTATTTATTTATTCTCTCAAATCTGATCCAACATTGAAAAGTTTTTAAATCAAAGATATAGTAGATAAAGTCATTAAATTACATATATATTGAATAATAGGATATAGTAGATAATATTAAGCAAGAAAGTACTTTTTTTTTACTCTAAAAACCACGTAAATCAAGAAGCTATTAATAGATGAGACCATTCAATTTTATATAATTTTAATTTTCTATCAACTTTTTGTCTTCAAACTACCATTTATATATCTTTATATAAAAAATATAATCTAATAATAATTTAATTTATCTTTGACTAAATTATAGTATCACTATTAAAAATAATTTCAAATTAAATTGAACTTAGACGAAACTATAATAACCGAAACAAATTTTAATTTTTAATCGTTTTAGTATTTTAAAAATTTATTTATTAAAGCAGTCATTTTACTTTTTTAACATGTATATATATATATATCATCATACAATGTATATAAGTAGAATGCACTTTCACTTTTTTCCTCCTAAACTTACAAAAAAATTATAATATTAATTAAAATTTTCACCTAAGTTAACGAACATTTGAAATATTTTTAAACCAAAGATATAGTAGATGATAAGAAATAATAAAAATACTAACCAATCAAAATCAGGTAAACCAAAAACCTATTAATACATAAGAATCTTTAATTCTTATCAAGCCTTGATTGTTTAGTCACAACCGTAAACATATTTGAATATCTTTTAGTATCCTAATTCCTAACAACCATTTATAATTGTCATTTTATTGCTATGTAAATTACAATTTAATAATTATCCTTCATAAATATTTAAAATATATTATGATTATCATTTATCCTATGCAACCATAAATGGATAATTTCAAATTAATGAAGGATAATGGTTAGAAATATTGGTTATACCTAAAAATAAAAATGATTATAGTTTACGAATTCTTATTATAATTTAACAATTTAAAATGTTTAAAAAAATTTATTCAAAAAATAATATTTCATATAATTAAAAATTTTAAATACGCAAAAAAAATTATGAGGACCAATCTAAGATTTTCATTTTTATTTATGGCACTAAAATTTCTTTTGATAGCAATCCTTCTTTTTTTATTTTTTTATTTTGTAGGAGTAAATCTACATGAGCAATAATGTGCGTCATTATTTCTTATTCGAAAGTTTATGTGATAAATTAATGATAATTATTTTTTAAATATTTTTTTGAGGGTTACTCGGATATCTAATTTTATGATAATTTTAGTTAATTTTTGATTTATTTATAGTGTTCTATTTTCTTGAATAAAATTCAGGGCTATTGGGGTCGATAATACCTTCTAGAGGAAATTTGATCAATAACAATATCTTAAACAAGCCCGTGAACGTGAAATACAAGTTCTTTACTCCTTTGTTTCTTCAAACTCTTTAAGCCTTCATAATTTTCATGGATATTTTTTTCTTGTAATGTCTAGGAGGCTATGAGAGCTTTAAATCCAAATGCAAGTTTATTAATTTTGGTTGATTATGAAATTTGTGTGATTTTGTATAATTATATGGGATTTTATATTGATGGATTTTGAGGAATTAAGTTTAATAACAATGTGATTCATTAGTAACAAAAGTTCCTCCGATGAAAAAAAGCCTTTGAAACATATGGATTATGATGTGAATTATGATGTTCATCTCTTTCTTTCCAGCAACATTGGATTGCATTTGAAAATATTAATATACATTAACAACAATTTTTGAGTATGATGTCATACCATATCATTGAGTTTTCTTCTCTTTTATATTTTTGCTACGTGGGTGAAGAATCTGATGTAGATTTTAACAAGAAGAGTGAGGATGTGAATGTAAATATTACACTTTCTATGCCTCAATTTCATATGCTGGCAGTACTAGCTGTGGGATCTCCCGTGATGCCTCATATGTTCTTAAATCATTCACGTATTATCAAAGAGTTGAGTTTTTTCTATTTGAATTTGGTGGATTTTATGATTGAATTATTTTGTTATTGATGATTGTGCTAACTTATCATACCGAGAAATGAACTTATAATTTTTAAATTGCAGATTTTATCATATTAGCTTACGATTGAATAAATTTTATCTTATTAGCTTACAAGTGAATAAAATTTTAGCTAGTATTTGAATAGACTTTTTTTTGGTTGCTTATAACAAGCTTACAAGGATAAATTTTGTCCCTTAAATTATCTTTTCATTATTATTTTCATGACTTCCTGAATGTTATATTTTGTGTATAAGGGTTAGGGGCACTTTGCATTTAAACTTTTTTGAATCACAACAAGCTTGCACTACAAGAAATCTAGACAATAGTGACAACGCTTCTGTGACAACTACAAATAATGTCACTGAAAGTATGTTTTCAGTGACAATAATATTTTCCTGTCACCAAATATAACTTTTAATATATTATAGTGACAAGGTCGAGTTATTGTCACTAAAAAGATAATTTTTGTGACAAGTTTTTTTTATCGTCACTAAATGTTGTCACTATTAAGATATTAATTTTCGAGTGAGCATGGACGCAAAAGTTTTTTATTTTTTGTGACAAGAAAAATAGCATGTCACTAAATACTATTAATGCAAGTGTTTTTTTGTCACAAATTGTTTTAATTAAATAAAAGCAATAAATTAATTAATTACAATTTCATTTTGGTGGGAATTGAAAATAAATGTGGCGCCAACAATTTGTTTTTTAGTGATAAGAAATAATAAAAAAAAATAAAGCCCAAATAGTTTAATTTGCCTAACCCAAATCTCCATTGCCCTAATTTGTCTAACCTAAATTCATTTTTGCAATTGCTGGAACTACCATTGAAATCTGCGATTGTTTGCCACGGAGAGCTCGGCTTTGCACTGCACTTGCAAAACTGAAATTCGGAGGTATTTGTTTTACGTTAGACTACCTGAAACTATCATTGTTTGAGACAGTCACCACTCCGCCTTTTTACTGCCCATGTTTTTGTGAGAGGCCACATGGGGCGCACTCATAATTGCTGACCAAAGGTGGGTCTAATCCCTTTGATCATTCTTGATCTGGACTCCCTGTTCTCATTTTTCTTTTTGAAAAATGAGAATAGGGAGTCCAGGCCAGAAACATTGTTTACTGTTTAGTGGATTAATTTTCTACTTTTGTTAGTTTTGTAAACCATGGTAATGCAAAAGGAAGATTTGGCATTCTAGTTGTGATCTATCATACTTGTCCTCTTGTTCCTTTCCCTCTCTATTATTGTTGCTTTAATTACTTTTGCAATGTTTTGCAAACTAGCAACTCATGCATTGCTCTTTCTTGTTATTATCTCTGTGATACTTTTTAAGATAATTATCTCCGTCATTAGATTATTGTTAATCTATAAGTGATTTAATTACGTTTATGTTTTTTGTTATTTGAAAATTACACGGGAACAATGTTGAATAAAGAGTGAATAAAGAGTGAATAAAAATTGATAATAGAGCGAGCCTTGAGTATAGAAAATGGGTTGATGCATTTGTTGACTTTGCATTTAGTCAAGAGAAAGTTGGTGACAGAACTCGGTGTCCTTGCAATAAATGTAGGAACACCGTGTTCAAAACTAGAGTTGCAATTAGGCTGCATTTGTTCAAAAATGGATTGAATAAGAGTTACAAAACATGGATTCTTCACGGAGAAAAATTAGAAGACACGGCGGAAACTTCCAATTTTAATTGTGATGAGAATTTGAACGAGGAATTTGAAATTGATGATGTTGATGACTTAATTGGGCTAGTTCATGATGCATATGCGTTTGAGAATGTGAATGCTTCTCATTCTCATGAAGAAATGGTCAACGAAACCCCGAATGATGAGGGCAATAAATTTTACAAGCTATTAAAGGATGCTAATATAGATTTATATCCTAATTCTAAGGTTTCTAAATTGTCTTTTACTGTGAAACTCCTAAACTTCAAGAATCTTCACAATTTGACTGACAAAGCAACAGATGATATGTTAAACTTTTGCAAAGAGATTCTTCCTAGAAATGCTTTGATTCCAAATTCTTATTATCAGGCAAGGACTATCATTCGAGATTTATGTCTTGATTATGAAAAAATAGATACATGTAAGCATGATTGTATACTGTATTGGAAAGAACATAAAGATGCACAATGTTGTCTTGTTTGTGGCTTATCTAGATGGAGGTTGTTGGTCGCAAACATAAGATTCCTCATAAGATTTTGGGTCCTTTCATTATCTCCCCCTTAAAAAAAGTTTAGTCTTTAAACTTTTATTACCTTATGATTCAAACAGAGCTGGATGTTTCTTTTTCATCTCTTCCTCTAGCTCCCATTTAGCATCTCTTTTTGTGTTGTTCTCCCACTGCACTTTGACATATGGTATGGTTCGGCGCCTCAATACCAAATCTTTTCAATCTAGAATATGAATCGGCTGCACTTCATATGACAAGTCAGTTTCTATTAGTAGTGATTCCAATTCTACCACTCAATCTGGGTTGGGTATATACTTCCCCAACATGAATATGTGGAACACGTTATGTATCCTGGAAAGGAATAGAGAAAGAGCCAATCTATAAGCTACCTCCCCTACTCTCTCCAATATTTCAAATGGTCCAACATGATGTTCACTTAATTTTCCCCACACTCCAAATTTCTTAACTCCTTTCTTTGGAGAGACCTTCATAAATACATGGTCTCCAACTTTCATAACTCCTTTCTTTGGAGAGACCTTCATAAATACATGGTCTCCAACGTGAATTTCTAACAGTCTGCTTCTATTATCCGCGTAGCTCTTTTGTCGGCTATAGGCAATTCTGGGTCTTTCCTTCATTAATTGTACATTTTCTACCATTTTTTGTACAATTTTTAGACGTTCTCCTACCTCATCCCAATATGAAGGTAAATGCTCATCCAAATACCCTTCAAGTCAATGGTACACGCCCTTCACATATTTTTAAAGAATAAATCCTTCAATCTTCTATCTTGAACTTCTTCTACAGTAAACTTCTTAGTTGGGACCTCATTCTAATTATATGTCTTAAAGGGTACATCAGTTGTGATGCCCCGACCCGAAATTCACGCACCGAGCCGGGTGCGCCATTATAGACGAGTGCACCGTCACTAAGGACCTCACCACACGTCAACCTAACCCCGGATTCTAGTGAAAATCGGTCAGCACCTCCCCGTATATCGAAGGATGCCAACCTTGAATCACATATCACAACTTATGAGAAATGTAATCATTAATAATTCAGAGTAATTTTGCAACTTAGCAGGGCCTCGGGCCATCTAACCATAATCACACTCTAGGCAGGGCTTCAGGCCTCCTAATCACATGCAAATAATATGCAGAACATAATCATATCAATAACGTCATCAAGACTCTCAAAGGCTACAAATCTGGACCCATGGTCCACCATCCAGGTACGGGAGTCCTGATCACACGGCATACACTCCCGACCTTTTATCAAACATACTGAAAAGGTATTTAACAACATAGTGTTCAACAATATAAAAATACTAAATGTACTCATCATCTACCAAGTTCCAACGTATCACACTATGAATCCTAATGCTCCTAGGGTGGCCATCCATGTCACGTTGCCTCCTACTGATCCGCAACATGGTTCTCAGCATCAATCTCACCTGAAGGATAGAGAAAAGAAATAGGGTGAGCAGGAGGCTCAGTAGGGATATAAGAAGAGTCATAAAGATTTAAGACTGAATATTGAAACAAGCTCAATGCAGTAAGATGACATCTACAAATGTCACAACAAAGTATAATCATAGGCTACACCCTACAGCGTCTGACACCAGTCAACGAATATTCCAAGAAGCAATCGGAACACTTGCACTTTGTCCCGGACAACCATAGGTGCACCTTCACAATGGGAATCTTGATCCTGGCAACAATCTGCCCATTTGATACCCAACATCACACAAAATTGAACCTAAGGATACTACGAGTTCATACTCGGAGATCCGGTACATCTGCAATGCATGTCCAATCATGTCATGCAAAAAGGAATTTTTATATAAACAATCTTATATATATATACGTAACTACATGATGCATGAACAAGAATTATCATGCCCAATAGATGATTAAGCATTCATAAGGTTATGCAATTAATCAATAATCAACAAAAAGGTTCGTTCTTCCTAAGGAACAATTTAGGCGAGAACACAAAGAATAATGACCAATGAAGAAGTAAAAATGCTCTTTAGAGAACAAATAATACGATAGAAAAATGGGGTAAGAATCTCTACCTCGATTCCAAGCTATCACAAGCTACAAGTTTTCCGAATATTAGGGTTTGAGTTTTCGAACCTACCATATAGAAAATTCATCACCCATTCCCACAAATTAATTCCCAGCAATCACAATCAACTCAAACCCAAACAACATATCAAGGAAAATTACCTTTCTCACTCTAGAAATCCCAAATATGTCAAACTCAAGCCTTCAATCCAACAAATCATCAAACAACCTAGTATATATCATCATAAATAGGCTCAAATCAACTTATATAATCATTCTAAAACATCCATTTGAAGTTCCAATCAAAGTCACATAAACCCTAGATTTTATGGAAACTAGAAACTTACCTCAAATCTTCCAAACTTTGTGGAATCCCTCTTGAATCTTCTTTTAATCTTCAATCCAAGCTTAAATTCTTGAAAACCTCTCAAGCATCTCTCTTTCTCTCTATTTCTCTCTCTCTCTAAAAGTCGGAACTCCAATGAAAGATACAAGTTCTGGTCGTCGATAAAGGTATTTTACCAGCTCGGGTTGCACCTAGGAGCCCTGGATCTGGATTTTCTCCCCAAATCCACTACTCTGGGTGCTATGTTGGGCGTGCACAAAAAATGCGCCCAGGCGGGCTGCCTAGGTGCCCCAGCGCTATCTCCTCTTAGCTTCACCACTGTACTGGACGTTGCGCCCTATACAGTTTCAACTCATCTTATCACTCCTCTTTTCCGTTTCACCACTATACTGGGCGCTGTTGATGTATCTATTTCGACTCTTTTTGAAACCATCGAAATAACCGCCGCAAAGTGATTTTACGATGGTTAAAATCGTCGTTGTTTGTTTCTTTCTGTCATCTACTTTTTTATTTTTTACTCTAGTTTATGGCTTAAAAACCGTCGCTGTTGTACTGACAAATTTTAAAATTATTATTTGTGACGGTTTGACGACCGCCACTAAAATTTTGCCATTTGTTTTTAAAGTAAAGGGTTCCTTGAATCCACCTCCCACTTTCACAATTAAAAAGACTAGACACTATTACACACTCAAATCTCACATATAATTGAGAGATAAGCTTACAAATTGAATATCAAATGATTCAAATTATATACAAAACCTTACAAATTGAATATCAAATGAGTTGTAGTCTTAGATGTATCTCTCTCACCATGAGAAAACCAAGTTCTATACCCAATCAAGATTCCATTACAAATCAAGTCATCATATACTTCATTTCTATAACTATTAGCACAAGATTTACAAGGACATAAGAGTTTGCACTTTCCGGAAGATTTTCAAAAGCAAAGTCAACACCAACTTTATATGCTACGCTATTTTGCGGTTCATCTATCCAACCTTTATCAATCATTTTTTTTTGTCAATTAGAAAATTTATATAGTAATAAATAGTTGGAAAATAACCTTTCAAGAAGCACCAAAAGGAAGTAGCGTAGTAGTTGATGAACTCAAAAAAGTAGCATCTTGAAAGGGGCATGTACACATTTAGAAAAACGGAAAAAGTATCAAAGAGAACAAGTTCAAAAATCTGTAGAAAAAATCTTGTAGGAAAATGAGTCTGCAAAAAGTCCTAATCTACCAAACCACAAAAATTACCTGAGTGATCCGCAAAGGTCGAACGAATATGTGTGTAGTAGATCAGGTCGGCATACTGAGAGAGAAAAAGATGGAGTGAGCCAGAGATCGAAGTTGCAAACAGAGATATGGAGTGAGCTAGAGATCGAATCCGCAAACACAGAGAGAGATGCGTGAGCCAGAGATGAGCGATAGTAGAAGTCTTAGTCTAGTGAGCAAGAGAAGTTTCAGTCAATAATATATGTCGTTGAGTTAAAAGAATAGGACAAAACAAAAAGGACAACAATGAATCCACCGCTATAGACTCAATTTGTTTTAGTGTAAGTAGACTCAAGTTTTTGCAATTTAACATCATACATGAGTTCAGGTTTTAAGCCCCCTATAAAAAACCTCTTTAACAATGCAAGGCTCCTATTAGCCAATTTTCTAAACTCTGTAACATAATCCTTCAGATTGCCTACCTACTTCAAGTTGAACAAAACCTCTGCACTAGTCTCAAATTTAGAAGACCAAACTAATTGCAAAATTCCACCGTGAATTTATCTCATCCTTGAGTGGATTGAAGACAATGAATCCATCCAACAAAACCAATGTAAAGCCTCTCCCTCCAAATTAATTGATACAATCAAAATCTTCTGATGATCAAGAGTTCCATGGTAGGTAAAGCATTGCTCGATCAACTTTGTGAACCCAAGCCATTGGATTCCCATTTAAGTCATGAAACTAGGGAATTCTACTTTTTGCCATGCCCTTTGACAGTTTCCTCTTTGCTCCTGTCCCTCAAATCTTCTTGCACGATTTCTACCAAACACAGATCGATCTTATTCTTCCCTATTCAGAGCTTGCTCAGGTCCCCATCCTTTCGGAGCTAGCTCAAACCTAGTTGCCATACTAAGGTTCATATTTGTGATACCATGATTCACAGATCCTTAAAGTTTCTCAAAAGCGTTTGACATATGCTTCATGTTGAGCTCTAGATTAGAAACACGAGGATCCATCGCAACAACAGCTCTAGTAATTCATGGAATAAACAGAAACGGAATGGTAGAATCAACGTTCCTTTAATGCCAATTGCTATGTAAGACAAAGAATGGAAGAAAAGAAGAAAATACAATTTTTATTTCATCAAGATGTCGCTTCTACCACATTGATCACAAGGATCTCCAACAAGCTTCTGAGCATCTTTCCTACTATTGTTTTGGCATCGCACTCCATTGATTTCTCAATTTAGGCAGCTGCTCTGAGAAAGTCTTGAGTTGATACAGAGTTGATACAAAGTTGCTATGAACTGTATGTAATTTGTTACAAAAGCTGATCATAATAACTGCAGTTATTGCAGGATTCTGACATTTTGGATATTGGTACTGCATATTAATGATTATTCATATGCATAAGATTTCGATTGAATGCAAGAATCAAATAGTAGTGTTTATTTATGAGGCCACAGGGACTAGCGAGTACTCTTTCCTTCTTGTTTAGTAAGTAGTAAGCTTGATTAGAAAACAATGAAAACAAATTCTCCTCTTTATTCTGTATAATTCATTTTTCACACCGTCTTTAACATGGAAGTAAAGATTGAGTTTTTTTTTTATAGATATTCTGCAACCACCTGAGTCGTCTAGGTGTAAGGGTTGGAAGACCATACTGATTGAATAAATTCAATCAATGGAAAAGAATATTCATTAATTGCTATAAAAAGGAACAAATTGAATAAGAAAAAAGGTACAGCGAACACCATAAATTGTTGCCCGAATTCCTAGCTAGTCATCCAGCAATTGTCGACGGCACATCATCCAATAATTTTTGAAGGCCGATCGGACGGACAGGTATCACTATTTTTCAACCAACGAAATAAACAAGAATGATGAAACACATGATCGCAAGGCATTCAAGAGACGTCCTTTTTGGCCGACGACAGCTCATCCAAACAAACCAATGACCATCACTATCAAACCCCTCCTTCCTCTTCAGCTCCAGTACACTCTCCATCACCACCTCTCGATGGCCAAACACCTCGTACCTAGCGACCTCCACATCAGCAAACAAGAAAAGATCATCAGAATATGAGCTAAACGGAGGGCCAATCATTGGTAACTGAGTAACGACAGAAGCAACTTGTCAGACAAAGATATTTAAGGCCTCTTGATCTTGAGTTAATTGAAGAATGATGTTGCTGCAGACGGGAGTGTGGAGGAGGCGTTGTTTGATGAGACCAGGAGAGGTTAGGGCTTCGGTCAGAATGCGGACCAAAAAAAATTTGGAGTGCCCACTTGTTGGGTTTGCCCAATCATCATGTTTTTTTCTTCAACGGAGTGGTAGAGTGTCTGCTGGAAGTTTTGCTGGAATTGGATTTGCAAGAATCCTCTGCCCATGGACGTCAATTGATTCCCCTCTAACACCAACAGTAACCATGGAAGAAGTCGAACACTTCATCATCGAAATCGTAGTTGCAAGAAAGGAAGTATGAATTGTTCATGTCTTGTGTGTCAAGCCAATCCATGTCGAAGAAGGGTGGGGATTTTCTGACTGTTGTATTTAATTATTTTATAAAAAAATCTTGAAAAAGTATTTTATACGAAGGGCGCATATTTTTGTATTATTTTATAAGAAGGTCACAAATTTTTGTATGCTTAAATAGTTTACAATTTATTTAACGCGGTAAAAAAGTATCCCCATGCTATTAAGGTCATTTTCGTAGAGGAGGAGGATAGTGAAATGAGTTCTAGAATCCAGTGGCGATGTTAGTCTTGAGAGGTTGGAGAAGAACTTTTAAAAATATATTATATATAACAATAATAATTAAAAAAGAGTTCAGCAAGTTAATTTTTTTTTTAAATTGAAGCATGGTGAATATTATTTGCCTAATTTTTTCTAAATGAGAGTTAAATGTGTTTAAAATTTTTATAATACCATTACAGTTTTTAAAATATGAGGCACTAGGGATTGGGGGCCCTAGGCAACCACCCATCTCGCCGAACCCTAGGGATGCTGTTGTTGGAATCCGACCTCGTCTAAAATCAACTCTGTAAAATGGAAAATTCAAACAACGAAATTAAGTTTTAAATAAAAGTTGCTACCACGTTAATTAATCGCCTATCTTGTGAAAGAGATGTTGGGACTCGCTATCTTTCTTTGCCTAAACCCTAAACTCTAAAATCTTAAAAAGAAAATTGGTAAATTTTAAAATCATAAATCCTAAATCGCAAAACCTTATCCCTAAAATCCTAAATTCAATTACTCAAAAATCCTAAACTCTAAAATCCTAAATCCTAAACCCTAAAATTCTAAACTATAAAATCCTAAATCGTAAAATTCTAAACACTAAATTTTAAAATTCTAAGCCCTAAACTCTAAAATCCTAAAACCATAAAACTTAGAGTACTAACTTGTAAATTCTAAACCCTAAAACTCAAAATCCTAAATGCTAAAACTCTAAACCCTAAAATCATAAAACCTAAGCATATTATTATGTGCATATGTAACACTCGAGTGATGATTTCGACATACACATAATATACATATAATTCACAAGTGAGAGAGAAGCCCACCTTAAACAACTCATTTCTCGGGTGAAAACTTTGACCTCCTATGACTCATGTTTGGGTGTTCCCTAAGTCAATGTCGTCTAGGTTGGTTTGCCATAGCTGCTCACTGTCAAGATCAACGGCGATGACGAATGTGAAAGCTCGGGTTGCAAGAGAGATTAAAATAAGGTGTGGCAAAACATGGATTGCATGTTATTTATTTAAGGTCTTTGTTATTGTCTTTTATGGCTTTAAATGTCAAAGACATGGTCTCTACCATGTGGTATTAACTTTGCTATTGGTGGAGTTGTCTCCACTAACAATGGAGTTGCTAAGAAAGTGATGATACATATTTTTGCAACCTCCGTGCCTCGAATCTCTGCTCTCGTTATAAGAGGAGCATGGGGGTGTGAGCTTGGTGGTAGTGTCTCACACCCCCTATGCTCCTCTTATCACGAGAGCAAGGGTTTGAGGCATGGAGGCTGCAAAAATATGTATCATCATAAAATGCGTCTTTTGGGTTGGAGGCCTGCTACAACAAACCTTGAGCCCAACCCAAAGGAAATTGTCCACTCTGGGCCGGGGCCCGCATGGATTTATTGTATTGCGAAGCCGCCTCCATGCCCCCTGTGCACTTGTATGAGGTAGGGATCGAACGCCTTACCTCATGTAAGTTGGAAGGTGACACTACCACCAGTTGGTGGTAGTGTCTCACCCCCCATGCTCCTCTTATCACGAGAGCAGGGGTTCGAGGCACGAAGGTTGCAAAAATATGTATCATTAGAAAGTTTATTTTATTATTATTATTATTTTACATATGAAACCGGGGTTTTACAAAACCTTACTCGTAGTGCTTAATTGATTATTGATAAAGATTGAAGAACATGGTTACATGCCCTGCGAATTGGTTGCATTGGTTAGGGGAATGCCTGCCCCGCCCTTTTTTAAAAATTAATTTGGATGACATTGTAACCATTTCTTCTTAATTTTATTGAAGTCTCCTCTTGCATCACAAAAACAAATATGTTTTACTTTTTGAAAAATAATTAATATTAATTATAAATAAAAACATTAATAATAATAATAAAATAAAACCAATAGTTGAAAATAAATGAGTGTAAATATCAATATTTCAACAGTAAAAATTCCCAACGACTATATATATTTATATATATATAGAGGGTTGCTATTAAGCGGACTTCCATATAAGAGCAAGTTAAGGGCGTGACTTTTTGTCTCAGCAAAAAATTGATACAGTGGGGTCTAAATAAGGGGGCCCACATTAATTCACCTTTGGAGGGGCCTTTTGTGCGAAGTCCGTAAGTTTTTAATTTACGGACTCTCGTACTAGAGTATGTGGCTATATATATGTATATCATTCATGTTATTATCAGGTGTTGAATAATTTAGATTCACAAATATGTCCAAAATCACATTAAATGATTGTATATCGGACGAAAGACCAAAAAAAAAAAAGGGAAATGGAATCAAAAAATTCTAAGGATCGCAATATTTTTTGTTCCGCCTATTTTCAATATTGAGATTGATGCACATGATTCATATTTAATCGTATAATTTGTAATATCTAAAGGACTTTGAGATAGCGTAAGACAAGTTGATAGACACGTAGTATACGAATGAATATTATAAACTCACGATACTCGACCAATTTAAATATAAATGAGAAATAATTTTGATATGATGTTACTAGAACTTCATATCAACATGAAATAACGTGCATATTTCCTTATTTTGTTGTCCCTTCGCACTCCATTGAGTTCTCAATTTGGGCTGCTAGGACGAGGAAGTCTTAAGTTCTCAATTTGGGCTGCTCGCCTCCTCCAACTGGCTCGCTTCATTGTGCACGAATTGGCGTTGCTGTTCTTCACCATGTGCAAACTAGCTCACTTAGTCACTTCGCCTGCCTCCTCTAACACAAGCACTGTAATTTATCGTCGAATTGGATGGTTAGTGAAATTCTCTTACCAATTTAGTACATGCTTTTGGAATTCGTTGTTCTTGTTACCATGCTTGTGATGATAATCATGTCCATTTTGGGGTTTTTTTGGGGTAAGGCGGTCATAGGATTTAGGGTTAGCAAACATATCGGTCAACCTCTATAATTTGGTCCCAACTCATATCATTCAACCTCAGTTTCTCCCAAACAGAAAATCGATCCTCGTCTTGTGAGACAGAGTATGTGCACAAATTTTAATAGTGGGTACTGGATAGACCCCAACAATTAGTATGTCTCTCCATTTCATTGTCGTGTGCCAGTGGTGCAGCAGCCAGGGAGGGAGAATGAGGAACAATGAAAAAATATACAGAGGTTCCAAAAGTGTGCCAATATATTCAATAGCTGGATAAAAAGACACCACTGTTCAGTCCAAAAGCTGGGTAATAAGATACAACTAATAGAGACCAAAAGGTAATAGTGGCAAGCCACTATTCTCCGGAGAGAATTTCCTTTTCACCAAAAAGCAACTACTAAACTAAAGCAAACCAAGAAAAAGATAAAAGACAGATGCAATGGCTCTCCACTAACGGGCATATTGACCTTGCATCATGACCTTGACCAAAAAGAGACAATCACGTTCTAAGAATCTTTCTTAAGCTCTTTGTACGAGGCTTGGGCTTCTTGATAATACTCTGTCGTGTTTGAAAAGGTAAACTTACTTCCACCTCAGCATCCACTACATTCTCTGTAGTTCCTTGATCAACGGCTCCTACATCAATTCCCTCCAGCGGAACAAGGCTCGACTCCGACGAGCAAGAAGAAAGGTACTGCTGAAGGAGTGCAGGGAAGTGAGAACGAACATCTGGCTCAGACATCCAGGCACTGTCCGTGATAGGTCGATCACGCCACTGCACAAGAAAACGATGATAGGCCTGGTGGCGAGTATTAACATAGTCGTGGGTGAGGATAGCAACAGCTTCATCCTTAGGTACAGGAACAGAGTGAAGTGTAGGAAGTGGTAGAGGCTCTGGGGCAATGTCTGGCCCGTGATAGAGAGTGAGATCTTCAATATTGAATACAGGACTGTAATGGCAATCCACCGGCAGGTCCAAGAGATAGGCATTGGTGCCAAGGCGTTTGAGGATACGAAAAGGTCCCGCGCGGCGAGGGTGTAACTTGGAGATAGTGCCCGGAGGGTAACGTTCCGGCAGTAGACGAATGAGGACTTGATCACCTGCATCAAACAATAATAACCGTCGATGAGAATTGGCATAGGTGGCATAGGTAGAATTACTTACCGATATCCGGCGACGAAGGTCCGCTAAAGTAGAAGCAATGTGGGCTACCATACTGTCAGCTTCAGCACTAGCTTTGAAATGACTAGGAACCGGTAGCAAATCCAGAGGAGTGCGCGGATGTTGCCCATAATTTGCTTCAAAAGGGGTACAACCAATAGAGCGATTAACAGAATTATTAAAAGCAAATTTGGCAAGTGGTAATATGAGGTCCCACGAGGTGGCATGATCAGCGACTAAGCAGCGTAAAAGGTTGCCAACACTACGATTGGTAACTTCGGTCTGACCATCGGTTTGTGGGTGGAAGGCACTGGAGAATTGTAATTTGGTACCAAGTTTGATCCACAGTGTCTTCCAAAAGTAGCTCATAAACTTCACATCTCTGTCGGAGGTGATAGTGTTGGGAAGGCCATGAAGACGAACAATCTCCCGCAGAAATAAAGCAGCCACTTGAGAAACATCATAAGTACGAGCACAAGGAATGAAGTGAGCCATTTTTGTCAGTCGGTCGACGACCACAAAAATAGAGTCAGTGACGAGGAGTGCGAGGAAGTCCCACAATAAAATCCATGGAGATTTTAGCCCAAGGGTGGGATGGTATAGGTAACGAAGTATATAACCCTGTATTATGTCGAGACCCTTTCTGAAGTTGACAAGTGCGGCATCGTTGAACAATTTTGGTAACATCACGAGAGAGCTGCGGCCAGTAAAAACGGTCACGTGCAAGAGCCAATGTTTTATCGCGGCCAAAATGCCCTGCCAGGCCACCCGAATGAAGCTCCAGAAGAACAAACTCTCTGATTGAGGTGGCTGGTAAACAGAGTCTGTTATTGCGAAATAAGTACCCATCTTGTAACAAAAAATCAGTGGACTCCAAAGAATCTTTAGAGCGTTGGACAGCCTCTTGCCAGATAATACCAAAATCAGGATCGTCCGGATAAGCTTCACGAATATGCTCAAACCCTGTGGCGGTGACAGAAAAAGTTACTAACATGTGTTTTCGTCGGCTTAGAGCGTCAGCAACCTTATTTTCTACTCCAGCCTTATGTTTTACCGTGAACGAAAATTGTTGTAGGATGTCAAACCAACGAGCATGCCGCGAGTTAATTTTTTTTTGGGAATTGAGGTGGCGAAGAGAATCGTGATATGAGAATAAAATGAACTCGCGATGCAACAAATATGGCCGCCAGTGTTTCAAGGTTTGGACCAATGCATAAAATTCCAGATCATATGATGAGTAACGCTGGCGAGCATCATTTAATTTCTGACTGAAATAGGCTAGGGGATGGCCTTCCTGGCTAAGAACCCCACCGATGCCTATGTGGGAAGCATCACACGCTACCTCAAAAACCTTAGAAAAATCTAGAAGGCGAAGAATAGGAGCTTGTGTGAGCTTCTGCTTCACGGTAGTAAAAGCCTTCTCGGCACTCTTGGTCCAGCAAAAGGTGTTTCCTTTGAGACAGTCTGTTATAGGGGCCACCACAGAACTGAAATTCCGTATGAAACGCCTGTAGAATGTGGCAAGACCATGAAAACTTCTAGCTTCAGTAAAGGAAATGGGGGCTGGCCAGTTGACAATAGCCTGTATTTTGGCGGTGTCCACTTCCAGTCCATTATCTGAAATAACAAAACCAAGGAAAGAGATTTTAGACTGAAAGAAGGCACACTTCTTTTGATGAGCATAAAATTTTTCTTGTCTTAATTTCTGAAAAATCAATTGTAAATGAGATAAATGTTCAGTAGAAGAGCGACTGAAAATAAGCAAGTCATCAAAATAAACGACTAAATTTTTTCCAAGAAACTCCCTGAACGTATAAGTCATCACACGCATGAAGGTACTAGGGGCGTTGGTGAGGCCGAAAGGCATCACTAGCCATTCGTAGAGTCCATCCCGGGTATGAAACGCTGTCTTCCACTCATCACCTTCTTGAATCCGCACCTGATGATATCCGCTACGTAGATCAATTTTAGAAAAAATAGTAGCTCCTAATAGTTGGTCCAACAAATCATCGAGTCGAGGAATTGGAAATCGATATCGAACAGTGATCTTGTTGATTGCTCGACAATCTACACACATCCTCCATGTTCCATCTTTCTTGGGAGTTAGAAGAACCGGCATAGCACAAGGTGACAGACTTTCCCGTATGAACCCCTTAGAGAGAAGATGTGAGACTTGGCGTTGTAGTTCTTCTTGTTTTGAAGGAGCCAATCTGTAAGGGCCCAGATTTGGAAGAGAGGCCCCAGGAACTAGATCAATAATATGTTGAGTTGAACGGGTAGGTGGTAGTCCGTCTGGTAAATCTTCTGGCATAAGGTCAGCATAGCTAGTTAATAGACTTGGCCACTCGGGTGGAGGTGTCACCAAATGAGCGGACGTAGGATCGGAGCTCTCCAATCTATTAAGAAGTAGATACAAGAGGTCGGTTTCTTGAGCAGTATCATCCAAGGGCTGTAAAGTCAGAACCGATTTGCTTGAAGAAGTTTTCTTTATGTGACTTGAAGGTGGCAGCGGTTCCAAAACGATGGTGCGCTTTCCCATAAGAAAGGCATAAGTATTTGCAAAACTGTTGTAGATTGCCTTCCGATCAAATAGCCAGGGCCTTCCCAAAAGAAGTTGACATACCGACATAGGTATCACATCGCACCATGCTTCGTCTTGAAAATAAGGACCCAAAGAAAACTTCACTTTACACCTGCTCTGAACTGGAATAGACGTTGAATTAACCCACTGAATTCGGTAGGGCCGTGGATGAGGTTCCTGGCTGAATTTCAATTTTTCCACAGCCTCTTGTGAAATGGCATTCATTCCACTACCATTGTCAATGATAGTATCTATCGCTCGTCCGAGAACTTCCAATTTAGTATGAAATATTGTGCATCGTTGCCAGTCTTCTTTGACTTGTCTATCTTGCTGTTCAACACCCAGCAGTAAACGGTGAATTACACAGCTAGGTAACTCAGATGGTTGGAGATGGGTCTCAGTTTTTTCTTCTTCCTGTTCGGCTTCTGGTTGTTCTTCTAAGTCTACCGGGTTCCCCTCATTTTCTTCGCAAACCAACCCTAGCCTTGGTCCTTTGTTGGGACAAACCATGGAGTAGTGCCCCTTCATTCCACATCGATAACATTGTCCAGAAGTGTCGGCACCAGGTTTTCGAAGATCCGAAACCGTTTGAAGGTGGGCCTGTTGATGGGTTTGACCCAGTTGGGCTGCGATTCGCTTTAGGTTCAGTAGGGTTCCATGACCGTCGTGAGGTTCCATTCTTCAATTGATTTTCGAATCTCAAAGCCATCTGGTAGGCTTCGTCCACTCCGTTGAGCTGCAAACTAAGCATTTCACGTTTGATGTCATCTCGGAGTCCTGATCGATAACGGGACAAGGCCTGCAGATTCCCTTCAACGATCTGGGTTCGAACACAAAGATCTCGAAATTTCTCAGTGTAGATTTGGACTGAGGAGTTACCCTGTTTTAGCACCCACATATCGTCGACTAGAGACTCAGTATAATTCAAAGGTAGATAGTTATCTCGTAACTTCTCTTTCATGGTTTCCCAATCACTAATCGGTTCTCGCCCCCTACGCCGTCTTTGCTCCTCCACTGAAAGCCACCACGCTCGGGCACTGCCCTTCAGTTTCACAATGGTAAAGTCCACCTTGCAATCATCAGGTACTTTGGTGTAATGTTGCAGAGAGATGGTATGTTCCATAGATTTGTAGCTCTTGGCCTTACTACTTCGATTTCTACAAGCTTGCCAACAAGGTGAAAAGTACTATTTGATTACTGAACCTCATGAAACTTTAGTTCATCTTATAACCATTGTAATTAATTTTCTTTTCACTTGTAGATCGGAGAAGTTTGGATTTTGAGTTGCATTTGGAATCGAACTTAAAGATTTTATGATTGTCAACCAAAGCTTTATCACTATTTGCATATGATATCTTTATATTTTATGCTAATTACTTTGAGAACATTAATAAATAGAGATGGAGCTGTAATGACTCTATTTTGATGATCTGCTATTATGTTTGGTACTCATAAGAGTTTGTACCTCTTTTATTTTGTTATGGTCTAAAATGTCGAATGTGGCTGAGTTTTTTTATAACTATTGAAGTTCTAGGTCAAAATTTATGTGTCAAGAGATTTCTATTCTATCTATTATTGAGATTCCAGTTACACTTTACCATTAATAAGAAAGTAATAAAAAGTTTGAAAATAATTTTTCCTTATAAGAAAAATACAATGGAAAAAATATTCTATATATTTGCCAAATACCAGAAAATTAATATTTTCCCTGTAATTCTTTTTCTTGTAAAAATAATTTCCATGAATGAACACTTTTTCGTGAAACAAACAGAGCATAATATTTTAAACACAGATTCTTAAACTTTACAACTTATAACCAGAAATCCTTTGAATTTTTCAGAAATCTTCTAAATTTTTCATAAATCCTCTGAATGTAAACAATTCTAGTTTTAATTTTGAACAAAAAAATCTTATAAATAATTAAGAAGAATTTACAAAAATAAGAGGAAAATCTTAAAATTCTACTAACATATATTCCTAAACTTTAAACCTTAAGTCATAAACCCAAAAATCCTAAATAATGAATTATGTTCTCCTAAACCCTAAAACCTTATACCATAAACTCTAAACTCTAATATCTTAAACTTTAAAACCCTAAATTTTATCAAAATGAAACAAAAAAACAACTAAAAATTTTGATGATTAGAGGATTTCTCAAACTTATCATGAATTCAGATAATTTTACAAAACTCACCAAAACAATTCAGAAGAGTTTTTGAAATTATGCAAAAAAAAAAAAAATCAGAAGATTTCTTACCCAGAATTCAGAAGATTTTCGCAAAAGTCACCAAAACGGTTAAAAATTGTTATGGTATTTGGTTTTGTTTAAAATATGAATTGAGTTTTATTATGATATTATTCTTATAAGTTATTAGATTTGGTTGTTAGTGAATAATGTAATAAAAATATTGACATTTGTATTGGATAACTTTTTGTTGATGGATAAGTGTTTCATTGTTGATTTTGATAATATAATGATTCATAGATTTTAATATATATGCATAGGTTACTGAGTCAACTAAATTTTGCCCATGTGAGTGCATGCGCTTAATTTTCATGAAATAAAAATAAAAATTGGTTGATCGACTCTTCACTTTGATTCATCAAAAGTGAAAATATTAATTTATCATTAAAAATATATAGATATAATACATGATTTTCATCCAACTTTTTGAGATTGTATTTATATTTATTTTATTATAATAATTATTTCCTAAATAAGGAGCAATCATGTACTAATAAAAATAATGATAGGTTTAAATGAGGGGAGGGTAAAATTGTCATTAATTGAGATTAAAATTTAAAGTTATCCTTATTGAGCTAAGTTTCAAATAATTGGGGATGTATTGGGCTACAAACGTTTCAAAAAGACTAAATGAAATATAAAGTCCATATAAAGGACTTATCACCAAATAATCCATTAATTAATTGTGGAAAAAAGTTTGAGGGAAAAAAGTGAGATTGTATCCTAATTTTATATATTGTATGATTATGGAGAGAAATTTGTTGATTATTTATTAGGTAAGTTAGTTATAATGGGTCACAAGTTATGATAGAATTTTCTATCATAAATTTATAATAATCTATCACAAGCTATGATATTAATTTTTTGTCATGAAATTCATAATTTGTTGGCAATATTAATTTCTATTTTTTTTGCTGCCTATATTTAAATTTTTAAATACTTGTAAATATTAACAAAGGGCTAACATGAGATAAAAATTCACAGCAGATATATATCCTATAGCCTAGCACAATGAGTCAAATAGCAGATAGAAATTCATTCTTGTATGCGATATATGTATCAAATACAATATCAGATACAGAAATCCATTATTGTACATAACGAGTCAAATACAATAACAAATAGAAATTCATTATTGTAGATAGAAATTCATTCTTGTAATGTCAAAATAGTAGCACCAAAATGAAAGCCAAGTCCAGTAATTAAGAACTGCAAATCGAATAACATGTATATAGAAGACAACACATAAGAGAAGAAACTACAATTTTATTTTTAGGTAAAATTTTTAAAATATTTTTATTTCTCAAAAAGTAAGTCATATTTTAATATATATATATATATATATAGACAATAGTAGCAACTGCAATTTTGAAATAAACCCAAACTCTAGATATATTCCCAAGACAAGCCATACCCTCAAAAACATAAACAGAACGAATAGAAGCAAGGACCACAACCTCATAATCCCAAAACTAAAGACAACATTATAAAGCACCCATGGATAGCCAATCACAACAATTGTCAATCTTCCATGATCCAAGCAATCTTTTTTTTTTGGCTTAACAGTCTGCTGCAAAAGCTTGCCTCTCTCCATGTATAGATGAACCTAATGGAGAAGTTTTGAGGTTTGACATTTCTTCCATAGAACTTGAGACGAGGAGCTTTTGTTGATCCATTTGACTGCATTGAGATAATAATATTCAATGATAAGTGAAAGAAATGTCAAACCTCGAGTAATTAAGAATTTTAAAGCTATAACAGTTGCCTGGAGTTCAGCAGAAGTAGCATCCATAAACTCAGTTGACCTCGAAAAAAGAGACATGAAAGACCCATTGTTGTCTCATAAAACAGTACCATAACCAAATTTAGATGAATCTTGGCAAGATCCATTCCTGTTCCATTTTAGACAGGCCAGAGGAGGTGGAATCCAATTTATTGTTGGCCTTAGAATTTCAGAGATTGAATATTCTTGGTTTTAATCAATGTGATATTTGACAATTAGATAATTTTGTGCAGTGAGGTAGCTTACATCAGTGGTACGGTAGCCTACATTGATCTTTTATGGCACAATATATTGCAATTAAGTTATTGCTCAGTATATATTAAAATTAGTTATACTTAATTGTGGATCCGTCACTTAATTATGGGATGTTAAGTTTTTACTTAATCCGTAGGTTTTGATAGTGGGCTTTACAAGACGTGTTGCATGGGTTTACTACTTGTGATACATGTCTTATTTAAAGGGTCTGGACTAAAGAATTTAATGTGTGCACGTGACTAAGTGATCAAGTCATACAGGAGATTAATAAATGGTTTCATGCAGATCTTTACGTGTCCTTAGAGATATGGTTTATTTGATGTCTTGTAGGATCATAATCTTATCACTAATCCCGTATGTGTTATCAACAAGTATGGTTTTTGTTTTGTCTGAAATTCTTTTCAGGTGATAACTGATAAGAGGTTTAGCTATTCCATGCTGAAGGGAGATCTATTTTCAAGGTTCACGTGTCCTATAAATAGTTGGTCTAGGTTTCATGTAGGGTTACGAAAGCTACATATGTCATATTGATAAACATTCTTTCACTTCTCTTTGTGTTAAATTCTCTCATAATTTTTGATCTTATCTTGAGTCAGATCATGAGTGTTTGAGTGAAGAGAGAATTGTAATGAGCACTTGTTTTTCTAGTTGGTGTATTTTCAAAGAGGTTCAACTGTGACTGTGTTCTTGGGGGAGAAGGAGTTGGTCCGCTGATCGTGAAGTCTTTTGGAGGAGACAAAAGCAAGTTCTACCTAGTTAGGTTGAGTGTTGAGTTGAAACAAACACTGAATGAGATGTGAGATGTACGAGCGATGTCTTTAAGTTGAAGATAAGGATGTATTTTTGATTCGTGATTAGTGAATTGTTTCTTAAAGTTGGTCACTTATAAACTTTAGATTTTTCCTAGGTTGGGTTTTCCTCGTAAAAATTCTTGGTATTGTTTCTTTTATTTTCTGCATTTTAGTTTCCATATTTGTTGGCTAACTTTCTTGGTGAGATACACTGACTTTCAAGTGGTATCAGAGCATGTGTCAACATGAAAATACGTACGAATCAAATACCGCATTTCGATGGCTCAAATTACTCATACTAAAAAGCTCGCATGAGAGCTTATTTGAAATCTATAGATGAACGAGTTTGGCTCTCTATTGTTCATGGTTATATTCCACCAATAAATATTGATTCATAAGGTAATGAGATTCCTAAGTTTGTTAATACTTGGTTGAAAACTGATTTTGACAATGCAGGTTGAAATAGCAAAGCGATCAATACTATATTTTTAGCATTGGCGATTGATGAGTTTTGTAGAATCTGACATTGTGAAATTGCTAAGAAGACCTGATATTTTTTTGAGGTTACACATGAAGGAACAACTATTGTCAAAAATGCTAAGTTGTAGCGCATAACTAGCTTGTTTGAAACTCTTAGAATGGAGGAAAATGAGAGTTTTGATAAATTTTATGCTAAGTTAAATGATCTTTCTAATTCGTTATTTACTCTTGGTGAGCCCATTGCTCAAAATAAGATCGTTAGAAAAATGCTAGAATCTTAGTTTTTTTTTTAATTTTTTCAATTAAATTATTTTTAAAAATAATGTAATTCATATATATTATGTGTAGACTGTTTATTCAAGCTGAAATTTTATTACATTATGATAGTAGAATATATATTCATTGTTTCTGCATTTTAATTGAAATTACGTTGAGTACTCGAACCCTGTTGGGGTTTAATAGTTAGGACCCTAGGGTTAAGCACTTGGGACATTAAAGATTTTACTAGTGAATCTGTTAGTGTTTAGCGAATCTGAGTATTTTATGTTACAATATGGAAATTCGATACATGAGCTCGTTAGGGTTTAATAAATTTGTTCTCCTTAGGGTTTAACAATTATTGATTAGCTTACAGTATGAAAATCCGATACACGAGGTCATATTAGTACCCATAAATAGACATTGGAACGATAGATAACAAATGTTTCCGTATTCATGGATTTTCGATCCAGTCAATTAATTGAAAAATTCGTTAACTAGATAATGGATATGAATATGGATAAAATCTGAATTTTTTGAATGGATATGGATTTAGACATATCCGATCTGAAACCCATATTCGATCCGATCCGAATCTGATTTTATCCCACACACACACAGAGAAATATATAATATAGTACATCTACAATAATGTAATTGACAATTAATGTCATTAATATATTTATATACATTATAATTGTCAACATAAGTATTTTTTTATGTAATATGAATTAATTGTAATTTTTAGTAACACTTATAATGTGATATGATCTTATATTACTAATTCAAATATTGAATTGACTAATATTTTTAAAATCCTAATTAGTAATGTTAGTACGGAGTACTAAAAACACACTAATGTAAACCATAAACCTAACAATAACATTATAAATGTTATATGACAAATGATAGCATTATCACCAACTTTTATGAAGATGAGGTCTTCCAAACTTTACTGAAGATATTGTTCATTTTGAATTTGTCAGTTGATGTAAGCGTTTTGATTTGTGACATTTTATGGACTTTAGACTTTGATTTTAGAAAACTTTTTATGTTGCTGGATGATTTTTGATATTATTAATACTTTAAACTTTGGTTTATATTCCTATATTCATGAATCATGAAGTTCTGACTGGTGTCATAGGCTAGCAAAATATGTGTCGGCGTGTCGCATGGATAAATCCAATATCCGTGGAGAATATTCGAAATCCGATAGATAGGATATGAATTTAGATTTTTTTTTATTTGTGGTATATGAATATTGATATGAATACATTATTTTTATTTAGGATCGGATATAGATTTTGAGAAAAATCCGTTTTGATGCCATCCCTAATTGAAACCTACATAAACGACACATTGGAAGAAAAAAATGTAATTAAAAAACAATGTAATTGAGAATGACTGAATAAAAGTTATCGATGATGGATCTTATTGAAAATATCTTTGTTTGCTGATTCTGGATATGTAATTTTTTCGAAATCTAGTTTTTTTTTTTTGGATGCAATCTAGTATGTATTTTGAGATATATTTTGATTTTATCATGTCATATGGCTACAAAGTATGTCATGTAAACTTTGGTTACTATTATACTACAAAATACAAAAACTTGGGATGTTTAACGTTACTCTTAATATATTTAGGGACACATGTCAAAAAATGCCCCTAGTTTAATTAATTATTTTTAAATATATTTAGGGATACATGTAAATAAATTATCTAATTAATCATTAAATAAACACATCGATAAAAATAAAATAAAAAACATGTGAGAGCTTCTTTTAAGGAATAATATATATAGGCGATTAATTAACGTATAGCAATTTTTATTGAAAACTCAATTGGGGTGTTTCAATTTACTATTTTACTGAGTTGTAAATTTTACTGAGTTGATTTTTTTACCCTGTTAAGTAAATTGTAAACTATTTAATCATAAAATAAAATGTGCCCCTCGTTAACAATACCAGATTTTTTTGTGTAAAATAATAAAATAAAATGCTCAAAAAATCCCAACCCTTCTCCTAAATGAAATGGAACTCAGAGTACCTGAAGGATTCTCAAGCCCTTATAAAAGGGATCTGACACAGGGCCAAAGAAACTAGATTCTCTTGACAAGGTGGCTGAAACAATTCCACAGGTTTTCTTCCAGGAGCTCTTGAAGGAATACACAATAGCTGTAACATCACTCTTCACAAGAAATTCTCAGGTCTAGTCCTTTCTACCAACGCGACAAGGAGGGGATACTAAGCAATCATAGGGATGTTGGGGGGTTAGTCTTGATGGTCTACAATCAGGTTGTTTTAACAATCTAGGTAAGCCAGATAGGCTAAACTAGTAGTTCGTAGTTCCCCAAGTCAGCCAAGAGTTAGGGTAGGTGTGTAGCTTGCTAGGAACCGAAGGTTGAGCTCAGCTTTTGAGTTCAAGTAAAAGGTCAATGAATCTGAACGTAGATAATTGTGCTTTGCCGCTATCACTATTAAATTTCTGACGTTTTCGGGACAGAGGGCAACGCTAGACTAAAGCTGAACTAGAAAGCACAGATTGGCTACTTTCGATAAAAAACAAAGGTAGATTGACAGGTCAAGACTCAAACCAACACAGAACAATTCATAGCTTCATTTCTTGCAACTACAATTTTGATGATGAAGTTGATGAACTGTTCGAATTCTTCCACCATTAATGTTGGTGTTCGAGGGAAACGATTGACGTCTATGGGCGGAGGATTCTTGCACATCCAAGTCCAACAAAACTCTCTACAGACACTCTACCACCTTGTTGAAGAAAAAAACATGATGATCGGGCAATCCCAAAAAATGGGAACACCAATTTTTTCTATGGTTCGCATTCCGACCGAAGGCCTAACCTCTCCTGGTCTCATTAAACAACGCCTTGTCCACACTCCCGCCTGCAGCAACATCATTCTTCAATTAACCCAAGACCAAGAGGCCTTAAATATCTTGGCCCGACACATTGCTTCTGCCGCTACTAAGTTACTGATGACTGGGCCTCCACCTTGCTCATATTCTGATGGGCTTTTCTTGTTTGCTGAAGTGGAGGTTGTTACTAACGAGGTCGTTGGCTTTAATACCCAAGTTGATGTTGGCAGTAAGGTGATGGAGACGATTAAGATGGTTGGCTGGTGTGCTCCGTCTCAGGAATGGATAAAATTGAATATTGATGGGTGTTGTAAGAGCTCGTTGGGGCGAGTAGGAGGAGGCGGCGGCCTCCTTCGTGATTGGCATGGTAAATGGCTGAAGGGGTTTGTGCTCAATATTGGACCTTGTAGTGCGATTAAAGCAGAATTGTGGGCTGCTATTTATGGGTTACACCTTGCTTGGGAGGAAGGATATCGTCAGATAATGTTTGAAACGGACTCGACTTTGGTGGCTGAATGGCTTCAGGGAGATAAGGTCTCCCAGCTTGGTCTTGGTGATCTTGTGAACATGGTGACAACATGCCGAAGGCTGCTCAAAAAGGACTGGATCGTTCAAGTGAATCACATTTATCGTGAGGGTAATAGAGCAGCAGATTTCTTGGCGACTGAAGCATTGCAGCATCCTCGAGGTTTAAGTATCTTGTCTTCTCATCCTGCTGATATGTCTTACGTGTTGTGGGATGACGCTGCGGGGATTACTTGGCCTAGAAGAGTAAAATCTATAGTCTGCTAGGTTTGCTGGGTGATCCCTCCTTTCTTGTGAATGAGTTGACTAAATTCATGGATTTATTGTATGTATGAACATTGTTCCATTTATGAAATTCGTGACATTAAATTCAGGTTTTTTTTTTACTAAAAATTCTGTACCTTTTTTCTTATTCAATTTGTTCCTTTTTATCTATCCATTAATGAATACTAAATATTAGAAAGTGATGAAAGGTGAGAGATGCATTACTCTGGATGATACCATTCTCAAGAAAGCTAATGCTTTTTGTTTGTCTTTTGGAACCTGTGAGTTGGCGTTAATAATTAGACAATATGTTTATCAGAGTATTTAGAGTTGCAGCATAGGCTTTCTTAGAAGACTGATGAAAACACGAGCGACCCTAATCCACTTGTAAAAGAATCTGGTTCTTGAAGGTCTTGGTCATACGTAATCGATATAAAATTAATTGGTGGAAGATCAAGTAGAGAAGAAAAGTAAAATGAATAAATCGATCGAATCGTGTGAAGCTCATATTTTCCAAGAACATTCTAGTTACTCTGTGACTGGCAAGTTGAGCGAGCATGTTTTTTTGAGCAAATTATGGGCACTTTTAAGTCAAAGTAGAGAGTTGAAAGTCACTAGTCACCAATACTGAGCTTCCTTTCATATATATTTGTGTTTATTTATTCAGCATGTTGTGCTTGTGCTGGCATCAATTTTTGTTGTAAGAAGATGTAGTAAGTGTTAGATTATCCACTATATAGTTGTTTTTGATTCTCTGCTGAGCATTTGACGTTTGTAAATGGTATCTAATATCTATATTTCAGAGCAATCGAGTGGAATATTTTACAATTTAAGAGTCTTTGCAAAAATTTTATATAGCAGATGAAGGTTATTCAGCAGTTCTTCGACAAAATGACAAAGCAAAGATGTAGGATATTAGATACCATTTACAAAGATGTAGCAATGACAGGGGTTTGATCATATAAATAAATTGTTGTTGGCTCTGTCAGCATTGTCAGTTCACTCGGAAACAACAGCCTTTAAAATGATTATATTTAGTAAAGC
The DNA here is from genome assembly GCA_963580455.1 of Euonymus europaeus. Lineage (NCBI taxonomy): Eukaryota > Viridiplantae > Streptophyta > Magnoliopsida > Celastrales > Celastraceae > Euonymus > Euonymus europaeus. The sequence goes on along the minus strand of OY756961.1, from coordinate 9,230,211 downwards.
AGTTGTTAATGATTATATTTAGTAAAGCAGTTGTTTTGAAATGGAAATTTCAATCTAAGTAAACGTGATCCACAATGTGATTGATAATTTTTTAATACTGTATGGTGGGAACACTGTGTTATTTTTTTATTTTTTCAGTATGTAGTCATGTAGTTTGTGATAATAGTTGTAAAGCTTTATACCTTGCTGATTCAATGGTTAGATTCCTCTTTGGGACTTTTCTTCCATTTGTATAAACATGCTCAACTTTTCAATCTTGACCAGGTGCCCCATTACATCTGCATTATGTAAAGAGGTCGTCAGTAATATAAAAGATTTCATATGATTTTTTTGTAAGTCATGGAAATCAACACTGCCTATATCACCTGTGATATAGACATCATTCTATAATCTACTCTGAAGTTCTTCGTCAGTTATAAAATGGAAGAGATTAGTTGGTATTGCAGGAGTTGTGTCAAGGTATTCTTTTATGATTGTCCATGTGCCAATCCTAATCATACTGTCATGCGGACACACCCTGAATGAGTTCTTTGCAGCTGCAACTGTGAAGCTCGCTAGAGTGTATGTTCTCCTCCCCTCTATGAAGATGTCTCTTATTCTAGAATCATCTTCTTTTCTCGTAGAACCATGCATTGCAATTCCCTGATCATATCATTCTTATTAAACTCTGAGAAATTCAAAAAGTCAACTTATAATCTATATGTAAATATATGAAGTTTTTTATGTTAAGATGCTATAATTTGTTCCCTGTTGATCTACCAGCATGAAGTCAACGTTCATAAGCTGGTGGTTCATATTTGGATTAGTACAATCCCATATCCTAAGAACTCGGCATATAATGCGGTATCCACGCCTCCTTTGTTGCAACTCTGATAATGGAGTATTATCCATGGCTGTTTGTTGCTGTTAAGGATAGACAGGTACATCATTAACCATGAGAAAATAGAATGTAGGAAATAATAATATAATTATTATGAGGCAATCCCTGGTTACAATGGTTATGCTTTTGGTTCTTCTTCTCCAATGTTATTGTAGCAGAGAAACTTGTCGGTCGCTTCTACATCGATCTGCATAGGCCTGAAGAGAATGAAGAAGGAAGAGGATCATAAACTAAGTGACAATTATTCTTAGAGAAGGATTTTAGGAAGAAAGTGCAATGTCATTGAGACAGAGAATCAGAACAAAACTGGGTTTGCAGCAACATGCTTCAAAACCCATAATGCAGCAAAAGTCATTCGAGATAGTAGCAAAACTAACATGCGGACTCGCCGCCTTAGATCTCCAAACCCACGAACTTTATAAATAAGGTATAGATAGATATAGATTACCTGAGGGTGCATTGAACACATTAAAGTAAAGCAGAGGAAAGTAACCGCTCCTACAATAATTATATACCTGGAATAAAAAAACATGAAAACAATGTTCAAGATAATTTTCAATTTGTATTCTTTTGAAAAGACTTGCAAAAAACTAAAGAGTAGGGGAGGGGGTGAATGTTTAATAAAGTTTGAGCAAAGTCATTTGCCCACTGCATTCCATGGCTTGCGAATGCAGAGGAGATGGGTATGTCAGGATCCATTGAATAATACGGGTCTTGTACCTAGTGGAAATCTATTTGAGGATTCTTCACCTGCCAGAATATAAATTAGAACACATACCTCCATGTCCACAACTATAATGACTAAAGGTACATATAAAAACTTCAACAAAACATACGAAAACTTGATCAAAATTATCTGCAACATAAACCATCCAAAAGTATAAGACTTGCCTTGCAACCCACAACAACAAATTTTTCACAAGGCACCGAATCTCCCTACAAAATCTCGAAAATAAAAGGTACATAAAACTGATTCCTGAAAAAAAAAATTGTGCTATAAATTAAAGAATCAACCTTGAGCCCCAGAAATAACAAAAGAGTAATAGCAAAAGAGTAATGGAAATTATTACATCAGTGATAGTTAATAAGAATGCCTCTGCAACACAAACATATCTACACCTGCAATAAACCCAGACCCAGTATACAAAATACAGGATATGATAAACACCAATCAAGAAGCTTGGAAATCGCACACTATTTGATATTCCATGGAGATTACTTGACTGTAAGATACTTAATATCCAGCAAAGATGCCTCAATCCCTAGAGGAACAAAGAGATCAGCAGAGGTAGAAATTAGTTAGATTGTCAAGTGCGTCGAAATCATGCATACAAAGGAGTTCCAATGGGCGGGCAACAACTATTAAACCCACCCCCATCTTTCCTAATATCCAGGAAAGAGGGATTCTAGTTGGACTTGGTGATATAAACTACTTTCCAACAATTCTTCAAATTCATCATCGCACTATTGAAGTCTACGAGCCCAGTTATAACTTACACCTTTTAATTACTCGATCGTGGACCATAATCCAACCTCTAGAAAGGAAAATTTGTGTCTAGGTTTAGAAAAGCTCTCACCTTCCAGCAATGCTTCCCTCCAATGTTGAAGGCATATCAAAAATATACAGCGATCGAGCTAATCCACACAGCTAAAGGTGAAAAAATAAGACATAAGATTAGCGATAACCAAGCCCTAATTCAACCAACGAAAGCATGCGAAACAAAACCCTAAAGAAAGGAAAGGTCACGAACAGCAGAGAGCCAAAGGGCACAACTAAGACAAAGGAAATAACAAAGGAGACTAATTAACGGAATCGAGTATACACCAAAGAAGCAGATGACAAAGGACAGTGATCTGCAAAGCACAAGCAGACGCAATTGGGTAAACCTCAGAGATGTATTTTACCAGTCACCAAATCTCGGCAAAACTAGCAAAGCTGGCCCAACGAGAAGCAGATGCATGAACCTCAAAACTGGTCTCAGATGCAACTTCTGGACACAGTCGCACACTCGCTGTGGGAGAGAACGACCCGCCTACACCGGAGAGGAGAGGAGCGGTGGCAAGCATTGTTTAGGGAGCAACGACGTCGTTTTGCATTGTCAGTCGTCAATACCAATTGCTGTTATCCCCGTGAGGAGAGCATACGCAATAGTAAGTACAACAAAGGGCATTGTACACCGCTAAATCCATAACTCAATTAAATATGTCAACAGATTTATAGAATTTATTTAGGTTATTTAAAATATCTTTCATTAATTTTAAAAAATTAATACCATAAGAATTTCTCTTTCGCCTCTCTCCCGTCCCCTCTCATCCCTAAATAATGATTTTTTATTTATTTATGATGATTATATATTTTTAATTTTTTTTCTAATTTGACAACATATCCATAATAACAAAATGTTGTATAGAAAACATGTTATTTAGTCACATTGTTTTTTTACTAATGCAAAACAATCAAGATAAGTGAAAGAATTTTTGAAAATTTGAAAATTGTGTTAATAACAAATTCATTGGTTTCATTAAATTTTTTCCTAAAATTATAATAGATACAATATATATATATATATATATAAATAAACAATTTTAGCCATTGATTTTTATTTTTATCTTCGAAACTAAAAAATTTAGCAAAATCTACAATCTAACTTATTTTTATCTTAAGGTTCATATTTGTTATGAATTTTTGAAAAATAATTTAGCTATTTTCCAAAAAATGGCATGATAAATACATAGTATCCATTAATTATTTTTAAAAAAGTTATAAGTATTTGATGGATAAAAAATGAAACTTCGGTCCCCAATCCAGAGATTAGACATTTAAGAATAGTGTTTTTCTTCAAAAGAAATAAATAAAAGAACACTAGTGGTGAAAATTTATTAACAATGTCTACACCATACTATCTAAACTTTATTTTTCCCCAGTTTTGGGAATAAAATATAAAAAAATAGTTAAAATATGATTTGCATCTTATTACTTAGAGTTATCTATTTTAAACAATAGTTATAGTGGTTCCATATATTTAGTTAATAAATCAACTTTGAGACAAAATTACGATTTGACTTGTTACATTTGTTTAATAGAAACAATTTCAGATGCTAGTTCAATAGAATCAAGTTCAAAGGGAAGTTCTATAACGTTGATCTCATTTATTAACACTAATTCATTGAGTGTTGATCTCATTTTTATAGTGAAATTATATTTTAATTTTTTTAGTATATTTTGATAATTATACTGTGATTTTAGAATTATTCTAAAAATATATTTTGAGAATTATACTATAATTTGTCAGTATATTTTAAGAATTATACTCAAAATTTTATTTTATGTATTTATAACAAGTTTTTTTTTTATTATTAATCACATTATCTTATTATCGGAGAAGGTTAAGTCAAAGTTAAATTTACTCATAACAAAATACAAGTCCAAATATTTGAACTGAAAATTCGACCTCGACATGAAATAACTTTTGTACTTGAAGTGGAGTTTGTCAATTATTTTGATAAGGCCTCTACACACACAAAAAATGTACGAATTAGACTTTTTGGATAAAACTAAATTAGGATGCAAATCTATTTCTCAATGACTCATAATTTCTGAAGACACATGTATCTGGGTTCTGATTTACATTCTCTCCAAATTTTTGGTAAACGTTTTCATTTTTTTCTACCTCACCTTAAGCTTTGGACTAACAATTGTACGTTTTCTAAGACTTGCTATTATGGAGCAATTATTTTAGGTGAATTATTTCAATCAAATTAAAAATAATTTTTTTGTATTTTGGGTATTGTCACATCTATATTAATTATTGAAGAATATTTTAGATCAACTTGATCTTGAGCTGTTCTTTTTGTCTTCTAATAAATTATTAGAATTCTAAACCTCCCTTGTATTAACATGATTATACAAGCGATGATATTTCAGATTAATTTTGACATATTCGTTTGTCAAGATGTCTACTTTATAGCCTTTGGGTGGAGAATAATATTATGTACTATGACAATTTATTACGTTCAACTTTTAATGGAAAGGTTTTTTCATTGTTCAAAAAAAGAAAAAAAATTATTTCCATTGAAATAAATGCAAGTAATGTTAATTTTTTGTCTTAAAAAAATAATTAACTAATTTTATACTTAATTGAATAAATTTTATGAACCCATGGATCTATTGGGCTATGAAATTAATGAGTGTTCTTAGTGGGTCACAAGATTATTTTCAAGGACCTATCAAACATTAAACCTATAATAAATAAATAAATAATAAATAAACTAGGGATCTACCAACGCATGTTGCCGCGGGTAATGAGTGTATCTTTGAGATTGTAAAGATGTCTAAATAGGCAAAGATAAGAGTGTCTGAGGCCGAAATTAGAAATGTGCAGGTATTTTTGATGGACTACTCACTACTGTAGCATTTGTTCGTATGATAGCAAACATATGTACAGCTGTTCTACAGCTTATATTTGTTACACATGCATGAAAGTGTTGTTACCATATGACAACTACCATAGTCACCATAGGAGTCTTTTGTTAAACTCTACAACCTTGAATACTATGGATTTTGAAATATCCAAAATATGTTAGTTTTTTCTTTCCCATAGGCTGCATTCTTTACATATTGTCATCATTTACAAAATATGCAAAATATTTCAATCATGTGCAGTTCTATGCTTTCTTTGCAGCTTTGTCTTTGGCTTTTGTCTGCCTTTTAAGGAGAAGGTCCTCAGTCATGTTAGCATCCTGTGTGATTGTTAACAACAACTTACATAAGAAAATTTTGATGAGTATTGGTTAATCAATATTCTGAAAGTTGTTTTTTTATTTATCATTTCGGGTTTATTAACAGTGGTATATAAGACGTGCGTGAATAAAATAACATAGGAGATAATAGTAAATCAGTGTTTATCCTGTTCTTTTGGATGTGCACTCGTTGTGATGGTCATGTATTGTTCCCTCGCTTGTTTCATCTTGTACTTCAGTGATCATTGTTTTGTTTGCGTCTATTGGATACACCTGCAATACCTTAAAATTGATATTTTGTGGATGATCATTCTTTTCACGGATTGACACAGTATACTTATATATTTTTTTCCCTTTATTTGCTGTATGGCTTGGGGAATCTCTGTTGTGATGGAACCAGTTAAGTCAGTGAGAGCGCTCATGGAATTTTGACCAATCTTTCCACGTGTTTCCCGAACATCATAAATTTGGCAGTCCCTGTGGCATCAGTAGCTGTAATACTGACCTTGTACCTTGTTTAAAAGAGAGAGGGATGAGAATACTGTAGTTCAGGAAGTGTCTTTACAGTGGAGAATTTTTAATATATCAATGAATGATTACCAAGGTATTGGCAAGTTGCTGGTAGGCCTGCATGATGGCATACCATTGTAGTTTGTAATGCCAACTTTGCATTTTTCACAAGCGTTGTACCACCAGCCTTTTGATCCGCCTATATCCTTGATCACTGTTGTGCAGGAAATTTTTTTGTTCTGCAGTGATACATGTTCCCAAATGAGGGTCAGTATTTTTAATAAAAAATGAAGTTTATCTATAAATAGATGTTTACCATTTCGGCAGCATGGTTAAGACTGAGTAGACAGAGTAGTTCCTCGATTGTCCTGTGTAGAGCATATGAATCACCAATTGTATTCGAGACAGGGTCCACGAAAGTGCCAATCAACATAACCTCGTTTGGGTAACAAATCCTTGAAATCAAGAAAGTGTTAGATACCAATTTTGTCATGTTTTGCGAAGATGAAGTTAATTATTAGCTTTGAATTTTAAGACTTAAATTTCTCGAAGGTTTCCATGAGCAGAAACTAATATAATATGAGAACACGATACCGCTAATCTAATTTGTGATTCATATAATTAAAATGAGAATTAAATGGCTAGATGTTTGTATTTTAAGAAAAAGTTTGGTAAGCATCGAAACTGATCTTCATATGATGTTGTTTTTCTTTAAAATGGAAGCATAAAAGGTTTTTATTAGATGGATAAATAACAGTGAAAAAAGATGCAAACAATTGTAGCATCTCATTGACTTAATTAGTGGCTGAGTCAAGAACAATTAGCTGCTTTATGACTGTAATTTAATCATAAGCTCCTAATTATTATGTCTTTTCCATAATCAACCGTTATGTGCTTTGCATTAAAAATTCAATTCCACTCAGACTTTGTTTTTTTGGATAGGTTTACATTGTATATCACTCTGCATACAAAAAAATTGTGTAATAGACTGCAGGACTAATATTATATTTCAATTGATAAGTTAGATGACTCTTGTAAAATTGTCTGACCTGCTGCGAAAAGCTTGAACTTCGGGTACATCCAAATTGAAGGTATATTTTGGTGGCCGACGTGCTGGATAAGGTAGTCTCGGTTGATAGGAATGAAGGTGATATTTGAATTTTTAGAAAAATATTAAGATTTACGCATGTCAGCTATACTCACTCTTTCATCTGTAGAACCAACTTCTTTTTTACTGCCATTCGTCCATTTATATAGATATTTTCCAACCCACCAACTGATGTGAGTTTCTCCATAACATCTACAAATTTTTGTTTTAAAATCATGTAAGATTCTGGGTTAGTTTCATTTAACTTCCTAATGCATACTCAACAATTACATAATGTTTCACGCAGCTGTTAAAAGGTTGTCATTATGCAACCTTTTTTTTATGATGTTCAGCCCTACCAAATTGAGAAGTTGTTCTGTGGTATTTGGAGGGCTTGGTCACTTACTTCCTTCACAATTGTCCATGTATCCAGGCGCAGTATGCCATGATGCTGACAAAACCTGAAGCTTTTCCGAGCTGATCCTATGACGAAGTTTGTCATTGTGTACACTTTCCCTTGTACAAGCAATTCACTCAGTTTGGGCGCATCCTCTTTCGTCATAGAACCTTGGATGCTGGATCCCTGTGACAGACATGATAGACAGTCATTAATTTTATTTTTTTAGGAAAGACAGTATAATTTAATACATGTATGTTAAAATGGCACACAGTTATTGATGGTAGAGAGTTATTTATTTATTTATTTGAAGCAGTATAAACTCACTTGGTCATCAACCAGGAGGAAATCTACACTGATTAACTGGTCTTGTAATAATGCATTGGTAGAATCCCAAATTCTAGCGACACAACATCTTATTTTGTAACCCCTCTGGCCAATTTGTAAGTCTTGCAAGGGAGTGTATTGCATTGTCTACTCTTGTTCACCTGCATTAATAAAATAAGCTGTTAATTTAATGTGGCTATCTTTGAGAAGCAGTCTTTTCAAAATAACACATTAATGAAAGTATTATGTAAGTTAGTAAAAACCTCTTCGAAGGTCATCAAATATTTCCTGGTAGACTATATTTTTGGTGTACATGGCAGTATCAGTGTTTTCACTACTTATTAGTATCCTAAGTCCTCTAGAAGTTGTAACTCTTGAAACCGCATCGTAAAACTGGCCATGTGAGAAAACTGGCCTAGGAAGGTATAGGCCAACTTTCTCTAGTGTTTGAACTGACTTTTATTTATCGTCATTATGTAACATAATTACAATGGGAACTGTCGCCGTCTAATTGTAAATGAGTAAACATACACAATAATTGGTGTGCTTAAAAAAATGTCCTTTAATCCCCCGGGGCGAAGCTCGGGTCATACGCTAATATATATGTGTGTAATGGTATATTATTATGCTCTTTTTTGGATATGTTTTTTCCCTCCTTTTTAAAATGAGGGAATCACGAACCTTTTGTGCTTATAAATTACGGCGAGTATTTAGATGACTCCACTTTCTCGCAAATACTTTGAAAAATCATAAAATTTTAGATGATTATATTCTGAGGTGGATCTAATAAATGAATTGAGGGAAGACTTGATCAATTTATAAAATACTGGGGTTAAAAATGTCAACGAAAGTTTTGAGACATTGACTACGAAAATATCTGTCATTTTTTTATTTTTTTTTGAGAAATATATTTGTCATTGTTAAATTGCACATGAAATGTTCAAGATTATAAAAAAAAAAATCATTTTAATATAGAGAAAATTGGAGATAAGTCCCTCATTTAAAAGTTATGTTCCAATAAGAACATTCAAATAAGTTTTGTTTCATAAGGTCCATCAAATTTTAAAAATATTTCCTCAAGGACAAAAAATGATAAAAACTTATTTTATTGACATAAATACTCTCACGTTCTCATCTTCCTTATTTGCACCCAAACCGAAACTTCCTCATTCAATGACTATTTCAGTTAATCAATGGATGAGAATGGTGCGCCGATGTTTGGATTACACTCCCATGGTGGTGGGTTGCAGCAGCGATGTCTATGGTGGCCGGATCAGACACCTTTTTTCAATGTTGGCCACAATTTCCAAGTCGAATTTTGATGGAATTAACAACCGAAGGCGCGCGGAAAATGATGACTGGGGATTGGTCCTGGTGCTCCGGCGCTTCTATTTGGTGGGTCGACTGCCTTCATAAAGTGGCTGGACGGAGATAATCTGCCATGCCCACGAATCTGCATTCTGCAACATATGGTGTCTATTTTCTTATATCTTTTCCATTATATTTTTTATTGTATCCTTTTTTAATATTTAAATACGAGAATTTCATTTAATAACGTAGTCACAATGAAGATTAAAACATAAATTTTTTATTAAAACAGATATAATATCATCATGTCGAGAACATATATAATATCAGCAGATTTGAAACAAATCAGAACAACCAGATTAGGTGTTCTAGGGAAGCAATTGTCTTGCAAATGGTCCACTGGAGCAGGACCTCATATAGGGTGTGTGAGGGATTATCTATCAGAGCTCCAGTTGTGAGCCCTAGTGCAAGTGAACTTGTCTCCGCGAAGTGTAGGACATTGTAGAACATACTTCTCTCCTCGAAGCAATAGCGGACCTATTCCAAAGATATCATCCATCCTCAAGCATTGTAGTGGTGTAGTAGCAGCCGCTGCAGACTCCCAGTACCTCAGATAGAGAGTTTAAAACAAAGAAGAACACAGTCCTCCCCATTACAGAGAATTGGATCCATAACAGTTTGCTAATGATTTCGTGATTGATATGTTCACCTATCGTGTCAATATCGATATAATATCAAATTGTCATGTATCTCGGGTCTTTAATTTGTTTCTTAATACTTAATTTCTAGCTCTATCTCCAATTTTACAACAATTCCATTAGCATATCACCCTTATCTAAGATACCGATTACTCAACTAAAATTAAATTCAATACACCATAGGGCCATATTTCGTCCAGTATAAACAATCTCACACCTTTCATTCTCACAATATTAGATATTACTATATCCCATCATATATCATTATAGCTCCAACGATAACTCAATCACATTTCTCACTTACACTGCTGAGACAAATTGCTCGATTTATCCTTAAATGCTATGTCATGTTAAATACACCGATAATCATCGAAAATCCTAACTTATGACTGCTATCACACCATTGATCATTCTTTTACTAAATCTCCAACACATACATAAAAATACCCTCTAACTCATAGATAAAGAGATTTCTCAATTCCATCAATTATAATTAAATTATGAATATCAGTTTATATATTCATTTCGTACCGCTGAACAACTATAGGTAGAAGAATATTCATTTAATACAAACTATCTAAATAAATTCAACCTAGTTATAAACCCCTAAGTAGAATTAAGTACTAAAACGACGGATCAACATTCATAGTAAATACGACAATTAAACATTAGTTATTATAGTCTCAACCATGACTTTATTTTTATTCGGAATCTGAAACTAATGCCCCGCCCATATAAGCATATTCAATACTTAATTCATTTACAAATATAGCGGAAACCTATTCCTTGTCACATAAAGAAAACATCATTCAATTTTGTTAATCCTAATTTCCTTATTATTACAATTGCTTGTATAACTTAGCACTTATTATCACCTTCATCGAGTTTATAATATTTATTTACATTACATCATCGGCTAATTATGTAGTTCCTAATTCATTTGATGTCACTATTGTGCTCTTGATTAATTATCCTACATTTACTTCAATTTCTTCCATATCTATATTGTATAGTATACACAACCTAATCATTGTACACTTATTCATGATTAGTCCCAATATGTGCACACACACACACCAATATGATAAATGCAGAATTTTGCACACCTATTTAATTAAGCTTTACGATATGAATATAATACCACGAATTCAAAAAATAATTTAGTAACTAATACTCACAATGAAACACACTTTTAATCCATGCTAAATATCACCTATCGCAGATTTACCTTGTATAGCTATCTGAGGAACTATAGTGCTCTATCACACTATATTATCCACCAATATTTATTGATAATAACGATCATAACATTTAACTCAATTAAACATATCTTCACCTGTATACGTACATGCACCCTATGAATATATATATTATTATCAATATTAAACCCCTTCTTCTTGTCTTTTTTTTTTGTCATCAGTTTCATAGACTGTTAAAATTAACAATATTCATCTATAAAATTTGGCAGTGAAATTCACTTTATTTAAGTCTAAAATATTCTCTCTACCCACTCGTATAATTTCTAGTTGTCAAGATCTTCTCATATATATACCATTAATTTGGTGTCGCGTATTTTCAATACTATTTTCAATAACTCTATCCTATAGTACATGCAACTTATTTACCAATTAAAATGAAATTATTTCAATTCATATGTCCATTCCAAACTAGTATACACATAGCTATACAGATAATTTAAAATAACTTTTCATAGTTCACGCAAAAATCTCAATCAAGCATACAACTATTTCATTATAAATAACAACCTGAAGATAATTTATCAAGTTCTCCACCATTCCACTTCAATAATACCCTTCAATTAAGTTTCATGTTACTCCCAATAACTACAGCTCATAACTCACACAATCAATTCATCAAACAACCTTGTGTGTGTGTATATATATATTCATAACATCTACGCATAATCGAAATAAATACAATATTCAAGCAACACCTAATAAACAATATTACACCCCATTCCAATGCACGATTCCAAAAATATCCATGCCAATATCCTAATTAGGTATCCATATATTATACTATACCAGAAAAACTCATAGAGACAAAAAATTTGCATTAACCGTAAGATAATTAACAATAACATCACTTATATTAATTTAAATATTTTTAAATATATGTAATACTATTGAAGTTTAATTTTCCCCAAGCCAGTGTATAAAATACTTATAATGTCATAAATATCACTATCAGTATTAGGTTATTATGCTATATAACATTGTTGTTCGTCCTCCCTCAATACCATAGTGCCCCAAAATAATTTATTAACGATCCAGTATTCCATTTATCGTACTTTATTATCTTCGTCTAATTAAAATCATCATAATACTAACACTCTGTAAAGTTCATCACATTTTCTCTTTTATGGACCTTTAGCTCATCCATCTCTATTCAAGCACCTACTATATACCATGTCAAGTTTGATATAGTCTAATGTGGTCATGTATCACAGATCCTTAATTCATTTCTTAATACTCAATTCTTAGCTCTATCTTCAACTTCACATAAATTCCACCAACATATGGATCCTATACAAATATCGGAAATCATCGAAAATCCCAACTTAATTTATGATCCCGCCATTGATCATTGACTTAATAAATTATACAAGCATACATAAAAATGTATTCTCCAATTCTCTTAATCATGAATACACGTATGACATACATTCTGGCATTTAATTATCCCAATCTATCAGTTCTCCATATTGACCCCCCACCATTCCTCTTCTTGCTCATACATAAATCATATAATTATTTCAAATCACACTAATATATTTCAGCACATATACGCATACACAAATACTCAAACATTGATTACAGAACTATAGAGATTAATTTAAAGTACTTACTTGTTGATGGCGTGCCGTTCCATATATATATATATATATATATATATATATATATATATATATATATATATCTTATTATCTATCTTATATTAAAGGACCGTTGTCCTCTGATACCAACTGTAACTCCCCGTCCCACGAAACTCTAATACCCGGGCTTGTAGTTCAGAACGCTACTTATATTACAGTATAAACTCACCCTACAATTAAACACAGTTCCACTTCAAAACCATTTCCAACAAATATATTATTAACCTAATCTGAAATAAAAGTGTTAATTATTTAAATAAACAATAACATCCAATTAATATCCTCTAAGTATACTACTGTGAATAAACATCCAATATTTAGCAAAAATGAGTTCATACGACACTCATAAAATCGCAAAAATAAGTGTAAAAAATAAGCGACAAACTCACCAGTGCAGTTCTGGAGGAAATAAAACATGTCTTCCGCAAATCGACACACTATTGTTCCAGCCACGGGAATGGTCACCAAACACAAGAACAGGGCAACGATCATGAAACGATAATTGCCGAAATTGAAGAAAAAATGCTACTGGACGAGACGATTTTTTTCGTTGCTTCCAGAACCTCTTTTGGGTTGCAATGTCAATGGTTTTACATTATGAAGCTCAGTTGTTTTTTTTAGGTAAATGTGGCATTAACTCTAGTTACCGGACCATGGTAGAAATGTAATTATTACCAGCTTTTGAATATTCAAAATTCAAAAAAGTTGATTGTGCTGCCAACATGTCATGCCACATAGGATATACACATTATGAATACATATCTCTATGTACAACTAGTATTACCGAAGATGATAAGCATAAAAGAATAATTTTTGAGTGTACATTTGGTCTTTTAAAAATGTTATATATATCACTGATATTGTTTATTTTATATATATTTTTTCCATGAATCATTTTATGTATAGTTAAGGTTATGAGGAGTCCGTAAGATTTATTTGGATAATCATATGATTGTCTAATTAAGATTGCGTAGTGTACCTTTTTTTAGTGGGATTGTGCACTGTACTTGGTTGATGACATATATTAGATGTTATATACATAAACTCTACTGCATATACTTGATTTGCATTACCATATGTTATCTATGGTATAAAATTGTTCAAAACCTTAGTTCTTTGATCACGATAACCAAACCCATTTGTGCTTTCTAAAATTAGGATGTTGTTTTACTCAATTAGAATTGATTTCTTGGCTTGCTAACACACACACACACACACATATATATATATATATGTTCATGTTCTTTATGTTGCTTTTCTTTTCTTCTTTTGAGAAACGTGTGCCATATATCTTTGTATTCATGACCAATGACCAAATGAAACAAATTATATCTTATGAGATGGAAATTTGATCATGTTATTTTTTGCTAAAGGTATAAAGTAGCTCGGCATTCCAGGTATGAAGAACCCAAATTCTAATTATCTAAGATACATATGCATAATTACGCGAAATAATTAATTAATTCATATGCAGCAACATCTTTATTTAATGTGAAAACAAACATCTGTTCTTCCTCATTTGATCATAGACCATTTTGAAGTATCTATGCAATAGATCTAATTAAGAATATTATTTTTGGAAAACAAACAACAAAACCTTATTGAAAGAAAAACCAACTACCCAATGCAAATTGCTTTTCTCAGCTGTGTTGTGTTGCAAGTTGCTGCCTTGGAACTAGATGTGTATTATTGAATGTATTTATACATTATGTTATTCGCAGAGTTCGGGAAGGAGGATTTTGAGTTATTTGCAAGTCCGCCACGTGCTCCCGACCCCCGAGTGAGGAATGCCAGAATTGCACCTGAAAGTTCTTGCTTATGATGTCAATTTGTTGCTTTAAATAGAACAGATACCAAGGACATTTTGATGCAGAAGAAAGAATATTAATCACAACTAATGAATCAGACTCAATAAGCAAATTAGTATATCTTAGGGACAGGGCGAACATAATGCCATCATAAATGGCTTCCAATTCAACAAAAGTAATGGTGTTTTGGCCATAATAATTGGAAAAACCACCTTTAAATTTCCTAAGTGATCTCTTATAATTCCACCACCACTTGAATGTCCTGGATTTCCTAAAGAGCTTCCATCACAATTTATTTTAACCATATTCTGGGGAGGGGGATACAATATAGGATTAAGGGCCTACAACTTTTCTTCTGATGCAAGGGTATATTGAACAAAGTATACAGAAAAGGACATTTACTTGAATCTTATACTTTTTTGAGTGACTTTGAAGGCACAACATAATTTGATCCATCATGATAAGGATTAAAGCATCATTGATTTATTTTCATACTTGCCATTGTTCCTTGCCTTCCATAAATTCTAGCAAATTGTTGCAGGGAGTAACACAGACAAAGCTCCCAGAACAGACTGCTTCCTACCAATTCTCCACCACTCAGCAAACAATAATCTTATAGATTCATGTCTATAATTCAACTCAAAAATGTTAGAGAAAAACTTCCAAACATGAATTGTAACAGAACTTAGAGCAAAAATATGGGTGGCACACTCAACATTTGGAATACTACATCATTGACATCTTGAGGCTAATTGAATTCCCTTTCTTTTCAGATTATCATCTAGAGGAAGCCTATTATGCATAAGTTTCCACATGAAAATAGAAACTTTTGTAGGAATTGAGGGATGCCAAATATAACCTAATGTAGGAATGAAAATAAAAAAAATTCTAGAAACCTTGCAAGCTGATTTAACAGTGAACTCACCATTGACATCAGGACTCCAAATCATTTTATCAGCACTATTTGTTAGAATCACATTTTCTTTAATGATTGCCTGAGTTAAATCTTCAAGCAATAGATTCCTCATGAAATTTATATTCCAAGCATTATTCAAATAGTAATCCCTAAGATGAATTGGCCTTGAAGGGTTAACTGAAAAAATTTCATCTAAAGGGCCATCTTTAGTCCACTTATCTTTCCAGATGTTAATCTCACCATTTCCTAAAAGGAAAAACGCATTACTTTTCATTAAAGTTCTAACTCTAAATAATATTTTCCAAGAGGAAGAGCCATTGGATGGAGCAATAGAGGGATGGAATGTACTACAATATTTTTGGTTCATAAAAGAAGACCACATTGATTTTAAAGTTCTAAACTTCCACCACAACTTGCAGTCTAATGCTTGGATCATATCAGAGAAATTCCTAGTGCCTAAACCTCCTTCAACAAAAGGTTTGCTAATTTTTTCCATGAAATTCAATGCAATCTTTTACCAAACTCAGAGCTGTCCCAAAAACAATCAGCACATAAAGCATTTAATTGATGAATAACTTTTCCTGGAGGATCAAGGATAGAAAATAGGAAGGTTGAGAAAGAGTTTAAAACATGCTTTATAAGAATGAGTCTTCCTCCAGTAGAAAGCATTACAGTACTCCAATTGAACAATTGATTTTTGAATTTTTCAATTAATCTGTAAAAAAGCAAAAAAAAATTATGCCATTGGAAAGAGGACAACCTAAGTAGGTCATGGGAAGATCTTTTATTTGGTAGCCAGTTTGAAGTTTAATTATGTCAAACCTGGAAACATTCATATGCTTAGGGGTAATTAAACAACTTTTAGAGGAGTTAATAAGCTAACCAGAGTACATTTCATAATTAGCAATGATATGCATTAATCTATCAATAGCCTTCTTAGACCCATTGGAGAAGAGAAGGATATCATCTGCATAAACAAGGTGAGAGATTGCAACCATGTTTTTGCAAGTATGAAAAGAGAAGGCAGGGGTTTCATCATGAAGCTTGTTAAGATTTCTAGAGAAAGCTCATGCCATAATAATGAACAAGGCAGGAGATAGGGGATCTCCTTGCCTCAGGCCCTTTTCTGATTTAAAAAATCAGTTGATTTGCCATTTATGAGGACAGAGAACCGATTGTTGGAAATCAAATTAAAGATGAGATCTATCCAGGCTTTGCTGAAACCAAATTTCCTAAGCATTTGAGTTAAGAAAAACCATGAGACACGATCATAAGCTTTTGCACCATGTTCAGTTTTATTATTATATCATTTCCCCTAATTTTTTTGTTGAGATGAGAAGTTAACTCTTGAGCAAGAAAAATATTTTCAGAAATATCTCTATCTTTGACAAAAGCACATTGATTAGGAGATATTATTTTGGGAAGAATAACACTAAGTCTGGCAGCCATAAGTTTGGAAAAAAATTTGTTTAGGGAACCACAAAAACTTATTGGTCTTAATTCACAAATTTTAGTTGGATTTGGAATTTTAGGAATTAAGGCAATCAAACTACTAGAACAAGCTTTAGGAAGCTTATGTCCAAGCTAAAAAGCTCTGCAAGCATCGCCAACATTATGCTCAACAATGTCCCAACAGTGTTGGAAATAATGACTAGAAAAGCCATCAGGACCAGGACAGCTATCAGGGTTAATAGAAAAAAACAATCCTTTTAATTTCCTGATCGCATGGGGGGAGTCAAGTATGTCATCATCCTCTTGGGAAACTAGGTGGGGAATTGAACTAATAAACTGCCCAGTTATCTGGACCGATTGATTGTTGGTACAAGGAGAGGTTAAATGATACTGAAAGTAGACAATAATGGCAGTGTCAAGGTTTTCACCTTGACACCAGGTACCATTGTCGTCTTGAAGTTGATCTAGGGTAATATTTTTCTTTCTGGCTTTAACAGAAGCATGAAAAAATTTAGTATTGGCATCTCCCTTTTTACACTATTTTATACGGGCTTTTTGCTTCCAAAACATCTCCTCATGATATAAGGCAGCAGTCAATTGAGCATTATGCTTATTTAGAACCATTTTGTTAGCTAAAGATGGAATGGAATCATAATCAGACTGAGCTTGCTCAACAAATAGCTCAACTATTTTGATATTTTGAAAGATATTCCCAAAGATAGCTTTGTTCCATAGTTGAATATCCCTTTTTAATCTCTTCAATTTTTCACAAACTATAAAAATAGGGGGGCCATTAATTTCCTTTTCCCAACTAGACTTAACAACATCTTTGAAAGAGTTGTGACTAGTCCAGACATTTAGAAATCTAAATGGTTTTGGACCATCATAATGGATGTTGCATAAGTTTATTAGAAGAGGGCAGTGATCGGAATTAGTTCTAGCCAGATGAGACACAATAGTGGAGGAGAATTTGGATTGCCAAGCATGATTACCAAAAACTCTATCAAGTCTAGCCCAGCAAGTTTTATTAGTCTAGGTAAATTTACTTCCAGAAAAACCAAGATCAAATATTTTTGAATTATGCAAGCATTGAATGAAATCATTTGTGGAGCCCCCATGTATGTCTGATAAACCCCTTTTTTCCATGCTAGACAACACAACATAAAACACCACCTATACACCAAGGCAGATCCAGAAGAGAAATTTGTTGAAGTTCATTCCATAGAGGAACTCTCTCATTTCTACTACACATAGCATAAACGGAAGATATTAAACAAGACCCATTACCATTGTTAACCATGTATTTTTATCCCAATTTTACGTAAATCCATTTGTCATTAAAAAATTGGCAGAACACTGATTGTAATACTTTAATTTTAACTCCATTAGATGGAATGGTGGGACATTGATTGTAGTACTTTGTATATCATCTAGATAACCATGTATTGTCCTGGTGAAAGATCGAGAGTCATTGTCCAGGTTATGGTTTCGGACCTAGAGGATCAATTAGCTCAACAAAAAAGACAGCTAAAGAGCGTACGTGAAGAATGTCTCATCCAAGAAAATCGAGAAATGACTATAAGGATGAGTCAATTAGAGGAAACCTTGATGCTTTGGTGGACGCACGAGTTCAAGCTGTAACGGAGCCATTTTTGTAAAAAAGAACAAAGTCTCAACAAGGTTCCCAAAACTCCACCTCCACCTCCATAGAAGAAGGAGCATGATATTGTAGGGATTATGATTTTTATTGATAAAGAAAGGTTTATAGGACTGTTTTATAATCTCTTCAATACATATGGTCTGACAGATCTTTGGATGTGAAGGGGATCAAAAAAAAAAAAAAAGTCCCTCACCATTTTTTTGGTTTCATTTTGTGGTGGATGTAGTATCTCACGCCAACTCTAAGGAGGTCAAAGGTTCGAGAAGCGGAGGCGGAGACTTTCTCAATAAAAGCATGATTAAGGCCCATAGACCCGAAGCGCGTCATTCCTTGGTGGAAAAAATTGACCACACATTTTCTTTTTTCTTTTTTTTAGTCAAAGGAATTGGGGATGGAGGATTCGAACCCACTCCCAATTGGAAGAGTTGATCCTTACATGCATAGTGATTATCATGATATTTAATGAAAATACTATAAATGATCAAAAACTAGTATTTGGGTACGTAAATAGAGAATGTTAAAAAAGCACTCGTGTGAGTACTGTTCTAATTAATTGAATGGGTATTTATGTAATTTAATATAATATTTATATTTTATAGGTTATAAGAAAAAGAAGGAAGGAAATCTTTTGTTTCAATTAAATAATTGATTATTTTTTTAATACATTTAGTAGCACATGTCAATTAAACAATTAAAAAAATACACGTCATTTGAATCGAGCTTCTTTTAAGGAATGACATAAATGTACATCAGTTTTAAAACTCTCCTTCTGCTTTACGGAGAATGAGGTTAATTGCATAGAGAGACTTTTTTACCCCGTCAAGTAAAGTGTGCCACTGGTTAACAATTCCAGATTTTCTTGTATACAATAATCAAATATAATTTGAAACTTAAAAAGTAAAATTTAAATAAACGGTCAAAAAAAAACCCTCTCCTTGTCCTAAATAGATTGGGACTCACAGTCCTTGAACGAGACTCAATCCATTATATATTAAGGCACGCTCTGCAAACATAACACATCAACAATTCATACTTCCTTTCTTTTAGCTACGATTTTGATGATGATGATGTCTTCACCTTCTCCCATGGCCAAGGTTAATTTACGTGTTGAAGGGAATCGATTGAAATTCTTGAGCGGAGGATTCTTGCAAATCCGATTCCAGCGAATATCCCAGATTTTCTACCACTCCATGGAAGAAGAAACCGTGATGATCGGGCAAACCCAACAAGTGGGCACTCCAGATTCTTCTCTGGTCAGCATTCCGACCAACGCCCTGACTTCTCCTCGTCTCATCAAACAATACCTCATCCATACTTCTGCCGGCAACAACATCCATCTTCAAACCCAAGAGACCTTAAATGTATTGGCTCTACACGTTGCTTCCGTCGCTACTCAGTTGCTGATGACTGGGCCTCCGCCTAACTCATATTCTAGTGGGCTTTTCTTGTTTGCTGATGTTGAGGTTTTTACGTGGGAAATCGTTTACCGGGGAGAGGTAGTGGTGGAGAGTGTACGGTGCAGAGGTGCATCGAAGAAAGCAGTAATGAAGCTGAAGAGGGAGGATGGGTTCCAGGGTGATGGCGATTGTGTGGTTTGTTTGGATGAATTGTCGTCGGGAAGAAAGGTGACTCGAATGCCTTGCGATCATGTGTTTCATCATTCATGCTTACTTCGTTGGTTGAAAAATAGCGATTCCTGTCCGATTTGCCGTCGACAATTGGAGAATTACTAGGAATTTATGGGCGCTGTACAACAATTTTTTTTTTTGTGTTTGAAATTGGTTCCTTTTTATCTATCAATGAATATTCGGTAACCCTGGAGTCTCATAAATTCCTGTCTTGCCTTCAATTACATCATTAATTACTTTTCTCTAAAACAATCGAAATCTGGTGCTTATGATCAGCAATGATTATGCTTTTAAGAATCGCAGAATAAATGCAGTTATTATGAGCTTTTCCAAGAAATTAAAGTTCATATATGGCTATCAAGAAAGAGCAAAACCCGACAACTTTCTACTAACTTGAAGACTTCCTCATAGAAGCAGCCCAAGTCGAGAAATCATGAATGGAGTGCGGTGCAACGGCAGATAAAAAAAAGGAAAGATACTGGAAAGCATAAACACCAAGCAGGAATTATTGTAACATTTGCAAGCAATAACTTGAGTCGAGGAGTAGTTCATAGAATAGGAGCATATTTGAATTTAATTTGCTGCCATTAATATTTTAATTTAATTAATTTATAAAATACAAAAGTTTTAAATTTTTAATAATATTTTAAACATTTATGTATTTTTTTTTTGTGATGAATATAAACACAATTAAAATATTATAATAGAATTAAAATTAAAAAGTATTTACAACCAAATTTTTAAATATTAATTTTACAAATTTTATGGTACAAACAAAAGTCACTCCATCTAATCATCCTCGCCATAAAGGTCCATTGCTACCTATGCTATTAGGATATCTGGTTTGCCTCCCGCCTCATTTGTCCATTGCTTGTTCCCTTGTCTCCCTTCCTATCACCGGCTGGATTCTCATACCATGCTAGGACATCAACAAGGCCCCACGACCGTTCCAGTCGAATAATAGCTGCTCTTTAAATTTTCTACGCAGTCTCTTATGGCTTGTGAACTTGCATCCTTAAAATTGCCTTCAACTGATATAACCTGCGTATAATAGTTCTTGTACGTAAGGATTCAAGTCAGTCAACGAACATCGTTCGTGCAATTCCAAGGGATAAATAAGCGAAGGAAGAGTACCTGAGCACCTAAAAGTTTCACTAATTGAACAGTGGAAGCTTGTTTCTACACATCTGCAGAACCCATAAAGACACTGCACTAGCACATGTCGTTACAAATTACTTTCCAATACCCGCAAAACACTGTTCTAGCATTCATAGTCGCATTAAAACAACAGTTGTCTGAGCAATAATTCTAGCACTGTGTCTTGTGTCTTGATCTCCCAGAACTGCTGGATGAGCTTAGTCTTGAAGAAGACATTTTCTTCCAAAATGCTAGGAGAAAACACAAGGAACATAAAGATTTAACATTCAACTCACTAAAAACAAGAAAAAAGAATTGCTGCTGGAATCGACTCTGCATCAAGGTAATTATCATGTTGCCACAATTGGCACGCAAGTCATCATCTTTATCATCAACGTCACAATCACAAGTGAATATGATTTTCAAGGGTAAATCATTAAGCAGTGGCCCTATCCCTTTATATCAAAAGAAGAAAGGAAAATAAAGTCTAGCAATCATGGACATTTGATTCTATTCAACAGATTTTCTCTGATTAGACAACAAAGAGCCATTTCTATACCAGTACCAGTTGCTTTGTTCACCCAATTATGGGACTTCCACTTCAATAAAGCAAAGGAACTTAATTCCAGAAGTTGCTGATAAAAAATAATAATAACTGGTTTGCAAAGTAAAAACACAATTCATAACCCACATATGACATAACTGGAAAAGCTAAACAAATGAACCACTAATCACCTTGGTAAAGGATGGGAACAAAATCGTATAAGGAGAAATTGGCAGAGAGAAAGCAGTAGTTAGCAGTTAAAAGTCGAACCTTTTAAAGCTGAAGATTTTGAAACCCACTTAACTCAGATCGGTGTCGCCCAGCAAGGCAGCAAGGAAGGTGAAACAGTCGATAAAGAAAGAAGAAGAATAGAAGAAAGTAGAAGAGCTTGGGAACGGGATTCCCTGGTCCGCCCAGCAAGCACCAATCCCGTCTCTTTCTCCAATACATACACTAAAACCAAGCCCGTAAAATCTGCCATCGAAGCATAATCTTCACCGAAATCGAAACCAAGCCAGTAAAGACAAGCGGAGGCAAGCATAAGGAAAACCACCAACGAGCCAGCGTAGCACTGGATATCAGAAAGACCATACCTGATTCTGTTATGGAGGAGAGTTCGGTCTGGAGAGAGAGACGACTTTGAGACTCGATCTGGTGAGATAGATCTGGTGAGATAGAGAGAGGAAGCTTCGGGGTTTGAGGCAAGAAGAAGCTTCGTCGGAGTTTAGAGGCGAGTTTGGGGCGAGAGTAAGCAACAGAGTTTAGTGGAGAGGAAGTTCCCTCGGACTCTAGGGTTTCTGATTCAAATGAAATGAGGAAGAAGGCTGGTGAGTGAAAATTTTGGAGGAAGAGGTAGAAGGTCTGAGTTTACGAGCCTGTGTCTGAGAATTTTGGAGTAAATACGCGCTTGCGCTTGCGCTTGTGCTTGAGAATTTTGGAGTAAATTTTTTTATAATTAATTAAATAAGTTTAATAGATTGATTATCTTATTATATATAAGGTAAGTTTAGTAAACTAATTAACCTATAATATCATAAATTATAAGACAAATGTAAGTTTCTAATTTAGCAATATATTAAATTAAATTTTCTTGATCGTGTGATTAACTAAACAACTCTTATCCGTTAATTTTTCGAAAAACTTAAATTATACACATAGCTATCTCGTTTAAAGTTAAATCACTAATTTGATCGCGTGATCGATAAAACGAACTCGGAATGAGATAAAACTTGACACGTAGCAACATTTAGTCATTCTAAACATATTATGTGAAGGAACCTTTGACCAATTTTGAAATTGAGTAGGTCAATTATTCGAAGAAATCTAAATTTTACATTTAGGTATCACGTTCGAAGTTAAATATCTCGTTTTGATGGCATGATCGATCAAATGAACTCCGAATGGGATGAAGCTTGACGTGTTAATAAATTTAGTCATTCTAAACATATTTTGTGAATAAAACTTTGACCAATTTTAAGTCAATTTTTCTAAAAACCTAAATTGTACACTTAGGTATCTCGTTCGAGATTAAATACCACGTTTTGATGGCGTGATCGATCAAACGAATTTGGAATGAGATGAAACTTGACATGTAGCTACATTTAGTCATTCTAAACATATTTTTTGAAGTAACCTTTGACCAATTTTGAAATTTAATAGCTTATTAATTTTTTGAAAAATCTAAACTGTACACTTAGGTATCTTGTTCAAAGTTAAATATCTCATTTTGATCACGTAATCGATCAAATAAACTTTGAATGGGATGAAATTTGATAGTAGCTACATTTAATCATTCTAAACATATTTTTTGAGGGAACATTCGACCAGTAGGTTAATCGTTCGAAAAACTTAAATTGTACACTTTGGTATCTCGTTCGAAGTTAAATCATTTATTTTGATCGCTTGATTGATCAAAAGAACTTCGGATGAGCTCAAACTTGACATATAGCTACTTTTAGTCATTCTAAACATATTTTGTGAAGGAACCTTTGACCAATTTTGAAACTAAGTAGGTCAATTTTTTGAAAACCCTAAATTATGCACTTAGGTATCTCGTTCGAAGTTAAATATCTCGTTTGATGTCGTGATGGATCAAACAAACTCTAAATATGATGAAACTTGACATGTAGCTACATTTAGTCATTATAAACATATTTTTTGAAGGAAACTTTGGCCAAATTTGAACTTCAATAGGTTAATCTTTCGAAAAACCTAAATTGTACACATGTATCTCGTTTGAAGTTAAATCCTTTGTTTTGATCACGTGATTGATCAAACAAACTCCGAATGAGCTGAAACTTTACATGTAGTTAATTTTAGTCATTCTAAACATATTTTTTGAGGTTTTATTGGAGTGATAGTGCTTGGAGTGGTCCCTTATCCTTTCTTGCTGGCTTGCTTAATCTTATCTAACTTTCCGCGCTGCCTAAGGAGATAGATTCGACTGACTTGAAGGAACACTTGACCAAGTTTGAACTTGAATAGGTCAATGTTTCTAAAAACCTAAATTATACACTAAAGTATCTCATTCGAAGTTAAATATCTCGTTTTGATGGCGTGATCGATCAAACAAACTCCGAATGGGATGAAACTTGACATGTAGCTACATTTAGTCATTATAAACATATTTTGTGAAGTAATATTTGACCAATTTTGAACTTCAATATGTTAATATTTTGAAAAACCTAAACTATACAGTTAGGTATCTCGTTTGAAATTAAATCATTTTTTTTGATCACATGAATGATCAAACAAACTATGAATGAGCTGAAAATTTACATGTAGCTATTTTTAGTCATTCTAAACATATTTTGTGAAAGAACATTTCACCAATTATGAACTTCAATTGGCCAATTTTTCTAAAAACCTAAATTATACATTTAGTCATCTCGTTCGAAGTTAAATATCTCGTTTTGATGGCGTGATCAATCAAACGAACTCCGAATGAGCTTAAACTTGACATGTTCCTAAATTTAGTTGTTATAAGAGTATTTTGTGAAGGAACCTTCAACCAATTTTGAACTTTCGTCGGTCAATTTTATGAAAAACCTAAATTATAAGTTTAGGTATTTTTGTAGCTAATTATGCCGGAGTTAGCTACGAAAATATTTCCGTCACTAATTAGTGACGGAATTAGGTACAGAAATATTTTTGTTACTGATTAGCGACGGAATTAGTTACGAAAACCTTTTCCGTTAATAGAAAGTCAAAAAGTCAAAATTTTAGTGACCGAATTATTAAAATTTGTGTCGGAATGACTTAGTGACGAAAATTTCGATCACTAATTCCGTTTTTTTAGACTTTTTTGTGATGGAAAAATGTAAATTTTCTATCGCTAAAAATATTTTTGTGACGGAAAAAAATTCCATCACTAAAAAAGATTTTTCTTATCGTGACATAAATTGCTACTCTTTAATTCGGAGTGAACGATTCTAAAATCAATTCTAAAAAACTGGACCATGATAGATAGAATTGCATCCCGCAAAATCAAGTTAGTAACAACAAAGAAATAATCATAGATCATATAAAAATCATAATTAACAAATTCTTGGGTTTTGTTTTAAAATCAATTACAGATCTATGATTGGCTCTGATACCAATTGTTAAAAAAATATGCACTTGCAAAAACGTTCTAGAAAACAAAGAACATACATAGGAGTAATCAATAAGAAAACAGCTTTTAATTTTTTTTTATTAATTATGATCAATATACATAATCTATAACTAGTCTAATTCTGTAAAAATAATTTATTTTGAGATCTCTCTAGATTGATCTCTAATAAATATATCGTAGGATGGAGTCAACTGGATTGATTCAAAGCTCAATCTCGCGGATCTTCCACCATATATATCAACTCTCAAACTTGGATTCAAGAGCGTGGACTCTTTACACCAAAAACCTAAAGAGAATAGAAAAACAAATTTGTGGAAATGATTAGGGAATCAAAAGGCCAACTGGTGTCTCAAGACTTAGGGAACAAAATACACATATAACATGTATTTGTAGGGGTCGGCCACCCCTAGGGTTTTCTCCCTAGGTGGCCGCCCCCCTCTTCTAATTCCCATGGGTTTCCAATTTTTGTTAGGTTTTCCTAACTCATCTAATATTGGGCTTTGATGGGTTAAGGTGGGACCAATAAAGAAAAATAAAACATGGACTTTCTACAAATTTAATTATTAGCCTAAACCCATGAGTATAATTTAAATCCATAAACTATAATATATTTCACTAAAATATAATAGTTGTATTCCTCATTTTATCTCAAATTAAATATGAGTCTTTCGTTATAATCGTTCATTAAAATCCTCACATTAAGTTACAGATACCTGTCAATTAAATATATCACTGACAAATAATATTTAATTGACATCTGTTAATATTTCTCGACCTTACTGCTTAACTTATTTGACCGTGTGAGATTAATTAAAATCCACCTGTAGAGTTTTGACACAATCTCATATTCTATAAGCATTCTCGAGAGGGTATCATCAATTCTTAATTGAACATGAATTTTATTAATAGATTATTTTTCATCATACATTAATATTTAATGCGGTACCCCAATTCACTTGATGTGTTTTGAACTGTATAAAAAAACTTCACCCCTTGGTAAATCAAAATCTCATATATTAAATGTACACGTACCCATAATCTTGATAAATTAATATTATAAACACTATCATAACTTCAGTGTGAGTGTACAATCTTCCATGTAGTCACATTGAAAAAATTGACTCATATGAGTTCTGATCAATACACTCCAAATGTACTAGTATAATAAATTCAAATTTTATAAGTTTTCATTAACTATTAAACATATTTTATTCAAATAAACAAATTGAGTTTGAACATTGCATAAAATAATGGTCTTTAGCATACTATTCCTATTACATTTCACAAACAAATATATATATATATATACACAAAGCTTATACATGGCACATATATGGTGCTCAATAATAATGTATCACAATTCTCCTATTAATTACAGTGTACTTACACGGTGCAGTAAATGGTGACTACACACACACACATTCACACAAGCTATACACACGGCACAATGGAGGAGCAAACCGTGTAGCCCAATTCCATGAACATATGACAGCACACAAAAATTCCCATCATCTCATTATTTTTCCTAACTATCTGTTGATACTTGTCATAGGTTTATCAAGGATATTTGTGTCATGTAAGTTATATATGCATACCCACATTCATATAACTATTCTACATAAAAAATCATGGATAAAACGCGATGTGAGGTGTTACACTTATGGAACGTTTGACTTCCTCACTGCTGTGCCCATAAACTTGTATGTTTACCACCTTCGTCACCAATTGGTTGCCCTAGGTTATTGAATTGGATATCAATATTCTTTCTACGCTTAGGGAGATTCCAAATTTCTTTAAGTAACGTGCATCTGCATCCAC
Source organism: Euonymus europaeus (assembly GCA_963580455.1). Classification (NCBI taxonomy): domain Eukaryota; kingdom Viridiplantae; phylum Streptophyta; class Magnoliopsida; order Celastrales; family Celastraceae; genus Euonymus; species Euonymus europaeus. The sequence continues at coordinate 9,202,792 of OY756961.1, read as the reverse complement.
TCCCATTTTTTGGTTCATGATCAGATGAATCTCCTAACACAACAAATTGAACAAATCAAGGTCAAAAATAGATGCAATGTTAAATCTCCTAACCACACGATCCCTAGTCACTTCTCCTCAAAGTTATTAAAAAAAAATTGTAATGCTTATACTAGAATGATGAAAAACTATAAATTATAGTTCCATCTTTATACTCCGCGCAGTATTTACCATATATAACCAAGACAATCATGATAAAAAATACTTTAAGTCTACATTTATATCCACTAATATGCCTTCGAAATTGTTCCTAACATATTTAATATTTCCTAGATTAGTGTCAATAATTGGCTCTAGCTATATAAATCGTGCTTCTTCTTCTCCAACGTCAAACAAGTCAGGGGGTCTTGTTTTTTACAACCACATGCCATCCTTTATTCAATACATCTTCAACATAGAACACTTGCTATACTTGGGATGCAAAGGCATATGGATCATCAATGTAATTGAAAAATCGCAAAAAAAAAAAAAAAACTATCGATAATAGTTCTTATTAGAAAGAGTTTTACGCGTTGAGTTCGTATATGCAATTTTTTTTCGAAATCTAACATATATTTTGAGAAATAAAACATTTTAAAATTTCGTTTGTGAAAAAATAATTAAAAAAATGTAAAGTAAATGAAAAGAGAGAGATAAATTAACATCATTGATTGATTTTTGAAAAAGTCTAGCTTGACCCGCCTACATGATATGCCAACTTGACATGACATGTAGACTCGGGTTGAGTTAGGCTAATAAATGTTAAGTTATGTAACATTTTTATATATTAAAAATAATTAATTAAATATGAAATTTTTTTAGGAGCAATTACCCTTTAGGAGACAATGAGTAAAACTTATTCTAATAAAGACAACTAAAAAATATTAGCTGCCATTACAGTGGTTTAGGAAGAGGTCACTTGCCTTATTTTCATTTAGTTTGCATACTAGTTGTGAGCTACAAATATTGGGTTAAAGCTATAAATTGGATTCCACCTCCTCTGGCTTGTCTAAAATGGAATAGGTATGGATTTTGCCAAGATTCATCTAAATCTGGTTATGGTAGTGTTTTATGAGACAACAATGGGTCTTTCATGTGTATTTTTTCAAGGTCAGTTGGGTTTATGGATGCTATTTCTGCTGAACTCCATGCAATTGTTATAACTTTAAAAATCTCAATTACTCGAGGTTTGACATTCCTTCCTCTTATAATTGAATCTGATTCTCTCTATGCTGTCAAATGGATCAACAAAAGCTCCTCATCTCAAGTTCCATGGAAGATTGATCAGTCAATCAACCTAATTCAAAATTTGTCTCAAAACTTCTCCTCCATTAAGTTCATCCATACATGGAGAGAGGCAAGCGTTGTAGCGGACTGTTTAGCAAAAAAAAAAAGACAAAATTATAGGTCAGTCTACTTTATGAAACTTATTAGGGATAAGGTCAGTCATTTAAACATATTTGCAATTAAGTCTAGTTATCAAGTTTTTTGTAATTAACTTGATTTATATTTTCTAGATTCTTTCCAGAATTGGAGACTTTTAAAAAAAATACATATAAAATGAAGAAAATTTAATTTAGAAAGTATATTAATTTTTGTATTTTAATTAATTATTTTATTGCCTTAATCAATATGTTGAGCATATACGAGCCCGTTAGGGTTTAGCGAATTCGTTCCCCTTAGGGTTTAACATTTGTTATTTAGGTTACAACATGAAAATACGATACACGAGCCCATTGGGTTTAGCGAATCGGTTCCCCTTAGGATTTAATACTTGTTGTTTAGGTTATAACATGAAAATATGATACACGAGCCCGTTAGAGTTTAACGAATCCGTTCTTCTTATGGTTTAATACTTACTATTTAAGTTAATGTAGTTAAAAAAATACATAGCATATATACTAATTAAATTATTTTTGAAAAATAATATAATTAAAAAAGTACGTTAAAAAAATATAGATGATGGGTCTCGTTAGAGAGAGTTTTACGTGCTGAGTTCGAATATGTAATTTTTTATAAAATTTACCATGTATTTTAAGAGAGAACGTTTTAAAATTTTGTTTATAAAAAAATACAAAAGTTGCAATGAATTGGACTGATTTCAAATAAGTTTTATGAATGAACTAAAACCTTAATAAGTTCATAAAAATAGACCCACTTGCAATTCTCCAGAAAAAAATAAAAAAATTGGAGTAGAGAGTTGATTATATGATTGCTTGGATCTTGGAAGATTGACAGTTGTTATGATTAGCTATCCATGGGTACTTTATTATGTTGTCTTTAGTTTTGGGATTATGAGGCTGTTGTCTTTGCTTCTATTCGTCCTGTTTATGTTTTTGGGGGTATGGCTTGTCTTGGAAATCTATTTGGAGTTTGGGTTTATTTCAAAATTGTAGTTGTTACTACTATCTATATTTTAAAAAAAAATTATGACTTATATTTTGAGAGATAAAAATATTTTAAAGTTTTTAAAATAAAAAATCTAATTATGTCGGCATATGTCATGCGCATGAGAACTTATTAGAATGAGGGTAATTTTATCCATAATTATTTGAATAATGTATTGAAATATTGAAAAATTGAAAGCAGTTAATGAAATACATATTTTCGTTAAAAGATTTATTAGTGCATCTCCCAAAAAAGAAATATATTACTTCTAGAAAAATTAATATTAACTATCAATAAAAAACATTAATAATAATAAATTGTAAATGTCTATATTTCAAAATTGCCAATGACTATATATCTCGTTCATGTTATTATCACAAGTTGAATAATTTAGAGTCATGAATATGTCCAATGTTGGTGCAAAAATTACAAATAATGAAAAATACAATAGAAAATGGAAATTACAACTTCGATCGTGGTGGACTGAGATATGGGTATATTGCTTTCTTCGAGGAGATTTGGGTCCTCTGCAGTCATTTTTTTTCAACAAGAACCGGTGCACCAGAAATATATGACTTGACTCCTCTGAGATAAAACAGCTCGACTTGATTGTGTAGCTAACTCAAACTTGTACTTAGTTGGTTAGCTCGAAGTCTCACAAAAGACACCTTTTTTATTTTCCCAAAGAATATTTGCAAGAATACATATTTAGGAATAAGGGAGTTTGTGAGAATTGTTGTGTAATTAGATATGGCCATGGAGGCCACTATTTTATAGGAGAAAGTTTTTCTCTTACCCTAGTAAGAGAGTACTCTCTCCAAAACTAATTCAATACATCTCTATCTTTCCCATGTTTACTTAATTTCTTATCTTTCCAATGTGAGATTGATTGAACTCCTAATGTAATTTCAAATTGACTAAACTATAACAACTCTTTTACTTTAAAAATATACGCCTTAAGTTGATACAAAGTTTTGGTGTTTTTGGGGTTTTACTCATTCTTGATAGGTGTTGGAACAATATTATACATGCAGGCCCAAATAAGAGAGGCCCAAAATGAACAGCCCATAGTGTTTTGAATTGATTAGGAGTCATGGGACATGTGGTAGATGACAAATAAGCAATTGCTATTATCGATGGTAATGAAGAATGATTTGAAGAATATGGGTGGCCAATAAAACTGTAATTAACAGTTGATCATGGAGCATTAAGTCTAGGTTTTGCGCAAGAAGGGCTTAAAGGACACACACGAGAAATCAAACACAAATTAGAACACTCTGAAGCTTAAAGGCTCTTGCAATTCGCATTTTCAATTATATTTATCATCAATTTATAATTTTAGTATACTATTCATCAAGACAACTTTGTATTTGAATCATTACTGTCAAGTTTCAATAGCAACTATCATTGTATAATTTGTACTTGGTGTCTCGACTTTTTATTTATTGCAATTCAATAAAGCACACATCAACGCAGTTAGAGAACCTATGATTACCAACGTCCTCAGGTAGTACGTTCTCTCTTTTCATAAAGTCATATAGTAATTGATGTATTTTCATTTTACTTTACAGTTGAGAAACTATAATCTGTGGCACACCAACAACAAGTCACCATTTTGGGCCAAAATATTTTTGGCACACATGGGGGGAAAGACTTCAAAAAACATAATGGCACCACGAACCTGCGCCACTGGAAAAGATCTAATGAACGAAAACGATGATGATCCTTCACATGAAAATGTGCCAATGAATGACATTGTTAATGTCACCAATGATATTGACAGTGAAGGAAATCTAGAGCCAATGGACCGACCAACAGGCTTATTAGATGAAGTCGCAATTATGTTCAAACAACTCGCTAGAACATTAGAGAGAATGAAGGTACGTTCTAACGACTATTGAAAGTGCATTTAAACAGGTGAAACGTAAATTTAAACAGAAATTGGAGAAACTTTCCTCAGGGGGACTTCATTCAAGATAGAAGGGTATATTTTTGAAGTAGATTCCCAAGTCATTGTTGATGTCATTAATGGGAGTGATCTTCACTTAAGTTGATGCAACGTTTGTATTGTCAAAATTTAAACAGAAATTGGAGAAACTATCCTTTTATAGGCCTCCATTTCTTGCACCCAACTTTGATTGGGTTTTTAAAATATATGATCTGGCCTTATGACCTTTCAAAAAAAAAAAAAAAAAATCACTGAATGCAGGTTCCCCACATGTGATTGCTAGATTTGATTCAAAGAATTTGCTCTTTTAGATGTGGTTTATCTCTTTGAATGATCGGGTACATTACTAAAAATGACTGCTATCAATGATGCTCATGAGATATGCAATTGGATATATGTGTGTTTTTAATTCGGTTCGTGAAGATAGTTTCTTCTCTGATAACATGTCTTCTATATACATGTCATTCCTAGATTTAGCTTTCATTTTGGTGACGTTGTTTTGATCGTACAAGAATGGATTTCTATCTACAATAATGAATTTTTATTTGTTATTGCATTTTACTCTTTATGTACAATAATGAATTTTTATATCTGATGTTGTATTTTATACATATATTGCATACAAGAATGAATTTCTATCTGCTATTTGACCAATTGTGCTAGCTATAGGATATATATCTGCTATGGATTTTTATCTTATGTTAGCCCTTTGTTAATAGTTACAGGTATTTAAAAATTTAAATATAGGAAGCCAAAAAAATAGAAATTAGTATTGCTAACAAATTATGAATTTCATGACAAAAAAAATTCTATTATAGCTTGTAATAGATTATTACAAATTTACGACAGAAAATTCTATCATAACTTGTGACTCATTATAACTAACTTACATACTAAATAATCAACAAATTTTCCAGTCAAAATTTCAAATTGCTCTCCATAATATCTAAAGAGACGCCAAATTTCCCACCTATTATATCTTGAATGACTTGTGACAAAATTTCAATTCATCACAAGTCAAAATTTCAATTCATTCTGTTATTCAGTGGATGCTTTTATGGCCGTAAGACCCCTTCCCATTATGCTTTTGTAGCCACACGGCTGGTTTCTCCAACAAAGTAACCCTTCCTTCTTTTGATCTGCCATTGCACTGCTATGAGAAAGTCTTGAGTTAATACAAAAAATATACATACTATGTGGCAAGCCACGTATGAATTCATAGTTAATTTTCTTTTCAAATTACAAATTTCAAAACCTGCACAATTATGACCGTGTAACCACGGTACGGTAACTATAGTTATCAGACACATTTTCTCATAAATGGGTTTATCCAACCCATTTACTCATTCGCACCCGACCAAAATTGTTACTCTAGTAGTTCCGCCTTCTTCCACGTTCACTTTCGGCTTGTCATTTAGCTCCGACATCCAGTCCGCCCACTTTGACCTCGATCGATGGCTCCGCCATAGCTACAGCTGGTTTTTGCCACACCGCAACTCATTTCCCGTACACATCTTCATATATATACAGTAAACACATGTAATTTCTTTTTCATTTTCGTGTTTGAGATAAAAAAAAAATATATTTTGAAACTTCTGGTGATAAAGTGGTTTGAGAATTACATTGGATTTTAGAAATAAAAATTGCTTTTTCAAAATACATTTAGTTTAGAAGTGGGTTTCCAAATTTCAACCATTGGTTTCAAGTTTCTAGTTAGAAATTTAGTTGTGGATTATATATAACCTTGGTTATGCATTAGAGTGTTTTTTTTATTACAATGGGATAACATAGGAGTTTTTATAATACATTGGAATAAAATATTTTAACTGTTTTTACCAAATGCATGATCCGAGAATAACATTGTGCTTAAAATGGTTATATATACTTTTTTATTACATTGTTCAATCAAATGAATTGTTGTCCTGCATTGTTAGCTTCACTAGCTCTTAATGTAATAATATTTAGACTCCATTGATAAAAATAAACAACGTTTAACTACAAACTATCTGGCAGCAAGACATGAACTAACCCAGATCAACTGTACAACAAAGACATGAAGAGAGAGAAGTGGGAAAGCCATGATTTTAGGTGGGTTGTAATTCATTGTCCTGTGAACGACTCCATAAAATAAGATGTAATAATATATGTGGCATTATGCCACCTAGATTATGTACATTATGGATGGTACAGTGTTGGGACGTTTAGCATTTTTGTACATTCAAAGCTGAATTTTTCAATTTTTTTTTAAATTTTGGAGTACAAGAATGGAGGCCATAGAAGGCACTCGGCAACTAATACGGTGGATTACAATAGCCGTAGAAATCTAATGGAATAAATGCAGAAAAACATCCCAATTAAACCACTTGAACTGTCACGCCCCAACCTCAAAGGATTGAGACATGGCAACGCCGCGTTCATGTAGAAACGCATGGCTAACAGATAATCATAGAGTTACACAACTCGCACTATCAGCAATACCTCATCTATTAATTAAATTCGAACTCAAATAAAGATTCAAATAATTAATAACTCATCCATGGTCATCAAGTTAAGCCACGTATTCAACCTCTATGACCAAGTAATAATCCAACATTAAATAAAAATATAAATTCTCAGTTAACTTTAATTGTCGTCAATCTCCCATCCCATGCATTGCAATGCTAAAGCCTCATCAGCTGAAAGAAAACAATTAAAACAAACATGAGCTACCAGCTCGTGAGTAATCAAAACAAACTCTAATAAACATCGTACAACTTGATACAAAAACAACATTGCTTCAAGCGGCTTGCAACAATCCTTGTAATTGATACCCAATACATCAGTACTGCCTCAAAACAATGTACTCAACTTAACCCCTGAGATGGGTGGACAATGTAGTAAGCTTAACCCCTGAGGAAGGCGAACAATGCTCACAAAGTTCGTGGAAATGTTATCAAACATCAAACTACAATCCTCAATATGAAGCAAAGTTTCAATCTTGAATGTCAACTATAGGTATGTATAAAATATAAGGTAAGTTGAACTTAAATAAAGGTGTTAAAAATTGATAACAATAACCATGATTTATAAAAAACTTCAGTAGTATTACAGATAAGTTAACGATTTGGATACCCACATCGCCATATGTTTCTTATACCGTCTATTACCATTTGGACAACCAATCATAACCTGTCATGACTCCAACATCAGGCAATTCATATATATATATGAAATCAGGCACACAATTAACAATATTGATTCAAATATTTGAGTTAAACCATGCGATCAGGTAATTATTCAAGTTTCAATAAGCAAATTTGATTTGATTATTTACCTTGCACCTCAAATGGAATCAAACTAGGTTCTCAGACGTCACCCACAAATTCTCTCTAAGACAACTTTTGTTTTCCTTTCCCTTGTAAAGAAGAAACCCTAGTTGTTTTAAGTTGTGGGCCAACACCAGTTGAGTTTAATTACTGTCATTCACTACAATTATAAAGGCCCAAAACTCTTTTTTTGGGTCCTTTCATTATCTCCCCATAAAAAAAAGTCCAGTCCTCTAAACTTTTCTTGCCTTAGGATTCAAACAGAGCTGGATGTTTCTTTTTCATCTCTTCCTCTAGCTCCCATGTAGCATCTCTTTCTGTGTCGTTCTCCCACTACACTTTGACATATGGTATGGTTCGGCGCCTCAATACCGGATCTTCTCAATCTAGAATATGAACCGGTTGCACTTCATATGACAAGTCAGTTTCTATTTGGAATGGTTCCAATTCTACCACTCAATCTGGGTTGGGTATATACTTCCCCAACATGGACATGTGGAACACGTTATGTATCTCGAAAAGGGACGGAGGAAGAGTCAATCTATAAGCTACCTCCCCTACTCTCTCCAATATTTCCCCCACACTCCAAATCTCATAACTCCTTTCCTTGGAGAGACCTTCACAAATACATGGTCTCCAACATGAAATTCTAACAGTCTACGTCTATTATCCGCGTAGCTCTTTTGCCGGCTATGGGCAATACCGAGTCTTTCCTTCATTAATTGTACATTTTCTACAATTTTTTGCACAATTTCTATGCGTTCTCCTACTTCATCCCAATATAAAGGAGATATACAATTTCGGCCATAGAGTGCCTCATATGGGGCCATTTGGATTCTAGCTAGCCTAATAACTATTGTTATAAGCAAACTCCGCCAAGGGTAAATGCTCATCCCAAATACCCTTCAAGTCAATGGTACACGCCCTTCACATAATTTTCATCATAATAAAAGAATAAACCCTTCAATCTTCTAGCTTGAACTTCTACAATAAATAGTTGGAACCTCATTCTAATTATATTTCTTAAAGGGTACATCAATAGTCTTGGTAACTGAAGTAGATGTTTGTTGATAATTTAAAGGCTTAGAAGTGTAAGATTTTTGATGCATTCTTGAAATGACTCAATTTGATATTGAATTTTATAGCAATAGCTTCATGACACTACATCAAATTAAATCTATAGCGGCGGTTTCAATCGCTCCAAAGGAAAGGCAAAACCGCCGCTAGTTAACATTATCGGCGGTTTTTAATTTGTCGTAATAATCTATGTCGTTGTATCTATTGCGACGCTTTTTGAAACCATCGGAATAACCACCGCAAAGTGATTTTACGACGGTTAAAACTGCCGCTATTTGTTTCTTTTTGTCATCTAGTTTTCTTTATTTTTACTTCGGTTTATGGCTTAAAAATCGCCGTTGTCATTACACCAAAAAGAGCTATAGATGATAGATAAAAATTGTCATAAAGGGGGGCGTGACAGTTTTCAGTTCTATCATCTATGTCACAATCATCTTTTTATGACAGAAAAAACCTCTGTCATGAATTAATGATAGATATTAATAATCATAAATCTATCACACAATGAAATTCATTTTTTAATTAATTTGGATAATATTTTTGGTGGGAGTCGACTTTTTTCGCACGTATTGACTTTTTTGGCGCAAAATTTAAAATTTTGTAATTTTGTGACAATTTTTGTCTATCAAGACTTTTTTGGCGGGTATCGAATCTTTAGCGCCAAAATTCAGTAGTTTTGTGACAAATTTTTTTTTTGTCATGCGTTTTTAAATTAAGTAGTTTGGTGACAGAATTTTGTGACTTTTTTGTGACAGTTTATAAATCTATCACACAATGAAATTCATTTTTTAATTAATTTGGATAATATTTTTGGTGAGAGTCGACTTTTTTTCGCAGGTATTGACTTTTTTGGCGCAAAAATTTAAAATTTTGTAATTTTGTGACAATTTTTGTCTATCAAGACTTTTTTGGCGGGTATCGAATCTTTAGCGACAAAATTCAGTAGTTTTGTGACAAATTTTTTTTTGTGTCATGCGTTTTTAAATTAAGTAGTTTGGTGACAGAATTTTGTGACTTTTTTGTGACAGTTTGTGACAGTTTTTTTGTGACTTTTTGTGACAGTTTTTTTGTGACAGTTTTTTTTTTGTCACAAGATTTCAGATTATTGTAATTCATATACAATTATTTAATTTTTTATATTTAGCCCTGTTTTTGAAATTGATTTTCAGATTTGCAATATGATTATAAGAAAATCAAAATTAAATTCAACATAAAATTGAATCCAAAAGCATAATATTACATAATATTGTGATAAAAAGAAAATAGTCCCTTCTTATCCATCATATTCCCATCTTAAGTCACAAAACCATTCCATACACATGCTAAACAAGAGTCTACTCACAACAACATATCAAACAATAAAAGTTTTCAGAAACAAAACAAGAAGAAAACAATTCCTTTCCAAGGAAATGCAGCAGCTCCTCTATTTCCCATAAATCTCCTCAAACACTGCACATAGGAAAGAAGTTCACAGTAAAAGTTTCTCAAACTAAAACACTTACAACATCGATCAGATCACGGCATTAATCAAGGGCACATATATTCTTTGCATTCGTAAAAATGATTCATTGAGTGTGCTTGCTAGAAAAACATATGCATCAAAAGACAATCCAATGAAAAGACGATGAAACTGCCTTCTTATTTCACCACTTCCCACGGTGCTACACGAGATAAGAAGACTAGAGAAAATAGAATTAACTATACCCTTTCACATAAAAGCTGCATCTAGTGTCTTCTTATTTCACCACCTCCCAAGGTGCTACATGAGCTAAGAAGATTAGAGAAAATAAAATTAACTATACCCTTTCACATAAAAGTTGCATCCAGTGTACAGTTCAAAGCATAAAGGATACCATAACAATCCAGAAACATAAATCTTTGTGCCTAACTCTACCAAAACATGCCCTGCATCTTCAACAAAATAATCCAAATTGGAACCCAATCTCAGAATGGTTCAGCTCAACACAGATGTGAAACAAGCAATTAAATGATATATGGTATGGGCCCACTTCATCTAATGAAATTTTACTAATGAAGTAAAACCACCCTAAAGCCTTAGCCAGAACTCTTTTGAGTGATAAAAACACATTCAGTTCAAACCAATAAGATATAACCAATTTACACTAACCGTTTGGTGATGCGATGATAATTTCGGAAAAATGATTAGCCCACTCCAAAAGAACCTCGTCAAGTTTAGCTTGAGTGTACACCGTCTTTCCATTGAACTAATAGAGACAACATATAAGCCATCAAAGTTATAAAACAATGTTAAATTTACATGGTATAAACCAAACCAACATACAATCTTTTTCATCATTAATTAATCAACAACTTACATTATTCATTAGCAAACTAATGTCTGATATTATGTCTTTCATGTATCGCATCACATAATAACCGCATTCCACATTTCCTGGTTGTGTGGGTTTCTAATCACAGTTAAACAAGAAAATTATGGTTAGAAATATACCCTGCTTTAGCTTTAAGTTATAGGCACACAATATTTACTTTAAGTAATCTACTTTAACTTCACAAATCTCATCTTAGTATTGTAATTCCATCTTTCCTTGCTAACCTCGGCTGTGTACATTGTTATGGAGTTGTATGCATATGAAAGTACATTTAGTTAAGTATCTAAAATATAATGAAACTAACCAAAAATAAGAATGCAATCAATAAAAAAATACACACGCTTTAATTAGTTGCTCCAAATCATGATCAAGCTTCTCTATAGTCATAGGATTCAGATAAAACACTTCTTTTTTCACCACATCAAATACAACTAAAATCCAATGGAAACTAAAATGGATGAAAAAAAGAAAAAAGTAAGTAATAGAGAAACTAACAATGATGTTGTAAAATCAAAAGTTATGAAATAAATGCCAAATTGAATGAAAATTGAAATAAGAACACTGAATTCAAACCCGGGATTGTATGGCATAAAGAGGAACTGCCTTTACTGGCCTTTTTCAAACGCCAACACAAATGCTCTATTCTGCGAGTACGAGTGGCTTCTGGAACGCCACCAGGTGGTGACACCATGTTTGGACATATGAATCCAAACTGTGTCATCCCGTTCTTCTGTGGGACGAGAGAGTCGTACAAGAACCTGAAACAGTTGACACAAAAAGCATACGTAGACGGGTATCCCAACATCAAATATAAAACAATTAAGTGTAATGGAAAATGAAAATTTCTTACGCAATGTATAGCTCAATAACGTTTACTCCTAATGGTTGCATTGCCAGCAATGCTTTGCACTCCATCATCCCAACATGAGCTTTGATCCCTTTTGCCTCAAACACACCCTCTGGCACAAGATATGGAATCCAACCGTCTTTAGGCAAGTATGTGTCACACATCTTGCCAAACAATTGTAACATTGGATGACTATTTTGGTGTCATGCTGCTGCTTGCCTAATGTTTCGTACATGTTGCACTACTACTTTCTTACTTTCCAGCATTTTCACACTTTCAGCCCCAATCCTTGGATCCTCAATATTAGGTATTAAAAATTTCTCCTTAAACAGTTGCTTTCTAGAACTTCCAATTCCCAATTTTTCCTTCTCATCTACAACATCCATTCGCAAGTTAGGGTTGAGTCTTGGAATTTTTCTTGGGTTGGCAGCAGGTCTTTCTCTGTTTTTCACTTTTGTGAGAGGTGAAATTTCCCTCTTCGTCACAGTAGAGTTGTCCAAGTAATTGTCCAAATTACCAAGCTCCTGCATTTTTACATATTCAAACGGTAGAAGTATACTCAAATAGTAGTAATGAGAAGATATAAAGTAACCAAAGTGAAACCGAACAAAAAATAGATAAACTTACCTTTTGTTCATCAACTCCAACCACCTTGTCCTTATCCTTTTCTATGCAACAATCATCATGAAATAAACGAGATGGTGGGAAGGTGGAACTTCCTAAATCTGAATATGGAGGTTTGTTCTTTAGTATGGAGGTGATTTCTTCCAGCTGTTTTTCAATTGATTTCTTCCAAGGAGAAAGCTCGATATGCTGGTTTTCCATTGAGGTACGACTTACATTCAAGCTATGAAAATACTTTGCAAGGTTAACAAAATTTCCAACACCTTGAATGTGACCAGGTTGTGGAAGTTTGCCTCGTGATTGTGCAAGTATGTCATTTCTTCCATCCAACTTCAGCGACCCTTCTTCAGCCTCTTTCTTCAAATTCTCATGTCACATAACAAATAAAGTAGTTAGATTTCACAACATTAATGTAAATGATAATGTTTTAGTATACTTATACTACTCACAATTTTGTTAACAATGTCTGCAGTTTCAGGGTCGTATCCTCCATTTTTCATTATCCGAGCTCTCTTCCAAAGTTCACTTCTATCAACTAAATCTTCAGAAACACCGGTTTCTGATCACTGGTGGATAAATAGGCGACATTATTTTCATGCAGTAAAAAAATCTCTTACATTAATTAACTTAGTGTAACATGGAAGCAACTTACCAGATCTTTCATCAAACCAACATATCCTCTTCTACTGAGTCGATGATTCAACTTATATAAGACCCTTTTCCCCTTGTTGTTTGAACTAACTCTCTGTAGTAAAACATACATATTAGTTATTTCTTCTTATATGTAAAAAAATATGAACTAGTGATGAATTAATCCTAGGTGGAAGATATACACCTGAAAGTCATTAGATAAACGTATATTGACAAATTCTCTCCAAACAGCTTTCTTAATTTGAGGATATTCAATCGGGGGCGTATATAGCAACTTCTTATCCTCAATGAATGGCATGATGTACTTTCTTGTCAGAATGTACTTGAAGTTACGAAATGCATGCCCAATTGGCTGTAACAGTGTCTTCTTACTATTAGGATGCACAACAAAACGTTCCTAATATCAATGAAAACAAAATAGGAGTGAGAGTTAATAACTGAAGTTTACTAATAATGGACTAATGTATATAATGCCATACTTTACCTGAACAGACTCCCATAAGCGATCCTTTTTCTCAAATGACACTTTACGCCAATCTTTTTCGAGGATTGAAATCGAAGTACGAGCCAATACTCCAAGATAAATAGACATTTCAGTGGCCTCATCACCTGTAGGAACTCCCATTGAATTATATTGCACCACTATCCTCCCCTTTGCTGTTCTTAATTTCTTATTCTGCCTAGCACCCTTATTGACACCTCTTTTTGGGTTACTACTCTCTGGAACATCAGCACCTAGAACATTTTCCCCTTCAACATCAGCACCCAGAATATAGTCCCCTTCAACATCAGCATCTTCGTCTTTAGCGTCTTCGACTTCATGGTCAAGCAAGTTATCATGATATGCAACCTCAAACTCATCCTCGCTGTCAAAAGAACCCTTTCTTTTATCTATTTAACCACACCTGAAAATTGTAAGACATAAATAATGTAAGAACTTAAGCCAAGAAATAGAATTGAAAGAAAAAACTCATCACATACAAACATATACATGAAACACACAAGTAAACAATAAAATATTTAAGAATGTAAGGATTACTCACTTTCAATAGAGCTATATATAATGGTATTTCAATGTTCAATCCAAATTCCCTCTTTGGTATTTCGTGTAAAAATTTCTTGCTCACCATTTGCAGAATGTAGAAAAGTATTACTTGGTAAATCAGCACAAAATGGAGGGTGTTCAACAGCATTGTTATAGGCATCATCTTCAATTCTTTGGTAGGGATCACCTCTACTGGGCATATGACATACAATCGACCATTTTGTATCATTTTGATCAGGTACATAGAACACTTGATTGGCTTGAGAAGCCAATATAAATGGATCAGACTTATACCCTAACCGATTCAAGTCCACTAAGATGAATCCATGTTCATCCTTCTTCACACCAGCCCAATTTTGAACCCAATCACACTTCAGAAGTGGAATTTTTAATAAGTGGTAATCAACAACCCATATCTCATTGATAACTCCATAAAAGGTCATGTCACATGTTACAGGGTTTTTATCTTTAGAAGTAGCAACATGCATGGCTTTCACAACTAGCGTTACTCCACTATTTTGAGTAACTCGGTTTGACTGTCGATCACGTGTTACAAAGTGAAAACCATTAATGTCATAACCTGGTTGTTTATCTGCGAAAGGAAGAGGGCCTTCTGATATCCAACGTAACGTATCCGATACAGCAACATGCTTTTCAATCAAAGATTACACCTAATAAGGTTGAAGTATTTGTTAGCATTCTTGTTTTTAAATGAGCAATAACAAACAAGTTAAATGAATATTGAGCTTAAAACAAATGTTGAGGATAACCTTATCGGTCATCCAATCGGCAAAAGTACAGTTGTGTTCCTCTTGTAACCATTTTTCATTTTGATGCGGATGAAAAGTTCTAAAGCCATTCCACTTGTTCACTAAAGGTTATTCAACACATCATACATTACACATGTAATCCCATATAGAGATTATACAAAATGTACACATTACATGGAGGAAATTGAAGAGATTACCTAATGTATGGTTCAACTTGTTGTGTGTTATGCAAAATGTACAAATGTGCTTCATCTAGTAAAGTTTGGTTAACTTTCTCCACTTTTCCATAGACAATGGCTTGTCAATTGACAACTTTTGCACATGACCAACTGGCAGCCCAATAGTGGACATGTTTGACATGTATTCGGCAAAAAATTCTACAGCTTCCTCTGCAATATAACTCTCAGCTATGCATCCCTCAGGATGGTTATGATTTCGAACATAACCTTTAAGGGTTTTCATGTATCTCTCAAAAGGATACATCCAGCGAAGATAGACAGGACCGCACAGTCATACTTCATTGACTAAGTGCACAGTAAGATGAACCATAATGTTGAAAAATGATGGGGGAAAACACTTTTCCAACAAGCACAAAGTCACTACGATGTCCATCTCCAATTTATCCAATGTTGGCACATCAACCACAATTGCACACAAGGAATTGAAGAAGAAACAAAACTTGAAAATAGCATCTTTGACATGCTTTGGCAAAACTGACCGAAGTGTAAGAGGTAAAAGTTGTTGCCTAAGAACATGAAAATCATGTGACTTTAGGCCTTGAATTTTAAGGTCTTTCATTGACACAAGAGTCTTGATGTTTGATGAATACCCATCGGGAACCTTGATACTCTTCAAAGTTTTGAAAAAACGTGTCTTTTCATCTCTAATTAATGTGTAAGAAGCTGGAGGAAGAAAGGTGCGCTTGCCTTTTACTAATGGTGCTAATTTGTCCCTAATTTTCATTGCCACAAGATCCTTTCTTGAGTTAAGACCATCTTTGGTCTTTCTAGGAATGTGCAACAGTGTTCCATATAGGCTCTCACATACATTTTTTTCGATGTGCATAACATCTAATTGATGTCTTACCAGTAGGTACTTCCAATAATCTAAATTATAGAATATGGATTTTTTCTTCCACCACACACGCTCATCATTGTTTTTCCTTTTGCATTTTTTTGTGCTGCCCTTTCCCCATTCATGTTCAATAGACTCAAGTATCTTTAAAATCTCCTCACCGCTCAATGATTTTGGAGCTTGGTCATGTTCTATTGTGTTATCAAAGGCTTTCGCCTGGCGTCTGAATTCATGATCAGAAGGAAGCCATCGACGATGACCCATATATGCATTTTTTCTACCATGTTTCAGTCTACACTTGGGTGTGTCTACTCCACAATATGGACGGGCATTGTACCCTTTAACAGTGCAACCCACTAAATTCCCGTATGCTGGAAAGTCATTTATAGTCCATAGTAGCACAGCTTTTAAATTAAAGAATTTTTTTTGTTGGCATCATAAGCATCTACCCCAACATCCCACAAAGTCTGTAAATCTTCTATTAAGGGAGCCAAGTACACATCAATTTCATTACCCGATTGTTGAGGACCAGAAATCAATAAGGACAACATCATAAATTTTCATTTCATACACAACCATGGTGGAAGATTATACATTATAAGAATAACTGGCCAGCAACTATATGTACTACTAAGAGATCTATATGGATTGATTCAATCAGCTGATAGGGCAAGACGAAGATTTCTAGGGTCCGATGCAAATGCAAGACACTTCTCATCAACTAGCTTCCATGATGGTGAATCAGCCAGATGTCGGAGCTTACCATCAATGGCCCTTGCATTTGCATGCCAAGTCAAGTCCTTCGCAGTTTGAGATGACTGAAACATACGTTTAAATCTAGGAATGGGTGGGAAGTACCACAAGACCTTTGCAGGTACACCATTCCTATATTGGTCAACTCTGCCATCCTTTCTCTTCCATCTAGATAAACCACAATTGGGACATTCAGAAAGCCTTTCATACTCTTTTCTGTATAGTACGCAATCATTTGGGCAAGCATGTATTATCACATATTGTAAGCCCAAAGCGGACATTGTCTTTTTTGCCTCATACATGGATTCTGGAATTTCATTATTTTCAGGCAACAATTCTGCCAAAAAACTAAGTAGTTCGGTAAAACTAGTATCAGACCACCCAAATTTACCCTTGATATTGAACAACTTTACCAAAGTGCCCAATTTTGTGAATTTCGTACATCCAGGGTACAAAGGTTTTTGAGCCTGTTCTAGTAGTTCCCTAAATGCCTTAAGATCTCCATCACAATTTTTGTAAGCATCATTCACCATATCCACTGTGTTGCCATCGTTGTAGTCCATAGACTCAAATGAAAAATTTACATTACAAGATGGTGTGGTATGAATATCTTCCCCATGCCATGTCCAGGTTTTGTAAGTCACATCAAAACCTTTCCAAAATAGATGTTCGGTTACTTTTTTAGTAGGGAGAAAGGCTAGATTTTTGCATTCATAACATGGACATCTAATGACACTAGCATCCTCAGCATTTTCAACAACAAATTTCTTGAAATCTTTAACCCCTTTATCATACTCAGGTGATGTTCTACTACATTCAAGCCAAGCCTTATCCATTAGAGTACGAAATCAACAGATTTTTTATCCTGACACATAAAGGAGAGAAAAAATGAATCAAGAATTAATTTTTTTAAAAAGTATTCAAGTTTGAGTGACTTAGCCTAGACCTCAATTGCGAAAATAAATTAGTAACTATAATCATCAAAATTCACAATCAAGAAGCAAAATGAAGATTAGAAACCCTCATGACCTTGACAGAATTGTAAAACCAACAAATGCATGAAAATGAAAATGAAAATCTGTCAGTTTTCTTAGCACCAAACAGAATTAATGATATTGAAATAGTCCATTAGCAGGATGGCTCCTATTTTGCCCTAGCAAATTTCAAGCTACAAGGATTCCCGAGAAAAAATGTTTACAGTTTGCAAGCTAGAAGTGCAATCTCAACAATAAACCACACTGCACAAGCACTCTTAATTAATTCATTTCATTATACTGGAAATCAAGTACATCACTAGTAAAACAATTCTTGAAACTTTCAATATATAGTACGACTGAGATGGTAACAATCAAACCATGACCAAACTAGCAAGGAAGAAAGAATTGGTACCTGATTATCTGAGGGTGGGCGGGGCCTGCTGTAATTTTTTTACATCAGGCCCAGCCGTGAGGACCTTTTGGTCCATAAAAAAATTTCTTTTATTTTTTAAAAATTATACGTGTGTTCTGATCGGGATTACGAGTCCAACGATATATTATTTTTGCCAAAAAAAATCAAATGGACAGTGAAAATTGAGATAGAGTGTTTTGAGTTTATATTTAACGGTTCAGAATTATCGTAACTTTTTTACAATCCATTTGATTTTTGTTTGGTAAAAATAATATACCGTTGGACTCGTAATCCCGATTAGAACACACATATAGTTTTTAAAAAATAAAAGAAAATTTTTTTATGGACCAAAAGGCCCTCACAGCTGGGCCTGCTGTAAAAAAATTACAGCAGGCCCCGCCCACCCATTATCTGATTGAGGGTTGTGGCAGCGGCAGAATGAAGATCGACTGCTCGTGAAGGCTGTTAGGAGCTTGACTTTGTTGTCTTGGATAATGGTAAAAAATATGTTATAATGCAGTCATCTATTGAATGCAGAAACAGAGAAATAATTCACAATAGTGAACTTCATAACAAGAAGAAATTTATAAAAGGATTCCAGAAACAAATGAAATGAAGCATGTTTCAACGCTTGGAGATACAAACATACCCCAAGTTAAATGCATAAAATTACTGCATTGTTCCAGAATGTGCATACTCAAATCAAGTACAAAAGAAACATGAGTAAATTTTTTGATAGAAACAGAAAATCCAACTTAATCACGCCTCAAGATTTTACCTAACGCAATCTCATCAAATACCATTACAGTAGTGACATTTTCTTGTAACAAAGACTCTAAGTTACTGATGTACATATTAGAAGCAAAGTTTTTCTTAAAGAGCATTATGGAAATTGTAATGTAATTACTTATAGAAAGAAAAAATTAGTAAACAGAATATATTTGCCAAATGGCAATAAATCAAGCAGCCCAATTTCCATGGAAATTAGACAAAAAATTACAAGAATGTCAGAGGCATATGCTACTTAGCATTAAAGTGAAAATTGCTTTAGGCAATGAGAAAGCCAGAATAGCTGAACAGAAGAAAGGATCAAAATTTCTATCACATTTCTTTTGTTCCCAACAGGGCATATTCCTAATACAAACCCTTACATTTCACGCAAAACCCAATCGGAAACAAAGAACTGAGGATGAGTTTGTAGGAAATTAAACCATTATCTTTCATTTTCTTAAAAAGCGACTAACCATGACAGACAAAATCAAGTCTACAGTTAATTCAGGGTATAGAAGGAGAAAAAAAATCAAGCACTCATAAGCTTCATAGCCAGTCCTTCTCAATGAAACATATACGTTTCACAAATTACAGAGTAACATAATTAACCAAAAAATCACAAAAAATAAAGAATACCTAAAGAAGTGTCTAACTGACTGAGAAATGAAATCAATTTTTAGCTTCAGATATCTAATTGAAATGGCTCAGCAAGCTATAAACAACACCAAAACAAACATAAATTAACATGTATATGCTCTCAACAAATCTTTCTTCACTAGTACAAACCCTAATGCCTAGGAACATACACGACATACCTTACATTGATGAGGAATAAGCATTGTTAGAGCAACCCGATTTTAGTTGTACAAACCCAACCCTAGCGAGCCTGTTTGGACGAGGCAAAAGAAATTGGTATCATGTGCCTATTTGAAATGAATATGCAAGAGAAGAAGAGGTAACAGTTCACAAAAGAGGGAAAGAAGATGTACCAGAGCCTTTCTGTCGAGTTCGAGAATCTATTGGAGTAAGAAGACGAAAGATAGACAATGTGAAATGTTCTTCCCCAAATCGAGCGTATGGGGTGCGCACGGTCGAAAAGGATGGCTTGATCTAGTCGATGGAGCACAGTGACAGACAAATTTTTAGTTTTGCATTTTTCTCTTCGGTTCTGCCCAAGTATAGACAGAGCGAGGCAGTATAGCTTTGCTTTTTCTGAAACCTAATCGTCGATCTGAGCACATTTGACTAGTTAATTAGCTAGGGTTTTTGAATTAAAAGAATGAAAGTGATGGAAATAGTTAGGCGGAATGGAAAATATTTTATTAACGCCAAAATATAAATAACCCTAATCATAAAAGGTCCATACCGCGGGGGCAACGCAAAAAAATCTTCATCAGACCCCCAAAAGATTTCCAAATTAAAAATTTGTCGCGCTGCGAACTTTTCAAATCAAATAAAACTAACACACTTATATATATACATGAGAACGCATCGTTTTGTAGATTAAAAAACGTAAAATGTACCATTTTTGTTCATTTTATTTATTAAAATTATATCAGAAAATATGTGATAGATATTATTTTTATCACAAATATATCATATTTTGTTGATAGATAAAAGTTCTGTCACAAATATATCATAACACTATCAACTATTTATGATACACAAAAGTTCTATCACACATCTATCACAAAACTATCATCTATTCATAATAGACAAAAATTTCATCACACATCTATCATTAATTGTCTGACAGATCATTTATCTATCACAAATCTATCATTGTTTTATGATACAACTGATTTCTATCATAAATGCTCTATCATCTATTCCTATTTTTCTTGTAGTGTGTTGTATTGACAAGTTTTCAAATTATTCGTCAATTATTTGTGATGGTTTGACAACCGCGACTAAAATTTGTCATTTTTTTTAAAGTAAAGGGTTCCTTGACTCCATCTCCCACTTTCACAATTAAAAAGACCAGACACTATTACACACTCAACTCTCACACATAATTGACAGATAAGCTTACAAACTAAATATCAAATGAGTTGTAGTCTTAGATGTATCTCTCTCACCATGAGAAAACCAAGTTCTTTACCCAATCAAAATTCCATTACAAATCAAGTCATCATATACTTCATTTCTATATTTTCTAGAACTATTAACACAAGATTTACAAGGACATAAGAGTTTTTGAATTTTCCGGAAGATTAAGTCAAGAAATTGAATATGTCACTGAGTTAAAATTCCATTACAAATCAAGTCATCATATACTTTATCAATCATTTTTTTTGTCAATTAGAAAATTTATATAGTAATAAATAGTTGGGAAATAACCTTTCAAGAAGCACCAAAAGGGGTGTGTACACATTTCATAAAACTAGTTGTTGATGAACTCAGAAAACTAGCATATTGAAAGGGGTGCGTAAACATTTCATAAAAAGTATCAAAGAGAATGAGTCCAAAACTCTGTAAAATAAAATCGTGAAGGAGAATAAGTCAAAAATTATCGAAGTGATCTGCGAAGGTCGAACGAATATGTGTGTAGTAGATCAAGTCCGCATACAGAGAGAGAAAGAGATGAAGTGAGCCAGAGATCGAATTCACAAACAGAGAGATAGAGTGAACCATAGATCGAGTCTGCAAACACAGAGAGAGATGGAGTGAACGAGAGATGGGCGGCAAGAGAAGTCTCAGTCTAGTGAGCAAGAGAAGTTTCAGTCAATAATATATGTCACTGAGTTAAAAGAATAGGGAAAAAGAAAAAGGATAACAAATTAATGAGTTGAATTGGCCGCGGTTTATAATTCGTCATATAAAATCACTGCTAATGTAATATTAGTGACAAATACATAAAGCCACCGCTATAGACTCAATTTGTTATAGTGTAAGTAGACTCAAGTTTTTTGCAATTTAACATCGTACCTGAGTTCAGGTTTTAAGCCTCCTATAAAACAACTCTTTAACCATGCAAGGCTTACACCTTGAGCCCCATTAGCCAATTTTCTGAACTCTCTAACATAATCCTGTAGGTTGCCTACCTACTTCAACTTGAACAAAGCTTCTCCACTATTCTCAAATTTAGAAGACCAAACTACTAGCAAAATTCCATCGTGAATTTATCTCATCCTTGAGTGGTTTGAAGACAATTAATCCATCCAATGAAACCATGTAAAGCCTCTCCCTCCAAATTAACTGATACAATCAAAATCTCTCTTCCTCCTCTGATTCTCAATGAAACCACCCTCACTGTATTTGTGTTTGAGCTTCATTATACTGGAGCTTGGGTGAAGACAGTCTAAGAACCAGGTAATTCTTTAGTCATTTTTTGTTTTGTGTCTTCTATTATACTGTCCAGATCGACGTAGCTCTGTTTAATTCTGGCTTGTGGTCCCTTTGTCTCGATCTTAGATTTTTTGTGGTCCCCCGATGTCTTTCTCTATTTCTTTAATCGATTTTTTTTGTCGATTTATGCATGCATTATATTAAGGACTAATTAGGGTTTTCCCATTTTCATGTAGAATGAAGCCAATATGTAGGCGTCCAATTACCAGGTCTCTGTATGCTGAATTAACTACTGTTAAAGAGGTCTTCCAAGGCAAAGGAACAAAATTTGTTGGTAACCCACATGTCCCTGTCCAGCTCTCTGTCCTTGATAGCCAAACCGTGCCTGATAGCCAATCGGTCCCTGATAGCCAACCGGTTCCTGATAGCCAACCTGTCCCTGATAGCCAATCTGTTTCGTAATTGATTAATGAAGCCAATAATGGTTTAGGTCTAGATAATGAAGATGATGAGATGCTTGATGCGTATATGGCTGGATTGGAGGTCTATCATAGTGATGATGGATGGAGTGGTAGTGATGATATAGGGGGTAGTAGTGATTATGAAGGGGGTATCTCTGATGGGGAAGGTGACAATGATGAACTAGGTAGTGGCAGTGAAGATGGAGGCAGTATCAATGAATTTGAAGATGATGACAATGGCGATGATGCTGCTATTAATGAGGATGAAAATGCAAATGTTGATGACGACGAAGACGATGCTGTCAATAAGGATCAAGATGCAAATGTTCTACTTTTTTAGCATGACAGTGATGATGAGGTTAGTGTTGGTGTATGCTCTAGGAGCCGATCATGGGATGATTGTATTAGCATACATTTATTATGTTATATTGAGGTACTTTATTTGTTATGAATTATTTATCTGCACTATATAAATGATTATGATAAATATCCCTAGAATAGTTGGTTCGATGCTATGAGACTTCAAGTGTGTGACTTGAACGTGAGATCATCATAGATGTATATAGAACACTATTCCTAAATGTCCCTAGTCGAGTATTATTGTTAAATGGGATAACATTAATACGTTGAGACTAGTATGTACGTTGATTGATGACTAAATCTTGCGAGTCATGGATATGAGATATCAAATCAATACATAGGTACTTGTTAGAGAACGGGAAGTACTGGACAGACCCGACATGAGAATACTGCATGGACTGTTATATGAATGTCATAAGTTATTCTCATAGTGACAATGATATATGTTTTCCTTTAACCTGAAATCACTACGGTTCCCAACATGAGGAGTTATACACTTTGATACTGTCTAACGTCACTTGTAAAAGGGTTGGCTATAAAGTCAGTGATTGGGTATATCACGAATCATGTGGAGGGATGTGAGTGACCTAGATGGTATTTATCCCTTCTATATAACATGAGTGATATCCCTGGGCCCCTTGATTGAGTGAGACTTAGAAATGCATGGTCGTGCTCAAATGAATCAATATGTGATATTGATTTCGTTTGTTTTTTAATAGTCTACTCGGAATCAAGAAACACATAGATTAACATATACGAGGATGACACATTCCATGCCTCGATGTTAATCAAGATATTAAGGACAAAGGGACTATATATAAATTGGTCATAAATAAAGGTTATGTCGAATCATTGACATTCTTGTTATTTGGGTAACAATGATGTGTTGCTAGATACCTCTCATTGTTTGTGATACTAGAATATGATTTTAGTTTCACTGCTAACATAACGAGAACCTATAGGGTCACACACATAGAATAAGTCAAAGATTATGTTATTTAAGAATAACATATTACGTTTGGGCTTAGGGCTGTATGTAAGGGTCCATTACCGATTTAATTAATAAGATTAATTGAACATGGTCAAGAGCCCAAAAATATGGGCTTCTTTCTTCAAGGAGATTTGGGCTTTTTTGGTTTTACTTCACTCATGGAATATCTAGGGTTAGAGTAACCCTAGGAGATAACACAACTCTTGGTGTGCCGCACTTCTTGGTGAGTTGAGAGAAAAACCGGATTGGAACTCCTTCTCCTAGTTACTAGCATAACGTGAAGAGGCGATCTTTGGCTTGTTAGTGTGGATACCATAGAGGCGTGCTGTTCGGTTGGATAGCGCGGATTGATTCGGATCATTCAAGCCAAGCAAGTCAAGCAATCGGTTGTTTTCTGCACTTCAAGAGGTAACTTCTCATCACCGATTTATGTCCTTTCACATGGATTCTCTGGAGGGTTTCAATAAAAATTTAAACGTCCGCTGTGTATGAGATATTGAAACCCAGCAGTTAGGGGGCGCACACATGCTAATCCTAGGTTTGATCCTATAGTTACTGCATATTAACGTATGTTTGAATTAGGGATGGAGTTTGTATCTTTGAAAGAGTTTAAGGATACAGTTAAGAGATATGCCATTGATGGAGGATATCAAATATGACTAACACTGAATGACAAATTGAGAAGCCATGTGAGGTGTGATACTGGCTGCTCTCGGATGGTTTGGTGTTCTAAGGTCAAAGAGGAGACCACATTTCAAATCAAGTCCTTTGTAAACAAACATAGATGCAATAGAAGAGTTTCAAATAAGCAAGCTAGTAGCTCATGGCTCTCTAGGAGATTGGTGGAAAATGATTAAAGGGGAACCAAGAATAATTGCAAGCAAGATTTGCACATATGTGAAGGAAAACATGTCACTTGCTATTTCTAGGACACATGCATATAGAGCGAAGAGGAAGGCATTGGAAATTATAGATGGGAAGCATAAGAAACAATATGCTCAACTTAGAAGTTACATGACCGAGGTTTTAAGGACCAATGTGGGTAGTACATGCAACATCCTGGTGAATAGAGACAGGCCAGATGATCTTGCTACATTCAAGAGATCATATATGTTCTTGGCAAGGCTGAAAGCTGGATTTGTTGATAGGTGCAGACTGTTAATTGGGCTGGATGGCTATTTTCTTAAAACTGCATATGGGGGACAACTTATTACTGTAGTTGCTCAGGATGGATGCAATGGTATATTGCCCATAACATGGGCTGTAGTTGAGAGAGAAAATAATGAGTCATGGGATTGGTTTCTGAAGAAAATTTTGTTAGACATTAAAGGGTTTGAGAAACAAAGGTGGTGTTTCATTTCAGATCGACAGAACGATCTAGTACAAGCAATTGAAGGTCTTGAAAGAGATTATCAATAGATGATAGAACACAGGTTCTGTGTGAGACATATATATGCTAATTTTAGCAAGCAGTGGCTTGGGGCTCAATTCATGAAGTATTCAATGAAAGAATGCAACAAATCAAAGAACTAGAGAAGGCTTCCTGGGCATATTTAAATGAGATTACGCGGTGCTTGTGGACAAGGGGTTTTCTACATTTGTAAGAATGATGCAATAGTAAACAATATGTTAGAAAGTTTCAACAACATTATTCTGCCCATGAGAGACAAGCCTATTATAACCGTGCTTGAGGAGTTTAGGTCAAAGGCAATGAATAGGAATGTGAGGAATAGAATATCAATAAGGACTTGGCTGAGTATGTGCACCATTTCTACATAATAATAACTTATTTAGGGGTCTACAAGCACAATATCCATCCAACAAATGGTGAGAACTTATGGTCTGCAACTAGTGGTGATTTGATTCTCCCTCCTGCAATGAAAGCTTTGGTGGGAAGACCTACTAAAAAGAGATGTAGAGAGCATGATAAGGCCAACAACAAAACTAGACTGAACAGAAGACTTGGAACAATAAAGTCCAGTAAATGTGGTGTGGAAGGCCATAACAAAAGAGGCTGCAAAAATGAGGTAAGCTACGAACTCTCAACATGCAAAATTTTATGAATGAGTACTAAGTCCATTATTTGTAGGCTTGGATGACAAAAGTTCTAAATGTTTCAAATGCTGCTGCAATAGGGAGAGGTTCGGTCAGAAGTGGAGTAAACAATGATGCAGAGAGAGGAAAAGGTTGAATGAGAAGAGGAGTTGGGAGAGGTCAAGGTTCTATTAGAGGTGGAGCATCAACTACTGGACAAGGACGTGGCAATGCACCAATAAGAGGGGAGTTGTTTTTCGTGGCACTACTAGAGGTGATGCTGTTCTCAGTATGCCACAGGTGCTAGCTGAGAGCACATTTCATCCATTTCACAAAGACAAAGATGTGGAGGCTGCTAGAACCCAAGGAAAGAGGACGAAAGAGAGTGCAAGAAGGCTTCCAAACACTGTGTCAACAATCCAAGGTTTTAGTACCATCTCAAGGTACACTGCCATGATCAATACAACTTAATCTTCGATTACTAATGCAACCATTTCTGCTCAGAAAAAATGATAACACTGTAGTTCTTTGAACTTATTTACTATGATTCAATATGCTAGCTGCTATGAACTGATTTATGGTTTGTAATATGCTTGAATTGTTTCTGGATTATGTTTGCTCTTGATGTTGGATGTTGCTGCATAGTTCCAGGGCTGTAATGTTGTGCAGTGACTATTTTGGTATGTAATCATAATTACAGTGCCTATTTTGGAACATTTGAATAGTTGTTATTAAATGTTTTTATTGTTAAAGAAGTCCATGTAGTCATGTGTCAGTCCAGGTATACTAAAAAAATCGTTAGAAATAGGTTTTACATGCCAGGTTAGCATGATAGTTGATGGAGGGGTGGATCAGCTGTCTGGTGATTAAAAATGAAACAAAAATTAAAGTTCGGTTCCGAGTTGAATGAGTTCAAACCTTAGTGATTAAGTTGAAACGATCCAAAACTCTTAGTGACTAAAAGTTATATTTACCCTTCAGACCTTGGTTAGGTCCCCATCAAATCCTTTTCGAGTTTCTAGCTCAAACCCAGTTGCCATACTAAGGTTCATATTTGTAGTACCATGATTCACCGATCCTTGAAGTTTCTCAAAAGCGTTTGACATATGCTTCATGTTGAGCTCTAGATTAGAAACAAGAGAATCCATCCAACAGCAGCTCTAGTAATTAGTGGAATAAACAGTAAATGAGTGGTAGAATCAGCGGTCGTTTGATGCCAATTGATAGCAATTAGCACCTCGACCTAGAAATGTAGATAGAGATTTCTATGTAAGACAAAGAATGGAAGAGAAGAAGAAAAAGTATTTTTTATTTCATCAAAATCTTGCTTCTACCACACTGATCACAAGATCTATACTAACAAGGACCATAACTGTAGCTAGTTAACATAAAATAATAGATATGAGACTCAATCCTCTGCAGGAGAGCTTGCACTACTGGGATCATATCAGATATTGAAATGGCACACTGTCTCTCCAACAAGCTTCTGAGCATCTTTCCTACTTTTGTTTTTCCGCCGCAGTTCATTGATTTCTCAATTTGGGCTGTTGCTATGAGAAAGTCTTATGTTGATACAAAGTTGATATGAATTGTACGTAGTTTGTTACAAAAGTTTATCATAATAACTATAGCTATTTCAGGATTATGATATTTTGGATATTGGGGCGGCATTAGTAAGTAGTAAGTATGGTAAAAAGCATATTAATGATTACTTAAGATTTCGATTGAATGCAAGACTCAAATAGTAGTGCTTATTTATGAGGCCACAGGGACTAGCGAGTACTCTTTCGTTCTTGTTTAGTAAGTAGTAAGCTTGATTAGAAAACAATAAGAACAAATTCTCCTCTTTATTCTGTATAATTCATTTTTCACACTGTCTTTAACATGGAATAAAAGATTGAGTTTTTTGTTTTAGATATTGATAAAAAAGACAATTGCAACCACCAGAGTCGGAGGATGGGGATTTTTATACGAAGGGCACATATTTTTGTATTATTTTATACGAAGGTCACAAATTTTTGTATGATTAAATAGTTCACAATTATTTAAGGCGGTACAAAAGTATCTCCATGCTATTAAGGTCATTTTCGTAAAGGAGGAAGAGAGTGAAATGAGCTCTAGAATCCAGTGGCAATGTTAGTCTTGAAACAAACTTTAAAAAAAAAATAGTTTATATAAAAATAACAATTAAAAAAGATTTGAGCAGGTTAATATTTTTATATTTAAATTGTAGTAGGGTGAATATTATTTACCTAATATTTTCTAAATGAGACTTAAATGGTTTTAAAAATTTATAATACCACTACAATTTTTAAAATAAGAGGCATTGGGGATTCGGGGGGCCCAGCGCAACCACCCGCCTTGCCAAAACCAAGGGATGCCGTTGTTGGAATCCGACCTCGTCTAAAATCAACCTAGTAAAATGGTAAATTCAAACACCCAAATTAAGTTTTCAATAAAAGCTGCTACCATATTAATTAATCACCTATCTTGTGAAAGAGATTTTGGGACTCGCTATCTTTCTTTGCCTAAACTCTAAACTCTAAAATCTTAAACTTTTTTGAATAAATTCTGAAATCCTAAAACCTTATACCTAAAACCTTAAATTCTAATACTCAAAAATCCCGAACTCAAAAATCCTAAACCCTAAACACTAAAACCTTAAACCATAAAATCTTATACCCTAAAATTCTAAACTATAAAATCATAAATCGTAAAATTCTAAGCCCTAAACTTTAAAATTCTAAGCCCTAAACTCTAAAATCCTAAAACCATAAAACGTATAGTACTAACTCATAAATACTAAACCCTAAAACTCAAAATCTTAAATGCTAAAACTCTAAACCCTAAAATCGTAAAACCTAAGCATATTATTGTGTGCATATATAACACTGGAGTGACGATTTCGACATACACAGAATATACATTTAACTCACATGTGAGAGAGAAGCCCACCTTAAGCAGCTCATTTCTCCGGTGTAAATGATAGGGATAGTATGGTAAAGGCCATTATTTTATGTAATATTTAAACTTCGTTTATTTATTTGGAATAAAATATGTTTAGCACTTTATATATGAAAAATGACATATTGGCATAAGCGTCTTTTATTCTATATGGTATATGAATTGGTGTGTAGAGTTTAGCTTACACGCATAAGAATAATTCGTAAGTTCCTATTGAATATAAGCAAACGATCAAAGCTTAGACGGAGTTGGACAAACCGTTGGCAGGGCTGTAGTATAGTATTTCAGTATGCTTATCTTGGTTATGGAAAGTGGTACAACTTGAACTTACTATACTAGTACACTTGGAGTGTATTGATCAGGACTATGTGTGAGTTAATTTTTCTAGTCTGACTACATGAAAAATTGTACACTCACACTGATGTTATGACATTGTTTATAATCTTAATTTATTAAAGATTATTGATATTTGTGCATTTAATGTATGAGACTTTGATTTACCAAAGGGTGAAGTCTTTTTGTACAGGCTAATATACACCGAGTGAATTGGGTTACCGCATTAGATGTACGATGAAAAATATCTGTTAATAAAATTCACGTCCAATTATGGATTGATGATACCCTCTCGAGAAGCTTATAGGTTTTGAGATTGTGTCAAACCCTGCTGGTGGATTTTAATTAATTCGACACATTCAAATAAGTAAAGCGATAAGCTCGAGCAATATTTAAAGATGTCAATTAAATATTATATGTCAGTGGCATATTTAATTGACAGGTATCTGTAACTTAATGTGAGGATTTTGATGAACGATTATAACGAAAGGCTCAGATTTAATTTGAGATAAAACGGGAAGTGCAACTATAATATTTTAGTGGAATATATTATAGTTTATGGATTTTAATTATACTCATGGGTTTGGACTGATAATTAAATCCATAGAAAGCCCATGTTTTTATTTTTCCTTGTTGGTCCCCACTTTAGCCCATGTAAGCCCAAATCTAAATGAATTAGGAAACTTAACTGAGGTTGGAGTTCTTAATTGGAGAGGAGTGTGGCTGGCCACCTAAGGTTAGGAAACCCTAGGTTGGCCGACCTCTATATAAACACACACTAGTGTGTTTTGTTTTCCGAATGTTGAGACTCCAGTTGAACTCGACTCTCTAATTTTCTCCACAATTCTGATTTATGTTCTTCAGGTTCTTGGTGTAAGGAGTCCACGCTCTTGAATCCAAGTTTGGAAATTGGTGCATACGGTGGAAGATCTGCTGGATTGAGCTTTGAATCAATCCGGCTGACTCCATCCTTCAATATAAATTATTAGAGATCAATCCAGAGAGATCTCCAGGTATGTAATCTTTACACAATTAGTTTAGTTATAGATTATACATGTCCACCATAATTGGCACGAAATTTTTGATAGCTGTTTTTCTATCCATTACTCCTATGTGCGTTCCTTGTTTTAAAAACGTTTCCTCTAGTGCGTATTTTCCAACGGTAAACTGAACTCCTATGACTCATGTTCGGGTGTTCCCTAAGTCAATCTCGTCTAGGTTAGTTTGCAATAGCTACTCACTATCAAGATCAACGGCGATGACGAATGTGAAAGCTCGGGCTGCGAGAGGGATTAAAATGAAGTGTGGTAAAACATGGATTGCATATTATTTATGTAAGTTCTTTGCGGTCTTATACAACTCGAATGGTCTGTAACCTTTTTGAATCCATTCTCAATAACATATTACCCAAAATTTAATCAAACTTAATATTTTTGGGTCGGGATTTCACAGATTATGAATATATATATATTTTAAAATTCAACTTGTATTTTGAGAGATAAAACTGTTTTAAAATTTTAAAAGAAAAATAAAATAAAATAATATGATGATGTCACCATATGTCATACATATAAAGATTTATTGAAATAAGGGTAGTTTTGTCCATAATTATTTAAAGGATGTTGTGAAATATTGAAAAATTGAAGGTAGTGAGTGAAATACACTTTTTTATTGAAAAACTTATCGGTAAATCCCCCATATTTATTTTAGAGACAAAACTAAAAAGTGTGACAGAAAGTGGCAGAATATGAGAGGGGCTGTGTGTAACACCTCATTCCAAATAACCAATCTCACAGCCTTGCAATCCAAAGTTATCACAAAAACTGACAATTACGATTATAATCTTAATTAATTACCTAGTAAAAACACCACCCATCAATTCAAGATATTATTAATAAAAAAATAAATAGTCCTTCAGTAATTTTAAATAAAATAAATCCCCAACAGGTCGTTCATGCACCAAGTTCAAAGCCAATTAAAAATGTTAATTCTTTGCAGTACTAGTCTTGCAGTCAACTGCTTATTTAGGAAATTTAGAAATCATTAGTCTTTAATCATAATATACTTTGCATAATCTCATAATATCAACTACCCATCAATGCCTCCTTCGTTACATGAGCAGCTTCACTGAGGATCCCCGACATCACCATCAACAATCAAATCAGCATATTCATCATCAACTGCATCACGAAACGTAATGAGCCAAGGCCCAACAAGTAACATTTTATGCATGGATGCGCATGTTTTCTTTAGGGAATGAAACCTCAACCATTAAAACATTTAACCAGTATTAGGGCCCTCTAACTCTAGCAAACTGCTACAGAGCAACCGATCAGGATTTTCTTTCAGTATCCTACCATAGAGCACTTTCTTGTAATTGTACTTTATTCCTCTCTTTCCTTTCCAATTTCATAAGCCTTAACCATAACATTTCCAGTACACCCTCCCTGTAGCAGTTATACTAGGTTTATAAAACATTTTCCTCCATTACGTGAACCTTATAGTATGCAATGCCATGTTATGCACAACTTTCAATAATCAATAATCATATAATAAATATCAGTTCATATACATTCCCATATAATCACATTCATCAGTTTTTTATCAATTTCAGTCACCCAATACATGCATAGCATCAAAACAATTCCAATAGCACACAAGTTCCATAATACAGTTGAAACGTTACTTACCTTATCACGCTTTCCTAAATCCCAATAAAATCAACTATGCAACTTAATTCTGAAATTCATGATCAAACTTATTTACATTAATATTTATACAATTAATATTATTTTATTAAATTTAATTTAATTAGGTCAAACTGGACAGACCGGTCAAAGGGTCTACCCAGTACCAATCGGGTCAGCCCGACTCGGTTGGGTCCTCTCCTCACTGCAACGGGTCAACAGACCCGTTAGTAGTCGAAACTGGGTCACCCCCGTCCAGGGTGCGGTGGTCCTCACCACCGGCGCAGAATGATAGACGGGGGTTGAACGAACTCAGCGCCACCCTCGTTTACCTGAATAACAGTCAGAATTTGGCGAAAACCACTCCGAACTCCACGACAGCCGCACCTTCTCCCCTCTGATCGACAACCTTAAACCACTCCGATGGATCCAAAAATCCTACCGCCGCACTCCTCTCCTCAAGTCGGTCATTCTCGTGCAACCCTCGCCGCCGTTCGTCACCTCTGCCGAAAAATGCCCCTCCGTCGCCGCCCCTTCTCTCTCACCCTTAACTATGGTTTGGTTGCTAGGTTTACTCGATTTCCGTGCAACCTTATAATATATTTTAATAATTTTACTAATTTACAATTATATCCCTTAAGTTGTGTATTTATCCCCATATGCTACTACCGTATTTACAACATTACCATTTCCTTTGAATTATTAACAATTTCGGTTACGTTCCCAAAACTCCAATTTAATTTCATTTGTTAATTTCACATCTCGTGCATAGTTACGTCTGTAATAAATAACGATTATCTTCACACCACTATAAATAATCCCTATTAATTACTACCCCCGTTAACTGAACATGCATTCTAATTTTGAACCCGGTGTGTTACACTGTGGCAGTGATTACAGGGGGACATTTGAGACTTCTCCATCAAAAAAAGGGTCAAAATTTTAATTTTTTTTTAAAAAGGGTTAGTTCATTAAAAATGTTTTCAAAATGGGTCACTTTTCTGTGAGCTAGACACTAAGGTTTCATAGCCATGCTTCATTCTCTGAACTCTCTGTTTACGCAATTTAGCATGTATTTGGTGGAGTTTATCAGATGTGTTTGTGTTGATTGTTGTTGTTGTTTTTAGTGATTACGGCCTTAGGGAGATTACATTGATCTTCACAGGAAGCGACATGAATACCGTCTCTATCACTTCGAGCGCAAGCTTATGAAGGAGGCTCGTCAAGTTCACAAGCTCTCCGAGATTGCACAGAAGGTCTGTTCTCCTTACCTTCATTTGATATATATATATATATATTTTTTTTTTTTGATTTGTTAGGGATTCATTCGAGGATTCGTGGTGCATTGTTTGACTAATGAGATCCATTTTATTTTTTGCAATTCTTGTTGGAGACAGGCACTGGGTATCAAGGGGAAGATGATTGTGAAGAAAAACTACGCTGAGAAGGCCCTTATGAAGAACACGTGAGTGCTTTCTGTTATCGCGAGTAACACAATATGTTATTATGTGTTCTTTAATATGTTATTAGGTGTTCTCTAATATGTTATTAGGTTGATTGTTTGATACTTTAAAATTTCTCTTAGTGAGTGTCGCTAATGTTTGACTAAAAAATCTGAACTTTTTTTGTAGTGATTTATTTTAAATTAATATTCTTCCTAGTTCAATATGCTGACATGTGTATAGGCCGAGATTTGTTGTAAATGTCAAGTTTTGTCTATGTAGAAACCTTTTGAATACTTAATTTCCTGCATCAAACCGATAGAAGGCTTAATCAAGTGGCTAAGGTCTCTTGGCTCCTTCCCCCTGCCACTGAGTTGTAGACTTGTAGTTCAAATATATGAATGACAATATATTTTTGATTTACTTGCTGTTTTGCTTTGTTTTTTCTTCTTGTAGTCCAATATAATTGACGTGATGACGCTCAAACAGTCACTGCAGTTTTTATAAAACTCTGATTCAATTGATTCTTTCGAAGTTGAAAACTAGACATCTCAAGATTGACGTGGATATCAAGTTTGTTAATTTTGGACGACAAATAAAGAAGTTGTGAGTGTACAAAGTCAGCTGCAGCAAAGGTTCACATCCAATTTGAGTGTCCTTCACATGTATTCTTCTAACGTGCACTCTACACCCTAGAAAAATTTGATTTAAGGTGCATTGGAAATCTAAGAGGAAGGGCTGCAACTATTATGTTTTAGACTTTCTCAAATTCGGGCTTTAGAACACTATAAAATGGTCATAATTACAGACCATAAAAGCTGGACGGATTATGCAGCAGCAGAAGGCTATTTTTGGAATTTCAACTTCATCAAAGAGGGTATTTGAGACAAATTAAAAAGTGGAATAAGAGAGGTCTCTTAAGAGGGAATATTAGGGCAAAAAACATGCATAGAAGGAGGCACATAAACAAGAGGCATGAGCACACACAGAAAAGAGAGAAAAATCGATGGAACAAAAAAAAGGCAATTGAGAGATTCGGTTCACTATTACATTCACAGATGGGTTGTAATTCTTTTCTTTGCTATGGTTCTATGTTTGATGTCATGAACTAAATCTTCTTACTAGAGCTTCAATGTAGCCTAGTGTTTCTTAATTGAATTCAAAGTTTCAATAAATTCTTGGCTTTTATTCATTGTTATGTGTTCAAGATTGTTTTTAATGCTTCTAAACATCTTGTCAATGTTTAATTGATTTATTTATCACTGTTTTGTCTGAAAGGAAGAACAAGATATTGATGTATCATGAATGCCTTAAATTGAATGGATGTCATACATGGATTCATAATTTATGCAGTATTGTTATGGTTCTCCGTTGATTTTAATGCGCTTTCTGATTTCTTTAATCATGCCTGAAAGAGATTATTGTTGATTAGGAGTAGTTTTGATATAGCCTGAGAAGGTGTGTGAAACAAATTAAGGAAAATCGATTGATAACAAGAATAATTGTCCAAGGTTTATTAAACTAAGATTCAATTGAGATACCTACGGTGAAATCATGTGCTTTAGTGCTTCTTAATCATGATTCTTGTTTCACTTACTTGTTGCTATTAGTTAATTTTTATTAATTCATTCTTCAATTATTCAAACTCAATTTTGTATCCAGGTACTGCTTGCAATTGAATTAGTAGTCTATAGTTGATTGAATTAAATAGTCCTTGAGGGTTCGATATTTGGTGTTTGATCACTATATTACTTGTTTGCGATTTCGTGCGCTTCCAAAAGAATCAATGGAATCAGAGTTTTATAAAAACTGCAGTGAGTGTTTGAGCGTCAGCACGTCAAATTCCATATCAGCATAACACTTTGACAACACTTCCAATTTTCGCTTTTCACTCCCGAATCTGTCCCAGTTCATTTGAAACCTATGCAAATCATTCAAATAACTCATAAGTGGTATATTTAACCATGTTTAAGCATTGAAACCTCGAACCACACATTAAAATACAAAGTGACTGTGCAAAACCCTAAAACTCATTTTTGTAAAGTAGAAGACATTCTTTCTTCCAAAATTCTCATGATGGCTTATTCAACCGAAATGACCATACGCACAAGTCATAAATGACTAAAACTAACTACTCAAAGTACGAAATAATTAAAATACTCACTAAAATGAAATATGACCCACTAAACTTCCATTTGTGCTTAAAATGACTAAAAACACTCTCGAACTAACTCATGTAGAACAAAAGTAGCACAAATAACTCTATAAATAATAGAGTTATTGCACCCCCAAACTTACCATTTGGCTAGTCCTTGAGCAAAAAAAAACACAACACAAAAATTAAACTAATGAGTAAAGAGCAAGAGCATGTTAGTATTTGAATCTCAATTAACGCCTCAAGGGTTAAACATCAAGTATAGCTCTAACAAAAGTCTAAACATGGAAAATGCTCAAGATTTCAAACTCAAAACCAGCTCCCCCACATAGAACCAATCAATGCACATGATGTAATACCCCGAATTTGTAATTAGTTAGGAGAAATATACGAGAGGTAATAAAGCCAAGATATTTAATCTCTGCTAAATATTATGGGCGCGAGGATCACCAAAGTTATAATTTAGATAAATTCATTAAGAAATTAGGAAATTAGATGGAATAAATATTTTAGAAATTAAATAAATTTACCAAGGTTAGATGGGTGATGGCAATTTCGTAAATAACATTAAGGCAATTATGAAATAAGCAAATAAGTTAAGGAGCAGAAAGGTCAAAATGGTGCAAGAATAATTAAATATAAAATCACGGAAGTCGAGACAACCCTAGGCAATAGCACGACAGAGAAGGCGGTGACGGAAGGTCATTTTCTGGCAACAGCAAGATCTCGCGACGTTGAAGTTAGAGAAATGATGATCGGAGGACGACGATCTCAGCGGTACAATTTTCGAATCTAATGGAGGCTGGGAGGCCGATCAAAAGAGGAGAAGAAAGGTATGGGTACCGGGGCTTTAGGTCAACGAATCGCCATGTTCCGGCCACCAATCAAGTAGTTGAAAACTTCATTATATTCGTCGAACCACCATCTACCGGTTCCTCCCTGCCGTGACCCTCACCGCCGCATCATTGACGGTGACCCGGATGTGGCATCAAACGTGTCTTCTAGACAAGAGGGTGGAGATAAAGAGACTGCAACCGGGTCAAGCCTGACTCGGTTGGCAGTGAACAGACCTATGTCTGACTTAGTTGACCAATGTGACGTAATTGACGCAAATTAAATTAAGATAAAAATATTGTTTTATTTAATAAATGTTAATGGAGATGGGTATGATTATGGATTGCAGGAACCAACTTTTGTAATTAAATTATTGAGATTTATGGGAGCGTATCACGGTAAGTAATACTCACCTGTCTCACGGAATCGACTGCTGAATGATTGCTAATTTTACAATTCCTGTGTTTTTGTGTATATATATATATAGATATGTTTGTACATATAAATATGTTAGTACCACTAAATATTTATGGTGAGATTGATATTATTACAATGTTTGGGAGTGCTGTGAGGTGCTGTGAGGTATAAAACTGTGGTGTTGTGTGGTGAGTTTGAAAGGAGTAAAGCGTTTGGCAGATCACTTTTAAAATTGTGGTGAAGTGTGTTTCAATGCAGTTTTTTTTTTGTTATAAATTATAATATTAATGTAAGGATCAACTACATTGACATTAATTCATTACATATTTTAATAACTAAGTGGAAATTAAATAAATTTAACAAATACATGTAATACATTAATCGCAAATACATTTAATAAATACATACAATAAACTAATAATATCCATACACCTTTGCAGCATCTCCATCTCCAGCTCCATCCATGTTTGACATATCCAAATGATGCCCACCATGCAGACTAAAAACACTGTCATCCATCGTGCATAATCTTTTAAAATTGTGTAGAGTAACACAAGACCCCACGATCCTCACTTGAGTATGAAATTTGTACGAGGACATTCTTGATAGGATGTGCCATCTATTTTTCAACAGACCAAAAGTCCTCTCAATCACTGATCGGAGAGAAGAATGAGCGTTATTAAAAGCTTCTCTCGGTGTCGATGCAGCGGGACCATTTCGGAATACCTCCATATGGTATCTATGTCCCCTGTACGGTGATAAAAATTTAGTTTGGTTTGGATAGCTTGAACCGACCAAATAATATTTTTCTACAACAGAGAAGCACATATAGTGGTTAGCGAGTAAGCAAATTTATGCAAATCAAAATGCGATCGATAAATATTATTCTCTACATATAAGGGGGAGGATGCGGAAAGTTAGAGTTGACATTTGTGATAACAGTGCTGAAAATACGTGAATCATGCACAGATCCCTCCCAACCCGCACACACAAATGTGAATAACATGTCAAAGTCACATACAGCCATGACATTCTATGTGGTGACTCCTTTCCTCCCAATAAATCTAGTCCTGTCATCAGTTGGTACTACGGTTGGAACATGAGTCCCATCGATAGCCCCAATGCAATCTCTAAGGAATGGAAAATATCATTCATCACCCTCAATCTGCCTCGGTGTAGACGAGAATGTGGGATCCCTTGGTCGAACAATATCATCCGACATCCGGACTAAATTGTCTAGTACACTATGGAAATGGAGGTGGATGGTTTCTCTAGAATGTACAAATCTATTTTCCATTGGCCGATTACCCAGACCATGGGCTACAGTATAAACAAATATTTCGACCATCTCATGCAAGCCAACCTCCCCACTAGATTGGAGACCATAGTTCATGCTCAGGTCAATGCATAGCTCATTGAATACCCTCCTGTCCATCCTCAATATAGATACACATGTCCTTCTATTACCCCGTAATAGATCCCTTATGTACATGTTACCTATGTAAGAAGATGGCGAAGGAGGTGCACGAGGAATATAATCAATGACCTCATTATATACTGCCACTGTGCCAACAGTAACAACCACAGCTTCATCAAGGGATAAAAATTCATTTTGATTACTAGGGCCTGCCATGTACTGTTCATAAAAATATAGAACCTGGATTAACATGCAACCAACCTCATTTGCAACTAAGCTAAAATATAAGTAACTCACAGATGCATTAAAAATGTCCACAAGAAACAAGTGAGAAACAACTCACAGATGCATATAAAATATGTCCAAAACAGTAGCACATACGGCTCAAGTACGTAATAACAATAAACAAACTCAGTCTCAACAAACAGCTAGCAAAGTAAAAGTCTCCTCACTTGGAGCCAGATCCTCCAGAACCCATCGAGTCTGCATACTTCATCCTTAACCATGCAAGCTGCCAACCCCTGCGGATCATAGCAGTGAAGAACTCACGCTCCTCCTTTTTTTGAAATAGCCTAAATGCGAACATAAGCAGGTCACCAATCTCAGCAGTCTCTGGAATGTCCTCTAGAATACGTATACAATCACTAATTTCAGCCTTAGCTTCATTCTGAGGAGTAGGTGGAGGAGCGGTCATGATGTGAGTCCGACTGTTCACGACAGACACTAGAATGCCCAAAGACTCGCTCATTTCCTCACAGTAGTCACCTGCTCTGTGCTTCTTCTTCTCGGGAATCCCTGGAGTCCCGGACCTCCTCCGGACCTGTCGATGTTGTGGAGTAGGAGAGCTGGTGACTTCATTTCTAGCATCCTTATTTATGTCGTACTCTGGATCAGTAGATGAGTCAGAACCAATCACCCCAAACTCAACATTTTCTCCTGCGCTTGTCTTTGTCACTTTTGCATTCGAATTAGCTGATCCAGGAATGTAGGCAAACTCCCCAGTTGCACATTGCCATTGAAAAAGCGTTTCAAGGAGATCGAGGTGCTCAGGCCTTTGGACTTTAAACTTGGCAACCTTTTTGTCTTCCTGCATGTGTGAAAAATACATCTCATCAACAAAATTGTAATAAAACAAAACATGGTATTATTTTTTCAGCATGAAACATATATGATAGGGTGGGAAAAAAATGACATATAGGCTGACCTTAATTCTGCGCTCCCACCAATCATTATCAGCTAGGATTGTGTTACGGGTATGGTCCCAT
Source organism: Euonymus europaeus (assembly GCA_963580455.1). Classification (NCBI taxonomy): domain Eukaryota; kingdom Viridiplantae; phylum Streptophyta; class Magnoliopsida; order Celastrales; family Celastraceae; genus Euonymus; species Euonymus europaeus. The sequence continues at coordinate 9,163,133 of OY756961.1, read as the reverse complement.
CTGGTGCTCGTGTCATGAAGCCATAATTTCTCAAACAATTTGTAATCCTTCTTAAGATTGTCCCATTTGTTTTTCTTGATCATATCGCCTCCCAGTTTTCTCAGCAAAATTAGAGACAATTTTTTCCCACCCTTCTTTTGTAAAGTAAGAACCGGGTCTCCTCCCTGCCTTCACTTGCTCGACACATAGTTCCAATTTGCCTTATCAGCACCATGACTTGGTTGTGGTGGAAGGGTGGTTGTAGTACTCATGAAAGATGCAATAAGAAAATTATTTAACTTACGATTACTGGCTAATGTCCATCCCAATATAAAATGTATCAACCATCAGCTCTCATTTGGAGGAAAAAAAAAACAACAGCAGCAGCATTTCCATAGCAAAGAAGAAATCTCAATATAGTTAATTTCCATAACATGTCAGATGCTCTCAATTGAGACTTAAGTTTATTTGGTTGCATTTCTATAATAACAAATATGTAATTCAGAAATTGAACTTGCTTGAATCATGCATTTTCTATTTAAAGCTACACTGGATATATATATTAGTGATGTTTACCTGAGATTGTCTGTAATTGAGGTGAGGTGATTGACAAATAACCAATTCAAAGCTCAGCACACTGTTGTTGTTCCTGCATAGACACATGAAATCGGAGACTATATGCAAGAGCCAAAAATTCCACAACAGTAAATCTATGAATATAAGAAGATGACTTCATTGTCTGTAAATCAGTTTGTACAGAAATACATATATGAAACAGGTTAATAAACTAATAAATAAAAGATATAAAAATATTAACAGGTCAATGTACACTCCCAGTCTCCTCCAAACATGAAACAACAGCTCCTCTTCTTTTTATAATTAGTATTTGACATTTGATTGGGTTCAACATATGTAATTATGCTATAAATTGACTCCAGTGTTAATGCAATAAACATCCAAAGAAATCAATTTTGGTGACAGAGAGTGCCTTGAATGAAGCCAATTAACATGCCAATCACATTTCATAGAGAGAGAGACTTGCACATTATGGACTGCCAAGCCAAGTTGCTTCTGAATCCTTTTCAAATGTGTGTGACAAAACACACACAACCATGCTACTTGTACTTGTTAATTTAACTGGTTGTACATCATTAAGTACCTTGCTAAAACTTATCAACCATACTAAGTAAAAAGCTTTGTTGTCTCTAACAAAGTATGGAACATCATTACAAAAAGGTAAGCAAAGATGCAGAAATATATTTGGAAACAATACAAAAATATATATACATCCGAAATGGAGAATATCTATATCCTGTGGCAGGGGGACTATATTAGTTTCACTTTTAAGATTTTCAACCTCATTTAGCTTTAAACATGAGTACATGCATCTCTCACAAATAAAATTTACAAGTATAGCATCTGAACCATCTATCCCAGCATACCTACTTTTGTTTACATAAAGTAGACTTTAAATATGTAAACGAATCAAATTATCCCTTTAAATGGCCTTCACGTGGTTTTCCTTGCACTTTGTTTACCAATTTACATAAAAGATGGACATCAACTATGCTTGCTCCACTAATTCCCATACAACGAAAAAGCCAAAAGCAAAACCCAGCATTACAATTAGAAATGCAAGAAAATCACAGATTTGCCATTTAAAGAGGCAGTAGTCAGTACTGTAGCTGTTCTTCTTCGTATGAGAATACAAAAAAATGTGTTATGTGGGGAAAACAACAAAGATATTCATCTTCATCGTCACAGTCGTGGTGGTTCTAGGCCTATCAGGTAATTTTTTGACATTCTAATTTCGAAATTGAAAACCATATTGCATGTATATACAGCGAGCAAACACAGGAAGTTCAACTCAGTCGATTCGGCAGGGTTAATAAGCAAAACAAAAAAGAGGGTGATCTCACCAGAGATTACAAGACACTCAACAAATCAGGGACTCTCTGAAGAGCGACGAACCTTGCTCCGGGTCTGCTGTCAAAACAAAAAAAAGCGAAGAGAGATGGGTGTTTTAGTGAAGGAAAGTGTGGAAACGAAAGGAATTACAAGGGAAGAAGATAGATCGTTATCTGAGGCTCATCGTTGCAGCGGAGGACGCGAGCTTCGCCTTCGTGCGATCTAGGGTTAGACGACAAATGAATTGGAAAAGCTCTGATCTACTTTTGGGAATTCAAAAACGGCGTTCTCGTCAGTGTTTAGACGCGATGGGCTTCCAAACGCTTTGGGCCAAAGTTGCTTCCGAACATATCCAAAATGCGGGCCATAAACACACGACCAAACGAACACAATAGTATCGGTATGGAACATGTTGTTATACGAGATTGAATTAATTGTGATGATGTGAGTATCCGTGAATTGTGATCTGCAATGTGATGATAAACGTAGAGATAAAATTTAATGATTGTATTGACATGAGGTCGAACTTAATTTGAGGATGTGTTGTCGGTATAACATTTTCTATAATGAATGTGTTATTTCTATAATACTGAGTTTATGGGGTCATGCTATGTTTATAATAAATTATGCAATGATTGCAATATATGAAACTGAGTTTATAGGGACGTGTTATTTATATAATAATAACCATGTGGTGATTATGTGACTGAACTAATGATGATGAGTTATTTGTGAATATTGAACTGTCATGTATTGATATGGAAAGGTAATGTTTAATGGTTGCACTGCATGAAGCATAACATATCATGGCATACATGACATACGCATAGAGGGAAAATGTTTTCACGAATCAAGTATTACTGCTACACGGAAGGTGTACTGAAAGGTTAAGGTTGAGATTTATTGGAAATGAAAATGAAAATAGAAATGATTTTTGACTAAAAAGTGTTCTTTGGTCGAACACCTAATTAAAGAAAATTTCGACCGGTTGCTTTATAGCAGTTTACCTAGGTTAAGGGCCCGAGTACTGGAAAAATGATTTAAATGACTGACTGATTTTCTAATGATGAGGTTCATGTGCATTCATGCATATGTATTACTTGCTGGGCCTCGGCTCACTATGTTCCGTGATGCAGGTATTGATGTATTAGATGATTATCTCGACTTAGGAGTTGATGGTGTTGCCATAGATCCATGAAGAAGATGCTCATGTGATGAAAGCTAGTTTTCACGAAAGATTGATCAATTAAATTTTACATTTATTTATGAACTTATAGTTAATAACTCTGATGTATGATAATAAGTGTAAATTCAAGGATGAGGATGAAAAGAAAAAGATTCACAATATTCTACTTAGATGATATTAATTGGATGATATTGTTTTATTAAAATATATATGATGAGGCTTTTTATTTTAGATTAGGTCATATATATATTGGTTGGAATTGCTCCTTGAAGTGGATTGGTGTTAAATATAGGGTGTGTTTATACTGTAATATAAGTAACGTTCTGCACTACAAACCCGGATTTAGGGTTTTGTGAGACGAGGCGTTACAGTTGGTATCAGAGGACAACGGTCTTTAAAATAAGTTAAATAATAAGATATATATCATGGGTCAATGTTTAATAAAGTTACATGAGTATCATGGATCGGCACGCCTATCAACAAGTAAGTGATTTGAATTTAATTTTTATTACTCTCCTATGAATGTTTAAATTATTTGAATATTCCTCCTGCAATACGTATATGTACTAAATTATACTAGTGTAATATTAAATAATTATATGAATTATATATGAGTAGGAAGAGAAATTGTGATAGGTCAATGTGGAGAATCAGAATATTGTTATATGAGGGCAAACAAATTTTGTATAGTGGATATGGAAATAATTCAATGGAACAGGCTTACTTACTTTGTCTTTTGTTGATTTTGAATCTTTTATTTTATTTAGTAATGTAAAACCAAATAGAAATCTTTACTGTTTCAAAGAAAAAAATTTGTCACGAATATTATTATACAATAACTTAAATGAATGGGGGTGGTAAATGATGTGGTGGGGCATGTGTTCTCTTAATGAAGTGACAGTAAGGTTGAAAGTTGTATATGATGTACACCTAATATAGTACTTATACGATTTTCTTGGTGGTGTTGCTATACTTCGTGAATTGTAGTAACAAGTTTCATTGTGCCATGTGTATAGAGCTTATGTGAATGTGTGTAGGTAATTAATAGGAGAATTGTAATACATGATTAGTTATTATTGTGCATAGTATACATGCCTTGTGTTATATATATGAGTTGCTATGTAGAAGCTTAGTTTACTATATATATGTATATGAAATGTTATATCTGTTCTCCTCCACCTTTGCACTGTGAGCATACGTGGGCTAATATGTGTGTGTCTATATATATATATATTGTGGAACTTGACTTACTTCACTTGTACACCGTTCACCTTCTTTGTGTTATATATATGTGAATTACGACATATATATGTTCTTTAGTTGTATGATGATAATGTTTAGGGATTAATGACATAGTGATACGATGTCAAATGTGAGTTAGAGTAAGTGTTGTACGGCATATTTTGCCTTGATATTGTCATGGTGTTGATCTAATTGTGCATATGTGCCTCTAAATATGTACATCGATGTTTTATGAATAAATTTTTTGTATATGTAAAGTCATGGTAGCATCATGTTACTTAACTTGAAAGAAAATAATAAGAAAGGAACTATGGTGAATTAAAGTTTGGAGTATATGAATTGATATTTATTGTTTTATTATAGTTAAGGGGATTGAAAAGTTTCTTTTTATGACTTGAAGGATTAGTAAAGTTATGATGTTGCTAGTTATTAATGGGAGTAATCTCAAACGGTTTGAAGTTGACCGATTTAGTAATTTTACATAGGGTTGATATTGTGATTGGTTTGCGTATGAGAGGATAGGGTTGATATTGTGATTGGTTTGCGTATGAGAGGATAGGGTTGAGATATGAATACAATTAGTTGGATCACATACACTATATGGAGTATTGATAGGATAAAACGATAGAATGTTAAATTACTTGATATGCATAACTCCATTTACAGTACGAACTCTGTTGCTTGGATTGGAGAGGGTGGATAATCTAAAGTTAAAATAGAATAGTGGTGTAGCATTGTATCGAATTTAGAGATAAGTGGTTCAACAAAGATCACAAGATATGGTAAGTACATATATATATATATATGTATATATATATATATTAAGATGAGTTTTAACTAAGCGGATGGTTGTAATTATTATTATAACTACTAGTGAATAATGGAGAAGTAAATTAGTAACCCCAAGTTATTATTATGATATATGGGAAGATATTTCGGGAGGTGATATCTTAGAGTAGTTAACATGATTCGAAGGTTGATATGGAGGGTCAAAATAAACATCTCATGATAGGATTAATTATATAAGTTGATAGATTATGAGTATTCTTAATTGGTAATGAGGAGACCTGAAACCTAAAATAGAACAAATGTCACGCCCCTCTCCCAGATAGGTGTGGATGAGCACCCATGAAATCACAGAGGCGTGACCGGCAGGGAACTCCTCCGTTCCCCGAACCGAATTTAAACCCAAGCTACTACGAGTCATCAAGATAACTACAAAGAAAACCTCACATATGTGTATAAATCTCCACCACAAACCCAACATACTGTAACAAGCAAACTAGAGTCTACAGCGAAAAAATCCAAGTATCATAAATACTAAAAATAGATATTAAAGACAGACACAACATCCCCACAACAGCTACATCACGCCTCAAGCATCCCTATGCTGATCCTCCACTCCGGCTATCTCACCTAAAAACCATGAGAATGAAAGGGATGAGCCACAAAGCTCAGTAGGGATATAGAGAAAACATCGATATCGGAATAAACGGAAAGTAAAAACTCAAGAGGTAGATGAGATGAACAGAAACTCAAATAGTGATACACTCTAGTATTACCAAACTCCAATAAACAGAGATAAAGTAAGAAAATCCGAAAGATATCCTATACTATAATTATAAAATCCATAGAATTCAGCTCTCCTCACGGCGAGTCTAAATTTTTTCCCCACTCGCGCGCCTGTCGTTGGTTTTCTATCGTCGATTCCACTAGCGCTATATCCACCATTCAATCCCTCTGTGCCTGAATAGGTCAACACCCAACATATCAAAAACAGATATCATCCAAATTTCATAACCACGCAACACAGATACACGGAAAGCACAAATCTTTCAGTTACCCATTTTCCCCTTTGATAGTCGTTGCCTCCTCTTTGCGTCAAATCTTGCAGTTACCCATTTTTCCCTTTGATAGTCGTTGCCTCCTCTTTGCGTCCACTATCACCTTTCAACAATCCAGCCCTCTTTCGCTGAAGCAAGAAATTCTTGGTAATCACATTGCAGAACAAATACACAAACTCCACCGACTCATTAGCCGCCACAGGATAAGCAAACCGGTTTGTCATTTGCGAGCCACCTCCTGCATATTGCGCGACGATTGGTTTCAGGTCCCAAACACCCACAAGTAGACTGCTTTCCATATGTGTTACACTGATTTCCCGTGTATCAATTTCCCATGTCTGCAAAAATGCACTTCCCAATGATTTCTCCTTCTCTCCTCTATTTGCGCTTTCATATTGTTCTTATGCCCGGGTTAACGGCGTAAGATACAACAACTATTGTGAAAGTGGTAGCTGTAGATAGATCGAAACAGATAAGCAAAGGGGCAAAGTTGAGTTTTACAACATTCATTGCCGGATTCATAAAGTTTCAATTGACATATGGGTAGCTGAGGAAGTATGTTAAGTGCTGCTATACAAGAATCCTCAAATTCATTTCCGACAACTAAGCCTTCAAATGGCGTTGTTTTTTTGTTGTTGTTTTGATGTCTTCTCTTATTAGATACTAATCTTTTAAAATAGATTTCGTATTTATTTCCCCATCACTTACATATGAATTATTTCCTGCACAACTGTTAAAAAACATCTTGAAAAAGAAGCTTGCTACTGGTTTAGAATGATAGAATAAGACAAGTTGTCCGAATCCAAGTGTTGTTATCAATATATAATTTGGGTGGAGCCTTTTCATTCATTGGGTCTTAAATTATAGAAAAATCTAGGCTTCAAAATTTTCAGTTCTTTATTCATTAGTTTTATTCCTGTATATGTCTTATATGCTTTAGAAAAGTTTTGTTAACTTAATTATGTACAATAATCAAAATAGGAACTTTTAAGTTTGGCTTGTAGAGGAATGTTTTACTGTTCAGGAATTGATGTTCTATCAAAAGTGAACACATGCAGAACTACAGATTCTATATGTATGTGTTATTGAAATACTGTAATTTGCTGAATTAGAAAAATACAGATTCTTCCGAGTATGTATAAACTCTGAATTAATAGTATAAATCTAAGTGGAAGAAGAACAAGAAAATTTCTTATTTTATGGATGCATTGTTGACCCTCAGTAGGCTCCTTTGGTAGTAGGGACTTAATGTGTCCCTCAACAGCTATTTGTGTTGCTTCATGTTAATAAGTACTAATAGGTTGATCTTACCAATGTGCCTCATCTGTATTTGTACTATGTAGCATTTTCAACCTTTTAACTGTATATATACTCTGTTAACGTACTTCTTATTTTGTGAATGGACATCCCAACCAAAAATCATTATGAGTAGTATCTCATGTTCCCCTCTTTAAAGTTTGAAATTAAATTCTAAATTCTCAAATGTCTTTGCTGAATTTTTAATTCTCTTATTCCTGCAGGACTCAATTGCATCTATTCAACTCCTTTGGCTCTTTGTTGCTGGAAATCTGGAATAGCAAGCATTATTATCTCATCTGAAATTACACATTCATCCTACTATTAAAAGGTTTGTATTTAAATGACTGATTACGATCCACCTCTCTAGACTCTTAATTAGACAATGTACCCAACTGAAGTCAAGTTAGAATCGTGAAAATTACAATATTTAGCCTAAATTTTCCTTCAGCTAGGTTACTATTTTAATCACTCATGACACACTGCCTGTTTATATGCTTTAATCACACAATATACCAATTTGAAATAAAGTAAAAAACATGAAAATGACTATCATGTTATATACTATAAGATTCTAATATAGTCATCATCTCTAAATGCCTTTATGTTTCATCCATTTAATAAGGTACACAATGGATAGAAGACAGACAACTACAGCTAATAGGCTAAATAGAACAAAAATAATAAGGGAGAAAAGGAAATCATATGATCCGTTGACATCTACTGCATCTGCATCAACATCTCAGATGCCACCAAATGGTAAACGTCTCTCAACTACAGCAGTATCACCTACCACTGAGATTTCACCTTGCAACAGCGTCATAAACACATCCAATCTTTCCACTCCTTTAGATTTTGGAGCACCTGAATATAGCTGCGGTTATTGCGGTGCAATATTTTGGTTTACAGAAAGGCTTAAATCGAGCCCTATACAAAAGCCTATATATTCCAATTGTTGTAGGCAAGGAAGAATAAAGCTCCCCCTGCTAAAAGAACCACCCCCTCCATTAAGACAACTCATAGATTACACTGCTGGGACAACTTCTAGGTTATTTCGTAGTCAAATTAGAGTATACAACTCTATGTTTGCTTTTACTTCGATCGGTGGGAAAATAGATAGAAATATAAATACAGGTCAAGGACCATATGTCTTTAAGATTAGTGGTCAAAATCATCACGCCATAGGCTCAATGCTTCCGTTGATAGGCCATAAACCACAATTTGCACAACTCTACATATATGATACAGAGAATGAGGTCAAAAATCGGATGTCTAGCTTTCCGAGTGATGGAATTGATGAGGTTATTGTTGCTGAATTAATATCAATGTTTGATAGATGGAATGAGTTAGTTAAAATCTTTAGAATGGCAAGAGATAGGTTCAAAGATCAACAGGAACTTAGTTTATCCTTAAGATTATGTGGTGCTAGAGCTGGTGATACCTTGCAGTATAATTTGCCGTCCACCAGTGAGATGGCTGGTTTAATTGTTGGAGATATAGCTGAAACAAACCACTCAAGGGATATAATTGTCGAATCTCAAGGAGGACAATTGAGGAGAATTAACGATCTCCACCCTTCATTCATGGCAATGCAATACTTTTTACTATTTCCTTATGGAGAAGATGGTTATAGATTAAACATTCAATATAACATAGATTCTAATGGCCCACAAATAAAACGAGGAAATGTCACTAGGAGGGAGTATTACTCATATATTCTCCATCAAAGATTGAATGGTTTTGATGTTTTAATTCGAGGAGGGAAATTATATCAACAATATATAGTTGATGCTTTTACAACCATTGAGGATGAAAGGATGAGGTACATTAGATTTAAGCATCAACAAGATCATTTTAGATGTGAGATATACAAGGGTGTACAGGATGCATTCCTCCGAGGAGATTCTTCTTCAAATACTATAGGCCAGCGCATCATATTACCATCAAGTTTCACAGGTAGCCCCAGATATATGATTCAAAACTACCATGATGCTATGGCCATTTGTAGATCTAGGGGAAATCCAGATTTATTTCTTACATTCACTTGTAATGTGAAGTGGAAAGAGATTCAGGTTGCCTTGGAAATAATTCCTGGAAAAAAAAATAGAGGATAGGCCAGATATAGTTGCACGAGTTTTCAGCATGAAACTTGACGAGTTCATAAAGGATATTAAGGCTGGTAATTATTTTGGAAAAGCAGTGGGTATCATCTACACAGTGGAGTTCCAAAAAAGAGGCTTACCACATGTGCATATTATCATATGGTTGCAACAGGAAGATAAATTCCCGGCCCCTGAAGATATTGACAGAATTATTACAGCTGAGATCCCCGATCAAATTTCAGAACCACAACTGTACAACATTGTGTCAAAATTTATGATGCATGGTCCTTGTGGTCTAGCAAATCCTCGAGCACCATGTATGAAGGACGGAAGATGTGTGAAGCACTTCCCCAAAAAAATTACTCTCAAACATTAATAGGAGAAGATGGATTTGCAATATATAGGCGACAGAATGATGATAGAATTGTACTGAAAAATGGTGTCAATCTTGACAATCGATTTGTAGTACCATATAATCGAGGCCTACTGTTGAAGTACGAAGCTCATGTGAATGTGGAGTGGTGTAATCGATCTAGGTCTATAAAGTATCTCTTTAAATATGTAAATAAGGGCCCTGATAGAACACATGCAGTTTTGCAAGAGAATCACGAATCTTCAACCAACCAAGTCGTGGATGAGATCAAAATCTATTATGATTGTAGATATTTGGCTGCATATGAATCATGCTGGAGGATCTTCGAGTACCATATACACTATAAATTTCCTGCGGTGGAAAGATTGACTATACACGTGCCATTAATGAATAGCATTGTCTTTCAAGGACACAAGGAAGTAACAGTAGTTCTTCAACAACCAGGGATTGAAAAAACTATGTTGACAGAGTGGATGCACACCAATAACATTTATGATGATGCAAGAGAATTAAACTACCATTGCCAATACCAGCTCCAGTGCATGATGTTGCTAATACAATGTTGAGAGAAGAACTTAATTACAACACAACTGATATGTATGATGAAAATCAAAGATACAGTGCAAAGTTAAACAGAGAGCAAAGAGTAATATATGAAGATGTTTTGGCATCAGTTTATGACAAAAAGGGTGATCTTTTCTTCGTATATGGTCATGGTGGAACTGGGAAAACATTTGTTTACAAAGCTTTAATAACTAGGCTGCGTTCAGAAGGGCAAATAGTTCTTGCAGTAGCATCTTCGGGTATTGCGTCATTGCTTCTACCTGGTGGAAGAACAGCACATTCCAGGTTTAAAATTCCAATTGATATTCATCCTGAATCAACATGTTATATTAAAAAATTCACACACACTGCTGAACTGATAAAAATGGCAGCTCTAATAGTCTGGGACGAAACACCAATGGCGCATCGAAATTGTTTTGAAGCTCTAGATCGAACGATGAAAGATATTCTAAATATGGAAGGAGATATGAATGACACATTAGTTATGCCTTTCGGGGGTAAAACAGTTGTTCTTGGTGGCGACTTCCGACAAATACTGCCAGTCGTTATAAAGGGTTCAAGGCATGACACAGTACATGCATGCATAACAAAATCAGATCTGTGGCATAAATGCAAGGTCTTTAAACTCATGGAGAATATGAGGTTAAGTGTCGATGGCTTACAAGGAGAAGAAATATTAGAAATGTCTAAATTTGCACAATGGCTACTTCATATCGGTGAGGGTACCTTGGAGTCTATTAAGATGAGTGAAGATGAAGAAACAGCTGCTTGGATAAAAATCGCAGAAGAAATGCTGATAGTATCTGAAGATAACTCAGTTGAAGATCTGATAACCTATATTTATGATGATTTGTTGTTAATGTATAAGAATGAAGATTATCTAAAGGAGAGGGCAATCATAACAGGCAAAAATGAGGCTGTGGACCAGATAAATTCAGTTGTCTTGAACAGAATTCCATCAGAGGAAAAACCATATTTAAGCTTTGATTCTATTTGCAAAGTTGTAGGTGGCTCAGATGAAGATGATATATTGTACCCACCTGAATTCCTCAACTCATTGTCATTTGCTGGGGTTCCTCATCATTCTTTAAAACTGAAGACAGAAACTCCAGTAATGTTGCTTAGGAATATAAACCCAAGCAACGGACTCTGTAATGGAACTAGACTGATGGTTAAAAGATTAGGCACAAGGGTTATAGAAGCAATCATAATTACAGGAAGCCATGTTAGGGACAAAGTTTTTATTCCAAGGATCATTATGTCAGCAACTGATAAGAGATGGCCTTTTACAATAAAAAGAAGACAATTTCCAATACGATTGTGTTATGCAATGGCGATCAACAATAGCCAAGGTCAAACACTAGCAAGAGTTGGCCTATATCTACCAAGACCTGTATTTACACATGGACAACTATATGTTGCAATATCTAGGGTGACAACATATAAAGGTCTGAGAGTGTTGCTTGGTTCTGACAATGAAAGATCAATGCAGTACACTAAGAATATTGTGTATGAAGAAGTTTTTAATGATCTATAAAAAGGTAAATGATACACCTTTTCATATATAGGTTCAGATTATCTGTGATTTTATTTAGGTATAAGTAACTTCATTTTATAAATGTCAATAATGCAAACTTTGTAACCTGCAGACCTATTCTAGGAACAAACTAGGAACACAAGCAAGGTTACCAAAGAGATAACCAATCCAAGAGATAAGAACAAAGAAGTTTTATCCTTCATTATATCAAGCATTCTCGTGAGCATTTGATGGAAGTGACGCATCAAACATACTATGAAAAGATGTTGCTGAATCCAGATAGAAGCTACAATAAAGATTTTGATCACAGCAAAGACCAAAATAAAAGAAGGTATACGAGAACTAAAAACCCATATTTTATAATATATTCATCTATTATATAACCACAAACATTATTTGATATTGTTGGTCATTATTATGACACATTGACGAGATGTCATTATCTTCAATATCTCAATAGGGATGGAGAAACATCCTCTGGAAAAGAAATAAAGGACAGGCATATTGATAACATGAAAGCTGGGAAAAAATGCAAGGAAACTTAGTTCGGTGACCTGAAGAAGATATAGGCAGTATATAGGGTATAAATAGCTGCAATTTTGAATGTTAAATATGCAGCAAAACAAAGTTCGCTAAGATTATAAGGTTATGTTTTGATATTTGAGACAAGTGTTGAAGATTAGTCCCATATGATGGACAAGTATGTTTATCCCCTCAGTTAATACTCATAATATTTGTGTAAGGTATGTTTTTGGGTTATATTGTGTCTGCTTCAGGGTGTTAAGTTGCTTTCCCTCATTAGTTTTGCTCATTTGCTGTTGCAGGATACGCAAGCTGCCTTTCCAATGTATATTAATTTTGTCATGAGCCTGTCCATTCTACCAGTCTACCTTCAAGTCAACAAAAGTAACAAGTAAAAACAGAATTAAAAAACCTCACAACATAACCTCTCAACAGGTAAAGATTACTCCGAAAAAAGTTGAGGGTTATACAAAAAACTTGATGAATTCAGCATGCAAACTGCCTAAAAAATAGACAAATCTTCTGGTATTGCTATATCAAATAAAATAAAGAATATATACAATGCCTTAAATTACTCCAGACCCAAACAATAAAATTATTGGAACCAAAACAGGTAGCAAATACTTTCATCACCAGACTTATCTAGCACCTTGGGCCTCTGCATGTTCAAGGGAAAATTATATAGTTACATATTTTGAGAATGTCGGTGGTAGGAATTAGCTTTTCCCTAATTTGAGACTGTAGGTTTTGTTGAGGCGGTGCTATGTACCCAAACAAAATACCCGTCATTAATTTCCTATATCACAAATTTCCAATCTACCTAATGCTTAGCTGAATCATTTGACACAGATAGATATGCATATGGGTAAAGTCAAAAACTGCAAGAAACACCTTTAAAAGAACTGACTTCTCCATTACGGAAAAATCGTCCCATGAGTTTTGATAGGAACTGAGATAATAACCGCACAAAAATACCTTCTGCCGCAAGAAATTCAAGCTCTGCATTTAATATATCAAAAGCAGTAGACAATTGTGTACAAACGTGCACATATAGAAGCCTTTTACCCAATGGAAATCTAGCATAGGCTATCACCCTATGCTATATACACTGCACAAAATATCTTTAGTAGTCTGTTAACTTGGTTTTATCTTATTACTCAGATAGAGTATTAAAGACACGTAACAACATGGGCCAGTTATCACACAAATGGTAAACAAAAGTCAAAGACATCAAGTACCCTCACAAAATATCTTCATAAACCCTGTAAATTAATATCTGGTAGAGAATGAAACACGACATCAACGACATTTAACAAACCCATTATATTCAACTATAAAAACAACCTCAAAGTGGAAGAAACACATGCAAAATAACACGATACATAAACCCCCAATCAAATTGAAAAAAAGAACAAGGAAGGACTCTTTCAAATCTCACAGGTGAGTATCTGTCACAACTCCAACAGATTATTACCATCTTAAAGCCAACTATTACCTAGGTTGGACAATACTAGGACGGATACTATATCAAACGTAACTACACAGAATTCAGTTTCGTTTGTTTTCCCTGTTATGCAGGATAATGGCAGGATTATTCAAACAAGTTATGAAACATAAGCTACACGACCACAATCTATATGGGCCAAAACACGCAGATGCTATCAGAGATATGTGGTGGCTAATAAAATAAATGGAGAATGCAGCGTCAATGAAAAATGATTTAACAGCCGCAGAATTGTGCATCTTGGTTGATTCGTCAGAGTCTTTGCATCATAACTTCAACCTACTTAAGATGAGTTATGAATGAAAACATCAAGGTTTAGATGAAGATAGCATCATCAACTTGGCTACAACAGACACCAACATGCGAGTATCTAACGAGGAACAACTTAATCAAAAGAAACACTTGTAAGTACAAAATAGGGGCTCGCCCACACTAACAGAAGCTTGCAACATCATGAAACAAGACAGAAACGCACAACAGTTGCACGTAACAACCAGGAGGATGGACTGGTGCAGGATTCAGATGGAAGAATTAGCCAATGCAGCTATACAACAACTCAAAAATGACCTCGAATGCAGCCAAACAAACTGGGAGGGATCTTCAATGCAGGCATATGATGAAATTGGCTTTTTCAAGGAACAAGATTATCTAAAGGCAGCCTCTAATGAGAAAAGGTATTTTGTTAATCAAATCTCTGCAATTTTAGACATAAAGACTGAGATAGATTTGATAGCAGATACAATATGGAGTCTTACAAATGCAACACATATGTAGAATACTCTGACTATATGTAGTTTAATAGGGATAAATAGGTATATGTATCATAATATGACTGTGTGTAGGTAAGAAGGAATATGCCACTACAAAGTATGCATTGGAGCAAAGAAGAAATTCCTTCTACGCAACAGACCGTAAAGATGTCGGCAATTTTGAAGTCAATCAAAGAAAGATAGAAGAAGATGAAAAATTTTGTTTTCATTGTCGAATCCTTTTGATGGGCTGTGTGTAACGAAATTTTGTTAAATGTTTTCATAGCTTAGTTTTAGAATATCAGAGACCCCTACAACAACAACATAATTGTAATTTCGCCTTGTAAAATATCTTCCTTCTGCTTTCTTATATATATACATTACAACTTTATAGAGTCTATTATTATTGGAAGTTTACAGCACTTTCATGCTAGCACTACACATGCCATCTAATGATCTATGGCTTTTTCAACTGCTGCTTTTGTACAATTGTTGCCACCAGACCTCTAACTTCGAATCTCCATCAAACCCCAAATACCATCGGCTATCAATAAACTCTGTCAAATTAATGCAAAGCAAAATCGCAAATGAGATTCACTGGATAATTGAATTTAGAAAAACTCATCTTTTTACATAAAAACCCATTGCACTAATAGGCCAAATAAAAAATGGAGCAAATGTAATATACAGAGATAAAATAATTAGTATAAATCAAAAGAATACCTATGTCGTAAACAAGTCCGGATAGCGCTCCCGCATATCCGACTCCACCTCCTAAGTAGCCTCCTGAACTCCATAATGCTGCCATAACACCTTAACCAAGGGTATGGTCTTCGAACGCAATCTCCGTATCTGGCTATCCAAAACCTGAACCGGACGTACCTCATAGGTAGCATCCTCTCCAATCTCCAGAGTCGACCAATCAATAATATGGGAGGGATCCCGATGATACCTCTGTAACATAGAAACATGAAACACACCATGAACTCCGGACAACTGTGGTGGCAAAGCCAACCCATAAGCCAAACTCCCCACTCTCTCCAAGATATCAAATGGTCCAATAAACGTAGGAGTCAACTTCCCTGATCTACCAAAACGTTGTATCCCTCGCTTCGGACTAACCTTGAGGAATACGTGATCACCCACCCGAAACTCTAGAGGTCTCCGCCTACGATCTGCATAACTCTTCTGACGTGACTGAGCCGTCAGAAGTCGCTGTCTGATAACTGCCACAGCCTCAGTGGTCTGCTGAATCAAATTTGGTCCCAACAGGGGTCTGTCCCCAACCTCCGACCAACAAAGTGGTGACCTACATGGTCTACCATAAAGTGCCTCAAATGGTTCCATCTGAATACTACTCTGATAAGAGTTGTTATACACAAACTCTACCAGTGGAACATGTGTCTCCCAATCACCCCTGAAATCCATAACACACAACCGAAGCATGTCCTCCAAAATTTGTATTGTCCTCTCACTCTGACCGTCAGTCTGTGGGTGAAACGCTGTACTAAAACTCAACATCGTCCCAGAGTGTCCTGAAAACTGCTCCAAAAACGAGAAGTGAAACGAGGATCCCTATCGGATACAATGGACACGGGTACCCCATGTAGCCGTACGACCTCTCGAATGTAAAGTCTAGTAAATGCCTCCACCGAGTCAGTCTGCTGAATCGGTAAAAAGTGAGCAGTCTTCGTCAATCTATCAACAACAACCCACACAGTATCATGCCTCCTCAAAGTCCTCGGTAAACCCATCACAAAATCTATACACACATGCTCCCACTTCCACTCAGGCAATGGAAGCGGCTGTAACAATCTAGGAGGTCTCCTATGCTCTGCCTTCACCTACTGACAGGTAAGACATCTCAACACAGTCTGGGCCACATCTCTCTTCAGTCCGCTCCACCAATACTGTCTTCGTACATCTCGATACATCTTAGTAGCACCAGGATGTATCGCGAACTGAGAATAGTGTGCCTCTCTAAGTATCTCATCTCTCAACTCAACATCTTCTGGAACCACCAATCGACCTCTAAAATGAACTCCTCCATCAACACCTCGAATCCAACCATCTATATCCTCAATATCTTCAAAAGTCGCATCACCAAGCTGTGCATCCAACACCTTCTGCACTAGTGCTGGACGACTCACCAAACTGCTCAGGGAACATCTATCACCCCTGTCACTAACATCTAATCGGTACTGCCCAATGGTGTCCACCAACTCAAACTCCCGCAGTGAGAGTCGTGCCACTGCCAACTTCCTACTCAAGGCGTCAGCCACCACATTGGCCTTGCCTGGATGATACTGCAATGAGAAATCATAATCTCCAAGGTACTCCATCCATCTCCGCTGCCTCCGATTCAAATCCTTCTGTGTAAATAAGTGTCGTAAACTCCTGTGATCTGAAAACACCTCAATCTGCTCCCCATAAAGGTAATGCCTCCACTGCTTAAGTTCGAACACTATAGTAGCCAACTCCAAATCATGTACAGGATAGTTCCTCTCATGTGGCTTCAACAGTCGTGAAGCATACTCCACCACCCTATCCTGCTGAATAAGCATACAACCTAAACCAATACCTGAAGCATCACAATATACATGGTAACTACTACCACTATCTGGAATGGTCAGGACTGGAGGTGATGTGAGTCGGGTCTTCAGCTCCCGAAAAGCCTGCTCACATCTATCAGTCCACACGAAAGGAACACCCTTCCGCGTCAACTCAGTCATCGGTGCAGCAATCCGTGAAAATCCCTCTATAAACCTCTTGTAGTAACCTGCTAATCCTAGGAAACTACGAATCTCTCCCACTGTCCTCGGAGTCCTCCAATCCAACACAGCCTCCACTTTGGCAGGATCCACTGCCACTCCATCTCTGGATATCACATGCCCCAAGAATCTCACCTGAGTCGCCCAAAACTCGCACTTACTCAGCTTGGCATACAACTGATGCTCTCTAAGTGTCTGCAGAACCATCTCCAAATGCCCCCTATGCTCCTCCTCTGTGGCCGAATACACCAATATATCATCAATGAAGACTATCACAAACTGGTCAAGATACTGTCTGAACACTCTATGCATCAAATCCATAAAAGCTGTTGGGGTATTGGTCAGCCCAAACGGCATGACCAGAAACTCATAATGACCATATCGAGTACGAAATGCCGTCTTCGATATGTCCTCCTCCCGAATCCTCAACTGGTGATAACCTGACCTGAGATCAATCTTGAAGTAATAGTGACTACCCCTCAATTGATCAAACAAATCATTTATCCTCGATAACGGGTACTTATTCTTCACAGTCACCCTTTTCAACTTCCTATAGTCCACACACATCCTCATCGATCCGTCATTCTTCTTCACGAAGAGGACTGGAGCACCCCATGGTGAAGTACTGGGTCTGATAAATCCTAGACCCTGCAACTCCCGCAACTGCCTATCCAACTCCCTCAACTCTGCTGGAGCCATCCTATACGGTGGAATAGAAATCGGGTCTGTACCCGGATATAACTCAATCACAAAATCAATCTTTCTCTGTGGAGATAATCCTGGTAACTCATCAGGAAATACATCCAAATACTCCTCTACCACTGGCACAGTCGTACTAGCCTCAATCTCCGATGTAGAAGTCAAGCTCGCCACTAGACAGTCAGTATATCGTGGGTTGTCAAGAAAGTGTGAACATGTAACAACCCGCGTCCCACAAAAACTAACTCGCCTAGATGGTGATGTCAGCATGACCCCACGGTCTGTACAGTCTATCACAGCATCATAGTCAGTCGACCAGTCCAATCCAAGTATCACATCGTAGTCAGTGAACTCCATAACATATAAGTCCGCTCAGAACTCGTGATCAGCAAATCGAAAGATACAACCCCTACAAATGCCCCTCACCACAGTACCTGACCCCAACGGAGAATCCACTACCAATCTCCTATCCAAATATGAAATCTCTAACCTCAATGCCTCAACGAAAGAGGTAGAAATAAACGAATACGTGGCACCGGTATCAAATAGAACACGAGCCCAAGAACTGAAAAGTAAAACTCTACCTCCAATGCAATCACGATCTAGTGCTGGCTAAGGTGCAACCGCATAAACTCCAGCTCTCTAGCCCTGCCTCTGCTGCTGCTGCTATCTCACTAGTGCTGCTGGAGGTCTGGCCCCTCTGCCTGCTAGAGCCCTAGGTGTTGGTGCTGCAAGTGTTGGGGCTCCCTGTCCTCTGCCTGATGGTGCTGCACGTCTCCTCAGGCAATCCCTCTGGACATGTCCTAGAAGTCCACAGTAAAAACACAATGGGCTATCCGCCTTGGGACAGTCCGATATCCTATGTCCAGTAGGACCACACGCATAGTAATACAATTCTGATATGGACCCATGTCCCTGTCGTGGACCCTGATGTCCCTACTGCAGACCCTGATGTCCCTACTGCAGACCCTGCTGTCACTGTCTCTGAGAACTCTGCTGCTGACTCGGATGGTCCTGCCTCCTGTCCTGGAATCTCTGTCCCTGATCCTGTCTGGGTCTCTGTCTCTCACCCTCAGTCCTCTGTCTACTACTGCTCCCTGAGGCAGAAGAAGTATCTCCGTACTTCCTCTTATGAAGCTCTCAATAATCTTGTGAATCAACCATGCTCCTCTCTATATCAAGTGCCCTGTCAATGGACTCCCGGTAAGTACGAAACATCATCCCTGCTAAACGCTCTAAAATGCGGGGTTTCAGCCCGTGCTGAAATCTCAGTATCTTCTTCTCCTCAGTGGCAATGTACTCCTCTCCATATCGACCAAGCTCCTCAAACCGTGCCTGGTACTGTGACACCGTCATATCTCTACTCTGAATCAGCTCCAGAAACTCCTTGGCCTTCGCAACGCGAATGGCCTGGGAACATAATGTGCTAGAAACAGTGTCTAAAACTCTGACCATGGCATCTCCATACTCTCTCTACCAATGGTCATACTCTCTCACGAAACATAAGCATCATCCTCTAAAAATGCTGAAGCCAATAGAGCTCTCCTCTGATCAGGTATCCTGAGCGTCACCATCTATCTCCTCAGCTATCGCAACCAATCCTCGGCTGCCTTAGGATCTACCACTCCTCGATACACTGGAGGTCTCGTCTTCCTCAACTGAGCTAACTCAGTGATGGAAGGGTCAACTGCTAGTGGTGCTGTCTACGCTGGAACTATCTAACCTGCTCCTGACTGAATAACCAGCGGTAGCTGAACAGGTGCACCGACTAACTCTGGTATAACTGCTGGAACTGTCTGTCCCTGAGTACCGATAATAGGCTGCGGTGTAATCTGTGAAGCTAAAGCAGCTACTGCCTGACCTATGGTCTGTATCATGCTTGCCATGTCTTTATACTGCTGCTGTAAAGTCTCTTTCGCACCCTCCACACCTACGGGTACTGCCTGAGTAGGTACCTGCTCCTGCTCCTGCTCCACTACCTGATCCTGAACAGTATGGCAGCGACCCCGTCCACGACCACGTGCTCTACCTCGACCGCGCCCTCAACCTCTCACAATCGGAACCTCCTCAGGTATCAGTAACTCGACCCCATCAACGGTATCTGGAATCTCACCTCTACCCCGCCCACGTCCACGGGTGGCACGTCCACCCCGAACGCGTGTGCTACGTGTGTCTACCATATCTGAAACGTAAACGTATAACTACATAAGTCAAATACCCCAAACGTAAAAGAAAGAATAACTCACCAGATCAGCCGGGAAGCGCGTGATGTGTAGCTGGGGGAAAACAAAACAAATCGAATAACCTCACAAAATTTATCTAACCTGCCTCCGATACCAACCTGCCTTAGAAATTGTTTTCTAAGGGGGGAGGATGTAATATCCCGAACCCAAATTTTTAAAAAAATATATATAATAATTTTTCAAATTTGATACTTTTAATAAATACTCAATATTTTTAAAAAAATATTGGCGCAAGAATTATCTGAATCAGAGTTGAATTGGATTTGTTACGAATTTTGGAAGTTTAGGTAATTATAAGAAAAACGAAGGGCAAAATTGTCATTTCACTAGAAAAATCTGGCATATACCAGATTTTTCCAGTGAGTTTCTGGGCAGCATGAGAAAAGAGAAAGATGGGAGGTTTTGAAATGGGATTTTCATATTTGTGGTCCGATCGGAACAAGTAAGGTGTCAAATCGAAGCTCGGGGAGAGAGGAGCAAAACCCAAGTGGAATCACCGCCATCGGACCACCGTAGACTGCGGAATGAGGCGGCAAAGTTTTGGTCTTTCAAGATTTCAAAGCTCGATCCCGGTCGATTCAGTAGGAATGACCCGAAAAGTCGGCGGAAAAGTGAATTTCGTCGACGGTTCAGCCGAGTTTACTCGGGTTTGACCGAGTTGACCCATTGACTCGGGTTTGACTATTTGACCCAGTTTGACCGTTGACTATTTGACTTGGTTTGACTATTTGACCCGATTTGACCGTTGACTATTTGACCCGATTTGCCAGTATTAGGTATACACGTATTTGTATTTTGATGCAGGAGGTTTATTTGGGGATTTTGGATTGCGATTTCGGACGTACCACGGATTAGCGTAGTCGACATTTCAGGTAGGGATTCTGCCATACTTCTTATTTGGGGTTCCGGGGGTTCCATATTCGACGGACTCCTATTTGTTTATTGGTGTGAAATTCCCGGAGGTTGAGAATTTCTCTGTTTCTACTCTTATTCGATTTATTTCCGCATTTACAGCTTGTTATGGTTATATGTTGTTTGTTTGGAGGTATGTGTACGACTGACGACAATTTTGTGTATCGGGTCTCTTGTGGGGCCCACTATCCTGGTGGGGCCACTTATCCTTTTGTGAAGCCCACATCCATTGGTGGGGCCCACCTCATGATGTTTGGTTTTTCTCTAGAGTCCGGATAGGACTTCATTATGATGATCTTCTATGATTTGTGAGACTATGGAGGGATGATTTGTAGAGCGTGGGACCCATATCGGGCGACCCAGCCTACTGGATGATTTATTGATGGTTCCGATCGGGTACGTACCTGGAGACCGGATTGAGGTGAGATACATCCTAGGGGACGCTCTTTGATGTAGGCGATGCTATCGAGTACCTGATGTAGGCTCGCTCCTCATCCAATCTGGGGAGTACTTGGACTGGGAGACACCTTGCGGGGATCAGGGTGGGTCCAGGGGAGGATTTTCTGGTGTTATGTGGATTTGAGTTGGTATGGATTTGAGTTGATATGGATTTGAGTTGGATTATGTTTGAGTACTGATTTGAGCGTTGTATTTGAGGATGGTAGTGGTGGAGCCTACTCGGTGTCTACCCTACAGATTGATTGATTGTTGATATTTATGACGGGTTCGGAGTTTCTTTACTCTATTATGGTATCATTGTATGGTTTCCTTTATATACTTATATATCTTTCGGATTTTCTTACTTTATCTCTGTTTATTGGAGTTCGGTGATACTAGAGTGTATCACTATTTGAGTTTCTGTTCATCTCATCTACCTCTTGAGTTTTTACTTTCCGTTTATTCCGATATCAATGTTTTCTCTATATCCCTACTGAGCTTTGTGGCTCATCCCTTTCATTCTCATGCTTTTCAGGTGAGATAGCCGGAGTGGATGATCAGCGCAGGGATGCGTGAGGTGTGATGTAGCTGCTGTGGGGATGTTGTGTCTGTCTTTAGTATCTGTTTTTAGTATTTATGATACTTGGATTTTTCCGCTGTAGACTCTAGTTTGCTTGTTACAGTATGTTGGGTTTGTGGTGGAGATTTATACATATATGTGAGGTTTTCTTTGTACTTATCTTGATGACTCGTAGTAGCTTGGGTTTAAATCCGGTTCGGGGAACGGAGGAGTTCCCTGCCGGTCACGCCTCTATGATTTCATGGGTGCTCATCCGCACCTATCTGGGAGAGGGGCGTGACAACAACGGTATGTTACTTGGGGACTACGAAAGGCAACAAAAAGAAAAATAATGAACCCGTTAAACTAAACCTATGATGATTCATTGTAACTTAAGAGTCAGAGTAGTAGTAATAATAGTAATAATAATAATAATAATAATAATAAGGCTAGAGTATGAAGATTAACATTTATCTAGCGTATTTAATATGAGGAAGAAGTTATCGCGAACAAGCATGCAAAAAGGAAAATATATCTATAATCGATACAAAATAGTAGTCATTAGGCTAAACGGCGATCCAAAATCAAAAGAGTTACGACAAAGATAAATTATGTGTTATATGTGACTGAACTGATGATGATAAATTATTTGTGAATGTTGAACTGTCATGTATTGATATGGAAAGGTAATGTTTAATGGTTGCACTGCATGAAGCATAACATATCATGACATACATGACATACGCATGGAGGGAAAATGTTTTCACGAACCAGATATCACTGCTACAGGGAGGGTGTACTGAAAGGTTAAGGTTGACGTTTATTGGAAATGAAAATGAAAATAGAAACGATTTTTGACTGAAAAGTGTTCTTTGGTAGAACACCTAATTAAAGAAAAATCCCGACCGGTTGTTCTTTGTGCATTCATGCATAAGTATTACTTGTTGGGCTTTGGCTCACTATGTTCCGTGATGTAGGTATTGATGTATTAGATGATTATGCCGACTTAGGAGTTGATGGTGTCGCCATAAATTCATGAAGAAGATGCTCATGTAACGGAAGCTAGTTTTCACGGAAGATTGATCAATTAAGTTTTACATTTATTTATGAACTTATAGTTAATAACTCTGATGTATGATAATAAGTGTAGATTCAGGGATGAGGATGAAAAGAAAAAGATTCACAGTAGTATACTTAGATGATATTAATTGGATGATACTGTTTTATTAAAATATATGTGATGAGGCTTTTATTTCAGATTAGGTCATATATATATTGGTTGGAATTGCTCCTTGAAGTGGATCGGTGTTAAATATTGGGTGTGTTTATACTGTAATATAAGTAACGTCTGGACTACAAACCCGGATTTAAGGTTTCGTGGGATGTGGCGTTACACATGAACTCCTATCAAATACACTCAACTTACCACAACCCGGATGAGTTTATGCAAACAAGTGACGAACTGTAAAAATCTCTAAATAATGAATATTTTTGAACTTCATAGGCTTGTTTTTCACTCTACTCTCCACCAATGTAGGAAAAATTTATCACCAAGGATCTTTAGAATTTATTAAGCTTGTAATGTTGGGTTAAGGCTCGGGTAAGGATAAACTCATTTAAAGTGATTTACCATCATAGGCATATCAACCAGATTAACCACTTACAATAATCACGCTCAGTCTCATATGTAAAAACACATGTTAACCCCCAAATTGACTCATTGTCACTCAACCACTACAATTCAATGCTCTTTTATTAATGCAAACATCACTTTTTCTTTTTCTTTTCTTTTCTTTTTTTGTCACAACCCCCAAACTTAATTCCTTTAATTTTGGGGTGTGCTATCTTTTTATTCATTTTTTTCTTTTGTCAAAAGCAAACCAACAATATAAGAGCATTTCCACAACATGCCACCCTCACTTCTTTAAAACCTGCATCATTAATTGTACACAAGTCTTTAGTTTCCAACATATTTAACATATAATATGTTAATTAACATCCGTAACTTTGCCCCAACTTTGTGTCCTCCCATAGTCACATGCACCCATCTCACTGATTTGGACTCTAGGGGTTATATCGCTTCCCCAACCAAGGACTCAAAATTGGGTTTCTGGCATTGTAGTGATGGCTATCTTTCGTCTGCTACCCATCACTTTCACTGTCCCCATCCTTGTCTATCACAAATTAGGCTTTGTTTCAGTATTGGTGGGATAATAATGAACATCCAAGTAAGGCCATGAAAAGAGCTTACAACCGAGCAAGGAGACTCAAGATTAAAGAGGCCAAAGCTCAAGTCACTTCCAACCCAGCAGAACCCGTGGGTCCTGTGATAGCACAAATTGAAGATTTACCAACCATTGCATGTGCGTGGGATAAGCCTATAAGTGAAGATGAGCAGAGTTAAAGCAGTGAGCCTATAATTATTATGAAGACAAAGCTGGATGGGTGGGCATAAATTAAGTGGTTGAACTTTCTAAATAATTGTCTTTAGTGGCCCCCACCAGGATAGTCAGCCCCATAGGAGGATAAGTGGGCCCCGCAAGAGACACGATGCACAAAAATGCCGCTAGTCGTACATATACCTCCAAACAAACAACATATAATCATAACAAATTGCAATTGCGGAAATAAATCAAATAAGAGTAGAAACAGAGAAATTCTCAACCTCCGGGAATTTCACACCAATAGACAAATAGGAGTCCGTCGAATACGGAACCCCAAATAAGAAGTAGGGCAGAATCCCTACCTGAGATGTCGACTACGCTAATCCCTAGTACGTCCGAAATCCCAATCCAAAATCCTCAAATCAAACGCCTGCATCAAAATACGAATACGTATACCCAATACTGTCAAAATACGGAAAAGTCAACGGTCAACCCTAGTAAAAGTCAACGATCAAACTGGGTCAAATAGTCAAACTGGGTCAAATAGTCAACTCAGGTCAAAAAGTCAAACCCGATCAAAGTCAAATCGGGTCAACCCGATCAACTCGGGTAAAAGTCATCCCCGGTCAACTCGGGTTACCGGTGAACAGTGTCACCGCCACTGCCGTCGCCGGAGCCGACGATTCCGGCGACTTTTTCCGGCGAACTACATATCAAATTAAATCTCTTAAGACGAACAATCCATTGGTACCTGTCTCGTTCCGAAACTCCTACTGAATCGACCGGGATAGAGCTTTGAAATCTTGAAAAACCAAAACTTCGCCGCCTGATTCCGCCGTCTACGGTGGTCCGATGACGGTGATTCCACTTGGGTTTTGCTCCCCTCACCACGAGCTTCGATTTGACACCTTACTTGCTCCGATCGGACCACAAATACGAAAAATCCAATTCAACCACCTCACCTCCCTCTCTCACGCGTGTTCTATGAGGAAGAAGAAGGAGAATCTGGGTTAATCCCAGATTTTTTTCCTGTAAATTTACCATTTTGCCCCTCGTCTTTCCCTATATTTACTTAAACTTCCATAATTCGTAACAAATCCAATTCAACTCCGATTCAGATGATTCTTGCGCCAATATTTTTCTAAAAATATGTAGTATTTATTAAAAATATCAAATCTGAAAAATTATTATATTTTTTTTTAAAATTTGGGTTCGGGATATTACATCCTCCCCCCCTTAGAAAACAATTTCGTCCTCGAAATTATATAAAAGGTAATTATTAAGTACTCGAGGGTAAAATAATTAGTATAAATCAAAAGAATACCTATGTCGTAAACAAGTCCGGATAGCGCTCTCGCATATCCGACTCCACCTCCCAAGTATCCTCCTGAACTCCATAATGTTGCCATAACACCTTAACCAAGGGTATGGTCTTCGAACGCAATCTCCGTATCTGGCTATCCAAAATCTGAACCGGACGTACCTCATAGGTAGCATCCTCTCCAATCTCCAGAGTCGACCAATCAATAATATGGGATGGATCCCGATGATACCTCCGTAACATAGAAACATGAAACACACCATGAACTCCGAACAACTGTGGTGGCAATGCCAACCTATAAGCCAAACTCCATACTCTCTCCAAGATCTCAAATGGTGCAATAAACTTAGGAGTCAACTTCCCTGATCTACCAAAACGCTGTATCCCTCGCTTCGAACTAATCTTGAGGAATACGTGGTCACCCACCTGAAACTCTAGAGGTCTCCGCCTACGATCTGCATAACTCCTCTGACGTGACTGAGCCGTCAGAAGTCGCTGTCTGATAACTGCCACAGCCTCAGTGGTCTGCTGAATCAAATCTGGTCCCAACAGGGGTCTGTCCCCAACCTCCGACCAACAAAGTGGTGACCTACATGGTCTACCATAAAGTGCCTCAAATGGTGCCATCTGAATACTCATCTGATAAGAGTTGTTATACACAAACTCTACCAGTGGAATATGCGTCTCCCAATCACCCCTGAAATCCATAACACATGACCGAAACATGTCCTCCAAAATCTGTATAGTCCTCTCACTCTGACCGTCAGTTTGTGGGTGAAACGCTGTACTAAAACTCAACATCGTCCCCAGAGTGTCCTGAAAACTGATCCAAAAGCGAGAAGTGAAACGAGGATCCCTGTCAGATACAATGGACACGGGTACCCCATGTAGCCGTACGACCTCTCGAATGTAAAGTCTAGTAACTGCCTCCACCGAGTCAGTCTGCTGAATCGGCAAAAAGTGAGTAGTCTTCGTCAATCTATCAACAACAACCCACACAGTATCATGTCTCCTCACAGTCCTCGGTAAACCCATCACAAAATCGATACACACATGCTCCCATTTCCACTCAGGCAATGGAAGCGGCTGTAACAATCCAGGAGGTCTCTTATGCTCTGCCTTCACCTGCTGACAGGTAAGACATCTCAACACAGTCTGGGCCACATATCTCTTCAGTCCGCTCCACCAATACTGTCTCCGTACATCTCGATACATCTTAGTAGCACCAGGATGTATCGCGAACTGAGAATAGTGTGCCTCTCTAAGTATCTCATCTCTCAACTAAACATCTTCTGGAACCACCAATCGACCTCTAAAATGAACTCCTCCATCAACACCTCGAATCCAACCATCAATATCCTCAATATCATCAAACATCGCATCACCAAGCTGTGCATCCAACACCTTCTGTACTAGTGCTAGACGGCTCACCAAACTGCTTAGAAAACACCTATCACTCCTGTCACTAATATCTAATCGGTACTGCCCATTGGTGTCCACCAACTCAAACTCCCGTAGTGACAGTCGTGCCACTGCCAACTTCCTACTCAAGGCGTCAGCCACCACATTGGCTTTGCCTGGATGATACTGCAATGAGAAATCATAATCTCTTAGGTACTCCATCCATCTCCGCTGCCTCTGATTCAGATCCTTCGGTGTAAATAAGTGTCGTAAATTCCTGTGATCTGAAAACACCTCAAACTGCTCCCCATAAAGGTAATGTCTCCACTGCTTAAGTGCGAACACTATAGCAGCCAACTCCAATTCATGTACGGGATAATTCCTCTCATGTGGCTTCAACAGTCGTGAAGCATACTCCACCACCCTCTCCTGCTGCATGAGTACACAACCTAAACCAATCCCTGAAGCATCACAATATACATGGTAACCAATACCACTATCCGAAATGGTCAGGACTGGAGGTGATGTGAGTCGGGTCTTCAGCTCCCGAAAAGCCTGCTCACATCTATCAGTCCATACGAAAGGAACCCCCTTCCGCGTCAACTCAGTCATCGGTGAAGCAATCCGTGAAAATCCCTCTATAAACCTCCTGTAGTAACCTGCTAATCCAGGAAACTACGAATCTCTCCCACTGTCCTCGGAGTCCTCCAATCCAACACAGCCTCCACCTTGGCAGGATCCACTGCCATCTCTGGATATCACATGCCCCAAGAATCTCACCTGAGTCGCCCAAAACTCGCACTTACTCAGCTTGGCTTACAACTGATGCTCTCTGAGTGTCTGCAGAACAATCTCCAAATGCCCTCTATGCTCCTCCTCTATGGCCGAGTACACCAATATATCATCGATGAGGACTATCACAAACTGGTCAAGATACTGTCTGAACACTCTATGCATCAAATCCATAAAAACTGTTGCGGCATTGGTCAGCCCAAACGGCATGACCAGAAACTCATAATGACCATATCGAGTACGAAATGCTGTCACGCCCCTCTCCCAGATGGGTGCGGATGAGCACCCATGAAAGCCAGAGACGTGACCGGCAGGGAACTCCTCCGATCCCCGAACCGGATTTAAACCCAATACCTACCCAAACACTACATAAATAGTGTCACATGTATATATAAATGTCATAATACAAACCAGTGTCTACAGCGGAAAATCCAAAACATCAAAGATACGAAACACAGATACTACAGACAGACAAATCATCCCCACACCAGCTACATCACGCCTCACGCATCCCTGCGCTGATCATCCACTCCGGCTATCTCACCTGAAAACATGTGAATGAAGGGGATGAGCTACAAAGCTCAGTAGGGATATGGAGAAATATCGATCATCAGAATAAACGGAAAGTAGAACTCAAGATGTATGTGAAACGAACAGGAAACACAAATAGTGCTACACTCCCGTACCACCGAACTCCAGTAAATCAGAGATAAAGTAAGAAAGCCTGTAAGATATAGAATACATACAGAGAAACCATAAGTGATACACATCACATCTCATCACAATCAGTCAATCCGTAGGGTAGATACCGAGTAGGCTCCACCACTACCATCCTCAAGTACAACTCTCAAATCAGTACTCAATCATAATCCAACTCAAATCCATATGAACTCAAATCCGTATCAACTCATATCCACATAACAACAGAAAATCCTCCCCTGGACCCACCATGATCCCCGCAAGGTGTCTCCCAGTCCAGGTACTCCCCAGATTGGATGAGGATCAAGCCTACATCAGGTACTCGATGGCATCGCCTACATCGAAGAGCGTCCCCTAGGATGTACCTCACCTCAATCCAGTCTCCAGGTACATACCCGATCAAAACCATCGATAAATCATCTAGTAAGCTGGGTCGCCCGATGTGGGTCCCACGCTCTACAAATCATCCCTCAATAATCTCACAAATCATAGAAGATCATCATAATGAAGTCCAATCCGGACTCTCGAGGATAAAACCAAACATCAGGAGGTGGCCCCACCAATGGATGTGGGTCCCACAAAAGGATAAGTGGGCCCCACCAGGATAAGTGGGCCCCGCAAGAGACACGATGCACAAAAATGCCGCCAATCGTACATATACCTCCAAACAAACAACATATAATCATAACAAATTGCAATTGCGGAAATAAATCAAATAAGAGTAGAAACAGAGAAATTTCCAACCTCCGGGAATTTCACACCAATAGACAAATAGGAGTCCGTTAAAATGTCGACTACGCTAACCCGTAGTACGTCCGAAATCCCAATCCAAAATCCTCAAATCAAACGCCTGCATCAACTCGGGTCACAGGTGAACAGTGTCACCGCCACTGCCGCCGCCGGAGACGACGATTCCGGCGACTTTTTCCGGCGAACTAAATATCAAATTAAAGCTCTTAAGACGAACAATCCATTAGTACCTGTCTCGTTCTAAAACTCCTACTGAATCGACCGGGATCGAGCTTTGAAATCTTGAAAAATCGAAACTTCGCCGCCTGATTCCGCCGTCTACGGTTGTCCGATGGCGATGATTCCACTTGGGTTTTGCTCCCCTCACCACGAGCTTCGATTTTACACCTTACTTGCTCCGATTGGACCACAAATACAAAAAATCCAATTCAACCACCTCACCTCCCTCTCTCACGCGTGTTCTGTGAGGAAGAAGAAGGAGAATCTGGGTTAAACCCAGATTTTCCTGTAAATTTACCATTTTGCCCCTCGTGTTTCCCTATATTTACTTAAACTTCCATAATTCGTAACAAATCCAATTCAACTCCGATTCAGATGATTCTTGCGCCAATATTTTTCTAAAAATATGTATTATTTATTAAATCTGAAAAATTATTATATTTTTTTTAAATTTGGGTTCGGGATATTAAAACAAAATTATATTTTGTAATTGCTTATATGCGAATTTAGATTATAGGATCTTGGACTTTGTAATTTTATATTTTTACCTTTTACTTTTTATTTTTAAAGCAAACATGAGATATTTTGTGTTTTTCTTATTTATGGAATGTCAAGACAAACTCTACATTGTTTAAAACGAGTCTAGAATTACTCAAAACATCTTTATAATTGATAATAAAAAAAATTGTGAAGCCTAAAATCTTAATATGATTTGTGAATTGTGAAAATTGTGAGCTAATATGATTTGTGAATTTTGTGAATTGTGATAGCGTGATATCAAATTGAATTGTGAATTTGTGAGTGTGATATGAAATTGGTTTTGAATTTCAGAATTTGGATAAATTGAATTATGTTATGGAATGAATGTTGATTATCAACAGAAATGACCGAAACGAGAACAAGAAGAAACGAAAGAAGAGAGAGAGAAGAGGTTCGATGACAAACTGCTTGAGACATTCTAAAAGTGCTGTCAGGAGAAAAGGTCTGAAGAAGAACTGTGCAAAAAGGAAACAGAGGACTCAGAAACCAATCTTATCGAAGCTGAACGACATATAAAAAAGCTGTGTAAGGCACTCCAGTAAACTGGAATCGTTGTAGACCAGCTCCACGCCACAGCCACCAACAAAGCCATGGAAAAAGGCCCGTCAAATCTTCTAGATTCCCTGTCGGATATAGCTGCCCATCTCAAAGAACAGTTAAAAAAGTATCTGAATCACTTAAAACCTGGGCACCTTGAACACTATCATTATTGTACTGTATTTGTTGCTAAGACTAAATTATATTTTGTAATTGCTTATATCCAAATTCTGATTACAGGATCTTGGACTTTGTAATTTTATGTTTTTACCTTTTACTTTGTGTTTTTAAAGTAAACATGAGATATTTTGTGTTTTTCTTATTTATGGAGTGTCAAGACAACTCTACATTGTTTAAAACGGGTCTAGAATTACTCAAAACATCTTTATAATTGATAATAAAAAAAATTGCGAAGCCTAAAATGTTAAAATGATTTGTGAATTGTGAAAATTGTGAGCTAAAATGATTTGTGAATTTTTTGAATTTTGATAGCGTGATATCAAATTGAATTGTGAAATTGTGAGTGTGATATGAAATTGGTTTTGAATTTCAGAATTTGGATAAATTTAATTATGTTATGGAATGAATGTTGATTATCAACCGAAATGACCGAAACGAGAACAAGAAGAAACGAAAGAAGAGTGAGAGAAGAGGTTCGATGACAAACTGCTCAAGACATTCCAAAAGTGTTGTCAGGAGAAAAGGTCTGAAGAAGAACTGTGTGAACCGGAAACAGAGGACTCAGAAACCAATCTCATCGAAGCTGAACGACATATAAGAAAGCTGTATAAGGCGCTCCAAGAAACTGGAATCGTTGTAGACCAGCTCCACGCCTCAGCCACCAACAAAGCCGTGGAAAAAGACCCGTCAAAGCTTCAAGACTCCATATTGGATATAGCTGCCCATCTCAAAGAACTGTTAGAAAAAGTATCTGAATCACTTAAAACCTGTGCACCTTGAACACTATCATTATTGTACTGTATTTTTTTCTAAGACAAAATTATATTTTGTAATTGCTTATATCCGAATTCTGATTACAGGATCTTGGACTTTATAATTTTATGTTTTTACCTTTTAATTTGTGTTTTTCAAGTAAACATGAGATATTTTGTGTTTTTCTTATTTATGGAGTGTCAAGACAACTCTACATTGTTTAAAACGGGTCTAGAATTACTCAAAATATCTTTATAATTGATAATAAAAAAAATTGTGAATCCTGAAATATTAATATTATTTTTGAATTGCGAAAATTGTGAGCTAATACGATTTGTGAATTGTGATAGCGTGATATCAAATTGAATTGTGAATTTGTGAGTGTGATATGAAATTGATTTCGAATTTCAGAATTTGGATAAATTGAATTATGTTATGGAATGAATGTTGATTATCAACCGAAATGACCGAAACGAGAACAAGAAGAAACGAAAGAAGAGAGAGAGAAGAGATTCGATGACAAACTGCTTGAGACATTCTAAAAGTGCTGCCAAGAGAAAAGGTCTGAAGAAGAACTGTGCGAACAAGAAAAAGAGGACTCAGAAAGCAATCTCATCGAAGTTGAACGACATATAAAAAAGCTGTGTAAGGCGCTCCAAGAAACTGGAATCGTTGTAGATCAGCTCCACGACTCAGCCACCAACAAAGCCCTGGAAAAAGACCCGTCAAAGCTTCAAGACTACTTGTTGGACATAGCTGCCTATCTCAAAGAACTGTTAGAAAAAGTATCTGAATGACTTTAAACCTGTGCAGCTTGAACACTATCATTATTGTACTGTATTTGTTTCTAAGACAAAATTATATTTTGTAATTGCTTATATGCGAATTTAGATTATAGGATCTTGGACTTTGTAATTTTATGTTTTTACCTTTTACTTTGTGTTTTTAAAGTAAACATGAGATATTTTGTGTTTTTCTTTTTTATGAAGTGTCAAGACAGCTCTACATTGTTTAAAACGGGTCTAGAATTACTCAAAACATCTTTATAATTGATAATAAAAAAAATTGTGAAGCCTAAAATCTTAATATGATTTGTGAATTGTGAAAATTATGAGCTAATATGATTTGTGAATTTTGTGAATTGTGATAGCGTGATATCAAATTGAATTGTGAATTTGTGAGTGTGATATAAAATTGGTTTTGAATTTCAGAATTTGGATAAATTGAATTATGTTATGGAATGAATGTTGATTATCAACAGAAATGACCGAAACGAGAATAAGAAGAAACGAAAGAAGAGAGAGAGAAGAGGTTCGATGACAAACTGCTTGAGACATTCTAAAAGTGATGTCAGGAGAAAAGGTCTGAAGAAGAACTGTGCGAAAAGGAAACAGAGGACTCAGAAACCAATCTCATCGAAGCTGAACGACATATAAAAAAGTTTTGTAAGGCACTCTAATAAACTGGAATTGTTGTAGACTAGCTCCACCCCTCAGCCACCAACAAAGCCATGGAAAAGGACCCGTCAAATCTTCAAGATTCCCTGTCGGATATAGCTGCCATCTCAAAGAACTGGTAGAAAAGTATCTGAATCACTTAAAACCTAGGCACCTTGAACACTATCATTATTGTACTGTATTTGTTTCTAAGACAAAATTATATTTTGTAATTGCTTATATCCGAATTCTGATTACAGGATCTTGGACTTTATAATTTTATGTTTTTACCTTTTACTTTGTGTTTTTCAAGTAAACATGAGATATTTTGTGTTTTTCTTATTTATGGAGTGTCAAGGCAACTCTACATTGTTTAAAACGGGTCTAGAATTACTCAAAACATCTTTATAATTGATAATAAAAAGAATTGTGAAGCCTAAAATGTTAATATGATTTGTGAATTGTGAAAATTGTGAGCTAATATGATTTGTGAATTTTGTCAATTCTGATAGCGTGATATCAAATTGAATTGTGAATTTGTGAGTGTGATATGAAATTGGTTTTGAATTTCAAAATTTGGATAAATTGACTTATGTTATCGAATGAATGTTGATTATCAACCGAAATGATCGAAACGAGGACAAGAAGAAACGAAAGAAGAGAGAGAGAAGAGGTTCGATGACAAACTGCTTGAGACATTCTAAAAGTGCTGTCAGGAGAAAAGGTCTGAATAAGAACTGTGCGAACAAGAAACAAAGGACTCAGAAAGCAATCTCATCGAAGCTGAACGACATATAAAAAAGCTGTGTAAGGCGCTCCAAGAAACTGGAATCGTTGTAGACCAGCTCCACGCCTCAGCCAACAACAAAGCCACGTAAAAAAACCCGTCAAAGCTTCAAGACTCCCTGTTGGATATAGCTGCCCATCTCAAAGAACTGTTAGAAAAAGTATCTGAATCACGTAAAACCTGGGCACCTTGAACACTATCATTATTGTAATGTATTTGTTTCTAAAACAAAATTATATTTTGTAATTGCTTATATGCAAATTTAGATTATAGGATCTTGGACTTTCTAATTTTATGTTCTTACCTATTACTTTGTGTTTTTAAAGTAAACATGAGATATTTTGTGTTTTTCTTATTTATGGAGTGTCAAGACAACTCTACATTGTTTAAAACGTGTCTAGAATTACTCAAAACATCTTTATAATTGATAATAAAAAGAATTGTGAAGCCTAAAATGTTAATATGATTTGTGAATTGTGAAAATTGTGAGCTAATACGATTTTTGAATTTTGTGAATTGTGATAGGGTGATATCAAATTGAATTGTGAATTTGTGAGTGTGATATGAAATTGGTTTTGAATTTCAGAATTTGGATAGATTGAATTATGTTATGGAATGAATGTTGATTATCAACCGAAATGACCGAAACGAGAACAAGAAGAAACAAAAGAAGAGAGAGAGAGAAGAGGTTCGATGACAAACTGCTTGAGACATTCTAAAAGTGCTGTCAGGAGAAAAGGTCTGAAGAAGAACTGTGCGAACAGGAAACAGAGGACCCAGAAAGCAATCTCATCGAAGCTGAACGACATATAAAAAAGCTGTGTAAGGCGCTCCAAGAAACTGGAATCGTTGTAGACCAGCTCCACGCCTCTGCCACCAACAAAGCCCTGGAAAAAGAACCGTCAAAGCTTCAAGACTCCCTGTTGGATATAGCTGCCCATCTCAAAGAACTGTTAGAAAAAGTATCTGAATCACTTAAAACCTGGGCACCTTGAACACTATCATTATTATACTGTATTTGTTTCTAAGACAAAATTATATTTTGTAATTACTTATTATATGCGAATTTAGATTATAGGATCTTGGACTCTGTAATTTTATGTTTTTATCTTTTACTTTGTGTTTTTAAAGTAAACATGAGATATTTTATGTTTTTCTTATTTATGGAGTGTCAAGACAACTCTACATTGTTTAAAACGGGTCTAGAATTACTCAAAACATCTTTATAATTGATAATAAAAAAAATTGTGAAGCCTAAAATCTTAATATGATTTGTGAATTGTGAAAATTATGAGCTAATATGATTTGTGAATTTTGTGAATTGTGATAGCGTGATATCAAATTGAATTGTGAATTTGTGAGTGTGATATGAAATTGGTTTTGAATTTCAGAATTTGGATAAATTGAATTATGTTATGGAATGAATGTCGATTATCAACAGAAATGACCGAAACGAGAACAAGAAGAAACGAAAGAAGAGAGAGAGAAGAGGTTCGATGACAAACTGCTTGAGACATTCTAAAAGTGCTGTCAGGAGAAAAGGTCTGAAGAACAACTGTGCGAAAAGGAAACAGAGGACTCAGAAACCAATCTCATAGAAGCTGAACGACATATAAAAAAGCTGTTTAAGGCACTCTAATAAACAGGAATTGTTGTAGACTAGCTCCACCTGTAATATCCCGAACTATTTGACCCGGTTTGACCGTGGACTATTTGACCCGGTTTGACCGTGGACTATTTGACCCGAGTTGACTTTGACCGGCTTTGACTTTTGACCCGAGTTGACCGGTTTACCCGAGTTGACTTTGACCGTTGACTTTTGGTTGACTTTTTCGTATTTTGACTGTCGTGTATACGTATCCGTATTTTGATGCAGGAGGTTGATTTGGAGTTTTCAGACGTATTACGGATTAGCTTAGTCGACATTCCAGGTAGGGATTCTGCCCTAGTTCTTATTTGGGGTTCCGTATTCGACGGACTCCTATTTGTCTATTGGTGTGAAATTCCCGGAGGTTGGGAATTTCTCTGTTTATACTCTTATCTGATTTATTTCCGCAATTGCAATATGTTATGATTATATGTGGTTTGTTTGGAGGTATATGTACGACAGACAGTATTTTTGTGCATCGTGTCTCCTGTGGGGCCCACTATCCTGGTGGGGCCCACCCATACTCTCGTGGGGCCCACCTATACTCTCGTGGGGCCCACTATCCTGGTGGGCCCACAGCCATTGGTGGGGTCCACCTCCTGATGTCTGGTTTTATCCTCGAGAGTCCGGATAGGATTCCATTATGATGATCTTCTATGATTTGTGAGATTATGGAGGGATGATTTGTAGAGCGTGGGACCCACATCGGGCAACCCAGCTTACTGGATGATTTATCGATGGTTTTGATCGGGTACGTACCTGGAGACCGGATTGAGGTGAGGTACATCCTAGGGGACGCTCTTCGATGTAGGCGATGCTATCGAGTACCTGATGTAGGCTCGATCCTCATCCAATCTGGGGAGTACCTGGACTGGGAGACACCTTGCGGGGATCAGGGTGGGTCCAGGGGAGGATTTTCTGTTGTTATGTGGATTTGAGTTGATATGGATTTGAGTTTGATT
Organism: Euonymus europaeus; assembly: GCA_963580455.1. Lineage (NCBI taxonomy): Eukaryota > Viridiplantae > Streptophyta > Magnoliopsida > Celastrales > Celastraceae > Euonymus > Euonymus europaeus. The sequence continues at coordinate 9,126,296 of OY756961.1, read as the reverse complement.
ATGGTTGAGTACTGATTTGAGAGTTGTACTTGAGGATGGTAGTGGTGGAGCCTACTCGGCATCTACCCTACGGATTGACTGATTGTGATGAGTTGTGATGTGTACCACTTATGATTTCTCTATATGTATTCTATATCATACAGACTTTCTTACTTTATCTCTGATTTACTGGAGTTCGGTGATACGGGAGTGTATCACTATTTGAGTTTCCTGTTCATTTCACTTACCTCTTGAGCCTTTACTTTCCGTTTATTCTGATGATTGATATTCCTCTATATCCCTACTGAGCTTTGTAGCTCATCCCTTTCATTCACATGTTTTCAGGTGAGATAGCCGGAGTGGATGATCAGCGCAGGGATGCGTGAGGCGTGATGTAGCTGGTGGAAATGGTTTGTCTGTCTGTAGTATCTGTGTTTTGTACGGTATTCCGTATCTATGTGATATTCCGCTGTAGACTCTGGTTTGTATGTTACATTCCATTATGGCAGTATTTGGGATTTGGTTGAGACATATTTATGTGAGATTACTTATGTAGTGTTTGGGTAGCTTGGGGTGTAAATCCGGTTCGGGGAACGGAGGAGTTCCCTGCCGGTCACGTCTCTGGGATTCATGGGTGCTCATCTGCACCTATCTGGAAGAGGGGCGTGACAGTTTGGTATCAGAGCATGTCAGTTAGTTTTTGGAGTGGGTATTCGGTTTATTTTGTTTTTCCCCAGCTACACATCACGCGCTTCCCGGCTGATCTGGTGAGTTATTCTTTCTTTTACGTTTTGGATATTTGACTTATGTAGTTATACGTTACGTCTCAGATATGGTAGACACACGTAGTACACGCGTTCGGGGTGGACGTGCCACCCGTGGACGTGGGCGGGGTAGAGGTGAGATTCCAGATATCGTTGATGAGGTCGAGTTACCGATACCTGAGGAGGTTCCGGTTGTTAGAGGTCGAGGGCGCGGTCGAGGTAGAGCACGTGGTCGTGGACGGGGTCGCGGCCATGCTGTTCAGGATCAGGTAGTGGAGCAGGAGCAGGTACCGACTCAGGTAGCACCCGTAGGTGTGGAGGGTGCGATAGAGACTTTACAGCAGCAGTATAAAGACATGACGAGCATGATACAGACCATAGGTCAGGCAGTAGCTGCTTTAGCTTCACAGATTACACCGCAGCCTATTACCGGTACTCAGGGACAGACAGTTCCAGCAGTTACACCAGAGTTAGTCGGTGCATCTGTTCAGCTACCGCTGGTTATTCAGTCAGGAGCAGGTCAGATAGTTCCAGCGCAGGCAGCACCACTAGCAGTTGACCCTTCCATCACTGAGTTAGCTCAGTTGAGGAAGACGAGACCTCCAGTGTATCGAGGAGTGGTAGATCCTAAGGCAGCCGAGGATTGGTTGCGACAGCTGAGGAGGCAGATGGTGACGCTCAGGATACCTGATCAGAGGAGAGCTTTGTTGGCTTCAGCATTTTTAGAGGATGATGCTTATGTCTGGTGGGAGAGTATGACTATTGGTAGGGAGAGTATGGAGATGCCATGGACGGAGTTTGAGACTCTGTTTCTTGCACAGTATGTTCCTCAGGCCATTCGCGTTGCGAAGGCCAAGGAGTTTCTGGAGTTGATTCAGAGTAGAGATATGACGGTGTCACAGTATCAGGCACGGTTTGAGGAGCTTGGCCGATATGGAGAGGAGTATATTGCCACTGAGGAGAAGAAGATACTGAGATTTCAGCGCGGGCTGAAACCCCGCATTTCAGAGCGTTTAGCAGGGATGATGGTTCGTACTTATCGGGAGTCCATTGATAGGGCACTTGATATAGAGAGGAGCATGGTTGATTCACAGGATTATTGGGAGCTTCATAAGAGGAAGTACGGAGATACTTCTTCTGCCTCAGGGAGCAGTAGTAGACAGAGGACTGAGGGTCAGAGACAGAGACCCAGATCGGATCAGGGGCAGAGATTCCAGGACAGGAGACAGGACCGTCCGAGTCAGCAGCAGAGTTCTCAGAGACAGGGACAGCAGGGTCCGCAGCAGCGACAGCAGGGTCCACGACAGGGACAGAGGTCCATATCTGGATTGTATTGTTATGCGTGTGGTCATACTGGGCACATGATATCGGACTGTCCCAGGGCGGATAGCCCATTGTGTTTCTCTTGTGGACTACCAGGGCATGTTCAGAGGTATTGCCCGAGGAGTCGTACAGCACCATCAGGCAGAGGACAGGGAGCCCCAGCACTTGCAGCACCAGCACCTAGAGCTCCAGCAGGCAGAGGGGCCAGACCTCCAGCACCACCAGTGAGACAGCAGCAGCAGCAGCAGAGGCAGGGCCAGAGAGCTGGAGTTTATGCAGTTGCACCCGAGCCAGCACCAGATCGTGATTTTATTGGAGGTAGAGTTTTATTTTTCAGTTCTTGGGCTCGTGTTTTATTTGATACCGGTGCCACACATTCGTTTATTTCTACATCATTCGTTGAGGCATTGGGGTTAGAGATTTCGGATTTGGATAGGAGATTGGTAGTGGATTCTCCGTTGGGTTCAGGTACTGTGGTGAGGAGCATTTGTAGGGGTTGTATTTTTCGATTTGCTGATCACGAGTTCCGAGCAGATTTATACGTTATGGATTTCACTGACTATGATGTGATACTTGGATTGGACTGGTTGACTGACTATGATGCTGTGATAGATTGTACAGAGCGTAGGGTCACGCTGTTACATGTTCTCACTTTCTTGACAACCCACGATATACTGACTGTCTAGTGGCGAGCTTGATTTCTACATCGGAGATTGAGGCTAGTACGGCTGTGCCAGTGGTAGAGGAGTATTTGGATGTATTTCCTGATGAGTTACCAGGATTATCACCACAGCGGGAGATTGATTTTGTGATTGAGTTATATCCGGGTACAGATCCGATTTCTATTCCACCGTATAGGATGGCTCCAGCAGAGTTGAGGGAGTTGGATAGGCAGTTGCGGGAGTTGCAGGGTCTAGGATTTATCAGACCCAGTACTTCACCATGGGGTGCTCCAGTTCTCTTCGTGAAGAAGAAGGACGGATCGATGAGGATGTGTGTGGATTACAGGAAGTTGAATAGGGTGACTGTGAAGAATAAGTATCCGTTACCGAGGATAAATGATTTGTTTGATCAATTGAGGGGTAGTCACTATTACTCCAAGATTGATCTCAGGTCAGGTTATCACCAGTTGAGGATTCGAGATGAGGGCATATCGAAGACGGCATTTCGTACTCGATATGGTCATTATGAGTTTCTGGTCATGCCGTTTGGGCTGACCAATGCCCCAGCAGCTTTTATGGATTTGATGCATAGAGTGTTCAAACAGTATCTTGACCAGTTTGTGATAGTCTTCATCGATGATATATTGGTGTATTCGGCCACAGAGGAGGAGCATAGGGGGCATTTGGAGATTGTTCTGCAGACACTCAGAGAGCATCAGTTGTATGCCAAGCTGAGTAAGTGCGAGTTTTGGGCAACTCAGGTGAAATTCTTGGGGCATGTGATATCCAGAGATGGAGTGGCAGTGGATCCTGCCAAGGTGGAGGCTGTGTTGGATTGGAGGACTCCGAGGACAGTGGGAGAGATTCGTAGTTTCCTGGGATTAGCAGGTTACTACAGGAGGTTTATAGAGGGATTTTCACGGATTGCTTCACCGATGACTGAGTTGACGCGGAAGGGTGTTCCTTTCGTGTGGACTGATAGATGTGAGCAGGCTTTTCGGGAGCTGAAGACCCGACTCACATCACCTCTAGTCCTGACTATTCCAGATAGTGGTATTGGTTATCATGTATATTGTGATGCTTCAGGGATTGGTTTAGGTTGTGTGCTTATGCAGCAGGATAGGGTGGTGGAGTATGCTTCACGACTGTTGAAGCCACATGAGAGGAATTATCCTGTACATGATTTGGAGTTGGCTGCTATAGTGTTCGCACTTAAGCAGTGGAGACATTACCTTTATGGGGAGCAGTTTGAGGTGTTTTCAGATCACAGGAGTTTACGACACTTATTTACACAGAAGGATCTGAATCAGAGGCAGCGGAGATGGATGGAGTACCTTGGAGATTATGATTTCTCATTAAAGTATCATCCAGGCAAGGCCAATGTGGTGGCTGACGCATTGAGTAGGAAGTTGGCAGTGGCACGACTGTCACTGCGGGAGTTTGAGTTGGTGGACATCATTGGGCAGTACCGACTAGATGTTAGTGACAGGGGTGATAGATGTTCCCTGAGCAGTTTGGTGAGTCGTCCAGCACTAGTACAGAAGGTGTTGGATGCACAGCTTGGTGATGCGATGTTTGATGATATTGAGGATATGGATGGTTGGATTCGAGGTGTTGATGGAGGAGTTCGTTTTAGAAGCCGATTGGTGGTTCCAGAAGATGTTGAGTTGAGAGATGAGATACTTAGAGAGGCACATTATTCTCAGTTCGCGATACATCCTGGTGCTACTAAGATGTATCGAGATGTACGGAGACAGTATTGGTGGAGCGGACTGAAGAGAGATGTGGCCCAGACGGTGTTGAGATGTCTTACCTGTCAGCAGGTGAAGGCAGAGCATAGGAGACCTCCTGGATTGTTACAGCCGCTTCCATTGCCTGAGTGGAAGTGGGAGCATGTGTGCATGGATTTTGTGATGGGTTTACCGAGGACTGTGAGGAGACATGATACTGTGTGGGTTGTTGTTGATAGATTGACGAAGACTGCTCACTTTTTACCGATTCAGCAGACTGACTCGGTGGAGACACTTACTAGACTTTACATTCGAGAGGTCGTACGGCTACATGGGGTACCCGTGTCCATTGTATCCGACAGGGATCCTCGTTTCACTTCTCACTTTTGGAGCAGTTTTCAGGACACCCTGGGGACGATGTTGAGTTTTAGTACAGCGTTTCACCCACAGACTGACGGTCAGAGTGAGAGGACTATACAGATTTTGGAGGACATGCTTCGGTCGTGTGTTATGGATTTCAGGGGTGATTGGGAGACGCATATTCCACTGGTAGAGTTTGTGTATAACAACTCTTATCAGAGTAGTATTCAGATGGCACCATTTGAGGCACTTTATGGTAGACCATGTAGGTCACCACTTTGTTGGTCGGAGGTTGGGGACAGACCCCTGTTGGGACCAGATTTGATTCAGCAGACCACTGAGGCTGTGGCAGTTATCAGACAGCGACTTCTGACGGCTCAGTCACGTCAGAAGAGTTATGCAGATCGTAGGCGGAGACCTCTAGAGTTCCAGGTGGGTGATCATGTATTCCTCAAGGTCAGTCCGAAGCGAGGGATACAGCGTTTTGGTAGATCTGGGAAGTTGACTCCTAGGTTTATTGGACCATTTGAGATCTTGGAGAGAGTAGGGAGTTTGGCTTATAGGTTGGCATTGCCACCACAGTTGTCCGGAGTTCATGGTGTATTTCATGTTTCTATGTTACGGAGGTATCATCGGGATCCCACCCATATTATTGATTGGTCGACTCTGGAGATTGGAGAGGATGCTACTTATGAGGTACGTCCGGTTCAGATTTTGGATAGCCAGATACGGAGATTACGTTCGAAGACCATACCCTTAGTTAAGGTGTTATGGCAGCATTATGGAGTTCAGGAGGCTACCTGGAAGGTAGAGTCAGATATGCGGGAGCGCTATTCAGACTTGTTTACGACCTAGGTATTTTTCGTATTTTATACTAATTATTTTACCTTTGAGTACTTAATAATTACCCTTTAGGTAATTTCGAGGACGAAATTGTTTTCTAAGGGGGGGAGGATGTAATATCCCGAACCCAAAATTTTAAAAAATATAATAATTTTTCAAATTTAATATTTTTAATAAATACTACATATTATTAGAAAAATATAGGCGCAAGAATCACTGAAATCGGAGTTGAATTGGATTTGTTACGAATTATGGAAGTTTAAGTAAATAGAGGGAAAGACGAAGGGCAAAATGGTAATTTACCAGAAAATCTGGCATATACCAGATTTTCCAGTGGGTTTCCGGCAGTAGCAACGTAAGAGAGAGAGATGGGAGAATTTTGAATGGGTTTTTCGTGTTTGTGGTCCGATTGGGGCAAGTGAGGTATCAAATTGAAGCTTGTGGAGAGAGGAGCAAAACCCAATCGGAATCGTCGTCATCGGACCACCGTAGACGGCGGAATCAGCCGGCGAAGTTTCGGTTTTTCAAAATTTCAAAGCTCGATCCCGGTCGATTCAGTAGGAATTTTGGAACGAGACAGGTACCATTAGATTTCTGTTGTTGTGGGCTTCATTTTGATGTAGGAGTGACCGGAAACTTTCGCCGGAAAAGTGGATTCCGGCGACCGGCCGGCCGAGTTGACTTAGCTCCGGCGAGTTGACTCGGGTTTGACCGAGTTGACCCGTTGACTCGGGTTTGACCCGTTTTGATTGGGTTGACCCGGTTTGACTATTTGACCCGGTTTGACCGTGGACTATTTGACCCGGTTTGACCGTGGACTATTTGACCCGAGTTGACTTTGACCGGCTTTGACTTTTGACCCGAGTTGACCGGTTTACCCGAGTTGACTGTCGTGTATACGTATCCGTATTTTGATGCAGGAGGTTGATTTGGAGTTTTCAGACGTATTACGGATTAGCTTAGTCGACATTCCAGGTAGGGATTCTGCCCTAGTTCTTATTTGGGGTTCCGGGGGTTCCGTATTCGACGGACTCCTATTTGTCTATTGGTGTGAAATTCCCGGAGGTTGGGAATTTCTCTGTTTATACTCTTATCTGATTTATTTCCGCAATTGCAATATGTTATGATTATATGTGGTTTGTTTGGAGGTATATGTACGACAGACAGTATTTTTGTGCATCGTGTCTCCTGTGGGGCCCACTATCCTGGTGGGGCCCTCCCATACTCTCGTGGGGCCCACTATCCTGGTGGGGCCCACCTATACTCTCGTGGGGCCCACTATCCTGGTGGGGCCCACTTATCCTTTTGTGGGGCCCACAGCCATTGGTGGGGTCCACCTCCTGATGTCTGGTTTTATCCTCGAGAGTCCGGATAGGATTCCATTATGATGATCTTCTATGATTTGTGAGATTATGGAGGGATGATTTGTAGAGCGTGGGACCCACATCGGGCAACCCAGCTTACTGGATGATTTATCGATGGTTTTGATCGGGTACGTACCTGGAGACCGGATTGAGGTGAGGTACATCCTAGGGGACGCTCTTCGATGTAGGCGATGCTATCGAGTACCTGATGTAGGCTCGATCCTCATCCAATCTGGGGAGTACCTGGACTGGGAGACACCTTGCGGGGATCAGGGTGGGTCCAGGGGAGGATTTTCTGTTGTTATGTGGATTTGAGTTGATATGGATTTGAGTTTGATTATGGTTGAGTACTGATTTGAGAGTTGTACTTGAGGATGGTAGTGGTGGAGCCTACTCGGCATCTACCCTACGGATTGACTGATTGTGATGAGTTGTGATGTGTACCACTTATGATTTCTCTATATGTATTCTATATCATACAGACTTTCTTACTTTATCTCTGATTTACTGGAGTTCGGTGATACGGGAGTGTATCACTATTTGAGTTTCCTGTTCATTTCACTTACCTCTTGAGCCTTTACTTTCCGTTTATTCTGATGATTGATATTCCTCTATATCCCTACTGAGCTTTGTAGCTCATCCCTTTCATTCACATGTTTTCAGGTGAGATAGCCGGAGTGGATGATCAGCGCAGGGATGCGTGAGGCGTGATGTAGCTGGTGGAAATGGTTTGTCTGTCTGTAGTATCTGTGTTTTGTACGGTATTCCGTATCTATGTGATATTCCGCTGTAGACTCTGGTTTGTATGTTACATTCCATTATGGCAGTATTTGGGATTTGGTTGAGACATATTTATGTGAGATTACTTATGTAGTGTTTGGGTAGCTTGGGGTGTAAATCCGGTTCGGGGAACGGAGGAGTTCCCTGCCGGTCACGTCTCTGGGATTCATGGGTGCTCATCTGCACCTATCTGGAAGAGGGGCGTGACACCACCCCTCAGCCACCAACAAAGCCATGGAAAAAGACCCGTCAAATCTTCAAGATTCCCTGTCGGATATAGCTGCCCATCTCAAAGAACTGGTAGAAAAGTATCTGAATCACTTAAAACCTAGGCACCTTGAACACTATCATTATTGTACTGTATTTGTTTCTAAGACAAAATTATATTTTGTAATTGCTTATATCCGAATTCTGATTACAGGATCTTGGACTTTATTATTTATATGTTTTTACCTTTTACTTTGTGTTTTTCAAGTAAACATGAGATATTTTGTGTTTTTCTTATTTATGGAGTGTCAAGGCAACTCTACATTGTTTAAAACGGGTCTAGAATTACTCAAAACATCTTTATAATTGATAATAAAAAGAATTGTGAAGCCTAAAATGTTAATATGATTTGTGAATTGTGAAAATTGTGAGCTAATATGATTTGTGAATTTTGTCAATTCTGATAGCGTGATATCAAATTGAATTGTGAATTTGTGAGTGTGATATGAAATTGGTTTTGAATTTCAAAATTTGGATAAATTGACTTATGTTATCGAATGAATGTTGATTATCAACCGAAATGATCGAAACGAGAACAAGAAGAAACGAAAGAAGAGAGAGAGAAGAGGTTCGATGACAAACTGCTTGAGACATTCTAAAAGTGCTGTCAGGAGAAAAGGTCTGAATAAGAACTGTGCGAACAAGAAACAAAGGACTCAGAAAGCAATCTCATCGAAGCTGAACGACATATAAAAAAGCTGTGTAAGGCGCTCCAAGAAACTGGAATCGTTGTAGACCAGCTCCACGCCTCAGCCAACAACAAAGCCACGGAAAAAAACCCGTCAAAGCTTCAAGACTCCCTGTTGGATATAGCTGCCCATCTCAAAGAACTGTTAGAAAAAGTATCTGAATCACTTAAAACTTGGGCACCTTGAACACTATCATTATTATACTGTATTTGTTTCTAAGACAAAATTATATTTTGTAATTGCTTATTATATGCGAATTTAGATTATAGGATCTTGGACTCTGTAATTTTTTGTTTTTATCTTTTACTTTGTGTTTTTAAAGTAAACATGAGATATTTTATGTTTTTCTTATTTATGGAGTGTCAAGACAACTCTACATTGTTTAAAACGGGTCTAGAATTACTCAAAACATCTTTATAATTGCTAATAAAAAAAATTGTGAAGCCTAAAATCTTAATATGATTTGTGAATTCTGAAAATTATGAGCTAATATGATTTGTGAATTTTGTGAATTGTGATAGCGTGATATCAAATTGAATTGTGAATTTGTGAGTGTGATATGAAATTGGTTTTGAATTTCAGAATTTGGATAAATTGAATTATGTTATGGAATGAATGTTGATTATCAACCGAAATGACCGAAACGAGAACAAGAAGAAACGAAAGAAGAGAGAGAGAAGGGTTCGATGACAAACTGCTTGAGACATTCTAAAAGTGCTGTCAGGAGAAAAGGTCTGAAGAAAAACTGTGCGAACAGGAAACAGAGGACTCAGAAAGCAATCTCATCGAAGCTGAACGACATATAAAAAAGCTGTTCAAGGCGCTCTAAGAAACTGGAATCGTTGTATACCAGCACCACGCTTCAGCCACCAACAAAGCCATGGAAAAAGACCCGTCAAAGCTTCAAGACTCCCTGTTGGATATAGCTGCCCATCTCAAAGAACTGTTAGAAAAAGTAACTGAATCACTTAAAACCCGGGCACCTTCAACACTATCATTATTGTACTGTATTTGTTTCTAAAACAAAATTACATTTTGTAATTGCTTATATGCGAATTTAGATTATAGGATCTTGGACTTTGTAATTTTATGTTCTTACCTATTACTTTGTGTTTTTAAAGTAAACATGAGAAATTTTGTGTTTTTCTTATTTATGGAGTGTCAAGACAACTCTACATTGTTTAAAACAGGTCTAGAATTACTCAAAACATCTTTATAATTGATAATAAAAAGAATTGTGAAGCCTAAAATGTTAATATGATTTATGAATTGTGAAAATTGTGAGCTAATATGATTTTTGAATTTTGTGAATTGTGATAGCGTGATATCAAATTGAATTGTGAATTTGTGAGTGTGATATGAAATTGGTTTTGAATTTCAGAATTTGGATAGATTGAATTATGTTATGGAATGAATGTTGATTATCAACCGAAATGACCGAAACGAGAACAAGAAGAAACGAAAGAAGAGAGAGAGAAGAGGTTCGATGACAAACTGCTTGAGACATTCTAAAAGTGCTGTCAGGAGAAAAGGTCTAAAGAAGAACTGTGCGAACAGGAAAAAGAGGACTTGGAAAGCAATCTCATCGAAGCTGAACGACGTATAAAAAAGCTGTGTAAGGCGCTCCAAGAAACTGGAATCGTTGTAGACCAGCTCCACGCCTCTGCCACCAACAAAGACCTGGAAAAAGACCCGTCAAAGCTTCAAGACTCCCTGTTGGATATAGCTGCCCATCTCAAAGAACTGTTAGAAAAAGTATCTGAATCACTTAAAACCTGGGCACCTTGAACACTATCATTATTGTACTGTATTTGTTTCTAAAACAAAATTATATTTTGTAATTGCTTATATGCGAATTTAGATTATAGGATCTTGGACTTTGTAATTTTATGTTCTTACCTATTACTTTGTGTTTTTAAAGTAAACATGAGATATTTTGTGTTTTTCATATTTATGGAGTGTCAAGACAACTCTACATTGTTTAAAACGTGTCTAGAATTACTCAAAACATCTTTATAATTGATAATAAAAAGAATTGTGAAGCCTAAAATCTTAATATGATTTGTGAATTGTGAAAATTGTGAGCTAATATGATTTTTGAATTTTGTGAATTGTGATAGGGTGATATCAAATTGAATTGTGAATTTGTGAGTGTGATATGAAATTGGTTTTGAATTTTAGAATTTGGATAGATTGAATTATGTTATGGAATGAATGTTGATTATCAACCGAAATGACCGAAACAAGAACAAGAAGAAACGAAAGAAGAGAGAGAGAAGAGGTTCGATGACAAACTGCTTGAGACATTATAAAAGTGCTGTCAGGAGAAAAGGTCTGAAGAAGAACTGTGCGAACAGGAAAGAGAGGACTCAGAAAGCAATCTCATCGAAGCTGAACGACATATAAAAAAGCTGTGTAAGGCGCTCCAAGAAACTGGAATCGTTGTAGACCAGCTCCACGCCTCTGCCACCAACAAAGCCCTGGAAAAAGACACGTGAAAGCTTCAAGACTCCCTGTCGGATATAGCTGCCCATCTCAAAGAACTGTTAGAAAAAGTATCTGAATCATTTAAAACCTGGGCACCTTGAACACTATCATTATTGTACTGTATTTGTTTCTAAGACAAAATTATATTTTGTAATTGCTTATATGAGAATTTAGATTATAGGATCTTGGACTTTGTAATTTTATGTTTTTACCTTTTACTTTGTGTTTTTCTTTTTTATGAAGTGTCAAGACAACTCTACATTGTTTAAAACGGGTCTAGAATTACTCAAAACATCTTTATAATTGATAATATAAAAAATTGTGAAGCCTAAAATGTTAATATGATTTGTGAATTGTGAAAATTGTGAGCTAATATGATTTGTGAATTTTGTGAATTGTGATAGCGTGATATCAAATTGAATTGTGAATTTGTGAGTGTGATATGAAATTGGTTTTGAATTTCAAAATTTGGATAAATTGAATTATGTTATGGAATGAATGTTGATTATCAACCGAAATGACCGAAACGAGAACAAGAAGAAACGAAAGAAGAGAGAGAATAGAGGTTCGATGAAAAACTGCTTGAGACATTCTAAAAGTGCTGTCAGGAGAAAAGGTCTGAAGAAAAACTGTGCGAACAGGAAACAGAGGACTCAGAAAGCAATCTCATCGAAGCTGAACGTCATATAAAAAAGCTGTTTAAGGCGCTCTAAGAAACTGGAATCGTTGTAGACTAGCTCCACGCCTCAGCCACCAACAAAGCCATGGAAAAAGACCCGTCAAATCTTCAAGACTCCCTGTTGGATATAGCTGCCCATCTCAAAGAACTGTTAGAAAAAGTATCTGAATCACTTAAAACCTGGGCACCTTGAACACTATCATTATTGTACTGTATTTGTTTCTAAAAAAAAATTATATTTTGTAACTGCTTATATGCGAATTTAGAATATAGGATCTTGGACTTTCTAATATTATGTTCTTACCTATTACTTTGTGTTTTTAATGTAAACATGAGATATTTTGTGTTTTTCTTATTTATGGAGTGTCAAGACAACTCTACATTGTTTAAAACGTGTCTAGAATTACTCAAAACATCTTTATAATTGATAATAAAAAGAATTGTGAAGCCTAAAATGTTAATATGATTTGTGAATTGTGAAAATTGTGAGCTAATATGATTTTTGAATTTTGTGAATTGTGATAGGGTGATATCAAATTGAATTTTGAATTTGTCAGTGTGATATGAAATTGGTTTTGAATTTCAGAATTTGGATAGATTGAATTATGTTATGGAATGAATGTTGATTATCAACCGAAATGACCGAAACGAGAACAAGAAGAAACAAAAGAAGAGAGAGAGAAGAGGTTCGATGACAAACTGCTTGAGACATTCTAAAAGTGCTGTCAGGAGAAAAGGTCTGAAGAAGAACTGTGCGAACAGGAAATAGAGGACCCAGAAAGCAATCTCATCGAAGCTGAACGACATATAAAAAAGCTGTGTAAGGCGCTCCATGAAACTGGAATCGTTGTAGACCAGCTCCACGCCTCTGCCACCAACAAAGCCCTGGAAAAAGACCCGTCAAAGCTTCAAGACTCCCTGTTGGATATAGCTGTCCATCTCAAAGAACTGTTAGAAAAAGTATCTGAATCACTTAAAACCTGGGCACCTTGAACACTATCATTATTGTACTGTATTTGTTTCTAAAACAAAATTATATTTTGTAATTGCTTATTATATGCGAATTTAGATTATAGGATCTTGGACTTTGTAATTTTATGTTTTTATCTTTTACTTTGTGTTTTTAAAGTAAACATGAGATATTTTATGTTTTTCTTATTTATGGAGTGTCAAGACAACTCTACATTGTTTAAAACGGGTCTAGAATTACTCAAAACATCTTTATAATTGATAATAAAAAAAATTGTGAAGCCTAAAATCTTAATATGATTTGTGAATTGTGAAAATTATGAGCTAATATGATTTGTGAATTTTGTGAATTGTGATAGCGTGATATCAAATTGAATTGTGAATTTGTGAGTGTCATATGAAATTGGTTTTGAATTTCAGAATTTGGATAAATTGAATTATGTTATGGAATGAATGTTGATTATCAACCGAAATGACTGAAACGAGAACAAGAAGAAACGAAAGAAGAGAAAGAGAAGGGTTCGATGACAAACTGCTTGAGACATTCTAAAAGTGCTATCAGGAGAAAAGGTCTGAAGAAAAACTGTGCGAACAGGAAACAGAGGTCTCAGAAAGCAATCTCATCGAAGCTGAACGACATATAAAAAAGCTGTTTAAGGCGCTCTAAGAAACTGGAATCGTTGTAGACCAGCACCACGCCTCAGCCACCAACAAAACCATGGAAAAAAACCCGTCAAAGCTTCAAGACTCCCTGTTGGATATAGCTGCCCATCTCAAAGAACTGTTAGAAAAAGTATCTGAATCACTTAAAACCTGGGCACCTTGAACACTATCATTATTGTATTGTATTTGTTTCTAAAACAAAATTATATTTTGTAATTGCTTATATGCGAATTTAGATTATAGGATCCTGAACTTTGTAATTTTATGTTCTTACCTATTACTTTGTGTTTTTAAAGTAAACATGAGATATTTTGTGTTTTTCTTATTTATGGAGTGTCAAGACAACTCTACATTGTTTAAAACAGGTCTAGAATTACTCAAAACATCTTTATAATTGATAATAAAAAGAATTGTGAAGCCTAAAATGTTAATATGATTTGTGAATTGTGAAAATTGTGAGCTAATATGATTTTTGAATTTTGTGAATTGTGATAGCGTTATATCAAATTGAATTGTGAATTTGTGAGTGTGATATGAAATTGGTTTTGAATTTCAAAATTTGGATAGATTGAATTATGTTATGGAATGAATGTTGATTATCAACCGAAATCACCAAAACGAGAACAAGAAGAAACGAAAGAAGAGAGAGAGAAGAGGTTCGATGACAAACTGCTTGAGACATTCTAAAAGTGCTGTCAGGAGAAAAGGTCTGAAGAAGATCTGTGCGAACAGGAAAAAGAGGACTTGGAAATCAGTCTCATCGAAGCTGAACGACATATAAAAAAGCTGTGTAAGGCGCTCCAAGAAACTGGAATCGTTGTAGACCAGCTCCACGCCTCTGCCAACAACAAAGCCCTGGAAAAAGACCCGTCAAAGCTTCAAGACTCCCTATTGGATATAGCTGCCCATCTCAAAGAACTGTTAGAAAAAGTATCTGAATCACTTAAAACCTGGGCACCTTGAACACTATCATTATTGTACCATATTTGTTTCTAAGACAAAATTATATTTTGTAATTGCTTATTATATGCGAATTTAGATTATAGGATCTTGGACTTTGTAATTTTATGTTTTTATCTTTTACTTTGTGTTTTTAAAGTAAACATGAGATATTTTAAGTTTTTCTTATTTATGGAGTGTCAAGACAACTCTACATTGTTTAAAACGGGTCTAGAATTACTCAAAACATCTTTATAATTGATAATAAAAAAAATTGTGAAGCCTAAAATCTTAATATGATTTTTGAATTGTGAAAATTGTGAGCTAATATGATTTGTGAATTTTGTGAATTGTGATAGCGTGATATCAAATTGAATTGTGAATTTGTGAGTGTTATATGAAATTGGTTTTGAATTTCAGAATTTGGATAAATTGAATTATGTTATGGAATGAATGTTGATTATCAACCGAAATGACCGAAACGAGAACAACAAGAAACGAAAGAAGAGAGAGAGAAGAGGTTCGTTGAAAAACTGCTTGAGACATTCTAAAAGTGCTGTCAGGAGAAAAGGTCTGAAGAAGAACTGTGCGAACAAGAAAAAGAGGACTCAGAAAGCAATCTCATCGAAGCTGAACGACATATAAAAAAGCTGTGTAAGGCGCTCCAAGAAACTGGAATCGTTGTAGACCAGCTCCACGCCTCTGCCACCAACAAAGCCCTGGAAAAGGACCCGTGAAAGCTTCAAGACTCCCTGTCGGATATAGCTGCCCATCTCAAAGAACTGTTAGAAAAAGTATCTGAATCACTTAAAACCTGGGCACCTTGAACACTATCATTATTGTACTGTATTCGTTTCTAAGAAAAAATTATATTTTGTAATCTTATATGCGAATTTAGATTATAGGATCATGGACTTTGTAATTTTATGTTTTTACTTTTTACGTTTTGTTTTAAAAGTAAACATGAGATATTTTGTCTTTTTCTTATTTATGGAGTGTCAAGAAAACTCTACATTGTTTAAAACGGGTCTAGAATTACTCAAAACATCTTTATAATTGATAATAAAAAAATTGTGAAGCCTAAAATGTTAATATGATTTGTGAATTGTGAAAATTGTGAGCTAATATGATTTGTGAATTTTGTGAATTGTGATAGCGTGATATCAAATTGAAGTGTGAATTTGTGAGTGTGATATGAAATTGGTTTTGAATTTCAGAATTTAGATAAATTGAATTATGTTATGGAATGAATGTTGATTGTCAACCGAAATGACCGAAACGAGAACAACAAGAAACGAAAGAAGAGAGAGAGAAGAGGTTCGATGAAAAACTGCTTGAGACATTCTAAAAGTGCTGTCAGGAGAAAAGGTCTGAAGAAGAACTGTGCGAACAGGAAAAAGAGGACTCAGAAAGCAATCTCATCGAAGCTGAACGACATATAAAAAGCTGTGTAAGGCGCTCCAAGAAACTGGAATCGTTGTAGACCAGCTCCACGCCTCTGCCACCAACAAAGCCCTGGAAAAAGACCCGTGAAAGCTTCAAGACTCCCTGTCGGATATAGCTGCCCATCTCAAAGAACTGTTAGAAAAAGTATCTGAATCACTTAAAACCTGGGCACCTTGAACACTATCATTATTGTACTGTATTCGTTTCTAAGAAAAAATTATATTTTGTAATCTTATATGCGAATTTAGATTATAGGATCATGGACTTTGTAATTTTATGTTTTTACTTTTTACGTTTTGTTTTTAAAGTAAACATGAGATATTTTGTCTTTTTCTTATTTATGGAGTGTCAAGAAAACTCTACATTGTTTAAAACGGGTCTAGAATTACTCAAAACATCTTTATAATTGATAATAAAAAAATTGTGAAGCCTAAAATGTTAATATGATTTGTGAATTGTGAAAATTGTGAGCTAATATGATTTGTGAATTTTGTGAATTGTGATAGCGTGATATCAAATTGAAGTGTGAATTTGTGAGTGTGATATGAAATTGGTTTTGAATTTCAGAATTTG
Source organism: Euonymus europaeus (assembly GCA_963580455.1). Taxonomy (NCBI): domain Eukaryota; kingdom Viridiplantae; phylum Streptophyta; class Magnoliopsida; order Celastrales; family Celastraceae; genus Euonymus; species Euonymus europaeus. The sequence goes on along the minus strand of OY756961.1, from coordinate 9,109,779 downwards.
GATAAATTGAATTATTTTATGGAATGAATGTTGATTATCAACCGAAATGACCGAAACGAGAACAAGAAGAAACGAAAGAAGAGAGAGAGAAGAGGTTCGATGACAAACTGCTTGAGACATTCTAAAAGTGCTGTCAGGAGAAAAGGTCTGAAGAAGAATTGTGCGAACAGGAAACAGAGGACTCAGAAAGCAATCTCATCGAAGCTGAACGACATATAAAAAAGTTGTTTAAGGCGCTCCAAGAAACTGGAATCATTGTAGACCAGCTCTACGCCTCAGCCACCAACAAAGCCATGGAAAAAGACCCGTCAAAGCTTCAAGACTCCCTGTTTGATATAGCTGCCCATCTCAAAGAACTGTTAGAAAAAGTATCTGAATCACTTAAAACCTGGACACCTTGAACACTATCATTATTGTACTGTATTTGTTTCTAGGACAAAATTATATTTTGTAATTGCTTATATGCGAATTTAGATTATAGGATCTTGCACTTTGTAATTTTATGTTTTTAACTTTTACTTTGTGTTTTTAAAGTAAACATGACATATTTTGTGTTTTTCTTATTTATGGAGTTTCAAGACAACTCTACATTGTTTAAAACGGGTCTAGAATTACTCAAAACATCTTTATAATTGATAATAAAAAAAATTGTGAATCCTAAAATGTTAATATGATTTGTGAATTGTGAAAATTGTGAGCTAATATGATTTGTGAATTTTGTGAATTGTGATAGTGTGATATCAAATTGAATTGTGAATTTGTGAGTGTGATATGAAATTGGTTTTGAATTTCAAAATTTGGATAAATTGAATTATGTTATGGAATGAATGTTGATTATCAACCGAAATGACCGAAACGAGAACAAGAAGAAACGAAAGAAGAGAGAGAGAAGGGTTCGATGACAAACTGCTTGAGACATTCTAAAAGTGCTGTCAGGAGAAAAGGTCTGAAGAAAAACTGTGCGAACAGGAAACAGAGGACTCAGAAAGCAATCTTATCGAAGCTGAACGACATATAAAAAAGCTGTTTAAGGCGCTCTAAGAAACTTGAATCGTTGTAGACCAGCTCCACGCCTCAGCCACCAACAAAGCCATGGAAAAAGACCCGTCAAAGCTTCAAGACTCCCTGTTGGATATAGCTGCCCATCTCAAAGAACAGTTAGAAAAAGTATCTGAATCACTTAAAACATGGGCACCTTGAACACTATCATTATTGTATTGTATTTGTTTCTAAGACAAAATTATATTTTGTAATTGCTTATATGTGAATTTAGATTATAGGATCTTGGACTTTGTAATTTTTTGTTTTTATCTTTTACTTTGTGTTTTTAAAGTAAACATGAGATATTTTGTGTTTTTCTTATTTATGGAGTGTTAAGAAAATTCTACATTGTTTAAAACGGGTCTAGAATTACTCAAAACATCTTTATAATTGATAATAAAAAAAATTCTGAAGCCTAAAATGTTAATATGATTTGTGAATTGTGATAGCGTGATATCAAATTGAATTGTGAATTTGTGAGTGTTATATGAAATTGGTTTTGGATTTCAGAATTTGGATAAATTGAATTATTTTATGGAATGAATGTTGATTATCAACCGAAATGACCGAAACGAGAACAAGAAGAAACGAAAGAAGAGAGAGAGAAGAGGTTCGATGACAAACTGCTTGAGACATTCTAAAAGTGCTGTCAGGAGAAAAGGTCTGAAGAAGAACTGTGCGAACAGGAAACAGAGGACTCAGAAAGCAATCTCATCGAAGCTGAACGACATATAAAAAAGTTGTTTAAGGCGCTCCAAGAAACTGGAATCGTTGTAGACCAGCTCCACGCCTCAGCCACCAACAAAGCCATGGAAAAAGACCCGTCAAAGCTTCAAGACTCCCTGTTTGATATAGCTGCCCATCTCAAAGAACTGTTAGAAAAAGTATCTGAATCACTTAAAACCTGGACACCTTGAACACTATCATTATTGTACTGTATTTGTTTCTAAGACAAAATTATATTTTGTAATTGCTTATATGCGAATTTAGATTATAGGATCTTGCACTTTGTAATTTTATGTTTTTACCTTTTACTTTGTGTTTTTAAAGTAAACATGAGATATTTTGTGTTTTTCTTATTTATGGAGTTTCAAGACAACTCTACATTGTTTAAAATGGGTCTAGAATTACTCAAAACATCTTTATAATTGATAATAAAAAAAATTGTGAAGCCTAAAATGTTAATATGATTTGTGAATTGTGAAAATTGTGAGCTAATATGATTTGTGAATTTTGTGAATTGTGATAGCGTGATATCAAATTGAATTGTGAATTTGTGAGTGTGATATGAAATTGGTTTTGAATTTCAGAATTTGGATAAATTGAATTATGTTATGGAATGAATGTTGATTATCAACCGAAATGACCGAAACGAGAAGAAGAAGAAACGAAAGAAGAGGGAGAGAAGAGGTTCGATGACAAACTGCTTGAAACATTCTAAAAGTGCTGTCAGGAGAAAAGGTCTGAAGAAAAACTGTGTGAACAGGAAACAGAGGACTCAGAAACCAATCTCATCGAAGCTGAACGACATATAAGAAAGCTGTATAAGGCGCTCCAAGAAACTGGAATCGTTGTAGACCAACTCCACGCCTCAGCCACCAACAAAGCCATGGAAAAGGAAATGTCAAAGCTTCAAGACTCCTTGTTGGATATAGCTGTCCATCTCAAAGAACTGTTAGAAAAAGTATCTGAATCACTTAAAACCTGGGCACCTTGAACACTATCATTATTGTACTGTATTTGTTTCTAAGGCAAAATTATATTTTGTAATTGCTTATATGCGAATTTAGATTATAGGATCTTGGACAGCAGCGTTGTGTGCATTCATTTGCAGTGCATACTGATTCCGTGTGGGCGCTTGCCAGCACATGAACATTCGGTCATGTTTATAGTGGCGAAAGGGACTCTTCTTACCTTTGCTTGTGAAACCAAACTTATGCGAGTCTTATATTTCCTTTTTTTAACGTTGTTCGATAAGGATTGGGATTCGAATCCCTACCCTCAGGCAAGGTAACGAGGACCTCTGGAAATCTTATATTTCTACTTAAATCTTGTCAATGTAATGCTTATGTGTTTAACCTTTTGATTCGTTTTCTCTTTGTACCCTCAGTTATACCTGACAAACTTGGCGACAAGGGAGATTCTCTTGCTTTGCACAAACGAAAAGAGCATCCCATTCTACAATTGGCACTGCATGATAATAGTATATGGGTTGCAACAACAGATTCTTCAATTGATAGATGGCCCTCTCAAGGACAGAGTCCTCAAAAGATTTTTCAGAAAGATGGGTCGTTTTTGGCTGGAAACTTGTTTTTCTAAAGAGTGAGAATTTCCTTGGAAGGATCTACCCCTGTAAGTTTATCCTCTAGTTTAAATTATATCTCATTGCGTTTTATGTAACCTCTCTTTCGGGGAGAGAAGGTCTGCAATTTTCATCTACTTCTTTGAGCCTTTTCATTCCTTTTTTTTTGGTTGGCTATTTATAGTTATTGGATACCACTTTTTCTTCTCTCTCCCTCGCCCTCCCTCCTATAGTCCTATTGGCAGTAGAATTATTCTCTAGTTATTGGAAGTTTGTCTGTTCATTTGGACACACCACAATGCTTTTCTGCAGAGATGTATTCAGCAGATCTCATAGTGCTGGAATTTTTTTGGGCTGATCTGGATAGGATTTTTGTGGGTTGATTTGAGTTTGATTTAGTTGAGATGATTAATGTTGGATGGTTCTTCATGTATTGGAATTTCTTTGGGCACATTTCAGTGTTCATGTATTTGATTGTTTGTCCAATATGGGCTAATAAACTTGGTCCAATCCTAAGCCCAATTCACTAACCTAGCTAAAGCCTAATCTATGCCCAAGAAAGCCTAAATTAAGTCTAGCCCAAAACTTACCTAAACTAAACTTAACCTATGAAATCTTCACAATTACTCACCACTGTCTACCTCCTGACTGCACCATTCCCCACCTCTGTCTCACCATCACTCACACCTGCAAGTGGCCATTAAACTTGGCACACAATTCAATTTTGAGATCATGACACAACCACCCGTCCCTCACTACCTCACTTGCGCTCATAATCCCCACTGCATCATCATAACTAGGGGGACAACTAACGAAAGGAGGCACAGGGTAGACGACCAAAAGGACAAACCCCTAACTTTATGGAAAAAAACCTCCACAATACGTAAATCAACATTGTTTCACTCTCTCTTTCCCCATCAAAAACTCCCATCGCTCAACTCTCTCACAAATCTCTACGCGTCCTCACTGGTGATTGTCGTTGTTTCTACTCCGAAATTACTTTGTATCCTGTCATCGCCCAAGTCTCTCTCAATCTCAATTACTCACACTCCCATTTATCGTGTTCCTGATAATTGTGATCTTGGATGCTTGAGGTAATGCCTTTTCTTCTCCTATTTGATCAATTTCTGTTCTATTTCTGGTTTTGTTTCGTTGAATAAAAACACATGCATAACTTGTAAGTTTCCTCTTCTTCCTTGCTTCACTTTTTCCTTCTTCATAAACCCTAAAATTTAAAATATGTCTGCCATTTTTATTATGGGTTTTGAAATGGCCTTGCAGAACAAAAGCTATTGGATGACTTGAATTTGGACTGACTTCCAAATTTTTCCCTTATATTTTGAATATTTTTGCCTGCTCATTCTCTCAATTTGACCTACATACCCAACTTTTGTGATTCCGTCTCTCAAGGGTTGATTATTTTTTAGTAGGAGCCTTTAAGTCGTATCTATTCCAGTAATTATATTTTGATAAAACCAAATTTACCTTTTTCAGGTTTCCCTTAAATACCATAGTACTCTTACACGATCACGATTATCAAGAACACGATAAATGGGAGCGAGAGTAATTGAGATTGAGAGAGATTTGGGCGATAAAAGAATACAGAGTAATTTCAAAGTAGAAACAACGACAATCACCAGTGAGGGCACGTAGAGATTTGTGAGAGAGTTTAGCGATGGGAGTTTTTGATGGGGAAAAGAGAAAGAGTGAAACAGTGTTTAAAACTTTCCGTCCCAAAAAAAATCTTAATTTTTTTTGACTTTTAGTGACGAAAATTTCCTTCACTAAGTCATTCCGACGCAAATTTGAATAATTTTGTTACTAAAATTTGCTCTTTTTTGACTTTCTAGTGACGGAAAAGATTTCCATAACTAATTCCATCTCTAATTAGTGATGAAAATATTTTTGTAGCTAATTCCGTCACTAATAAGCTACGAAAATACCTAAACTTATAATTTATGTTTTCATAAAATTGACCGACGGAAGTTCAAAATTGGTTGAAGGTTCCTTCACAAAATACTCTTATAACAATTAAATTTACGAACAAGTCAAGTTTCAGCTCATTCGAAGTTCATTTGATCGATCACACCATCAAAACAAGATATTGAACTTCGAACGAGATATCTAAGGGTATAGTTTAGGTTTTTGGAAATTGACTTATTAAAGTTCAAAATTGGTCAAAGGTCCCTTTCCAAAATTTGTTTAGAATGACTATAAATAGCTACATGTAAATTTTCAGCTCATTCGGAGTTTGTTTGATCAATCAAGTGATCAAAACGAAAGATTTAACTTCAAACGAAATACCTAAGTGTACAGTTTAGGTTTTTCGAAAGATTAACCTATTGAAGTTCAAAATTGGTCGAAGCTTACTTCACAAAATTTGTTTATAATGACTAAATGTAGCTACATGTCAAGTTTAATCCCATTCGGAGTTTTTTTGATCGATCACGCCATCAAAATGAGATATTTAACTTCGAACGAGATACCTTAGTGTATAATTTAGGTTTTTATAAATATTGACCTATTGAAGTTCAAAATTGATCAAAGGTTCGTTTACAAAATATGTTTATAATGACTACAATTAGCTACATGAAAATTTTCAACTCATTCGGAGTTTGTTTGATCAATCACGTGATGAAAACAAAGGATTTAACTTCAAACGAGATACCTCAGTATACAGTTTAGGTTTTTCGAAAGATTAACCTATTGAAGTTTAAAATTGGTCGAAGGTTCCTTCACAAAATATATTTAGATTAGCTAAATATAGGTACATGTCAAGTTTCATCACATTCAGAGTTTTTTGTGATCAATCACACCATCAAAACAAGATATTTAACTTCAAAAGAGATACCTAAGTGTATAATTTAGGTTTTTCAAAAAACTGACCTACTCAATTTTAAAATTGGTCAAATGTTCCTTCACAAAATATGTTTAGAATGACTAAAAGTAGCTATATGTCAAGTTTCATCTCATTCGAAGTTCTTTTGATCAATCAAGAGATCAAAACAAAGGATTTAACTTCGAACAAAATTCCTAAGTGTACAATTTAGATTTTTCAAAAGATTAACCTACTGAAGTTCAAAATTAGTCGAATGTTCCTTCATAAAATATGTTTATAATGACTAAATGTAGATACATATTTTTCATCCCATTCGAAGTTAATTTGATTGATCACATGATCAAAACGAGATATTTAACTTCGAACGAGATACCTAAGTGTACAGTTTAGGTTTTTTGAAAAATTAACCTATTGAATTTCAAAATTGGTCAAGGTTACTTCAAAAAATATGTTTAGAGTGACTAAATGTACCTACATGTCAAGTTTCATCTCATTCCAAATTTGTTTGATTGATCACGCCATCAAAACGTGAGATTTAACCTCGAACGAGATAACTAAGTGTACAATTTAGGTTTTTAGAAAAATTGACCTACTGAAGTTCAAATTTAGTCGAAGTTTCCTTCACAAAATATGTTTAGAATGACTAAATTTAGCGACATGTTAAGTTTCATCTTGTACGGAGTTGGTTTGATAGATCATGCCATCAAAAAAATGAGATATTTATCTTCGAACGAGATATCTAATTGTATAATTTAGATTTTTCAAAAAATTGGCCTACTCAATTTCAAAATTGGTCAAAGATTCCTTCACAAAATATGTTTAGAATGACTAAATGTAGTTATACGTCAAGTTTCATCTCATTACGAATTTGTTTTATCGATCACGCCATCAAAATGACTGATTTAACATTAAACTAGATATTTATGTGTACAATTAAGATTTTTCGGAAAATTAACGGATGAGAGTTTGTTTGGTTAATTACACGATCAAAACAATTTAATTTAATATATTGTTAAATTAGGAACTTACATTTGTCTTATAATTTATGATATTATAGGTTAATTAATTTACTAAACTTATCTTATAATCTATTAAATTGATCTTATATGTCATATTTATGAAGGTATTATACTTCACTTATAATTAAATATACTAATAAGATAATCAATCTATTAAATTTATTTAATTAATTATAAAAAAATTTACTCCAAAATTCTCAAGCACATGCTCACATTTTTACTCCAAAATTCTCGGACACAGGCGTGTAAACTGAGACCTTCTACCTCTTCCTCCAAAATTTTCGCTCACCCGCCCGCTTCCTCATTTCATTTGAAATCAGAAACCCTAGAGTCCGAGGAAACTTCCTCTCCTCTAAACTTTGTTGCTTACTCTCGCCCCAAACTCGCCTCTAAACTCCGACGAAGCTTCTTCTTGCCTCAAACCTCGAAGCTTCCTCTCTCTATCTCACCAGATCGAGTCTCAAAGTCGTCTCTCTCTCCAGACCGAACTCTCCTCCATAACAGAATCAGGTATGGTCTTTCTGATATCCAGTGCTACGCTGGCTCGTTGGTGGTTTTCCTTATGCTTGCCTCCGCTTGTCTTTACTGGCTTGGTTTCGATTTCGGTGAAGATTATGCTTCGATGGCAGATTTTACTGGCTTGGTTTTAGTGTATGTATTGGAGAAAGAGACGGGATTGGTGCTTGCTGGGCGGACCAGGGAATCCCGTTCCCAAGCTCTTCTACTTTCTTCTATTCTTCTTCTTTCTTTATCGACTGTTTCACCTTCCTTGCTGCCTTGCTGGGCGACACCGATCTGAGTTAAGTGGGTTTCAAAATCTTCAGCTTTAAAAGGTTCGACTTTTAACTGCTAACTACTGCTTTCTCTCTGCCAATTTCTCCTTATACGATTTTGTTCCCATCCTTTACCAAGGTGATTAGTGGTTCATTTGTTTAGCTTTTCCAGTTATGTCATATGTGGGTTATGAATTGTGTTTTTACTTTGCAAACCAGTTATTATTATTTTTTATCAGCAACTTCTGGAATTAAGTTCCTTTGCTTTATTGAAGTAGAAATCCCATAATTGGGTGAACAAAACAACTGGTCCTGATATAGAAAGGGTTGTATTAAACAAACCCAAAAAATTTAAACCCAAACCTATACTGTCACATCATCAATCTAATCAAATTTGGGTTTAAATTTTTTGGGTTTTTCATTTTTTCACTACTGTCCCGCACTTTCATGCAGAGTCATGCGTGATTGACCGTTTCTCATTTTTCACATTTTTGTCTAATTAAAGCAAAGCAATCATGACACACACAAACAAATGGACATTACCGTACATACCTGTGCTCATGAAACAGAAAATATTGTAGATCTATATGTGTGTTCTCATCCAACGGTGATTATAAGCAGAAAAAGTTACTCTATTATTGGAGAATCTAATCAAAGGATGCATGACTTTGAAAGAGTAATAATATCAATGTAAGGTTGCCCGTGTCTATAAAATAAGTTTTTTCCCCTCATCTCCTAGTCTCATTAATAAAAGAAGCTCTTGCCCATGACGGTGCCTTCTGGTAAACATTATAGTCTTTCTCTCTTGTTAACCTTGCAATTACAAATTTTATGCTCTTTTTTACACTTTGGATGCTACTATAATGCTAATCATTCTTATCTGTGTCCACTTTTCATATCTCAGGCGCACACAACTATATTTCCCAATCCATATGACTTCAGGAACGCTAAAGATTGCTCACTAGGTAAGGCATCTTCAGAGCAGGAAGATTATTTCTTATTTCATAAGTTTAAGGTGTATAATTACTTAATTAGACTATTACGCTTCGTCCTTTTAAAAAATAGAGTTTTACGCTCAAGACATGCATTAGGGGCTTTGACATTAATGGTTCATCTCATCTTAAGTTACATTACTCTTAAATCAATTTATTTTCCAGCATGCAATTTTTAGCCACGTAGCACATAGTTTTTGTATACTGGGTTCTTTTATTTTCATTGTTTATTTTCAATTGTTTAGTATACTGGAATCTGAAAATGAGAACGCCTACATGAGCAATATGACACTTCTTGAAGTAGTCTTACACAAGTTCCCGACAGTGATACAATACCTGAAAGATGTATGGCTAACACCGTATAAGGAGATGATTGTGTCTGCCTGGACCAACAAATATCTACATTTTGAAAATCACACGACTAATAGGGTTGAGAGTCAACATGCAAAATTGAAAAGATATTTATCATCGTCAAAGTCCGACTTGGAGCGATCGATAAAGTGGATTCATCAAGTTATCTAGTCACAGGACATAGCTATCAAAGCAAGCATTGAAAGAAGCAGAACCATCGTTCCACACCGATTCAATATATATCACTTTCAGGAATTACATGGTTTTGTTGCAATCGAGGCGTTGAATCTCATTTGGATGGAGTTTGAGCGGTCGAAAGATGTTGGAGAGGTTGTTTATAGATGCGGATGTCAACTTCGTAGGAGTTACGGACTACCGTGTGCTCACGAACAAGCCATGTATGTGAGCAAAGGTCATAGCATACCCCTTGATGCTATTGATAAATTTTGGAGAAAACTTGATCTATTGCCATTTCAGTCGCTTGTTAATGTACTTGATTAGTTGTATTAATCTAATATTTCTAAAAATGGAAGCACAAATTTCATTTGAAACTACTTAGCTGATGTGGTTGGGAATGGAAATATAGGTGCACAATGGTGTATTTTTGTTGGCTTATTGGTAGTTGTTTTTGGTATTTGTGTCCATTGTTAAGATTTTACACCAACAAAAATTTCATTTGGACTCCCTCTCAAAGTAAGTGTAAAACACAAGACAAATCTAACATGTAAAATTTGTAATATTTTTTAATTATGAAGAAGATGACCGATTTAATCTTGACCTGTCAAACAATGATTGATCTTTTTCACCAGTTTAAAATTTTAATGATCTAATTTAATTCCAATATTTTTTTAAAAAAATTCAATTATAAAAAACTATAAATAATAATTATAAATACAGCCGCGCGGCTACACTTACAAAATTAATGTCATACCCACTGGACGCGCGTCAAATTCCATGTCAAAAGGAAGGACTATGCTATGCTACGGATCCTGTAGTGTCTCTATTAGGCATGCGTCATTGTCAAAAAGTAAAAACCCACGAGTGATCTGCAACACGTCATTGTCAAAAAGTGACCCTATTAATAGGTTTGGGTTTAAAAATTTTGGGTTTATTTACCAATTCCCTATAGAAATGGCTCTTTGTTGTCTAATCAGAGAAAATCTGTTGAATAGAATCAAATGTCCATGATTGCTAGAATTTATTTTCCTTTCTTCTTTTGATATAAAGGGATAGGACCACTGCTTAATGATTTACCCTTGAAAATCATATTCACCTGTGATTGTGACGTTGATGATAAGGATGATGACTTGCGTGCCAATTATGGCAACAATACTTACCTTGATGCAGAGTCGATTCCAGCAGCAATTCTTTTTTCTAGTTTTTAGTGAGTTGAATGTTAAAGCTTTATGTTCCTTGTGTTTTCTACTGTTGTTTTAATGCGACTATGATTGCTAGAAAAGTGTTTTGCTGGTATTGGAAAGTAATGTGTAACGACATGTGCTAGTGCATTGTCTTTATGGGTTCTGCAGATGTGGAGAAACAAGCTTCCAGTGTTCAATTAATGGAACTTTTAGGTGCTCAGGTACTCTTCCTTCGCTTATTTATCCCTTGGAATTGCACTAACGATGTTCGTTGACTGACTTGAATCCTTACGTACAATAACTATTATATGCAGGTTATATCAGTTGAAGGCAATTTTAAGGATGCAAGCTCACAAGCCATAAGAGACTGGGTAGGAAACTTGAAGACAGCTATTATTCGAGTGGAACGGTCGTGTGGCCTTGTCGATGTCATAGCATGGTACGAGAATCCAGCTGGTGATAGGAAGGGAGACAAGGGAACAAGCAATGGACAAATGAGGCGGGAGGCAAACCAGATATCCTAATAGCATAGCTAGCAATGGACCTTTATATGGCGAGGATGATTAGATGGAGTGATTTTTGTTTGTACGATAAAATTTGTAAAATTAATATTTAAAAATTTGGTTGTAAATACATTTTAATTTTAATTCTATTATAAAGATTTTAACTGTGTTTATATTCATAACTAAAAGATACATAAATGTTTAAAATATAATTAAAAATTAAAAACTTTTGTATTTTATAAATTAATTAAATTAAAATATAAATTAATTAAATTAAAATATTAGTCATGGAATTAGTGAGGGAATGTTGTGGCGGAAAAAATACTGTCACAAAATAGTTGACTCTATGTTTGTTATTTACCTGACCTTTTATTTTGGATTACTCTGGGTCTGCTCCTATTCTATGAACTGCTCCTCGACTCAAATTATTGCTCGCAAATGTTACAATAATTCCTGCTTGGTGTTCATCCTCTTATGATTCTAGATGGTGGATGCTTTTATGCTTCCCAGTATCTTTCCTTCTTTTGATCTGCCATTGCACCGCACTCCATTCATGATTTCTCAAATTGGGCTGTTGCCATGAGAAAGTCTTAAGTTAAGACAAAGTACATTGCAGGGTTTTGCTCTTTCTTGAATCTTGATAGCCATATATGAACTGTAATTTGTTGGAAAAGATCATAATAACTGCAGTTATTCCAGGATTCTTAAAAGCATAATCATTGCTGATCATAAGCACCAGATTTCGATTGTTTTAGACTAAGAAAAGTAATTAATTATGTAATTGAAGGCAAGACAGAAATAATAGTATTTCTGAGACCCAGGGTTCCCGAATATTCATTGATTGATAAAAAGGAACAAATTTCGAACACAAAAAATAAATTGTTGTACAGCGCACACAAATTCCTAGTCATTCCCCAATTGTCGACGGCAAATCGGACAGGAATCGCTATTTTTCAACCAACGAAGTAAGCAGGAATGATGAAACACATGATCGCAAGGCATTTGAGTCACTTTCTTCCCGACGACAATTCATCCAAACAAACACACAATCGCCATCACCCTGGAACCCATCCTCCCTCTTCAGCTTCATTACTGCTTTCTTCGATGCACCTCTACACCGTACACTCTCCACCACCACCTCTCCACGGTAAACGATTTCCCACGTAAAAACCTCAACGTCAGCACACAAGAAAAGCCCACCAGAATATGAGCTAGGCGGAGGCCCAGTCATCAACAACTGAGTAGCGACGGAAGCAACGTGTAGAGCCAATACATTTAAGGTCTCTTGGGTTTGAAGATGGATGTTGTTACTGGCAGAAGTATGGATGAGGTATTGTTTGATGAGACGAGGAGAACTTAGGGCGTTGGTCGGAATGCTGACCAGAGAAGAATCTGGAGTGCCCACTTGTTGGGTTTGCCCGATCATCATGGTTTCTTCTTCCATGGAGTGGTAGAAAATCTGGGATATTCGCTGGAATCGGATTTTCAAGAATCCTCCACCCATGAATTTCAATCGATTCCCTTCAACACATAAATTAACCATGGCCATGGGAGAAGGTGAAGACATCATCATCATAAAACTCGTAGCTGCAAGTAAGGAAGTATGAATTGTTGATGTGTTATTGAAAGTCGTTGCACTCACCAAGAACGTTAGTCAACGAATAATGGAAACAAAAATTGCGGAAAATAAATAATGGAAAATATAAAAAGAACGACACCAAGATTTTAACGAAGAAAACCCAACGTGGGAAAAAACCTCGAGTCTATAAGCGACTAACCTTGAGGAACAATTCACTAAAACGAATCAAGAGTTACAACCTAATCTTTGAACTAAAGACCTTGCTCATAGCTCCCATTCAGCAAACTGCTTCAACATCTTCTCAACCTAACCAAGGTAGAGACTACTCTCGAATCCCTCAAGAGTACCACATAAGAAACTCTCAAATATTAATTTCCAACACAAATATCCTCACTACAAATCACTCAAATAAAACGCTCAAGAACACATATGAAAAGGGAGTGATTTGCTTCTCCAAAAACCTAACACACGCTCAAGTTTCTCTCCAAGATGATTTCGGTAATCTTCAATTCGGTCACCTCCTACGAACGTGTATAGAGTATATATATATGTAAGTCCAGCTGGTCTTGGGTATCAAGACCTCTTCTCCCACCAGTACTCTAATCCTTCTGTCACCTGGAGAGATCAATCATATATCCACAACTGGAATTTGATAATAACATAATAATCAAGGATTATCTATGTTAGTTATATGTTTAACTCACAATATGACTCTTATATGGTATCCATACATGAATAGACTTCCTATCTTATCTATATAAGACATTTCATGAACAATAAAACACTGCACGTTAGTAAAATAAAAAGCCCACGTGTTAAAATCTTTAAGCCCGTGCAGATGAAGTAACTTACTCCACACACCGGAGTAACTTACTTCACTGTGCTGTATCTTCCAATTAACATACCTGCGAAGTAACTTACTCCACATACCGGAGTAACTTACAACACTGCTCAGCATCACTTAATTGTCATACCTGTATCAAATATAGACCAACAAACTCCCCCTTGACAATTGGGGGAACAAAACACCATCTGGATTTAAAACCTGCAATGTAAACCAGGTGACCAATAGCCAAAGAATCATACATTCATCAAAATATTGAAGGAGCAAGCATAAGCATCATAAACAGAACAAGATTCCAAAAACAAATACCAAGTAAACAAAAGAACAAACATCCGAACATTGTTTATGTCAATGCTCCCCCTAAACAGCTAAGTTCCTTCAAAACTCCCCCTAAACTGGCTACTCTACTCCCCCTGTTTTGTCCCACAATATGTCACAGATGAGCACGCTTGCGAATCAACTGAAGAATATCAGTAGCTTCATCCTGATTGTGCTTGAGAGCAATAAGGCGATCCTGCAAATCAGACAAGGAAATGTTGTGCAGATGAAAACTATGATCCACCTTGGAGGCAATGTAGTCCACAGCAGATGCTAACTCAACACGAGCTGAAGTCAAACTCTGTAGAGCTGGAAGAACTGCAAGCTGAAAACCATCCAAAGTAGTATGTAGGGAAGTAACCTGCTCAGTAAGCGAAGTAACCTGCTGTGATAAACCCTGCACTAAGGCAGTTAACTCAGAAGAGGAGGCAGAGACGATAGGAGGCACAGCAGGAGGTGCTGAAGTAGGTTGCACCAGAGGAGGACTAGGTGAAACAGTGTCAGCAACTGAAACAGCAGGATGAACAGGTGGAGATAGATAGGTACTACGCTGCACAGTTTTGAAAGAAATAGGAGGCCTTAATGGGATCAAATCTGGAGGCAAAACTACACCCTCAGATTGCAAATATTTAGAAAGAAGGACTCCATAGGGCAGTTTGATAGTCTTGCGAGTTTGATGCTCCTTGACATAAAAAATATGTTTGAAAATCAAAGAGGGAAGACAAATGGTTTTACCAGACAAGATAGCGTGAAGCAAAAGACAGAATCTCTCAGTCAAATCCCCATGGTGCTCAGTAGGCAAAATAGTAGAACAAATGAACAGATGGAGCATCTTATGACTGGGTCGAAGAAACCTATGAGGAAGAAATACTCGTGGGTTTCTTGATTTTCTTTGCTGGTGGTGTCTCCTTCACAGACTTGCCCTTTGCCATTGATGAGGTACTCGCAGCCCCTTGCTTTCGTTTTGCCATGGATGATCCAAATTTAAGAGATAGCGAAGAAGATGGTAGAAGAATTTGATTAGACCTCAAATGTTTGGCACGGTAGTAGAGATGAAGTGAAAGAGAAGAACCAGATGGGAAGAAGGAAACTGAAAAGACGTTGCGCGGCTTTTTAGGAGAATTAAATTCTGGAAAAAGACAAAACTCACCTCTTGGTCAAAGAAGTCACACGCTTTAAGGAGGGCAATATGGTCAAAATAGCAATAAATTCTGAATTTCAAGAATTTTTGAAAACCGTGTCTCATATTGATGGAGGGAAAGATGACTGACACACGTAACCAAGCATAATCTTTCCACTAGTAATCAATTTATGTGATAAGGCAGAAAGTTACCTCACGACTCATGTAGGCAACCAACTAGATAAACTTCAGGTACTTGCAACTGATCCAAACACTAAAAACATCATCCATATATATTAAATTCCAAAACAATTATGACTACCTGGATGGAATCTAGAAATTGATCCATTTTGAATAACAACAGATGGGAATGAAACACTTTAAGTAATATTTGAAAATCATTGGATTTACTATACCTTGCACCATGTATGTGAAATCTGAAGCATGTTATAAGATTTGTGACATGGTGTGTGATTTCAAGAACTTGATAATCTCAATACTTATCATAATACACGAAATCAATGTGCACTAGGTTATCAAATCAATCACTCTTGAACATTTTATTCTATATCAAACATTATACACTACTCTTTTTATTTCAAAAGGAGAAGGTATGCTACCCATGGTGGCTTTCACAGTTATGTTGAAGTGGCTCAATTTATTTCAAGAGATACACACTTTTTTTTTTCATAACGTAGCCCTTTCCATAGGTTTACTGAATAATGACCTTGATCAAGAGTGATGTTCAAGAGACCTATGCAAAAGCTATCATGCATTATGCAAGCATGACATTACAAGGAGAAATATGTGCAATACAACTTGTATAATAACATATTCTTTTCACATCCATGAGCGGATTACCAATGAAGAACCAATATGCACAAGAAAGTGATTTCATCACAACTGTGTTTTTCATAGAACAACTCATATCCCACACTCATGATGTCATAATGAACATAGAATTTAATTAATAGATGTCACCCCTAGTGCTTTTCTCAAAAATTCAAACCTGTGCCTATCTAGAGGTTTTGTAAAAATATCAGCCAATTGATTGTCAGTGGAAATATATTCAAGAGTTACGAGATTATTTTCAACAAGATCACGAATAAAATGATATCGAATCTCTATATGCTTTGTCCTAGAATGCTGAACAGGATTTTTTGAGATGTTAATGGCACTTATGTTATCACAAAAAACAGTGATACTTTCCTGATTCAAACCATAATCGCAGATCATTTGTTTCATCCAGAGTAATTGAGTACAACAATTGCCCGCAGCTATGTATTCAGCCTCTGCTGTTGATAAAGAAACAGAATTTTGCTTCTTACTGTGCCAAGACACAAGGTTAGTCCCAATGTAGAAGCATCCACCTGAAGTACTCTTTCTATCGTCACTACATCCTGTCCAATCTGCATCTGAATAACCCGCAAGAGAAACATTAGTGTCATGTGAATAATACAAACCATAATCCAATGTACCATTGATGTACTTTAGAATCCTTTTTGCAGCTGTCAAATGAGATTCTTTTGGATCAGCTTGATACCTAGCACACACACATACACTGAATGCAATATCAGGCCTACTTGCAGTTAGATAAAGTAAGCTACCAATGATACTCCTGTACATAGTTTGATCAACAGGCTTTCCTAACTTATCCTTGCTTAGCTTGACACTAGGACTCATAGGAGTTGGTGCAGGCTTACTTGTGCTTACGTCGAATTTTTTCACCAAATTTCGAGCATATTTCGATTGAGATGTGAAAATACCATCGTCTAGTTGTTTCACCTGAAACCCTAGAAAATAAGTTAGTTCACCCATCATGCTCATTTCAAACTCAGATTTCATTAATTCACCAAAATCACGTGCAAGTTTGATAGAAGTGGATCCAAATATTATATCATCAACATATATTTGAGAAATAAGAACATGCTCATGATCTTTCTTGACAAATAATGTTTTATCCACTGTTCCTCTTATAAATCCTGCATTCAAAAGAAAAATGGTGAGTCTTTCATACCAAGCACGGGTGCTTGTTTGAGACCATATAATGCTCTATTGAGTTTATAGACATGAGATGTATGCTTTGGATCCTCAAAACCTTGTGGTTGCTTAACATATACCTCCTCATGTAATAATCCATTCAGAAATGCACTCTTTACATCCATTTGAAATAATTTAAACTTCAGTAAGCATGCCATGGATAGTAGAATACGTATGGATTCTAAACGTGCAACAGGAGCAAATGTTTCATCAAAATCTATGCCTTCAACCTGTGTATATCTTTGTGCCACCAACCTGGCTTTGTTTCTTGTAATATTTCCATTTTCATCAGTTTTATTCTTGAAAATCCATTTTGTACCAATAATGTTGATATTATCTGGTCTAGGTACAAGTGTCCAAACATCATTCCTAGTGAATTGATTTAATTCCTCATGCATTGCATTTATCCAATTTTCATCATTCAAAGCCTCTTTAACATTCTTAGGCTCTATATGAGACACATAGCATTTGTAACTTACCTCATTGTGGAGTTACTTACGTGTTTTCATTGGAGCATTCACTTCACCAATAATCAAATCTTGAGGATGATTATTTTTAACTCGTTGTGAAGGATTCAATGTTTCTGAAGTAGGTTTGCTGCAAGCTACGTCCTTTTTCCTTGGTTGATGTTGATCTGAAGTAGGCTTGTCGCAAGTTACTTCATGTGAAACAGATTGCTTCTGCCTTGGTGAAGTAGGCTCGCTGCATGCTACTTCAGTTTCATCTGTTTGCTGCTGTCTGGATGAAGTAGGTTGCTTGGAGGTTACTTCAACTGGATCTGTATTTGCACTTTCGGCTTCATCCTTGTTTCCTTCGAGATTTGTAACTGGATCCAGAAATGAGCAGTCAGTTACATCTTTATCATCCGAACTGTCATCATGAACAATCACATTACATGATTCCATGATGATTCTAGTTCTATTATTGAACACACGATATGCATGACTGTTCATTGAGTATCCCATAAACATTCCTTCATCACTACGAGTATCAAACTTACCAATGTTTTCTCTATCTCGTAGAATAAAACATTTACTTCCAAACACCCGAAAATGCTTTACCGTGGGTTTCTTACCTTCCCAAAGCTCATAAGATGTAAATTTTGTACCCGTTCTAACATGCACTCGATTGGAGATGTAGCATGAAGTATTGATTGCTTCAGCCCAATATTTTTGAGCAACCTCTTTAGCATGCATCATTGTTCTTGCCATCTCTTGAAGCACTCGATTTTTCCTTTCAAAAACACCATTCTGTTGTGGTGTTTTAGGAGCTGAATATTCATGCTTGATTCCAAATTGACTACAAAACAAATTAAATTTGGTATTTTCAAATTCCGTACCATGATCAGTTCGAATTTTACACAAATGTAAATTATCATCCTTTTTAAAATTTGCCAACATTAAAAAGAGATCATAGAAGACATCAAAAGTTTCAGATTTTTCACGTAAAAACCTTACCCATGTATACCTTGAAAAATCATCAACAATGACAAGAATGTATTTCTTACCTCCAACGCTTTCAGTTTGAGTTGGTCCCATTAGATCCATATGAAGATTTTCAAATGGTCTTGTAGTACTAGTAATACTCACCTTTTTATGGCTTACTTTGACTTGCTTACCTAGTTGACAAGGTCCACATAATTCTTTTCTAGAACCAATCTTTGGTAATCCACGAACAATCTCTGAATTTGATATTTTCTGGAGATCATAAAAGTTTAGATGCCCTAACCTTTCATGCCATAATCTATTAGAAGAATCAATCATAGAATTACACAAAATTTTTGGAGTCACAGGAATTGTATAGCAATTGTCACTTGATCTTTCTCCTTGCAAAACACAAACTTGATTAGTATCCAAAATCCTGCATTGATTCTTATTAAACACAACAGTATAATTTGAATCGCATAAATGACTAATACTGATCAAGTTTGTTTTCAAACCTTCAACATACAAGACATCTTTTAGAATACACTCACCGGATGTTTTGACTGTACCTTTTCCTGTAATTGAAGCCAAACTGCCATCACCAAATGTAACTTTTCCACCATCATATTCTTCAAATGATGAGAATAATGATTTGATTCCACTCATGTGACATGAACAACCGCTGTCTAGATACCAAGAATCTTCCTTGAAAGCATTCAAAGCAGTATGAACTACTGCACATCTCAAGTCTGATTTCTTGATCCAAACTTTCTTGTATTTAGGAATTGCTGACAGTTGACTTTTGGCTTGAAAATGCTTTGGTAAATGTCCTGTTTCTTGAGAAAGAATGTCAAACCTGTTTTTAAGAAAATTCTTTTGAAAAAAATTTGAGTTAGTTTTTCCTAGAAGATAAGATTTTGGAAAACCATACAATTTATGACAATATGGATGTATATGACCTTTAATGCCACAGTGATGACACACGGGAATGAAATGAAACTTATCTGGAAACTTATCTTGATAAACATTTTGTTTGCGATCAAGATTTCCCTTGAAGAAAGGCTGAGCAGTCCTACCAAAACTGTATGAAACATCATTATTTTGACAAAAGATGTTTGATTTCTTACCTTGATAGGGATGGTAGAAATCTTCTCTTCTTGTTCCAACGTTTTGGATGATGAAGGCACAAATTGCACAAATTTCTTAGGGATTTCAGATTTTGAGCATTCTCCTTTTTCATATCCTAAACCACATGTTTCCTTGCTTGACCTTTGTACCTCCAAAATATCCTGCAATTTGTTAGATCCAGACTTAAATTTATCAATATCTGAACATACCTTTTTGAGCATAAGCTCTCTTTTGTTTTCTGCTTCAGTGAAGTAAGTTACATCGAAGGTTACTTCATCTGGACAGAGTATTTCAAGATCTCGAATTTCCTCTTGTAGTTCCTTAATTTTTTCTCTTGCTTCATTCAGATCTTGAGTAAGCATTCCATTTTCTTTGACAAGCTTTGCTCTCTCTTTCTTACTCTTGATACATTCATCAAAAAGATTGTTATAAGCTACTTGTAGCTCACACATATCTATTTCAGAATCACTGTTATCCGAAGTAAATCCGCTTGTCTTTTGAGATATCACAGCTGGAAATGCAACTGAACTTTTTTGCTTTTCATCTTCTTGTTCAGAATCTGAATCTTCCTCTGTGTCATCATTTGTGTAACAGGTATACACCTTTTGTTTTTTTTCTTATTTGCACACTCCTGCGCAAAATGACCAAAACCTTGACATTCATAGCACTTTATTTTCTTAGGATCCTTACCTGATTTTTCTTCTTTCCTTGAGTTACTTGAAGATGATTCATCCTTCTTGAACTCTTGAGAATTCCTGTTCTTCAATAATTTCTTGAAATTTTTTGTTAGTAACGCAAATTCATCAAGTAAATCATCAGAATTATTAACCGATTTAAGAGCAATACCTTTTGATTTGTGTTGAGATAAAAAATTTATCTCATAAGTTTGCAAAGATCCTACTAGTTCTTCAACTTTGATGGAATTAAGATCTTTACTCTCTTCAATGGCTGCAACTTTCATCATGAACCTTTCTGGAAGAGATCTTAAGATTTTTCTAACTATTTTACTTTGAGAATTGGGTTCTCCAAGAGTGAATGATGAATTAGAAAGATCACTCAATTTTGCATAAAATTCATCAAACCTCTCATTTTCTTCCATTCTAAGATTCTCAAATAAAGTAGTTATACGTTGCAATTTAGCATTTTTAACAGTAGTTGTTTCTTCATGTGTGACCTCCAACAAATCCCAAGCTTCCTTAGCAATTTCACAATGAGAAATTCTACGAAATTCATCAATTGTTAAAGCCAAGAATAAAGCATTGATTGCTTTACTATTCCAACCTGCATTATCATAATCAAGTTTTACCCAAGTATTAACAGGCTTAGGAATTTCCTTACCTTCTAGATCTGTACTTGTTGGTGACACATATCCATGAACAATTGATAGCCAAACTCGTTCATCAATAGACTTCAAATAAGCTCTCATGCGAGCTTTCCAGTATGAATAGTTTGAACCATCAAAATGCGGTATTTGATTCGTACGAGTTTCCATGTTGACACCTGCTCCGATACCACTTGAAAGTCGTTGCACTCACCAAGAACGTTAGTCAACGAATAATGGAAACAAAAATTGCAGAAAATAAATAATGGAAAATATAAAAAGAACGACAACAAGATTTTAACGAGGAAAACCCAACGTGGGAAAAAACCTCGAGTCTATAAGCGACTAACCTTGAGGAACAATTCACTAAAACGAATCAAGAGTTACAACCTAATCTTTGAACTAAAGACCTTGCTCATAGCTCCCATTCAGCAAACTGCTTCAACCTCTTCTCAACCTAACCAAGGTAGAGACTACTCTCGAATCCCTCAAGAGTACCACATAAGAAACTCTCAAATATTAATTTCAACACAAATATCCTCACTACAAATCACTCAAATAAAACGCTCAAGAACACATATGAAAAGGGAGTGATTTGCTTCTCCAAAAACCTAACACACGCTCAAGTTTCTCTCCAAGATGATTTCGGTAATCTTCAATTCGGTCACCTCCTACGAACGTGTATAGAGTATATATATGTAAGTCCAGCTCGTCTTGGGTATCAAGACCTCTTCTCCCACCAGTACTCTAATCCTTCTGTCACCTGGAGAGATCAATCATATATCCACAACTGGAATTTGATAATAACATAATAATCAAGGATTATCTATGTTAGTTATATGTTTAACTCACAATATGACTCTTATATGGTATCCATACATGAATAGACTTCCTATCTTATCTATATAAGACATTTCATGAACAATAAAACACTGCACGTCAGTAAAATAAAAAGCCCACGTGTTAAAATCTTTAAGCCCGTGCAGATGAAGTAACTTACTCCACACACCGGAGTAACTTACTTCACTGCGCTGTATCTTCCAATTAACATACCTGCGAAGTAACTTACTCCACATACCGGAGTAACTTACAACACTGCTCAGCATCACCCAATTGTCATACCTGTATCAAATATAGACCAACAGTTATGTTTGTCGGAGGGTGCCTTAATATATAATGGATTGAGTCCCAATCTATGAAGGAGAAGGAGAAGGTCAAGGAGAGGGTTATTTTTTTGACCGTTTATTTGAATTTTACTTTTTGAGTTTCGAATTCTATTTGATTATTGTATACAAGAAAATCTGGAATTGTTAACCAGTGGCACACTTTACTTGACGGGGTAAAAAAGTCTCTCTATGCAATTAAGCTCATTCTCCGTAAAGCCAGAAGGAGAGTTTTAAAACTGATGTACATTTATGTCATTCCATAAAAGAAGCTCTCAAATGACGTGTATTTTTTTAATTGATTGATTTTTGCTTTTTGACATGTCCTATTAAATGTATTAAAAAAAATAATCAATTAATTGTGGCCAATTTAATTTACAGAAGGAATTGGATTTCTAATTTAATTGAAACAAAAGATTTTGTTCCTTCTTTTCTTATAACCTAAAAATATAAATATTATATTAAATTACATAAATACCCATTCAATTAATTAGAACAGTACTCACACGAGTGATTTTTTAACATTCTCTATTTACGTACTCAAATACTAGTTTTTGATAATTTATAGTATTTCCATTAAGTATCATGATACAAGAAAGACAACAAATTACTGGTCAAGAAGCCCGCAGTTGAGCAACCATCACTATACATTTAAGAATGGACTCTTCCAATTGGGAGTGGGTTCGAATCCCCCATCCCAATTCCTCTGACTCAAAAAAAAAAAGAAAAAAGAAAATGTGTGGTGAATTTTTTCCACCAAGGAATGACACGTTTCACGTCTATGGGCCTTAATCACACTTTTATTGAGAAAGGCCCCGCTTCCGCTCCTTGAACCCTTGAACCTCCTTAGAGTTGGCTTCAGACACTACATCCACCATAAAATGAAACCAAAAAAAAAATGCTTAGGGACATATTATTTTTTGATCCTCTTCGCATCCAAAGATCTGCCAGACCATATGTATTGAAGAGACTATAAAACAGTCCTATGAACCTTTCTATATCAATAAAAATCATAATCCTTACAATATCATGCTCCTACTTCTATGGAGGTGGAGGTTTGGGAACCTTGTTGAGACTCTGTTCTTTTTTACAAAAATGGCTCCGTTACAGCTTGAACATGTGCATCCACCAAAGCATCAAGGTTTCCTCTAATTGACTCATCCATATAGTCATTTCTCGATTTTCTTGGATGAGACGTTCTTCAAGCTCTTTGGCTGTCTTTTTTGTTGAGCTAATTGATCCTCTAGGTCCGAAACCATAACCTGGACAATGACTCTCGATCTTTCACCAGGACAATACATGGTTATCTATATGATATACAAAGTACTACAATCAATGTCCCACCATTCCATCTAATGGAGTTAAAATTAGAGTACTACAATCAGTGTTCCACCAATTTTTTAATAACAAATGGATTTACGTAAATTGGGATAAGAATACATGGTTAACAATGGTAATGGGTTTTGTTTAATAGCTTCAGTTTATTCTAAGTGTAGTAGAAATGAGAGAGTTCCTCTATGGAATGAACTTCAACAAATCTCTCTTCTTGATCTGCCTTGGTGTATAGGTGGTGTTTTAATGTTGTGTTGTCTAGCATGGAAAAAAGGGGTTTATCAGACATACATAGGGGCTCCACAAATGATTTCATTCAATGCTTGCATAATTCAAAAATATTTGATCTTGGTTTTTCTGGAAGAAAATTTACCTAGACTAATAAAACTTGCTGGGCTAGACTTGATAGAGTTTTTGGTAATCATGCTTGGCAATCCAAATTCTCCTCCACTATTGTGTCTCATCTGGCTAGAACTAATTCCGATCACTGCCCTCTCCTAATAAACTTATGCAACATCCATTATGATGGTCCAAAACCATTTAGATTTCTAAATGTCTGGACCAGTCACAACTCTTTCAAAGATGTTGTTAAGTCTAGTTGGAAAAAGGAAATTAATGGCCCCCCTATTTTTATAGTTTGTGAAAAATTGAAGAGATTAAAAAGGGATATTCAACTATGGAACAAAGCTACCTTTGGGAATATCTTTCAAAAAATCAAAATAGCTGAGCTATTTGTTGAGCAAGCTCAGTCTGATTATGATTCCATTCCATCTTTAGCAAACAAAATGGTTCTAAATAAGCATAATGCTCAATTGACTGCTGCCTTATATCATGAGGAGATGTTTTGGAAGCAAAAAACCTGTATAAAATGGTGTAAAAAGGGAGATGTCAATACTAAATTTTTCCATGCTTCTGTTAAAGCCAGAAGGAAAAATATTACCCTAGATCAACTTCAAGACGACAATGGTACCTGGTGTCAAGGTGAAAACCTTGACGCTGCCATTATTGCCTACTTTCAGTATCATTTAACCTCTCCTTGTACCAACAATCGGCCCAGATAACTGGGCAGTTTATTAGTTCAATTCCCCACCTAGTTTCCCAAGAGGATCCCCCCCATGCGATCAGGAAATTAAAAGGATTGTTTTTTCTATTAACCCTGATAGCTGTCCTGGTCCTAATGGCTTTTCTGGTCATTTTTCCAACATTGTTGGGACATTGTTGAGCATAATGTTGGCGATGCTTGCAGAGCTTTTTGGCTTGGACATAAGCTTCCTAAAGCTTGTTCTAGTAGTTTGATTGCCTTAATTCCTAAAATTCCAAATCCAACTAAAATTTGTGAATTAAGACCAATAAGTTTGTGTGGTTCCCTAAACAAAAATTTTTCCAAACTTATGGCTGCCAGACTTAGTGTTATTCTTCCCAAAATAATATCTCCTAATCAATGTGCTTTTGTCAAAGATAGAGATATTTCTGAAAATATTTTGCTTGCTCAAGAGTTAACTTCTCATCTCAACAAAGAAATTAGGGGAAATAATATAGTAATAAAACTGAACATGGCAAAAGCTTATGATCGTGTCTCATGGCTTTTCTTAACTCAAATGCTTAGGAAATTTGGTTTCAGCAAAGCCTGGAAAGATCTCATCTTTAATTTGATTTCCAACAATTGGTTCTCTGTCCTCATAAATGGCAAATCAACTGGTTTTTTTAAATCAAAAAAGGGCCTGAGGCAAGGAGATCCCCTATCTCCTGCCTTGTTCATTATTATGGCATAAGCTTTCTCTAGAAATCTTAACAAGCTTCATGATGATACCCCTGCCTTCTTTTTTCATACTAGCAGAAACATGCTTGCAATCTCTCACCTTGCTTGTGCAGATGATATCCTTCTCTTCTCCAATGGGTCCAAGAAGGCTATTGATAGATTAATGCATATCATTGCTAATTATGAAATGTGCTCTGGTTAGCTTATTAACTCCTCTAAAAGTTGTTTAATTACCCCCAAGCATATGAATGTTTCCAGGTTTGACATAATTAAACTTCAAACTGGCTACCAAATAAAAGATCTTGCCATGACCTACTTAGGTTGTCCTCTTTCCAATGGCATAATTTTTTTTTGCTTTTTGACAGATTAATTGAAAATTTCAAAAATCAATTGTTCAATTGGAGTATTGTAATGCTTTCTACTGGAGGAAGACTCATTCTTATAAAGCATGTTTTAAACTCTTTCTCAACCTTCCTATTTTCTGTCCTTGATCCTCCACGAAAAGTTATTCATCAATTAAATGCTTTATGTGCTGATTTTTTTTGGGGCAGCTTTGAGTTTGGTAAAACATTGCATTGAATTTCATGGAAAAAATTAGCAAACCTTTTGTTGAAGGAGGTTTAGGCACTAGGAATTTCTCTGATATGATCCAAGCATTAGACTGCAAGTTGTGGTGGAAGTTTAGAACTTCAAAATCAATGTGGTCCTCTTTTATGAACCAAAAATATTGTAGTACATTCCATCCCTCTATTGCTCCATCCAATGGCTCTTCCTCTTGGAAAATATTATGTAGAGTTAGAACTTTAATGGAAAGTAATGCCTTTTTCCTTTTAGGAAATGGTGAGATTAACATCTGGAAAGATAAGTGGACTAAAGATGGCCCTTTAGATGAAATTTTTTCAGTTAACCCTTCATGGCCAATTCATCTTAGGGATTACTATTTGAATAATGCTTGGAATATAAATTTCATGAGGAACCTCTTGCTTGAAGATTTAACTCAGGCAATCATTAAAGAAAATGTGATTCTAACAAATAGTGCTGATAAAATGATTTGGAGTCCTGATGTCAATGGTGAGTTCACTGTTAAATCAGCTTGGAAGGTTCTAGAGTTTTTTTTATTTTCATTCCTACATTAGATTATATTTGGCATCCCTCAATTCCTACAAAAGTTTCTATTTTCATGTGGAAACTTCTGCATAATAGGCTTCCTCTAGATGATAATCTGAAAAGAAAGGGAATTCTATTAGCCTCAAGATGTCAATGCTGTAGTATTCCAAATGTTGAGTGTGCCACCCATATTTGTGCTCTAAGTTCTGTTGCAATTCATGTTTGGAAGTTTTCTCTAACATTTTTGAGTTGAATTATAGACATGAATCTATAAGATTATTGTTTGCTGAGTGGTGGAGAATTGGTAGGAAGCAGTCTATTTTGGGAGCTTTGTCTGTGTTAGTCCCTGCAACAATTTGCTAGAATTTATGGAAGGCAAGGAACAATAGCAGGTATGAAAATAAATCAATGATGCTTTAATCCTTATAATCATGGATCAAATTAGGTTGTACCTTCAAAGTCACTCAAAAAAGTATAAGATTCAAGTAAATGATCCTTTTCTGTATACTTTGTTCAATATACCCTTACATCAGGATAAAAGTTGCAGGCCCTTAATCCTATATTGGATCCCCCCTCCCCAAAATATGGTTAAAATAATTTGGGATGGAAGCTCTTTAGGAAATCCAGGGCATTCAGGTGGTGGTGGAATTATAAGAGATCACTTAGGAAAATTTAAAGGTTGTTTTTTCAATTAATATGGCCAAAACACCATTACTTTTGTTGAATTGAAAGCCATTTGTGATGGCATTATGTTGGCCCTGTCCCTGAGATATACTAATTTGCTTATTGAGTCTGATTCATTAGTTGTGATTAATATTCTTTCTTCTGCATCAAAATGTCCTTGGTATATGTTCTATTTAAACCAACAAATTGACATCATAAGCAATAACTTTCAGGTGCAATTCTGGCATCCCTCACTCGGGGGTCGGGAGCACGTGGCGGACTTGCAAATAACTCAAAA
Source organism: Euonymus europaeus (assembly GCA_963580455.1). Lineage (NCBI taxonomy): Eukaryota > Viridiplantae > Streptophyta > Magnoliopsida > Celastrales > Celastraceae > Euonymus > Euonymus europaeus. The sequence goes on along the minus strand of OY756961.1, from coordinate 9,082,502 downwards.
TCCTCCTTCCCGAACTCTACGAATAACATAATGTATAAATACATTCAATAATACACATCTAGTTCCAAGGCAGCAACTTGCAACACAACACAGCTGAGAAAAGCAATTTGCATTGGGTAGTTGGTTTTTCTTTCAATAAGGTTTTGTTGTTTGTTTTCCAAAAATAATATTCTTAATTAGATCTATTGCATAGATACTTCAAAATGGTCTATGATCAAATGAGGAAGAACAGATGTTTGTTTTCACATTAAATAAAGATGTTGCTGCATATGAATTAATTAATTATTTCGCGTAATTATGCATATGTATCTTAGATAATTAGAATTTGGGTTCTTCATACCTGGAATGCCGAGCTACTTTATACCTTTAGCAAAAAATAACATGATCAAATTTCCATCTCATAAGATATAATTTGTTTCATTTGGTCATTGGTCATGAATACAAAGATATATGGCACACGTTTCTCAAAAGAAGAAAAGAAAAGCAACATAAAGAACATGAACACATATATATATATATATGTGTGTGTGTGTGTGTGTTAGCAAGCCAAGAAATCAATTCTAATTGAGTAAAACAACATCCTAATTTTAGAAAGCACAAATGGGTTTGGTTATCGTGATCAAAGAACTAAGGTTTTGAACAAATTTTATACCATAGATAACATATGGTAATGCAAATCAAGTATATGCAGTAGAGTTTATGTATATAACATCTAATATATGTCATCAACCAAGTACAGTGCACAATCCCACTAAAAAAAGGTACACTACGCAATCTTAATTAGACAATCATATGATTATCCAAATAAATCTTACGGACTCCTCATAACCTTAACTATACATAAAATGATTCAAGGAAAAAATATATATAAAATAAACAATATCAGTGAGATATATAACATTTTTAAAAGACCAAATGTACACTCAAAAATTATTTTTTTTATGCTTATTATCTTCCGTAATACTAGTTGTACATAGAGATATGTATCCATAATGTGTATCCATAATGTGTATATCCTATGTGGCATTACACGTTGGCAACACAATCAACTTTTTTGAATTTTGAATATTCAAAAGCTGGTAATAATTACATTTCTACCATGGTCTGGTAACTAGAGTTAATGGCACATTTACCTAGAAAAAAACAACTGAGCTTCATAATGTAAAACCATTGACATTGCAACCCAAAAGAGGTTCTGGAAGCAACGAAAAAAATCCTCTCGTCCAGTAGCATTTTTTCTTCAATTCCGGCAATTATCGTTTCATGATCGCCGCCCTGTTCTTGTGTTTGGTGACCATTCCCGTGGCTGGAACAATAGTGTGTCGATTTGCGAAACACATTGTGTTTTATTTCCTCCAGAACTGCACTGGTGAGTATATCGCTTATTTTTTACACTTATTTTTGCGATTTTATGAGTGTCGTATGAACTCATTTCTGCTAAATATTGCATTCAATTTGTTTGGGTTTTATAGAGTACTTTGGAATATTATTGTGTACGTGTGATGTAGAGTGCAACTGAATAGCCTTTTGAGAACGAATTTGCCAATGCAATAAATTGGTTATAGCACGGTCTTATTTTTTAAATTTTGGATTTGATCGTAGTTTTTATTTTTTACATTGTTCTGTTATATGTACATTGTGTTATGATCACTTGCATTTCATATTGTGACATTAGTAATGTTGATTGGTACATTGGATGGATTTGGGAGAGCATGGTAATGAATATTTGAGGAACATAATGTTAATGAGATTTACTATTTTGGGTTTGTGACATTGCTAATGTGGGCTATTCTACTGGTTCATATGTTTCATGATATTGATTTCTATATTGCATTGTTCAAGCTAACGCATAGAGTATAACATTGAGTATTTTTTGAAATGTGATAATTAAATTGCATTTGTGCTGATGAGGCATTGGGAAGTACATTGTTTTTGTTTTTGGTTGCTATTGGAATTGTATTTTTTGTTATTATTTCATTTGCTTTGATTGAACTGTTACATTGGAGAGTTTTCAATTACATTGTTTGGATTTGGGAGAGCATGGTAATGAACATTTGAGGAACACAATGTTAATGAGATTTACTATTTTGAGTTTGTGACATTGGTAATGTGGGCTATTCTATTGGTTCACATGTTTCATGATCTTGATTGCTATATTGCAGTGTTCAAACTAACGCATAGAGTATAACATTGGGCATTTTTTTAAATGTAATAATTAAATTGCATTTGTCCTCAAGAGGCAGTGGGAATTACATTGTTTTTGTTTATGGTTGCTATTGGAGTTGTATTTTTTGTTATTGTTTAATTTGCTTTGATTGAACTGTTACATTGGAGGGTTTGCAATTCTGTTGTTTTGAAATCTGTAATTATATTACATAATGAACAATGTAATATATCATTAATGCAGACGGGGAAGGGAAGTTCATCGCGCTCTAAAAAATTATCGAAGTCTACATCAAAAGTGAAAACTAAGACGCCGAGGAAGACCCGTAAGTTGCCAAACGAAATTCAATTTAAGTCAAATTTGTAAGCTATCAAGACTGTACTAGGAAGTCTACAGATGACAGAGAAGCCTATGGATTGTGTGAAGAAAACTCCATTTGTTATATTATGGGAAACTTTGATTCATGAAGATCATAAGGAACTGAAGATTACATTGTACTGCCAGTTATATAAACAGTTTGTATATTTTTTCTTGTAGGCAACTGAGATTTTTTTGTAATCATGGAATAAAAAATTATTTGTTGTTTGCAATAGACAATGGATATGTTATGACATTGGTCATATGGTAGATTACATTGTGTGTAATTGATTGTTACATTGCATTGCACCATATGTTTTTATTGCATTGGATGTTTTTGAAATTAATGTAACATTGTTATAGATGGCGAAGGGTAGTTCATCGCGGTCTAAAAATGTTTCCAAAGGTAAGGGCAAGGTGAAATCTAATACATTGGGGAAGGCTCGTAAGCAGCCCAACGAATTACAATTTAAATCAAATATGAGAGCTATCAAAACTCTATTAGAAAGCCTTAAGCTGACTAAGACGCATATGTCATTTCTCAAGAAAACAACATTTTCATACCCATGAACTAACGAACATTAGAACAATGATAATTACATTGGACAAACATGAAAAACATTGCAAATAGTACAGGGACAATACGCATTGTAATAAGAGACTCTCAAGATTAAACACAATGTAATTAAACATTGCCTAATAGTTAATACAATGTAATAAGACACTGAAAACAAAAAAATAATGAAATAAGACACTATGAAACTAATATCCAAGGTAATAAAACACAATGTAATAAAACACCGACGAATTCAACATAATATAATAAGACGATGTCATACTTAAACACAATGTAATAAGACACTGTCAAATAAAACGCAGTGTAATAAGACTTAATTCTTTCATATCCATGAAATTCTTAGATCCAATTTAAATATTAAAATAAGATAAGAGAAGTAAAATTGATGTGATTAAAACTATGAAAGAGAATAGGTTGAGTTAGAAGAAAGAGAGAGAAGTGGGAATGTGCAATAACTTTAGAGGGAATTAGGTGTAATAAAACAAAAATTTTGTTTCCCCAAAAATCTATGTGGCATGTAGAGTCACCATGCCACATAGATTGTGTACATTATGTATAACAATTCTTATGTACATTTAGCGTTTTCGTATTATCTTGCAGTGTGTGTACATAGATTTCAGAGAAACATCAAATCATGATGAGAACGCTAAAAGAGATGCCAATGGAACTTGTAGCAAGAAGAGGAAAATATAACTAAGTTGGCTTACCCGGATTTCACTTAAAGATATCATTAATTATCCTCTTTATCCAATACAATATTTAAAATAGAGAACCAACTAATCCAAATATATTTACCGTGTCTCTAAGACACTCATTAGAAGAGCATAAACAAGGATGGCAATATTAACATTAGCCTCCATCAAAAGATAGCGACCATAAGCCAAAACTCATAAGGCATAGCACATAATATACAACACAGTGTATTTGCAGACGGAGAAAAATTGAAAGAGTACACATTAACCATACCTTCTAGCTGGCTCTAAGTCCTCAACATGTGTTTTTTGTCTCATTGAATCAACATCTCAAGTGGGATCATGTTTTGCATTGGTAGCACTAAGAAGATCCCATGTTATGGCAGCTATGTTCCGCAAGATCGTCGATCTGGTTGCCTTCATGGATAGCTTCCTCTCCTGTTCTAAGGCATGTTTCTCCGCCTCATCTCGCACTCGAGCCTTTTCATCTCTCTTTGCCTTAACCTCTTCACTGTGCTTCATGAATAACTCAAACTTGGATGGCTGGTTTGCATCATATCATTAAATCCAACATTAATACTCTCACTGACTTGACTGGATGCATCACCCTTGCTCGACTTCTTGCGAGCTTTGGCCCTTTTGGCAGCCTTGGTCCCAATTGGCCTTCTATCCTCACCGTTCACATAATTTCCGTTTGATTCTTGGAAAGGTGAATCATCAATGATCGGTGTCTCAGGATGAGGGTTGCCTCTACTTTCATTTCGCACAGGAGTTTCATCGTGCCCCACACCCACTTCCTGAGTCTCTGTTCCACCAACTTCCCATTCAGACAAAGGGTCGACAAATGGGCCTGACTTATCAAAACCGGCTTCTACTTTGGCTTTACTTTCCGCATTGTACTGCCACCATTTAGGCAACCCCGTAGAACCATCCAACATTGCTCGTACTTAAACACATGCTTGAAAGTCTTCCGATAAAGATGCCTTCCACTTCATTCTTGGACATGTTAGAAGCAGAAAAGATAGTGTATTAATGTGGATTCTGACATAAACATATGCAAATGTATTCAGTAATAAGTCGGGGATGAAATACTAACCTGATCTTCAATGGTGTATCCATTTGGTGAAATTTCCATACTCTGCTTCCATGTTGTAGCCCATTTTGTAACCCAAGGATGAATGAGACCCCACCTACTTTCGCAAGATTGGTCATTTCTTTGCTTGTCACCACCTCTTCTTGCGGTAAATTCTCTTGCAACTCTCTTCCAGAAAGTTAGTTTATTTTTTATTTGTGCCTGTAGACGAATCTATGGATATTGTAATCCACGCTTTGCATAGGTCAACATCCTTGTCAATTGTTTAGTTTGGTGGTCTTGGAGCACACTCCATAGGTCCATCACGTCCCCTCCTTGTACCCCTTGATGTTTTGCTCACAGTTGGCATAACAGTAGGGACAAAGGCCCCAACAGACTGCTGTGAAGGAAGTTTAGTATGTGTTGCATCATGTGCATCACTAGAGGATTGGTGGACCACGTAGGGGTAGGATTGGTTGCTCGACAAGATGCTAAAAAGTGTTGAAGCAAGGATAGATCTACGCTAGATTGCATATACTACACGAAGGAATACCAAAGGGCAATGTTCTGAGTGGGAATAGGTTGTTGTTGGTTAGGCACATATTGGGAGTTCGTGGGCTGGTTTGACAGATATTGAGGAGTCAGTGGCTGGTTAGGTGAATATTGAGAATTCAGGGGCTGGTTAGATGGAAACTGGAAATTTGGGTACTGGTTAGGACTCATGTTCGTTGGAGAGCGTCATTTAGCTTTACTCTTCCTACAAAAAGAAGCACACATATCAGTTTGAGCAAATATGGTAATGGTAATTTATATATAGCTGTTGTACATTAAAATAAATTCACCAAGAATTGAAAACAAAGCCACTGTTACAGATCAACATAAATATAACTTATGCTACAAAAAATTTAGACCATTAACAAAGTTTTTTGAAACATCACAGTACAAAATTGTGCACTAGCGATCATGAGATAACATCAAGACATGGACATTAGTACATTTTAAACTTTAATATATGTATGGTTCACACAAATGAATAAATTCCTAGATTCACGGCCATCTCTGACCCGTCTTGCATAGTGAAGTGGGTTAAATCTGGAATAGCTTTGCAAGGCAAAGAAGCACAATATTTTCAAACTAAATACAGACCAACTCACATTTACGCCATTATGGTTTAGTGGGTTAAATCTGGAATAGCGTTGCAGCAAATATGAATCAAAACCAAAATCGCAAACTTATAAAGATAAATTCTTTATGTAAAAAGCAAACTTAAAATAGCTTTTCAGAAAAATAAACCATTTATTTATTAGCTAATCTGCCTCATAATCCCCATGTGCAATTGACAACTCAAACTATACACCATGGAATTGATAACTATAACAAAGAGAAGAAAAAAAAGGAAAACTCTGCACACTTTGCTAAACTTCAAACCAAATAGATCTATATAAATCGGTTTACCCAAATAACAAATCATTAACCTAAATAGCAAACATATGCAAATTTTGAGCAAACAGGGGAGGAGATCTACAAAGATTTTCGAAAAGACAAAAGAAATCTCACCAATTTTGGGCGATTGAAGCTCTTGGCAGCTGCCTCGCGCGCGGACCTGTTCCTGCAAACCCCCTCTCTACGTGTTTTCTTAAGAGAAATGGTAGTTGAAATGGGCCCACTGGTTAGATAATGGGTCATTAGTGCGTCCATCAAGACTCCTTCTCCAGGTAATTGGGCTGGGACAATTAATAGTCAAAATTTGTATTGTTGTATAATGAACAGTGTTAATGGGCCAATAATTGTCATGCTTTTTGCACAAATGGGTCATCAAAAGTACCCATTGTGGTTGCCCTAAATTAATCAGTTGGTCAGCACTTTTAACTTCAATTCTTCTTTGAGTTTTGGCCATTTTATATCAATTTTTTTTCAGTTTTTGTGACCATCGGTCAACTTTTGGATTACTTGGATTTTTCTTCCATGTTTGAAAGCCTCCTCAGTTGGCTCTTTTTAATTTGGAATTTAATCCATACGATCTGCCGTACCAGCTGTCAAATAAACATCTAAATAACTCTTTGCTCAACCCTTTAGACTTGGGAATATTTCTTCTAAGTTGGGGCTTTTTCTAGCACTTTCATAATTTGCACTTCTTGGCTGGACAACATAACTTTTTGGAATAAAGTTTGCCCTCTTATTTATTTAGATAATTGACCTACCTGGCAGCCTGAGGCTTGCCTTATTACAATGCTTGGCAGATACTACCTACTGATCTACTTCTATTAGAAAGGAAAAACTAGATAGATAGAAAGGAAAAACTAGATAGGTAGAAAGGAAAAGCTAAACACAATATCGTCTGAGATTATCAGCATTCCATGGCGTCATTTTCCCAGGCTTACTCGGGTCTTCAATCCGATAAGTCCTTTCATTAAGAACAGTGGCGTTCTTGAGATTTCGGGGGCCTGAGTAAACGTAAAGAGAAAACTTTACATCCCTCTTTAAATCATATGTTATATCTTTATAAAAAATCACTATAATATATAAATATGAGTCTTCTAATATTTTTAGATGTAAATTACTAATTACATTGATATAATCAACTTTTTCCACTAAATCACTTTCAATAAATAACATAACTAACCCATTTAATCTTTCTTGTAACAATCAACACATGAACACAAGTAACACATAAACAATTAAACACAGGCAACAGTAACACTAACACAAGTTACACAATTAAAGATTGAAGATGAACCGGGAAGCGGGAATACAAAAATGACAGGAGATGTGAACTAGGGAGGTATGACAGAAATCTAAATCATGCTGATTTTGTTATCATAATTTTTCACACATTGGAGTTTTGTCATTTGATTTATATATTAATATATTTAATTACTGGCTGGGATGGCTCTTTGGGTGTTGACCTTTGAAAGTTTTTAGCAATGAACAACAAGTATCAGTTGGGCCCTATAGGTAGAGTTTGGACCAGGAGTTGGGCCCAATTTTATAATAAAATAATCAAAAAAAAAGAAGAAAGAGACTTTGCAAATGAGAGAGATCGAACCTGAGTCTTCTAATATGCAAAATGATCACTTCACCGCTAGACCTCAAGAAATAAATATATCAAAGTGGTAAATAATAAAATATATACATATATTATAACCATTAGAACTGGGAAAAAAAAGAGGGCCCCCGGATTTTGGGGACATTGGGCGGCCGCCCCTGCTAAGGGACGCCGCTAATTAAGGACTTCAATAACTCGGTAAGGTCCTTGCCAGGTTTCACCCAATTTTGCAGGGTGTTTTCGTGTTGCCTCTACTCTCCTTAGGACTAGGTCCCCCATAAAGAATTTTCTTGCACGTGCTCTCTTGTTGTAATACTTTACAATTCTCTGCTTATAAGCAGCAATCCTTATTATGGTTGCTTCCTTTGTCTCCTCTAACAAGTCGAGGTTGCTAAGAAGTAGCTCATCATTCTCATGCTCATTGAAATTAGCCATCCTCAAGGATGGGACTCCAATCTCTATTGGAATAACAGCCTCTATTTTGAATGACTGCGTAAATGGACTCTCACCAGTCGATATACGGGGGACTAGAGTACAGATGGTAGCTCTTCCACCCATTTTCCCTTGGCCTCATCTAGCCTAGTTTTCAACCCTTGAAGAATAATGTGGTGGGTCACTTCAGCCTGACCATTTGCCTGTGGGTGGGCTACCGAAGTAATTCTCAAGTCTATCTCAGGGTCTCCACAGTACTTGTGCATTTTTTGACTGACAAACTGCCTTCCATTATCTACCACCAAGGCTTTCGGCAGCCCATACCTACATACCAATGTTCTCCAAATGAAATCCATGACCTTATTCTCAGAGATCACGGCAAGGGGCTCCACCTCTATCAACTTCGTGAAGTAGTCTGCCACAACTATAAGGTTTTTCCTCTATCCCACTGTCTGGACAAACGAACCCATGAGGTCTATGCCCCATTAGACAAAAGGACATAGATTTTGGATGGGCATGATCTCTGTTGGTGGAAGATGAGGCACGCTAGAATGTCTTTGGCATTTGTCACATTTTTGTACCAAGAGTTTGGCATCTTTCATCATGGTTGGCCAATAATAATCGCACCAAAGTACCTCGTGGCTAAGCACCCTTGCACCAATGTGGCTACTACATATTCCTTCATGTACTTCTCTCAAGGCATAATCTACCTACCGCGATGCTAGGTATTTCCAGTATGGGAGAGTAAAAGATCTTCTGTACAGTGCCCCCTAGATGAGGGTATCTCGCGCAGCTCTCTTGCGCAAGCTAGGTAGCTTTCCTTCCTCCATGAATGACCTTATGAGGCCAATCCAGCTAGGTTCCACTTCTATCTCTCCTACCTGATTTCCCTCTAATATGCTTTAATGATGGAGGATTTCTATCCTAACTGAGGTAGGTACTTTCACCGAACTAGAAGACGCTAATCGAGCCAACACATCAGCTTTTGCATTCTCAGCCTGTGGAACATACGTTAGCTCTACCGTTGGTATTTCTATTAGCAGCACCATCACTCTTGTCAAGTACTTAATCATACTAGGATCTTTTGCTTCATACTCTCCCTTAATCTGTCCTACTACAAGTTTAGAGCCACTACTAATTATAAGGTTCTTCACTTCCAGTTCGATTGCCAATCGTAGGTCAACTAGGACAGCCCCATACTTTGCTTCATTGTTGGATGGCTTGAACTAAAAATGTAGAGCATGTTCTATTGATATGCCCCTTGGTCCGGGGAGCAGTATTCCAGTTCCACTCCCATCTTGACAGGGGCGGCCCTGAGCAAGGGCGAGAAGGGCGGCCGCCCAGGGCCCCAAATTTTTTTTAATACTAATATGTTTTAATATATGTATAAAATTTATTTCTTACAAATATTGTATCCTTATTCGACTTGTGGTCTAGCGGCATAACACTTATTTTGCATCATGAAGACCCTAGTTCGAGCCTTACATCTAACATTCTTGCTCTTTATTTTTTTTTCATTTTTTGTACTCAAAATTGGGCCCTCCAATTTCAAGTCCAAACATTACTTACCTAGTACCTATAACAAGGCCCAATTTCACTATTAGAAGCCCTAATTTCAATTTGTATCTTCTGACTTTGTTATCTTTCTCTCGTCTCCACTCTGTCTCTCCAATGTCTCTCTAATTTTTGTCACTCTCACTGACTGAGACTCTCTGCCTCTCTCCCTAGTCTCTCCATCCGCACTACGATGACTCCGCCCGTCCCCGTTAATACCGTGAGCCGTGCCTGGGCGCTGACTTGCTAGTTGCTCCGTTGCTGGCTGTTGCGGTCTGCCTCCTGTCTTGCTGGGCTACTGGCTGCGGTGCTGCCCATGCCTTGTTGGGTTGCCTGGGCGCTGCTGCCGTGCTGGGCTAAGCCGCTAAGGTGTTTTCGTTCCTCAATCCTAGCTTGATTAGTTGATTTGCTGCCTTGTTGTCTTGTTGATTAGTGATTACTTGATTAGTTGATTTGCTGCCTTTTATCTTATTGATTATTTGATTAGTTGTCTAGTTGATTTGCTGCCTTGTTGGTGCTACCTTTGTCATTTATGCTTGTGTGGAGTGTGGACTGTGGGTCAGTGGCAATGTTAATGGATACTTGTTTTCATTGTTTAATTGATAATTAATTTATCAATTTAAGCATAATGAGTAGTCGAAAGTATATGTCTGGATATGAGAAGAAGAAAAAAAAAGATGAAGAACTTGTTTAGTCTCTTAATAAATTTATGCCTAATAAACAAAATGGGGACTCCACATTTAATATAGTTGAAGAAAAACCATATTTAAATAATTTTATATGTCATAGTGATTTTTTTTAAGATATAATATAAAATTTTAAGAGGGGGCCCCTTCCGTAGAGTTTGTCCAGGGCCCCCAAAATCTCAGGAATGCCACTACATCTTGATTGGATGAACCATCCACAAAAGCTACCAATTCTCCAGATCGGCATTTTGCACCTCGATCGACTTATGGCACTCCACGATGAAGTCTACAAGGGCTTGAGCTTTGATGGTCTATCTAGGCTGGAATTGTATATCAAACTCGCTAAGCTCTATGGCCCACTTGACCAATTTTCCAGATGTGTCAGATTTTTGAAGGACATTTTTCAATGGTTGGTTGGTCAAGACCGTTATGGAATGTGCCTGAAAGTAATGTCTTAATTTCTGTGCTGTAGTGACCAATGACAGAGCTATTTTCTCAGCCTAATTATATCTAGTCTCTACATCGAGCATAACCTTACTAGTGTAGTACACCGATCTCTACTTCATCTCTTTCTCTCAAAGTAATACTACACTTAGAGCATGTTCTGATGTTGCCAAGTAGAAGTAAAGAACTTCTCATCCTTTGGGAAAAGCCAATAAGGGTGGTTGACTCAAGTGTTGCTTCAAATCTTCAAAAGACCTCTGGCATTCTTCTATCCAATTGAACGCTCTTGCTTTATTAAGGGTCTGGAAGAAAGGTCTACATCTATCCCCCAATCTTGCAAGGAGTCGTCCCAGTGAGGCCTCTCGGCCTGTCAGTCTTTGGACTTCCTTTGCATTTTTTGGCGACTCCATATTTAAGATTGCTTCAACCTTCTCCGGGTTGACTTCAATTCCCTTATTGGTAACAAGAAAGTCGAGAAATTTGCCCGAGTTAACTCCAAAGATGTATTTATCCGGATTTAGCTTCATTTGGTATTTATCCAGCATTAAGAAGACCTTATGAAGGTCTGCTGGATGGTCTTTCGCCCATTTAAATTTCACTACCATGTCATCCACATAGGCCTCAATGTTCTTTCCGATAAAATCTATTAATATGTGATTGACAAAGCGCTGGTAGGTTGCACCAACATTTTTCAATCCAAAGGGCATCGCCTTATAGCAGTAGGTTCCCTCTGGGATAATAAATGAAGTGCATTCCTCGTCATCGGGATTCATCTTTATTTGATGATGTTCAGAATATGTATCCAAGAAGCGGATAACTGTCCTTGGGACATGCCTTCTTGAGATCTGTAAAATCTACACACATTCTCCACTTCCCATTTGCCTTTCTAAACATCACAACATTTGCAAGCTAGTTCAGATATAGGACCTCTCAAATGAATCCTGCGTCAAGAAGCTTCTTCACTTATTCCTTCACGGCATTCTGCCTATCAACTGAAAAATTTATTCTCTTTTGCTTAACTGGCCTTGCACTAGGCTAAATGCTTGAATGGTGGGTGATCACATCAATACTGATCCCCAGGATCTCATTAGCGCTCCAAGAAAATGTTCTTAAGCTTTTGAGGAGAAAATCAGTTAGGTCAGTCTTCAACTGATCATTAATCTGAGACCTGAGGAATAACTTCTTGGACTCTTCTCCGACAGTGAATAGAACTAGAACTTGTACAAGGGTTGGATGTAAGGTTTTGTCTTCCTCTCGAACATCCAAGCTCTCAATCGATATTGCCGATTTCTTCTTATCTTTTAGTTCGATATAATATATTCTGCGGGTTATCTTTTGGACTCCTCTGACTTCACCAATTCCCTTTGCAGTAGGAAATTTTATCTTTAGATGGTATGTTGAAACTACCGCCCTTAATAAGTGCTGAAGGGATCTGCCAATAATTCCATAGTAAGTGGCTTTCACATCCACCACCAGAAGGTTTACCATATTCATGGTAGCCTGTGGATGGGTACCTAATGTTACAGGTAGAGATATTACTCCCTTTAGGATGATAGGATCTCTAGTAATACCATAGAGTGGCACATTTGTCAATTTTAACCGATCCTCTAAGATTTTTATCTACTTAAAAGCATGATAGATAGTATGTATGTTGCACTTCCATTATCCACAAGCATTGTCTTCATTGTAAAGTTTGCTATAATGGCATCAACCACCAATGGATCATCATGAGAGTATTGGGTTCCCTCCTCATCTTTCTCTGAGAATTTGATGTTCTCCTATTCTCTTCTGGTCTTCTTTGATGGAGACATCTGCTCGTTTAACAGAGCGTATGTTCTTTCTACGGAAGACCTATATCCCTTGGTTGTTAGCCTACCGATAATAACTCCAATGGTACCAGCTAACCTATCTTAATGTCTAGGTGACCTACCTCCTCGGTGAGGTGATCTTGACTTGCCTCTTGATCTTTTTCTTTTGTCCCCCTACCTGTCATCCCTTCGTTCATCTTCCCTTGGTCTATTGTCTCCTCTCCAAACAATATATTGGTTCAAATGTCCCCTTCTGATGAGATTCTCAATCTCATCCATCAGGTGCCTACAATCATTGGTGTTATGATCGTGGTCTTTGTGAAACCTGCAGTACTAGTCAAATGATCTCTTCTCCAAAGGTGACCTCATTTTCTTTAGCCACTTGACCAAATTCTGGTCTCTAATTTTTGAAAGATCATTCGTCAAAGTACTTAGCAGTGTGTAATTGTTATACTTCTTGGCGGGTTTGATTTTCTTGGATGACTTGTCATCCGTTCTACTCTTATCCCTGTCTGAGGATTTGCTTCCACCAGCTCTGTCAGATGTCGTCTGACCCTTCCCCCTGAAAACTTTACCTGATGATGAAGTGGTTCAGACTGAGAAACGAGACATTTTCAAGGCATCAATAGCTTTTAAATACTTTTCAGCCCTGGCTAGTAGTTCTTCCATAGTCTGCAGCTATTCCGTACACAATGAATTAACAAACTGCTCAGCTGTTCTAATTAGGCCTGTAAGGACTCTCCCTTCTTATGCTCGATCACTATAAGTTCATTATTCATGGTCCTCGATTTTTGTGAACTCGCAAAATAGAGAGCAAACTTTCTTGTCAGTTCTTGAAAATTATGAATGCTGTGTTGGGGGAGTCTAAGGAACCAAGTCCTAGTCACTGCAACCAAGGTTGCTGGGAAAGCTTTGCACATTATTGGATCAAAAGCACCTCGAAATTCCATCTTGGCCTTAAACCCCATGACAGGATCCCTTGGATCTTGTGTTCCATCATACTCTTTCAAGTCTAGATGCTTGAAGTCTCGGGGTGTTTTAGTATCTATGATGTCCAGTGATAAGGGATTTGGGGTGCTATCCCACATGTCGTCAAGGCCCCCAAAACCTTATAGTGCGGTGATCTTTTGATCCACTTCTTCCATATGCTTGTCTATGTCGTCTGGAATATGGGTCATTCGAGTATCCTTTCTTGTACTTGTCTGGAATGTGGGTCCTTCCTTGTGCCAAGTCCTCCGGTAGTGGAGGCTTCAAGATCTACTCCTATTAGTTTATTTCGTCTTGGTCTGACCATTGTGAGTTACTTCGGGAAGATATTCTACCTATTTCCAAAGACGGTGCCAAACTGATAATGCAAAAAATAGTCCATCCGAGCTAGACATGAATCAATTCGGTCATACCTGTATTATTGAGCTGAACAGCTTGCACTACAAGCAAACGTAAGATAGGAGAGACCTCGAATTATTTCAGAGCGTCCTGCTTCGACACTCAAGTCTGTAGGATATTTCGCAGTTGGGAGAGCTGAATTTTGTAGATCTCTCTCAATTTAAGAAAAAGTAGCACAAGCTGTGATTCATATTTTATATGGTCCATGGGGCTCCTTTTATAAGCTCTTAGAGAGTCCTTGTTCTACTAGTAATGGAACTCTCTTCTTCTTTATCTGAGGTCTTTATCGGAGTCACAATCCTAATGGGTCTCTAATCCTTATGAGGGTAGGACTCCTAAGAGGAATGATTGATCCTAATAGGATCCAAAGGAGGCTCGTCCAACCGACCAATATGAAGGCCGACCCGGGCTCATGCTATAAGATAATTGACAGGTCACATAGCGGTAACATTAGGTCAAACCGATCGGGTAATGAAGACTAACCAACCAACCAGCCTGCCCAATTGGTACAATGCAGATTGGTCCGCCCAATGGACCCTTGAGCCGTCAGAGGTGGCAAATAACATGTGTCACCTTTTTATTGGTTGGATCATTCTAGTCATATCACATTGAATCCATGTTTTTGACACACTTTATTTTAATCTCTCTCACAACCCTAGCTTTGACAGTTGCCATTATTGTTGATCTTGATAGTGAATAGATATAGAAAATAAACCTAGAAGACATTGACTTAGGGAACACCTAAACATAAGTCATAGGAGGTCAAAATTTTCACTGAAGAAATGAGTTGTTTAAGGTGGGCTTCTCTTTCACTTGTGAGATGATTCTGACATATTTGCATACATACATATATACATATACATACATACGTACATATATATAAACATATATATATATATATATGTACATGCACAAGTGTTATATATGCGCGCTCGTACACACACATATGCTAGTTTGACAGTGAACTTTGTCTCGGCTTTATGATTCTTACAGTTCAAGTTGGACTGCCAAATCATCATCATAGTAATCATGGAAACGATACGATCACAACCATATCATTGTGACACCATTGGTTTCCGTCAGATGAAAAACGACCGAGTTACCAACTCCGCTATAGCTTGAAGAAGTTGACCAGGTCTACCCATTTTACTAAATGGGTATATTTGACCCATTTGGATATATTTGACCCAAATTGAAAGACTTTGACCAGATTTTAAAGGAGTTGATGAGGGGAAGTTTAGGAATTCTATGAAAGGATAAAAAATTGGTAATTTGGACTAGCAAGTAATTATAAATGTTATTAACCAGTATTATACTAGTATATTGACATATGTGATCTAGGGAATTAAGTAGATGCATTGGATGTCGTAGACGCATAGTGATTATTTGCTATTATCGAGGTAAGGGTTCCTTATTATTTGGCCTCTAGTACCGGTCCTTTCATTTCTTTAAAAACTTCATATTTTTATTGTTGTGATATCATCTATATTATAGTGATTGTTTACATATCGATTATTTCTTTCCTCGTTGTTTATTATTCCTATTTGTTTGTGATATTCCTTTATATTGTTCTCTACTCATTCTTCAAATTTGATTATTCTAATTTTGTTGTGGAACTTTAATTGTCATTTACAATAGAGTTTATTTTGAGTTTACCCGTCGTATTTTTTTTTCATCATGTAGCATCTACATGTATTTTAAATGGGTTGACATTATTTTGGAAATTCATTATTTATTTTTAGTTTTTTATAAAAAATGCATATAATTTTAGTATGGAAGTATTTTGCAAATGAGTTTTGGAGTTGCGTTATATGTATAGAAATGTTTACATGCATAATATTATGGATGGTTGTGGATATAAAGATCTGATATTAGTGCTCATTTGGCGAGCTGTGTGGGGTTTAGATTTAAGATCGTCATACATTTTTAGGGCTTGTAGGGTGGTTGTGCTAGCTACACACTACCATGACGTCATGACTGCCTAAGGATTTATACTTACTTTGATATAGATGTGCTCACATGAAGAATTTGGGGTACTTGAGCTCCCACAGAGTTTGATGAGGATTCCGAACTACTATGTGCTATTGTTTTGACGTACATATGTAAGCTATGATATATATATATATATATAGGCCGGATCATGCACGGGATCCCGCATGACTAATAGTCATGTGGGATCCCTTGCTATCCGTCGGATCAATTTTACGGTGATACTGACTTTAACACTGTTAAATCATTTATCAATTTTAAATGATTCTAAATAATAAAAAAAACTAATTTTTCTCGATACTCGTAACTCCTCTATCTTCGTCCGTGAAGAAACATCAACGACATCAGGGTGCTTCATTTTTGGTCATCTTCTTCAATTTGGATCTCCGATCTTGTGAGTGGGATCCCGTTTACAGAATTCTTCATCTTCAATTTTCAGCTATTGGGTCCTCTTTCTTCTTCGATTTTCAACTATTGAGTCTCTTTCATCGTCCATAATAGGTTCCAATAAAGTTAAGAACTCACAGTCAAGAAGGAATTTTGAGAGTCCACCTTTAGATTGAGTCCTTGAGATTCAACTATTGAGTCTCTTTCATCGTCCATAATAGGTTCCAATAAAGTTAAGAACTCACAGTCAAGAAGGAATTTTGAGAGTCCACCTTCAGATTGAGTCCTTGAGGTGGTCAATCTAGAATGAAAGAAACATGGATACCCATATGAGAGTACTACACATCGTTACCTACAGTGGTAAGTAGTTGTTGTGGCTTTGTTGTATCTACTTTTTCATTTTTTGGCTATGGATTCATGCTCACATAAATATTGCTAAGTAGTTGATTTAATGGAAGTTCCTTTATAAAGTGCTAAGGATTTGATTTGTGGAAGAGCTGAAAGTTGGAGATGATGAATGGAGGTCCGATCTCGAGCACTAATGAGATCGAAGACCCAAATTGCGAACAAAGACCGTAGATGAAGACTTAAGAAGATGATCAGAGACGACGACTGGAGACAAAGGTCAGAGATGATGAACGAAGGACGGATCTTGAGCACCCTTCACAAACGACAGAGGACAATTGAAAATGAAGTTTTTTTTTTATTTAGAGTGATTTAACTCTATTAAATCAGCGTTAAATCAGTCTCACCGTCGGATTGATCCGACAGTGAGTGCATGATCCCGCATGACTAATTGTCACGCGGGATCCCGCGCATGATCCGGACTGTAGATATATACACATGTGGATCATTGAGTGTGCTACAACATGAACAATATAGTTTATTTTGAGTTTGTCTGTTGTATTTTTTTCAACATGTAGCATCTACATATATTTTAAATGGGTTGAGATTATTTAGGAAAGTCATTATTTATTTTTCTTTTTTATAAAAATTTCATATAATTTTAGTATGGAAGTATTTTTCAAATGAGTTTTGGACTTGCGTTATATGTATGGCAATGTTTACATGCATCATATTATGGATGGTTGTGGATATAGAGATCTGATATGAGTGGTGATTTGGCAGGCTATGTGGTGTTTGGATTTAAGATCGTCATACATTTTTGGGGACTGTAGGGTGGTCGTGCTAGCTACACACTACCATGACGTCATGACTATCTGAGGATTTATACTCACATTGGTATAGATGTGCTCGCATGAAGAATCTGGGGAACTTGAGCTCCCACGGAGTTTGATAAGGATTCCGAACTACTATGTGCTATGGTTTGGATGTACATATGTAAGATATGATACATACACACACATATATATATATATACATGTGGATGATTGAGTGTCTTGCAGCATGAACAATATAGTTTATTTTGAGATTGCCTGTTGTATTTTTTCATCATGTAGCATCTACATGTATTTTAAATGGGTTGAGATTATTTAGGAAAGTCATTATTTATTTTTCTTTTTTATAAAACTTTCATATAATTTTAGCATGGAATTATTTTCCAAATGATTTTTGGACTTGCGTTATATGTATAGAAATGTTTACATGCATCATATTATGGATGGTTTTGGATATAGAGATCTGATATGAATGGTGATTTGGCCGGTTGTGTGGGGTTTGGATTTAAGATCATCATACATTTTTGGGGTTTGTAGGGTGGTCGTGCTAGCTACACACTACCATGACATCATGACTATTTGAGGATTTATACTCACTTTGATATAGATGTGCTCGCATGAAGAATATTAGTTTATTTTGAGATTGCCTGTTGCATTTTTTCATCATTTAGCATCTACATGTATATTAAATGGGATGAGATTATTTAGGAAAATCATTATTTATTTTTCTTTTTTATAAAACTTTCATATAATTTTAGTAAGGAAGTATTTTCCAAATGAGTTTTGGACTTGGGGTATATGCATAGAAATTTTTACATGCATCATATTATGGATGGTTGTGGATATAGAGATCTAGTATGAGTAGTGATTTGGCCGGCTGTGTGGGGTTTGAATTTAAGATTGCCATAAAATTTTGGGGTTTGTAGGGTGATTGTGCTAGCTACACACTACCATGACATCATGGCTGTCTGAGAATTTATACTCATTTTGATATAGATGTGCTGACATGATGAATCTGGGGTACTTGAGCTCCCATAAAGTTCGATGAGGATTCCGGACTACCTGTGTGCTATGGTTTTGATGTACATATGTAACATATATATATATATATATATATATATATATATATATATATATATATATATATATATATAGGTCTAGATGATTGGGTGTGCTGCAGCATGAACATTGCCATATTTTTTTCCTGTTGCACATTGATACTCATCCTTTTTTTTAGTATTCATCTTATTGATATAAATTTTATATAGTTTGATTATTGAGACATTTTGCATGCTCCACTCAATTACTTATTTTATAAGTAATTTGGTTCTGGTTAGGTACTTACTCCTACTGTGCTTTTGTGTCACTCTCCTATTTTGGCATTCCCTTCAAGTGAGCATGATGTGGTGGACCAGCAGCTTGGAGTGTAGCTGCAAGGTGCCGGGATACTTGAACAGGGATTATGATCTAGGGTTTATTTCCACACTTACATGTTTTATTACATTTGTACTCGAGTGTTTATTAGATTTGGTTCTTGACTTTGGTTTGGTTTGTAAGAATAATTTCTTAGTATTGTGTGCTTTAACTCAATAATGTTGAACTATTTAACAATTTGGAATAACATTAGTTAATTTAGACAACCCCTGTTTGGGATGGGTCGTGATAGGTTTCGAGCAAAAGTAGAAGCTCAGAATACCTATTTGTGCAAACACATCACAGAAGCTCTTGCTCATCGCCGCAAGTGAGGTCACAATTGAGGCAGTCGCAGGCTCGCACATACCCAAGCTCTTTGGTAGAGAAGTAGAGTTGCTGTCGTTGTCGCTGGAAGAGACGCACAAGGACGGTAGTCTCAACTCTTAGTCTCACGAGTCATGAATACGATAGTGGATACTCGATAGATACTAAATTAGGGTTTTTTTTCTTCTTCATATAATTAAATAAATAATGAGTTAATCATTTATTATTTAAGGTTTAAGACTTTACGTATAAATATATTTTATTTTAAAAGTTAGTTATGAAGTTCGGCTTTCGACTTGGAACAAATTTGTTTTATCAAATTCTGACACCGAACCCAACACCAAATATTTTAATATCTAAAAACCTACACGGATCCGTAAATTGATAAACCGAACCTGATATTTTGGTTAGATTTTTTATTATAATTATGTTTCAGATTGGTTTCTTCCACCCCTAATTCTTCGACTATCTTGGGTTCATAACACCCAACTATTATGCTTAGAAAATGAAGCATGAACATGTCCCTCTTAGTTTCGGATAACAGCCCTGCATCAATTGATACACTATATTGTAATTGATAGATAATTTCATTTTTGTTCAAAATTAAATAATATAAAAGGAAACTAACATAATAGAAATTTTGTAAATTATCAAATATTAGTATTTTAGTACGTAAATTGAGAATATATTAAGAAACACCGATATGAGTGTTCTAATTAATTGATGGAATTTGTAGTGATAAGTCTCCCAAAATAAATCTTTCTTCTAATGAGGACATCCTTTTTCATAAACGATAAGGTTCATGAGAAATTAAAATATATTCCAATAAAGAAAATCAATTTAAAATATATTTTTTATTGATTGAACTATTCTTAACATCTTATTTCACTAGTTTAAACTTTATTTTTTACTTATTTTCTCTTTTTTTTTTGTTTGAGATCATTTTTTTCCTCACTTTTTTTAAATCATTTTGTTCTCAGTTTTCTTTGATATCACTTTTTTCTCTTTTTTGTTCCCTTCTTTTTTTAAATCACTTTTTTCCCTATCTTTTTTTCTCTCTATCATTTTTTAGATCACTTTCTTTTCTCTTATTTTCCCCTCTCTTTTCTTTGAGATCATTTTTTTATTCTCTTTTTTTTAGATCAATTTTTTCCTTTCTTTTTCTTTATCTATCTTTTTTTTGATAACTTTAGTCTCTCTTTTATTTGCTCTGTCCTTTTAATATTATGTTGATTTCTTAATATTTCTTTGTACGATATTTTTTGTCGTTCATAATTGTCTCCTAATCTTGCAATTAGTTCTCTAACATTTTATTTTGTATTGAGATGATAATGTTGCTAGTCAAATTGATATACTCATATTTGAATAGTCTGGGCTTTTTACTATCTTAATGTTAACACAGCACACACACACACACACACACACACACATATATATATATATATATATATATGTTATTTTAGTGTTTAGGATTTAGGGTTTAGTGTCTAGGAATTCAATTTTTGGATTTAGAGTTTAGAGTTTAAGGTTTAGAAAGCATTTAGGATTTAAAATTTACTATTTAGAGTTTAGGGTTTATAATTTATGATGTATCTGCATCAAGTTTATCTGCCCAAAGTTTATAAACAGAAACTCTACACTAAATTTATTGGCATCAGGTTTATCAGCAAAAAGTTTATAGATAGAACTCTCCACTTATATTAGCAGCATGAAATTTATCTACACTAAATTTATTTACATTAGTTATTTTCTGTGATTTTGTTATGATTAATATGATTATAATTGATGAAATATTTGAATAGTAGCATGTATGCTAACAATATGTTGGTTTGAAAATAATATTTTAAATTTAAATAGCATTTATGCACTAAATTTATATGAACTAAGTTTATTTGCTAAATCTATCTGTGCTAAATTTATTGGTATTAAGTTTATATAAAATAAGTTTACCTGAGCTCCATTTATATGCACTAAGCTTATATACAATAAGTTTATCTATATTAAATTTTTTATGATCAGAATATATCGACAATAGATCTTGTTTAAAATATTTTCTCATACTTATTTAGAATATACATATTTAAAAAAAAATCATCATGTATTTTTGGGGATAAATAATTTTAAAATTTTGTTTAAGAATATAAAAATGTAAATATAATGATGTCATCATTTTCATGGCATGAAAAAAAAATTGTAAGAGAGACACGGACTGCCCATTGTGTTATGTAATTTCGTAAAAATTACAGGAGCACATAGATAACTCGTTATCCCATGTCCTTATTAATAATTAATTTTATTTTAGTATGTCTCCTTATCGGATTAAGTTTGTGTTAAATTATTATTTTGAGTAATTTCCCGTTAATTGATTGTGTATTTATGTACTTTAATATAATATTTATATTCTATAAGTTAAAGGAAGAAAAAGAACAAAATCTTGTCATATTTAATTAATGAAATGAAGTTTTGGGTCTGTAGACCTTTTAAAAAAATAGGGATTATTGGTCAAAAATATCTCCAAATAATTCGTATTACAATAAGGACATCCCTTTTTTTCTTACACCATAAAGCACATACAAAATTAAATATATTCTAATGTGAACTGGTAGTTTAAAATATTTTTTATTGGCTAAACTATCCTTATCTTTTATTTTATTAGTTTAAAATATATTCTCACCTATTCTTCTCTCTTTTTTTATTTGAGAACAATTTTTTCTCTATTTTCTTTTAGATCTCTTTCTTCTTTCTATTTTTTAGATCACTTTTGCTTTTCTCTATCTTTTTCTCTCTCTTTTCTTGGAGATCATTTCCATCTCTTGTTTGTAGAACAATTTTTTTCTCTTATTTTCTCTCTATTTTTTTATCATTTTTTTAGATCACTAATTTACTCTCTTTTTTTTGTAATTTTTTTGATATGACATTATTCTCTCCTTTTTCGTCTCTATTGTTAATGTTGTGTTGATTTCTTGATATTTCTTTGTATGATATTTTCATGGTCAATAATTGCATCATAATCATGCGAATAGTCCGAAAAAGTTTCATTTTTTCTTGAGATGATGATGCTGCTAGTCCAATTATGCTTAGGTTTTACGATTTTAGGGTTTAGAGTTTTAAGTTAGAATTTAGGGGTTAGTACTTTTAGTTTTAGGGTTTTAGGATTTTAGAGATTATGGTTTAGAATTTTAGGTTTTAGGATTTTATAGTTTAGAATTTTAGGGTTTGGGATTTTAAGGTTTAAAGTTTTAGTGTTTAGGATTTTGGATTGTAGAGTTTAAGATTTTCGGTATTAGAGTTTAGGGTTTTAAGATTTAGGGTTTTAGAATTTACCAAACAAAATTTAAGATTTTAGAATTTAGAGTTTAGGCAAAGAAAGATAGCAAGTCTCAACCTCTCTTTCATAAGATAGACGATTAATTAACGTGGTAGCAACTTTTATTGAAAACTTAGGTTGGGTGTTTGACTTTACCATTTTATTTAGTTGAATTTTAATGGGGTCGGATTCCAATAGGAGCATCCTAGGGTGTGGCCAGACGGGTGGTTGCCCAAGGCCCCCCAATCACCAGTGCCCCATATTTTAAAAATTGTATTGGTATTTTAAAAGTTGTAAAGACATTTAAGCCTCATTTGAAAAAAATTAACCAAATAATATTCGCCGTACTATAACTTAAAAATAAAAAAGTTAACCAGATCAACCGTTCTTTAATTAGTACATTTATATGTGTTCCATTTTTTAAAGTTCATCCCAAGCCTCTCAAGATGGTCACTGGATTCCAGAGCTCATTTCACTCTCCTTCTCCTTTATGAAAATGACCTTAAGCGCATAGAGGTTTTCTCACGCTGATTTCGAATATAAATTTTTTAAGGGCAAATTAGATAAAAGGACATAATCATGTTTAATTTTAGAAGGAGGTCCAATTCATTTAAAAAATTAGAAATAATGACAAAATAATTAAACTACCTAAACTATCCCTCTCATCCATTACACGTGATCTTCATCTTCGACAATAAAAGCTCTTCTTCCCAACATCTGATCGAAGAGAGACTACTGCCGTTGAAATTGTATCGTCGAGAGGAGTCCAACGACGGTGGTCTCTCCTCAATCCGCCGTCGAAAAAGGTCGGATCGAGGCAAAACGTTTGAAACACATTTTGCCTCAATCTGGACGTTTCTGACATCGGATTGAAGCGATACTGGTGGCATTGGATTCGTATCGGCCAAACGATTCCAACGCCACCAGTCTTACCATAATCCAACTTCCGAAACAGCTGCAGCAATGAAAAGAAGTTTTGGGGCGTCGTCGAAACTTGGCGGTATCTTTCTGGCTGCTATGGACCTCTGTTCTGGCTGCCATAGGTCGAGTTTTACTCCTCTCATAGTTGCGCTTCTTTTGAGACCAACGAATATCATTTTGGTAGTCGAACAAAAAAGTTAAGCTAAAAAAATATAAAATCATAGTTTTAAAACTTTTTTTCTCTGTATAACATATATTTCTCTATAGAACCTTTATTTATCTTTAGAATCACTTTTTCTCTGTAAAATATATTTTTCTCTATACAATATACCCAAAGCTCGTATTCAATACTAAAACCCTATGTCTCAAAGTTCAGACATAAAAGTCCGGCCAAAAAATATGAAATCATAATTTTCGTTCTACTATTAGTGCATAACTTTTTTTCTCTTTATAACCTATATTTTTCTGTAGAATCTTTATTCCTATGTAGAACTCTTTTTCTTTATAGAACATATATTTCTCTGTAGAATCTTTATTTATCTTTAAAATCACTTTTTCTCTATATAATAGACCCAAAGCTCGGATTCAAAACTAAAACCATATGTCCCAAGATTCAGACAAAAAAGTCAGGCCAAAAAATATGAAATCACAATTTTTTTTCTGCTGCTAGAGCATACCTCATTTTCTCTTTATAACTTATATTTCTCTATAGAACTCTTTTTCTCTGTAAAACCTATATTTCTTTGTAGAACCTTTATTTATCTTTAGAATCACTTTCTCTTCGTAAAATATCTTTTTTCCATATACAATACACCCAAAGCTCGGATTCAATAATAAAATTTTATGTCCCAAGTGATGAACCTAAGGTTTCGACATAAAAGTCAGGCCAAAAAATATGAAATCACATTTTTCGTTCTAGTGTTAGTGCATAACTCTTATTCTCTTTATAACCTATATTTCTCTGTAGAACCTTAATTTCTTTGTACAATTCTTTTTTCTATGTAATTTTTTTCTCTATTCGACAGACCCAAAGCACAGATTCACTACTAAACCTTTATGTCCCAAGTGATAAAACTCAAGGCTCAGATTCGTTAAACCCTAATGGACTCAAGGAATGGATTCACTACTAAAATATTAAATGTCCCAAGTGCTAAACCCTAGGGTCCTAACTACTAAACCCTAACGGGCTCGAATACCCTAAACATCGGGGTTCAAACTTCCAAAATTGGTTAGAACTCTTTTTTCCTGTAGAACTATTTTTTCTCTATTCAACATATCAAAACCCGGATTCGCTATTAAAAACCTACGTCCCAAGTAATGAACTAGAAAGTTCAGATTCACTAAATCCAACAAATTCTTACCATTGGAAGCACTTGAAGCAAGACCTACATAATGGGCCAATAATATCATTATAAAATGTACAGTGTTATTTTTCTCTGTAGAACCTTCGAAAACGTTTTTTGGCCAGGTAATCACTTTTCGATGATGGATTGAGGCGAGACCAGTGACATTGGAATTGTCCGACCAAGATGAATTCAAAGCCACCGGTCCTATCTCGATCCGTCTTCAGAAATGGCCAAATCGAGGTAAAACACGTTCTGATTGGTGCCGACTATTTTGCCTTGATTTGGAAGTTTCCAATGTCGGATCTTAATAGTCTAGTGGCGTTGAATTTGTCTCGACCTAACAATTCTAACGCCACTAATCTCACCTCGATCTGACACGAGAAATTATCGGATTTAGGCCAAATGTGTTATGAACGTTTTGCCTTGAATCGACAGTTTTCAATGTATA
The DNA here is from genome assembly GCA_963580455.1 of Euonymus europaeus. Taxonomy (NCBI): domain Eukaryota; kingdom Viridiplantae; phylum Streptophyta; class Magnoliopsida; order Celastrales; family Celastraceae; genus Euonymus; species Euonymus europaeus. The sequence continues at coordinate 9,056,971 of OY756961.1, read as the reverse complement.
ATCTTGGCAAGGCCAATGAAGTTGGATTCGTCTCGACCTCACGATTCCAACGCCACTGACCTCTTCTCAATCCAAAGTCGGAAGCATCCGCAACGAGAAAAATAAGTTTTCAATCATATTTAATTGAAATAACAATGACAAATTTGCAATTTCAAATTTTGTCCTTAATTCAATAAATTTAAAAATCAGCAAAACCTTAACTAACAAAAAAAATTCAGCTCTCATTTAACTCTTAAAAGTTAGTAAATTTGGACCTAAGCCTAATTTCCCCATTTTTTAAAACAATTTTTCATGAATTTTGGGAGATAAATCATTGGAATTTCATCTAAGAAAATTAAAAAAGTAAATTTGATGATGACATCATTTTCATGGCATGAAAAAAGAATTTTAGAGAGACACGGACTGCTCATTGTTTCATGTAATTACATGAAAATTACAAGAGCACGTAGGTAACTCGTATCTTATCTCTTTATTAATAATTAATTTTATTTTTATGGGTCTCCTCATCGGATTAAGTTTGTGTCAAATTATCTTTTATTTCATCAAATTAGAAATTCAAATCTTTCTATAAATTAAACTTGTAATGTTTAATTAATGAAATGAAGTTTTGGGTCGTAGACCTTTTAAAACAAAGGGATTATTAGTCATAAGTCTCTCCCAATAATTCGCATTACAATAAAGACATCCCCTTTTTTCTTACACCATAAAGTACATAAGAAATTAAAATATATTCTAATGAGGACAAGTAGTTTAAAATGTATTTTTTATTGACTAAATTACTCGTATCTTTTATTTTATTAGTTTTAAAATATATTCTCACCCATTTTTCCCTCTTTTTCTTTGAGATAAAATTTTCTTTATTTTCTTTAAAATCTCTTTCTTCTTTCTATTTTTTAATCACTTTTTTTCACCATCTTTTTTCTCTCTCTTTTGTTGGAGATCATTTCCTTCTCTTTTCTGTAGATCAATTTTTTTCCTCTCATTTTCTCTCTCTATCTTTTTTTGAGATCATTTTTTTTAGAGTAACTTATTTACTCTATTTTTTTGTATTTTTCTTTAGATAACATGATTCTCTCGTTTTTCGTCTCTATTTTTAATGGTGTGTTGATTTCTTAATATTTCTTTGTATGATATTTTCATTGTCAATAACTGCATTGTAATCATGGGAATACTCTGCATACGTTTTAAGATTTTAGATTTTAAGGCTTGGAATTTTAAGGTTCAGGGTTTAGCATTTTAGGATTTAGGATTTTATAGTTTAGAATTTTAGGGCATATGATTTTAAGGTTTAAAATTTTAGTGTTTAGGATTTAAGATTTTAGAGTGTTAGAGTTTAGGGTTTAAGGATAAGATTTTTTTGAGTCCACTATCGGCGGAGACAACTCCACCGACAGCAAAATTATCAAAAACCACATGGTCTCCACCATGTGGTTGGAAGTTGCCAAATTTATTAAAAAAGAAAATTATTAAATAAAATAAAAGATTAAATGAATCAAAACCTTTCCATAGATGGATGGAATAATAAATTCCACTAAAGTCTTTGTTTAATATAAAGTTTTCTTTCTCATTAACCACCATGGGTTGGTGGGAGTGGTTTCGGCGCTCTCATCCCTTAAAGGTGTGTTTGGAAGGAGGTTTCAGGAGGTTTGGGGAGGTTTCATTTTCAACGAAACCCCTTTTGGTGGGAAGTTTCGCGAAACTTTAATGAAACTTCTCCAAACCTCCCTAAACCTCCATCTCAAAGCAAAAGGGAAATCTCCAAATTGAGGGTTTGGGGAGGTTTTATTCTACAATAAAAATACAAAGACAAAAATACCCCTTGCCCAAATACAATAAAAATAAAAATATAATTAATTAAACAAAAATACTCCTATGCAAAAATGTCATTTTTCAAAAAGAAAAACAAGCAAGTTCAGGTTATACACATACAAAAACTTGAACTTAATACAAAAACTTGTAAACATAAACAATTAATTTTAAGGACATTTAAGTACTTTCGAACATAAAAAATGTTAAGAAACTTCTTTTTTGAAAACTCCTACCAAACAAGGTTTAATGAGGTTTCATGAAACCTCTTAAAACCTCACTTCCTAAAACTTCCTGAAACCTCACCTCCTCTAACCTCACTTCCTAAAACTTCCTGAAACATCACCTCCTCTAACCTCCCCAAACCTTCTTCCAAACACAAACTAAGAGAGGTCGGGAGTTCGATCCCCACTGTCGTATGGAGTATCATATTGGCCAGTACTTTACCCCTTAATTGGGTTGGCCCGGTGCGAGTGAGGTACATAGAATATGTATATATCGATATATATATATATATATATGTAGTACTCGATTTTTTTCCGGGTTGGACCTATTAAATCAAAATGGTTGTAGGGGAAAGTCCAAATTGGTTTTGAATAAATTTCATTCTGACAAGCCCGACAAAGCCCAATAAACCAACCCTAAAAGCAAATAAAAGAAAAATAAAATAAATAAGAAAATAAAAAAAGGATTCGGTTTGGGAATCTTGATCCTTTCATTAGTCTCCTTTTTCATCTCAAAATCTTCTCCCCCATCCCCTTCTTGCTAAACTTGATCCCCTTTCTTTCGGTCCCCTTACATATATAAATAGAACTCTAGACCACCACTTAGAGGGGGACTTTTTTTGGCCACATCTCTCTCTTGTAGCATTCCCTCTCACCCGCTTTCTCTCATCACTACCAGCTAGGGTTATTAAAACCGGACCGGCCGGTCGAACCGGTTTGACCGGTTCCAGTCATCTCTCCGGTCCGGTCCAGGACCTGTGAACCAGTAAAATTTGCAACTGGTCATTTTTCTCCGAACCGGCCGGTTCACCGGTTGAACCGGTCATAACCGGCCGGTTCACACCCTTTCGGTTCGTTTACATTAATTAAAAAAAATATTTTTTGAAACTTGTTTTTGGTGGGATTCGAATTAGTGACCTTTAAGTGTTATAACTTGACTACAACCACTAAGCTGTAAGCTTTTTTATGACTAATATTATACATTTATTGAATATATAGTGTTTTTAAAAGTTTAAACACATATTATAATGTATACAATGCAAAAATATATATTATTTTGTCAAATGTAAATATATTTCTACATTATTATGAGTATTATTTTAAATAAATATATATAATAATTAATAACATTGAATCCGGTTCGAACCACGGTTGAACCCCGGTTGGACCATTGAACCATGAACCAAAGATTTTTCCAGTTCAATCACCGGTCCGGTTTTCAAAACATTGCTACCAGCCCTACGTCTCTCTTGAATCCTCTTTCTACTTCTTATCCGCTCTATCACTGGAGTCTTCTTTCTTTCAACAACAACCGATTCTTCACCATCACAACATCTCTCTACTGCACCAACGTTCATCCATCACTTGAGCTTGCTTTTGACCCGTGTTTTCTCCTCCCTCTGCAATACCATCACTTGGTCTTCCCTTCTCATACCACTCGTTTCATCATAATCTCTTTGTCACATTATCATCTGATCATCATTATTGCCACAAGTAACATCACTTTCATCATTGTCGCCACATGTATATACTTGCTGACTTATATACATATAATATATATTCGTATATGTGAAGCTTGATGTATATATATGTGTAGTGCCATGCATGTTCTGGAATGCATAAACCTATATATATATATATATGTATATATATAGATATGGATGTTGGAAAATAAGCACTAGCGGAAATTTTTTAAGAACAAGGAACGCACATAGGAGTAATCAATAGAAAAACAACTTTCAAAAATTTCTTACTAATTATTGTGGACCTGCATAATCTATAACTAAACTAATTTTTTAAAGATTACATACCTAGAGATCTCTATGGATTGATATCTAATAATCTGTATCGAAGGATGGAGTCAGCCGGATTGATTCAAAGCTGAATCCCGCGGATCTTCCATCGTATGCACGATTCCCAAACTTGGATTCAAGAGCGTCGGCTCTTTACACCAAGAATCTAAAGAACATAAATCAAAACTATGGAGAAAATTAGAGAGTCGAGTCCTACTGGAGTCTCAACGTTCGGAAAACAAAAAACACACTAGTGTGTGTTTATATAGAAGTCGACCAACCTAGGGTTTCCTAACCCTAGGTGGCCGGAAATACTCCTCTCCAATTAAGAACTCCAACCTCAGTTAAGTTTCCTGATTCACTTAGGTTTGGGCTTACATGGGCTACAGTGGGGACCAATAAAGAAAAATAAAACATGGACTTCCTATGCATTTAATTATCAGTCCAAACCAATGAGCATAATTAAAATCCATAAACTATAATATATTCAACTAAAATATTATAATTGCACTCCCGATTTTATCTCAAATTAAATCTGAGTCTTTTGTTATAATCGTTCATCAAAATCCTCACGTTAAGTTACAAGTACCCGTCAATTAAACATGTCACTGACATATAATATTTAATTGACATCTTTAAACATTCCTCAAGCTTATCACTAAACTTATTTGAATGTGTCGGGTTAACTAAAATCCACCTGCAGGGTTTGACACAATCTCAAAACCTATAAGTTTCTCGAAAGGGTATCATCATCAATCCATAATTGCACGTGAATTTTATTAAAATATTATTTTTCATCATACATTTAATGCGGTAACCCAATTCACTCAGTGTATATCAGCCTGAACAAAAAGACCTCACCCTTTGGTAAATCAAAGTCTCATATTTTAAATGTACACGTATCAATAATCTTTAATAAATTAAGATTATGAACAATGTCATATTGTCATTGTGCGTGTACAATTTTCCATGTAGTCAAACTAGAAAAATTGACTCACGTAGTCCTGATCAATACACTCCAAGTGTACTAGTATAGTAAGTTCAAGCTATACCGCTTTCCGTAACCAAGATAGACATACTAAAATACAGTACTACAACCCTACCAACAGTTTGTCCAATTTCATCTAAGATGTGATCGTTTGTTTATATTCAATGGGAACTTATGAATTGATATTCTGTGTGTAATCTAAACTCTACACACCAATTCATATAGCATATAGAATAAAAGACGCTTATGCCAATATGTCATTTTTCATACAGAAAATGCTAAACATATTTTATTCCAAATAAATAAACCGAGTTTGAATATTACATAAAATAATGGCCTTTAGCATACTATCCCTATCAATCTCCCACTTCTGCGCAAGGCCACGACGGTACACATCTTATTGCTAGGCCCTCAGGTGTCCTTCAAATAATTTTGTTAGTAAGCACTTGGTAAATGGATCCGCCAAGTTATCCTTTGATGCTATCTTCGTCACTATGACATCACCTCTCCGTATGATCTCTCGTATCAAGTGATACTTGCGTTCTATATGTTTTCCTTTCGAATGACCTCTTGGTTCCTTTGAATTTTCTACTGCTCCACTATTATAACAGTAAAGTGTAATAGGTAACTGAGTTGTACGTACCAGATTCAAATCTATTAGAAACTTCTAGAGCCATACTGATTCTTTAGCTGCCTCAGAGGCCGCTACATATTTAGTTTCCATAGTGGAGTCAGCAATGCAGGATTGCTTGACACTTCTCCAACTAATGGCTCAACCTCCTAATGTGAAAACATAGCCTGAAGTTGACTTTTTGGAATCTTTGTCTGACTAAAAATCTTAATCTGTATACCCTATAGGTACAAGTTCATCATCCTTATAAACTAGCATATAATCCCTCGTTCTCCTTAGATACTTGAGTATATGATTTACAGCAATCCAATGTTCCATTCATGGGTTTGATTGATATCTGCTAACTAGACCAACCATATAACATATAGCTAGTCTAGTACACATCATGGCATACATGAGGATTCCCACTACCGAGGCATATGGTACTTGACTCATTCTTTTGATCTCATTAGTATCCTTAGGAAACTGATCTCGAGATAAGGTGATTCCATGTCTGTAAGGAAGAAATCCTTTCTTGGAATCTTGCATGCCAAATCTTTCCAAGATGGTGTCAATGTAGACTCCTTGAGATAAGCCCAACATTTTTTGTTTCCGGTTTCTTAGCAACTTGTTCCCAAGAATGTGACTAGCTTCTCCTAAGTCTTTCATTTTGAATTGATTGTTCAACCACACTTTAACTGAGGATAGTATAGCTACATCATTTTCGATGAGCAATATATCATCTACATAAAGTACTAGAACACCACCACACTTCCATTGCTCCTTCGATAGACACATGATTCATCAAAATTTTGCTCAAATTCATAGGATCTTATGGCCTGATCAAATCTTATATTCCAAGACCTAGATGCCTGCTTAAGTCCAAAAATAGACCTCTTAAGCTTGCACAATAAGTGCTTTTGGTTTTTGGCTATAAATCCATCTAGTTGCACCATATAAATGCTTTCGTCAAGACTTCCATTTAGGAAAGCTGTCTTGACATCCATTTGCCATATTTCGTAATCGTAATATGCTGAAATGGATAAGAGTATCCGAATAGACTTAAGCATAGTTACTGGAGAAAAGTTTCCTCATAATCGATCCCTTCCTTTTGAGTATAACCTTTTGCTACAAGCCTTGCTTTAAAGGTTTCCACCTTTCTGTCCACCCCTCTCTTTCTCTTGTAGATCGACTTGCAACCTATGGGTTTTACTCCATTTGGTGGTTCTACAAGTTCCCAGACTTGATTAGAGTACATTGGCTCAATCTCAGATTTCATAGCTTTCTTCCAAGATTATGCATCTTTATCTTGTAGTGCTCCATTGTAGTTACTGGGATCAATATCTTGTTCTGTTGGGATCATTTCATATACTTCACCCAACATAACATACCGACTAGGTAATCTAGTTACCCTCCCACTACGACGAGGCACTACCTGTTTGTTTGAAGTATTTTGGTGTGATGATTCTATTTTATTTGTATCAAGCTCTTCATGCTGATCTGGTTGATTTCCTAGCATTTCATGATCATCCCTTTGAACAAAATCAGTTTGAGATTCTACAATCCTCCCACTTTCATATGGCACTGGATTGTTATCTTGAACTGGTGAGTCTTGAGGTATTTGTTTTCCTTGTGTTTCTCCTCTTATTTCTTCAAGAACAACTTTACTTTTAGGTTTATGGTTCATCATATAGTCTTCTTCTAAAAATTGTGCATTGGTGCTAACAATGACCTTCTAATCCTTAGGACTATAAAATAAACCAGCTTTGGTACCTTTAGGGTATCCTACGAAAAAACATACTTCTGTCTTGGATTCCAACTTTCCTACGTTCCCTAACAGCACTTGGGCTGGACTACCCCATATCCGAATATGGGCCAGACTGGGCTTTCGCCCTGTCCATACTTCCGTAGGAGTAGTTGGTACTGACTTAGAAGGAACTAATTTCAGAATGTACACAGTTGTTTCTAAAGCATATCCCTAGAAAAAATTAGGCAGCTCCGAAAAAACTCATCATCAATCTCATCATTTCCATAAGAGTCCTATTCCTTCTTTCGGCCATACCATGTTTTTGTGGTGTGTTTGGTGCCGTGCACTGGGAAGATATCCCTTCTACATTCAAGTATTCCATAAACTCTCCCAAGAGGTATTCACCACCACGATTGGATCGTAGTGTCTCGATACTTTTTCCTAAAAGTTTTTCCGTAACTGCCTTATAACTTTTAAACATCTCAAAAGTTTCAGACTTACGGTGCATTAGGTAAATGTATTTATACCTTAAGTAGTCGTCTATGAAAGTGACAAAATACTCATAACCTCCTCTCACTCGGATAGTCATTGGACCACACACAACTGAATGTACTAACTCTAAACATTCTTTGGCTCTATGCCCCATGGCCGAAAATGACCTCTTGTTCATTTTACCCTCCAAACATGACTCACAGACTGGAAGTTCCTCAACTTCTAATGAACTCAAAGGTCCATCTCGTACCAATCTAGAAATCTTGTTTAGATAAATATGACCTAAGCGTAAATGCCAAAGATAGGTTTGATTCGGCTTCGAAGGTACTTTTCTCTTAAATGGTAAAATTGTTGAGTTATTTAATTCATTATATTTAGTAGAACTTGGACTTATAATATAAATATTATCTACTAAAGTACCAAAACAGATAAAACGTTTATAGTTCCTTATAACAACTGAGTTATCAAACTTAAAACAATATCCATTCTTAGCCAAATAAGTAACTGAAATTAAATTTCATCTCATAGCTGGTACGTAAAGACAATCGTTCAAAATTAAAGTCCTATCACTACTAAAACTCAAATGAAAAAAGCCTACAGCTACTACTTCTAGTCTTGTCGCATCTCCCAAAAGAATGTAACGCTCCTCATCATTTGGCTGTCTGGTTTTCTGGAACCTCTGCAATGAATTGGAAATATGATCAGTGGCTCCCTTGTCTACCACCAGGTTCTGGTAGACACAACCGCTAATTGTGTTTCAACACCAAATGATAATAGGTTACCTTGTTTATTCTTGCTTAGCCAGTTTTGACACTGTTTCTTCCAATATCCCTTCTGACCATAGTGAAAACACTTGCCTTTTAGCTTTTTCACTCCGCCTTGAATACCCTTTGAGTCAACTGATTTTTCCTTCTTCTTCTTACCTTTCGATTTAGAAGAAGAGCCTTTCTCAGTAAGATTGACCTTAGCTTGCTTAGGTCGTAATGCCTCTACTCCTTTGAGCTCATTGAGAAGTTTCGGCAACGTATAAACCCTCTTGTTCATGTTATAGTTCAATCAAAAATTCTCATAGCTTTCTGGAAGAGATTGAAGGATGATATCGACCTGGCTTTTGCAATCAATATCAGCACTAAGCACCTCGAGCTCATCTAAAAGACTCATCATCTTAAGAACGTGCTTCCTTACATTGGTTCCTTCAGACATCTGGGTGTTCAAGAGTACTTTCATTGCAGTAAGCCTTGCGGCTCCGCCTTGATCACCAAACATCTCCTTTAGGCTATAGATGATGTCATAGGCACTTGTCATACTCTCGTGTTGCTTTTGCAACACATCTGACATTGATGCTAACATGTAGCATCGTGCCATCTCATCAGCCTTTTTCCACTTCTTGTGAGCAGCAATTTGCTCATCAGTGGCACCCTCCGTAGGCAATTCAGGACAAAGTTCAGTCAACACATATTTGTACTCTTCAGCAATAAGCACAATATCCAAATTTCTTTTCCAGTTGACATAGTTTGTTCCATTCAACTTATGGTCTTTTAGAATAACAGATAGAGGATTGAAAGACATTTTCAAATCTGAAAAATGACATATAAAGAAAATTAATTCTAAGGCATACTTGATTCGAATTATTTATCAATTGCACCCATAAACAATTACGAAAATAATTCATCGACAATCAAAACACTTTAGTATGAAATTTTCTATCTCGATGGGAGAATAAATTTCATACAATTTAGTTTACATTAAATTTTATTATCTAAACAAACGCCATGTCAAATAGAATTTAATTAGTCTTTTCTTTGGTCCTATAAATAATGGCATTGATTTCGATGGAAATGTTTTTCATAATTTATAGCTAAGTGTATAACCATCACGCGATCACAATCTCACAAGTTTCATAAAAAATGATTCTGATGGGGAAACAATTTTATAATAAATTGCTACTTATTGTGACTTTCAAGAAAATTAATAATCTGAGATATCTATAATTAAAAATTTCCGATATGGAGGAAGGTCGAGCCAACACATATTTTTAATTACATCTCTATTAAATTTCTTACCAATAATTCAAACTTTAAAAATATTCTCGTGATTTCAAAATTACTGGAATAGAGATATCTTACAAATGTCTTGACCGAAATTTACATATTTTGGTATCACCGCCCAAAACCATTATTTTCTCCAAGTAGTCAAAACCGATATCACAACATATCTTGGTTATTCAATTTAGTGATTTAACAAATCTGGCAACCAAATCATTCCCAAATTAGAGGGGTCTTTCCATAAGAATGGCGCACAATTAAATAACCTCAATCTCTGACAGAAATTTATAGACATTGCATTGTTTTTATCACAAAAAGAATTCCTAAATGCATGGGTCGGAATTTCATGGTTTGGATCTGAAAATAATCTCAAGGTTTAGAACGGATTTTCCAAAATAATATCATAGTCACATTTAATATCTCATCTTTTCAATTTTAATTTCACATATTTTTATTTTGAAATACTGATGGAGACCGTAGGTTATTTATAACATTCTGCCACTTAATATTTTAATCTAGGATGTTTTGTATTTTATTTCTCATGTTTAGATAATATCCTATAATATAGGAATCCTAATCTAACATGACAACAAATTAGATAACATCCTAATATAACATGGTATTCAATAACAATCATACATGCAATTAAAATAGAAGACTTATTAAAATAGGAAACCATTCAATCAAGAGTTCTAGCTATCATGGTCTTCTATCAAGCCCAAAACTCTCAAGAATCCCCGTTGGAGTTGGAAATATTCTTAAACCTAGACTGCCTTGCTGCCCAAACTTCCCAGTCTGACTAGGCTGCTCGAACTGCGCAGATCAGCTGATCAAACTTCCTGGCTGCCCAGATTTGACCGTTCATCCGTTTCGCTCCAATTTTGCTCCTTCTTCGCTCTTCACTTGATTTTACAAAAACAATTCCTAGCCTCCTTCAAACCGGAGTTCACAATCTAAATTTTGATTTATATAAATTGTTACTCCTTAATTCAAAGTGAATAATTCTAAAACCAAATCAAAAAACTAGACCATGATAGCTAGAATTTCAATCTGCAACAAACAAGTTAGCCATAACACAACAATAATCATAGATCATACAAAACCATAATCAACAAATTTTTGGTTTTTTTTAATATCAATTACAGATCTATGACCACCTCCGATGCCAATTGTTCGAAAATACGCACTAGCGGAAATGTTTTAAAAACAAGGAACGCACATAGGAGTAATCGATAGAAAAACAGCTTTCAAAAATTTATTGCTAATTATGGTGGACGTGCATAATCTATAACTAAACTAATTTTATAAAGATTACATACCTAGAGATCTCTCTAGATTGATCTCTAATAATCTGTATCGAATGATGGAGTCAGCCGGATTGATTCAAAGCTCAATCTCGTGGATCTTCCACCTTATGCACCAATTTCTAATCATGGATTCAAGAGTGTGGGATCCTTACACCAAGAACCTGAAGAACAAAAATCAGAACTGTGGAGAAAATTAGAGAGTCGAGTCCAACTGGAGTCTCAACGTTCGAAAAACAAAAACACACTAGTGTGTGTTTATATAGAGGTTGGCCAACCTAGGGTTTCCTAATCCTAGGTGGCCGGCCACACTCCTCTCCAATTAAGAACTCCAACCTCAATTACCTTTCCTGATTCACTTAGGTTTGGACTTACATGGGCTACAGTGGGGTCCAATAAGGAAAAATAAAACATGGGGTTCCTACGGATTTAATTATCAGCCCAAACCCATGAACATAATTAAAATTCATAAAATATAATATATTCCACTAAAATATTATAGTTGCACTCCCTGTTTTATCTCAAATTAAATCTGAGTCTTTCGTTATAATCATTCATCAAAATCATCACATTAAGTTACAGATACCCGTCAATTAAATATGTCACTGACATATAATATTTAAATGACATCTTTAAACATTCCTCGAGCTTACTGCTTAACTTATTTGAATGTGTCGGATTAATTAAAATCCACTTGTAGTATTTGACACAATCTCAAAACCTATAAGCTTCTCGAGAGGGTATCATCAATCTAAAATTGGACGTGAATTTTATTAACAGATTATTTTTCATTGTACATTTAATGCGGTAACCCAATTCACTCAATGTATATCAGCCTGTACAAAAAGACCTCACCGTTTGGTAAATCAAAGTCTAATACATTAAGTGCACATGTATCAATAATTTTTAATAAATTAAGATTATGAACAATGTCATAAAGTCAGTGTGAGTGTATAATTTTCCATGTAGTCAGACTAGAAAAATTGACTCACACGTAGTCCTGATCTATACACTCCAAGTGTACTAGTATAGTAAGTTAAAGCTGTACCGCTTTCTGTAACCAAGATAGGCATACTGAAATACTATACTACAGCCCTGCCAACGGTTTGTCCGATTCCGTCTAAGTTGTGATCGTTTGCTTATATTCAATAGAAACTTATAAATTGATCTTCTATGTGTAAGCTAAACTCTACACACCAATTCATATACCATATAGAATAAAATACGCTTATGTCAATATGTCATTTTTCATATATAAATTGCTAAACATAATTTGTTCCAAATAAATAAACCGAGTTTGAATATTACATAAAATAATAGCCTTTAACACCTATCAATGGATAGTTGGTGTTGACGTGTTGTGTGCATGTATTGTTGTATATTAATATATCAATATGTTATTATTATGTGATGCTTCTATGTAGATGTACTTTATGTATTTTTGTGATGTTGTATCCGTATCCGTATTATGTATATATGTGGATAGGTGGTGCGTGTGTACATATGATGCTATGTTCATGTATATGATGTTGTGCTTTGTATATACACTTACATATATGTCAAACTATAATTGGTTGATGTTTTAATGAAATTAATTTGTTTTTCTTATGGTCAATAGTTGACCCAAACTCTTTTAAATCTTTTCTAAAACTATCATAAGTTGATAGTGTTTTCAAAACCTTTTAATTAAAATGGGAAATATTTTCACACACAAAAATAGCTTTGCTACTCGTATGAACTTATTAGATTTTTGAAATTTATGAGAGTTAAAGACGAGACATTAAATTTTAAATAACCATGTCTTGCAAAGAGCAAGTTTTCTTAGGGTAATCATCTAATTAATCTGGTAACTATTTTCAAACAGGTGTTATGAGGTGCTAATACCTTTCCCATGCACAATCAATCCCCGTTCCCTTTTTTTCTCTTGTTCGTAGATTTTTTTGGTGTCCAATTGCACCATAAATCAATTGGTGGCGAGTTCTCAAATTTTTCTTAATTTTAGGAATCATTCGATTTCCTTTAAATGTTCAATATTCTGTGTCTTGGGATAATAATATTTCACACGAATTATTTGCCAATCTGCGTCGTGACCCTGATTGCAACAATATATATATATATATATGGAACATGCAAATGTCATAAAGCGAATACACACAGATGTATATTGTGTGTGCGTGTTATAACATAGTTATAGATATAGACAAAGAGATAATCCATATGAAACTACACATAAGATGATTAGAATCTTATATATTTAAAAATTGATTTAGTCCAATTGTTGTTTTTTTCTTTTTGATAAGTTTCGTATAGGAAAAGTTAATTAATTTTTTATTGCTGGGGGCTTTTCTAAGTACTTTCAAGTGAGAAAATTTGATAGTAAAAAGAAAAACCAGGCAATTAAGTGAGATAATATATATTATAATTAAATTAATATAGTAACACATTACATTAGAGACAATAGCTTTCCAAGTCCCTAGTATTATAAGATATAAAATAATAATTGACTGAGAACTTTTTTACTTGTCGTACTGATTTGTACAATTCACATCGAATAATTAAATTGTCATCATAGTAATCACGAGAACGATACGGTCACAACCATATCCACGATGATACCATTGATCGTCGTCGGATGCATAATAATTGGTTGATTTAGACTCTATAACAGTTCCATGCATGCAATTCCTTATAATAGTTTAGGGACAGTTTGATATTTTTCTCATTGGGCGTATTTTTCAATCGGAAGGGGTATTTTGATAATTTGACAATAATAATATTTGGTAAATCTATCCATAATAAAATGCTAATATGGAACCATAGATAATCTTAATGATTATTGACTAGTATTATACTGATAAATTGGTGTAGGTGATTGAGAGGTTGATTTAATTTCGTAGACATGTGATGGTGATTATTTTCAGCTATCGAGATACGAGTTTCTTTATCTTTGGCCTCTAGTATCCAACATTTTATTTTCGTAAAACTCCATGGTTATATTCAACCTTATATTACTGTGATGTCATCCATGTTACAGTAATTATTTTGCTAATCATTCTATTTCATATTTGTTTATAATATTTTGTCGTATGCTTCATTTTCTTACTTAATTCTTTTATTCTTTCTTGATTGTGAAAACTCAATTTGTCATTTACGATAAAGTTTATTCCCCGATTAATTTCGACATATTTATTTCTTTCAATTGGCGTTGATAAACCTTTTCGACATGGTGCATTGACACATGTTTTAAATGGATTTGGGATGATTTTGGAAGATTAGTTTTTATATATAAAAAATATTTTAATCAAAACTTGCAAAATATTTGTCGCAACCAGTTTTGTTAAAAAAAAAAATTAAAGAAGTCGCCACCAATTGTAATAGGTTCAATTGGTCACCATAAAAATATTTTGGTCAATGAAAATTTTGAAAAAATGGGTAAGTGAGTTTGTTATGTATGGGAAGGTGTAAGGCACCCCCACAACGTCTGTTTTAAAAATAGTTGTCAATTTAAATTTTATTATCCCATTAAATGATTAAGAAAATCATGCGTGGCATATTAACAAAAATATATACATGGGGGTATGATAATTATATAAAATATAAAAACTATATTGAGAGTCTAATATTGAGGTTCATGGTACCCTTCCATCCAATGGTTAAATTTTTATAAAACACTTTCACCTCAAGAATTTCTTCGAGTGTGCATCCAATGCATTCTCCAAATTAATTTTTTTATCGGTTAAGACTTTTGATATAATTTTTATACATAAATAAATATACAATATAGATTTAATAAATAAATAAAATAAAATAAAAATGTTAGGAACCAAGACTATATTTTGTGGACTAAACGATATTGAAATTATCGTTAATCTTTGATTAAACATATTAATATTTTAAATCATACAATTGACATATAAAATCAAGCAACACAAAACATTTATGCAATTCATATATAATCACGAAAGGGGCGTGCTTCAAACAAATAACATGTTAATGACGTATTGAACTATTAACAATCATATATGGATGGGACCTCGGTTCCCATTTTTATATGGATAACCTATCATTTCAACAATACTATTAAATTAGTATAATTGAAAATTATGATTTATTACCGAAAGAAAATTATTATATTAAAGGCTCCACGCTAGACTTCATAAAATCCTTTTCCATCCGATGATTAGGATTTCATAAAATATTTTCCTCAAGAATCCTTTCGGGAGAGGATCCAATGTTACCCAATTGGTTTCGTCATCGGATCAACCTTTAATATATTAATCGACCTACCATCATAAAATGATTCATGGATCCAATAAACACAAAACAATTTACAATCAAAACCCAAATATCATACATAAATTTGGCCCAACACTCAATTAAAAATCTAGGCCCTAACACTAGCCCATCACACTCGACTCATTAATCAACTTGTTTTGATCCATTAAATTCGCAAGCCTGAACCAATCTCTATTAAACCATTTCCCACGTTTAAATCCAAGTAAACTATTATAAGCCCAAACAAATAATGCAAACATACAAAGCCCGTTCTCACCTATGGAACTCATAAATTTGGCCCAATTACCATCAAATCCATATGATGTTCAAACCTAACAGCCCGTAGACTTCACCCTAAAACAAACACTTTTCTTCTTTATGTGCCATCTAGAGTCTCAAGCTTCTAAAATCAAGACAACAATCCAAGGAGAATAAACAATTGAACAATTATAAATATTGGAGAGAGTGATTCACCATGTAGCCAAATTTCCTAAAGCAAATGCAAGAATCCAACAAAACCATGAGGCCATCTTTCACAAATATATTAATCGAGAGCAAGAACCACATAGATGCCAATCTTAGCAATTTTTCGAATCTAGTAAATCATCATTCAAAAATAGAGCATAAGAATAGCCATTTACATCACAAAACCACCATATTGTGCATACCAATTCATGTTTGATACATTAGCTACATTAATCGAGAGCATGAACCACACAGATACATCAATCCTTGTTCAAAACATCAGTAGAAAAAATTGTGAGACACTCTCTTACTATCAGATGCTATGAATACTCCTCTTGTGACTTATAAACATCAAAACCTCAATCAAATGCCCACATATCCTCTCATCCAAACTGAATTAACCAAGAACAATAGCAAAATCGATGAGATTAAAGTGACATAGAGGTTTCATTATTCAAGAATAAAGAGAAATAATAATATTTCTATAGACAGAGTCAAACCACCATATGAATTTGAGTTTCAGCAAAAGAACGAAAAAAAATGCATATTAAACAGAGACGTGCTAACATTCAAGAATATTGATCATTCATCATCTTATCATCAAAATCAGATTATTATGTGAATCCAAGTTCCATAAATTCTAAAAAAAGGAGAAAAATGCACATTTAAACAAAGAAGTTTCGACATTAAAAATGAATGGTCATTCATAGTCATATAGTCAAGGTTTGATTATCACCCGAATCCAGCTCCCATAAACTCACATAAAAGAGGAAAATTTTAAACAGAGATGCATCAACACTCCAACATAACAGTCAGTCACAATACAAAATCAAGGACATAAATCGCGTCATGTTCAAAACATTAACAATAAAATTCATAAGAGATCGCAAGTGTTCTTCCTTTGGCCTACAGGCCATCCAAACTTCAATATAATAAGATAGGCCAATAAAAAGAAAAAGAAAAGCAATCCAGAAGGCTTACCCACACACAACACAAATCTTGAAATCCTTTTTCCCAAAAGAAACCCAACCGAAAAGAAGGAAAAAGAAATTATCACAAAACTCTTGCTCTCCAATTTTCTACCCAAGGATCTAATTTCCTCTCTCAGAATTTTCTCCCTCCCAATCTCTGGAATTTTCTCTCTTTCAATCAATTTTATCACACTAACTTCAATCAATATATGATTTTATATTAATGTTGATTCAAATCAAACACCTCGCACAGAAACTACATTAGGCAAAATCCAAAACATATTTAATTGGCCAGTACCCAAGGCACAACATCAATAACTCATTAATCAATTTTATCAAATGAATTTCAATCAATAGATGAATCCATATAGAGGTTAATTCAAAACAATCACCTCACACTGTCACTACATTGGACAAAGTCTAAACAGATTCATAAAATGGCTCTTAAAAATACAACATCACTTACTCATGATGAATGCATCATAATACGCAATTAAAAATACAACAACACCCATTCAACATCATAACCAGACTTACAAAAGTAAGAACAAAAATTCAATACAAGAATCAACCTTTCTACCTTGTGAATGCTAGGAGATAGAGATCAGGCTGGATTAATCGATGTAAGGGAACCTAAATTAATGGAGTACAAACTCGGGCCAATGGCTGAATTAGAGTATGGTAATGAGGTGTATAGGTAGATTGAGATGAGGGTTAATCGAGTAAAGAAAGAGGATATAGCAAGTATAGTGGTTCGGGTGGTGGCAATGAAGAATTTTCAAGAATGTCGGCTCCTCGAGATCTTACGGTGGCACAAAGGAGGCGTGGGCTTGGTGTGGTAATGGTGGGTTTGGATTGTTTGACAGAGAACGAATTTTGACAAGCAATTGGAAAACAGAAGTGGTTCTAAGATTTTTTCTCCTCCCTCAAACAGCCGACCTCATGCCCTATTTATAATTTTCAGAGTCCTTCTCATAGGGCAGTCAGCCTTTCTCTCTCCTAATCCTTTCTTGAAATCACTACTCACCACAATCCCTTTAATTCCTCCTGAAATCACTCTAATTCCCCCTTCCATTTGTTTATATTTTGGCGCTTCTCCCCCAATCACTCAAAAATAGCTCCCTTTCCTAAAGTAAACTGTAAACCCCTCAGATTACTCATGAAATCTCCAACATCTAAAGCCTAGAATCACTCCTCTTTAGGAATGTGATGACCTACCCCAAATACAAACTTAGGATTGATTGATAGTTATGAATATATGTATTTTGGGTGTTGAAGTGTGTAAACAGGGTGTTAAAAACTGAACTGGGCGCCTAGGCGCTGCGCCCAGTCCAGCAGACTATTGACAAGAGGACACACTAAAGAGTTTGAAACTGGACTGGGCGCACCTCGTGGGTGCCTAGGCGCTACGCCCAGTCCAACGGGCCACAAAGAAGGCGCATGGATGCCTGGGTGCACCCCGCCTGGGCCCCAAATCCTCTATCCGCTCATGATGGTGCCTAAGGCAGCGATTTAGGGAGAAATTTCTAAGGCCAAAGCACCTAGGTGCAACCCAAGGTTTTAAGAACTTGTTACGCGACCAGAACTTGTATCATTAGTTGAAGTTCTGACTTTTAGAGTGAGAGAGAGAGAGAGAGAGAGAAAATTAGAGAAAGAAAGAGAGATTCTTGAGAGTATTTCAAGGATTCAAGCTTGGATTGAAGGATAGAAGAAGATTCAAGAAGGATTTCACAAAGTTGGGAGGATTTGAGGTAAGTTTCTAGTTTCATAAAAATCTAGGGTTTATAGGATTTTGATTGGAACTTTGAATGGAAGACTTAGAATGATTATATAGGTTGATTTGAGCCTATTTATGTTGATATATACTAGGTTTTTTGATGATTTGGTTGATTGAGGGCTTGAAGGCTTGAATTCAACATATTTGGGGTTTTAGAGTGAGAAAGGTAATTTCGTTTGCATTGTTGGTTAGGTTTGTATTGATTGTGACTGTTGGTAATTAATTTGTGGTGTCAGGCACTGTAGGGTGTAGCTTGAGCTTATACATTTTTGTGACATTTTAGATGTCATGTTGCTGCATTTAACTTGTTTAAATATTCAGCCTTTACATTCTTAATGACTCTTCTTATTTTCCCTACTGAGCCTCCTGCTCACCCTATTCCTTTTCTATATCTTTTAGGTGAGACTAGTACTGAGAATCAGGCTGCGGATCAGTAGGAGGCGGCGTGACATGGAAGGCCACCCTAGGAGCACTACGATTTGTATTTTGTTATGACGAAACCTTGGTTATGAATTGAGTACATTTAGTACTTTTATTTGGTTGAATATTATGTTGCTTAAATAGCTTTTTGGTATGTTGGATGGATGGTCGGGAGTGTATGCCGTGTGATTGGGACTCCCGTACCTGGATGATGAACCATGCATCCAGACTTATAGACTTTGATAGTCTTTGTTGACGATATTGATGTGATTATATTTTGCATATTATTTGCATGTGATTAGGAGACCTGAGGCCCTACCTAGAGTGTGAATGTGGTTAGATGGCCAGAGGCCTTGCTAGGCTATGAAATTGCTCTGAATTATTATTGATTATATTTTTTGTGTAATGTGTATGTGACTCCAAGTTGGCATCCTCTGATATACGGGGAGGTGCTGTCAGATATTTGTTAGAATCCGGGGTTAGGACGACGTGTGGTGAGGTCCATAGTGACAGAGTGCACGCAAAAGTGGCGCTCCCGACTAAGTGTGTGGAATTTGGGTCGGGCCTCACAATGAACCCTAGTTGGTGCCAATCTTCTCAAACCCTAACATCACCGCTCCTCGTCATTCCTCTTTTCCATATGAAAAATGGAAACTGGTAGTTTTACCAGTGAAACAGGAACGGGCCAGACCTTGGGCTCTAGGGCTCAAGATGATGGACCGAGTAACCACACAAGTTGAGGAGAGGCTCAAGCATTCAGGCTAAAATTTGGGCTTATAAAACAAGTGGGCTTCATGCTCAACTTAAGCTAAAAGGCCTATTTTATTTCCATGATCATGGGCTATGGCCATATCTTTAGGCTTGATTCTCTTTTAATTTGGGGCCTCTCTTGATTTGAATTAATAATTTGGTTTTGGGCAAAAATGGGGTACAACAGTATTTTTGATGTGAAATTATTTTCCAAGCAAGTTTTGGATTGGGATATATGCATGAGATATTTACATGCATCATATTGTAGATGGCTGTGGATATAGAGTTATGATATGAGTGATTATTTGGACGACTATGTGGGGTCTGGATTTAAGATCGCCATATAGTTGTAGGGCTTGCAGGATGGTCGTGCTAGCTACAGACCATCGAGACGTTATGACTGTCTAGGGTTGATCCGGGGTACTTTGATGTCATAGAGTCCGATGAGGGATTTCGGACTACTGTGTGCTATGGTTGGATATATGTATGTACATAAGATATAAATATGCATATATACACATGAATGATTAGGTGTGTTGTAGCAAGAGCATTATCATAATATTTTCTATTGCACATTAATATTCAGGTTTGCTTCACGACATTCTTCTGATTGATATAATATATATATATATTCTTATGGCTGATTCAGAATTTGAGTTGAGTTGTGGGATGTGGGACCTAGTCCAAGTGCACCTAAACCAAAGGGCACCTAGGCACACCCTGAGCTGTTAAATAGCTTCTACGCGAGCTAGAACAAGTATTTTATGGTGGAGTCCGATTTCAGAGAGAGAAGTAGAGAGAAAAGCCTGTTCTTGAGAGATTATTGAAGATTCAAACAAAATTTCAAGAAGGTTTTCAAGATTCAAGTAAGTTTTCCATGTTTTGGAAATTCTAGGATTTTTGTAGATTTGCTTTGATTCTTTAAAAGATGGATTGTTGCCTTTAGATATGTTTTTTCTAGCATTATTTATGGTTGTTTTACTAGTTTTGATCATTGGTTTAGGTTGAGTTTCGAATTTGGTGAAGTTTGGAGGATTTGGGGAAATCCTAGAGCGAGAAGGTAAGTCTCTTGATTTTTGATTTGATATGATGTTATTGTAGAAAATTGAGGTTATTTAGATGTTATATGGGTTTGGTTTGTGGAAATCGAGAGGTTAGGAGAAAGGGGACGAAAACCTAACTTTGGAAAATTGTGTTGTAAGTTGAGCTTGATCAAGGTAGGGGATTCCTAACCCGTTTCTTGTTCCATATTATTCTTTATTTATAAAGTGCGGTTTTTATCTTCATTGTTCATCCAATTTGTGTTCTTGCCTTATCATTCGTAAGGAAGAACGAGCCTAGGGTTAATTCTCAATTTCTTTTAAATGTAGATTGCATTAACCTAATTACATGTTCAATCATTCATTGGGCATGGTGTGATCTTGTTCATGTATCATGTAATAGTTATATATATGTAGGTTGAATATATATATATATATATATATATATTTATGTTCACTTTGACATGGCATGAACATAAATGCATTAGAGATGCATGGGATGCTCGGGTATGGACTTAGGATACCAGAAGATTACTTTTAAGTCACATGGGAGGATGGTTGCGTGTCGAGGAATGGACACGGGTCATATGACTTCATGTGAGGCAACACACTAGTAGTATGGGCCTGATCGCCTAAACCCATTTCGGGTGTAGTGTGAATGATGAGTGTGCTCACATTCATTGATGGTTGTTGAACCATGTTGTACATTCGGTGATGTGGTCAATCCATGGTTGGAGGCTATGGAATTGATGAATGGTTTTACATCGAAGGAGATACTCGGATTATTGTTGTGTTATATGACATGAGCATGGATGACAGCATATTCATGCATAACCTTTGTCTTTGGATTCGACCTTTATTGTTATTTGCTCTAGTTATCCTATTAAGTTTCTATCTCATTACTTTATTTTCCTTCCTTCTTATTGGTGAGACTGGTACGAGTGTCGGTGATGCGGCTTAGTAGAGACACTGTTATGGCGCGGATGACACTTAGGGAGATGAGTGTAGGTTTGGATTGAGTGACTTGAACCTTTTGTTGACATGCTTATTGTATTGATTACATGTATTTCTTATCGACTATTTGCCACCATTTGGTATGGATTGAGGGCGGTTAGAAGGAAATCCCTATATTTGGATCTTCTGAACTGGGGTTTGGCCTTTACTTCTGTTTGCATAATGTTTTGAATTATATATGATGTTTGATTTTTGGAAACAGTCTGTGCATGCTACTACATGGCTTGAGGCCCTACTAGGTTATGATTTGCATGCTCATAAAGGTCGGAGACCCTTGCTAGATTTTGATGTGATTGTGTGATTATTGTTGTGTTTGATTTGGGTGGGCATTCTCGATATACATCAACACCATGTAACGTTTCTATATCGGGGCGTTATAAATCAAGAACAAAATGTTGGCAGAACTTCTATCGTCAATCAAGACCCACTTGACATTAATATTGGCAACATGGATGGTGACTATTAGTGCGTTATGATGTGGATGCATGAGTCTAGTTGCCTCTTTATCAACAAAAGCCATCACCTTATTTGTAGCCATATTATGCACTGTCCTTGTCTAAAATTAGGATTGGCACTCTCTCTTGCATGACGACTTGCTGTAGAATGAGAAACTCCATTGATATCTAATACCCCTAAAATCACATGGCAAGTTGGAACATTATCAATCTGCTTTTGATTCTTGTCTACACTCCTAACATATGTTGTCTTCCCTTTCTTAGTAAGAAGATATGTGAGATGTCCTCTCTTTCATAGTTTTATTATCTCATTTGTCAACATGAAGCAGTCTTCTGTGTTATGACTATGATTCTGGGGGGACTCACATCACTTGGTAGTATCCTAATGAGTTCTCTCAAGCTTGCCAACCCCATTGACTTCATTATGGTAACTGCCTATTATAGCTCAATATTGAAGGAATAGTCCGAGGCTTTCTTTGAAAATCATTTCTTGGACCTCCTTGCCTAGTTTAAGATTGGTTAGTTCCTGGAGCTACCCCATGCGAGCTAGATCTCTCATCAATCAAGTGACCTTGCTTCTCTCCACTAGGATAAGCGTTTTTCCCCTATGAGTGTTTGTGCAAGTCTTCCTCCCATTTGATATGTATAGTTGCTTTAAGGGTAATGTCCTCCATGGTTTTGCAATCATACTTCGTTAACTCTTCGTCTAGGAGACCTTCTGCCTTAAAAGCTCACACAATAATTTTAGGATAGCAATTAGGGATAGAGACCCTCTCGTTGTTGTATCTGGTCAAGTAGATCATGGTGGACTCACCAGGCATGGGTTAGGTCTAGTAAAAGTTATCTGAGCATTTCTAAATCTCTCTACTTTCGGCTAAGTGCAATAGGAAAGCATCAATCGACTTGACAAATGTAGAAATACTACTATTTGGCAAACCAATGAACCACTGTAGACCACCCCAACCAGACTAGATCCAAACTCTTTAAGCATGCATGCC
The DNA here is from genome assembly GCA_963580455.1 of Euonymus europaeus. NCBI lineage: Eukaryota > Viridiplantae > Streptophyta > Magnoliopsida > Celastrales > Celastraceae > Euonymus > Euonymus europaeus. Next base: position 9,033,797 of record OY756961.1, on the reverse strand, counting down.
TCCCTTATGCACTATAGGATGGCTGTGGCAAGCATCTATTGTTTGTAACAAGCCACATGTTCCCTGGGATCCGTCACTCCTTCATAAAACTTCATAGTAGGAATTATAAACATTGGAGGCAACTCTGCCGAAACAATATGCACCGAGAAAGAAGAATCTGTGAAAGAGGAGTACTGGTGATCCTTCTCATTGCCTCCATTACTGCAAATAGGCGAGCTACTTCTCATTCCACAACACTATCATTAAACTTTGAACTGCTTCCTAGGCTAGGAAGAGTAAACAATAAGGGTCTTTCTCCAATTCCTCCTCCTATTAGCTGTCTATCACGGGGGAGTGAAATGAGGTGGTCTATCCTAGGCAACACCACCGTCATATTGCTACTCGCCTCCTATTTGTAGAGAATGTGATATGTTCTCATACTGCTAGGATGTCGTGGAGAATAATCTAGAATACTATTGTTAGCCACCCAAGGACCGACTGTGGGGGTGTGCGTCGTTGGGGCTATGACGGTCAAGTGAGTCCAATAATAGAGCAGATACTTGAGACCATGGTGGAGACTGCCTAAATATGAGAAGAAGGGACGATGTTTTTGGCTGATTAGAGATAGTAGAAAAGGTTTGAGGTTGAGATGAAAACTTTCGATTAAGGATTCTAGTTGCCTAAAATATATATATATACACACACACAGACACAGATATAGTTTAGCAATATCCTGTTGAAGTGTTTTAATACTAGGGTTTGGTGTTTTGTAGTGAGAATACCAATGTCCCTCCCCACCTTTTAGAAGGGGAGACGGGTATTTATAGTATTGGGGATAATCATGAAAAATTCATTTACTAAAGATTGTAAATTTCTTGGTAATAAGAAAGGACAGGGCCAATCTAAAAAGCATAAAGCAAACCTAAAGGTGTTAGGTTTTATAGGCATGTCAGAGATAGTGACTTGTAAATGATGGAGAGTTGAATTGTAGGGCGTAAAGTAGGTGTGGCAATAGGTAAAGCAAAATTATGTTATTTAATGCAAAGTGGAGGTCGGTTAACACATTATCTATTTGGATAAAAGATTTCTAACACTGATAATATTTGCCAACTAGCAAATATATTTCTTTTACGTTGAACTATAGGTCCTACGAGTGAGCTACATCTCTAATGAGCTTCTTAGCTTGGAAGGGAAGCCTCATATATGCCCCTGAGGTATTGGACCTGGGCTGAAAATCTCGGATCTAAGCCTGAGTTAAACAAGTTCTATGGTGAACTTGGTCAAATCTTAACTTTGACTGAAAAGTGGGTCTGGCCTAATTTTGGCCAGTACAGAGGGTAAGTAAGACATTTTACAAGCCCAACAAAATAATTTTAAAATTATAAAAAAGGTGGGGCTAAAGTTGCAATTTATGTTTTGAAAGAGCTATTTTTTGAAAAAAAAACCCCCACTTTGAACATGGAAAATGAATGCAAAACTGAGGAAGAAGATGGAGGAGAAGGAGAAGGAAGATAGAGAAGTAAACGAAGAAGAAGACCAAGTTGTGAACTTGTGGGAGGTGTCAACCAACGGAGTTAAGATCAATTATGACAAGATTATTGACAAATTTGGCTGCAAGAGGTTAGATGATGCAATTGTCTGCCGCGTTGAACGATTCACTAATCTCCTAGCGCATGTATTTCTTCTTTGTTTACCTGTAATGCTATTCACTAATCTCCTAGCGCATGTATTTCTTCTTTGTTTACCTGTAATGCTATTTTCCATTTCTTTTTTCTTCGAGAAAAGAAAAATTAGAACTCTCACTATAAGCTCGATGTTTCAACCAAATATCATTCTTCAAAACTTTCGGGTCTCCCTACAATTATTATACAAAAAGTACAATAAATACCATATATTGATAGGTGAAGAAGTTGAAGCAATCCAAACTTATTTTTTTCCTATTTAAAAAAGGCATTCCCCCAATTTTTCTGGAGTGAAACTGGTGATTTCGAAAGCTAAATCGAAAGGTCTTTAACTCTTGAGATTAATATCATATTAAAGCTTATCATTAAACTGTAGAAGGTTTGCTTGGCTCATTGGTTTAGACTAGAAATGAAAGTTTTTTAAACTGATTGGAAATGAACAGCTTTGAAAATCTGTGCTTGTTTACAAATTTGATACACTAGTTTTAGAGGGTTTAAAAAATCCCCAATTCCATTATGGTTATTATTTGAGTGGTTTAGAAAAAAACTTGATTCGGGGTGTTTTGAGGGTTTCTTGAACTAGTTCTCTCTTTTTCCCTTCCCAAACAGAGCTGCATCTCCCATCTTCTCATTACAACAGTTGCATACTCTCATCACCACATTCTCTTCCATTTTCAAATCGATCAAAGACTCGGAATCTATCCACCCTTGATCAACTTGTCAACCTCAGATCTATTTTATCAATTTGAAGGTAACAATCATACTTCTTTTAATCGATTTCATGCATGCTCACACTCATAAACTATTTATACAATACAATAACAATTTCGATAATCAATGTCATGTAAATGGTCAGCTTGAACATGAAGAGGTTCATATACGATTCCAATTTCAACCGCTTGATAACTGTTTATGGTGGTACTTGGTGACATTGGGGTCATTGACTTAATACCCTCAAGGCCTCCAAGTGATTGTGTCATCTTAAAATAGGTCAAAACATGGTTCAACTGTGTTTGTATCATACTTTTACAAGTCCTATGGGCTGGGTTGGTTCCAAGAAGTTGGGTTGCATGATAGTTAAAAGGGCTAGAAAGTAATGGATAGTGTGAGTAGGCTGAACGTCAATATGACAACGGGCTAGGTTTTAGTTGCAATTTCTGTGAATTAAGTAGGAAATGGACCATTAATTTTAATATTAAATGAGCCCAGTTTTGATAGTTGTTGTGGGAAATAATACTTGGTCTTTAAAGTTACCAAGAATTTAGGAGATAATGACTTATCTTACCTATTTTGTAGGGGATATTGGTTCAGCTGAGTTGAAGAGTTATGGGGCATGAGGGATGATTGTTTCAGTGGTGTGGCATTAAGGGAATATGTTGAAACCACTACCACAACAGTTGGAGAAGATGGAGGCATATTGGAGAGAATTTTGGATAGTTGCAGTCAATGGCAGAAGGGACAGTTGGTTCCAGAATTCTTAAAAGATATGTATTGACAAAGAGGAAGAAGTGGCCACACAACCAAATACACAAAAACTCAGCCCAACGACATCAATCTCTCTTTCAATCTTTCTTTCAATCTTTCAAGCATTCTAGCGCTTTAGCTTACATTCTGCTTTGTACACACTTTTCTATAATTATTTCGATCATCAATGAAATATTACAGTTTGGCATTTATGTTTAGTCTAATATCTAGTGAAGCTTTTTCCAGTGGATCTAGAGTTCCTTGAGGAGTCGTATCAGATTACGAGTGACCCCTTTCCTTTTACAATCGTTTACTAGAAATTGGATTTCAGTGCATTCACATCCATTTTCCATACTTTGAGAATGACTGCAAGTCTCAAGCACATCTGTACAAACCGTCTCGTCACTAAGGGGAAAGATTGACTTATTTGGCAAATTGCAGCCAAATAAAGGCAACATCCTTTTTGGCACACCTGGTGGGACTCACGGGTTCTTGTTAGACATGCCGCCCAAAACTCGAAGATTTAATAAGAAAATTGCAGTGGGAAGCGATCTTCCTGTGGAAGATTCTACAACAATAGGGCTCATCAATCACCACCACCTCAAGAGGTGTTGTTTTCATAGAATTCATTACAAAGGGAGCAGGCCACTCAGAGTAGGGCTCAAAGTCCAGTACCATCCAAGCATATCGATGTGCTGGACACTAGACTAAAAGAATTTCAAACAGTGATTATGCTCACACTGCAAACTACACTCCAGAATGCAATACAAACCGTCATGCATTCCCTCTCAAAGGAGAAGATGACTCAATTCACAAGGCAAACAAAGGCAAGACCAAAGCCTCTAAACACCGGGGGGGCATGATTCAAGAGTGCAAGATTCTGTTGAATGACAAAATCAAACTAAACAGGTCAGATATACTCCACCCCATAAAAGGAAAAGAGTATTCCTGTCAAGACCGGTATTTGATGTTCACCAGGCCAAAAGTCCAATCTCAGGTCTTTGCTCACATCAATCAAGCTAACTCTCCAGCAGCTTACTACCTGGCGAGGTACCTAATGTCAACCATCAGGGAGGCACATCCCAAGTTCCTAGATTCACTGTCTACGAGAATCCTGCTAGCTAGATTCCACCTGTAGATATGGATGCTATCAGAAATGTTGTGCAGGAACTCTATGGACCTGGACTCAGACAGATAGGTTGCCCTGAATATCATAAACCATACATGGAGTTCATTGACCTGGAGAATCCTTATCCTCGAGGATTCAAAGTTCCAGAATTCACGTTGTTTTCTGGAGAGGAGATGAAGTCCATTATTGATCATATTGGGCGTTTACCATCCTGTGAGGTGAGTTGGCTAATTATGATAACTTTGATAACCTCATATTGTGTCTATTTCCCAATTCATTTACAAGATCAACATTTACTTGGTTCTCAACATTACCATGAAATTCTCTGGGTTCATGGAGAGAAATGGAGTGAAATCTTTCATACACAGTTCTTAAGATCTGAGCTAGAAGTTTGCATTGTTGAACTATCTAGGCTGTCACAAAGATTTGGAGAAAGTTCTGACGTATTCTTGAGCAGATTCAAAAAGATAAGGAACTCATACAAAATATTCCTTCCCGAAACTGAGTTTGTAAAGATGGCTCAACAATGTCTTGATATTGAGCTGCACAAAAAATTTCGAGGAATAGAATTTCGGGACTTTTATGAACTGGCAGAAAAGGTGACAGAATATGAAGATCTACTCAAAGAAGAATCTCGGAGAACGAAAATCTCAGCAGGGACTTATTACAAGGAAGTACAGTATGACGTGAAGACTGCAGAGATAGTTAAGAAAGTAGGACTAGTCTCGTGTCCATCACTTGTGAAACCTAAAGATGGGACCAAGAAATCACTCAATAGTGGACTTGTCTACACTTTTGATAATGCCAAGACAGAAGAGATATTCAACTTCTTGCTTGCTGAAAAATTCTTGTCCTTTCATGCCGGTCACAAAATACCATTCAAAGATGAGTTGAAAAATAAGGAATATTGTAAGTACCATGACCTCTAGACACATTGTAATATGAATTGTTGGGCTTTGCGTAACATGATTCAGGAGAACATCAAGAAAGGAGCCATCAGATTTTATGACAAGGAAACCATGCTGATCGAGGAAGACCCATTTCCTCCAGCGGCTACAATCAATGCGATCAACGCTGATCTCAGGAGTCTACTAAATAGGAGATGTTATGAATGGGAGACCCATCAACCTAGAGCATAAAAGTTTGAATGGAGGCAAAAAAAACCCTGATGGTATCAACGGTCTACAAATACAGAATCAACGACCAAGAGTTATCAACAGTTACCAAAGACAAAGGTACGTAGTACCTTACCCAGTACACTATGATTAGAAATGGCATAGAGTGCAGGCTCGAAATTTCCCTCTACTATTAACATGGACTCAGAAATGAAGGCTGCAAAGACAGAATTTGGGGCCTATGTATAGGGAGAGGGACAAAAAAGTATAACGGGTTAAAAACTCTTTCTGCTCTAAACCATATTACTTCAAGCCAAGAAGAGTTCATTGTGATGAATGGAAGAATGATCAAGGGTCGCCTAGATATTTAGCCAAATTAAAAATCAAACCAGATGATCAAGCAAGACGAGGTTCAAAAGGAGATGGTCAGACCAACGAAGTACTTTCATCTTCTAAAGTTAGTCATACTTTTGGTTGCTTTATGGTAGAAGCTATCTCTGTTGCGTATCAGTGTAACGTCATTACACTACCACCCGTATACTAAGCTTCCAAATTCAGTGGGTCATCTAAGACAGAGATGGAAGGTGAAGATGAAACTCAGAGTGTGTTCATCATCCAGACTGTTGATGAAAACAACCCAAAGAAGGTCATATTTGGGAAGCCATCCTATACCATGATTCAACACATTCGGCCACTATACATTCATGTTAAGATGAATGGTCATCCTATAAACAAAATGTTAGTGGACAACGGATCAGCGGTAAACACAATACCGGTCTCGATGCTAAGCATTCTTGGTTTGACATAAAATGATTTGATCCAAACATACATCACAATGACTGGATTCACTGGAGAAATCACCAAGGCAGTAAGAGTGCTGTCAATGCAACTAACGGTAGGCAATAAGACCTCTCTAACTGCTTTCTTTGTCATTAATTCCAATGCTAGATATCATGCTTTGTTAGGAAGGGATTGGATACATACCAACTGGTGTGTACCGTCTTCTCTACATCTATTGTTGTTGTTTTGGAAGGACAATGATGTAGAGGTGGTATGGGCAAATCGTAGGCCATTCTAGGCCAATTCAAACAATGTGAAAGCTGAATACAATGACGATGACATGGGAGCAATAAAATTCTTTGGTCGCACCAATGAAGAAAATTCAAAGTATTTTTTTGCGTCCAAAGCAGAGTTCAGTTTCATTTTGAGGAGAGCAAAAGAGATGATCCGGCCTAAGGCAGTTGTGCCATATAGGCCAACCTCTATTCCTATCATTAAAAAGTTCCATAATGCCTCTTTCTCCGTCAGAAAGGGGGTAGTACTGGCCACAGTCAGAAAATCATAGATGTAGGCCATACTAGACAGACTGTTCGGATATCAAGGATAGGAACAAAATGGAGCAGAGATGATCTTCGAAGATAAGGAAGATGAAGTTGAGGGCGAAGAAATCCAAACTAAAGATCTAAAAAAAGCACCACCTAAGTTGGACGATCTGAAAGCAAATGTGGAAGACTCATTGGAGGAAATGAATTTGGGAATAGAGGAGGACCCACGATCTACTTACATCAGCAAGCTCTTGGACTAAAATACCAAGGTACAATTAATTAAGTTGTTAAAAGAGTATCATGTTTGTTTTTCTTGGAATTACGATGAGATGTTAGGTTTAAGCCAAAATTTAGTACAACGCCAGCTTCCAATCAAAGTTGATTGCAAAGCGATCAAACAAGCTTCAAGGAGGATTTTCGTAGAAATTGAGCTCAAAGTCAAAGAAGAAATTCAGAAGCTGCTCAAAGGTGGCTTCATATGACCAATACGCTATTCAGAATGGCTCTCCAACATTGTGCTAGTGGTCAAGAAGAATGGTAATATCCAAGTATACGTTGACTTCAGGGATCTGAACGTAGCCACTCCAAAGGATGTTTATGTCATGCCAGTAGCTAATATGTTGGTTGATGATGAACTACATAACAAGATTTTGTCTATGATTGATGGTTGTGCCAGCTACAACCAGATCTTTTTTGCAGAAAAAGATACTTCCAAGAATGCATTCAGATGTCCTGGGGCTCTAGGAACCTTTGAATGTGTTGTCATGCCATTCAGTCTCAAGAATGTAGGGGCGACTTACCAAAGAGCAATGAATGTCATATTCCACGACATGATCGAAAACTTTTTGGAAGGTGTACAGAGATGATCACATTACACATTTACATAAGAGCTTTGACATAATGAGATCACAACAGTTGAAACTTACACATTTACATAAGAGCTTTGACATAATGAGATCACAACAGTTGAAACTTAATACACTTAAGTGTGCATTTGGGGTGAAGACAAAAAACTTCCTAGGATTTTTAATTCATCAGAGAGGAGTGGAAGTGGATAAGAACAAATCCAGAGCAATCATGAATGCAGTAACGCCCAAAACCAAGAAAGTTTTGTAGCATTTTTTGGGTCAGGTAAATTATTTGAGGCGATTCCTTGCGTGCTTAAATTCGACGGCTCAAGCACATGTAATGTAGTTGGAGCAGGAATAGTAATTGAGTCACATGGAGATACTAAATCAGTATTGTGATTAAATCTGGATATTGACTACACCAATAATCAAGCTTACGAGGCTCTTCTGATTGGCCTGGAGATTTTGAAAGAACTTGGAGCAAGGGACGTCAAGGTGGTAAGAGATTCACAACTTGCAGTAAGGCAGCTGACTAAAGAGTACAAATGCAACAATCTAGCTCTAGCACCATATTACGCTGTGTCCAACTGATTCCTAAGTTCAAAGAAGTCACGCTCAATTATCTGCTAAGGGAAAAAATTGGGAGGCCAATGAATTAGCTTAAACTGCTTCAAGATTGCAAATGTCTACAGATTTGACGTATAAGATTATTCCGGTAGAGAAGCGCCAACACCTATTGATCAAAGAAAGAGGCATGCTAGCAAAAGTTTTGAATGTTGAAAATTTGGCAACTGATTGGAGGCAGTCGATTGTGGATTATTTAAAGAATCCAAATCTCAAGACACCTAGAATGATCAGAATGCAAGCTCAACGCTACGTGCTAATGGAAGGAGAATGCTACAAAAAAGAGTATGACGATTTACTTTTATGTCATCGCAATTTTGTAGACAGTATGGAAATATTGAGGTAGGTTCATGAAGGATTGTGTGGAGCTCACCAAGCAGAAATCAAGATGCATTGGTTGATTAGACGACACAGATATTTTTGGCCTACGATCTTAAAGGATTGCATTAGATATGCATAGGGATGCAGACAATGTTAGAGGTTTGGAAGCATTTAGAGAATCCCTACTATAGAAATTCACCTGATTGTCAAGCCATGGTTGTTCCGGAGTTGGGCCATTGACATAATTGGGAAGATCCATCCATCCTTTTCTAAGAACTATAGTTTCTTGGTGGTTGCAACAGATTATTTCACCAAATGGGTGGAGGCAGTTCCAAAAATGAATGTGAAGCAAAGCGATATGGTGGAGTTTGTTAAAGAGCATCTGATCTATCGCTTTGGGATCCTAGAGTGGATCACAACCGATCAAGGTACAATGTTCACATGAGATGAATTTAGAACACTCACTGAAGATTTTGGGATCAAGCTGATTAATTCAACTCTTTATTACCCTTAAGTCAACGGTCAAACAGAGGCGAGTAATAAGATTCTGATCAACATGCTAGAGAAGATGATAGAATAAAATCCTAGAGCGTGGCACAGAATCCTTCCAAAAATTTTGTGGGCATACAGGACAACAAGGTGTTCAAGCACCGGTACGAGTTTATTCAGTCTAACATATGGTCACGACGTCGTGCTACTAATGGAAGTAGCCATTCCATCACTGAGAGTGGCAAGATAGCACGGTTTGATTACGAAAGAATACTCCGAGGCGATGATGATGGAGTTGGAACAGCTAGATGAAGACCACATTCAGGCCTTCAACAAGATGATTGTTCAAAAAAAGAAGATAGCCAGAGCATACAATAAAAGAATTAAGAAGAAGATCTTTTATGAAGGATGACTAGTTTGGAATGCTATATTGCCTCTGTGTCTACGGATCGTGAATTGCACAAATGGTGCCCCAATTGGGAGGGACCCTTCAAGATTCATAAAGTTTTAAGAGGAAATGATTATTGGCTTAGTATCTTAGAAGGACAGTCTCAGATAAAGTTTATTAATGGCAAGTTCCTTAAAGGATATTTTCCTATTATTTGGGAAAGGAATCGTTTCGTTCAGAAAAGCATGTGATTGGGCCAATGCATGGCCCAATAACTTGTCTAGTAGTAAGTAAATATCAATGTAATTATCAAAGACAAGTTATTAAATAAAAAGGCCGAAACACGGCTTGCATGTTCAGATAGTTAGTAAAATAAAAGACCGACCTTCAATCCCAAAGATGTTCAAATACATTCATCCAAAAAACTCAAGAAAGATTTCAAATAGCAGGAAAATCTAATTTGTGGGCATACAGGACAACAAGGTGTTCAAGCACCGGTACGAGTTTATTCAGTCTAACATATGGTCACGACGTCGTGCTACTAATGGAAGTAGCCATTCCATCACTGAGAGTGGCAAGATAGCATGGTTTGATTACGAAAGAATACTCCGAGGCGATGATGATGGAGTTGGAACAGCTAGATGAAGACCACATTCAGGCCTTCAACAAGATGATTGTTCAAAAAAAGAAGATAGCCAGAGCATACAATAAAAGAATTAAGAAGAAGATCTTTTATGAAGGACGACTAGTTTGGAATGCTATATTGCCTCTGTGTCTACGGATCGTGAATTGCACAAATGGTGCCCCAATTGGGAGGGACCCTTCAAGATTCATAAAGTTTTAAGAGGAAATGATTATTGGCTTAGTATCTTAGAAGGACAGTCTCAGATAAAGTTTATTAATGGCAAGTTCCTTAAAGGATATTTTCCTATTATTTGGGAAAGGAATCGTTTCGTTCAGAAAAGCATGTGATTGGGCCAATGCATGGCCCAATAACTTGTCTAGTAGTAAGTAAATATCAATGTAATTATCAAAGACAAGTTATTAAATAAAAAGGCCGAAACACGGCTTGCATGTTCAGATAGTTAGTAAAATAAAAGACCGACCTTCAATCCCAAAGATGTTCAAATACATTCATCCAAAAAACTCAAGAAAGATTTCAAATAGCAGGAAAATCTAATTTTTTCACGATTTGCCACTGATTGGACAGAAGGGCAATCTTCTAGTGTATCTGTTGTTGCTCAAGGTTTCTACGAAGGACTGTGTCATAAGAGTTCTTGATCTCGATCGCCATCAACTTCAGTTGTGTCATTTCTTCCGAACTAGCTGCAGACAAAACATCAATTTGCTTCTTCAGATCAAGAGATTTCTCCTTCATGTCTTCAATCTCCTTGTATAGTTCAATGATCCGGTCTTGATGATCAAGGATGGCTTGGCCCAATTTGATATCTTCAGCTCTAGAACGTTCAATGCCATCTTTTAATTCCTTAGCCTGGTCATTAAGTTTGGAGAAGTCATTACACCTGGCGGAAAGGACTGCACGTTCATCTGTGAATCGCTGGAAAAAGGAAATCATAATGGGAAGCTCTGATTCAAGACGAAGGAGTTGATATATGAATGAACAAGAGAGAGTAGGATCATGCAACAGTATCTCGACAGCAGACATACACTGACTGGAGGTGTTAATAGTCAAGTCTGATAAGTCCGCAAGCAGTTTTTCTTGAAGGGATAGTGTAGCAGCATGAATATCATCTTTCGATGAGAATCTTCTACAATTTTTCTGCAATGGTGGTTGTCAGGAAATCAAGGTTGAGGCCACTCAGCGGATCATCAAAATCTTCCAAATTTACAGCATCCAAAATCTTGAAAGGAGGATTACTACCAGAAGCTTGCACGGTTTGGAGAGTCAAGTTCAATTCAAAGGAGTAAAATTATCAATAAATATAATATACTTGGGATATTGGACTTGGTTTGAAGGAAAAGAGGACAGGGGGTTAACTTGATAAAGCTTATGCGAAGGAGATGATTTTTCTTTCTTCACAGTGCCAATTGGAGTGAAAGGGGAGATGAATTTGGCAGCACCCGAAGATGCATCAATAGGGTCATCTCTTGAAATGTGGATGGAAGACTTAAGTGAATGGTTCTCACATTCACTTTCTGAATTTGAGGTATCACTAATGTTGATGGCAGGACTAGGAGACTTACGAGAAGAGGCCTTAGTGGCAACTCGAAGACGTACAAATTGTTTAGGGAAAGTTCCCCTGGAAGCAAGTTGTTTCTTGGCAATCTTGTTAGCGTTGGCTTTCTTGGGGAAGGGCTGGATGGTTCGGGGGAACTTGTTGCAGAGAGAAAGTCAGAATATAAAGATAAAGAAAATGGTAAATCAAGTTAGTAAAATTACCTTCTAGAGATTCTGTTCTTGCAGTAGTCTTAAGCTTCATCATGATAGAGGATGATGAAAAAGTTTCTTTTTCTTTTTGATTCCACCATTCTCTTAAAGCTTTGCCCCTAGAAGGTCTGTCTGGTGGAGGAGTAGAGAAATGAAAGGAATCAAACAACATGGTAGTCAACAATGATTGTCTTGGAAGTAATGGAAACTCTGGGACGATTGGGTGGATTGAATATAGGATTGGGTAATTCAGGTATACCTTGGGTAAAACCAAACTGCCGAGCCCAATACTCAGGAGTGTAGAGTTCTAGGCTGCAGGTTGGATTACGAGGATGACTTAAAGTCACACCAAGGTGAAGGTATTTGCAGATCAAGAAACTTCCCCAGACTGATCTGATTTCAAGCTCATTCATATTCAAATCTGTGATAGGAAGGTCAAGCCAAAAGGGGCCAATGTTGTCTATAAAGCGGTAGAAGAGATGGTTGAGACGGTCAAAAGATAAGTTTGAAAAGAAGGTATATTCAAATGAGCCATTACTAGTGCAGCTAGCAACTAATTCTCCATAGGAGTAACAGCTGACATGAGGGATAAACGATCAAGAACACAATTCAGTAAGGTAACAAAAAAACCATAAAGGTAGGAGCCAGTATAGGGGGTATTGAAGCCAGGAGAAGGATGGGTCATATTAGCCATCGCCAAATAGAAGAGGACTAGAAGCATATGAGCAAGAGCGAGTTTGTTACCACTGGCTAAGACTTGGGCGATGGGTAAATATTCTTTGGTGGGTTGGTTAGCAGAAACACAAAAAAAAAAGTGGAAAAAAACACCAAAGAAAGGCAGTGTTTTCCTCGATTCCAAGGTACCTGAGATGAAAGTACGGGCCTTGAAGTAAGAATTGCACTTGAAGATTACATCAGAAAGTTGTATTTATGGGTTTGAAGGAGCAGCAACCAGATGGGGAACATCTATACCTGTTATTGGCAGACCGATTAGCGGAGCTACGTCACGTAGAGTAATAGACATGGGTCCACAACATAAGAGGAAAGAGTTGTATGATCGAGACCAAAAACAACATATGGCGGCGTTCAAGAGATTTTCTTCGAAAGGGACCTCAACCCTAGAGAGGGCGATTATACGGTCAATGCCAGCCATGGCCCAAAAATATGAAAAGAGAGGGGCCAAGTGGTCAATCCATTCTCCCCAGTTATCAGAGGGTTTTGACCAGACACGAGGTTTCACAACAGGGACCATAAAGTGGTAATGGAAAGGGAGTTCTTAGAGACTCTGGTAGGCCAAAGGTATTTGTCACTCAGCATTAGGTAAGGTTGATGGTATGAATTTTTCGATGGAGGGGGGAATCAACCATAATGAAAAGGTGATGAGGTGCTGAAATTAGGGTTTCTTAGTGAGGAATAAGGAATAGTTATGTGGAAGGAAGAAGGAGTGACGTGTGAGTCTTAAAAGAGAATAAGTTTCTTGGGAAGTGTTAAGAAGGTAGGGGACTGTTTTGAATGCAAGAGTTATTGTAGTTTTGAAATTCAAACACCAATTCAGGTTAATCTTTAACTTGATTAGCGCGCGGGGCATTGTTTGTACCATAATTTTACAAGTCCTATAGGTCGGGTTGGTTCCTAGAAGTTGGGCTCCATGATAGTTAAAAGGGCTGGACAGTCATGGATAGTGTGAGTAGGTTGAAAGTCAAGAAGATAATGGGCCGGATTTTAGTTGCAATTTATGTGAATTAAGTAGGAAATGGGCCATTAATTTCAGTATTAAATGAACCTGATTTTGATAGTTGTTGAGGGAAACAAGACTTCATCTTTGAAGTTACCTAGAATTTAGGAGATAAAGACTTATTTTACCTATTTTGTACGGGATATTGGTTCAGCTGAGTTGATGTGTTATAGGGCATGGGGGATGATTGTTTCAGTGGTATGGCATTAAGGGAATATGGTGAAGCCACTACCACAACAGTCGGAGAAGATGTAGACATATTGGAGAGAATTTTGGATAGTTGCAGTCATGGCAAAAGGGGCAGTTGATTCCAGAATTCTTAAGAGATATATATTGGCAAAGAGGAAGAAGAGGACACAACAAAATACACAAAACTCTGCCTAAGGACATCAATCTCTCTATCTCTCTTTCAATCTCTCTTTCAATCTTTCAAACATTTTAACGCTCTAGTTTACATTCAGTTTTGTACACACTTTTATGTAATTATTTTGATCATTAATAAAATATTACAGTTTGACATTTCTGTTTAGTCTAGTATCTAGTGAAGCGTTTTCCGGTGGATTTAGAGTTCCTTGAGGAGTTATAGTGAGATTATGAGTGATTCATTTCCTTTTACAATCGTTTAATAGAAGTTAGATTTCAGTGCATTCACATCAATTTTTCATACTTCGAGACTGGCTGCAAGTCTCTAACACACTTGTACAAACTGTCTCATCACTAAGGGACAAGAATTTGACCTATTTGGCTGATTGCAACCAAATAGAGGCAAAACATTTTTTCTTCTAAGCTACAAGGTCTCAAAGTGTCACGTGCACAAGAAGAGGCCACGTGTTAAGGAAAATAAATAATAAAAAATATGTATGTGAACTCAAGGTCAGTCGACCCCCAAACCGGAGTACAGCTTCCCAATTGGCTTGGAAAACCCACGGGTTGACGCGTATAGAAAAAAAAAGGGAGCCCGCCGCCGTCCCTTCTCTCTTTTTCTCTTTGCTTCCTTTGAACGAACCTCCCAACTTCTACCCACACCATTTATTAGGTACCTCTCTTCTGCCCTAGATTTCTCGATTTTTCCAAGTCATTTCTTATTGCGATTTAGCTGTCTGGTTTGTTGCTTCTTTGAGTTGTGGTTTTTTCATTTGTTTCCTTTTTCTCTGCGAATGGGTGTGTCACACTCAAATTGTAAAGGGAACAAATCTGAAATGTTGAAAGAGGAAAGGAGCAGGAGTTCACAGGATTATCCAGCAGTCAGGGAGTAGCACCTACCCTATTCTTGAATAAAACCCCAAGATACAAACAGAGAGAATTCGCTATAACCAGTAGGAAATAATATTAATTCATTTCATAAAAAACTGGTGTGCACCAGTGCAGTACCATATATCCCCACATGACCACCTGTCAGAACCTTTTCTTTAAGACCTAAGATTCCTTACACGGCAAGTAAAGATTAATACGTAACTAAGCAAGTAACTAATTAATGTCTACTACAAAACGACTATGCGTGATTTATTTGTAAACCAACTACTTTAGTGAAGGCCCCATGAAATGGCCCTGGCACCGAAACCATTAAAACCCAGAAGATAGGCCCATATGTTCTCCATGTTTCTTCAAGAGCACGATAAACCTGGATGAATTCTGCAGCCACAAAAAAGGAACATGACAAACCCTTCTCCTTAAAGCACCTTGCCCACAAGGTGAGAAAATTCTTCCAGTAATTTCGTGTACTGAACCCAAGTCGCATCCTCATCCTTCTGTCCATGCCATTGCACCAGCACTTCGACAATGGGAAACCTGCCTTGTTTGGTGAGTCTGCATCGAAAGATATTAATGGGCTCTACTACAATTTGACCGTGAGAATCCACAGCTGGGAGGGTGGTTAGGGGCTGAATGTGAGGGCTTAGAACCCTTTTTAGCTGTGATACATGAACAACCGGATGGATCATGGAAGATTGAGGAAGACCCAATTCATAAGCAACCTTCCCTACCCTTTTTAAGATTGGTTATGGACCATAGAATCGAGGAGCTAGCTAAAGATTTCTTCGCTGAGCCATGGAAACCTGTCGGTAGGGGTGAAGTTTCAGAAACACCAAATCCCCAACTTGGAACTCACAATGCACACGTTTCTTATCAGCAAACAACTTCATGGAATTTTGGCTCTTAACCAAGTTATGCTTTAGTGTCAGCAACTTGTCTTCTCTAGAGCGCAATATCTCATCCACATATTCCAGCTTAGCTATGCCTGGCACATAGGAATTCAATTTAGGAGGAGTCACCCCATAAACAACTTCATACAGGCTTATCTTAGTGCTAGAGTGGATTTTTGTATTATAACAGTATTCGGCCAAAGGCAACCAGTGTATCCAACTCTTGGGATGGGAGGAGGCAAAACACCATAAATATTGTTCGACAGCCTTGTTAACCATCTCGAACTGGCCATCACTTTGGGGGTGATAAGCACTACTATAATTTAACCATGTGCCTTGCAACTGAAATAACTCCTTCCAGAACTTACTAGTGAAGATAACGTTCCTATCAGTGACAATGCTAGAAGGCATCCCATGGAGTTTAAATACCCCATCCAAATAAACTTGAGCCACTTTAGCAGCCGTATAAGGGTGTTGTAAGGCAAAGAAGTGGGCATATTTGGATAATCTATCAACCACTGTGAGAATGATTGATTTTCCCTTAGAGGAAGGAAGCCCTTCTAAGAAATCCATAATAACTTCAAACCAAGGAGTTGTTGGTATATGCAATGGTTGGAGTAATTCTTGTGGTGGAAAATTCATGTACTTCGTGGTTTGACATATAGTGCAATCTCGAATGTGATTTTTGACATCAGTCCTTAACCCACTCCAATAAAAATTTTGCCGTGATCTTTGTAGAGTTTTAATGAACCCCGGGTGGCCAGAGATAGGGGCACCATGTATTTCAAACGACAACTTTTTTTGAAGAATAGGATTGTCTCCCACCCATAAGCGGCCTTTGTAGTAAAGGGTCCCCTGGTGTACTGAGAATTTATCTGGTAAAGTGTCCCCATCCTTCCATTTTTGGAGTAGTAACTGGACCTTCTTGTCCAGCATGTAAGAGGCGTGTATCTCATGCAATATGTCACATGTAGGAACTGTGATTGCCAATAATTCCGCGTCACTTGCATTTTGTAAACCATGTTGCCGTGAGAGTGCATCAGCAGTGAGGTTGTCCAAACCTCTTTTATATTGCACTATGAAATCATATCCAAAGAGCTTACTTATCCACCTTTGTTGGGTGATTGTGCCCAAAGATTGGTTGAGAATGTATTTCAAACTATGGTGGTCAGTCTTGACAATAAACTCATGACCCATCAAATAGTGTCTCCATTTTTGAATAGCTGAGACTAATGCAAACAGTTCTTTTTCGTATGTAGATAAGAGAAGTGTCATACCTTTCAAGGCAGCACTATAGAAGACAATGGGATGACCTTTCTGCATCAAGACAACCCTAATTCCTTCACCGGAAGCATTGCATTCTATCACAAATGGTGCACCAAAATCTGGAAGAGCTAAAACAGGTGGTGTTGCCACAACATTTTTGAGATTATCAAAGGCAAGCTGGGCGGAATTAGTCCATTGGAGTTCACCTTTTCGAAGCAACATGGTAAAAGGCCTGACAATTGTTCCATGCCCTTTAATGAATCTCCGATAATATCCGATTAGTCCCAAAAAACCTCGCAATGCTTTAATATTTTGTGGAGTCGGCCAAGCTAGCATAGCCTGCACTTTAACAGTATCAGTTTCCACCCTATTCCCATCAATGATATGACCCAGATATCCAATAGAGGAATTGCCGAATTGACATTTAGATTTTTTGGCAAAGAGCTGATGTTGGTCAAGTGTGGACAGAACCCACTGCAAATGCTGAAAATGGTCCTCCATGGTGGGACTATACACTAGGATTTCATCAAAAAAAACTAATACAAATTTTCATAGCACCGGTTTGAAGATGTCATTCATGAGAGCTTGAAATGTAGCCGGAGCATTTGTCAAGCCAAAAGGCATGACCAAAAATTCATATAACCCCTCACGGGTTCTAAAAGTAGTCTTATGGATGTCTTCCTCTCGCATTCTAATTTGGTGATAACCCGACCTTAAATCCAACTTAGAAAATATCGCTGCCCCATGAAGTTCATCTAGGAGTTCATCAATCACCGGAATTGGAAGTTTATTCTTGATGGTCAATTGATTAATTGCCCGATAATCCACACATAATCTCCAAGAAGCATCCGATTTTTTTACCAAAATCACTGGGGAAGCAAAAGAACTCTTACTGGGCCCTACCATTCTAGAAGTGACGAGCTCATTAACCATCCTTTCAATCTCCAATTTCTAGCTATGTGGGCACCGATAGGCTTTTTGATTGATAGGCACTGAATTGGATTTGAGATGGATAACATGATCCTGGGTTCTTTTAGGAGGTAATGTGTGAGGAATGCTGAATGCATGCTCATATTTTTCCAACAATGGGACCAATACCGGATGTATTGTGTCCTCCACCACACCTTTGTCACTTTCAATTGCATGCATTAATGACGTTACCCTTTCCATGCATTGCAACGGTAGAACTAGACCATGATTAACCATTTCTGTTAAAATGCGTGGAACTCCTTTTTAATAGGCAAGCAACCCCTCTATGCATGAATTGCATAGTCAGATATTGTAAGTTCCAATTAATATCCCCCAAGCTCTTCAACCAATTAATTCCCAAGACGGCGTCATAGCTGCCAAGAGGCATGACCTGAAAATCTGATATAAATATCGAGCCCTGTAGAGTGAAAGGAATATAACAATAAGTTCCTAGGCTGTGCATCCGAGAACCATTTGCGAGCTTAACAGTCATGGTTCATTCCAGGTACTCCCCCATCGTGGCTTGAGAAGCAAAATAGGGGTCCATGAAATTATGGGAAGACCCTGTATCCACCAACACCCACATAGGGCAGCCATTAATGGAGCCATATAGACTCATAGTTTGGTGAGTACTAAAGCCAGAGATGACATTGAGTGACAAAATTAGATAATTTTCGTCGGTAACTGGTGGAGGAATTGAAGAACTAGTAGGCGGTGCTGAAGCGACAGTGCGCTCACAGAAAGTGCCCGAGTCACTCACATCCAGCTCTTCGTCCTCCAAGGTGTCCAAAAGATAAATGCGTGGGTTAGCGCATTTGTGACCCTTGATGAAAATTTCATCACAGTAGAAACACATACCTAGCTTCTTTCGTTCCTCCATTTGAGGGTTGGAGATCCACGACACCGGTATCTTCTTGGTCACGCCAGAAGTTCCCACAAGTCTAGGAGAAGGAAATGTGGCAGAGGAGGCAGTGGTGACCTTGGGTGTTCATGGGGCCCCATAACCTGGATATGTTAAGGGTAAGGCGGAGTGGTTTGATGGACTGGGAAAGTTGGAGGGAGGGCTGGGTTGATGTTGAATGAGAGGGATAGAAGGACTCAAAACAGGTTGGCTTGGTTGAGTGACTAAGCGTTTGCTCTCTTCATGCATTCGGGCTAAGGCTTGAGCCATGGCCACAGAGGTGGGACGGAGAACTTTGACTGGGAATCGGATTTCATCCTTAAGGCCGGATAAAAAGAGACCAAGCTTTTGTTCTTCTGATAAACCGCGTTGTTTGACGGCTAGGTCTTCGTAGTGGCCAGTGTACTCTTCGACAGTAGAGACTTGGGTGAGGCGAGCAAGTTCCTCAATCGGGGATGCCAAAAAATTGAGGCCATAACGGGAAAGGAGGGCTGTTGAGAAATACTCCCAATCGACAGGAACTTTGGAGAGTTCCCATTCCTGGAACCAGTTGGCCACGCGACCCTCCAAGTAACAGGCGGCTATGGTAACCTTATGATGAAGATGAGTGCGATAGAAACCAAAGTATCGGTTAGCCTTGTTAAGCCAGGTGATCGGCTTTTCCTCATAAAATTTAGGGAAATCCAGTTTGGGGCCACGCAGGCCTCCAAGTCCCATATCAAACTCGTCACCCCCACCACGTAGAGGGTCTGGGCGTCCCCTATTGTTGTCGTGTAACATGAGATCTAGAGTGGGTGGAGAACGGTCATTAGCAACAGGAGGAACCGGAGGATGGATAGCAGCTTCGATGCACCGATCTATGACGTCCAACCTTTGGAGCAAAGCTGTCAATCCCCGCTGGTGGTCTTCCGCCCGGTGGTCATTAAGTAACATTTGTTCATCGTGTTGGCGTTGGAGGTAGGCAAGGGTTTCCTCCAAGACTCTGACCCGCTCGTTAACGGCCTTAGGTGGCATTTGAAAGGTAGGAAGGAGGGCTTCGATACCAAAATGTCACACTCAAATTGTAGAGGGAACAAATCTGAAACGTTGAAAGAGGAAAGGAGCAGGAGTTCACATGATTATCCAGCAGTCAGGGCGTAGCACCTACCCTGTTCTTGAATAAAACCCCAAGATACAAACAGAGAGAATTCGATATAACCAGTAGGAAATAATATTAATTCATTTCATAAAAAACTGGCATGCACCAGCGCAATACCATATATCCCCACATGACCACCAGTCAGAACCTTTTCCTTAAGACCCAAGATTCCTTACATGGCAAGTAAAGATTAATACGTAACTAAGCAAGTAACTAATTAATGTCTACTACAAAACGACTATGCGTGATTTATTTGTAAACCAACTACTTTAGTGAAGGCCCCATGAAATGGCCCTGGCACTGAAACCATTAAAATCCAGAAGATAGGCCCAGATGTTCTCCTTGTTCTTCAAGATCACGGTAAACCTGGATGTATTCTGCAGCCACAAAAAAGGAACATGACAGGGTGATTGGTATCTGGGGCATGACAATTTTTGATTCTTTTTACTGATCTTTCAATCCCATTTTAATGGTTGATCGGCAAGATGCGTTTCAGTGCTCAATTCATGTTATTTCTGCGTGTAGAAGAAATACTTATTGACTCAATCTTGCAAACCAACATTAAGAGATGGACTTTGGTCATATAATGAACTGCTTTCTTGAATTTGTGTAAAATTATATCTTTGTTGTTGTGATCTTTTAAGTACCTTAATGGACTGTTATTTGTCACGACATGCAGTAGGTGGATTTGTCTTTTGGTTGGGTTATTTCCATTTATCTGTTTTTTTTATAGCATCCATGTAATTTGATAATTTCTTTGGTTGAAGGAGAAGCAAAATAAGGGCAATTCATGGTTTGTAGTTGTCTGATCCATAATGCATGTAGTCAGTACAACAGTTAAATATTATCTGGAGTGGCAGGTTTTTTTCGCTATCTCTATCTGGACTAGCATCCTTCTCCCCCTTTTTTCCCTTCTGATTTGGAGGGTTCAAAAATGAAATAGAGAAGCATCTGCTGCGGCAGTCCCCTAAATAGCAGCAAGAAAGACTATTGGCTGGAAACTATTGCTTCTGAATGGCAATAGTGATAATGGAAAAATAATTTCCTCATCAATTTCATCAATGTCTGTCATTGTTTAAGATTTTCCCCCAAACACTGTGGGGATAGTTATGCTGTCCATTAGAGATATTGTTAGAATTCTCCATGTATATTCATTTACACTATTATGTCATTTGGATTCTTGTTTGGGTTTTCTCATGGTTTTACGCTGGCCACCAACATATGTGTACTCTCTTCCTTCATCTGGGATTGGGACTATCAATATGAAAAGCGGTTGGAACAGAAAGTTCATTTACTTCTTGTTCTGCATTTGCCACCTTTCTAGGTGTCAAAACATTTGTTATAAATCATGCCTATGTGAGAAATGTATTATGCTACTTTGATTCTCATGCCCCATCAAATTATTCGTTAACATTTTGTATTTTTGTATTTGCTGTTTGGTTGTAGACTTGTAGATATATTAACTTCGTGGTTAATCTAAATATATATGTCACTTGAACAAAATAACATTCTTTTAGTGTTTACTTTTAATAGAATTGGTCATGCACATCTATGCATCCCTCGGAGATTGGTTGGCTTGCATTCTTTGCTGCAGGAAATGACAGGATGTGTTATATATATTTTTTAATCTTTAGGTGAAAGTATGAGATGTTTAAGAATTTAAGTATTGTATGAATATGAGACTCCTGTTTTGGAAACTTTTTAGGATGTGGGAGTTATATCTTTGTTTTGCTTACAACAAATATTTCATTGAGGGCTTGACCTTGGCATTTGTGTTGTTTGTTTTAAGTAAATGTATTATGTACTTATAGGTACCAAAACATCTATGTTTAAGCTAGCTAACTACCCATCATTCATTCATTTGTTAGTAGTTTAGTTTTCTAATGACCTTAGCTATTTGTTCTTTTGTTTCCTTAAATCTTAGGAAATTCTGACTTTCCAACAAAACTCGGAAGTTTATGTGGCTAATAGTATATTGTCCTTACAGAATGGAC
The DNA here is from genome assembly GCA_963580455.1 of Euonymus europaeus. Classification (NCBI taxonomy): domain Eukaryota; kingdom Viridiplantae; phylum Streptophyta; class Magnoliopsida; order Celastrales; family Celastraceae; genus Euonymus; species Euonymus europaeus. The sequence goes on along the minus strand of OY756961.1, from coordinate 9,011,900 downwards.
GCAACATATGTCCTGTGATGGTTTGTTTGCTATTGTTTGCCTTCTGGCAAACCAATCAAAGTATAGTTGATATAAGTTATTTTTTATCAAGAAGATTGAGATAAATGTCAAAGTCATTTAGCTGTTCATTTTGTTTTTTTGTTTTTTGCATTAATGCCAGTGAAATATTTATTTATCGCACTTTGATGCTGCTGAAAACTTTTTTTTTTGCCTAGGCTTGCTTGGATAAATTGGTGGTTGCTATGAATTGTTAACACAGGCATTGAATAAAGCATTTTGAACTTAGTTTTATGTTTGAGGGGCAGCCAAGTGGTGACTAAATTCAATCATGCTTCTATTGATACTGTACTGAATGAAACTTTTCTAATACTGCATGAACCTTTTACATCTCATAAACAATTTGATGATCAGAAGAGCCTTCTGTTTGGTTTGCTTGGCTTACCATTGGCATTACTTGCCAGTCGTTTAATTGGCAACAGTGAATATTCATGCATTCTTTTTGAATGCAGCAAACTCCAATATCTAGATGAAGTTGTATCCAGGTGTGCAAATTTGAGCAGTTTTGCTCAAGTATTGGGCAGCTCATAGTTGGTTGTTTTAAGTTTAGGTTGGCTTTGAGTTTCCAAATTTTGTAACCAATTTTAGTTTGTCCTTAGTTAGGTTAAAGACTTTCTACCAAAGCCCAAACTAGAACTGTCTATTGTTGAGATGTGGCTGAAATATCTTCATTAAATTCTCAATGACTACTGAAAACATGAGAACATTTTTTTTCAATGCAGTTCTCTTTACTATCATTCCAGTGATTATTGTTGGCTTAAATTTTGAAGATTTATGTACAGTGCTCTTTGTAAATTTAGATATGCTTGTTTTTATCATTTAAGCATTTAGTTTTAGATATCAATTTGTTTAGAATTTTGTTTTTCATGACTAAGGTTGGATTTATAGTTTTCTTGAAGATACTAAATGTAGTTAATCACGCTATTTTTTTAACTTTTTTGATTGTATTCTCTTCACCTTACTTTTGCTGTTGCCTGAAATGAATCCCAACCCGGTTTCCATAAGCTCCATCGATTAGGCCTTCACACTTCTCTTCTGATTCTCATTTTTCCTCATATCACCAGAACCACCGGATGCTGAATCTCGCAAGTGTAAACTTACGATGCACAAGACGAGACTCAGGTTGGCTTTGGGCATGGTAAGGTGGAAATTTTTAAGTCCGAAGTCTGTTGGACTTGAACAAGACTCTAGTTTCTTGTGGGCCATATCTGATCGAACTCTTATGTGAATAACTATCTGATTTTGTGTAAGGTCTCCATCGATCAGGCCTTCACACTTCTCTTCTGATTCTCATTTTTCCTCATATCACCAGAACCACCGGATTCTCTTTTCCTCACCACTGTGGAAGCCCGTTTCTCCTTCATCCGTCTCGATGAAGTCTTATCTCGAGCTACTTCGCCTGAATTCATCCGTGCCGACAAAGCCTTATTGATCGATGTCCTTCTGAAGGAACTGTTCTAGCTTCGATCCGATTCCTTATCCTCGCTCTCTCAGGTGACTATCTTTCATTTTACTTTTAGAGAAGCTTCTCTTTTTCAATTCGATTTCAATGGCCAAATTTGGGACATCTTTCTTCGTTACTCCCCTTCCCATTCGTCACCCTCTTCAGGTTTTTTTCTCTGGTTTTTGGGGATTTGTTGCTTCTTGTAGGCCTCATTCCTACTACCAAAGCCACTACTGTATTTGGTATATAGGGTTTGAAATGATCCTTGGTTGAAAGAGTTTTATATTCAAAGTTCTTCGCCCATTAAGATTAGCCAAAGATGCATTTTTTCATCTCATTTTCCCCACTTCATTGTGCTCCATCTTCTGGTGAGATTAGGAAGTCATAATTTTAAGGGAATTTTGGTAAAATGACCCAAAATGTAAAACCTTTTTTGCAAACTAACCCATTTTTGAAAAAATTTAACTTCTAACCTTTTTGACCAAGGAAATGTCTAACATACCCTCATTTCAATATTTATTAATTTCCAATAGAAGATACTTTCCCAATATTGTCAAATTCGCAGCTCTCTCTTTCGTTCAGCTCCTCCGTTCTTCCTCCTTCCCGATGCGTACGGACAGCATGCCGTCGGGGTTTCGATTTTTGACCATGAAACATATGCTCGAGCTGTGATTGAAGATTGTTTCTCCCTCTGGTGGTGCGACATTCCTTCGACTTGAAGCTCGAACAGAGGTTGGAAGCTCCAGCTTTGTTTTTGAAGTTCAGCTTGATTTTCGGATCTGAAGCTCGGATTTGAAGCTCGAGACTCGTTTTTAGTACAGGTCAGATATTGAACCCTAATTTATGTAATGCATTATGAGTGTAAGTTGGTATGTATAGTGTGGATGTCTTCATTATGTTGGGTTCATGGAAATCGCATAGTTGTGTGCTGCATATAGGAAAATTGTGAAGCAATGCACGATAATTTTGTAGGCGATGAGTAACTGTGAGTTCTAGGCAACGGGTTAAAAAGGCAGTTGTTGTTATTTGCTGTTTAGGAGATGAGCATTCTGTGAAGTTTTGGTTTCGAACAGAGTAAACTTCTATTTAGAAAAGTATATGTTATATTTAGCATAGTGTAATTATGTTTAGAATAATGTTTTTATTTTGTTTCCTTGTGCAAAATGATCCATTGAGAATATATTGTTAATTTTTTGAAGGAATGAAAGAGGTGAACATTTTGATTCAGTATTTTGGAAAGTGGGAAAAAATGACATGAACTACACATATAAAGGTGGGAAAAGCAAGGCTATCATAGTCTCAGAGTTTATTTCTTACGCTAAATTAGTCGATAAAGTTTGTGATATTACAAAGCTGCAGCATCATGATATTCAAATAAAGTACCTTTTCAATGTGCGTTCTCCTACCGAACTGGTTGAGATTGAAGGAGATGATGATGTTCGTTGTTTCACTTGGTGTAATATGGACAGAAGTATTCCAGCTACATCTCTGTGCATATCTTCTAAAATAAGAGGCAGAAATGATGATTTTGGGGATAATTTAGCAAATATACAACATAGGGATGACATGCTTAATTATGTAGAAGGAATAGAGGAATTTCCTGGTCTTGGATTCAGTAGAAACAACAAGAAAATGTTGGACATTGATGGAATAGAACCACATAACAATGAACATACTGTTAATCTGGATGATGATGATTTTGATGATCCAACTCATGAGGCAGCCTATGATATATGTGATGATGTAGTCGATGATGCATTCCTTGAGGCAGTTGATTATGCAGTTGAAGATCATAATAATGGTCGGAGTAATCAGGCAACAAATACATCCCACTATTGCCCTAGCAATCCTTCGGTGAATTGTGCAATGGAGTCCAATGTTCAGTCTGATGGAAGTGCCGAGGTTATGAGAGTTGGTGAAATTTTTACGGAGAAGAAGATGTTGCATAAGAGGCTTTGCAAGTATGTGGTGAATAAACACTTTCAATTCAAAGTTGTCAAGTCTACCAAAACACTATTTGTGGCTCGGTGCTGTGTTGATGAATGCAATTGGCGGATGCGAGCCACTGCAATGAAAGATGTTTCTTTATTTCAGATTAAGAAGTTTTGTGATGTTCATGCCTCATCTAATTGTCTCACTTTCACTGAGAATCAGCAAGCCATAAGCTCACTGATTGGTGACTGCATTAAGTCTAAATACGAGAAAGTTGGTCGAATTTATAGGCCCAATGACGTGATTCAAGATTTTCAAAAGGAAAATGGTGTCAAGTGTAGCTACTGAAAGGGTTGGAAGGCTAGGGAATGTGCTCTTAATTCTATCTATGGTACTGCAGAAGAATGATATGCTCAGCTGCCACAGTTTTGTAAGATAATCGAGTCAAAAAATCCTGGTACGAAAAACACTTCTCCAATTTCAAATTACGCTTACAATAATTGTCAATTCTGATTATAATAGTATCCATTTTGTTTAGAACTATGTAGTTTTGTTTGTACTACTATGAAAACTGTTTTGAATAAAGTAATTTTTGTTTATAATGGTTATTATTCTGCTACAAGGTACGATAACTCACATTGAATATGACTCCCAGAATCGATTTAAATATTTCTTTTTGGCACTCGGTCCTTGTATTAGAGGGTTTATTACGTGCATGCGGCCTGTACTATGTGTTGATGGAACTCATCTGAAAAGCAAATTTAAGGGGGTACTTTTACTTGCGAATGCGCTTGATGGCAATAATCAGATTTACCCATTGGCCTTCGGTATTGGGGATTCAGAAAATGATGCCTCATGGGGGTGGTTCTTAGAGAAATTACGGATTGCAATCGGTACTATACCTAATTTGGCGATTATATCTGACCGGAATAAAAGCATAGAAAATGGCATAAAGCGTGTTTTCCCCGAAGCATTCCATGGGGCTTGTATTTTTCACATTGGACAAAATATGAAAGCCAAAAAGTATCCAGAATATGCTGTTAATATTTTCTATAAAGCTACCAAGTGTTATCTTGTGTCAGACTTCGAACATGTAATGCGCCAGCTGAGGCTATTTGAAGAAAGGAAGGTCTATAAGTATTTGCAAGATGCAGGCTTTGAAAGATGGGCCAGGGCATATTGCCCTGTGGATCGATATACTATTATGACGACTAACATTGCGGAGAGTGTGAATGGGGTTCTCAAAGAGGCTCGTTTCCTACCTATAATGAAGCTGATGAAGTATCTAGTTGAAATGCTACAAAGATGGTTTCACGAGCATCGAGATAAAGCACTTGCCATGAAAAATGATCTCACAGACTTCCATGAAAACATCTTGAAAGCTCGGCGAGTGAAAGCTAGTCGAATGATAGTTGAATCCATTAGTGTCCACGAATACCATGTAAGGGATGATGATGTTGGGGGTCAAGTGGATTTACAACGCAGAAGTTGCTCATGTAGGGTATTTGACATTGATCATCTTCCTTGCACCCATGCTTGTGCTGCAATTTCAGCAAGAAATTTGTCAACACCGCCTTTGTGCTCAAAGTACTATATGACAGATATGCTTGTACTGGCCTATGCAGAGCCCATCTATCCTATAGTCAGCACTGATGAGGCTGTGATTGGGGAGAATATCGTTTGCCCCTTACCTCCACAACGCGTCGTTCGAGTTGGAAGACGCAAAACTAGCAGAATACCATCAAAAGGTTAGTGTATGTCTTTTCATAATTGATTTCATTATGTGTGAAACTGTTTCCATTGTAGTTGGACTTGAGAGTCATTGGATTTACTTGTGTTTTCATTCCGTTTAGAGTAGATTTCATTCAGTTTTAAACAGTTTTCATTCTGATTGAATACTGATTCCATTATAATTGGACCTAAAAGACATTGGGTTTGCTTGTTTTTTATTACGTGTAGAGTATATTTCATCTGGTTTTCCACATTATTCATAGTGTTTGAAACTATTTCCATTGCAGTTGAGCTTGGAAGGCATTGAATTTGCTTTTGTTATATTTCCGTTTAGAGGAGAGTTCTTTTGGTTTTGAATAGTATTCATTGTGTTTGAAACTATTTCCATTGCAGTTGGGCTTGGAAGGCATTGAATTTGCTTTTGTTTTCATTCCGTATAGAGTAGATTTCTTTTGGTTTTCAACAGTATTCATTTTGTTTGAAACAATATTCATTTAAGTTTCGATTGTTGCCCAATGCAAAGGAGAGACACCAACGTCGAGACGTTGCAGCAGGTGCAGGCAAAATGGTCACAACCGGCAGACATGTAAAGAGGACACGCCATTGCATCCAACCAATAAGTAATGAAGGAATAAAAATAAGGATGACGCAAGGTGTCACGATAGTAGAACTTCGTCACAATTATTTTAATTTATTTAGTTAGACATCAATTTTTTCGTACCGAACAACTGTTGTGTGTTATTGGGAATCAATTTTTATGCATATGTCAGACAAGGTCGTTTGTTGGATAAGGCAATCCAATGAATGGATGTGAACAGACGGTTGGATATCATGTGGATAAGGTATGACCCACTATAAATACCCAACACCTAGCCCTCTTCTCTCCTCAACTTCAATTCCCTTATTTCGTAATCTACAGTATGAGCTCCACATTTTTAGTTGTAGTTCACTACCCGGGCTACTTGAGAAACAATAGCTGGCATTTTTATGGCATAGGTGAGGGTGAGACTAACTTTCATGGTGTGCAAGTAGAGTGCTGGGATAGAACCTATGTTCTCTATCTTCTCAATTCGTGTTTTAATCTTTTTGTGGTGCGAGATGCTTGTTCATTGTTCTACCAGCGGCACGGATGGCGATTGTGTTGCGGTCTTGTGGAGCTTAAGGAGGAGGTCGACTGGTCGATATAAAATATCGCAAGTAAACCTGCAATATCAAATATTGACGGGTCTTACCCAATCGCAAGTGTACGTGTCGTGGGACAGTATAAAAGAGAGCGGGGTCGAATCCACAGGGACCGTATCAATCACCAAACAAACAAAGTAGCAATAATAATGCAGAAAATTCAGATTGAAATAAACAATTAAAATATGCTAAAATTGGATAAATAAACATGGAAGAGATCTAGCTTGGGTTGGTGTTGTTCTTCTACTGTCACTCAATCACACAACTTAATATGCAATCACACAATTTAAAGGCTTACCGTTGTCAATTAGAAGACCTTGGTTCGGCTCTCCTAATTATGACTTTCCTAAGCAACGAATTTGGCTTTGGTCCAGCCCAAAATCTTTTCTTACCGTAGGGGTCTTGGTTGGTGTAGCCAAAGATTTCCCTAAGACAAGCATATGAACGAGAAAGTCGACAATCGCACAACCTTAAGCGTTGGTGTACCACCTAATCAATTGTGTTCAAAATTCCCAAATCTGGATCCTATGCAGATTCTTGTTACTTCGTCAAACACCGGGTATGGGTCAGCCGAATGTATTCAATTAACAGTTCTTATCATCATGATGTTGATCAGGCAAACACAATAATAAGAAGTCAACATTAAATTCAGAGAATCAATGAATTAAACCTGGTGTAATTGTCAATCAGATTGTGCAACAAGTTGTGGTAGAAGAAACTAATCAAACCAAACTAAATAGAAATTTAGTTACACATGTTCATGATTGTATTGCATAAATAAACCAGAATTTTCAGTTGGGGAAGAAGGAGATGCTTGAAAGTGTTGAAATCCTCCTCCTGGCGTCTTCTCTCCCTGGTCCTGAGGTGCAGCGGCGTCAATAGTGTTGAAATCCTCCTCCTGATTAAAACCCTACTTGCCACATCAGCAAAGTAAATTACGTCACTGGCCCGCTAAAATCCGCGGCCGCAAATGGGTCGCACTTTGGTCGCAATGTGTTCACAATCAGGTTGCACTGTTTGCCCAGAAAACTCTTTAAATCACCTATATTCCAGCCAGCTATCACCTGCTCAATAAAACACCAATTAAGTAGTAATTGGACTTAAAAGATCATAATTAATATCCCTAAAGATCAGAAATACAGGTGCATTTTTGCACCTATCAAAATCCCCCAAACTTGGTTTTTGCTTGTCCTCAAGCAAACAGTCAAGAAAAATATTGAAAATCAATTAAGCTTCATTTGAAAAACTCCATCAAGAATTGGCAAAACAAGTACCTTCTTGTTGTTTTAGTGCACTATTAACTTTAGGTGGAAGCTGCACAACCTTAACTCTGCTCACAACTGCTTTAGCATACACTTATATTCTTGCACAATCTCATAAAGGTACACACAAAATATATATAAAAGAAATTTATCACTCAAGTGTTTAAGGGTTGTGTTTACTCTCATATGAATTCATGATATGCAGCCATATGCTTGTATGTTCACCAATCTTACTTCGTGCAAGTATTTTCATCCATGAATCAGAAGAACTTAATTAGGTTCACAAAAAAAATGGTAAGGGAAGGCTCAAGAAAGGCAGTGTATAAAATCATTATAAATTGGACTCAAACTAAGTCATCATCATCCAATCACAAATAAGCTCAATATGACAAAGGGAAAAGCTGCAGAGATTAACATAGGCTAAGTAAAGGCAAGGTTAATATAAAACATATGATGGTCATGCAAACATCAAAAGAGTCCAAAAATAGGCATCCATCATAGGACCAATCATACTCCTCCAATTTGCCATACTAGCGAATTTATTGAAAATGCCCAATCTCTGCATAGACCACATGCAATGCTCTCTTAGACCAATCTTCTTTCGCTAGCTCTTGTAAAATAAAATGGCCAAATTCTTGCTGGGTAATCAAAGTTTGGTCAAAAAATGATCAAGAAACACTTGTGTTTTTTTTTTCCTTTTTCCTTTTTTTTTTTTTTTTTTTTTTTGAAGATCAATAATGTACATGACCAACCAGTAGAATATGCCTCTCCAAATTCTGTCAGTTCCCGAATTATGCGACTGCACTTATCTCACACTTAGGTCACACATAGCTCACTTTTTGGTCGCAACCATCTGATACTTCCACTTCGTAAATAAATCACCGTTTCTTTTTTTTCTTTTTTTTTTGTGAGCCATAGTTCACATATAGGTCGTACATCACCTAGAAAACCACTTTCACATATGTTTACCCACTTTAGCTTTCAATCCTTAAAATTCACCCTCAAAAACTTTCTAAACTTCTCAAATCATCCTCTTAACATCTCAAAACAAAGTCCCATGATAGAATTCTAAATTTATGACTCATTGATCATGCATTACACATCACACATCACAAGGATAGGGAGGCTTATCAAAAGAGACAAGGTTTTCATTGAGAAGAAGGGGTTCACAATAATCATCCAAGGTAGGCCAATTGAACAAAGAATGCCTTCATCACTTTCACAGAATAAAAACACGGCACTTAACTTTAGATGGTTTAATACAAATTCTAGCTATACATAATCATGAAATTCATTGCACACACTTTTTCTGAAGGCTTCTCACATGGCTAAATAATGCATGAACAATGTGTATACCAAGCAGACTTTCATAGCAAATTGTCATGCAAAGAATCACACCGTCAGTCGCTATAAGCACTTCATAACAATCATGCACAAGTATGCCAATTCCCAAACTCTTTAAAATTTTTGGCAAAAGCAAATTCCCTCTCCCTCAAACTTGAAATTGACATTGTCCTCAATGCGAAAGAAGAAAAGAAAAAAAAAATAAATTTGTGATAACAAAAATTAAATTGTAATGAAAGAAAACGGAAAGGAGACTTAGCTGGTTGAAAATGTTGAATATGATGCTCCTCCACATGGGTTACCTCCCATGAAGTGCTAAATTTATTGTCTTCAGCCGGACATAACCACATTGTGGCTTGAATCAAGGTGGATTGAATGGGATGTCCTCCTCCACTGTGATAGGGGCTGAATCCCAATAAGGCTTCACATGATGCTCAGTAACTTTAAAATTCTGATGGGAGGCGAGGTGTTGTAACTCAAATTCTCCATGAGGATACACTGTCTTCTCTAAGTAGGGACCATGCCATCTTGATTTCAGCTTATTTGGGAATATTTGCAAATGCAAGTTGTGAACAGGATGCTTTTGCCCCTCATGAAAATCTTTTCGCATAAATGTTCTGTCTTCAACTTCTTGCGTGTGTGAGTTTAGCCACCTTTGTGTCTCTCTAAAAGGCTGAGCATCCTCTTTCGAATAAGCATATTCCACGTGATTGGGTAGCTGTTTCATCTCTAATTTTGGTGTCTTACCTGTAGAGAGAACAATAGATGAATTAGTAGGTATCAGTTGTTCAAAAGAGGAAGTGCCCTTACCAACATATGGATGACCAAGCTGGAGTCCCAATTTAGCCCTTTTGATTTGGCTATCACGTTCCATGGGTTCTGTAGATACTACTCGGTCATCTAACCCTTGTGTCACCACTACTTCGAAGGGGTCTTCGCTTGATACCTGAAAATCCTCATTCTCAAAATCATGTATAGTATCAACATTAAAACAATCTCTATGATCATCATGAGATTTAAGAGCTTCAAATACACGAAATTCCAGTTCTTGGTCATTCACTTTCATGGTTATAGTTCCTTGTTTCACATGAATATGCATATCAGCAATGACCATAAAAGGACGACCAAGAATAATAGGTAAAGATGTAGACATTGGACTATCTTCCATATCCAAAACAACGAAATCAACTGGTAAAATTAATCCTTTCACAGTGACTAACACATCTTCTAAAATTCCCCTAGGTCTCTTAACACTACGATCAGCCAATTGTAGAGTGATGGATGTGGGTTGAAGCTCTCCTAGGCCTAGTCTCTCATACATAGAAAAAGGTAGTAAATTTATACTAGCCCCAAGGTCCAACAATGCATTTTCAAAAAATTGATTTCCTACCTTGCAAGGGATAGTAAAACTACCTAGATCCTTAAGCTTAGGAGGTAGTTTATGCAACAAGACAGCACTAACCTCTTCATTCAAGGCAACTTTTTCATGCTCAACAAATTTCCTCTTGTTAGTACAACATTCTTTCAAAAATTTAGCATACGAAGGAATTTGTTTAATAGCATCAAGGAGTGGAATATTAATCTCTACCTTCCGTAAGGTCTCAAAAACTTCAAGAGATTTAGAATCAATTTTCTTCTGAGCAAACCTTTGCGGGAAAGGTGGTGGATCTCTTCCCCAATCCTTTGTAACATCTGATGCAAAACTGCGACCTTTTTGCATCCTTTCTGCTACCTGTCGGCAGTCTTTTCCAGCAGGTTCCGTTTCAGCAACTCTGTTATCAATTATTTTCCCACTTCTCAGTGTTGTAACAGCCTTCAAATGCTCCATTCTAGTTGGGTTGTTAATGGGTTGTGCTAAGAGCTCTCTCTTCTTCCTTTCACTCAACTCCTTAGCCATTTGTCCCATTTGTGTCTCCAAATTTTGGATGGCTTGAGTTGTTTGTTTCATGAACTACATCATAGAAATCTCCAAGTCACTTTTCATAGTCGGTTGGGCTGCTGGAACTGGTGCATTATTAACGGGCTGATCATTTTTCCAAGAGAAATTTGGATGGCTACGCCAAGGATATTGTTGGTTCCTTTGATTAAAATTTGTTTGACCCATGTAATTGGCTTCCTCTCGCTCTGTCATAGCTGTCAAAGGGCATGCCTCAGTAGCATGATCTTGATGTGAACATATTGCACAAATCATGGCTAGTGGTGGTGTAGTTTTTATGTTCATCCCTTTCATAGTGTCGACTAGGAGATCAATCTTTCGGATCAAGTTTCCAATCTCAGCTTGCACAATTGTATCAAAACTCACCTCATACACTCCTTGCCGCTTAGAGGAATTTTTACTTCTTGTAGAAAACTGTTGAGAGTCTTCACTTAATTCCTCAAACAATTCCATAGCCTCTTCACTACTTTTTCTCATCAACACCCCATTGCAAGCCGAATCAACCTTCATCCTATTTACCTCATTTAACCCTTCATAGAAGTGCAAAACAATGTCATCTTTGTGCAAGTTGTTAGTTGGGCATCGAGCTAAGCGGATCTTGAAATCCTTCCAAGCTTCGTAGAACAAATCTCCATCATTTTGTTGAAAATTTTGAATTTCTCTCATGAGTTGCTTAGTTCTATGAGCTGGAAAAAATTCTCTCAAAAATTTTGTAGCCATTTGTTCCCATGTACCAATAGAACCCGCTTCAATGTAGTTATACCACATCTTAGCTCCTCCTCTCAATGTGAATGGAAACAACATGAGCTTCAAATTATCAGCTGTAATCCCCGTCATATTTTGCGTTCGGCACAAGTCAGTGAAGTCTTTCAAGTGTTGATGAGGATCTTCATCAAACCTCCCCTCATAGTGAGGCACAGAGTTTAACAACTGAGGTGATAAACTGAAAGTGGCCCCTCTGTTGGGCTGAAAAGCAATGCAGGATGGTTGGGCAACATTACGTGGAATGTACCGATTCATCATAGGAACCCTCTCGTTACCCGCATCACCAACTTCAACAATTTGATCATTCTCAGCAGCCATATTTCTTCGTCGCAATGCTCTCACGGATCTCTCAATTTTAGGATCAAACTCTTCTAGCTCTTTGTGTTGCGAGCGTGTAGTAATCATGCAACTTGAAGAATCAGAAGATTACCTGCGACACAAATAAATAGCAAAGTAAGTTCGGGTATCACAAATAAATAAATAAAATCAAAATTATCACTAAACGTTTGAAAAGTAATAAACTTAACAGTCCCCGGCAACGGCGCCAAAAACTTGGTCGATATAAAATATCGCAAGTAAACCTGCAATATCAAATACTGACGGGTCTTACCCAATCGCAAGTGTACGTGTCGTGGGACAGTATAAAAGAGAGCGGGGTCGAATCCACAGGGACCGTATCAATCACCAAACAAACAAAGTAGCAATAATAATGCAGAAAATTCAGATTGAAATAAACAATTAAAATATGCTAAAATTGGATAAATAAATATGGAGGAGATCTAGCTTGGGTTGGTGTTGTTCTTCTACTGTCACTCAATCACACAACTTAATATGCAATCACACAATTTAAAGGCTTACCGTTGTCAATTAGAAGACCTTGGTTCGGCTCTCCTAATTATGACTTTCCTAAGCAACGAATTTGGCTTTGGTCCAGCCCAAAATCTTTTCTTACCGTAGGGGTCTTGGTTGGTGTACCCTAAGATTTCCCTAAGACAAGCATATGAACGAGAAAGTCGACAATCGCACAACCTTAAGCATTGGTGTACCACCTAATCAATTGTGTTCACAATTCCCAAATCTGGATCCTATGCAGATTCTTGTTACTTCGTCAAACACCGGGTATGGGTCAGCCGAATGTATTCAACTAACAGTTCTTATCATCATGATGTTGATCAGGCAAACACAATAATAAGAAGTCAACATTAAATTCAGAGAATTAATGAATTAAACCTGGTGTAATTGTCAATCAGATTGTGCAACAAGTTGTGGTAGAAGAAACTAACCAAACCAAACTAAATAGAAATTTAGTTACACATGTTCATGATTGTATTGCATAAATAAACCAGAATTTTCAGTTGGGGAAGAAGGAGATGCTTGAAAGTGTTGAAATCCTCCTCCTGGCGTCTTCTCTCCTTGGTCCTGAGGTGCAGCGGCGTCAATAATGATTTCTGGGTCGAGTTTGATTAATATTAAAACCGTACTTGCCACATCAGCAAAGTAAATTACGTCACTGGCCCGCTAAAATCCGCGGCCGCAAATAGGTCGCACTTTGGTCGCAATGTGTTCACAATCAGGTTGCACTGTTTGCCCAGAAAACTCTTTAAATCACCTATATTCCAGCCAGCTATCACCTGCTCAATAAAACACCAATTAAGTAGTAATTGGACTTAAAAGATCATAATTAATATCCCTAAAGATCAGAAATACAGGTGCATTTTTGCACCTATCATCGACTTCTATGACATGGCGATACATGGGGCAACACATGGAGTAGTTCACATGTACGTCATCGAAAGTATGACATCTCTAAGCGATGATGATGATGATGATGATGGTGGTCAAAAACCACGTATTGTGAAATCACATTGCCCGGGGTGTCCTCATGCTCAATGTTGCTCTAATAGCTGTCCATATGCTATAACATGAGTGTAGTACATGCCATCTTTCATATCTGCTTGCTATATGTAGTTTTTAGAATTACAAGCATCCTCTAATCATCAATGATCTAATTCGGACGAAATAATCATTATTCTAAACGAACCCAGTTAAATATTCTAAACGGAACAATAGCTGAGCTAAACAGAGTAAAAAATTAGTCAAATCATATGTATCCTAAACCAGATAATATGTGTTCTAGACCAAAAGATAATTGTTCTAAACTAACTTTCTTTAATCAATCTAAACGAAATAATAATTCCTCTAAAGCGAATCACATTTACAATCATACTGATCCATCTAGTTCAGCAGCCCCATTGGCCAATCCAACTCTCAACACCAATGAGTGTCCTGTATTTTTTCATCTCAGTTGGTTTCAATACGGATAAAGGAATGTCTGAGGAGAGTAACTCTATGCATTTGATGCAAAATACTCCGCAGTCCGCCATGTGAAAGAAATGATAAACAACAGAAATGATAAACAACAATAATCATAAGAAAAAGGTATGTTAAATCTACATGCATACAATTAATACGCACCCATTCAGTTGTTGTGGTACATCGGATGCCATCTCAACTTCCCATGGATGGTCCATGTCTCCTGATATAATTCCAGCAAGCTTCAAAACCCTTGGTAGAAGTGATCTAAATGGCTCCATTTGAGAATTGAATTTCGCTGCCCTGGTATGACTTCTAAGAGAATCAAATGCAAATATTTCTCTTCCATTTAAGTCAACCATGAGGGCTATCCAATGATCTCCTTTTATATTAAATGGAATGTAAAATCTGTCCAATCCGGTCCATGACACATGCTTTCCACTACCAGAAACAAAGTCCTGAAGTCTGTTATCTCTGTCCCAGTGTTTTGGATCCGGGTTCTTCAGGTACAACCTCCACCTGCTTGTCAAGTATGCCTGCATAGAAAAGAAATCTCCACAAATTATTACTTTAGAAATAATGACACTTACATTGAAACTATTCTAAACTGGACGAAAGATATTCTTTACAAAAGTATAACTGCTCTAACTAAATTATGTCTTCCCACAGTATATTTTATTATTCAATTTATTAGGTTCTATAATATGTCATCGTTGTTCTAAATTTAATCGTCTATATTCTAAATACAAGATTCGAACTCAAAAGAGTAAAACTTACTGAAAATGTGGTATCGACTATATGGCATTTTTATGGGAAGAGAGTGGGATATTTTTCTTTCCTGGCTAGCATATAGTAGATGGCCGTATCCAAATGCCGCAAAAAACATTACAGTAATAAATGAGTTAATGTAATAGTATTTGAATATTGAAGATTAATCACTCTTCCATACCATATCCATGAGCCACCTGTCCTCACTCAGCAGGTCAGTGAACCATTTCTTATCTGCTGAGCAAGTTGGTAACTGAAAAAACTGGTGCTCTGTCATGTCATTATAGAATGACGAAAATTGTTGCTCCAACTCTGTATCCAATTCTCTTAGCGGGTTGAACTGTTTTGGGATCACAATAGACACCTTGGGTCTCTTGGAAGTAGGGTCGGTGTATGGAGACATATGGTATTTGCTTGTCCTGACCACCCTCTTTGCATGATGTTTAGGAAACTTTGCCTTTCTCAAAAAATCTGACAACTCCGGGCTGGATATGACAAGTGATGTATCCACTGACAATGGCAATGGACTGTTATACACAACAAGATCAGTGGTAGGAGTGACCTTTGTAGGTGCTCTCTCCTCATCTGTATCCCCCACTTCCCCAACTTTTGTACCCACTGTACCTGCTCCCTCCTCATCTGCATCCCCCTTATTATCATCCCCTCCATCTCCAACTTTTGCACCCACTGTAGCTGCTCCCTCCTCATCTGCATCCCCCTTATTATCACCACCTCCATCTCCAACTTTTGCACCCACTGTAGCTGCTCCCTCCCCATCTGCATCCCCCTCATTATCATCCCCCCTTCCCCAACTTTTCCACCCACCCTAGCAACTCCCTCCCCATCTGCATCCCCCTCATTGTCATCCCCCCTTCCCCAACTTTTCCACCCACCCTAGCACCTCCCTCCTCATGTGCATCCCCCTCATTGTCATCCCCCCTTCCCCAACTTTTTCACCCACCCTAGCAACTCCCTCCTCATGTGCATCCCCCTCATTGTCATCCCCCCTTCCCCAACTTTTTCATCCACCCTAGCAGCTCCCTCCTCATGTGCATCCCCTCATTGTCATCCCTCCCTTCCCCAACTTTTCCACCCACAATACCTTATCCCTCCCCAGTAACAGCCTCCATTTGGACATCATTCATAACCTGTTGCACTATATCATTTGCTTCTTTCTTCTTCTTGTCATCCTCCTCGGTATCACTACTTTCAATGGCCTTTTCTTTCATGGCCACCTTTGCCCTTTTCTTTGCTCTCAAACTTTCACGTATCTCTCCGATAGTTGGTTCCGCACTCTCTTGGTGTGTGAACCTTGGTGACTTCCTTCTATGAAACATATCCATAGTGGGAATTGTCCTTCTCTTCCTTGGAGACTTTGGAATAGGTTGTTGCCTCCCCTTCATCTTTTGTACTCCCTTCTTCCCCACCACCTTTCTTTTCAACGGCTTTTTTTCCTTCTCCACCACCTTCTCCTGAACAACATCATCCATGACTCTACCTCTGACGAGATCTTGAATGTCCGAATTTATCTCCTCCATCTTCTTCAGAATTCTTTTACCCCTACCTTCAAGTTTCTTATCAAGCCTCTTCTCCATTGCACTCAAATTCTGATGTATGACCCTACCAATTTCTTCAACTGCATCATCCTATAATAGACAATTATATGTTCAAGTCATTAACTGTATAATTCTAATAATAATAATCAATGTTCTAAACATAATATTCCTGTTCCCAACATTGGTGACAAAATTTCTCAACAATGAAAATATCTATATATATACTAAACATGCTGCTAAAAAAGGTGTTTACATAGAAATTTTAAATACCAGTTTCTCTTCACTCTTTCTGTCCTTATGAAAGCTTGTAGATTGGCGAACACCAGTTCGCTGTATGCGCTTCGGAATCTTGAAGACTGCTTGCTTCACAGCTATTGGGACAATGTCATCATCACTCAGTATATAGTCCTGCTCAGTCTCAGCCACAGATGGTAGTAAATTAGCATTTACCTCAAGGTCATCCGTGTCCAGTACGTAATTTACTGCAGCAGGTTTGGGAGATGTGCTTGGAGTCCATCTTAACATCCGAGGATGTAGGCCTCCAACCCTCCGAGCAAAGCAATCACCTAGTTGAGGAACAGCCTCATAAGCCCATATCTAAATCAAATAAGAAGATAAGTGTATAAGTTCCACAATAAAATAAGCATAAATACAATAAACCATAAAAGTTCCAAACATATCTATAAAAGTTCTAATAATAAAATATACAGTTCTAAACATTATATAAAACTAAGATATGCAGGCCCATTACTTGGAAAGCATAGGGGAAGCCCACAAGGCTATAAAAGTCAATCTTCAATCCCTTCTGTTTGAACTTGTCTGCTCTCCCAACCAATGCTCCCTCCAGTCCTTCTAAGGTTCTGGTAAAACTTAGAGTCCCCCATGGGAACTCATTAAATTTGACAAGATCTTCGACCAGTTTCATCCAGTTGAGATTGATGGAAAGCTTGGTCTCCTTTCCAAGAAGGACGACCTCAACAAAGTAGACAAGTGCCAAACTGAACTTTGTCCCTGCCTCGTTACATGCAATGAACTTTTCTTCCAGTTCATTGCATGTGATGAGCCTTTTCCCTTCAAACAGAGTGTCCACAATGTCAAAATCACCAGGTTTTGGTAACGGCTCCAATTCTGGCATTGGGGAACACCTAAGCCCTGTAATTAGGTTGAACTCCCTGATTGAGAATACGGCCCTTTTACCACAAAGGTTAAAAACCATTCGTCCTTCATTTTCTTCCTTCCGAGCTCTAACTTGACGGAGGAGAACATTATGGATCACTTGAGGATGGTTCTTTGGTCCCTAGATGTCCAGAAACCTTCCAAAACAGGAATTTCTAAACTGGTCCAAGCAGTTTAGATTGTCAAGCTCTTTTCTTATAAGACTTGACGCTTGACTCAACCTGCAAAGTGCAGCTACCTTTGAAGGAAATCGGTCTTCCTCTCTAATCTTGAATTCCATTAAGTATACACTGCAAAAAAAAAAATTGAGTATGAAAAATATTAGAATTCGAACACTGAACTATTATTAACTGAAAGTAAAGTTAAATGCTTAACAAAAAACAGAAATTGATAAAACAAATATTCTGTGACATATAAAATATAAACGGTTCTAAATAAATTAAAGCTTTTCTAATCAAATAAACCTATTATCTACACCAAAATCATATTCTGAAAAAAAAAATGCATTGGAAAGTAAGCAAAATCCTTTAGCACAACATACAAAAAATTAGGGCTGTTTTCAACATACAACAACCAAACCAAAGCATACTTTTTCAACACAAACAATGATAATCCCATAACTCAAATTACAAAACATTGCATCAACCCTCAAACGAAAATCCCATACAACTCAGCAAACAACCAAAAAGTGCTTAAAAAATAAACTGTTACACAAAAAACTTATCTCTTTTGCACAAAACCATTTTAGTTCTAAACAAAATTTAATCTGTTGTAAGCAAAAACATAATGATCTAAACAGTTTATATTCTTCTATTTCTAAACATCTTCTTCTTCTTTGAACAATAATTCTAACATGCACTAAACAAAATCCTTTGGGAACGAATGGAAAATCCTTTAGCACATCACACATAAATGATAAATCCAGAAACTTTTCAACATATAACATGAGCAAAACATACAACTGTTCAAACTCCTTCAGCACATCACACAAAATACTTCTAGACAAACAATGATAACAAACCTGATAACTCAATGACAAAATCTAAATTTTATTGCATGAACCATAGAGCGAATACCTGATGCAACTCAACAAAAATTGATACTAAACTGTACCTGCTAAACAATACCGTTTTAAACAAAACCTAGATTATTCTAAACAAAATAATAACTTCTCTATAGAACATCTTATTTTGTGTCATTCACTCAATTCGAAATTCCTAAAACTTGGGAAATTTGTATTCCATAAACCGTAGAACAGTTAAATTTAATTGACAATGTAATGTAATACACACTATAACCCAATTAAACCGCAAAACCCGACCTAACCCAAATGACATGACATGATGCACACAACCAGAACAAAAGCAAACAACCAGAACAGGGACATGCACTCCTTCATATCATACAATGAGCACACCCAGGGGCCGAACTCCTTCTCATTCTTTCAAATCGATTTCATCAACAGTAAATGAAAACCAGACTGAACCAACAAAAAAACATGGCTTACCTCCGTGCCTGCTACACGTAACGGACGAAGTCGTTGAGAGAAGAATGATCAAGAGTGGTCGAAGCAAGAGAGTGGTGGAGTCAGGTTTCTCTTTGAATTTTTTTTTATTGCAGTTTCATTCATTTGGAGGGAAGTATTGGAAGGAGGGTATGTTAGACATTTCCTTGGTCAAAAAGGTTTGAAGTTAAATTTTTTCAAAAACAGATTAGTTTGCAAAAAAAGTTTACATTTTGGGTCATTTTACCGAAATTCTCTAATTTTAAAGGTTTCTATGATGCAAGTCACTTTTATTTTACTTCACCGCCTCATTTGCCTATCCCCAAATCGGACCTGACCTAGAGCGGATTCAAGAACGAGTCGAGTCCCATGTCTGCCGCAATAGCAACCATTGAGTCTGAGTTCATGAACTTGACACCAACGTCAGGGCCGGCAAATCCCTATTCATGCTTGACCACCGGTGAGTTGCCCTTATGCTTTTGGTAGGATTTTCACAAGGTTATTACCATCGATGATTTCAATGTTGTCTCCTCCACCGCGTGAATCCACTGCTTTTTCTTCCACCGAGTGATTTAACTCTCTATTTGTTTCCGTTTGAACGTTATGATCAATGCTGCTAGTGCCTATGGTTACAGATTTCTATTTTGTACACACTTATTTGTGGAAAGTGAAACGCCTGTTAAACCAGCTGCTACATTTTGTTTTATAACGATGATTGTACATAATTTTTCATCTATGCATTTTTCTATATAATTAAATGTGTCATCTTAGAATTGTTATTAGTGATAGTTGAAGCAGATGTAAACTTGCTCTTCCCATCTCTCCATTCCTGTTTCATTTACTTTTGTTTTGTTGCAGTGAAGTGGAAGAGAAAGAGGGACATGACGAAAGATGCTTAACAGAATTTCTAGGCGTTGCCTCTGCACTGCTGCCTCATGGCCGTGGCTCTTTGCGGGCTTGGGAAATCCTGGTGACAAATTTAAAGGAACTAGACACAATGTAGTAAACACGGTGATGCATTTTAGGCCTCTCTTTTCATCTTATCTAACCACTATTTGACTTCAAACTCTCCTACTTTTTTGGCCTTGAGCAGGTGGGATTTGAGATGATTGATGCATTTGCTCAATCACAAGGGATACTTATGGACAGGGTATACTGTAAAGCAATATTTGGACAAGGTCTCCGTTATTCATTAGATTAAACTTCTTCACAACTATGTAGAAGTGTATGTAGGTTTCTACCTTTGCCATTCTTGATGACGGCTTATATAGGCTTCGGATCACTATTTCAGGTTTTGTTGGGGATGCCCCTGTTCTCCTTGCATAGCCTCAAACATATATGAATTTGAGTGGTGAATCTGTAAGTGATTGAGAAAATATTCTATGGCATCTTAAATATGATTTTAAATGTTTTTAACCTGTACAGTCATATCCTTTTTTCTAGTCTCCCTCTCTGTCATAGTGCCATGACTATACAACTTTTTAACTTATGGTATATTTCATGAAAGGACTGACATTGTATCAACTATCCAGGCTCAAGCTTGGCCTTAGAATGAACTAATGATACAAGAGACATATGATCACCTGCAGTGGATTCATCTCTGAAATGTTTTATGTATTATAATACACTGCTTTTAGTTGCTAAGCTGGATATCAGTTTATTACATTCTCAAGTAAACATGGGATGTGTCACTGTGGATTTTAACAAATTAGTCATTTATATCTTTACCAGTCGCTGTTCTTTACGCGAGATTAGTTGTAGAAATTTACATGCTTAGGAGGACTTATAATCTCAGTTACTTGTAGTTGCTAGGTCTATAATAGCTGTAATGATTTTGTGGGATTGGACCACTAGCAGCTTATTATAAGCTGCCTCTTAATCGTGTAATTGTGGTAATTATATAACTTCATGCATTCGTACATTAATACATTCGCACATTATAAAGTTTCAGCTGACTATAACACTCTCATCTGTTTTGTTCTGTAATTTCAGTTTCATGATGACATGGACTTGCCATCTGGAGTGCTTCGCCTTCAACACAAAGTACGTCGTGGAAGGCATAATGGGTATGAGCCTAAGTTTTATGCTTTTAATCCTTGAAAGGAATATTCTACGATTCTCTAGACATAAATAAGGTCTATTCTTTTATTTGTAAATTGGAAAAATATTGAATGCATGCCTGTGCAGCTGTGCATGTGTGCTATGTTTGGAAAGTAAAAGATAATTGTATATCAATGTAAGATAGTGCATCTGAAGTGTGTAGTCAAGTTACAATGCTGGGGTCATGCACAATTTGAAGTGGATTTGTTTTCTTGCCCTTCTTGTTATTTAATGTCCTAATCGATGCAATGACCCATTGTTCACATAAATTTCCTTGGCTTGTTACTTTACCTGTAGTGTTTCGAAGTCATTGGTTAATTCCATCTCTTGTGGCTCAGTGTAAAAATAATACAACTAAACAAAGTCTTTCATCACCTTCTTGCTATTCATAGTCCAAAATGCATTTCAGTCTATTCTTGAATAGTGGAAACAACCTCTCCACATATTATTTAGGGAAAACTACGTACATCATGTCTGTCCTCAAACCTGCTCACTGCAAAAGCCTTGTGCTCGGGAGTTGTTTGCCTTTTTAGCAACTAGCTCTAGACTGTCAACGGAAGTCTTCTTTGATAATGGTGATTTTATCTAGTTTTCTTTCATTGCAGTAAACTTCTGATTTTAGACCAATTACAGGTTGCAGAAGAAATCTTTCTCTCAAGTTTGACTTAATGTTCTTACTTGTTCTTTTGAGATACTTAAGCTGAAATCTCTTGATTGCAATTCTCGAAAGATTGATCCAAATAATTTGTCCTATGAACTGGATGATGTATGCCAGTCCAAGTAATTGGGCATGTACGTTGATGCAATGTATAACAGTGTGCATGGCATTCATTATATGTTCCTATTTAGATGTTCAAAATATTTCTCATAACTTAGTTTCGGAGAAGTGCTGTATCTGTTTTTTTTTTATTATTATGTTTATTGTGTTCTATTTTTCATTTTTTTTTTTTTTGCACTTATCGACTTTCTTTTTGGGCTTATTTTTCTCCTTGTACTAGGCTGGGAAGTGTTATCTCTCATTTTCGAGGGAACAGGGCCTTTGCAACCCTAAGAATCGGTTATGTTAGATCCTTTTTGTTCTATCCAATTTGATGTGATTTCTTTTTCCACATACTAAATTACTTTTGCTTGCTTATCAGGAATTGGGATGCCCCCTGGTCAAATGGATCCCAAAGCATTCTTGCTGCAGAAGTTCAATGCAACGGCACGGGAGAGAGTAAGTTCTGGAAAAGATATTCAAACTAGTTTCAATTTTCAATGTAGTTTATGATTTGAATAATCTCCGACCTCCTGTTATGACTGGACATGATTATGATATTTTCTGTGTAAATAAGGATGGTGTATTAGTATCTAATTATGTATTTATATTTCCTTGGAAAAGATTGATGCTGCTTTAGCTGAAGGAATTGATGCATTGGAGCTTCTTCTATCGCAAGGTGTGAGAGAGTGCGAGATGCTTCAATAAGGAGCAAAATACAAGCACATAAGATTGCAAACCTTGCCAGCTTGATAAACTTAACGCGCATTGTCGAAAATCAACTGAAGAAGCATATGATAAATTGTATGGGTTTAGGAACTCTTCCCTTTGGCTAGAATCAGAACTTTAGTGTTTGTATTTAGCAGACCAATTATTATGTATTTTGAAGCTGTGAATGGCAATGTATTTGCGTCTTCAGAAAGTGCAAGCTGGTAAGAGCTATGTGAAGTTGTTGGGACAAACTAGAGAATGGCATCCATAAGCAGTAAGATGATTAAACTCTTAGAACAGAGGACATAGGAAAATATTCAGTTCTAGTTTAAACACAGAGAAAGTCCTGGTTCATGAATATGGAGATTGTTGAGTGGAAACCTCTGCCGGTAAAAGCTCAAACAGTCGAAAATGTAATCTCTCATTTTCTCTTTCATAAATTTTCTTTTGATTCCATATTTGTAATTTTGGACATGAACAATGGGGCAGCATTTGATAAATCTAATATCAGTTGCAACTAATGATCTTCGCCACAGATGGCTTGTCTTGGAATTTTTATTTTTATTTTTATCCTTTTTCTTCTATCTTCATGATGAGTAGGATAGAAGAAATTTTGGCAAAATATAAGAACCTTCGTTTCAATGCTCTAGAGTCGAACTCGAGACATGCAGCTTACTAAACGCGTGCTTCAACAAACTGGGCTATGAGAACCAATTCGATCCTTTGAAAGCTTAATTTCATAATTTATCTTTACAACCAAAGAAAAATGACAGTACCAACAGTAACATGGTGCTACAGTCATATACTATATACAACTACACGTCCCTCATTCGAAACCAAATTACATAATCTATCCTCCTGTTGTTTATTGTTTCTTTGCATGGTGGAAGTAGATGCTCCCCAACACTTAAAGTGAAGCCAAATCATAGGCAAGTCGGCCTGAAAACCGCGCGTTACATTCCATATTTCATCCCACATTTTATGAAACAGAGAGTGCAATAGATCTGTTTCTGCGGTCAGTACGTAATAAAAGACGCAGACATAATATATATTTGTTGTAGTGCACAGACCGATACCAGTTTTCATTTGAAGTTTTGAACATCTGAGTGAGCGAAACTAACTAACAAGATATTTCTCCCATGAGTGCCTTGAAGGTTTACGACATCCCAGAAGATTTATTGATTGATATTCTTACAAGATTGTTGGTAAAATGTTTGAAGCGATTCAGTTGCGTATGCAAATCATGATTTAATCTTTTCAAAAATCCCATTTTTGTTGCCAAACATCAACAAAATCAAATTAATCCCAAGGTTCTAGTGCATCATCATGCCGCGGAGGATTTCTGTTTCTCCATCCTCTCGTATTCTGACGGAGATGATGGAGATAACGAGATGCTTACCCAGACGAGAAGCATTTCCATCCCATTCTTGAATAGCTTTGGACCTATTCCACTGCCACGAGTAGTTGGCACTTGTAACGGCAACCTTAAAATCAGGTAGTACATGCAAATTTGTGTTTTTTAAGTTATATGGTTTGTCAAATATTTCAATTATAATTGTTTTACTAAAAATTTGACTTGATTTTAGTGCAAAAGAACATATCAATCACGAAATCATTAGCAAACTGTTATGGATCCAATTCTCTGTAATGGGGAGGACTGTGTTCTTTGTTTTAAATTCTCTATCTGAGGTACTGGGAGTCTGCAGACGCTGCCACTACACCACTACAATGCTTGAGGATGAATGATATCTTTGGAATAGGTCCGCTATTGCTTCGAGGAGAGAAGTATGTTCTACAATGTCCTGCACTTCGCGGAGACAAGTTCACTTGCACTAGAGCCCGCAACTGGAGCTCTGATAGATAATACCTCACACACCCTACATGAGGTTCTGCTCCAGTGAACCATTTGCAACACAATTGCTTCCCTAGAACACCTAATCTGGTTGTTCTGATTTGTTTCAAATCTGCTGATATTATATATGTTCTCGACATGATGATATTATATCTGTTTTAATAAAAAATTTGTGTTTTAACCTTCGTTGTGACGACGTTATTAAATGAAATTCTCGTATTTAAATATTAAAAAGGGATACAATAAAAAATATAATGGAAAAAATATAAAAAAATAGACAACATATGTTGCAGAAAGCGGGCATAACAGATTATCTCCGTCCGGCCACTTTATGAAGGCAGTCGACCCACCAAATAGAAGCGTCGAAGCGCCATGACCAATCCCCAGTCATCATTTTCCACGCGCCTTCGATTGTTGATTCCATCAAAATTCGACTTGGAAGTTGTGGCCAACCATGAAAAAAGGTGTCTGATCCGGCCGCCAGAGACATCACTACTGCAACCCACCACTGGAATGTAATCCAGACATCGGCGCACCATTCTCATCCGTTGATTAACTGAAATAGTCATTGAAGGAGGAAGTTTCAGTTTGGGTGCAAATAGGGAAGATGACTTATTTGAATGTTCTTATTGGAACATAACTTTTAAATGAGGACTTATCTCCAATTTTCTCTACATTAAAATGATTTTTTTTTTATAATCTTGAACATTTCATGTGCAATTTAACAATGACAAAGATATTTCTCAAAAAAAAAATGACAGATGTTTTAGTAGTCAATGTCTCAAAACTTTCGTTAACATTTTTAACCCCAGTATTTTATAAATTTATAGTTTCACTATTGATCAAGTCTTCCCTCAATTCATTTAGCAAGCCTTAGAAAACATACAATTGTTAGTCCAAAGCTTAAGGTGAGGTAGAAAAAAATGAAAACGTTTACCAAAAATTTGGAGAGAATATAAATCAGAACCTCAGTTTCTTGAGTTCATTTTATAATGGAGCAATAAAAATGATTGACGAGATTTGATCACATGGGAACGACATCAGATAAAGGAGGTCGAGGTTCATGTTGATAGGCTCGCAGTCTCACGAACAACGATATTAACACTATTGTATTAACACTGCTTTAAAACTAAAATATAGAGGAGAGATGCTTTTCAAGCTTTTGAGTTAGTAATTTTCGACACCATCACAAGTAATATAGTTATAGTGAGTAGTAGAAAAACAGATACATGTGTCTTCAGAAATTATGAGTCATTGAGAAATAGATTTGCATCCTAATTTAGTTTTATCCAAAATGTCTAATTCATACATTTTTTTGTGTGTGTAGAGGCTTTATCAAAATAATTGACAAACTCTATTCCAAGTACAAAAATTATTTCATGTCGAGGTTGAATTTTCGGTCCAAATATTTGGACTTGTATTTTGTTATGAGTAAATTTAACTTTGACTTAACCTTCTCCGTTAATAAGATAATGTGATTAATAATAAAAAACTTGTTATAAGTACATAAAATAAAATTTTGAGTATAATTATCAAATTATTGTATAATTCTTAAAATATACTGAAAAATTATAGTATAATTCTCAAAATATATTTTTAGAATAATTCTAAAATCACAGTATAATTATCAAAATATACTAAAAAATTAAAATATAATTTCAATATATAAATGAGATCAACGCTCAATGAATTAGTGTTAATAAATGAGATCAACGTTATAGAACTTCCCTTTGAACTTGATTCTATTGAACTAGCATCTGAAATTGTTTCTATTAAACAAATGTAACAAATCAAATCGTAATTTTGTCTCAAAGTTGATTTATTAACTAAATGTATGAAACCACTATAACTATTGTTTATGATAGAGAACTCTAAGTAATAAGATGCATATCATATTTTAACTATTTTTTATATTTTATTCCCAGACTTGGGGGAAAATAAAGTTTAGATAGTATGGTGTAGACATTGTCAATAAATTTTCACCACTAGTGTTCTTTTATTTATTTATTTCTTTCCTTTGAAGAAAAACACTATTCTTAAATGTCTAATCTCTGGATTGGGGACCGAAGTTTCATTTTTTATGCATCAAATACTTGTAACTTTTTTAAAAAGAATTAACGGATACTATGTATTTATCATGCCATTTTTTGGAAAATAGCTAAATTATTTTTCAAAAATTCATAACAAATATGAACCTTAAGATAAAAATAAGTTAGACTGTAGATTTTGCTAAATTTTTTAGTTTCGAAGATAAAAATAAAAATCAATGGCTAAAATTGTTTATATATATATATATTGTATCTATTATAATTTTACGAAAAAAAATTAGTGAAACCAATGAATTTGTTATTAACACAATTTTCAAAATTTCAAAAATTCTCTCACTTATCTTGATTGTTTTGCATTAGTAAAAACACAATCTGACAAAATAACATGTTTTCTATACAACATTTTGTTATTATGTATATGTTGCCAAATTAAAAAAAAATTAAAAATATATAATCATCACAAATAAATAAAAAATCATTATTTAGGGATGAGAGGGGACGAAAAGAGGCGAGAGATGAATTTTTATGGTATTAATTTTTTTAAAATTAATGAAAGATATTTTAAATAATCTAAATAAATTCTATAAATTTATTGACATATTTAATTGAGTTATGAATTTAGTGATGGTACAATGCCCTTTATTATATGTATTATTGCGTATGCTCTGCTCACGGGGATAATAGCAATTGGTATTGACGATTGACAATGCAAAACGACGTCGTTGCTCCCTAAACGATGCTTACCACCGCTCCTCTCCTCTCCGGTGTAGGCGGGTCGTTCTCTCCCACAGCGAGTGTACGACTGTGTCCAGAAGTTGCATCTGAGACCAGTTTTGAGATTCATGCATCTGCTTTTCGTTGGGCCAGCTTTGGTAGTTTTGCCGAGATTTGGTGACTGCTAAAATATACATCTCTGAGGTTTACCCAATTGCGTCTGCTTGTGCTTTGCAGATCACTGTCCTTTGTCATCTGCTTCTTTGGTGTATACTCGATTCAGTTAATTAGTCTCCTTTGTTATTTCCTTTGTCTTAGTTGTGCCCTTTGGCTCTCTGCTGTTCGTGACCTTTCCTTTCTTTAGGGTTTTGTCTCGCATGCTTTTGTTGGTTGAATTAGGGCTTGGTTATCGCTAATCTTATGTCTTATTTTTTCACCTTTAGCTGTGTGGATTAGCTCGATCGCTGTATATTTTTGACATGCCTTCAACGTTGGAGGGAAGCATTGCTGGAAGGTGAGAGCTTCTCTAAACCTAGACACAAATTTTCCTTTCTAGAGGTTGGATTATGGTCCACGATCGAGTAATTAAAAGGTGTAAGTTATAACTGGGCTCGTAGACTTCAATAGTGCGATTATGAATTTAAAGAATTGTTGGAAAGTAGTTTATATCACCAAGTCCAACTAGAATCCCTCTTTCCTGGATATTAGGAAAGATGGGGGTGGGTTTAATAGTTGTTGCCCGCCCATTGGAACTCCTTTGTATGCATGATTTCGACGCACTTGACAATCTAACTAATTTCTACCTCTGCTGATCTCTTTGTTCCTCAAGGGATTAAGACATCTTTGCTGGATATTAAGTATCTTACAGTTAAGTAATATCCATAGAATATCAAATAGTGTGCGATTTCCAAGCTTCTTGATTGGTGTTTATCATATCCTGTATTTTGTATACTGGGTCTGGGTTTATTGCAGGTGTAGATATGTTTGTGTTGCAGAGGCATTCTTATTAACTATCACTGATGTAATTTCCATTCCTCTTTTGCTATTACTCTTTTGTTATTTCTGGGGCTCAAGGTTGATTCTTTAATTTATAGCACAATTTTTTTTTTCAGGGATCAGTTTTATGTACTTTTTATTTTTGAGATTTTGTAGGGAGATTCAGTGCCTAGTGAAAAATTTGTTGTTGTGGTTGCAAGGCAAGTCTTATACTTTTGGATGGTTTATGTTGCAGATAATTTTGATCAATTTTTCATATGTTTTGTTGAAGTTTTTATATGTACCTTTAGTCATTATAGTTGTGGACATGGAGTTATGTGTTCTAATTTATATTCTGGCATGTGAAGAATCCTCAAATAAATTTCCACTAGGTACAAGACCCGTATTATTCAATGGATCCTGACATACCCATCTCCTCTGCATTCGCAAGCCACGGAATGCAGTGGGCAAATGACTTTACTCAAACTTTATTAAACATTTACCCCCTCCCCTACTCTTTAGTTTTTTGCAAGTCTTTTTATTCCAGGTATATAATTATTGTAGGAGCGGTTACTTAGTAAATTGAAACACCCCAATTGAGTTTTCGATAAAAATTGCTATACGTTAATTAATCGCCTATATATATTATTCCTTAAAAGAAGCTCTTACATGTTTTTTATTTTATTTTTATGGATGTGTTTATTTAATGATTAATTAGATAATTTATTTACATGTATCCCTAAATATATTTAAAAATAATTAATTAAACTAGGGGCATTTTTAGACATGTGTCCCTAAATATATTAAGAGTAACGTTAAACATCCCAAGTTTACATGACATACTTTGTAACCATATGACATGATAAAATCAAAATATATCTCAAAATACATACTAGATTGCATCCAAAAAAAAATACTAGATTTCGAAAAAATTACATATCCAGAATCAGCAAATAAAGATATTTTCAATAAGATCCATCATCGATAGCTTTTATTCAGTCATTCTCAATTACATTGTTTTTTAATTACATTTTTTTTTCCGATGTGTCGTTTATGTAGGTTTCAATTAGGGATAACATCAAAACGGATTTTTCTCAAAATCCATATCCGATCCTAAATAAAAATAATGTATTCATATCTATATTCATATACCACAAATAAAAAAAATCTAAATTCATATCCTATCTATCAGATTTCGAATATTCTCCACGGATATTGGATTTATCCATGCGACACGCCGACACATATTTTGCTAGCCTATGACACGAGTCAGAACTTCATGATTCATGAATATAGGAATATAAACCAAAGTTTAAAGTATTAATAATATCAAAAATCATCCAGCAACATAAAAAGTTTTCTAAAATCAAAGTCTAAAGTCCATAAAATGTCACAAATCAAAACGCTTGCATCAATTGACAAATTCAAAATGAACAATATCTTCAGTAAAGTTTGGAAGACCTCATCTTCATAAAAGTTGGTGATAATGCTATCATTTGTCATATGTTAATTTATAATGTTATTGTTAGGTTTATGGTTTACATTAGTGTGTTTTTAGTACTCCGTACTAACATTACTAATTAGGATTTTAAAAATATTAGTCAATTCAATATTTGAATTAGTAATATAAGATCATATCACATTATAAGTGTTACTAAAAATTACAATTAATTCATATTACATAAAAAATACCTATGTTGACAATTATAATGTATATAAATATATTAATGACATTAATTGTCAATTACATTATTGTAGATGTACTATATTATATATATATCTCTGTGTGTGTGGGGTAAAATCAGATTCGGATCGGATCGGATCGGATCGGATCGAATATGAGTTTCAGATCGGATATGCCTAAATCCATATCCATTCAAAAAATTCAGATTTTATTCATATTCATATCCATTATCTAGTTAACGGATTTTTCAATTAATTGACTGGATCAAAAATCCATGAATATGGAAATATTTGTTATCTATAGTTCCAATGCTATTTATGAGTACTAATATGACCTCGTGTATCGGATTTCCATACTGTAAGCTAACCAATAATTGTTAAACCCTAAGGAGAACAAATTTATTAAACCCTAGCGAGCTCATGTATCGAATTTTCATATTGTAACATAAAATACTCAGATTCGCTAAACACTAATAGATTCACTAGTAAAATCTTTAATGTCCCAAGTGCTTAATGCTAGGGTTCTAACTATTAAACCCCAACGGGGTTCGAGTACTCAACGTAATTTCAATTAAAATGCAGAAACAATGAATATATATTCTACTATCATAATGTAATAAAATTTCAGCTCGAATAAACAGTCTACACATAATATATATGAATTACATTATTTTTAAAAATAATGTAATTGAAAAAATGAAAAAAAACTAAGATTTTAGCATTTTTCTAACGATCTTATTTTGAGCAATGGGCTCACCAAGAGTAAATAACGAATTAGAAAGATCACTTAACTTAACATAAAATTTATCAAAACTCTCATTTTCCTCCATTCTAAGAGTTTCAAACAAGTTAGTTATGCGCTACAACTTAGCATTTTTGACAATAGTTGTTCCTTCATGTGTAACCTCAAACAAATATCAGGTCTTCTTAGCAATTTCACAATGTGAGATTCTACAAAACTCATCAATCGCCAATGCTAAAAATATAGTATTGATCGCTTTGCTATTTCAACCTGCATTGTCAAAATCAGTTTTCAACCAAGTATTAACAAACTTAGGAATCTCATTACCTTATGAATCAATATTTATTGGTGGAATATAACCATGAACAATAGAGAGCCAAACTCGTTCATCTATAGATTTCAAATAAGCTCTCATGCGAGCTTTTCAGTATGAGTAATTTGAGCCATCGAAATGCGGTATTTGATTCGTACGAGTTTTCATGTTGACACATGCTCTGATACCACTTGAAAGTCAGTGTATCTCACCAAGAAAGTTAGCCAACAAATATGGAAACTAAAATGCAGAAAATAAAAGAAACAATACCAAGAATTTTTACGAGGAAAACCAACCTAGGAAAAATCTCAAGTTTATAAGCGACCAACCTTAAGAAACAATTCACTAATCACGAATCAAAAATACATCCTTAATTATCTTCAACTTAAAGACATCGCTCGTACATCTCATTCAGTGTTTGTTTCAACTCAACATTCAACCTAACTAGGTAGAACTTGCTTTTGTCTCCTCCAAAAGACTTCACGATCAGCGAACCAACTCCTTCTCCTCCAAGAACACAGACACAGTTGAACCTCTTTGAAAATACACCAACTAGAAAAACAAGTGCTCATTACAATTCTCTCTTCACTCAAACACTCATGATCTGACTCAAGATAAGATCAAAAATTATGAGAGAATTTAACACAAAGAGAAGTGAAAGAATGTTTATCAATATGACATATGTAGCTTTCGTAACCCTACATGAAACCTAGACCAACTATTTATAGGACACGTGAACCTTGAAAGATAGATCTCCCTTCAGCATGGAATAGCTAAACCTCTTATCAGTTATCACCTGAAAAGAATTTCAGACAAAACAAAAACCATACTTGTTGATAACACATACGGGATTAGTGATAAGATTATGATCCTACAAAACATCAAATAAACCATATCTCTAAGGACACGTAAAGATCTGCATGAAACCATTTATTAACCTCCTGTATGACTTGATCACTTAGTCACGTGCACACATTAAATTCTTTAGTCCAGACCCCTTTAAATAAGACATGTACCACAAGTAGTAAACCCACGCAACACGTCTTGTAAAGCCCACTATCAAAACCTACGAATTAAGTAAAAACTTAACATCCCATAATTATGTGACGGATCCACAATTAAGTATAATTAATTTTAATATATACTGAGTAATAACTTAATTGCAATATATTGTGTCGTAAAAGATCAAGGTAGGCTACCGTACCACTGATGTAAGCTACCTCACTGCACAAAATCATCTAATTGTCAAAAATCACATTGATTAAAACCAAGAATATTCAATCTCTGAAATTCCAAGGCCAACAGTAAATTGGATTCCACCTCCTCTGGCCTGTCTAAAATGGAACAGGAATGGATCTTGCCAAGATTCATCTAAATTTGGTTATGGTACTGTTTTATGAGACAACAATGGGTCTTTCATGTCTCTTTTTTCGAGGTCAACTGAGTTTATGGATGCTACTTCTGCTGAACTCCAGGCAACTGTTATAGCTTTAAAATTCTTAATTACTCGAGGTTTGACATTTCTTTCACTTATCATTGAATATGATTATCTCAATGCAGTCAAATGGATCAACAAAAGCTCCTCGTCTCAAGTTCTATGGAAGAAATGTCAAACCTCAAAACTTCTCCATTAGGTTCATCTATACATGCATGGAGAGAGGCAAGCTTTTGTAGCAGACTGTTAAGCCAAAAAAAAAAAGAGGAGTTGACAGAGAGTTGATTATATGATTGCTTGGATCATGGAAGATTGACAATTGTTGTGATTGGCTATCCATGGGTGCTTTATAATGTTGTCTTTAGTTTTGGGATTATGAGGTTGTGGTCCTTGCTCCTATTCGTTCTGTTTATGTTTTTGAGGGTATGGCTTGTCTTGGGAATATATCTAGAGTTTGGGTTTATTTCAAAATTGCAGTTGCTACTATTGTCTCTATATATATATATATATATATTTTTTTTTTTTTTAAATATGACTTACTTTTTGAGAAATAAAAATATTTTAAAAATTTTACCTAAAAATAAAATTGTAGTTTCTTCTCTTCATGTGTTGTCTTCTATATACAAGTTATTCGATTTGCAGTTCTTAATTACTGGACTTGGCTTTCATTTTGGTGCTACTGTTTTGATCGTACAAGAATGAATTTCTATCTACAATAATGAATTTCTATTTGTTATTGTATTTGACTCGTTATGTACAATAATGGATTTCTGTATTTGATATTGTATTTGATACATATTTCGCATACAAGAATGAATTTATATCTGCTATTTGACTCATTGTGCTAGCTACAGGATCTGCTGTGAATTTTTATCTCATGTTAGCCCTTTGTTAATATTTACAAGTATTTAAAAATTTAAATATAGGCAGCAAAAAAAATAGAAATCAATATTGCCAACAAATTATGAATTTCATGACAAAAAAATTATATCATAGCTTGTGATAGATTATTACAAATTTATGATAGAAAATTCTATCATAACTTGTGACCCATTATAACTAACTTACCTAATAAATAATCAACAAATTTCTCTCCATAATCATACAATATATAAAATTAGGATACAATCTCACTTTTTTCCCTCTAAAACTTTTTTCCACAATTAATTAATTAATTTATTCTCTCAAATCTCATCCAACATTGAAAAGTTTTTAAATCAAAGATATAGTAGATAAAGTCATTAAATTACATATATATTGAATAATAGGATATAGTAGATAATATTAAGCAAGAAAGTACTTTTTTTTACTCTAAAAACCACGTAAATCAAGAAGCTATTAATAGATGAGACCATTTCAATTTTATATAATTTTAATTTTCTATCAATTTTTTGTCTTCTAACTACCATTTATATATCTTTATATAAAAATTATAATCTAATAATAATTTAATTTATCTTTGACTATAATTTCAAATTAAATTGAACTTAGACGAAACTATAATAACCGTAAACAAATTTTAATTTTTAATCGTTTTAGTATTTTAAAATTTTATTTATTAAAGCAGTCATTTTACTTTTTTAACATATATATATATATATATATCATCATACAATGTATATAAGTAGAATGCACTTTCACTTTTTTTCCTGCTAAACTTACAAAAAAATTATAATATTAATTAAAAATTTCACCTAAATTAACGAACATTTGAAATATTTTTAAACCAAAGATATAGTAGATGATAAAAATAATAAAAATACTAACCAATCAAAATCAGGTAAACCAAAAACCTATTAATAGATAAGAATCTTTAATTCTTATCAAGCCTTGATTGTTTGGTCACAACCGTAAACATATTTGAATATCTTTTAGTATCCTAACAAGCATTTATAATTGTCATTTTATTGCTATGTAAATTGCAATTTAATAATTAATTTAATAATTATCCTTCATAAATATTTAAATTATATTATGATTATCATTTATCCTATGCAAACCATAAATGGATAATTTCAAATTAATGAAGGATAATGGTTAGAAATATTGGTTATACCTAAAAATAAAAATGATTATAGTTTACGAATTCTTATTATAATTTAACAATTTAAAATGTTTAAAAAAATTTATTCAAAAAATAATATTTCATATAATTAAAAATTTTAAATACGCAAAAAAAAATTATGAGGACCAATCTAAGATTTTCATTTTTATTTATTGATAGCAATCCTTCTTCTTTTTTTATTTTTTAGGAGTAAATCTACATGAGCAATAATGTGCGTCATTATTTCTTATTCGAAAGTTTATGTGATAAATTAATGATAATTATTTTTTAAATATTTTTTTTGAGGGTTACTCGGATATCTAATTTTATGATAATTTTAGTTAATTTTTGATTTATTTATAGTGTTCTATTTTCTTGAATAAAATTCAGGGCTATTGGGGTCGATAATACCTTCTAGAGGAAATTTGATCAATAACAATATCTTAAATAAGCCCGTGAACGTGAAATACAAGTTCTTTACTCCTTTGTTTCTTCAAACTCTTTAAGCCTTCATAATTTTCATGGATATTTTTTCTAGAAGGCTATGAGAGCTTTAAATCCAAATGCAAGTTCATTAATTTTGGTTGATTATGAAATTTGTGTGATTTTGTATAATTATATTGGATTTTATATTGATGGATTTTGAGGAATTAAGTTTAATAACAATGTGATTCATTAGTAACAAAAGGTCCTCCGATGAAAATAAAGCCTTTGAAACATATGGATTATGATGTGAATTATGATGTTTGTCTCTTTCTTTCCAGCAACATTGGATTGCATTTGAAAATATTAATATGCATTAACAACAATTTTTGAGTATGATGTCATACCATATCATTGAGTTTTCTTCTCTTTTATTTTTTTGCTACGTGGGTGAAGAATCTGATGTAGATTTTAACAAGAAGAGTGAGGATGTGAATGTAAATATTACACTTTCTATGCCTCAATTTCATATGCTGACAGTACCAGCTGTGGGATCTCCCGTGATGCCTCATATGTTCTTAAATCATTCACGTATTATCAAAGAGTTGAGTCAACAACTATTGATGGATTGGTGCTCAACATTGTACAAGATGTATTCTATGAGAAAAAAGGTAATAGGGGTTGAAGCATTGAGATTCTGCATAACAATCTCAAAAAAAAGAAATGCTGAAACTACCCCTTTGATTTCTCCTCCAGTCTCTGGTTCTCACTCTCTGCCTCACAGGAAAGTCTTCCTCTTGCTTCTGGCTGATGCTGTGTACTTCTTCGCGAGTTATTGGGTCATTTCGGCCTGAAATTTGTATGTGTTTCTTCATGATTTTCCATAACTCATACCACGTTAATAGCTACCATTTTCCTGATTATCGCAGCATTTTTAAGATATTACTCTCCAATGGTGATTGTACCGATGTAAGGTCAGAGGGAAGGAGATGATATGGTGAGAATGAGTATAACCACAATTTACTTTTTGATATTTCCTCTGCTTATCGTCAATTCATTCATCTAATTTCCCCATAATTTAGTGAACAATTTGTTCCTTATGATGATTTTTGCGTTTTTCCTTCTTAGCTGATAGCTGCCAGGTCTTTCTGCGGTGTTAGCTCGAATTGGTTAGTTTCCATTGATCCAAGCTTGCTGCAATACTGATTGAAGGCAGCCGGGTATGACTAACTAAATTTGATGCCTTTTTCCCCCTGTAGAAAGCAACGCTTTTTGGTGCATTCTGGGTGACAGGATGAGAGACATCATGTATGGCCTTCATTTCTGTTAATAATAACATGATGGCTCTTTGTTTTCTATGTTTATTCGGATGTAGTCTATAAACAGAGACAATAGGGAGAGAGGATGAGTTACTAGATAATTCTGGTAGGTAAAGCCCCAATATTCTTTCATTACACTTTTATTGATTCATTTCAATTTAGGC
This sequence comes from Euonymus europaeus, assembly GCA_963580455.1. Lineage (NCBI taxonomy): Eukaryota > Viridiplantae > Streptophyta > Magnoliopsida > Celastrales > Celastraceae > Euonymus > Euonymus europaeus. The sequence continues at coordinate 8,975,650 of OY756961.1, read as the reverse complement.
TTGGGTGATTTTTATTTTGAATTTTCAATGTTAACCATCTCTTGGTGGCAATTTTTAGTAAGCATGTTCATATCCCCATGATAAATCATAACTTTATGCCCCTTTGATACATTCATTTTTTCTTCATTAATGTAAAGCCACAACCTTTCCTTCTCATTTGACTCTCTCTTTGTTCAATATCTATATTTTTAAATAGCAATGAAAGAAAGGGTAACATATGACGAGGCTTTGGAGGAGACAGATGGAGATTTTCGTTTGACAAGGTGAAGAGGAGATTCAAGTACCCATCGAAGGTGAGTTTTGTTTTTTGATGATTTTTACAATTTGGATATTTTTCTCTATTGTAGAAAGTGGCGCAAACTAAGGAGATTTAGACGAAGGAGACTATAAAAACAGGTAGTTAAAGTTGCCAAGCAAGAATAGGAACATGATAAATTTATTAACAAGATATGTTTTTTGTGCTTGATTTTAGGCTTTGTATTGTCCCTACCTGGAATATGTATACCCTTTAATTGAATAAAGTGGCTTGATTTCTATGATAGTTAATTTGAACTTACTGATATGACCATCTTTCTTATCTTTTCTTCTAATGTGAATAGGTGACTCATTACCTGCGTGTTCTTGGCTTTGGATCGAGGATTTATTTACGCCCAAATAAGGAGTAAATAATTATTTGGGATAGTCTTAATTATATGATATTTGAGCCAGGGTTGTCTACAATTTGTTGTTGCTATTTCCTAATTTTGGATGGTGACGTACTAGAATTTGATTATACATTTAAAACCCTCTGAAATTTATGTTTCATTCACCCATAATCTACGTTCTTGGTTTTTTTGTAATTGTGGATGGTAAGTTAATATCCACAGTCTTGCAGATCTGACTAGGAGGGACAGTTCTTCAGAGTATTACCATGTTATTTGTGTGACCTATGTCTCCTGTAATTTGATGTGTTTCATCTTTTATTTTTATCCCATGACACTACTTGCATGAATTCTGAAAAATGTTTTTGACTCTGGCCTAGCAGTCGTGGATCTCTAAATCATTCAGCAGTATTGGTGGATTTGGTCTCCTTGGTGGTGTTGTATAATTCGAGGGCTTACTCGAGGATTGCTATGTGTGAGTGATGTAGGCCACTGGTTCCATTGTTTAAGGAATGATGCACAGAGGCTTGGGAACATGAGTCCAGAGATGGCGATGGAGCAGTATACTGAGCATGTTTTAGAACAAGTTCTTGGATTGATGGAAGAGAATCCAGCTGTAAGTAGTCTTTAATTATTTAACGGTCGAGCATTTCTCCCATTTTGTTATTGATTCCCCCCATTTTGAACATTTTCGTGAATGACAAGCCTCTAGCTTTTCACCATCCATAGATTGATTTTTCTTTTAATTTTATTTAGGTTGATTTGTTGTACTAGATGTTGAGCTCCACTGTTGAATAATATGTTCACATAATGTTATCCATTTGCCCATCTTAGAGGCCATTTCTTTTTTTCCCCCTATCTGAAACTGACTTATGAGTTCAGCATATCTCATTTTGTCATTTCTTTTGGTTTTTCTCAGTCTGTGTTGCTGAAAATTGTGTATTATGTATATATGTTCCTTATCTTTTGTTCTAGAATGTATCTTTATCTGCACATACAAAGTGCTCTCACTTTTTTTTTCTTGCTCTCATGCGAAGTAGTGCACCCGCGGCAACGCGCGGCATCATAGCTAGTACTATTATATAAGCTTGGTGGGATTGCTGCGTTTTCGCGGCGAGTCTCCTGCCTTTTGTTCACTCGCGCGCTTGGCATGTCATTTTGCAAGTGACAGGAACAGCGAAACGACGCCGTTTCGACCTTCGCAAGTCACGTGAACATGAAAACGACGCCGTCTTGCCAGAAATCCTCGACTTTCGCGTTGTTTTCCTGTGGTTCATGCACCATCCTTCTGGGGATTTGGTTTCCTACTCGGTACAGTTGCTTCTGCACGTAATCGATTTGTTCCTACCTTTCTTTGATCTGTACTTCTCCTACTCGGTTCGTCGCTTCATTTCTTCGTCGGACCATTTGTGGGTTTCTTCGTCGGCCATCTGTGGGTCATTGGGTGTTCCTACCTTTCTTTGATCTGTGCTTCTCCTACTCGGTGAGTCGCTTCTGTTCGTCGCTTCATTTCTTCGTCGGACTATCTGTGGGTTTCTTCGTCGGGCATCTGTGGGTCATTGGGTGTATGCGCAGGTATCTATTTTCTCCTTTCTTTGATCTTTGCTTTTCCGATTCAGTTAACCTGCTTCTACAAATAATTCATTAATTCATGCTTTTGTACCTTTATTTGTTCGTATGCAACTTTGTCTGGGCTAAGCAACTCAATTGCTTCGAGCTCTTTTGTGTTCGGCTTCATTGATCAGGTATTTTCTCTCATTCCTCTCTGTGGTTCATGCAGTACTTTTTGGCCAGATTTCCTTTGCATACATTAAAGTAATTGGCACATCATCTACTTACGTTCCTTCACGATACCTTTTTGTGTTCTAGCTGCGAGTGTTTGGGGTATTGCAGCTTCTATTCTGAGGTCAGATTCTCAATTATTTCAGTCTATGACTCTTTGATAATTTTGGTTGTGATTTGTCATCTTTAATAGCTCTTGCGTTGGGGAATTTCAGTGTTAGTTTTTCCCTATTTTCGCGTTGCTCATGTGTTCGATTTCTTTGACAACTATTTTGGAGGTTCAATTATTGTGGTGTTGTATTTCTTGCAGATCGATTGGTTGGATTTGTTTCGGATTTCATCACATGCCAAAGATCAGTTGCAATTGTGATTTTTTTAGGGTTTTTGGGTGGCTTTATCCATTGATGTATGTGTTTTTAGGGAAGTCTTCTTCTTTTTTACCATTATTTTTTTGATTTTCGACTGTTTTTTTTCTTTCACAGTGTTCTGTTTTGTTAGTTTTCTGGTCTTATTGCTTTATCGCTGGCTTTGTTTGCTTTCATTTGGTCCAAAGATTTGTTATACTGTGTGCTTATATTTCGATTAGGTGGTTTATATTTGGAATTATCCAATCTCTATCTCATGGGTTTTTAAACATTGAGATGAATGAATCATTCCTCTATTTTATATAGACCCACAAATTGGCTTAAATCATGTGTGTGTCAAATATTATTCGTCCCTTCCTTTTATGATTATAAATTTTGAAATTTCTTGAGACTGGCATCTCTTTTATAAAGTAGGATCTGCTTCTAGACTATGCTTAGCACTTCAATTCACACCGTAACTTGCTTTGGTTTACCTTGTGCTTTCCATTTCATTTTTTAATTTGCCAATACCACTGCCCTTCAAAAAATGGTTTTTCACTACGTGATAGCCCTCTTGATTTTGCTGCTGTAATTACTTCTTTTTATTTACTTATATGTTGTTAGAAAATCCTCCTTTGTCTTGCTGATGCAATGGTGAATCTGATAGGTGGACGAATCATATAAAAGTCAACGCAGAATTGCATGATAATGTGATTACTGATTAGGACCCAAAAAAAACCCTGAAAGAGGAGATGCTTTGTCCTCCAAATAGATATTGTGGGCCTGTGACCATTTCTAATTCTTTTATCTCTTTCTTTGAGTTGATTTTACGTATTGCTTTGCTTTCTATTTGTTCTGGGATGAGGCAAAATGATGTATTTTTAATGATCAATGCAGAGGGTCACTTTGTTTCTATTATTAGAGACAAAATTGATTCCTAGCTTTATATTGTTTCTTAGTTCACAATGTTGTGTGTTACTTCTTGATTGGATTATTTCGATAGTTATATCTTGATTTAGTTATTTAACTTCACTTTCCTATATTTTTTCGACCAAGTTTTAGTGGATATCTATGCTTGCACAAATTGAACTTGATTTAAGACTTTGGGGGAATCTGCAAAACTTCTTTTCCCTTTAATTAGTTGATCTTTCTCATAAACATCGTACAGATAAGGGCTCTGTTTGCCTTTTTTGTGATTACTGATGGAAAGGTTCATGTGGTAGTGTTTCATGTGAAAATGGCTTGAAGGAGAGTTTAATAAGAATTGTAGAGTTTTACTGAGAATTGAAGTATTAGATTGCCTGGTATTCTGATGTTCATGTTGTTTTTAGTTGTGGAGTCTCCATTTTTGTTACTAAGCTGCGTTTCTTTGATATATGTGGCGTATCTTTCTGCTGTTTCACCATCATGTATGTCTTTATGTGTATATATAATGGAGGTGATATTCTCTGGGTATACCTTTTTTTTTAAAATATATTCTCGCTATTATTTTAGGGACACGGAGATCACAATTAACACTTGGAATTCACTAAAATCCATAATTTTAGCCTAGCTGCTGTCAAAGTGTAGTTTTTCTATGGCAAAGAGAACCACACCATCAGACGTTACTAAACATGTTTTACTGTTTAGTGGAGCACAATTTGGGTGTGCCATTTTTCGTTGGTGTCATATATGTTATGTGGCTTGATGACAATCTAGGATGTGAACTAAATTTCCAAATGTTTGAAGTTTCCTTTTAGGATTTGAACTTTTTTATTCAGATAACACGGATGCATGTTCATGGTTTGCCATGATATGATGTTTTGATTTTCTTAGGTTGTTGGAGTCTACATTTGTCATGGCTTTACTATGATTGAATTCAAGGTTTGTTATCTTCGATAGTAAATTTTGAGATAAGTTATTTAGCTGCTTTGAAAAGGCTACATGACCGCACTATGCCTTGCCATGAAAGAATTCATTTTCATTGTCAATCAAGTCGGATGGGATAGTGTCAACAGGCCTCACGCAGGAGCCACAATTAACCAATCTCACACGACACTATAGCTATTGTGGTATTGCTCAATAGCTCACTGCCCACACTCTAGCCCATCTAATATCTAATACTTATATATAAGCTTGGTGGGACTGTTGCGTTTTCCGAGCGAGTCTTCTGCCTTTTGTCCACCTCTCATTTTCCAAGCGTACAGTTCGATTTGATTGTAGTGCTGTGCCGTTTCACTTCGTTCGATTTTACCCATGTTTTGCTATGGGTCGTTTGTGTTCTCAAGTGGGTCATTGGGGTGTCCCGGCACGTATTTTCATGTTTTGATATGGGTATTTGGGGTTATCCAGCTTGCTTTATCAAAATTTTCCTCTCATTTTCCAAGCATACAATTCCATTTGATTGTAACTGCAGTTTCTGCCATTCCACCGTCATTTCTCCTTTTTTAGTTCTGTGGAATTTGTTTGATGTTTTCGCAATTAATTCCCGTCATTATTTTATTGTTAAAAAATGCTTTTGTGGTTCTAATTTGTGGTTAGAATGGTTTTCAGATTTAATTTTTAGTACAGATTTAGAGGTTTAACATTTGTAGTCGTTCTTGCAATTTCATCTGCTTGATTATTTTCAACATCTTCAGAGTATACTCTTAAACTTATATACAAAAATATGAGATAAAACCATATAGGCCTACACTACATGGCAACTATCACGTCTCTAAAATGAATAATATTGCAAGCATTTCCTCTCTAATACATACAATCGATGAAATTTCTGTTTACTGCTAGCAAGTCCCCCATCTGCCAATTACTCGAGCGTCGCGGCTTTCTTTATGTAAGCAACATCAATAGCGAAACGACGTCATTTTTAATTCTGCGCATTTACACCTATTCCTCAATTTCGTGCGTGTAATTTCAAGAACATTACTTTGTCATCTCATAACAATATCTATACTGTTTATTGTACTCCTAAGTTCCCTCAATTTATTGACAAGGAGAAAAACAGCCCCGGAGCAACGCCCGGGTCCTGACACTAGTACTATTAATGACAAGTGTTCTTTTTGTCACAAATTGTTTTAATTAAATAAAAGCAATAAATTAATTAATTACAATTTCATTTTGGTGGGAATTGAAAATACATGTGGCGCCAACAATTTGTTTTTTAGTGATAAGAAATAATAAAAAAATAAAGCCCAAATAGTTTAATTTGCCTAACAAAAATCTCCATTGCCCTAATTTGTCTAACCTAAATTCATTTTTGCAATTGCTGGAACTACCATTGAAATCTGCGATTGTTTGCCACGGAGAGCTCGGCGTTGCACTGCACTTGCAAAACTGAAATTCAAAGGTATTTGTTTTACGTTAGACTACCTGAAACTATCATTGTTTGAGACAGTCACCACTCTGCCTTTTTACTGCCCATGTTTTTGTGAGAGGCCACATGGGGCGGACTCATAATTGCTCACCAAAGGTGGGTCTAATCCCTTTGATCGTTCTTGATCCGGTCAACTTAGGCGGGTCCTTATAGAGTACCTATTATGACCTTGATGCACGTTGGTGCATCGAGGTGCACTGGTGGATGGCCAGCATTGGGCCATTATATTAGTCACGTGATCGAGGTGCACAGTTGACGCATACATAAGGTTGTTGTTCCCATCTTTGAGCATACTATTGCATCTCATTATTGTACCATAGATAGATAGACAAGGCATATACAATAGCATTCTCTGTCTTAGTATTTCTAAATGGTGAATTGACAAGAGAGGATTTGTATTTTTGAATGGTGAATCCTACGTACAAGTCTGTGCTTTTTATTTTAATTTCTTTTAATTGTTGTGCTGTACTGGTTTAAAATTTGTTTGGATCATGATGGGCTATATGAAGAAAATACATTTTTTTTCATCAAGATCTCGCTTCTACGACACTGATCACAAGATCTATACCAACAAAGACCATAACTGCAGCTAGTTAACATAAAATAATAGCTATAAGAGTCAATTCTCTGCAAGCGAGCTTGCACTTCTAGGATCATATTAGATACTGAAATGGCACACGGTTTCTCCAACAAGCTTCTGAGCATCTTTCCTACTCTTTTTTTTCTTCTGCCGCACTTCATTGATTTCTCAATTTGTGTTGGACTTGGGCTGGGTCGCCCATGTGGGCTAGACTCAGCCCAGCCCATTTACTTTGGGAGTTGAGGCAGTTGTCTTGGAGACAATTGCTCTCAACTGCCAATATACGTTAATAACTGTCAATATACGTTTAACGTATATTGGCAAGGAGAAACAGAGTTTATTCTGCTTCTATTCTATATCTCCAGATTCAAATAACGAAAATCAAGAAATCAGAAGTGTGTTCGAGATTGTGGATTTAATTCCGGTTCTAGTAATTGGAGTTACGAGTTGAAGCATTGAAACCTACTACGATCCTGTCAAGTTTGTCGTGCCGATCAAGAAACTAGTAAGTGTTTCTTCTTCCTATCAATTCTACAGTTTGGGCTGCTGCTATAAGAAAGTCTTAAGTTGATACAAAGTTGATATGAACTGTACGTAATTTGTTACAAAAGCTGATCATAATATACAAAGTTGATAGTTATTGCAAGATTCTGACATTTTTGATATTGGGGCTGCATTAGTAAGTAGCAAGTATGGTAAAAAGCATATTAATGATTACTCATAAGCATAAGATTTCGACTGAATGCAAGACTCAATCCTTCTTGTTTATTAGGCCACTGGGACTAGCGAGTACTCTTTCCTTCTTGATTATTTTCTTCTTGTTTATGCAGTAGTAAGCTTGATTAGAAAACAATGAGAACAAATTCTCATCTTTAACATGGAAGTAAAGATTGAGTTCTGTTTTTTTTTAGATATTCTGCAACCGCCTGAGTCGTCAGGGTTTGAAGACAATGATTGATTGAATAAATTCAATCAATGGAAAAGAATATTCATTAATTGATAGATAAAAATGAACAAATTGAATAAGAAAAAGGAACAGGGAACACCACAAATTGTTGCCAGAATTTCTAGCTAGTCATCCAGCAATTGTCGACTGCAGATCGGACATGTATCGCTATTGTTCAACCAACGAAATAAGCAAGAATGATGAAACACATGATCGTAAGGCATTCGAGAGACATCCTTTTTGATTGACAACAACTCATCCAAACAAACCGCACACTCGCCATCACCATCGAACCCCTCATTCCTCTTCCGCTCCAGTACACTCACCACCACCTCTCGATGGCCAACAACCTCGTACGTAGCAACCTCCATGTCAGCAAACAAGAAAAGTCCATCATAATATGAGCTAGGTGGAGGCCTAGTCATTAGTAACTGATTAGCGGCGGAAGCAACGTGTCAGGCAAAGATATTTAAGGCCTCATCGTCTCAGCACAATTTCTATTGTATTTTTATGTTAAATTTTAGAAGAATAGGCTTCGCAGATCGTTTCGTTGACAAAAAGACCAACTTTCCTTCTTAATTGGACAATAGGGTTAAAAGCTCCTCTTTCGAGAGACTTGATCAATTCGCAACCAACAAAGCTTGTCGTTCTACACTTTTTATTGGTGTATTATGTGAAATGTTACGAGTATTGGATTCGTAGATTATTTTGGTATGAAAGCACCAACTTTGGTTGCAAAATAGCCCAAATCGTTAAAAGCTCCTCCTTGAAGAGATTTGGGAAACTACAAACCATCTAGGTTGTTCGGTGTATATTTTTTATTATCATTTTGTGTCAAATTTTTGGAGTATGGGCTTCGTGGATTGTTTTGTTCGGAAATGACAAACTTTTCATACTAATTCGACCATGGTGTTAAAGCTTGTCTTTCGGATGACTTGAGCAATTCCGAACCAACAAAGCTTATTGTTCTGTGCTTTTCATTGGTATTTTATGTCAAATGTTACGGGTATTAGTTTCGCAAATTGTTTTGGTGCGAAAAGACCAACTTTCGTTCCCAAGTAGGCCAAATCGTTAAAAGCTCATCTAAGAAGAGAGTTGGGAAATTATAAATCATCTAGGTTGTTCGGTGTATATTTTTTATTGTCGTTTTATATCAAATTTTAGGAGTATCGGCTTCGTAGATTGTTTCATTCAGAAAATACGAACTTTCCTTCTTAATTGGACCATGGGGTTAAAGTTTGTCTTTCAAATGACTTGAGCATTTCTGAACCAACAAAGCTTGTCGTTCTATACTTTTCATTGGTATTTTACGTCAAATGTTACGAGTATTAGTTTCGCAGATCGTTTTGGTGCGAATAGACCAAATTTCGTTCCAAAATAGGCAAAATCGTTAAAAGCTCCTCTAAGAAGAGAATTGGGTAATTCCGAATCATCCAGGTTGCTCGCTATACAATTTTTATTGAATTTTTATATTAAATTTTAAGAGAATAGGCTTCGCAGAACGTTTCGTTTACAAAAAGTCCAACTTTCCTTCTTAATTGGACAATAGGGTTAATAGCTCCTCTTTCGAGAGACTTGATCAGTTCACAACCAACAAAGCTTGTCGTTCTACACTTTTTATTGGTATATTATGTCAAATGTTATGAGTATTGGTTTCGTAGATTATTTTGGTATGAAAGGTCCAACTTTGGTTCCAAAATAGCCCAAATCGTTAGAAGATCCTCCGTGAAGAGATTTGGGAAATTAAAAACCATCTAGGTTGTTCGGTGTATATTTTTATACTCATTTTGTGTCAAATTTTTTGGAGTACGGGCTTCGGAGATTGTTTCATTCAGAAATGACAAACTTTCCTTCTTAGTTGGACCATGGGGTTAAAGGTCGTCTTTCGAATGACTTGAGCAATTCCGAACAAACAAAGCTTGTCGTTCTGTGCTTTTCACTTGTATTTTATGTCAAATGTTACGAGTATTAGTTTCGCAAATTGTTTTGATGCGAAAAGACCAACTTTCGTTCCCAAGTAGGCAAAATCGTTAAAAGCTCCTTTAAGAAGAGAGTTGGGAAATTACAAACCATCTAGGTTGTTCGGTGTATATTTTTTATTGTCATTTTATGTCAAATTTTAGGAGTATCGGCTTCGTAGATTATTTTGTTGAGAAAAGACCAACTTTCCTTCTTGATTGGACCATGGGGTTAAAGGTCGTCTTTCGGATGACTTGAGCATTTCCGAACCAACAAAGCTTGTCGTTCTATACTTTTCATTGGTATTTTACGTCAAATGTTACGAGTATTAGTTTCGCAGATCATTTTGGTGCGAATAGACCAAATTTCGTTCCAAAATAGGCAAAATCGTTAAAAGCTCCTCTAAGAAGAGAATTGGGTAATTCCGAATCATCCAGGTTGCTCGCTATACAATTTTTATTGAATTTTTATATTAAATTTTAAGAGAATAGGCTTCGCAGAACGTTTCGTTTACAAAAAGTCCAACTTTCCTTCTTAATTGGACAATAGGGTTAATAGCTCCTCTTTCGAGAGACTTGATCAATTCACAACCAACAAAGCTTGTCGTTCTACACTTTTTATTGGTATATTATGTCAAATGTTACGAGTATTGGTTTCGTAGATTATTTTGGTATGAAAGGTCCAACTTTGGTTCCAAAATAGCCCAAATCGTTAGAAGCTCCTCCGTGAAGAGATTTGGGAAATTACAAACCATCTAGGTTGTTCGGTGTATATTTTTATTGTCATTTTGTGTCAAATTTTTTGGAGTACGGGCTTCGGAGATTGTTTCGTTCAGAAATGACAAACGTTCCTTCTTAGTTGGACCATGGGGTTAAAGGTCGTCTTTCGAATGACTTGAGCAATTCCGAACAAACAAAGCTTGTCGTTCTGTGCTTTTCACTTGTATTTTATGTCAAATGTTACGAGTATTAGTTTCGCAAATTGTTTTGATGCGAAAAGACCAACTTTCGTTCCCAAGTAGGCAAAATCGTTAAAAGCTCCTCTAAGAAGAGAGTTGGGAAATTACAAACCATCTAGGTTGTTCGGTGTATATTTTTTATTGTCATTTTATGTCAAATTTTAGGAGTATCGGCTTCGTAGATTATTTCGTTGAGAAATGACCAACTTTCCTTCTTAGTTGGACCATGGGGTTAAAGGTCGTCTTTCGAATGACTTGAGCAATTCCGAACAAACAAAGCTTAAAAAAAAAAAAAAAAAATAAAAAAAAAATATCCAAACAAAATAAAGATATTTTAGTTGGTCTTAATTTTTAAAAATAAAAATTAAAAAATTAAAAAATTAAGCTGTATGACTGTATCGTTATGAGTTCAAATCCAATTATCCAAACATTCAATTAATTCCCAAGAAAACCACTAAAAGAAGTAGTGGTTCCACACTTCCACTCGTAACTTTTCTAGACTTCTAGTTACACACTTGACACTTACATATCTAGTCACTCAATTCTCTTAACCAGCAAATGCAAATCAAACCCACTAGGCCACTACAAAAGAAAAATCGATAAATAGAAGGCTTCTTACGATCTTATCGGCAGGCGACTCCGGCAGTTCGTCCTGATGCTTCCCTGACAGCAACTCAATCGTCCTGGAGTGGTGACTGACTGGCTGGTACTAGCTCTCACAAGCCACACTGCCTCCTAATCCCTAAATCTCAGTCTTGTACAACTACTGTGTAAGGCTAAGGCTAAGGCTAATGGGTAATTATCTAATAAATGTGGGCTGGGCTAATGTTTAATGATTTAAAGGGCTATGGGCTGGGCTAAATCTAACTATGTGTATTAACTCTTTTTCTTTTATAATGGGCTACAACCCAGTGCACTTATAGTGTGTGTCTTCCCCTGCTCATATGATTGTGAGTTACCTCCGAATTGCTTAGATTGTTCTGTCTTTTTTCAAAAAAAAAAAAAAAACTCGTCCCTCATTACTTATTTGCATTGCTGTTGATGAGAATATTGGGACAGGGATTCCAACCACGAGTTGGATGCCTATGAGAGGGGCGAGAAGTTCTATCTTTATACTGGAAGAGGGCCCTCATCCGAGGCTTTGCATTTGGGTCATCTGGTGCCATTTATGTTTACCAAATAATTTTCCTTCTTTATGTTTTTTGTGTGTTTATGTTTACATTTGGGTTATGAATTTAATGTGACATTACAAATCGTGAAACAGCAAAAGAAGCCTAAGACATTCTTGAAGTTATACATGAAGGTACTCTAGCCGTGAAGATTTTCAAATTACAGAAGCTAACCACGTCTTTTGATATGTTACCTATGGAGGAAGATGAGACTTTCAATCACTTTTATGTCAAGTTAAATGATATTTTTAATTCCATATTTGCACTTGGTGAGCAGTTGTCTCCTTCCAAGATAGTTCAAAAAATTCTACGCACATTGACTGAAAGATTTCAAGCTAAAGTTGCTACAATTGAGGAAAGCAAGAATGTTGACACACTCAAAATAGAGGAGCTTGTGCGTTCCTTACAATTATACGAAGACAATTTTCATGTGCCTAAAAAGTTGAAAGGAGTGGCCTTGAAATCTAGTCAACATGACTCAAATGATGGCATGGAGGGATTGGTCTTACTGGCCAAAATTTTCAAAAAATATATAAAATTTCAAAAAGGGAATAATACTCTTCCATACAAGATGAATCTTAAATCAAGAGCTGAGACAAAATCTAAGTCATCCAAAGCTAATATTCAGTGTTATAAATGTCAAGGTTTTGGACACATGTCACATGAGTGTGCTAATAAAAAGAATAACAATATGGCCATTAAGGCTACCTTGAGTGATAGTGAAAGTGAGAACGATGAGGGCAAGTTTGATGATGAGAGTAACAAGACAGTCGTATTCACAAGTTCGATGCATATATAATTGAACTCCAATTTTGATGAGGATTCGATTGAAGATCTGGAGCAAAGTTGATCTTTAAGATGCTTACAATCAGCTAGTGGTGACATTTGAAAAAAACTCAAAAATCTAGACTTCAATTACAAATCAAGTTGCAAGAGAGAATGGTTCATGAAACTGAATTGATCGCAAGTCTTAAGGAGCTGCAAAAGCGTCACAATCATGATCAAACTTAAATTCAACAATTATAAGGTACAATTTCTAACTTGCAATGTGAATTATCTAGATATTCCGTGTTTAAAATTTTGCAAGTAGGAACCAGTAACTTGGATAATGTGTTTGGTACAATGAGGCAATTTGGAATTAGGGATGAAATTGGATACACTCGTGAACCCTCACAAGTTGAGAAAGACTTCAAATCTTTTGTTCAAGATAAAAAACTTGAAGATGAACAAATGGCTATTCATCCCAAGCAGGTAGACAAAGGTAAAGCTCCTATTGTATCATCATCTCATCTTTCACATGAATCTAAGTTTCAGACTATGTCACAAAATCCCAATGTAGCTTACATGCAACATGCATCCACTAGTTCACATAGGCTACCTGAATGTCACATGAGACATGCATCACATAACAGAATTCGATTTGTGCCTATATGTCATTTATGTGGTGTTAAAGGACATATTCCACCTCATTTTTCTAAGTTAATAAAATCACATAGAAATGTGCATGCTAAGACTGTTTCAAATACACATTTGTCACATCCTACAGATTTGTTCCAACAGTTTATGAGCTTTCTCAATTCTTTTGATAAGGCATCCACTAATGCATTTGCCTCATGGTCCCCTCGAAAGATTTGGGTGAAAAAAAGAGAAATGTTGTGTAAAGGTATGGTACATGGGTGGGGATAAATCACTATTGTCAAAGATTAAAACTTTTAATGGAGGTACTGTTATTTTTGGGGATAGAAGTAAGGCACAAATCAAATGTAAAGGTACGGTACATGGTCTAGAAATGACAAATTTGAAGAATTTGTTGTATGTTGATGGGTTAAAAGCCAATCTTGTGAGTATAAGTCAATTGTGTGATGCTGTTGCTCTATTAATTTTTTAAAACTTAAATATGATGTGTTAGACTCTTTAGGGTTTGCTTGTGATGATAACAGGAAGAACTGATGACAATTGCTATAGAATTAGCATTACTAGTCAATAATTTATTCTTTATAATTTTGATATATGGTACCAGCGTTTAGGTCACATAAATCAACATGATTTGCTTCAATTGGTGAAAACTAACAATGTTGCAGGTATTCCAAAGATCACCACAGTTTCAAAAAGGATATTTGGTCCTTGCCAACAAGGTAAGCAAACTCAATCATCTCACAAAAAGGTAAATTCTCTTACTACAAGTCGCCCACTTCAACTTTTCATATGAATCTAATAGGTCCAACTCATGTTGAGAGCATTGGATGTAAGAGGTATATTCAGTTTGTGGTTGATGATTTCTCTAGATTTTTATGAATGAGTTTCTTACGTGAGAAATTTAAACTGTTTGAATCTTTCAATGCATTGTACCTTAGAATTTTGAATGAACAGGATATTCACCAAGGTTCATTGTAGAAAATCCGTACAAATCATGGGACTGAGTTCCAAAACAAAATGTTTCCATCATTTTGTGTAGAAATTGGAATATCTCATGAGTTCTCAACTCCAAAAACTCCTTAGCAAAATGGAGTTTTGGAAAGACAATTGAGTATTGCAAGAGATGGCTCGTGTCATGCTATATGGGAAGGACATTCGTACAATGTTCTAGGCTGAAGTCATCAACATGGCATGTCACATAGTGAATTGGGTTTATATTCGTCCAAGTACTAAGGTGACTCTTTATGAGCTATGAAAATGTAAAACACCTAATCTCAAATAATTTTGAGTTTTTGGAAGTAAATGTTACATCTTGAAGGATAGAGAGTGCTTAGGTAAGTTTGATTCTCATAGTGATGAGGGTATCTTTTTGGCCTATTCAACTCATAGTCGTGCTTATAGAGTGTTTAATAAAAATACATGTACTATGATCACTACAAGAAAAGCGCCGATTACCGACGGAAATTACCGACAGGGATTTCGGTCGGTAATTGTTGACGGATTTCCGACAAATTACCGATGAAAGTGTACTTTGGAATTTTGCGGACGGTTTACCGACCGATTTTCGACGAATATATTACCGACGGAGTTATTTCGTCGGAATTTTTTGGTGCGAGTTATGGCGCGAAATTCACCGACGGATTTACGACGATATTTCGGTCGGTAATTACCGACGAAATATTTGTTGTCGGTAATATTTTCATTTTTTATTTTTGATTTTTTGAATTTTTTAAAAGTTTGAAAATAATGATTTTTATCGACGGAATTTTTCCGTCGGTAGTCTGCTGATGTGATTATTGATGATCATGAAGTGGCAAATGAAGGTGTGCAGGAAGTAGAGAAAATGAACAAATCTGATGCAACCACAATGGATGCTAGATCAAGTGGAAATAGTCTATCAGACACACGTGAAGATACTCATATAGATCTTATGCAACCTACTTCAGACTCTAGGCAAGCTACGTCAAGATCTATGAGGCCTACATCAGACTCCAAACAGGCTAATGATCAGGATCCATACAAAGTACATCAGAGTTTGCCGAGACAACAAGTGCACCAGAACTTCATCCATCCTCTAAAGTGCGACTTTATCATTCTAATGATAAGGTAATAGGAGAAATTCATGTTCCAATGAAAACTTGTAAAATGCATCACAATGAGGTAACTTTTATGTGCTATGTATCTCAAATTGAGCCTAAGAAGGTTGATAATGTTTTACATGGTAATTGTTGGATTTTGTCATGCATGATGATTTGAATCAGTTTGTTCGTAATGATGTATAGGTTTAGTTCGTTGTCTTTCTAATGTGAATGTCATTGATACCAAATGGATTTTTAAGAATAAAACTGATGAAGATGAATTGATCACTAGGAATACAACACGTTTGGTAGCACAAGGATAGACTCAAGTAGAAGGTATATAATTTTTATGAAACTTTTGCTTTTATCGCTAAGTTAGAGTTCATTTGAATTCTACTTGGTGTTGCATGTTTTCTGAAAAGCAAGCTTTATCAAATGCATGTGAAGAGTGTTTTCTGAATGTTATATTACAGGAAGAGGCTTATCTTGCACAACCCAAAGGGTTTATTGATCCTGTGCATCATGATTATGATTAATTGAAAAAGGCACTCTATGGATTGAAACAAGTACCACATGCTTGGTATGAGCGTTTGACTTCATTCTTTGTTAAATCTGGTTTCAAAAGAGGAAATGTTGATGTCACATTGTTTGTGAAATTTGATGGCGTGAATGTGTTTATTGCTCATATTTATCTGGATGATATTGTGTTTGGTTCTACTTCTAATGTGATGACAAGTGAGTTTGGTGCTTTAATTATAAGTGAATTTGAGATGAGCATGATAGGATTACTTAAGTTTTTTCTAGGTTTACAAGTGAAGCAGTCTTGTAATAGGATTTTTATTTCTCAATCAAAATATGCTAAGGATCTTGTAAAAAAATTTTGACTTGCAAATTCCAAACATGCATTGACTCCCATGAGTACTTTCACCAAACTTAACAAGGACGTGTTAGGTAAAGCTATGAATGAGAGCCTTTGTAGAGGCATGATAGACAGCTTACTTTATCTGACTATGAGTAGGCCTGATATAGCTTATAGTGTTGGTGTTTGTGCAAGATATCAGTCATGTACTCAAGAATCACTTCTACTTGCTTTGGAACATGTTATGAAATATATTAGTGGTACCAGTGATTATGGGATACATTTTTCTGTTGACACCGACTTGAGTATATTTGAATATTCTGATGCTGATTAGGCAGGGTATTGTCATGATAGAAAAAGTACCACTAGAAGATTTTTTTTGTATATCATAAATTGGTTGCATGGTGTTGTAAAAAATAAAACTCTATGACTTTGTCTACTACTGAGGCTAAGTACATAGCTGCAGGAAGCTGTTGTACTCAACAACTATGGATGAAGAAGATGCTAGCTGATTATAGGTTTGAACAGGGTAAGAGGGTAAGCTTACTATCTATTGTGAGAATGATAGTGCTATTAATATATTCAAGAACCCTATGTAGCATTCTAGGATGAAACACATTGACATTCATCATTACTTCATTTGTGATTTAATAAAAGACCAGGTTCTCTCTTTTGACTATGTTCCTACTGATATTCAACTAGTTGATCTCTTCACTAAGCCTCTTGACCTACAGAGATTTGAATTCCTTAAGAAATCCCTAAGTGTTGGTCCTCCTTGGTTCTCTCCTATATGCATCCAGTAGTGTAGTGTACTAGAGTTCATGTATTTGCATGAAAATATATTTATATTGAATGAGATGTTTGGGTGATGTGTGCATGTTTTTATGCTTATGTGGTGTGATATCATCAAGGATAAATTCAAATATGTCTTAATTTGACTTATAGATTTGTGTATCTATGTTTACTTTATGGACTTCACTTATGTCATACATGAAATATTTTTGATGGTCCTCAAATCTTTAAAACACTAATCTCAAGTATCTTACTTCTCTTATGACAAACATATATGTTAGATTTGTCTCAATCTACTCTTGTGTTTGTACTTTATGGGCTCCTATTAAAGACAAAGTCTTTGACTAGCTTGAAAGCCACCAATACATTCTTTCATATATAAAAACTCAAATGAGTTCAAAATTTGAAAGGGCTACATAGTCATGCATGAGGGAAAAAAAATTAACAAAGAAAAAGATGAAAAGAGAAAAGTATCTCATGCGAAAAAGAAAATATCTCAAAAAATGGGAGGTATCTCATGAGTGTGTCTGAGTTGTTGATTGATTCAAAACTTTTACTATGATATGTCTTTGTTGTTTAGTATGAATTTCTTAAGCAATACACACTCACGATCTGAATTTCATTTGAATAAGTGCGTAAAGTATATGTCATGGAACTACGATGTAGTATTTTTACACTATGTTATTTGACAATTAAGCTAATAAGGATGATTCCTTGATTTCTAGTTCCATATTTTGATAATTATGTGAGATATGGTTGCTAATTAATTGCATGTGTGTGACTGCATGTAGCATTCATATAGGCTGCCTTAAGCTCATGTACCATCCATGTAGCCTACATAGTGACCCAATCATTTGCATGATTGTCATGTGTTAGCACTATACTGTGTAGGCTCCTTGTACTCCACCTTTCGTACCATTGTTTCTCAGTCATCAATGGCACCCAAAACTCACTTTGCAAAGTCTTCCACTACTGCTGCTGGTCCAATTACTCCAGTTCCTGATGTTACTTCACCTATTTCACCCTCTAGGTCCGAGAAAATCCAAAGCTGGTAGGTCTCTGCAAATGAACCCGTGCTGAGGCTACTAGGTCTTCACCTTCAGTCACTGTTATAGTGGAATTGCATTCTTCTTCATCTGCACCGAAATCGAGTCCTCCTCCACTTGAAAATCGGTTTTCAAATCCTACTGCCAAGAAGGAGTATGATGATTATTTTGCTTGTAAGGATTTTATCCCTGAACGAAGATTCATTATTTTTGATTTTTTGCTCTACTGAAATTTCCTCTGTCATGAGGACTAGGAAGCGGGATTCGTACTGTGATATCTTTGGGGTAGTTTCTATTGAATTAATCAAGGAATTTTATGCCAACATATTTCAATCTAAAACTAGAGAGGTCATTACCATTCAAACTAGAGTTAGAGGTCAGGAGTTTGAGTTTTCACCTAAGGTAATTGCTAAGATGTTGATTTTCCTTTGGTCAAGAATCTTACTTTTAAACTTTATGAACTGGAACATTATGACAAGTTTGAAAAGCTGAGTGTTATTACTATCATGTTGAGAAGTGATGGGTCATCTAATGTAGTCAAAGGTGAACTGCCAAGTAGCACTCTCAAGCCAGAATATATGGCTCTGAAATTCTTTATTTGTAGTAACACTTTTCCTACTAGGCACCATGGAGATTTGAATGAAGATCATCTTAGGCTGTTGCATGCTATTTTGATTGGCTACAACTATTTTTAGACGAATCATTCAATTTGGAATCCCTTCAGTCTAGTGTCCAACAGGTCGATCTGCTTGGATTGAACTGGACTAGACGGTCCACTCAGAGTGGCTTGCTCCCTTGGTTATGAATTCTGAGAAAACAACACCTCTTGAGGTGGTGGTGATTGATCGAGCCCTAACGTTGTAGGATCTCCCTCAAAAAGTTCGATTCTCGTTGACAATGACTTTATCAAATCTTTGAGTTTTAGGCAGCATCTCCAACTAGAAAAATTGTAGTCCCACCTAGTGTGCCAAAAATGATGTTGCCTCTATTTGGCTGCAATTAGTCTAAAAGGTCAATCCTGCTCTTGATGGTCACGGGAAAATTTTTACAAGTATGCTAGAGATTTTCAGTCAGCCTCAAAGTGTTGAAATATGTATTGTGGGTGCGCTTGTAAATAAACGTCTAATCAAACGATTGTATGAAGAAATAGACAACTCATGATCTCACTATGACTCCTCAAGAAACTCTAGATCACTAGAAAGCGATTCACTAGAAATTATACTAGAAGCAAATGCCTAATTGTTAACATTTCATTGACGAAAGAAATGATTACAGAAGAGTGTGGTTTTGAGAACAAAAGTTGAATGTACGCAACAAAAGCTAGAATGCTTGAAAGCTAGAAAGCTTGAAACATAGTATGTTTATGTCGTTGGATTGGATTTGTGTGTATTTGTTATGTGTGTTCTTTCCTTTCTTCTTCATCACAATTTATCCGTTGAAAATTCTTGAATCAACTACCACTCTGTCATAACTACAACCATCCAAAATTCTCTCATATGTGCCTTAACTTTCTCCACTGATGAGATAGTGTCTTTACTGTGCTATAGTGGTGCCATAAAGCTAAAGAAAATGTTCAATTCATGTTCCCTGATGAATCGATTCATGTGAGATAGTGTCTCCACCGAAATAGCTAGGTAACCAACATAGATAAGCTCCACTTTCTGAATTTTAGGTATCCTATAAGACCAAGTTTTACTCCTTTTGATAAATAGAAACGGGCCATCTGATAATTGAGTTAATGGTCCATCCATTATCTTTTGTCCAGCCCACGTAAATTGCAATTAAACTGGTCCAATTCCTTTCACAGCATGCAACTCGACTTTCAATGACATGTAGCTCAACCTTTTTAGGCCAAACCTAGCCCATTAAGCCTGCAAAATAATGATACAAACACTAAGTTCTTTGTCCTCTGATCGTTTGCTTTAATATTGTGTTTGAGCTGGCGGAGGAAGTTTTGGTTGGTGGTAATCAGTTTTGGTTCATAATTATTTGGAAATCACTGGTTTTGATCAAATTGGGTTCATATGCTTGTTTTTTGTATGCTGAAATTTAAAGCTGAATTGAGTTATGAAACGGAAAGAGAGATTCCACTAAAGCTTTTGATCAATTGGGTTCACCTGGGTGATGCCAATCGGGTTACAAAACGAAAAGAGAGATTCCACTAAAGATTTGTACTATCCATGCAGGTTGCCCAAATGGTCCTCGCTACTAAATATATGAGGCCTGCCTCTACAGTTCATTTATATAGTCCTGTGCGTTCCATAATGTTTTAGTCAGTTCAAATCAGAAGAATGGGATGTTTACTATATATGCTTAGGTAGAGGAGCTTCAGGTCTATTGTGGGAAGTTTTTTTTGTAGAAAGGGGTTACACGAATAACATATGAAACCAATTATCTAGTTGAAACACCTTCAATATCAACAGGAAGCCTAAGAGAGCATGCATCATAAAGTTTATTGATTAATTTAATGTTGAATTTTTTATTTCATGACAGAACAACGTAAATGGGGAGCCAAGGAGGGTTGAAGTTAGAGAATCAAACAGGAATGATACACCACGTTCAAGTAGACACTACAAGAAAAGAGAGTTTTAGTGACCACATATAAAACTTGTCGCCAAAAGTAAATATTTAGCTTCACTAAGGTAATATTTGGTTTGAGGAAAGGGGGGATAGAGAGGGAATAGAGAATGTGTGATTCTATTCTCTCATTTGGTTGTATTATTAATGGGTGGAATGAAATGGATGATTTCATTCCTTCATTTGGCTGCATTTTTAATATGTGGAATGGAATGAGTGAAACCATTCCACCACCCAATTCTCATTCCCTCTCAAAAGGGTGAGAATTGGACATTCCACATGGAATAGTGATGGAAATTACTTTGTAGCCCCTCAATTCAATAAATATATATTTTGAAATTACCTAAAAGTTTTTTGTGACCAAAAACCACACTTCCACTGGCGCATTTTGTAATCACTAAAACTCTGTTTTCTTGTAGGGAGAGGTGAAACTAGACACCATAGAACAAAAATTTTGCAGTTTATCAATAGATTTTTTTTAACGGCAATCTATGAAAATTCGTTGGTAATATTTATTACGGACGAATTAGCGACAAATCCATCGATAAAATGCTCGTCGGTAATCAAATGCCAACGAAAATATGTTTCGTTACGGATATTTTTCCATTGGTAATGTACAGACGGAAATATCTGTCAATAATAAATTATAAAAAAAATTAAAAATTCATTGGTAATAAAAAAATAAAAATGTGTCATTAATCCGTTGATAAGAATAAAAATCCGTCGATAAAAACAAAAAATAAATAAAGAAACTCATTCATTAGAAATAAACTCATAGTGGCTAGCCATTGCCAAAACCACTGGGTGTAAAAGTATTGTATCTAAAAGTAGCCATAGCCAGTGTTAATTTGATGTTCTCGGCCTGCAAGAAAAACTAGATGAATACTAATGTATTTGTCGGATATAGAAGGCCAGTAACTACTAACTAGACAACATGTGCTTCAATAGACCTTGCGGAAACCATGTTGTTCTCCTTCATACTCCACAAGAGTGATTGGCAAACCTTTTTCCTTTTATTGCCTTGTAAATTTTATGAGCTTGATCTGGCGGTACAACCTCCAAAACAAGAGGTAGGAGAGAAGTAAATATAAGCATTTTTTTTTCAAGCCGGAAAGAATATTCGCTGAGAGTGGGAAGATGAAAAAAAGCAGAAATCTTTAATGATAACGAAAGAGAGTATCAGGACATGACTGGTTAGCGAGAATTGTTCTAACGTGCAGTTTAAACAAAAAGGAACTTAGATGGATAATGAAGGAAGAGAAGGAAAGTCCACAAAAATGAATTTGGGAAATGTAAAGTGTTGTAAGCTTTGAGAAACAGAGAGTGAGAAAGGGAAGAGAGAAAGAGTGAAAGCTTGTGTATTCAATTCATTCAAAATAATAATCAAATCTATGTTTACAATTGTGTTTCAAGTGTATATATATATATCAGTCTATTGTATCCAACGGCTAAAACTCCTGTCATGTACAATATGTGCTCTGACGGGACATCCGACCGTTTGAGCAAAAGACCGTTCCAGAGGAGAAATAAAGACTGCTGTAGGAAGAAGAAAGACAAACTGGATCAGGCTTTGTCTCATCCAAATTGGACTTTGACAAGCCCAAAGGTAGGCCCAAAAAGAAGCCCATTGCAAGCCCTGACTTCTTCTTCTCGAACGGCGCCTTCATCTTCCAGGAATGTCTTCTTGCCCTCTTATCTTGCCCTTTTCTCTTAACATCCCCCTTCAAGCTAAACATGACTGAATGTTAAGCTTGGAAAGAAATTTCTTGAGGCTGAGAATTGAAATGCCTTTAGTTAGCAGGTCACTTGGTTGGTCGGCAGTTCTGGTGTGCTGTAATCTGATGATTCCTTTGGATACTTTGTCTCTAGTGAAGTGACAATCCAAGTCGATGTGTTTGGTACGCTCGTGGAAGACCGGATTGCTTGCAATGTGGATGGCTGCTTGGTTGTCACAATGGAGCTCCATGGGATAAGGTATGTGGATTCTAATATCTTGAAGTAGATTTCCAATCCACTGCAATTCTGCCACTATGACTGCCATTGCCCTATATTCTGCCTTAGCAGATGATCTACTGATGACTTGTTGTTTCTTTGATTTCCATGACACTAGTGAGTCTCCAAGTTTAATACAGAAAACTGTAACTGATTTTCTTGTGTCTATGCATGAAGCCCAGTCAGAATCACAATATGCTTTTACCTGTAAATTGTTAGTGGCAGGGTAGAACAAACCAAGATTATATGTGCCCTTGATAAACCTTAGAACTCTGTGTACTCCTTTCATATGTAATTCAGTAGGAGCATTCATGTATTGTGCTAAGGTATTAACAGCATAAGATAAGTCTGGTCTAGTAATTGTAAAATACATGAGTTTACCTACAATTTTCCTGTATTCAGTAGGGTCTGACAATGGTTCACCACCATTTGCAGACATCTTCATATTAATGTCAACAGGAGAATTTACAGATTTTGCATCCATAAATCCAGTTTCTTTAAGAATGTCCAAGGCATACTTTCTTTGATTAACTAAACAACCTTTATGAGATTTACTAACCTCTAATCCTAGAAAATATGTTAATGTGCCTAGGTCTTTAATTTTAAAGCATGAACTAATGAATTTCTTAACTTCTTGAATAAGCTGAATGTCATTCCCCCCAATGGCCATGTCATCTACATATAGTAGAAGCATGACCATTTTATCTCCTGTTTTGTAGTAAAACAGAGAGTAATCGGCTTTGCTTTGTATGAAACCAAATATCAACAAAGCTTATTTGCATTTGGTGTTCCATTGCCTAGAGGCCTGTTTTAAACCATATAAGGATTTATTTAATTTGCATACTATGCCTTTAGGTTCATTGTTATAGCCAGAGGAAGCCTCTTGTACACTTCCTCATTTAAATCCCCATTAAGGAAAGCATTGTGTACATCTAAATGATGCACATGCCATCTTTTAATACTTACTAAGGCTAAGAAAATTCTAACTGTGGTGATTTTAATTACTGGAGCAAAAGTTTGAGTATAATCATAGCCTTCAATTTGACTATACCCTAGAGAAACTAATCTAGCTTTGTATCTTTCAACTGTACCATTAGGATTATATTTTATTTTATAAACCCATTTAGATCCTATTGCTTTCCTTCCAGGTGGCAATTGTACTAGGTCCCATGTATTGTTAGCTCTAAGAGCATTCATTTCATTATTCATGGCTTGTATCCAGTTATTACTCCTAGCAACCTCATTGTATCTGGTAGGTTTTGTATGAACATCAATTGCAGCAAGAAAAGCTCTATGAGGTGCAGAAAAATTAATCACATTTACACATTTACAATAATCTATGTAGTGTAAGTCATTGCATGGTAGTGACACAGCATTACATTCATAATCTTTCAAGTACTTTGGTGGTTTACTAGTTCTTTTGTTCTGTGCATATCTGTTATGATCTTGTGGTATAGTGTTTTCTGGTGATAATGATTTTTCAGCTAAATGTTCCTCCTCTAAACCGTTTTCTGTCACCTTGACAGAACTAATGTCTGAATCTAAAGGTTTAAGGAATGGGAAAACCTCTTCTCTAAAAATTACATCTCTGCTGATAAAAATTTCTCTAGTTTCTAGATCTATCACCTTGTAACCTTTCACTCCAATTTGGTATCCTAGGAAAACACAAGCTTTAGATTTTGGCAAAAACATAGATGACAGGGGTCTATTTATTCTAGCTATGAAAAAACATCCAAAAGTTCTAAGTTTATTGTAGTCATATTCCTTGCCAAACAGTATGTTATAAGGTGTTTTCTTATTTAATACATCTGTGGGCAATCTATTGATTAGGTAAGCTGCTGTTTGGACACAGTAGCTCCAAAATTCCTCAAGCAACCCTGAATGAATCCTAATTGATCTAGCAACATTCAAAAGATGTTGGTGTTTCCTTTCCACAACACCATTTTGTTGTGGTGTATATATACAAGTCCTTTGATGAACTATTCCATGTTTAGTGTAAAAATCACTCATAAGGAACTCATTTCCATTATCTGTTCTAAAACACCTGATTTTCTTATCAAACTGTGTGACTACATAATCCACAAAAAACTCAATATGTTTCCTAGTTTCTGACTTATTTTTCATTAAGAACACCCAAGTAGTTCTGGAATAATCATCTACTATAGTTAAGAAAAACCTATATCCCTCAATTGATTCAACATGACTTGGCCCCCATATATCAAGATGAATCAAGTCAAAACAACTTTTAGATATAGAAGTACTTAAGCCAAAAGGCTTTCTTTTCATCTTACTGAAACAACATATATCACAATCTCCCATTTTATTAATATCATTGGAAATCATTTTGGTTACATTATAAGAAGGATGACCTAGTCTATAGTGCCAAATCCTAGCAGTTACAGAATTCAAAACATGATTATCTTCTAGGTTCTTCTTGACTTCGAAATTCCTCTTGATTCCAGTGTCCATCAGGTACAATCCATTATGCAAAATCCCCATTCCACTCTTCTTGTATATTTCTAGGTCCTACATTATACACCTATCATTTGTGAAATTTAGTGCAATGTTATGATCTCTCGTTAACTTGCTCACTGAAATCAAGTTGAATGAAAATTTTGGCACATATAGAACATCATTAAGAACTAATTTTCCACCAAATGTGACTGTGCCAATGGCTGTGATAGGCAATATGACACTCTCGTTAACTTGCTCACTGAAATCAAGTTGAATGAAAATTTTGGCACACATAGAACATCATTAAGAACTAATTTTCCACCAAATGTGACTGTGCCAATGGCTGTGATAGGTAGTGTACTTTTATCAGGCAATATGACAGTTGCATCATTTATCAAACTATATGATTTAAGCAAATGCATATCACATACTATATGATCTGTAGCACCACTGTCCAATATCCACTTATGAGAGTAGCATTTAGATAGATTACCTCCTGTTCCAGTGACCTGATTTACTGAAGTTGAGACATGTTCATCATTTCCAATCTTGGTCTTGATGTAAGACATAATCTCCATCAGTTTGTCATCTGTCATGTGCATGTTTTGGCCATTTGGAGCAGTGGTCTCCACTTGATTAACTGAGTGTTGCTTGCCTTGATAAGTACCATTAGTTGTTTTCTGCCTTTTACCTTCTGGAAATCCCACAAGCTTAAAACATTGCTCCACAGTGTGGTTGTTTCTTTTGCAGTGGCTTCTGACTTTTTGTTGTGTTGCTTTTGTATCCACCAGTGTTGTTCCCTTGGAAAGCCATAGTCATGACTTCTTGTGTAGAATGATTTGATTTAGACATATTCAGCTGAGTCTCTTCTTCCTTTATCAATCCCAATGCTTTGTTTATTTCAGGTAATGGTTCCATCGTCCATATTTGTCTACTAAGACCTCGATACGCATCATTAAGACCCATCAAGAATTGTGTTAACATTTCTCACTGTTGTTTCACATGAGCTTTACTGCAGCCACATCTTCCTTGTTCATCCAACTGATCGTATTGCTCCCATAATGATTTCAGTCTAGTGTAATATTCCATTACAGTGGAATTCTCTTGTCGAATGCAATATAACTGCCTAGAGATTTCAAAGAACCTTGCACCATTAAAGGATGAAAATCTGTCTTTAATATCAGTCCATAGATCATGTGCAGTCTCCTTGTCGGACATACTAGCCAACACTGTTTCAGAGATGCTGTTGGTAATCCACGTCTGAATGATGCAATCACAGCTCGTCCATGCAATAAAATTTGCATCATCTTCACTGGGCATTTTAAGACTCCCATCAATAAAGCCAACCTTATTTCGAGTCTTCAGAGCCTTCAAGGTGCGCTGGCTCCACATGGTGTAATTTTCTCCAGTCAGTTTGAAGGTGATCAGTGTGCTTGTTGTGAGGTCTCCTGGTAAGATGGTGTGAGGATTGAGTAAGGTACTTTGCGAAATAGTACCTCCATTAACTGTGCCATTCACTGCTCCTATACTCTGTATTCCAGGAATATTTGCTTCAGCATTGTCCCTTGGAATCGAGTCATTAACTCCAGCAGATGAAGTCATGTTGGCAGCAGATCTGGTATTTACCATCGATCCTCCGATACCATGTAAAGTGTTGTAAGCTTTGAGAAACAGAGAGTGAGAAAGGGGAGAGAGAAAGAGTGAAAGCTTGTGTATTCAATTCATTCAAAATAATAATCAAATCTATGTTTACAATTGTGTTTCAAGTGTATATATATCAGTCTACTGTATCCAACGGCTAAAGCTCCCGTCATGTACAAGATGCGCTATGACGGGACATCCGACCGTTTGAGCAAAAGACCGTTCCAAAGGAGAAATAAAGACTGCTGTAGGAAGAAGAAAGACAAACTGGACCAGGCTTTGTCTCATCCAAATTGGACTTTGACAAGCCCAAAGGTAGGCCCAAAAAGAAGCCCATTGCAAGCCCTAACTTCTTCTTCTCGAACGGCGCCTTCATCTTCCAGGAATGTTCTCTTGCCCTCTTCTCTTGCCCTTTTCTCTTAACAAGAAAAGCAAACTAATTTTTGTATCTGTTCATGATCATTCAATCCATACAAAAACACATGAAACTATGACCTAGTTACCATATGACTTTGAACAAAGGGACGACATTGCTACGCATCCATGAATAAGAATTTCTAAGGACCACTAAGGAAAAGGAGTTCCCAGAAAATTATTTTCCAATTTGGGTCTCAGTGAGAAAAGACAGCTATTATATCAGAAAAGATGAGCAGTTCTTTTTGTTTTTATCATGACGAGTTTCAATTTTAAAACAGCCTAAACTTCGTTCTAAACAATATTTTTTACTTCTTATCTCATTGATGATTAATTGCGATAACTCAAAATTCATGTGCAAATTTTTAACATTCCCTTTTTGAGTCTCTGAACTATTGATCACCTGGGAACTCCACTACCAACCAATATACAGATCAAAACAAATGGACTAAAAATTACAAGCAGCAGAGTCAAGCCATGGCTAAGATCATGAATAAACATAAGCCCATATATCAATTGCTCTTCAATTTCTATTGAGTCTAACAGAAAGAACTACATTACAAATCAATCAAAGATTTCATTTACAGCATTTAAGCACATAAAAACATGAACATCACTGCAAGAGAACTTGATCTAATCAAATTAAACTACAAATATACCAAGAATCCAAAGAACTTAAGTCTTGACAAACTAAAATTGAATTTGATAAAGTAAAAAAGAAAAAAGCCAGTAAACAATCAAAGTTACCTGTAATTCAGAGCTCAGAAGAACATACAAGTAAAAACAAACCGAACTGAGAAGAACAAGAAACAATGGAGAGGAGAGTGAAAATCTACACAAACACACACATATATATAATTATTGTTAGCAAACGGTATACTAAAATACGCAGCGGATTTACACTACAACATACCTTTCGTAGCGTGCTTGTACGATCCGTTTGTCCGGTATAACTTTCGTACTCCTTGATCAACTCTATGTCACCACTTTCGTCCGTAGAACTTTGATTATACGAAGCTTCTAGTTAGTCCACCAGAATCACAAAAATCAAAACACTTATGGATTGATTCTTAATCAATTGAGAGGAGAACAATAATAATGCTAGACTTTTGTTAAGCCTCTAGCACTGCCGTATATCAACATATACATTGATATATATCAATGTTGCTAGCATCTACTTTAGTTGCTGGCAACAAAGTTTAGTTGCTGGCAACAAAGTTTAGTTGCTGGCAACTATTTTAATAATTATTATTATATTAATTAAATAATAAATCCATTAAATGATTAATATATTATGTACTAGCAATTTATATTAATCAGTTGGATTTATTTCGGTTTACAATAAACCTTCATTTAATTAATTATTCGATCTTTTCATCTCATGCAAATTATCGAATATTGTTCAATTCCAACTTTAGATGAATAATTTTCATGATTCTTTTATGTGTGACTTTCTAGGTTCATTACCGATTAGCAATAAAAATAATATCAAACTCTTTGATATTAATTAAAACAACTTTTAATCATTTCTTATAAATCACGAGTGACACCTAGCAGTATATCGTGACTACCCAATCAGTGATGAATTCTTCCATATGAACCTTTAATTACAATTACCATGTAATTAAATTCTTCCACTGTACAATATCCCAATTGAGTGAGGATCATGGATATCAGTCAAATCCACTAACTCAATCATATGTCAGATCCAATATTTTATTGACAAATGAATAATTAATGAAAACAACCTTTTCATTAATCATTTCACCTCTGCCAAGGATTTCTTGTGCCAATATATATATATATATATCCGGATCACATAGGATATTCTCCTCGTTTATTTCGAGGCGATGGATTCCTTATTGACTGCACACAAGTCTCCATATATAACTAACTGAATCCATCAAATGTTAATATTTATTCAATGAATAAATATTTCCAACATTGACAAAATTCAATCACCCATATACAAGACTACTATGTCATCTCAGGTCTAAGGATTATTTACACAATCGTAAATAAATAATAAATCATTGACAAGGAAATAAACCTCCATGTGATTCATTATTTAGAAAGTCATGTTCGAAGCATTTATTCAACAATAAATCTTCCATATTGTTTGTTATAATATCTCATATTAAATTGCATGAGACGCACAACCCTATCATTATAGGAAACAAACAGTATGCTGATCTTCCGAATTATTATTGTCCAATTAATAATTCTTCGATCATGAACTTTATTTAAGATATTTATACTAGAGATCACTCGTCACTCATATTCTCAACTCTTGAGAATGAGGTCTCTAACAAATATCTACGGACATATTTAATATAACTAATAAATAGAAATATCAAATATATTAAATAAACTGCCATGTATTATTTCAACTAATACAGTACTATTATTATATACGTACCAAATACAACCGTATAATTGGCTGTATAGGACATATATCTAACAATCTCCCACTTGTCCTAAAGCCAATTGCTATGGTATCTCATACCCATCTTTTCTAGATGACGGTCTAACTGTTGTAGAGTTAGTGCTTTAGTTAATGGATCAACAATATTTTATGCTGATGCTATTTTCTTGCATATTGAACTATTTCAATAACACAGCTTGAGAAAACCATATAATTCTTTTAGATCTATCTCCATAGATTCTAATTCCCAGAATATAGGCTACTTCTCCCAAATCTTTCATAAATAAAGATTTTGACAACCAGACTTTAACTGAAGTCATTTTTCCAACAATATTCCCTAATAAGAAAATGTCATCAACATACAAGACTAGGAATGTGTTAGCACTCCCACTAACCTTCTTGTAAACATACGGTTCATCCACATTTTTAATGAAACCAAACGATTTGATTAATTTATTAAAATGGATGTTCCAACTCCTGGAAGTTTGCTTAAGACCATAAATGGATCTCTTAAACTTGCACACCTTTTGTTTTCCACCTTTGGATTCAAAACCCTTGGGTTGTTCCATATAGATATCTTCCTCAATGTTTTCATTAAGGAATGCAGTTTTGACATCCAATTGCCATATCTCATAATCATAGTGTGTAGCTATGGCTAATAAAATCCTGATAGATTTCAACATAGCAACTGGAGAAAAGGTTTCCTCATAATCAATTTCTTGTCTTTGAGTATATCATTTTGCAACCAGTCTTGCTTTGTAGGTTTATACCTTACCATCCAAAACAATTTTTCTCTTGTAGACCCATTTGCATCCTATAGGTACAATACCTTCAGGAGAGTCCACAAGATCTCAAACTTGATTTGAATACATTGAATTCATTTCAGATTTCATAGCTTCAAGCCATTTTGAAGAGTCAATATCAGATATTGCTTCTTCATAACTAGTAAGATCATCACCATGATCTATATCTCTATGAACAAACAACTCTTGTATATCATGTAATAAGTTATACCGTGCTGGTGGACGAATAACTCTACTAGATTTTCTAGGAGTTTGTGTGATGATAGTTCTTGCATCATTGGATTCTTGAATATGATTTTAAACATATTGTGGAGTATCAAATATTCCCACAAGTTCTATCCCTTTCCCAATACCTTTATTCTGAATAAACTCATTTTTCAGAAAAATGACATCTCTACTAATCACTATTTTGTGATCAGTGGGAATATAGAAGTAGTATCCCAAAGTTTGCTTTGGATATTCTACAAATCTACCTTGTTCAGATCTGGCCTCCAATTTATCTGTTTGCAGCTTCTTAATGTGTGCTGGACAACCCCAAATCTTAACATGTTTAAGACTTGGAGCCCTACCAACCCATATCTCATATGGTGTCTTAGGAACAGATTTAGAAGGAGTTCTGTTCAGCAAATAAGTTGCAGTCAGAAGACAGAAACCCCATAATGAAATGGGTAAATCTGTATAACTCATCATCGAACGTACCATGTCTAACAAAGTACGGTTTCTCCTTTCTGATACACCATTCAATTGTGGTGTTCCTGGAGGAGTCAATTGTGAAATAATGCCATGTTCCTTTAGGAACATTTCAAACTTCTGACTTAAGTATTCACCACCTCGATTTGATCGAAAAGCTTAAATACTTTTCCCAGTTTGATTTTCTACTTCAGCTTTGAATTCTTTGAACTTTTCAAAAGATTCAGACTTGTACTTCATTAAGTACTCATACCCATACCGTCAGTTATCAACAGTAAAAGTAATGAAGTAGAAATAACCACCTCTAGCCTTTTGATTAAAAAACCCACAT
Source organism: Euonymus europaeus (assembly GCA_963580455.1). Lineage (NCBI taxonomy): Eukaryota > Viridiplantae > Streptophyta > Magnoliopsida > Celastrales > Celastraceae > Euonymus > Euonymus europaeus. The sequence continues at coordinate 8,944,401 of OY756961.1, read as the reverse complement.
ACATCTGAATGTATTAATTCTAAAACTTCTGTAGATCTTTGACTTTGTCCAACAAAGGGCGATCTGGTCATTTTGCCTTGAATACATGACTCACAAGTAGAATAGGATTCTAAATCCGAGGATTTGATTAAACCCTTTTATCAACTTGTTAAGTTTTTCTTCTGCAAATATGACCTAATCTAAGATACCACATATATTTAGAATTATTTCTAGGTGATTTATCACATTATGAACGATGAAGTATATGATGAATAAATGGAAACAATATTCTCAAGTTTACAAAAATTCAGACATACCTTCCAAAAGGTGTCTACTTTTCCTTGACTTTCAAGGACTTGGGATATTTAGAACAATTTCTTTTCCAGTGCTCATCCTTCTGACAGAAGAAACATTTTCTTTTATTTGCTGCTGACTTGTCCTTAGACTTCTTCTTATAAAGTCCAGACGTTGAAGCCTTCTTGTTTTCATCTTCTTGCTAGAAGAAGTAAACACGAGAGCTTTCTCAACAGTGTTTCTTTTCGAAATTGAGAACTATTCTCGAATTTCTCAGTCAGTCAACAAAGTTTGACCCCGTAAGGCAGCTTTTCATCCAATATTCGTGCAAGAGTGTTGGATTGAGTCATACTCGTGTGCTTTGAAAATAAGCAAAGATTATTAACAATAGTCTATATTATCCAAATCAATTTTTGGTCTTTAAAAAGATTTGGTACCTCCCACTAATTTTTCGTAACTCATACATCCCTATTTGAGTAACGGAAATCCTTATTAGAATTTCTAGTGAGTGATTGAGTTCTTATTAATTTTCAGTATACCTCACGTTTAGTCGTTTCTTGGAATACTTAAATCAATAAGTGAACAACTCTTGTTCAATGTATCTCATACATGATTCAATCATTTTACTTTGGCTCCTAGTATGCAGAACCTCACCTTTCCTGGTTTCTTGGCTCATTATACATAGTAGTTAAGTTTTGCCCACTATCCAATAATTATAAAGATTTGAATATTAGTATCCTCACCTTTACTGGTTTCTTGGGCACCAATATATCTTTATATTTATAACATCTCATGCTTAATAAAGTATTGAAAACATCTCATATGACTTATTGTATTATCCCCATGATTTCTTCATGATCGATTATACATAATCATAAAATTTTTCAAAACTTTATATAGTGGAGAGCCACGATATAATTTCTTAAATTATACCGTTTATCAACTTAATATTTAAAGGGATGTTTAAATGTCTCATCTTAAATTACACACATGCACCATTAATTTTATTCTAAGCATATATCACATATATCATAAAATAAACTCAATTAATCATGCATCACTTATTTATTCTAAACATATATCAAATATAAACTCTAGAATAAATTACATGTAATTTAAATAAAACATGCATACATAATTAATTAAATCAATCAAATATATTATGCATTATATGAAACAGTTTTATAAATCAACATTTGATTAATTCCAATTAAATATCATTTAATTATTTAGGCTTAAAACGTAACAATTATGTAAACCCAAACAATTCAAATAATAAAACCCAATTAACAATTAAATGGGCTCAAATATTCTTCAAATAAGAGATATTAAAATCTGGTTCAACACTTGGCCCAAAATTGAATTAAAATTAGTCCAAACATTTTGGCCCAATCCAAATCATAATATTATACCAGCCCAACAGACATGGACCCGTGACCAATCAGTAGCCAAAAACATTTTCGGCCCAATTCTTTGTCGCTTGCTGTCACTGGCCCATTTAATGTAAAATTTGTCCAAAACAATTTTGGCCTAATTCAGTAACTGCACTACTGCCCACGTAACCAGGCCTGTAACAAGTCATGGACCAAAACATTTTTAGCTAAAGCCCAATCTGGAACTAAATTGGCCCAATCAAACAATTTCAGCCCAGTAAAGTTGCCCTGCAAATTCAAAATTACCAGCCCATTAACATAGTTAACTTGTAAAGACTTGGCCCGTAATCCATGATATAAGCCCAGTTGCCTTGAAAATTCTGGCCCGCTAAGCATTGAAACAAAACTTGGCCCATAACCAAAACTGTCCAAGACCCGGATTGCATAAAACCGGGTTAAACACCCGTCTTCTTCACCCGAGAGACCCGCTTGAAACTACAACTTTTGTAGATGGTGTTCCAGCAGAGTTTCCGATGACGTAATGTCTTCCGACGGTTCGCATGACATGCACGTTTGGTCAACCGGACACTCCAGCAAATTCGGCAACATAAAACTACAGAGACTCATATCTGGTTTTCCGCAAGATGCAAAGCATCTTTCTTACCCAGATTTTCTGGATTCAAGAGCCATGGAACCTGCAATTTATAGTCACGAATTCCAGCGACATTTCAAGAAATCTATGGAAGCAGAGATGCATGCCCCGATCAACACGAGCTCAGCGTGATCACCCGCTTAGCCTTATCGGGTCAACCGACCCGTCTTCACTGCAACAGTTGCAGTTCCTTATCACCAGAAACCATTTCTGACGATTCTGGCGACTGAATGTCGGTGAAGTTCCACCCAAGATTCCAGTCAAGCAGATCGGATTTCCAGCCACAAATAGCCAGTGACGTTTCCGGCAGTTCTAATGGCGGAGATTCAGACCCAACATTCTGCATGTTTGGTCACTGAATACTTCGGCATCCTCACCAACAGAAAACTGCATCTTTACCTGTACAGATCCGCGTCAACTTTTGACGTTTCCGGCTATTTCAGATTTCCAGCGCTTTTGACCCGCGTGGATCTGCAACACTTGCAGATGACAGCCGCCTCTTCACAGCACCGTTTCCGGTGAGATCAAGTAGCAGAAATCAACGCTGGACAGACCCCACATCTAGTTTTTCCGTCAGATGCAAAACATCTTACTTACCCAGATTCACCTGAATGGCTGAATTCAAGAGCCATAGAACCTAAACAACCTGCATGTTCGGTAAAACTGGCCCAAGTTTGTCCAGCAGCCTGTGACCCAGATCAATCATCCGGATCTTTTGACCCTAGTAGCTTGAGATCAGGTCTCGGATGCCGTCAAAACCAGATCCAGTATATGGATTTTCAGCCCAACACATGAGATCAAAAACACAACAAGACAGATCTCTTGTATTAAAACAAGATCTAGATATAGGAAAAATTATAACCATATATCTATAACCCATATGAACAAAACAATTTTGTTTCAATAAAATTAGTTCAAACAAACAATTTTATAAATTCTGGATTCTTATCAAAATCAAAATTTTGATATGTATACCAAAGCATAACTACTCTGATACCACTGTTAGCAAACGGTATACTAAAATACGCAGCGGATTTACACTACAACATACCTTTCGTAGCGTGCTTGTACGATCCGTTTGTCCGGTATAACTTTCGTACTCCTTGATCAACTCTATGTCACCACTTTCGTCCGTAGAACTTCGATTATACGAAGCTTCTAGTTAGTCCACCAGAATCACAAAAATCAAAACACTTATGGATTGATTCTTAATCAATTGAGAGGAGAACAATAATAATGCTAGACTTTTGTTAAGCCTCTAGCACTGCCGTATATCAACATATACAACCGTCATCTAGAAAAGATGGGTATGAGATACCATAGCAATTGGCTTTAGGACAAGTGGGAGATTGCTAGATATATGTCCTATACAGCCAATTATACGGTTGTATTTGGTACGTATATAATAATAGTATTGTATTAGTTAAAGTAATACATGACATTCTCCTTTTTGGAGATGATATTGGAATGATGACTTCAGTTAAAGTCTGGTTGTCAAAAACTTTCTCCATGAAAGATTTGGGAGAAGCAGCCTATATTCTGGGAATTAGAATCTATAGAGATAGATCTAAAAGAATTATAGGGCTTTCTCAATCTATGTATATAGACAAAGTGTTGAAACGATTCAACATGCAAGAGTCTAAAAGAGGATTGTTACCTTACAGACATGGCATTCATCTTTCTAAGGAAATGTCTCCAAAGACACCTGAAGAAAGAGAGAGAATGACCAAGATTCCATATGCATCTGCAATTGGAAGTCTGATGTATGCTATGTTATGTACTAGACCTGACATAACACATGTTGTAAGTGTTACAAGCAGGTTTCAATCAAATCCTGGTGAAGAACACTGGGCTGCTGTTAAGAATATTCTTAAGTACTTAAGAAGGACTAAAGAATTGATCTTAATATATGGAGGAGGTGATTTGAGAATCGATGACTATACTGATTCTGATTTTCAAACAGATATTGATGATAGAAAGTCTATCTCTGGGTTGGTTTTCATATGTAATGGTGGAGCAGTGTGTTGGAAAAGTTCCAAACAAAGCACTACTGCAGACTCTACCACAGAGGCTGAATACATCGCTGCATCGGATGCTGCAAAGGAAGCGGTTTGGATGAAGAAGTTCATTGCAGAACTTGGTGTTGTTCCATCCATTGAATCACCAGTGCCACTATACTGTGATAACAATGGGGCAATTGCTCAGGCAAAGGAACCAAGGTCTCATAAGAAATCCAAACACATCGAAAGACGTTTCCACATTATCAGAGAGATAATTAAAAGAGGTGATGTATCTATACAGAAAATAGCATCAGCAGAAAACATTGCTGATCCATTAACTAAAGCTCTAACTCTACAACAGTTAGATCGTCATCTAGAAAAGATGGGTATGAGATACCATAGCGATTGGCTTTAGGACAAGTGGGAGATTGTTAGATATATGTCCTGTATAGCCAATCTAATACGATTGTATTTGGCACATATATAATAATTTTACTGTATTAATTGTTTATATAAATGGCAGTTTATTATATATTTGATATTTCTATTTATATAGTTGTATTAAATATGTCCGTAGATATTCATTAGAGACCTCATTCTAAAGAGTTGAGCATATGAGTGACGAGTGATCTCTAGTATAAATATCTTAAATAAAGTTCCTGATTGTAGAATTATTAATTGGACAATGATAATTCGGAAAATCAGTATACTGTTTGTTTCCTATAATGATAGGGTTGTGAGTCTCATGCAATTTAATATGAGATATTAAAACAAACAGTATGGGAGGTTTATTGTTGAATAAATGCTTCGAACATGACTTGTTAAATAATGAATCACGTGGAAGTTTATTTCTTGTCAATGATTTATTATTTATTTACGATTATGTAAATAATCCTTAGACCTGAGATGACATAGTAGTTTTGTACATGGGTGATTGAATTTTATCAATGTTGGAAATATTTATTTATTAAATAAATATTAGCATTTGATGGATTCAGTTAGTTTTATATGGAGACTTGTGTGCAGTCAATAAGGAATCCACCGCCTCGAAATAAACGAGGAGAATATCCTATGTGATCCAGATATTTATTGACACAGGAAATCCTTGGCCGAGGTTATATGATTAATGAAAAAGTATTTTCATTAATTATTTGTTTGTCAATAAAATATTAGATCTGACATATAATTGAGTTAGTGGATTTGACCGATATCCATGATCCTCACTCAATTGGGATATTGTACAGTGGAAGGATTTAATTACATGGTAATTGTAATTAAAGGTTCATATGAAAGAATTCATCATTGATTGAGTAGTCACGATATACTGCTAGGTGTCACTCGTGATTTATAAGAAATGATTAAAAAATGTTTTAATTAATATCAAAGAGTTTGATATTATTCTTATTGTTAATCGGTAATAAACCTAGAAAGTCACACATATAAGAATCACGGAAATTTGTTTGAGCTAAAGTTATTAAGAGAACCGTGTGGATTCGATAATTTTCATAAGATGAAAATAATCAAATTATTTATTAAATAAGGTTTATTGTAAACCGGATTGAATCTGATTGATTAATAATGCTAGCACATGAAAAATTAATCAATTAAAGAATCATATTTAATTAATACTAATATATGTATATATATTAAATGAGCACCTAAAGTGGTTGCCGACACATTGTGCCGACAACCCACTTTAGAGCACATTATAAGTTGTATTATATACAACTTGGAAAACCAACTTTTCTACATGAAAAGAATTGAATTGGTTTTAGACACAGATACACGTTTCTCTAAAAGAAACTTTCTATTTTTAGAAAGTTTCTAATTTTGGTGTGTGACATCGAAAAATATTGTAATATCCTGGCTTGTGATTCGGTGGACGGACTAGAGGCTTCGTGAGATCGGAGTTCTACCGGCGAATCAGAGATAGATTTGATCAAGTAGTACGAAAGCAGTATCGGACAAGCTATTCGTACAAGCACGCTACAAAAGGTATTTTGATAGTGTATTCCGCTGTGTATGTATTTATGTATACCGTTAGATAACAGTGGTATCGGAGCGGTTAGGCTAGTGGTATACAATATAGATCTAAATCGATATATATGTATCTGAATGCATGTGTATAATCTGATTTTACTTCATCTGATAAAAAAAAAATTGGACGTATAGATCTAGAGATATTATGATATTCGTTTATCTGGAATGTATGGATCTATGTTTTTTCGTAAAAAAAAAAAAAAAAACTTTGATCTGGGTATTTTTCAAGAGAGACTCAAAGGCTTGATCTGTGGTTCATGGTGTCACATGGAATCCCGATCTGGTTTCATGAGCCAGAATAGAAAGAATCTGCGGTGGTTTTCTGGTATTTTGAAGGAGCAGGTCACGCGAATCGATGCAGTTTTTCTATCGATCGGAATTGCCGAAAACTCCGCCATTAGAATTGCTGAAAACGGCACTGGATATGTTGACTGGTCTTGGCTTCCAGCAATCTCATCGGATTCAAGAGTTGATTCCAAGAGATCTCTGCCATTTGAAATATCTGGATATGGGGCTGGTATGTCCGGTTAATTCTGGTTGTATACTGCAGGTTTTGATATCTGCAAAAGTTGCAAAATCTATCGGGCAAAGTAGACGGGTTGTTGAACTTGTTCTGTCTCGCCTGAGGTAGCCGGAAACGATGGAAACTTTGGAAGTTTCGATCTGTAAAAGTTTTGGGTTTTCTGGGCAGAAGGACCCGATTGATACATTATGGTTATGGGCCAAGTGTGGTCGTGTTCTTGCCGTTAGATCTATCGGAAAACAAAACCGAAGTGTCCGGTTGTTGCTGGTATCCGGAAAGTGCGTTTCTCATCTGGTGGCTATCGGGTGCTGCGGGTTCTTTCCGGGTGAAGAAGACGGGTCACGCCACCTGTCTGACTCTGTCCGGGTATGGGCTGCATCAAACGGGCTGGTAACTAAAAGGGCCCGGTTTACTAAAAATAGTGACAAATCTAGTCACGGGCCAAGCAAGGCAGGCCAGTTTATATATGGGCCAAATGGTACGCGGGCCAGATTTGATCTACGGGCCAGAAATTGTTTTGGCTTGGTTTGGGTCAGTTTTGTTCACGGGCCAGATTTTATGGGCCATAGGTTGCAATTTGATTTATATTGGGTTGATTTATATTTTGGACTGTAAATGGACTGGACTCTTATTTATTTTAAATATTATATTTGATATATGTTTAGAATAAATAGATATGCATGATTTAATTAATTTAGTTTAAATTGAATTAATTGAATGATGATATACTTACAAAAGAATAAATAATTGATGCATGATTAATTGAGTTTATTTCTTTAGATATATGAAATATGTTTTTGAATAAATTTTAAAATTATGCATGTATGTAATTTATGTTGAGACCTATTTAACATCCCTTTAAATATTAAGTTGATAAACGGTATGATTTATGAAATTATATCGTGGCTCTCCATTATATAAAATTTTAGAAACTTTTATGATTTTGTATAATTGATCATGAAGAAATCATGGGGATTATGCAATGAATCATAAGAGATGTTTCTAATATTTTATAAAGCATAAGATGTTATAAAATATAAAGATATATTGGTGTTCAAGAAACCAGTAAAGGTGAGAATACTAATATTCAAATTTTTATATTTATTGAATAATGGGTTTTACTTAACTATGTATAATGGGTCAAGAAACCAGGAAAGGTGAGGTTCTGAATACTAGGAGCCAAAGTAAAATGATTGAATCATGTATGAGATACATTGAACAAGTGTTGTTCACTTATTTATTCCAAGAAACGACTAAACGTGAGGTATACTGAAAATTAATAAGAACTCAATCACTCACTAAAAATTCTATACGGATTTCCGTTGCCCAAATAGGGATGTATGAGTTACGAAAAATTAGTGGGAGGAACCAAATAATTTTAAAGACCAAAATTTATTTGGATAATATAGACTATTGTTAATAATCTTTGCTTATTTTCTGCAGCACACGAGTATGACTCAATCCAACCCACTTGCACGCATTTTGGATGCCAACCGGCTTACTGGGCCAAACTTTGTTGACTAGCTGAGAAATTTGAGAATAGTTCTCAATTTCGAAAAGATTGGCTATGTCCTTGAAAAACCTATTCCAGCATCCTTATCTGAAGGATCTACTGAGGAGGAAAAGACTACCTATGAAAGGTGGTTGGAGCATGATTTGATAGCTAGAAGTTATATTCTGGCTTCAATGACAAATGAGCTTCAGAAACAACATGAGAATTATGTTAATGCTCAAGATATGATTTTTCATCTGAAAGAATTATATGGAGAGCAAAGCAAGACAGCCAGATATGATATCTCTAAGGAATTGTTCCGAAAGAGAATGGCTGAAGGTGCAAATGTGAAAGATCATGTTCTCAGGATGATCAATTTGATTGAACAACTTGAGAATTTAGATTTTCTCATGGATTGCAACTTACAGACTGATTTGATTTTACAGTCCCTGCCTGATTCCTTCTCACCGTTCATTGTGAATTTTCACATGAACAAAATTGAATGTACCTTGGCAGAACTTCTGAATATGCTAGGTACAGCTCAAGCGGATATGAAGGGAAAAACAGTTGAGAAGGCTCTTGTAGCTTCTTCATCTTCTAAGAAGAAGAACAACAACAATAAAGCTTCTACTTCTGGACCTTCTAAGAAGATTTCCAAAAAGAAATCAAAGGACAAGGTGCCAGCAGCAGATAAAGGAAAATGTTTCTTCTGTCAGAAGGATGGGCACTGGAAAAGGAACTGTTCCGAATATCTCAAGTCTTTGAAAGTCAAGGGAAAGGGAAAGGAGACACCTTCAGAAGGTATGTCTAATTTTTGTAAACTTGAGAATATTGTTTCTATTTACTCATCATCTACTTCTTGGATTATTGATACTGGTGCATCTTCACACCTATGTGTGTCGTTGCAGGATCTGAGAAGAAGTAGAACTCTGGGAGCAAATGAAGTGGTCATACAAGTGGGAAATAAAGCAACTGTTGCTGCTACTGCTATTGGGACTACTTTCATTAAATTACCTTCTGCGCATGTTTTAAATTTGGATAACTGTTTGTTTGTTCCTAATGCTTTCAATAACATTATTTCTGTGGGACTTTTGGCACAGAAGAATTATGAATTCCATTATAAGAATAATGTGCGTTATATTCATTTTGGAAATGAATGTGTTGGTATGGGAAATTTGATAAATGGTTTGTATTATTTAAATATGCATGATGGTAAGCTCTTAACTCATGATGTGGATAAAGATGTTGTAGAACCATCTAAAAATAATTCTAAATATCTGTGGCATCTTAGATTAGGTCATATTGCAGAAGAAAGACTTAACAAGTTGATAAAAGAGGGTTTAATTAAATCCTCGAATTTAGAATCCTATTCTACTTGTGAGTCCTGTATTCAGGGCAAAATGACCAGATCGCCTTTTGTTGGACAAAGTCAAAGATCTACGGAAGTTTTAGAATTAATACATTCAGATGTATGTGGGCCTTTTAATCAAATGGCTAGAGGTGGTTATTTCTACTTCATTACTTTTACTGATGATAACTCACGGTATGGGTATGTGTACTTAATGAAGTACAAGCATGAATCTTTTGAAAAGTTCAAAGAATTCAAAGCTGAAGTAGAAAATCAAACTGGAAAAAGTATTAAAGATCTTCGATCAGATCGAGGTGGTGAATACTTAAGTCTGGAATTTGAAATGTTCCTAAAAGAACATGGCATTGTTTCACAATTGACTCCTCCAGGAACACCGCAGTTAAATGGTGTATCAGAAAGGAGAAACCGTACTTTGTTAGACATGGTACGTTCAATGATGAGTTATACAGATTTATCCATTTCATTATGGGGTTTCTGTCTTCTGACTGCAACTTATTTGCTGAATAGAATTCCTTCTAAATCTGTTCCTAAGACACCATATGAGATATGGGTTGGTAGGGCTCCAAGTCTTAAACATGTTAGGATTTGGGGTTGTCCAGCACACATCAAAAAGCTGCAAACAGATAAATTGGAGGTCAGATCTGAACAAGGAAGATTTGTTGGATATCCAAAGGAAACTTTGGGATACTATTTCTATATTCCCACTGATCACAAAATAGTGATTAGTAGAGATGCCATTTTTCTGGAAAAAGAGTTTGTTCAGAATAAAGGTATAAGGAAAAGAATAGAACTTGAGGAAATATCTGATATTCCACAATATGATCAAGATCATATTCAAGAATCCAATGATACAAGAAATGTCATCACACAAACTCCTAGAAAATCTAGTAGAGTTATCCGTCCACCAGCACGGTATAACTTACTACATGATATACAAGAGTTGTTTATTCATGGAGATGTAGATCATGGTGATGATCCTACTAGTTATGAAGAAGCAATATCTGATATTGACTCTTCAAAATGGCTTGAAGCTATGAAATCTGAAATGAATTCAATGTATTCAAATCAAGTTTGGGATCTTGTGGACTCTCCTGAAGGTATTGTACCTATAGGATGCAAATGGGTCTACAAGAGAAAAATTGGTTTGGATGGCAAGGTAGAAACCTACAAAGCAAGACTGGTTGCAAAAGGATATACTCAAAGACAAGGAATTGACTATGAGGAAACCTTTTCACCAGTAGCTATGTTGAAATCTATCAGGATTTTATTAGCCATAGCTGCACACTATGATTATGAGATATGGCAGTTGGATGTCAAAACTGCATTCCTTAATGGAAACATTGAGGAAGATATCTATATGGTACATTCCTTAAGGCTACACTTTTGTTAAGCCTCTAGCACTGTCGTATATCAACATATACATTGATATATATATCAATGTTGCTAGCATCTACTTTAGTTGCTGGCAACAAAGTTTAGTTGCTGGAAACTATTTTAATAATTATTATTATATTAATTAAATAATAAATCCATTAAATGATTAATATATTATGTACTAGCAATTTATATTAATCAGTTGGATTTATTTCGGTTTACAATAAACCTTCATTTAATTAATTATTTGATCTTTTCATCTCATGCAAATTATCGAATATTGTTCAATTCCAACTTTAGATGAATAATTTTCATGATTCTTTTATGTGTGACTTTCTAGGTTTATTACCGATTAGCAATAAAAATAATATCAAACTCTTTGATATTAATTAAAACAACTTTTAATCATTTCTTATAAATCACGAGTGACACCTAGCAGTATATTGTGACTACCCAATCAGTGATGAATTCTTCCATATGAACCTTTAATTACAATTACCATGTAATTAAATCCTTCCACTGTACAATATCCCAATTGAGTGAGGATCATGGATATCAGTCAAAGGACAAGGCGCCAGCAGCAGATAAAGGAAAATGTTTCTTCTGTCAGAAGGATGGGCACTGGAAAAGGAACTGTTCCGAATATCTCAAGTCCTTGAAAGTCAAGGGAAAGGGAAAGGAGACACCTTTAGAAGGTATGTCTGACTTTTTGTAAACTTGAGAATATTGTTTCCATTTATTCATCATATACTTCATCGTTCATAATGTGATAAATCACCTAGAAATAATTCTAAATATATGTGGTATCTTAGATTAGGTCATATTTGCAGAAGAAAAACTTAACAAGTTGATAAAAGGGTTTAATCAAATCCTCGGATTTAGAATCCTATTCTACTTGTGAGTCCTGTATTCAAGGCAAAATGACCAGATCGCCCTTTGTTGGAAAAAGTCAAAGATCTACAGAAGTTTTAGAATTAATACATTCAGATGTATTACACTACAACATACCTTTCGTAGCGTGCTTGTACGATCCGTTTGTCCGGTATAACTTTCGTACTCCTTGATCAACTCTATGTCACCACTTTCGTCCGTAGAACTTCGATTATACGAAGCTTCTAGTTAGTCCACCAGAATCACAAAAATCAAAACACTTATGGATTGATTCTTAATCAATTGAGAGGAGAACAATAATAATGCTAGACTTTTGTTAAGCCTCTAGCACTGCCGTATATCAACATATATAACCGTCATCTAGAAAAGATGGGTATGAGATACCATAGCAATTGGATTTAGGACAAGTGGGAGATTGTTAGATATATGTCCTATACAGCCAATTATATGGTTGTATTTGGTACGTATATAATAATAGTACTGTATTAGTTGAAATAATACATGGCAGTTTATTTAATATATTTGATATTTCTATTTATTAGTTATATTAAATATGTCCGTAGATATTTGTTAGAGACCTCATTCTCAAGAGTTGAGAATATGAGTGACGAGTGATCTCTAGTATAAATATCTTAAATAAAGTTCATGATCGAAGAATTATTAATTGGACAATAATAATTCGGAAGATCAGCATACTGTTTGTTTCATATAATGATAGGGTTGTACGTCTCATGCAATTTAATATGAGATATTAGAACAAACAATATGGAAGATTTATTGTTGAATAAATGCTTCGAACATGACTTGCTAAATAATGAATCACATGGAGGTTTATTTCCTTGTCAATGATTTATTATTTATTTACGATTGTGTAAATAATCATTAGACCTGAGATGACATAGTAGTCTTGTATATGGGTGATTGAATTTTGTCAATGTTGGAAATATTTATTCATTGAATAAATATTAACATTTGATGGATTCAGTTAGTTATATATGGAGACTTGTGTGCAGTCAATAAAGAATTCATCGCCTCGAAATAAACGAGGAGAATATCCTATGTGATCCGGATATATATATATTGACACAAGAAATCCTTGGCCGAGGTGAAATGATTAATGAAAAGGTTGTTTTCATTAATTATTCATTTGTCAATAAAATATTGGATCTGACATATGATTGAGTTAGTGGATTTGACTGATATCCATGATCTTCACTCAATTGGGATATTGTACAGTGGAAGGATTTAATTACATGGTAATTGTAATTAAAGGTTCATATGGAAGAATTCATCACTGATTGGGTACTCACGATATACTGCTAGGTGTCACTCGTGATTTATAAAAAATGATTAAAAGTTGTTTTAATTAATATCAAAGAGTTTGATATTATTTTTATTGCTAATCGGTAATGAACCTAGAAAGTCACACATAAAAGAATCATGAAAATTATTCATCTAAAGTTGGAATTGAACAATATTCGATAATTTGCATGAGATGAAAAGATCGAATAATTAATTAAATGAAGGTTTATTGTAAACCGAAATAAATCCAACTGATTAATATAAATTGCTAGTACATAATATATTAATCATTTAATGGATTTATTATTTAATTAATATAATAATAATTATTAAAATAGTTGCCAGCAACTAAAGTAGTTGCCAGCACCTAAACTTTGTTGCCAGCAACTAAAGTAGTTGCCAGCAACTAAAGTAGTTGCCAGCAACTAAAGTAGATGCTAGCAACATTGATATATATCAATGTATATGTTGATATACGGCAGTGCTAGAGGCTTAACAAAAGTCTAGCATTATTATTGTTCTCCTCTCAATTGATTAAGAATCAATCCATAAGTGTTTTGATTTTTGTGATTCTGGTGGACTAACTAGAAGCTTCGTATAATCGAAGTTCTACGGACGAAAGTGGTGACATAGAGTTGATCAAGGAGTACGAAAGTTATACCGGACAAACGGATCGTACAAGCACGCTACGAAAGGTATGTTGTAGTGTAAATCCGCTACGTATTTTAGTATACCGTTTGCTAACAGTGGTATCGGAGTTGTGTGTTGGAAAAGTTCCAAACAAAGCGCTAGTGCAGACTCTACCACAGAGGCTGAATACATTGCTGCATCGGATGCTGCAAAGGAAGCGGTTTGGATGAAGAAGTTCATTACAGAACTTGGTGTTGTTCCATCCATTGAATCACCAGTGCCGCTATACTGTGATAACAATGGGGCAATTGCTCAGGCAAAGGAACCAAGGTCTCATAAGAAATCCAAACACATCGAAAGACGTTTCCACATTATCAGAGAGATAATTGATAGGTGTGTATGTATTTATGTATACCGGTAGATAACAGTGGTATCGGAGCCTTCTGCCCAGAAAACCCTAATGTATCAATCGGGTCCTTTTAGTTACCAGCCCGTTTGATGCAGCCCATACCCGGACAGAGTCAGACAGGTGGCGTGACCCGTCTTCTTCACCCCGAAAGAACCCGCAGCACCCGATAGCCACCGGATGAGAAACGCACTTTCCGGATACCAGCAACAACCGGACACTCCGGTTTTGTTTTCCGATAGATCTAACGACAAGAACACGACCACACTTGGCCCATAACCATAACTGTCCAAGACCCGGATTGCATAAAACCGGGTTAAAAACACAACAATACAGATCTCTTGTATTAAAACAAGATCCAGATATAGGAAAAATTATAACCATATATCTATAATCCAGATGAACAAAACAATTTTGTTTCAATAAAATTAGTTCAAACAAGCAATTTTATAAATTCTGGATTCTTATCAAAATCAAAATTTTGATATGTATACCGAAGCATAACTGCTCCGATACCACTGTTAGCAAACGGAATACTAAAATACGCAGCGGATTTACACTACAACATACCTTTCGTAGCGTGCTTGTACGATCCGTTTGTCCGGTATAACTTTCGTACTCCTTGATCAACTCTATGTCACCACTTTCGTCCGTAAAACTTCGATTATACGAAGCTTCTAGTTAGTCCACCAGAATCACAAAAATCAAAACACTTATGGATTGATTCTTAATCAATTGAGAGGAGAACAATAATAATGCTAGACTTTTGTTAAGCCTCTAGCACTGCCGTATATCAACATATACATTGATATATATCAATGTTGCTAGCATCTACTTTAGTTGCTGGCAACTACTTTAGTTGCTGGCAACAAAGTTTAGTTGCTGGCAACTATTTTAATAATTATTATTATATTAATTAAATAATAAATCCATTAAATGATTAATATATTATGTACTAGCAATTTATATTAATCAGTTGGATTTATTTCGGTTTACAATAAACCTTCATTTAATTAATTATTCGATCTTTTCATCTCATGCAAATTATCGAATATTGTTCAATTCCAACTTTAGATGAATAATTTTCATGATTCTTTTATGTGTGACTTTCTAGGTTCATTACCGATTAGCAATAAAAATAATATCAAACTCTTTGATATTAATTAAAACAAATTTTAATCATTTCTTATAAATCACGAGTGACACCTAGCAGTATATCGTGACTACCCAATCAGTGATGAATTCTTCCATATGAACCTTTAATTACAATTACCATGTAATTAAATCCTTCCACTGTACAATATCCCAATTGAGTGAGGATCATGGATATCAGTCAAATCCACTAACTCAATCATATGTCAGATCCAATATTTTATTGACAAATGAATAATTAATGAAAACAACCTTTTCATTAATCATTTCACCTCGGCCAAGGATTTCTTGTGTCAATATATATATATATATATCCGGATCACATAGGATATTCTCCTCGTTTATTTCGAGGCGATGGATTCCTTATTGACTGCACACAAGTCTCCATATATAACTAACTGAATCCATCAAATGTTAATATTTATTCAATGAATAAATATTTCCAACATTGACAAAATTCAATCACCCATATACAAGACTACTATGTCATCTCAGGTTTAAGGATTATTTACACAATCGTAAATAAATAATAAATCATTGACAAGGAAATAAACCTCCATGTGATTCATTATTTAGAAAGTCATGTTCGAAGCATTTATTCAACAATAAATCTTC
This sequence comes from Euonymus europaeus, assembly GCA_963580455.1. Taxonomy (NCBI): domain Eukaryota; kingdom Viridiplantae; phylum Streptophyta; class Magnoliopsida; order Celastrales; family Celastraceae; genus Euonymus; species Euonymus europaeus. Next base: position 8,928,309 of record OY756961.1, on the reverse strand, counting down.
CATATTGTTTGTTCTAATATCTCATATTAAATTGCATGAGACGCACAACCCTATCATTATAGGAAACAAACAGTATGCTGATCTTTCGAATTATTATTGTCCAATTAATAATTCTTCGATCATGAACTTTATTTAAGATATTTATACTAGAGATCACTCGTCACTCATATTCTCAACTCTTGAGAATGAGGTCTCTAACAAATATCTACAGACATATTTAATATAACTAATAAATAGAAATATCAAATATATTAAATAAACTGCCATGTATTATTTCAACTAATACAGTACTATTATTATATACGTACCAAATACAACCGTATAATTGGCTGTATAGGACATATATCTAACAATTATATGACTCAAGAGTCCCTTGTTTCATTGAAATGAAATAGACTACCAGTCTACCATTTACATCAAGAAAGATACATATAATCCTGCAAAATTGCATCAAAAAAACATCACCAAGAGAAATAGGGAAAGCTAGCATTTCAATGGCAAGCAAGCAGACCCCTCACATGAGCTGAAGATATATATTGGTGCAAATAAAAACCAAGTTTATCCAAGAGAACATCATGACAAGCCTAGCCTACCCATAAATGCATGACTCCTATTAGAACTAATAATAACAACAATTTATCCATTCCATCCAAAGGAGAGTGAGTAGATGCAGCAGACCTAGACAGAGCAGAGATGGCTTCCATGACCATGGCAAAGGAGAGTGAGTTGGCGTTTGCAGCTGCTGCATGCTCCATTGCCAAGGTTTCCACGGATGATGATGCTCCATTGGCAAATGAATATGCATATTGGCAGTTATGATTTTGCATATTGATATTGTTCCTGGGGCAGACTTTAATTGTCATAACAGGCAACCAAACACACCATAGGACACCAAGTCACCAGTCATGGTAAAACTTACTTGCACCGACGTATTAATAACCACTCAAGAAATGTACAGAGAAAAACATCTAAAAATAACTCAAGCATTTTATCGAACACCTGGCAAGCAAAAAAAGAAGCAGCAAAGTATCAATAACTAAAGCATCAAGGATCCTCTGATCTGAGAAGAACCATGCTCAAGACTATAAAGTATCAATAACGTGTAATGTCTCTATTATTTATATGTTATGTTTTAAGTGTTGCGACATCGTTTTGTTATTTTAGTTGGATGGTCTGGATCCTTTGTTTTGTATCTCTTATTTTCAATCGTTGATGTCTAGGGCGGAGGTGTTTTTGTGGTGGCTGTTTCTAGGGTTGTATTTGTCGAGTATTTTGTGGGAAAACTATTCTTTCTTCTTTCTTTCTATGTGGCGATTGGCTATCACGAATTAGCCTTGTCACTTTGTTATCACATGTTCTCTTCTTCTTGTTGCTGTAAGCTGAATATTCTGGGAATATAGTGCCCGTTTGGTAAACAATTTTTACTAGCATATAATTTAGCATTCAGCATACATGCTACACATAAAAAGCTACTTAACCAAACACCCAATAATAATTTTAGCATATATGTTACAATTTTCGAATGCTACATAAAAAATCATTTTCAACAACATTTACCTTCTATCAAAAATGAAAAGTCTAAACTACCCCTTATATTTCAGCCAAATGACCAAAATAGCCTTAATGTTAAAATCTATTATTTATTTTATTTAATAATAAATTGTTATTTATTTTTATTTAATAATATATTAACATTTTTACTAATATTTTTAATTATTTATATTTAATAATATATTTATTTTTAAATAATATATTTAATAATTTACTTATTTATATTTACTAATCTATTATTTACTTTTATTTAATAAAATATTCATTTATATTTAATAATATATTAACATTTTTACTAATATATTTAATTATCTATATTGAATAATATATTTATTTTTAAATAATATATTCAATTATATTTAATAATTTATTTATTTATATTTACTAATCTATTATTTATTTATATTTAATAATATATTAAATTATATTTAATAATAAATTTTTATTTATTTTTATTTAATAATATATTAACAATTTTACTAATATATTAAATTATTTAATAATTTATTTATATTTAATAATCCATTATTTATTTTTATTCCATAATATATTCATTTATATTTATTTATAAATTGTTATTTATTTATATTTAATATTATATTAACATTTTTACTAATATATTAAATTATTTAATAATTTATTTATATTTAATAATCCATTATTTATTTTTATTCCATAATATATTCATTTATATTTATTTATAAATTGTTATTTATTTATATTTAATATTATATTAACATTTTTACTAATATATTTAATTATTTATATTTTTTTGATAGATTTAATTATTTATTTATATTTAATAATATTTATATTTTAAAATAATATATTCAATTACATTTAGTAATTTATTTATTTAATATGTTATAGAGAATTGACAAGGTTGCTTATGAGTTGAAGTTGCCCCTGGGTTCCTTGATACATCCCGTCTTTCATATTTTTCAGCTCAAGAAACATATTGAAGACAGGCCGGTGCTTTCTGCTTCACCTCCTCCAGTTACAAAAAATGGAGTTCTTATGATGGTTCTAGAGGCAGTGATTGATCGACGATTGGTGAACAAAGGGAATACTTCTTTGGCTAAATGTCTTGTGCTCTAGGAAGGACAAAGAGATGCAGATGCCAATTGGGTCACATACTCATTCTTGTTGAAGAAATTCCTAGATCTTTTGGGCAAGATCTTCCGATGGAGGGAGTTCTATAATGTCTCTATTATTTATATGATATGTTTTAAGTGTTGCGGCATCATTTTGTTATTTTAGTTGGATGGTCTGGATCCTTTGTTTTGTATCTCATATTTTCACCCGTTGATGTCTAAGGTGGATGTGTTTTTGTAGTGGTTGTTTCTGTTTCAGATCTCACAACAAAGGTAAGTAAATTGAGAGTAGTGAAGAAGACAAAGATGCGCAGCCATTACTTGAGTTCTATATTCAGAATAGGTTACAAAACAAAGACATAAAAGATGCAGAACATAAACAAACCGAAGAAAAACGACACGGTTTTGGTACATAATGAAACGACACCGCACAACACTAAAGAGAGAAATAGCAATAGAAACTTAACATGCCCCCTTAATGCTATTACTCTCTAACACCAAGTCTGGTTCTTAGTTCAACAAACTTCAACTTTTGCAAATCATTGGTGAGACAGTTAGCAAGTTGATCTTCACTTCTGCAGAACTCCAACTCTACAGCTTTCTTGCTAACAACATTTCTCAGAACATGATACTTGATAGCTATATGCTTACTATGGCTATGAAACACAGGATTTTTGGACATGCTGATAGCAAATTTGCTGTCACACAAGATGGAGGTTGGACGCTTTTCAAGTTCACCCAAATGAGTCAAGATTTGACAAAGCCAGGTAGAATGATTTGCTACTATGGCAGCTCCCACATACTCTGCCTCAGCTGTGGATTGGGCAACAATTTTTTGTTTCCTAGACAGCCAAGTGAAAGCACCAGAACCAACATTGAAAACATACCCAGACGTGCTCCTCATGTCCTCAGGAGATCCTTCCCAGTCACTATGTGAAAAACCTTGCAGCTTTGCACCAGGCACATGATGATAATGAATGCCATACTTCAAAGTACCTTGCAAATATCTAAACACCCTTTTGACACCACTGAGATGATTCTCACTAGGAGTCTGCATGAACTGTGAGAACATATTAGTTGCATATTGACTGTCAGGCCTGGTGGAGGACAAGCACAATAAACTCCCAATCATACTCCTACAATGGCTTACATCTACTCCAGGAGAATTGTCATTTTTCACAAATTTTTCATGATAATCAATCGGAGTAGCTATTGTCTTGCAATCCTCCATCCCAAATTTAAGCAACAATTCATTGACATATCGTTTTTGACTGATAAAAACATGACCATCTTGCAGCTCCACTTCAATCCCCAAGAAATAATTCATCAGCCCTAAGTCATTCATTTCAAGGTACTCCTCCATATTTTTCTTGAACTCAGATAGAAGTAAGTCATCATTCCCAGTCAAGACTAAATCATCCACATAGAGAGACACGATAATTTTCTTCCCATTTGCTACTTGTTTGACATAGAGAGTGTTTTCGAAAACACTTTCACTTTTGTTGAATCCTTGACTTCCAAAATAGTCATCTATCTTGCTATACCAAGCCCGAGGGGCTTGTTTCAGCCCATAAAAAGCCTTGCTCAACTTCAAAACCTTTCCTTCATCACCTCTCTTTATGAATCCTGGAGGTTGTTGAACATAGACTTCTTCTTCTAAGAAGCCATTAAGAAACGCGAACTTAACATCCAATGGTGCAGTTTCCACTTGTGTTGGGCTGCTAGGGCAAACAAGAGTCTCACAGTCTCCATACGAGCCACTGGAGCAAAAGTATTTGTATAGTCCTTCCCAAATTTCTGAGAGTAGCCCTTGGCTACAAGTCTGGCTTTGTATTTTAAAACAATGTTGTCTGGGTTGAGTTTAGTCTTGTAGACCCACTTCACTCCTATAGCTTGTTTGTTTGCTGGTAAATCAACAAGTTTCCAGGTATTATTCCTCTCAATTTACTTCAATTCTTCCTCAATAGCATCAATCCAGATTCGGTTCTGAAAGGCCTCTTTTGTATTATGTGGTTCGACTGAAGATAGCCTGCATGACTCATATAGCTCATTGACACTTGTGTACTTCCTTATTGGTGACTCAGAATCATCTTCACTGTGATAACCAATATTCTACATATAATCTTCTGCAAGGCTGTCTACATCAGACATTTTGAAATCACTAGTAATCTTTTCTATGCTCTTCTCATTTTCACCAGGTTGTTGAACAATGGAATGATCTAAGACAATAGGCTGATGACCAACAGATGTGAAGGCCGGTAAAGAGCCAGAAGCTTGCTTCTCCCAGTCCCAAACAGCTAGCTCATCAACCTCAATATCACGAGCAATCACAAGTTTCTGAGTCTCCAAATTATAGACCCTAAAACCTTTGGACCTGAGACTGTATCAAAGGAAAATACCCGTTTCACATTTTTTGTCAAGTTTCTGTCTCTTAGCATCAGGAATATGTATATAACAGACACTACCAAAGATTTTTAAATATTTGGCAGAAGGTTTGACACCTGACCACTTCTCAGTAGGTGTCATGTCTTTTACTGCACTGGTCGGACACCTATTTAAAAGATAAACAGCAGTATTGACTGCCTCTGCCCACAGCCACTTAGGAAGGTTCTTTCCTGCTAGAAGAGTCCTAGCCATTTCCATAATGCTTCTATTTTTTCTTTCAGACACACCATTCTGATCTGGAGCATAACCTACAATTAGTTGATGATGTATGCCACAATCGTCACATAATTTTTCAAAGGCCTTAAAGGTAAATTCATCAACTCTATCACTGCGAACATTTTTAATGTTCTTTCCTGATTGATTTTCAACAAAAACTTTAAACCGTTTAAAAACACTTAGGACCTCTGACTTGTGTTGTAAGAAGAACACCCAGCTCATGCGAGAAAAATCATCAACAAACAATAAGAAAAATTTGTTACCTGTTGGTGACACTGTGTGCATGGGTCCACAGACATCTGTGTGAACAAGTTCCAATCACTCTATGGCTCTCCAGATGGCATCATTGTGAAAAAGCTTTCTCTTAAATTGCTCTTCCATGCAGCTACTACAAGTCTTCTTTGTGATAACAAATTTAGGCAAATCAGCAACCAAGTTCTGACTCTGTATTTTCTTCAAATTCTGGGAGCTTAAGCGCCCAAGCCTTTGATGCCAGACAAACGTGTCCTCTACGGAGACACTTATAGCAAATTCAATTTGTTTGGAGACTAACTCGGGCTCTGAAAATTTTAGTCTAGAACTCCTCTTCCTTTGCATTGCCACAGTCACCACAAGTCTATTATCTTTGGTACCATCAAATTTTCACAGGTGCTTCCCTTGAATACAAGAACAAAACCTCTCTCCATTAATTGACCCACACTAAGAAAATTTGCATCCAAGAGAGGAACATACATCACATCTCTGATAAGATATTCACCTCTCACAGCTTGCACTAGAACCGTGCCTTTCCCTTCTGCCCTTACAACCTCCCAATTGCCAAGCACTACATTTGCAGTAATTGATCTATCCAATTTTTTGAATAGAGAGATGTTGGCAGTCATGTGATTACTTGCTCCAGAGTTAAGCACCCAAGATACATCTTGGGATTCACGTGAAGACAAACTGGCCTGAAGAGAAAATCTTCATCATCGGTCTCTTGAGCAAGATTTACCTGCTGCTTTTCTCTTTCTTTTTCTCTACACTCCTTCAAAATATGGCCAATTTTACCACAACCTCTACAAACTGGTTTACCCTTGTTCCAGCAGTGATCCTCCACATGCCCCTCCTTTTTACAGTGAGAGCAAACAGGTTTAGTTTTGTTCCAACATGAGTCCTTAGTGTGTCCCTCCCTATTACAGTGAGAACAATGGGGCCTGGAGCCTCCAGGTCTAGTCCCACTCTGTCTTTGATATTCTTGAGCCAGACGCATTTGAAATGCACTTTCAGATGTTTCAATATTAAGACCTTCTATTTTGACCCTAGTCTGATGAGCCTTTAAAAACCGAATTAAATCTGTAACTGTCAAAGTTTCCAGATCTTTAGTTTCTTCCACAGTAGTGACTATGTTATTGTACCTAGGTGTAAGACTGATGAGGATTTTTTCTATCACGCGCCTATCAGGCATATCTTCTCCACAGATTCTCAACCTACTCACAACATCCATGACCCTTGTATAGTAATCCTTAATCAATTCTCCTTCCCTCATTAACAGATTCATTAACTCTCTTCGTAAGCTATGCAATTTGACAACCCTAACCTTAGAGTGTCCCTGGTACTCAGCACTCAGAGTATCCCAAGCTTGTTTTGAACAATGAGCATTAGAAATGCGAGGAAAAAAATACCTTCTCCACTATAGTCAGAATCACAAGCAAAGCAACATTGTCTTGTTCAACTTCCTTCTTCAATTGATTTTGCTCAGCAATAGCCTTGCTGGACCCTTCTTTGGCAGTAGCCCCACTCCCTTTCTCTGGGTTGCCAAGACATATTGGACAACCGACTTCAATGTAACTCCACAGCCCTTTAGACTTGAAGAGTATGGTAGACCAGTAATCATACTCCTCACCTGCGAAGATGGGCAGATTATTGGTGTGAGGGTTCGCTGGATTGGACATAGAAACAACTCTGAATTTGCGCAAAAAATTCAGAGATAAAAACTAGCGGCGTTTCCCTTTGATCTGGGCTCCGATACCATGTTTCAGATCTCACAACAAAGGTAAGTAAATTGAGAGTAGTGAAGAAGACAAAGATGCACAGCCATTACTTGAGTTCTATATTCAGAATAGGTTACAAAACAAAGACATAAAAGATGCAGAACATAAACAGACCTAAGAAAACGACATAGTTTTGGTACATAATGAAACGACACCGCATAACACTAAATAGAGAAATAGCAATAGAAACTTAACAGTTTCTAAGGTTGGAGTTGTCGAGTATTTTGTGGGAAAACTATTCTCTCTTCTTTTTTTCCATGTGGAGATTGGCTATCTCAAATCAGCCTTGTCACTTTCTTATCTTATGTTCTCTTCTTCTTGTTGCTGTAAGCTGAATATTCGGGGAATATAATATCTGAATTTTTCTTGGCCATATATGCCGTGGTTGTGTATCTCTTTGGAATTATTTGGAACATTACACAACGAAACAACCAAGTCCAATGAAGAAGACTGATAATAGTATTCAAGTACCAATTCAACAACAAAAGAGGTAATAGGCCTGGTTCGAGAGAGCCACTCTCCACATATTTTAAGAAGAAGATAAGAGTTTTTCAACATAAAATCCACACCAGACCAACCATAAACCCAATAACTTAAGCCATCCCAAAAAAGAACCAACGACTAGGATACAAAGCTTAAGATCAAGAGATCCCAAACGTCCAAAGCTAACATAACAACAAAAAACAAAATGATGTCGTAATACAACAAAATAAAATAACAGAGAATTTAACACCTCATTCATCAACCCAAGTGCTTCGAGCATTCGTCAAGCCAAACGACATCACTAACCATTCGTAATGAATTTCATGAGTATGGAAGGCTGTTTTAGGAACAACCTCCTCTCGGCCTCTAATTTGATGGTATCCACTCCGGAGATCCAATTTGGAAAAAACCACAGCCCCAAATAATTCAATCAATGGAATTGAAAAATGATATTTGGCAGTGTGATGGTTCAACTCGCGATAATCAACACACATTCGCCAAGTACCATTGGCCTTACAGACCAAAATGACCGGCGAAAAGAATGGGCTAGAACTCTTCCATATCAAGCCACCAGTCAGAAGTTGACTAACAATTTTTCAAACTCTTCTTTTGAAAGTAAGGATAATGATAAGGCTTGACATTGATAGTAGAAGTACCTTCCTACAAAATAATGCGATGATCACACATACACCCCGATGGCAACCCATAAGGAGTCTCAAAAACATTGGGAAAATTTGCCAATAGCTGGGTTATAGTAGAAGGAGGCAGAGGAGCAGTATTAGCATCACCACCTCCACCGTCTGCAAATGGAGTAATAACCCTTGCCTCTTAGTGTTTGGAATTTTTTTTAGGAAGTGAATCGTCTATGAGAGAAATAGAATTTCCATTCAAACCGTGCAAAGAACAAGAAAATCCATGCCACGAAAATTCCAGAACATATGTATTAAAATTCCTGGAAAGCTGGCCCAATATTTTTAACCAAGAAACACCCAAAACAATATCATAACCCCCCAAAGTAAGCACCAACATACCAACCTCAAATTGATGACCATGTAATGCTATTGGCACGCTATTCACCTTACCCTCACATTAAAGAGACTCCCTATTAGCTAATTTAACCAATGGAGCATGTGTAGAAGAAAGTGAGAGATGAGTACGATCAACCACAGTAGGGTCAATAAAGTTGTGGGTCGAACTTGTGTCAATAAGAACAACCACGGGCTCCTCTCCAATTTTACCAAGTAGTCGCATAGTATTAGATCCTTAGAACCTAATAGAGCATGCAGGCTGATATCTGTTGCATGGTCAGCCAACATCTACAGAACAAAACTGACTAGAAAAGGACTTAAAATGCCAACATGTCCCACAGAATTAGAACATTAAGGAGCTTTTTTTTGGTGCCTAACAGACTCTCCTCTTGCATCTTAGCCATACCATAGGCTTCAGTTAAGGTACGAGGTTTAAGCTGCAGTTTGACTGGTAAACGCACCTCCTCCTTCAACCCGACAAAGAAACAACTAAGCTTGTCGGCTTCAATAAAATCTTTAACGCGAACAACCAGAACTTCAAAATGGCACTTGTATTCCTCCACAGAGCCGGTGTGTTTCAACTTAGACAACTCCTCCAATGGATCTTCAAATAAACTAGGCCCAAAACAAACCAATAGCGACGAAGTTAACTCTGCCCAAGTAGTGATGCCACCCAACGCCTCTTACTCAGTAAACCAGAAATATGTTACTCCCTCAAAACAATATGAAGCAATCAAGACCTTTCTGATGAATAGGAGTTTGGTAGAAGGTGAAATACTGGGTAGCCTTGTTGATCCAAGAGACGGGATCATCAACAGAAAATTGTTGAAAATAAAAATGAGGTCTGCAGTAAGACGTATCCCCATAATGATTAAAACTATTAGATCCTCGTGAGGGACCACTAGATGAAGAAGAATCAGGCCCAGATTTGCCCGGAAAATATTGCATCCACGATTGGAGCAGTATCTCTAAGCCAGCAAACTTCTCAGTCAGATCATCAATAGAACGTTGTTTTGTTAATAAACCTTTGGCCAATTTTTAATTTCAATCGATCAATTTTTTGAAAAAACATAAATTGTACACTTAGTTATCTCGTTCGAAGTTAAATCGGTTGTTTTGATAGCGTGACCAATCAAACAAACTTTGAATGAGCTGGAAATTGACAGGTAGCTAAATTTATTTATTCGAAGCATATTTTTTGAAGGATATTTTGGCTAATTTTGAACTTCAATTGGTCAATTTTATGAAAAACATAAATTGTACACTTAGGTATCTCGTTTGAAGTTAAATCGGTTGTTTTGATAACTTGACAGACCAAGAAAACTCCGAATGAGCGGAAAGTTGACAGGTAGCCAAATTTATTTTTTATAAATATTTTTTGAAGGATCCTTTAGCTAATTTTGAACTTCAATCAGTCAATTTTATGAAAAACATAAAATTCAACACAAGGTATCTCGTTCAAAATTAACCTCAAGGCCTAAGAAGTATTTTAAATTTCCTAGATCCTTTATTTTTGAAGCAACTGCCAATGTAATCTTTAATTTCTTGAATCAATTTAAGATCATTACCTCCTATAGCCATGTCATCAACGTATAATAGTAATAAAATTTTACAGTTATTCCTAACATATATGAACAAAGAGTAATCACATTTAGGTTGAGTAAAACCAAACCTTAATAGGGCAAATTTACATTTCTCATTCCATTGTCTTGAGGCTTGTTTGAGACCATTGAGAGATTTGTTTAATTTGCAAGCATAACCTATCTCATATGTCTCATAACCAGGAGGCATTTTCATGTACAAATCTTCATTTAAATCACCATTCACAAATGCATTATGAACATCCAGATGATGAATAAACCATTGATGAGATGCAGCTAATGCAAAGAAGATCCTCACTGTTGTCATTTTGACAACAGGAGCAAAGATTTCTTGGTAGTCAAAACCAAGAGTTTAACTATACCCTTGAGCTACAAGTCTTGCCGTGTACCTCTCAATGGACCCATCTGGATTATACTTAATTTTGTATATCCATTTGGATCCTATAGCTTTTCTTCCTTTTAGAAGAGGAACAATTGTCCATGTGTTATTCTCAGTCAATGCATTGATTTCTGCATTCATGGCCTCACACCATGTAGTAGATTACATGCTTCATTGTAGTTCTTTGGCTCATGATGTAATGATATAGCAACTATGAAATGATCATGGAATGAGTCATGATGCTTTGATGTAATGCACTCAAGATTTACATACTCTGGACATTTATTTAGAACAACATTACAGTCATAATCTCTCAAGTACAATGGTGTTTTTCTTTTCCTGCTTACATTCTGTAATCCAGTTTGTAAATTAGAATTGGTGTTCAAGTCAAGTTCACATTGTGAACTGGATTTAGTGTTGCATTTATCTAGATGACCTTCATATTTATTTTCATCTAGAAAGGGGTATGTTTCCTCATGAAATATCACATCTCTTTATGTGAATATTTCATGAGATATCACAAAAAACAAAGGCTCTAGCTCTTGCATCAAATTTTGATGTCTGAGGTCTTAAAATTTTGGCATAAGCTAGGCATCCAAAAGTTCTAAGAAAACTGTAATCAGGTTGTAAGTTATAAATGATCTCATATGTACTGTTCTTATCCAGAGTTCTAGTAGGTAATCTGTTTAATAAGTAAACAGCAGTTAGCACACAGAAACTCCAATATATCTAAGGTATATTTGATTGTAATCTGATTACCCTACTAACATTCAACACATGTTTATGTTTCCTCTCAGCTATACCATTTTGTTGAGGGGTGTATGGACAAGTATGTTGATGTATTATTCCTTTTCTATTGTAAAAATCTGTCATGTCAAATTGCAGACCATTGTCTGACCTAACAATCTTAATTTTTGTTTTAAACTGAGTTTTAACATATTCATGAAAGTATTCCATGTGAGTTCTGACCTCGGATTTAGTTTTCATCAAGAACAACCAAGTAACTCTAGAGAAATCATCTACTATTATCATAAAATATTTAAGATCATCCATAGATACAACACTGTTAGGACCCCATATGTCTACATGAATCATATCAAAAACTGCTAAACTCTTATCTGACTTAGACGAAATGAGTTTCTTTTCATTTTAGCTAGAACACAGATTTCACATTTAGTACATTCATGAACAAAATTTTGTCCTAACATTTTAGCTACTCTAACAAATGGGTGCCCTAGCCGTTTGTGCCAAATGGAGTTTTTCATAGTTGCATTAATTCTTCCAAAAATTTTCTTCTCTGTTTCAATGCTTCTAGTAAGTGATATAAACTGTTATGCATGATTCCCATACCATTTTTCTTCAAGGTGATTGTATCCTGCAATTGGCAAGAATCCTTGTTGAAAATCAATGCATAACTCTGGTTCATAACAAGCTTACTATTAGGGATTAAATTAAAATCAAAATCCTTGACATAGAAGGCTTCCCTAAGAATCAAACCATTTTTAAGTTTTACATCTCCCATGTGTGTGATATGGTATCTTTTACCGTCAGGTAAGGTACCATAGCTATCATACAACTTTCTATAAGTATGATATAAACTAAGCACGCATACCACATGGTCAAAAGCTCCAGTGTCAATAATCCAATTCAATTTAGAGTTTAGTTCATTACCTCCCACTTTAGAAATAAATGCAATGTGGTTGACTGAATCAGTTGAAGCCATGTTTGCCTTCAAATATGCAAAAATTTGCTAACACTAGTCACCTGATAATTGCACAGAGGACCCTAGAGAAGTTTGAACATTGGATTCTACCTGATTGATGTTCTTGGTAGTTCCCTGCCTTGGTCTCTTGTTCCCATTTTCAGCATCAGTTGGATAACCCACTAACTTGAAGCATTTATCCACAGTATGATTGGTCGTTTTACAGCATTTACAGAATAATTTCTCTCTTTCTGTGAAAATTTTCTTCCAAGACTTGAAGTATTTGTTTGCAGGAGATGAGTTCCTAGTAAAGACATGCATTGCTACTGAATCTTGAACAATAATTTCCTTTTGAGATTAGTAGGGGTCTGCTTCTTGTTAGTTAGGTTCACCATGACCTTTCTTTCAACTTGGACTACTTGTGCAAATGCTTTACTAACATCAAGAAGAGGATCCATCAGTAGTATTTGGTTAATTACATGATCATAAGCCTCATCTATGCCCATCAAGAACTGCATAAGTCTATCTTTGTTTCGTTCCATCAAAGCTTCGTTGTTGCTTCCACACAGGCATCTACCACACTTGCAATTAGGAACCTTTTTAAACTAGTACAATTCACCCCAAAGAGCTTTGATCCTGCCATAGTACTCAGTGATGTTTGAACCACCCTGTTTGATGTTCGAAATAGCCCAAACAAGCTCAAAATCCCTAGTTGGGTTCCTCAAAGAGTACCTGCTCCTCAAATCAATCCAAAGTTCATATGCAGCTCTTGAGGTTGACACTTACCAAGATTTCTTGAGATAAACAGTTGGTTACCCAAGTTTTGACAAGACTGTCGCATTAGACCCAATCCTGAAATGTTGGATATGTTTCCTCTGGAGCCATCATCATGCCCTTAACAAAGCAAATTTTGTTCCTAGCCTTTAGGGCAGTTTTCATCTGATTGCTCCAAAGATGGTAATTGTTCCCAGTCAGAGTAAATTTTATGAGATTCGAAGTGAAATTCAAATTTGTAAGATGATATAGATTCTGAAAAGGGTTGGTAGGAACCATAGATTAATTATTTAATGACTGGGACAATCTAAAATTTCCAGTGTGGTATTCTAGAATTGAAAAGGTATTTTGGTTTGGAGAATCCTAGGTTTGAAAACCCAATCCCACAAACTTGGTGTGAGCCATGTGAGGGTTTTGAAAAACAAGAATTTTGAAAGAAAAATAGATTCGCTGAAAAGGGTTGGTAGGAACCATAGATTAATTATTTAATGACTGGGACAATCTAAAATTTCCAGTGTGGTATTCTAGAATTGAAGAGGTATTTTGGTTTGGAGAATCCTAGGTTTGAAAACCCAATCCCACAAACTTGGTGTGAGCCATGTGAGGGTTTTGAAAAACAAGAATTTTGAAAGAAAAATAGATTCGATTTGTTCCTCAGGCCTCCGATAACATGAAATAACTAAAGACTTAGAAGGAAGAGATGACTATGGAAGAATAATTCATTGATCGATTACAATTGTTACCCAAATCTAAAGTCAACATGTCAAAATTGTAAAGGCCATGAGATCATCAAACATACGGTTGCTCAGTGCAAGAAAAAATTTGTCTGAACTTTTGAATTCAATATGAGAAAAGCACATCACAAGCACACTTCTTTCATGATAAAGCTAATGAAATATTAAATATCGAACTAGTCAAGTTAGTTTCAATTTTACTGCAATCAATTTATAGATGTAGGATTTCCCCGCCCCGTACCCCGACCCGAATCCCACCCCGAAATATGTTATACACATATAACATATATATATATATATCTATATGTGCCCGAATGTGTTTATAAACCCTATATATGTATAAATGTATAAAATTTAAAGTATAAATATTAAATCTAATTTGTCAACCCTAAACCCTAACTTATGAGCACTAATTATAATTCACCTAAAGACTAACCCTAAAGTCTCAACTCCTTAACCTTAAGCTCTAAGCCTATGAAGTCTAAACATTGTAAGAACTCTCACATTGGTATATGTAGGAGGTTTGATACACTTAATAAGTGTCAGGCCCTCCCTCACACAACAACAAGACCTTTTCCAAGTCTTGGTGAGTTGGGCCAAGCCCACTTGCCAACCTTAGGAGGAACAAAGTCGTGCGGGTCTGATGTATCCATATGACCTAGAAAACCATATATGCGCTTGATGTATTCAATGAATAGGAAAACTTAAAGCGGACAATATCGTTAGCGTGTGGGGTTGTGGAAGTTACAAATTAGTATCGGAGCCAGGTTGCTCGATCCTGTTGGGTTTGGATATGACCTCTCTTCATTTGTTATGTTTGTGGTATAAAACTCAGTCCACAAGCGTGGAGGAGTGTAAGAACTTCCACATCGATAGATGTGGGAGGTTTGATGCACTTAATAAGTGCTAGGCCCCCCTCACACAACAACAAGGCCTTTTCCAAGGCTTGGTGAGTTGGGCCGAGCCCACTTTCCAACCTTAGGAGAAACAAAGTCATGCGGACCCGATGTATCCATGTGATCGGATAACTCATTTATGGGCCCGATGTATCCAGTGAACCGGACAACTTAAAGCGGACATTATTGTTAGTGTGTGGGATTGTGGAATTTACAACAAATAAAGTGGTATGATTGTTGCCCAAATCTAAAGCCAACATGTCAAACTTGTAAAGGTCATGAGATCATCAAACATATAGTTGCTCGGTGCAAGAAAAAT
This sequence comes from Euonymus europaeus, assembly GCA_963580455.1. Classification (NCBI taxonomy): domain Eukaryota; kingdom Viridiplantae; phylum Streptophyta; class Magnoliopsida; order Celastrales; family Celastraceae; genus Euonymus; species Euonymus europaeus. The sequence goes on along the minus strand of OY756961.1, from coordinate 8,913,057 downwards.
ATTTTAGCACTTTTGAATTCAATATGAGAAAAGCACAAAATACGCACACGTAATTCATGATAAAGATAATAGTCAAGTCAATCTCAATTTTACTGCAACCAATTTATAGATTTTAGGATTTCCTCACCCCGTACCCGATCCCTGCCCCGTACCCGATCCCCGCCACGAAATATGTTATATACATATATAGTTATATATGTGTGTGTGTGCGCGCGGTCGCCTGAGTTTATAAACCCTATATATGTATAAATGTATAAACCTTAAAGTATAAATATTAAATCTAATTAGGTAACCCTAAGCCCTAAATTATGAACAGTAATTATAATTCACCTAAAGACTAACCCCAAAGTTTCAACTCGTTAACTTTAAGCTCTACGACTATAAAGTCTAAACATTAAACTTAATTTACCTAAACCTTAAATTCAATTATCCAAACCCTAAATTCCTTGGATCCTAAACCCTAAATTTTAAACCCTAATCCTAATTCAACTAAAACCTTCTTTTAAAAAAAAAACTAATTCGGGGCGGGGTGGGGACGAGGTGAAAAGGATTGCCTTGAAGGGTAGTGCGAGGCAATTTTTTTCACTTCGGGGCGGGGACGGGGAGGCTAAATTTCATCCCCGATCCGCCCCGTTGTCATGCCTACCTCTACTCGAATGATGGTCGTTCTATTTTGAGAAAGTTTCAACTTTCTCATTTCTTTTTTTCTTCACCATGTCTATTTTTAACCATTTAAAGAATCAGCCCCGAATGAAGTTGGGCTGGGCCTTTTAAAAAAAATTGCAATTCACATTATCAGTTGTGTACATGTCTGAGCCCAATTTGCTGCCCATTTCAAACAACTTTGATTCAAAACATTTAATCTATGGGCTCAGCCTAGTTTTAAAATCCCAATTGACAAGTTCTCTAGAAACTACTACAAATCTACAATCTACATGTTTGTGAAGTGTGATGGCAAAAAGCCTGTGTGAGTGTGATGGGAAATACTAAAATACATATTGAATTATTGATTAGCAAATAATTTAGCCTGTGGACCTCCGAGTATGTTATAGGCTTATAGCCCATTCCAATTCTTGGCCCAAAGTCTTGACCCCAAGTGTTAACGCCTAACGGTGGGGTTTTGACCCAAAATTCGGACCTAAGCCTATACATGTAAAGAAATCGCAACAATTTTTTTTCTTCCTTGTAGTAGCATCCTCACCAGTGACATGTGACAATACTTCGATCATATAGTCACCAAAATCAATTAATCATGACCCACTTTGACGGTTGACACAATGTCATGCTAGTAAACACAATCAAGCAAGCGTCAACTACCTTCGTATAAGAAGTCATCCTCCGAGTCCAAAAATCCTAGGCTCGCCAGAATCAAGTTCAACCTAGAGATAATCAAACTCGCCGGGAAGTCCTCTTTGCTTAATCTAGGTATGGCCCAAAGCCTATATCACGTATGGACACCTTGCTGACAACTCACTTTGCTAACGGTTATACATGACCCACACCAGTTCATTTGCGAACGGTTATACATAACCTCAAAATAACTGTTCCCATAACTCTTGAGTGCACACGATCTCTACTACAAGTCCTTTCAAATTCCCACAACCTCCACATTAAACTGCTCATGATACAGTTAATGCAAACCGCACATACATTCTAGTATAACCCATACCCTTTAATGTTGTGAATTGACAGTCTGGATCGAGCAGGATTGTAGCACCAAATGAACTTGAAATAGTAAAAGGCGAAATTGGACTCACAAATTTTACATGAAAAACCCCTAATGAACAGGATAAAAACCACGGACCAGTATAGAAGAATTCACTATGGAACAGAGGATTACAACCTTCTCTCTAATTTAACAAAGAGAGAACAATGATACTCTCTCTTGAAATTAGGATAAAAATAAAAAAAACCTCTCTTTTTTCCTTCACTCTCACCCATTTTTTTTCTCTACAATTGTTGTGTATTTTTTGTGTGTTTGAGAACAAAGGAGGGATGCCTTTATATAGGCTTGAGATGGAGTTAATACTTGGCTAAACCACCACTACTAACCAACTAAACACATTAAGTGTGTAACACCCCAACCCATGAAGGTCAATCTATTACCTCCTATGAGTGGCGATACTCCTCATACCATTAAATTATCATCCAAACTCAATCATTGATCTACTTTAAATCCTGGCAAATCACTGTAAATAAAGTAGTCTTCTAAATCATTAAACACATAATATCCAATACCAATACGTCATCACGCACTTAAAACACCATTAATAATTCCATAATAATTACTTGACATCTAACTCGTGGTACACCACTTATTATTAGGAACATAAACCATAATCACCAATACGACACTTAAATAATTATTCAACTAACTATTACTCGAGCAAGCCACCTCTACATGAGCATCTTACTGAGGATTCGCGCCATCATCATCCACAGCAAATTCCCCATATTCATCATCACCTGCGTCACGGAACACAATGAGCCAAGGCCCAGCAAGTAACATTTTTGTGCATGGATGCACGTGAGCTTCGTTATTTCAAATCCATAGTCCATTTAAACATATAATCAGTACTAGGGCCCCTAACTCTAGTAAACTGCTACAGAGCAACCGGTCGGGATTTTCTTTCAGTATTCTTCCTTAGAACATTTTCCTGTACTTGGACTTGATTCTTTTATTTTCTTTACCATTCCATAGCCTTATCATTAACTTTAATAGTACACCCTCCCTGTAGCAGTTATACTAGGTTTGTAAAACATTTTCTCCATTACACAACCTTACAGTATGAAATGCCATGTCATGCATGAGTTTCGTTAATTGAATAAGCAACAGTAAAATTTCAGCACATAGACTTTTCCACATATTTTCATAAATCCATAAATCATCAATCATAAACATCCAATATGCACATAACATCAAAACAACACAACTAATATTCGGGTTCCGTGACACAGTTGAAATATTACTTACCTTGACACTCTGCTGTATTTTCCACTATTTTTTATAGTAGCTCCTGAAATTCATAATAGCAAAATATATATTATTAATTTATTAATTTATTTAATTAAATTTATTTCAGTCAACCTTCCCTGGTCAACCGGGTTGTCACCCGAACGGGTCGGGTTGACCCGGTGGACCCTCCTTCCGTCACGTGGCAGACCCGTTTACCAGAGAATCGGGTTATCGCCGTTCCGGAGACGGTGGCATACACGCCGGCCCTCTTCTTGTAGCCCGTGCTCTGATGAGTATAATAGTGGTGGCGGTTACCTAAACGGTGACCGGATTTGAGCGAATCGAGGGAAGAAAGGTGTGGTGGCCGCGTTTTTCCTCCCGCCGTATCTCAGTGGTTCCTCCTCCGTTGCGTACGAAAATACCACCGCTGGACTTCTCTAGCCGTCCTCTTCACAATGACGCTAACTTCGCCGGAAACCGTCGCCCCTCCGTCAATCAAGTGTTCCGTCACCGTCACTCTCTCTTTCTCTCTCTCGCCCGTTGATTTTAGGGTTCTGTCGAGATTCGTGCCATTTGTATTATTTTATTTGAACCCTGCTTTGACTCTTTTACCCTCATCTTCTCCACCCTTTCCCTTTACGAACCTTATGTTGATACATCGTGTTTACCCAATCGTCCCTTTCTATAAATTTTCGTTTCAATTTTCTAACTTCCAAATAATTTATTTTGACTCCAATATTGTCGATCCCTATACATGTAATATTAACACCCCATTATTACACAATTTCATATTAAATTACCATTCCATATTATCCTACTGTATCACACAGCTATCTAAGGATCCGGGTATTACAAAGTGTCTACTAACCAATTATTCCCAACGAAATCCAATTAAGGAATTGGTCCAACATTTCTCCCACTTGGAGACTTGATTGAGAGATTCTATCATGTCTTCACACCATTCTTTCTATACTTGTCATCCCATGCTTGCTTATATCTCTGCTAGACCACATGAGGATCTACACCACAAAAACTTGTCAGTGGTGATCAGCTTGGTCATCACATCTGCTAGGTTTTCATCTGTGTGAATCTTTTGCACATCCACACTTCCATCTTCTACTACTTCACGAAAAAAGTGATACTGAACACCAATGTGTTTTGTTCTGGAATGATAGGCTTGATTCCTTGCAATATGCAAGAAAATCTGACTCTCACAAAAAAGAGTAATCTTCTCCTTTTTGTGCCTGAGCTCCTCCAATAACCTTTGTAACAAATAGCTTCCTTGCAAGCTTATGTAGCTTCCATGTATTCTGCTTCTGTTGTAGATAGAGCCACAACATTTTTTAGTATTAAAACCCAGCTTACAGCTCCTCCTGCAAGTGTAAACACATAGCTTGTAGTAGATTTCCTTTTATCAAGGTCTCCTGCAAAATCTAAATCCAAATAGCCCTTGACGGTAAATTCTGATCCTCCCTAACATAATGTAACATTTGAGGTTCCTCTTATGTATCTTAGAATCTTCTTCACAGTATTCCAGTGTTCTTTACCAGGATTCGCCATATATCGACTAACCACTCCCACTACTTGTGCAATGTCTGGTCTTGTACATATCATAGCGAACATTAAACTTTCCATTGCTGATGCATACGGTATTCGAGACATCTCCATCCTCTCTGTTTCGTTTCTTGTACACATACTTGAGGATATCTTGAAATTAGCAAGCAGCGAGGTAGAAACTGGCTTGCAACCTTGCATGTTGAAACGCCACAATATCTTTTGCAAATAATTCTTTTGTGAAAGCCAAAAAATTTTGCTATTTCTGTCTCGGTGAATTTGTTGGGGCTTGCTACCAACATGTCATCCACATACAACAACAAGATAATGAAGTCATTATCTCACTCAAACCTTATGTAGTATATAAAATGGTCTGAACTGAGTCTATTGTACCCAAGGCTTATAATGAAGGAATCAAATCTCTTATACCAACATCTCGTCGCCTGTTTGAGACCATATAGAGATTTCTTCAACCTGCAAACCAAGTTCTCTTTGCCTTCTTCAGCAAAACTTTTTGGTTGAAGCATATAAATTTCTTGTTCGAGTTCTCCATGAAGAAATGCAGTTTTAACATCTAACTGCTCCAAATATAAGTCAAATGTAGCACACATAGCCAGGTCTACTCTGACTATTGTAAGTCTAACCACCGGAGAAAATATCTCATTGAAGTCAATGTCTTCTTTATGAGCATATCCTTTTACCACCAATCGAGCAGGATATCGTTCCACCTAGTCATCGCTATCTCGCTTGATCTTGTAAACCCATTTGTTACTAATGGATTTTCTTCCACTTGGCAATGGTACAAGAATCCAAGTCTTGTTTTTATGGAGAGCTTCAATCTTCTCCTGCATTGTTGTCATTCACAGAGATGCATCTGAATTGTTTCTAGCTCCATGGAAATTTGATGGCTCTCCATCATCTGTTAAAAGACAATATGCAACATTACACTCCGTAACATATTCTGAGTGCCAAGCTAGTAGTCTTTTCTCACGAGTTGACTGCCGAATTTCTAGGGCCCCAGTAGGGGCCTCAACTCGAGCCTCGGACTCAACAGGTTCTTTTACCCGTGCTTTGGTACTACTTCAGAAACAACTTCTTCATCAGACTTATTTTTCGTCTGAACAACTGTAGTCTCTGAATTTTCTTTTTTTGTGCTATTATCACTTTTCTCTTGCATCTTATCTTCTGCAAAGATAACATCCCTGTTAATGATAACCTTATGGGAAGTGGGATCCTATAGGCAATACTCCTTAACTCCATCAGCATATCCCAAGAATATACATTTCCTGGATTTTGGATCCAACTTGGTTCTTTCTTGAGCATTGAACATCACATACACAACGCTTCCAAATGTATGGAGTTTTGAATAATCAGTTGGTTGATCCGTCCACATCTCCATCGATGTCTTCAATTCAATTACAGTCGAAGGTGACCGATTTATCAAATAACAAGCGGTTTTGACTGTCTCTGCTCAGAAGCCTTTTTCTAGGCCCGCAGCTCTCAGCATTGCCCTTGTTCTTTCCAATAAGGTTCTGCTGCTACTCCATTTTGTTGAGGAGTGTATGCTGTAGTGAATTGTCTTTTGATGCCTTCTTTATTGCAGAAATCATCAAACTCATCACCAGTGTATTATCCTCCATTATCAGACCTCAAACACTTGATCCTTGTACCGAATTCAAGTTCCACCCGGGCTTTGAATAATTTGAATACTGGAAACACATCCATCTTCCTCTTGATGGGATACACTCAACATCTTCTGGAATAATCATCAATAAAGGAAATAAAGTATTTTACTCCTCTCAGAGATATCGCCGGTGCTTGCCACACATAAGATTGAATCAGTTCTAGAATAGCATTGCTTCTAGAACTAGATAGACTGAATTTCAATATATTCGGCTTACTTGTAACCCAGTGCTCACAAAAGGGTAATGACACTTTTGTGAGACCAAGGAGTAAATTCTTATCGGAAAGAATTTTCAATCCTCATTCAAACATATGTCAGAGTTTGAGATGTCACTTCATTGTAGGTTCATCTTTTGAACTACTTAATACAAGAGATGCTTCTGTTTTAAGTATAGTTTCTCCATTTAGCCTGTATAAATTTGAATTCAGCTTTTTCGCCTTTATAACTACAAGTGCGCCCCGGATAATTTTCATTATCCCATTTTGGGTTTGGATGTAACCGAGACTATCTATTTGTCCCAAGGACAATAGATTCTTTCTCAGGCCCTCCACATGTCAAACCTCCTTGATGGTGTAAACAGTCTCATCATACATTTTCAGTTTGATGGACCCAATACCGAAAATCTTCAAGATATGATCATTTCCCATGAAAACTGATCCTCCTAAGACTGGTTTATACTGATGAAACCATTCTCTTTGTGAGGTCATGTTCCATGTAGCACCTGAATCAATAATCCAAGTATCACTAAAGTTCCTTTCACCTTCCGAGATCGGCATTGCTTCAATTTATAAAATTTCACCATCATCCGGAGTACTTGCCACATTTTCTTGAGAATTCTTCTCTCCATTTTTCTTCTTTCAGCAATCCTTCTTCAGATGCCCTTTCTTGCCACAAAAGTAACATTTAAAATTTTTCTTACTCCTTGATTTGGACTTGCTATGATCTTGGCTCCCACTTGAGCCATGTTCCATTGATCTCCCTTTTTCCATCGTTAAAGCCTTAGCTTGATGCGAACCGGCCAACCTGTCCTCCTTGTTTTTGCGCCTATTTTCTTCTTCTAGAATAGCAGCGGCAATATCATCAAAGACTAGGTAGTCCATGAGAACATTGTTAGTGAGGTTGATGATGAGTTGATCATATGAATCTGGTAGACTTTGGAGTAGAAGTTTCATACGTCAACTGGTTCTACTTTATATCCCATCGATGAGAGTTGAGAAAATATAGTATTTAACGAATTGATATGCTCTGTCACCGAAATAGATTCAGTCATTTGAAGAGTGTAGAGTTTTCTCTTCAGAAAAATCTTGTTGTGGAGAGAATTTGCCTCATAGAGTTTTGTGAGATGATCTCAGATCTTCTTTCCAGTTTTCTTTTCTTCTAGACTTGCAAGTATACCGTCGGATAATGCCAGATAAAGATTGGCAATCGCAGTACCATCCATTTCATTCCATTTTTCATCTGTGACTCCAGCTGGCTTATTATCAATAGCCGCCAAATAATTATCTTTTCTCAAGATAGCCTTCATTTTCAATTTCCACAATGAGAAATTACTCCCATTGAATTTCTCAATTTCATGCTTTGCTGCCATTGCTTCTTATCACAACCAAGTATTGTCAACAGTACCTTGAATAGTACCTCCAAATTGGTTCCTAGGAAAGAGAGGGGGCCTTCCATTTAAAACGACGCACAATTAAAAAACCACTCTTTCCTAGACAAAACTTCTTTTAGATAGTACTTCCACACAACCGTACCACGAATACCTGATCAACAATCTCAAAAAAAAAAATTATGATGTGGAAGGTTAGACAATGCTGCAACCACAGAGCATACTCAGATTTTCAAGAGAATAAGCAAATCCCGAACCAACTAATCGCTCTAATACCACTTGTTGTGAATTGACAGTCTGCATCGAGCAGTATTGCAGCACCAAATGAACTTGAAATAGTAAAAGGCGAAATTGGACACACAGATTTTACGTAAAAAACCCTTAATGAACAGGGTAAAAATCACGGACCAGTATAGAAGAATTCACTAAGGAATAGAGGATTACAACCTTCTCTCTAATTTAACAAGGAGAAAACAATGATACTCTCTCTTGAAACTGGGAGAAAAACCAAACACCTCTCAACACAAAAATCTCTCTTTTTCCTTCACTCTCACCCTCTTTTTCTCTCTACAATTGTTGTGTATTTTTGGTGTGTTTGAGAACAAAGGAGGGATGCCTTTATATAGGCTTGAGATGGAGTTAATACTTGGCTAAACAACCACTACTAACCAACTACACACATTAAGTGTCTACTAACTAATTCTTCCCAACTAAATCCAATTAAGGAATTGCTCTCAACATTTAAATGGTTGTCTCATTAGGTTACAAAGCTAAGAAACCAAGAATGGGAAATATTTCAAATTCTTGAATGAAAATAACAGATCTCTGTTTGGGCGATTCCTCGTAGTTGCATGAAAACAATGTAGTTGCTTCTCTTCATTCTGTCCAATATTGAGAACTCCCTTCACAAGCTTCTCTCCATGATCACCACCAGGGTCCAGAAGTCTTTTTTTTTTGAAGTAAAACAACAATCACATAACTCAATCAAATATAGGCGGATGATCCGCCAATAAACAATTTCGCAACCACAAGGGTGCTGTTGAACCATCCCAAGACTAGGAACATAAAGAAGAAATTGCAAAACGAGCGATACTATGGGCTACCTTATTACAACTCCTAGGCATATGAGAGAAAGCTACTAGCTCAAAAGCCTGACTTCCATGTCTAATATCCTCAATCACCAAACCAATCTCATTATAATACCTAGTAGTTGACTGTAGCTTCTGAATTGCACCAAGGGAATCACTGATAATATGCACCATTGATGCATTGTAGAGCTTTGCCAATTTAATACCTTCCTGAATTGCGAACATCTCTGCCAATTCAACCGTCAAAGACTGAACAACTGGAGAAGCGGCTGCCATGATGAAACCTCCATGCGCGCTCCTTGCCACACACCCAGCTGCAGTACGATTTCCCTCAACTGCACGGGCAGCATCCACATGCACCACTACCTCATCATCTCTCATAGTTCTCCATCTCCCAGCCTGCCCCCTAGCAGAGAGTACCCCTTCAACATGTCTGCAGTTCACAAACTCTTTTAAATAAGATGGGATCCAATAAAAGAGTTCCTCCACCTTCCGGGCAGGGCTATCATGGATTTGCTTATTTCAAAAATTTCAGGCTTCCCACAAAGCCATCAACACGATATTCATCTCATCTACTTCAAGCAGGATTCGAAGCTCACTTAAAATTTCAATAATACTAGCCCCCCCACATAGACTTAAACAGTCTCCACCAAGGTAAAGCCTTCCAAGCACTTTTAATCTTTCCACAAAAAAATGAGAGCATGAGAGGTAGAATCATTATGAGCCCCACATAGGGGACAGCCCTCCATAGTAGGTACATGGTGGTTCCTCAGATTCTGCCGAGTAGGTATATAAGATCCATGCAAGACCTCCACAAAAAAACCTTGACTTTTGGAGGTATATCACAATTCCACAACCAAGTCCAATAGTCCCTGGTGCCCACCCATTAGATGGAGAAGCTCTATCAAAGTCAATTGTGGTTGCTAAGTGATAAGCACTTTTGACAGTATACATTCCTTTTTGGTCCAAACTCCAGCAAAATCTGTCTGTACAAGGTCTCAACGGGCGAGGTATACTTAAAATATTCTTAGCATCAATATGAATAAAATGAGATCTAATCACCTCTTCATTCCAGGAGCCATTACTCTAAATCAGAGAACTCACCTTGCAATCCTCTCCTAATTGAGCTGAAGAGAGAACTTTCATAGAACTAGAATTGGGGATCCATTTATCTTTATAAATCCTTACCGATTCCCCATTACCAATAACCCATCTTGTACCCTTTGCCACTAACTCCCTCCCCCAAAGCAAGCTTCTCCAAATAAAAGATGGTTTTGGTCCCAAATTTGCTAACCAGACAGAGCTGTGAGGGAAGTACTTACTCTTCATTACCTGGGACATTAGAGACAAAGGCCTCTCGACCATCCTCCACACCTGCTTCCCCAACATGGCCTTGTTAAACCCAGAGACATCTCTAAAACCCATACCCCCTTCCTTCTTAGGCCGACACAGCAAAGACCAATCTCTCCAATGAACTTTCCTCGAGGCATCTGTAGAACCCCACCAATATCTAGCACAAGCACGCTGGATATCCCTACAAATGCTCGAGGGAAGACGAAAACAAGACATAACATACGTAGGGATTGCTTGAATAACTGACTTTAAGAGAGTCTCGTTCCCCCTGTAGAAAAATGTTTCTCCCCCCACCCGAATAGCCGCTTGATAACTCGATCCCTCACATACCCAAACTGCAATCTCTTATTCCGCAAAGAAAAAGTGGGGAGGCCCAAGTACATGCTATGACCCGAAACCACCCCAATCCCCAGCAGGGTCCAGAAGTCTTAGTCTTTAGATTATTGTCATTTTCGGAATCTTTTCTTCGACTTTGTTAACAAGACAAACAGTTGTCTTGCAATTCTTGTTTTCCTCCAAAACATTATCGAATTGGATAGATCTTCTAGAGTTCATTATTGATCTATGAGTCTGTATCGAATCATTTACAATTAAAAAGAACAATTTTTTTAATAGATAGTCCTGAGAATTGAATTCCAATTACACAATTTCCTTTAGTATTCCGTAGTAGTCATTTTTTGATTGACCATAATTGCCTCCTTTTAATAATTTTCACACCCCAACATTATTGTCCGCTTTAAGTTTTTCGATTTACTGGATACATTGGGTCCACATATGAGTTATACAGTTCACATGGATATATCGAGCCCATATAACTTCGTTTCTCCTAAATCTGGCAAGTATACTAGGCCCAACTCACCAAACCTTGTTGGTTGTATGAAACTTTCCACTTATAAAGTGGATTTCAAGTCCCACATCTTCCAATGTGCGACAACATTCCTCGTATACATATGCCATTATTAATGGTTGACTTGTCTTCGCTCCAGGTATCGATCTCAACTCTTTTTTTTATTGTACTTAGATGTTCATAAATCTACCAAAGAGTACCGACCGGTCGTCATCCCAAAATTTAATTCACAAATTGTGTATGTGTCTGAACCCAATATTTGGCCATGAACAACTTTGATTCTAAACATTTTTTATCTGTGGGCTGACCCTAGTTTTAAAAGCCCAATTCATAAGTCCTATATACGTCTGCATACAAAAGCCTGCGTATGATGGGCTGACAAATACATATTGATTGGCAAATAATTTAGCCTGTGTACCTCATAGTATGTTATGTTATGTAGTGCAAAAGCCTACACCAGGCTCAAAAGGTACGCAACATTTCCTTAAAACCAATATTGGATTATTAAAGCGATATAAAGTTATGATTAACTTGCCATAATCAGGGAAGTTGCTGCACTAATTTTATATGTGTGAGTCTGGATTTTGCTTTCACAACATGTCGATTTCTGACTAACTATAAATTTGCGTTGGCGTTCCATAATTCTCTAACAAAATTATATTAGAAATCAATAATGTATTTCACATCTTTAAAAAAAAAATTACATATTCATTCATCCACGTTGCTAAATATGTCAAAAGATCACATCAATAAAAACATAAACTCTCATAGATTATCCGATGCCACTTTTAAGAATAGATGCTCTAACATTTCCCAAATCAAAGATAGGTAGATCCCTGATAATCAGGAAAACACACGTCATCTTTTCGCTATCTCAAATCAAAGTGCGCACTTTGGAGTTTGGCAGGCCATCCAAATCGAACGGCCATGAATGAGCAACTGACACATGGCGCTCTCTCCCTGGCATTTTCACAAGAAAATAGAAAATTAAGAATAATATAATAAAATTGTTAATTATCTTATTATTACCTTTTTCGAAAGCACGAGCAATGGTGGCATCATTGGTCGATTGAACTGGAAGGGATTTGCTGGGCCTGGGTCTGTTTTTACAGCAGATTTTGCTGTTTTATGGGTAATTTTTTATTTTTTAAAATAACTATTTTACGTTTTAATATTCAAGTGACATGTGTACAATTTAATACCCTTAGTAGTACTTTAAGCATTCTTAATAGTTATTTGACAATTTATACTCTATAATAACTTTAGTTATATTAAATATCAATAATTTATTTAATAACTTAAAAACTAACTATTAATGTTACAGTTTATACGTTATTATAATTTCAGCTCTATCAAACACATGCTTAACTTAGGATAAATTATGCTCAACTTAGAAAGAATTATTTATGATTTTCTGAAGAAATAAAAGAACTTTAATGGCCTAAAAATACTATTACAGCGGAGCTGGCGTGGCTGCATTTGAGCAGCTGTGTCAGTTACTCAGTTTTAGGTTATTCACACTTTCAAATACTTTTCCTTCTCTTTGTTTTCAAGCCAAACAGTTGTTGTCTTTGATGTCTTCAAGTCTTTTATTTTCTCACCAATTTTTTCTTCCTTATATCCTCTATAACATTATAAGATTCCCTTGATTTTCCAGAGATTACAGCTTCAATTGTTTTCCTCTGCTTTTGCTGTTCATTGTTGGTCTCTAAGGCTGTTTTAGGCATAGGCAGCTGCTTTTGCTATTTATTATTTGTGATTTATATTGGCGACATCATAATTTAATCCATGGCCAGTAATCACTTCTAAATATAAAGAGTAGTGGCAATTGGTTCTGCAGAAAGGAAAAAAAGCGTCTACTGTAAGGGATTAGCGCAGCTACTAAAGGAGTACTTCTAGATTGGTTGCTGCTTGCTATAAATCATCGATCAATCCTTTTTGGCTACTTTCTTTCCATCTTCTTTTTATTTGGCACCTTAGCACTACCACCACAAGAAGGGACCAATAAGGCAATTTTCACTAACAAGTAACCAGACATTCAAAGTATTTATTGCCTTTGACAGCATTAAAACAGAGAAACCATACATGCACATGTTCACAATACTCTTGAGATGTCAAAACTACAAATATAAATAAGTCTCACTGCAACCATATCAAAACTCATAAATGGAAGGCGTGCGATTCAAATCAAGTACAACATTACTTAGAAATGTCAAGCTCAGGAGCTTGAATTAAAAGCCGAACGGATCTGAATCCAATATCAGATACAAGCTCATTGTCCCTGTCCTCCGCCGCATTCATCTGTATGAATGCATTACAGTCATCAGTAAAAAAAATGAAAATATAGAGGCGCAGTTTGCAGCAAAATAACATGAAACTTAGGGTGTTATCGATGTAAAAATAATTAAGCAATGACAACAAGTGACGGAGACCAATTTATCTCCTAAGACTAGCTAGATATATATACCTCTCCCAGTTATCCCTGTGTTATGCATTTCACTTTCTCCTCCGCCAGTTTGCATAGGTTGTGGAGGTCCAGATGGGTTCAACAACTAAGTAGAATGATAAAAAAAATTCATATTAATTCATGTTAGAATTATCTAGCTAGATAGTTTAATTAAACTGCAGCTACTTGGCTATAATTTTTAAGAAGAAGAATTGATGATGAACCAAGGGAAAGACATAAAATAAAAATAAAAAAAACAAACATAATAGCGGTGAATAACACTACTAAGTACTAACACTTACTTGATTAATATCAATATCATCATCAAAATCCACAAGATGTTGTTGTATGATACCCACATGCTGTTGTTGGCTTATAGCCGCAGGATGATGATGTTGGTTCATATCAACCATATGTTGTTGGATGATACCCACATGCTGTTGTTGGCTTATAGCCACAGGATGTTGGTGGTTCATACCCACATGCTGTTGTTGGCTTATGGCCACAGGATGATCTTGGCTCATACTCCCAAGCTGTTGTTGGGTCATAAGCGTCTCTAAATATTCACATTTCCTTTTCCATTCATCTTTCTCCTTATACACCCCCTGTTGGCATATAAATTAAAGTATAGAATTAATGTTATTGTTCAAATGGATTCGATCGGTCATTATAGATGAAGAACGAACAACATTATGTTTCTTCAAATTGAATTATTCCAAATAAGTGTGTTCAAAGTGAACAATGATCAATTACAACAGCAAGCAACAAAAAACATTATTCAGACTTTTTTTTAGGATTAGTTGTTTATAATGTGAGACAATATTCGAACTTTCGATCTTTACAAAATCATAAGGAGTCGATATGATTATGTTGAGAGCAAACCTGTCTTGTATGCACATGTCTAACTATCATTGAGTTTGTATTCTAAAAAATTTGATAACTATGTGTTTTTTGTCCTAAAACTACTATATAATTAAACTACGACATAATTAAACAACACATGTAATTGAGTATGCTAGTTAACCACGCATTAGGCAAAGCTTCAAAAGGAAAAGTAGAACACTTACCGGTAGTATAAAAGACAGAGCGTCAGCCAGCTTACGTAGGGATTCATTGTTGACGATCAACAAACTAACTCGAGAACGAAGTTCCTCATTCAATTTGGTTTCTTTCTGCATCTGTTGATCCATCCACTCATCCTGCTTCCTTAAATTCTCACACTCTTTTTTAAGTTCTCCAAAATCATTGGCCATTTTATCGTAACTTTCCAGCTTCGCCTTCATATCCCAAACATTTGCCATGACCATATAAAAAGTCGGTTCAGATGGTACTTGTTGATTAACGTGTCAAACAAGCATACATTTCTCACGCTCGAATCTAATCAAGGAAAATAATTGAACTGAATTAATCACCTTCTTTTTATCGTAGTGCTTTTTATCAGCCTCGCGTCGTGCTTTTTCCTTGGCTTTTGTGGCTTCCTGTCGTGGTCTTTTCTTGGCTCTTGCGGCAGGTAATTGTCCAACTTCGATGTCTCTACTGTTTGTACCAATTTGCAGACCCATATTCAACGTCTCTTTAACTGATGATGAGCATTAAACAAGGAGTAAATACATAAGTAGATTACACGAAATTAATGTACAATTATACAAAGAAATGCAGGTAAAAACTTCTCCAACGCTAACACATGAACAATAATATATTTAAGATATGAACCCTATTTTATCTCAAAAAATATGTACAAAAACTATGTACTGTGAGATTATGTCAATCCCTTTAACCCCCTCTCAGAATCCGGGAATATGATCGATAGAAAATAAAAATAGAATTAAATATGAAGACACACTTTGATTTGGCCGGGCATAGTCATCCTCAACATTTGGAGAAGCCTTTCGATTTGTACCCGTAAATTCACAAGAATTTGTGATAAATAAATAAAATTCAAAAATTATTTTTTTGGTAAATAATTTTGATTCCTCTAAATCTCAAAAAATACTCTAAATTAAGACAAACTTTTAGTCAGTTAGATCCCGGTTGATCAGAGTCAATCCCTGAATCTATATCCTGAAAATCAATCATATAATGAAATCAACTGAGAATATGCTACCTTCATTATGATCCTTCATAGAATCATTAGTAACAGTCATCTTCTTCTTCGTTGAGCTCGACTTGTTCTTCTGGAGATCGGATGAACCAGCAGCAGAGTTTGTCATTGGTGCTTAATTATTGCTACAAGAACTAGCCTATTAGCAGAAGAAAGCTTAAGCTAATAAGAGAGAAGAGTGGGTTGTGAAATAGAGGAAATAGAACCGTTAAATAACAAAAGCGTGCTAGATTCGTACGATCGTCGTCCAATTTCAGTAAAGTTTTCGCGATCCCGCTGACATATATCTTACGATCTACTCTCTCTCTCTCGGTGTACTGGTCCCAGCATTTAGCAAAGTTTGTCGAGCACAAACGTCAACAGTCAATACTGTCCCTCAAAAAGCAGTGATTAGGACAAATGGACAATTGCAATGGAGAGTTTTGAAAGAGAATGTATGACAATGTATGTTTTTAATGATAAGGATGAGAGTGTGGATTGACATTTAATGGGCTATATCATGTTGTTTCTTCACACATTTTTGAAAAAATGGTTTTATCAATATCTTTGGACTCTCAATTTGGAATTTATTGATTTTTTATATGATTTCACACTAATTTTGAAGCTCTACAATCCTAATCCCCCAGTTTTTGATTTCAGAACTTGTGTCTTGTAGGTCTCGCGTGCGCTATAACATGTGTTTGCTCCAAATATTCATGGGAAAAATAGTTTTGCCAATACTTCTAGACTCCTAGATAAGAATTCGTTGATTTTTGAATTGATTTCACTACTTTTAATATTCTACAATCCTAGTGTTTCTGTTTTTTATTTCATAACTTCTTTCTAGTAGGTCTTGTGTCACCTAGTGAGCTATAATATGTGATATCTTAACATATACTGTTTTCTTAATATCTGTAGACTCCAAGATCAAAATTCGTCGATTTTTTACTTGATTTCACATTACTTTTTGTGCTCTACAATCCCAACATTTCAATTTTTGATTTCAAAACTTGTGTTTAGTAGGTCTCGTGTCATCCAGTGGACTATAACATGTGTTTTCTTCACATATTTTTTGAAAAGTTGTTTTTTTTAATATATCTGGACTCACAATTTGGAATTCATTGATTTTTGACTTGATTTAACACTAATTTTGATGCTCTTCAATCCTAACATTTCAGGTTTTGATTTTAGAACTTTGTCTTGCAGGTCTCATGTCACCTAGTGCTCTATAAAATGTGGTTTCTTCACATATTCTTGGAAAAATTGTTTTGTCAATATCTTTAGACTCCCAGTTTCAAATTCGTTGATTTTTTACTTGATTTCACACTACTTATAAAGCTCTACAATCCTAACATTTTTTTTTTATTTCAGAACTTAAGCCTACTAGTTCTCATGCCACTTAGTGGGCTACAACATTTGGTTGCTTCACATATTAATGGCAAAAATGGTTTTGCCAATATCTCTAGACTCTTATATCAGAATTCGTTGATTTTTGAGTTGTTTTCACATTATTTTTTGAGCTCTACAATCCTAGCATTTTCATTTTTATTTCATTACTTTTTTCTAGTAGTTCTTGTGTCACCTAGTGAGCTATAATATTTGGTTTCTTCATATATACCGTTTTCTTAATATCTGTAGACTCCAAGTTCAAAGTTCGTCGATTTTTGACTTGATTTAACACTACTTTTTGTGCTCTATCATCCTAGAATTTCAATTTTTATTTCAGAACTTGTACCTAGTAGGTCTCGTATCATCTAGTGGGCTATAACAAGTGGTTTCTTCATATATTCTTGGAAAAATTGTTTAGCCAATATCTCTGGAGTCCCAGTTTGGAATTCATTATTCTTGACATGATTTCACACTAATTTTGGAGCACTACAATCCTAACATTTCAGTTTTTGATTTCAGAACTTGTGCCTAGTAGGTCTTGCGTCACATAGTGGGCTATAACATGTGCTTGCTTCACATATTCATGGGAAAACGGTTTTGCCAATATCTCCAGAATCCTAGATCAGAATTCGTTGATTTTTATATGATTTCACACTTCTTATAGAGCTCTACAGTGCTAACGTTTCCATTTTTATTTCATAACTTGTTCCTAGTAGGTCTTGTATCAACTAGTGAGCTATAACATGTAGTTTCTTCACATATTCAAGTTCAAAATTCACTGATTTTTTACTTGATTTTACACTAATGTTTGAGCTCTAAAATCCTAACATTATAGTTTTTGATTTCAGAACTTGTGCCTAGCAGGTCTCGTGTCACATAGTGGGCTATAACATGTTTTTGCTTCACATATTCAAGGGAAAAATGGTTTTGCCAATATCTCTAGACTCTTAGATTAGAACTCATCGATTTTTTTACTTGATTTCATACTAATTTTTGTGCTCTATAATCCTAACATTTTAATTTTTTTTATTACAGAACTTGTGAATAGTTGGTCTCGTGTCAATTAGTGGGCTATAAGAATTGCTTGCTTCACATATTCATGGAAAAAATAGTTTTTTCAATATCTATAGACTTCAAGTTCGAAATTCGTCGATTTTTGACTTGATTTCATACTAATTTTTGTGCTCTACAATCCTAACATTTTAATTTTTGATTTCAGAACTTGTGTCTAGTAGATCTTGTGTCATCTAGTGGACAATAACATGTGTTTTCTTCACATATTTTTGGAAAAGTTATTTTTTTAATATATCTGGACTCACAATTTGGAATTCATTGATTTTTGATTTGATTTCACACTAATTTTGATGCTCTACAATCCTAACATTTCAGTTTTTGATTTTAGAACTTGTGTCTAGCAGGTATCATGTCACCTAGTGGCCTATAAAATGTGGTTTTTTCACATATTCTTGGAAAAGCTGTTTTGTCAATATCTTTAGACTCCCAGTTTCAAATTCGTTGATTTTTGACTTGATTTCACACTACTTATAAAGCTCTACAATCCTAACATTTCATTTTTTATTTCAAAACTTAAGCCTAGTAGGTTTCGTGTCACCTAGTGGGCTATAACATGTGGTTTCTTCACATATTTATGGGAAAAATGGTTTTGTCAATATCTCTAGACTCCTATATCTAAATTCGTTGATTTCACAATACTTTTTGAGCTCTAGAATCCTAATATTTCCATTTTTATTTCATTAATTTTTCTAGTAGTTCTTGTGTCACCTAATGAGATATAACATTTGGTTTCTTCACATGTACTGTTTTCTTAATATCTATAGACTACAAGTTCAAAGTTCGTCGATTTTTTACTTGATTTAACAGTACTTTTTGTGCTCTATCATGCTAGAATTTCAATTTTTATTTCAGAACTTGTGCCTAGTAGGTCTCGTGTCATCTAGTGGGCTATAACAAGTGGTTTATTCATATATTCTTGAAAAAATTCTTTAGCGAATATCTCTGGCGTCCCAGTTTGGAATTCATTATTCTTGACATGATTTCGCACTAATTTTGGATTTTTAGAACTTGTGCCTAGTAGGTCTTGTGTCATCTAGTGGGTTATAACAAGTGGTTTCTTCATATATTCTTGAAAAAATTGTTTAGCCAATATCTCTGGAGTCCCAGTTTCGAATTCATTATTCTTGACGTGATTTCACACTAATTTTGGAGCACTATAATCCTAACATTTCAGTTTTTAATTTCAGAACTTGTGCCTAATAGGTCTCGTGTCATATAGTGGGCTATAACATGTGCTTTCTTCACATATTCATGGGAAAAGCGGTTATGCCAATATCTCTAGACTCCTAGATCAGAATTCGTTCATTTTTTATTTGATTTCACACTTCTTTTAGAGCTCTACATTGCTAACGTTTCCATTTTTATTTCATAACTTGTTCCTAGTAGGTCTTGTGTCAACTAGTGAGCTATAACATGTAGTTTCTTCACATATACTATTTTCTTAATATATGTAGACTCCAAGTTCGAAATTCACTAATTTTTTACTTGATTTCACACTAATGTTTTAGCTCTAAAATCCTAATCTTATAGTCTTTGATTTCAAAACTTGTGCCTAGCAGGTCTCGTGTCACGTAGTCGACTATAACATGTTCTTGCTTCACATATTCAAGGGAAAAATGGTTTTGCCAATATCTCTAGACTCCTAGATCCGAATTCATCGATTGTTACTTGATTTCACACTAATTAATTTTTGTGCTATATAATCCTAACATTTCAATTTTTGATTACAGAACTTATGCATAGTAGGTCTCGTGTCAACTAGTGGGCTATAAGATTTTCTTGCTTCATGTATTCATGGAAAAAACGGTTTTGCCAATATCTCTAGACTTCTAGATCAGAATTTGATGAATAATTTGTTGATTTGATTTAATGAAAATTCAAATAGTTTAAAGGCCCATGTGCTAGTCCAAACAATTGACCCAATAAGCCAAATCAATAAGTCACTCAAGCCCTAACCCAATAAGGAAAACATCAAGACAAAATGGATTAAAACTCGGCCCAATAAGCATTTATGTCTTAATTTTTTTTTGATCCATGAGTTGGCCTACTAACTACCTGTAAACCATAAAATTTTCTATGTTAATTGTTGCAACTATGTTTTCATGTCTTTAATTATACATGAATGCCTTGATATGGAATATTTAGTTATATAATTTGTGATGAATAATTTGATATGGAACATGAAGTTACGTAGGGTATCTGTTTACATTCCATGTAAGTGCTTTGGAACAGATATGCATATGTCTCTGTTTAGTTCAATTTTTTGAATTGTTCTACATGATGATGCTTAGTTGGATGCCTAAACTACTGATAGTATTTTTAGGAAAGCATGGAATGAGTTTAATGATAATTGGGCCAGGATTATGAGTTTCCATATGTGAAAATGGGCTTTGGCTTTGTGTATTTGTTTGGATCTTTTATGGTTTACTTGGGCTTGAACATGAAAAATGGTTTAATAAAATTGGGGTGGGCTTTGTTTATGAATATTATTTGGGATTTTGATTAAAAATTGTTTTTGTGCTTATTGGATCCATGAATCAGTGCATTATAAAGCAATTGATTATAAATTTTTAGTCATGTTAATTTAATAGCATGATTGAAATATTTGATTGCTAATAAAAAAGGGAACCGAGGTCCATTCCATTCATCATTTTTGTTCAACATGTTAATGTGTTACTTATTTGAAACGTGTTTATGTGTGAATTATATGAATGATTTGATGTTGCTTGATTTATGTGTTAATTATATGATTTAATATGTTAATATGTTTGTTTGAGGGATTTACGATAATTCAATATCGTTTAATCCACACACAAAAAATCTCGGTTCCCAACATTTTTATTTTTATTTTATTTTACTTTTGTTTTAACTTATTTTATTTTTATTTTATTCATTATTTATTATTTACATCCTCACTTTATTTTCTTTTTTTTATATTTTTATATTCGTTATGTTTTATGTTGTTTATTTTATTATCTTTATTCACTATTATTATTATTATTATTATTATTATTATTTTATTATCATTTTTGTATTTTATTTTCGTTTTATTTTTATTTTTATTTTTACTTCTTATTTTTCTTCTTCTTATTTTTATTCATTATTATTATTTTATTCTATTTGATATTTTATTTATTTTATGATTTAATTTTAAACTTACATATTGTATATTTGATTTATATATAAAATTATATCAAAAGTCTTAACCTACGATAAAATTAATTTGGGGAATGCATTGGATGCACCCTCAGAAAAATTCTTGAGGTGAGAGTGTTTATTGAAAATTTGACCATTGGATGGAAGAATTCTATGAACCTCAATATTAGACTTTCGATAGTTTTTATATATTCTCTAAAATTATTTTATCCTATTTTGATATAGTTTCATGTTTTCTTAAATTATTTTATCCTATTTTAATATAATTTGTACATATTGTTTAAAATTATTTTATCCTATTTTGATATAGTTTTATATTTTCTTAAGTTATTTTATCATATTTCGATATAGTTTTTATATTTTCTAAGATTATTTTGTCCTATATAGTTTTTGTATAATTTATATAATTATTTTACCTTATATACGTATTTTTCTTACAATTAAGGTTTATTTAAAAAATCATTTAATGAGATGATAAAATTTAAATTGACAACTATTTTTAAAACAGACGTTGCGAGGTGTCTTACACCTTTCCCATACGTAACAAACTCGCTTACCCTTTTTTCTGGATTTCGTAGACCAAAACAATATTTTTCATAGTGAACAATTGCACCTATTCAGTTGGCGGCGACTTCTTATATTTTATTATATCTATCTTTAAAAAATCATTTTTGCAAAACCGGTTGCGACAACTAGCGACTCTGTTGGGGACAACTAGTTTTTAAAATATATATATTAGAAAAAAAAAACTAGTGAGTTGGGCCTTTTAAATTTTAATTTTTCTTACCCTATCATTTGATTTTGTTATTTTTGAATTAAATATATTTGGTGTTTTATTTGATTGATATATTCTTATTATTTAAAATGTTGTGTGGTTGATATGTTTTTGTGAGTTTTTTATATTATTTTCCTCACACATTGTGCACAATTTCTTTTCATGAGTCCAGCAACTAGGGCTCAAAATCTTTAGGAGAGGATGAAGTAAACGAGACCTTCGAGGGATTCCAATCCCCGTGCAGGCTAGCGAAAAATCCTCACTCGACCCACTCTTCTATTAAGGGGGACCTAGGCTATTCCAGCACTGGACACTGGCGATGAAATAAGTCGGCAGCGTAGATTATCCCTAACCAATGACCATAGGGTTATAGGACACATGAAACTACTTCTAACCTTATTCGGTGGTACATATTGTGGTTGCGCTTTGTTGTACATATGTTGTTTTGCTTGTACATAAGTGATTGTATTTTGTTTGTATATATGATGTTTGCTTTATTGTATATATATGGTCTTGTTTTTGTACATATGTGAGTTGGTTTTGATGTACATATGGAGTTTTTTTTTTGTTTATACGTGGTTTTTGTACATATATTTTTGATTTTGCTCACTTTTTACATTGTTTTACTTTGCATTGCATATATAGGAATCTTGAACATTATCGAAATCGAGACATTATCCGGAATTCATGGACATAGGAAGCAGTACTGTGTCAGTTGAGACGATGGAGCATGGGATGCAAGATATTGAAGAAGTAGTCAAAGAATCACAATGGGGACAGGGACAGTATGGAGATGGCCTTCAGTCTAGTGAAAATGTGCAACTACCTCCTGTAAAGAATATTGAATTTGACAGATTTGATCTCAAAGAAATCAGAGATTTGTGGAATAGTATATTCGTAGAAACACATCATGTATTCAATGGAATATTTCATATAGCATATCTTTGTGCTGTAGCTATTGATGTGCCTATACTAGAAGCCATGTTTAGTTTTTATGATCCATCATATCATTGCTTTACTCTAGGGATCCATGGCCTAACCCCTACTTTCGAGGAATATGAAGAGTTGCTGAAAATTCCAAAAGAAGGCCCCAAAGGTGTTTATAATCCAAGGTGTAGAGCAGGAGCTAAAGGTGCATTGTCCCAAATTCTAGGGCTTCACAAATATGTTAAAGATTCCTATCATCATGCATTTTTCTTTCATTAATGATCATTTTTTTCCAGACATTAATTCTTATAAATTTTTCATTTGACAAGGTTTTCTTAAATCAATCAAAATTGCACCAACAAAAAGTTACTGTCATCCCTATAACACTCGCTCGCAATCGTTATCCACTTCATCGGTGGAACCAACAGCACGTGAGCATCAGTTGAGTAAGGAGGTGGCAGAACTAAAAGAACAACTCAATTTGTTGAAGCAGATGGCTGATAAAGGGAAGATAGAATATAACTCAACAGAGGACAGTAAAGGATCAGAATCTCGAGCAAAAAAGGACCATCGGAATGTTGATTCTTCTTCCTCTAAGGTTGAAATGTTGAAACTAGTGAGTGTTACTCCGAAGAAAGAGATTGAGAAGGAAAACATTGCAAGCCTCAAGAGAATAGAGCACTGAATGAGGTCAGAAAGAGGGTTTGAAGCCCCGGGGACTTTTAAGTTCTAAGAGTTTGAGTTTGATAAAGGATTTACATATCCCATTGGATTTGAAGCTTTCGACTTTCTTCATCTTCAATGGTTTAGGGGTACCGCTTGATCATTAAACCTTGTACTATAGGAGGATGCATCCCTACATTGGGGATGATAAAATGTTGATACAATTCTTTCAGGACAATCCGATGAGTGCTGCTGAACAATGGTTCAATAGTTTAAATCCTTCAATGGTTGCATCGTGGGAAGATTTAACTGAGCTGTTCACCAAGCAGTACAAGTACAATGTTGCGAAAATCCCCACCCTATATAATCTTCAAAATACAGTGATGAGTGAGGGGGAAAGTTTCAGAGACTATACGTACCGTTGGAGGGACATGGCTAGTCAAATAACCCCACCATTGTCAGAGAGAGATTTGGTTAACGCATTCTTAGACGCACTTCAGGAGTCATACTCATCGAAGATGGTCGAAGGAGGTTACGCGGGGATATCAGAAACCATAAATGCTAGAGAGTGAATAGAGAGAGGCATAAGAAGAGGAAGCATCAGCATCAATGTCAACAAGTTTGATCCATCGAGAGGGGGGAAAGGAAAAAAGAAGGAGAATGGGTACACAATGTCAGTCTGAGTTATAATCAGCCACCTTATAGTTCTCCCATGTCTGATTACCGACCTCAAAGAAACACGCCAAGAGGTTCACACTACTCAACTTCTAATCAATATCACCAGTCCCCACGAAGCAATTATTTCTCGCCTAACTCACAAAGCCCTCATCCACATTATCAAAACCCTCGACCTAATAGGCTACGAGAGCATTTTGACCCTATCCCTATAACTTACACCCAATGGTGCTCTGTGGTAGTGCTGTGTGGTGATGTGAGGTGTAAAACTGTGGTGATGTGAGCTGAGTTATAACACAATTTAGCGTTTGGCTGTGTCACTTTTAAAACTGTAGTGAGGTGAGTTTGAGCACAGTTTGCCATTTTTGTTGTATGATTTGCATTATTAATGAGAAATTATATTATACTAATATTAATTCATTGTATTTTTTTAATAGATATTTTAAAAAAAAACTCAAATACACAGAAGGTTAATAGATTCATCGCATATTACATCACGGTGACATTAAACAAATACAAGCAAATTTAGTAAAGTCAACGAAATTTTACATTTAAAAGTACATAAGTCTTTTACTGATGTAAAGATCTAATAATACTCGAACATAAAAACTAATAATGACTGAATATCTCTGCCGTAATCGTATCGCGAGTGGCTGCCATATACAGATCCTCATAAATATCTGGCGGTCCATATGAACTGCTCGCTCCAGAGAAACTGCTGCTGTACTCTGTGCTTGACATCCCTAGAGTGGTCTGATCATAATCATGCGCACTTACATCTGGATCATCCATCGTGCGCAGTCTGACACAATTATGAAGGGCGACACATGCCACCACGATCTTCACTTGATCACGAAACTCATAAGAGGGCATTCTTGATAGAATGTGCCACTTATTTTTCAGTAAACCAAACGTCCGCTCAATGACCGATCGAAGAGACGAGTGAGCATGATTGAATGCTTCTCGTGGTGTCGAAATTGTGGGACCGTTCCGAAATACTTCCAGATGGTATCTTTGTCCCCTGTATGGTGCTAAATATCCAGTCTGATTTCGATATCCAGAATCTATCAAGTAATATTTCCCTATAATATAGACACTCGTATATAGTTAATCAAGTAAGAAAAATTAAATCTAAATCAATATACAATTAAAAAATATTTTGTATTACTAACCAGGAGGTGGGTGTGGAAAGTTTGAGTTGACGTTTCCAATAACCTCTTTGAAATTCTCGAATCATGTGCAGATCCTTCCTAACCCGCACAGAAAAACGTGAATAACATGTCGAAGTCACATGTCGCCATCACATTTTGCGTCGTCATTCCTTTTCTTCCAATAAATCGAGTTCTGTCAAAACTCGGTACTACTGTCGAAATATGAGTCCCGTCAATAGCACCAATACAATCACTAAAGAACGGATAAAATCTATCATCTTCCTCTATATGACTCGGTGTGGAAGAGAATGTCGGATCCCGTGGCTGAGCTATATCATATGCTAATGACATCAAACAACTTAGTACTAAGAAATGGTTGTGTACGGCTTCCCCATAATGTTGAAATCTATCTTGGACTGCTCGATTACTAACCCCATGCCCAACCGTGTAAACAAACATCCATCTCAACAACACTAACCTCATGAGTCCCCAAGAGGCCATAGCTTTCCATCAACACAGTTCACAAATCCCTGAACACCCTCCTATCCATCCTCAAAAATGGATTGATACATGCGTCTATTACCACGTAGTAGATCTGTAATATACATGTGACCAGTGTAAGGAGATTTCCAATATGGTGTACGTGGCACATACTCGAGAACCTCACTTGTAGCTACCACTGCTCATCTAGTAATTGAGGCAATTTCATCAAAATAAAAAAGTTCATTCTCTTCAGCACTGTGGTCCATCTCCTCCTAAAATTGATGAAGGAAAAAACACAAGTCAATAAACTTCATATTCAGCCCCAATACAGATGTCATAAGATTATAAATAAACTATTCAAGTCGAACAACTCAGTATGCACATAAACTGAGAAACACACTAACAAAGAAGTTTAATAATACTAATGGGAAAACAAACCATATTGCAAAATTTCATATAGCTCAACTAAAAAATTGCACCACAAGAACTCAACTAAAAAATAGAAGAAACTCAACTCGGAAAATAAACATACTCATGTCAGAAATAAAACAAACACAAAGTAACACGATCCCGGATGGTTTTCAAACAACTTCACTAAGTGCCAGGCGCACTAGGTGCCCTTTCTTCCACGTACTTCATCTTTAAATATGCACGTTGCCAATCCATGTGTATCATTGTTGTGAAGAACTCGCCCTTCTCCTTCTTCTGAAACAATTTGAAGGCAAACATAAGTAATTTCCCAATCTCAGCAGTCTCTAGGATTTCCTCCAATATCCGCATACAGTCTGCAATTTTTGCCTTGGACTCTGATAGAGGAGTAGGATCAGGAGCAGGAGTAGGAGTAGGAGCAGGTGGAGGGGGAGTGGTGGTCATAGATGAGTACGGCTGTTGACAGCGGACACTAGATGGCCTAACGACTTGCTGATTTCCTCTCGGTAGTCGGATGCCTTGCGCTTCTTCTTCCCTCTAGTACCCTGAGTGCCTGACCTTCTCTTACTTTGTTTAGGTGGCTGCGTCGGAGAACTGGTCATTTCAACATCATCATCATTATTTATGTTGAATTCTGGATCCGAAGAATCAGATGGGGGCAACTCTGGAAACTCGACATTTTCACCAGTGCTAGTCTTTGGGAGTTCGTCATTATGCATAGATGATCCAGGCATGTATGCAAACTCTCCTGTGGCACACAGCCCATCAAACAGCTGCTCCAACTGCTCCAAGTTCTCGGGCCCCTGAATTCTGAACTTTGCCACTTTTTTTATCCTTTTGCATTTCAAGAGTGAAAGTTTAGTGGTAATCATGACAGGATACTAATGAAAAATTTGAATGAAATTATTCCAAGGAAGAACTCACCTTAATCCTCCTCTCCCACCACTCATTATCAGTAAGAATAGTGTTCCAAACATCATCCCATCTAGTGCCCGTATCATGAAGTCTCAATTTCTGAAATAGCTTGTACTCTTTCTTCAGGTTATCCCATTTGTTCTTCAATTGTGGTTGGTCATACCGTTTTCTAGTTTTTTTCATCAAAACCTGCTACTATTCTCTGCCAACCTTCTTTTGTAAAGTGTGATCTAGGCCTTCTCCCTTCATTAACTTGTTGAACACAAAGATCAACAAATATTTTGGTTTGAACGGAGTCCCAATTTGCCTTGTCCACAACTTGGGTTGTTGGTGCAGAAGGTGTAGCAGTGTTAGTCATACTAGTATGTGGGAAGGACAATTTTTAACACTAAACACAATGAGTACTGCTATTACATAGAAGAAATGCAGGCCAGACATTAAAAAAAAACCACATTTTCTAGTAATCAGCCTCAAAGCACATATGAAAGAAGCAATTCAGTTCAGAGAAATAAATAAAAAATGACCAATAAAAAACAGCATACTTCACTAACACATGATACCAAATGATAGGACTTTTGATGCTACTACTAGCACCAGCTCTATTAAAGCAGTATAGATATTAATTTCAAGTTTTAATCTCTCTTTAAATGCTCCTCTTCTAGTTGTTATATGTAATATGTGACTTAATGTTACTGCTTGTTTGTTAGTTATTGAGGCAGTTATGTTTTCTCTGCTCACATTGAACTGCTTAAATACATATATACATACATATAACATCAAGGTAGCTAATTATGGATGATGTAATTATTTGGTATTATTATCTAATAATTGAACTGTACATGCATGTATTTGGTGTTTCCAAACATATCAAAATGCTCATGATAGGCTTACCCTTTTTCAAAATCATTGTCTATTGACCAAATTAACAATCAAATATTTTCTCTGTTATACAATGATTTGGGTATTAGCTAAAAACATCAATCAAGTCATTCATTTGACAATAAAAGAGGATGACTTATATGAAAAAAAAAACCATTAATGGTTAAGTAATTAATTTCCTGAGAGATAAGAGTTATAACTAGTTTCAATGATTTGTGAAGTAATTAATTTATTGAGTAAGACAAATCACTCTCTCTTCTGGGCTCAACGACTACATGTTGAATTTATGAGTCAACCTTTTCAAGACACATGGAATTGGAGACATATCCAAGACCTCTTCAAACTCTACTGCATGTGATTTTAGTAATTTATGACCCTAAAGTGGGGGTGCATGGCTTTCTGAGGTGAAAATTTTCAGGTCAATGTACAGGCAAAGGTTTCCATGAATTGGTATGTATACATATATAGAAAGGAAAAATAAGGTGTTTTTATTTTAGGACCATGTAGGGTTATGTTGACATCCCTTTTGGGGTATAGATGCTCTTGGAAATGAGGTTTTCATTGCAAATTGTCAAGGAACTCATTCTTTGACAGTCATGCAGACACTTACGATTTCAAGGTGTGCTTAATTAGTAATATTGATGGCTAGAATGTCTGAAAGAAAACTTGTATATATATATACATGCTCATCTAAGTTATGGTTAATGATGTTGGATCATGTACATATGCACTTAATTAACAATATAGCAAATGCAACTTTGGATTGTTTTAACACATGATACCAAATGATTAAATCCATCACAGCAGTAGCAAAATCCAGAGTGACCAACAAAATCGTTTACATAGATATCCCAGAGTGACCACAAAACCTAGTTCGTCCCTACCAAAAACCAACCAACTAGAGGACAATAACGGGAGGACTTCATGGCATCAATCACAGCAGGAAAAAACCTCAGACATGAAATGTCTAGCGAGATAGGGGAGGAACTCACCCGGGAATGACGAGCGATATACAAATCCCAAGATTTTTATTGCTGAACAACCACGAACCTCGCTCATGCAGTGCTATCAAATCACAAACCAGAAAACAGAGTTAAGTGCAGTAGAGGGTGATACACAGTTCGATTAGAAGATAAGAAGAACCATGATCAACTCATTGGCGGGTCGTTGTTGTAGTGACGGACGCGAGCGCAGCTGTGCGCCTTTCTCAAACTAGGGCTTGCGAGGAGGCGTGAATTTTTTTTACCGAAGAAACTCAAAGTTAAACGGCGTTCTTTGGTGACGCATCGGGCTTCAACACGATGGGTTGACCCAAACAGTCTAGGCTCGTGGTGCGTCCATGTGCAACTCGACGCGGGCTGGCTGCCACACTGCCAAACTCACATAATTCAACAAGCTGCAAGAGCAGGGAGCTATCACGCCTATTCCCAGAAAGGTTTACATTCATGATTTCTCAACTTGGGCTGCTGCTATGAGGAAGTCTCAAGTTAATACAAAGTTGCGGGGTTTCTTGATAGCCATATATGAACTGTAATTTGTTGGAGAAGCTCATAATAACTGCAGTTATTCCAGGATTCTTAAAAGCATAATCATTGCTGATCATAAGCATGAGATTTTGATTGTTTTAGACTAAGAAAAGTAATTAATGATGTAATTGAAGGCAAGACAGAAATACTAGTATTTATGAGACCCCAGGGACTAATCTTTCCCTCTTGTTTAGTTTTGCTATTTTTGCTTGTTTAGAAAACAATGAGAACAAATCCTCTTCTTTATTCTGTATAATTCATTTTTCACGCTGTAAATTTTGAATACAAAAAATAAATTGTTGCCAGAACGCAAATTGTAGAGGAATTCCTAGTCATTCCCCAATTGTCGACGGCAAATCGGACAGGAATCGCTATTTTTCAACCAACGAAGTAAGCAAGAATGATGAAACACATGATCGCAAGGCATTCGAGTCACCTTTCTTCCCGAGGACAATTTATCCAAACAAACCACACAATCGCCATCACCCTGGAACCCATCCTCCCTCTTCAGCTTCATTACTGCTTTCTCGGATACACATCTGCACCGTACACTCTCCACCACCACCTCTCCACGGTAAACGATTTCGCATGTAAAAACCTCAACGTCAGCAAACAAGAAAAGTCCGCCAGAATATGAGCTAGGCGGAGGCCCAATCATCAGCAACTGAGTAGCGATGGAAGCAACTTGTAGAGCCAATACATTTAAGGTCTCTTGGGTTTGAAGAAGGATGTTGTTGCCGGCATGAGTGTGGACGAGGTATTGTTTGATGAGACGAGGAGAAGTTAGGGCGTTGGTGGGAATGCTAACCAGAGAAGAAGTTGGAGTACCCACTTGTTGGGTTTGCCCGATCATCATGGTTTCTTCTTCCACGGAGTGGTAGAAAATCTGGGATATTCGCTGGAATCGGATTTGCAAGAATCCTCCGCCTTTGAATTTCAATCGATTCCCTTCAAAACGTAAATTAACCTTGGCCATGGGAGAAGGCGAAGACATCATCATCATCAAAATCGTTGCTGCAAGCAAGGAAGTATGAATTGTTGATTTGTTATGTGTGTCGGAGCATTCCTTAATATATATGGGATTGAGTCTCCTTCAAGGACTGTGAGTCCCAATCCATGTAGGAGAAGGACGAGGAGAGGGGTATTTTTTTTTTGACCGTTTATTTAAAGTTTGCTTTTAAGTTTGGAATTTAAGTTACAGAGTTTCAAATTCTATTTGATTATTCTATACAAAAAATCTGGGACTGTTAACCGAGGGCACAGTTTATTTAACCGCCGGGGTAAAAAAGTCTATTCAATTAAGCTCATTCTCCTTAAAGGAGGTCCGTAAAATGGTAAATTCAAACACCCAAATGCCCATATATTCAAAACTGTGTTTTAAATTAGAACTGTTGTATGCTTCAAAAAAAAAAAAAATTAAAACTGTACAAAGCTCTATTCAAATGACGTGTATTTTTTTGATTGTTTAATTGATTGATGTGGTGCTTTTTTTTTTAATATGTAAAGGATTGAGTCCCAATCCATGGGATACAGGGGACAACCTATTAACCTGTTCCGTAAATGGACTGTTGAATATGGGGAACAAAAATTCGACGATCCAAAACAGATTAAATTTTTATTATTTGTTTAAACTTAGAAAAGGGGAGATGGATAAAGAAAATACATGTTCTTCATGCTCTCAAGTCGGATTAATTTAACATTTGATCACCCAAAGATAATTCATGTTCTATTTTTGTCACTCAAAATCAAATGTTTCAACTTTATCATCTAACTTCTGATTTTGTTTTATATTAGTCACTCTTGATAGTTTTGCCCAAAATCGGGCTATCAAACTTGGGATAAATATAACATGTAGTCACCCAAACATAGTCCATGTTTCATTTTCATCACCCAAATATGAAATGTTTCAACTTCATCACTCAATTTATGATTTTATTCCATATTGACCACTCGGATAGTCAAACTTGCGTTGACCGTTAACCATCTGTTGGTGACTAGACTAACATATGTTAGGTGTTCGTATTTGGTTCTCCTAAAGTTCTTGTTAGGTTTTGTGTTTTGAAATGATTCAAGTGAAGTATGATAGATTTCATTCATATTACATATAAATTATCTGCTTGGGTGTGAAATGAGAGAGATGGGGGAAAGGCTATTAGGGTTTTCTTGGGTCCGCCTTTTTCTAGGACACCTAATGGATGCTAGTCTACTAACCATTTAACATGTACACGAATGTGAAATTTAACAAATGGTTAACGGTCAACGCAAATTTAACTAACTGATTTTGGGCAAAATTGCTCGAGTCGTCAATATCGAACAAAACAAAAAATTGAATGATGCAGTTGAAACATTTCACCTATGAGTGAAGAAAATGAAACATTATCTATTTTTGAGTGACCACATGTTGTATTAATCTCAACTTTGACTAGCCGATTTTGGGCAAAACTGTCCAAGTGACCAATATAAAACAAAATCAAAAGTTGGGGAATGAAGTTAAAACATTTGATCTGTGGGTGATGAAAATGGAACATGAGCCATCTTTTGGTGATCACATGTTCTATTAACCCCTATCAAGTTAAGTAGGCAGCAGATTCCATGGGAGGTCATGCTCTACACTTGAGGCTGTTAACTTCTCCTATAATCAGAGTTCTGGGCAGATATACTCTACTTTGTGGTATATGAGGGGCATTGAGTCCATCGATCTTTCAAATAATTTGTCCGACGGGGAGATTCCTGAAAGAATTGGAAGTTTATACAATTTGAGAGATAAATTTGGTGAAGAACAGACTATCTAGGTGGATTCCATGGGACATTGGAGGTTGCTTTGTTTTGGAATCAAGGAGTGACGCCCAAATCTATATAATCAAAACGCGAAGCACCATAAGAAAAATTAATTTTAGAGACACAAATTTTCCGTCAATAAATTATTTAGGGTCCCAAAAATAGCTATCACAAAATTTTGCGAACGAAAATTGCAACAGAAAAATTAGTGACGGAATATTTGGTCACTAATGCAGTCTCAAGAGACTATAGCTAGATTAAAGAAGGAGCTCTAGGATTTACGGCATGAACGATAGTTCCCGTTCGAGGGACAAGATGCTGAGGAGGATGCCGACATCTCTAGCGGGGATGATTAGATGCACGGGTTGGCGTTTGTATAATAAAACTAATT
Source organism: Euonymus europaeus (assembly GCA_963580455.1). Lineage (NCBI taxonomy): Eukaryota > Viridiplantae > Streptophyta > Magnoliopsida > Celastrales > Celastraceae > Euonymus > Euonymus europaeus. The sequence continues at coordinate 8,880,232 of OY756961.1, read as the reverse complement.
ATGAATTTGATATATTATTATAGTTTGATGGGAAATTTTATTTACATTTTAATTCTATGATAATTATTTAATTATTTTGTTTCTAATATATTCAAAATAAAAAGTCGTTAAATTAATATTAATAAATTGGTATTAAAATTTCAATAATTTTTTTAAAAAATACGTACACATATTTTAATAATTTATTAATTTGTGATGGATGGGTCCATCGTAGAATCATAAATATAAAAGTAATTATATAATTAATGATATAATTAGCGATGAAAATATAAGTCCCAAATTGGCACTAACTTCCGTCATAAGCTATAGTCTCCTGAGACTGCTGATGCTGTAAATTGACATAAGCCATCACCGCAGCAATTGCCCTCTGGATCTTTTGCTCAACATTCGGATCAATCGGTGGAACAGATGGTCTGCCAGTGGCAGAAGTGCCATGCAAAAGACATGCCTATAATCCAATACCGTAGACATGACCTTTGACACTAAACTCGCCAACCGCCTCAAGGTATAAGGCATTATCATCTAGCGACTCTCTAGCATTCGATGTAGAGTCGATCCATAGGAGGATGCCATTTCTTTCAACCAAGTGATGGCATCCTATATTAAAAAATTTAAATAATATATAGCTTCAAATATTATCATATTAATATTAAAAATAATAAAACATGACCCTTACATTTACTCTCATTGAGCGTGCATCGACATACTCTCTCATACCTTTTTTTAGATAGGTACGATCAAACAATTCTTGAAAAGTGGGATTACGACCCAATTGCCTCTTCTGCAATTTAAATTTGAAAAAGATTTTAATAATATTGAAAAATATATAAATAATTTAAATAATTTTAAAAATTTACCAATTGCAAACATTGCTGCGTGACAGAAATGGATCCACCAGAGTGGACGGACCCACCAGTCTTAGATGCTCAATTCTTCTTTCCCTACTCCCTTCTTATCACATAACTTGGGTTTACCCACTTGCTTTCACATAACTTGGGCAGATATACTCTACTTTGTCATATGTGAGGGGCATTGAGTCCATCGATCTTTCAAATAATTTGATCGTCGGGGAGATTCCTGAAAGAATTGGAAGTTTATACAATTTGAGAGATAAAATTGGTGAAGAACATATTATCTAGGTGGATTCCATGGGACATTGGAGGTTGCTTTGTTTTGGAATCAAGGAGTGACGCCCAAATCTATAATCAAAACGAGACGCACCACAAGAAAAATCAATTTTAGGGAAACACGAATTTTCCGCCAATAAATTATTTAGGGTCTCAAAAGTAGCTATCACAAAATTTTGCGAAGGACATTTGCAACGGAAAAATTAGTACCGGAATATTCCGTCACTAATGCAGTCTCAAGAGACTAGCTAGATTAGAGAAGGAGCTCTAGGATTTACGACATTAACGACAGTTCTAGTCCGAGGGACAAGATGCTGAAGAGGATGCCGACATCTCTAGCGGGGATGATTTTATATGCACGGGTTGGCGTTTGTATAATAATAAAACTAATTATGGATTTGATATATTTTTATATTTTATGGGAGAAATTTTTTACATTTTAATTCAATGATAATTATTTAATTATTTTGTTTCTTATTATATTCAAAATAAAAAGTCGTTAAATTAATATTAATAAATTGGTATTAAAATTTTAATATTTTTTTAAAATATTCATACAAATATTTTAATAATTTTTAATTTGTGACGGATGGGTCTGTCGTAGAATCATAATTATAAAAGTAATTATATAATAATTCTCAAAAACAATTATATAATTAGCGACGGAAATATCCGTTGCTAATTTCCGTCCCAAATTGGCACTAACTTCTGTCATAAGCTATAGTCTCCTAAGACTATCGATGCTGTAAATCGACATAAGCCATCACTACAGCAATTGCCCTTTGGATGACTGGATCTTATGCTCAACATCCGGATCAGTCTGTGGAACAGATGGTTTGCTAGTGGCAAAAGTGCAACGCAAAAGACATGCCTATGATCCAATACCGTAGACATGACCTTTGGCACTAATCTCGCCAACCGCCTCAAGGTATAAGACATTATCATCTAACGACTCTCCAGCATCCAATGTAAAATCGATCCATAGGAGAATGTCATTTCCTTCAACCGAGTGATGACATCCTATATTAAAATTTTTAAATAATATATAGCTTCAAATATTATCATATTAATATTATATTATTATTAAAAAATAATAAAACATGACCCTTACATTTACACTCATTGAGTGCGCATCGACATACTCTCTTATACCCTTTTTTAGATAGGTATGATCAAACAATTCTTGAAAAGTGGGATCACAACCCAATTGCCTCTTCTGCAATTTAAATTTGAAGATGATTTTAATAATATTGAAAAATATATAAATAATTTAAATAATTTTAACATCTATCATTTGCAAACGTTGCTGCGTGATAGAAATGGTTCCACCAGTGCGGACGGACTAGCCGGTGTTAGATGCTCGATTCTTCTTTCCCTACTCCTTTCTTATCATGTAACTTGGGTTTACCCACTTGCTTTCAAGCTCCGCTATCACATTCTCGGGGACCCATATTCCTTTGTCTATCCGAATCCCATGCATCGCACACTGAAAAGATATTTTAGTCTTGGTTTCCCAAAGTTTCTTCACTTCTACGTCGTATGATGGGTCCCATTTATACTTCTTTTGCAAATTAAAAAATTGAAATAAAGATAATTAACATGTACTAAGGATTGAAAAAATTAAACAAATTAAACAAGGGGAAATTAGGCTTAGGTCCAAATTTACTAACTTTTAAGAGTAAAAAAACGGCTGAATTTTTTTTGTTAGTTAAGGTCCAGCTGTTTTTTAAATTTATTGAATTAAGGAGAAAACTTGAAATTGCAAATTTGTCATTGTTATTTCAATTAAATATGATTGAAAACTTATTTTTCTCGCTGCGGATGCTTCCGACTTTGGATTGAGAAGAGGCCAGTGGCGTTGGAATCGTGAGGTCGAGACGAATCCAACTCCATTGGTCTTGCCAAGATTAGACATCGAAAACTGTCGATTCGAGGCAAAACGTTCATAACACATTTGGCCTCAATTTGATCGTTTCTCGTGTTAGATCGAGGTGAGATTAGTGGCCTTGGAATCGTTAGGCCGAGACAAATCCAACGCCACTAGACTTGTCAAGATCTGACATTGGAAACTTCCAAATCAAGGCAAAATAGTCGGCACCAATCAGAACGTGTTTTACCTCAATGGATCGAGACGGGACCAGTGGCTTTGAATTCTCTTGGTCAAACAATTCCAACGTCACTGGTCTCGCCTCAATCCATCATCAGAAAGTGATTATCTGGTCAAAAAATATTTTCGAAGGTTCTACAGAGAAAAATAACACTGTACATTTTATGATGATATTATTAGCACATTATGTAGGTCTTGCTTCAAGTGCTTCCAATGGTAAGAATTTGTTGGATTTAGTGAATCTGAACTTTCTAGTTCATCACTTGGGACATAGGTTTTTGATAGCGAATCTGAGTTTTGATTTGTCGAATAGAGAAAAAATAGTTCTACAGGAAAAAAAGTTCTAACCAATTATGGAAGTTTGAACCCCGGTGTTTAGGGTATCGGAGCCCGTTAGGGTTTAGTAGTTAGGACCCTAGGGTTTAGCACTTGTGACATTTAATATTTTAGTAGTGAATCCGTTCCTTGAGTCCATTAGGGTTTAACGAATCCGAGCCTTGAGTTTTATCACTTGGGACATAAAGGTTTAGTAGTGAATCTGTGCTTTGGGTTTGTCGAATAGAGAAAAAAATTACATAGAAAAAAGAATTGTACAAAGAAATCAATGTTCTACAGAGAAATATAGGTTATAAAGAGAACAAGAGTTATGCACTAACAGTAGAATGAAAAATGTGATTTCATATTTTTTTGCCTGACTTTTATGTCGGAACCTTGGGTTCATCACTTGGGACATAGAATTTTATTATTGAATCCGAGCTTTGGGTCTATTGTATAGAGAAAAAAGATATTTTACGAAGAGAAAGTGATTCTAAAGATAAATAAAGGTTCTACAAAGAAATATAGGTTCTACAGAGAAAAATAGTTCTACAGAGAAATAAATGTTCTACAGAGAAATATAAGTTATAGAGAAAAAAGATATTTTACGAAGAGAAAGTGATTCTAAAGATAAATAAAGGTTCTACAAAGAAATATAGGTTCTACAGAGAAAAAGAGTTCTACAGAGAAATAAATGTTCTACAAAGAAATATAAGTTTATAAAGAGAAAAGGAGTTAACCACTAGCAGTAGAAAGAAAATTGTGATTTCATATTTTTTAGCCTGACTTTTATGTCTGAACCATGGGACATATGGTTTTAGTATTAAATCCGAGCTTTGAGTCTATCGTATAGAGAAAAAGTGATTTTAAAGATAAATAAAGATTCTACAAAGCAATATATGTTCTATAAAGAAAAAGAGTTCTACAGAGAAATAAAGATTCTATAGAGAAATATAGGTTATAAAGAGAAAAAAAGTTATGCACTAGCAGTAGAACGAAAACTATGATTTCATATTTTTTGGCCTGACTTTTATGTCTGAACTTTGGGACATAGGGTTTTAGTATTGAATACGAGTTTTGGGTATATTGTATAGAGTAAAATATAGTTTACAGAGAAAGAGTGATTCTAAAGATAAATAAAGGATCTACAGAGAAATATAGGTTATACAAAGAAAAAGAGTTTTAAAACTATGATTTCATATTTTTTAGCTTAACTTTTTTGTCCAACCACCAAAATGATCGTCGTTGGTCTCAAAAGAAGTGAAACTATGAGAGGAGTAAAGTCCGACCTATGACAGCCAGAACAGAGGTCCATAGTAGCCGGAAAGACACTGCGAAGCTCCGACGACACCCTAAAACTTCTTTTCATTACTGCAGCTGTTTCCGACGTTGGATCGAGGTAAGACTGGTGACGTTGGAATCGTTTGGCCGATACGAATCCAACGCCACCAGTATCGCTTCAATCCAATGTCAGAAACATCCAGATTGAGCAAAATGTGTTTCGAACGTTTTGCCTCGATCCGGCCTTTTTCAGCGGCGGATTGAGGAGAGACCACCGTCGTTGGACTCCTCTCGACAATACAATTTCAACAGAAGTGGTCTCTCTTCGATCAGATGTTGGAAAGAGGAGGTTTTATTGTCGAAGATGAAGACCACATGTAATGGATGAGAGGAATAGTTTGGGTAGTTTAATTATTTTGTCCTTATTTCTAATTTTTTAAATGAATTGGACCTCTTTCTAAAATTAAACATGATTATGTCCTTTTATATAATTTTCCCATTAAACAATACTTTATAATTACCTTGAACTCTTCAAAATAATAATTTCTCTGCTCATGTTGAGATAAGTGAAAACTGGTGGGCAGAGGAGTATCAACTGGTTTGGCTTCAACCATGGCAGCCTTTAAGAGGAGATCACGAATATACTTCTGTTGACATAAAAAGAGAATAGCAGTGGTTCGAACAACTTCTATGCCAAGAAAATAAGAAAGATCCCCTAACTCGTTGTGAGATAGAGCAGTTGTAACCTTATGAATCAATGCTAAATCGAAACCTGTGACAATAAGATCATCAACGTAGACTAAAATATAGAGAACAACTGCATTAGAGTGATAAATAAATAAGGAACAATTGTCCTTAGAAGTAACAAAAGCCAAAGGCACGTAATGCATATTGAAGAAAAAAAACCAAGTACGGGGGCCTGTTTAAGACCATAGATAGACTTATGAAATAAACAATGATGTTTAGGAAAAAAAGCATCAATAAAATCTAGAGGCTGCTTCATAATAACAGTTTCAGTAAGAGTTCTATTTTAAAAAGCATTATTAATATCTAATTTTTTAAGAGGCCAATTGTGTAGAACAGCAAGAGATAAAATAAGGCAAATGGTGTCAGGTTTCACGATAGGGCTGAAAGTTTGAGAATAGTCAATACTAGGCCGTGGAAGAAAGCCTTGAGCAACAAGGCGGGCTTTATAGCGCTGAATACTGCCATTAGGATTTCTTTTGTGCCCAAAGACCCACTTGGATCCTATGAGACGATGAGAGGGATCGGGTGGAATAAGTGACCAAGTTTGATGTTTGTGTAAGGTATCTATTTAAGCTTGCATAGCTGCAGTCCAGGGAGCAATGTTTAAAGCTTTATAAATGGTTTGGGCTTCAGGAGAATTTATAGCAGGATGGAGAGTAGAACGATTGAGAGTTTTGGTATATAAATATTGTGCATGGACCCAGTAGTCATGGAATAAGTCCTAATAGGTGGAGATGCAAAGGCATGAGGGACAAGAAGAGAATCAAGTTGGGAAGAAGAAGGAGAAGGGGAAGGAAGTTGAGAAGGCACAGTAGAGAGAAATGGAGAACTAAGACCTGAGGAGGAAGAAGAAGAATCCATGAAGGGAGTTGCGGCAATAGTTGGCGAAGGAGGAAGAACATTAGGATCAAGTACTGAACCCAAGAAAACAACTTCAGGCTGAGGAGGAGATGAGGAAACAAAGGTGGAGATACCTGGAAAAATGTGTTCTCTGAAAATAACATGACGAGATAAAAGGATTTTCTTAGTCATTGGATCATAACATTAAAATGAACTTTGAGCATTAGAATAACCAACAAAAATACAAGCAGTAGACCTAGGTTGGAGTTTACTAGTGGTATAAGGACGTAACCAATGATAATATAAACAACCACAAATGCGGAGTTTGGAATAATTAGGAAGTTGATGGAAAAGTAACTCATATGGGGATTTAGGCTTGAGAGGAGATATTGGTAATCTGTTAAACAAATAGTTGGCAGTTTCAAAAGCGAGAGTCCAAAATTCAAAAGGAAGTTTAGGATAAGATAAGAGATCTTTCCAGGTTTCAACGTGATGACGGTTTTTGCGCTCAACAATACCAACATGTTGGGGACTACATGGGGGAGCTTGCATCCAAGAAATGCCAAACTAAACTAGAGTAGGTTTGAGTTTTATAAATTCACCACCATTGTCGGTGTAAAGAAGTTTGATTTTGAAATTAAAATGGTTTTCAACTAATAGCTTAAATTGGAGAAAGACAGATAAGTATCAAATTTTTGGACAAGAGTAATGTGTGAAATGATCAACAAACAATAAATCATATTTTTTACCAATGAGAGATGTAGTAGAACAAGGTCCCCAAACATCCGCAAATAAAATTTGAAGCGGTGCTGTAGATGATAAAGTAGAGGAGCCAAAAGGCTTATATAGACAACACTGAGTACACACCAGCAAATTTTGAATCATTCGAATACCAGCAACAGTCAACCAAGCACCAATCAACATGAAATCAATTACAACTATAAGAAGGTAACATGCTTTAATCTCTGCCCCATGTTCAAGATTAAGGCTTATATAGACAACAGTGAGTACACTCCAGTAGTTTTTGAATCATTCAAATACCGACAACAGTCAACCAAGCACCAATCAACATGAAATCAATAACTCAGATGTTATTGCCATTTGCCGTTGACGTCTCTTCGACCATATATGCTTTACAAATAGATCATTCCACTCGAGCTGTATTTTTAACATTTTTCTTCAAAAAGTGTATGAATCTATTATAAAGATTAATCAAATGTATTAGTAAAACAATTGCCACATTATATACATTAATATAACTAACGACATATAATAAATATGAAAAATATCTTTTGACATATAATAGATATGAAAAATATCTTTCAAAAGGATACATCCATCGGTATTGCACAAGCCCGTCCATCCTTGCTTCGAATGGTAGATGTACTAGGAGAAGTTCCATAGAGTCAAAAAAAATATGGGTGAAATATATTCTCCAATTTTCAAAGGATCATAGGAATGTTCGTCCCATGATGCTCAACTGATCCTCCCGCATAGTAGTTGAACATTTATTTCTACAAAACTGACTCAACGCAGTAAGTACTGTCCAAATGGGGTTAGACAATGCCTGGAATGCAATAAGAATTAGCCACTCCATGAAAACATGACAGTCATGACTTTTCATCCCAAATAGTTTTTCTTCCCTCATATCTACACACCTGTTTAGGTTGGAAGCATAACTGTCTGGCAACCTCAACTTGGAGACCTAATGAAATACTGCCCTTTTTTCTCCATGGTAAGGAAAAATTTTGCCTTAGGAATGAAGAATTTCCCTCCACCATTTCCCACCAACTCCAAAGCTCTGCTTTTACAATAATAAGGAAGATCTAGTCTAGCCTTTACATTCTCCTTTGTTTTTCCTTTAATGTCCATAATCGTATTGCAAATGTTATCAAACACATTCTTCTCAATATGTTGACATCTAGGTTGTGTCATACTAGATTTTCCTGCCAATAAGGCAAATTCCAAAAGATGATCTTCTTGGTCCAATTATGGTCATGTCTGCTAGTCTCAGTAATATTTGGAAAATTCCAAAGTCCAACCAACACTTCTTCAGCAGACAAATGTGGTGGAGGTTCTAATCTCTCAGTTCAATTTTTAAGAAATACATCTTTATTCCACTGTCCAAATGGGGTTAGACAATGCCTGGAATGCAATAAGAATTAGCCGCTCCATGAAAACATGACAGTCATGACTTTTCATCCCAAATAGTTTTTCTTCCCTCATATCTACACACCTGTCTAGGTTGGAAGCATAACTGTCTGGCAACCTCAACTTGGAGACCTAATGAAACACTGCCCCTTTTTTCTCCATGGTAAGGCAAAATTTTGCCTTAGGAATGAAGAATTTCCCTCCACCATTTGCCACCAACTCCAAAGCTATGCTTTTACAATAATAAGGAAGATCTATTCTAGCCTTTACATTCTCCTTTGTTTTTCCTTTAATGTCCATAATCGTATTGCAAATGTTATCTAACACATTCTTCTCAATATGTATGGCATCTAGGTTGTGTCATACTAGATTTTCCTGCCAATAAGGCAAATTCCAAAAGATGATCTTCTTGGTCCAATTATGGTCATGTCTGCTAGTCTCAGTAATATTTGGAAAATTCCAAAGTCCAGCCAACACTTCTTCAGCAGAAAAATGTGGTGGAGGTTCTGATCTCTCAGTTCGATTTTTAAGAAATACATCTTTATTCCATCTAAACGGATGTGTCATAGGCAAAAACTGTCAGTGACAATTTAACCATAAATTTTTCCTACCATTCTTCAAGGCCTTTGAACTCTGTATGCATTACGAACATGCTAACTTCCCAGCAGTCCCCCATCCAAACAACATACCAAAGGTAGGAAAGTCATTGATACTCCACATCAACGCAGCTCTCATAAGAAAATTATCTTTCATAAGATGGGCAACTTCATCAAAACATCATTGGGGCATGTTATTATCAACTTTAAGACTCAATAGTCTCATCGAAGCTGAAAACTATGAATGCAATTCGCAACTTGGCCACAGTGGTAATTGGGCAGAAGACAACATGTCAAAGAAAATTTGTACATCTGGATTAAGAGGTACTGACATATATTGTTGATCATAATTTCTAGCATGTAATAACATGTCACCAACCGATAGACCAGCAACATCCACTACCATCTTGTTTATACCATAATTTTACAAGCCCAATGGGCTGGGTTGGTTCCAAGAAGTTGGGCTGCGTGATAGACAAAGGGCTAAACAGTAATGGATGGTGTGAGTGGACCGAAAATTCAAGATGATAATGGGCTGGATTTTAGTTATGATTTATGTGAGCGAAGTAGGAGATGGGCCATTGATTTAGTATTAAATGGGCCCAATTTTAATAGTTGTTGTGGGAACTAAGACTTGATCTTTGAAGTTACCTAGAATTTAGGAGATAAGAGCTTATCTTACCTATTTTATAGGAGATATTGCTTCAGCTGAATTGAGGTGTTGTGGAGCACAAATTGAACATGTTTTGCAGATTATGTCACCATTACCACCCAATTGGATCATTACCACAGTAGTAGGAGAGGATGGGAGCATATTGGAGAGAATGTCGAATAGTTGTAGTCATGGCGGAAGTGGAAGTTTGTTCTGGAATTATTGACAATAATATATAGGCAAAGAGAAAGAGGAGAAAGACAACCAAATACACAAAAATTCAACCCAATGGCATCAATCTCTCTTTCAATCTTTCAAGTATTCTAGCCCTCTAGCTTACATTCAGCTTTGTACACACTATTCTGTAATTATTTCAATCATCAATAAAATATTACAGTTTGATATTTTTGTTTAGTCCAGTATTTAGTTAAGCGTTTTCCAGTGGATCTAGAGTTTCTTGAGGAATCATAGTGAGATTACGAGTGACCCCTATTCGTTCACAATCGTTTGATAGAAGTTAGATTTTAATGCATTCACATTTATTTTTCATACTTTGAGACTGACTGCAAGTCTCTGGCACACCTGTACACATTGTCTCGTCATTAAGGCGTATGATTGACTTGTTTGACAAATTGCAGCGAAATAGTGCAACACATATACTCAAATGGATCAAAATTAGCATGATCATTTCCTTGTTAGTAATAATTACCAGCATCTGGTTGCTTTTCCACAGCCGATACAGGAGGAATTTCAGGCATGACTTCTCCATGAGTTGTCCAGTATTAATATTCATCCTAAAAACCTTTTTTTGAACAAGTGTTGCTTAATCTCATCAAATACCAAATATTTTTTGCATTTGCACCTAATGCAAGGACACTGTATTTTTCCCATACTTTGAAAATCATTTGCAGAAGCAAATGCAAGAAACTCCTCAACCTCATTAATGAATTATTGCGTAATTCTCACTCGATTAGGTCCTAATCGGTTGTACATTCAAAAACGATACTCAGGCACATCCATTTTATTTATCACCTACCTACATACATACATATACATATATATATGGAAATGACAAATTTAGGCCACACATTGTTCTAAGAAAGAAGTTTTCTTTTCCTAACTTCAAGTAGTAATTGATTATTAATTTGTGGAAGTTTAGAATTTAAAATAAGATAAAAAAGCAAAGTTCATTAGAAAAAATAACATAAATTTGAGTTGAAAAAATTTCATAGTTATATAGCAAAAATCTTAAATTTGTATATTTATGTAATTTTGTGGAATATACGTATGCATAATTTTTTTCATATACGATAATACAAGTTAAACTCCTAACTAGATAACAACATATTTAAAAAATAATTTTACATACAATTAAAATTTTAAATATCTAAACAGATTATGATCATAACCAAAATTAGATGGTACCCATAAATTTCGAATATATAATCTTTAAAATATTATTCATGAGACATCTCCTAATTAACAAAGGTTTTAGTGCTTTTTTTACTCTTTTGTAGCTAATGTTAAAAACTGAAGAACTTGAAAGAGAATAACCTGAAATTATCAATTTTTGGTCGTACAAGTGAAGCCTCTGGATCGTAAGGCACCTCACCCAAAAATCTACAATAGTTTTGAGACTAAGACTGAAACTAGTGAGCAATTCTTGGAGAGATAACTATTTTCAAAATTTTTGCCGACATCTGTCCCTAGTTACTGACAAAATTATATTTCCATTACAAATTACTCAAGGATTTAGGGACGGAAGAAATTTTTGTCCCTAATTATGGACAGATTTAGGGAAGGATAAAATTATAGTCCCTGATTAGTCAAAATGTCAAAAAGTTCAATTAATGGGGATGGGGAAAAAATTCCTCCCAAAAAAGTCAAAATGTCAAAAAAGAAGACTGACAAAATTTTCAGTGACGAAAAATTCCGTCTCACTGAAAAAGAATTATGTCCTTAAAATTCACTTTGCTTGTAATGAAGGAAGAAAACTCATATCTTGACCCCTTGCCAAGCTAAAAAGAAGTCAGAGCGGTTCACGTTTTGGATACACACGAGGTTTCTTTCAATGAAATTGGGTTTTTGTTGTTGTCGGAGAGAGAGATCAATTGAGAAAATCGATTTTGGGACTACTGTGCTGCTTGTTTTACATGAGAGAGATTGAGAACGAATGTATTTGCTTTACAAGAGAGAGAGAGAGAGAGAGATTACTGTATTTGCTAAACACGCTTTTTTTTAAGTTAAAGCAATTAATAAAAATCTAATTTGCTTTGGACGGTTGGATATTTGTTCCCAAGATCAAACGGTCCATCCGTAGTGAATAGGCTGTCTTCCGGATCCCAACCCATATAAGAGAAGGGAAGGGGCCTTTTTTGACCTTTTATTTAAATTTTACTTTTTATGTTTCAAATTTTATTTGGTTTAGAAAAGAAAAAGAAAAAGAAAAACTGGAATTTTAACACGAAGCCACCAAGGGCATTGATTTTTGTATCATTAAATGGTTTAAAATTTATTTAATACCTCATCTAAAAATTAAAATAAAACTCAAATAAAGATTCAAAAAACAATAACTCATCCATCCATGATCTTCAAGTTAGGACACTTATTCAACCTCTACGATTAAGTAATAATCCAATACTAAATAAAATACAAGGCAAATTGAACTTAAATATATCAAGGTTTTAAAAATTGATGACGATAATAACACCATGATATATCAAAAAAAAAAACTTCAGTAGTATTGTAGAGAAGTTTAATGATTTGGATACCCACATCGCCATATGTTTCTTATACCGTTTATTACCACTTGGGCAATCAATCATAACCTATCATGACTCCAACAATCTGGCAATTCATATATATATATATATATATATATATATATATATATATACTCTTGTTCAATTTCCTACATCGTCATAATCATAATCGTGCTCAGAAGCGCGCGGTTAATTGAATCTTCTTTGTCGTCGATCTGGCTATTTTCGTCAACATTTTTGCAGCTTGACATTGTCAACGTATTCCTCGAGGTGAGCTGCATCTTTCCCAACTTTTCTTGGCCGGAACGATTACCAGTCTTGAATCTGGCTTTTATAGTATTCATAATTGTTTTTGAATTGAGGAATATGAGCGGAAGAGAAAGATCTAAGGCGGAATAGAGGACGTGACGTTGATGGAGTTTGCAGAGAGGCGGAGGAGAACACGATGTCGACAAAGATGGACGTTGTGGAACATTGAGAAGTGCCTGCCAGAGTCAAGGGGGCTTTGACACAACTAAGATGCCGATCTGCAATTTTTTTATTTTTGAATTATGCTTCCTTTTTTTTTTATTTTTGCTTTTTTTTGTATCTTCAATTTTTCTTAATATTAATGATATGTGTGTAATTTTAATTGACACATGTCTTTTATGTTACAATTTCTTATATAAAAAATGACATGTAATTATTAAATTGACATGTCAATAATTTTTAACGAAAAGTAAACAGAAGGACCAACGTAACCCATTTTGCAAAGTACGAGGGCTTCTTTGGCCAAAAAAAGTTGAGGGGCCGAAATGTCCCAAAAATGTAAGTTCAAGGATCAATCCGATACTTCTCCCTTAGTATTAACATTCAATCTTCCCATAAGTCTTATCATCTCTATCAAATTTCCACGGTTATTGGAAGTCGAGGATTCATCGTGACCTCTAAATGCACAAGCTTGCAAACTGAGTCACCGAATACTCTCAATTGTCGTCTTAAGCCGTAATCGATTCTTCTACACCTCTTCTGAATTGAAGTTTGTGCATTCATCACTTTATCAATATGTTGAGTAACATTTGATAAACCCTCAACAGATTTTTCAGCAATTATGTGTGGTCAAGTAAGAGCTCCCATATGTGTCAAAAATACGCATTTAGTCCCATCATTACCCTCTTCCAATTACTAAACCCATCAATATTCATGTGCACTGGAGAGCATTATGACTTTCAAAAAGATAACATGAAAAGCAAAATGTTGAATCCTTTGAAGGAGAACTCCAACCAAGGAAATTGTTGAAACAAAGAATACTGAAATCGATGATATTGTCTTCTTGATTCAGTCCGCGGGTATATTGCCAATTTAGGCTGATATGACCCCGTTTTTATATAAGCTCGTCTGATTCCATCCCGTAGATTAACACGATATTGTCCTATTAAAATACGTAAACCCGGATCTCATTCAAGAGAACTATAATCAAACTCAACTCCATGACCATAAGTTTGAGTACGAGAAGGCTATCGCTCACTTGGGAGTGTTGGCACTGAAACACTAACATTGGTTCGAGAAAATGTATCACTTGTTGATGTTTCTCCTCTTAGTTTAAAGAACAAAAAAAGTGTTTTTATTCTGCTTCTCTTATTCCCTTGATTTTCCATTATATCTCAAATTCAAAACCTAATACAATGCAATATATATATATATATATATATATATATATATATAAGAAGAGTAGCAAGATATGTAGTTGCAGCCACCTTATGGTATTCAAGATTGATTAAATAATTAAAAAAATTCAACTGTATGACTGTATCATTATGAGTTCAAATCCAATTATCCAAATAGGGTGGGGCTAGTCACACTCCAACAATTACCGGTCTCATCCTATTACTACCAAAACCCCCAATAAAAAACATATAGATTCTAAATATCACCTATTACCACTAAAACCCCAACTTTTCCCTCTTTTTCTCTCTCCCTCTCCACCCCCACACCAGCCGTCGTCTTCCTCATGAAATCCTAGACGGAGAGAAGTCCAAGGAAGCCATTCCCATGCCTTCTCCAATTTTGTGGAGTTACAGATCTGGAAGGATGGAAATGACAGAATAATGGGTGCTTTGTCTTCTCAGCCGATCTTCTCTTCACCTACTTTCAAAATGGAGCTCTCGTCGGAGAGAGCCAAGACCTCGTTCATCACCAGCTGGCATATGGAAATCGTCCATCTACGACCGATGAGAACTGAAAGGTTTTAGTCGGAATAAAACCAAGAGAAAACTAACAGAAAAATCTGGAGATCGTCCATCTCATTCTCCGTCGATCGCCTCCGTTTCTGTACCTCAACTAAAGATCCTAACCCACAATCTGAGTATAGATTTTGACACTGTATTTCGGTTCGACGATGACTCAGATTATGACGTTGGTAGATATCCAGTCCGATCTCGTGCAGTCAATGAAGGGTGGCCAGATCTAGAAACTCAGAGAGAGAAGGGGGGAGAGAGAGAGAGAGAGAAGGGGAACTATAGAAGGAAGTATGATTTTTGGGTAATAAACCGGTTGGAGATTAGACTGGATGGGGTGCTAAGAGATGGTGATTTTTTTGTATTTTTGGGGTGGGACCGGTAATTGTTGGGGTGCGACTAGCCCCACCCATCCAAATATTCAATTAATTCCCAAGAAAACCACTAAAAGAATTAGTGGTTCCACACTTCCACTCGTAACTTTTCTAGACTTCTAGTTACACACTTAACACTTACATATCTAGTCACTCAATTCTCTTAACCAGCAAATGCAAATCAAACCCACTAGGCCACTACAAAAGAAAAATCGATAAATAGAAGGCTTCTTACGATCTTATCGGCAGGCGACTCTCGGCAGTTCGTCCTGATGCTTCCCTGACAGCAACTCAATCGTCCTGGAGTGGTGACTGACTGGCTGGTACTAGCTCTCACAAGCCACACTGCCTCCTAATCCCTAAGGCCTTGCTTGGGAGAGGTGTTCGGAGGGGTTGGGAGAGGTTCGTGAACAAGCGAACCCCTCCGAACCCTTGCTTGGTGCGAACACCTCCTAACACCCCTTTTCCCAACCCCTCATTTTGAGGGGTTGGGAGGTGTTCACTCACATTAAAGGCTCTCAACCCCTCCCAACCCCTCTCAACCCCTCTCATACCAATCAAGGGTTTACTTTTATGAACCCCTCCCAACCCAACACCTCCCAACTCTACCCCTCTCAACCCCTCTCAACCCAACACCTCCCAACCCATCTCCCAAGCATAGCCTAAATCTCATTCTCGTACAAATACTGTGTAAGGCTAAGGCTAATGGGTAATTATCTAATAAATGTGGGCTGGGCTAATGTTTAATGATTTAAAGGGCTATGGGCTGGGCTAAAGCTAACTATGTATATTAACTTTTTTTCTTTTGTAGCCCAATGCACTTATAGTGTGTGTCTGCTCCTGCTCATATGATTGTGCGTTACCTCCAAATTGTTTAGATTGTTTTGTGTCTTTTTTCAAAAAGAAAAAAAAAAACTCGCGTCTCATTACTTATTTGCATTACTGTTGATGAGAATATTGGGACAAGGATTCCAACCACGAGTTGGATGCCTATGAGAGGGGCGAGAAGTTCTATCTTTATACTGGAAGAGGGCCCTCATCTTAGGCTTTGCATTTGGGTCATCTAGTGCCATTTATGTTTACCAAATAATTTTCCTTCTTTGTGTTTTTTGTGTTTTTATGTTTGCATTTGGGTTATGAATTTAATGTGACATTATGCTTGACATTGTAATCATCATATTAGATTAACTATAATCCACATTAGATAGGAATGCAGGTTGATTTAAAGGTCATATCAACAGTGTTGTCATGTAACCTGTATGTACCCTACATGAATTTCAAGTAAGCTTCACATAGCCTACATGAGCAGCAGCTTTTGGAAACTTGAATTTTGGGTTTTACGTGATTTGATTTTAAGTGAAAATTGTTAACTAATTTTATTTAATGAATTGATTTGGTTAAATTGATTGATTGAAATAAAATCAAGTTTGTTTTAGGAATTAGTATCTCCCATTTTAAAGATTTATCTCCTTCCTATTTTAGAGATAATCATCTCCTCAAATTAATGAAGTCTCTTCTTATCTTTCATGGTCTTAATTCCAAGATTAGGACATAATCTTTAGCTAATTTCATAGGTCAATATTGTGCATATCTTTTAGAACATTATCTTGGGTTTTCTTGGTTGATATGCATGTCATATTTATTGTCATTGGTAACCAAACAAATCTAATTCTTTTACTCGCCTATTCTAAACTATTTCTTGTGTTTGGGGCGAGTTGTGTATTTTTAATCTTCATGCATTCATGCATCACACTTTGAGGGCATTACTATATCTTCAATGTAACTTTGAAGAATTATGTGGAAGCTTATACTTGTGGTAGGGTGTATCGAGCGACTCAAGCAAAAAACTAGTGTAGGTCATGTGCATCCTACCTCTACGGACATTCTTTTAACCCGTTTAAATAGTGGATTTCTTCAAGATTAGTGGCTCTAAACACCAGAGGTTTTTCCCTGTATTGGGTTTTACTTATAAATATTGTTGTGTTGCTTTTTGGATTTAGTATTTATATTTTTCAATTTTTATCGAAGGAGTTCAAGTGTATTACAAATTGTGAAACAGCAAAAGAAGCCTAAGACATTCTTGAAGTTATACATGAAGGTACTCCAACCGTGAAGATTTCCAAATTACAAAAGTTAACCATGTCTTTTGAGATGTTACATATGGAGAAAGATGAGACTTTCGATCACTTTTATGTCAAGTTGAATGATATTGTTAATTCCATATTTGCACTTGGTGAGCAGTTGTCTCCTTCCAAGATAGTTCGAAAAATTCTACGCACATTGACTGACAGATTTCAAGCTAAAGTTGTTACAATTGAGGAAAGCAACGATGTTGACACACTCAAAGTATAGTAGCTTGTGCGTTCTTTACAAACATACGAAGGCAATTTTAGTGTTTCTAAAAAGCTGAAAGGAGTAGCCTTGAAATCCAGTCAAGATGAGTCGGATGATGACATGGATGGATTGGTCTTATTGGCCAAAAATTTCAAAAAGTATATAAAACTTTAAAAGGGCTATAAAGTTCAAGATTTGTCAACTAAAGAAATTTTCATCTTTAGGGATGTTAAATTTCTAGAAAATCTCTTTCCTCTTAAAAGTAAAGAAAAAATTCACGCTACAGAAATCATTTGACCACAATTAGCATCAGAATCACTTGAAGAAAAAAATTCTAAAAACCAATGATTCTTACAAGAACACAAAAGAGAGAGACAGGTCTAAAACAAGTAGGGGAAGAAATAGGAAAGTACCTGCCTACATAAAAGACTATGACTATAATATCAATACATTAGTTGTGAAAGACAGGTTCATGCATAGAGTTAATCAAAACAACAACTATCATGTATCACACATTGCATACATAAATAATATATGTAGTCATGAGGAACCAGTAGGTCACAAATCAGCCTCTAAAGATCCTAGATGGGTAGAAGCTATGCAATCAAAAATGAATGCCCTGCTGAATAAGGAAACCTGGACAGTAGTTCCTCTTCCTAAAGGAAGGAAACCAATTGGATGTAAATGGGTTTATAAAACAAAATTCAACCGAGATGGATCAGTAGATAAATATAAATCTAGGCTTGTGGCTCTTGGATACAATCAATGCAAGGGTTTTGATTATTTATAAACATTTTCACTCATAGTTACAATAAGAGTATTTCTTGCACTAGCCAGTATGTATATTTGGGAGGTAGAACATTTAGATGTAAATAATGCGTTTGAGATTTGAAAGAAATTGTATACATGACACCACCTCCTGGTTTTTCAGTTCCTAATGGTTATATATGTAAATTAAATAGATTTATATATGGTTTAAAACAAGCTTCAAGGCAGTGGAATGCCAAGTGCACTCAAGCTCTATTGAACTGTGATTTTAAACAAGCAGGAATTTTATCAAAAGAATGGAAAGATTGTAAAATTCCGTATGGGAAAAATTAATTAAATTAAAATGAAAAATAATAATAATGTGAAGTGAAAAAAATGGTAAAGTGGAAATAGAAATGTATATTTATGTTTATGTTGTTTGCGCATATAATAAATAAAGTTAACAAAACCATTTATTTATAATATATATAAAGTAAAGGATATGCTTAAAGGAAAAAAAATTACAAAATGTATCAGTAGGGTGAAGTCTTTAATTGAAACCTTGATTATCTTGTTTTGAAATCACAAAACACAAACCAAAGAGAAATTTATCTCCAATTTCAACACCAATTCTCCTCTTTGATTTTCAAGGCAATCCATCAAGAAAGGATTGTCATCTTCAAGCTAAGGTAATTCTTAGAAAACAATTCCACTTATCTAACTCCTTTTCATTACTTGGTAAGAATTTTAACTTACCTCAAGGATTCAATAACAATTATGGAAATACTAGGTTTTTAGGGGATTTATGAATTTCGAAAATTATTAATAATTCTTTGGTCTAGCAATTTAGTTTGGCTTAAATTGTGTTGAATTGTTAAGTTTAGGTGTAGGTTTTGAAAATCCAATGGGGATTTGTTCTTGAAGTAGAAATTGGAAGAAAAAGAAACAACAAGGAGATTTTCCTTAGCCTAAAATTGTTAAGTGAAGGTTGGGCTAATTTGGGAAAAAAATATGTATTGAGATTTTGATATTTATTTTTGATTTGAATGATAGAATGTCGATTTTTGGAGGAGTGAGGGATTTTAGAATATGAAATTTTTGAGATTGGGATATTGGAAGTGTGAACTTATGGAATTAAATTGAGTTTATTTTTATTAAATTGGTTAGTGAATTTACTTGGAAGAAATTTTGTTCGATGATAGAGATTGTGCGTTGTCGACAAAGAGGTAGGGATACCCTTTTTCCTTCCTTGGTTAAGTTTTCTCGTTCCTAGAAAGTTTTGAAAGTTGTCTTCTCGAACCTTTCGTATCGTATTAAATTTTATAAATTCATTTGGGCTACTCTTGATTGTTCCAAGATAGTCAAACCTGTTACATGATTCGTTGTATGACCTTTTCTTTGATTTATTTATTATATGTATACGCATTTACCCCTGAACGTGTTAGGTTTGATTGCCACGTATTTGCATCTTCATGTGATGTGATTTATGTGACATAACATTTAAATGATTTTTAATGTGCATTTAGTGGCGTAATGGATCACCGGGCAAGGGGCTAGGGTGTTTCCATGTTTAGGAACGATGATTCAAGGTTGAGGATTTTATTATGAAATGGATTTGGAAAATAGAAATGTTCAACGGACTTACACCTTCTTAATGGATTTACCGTTTAGACCGATTTACGGTGCCGGTGAATATGAATATGGTACATGTGTGGGAGCGATCCACAACCCTTCGGAGTCATGGATGGGTGTTCGAAGGTTCAGATGGGTGTACGGAGACATTTTTTTCGTTCTACATAGCATTTTGATTCATTCATTCCATTCTCTCACATTTCGGCCTTATTTCGTTAGTCTTATTACTCGATATCCCTACTGAGCATTCAACTCACCTTATTTATTCTTTTTCCTTTTAGGTGAGCCAACTACTAGTACGAATCCCCCATATCAGCATGACAGGGCGTGACGTGGTGGCTTGACGTATTACAGTGTGTTTAGGGTTGTTTATTTTCTTATTTATGATATGATATTTGTTATGGTATGGTGAGTAGTTATACATATATGTTGTTGTGGTTATTTTGGAAGGGTCAGGAGAGGATTCTGTGTAATTGGGACTCCTGTGCCATATATATATATATATATTATGTATGTGATTGTTGTGGAACTCTTGAGAAGCTTGTATCGTGGATGGTGTCTGGAGTTTGCTGGATTGGTTATAGAAGTGTGTTTTCATATTTTGTGAAGGGTGGCATTCTTCAATTTATGGAGAGGTGTTGCCAATTTCTTTTTTGAAATTTATGTCAGTTTGTGAAGTATCTAGTGTAATTATGTGTCGTTTTGTCATTTAGCTCACGCTCCTTGGGTAGGGGCATGATAGACTATACTTTTACTACTATATGTGGATGACATGGCTATTGGTGGTGATAATCATGAAACAATTCAAAATGTTAAAGCATATTTAAGTAATTGTTTTAAGATAAAGATCTAGGAAGACTAAAATACTTTCTAGGCATAGAAATACATAGATCTCCTACTGGTAATTCATCAATCAAAACAAATATACATTAGACTTATTAAAAGAATCAATTGTAAACCAGTTAAAACTCCCATAGATGTTAATCTAAAGTTGGCTTCTGACTCAAGAAGCAAACTGAAAGACCCATTAGAATTTAGGAGACTTATAGGAAAATTAATGTACTCGACTATCACAAGACCTGACCTTAGTTTCTCAATTTATGCAACATCCTACCACTGCAAGAAAAATAGGAATAGATGATAGAGCATTAATGATAGAAATCAGTTGTATCATAAAACAATGATAGATTTGTGATAGAAAAATGATATATCAGACAATTAATGATAGATGTGTGATGAAATTTTTGTCTATCATGAATAGATGATAGTTTTGTGATAGATTTGTGATAGAACTTTTGTCTATCATAAATAGTTGATAGTCTTGTGATATATTTGTGACAGAACTTTTGTCTATCAACAAAATATGATATATTTGTGATAAAAATAATATCTGTCATATATTTTCTAATATAATTTTATTATTAATATCCAAATTTTAATTAGAATTTTATTAAATAAAATGAACAAAAAGAGTATGTTTTACATTTTTTAAAATGGAGACTGATCTACAAAACAGTGTGTTCTCATGTATATATATAAATAAGCGTGTTAGAGTTTGTGACCTGAATTCAGTTTGATTTGATTCGAAAAGTTCTCGGTGCGACAAATTTTTGACGAAGAATTGTTTGGAGGTCTGTGATGGGAGCGGAGGGACCGAACCGATAGACCTTTTGTAATTAGTGTTTCGGGGGTGCAGGAGCAAATATCTATTGTTTCAAAGTGTTATTTATATTTTGGCGTTAATAAATTATTTGCCATTCGGCCTAGATTTTTCCATCACTTTCAGTCTTTCAATTACAAAACCCTAGCTAATTAACTAGTCAAGTGTGCCCGGATCGATGAGTAGGTTTCAAAAAAGGCAAAGCTATACTGCCTCGCTTTGTCTATACTTGGGCAGAACCGACGAGGAAAAGGCAAAACTACAACTTCCCCATATGCTCGATTTGGGGAAGAACGCTTCACATTGTCTATCTTTCGTCTTCCTACTCCAATAGATTCTTGAACTCGACAGAAAGGCTCTGGTACATCTTCTTGCCTTCTTTCATGAATTGGTACGTCTTCTTCTCTTGCCTATTCATTTCAAATAGCCATGTGATACCAATTTCTTTTGCCTCGTCCAAACAGGCTCGCTAGGGCTGGGTTTGCACAACTAAAATCGGGTTGCTCTGACAATGCTTATTGCTCGTCAATGTGAGGTATATCTTGTATGTTCATAGGCATTAGGGTTTTGTACTAGTGAAAACAGGTTTGTTGAGAGCATATACACGTTAATTATGTTTGTTTTGGTATTTTCTAAAGCTTGTTGAGCCATTGCAATTAGATATCTGAAGCTGAAAATTGATTTCATTTCTCAGTCAGTTAGACACTTCTTCAGGTATTCTTTGTTTTTTGTGATTTGTTGAATAATTATGTTACTCTATTATTTGCGAAACTTCTATGTTTCTTTGAGAAGGACTGGCTATGAAGCTTATAAGTGATAGATTTTTTTTCCTTTTATACCCTGAATTAACTGCACACTTGATTTTGTCTGTCATGGTTAGTCGCTTTTTAAGAAAAGGAAGATAATGGTTTAATTTCCTACAAATTCATCCTCAGTTCTTTGTTTCGGATTGGGTTTTGCATGAAATGTAAGGCTTCGTATTAGGAATGTGCCCTGTTGGGAACAAAATAAGTGTGAGAGAAATTTTGATCATTTCTTCTGTTGAGCTATTCTGGCTTTCTCATTGCCTAACGCAAATTTCAGTTTGATACTAAGTAGCTTATGGTTCTGACATTCTTGTAATCTTTTGTCCAATTTCCATGGAAATTAGGCTGCCTGATTTATTGGCATTTGGCAAAGATATTTTGTTCACTAATTTTTTCTTTTTATAAGTAATTACATTAAAATTTCCATAATGTTCTTTAAGTTTCATGTCCTTCCTAATAGCACTCAAATCTTTCCCTCCTTAATAAGTGTCGTGTGTTTACTGCTTGTTAGGTTACTACCTCACTATGGATAGTGCAGTGTTTGGATGTACCTAACTAAATGAAGATTTGTCTAGCTCTAACTAACTAAATAGCTTATGCTTGTCCACATTTTATCCATTAATCTATTATGATAATACATCACATCGAACATTTGAATTTTATATTTTGTGTCACAAAGTAGGAATGATTGATTGATTGTCCATTGATTGATTTCTTCTAATATGTACATCAGTAACTTAGAGTCTTTGTTACAAGAAAATGTCACTACTGTAATGGTATTTGATGAGATTGCGTTAGGTAAAATCTTGAGGCGCGATTAAGTTGGATTTTCTATTTCTATCAAAAAATTTACTCATGTTTCTTTTGTACTTGATTTAAGTATGCACATTCTGGAACAATAAAGTAGTTTTATGCGTTTAACCTGGGGTATATTTGTATCTCTAAGCGTTGAAACATACTGCATTTCATTTGCTTCTGGAATCCTTTGATAAATTTCTTCTTGTTATGAAGTTCATTATTGTGAATTTTTTTTCCTGTTTTGGCATTCAATATATGACTGCATTATAACATATTTCTGACCATTATCCAGGACAACAAAGTCAAGCTCCTAGCCCTCACGAGCAGTTGACCTTCATTCCGTCGCTGCCATAACCCTTAATTAGATAATCAGGTACCAATTCTTTCTTTCTTCCTAGTTTGGTCATGGTTTGATTGCTACCATCTCTGTCGTACTATACGTTGAAAGTTTTAAGAATTGTTTTACTAGTGATGTACTTGATTTCCAGTATAATGAAATGAATTAATTAAGAGTGCTTGTGTAGTGTGGTTTAGTGTTGAGATTGCACTTCTAGCTTGCAAACTGTAAACTTTTTTCTCGGGAATCCTTGTAGCTTGAACTTTGCTAGGGCAAAATAGGACCCATCCTTATAATGGACTATTTCAATATCATTGATTCTGTTTGGTGCGAAGAAAACTGACAGATTTTCATTTTCATGCATATGTTGGTTTTACAATTCTGTCAAGGTCATGAGGGTTTCTAATCTTCAATTTCTTTCACTGGAAGCTAATTGTTCATTTTGCTTCTTGATTGTAAATTTTGATCATTATAGTTACTAATTTATTTCCACAATTGAGGTCTAGGCTAAGTCACTCAAACTTGAATATCTTTTTAAAAAATTAATTCTTGATTCATTTTTCCCCTCCTTTATGTGTTGGGATAAAAAAAAATTGTTGATTTCATATTCTAATGGATAAGCTTGGATTGAATGTAGTAAAACATCACCTGAGTATGATAAGGGGTTAAAGATTTCATGAAACTTGCTGTTGAAAATGCTGAAGGTGCTAGTGTCATTAGATGTCCATGTTATGAATGCAAAAATCGAGCCTTTTTCCCTACTAAAAAAGTAACCGAACATCTATTTTGAAAAGGTTTTGATTTGGCTTACAAAACCTGGAGATGGCATGGGGAAGATATTCATACCATACCATCTTGTAATGTAGATTTTTCGTTTGAGTCTATGGACTACAATGATGGCAACACAGTGGATATGGTGAATGACGCTTACAAAAATTGTGATGGAGATCTTAAGACATTTAAGGAACTACTAGAACAGGCTCAAAAACCTTTGTACCCTGGATGTACAAAATTCACTAAATTGGGCACTTTGGTGAAGTTGTTCAATATCAAGGGTAAATTTGGGTGGTCTGATACTAGTTTTATCGAACTGCTTAGTTTTTTGGTAGAATTGTTGCCTCAAAATAATGAAACTCCAGAATCCATGTATGAGGCAAAAAAGACAATGTCCGCTTTGGGCTTAGAATATGTGAAAATACATGCTTGCCCAAATGATTGCGTACTATACAGAAAAGAGTATGAAAGGCTTTCTGATTGTCCCAATTGTGGTTTATCTAGATGGAAGAGAAAGGATGGCAGAGTTGACCAATATAGGAATGGTGTACCTGCAAAGGTCTCATGGTACTTCCCACCCATTCCTAGATTTAAACGTATGTTTCAGTCATCTCAAACTGTGAAGGACTTGACTTGGCATGCAAATGCGAGAGCCATTGATGGTAAGCTCCGACATCCGGCTGATTCACCATCATGGAAGCTAGTTGATGAGAAATGGCCTGCATTTGCATCGGACCCTAGAAATCTTTGTCTTGCCCTATCAGCTAATGGAATCAATCCACATAGCTCTCTTAGTAGTACATATAGTTGTTGGCCAATTATTCTTATAACGTATAATCTTCCGCCATGGTTGTGTATGAAATGAAAATTTATGATGTTGTCCTTATTGATTTTTGGTCCTCAACAACTGGGTAATGAAATTGATGTGTACTTGGCTCCGTTAATAGAAGATTTACAGACTTTGTGGGATGTTGGGGTAGATGCTTATGATGCCAACAAAAAGGAATTCTTTAATTTAAAAGTTGTGCTACTATGGACTATAAATGACTTTCCAGCATACGGGAATTTAGCGGGTTGCACTATTAGAGGGTCCAATGCCTGTCCATATTGTGGAGTAGACACACCCAAGTGTAGACTAAAACATAGCAGAAAAAATGCATATATGGGTCATCATCGATGGCTTCCTTTTAATCATGAATTGAGACGCTAGGTGAAAGCCTTTGACAACACAATAGAACATGACCAAGCTCCAAAATCAATGAGTGGTGAGGAGATTTTAAAGATACTTGAGTCTATTGAACATGAATGGGGAAAGAGCAGCACAAAAAAACTCAAAAGGAAAATCAATGATGAGCGTGTGTGGTGGAAGAAAAAAATCCATATTCTATAATTTAGATTATTGGAAGTAACTGCCGGTACGACATCAATTAGATGTTATGCACATCGAAAAAAATGTATGTGAGAGCTTATATGGAACACTGTTGCACATTCCTGGAAAGACCAAAGATGGTCTTAACTCAAGAAAGGATCTTGTGGCAATAACAATTAGGGACAAATTAGCACCATTAGTAAAAGGCAAGCGCACTTTTCTTCCTCCAGCTTCTTACACATTAACTAGAGATGAAAAGACACGCTTTTACAAAACTTTGAAGATTATCAAGGTTTCCGATGGGTATTCGTCAAACATCAAGATTCTTGTGTCAATGAAAGACCTTAAAATTCAAGGGCCTAAAGTCAATGATTGTCATGTTCTTATGCAACAACTTTTACCTGTTGCACTTCGGTCAGTTTTGCCAAAGCATGTCAAAGATGCTATTTTCAAGTTTTGTTTCATCTTCAATTCCTTGTGTGCAATTGTGGTTGATGTGCCAACATTGGATAAATTGGAGACGGACATCGTAGTGACTTTGTGCTTGTTGGAAAAGTGTTTTCCCCCATCATTTTTCGACATTATGGTTCATCTTACTATGCACTTAGTTAATGAAGTACGACTGTGTGGTCCTGTCTATCTTCGCTGGATGTATCCTTTTGAGAGATACATGAAAACCCTTAAAGGTTATGTTTGAAATCGTAACCATCCTGAGGGATGCATAGCTGAGAGTTATATTGCAGAGGAAGCTATAGAATTTTATGTTGAATACATGTCAAACATGTCCACTATTGGGCTTCCAATTGGTCATGTGCAAAAGTTGTCAATTGACAAGCCATTGTCTATGGAAAGACTAGAGAAAGTTAACCAAACTTTACTGGATGAAGCACATTTGTACATTTTGCATAACACAAAAGAAGTTGAACCATACATTAGGTAATCTCTTCAATTTCCTCCATGAAATTTGTACATTTTGTATAATCTCTATATGGGATAACATGTGTAAACTTCAGTTACTAACTCTCACTTCTATCTTGTTTTCATTGATATTAGGAACGTTTTGTTGTGCATCCTAACAGTAAAAAGACACTGTTACAGTCAATCGGGCATGCATTTCGTAACTTCAAGTACGTTTTGACAAGAAAGTACATCATGCCATTAATTGAGGATAAGAAGTTTCTATATACGTCCCCGGTTGAATATCCTCAAATTAAGAAAGTTGTTTGGAGAGAATTTGTCAATATGCGTTTATCTGATGACTTTCAGGTATATATCTTTCACCTAGGATTACTTCATCACTAGTTCATATATGTTTTACATATAAGAAGAAATAACTAATATGTATGTTTTACTACAGAGAGTTAGTTCAAACAACAAGGGGAAAAGGGCCTTATATAAGTTGAATCATCGACTCAGTAGAAGGGGATACGTTGGTTTGATGAAAAATCTAGTAAGTTGCTTCCATGTTACACTAAGTTAATTAATATAAGAAATTTTTTTACTGAATGAAAAGAATGTCACCTGTTTATCCACCAGTGCTCAAAAATCGGTGTTTTTGAAGATTCAGTTGATAGAACTGAACTTTGGAAGAAAGCTCAGATAATGAAAAGTGGAGAATACGACCCCGAAACTACAGACATTGTTAACAAAATTGTGAGTAGTTGAAGCATACTTAAACATTATCATTTATATTAATGTTGTGAAATCTGACTACTTTATTTGTTATGTGACAGGAGAATTTGAAAAAAGAGGTTGAAGAAGGGTCGCTGAATTCGGATGGAAGAAATGACATACTTGCACAATCACTAGGCAAGCTTCCACAACCTGGTCACATTCAAGGTATTGGAAATTTTTTTAACCTTGCAAAGTATTTTCACAGCGTGAATGTAAGTCGTACCTCAATGGAAAACCAACATATTGAGCTTTCTGCTTGGAAGAAATCAATTGAAAAACAACTGGAAGAAATCAGCTCTATATTAAAGAACAAACCTCCATATTCAGATGTAGGAAGTTCCACCTTCCCACCATCTCCTTTATTTCATGATGATTGTTGCATAGAAAAGGATAAGGACAAGGTGGTTGGAGTTGATGAACAAAAGGTAAGTTTATCTGTTTTTTGTTCGGTTTCACTTTGGTTACTTTATATCTTCCCATTACTACTATTTGAGTATACTTCTACCGTTTGAATATGTAAAAATGCAGTAGCCTGGTAATTTGGATGATAAATTGGACAACTCAACTGTGAAGAAGAGGGAATTGTCACCTCTTACAGAAGTGGAAAATAGAGAAAGACCTGCCGCCAACCCAAGAAAAACCCCTAAGACTCAACCCTAACTTGCGAATGAATGTTGTAGATGAGAAGGAAAACCTGGGAATTGGAAGTTCTAGAAAGCAACTGTTGATCCAAGGATTGGGGCTGAAAGTGTGAAAAAGCTGGAAAGTAAGAAAGTAGTAGTGCAGCATGTACGAAACACTAGGCAAGCAATGACATGGCACCAAAATAGTCATCCAATGTTACAATTGTTTGGCAAGTTGTGTGACACACACTTGCCTAAAGACGGTTGGATTACATATCTTGTGCCAGAGGGTATATTTGAGGCAAAACGGATCAAAGCTCATGTTGGGATGATGGAGTGCAAAGCATTGCTGGCAATGCAACCATTAGGAGTAAACGTTATTGAGCTATACATTGCGTGAGAAATTTTCATTTTCCTTTACACTTGATTATTTTATATTTGATGTTGGGATACCCGTCTACGTATGCTTTTTGTGTCAACTGTTTCAGGTTATTGTACGACTCTCTTGTCCCAAAGAGGAACAAAATGACACAATTTGGATTCATATGTCCAAACATGGTGTCACCACCTGGTGGCGTTCTAGAAGCCACTCGTACTTGCAGAATAGAGCGTTTGTGTTGGCGTTTGAAAAAGGTCAGTAAAGGGCAGTTCCTCTTTATGCCATACAATCCCGGGTGTGAATTCAGTGTTCTTATTTCAATTTTCATTCAATTTGGTATTTCTTTCATAACTTTTGATTTTATAACATCATTGTTAGTTTCTCTATTACTTACTTTTTCTTTTTTTCATCCCTTTTAGTTTCCATTGAATTTTAGTTGTATTTGATGTGGTGAAAAAAGAAGTGTTTTATCTGAATCCTATGACTACAGAGAAGCTTGATCATGATTTGGAGCAACTAATTAACGTGTATGTATTTTTTTTATTGACTGCATTCTTATTTTTTGTTAGTTTCATTATATTTTAGATACTTAACTAAATGTACTTTCATATGCATACAGCTCCATGACAATGTACACAGCCGAGTTTAGCAAGGAAAGATGGAATTACAATACTAAGATGAGATTTGTGAAGGTAAAGTGGATTACTTAAAGTAACTATTGTATGTCTATAACTTAAAGCTAAAGCAGGGTATATCCTAACCATAATTTTCTTGTTTAACTATGATTAGAAACCCACACAACCAAGAAATGTGGAATGCGGTTATTATGTGATGTGATACATGAAGGACATAATATCAGACATTAGTTTGCTAATGAATGATGTAAGTTGTTGATGAATTAATGATGAAAAAGATTGTATGTTGGTTTGGTTTATACCATGTAAATATAACATTGTTTTATAACTTTGATGGCTTATATGTTGTGTCTATCAATTCAATGGAAAGACGGTGTACACTCGAGCTGAACTTGAAGAGGTTCGTTTAGAGTGGGCTAATCATTGTTCTGAAATCATCAATGCATCACCAAAACGGTTAGTATAAATTGGTCAAATCTTCTTGGTTTGAACTGAATGTGTTTTTTATCACTCAAAAGAGTTCTGGCTAAGGCTTTAGGGAGGTTTTACTTCATTAGTAGAATGTTATTAGATGAAGTGGATTCATACCACGTATCCTTTAATTGCTTGTTTCACATCTGTGTTGAGCTGAACCATTATGAGATTGAGTTTCAATTTGGATTATTTTGTTGAAGATGCAGGGCTTGTTTTGGTAGAGTTAGGCACAAAGATTTATGGTTCTCAATTGTTATGGTATCCTTTATGCTTTGAACTGTACTCTAGATGCATCTTTTATGTGAAAGGGTATATTTAATTTTACTTTCTCTAGTCTTCTTAGCTCATGTAGCACCTTGGGAGGTGGTGAAATAAGAAGGCAGTTTCATCGTCTTTTCATTGGATTGTCTTTTGATGCACATGTTTTTCTAGCAAGCACACTCAATGAGTCATTATTACGAATGCAAAGAATATCTGTGCCCTTGATTAATGCCATAATCTGATCGATGTTGTAAGTGGTTCAGTTTGAGAAACTTTTACTGTGAACTTCTTTCCTATGTGCAGTGTTTGAGGAGATTTATGGGAAATAGAGAAGCTGCTACATTTCCTTGGAAAGGAATTGTTTTCTTCTTGTTTTGTTTCTGAAAACTTTTATTGTTTGATATGTTGTTGTGAGTAGACTCTTGTTTAGCATGTGTATGGAATGGTTTTCCTTTTATCACAATGTTATGTAATATTATGCTTTTGGATTCAATTTTATGTTGAATTTAATTTTGATTTCATAATGCAAATCTGAAAATCAATTTCAAAAACAGGGTTAAATATAAAAAATTAAATAATTGTATATGAATTACAATAATTTGAAATCT
This sequence comes from Euonymus europaeus, assembly GCA_963580455.1. NCBI lineage: Eukaryota > Viridiplantae > Streptophyta > Magnoliopsida > Celastrales > Celastraceae > Euonymus > Euonymus europaeus. Next base: position 8,849,953 of record OY756961.1, on the reverse strand, counting down.
TGTGATAGAAAAAAAAACTATCACAAAATTTTGTCACAAAACTAGTGAATTTGAAATCTCGTGACAAAAAAAAAACTGTCACAAACATCTGTCACCAAACTACTGAATTTTGGTGCCAAAGATTCGATACCAGCCAAAAAAGTCTTGATAGACAAAAACTGTCACAAAATTATAAAATTTTAAAATTTGGCGCATAAAAAGTCAACTCCCGCCAAAATATTACCCAAATTAATTAAAAAATAAATTCCATTGTGTGATAGATTTATAATTATTAATATCTATCATTAATTCATGACAAATGTTTTTTCTGTCATAAAAAGATGATTTTGACATAGATGATAGAATTGAAAACTGTCATGCACCCCATTTATGACAGTTTTTATCTATCATCTATGATGTTGGACCATAGGTCCTACATTTGTGTTTTGGATGCAAAAATACATATTGGACTATTTGATTGTGCTCAACTTTGGATGAATTTGGATAAATCATGAAATGAATTATATCTACTGATTTAAGCTTCATTATATATCTTTGGAATCATGTTTGATATAAATTGGATGAATTTGGACTTACTTATTTTTCGATGCTAAAATCTGTCCAAACATCACACTGCACACACATTGGTTGAACAGTCATAACTTGTTCAAATGATCTCCGATTAACTTTATTTTTGTTCTGAAAATTATTTAAGATACTCTACAATTTTTCATTTTCAAATACTGTCAGGTCAATTTTAAGTCTATCATGTTCAATTTGTATGTTGAAATTAATTCACCTGTGCAGGTATGAAACTAGGCTAATTGATATTTGCATGATCAAATTGAATGACCAAATGACCTCAATTATAAGTGAAATTTTGTATGCACACTCTTATATGGATAAATTGATTTATCAACTGCTTACTTGAATTTAATTGAGATTATACCATGTTTATTAACCTAAGTGCAAGCATTGTAGCTCTTTGAGCTTACAAGCAAAAATGGGATGCTTTGTCATCTATTCTTTTTGTAGGTTTAATCAATTGATCATCATGAGCTGATTTAAAGTATTATTAAGCTTATTCAATTGAGAAAATTTGTGCATCATGATTTGAAGCTCATTTGAACAAGCTTTGTCGTGATCAACCCTATTTGAGTCAAGGTTAACACTTTGTGTGCAATAAATGGTTCCAGCCATGTGCTTAGTGTTATTATTGCTGGAGAATTATTTCAAGAGCTTCCAGAAGCCTTCTCATTTTTTCTTGGAGTCAAGAAAGAAGAGGGAATACAAGTTTGAAATACTTGGTTGGTATTGTGCCTAACACTTGACTATGGAGACAAGGGAGGGACAAGATGGCATAAAGTTATAATATTTTCCAGAATTTAAGATGGACTTGTTTGGCTCATGAAGAAGACTCATTTGATTGATCCAAACAAGGTGCAACTCAAAATGAGAACTCTTGACAAAATGATGCCAATGACACTATTTTTGAAGGATGGGATTAGAGTGGTTGAATTAAAGAAGGGCTGAGATTTAAAGAAGAATCAATGGCCAAGATCAAGAGTTTATTTGAATCAAGGGACAAGATTGATTTTTTTCTTGGAAGATAAGAGAGGGGTGTATGAGACTTGTGGTGGAGAAAGAAGCATTGCAAAATTTTTACTAAGTGTTCAAGCCAACTTGCTCTCAACTTCATCTTTTTGATTTGAGCCTTCTTCCAAGATCTCTTTGAGTTATTGTGTCTACAAGCATTCAAGCCTACTTTCATCATTTCAAGTGATCCAAACAAACACTCAACAAAGCTTCTCCCAAGCCTATCCTTGATATATTGTGAGCTTTGTGTGAGTTTGTACAAGAGTTTGCTACACACATATTTCCTACCCGTGAGCATCCTTGTTTGTTCTTGAGTGTTCCTCACAAAATAGCCTAGAGCTAATCTTGAGAGAACCAAAATCCAAACACTTGTAAAAGTCCCTTTTGAGGGCACTACCTTTGAGAAGTGTATGAAAGTTTAAGGTTAGCTTCAAACCTTAATGATGTACAAGTTTGGGGTGTGCTTGGAACCCTAAGTTTGTGGTGAACTTGCAAAACCATTTATATCCTTTAGTGGATTGGAAAATCCTAAGCTTGAGGGCTTAGGTAGTGGATGTAGGTGTGAGCATCGAACCACTATATATCATTGAGCACACTATTTAATTTCCTTGCTTGTTTGTGTGCTAAACTCACTACAAGAAAATCGGAGATTACCGACGGAATTTACCGACCGAACCGTTTCGTCGGTACAGACCGACGGCATACCGACGGATTAGCGATTAAATTCACTTTTTGAGTTTTACCGACGGAGTGGCGACGGTTTACCGACGGAATTTTCTCGTCAGTAATATTTGGCGCTAATATTTTGCCACGGATTACCGACGAAAATTTCGTCAGTAAATTACCGACCGAATTAAATCCGTCGGTAATTTTTTATTTTTTTATTTTTAAATTTTTAAAAATAAATTACCGACGGAATATTCCATCGGTAAATATTTTTCTACTTTTAAATTTTTAAAATAATTTACCAACGGAATTTTCCGTCGGTAAATTATTGTACTTTCTTGAAATATTTTTCAGCCCTTACCCCCCTTTACACTTGAAACCCTAAGATTTTTTGTGGATATCTTTGCGCCTCTCTCTCCTCTTCAACATTCCCTCGCAACCGCTGAGTCTGCCGTTCGGCCCTTTACCCCCTTTACACTTGAAACCCTAAGAGGGAGTAGCTGACTTGACTCTGAGTATGAAGTCACTGTAGCTAAAACACTGGGAAGTCCAGCCTTCAAGTCCCTCGATAAGTCCACCGCAACTTTTCTCGTCTTTCCGACCGAGAAATGTCATTCATATCACAACCAATGCAGATCCTGCTGAAGGATTTGACGTAGGAGCGATTCTTGCTATTGCAAGGAGGTACAGTTTCTATAAACTGGGGAAATGCTAGATTTGAAATGTTATTCGAAGTTTGTTACTACATAACACTTCAGCTTTTTGGGAGCTGTAGAAGCAGGGGTTGAGGGTTGTTATATGGGTTCATCATTTTGTTTCGAAATTTGGTAAAATTCATTTTAACCATTGTTACTAGAATTTTAAATCATTCAGTCAAATATCTAGCAAGTGGGAGGCTACTCAAATTGAGGCATTGCTCTGGATATCAACCCTTTTAAACAGACATCGCTCTGAGGTAACAAGGGATTTGGGATCTTAGGTTTGTCTTGTTTTCTTTTATTTCCATATCATGGGGGATTTAACTTATCCAATGGTGAAGTCTCTACGTAAGTTGAATTTGAATCATTTTTCTTTTAACAAGATTCTTGTTGATTTTTCTTCTCTCCATGTAAGCTAGTTAGCTAGGCGTGCTGTCAATTGCTCTTATATTGTCTTCCATTTTTGAAGTGCTCCTGAAAGTTTATCATTTGTATTTTGGTGTCAAAAGCATATAAATTTTGGTCAATCCTTGTATTACTGCGTATGTATTCATCAAGGACGTTCTCTTAGCTTGAGAAGATGAAAAAATCAAGGAATTGCTTATAAGTACTTTATCACGTTCTAAATCCTCAAACCAATATGCATTTCTTGGATTTTTCATTCGAATATAAATGGTAACCACTTGACTTCCTTCACATGCAATGCACAGCCTCTTGTCACCCTTCCTGCTCTCTTAATTGGTACCATGTAGGAGCCACCACGTATACAATTCATTACCAGTGACTTATGTGGCCATAATCCATCTATTAGTTTAGATTTCTGCTTCAAATCCAATAATATGTGAAGATTACAACCTATTCCATTCTAATTGAAATCATCTTAGTTTCCTAGAGTGGTGGAAATGGTGACTGCTGGTTATATTTCAATTGCTTTTTCTTTTATGTAGTTGTGTGTATGGTCGAGGGTTTTTTCCTTTATAGAGGAGATTGTGTTCTTCTGATGAGTGCCTCTTTTTGTTCCTTCTTATTGATTGTTGAAGAAGTAAATGTTTGTCGTTGATTTTAGGCTAGACCAGTGGTTTGGATTTTCTTTGTTTATCTTTGATCTCTGCTTATGTCATTGCTATGCTTTATATTATTTCTTTTATTATTTTTGTAGGAGTCCTAGTTTTTTTTTCTTCATTTATTGTATCATCTAATTTTTGTTTTCCGATAAAAATTTCAGAGCCCTATCAAACTTTAAAGTTTATGAGTTTACCATTTGAGTGTGAATACTTGCAAGCTGAATGTTTATCTGGAAAATTTCATTTTGCATTCTGGAATTCAGGCTCTCTAATTGGTTGAAGTTCTGATCTTGTTCACAGGTAGTGCTCCTTGTCCTTTAGATTCATGCTTGCATAGCTAAAGACCCAAAACTCTTACGGCAGCTTGTTGTCTTCTTAGTCTACAATTTCCGGGTTGATAATTCTCTTCTAGAAAAGTGAGTCAGCATTTTGTTTTTTCTTCCAACCCACCCTTGTGGATTAGCTAGCGCATTTCTTATGCTTTGCTGAATGTATAACAAGTGCTGTAATGAAGTCTGACCATTTTATTTAGATATTTGAGATGGTTTTGTGTGTGGGCTATTGAGTATGAGTTTATTTATAGTAGATGATTTTCGTTAATTTTTTTTTAATTTTTTTTTATTTTTACCGACAGATTACCGACGGATTTTTTATTTTTTATTTTTTTTACCGACGGATTACCGACGGCAAATTACAGACGGAAAAATATCAGTCGGTAATTTACCGACCAACATACATTTCGTCGGTATTTATTAGCGACGAGCGTTTTACCGACGGATGTGTTTCCGTCGATAATCCGTCGGTAATAAATATTACAGACGAAATTTCTTGTATTACCGACGGAAAAATCCGTCGGTAATCTGCGAACTTCTTGTAGTGACTTGCTGCCTTGTAGTGACTTGAATTGGTTATCACTCTATTGGTGCTATTGGTGATTTGTGTGCCTTAGAAGTTGATTTTAGGGTGTTGCTTGCTGCCATTGCTTGTTGGGATATTGCTTGTGATTGAGTAGCTTGTGATTGAGCAACTTGTGAGTAGTGGATTCTAAGCACACTTTTGATTGTTAATTTTCTGCAATATCAATATGTCCGTGCACTGTTCACATAGCTAGACATTGAATTTTGAGCTGAAGTTTTGATATATTGTTTGTTAAGGTGTTGTAACATTGCATATCAAATTTTATAACATTCGGACTTAAATTGCTAGGTCAAATTGCATTCATCCGATTAGTGAGCAGATTTGCATTTTTGATTTTGTCTTAATCATTTGTGAGTTTTTTAGGTTGTGATTTTGTACTTAGGGTTTATACTTAGTTTTTAGAGACACAATTCCCCCCCCCCCCCCTCTCTCGTGTTAGCCTAGTGATTTCATATGACTCTTTTTGGTGTAGTGTACTAATGTTCATCCTACAACAAGGCATGGTGAAGCTGAGTTACATGCGATCAGAGGATCAACCAGCGGATGTTCTTACCAAGGGCGTATCCATTCCAACCCTCAAGCTTCTAATTGCCAAGCTCAGCACAGTTAATCCAAACATGCTGAGCTTGCAGAGGTGTGTGGAAAATAATGAAGAAGATAGCTATAGAGACAATCATAGCATGAGCATGAGATAAAAAGATTGATTGAGCTTATGCCCTGAGTCTATGATGCAATTTGCTTATGGGCTGCTCCATTACTTATGGGTAGTTATGGTTCACTTATTCTTTGTAAAATGGGCTTTTGATATGAAATAAGATCAAAGCTATTATCTCATTCTCTCGTATCTCTTCTTCACTCTTCTCATCTCCTTTCTTCAAAACATATTCCGATTTGATTTTCAAACTGGCAGATGGATTGAGTCAAAAAGTAATAGATCCCAATAACCACCTAATAGTTTCACCATGTTTTTATTATTTGGCTTTTTGTATTTATCTCATTGAGAGCACCAATTGTGAAGCTGAATTTTACCTCCATGACGTGTCATGATTGATTATAGTCCTACAAAATAATTGAAAATAGCGTTATAGGAGTGGTGGCAGTGGCCACCGTTAACGCTCCTAGTCAGTTGAATAGGAGTGAGAAGGAAGAATAGTAATAGTTGAAGATTTGTGTGCGTACCATGGTGGTTGTGTTCTACTGTTCTTCCATCTTTTATAGTATTTGTAGTTTGTTTCCAATTCCACCTTAGTTGAAGTTTGCTATTCCAATTCAACTACGAATTCTTAATTAATTGTAATTGAATCTCTTGATTTTAGAAATTATAATCAAAGTCAATCTCTACTAATTCTTATTCCTATTATTATGGGATTCGTTACACCTTTTTTGGTGGTCGGAGTGTCTTTAAGAGCGTTGGCTCGGTGATTTTGATGGTGACATGTGGCATCATTTGATATGGACTTGTGTCGTGTGATTTTTTCCCCTTACATTTGTGATTGAAACTAAGCTAGGGATGGAGAGTCAAATCTTAGAGAGAGAGAGAGAGAGAGAGAGAGAGAGAGAGAGAGAGAGAGAGAGAGAGAGAGAGAGATGGATCATGGAAATGAAAAGAGAAAGACGCGTGAGGTAGAGAGAGAAGAGAGATACGTTAGAAAATGGCATAAAAGTGTTTTAGGATTATATTTTATATATAACTTTTAATTTTTTTCATTTTTTTGTCAAAATATTCTTGATCAGGAAAAAAAACTTCAAAAAAGTGCAATATATAGAAGCAAGTTCTTCTTCCATTTAATATGTCTTTTAGGGGAAAGAATATGGGGGCTAAAATTTATTACAGGAATAAATTTCAGAGACTCTTAGAGTATTTAAACAATACTAAGTTTTCCCTAACAATTCATATATATAATATTCTTAATCCTATGTGACACAGTCACATACCACAAATTTTGGCACTATCTTGATATATTCAAATTCAAAATTTATTACATCACTCATTTTATTCCATCATTTGGTGTGCTATTTTTTGGTAGAATACTCTCTCTTCATTCTCATTCCCTCTCAATTTGATGAAAATACATCATTGCACATGGAATTGATGCAAAAATGACTCTAATGCTCCTCTATTTTTACAGATATTTTTTGTAGAATTTTTTTGACTTATTAGGCATATAAAATAATAATGTAATAAATAAAAATATATATTTTTTAGAAATGGCAAAATGACATTAGAACTATTACTAGTAAAGGACAAAATAGGCAAATCACATATTTCATTCTCATTCTCATTCATAGTTTTTATACTTATCAAACGTAAGAATCAAAATCTCATTCTCACTCACATTCTCATTCTCACTCAAACCGTTCTACATATCAAACGACCCCTTAGGGATAGCTAGCATTTTCCTTATTCAAAATGCAAATAGACCTAATGATATGAAATATTTTAATGAGGGAATTCTTGGTAGATCTCCCTTAATTAAACTCTCCAAAAAAACTTCATTTTTCAAAGGAATAAATTGAACAAATAAATGGATGAAATTTGAATTACTGGAAATGTCAAAGAAGAGAGAAGTCTTGTTCAATGGAGGAGCATCGACACATCAGATCCACGAACAGTATATTTTCGAGGGTTCTATGCACGTGAATTCCTTCATGCGTCACTTTAATTAACAAACTTGTAACATTTTAATGTTCCTGCACAGCATTAATTGAATTCAATGCAGTTTCTGTACATTTAATAAATAGTGGTATGTTCACTACTTTCATTAAATTGTTTTGCTACATTCAAAGTTTAAATTTTTTCAATGTTTCTAAAAATAAAAAAAACAAAGTTCAAATATTTAAGATTTTTTTTGGTGATAAGTCTTTTATATGGATTTCTTATTCCAATAAGTCTTTTAAGAATTTTGAGAGCCCTACACAACCTTAAATTTTTTAGTCTTAGCCTAATAAGAACAAACTTAATATTTTATTTGATATAATGACAAATTTGCCCTTAAGAATATCAAATTAGCACAGTTCGTTAACCTCGGCAACCTCAACCTCTAGAAAACTTACATGTTGTTCATTCAAAAAAAAATCAAAATTGCACGTCCGATTTCGTTTGATCATAACAACTGGTTGATTCTTCGGTTCAAATAGGTAATTATAAGATTATATACATTTGATCACAGCTATTTATTCCATCTTATATTATACCTACTGTTTTAGAGGATTTTTTTGATTTTGAGTTTTTGAGTTTCAAGCTGTCTCAATTTATCATTCAATATTTTGAATTGTTGTTTCTGCAGTATTTTCGTAGACGTAGGAGTATTTTTCATGTTTGATCAAATGATTTTGTTGCTACTGTTTTAGAGGTTTTTTGTTGATTATTAGTTTTTAGTTTCGAACTATCTCAATTTGTCATTAAATGTTTTGATTTGTTATTTGTGGAGTATTTTTTGTAGACGTATGAGTATTGTTTATGTTTAATTCAAATGATTTTGTTTATGATTTATGTTAGTTAACTTGATATAATCATTAATGATGAATTTTATTTCATTTTTTGTTTCGTTTTAGAATTAGGTAATGATTTTTATTATCTCTTACTATTTGATTTGTGTTTGATTGATGGTATTGCTACTATTATTAATTTCCTCTGTTTTTATTTGTCACTAAGAGGCTTCCAAGTTCATTTTTGTATGATTTGTTGGTTGAATTTGTACTTCGAAAGTGGTTTGAGTTGTCTCGTTCTATTGTGAAATTTTCATATTCTATACCTAGTCATACTAGTTGTATCATGAAAAATGATGAGGATATGCATAATATGTTATATTTGATTCGTCCTAGTGGTTTGGATCGTGTTGAGGTTGTTGTTAATGCAAGTGGTCCATTGTTAGTTGAAGAAACGGCAAGTTCTGAAATTATACATGCAGATTCGTTGATTGATTTACAATGTCCATAGTCTAATGAGAATGACTTGCTTTTGAAGTTTTGTGCCCATCATGAGATGGATTTGTTAGGTTCTGATTGGGCAAATGCTATTCGAGAGGTTGGTCAAGCTTTTGAAGGTGGCATTTCTGGATTCCGTAATACTTTAGCAAAGTATGAAGTTGAGGTTGGTTTCAAGTATGATTATGTCAACGCAAAATGCAGTTTTGAAGAATCGAAAGGGTGCTTGTGGTGGATTTATGCATCGACTGAGAAGTCAAATGGATATGTATGTATTAGAACTATGAATAATGTTCATATATGTGGTGTTGCTATGAGGACTTCTAAAAATTGAAGGATGAGTTCTGAAGTTGTTTCTAAATTAATACTTGAACAAATTCGCAGGAAGCCTTTAACACGTCCCCTCACACGAGCTGATCAGCTTGGTGGTAGTGGCTTACGCCCCCTCACACGAGGTCATGGGTTCGATTCTTGCATCACTCATCGACACTCACGAGCGCGGGTAACGCCACGGAGGCGGGCTTTGCCTGAAATAAAGCCGTGCGGTCCGCTTGCGGCCCAGAGCGGACAATACCTCCATGGTGGTGTACCAGGCCCAGGTCTGTGCATCAACAAAATTCTATCACTTGAGGTGTCTTTTCACTTTTTCAGTATCTGCTAATTCAGCCTTCAACTTTCTATTTTCCTCCTTCTTTGATTGCAACTTCATTTTCAGAATTTTGTTATTATTTCTTGATTCTTCTAATTCTGCTTTTACCTTCTTCTTTTTCTCCTTTGTTCTTTCCCTTTTTGCATGAATCTTTATATTATTGTCATTTGTTTCTGCCTGTACTACAACCTTTTCCTCCAGTTGTTCTACTAGGTCACTGTTATTTTCTTGTAGACTCAGAATTTGAGCTTGGCATCCCTCCATTTCCTTCTCCAGGATTTTAAACCTTTCTCTTGTAATTTTCGGTTCATCATATTTTAAACCATTTCCTTCTCCATTTTTGGTTCATTATAAGCAGACCAGGCCACTTCTTCTTGGAGCCAGTTATCTTTTGTTCAAGTGGCCTGATCATCAAGTCTTCACTTGAGCCCAATTTCCGTTTCAACCATTGTACTTATATAAAATATCAATAGATTATATTATATTATTGTAGTCTACTGAACAGTACTCAAATACTACCGTTGAGTGACAGTCTCTTTTCAAGTTTATTTTTACACAGTTATTTGGCTTCTATGACGTGCTTTCTTGAGTAATTGTATTGGTTTATCAAATGATCATGAGAAAGAAAAAAATATATAATAGGGCATCGTTGTACGGTGCGTTTTAAGCAGCAAGCTGGTTGGGACCCTGTGAAGGTCAAATTAAAAATTCTGACGTACTTGTACAATAATTATATATAGAATTTCATATGGGGTGTGTATATATATATATATATATCTCATTTATGGTTTGGAAGATTGAATATTATTATGATTATTTAATTTTTGTTTGACACACACCAAAACATGTGAAGTGTCTTCGAAATTAAAGATGGGCATGCAAGGATCATGTGAAGTTTACCAGGTGTACCATCTTCTACATTAAATACAGCTTCTCTCCCATGTATATATATATATATATATATACACACACACACACATATAGACACCAACCTTATTTGCTTTGCATTCCCTACATTCATCAAATAAAGCTATCCCTCCCAACATTCTAATTGCTAGAAATTATTTAAGAAGACGTACACACAAGTCATGAAGAAGTCGTCTCCTGGAACCCACCTATATATTGTTCTTGCACTTAGCTTCACTGCATTCGCTTTTGTTAAAAGCCTTCGTTTGGTGCCCAGTCAATGTAAGTTTTAATTTCTATCTACTTAATTATGAGCTTAATCATAATTTTCTAATTCTATTTGGTTTAATTCTACATATGTAGATGTTCCCACTAGCTCGGACGAAGAAAGTGTCTCTCTTGATCATGGTCAAGATAAATTACACAACTTCAAGGTTTGTCCTTAATCATAAACCAAATATATAGTTTATGTTTTTGGTTAAAATTGAGGGTTTTTTCTCTTCTATATCTCGATTGTTATGTAGGGAGAGTCAGAAGAAGGAGGAGTACTAGGGATGGAAGAATACCCAACAGGATCAAGCATACCAGACTGCTCGCATGCATGTGGGGCATGCTTTCCATGCAAGAGAGTGATGATAAGCTTCAAGTGCTCTACCTCTATGGAGTCTTGCCCTATTGTGTATCGTTGCATGTGCAAAGGCAAATACTATCATGTTCCTTCTAATTGACTACTCAATTAATCAAAATTACAATGTTTGGAATTTTTTATAGCTAGTTCATTAGATTAATTGAATTACCAATATTGTGTGCCTTTCTTTTCGATCTATATATATATGTGCTGCTTTATATCAATGAATTGATGGAAACAAGAGGCTCCTGAAGTTGTCTTATTTTTTAAACTCCGTTTTTATATGTTAAAACTGGACGCATCGGTCATCGAACTAAAAAATTTATCGATTCCGAGTTTAACCGGGATTTTAAGGTGCTTAAATGAGATTTTTAGATTGATAAGTAATTCTGGTATCTTACAAGTTACAATTGCTAGAGCCGGATTTTGCTTCAAGTTTGACTCGTCAAGGCATTCATATATCTAAATATGGTTTTCTTATTTTTGAAAACATACATAAAAACTAGTCTAAAATAAGATATCCATCAGATTACCTAGACATCATCTAAAATAGTAAGTTGTTGTAGTGGTTTTCCACATCTAGGGGTGCTCACCGGGCTAGGCTCCGGGCGATTGGCCCAGGTTTAGCTAATTAGCTCGATCCAGTTTTTCTTTAACTTCTCTACCGACCCGACCGATAACCTTGTCGAGGGTAATGAAGTCACTGGGTCCCGGATGACCCTACACGTTGATAGGCCTACTGTCCCAGCCCACTTCAAGGAGGTTTTCTAAAGGCTCAATACTCAAATTTCAAGCATAAATTAGCCATATGGCCCAGCAAACGAAGCATTCAAGTTCAAAGCTGTAAACACTAAACAGTAGAGTGTAAACTTGAAAATTTGTCATACAAATGCAGTAATGTACAATCAACAAACATAAGCTTTCAAGTTTCAAGTGACCATCAATACAGTAGTAGTGCTTTCCAGTCACCCACAGTGCAGTAGTGCACCGTTGAGCTTTCAAGTGACATTCAAAATTGCCATACCTGAATAACACCTGTTTGAACATCGAAGAAACATTCAAAAGCATGGAAACTTCCAGACTTGAGGATTCTTAAACATTCAAAAATATTTCTCGACATTCAAAAGCATTACAGTAACAAGTCCACAAACATTGATCCAATATTCTAAGAAACTGGAGCAACTCAATTCCTTAGATTTAGGTTAGATTTAGCCTCTGAGAATAGGAGTTTGTCTGTTCTGGAATTGGAGCAACTCAATGTTAGGAATATGTACTACAAGATCTGCAATATTGTATTGGTAATATTTGTTAAATAAAAGTATTTTTTTAATTATAATATAATACCATGTGTAAGTGGGTGCAGAGATTTATTACTAAAAAGGACTCTCGGTGGAAGCTTATTGTCAGTAAGCTATACCCAAGGCAAAGGAATCTTGACCTTTTAATTCTTATGTTTCCATTCTCTGGAAGTCCATCCATAGCTTGGTGGCAAATGAAGATTACTCTCTTAGAATCACTGCAAAGATTGGCATTGCCTTTGCAGTGGTAATGGGAAGTCTACAAGATTTTGGTTGAAATTAGGATTGACAATAATCCTTCAAGCATTACCTATCAGAGACTTTTCTTGGTTTCCTTGCAGCAAAAAGATACTATTGATCAGATGCGGGTTCGATTAACTCAAGATGGGATTGATGATTGAGGTGGAGAAGAAGACTTTTCTCTTGGGACATTGATGCTTTCATCCTTTGTCAATCGAGTGGGAATAACATTATTTGGAAACACTTGGTGACGGGTGAGTTTACTGTAAATTCCCTCTATAATTTGCTCGCCCGAAATGCAGCTCATAGTTTTACATTGATATGAACTTGTTTTGCTTGTATTAAGATAAGACCCACTGAATACAATACCAAGAAAACAGAGGAAGAGAATAAAGACAAGTCACGGCAAAATACTTTTCAGAATGTCCATTACATATTCTTAATGCTCTATTTATTCTAGTCCCCGCACTCTCCTAAGATGACACGTAATCCTGCAACCTGTTAGGCCCGACCCTCTTACGCACCGGCCGTGATCCCACGTCTCCAGCAGCTCCCTCTGCCAAAGATTCCCTTGTAACCGATTCCATGTCAGCATCGTTAATGATAATTGATGGTGTCATCGTCCCCCTTGTTTCCATGCTATGACAATACTTGCTCGGTCGCAAGGAACCTTGTCTTCAAGGTTCAAGTCTGGAAATCCATGTTTAATTGAAGCCAAATCTTTCCATGTAGCATCTTCTTGAGGAATGCCCTCCCACTGAATTAACACCTGCGGAATCAGTTGTCCCTGACGAACAATGTCCCATTGGGCCAGAATAGCAACCGGTCGGACCCCAACTTCAGTAGTGGAAGTAAGAAGAGGAAGAGGAATGGTCTGATGCTCATGATGTCCCTTACACTATTTGAGAAGTGAGACATGGAACACTGGATGCAACTTGGCCGTAGAGGGCAAATCGAGCTTGTAAGCAACCTTCCCAATTTTTTGAATTATTGGAAAAGGGCCAACAAATCGTGGCCCCAACTTGTGATCGCGGCGTAGCCGTAATGACAATTGTCGATAAGGCTGGAGGCATAAAAAGACCAAATCCCCAATGTTGAAAGAAAGCTCACGCAGATGCTGATCCGCTTGATTGTTCATCCTCAATTGAGCGCCCTGCAAATTTTTTTGAGTGTGTGCAACACTTCATCTCGAGAAGCCAATTCCTTATCGACAGCGTCACAATTTGAGGAGCCTGGTAAATATCTCTGAATGACAGGAGGAGATCGACCATAAATAGCCTAAAAAGGGTCATTCCAGCAACAGTATGGTATGCGGTGTTGTAAGAATATTCAGCCCACGGAATAAACTTCACCCACTACTCTGGCGTTTGATGGACAAAACAGCGCAAATACATTTCCAAACACCGATTTAATGATTCAGTCTGCCCATCGGATTGTGGATGATAGGCACTGCTCATAGCTAACTTCGTACCTTGTAAATAGTGGGTCGCGATCTGTGACGATGGATCGGGGCAAACCATGAAGTTTGATAACATTCCTTACAAAGACTGTCGCGACCATAGTACTGGTAAATCGGCTAGGCAAAGGACAAAAATGAGCATACTTCGACAAACGATCTACTACCACCAGAATGGCTGTTTTTTCCCCTGATGATGGTAAGCCTACTATGAAATTCATATCTATGTCTTCCCATACCTGTGCTGGAATGGGTAACGGTTGTAATAGTACTGTTGGAGCTAACTGTGAAGTTTTCATTCGTTGACACACTAGACACTCCACTAAAAACTGACGCACATCCCGTTTCATAACTGGCCAAAAGAAGTTGGCGGCCAGTCGTTTGAAAGTTTGTAACTCACTAGCATGTCCTCCAATAGGGGTAGAATGAAATTCCTCTATCAACTTGAGCCGTAAGGAGGACATAGCAGAGAGGACAAGGCGCTGGTTGTAATAAATCAAATCGTTCCTCATAGAATATTTTGGCACTGATTCAAGTGCTGTTAAGAGTTTCTGAGAAAGATCTTTTAAATCCGTTGCATCCCGTGTTTCTTGTGTTAATTAAGTCAGAGCATCCACTTGAAGGGTCGAAATTGCTAAACAACTTGCATCTGGCCACTGTTGTCGAGAGAGGGAATCAGCCACAATGTTTTTTTTGCCTGCTCTGTATTGGATGTCAAAACTAAAACCCAATAGTTTCGTCATCCACTTTTGTTGCTCCGGTGTTTGTATCGTTTGCCCCATTAACTCTTTCAAACTACGCTGGTCGATATTGATAATAAAATGGTGTCCAAGTAGGTATCGACGCCATTGGCCACCGCGCTGGTAATGGCAAACATTTCGCGAGAATAGATTGAGGCCGCTTGCATCCATGGCGATAACTTGGCGCTATAATAAGCCAGAGGCTTCCCAGCCTGAGTGAGGACAGCGCCCACTCCAGTGCCCAAAGCATCAGTTTCCACCATGAATGGTATAGTGAAATTGGGCAATGTCAGAATGGGAGCAGCACTTAGAGCTACATTCAATTTCTCAAATGCTTCTTGGGCTGCATCTGTCTAGCGAAATGCATCTTTTTGGAGAAGATCCGTCAAAGGAGTGGCAAGAGTTGCGTACCCTTTGATGAATTGCCTATAATACCCAGTTAATCTCAAAAATCCGCGAAAGGCTTTAAGGGTGTTGGGTCGTGGCCATCGTTCAACAGCAAAAATTTTCTCCGGATCCATTTGTACGCCCTACCCAGAAACAATATGCCCAAGGTATTCCACAGCAGGCTGAGCAAATGTACATTTGGATTGTTTAGCTAGTAAGTGGTGTGTCTGCAAGACCTATAAGGTAAGCGACAAGTGATGCAGATGATCAACATGAGAACTACTATAAACCAAAATATCATCGAAAAAAACCAAAATGAATTTTCGAAGATAAGGCCGAAAAACTGAATTCATTGTGGCTTGGAATGTAGATGGTGAGTTGGTGAGACCAAACGGCATCACTAAATATTCATACTATCCTTCGTGTGTTCGGAATGCAGTCTTATGAGTATCGTCAGATCAAACTCTAATCTGATGATATCCCGCCAACAAATCAAGTTTGGAGAACACCACTGCACCGTGCAACTCGTCCAAGAATTCATCGACTGTTGGAATGGGAAATCGATTGTGGATGGTGATGGCGTTGAGCACTCTATAATTGGTACAAAATCGCCAAGAGCCATCCTTCTTTTTGACGAGCAAAACTGGTGACGAAAAGGGGCTCGTGCTGGGGTGAATAATTCCCTCCTTCAACATCTCTTGAACCATTCTTTCTATCTCTGTTTTTTGATAATGAGGATACCTGTAAGGCTTCATATTGACTGGAACGGCATCTTGTACAAGATGGATGGCATGATTTGAAAGTCGAGCTGGGGGAAGACCATGCGGTTTTCCATATCATACTGAGACAGTAACTTGTTCAATGCAGGGTTGGTCTCCTCAATTTCTCCTTGTACTACCTGAAACTCCATTGTCAATTGTAAATAAGTGTCAATCGCTCCTGAATGTACAAGGCGCCGTAATTGGTGATAATCCATTGCCGTTGGCACTTGAGCTGGCATAGCTTGTAGCACAATCGATTTCCCTTTTTGTGTTACTGTTATCATTCTCCTCTCGTAGTCATAAAGAATAGGATTGACCGTCCTCAACCATGATGCCCCTAATACTAGGTTAGCGCCTTCAATAGCCACTACGTAGAGATCAGCCATAAAAGGATGGTTGTGGATGTTGATAGAAACTTGACGAATATACCCTTCGCACAGTAGTTTTTCTCCATTGCCCACTGTGACCGACATCCTTGGAACAACTTCAATCGGAATTCCTAGCCGGCGTGCCATCCGGGTCTGCATAAAGTTATGAGTACTACCACCATCAACTAGGGTGTGCATCTGTATGCCCGCCACTGTTGTCTAGAAACGCAGGGTTTGAAGAGAGGGTGTGACTGTCAACGCGTGAAAAGAAATTACTGATTCGAGGTTTTCTTCCTCCGCAGCAGTAGCATTTTGAATCTCTGCAATTTGAAGTTTGATTGCTAGTTGAGCATCCTTCGTATCATCAGTGGCCTCGGCTGAATCTGCCAGGTCCAGATAGAACAACTGTTTCCTAGCAAGGCAACGATGTCCTGGAGAGAACTTGGCATCACAGTGATAATAGAGATTATTCTCACATTTTCGTTGCATTTCTTCAGTAGTAAGTCTCTTGAAAGGTATAGTGATGGTTGGCTTAGTGACAGGGCCGGTGGGCTTTGGTTGGGCTTCGGGAGGACGAATTGGGTTTGGTAGCAATAGACCACGAACCTGTACAGCCGGTCGAAAATCCATTCGAGGCAGCCCACTTGTGCTGGGGCCTCGTTTAAGAGCTTCCTACTTAGCAGTATGTAGGCGAGCAAGCCCTATGGCGTCATGAACCGTCGCTGGTTTACAGATCCGAACGTCATGTTGGATTCCAGCGGGCAACCCCGACAAGAAGAGACTAAGCCGAAAAGTCTCTGGTAGCTGTGGTACTCGATTATATAGAAGCTCAAACTGGGCCTGAAATTCCTCAAACGTGGTAGTCTGGGTGAGCTTTGCGAGGGCAGAGCGCCAGAGCCATGGTCGTCAAAAGCTGTTGGTCCAAATCTAACTTCAAGAGCTCAGGCAAAGTGCGGCCAATTAGTGAAACGTTGGTCAGCGTTCACCCATTGGAACCACTGCCACGCGGGGCCATCAAGATGATAGGAAGCTATTTCCACCTTCTGTGTCTCATTGGTCTGAAACATATGAAAAAATTGCTCTGCTTTGGAGACCCATTCTATTGGGTCTTTTCCTTCAAATCTAGGAAAATCGAGGCGAACTAATCCTGGAGGGAACGTTCCTGGTGTCACCGTGGTGTATGTAGTCAAAGGAGTTGGATTGAGTGTGGAGGATGAGGCTTGAGCGGGTTCAGCCAGTGCCTCGGATGAACTGGCCATGTAAGCCGATGACTGAGCCAATCGAAGAATCTGTTCAAGACAACCGTCCATGGTGGTAACCTTGTTGGTGAGGTCATTAACCGATTGTTGTTGAGTGACGGAGACCTGAGTAAGGTCCACCAACGCAGATTGAAGGGACCCCATTGTCGACTCGTGAAGAGACGATGACTCTTGCAATCGGTGAATAGCATCATCCATAGTTTTGCATGCGTGTCCCTTCGGCCATGGTGGACTTTCAATGAAAACACCAATGGTATGAACTTGTTTTGCTTGTATTAAGATAAGACCCAATGAATACAATACCAAGAAAATAGAGAAAGAGAATAAAGACAAGTCATAGAAAAATACTTTTCAGAATGTCCATTACATATTCTTAATGCCCTATTTATTTTAGTCCCCGCACCCTTCTAAGATGACACGTAATCCTGCAACCTGTTAGGCCTGACCCTCTTACGCACCGGCCGTGATCCCACGTCTCCAACAGCTCCCTCTCCCAAAGATTCCCTTGTAACCGATTCCATGTCAGCATCGTTAATGATAATTGATGGTGTCATCGTCCCCCTTGTCTGCGTGCTCATGACATACATCCCCAGAGACCCATATTTGCTCAAAAGTTTGGCTGGGTCTTGTACCGCCTAAACTCAAGTTATTTGCCTGGACTCTCTTGCTGAAAAATCCATATCCACGATAGTCTAGTACGTAAAGGTATTATCCCTGCTTTTGAAAATGTCTCCCCATTATGCTATGTAGCTCCCAAAATGGTGAAACACCTTGTTTGTGGGTGTGATGGGCCATGCTCCATTTGGTACCCAATCTCTGATTGGTGGAATTTAATGTGGTGTAATCCTGGCATGGTGAAAGGTGGTGTGCAAAAAACAGGCTTGAAGAACCTCATTTTTTGTCATTGTGTGGTCTATCTAGTTAGAAAGGAGTGGGATAATCTTCAATGCCAGGGCAGTGGATGAGACTCTATGTTTTCCTTGATTTTTGCTAGCTCCATATTTGGCTCTCATTTCTATTTCCTCACTTCCCATATTCGTGCAATCAATTGAGTAGCTCTTCTGTCCTCGTGAAATCTTGGAGGCCCTCTGCTCACCAATCTAGCCTACGATTATTTGGGCTCCTCTTTTACAGGGCCAGTTTAAATGGAATATTGATGGATCAGTGGTTAGGAAACCTGGAATTGCTGGAATCGAGGGAGTTCTAAAAAATGAGAATGGTGATTTTTTGTGCCTTTACTCTTGTAGTGTTGGTATTTGTAACTCTAATGAGGCGGAATTTAGAGCGATTTGTAAGGCACTCGACCTGTCTAATCTTTATCCTCCAGCTTCTCTATACTCTATCATTATTGAGACGAACTCCAAACTGCTTATCTATGGGTTCAAAGGGATATGATTGTGCCGCACAAGGTGGGGCAAATTTGCAATGTTGTGGAGGTGATTCAGGTTCAGTTCCCACGTATTCAAATAAATCACAGTCTCAGGGAGGTCAATGATACTGCGAATATCTTGGCAAAGGAGGGTCTATCAAAGGAACATGATTTGGTGTTGTGGTTTTGAGGTCCAGCTGTCGTACTGATCTGGCTATTGTATTGTTGTTCACATCTCTCCTTCATTCCTTATTTCTTTGACTATTAGCGGCTCTTGCTGTCCAGACCATCTCTTGATGCCCTATTGTGTTATTGCAGCAAGTCCACAAACATTGATCCACTTCTTGGTATAACGCCAAAAAGATGAAGCCAAAAAGATGAAGAAACAATTATAGTATAAGTCTCTTGGATATAAAAATATACAAATACCATGTGGTACTAGAACATTATTAAACACTAGTTGGAAAGCATTTATGGTAGTTAAATCAAAAGCAGTTACTCAATCACTATCAAGCAGTTATAAGAACATGACACACTTGGCAACAATCCCACATATTAAGCTGTACATACTGAGAGTCCAACTAATTACGTGCACGACCTAACAAAAATCATGCACGACCATAATAAAGATATTTACATGGTCTTCAAACAAGATATTTACATTTTGTTTGTCTACACTGTAATTGGTGCTTCTTGTCCTTGACTTGCAACACTATGAAGGCGTAACTCTGGGATGTCTGCTCCCCCACTTGGAACTCACTTCCTAAGCCCTATGCTCAAATTTGAAGAGATTCTCTTGCAATCACACTGCTCATCTCAGTATGCTTAAATTCGAATATTTCGATTGCCAATTATCATGACATCTGCTCTCAAGAATTTCCTAAAACTTGGGTTAATTCATCACACGGGCTTCTACTTACGTTGATCTGACTATTGGATATCTTTGCTCCTTTTTGTCTTGTTCTTGCTACTGATATCTCTACTTGTTTTGGTAAATATCACCACTTGTTTAGGTTTTCTTTTAGTTTTTGATTTTTGGGATTTGTTCCATGTTTTCTTTGTTGGCCATCTCTGTGATGCCCAGCCTTTTTTTGCATGTACTTTCGTGTTTTTGGTTGCTTTAAATAATATATGTTGGTTTATCAAAAAAAATAAATCATTCACGACCAAGATTTTACTAGCACAACCACATTAGATATATGCCCGACCAACTAATTATCATGTCCACACTCTAAATCATGTATGACCTACTATTTACGTGCAAGACCACATCCTAAATCATGCTCGGCCAAAATATATCGATCATTGACAGAGAATTTTTACAGGAAATGTGACCTATGTAAAATAGAAAAATACAAAACATTCACATACAGGTGAACATACTTGAACGAAAAACTTTAAACGAAAAACAGAAATGTAAGGCAGATGTTTCAATCTATTTGGAGATCAAAAATGAAGAATGAATTACATAGTGGAAAAACCCAGAGAAAAGAGTTTTGTTTTGTTTTTCCACAGGGGTATTTTTGATAAAAAAAAATATTAATTAGGTCATATATCCAGTTATTTTCGAATATGGTCATTTCTCAAAAAAAAAAAAAATCAACAAAATCATTTATCCAAAATTCCGTTGAAACTTCAAAGGTTGTAACGAAAATCTCGAATGAATATTCAACAACCGGACAGACCCGCGATCCTAGGTGGTTCCATAATGTCAAAAAATGTTCTTTGCATGGACTGCTGACTGAGCCGAGTCACCACAACTTTTACGTCTCTACGGAAACCATATAACGCACAAAGAAACCCAACAATCGAAGACAGCAGAAGCTGTTAGACCGGCAATAATGGCCATTAAATTCCTCCTAGCCTACTTCTTCTTCTCCATATCTTCCATGACAATTATTAAACCACAAGCAGAGAACATCTCACCTGGGTCTTCCCTTTACGCCTCTAATGCAACCCACACTTGGTCCTCTCCTGACAACACCTTCTCCATCGGCTTCGCCCAGCTCGGTCCAACCTCCTATGTCGCCGCCATCACCTACACTGGCGGAGTCCCCATCTGGACCACCGACACCGTTGATCTCGGTGGAGCCCTCCGATTTCTTTCGAATGGTAATCTCAGACTCGTCAATGGCTCTGGCGCCACTGTTTGGGAGTCCGATACCGGAGGGCTTGGCGTCTCCTACGCCTCAATTGACGACTCCGGCAACCTCATTCTCTTCAGAAATGACAGCGCCCCTGTCTGGTCCTCCTTCCAGTACCCGACTGACACTATTGTGCCGTCTCAGAACTTCACCGTCAATCACACTCTGAAATCGGGTCAGTACTCTTTTCGGCTACTAAGCTCGGGTAACCTCTCACTTCTCTGGAATAATACAGTTCTTTATTGGAATAAAGGATTGAATTCTTCAGTCATGTCGAATTTAACTTCCCCGACTTTAGAGTTGCAATCTGTTGGAATTCTCTCCCTCTTTGACTTAACATCGACAAACAAGTACAATTTTGCTTCCAGTAGTGACTACGGTGAAGGTAGCAGTAGCACATATAGATTCTTGAAGCTAGATAATGATGGGAATTTAAGGATTTATAGCACTGCTGGTGGTAGTGGCGTCACAACAGTGAGATGGTCAGCTGTTGTTGATCAGTGTAGAGTTTTTGGATTCTGTGGGAACATGGGTGTATGTAGTTACAATGATTCGAGCCCAATTTGTGGTTGTCCGAGTGAGAATTTTGAACCTATTGACCCCAAAGATGGCAAAAAAGGCTGCAAGAGGAAAGTGAGGATTGAGGATTGTGTAGGGAGTGCTACAATGCTGAATTTGGAGCATGCTGAATTCTTAACCTTTCCCCCCGATCGACCTTCACAGGTGTTCACTTTGGGGATCTCTGCTTGCAGTTCGAATTGCCTGGGGAGTGAAAGTTGTGTTGCTTCAACTTCATTGTCCGATGGAAGTGGATTGTGTTACATGAAGACCCCTGCTTTTGTAAGTGGATACAAGAGCGCTGCGCTTCCTAGTACTTCTTATGTGAAGGTTTGTGCACCTGCACAACCATACCCTGTGCTTAATGTCGAGCCAGTGGGGGAGAGGAAATGTTGGAGGCGGCCTTTCTGGATTCTCAATGCGGTTATTCTTTTTGTTTTGATTGCCTTGGTGGGTGGTTTGTTGTGGTGCTGTTGGAGAAATCGGACTAACGTTGGGGGATTGTCTGCTCAATATGAGCTTCTTGAGTATTCCTCTGGCACGCCAGTGAAGTTCTCT
The DNA here is from genome assembly GCA_963580455.1 of Euonymus europaeus. NCBI lineage: Eukaryota > Viridiplantae > Streptophyta > Magnoliopsida > Celastrales > Celastraceae > Euonymus > Euonymus europaeus. The sequence goes on along the minus strand of OY756961.1, from coordinate 8,827,784 downwards.
TATAAGGAGCTGCAGCAGTCCACAAAGGGATTCAATGAGAAGCTTGGAGTTGGAGGTTTTGGATCTGTTTATAAAGGGGTTCTTGCTAATAGAAGTGTTGTTGCCGTGAAGCAACTTGAAGGGATTGAGCAAGGTGAGAGGCAGTTTAGGATGGAGGTAGCAACCATTAGTAGCACCCACCATTTAAATTTGGTGAGATTGATTGGTTTTTGCGTGGAGGGTCGTTACAGGCTTTTAGTATATGAATTCATGAAAAATGGTTCTCTAGATAGCTTCCTATTTACGACAGAAGAGCAGTCAAGCAAATTACTGAATTGGGAGTATCGGTTTAAAATTGCCCTTGGTACCGCAAGGGGAATCACTTATCTGCATGAAGAGTGTCGAGACTGCATTGTTCACTGTGATGTTAAGCCTGAAAACATTCTCTTGGATGAGAATTACAATGCCAAAGTGTCAGATTTTGGTCTTGCTAAGCTCATCAATCCAAAAGACCACAGGCATGGGTTAACGAGTCTTAGGGGGACTAGAGGGTATTTGGCACCTGAATGGCTTTCAAATCAACCAATAACTTCTAAATCTGATGTTTATAGCTATGGAATGGTTTTATTAGAGATAGTTAGTGGGAGAAGAAATTTCGAAGTGTCGACAGAAAGTAATGGGAAAAAGTTCTCTGCCTGGGCTTATGAGAAGTTTGAGAGAGGTGATGTGCTGAGTATTGTTGACAAAAGGCTAGCTGATCAAGACATGGATATGCAGCAAGTGATGAGGGTTGTTCAGGTAAGCTTTTGGTGCATCCAGGAGCATCCGTCTCAGAGGCCAATGATGGGGAAGGTAGTGCAGATGCTAGAGGGAATTACTATGGTGGAAAGACCACCAGCTCCATCTATGTTTAATGAAGGTTTAATAACTTTAAATAGTGTCGATGTGAGCAGTGATTTTAGTACCCTCTCCATGATCACCACAGCCTTGCCACCTCTTTCTTCCTCTTCAGGCTTCGAAAATGCAGGAGGTTTGCATCATGCTTCAATGACGAATAGAGAGAGGGCATCTTCATCACTACTAATATCTGATCCCTAGTTTTCGGATTGTTATTTGTTTCTGTCCAGCAACCTGGGAAAGTAAGTTCATAATAACAATTATCAGTTTTCACATGCCGGGTAATTAATGAATGCGAAGAAAGCTAACCAGTCCATACAAAATTAACCGTGTCTCCTTGTGGTTAGGAATGGGAATGCCGGAATGGTTCGACCGTGTGATGCTTGATATTTGGACCACAACAATGCAAAGATTTGATGTTTTTGTTTGGTGAAATCATTCATTCTATTTCTGAAGGTTTACAGTTTTCTCGATTCTGTTCTTTAAGTTTAAATTTTATTTATTATATCCTCGATGTTTCAATTGTTTCTCGATTCTATCCAAGGGTCAACATTTCAATGCTGACTTCGACAAATTTGTTGACATGACTACCATTTGGAAATTCTTTTAAAAAATAGTAATTTCGTTTTACAAAAAGAAAAAAACTCTAATTAATTTTAAACACCTGAAAAATTGAATAAAATACCAAAAAAATAAAATAAAATAGAAACTCCATTTCATCCCCAACTGCACTTCCTCCTTGAATTGCTTTCACTGGATCTTCGACAGGTAGTGCATCGAAATGACTCCAGCCATTCCTGAAGCATTTCAATTACTAGAGTTATGAACTGCCAACAATACCCCAACATACAATCCTAGGAATGAACTCTCTAATTTGGTCATCAGTCATTCCTGAAGCAATCCAATTGAATGATGGCGAGAGATTATAGGCCAACAGAGTTTCAGGGCACGTGCTTTTCACGCCTCAAGAGAAATTGGTGCACTCAGCCATGTCTGGGCTACACGAGAACAGATTTGGTTGCCGCCTACTTGAGAGGCGTCCGTGGCAGAAATTTGGGTAAAGATAGAGGAATGGATGCCTCTCGATCTGCGATCTCTTTCTTTCACTCCTTCGAGTGGCTGTTGGCTGTTCCTGTTTGTTACTTTTTGTACAAGCAGATACATGACCCTTATTGATTAGTCGAATAGGTGTATTAGAGGCGACAAAACCTGAATGTGATGATTTAAACAAACCTTAGAGGAATCATGTTTTAGATGGTTTCTGGTGGTACAAAATCCAATCAACCAACCACAGCTGGTCCATCAAATGCTTCTACGCCAAGTAGTAGCACCACTGGACGAGGGCGAGGGAAGACTATTGTTCAATTTTTGTGGGAAAAGAGCTTGCTTCAGTGTGAAGGAGTTCAACCTTATCACAAGGCTGAATTGCTTACCCATTCCGGAGGTGGTTACTAATTCAGATTCCATGCAGCTAGTCAATAATGTTTTTGGTGATAAGACAATAATCTCTTGCAATGATCTTGAGTTTAAGTTCAAAGAGTGCAAGGATTCAGACACTAAATACAAGCTAGCACTTGTTCTCTTAGTTGAATTGGTCTTGCTTGGAAAAGAGACTAAGTTATCAATCGACCTCCAATGGTTGGAATTGGTGGAGGACCTTGAAGCATTCAACAAATCCCATGGGGTACTGTATGCTTCACACGCACAGTACAGGGGTTGAACTCCGCCCTACTTGGGAGAGCTGACAAATTTCAGGAGAAGAAATTTAAAACAAATTTCTACAGCCTTGTAGGCTTTCCTTATGCATTTCAGGTATATAATTCATTTTGTTTGGTTTAGTCTTGTCATATGACTGGCTTGATTAATGAGTTATATGAGTGATTTTATATAGTCATATTAGTGGGTTGGATGTGTGATATGACTGGTTTCGAACAGTTATATCTTGGTTTAGAATCGGCTATATGCTTGGTTTAGAACATCCTTGTCGCAACCGGTTTTGTGAAAGAAATAAGTCGCCACCAATTATAATAGGTGCAATTGGTCAGCATAAAAATAGTTTGGTCTTTGTGAAAGAAATAGTTTGGTCTTTGGTCAACCGGTTTTGTGAAAGAAATAAGTCGCCACCAATTATAATAGGTGCAATTGGTCAGCATAAAAATAGTTTGGTCTTTGTGAAAGAAATAGTTTGGTCTTTGGTCAACCGGTTTTGTGAAAGAAATAAGTCGCCACCAACTATAATAGGTGCAATTGGTCAGCATAAAAATAATTTGGTTTGCGAAAATCCATAAATCGGATAAGCAAGTTTATTACGTATGGGGAAGGTGTGAGGCACCCCACAACGTCTGTTTTAAAAAAAACAGTTGTCAACTTAACTTTTAATTATCCCATTAAACTATTTTGAGAAAATTAATTGTAACAAAAATACATATATAGGATAAAAATAATTATATAAAAAAAGCTATATTGAAATAGGATAAAATAATTTTAAGAAATATAAAAAACTATATGAAAATAGGATAAAATAATTGTAGAAAATATATAAGACTATATCGAAATAGGATAAAATAATTTAATAAAATATAAAATTATATCAAAAGAGGATAAAATAATTTTAGAAAAATATATAAAAACTATATCGAAAGTCTAATATTGAGGATTATGAAATTCTTCCATCAAATGGTCAAATTTTCAAGAAACGCTCTCACCTCGAGAATCTTTTTGAGGGTGCATCCAATGCATTCCCCAAATTAATTTCATCGTAGGTTAAGATTTTTGATATAATTTTTATACATGAATAAAATATACAATACATAAGTCTAATAATATAGTATAATAATAATAATAATAATTAATAAGAATATAAAAATATAAAAATAGAAATAAAAAAAGGAAAATAAAATACAAAATAATAATAATAATAATGAATAAAGATAATAAAATAGAAAATAAAAAAATAAAAATAAAAAGATAAAAAGTTACAAACGAAAGTAAGATAAAGATAATAAATAAGTAATAGATAAAAAAAATTAAAAAAAATGAGAACAAAATAAAAATGAATAAAATAAGAATAAAATAAAAAATGTTGGGAACCGAGCTTTGTGGATTATACGATATTGAATTATCGCAAATCTCCTAATCAAACATATTAACATATTAAATCATATAATTTATACATATAATCACATAATATGGAAAAACACATTTCAAGTAAAACATATTATCAACAAATAACAAATAGCAAACAAAAATTACACATTGAAGGGACTCGGTTCCCGTTTTTTTATATTGATAACTCATCATCTCAACCATACTATTAAATTAATATGATTGAAAAAATTATGATTTATTATCGAAGTAAAATTATTATATTGAAGGTTCCACATTAAACCTCATGAAACCTTATTCCATCCGATGGTTAGGATTCCATGAAATTCATTTCCTCAAGAATCCTTTATGGAGAGCATCCAATGCTTCCTTGTTGGTTCCGTCATCGGACCATTTTTCAATACAATAATTAGTGCCTTGATAAACAAATAATACACCAACGAAAACAAACCCAACCCATTTAATGTTAGATAATAAGACATCATATGGGCGAGCAAAATCAAGCATTATCTTACCCCAAAAACAATTACTTGAAAACCAATTCACTTTATAAAAATATTTCATACAAGCAAATAAAACCAAATATTCCACAACCCTAGGAGATAGTTACCTAATGAACAAATATCAACCAAACTAAAATAGACTTAATTCATTTCATGTTTGACAGCAAGATTTTACACACATAAAAATCAAATATTTTGTGATCCCGAATAAACTGTAGTCGTATCATGTCATAGGAGTTTATCTAAAATCCAGAACACATCAAAATCCAGAACTCAAAATATAGTCAAGGGAAGTTTATCAATGTATATTACTCCATAAAAACATGTTCACCTGCACAGCAATTCAATAATGGATTACTAACAACATGTATGCATTTAAAAAGTCATAAATCTCTGTAGCATTTCAAACCAATTCGCAAGTTTACACTGAATATAAATGTCTAAAATCTCATGGGAAAACAAATCGACATAATCAAAACTAGCATTCATCAAGTAGGTATCCCAGAAATTTATGTGCAAGAACGAGAATGACATCGAGTATCCACAGGAAAAATATGGTATGCCGAAAGCTTCCGAGTAATTAAAGTATCATGACAACATCAATCCCAAAAAAACAGAAATTACCAACACGCTTGACCAAAATTGAGGAAAAGAAGGATTGAGCACATGGAAATAATCATTTCTCCCAACCTACAATTCATCATGTATACAGCCTTTAATCGGCACGAAGGGAACTGAGAATATCAATAGTAAGTGATGAGGATAATTTTCCCCTACAATGACAACACGACACGTGGATATAATTGTCACCAGCTTCATGCTCGGTACCAAGAAGAAGGATGTACATTCCTCGGTACTCATCCTCAGAGTGGTAAAAAGCTGTCATGAACTACCCAAACAGGAACTACCTTCACTATAAAAAGGGGCAAACCCTCAGGTAAAAGGGGACGATTTTTTGACTAATTACAAGAGCACCGAGCAGTGCACTTCACAGAGTTCCTTTGTGCTAGCATCTGACTTGAGCGTCGGAGCGCCAACGCCAGAGAACACTCTGTGGCGGGCCTCTAGCTTACGTTTGCTCTTTGTCACAGGATCATTCTATTATCGGAAGGAAGCTAATCCGAGGAAGGACATCAACAGACGAGAAAGCTCTTGTTCAAACCTATCCTGATACGTCTTGGACCGATTTGAGACGTCATCAGTAAGGATGGATTACGACAGGTTGATTGGGGAAGAAACAATGATGCTATGGGACTTGTAACTCAGGAAATTTTTCTAACAGAGAAGGATAGGTGATGGTAATTTCGGGCTGTTAGATGAAGAAAAAAGTCCGATGGGCTCCCAGAATCCCACCTCGAATCTCCTATTTATAACCTGACAAACACCCAAACCAAATCCTCTTTGAATCCCGAAATCCTCTCCTAAACCTCCCAATCTTTTCATCTCCCTCCGGCACTTCCTCTTTATCCCTCTCAAAGTTGATTCCTTTCCTAAAACAAAACCCTAAATCGATTCTCCTCCCTCAAAATAATCCCCGAAATCCTTAGTCTAGGACTCCGAATCACTCCTATCATGTGAACCCTAAGATTCTGGCGCTTTTCTCTCTCTGTTTCTTCCTTCCCGGCGCCTTTCCCTCTCTGTTTCCTTTTCTGGTTGCTCGACGCGTCTCTCTCCTTTCAACGGCCCCTTCCTCTTTTTTCATTTTCTGCATTTTCTTTAGGCATTAGGGCTACATAATACATGGGCCGGGCTGTCAAATGAGTTTGGGTAATTAAAGGCTATGAACCAATTAGGTGGCGCCGTCTGTGGGAATCCATAACAAAAATTATGGTTCGGGCTAGAGCTTTTAGAGGAGAAGAACAACAGGCTGAGGCAGCAAACGAAAATGCCGAGCAGCAGCCTCAACCATTGATGCAAGATCAGATCGCCGAACTATTGCAACAGATGAATGTTCTCGCGCAACGCCTGGATACGATCCAAGGACAAGTGCAAGGTCACCAACCAATCCAAAATGAGAGCATTTCTCATGAGACGAGAAATGACCACTCTCACACTGATGAGTCAAGAAATCCCGACGTTCCAGGAACCTCGGTAACTATTGCTCGAAAAGCTCAGCCCACTCATACTTACGAGGGGGATATCAAGTTCATCGAGGGGGTAGTGGATCGCAAAATAGCTGCTTTGCAAGGTCGTCCCTTCTTCGATACAATGGACTGGGATAGGAACTTGACTCCATTGTCGACCGAGGTGCAACAAGCTCGGGTACCGACAAGCTTTAAGGTTACCAGTGTGGAAAAATATAATGGGACAGGGGATCCCCTAGACCATGTTATCGGCTTTCAAACCATGATGGAGTTCCAGCGGGCCTCTCAGGAAGCTTGCTGCAAAATCTTCCCAGTCTCGCTTGCCGGGGTTGCAAGGCGTTGGTTCAGAGCTCTGCCACAAGGCAGCATTCACAGTTTTGACGACCTAACGAACAGGTTCATTGCTCATTTTGCAAGCTCCAGACCGGTGAAGAAGACCAACGCCACACTGGTTACCATTAGACAGAAATCGCAGGAGAGTTTGAGGGAATTTGTAACTCGGTTCAACAGTGATTGCTTAGAGATACCGGACCTTCAGCCAATCATAGCCATTACAGCCTTCACGACTGGAGTGCGGCATGTTACGTTGAAGCATTCATTGTCGAAAAAGAATCCGAAAAGTATCCCCGAACTGCTCTCAAGAGTTGAAAAATACATTACTGCTGACGAAATGATGGCTGAACCACATGTAACCGAGCAATCCTTAGACAGATCTCCCCCGAGGATAAGGTCAGATGCTGGTCGACCAACCGAGAGGAAAAATAGTGGATTCAGTAGATCATTCACCAGAAGAGATGACCGAGCCAAACTTGAGAGATATGATTCCTACACTCCACTCAATTCTTCTTTGAAAAGAGTATTGAATGAGATACAGGATCGCGACATCGTCAGGTGGCCGGCAAAGATGAAGCCAAGTCCAGGTAGGATGGAGAGCGACAAGTTATCATCGCCAACTACACGGTCAAGAAGGTCTTGATTGATAACAGGAGCGCAGCGGATGTTCTTTTCTATCATGCCTTCAAACAGATGAACCTTCCGAGAGAGAGCTTGAAGAAGTTTTCTTCACCCCTATACGGTTTCACGGGAGAGCAAGTTGTCCCTGTCGGGATAATAAGTCTACCCATAACCTTGAGTGATTACCCGAGATCAAAATTATTCATGGTGGAACTTCTGGTCGTCGATGTGAAGACCCCATACAACGCGTTGATTGGCAGACCACTGCTTCATAAGGCCCGAGCAGTTGTCTCAACTTATTCCCTGAAAATGAAATTCCCCACTGATCAAGGAGTAGGAGAAGTTCAGGGCGACCAAAAGCTCGCTCGCCAGATGTATGTAACCGATCTAAAAGAAAAGAAAAAGCCAGTCTCAATCATAGAATTGGTCGATGATCAGAATAATCAAATCTTGAAGCCCTCGCCAGGCGAACAACTCATCGCACTTCCTGTCGAGCATGCAACGGAGAAGAAATTGTACTATGGTTCCGAGCTTAGCAAAGATTTAAGCGAAGGCTTGACGAATCTACTTTTGGAAAACATCACCACATTTGCATGGAGTGCACATGAGATGCCGGGTATCAGTGCTGATGTTATCACTCACCATCTGAGTATCAAACTTGGTAGCCGACCAGTAAAGCAAAAGAAGAGGAATTTTGCACAAGACAGGCAAGAAGCCATCAAAACAGAAGTTAACAAGCTTTTAGATGCTGACTTCATCCGAGAAGTACAATAACCAGAATGGCTTTCTAATGTTGTTATGGTAGCTAAACAGAATGGTAAATGGCGCGTGTGTGTAGACTTCACTCACCTAAACAAGGCCTGTCCGAAGGATAGCTACCCGCTGCCGAAAATCGACCAACTGGTAGACGCAACCTCGGGAAAGGGTCTCCTCAGTTTCCTTGATGCCTACTCAGGATACCATCAGATTCAAATGCATCAAGCTGACGAGGAACACACCTCGTTTGTTACCCCTGAGGGTACATATTGCTACCAATTTATGCCTTTTGGGTTGAAGAATGCAGGGGCTACCTATCAACGACTAGTCAACAAAATGTTCTCCCCAATGCTCGGAAAGACAGTTGAACCGTACGTCGATGACATAGTCGTTAAAAGCAAAAAACCCAAGGAGCACTTGGGCGACTTGCAGGATGTATTTAATGTTTTGAACAATTTTGGAATGAAGCTCAATCCCGAGAAGTGTACGTTTGGCGTTTCATCGGGTAAATTCCTCGGATTCCTCATCTCCAAACGAGGAATTGAGGTGAACCCTGAAAAGGTGTTAGCGATAATTAACATGCAAGCCCCGAGGAACAAGAAGGAGGTTCAACAACTCACCGGGCGAACTGCAGCACTAAACCGATTTCTCGCCAGATCAGGGGATCGGTGTAAACACTTCTTTAACGCACTCAAGCAAACAACCGATTTTCAATGGAATGAGCACTGTCAAGAAGCTTTCGAGGAGTTCAAGTCTTATCCGAGCCGACCACCTCTACTCACTGCTCCAAAGGAAGGAGAACCGTTATCCCTCTACTTAGCTACCACTGAGCATGTAGTGAGTGCCGTGCTCTTAAGCGAGGGAGAGGATAAGGTTCAGAGGCCAATATACTACACTAGTAAGGTTCTCACTACAATCGAGAAGAGATACGCCAAGGCCGAGAGAATGGCCCTGGCACTGGTGACCACGGCTAGGAAGTTGAGACCATATTTTCAAGCCCATACAATTACAGTGCTGACTGATCAGCCGCTCAAGAGCATTTTACAGAATCCAGACATATCGGGAAGACTTATTAAGTGGTCAGTCGAACTTAGTGAGTTTGATATCTACTTTGAACCGAGAAGAGCAATCAAAGCTCAAGTCCTCGCGGATTTCATTACTGAATGCCAACATCCTTTAGAGGAAGAAGCTCCGCAGGAGCAATGGCAACTCTTCGTCGATGGATCTTCGAACAAGGATGGCAGCGGAGCAGGGATTCTGCTTCTCGGACCCGGGGGCATGACCACTGAGTATGCCCTCCGTTTCCAATTCAAAGCCTCTAATAACGAGGCTGAATATGAAGCACTGCTAGCTGGATTAAAGCTGGCCATCGAGCTAGAGGTTCGCAATTTGCTGATTCACAGCGATTCACAGCTCGTCACCGAGCAGGTCCGTGGAGAATATGAGGCGAGAGGCTCCAATATGGTCAAATATCTTGCAAAAGCTAAGGAGCTGATGAGTGAGATCCCGAATGTTGAAATACTGAGAGTGCCTCGAGAAGAAAATCAGCAAGCAGACGTATTAGCCCGACTTGCGTCAACAAGCAAGAAAGATCATGCTTCCTCAGTTCGGATAGAAATGCTTCCTAAACCGAGCATCTTTGTTAAAGAAATTGCGGAGATCAACACTGAACGATCTTGGATGGATGCAATACGAGCCTTCCTCACTGAGGGGCGATTGCCAGAAGACAGGAACGAGGCTAAAAGTCTCCGAGCAAGGGCAGCGAGGTATTCAATTATTCAAGGAACCCTTTACCGACGATCTTACACACTCCCTTACCTTAAGTGCCTTGCTCCATGAGAGTCTGATTACGCTCTCCGAGAAGTTCATAAAGGAATATGCGGCAGCCACTCCGGTGCAAGGACCTTAGCTAACAAGGTCTTGCGCTGCGGGTATTACTGGCCGACCATGAATAAGGATGCAAAGGAGTTGGTGAGGAAGTGTGACAAGTGCCAGAGACATGCCAACGTATCGCATCGCCCACCATCGGAGATTACAGTGATGGAGAACCCTTGTCCATTTGCACAATGGGGGCTGGATTTATTAGGACATTTTCCTCAGGCAACAACCCAAAGGAAGTTTCTCATAGTAGCAGTGGATTATTTCACGAAGTGGGTTGAAGCCGAGCCTCTGGCCACAATCACTGACCACAAGGTGAAAGACTTCATTTGGAAAACCATCATCTGCAGATATGGTGTTCCTCGGATCCTTATTACTGATAATGGCCGACAGTTTGTGAGTGCCAATATACGGCAGTTTTGTGACGAACACGGCATCAACCTCAGGGTTACTGCCGTAGCTCACCCTCAAGCTAATGGACAAGTAGAAGTCATCAACCGAATCATACTACAAGGAATCAAGGCTCGTCTGGACCAAGCCAAGGGACTTTGGACCGAACAGCTCCATAGCGTCCTCTGGTCTTATCGGACTACGCCTCGGACATCAACAGGAGAGACACCTTTCTCCTTAGTATTCGGATCAGAAGCTGTTATCCCAGTTGAAATTGGAGTTCCCACTCCTCGTATAACTGAGTTTGAAGAATCAGGTAACAGTGACTTATTGCTCAACAATCTTGATTTCTTGGAAGAAGCTCGAGAGACTGCTCGGATCAGGATTGCTGCTTACAAACAAAGAACGGCCCAATATTACAACAAAAGGGTCCGAACAAGGAAGTTTTTAGAAGGAGACTGGGTTCTAAGGAAAGCTGCTGCAGCCGGAAGGCATCCAGGTAAGCTCGGAGAAACTTGGGAAGGACCTTTCCGAGTTATCAAAGTTCTGCTTGATGGTACTTACAAACTGGAAAATCCCGAGAAGCCTGGAGAGATGAGACCTTGGAATGCCGAGAACCTCCGAAGATACTATGTTTAATTTCATCCTGCTGGCATGTACTTAAGCACAATTTCCATTTCAAAACTCGTTTCTTACACAAGACTTAGGATTTTGCTGATCCAATGAAAGTAGTTTGTTTTGCTATAAGGATCCTCAAAAGTAAGCGTTGCTCGGCACAAGTCAGCCGCAATGCCTGAGCATTATTACAAGCCCGCTAAGGTCAGGAGACCGAGGAAAAACATGGTTTTGTTTCAACTCATTTAATTTGAGTTACAACAGCCAAGCAGAGAAACAAGTTAGCTACGACCCGAGAAAGACTGGGCCACAGCAAACATGGTTTTGTTTCAACTCATTTAATTTGAGTTACAACAGCCAAGCAGAGAAACAAGTTAGCTACGACCCGAGGAAGTTTGGGCCACAGCAAACATAGTTTTGTTTCAACTCATTAAATATGAGTTACAACAGCCAAGGGGAAACAAGTTGGCTACGACCCGAGCAAATTTGGGCCACAGCACTACTTGTTCCCAAATCAGTTACAACAAGCTGCGTTTTAAGTTATGATTTCCGAGGAAAAAGATGGACAGTAATAGACAAGGAATGGGAAGAAAAGAACTCGACTTCATTAAAATTAAAAACGTTATTTACAAATGTTGAGAACAGAGTTTGATCAAGAAGGAAGAGAAAAAGGGCCAGTTTCTAATTTTCAATATCAACTAGCTTCTCGGCAGCCCTCTCTGCCTCACCCTCAACAGAAGGAAGGGGCACGTCGACTTCTTCATTCCTCGGAGGAATCGGCGGAGCATCAGTCTCCGTGTACCCATCGATGTCCTCCTCGACGTCCCCCTCATCCTCTTGAAGTAGGCGGAACTGCTCGTAGGCATCTTCCTTCACCACATCCTCGTCGTCTTTCCCCGCGATGACTGGACATAGCTCATCCAAAATGTCCGAGCTCTGGCCTTTGCCGACGAGGAACCTCCGAGCTTCTTTGACAGCAGCGTGGAAGCAGAAAAAGCCTTCTTGCTTAAGGGTTAGTTGGAACTCCTTAGAGTCGCGAAACTCTCGGAGACCAGCTTGTCGCCCGCTTTCAAACAGGATGGCCCCTTCAGCCTCAGCTGCTGACTTTTGTCTTGCCAGCTCATCCTCGGCTTCTTTCAGCTTCGTAGCCATCAGATTCTCTGATGCCTGCCTTTTCTCGAGTTCCAACCTCGTCAGCTTCAAAGCGGTCTCTGTCCGACCAATAGCTCCCTTGAGTAGAAAAATTTCTTGGGCAGCAGTCCTCTTCTCGGCCTCGGAGCTTCGTATGTCAAGTGACAACTTCCCGAGAAGCGAAGTCAACTGCAAATGACAACAAAAAAGAAATGAGTTATTAAGCAAGCTGAAGGAAAACATGCTAAACAATGTTCCGAGCGGAAGAATGTACCTCCATCAGCTTAACAGCCGAAGCCTCCATCCTCTCCTCGGTGGCCATCTCCTCGGCTCGCCACCCGAGAGTTGGTCACTGTATCAGAGAGACGCACATTCCACTGAGGAATGTGAACGTCTCCCATCCTGTGAGGAGGAGAGGAAGAGCGGGCGTCGGATGTACGAGAAGGAGATCCAACGGCCCGGAAAGATGGGGTGGAAACGAAGACACCACGACCGCGACCCAAGTCTTTTCCTCGTCCTGGTTTGACTTGGGCACCCTCAGCAGAGGCATCCCTTTTCTTCTTGCTCGGTTCAGCACCCCATCAGGTCTCTTCTTCTTGCCCAAGTTGGCAGTCTTTTTCTGCAACTTCAGGTAATTAGCAGCCGACGACATATCTGAGAAGTAACAAGAATCAGTAATCAACATGATTAGTATAACAAAGTTATAAAGAAAACCAAGCAAGAGGAGGTCCCCACCTTGCATCGCTTGCTCGGACCTATGAGCCCTTGTAAAGTCTACAGCTCGGCATATCATAGGCACAGAAGGCTTAGTGAAAGGGCCTCTGAGAGTAAGATACCAGTCAAGCTCCTGAGGAGAAAGTTGGGGAAGTCGCTTGAACTTACTGAATTTTGGGACAACCCACGAGGTCCTAAAAGGAAGATTCTCGTCCTCGCCCAAAGGCATCCGAACAAAGAAATAACTAGACTTCCAATGATGATTGGAAGAGGAATATTTTGGAGCAACCAGACCCTTCTTGAACTTTAAATAGCAAAGTCCAGGGTTTCTCGGAGCTCTACAAAGGGAGAAAATGTGTTGAAGGACATTAGAAGAAAAAGGGACGCGAAGCTCGGTACAGTAGTAGAGAATTGTGCCGAGAAACACCCAAGAATTGGGAGCAAGACAGGTTGGGCAAATGTCGAACCGATCAAAGAAGGAGCATATTGCTGGGGCAATCGGTATCCGACAACCAAATGATAATGCGGTGGTAGAAATGGCAAACTCCCCATGTTGAGGACGGAATGGAGATACTCCCTCGGGCACAGGCCTGCAAGGGTAGGGAATACCGAACAACTTGCGTTGGGATTCCACCTCGGAGGCTGAAAGGCTACAGCTAAGATTCCTAGGCTCCCTAGAACCATCACCTGCTGCTCGGGCCTTCTGTAGTTCGAACCCAGGAGGGGCAAAGAAAGGGCGTTCTGCTAAGGGTAGCCTAATGCTCGTCCTAACAGGAGGAGAGTTAGAGGTCGAAGGAGAAGTTCCTAAATCGGCTTCCTCTAACACATTAATATTACTATCCGAAGAAGGGGAAGACATTTCTCGTACCTGATGAGATGAAGAAGGGATAATATTTGCTCGGAAAAAGAAGATTACGTTTGCTCGGATAGACAATGCTCGGGGCTCTCAATCTTGGCAGCGAATGAATTGGACAGTGACGTCCTCGCTATTTATAGTCGAAGACCGCCCCGGTCAATGGACCCGATGACGAGACGTACTGCATTCTCTCATCTGGGCCGCTCAACCTCTGCACATCAGATGACCACTGCATCAAGATCAATCAAATCTTAGTCGTTCAACGACTCACAATTAATGTCAGCCTCGGGAACTCAAACGTCCACTCATACAGACCTATCATTGGTCCTACGATGACCAATCACAGGTCTGAGGGGGCAAGTGATGAGGATAATTTTCCCCTACAATGACAACACGACACGTGGATATAATTGTCACCAGCTTCATGCTCGGTACCGAGAAGAAGGATGTACATTCCTCGGTACTCATCCTCAGAGTGGTAAAAAGCTGTCATGAACTACCCAAACAGGAACTACCTTCACTATAAAAAGGGGCAAACCCTCAAGTAAAAGGGGACGATTTTTTGATTAATTACAAGAGCACCGAGCAGTGCAGTTCACAGAGTTCCTTTGTGCTAGCATCTGACTTGAGCGTCGGAGCGCCAACGCCAGAGAACACTCTGTGGCGGGCCTCTAGCTTACGTTTGCTCTTTGTCACAGGATCATTCTATTATCGGAAGGAAGCTAATCCGAGGAAGGACATCAACAGATGAGAAAGCTCTTGTTCAAACCTATCCTGATACGTCTTGGACCGATTTGAGACGTCATCAGTAAGGATGGATTACGACAGGTTGATTGGAGAAGAAACAATGATGCTATGGGACTTGTAACTCAGGAAATTTTTCTAAAAGAGAAGGATAGGTGATGGTAATTTCGGGCTGTTGGATGAAGAAAAAAGTCCGATGGGCTCCCAGAATCCCACCTCGAATCTTCTATTTATAACCTGACAAACACCCAAACCAAATCCTCTTTGAATCCCGAAATCCTCTCCTAAACCTCTCAATCTTTTCATCTCCCTCCGGCACTTCCTCTTTATCCCTCTCAAAGTTGATTCCTTTCCTAAAACAAAACCCTAAATCGATTCTCCTCCCTCAAAATAATCCCCGAAATCCTTAGTCTAGGACTCCGAATCACTCCTATCATGTGAACCCTAAGATTCTGGCGCTTTTCTCTCTCTGTTTCTTCCTTCCCGGCGCCTTTCCCTCTCTGTTTCCTTTTCTGGTTGCTCGACGCGTCTCTCTCCTTTCAACGGCCCCTTCCTCTTTTTTCATTTTCTGCATTTTCTTTAGGCATTAGGGCTACATAATACATGGGCCGGGCTGTCAAATGAGTTTGGGTAATTAAAGGCTATGAACCAATTAGGTGGGTCTAAGTTCTTAGTTTGGCCGGCTGCATAATTGGTTCTATTTTAGGGCTTTAATATTTGGGCCTAAGTTATGTCATAAGCCTCATATGACAGTTCTTTTTAACGGGCCATTTCCTTGGGTCATCTATGTAGACTAATAATTTATGATGTCTAAATTGGCTCCTACATTGGGCTTGAACCAAAATTGGGGTACAACACTTGGTTTAGAACATGCTATATGATCAGTTTAGAACAGACCATATGATTAGTTTAGAACAGGCGATATGATTGGTTTAGAACAGGATATATGACGGGTTTTCAACAATTATACGATTGGTTTAGAATAGGCTATATGATTGGTTTAGAACATCCTATATGACTAGTTTTGAACAGTTAAATGATTGGTTATGAACAGGCTATATGACTGGTTTATAACAGTTACATGATTGATTTAGAATAGTCATATGATTTGCTTATACAATAGTTATAATAATAACTTAATTTTATACTTTCCAGATATGGGGCTACAAGGCTGTGCCAGAGTTGGGAGGAAAAATCGCAAAGATGGTTGGTGAAACGCATCCGAGAATGTTGAAGTGGAGACCCCATGTTTCTCCGAGATCAACTCCTGTGGAGAAAGTCCTCGATATGGATGGGTTAATTGTGAATGAATTGATTTTTTCTACCTTTAATGAGCTCGAGCAGGAATACTCGATGCAAAACAATGTCAGTCTCTGCATTTTTGTTAAGGCACCGGTTATTAGGTCTGGGAAAGCAAAAAGTAAAGCTAAACAAAAAACCGTGAACACAAAGGATGGATTTGAAGAGCACGAGGTATGGCAAGTTCATTCAATTTGATACTAGATTTTGCTTATTAATATTTTTATAATTTTTGTCTAGATTATGAATTGTCTTCGTTTAGATTAAGCACTAGAATGGTTTAGAACAGTCATACTTTCGGTTTAGAGGTTGTTTCTAGGAGTCTGGGTTTAGAACACATCCACATTTGGTTTTGAAATTTTTTTATATAGGTTGAGAATACTTATAATGTTATTGTGCATTAAGATTTCTAATAGTTTGGTCTTATTTACTTTTTTATGAGTACAGGTTGATAGCCATGAAACGGTCATTCGATTGATAAGGGATTTGGAGAAGAAGATTGATCAGGGACTTGAAAGAATTGAAGACATCGTCAGACGTGATGCTATTAAGGAAAAAAATAGTAATATATTTTCTGGGAAGACAAAGGTTGTGGATGACAAGAAGAGGAGAAAGAAAACTGAGGAGGAGCAAAAGAAAAGAGAAATTGTGGAGAAGGGGAAGAAAAATGAATTGGAGGGTAAGAAGAAAAGAGAAATAGAGGAGACAATAAAGACTAACGTAAGGAAGCCAAACATCGCCAAATAGTTAGAGAAGAAGAATATTGAAGATACTCAGAAAAAGATTGAGCAAAAGATAAAACCACAAAGGAAGAAAATGAAGGTAGTGAAGAAGAGCCCGGAAGTGAAAAAGACTACTCGTACAGATACATCTCTAGTTAGGCCCTCTCAACGCTTGAGAGGCCACACTGTGAATCCTGATGAAATAGTCCTCAGCAAAATGCTTGATGAGATTGGCAAAAGTTACAAGAGAAGAGTTGTGCGGAAATCCAAGGATGGAGTAAAAGGTGAAACTATAGAGAAAGAGAGACATGATGTTACAAAAGAGGGTGACGTGACTGGGAAGCCTGACACTACAGAGAAAGTGAGTGATAACATAATGACGGGGGGTGACGGACAATATGAAGAAGCTGATGAAAACCGGGAAGATGTTGATGACATAGTGAAGAAGAGCCCGGGGTGACTGCGATTGCTGCGCATGCATGGGTGTAAGGAAGATGATCCAGATCAAATACCTTACAAGTACAAATTTTGCTACCTAAATCCACTTGTTCTCCTATGTCACCATCCCTAACGTGGAACTCGTTGTAGCTTATTGGTTCAACATGCATTCGACTAGCTTTTAATCGTCGAACCCGTAAGATTGTTTCATGGTGATCTGTGATCTCATTCGTCATGGCAGCTGCACCTTGTCGATGCTCATGGAACCATCTTTGAAGCATTCCAACAACATATTTCATCAAACTCGTAATTGGCAACAAACGAGTCTCTTTCAGGATTCCATTCATGCTCTCTACAATGTTAGTGGTCATGATGTTGTACCGATCCCCAGGGAAATGACATCTAGCTCACTTATGAAAACCTACATCTTGCAAATAATCGTACACCTTCCCCTCCTCAAACCCTCTGAGTTGGCACATTACTTGATTGAATTCGAAAACACGATAACACTTTGCTGCCTTGTAGAATAGGTTTACTGCATATTCAGGAAATCGTTTGGCCTTCATATTACCTCCAATATGATACATGCATGTCCCATGAAATGCTTCGGGAAAAATACGTCGGACATCATTCTCTATACTTTTATGCCTATATGTAATAATAGCCAGATTGAGAATACTCCCAATAGCCCCACGTAACTTCTCGAAAAACCACCCCCAAGAGGCATCGTTTTCAGAATCACCAAGTCCGAAAGCCAAAGGATATATTTGGTTATTACCATCAAGAGTGTTGGCAATAAATAACATCCCCTTGTATTTGTTCTTCAGATGAGTTCCGTCAACATAAAACACAGGCCTCATACACGAAAGAAATCATCTTATGCATGGACCTAGAGCCATGAAGAAGTATTTAAATCTCTGGTCAGAGTCATATTGAATGTGAGTGATCGTACCTGTGTCTCAACAAAAAAAATTGCTTGTAAACATGAGTAATACTGTTCTAAACATGAAAACACTTCTAAACAACAATAATGACAATCTAAACATTGTTAACACTATTCTAAACCATTATACAACCCCGTTCTCAACCTATCTTATACGGTTTAGAACAGCCAAATAGTGGCAATGTAAACATAGAATAGTATGAATGGTCATACCTGGATTTTTTTGTCTCAACTTGCTTACAAAAGAGTGGCAGATCAGAATATCCTTCTTTTGGAGATCCATATATTGAACTTAGGGCGATTTCCCTAGCCTTCCATCCTTTCCAATACGTACACTTGACACCATATTCCTTCTGAAAATCTTGAATTACATCATTGGGCCGATTAATGCGACCAATGGACTCGTATTTTGACTTGATGACCTCACCGATCAACGCACCAGTTGTTTGACGATTGTCATTAAAGGTAAGGCATTTAACTGAAGCGTGAACATCACGAAACTTCTTGATGACAAATACAAAACTGTTTGCCTAAGAAGTGGCCCTTAGCCACCAATTACAATTAGAGTCATAACATCTACCGATGAATAGAGTTTTAGTGGACTTATCAACTTTGAATTGAAAGTGGTTTTTCAAAGCGTACATACACAGCCTAAAGTGAAAAGTCTTTTTGTCCGGGAAATATTCATCAACCATAATACCATCTAAAAATTCATCAGAGAAAGAGTCTCCAACACAGTTCACAGAAGGAATGCTGGCACCATGTTCAGTTGTAGTCGGTGCCTTATGTTGCACAGAGTTTTGATTGCCATGGACTGAATCAGTTACTGGAGCGTCGACTGGATGATGTAGTGGGCTATCGACTGGTTCATGAACTTCATCACATCTTTGGCCATCTTCTCCATCATCAAAATAGTCATAAAAAAGATCGACCACAGGTTCTTGCTCAGGTTCACGGTAGTCTACCACACCAATGTTCACCGGCCTGCCATTGTTTCCGCTACATCGAAAACCACTCAATTTAGCTCTTTCATCTTCTAAAGAATACAACATATGATCTGCAGGTTGTAATTATGGAATGTTTTCGACAAAATATTCGTTCATTTCTATAAGGGTTGAAGAAATGCACAAGGAAGTTGTTGAAATGCTTCTATCCATGTTACAACGAATGAAAAAACGTACTTCATCGTCTTCTTCAATCTCAACTGGCTCTATAGAACCATGCACATTGTAGAGGTACTTCATCTGAATCTTATGCCTCCGAGGGTTGAGTTTTGTAATGTCATGGACTTTATCCATTAAATGAACGTAAGAAATCTCGTCGGAAACTATGATATCCTTGCTTCTCCCACCTTTGTATACATAGTTGAGATCAAATTTTTCCCACACTCCAAAGTACCTGATCAGAATATTGACCTCTTTCATGTCTTCTAAATTAAATTCGTACCTTAAAAATAGGAAACTATTGTTAGAAAGATAATTTGACAATAATTTACAACATAATTTTACATAAAATTTAACACCATTCTAAACTAAATATTACAATGTTCAAAACCAATATTCATACTATTCTCAATCAAAAATTCTAAACCACATATAATAGTAAGCGCCACCACAATCTCTTCTCCATAACTCGCAATCTATCCTAATAATGTTCCAAAACACAACGAAAATGTACTACTCAGTGATCAAAACTCCAACAAACTGAAGAAAAAGACTAAAGTCTAGGAAGCAACAATAATATAGATTTGGGAAGAGAAAAAGTCATGAGGGTAGAAGAAGTTAACTGTATGTTGTTGGATCAATGAAGAAACAAAACAAAGCTTAAGAATTGGAGAGATGTGGCAAAAGCATATTCGAGTTTCTGACTTGTAAAGCTCACACAGGTCGTAGCAAGGTCAGGTAGGATACTGGAATGTGCGAAGAAGCTTGAGGAGCTGCAATACATGTGGTTCAAAAACAAGTTTGAGTTGCTCAATCAGAGCACCTACCGTCGCACTCCTCCCTCTAATGTCCAAAAATGGGTTTCTGGGTCGTCAGGATTCTCTGTGCTTTTCCAAAAATGGATTTTATCAATTCATTCTTGAAGGGAGGGAAATGAGAAGTGAGGGCATGAAGGACATTTCCTTAGATAAAAGGGTTAGATTTTAAATTTTTTGAAATGAGAGTTAGATAGCTAAAATCGTTTTCAAAATGGGTCAAATCCACAAATTTCCCATTTTCTGGCTCATGCTCACGCTTCTCTGCCTCTTGTAGTCTTGTGAAGACGCAACATCCAATTCTTTACCTCAATAGTCCGATCCAATTCAAGGATAGGCCCATAGGGATGATGGATAGAAGAGGGGCGACTGCAAAATCGTGTAGCTTTAGAAAATTTATGCATTAGATCATTTTAGTACTAGTACCCCCACAAAGAAAAAATGGTCAACAATTTAATCCATAATTAGCCATTATGATAGTCTAATTGGTAAATTTGTGCCAAATTGTTTGGTCTGGTATCGTTCCCTATTATAAATTTTTTTATTTCCTAATCAACAAAACACACACAAGATGAAGAGAAAACATTTACCAAATAAAGCTGTTGTAATATGTTGATGAAAGAATTTGTAGTGTGTACAATTTATTATTCACAGTATGATATGTTTGAGCCCAGCACTTTACCCCTTAAGGGCAACCACAATGGTGCCAAAGATAATGGGGCATTAGTTGCTGATGTAGTTGAATTAAAAACATATGTTTTGTTGATGTAGTTGTATTGAGATATATATTTTCGTGATGTGGATGATAATGTGGCTTGACTTTTTGTAATAAATGTGAGATCCAGCCTTGATTTTGGTGTAAATTTGATGGGGATAGTATGAAGCATAGGAAAATAGTTGGGTTGGATAATGGTTTTGTATTGGGAGATGTGTTTTGCTAATGTGACAGTATTCAAATATGTGTTATGCTGATTTAATTGTATTGAAAGATGTGTTTTTGTGAGATAAATGTGGGATCCTTTTTAAAATTTAATGAGCCATTAACATATGCATCATTGCGATTGCCCTAATTTGGCGGGCCCGGTGCGAGCGGGGATTAATTTGAACGTGGTACGGGCTTAGAGGTGCCTCTCACAGTTAGGGTCTACCCAGAATATCTCATGAGAGAAAATATATATATATATATATTTTTATTATTCACAGAATGATATGTTTGGGGCCACTTAAAATAGACTAGTAAAATTTACCTGTTAAAAAATGAATAACTTTTAATGGTCCAGCCAAATCACATTTTTTGTCTTTCATATCCTATCAAATTTGCACCATTTTGAGTGCTCTAAGTGGAGCCTCTATGAATGTTATTCCCTTTTTGTTATTTAGGATGTACATTGTTTTATTCTCTATTTGCCAACTTGGACAAATTGCATTTTTTTTATCAATAAAAATACAAATTGCTTAGGAAAATACATTTAGGAAAAAAAAGTGTAGTTCAAGTATTCTCGAATTTATGGGAAGAAAAAACACAATTATCTCACAACAAAGGGAAGGAAAAAAATGATACTATGCATTGGAGTTCCCAGTATTTCTACCTTTTTGTTTTGGTTTTTCCTAATCACGATGTCAGAGACTTTGTTCTCAACTATATTTGTTTATCCTTCTTTTTTCTTTTTCTTGATGGCATGCAAACTGGATGTTTAATTTTAAATGAAAGTGTATGATGATATTCGTTAGTCTTTATTGATTTTGCTTTATCTAATGTGTGAATGTGATTATGCTTTATATTTATTGTACTCTAAAACTTCCATGTCTAGGGTTATTGATCGTGGAAGTCAAAATTTAAAGAGGGCATCAAATAACGATGGCCAACCACCACCATACATGTTTACATTTGAAAAGTGTTTCAGAAAAATCCAACTATGATCATTAATGTTTGTGATGCTTGCTATTTTTTGTGTTTGATTCATTAAATATGTATGCTTATGCTACATTATGGATGCTTGTAATGTTGGAATTGTTTTAAGACATTGATTTTTAGCGTACTGGTTGTGTGTTGCAATGTATTGGTAGCTTGTTTAAGACAGGTCACCATTTGTGCTGTTTTTGAAAGAAAAAAAAAGGTTTATTTGGCCTAGTTAGTGAACTAGAAAGGCTTGAATGACCGATGAAAACCATTTACGTGAAAGGCATAACCCTTGATCCATGATATTTTCAAAAAATTTTAATGATAGGTATGACAATTTTATTTTCCAACAAATTAAATTTCCAGTTGGTTTTATTTAAAAGTTAAATTTGAAGTCATTTAACTGTCACCTTAACTTGTTTTGAGTGAAAAAATTATGGGAGGAATAACAGAACCTGCTTCATTAAGTACAAGAGTTTCTTTATCCCGAAATAAAGTACAAGGTCTCAACTGATCTTTTATTAAAAATGCGAGATTATTTCATTATTTGTCACAGAGTAATTTACCCTTTTATACGGTATGCCCATGGGTCGGACTTGGTCCCCTTCTATTTGGATCATTTCTAGATTTGTGCAAATCGTCGTTGCTCAGGGCCGTGCGTGGACTTGGTCTGTTGGAGACCGAGACTTTTTGAGCAAGGATTTGTGACTATTGGCTTGAGTTCGGCCCAGCAGGTGAACTTTGACTAGTTAATATGCATTTTAGGAGATGAAAATCAAATGAGTACTTCTTCTGAATTCAAATTAATCATCATTTCCTCTCAATCACTAGCGACCATGGAAATCGATAAGGCTTTCGAGAAGAAGAAAAGTCAAAGTCTTCTCCCATATGCCTTGTCCCCACCGTCGAGCATCAATTAATATTTAATGCCACAAATATAGTCGGAGGAGGAGCCCAGGCCACTTAAAACAAACCACAAAATGACGCTCAGGTTCCTCCTCATCTTCCTCTCCATCGCCATTTCTCTCATAGCAACAGCAGAAGCTAACGTAGCACCAGGCTCCACCCTCTACGCTTCTAACCCAAACCAGACTTGGCCCTCTCCTGGCAACATCTTTTCCGTCGGCTTCAAACAGCTCACTCCCACCTCCTACGTCGCCGCCGTCTCCTACTCCGGTGGGGTCCCCATCTGGACTGCCGGTGGACCCTCCGCCACCGTTGACTCCGGTTCTTCTCTCCAATTCCTCTCTAATGGTAACCTCCGCCTCGTCAACGGCTCTAGCTCTACTATTTGGGAGTCGAATACTACCGGACTCGGCGTCTCCACCGCCTCAATCGATGATTCCGGTAATTTCGTCCTCCTTCGTAACGGGAGCGTTGAGGTTTGGTCCTCCTTTCTCAATCCCACTGACACTATCGTGCCCTCCCAGAACTTCACCGTCAACGGGACCCTGCGATCTGGTCAGTACTCCTTTCGCCTACTCAGCTCCGGTAACCTCACGCTTCAATGGAATGACAATATTTTGTACTGGAATCAGGGGCTGAATTCTTCAGTGAACCCGAATCTGACTTCTCCTAGTTTGGGATTGCAGCCATTAGGTATCCTTTCGATCTTCGATCGAACGTTATCGAGTGCGTATACTTTTGCTTTCAGTAGTGATTATGCAGAAGGTAGTAGTGACGTATTGAGGTTCTTGAGATTAGATAGTGATGGGAATTTAAGGATTTATAGCTCTGCTAGAGGTAGTGGCAGTACAACATCGAGATGGTCAGCTGTTGCTGATCAGTGTCAAGTGTTTGGGTACTGCGGAAACATGGGTATATGTAGTTACAATGATTCGTACCCGATTTGTGGTTGCCCGAGTGAGAATTTTAATCCTGTCGATCCTAATGATAGTAGAAAAGGTTGTAACTTGAAGGTGGCAATTGCGGATTGTCCAGGGGGAGCTACAATGTTGGATTTGGAGCACACTAAGTTCTTGACGTTCACACCGGAGACTACTTCGCAAATCTTCTTTATGGGGATTTCAGCTTGCAGGTCTAATTGCTTGGGGACTGGCCCATGTGTTGCTTCAACGTCGTTGTCTGATGGAAGTGGAAGATGTTACTCAAAGACCACAAATTTTGTTAGCGGGTACCAGAATCCTGCACTTCCTAGTACTTCGTATGTTAAGGTTTGTGGACCTGTGGAACCGAACCCTCCACCTAGCTTGGAGGCAGTAGGGAAGAACAAAGGTACCAAGTTGCGTCTCTGGGTTATTGCTGTTGTGGTTGTGGGTACACTTTTTGGTTTGATTGCCTTGGAGGGTGGGTTGTGGTGGTGGTGTTGTAGAAATAGTCCTAATTTTGGGGGATTATCAGCTCAATATGCACTTCTTGAGTATGCATCTGGGGCGCCTGTGCAGTTCTCATATAAGGAGCTGCAGCGAGCCACTAAGGGGTTCAAGGAGAAGCTTGGTGCTGGTGGGTTTGGAGCAGTTTATAGAGGTGTTCTTGTAAATAAAACAGTAGTTGCGGTGAAGCAACTTGAAGGGATTGAGCAAGGTGAGAAACAGTTCCGAATGGAGGTTGCAACCATAAGTAGCACCCACCATTTGAATTTGGTGAGATTGATTGGTTTTTGCTCTGAGGGTCGACACAGGCTTTTAGTTTATGAGTTCATGAAAAATGGGTCACTAGATAGTTTCCTGTTCTCGACAGAAGAGCAATCTGGAAAAACATTACATTGGGATCAGAGGTTTAACATTGCTCTTGGCACAGCCAGGGGAATCACTTATCTCCATGAGGAATGCCGAGACTGCATTGTGCACTGCGATATTAAACCTGAAAACATTCTCTTGGATGAGAACTACAATGCGAAAGTATCGGATTTTGGTCTTGCTAAGCTTATAAGTCTGAAAGATCATAGGCATCGGACCTTGACAAGCGTTAGAGGTACTAGAGGGTATTTGGCACCAGAATGGATTGCCAATCTCCCAATAACTTCAAAATCTGACATTTATAGTTACGGTATGGTCTTGCTGGAAGTAGTGAGTGGGAAAAGAAATTTCGAAGTGTCAGCAGAAACAAACCGGAAAAAGTTTTCTTCGTGGGCTTATGAGGAGTTTGAAAAAGGAAATGCGAAAAGTATCCTTGACAAAAGGCTTGCAGATCAAGAAGTAGATATGGAGCAAGTGATGAGGGCTATTCAAGTGAGCTTCTGGTGCATCCAGGAGCAGCCATCTCAGAGGCCAATGATGGGAAAGGTGGTCCAAATGCTAGAGGGAATTACTGAGATCGAGAGACCACCAGCGCCGAAATCGATTACTGAAGGGTCTGTTAGTGGAAACAGCATCAATTTCAGCACCAATGTCAGTTCCCTGTCCACTTTGGCGGCTTCAGTTCCACCTCCTTCTTCTTCTTCATCCGTGCAAACTGCTGGAGTCTCTTCTCTACCTTTAAGTAGGAATACTGAGAGGGCATCTTCATCCCTACTAGGATCGGATCCTTGAGACGCGCTGGTTCTGGCTCAAAACAAATGTTTTGGGTTGTGGTTTCTGCTGTCCAAATAATGCTGATTTCAAGTAGAGGTAATTTTAATGCATCAAAATACCTCTCAAGAGCCTAATTTACCCACTGTAAATTTGGTTATTAGTTTCTGATTTTTCCATGATTGGCCTTTGTTTACCAGTTGAAATTTTGTAGCATCCACTCATTCCAGAAATGTATATGTAGTAAAGCATTAGAAATGTATGCAGCACGAGAAGGGTTGGTCAACCTAGTCATGCTGTGATGTTTGGTGAAAGGTCTTGGTCTAAAAATAAATATAAGTTTGCTAAGTCAAAGTCCTGATTGCACCTTCCCAGCTCCCACACACTAACAAATAGGCAATAATAATCGAGTAATTAATGGTTGATCAATCTCATTCCCCACGGGCTTAGCCTTGGCAAGAAACATCAATTGTTAAAGTGATTTTCTAATCAAAGTTTAATGGGTGTATTGGCTCCAAGGAACGATCTTCTTTTACCTGCAAAATATTATTTCTTTATGAATAAATAATATTTGAATTTTGAAGCACTAAAATGAGATGATAATTTTTTTTCCAATCAACCCTAAAAAAATCATTCATCCACCCATTTTTAATTCTATTAAATATATATTTTCTTTTGTGTTGGTTCGAATCAATATATCTAAAAATTTTATTCTATTTCTTACTTTTCTTTCATCTAATTAGATTATTTGTTTGTTTCCTCTTCTTCTCTTACAAAAATTACATTCATATACTTCTACTTATTTAATTTCTTTAGACTCTAAGGCTTGCCTCCGTATCTCGAGTTTTTAGTCGACTTTTAATATCAGGGTACCTCACTCGGATATGTGAGTTCATCCATCGCTATAACAAATAAAAACATATTTAATATTGACCAATGGTGTAAACGTATTGTGATGCAAAACTGAAATATAATTCATTCATTAGTCCAATCACTAGTTATGGGCTTACGGCTCCTTACAAAACTCATTTATTATTTTTCTCATTTTGACTTGTTTATAAGTTTGATAAAATTTTATATAGACTTGTAAAAAAGAGTTCGGACAAGGAACAAGAAATTAATCAAGATAACACATATTTACATGGAAAGCCTCGAAAGGGGAAAACCACGAATAGAGCAGGAAAAATTCACTATGTTGAGAAAATAAGTACGAAAGAGTGTTTTTAGTGACGGATTTACAACGAATTTCTTGAGGCTATCAGTCTAATCCCTCTGTTGCCATCATAGAACAACCCCCCCCCCCCCGCCCGAAAAAAAAATTCATAAAATTCTTCACCAATTTTTGTTGCATCATGAGTTTTTCGTGTCAGACCAAACATAATTCGGCTCACAAACTACAACAATCTCCACCTTGACTCGAATTCCATATAGGATGGAACACCAATCATCAACAATAAACTCTCTACTCTTGCATTACCCCTAAGGGCAAATATCAAACTGAAACATCAACTAAGTATAAGCAATGCTCAAACTTGGCTTTAGGTACTAGTTTAGTCATCATATCAACATAATTATCATGGGTTCTGACCTTTCTCACAGCCATGTCACCAATAGCAACAACATCACTTGCATAATGATAACAAATGTGTGTTTTATCCTTTCATGATACATATTATCTTGAGTAAGATAAATAACACTCTAACTATCACTCAAACGTGTCAAAACCTCTAAGTCTTCATTAATTTCTTTGAATAGCTCCTTTAACCACATAGCTTTCTTACAAGCTTCTGTAATCACTAAGTATTCAGCCTCAATGGTAAACAAAATAAATGTAGTCCGTAAAACAACTTTCCAATTGATAGCACACCCTCCAAGAGTGAAGACACAACCAATGAGCGATCTTTTGCCATCCAAATCTATAGTATAATTGGAATCAACATAACCAATAATTCCATCTCTAGTCCTCCCAAATTGCAAACAAACATTAGTAGTGCCACACAAATATATGGGAATCCACTGAACTACTTTCCAATGTTCTCTCTCTAGATTTTCCATGTTTCTACTAACCATGCTAACTGTATATGATAATTCTGGATGTGTGCAAATCATTGCATACATAAGAGAGCTATTACACTAAAGTATGAAACTCAAGACATATACTCAATATCATGCTATGATTGTGGAGATAAATCAATTGAAAGCTTAATATGAGGTGTTACATAACCAATAATTCCATCTCTAATCCTCCCAAAATGTAAACAAACATCAATAGCTTCACACAAATATATGAGAA
This sequence comes from Euonymus europaeus, assembly GCA_963580455.1. Taxonomy (NCBI): domain Eukaryota; kingdom Viridiplantae; phylum Streptophyta; class Magnoliopsida; order Celastrales; family Celastraceae; genus Euonymus; species Euonymus europaeus. The sequence goes on along the minus strand of OY756961.1, from coordinate 8,800,135 downwards.
TCCACTAAACTGCTTTCCAATGTTCTCTCCATGGATTTGCCATGTATCTACTAACCATGCTAACTGCATATGATAAATTTGGACATGTGCAAATCATTGCATACATAAGAGAGCTGACGTCACTCGAGTATGAAACTCGAGACATATACTTAATATCATTATTTGATAGTCGAGATAAATCAAATGAAAGCTTAAAATGAGCTGCTAATGGAGTACTAACTATTTTAGCATTCTACATATTAAACCTTCGTAGTACTTTCTCAATGTATCCCTTCTAACTAAGATAAAATTTATTTGCCTTTCTATGTCTTTGGATCTCCATGCCAAGTATCTTCTTTGTAGCTTACAAATCTTTAATCTCAAATTCTTGACTGAGGTGGGATTTTACGTTTCTTTTTGTTCTTTATCCTTGACTGCTATCAACATATCATCAATATATAACGGAAGATATAGAAATGATCCATCATCACTCATCTTAAAATAGGCACAACTGTCATAGAAACTTCTTATAAAATCATGAGTAATCATAAGAGTTAAACCTCTTATATCATTGTCTAGGAGACTATAAGTTTAGAAGTAGACTTTCATTGTTCTTGTATTATTCAGTATAAGACTAGAGTATACTTATGCAAGACAGACTTACTTAATATAGTAACTTACCTAATATAGTAACTTTCTAATGATAGTAGCTATGGAATAACTATCACAACTACATTACAGTATGGCAAGTGCACCTTGTATTTCTAACTCTCCCCCTCAAGTTGATGCGTAGATATCACTCATGCCCAACTTGGAAAGTGACATGTGAAATATATGACCTGCAACAGCATGCGTCATTACATCAACTAATTGTTCAACACTCTTAACATAAGGAATTTCAATCAGCCCCGAATCTAGATGATCCTTGATGTAGCTTCTGTCCAATTCGACATGCTTCGTTCTATCCTGTTGAATCGAATTATTGGCAATCTCAATAGTTGCAGTATTATCACAACATAGCACCATTGACTTCTTTGGAGAATATCCTAGATCTTCCAAGAGAATCTTAATCCAAGTAATTTCTGAAGTTGCAGAATGAAGAGCGCGTTATTTAGCCTTAGCACTATACAATACAACTACATGTTGTTTCTTACTTCTCCAAGTGACTAGATTTCCTCCAACAAAATATAGGTAGCCAGAAGTAGATTTCCTATCAAAATTGGATCCAACAAAGTAAGAATCAGTATATCCAACAACATCCAAGTGACCTTGCCGAGAAAACATAACACTTTTCCCAAAGAGGATTTTAAGTAAGCTAAAACTCGATTTACTACATCCATATGTCGCTTACTAGGATTATGCATAAAATGACTCACAACACTAACTACATATGATATGTCAAGTCTGGTATGGGCCAAGTAAATTAACTTTCTCACTAAACTTTAATATCTCTCCCTATTAGTAGGAACCTGATCAAGATGGATAGCAAGACCATGGTTCATTTCAATAAGAGTATCAATAGGTTGACAACTAGAATATCCAGTTTTAGCTAAGAGATCCAAGACATACTTTCGCTGAGAAAGAAACAAGCCTTGTTTGGACGAGACACTTCAATGCCCAAGAAATATTTTAGAGCACCCAAGTCCTTCATTTCGAATTCCTAAGTTAGATACTTCTTCAGTTCCTCTATCTTGCTCAAGTTACTGCCTATAACAATCATGTCATCTACATAAACAATCAGCAATGTAATATCAACACCTTCCCTTATATAAAATAGTGTATGATCAACTCTGATTTTTAAACTCATACTTATTCACTGACTTCCTAAACCTGCCAAACCAAGCTCTCGACGACAGTTTCAGACCATACAAAGCCTTTTTTTAGCTTGCAAATATTTTTTCCTGGTGGCACAAATCCTGGAAGAGGATCCATGTAAACCTCCTCTCCCATATAACCATGAAGAAATGCATTCTTTACATCATATTGTCGTAATGGCCAGTCCGTGTTAACGTCAAGAGAAAGAATGACTCTAACAATATTCATTTTTGCCACATGAGCAAAAGTCTTTTGATAATCAATTCCATAAGTCTAAGTAAAACCCCCAACAACCAATCTTGCCTTGTATCTATCAACTGTCCCATCTGAATTTTGTTTCACCAAAAACACTCATTTACACCCTACTGTCTTCTTTTCTAGAGGCAACGAAACCATCTCCCATGTGGAGTTCTTCTGGAGAGCTTTCATTTCTTCGACCATAGCACACTTCCTCTTGGGATTCTCTAGGGCTTCCTGAAAAGGAATATAAATAGAGGACAACTGAAGTGCAATACTTAATTGAGATTTAGAAAGGATAAAAAACACTTACCTCAGGTTCAATCAAAGAAGAGTCATCTGATGGCATGGTAATATCATAAAAAACACTTACCTCAGGTTCAATCAAAGAAGAGTCATCTGATGGCATGGTAATATCATCAAAAGAGGGATCTAGAAGTGGCTCTACAAAAGAAGGTTCAGATACAATTTTTTTCTTCTATAGCCCTTTTGCCAAAGATAAGCTGGCCTAGACTCTTCACCCAAAATAGATTCAGGAGTTTTCTCCCTCTCACATGGTTTAGGATTTTGCTCCCCCTCAGGAGGATGCTCAATACCTGACGTCCATACCCTTTTTTTGCCAACCAAGATTGTTCTTCTTCTCTGCTATGAATCTCCCCCGAAAGAGGAACAAGAGAGACATCCCTAGAGAAAAAAAACACACGTTCACAAAATTGAACGTCCATGGATACATAATATTTTCCCGTAGGAGGGTGAAAGCATTAATAACCTTTTTGAGAACTTGAGTAGCCAAGGAAGACACAACGTAGAGCACGAGGATCAAGTTTTTCACGATGGAGGGAGTGAATATCAATAAGATTCCAATTTTCGGGATCATAAATGTTTATAGGCCCAAATTCTAATTCTTCCTCACCTATTGGTTGATTTGTTTCCTCTTCAAATTGATCATTCTCAACCACATTATCAATCAATAATGGTTGATTTGTTTCTTCTTCAACTATATTAGATGTGGAATCCCCCTTTTGTTTGTTAGGCATAAATTTATCAAGAGATCTCGCAAGAGACCTAACAAGTTCTTCATCCTTTTTTTTCTTTTCTCATATCCAGACATATACTTTCTACTGCTCATTATGCTTAAATTGATAAATCAATTATCAATTAAACAATGAAATCAACTAATCAAGTATTAATTAACTAATAAGCAATAACTAAGGCAGCACCAGCAGCAATAACAAATCAAGTAATCAAGTAATCATCAATTAATCAACTAATCAAGCAGCAGCAAGGCAGTGAGGATTGAGTTGAGGAAGAGGAACAAAAATACCTGACTGCCTGACTGAGCCTAGCACGTAGCACCAGCACTCCAGCAGCAGCAAGGCAGCACGCCAGCACCACTGCACTGCCGCAACAAGCCACTAAGACAGCAACCAATTCAGTTGGTCCAGTCCAGTTAGGCACCACTGCAAATCTGCAATTCTGCTGACTGCTGTCTGCACCAGCCGACCAGCACCCACCGGCCAGCAAGGCAGCAACGCGCCAACGCAGCAACCAGGGCCAGCCGGCCAAGCACCAACGTGGCAGCGCCCAGGCGTCAGGCGGAGCACCGGAGCGAAAGACCGGAAAGAATAAAGATAGTTGGAGATCGGGAGATGGTTGACGAGTCGTCGGAGGGCCGCCTGTCACGGAGAGAGAGAGGCAGAGGCAGGCCTGAGAGCAGCTCAAAGAGAGTCAAAGTAGAGAGACTCAGAGACCTTAGAGTCTTGGTGGAGGAGAGACAGAGATTGGAAACGAGAGAGAGAGAGAGATGAGATGCAAATTAGCCAATTAGGGCTACTGAAATTGGGCCCTCTAAGTAAGTAAGACCAATTTTAAATATAAAAAACGGATGTTTGGGCTTGAGATTGGCGGGCCCAATTTTAAATACAATGGAAAGAAGGAAAAAAGAAGAAGAGAAGATGTAGGATGTAAGGCTCGAATCGGAGACCTCAATATGTAAAAAATAGTTGTGCCGCTAGACCACAAGTGAAGTAAGAACACAATTATTATAAAAAATAATTTTATACATATGCTACAAAATATTAATACTAAAAAAAATATTGGGGGCCCTGGGCGGCCGCCCTGAAAATGATAATCAATCTGTATGTGTTCAATGTCGTGACCACAGGCTAGTTTTATTAATGCACTATTGTTTTTACTTATTACACAAAAACACTTCCCTCTTCTGTTTTTTTGTTAGTTATTTAACTAAAAAACTTATTTATTTTCTTAATAAAATATTATCCAAAACTCTCCCTGCTTTTTTCGATTAACCAATAGATCCCCGATTTAAAAGTTGTATATCATTAGTTTCATGCTCCAAACTAATAGTCCAGTCCTTGAAATTTGATGGATAGTAATTATTGGACCAAGACTAGACGAATTGAGAGTGAATTGTGTTCTCAAATTTCAATAAAATGGTCTTTGATTCAAATTTTACAAAACAATCACAGGACAACCAGGTGACTCTAGACGAGTTGTCCTAACAAGTTTAAGCACACAATCAGATTTTAGGTGAAGTTGATGTTACACGTGCACCTCCTAATGCAATCCATGTAATGCTATATATATACAAGCTACAAAAGCACTTAAATCATCAATCAAGTGATCACCTGAGTAGATTAGTATCAATTTATCCCATTGTTCAAGTAAAATTAATTTTGAACGGAATTTTTAGCTCATCCTCAACTAGTGATTCTTTTAAGTTCGGCACTAAACTTGTTTATAGACAACTCAAAACTTTTCATAAACTCATGAGGGTTCACCCAAGTAGGGTTTAAGGTTCCACTCAAAATATTTTATAGAGACAAGAATATTTGATGAAACTCTCAGCTAATTTTTTTTAATTTAGTCTCACGGGTGATATAGATAGCTAGGTTAGAATACATGTGTGAGCTTTTTCGGATCGAAAACAAATATGGAGTGAATAGCTTGCACATGGTAAGAGGGAATACTTTCGAATGTCTTTGCTCTGAAAATACTTTTAAGTTTTGGTAAAAGTTCTTCTGGCTCTTCCAAGTATCTTAGTTGTCAATATGTTGCTTATATTGTCACTGCAGCTAGCGTTTCTCAAGTCCTAAAGACAGCTCTTCAATTTCGAAATTTACTTCATAATTCACTTCCATTTGAACAAGCAATCAGCTTCACGCTTGGCTCTTCAAGTATTAGGAAATTTGCCACCAATTTTGGTCTCCATTCCATTAAATTCGCCCATAATAAGCATTAATCATTCACCTCCAAGGAATGAATAATCTGTCGCATATTTAATTCCGGAGAGAATCTTCAAAAAGAGGCTCTATATAAGGTTGGCAATCACATATATCTAATATGCAATAAGATCATCTTCTTCTCTTTATTATAAAAAATAGTTGGGATCTTAATACAGAATTTCATCCCTCTCAATGTGGCAATATTTTATAAGTCAAGCATTGTAATTTGTCACTCCTCAAATGATTAATGTGTTATTGGCAGGTATATCTAACAACCCTAAAGTCAAAATTTAATTCACAAATATGAATGGAACGCGAACATCTAAGTTAATTGACGCTCTCATCCTATTCTTTGTACTGTTCTCACGTCAGTACTAGCCCAGAAGTCTATTCCTCACTACAATTCCTTCGGTGCTCTAGCAATCTGTGTCTACACAATCTGAGCTAATGTCCCAACACTATCCACTATGTTCCTCATCGAGGATGGTGGCCCATTAGTAGTGTTAGGTGCCGCATGCACTCCCAACATCATCTGTACCTTCTCTAGTGAAATCCCCCTGGAGTCCTCTCCTATTGGGGTATGTGAACGCCATCTTCAGTGTGTGTTCTATCCTGTGTATCTTATCTTCCCTTAACATCGTGCTTGACTCAAGCACTAGTTATTGTGTACTACGGGTGCGCCTGATAGTGCATGTCACACCCCCTACCACGGCCCCAAACTCGGTCTCTCAAAGTCCCGCGTCTAGCTTAAACATTTAGTTCCTTATTAACTATTTTCTCATCTCTCACATTCATGCCCGCCTCTAGTATTCTTGAGTACTAGAAGTGTGCCTAGTGGTGAGCGCCACTCCCCTACCATGTCCTCAGCCTCTAGGTTTCCCTTGTTTACCTCCCCCACTAGGGGTCTCTACAGCTCAGTTCGATCAATTTTTTTGGGTGTCCATCTATGCCACAACAATAACACTATTCCATCCATAATTAATTGAGGAGGATTATAGGATAAAGAGAATTTAATGAATCAGCAGAGGTCATAATATGGCTTGGAGTCTCACTATCACACAATACTCACACCCCGGACCCATTCATAGATTCTACATATACGTAATCTAGCTTAGATACCAAATTATAACACCTCGACCCGAGGGGCACTACTGTTGTTATCGTCTTATGTCATCAATTTGATTCATCATCAAAGATTCATAAATTCGATCAAATGATTAAACCTAGTCATCAAACAACTAAGTCAGTATTCTATTCATCGAAAAATTTGTCAGCACCTCCTTGTAAATTGGAAGATGCCAACTTGGATATATTTGCAGCAAAACAATATAAATCACATCAGTTTCATAAAGGTCTTAGGCCACCTATCAGCATGCATTCTACATCCTAGGTAGGGCCTCAGGCCAGCTAACAGCGTCTCATTCCATATAACACAATGTCATGAAATTATACCAAAGTTATCCATACATACATAAAATCCAGGAAATATGATTCTCAATCCGACATGGCAGTCCCAATCACACGGCGCACCATCTAGACCAACCAAAAACCACAGCTAGTAGGTGTATCAATCGTGTAAAACAAACATATAGTTAAGAACTTTATACTAACATATATGGAAAGTAACCCCTCTACAATACCCACTCAATTGCTCCAAGTGGCCATCCATGTCACACACAATCCTGTAAATCTGCATCACTGGTACCAGAATCCGACTCACCTATGGGGAGAAAAAAGAAAGTAAAGGGTGAGTAGATGACTCAGTATGGTAAATAGAATAATCAACAACATTAAGTTGAATGTTCAAGGATAGGTTATGTGCAACCATACGTAAACCACAACATGAATAAATCATGGAAATCAATCGCAGTGGCCAACTATTCCTTGGTCGACGCTAGTTAACCCGACTGGCACCAAACATGTACATATAGTGAGCGCACCCACGTTAAAGCCAACCCAATAATAGAGGACCTGAAGGTGGTCTCAACCACCCCACACAAGATATAGGCTCGGTTCACAATCGGCCCATCGGTATCTCCATGTGTTGTCTCACAATGAAGTCATTTGGCATAAGTCAAGTCGGGACTACATCTGTCATCTTTCCATATGACGTTCAATCAATATAAGGGACTACAAGCCTATACTCGTACTCCCAATGTTTATCTAATGCACAACCATAATGTATATGCAATAATACATAAATAAGTATCCTAAATATATATACCAGTACATGATGCGTGTATCAAGAGTATCCCATGCTCAATATATGATTGAACATGTATAAGGTATGCAATAAAATCCAATTGTATAAGGTATGCAACCAATTAATCATCTAATCCGTGATCTCAAATTCGACAATTAATTTCCTCAATCTCAATTCCACTAAGACATGTGAATTCAGATCGTTCCTTAGTCTTAGCTAGGTTAGTTCATAAGCATACTCAAATGGTGATTTAACATTTAAATACACAACAAACTTATAAACATAGAGATTAAAGACAAGAACAATAAACTGAATTTGTATAACAATAACTTTTAACTCATAATCCTCAATATGGGTTACATCACAATCCCAATAGAAAAGCTTTAGTTACAAACCATGTTCAAGAAAGAAGGAAATGATCTAACAAAAATAATGAACTAAAGTAGAAGGAGAAACCCCCCTTCAATGGATGGATGATCCTTTGACATTCTCCTCGAAGAGAATGAAGAAGAAGAACCCAAAAGCTGCTTGTCTTCTCTTTGCGTCAAAAAGCCCTCCTTTCTTGTGTTCAGCATATCTTTTGTGAAAATGGAAGTCCTCCCATATAAAACAATATATATAACTTACAATTTTTAATAAGTTGTAGATATTTAAAGTTGTAGATATTTGTCATTTTCGCCCAGTAATGCTCGAGCAATCTTAGGTGCTCCAGCATTTCATCAGTACAAAAGTCATTGGTTTGTAAAGGCAGTTTTAGCACGCTAGAGTGTGCTCCAGCGCTCAAGCATGCCAGTAGTGTAAAACTCTTTGGTCTATCTTCACATTTTTAGTATGTCAGAGCGTGCTCCAGCGCTCGAGCGCTTCTTCAGCATATGAAGTCCCTTTTCACTTATTTTACATCACTTGGAGCATATGTCCTGAAATTCAAAATACCAAGGATTCTCATAGAAAATGTAATCTTTCCATCCATTTATAAACGATATCTTATGGAAATTAATGCATTAAAGTGAGTATAAAATGGATAGATCACGCCCTCTAAACCTCCTAAGCTTACTGTTTTGGGCATTTTTGGACGCAAATTTGTACACGCCTTGGGCCTAAGTGCCCCACACCTTTTTCCATGTTCTTCTCCTCTACTCTAGGTGCGCCCAGTATTGTGCCTAGGCATGCCTAACACCTAAATTTCATCAAAAAGAGTAGTTTTTCATCACTTTAATGCCCCAAATATTAATATTTGAGACTGAGTGCTACATTGTCCCCCCTTAGAGAAATTTCATCCCTGAAATTTAACTAACGTACCTAAATTCTCAAATAGACTCGGGTACGTCACCCTCATCCTTGACTCAAATGCTGAAGTCATTTATGTTACATCTTGGCAGACCTCCGAACTCTCTCTAATTGTATCACACTCAACCTTGTGTCCAACTCCACATTATATCCTCATCTATACATCACCGATAAATTCAGACCCCAAACAATAACCTTTCGGTATCACCCCATGGACACACTCATGCACATAACTCTTATTTCAACCTAAGCACATCTCCTATTCACTTTCATATTCTAAAATATATCTATTTATTTTCGTCCATGACTTACAATCGTGATCGCCTGTATCCAAACACCTAACAAACAATCCAAGCACTAATTCACAGGTCCACTTGCAAGTGCACGTGCTCCGCAGAACCCTGGAAAACTGCTTGTCCGTTATTCAAGGTATGTTCGTACTAACATAGCACTCCACCTCATCTTTCTGAGCGATATGGTATCTAGGTTTGAAACCCCTATACCACATGGCATCTCAACAACTTGCTCTTACCTAAGTCAACCAAACCCAAGCATTCACGGTGATACAGAATATCATATCCTGCAATCCCTGCAACACATGGTAGCTCACCGATTGTGTTGACCCAAATAAACCAAGTCCAAGCACTCACGTTGATACTGGGTATCAAATTCTGCAATTCCTACACCACGTGGTTGCTGAAAAGCCTATGTTTATCCAAGTCAACCAAGCTCAAGCATCCATGATACCATATATATTCACGACCCCTCCAACCCATGTCACACCCATGAAGGGCTTTATATAACATGCCAAAATAAAGTATGACACCACAGGTATTTATAACCCTAATATAGAGTTAACATTGTTGAGCTCGACCATGTGTTAGCTATCTAAAGCTTTGGACTTCTAAGTGGTGATTAGATGGATAATTGGCCAATTTAAAATAAGAAAAAATACACATAAGTTGCCAAACATAGGCTAGCAACGAACCAAGCAAAGCAAAGTAAAACTAGCTAAGCCAAAAAAGCAAAAGAGAAGCTGCCCAACAAATTCAGCACCCAATCCCACGCACCCCAGCACACCTAAAAGAAGGACAACACAGCACGGACTAGCACAACAATCACCCAATTGAGCCAAAACAGCCACAGCACAACAGCTCAAGACAGACAATTATAAACCATAGGCTAGCACCATAACCATAATATCCAATAGCACCTGGGTGAACAACAACAGTATCCATGCACGACAGCATGAGCAGTACCTATCTCCAAAATCAGCATTCATCGTGATATGCAAGAAGCCTCCATCAACATAACCACATGCAGAAAACTCAGAAGTGTACATTTTCAGGTTAACCATAATGGTGTATTTCTATCTTCACTTCTTTCATTGATGATTCCTCTTTGATTTGCAGAGCCCTCTACTATCAAAATGAAAATTCAATTCATCGTTTTTCTTCTTGGGCTGCTGCCCATGTACTTGAGTTTGAACTAGAAAATCAAATAATCAAAAGAAGCAGATTATCTATCGGTTTTTTTTTAAATGGTGTGGACTATAATATTTTTTGATGCTAAGTTAGCTTAAACCTGTAAGAGACTTTGTTTTCATTTTCAATTCCTCCAACCTCCTGAGTTCATATGGTGCTCTCTCTGCTCTACTTATTTTGCCAGTAGATAAAAGGATTTAAAGACTCTTCCGAGTTTACCTCCATGTTTCATCACAAATTACTGGCTAGGGATATTCTTTGCATCACAGCTCTCCTTGGCATCCTCTGATGCAAATGAGATATGGGAATAAGACTTTGTACCTCCATCTTTAGATTCACAAAAAATGTTGATAGGGGAGTTTTGGTTATCACAATGCTTAGAAGGGAAATCTTTTGACCGACCCTTGTTTTTTATGATCCAATCTTCATAGCCATCACAATGTTTCTCACACATTGTCGTTATAGGTGGGATTTAATGCTTGCTTTCCAAGAAACCTGAAAAAAGAAGTATGTAGATTTATTATAAAGTGGTGACCAATACGCAACTGTATTCCGACTAATGCAAATGACTCTTATAGAATTATACCTTCACAAAGTGGGTGCCGATTAGTGCAACCGTGATCTCTCTAGGTGGTGATGGTGACTTTGGTATACCTTCGGCGGATACAAAAGTAAGGCTCTCTTGATGATACACAAACATCATAACCACCTTATAATATAACGCTATGAGAATGAATACCCCCATTGAAGGCATGGGTCTATTTGTTTCACATTTCGCACAACTTAAAGTTGTGGGGTTTACATAAAATGTTATGTCAATCAAACGTCACATTTTATTTACAACTTAAAACTATGAGTCCCACGGCTTTAAGCTATGCAATATGAAACGTTGTCATCTCATAACTTTTCACAGCTTAAAGCTGTGGAGCTCACAACATTTTGTAGCCATATTACATAATTGCCCCTCTATATCTTATAGTAATACATTTTTGTTGTAATTTTATCAACAAAATTAATTTAACAAAAAAATGAACCAAACACTCCCATAACATTTTATATAGCTTAAAGTTGTGGGCTCCACAGATTTTTGTACAATATTTTTGACAATTTTAAACATAGCATTTTTGACCGCTTGGGGTTGTAAAATACAATTGTAAAACAAACGCACCCATAACCATCCAATGCTCCTCATCCGCAATATCTTCAAAGAAGTATAATCTTCGCAAAATCTCATCTGATCCAAAATTTTCCACGTTTTGATTGAAATTCTTTCATTAGATCGGATCGCACATTCTGTCATCCAGATTTCATGAAACCAAGACAAGTTGCCAAAACCAGTGTCCATTCTGAGGTACATCATGTAGATGACTGATGAATGGTTTTAGGACAGGTGGCAATCCCTCTTTTCCTATATCAAATCAAAGAAAATAAAAATAATAAACAAACAAAAGAAGAAACAACTCATCCCAAACAACCTCAAGGAACCTTCATGACAATAGGCATATCAAGTGCATTACTACATTCCCAAATTATATGAACCAGAATAATAAATTTAACTTACCTCCACTGTCACTGGTCATAATCCTAAACCTACATTCCCAAGCAGTAGGATATGGAGTAAGCCCCCAACCATCAGTCTCTTCAATCCGAAATGGTTTGGGAGACAAGTCACGCCGATGATTAGCACCTTGATTGAAGCAAACCACCCCGATAACACACTAGCCAAGTCGTTGCTACCCTTTTAAAAAACATGGCAGTGCGGCCTTCAACCTCTCGTTAGGCTGCCAAATAATCTACAAAACAAAATAAAATTTTTGGGAAATGGGGTACCTTGAGAAAACAATTTCAGCAACCGTTTAAGACTTTTCGGCTTGAAGCCAAATTCAATGCCTCTACAAAATCAAAAACAAATACAGAAGGCAATTTGCCTGGGCATTGCAATTCACAAACCAAATAAATAAAATTTCCCTAATATAAAAAATAATAATATAAAAATCTAGCACTTGCATCTTTAGCAAGAAGATTTTGGGCGTGAGTGCTGTATGAAACTGTTTTTTCTTGTTCTTGGAAAGTTTGCCTCCGTACAAACTTATCCACCCACTCATTAGAGGAAGCTCCATTGGAATATTTACTACACTACGAAAATACATAATCCTCAAATATGGAATACGCTCAAAAATGAAAAATTGTAGGGAAGAACAAAATTAATAAAAAGTTACTAAAATTTCGCATGGAAAAAAATTAAAAAGACGAGATATTAGTCTTCAACATCAAATGGTACAGTGCCCCAGTGAGGTTAGTAGGTCTCGCCTTTACTTTCCTCAAACCATCATGGAGGTTTGCTAATACAGTATGGCTCCAGTCGTTTACCTCCTCCAAGTTGTTTTCCAGAAGGGGAGGAAATCAAGGGTTACAGAAAGGCTAGTATTAGTTACAAAAACTGAACATAAAAAATGTATGCTCTAGCTGTATACATCTGCATCTCATTGGATGCATCCTCTCCGAACTTGGAGAAATTTTCTTTCAATAAACTATTTGATATGCAAGATTCTTTTAGGCCATCTATCAGCCCTAAATGTCTAACATGATCTAAATGATCTATATGCACACCTCTAACTGGTTTGCCATTAACAGGCGAACCAGTGAGGAATAGTATATCCTCAAGGGTTATAACAAGCACCTGGTTACCTATTCTAAACCTACCATCTTTAGCATCACATGAATGTAACAAAAGCCTAGCTAAGTAATTCCCCATCATGAATCTGAGCGAATGAGCAAAAGAGAGAGTCACTAACCTTTTGAGAGGACTTTGCGTTTGAAGCCACAGAAGTACCAGACGAAGCTTTGGGGAGATCAAAGAGGAAAAGGAGATTGAACTGACGAAGCTCTGGCCCCTGCGCACTACAAAAAAAGTCGATTTTAGGGACGGAAAAATTCATCCCTAAACATGAATTTTCCGTCCGTAAACTAATTAGGGATGGTTTTTTGGACGAAAAATTTTCGATCGCAAAATTTTGGTACGGAATTTTGCAACGAAAATTAGGGACAGAATATTTCATCCCTAAATAATTAAAATATTTTCAAAAATATATTTATAAAATATAATGGGCGACGGATTATTTCAGTTTCTATTTGCCGGCGGAAATTAGGGATGGATGTTTCCGTCCCTAATTATATATTTAATTAATTATTTTGAAAATATTTGTATAATTAAGTTTATACTTATGAATTTGCGACGGATACATCCGTGGCAAATTTATAAATTATTAAATTAAAATATATTAGAATATTTATTTTAATTTTTAATTTTTCTCAAATTTAATAATAATTTATTAATAATTTAATCTATTTTATTTTTTATTTTGAATATAATTGGAAACAAAATAATTAAATAATTATCATTAGATTAAAATGCAAAAAAAAAGTTCTCACATAAAATATAATAATATATTAAATTCACAATTAGTTCTCTCATAAAATATAATAATATATTAAATAAAATTTTCTCGTGCATCTAATCCTCCCCACTAGAGATGTCGACATCCTCCTCCTCGTCGGCATCCTCTGACTGGAACTGTCGATCATGTCTTAACTTCTGGAGCTCCTTCTCTAATCTATATATAGTCTCCTGTTGTGAATCGACATGAACCATCACTGTAGTAATTGCCCTCTGGATTGACTGCTCGAAATCTGGATTAGTCTGAGGAACAAATGGTCGGCTAGTGGCAGAAGTGCCACGCAGACGACGTGCCTCTTATCCAATACCGTATACGCGACCTTTAACGCTCATCCCGCCAACCGCCTCAAAATATAATGCATTATCATCTAGCGACTCTCTGGCAACTGATGAAGAAGTCGATCCATGGGAGGATGTCATCTCCTTCAACCAGGTGATGGTATCCTGTATCAAAAGATTTTAAATAATATATAACATCAAATATTATCACATTAATATTATTTTACTATTAAAAATAATAAAACATGACATTTACATTTAAACTTGCTGAGCAAGCATCGGCATAGACTCTCGTACCCTTTTTCAGATGGGTACGATCAAACAGTTCTTGAAATGTAGGATCACGACACAATTGCCTGTTCTGCAATTTAAATTTGAAGTCAATTTTACTAATATTGAAAAATACATAAAATATTTAAAATATAAATAATTTTAAATTTTACCATTCGCAAACAATGTCCCGTGACAGAAACGGATCCACCAGTGTGCACGGACCTGCCGATCTGAGATGCTCGATTCTTCTTTCCCTGCTCCCTTCTTTTCACGTAATTTGGGGTGGCCCACTTGCTCTCAAGCTCCGCTCTCACATTCTCGGGGACCCATATTCCTTTGTTTATGCCATTCTGAATTCCATGCATCGCACTCTGAAAAGAAACTTTATTTTTACTTTCCTAAAGTTTCTTTATTTTAAACAAATTAAACAATACTTGAAAATTTCCTTGAACTCTCCAAAATAATAATCTATCTGCTCTTGAGTAGTCTGACTCCATACCGTGGCAAGAGTTTCAAATTTACCCTTTATGATTTGGATAATCCTCCTACCAACTTCCTATGGCCAAAACCTAAATATTTATAAATTAAAATTTAAAAATTATATTATTGACATAAACATTTTTGTAAATTAAGAAAATTAAATAAAAACAAGGAGAAAATGTACTTACGAGGCACCATAAGGTTGTATCCACATGCGACCATCCGTGTCACAAACCCCAATCCTCTGAGATGAGGAGGATCCAACATCATGTGTCTGATGTTCTACTGGTGGAGTCTCGGTGTCAAGTATATCATCAAATACCTGAGTCTTGGGTGCATGTGTAACGCCCCGACCCACGAAACCCTAATTCACGAGTCCATAGACCAGAACGCTACTCCTAATATCCCACTTGTCTCCACATATAGCCCAGTTATTATCATACAAATAATTATTAATAATTCATACCTAGATATAAATTTTACCAAACGAGCACTAGTAATGATTAATTAAACAACCTCAATTAATAATATACTATTAATCATATTGAATAACATCTAGTTTTGCCATTTTCACAACCCTACAGTCACAATCGAAATACCACTTACAATTAATGTCCCTTGATCTAATTTTTGTGGATAATTCTTATCTAAGAACTCCAAAGTTTATATCTTCCTCACATAAAATAAATTACATTACCATTTATTGAAGTCATCGATTTACTGCTTTTGTTACATGAGCATCCTCACTGTGGATCCACGACATCACCATCAACAGACCAATTAGCATATTCAGTAGAACATCAATTCCTGCATTACGGAACATAGTGAGTCAAAGCTCAGCAAATAATACTTATGCATGAATGCACGTGAACATCATCATTAGAAAACAGTCAGTCATTTAAAACCTTTTTTCAGTACTTGGGCCCTTAACCTAGGTAAACTGCTACAGGGCAACCGGTCGGGATTTCCATCTAATGCTCTACCATAGAGCCCATTCAATTAACATTAGTATCATTTATTTATTTTCCCTTTTCCTTTCCTTTTCGTTTAACAGTAATCCATTAACCTTTCTCTTTCCAATACACCCTCCCTGTAGCAGTAATACCTGGTTCGTAAAAATATTTTTCATTAAACTGAACTTTCCCTTTTTGTGTAATGCAATGCATCGTGCTCTTGAACAATATTTAATACATCAATAAATTGTATGCAACAAGTCACTCTTAAGAACATCAAAACAGTCATCATATCAGTTCCATCATCATATTCATTTCAAGCATATAACAATACACATTTCATTCCACACATAAATACATTAACCGTACAGTCGTCCAATCATAATATAAAAACAGCACATTCAATACAATTATAACATAAATGAACCATACATAACACAATCCACATGTAACTCATCATAAGATTTCAATCAAATGCGTATTAATAGCCAAACAATTAACGACAGTAATAGCGCATACAACCAACAAATTACATTGTTCCATAATACAGTTGAGTATTACTTACCTGTCACGTGTTCCTAGATTCTGGTATTTCAGTTAAGTGCTAGCTTGTTCCTGAAATTCATTGTAGTACATCATATATTAAATAATATGTATTTCTAAATTTGCATTAATTAATTTCTAGGGTCAACTTTGGATCAATTAAATTGATTCAGTCAACCTTGGGTCAATGGGCGGGTCCGGTCAAACTGGGTAGAACTGGACCGGGTCGTTCCTACAGCTATCGGGTCAGGTTGACCCGGAGCTTCTTCTTCCACCTTGTACACGGAAGACCTGTGGTGGTTGATTTCAGACCACTGGAATGTTGGCTTCAACAGAGGCGATGATGGCATGGTTGGGTCGGGTTTGACGAGGAAAACCCAGCCCCGGTGTCGCTTACCTGAGATTAGGTCAGAGATCGGCGGATTCAGACGTTAGAGACACGACAACCGCGAGCTCTTTCTCCCGGATTGACGGCCCAAATCTTTTCCATTCTATACGAAAATGGCATCGCTTGACTCCCTACAACGTGGTCGTCCTCTCCATACTAAAAATTTCATGTTTCGTCGCCGTTGACGGAAAGAAGGCTCCCGTCGCCGGCACAGCCACAGCCGAACCGTTGCTCTGTTTAGGTTTTAGGTTTTCTCGGGTTCCGTGCCAATTTCCTAATTTTTATATACTTAAATCCTTTAATTAATCTTTTACCATTATGTGCTTGCCCTTTCGCCTTAATTATGCTAAATACCTGTATTTGTTTACAGTTTTATCATTATCTTAATTATTATTATATTTTCGTACTTAACTTTCAAAATTCATAAAAATGCATTTTAACTCTAATTTGAATGATTCTTGCGCTCTTAAATTAATTTTTTTTTATTTTTTTATTTTTCTTGTATAATTCTCTAAAATTACTTTGAGCCTTTTTTTTGGGTTTTCCTATATATATATATATATTCTAATTTTCATTCTAATTTTCTCGTAGAATGCATCAATCTAAATTCCCTGTAATTTAGGTTCGGGTGTTACATCATCTGTCTTAGGTACTTAAGTCTCGGATGCATGTGTCTCAGGTGCATATCATATGACATGTGGATGGGTGGATGTGGCGGATGGGTGGGTGGATATGGCGTATGGGTGGGTGGATGTGGCCTAGGATGGTCTGGGTGAGGTGGCGGGGCCTGATAACCCTGATAGAAGGGAGATGGATGTCTTGTCCGCATATCATTGACCAATATTTGAGAGGATTGTGGACGAACAAAATTTACTATTGATGGGGATGGGGATGGTGTATTAGGTGATGAACTCCCTCTACCATGTCCATGTCAACCTCAACCACGACCAGATGGAGTATGGCCACGGCCACTAGAGTGCTCACTACTATCCATCTACAACAATTTAAAGCATAAAAGTAGATATGCACATTGCACATAACAAAAGTGACAAATCCATAACATTACTCCTTGAAACATATAAAGAAAATAACCAATATTTGATATGCAATTTATAGTAATCAAAACCCATACAAACAGTAGGCAGTAGCAAAATAAAAAAAAAAGCCTATAGTAAAATTCCAGCAAATATGTGTGGCAAATACTTGAAGAGTAGATAAGCCTAGAGCAATTTAAAGAGTAGATAAGCAAGTTACAAACAGGTGCATATCATCATAAATTTCACAACCAAGATTCAAACATTAAACTGGTTAAAGAAGCCAAGGTGACTACTCTAGTCTCTACCTATGACAAAGCAAAAGAAACAACCATGAAATCAAGGAGTAAGATAAAAGTTTCATACAAGATCCTTTATGGAAGCCTGAAAAATACTAAACTAATATATTTTTCGGAGGCCCACAATGTCTAACTACAATAATATGTTGCCAATGAAACTTCATTTGCATTGATCACAGCTGTGAAAGGGAGGAGCCTAACAAGAAAGTACTAAAGCACTGTAACTTGAATACAGGCCAAAAATTATTGAGCTTGCTTGAAATTCCACAGTTGCATAAAGCATTGGTCCCAAAGCAGAAAGGGCATGCAGATAGAAAAAAAAATACTAATTGAGCAGTAAAAATATAGTTATATGAAAGGACTTACACTCAAACTATTGGAGCAGTAGCTTTCAACTTATAATTAGGTCACCCGGGAAGTTTGACAACCTGAAACACCCAAAATATAGCTCAGAAGATTCAGAACAATGTTTTATCAAAATCTGAGAAGTAAACTTCTTTAGATGATGCTCCAAGATGTAAAACACAAAAAACACATTTTGACATAGGACAAGAAAGACACTTTCAATGGCCAAATCAAAGTAGAAGAGTTCCAACTTCCAAGCACTATGAGTGACTGGTATCTACTTGGAATAAAAAATTTGGAGGGACGAAAGTTCAAAGTAATTTAAAGAGTAGATAAGCAAGTTACAAAGGAACTAAACTTCAGAGTAATTCAACTTGAAATAAAATTCCAGCAAACTTGACACAATAAATAAATGAAAAATAAAATCAATGAATCACAAAAAAAAGGAAATCCAAACCAATTTTCTTCATTGGTAGACTCGGGAATTCTAATTGAACAATCTCTTTCAGTATTCCATAGTAATCATTCTTCGGTTGTCGATAATCGGTTCCTCGTATGCATACTCCGTTATTTGATTGATGACTTGCCTTCACTCCACATATCAGTGTCAAATTTGAATCCATTGACGTAATACGTATTCAAGATCTCAACCCTCAATGGTCCTAATGCCACATTCCGCAGGAGTTCATCAGTTATCATGTTTTGTGGTTCGTCCACCTTAAATAATAATATAATATGTGTTATAACATATATTAATGTCATTTAATATAATTAATGGCATAATATTCTTTATACTTACGAAGTTCTTGAACCATGATACAAAACCAATCTCAATTTGATAGTCGAGTTCTTCATCATTCATAGTTCCTGACACTCGAACATAATATGTATACAAGCTGCAACACGTATTTTGTAAGTATATTTAATTCCGTCACAATTTATAAATAAGTATAGAAATGAGTGGCTTACTTGACAAAAGGTTGGAAAATATCAGGATTCAACAAAATGTACAATGTCGCAGCATCATATTCTTAATCAGTGAGGTAGCGCCTACCAGCTTCACCAACTAGCTGATCGGGTTGATTGAATATTATATTATAGAGAATTCTGAGTACAAAACTCCGCCATCATCATCGTCGAGAGCTCACTTGCGGTTCAAATTAGTAGGAAGCAAACGTTGACGTCTCTTCGACTATATATGCTTCACAAATTGATTCTTCCACCCGAGCATTATTTTTAACCTTTTTCTTCAAAAAGTGGAGGAACCTATTCTCAAAGATTAATCGAATGTATCAGTAGAACAATTAATAACCACATATTATATTATATATATATATATCACTAATGGATATGAAATATGAAAAAAGACCTTTCAAAAGGATACATCCATCTGTATTGCACAGGCCCACCTATCCTTGATTCGAATGGTAGATGTATTAGAAGATGTTCCATAGAGTCAAAAAAATATGGGGGAAATATACGCTCCAATTTGCAAATGATCACAGGAATGTTAGCCTCCATGATGCTCAATTGATCCTTCAGCAGAGTAGTTGAACATATATCTCTACAAAATAGACTCAACTCAGTAAGTACTGTCCAAATCGGATCCGACAATGCCCGGAATGCAATAGGGAGTAGCCGCTCCATGAAAACATGACAGTCATGACTTTTCATCCCAAATAGTTTTTCTTCCCTCATATCTACGCACCTGCCTAGGTTGGAAGCATAACCGACTGGCAACTTCAACTTGGAGACCCAATCACACACTGCCCTTTTTTGCTCCATGGTAAAAGAAAATTTTGCCTTAGGTTTGAAGGATTTCCCTCTGCCATATTCCACCAACTCCAAAGCTCTGTGTTTACAATAATGTGAAAGATCCAGTCTAGCCTTTACATTATCCTTTGTTTTTTCCTTAACGTCCATAACCATATTGAAAACGTTATCAAACATGTTCTTCTCAATATGCATGACATCGAGGTTGTGTCGGACTAGATTATCCTGCCAATAAGGCAAATCCCAAAAGATGCTTCTTTTGGTCCAATTATGATCATATCCATAACTCGGAAATACTAAATGTATGCCAGTCTCAGTAATCTTTGGAAAATTCCAAAGTCCAGCCAACACTTTGTCACTAGACAAACATGGTGGAGGTTCTAATCTCTCACTTCAATTTTTAAGAAATGCATCTTTATTCCGTCTAAACGGATGTGTCATAGGTAAAACCTTTCTGTGACAATCAAACGATGAATTTTTCCTACCATTCTTTAGGGTGAATGTCTTTGAACACTGCATGCAGTAAGGACATGCTAACTTCCCAGCAGTCCCCCATCCAGACAACATACCATAGGTAGGAAAGTCATTAATAGTCCACATCAATGCAGCTCTCATAAGAAAATTATATTTTAAGGATACATCATAGGTTATCACACCTTCACACCACAACTGAATGAGCTCATCTATCAATGGCTGTAGATAAACATCAATTTTGCTCTTCAAATTTTGGGGACCCCGGACAATTACTGTCAGGAACATGAACTCTCTCTTCATGGACATCCCAGGCGGTAAATTATAAGGTGTCAAAATGACAGGCTAACATGAATAATTTTTTCCTGATTGCCCAAAAGAAGTAAAACCATCTGCATACAAACCTAACCTTACATTCCGCGGGTCTGAAGCAAAGTCTTGATATTTTTTTTGCCAAATTGCTTCCATGACACTCCATCAGATGGATGACGAAGAACTCTGGACTCCTCTTGATGCTCATAATGCCACCTCATTTATTTTGCAGTAACAGTAGAACTGAACAACCTCTGTAGCCTGGGAATAAGTGGTAGATACCACATCCGTTTAACCAGAATCTTTTTAAAATTTCCATGACCAGTTCTCCGAGCTTTATAACGATCAGCCTAACAAAATTTACATAACTTCTCATATGCATCATCTTTATAGTATAACATACAACCATTCGCACAGCAATCAATTCGTTGATATCCCAGCTCGAGTTTGGATGCCAACTTCTAGTCTGATAGAAATCTGCAGGCATCCGATTTTCATATGGCATCGTCTCTTTCATAAGATGGGCAATTTCATCAAAACATCCTTGGGGCATGTTATAATCAGATTTAACACTCAATAGTCTCATCGAAGCTGACAACTCTGAATGTGATTCACAACCTGGCCATAGTGGTTCTTGGGGAGTAGACAACATGTCAAAGAAAATTTGTGCATCTAGATTAGGAGGTTCCGGCATATATTACCATTTGCTTGAATGGATCAAAATTAGCACGATCATTTCCTTGCCAGTAATAATTACCAGCATCTGGTTGCTCTTCTACAGCAAATATAGGAGGAATTTCAGACATGACTTCTCCATGAGTCGTCCAGTAATAATATCCATTCTGAAAACCTTTCTTGTACAAGTATTGCTTAATATCATCAAATGCAAAATATTCTATGCATTTACACCTAATGCAAGGACATTGTATTTTTCCTGTACTTTGAAACTAAAAGTTATTTGCAGAAGCAAATTCAAGGAACTCTTCAACCCCATTAATGAATTCTTGCGTAATTCTCACTCGATTAGGTCCTAATTGGTTGTACATCCAAGAACAATATTCAGGCACATTCATTTTATTTATCACCTATATATATATATGGAAATGACAAAGTTAGGATATATATATATATATATGGAAATGACAAAGGTTTTTTTCATATCATGGAAATGACAAAGTTACGCAATATATATACATACATATATATATATATATACATGGAGTTGACAAAGTTAGGCCACACATTATTCTAAGAATTATTCTAAGAATGAAGCTTTATTTTTTAAAATTTAAGTAGTAATTGATTATTAATTTATGGAAGTTTAGAATTTAAAGTAAGATAGAAAGCAAAGTTTAATGGAAAAAATGACATAAATTTGAGTTCAAAAAATTTCACAGTTATATAGGAAAAATCTTAAATTTGTATATTTATGTAATTATGTGGAATATACGTATGTATAATTGTATGGATTATTTGGTGATAAGTCCTTTATATGGACTTTGTATTCCATTTAGTCTTTTTGAAAAGTTTGTAGCCCAATTCATCCCCAATTATTTGAAACTTAGCTCAATAAGGATAACTTTAAATTTTAATCTCAATTAATGACAATTTTACCCTCCCCTCATTTAAACCTATCCTTATTTTTATTAGTACATGATTGCTTCTTATTTAGGAAATAATTATTATAATAAAATAAAATAAATACAATCTCATAAAGTTGGATGAAAATCATGTATTTTATCTATATGTTTTTAAAGATAAACTAATATTTTCACTTTTGATGAATCAAAGTGAAGAGTCGATCAACCAAATTTTTTTTTCTTTCATGAAAATTAAGCGCATGCACTCAACAATGAAACACTTATCCATCAACAAAAAGTTATCCAATACAAATGTCAATATTTTTATTACATTCTTCACTAACAACCAAAGCTAATAACTTATGAGAATAATATCATAATAAAACTCAATTCATATTTTAAACAAAACCAAATACCATAACAATTTTTAACCGTTTTGGTGAATTTTGCGAAAATCTTCTGAATTCTGAGTAAAAAATCCTCTGATTTTTTTTTTTTTTGCATAATTTCAAAAACTCTTCTGAATTGTTTTGGTGAGTTTTGTAAATTATCTGAATTCCTGATAAGTTTGAGAAATCTTCTAATCATCTAAATTTTTAGTTGTTTTTTTGTTTCATTTTGATAAAGTTTAGGGTTTTGAAGTTTAAGATATTAGAGTTTATGGTATAAGGTTTTAGGGTTTAGAAGAACATAATTCATTTTTTAGGATTTTGAGGTTTAGTACTTAAGGTTTAAGGTTTAGGAATATATGTTAGTAGAATTTTAAGATTTTCTTCTTATTTTTGTAAATTCTTCTTAATTATTTATAAGATTTTTTTGTTCAAAATTAAAACTAAAATTGTTTACATTCAGAGGATTTATGGAAAATTCAGAGGATTTATGGAAAATTCAGAGGATTTCTGGTTATAAGGTTTAAAGTTTAAGAGTCTTTGTTTAAATTATTAGAGACTTAGAGTTTAGTGTTTATACTTTATGATTTTGGGATTTAAGATATTATGATTTAGTATTTAGGATTTTGGGATTTTAGGTTTAGGATTTAGAGTTTCGGGTTATTTTTGTTTGATTTTCAAATATTCTTATAATTTTTATTATATATTTTATGCAATCCTCTATTTTTTTTTGCTTAATTTCAAAAATTCCTCTGATTTATTTTGGTAAATTTTGTGAAATCCTCTAAATTTGTAACAAGTTTGTGAAATCCTCTGAAAATTTTTGTTCTTTTTTGTTTGATTTTCAAAAAATCTATATTTTTTTGATATATTTTTATGAAATAATTTGAATTTATTTGCTCAATTTTGAAAACTCTTTTGATTGGTTTTGATGAGTTTTGAGAAATCCTCTGAATTCTGGATAAGTTTGAGAAATCCTCTGAGTTCATTCAGAGGATTTGACGAATGAATATTTAAACATATCGATGATGGATCTCATTGGAAAGAGTTTTTCGTTTTGATTATGAATATATTTTTTTAAAAAAAATCCGACTTGTATTTTGAGAGATAAAACTGTTTTAAAGTTTTTAAAAGAAAAAAAATAAAAAAAATCTGGTGATGTCAGCATATGTCATACACATAAGGATTTATTGAAATAAGGGTAGTTTTGTCCAGAATTATTTAAAGGATGTTTTGGAATATTAAAAAATTGAAGGGAGTGAATGAAGTACATATTTTTATTAAAGGATTTATTGGTGAATCCCCCTAATTTTATTCATATAGGATAATACAAGTTAAACGCCTAACTTGATAACAACCTATTTAAAAACTAATTTTACATAATATTAAAATTTTAAATATTTAAACAGATTATGATCATATGCAAAACCCATAAATTTCGAATATATAATCTTTTAAATATTATTCATTAGACATCTCCTAATTAACAAAGTTTTTAGTGTTTTTTTACTCTTTCGGATCAAATGTTAAATTCTTAAGAACTTGTAAAAGAGTAAAAACAAATTAACAAGGTAAAAAAATCAAAAAAATAACCTGAAATTATCAAATTTTGGTTGTATAAGTGATGAAGTCTCTGGATCGAAGGCAACTCTCCCAGAAATCTGTAGCAGCTTTGAGAGTGAAACTGAAACCAGTGAGCAGTTCTAGGAGAGGTGGCTTCTGTTTTGTAAATTGTTGCCGAAAATTAGGGGCGAAAATATTTTCATCCTTAATTAGCGACGGATTTAGAGACCGAAATATTTTTCCATCCCTAATTAGTCAAACGGTTAAATTGTTAAATTATGGGGGATGGATTTAGGGACGGAAAGGAAAATTCCGTCCCTAATTTCGGGACAGAAAGATGTTCGTCCCTAAATAATCAACGATCAAATTATTGGGGACACAATTAGGGACGCGGAGAAAAATTCCGTCCCTAAAAAGTCAAAAAAGTTATTAGCGACAGAAAATTCCGTCCCTATTTCCGTCGCTAAAAGTTAAAAAAAGCTTAAAGTTTTGTGCGACGAAAATATTTGAAAATTCCGTTGCTAAAAATATAATTCCGTCCCTAAAATCAACTTCTCTTGTAGTGGGGGAGATCGACTTTGTAATAATTTCATGAATTTAAAATTTTTGGCTGAGAGGATTTTATGGTAAAAGCGAAAAGCCCAAGCCCATGGAAAGGTTACTTTGGGCTTCTCGCCGTCTTCAACCAACCTATCTAATTATTTCCCAATTCTCTTCCAGTCTTCCTCAAAATGCTGTGTCGTGGGGCTTAAGCTTCTTGACCTTTATGAGTGATGCGTTTTCTCTGTCTCTCTCATTCGTCATCTTGTGAGAGAACGGAAAACCTGTGAGGATTTATAAGTTCAATCGTTTGCTCTCTCCTCCAACTCTCTTGTCGAAGTGAAACATTGATTTTTTATTTTTCTGTATTTCGGATTTATAAGTTCAACCCTTTGTACTATTCTTTAACTCGTAATAGGGCTCGTAAACTTTATGCTTAGTGCTAAAAGGTGGAGCTGCTACCTTAAAAATTGAGTTCTTGGCACATGTGTTAGCATATTTTTTATCCAAAGATTTGAGTTTCAATTGTGCGATTTGGTGCACCCCTTGCCAGTTTAGCAATGGTAAAGGCCAAGAGCACTGTATTGGGAGGGGGAGGGGGGTTGTGTGGTGCCGATCTTGACCCAATTGCAAGTTCCACCACTTAGCCCAATGGGCTTGAGTTTCCCCTTCTCTCTCTCAGGGCCCGACCCTTCTCTCTATGGAATCGCTGGTTATTTTGGTTTGGTTTTTGGTGCTAGGTCATTCACTTTTGGCATAACTATTGTACCGTTCAATGTTGCTAGAGAGTGATTCTCCTAGTTGCTAGTTTTGAGAGAGACTTCCACTATGAGAGTGATTCTCTATTTTTAGTTTCTGTTTATGAAGAGTTGTTGGTGACTTTTGTACGTATTTGAGATTTGATCATTGATATATACATATCAGTGTTCTTACTCTTTGTGCCTGTTCTGGGCATTAGGGTGATAGTTATATGTTACTGTTTCAATTAATGTTACATAATTTGTTTGGAGATCATATAGACAGTTTGTTAGTCGTGCAGTCGTTGTTTCTTATTAGTTGTTCGTTGGAGGCGATGAATACTACTAGGATTGCTTTGGTTCCAAAGGTTGAGAGTCCAGACTCTTTTGCTAACTATAGGTCCATTTCATGTTGCAATACGATGTACAAGTGCATTACAAAGATCATTGTAACAAGACTTAAAGGTGTTCTCCCCGATGTGATTAGCCCTTCATAGTCAGCTTTTGTTGCATGGTGACAAAATTTGGACAATATTTTTCTACATGATTATCATCTTCCTACGGGTCCTCCAAGGTGCGCCATAAAGGTAGATATTTGTAAAGCATTTGATATTTTACATTGGGACTATATCCTTGTTTGGATGGTATTGATGCGCCATTAGCCATGATTAATTGGATTCAATCTTGTATTACGTGGGCTTGCTTCTCTATTTGTATTAATGGTTCGGTGGTAGGCTATTTCTCTTCTTCTAGAGGGGTTCGTCAGGGGATCCATTATCATCTTATTTATTTACAATTCATATTAAGTTGAACTATCATTATGGCCGAAATTTACAATTCATTATAGGTTTTTTGTTCTCCTGCTTTGTTCTTCATTTGGTGCTTCAGGGAACTTCGAAAATCATCTACAAGAATATTTCTAGAAGTTTTGGAAACCCAACCAACTACTAGAAGAAGTTCTTCCTCCTTGTCGAGTTTGGGAAGAGCCCAGGTTGGATTAGCTTCAACCTCTATTTTTAGATTGGAAGGTCATTTCGCCTCAACTCTCAATATTGGCTTTGATTTCTAAACTCTCTTTACTTATTTTTATTTCATTTAGTTATAATTTTTCTAGTTTCCATTCCATATATTGCATAGTAGAATTTAGTTCAATCAATCACCCCAAGAGGAAAAACCGAATCTAACCAATGGTTAGTGCAATTTTGCCACTACTTGACATTGTGAATACCATATTAAATTAGTAATTAAGTTAAAAATTCATAGACCCAAGCCAAAACCAAAAGTGTTTTTGAGACGATTTGGGATTCACTCCTTTTATTACTTTGGCAATCCTGCACTTGGGAAATTGTAAATCTACTAACCTATTTTTGGGCGAGTCAGTTACCCTAAAGATAAAAGGAGTCCTGACATTAAGCGATTGATGGATTGGAATAATGCTACCCTCCTTAAGCGGATTCATACTCTGCTTTTTTGCTCTACATCTTTGTGGGCTACATGGGTGAGGTCAAATCTTTTGAGGGGAAGGAGTTTATGGCAGGTTCCTATGCCTAATAGTCCATCGTGGACTTGGCAAAAGTTATTACAAAGTAGAGTTTGGTGTCAACCTTATTTCCATCATGTTATTGAGAATGGTAAAGATACTGCTTTATGGACAAATTTTTTGCTCCCAAATGGGCCTTTATGTGATATTTTTGTTGCTCGCATTCTTACGGCTACAGACTTATCTTTGGAAGCTAAGGTATCGATATCATATATGAGGATGGATTATGGATGTTCCCTGAGAGCCCTAGGGTTCTCGAGATGTTTGGGACTCTGTTGGGGTGAAACTGTTCTTACTAATACTGTAAAACCCTAACCCAAAAATATTATGTTTCGGTTAAATTTAGGGTATTAAGTTGTTGGAAATAAATTTGGAGAGGTTACGGATCACCCGTGTTGTGTAGGATCGTAAAGAATTGTTCTTGGAACAAAGTTCACTGAATAGGTCATAACTTTTAGCACATATATCCGCTTTGGGTACATAATATATCAAATCAAAGCTAAGAGCAAGACAGATATGAACATTCTGGAAAAAATTGGAAAGAAAAAAAAAGGTGTCCAGACGCTCTTGGGAGCCGTCCAGACACTTAATGAAGAAACTGGGATAGTAGGGTTTCTAGGCATGATCCGTCATGACGGGCACTTAAGGTGTCCGGGAGATTTCAGTTCTTAAAGTCCAAAAATGGCCATTTGTGACAAAAAATTAGAGAAAAGCCGAGAAGAGAGAGAGGGAGATTTCTTGAGGTTTTTGCTTGGTTTTCCATGGATTCATGAAGCATATCAAGAATTAAGGTTGAATCAAGAAATATTTGAAGGTTTGAGGTGAGTTCCATAGTTTTGAGATTCTAGGGTTTTTCCTAGATTTGTTTGGTTCCTTAAAAGTTGAATTGTAGGAGTCAAATATGTTGATTCTAGGGTTATGTATGGTTCTTTTACTAGGTTTGATTGTTGTTTAGGATTGAAGTATGAAATTTGTGGGATTGGAGGATTTTATGGAAAATCCTAGAGAGAGGAGGTAAAGCTTCTCTTGATTTTTGATCTTGTATAATATTGTTATGAATATTTGGTGTTATGAAGATGTTAGAATGAGTTTGATTTATTGGAATCGATAGGTTTGGAAAGAAAGGGTTGAAAACCCTAACGTGGGAATTTGGAATTTCGTTAGCTTGCTTGGAACGAGGTAGGGATTTTTACCCTTTCTTTCTATCATGTTTATTTTTGATTTTCCTAAAGAGCGGTTTGTATTTTCCTCATTGGTCATTTAACTTTGTGTCTTTGCCCTGATTGATTCCAAGGGAAGACGAGCCCAAATTGAGTTCCTTAGACTATGGAATATTCTTTTTCAAGAACACTACCGTGTCTTTGGCAGGTTACTTAGATTATGACTGGGCAAGTTGCTGTGATGATCGAAAAAGCACCTCTGGTGATTGTTTCTACATAAGAACTAATCTTATAGTCTGACATATCAAGAAGAAGAATGCTATTTTTCTTTCCACGTCTGAAGCTGAATACATAGCTGCTAGAAGTTACTGTACACAATTGCTTTAGATGAAATAAATGCTAAGTGACTATGGACTGGTACAGGAAAGTATAATCATATTATGTGATAATATTAGTGCTATTAACATTTCTAAGAATCCTGTCCAACATTCTAGAACTAAGCATATGGATGACATTCGTCATCATTTCATTTGTGATAATGTTGAAAGCAATATTGTGAAACTTGAGTATATAGCTACTGAAAATCAATTTTCTGACATTTTTACAAAACCCCTAAACAAGTAAAGGTTTTTGTTCCTAAGACAAGCACTAGGGGTGATTACAATGGAATAGATTTTCAAGCAGCTCGACGTAACATGAGTGTGGGATATATGATTTTATTCCTGATTTATGACTAAAACATTGATTAATTGATGTTACCTATGCATGTGTTTATTGTTAAATGGCTAATCCGTTCATGAAATTGAAAAGATCATGTTATTAGTCATATATTATTTTTACAAATCCCTACTTGTGAAGTATGATTGACATAATGCTTGAAATTTATCTTGATAGGTCTATTAAACAAATTCTTTGGGAAACTTGATGCAATCTATACAAATGGAAAGGGCTATGTCAAAGGGAATATAAAAAAAGTGTGTATCTCTTGAAATAAAGAGAACTACCTCATCTTGACTATGAAAGCCACCATGAGTTCAAGATTTCTCTTCTTGAAATAAAGGAGGTGATCTTATATCTTGCTTGCACGAACATAAAAGTACCAAAGCATATGGATTTGACAATCTATGGAAAGATAATCTTTAGTATTATGTTATGTCTTGATCTAACAAGTTTTATAGATTCATACACAGCTGCACATGAACAATAACATGTATCAGATCTCAAGCCTATGAAAATGGAGTAATAGGTCCATTTCTTGTTCACAACTTATGGTAACTCTCTTTTTCTGTGTATTATTTTATTGAATCAAGAATATCAAATCTGGAAATTCCATCCATGTTACTAATTTCTCTTGATTGTCTAGTCGTTTTGTGAACTCCGTTATATGTTTTTATGTCTCTGGGATGTCCTAGCAGTGATCTAGGGAGGAATATTTATTTGATAATAGAAGCCAAGTGAGAAATAAGCTGTTGTGTAACCTCATTTATTCACTGCTATATATCTTCTCAAGCCTACATCATTCAAATTCAAAGGATAATATTGGAATTGTCACTTCGTGTCAGACTTTAATGTGCCACAAATTTTTCAGAGAGTTTATGGGTATTTGAAATCTTTCATATTTAGGACTCTTCCCTTCCCAAGACTTCTTTGCTTACTCCACTCCCTCTTGATTCATATTCACGAGGAATCACTTATTACTCTCTTGTTCATGTTTCATTTCTCTCAAATCTCTCTTTCTTCCATGGCTTCATGAAACCGTCTCACTAGAAGCTCTGGTTCTGGTTCAGAATCGAGGAAAGTCAAGAAATCAAAGGTGAAATAAAAAGCTCTGCTTCATCGTTTCTCTGATCTTGATGCTAAGACTGTCTATTTTGAGAACTTCGTGTCTAGGGCTCTTAGCACCGAGAGAAATTTTGTTTTCTTTGAGTTGAAGGATTTGAATATTACGCATATCCTTCTGTCACGATCATGGTCTCCTATTGCTGCCCTATCAGGTACTGCTTGTCCTACCATAGTTAGGGAATTTTATGTGAATCTGTCTATTAAGGAGATAGAAGATGAAGAGTTAGGAATTATTACTGGGTTTGTTCGTGGGGTAGAATTTCCTTTCGCAAGTTCATTGATTTATGAAATCCTGAATGTTGCAATGGTTTCTAACCCTGATTTTGACATATTTGATTTGAACCATCAATGGCTGACATTCATCATTATCTATGTGTGGGAGATTTTGAGCTTGTGAATGATAAACTGCCTCACAAGTACCTTAAGTCCAATCATTGAATTCTCAATATGTTTGTATGTTTTACTATTTTACCCACTGAACACCATGGAGAGTTAATTGACAGGTGTTGTCATTTCCTTCATGCAATTTTTACTGGAAAATCCATTTGTCTGGTCTTTTTTATTTTCAATCATATCATGTCTGTTAAAACCTATAGGAACCGTCCATTCAAGCTTTCTTATGCGGTAATTTTGACCAAGATTTTTGCCTCCAAAAAGGTGTTGGAATTCCAGCTGATTATACTAGACTCTTAGACCTCCAATCTCTGCTCAAATTGGGGCCCATAGTCAATCCCAAATGGCCAAGTTTGTTGATGTTTCTGATGAGCATAGTGATATCCCTCTATTTGATTTTAAACCCATGTATTGGTCTTCTTACTCAAAGCTACCTAATACTGCCAAAGTTCCTAGTTATTTTCCTGCTGTCCTATTACTGGGCCTCCAGCTCCTATAACCTCGTATGTGTCAGTCCAGCTTACTGCATTGACAACTCGGGTGACTACCTTGTCAGACTAGGTGACCAAGTTCACTCAACTCATGGAGAATCTGCCTGCACAAGTCCTAGACAAGGCTGAAACTTCCATTGAAACGGTTCACTGCACTGTCTCTTCTAGAGATATATATATATATATATATATATACATAAATGCTCTCATGCGGCCTCTTCTTTCGGATTGATTTTACGGACTCGTGTGAGGACCGTACGATCAATCGGATGGTAGATATACCCAACTCTCCACTAGCCTCGAGAGTCTCGCCTTGCCCTCTCTCCCTTGTTCATAGGACTTGCCTTGCCCTCTCTCTCTTGCTGGAATTAGATCTACCAAAATAAAGCTTACACTTTTCGACCAAGAAGTTCTCAGGCTCGATCTGGTTTTGGTATCAAGGTGATTCCCTTTCTCTGTAACAGTAACAACAAAGTCAAGCAGTGACTGTGGAGCTATTCACCTGCGCTGATCGATTGGGCTTGCGCTGCTCTCAGCTCAAGGCAAGTTATTGGGGAATACAGAATAAAAGGTTCATCCATGCTTTTAACAATCTCCACTGTTACTGGTTAGACCGACTTGCTGGCTGATTTCATCTTTTCGCTTCCCCCATTTCGTGTCTCCAACCGGCCATAGGGAACTTAGATGATTCATCCTAGCTTAATAGAGCTTTCGCCTTTTCCTCGTCCATGGGGCTAGCCTCTTATCTACTTTCATAGGCTATCGATCCTTCACCTCAATTTCACAGCTCATAATCAAAAGTACATTTCACTATAAATTCATCATTTTTTAGAGGTAATAATTGACAGAGATTGTTGATATAATTCACTCCTTTCCTCTGCCGACTATCTATTTGTGGGTCGCCATTCTTGGTCAGCAGAGGTGGGTTCAGGTATGCGGAGCTCGCATATGGACAAAGATGATGTTTGGGTCGTGATATTCGAAGTTACAAGAGAGTGGCGCAAGGCAAGAGTGAAGAAGACAAACTCAAAAAACGAGAATAGTTATGGTTCGTGAGATGTATCGAACGGGCATGAATGAAGTCCGTATTTTGAGTCCGTCCAAGAGAATTTTCGTATATATATATATATACGAATCCTACATATATATATAAACTATTCATGATGCATGAACAAGAATCATACATGCTTGATATAAGACCAAGCAATCACATCGGGAATGCATCTAACAATTTATAAATTACGATAATAACCCTAGGTTAGTTCTTCCTTAGGGAGTAAATAAGGAAAGAACAAAAATTTGAAAGACCATAGAAATTAACTGCAATTTAAATATCGAGGTCGAAAATGAAATAGATTGGGCTAGAATTCCCCTACCTCAAATCCACGTAAATTCACAAAATCAAAAATTTCCAATTCCATATTTTGAATTCCCAAACCTAACATATGAAAAATTCACAACACATTTCATAAACAACACCATCCCAATGTCATATAAACATTTAACAATTCCATAAATTCAAGAAACCTACATTCTCTCTTGAGAAATTTATTCACAAACTTGAAATCCTCCCAAATCGATATTCCACTCCAAATCAACAACAAAAACAATCAGGTATATAATCATCTTCCTATAGCATCTAAACTCATATATGGAAGATTTGAGCAAATCTAGCAAAACCTAGAATTTTGGAAAACTCTATAAAACTTACCAAAATCACCAATATTTCCTTGAATCCTCCTTAGATGTTGTTGAGCATCACCAATCCATCAACCTCCGAGCCTTAATCTTGCCAAAATCACCTTCTGTCTCATTCCCTATTTCCTTCTCTCTCTCTTCTCTTGGCACAGTCACCACACCCGTTACTTTCTTCTTCTTTTTCCTTTACTTCCACTGGTATGCGTGAAATGCTGGAACTCTTGTTTGTATTTTTTTTATAGTTAATGGGCAAAATGCCCATTTACATTTGCCAATTTAAAGGCAAATTTGCACGCTTTCGGTGGGCCAATAAATGCCCACCAGAAGTGGGCTTATATTATACATATATATAAATTATATATTATGTGTGTATCTATATATATGTAGTTGTTTATATTAGAGTTTACTTAATCCAATTTAAATAAGGACTAACCTATTCTAAGTCAAATTTAATCCAATCTTGATATTTTCGAACCCGAATTTACAATTTAAATATTCTCGATATATTTTCTTTGTTACTTTCGGGTCGGGGTATTACAACAACCTTCACTACTGCAGGAGGCAACCATGTCATCGATCGTCCTGCATATCCACATTGCCAGTTTCAGAACCGGATTCACCTATGGGGAAAAGAAAAAGTAAATAAAAGGTGAGCAATGGCTCAATAGGGATAGAGATGAATAAAAAGAATATTTATAAGCCGAATGTTAAAGATAGGTTCTATGCAACAATATGCTTCAGACCATAAACCACAACAACGAATACAACAACAAATCTGAGATTGTGTCTCTCTTCCCTATGAGTCCCAAAGGGGGATGCCTCAGAACCCACCAAAATCCATTGATGAACATTGCCACCATTCATAATTACTCATGAGGAAATAACATATGCGAGACTCTTTTCACGCCCACACAAGATTAAGGTTCAATCAGAATGACCCCTCAAGATCACCGTGTGTTGCCTCACATGGGCATCACTTGGTAGAAATCCATCTTCAAATTCTCTACCGTCCTATAATCACATGACATTCAATCATACTTCGGGAATTACGAGTTCATACTCGAGCTTCTCAAACAGCTCTAATGCATAGCAAGTGACATGTCATAATATATATATATATACAGTCTTGTTCGTACGCGGGATCCTGTATTCCTTTACTTCATGCGGGATCCCGCTTTGCACCGTCAGATTAATCCGACAGTGCAAAGCTTGACACATATTTTTTTAAAAATTGCTTTATTCACGCCGTAACTCTCCTCTTTTCACTCTCCATCGGATATCGAGCAGCACCGTCGGAATCCTCTCTCCATCGCATATCGAGCAGCATAGCCTCGCCCATAGTCGGATCGCGAGGTTTTCATCATCTCCGGTCGATCTTTCGTGCATGTCTCTACTTTCATCATCTCCGGTGGCGCTATTCTAGATTTGGGTCTTCGACTTTCTTTGTTCTTGAATCTCGATAGCTCAAACATGGAAATCTTTGGTATGGCGATCTGTTAATCTACTCCCACTAGAGCAGGTTGGAACCTTTTTTGATTATTTATAAACAATTGCATTTTTGTTCAATCGTAGGGAAGCATCGATCAAATTTTTTAGGGCTCTTTCCATATCTGATTGTAAAGTATCCTTGAAAATTTAAATATGGAGTATTTCGTGTCTGTGAGGTTCTGTCTCTGACTTCAAAGGTATAGCATTTTTGTTGTTTTCCTTTTTTCATTAATGAAACTATGGATCATGGTGTGAGTTGCATGTCTATGTTGGGATTTTGAAGTGAGATATATTATGCAAAAATTAAGACTCGGCCAATAAGAATTGGTTATGCTTCTGTTAACTCAATTGGTTAAGATAATTGTGTTGGGGTTAAGATAATTGTGTTGGTTGATAATATTTCAGTTGCTTATACCAAAGTTGGCTAGCTAGTGTATGAATTGGTCATTTTTTATTTTTTTTTATGATGTGTTTGAATCCAGAGGTTTTTCAAGTACATTTGCATGACTCCTTCATATTGCATTGCTTATAAATAATCAAAAATGGTTCG
Organism: Euonymus europaeus; assembly: GCA_963580455.1. NCBI lineage: Eukaryota > Viridiplantae > Streptophyta > Magnoliopsida > Celastrales > Celastraceae > Euonymus > Euonymus europaeus. Next base: position 8,765,307 of record OY756961.1, on the reverse strand, counting down.
AACCTGGTCTAGTTTGAGCTGTCGAGATTCAAGAACAAAGAAAGTCGAAGACCCAAATCTAGAATAGCGCCACCGGAGATGATGAAAGTAGAGACATGCACGAAAGATCGACCGAAGATGATGAGAACCTCGAGATCCGACTATGGGCGAGGCTGTGCTGCTCGATATGCGATGGAGAGAGGATTCCGACGGTGCTGCTCGATATCCGATGGAGAGTGAAAAGAGGAGAGTTACGGCATGAATAAAGAAATTTTTTTTAAAATATGTGTCAAGCTTTGCACCGTCGGATTAATCCGACGGTGCAAAGCGGGATCCCGCATGAAGTAAAGGAATGCGGGATCCCGCGTACGAACAAGACCATATATATATATATATATATTAACTATACATGGTGCATGATCAAGAACAATTCATGCTCGATATATGACCGAACATATATTCGGGTATGAATCTAACAATTTGGAGATAACAAGAATTAACTTATAGTTTGTTCTTCCTTAGGAATCAAATAAGGCAAGAACATAAATAACGAAGACCAATGAAGGAATTGAATGCTCTTTAGATATCAAGATCGAATGTAGAAATATAATGGATTAAAATCTCCAACCTCGAATTCAAGCAAAAGCTATACCAACAAAAAATCGATTCTAGGGTTTCGATTTTCCCCAAATGTAACCTTGTGAAAAAATAGAAAACCCACATCATATCAATACATTATTAACTTCACATCATCAATAACAATTACCCCATAAAAATTCAAGAACTAACCTTCTCTCTCTATAAATTTCTCCGAAATCTTGAATCCCAACCAAAGCGAATCTTTATTCCAAATCAACAACAAAACCTAAATATACAACCATAATCAAGTCCCTAACAAACTTCAAAAAGCATCTAAACCAACTAACCAAAGGTTTGGAAAAATCTAACCAAAAACCTAACTTTTCAAAATTCTAGGAAACTTTCCTCAAATCACCAAATCTTCCTTGAATCTTGTTGAGCATCCAAAATCCACCAAAACCCAAGCTTAATCCTCCAAAATCCACCAAAACTCAATCTTAATCCACCAAGAATCACTCTCTCTCTCTCAAGATTTCTCTCTCTACTTGGGCAACTCTATAAATGGGTTTGTTTGCACCAAAAATGTGTTTAAAAAGTGAAAAAAATTGCGACTATTGTTCATGGCGATCGATTCCCCAATATTGGCGATCGCTCGTCAAAAACTCTACCCAATTTACATCACTATTGTTCATGGCTATCGATCCCTCAATATTGGTGATCAATCACCAAAAACTCTACCTAATTTACATCTTCATTCATTCCCCTTTTTTCGGCAATCGATTGCCAAAAGTTCTATCTTTGTGTCAAGTTGGAAATTCACATACGACTCAGTCTAAGCTTCAATTTTATATATTTTGTGTCCAAAACGGACACAAATAATTCTTTGTGATACCGTAACCTCCTCAAATCATTTTCCAATAATTTAACACCCCAAAGATTTAACCAAAACTTAACATTTTTGGGTCGAGGTTTCACAGGCCTTTTACTAAAATATCAAGCACGTGTAAATGTTGAGTGGTGCAACCAGTTGAGATGAATAAAATACTTATTCAAATATATTAACAAAGGACCAAATAGAACAAGAGTTGTTCTCCAAGAAAATATATCCAACAAGAATTTTGAGACTGAAGATGATGTAGTCACAACTGATGAAATCATGTTATATATTGATTGTAGATATGTCTATGCATATGAATCTTCTTAGAGAATTTTTGAGTTTGACATTCATTGCAAGTATCCAGCAGTTCAAAATCTAACTATTCATTTACCTCAAATGAATAATGTTATATTTAGAGGTGATATGAATGTTAGTGCAATCCTTTGTCAACTAGGTGTGAAAAAATAATGTTGACAAAACAGATGTTCACCAATACAGTAGCTTCTAATGCTAGAAGTTAACCTACATTGAATTTATTTCATTTCGAAGAAGGGATGCGGTTAACAAAGTGTGGTTTGTAGGAAATGAGGACATTGTATCGGACTTATCTCATATGTTCATCCATCTGTAGAAGAACTTTATTATCTACATATGTTGCTTGCTTATGTCAAAAAAGCTACTAATTTCATTGATAAAAAAAATGTTAATGGGACCACATACACCACATTCATAGAAGCGTTTATTACAATGGGTTTGACTTGAAATGATCAGAAATGGCACGATACTTTGGATGAGTCAATTGGACAACATCTCATGAACTTAGAACTTTATTTGTTACAATAATCATGTTTTGTGAAGGTAGTGACCTTAAAAAATTATTTGATGCCCATCTACAACACTTTCAATATGAAATTGATACACTATTACTAAAAAAGAATCCACTCTTGCTGAGTATAATCTTCGTACGCCTTCTAATATATTGATTTATCAATTGAGCAATACTTTGTTGAAAGAAGAGGTTGACTATGCAGCAAGTTTTAGTTAATGCTGAACAAATGTAGCAGAAGCTAAACAATGAATAAAAAAATATTTATGATATTGTTCTGTAATCGATTTTAAACAATGTACCAAAATTGTTTTTCATTTGTGGACATGGAGATAAAGGAAAGACTCTTTTGTACCAAGCTATCATCAACCAGTTAAGATCACAAGGAATGATTATTCTTGCTATAGCTTCGTTTGGAATTGCTTCTCTATTACTTCCTAGAGGCAAAACAACTTATTTAAAGTTCAAAATTTTCTTAGATATACAAGATCACTCAACATGTCATATTAAAAAAGGGAGTCAATTTACTAATTTGTTAGAGAAAACAAGCCTTATACTTTGGGATGAAGCTCATATGGCTCAATGTGATTGCTTTGAGGCACTGGATAGGTCTTTAAATGATATTTTTGGTGGTGTTGAATCAAAAGATGGATATGTACCTTTTGGAAGGTGACTTTCGACAAATATAACTTGTTATTTCCAAAGGTTAGAGATTTGACATAGTCAATGCATACATTGTTAGATCAAAATTATGAAAACACTACAAAATATTTCATTTGCATATAAAGATGAGATTATCTGCATCTAGCCCAAATAACAATGAGAGAGCTAAATTAGAATCATTTTCTAAATGGCTTCTAGATATTGGTGAAGGAAAAGTTGAATCAATAAAAATGAATGATAAAGAAGAGTATCCAACTTGGATTAAAATACAAGAAAATCTTCAAGTATTTTCTAAAGCAGGAGATATATAAGATATAACGTTTGAAATACATAATGACTTGCAATCTTTCTACTCCGATCCAAGATACATTATATGAAGAGCTATTATAATTGGAACAAATTCAGTTGTTGATTAATTGAATTGCTAAATTCTGTCATTGATTCCAACAGAGCAAAGACGTATGCTAGCTTTGATTCTATGGTAGATGATCATAAGGCATATATCTGACGACATTGATGTTCTCTATCCAGTTGATTTTCTAAATTTCTTAACATTCAATGGTGTGCCTAATCACGAGTTTTAGTTGAAAATTAGCTCACCTGTTATGCAATTAAGAAATCTAAATCAAAATAGTGGTCTTTGCAATGATATAAGATTTATCATTACAAAGTTAGGTGCTAGAATTCTTGAAGCCAACAATAATTTAGGAAGCCATATAAGCAGTAGAGTATACATTCCAAGAATAGTAATGAAATCTGCTAAATTGACGTGGCCATTCAAGATGAAAAGAAGAAAATTTCCATTACGATTTTTTTATGCCATGACAATAAACAAAAGTCGAGGACAAACACTTTCTAAAGTTATTCTCCATTTGCCAAAACCAATCTTTCCACATGATCAACTTTATGCAACTGTATCACGTGTGTTTATGCATAAAGTCCTAAATTTTTTACTAAAATTAAAGTTCAATGGAAGAGTGAACATTATATACAAAAAAATTGTATATAACGAGGTTTTTGAAGACCTATAATATCCCCAATGGTACATTTTTTAATGTATTCTTTTTTTACTTAATATAGAAGTGGATTTACTAATTTATTATTCTTATGGAATTGATGGGATAGGTCATGGCTTACATACCATTACAAGAATTACAAGATGGACAGCAAGGCTCCAAAATACATTTGGGCGTGTCACAAAAATATGAGACTGCACAAATCCTACAATGCTTGATGAGCTAATGTCAGTGGATTTTATTTTAGTTGATGACGAGGTATGTTAAAATTATTTTTCTCACTTGTGATGAATTCAAAACCACAATTCTCAAATATTATATTAACTATGATTTCAAAGAAGAGATTTCCAAGGCTCGATAAAAAAAGAGGATGCCCTTAGAATGAAAGAACTCATCAATGAGGGTGAAATATGCACATTCGCAAACTTTATTGTTACATTTGCAAAGAATGATTGGCACATGTAGTGTAGTGAAGAAAATGACAGATCAAAAATCAGAAATCCCTACTTATAGTTTCACTCTCATAGATGAAAAATAAATGGAATCGCAAATATGCAATGATTTTATCTCATAGGTTAGTCATAATTGATATAGATATATTTATGTTAAAATTTTTGTAACTAGAGTAACCATTTGTGCAAAACATTTTTTCGACGCAGATATGCTTGACCATCTTCTATCTATATCAAGATTGACATATGTTTTTGGAAATGACATATATTTCCCAAGTCCCAATTAAAGAAATGACTATTCGAACAATAGAGAAAGAAATTTTTGTATCTATTTCATTCAAAATAATATACTAATAATTTTACTCTAACACCTAACAATTGTTTTCACATACGGCATGACAGACATTTGAGTGACAATTTAAGCTTCAAATGCATAAAAATTTGATGAGGAAAAAGCATCTGCATTGTCTAAAAAGGAACCTTTGGTCGTTGTTCTTACAACAATGACTGTTAGAACTTTTAAAGGTAATCTCACCATTTTTTCACATCATTCTCACAAAGGATTAGAAAAATATGCACTGATGTTTATACTTAACTATTAAAAATTACATGACAAATTACTTTATCAAGCACTTCAGTCACAAGAATATATCTCAACTTGAAAATTGTTGAATCAAGACTTCTCGTAAGATGTAAGAATACTCTATAAAAAAAAGTTAATATATTTATTTCACTTAAGCTAACAAAAATCAAATATAAACTCTTCTTATTCTTAATGAAATTATATATAGGAAGGGTGCCTTATCTACTTGGAGTCAAAACAATTGTGGAAGTTGTACACATATATCTATAGAGCTTAATGATCAAGTTGATACTTTAGCCCGTGAAGGAGTTAATCGCCTGGATGATCTAATCATTTGATTTTGAGTTTAAAAGATATGGGAATCTCGTGGCTGTGGAGCTTTTTTGTTTTTGTGTATTGTATCCCTCTTGTTTTTGTTGTGCTTTTCTTGGCTTTCTTCTTGAAGGATAATTAAAGTTTTGAACTCTTGTGTTTGGTTTCCTCCACCTTGTGAGGTTCTTTTGATCTATATATGCTTTGAGGCTTAGCCTATTTTATAAAAAAAAACAATTGTGGAAACTATTGACAATAAAACAACAGATACAAAGCATTTACTACCTTCTAAGAAAACCACACATGAACTTTTGCAACTTGATCATGTTTCTGACCTGGTAAAATTTATCTACTTGCATGTACTCATCTTTATAGTTAATATATATATATATATATATTTTTTTTTCAAGTTAGTTGTTTTCATTCCATAACGAGCACATGTAAAAAGTTTGAAAGAAAATCATGTTTTGCAATTTGGTGTCCAATCTCTAGCTATCAATGAAACCTAATAATTGTGAATCTATTTGGCTATTTAGAAGTTGATTTTTTCCCTGAAATTATAATTTTCAAAGAGTAAAGTAAAAGCTTTATAATTTGTTTTAACTTTTACACACATGAAAATATGATAATATGAAAGATTGTGCAGCATAATTAAATGTTATGTTAACTTAATGGGTCTGAGATATAACTAATTATCATTTTGTTTGTTGTTTGAAAACTAGGCCTAGGCACGAGTCGGGTCGGTTGATTATCAGCCGATAATCCAACCGACTCGACAACCGAATTTGTGCAATTTTAGGAACCATTATCGGCCCGAATAATCCGGGTCGGTTGTCGGTTGCGAACCGATTTTACTCGGGCCAATAATGGTTTCCGGCCGATATTATCGGCCAGAAAAATTTAAGAATAAAAGTTTACATTTTACAAAATATTCATTTAAAATACCAAAAAATACTGAAATTAAAGTTTACAAATGCTAAAAATATTTAAATACATCACATTAGACATAAGTACTCAAATAAAATAAAAGTGCAAGTTTGAGAATGTTTGACAAATCAAATTAAAATTTAAACATTAAAGTTTCAACTTCCAATCTTCTGTCTTCATTCATTCATTGCAGTTGCTCATGCCTCATGGAATATGGAATATGGAGAAAGCAGCAGCTACAACACTTCAGAAAGACTCCAAAAATTCAACAACTTGTACCTGTCAATAAGGCAAAAATGTAGTGCAGATTTTGTTATTTTGAGATTCAGACTGAGAGCAGAAAGAAATCTAGAAAAGTACAGATACAGGGCAGAAGCAGTCAAGCAGCAAAATAGCAGATTCCAAATACCAAATGCATTGCAGTGCAGAAATCTAAATTGGCTTGCACACTGTAGAATTGCAGAATTAATAAAGTGTAGAGTTCCAAAAAAGCAGTGCAAAATTGGCTTGCATACAGCAGAATTGCATAAATGCACTACTGCAGTGCAGAATTCCAAAAATGCAATACATAATTTCAGTGGACAGGTGACATTTAGACTTTAGAGGACTTGCAGTAAGCCAGAAACATAATACAAATTACAAAGAAACAGATTACAGATTATAGAATACAGAAATATATATTATATAGATTAGATATTACATTAATCATTATTCTACAACTTTTTGAATTTTCAAATTTCAATATTTCATACCTGCAATCATAATGACATAAACATAATTGTTAAGCAATGCCAGAAGCTTGTGTTGTTGATCCACTTGGCATTCCTTGAAGATTTTGCACTAATAAAATCTCTAAAATTTTCAATCATCAAATGAAATAATTAATAAGTAAACTGTAAAAAAACATCAACAAATAAAGTAATAAACCCAAGTTGAATTGGATCTTTGTAAAAATGAAATCCATCCGCCTTGAGCCAATCACTTGTACATATCAATGCCTCCACCATTTTCGGAGTTAAACAACTCCTAAAAGGATCCACAACCCTTGATCCTCAACTAAATGCACATTCGGAAGCCACACTTGAAACCGGCATTGCAAAGATGTCTTTGGTAATTTTTGATAAAGTTGGAAATCTAACCATTTCCAATTTTCAATAATGCAAAATTTTGAACTTGTTCTTCTTCACTTCTAAGTGAGGTTCATGTAAGTATCTGTCAACCTCATCACTTAAGGCAATCACTTGGTTTTCCTTTAAAGATTGATGATGTAACATATCATCCTCATCTTCTCCTAGATCATCAGTATCACCCTCTTCTTCCGAGTCACCACCCACACCTACACCGTCACCATGACCATCATCACTAGGTTGATTTCTTCTAGGCAAGATCTCTCCATATTCTTTAAACAAGTCATGGAGCATTTGTTTTACCTACCCTTGTAGCTTTTCCACCATCTTTTTATTCATCCCTATGTGATTTAGTTGAAAACCCAAATATGGCAACTTGTATCTAGGATCAAGAATAACCACAAGGCAAATAAAGCAGTTTACATTCTCCTATTTCCCCCAATATTTATCAAACGTGATCTTTATTCTTGAAGCCACCCAATGCAATGGTTCATAACTTGACCTTTTCATCTCTTTTTCCAACAAGACTTGGATATTCAACAATTGCTTGAATACTGTTATACCCCATTTTTGTCCAAATTCTTTTGCTATAAAAATACAAAACAGAAATATGATAATAAATAAAATACAAAAATAAACAAATATACAAAAATAAACTCAAAAAATAGAAAGCCCAACCCCTCCCCCATTAAGCCCAAAAATAGAGTTTACAAAACCAAAAGCCCAAATAAACAGCCCATAACCCGGCCCATCTTCAAGAAGCTTCCAACAAATTGAAAGCAAAGGATGGGGGAAGCATGGTTTGTGGTTGGATGGGGAGGTGGTTGCCGTTGGAGTTAAGGGAGAGCAGGACTTCAATGAAAGGCAGAGATGGCAGGAGATGGTGGAGATTGATGAGGGGATGGGCAGAGGAAGTTGAGCCAGAGGTTGGGATGCTACAAAAGGGGGGGGGGGAGAAGACCAGAAAGAGAAAACGGAGAAACAAAGGGGAAAAGGGAGGAGATCGATCCGAGAGAGAGGGGACCCAGAATACCAAATCACTACCCGACTATACTTCGTCAACCTCTCTTCCCTCAAATCCTGATCGGACTGCCTTGACAACTCCGATCTCCTCTTCACGCAAGTCCTCAACTGGACCTTCTCACTCCATCCATCATCACCGGCGCTCATACCATTATTGACGGCATCCACCCGAAATTCCTTCTGCCCCCACATCCACATCTGTTTTTTTGGTTCGATTTCTTCGAGATTTGAAAGGTAATTTTCTACCCCTCACTCTGTAACCCAAATCTCTATATACTTTGTTGAATCTTTGTTTCTCAAAACTGGATTGAGGTTGCTTCAGCTGGGTTCAGGCTTGCTCTTGTTGTTCCGTTATTGTTTTGTTTCTTGGTTATTTCTTGTGCTTCTCTGTCTACTTTGCTTGCTTGTATTGTTCCTGGTTTTACATGTCGAGCTCGGGAGGGCGGTCGCACCACCGGATGTGGAGGAGTGGTTACCGTTGGCCATGTACTAGAAGGGAGAAGACACTTCTGGTTTGAGGTATTGGGCCGGTAGGGCTGGTAAGACTTTGGGCCAAGGTTGTTCTTTTATTGGGCCGGTTACAGGATTGATAAAATTGGGCTAGGCTTGTATGATGAATTGATAAATTGGGCCACGTTGGTACATGCTTTGTAATATTTGAAATGGGGCCGGGCTTTTATTGTTTCTTTAGCCAAGAATGATTGTTATATTGGGCCGGTTACAGATTCATGGGGTTTTGGGCCTATTTTTGTTGATTGAATTATCGGGCCAAGTCCTTGCATGTTTTAAGGTATTGATGACGAGCCAGTAATTGGGATTGGGTTTACATGCATGTGGGTTTATATGTATAGATCATTGGGCTTTAACTTATTTCTTGTGTATATTTGGTTCTTGTTTGTATATTGGGCTTTGGGTTTATAAATCATGCATGGATTTGTTGAGGTAGAAATTAGTAAACCCAAAGCCATGTAAATTGTAACTCATGTAAATAAATGGATGTAAATAATAAAATGCATACATGTATATTTAGGATGTTAGAAGCATATGGATTTATTGAAATATGACTGCTTAGTATGCATGTTTAGGCTTTGTGCAAATTGTGAATATTTAGATTGCATACTTAGAATCTTGTTTCATTGTTATGCCATAAAAAAGACGCAACGCGATAACAATTAAATCTAAGCCGTTGCACCTTAAAAAATGACACCAAGACTAATATGAGAAACTCGTATTCTGTTTAAATACCAAAAGAACCTTCAAGATATTGGGGTTTTTGTCGGCATTTATTCAGAATACTTGATTTTCGTGGAACCAAAAAGCAAACTTATTTTTAGGGATTAGGAGAATTTATTTAAGGACTCAAGAGCGGGTTTAAAGATATTTGACTCATTCAATGAGCCTTAAATGTATTCTCTCTCTTCTCATAAAGAATGTGTTTGTAAGTATGGCTTAATCGGACCTAGCCGGTGTCTGTGGATCGATTTGATGCATCAATCGAATTCCCGAAAATTCACAACCTTTTCAAATTATCAAAACCACTACAAAGTGGACTTTTTATCCATCTTCCAAATTATTTCAGCCAAGCCGGGAATGGCTGTAGTGATCCCGTGCACCTTTCAAATCATCAAAACCACCTCAAGTGGATTTTTCATTAATCTCCAAAGTATTTTTCAGCCAAGCCGGGAATGGCTGTAGTGATCCCGCGCATCTTTTAAATTATCAAAACCACTTCAAGTGGATTTTTCATCAATCTTCAAAATGTTTTTTCAGCCAAGCCGGGAATGGCTGTAGTGATCCCGTGCACCCTTTTAAAATCATCAAAAACCACTTCAAGTGGATTTTTCATCCAAGCATCAAAATTGCCACAATATTAATGGGGTCAAACCCACTCAATTGAAACATGGACTTTCTAGTATATATAGAAATTCATTAAAGCAATTGGGACATACAAACTCTTTTCAAAACAAAATTCGAGCCAAATAAGAAAACATTTTAAGGCAGCCGTTTTTTCGGGAGTTGTGGGGTGCCTAACACCTTCCCCATGCTCAATAGACCCCCTTACCCATTTCTTTTTCGTAGACCATATTAGGTGTCCAATTGCACCTTAAAAATCAATTGGTGGCGACTTCATTTTTTCAAGCCGGTTGCTTCAGCTGGCGACTTCACTGGGGACCATTTTATACCAAAGGGGTCGAGCCTTTTTCGGTGTTTTCTTATCTTGGCTTATTTGTTTGTTAGATAGTTTTTATGTTTCTTTTTTTTAAGGGATTTAATACGTTTGTCCATGATTGAAAGATATTTAACAGGTTTCGTGGTTACGTGAAAATTAAATGCTCAAGTAAGGATGCGGTATGACTTCTCCACACACACATCACTATTCACATGCACGCAAACGACCCACAAAAACCCGGGTCCTACTAGTGATTAGTGAGGGTTGCTCTTTGCTTTTGATGGATTTTGTCCTCACATAAGCAAGGAAAAATATCCTCCTGGATTGACGTCCCTTCAAGATATTGGGGGATGGGCTCCACTTCCAGATATGGGGTGTGAGCTAACCTAATCCAGTAACCTCTCGCGTATTCGCGTTGTAGTTAGATATGCCACCTATATGCACATTAATTCACCCTTAGATCTGGTTCAAAGCCTTCAGAAGTCTATAAGAACTTGACCCTACTTAGGAACAATGGAGAAATTCATCTATCCTTACCTCCATTTATTTTTGTTTACATATTTTACGTTCAACCAAGATATTCACACATAAGCATACAATAGCTAGATACATGTTCATACATCATTTTATACAGTTATCATATACATCCAGGTTATACTCATGTATTTGTTAACATACGTGTGCATATATATATATATATATATATATATATATATATATATATATATATATATATATATATTTGTACTATATTTCTTGACATTATGTACATACTTTTTAATTGATCATACATGTCCATATATACATTTCATACATATACAATAATTTAGAGAAAATCTATCTTTTGACTGAATGATAGCTGTATATTAAAAAAAAAATTCGAAAAAATTAAAAAAAAAGGATCAGTTCCAGCAATACTGGGGGCAATTTCTTTGGAAAATTAGCTTTTAATTTTACTATTGGTCAAATTGGAAGGGATTAGACTGGGGCAATTTTGGGAAACTACCAATTTGAGTTCAATAACTAGACCAGTTTGAAATTTTTGGTCTCTATCAATTGCCTCCACGAGTAATCTTCATGTGCACCACCGCCTTTTTGGTCTAACTCACGACCACTACATGACATTTTCGCAATGAGCATGTCATTACTTTGTCTTGATGGGTTTTTATAGTGCAACATTTGCATGTTGTCCTTCATGAGGTAAAAGCCTTTGTTCAAAATTTCAACACTCATTCACCCTCATTTTTCATCACTTCTAATTTTCCAATCTCAAATCTCACTCATTCCATTTAACAAGATTGAAATTGATGATAATGAAGATGATTAAACCTAATGAACTAGATTTTGGGTGTACCCATTAATGATGAAGAATCTGACTCTGAAATGTTGAGATGTCTCAACCGAGATTGGAGTCAAGCATATTTTTGAGAAATCTTCTTTTGTAGGAAGAATTTAGAGGAAAAATTTGTCTTGTTCATCGCTAAGCTTTATATTGAATAACATGACCGTGATGAACTTTTGGTTTGGGCAGCGGTCGAGTTTTGCGGAAAATCAGTGAAATCCGTAGTAGCTAGGCTGGTGAATGCTGGCTTCATAGAAAATACTTCACCTCAGACTTTACGAGAATTTTGGAAGGTTTTGTCGCGACAGGCATGAGATGGTTTTGGAATTCATTACCTGATTCCTGAGTATTATTGCATGATTTGGTCTTTATTGAGATATGTGTCGTTTATGGGAAATTCTCCTTTATAGAGTGAGGTGGCTTGGTATTACTTCACGCTAGTACTGATACTTCCAATTCTTTAGTGGCTATTTCTCCTGGAGATCAAAACTTACAGTGAAAGGTTGTTTGGAGGCTCAAAATCCCTAACAAAGTGAAGGTGTTTTCTTAGAGACTTTTGCATGAGCTCATTTAAAACCTTGCCTAAGTGAATAAAAAAAAAGCCTAAACATAACCCATTTGTTTAGCTTACATTTTTGGGTCAAATAAGTGAACCCCTTTAAACCCAAAGAATTGGTCCAATGAAAAAGCCCATTTATAACATCTCTACAGCCAGCCCATCACCCGAAGTTAAGCCCAAATCTTTAACAAGTTAAAGCCCGGCCCGACCCAAACCCTTAGTGGTTTAGAAACCTAAATGCAACCCGGCCTAATAGGATTGTCGAATGCCTGTTCCAGAAGTGTGAAACGCAGAAAGAAATGAAAGAAGTAGAGAAGCGCCGGAGGTTTGAAAAGAGGGAGAGAGAGAGAGCTGACCAGGCAACGGGAAGGAAACAGAGGGCGCGCCCGAGTTTGAAAAAGGAGGAGAGGGTACCAAAATTCAAACAAAAGAGAGATTTGAAGTTGACAACGGGAGCCGCACAGTTTGATTTCTAGAGATTTTGATTCAAAATTTGTTGTGTAAGTAGAGGCAGAGAGATCAAGTTCAGAGGGGGACAGATTTCCGGAGCTTTTGTGGAAGGAATTTTACTTCTTTTTGGAGGGGGCTTTTTCTTTCTTTTTCCGATTCTTCTAGGGATTTTTTTTTGGGGGGGGGGGTGTTCTTCGTTCTTTCGATTTTGATTTTTCTGAGAGGGCTGGAAGCTTTTTTTCGACTTTTCTGGGGGCCTTTTCTGGGATTAGGGGGTTTTCTGGGTTTCTTCTTTCTCATTTTTCTCTGTTTGCAATCTATTTTTTTTGGGAGAGCTTTCGATATTTTTTTTTCTTTTCTTTTTCTTCAATTTGATAGAGGCCGGGTTTGAGAATGAAATTTGAGAGGGGATTCTTCTAGGTTTTGTGAAACCACGACCCAAAAATTTTTGGAATTTTTGAGTTTGCACACAAGGGAACAAACTGGACTAGGCGCACCAGGGGACGCCTAGGCGCTGCGCCTAGTCCAGTGAGGGAGCTGGAAATAAAAAAACAAGAGAAGCTGGCGCGCCTAGGCGCCAGAGCAGCACGCCTAGACTTTTTTGTGGACCTATGTGTAGTTTTAGTTGGGATTTTGGAGTAAGATTTGGATTGGACTTTGGAACAAGCTTTTGAAAGAGAATTATAGTGAGAGAAAGTAAGTATTTCGATTTTTGTTGATTGATTGTTATTAGTAGGGATGATGTGGTATGTTTTGGTTGATATTGTGAGTTCGATTATGTGAATCGATAGGTTTCGGAGAAACGAGGGTTCGAAACCCTAATTTTTGTATTGAGGTGATTGTGCTCGATTGAGGTAGGGGATTTCCAACCTTTCTATCTATCATTCGTTATTGTTGCCTAAATAGCGTTTCGATCCTTCATTGGTCGCCATTATTTGAGTTTCCGCCTTAATTGCTTCTAAGGGGAAACGAGCCTTGTGTGGATCATTGTTTGATGTCGAATGTTGTATGACCCGAATTAGTGTTCCGTCATTTACGGACACGTTGTGAGCCTTCATTCATGCATCATGGTAGTTATGTAAAGTATATAGGGTATTTATATATACTTATCGTTTCGGCATGACATGTCATAATACATTAGAGATGCATGGGGGACTCGGGTATGGACTCGGGAACCTTTAGGTTACTTGAAAGCCACATGGGAGGATGGCAAGGTGAAGGTTGTTATCACCAAGTCACGTGAACCTCATGTGGGGTAACGCACTAGGGGTAAGGTCAAGAGTGACTTGCCTTGTGGGGTGCGGGCGTGATAGGTTCACGCAACCGGATGATCCTAGGAGTGGTTGGTTGTGGTGAGCTTGCTCCCGTGCAATATTTCATTGAGTTGCAATGATATTGTGGTTGTTATGCTCCAAAAGGGTTATCCGGGTAAATGTTGATGTGAATTTGTTGAGTATACGTTCATGTGGTAGTTACATATTGATGCATTGCTTCCTTATGGTTCTGCCTATATTGATGTTTACTTCATACCCTACTGAGCTTCTAGCTCACTCCTTTACTTTCTTCCTTCCACAGGAGACACTGGTACAGGTACTAGTGCTGCGGATCGGTGAGCAGAGTGTGACATGGATGGCCCTGGATAGAATAGGGTGCTGGAGATATACTCTATGCATATGGGTGTACGTAGTATATCTATGTTGAGAGAATATAACCATTTGGCACGGTGGTGCTTGTATGTGGATGTAGATGTTGATTTATGGTTATATTTGATGTCTTATAAATCTGTGTGTTGATTTATATGTGATGCCATCAGTTTGTGCATGCTGGTAGTGGATGGCCTGAGGCCTAGGGTCAGGATTGCATGTGGTTGAGGCCCGAGGCCTATGTTTGCTAGGTTGCTAGTGTGATGTTGTTGTTGCTGCGTTTCTGATGCAGGTGGGCGCTCTCCGATATACGGGGAGGTGCCGCCGGATTTCCGGTTGATCCCGGATGTTCACACTAGTGACCTAGGAAGGGTGCGGAGAGAGCACCCAGTCGCGTCTCCGGAAATGGGGCGTGACAGGTTTCTTTTCTTCTTTGATTTCGATTTTTTGAAGGTGATCGGGAGGTTTCTTGGTTCATTCATTTTTTCATATTTTCAATTTTCTGGAGGTGTGGTTTGAGAGTGAAATTCCAGAAAATTCTGGGGATTGTTCTGCTTAGTTTTTTCTTGAAAATTTGGAATTTATTTGCTTTTATTTGGAAGATAAATTGATGTTTTTGTTTTCTCACATATGCTCTGGTGTTTTCAGTTCTTGCATTGTTCTTTGGATATGTATGTTCAATATCTCGGATCAGTGAAAGTAGGTGGTTTGACTTGGTAATTAAAATCTGAAACTAGATTTTTGATGCTTTCCATTCATGTTATGTTTGCGCTAAGCTCTGGGTTGCATTGCAGGGAAAGATATTCTGCTTCATGATTCCGTATACTTCATGTTTGTGGGTGCTGTTTGGTTTCATCATGTATAGCTATTGATCTATGTATTATATGAGTTCAACCGGTTAACTCTGCAGGTGAGAGATAGTCAGTTAGAAAGTAATATGGATATGATGGAAATTGGGTTTGGTTTATGGTCTTCATTAACGAAAATGGGCTTGGTATATTTACACTACTTGATTGGGTTCATAACAGTTTACTTGGGCTTAATCATTAAGAATGGTAATAGGGATTGATTTGGGCTTGCAAATTCAATGGATTAGAATAAGTTAATTCATGGGTCGAGTATGATGGGTTAGTATTGGGGCTTGTACCTTTAATTGAGGAAAGGTTAAGTAATACTTGGGCTTTGATTTTTAAGGGGCTTAGAGTGTATTGTTTGATTCATAATTTATTGTGCGATAAATGATCGATTAATTGATCCGATGACGGAACCAAAACGGAAAAGCATTGGATGCTATCCCGAAAGGATTCTTGAGGAAATGATTTTACGGAATCCCTACCATTGGATGGAAAAGGATTTAATGAAGTGCAGAGCCTTCGACACGATAACCGTCTTTCGGTAATAAATCATTATTTTTAATCATACTAATTTAATAGTATGGTTGAAATGATAAATTGCCTAAATTAAAACGGGAACCGAGTCCCTCTTATGTGTGCTTTTTTTTTTTGATGATGTGTTTTATTTAAGATGTGTTTTTTCATGCTATGTGATTATGTGTTTAAATTGTATGATTTAAAGTATTAATACATTTGAATTGAGATTTGCGATAATTCAATATCGTATAGTCCACAAAAAACTCGGTTCCCAACATTTTAACTTCGTTTTATTTTTCATTCCTCCTATTTTTCATTTTACTTTCGTTATATTTTTATTCATAATTTTTATTATTTTTATTATTATTTTCGTTTTATTTTTATTTTTATTTTATTTATTTTTATTTTATTTTTACATTTACCTCCAATATTTATATTGTATATTTCATTTTATTTTTATTATGAAAATTATATCGAAAGTCTCTACCTACGATGGAACTGATTTGGGGAATGCATTGGATGCACCCTCAAAAAGATTCTTGAGGTGAGAGTGTTTCTAGGAATTTTACCATTGGATGGGAATATTCGATGAACCTCAAGATTAGACTTTCAATATAATTTTTATCTTTTCTAAAGTTATCTTATTTCGATATAGTATTGACATTTTCTAAAATTAATTCATTCAATTTCAAAATAGTTTTTTTTTTATTTTCTAAAACTTATTTTATCATAGTTTGATATATTTTTGTATATAATTATTTTTCCCCATGCACGTATCTTTGTCACAATCAATGTTTTTAAAATCATATAATCGGATAATAAAAGTTAAATTGGCAACTGTTTTAAAACAGACATTGTGGGGTGCCTCACACTTTTCCCATACGTAACAAACTCACTTACCCATTTTTTCTGGATTTTCGCAGACCAAATTAATTTTCGGTGACCAATTGCACCTATTACAATTGGTGGCGACTCTTCTTTTCTTTTAAATTTTCCTTTCGCAAAACCGGTTACGACACCTTCCAACTAAGGAAAATCTTAGAAAGAGGGGTGTTGTACTTGAGAGTCAATGTCCTTTTTGTTTCACTGCTTAGGAAACTGGTATTCATATTTTTAGAGATTGTTCCTTCCTTGCGGAAATATGGAATCAAATCCCAACTCTGCAACAGGCAGTTTATGCTCCAATGACATCTATCCCATCCCAACTCTCCTTATTTCTTTTTTATTTGTACTGAAGGTCTAACTTTTTTTATTCAGCAATCCATTCTTAATCAAAGATTGCATGGTATCAAAGCTTCGCATGGAGGCCCTATGATTTCTCACTTGTTTGTTGCGGATGATAGTATGATTTTCTGCAGAGCTAATTCAGCGGAAGCAACGAAATTTTGAGAGATTTTTTCTATGTATGAACGTTTATCTGGCGAGCGAGTTAATTTGGAGAAATCTTCAATTTTCTTTAGCTCCAACGTTCCTAATCTGTTGCAAGTCTCTCTCAAAGCCCAGCTTCATATGACAGATTTTTCGATCAATGCCAAATATCTGGGGCTTCCTATTTTTTGTGATAGATCTCGGCGGCGTATGCTCTCGTACATTAAAGAGCGGATGTGGTCCAGGATTCAGGGCTGGAATGAGAAGGTGCTATCCCAAGCTAGAAAAATTGTTCTTGTCAAGGATATTGCTGAAGCTATTCCTTGCTATGCTATGAGCCTTTATCGGTTCCCAAAAAGTCTGTGTCAAGATCTTAATCGGCTGATGCGGAATTTCTGATGGTGAAACCGTGGGGAGAATAAGAAAATATGTTGGGTGGGTTGGAACAAAATGTGCCAGCGGAAGCTGGAGGGAGGATTGGGGCTTCGGGATTTCCAGGAGTTTAACAATGCTCTTATTGCTAAACAGTATTGGAGACTGATCCAATTTCCCAACTCATTGTCTGCTAAGTTTCTTAAAGCGAGGTATTATCCAAGGACCTCAATTTTTAAGGCTTCTAGAAGAGTAGGTGGCTCTTATGCTTGGTCTAGTATTTTATCTGCTCGAAATATCATTGATTCGGGATTAAGATTCGGGATTAAGATGGCAAATTGGGGATGGTAAATCAGTGGCGGTTTGGACCGCGGCTTGGCTTCCTTCATCTCCTACAGGCTTAGTTACCTCTCCAGGGGGTGGCAATAATCCTAATTTGCTGGTTGCGAGCTTTGATGGATGTTGAAAACAAGAGTTGGAATTTACCTCGGTTGTTATCTATTTTTTCACGAGAGGAGACTGAGGAAATTGCTAGTATTCCTTTATGTGGGCTGCGGCATGCTGATACAACATATTGGATTCATGAGAGCAAGGGACAATTCTCAGTTAGATCGGCTTATTGGGTAGCTAGACATCAAAACCCAAGTACTGATACTTCCAATTCTTTAGTGGATATTTCTCCTCGAGATCAAAACTTACAGTGGCAGGTTGTTTGGAGGCTCAAAATCCCTAACAAAGTGAAGGTGTTTTCTTGGAGACTTTTGCATGACAGCCTTCCAACTAAGGAAAATCTTAGCAAGGGGGGTGTTGTACTTAAGACTCAATGTCCTTTATGTTTCACTGCTCAGGAAACTGGTATTCATATTTTTAGAGATTGTTCCTTCCTTGCGGAAATATGGAATCAAACCTCAACTCTACAACAGGCAGTTTATGCTCCAATGGCATCTTTGGGGTCTTGGCTTCAAAGGAGTTTTGAACAACTGCAAGATAAGGAAAAAGGGTATCTGCTATGTATTTTATACTTTATGTGGAGAGCAAGGAATAATATTTGTCATGATGGTGATGTCTGGGCTCCAACTCAAGTCCTAAGAATGGCTCAATCCCTGGTCCTTGATTTCTTAGCGAGTCAAAGTCCTGTGATTCCAATGGGTAGGTATGGTAGGACGAGACTATAATGGTCAAGTTCTCATTTCCGCTTTTAAGCGTGTTAGCCATGCTGGAGGTCCAGCTCTTATTGCAGGCCTGGCTATTCAATTTGGGTTATCTTTTGTGGCTCAGTTCGGTTGACGGGATGTCATAGTGGAGGGAGATTCAATGGCAGTTATTTCAGCAGTGCATAACGGGGATGCTTATGCTAACTATTTGGGTTTTATTATTGACGAGATTCGGCAATCTCTAGAGGAGTGGAATTGCTGTGTTGCTTTTACTTATAGGCAAAACGATAGTGTTGCTGATGGTTTGGCTAAATTAGGTAGATTAGTAGCTTCTGTTGATGATGTACATGTTTTGATGGATGGAGTTCCCTCTACCATTGAGCATTTGATCACTGCTAATTGTAACCTTGGCCGTTCTTGAATGAATTTCAGTTGATTCAAAAAAAAAAAGGCATGCGGTTCATCTAGTTCAAGTTTTAATGAGCCCACCACCACTAAACATGTTTAGCACATGCAATGGGAAAGTTATTCCTTCCTAATTATATTTGAATTTCACCTCTCTTATACAAAAAAAAAAGAAAAAAATCAAGTTACAAATTCATCCATATTAAAAAAATATGTCTCTCAATCAATACAGACACATCTGCGAAATACAAATTCATATACATTTTTTTTCCCCATATTAGCAAGGCTAACAATATTTTGCTAATCGAGGTAACATGTTGTGTGAAATATGTGCTTCAGTTCTTGATTTGTGGTTAAGCTTTGATAGTTTGATGTTACCTCTAATATTATGTTTATGGCTATTGGATCATCCGTTCATAAAATTGAAAAGATTATGTTATTACTTAAAATTGTATTTCCTCTTGTTTAGTCAAGTTGACATAATTTTTTATTTTTTATTTTTTTGATAGGTCTATTAAATAGTGCTTCTTGGAAGATGTCTAGCAAGAAATTGAAAAGGAAATGGCTACATCATTAAAAAAAATGTAAAGGGAACTACCTACGAGAAATATGTGTATTTTCTAAAGTAAAAGGAGCCTCTTATGACTTTGAAAACCTTCATGTTGTCTCAAACAAAATCAAAAATATTACATGGCTCAACTTTAATGTTCCAATATAATCTAAGTCAACATGACATATCATGTAGTCATGCTTAACTGGACATATTCTCTCTGTTATTCCTCCTATATTATTTTCACTCTATTTTTTACTCTCGCACACAAACGTATGTATTTGTCAAAATTTTCCTGCCGTGTTTTGCCTTCTTTATGCAAATTGATTTTATTTTACTTTATGTAATTAATTGATGGTCCAGTGGGTTCTACCGATGCAGCCGTAATGGATCATTCATTCAGGTTAACTATATGTCGCTCTACGTACAGTATTCTTGACATGAAAATTTTATTTCATCTATAATTTTCATTATTTTAAAGTCATTTTTTCCAAATAATAAAATTTTCCATTTTCACCAATTTTGAAAGTTAGAATCCTAAGATTTAGGGGACCCGAGCCTGTTAAGGTTTCGTAGTTAGAACTTTAAGGTTTAGCACTTGAGACATTTAAGATTGTAGTAGTTCATCCGTTCCTTGATCCCGTTAAGATTTAGCAAAACTAAGCCTTAGTCACTTGAGACGTCAGTTTTTAATAGTGAATCTGAAATATATGATCAATTTATACTAAAATTTCATTGTCAATATAAATTAATATATATCCTTGATAAAAAAAATAGACATGACAAAATGCAATCTGAAATATATATTATTTTTTATGTATTTACAATGAAATTACATTATTTTTTTGAAATTGCCTTGTTTAATTTTCAAAAATAATATAAATAAATATTGGAACCTACGTAGCCCACATATTAGTATAAAAAATAATATAATTAAGAATGATTGAAGTAAACCTATCAATGATGGATCTTGTTGGATAGATTTTTACTTGTCGATTCTCTAGATATATATTTTTTTTCGAAATCTAATATGTATTTTGAGAGATAAAAAGTGTTTTGAAATTTCGTTTAAGAAAAAGCTTTGCAGTAGGTATTTTCAAAACATGTATCTCAATAGAGTCACATCAGCAAAAATACACATTCTTATATATTATCTCTTCTTCAATAAAAAATCTATCATTATCAGTGACTCTGTTTGGTAGAGTATCTCCTAGCTTATACACTCATTTTCTCAACTCAGGAACTTATATGCTTTACCCGCTCATTTCAACACTCACATGACACACACATCGAAAAATTTCCTCAATTGTCACTGTCTCTTTCTCTCTCACACATTTGTCGTCTTGTCTCTTAAAACATATGTTAGACTTCGAAAAAAAATTACATATTCGAACTCAGCGGGTAAACTCTTTCCAAAAAGATTCATTATTGATAGTTTTTATTGCGTTATTTCAAACAATGTGATAGAGGGTCTAGACTAAAAGGTGTTTTGAAATTTTGTTTAAGAAAAAGCTTTGCAATAGGTATTTTCAAATGAGTATTTTACTTTTTAAAATTTTTATTTTGTCATATTAAGGACAACCACAATGGGTACAAAGTTAATGCCCCAACAACTTCACTTTTGGGTCCCACTTTTATTACATAAAAAATGTGGTCTCTCATACTTATTTACGTCAACAAAATACATATTTCAATATAATCACATCAACAAAACACATATCTCAATACAATCTCATTAGTCACACCACTAATTTTTCATTCCTCCATACTTTTTCACTAAAATTAATTGTGAGTCCCACATCTATCACTCAAAAGTCAAGTCATATATTCATCCACATCAGTAAAATACATATCTCAATATAGTCACATAAAAAAAACACATTTATCAATACAACCACATTAGCAACTAATGACCTATTAACTTTGGCATCATTTTGGTTGCCCTTAAATGTTATGTCAAATCCATGTAAGCACTAACACCTAGACTTCGGTTATTTGGGCTAAAAAGTTTAGGCTATTTAGTATTGCTCCAAAAAAATTACACAAAAATCAATATTGGTCTCACCTCTATTACATAAAAGTCAAGGCACATATTTAATCATATCAACAAAACATGTATCTCAATAGAGCCACATCACCAAAAATACACATTCTCATACATTATCTCTTCTTCAATAAAAAATCTACCATTATCGGTGACTCTGTTTGGTAGAGTGTCTCCTAGCTTATATGCTCCTTTTTCAGCTCAGGAACTTATATGCTTTACCCATTCATTTCAATACTCACATGACACACACATCGAAAAATTTCCTCAGTTGTCACCGTCTCTTTCTCTCTCCCACATTTGTCATCTTCTCTTAAAACATATGTTAGACTTCGAAAAAAAATTACATATTCGAACTCAGAGAGTAAAACTCTTTCCAAAAAGACTCATTATTGATAGTTTTTATTGCGTTATTTCAAGCAATGTTATAGAGGGTCTAGACTAAAATTTAAAGTGCATGTATTAAAGATGTATGTATAATTAATCAAATATGTTATAATAATTTTGTTTGAAAAATATTTTCACTTGAATATATGTTATAACTAAAAAAAATTATTTCATTATTAAACTACTTTACATACTTCTATTATATAAATTTTAACGTGCTTCCTTGATAGGCGTGATTTTTAAACTATTGTGCGGACCTATAAATTTATCCAATGTACACCCCAAGAAGGGAAATTTGCAAAAATGACCTTTTCGATAACCCAAAACCTGGATATGACATGTTTTTCGAAAAACTAAATAAATGACATACTTTTGACATCAAAAGACTAAATCACCCTGAGACGTTTCATCTTCTTCCCACGTCTCAATAACTTTTTCGGTTCTTCCCACTTCTCATTAACTTCTTCGGTTCTTCCCACATCTCAATAACAAAGCATAGGCTTCTTTCTCAAGCTATATATATGAAGGAAAATTATCCATGAAGTGGACTTACAACATTGAAACACCCACGTCTTTCCTCTGAGAGCACATTTTTCGTTTTTGGTTTGAAGGTCTGTATTGAGGCCACACAACTCTCCTTCATGTTTGTTAATCGATAATGATGACGACGTCATTGTGTTGAGGTCAAGCATTTGTGGTGATTACGTCGGGAATTTATGAATTATGTTGTGTTATGGTCGAGCGTTTGTGGTGATTAGGTTGAGTATTTCTTCATCTGTTTGCCCTGATGGTGATATGTTCAAGTATTTGTTGTGATCTGATCGAACATTGCTTTATTTTTATGATCTTTCATTTTTATGTTGTTTTATGGTCGAGCATTACTTTATTCATGTGTAAACAAAAATTTTAAAAAAAAAATGTCCTCATGTAATTTGTGTGCGTGTTCTTTCTGTTTCCTAAGAATCGAAAAAGACTTTGGAGGCTAACACTACCTATGGATGAAATTCAACCAAGCCAATATATTAACCTGAAGAAAAATGATGGGAACTTAGAACTCTGGAGAAGCTGTATGTGGATTTTTCAAATATAGATGTAACAGAAAATATGTGCAGTCATATGAAAGACATCAGCCCCATTATCGTAATGGCAGACACAAGCAAAGTTATATAGCATGGTCCTCTCTAGATAATATGTATATATTCTCGTTGTTTGTGTATTGAATACAATAATGTGGCTCTTTATAATAATTATTATAGATTATTATGCTTTTGGAAATAGTAATTAATTATGATCTGGACAATGAGGATAAAGTTTGTCCTTAGCTTTTGTTCATGTCATGTAAATCTGCTTTTTTGGTAGTATAAATTCGAGTATATGTGCCTAACTAGTCATCATCTCCCTATCAAACAAAATTTATGTGTAGTCCCAAAGCTCAAGCACCTTGAATATATATAATTGTGATTGCAAAAATGTGGTTTGGCATATATATATATATATATATATATTGCCTTTGACTAATTGAAAAACTTTAATTCTCACAAAAATCAAGCTTATAGGAAAGGATCAAATCAATTTAGTATGCTTTGTTTTATATGCGTTTTATGTCATCATTTCCCCAAAAACAAAACAGAAAATAATCCAAGAAAAACGTACTTACTTATATCAGTAAAACATGTCTCCAAAACATAAATATCTATGCCATCTACTCTTATATTCTTTTATTCATTTTGCAACAAAATTACACCAAAATAACTAATGAGTCGCACATCTTTTATAAAAAGTCAAGCCACATATTCATTTACATCATTAAAACACATATCTCAATACGACTATATCAACAAAAACACACATTCTCATACTAAAAACATACCATTACAATCACTCTTAAGATGATCTAAACATCCAACGCTAATACTTATCAATGACACGTTGTTACCTAATTAAAAACAAAAAATTACGATTCTCATTCCAAAATTGTTATAATGTCACCTGAAATTCTAAGAGTGATTGCTATTAGCACAAAAATTTAAAAGTTATATTATGAATGGAGCATATATTCTACGTCGGACTTTAGGCTAATTTATTCTGTCATCACTAAATTCACGTGATAGTTTGAGTTTAGGCCTATTTCGAACATCCAATAATATACTTGTAAAAAATTGTTCTCCATTACAACTAAATTCTAAAAGATAACCATAAATCATAGAGGGAAGTTTTTTTATCACTACAATGTCTATTTATAGAAGAAAAAAAAACCCATGTTTATTCATATATATATATATATATGTATATATATATTAAAAAAAGAAGCATATATACTATTTACATTCTTTCAAAACGGCAATATGAGGTCCTTCAATTTGCCTTTAATTAATTAATTAATTATTATTATTGTTTCCTTTTGTATCCTTATTTATGAAATACAAAATCATTGATAGATTCTTAATCAAAAGAAATAAAAAGTAAAAGAGTTTAGAATATATAGATTTGTGCCTTTACAAAAAAAAAGGAATCTAGCTATTATTATTATTATTATTATTATTATTATTATTATTGTTTGCTTTTGCATACTTATTTATGAAATACAAAATCATTGATAGATTCTTAATCAAAAGATGAGTTTCCTTTTTCCTTAAAGTTATCGTTTGTCCTTTGATCCATTCATTAATTCATTACAGCTGGTTTTATATTTTCTTTATTTTTTGAGCTAAATTAAAAATTTGTTGTCAAATATAAGAGAATGTATATTGAAAATTTGAAATATAACGAATAAAAGATAAATTATAAGTTAAATTATTATTGTTACCACCCTAGCCCCTAGGCCTAGTTCAAATCCCAACTCTAGAATTTTGGAGATTTAACAACAAATATATATATATATATATATATATATATATATATATATATATATATATATATAGATAAAAGGAAAGATCATTATAGATCGAAAAATTTATGGTGAATTTTTTCATTTCTACACATTTATTTCATGATTTTTTTCTTTTTTAGGAATGAAATTTGAGAAGGCTAAAACTTGAGATTTATATGAGATATCATACATATGAATGTCATTTGAACGACGCGTAATTCTCAAAACGTTCACTATTTTTAGATCCATACACTTAGCTAATTTCATATTCATTTACCAAGTTAGCACTATTCATTTACTTTTTACTATATTTTTGATTGACCTACTTTTTTTCCCTCTTTTATATATAACCCAAAACAAGGAAAAAATAATTAATGCAAATTCAATTTTTTAGGCTTTGAAGACTAATTTTGGGGGATTTAAAAACTTTCTAATATTAGTGTAGTGCCAACTTGACAGATTCTTAAAACACCCCAAATCAGAATGTTTTGAGAGTTTTTGAAATTTATTGTCTTATTTACTTCCATCAACTACATTCTTGCATCAATATTCTTTCAGATCGAACAAACATATGGAGCTCTCGTTATTCCCGTGAAGGCTTGTAATATTTTCAACTTATGCTTCTAGGATCTCTCGTTTCTACTATGATCTCTCTTTTGGAAGCACAAGATCATGCTTAATTTTTTGTACTCTCTTTCTGTAAGCATAATAGTAATTTAGTATTAAAAATAACCTTAGAACTAGTACCGTAACACTTTCTTAAGGATTGGATTGAACTATTTTAAAAATCGTTAATAAAATCATTCAAAATCGCTATTCTCATAATCGATCAGAACCTCTACTTCAAAATATTTCAAAATAGTAACTCATATTTATCTAGCATACCCTTATATCATGAGAAATTCAACCATATTTCATGAATATCTTTTTAACCACACTTAATTTAACCACGGTCAAAAAGAGGGGAAACAATTAAAAAAAATAAAGTAAAACATCTGAAGTTGACGTGCAGTCACTCTCCCTAAACCGACCTTTGTGCCTATACTGCTCCCTCAGTTGTGCCTTTTTAATGGCGAACTGTGATTTATAGCTCAAAACCCTGCCTTTTCACTTTCTCTTCTGTGCTTAGCCGTCATTGGCAACTGCTTTTTTACTTTTTCTCGTCCTGTATGTATATGCCATGAATTTGGTCTGGTCAGATATATATATATATCACACACATACACATACCAGTGAGGGCTTTATTTCTTTAGCTCCTTTTGATTGCCATAAAGTCACCGAACTTTCTCCTGGTTTGTTGATTTGTTCTATCTGCCGTACTGTTATTTTTCTCCTTATAGAGTTGGGGACGGAGTAAGAGTACAAGGTGGGTTTTGGTTTATTGTCTTCGGATGATTGTTTATTCATTGCAATACAGCACCAACATATCTGGGTTTTCATGACTTCTTCACGCCTATACATTTCCTACACTATTTGATTAAACTCTGGTTTTCTACAGATTACAAATCATAATATGAACTTCGCCAATATGAGTGATAAAGACGGAGATTTCACTTTTCATAGGATCCCTTCAGCGTCTTTGGTAACTTGATTTATTTCAAAATCTTAACCTTTTTGTATTTTGGGTTTCATTGGTACTCTGTATTGATTCTGGTATACGTTGTTGTATCAGGTAATCGAAGAGCTAAAAGAGTTGTGGGGAATGGCTCTGCCAATAACAGCTATGAACTGTTTGGTTTTTGTTAGAGCCGTTGTTTCAGTCCTCTTCTTGGGCAGGCTAGGCAGCCTAGAACTAGCTGGCGGTGCTCTCTCCATTGGGTTCACAAACATTACTGGATATTCCGTTCTAGTGGGTCTTGCTTCTGGGCTTGAACCAGTCTGTAGCCAAGCCTATGGAAGCAAGAACAGGGACCTTCTCTCCCTTTCTCTTCAACGGATGATCATCATCCTCTTCTTTGCAATAATACCCATCAGCCTCCTCTGGCTTAATCTTGGAGCAATCATGGTTTTCATGGGTCAAGACAGAGAAATCACATCAATGGCTGCAACATACTGTATTTACTCTCTCCCAGACCTTTTAACAAACACATTGTTGCAGCCTCTGAGGGTTTTTCTCCGATCACAGAAAGTGACAAAGCCAATGATGTACTGCACATTAGCGGCGGTATTCTTTCACGTGCCGTTGAATTATGTGATGGTGACTGTGATGGGACTCGGAGTGCCAGGAGTGGCAATGGCTTCTGTGTTGACAAACATGAACATGGTTGTTCTGCTGGTTGGGTATGTGTGGGCGAGTGGACGGTGGGAGATGAGATGGACGGGTGGGATTGGTGGTCTTTGTGGTGGAATGGGTCCCCTGTTGAAGCTGGCAGTGCCTAGCTGCCTTGGGATCTGCTTGGAGTGGTGGTGGTATGAGATAGTGACTGTGTTGGCTGGATATCTCCCTAACCCCAAACTTGCAGTGGCTGCTACTGGAATCCTTATTCAGACCACTTCAATGATGTACACTGTCCCTATGGCCCTTGCTGGCTGTGTGTCTGCCCGTGTAAGTCCTCCCTCATATACGACAAAAATATTTCTGGGTTTTGCTTGCTACTATTCATTCAAAATTAGGCATCATTGTTCAAATTGGTTAAAATTCTCATTTGTTGCTACTGTTAGTACCACTCATGTTTTGTGCATTGAAAGGTGCAAGAATGCATGACTTTGTTAATTACCAAGAGAAAAACTAGCTAACTATAGCCTATAGGGCATTGAAGTGTGTTTGTGTGTGTTAGAACAGTTTTGATAAGGAGTCAGTTTAGGGACTTTTTTTTTTTTGGATAAAGAAAAGGTCATCTCCAATATATCCTTTAATCTGAAGAACAAATAAGAAACGGACCCATCATTTTAGGGTCCCATTCTGGGTCACACATGTAATGTGATTGGGAGAAAGTAGCATGGAACAAGCAAACGACTTGGTTTACTTTTGTCAAAGACTCCAACCAGAATGTCCTTTTTCTTCTCACTTTTTTCTTGTTTGGCAAATGCTTATGCAGGTTGGGAATGAGCTTGGAGCTGGCAAGCCATACAAAGCCAAGTTAGCTGCCATGGTTGCATTATCCTGTGCATTCCTAATTGGCATCATCAATGTGACATGGACAGTGATTCTTAGAGATAGGTGGGCAGTTTTGTTCACCAAGGATGATTTACTCAAAGCATTGGTGGCATCAGTTTTACCAATTGTGGGACTATGTGAGCTTGGTAACTGCCCACAAACAACTGGCTGTGGCATTCTACGGGGCACAGCCCGGCCGGGCGTTGGGGCCCATATAAACTTGGGATCATTCTACTTTGTGGGTACCCCCGTAGCTGTGGGCTTGGCCTTTTCCTTAAAGGTTGGATTCAAAGGGCTCTGGTTTGGACTCTTGTCAGCCCAAGTGGCTTGTGCTTTGTCAATTCTGTATGTTGTATTAGTCAGGACAGATTGGGAAGCTGAGGCTTTGAACGCTAAGAAGTTGACCTCCATTGAAATGAGTGGTGCATGCAATGAAGTTGGTGATGATAAAGAATACCAAAAGAATGAAGAAACGAAAAGGTTGTTGATGATGAATGGAAATGGCAATGTAGATGATCTTCTGTAGAGAAAACAAACAAACAAACAATGAGGAGTGTATGCAATTGCAAGCCCATGATGATGGTGGTGTGTGCGTAACTTTACCAAACTCCTTTTTTGTTGTTTAGTGTCACTTTAGAGATGTGATCAAACTCAATACTTGAATTTTGTGTTTTCAATGGAAACCTGTAATCAGAGCTATTGGTGCCTTTGTGGGTTCCACCCTCTCCCCTTAAAAAGTGTTTAGCATATTTTATGAAGTATGGCCGCTGCATCTTAAAAGTTGTTTTGTTGTCTGGTTGGCTTCTTTCTTTAATGTAAATCAAGCATTTGATATTCTGCATTTTAAGAGTTACATAGGTTTGTGGAGCATGTGAGTTGTGACTCGGCATGTTTTCAGTTGAAAAACTTGATGCACGCGTAAATAATCGGAGTTTAGAATCATGTCAAAGACAAACCTATCTGATGTCATCCTCGTTTAAAAAAATTAAGTGTTTTAAGTGCTTCTCCCTTAAGACATGAACTCTCATAAAATAAGTGTTTTTAAGAAATTAATCATTTCAATTTTTTTACAGCTTATTATTGTTTCAATAATGTGTAAAATTACGCATAATACCACTACTAAAAAGGTGTCTTCAGGACTAGATGGCTTTTCACAGCACCAATGTGTGCATCAGAAAAGAAGCACCACCACCCAATGAGGCTAGATTAGAGTCTCCACCCCTACAGCAAGAATCGGAATCATATCTTGCTTCTTTACTTTTTTCATGAAAATGAGTGGTCATCAAATCAAATCTTTGTCCTAAACACTAATTTGATTGATAAATACCAAAACTGAAAAGTCACAAGCTTACATGCGTAATAGGCCAAGGATTCGGGTAGGTCCAGTGGAACTAGAATTCCTTACAATCACAATGTAAAAAAGATACATCAATCTATAATTATTAATTATTTTTTTTTAAAAAAAAAAGTGTCCCAAAAATAGTAGACCGGTTTGCACTGGACCTAGCACAATCCCAAAGAGTCAAATGAATTGGTTGGAAGTATTTATACTTGAGCTAACTCAACCACCTAACATCAATAATTGTGATTTAAAGTTTATTTTATTTTATTCTCAACTTTATCTAAAACTCCTCCAACAGTAAAGAATGAGTCACTGTTCCCAGGTGGTGGGTGGGGTATGAGGATACAAAGAAACAGAAACAATGGAAGTTGATGGGATGGATCAGGATCACCACTGAAATGGTGGAATGTTACACCTGGCAGGACATGGAGTTTTGTCTTTTTTTTGTTTTGTTTGACAGATGACAGACTGAGACAGCTTGTGAATCTCCAATTCTCCTAGTTTGCAACAAATAAGAAACCTCACCATAAACAGTTCAATCCGCAGTGAAAGTAGCAAATGATCTGTTTCCACTAGAAAGAACATTTCCCAATGAATGAAGTCACAAGTGACCATCATCATTTTCACAAAATTGAACCGGCCAGATAAACAGTCCTCTGTGTGTTTGTCTTTGTAAGACCATTCTTTCCCTAAAGTCTGAGAAAAAAGATGACCACGATAGGTGGCCATATGAGTAAATTCAATAACCATTAGCTACAACAAGACAAAACATGGTGTTGTGGTCTGGATTTGACAAAGATGAGACTAATAAGGTGCCTATTCTCTTGGCTAGGGTTGATTTTCGACAAGATCTTGAGAGAGGTCACATCTAAAAGACCAGGCGTAAAAAATTGAAATATCTAGAGGACCAGATAGGTACTTTTGCCTTCAAGGATACTAAAGCCAAAAAACCCAAAGCAGCAAATGCCCTGTTTTTCTTTCTCCTGTTATTGAAAGAGAGACGAGTAGACAACCACAATAGGTAAACAATTCTTCCATGAATCCACAGGGTTGCAAATAGAATTTAGACCAGCCAGCCCAAGGCTCGCAAGTCGCAGAACCAGATACATTCTAGATTTAGGATGCTGAACTCCAGCAATCCAACTTAAAACTGAACACAAAATTATCTGCTTAAAACAACACAGGGAGCAGTTCACAAATTATCTGCTTAAAACAATTTGCAATACACGGAATGTACTAAGAGAGCAAGAACCCCAGCAACAGTGTCTCACTCGTCAACTTTAACACTGAACATTACAGGAACAAGAGAAAAACTAAGCTCTCATACAAGTTCCACAAATTTCTACTAAACATCAGTACACTTGTCATCATAATAAACACATAAAATAAGACTAAAACAAGTGACATGGCAGTCAACTTGTAAACACAGCCTGGTCAAACTAAACCAAGTCAGCAGCACACAAAAGACTAACACAGCAGCATACTAAAGTCTCAGAATCATCCCCAACAACATCTAACAAATTGTTGCAGAATGAATAAATGAATGATGATAACCATCAATGAACACATACAACTATACCCATACAACATTCAGTAATCAACACTTCCATAAAATTTTGTGCAAGATTAGACTCCCCTTTGCTCAAAAATTCAGAAAATAACCCACAACTTATCGTTTCAACTTATAATTTCACTATGGTATCATTTAACACTGTACCTTTTGCATAGATTATAATCCCTTCAAATCGATTAACCCGCAGGATGAAAAAATAATGAGTTCTCCTCGAAATCAATGAGGAAATCAAGTTTCTATTGCTCGATCAATAAGCAAATGAACATGCTCTGTAAGACACAGAGGCCAACCCATTCTGGCACTTCAAAAACTGATAAGAATTCGTTTTCCTGTTCATACAATCTAAATTAACTGTTTGCCAGTCAAATTTTTGGGGCCAATATTGAAATACTAGTTCTGCGTATAAATATACACTATGGCAAATAGACCAGCTTCAAGGAAATGAGTCTCTCAGCAGGTCCAAATAACCAAAGCAAATTCAATATACGAGTAGTTCAACACCTTCTTTGCATGAAATATTTCGCAAAGAGGCTGCCCAATCGCTACTCGATAATCAAAGCAATTTTTTTTTCCTGGAAATCACAGATCTAGAAGATGTATTAGCCTTTTACAGAGGAAATTCACTAAAATAAAGCATTTGGTATTACCAAATCATGGGTGAGAAGGAAGAGAAAGGATAGTGTTAATGTTACATTCATCTCTATGGCGTGATTTCATCAGCCAAAGTGCCAAACTCCACCCCCTACATACATATCTATTACTAATTTTCTATCTATACTCGTACATACATCTCTATTACTAATTTTCTATCTATACCTGGTCTGATTAGAGTCATAAGATGATGGCAAGTGATTCTCCCTGTTTGAACTTCATTTTTGCCAGTCTACAAAATCAACTAGAACTCAATAAAGTACATTTAGTTATCTATAAAATGGTGCTCTGCTTTCTATTGTATTCTTGACTAACCAATCAACACCATTGTACATAGTTCTTCAGAATGGGAATGAGAAATTCAAACTGCGTGAATAACAAAAAGAAAAAAAAAAGTGAAGACATGTAACTTAGATGGTTCATAAACATGAAATGAGTATTGTTCATAATTTTATTGATCGAAAGAACATGTCAATTAAAATTTAACATTTGGGATAAACTAATCATTGAATTCAGCATTCCTTTATCCCTAGAATACCAAAAATTGATTGAGCAGCAGCGAGACATACACTCCCACTTCTAAGGAGGGAAATCACACTATCTTGAATAAGACCTAGAGTTGATGAAGTCCAGAATATTCATACCAACCAACGCGGTTGAACAGCTGAATATTAGCATAATGACTAATGAGATATAACATGTAACAGTTCGCATTTCCCTGTTACATAGCATTATTAAGCATTAGCCACCCATATGAAAGTTAGATCATAATAACTAAAGAAAAGTAATGCAGGCATTGAAATCACCTTGCCAAGGAGACATATTTCTCATACCTACTCATTAGTCAGTATTCCTTCGTCCTGCATTACAATTCCTAACCTTCACACCACTTCCATTAGAACCCTACAAAGAATATTTTAGACATGATAGAGGTTGAAGAAAAATGAGCTTAACACTGCAACTACCACTCAAATAAGACATAAAGCTTGAAAAATGAATTCCAACAAAATACACGAGGCAACAAAGTTTAATAGCGTAACTGGCATTTGGAAATCTACAATGGATATATACATGATAAAGTTTTCTACAAGAATAGCCAAATATAATTTGATCTTAACTGTAATGGAGTACAATAAGGCCCACGCCCATACGCGAGTCTAAGCAGCCAAAGCCCAATTGCACCCACCCATACGGGTCAGCTGTAACCAAGGCCCAGGGCGGCCCATACCACCCCAAAACCTTGGCTACTCAGGGAGGCCCATACCTCCCCTTATCAACAACACCCTCACCACCACATCTTTCGATGTGGGACTCTATCAATACCCTCCCCTTGAACACCAACGCTCACGTTGGTTGAGCACCATGGACCTTCTACCTATTACAGGCAGGCACTTCCATGGCCGGCCACTCCGCAGAGGCTGGGCCAAGAGTTAGGATCGACAGGGCTCTGATACCATTGATAAGGCACACGCCCATACGCGAGCCCAAGCAGCCAAGGCCCAACTGCACCCACCCATATGGGTCAGCTGTAACCAAGGCCCAGGGAGGCCCATACCACCCCAAAACCTTGTCTACTCAGGGAGGCCCATACCTCCCCTTATCAACAACACCCTCACCACCACATTTTTCGATGTGAGACTATCATATTGTACCTCTACATTCTTGATTCAGTCCTCTGGTCTCGTTCTCTTTTTTTATTGAATGGCTTATTCTTTCAAGTTTTTGTTCCCTTGTCCTAGCAAAACTAGTCTCTCCAAAAAAAAAACTTTTTCCAAGCCATGTGGCCCGGTGGTAAGTTGCAGTCGTGCAACCTAGATACCACAAATTCAATTCCAAGAAATAGTCTCTCCACATATTATGTGGAGGGCTGTCAACATATTATGCGGGGTAAGGTCAGCTTACATCATGCCTATCCCCGATCCACCCCTTGCAAGAGCCTTGCACAGGGGAGTTGTTTACCTTTCCTATTAATTTAAAGGTCTATCACTTTTGGGTCCTAAAAACATCCATTGAACATGTTCCACAGCTTTCAAACGTGTTCCATCACGTGATAGAAAGCTGTTCTCCAAGGACTAAGACAGACAACTTGAATGCTTAGATGCCAACTAGACTCTCCGGTAGGCGCATATGGTCAAACAACTCATTGGACACATTGAAGCACAAAATCAAATTACCATATGGTTCATCTTATATTGACAAGCAATCACACTAATGTCTCTCCAAGATATGGTGTCAAGAGAGTACAAATTAACACGAGGAGGATAATCACAATTATGGCCCCGTTTAGCGTAAAGATAAAAGCTTCACTACCTTGTAATCATCGGAGAGAGTTGAAACCAAAACTGAGGGTGTGCATTTTGATATTGTGAGAGATTAAGTACACAAGGGAACGAGGAAGAGAGACAAATTTTTATATTGCTAGATTCCTGAGAACAGTCATGAGCACGACCATTGGATGACAAACACATAATGCCATTACAGGAATCAATAATCTGAAAATGATGATCAATGGTTTGAATTGGAAAATTCAAATCTTTATATTTCTGAAATTGATTGGTGTCGAATAGAAGAGAGTGGCGTTCTCTATGTTGCAGAACTGTCTAAGCAGGCAATGGCCACCTTTTTTCCTGGTAGGTTTTGGCCAGCGATAATAGCATGCCATACTTTGCAGACACATAAACAAAGAACAAGAGTTTTGACAGGCAACATCAAAAGAATATCGGCTATAACTTCTCGAGGGAGATAATCAAACATTTTATTGGGTTTTCTATCAAGAGAGGTAATGATTCGATTCAGCAATAATTTCTATAAGTGCCGAATGGAATTTGATGAAGAAGAATAATAATATTGCTGAAACAGATTGGGAGCAAGAAAGAAAAAATCAAGAAGGATTACTATAAAGGAGATTTAAAGAGAGATCCCACATATGGCGGAATTTAGAGAATGCACTGCAATGCAGGAGAGGGTTAGATTTATATTCATTATATATGTATACATATGGTTAGAAAGACAAGTGTGGTGGGGGACAATCATAAACAGAAAAGAAAAAGTCTAGAAATGGTAACTGATATCATAATCTTCAACTTACATGAAAGAAAAAAATGCCCAAAACTACTTCAAAGACAACATTGTAATGGGGAATTAATTATTCACTAATTGATTTATTTACATTACTATTTGACGACATTTTTCACACTTGATATATAATCTGTAGGTATCTTATAAATTATTATTGTGATTTGCTTATTTATGGTGATATTGTTTATACTTTATATCATGAAGCATGCAATTTTCATTTATGGCAACCACACTTCGTTTTTATTTTCCCAGTTGCTATGGGCACAAGTATTTTTTTTTTTCAATAACTATGACCGATGAAGGTATTAGTCCCTCTATTATATTTTTTAAAATAAATGACCAAGTGCTGCTATTCTTCACTTTTTTTACTCATTAGATTTAGTTATGGGCGTCATAAGCATTTTCTCCTTAAAATTTGTTCAATAAACATTGGACGCCAGCATTTACTATTATTGGCAACGAGGGCAAATAGAACATGAGCACTTATTTTCACGATCACTGCATGTAAAATATATCTCATCTGTAGGAACTGCTGCAATTGGAGGAAAGGCCAACTTACCACACTGAAACAGTGCAGCACAGCCACTACAAGAAACATGATAGTTAACTTCCCATTTAGGTTCGGCACACAATTTGACATTCTAAATTACAAAACCTTTGCACAAGTGAACTTTTTTTTTTCTTGCTTTCAATAATATATAAAGAGACATACAGTAGACAATAACAGAATACGGTATTAGCAATACCCCCATCATACTTGGAAAGGTTAAGCACTTTTCCTCTTCAGAGAAAAAGTATTGATGCTGATCCTATCTCTTTCATGTCAAATACGATGATCATCGGTCATCCAGTGATATATCTAGCAATTCAACAAGTACACAATTTTCCAATTTGGAATGGCTCTATGAATTTTTTTCTGATCCTGACCAAATAGATCAAATATAATTCTCGAGGGAAATTGAAGGTCAAATATACAAAAGTGAATGGCTGAAAAACCTTCAACATGCTGCACCTAAATCCAATTGTGGAGAATCCAAAGACAAAGAAAAAGTTAAGAAAATTTATTCCCCATCCTATTAGAATAGATGCAACTAAAGATGTAGATTCCATCTTCTTCCTTGGACTTCTCAGCAGACTTTGATCATTTGAATTGGGATGGTCTTATTCAACAACACAAAGCCACAATGATACTTGGAACTTGGAAGTTAATCCATTTCAACCTTCAGATATATTTGGTTGGGTTTCAAGATCAGATTACTTCATATCAATACACAATCAATTAATTAAGCCTCCACAAGCATACATTTTCTACACTCATTCCGCTGAATGCTAGATTCTCTAACCAATCCCTTTGTATGCATGTCCTTTATTACTTCCATTCATTTTTTCTGTAGTCTCCCTTTCCTGTGTAAGCATCTACTACTTCAATTATCCAATTTTTTCCCACCTAAGCACTCACATAGCCACATTGCACATGTTCACCAATCTTAGACAATTTTCTCCCCTCGTATCTTCTGTCGAATCTACAACCATCTTAAATTCAACCACTTCAACTTTTTTATCAAAACTTTTCCTAGTACTTAACATCAAAATATTTAAGACTAAAGGGTAACATTGAATAAATTTCATAATAATCTTGAGTTGTCAGATTCTTTACAATGAAAATGCACTGTACCCAGTTCTCCAAAAGGTAAAAATGTGCAAAGAATGGAAGAAATTTCAAAAAGTAAGAAAGAACAAGAAGTACAGCATGTATTTTCAGAAGCTTTAAGAAAGTTAAACAACACGAGTCCCATATAAAAAGCAAAAGACCCATTAAATAGCATTGAAACAGAGCTACTAATAGATGTATAACCTTGTTAGAACCACTTCTCTTTCTCATACGAAGTATAAACTATAAACTATGTACTACTTGATATATTCATTGAAAAACAATTATGAGATGCCAAAGAACATATATTGGCAAAGATAAGGCATCCACTAGTTGTTGGAAGACCATTAATCTTCTTTTGAAATGCACAATTTTATTATGGGGCACCATGGAGGTAAATGAAAATAAAATATAAATTGATTTAGACAGAATTTGCATAAAGAAAATGCTATATTGGCATAGTTTAAAAGAATCATCTATAAAATTACAACATTCTAACAACTGAAGCACAACAAAATAAACACAAAGGACCTGCAGAGTCAATAAGAACAGAAAATCCAAAAGAGATGCTAACCTGCCTGCCTCTTGTTCAGGTTCCCTATTAAAAGTATATTATGCAGAAACATTCTTGATTGGCAACGGCCTTCCTCCGCCATCAGTTGAATTTGATCTCTCCCTTGAGCTCCCATGAATGTTGTGCTCCCTACTAGTCTCTCTTCTTTTAGAAAAATTATCTTTAGGTTTGCCATGGACTTTACTATCTGACCTTTGTCTTTCAAAACCTCTTGAAGCCCCCTGAAAACCCATGTTAATCTTCCTATTTGTTCTTCCTCGACTAGATGAGGCATTTCTGAGGGCACCTCCTTGCCTCAAATATCGCTCTCCATTCTCCTTATTCTCGCACTCATTAGCATCCTCTCCATGTTTATCATTGGTGAATTTGCATCTCTCCTTTGAGCTCCCACGAAAGTTATGCTCCCTACGTGTCTCACTTCTACAAGAGATATTTTCTTTAGGTTTGATATGGCCTTTACTATCCAACTGTTGTATTTTGAAACCTCTTGAGGACCCCGGAACACCAGAGTTAATCTTCCTAGTTCTTCCTCTACTAGATGAGGCATTTCTGAAAGCACCACTTTGCTTCAAATACTGCTCTCTATTCTCGTCCTCCTTGCCATCATCTTTGAATTCATCCCTGCGGAATTTGCTCCTATTATTTGAGATCCCACCAATGTTCTGCTCCCTACTCGTCTCTCTTCTTCTATAATTTGTTTCTTTAGGTTTACCATGGCCTTTAATATCTGATCCTATTTCAAAACCCCTTGACGACCCCTGAACACCCAACTTAATCTTCCTATTTGTTCTTCCTCTACTAGATGAGTCATTTCTGAAAGCACCTCGTTGCTTCAAATATTGCTCTCCATCCTCCTCCTCCTCCTCGTGGTTGTCATCACCATCACCTTGGAATTCATCATCCCTCTCATCCAAGCTATAATCATCATCATCATCCATTTTGGCTTCTGGTTTGGACTCTTCAAGAATGGTTTTCTTCTTCTCTTGCTGTGTGCTCCCTCCAGGCATACTAACCAGTTTACTATCTTCCTTTACTGAATGCATGAGGTGGAGATACTGATTCCTAATATCCACCAGGGGATTCTTCTCAATCAACAACCCCCTCTTAAAGGCCTGCCTCAAAACCACTGTATAGGTTCCAACCTTACTGGACAAGTAAAATATTCCGGGATGGTGAAGCAATGATCTCTTTAACCTTGACCGAATTCCCAAACACTCTCCAAGCTGCAAGACATTATCCCTCTCACCGAATTTTGCAACAAAAAGATTAAGAACCTCGTGCATAACTGCAACTGCCCACCTATCAGATTCATCTGTATTAGGCCCAAGATGGCAAGCATTATCGTAAGGAGATATGTATGGCAACCTCTGCCAATCATCCACCCACTTTTTCATATCTTTATCCATCTCAAAACCCCTGGAAAAATGCATAGGGAAAACAATAGGCATCCCCTTCTCATAACCTTTCTCCTTCTTCTCTATAGCCGAAACAGACAATTCACTACTCCAGCAAACCAGCTCTAAATTCAAATCTGATTTCAACCCACACGTGGTTGAATTACTTCCATCAATAACTCGAAAGTAGTCAGGGAATTCGGGTACTAGGCTCTGAACAAAATCTTCTGGGAGACCTAGATCCCATTTCAGGGTGTCAACAATTCTCAAAGGAATTTTATTGATTCTTGAAATCATTAACAGCTTCAAAAGCCTATCCGCGACATTCTGCCTGTAGTTTTCGCTCTGATAGACCAAATTCTCTTCGGCGTCGAGATTCAGAACCTCTGGCTTAAGCTTGATGTGGGGGTGGACAGCAATGCCGCCAGGAAGGAATTCTTCGAAAATTGCAGGGTATTTGCGGATGAAATCGATGGGACGAAAGGGGAACCCGAGGGATTCTCTTTGCTGGGCGATGACTGAAATGGGAACGGACTTGGAGGGCTCAGACTTTATGAGGTTCTTGACGTTGATAACGGGTCTAAGGTGTTTCTCTCGCTCCACAACGTGGTCGAGGCCTCGATCGCGAACGCATTTGAAGCCAGCACCATCGAAGAAGAAGCGACGGTGGTGGTGGAGAGGACGGCGTTTCGAGGGTGAACGGAAGATGGATTGCATCGGTCGACCCTTGATTGGAACACGGACAAAACAATGACTGGAAAGGGAAAAATGTGGTGAGGTTTTAGGAGGGTTTCAAATTAAAACCCTGCTCTTTTCTCGTTCATGGTAAAAGGACAAATACCCCCCTCAAACTATTGCTTTTTTGCATAGCGACCCCTGAATTGTAGTCATTGGATTTGGAATGAGACGGCCAGACGGAACCATGAACGGAGTAAGGTACACTAGTGACTAGTGGCAATCATCTCTGCTCCTCTTTGGAATCATTACTCTCATTCGAAACTTCATTATCTATGTGTGGGCAGTAAAAACATCTTAGGAGGCCACTTAGCTTGAAGGTCAATAGGTGGATGTCCAGGTTACGTGCATTCGCATAAGATTTTCTTCAAACTGTGCGACCAAGTCAAAGGGACGGGGTAGTCATTTAACTTCATGATAATGCATGAATTCAAACTCCGGCACTCCAGGATTATCTCATCCACAGTTCAGCTTCAAATGGAAGAGCTGTTGCATGATATGTGGAGGAGAAGCTGGCATTCTGCTATTTCATTTTACTATAAATTTAACCATTTTTATCAAAGGAAGAGGCTGAATAATATTGACTTCTCTCATGGACGCAGGGGCGGCTAGCATGGGCGACCGCCCTGGGCCCGAAATTTGGGGCCCAAAAAGAAAAATTTTAAAAGAATATTTTTTTAAACTTATATATAATATGAGGGGTAAAAATATGATAATAGATCAAATATGAATGGAAAATATCAAAATGTTCAAAAGATGTTGCTTGACGTGATGACCTAACCTCCCAAAATTGGGTTTCAGCCATCAAAAAATTTCTTGTTACTCTATTTGCTTAAATTTTGATTATTGATTTATAATTGGACATTAGACGCCAAAAAAAAATCTTGAGCATTACCCCCAACCCAAAAAAAAAAAATCGGGGCGCCACCCCGAACCCCGCCCTAAGGGGCCTCCAATTAATTTGCCGCCCCGGGCCCCAAATATGGCAGGGCCGGCCTTGCATGGACGTAGGCATTTTTGCCGAACCACCTACTTTTTGTGTGTTGCTTATTTTCGTTATGCATATACAGTAGCCTAGCCATAACTCTCACGTTCAACCTTGGATCCACGTAATCGGTGCAGTTTTTTGTATCGACACTGTGAATATAAAATCATCTCCTTAATTGACCCCAATTCAACCTCAAATTTTATTTTTGTTAACATAGTCATCACTGCAACCATCTATTTTATTATGTGAAGTGTATCCATCTGTTATTATAGGGAGGCATGTCAGCACACACACTTCTTGGGTCTTGGCATCATGAGAAATCGATCAAAGCTCATATGCTAATTGATGTAGGGCAACGTAGTAAAAAAATGATTTACTTGAGTATGTTGATTATTATGGCGGCAAAATTGTAGGTAGGTCTATTTTATGAGATTTATTAAGGTTAAAGGTTAGTCATTTAAACTTGCAGTTGCTTGGAATCAAGTCTAGTTATTAGATTTTCTTTTAATTAATTTGACTTTTATTTTTTGGATTCATAGTATGGTTGTTAAATGATGGAAATTTAATTTAGAAAAGTATATTAATTTTTCTTTTTTAATTAATTATTTTACTACCTTAATCAATATGTTGAGCATACACGAGTCCGTCAGGGTTTAGCGAATTCGTTTTCCTTAAGATTTAACACTTATTATTTAGGTTACGACATGAAAATTCAATACACGAGCCTGTTAGAATTTAAAGAATCTATTCTCCTTAGGTTTAAACTTATTGTTTAGGTTTAAACTTATTGTTTAGGTTAAAACATGAAAATACAATACACAAGCTGTTAGGGTTTAACGAATATGTTCCCCTTAAGGTATAATACTTATTGTTTAGGTTAAAATAGTGAATCCATTCCCCTTTAGAAAGAGTTGTACGTGTTGTATTCAAATATTCAATTTTCTTTTTTTAAAATCTACCATGTATTTTAAAAGATAAAACGTTTTAAAATTTTGTTTATCAAAAAAAATAAAAATGAAGTGGACTGGACTGAAATATAAATAAGATTTTTCAGTGGATTTTAATGTCCATAAATTCCATTTTATGGACCGGCCTCTGGATCTCGCTGTTACAAATAATTCCACTTAACATTGAAATTGAGTATTTTGACAAAATAGTACTAGAATTAAGATTTCAATACTTTATTTAAGAATATCCAAAGAATTAAAAACAAGATTAAGCGTCTTTTAATGTTATGATAGTCAAAATTCTCAAATAATTTAAAAGAAAATAAAATAATAAAATCGTAAAATATGCCTAAAACAAAGCAAAACTACCAAAATAAACAGTAAAATATATATCTAAAGGCCCAAACTTCCAAATGAACCATAATTTAAGAATTTCATATTCATTGAATAAAAAATTAGAGTGGTGACTAGAGTTTCCAATCAAAAGATAAGGGTATGATAAGGAGGGTGAGAGAAGTGCGGTGGGAAAGATAGGAGGCAACAAAGGGTGCTTTAAATATTTTATTTTAAATATTTATTAATTAGTTTTTTTTTTGTCTTTAAAGGTGTATGACATAGAATTTATCATCTATCTTTTTGTTTGGAAAAAATATTTTCCATATCAAAATATTATTTAATGGTCAACCAGTAACATAAGAGGGTTGATTGTTCAAAATAGTAAAATTTTATTGAGTGCAAACTAAAATAAATTCGAACATTGGAGATTTGGAACATTTTGACATTCATTATGTAAAATGGAACATGATCTATTATTTGCGACCAAAATGTTGTAATAATCCATTTATCTAAGTTATGGCTTCTAATGACTTCTTGAGACCAAGTATTCTAGAGTTGTATTGTTCTCAGTGCTCTGTTTCTTGTATTTGTTTTGTACTACTAGACGAATTCGATTTAGGCCCAAAGGTAGCTTCCTTCTTTATCAAGCGCATTTTTGATTGACGAAAGATTGATCGATTCCTGATGTTGTCTGACCTTAGACCCTAACTTTGAAATCTCTAAATCACTCAATGCATGCAATTCAAAAACCTTTTGAATCAGCAATCCATATAAAAATCAAGGAGGCAAAGATAGAACGAATAAAGCGCACTCGTTTGTTAGCAAGAAACTGTTGCTTGCCATGGCGGCAGCAATAGCATGCTAGGAGTTTTCAAGGGTGGGTTTGATGAAAGAGGGGCTCTGGTCCTTGTAGGATTCTAAGGAAAATCAATATCTCAATAAATTTTTTAAATGTTTTTAAAATTTTTTGGTTGAAAAAAAGGTAAGAAAAAACTCACACTTTAAAACCCACATTAAAACCCAATCTAAATAAATTATGAAATCCAGGTGGCAACTCCAGATTCATCCTACATGTCAAAATGATGTTCAACCAAAATCTTGCTTTATAAATTATATATAGTATAGAAGATTCTCGAGATTATGGCTGAATTCATTTGTTGAAATTACTGAAAATTCATTAAATCTCAGTCATTCTTTTCGTCTCATGACTAAGATTTAATAACAACTCGTCAACATCATAAATTTTTCTAAGGTTCCCTCTTCACACTTCCTTTCTAAAATTGGTTATTGAGCACAAGAGCGACAATGGCCGGTGTTCCACGAGCAACAACGACCCATGACCTGTAAAATCCCGTCCCATAAATAAATAATAATAATAATAAATGAATGAATAAAATAAGAGTAAATAATAAGTCAACGGTTTAAAAAAATGTAGGGTAAAAAAGAAAAGGTTAAAATATTTAATATATATAAGTATAGTTTTAAAAAATGGAGGAGCTTAGGTCCAAATTTACTAACTCTTAATAGTAAAAGGACAGCTGAATTATTTTTTTTAGTTAAGGTCCAATTGATTTTTAAATTTATTGAATTAAGGACAAAACTTGAAATTGCATATATGTCATTATTATTCCAATCAAATATGATTGAAAACTTATTTTTCTCGTTGCGGAAGCTTCCAACTTTGGATCGAGGAAAGGCCGATGACGTTGGAATCGTGAGGTCGAGACGAATCCAATGCCATTGGCCTCGCCAAGATCCTACGTCAAAAATTGTTGAATCGAGGCAAAACGTTTAGAACGTGTTTTGCCTTGATTCGATCATTTATGGAGTCGGATCGAGGTGAGGCCGATGCTGTTAGAATCGTTAGGCCAAGACAAATCAAATGTCACTAGCCTTGCCAAGATCCAACACTAGAAACTTCTGGATCGAAGCAAAATAGCCGACACCAATCGAAACGCGTTTGACCTCGATCTGGCCATTTCT
This sequence comes from Euonymus europaeus, assembly GCA_963580455.1. Lineage (NCBI taxonomy): Eukaryota > Viridiplantae > Streptophyta > Magnoliopsida > Celastrales > Celastraceae > Euonymus > Euonymus europaeus. The sequence continues at coordinate 8,721,911 of OY756961.1, read as the reverse complement.
AGAGACGGATTGAAGCGAGACGGGTGGCTTTGGATTCGTCTTGGTCGGACAATTCTAATGCCACTGGCCTCACCTCAATCCAGCATTGGAAAGTGATTACCTAGTCAAAAGTGTTTTCTATAGAGAAAAATAGCACTGTACATTTTATGATGATATTATTGGTCCATTATGTAGGTCTTGCTTTAAGTACTTTCAATGGTAAGAATTTGTTGGATTTAGCGAATTTGAACTTTCTAGTTCATCACTTGGGACATAGGTTTTTAATAGCGAATCCGGGTTTTGATTCGTCAAATAGAGAAAAAATGGTTCTATAGGGAAAAATGGTTCAAACCAATTTTGGAAGTTTGAACCCCAATGTTTAGAGTACTTGAGCCAGTTAGGATTTAGTAGTTAGGACTCTAGGGTTTAACACTTGTGACATTTAACATTTTAGTAATGAATCCGTTCCTTGAGCCTGTCAGGGTTTAACAAATCCAAGTCTTAGGGTTCATCATTTGGGACATAAAGTTTTAGTAGTGAATCTGTGCTTTGGGTCTGTCGAATAGAAAAACAAAATTACATAGAAAAAAGGATTGTACAGAGAAATAAAGGTTCTACAGAGAAATATAGGTTATAAAGAGAAAAGGAGTTATGCACTAGCAGTAGATTGACGAGAGAGGGCATGACTCGAGTGGCCTAGTTTTAGGAGATTTTGTATTAAGGTCGTGTTATTGTTCTTTACTTCTTGTTACTTTATTTCTAGTGTGAATTTTGATATGTGATGGTTGTGGGCCAGGAGGGTGCTACGTGTGATCGGTGCTCCCATGTTAGATTATTTTCAATATGATTCGTGTGGTTATGGGACCCTAAAGGTCTTTCATTTATGAATGTGTATACTAGAGCAGATTATGAGATTTTAATTTGATGCTGGATTATTTTTATATGTGTGCCCACATCCTTCAATTTATGAGGAGATGCTGCCCAATTTTTGTTTGACGAGTAAGTTATTTAGGGTGAATATAGCCCTAAATGGTTGGTTTTACTTATTTTCTCATGCTCCCTGGATTGAGACGTGACAATAATCATTTCATATATATATATATATATATATATATAACAAAAATTGGTGTTATATATATGTATATAAATACATGTGTGGGTGCTGATATATGTATGGGATAACTAAAGGTAGATAACATATATGTGTGTGTGGGAGAGGGGTGTTCACATAGTAGAAAAGAAAAGAGGCTATAGGTGAGTTGTTGGGAGGGAGAAAGAGAAAGAAGAAAAGAGAGGTAGAAACTTGATTTTTATTGGAGATTTTTGCAAGAATGGAAGAGTCCAAGAAGCTTAATCAAGATGAATGATGCATGCCGAGCGCGTCAAAAAAAAAATTACCTTACCCTACAACCTATCTAGTAGAAGTGATGAGTAAGGGTCGATCCTCAGAGACCAAAGCGACAAATTAAATGGTTAATGTGCCAAAGAAAAAAATGGGGGGTTTTTTTGTTTTCAATCTAATTCAACTAGAATGTAAGAATGAGCAAGAAAATAGAGAAAATACGAAGTAACAACCTTCGGGTCAAGGAAAAAGAAACAACCAATAGATGGATTCATCATAAACTCTCAAGAGACACATTCAACATCAAACACTTAGCCAAATTTATCCACAAGGAAAATAAATCATAATCTCCAATTAGTTATTAAAGTGAACTCAGCATCCACAATTAATTCTTGTTATCAATCGAATTGGTATTAAGCAATCCTCTTCCTATCAATAACAACATTCAATTCTATGGAGAAGCTAAGGCTGAACAATAATTTATCAAGCAAAAATCATTTAATTCATCCCGTAATTTTCCTTAGGCATACAATGAAAACTTGGATCATAATCACGCTACCCAAATTAATCAATTAATATGCACCTCAATCAATTATTTCATGCAATCATCAACAAGAACAACAAAAAACTATGGATATTCGAATCAAGAATGATAATAAATATAAAGAGTTGAGTCTCAAAATCACATGAATTGGAATCAAATCCCTTGAACCAAAGAAATAAACTAGCCGACCATCGTGCGAAGAAAAACCTACGTGCTATTAAAAATCCTATGCTTCTCTCCTCCTCCTCCTCTGGCCTGAACCGTCTCCCTTATGAAGAACCAGTCCCCTCTCACGTCTCCTAAACACAACCCAATAATGAGTCCCAAAATCACTCAGTTTCCTTAACTTCTTAGGAAACACAAGTCTGTTCTGATCTTCTATCTTAATTATGTGCTAAACGGCGCATATTCGGGACTGTAACCCTTCATAAACATTTTAGCCCCAGATGTGTAGATAATCATGGGCTTTTGAATCACTTAATTTGGACATCGGACGCAAGTTATGGCCTTCTAAAGGTCCGGTCCGCAGAATGGAATCCTGCTTCCGATGTGAGTTCCAGAAATGACTTCGGACCAACAATTAACAGCTCAAACTTACTCCGATTTGTGTGAACCAGAACTTCCTGAAAATCTTGAGATGTCCTCTAAAATTTTTTTGAAGATTTTATCTCATTCCATCAGGTCATTCTACCTCATAACCTGCAAAGCATCCAAGAAGGTCTCAAAGTACAATAATCTTGGAAATTCCACTTTTAAACACACTTTATTACCATTCCTCCACTGAATTCATACACATAAAATATAATCAAAAACTAATCCCGTAACACACAAGATTGAATGATTTGACCATATAAAAGGAATGTAAATATGTAGAAATATGATCACATCAATCAAGGAAGCTTTTGAGGTTTGTTTGGTTCTTGAAAGAGGCGAGGTTTTACTTTGAATCTTCATGTTTATGACATATTTTTGTATCATTCTTGTTAGAAATGTGATAAGTGTATGAATTAGAGTAAACTTGTGGATTAAAAATGAAAGTTGAAGGGATTATATACATATTTGGGAAATGGATGCTTGAGGGACGAATTTCTTTGATCATGTTGATTGGATTTGAGTTTGAGGCTGAATTTTGGACATGTTGGTTACTTAAGGGTGGTTAACCTACCTTCTAAATTAGAGATGCATTGGTCCTGACTTGAATAATGCCAAATGACTTTTTTTGTGAGGCAACACATGAAGATCCTGATATGCCGGTGGTGAAGCGAGTCTAGATCTCATGTGGGGTGATTGCGATCACATATTGGGTTTTTTATTCATGGTTGATCTTGGAAGTGAGTAGCTCACTGAATATTATGTGATTGGTGCCAATCGGTTTAACTGGTTGCAACTGAAGAATAATTTTCCATTGTGTTTGGTTTGGGTGTTTAATTCTTGTTTTATATTACATATTGTTGCATGAGACTTTCCTTTGATAATCAAGTTTATATTATACATTGTTTATTCTTTTACTCTAATGATCTAGGATCGATTTAAGAACCATGTGTCCTAGATGATTTGTATGCATGAATACATTTATGTTTGGATTGCATGTTTGCATGCTTATGATGGGATTGCATGTTGATAGATGGCATGAGTCTTATGTATTGTGGATTGATGACTTAAGGCCTTATGGAGTTATTGATGTGGTTTATGTAAATGCAACACGTATATCCAGGTTAGCATCCTCCGATTTATGAGGGGTACTACTGGATTTTTCGTTGAATTTGTGGATGTTTGATACTAAATCACATGAATGAACTAGATCATTATGAATAATAGTGCCTCCCGAGTCGAGGCGATACATCTCCTACTAACTCAATTGATCTTTGTCAGTTGTTTGCGGCTCCTCATGTACTACCTCCTCCTCTCCAATATTCGTGCCCAACTTTGGCATTTATTCTTGAGTACAGGAAGTTCATCTTGTGGTGCGCACCACTCCCCCACCACAACGTTGGCCACTAGGTCTCCCTCATTTGCCCCCAACATTAGGGATCTCTAGAGTTTGAGTTAATCTAGTTGTCCTTTGAGTATCCATCTATGTCACAACATGTAACACTACTTAATACAAATTAACTAACAGGGATTTATAGGGGAAAAAGTACGTACTAGACTAGCAGACGTCGTGACATGGTCTAGAGACTTACTAACACACAATATTCACACCCTGAACCCATTCACAAATCTCACATTTACAAATAGGATTAAAACCTAGCCCAATACAACTAAGTTATCTCTCTTTCCACTAGAAAACTCCAGCAACACCTCCCTGTATATCAGATGATGTCAACCTGGATATATGTGCAACAATCATCAAATATCATATTAAAAACACCTAAGTAGGGCCTCAAGCCATATAACAACATGCAATTCATCACATAAGCATATGAATCGTGCAATACAACCATTAAGGTACCATACATACAATATCATACAAGACATATCTACTTCAACGATAGGTATGAATATACCTATTATTTTTTGCAGTAATTTCTCTCTTTTATGCTTTTAGAATAATTAATTTAGTATACGGGGAAACTGTTTTGGGCACAACTCTCCAGCACCTAGGCGCATATATGAATCGCACAATTCAGAAGCAAGTGAAAGAAAAAATGGTGCTTCTACACGCCTAGGCCAAGCAAATATTTTTCAATTTTAATGACACAAAAACCCTAGATGAGGCGACACTTTTGACACTTCGAACAACCATTTTGGAAAGCGAAAAACAGAGGGAAAAAGAAGGTTTCAAGGCTTGAAGAAGGGATTCTTCGTCTTGGCTTGGTTTCTTCTACTTTTGTGTTTAATCAACATGTTTCTCTCTTTTTCCTTATTTTCTCTCTCTACATGTGTAACTAAACTTCTTGTTGCCAAGGCTAGGATGAAGCTTTGGGATGAATGATTTGTTTATGACTTGATTTATTTATACATGAGTTTATTTGGGTATGAATATATGATGTATATGCTTATTACAACTCTTCTTGCTCTTTGCGCTTGATCACCATTTAAGGATTAAGATGACTTTGTTTGATGAATTTGCTAGATGGTAAAATGTCTGGTGAATCATGCTTGTTGAGACTTTAGATTGAAATATTGTTTCCATTTGATTAGGAACAAGTTTGTATGAATTTTATTTCCATAGAGCTTTATTAATTCTTATGCATGTCTAGACTAATATGATGGTTAGAATGTTATAGGAATATCCGACCTAGAACAATAAGATGGCTAGCAATCGATATGAGGGAAATTGACTTAGGTGCGCTTAAATCATTGACCCTTGATAGATTCTGAAGCCTTGGTGCTTCATTCTCGTACTTGAAACTCATTGCCTTTGTTTAGTTTGCTTAGTGATAATTTGCATTTACATTCTTAAACATAAAATTCCCAAAAACACTTTACTTTTTTTGCTTGTGTTATTTTTAAATTGCAAACCAAATCAACTTGAGTGGAACTTTATCTTTCTTGCATTTTTCATATATACATACAAATAAGCATTTGGATTGATTATAACCCCGTCTCTGTGGATTTGATCTTTGCTAACCACTTTTGTTTTTCCTCGATTATTTCATCTGCTAGTAGGTTATTTTGAGCCCAACAAGTTTATGGCACCTTTGTCTGGGACGGTAGCTTATATTTGATCATTTTTTGTCGACCTTTATACTTGTTTACATAGTTTACTTCCTACTTAACAATTAGTTATCTTACATTATTCTTTTATTCTTTGAAGTTCATGCAAGGATGACGTTCACAAGATACATAAATTATTCCTATTGATCAAGATTTGGGACTTGCATGTTGAAACAAGTGAGACAACAAACTCTTGGGGAGCATTCTGCAACAAATTCTATCTCACCTACCTCTAGCTCATCTAGTGAAAGATCTTTTGGATATGATCCTGAACAAGCAAACGTGGCAAAAAATCTCAAAATAGTTGATGATAATGACATTAATCCCAATGCTATCTTGCCATATAAGATTTTTCTATGCCACAATTCACTACTTGTCAATCTTACATTGTGGCCAAGGAAGTGGCTGATGCTACTGTGATCATTGAGAATGTGGTAGCTAATTCTTCATAGTGGGATAGTAGAGATATGGGTGGTTCTTGAGCAATTGTTTGTGAAACTAGCACTTCGAGTACAAAAATTGCATTTATGGCTAGAAAACTTGATGTTGTCATTAATTGATTGAGCAGAACCACAGAGCGGTGTGGTATTTGTGGAAGCATAGACCATCCTACTCATACATGTCCTAGAGGTGGCACTTTTCCTGAAGACGAAGCAAATGCAGATCAAAATTATCATTGACAGCAAAATGATCCATTCTCTCCTACTTATAATCCAGGTTGGAAGAACCATCTAAATTGATCTTATGGCTCTTCCCACAATTACAACCGAGGTCGTAGACCTTGGCATAGCCAACCTCAAACACCACCTTCTTATTTGAAAAGATCTACTATGGATGATGTTATTACTCAATTTGCCTAATCACAAGTGACGATGCAGATTTCGCAAGTAGAGATGAGCAATTTATGACTCAATTGCAACAAATAGTTTCAAGTATGACTTAATCAATCTCCAAGCTTGAAATGTAAGTGGGTCAACTTGCAAATGCCTTGAGTGAGTGGCAGTTGGGGAAGCTTCCAAGCCAGCCTGAGGTGAATCCCATAAAGCATTAAGATGCCAAGGCTATTACTATTTTGAGAAGTGGAAAGATGGTTGACAACAAGATTGAGTTTAGGAAACAGGAGGATGAGAGAAATGATGAGATGATAGTGGTAGAGCTTAGTGCATCTACAACACCTCCATTTGAAAAAGACAAGCAAACGGTGGAAGAATATGTTACACCAGTGCCTTTTCCATCTCGACTTGCATCTAAGAAAAAGAGCAAGTATAACCAGAATATTTTTGAAGTTTTGAAGAAGGTTGAAATTAATATTCCACTTACTGATACAATCAAATCTATTCCCGCATATGCTCAGTTCTTGATGAAATTGAGCACTAACAAGAGAAAGATTGGTGATCATGAAGAAGTTTTTATTTTTGAGGAAACTAGTGCAATCTTGCAAAAGAAGCTTCCTCCCAAATTAAAGGATCTTGGTAGTTTTGCTATTCCTTGCATTATTGGATAGAAATAAATTGAGAAAGCTTTGATGGACCTTGGGGCTAGTGTTAGTATAATGTCATATTCTATTTATTCTACTATAAAGATAGAAGAATTGAAACAAACTATGGTTACTCTACAACTAGCTGACCGCTCTGTTGTGATCCTTTTAGGCTTGTTGAAGATGAGTTTGTGAAAGTGGGCGAGTTTGTCATTCCTGTAGATTTCTTGATACTTGACATGGAAGGTGATCCTATTCATGGGAAAGATTTGCCTCTCATTTTGTGTCGGGGTTTTATAGCTACTACCAACACATTTATTGATGTCAAGTTGGATGTTCTCTCTATGGCAATTTTTAACAAAACTATTTAGTTTAGGCTTTCTGAGGCCATGAGGCATTCTAATGATGCAAAGACTTGTTTATGGGTAGATGTGATGGAACAAAGAGTTAACATGGTGGTGTATAGAAGTGACAACACCACCGCGCTCGAAGATTTCCTTGTAGGTGATTTCAAAATACTATTGGATGATAACACTGAAGAGGTTATTAGCATGTTTGAAGCTTCACCTCAACATCAACATAAATGGTGGCATACTTTTGAGAATTTGAGGGACTCTCCAAACACCAGGAAGTTAGTACCATCTATAGAGAGTCCACCAAAGATAGAAAAGAAGCCACTGCCTCCCCATCTTTAGCATGTCTTCTTAGGAAATTCTTACACACTTCCTATTATTATTGCTTTTGATTTAACTTATATGAAAGAGGAAAAGTTATTGTGTGTTCTCAAGGAGCATAAAACTGCAATTGGATGTAAGATAGCCAATATTAAAGGAATTAGCCCATCTATGTGTATGCATAGAGTTTTCCTAGATGATGGATCAAAGCCTACTAGAAAGGGTCAAACAGGGTTGAATCCCAACATGAAAGAGGTGGTCCATGCCGAAATTCTGAAACTACTTGATGTAGGAATTATTTATCCCGTCTAAGATTTCAAGTTGGTAAGCTCTGTTCAAGTAGTACCAAAGAAGTTACCAATCAGAGTTGTGACAAACAACAACAATGAGCTTATTCCTACTAGAAAGGTCACAGGTTGGTCAATTTTTATTGATTATCAGAAGTTAAATACATCTATGAGGAAATATCACTTCCCTCTCCCATTTATCAATAAAATGTTGGAAAGATTGGTAGGGCATAGTTATTATTGTTTCTTAGACGGATATTCAGGTTACAATCAAATCATGATTGCCCTAGAAGATCAAGAGAAGACAATCTTCACATGTCCATTTGGGACATTTGTTTATCGATGAATGTCTTTTGGGTTGTGCAATGCATCAACTACTTTCCAAAGACATATGATGAGTATTTTCTCCGATATGGTTGAAAGGTTTATTTAAGTGTTAATGGAGTACTTCTCTGTCTTGGGTCTGACTTTAATCACTGCCTTCACAACCTAACTCTACTTTTGAAATGATTTAAGGAGACGAATCTTATACTCAATTGGGAGAAGTGTCACTTTATGGTTTAAGGAGTAACATCTTGTGCCATATCATTTCTAAAGATGGCATTGAGGTCGAAAAGGCCAAGATCGATCTCATCTACAAATTGTCATCTCCAACTAATGTCAAGGGTATTCGTTCTTTCCTTGGCCATGTTGGGTTTTATAGGCAGTTTATTATGGATTTCTCAAAAATTTCAAGACCCTTATTTGCATTGTTGGCAAAAGAAGCAATTTTTGACTTTAATGATGATTACTTAAAAGCATTTGACACTTTGGATGAGAAGCTCACTTATGCTCCTATTATGATGTCGTATTTCTCTTTGTCTTTTAAAATCATGTGTGATGCTTCGGATGATGCTATTGGGACAGTCCTTGGTTAACGAGCGGATAAGAAATTGCATGTTTTATATTATGCCAGTCAATCTTTTAATGATGCTCAAGTGAATTATTCTGCCACTGAAAAGGAGTTATTGGCCAGAGGTTTTGCCTTGGATAAATTTTGCACTTATCTTACTTGTTCGAAGGTGATCGTATATTTAGATCATGTAGCTTTGCGGCATCTAATGACTAAGAAAGACTCTAAACCCAAATTGATTTGATGACTGTTAATAAAAAATACTCACAAGTGTACTATTGTAGCACAAAATATGTAAGTACGAGGTCGATCCCACAGAGACAAGTTCAAGTTAATATTATGTTGATTCGTAATTAATGTAAACAACAATTAAATTAAAGACGAGGAGCGATGAATTATGATTACGAAAAAGTAAGTAAATGAGTAAGAAATTCAATAAGAGAAGAAACTAGGGTATGATCTCACCAAACAATCCCATTGCAAATTTGTAAAGATAAAACAATAATAACAATCCTAATTCTATGGTCATTTTTCATTCAATTATGTTGATCCATGGATCGTGGCAACAACATGTACTATTAATCCTAAACTAATCCTGTTTGATGGCTATCTTTAGATTAAGAATCAATAATCCATTAAAAATAAAAAACCATGCAACCAATTAGCCCTCTAAACCCTGATCGGATAAGTCGATAGTTAATCTTTCTAATTCCAATTCTACCAAAAGAAATAAATACGGATAGTTTATGTGATTAAGCTAGATGAGTATATATGCAAATTTAATTGATGGTCAATCAATATAAACAAACAATATATTTTAAAGCACAAAAATTAGAAACTAGAACCATGAATCGAATTGAAAGCTTGAAAGAATTTAATTTACAACTATCATGCTTGATTAAATCATACCGTAATAAAAAATTTAGTTACTACTCATAATAATAAACATGAAAGAAAAGGAAGAAGAAATCATGGATTGAATGCTAGAACAAGGAGAGTTGGGTAGCCGTTCTCACAAGCAAGAGCGTCTTGATTCAGAAAATTAAAAAGGATCTTCTAATAGGTGTTAAGACCTAATTATAGTCAATACAAGTTCCAATAGGTCTTTCATAACTAATGGACAATTTTTAAAATATTAAAAACCCAAAAAAAACTGGGTTTCCTTCAAAATCAGCACATTTTCGCCAATCTCGCGCAATCAATCACTTATCAGACATCTATCGGACTCCCAAATCAGCCTAGCCGTGTTATAATTCCTTGTTGGCCAATCGATCACCTATTTGGAATGGATTGAGCGCCCAAATCTGATTTTAAGTGAAAAATGCCTCAATTCACCTCCAAATATGCTTCAACTCAGCTACAATTTCATTCAAACCCCCCGAAAATAATATCACAAGAAAAACTTGCAATTTCAACTCAACCTTTGTCAAAATGGGGTAAATGGGGATTTCAATATCACCCATTATTTCAACTGGAACAATCGTTGTCATCTCTTGTGTTTCGAAAAAACTTTCTTCGTCGCTTGCATTACCTTCCATCTTGTTCCTTAAGAGTCCTTCGATGTCTTCAATGTAAGGTTGTAGATCTCCTTTCCAAAATCATGGTCCTTGCATACAACGTGAAATCAAAAGGAAGAAAATTTAGCACAAAATCAAAATTAAACAACTCTCTAGCAATGGTGCCAAAAACTTAATGTAAAAATACTCGCAACTTTACAAGTGTATTATTGTAGGAAAAAATATGCAAGCACGAGGTCGATCCCACAAAAACAAGTTCAAGTTAATATTGGATCGATTCAAAATTAATACAAACAACTATTAAATTAAAGATGAGGAGTGATGAATTATAAGTACGAACAATTAAGTAAACGAGCGAGAAATTCAATAAGAGAAGGAATTAGGGTATGATCTCAACAAGCAATGCTATTACAAATTTGTAAAGATAAAACAACAATAACAATCCTGATTCTAAGGTCAATTTTCACTCAATTATGTTAATCTTCCTAATTCTAGTTCTACCAAAAGACATAAATATAAATTGAAATAATTTAATTTGCTACTATCATGATTGACTAAATCATACCCTAATAAAGAATTTAGTTACAACTTACAATAATAAGCATCAAAGAAAAGGAAGAAGAAACCATGGATTGAATGCTAGAACAAGGAGAGTTGGGTAGCCGTTTTCACAAGCGAGAGTGACTTGATTTAGAAAATTAAAAAGTATCTTCTAATAGTTTTTAATACCCATTTATAGTCAAAAAAAGTTCCAATAGGTTTCCCATAATTAATGGACATTATTTAAAACATTAAAAACCCAAACAAACTAGGTTTCCTTCGAAATCAGCATATTTCCACCAGTCCTGTGTGATCGATCATGCATCGGGCACTCAGATCTGCCTAGCTGTGTTATAATTCCTTGTTGGGTGATTAATAGCCTATCGGGCATGGATCAAGCACCTGAATCTAGTTTTATGTGAAAAATGCTCCAATCCACATCCAGATGCGCTCCAACTCAGTTATAATTTCAATCAAGCCCCCTAAATAAAATCACAAGAAAAACTTGTAATATCAACTCAACTTTTATCAAAATGACTTAAATATGATCGGAAATATGCTACTAAATGTGGTACAAAAACTCACATAAGGTGTTGCTCTTGCAAGAGTTTGATTTGGAAATTCAAGACAAGAAAGGTTGTGATATTGTCATTGCTGATCATCTTTCAAGGTTAGCTATCAAAAAAGGTGACGTAAAGAATATGGATTTTAATGAGAATTTTCTAGATGAGCAACTCTTTGTTGTTGTGCAAACTCCAAGGTACACGAATATTGTCAATTATCTGCCTACACATCATCTACCATGCATGACTAAACAAGCTAAAGATAAGTTTTTCTCCACCATAAAATATTACTTTTGGGATGAACCTTATTTTTTTTAAGTCTTGCCCTGATCAGATTATCCGTCGCTGAGAACCGAAAGTCGAGATAGAGAGTATTTTGGGTTTCGCCATGCTCAAGCATGTGGAGGGAACTTTGGAGACAAGAGGACAGCAACGAAGGTCCTTCAATCCAGATTCTTTTGGCCTACTTTAGTTGAAGATGCTCACGCCTATTGCAAAACTTGTGATCGATGCCAACAAATCGATAATATTTGTTATAGAGATCAAATGCCCTTGACAAATATACTGGTTGTGGAACTATTTGACGTGTGGGGTATAGATTTCATGAGACTATCCTCTCCTTATGTTGGTCATCTCTATATTCTTTTGGTGGTTGACTATGTGAGTAATTGGGTGCAAGCAATCCCGTGCAAGACTAATAATCATAAAATAGTTCTAAATTTCCTAAAGGATATGATCTTTGCAAGGTTGGGCACGCTGAGGGCTATTATTAGTGATGGTGGATCACATTTCCACAATAAGCCTTTTGAGAAGTTAATAAGGAAGTGCAGGGTCAATCACAAGGTTGCTACTCCTTACCACCATCAAACGAGTGGCCGAGAAGAAATTTCCAATCGAGAGCTCAAACAAATCCTTGAGAAGAATGTCTCCTTCACTAGAAAAGATTGGAGCATTAAACTTAATGATGCTCTTTGGGCTTATCATACTACTTTCAAGACTCCTAGTGGCATGTATCCTTACCGGTTGGTCTATGGAAAATCGTGTCATCTACTAGTGGAACTTCAACATCGAGCATATTGGGCAATCAACACCCTCAATTTTGATCTCCACAGAGCTAGTGATCTAAGGAAGCTCCAATTTAATGAGCTAGATGAGCTCTAAAATGATTCCTATAAGAATGCCAAATTTTACATGGAATAGACCAAGCTCTTCCATGATCGACATATCTCTAGAAAAGTCTTTGAATCGAGTTAGCAAGTATTGCTCTATAACGCTCATCTTCAACTGTTTCTCGAAAAACTTCGTTCGAGGTGGAGTGGTCTTTACGAGGTTTTAAAAGTTCTTCTTCATGGTTCTATATTTATTAAAGATCTACGCACTGGATTTGAGTAATATGTGAATGATCATCGTCTCAAGTCCTATTTCGATACCTCTTTTGATATGGAGAAAAACAAGCTTCTCCTTGAAGACCTTCTATCACGATGAATTTTTAGGTGGTATCGTGTCCTTGTTCATTTTGTTTCTAATTTCTCTCCCCTCCTTTTACTTTCATGCATTAAGGACCATACATTTTCTTCAAGTGAGGGGTAAGAGTATTTTAAGCTATTAAGTTTTGATGCATTTTGTTTTATCTTGTACATATAGCTACGTCTAGCTAAGGGCACTAAACTTAGCGCTGCTTGGGAGGCAACCCAAGAATTGTTACCGATTTTTTATCCTTTATACTTTATAGTTCCATTTTTATGGGAATTTTTATATGGATATAAGTTGAACTAGATGGAATTCATTTGTAGGGTGTTGATTGAGTTGCACTAGGTAGTACTCACCTAAACAAACTGTCATGGGCATGCAAGACAATGTGCTTAGGCGCCACTTATTTGCCTAGAGCAGATACTTTCAAGAAGACGCTATCTTGGGTGAGCTACATATAGCGCCTTAGTGCAAAAAAAATTGCCCAAGACAGCAGGCCAGGAAAGTATTACTCGCCTAGGTGTCTAACTGCACATACCTAGCCGAATCGAGGGGATTGAAAAGCCCTATTCACATGTACACACACCCAACAAGAGCCGCCTAAGCCCCTTTTATCTTCCTAAGCCCAATCCTTCGCCTAAGTGAATAAACTAACCACTCTAGGTACGCAATCTTTCTCTCTCCCTTGAACTTTGTCATTTTCATGTTGATTTGATCTATTGTGAGATAGATTTGGAAGTGACAGAAAATTATTGAACATGGAAATTGACACTCGAGATTTAGGTGATTTAGGTTTTAAAATAGGTTCTTTATTATTGATTGTGTACTAAATGGCTATTTACGTGTGTTTCTTGATGATTTTATGTTAAAAATTATGGGATGTGAACCTTGCGGGTGAGTTTCCGTGAAGAAGAAAATAGAGGGCGTCTAGCAACCACATGCCTAGGCAAGAAGATAGAGGGTGCCTAGCAACCACATGCCTAGGCACATCAACACCATACGCTTTGGCTCTTAATCTCAACAACATATGCCTTGGCTCTTAATCAGTACACGCCTAAGCGTGTAACATTTGACTGCATTATTGATTGCCTGCCTATTCTAACTATAATTTCTACTCAATTTCTCATGCACATAGTAATGCACTTGTATTTTACCTGTTGTGTTGACTTCAAAAAATATGTTTTGCAAGAATCATGCCTAAGGTTAAGCACACGATAGCTAAACGTCATTAAGCATCTTCACACTCTACACCACCATCGACTGAGGGACCTTCTCGGGCCACTGCTAAGTACTACGATATAGAGACCATTGTGCTAGAGTGTATCTTTCAATGGAGCTATACAATGCCGTTGGGACCCATAGCAAACCCATAGCTTGTGTGTTCTTTCTTCTACACCGTGATAGAGACGAGCTAGGGAAGGTATCAATCTATTGTGTCAATAGGAACTCTCTATTTTTTTTACTAGGGATATTTGTGTATATATTGGGCACCCCACATCTTATTCTCTCTACAACGGATTTTAGCCACCCTTGTCTGCTGCCCCGTTATAGCAACATGTGTGGATGAACGATCAGATCAGTGGCCAACGTATAACGTTTGTGAGGAAAACTAAATTTCCACGAGACATGTATCTGGTGGACCGTTTAGTCCACAACAACTTATGGCCGGTGGGTCATTAGAGTGAGAGAAGGTAGGAGATATTGGAGATTTTTTATGAAATTTTGGCTAATGTTTGGTTTGATAATGATGATGATGTTTGAGGAGTAAAAGATGATGATGATAAGGCTAACGTGGAACATAACGAGGAGAATGTTGCTGACACCACTAATGCTGCCGACGTTGTTGGTTTTAGCATCTTGATGGAAGAGCTACGAGCCTAGCTTCGACAACTCAAGGATGAAAACGTTCTCTATAGCAGTAGCTTCAGGCTTATACTAAATATGTGCACAACAGTTCCAGGCATAGCTAGAGCAGAATCAGACCATGGTTAACATCTTACAGGAGATGTGTCGTGATCGCTATCTTACTTTTGCTCATCGTGGGTCGTCTGGTGGTCCTTCTTCATAGCTCTACTTCTCCTATCAGGTTGTGTTGTTCTTAGCTTGTCCTCCATTTTGTTTTCATGTATCTATATATGTATGACACTTTGAGGACAAAGCTTGTTTTTCAAGTGTATAGTGGATTCATTTATCTATGTATGCGCATATGATATGTATTATGATTGTCGTATTTATGGCTATTTTCTTATCATATTTTCATATTTGATAGTTTGAAATGTCTCGTAATGTTTTGACTCCCATCTAAAGGTGGCTTCTCTCTTCAATTTTAACAACTCTAAGAATACTTTGGTTTTACTTGCAAGGTTAAATACAAACCTTCTGAGGTAGTTTACCTATCCAAGAAAACTTTGGAGTTGTTACTTATTTTTTTGGTGGTTGCAATTAACAGATAGCCTTGGTCTTATTTTGAACGACTTTCATACCTCTCTGATGAACTAGAAAGCCCAGGAAATTGGCGACCTTAACACCGAATGCACATATAAAAGGATTGAGCTTCAGATGGTACTGTCTCATTCTCTCAAATGCTAATCTAAGATCAACAAGATAATCGCTAGATTTTACCAATTTTATGATGATTTCGTCAATATATACTTCTAGCTTCCTGCTGATCAAATCGTGGAAAATCGTGATCATTGCATGTTGGTAGGTGGCTCCAGTGTTCTTCAAGCCAAATGGCATTACTATCCATTCATATGTGCCTAATGCTCTTGGGCACCTGAATGTTGTTTTAGGAACATCTTCTTTTGCTATGAAGATTTGGTTGTATCTAGAAAAGTCATCCATCATAGATAGTAACTCATGTTGGGACACGCCATCTATAAGCATATTAGTAATGGGCATAACATACATATCTTTTGGTGTGGTTGTTGGTTGTAATAGTTGCTCTACAGTTTTCTGCGTCTCTTCTTTCTTTGTGGTGAATTAGATTGGACCACATTTAGCATGGTAATAACCACATTCAGCATGGTAATAATGAGCTTCCATGTGATCCGAAGCAACACTGAACGGGTGATAATCTGCCCAAATAATCTCCACATCATTTCCTCTCCAACATACTAAGAGCTAGTGCATAGATGATGGGATACACCAATTGGATTGAATCAAGTCTCTTCCGAGTAAAGTGTGATAGTTGGCCTAACTATTAATAACAAAAAAGGCTATCATAGAAGACTATTGTCCAACTATGAGATCTACCGCTAATATTTTGATCGCCTTAGCAATTTCTCCAGTAAAACTTGCCATTGTTACATCCGTTGGGATCAAATCAGATTCATTTTTACCTAACACTCTGAGTACCGATCGTGGGATAGTGTTGACTGCTGAGCCATTATCCACTAGTGCTCTGTCAATAGGTTGCCCATTCATCCATGCTTTGACATACAAGGGTTTGATATGTTGTGACATTTGGATAGAAGGTTTCTCTAGGACCACTCGTTTTGGAATTTCTTCATCCATTGTTTGTACCGTCACAAAGCTAAAGGGGTGACCTTTCTTCGTTGATGACTCTAACTTTGTCATGTCTTTTTCTTTCATCTGCTTCTTTGCCTGCCAGATAGATGGTAAAACTTAGATGGGAGTAGCATAATCATATGGTACCTGAATTTCTTTTCAACCCTGAACTGCTTCGCAGGTGGTTGCTCTGGTTTTGTTGGCTAACAATCTTCAACCTTGCTTTCCTTACAAACCCATATCCAAATCCTACGTTTGGCCAACGGTCGTTCGGTGCCACATAAACTTTGCATGCAAGAAGCATACTGCCTTCACTTTCTTTTTAATTGGGTTCTGGCCAAAGGTGATGAGAACTTTTTATGTTTCACTAGTTGCCATTTTCCTGGGGTAGTATTGGCTGACGGCTTAACAAAAACCACTCTTGAATGGTCCCATCTGCTTTTCTCTTTATGAGTTTGGTTGTGAGTCTGGCGATTTTGAGGAACATAGGCTTTGGGTTCCCACGTTTGTAACTTCTTCTTCAGCTTTCTCTTGATTTCTAGATAGTCCCCTAGATCCATGTCAATAGCATGTATGGTTGTTGCCACCAGAGGAAATGGATCTTCGTCAATTAACATGGCATCCTTTTTAGGGAATCGCAAAAATGCCTTTTTTATCTTTTCCTGGATCGTAATCTTTAAGGTCTAACAGTTGTTGGTGGCATAAGACCACACATCATGATATTTGCAATAGTCCTTCTCTTTTATCTCTTCAAAAGATGGTATCTCGTGTCCTGCTAGAAATGTCACAAACGTTTTCTGCCTTAAAAGTCAAAGATTTCCTCTATTTTGGAGATGTCAAAAGTATAATTAGTATTACTACCAATAGGTTTTTTCTTCATTGTCTCAGCCAATTTGGGTTTAGCTAATGCGAGACAAATCCATATTTTCTTCTCTGATGTGATTTTAGTAGTAGTCATTTTTACCTCCTAATATTGAGTCCCGAAAGAAGACTTCTTCCTCCTCCCTTCTTCTTTCAATAACTCATATTTAGCTACTTTTGCTACCATTTCATAGAAGTCATAAAATTTCATACCTCTGAATTTTTTCCAAAGTTTGATATCCAATCCCCGCTAAGTCATCTTGACAAATTTTGACTCTGGTAGATAAATGCAGCACCTGTTTCTCAGTTTCTTAAAGCAAGCAATGTAGGCATTAGTGGTTTCACCAGGCTTTTGTACCAATCTTGATAATTCGACGATGAACACTTCTAGTTAAGCTCGAAATAATTGAGTATGGAACGATCGCTCCATTTCCCACCAAGTGTTGATGGATTTCCTTGGCAATGTCGAGTACAAAGTGAAAGCAGCCCTTGTCAAAGAATTAGGAAATAACCTGAGCCTGAGATTATCGAAGTTTTTGTAATTGGCAAGTTCTCCATATTTCATTGTGAAATGGCCAATATGTTCTACGGTGGAGAATCCTTTTTCTTCAGCAAATGAGATGAAGTATGGTATACTAAATCCTTGTGGATAAGGTTCTCACGATTTGCTGTTGTTGGGTAGGGCTTATGATATTCAGGTTGGCCCATTTACCTTTAGCCCTGGCCATAAAGCTCTTGTACGACTTATCTGACCGCATCCAAGTCTACTGGTGGCAACTACGATGAATAGTAGGCTAGATCCATTGAGTGTTAGAATTTTCCCCTATGCCTCCTCCAACGATAGCATTCCATGAGTTGTTTTCTACTACCTTAGCTGACATATAGATGACTCGATGATTCGTTGGGTTGGTGTTTCCATTTATGTTTGATCGAAAGTCCTAACCATTGGCTGTTGACCTCAGTGGCAGTGGTGTGTAATGGGGAAGAGTCACTTCTATGTGATTGCTTCTTGGTTTTGAAGGATGTCCACCCCCCCCCCCCCCGCGCTTGACTAGTTCTTCTAATTTTTGCTCAAACTTATGTTCCACCTGTTTCACCACACTTTCAATTGTCATGTTTGAGCGCACTTACATATTTCTCAATGTCTTAGCAAGATGCTCAAACATAATAGTGGCCTTTTCAGATAAGTCTGTTGGTTTGTCAATCTGTTCTAGATTTTCTTCACTATCACCATCAGTGGCGATATTCACAGTATTGTTCATCGTTGGCACGTTCTCATGTTCATCATCATTTTCATTTATTGTGTCTTTCCCGAAGTGCGAGTTCGTGGTGCCATTGATTTTGTTCTTTTAGGTCTCACCAGGTGTGCCAAAAAGGTTGTTAGCCCAAAATGGTGAAGTTGCAGGTGTGCCAGAGATTGAAGTCTCTCAACTATAAACAATAAATATACACCAGTTACTATATGATCTAATCAAATCAAAGTACAAATTACATTGGGACCTTAGTAATCTTGCATTCCTAAACTCCCACTACAACAGAAGATTGATTTCGCGGCGGCTTTTTGCGACGAAAGAATAATCCGTCACAAAGTTAAATTTTGCGACGGAAAAAGTAACTTTTTCCATCCCAAAATTTTTATTATAAATATGTAATTTTGGAGACGGAATTTGCCACGGAATATTCCGTGGCAAAATGTTTCCGTCACAGTTCCGCCACAACTTAATTATTGAAATCCGTGCGAGTAACAAAAGTTGTCGCTAATTAGTGACGAAATATATTCCGTAGCTAAATTCTCCCACTTTGAACTTGTACTGCCGTGCTATATGCTTTTCCGTCTCAATTTCTGTTGCAACATAGCGACGTCACGCAATTCCGTCTCAAAAGGAGTATCTAACAAAAAAAATTAATCATTTCACCGACAGTTTGCTTCTTATTCCATACCAGATGCAAAATACAGGGAAATCGTCCAGTTGAGAGCAAAACCGTGGAGAGTTTTTCCAACTTCATTAGTTGAAGATTCGAACTTGCCATCTCAATTTAAATTCAAGTTCATCATTTGAGTCAGATATCCCGTGTTAATAGGTAAGAATTTATTTATTATTTTCATTTTTTTATGCATTTTTTAGTGAATAAAATATTTTGAATTTTCCGAATTCATAATCTCAATCCACTTAAGTTCATCATATCTAAGCCCATATTCAGTGTTAATATGTAGGAATTTATTTATTTTTGTTATTATTTGATTATTATGCATGTTTTTGGTAAATAAAATGTCTATATAAGCATATAATCTGTGTTAATGTAGGAATTTATTTCTTGTTGTCATTATTTAATTACTACGATTTTTTATAGTAATTAAATAAAATGTTTAAGCACATATTGTGTGTTAATATGTAGAAATTTATTTATTGTTATAATTATTATCTATTTTTTTTGTAAATAAAATGTTTTCAATTTTAGAGGATGAGAAGTAGTGGTTGTTATAACAGAAATTTTAAAGTATGTGTAGTAAATTTCAGTGTTATTTTTATAGTTGATTGTTTTATTTTAGTGTTATTTTTATTGTTGATTTATTTCAAATTTATTTATGTAGGTGATTTTAAAATAATGGATGTACCTGAGTATCGTTTATGGATGTATAATCGAGTGGGACCAAATCGAGTAGGAATTACACATGAGTTTTTGAATGGGCTTGAGGAATTTGTAGCTTTTGCATCTGCAAATAATACTCAATTTCATAATACAGGAACAATAAGATGTCCATGTAGTCGATGCAAATGCAGAAGATTCTTCGATTTGCAGGAAGTTAGAGTGCACTTATGTAGAAATGGTTTTCAGGATGAATATTATTATTGGACAGCTCATGGTGAAGAGATGCTTGAAATTACCCCATATGATGTTGATGAACCAACAGATGCAAGAAATTATTATTGGGAACGCGATGGTAGAAATAATTTTAATGGATATGAGTAGATGGAAATGGATGCTGCGGGACCGGATGTTGGGGCTGAGATGCTACAAGAAGATAATTACAACCAACAATTTGTGAATGAACCGCCTAATCCTGAAGCACAAAGTTTTTTTGAAATGTTGTCTGCTGCCCAAGCACCATTGTATGATGGATGTGAGTCACATTTGGAATTGTCAGCTTCAATGAGGCTTCTAAACATTAAATCTGATTATAATATGCCCCAGGGTTGTTTCAATGAGGTTGCACAGCTTATGAAAGAGATGATGCCAATTGACAATAGCAAATAAGTGATATGGGTCATTTAGAAGTCTAGTCAATTAAGGTGGCTAAGTTATAGAGACATTTTTATGCTGGCCTTATTTAATTTGATTGATAGAAATCCATTTTAGTGACTTTGATATTTGTTACCTCTTCAGTTCAAAGGAGCTGTACTATTAAATTATCAGTCGAGGATTTTATTTATATGCTATGTTAATAGGATGCAGCTGTTGAAATAAGTAATGAATGACGTAGTATAATGAAATGTTTAGTTTAGAATTGGATTAAATTGTGACAGAATCTGTGTGCTATGAATTGTGCTATGAATTATTAATCGGTTTAAATCGCTGACTTTGTTGACTTGCAAACTCTTCAAGCTGTGATTGATTACTTCTACAGATGGATAGTCATCATTCAAGAGGTCAAGGTCGAACACCATCCGGTCGAGGTAGAAGTCGTGTTCCTCAATCTAGTGCTCGCATTCCTCACCCTAGTGGTCGTATTCCTCACCATGGTGGTCGTGGTACAATCTAGTTCTTGTGGGAGAAGTTCTAGTTCTCAGTCCCCTTCATCTGTCAATTCCAGATTATTAAGCCATCAGTTGGAGGATACACAACAAGCTCCTCTCTTTCCAGTGAATGAAACCAACCCTGCCCTAGCCCCACCCACAATTCCATTAAATCCAAACACCCAGCCTGAGCCTCCTACACATGCTACCCACCTCAGTCTCAGCCTCCTACACATGCAAGTAGCTCATCGACGGATAGACGAATTTGGATACAAGCACATATCGGTGCGGGGTAAGTACACTTTTCATTTTTTTAAGTTTATTTAATTGCAAAAATATTTACATTATTAATGTGTACTACACTTTTTTTACTTTCTAGGTTTTAGCCAAGTAGTGTACACAGAAGGATTTCTGGAATAATAAAGAGCAAGTTTGATAGAGTCTTTGCGGATTGATCGACTATGGATGAGACACAAAAAAATTATTATTTCCAAGAGTTCAAGGTAATTTTTAATCCTTTATTGGAATTGTATTACAATTTTTGTATGGTGCTAATTTTGAAGTGTTGGTCATGTTATAACTTTTTAGAAGTTGTATAAGTGGGAACCCGTTGACGATTTTGTGATTAAAAAAGAGTGGAATTCAAAGAGTGCTGCATTGATGCGAGGCATAATGCAAAAGGTTCAAAGTGGTGAGGATAAGGGAAGATGGATACCTGAAAATGTGAGGGAGGAGCTTGATAAGTTTTGGGAGATTGAGGAGTACAGGATAAGAAGAGAAAAGGGAAAGATGAATCGATCCTCATCAACTGGGGGTAGTGTCCATATTGGGGGCTCCATTCCCTCCACCGAGCATCGTAGGAGAACGGTAAAATCTTATAATTTAAAAACTTTGTTTTTTAATTGTTTAAGTGGATTTAATTGAAACAAACTTGGCTTTTCAATTAATATTGTAGGAAGAAAAAGAGGGGAGATCACTTGACAGCTTCGAGCTATTCCTACTCACCCATCAACGAAAGGACACGGGAGAATTTGTTGATTCTCGGGCTGCTGAACTAGCTGTAAGTGCCAAATTTACTTTTTATAACTGTTAACTTATTTTAGTACAATATTGTAATTTATTTATTTTTACTTTTGAAACAAGCGAAATTTTATGAACTCAGAGAAATCGCATCCAGTGAATCATCGTCGATAGACAATGATGTTATATTTTTAAAGGCAGTTGGCGGGATAAGTAAAAAGGGACAAGTCTATGGACTTGGATCAGAGGGATGCCGCATGCATTATCCATCTGCACCTAGCGAGCGCTCTGGAGCATTTCGAAATGAGCATGAGCTACAACAAGAAATAGAAGAGCGTGTGGCTCGGATGAACTCCGAGTTAATTGATCAAGTAGCACATCTCCAGCAGCAGTTGCAGGAGCAACAACAGACACAACAGCAGACACAAGAGCATATGTTTCGATTGCAAGAGCAGATGCAGCAGTAGATGCAGTACAGTTCCAGCAACAGCAGCAGCAATATTTCCCTCAATCAATGGCACCACCAACTGCTTTTATTGATAATCCCAACAACCGTGAACTTGAGTCCTCCGATGAGTATTCCGAAGACGAGTAGCTTGTTTTTAATTTCGAGACAAGTTTTATTTTAATAAATAGTTTGAAAACTTTTTAATCTATAAGTATTTTTAATGCATTTGATTTATAAGTATTGTTAGTCCAGTTATCAACATAACTGGATTGTATTTCCAATATTATAAATTTAAATATTAAATAAGCAATAAATAAACAATTATCCCAAAAAGAAAATAAAAATAAAAATTTCGAATTAAAATCAATTTGGAATCAAAATATAGTAGTTTTCATTTATTTTTTTTAAATTTTTTTTAATGTTTTGTCACGGATATTCCGTCGCAAAACAAAAAAAAAAAAAAAATAACTTTGCGACGGAATAACACCGTCGCTAATCAAAACAAATAAAAAATTAAATCATTCTGAGACAGAATATCCGTCGGTATATCCGCCGCAAAACATCCGTCGTAAAGAGTCCGTCACAAAAGCCGTCGGAAAATCCGTGGCAAAAACCATCGCAAAAATTAGCAACGGGCGTTTTAGGGACGAATTATTGGTTCGTGTCCAAATCCGTCGCTAAATCGTTGCTTTCTTGTAGTGTCCATTGAAATGAATTTTGTTGAGATTAAAAGTAAATAAATGACACCAAGTACAATTTATACAACGATGATTGATATTGAAACTTGACATAAAATAAATGAATGCAAGGTTGTTTTGATGAACGACATACTGTAAATTGTAAATGACAATGAATTTAATCTAAGATGCTAGGTAGCAAGTCCCTTTGTGCTTGAGTAAGCTTGTGTTTGCCTTTGTTTGAATTTTCCTGCCCCTCCCTTCCTCATTCGATACTTTCCTCTTAAAATTCCTCCTCTCATCAAAGTCGATTCTCCCCATGTCTTGCTGCCGCCATTATCTCCTACTCCTTTGGGAACTAATGAAAATAACCAATCATGTTCAACCAATAGCGGTCATACCCTGACATGTAACTCACATGTTGTAGTTACCAAATCCATCCTTTTAGTACTAGTTGTTACATACATCTACCAATACCTCTCTTCCTTCTATCTGGGCCAGCCTTTTCTTCACATGTTACTTCATCTATTTGGGCCTTATTAGTTGATTATCATGGGCTGGCATCCGTGCCTGTTTAATTGGACTTGCAAGAATATGAACTAAGAACCCATGATACCAACGATTATCTGCACATAATCAGGCCAACTAATTATATTCACAATTAAAATTTATTTAAGGCTTCTTATAATCAGCATTTAATGATATATTATAATATATCAATAAATTAAAACCAAATCATAAAATGCTGTATTTCCATAAATCAAGGCATGCATGTTACCATATCAATCAGACTTTGGAACGTCATGCAAGTTGTAAGCAATTATTTCTACCATTTGTGTAGCCTTTAAAACCGAGTATAATAACTCCACACAGAGAAACCGTTACCAATTGAAGGAAAAATAATAATTGTCTAATTATGACATATCAATTTATTTGCTGTCACTTTAATTTCTACAATTTACTAATCATTTCCTTAAAAACCCCGCAAACCATTCAAGCTGTAATCAATAATTATATCACCTTATTATTATGACAGTAACGCCCAAATTAAAAAATTTCCAAGCATAAAAAACTATGGACACCACCAATCCAGCTATTCAACATGTTGACAATATTATTTCTCATAATCATCTTTGACCATCAATGGCCAGCACTAATTAAGCACAAAAATACGAACAAGTGGTTTATTCAAGTGACATAGTATTTGTTCCCCTTGAGCAAGATCTCGAGTTTGAGTCTTGTGAATGAAAAAAAAAATCCTTGTTGGGAGAGCATTACTCCCTTATTGGGACCTTCCCTACTCGATCCGGATTTAATCGTTGTGGAGTTAAAAGCAAACACCGAACAGTCTAGACCCAAAAAAATTTAAGCACAAAATTCGTTTCTTTTTTCCAAAAATCATGGCACAACCAATTCTATACACGTTTGACCAGTCATATATGCAATTATACATATAATGACATATGTTACAAAACATTATGCATACAACAAATATATATATATATATATATATATCAGTTTTATAAATTTCAAACCACCACTGTCATAGTAATAATTAGCCAATGTAGTTTCGAAACTAAGTTCAACATCAGCAGAAATTATCGATTAATAAACCATAAAAGGTAATAGGCTACACTGGTTTGAGTGGTTTCACTGATTTATATATATTTCTCTAATTTTAGCCCCATCAATAATTAAAATAGATCTTTCAACGCCACTCTAGCCGTGTAAAAAGCAATATATATGTTGATATTAATCAAAAATAAGTTGTGAGGTGGAACACCTCACGTGGGAACCACTTCAATAAATTGTAACAGAATTAAAATTTGGTTTCTCTTGGCAAGAGAAAGTCAAATTGACTTATTCTTGTTTTAGTGGCTAAAACCCTAGGGGGATAATTTGTGGATTGACTATGAGCTCTGTGAGACTAGAGTTCAACGTCGGATCAAATTTGTCTCAAAATACGGTATGTTTTCGTTGCGTATTTTATGTCGTAATATTGTAGTGTAACAGTACTATGAATCAGGAATTATGGTCACTCTTTCAAGAACGAACGCGGAAGGAGTTTTTAACACCAAAGAAGTGAGCACTTTCTTGAGAGTAAAAAATCAAAGAAACCAAATTATCTTTTCTTTCAAAGAGAAGAAGTCATTTTAAAGGCCTAAAAATAAATACAGGTTTAATGTTCATTAATCCTGTATCTTTTAGTTATGCATTTGGAAACTTATGACAATTCAATTCAAAAAAATTCTAACAATTTTAGTGTGATAGGAGCTCAAATTGACTAATAGAATAGAAGAGAGAGATTACAATATAGACATGGATTTGCAGTGTTGCTCGTCAAAGGGCGGATTTACAGTGGAGAAGATGAAGTATTTAGGATTTTTAAAATTGGGATTTTAAAAGTTAATTTTTCATTCTATGTCACGTCATCATCATTTTACTTCATTAGCACAACTCATTTTAATTAACCAATCAATTAACGGTCAATGCACCATATTAAAGGGTTGACTACCCGAAACTAATAAAAATCGATCGAGTTATCATTTTGGAACATATTGAACTTTGAATTATCGACTCGAAACATTTGGACTTTAGTGATTGAATTAGAAAATCTATAATCTTTCAATTATCAAAAGTTGACTTAGGGGATCTAGATATCTTAGGGGATCCCCAAAAATGATAATTTTGTGTGTAATAGCGTTTTAGGTATATTTTGATGCAAGAGTGAGACTGAGCATTTTTCTGCCCCATTTTTATTAGTCATTACTCATTAATGAATATATAACTAAAAACATTAGGTAAATATGATCAATCTTGTTTGCACAAATAGAAAGTGACAATGATTTATCGCGCTATCAAAATTAATTAGGTGATGATTTATTTGACGCTCCGACCCAAAATTTCACACACCGAGCCGGGTGCATAACTATTGACGTCTACAATGTCACTATGGATCTCACCACACATCATCCTAACCCTAGATTCTAACAAAATTTCCCAAGCATCTCCCCATATATCAGACGAGCTAACCTGGAGTCACATATCACATCTATATAAGGAATTCAACCAATAACAGTTCAAAATAAGTCCGCAACCTAGCAAGGCCTCTAGCCATCTAACCACATTCACACCTCAGGCCTCCTAATCACATGCAAATAACATGCAAAACATCATCACATAATCATTATCGTCAAAGACTAACAAAGTTAACAAATCTGGTCCCATGGTCCATTATCCCAGTACGGGAGTTCCGATCACATGACATACACCCTTGACCATCCATCATGCATACCGAATAGATATATATATATATATAAGTAACATAATGTTCAACAGAAACTTAGTACTAAATGTACTAAAATAGCTAACAAAGATCCAACACATTATAATATAAATCCTAGTGCTCCCAAGGTGGCCATCCATGTCACGCTGCCTCTTACTGCTTTGCAGCCTGGTTCTCAGTACTAGTCTCACCTGAAGGATAGAAGAAAAGAAAATAAGATGAGCAGAAAACTCAGTAGGGAAAATATAAAGAGTCATCAAAATTATAAGGCTACATGATGAAATTAAGTACAATATAATAGAATGACATCTAAAATGTCACAACAAAGTAGTAATCAATGGCTACACCCTATAGTACCTTGGCACCGATCAACGAATATCCAAAAAATATCTGAAACCTTGAACCTTGCTGCGAACAACCATAGATGTACCTTCACAATGTGGAATCCCAATCCTGGCAATAATGAGCCCCTCAATATCCAACGTCACACAAATATATTCTAAGGAAACTACGAGTCCATACCCGTAGTTCTAAAACAGCTACAATGCATGTCCAATCATGTTATGCAAGAGAAGTATATATATATACAAATTTGCTCTCATGCGGTCCCAATTTACGTCCCCAAAATGCGGACTTTGATTATGTCCATTGGATTCATCTAAGGGCTGAGGACCACTCTTATCTCTTTACATTTCTCCAGTAGCTCAGAGCGACTCGCGAACGTCTTGAAGGAGCGATTCTTTGGTCTGATTCTTCAACGTGCGATCTAACTTTTCATTGTCACTGCCTTCTCTTGCAGCCCGGGTTCTCCATCGCGCTATTGATATAATCCCATATTCTCTGGTCATCTCCATTAGTTGGTTTAGTTTGTGTTAGCCACGTGGCTTATGATAATTGATTATATTAGTAAGTAGGTGGCCATTGGCTGCCTATATATTGTCATAGTTTGCTCTATAATCGGTAGATTTGAGAATATTAGTGAAACAAAGAATTAGTTCTTTGCAACTGTGTTGTTCTTCCCCTGTGTTTCTCTGTAATTCTTCCATTTCTTGTGCTGAGGGTTAGTTTTGAACGAGGTTCATATCAGCTATCTCTATCTTTTCCTCAGCTTGGGTACTCCATCACGAAGCCCGTCTCATCCGCAGCTTGAGCAATCAAACACGACCAATCAGTGGAGGTCTCTCTTGCGGCAGCGCATTGAAGTAGTTAGGTTTCACAGGCATGCCACATGACTTTCACTTTGATTTTTTGATTTTGATGTTGAATAATTGGTTTTCTAGGTTAATTCCTCTTGAATAACTTTCAGATTGTATGCTGAATTGTGAACTATATTTTTTCATTTGTAGGAATGACTCCACTCAATGATGCTATGGTGATGGAGTTGTTGTAGAGATGGGACTGTTGTTGTGTCAATGTGTTCATGTAAACCTATGTTTTTGCATTTTAAGACTTTGAAGTGATTATAGTTTAATACTTTGAAGTAATTGTACTTTGAAGTAATTGTACTTTGCAATTTAGGTCAACACAGCAGAGGTCTTTTAATAAGCCAATTTGCTGGACCTGTATCTGAATACTCTAAAGATGAATGAGGATTGAAAGGTTTCTTTCAAATTTGTTATGCTTTATTCGAAGCTAGTTTACTTGATAAGCTGGTTATTATAATTTCAGTTGTTTGTAGGCAAAAATTGAAGTAAACTTAGCTCAAAACTAAATCCAATTCAATAGGCAAAAAGAGCCCCTGTTCCAGGCAATTCATTACTCAAGCCAAGTTAATTACAATATATGCATTACAAAGAGGGCCAACAAAAGACATCAGAATAACTTCTACATAGAGCCCCTAGTTCAAAGGTGCTATATTTGGAGATGGCCATCCCTGTAAAATTCATTCTTCAGTGTCCTGAGATGAAATCAATTCTTCAAGGCAGCCCAACAAACTTGATGAAAGCAATTTGACAAAACCTGGAATCAAGACATAAAAAGATATTGAGATGACAAGGAAAATTGATGTTCAAAACCAAAATAGTATATCATAGCATGACAAAATCCCATTTTCCCCCATTCAAAGAATGTGAAATCCATTACATAGATTTACACATGGTGGTCCAATTATTGAATAGCAAAATAGGAATACCTCATAGAGAAGATGGGTTGCGATGGACGAAGATGGGTCGCGATGGAAAGAGATGGGTCGCGATGGAGAGTCCAACAGTTAAGGAGATAGGTCGCCACCGACGTGATGAAGAAGCCGAGACCTAAACTCATGGAGGTGACGATGAGAACCCCAACTGGAGAGGAACCCTAAAATCGCACGTCAAGATAAGGAAGCCAAAATGGGGAGAATTGTGTTTAGCTGGAAAAGACGGAGAGAGGAAGAGGGAATTGTGAGATAAAGAGACTACTGGAGAAACATAAAGAGATAAGAGGGCTCCTCAGCCCTTAGATGAATCCAATGGACATAATCAAAAGTCCGCATTTTAGGGACGTAAATTGGGACCGCATGAGAGCAAACACGTATATATATAAACCCTATATACATACGTAACTCCGTAATGCATGAACGAGAGTTAACATGCCCAATAGATGATTAAGAACTAATAAGGTATGCAATTAATCAATAACCAAACAAAGGGTTCGTTCTTCCTAAGGAGCAATTTAGGCAAGAACACAAAATGATGACCAATGAAAAATACAAACCACTATTTAGAGAATCAAAATGAAAACGATACAAAGGAGGGTAAGAATCCCTACCTCGTTTCCAAGCTAACAGAAGCTACAATTTTCGAATATTAGGATTTGAGTTTCTGAACCTACCATATATCAAATTCATCACCCATTCCCAAAAATTAATTCTCAATCATCAAAACCAACATAAATCAAATTGTTAAATCAAGAGAAATTACATTTCTCTCTCTAGAATTACCAATACACCCAAATCAAGCTTTCAAGCTTCCAAACCACCAAATCAATAACCAACCTAGTATATAACATCACAAATCAACTCAAATAAACCTTTATAGGAATCCTAAAACACCTATTCAAAGTTCTAATAGAAATAACAAAAATCCTAGCTTTTATGGAAAACTTACCTCAAATCCTCCAAAACTTGTGGAAACCTTGTTGAATCCTTGTTCCAAACTCCAATCTAAGCTCAAACTCTCTTAAATCTCTCCTTCTCTCACCAACTCTCTCTCTCTCTCTCTCTCTCTCTCTCTCTCCCTCTCTCTCTCTCTCTCAAATTTTGGTTCCAGCAAGAACTTCTAAGTTATGGGTCCCGTAAGACATAAAAGACCTCGGGGTGCATCTAGGCGCATGGGGAGTGCATCTAGGGGCACTAAACCTTAAGTTTCACATGTTCCCTCTGCTCTGGGTGCGTATTGGGTGCATCTCTTGGGCACACCTAGGCACCCCTCGGACTAACTTCCTTTTCCATTTCTAGTCGAAACTGTCATGAGAGGAATTTGTACATACCTAGGCGCCCTCCTAAGCGTGTGGCCTTCTTCTTTCAACTTGTCTCGATCTTAGCTTTGATTTGATATATGTAGAGCCCAAAAAAATATTTGTGCTAAAAGTTATGGCTCATTTAGTGAACCTATTTCAAAAACGATTATTTGTGATCCTATGAAACTTGGGTGGTCCGTAATCTCCTTGTATCCATTTCAAATAATTTATTACCCAAAGTTTTACCAAAAATTAATCTTTTTGGGTCGAGGTTTCACAAATTTATCACTCTTTGGAATCAAATTAACCTAAGGTGGAGAAAAATATTCATTTTCCTATCAAACTAGTCCTAGGTGGTAGATGGTATGTATTTTGTTACTTTATAGTTAGAGCATCTCTTATGCATTGTTGAGTAATTTAAACACTCATTTGATTATTGCTAGAGGCCGTTTGATTACTCAGTAATGTAATGATAAGAACACATATAATAAGTTAATGGGGATGAGATAATGTATGAGAATGTGTGTTTTTGTTGATATGACTGTATTGAGAGATGTGTTTTGTTGATATGACTTGACTTTTTGGTAATATAGGTGAGCACAATATTAATTTTAGTAAAAATGATGGAGGAATGAAATATTAGTGACTATACCAATGAGAAATGAAAAAAATTGTATTAGGAGATGTATTTTGTTGATGTGGCTATATTGGGAGGGTTGTTTTGCTTATGTGAATACGTATGACCACATTTTGTGTAATAGAGATAGACCCAACTGGAAGGTTAATAAGAACATTTGTATGTCCTTGTACATTACAATATTTGGTATCCACTAATTTAAAAATGTAGAGTAATCTAATTACTTTCCTTATAAAATCAAGGAATACCAATACCATCTAAAATTTAGCATTCTAATTACAAAATCAAAATTTTTTTCCTTGGAAAAAAATATTAGAAATAGACCACCAAAAGATGATATTTGCAATTAGATCACTCATCAGAAAAAATTTCAATTTTCATCACTCAATATTTTGCTGGGGTGGGGCTAGTCACACCCCAACAATTACCGGTCCCACCCCAAAAATACAAAAAACTGCTATCTCGCCACACCCCACCCGGTCTGAAGTCATATCCCACGAAACCCTAATTCCCTCCCTCTTCATCTCTGTTTCAGCTCCGTCGACCTTCAGCTTCATCTACCTTCATTGAGACGCCTCCCTTAAGTCCATCCTCTCCCATAACCGGTCTAACCTCTCAACTCTATTCATCTCTCTCCCCCTTTCTCCCTCCCACCAGTTTAGGGTTCAGATCGAGGACTTTCGATCTCCACTTTGGAGACTTTTAATCTCGAACTTCCAGATCGAGGACTTCCGATCTTCACTTCGGATACTTCTAGATCAAGCACTTCAGATCTCCAACTTCCTCTTGAGCTAACCTTAGTAAAATTTTTCTTGTTATACCAAAATAGAGTTGTTGCACTGTACCAAATTAGAGAAGAGAGGCTAGACCAAAGAAAGAGAAAGCAAATACCAGCTGGAAGAAAAAGTAGGAAGTCCTACTGGAGGAAAAAGTGGAACTATGAGCTGCGCAATACCAGCTACGAAACATTGAAGACAGAAAAAATGGAGGAAGTGAAGAAGAAGATGGGGTGGGATGGAAAAAAATGGTTTTTTATTTTAAAAATTGAAAAATGGGCTGTATTTAATTTCTGTCTATTTTTAAGTGGGGTTTTGGTAGTTATGGGGTCGGACCGGTAATTGTTGAAGTGTGACTAGCCCCACCCATTTTGCTGATGTGGATCTAATTTTACTTTTTTATATATTTAAAAAATTATTCTCATGGAAAAAGTAAATTTTGAATAAAAATAGAAACAGAAGAAAGAAAGTCTCGACTTTCTTTCTCATTCATTGTTTCGTTCGAGAATAAGAAGGTGGTTAAAATTCGGATTAATTTCGTTATCTTTCGTAGAAATTTCATCCTATTTTGTAGCCATTGTAGATGGATTTAAGATCGGCTATTGTGGATCCAAAAATAGAGGGCAGACATGCTCAAACTTGCGCAACAAAGGAGATAATGCTTGGGGTATAAGAGATTTATGCCGTGGCATATCAACAACCATGGACTGAAGCTATAACATCGTCCCGTCCCTCTTAATAACTTGTAATTTTCTAGTGGCTTTGTCATGAATTAAAGCCTTACTAGGACTCAACATCCCCTTCAATAAAAATTGCTTTCCTTGCTAATGAAAAGACATGGTAAGAGTATTAAAATCCCACTGAATTTCTCCCAAGTTGTGTAACTACCGCACACTTAGAACTACATCACAACCTTCAAGAGTGAGCTGAAGCAAATCTACTGAAAACTCCATGTCTTACACAATAAACCCAACTTTTTCATGCTAACCGTGGCACTCCAATAAGTCCCCATTGCTAACTTAACATGAGGGGTAACAAGTTTCTTCAAAGGTAATTGAATCCTGTTAGAGATCGAGGAATCCATAAAATTATGGGTGGATCCTAAATCAATAAGGATCACTATTGTCTCCCCTTTTATGCAACCTAAACCTCGCATGGTACCAGATCCACGTGCACTAGCTATGACATGTAAATATATTTCAGGCTCAATTTCTATAGTTGGCATCATGTTTTTCCCTTTATCCACCCTCTCCACTTGCTCATCTTGTTCCTCAACGATAAATGTCTCCCTCAATTTCTGAACATTCCACCATAAACAACTTTGATCGAGGGCATTTGTGATCCATCCTCCACTTGCTGTCACAAAATAACAAAGCCATTGAGTCCTTGTCTTCTATATTTCTTTTTTAGTGAGCTTTTTCATTGGCCAACTTGGCTTGCCGTCTTGGTTCTCAGTGAGGTCAATACGGTAGGTTAGGGGTAAAGGTGGCTTAGGAGTTAAAAGAGGAACCGACGAGTACCTGTGATGCTAGAAAGTTACTTAAAGACTAATGGTGGTGAGTTTGTGGAAGTAGGTGATAAAGGTGGTTTGGTATCTATCATTGGTGTGGGAACCCTTTTTGTAGCAATCAAACTCTCTTCCTGCATCTTGGCCATGCCATAAACCTCAATTAAACTCTTTGGTTTCATCATCTTGATAGGTAAACGAATCTCTTTCCGAAGACCTACGAAGAAATGACTTAATTTATAGGCTTCTGATAAGTCCTTCACTTTGACCACTAGAATCTCAAATCGATTCTTATAATCTTCCACCATACTGATTTGCTTGAACTTGATGAGCTCTTCTAACAGATCCTCAAAAAGGCTACGTCCAAACCAAATCACCAAAGTAGATGAAAGCTCTTCAAAACTAGTAACTCCACCGAATGCTTCCAACTCAGTGAAACATGAGTAAGCTTGCCCTTCAAAATAGTAATTAGCAAGGAGCGCCTTTTAATAAGGCGGGGTATGATAGAAAGTGAAGTACAGGATTGCCTTGTTAATTCATGACATTGGCTCAGCTCCATTAAAATGAGGGGAATTCAAATGGGCCCCCTATATGAATGGTCGCCATATAGTCCATGAATATCCTATTCCCTCTAAGAACTATTTCCCTAAGTCTCATTAGCAATTGCCTTGCCATGGTTTTGGGTAACCAAACCTTGGATTATGTTCTCCAACGTCAAAAAATGCGTGCTCATGTCCTCCATGATTTTCAGGTTCAAGTTTTCCATAGATCTTGCGTTCACCATACACGAAACTGCTCTGATACCACTTTTGTTACACACTCAGGTCAAAAATAGAAGTAATAAGTAAATTAGGCACAACACATAACAAGGACTCAATCATTGATATTATAAATGATTGACTTCCAGATATTCCAATAACAAAAAGGAACTCAACAACAAGGATATGCTCGATTCGAGATGAGATCCACAGAACTTGCACAACAAGGACAAAAGAAGAAAGTAGAGAGTCCACATATCAAAATACCAAATGATAGTAACTAATACCTTTCCACAACCTAAAAACAGCCACCACCACACACTAGCAAACCCTGTTATGT
Source organism: Euonymus europaeus (assembly GCA_963580455.1). NCBI lineage: Eukaryota > Viridiplantae > Streptophyta > Magnoliopsida > Celastrales > Celastraceae > Euonymus > Euonymus europaeus. Next base: position 8,687,971 of record OY756961.1, on the reverse strand, counting down.
CGTTAGTAACAATTTAAAATATACTTACAAATGTACAATTAATATATAGTGAACAAGTAAGAGTTGATCCCACAAGGAGTGATGCTAATAGATATACAATCTAACACTTGAATATAATTAATACAATTATAAAATGGGTTAAATATTGTAATAGATAAAAATTAAGACAAAGAAATTGACGTTGAGAACAAGAATGAGAATTGATATTAATGAAAACAATAGCTAAGACTCACTATCCACCACAAAACATTCAAACAATTTATAAGAAATAATAGACTAACAATTTTAACAAGCATAAGATGACAACATTCACAACAAGGTCATGGCCAAACTCAAGTTGTATGATTCTCTCTTAATTGCATGTAAAGTGTATGGCGTCTACCTCATTACGTGTATTCTTAATCGAAATCTAGCATGGCGTCTGCATCAATCAACAATCAAGAATCCAATAAGAGCAAAGAGAATATGAATGTTACAAGAATTCTAATACATGGTATTTGTACTTAGGTATTCAAGAATTGATTTTTCATAATTCATTTTCAACTGAATTATATGTTGCAAGGAAAAACATATTCAACAAGGCAATTGACCATGTTCTACAACAATTAATTCTAATACATGTTTCAAAGTTAGTTACTCAAAGAAACACAATACTAGAACTCACATAACATGGAAAAATCAAAATCATCATGCTTGTAGAAATTGAAATCCACACAACTTATAAAATTGAAAGCATGCTTAGGGCTTCGAGACAAGCCCTAACTAACAAGAGTTTAGTTATACATAACCAAATAAAACATGAAACATAAAAACATAATTACAAACACAAGCCTTGTTTTCTTCTTTTCCTTCTCCTCTTTTTGCTTTCACTCCTTCTCCAAGCTCCCTCTTCTACTCCTTCTCCTCTCTATTTATAGAGAAAATGAGCACATAGTGGAGGAGTTAGTGCCATCTTTTGGTGGTGGATTTTCCATCAAATTCGTGTGGTGGATTGTCTACTCTTTGAATGGAAATGGTATCATCAATGACATCAACTTCCAATTACACACTAATCTTGTAACTGTATTCTGGGCCTAAACGAAGCCTATTATGAACTCAAACCCTTCATAAATATTGTAGATACAAATGTGTAGATAATTATGAGATTTTGAATCACTCAATTTGGACATCAGATACTCAAGTTATGGGCTTCTAAAGGTCTGGTCTGCAAACAGAAATTCTGCTTCGGATATAACTTCCAAACTTGACTTTGAGGCAACCTTTAGAGGCCCAAACGAACTCTGATTTTTGTGAATCAGCACTTCCTGCAAAGCTTGAAGTGTCCTCTAAAAATTTTCTGAAGATCAAATCTCATTCCGACAGCTCTTACTACCTCTTAACCTGCAAAATATTCAAGAAGATCTTAAGTACAATAATATTGAAAATTCAGTTTTAAGCACAATTTCTTGGCATTACTTTGATAGTATTTTATCACTTTAAAAACGTATATTCTGGCACTTATCAAACTCTAAACACCACAACCTTGCCAGCAGCACATCAAGGTCCCATAAAAAAAGAAGATGACATGCCAAAAAGAAAACAAACACAAGTGTACACAACCTACCAAAACTGGTACGTCACACTTCCCGATTGGATTTGGTGAAGAAGGATTTGCGGCGAGATTGGGTGAAGAAGAAGGCACCAAAGATCGTGAACATGAAAGTGGTTAGTGCAAAAATGAAAGCCCAATGCCAAGTCTGGTAGAACATGAACGAGATTATTCAAGTAGTGGACTCTAATAGTGATGTTGACAAAGACGATTCAATAAGGGGATTTAACATGAAGCATCTAGAATCTGAGATCGAGCTCGGGTCTAGAGTTTGGGAATATAATCTAATCATGCCGAGATTCGAGCCCCAGGATTAGGCCTGGGTCAAGCAATAGAATGAGGTCGGGCGTTGAACAGCCCGAGGTGGGGGATTAAGTTTGGGTCAAGCCGAACCCGGGGTTTGTGAATAAACACGGGCCAGGTCATCCAATGTTCAAGGATGGGCTCAAGTCATTCTGTAATGACCAAACCCAAGAGGCATTATTGTATCTACCCATCAATCTCATACATGTGATTTAACATCAGAGTTCCACAATCGATCCACTAAAGAAAACCTAGTCATCTTATAACTAATTCAAACCCCAATCCAATGAAAAATTTAGCGGCACCTCGCTGTATATTGGTAAGTGCCAACCTGGATGTACAACATTTACAAACCATGTCAAAAACACATAAAACCTTTGACCATCAATTCATATGCATTCCATAACCTAGGTAAGGCCTCAAGCCATCTAATTCATATGCATTCCACAGTCTAGATCACACGGCGCACCCTCCCGACCATTCATAATTCCCACATCGAATAGGTGTTCAATAAGTATAACAACGTAACAAACGTGTCAAAGTTATACATAAATAGGAGAATATCCTCAACTACTACCACACTCCCTAACCCAGGGTGACCGTCCATGTCAGCGACGCTTCTACAGATCGACATCCCCGATTCCAAAGTTGGTCGCACCTGTGGGGAGAAAAGAAAGGTAAATAGGTGAGTAGAAAGCTCAGTAGAATAAAAGAATCCATAATATATAACATAAGGCTGAATTCCAAAGGAACATCTCATGCAATAATATGTATCCTAAAACACATACCAAAATCACATATATTAGTCTCAATGGCCAATTATCCCTTAGTTATCACTAATAGGCCTCGACTGGCACCAATCAATTATTGAGCGCACTCACTTCCAAGACCAACCATGAATAATTGACCCAATGAGTGGTCTCAAACACCCCACACAAGATCTAGAATTGGTTCACTACCAGCCTATCGAGATTTTAGTATGTTGTCTCACATGGAAGTTATTTGGCACAAGTTGAGCAAGCACTACACCGACCATCATCCCATGTGACCTTCAATCATCCTAAGGGTCTACAAATCCATACTTGCACACCCCGTGAATCTCTAATGCACACCAAAGAACATGTCGTAATATACATAAAAACCCTACATACACATATACTATATCACATGATGCATGTTCGAGAAGTAACCATGTTGAAAATAACACCGAGCATGTAAATTGGGTATGCATATAACAATTAGAGATATCATGATATGATTCAAGGTTTGTTCTTACTTAGAAACAATTAAGGCAAGAAAACAAAGTACCAAACCAATAAAGAATCAAACCGCTTTTTAGGAATCAATGAAGATCATGAAAGATAATGGATAAGAATTCCCATGCCTTGTATGGAAACAAATCCAATAACGAAAATTCACAAATTCTAGGTTTTCGGCCCCTTTCAACCCTATAAATTATTAAAAAAGAACCAAACTCATTTCATAATTCAAATATCCCCAATAACACATAGCAACACAATTTAAATCATAAATCCAAGAAACTTACCTTTCTCTATAACTTCTTCTTTAAAACTTGAATTTTCACCCAAACGATTTTCTACTTCAAATCAACAATAAAACCTAGATATATAACCACAATCAAGTCTAGAATCAACTTCCATAAGCATTTAAACCATCCAATCAAAGGTTTCTATGAATTTAACCAAAACCTAGATTTTCCAAAACTCAAGAAACTTACCTCCAAATCTTCAAATCCTTTTTGAATCTTCCTTGGTTCTTGTTAATCACTCCTAAACCCTTGAAATCCAAGCTCTATATCCTCCAAAATCTCTCTCTCTCTCTCTCTCTCTCTATATATATATATATATATATATATATATATATTCTCGGCCAAACCAATATTTCTAACAACTAAAAATTGTCAAGGACTGGTCCTTTTAACCCAGAAATCGTGAAGGTGTTAGGACACCTTAAGTGGATGGCAGGAAACCTTGTGTTCTGGGGAGTGCTCAGCCTCCCCAGATGAAGGAAGTTTCCGGACATCCTTATAGGGTGTCCTGACACTTTGTTCTTTTCAGCACAAAGTTTTCTTCCTCCAACTCTTCTGCCTCCATTTGTGCATGAAGTGTCCGAACACCTTCAATAGATGTCCAGACACTCCATATTTTAGTCAAAAATGTACTCAAAAGTTTATTCGAAACTTAAACCTTTTGGGTCGGGGTTTCAACATTTAGAGTTCGAGATCGAGCTCAAGTCATGCCGAGGTAAGGATCATGCCCAGGTTAGGTCGAGGTCTAAGATCAAGCTTGGGTCAGCTATGGCAAGAAATGGGTCAAGAGGATCGAGCTTGGGTCAACCGTGGTCAGGGAACAAGCCTGGGTTTGAGATGGGGCTTGGGTGAGGTGGAGGTCTAGGATCGGGCTCGGATCACGCTTTGGGCTCAATTACTATCCTAAAGCCTGACCATGCTCGACCCAAGCCCAAAGTCCGATCTTGGCCAGAACCGATCACGAAACCCATGCCCTGCCTAAATTGGGCATTAAGCCCAACCCAGGCTCGAAGGTTGATTTCAAAAGGTTAATTTTGGAAAACGCTAATGAATGAAATACATTTACATTTTGTAAACCAAACACCTTAATAAAAATATCTTGTAATCACATTACAGTAATTTGATTACTTATAAATTAACTACCCAATACATCCAACCAAACAGGACGGTGCCTTATTGATTTCTCAAAAAGTCTCGTACTCCAACCCAAATAACCAGACGAGTAAATGTTTACAAAAACCATCTAATTTAACTACTTGACTAAAAATTTGATAATGCGTAAGTTAACTACATCACTAAAAAATTAATGAACAGTACAGCACACCACAATTATAAATAAAAAAAACCTTTAAAATGCTTGGCAGAAGGATCCAAAAATTATAGAAGAACAAACATAAAGGAACAATGTGTATAGTACGAACACGCGCCGAAGACGAGAGTGGGCAAATAACAATTACTGGGAGCACTAAACAGTAGTTTTGTTTAGGACTCGAAGAAGTAGAGAATTGAAGTGAATTGGGGTTTTGACCATCTCTAATCCGGTGGTGGTTGTCGTTGCTTGCTTGCTTGTGTGTGCCAGAGCCGCTGACTGGACTGAGGTATCCTGTTTCTCGACTGTTCCGCTACTTCTTTCTTTCTCACCCTGTGCTCCTCCTTGGATCTTCTCTCTGTCTATGCAAGTACTTATTGATCTCTCGACATCATCAACATCACTCTTTAGTATCTGCACTTTCTAGGGTCTCAAAGAAGCACCGACTGTAACTAGCTTCCTGGTGAGTCAATCTATCTCTTTGTTTCTGATTTAACTTTTTGATTTCCTGTGTAACTACCTTTCTATTTCTCTATCTTTTCCGTATGTGTAATGTTCACTAAGTTGTCTGTTTTACTGTGTATGCTGATTGATCTCGGGGTTTTCAGAAAAAATGGGTTTGAACTTGTAGCGTGATATTATTATGTAGATGGACAATGTTTGTATTTTTTTTTTATTCTGTTGGTTTTAATTTGTGAAGACACATTAATCGTGGAAAATGCAATTTTGTGAGGGTTTTTTTGACGTACATTTTGGTGTATTGGTGTAGATGAGCTGCAGTGCTACTGGGCATCGAAATTGGTGTTGTTGTGATTTTGGTACCATTCTCAGGAATCCATGTGCAGCTGCAGGCTAGCTAGATCAGTTTGTTTTGAAGAGAGTGAGAAAGTATTTGACTATCAGTTGTTTATTGAGCTTTGCAAATTGCTTTTATTAAAGGGCACTCTTCAAGTTTTGTTAGTAAAGAAATTTTTGGCTTTGCATGGACATTTTGAGATGTAAGTGATTCTCCATCAGCAATAATTGACACAATGGGTGGTCTTTGCTCGAAGAGATCTACTGTTGATAGTGCTTCTGGTGGAGGCTTTTCACATGTGAATGGTTACATTAATAATGGGTCAGGATTGGCTTATCAGTCTCGTGAAATCAAAATAAATAGTAATGCTGCTCCCTATACTGTTGGCGATAACGTGAAGGATAAGGAACTAAGAGAACCATTTTCGTTTCAAGAGATGAATGCAGTTCCAAATGCAGTACCAAATGCAGTAAGCCCTGATGATATCAATGATGGAATTCCTCGATTGTCAAGGGCTCTATCTCACAAATCTAAGTCGAAACAGGTTACAGTTGCAAAGGTAACTCCAATCTTCGTAATTGTTTTCTTTGCTCAGCTGTCATCTGTTCATACTTGTCTTATATGTGTTTCAAGTGTATGAACTATGATTTCTTGTTGAAATAAATGAATTATGGTACATAAGGAATTTCTCATTGTTATGTTTGTTTCCTGAATCATTTGAAAGCAGAGATCGCTCCATGTAAACAATCTGCCGCTAAGTGACAACGGTGAAAATTTACAATGATATAAGGAATATGCTGAAAATAAATTTTCCTCTCTCAACTGCCCCCGTCTCAAGGTCCTAATTCTGAAAATGTAATGTAAAAATTAGTATTCGTTGATAAGCGTCTTCCCCCTTTTTACATTTATCTGAAGGTAAATTTGAGCTCTATAGCCTCATTAAAACTCATAGCATATTGATGGTTTTGAAAAAGTTGACCATGCAATTCTCAGTAGCATGGGTTTGTTAGTCACTTCATGAAGACATGGAGGTTGGTTGGGGGCTGATCAGGTTAAGTTGGGTTCTGGGTTGAAATTTGAATGAGGCCCTTTAGTGTAATTATTCATATACATTTTTGAAATCAATAGTGTTTATTTTCAACCCTATGATAGAATTTTTTCTCAAGCAAAACTATCAAAGTGAAGATAAAATTGTTGTATCAGAATCAATCAAAATGAGAAGCTCTTGGATCTTGGCGAGAGAGCCTTTGAGAGCTATTAGGGGAAAACCACAGGAAAGAGAATAAGAGATGAAGAGGTATGTCTATGAGAGACGAGGAGCTGTGAGTCTTCCAAGGGTTGTATATGTGTGTGTGTGTGTAGAGAGAGAGAGAGAGAGAGAGAGAGATGGTTTGCGATTTACAAGGAATGTAGTGTTTTTAAATATGATTTAATTTTCCTTAATGGAAATATTTTTGCTTTGTAGGGGACCAATTATTTAACATTTTCCTTAATTGTTATCATTATCTAAAAAGATAAAGAGCTGTTTAACATTAAAATTTTTAGGAATTTTCCTTACCAGGGGCCTTAGGCGATGCTCTATTGGCCTTAGTTACCTAGAGGTTATTCCTGCCCTGATTAGCTGGTCTTTCTGTAAGAGAAGTCAAAAGTACATGGAACCTGTATTCCTTGGAAATGGGAGTAAGAAATGCAGAATTGTTTCATTCAATGTTTCTTTGGTATAACCGGGCTTTCCGGGAGAGGGCAATTGGAATCTGTCTTTTGTAACATTGTTTCACTTTCTTTATTTGTGTTCGGAGTATTATTAGGATGATATAATAAAGATAAGGATAAGAAACTATTAGTGTCTAGTGCTTACATGTTTTCTTACGGGTTACACATCATGAGGCAAATTGGCAATATTGATAGGCTTCTTTTTCTTTTCTACTCATTTAGTCATTTACAGAGAATTGTAAACTGATATGTATAACGCACAACTGCCATCACCAGTATGCAAATTATTGGAGTCAATTGATGTGTTTTCAACTTCTTGCTTAACAATCTATGTTTGAGCATATGGGACTCACAGAATATTTAGCTGCTGGACACCAATAAGTTAAAAGTCTTAGTCATGCAATTTGTATAATTGTGTTCATAAAGGGTTTTATGATGGCCTAAAAATTATATGTAATAGTTCTAAGAACTTATTTCATTTATATTAAAATATGTTGAAAAACTTGCAAATATTGTTAAATGAGCTAGAAGTTTAGGGTGCTGATGTCATATATGTCTTGGTGGTAATTGTGCCCCCATGGATGTGCTTGATTTGTATTTTTTTATTCTTAGGCTGGAGCTGCAGAAGTTGAGTGGTGATATTTTTGTACAGTCATATCTTAATCAGATATTCATGAAGGGAAAACATAATGGACTAATAGTTGATAAGGTGTCAATATTGAAAGGGGATTTGGTTTGTGGAGAGATGAGTCGTATTAAGTTTGTTGTGTTTAGGTAGAATTCACTTGACTAAGTGCCTTTTAAGCTGGCTGTAATTAGTTTTTGAATTTAATCTTTGCAAGTCGTCCCATTTGGGGGATTTATTATGTCTTATTGGAAACTAGTGGCTGCTACGCTACTTGAAGGTGCCACATTCCCCTACATTTATTTCTTGTATTTGTGTAAGTTGTTTTTTAATCATCTACCAAAGCTGCACGAACCATTTCTTCAAGATGTTTTTCTTCTGAGCAAACAAATGAACTAACAATTTTTAGTCTCAGACTACCCATCAAAAGTTGGTTTCAAAGTATTGCAAGATTAAAATTGGATGCATAACATTTCGTTCTTAGTTGATCACCCAAAAATCTTTTGGCAAATATAATCATCTTTTACTTGTACATATACCATATATGATATGGATTTCTTGCATCTGCCTTGGGATTCTGTGATAGCTACATAGCTTTGCACTTTCTTGGGTTTCTCGGGATGGGCTTAATCATGATTTCTCTGATTCTTTCCTTTTTGGAATATTGGCTGTACCATACTGCCAATTAATAGAGTTAAAACTGCTTTCAGGCATGTTGATGGGCCATGCAATGATTTGCTTTTGGTATTCATATTTCCTTTTGTTTCCCATTCTAAGTTTCTGTCATTATGGTATATATGTATTACCTGTGACACTGGCTTGCTTGCTCAATATTATAGGTTTCAGAAGTAAGTTCACTTCTTGGCAGAGCTGGTACTGTTGGGCTAGGGAAGGCAGTGGAAGTTTTGGACACACTTGGTAGTAGCATGACAAATTTGAGTATCGGTGGTGGTTTCACCTCTGGGTTGGCAAAAGGGAATAAAATTTCAATTTTGGCATTTGAAGTTGCAAACACAATTGTTAAGGGTGCTAATCTAATGCAGTCCCTCTCAAAGGAGAACATTAAACATTTAAAAGAAGTTGTGCTCGTCTCAGAAGGAGTGCAAAATTTGGTATCAAGAGATATAGATGAGCTACTCAGAATTGCTGCATCTGATAAGAGGTGAATGATGAAATAGATAGCTATACTAGTCTTAAATTCTCGTTTTTTAATGTTTTCCTTGCCGTATCCTAAGGCAGTCAATGAAAGATTCTTACTATGTTCTTGTATAAATTTTGACAGAGAAGAGTTGAAAGTGTTTTCTGGGGAGGCTGTGCGTTTTGGAAATCGTTGTAAGGATCCACAATGGCACAACTTGGATCGTTACTTTGAAAAGTAATACCAATGGCATCTTCTTGCGCATTGCTTTGAGCATATTTAAGAATGTTTCTTATGTGGTTCATGCTCCCCTCTTTCTTCCTGCTATCTTTTTATTAATTACAGATTGGGTTCAGAACCTGCACCCGAAAAGCAGTTGGAGGACGAATCAGAAACAGTAATGCAGCAATTGATGACTTTGGTTCAGCATACCGCTGTGAGTATTAGACAGTATTTTTGTAATTAATTTTAAGTTTTCATGTGCATTGCATTACTTGATACTGCCATCAATGCCCTTTTTATTGTTCTGCATATACTACTTGGATCAGCATAAATCCTTGTTCTTTATTCAATTATATGCCCCCCTTTCACTGTATTTAGAGCTCTATGCAGTGTATGAACAGTAGGGTATTTCCCTTGTTCTCTGTTGGATTTATAGTTTATAAGATGTGATGCAACTTATAAGTTTGCAGTAGCTGTCAACCTACTGTAGATGCCCTCTCTGATTGAAACTTGGAAGGTGACTCCTTTCGGCACTGCCTCTAATAAGTATGGTTCATGAAAATTTGTTTTTGCAAGGTGTGCTCCATACTTGAAATTTCATGTTTCTTTATTAGTGAGGCTTAGTTATGATTACCTGAGAAGAAAATAGTGACATTTTAGAAAATAGTATGACCATTTGTCTTGTATTTGTGATCCATGCTTCACTTCATTCAATTATGTGTTGTTGTTGTTCATTTGTCCTTTGCTGAGTTTATGCACTCAACCCTGTGGAGAACATGTTTCGATTACTATATTGCCAGTTGCCACTATGAAGAGGGTGTTCAAGACTTCAAGTCTATTTGGCCCTGCTTTTTCCTTCTCTTTATCTCTCCTTTTTATGTTTTATTCTCCAAAAAGCTTTGTTCAACCTTTTTATGATTGAACTTTTGAAATCTACACAAATCAGGTTGGCAGCTTTATTGCTTCAAGCTTTCATTGTGCAATTTGATGTATAGTATTTCAGCTCAATCATGTCCTAACCATCCAACACCTGGAACACACAAAGCTTTTGCACCTACAGTGTGCATTATTGTTGATTTAGTGGTTTCTCTGTGCCGCTCTAACAGTTTTTGGTTATCATTAATTAAGTACCTTCAGATGAGGAAAGGTGAATGAGTATGCATGGATATCTTTTAATAGATTAATTGTAAATTGATAAGAACCTAGCTAAATGCTCACCCATACACACATTTAGTAGGCCCAACCATCCAACAAGCCCAACCAATGGCCACATATGGGCTGGTTGACCAACAAGCCCAATAGACTTTTGGCCTAGAAAACTTGTTGGCTGATTAAGGAAGGCATTTACTCTCCTTATCAATAGATCTCAACTCCCACATCTTAGCGATGTGGGATGTTCGTATCATAAACCATTGATATTCTAATCTCTAGGCTTGAATTTCGCTAATTTTGGGGGAACAATGGTTTTCTTTTAAGGAAGTACAAATGGTGGGAAAAAGCTGGAGTTTGCAAGTAATCTTACTAGGATATTTAAAAGAAAGCAGTTTACTCTCATCCTATTTGCCTGTAATGACTGAAGTTTGGATCTCTATCATTGCATTATTCCAATTGTTCAGGAATAATGGTCATTTGTCTTCTCTGAAAAGTATGAAGTGGGTAAAGTTTGCAAGCAAGGGGAGGAGTGGCCTAGAGAGGCGAAAGTGTCTTAGAATTATGGTTGACCAGCATTATCAGTGCATTTAGAGGGTTTTTGTGCAGTGATCACTGAATTTTGTCCTCTTAATGCCTTTTTTTTTTGCCTTATCAAAAGTCACTGAACTTTTTGAAGGTCTTTTCATTTGTGCTCGGTCTTGAAAATATTTGTCTAACATAAATGTGTTTTCTCATCTCCGCTTTGGTTCTTAGCATCTAATTCCTTTTATCCTGTGAGCTTCATTGTTTATTTTACCTCTATGTTCACTGCCAGTCTCTTTTCTCATGGTTTGTTCCTTTTTTTTTTTTTTTTGTGTTGTCTTCATTATTGTTCTTCTGTTTCTGTTTTATTAATTCCCTCTTGTGTTTTAATTCATCTTTCTTGGCTACCATATAAAATTTACATTGGTCATGTTAAAAGCTGCAAAGTGCCTGACTTGATGTACTTTGCCTATTGGCTTAGCCATTGCTCCATTCGTTGGAGTTCAAAAGTAAGGATCAGTGCTGTCCTCTGGGAACAGATTATAATATTTTCCTGACAATATTTAATTGGATTAAGTAGTCAAAACATGTTTTTATTCCCATTTTGTACCAGTCCCTTCCTCCTAATTTTACATGGAATGTGTATACAATTAGAATAACAATTCGTTGGAGATATCTGAAACATTTTGCTGTTAAATGCTCAAATTTGAAAAATGTATGATTGTATAAACCAAAGTTGTTAAAAGCCCTAGGCGCTCAAAAGCGCCAGAGGCATCCTAGCGCTTCGAAGCGCTAGGCGCTAGCTTAAGCGCGCTTTTGAAGAAATGCAGAAAAAAAGATGATTTCCTGCATTCTCATGCCACTTAACACTCAATTCATAATTTTATTAGACATTTCAACATCCCTGGAAGGCTGGAATAGATCTGGACTGCTCATAAAGTCATAATTCATAAAAGCATAACACATAAATGGTTGACAGTGGCAAATGTTCAAGAAAGAAGCCAAAAAATAAAATAAAAATGCAAGCAAGCAATCAAACAATCTAACAGTCACAGATGCAAATAATCAGCCAATCATGAATCATTCAGCTTCTTCATCATCATCGTCATCAAACTCATCATTGTCTGCGCTAAGTGCGCTTGACATTCCAACTCCTCCATCCTCCTCCATCTCATCTAAGCCAATGCCATTTGCAATAGCTTCTTCTTCAGTTTCAGTAGGTAATGGAATTGATATTGGTGGTGGTGGTGGTGGATTTGAAGAGGTTGAAGCCTTTGACCTTGCTTGTTGTCTAGTTGCTCTTCTTTGACCGGCACCAACAGCTTCACCTACAACACCCCATTTTAAGTCACCAGCATTGTGCACAAGCTCATTCTCACCATCCGAGCTTGCACCCATTTCTCCAACCACCCATTCATTGCAAACATCGATATCATTCAATGATATAGGATCAATCTTGTCCCTCATTTCATAACGAGACTTCAATGTTTGGTTGTACTTGACATAGATCAAGTCATGCAGCTTTTGATGCTCTAATTTGTTCCTGCGCTTGTTATGGACCTTCAAAAAGATTTTTATTTATTACACATGTGAAGCAGTGAAGCTGTAAACAAAAGTGCAAAAACTAAGAAGTAGTAGAAGGCAATAATTAGTACTTACATGCTCAAACATGCTCCAGTTTCTCTCACATCCAGAAGCACTGCATGTCAAACTAAGAATTCTAATTGCCATTTTCTGCAATTGAGGAGCTGAATTGCCAAATAAATTCCACCACTCAGCTGCAAATTTTTAAGTGAAGCAACCAAATGTTAATTAAATAAATTTGGCAATGAAGTAAGTAATGAATTACATATTTACATCTTACTAAAGCAACCAAATAGTAATTACCAGGGGATTTGGTACTCCTTGTTCGAATTGCCAAAGAATTGCCAAATTGACCTTGAGCTCTTTTGTATAAATGTAACTCATCCATAATCTTAAGTTTAGAATCCTCTGATTCAATCATTCTTTCAATGCATCTATACAATCCACTTGTAAGCTCCTCACAATTCTCAATGCTAGGATCATTATAGAAAAATTCTGGATTTAAGTAATGACCTGTTGCATGTAAATCTCTATGAAGTTGGCATTCCCATCGTTCATCAATAATTTCAAATATTTTCTTGTATTTCACTGGCCTTCCTTCAAAAGCCGATTGAATAGCTTCTTTGGCTCTATCCATTGCCTCATAAATGTATCCCATTGCCGGCTTTTTTTCATTGTCAACTAGCCGAAGAACTTTCATTAGGGGACCCATCACCTTTCGGATATGAACAATATTGGCCCAAAATGCCGGCATTAGAACAATTTCATATGCCCTTTTACCTTTGGCATCCTTAGCCCATTTGCTATTCAACCATTTTTCCGAAGTGAACATATTTCGAATACACTCCTTTTTGCTTCCAAGACTTTCCAAACAAAGGAAAGTCGTCGCAAATTGAGTAACCCCATATCTTACTAATTCACTGTTGTTTGTAAACTCCCGCATCATGCTCAAGACACCTACATGATTATAGATATAACCAGTTAGGAAAATAGCATTTGAAAGTGTTCTTTTCACCTTTTCTATCTTCCCAATGTCTTCCAATATGAGATCTATGCAGTGAGTAGCACAAGGAGTCCAATACAAGTGTTTCCTCTTCGCCATAAGTAATTCACCTGAAAGTAAGATTGTCAAAAAAAATAAAAATTAGTGAACTAATTTGATATGATGAAAAAAATTGAAACATGAAACAATTTTAAATATCATAGATTCATAATTTGAAGTTGAACTCACCGGCAGCTTTGAAGTTGCTTCCATTGTCGGTAATTACTTGCACAACATTTTCTTCTCTAATCCGTTCAACAAACTTATCAAGTAGCTCAAATATCTTCTCCCCTGTTTTCATGTAGGATGAAGCATCAATAGATTCAACAAACATTGTTCCTAAAGAACAATTCATCAAGATGTTGATCAAAGTTCTATTATTCTTATCCGTCCACCCATCTGACATGATTGAACAACCATGCTTTGCCCATTCAATCTTGTGAGTTTTCATCATTTGCTCCGTGTGATCAACCTCCTTCTTAAGAAGCAGAACCCTCAACTCATGGTAACTTGGTGGTTTCAAACCTGGGTCATATCTACCTATAGCTTCAACCATATCCTTGAAGCTATTTAAGTTAGCAGAATTGAATGACAATGCTGCTTGGTACCAAAACCGAGCAATGTATTGCACAGTTTCAGCTCTCAATTCTTTGTCACACGCCTCATTCATAGTTTTTTGCTTGAGCTTTGCTCCTATGCTTTTCTTCCTCTTAAAGAACATATCCATTGGCCCCTTTACCTTCTTGGTAACATTAGCTCCTTCTCTAATTTCTAAACTCCCACCAACTCTTTTGCCATTAGGCCTAGCAATTTCTTCAACTTCATCTTCATCTTCATCATCACCAAAACCATAATCATCAACATCTTGAAGCGGGTGATAGGCTGTAATTTCTTTTTGCTTTTGTTTCATACGCATGTGATTAAGCAACTCATCTTTCACATGTTGAGGACACTCCTTGCATGGTGCACCATTTTTAAAAATCCCAACCTGATGTTGTTTTGCACGATATATCCCACCATTTGTAAGCTTCTGACAAAAATTACAAGTAATAGCATTTGGATTGTTTGGATTCATCATGTGATTATACTTCCAGCCAATGTCTGTCAACTCCTTTCCTTTGACTTGCCTCTCGTATTTGAGGATGTAGATGACACTTGTTTGGACGGATTAGACCCAGAACCACCCTCCATTATATCTATTTATCTAATTCGCCCCACCACAACAGATCAAACGAACAGAAATTAGCAATGAACTGGATGAAGAGTTCAAGAGCAAAGCAGAAAATAGCAGCGAAGAAGAATTGAGGAAAGCCGAAGAGGAAAAGTAGAAAGCAGAGAAGCAAAGTGGAAAGCAAAGGATCGAAGAGAATGAAATACCAGTTGAAGAGCAGCGGCAGCTTGAGGACGACTTGAAGAACAATCGAAAGCAGATCAGCAAGAAAGACAGAGTCGCAAATCAAAGACAGATGTCGCGCGAGTGCCAGAGAGAAGCTGAAAAGAGACGCAGAGGAGTCGCAACCAAAAATGAGATGTCGCGAGGCTAGGGAGGCTGGGGATTCTATTTCTGTTCTCGTTTTATGGCGCTCAACACATCAGGTATTAGGCGCCTTTAAGGGCCAGACGAAAGCGCGCGTAAGCGAGCTTCGGTAAAACACGTAGAAGCGAAGCGATCAAGGCGCTAAGGCTTCTGATCGCTTCGCTTTAGCGCTTAAGCACGCTTTTAACAACTCTGGTATAAACTTGGAAACTGATGATCAAACTGAACAATAGAATAGAAGCTTGACTACTCTTCCACTTATAAGATTTCTTTGCAGATGCACCTTGTCCTTGTCTCTTCCAGGCATTATACCTAAAAGATTAAAAAGGCAAATATTGGTGCGTTGATAAAGGTGCTACATTGCAGCTTTCTGTGGTTTAAACCGCTTAAAAAGTTTATCCGTGGGGTGGGGGTAATGTTGCGTACATTTGCCCGTCCTAGAACCCTCCCACCACTGTCAAAGCCTTCTACACAGAGTTCTTTCCTTTATTTTCTAAAAATAAACATTTATGGTTGGTGGGAATGGTTTGTACATGGAGGAACACTGAAGAAGTTTTTTGGTAGTGGGCTTAATCTACACAAAGGAGGCACTATGCCCATAGTGCATGAATTCGTTGATTTCTCCTTTTGTACTTTAAAACTAGGGTACTTTGTTCTACGCATTTTACTAATTTTAAATGATATCTGTTTATATGAAAACGATCTATTTGGCTACTAATTATGTTATTAATAGCATAATGTGCCGTTAGCTTACATCAACACGGTTCACCCTGTTTTTAGCTAAAATATTCCTGAAGGAAAATGTACATTCCCTTGGTTGCAGGAATTATATCATGAAATGCATGCCTTAGATAGATTTGAGCAAGATTATCGGCTGAAGGCTCAAGAAGAAGATAACTCAAATGCTACTCAGAGAGGTAAGATTGCAAGCAAAGGACAACCAATTGTTATATATGAAATTTGGAAAAAAATCCTCTGAAAGGAATAACAGAAATTTAAAAGAACAAAAATAAATAAATATATATAGATAAAGTGGCTGATAAAAGTTGTACTATTTTCTTAATTTTCCAGAAAACTTGAATAGCATTACCATGCATTGTATTGTGGTTACTGTATTTGATTTCAAGTTGCTGGCGAATGCTTTACACCGTTTGATTTAAGGTTTATCTTTCTTTTCATGGCTGTGACTAGTCGTTTGGTTCTTTTATGAATTTGCAATGGAATCTGATACATATAATATGGGGCTTGATGCAACATTATATTTTTCTTTTTCTATGAGATGAGGGAAGCTGTATGCGCATAGCCCATGATGGTAATACCATGTTAAAACATTGGTAAACCTTGGACAATAGGAGAGTTGCCCCTCACTCCTAGCATTTGGTAAATTGCAACAGTTTTTGAGTCTCAAACCGGGGCCTCACAACTAGAAGTTTGTTCCCTGACCAAGTGAACCTATTGCCGAGGGTGCTGGATCTAATATTTTCTCTCTGGTTTGATTCTAATTTTTGACATCTTGTCTTAAATTTGCATGCACTAGGCTAGGCCGAGGGTCTAATGACATCTTCCTCCCAGATGAGAGTTGGATGAACCATGAGTATGGGTGTACCTTCTCAATCACGTAGTGTCTGTAAATTTATGAAGTAAAAGAGCCAAAAAAAAAAGTTAAAAAAAAAGAGGGAATCCGTCTTTATTTTGTCTTCTTTGTTCTTAAAATTGAATTTATTCTTTGCAGGGACTTGCTTCCTACATTGATATGTTTCATTTGAATTGTAGGAGACAGCCTTGCTATTTTGAGAGCAGAGTTAAAGAGCCAAAGGAAGCATGTACAAAGTTTAAAGAAAAAATCACTCTGGTCTAAAATCTTGGAAGAGGTACAAGCCATTGCTTTCCCTAGATTCAATGAGAATAAATAATTGGGGGTTTAATTCTAATTTTAGTGTCATCGTTAATAATATCCTTTCTGTTATTTTCTGACAATTCTCTTTTGAGTACGTGATCAAAAGCTATCACTCTTAATGTTGTCAACTCTCATGTCTTCATAGTGACCTTTGAAAGGTAAACTATATGTCTCCCCAAAGACAATATTGATGTCTTTTGTTCCTAGGTGATGGAGAAGCTTGTGGACATTGTCCATTTCTTGCATTTGGGGATCCGTGAAGCCTTTGGTAATGCTGGTAAGGATTGTAGAAATGGAACTAAAATGTGAACTTATTTTTCTTAGGGCCATGTTTCTGAAGAGGAGTGGCTGAGATATTCTGTGTCATTATGTTCGTTCTCCACTTGTATGCATCTGGTAGGAATTCCCATTGTTTTTCAATGTAACTTATGGATCGCTGTTTCTAGTCAAGAATTTTTTATATTTGTCTTTATCAGTTTATTGTATAAGAAAATGATTGTGGCATTGTGTAGTCACTAGTGAGTTGAACTGGGATATTGTTAAGTGAAACTATAGCTGGAAGTCAGTTAGGCTGCTCAGTCCCGATTGTAATTCTGGTACATTTAGACTGTTTTAAACAATTCAGAATGACAGGGTTTGGTTTGCAATCTGTTCATTGGTTTTATATATGCAAAGGTGAGCTGTGATGTTCCGTTCCCTCTTTGTTCTTGCAGATTGCGATGTGCCCGCAAAAGTTTCTCTGAGCAATCACAAAAAGCTGGGTCCTGCTGGTCTTGCATTGCATTATGCAAACATTATTTCTCAAATAGATACTCTTGTGAGTTATCTGCTTTGTCCTACCTTATGTTTGTTTACCTCTTTTGTTGCAACATTTCTGTTAGTTTCTTTTAATTTATGATGATCTGAGGTTTTTCCTGGGCTATTGTCTGAATGGATTTAGGTGTCTCGATCGAGTTCTGTGCCTCCAAATACACGAGATGCTTTATACCAGGGGCTGCCACCTAATATAAAGTTGGCATTGCGCTCCAAGTTACAGTCATTCCAGCTTAAAGAAGAGGTCTTTGGTGGTGGTGATTATTATTTATTATCTTAGTTGACCATTACAGTTGTGAACTATACTTCTTGTTCTCGCAGCTTACCGTAGCACAAATCAAAGCTGAGATGGAAAGAACTTTGCAGTGGCTTGTTCCAATTGCTGCAAACACAACCAAGTAATGTGTCCTTTACTTCAATCTGAACTTTGCCCTCCCCCACCACCCAAAGCCTGGTAAAAAAGAAGAAGAAAAGAAAGCTCTAAAAAGAAAAACTCCATGAAAAACCTACTTATCTCATCTTTTTTCTGCTTGGGCTGTTGAACTTGCCATTTCTACATAATTCTTTGACTTCTTGTTTGTTGGTTTCTAATCAATGATTTTGTCATTTTTTTCACTTTTTGTGCAAGTAGAGCTCATCATGGGTTTGGTTGGGTTGGAGAATGGGCAAATACAGGGTGAGTCCAGCACTTTCTTGCAGTTTATCCTTTGTTGTAATTACTATTCCCAGTCTTATGTAACTGATTCTTCAGGTCTGAAGTAAATCGGAAATCTGTGGGTCAGAATGACTTGCTCAGGATTGAGACTCTACACCACGCAGATAAGGAGAAAACTGAAGCTTACATTTTGGAACTGGTGGTTTGGCTTCACCATTTAGTGAGCCAAACAAGGGCTGGCAATGGTGGAATCAGGTCTCCTGTTAAATCTCCCATTCGGTCTCCAAACCAAAAACAAATTCACTTATCCAAGCCTGGCTGCTGCTCGCCGATGTTGACGATTGAAGATCAAGAGATGCTACGTGATGTGAGTAAGAGGAAAAAGACTCCTGGGATTAGCAAGAGCCAGGAATTTGACATCGCTAAAAACAGGCTAAGCAAGCACCTTAGGTTGAGTAAGAGTAGTAGCCACTCACCAACAAGCGAAAGTAGAAAGGACCCCATCCCCATCCGGAGGCCATCATCAGTCCCTACCTTTGACTTTGACATCGATCGCATCAAAGCCTTCGATGTCATTCACCGAGTGGACACAATTCGAAGTTTATAGCGTAACTTGTAAGGCTGATCAAGTTGCAGAGGCAAAATGGGCTTATACTTCTGCGACAGATCTATCTGCTTGTACATGCTGGGTGATCAGTTAGAGCAAGTTGGCGACCAACAGTAACATTTGCCAGCCAGGCAGCCAGAAATATCGACCACAGCTTCTTTTCTTTTCTTTTTTCCTTCTGTTGTTGTTGTAAATGACTTTAATTCTCGTTGATTTTCTCATGGACTCATGTAGCCGACTCCAAACTTTTGGGATAAATGTTCGGATTGATATGATGTCAAAAGTTTGGTGATAAAATGTTGCTGGGGGATTAATTGTTCTATATGTTTTCAGGCTGCAGTTTTCGGAAGTTCTACCTGTAAAGAATACTTGATTATTTATAATAATTTACGTTCACATTAGAGAAACCAGCAAAATAAAAGATTCTTCTCAAGTTAATCTCTATTGGTCTCAAAAGAAAGGTTACAGTTAGCAGTATTCAACTGTTTTTGACAGAAAATATTAGCCCCTACTGTAGGTTACTGTGATAAATGAAAGATAGGGAAACATTTTTATTTCTTGAAGAACAGTGTCTTTGATGTTTCTCCCTTCGTTCTTTCTCTTTTTTCCTTTTGATTCTAGCACCATATTTGGATTTCTGGTAGTTCATTGACGCGAGTTTGAATTCGGTGTTTTCCCCCTTCTTTTTTCTCACAACGATTGCCTTTTCGATTTGTTTGCTTGGTACCATACGTATATTCTCAGCTGTGCTTAGAGGAAATGCCATTTCAATATTTTGAAAGTTGTGTTGGTGCTGTTTCAGTTTGAAGTTTGATATATACTTCAATTTTTTTGGCCATAAAATGGATGGTCAACTAGAAATTGATATATACTTCAATTTATATTTAATGTTAGTAAATTCAGCTCAAACGTTGGTTGCATACGAGAGATTGAACCTTGATTTGCTTATATGTCATTCGGTTGTATTATGTCAATCCAATGCGGAATAAAATGTCAATGCTTCAATTGTATGAATTGATATATAATTCAATAATACAAGCCAAAGAGTATTGATGCAGGAGAAAAAAGAGATTTGATATTAATGATTCGGGTTTCGAAAAGAGATTGCTTTATTTTTCTATTTTGGTTTTGTCTATAATTATATTTATTTAGCTGTCTAAAAGCAAAATAATTTTTGTGTTTATGTTGATTTCTCAGCTCAAAGCCTGGGATTTTTCTTGCGGTTGGTGGTGTGATTTTTTTTGTACTTTTGAAATGAGTGTTTTCTACGTGGCATCCACCTCAATCATGCATCTTCAGGCCCATTTTAATAGCAATTCTTGATTTTGTATGGTGATGTGTGTTTGTGATTGCTGTGAGGTATGAAATTGTGATGTTATGACAGTGAGTTTAAATGCTACCAATTATCAATGTCAATTGACTTTTTTTTTATAAGCAGCATAATATATTGCAAACAAATCAAGTTAAACAACAGAGCATCAAATGGAATGGCTTGAGTACGGAAGTATTGACACGAAAATTAAGCTGTCGTATTAACTTACCGTACTCCAACACAAGTTAATCTACATCTATAAGATAAAATAGATCTAAACCTAAGAGAACACACGATTAGGGTTAGTCTAAGATTGATTGAAGGAAGTTTTTGAAGTCTCGTGTTCATTGAGAATAGGTCTCTAAACCTAAGAGAACACACGCTTAATTTTCTAAAACAAGTCATTCTCGCTTGTGAGAATGCTACCCAACTTCCTTTGTTCTTGCATTAAATCCATGATTTCTTTCTTCCTTTTCTTTGATATTTATTATTATGAGTAGAAACTAAATTCTTTATTATGGTATGATTTAGTCAATCATGATAGTTGCAATTTTTTTTTTCAAGCTTTCAATTTGATTTATGGTTCTAGTTCCTAATTGTTGTACTTTAAAGTATATTGGTTGTCTATAATGACAGGCCATCAATCGAATTTGCATATATACACATCTAGCCAAATCACATAAATGATCCGTATTTGTGTCTTTTGGTAGAATTGAAATTAGAAAGATTAACTATGATTAGGGTTTAGGGGGTTAATTGGTTGTACGATTTTTCTGTTCATTATGAGTTATTGATTATGAATCTAAAGACTGCCATGAAAAAGATTAGTTTGGGATTAATAATATGTTTTTTCTCTATGATTCACGGATCAACATAGTTGAGTGAAAAATATCCTTAGAACTGGAATTGTTATTGTCGCATTATCTTTAAAAATTTATAATAGGATTACTTGGTGAGATCATACCCTAAATCCTTCTCTTATTGAATTTCTCACTCGTTTACTTATTTGTTCGTACTCTTTAATCATCAAACATCATCTTTAATTTAGTAATAATTTACATTAGTTGCGAATTTGATGTAATATTGACTTGAACTTGTCACTGAAGGAACAACCTCGTATTTTCACTTTTTGTGCTACAATAGTACACTTCTACACTTGTGAGTATTTTTACATCACTAAAAGGCACAGTGACAAAACTGCCCTTGAGACAAACAAATATTAGAAGAATAATAAACTACTAAGCTAACATCCCTTTAAACTCGTGATGCGGAAGCAAGAAGTATCGAGAGTTTGCTAAGAAGTAACCAAAACCAAAGTCGACAATGAGATTTGGTGAAGAACTCGGTCAGCTGCATGGTGGATGAAATAAATGGAAGAGTAAAAGTACCACGTTGATAGTGATGATGAATAAAATGACAATCTATTTTGATATGCTTGGTCCGTACATGAAAACTCAGAGTCATTACTTGATGTAGGATGTGTGATAGCCTAAGAAGACAGTAAAGGAAAACAAATAAATTCATGGTGTAGTGCCTGATCTTTTAGGACTTATTCAATCATAAAAAAAAATTGTTTAAAAGGAAATAAGTGTAGGAAAAAGTCCAAATTGGTTTAAAACAATTTCATTCCCACAAAAGTCCAACAAAGCCCAATAAATTAAGCCCAAAAGAAAATAAAAATAAATAAGGAAAATAAAGCAAGAGTTTGGTTTGCACTCTTCATCCCTTTTTCTTAGTTTCCTTTCCTTCTCAAATTCTTCTCCTCAATCCTATTATTGCTAAGCTTGATCCCTTTCCTTCATCTTTATCCAAGCTTCCTTCACTTATAAATACAATTCACTTCCACTAATTGATTGGAGGGGGCTGAATTACAAAATAATCCTCTAAAATAACGGTACAAAAACAGTCATCCTCCCTACCATTAGATTAAATGTTATAATCTCCACTATTAAATAAAAAACAAAAAATTGCACAAATGTATATCTTGTCCCAATTAATAATTTGACATCGTTGATCTCACTACAACAAACTACATACACTGAGCAGCCAAATTCTCAGGAATTCCTATCCTGCCTCCATGAGCCACCTTATTGCGATGTATCCATAACAGCCACATGCTTGTCTGTTATATTCCAGTATATGATTTACAAGAATACAACTATGAAAACAATCCAATAGACATATATTGAATGAATTCATTTCAGAAGAGAACAATACAAGAAGAAATACTCTCAGAGATCGTAATCTCCAGAGAAGAAGAACAAACAAGAATATTCAAGAATACCAAAATCCAGCTCTTGCCTACTATTACAACTCTTTATTTATATTTGTTTAACCAGTAATTTCAGCCCTACGATTTCCTTCTATCCTCATGCTTTCACCATGCTACGTTGGATTCAACCTTCTGGGATTGCTGACCTAGACAGCCTAACTAACATAACAACCCAATTGTCACTAATAACCAACCCGTTAACTAGTTAATCATCTCTCCTCAAAAGATGTATAACAAACCACTGTAGTACCCCATTTTTGTCCGGGCACTTGTTATTTTTAATAACATGGTAATAAAAATTGAAAAAAAAGGAAAGAAACTTAATCAAACCCTAAGACCGATCCACTCAAATTAACCTACCCAATTAAGTCCAATTGCCAAATCCTACATCTAACCAAACTCACCAAATACCCAACGGCCACCTAAAGCTACCCAATTATCAGGCCCAGCCCACCTAAAGTTACTCACCTATCCGGCCCAAATAATCAAGTACCTATCAAGCCCAAAGCCCAACCCACTTAACCTACATCTAACCTATCCCACTCAAACCCTATATTCATCTAAAGGGAAAGTGGAGGGAGGCGGCACAAGAAGCCAGAGGAAAACCGGTGGAGGATGACGGAAGAAAGCAGAGGGAGAGAACGCACCAGAGAAAGAGAGAAAGTGGGAGACAAAGTGGTAGTGGGAAGGAAAGACAGAAATATAGTGGAGATGGTGGAGATGGTGGAGATGCGGAGCTGGAAAGCACCGGCTGAGGGCTATAAGAGGGGAGGCCGGACGAAGCTGAATGAAAAAAAGGAAAAACGGAAGAAACGGATTGGGAAGAGGAGGATTTTCTGGAGGAGGATTTTCTGGGGAAGAAACGGAAGAAACAGAGGAAAAACTGAGAGAGGAGAATCCAGAAATTTGAGAGCAAGAGGCAGAAGAAGAATTAGGGTTTTCGAAGGGAGGAAGGTTCGGCCTTTGGAGGAAGATCGGAAGAAGAAAATCAAGCAAAAAGGAGGATTCGGAGGTTTGATTATGATTTCAGTTTTCGGTTTCAATTTGTCTATTTTCTTGTTTTCTTTTACTTTGCCAATCATGCATGTTACGGATTTCATTTAGCTAGGAATTATTGTTTGGATTTTGTTGTGCCTCGGTTTTGCTTGTTTTGTTGTTGCTCCGGTTTGGTAACAGGGAGATCGGATGGAAGGGGAGGCTGGAAGGCGGCGCTGGTACGCAGGAAAGCCAAGAGGAAGGAGATGAACAGTAATGGACTGGGTTCTTCTTTGTTGGGCCAGATTTGGTTTTTGCTGTCATCGGGTCGGGTTTAAATTTGTTTTGGGCCCGTTTTGTTAGTTTTGTTCTAATTTGGGTTTGGGCTAAGATTGCTGTTATTGGGCCGTGTTTAAATTGGATTCAGTTTTGGGTTGCTAGGTTGGTTTAGTTAATTGCAAGGTTTCAATTTGTATGTTGGGCCTTCATTTGAAATTTCAATTGGGCCGGGCTAGTTGTTATTTTGTATTTGTATTTGTTTATTTTATAGAGGTTATGGGCCTTATGTTTGTTTTGGTTTTTAGTAATAGGTTGGGTTGGGCTTTATTTTTATAAATGTTTGAGCCCAAGTAATGTAATAATGTAGTAAAATAGTGTAGATAATATTACTTAGATTAATATGCATGCTTATATTTAATTCCATGATTTATTTTGAGGTATATTTAAATAATTTTCAAAAAAGGAATCACATTATAAGATTGCTAAAATCCGCGTATCCAACTCGCCAAAAACATCCATTTTACAATCATCCAACGTTGTTTGGAGAATATCAAAGTATTGGTTTCTCATCCATCTTTCTTTCGAATCCGAGAATATCAAAGTATTGGTTTCTCATCCATCTTTCTTTCGAATCCGAGAATATCAAAGTATTGGTTTCTCATCCATCTTTCTTTCGAATCCGAGAATATCAAAGTATTGGTTTCTCATTCATCTTTCTTTTGAATCCGAGAATATCAAAGTATTGGTTTCTCGAGACATTTCTTTCAAATACTCGATTATCCGAGAATATCAAAGTATTAGTTTCTCGAGAGATTTCTTTCAAACATCCAGTAATGTTAGAGAATTTCAAAGTATTGATTTCTCGAAACATTTCTTTTAAAAAACAAAGTTTAAATTCCTTGAATAGATGTTTGGGAATATCAAAGTATTGGTTTCTTTAAATATTCTATTTTTGAGAAATATAATTCATAAATAATAATAACGCAAACTTTTCAATCTTTCTTCTCCTGACCCAAAATTTTAATTACATTATCACTTATAAATTATTTTAACATTTATTCAAAATTAATGGAGTTTTCTTCCACACATTTGACAATAAATTATTTTTTGGACACATGAAATTTATTAAAACAATTTGAAATATTTATGAAACATTTTTTTAAGAAAAGACATAAACAATTTAAAAGGCAACCGACTAGGGAGTTGTGGGGTGCCTAACACCTTCCCCACACTCAATAGACCCCCTTACCCATTTTCTTTGGTTCGCAGACCTAACATTTAGTGTCCAATTGCACTATAATCAATTGGTGGCGGCTCTTACATTTTCTTACATTTTTAATCTCATTTTCTCAAATAGCGCCGGTACGCGTCGTGATTTCGGTTGCGACAACTGGCGACTCTGCTGGGGACACAGGGTTTTTACTGAAGGGGTCGAGCCTTTGTATGGATGTTTATGCTTTTTTCTTAAATTTGAATTTTTGTTTACTATGAAGTTTAACACCATAGTTTATTGATTTATACGTCATTGAGGACACAATACATTACACACACATAACCCTATACCCGGGTTTTCCTTGTGATTAGTAAGGGTTGACCTACCACCTTTTTGGGATTTACTTCCCTGTGTAGGTGGGGGAAGACACTCTCCTGGATTGACGTCCTCTTAAAGTATTAAGGGATGGACTTTTGTTATCCAAGTATGGATCAAAAGTCACATAATCCAGTAAACCTCTCGCGTAGTCGCGTTGTAGTTTAGATACACAACCCAAATGCACATTAGATCTCCAGACATGTTAGGATTATCTATCAAACTAGGAACAACAACGGCATCCTTATTTCTAACAGTTTATTGTTATCTTATGATTGTACATCGTTGCACATATCCAAGTTGTGTTTGTTTTACATGTCCTAAATTGCAAATACCTTTCTTACTTTTTGTTCATACATACACTAGAGCACAAATCTTTGTAATCTAATTAGATAGTACTTGCAGAATGATCATACCGATAGGGACCAATGCACTAACATTAGAAGATACCCAAGGGGTCAGGGAGAAGTTAGAAGCATTGCAAGAAAGATGGGGAGACAGTTTGAAGGAAGAACAATTTTTGGGACCAGTGAAGAAAGTTACATTTCTAACTCAGGCACCAGCAGCCCTAGCTGAGTTATGGGAAGAACAAGATTTGCAGACAAGGAAAGATTTCAGAAATGCCTATGGACGAATCGACTATTTATTGACCATACAAGCACCAGTGACTCTCCTCCAGGCAGCCATGCACCATTGGGACCCGGCATATAGGTGTTTTGTCTTTGGGTCAGTTGACTTGTCACCATTGATTGAAGAATATGCCGACTTATTGGGATACGCTAAACACGCTAATAAAATCTACAATCCCGGAAAGAAGGTTTATGCAGAGGTCATTATTTCTAAGCTTCTTGGGATAACTACAAAGAAAGCCAAAGATATGGGGAAGATGCAAGGCACAAGATGGACTTTCCCGACTCAGATATTGATAAATTTTGCCAGAGAGAATTTCCATAGGGAGGAGGGGAGGTTCGCTTTCGCCATCATTGTTTATGGAGCTGTGATTTTTCCACGTGCAGGTGGGTATGTGGACAAAAGTGTTATTAACATGGTTGATGACGTCAGATACCGAGCAACTCCAGTACCAGCAATATTGTGTGAAACAATTCGATCTCTTAATCATTGCCGTGTTTTCACTGAAGGGAGATTTGTGGGATGTTCACAGCTACTAGGAATCTGGCTCGTCAGCCACCTGAAATATGACAAAACTATCGGAGCACCCCTAGTCCAGTTTCAAAAGGATGACTATCAGCTCAGAGATCCCATACAGGATTATGAGAAATCTGGATTGCAGCCGCAAAAACCTTCATTTGAAAAATGGAGATGTTTGCTCAGCAAATTAGACGAGACAAAGGTTTACATGAAGGCATTATGGCATAAATCAGATGGGCTACTATACAAATGTGGTAGTTTCAATTGGGTCCCTCTTATAGGCCCTTGGGGAATCACAAGTCAAGCCCCAACAATGTTTTTCCGACAAATAGGCGGGAATCTTTGTCGACCAGTGACACATGGCCTAAGGGAGTTGGAATTCTCTCTTGAGGATGATCAAGCAAAAATGATAATAAAACAGGTAGTGGAGGCTTGGAGTAATCCTCGAGGGGTAAAAAGGGGAGCTTGGAATACTCATGGAAAAGCTCGATACGAAGCATGGCATTTAAAGAGGGCAAAATCTCGAGTGGCCTTCGGTATAACAAAAGAAGAATCTGTAGATGCGGACCAAAAGAAAAGGAAGCGGGCCCAAGAAGATAAAGTAGTGGTTCAGAAAGTGGACGAAGAAGCAGGAGGAAAGACGGCAATAGTAAAAGACCAGCCATTTTCAGAAGCAACCGTGGATATTGAGAAACAAGAAGTGAATGAGAGCTTTCAATCGGAAAATATGTCAAGTGACGACGAGATGGTAGGAGGGCCATCCGAACTCCCGGGGAAAGAAGCGAAAATAGTATGGAAGATGCTAGAAATGATGACAGAAAAATATAAGAAGTATAAAGGGAAATTCAAGGAAGCAAAGGCGGAATTAGTTAAGAAAGAGAAACGGCAGTCACAAGAGGCCTTGATAATCGAGACTGAAGAAGAGAAAAGAAAGATGCAAAAGGAGCTCCAAGAAGCGTGCAATGAGATCAAGCAGCTTAAGGAAACAGTCGCTATGCTGGAAGAAATAAACTATGGCGCAAAGACAGAAATGTTTGATAAAACCATACAGCTAAAAAAGAATATTGTCGAGATTCACACACTAAAGGAACAGATGGATCGTGTCTTGTATGAAAACCAACTGATCAGAGAACGATGTGATGCCTCAATTCAGCAAAAGGTGGCCGAAATAAGAGAGTTGAATCAGGAGAATAATTTTCTGCATGAAGAATGGAGCACACTACGAGAGCAACAACAAGGTATTAATGACAAGATCAGGATGATAATGAGTCGAGCACTGCGTTTATCAGAATGGGCTAGTGATTATGAAATGTACGAGCAAAATTTGAGGATGAGCCAGATGCTAAACACTCCAGAACTAGCTAAAGTTTCCTCATTTTTAGCAAGTCTTCGTAGTGATTTACGCGTGATCAGGGAGCAAATATTCCAGATTCAATCAAGAAGCTCCAATGTAGTTGAGATTGATGAAGAAGAAATGTAACCTGTTGATTTACAAACCCTTTCAATGAAATGATTTCTGCTATTATTATCTCTTTATATTGCAAAGATTTATTAGATTTTGCACAAACCAGAATCACACTCATGCATGCTTTAAAAAAGGGGATAATAAAAGAAAACTAATGTTTTTTCATCTCCGTAATGTAGAGAGAGAGAGAATAAAGAACATATAAGCAAAAATAGCATCAGAAAAGCATCATCATCCCTATCAGACTCGCCTACAGCTAAAGCTTGCTAAGAGGATGGAACAAGAAAGAGAGAGTCAGAATCAGGAAATGGCGGAGATGAGGGAGCAGCTTGCCCTATTGGCTCAGAGCGTAGCTCTGTTAGTAAAAGGAAAAGAAATAGCAGGAAGTTCAGAGTTGCCTGTGGGTCCAGAGATTGCCACTTACCATACTACTCCACCCTACCCCCCAGGGTTTACTCCTACTCATGGTCAATCATTACCAGAATCAAATCAACCACAGTATGCTTCACAACCAAACCAGACATATGTCCCTCCAACTGGAGCTCTTCCACCTAATATTCATGTGGAGCATATTAATATGGTGGACCCCATTAGGGTTATGGGGGAAGAAGTTCAAAACGTGGGCAACGTTCCCTTGGATGAATTTAAGAAATTGGAGAAACGAATGAGAGCCATGGAAGGGTTCAGCACATCGGGAGCTTTGAACCCGTCAAGTTTATGTTTGGTAAAAAATTTGCAAATTCCACATGACTTCATCTTGCCCAAGTTCAGCTTGTTTAATGGCACAGGTGCCCCGTTGGATCACTTGACTATGTACTGTCGGCGAATGCAGCCATACGCAAATAATGAGAAAGTAATGGTCCATTTTTTCCAAGATAGTTTGAATGGACCAGCCCAAAGGTGGTTCAATGCGCTCAACCCTACGTTAATTTCTTCTTGGGAAGATTTGGCAGAAATGTTTATGAAGCAATATAAGCATAATGAAGAGAAAGTTCCTACTGTTTATGACTTGCAAAATACTATGATGAAGGAAGAGGAAGGTTTCAGAGCATATGCTCACCGATGGAGAGATTTGGCGGCCCAGATAATCCCACCACTAACAGAAAAAGATTTATTGAATGCCTTCATTGATGCTCTTCAGGAACCCTATACTTCAAATCTGGCAGGAGGGGGTCATCGTGATTTGGCGGATATCATACATTCAGGTGAACGAGTTGAGCGTTGTATAAAGAGAGGGACTTTGTATAGTCCTAGTTTGGAAAAATCGGAGGCTTCAAAACCCAGCAAAGGAAAGAAGGCTGATGTGCATTCCGTGAGTTTCACTCCATCACCAGCTGACTTTAAGTCACCTACTTCAAATTACCAATCAAGGGATGATACTCCTAGCATGCATAATCCAGAAATATACTTTAACCAGCCACCAAATACATATCCTCCCCAATACAATGCTCCGTCCCTGAACCAATATCCTCAACACCCAAATGCTGGCCAAAACCTCCGTTCGAATTCTCCGAGTACAGACCTCAATCGATACCCTAGTAACCAAAATACTTACCAGAACCCTCGTCCAAATTTCCGGAACTCCAATCCTAGACCTCGAAGGCCATTCGAGCAGTTTGATCCTATTCCAATAACCTATACAGAATGTTTCACCAAGCTGCAAGCTCAAGGAGCAGTTGCTCCAATTCCTGGAAGAATCCATAAGCCTCCATATCCTCCATGGTATGATCCTGATCTGACATGTTTGTATCATGGCGGTGCACCGGGACACTCAACAGAGACCTGTTTACAATTCAAGAGGATAGTACAAGGGATGGTTGAGGCAAAATGGCTTGACCTTAGCGCGGTCAACAAGCCAAATGTCAATAACAACCCCTTGCCCAGTAATGAGAAGGAAGGAGTAAATCTTGTGGAAAATTTTTCTGATGTCAAAAGATGGGTTTCCGAAATATCAATGCCTTTGGTTAGTTTATTTGCGATATTAAGTAAAGAAGGTTTGATTGAAGAAAGTAAGAGCATGGAAACTGAAGATGAATTCCACGACCCGGCTAAGGTCTGTGAATATCATAAGGGACAAAAAGGGCATGTCATTGAGAATTGCGCTGCTTTCCGAGGAAAGGTGCAAGAATTAATGGACTTAAAAATGATATCATTACAAGAGGGAAAAATCGAGCCCAAAGAGGTCAATGTTGTCGGAGGATACTATCAAGGGGCCAGACCCAACTCCACGCCACAATTCGTGGTCCAATATTATGTGGAGGATGTGCCCCCGGTTGCCGCATTCAAGGCAGACTCATTATACAAAAGTGACAAAGCAGTGCCTTGGACCTATGAAGTAGGTACCAACAGTATTAAGGGAGGAGTGGTAGACAATGTCTCTGGTATTAGTGGGATGACCCGGAGCGGAAGATGTTATACCCCAGACAGGCTAGACGAAAGGCCAACAAAAGATGATGAGGTAGAGCGCAAAAGAAAAGGGAAAGATATACCCGGAATGGAAAGGTCAACCCCCCCTCGACTGAGGGACTTTTCATGCGTCCAGAT
Source organism: Euonymus europaeus (assembly GCA_963580455.1). Taxonomy (NCBI): domain Eukaryota; kingdom Viridiplantae; phylum Streptophyta; class Magnoliopsida; order Celastrales; family Celastraceae; genus Euonymus; species Euonymus europaeus. The sequence goes on along the minus strand of OY756961.1, from coordinate 8,657,335 downwards.
GATGCCGGACAGACGGTAAATGATTCAGAAGTGCAAGAGTTCCTAAAAATCATCCGACAAAGTGAATACATGATTGTGGACCAACTAAAAAAGACCCCGGCAAAGATTTCGATCTTGGAACTGATAATGAGTTCAGAGCCACATAGGCAGGTCTTGTTGAGAATGCTGAACCAGGCTTATGTGCCCACCAAAATTCCTACGGAGGCTCTTGATAGCATTGTGGGAAACGTATTGGCCTCTCATTTATTGTCCTTTACTGAAGATGAAATTCCGCCTGAAGGGATGGGGCATAATAAAGCTTTGCATATTTCCGCTATGTGTCGCGGAAAAGAATTGGCAAGCATTCTGGTAGACAATGGGTCGTCACTCAATATTCTACCCAAAGAAACTTTTGAGAGATTGCCTATTGACAGGTCCTATCTTAAGGAAGTACCCATGGTAGTAAGGGCGTTTGATGGAACTCGAAGGGAAATCATGGGAGAGATTGAAATACCATTGGAGGTGGCTAGTATAACTTTCAATGTGTCGTTTGTTGTTATGGATATTTCTCCCACTTACAGCTGTTTATTGGGACGGCCTTGGATTCATACTGCGGGGGTTGTTCCGTCATCGTTACATCAAATGCTCAAATTTGTCCATGATGGAAGGATCTATAAAGTAAAAAGTCAGTCGGAATGGATGGTTGCTAGCTTGGCCATTGATGGCCATATCGATGCTCCAATGACTGGAATGGAAAGCTCTTTCCAGTCTTTTGAAATTGCTAGCGCTACCTATGCCAAAGATGGGTGTTATCCTGCAAAACCGGAGTTATCAAAAACAACAAGGAGTGTTGCCAAATTCATGCTAAAAAAGGGGTATCGCCCAGGAGAAGGCCTTGGAAAGAATCACCAAGGCATCAAAAGGCCAATAGAATTGGTGAAGCATTTTGAACGTTGGGGTTTAGGCTATGTGCCAACCAGGGCTGACAAGATTAGAGTACAAGAAGAGAAACAGGCAAAGAGAAATGTGAGACTAGAAAGAAAGATTGAGGTGCATAATGAATTACCCCCTTGGCTTTATGACACATTCATCTATGGGGGAATGCAGAACAAGATAAAAGTGATCGATGCTGGGGCAGTTTTTGGAAAAATCCAAAAACTACCATGTGAAGGCTCAACTGATCAAAGTGGGGAAGGTTTGGAAAATTTATTTGACCAGTTTCACGTCGCTGTTGTGGAGGAGGAGCAAAACCTGGTTAATGTACCTAATTTCGTCATTTCACGTCCCCCTGGATTTTGCCTTAGCAATTGGGCTAGCATGGAACTTCCAGTATCTCTCAAAGACTTGCAAGAGTAATCCCGAGTGCATTATCATGGTTTTCGTTTGAGTCTTTTGTAATGAGCATGTTTGCTTTCATTTCAAATAAATTTTACAAGTGTGGCGTTTGCATGTTTTCAATTCAGTAATATTTCCCTTCATGAAATAAAAGTTTTGAGACAGTTATCTGTGTTCAATCATCTTTGTTCCTAAATTCTCTATTCCTTTGGCCTTTGCTTCAATTCCACTCTCATTCAATTCTTTAACAGGACTGAAAATGATGATAACAAAGAGGACGAATTTAACAAACCAGATTTTGATGCACCTATTAGCAATGTTGAACCTGACTATGAAACTGAGGAAGAAGTAGAAATTTTACCTGAAATGATGAGACAGATCAATCAAGAGGAAAAAATAATACAGCCATACCAAGAGAAAACTGAAGTTGTGAATTTAGGGACTGAAATTGAAAAAAAAGAAGTCAAGATAGGCGCTGCTTTTGAGGGAGAAGACAAAAAGAAGTTGATAGATATGTTGCATGATTACCAGGATGTCTTTGCATGGTCTTATCAAGACATGCCTGGTCTTGATGCAAATATTGTTGTTCACAAGTTGCCATTAATGCCAGAATGTTCTCCTGTGAAGCAGAAGTTGAGAAGATTAAAAACAGATATGTTGTTGAAGATAAGAGATGAAGTAAAGAAACAATTTGATGCAGGATTTTTAGCAGTAGCTCAATATCCTGAATGGGTAGCGAATATTGTGCCAGTGCCTAAAAAGGATGGCAAGGTCCGAATGTGTGTGGACTACAGGGACCTCAATCGTGCAAGTCCAAAAGATAATTTCCCCCTCCCTCATATTGACGTCTTGGTAGACAATACAGCCCGACATTCAACATTTTCCTTCATGGATGGATTTTCAGGATATAACCAAATTAAGATGGAACCGGGAGATCAAGAGAAGACAACCTTCATTACCTTATGGGGAACCTTTTGTTATAAAGTCATGCCATTTGGTTTGAAGAATGCTGGGGCAACTTACCAAAGGGCTATGGTCACCTTGTTTCATGACATGATGCATAAAGAAGTTGAAATATATGTTGATGATATGATAGCAAAATCTAAGAAGGGGGAGGATCATATTGTGAATCTCCAGAAGCTATTTGATCGGTTACGAAAGCATCAATTAAAGTTGAATCCAACCAAGTGCACGTTTGGGGCGACCTCAGGGAAATTGCTAGGTTTCATTGTAAGTAGAAGGGGAATTGAGGTGGATCCTGATAAAGTTAAGGCAATTTTGGAAATGCCTCCCCCTAGCACTGAGAAAGAAGTCAGGGGCTTTTTGGGAAGATTGAATTACATTGCACGATTTATTTCTCAATTGACAACCACTTGTGAACCCATCTTCAAATTACTACGGAAAAGCAACTCGACAAAATGGAATGAGGATTGCCAACTGGCATTTGAGCAGATTAAGCGATATTTGCAAAATCCTCCAGTGTTGATGCCTCCTGTGGTTGGCAGACCACTTATCCTCTATTTAACTATCTCAGAGATTTCAATGGGATGTGTGCTTGGGCAACATGATTCATCGGGAAGGATAGAACACGCTATCTATTACTTGAGTAAGAAGTTTACAAGTTGTGAAATTAATTACTCAATGTTGGAGAAGACTTGTTGTTCGCTAGTTTGGGCAGCGCATCGGCTTAGGCAATACATGTTATATCACACTACATGGCTGATATCCAGGATGGATCCTATCAAGTACATTTTTGAAAAGCCTTCACTTTCGGGAAGGATTGCTAAGTGGCAAATGCTACTTTCAGAGTATGATATTTTGTATGTCACACAGAAAGCAATCAAAGGAAGAGCAATAGCAGATTATTTGGCTGATGGAGCAATTAATGATCCCCAACCCATGAATCTGGGGTTCCCAGACATTGACATCATGGCAGTATCAGAGGATCAAAGTCAGAAAGAATTAAAGGAATGGACTTTGTTATTTGACGGTGCATCCAATATCATAGGATGTGGGATTGGAGCCGCATTGATATCACCCGAAGAGAGCGTTATCCCGTTCACAGCCAAGCTATATTTTGAGTGCACTAATAACGTGGTTGAGTACGAAGCATGCACAATGGGGATTCAAGCAGCTATTGACATGGGGATTAAAAGGTTGCAGGTGTATGGGGATTCACAACTGGTGATTAGACAATTGAATGATGAATGGGAGACCAAAGATGGTAAACTCATACCATACCACCGACATATCAAAAAACTAATCAAGTTTTTTGATTGGATAGAGTTTGACCATATTCCAAGAGAAGAGAACCAGATAGCAGATGCTCTAGCAACTTTGGCAGCCATGTTTGATGTAGATTCGAAAGGTGAAGGACAAGTGATTAAGATTGAGAAGCGAGAAGTTCGAGGGTATTGTTCAAATGTGGAAGAAGAGCCAGATAGTAAACCCTGGTATCATGATATCTGGCAGTACATTGAGAAGAAAGAATATCCATCAGGAGCATCGGAGAATGACAAACGCACCATCAGAAGATTGTCAGGATCTTTCTTTTTGAATAGAAATATTCTTTATAAAAAGAATGATGGTGTAGTGTTCTTACGTTGTGTCGATGTCATTGAAGCCAGACAACTCATGGAGGAGATTCATGAAGGAATATGCGGAACCCATTCCAGTGGACACTCGATGGCGCGAAAGATTATTCGTGCAGGTTATTACTGGTTGACCATGGAGAAGGATTGCATAGAATATGCACGCAAGTGTTACAAATGTCAGGTGTATGCAGACAGAACACATGTCCCAGTCAACCCATTACACGTGTTATCATCACCATGGCCTTTCTCAATGTGGGGTCTGGATGTCATTGGTCCAATAGAACCAAAAGCTTCTAATGGGCATCGTTTCATTTTGGTAGCTATTGATTATTTTACCAAATGGGTGGAAGCTACTTCTTATTCCAGTGTGACAAGTAGTGTGGTTCTACGGTTTCTGAGGAAGGAGATCGTGTGTCGATATGGAGTTCCGGAAAGAATTATCACTGATAATGGTACGAATTTCAACAGCAAGATGGTGAAAGATTTTTGTGATCAGTTCAAAATTAGTCATCATAATTCAACGCCATATCGTCCAAAGATGAACGGAGCTGTTGAAGCGGCGAATAAAAATATCAAGAAGATCATTGGAAAGATGACAGTAAATTACAAAGATTGGCATGAGAAGCTCCCGTATGCCCTATATGGTTACCGTACATCGATACGTACATCTACTGGAGAGACTCCTTTCTCTTTGGTGTATGGAATGGAGGCTGTTTTGCCTATTGAGGTAGAGATACCCTCTCTTCGAGTGATTTTAGAAGCAGGTTTGGAAGAATCAGAGTGGGTCAAAGTACGATACGAACAATTGAATTTGATTGAAGAGCGAAGATTACAAGCGATCTTTAGGGGACAATTGTATCAAAGAAGATTGGTAAAAGCACATGATAAAAAAGTTCGACCTCGTTCTTTCAGAGAGGGAGATTTAGTTTTGAAAATGATTTTGCCGCCTCAAAAAGATCACCGAGGTAAATGGACTCCAAATTATGAAGGACCATATGTGGTTAAGAAAGCTTTTGAAGGAGGGGCATTGATATTGACCAGAATGGATGGGGAAGACTTACTTCAGCCAGTAAATGTCGATGCAGTGAAAAAGTATTACTCATAAGGGGAAGCTCGCTGGGTTGAAAATCTGAAAAAGCAATCCATGCGAAAATAGAGTCGCAAGGAGATCATGATGGAATTGTCAAAAACCACTTTGGTATGTATGAGAGTTTGAAAGGAGTATGGATGAGGACTTTGATGGGGAAATGGTGAAGGGTGCATGACCAGAGTTTATCATTTGGGTTTAAGGAAATTCAATCTCAGCTGAAACGTCAAGTTCGACAATTGTGAAATAGGTGCACACAAAAACTGGGGCAGTTTTTGCATGGAATCAGAGTAGTCACATTTCGGTCCTATAAGGAATGCTACCTTATACACTCTCGATATCTTATTGTTTTTTGTTTTTACTTTACTTCCCAATGTATTATGTACATACATGACCAGTGTTTCTCTGTCATTTATTTCTAATAAGATATTCTCAACTTTTTCTCATCCGTGGTTTTTCTTCATTCTCAATAACCTCCGTGTTCCTGTTCACATCTCCTTTTAAATTTGCATATCATATAAATATCGCCATACTATGGGATTTATTTGAAATGGAAACGATGCCATACAAGGGACAAAATACATGCATTAGGATATTACTCTGGACGAGAATTTGAGACATATTTGGCAGTTGTGACTGTAAAGAAGCTTGGAGAAGTCAAAGGACGTGGAGGGCATGAGAAATTTGAATATTAGTCTGGTTCAAGAAAGATAGGGAAAAATATTACATTTGATGGTGAAAAATGGAAGGTGCGTGATCGAGAATAGTGAAACGATGTGCAAATATGGGATAGATGCATGCAGATTCGGGGAAATGATTTGGGAAAGATGGGGATGATGATGCCCACTGATGAAATGACCCGGAAAATAAAAAACAACAAAAAACATGAATAACGACAATAACGTGATCCCAGTTTTTTGACTTTCTTCAGCAATAGTACGATTCTGTTTTTAATACATTGTTTGTCTGGCCAAATACGTCGTTTTCTTCATTAAACGACGTTTTTCCACCGAATCTCTTACCTGTAGTCCCGACAGGTCAAATCACCTTGATAGACTCGTGAATCATTTTGTATCCTCTGACCCAAATTCTCTTTCTTCTTTTCGGATATTGTGTATCTTCCTTGCTGAATCTGTTCATTGTCTCTCTCCCAATTATCTTTACTGTCATCATCGTTGTTCTTGATCTTGTTCGGATCATTGCAAAATTCACTTCCCTAACATTTTTCATCTCTTTTAGATGTCTCGTTTTTCGATCAATCGAATGGACGATAGTCTATCACCCCGCTCACAAGCAATTGTTTCATTTGCTAAAGCGGAGATCATCCCTGAGCGACAATTTGACCTTCATATTCTTAGAGATTCAAACGCCCGCTGGGCTATGAAATACCTCCGAGATCATTCCCTGTTATTTATGGTTAACCCTGATCCTGAGGGTAATGTGTCAGTGTATCCTCGTATAGTTCGTAGTTTTTATGAAACTTTAGAAGTGTTACCACCGTGTGCAAGAATTGAGTCACAACCAGTTTATCAGGTGGAAATACTCGGTATAAAGCTTCGATTCACCACGGCGGACATATGCGAATGTCTAGGGTATCCTTCTTCTTATGAAGTGGCTACTGGTTTTCAGGCACCAGTATCTGTTTCTAAGGAGGAGATAATTGATGACATGTGTGGAGGACAGATGGATGAGAAAATAAATGCTACACGTCGCTCATATTTGCCGTCGAAGATGTGGTTGCTGGACGATGCGGTCCAGCATAACCTCTGCCCTATCGGTCACCATCACCAGCGACGAGGTAGGATTCTCTATGCCTTATACTATATGTATAAAGGGGTATGGTTCGATGTTGGGGAATTCTTTATGGCTACTATTCTGAAGGCACAAAGTTTTGTGGAGAACAGACCGACGAGGGTGGAGAAATTGTATTTCCCGCGACTCATTACTCGACTGGTTTTGAGTAAACGCATTCGACCTCCTCTAAACCAAGTTTCCCTACTTTATCCAGTAATTACCATACAGAAAAACCGTTGGCGGAAGAGTATTAGCCAAATGACCACCACTGCAAAAAGACTACAAGCATCGCGGTCTCGAGTCCTAGTATTAGGAGAAACATCTCAATCTGCTGCTAGATCGTCATCCCCTGATTATACTCAGGAAACACCAGCTCAGAAGCAACAATCGGAGTCCAGGCGACAAAGGTGGGAGCAACTGTTGCATGTGGCCGCGAATGTGGACAGGCCCAATTGAGAATTTTACAGTGTTAGTCATTGTACTATTTACCTAAGTCCAGCCCATGTCATTGGCAAGTCCAGGGACAAATATAAAAATTTCCTGTAAATATTTGTGTAAATAAAAAATAAATAAAATTTCAAAAAAAAAAATTTTCAAAAAAAAATCAAAGAATCCGATTTATTCAAAATTCAGCCAAGCCAGGGATGGCTACAGTGATCCTGTGCAAATTTAATTATGTAATCAAAATTTAAAAATTCAAAATTCAAAAATTTAAAATTTAAAATTATTTCTTCAAAAATTCAGCCAAGCCGGAGATGGCTACAGTGATCCCGAGCGGTTTTATTTTTCCAGCCAAGCCGGAGATGGCTACAATGATCCCGTGCATTATTTTTACATTTTTCAATTGGCACAAAAATCGGCTTTCTACTCCTTTGCGCGTCATTTACTCTGTAAAGTCACGCAAAGGGGGGCAGCTGTAGTACCCCATTTTTGTCCGGGCACTTGTTATTTTTAATAACATGGTAATAAAAATTGAAAAAAAGGAAAGAAACTTAATCAAACCCTAAGACCGATCCACTCAAATTAACCTACCCAATTAAGTCCAATTGCCAAATCCTACATCTAACCAAACTCACCAAATACCCAACGGCCACCTAAAGCTACCCAATTATCAGGCCCAGCCCACCTAAAGTTACTCACCTATCCGGCCCAAATAATCAAGTACCTATCAAGCCCAAAGCCCAACCCACTTAACCTACATCTAACCTATCCCACTCAAACCCTATATTCATCTAAAGGGAAAGTGGAGGGAGGCGGCACAAGAAGCCAGAGGAAAACCGGTGGAGGATGACGGAAGAAAGCAGAGGGAGAGAACGCACCAGAGAAAGAGAGAAAGTGGGAGACAAAGTGGTAGTGGGAAGGAAAGACAGAAATATAGTGGAGATGGTGGAGATGCGGAGCTGGAAAGCACCGGCTGAGGGCTATAAGAGGGGAGGCCGGACGAAGCTGAATGAAAAAAAGGAAAAACGGAAGAAACGGATTGGGAAGAGGAGGATTTTCTGGAGGAGGATTTTCTGGGGAAGAAACGGAAGAAACAGAGGAAAAACTGAGAGAGGAGAATCCAGAAATTTGAGAGCAAGAGGCAGAAGAAGAATTAGGGTTTTCGAAGGGAGGAAGGTTCGGCCTTTGGAGGAAGATCGGAAGAAGAAAATCAAGCAAAAAGGAGGATTCGGAGGTTTGATTATGATTTCAGTTTTCGGTTTCAATTTGTCTATTTTCTTGTTTTCTTTTACTTTGCCAATCATGCATGTTACGGATTTCATTTAGCTAGGAATTATTGTTTGGATTTTGTTGTGCCTCGGTTTTGCTTGTTTTGTTGTTGCTCCGGTTTGGTAACAGGGAGATCGGATGGAAGGGGAGGCTGGAAGGCGGCGCTGGTACGCAGGAAAGCCAAGAGGAAGGAGATGAACAATAATGGACTGGGTTCTTCTTTGTTGGGCCAGATTTGGTTTTTGCTGTCATCGGGTCGGGTTTAAATTTGTTTTGGGCCCGTTTTGTTAGTTTTGTTCTAATTTGGGTTTGGGCTAAGATTGCTGTTATTGGGCCGTGTTTAAATTGGATTCAGTTTTGGGTTGCTAGCTTGGTTTAGTTAATTGCAAGGTTTCAATTTGTATGTTGGGCCTTCATTTGAAATTTCAATTGGGCCGGGCTAGTTGTTATTTTGTATTTGTATTTGTTTATTTTATAGAGGTTATGGGCCTTATGTTTGTTTTGGTTTTTAGTAATAGGTTGGGTTGGGCTTTATTTTTATAAATGTTTGAGCCCAAGTAATGTAATAATATAGTAAAATAGTGTAGATAATATTACTTAGATTAATATGCATGCTTATATTTAATTCCATGATTTATTTTGAGGTATATTTAAATAATTTTCAAAAAAGGAATCACATTATAAGATTGCTAAAATCCGCGTATCCAACTCGCCAAAAACATCCATTTTACAATCATCCAACGTTGTTTGGAGAATATCAAAGTATTGGTTTCTCATCCATCTTTCTTTCGAATCCGAGAATATCAAAGTATTGGTTTCTCATCCATCTTTCTTTCGAATCCGAGAATATCAAAGTATTGGTTTCTCATCCATCTTTCTTTCGAATCCGAGAATATCAAAGTATTGGTTTCTCATTCATCTTTCTTTTGAATCCGAGAATATCAAAGTATTGGTTTCTCGAGACATTTCTTTCAAATACTCGATTATCCGAGAATATCAAAGTATTGGTTTCTCGAGAGATTTCTTTCAAACATCCAGTAATGTTAGAGAATTTCAAAGTATTGATTTCTCGAAACATTTCTTTTAAAAAACAAAGTTTAAATTCCTTGAATAGATGTTTGGGAATATCAAAGTATTGGTTTCTTTAAATATTCTATTTTTGAGAAATATAATTCATAAATAATAATAACGCAAACTTTTCAATCTTTCTTCTCCTGACCCAAAATTTTAATTACATTATCACTTATAAATTATTTTAACATTTATTCAAAATTAATGGAGTTTTCTTCCACACATTTGACAATAAATTATTTTTTGGACACATGAAATTTATTAAAACAATTTGAAATATTTATGAAACATTTTTTTAAGAAAAGACATAAACAATTTAAAAGGCAACCGACTAAGGAGTTGTGGGGTGCCTAACACCTTCCCCACACTCAATAGACCCCCTTACCCATTTTCTTTGGTTCGCAGACCTAACATTTAGTGTCCAATTGCACTATAATCAATTGGTGGCGGCTCTTACATTTTCTTACATTTTTAATCTCATTTTCTCAAATAGCGCCGGTACGCGTCGTGATTTCGGTTGCGACAACCACCCTCTCTTCAATAGATCTTGCCTACTAGATTTGGATACTGTTTTGCCAACTGCACATAAGGAACCCAAGTTGCATCTTTTGAACCCTGTCCTTCCCATTGAACCAACAAATCAACAGTAGTACGGTTCTTTCTCTTCACCACCTTCTGATCCAATATCTTCACTGGTATGGGTATTGGCTGCCCTTCATTATCCGTATAAGGCAAAGTTGGAGACATGATCATAGCTGGACTAACTTGCCTCTTTAATTGTGAAACATGGAAAACTAGATGGAGTTGGGATCCAACCGGTAGTGCTAGCTCATAAGCAACTAATCCCACTCTAGACATAACTGGAAAAGGGCCATAAAATCTTGGTGAAAGCTTCAAACACCTCCTCTGAGCAACAGACAAATGCCTAAAAGGTTGGAACTTCAGGTAGATTAATTCACCTACCTGAAATTCTACATGTTTCCTTTTTGCATCTGCAAATCTTTTCATTGAATTCTGAATTTTAATCAAGTTGTATCTCAACATCTGTCATACTTCATCCCTAGTTTTTAATAATGAATCCACTGCCAATTCAGCAGCTAACCCTGGAACTTATTGACTCAAAGAGGGAGGTTGTATCCCACATACTACCTCAAATAGAGTCAACTTAGAGCTGGTATGGACAGTAGTATTGTAACAATACTCTGCCAAAGGGATCCAATGAAGCCAAGTTTGAGGCTTATCACCAACATAACATCTAAGATATTGTTCTTAGGCTTTGTTTACTACTTCAGTCTGCCCATCAGACTCTGGGTGATATGTAGTAGACACCTCCAAGGAAATTCCTTGCATTTTCCATAATTCCTGCCACATAGTACTTGCGAACACAACATCCCTATCAGAAACAATGGATTCAGGTAATCCATAAAGCTTAAAAACATTGTCAAAATAAAGTTGGGCTACACTTTCAGCAGTGTATGGATGATCTAATGGTAGGAAATGAGCATATTTTGAAAACCTATCCACCACCACCAAAACCACAGATCTTCCTTTCACCTTAGGTAATCCATCAATAAAATCAATACTCACATGACTCCAAATCATCTTTGGAATGGGAAAAGGCTGCAACAACCTAGAAGGATGAGTATGTTGATATTTAGTCATCTGACATATATCACATTGTTTAATAAACTTCTTCACATCATCCTTCATACCCCTCCAATAAAATTATCTTCTTATCATCTTCAAAGTTCGATCATACCCAGTGTGACCTGATACTGGAGAAGAATACATATGGTGCAAGATTTTCTACTTAATAGGAGGAGATTGGCCCACGTACACCCTCCACTTATAAACCAAAAGTCCATTTACCAACATGTAAGAGTGAGGAATAGATTGTAACTGAACAGATTCCAATAAAGACCGATAGGTCTCATCCAGCATATGAGAAGCCTTGATTTCTGCAAATAAATCCAATTCATGGATAGTTACAGCCATGAGACATAATGGTGAGGCTGGAGGTTGACAATCAAGAAGAGAGGGCTGCCTTGATAGTGCATCAGCAACTGTGTTGAGACTACATTTCCTATATTCTACTACAAAATTATAACCAATCAACTTACTCAACCAACGTTGCTGGAAGGGTGTTCCAATCTGTTGCTCCAATAGGAACTTCAAACTATAATGATCAGTTTTGCCACAAAGAAATGACCAAGCAGGTAAGGCCTCCATTTTTGAACCGCTGTCACCAGAGCATAAAATTCTTTCTCATAAGTCGACATCAACAACAATCGACCCTTCAAAGATGAGCTATAGAAAGCTATAGGATGTTGATCCTGCATTAAAATAGCCCTCACACCCTCACCAGAGGCATCACATTCAATAACAAACTGTTTATTGAAATCCAGTAATGCCAAGACAGGAGGTTGAGTCACAACTTCCTTGAGCTTCAAAAAAGATGCAGTAGTTTGTTCAGTCCAACAAAATTGATCCTTCTTTAATAACTGATACAGTGGTGCTGCTAATTGTGCACAATTTTTGATAAATTTTCTATAATAGCCAGTCAATCCCAAAAACCCCCCTCAATGTTTTGATTGAAGATGGAGTGGGCCAGGTTATCACAGCAGCAACCTTTTTAGGATCAGCCTTCACTCCATCAGCAGAAATTACATGGCCCAAGTAAGAAACTTCAAGTACCCCAAAACAACATGTTGATTGTTTGGCATATAAGTGATGGGACTGGAGCACTTCCAGATCTTGACTAAGGTGACTAAGATGAGTCTCCAATGAAGTACTATAAATGAGAATGTCATCAAAGAAGACTAGAATAAATTTCCTCAAAAAAAGTCTAAAAATCTCATTCATTAAACTCTAAAAAGTTGTTGGAGCATTGGTTAAATCAAAAGGCATAACAAAAAAATTTGTAATGTCCATCATGGGTTCTAAAAACAGTCTTAAGAATGTCAAATGAATACATTATAATTTGGTGATAGCTGGACCTTAAGTCTAGCTTTGAAAAGATGGTAGCTCCACTTAACTCATCCAACAATTCATCATTTATAGGTGTCGCAACCGGTTTTGCGAAAAGGATTTTTTAATAAAATATAAGAAGTCGCCACCAATTGAATAGATGCAATTGGTCACCATGAAAATATAATTTTGGTCTACGAAAAATCCAGAAAAAAGGGTAAGTGAGTTTGTTGCGTATGGGGAAGGTGTGAGCCAACTTAACTTTTATTATCCCATTAAATGTCTTTTCCTGAAAATATTAATTGTTGCATACGTAAAATATGATAATTATATATAAGATAAAAATAATATTTAGAGGAATATAATAGCTAGATAGGATAAAATAATTTAAGTAGACATATGGATATATCAAAATAGAATAAATAAACTTATAAAATATATATATAAATTATATTCGAATATAATAAAATGATTTTATAATATATATAAAGACTATATATGTACGGTGCAATGATTATATAAATTATACGACAAATTATATAAGATAAAAATAATATTTAAATAAATATAATAACTATATAAGAAAAATAATTTAAGTAGATATATGGCTATACCAAAATAGAATAAAATGAATTCATAATATATATATATATATATATATATGTATAAGTAAAATAATTTTATAATATATATAAAAACTATATTAAAAGTCTTAATATTGAGGTTCATAGGGTTTTTCCATCCAATGGCCAAATTTCCCAAGAAACGCTCTCACCTCAAGAATCTACCCAAGGTTGCATCCAATGCATTCCCCAAATAGATTTCATCGTAGGCAAAGACTTTTAATATAATTTTTATATAATGCATGAATTTAAAGTAAAATAGAACAAAATATAAAGAACAAATAAAATAGTAATAAATAACATAAAGTAAGATAAGAATAGAAATAGAAATAATGTCAAAATGTAAATATAATATTAAAATAACATAACATATTATATAAATACGTAATGATGATATAAAGTTAATAACATAATATTATTAATGATAATAATAATAAGATACCAAAATAATAAGAATACAAAAATAAAGCAAATATATATATATATATATATATATATTTAATAAAAATAGTAGATAGATAAATAGAAAAATAAAATAAAAATAAAAATAAAATAGGAAAATAAGATACAATAATAATAATAATGATACTAATAATAAACCGAAAGTAGAATAAAATAAATAAAGGAGTAAATAAATAAAATGAAAAGTAATATATGTAAATAATAAGAAAATAAAATAAAAATAAGTAGGGTAAGTAAAGATAAAAATAAAATAAAGAAAAAATGTTGGGAACCGAGTTTGGTGGATTATACGATATTGAATTATCGCAAATCCCCTAATCAAACATATTAACATATTAAATCATATAATTTACACATATAATCACATAACATGGAAAAACACATTTCAAGTAAAACATATTATCAACAAATAACAAATAGCAAACAAAAATTACACATTGAAGGGACTCGGTTCCCGTTTTTTATATTGATAACTCATCATCTCAACCATACTATTAAATTAGTATGATTGAAAAAATTATGATTTAATATCGAAATAAAATTATTATATTGAAGGCTTCACCTTAGACTTTGTGAAACCCTTTTCCATCCAATGGTAAGGATTCCATAAAATCATTTCCTCAAGAATCCATTCGGGAGAGCATCCAATGCTTTCTCGTTGGTTCCGTCGTCGGATATACCTTTAATACAATAATTAGGTCTTTCATGAACATGCACAACACATTTATATAACTCAACCCTATTTGAAAACGCAGTGAACAAGAAAAGCCAACTTGGATAACCAATTTATATAAAAAATGCATAGTATTCTCACGAGTCCTAAAAACAGCAAGCACCATAGATAGATGTACCTTATACGCATATACAACAACACGTGTGCATACATCTTTTATGCATGGCAGAATGGCAATCCAATTCTTCAGTTCTTTTCAATTGAGTATATGAGAATGTGGTATGGGATCTATCCTTTATGAGACATGCAATTTATTATCATAATCTACCTTATTTGCAGCGCTTATCAAAACATCATATAAACTTCATTTCAAACCCATTAAACAAATCTTTACAGTGGTACATCGCACATTTAGAAAAATTATTTCAATCCAACTATGATGCATAGATTAATATGAATCATTACTAACTGCACTTGTCAAAGAACTTCAACCAATCAATACCACAAATTATATGATCACCATATGAACCAGTGAAAACCAGTTTAGAATTTACTGAACACAGAGCACCCAGAATTTGCATTGTGGACTTCAAAAGCAGAATCAAATATGCAATTAACACAATCTATACTCACAAGCTTCAAATAATTTAAACGAGCACCCAAGATATTGACCTTACAAAACCACCCTTATATCCAAATTCCCATAGCAACCTGAATCACATAAACCATGAACATGTACCTGTACTCATCAAGTAAAAGTACCGAAAATTTCCTTGCACCAAACTATAATGTATCAAATATTCACATAGTTGAACCTGGCACACTCCACCAAAATTTATGAGTAACCACAAGATAATTTCAATGTTATAGAAATCACAGCATCCATGAAACATGACAAATATCTGAAATCATGCTAATCTCTTATAGCAACATTCACTTATATTTATACTTATACATCCATTCATGAACCCAATCACAGAGGCAGCAGCATCACAACAAAGAGTACCAGAGAGTTAATTTCTAGAAGCTAACAATCAATTCAATTCAAAATAGAAATATACCTCTTGATAATCCAAGCAATGGAAACCCAAATAATTGATAAAATCACAGAAGAAGAACCCAAGAACCAGAAAAGTATATTTGAGGAATTGAGGTATGGTGGTGGTGAAATTGGTAATTGCGGAGGCTTTGGGTGGTGATGCGAGTACAGGAAAGGATTTGTTTGGTGAAGAAACAATTCCCTCAATCCACCAGTATCAAAACAGGGAGTAATCATCCCATTCGCAGCTCTCTTTTTTTCTTCCTGGAAGTCCCGCCCCCTGCCAGCCTCTTCATTTCTTCTATTTATACTGAAATTTCAGCAGTGATTCCCTTCAATCAACGCGATTTCTTTCCCTTGTGTGTTCCTAATGCGACTCAGTCAAAGATATCATTTCTAAAATATGCCTTCAACCTAACCTTAAATCTCTTAAACAAATCACAAATCCCTCAAATCTCTCCATTTTTAATCTTTCTAAACTGCTGACTTTTTGCTCTCCTTTCACACCATATGTTTCCAATTTAAGAACGAAACTTACGATTTTGTGGGTGACCGATTGATCTTCTTCCAGAATCTTGGCCACCAACCCTTGCTTTGATCTTCCACGAAGCTTCTTGGATATGCACATCTGAATGCAAGTGATGGAAAGATTGACAAATGGGCTACTTGGGGATTTGGCCTTTGAGCTTTATTTCAATTAGTTTGACATTCATGGGCTTTAACTTAAAAAGCTTGTATTTTGGGCTATGGCTGGGCTTGATTCCTTCCTGGTCTTGGGCCTCCCTTGTGTTAAAGTTTGTAATTGGCTTTGGTTACAAAAATTGGGGTACAACAATAGGGATTGGAAACTTATCATTAATAGTAGATGCATTTAAGGCTCTATAATCTATACACATGCGCCATGATCCATCAGCTTTTTTAACCAATAAAACTGGAGAAGAAAATGGACTAATACTAGGTTGAATCACTCCAGAAGCTAACAATTCTGTCACAATTTTTGAATTCTGATAAAATGGATACCTGTAAGGTTTCACATTAATTGGGTGAGTGCCTTCATGAAGAAGAATCTTTTGATCATAGGTTCTAACTGGTGCTAATCCCACTGGCTCTGTAAACACCCCAGCAAATTGTTGCAAAATAGAAGCTATAGCAGGCAAAACTTGAGGTTCCTTTGCAACTGGAGCTTGATCCATTAATTGTAAAAATATTCCCTGCCTCTCATGATCCTTAAAGGTAGAAGAATCATCAAAATAAATTAATCCATTTGTTGGTTGCCTAAGCCCTTTCAACAGGCAACTACATAGTCAAGTACTTAAAATTCCAAGCCACATCTCCTAAGGTCATTAACCACTGGATGCCAAGAACCATGTCATATCCCCCCAACTTCAAAGTATAGAAATCAGAAGCAAATGAGTACCTAACCTATCAATATGGCCCTCACAATTTATAGCATCCCCATTAGCTATGGTAATAGAAATATCAGTCAGAAGCGACACATTGATCATATTATGCCTGGATAATTGAGTGATCACTGAACTATCCACAAAATTGTGTGAAGAGCCCGTATCTATTAATATCACAATTTGTAGCTTACCAAGAGATCCCAATACTCGCATTATCTTAGGCCCATTAGAACCAGTCAAAGCATATAGTGATATCTAAGGATTCTTGGTCGAAGATTCAGCAAGATGTATATCCTCTTGCAAAATATCTTTCCCTGTATCCCTTCTCTGTGTTACACACAATTCTTCTATAGGTTCTTCACTCAATTCCTCTGAATCAACATCAAACATTTCTAAAACAAATAACTTGGGAGTGGGACATTTATGTCATGGGGACCATTTCGCATCAATTAAAACAAAGGCCTTTATGTTTCTTTTCTTGAATTTGTTGATGTGAAATCTTCTGGATTGGCAAAGGTTTCTTTGTTCTGTAGGATAAGTGATAGCCAAAGGTTTAGGCTTATCCTCCAACAAACCAAACTGGGACAACTGTAAAATCTAAGGCACAGTTGTGTTCTTGGAATCAAGATGAGAAAACATGGTTTTATAAGATTTCTTGGAAATCATCAAAGCCTCTTCCTGTATCCTAGCCAACTCAAAAGCTTCTCGAACCGACTGTGGCTTAAACATCTTTACCGTAACCCTAATTTCCTCTTTTAGACCTCCAATAAAGCAACTCAACTTGTGCTCAGGAGATAAGTTCCTAACTCTAGCAACCAGATCCTCAAATTGAGATTTATATTCAGCCACCAAGCCCAATTGTCTCAGGTGAATTAAATCTTCCACAGGATCACTCAAGTCTATCTTATTAAACCAAGTAAGAGTTTTACCTTCCATGTAATAAGAAGCAATAAGAATACGTTGGTGTGGATGAACATTGTACACAGTAAAATATTGCCTGGCCTTCTGGATCCAAGAAGTTGGATCTTCTCCAGAAAAACAAGGGAAATCCAGGTGAGATTGCATTTACATTAGGGTCATACCCATTACCACCATGTTCGTTGCGATGGTCGTTAGGAGGCACACCACCCCGACCCAGCCCACGATCCGGTGCATTACCCGGATCAAGAACAGCCTCAGGAGGGATGATCGAAACTGGAAGATGAGCTTCAAGGGACTCAAGTTTCTCTATAAACTGCTGGAACAACTGATGTTGGCCATGCAAAGCCTGCTGTTGTTCATCCTGGCAAAATTGGATAGAATTGAGAGATTCCAAATTCTGAAGACGATAAGCCTCTATTGATTGATTCTGAAGGCGTAGAGCCTCCAATGATTCCAGCAATTGCACATTTTTCACCATTGTTGATATCGAAGATCCTATGATACAAATGTTATATTCCAGTATATGATTTACAAGAATACAACTATGAAAACAATCCAATAGATGTATATTGAATGAATTCAGTTCAGAAGAGAACAATACAAGAAGAAATACTCTCAGAGATCGTAATCTCTAGAGAATAAGAACAAACAAGAACATTCAAGAATACCAAAATCCAGCTTCTGCGTACTGTTACAACTCTTTATTTATATTTGTTGAACCAGTAATTTCAGCCCTACGATTTCCTTCTATCCTCGTGCTTCGCCATGCTACGTTGGATTCAACCTTCTTGGATTGCTGACTTGGACGGCCTAACTCACATAACAACCCAATTGTCACTAATAACCAACCTGTTAACTTGTTAATCATCTCTCCCTAAAAGATGTATAACACTGTCATAATAATTGCTCCTGATTTTTGATCTTCAAAAGATAAGAAAAGAGCACACCAATCAGTTATATGCATTGAAGAACCTCTTGAATCAATCGAAGAATTACCCAGGGTCCTCCAAAATTGCAATGCAAACTTGTATCTACAAATAATATGCTCCATATCCTCTATCGGATGCCCACACAAAACACACAAACTAACTTCACATCTTCCCCTTCTGCGCAATATACTCCCACATGGAACTAGGTCATAAATAACACTCAAAATAAAATGTCTTATTTTAGGAGGAACATGGCTTTCCATAATCTCTTCTAAGGAAACAGAGAACCCAAAAAAGAAGCTGTGGAATTTGATTGTTCCATCTTTAATATACAAACCTGTTGAAATCCCGACTTCACGTTATATCTTCCATTATCCTCCCAATGCCAAAAGAGCGAATTCTCCACCAGAGTGACTGGAAAAGGGATTGCTTTATTATTTCAGCTTCAAAAGGCAAAAAAATGCATTCAACTTACCACCATCCCACACCATTCTTGCTCTATCAATAAGGAACCCCACACTAGCTTCGCTCACATGCATCGGGAGAGGAGCTCACATGCATCGGGAGAGGAGATACATGCTTCAAATGATAAGGAGTAGGGATCCAAGGATCTCTCTTTATTTGAATTCCATCCCCACTACCACATCTCCATCTCGCCCCACGTTTGATAATAGCAATAGAAGACCATAGGCCTCGACAAGTGAATGGCGGGTTAGAACCCAAAGAAGCTTCAAGAAGATTACAAGATGGGAAATATTTACTTTTGTAGACACAGGCTAGCAAGGATCTTGGATTTTTGAGCATCCTCCAAATCAACTTGGCCAACATACTATCATTGAAACATTCCAAGTCCCAAAACCCAAGGCCACCTTCCCATTTTGGCATGCACATTAAACTCCAACCCAATGTGCCTTCGGTTTAGATCCATTTCTCCCCGACCAAAAATCTGCAATTAGACTCATGATTTTTCTACAAATTGACCGAGGTAATTTAAAACAAGTCATTGCATACGAGGGCATTGCTTGAATCATTGATTTAAGCAAAACTTCCTTCCTTCCGGAAGATAATTTTTTTTTTTGGTCCATGAGGAAAGTCTAGCAGTCACCCTCCTAAGAATATAAGAAAAAACATCCACCTTCGATCTCACCACCAAAGCAAGAAGGCCCAAGTACTTATGATGAATTGTCAAAGCAGTAACTCCCAGAGTCCGAAGCACTTCAGCTTTCATCTCCAAAGATATATTGGTGCTGAAAAAACACTTGATTTATGTATATTAATATGATGCCCCGATATTCCAGCATACACTTCTAGAATGTTGCGCATAGTTCTACATTCACTACTATCCGCCTTCCCAAATAGAATACAATCGTCAGCAAATAAAAGATGCGTAATGACCGGACCACCTCGTCCCACTCTAATCCCTCCAATAATTCCTCTCCGTTGGGTATCATCCAACAAAGAAGTTAAACCTTCTGCATAAATAGTAAACAAGTAAGGAGAGAACCCATGTATCAGAAAAGTCCATAAGAAGCATCTGAGATTGGAGAAAATCCCACTCCACTCGATCATAAGCTTACTCATCATGCAAACTAAATAACTGACCATGACTATCATGACTGTCACTGTCCCAAAATTTTCTGATGTATACTCCACCTTGTTCAACTGTCAAATTAAACCAGTAGCTTCATGGTCTCTGGAACTTGCTTAATAATTGCAAGCAAAACCCTTGATTATAGGCAACCATCCATAATTATAGGTAACCATCCTTATTTGGTCTTATCTCTTAATTAATCACTTATCTTGGGCCAGCTGATTCATTAAATTCACGGTCCAATACTCCCATTTCTGTTTCGCCCAATTTGACTTCTGCCAGGCTAGCCCGCTACACAAGGCTGCAGCCCAGACTTTCTGCCTCTGCCAAACTCAGTCTCAATCTCTGGGCCAAGATCAGCCTGTTGGCCTGCAAAAATGATATGGTGTAAACAATAATCCATATGTTTTTATGCGCATTTCTTTGTTCGTTAACTTCAATTAGTTTTGTTGGCTGTTGCAAAAAAACAATTTCAAATTAAGACACATTTTGAGCTGGTTTCCAGAATTTCAATATCCGCTGGAGCTTCTTCTCTAAAAGGAGTTATAAACATACATATATTGATTGTGACAACGTTCTCAAAGCAGTCTCTTATTAAGAACTGTTTGATTGATGGTCAGGGTTTGAATAAAGAAACTAGCTTGTAACAATGTGGTGACATTTGATGGGGTTCACATTATATATATACTATACGAATCGGTCTCAGGTATACTTGTATTCCTATATACTTAAAGTATTTGCGATTGTTATGGAGGATGGGTAAATGATGCTCAACATGCATGATTTTTGTCAATAAGAGAAAAAAAATTACACTCGATTGATAAAGGCTTCCAGTCTTCCCACACGTCATTATTTTAAAATCTTCAAGCTAGGGTTAGGGTTTACTATATAGCCCCTTAAGCCGTTGCCATCTTGAATTCAATGTACATGTAGTGGAACAAAATGCAAAGAGTTAAAACACTTTCTGAACCCAACCAGAGAAGAATCAGAAGATGGATGGAAATGTTCATGATAATTATAACCCTAATTTATTAATCATTACGTCTTGTTCATGATGTATTGCATTGCTCATGAAAGATTGAGTCAATTGCCATATCTCACAAACATAAAGACCTAGGAATCTGCCGCTGCATTGACTTGAGGACAACTGTTTTTGGTACAAGAAAATGACATTTTGGTTCATAAATATATAATTAATCAACTAAAAGAAAGAACACATTTTAATACATATTTTTTTTTGTTTCCTTTCAACATACTCCAAATTAGAGTATTGGAACCTTCCCCTCCTATCTAGTTTCCTAAGATCATGCATTGTAATCTCAGCCTCTATTTATTGGTCAAATGTAATTGTGTTGCATTTTGGGTGATTGACGATGAATTTTTTAGTTGGGCGGTCTAAATTCGAATTGCTAATTTGTTTTGGCAATTAGTCAAATTATTTTTGTATAGGGAAATTAATGTTCATTTACATCCTAATGGACCAAAAAGTGCGTAGTTGAATAATTCTATGTGGGTTATTCTTGTAAATAAATTATCTTAATCCAGAATATAGATATAAATTATTTATAATTACTGATTCTTTCAAGACTTTGGATTTCACCATCATTCAAATTTCAACGATTCTTTCAAGACTAATTTGTGGATTTCAATAGAGTTGGTAAAAACAAGCACTGATGATAGGATCAATAATGCTCCAAAAAGTCTAAAGAAAAAATGGATCTTATTTTGTCCCTAACTATTTGGCTGACAGGATAGGGGTGAATTTTTCAGGGGCCAAATCATATCAACCTAAAAATATTTGGGTTCGGTTCTCATCGGGAGTAATACTTTTAAAACTACAATTGAATTTTGACCAAACTTATCCTATTGACAGGTGATAATTGTGTGCGGGGGGCCGGACGAACCCGAGTTTATAATGTCCATATTGATGTTCAAAAGGCAAACTTGTATGGTGTCTTTCTCAGATAAAAATAATAATTGTATTTTGTCCCCAAAAATCATGTTTGAAAAACACATATGAATTATAAATTAAAAAGAAAAGTAAGAAAACAAAAAATGGTGTTTGGCAACTATTCAAACAAGGCACTGCTAAGATGTCAAGAGACAAACATTACTATACTCCAAAACTACATCAAATCTGCTTAATCAATACTGTCTATATCTATCCATACTAAAATACTAAGATGCAAACATTTCCTGCTCTCTCCGCGCGAGTAGCAAATTGATTTTCATATTTATGCGATTGGGCTACTTTCAAAATTTTCCTAGACGTACGTTAGCATTACTAAAATTTCCATCCTTAATTAATATATAAAAAGCGTTGGATGTGGAGTGGTCCCTACATATATATTTAAAATTAACGGTTAAAATACATGTTACATAAATAAGAGAATAAAATGAGAGATATTTTGGATGAATGAAGTATTGTTCTATATTTATATCACATCACATTTAATTATTATAAAATGATAGATATTTAACCACCCGTATTTCAAAAAGTCTCGGGACAAAGCTGGAGTTACCCCTTAGTTAATTAGGTAATCACAAAATTTGCCATGTGTCAACCTCATAGTGCATAGGCAAGCATCTTGTGAACAACAAATGTAAAGAACAAATATATTAAAGAATGAACATAAATTATTGTAATTATGATTATTATTATTTTATTATTATAAAAGTGCCGACATGTCCTCCATAAATAATAGATTCGAAGCACTCCATTATGAAGGTTCAATATAATGGACTTTGGAGGTACTGTCCTCTTTTATCAAAAAAAGAAAAGGTTCAATATAATGGACTTCGGATATTAAGATGATAGATGTGGGGCGGGGACTTCTTTGTCCATCGATATACCTGTTGGATAAACTCCTCCCCACGTTCCTGCTAAAATATTATGGTGCGTTTAGATTAACATTTGAGATTTAGCATTTTCGGTAGTGTAATATTGATAACATATATGCTGTTTTAAATATTGGTATATAGTTGTTTTAAATACTGGTAAGTGTTTGATTTATTTTATGTTGATAGCATTATGCTACTTTAAATGTTGTGACAAATCACATACAAAGATATTAATTTAAAATTATAAATGAGAGAAGTCAGAGAGGTGAGAGACTATTAAATGAGTTGATAATTTTGTAATTTTCAAAAAATACATGTACATGTTAGTCTTTTTAAATCAAAATGCTTCACAAATGCTTCAAAAATTACATTTCAAAAATGTGTATAAAAGGCTGTCAAAATGATTTTCAAAATTGTTGTTTGAATATGGATAGCATCTTAACTAGCATTTCAAGTAGCATTTGCATTTGAGGTAGCCTAAATGCTACCTGAAATGTTATCCAAACGGGGGCATAATGTTGGGAGTATTTTAATATATATTTACCTTATACTCATATCCATCGGTGCAAAGAGTCTCCGCTCATTAACCATCCTCATGATAATTATAGCAACTCTAGTAAATAGAAAAGTTTTACTAGAAGTTAATAAATTCAAAAACAAAACTCGAATATATGAGTGAAATTAATATTGGTGCATTTGGTAAACAATTTTGCAGTTAGCATATAATTTAGCTTATATGCTGGTAGCATGTATGTTGTTTCAAATGCTGACATATATGTTGTTTCAAATGTTGTGATGTTTGGTTCATTATTGTAGGAAAAACATATATGCTATTTCAAATGATGTGGCTAATTGCATACAGGGGCAGTAGCACAAATTAAAAAATATTTTTCAAAAATATATAATAAATAAATAAATTACTAAATATAATTGAATATATTATTTTAAAATAAATATATTATTAAATATAAATAAATAACAATTTATTATTAAATATAAATGAATATATTATGAAATATAAATAAATAAATAAATTATTAAATATAAATAAATAAATTATTAAATATAATTGAATATATTATTTAAAAATAAATAATTTAATATATTAGTAAGATTTGTTAATATATTAGTAAATAAAAATAAATAAAAATTTATTATTAAATAAAATAAATATATTATGAAATAAAAATAAATAATATATTATTAAATATAAATAAGGGCAAATTAGATAAAAGGATATAATCATGTTTAATTTTGGAAGGAGGTCCAATTCATTTAAAAAATTAGAAATAAGGATAAAATAATTAAAATACCCAAACTATCCCTCTCATCCATTACATGTGGTCTTCATCTTCGACAATAAAAGCTCCTCTTCCCAACATCTGATCGAAGAGAGACCACTTCCGTTGAAATTGTATCGTCGAGAGGAGTCTAACGACAGTGGTTTCTCCTCAATCAGCCGCCGAAAAAGGCCGGATCAAGGCAAAACGTTCGAAACACATTTTGCCTTAATCTGGACGTTCCTGACATCGGATTGAAGCGATACTGGTGCCGTTGGATTCGTATCGTCCAAACGATTCCAACGCCACCAGTCTTACCTCGATCCAACATCGGAAACAGCTGCAGCAATGAAAAGAAGTTTTGGGGCGTCGTCAGAGCTTCGCGGTGTCTTTCTGGCTGCTATGGACCTTTGTTCTGGCTGTCATAGGTCGGGCTTTACTCCTCTCATAGTTGCGCTTCTTTTGAGACCAACTACGATCATTTTGGTGGTCGGACAAAAAAGTTAAGCTAAAAAATATGAAATCATAGTTTTAAAACTCTTTTTTAACCTATATTTCTCTGTAGATCCTTTATTTATCTTTAGAATCACTTTTTCTCTGTAAAATATATTTTTCTCTATACAATATACCCAAAGCTCGTATTCAATACTAAAACCCTATGTCCCAAAGTTCAGACATAAAAGTCACACCAAAAAATATGAAATCGTAGTTTTCATTTTACTGTTGGTGCATAACTTTTTTTTTCTCTTTATAACCTATATTTCTCTGTAGAATCTTTATTTCTCTGTAGAACTCTTTTTCTTTATAAAACATATATTTAGAACATATATTTCTCTTTAGAATCTTTATTTATCTTTAGAATCACTTTTTCTCTATATAATAGACCTAAAGCTCGGATTCAATACTAAAACCATATGTACCAAGGTTCCGACATAAAAGTCAGGCCAAAAAATAGGAAATCACAATTTTCTTTCTACTGCTAGTGCATAACTCTTTTTCTCTTTATAACTTATATTTCTCTGTAGAACATTTATTTCTCTGTAGAACTATTTTTCTCTGTAGAACCTATATTTCTTTGTAGAACCTTTATTTATCTTTAGAATCATTTTCTCTTCGTAAAATATCTTTTTTCTCTATACAATAGACCCAAAGCTCGGATTCAATAATAAAATTATATGTCCCAAGTGATGAACCCAAGGTTCCGACATAAAAGTCATGCCAAAAAATATGAAATCACATTTTTCATTCTACTGTTAGTGCATAACTCTTGTTCTCTTTATAACCTATATTTCTCTGTAGAACCTTGATTTCTCTGTACAATTCTTTTTTCTATGTAATTTTTTTCTCTATTCGACAAACCCAAAGCACAGATTCACTACTAAACCTTTATGTCCCAAGTGATAAAACTCAAGGTTCGGATTCGTTAAACCCTAATGGACTCAAGGAACAGATTCACTACTAAAATATTAAATGTCACAAGTGCTAAACCCTAGGGCCCTAACTACTAAACCCTCACGGGCTCGGATACCCTAAACATCGGGGTTCAAACTTCCAAAATTGGTTAGAACTCTTTTTTCCTGTAGAACTATTTTTTCTCTATTCGACAAATCAAAACTCAGATTTGCTATTAAAAACCTATGTCCCAAGTGATGAACTAGAAAATTCAGATTCACTAAATCCAACAAATTCTTACCATTGGAAGCACTTGAAGCAAGACCTACATAATGTGCTAATAATATAATAAAAAAATGTACAGTGTTATTTTTCTCTGTAGAAAATACTTTTTCTCTGTAGAAAATATTTTTTCTCTGTAGAACCTTCGAAAATATTTTTTGACCAGGTAATCACTTTTCGATGATGGATTGAGGCAAGACCACTGACGTTGGACTTGTCTGACCAAGATGAATTCAAAGCCACTGATCCCGTCTCGATCCGTTTCCAGAAACGGCTAGATCGAGGTAAAACACGTTCTGATTGGTGCTGACTATTTTGCCTTGATTTGGAAGTTTCCAATGTCGGATCTTGACAAGTCTAGTGGTGTTGGATTTGTCTCGGCCTAACGATTCTAAGGCCACTAATCTCACCTCGATCTGACATGAGAAACGATCGGATTGAGGCCAAATGTGTTATGAACGTTTTTCCTCGAATCGACAGTTTTCGATGTCTAATCTTGGCAAGGCCAATGGAGTTGGATTCGTCTCGACCTCACGATTCCAACGTCACTGGCCTCTCCTCAATCCAAAGTCGGAAGCATCCGCAGTGAGAAAAATAAGTTTTCAATCATATTTAATTGAAATAACAATGACAAATCTGCAATTTCAAGTTTTGTCTTTAATTCAATAAATTTAAAAATCAGCTGGACCTTAACTAACAAAAAAAATTCAGCTGTCCTTTTACTCTTAAAAGTTAGTAAATTTGGACTTAAGCCTAATTTCCCCTTCAAATAAATATATTATTAAATATAATTGAATATATTATTTAAAAATAAATAATTTAATATATTAGTAAAATTGTTAATATATTATTAAATAAAAATAAATAATAGATTAGTAAATATAAATAAATAAATTATTAAATATAATTGAATATATTATTTAAAAATAAATATATTATTCAATATAAATAATTAAATATATTAGTAAAAATGTTAATATATTATTAAATATAAATGAATATTTTATTAAATAAAAGTAAATAATATATTAGTAAATATAAATAACTAAATTATTAAATATAATTGAATATATTATTTTAAAAAATATTATTAAATAAAAATAAATATATTGTTAAATAAAATAAATAATAAATTTTAACATTAAGGCTATTTTGGTCATTTGGCTTAAATATAAGGGGTAGTTTAGACTTTTCATTTTTGATAGAAGGTAAATGTTGTTGAAAATGGTTTTTTATGTAGCATTTTAAAATTGTAACATATATGCTAAAATTATTATTAGGTGTTTGGTTAAGTAACTTTTTATATGTAGCATGTATGCTGAATGCTAAATTATATGCTAGTTAAAATTGTTTACCAAACGGGCACTATATATAATCAGTGGCGAATCCAGAAAATTTTTCGTTAGGGGGCTTGAGATTACTTTAATTAAATTTTTCAAAAATAAAAATAATAGAATAAAAATAAAATGAGATAAAAATCCAAAAGCTCGAATTTTCATTGAAATTTTACACATTTAAACTTTTACAATTGACTATTCTTCTTTTTCGGCTTACATTTTAATAACAAGTTGGACTCTTTAAAAGCCCACTACTATCTGTTCAAGACATAAGTCCATTGGTAAGCCCATCTATCATCATGGGTAATATATTTATAGAATAATAGAAGTAATTTTTAAAAAAAAAAAATTTTGGGGGGGCTTGAGCCCCCTCATATGGCAACGTAGATCCGCCACTGTATATAATAACATGTACGGGCCGAGGTGTAACGAAAACCGTCCCCATATTCATTGTCTTTCCTATAAAATACTTGTATTCATTTTTCGATCCGTTAATTAACCGAGTGTACCCATTTGAATTGAGGGAAGTTAGTTATATGAATAGATGTGAGTTGTGAATATTTCTGACATCTCTATAATGGACTCATTCCGAATTTCCAATGACTACTACAATATAAACTAACAAGAGAAATACTGTTGTCTGCCATTTTAATCCTCAGTCCAAGTGCGCGTGAGATATCATTGATTATGAATAAAGTTGTAGAGCTCTAAACATCTAACACTTCCAAATGATAGTGGTAAAAAATCAGGGTAATTTTTTTTTACAATTAAGAAATATTCCAAGCATACACAAAACAAACTGGCTGGCTATATTTGTAATTATCAAATTCCAACTCTAATACAAGCCAAGACAAAGTGCCGTCTCAAGAGTAGGAAATTTTCATGTGTCTATTAGACCAAATTAACCAAAGATTAGACTAAATTAAGTGGATATTCCTGCCGGGCACTAGGTTCATGCACAACTACTCATGAAAAACAAAGGTCATCTTCTAGAAGGTATACAAGAAAGGAAAAGGACAAAATCTTAAAGGAGGAGGTTGGGTATAATATTCTCCATAATTATTTCCCCCCTCTTGTTTGTCGATTTCATCTGTTCTCTTTTGCTTCTCCCTGAACCACCAAACCAAACCAAGTTTCCATTGTTTTTCTAAAGCATCTCAAACAAAATGTACAAATACATGTGTATATATATATAGATACATTCTGTTGACCTACCACATATATACTGGATATATATATGCTCTCTTTGAAATCATAAAAGGATACCCTTCTCATATTATATAATATCTTCTTATATAATTAGATATCGAATCATTTCTCACTTGTATTATTTGTCTCTATTCTCATGTAGCAACAGAAAGGAATTTCTACGAGTTATACTCCTCTTCCATATCCATAAAATGCCTCATTAGCTAGTCTTGTCTCCCCATCTTTTATTACTCCAACAAAAACAAAAATGAGCACCAAATATGAGGACGAGGATGCCAAGGAGGATAAGCTTTTGAAGCTGAGTCTTGCTATTACGGCCGATTCCGGTGGAGCCGCCGCCGAGAAGAGGATGAGGAAGAGAAAGAGAAGGTTGGTTTCATCATCTTTGAATTTGTTAGAGGGTTGTGAGGGGAAGATTTTTGGTCTTCTCCAAATGAGAGAACAAATGCTAAAGAAATTAGACCAAAGAAGAAACAAGGGAGTACTAGTTGCTGATCATCACCACCATCATGAAGATCAAGTAAAAGGTCTTCATTTGATCCATTTGCTTCTAATAACCGCCACAGCTGTTGATGAGAACAACGTCGTCTCCACCTTGGAGAACCTCACCGAGCTCTACCAAACTGTGTCGTTAACCGGTGATTCAGTCCAAAGAGTCGTCGCTTATTTTGCAGACGGCTTGGCGGCGAGGCTACTAACAAGAAAATCTCCATTTTATGACATGATCATGAAACAACCAACAAATGATGAAGAGTTCTTGGCATTCATATATCTCTATAGGGTCTCTCCTTACTACCAATTCGTTCATTTCACCGCGAATCAAGCTATATTTGAAGCATTCGAGGACGAGCAAGGGAAGAACAATCACGCCCTTCATGTAATAGATTTCGATGTCTCGTATGGTTTTCAATGGCCTTCCCTCATTCAATCTCTATCTGAAAAAGCAACCAATGGCAACAGAATTTCCCTCCGAATAACCGGATTCGGAAGAAGCGTCGAGGAATTACAGGAAACTGAAAACAGGCTTGTAAATTTTGCGAAAGGGTTTCGCAATCTAGTCTTTGAATTTCAAGGATTATTGAGAGGCTCCAGACTCACTAACTTGAGAAAAAAGAAGAACGAAACTGTGGCAGTGAATTTGGTTTTCCAATTGAACACATTAGATGATTCATTGCAGATTTCAGACACATTGAAATCGGTATATTCATTGAACCCTTCAATTGTAGCCTTGGTGGAACAAGATGGTAACCGAAGCCCGCGAAGCTTCTTGTCAAGATTCATGGAGTCTCTGCATTATTTCGCCGCCATGTTCGACACTCTACACGATTGCCTCCCCGTAGAGTGCACGGAGAGGTTGAGCATAGAGAGGAACCACCTAGGAAAGGAAATCAAAACTCTGCTCAACTACGACAAGGACGAGGACGTCGCGAGCTGTCCAAGGTATGAGAAGATGGAGACGTGGAAAGGAAGGATGGAGAGTCATGGATTTTCAGGAGTGAAATTGAGTACAAAATGCATTATGCAAGCGAAATTATTGTTGAAAATTAGGTCAAATTATCGGCCGGTTCAATTGGATCATGGAGAGAGTAATAATGGTGGGTTTAGAGTCTTAGAAAGAGATGATGGAAGAGCTATCTCTCTTCAATGGCAAGATAGGTGTTTGCTTACCGCTTCTGCATGGAGATAGTAATTAATGTTACTACTAGTGATTTTGACACTTTGCTTTCTAACAAATTCATCATTATTGTAGCTCTATCTAAATAAAATTAATTATAAGAGACGTTCAACATTTATTTCTTCGTAATTTTTGTCACAATATTTATTGAAAGAAATGAGCCCCTATTGATTAGGGTGTCCATTCCATTTTTAATAGAAATCGAAATATTCGAATTGATTTGATTATGATATTTTATAATTCTTTATCGAAAAATATAATTTAGATAATCGAACATAAAAAAATTCGGATCGGATCAGTTTTCGAATAACCAAATAAAAAGGCAAAAACATGTTCTAACCTTTTTAAAATATAGAAATACATGTGTTTTTATTTTATAATTTTTCGATTAAGAAGTATTTCATCGTTCTAATAAGATGAAGAAATAGCTTAAAGTGTGGAGTTTCTTTTGTATTGATTTCTTCTCTCTCATAACACGGTATAGATCCTAGAGTATTGTAGATCAGCATTGGGAAAATGAAGTTGATGGATTAGTGAGAGAAAAGAATGAATAGAGATATTATTTCAAGCCTAATGGATAAATTGAAAATTATATTTGGACCTAAATCTTTGATTTTTGGGTTTTACATATTTTAATATTTAAATATATAAACACAAAATTTATTTAGTTTTTCCATTAAATTCAAAATTGAATCCGAAAAATGTCCCAAAAATATCAAAATCTATAATCTATAATCTATAATCTATAATATCTATAATTTCTGAAGCAAGTCCTTGATTGAGCATTATTTTGACACATCAGATCAACCTGAGCATGCCACTTGTATTTAAATTATTATTTTTTTAAAGCTATTATTGACACATAAGATCAACCTTAGCATGCTACCTGTATTTGAATTGGTCAAAAACCTTTTTTTTTTAAGTTTAGTTACTCAATAATCAGTTAACACTCTTTGTCTACATTGATTCGCTTCATCTTGGACGCTTTGCCTTCACGCCTCTTCCTAAGCGTCTATTCGTTATTTGTGCGAACCCTTCATTCGATATTCTCTCCCTTTTATGCGATTCGACGAATGGTCGTTGTCTTATCTGTATCAAATCATAGACTACCACGACCTTCATCACTAGAAACTTCTTTTCAATCACAGGAGCTTTTCACCTTTGATGTATCAAAATCGACTTATATAGATGACGTTTCCAGTGATTCCCATTGATATTCAGATACAAAAGAGGATTTGTGGATTTTCTGTAGTTTTTGCGAAAACTTCGGATTATTTTCTCGCTAACGATAGTGTTAGAGCTAAGTTCGATTCAATCGACGTTTTCCTCTTTGAATTTTATGGTATGCTCTCCTTACTTTTAGTAATTTCTTTGATTCCTGAAATTGACTTATACAGATGATGATTCCAACGATTCCCGTTGAATTGCAGAAACTAAAGAGGATTTGTGGATTTTCGACAGTTTTTTTAATGCTTGATTATTCCTCGCTGGCAATAGTGTTAGAGCTCACTTTGATAGTTTCATTCCCTCGACGCTTCTCTCTTTGAATATGACGGTATGCTCTCCTTGCCTCTAATAATTTCTTTGAATCCTCACATATTTTTAGGATTAACTCAAAACTCATCCTTAACACGAGTGTCGTTATTCTAGGTGTTCTTTGATGGTTATTTCAGGTAAAAATAGGTGATTCTGTCACCAATAACACAACCAAATATCCAAGGCAATATGCTGAAGAGTTTACTTCTTTGGGGTTAACAGTTTGTGAGGTCTGTTTACTTTTATCTGCTTGTGAATTTTAAATATTTTAGTCCATCTTCCACTACTCACAGGTTATTGGAATAATTCATAAAGAATATGCTCAATTGAGGTAAGTTACTTCACAAAATTTTTCCCTGAATTTTTCTTTTCATTATGTCTGATTAATTGTTTCTCTAATCATGCCCTATAATTGATTTTTGAGCTTTGAATCAAGCAATTGCTTTGTGGTTCTTACTATGTTCTTATTTTACTGGTTGTAAATACATATTGATTAATTTTACTTCTTATATATTTCATTGTAACATTGTTTCCATGAGAAAGGAACATACATTTTATGTATTCTATGTTCTTCAGTACTTTTTTTTGTTGTTGAGCATTGTCATTATATATAATTATAGACAGTTATGAAGAGCATGAGCCCCACTTGACATTGAAAATCATTCTTGAGCAGTTTCTATGTCCTTTGTGGTCTTTATAACCGTTTTTCCGGTTGAATATCAGTATAACATATTTCTATTTTCTTTTAATGTCCAGATGGGTACTGTGGCCTATAGCCATCTTCCTTTTCTTCAATATTTGTAGGAGAGATGTCCATGATCTATTTTCGCAATGATTTTTATCTTACTTCCTGGAGCAACTCTCTTATTTCATCATATTTAATATGAATTTGATGATTTTGGACTTGTTCATTTTCGCACTACAAAAATTGTTCAAACATCAGACTGTGCACACGTTGGTTGAATTGTCATAACTTATTCATATGATCTCTGATTGACTTGATTCTTGTTTTGAAAATTATTTAAGACACTCTGGAATTTTTCATTGTGATATATTGTCAGGTCAATTTTGAGTCTATCATGTTCAATTTGTCAGTTGAAATTAATTCACTAGTGTAGTTGTGAAACTAGCCTAGTTGAGATTTGCACGATCAAATTGAATGACCAAACGACCTCAATTATAAGTGAAATTTTGTATGCACATTCTTATATAGATAAATTGATTTATCATGTGCTTACTTGAATTTTATTGAGCTTATATCATATTGGTTAACCCAAGTGCAAGCATTGAAGCTCTTTGAGCTTACAAGCAAAATTGGAGTGTTCTATCACTCATTTCTTTGTAGGTACAAATCATACACTTATTTGGGACATTAATTAAGGATGTGAAATGGTCATGGAGTATTGAGGTTTCAGTGTTTAGGCACTTAGAACCCGAAATCCCCTAGGAAACCCTATTTGGGAGCAATTGAGACTATGTGAGCTACATTGAAGGATTTATTTAGGAAATAGTCTAAGACATATTTATTGAGAAAGTTGACTAAATTTGGAGTGAAGAAGACTTAAATTGGTGCAACCCATTCTTATCCAAAATAGCCTAAATTCCTCAAATTGACCTTTCATGGGTTAGACTAAGTTGAATTAATGTTGGATGATTTATTTGGAGTAGGGGCTATGTCATAACCCTTCTAGAAAGCCTTAGGAGCCTTTGGAGGGAGTTTGAGAAGCCTTGGATTCATTTGAAATCAAATAAAAAAGATTGGAGCCAAAACACTTGTTGGAAAATTGTCCACATCACCATGTACTATTATGTTTTTGTTTTCAAGTATTTTGGGGGGAATTTCGTGTGTGCCTTGCAAGGGTTGTTTGGTTGATTTTTGAAGCCTTTCTAAGCATGAAGAAGAGTTTAACAAGAAGCACAAAAGATCCAAACAAACCTTGGAGCCAAGATTTGAAATTTAAATCAAAGGTTGACCAAAAGTCAATAACGGCTAGCCTTTCAATGGTGTTGATTGATTTCATTTTTGAAGATGAAGGGCAGAGATTATAAGTTGATTGAGGGCTGAGATTGAAGATTAACAAGATCCAATGGCCAAGATTAAATGGAGACAAATGAAGAGGAAAGTAATGCTTCATTCCACACTTGGAAAACTTATGTGCAAAAATTACCAAGAGAGCTTTTGTTCTTGATTCTACAATTTTTGAGTGATCTTCTCTTAATCTTTTGATCATCATTTGCTGAGATTATTTTCATCATCTTCCCTTCATCAACCTCAAGCTAAGACACACTTTCAAGCCAAAATCATTAAGGTATTTCTTTGAGTGTTCTTGAGCTACTTTCCACAAAGCTTCTCCTAAACTTATTTCCATCTTTGTGAGATTTTGTGTGAACCTTTGGTTGAGTAAAAGCCACGAGTTTGAGCCAAATTTATATCCTACCAGTGAGCTTTACATTGAGAGATTAAGTGTTCCCCATCCAAATAGCTTAGAGCTAATCTTGAGAGAATCAAAAACCAAATCACTTGTAAAAGTCCCTTTTGAGGGCATTACCTCTGAGAGGTGTGTGAAAGTTTAAGGTTAGCTTCAAACCTTGGTGGTGTACAAGTTTGGGGTGTGCTTGAAAACTCTAAGTTTGTGGTGAACTTGCAAAACCACTTATATCCTTTAGTGGATTTGGAAATCCTAAGCTTGAAAGCTTAGGTAGTGGATGTAGGTGTGAGCACCGAACCACAATATATCCTTGTGCACTCTAATTTTTTATGTCCTTTCTTGTTTGGTGCTATTAGTGATTTGTGTGCCTTATAAATTGATATTAGGGTGTTGCTTGCTGCCATTGCTTGTTGGGATATTGCTTGTGGTTGAACAACTTGTGATTAGTGGATTCTAGGTATACTTTTGATAGTTAATTTTCTGGAATAGCAATCTGTCCGTGCACTTTTCATATAGCTAGACTTTAAATTTTGATCTGAATTTTTGATATAGTATTAATTAAGGTATTGTGATATTGCATACCAAATTTCGTTGCATTTGGACTTGAATTGCTAGGTCAAATAATATCTACTTGGTTGGTTGGCAGATTTGTACTATAAACACTGTTTTGATCATTTGTACGTTTTTAGACTGTGGTTTTTGTATTTGGGGTTAATACTTAGTTTTTGGAGACACAATTCACCCCCCTTCTTGTGTTAGCCTAGTGATTTCAAGGCTCCTGGGCTAGCCATAGAGGACTAGACTAACACGATATCAATACCTCAATATTACTTGGTTAAAAAAAAAGGCTAACTAGATAAATCGTGAAATAAAGAGAAGAAAAAGTAAAGGCAAAGAAAAATCAAGCATATTGCACCTACCGCTGACTTCTTTCGAGGTGAAGGCAGGACAAACTTACACATTCACCCAGTCGAACCAATCGCCTATGCAAACGTATGGGGGCTTTGATGATACCAAAAATCACCCTTAACTAAAGCATCACACGTGGCATGTCAATTATAAGAAGTGTTAACCAAATTACCCATTTACACTTACCGACGAGGCATCAATGCAAAACATTCAAACTAAGATAGATACCTAGCAAAGCTAGAAATATCACCTCAGTATCGACCCAAGTGGGCACCTTGATATAAAATTGAGGAAGCACCTCGACACCCATCCAAAATGGCAGCTCAAGGCTAACTAGTGCACATGATCCAATAAGAGACTAATTTCAAGGAGTCTGACTCATACTACAAGATAAATCCATATATGATTAAACCTCCAAAAAATTTATTCTGAGATCAAGAAGAATGAGCTTACCGCTGGTTTGATTACTTGATACGTCATCTATAGGCCTCATCGTTTGGCCCATGGGTTTTGACTCGGCTCTAACCCATGGGCCAAAGTTCGACCTGAGCCCAAAATTACTTTGGGATTAGGTAGCCTGACCCTAAGCCTTAGGCAGGCTTGGGCCGCATTTATGGGGCCAAGCCCTGTTCGAAGCTTGACCATTTGGGTTGGCCCAAAGCCTGACACGCCGAACCTAAAAAATGTGACATACATACATATACATATATATATATATATATACAGATCAGTTCTTGCGCGGGATCCCGCACGTCTCACTGCGCGCTCACCGTCGGATTGATCCGACGGTGATACATGATTTTTTTTAAACATTTTAAAAGTTAAAAATTTGAAACAATATTCCATAGAGAAAAATTGCGATCTGTGTTCGTGAGCCGCTCAAGAAAATCACCTTCGTGAGCCTTGAATCTCTGATTTTGGTGTCTTCGGTCGTCTACTCCGCTCCTCCGATTTGGGTGTCTCCGGCTTCAGCTCTGGTTGTCTCCTCCGATTGGGTCTTCAATCTTCAACTCTTCGAACTTTCTTGTCTCAGATTTTCAACTGTTGAGCATTGCATCTCTCACATTGAAATGGAGGTAGGAACTCATTTCGTGCTCTCTGGTCTCCAATTCCCATTGGTTGAGTTTTGAATATATGACATTGAATTTTTTGAACATGTTTTCCTGGGTCTAAACAATGCATGAGGCTTATGGAAATTAACTCAATGAGTGGATCGATTAATCTTAAATTAACCCCTTCAATTTCTCCTTGATCTTATGCCTCCTGCAAGTGGAATAAGAAGTAGGAAGTGTGCTTGATTTTCTATAATAAGTAGTTTCAATCATTGGAGTTACGAACCTTTATTAGAGACTGGCTTGCGCCTTTATTAGAAACTGTCCTCTTTTATTTGTTTCGTAGCATGAGTTGATGTCCTGAATTTGTGGCATTTTATAGTTGTTTCGGTGTGCTTATATTGATGTGTTTTTATTTTTTTCCTGGGTCTGAATTTTTTGTGTGATTGGAAGGTTATGAATGAGCAAATGCTTAATGTTTAGGAAGGTGATTTGGGTTCTTCATTAATTCTGATTCAAGAATTCATGCCTCAAGTAGTGTTTGAAAAAATTCCCAAAATAGGATAAGAGTTTGAAGGCTTTGATTTTGAGGCAGAGAGAAAGGAGAACACAAACACATCATTGTTGTTATTACTTTCACTGCCAACTGATAAAGCAGAACCCATGAGCGAAATATGTAAGTTCTGTTGTTGGGTTATAGTTTAAAAAAATTGCTTTGTCAACTTGTTAATTGTTAGTAGTATGCATCATAACATAATCAGTTTTATGCAAAACTTTTTCAATCACCATTCACTCCAAACTATCCAAGATTTGAGCAATGCTTAATAGATTCATAGAAATAAGCAAAGACATCAAGTTTTGGGCAGAGATTAATGCAATTACACAGGTCATTACCATTGATGAGTGACAAAATTTATAAAACATATGTGTTATGTTATGTCGTTAGTAACAATTTAAAATATACTTACAAATGTACAATTAAAATATAGTGAACAAGTAAGAGTCGATCCCACAAGGAGTGATGCTAATAGATATATAATCCAACACTTGAATATAATTGAAAGGGGGGGGGTTAAATCTTGTAATAGATAAAAATTAAGACAAAGAAATTGACGTTGAGAACAAGAATGAGAATTGATATTAATGAAAACAATAGCTAAGACTCACTATCCACCACAAAACATTCCAACAATTTATAAGAAATAATAGACTAACAATTTAAACAAGCATATGATGACAATATTCACAACAAGGTCATGGCCAAACTCAAGTTGTATGATTCTCTCTTAATTGCATGTAAAGTGTATGACGTCTACCTCATTACGTGTATTCTTAATCGAAATCTAGCATGGCGTCTGCATCAATCAACAATTAAGAATCCAATAAGAGCAAAGAGAATATGAATGTCACAAGAATCCTAATACATGGTATTTGTACTTAGGTGTTCGAGAATTGATTTTTCATAATTCATTTTCAACTGAATTATATGTTGCAAGAAAGAACATATTCAACAAGGCAATTGACCATGTTCTACAACAATTAATTCTAATACATGCTTCAAAGTTAGCTACTCAAAGAAACAAGATACTAGAACTCACATAACATGGAAAAATCAAAATCATCATGCTTGTAGAAATTGAAATTCACACAACTTATAAAATTGAAAGCATGCTTAGGGCTTCAAGACAAGCCCTAACTAACAAGAGTTTAGTTATACATAACCAAATAAAACATGAAACATAAAAACATAATTATAAACACAAGCCTTGTTTTTTTCTTTTCCTTCTTGTCTTTTTGCCTCCAATCCTAGCTTCTCTTCCTTCTTGTCTCCCAAGCTCCCCCTCCTAGCTCCTACTCCTCTCTATTTATAGAGAAAATGAGCACATAGTGGAGGAGTTAGTGCCATCTTTTGGTGGTGGATTGTCCATCAAATTGGTGTGGTGGATTGTCCACTCTTTGAATGGAAATGGTATCATCAATGACATCAACATCCAATTACACACTAATCTTGTAACTACATTCTGGGCCTAAACGAAGCCTATTATGAACTCGAACCCTTCATCAATAATGTAGATACAAATGTGTAGATAATTATGGGCTTTTGAATCACTCAATTTGGATATCAGACGCTCAAGTTATGGGCTTCTAAAGGTCTGGTCTGCAAACAGAAATTCTGCTTCGGATATAACTTCCAAACTTGACTTTGGGGCAACCTTTAGAGGCCCAAATGAACTCCGATTTCTGTGAACCAATACTTCCTGAAAAGCTTGAAATGTCCTCTAAACATTTACTGAAGATCAAATCTCATTCCGACAGCTCTTACTACCTGTTAACCTGCAAAACAGCCAAGAAGATCTTAAGTACAATAATCTTGAAAATTCAGCTTTTAAGCACAATTTCTTGGCATTGCTTTGGTAGTATTTTATCACTTTAAAAACGTATATTCTGGCACTTATCATGTTAATTATGGATAATTATGGAAAATTAATGATTTAAAGTTATAATTTTACATATGTAATTAGTAAATGATATGTTTAAAGTGACTTTGGTTATTTCATTGTATTTTATAGGCCAAAGAAGAATCAAATTTGCTTTCATCCACTTGGGAGCCTACTTGCAATTGAAGATCAAACTTTGTTCAACTTACTATTTTTAGTATTTACTATCTTTAGACATTATTTTCTTCATCTCATCAACCACTACTTCAACTTGCTCAAGCCACTTGTTTGTACTTCAAAGTTCTATATATAGGGAGTGGGATGAAGAGAGAAAAACTACTACCATGTAAGAGAGAATTTGAGAGGTGAATTATATGTATTGTGATATTGTAATATTATCTCATTCTTTCTTTCTAGAATTTGTGAGATAAGTGTGTTATCTAATTCTTTTCTTTTCCAATTCTAGCACACTTTCTTCTTAGAATTTGTGTGAATTGTGAGTTATATTAAGGTACGTGTAACTAAATCTCTATTGGTTGGGGCTTAATCTTGAAGCCCTAGACATGTTTTCAATACTATAAGTAGTGTGTATTTTCAATTTCTACAAGTTTTGGTGATTTTGGTTTCTCTATATTATGTGAATTTTGATACTTTATTTCTTTGAGTAGCTAACTTAAGGACATGTATTGAGATTATTCAGTTGTAGAACATAACTCAATTGCCATATTGATTATGTTTTATTTGCAACACATAATTTGGTTAAGAATGAATTATGGAAAATCAATTCAGGAATGTCTAATTGCAAATACCATGTATTAGAGTTCTTGTGGCATTCATATTTTCTTAATTCTTATTGGATTCTTGATTGTTAATTGAAGCAAATACTATGCTAGATTTTAATTAAGAGTACACGTATTGATGTAAATGTCATACACCTTACATGCACTTAAGAGAGAATCATACAACTTGAGTCAAATGTCATGATCTTGTTGTGAATGTTTTCACCATAAGCTTGTTAAGAAATTGTTAGTATATTATTGTTTATGGTTCGATTAACTATCTAGTGGTGGATAGTGAATTCTAACTATTGTTCTACTTAGTCTTCATCCAAAACAATTTCTATCATATTTTAGTTTCAAAGTTTTACTTGCCTTTTCATTTACTGCTTTATTTTATTTCTATTATCAAATCAATTTCAAACTTACCCCCCCCCCCCTGTGTTGGTGTGTGTACTTAAGTCTTTATGATTTAGATTTTGTGTTGAATAAGTAATTATTAGTTAGAAAATATTTGTTAAGCAACTTGTAAGAAACAACCTCTGTGGGTTCGACCCTTGCTTACATACTGTATTATTTATATGATTTATGCGCTTGCAAGGTTTTTAAGTTGTTGAATTAACATTTAAATTTAGATTGTTAATTCAGAGAACAAGTTTTTGGCGCCGTTGTCGGGGAGGCTGTATTTTCTCTGGTTGCATATATATTTTATTTTCTATTAATATTACTTAGTTTTTGATTATTCATATTTTCTGTAGGTACTTCTTTGTGTATGCAAGGATGGCGTTCATTGAAACCAAAGCTTCTTCCTATTGATCTCGAGCTTGAAAGAACTCTTCATCTTCGACAACAAATATTTCAAGATCAACCCAAAATGGCAGAACACCAAGAGGAAGATGAACAAAGGATTGAACGAGAAGTTGCTATACAACCAGTAGCTATTAACAACATGGCACGTCCTTTGAAGGATTTTGCAGTACCTCAGGCCACAAATCAGCCTTCGTGCATCGTCTACCCTCAAACAACCATTGCAAACTTTGAATTGAGGTCTGGTATTATTCACTTGCTGCCTAAATTCCTTGGACAACCCGGAGATGATCCACATATGCACATTAAAGAATTTTTTGAGGTATGTTTAACTATGAAAATAGATGACGTGAACAATGAAGAAATAAGGATGTGGCTCTTTCCATTTTCATTGAAAGAAAAAGCCAAGGAGTGGCTCCACTCTTTACATCCAGCTTCAATCACAACATGGATAGATTTGGCTTCTCGGTTCCTACAAAAATTCTTTTCAGCTAAGAGAACCAATGAAATTCGAAAGAATATTGTGAGCATTCAACAATATGATGGGGAAGTTTTTCATGAATACTGGGAGAGATTCAAACAACTGCTAAACTCTTGCCCTCACCACAACATTCAAGAATGGCCGCTCATGCAATATTTTTATGAAGGCCTTTTGGATTCCGAGCGAATGATGGTAGATGCAGCATCAGGAGGTGGATTAATGAATAAAAATGCAGAACAAGCTAAAGAGATGTTTGAGAATATTACTGCTAATTCTCAACAATTCAACTACCGAAGGCCACCACTAAAGAAAGCTGGAATGTATGAGGTTAGTACATCTAATGTTGAAAATCAAATTGTTCACTTGACTAATCTTATATCACAGATGATGCACTAACCTACCAAGGTCTGTGCCATTTGCACCTTGTCAGATCATTCAAGTGAAGCATGTCCCAGTTTGCAAGATCAAGAGCAGGCTAATGTGTTAGGGACATACCAACCTAATCATAGGCCTAGGAATGATCCTTTTTCGAATACTTATAATCCAGGATTTCGAAATCACCCTAACTTTAGGCGGAGCAACAATCCAAATATACAACAAGATCAGGCTCCAAATTTTCAAGCTTCTTCATCTTATCAGAGTCAACCTGCAGTTCAAAGAAAATCTCTTGAAGACCTCTTGCATTCTGTGGCTCAAAACACTCACAGTTTCATGCAGAAAACTGACAAATCTATAGCCAATCTGGAACTTTAATTGGGACAGATTGCTACTGCCATAAATCACAGAGAACCTGGTAAGTTACCTAGTAAAGTTGTTGTTAATCCTAACACTCATGAACAGGTTCAAGAAATTACCATAAGATGTGGAAAGAAGGTTGGAAAGTTAGATACGGAAAAGCATGAAGAGAAAAACCAACCTAGTACTATTGGAGCATTACCTTCTCCCAAGGCTGTGGTTCCAGCCTCCTCATCGACAGTAAGTCATCCTAACAATCTTCGAGTTGATTTAAATTCACAACATGTTCCTTTTCCTCGTAGATTGATGAAAACAAAGAAAGAACAATACTACAGAGATGTATTGGAGACATTTAGGAAAGTACAAGTGAATATTCCTTTACTTGATGCTGTGAAGCAAATACCAAGTTATGCCAAATTCTTGAAAGACCTCTGCACCAACAAAAGAAAATTTCAAGATCACGAAATTGTGGCTCTGAGTGAGGAAGTTTCAGATGTTCTACAGAGAAAGTTACCTCCAAAATTAAAAGACCCAGGATCTTTTACCATTCCATGTTTCATTGGTGAACAAGGGTTTGAAAAAGCTTTACTTGACTTGGGTGCTTCTATTAATTTAATGCCTTTTTTATGTATGAAGCATTAAATTTAGGTGATCTCAAGGACACTTCAGTAAGCATTCAATTACCAGATCGTTCCATAAAGTACCCAAAAGGATTAATAAAAGATGTGTTGATCCAAGTGAACGAATTAATCTTACCCGCAGACTTTTTGGTACTTGAAATGGAAGATGTTCCTGATCCACGTCAAGGATTGCCACTAATTCTTGGACGTCCCTTCATGGCCAAAGCTGGCACAACAATAGATGTTCAAAAGGGCATTTTGACCATAAATGTGCAAGGAAACACCATTGAATTTAAGGTATTTGATGCTTTGAGGTTTCCTAACGATGAATCTTCTTGTTTTTCTATTGATGTGATAGATAAAATCATGCAAAGAACTTTCAATGAAACTCAAGGAATTGATATATTGGTGAAAGCTTTGACGAATGATGTCCAAGATGTCTTGAGCTTAGATGAACATTTTCTACACACATTGGCAATTCTAAAGGCTGTGCCCACCTTCCCACGTAAGTATTTTTCTCCATTTGAACCTCTTCTTGTGACTGATTCAAAAATTGTTCCTTATGTTATTAGGGCCCCTCAATTGGAGCTTAAACTTCTCCCAGAACATCTGAAGTATGCATATTTAGGAGAGGGAGAGACTCTACCAGTCATCATTGCTTCTAACCTCAGTACTCTTGAAGAAGAAAAACTAGTCAGGATGCTAAAAGAGTACAAAATTGCAATTGGGTGGACCATCGTTGATATCAAGGGAATCAGTCCTACAAAGTGCATGCACATAATTCTTTTAGAGGGAGATTCAAAACCGTCAAGAGAGGCTCAAAGGAGACTCAACCCGGTGATGAAGGAAGTTGTTAAAAAGGAAATCTTAAAACTTTTGGATGTAGGAATTATTTATCAAATTTCAGATAGTAAGTGGGTAAGCCCTATTCAAGTTGTTCCCAAGAAATCTGGCATCACTGTTGTAAAAAATGAAGACAAGGAGTTGGTGGCGCAAAGAGTTCAAACAGGGTGGAGAGTATGCATTGACTACAGGAAGCTCAACACTACAACACGTAAGGATCATTTTCCATTACTATTTATTGATCAAATGCTTGAGCGTCTTGCAAGTCATAGCCACTATTGTTTCTTAGACGGATACTCTGGCTACAATCAAATTGCCATAGCCCCTGAGGATCAAGAAAAGACCACTTTCACATGTCCGTTTGTTACATTTGCTTACAGGCGTATGCCTTTTGGTTTATGTAATGCACCTACTACGTTCCAACAATGTATGATGTCTATCTTTTCTAACATGGTGGAAGAAATAATTGAGGTATTTATGGATGATTTTTCTGTTTTTGGTGATTCTTTTGATATATGCCTCCACAATCTTTCTTTAGTGTTGAAAAGGTGTCAGGATTGCAACTTAGTTCTTAACTGGGAGAAGTGTCACTTCATGGTACAACAAGGTATTGTTTTGGG
Organism: Euonymus europaeus; assembly: GCA_963580455.1. Classification (NCBI taxonomy): domain Eukaryota; kingdom Viridiplantae; phylum Streptophyta; class Magnoliopsida; order Celastrales; family Celastraceae; genus Euonymus; species Euonymus europaeus. Next base: position 8,613,895 of record OY756961.1, on the reverse strand, counting down.
TCATATTATTTCTTGTAGGGGAATTGAGGTGGACAAAGCAAAGGTTGATATTGTGAAGGGTTTACAACCTCCCAAAACTGTTAGAGAAATCCGATCTTTTCTAGGACATGCAGGATTTTATCGGCGCTTTATTAAGGACTTTTCAAAAATTTCACGACCACTATGTCATTTTCTAGGAAAAGATGTGGATTTTGATTTCAATGAAGAATGCATGAATGCATTTCACAAGCTTAAAGAACTTCTCACATCTGCCCCTGTTTTGATGCCTCCATATTGGAATTTGCCCTTTGAATTAATGTGTGACGCCTCTGATTATGCTTTGGGAGCTGTTCTTGGACAAAGATTGAATAATTTGCCTCATGTCATCTATTATGCCTCACGAACTCTAAATGATGCTCAGTTGAATTATTCTACCACAGAAAAAGAGTTGTTGGCGGTTATTTTTTCTTTGGAAAAATTTAGATCATATCTTATTAGAACTAAAGTAATTGTATTTTCTGATCATGTAGACAAGAAAGGGAGCAAAAACGTGGTGGCCGATCATTTGAGCATACTTGCGGATGGATCGAATGAAGAAGAAGATATGCTTCCTTTAGATGAGAGTTTCTCAGATGAACAACTTTTTGTTGTTGAAGTAAAAGATCCATGGTATGCTGACATTATAAATTATAAAGTATTAAAATTAAAATTGGTTCCAGAGGACTTCACTCGTTTTCAAAAAGATAAACTAATCAAGACCAGTAAGTATTATGTTTGGGATGACCCATATTTATGGAAAAAAATTTAGATCAAGTTGTTAGACGATGTATTCCTGAATCTGAAATTAACTCCATATTTGCCTTTTGTCATTCATCTGCATGTGGTGGACATTTTGGTGCAAAGAAAACAGCTCTTAAAGTACTACAATGTGGTTTTTATTGGCCTACATTGTTTAAAGATGCTTATATTTATTGTTCCACATGTGATCGATGTCAAAAAACTGGTAACATTAGTTCTAAAAATCAAATGCCATTGACACCTATACTTATTGTTGAAATATTTGATGTGTGGGGCATTGATTTCATGGGACCATTTCCATCTTCATATGGTTTTCTTTATATTCTCCTTGATGTTGACTATGTCTCTAAATGGGTGGAAGCAATTCCTTCCCGTACTAATGATTCCAAAGTCGTCTTGAGCTTTGTGAAGGAGTATATATTTTCCAGGTTTGGAACACCAAGAGCTATAATTAGTGATGGAGGAAGCCACTTTTGTAATAGATCATTCGAGGCACTTTTAAAAAGGAATGGAATAACACATCGAGTCTCGACACCTTAAAGGGTGTTTCAAATCTTTCATCATGACATGATTTTTACGCTTGAATTGCTAGGGACTAGCAAAAAGCTGGTTGGGAGTTGTGATGAGTGACAAAATTTATAAAACTTATGTGTTAATTGTGGATAATTATGGAAAATTAATGATTTAAAGTTATAATTTTACATATGTAATTAGTAAATGATATGTTTAAAGTGACTTTGGTTATTTCATTGTATTTTATAGGACAAAGAAGAATCAAATTTGCTTTCATCCACTTGAGAGCCTACTTGCAATTGAAGATCAAACTTTGTTCAACTTACTATTTTTAGTATTTACTATCTTTAGACATTATTTTCTTCATCTCATCAACCACTACTTCAACTTGCTCAAGCCACTTGTTTGTACTTCAAAGTTCTATATATAGGGAGTGGGATGAAGAGAGAAAAACTACTACCAAGTAAGAGAGAATTTGAGAGGTGAATTAAATGTATTGTGATATTGTAATATTATCTCATTCTTTATTTCTAGAATTTGTGAGATAAGTGTGTTATCTACTTCTTTTCTTTTCCAATTCTAGCACACTTTCTTCTTAGAATTTGTAATATGAATTGTGAGTTATATTAAGGTATGTGTAACTAAATCTCTATTGGTTAGGGCTTAATCTTGAAGCCCTAGACATGTTTTCAATACTATAAGTAGTGTGTATTTTCAATTTCTACAAGTTTTGGTGATTTTGGTTTCTCTATATTATGTCAATTTTGATACTTTGTTTCTTTGAGTAGCTAACTTAGGGACATGTATTGAGATTATTCAGTTGTAGAACATAACTTAATTGCCATATTGATTATGTTTTATTTGCAACACATAATTTGGTTAAGAATGAATTATGGGAAATCAATTCAGGAATGTCTAATTGCAAATACCATGTATTAGATTTCTTGTGGCATTCATATTTTCTTAATTCTTATTGGATTCTTAATTGTTAATTGAAGCAAATACTATGCTAGATTTTAATTAAGAGTACACGTATTGATGTAAATGTCATACACCTTACATGCACTTAAGAGAGAATCATACAACTTGAGTCAAATGCCATGATCTTGTTGTGAATGTTTTCACCATAAGCTTGTTAAGAAATTGTTAGTATATTACTGTTTATGGTTCGATTAACTATCTAGTGGTGGATAGTGAGTTCTAACCATTGTTCTACTTAGTCTTCATCCAAAACAATTTCTATCATATTTTAGTTTCAAAGTTTTACTTGCCTTTTCATTTACTGCTTTATTTTATTTCTATTATCAAATCAATTTCAAACTTACCCCCCCTCCCTTGTGTTGGTGTGTGTATTTAAGTCTTTATGATTTAGATTTTGTGTTGAATAAGTAATTATTAGTTAGAAAATATTTGTTAAGCAACTTGTAAGAAACAACCTCTGTGGGTTCGACCCTTGCTTACATACTATATTATTTATATGATTTGTGCGCTTGCAAGGTTTTTAAGTTGTTGAATTAACATTTAAATTTAGATTGTTAATTCAGAGAACAACCATGCAAAAGCACAACTGACTTGTCCTCCATAAGTATCAAACTCTAAACTTTGAACAAATATGAAATAGATGCTGCTTGTTTTGAATATCTTCCTCATTCTTACCAATAATGTCCTTGTGAGTGAAAGCAACCTATATAAACAATAGTTGCATTAAGATTAATTACGGTGCATGGATGAACTAAAAAATAAGCAATTACAGCAGCCATCATAAAAAAAAGTGGAGTTTAAACTTGTGAATTCACTTTTTCACAGTCCATGAAATTGAAAACTAAGAAGTTGATACTAACCATTCAAAAACAAAAGAAAATTTTGAAATTAGCTTACCATGACAGAATTAGTTGTCATGCAATTTCTAAATAGGAGTATTTTCATTGTAGATATACCTACAGAAATAAGTCCCTAGAATCTATCATATGCAAATTCAAGATTTAAGTGCCCGATTCAATCAAGAGAAATCATAAAAGAAGAGAACCAACAATCACAACAGAAGAGAACCAGCAATCTCACATGCAACCTCATCTCTTGAAAATTATTAGCAAATCGTTAAACTCATTTAGAGCTAGGGTCGGGCTCCAAAGAACTAGATGAAACAAAACCAAAATCATGAGATAGAAGACAAAGATTGAAAATAAAGAACTCACCAGATCGAAGACCCACTAACGAGATCGAATACGAAAATTGCAGATGAAGAACGAAGAGGCTGACTGGAGAAGACAATCGGTGAGTGAGAACAGAAAAGACGATCGGAGAGTCAGAACGGAAAAGACGATCGGATCTGGAGCGATGGAACTCAACCTCACGAACATATTTGGGAAAGTTAAGAAAATAATTCTATTTTTATTGAAAAATAAATAAATCAACTTTCACCATCGGATTGATCCGACGGTGAGAGCGGGATCCTGCACGACAATTAGTCAAGCGGGATCCCGTTTATGATCAAGCCTGTATATATATACGACAATTCTTAAGTGAGGGATCCCTCACGAATTTTTCCGTGCGGGATCCCTCCCTCACCACACATTTAGGTGTGGTGGTGGGCCCCATCACGTGTCTGGCCCACCACCACACCCAAGTATGTGGTGAGGGAGGGATCGCTCATATGATAAGTGTTGTGTATATATATATATATATATATGCATTGTGTAGTGCATTTATACATTGCACTATAATAACATATTTATAAACATGGATTTATATGCATGTACTCGATTTTCGTATATGATAAAAATGAAATGATTATTTTTATTCTTTTTTCTATTAAATTTTGATTATTTAATTAATATATATGATAAAAATAGTTAAAGTCCGAGCCGAAACTCACAAGCCGAAGGCCTGTGGCCCTCCCAAAAGTTCGAACTTCTTGGACCTAGGTAGGGTTTGGGCTCAAGTTTTTGCATCAAGTTCGGTCCGAAGTCGATTTTCGGGCTTAGAGTGAGCCTAGGTCTCATATTTTCCAGCCAGATGCCAACCCCTTGTCATCCAGATCGGTCCCTTTTTTAATGTTATCAGATATCATATAAATTTATCTTTTAGACATTCAATATGAGACTAAACTTGAATCATCATGTCAAAGCCTAGTGCATAGACACGAAAGTATTACTCTCAATGAGAAGATAAAACCTTAGAAATCCATATAGTTTGATTTCATAGAGATTCACCACTAGACTATCATCTAAAATATTATCAATCTAATATATATTAAGGAATCAGAAGGGAGCTCTAATTCCAAGATTTTTGAAATAACATCATTTCAACTACAAAATCTTAATTCTAGTTGAATTATAAATTACTTATAATAGCATATTTGGATTTTGAATAAATGAGAGAGAAAACTAATTTAAATATTTCTAAATGGAGTAATAAGTCACTACAGAATTGCAAATTTATATACTCTTCCAACGAGGGTCTCAAATACTCGCGTGAGGGTATAGCAGGTTGTTAATCAATTGGATGAAAATCTAATTATGAATGTCTCTAAAATTAAATTTTATAGATTCAAATGATATTAAGTTTGATTCTCACTCAGAACAAAATCTTCGCGGCCATACACTAAACTTTGATCTAACTTATCTCGTCGTCAAATGACGGTTTGAGTTTAGACCTATCAAAAAATTGTTACCCGAAAAAATTCAAAAATTTGTATAATGTCATTCTCAATTAAATAATAAATAAAGACAGGTTGTTACCTCAAAAAATGTTATTAAAAAATTACAATCGTAATGGGTAATGAGACAGGTTGATCTCATTTGGGCCGGCATGGACATAAGTGCGTGGTGTTGAATGCTGGCCTGTTATCAGCAGGCCTGAGCCCTCGTTATCGAGCGAGTTTCACTCTTCCTGAAGTAACGTACTTGAAAGAAGCTGAATTTCTCCCTCCTCCAATCCACGATCTCTCTATGTGTGCGGCTTTCATATTCAGTACAAGAACACAGATCCTCTCGCTATCGTCTCCAATTGGTCTGTTTACCTAGGTATAAAAACCATATTTGACTCTTTTTTTGTTTGTTTCTTGAGAAACTTGTTAGAGATTTGAATTCAAAATAGTTGAATCTAATACTTTCAAGTTTTTTATTCCGAACTAATTAGATTCATGGCTTTTATGGTTTGCCGCATTGGGGTATTTCCTGAGTTAGGGTTCGTTTAAGTTTTCTGAGGGGTTTTTTATTGGATTCATGAATTTATAACTTGACTTTCTAGATTATGGTAGAAGTAAAATTTAGATAATTTGAAATAAAGAGCATAATAATCTGAGATTTGGATTTTTATTTATGTTTTTGAGGTCTGGTGAACCAAAGCGGTCTTGAAGAATCAAGGGGTGGTATTTGTGGGGCTTAAAGGGCTTGTCCTCGGGTAGCTCTCTACTGTTGGATCTAACCACTATCAGATCATAACCAGCAAATCAAAGGCAACAATGGACCAGCTGAGATCGGCTTTGGAAGAACACATGGACCAAATGGCTGACCTAGTACAAAAATTATCTGTGGAGATCCGCTCTGGCCTCAAACCTGCCTCTGAGAACTTTATCGGTTTTTTCCATGCCATTGACTGGAAGGTTTATCTGTTTTTTTCATTTTAATTTTTCCTGTAATGAATGTGGTATCATACAATCATTATATCGTTTTTGGTAGAAAAGTTATACTGTTAGTTGTATCCAGTTTGGTGATGTTATAGATTGCATAAAAATGAAATCAATTTTGTGTTTTTGCCATATTTTTTATGGGGAACAATAGATTGGGGACTATTGGGAAATTGTTCCTTTCCTGCCTGGCTTGTGTGAAGGATTTACGTTGAATATAGTGCATCTGTCAGATTGATGCGTTCTTTATGATGTGTGATTGTTCTCTCATAATTTGAATTCTTTTATTTCTTTGAAGTCATATGTAACACCGGCTAAATGTGGATTAAATTGTTTTCCCCATTGTCTTCTTCAGTAATTTGACTGGGATATCTTCTGTATTATATATCTAATTTGGTCTTGGATGTATTGCTTGCTTTACCAGGAGCCTTGGTTAATTAGCTTACTGGGTTTCCATCTGGTGTTACTGATAGTAACTATAATGTCAAGAAAGAATACCAACTTCCAAATGTTTTTGTTCCTTCTGTCATGTAAGTTTCTACTTTCTTGCCTTAAACAAAATCATATGTCTTTAGTTGCTTGATGGTTACATGATTTCACATTTCAACCGCTTTAGGCAATGGTTTTGTTTCCATTATTACTTAATACTGTAAATATGAGGCTTTGCATGTTAACAACCTAAAGAAATTCATGTGTAGGATTAAGGTAAGAAGTGCCAGTAGCCTTCATTTTTGGAAAATAAATAAAAGCATGTAGTGGCTGTCATCACAACACTTAAATTCTCCAAAAATGAGAGAGAGAGAGAGAGAGAGAGAGAGAGAGAGAGAGAATCAGCAGATTTTGATCGCCCATTACTGATTGGTAGGATACAGAATATGCTCGTAGTGATTGTTTAAGAATTTTTGAATTCACTTCAGTTTTCTGTTTCTCTCTTGCTAGTGAGTCTCGTGTTAGAAGCATTAATTGCAGGAATTTAATATGTTGATGATGTTTCTTATAATTGTGGAATATCCAATTGGGATTCGCATATAGCCTCACTCTGAGATGGGGCAAGGATAGGAGGACTTTTGCGCATAATATTTTCTGTGGAATGGAAAATTACACAGAATATTAGATGCGGTAAAGACAATTACAGAAGCAATATACATGATACTCTTCTTTGGTTTTGCTGCTTAATAAAATATTCTTTTGCACTTTAGAGAATAAATATTCTTAATAAAATATTTTAAGAGCGGTAAAATTGAAGCCAGACTTGGTTTCTACTTTCTAGGGTTGAAAAACCAGTTGAATGCCCAATGAATAAGAAGAAGGATGCCTATAGCAAGTCCAATGAGATTTATTACATTAAGGTTACAGCATCACTTTAATCCCAACTATTAAATAAGATACCTTTTGTGGTACCACTTATTGTAGGAAGGGAATTGGACCACTCAAGCCTCTTTACATCTCTGGTTTGCTTTTAGGCTTCGCTAGAATGCAATCACATATATGCTATATGCACATTTTGCTAGACTGCAAGCACATACTCGCGCATTCAGATAATTAATTTTGATATACTTTCTCCATTCACTTTTTATGAATGTGTCCTTGAAATCCTACTTGACTTGAATCCTTATAATTGAATTTGAATAATTATTGACCATCCTAACATATTCTGTTAAATGGTGCAGTGGCTGGAGTATATCTTGCTGAGAGGCTCAATGGTATCCTGAGGGACAACTGGAGGAACTTTGCAACCCAAAATTATTTTGACCCACAGGGCGTTTTTCTCTCAGTTCTTTGGTCTGGACCTCTTCTAGTCATTGCACTGATAATTTTGGTCGGTATTTGCAATCATTTGTTTGCTGATTCTATTATCTGCTACCCTTTCTCAGTTCTTGCTACCCGTTTTTATCTGTTATCTTTGTTTTGCAGATAAACACCCTCTTTTCCTTATGTTACCTGATTGTTAAATGGAAGAGAGCTGATTTAAGACACCGGGCAAGGCTTTCTCGTAACAAGCAGGATTGACTCGCTAGCTATACAGCTTTCCTGGAGAAGATACCTTTTAGTATGAGGGGTATTTCTTAATTTTGCAGCAGTTATTTCACTTATTGATACTGTCATATTGAGCTGTTCTGTGCACCTGCTTGTGCTGTGTTTACATGTTTTTAGTGGTTTCACAATTAAACTTGTTGGTCTTCTTTTATTTCTGGATTTTGTTTCTTTCTCACTGAACCGTTTGATTCTTTTGCTATGCCTTTCAACATGCATATCATATTATCATCGGGAAAGTTGCAACAACTGCCAAGCATTGTGGAATTTGACGATTTTTCATATGTTTTCCTTTCGTTTTATTCTAAGCGGGTGTAGTGTACTGCACTTTTCTCACTCGGAAAGGAAAATCGTTGGCATTTTTAAATGCCAATTGGTGCATAGTGGTGCAAATGACCGTTGGGGAATTGCTTAAGGGCAATTCTACAAGGGTGGTAGGTACCCGATTCAATTGTTTTGCCAAAAACTCTAGAATTGTTTTGCACAGAATGTTTTTCGTTTATCGAATTTTTATGTTTTTTTAAACGTTCAATTTCATTTTTATTTAGAACAGAAAAATGTACCATTAAACTCTGAGAATCTGTCAATTCCATCTAAATTTTTAGTCAAGAACATAAAAACAATACGCAATAGTAGATATTGAGTGAACACTACAATATAACAAGGAAATCTGAAAGGGAGAAAATTTCGAGTCTATAAAGCAATAACATTCGAAATAATTCACTATGCAAAAATAGGTTGCACATGATTTACACAATCTCACATTGTACATCGAACATCTAGATATAGTGTATGTTGTGAACCATAGCCACAATCTTACATTGTATTTTGAACATCTAGATCTAGCGTATGCTTTGATCCATGGTCGAAGTTACATTGTATTTTGAACATCTAGATCTAGCGTACGCTTTGATCCATAGTCGAAGTCAACTTTCTATGTAGTTTACCTTAAAATCTGGTTGAACCAATCTTGTTTGGAGTCCACCAAATCAGAACATGCATTTGGAATCCACCAAGGACTAGAGAGAGACGAGTACCTTATATGAGAAACAGTAGTCGAGATCGATGGAGGGAGTGAAGAAGGAATCGTTGCAAGAGTGCATCGTAGAGAGAGATAGAGGATCGTCTACAGTGAATCGCTATCATAGTCGGTAATGGTGCTGTGTAGGAGAAAAATACGAGGCCCCCATTCCATATATGGGAGGACATGATCGTCCTCAACAACTTTCATAGACGTGAAACGCTATGAGACGTTGATTCATATCAACGTATCACTTTGGATCGCGTTTAAGCGGTGCAAAACGCAATTTAAAAGAATTCGTTTGGTATGCACATCGTTTTTACTGTGGTTCATACTTTTAAGCTATGGAAAAAGCATAACAAACTAACTCTTACTAACAACTATTTTTATCAACAAATCTTCCAAAAGATGTAATAATTATCTCTCTAAAACTCTAGCTCTCATAAAGTTCATATTTAGCTCACATTAAAATCACTCAACTATAGGAGTACATTGTATGTAAACAAAGTACATGAAACTTGATTCAAAAATGTAGAACAAAAGCTTAAGAAAGCATTTGGTTTGTATTTCAGTTTTCAATTTTTAAAATTATTTTCAGTTTTTTGTTTTGAGGATTTGTTTTCAGAAAACCGAAAATGCTTTTGGTTTTATTGTTCTGAAAAATAATTTTTGAAAATGAAAACTGGAAAATGCATTTGGTTTGCAATTTTTGAACAATACTTTTATGATTAACATATTAATTATATAAAAGTAACATAATATATGAAGTTACAAACTCTAAATAATACATACATGTTTTAATATGCATTAAAGTATTTTCTAAGTTAAAATAATTTAATAAGTACTTTCAACACTACCACAAGCTCCTGAATGATTACATACATTTTTCAATATGCATTAAAATGCGTTCTAAATTAAAATTAGTAATGAGTCGCTGAGTAGTCATTCCACATTTGCGTAGCTATTTGATCTCTGAGTTGCCCCATTTGAGCAGTTTGACTGATATCAAATTGTATGACTTCATCAGTCTAATTTGACTCCGTAGCATCTTCAAATATCATATTCTACGTTGAGTATTGGGCAAAATGTGTATCCAAAGCGTGCTCCTGCCTAATGAAATTATATACTACGCAACATGCAGTAGGAATCTGTCTTTACCTATAAAGAGGATAATTAAGCATTAACATCAAAATGAGAAATCTTGGCTTTAAAACTTCAATGCAATGTTTAATAATGTTCCGGCACGAGGAGTGTCTATAATTGAACAATTTTTCCTTTTCAAGTGGTCTTTGACGTCCACGATAATCACGCAAATTATATCTTCGACCTCGATAAGGGGCAAGAAATCCAGGCATATTAGGATGTCAACATTAATAAGGTAAAATTGATATGCAAATTAAGTATAATTAATTCTTTAGTACAAAAAAAAATACCATTTACTTGATAAAACTATTCCAAGGTTTACATTATACGTCCTCATGACATTGAAAAGTTATTTTCAACATTTGTTACAGCGTCAATGAAGACTCGCGAATCATATTCCGTGCATTCCCATCCGGAGAAAATGAAGGTGAATTTCCTATCAAAATTGCAAGCCAACATCACATTTTGGGTCACATTAGTCCCTTCCATGGAAAGATGTTTGTTTTGAAGCAGGTGCCCACGCGACAACATGTGTACCATCTATCGCTCTAATATAATCCTACACTGAAATCGTATAATCTTGTTATTTTAGGAATGATGTCTAAAACAATTAAAAATATTTGAACTAACCTTGAAGTAGAGATATTTTCTCAATAGATGCTCATGCACGACATCCTGATTTGTTGGCCTGATAATCTCAGTACCCAACATAAAAACAACTCGTATTACTCTTTTGAATCATTTATTAATTGTATGATTAGAATGTTGGAACCGATCAACAATTACACGATACCTAGTGGTGTGCCCTATTATCATTAAGAACATTGCAACGCCTTCCTCGACATTCACTTTCTTTCCGTCTTTCAAGAAGCCTCTCTCTTTCAGCACATCACAGAAATTCATAAAGACATGCTTCTGCATTGGAAATATATCATGGCACATAGTTGGATTTCCATTTAAAACTTCAAGAACGAACATCTTTCCAGAAAGTATTGAGGTATTGAGATTATCAGGCCAACAAATCAGGATGTCATGCATGAGTGTTTATTGAGGAAATATCCCTACTTCAAGGTCAGTTCAAATATTTTTAATTGTTTTAGACCTTGTTCCTAAAATAACATTACATGATTTCGGTGTAGGACTGTATTAAAGCGATAGATGGTACACATGTTGTCGCGTGGGCACCTGCTTCAAAACAAACATCTTTCCGTGGAAGGAAAACTTATGTGACCCAAAATGTGATGCTAACTTGCGATTTTGATATCAAATTCACATTCGTTTTCTCCAGATGGGAAGGCACGACAAATGATTTGCGTGTCTTCATTGACGCAGTAACAAGGGCTTAAAATAACTTTTCAATGCCATGAGGAGGTACAATGTAAACCTTGAGATAACTCTATCAAGTAAATGGTATTTTTTTTGGTATTAAAGAATTAATTATACTTAATTTGTAGATCAATTTAACCTTATTGATTCTGATTATCCTAATATGCCTGAATTTCTTGCCCCTTATCGAGGTCGAAAATATCATTTGCGTTATTATCGTGGACGTGGAAGACCACGTGGGAAAGAAGAACTGTTCAATTATAGACACTCCTCGTGCCAGAACATTATTGAACGTTGCATTGGAGTTTTAAAGACAAGATTTCTCATTTTGAAGTTAATGTCTAATTATCCTCATTATAGGTAGAAACAAATTCCTATTGCATGTTGTGTAGTACATAATTTCATTAGGCATGACACGTTTTGAAAACACTTTTTGCCCAATACTCAACGGAAAATATGGTATTTGAAGATGCTACGGAGTCAAATTAAGTTGATGAAGTCATACGATTTGATACCAGTTAAATTGCTCAAATGGGGCAACTCAAAGATCAAATAGCTACGCAAATGTGAAATGACTACTCAATAACTCATTAGTAATTTTAATTTAGAAAGTATTTTAATGCATATTGGAAAATGTATGTACTTTAATGCATATTAAAACATGTATGTATTATTTAGAGTTTTTAACTTCATATATTATCTTACTTTTATATGATTAATATGTTAATCATAAAAGAATTGTTCAAAAACTGCAAACCAAATACATTTTTCAGTTTTCATTTTCAAAAATAGTTTTTTCAGAATAATCAAACCAAACACATTTTCAGTTTTGGTGGCTTAGTGGACATGACGTGTGTCATATATATCTCAATTCTTAGATTTCACAAAGTATAATTAATAAGCAAAAGAGGACAAGCCGCAAAACACAAAAGTCAACATTCATGATTTATAGATATCACAACTTGTATGTATAGTGCAATAGCAAACTGTTAATACCATTTCCATTTAAGACTAGGCCCAACTCACATAGTTAACTCTTGATGGTTAGTCAGCGCTTGCCCAGATAGATGACAGAAGCCAGCCTAAGAAGAGTTGTCCATGAAGAAGCAATTAAGCTCATGTGAGAGGAGTCCAAATCTAAGAATTAGTGTGCAAGAGGTGTTCCTACAAATGTGAATCTAGTAACTGAATCATGGGACACGTCCCATAAAGTTGTGTAAATTATGGTTGTTGTTAAGGGAGCAGTCAGTTACGATTTGGAAGTTCAAGTTTATGCCCAGAAAAATAAGGTTAATGAAAGAAGGACGTGGGACATGGCCAAAAACGGTGGAAGACAGGTCTTAAGTAAGTTGGTAAACGGAAGGAAAAGGATCAGTGAATCAATCAAGAAAAACACAAGACTCAAATAGAGTTTTCTCTCCAAAATTCTCATACATTCTTAGTGAATTCAGTTTCAATTCAAATTGCTAGTATGTTGTCGATCAGGATATTTTTGTGTTTAAATCATTATTGTTAAGTATCAAATGCCAGCAATCGTTGTGTCAATTTATGCTTGGTGTCATTCTGCTTTTAATTCTGTCAATCTCAACCAAGCGCACTTTAGTTGAGTTGGGGGATATATGATTACTAAGGTCCCAAGATAATCTGTACGTTCATTTTATTTAGTTAGATAATAATTGATGTAATTTTTATATTCTACAGTTGAGACACTATAATATCTGACACACTTACAACAAACACCATTTTGTTGCATTCTATCATTTATGCATCGACTCTTGGTGTGTTGAAGAGGAAATGATGTGGAGATCATCTAGGCAGATAATCATCCTTTCATGACTACCTCAAACCAGGTGGAAGCTCGTTATATCATTTTGAATGTGGACCAATCAAATGTACAACAAAAGAGAAATAGATGCAGAAAGTAGTGGAACACTTGTTACAATCGAACACTTGTTACAACCATTGGTAATCATTCCATTTAGGCCGAGGAGGTTGAAGCCAATCATTGAAGAAATCCTATGAAAACACGATCTAAAGATGAAAAAGAGGTAGTGACAACCACAATCAACAAACTAACTGCACAGACTGTCATAAACAAAATTATGATAGAAGAGATCGATGAAAAGAAGACAATAGTAGAAGAGGAAGATGGTTATAATGTGAAGCTGCAAGATGAAAAATTATGTTGGAATAACTTGAAGGCAGCACCGGCATGTTTGAATGATTTACAGGCCGAAGCTCAGAATCCTCTTAAGGAAGTAAACTTTGGGGGGGGGGGGGGAGGGTGCAAAAATAGCCTAGAGTGACATTCATAAGCGCTACATTGGACCCTGTTATCAAGGTACAACTTGTACATTTATGCCATGAATTTTGTGACTACTTTGCTTAGGATTATCATGAAATGTCAGGATTGGACAGAAAGATAGTAGAACATCGACTACCTATATAACTAATAATGTACAAGCCATATCAGTAACCACCGAGAATGATGTCTTCTAAAGTGGAATTACGTGTGAAAGATGAAATACAAAAGTTGATTAAGGTCGAATTCATACGGCCTACCAGGTATGCTGAATTGTTAGCAAATATTGTACCAGTAGTGAAAAAAATGACAAAATACAAGTATGTGTTTATTTTCGAGATTTAAATAAGGTTACATCAAAAGATGTCTATGTTATGCCTATTGCTAATATAGTTATAGATGGTGTATCTCAACATGAATTACTGTCTATGATGGATGGTTTCTTTGGGTACAATCAGATTTATATTGTAGAAGAGGATGTCTCTAAATCAACATTTTGATGTCTAGGAGCATTAGGTACTTACGAATGGATAGTGATGCCATTTGGACTGAAGAACGCTGGCGCTACCCACTAGCATACCATGAATGCGATTTTTCATGATTTGATTGGTTGAAAACTAGAGGTATACATTGATGATATCCTTGTGAAATTTGTGAAATCTCATGACCATCTAGCTGGTCTCAGGATGGTGTTTAAGAGAATGTGCCAATATCACTTGAAACGCAATCCTCTAAAATATGCATTTGGTGTTAAAGCTGCAAACTTTCTAGGCTTTTTGGTCTATCAGAGAGGCATGAAGGTTGACCAAAACAATACCAAGGCAATTTGTCAAGCTTAACAACTAAAGAACAAGTAACAATTTCAAAGTTTCCTCGGCCAAGTAAATTACCTTAGGAGATTTATATCTAATCTTGCAGGTAAAACCAAAGTTTTTTCGAAGCTGTTGAAGTTAAAGAAAGAGGATATCTTCAGATGGGAGCTCAAACATGAGGAAGCCTTTCAAGCCATCAAAATCTATCTTAGCAAGGCGCTAGTTCTCATGCCACCCAACATGAATAGACCTTTGAAATTGTATCTCTCAACAACTGATGATTCAATTGGGTGTCTTCTTGCTCAAGATGATGAAACTGGTAGAGAAAGGGCAGTTTACTACCTCAGTAGATTGTTGGTAGATGAATAGAAGCATTATTTGGTGGTTAAGAAGATGTGCTGACCTTGTACTATGCTTGTACCAAATTGAAGCATTACGTGCTCCAGGCAAAAGTGTACGTGATCTCAAAGCTTGATCTAATCAAGCATATGTTAACAAGGCCTCTATTAATAGGGAGAATAGGTCGGTGGTCTTTGGCCTTAACCGAGTTCAACCTTAAATGGAAACGACAACATGCAATAAAAGGACAGGCTTTGGCCGAAGTTTTGGCGGACCATTCTTGCCTGGAAATCCCTAAAGGGGTATAAAATACAGCATATTCCATATTGACAATCCAACAAGAGGAAGAAGAAGAATGACTGCTTAGATTTGACTAATCAAGTACAAAAGCATCTGTTAGTGCTGGGATAGTAATTCAATCTCCAAGAGGTACGAAAACCGCTTTAGCCTTTAATTTGGGTTTTGAATGTACTAACAACTAGACAGAATATGAAGCGTTGATTATTGGCTTGGAGATTTTTCATGAATTAAAAGCCAAGAATATTTTGGTGGTTGGAGACTCTCAGCTGATCTTGAAGCAACTATCTGGGGAATATAAGTGTGCTAGCTTTTCCTTGGCACCGTATTACAGTATTGCCTTACAACTCCTAGATGATCTTGAAGAAGTTGAGCTCAAGTACATTCCACAGAATCATAATTACGAAGGCAATAGACTAGCCCAATTAGCCTCTAGCTTGACTATGCCAGATGATATAGTGTAACAGATTATTACGGTGGAAGGGCAATCTCATCCAGCCATCAAAGACAGAGGCATGGTAGTAATCTGTTTAGCTCTTGAAGATCTGATGGAAGATTAGAGAAAGGAGATCATCAACCATCTAAAATATCTAAATGATCATGCCTCAAAGAAGGTCAGGGTACTGGCTTGCATTTATGTGCTGATCGAAGACGAGTTGTTCAGAAAAGCAGTTGATGGAGTATTACTACACCGTCTTGACTTCCTAGTTGGTATTAAAATTATGAAACAAGTGCACGAAGGTATTTGTGGGGCCTATCAAACTGGCTCAAAGATGCGATGGCTGTTACGAAGACATGGGTACCATTGGTCCACCATCTTGAAGGATTGTATCCAATATGCCAAATGCTACCAGCAATGCTAGAAGTGTGGTAGTATTCAAAGAGTTCCTACAATTAACATGAAACCTATTGTGAAACCGCGACCATTTCTAGGGTGGGCATTGGACATCATTTGGAAGATTTTTCATGTTTCTTCAAAAGGACACCACTTTAATCTAGTTGCTACAGACTACTTCACAAAGTGGGTGCAAGTCATACCTTTGGAGAAAGTAGAATAAAGTGAGGTGGTTGATTTTATCAAAGAGCTTATCTTCAGGTTTGGGACTCCATAAACCATTACTACTGACCAGGGAACAATGGTTACTAGAGGTGATGTAAAGGTTCTGTTGGAAGATTATGGAATCAAACTTCTCATATCTACTCCATACTATGCTCAGGCTAACGGACAAGCAGAGGCTTAGCGCCTGACACAAGATACCACTAGAGATATTATGGGCTTCTCGCATATGAAAGAGAAAAAGCACACCTTCCAGTCCTTATGCCCTCACTTATGGGCATGATGTAGTATTTATCTATGGAGCTGGTAGTTCCTTTCTTAAGGATTATAAGACAACATCATCTATATGCTGATGAGTATTCAGAGGCCATGGCAATGGAACTGGAACAATTAGATGATGGCAGGATGGAGGCTCTAAACAAGATGATTGTGCAGAAGAAGAAAGTGTCCAAGGCAAACATCAAGAAAGTGAAAAAAAGGTATTTTATAAAGGCCAAATGGTGCGGAAAGTGATTCTACGACCAGGAACAAAAGATCGAGAGCTGAAAAAATGGTCTCCCAATTGGGAGGAACCATTCAAAGTGCACAAACTTTTACAAGGGAATGCCTATTGGTTGGCAAACTTAGATGGTCAACCGAATAGAAGATTTATGAACGGCAAGTATCTAAAGTCGTATGTTCCCAGTATTTGGGAATTCGTCTCTATACATATGACTATGTAAAAACTGGTTGTTTTAGTCGTATATAAGCAGGCCATCTATGACCACAAAAGATGAATAAAATGTTAGATTGCCTTAGGCCACAAAAGAAAGCAAGCAGTCATAGATAGTAGCATAATGCTCATACTGTTCAAAAGAAAGGCCAACCAATGGCCAACAAAAACAAAGTAACACAAAATATTTCAAAACAGAAAAGGATCAGAAGGAAAGGCCAAATAATGGCCAACAAAAACAAATATCCAAGAAAAGCGACCAAAGGAATTGTTCAGAAAACAACATCAATCCAGCATGTGCTTTAAAGTAGACCAGGTAGTCTTATGAACATGAAGATGGGACTGAGTCAACTGCAAATCAACATACCAGACTTGGACTTTGAATAATTGTTGGCTGATAGTAGACCCAAGAGTATGAAGTTCTGATTTAGAAGTTTGGAACTTATCTTGTATTTGGTTCCTCATGTCGAATTGGCGCTCAATTTGATCTTTTTGAGTTTGGATCTTGAGTTCCAGTGTTTCAATTTCTCCTTGAGCAGTAAGGATTGCTATTTGTAGCTCAACGTCTTCAGCAGCCAACTTCTCAGAATTTCATAGCAAACCTTTATAATAAACTCGATCTGTGTTGAGCTTTTCCAAATGATAAGTTAAAGACTGTTCCTAAGTGGCATCCTGTTGAAAAACGAAAGGCAAATGACGCAATTCACGTTCAAGGTGGATGAGCCTATTTTTAGCATTAGGAGCAATTCTTGCATCTGCTTAGAGAGTTTTTAAATGCTTCATGGCATTCTTGCTATAGTCTTCTTGAACATCAACGAGGTCTTTACTTAGAATGCACACCATTTCATTGGTGGCATGTTGCAGTTCATGTTCAATGAGTATTTTACTCACGGCAGGAGACGGAGATAGAAAAGAAAAATCTAAACCAGCCAATGGATCCACCAAAGTAGTAGGGACTACTGAGGTTAGTAGCTTATATGGCTTTACTTACAGTCATGCATTCGGTTATTATTGAAAGACTATTCTATAATTAACAATCATAATCGAGTAATGAATGTACCAAGGATGAATGAGTTGTGCTCGACTCCACAACATGTTGAGCTGAAGTTTTGGGGGTCGCCTCAAAAGTATTTACAACATGGCTGGTGGAAACTTGCTCATTATCATCCTCTTCGGAGATACCATCAGAGTCACTACCAACTTCTTTATATACTTCAATCGGCACGAAACTAGAGTGAGTTCTCTACAAACGAGTAGTTGGTCGTTGAGACCTCCGTAGAGCAAATGGGGCCAGGACCTTTTTCTTGGGCGAAGTAGGTCTTTACTATTTTCAACCTCTTGGATGAAATTGGGACAGCAAGAACTGCCACACAGCAGTTTGTCAAATAAGGAAATCAAATACACAAATGGACAGGAACTAAGAAATACTTACTCGCAGTTATATGAGCATAGCCTGAGAAGGGAAATTCAAGAGAAGGTAATAGGTTAATATAGTAATCTTCTCTCCAAAATAGATAAGGGGTAGTGTAGTCTTGTTTGAAGGGAGGTAACAATTGGAACACGAACTTCTTCGAGGAATTATTATTGGCAGCATCCTGATTTTCTATCACCTCTCGAGACTGTATTACTGTCCTTTCTTCACCAAAGAAGTTATAGTGGTGGAGGCGATCCAAAGGAATGCCTTGGGTACTAGTTGTCTTGCACAGAAATGGGGGTTGTAGGCTTTAAAGCCACATGCAGGATTTATTAGATTATCCACATTGGCACCTTTATGGAGGTACCTAGGGGTAGTGACACAAGCCCAAAAGTCTCGAATGGGGAAGTCCACGATATTAGAAAAAAAGCACATGAAATGATAGTGAAGGGAATTGAGGACCACCTGCGAAGTATAAGAAAACATAAAATATTATATGGTCGGGCGAGTAGGGAACAACCTCAGGAAGAAATTGAACATTTCAACAATTGATTTCTCACTCGTGCAAGACAAAACAATTTTCCATAGGAATAAAATCGAAGAGGAAATTTATAATTGGGTGCACGCAGAAAAGTGAAATAGTGAAATAACCAAAGTTGAAGGAGCCAGTGACTACCAAAAATGCGGTGGAAGTATGGGCATTCAAAGGTGCAAAGGGACATACAATTCTAAATGTGACCTAGACATATTCTGCCTAAAGCTACGTTCTGACCTTCAGCCAAGGCACATGCAAGTGATAGATAATCCTTGGCAGGTTGATTGACAAAAGTTTCGAAGATATACCTGCTAATCAGACACCAAAGGAAAAGAATATGTCTCAATAGCTGGGGATGCCAGTACGTTTGGCGGAGCTTAACCCTTTGTATGAATAGAGTTTCTTCTCTTCAATTCCCACTTCTCCTATACGAATAAAGGAGAAAAAACTTCATGCATGTAGTGCTATGCTGTGCAATCATATGCAAAGACCAACCAAACTTTTATCTTACTAAGATAGAATCACTTGTACTCACACCTGGCAATTTATCAACATGACATTTTATTCAAAACATGCACACAGTGCATTAGTAGAACAAACCATGTGTCACAATTCACGCCTATGTATCATAAAGGATAATAACTGTGCAATATATGGACAAGCCACGTGTTACAATTGAAGGACATATCACAGGGTAAGTACAACGTGCATTAGAGAAGCAAGTCATATGTCTCAATGTATAGTATATCACAAAGTATCATATATTTGGTGCCGCAGTGGACATGCCGTGTGTCATATATATCTCAATTCTCAGATTTCACAAAAGTATAATTAATAAGCAAAAGAGGACAAGCCGCAAAACACAGAAGTCTCCATTCATCATTCATAGATATCACAGCTCATATGTATAGTGCAATAGCAAATTGTTAATACCATTTCCATGTAATTCTTGGTCCAGCCCACATAGTTAACTCGTGATGAAGAAGCAATTAAGCTCATGTGAGAGAGGAGTTCAAATCTAAGAAGAAGTGTGTAGGAGGTATTCCTATAAATGTGAATCCAGTAACCAAATCATGGGACACGTGGCATGAAGTTGTGTAAATTATGGTTACTGTCAAGGGAGTAGCCAATTATGATTTGAAAGTTTTAAGTTTATGCCCAAAAAAATAGGGTTAATGGAAGAAGGTTGTGGGACATGGCCAAAAATGGTGGAAGACAGGTCTTAAGTAAGGTGGTAGACGGAAGAAAGAAGATCAATGAATCAATCAAGAAAAACACAAGACTCAAACAGAGTTTTCTCTCAAAAATTCTCATACATTCTTAGTGAATTCAGTGTCAATTTATATTGCTAGTATGTTGTCCACCAGGATATCTTTGTGTTTAAAGAATTTAAACATCAATATATGATAAGAATTGTTGTATATTCTCACATTAACTTGAACAATATACAAGGGATGTAAAAATAGGAAATGAAGATACAGACGTGAAACAATCTTCTCCTATAATTTAGCCTAACTAACAGCCGTTACAACAATCAAGCTAAAGTTGACTATTGCTAATTATGTTCCATATATCGACAAATACACCAGCCATATATATCTCAATATAACTGCCATATATATCTCCAATACTCCCCCTCAAGCTGGATCAAGAGGGTTGAGAGATCCAAGCTTGCCCAATAACTGATTAAATTGAGCAGAAGGTAGCATTTTGGTAAAAACATCTACCAACTTATCAGAGCTCCTCACATAATGAGTTTGAATGATCTTGGACTAAACTTGTTGCCTAATATAATGACAATCCACTTCAATGTGTTTAGTGCGTTCATGAAACACGGGATTGGAGGCAATATGCATGGCTGCCTAGTTATCACAGAAAAGTGTTATAGGAGTAATAGTAGGAAAACCCAAATCAGAGAGAAGAAGACGAAGCCATATTAATTCACAAGCAGCGGAGGCCATTGCACGATATTTCGCTTCAGCACTAGAACGAGCAACAACCTGTTGTTTCTTACTCTTCCAAGAAACTAAATTCCCACCAACAAACATACAATAACCAGTAGTTGAATGATGATCAAGCGAATTTCCTGCCCAATCGAAATCAGTGTAGCCGATAATATTCAAGTGGCCATGATGACCGATAAGTATGCCTCGTTCGATGGTACCCTTCAAATAGCGCAAGATGCACTTGACAATATTCAAATGATGCACAGTGGGTGAATGCATAAATTGGCTGACAAGACTCACAGCAAAAGTGATGTCGGGTTGAGTAATTGTCAAGTAAATCAGCTTGCCAACAAGTTGTTGGTAATAACCAGAATTGTGAAGAACATCACCTGAAACATCAAGCCACAACTTACTATCTAAAGGTGTAGGTGTTGGCTTGGATTGCAACATATCTGTATCATGGAGGAGATCCATAATATATTTTCGTTGATTCAAAAACAACCATTTCTTGGATGCAGCCATTTTGATGCTAAGAAAGTACTTCAAAGATCCAAGATCTTTGATAGGAAATTGTTGTTGAAGAGCACACTTTAATTGAGAAATAGAAGCTTCGTTGTTCCCCGTAATAATGAGGTCATCCACATAAATAAGCACCATCACTTTGATACTGGAAGTGAGTTGAATAAACAAAGAAGAATTTGTAGAACTACGGTGAAAACCAAGAGCTTGGAGTGCAGTACTTAATTTTGAATGCCAAGCACGAGGACTTTGTTTCAAGCCATAAATAGATTTGTGAAGATAACACACCAGATTAGGAGTGTCACTTTGAGGATGCCCTGGTGGAACTTTCATGAACACTTCTTCTTCTAAATCGCCATGCAAAAAAAGCATTTTTAATGTCCATTTGAGACAAGGACCAGCCGTGATTAATAGCAATGGATAAAAGAACTCGAACGGTGGTCATTTTAGCAATCGGTGCAAACGTTTCCTTGTAGTCAATACCAAACTGCTGGGTAAATCTTTGTGGAACAAGGCGGGCTTTGTGCCTTTCAAAAGACCTAGCTGAATTGAACTTAATCTTGAACACCCACCGACTCCCAACGGCATGCTTCCCTTCTGGAAGAGGAACAATGCTCCATGTGTTGTTTTCAGCAAGATCTTTTAACTCATTTGTCATCGCTTGGCGCCAAATTGCTTGAGAGTGAGCCTCTTGAAAATTCTGAGGTTCATGCACCACAGTAAGAGCTGTTAAAAAAGCTGCATGAGATGTAGACAACCGGTTATAACTGAGAGACTTATGAACTGGATAGCGTGCAACATAAGTCACAAAGTCATGCAACTTTGAGGGAGGTTGACGAGCTCGGCCAGGATTGCGACGTGGGGCATGTTGATGAACATTATTATTGACCTCATCTGGGACTGCCAATGACGGTGAAATATCCGCAAATGGCTGAACAAATAGCTCGTCAGAGTGTTGATCAGTTGGTGCCAGAGAAGACTGAACTTTTTCAACTCCTGGACTTGGACCAGTGTCTTCATGAGAACTGATTGCTAACTGGGTCGGAGATCCATGAGGAAGTTGCAAAGCATGAACCTCGAGTGAGTGACGCGATGTATCAACTGCCGTTACATGATCTGTGAATGGAAGAGACATAGACAACAAGTCATGCAACATCTCCCCCTAACCTGAGGCAGCATAATAAGACATAGTTTCAATGAATCGAACATCTCTGGAAATAAATAGTTTCCTGGAGTGTGGATCATAGCACTTGTAGCGTTTTTGAGTGGTAGAATATCCAAGAAATAAACATTTCACAGCACGCGAATCAAGCTTATCACGGTGATGAGCCTGCACATGTACAAAACACGTATATCCAAAAAAAAATTAAGTGAGAAAGAGCTGGCCTCTTACCTTGTAATACTTCCAGGGGAACTTTGAAACTGAGTACGCGGCTGGGTAAGCGATTAATGAGATAAGTAGCAGTAAGTACTCCATGGGACCAAAAACGCTTTGGAACATGCATTTGAAGCATTAGTGCCCGAGTTTTTTCAAGGATATCACAATTTTTTCGTTCGGCAAGCCCGTTTTGCTGAGGTGTACCAACACAACTAGTTAGATGTAAGATACCATTAGATAATAAATATTGCGTCATATCATGGGACATAAACTCGGTGCCATTATCAGATCGAAAAATTTTAATGGACGCAGAAAATTGATTACAAACCAAGGAATGAAAATCTTTAAAACACCGCAAGACTTGACTTTTATTTTTCAATAAATAGATCCAAGAAACCCTAGAAAAATCATCTATAAAGGTTACAAAATATCTATAACCATCAAGAGAAATGAAAAAAGGTCCCCAAACATCGGAGTGAATAAGTTCGAATGCCTGAGTGGTTCTAGATAACGAGGAGGGAAAGGGTAGCCTTGTAGACTTTGAGAAAAAACACGTCTCACATGTGAGAGAATCCTTAACCAAAGCTGGTATGATTTTGCTAAGAGCTAAATCGGATGGATGTGCGAGGCGTTGATCCTATAGATGATGATTGGAAGATGGGGAAGATGGAGTCACAGCAACTTGAAGAGCTTTAAACACTTGTGGATTGGGATTGAAATAATAAAGACCATGTAAGAAGAACCCTTCACCAATCGTCTTCATGGAAACGGGGTCCTTAAAAATCACCTGAGAATGAGTGAATATGACATGACAATTAAGAGTAGATGTTATTTGACGAACTGAAAGAAGTTGAAGTGGAAAGGAAGGAACATATAACGCATTGGAATCTACCCTGTCCAAGATAATTTTGAATTTACCCTTAACCAAGACAGGAGCACCCTTTCCATTAGCTATTGACACATAAGTGGGAGATGAAAAAATTTCAAAATCATGCAAAATAGACAATTTATTGGTGACATGATCTGTGGCACCAAAATCAATAACCCAAAGATCATGCACAACATTATTATCTAAGGTAGTAATAAATGCTGTAGAAATACCTTGACTAGTCTCAGGATTGCAACCAGATTTTTCCAAAAAACCAGCAAAATGAGTAAGAAGGGCAGCAGACTGACTATCACTAGAAGAAGTGGTGTCAGTTTTCACTTCATGAGGCTGCTTACTTTGAAGATAATTAGCAAAATCATTCAGCAAATCAACCGGGTTGGTTGCAAAGGAGTCCATTGTATGGGCAGCAAGATGAGCTTTGTGATTGGAACCACGTTTCTGATCTTTTGAGAATTTTGGCTTTTGCTCCGGGTGAAGTATCCAGCAACGCTCCACTTGGTGACCAACATTGTGACAATGTTGGCACTTCAAATCTAGTTTTTTTCCTTTGTAGTTTTTTTCATTTGTACGAGTACTAGGAACGGCCAAGTATGCACGTGCATTAGAATCACCAAAATTAACATTGCGAGCCATGACTTTTCGGGGGAGCTCTTCACGGTTGATGGTAGCATAGGCTCCTTCCAAAGATGGCAGCTCAGGATTCATCTAGATATGGCTTCGAAGATCCTCATAATCAGAACCAAGACTAGCAAGAACCTGAAAAATACGATCCTCTTCTATTCTTTTTCGCAACGTAGTGGCATCAGTGGTAAAAGGACGATAAACTTCTAATTCATTCCACAAACTTTTAAAATTTCCCAATAATTGCACAAACGGCTTACCATCTTGATGAAGATCTGCAAGATCACGTTGAATTTGAAAAATTCTGGCAGTGTTATTCTAATTTCCATACATCTCGCGAACCGCTTTCCATAATTGATATGAAGAATCAGAATAACTAAATATTTCAGCAATGTGCAATTCCATAGAATTGAGAATTAACGTCATGACTCGCTGATCCTTGCTTAGCCAGGACTCATACTCAGAAGATGCCACATTTGGAGCTTTAGACGTGCCATTGATAAACCCAAGTTTATCTCTTCCACCAAGAGCTAAAGTGATTGCCCTCGACCAAGGAAGATAATTAAAATCGTTTAAGTGAATAGTACTTAAACGCTGAGCAGAGTTAACATCCCCATCGATCACAGCAGAAGAAACCGCAGTGGTGATGGACTTTGAATTGGAAGCTTCACTGTCTGCCATGGAATAACGTGGACAGCAACAATGAGCAAGATAATCGGACTCAAGACTGAACCCGCTCCGATACCATAAAGAATTTAAACATCAATATATGATAAGAATTGTTGTATATTCTCACATTAACTTGAACAATATACAAGGGATGTATAAATAGGAAAAGAAGATACAGATGTGAAACAATCTTCTCCTATAATTTAGGCTAACTAACAGCCGTTACAACAATCAAGCTAATTACGTTCCATATATCCACAAAATAACTGCCATATATATCTCCAATAGTGTTTAAATCATTATTGTCAAGTATCAAATGACAGCTATCGTTGTGTCAATTTATGCTTGGTATCATTCTGCTTTTAATTCTATCAATCTCAACAAAGCGCACTTTAGAGGAGTTGGTTAACCTAAGATTACTAAGGTCCCAAGGTAATTTGTACTCTGTACTTTCATTTGATTTAGTTAGATAGTAATTTTCACATTCTATAGTTGACACTTTAATCTCTGTCACACCTGCAACAAACACCATTTTGGGCCAACATAAACAAATGTGTGTCACTTCCCTAGTCAAATAACAACACATACATAGCTCATGATCTTTGTGTCAACTATACCATTCAGAAGTCATACCCAATACAAGATAAGAGAGTAATAGAATAGCAACTTCTCCAATTCATGCATAAAAACTTTTAAACTTTTGTGACACCGTATGCACGGACACCTTATCTTACTTCCATCCATCCACCTTGATTGGGAACGAGCATAGGCAATGAACTGCTCTACCCCCTCCGCAAATTCCTGATTAAGCAGTCCATCAGGTGGCCTAGCATACATCCACGACCTATTTGCGCTTGACATTTGTCTATTTTGCAAAACAGACAAGGAATTGTATTTTCAATTATTAATACAATAAATAACATAGATAGCCAAATAGATTAACTAATTCAAAAAGAATACAATAGAAAGATCATTCATTTTATGTGCTAGTTCGTAATGACGTTAAAACTTCGTACAATTAACATCACAAGTGGACTATCTAACAAACACACTAATATTGAGCATTAAAATTAACAGACACATCAAAGAATCTTGAATAATATGTGCTTTCAGTCTACAGATTTTCAATCTTATCAAAAGAACACACTTATAGCATTTAAGCACATAAACATTAATATGTAAGCTAGACAACTTGATATAATCAAATTAAACTGCAAATAGACCAAGAATCCAAAGAACTAAGTCTTAACAAAATAAAATTGAAATTGACAAAGTAAAAAAAAAACCCACTCTTAATGAAATATCTGGTTGCAATGCTTCAAAGAGGGAGTATGAAAAACATAACCATTTAAAGATCTAGGGATGCAAAAATAGAAAAATGCATGCTGATCACAGCTACACGATAGCTTCAAAAATGTAACAATCTGGTTGTGAA
Source organism: Euonymus europaeus (assembly GCA_963580455.1). Lineage (NCBI taxonomy): Eukaryota > Viridiplantae > Streptophyta > Magnoliopsida > Celastrales > Celastraceae > Euonymus > Euonymus europaeus. Next base: position 8,587,526 of record OY756961.1, on the reverse strand, counting down.
TGAGAAAAAAACAACAACAACACATGTAAAAACTCCTTTACATTCCCAAATAAACGTTAAATTTATGATCAGATTACCAAATTGAATCTGGGAAAAAAATCACAAAGAAATGAACTATGATCATACAGGACAGTTTATGTTTAGATATAGCGAGAGATATTAATGAGGAAAAGAATAAGGTGAACAAGCATTGGGAAGACAAAAGCAACACATACACACCTTATGAGGGAGTATGTATATATATATATATATATATTCAAAATGTGCTCACATTTTCCCCGTATCTGGAAGGCAATTAACTAAAAAGCTAGGTTTGGTGGAAATGCATGAATGGGTTTTGGATCCTCCAAATCTGAATTGATTTACTTGGATTTATTAGTAAGGTTGCAACAATGACACTGTCTAACCCACTGGCTTCCTTGCTACCAAAAGTTAACAGGTCCCGCTATTGCCTTTTGCCTTAATGCTTATAAACTAGGACCATTAAAATCAATGTTTACCAACTTAAGACCAATGAATCCATTCATTTACTTCAAATTACAGCTTTCATGCATTAGAAGTTAATAATTTTCACAATAAAAAACAAATAAACTATAAAACCATTCGGTAATTAGCAAAGGAAATTAAAACAGTCCAGTATAATACATGGAGATTAGCTACTCTTTAGACACAAACAATTTCACACTAAGTTTACCTTAAAATAAAAGTGATATCAGGAAAAAAAGCCAGGTACAGATATTTGTGCAACTGCAAGCCAAAAACGTTGGAAAAATGGACCATGAAAAAAGGAATATCATGACAATCAAATAGGTTATTATAAATTTATATAAACGTACAAACATTCCAGTATAATACATGGAGATTAAAGGCCTTTTGTTTTGAACTCTTTTGGTGTAAAAGTGATCTCAGGTAAAAAGCAGGTTCAAGTTCAGGTACAAGACTTAAAATTATTAGTTGGAAGTCGAGAACCAACCTTTGACAGGCGGATAACAGCAGAGCTAGTTGGTTGCAGCCCGTACAGGAGTTGATACACAACAATTGAAGAATCACCTTAGAGTTCGCGCACCAAAGCTGTAGAATCAGGTCGGAGCACACCGAGCACCTGTGTGGGACAACATAGAGCGTGAGATTGTAGGCAGGTAAGTTGTGTGGGAGACCAAATCTGTAGAATCAATTCGGAGCACACCCAAAGCTGTAGAATCAGGTCGGAGCACACTGATCGGCCGTCTGAGACAACATAGAGTGCGAGCAGGTAAGTTGTGTGGGACAACAAGTGAAAATCATAAAAAAAAATTAACTAATTTAAAATATTATATATCAAAAAACAGATTAAAATTAATTAAAAAACCATTACCGACGACAATCGTTCCGTCGGCAAAATTAAAAATAACAAAAAAAAATAATAAATAAAAAATGATATGTTCACCGACGGCAATCATTTCCGTCGGTAATTCGTAGCCACATTTCGCGGCAGACTTCGCGTCTTAATTTGCCGATCAAAATAGCCGTCGGTAAAAAATCCGTCGGTATTCAGTAGAAAAACCGTCAGAAAATCTAAAAATTTATTTTTCGTCGGTAATCCGTCGGTATTTACTGACGGAAATATTACCGTCGGTAAAATCCGTCAGTAATAAGCGGTTTTCTTGTAGTGATATCGCATACAAATCATACAAAAAATTCCAATAGGTTCTATGGAACAGCAAGGTAATACTCACCTACAAAGGCCTAATCAATAGAAATCCATTTCTAGTTCTCTCTCAAGCGTCCCCTTATTCTCCTCCTAGTGCTTCTTTCCTTTTCTTCTCCCTCTTTCTGCTTGTGCGCCCTCTTTTCTTATTTCCAGGGGCGACAGGGGTGGCCGCCCAAGGCCCCCAATTTTTTTTAATACTAATATATTTTTAATATATGTATAAAATTTAGTTTTTACACACATTGTTTTCTTAATTCACATGTAGTCCAGCAGCACAGTAGGTAATTTCAGATTTTGAGGTAAGTGATTCGAGCCTCTCAGTCAACATCTCCACTTCTTTTTTTTGCCCATTTACTTAAAATTGGGCCTCCAATCCAATTTCAAGTCCAAACATCCATTTTTTATATTTAAAATTGTGCCTCCAATTTCAAATCAAAAGTTATTAACAGGGCCCAATTTCACTAGCCCTAATTTTGATTTACATCTTCATCTCCCTCTCTCAGTCTCTCGTCTAATCATCTCCACTCTCCAAGACTCCAATCTTTGCGACTCTGTTCTGCTCAACGTCTCTCTACACTCTACAGTCTCTACTTTTCCGTTTTTCGTTGGTGACTTGGTGTGACAGTTTCAATTTGAGCTCTCTCAGCCGTGGCTGTCGTGTAGTGGTGCAGACGTGCACTTGCAGTGGTGCGTTGCGGACCAGGTGAGAGGCGACCAGCGGTGCTGCCTGCTTGGCTGCTTTGCTACTGCTTTGCTACTGCTGCACAGCTGGAGCAGTGGAGCTGCTTGGTCTCAGCCAGTCAGCCGACATGTGTTTTTGTTCCTCTGCCTCAATCCTCACTAGTCATTGGTTAATTGATTAGTTGATTAGTCATTTAGTTGATTTGTTAATTGCTGCCTTCTCTTAAATATTGCTGATTAGTGATTACTTGATGTTGATAGCCTTGTTAATTGTTATCTTGTTGACTTGTTAATAGTTGATTACTTTGATTTGCTTTCCTGCTAAGTGGTGCTGCCTTGCTGCCTTAGTTAATTAATCTTGATTAGTTGATTTCATTGTTTAATTGATAATTAATTTATCAATTTAAGCATAATGAGTAGTAGTAAGTATATGTCTGGATATGAGAAAAGGAAAAAAAATGAAGAACTTGTTCGGTCTTTTGCGGGATCTCTTGATAAATTTATGCCTAATAAATAAAAGGAGGATTCCACATCTAATATAGTTGAAGAAGAAACAAATCAACCATTATTGATTGATGATGTGGTTGAGAATGATCAATTTGAAAAGGAAACAAATCAACCTATAGGTGAGGAAGAATTAGAATTTGGGCCTATAAATATTTATGATCCTGGAAATTGGAATGTTATTGATATAAAATTTAGAGACCTAATAGTAGAAAAAAGTCCAATTAGAATTTTTTTATTTTGATTTTTGTGTTGATAAAAATGGTAGACATTTTTCATCTAATCACTATGAACGAGTATTATTGAATGGAGAGAAACAAGATAGGAAATGGCTTGTATATTCATTATCTAAAGACAAAGTTTTTTGCTTTTGTTGTAAGTTATTCAAGCAAGACCAAAACACTTCCCATTTGACTACGGATGGGTATAATGATTGGAAGCATCTTAGTGATCGAATAAAAGCTCATGAAACTAGTAGTGAACATTTAGTTTGCATGAGTAAATGGATGGAATTGCAAATAAGGTTGAAAAAAAATGAAACAATTGATGAGAGTGTGCAAGAACAAATAGATAAGGAGAAAGAACATTGGAAACAAGTATTATTGAGGATAATAGCCCTTGTAAAAACTCTTGCTAGAAATAATTTAGCATTCCGTGGTCATAGGGAGAAGCTTAAATAATTTAGCATTCCGTGGTCATAGGGAGAAGCTTTATGAAGGGAAGAATGGAAACTTTTTAGGTTTTATTGAGATGCTTGGAGAGTTTGATCCAATCATACAAGAACATCTTCAACGTGTTAAAAATAAATCAATCCATTACCATTACCTTAGTCCAAAGATTCAAAATGAGTTGATCCTAATCTTAGCAAATGAGATTAAATGTACAATTATAGCAAAGGTAAAGCAAACAAAATATTATTCTGTAATTCTTGATTGTACTCCTGATATAAGTCATGATGAACAAATGTCTTTTATATTGCGATGTGTAGACGTTTCTATGAAACCAATTAAAGTTGAAGAATTTTTTATTTAATTTCTAAAGGTAGATGATACAACAGGGCTTGGCCTTTTTAATATTCTTAAAGATGTTCTTAAAGATTATGGTCTTAATATTGATGACATAAGAGGACAAGGATATGACAATGGATCAAATATGAAAGGAAAACATAAAGGTGTTCAAAATAGGCTACTTATGGAGAATCCTAGAGCATTTTATACACCATGTGGTTGTCATAGTCTAAATCTTGTTCTTTGTGATATGGGCAACTCTTGTGAGAAAGCTATATCTTTCTTTGGAGTTGTACAACGCATATATTCATTGTTTGCATCATCTACAAAACGGTGGAATGTTTTGACACATTGTGTGAAAAATCTTACACTTAAGCCATTTTCTCAAACACGTTGGGAAAGTCGTGTTGAAAGTGTTAAAACAATACGTTATCAAACTCCACAAATTAGAGATGCTTTAATTGACTTAGCAAGTAATAGTGAAGATCCTAAAACAAAGAGTGAAGCTCAATCCTTAGCTACAAATGTAATTGAGAGTTTTGAGTTTTTAGTGGGCATTATAATTTGGCATAATATGTTGTTTGCTGTCAATAATGTTAGCAAAACCCTTCAAGCGAAAGATATGGATATTAAGGTAGCTATAGAAAAACTAAGCGGACTCATCTCATTCTTTGAACAATATAGGGAAACTGGATTTAATGATGCTATGATTGAAGCTAAAGAAGTAGCTAGTGAAATGGGTATTGAACCAATTTTTAGAACAAAACGTATCATTCGAAGAAAAAGACAATTTGATGAGGTTAATAGTGAAGATTTAATACGCTCAGTTGAAGAATCCTTCAAAGTTGACTACTTTCTTTATGTAATAGATAAATCTATTTCTTCTTTTAAAACTAGGTTTGAACAATTTGAGTTATATAGAGATACTTTTGGATTTTTATTTGACTTGAAGAAGTTGCAATCTATTGATTCTGAAAGTTTGATCTCGTATTGTATTAAACTTGAGGATTTTCTGAAGCATGACACCCTTTATGACATTGATGGAAGAGATTTATCTTTATAATTAAAAGTTATTTGTACTCTTTTACTTGCAGAAGTAAACAACCCAATTGAAATATTAAATCATTTGGAAACATTGGAGGGTGGTTTCCCAAATACATGGATTGCATATCGAATATTGTTGACTATTCCAGTTACAGTTGCCTCTGGCGAGCGAAGTTTTTCAAAGTTGAAGTTAATAAAGTCATACCTTCGATCTACCATGTCACAAGAAATGTTAAATGGGTTAGCAATGTTATCTATTGAAAGTAATTTAGCGGAAAACATTGATTATACCACTGCAATTAATGATTTTGCATCTCAAAATGCTAGAAGAGCCATATTTGAATAATATTATACCTTATAGTCAAATATTTTTTAAGATATACTATAGCATTTTAAGAGGGGCCCCTTTCGAAGAGTTCGCCCAGGACCCCCCAAATCTCAGGAACGCCACTGCTTATTTCCTCATGTTCTTGAAGCCCTAGCACTATCTTATTACACAATTAACCTTAATCCCACGCCCCTCTTATATTCCTCCACCATTAATTCCACTTTTACCCTTTTGTTCTCTAGCTACTACCCTTTTTAACCGAGCATAATCCTTAAACAATGAATTCATAATTAAATTAAAGTATAACTAACTCGTCCTCTTGTTTCTTTTTTCTTTTTTTTAATATCTTCTTGGTACTGGTTATGGATTTATTAACGGTTTTGGCATCCTGTAAAAGTTAAGTATACCTACCCAAATTCACATAATTAATCTTCGAAATCTACAAAGAAAAATTAAGGATGAAACGTTTATGTTTATTAACTAGAGATGTGGGGCATTACAGGTAGTTACTTGCATTTTAACCTTAGGTAGCTCCCTTTATTTCAAGAGATTCATATTTATTTATTTTTAAATACCTTTGATGTAGCATTTGTCATTTGTATTGCTTGCATCGAATGTCTCAAAGAACTGTTCAATAGACCTATCAAGACAACTCTCAAGCGTTATGTTAATTAGATTTTATAAGAAGAGATTTGTGAAAAATAATATTTGACTAATAACATGGTCTTCTTTCTCAGCACTTAAAGCTCTCAATTCTGATTTCTTGACTCAACAGTTCTTTGTTTGAGATGTTTTTGGAGGTTATCCAATATCATGTGATTTCTCACGAGCAGCACTTTGTTTTCTAGCAAGATTTGAAAACTTATTTTTAAATAAATATTTTCTGCACATTTTCAATATTAGTCTTCCTTGACAAATATGATTTAGCCACTCCATATAACTTATTATAGGAAGGTTGAATATGGCCTCTAATTTCACAATGATGACAAATGGGAACAAACTTACCTTTATCATATCTTTGAGCATTTTGCCTTCCAAAGAATGATTGCTTGAAGAATGGTTTAGCAGTCCCACCAAAATTATATGAAGTTTCGTACCTTTGATATGAAAAAGATCTCTCACCTTGCATACTTACCCTGTTTGGAAGGGTGAATCTCTTCTCTTCTTGTTCCACAGTTTTGGATGAAAAATATACAAACTTCACAAAATTTGGAGGAAGGTGTGTATGTGATCCAATCTTGGAGCTAAACATAAGCTCGCTACATTTTTCCACATCTCCCTTTCTCTTATTTTTCAACATCAACTCTCACATTTTTCAACGCTAACTCTTTTATTTTCAAGATCAACTTTCTTACTTTCCAACACTATCTCCCTCTCTTTTTTTCACACTTCCCTCCTTTTTATCTATTTTTCAACACCAACTCTCCCATTTTTCACACCTATCTCCTTTTTATCTATTTTTCATCACCAGCCCTCTACAAAACAACTATCAATTTTTGAGGAATTTTAGAAGAATTGGTAACCTTTTCTCCCTTTCCATAAACTCTCTAAGAATCAACTACTCACTTCACATCCCTACCATAACTGTCCTTTTTTAGAAAAGAGGGGGAAGCCAACCTGTGCCATCACTTTCCCTAAAATTCACCATCATCAATTTCGGCAACCCCCTCTTATTATTCTCTGATCTGAGACCACCACTTGCTAACTTCACCCTTTATCTTTCTTATTTCACCTTCCTCGAATCAGTACCTCACCGTATCTCTCACCACAACCCTCACCTTTCTCCTATCATCTGTTGAGGATACCGGATCAATATGACAAGCAACGAAACCAAAAACTGAGAGAAAAATGCTTTGAGTTTATTTTCTTCAAAACTAACTACACCACTTTCTTTCTCTCTCTACCACTCTTCTCTTATAACCATACAATACATGCACACACACATATCTTTATATAGAGATACAAATACCAACTAAGTCAAACCATGTGCCAAACTTTGGCCAAACATGGGCTGCATTTTCAACCAAGGTGGGCAGTGGGTTGGTGAAGGGCTGCTGGTGGTGCATGGTGGGTTGGTGAAGAGTGGACTTGGTGGTTAGCTGGCTGCTGCTTCTAGACATGGTGATTGGTGGCTTGCATGCAAAGTTAGACTTTGCATGCAACTAGAGTATGGACTCCACAATTCTCCCCCTCCATACACATAGGAGAAGAACACAACTCACCAGTCTTCAGTTACTATCCATCCCGGCTATGTCCCGACATAGCCCGAGCTTCTCGCGAGTAACAACTTTTGTCAACATGTCTGCTGGATTCTCTGCTGTGTGAATCTTCACCAGCTTCAACAGTTCATCTTCAATCACTTCACGTATCCAGTGATAGCGAATGTCGATATGCTTTGTGCGGGAATGGTACATGGAATTCTTGCTCAAGTCTAGAGCACTCTGACTGTCACAATGTACCTTGTATTCCTTCTGAATAATACCCAGTTCCTGGAGAAATCGCTTTAGCCACAACAGTTCTTTACCAGCTTCTGCTGCAGCAATATACTCTGCTTCTGTTGTAGACAAAGCAACACACTTCTGCAGTTTTGACTGCCATGAAACAGCTCCCCCTACAAAAGTGAAAACATACCCTGAAGTAGATTTTCTACTGTCAAGGTCACCAGCCATATCTGAATCAGTATAGCCATCCAGAACTGGATCTGCTCCCCCAAAGCACAAGCATAGCTTTGACGTACCCTTCAGGTACCTGAGAATCCATTTAACAGCCTCCCAATGTTCTTTCCCTGGATTTGAAAAGAATCTGCTCACAACACCAACAGCGTGAGCAATATCCGGTCTTGTACACACAATTGCGTACATTAGACTACCGACTGCTGAAGAGTATGGTACTGCTTTCATCTCTTCAATCTCCTTCTCTGATGAAGGACAAGATTTCTTGCTCAGCTGAAAATGGTTACCTAGCGGAGTGGTAACCTACTTTGCATTTTTCATTTTAAACCTTTCAAGCACCCGTTTAACATAAGCTTCCTGTGACAGCCACAATTTCTTGGCTTTCCTGTCACGAACAATCTTCATGCCCAATATCTGATGAGCTGGGCCTAAGTCCTTCATGTCGAAGAACTGGGATAACTGGGCTTTCAATCTGTTAATCATGGCTCTGTCCTGGCCAACAATTAACATGTCATCAACATATAGCAGCAATATCACAAAGTTACCATATGGGAACTTTTGAACATAAAGGCACTGGTCTGCGGCAGTCCTCTTATAACCATGACCTATCATGAATGAGTCAAACATCTTGTACCACTGTCTCGGTGCCTGCTTAAGGCCGTAGAGACTTTTCTGCAGTTTGCAGACTAAGTGCTTCTTCTTAGGGACTTCAAACCCTTCTGGCTGCTCCATGTAGATTTCTTCATCCAAATCACCAAGGAGAAAAGCTGTTTTCACATCCATCTGTTCAAGCTCCAAATTCATACTTGCTACCAACCCAAGTATGACTCGGATTGATGTCATCTTCACCACCGGTGAGAAAATCTCGTCAAAGTCAACTCCTTTCTTCTGTTGAAATCCTTTGACGACCAACCGAGCTTTGTACTTCACAAGCTTTCCGCTGCCATCCTTCTTCAGCTTGAACACTCATTTGTTCTGTAGTGCTTTCTTCCCTTTAGGAAGTTTTACCAACTCGTAAGTCTGGTTTTTCAGCAAGGAATTCATTTCTTCTTGCATAGCCTGCATCCACTCACTGCTTTCAGCATGATTGTGAGCTTCCTGAAAACTCTCTGGCTCCCCCTCATTAGTAAGTAAAATATAGTCTGAATCCGGATATCTCCTCGACGAAATCAGGGCACGACCTCTCTGTGATCTTTCTGGCTGAGGTACAGCTACTGGAGGTGGTTGTGCTGGTTCTGCAGCTTCTGGTGGAGGGTGTTATGGCTCCCCCTGCTCAACACCTTCGGTATCTACTTCTTCTAAATCTTCCTCCTGCAATTCATCATTATTTGCAGGTGCCACTAGTGTAGGATCTGGAATGGTGTTGGCAACACCGGGAACAATGGACTTGGAAGATTTGTCCAAGTCCTCAAATACTTCATTTTCATGAAACACAACATCCCTGCTTCTGATAACCTTCTTATCAGTTGGTTCCCACAGTCTGTATCCCAATTCATCATCTCCATATCCGATGAAAATGCAAGGAATGGATCTGCTGTCAAGCTTCTGTCTCTGCTCCTTGGATACATGTGCAAAAGCTTTGCACCCAAATACTCTTAAGTGAGAGTAAGAAATATTTCTTCCAGACCATACCTTCTCCGGAATTTCAAAATTCAGCGGTGCTGACGATGATCTGTTGATCAAGTAATGGGCCACACGAACTGCTTCACCCCAGAATGGCTTTGGCAGCTTTGCCATACTGAGCATACACCTTGCTCGTTCCATAATGGTTCGATTCATCCTCTCGGCTACACCATTATGTTGTGGGGTACGTTGGACAGTCTTCTCGTGCCGAATACCACATTCAGCACAATATGCTTCAAATTCTCTGGAAACATAGTCGCCTTCATTGTCTGACCGGAGACACTTCAGCTTCTTTCCAGTCTCTCTTTCCACCATAGCGTGGAAATTCTTGAAATTCTCGAACACCTGATCCTTGGTTCTAAGAAAATATACCCACACCTTCCTTGAAGCATCATCAATAAAGGTCAGAAAATATTTGTTACCTCCCAAAGACTCTTCTTCTAGAGGACCACAGACATCAGAGTGTACCAAACTCAGCAACTCTGACCTTCTCGTGGAAGATGTATTGAATGAGACTCTGTGTTGCTTCCCGAATAAGCAATGATCACATGGGTTCAGCGGAATATCTTTAGACACTTTGATGAGTGCCTTCTTTGACAGGGTGGACAACCCCTTTTTTCCCATGTGACCGAGTCTCTTGTGCCAGAGATTTGGAGAAGTCTCTTCCTCCACAGCATTGATGCTTTCTGAACATACTTTGGTTTGTTTTCTATACAATGTGCCACAAATATGTCCTCTGGCATAAGTCAAAGCACCTTTCGTCAACTTCCAGGTGCCATTGCCGAAATGATTGTGATAGCCTTGTTTATCAAGAGCATTCACAGCAATAAGATTGAACCGGAGGTCTGGGACGTGTCGGACTTCTTTCAACACCATAGCACATCCAAGATTCGTCTTGACATGTACATCACCAATGGCCACAATCTTGGCAAAACTATCGTTGCCCATCTTCACTGTACCAAAATCACCGATTTTGTACGAAGTGAAGAAATAACTTTGTGGAGTGGCGTGGTGCGATGCAGCAGTGTCGATCACCCACTCAGGATCGTGGCTTGCTGCATGTAAACATGTCTCTTCACTACAAGAGAGTACTGCTACATCCTCCGATATGGTGCTAGAGTTTCACCACCTTCATTCTTTGTCTCGGAGCTAGTTTGACCTTGCTCCCGTTGTAATTTCCGACAATTTTTCTTGATGTGGCCTTCAATGCCACAATGGTAACACTTGTATTTACCTTTTTGCTGTCTCCTGCCGTCACTGGACTTTCCATGATCCTGGTTTCGTCCTCGGCTCTAACTTCTACCTCTACTCCTGCCTCTCCCCTGAGGCCGTCCTCTGCTGTCAGTAACAAGGGCATGAGACTGGTCTATGCCCAATTCCTTCCTTCGACTCTCCTCGTTGAATAAAGCATCCGAGACCATCTCCATAGTGAGTTTGCCTCCGGGTGCAGAGTTACTGAGAGAGACCACCAGCGTCTCCCAACTATCTGGTAAGGAACTGAGAAGTAGTAAGGCTTGATCTTCATCTTTAAGAATGAACTTGACAGCTACAAGTTGATTTACCAAGTTCTGGAACTCATTGGTGTGCTCAGCTACAGAAGTACCATTTTTCAACTTCAAGTTGACGAGCCGTCTAACCAAAAGAGCTTTATTTCGAGCGGTCTTGGCTTGATACATGTTTTCGAGCTTTTTCCAGAGCTCGTATGCATTCGTCTCCTGTGCAACATGGTGAAACACACTGTGGTCAATCCAATTACGAATTTGACCAATCGTCTTCTTGTGTTTCTTTGTCCACTCAGCATCTTTTATATCATCTGGTCTCTTGCCCTCATTTTCCAAGGGATCCGCCAGATCTCTATAATTCAAGAAATCCTCCATCCGAGGTTTCCACAAAGCATAATTTGTCGGTGTCAACTTCATCATAGCTCCTGATGACTCTGATGTAGAGGCTTCCATCAGAAAAGATTCGGTTTCAAGCTAAACCGAGCAACACCGAAATTTTGGAGAGGAATCTCGCAAAACCGATAGCATGGTTGCGTCCAGAAGGGTCGAAAACCTTACGAACTGGTCTGACCTTCCTAAAAACCGGTCCGAAAAATACCAAACCGGCCGGTCAAAGTTTCTGTAATTTGAACCGGACTTAACTGTTGACTAACGGTCAACTGACGCCGTTTGATGATGTGGCTGCTGACGTGGCACAATTGCTGACTGTGCACTGACGTGGCAGATGATGACGTCACTGTGACGTCATGCTGACGCCACTTCGTCTTCAACCTCCAAAAAAACGTGAATAGTAACTCCAATTTTCAGAGGGAGAGTGGCTCACCCCGACGTCCGATTTCGATGATTTTTGAACCAGGAGACTCGTGAGGTGATGAGGAACACCCAGATGTGTTCAAAACTTGATTTCGTTGACGTCAAAAAATTGACCCGAGAGCAAAAACATGCTCTGTTTCTGTCCGGGATGACTTCCAGGACTTAACCTCGGCGCTCTGATACCACTTGTTGAGGATACCGGATCAATATGACAAGCAACGAAACCAAAAACTGAGAGAAAAATGCTTTGAGTTTATTTTCTTCAAAACTAACTACACCACTTTCTTTCTCTCTCTACCACTCTTCTCTTATAACCATACAATACATGCACACACACATATGTTTATATAGAGATACAAATACCAACTAAGTCAAACCATGTGCCAAACTTTGGCCAAACATGGGCTGCATTTTCAACCAAGGTGGGCAGTGGGTTGGTGAAGGGCTGCTGGTGGTGCATGGTGGGTTGGTGAAGAGTGGACTTGGTGGTTAGCTGGCTGCTGCTTCTAGACATGGTGGTTGGTGGCTTGCATGCAAAGTTAGACTTTGCATGCAACTAGAGTATGGACTCTACATCATCAACCTTACCATCATCTTCACTCACTAACTCACCACGAAAAATCCAACCTGAGAATTACCTCACCATTACCATCATCACCAAGCCCTTTACTTACTACTGCCAGCATCACCCGATACAACACCTGTCATCCACCTGAGTCTTCCTCTTCTCCTCACCAAGTCCTCACCTGAAATTCCTTCTCACCAATTTGCGGAAACACCATGAACAAGAAGAAAGACATGTGCTAAACTTATTTGTTTAAGAGGCCATTCTTGTTAAAACATAGGCCAGTACATGTTTAAGTATGACTAGTTTGCATGATCTAAGTTGATACCATTAAATTGAAATCCTAGAAATGTCACAAGTTGGTATTTTTAGGGTTGAATTCAATCAAATATCATAAGTTGGTATTCTTAAAATAATTTGCTACCATAAGTTGACACTTTTAAAACTAAATTCAGGAAATATCATCAGTTGGTATTTTTAAGGTTAAATTCAATAAATACTATAAGTTGGTATTTCGAAACTCCGTTCCTTTTCAGTACCATAAGTTGATATTTTTGGTGTTCAAATTCAAATCCAATACCATAAGTTGGTATTTCAAAATAAAATTTTTTTCTAGTACCATAAGTTAGTATTTTTCAAAACCTAATCCCTTTTATGCCATAAGTTGGCATGTTTTTAAATTAAACTTACCATAAATTGGCATGTTTTTAAATTAAACTTACCATAAGTTGGCATGTTTTTAAATTAAACTTAGCATAAGTTGGTATAGTGTTTAATTTAAAATCATCATTCATTCCTAAACATTTTTTTGCCAAGCCGGGAATAGTGCCAATGATTCCACGCATCTTTTTAATTTATCTAAATCCACTCCAAGTGAGATTTTTCATCAAATTCTCAAACATTTTTAGCCAAGTGGGGAATGCCCCCAATGATCCCGTGAACTCTTTTAAAATGATCAAAACCCACTCCGAGTGGGATCTTCATCCATTTCCAAACAATTTTTTGTCAAGCCGGGAATGACTCAAATGATCTCATGCACTTTAAAAAAAATTATCAAAACCCACTCCAAATGGGTTCTTACATCCATCTTTTTTTCCAAGCACCAAATTACCACAATATTAATGGGACAAGCCCACTCAATTGAAATGTGGACTTCTGATACACATAGAAGTTCATTAAAATAATTAGAACATACAAATCATTTTCCGAAACAAATTTGAGCCAAATAAGAAATTGTTTTTAATGCAACCGTTTTTAGAGAGTTGTAAGGTGCCTAATGCCTTCCCCATAACCCCCTTATCCATTTCTTTAATAAAAATTAATTGGTAGTGACTTCATTTTTCGACCTGATTACTTCATAATGTAATGCTCATTTTTGGTTTTTCTCAAACCAAAACGAGCAAGGGGATAGTTGTTGCACCAATTAAACAATTATCAATTGATCGAGAGAGCCTATGATCGATGGATGGAAGTGTAGTGATGGTGAAAGAGAAAGACAAATCTTCGATTGACTGTGATCGATCGAACTCATTCAATCTTTCAAGTGATGTCATAAATGAATCATGACAATATAGGAGTCAACAAGCAAAACAAATGGGTTATCGATCAAGGTTTACTATTTGAGATTATCTTATTGGTCCAAAGAAAGAACGGCAACGGTTACAAATTTGTTTGAAATTTGAAGCATTTGAATTCTTGTAACTACTCTTAGATTTGTATAAATAGAACTACAAGCTAATGGAAAAAAGGTCTTGAAATTCTACTTCGTCTCTAAGCCTAGATAGATTCATAGGAAAGTAACCAGAGTCATAGCTTGTACCCCTTTTGATCTCAATAGTTTAAAGTAAATTTTTTGTTATCTTTTACTGTTTCTTTAGAATTGTTTTACTTTCCATTAGCATAAGTTGTATTATCTTTCATAGATTTGATCATCTGAGTGTAGACATTAGTTCTAAAGTTTTCTTAGTTGAACCACGATAGAATCCATCAATCCTTTTGACCACAAATTTCATTGAGTAATACACGTCAGGTATATAGTGACCAACATCAATCCAAATTATTAATTTTTTTATTTAGAAATTAAAGATTTATGGTAACACTCGTGCAGGCTCGCATTTCAATGCCACTATGTTAAGGGCTTATTGGATTAAGACCGTATACTTGAGGGCTTAATAGGATACGATTGGACTTGATGGGCTCAGTAGGAAAATCAATACCACTTGAACGGCTTAGTATATGGTTTTGCTTTAATAATTATTTAATTTTTGATAGTTGATACTTTTGTTTTAAATTATAGAATTGGCTAAGAGAAAGTAAAATTGCATTAGTAATGAGTTCAAGAGCAATTTAGAAGCGTCGATGAGTACGTGGCTATTAATCTATTATCCGTTATTGATTTCAATATTTATTTGTGTTTAAAACAGGACTAGATGGAGGTGCGGTTGGTGCCCCTCTGTTGGAGTCCTCAATAGCAAGTGGAGTCGGTTGTAGGAGATTGAAAAGAGTTGCCTCTCCCTTTGTTTTCTCTTGGATTGTTTTGCACTTTGCTATTTCCTCAATTGCAAGTGAACTGTATTGGACTGTATTGTCTTGTAATTTGCATTTGGGAGACTTTGTTGAGTTGTTGTTGTTGTTGAAGTATTGAGTTATTGGACTGTATTGCCTCATTAGAGAGTACCTGGAGTGTTGAATGATTGATATTTGAGAGCTGTTGCAATTTCTGAAGCAGCTGTTGTCTATTGTTTAAGGCCAGAAACTGGTAGAATTTCGAGACATGATAAATTGACAAACTGCATATTTTTTATTTAAATAAAAAAATCAAATCGACAACTAGCAAAGAGCCATGATTTCCATTTTATACAAATCTGAAATCACCCTGTTGTTTCTCTTTCTTGTCTTTCATTGTCAAACAAGAAAGAAAGAAACAAATTTAAGTCTAAGCAATGAATATTAAGGTCCACAATCCTTGCATTTGCAGACAGAATTCAGAAGCAGTGCTTGTAGCTAACCTTACCCAAATACGACCATTTATGTCTTCTGGGTTTCTTCGCATCTCAATTTCTTCTTCAACTTTCTACAGATAATTGACAATGAAGAAAATGGAGATTACAAGACATTGCTTTCGAGTTGTCTGTATAATTTTAGTAGAAATAAGCATCTAATATATATATTGATGTACTTTGAAGAATCAAAGTCATAAAGAGAGAAAGAAGAAGAAGAACTGAGAGAATTAAAACTTGTATTTCATACGAAAATATTTTTGTATTTAAACTAAACTTGTCTTAGAACTTGAGCCTAACGTCTCTAATGAAAAGACAACTGATACAATAAAATATGATATGAGTTAAGTGATCTAAAAATACAAAATAAAGCCCAATGCTGGAACTATATGGCCCAAAGCAACCAACTCCAATATAACTACAGCAAATCACAAAGTAACCAGCCCAGTTTTTAAGGGGAAGTCCAGCTAGCATGAGTAGGGCACAGGAGGAAGAAGGTTGCTAGAAAATTAGATGAAGCTGGACATGCAGAGGCAGAGGAACATCTTCTCAACACCCCACCCCCCCCCCAATTCAACTTGGAGATAAGGTGATGTAAACGATTAGCTGGCAAACCTTGAGCAAGTCTCCGGGCTGATCGGCAGATTTAAGGTATGATAATTTGATCTTGACTTCAAGAACTTTGTCTCTAATGAAATGAAGATCCATAGGTTGATTAGGTTGACAATTGATTTCTCTGAGAAGATTGGAAATCCAATTCAGCTCACAAGTAGTTGCTGTTATGGCCCTGTATTCAGCTTTGGCGGAAGATCTGGATACAGTGGTTTGTTTCTTTGACTTCCATGAAATGAGAGAATTTCCAAGCTTGATGCAATAACTTATTACAGATCGTCTAGTGTTTATACAGAAAGCCTAATCGGCATCGCAGAATTCTTCAATCTGCATAGGGTTAGTACATGGAAACAATAGATATTTGTTTTGGGTTCCTTTTAGATATCTTACAACTCTGTTGGCTGCATTAAAATGTTCATCAGTGGGTGATTTCATGTATTGGCTTAAGGTATTAACAGCATAACAAATGTCTGGTCTTGTAATTGTTAGGTACATTAGGCATCCTATAAGTCTTCTGTATTGAAGAGGATTTTCTAGGGGAGATCCTGAATCTTTGGATAATTTATTATTAGTATCTATGGGAGTGTTAAAAGGTTTGGTGTTCAAGTGCCCTGTGTCTTTAATAAGATCAACAGTGTGTTTTCTTTGGCTAAGGACAAGGCCAGAATCGTTTCTTTCAATTTCTAATCCTAAGAAATATCTTAAAGGTCCTAAATCTTTAAGTTTAAAACAACTAGCTATATGACTTTTTATATTTTGAATTAATTGAAAATCATTACCTCCTAATCCCATATCATCTACATAGAGTAAAAGCATGACAAAACTAGAATTTTTATGGTAATAAAAGAGTGAATAATCTGCGTTACTTTGTTGAAATCCAAACTCTAGTAATGCTTGTCTACATTTATGATTCCATTGCCTAGAGGATTGTTTCAAGCCACATATTGACTTATTAAGTTTACATACTAGGTTTGAATTAGATTTATCATATCCTGGAGGAATTTTCATATAAACTTCCTCTTCTAAATTCCCATTTAAGAAGGCATTATGGACATCTAGGTGTATCATATGTCAATTATACATGCTTGCTAAGGCTAAGAATAATCTCACTGTTGTTATTTTAACTACAGGAGCAAATGTCTCCTTATAGTTAAATCCCTCACTTTGGTTGAATCTTTCTAGACTACCATCCGCATTATATTTAACTTTAAAAATCCATTTACAACCAATAGCTTTCCTGCATTCAGGTAAAGTGGTTAATTGCCAAGTATTGTTAGCATTTAAAGATTTTATTTCTAAGTCCATAGCATTACACCACTCTTTATTTTTTAGAGCTTCACTATAATTCTTTGGTTCTCTGTGAATAGAAATTGCAGCAATAAAATGTTCATGAGATGCATGATGATGTAATATGGATGAATTGCAGACATAATCTGTTAAATGGATAGGAGTTTTCTTAGTTCTAGTAGGTCTGTTGGTATGAGAAATAATCTGAGAAGGTGAACTATTCTCTGTTGTTAACAGAGGTTCACTGTGAGGTGCAATGGTCTGTGAAATGGAAGTTGTTAACAAGATGGAGCTACTGTTATTATGAAAAAGGAACACATTTTCAAAGAATTTTACATCCCTTGAAATGAAGACTTCTTGATTTTCCAAATCAAGGAGTCTATAACCTTTGGTTCCAGGAGGATATCCTAGAAAAATACAAGATATGGCTTTGGGTTGAAATTTGGAGGTAAAAGGTCTATTTTTTTTGCTAGACAATGACAACCAAAAACTCTAAGGTCTTTGTAATCAACAACTTTGTTATTTAAAATCTCATAAGGAGATTTCTTATTAATGACTCTGCTGGGTAGTCTATTGATAAGAAAAACAACAGTTTGGACACAAAAAGACCATAGGTTTTCATGAACACCACTGTGAATTTTTAAAGTCCTTGCAATGTTGATTATATGTTGATGTTTTCTCTCCACAACTCCATTTTGTTGTGGAGTATAGGGACAATTAGTCTGATGATGAATACCATGTTGTAAATAAAATTGAGGCATGCTAAATTCTAGACCATTATCAAACCTAATAGTTTTTATAGTTTTATTGTATTGAGTTTCAACAAAACTGAAGAATCCTTTTAAGTAGTCTCTGGTTTGTGCTTTGTTATTCATAAGAAATACTCATGTCATCCTAGAGTGATCATCAACTATGGTCAAAAAATATTTAAAACCATCTAAACAAATAACTGGATTAGGTCCCCAAATGTCTAAATGTATTAAATCAAAACAGTTTTCAGAGACAGAGTCACTTAAACCAAAAGCTTTCCTTTTCATTTTTCCTATAGTACAACGATGACAATCAGGGATAGTAGAATTAGGGATATTACATAAGAGATTGGAAATAGTTGGAGAAGGGTGTCCAAGCCTTCTATGCCAAACTAAGGGATCTATGACAGAGTTTACAAAAAAGGAATGACCTAGAGTGGAGAAAGACCTTGGATGAAATAGATATAAGTCTTTAATCCTCATTCCCAAGCCAATCTTCTCCAAAGTAGCTTTTTCCTGCATTTCACAGTGTCCCTTCGTAAAAATCAGAGAGTATTGATCATTGGCAGTTAGCTTACTAACTGAAATAAGGTTGTAAGTAAAAGAGGGTACACATAGAACTCCATAAAGAGTGATTTTGTCAGTTAATTTGATTGTCCCTATATGTTTTTTTTTGAGATAAACATAAACTTCATTAAAAGACTCCTAAAGGAGTAAAAGCTCCCGAAGGAGATACAATCCCACTAAATGGAGAGACAACCCCACTGAATGGGGATAAACCAACCCATCTAAAGTGGGATAAACAACCCACCCAAAGTGGGAATACAGGAAGAGATAACAACCAAAGAACCTTACAAACAACAAGTTCAAAGACAAAAATTACAAAATCTACACCGTTGCTAAGCCTAAAAAGGCTGGATCTGGAGAAAACTACCGTCACACTGGTAGTACACAACAAAGCGGGCGCCAAAAGCCATATAAGTCCGATAAGGTTTGCCCGAGTCCAAATCTGAGAAAACAGGTGCCAAATCTGCAAGATCCTCCAGAGAAACAAGAAGTCCGCAAATCTCTTCAGTGTCACCGATTTATTCAACAACAACAAGTTCATAACAAAGAAAAAACAGGAGAAGATGGAAGAAAAGAGGAGAATGGAGAAGATGGAAGTCTGAAGTGGGAAACGAAGGAAACACAGAGAGATTGAAGTGGAGGAAGAGGAGGAGGAGGAGGAGGGGGAGGAAGAGGAGATCACTCCTCCCCCTCAAAAAACCATGTACCCGATTGGAAAACCAGAGAGAGACAAGAGAGAGAGAGTTTTTAATCAGGACCCAAGGTTTTTAAACCCTATATGTGTAATAGGTAGTTTTTGTTTATTTGGTAAATGTACAAATGCATGATTAACAGTATGACATGTATCATAGAAAGATGCATGACAAATGATGTGGTCTGATGCTCCACTATTTATAAGCCACTTAGTTAAATATTGTTGGGAAAATGAATTTGTTATACCTGACACTGAAGCAGCTTGAGAGGTTTTGCCTTGAGATTCAGCAGTTGTCTGCATCTTATTTTGCATAAATTGCATGAGTTGTTGATATTGATCTTATGTGAACTCCAAGGCAGGTTTGCTAGCAGTGTCTAAAGTGACTTGATTAGCTTGAACTTTGCTGTTTGAGTGATTAAAAGAACCCTGTCTTGGCTTCTTGTTAGGCTGATTAGGATACCCATGAATTCTGAAACACTTATCAATGGTGTGATTAGTCAGCTTATAGTAGTTACTGAATAGGTCTTGTTTAGATTTGGAGTCGTCATCTGCATCTCTTTTGTTCTGATTGTTCTTGAAGTGAGGCTTTGATGGCACGTTGTTGTTGTTGAAATTAGTGAACTTTTTTACAGCCATGGCCAAAGCTTCCTGAGACAAATTGGTACCCTTCTCATTGAGTTTTTGTTTCCTCTATTCTTGAACCACAATATTGAAAGCCTTTGTGACATCAGGAAAAGGCTCTTGAAGTAGAATTTGACTACTGACAGCATGAAAACAGTCATTAAGCCCCATAAGAAACTGCATAACTTTTTCCTTTTGTCTCTGAAGTAGAATAGGCTTGAGGACTTCACAATTGTTTCCACACTAACAGTGCTGAATAGCTTGATAATCTTGCAATTCATTCCATAGAGACTGCAGTTTACCGTAGTAATCAGTGACTAAGAGTCCAAGTTGTTTGATTGTAGCTATTTCCCTCATAACTTCAAATACCCGAGTCTCATTTGCCACAGAATATCTCTGTTTAAGATCAACCCAAAGTTCTTGAGCTGTATTCCATCCAGAGATGGTTTCAAGAATATTAGGTGTAACTGAATTGGTGATCCATGTCTTGATCAAGCCATTAGACTGCTTCCAAAGTTGAAAATTTGGATCACTTTGAGGTGGAACAAGTAAGTTTCCATCAATAAAGCCAAGTTTATTCCTAGTTTCTAGGACATTGGTAAACCTTTGCTCCAAACGTGATAGTTATTGTCATTCAGCTCAGCAGAAACAATTTTGTAACTGAAAAATCACTAGGTAAAAAATTATATGGGTTTTGAAAATGATTTAGTGGTATGAGCTGATGACAATAAACTATGCAGGTTTGGAAGTGAAGATGTGGTTGGATAGGTAGGTGGAGTGGATAAAATGGGTTGGGTTTGTGGTGGGCAAAAAATACTTGGATTTGAGACGGAAGATATATGAGCTTGAGCTTGCCTCAAGATTTCTAAAATATCTGTGTCACTTGCTGCAGGTAATGAAGCTGAGATTGTGGAAGAAGATGCAGCAATGGTTGATCTCAGAGCTTGTGCTCTGCATATAATCTCATCTACCTCAGCGGAGCTTGAAGTGATGATTTCAGCATTAGATGCTGTCTGGATTGTGGCTGGATCGAAAGGCTCCGATACCATGATGTACTTTGAAGAATCAAAGTCTTAAAGAGAGAAAGAAGAAGAAGAACTGAGAGAATTAAAACTTGTATTTCATACGAAAATATTTTTGTATCTGATACAACAGCTATAAACCTATTTAAACTAAACTTGTCTTAGAACTTGAGCCCAACTTCTCTAATGAAAAGACAACTGATACAATAAAATATGATATGAGTTAAGTGATCTAAAATACAAAATAAAGTCCAATGCTAGAACTATATGGCCCAAAGCAACCAACTCCAATATAACTAGTGCAAAGCCCAAAGTAATCAGCCCAGTCTTTAAGGGGACAGCTAGCATGGCTACTTGGCTAGGTCACGGGAGGAAGAAGGCTGCTGGAAAATTAGATGAAGCTGGACTTGCAGAGGTAGAGGAACATCTTCTCATATATATATATATATATATATATATTGACCCTTTTGGGTTTGTGAAACAGGTTTCAGTATGAAAATATGAATGGGAAAGAGTACGGTACCAGGACGAGGATTGGGAAAGTGAAGGCAACCATTGATATGTACGGAGGGAGGTTAGATTGTTAACACTCAATTACTACACAAACCCTTGTTTGAATTCTATGTTTTAGACAAATAGAACCTTGATCGTTACGTTATTTAAGAAAACCACCATTCTCGGATTGCTGAAGCTTTAGGCAAGAGAACTCAACAAGGCGCCGAGAGATGTGGCGCAGTTCAAGGAGAGGAGAAGCGTCATAGAGTCAGAGAAAGCAACGGCAGACTAGCCTCATCCGCTTAACCGGAGTTACTATCGTCATTAAAACTGCTCTAGCCTGCGTTTCATAAGAAGGGGCCATCCATTCCATGAGGTATGTGAGTGACTGTTTGGACAGACTAGCCTCATCCGCTTAACCGGAGTTGATTGATGGTAAATAATGAAGTGACTTCAAGACTATTGTGCTATGTGGCCAAATCTAAATAAATCTAAATCCATTTTTTAAAGATTCTCTAATTTCTTCTGTCATTGGCAGCTAATCAACATAGTTCTTCCCTAGTATCGTACGTGGCTTCATATCTTCCTCGACTCTCTCTCCAGTTTTTGAAACAAATTCCTGCCACCTGTTTCTGAGTTTCAGAATTAACGATTCACCATCCATTTACGGTCACACTTACATTCCTAATCCTAAAAACACTACACGAACAACACAGACCAAATAAACCAAACTTTCAGCAGAACTGCTTAGGAAAAAAAAACATTAGATTTTCAGGAATAAGGAGAAATATAAAGCAAACCCATGAAAGATTAAAATCATTTTTCAGGTTTCAACAGCAACTACACAAGGAAATACTATTAATGCAGACATGACAAAGACTATTAATGCAGCCGTGTTTAGATGGGAGCAATCGTTACCAGATGGTAATCAATTAGATAAAAACTGCACCACAAAGACTGAGAAATAGTCCCAATTTATTAAAAAATAAACTAACTATTAGTTCATAGATTTCATGAAAACATAATTCAAACCCTCAAAATGCAGACAAATATGATTCGTTCTCAAAAAAGGGGATCGTGAAAACATAAGCTCAAGTGCTCAAGCTGGTGAAAACATAACCTCGAGCTCAAGCTGAAGCTGGTGGCTTGAAGGTGGAGAGAGAGAGAGAGAGCATCCTACGAATGCTAAAAATTCTAAAGGAACATAATTACCTAAGAAACCCAGGCTGACATGAGGGAGACTACAGTTGATGGACCCCCATTATCAAAAGTGAAAGTAGAAGTGGATGCAGAGACACAAAGCAATTAACGGTAATCTCCTCTCCATCAAAAGAGAAACGAATACACTGAATACACAATGGGGAAAAAAGGACCACATCTAAGTGATCATAATTGTAACATAAAAAGAACAAGAAACCGAAGATGTCAAGTTTCTCACTGATTGCCTACACAAAATAATCATCCTAATGTTTATCCTCGAAGAATGCTGTCCTAAAAAGATGAGAGGTTCAAAATAAAATGCACTACATTCATTTTTGAATAGAAAATGCTCTACCTATTGGAACCAACCATTTTAAATGAATCCAGATCCCCCAAATTGCAATCCAAAGTTTCTTTTTATAATAAAACTTCAAAAAACCCAGCTTCCACACACATTTCTCATGCTTCACCCAGTTGGAGAATTGAAAAGGGGTCGATCTGCGTAAAGTACATACATACAAGCATATATGTAAATACGTTGTGTATATTGACATACCCCGTTGAAGAAACCATTGCAGCAGGGCCTCCGGAGCAGATGCCATTTTGAGTCAATGCCGCTAGTCTTCGAGATGGGGTAGCCGGTTAATACAATAAAACCTCTATAAATTAATACTTGGGGATGGTCAGAAAATTTATTAATTAATTAATAGATTATTTAGTTGATAAATTAATAATGAAAAGTAGTTCCCCGTGGTACTATGACAATGTACTGGCAAGAAGAAGAAAATAATATGTAATTTATCCTGTTTTTCCAATCTATAATCTCAGGCAGCATACAATACATTCTGCAAACTTCATTGCATTGCAACATCCAAGCCAGTAAAAGCCACACAGGAAAAAGAGTACAAAGAGAGGAGAAAAACAATGGTTACTGAAAAACTTAATAAAGAAACCCAACAACAAAAAATCCTGGAAGAAAGTGCTATTTAGATGACAATACAATTGAGAGATAATAACTTACGTAAAAATTGCAGCTGCCACCACTTCAGAACGGTGACAATGTAGTTTTGGAGGACAAGTTCCTCACTATTTTCATCCACGAAAATGAAATTGAAATAAAGTCAGAAACCTTAGTCAGTTAGGCTTCATGAGAGAATAGTGCAAAGTTTTACAAAAGGGTGCATGAAGTTTGAACCAGAGTCCGCCACAACTTGCAGTCAAGCCACGATGAATTCAGAATATGCAAGAAGCCTACTTGAGTTACCACCACTACTTGAGATTTCCAACAGAAACAAACCACCAGGCAGCTCAGTACTTAATCTTTTGACTTCTTCAGTCCCTGTCAATTAGATAAGGAAAAACTGAATAAAAAACAGTTCCCCATTGTAGAACTACTTCTTAAGTCTGTTGAAAGCACACCCAAATCTGTTTGTCTATAGTATACCGTATATGTTCTAATTTGATCACCATAAAGCAATGCAGTTGAGGAGAGGAAGGGAGGGGAGGAGAGGGGAAGAAGGAAGGGGACGGATGGGGGAGTTGCTTGGCAGGTGATCATCATAGAGTTGGCATACATTCAATCCCCCGACTTCAACCTTTTGTTTTCACCCCCAAGAATTACCAGCAATTAGCCAACAAATGAGAGAAAGGATTTGCACATGCGCAGATATTATGCCAAAGGCTTCGGACATTGTTTGTCAAGGAAAAAAAATAGAAAACTGAAGGGTTAGGATGCTCACTTAAGAGGATACAAGGAAAGAGATCATGTAAGAAGTACAAGATGGCAGAACTCTTAAATGACTTTTGCAATAATATGGTTAATCCTTTCAAATTTGTGATTGGATAGGAATTCGGATAAATAAATCTCAGTAAAAGACGCCATGCAAGAAACATGGGATTACCCATGACACAAACTAGATGAACACATGTGATCAACATTTTTGAAATAATGATTGGACATAAATTTGGGTGAATTCATTCATCGTCTACAGAAACGAAATAGACTCGGCTAAGATGGTGTCATTCAACAAGCACAAGATTAACAATGACAACAACAAGATTCACGTATGCATGCTTGGGTGCAGTATATGGGGATGCAAGAAATGAAGAAACAGTGCATAGCCAAACATTTTGTTTTATGAATTGAATACAAGGCTAAATATGCACAAAGATCAATTTACACTCTTCCACAGCCCTGGAATTCATACAGATTCTAGTTACAGATTCTTCAGCTTGTGATGACTAAGAAGCATGCAAAGGCATTACTATTACCTGGACAAGAAGATAGCGGTTGGCTCCCCAGGAGATGGGCCATTTCTATCTAGCAGCGAGACTAGACAACCAGCTTTATCACGTGCATCTGGCTCAGTAGAAGACAATATTTCTAGATCTTCAAGACCAATTTGTCTCTTAATAAGGTCCAAGTTCTCCTTGAGAACCTCAATCTCCCCAAATGGTTGTTTCAAATCCAAGGCATGAACCCCTATTTTAATTGCTACACTCATCTTGTGCCTCAAGAAAGGCATATACTTGTTTTGGGCTTTCTTGAAATCAGAGGCCTGACCGAGAGTGCTCTTCTGCAATGCCTCCATTATCTCTGAAAATGGTGCAAATGTACAATTCTTACTGTTAAATTTGCTTTGAAGCATCTTCAAGCACTCTGCTTCCCATCCATCATATTGCTCATTGACATATATCAATGCAGTTAACTTCTTGTCTCCACCTATCTTCTTCTCTTCAATGCCCTTCTTGTTGGCTTTCTTTGAACCCAAAACTTGTTTCTGATATAGCTTCCGAATTAACAAAATTGATTCCTGCAAATACTCATTGGCACTCTTGAGGGTTAGGTCAGGAGCACCTGCCATTGGCCAGCCGGCCTTTATCACAAAGCCATTCTTCTTTAAAAGCTCCTGCCAAACATATTCTGCATAATGTGGACAGATTGGAGTAATAAGACGCGTCTGCACATCCATGAAACGCCACACTAAATCTCGATTCATGCCAACACTGCCACATGACAACCTATACAGATCCCTGGAAGCCTGAAGATCATAGAAGCCAGTTTTGAGCGCCTCACGAAACATGCAGTCTCGATAATGCTGCTCAGTCCTTTTGATAGCAATATTCATCTCATTTTCAAATACCCGATCAGCAAAAGTAGTAGGGGAACCTGCTCTCAAAGATGATTCTGCTGATATCACCTCTTCCATCCACGCAATTTCTTTAGTAAGCCGTAGAATAGCAGAATTAGCAGTTTCAAATACAAAATTTGCATCATCAACACCATCCCCAGCATCAGCCAAAGAGAATCGTGTTGCATCAGCAGAAAATTCCTCAATAGCCTCGCGAATAGTCCTGAAATTTCCAGTGGACTTTGACATTTTCTCAGAATTGAGCATTATGTGCCCATTACACCTAAACCCCCGAGGCCAGTGGTTCTTAGACATAATGGCTGTATGGTTGTAGATGCAGAAGGTAAGATGGTTCTGTATCAGGTCTTTTCCAGAGACTCGTATATCAAATGGGTACCAGTATTCAAACTCCCGCTTCATCCTATCCAGAATGGATGAAGGGATATCAGAAGATTTAGGACAGGGCCCACTGCAGAAGAGATAATCCCAAACCTCGTCAATCATTTGACCAGGCTTTATAACATGGTCACCCTTACCATACATGTCCTCATTGTGCAATATGTGAGCAATGGTGTAATAAGCCATGTAAATAGTGGAATCAGATAATGACTCTACAAGGAACTGCGGATCCCAAGGAATACGAGTCCCAAGCCCAAAAGATCGTGAGCACGCCCACTGATTTAGCCAGCTCAAAGTGTGCTCGAAGCCATGACGTGTTTCATCGGAGTAGAGATTCATGCTGGATAAGCATTCCTCTGCTAACTTTTTCCATTCTGATTCCCCATATATGATGTACCACTGATCAGTAAGAGCAACAACACATTCATCGCCAGACCTTGACATCACCCTCTTCTCAGGCTCACTATAAATGATTGCCTCGCCTGTCTCAAGTAACTTGCTCCTTAGTAATGGCTTTGCTTCCTGGACTTTCCTCCCTGCGAATTCTCCAACGAGCATTACTCCATCTGTAAAACCTTTCAGGTATGTCAACCTCTTTGCTTCTGCAAGCTTCTCTTTCTCATTCTGACTCTTAATTTTCAAATCTTTGCAAACCTTTTCAGCAGCCTTATCCCCAAATTCTGGAATGTTTATGATGGGCAGAATATCAAAAGAAACCCATTCATCTTTAACACCATATTTAGCACGAAAAGCTGGTTTTGCTTTCAAATCATTCAAGGCCATATAATCATCAGGGGCATCACTAGGTACACTGGTCACAATTCCAGTGCCCTTATCAGTAAGAATAGTCAACATCGGAAGAGCATATATCACGTCCAAGAATGAAAGAGGGGACTTCAAGGGAAGACCGATCAGATCATAACCAGTCAGTTCAATCAAGCAAGTAGGTTTCTGTAGTATCCTGGAGAAATTCTGGTATGCAAGATTAAGTGCTGCTCTCTCAGAGAGAATAAATACATCAGTTTCATTGATTTCAAAAGCTCCATATTTCCCATCAGGTAACACCCATGCGTTTGTTTGCCCATACATTGTTTCAGGCCTCAGCGTTGCAGCAGCCAAATACACTCTCCTTCCCTCCAAAGGTCCTAACCTAGGTGGAAAAGGAGGTAACACCTCCATCTTGATAAGGGTGTAATCCTGTGGCTGCACACCTTCCCCAGTGGCCCTATCATGATCGGCACATGGCTGGCCATCTAAGGGAGAATATATAGTGTATCTAACATCCTTTATGATTTTTCCCATAGACTGCAATTTCCTCATTTGCCATCTAACAAACGAATCAAAATATGGATTAACATCAGTAGTCACAAAGGACCTCCTCCAGTCACAGCCCAACCCAAATGCCTTCAGATCCGCAACGGCCAATGGTGGGAAAAAATGCAACCACTCGTATGGATTCTGGAACTTCGATATTTCACTATCAGAAAGTCCAAAACTGCGCATAATTTCCCACTGGAAGACCTGACCTCCCGATTTAGATGCTGCCTTAGACTTCTTCCCCTTAAATTTATCCAAGGCTGCTGGATCACCTTCATTTGCATCCTGAGGCTCTTCCAGTGCATCCACTTCCTCTGCTTTGCCAGGAAACACTGGCGGGTTTCCAAATTGTTTGATCTCCCGTGCAAGTTTGTCTGCAGAAGCCTTAATAGGCATCCCAGTACAGTGGAAACCAAATGGAAGAAGGACGTTGGCACCTCTCAAACGGTGGAAGGCAGCAGCGAACTCGAGCTTTGACAGGGAGAAGGCATGCCCCAAATGAAGGAAGCCATTCATGTATGGGAACGGGAAGTTCCCAAAAAACTTCTCATCAGGTTCAGGGGCATTTTCACCTGGCTCAGCCCTGAATACATCCTTCTCCTCCCACCAACTTGTAACTTTCGCCTCTATCTCCAAGAGTTTGTCTCTCCTGGCAAAACTTCTACTACCACCCTCTGTTGCTGCCATCTCATGAAACTTAGACAACCTACAGAACACAACAATGGCATAAATAAAATACAATACAATACAGATTAACAAGCATAACATGTCTTTACAGAAAATACCAATATTCAAAGGACAACACTAACAAGAGTTACAGATTTCCTATCCTTGGATTCAAAACTTCTAAAAACTAAAACTTCTACCACCACCCTCTGTTTCTGCAATCTCATGAAAATTACACAATCTACAAATCAAAACAATGGCATAAATAGATTACTATACTATGCAGACTGACAAACATAACACATCATTAGGGACACTATCAAAATTCAAAGAACAAAAACTGATTAGAGAAAGTATTTCCTATACTTTGATTCCAAACTTAACAAATAAGAAAGGAAAACCCACATGAATAATATAATTCAAATCAGCTAAGAGCAGCAAAATGAAATAACCCCGACCACAAAAAATGACAATAATGAATTGTGTATAGGTACCTTTGATTCAAGACGGATCTGCTAATGGTGTATCGAATAACATGTCCACCTCCTTGTTTTAATGGATTCAAAGCCAGCGAGAGACACAGAGTCTTGCTTCTGCCGGCGCAGGTAGGGTTTATGGTGGCTCGCGAAAAGAGTGGATTTCCGAGGTAAATAAATATACTGTTGGACCAAATTATAATAAATTTTAAAAATAAATATAATTGAAAGAATAAATTCTTTTACTTTTTCCAAAAAGAAAATATAAGTAGGGCCCCACATTATAAAAGGATATTATAAAAAAATAATATAATCCTTTTATCTATGATTACAATCTATTCAAATTAAAATTTATTCTCAATCAAAACGTACAAAATTTTATCTTAAAACTTATTCATACTTCTTTATTCTCTCCTTCTAATAAGCTCATGCTCAGCTCATCTCAACTTAAATTTATTCTCATCTTAAGCTCACTCTCAGCCAATATAAAGTGAGTGTTCTAAAAAGCAAAAGTTGTACCAAGACATTAACTCCTGAAACGCTTGAAGCGGCGAGGCGCAAGGCACACACGCCGAAGCAAGCCATAATTATTATTCAAAAAAATAATATATGCAATTGTTGGTGCTATTGGTCACTGGAATGAAGTATAACATAATAACAATTCACTATAATAATATAGTGTTGGTTTACATGTGACAATTGTGTGATGTTACACGTATTATTGTATGTCATTACGCAACTAATCGTGTGCATGGTCTATGTACGCTGCTTTGCATGGTTTATGCCAATTATTATCTTTTATAATTAATAATTAAGTAAACCTGTGGATATAAGACCATCCACAACAAATATTCTGAACCGATTCTCTTAATTTCAGTAAAAATATATTTTTTTCATCAATTTACAGTTTTCAAAACAGTAACATCGCATATCGGATACTCTAAATCATTTAAATATTTATTTTTAAAATCATTTTTATTGAATTAAACTCAATCTATTTTATCACATGACATTAACATTATTTTGTTAAGTATTTGACATTAATAAATAATTTATATGGTAATTGAATAGTAAGACTATGGATGTGAATTAATCTAAATCATTTTAATATTTTTCTTTAAGAAATGGATTAATCAAAAATTATTAAATATTAATGGATAAAAATAAAATTAGTGAATTAATATGGGTCATTGATCCATTGAATCAATGGCCTAGATTTAATACATCAGGATCAAAATAATGATGAGAAGAGAGAACTGAGGTTGGAGGAAGAAAAAAAAACTCAAATATTTTAATAAAAAAAATGAACCCAGTAGCTACATTGACACCAATGATCTACAACTTCAGTGATGCGCACTCTTATTTGCAGTGTGCATTAGAGTCACTGATATATGATCATATTAACCCAAAAATTGTGTTTCAAACTCTACTTTTTAGTGCAGTAGCAATTCCCAGTCATTGTTGTGGATAGTCTAATGGTGACTCTTAAGAGATGTGAGAGAGATATATATGGCTAGAGTTATTATCATGCTCAGAGTGGTAGTGGATATAATTCTTTAAGCGATTGACTTTTGTTTCAAGTTAAACTCATACTGAATATGAATTGTGTCACTTGAATGGAATTTTGTTTTATCTGAACCACTTGCAGGTGATAAGAGTTTTAGTCGTTCCATGTCAAAGTAACATTTATCCTTTAAGAGTCAAGGCTTCTATAAATAGTGGTACAAGGATTCATTTGGTTTGGATCAGAGACTGGAAGAAACGTGAGAAATATTGGTTGCTAGGATTCATTTGGTTTGGATATGAATTGCGTCAGGGCTTCAATTCTCTCATAGTTTTTAGATCTTTTTTGGGTGAGATCGTGAGTGCTTATGTGAAGAGAGAATTGTAGTGAGAACATTATGTTCATGTTTGTGACTCTTCGGAAATGTTCAACTGTGTTTTTGGTGAAGAAGGAGTTGGTACGTAGTTTGTTGAGCTGAAGTCTTTTAGGGATACCAAAAGCAAACTCTACCTTGTTGATTTGAGTGGTGATTCGAAACATATACTGAATGAGATGTACGAGCGATGTCTTTAAATCAAAATATATAGTGGTAATATTGATTCGTTTTTAGTGGATTGTTTCGCAAGGTTGGTCGCTCATAGACTCGAGGTTTTTTTCAGTCAGGGTTTCTCGTTAAAACTGTGGTGTTCTTATTTGTTTTTATCATCCACAATTGTTTCCATATTTTGTTGACTAACGATCTTGGTAAGGAACACCAAACTTTCATATAGTATTTATAAAATAATAACAAATTAACAATGTTCTCGGCTGATCTTGCCCCCAAAATGCAGATACATTTTAGCAAATATAACAATTTATTTAGAATCTGAGATGAAACTTGACAACTATATGCCCCTATTTTAGAAAAAAAAATCTAATTACATTATAAATGCATGTATACAGCAGCTGGAACAACCTGTAGGTATCAATAATTTAAAGCCGAAGGAAAAAAAACGATCAAGAATTCCAAAAAAGAAGTTGAACCAGGTGGGTCAATCATTGTTATACATTCGAAAAAGAAGTGACCGAAAAACTTGTTGGAAGCCTGGAACAGGGAAGGAGTTGACTTACCAAAAAAGGAGTGGCCGAAAAACTCTTTGTAACAAAGATTCGAGGCTGAAAATTTGTTGGAACAAAGATCAAAGTTGGAAACTAGGTGGGTCGATTGAAGATGGTGCTAGATTGAGAGATTGAAGACGGAAAAATAGAGAGCAAAGTAGCAAACAACAATGTCGTGTTTCTAGTGATTGCTAAATGCAGTTAGGTTTTTGCTTAGTATAGTCCAACAACGTCTAATCAAGAGACTGTCCAATCTTTTTTTTGCGTATGTGGTTGTCCAATCCCTTACACGGTTCATGATTTTTATTACAATCAATGGAAATTTTTGAATTTTTAAAAGGCACGGAAAACTTGACCACAAATTTGAGCGGTTGTCAAATCATCTAGGCCACCTAGATAGAATGACTATATTGTCCTTCATTCAATATAACTTTATGAATCAAGTTAAGGATGGACATGCCAATGGACAATACCAAACTACAAGGGAGACCTGTTCCCACCCAAAGATACAGTTTTTTATTATTTTGAAAAGAAAATAATTGACTTTATGATTTAAAAAAATAAAAAGCAAATTAAGATTATAGAATAAAAGAAACTAAATAAAAAAGCAATCTCAAATATTATAAATTAAATAAAAGAAATTAAACCACAAAACAAACTAATCATAATTTAAATACACAAAGGACTGTGATACATTCAATGGATTTCATAATAGCCTATAATCTAGAGAAGAAAAAAATCATAAAATAATCCACATTGTGCTACACATTGATGCCTAAATGCGCCCCATTGAAATATGATTGGACGCATTGGAGAATTAGGAACTAAGAATACCTTCACAAAATGGTTTTGGTTAACATGTCCGATACATATGACACGTTGTTGTGGTGGGGCAGACCGTAAAGGAAGAAACTTCATGAATTGCGATTCACTTAATACAATGAAAACAACATTGTAGCATGATGCAATCAAGTGACTCATGTCTAGAAAATTCATCCAATGAGCCACCAGTGCTGACTTGTATCTCTAAAAAAATGTCGGTGATTTTCTTATAAACGAAAACCTTTGTCATGTTCCACACAAAGATGCATAATCATCAGTGTTGTTGTTTAACTCAGTTAGCATATCATATCTTACACAGATCCATGAATTTTCAACTTCTTCCATATGCAATGCCACTGCAACACTGCGAAAACCACAATTCTCATCAGTAATGACATCAGTCATAAATATAATATATGGATGCATGTGACTTGTGAACTGGTTAATGTAGACAAAACTACTGTGGATTCTTTCATCGACTGAACTACCACGCATTCCTTCATCGATCGAAAACCTTTGTACTGATGAAAATTGTGGAACATAGGTTGATGAACAACTGTGTCGGCTTTGCAATACTTGAGAATCATTAGTCTCAGCATATTTAAATCTAGAAAGATTTCGTCTAGCATTTTATTCAACTTTTTTCTTTGAATTATGCCGCTCACAACTTTGCTTCTTCACCTTCGGCTCTGCAAGTAAAGTGGATGAGAAGTTGATAATTTTCCGTAATTTCTCTAACAATCAAAATTTACCAGGTCTCAACTGTTTTTTAAATTTTTTAGTGAACAACTCAACCTCAACACTGCAATTTATATTATCTTCCTCCAATGTAGTGGTGGGCTTGAAGTCTAGCTTTCTTCATAATGGATCAATCGAAGATAGTGAAATTGGTCAACCTTCAATCTTGCACTTAGAGATCTCATATGCACAAGACAAACCGTGAGTTAATTGGATTTGACAACCACATTGGTCAAGATCATGACCAATATTATTAGAATGTTTCACCTCTGCCAAGATATGATATAACGGAGTACTTGAAGTTTTGAAATCATGTTGCACAAAATTTATTCTTTTCTCGAGTGACGCTTTGATAGAAGTGAACTAAGCCTTCAAAAGACTGTAAACCTATGACCAAACGGACACAAGATTCTCCATTGAATTTTGTAAACATTTTTTCAGCTTTCCATGTTGACTTTCAGCTCGATTTGTAGTCCTATTACCAAAATGCATTGATTTATTAGCATAAGCAACAACAATTTCTTCTTATATTTATCAAGCCACATTGTTTTGATATAATTTATTGTTTTTAATACCTGTGGAATAATTTTTCAATATATAAATCAATGCATTTTAATGAGAAATTTAGAAAATTATAAATGAGAAATTGTTTGATATATGAATAATAAATATTTGCACTAAAGGAGATATAAATGAATGACACATATGAATGGAGAAGATAGTGGTATCTTTGAATCGTCTTGAAGAATCATGATGTTTTTCCCCTAAATATGTTACGAAATAAATACACAAATTTGTGATGAATTAGAAGTAAATGCTTATGCCAAAGAGAATGAATCCTGATCTCTTATTCGTTGTTCTATTTGAATAGGCGTGTAGAAGAGTTTCATCTTTCTCTTGGAAATGTTGTGAAAAGGCACAATCATCTTCGTATAATATAATAATAAATTTAGCCTAAATATATAAGAACACAATCCTTTGATAAGACCAAAATGAATGGATGTCAAAAAACGTTTGATATGTTTTTCTCCTTTAAAATCAACTGGTTATGGTTATGCCACAAGGCAGAAATATATGAGTCTCCATTGAAGTCTTCGTGTTAGTATATAGTAATGACACTATTGCACACATCTAGCATGGGTGGTCTATGGGATATTGTGAAGATCTAATGGGGTTACCCTAGTATGCACCAAAAGGTAGTGGCTGCCTATTCACAACCAAAAAAAGAAAAGAAAGAACTGCACGTATGATAATTTTGTGATATACTCTCATGTTTAACCTAAACCGCTATCCTGCTTGTATTTTTTTTTTTTTTGAGAAAAGAACACTTATTAAACAAAAACCAAAATTACGTTGTCCGATGACATTCCCTCTCCATGAGAAACCTTATATCTAGAGGGCATTCAAACATTCAAGTAGACCTCATCGAAGAATTTTTAGCCCTTCTAGCAAGAGAATGGACAACAGAGTTTCCAGTATGAATGACATGCTGACAAATAGAAACACCAACACAAACCATTAGATTTTTTGAATCCTGAATAAAATGCCCCAACCTTGAATCCTCATAGACGTCCGTCTCATGAGCAGCCACTACATGAGTATAATCAACTTCAAAGGTATATAAGTAATAATTTCATGATAAAGACATATAAGCAATAATCATCAATCAATCAATACTTATATCTAATAGAGAATCAACGAGATTTCAAAAATGTTTATAAAGCATGCCACGTCATCAATCAGATGTCATGCTTGACTGACACGTGGTTTACCATTTTAACTTGCTCGAATTTTGTTGATTTTTTGATTCTTTAACACATAGTTTGGGAATGGGGAAAATGAGGGGATGAAAATTTTGGAGGCAAAATGGAGGGATTTGTAATAAGGTGAGTGTTTAGGAAGAGAGAGAGATAAAATTTGTGGGATAATTTTGAGGGTAAAATCAACAAGGGCCTCATGTTTAAAATTTTTCCTCAAAAATGAGGGGAAAAGCTAGAGCAGGAGAGGCATTGCAAGTGGAATTACGTAATTGCTCCACAATAAAATATATATAAATAGGTGGGTAAAACAACGCCCTCGGAGTTCCTATATGAAGTCTGTACCAGAAAGACCCACCAACATTTACAACAACCATTGTAGGTAAGCATCCCTCTCCACCAATTCAATGTATTACTGTTTCTTTATGCTGCTAAGATTTGGTGGTTTCTAAGTTTAAATCTTATTGGTTTTTTTATGCTCTTTGAAATTGTTTTCCTCAAATGAGTTATCTTTCTCTTATATATTTTATTTTGATCAAATAAAATTTGTATGTTTCTTTTGTCGAGACTGGAGGGAAGGAAGGGAAATTGAATCACCTGGAGTTTGAGCAAGTGGTTGTGATGTACATGATTATGGATAAGGTAAGCACCTCTGCCTATTGTCTCATTACATTGCTACTCGCTATGATCTTGCGAAGATTCAATGGTTTCTATGGTTTGATCTTACTGATTTCATGTTGCTTTTTGAAATTTCCCAATACATGGGGTTTTCCGCTCCTTTAATAAATGATCATATCATATTGTATTTTTTTTGTTCCATTTAGATTTAAATTGTGGAGGAGGAAGAGTGGCTGTAGCGCCGGAGTTTGACTAAGTGGTTGCAATAAACATGATTATGGATAAGATTTTCCTTGACTTTATGTATTTGTGTAGGTCTAGGCAGGTGGGTGAAGGGAGCTTGGTAAGTAAGCAGACATTGTAGATCTTGAAGGCAGACTGTTATTGGATTATCACTTGCATTGAATCAGGTGTGTGCAAAAAAGCTCATCTTTGTTGATATCCTTTTTTATTTATTGAAGATATTTCATAATGTTTATTGAATCACATCTCTTGGCTGAAGCAGTAAGTACTAGAACTGGGATCGTGGCTCATATTAGGTAATCTTATGTATTGATATTTATATGATGAGAAAATTGTATGTAGGTCTACTTTATGAGACTTATTAAGGATAGGGTCACTTATTTAAATTTATTTTCAACCAAGTCTAATTATTAGGTTTTTTTTTAATTAATTTGAATTTTATTTTCTGGATTCATGGCAAGATTGTAGACTTTCAAGAAAAGTACATATTAAATTAAGGAAATTTAATTTAGATTAATATATTAATTTCTGTATTTTAATTAATTATTTTACCACCTTAATCAATATGTTGAACATACACGAGTCCGTTAGGGTTTAACAAATTCATTCTTTTTAGGGTTTAACACTTATTGTTTAGGTTACAACATGGAAATCTGATACATGAGCCCGATAGGGTTTAACGAATCTATTCTCCTTAGGGTTTAACACTTATAGTTTATGTTATAACATGGAAATACGATACACGAGTCCATTAGGATTTTGCAAATCCGTTCCCATTAGGGTTTAACACTTATAGTTTAGGTTACAACATGAAAATACGATACACAAGCCCGATAGGGTTTAGCGAATTTGTTCCCCTTAGGATTTAACACTTATAATTTAGGTTACAACATGAAAATACAATACACGAGCCCGTTAAGGTTTAGCGAATCTGTTCCCCTTAGGCTTTAACACTTATTGTTTAGGTTATGACATGAAAATATGATACACGAACCTGTTAGAGTTTAGTGAATCCGTTCTCCTTAAGGTTTAACGATTAGTTTAGGTTACAGTAGTAAAAAAACACAATTACATAGCATATATACTAATTAAATTATTTTTGAAAAATAATGTAATAAAAAAAGTACATTAAAAACTATTGATGATAGGTCTTGTTAGAGAGAGTTTTAAGTGCTGAGTTCGAATATGCAAAAAAAAAATGAAAAAATACAAAAGTTGTGAATTGGACAAGCCTCCAAATAAGTTTTGTGGATGAACTTACACCTTAATAAGTCCACAAAATTGGACCCACTTGCAATTCACCCTTACATGATTCTGCGTTCTACACTATTTATTTGAATTAAGCAGCTAAACAATCTCACTAACAGCATATAATTTAGCATATAATTTAGCTTATATGGTGGTAGCATATATGTTGTTTCAAATACTGACATGTATGTTGTTTCAAAATACTGACATTTATGTTGTTTCAAATGTTGTGGTGTTTGGTTCATTATTGCAGGAAAAATATATATGTTGTTTCAAATGTTGTGGCTAATTACATATAGGGGCAGTATGACAAATTAAAAAATATTTTTGAAAAATATATAATAAATTATTAAATGTAATTGAATATCAATATTATTAAATAAATAAATTTCTAAATATAATTGAATATATTATTTTGAAATAAAAATATTATTAAATAAAAATAAATAACAATTTATTATTAAATATAAATGAATATATTATGAAGTAAAAATAAATAAATTATTAAATATAATTAATATATCATTTAAAAATAAATATTTTATTAAATATAAATAATTTAATATATTAGTAAAAATGTTAATATATTATTAATTATAAATAAATAACAATTTATTATTAAATATAAATGAAAATAAAAATAAATAATAGATTCGTAAATATAATTGAATATATTATTTAAAAATAAATATATTATTAAATATAAATATATTATTAAATATAAATAATTAAATATAGGGGGATTCACCAATAAATCCTTTAATAGAAATATATATTCCATTCACTCCTTTCAATTTTTTAATATTCCAAACCATCCTTTAAATAATTCTGGACAAAACTACCCTTATTCCAATAAATTCTTATGTGTATGACATATAGTGACATCACCAGATTCTTTTTATTTTTTTCCTTTTAAAAACTTTAAAACAGTTTTATCTCTCAAAATACAAGTCGGATTTTTTTAAAAAAATATATTCATAATCAACACGAAAAACTCTTTCCAATGAGATCCATCATCGATATGTTTAAAGTTCATTTGTCAAATTCTCTGAATGAACTCAGAGGATTTCTCAAACTTATCAAGAATTCAGAGGATTTCTCAAAACTCATTAAAACCAATCAAAA
Source organism: Euonymus europaeus (assembly GCA_963580455.1). NCBI lineage: Eukaryota > Viridiplantae > Streptophyta > Magnoliopsida > Celastrales > Celastraceae > Euonymus > Euonymus europaeus. The sequence goes on along the minus strand of OY756961.1, from coordinate 8,549,709 downwards.
GAGTTTTCAAAATTAAGCAAATAAATTTAGATGATTTCATAAAAGTATATCAAAAAATATATAGATTTTTTGAAAATCAAACAAAAAACAATAAAAAATTTCAGAGGATTTCACAAAATTTACCAAAATAAATCAAAGAAATTTTTGAAATTAGGCAAAAAAAAAATAGAGGATTGCATAAAATATATAATAAAAATTATAAGAATTTTTGAAAATCAAACAAAAAATAACCTGAAACTCTAAATTTTAAACCTAAAATCTCAAAATCCTAAATACTAAATCCTAATATCTTAAATCTCAAAATCATAAAGTATAAACACTAAACACTAATATTTTAAACACAGACTCTTAAACTTTACAACTTATAACCAGAAATCCTCTGAATTTTTCATAAATCATCTGAATGTAAACAATTCTAGTTTTAATTTTGAACAAAAAAATCTTATAAATAATTAAGAAGAATTTATAAAAATAAGAAGAAAATCTTAAAATTCTACTAACATATATTCCTAAACCTTAAACCTTAAGTCATAAACCCCAAAATCCTAAATAATGAATTATGTTCTCCTAAACCCTAAAACCTTATACCATAAACTCTAAACTCTAATATCTTAAACTTCAAAACCCTAAACTTTATCAAAATGAAACAAAAAAACAACTAAAAATTTAGATGATTAGAGGATTTCTCAAACTTATCAAGAATTTAGATAATTTTACAAAACTCACCAAAACAATTCAGAAGAGTTTTTGAAATTATGCAAAAAAAAAATCAGAGGATTTCTTACCCAGAATTCAGAGGATTTTCGCAAAAGTCACCAAAACGGTTAAAAATTGTTATGGTATTTGGTTTTGTTTAAAATATGAATTGAGTTTTATTATGATATTATTCTCATAAGTCATTAGCTTTGGTTGTTAGCGAAGAATGTAATAAAAATATTGATATTTGTATTGGATAACTTTTTGTTGATAGATAAGTGTTTCATTGTTGATTTTGATAATATAATGATTCATAGATTTTAATGTATATGCATAAGTTACTGAGTCAACTAAATTTTGCGCATGTGAGTGCATGCGCTTAATTTTCATGAAAGAAAAAAAAAATTTGGTTGATCGACTCTTCACTTTGATTCATCAAAAATGAAAATATTAATTTATCTCTAAAAACATATAGATATAATACATGATTTTCATCCAACTTTCTTAGATTGTATTTATATTTATTTTATTATAATAATTATTTCCTAAATAAGGAGCAATCATGTACTAATAAAAATAAGGATAAGTTTAAATGAGGGGAGGGTAAAATTGTCATTAATTGAGGTTAAAATTTAAAGTTATCCTTATTGAGCTAAGTTTCAAATAATTGAGGATGTATTGGGCTACAAACTTTTCAAAAAGACTAAATGGAATATAAAGTCCATATAAAGGACTTATCACCAAATAATCCTTATTTATTAGTAAAAATGTTAATATATTATTAAATATAAATGAATATTTTATTAAATAAAATTAAATAATAGATTAGTAAATATAAATAAAAAATTATTAAATATAATTGAATATATTATTTTAAAATAAATATATTATTAAATATAAATAATTAAAAATATTAGTAAACATGTTAATATATTATTAAATAAAAATGAATTTATTATTAAAATAAAATAAATAATAGATTGTTAACATTAAGGGTATTTTAATCATTTGGCTGATATATAAGGGATAGTTTAGACTTTTCATTTTTGATAGAAAGTAAATGTTGTTGAAAATGGTTTTTTATATATCATTCGAAAATTGTAACATATATGCTAAAATTGTTATTGAGTGTTTGGTTAGTTAGTTTTTTGTGTATAGCATATATGTTGAATGTTAAATTATATGCTAGTTGGAATTGTTTACCAACACTCCTAGTAGGTCAAATACCTTCACTACCCATAAATCATATAGCAACTGAATGCCTTCACTACCTATAAATTATGATCAAATGCAATTTCTATATTCATTGTTGTTTTATTGTTGGCCGCATCTTTTTTTTTTTGATGCAAACAAGACTTCATTCAACAGAAGGAAGAAGAAACAAAGTCAGCCCTGGCCAGATCATCCAAATGACTTGGGACATTATTCCCCCATAGAATCGGATTGTGGTGGTTAAAAGATCCCCTAGCTATGGAATGAGCAATTGAATTACAAATCCTAGGAATAAAACTAACAGTAGCTCTAGTCAGATTTGGCAGAACATCCTTTATATCAGTTACAATATGCCCAAAATGAGATAAATCATACTCGTTCAAGTGGATCGCAGCCACTGCTGTCTTCGAGTCCGACTCAAGCAGGACCTGCTCGTACCCAGGGTTCAAAGCAAGTTCAATTCCCTTGTAGATAGCTATAGTCTTTGCAATCTACGGCCCAAAATCATCTGGCAACCATTCCGAGTATGCTTGCAGAATGTGACCGAGCTGGTTCCTAGCAACCACTCCAACTTCTATGGCATGATCACTGCCAAAAATAGCCCCATCAACATTAATCTTGACCCAGCCCGTGGGTGGAGGACTCCAACGCCGGAGCCTAGAATCCGGCACTACACTCGATATCAAGCCTTGCCGGGCCTTAGCATTATCAAGGTCAACTATATAGGAATTAATAAACATAACAGTCTGACTTGCAGTTCTTCTAACACCTTCAAAGAGAAAAGCATTCTGGTTCATCCTTATGGCCCAAGCAGTTAGACCCATACGCCTCCCTGCATTCACATCACCGCCCAGCAGCATATGTTCTAGCCAAGTTTCCACCGAAATATATCAAGATCTGTTCATGAAAGAAGATGGCATAGCTAAATCCCATACCTCCCTTCCCCACTTACAATCCAAAAGAGCATGGGTCATACTCTCGATAGGTCCACCACACAAAAGGCAACCACCATCAGGAATTATCTTCTTCCTAAATAAATGATAATTACAAGGCAGGAGATGATTTGCAACCCTCCAGAGAAAGTGTTTCACTTTGCTTGAGATCTCTAAAGCCCATAATTTCTTCCATGGAAAAGCATTACTAGACGAAGAAGATTCCCCAACATTCCTCCCTTCAGCTCAAATTTGGTAAGCACTTCTGACTGAAAAAATTCCTTTAGATTCCCAGTGCCACACCAGGCAATCTTCAGAACTTCTCAGGCTCAAAGGAATTTTGAGGATTAAATCTACATCACACTCTAGAAACATATTGCGTACCACACGCGCATTCCAAGACCTTGTTGTCTGATCAATTAGGGAAGAAACTCGGGCCACGCTTTGAGCTTCATTAAGATTGAATACCGGTTTAAACGAATGTGGTCTATCAAGCCAAGGATCAGTCCCTATGCCAACTCGGTGCCCGTTACTAATCCTCCACCGAGCACCCCTTGTGACCACGGATCTTGCCGCTAAGATACTCCTCCAAGTGAAGGATGGGGATGAACCCATAGTGGCCTTCAAAAAATCAGAATGAGGAAAATACCTTGCTCTATAAATTCTCGCAAAAAGCAAAGTTGGTTGCGACATTAGTCGCCACCCTTGCTTAGCAAGAAGGGCAAGATTAAAAGCATGTAGGTCCCTGAATCCCAACCCTCTTTGGCTCTTTGGAACACAAATCTGATCCCAAGACTTCCAGTGGACACATCGCTTCTCAGTTGTACCTTCCCACTAGAACTTGACAATAAGCTGGGAGATCTCATCACTTAAGGTAATAGGAAGAAGGAAGCATGACATAGAATATGTGGGAATAGCCTGAGCAACAACTTTGATTAGAACTTCTTTACCACCCACTGAAAGACACTTCCCACGCCACTATTATGAATGGAGCCAACCTTGTCCTTGACTGCTCTGAAAATAGCCTTCTTTGACCTGCCAATCAAAGAGGGTAAACCCAAATATTTCTCATGAGGCGCAGAGAGTGGAATACCTAAAATGGCAGCCAACTCCACTCGAGAAGCCATAGGTATTGAAAGGTTGAACGTAAGAGTGGATTTCTGCATGTTAATTTGTTGACCCGAGGCCCTCTTATACAAGCTTAGAATAGATACCATGGCCTCACAGTCACTAGCCGCAGCACGGCTAAAAAGTAAACTATCATCTGCAAAAAATAGATGTGAAATAGGGGGACATCCATGTGCCACTCTAACACCTTGAATAAATGAGTCAGTATTTGCCTTGGACAACAAAGACGACAGACCCTCTGCACATATTAGAAATAAATATGGTGAGAGCGGATCACCTTGCCGGAGGCCTCGAGTGGGATAAATCCAACCTTTGAGACTGCCATTCACCATTATCGAGCACAACACTGTTGACACGCATGACATCACTAGATCAATCCAACGAGTCGCAAACCCCATTTTCCTCATGATAGCTCATAGAAACACCCATTCCATAAGATCATATGCCTTGCCCATATTGAGCTTAAAAGCCATTGATCCCAAATGACCCCGCTGTCTTGAGTGAATATGATGCATAGCTTCAAAAGCAACTAACACATTATCAGAAATAAGCCTACCAGGAACAAAGGCACTCTGATTCTCAGAAATTATATGAGGCAGCACCCGACGCAATCAGTTGGCCAGCACCTTAAAAATAATCTTGTAGCTGAAATTGCAGAGGCTAATAGGCCTATAATCAGACACCTTGCGAGGCTTAGAGACATTTGGAATAAGAACTATATGGGTATGATTGATAGAGTCTGGCATCCTTCCTGTCTTAAAAAAACAGGTGACCAACTCAATTACATCCGCACGAACTATAGGCCAATATTTTTGATTTTGATAGAATAGTGCAGGCATTCCATCGAGTCCAAGGGCCTTGGTGGGGAACATTTTAAAAATTACCTCCTGGATTTCCGCCTCATTAATCTTATACAAAAGCCCCACTATTCATCACTTTAGTAACACGACTTGTAACTGGAGCAAAAGCCTCATCAACGTCTCTGGGAATTGCTGAGCTAAACATAGTCTCAAAATAATCAGTACAGCACTACTCCACAGCATCCACTCTAGTGGTCCACCTACCATGCTGGTCCTCCATCCCAACAATGGTATTTTTCTTTCTCCGTTGAGAAGCTTGGTTATGGAAGAATTTAGTTTTTCTATCCCCATCGCGAAGCCAAGCTATTCTGGAGCGTTGCCTTCACATTATCTCCTCCCGATCGAGGAGTTCATTAACATCCATTTTCAACTGGGTGACCTCTTGGTCAACCGCCTCAGCCCTTGGCAGATACTCCAGCCTTTGAATATGGTTCAATTTTTGATGCAACACTTGCTGGACATGTCCAAATGTATGCCGATTCCAAGCATGAAGTCTCTGCTGGCAGCGTCTCAATTTTGAAGAAAGAGGCTCATCCCCATAACTACCAGCCCAAGACTCAGCTACCACATCTTGGGTCTCAGCATGACTCACCCACATAGCCTCAACATGCAAACATTTTCTAGGCCCCCGATCTCCCTTTGAACATCCAGCCGTAGAAAGAAGGATCGGGCAATGATCAGAGACAGTAGAAGTTAAGTGTGTAACCTCTGCATGGGGAAAAATACGAGTCCAGCTTTCAGAGGCCATAGCTCTATCAAGTCGTTCCAGAATTAAATCACCCCTGCTGCGATTGTTAGACTAGGTAAATTTGGGACCTTGGTACCCAAGGTCCTAAAGACCACAAGCTTCAATCATCACACAAAAATCCCTCATCTGGGCCACCGAGCAAACTCGACCCCCCTGTTTTTCCCAACTTGCGCAAATAGCATTAAAATCACCCATGAACACCCAAGTTAGAGAGAGCATATTGTACAAGCCTAGAAGTAAAGCCTAGGACTCCGCCCTTTGATGCGCTTCCGGATGTCCATAAAATCCCGTGAACCTCCAGTCGCCATACTCCCTTCCCACCTCATGCACAATCACATCAATATGAGAATAAGTAAAACTCTGAAGATGACTATCCATTGTATCCCTCCACAACAAGGCCAAACCCCCTCCTAAACCACTAGACTGAACTGCAATACAACAAAAATTCCCCAAAAGCTTCGCTAACGACTCCATACGCTTATTTGACAATCGAGTTTCAATAAAAAAACACTAGTTGGGGAGCTGTGCTCTTCACCACCGAGTGTAGAGCTTGAAATGACCGAGGGTTCCCAAGCCCCCGGCAGTTCCAAGATAGGCAATTCATGGCTTTCGGCGGTGGCTGATATCACCTATTGATTATCAAGGTCTCCATTCCCAACCTCCTACATTTTCAGCTTCTTAAAACCTTCAGCCTCCACCGGATCCACTTCAGGCATTTTTCGCTTAGATGAAGCCATAGAAACCATTTCCTGATCTGTTGCGATGTGGACCCCGTCCACCCTTACTGTTTTGCTCGTGCCAGCCTTTTCCAATGAGGTCTAGTGAGAGGCACCTAAGAGGGACCATCATGTTCCATAGCTTGAACTTTGGAAATACTTGTAGAAATCATCGCATCAGGGTTAATAGTGTTCTCACTCCCTTTCTTCATCATCACCCCAGTATTCGCAGGCCTCCCCTTCTCCGCCTGAGCCCCTGGTTTATCTTGTGACTCAGTAGGTATGCTCTTCTTCGAATGCTGCAGCCTCTCAGTCTCGGCTGTCTGTCATTTCATCTTCTTAGTCCTTCTTACCTAGGCCCAAAGGAACGCCCCATACTCGAACCGGGTAACCCCACCCTCTCGTCGCTGTTTGGCAGCCGCATTACATTCAGGTTCCCTATGTCCTAAGCAACCACAGCAAAAGCAAAAATCTGCCAGTTTCTCGTAACGAAATGGGATCCAGAGATCTAATTTTCCACCAATAGTCACCATTTTGCCCCTTAGTATAGGTCGATCTATGTCCACCAAGACTCGCACTCGTAAGTACACGCCGCTGTTAGGTCTTTCGACTCTAGAATCCACCTCCAAGACCTCCCCAATCAGGGTACCCAAAGTATGCCCGACTTTCGCTGTTATCGCATTGAGAGGAAGGTCATGCAATTGAACCCAGAAAGGCACCCTGTTCATCTGCACTTTTGAGAGTTGTTCATCTCCCTCCAATGTCTTCAGTAGGACCAACCTGCGGTCAAAGTTCCAGGGACTATTCCAAAGAACCCTGTCCCTATCATCCACTGATCTGAAATGGAATAGGAACAAGTTCTCCTCTAACTCTTGTGCCACAAATCCATCTCCAGAATTCCAAGCTTTCTTCATAGTAGATTCAAAAGCCTCCCTATTAAAAGATTTCGAAGTAATCAGTTTCCCCAAAAGGCACGAAGAGTAATCACGAGCTAGAAGATTCAAGCATTCCGAAGCTAGATGAAGATTGACGGATTCATCCTTTGTCAAGGTGAATTTAGACCACAATTTTGTCAGTTCTGACTCCATCCCCAAATCCCGACCATGGGAGGATCTCAGAAAAGAAAAGCAAGGACGCCTCTCCTGTGAGACCACGGAGAAGGGGTAGCTCGACGGAAGCAAGGGATAACTCGCAAGAAAACGAGGGCGGCGCTCCTACAGAGAAAGTTTTGCACTTAAATGATAACCTTGGCTCATTATTACCAAGCCATCAATTTGTATATTTTGTTGTTTCCCATACAATATGATGCATACTTATTTTATTTATTGCAACTATTAGCTGTTTGTTTGGTAGGCTTCCCTGGATCGAATGAGTAATAACAACATGGACCACATGCTTGGGACTACCTTTGCGCTTTGTATATGAGTTTGTAATAGGTGAACTACATTGGATACATGACAAACAATAGTACATCCATTTAGTCTATTACTTTTTGGTTATATAAATGAAAATGCCCCCTTTTATCCTGATAAGGGACATAGGTAATTTTTTTTTTATCGATACACCTTGCTTGCACAAACGTGGGTTAAATATCTAGTCATTGTCGGTTATTCTGGTAAAATTTGATGGGAATTTGATGGTCAAAGGCAAATCTCTTGCCCCTTATATTTTAGAGCAATTGCAATTGAACACTTGATAATAATGCAAGAAATTTTAGAGTGTACAGAGAGAGAGTGATTTGAAAAAATTGTATTGGAAGATGTGTAGTATGATAGAAAAGAGTGAAAAATGGTAGAAAAGTATGAGAGAAATGGTATTTATGATTAATAATTGGAGTGTTTGCAAATGGAAATTGAAAAAAAAATTGTATTGAAATATGTGTTTTGTTGATATGACTGTATTTGGGAGTCGTGTTTTGCTGTAATAAAAGTGAGACCGCACTGAAAAATTTGGAGTGGCTTACCATTGAAGATGCTCTTAAGTACTTAGTCGGATGCCATACGTTTCATTTTGGAAAAATGTTGGGGTAATCCTTATTTTCTCTAATATTTGTTTGTTTGTTCAATAGGTACTTGATGTCTTCTGTCCAGAATCTTGGGTTAACCTAAGTTAATTATTTCGGTAACCCATTTTACTTTATTTTCTTCATTGGCTTATGTAAAATCTAATTTATTAGCACTTTCAGTGTTGATATCTACTGGTTCAATTTGCTTGCACGAATATGAGTTAATTAAAGTAATTATCAACTCTAATTGTGGGATTTGATGGGAATCTGGTGGTGTCCAGTAAGAATTTGTGGATTGTTGGAGGTAAATTTTTTGCCCCCTTATATTTTAAGGATTTGATTTGGCAGGATCCGTTTCATTAAAGAAATTTTTTTATGACAAGCCTTATTTCCATACCTTTTATATTTGTTAGATAAAAAACTTGATGTAAACAAGTAGAACAACTGGAATCTTAGGACTGGTGAAGGTAATCTTTTTGCCTTCCCACAATTTCTTTTTTATAGGTACTTAAGCCCTCATTTGGTAGAGCGAGTAACAATTTTTATGCTCAGGAGCTTATACGCTCTGTCCACTTATGTCAACACGTACACTAAAAAATTCTCTCAATTTCTCCTATTGTTCTTATCTCTCTCACACATTTACCCTCTTGTCTCTCAAAATATATGTTAGATTTCAAAAAAAATTACATATTCAAACTCGACACATAAAATTCTTTCGAACATGACCTATATTCGATAGTTTTTATTTTATTATTAAACTACTTTACATACCCCTAATAGTAAATTGACAGCTTATACGCTATCATAAACTTACGCTCTACCAAACACCACAGAGTTTGTTTGACAACTTATACGCTATTAAAACTTACGCTCTATCAAACAATTTTGGCCAGTTTCTATTTTGAGAATTAAAAATATTGGAGTTGCAACTCTTTGAACGAATTTATTCAAATTATGCTGATCTGTTGGTTTCAAGCTGTCTTGTAGGCTTGTGTTCCTAAATTTGACAGTAATATGAGAAACAATGATAGCGACCATTAAGCGACTTGCATTAAGAAGTCTTCATTCATGTAGAATGCATGAAATATTTGAGAAGCACCGACCCTTTATAATGATTCAAAGAAGGATTGGCCCAATAAGTGAGCATACGGTTGAGCGAAAATCATCATACATGTAAGGATCGACCATTCTAATAGGGAGGGGGTTCAAATCCTCATCCCCAATACTCATGAATTAAAAAAAAGGATTGGCACAAACATTTTTATTTTTATGGGAAATCTTTGGAGTTGTAGGAATTTCGAGGTTTCTGGCTATTAGCAACATGTTTTCACAAAAATTGTGTTTTTTTAAAAAAACTAATAAATCGTGAGTCAACCATTACACAACCGGCAATATAGTTCACTCTTTTTTAGAGCATCGAAAAAAGAAACTTAGAAGCCTCATTATAATCCATGTGAGCCACCTGAGTTAAAGGCACGTTACCTCAATAAGTTTCTTAAAATATGCCCTTGTAATTTGTTTAAATTATAAATTATTTATTAATGGATACATTTTTATTAATTGTTCAATTACTCATTGATTCTTTCATTCTTCAACCGTTAAACGCATCTTCATCTACATGTGTCTCCCTCTCTACGCTTTGGATTTTTCTTTAATCTGGTGCACCCATATCGTTCGACGACTGGTATGTAATATTTTATTTAAGTATGATAAAATGATCCATGAAATTATCGTGATAATTGATTTAAGTATCATTATATATCATTTGAAATAATTTTTCATCATATTTGATATGAATTAGATGAATTTGGACTTGTTCATTTTCAGATTATAAAAATTGATCAAACATCACACTGTGTACATGTCTGTTGAATAGTCATAACTTATTCATACGATCTCTAAATGACTTGATTCTTGTTAACATTATTTAGACATAAGGAAAAAAAAAATCTTGTTCTGAGAGTGAATATATTTTGAGTGAAAATTGTTCAATTTCTTTGTCGAAGTTAGTATAACTGTGCAGACATGATATAACATTGTTTGAGATTGCTGTGAAATATTTTGTGCACGTTTAAATATATATGAAATGATATCATATGTTTACTTGAATTTTATTGAACTTATATCATATTGATTGACCTATGTCCAAGCATTGAAGCTCTTTTAGCTTACAAGCCACAATGAGATGCCTTGTCACCTATTTTTTTGTAGGTGAAATCAATTGAATATCATGAGATTATCTCGAGCATTATGAAATTGATTTTATTGAGAAAATTCATGCATTTATTTGTTGAAGCTTAGTTTATCAAGTTTGAGCATGGTCAACTCTATTTGAGAAACAGTTTGACTTCTCATGAGTAAGTATTAGTTCCATGCATGTGAAATGAACATTTTTGCTGGAGAATTCCTTTTTCAAGCTTCTAGAAGTCCTCTTATGTGCTTTGTGCTAAGAATTCAAAAGAGATTTCAAGTTTAATATGATTGGTCAACATTGTGGCAATATTTACTTCTTGGTTGACAAAGGAGAGATAAGTGGTTGGAAATTTGTTCTTTGTGCCATAATCAAGAAAGGGCTTGTTTGGATTGGTTTGAGTAAAATTTTATCATCAAGAAGGAAGATGCCTTTGATCCAAACAAGTCTCAGCCAAATGAGATATTTTTACACAACAATTTACAACGGCTCTATAATGAATGGTGGAGATTTATTTGGTTTGAATTAAAGAATGGTGAAGATTAAAAGAAGAAGGAAGGGCCAAGATCAAGACATACTTTCGTCAAATGGCCAAGATTATTTTGTCTTGGAAAGAAGTGAAGGGTTTGGCTTGGGTTGGAAGATGGAAGGACATTTACGAAAATTGACAAACTTTTTGAGCTTTACATCCTATCAACTTCAAATCTTGATTCAAGTTTCTTCCAAGAGATCTTTTGCTAAAAGATCTGATTATCATCAAGCTATCATCTTTCTACTTCAAAGAGAGTTCCAAAAATCCATCAAGAACCCATTATTCTTCATCTTACCCGTGGGGTCATATTTGATTGTTCTTGAGTGGTGTCTCAACAAAGCTTCTCCCAGGCCCTCTTTGGTACAGAGCTGATTAATCAGTCCCCTGGCCGGGTCATAATTGGCAAAAATTGCATTGCCATCTCTATAGTGGTCTCTGGAGGAAGATGAGTTATTAGTGCAATAGTAGAGGAATAGCCTAAAACATAAGGAGCAGATTGGCCAAATGGACGAACGCCAGAAAGACCTAGATGAATCATAAGCCTGTTCAAGACCAGACACTCCCTCGGATCCTTTATTTCCTTGTTAGTGGGAAACAGAGCTAGTTCTCCCGAGATATGCATGATCGCACGCCCGCACTCTTCCATATGAGGGTCGAACTCCCATACACTACCTACCATTAATAAAAATTCTCATCATTATGTTTAGAAGGGTATGCAATGAATAATCGATTTTCTGCCATCTCTTGAAAATAGATGGTATTTATTCTAACTACCACATTTTTTGGGATAAAAGCAAAGTTCAAGGTCTCTCGGCCTAACATCGAACCTATAATACCTATTCAAGATGTACACGCCGTTGATGATCCTATAAAAGTTGAAATTCAATTGGTGCGGAGCAAGGCCGAAGATCTCTAGGCATTCTTTGAAAAAAATGGTCAAGGGAAACCTAAGGCCACCTTCAACGACTGCCATTATGAGAAATTTAGCTCGACCCTCCAAAGGTTCACCCACCGAGGCGACAATGAGCACACACATTGGGGAAAGCTGAACTTTTTTCCCATTGTTGGAGCTTTAGGGAATCATGAAATGTCTTGGTGTATTTACCCATAAGGTGATGGGAACACAACACAATTAACAAGCAAGTGGGATCGACACAAAACAGGTAAAACAAATTTAGAAACTCACCAATAGAATTAGGATTGACCTTTGATAAGGTCAAACATAGAGATTGGTATAAAAGGGATTAGTTCGAAATGTTGAGAGCTCTAGAGACATTCAATTGAAGCCAAAAGGAAATCGTTAGGGGGTATATATAGGCAATCTCCCTCGCCTATCTCTTCATTAAATGGAAAAGACCCTAACCGTCTATTGCTTTAAAATGGAGAAGGCAATCCACTAGGCTCACTGTCTACATTTTACAAAGTCATGTCCACAACGAGCTTTAACTAGGCTTTAGGAGGCAATTGTGGTGTAAAAAGTCAACTATCCATGGGGCGAAAATCCAGACCTGACATGTGGAGCAGAGAACGACCGAGATCATACAGAAGCTCAACAAATCTTGGAGAGATTAATGAAGAGTCAGACTAACGTGGGAGGGATCGGACAAATCCCAACAATTATGGAGTAGATTGAACCCAGAATAAAAACTCATGTATTTATTAGGAAATCTGATCTCTCATTTTAGGGAGAGGATTTCAGACCCTTCCCCTATAAAAGGGGATTATAGAAAAGTAGAGCTTCTTAGCAATTTTGATGCCAATTCTTGGACCATGTTCGAAGGCCAACAACACAGACATCCACAAACATTGCACATCTAGTTCACCTTCCTCTCCATGAAGCAAAGAGCTTTGCTGTCCCTCTGCAGTGCTTTGATTTATGGAAGAGGATGGTAGGAACATTCCAAATTCAATCAGAAAATGCATCGATATTTCTAGATCAATGTTATCGTTTTAAAACTACTAAAAAATAGTATTTCTAAAACTCTATTTATACTCGCAAGCGCACAAATCCAAGTAGTATAAATGTGGCAAAGACGAGTGTCGTACCCACAAGGACTGAAGATTAACTAACTCTAATTCTTAGAAAAACAAGTTTTTCTTTTCTTTCTCTTTTATAGTAATATTAATAAACACCAAAACTGAAATTGAGAGATCAACACAAATAATAAATACTAAGGCTTTGATTTCACCACTCTATTGTATTTAAACCATATGGTTATCAATTATGAATTCATCCAAGCATATCAAAGATCAAGTTTTCTAATTCATGTAGTAGTCATTGGCATCTAACTTACCCACATCTATCCTTGATTTGAAATTATCCATGGCATCTGGACTAATTTGACAAACAAGAATGTATTAGGATTAATGTAACTTATGAAATGATCACAAAATTCCTAGCATATGGCATCTATGACTAGGTAACTTTGAGAAGTTATTCTCAAATTAAGCATGACATCTACTATAATTTGCATCACATTAATCAAACCTAGATGGTAGCTAAGCATCAAGATTTAATTATTAATAAACATAGCAATTTAATACTTGACATGACATGAATAAATCACAATTAATTCAACCAAATTTATTAAACACAATAGAGTGAATCCATCGTCACCTTAGTAAGAGGATTAGTTCCTCATATTAAGTTTACACAACAAATAGAAATAAATAAAATTCACAAACATAAGTAATAAAACAACTAGAAAAACCCCCTTATTATACTTGATGCAAGAACTCCTTCTCTTTTCTCCTTCTTCCTCTTGTTATTTCTCTTCTTGTTGTTGTTTTTGGTGTGTATAACAAAGAATAGATCATACATTTATATAGGCAATGACAATGATAAATATTCAACAATGACAAGCTTGAATAGCAACCGTTGTTGAATGTTGAAGGCAACCATTGTTGAATTATTTTGGTGCAATGAAGAAGTTGTAAGCAATGATGTCAACAAAAACCTTCCATGATCTTCACTTGGGTTGGACTCATGATTGGGCCTATAAATATGAAAATAAACACAAAGTGATTCATCCATGGTGATTAAAATTTATTTGTACAAAATCACTTCAAAACTCCAACTTTGTGACAAATGCTAATGATTATTTACATTTAAAGTAGATGTTTTCAACATCTATCAATCAACACATCCACTATGTTTCTAACATGTACCGCCAGTCTATCATTTTTCTCAGTCTACTCAACGACGACTGCATCTGAACACAACACTGAAATTTCAGTGATAAATTTAATGTAGGCGTTAATATATATTATGTCTAGTTTAGTGATTTAAACACGCAAGCATACCAGATTACAAGTAAGTTCACGAATTTATCTGATTTTACACATGTCATACATTAAAGAAGGGTGGATCCTATCTTCTCCTTTTTGTGGGCGGATTTAAGAAAAAACCCGGATGATTAACTTTGAGAAAGAGCTTAACAAGTTTGTGTTGAGCTCTCAGAGTCTTGAGATTATCAATAATAGAAGAAATTTTCAGTCATTCATTTGGGCCGAATCACAATATTGTTCTTGAACATAATGATCGATCTACTTTGGTGATTTTTTGACACCACAATTTGCATAAACGACCTTTGATGATGAGTTTTTTTTGGTTCATACACATAACCTTTAGAAGGTTGGAATGACTGAGAGGATGGTCGTATTATTGGTTCTTCCATGGAAGAGTGATGTTAATGATGAGGGTGTTGGCTGGGGTCCTTATTTTTGCTACAAGAATCTACCTCTCTTTTTTTGTTTCCAATGTGTGCATAAGCATGGAAAATGTATGGCGGTTCTAAAAAATAGGATGCATAAATCTTCTAACACGGAGCAATATGGATGATAGATGCGCACTGGTTTTGGTTTTTGCTTTACACAATCTTCATTGGGTGGTTCTAAGGTATATCAAGAAATAGGTCCACCGGTGAATGTGGGGAAGGAAGCAGTTCTAAAACCTAGAGAAGAAGAAGCGGTTGTGGCCCTTGTGGGTGGTAGTTCACATTTTTCTCAATCATTGGTAGTTAATGGGATGGTCAATGCATATGATGAGGTGACCATTATTAAGGAAAAATATATTTTCTCCCCACAAGAAGAAGTGAATAATTTATCTCTCCTTTAGGTTTTAAGTGAGGATGTCGCAGTGGCACATTAGGTGGTTGCTAGTGATATCCCTCAAGGACCTCAACATATATATGAGGTTATTGCCATTCATGTGGAAGAACTAGCAATTCATGATACCATGAACAATGATAGCTTTCCTATAGTAAAATTAAAGAAGTGACAGAAGATGGATTTGGAGGATCCTGATGTTTGAATGAGTATGTTGGGAAGATGATGAGTGGGTTTCTATTGTTGATATCAATCTAGATGATATTGAGGCGGCCCTGCTCGACATTATGAATATCTTGGCTTGAAATTGTTAGGGGCTTAGGAACCACGTACACTTCTCAAACTTCATCATTTGGTGAAGTTGTCTCCCTCTATTTGATTCTTAAGAGAGATAAAAAAGACTTACAAATTTTGCAGAGCGAGTTCGTTGTTGGCTGGGATTTTCTAATGTCTTTACAGTTAATCCCATTGGTTATAAGGGTGGTTTACTTGGTGTAAATTTGATTATGTATGTCAAATAGACCCTTCTACTCATGTTATCAAAATTCTCTCATCTTGTATGCAGAGGTGTCTTCTAACATGGCACAATGGCGGTAAACGAGAGGCAAGGATTGATGCCTAAGCCTTGTTTGCAACATGATCTTGAATCTTGATAGGGAGAAGAAAACATAGATGACTCATATTAACCAGGTGATTATTGTTGACATTTGAAATAACTTGGAGCTGCTATGGGACTAAGACGAGTTAGACCACCCACATCAGATACTCGATGTGGGTGTTGATTCTCTAAATTGAAGTGAGTTTTTTGTCTTTTAGTAAAAAAATGACCCACATCAGATACTGGGTTTGTTACTGATTTTAGTGTTCTACTACAGTTGTGCAGCACATCTTGTGCACTACTATTCATACGCCATTGTATTTGTTTGATTAAAAAAAATTCGTCATCATTTCCTTCTCTTCGCTATGCATATCGTCGACCACATCCCTTGACACAAGATCTCTCTTCTACCAGCTGGAGCCGATGCGATCCCCAACCAGATTCCAATAGTAATGAAAACCATGATTCTGATAGCATACCCAAGAAGAGGAAGTATGGTTGATGAACCCAAGCCCCTTATTCAGCCACATATTCTTCATAAAAACCTCTAAAAATTCTAGAAATTGAAATCAAAACTCATACCTTGATGGATCAAACCCCACCCCCCCCCCCCCCCCAATCCAATACCCATACCTTCCATCAATCCTATAAAAGAAATGACCACTGTCAAAGAACAGGAGAGAAGGATAAAGAAAGAGGGTCATGCAATGGACAGTGAGAGGGAGATTGAAATTGAGGAGTCATTTGTTTGGTGAGAAACTGACAGAAAAAGAGGAATTTTTTTAGGCTTTGATGGATCAAATTTGAGAAAAATTAGGGATGAAATGGGAGAGATCGTTTTTTGGTGAGAAATGAGAGAAAAATTAGGCTTTCTCCCTTAAATATTTATTTATAAAATAAGCAATGATTATAATTAGTTTTACAATATATTTATATTAGGGATATTGATATTATTTATTGTTATTTTATTTAGATAAAATTTTATGTTGTAATATTTCAACATTTTCAATTACTACATAAATTTTTTATTAGTGTTAAATACTTAGTTAATAATAACAAAAATTATTAATATTAATATATGTGATTATTATTTAATATGATAAAATTTGATCAATGTTATAATTGTGATAAAATAGATTGAGTTTAATTAAATAAAAAGTGATTGTAAAAATGAATATTTAAATGATTTAGACTTTAGAGTATTGGGTTAGAGTAACTGATGTGTGTTGTTATTGTTTCAAAAATTGTAAATTGGTGAAAATGTGTATTTTTGCTGGAATTAAGAGAATCTATTAAGAGTAACTGTTGTGGATGACTTGAGTTAATATTGAAACAATAGTAGAAGGTTTGTTGGTTATTAGAGGGTTATAAGAACACACGTTATTTCCATTATCATCTTCGACAATGGAAGAAGCGCAATAATTTTTTTGCTATTTCAAATAACATGGTGGGTGTATTGTATGAATCCATAGCTTCACTCCATCTTCGTTTCGCTAGTTATTTTGTGTATTTTTTTTATCCATACTACTGTTCAATACCTTTGTAGTGAATATTTGATGGTGCGCGGAGTGTTCTTTGGATGAGGTATGGACTGTAGTGTTAATTCTCCATAAACCTTCATTACACCTAAATGACAATATTGTCCTCTGGCACTGGCATAATGAAGATTCTTCATAAAAAGCCCCGTTATGAAGGGATCCCTCTCGTGAAGCCAACGGTCACCTTTTTCAAAAATTTCAAAAATCACCATCAAAATCACCTTCATCCGTGCCAAACAAACAAAGCCGCCGACACCGTTTTTGCTCTCTCTCAAGAAATTCAATGGCGGACGAGAAAGAGGGAAATACTGAAGAACAGAAGATGATCCCGGTGCTTACGGTCCTAAAGAACGGTGCGATTCTCAAGAACATCTTCGTCGTTAATAATCCACCACCGCTGACGTGTTCTAGGTCTGAATCGGTCGCGGCCGATGAAATTGCTTCAAGTATTGGTGAAGAAAGTGAAGAGATCTTGATCGTCGGTCGGCATCCGGAGTGCCATATCGTGTTAACACATCCCAGCATCAGCAGATTCCACCTTCAAATTCACTCGAATCCTTCCTCGCATAAGCTCTCAGTTGTTGATTTATCGTCTGGTAACTTCATTTCTTTCTATTTTATAGTTTCCTCTTCGCGTAATCTTACTTATACGCTGTTTGTTGGTTTCATTGTTTTCTATTTTGGTTGAGTTCTGGTGTTGGATCTTGATTCAAGCTACTTTTAAACATCGATTTCTCTATTGATGTGATCCCTGGTTGGGTTTCTTGATGAGTTTTATCATGTTCTTTTACCTTAATTTTATTTTTTAGTCCTTCAATCTCACGTTAATAGTTTGTGTTCTTGATGTGTCTCTGTTCTTGTGTAGTTCATGGAACCTGGATTTCCGGAATCAGGATCGACCCTGGGGTTCGTGTAGAACTTCGTGAGGGTGACACTATAAGGGTTGGTGGGTCAACTAGGGTATACAGGTTGCATTGGGTTCCTCTATACCGTGCGTATGATATGGAAAACCCATTTATGTCACCACAGGACATGTCAATGACAGAAGAGGAAGAAAAAGAGAAAGAAGCGAATACGGTGGTTGAAGAAGGGAAAGAAACTGTAATGTTTCATGTGAGACTGTCTCCTCATATTAGTGGTTCATAGAATGTTCACAAGGGGTTTGTTTAATTGTTTCTGATATTCTTTCTTTCTTAATTCCTTATCTGCTCCACAATGTAGGATGAGAAGTCTCTGCCCCTTCCAAACAATGATGTTGCAAGGTCAAATGTATTGATCGTTAAAGCAGCAGAGGATGATCATTTTCAGGTAAGAATTTATGGTTAAAGATGGCATAGAATTGCTTTACATTTAAGTCATTCTTTCAACGAGTCACTTGGCTGGTGATTCCAGGTTATTTTTTTGCTTTTTCTTCCTTTTTGGCCTTGTGAGTAGAAAGAAAATTCTTTGTTGAAAGATTCAATGATGGTGGAGGGAGCAGTCCAAACATTTCAGGTAAAAATTTGATATGAAGAACTTTAAATGTAATGGAGATGATATGCATCTAGAGTTTTTGCTTGGTTCTGATGTTTTGCTCTTTGTTCCTGTTGTTAATGACAAAAGGATGAGATTTCTCTGTCAATTGAAAGTAAGCTCGTTGGTGTGAAAGAGGAACTCTCACTGTTCCAAAAGGCTGAAAAGACATATTTGGTGATGATATGTTACACAAGATTAGAAATATAGATAGGAAAATGTGTCATTGAAGTATTACTTGTACGAATTACATATTTATCATTGGGTTATGCAGGGCAGGTCAGCTACATATGAAGATATTCAGTCATTAGATATGACTTTGGAGGGATTGGAGCTAGTGTTTTCTATCGAGGACTCAGAATCATGTGTGAAGAAAGTGATACCATCTGCACCTCTGCTGGCAAAAAGCATGAAATGTGATGCATTTTCTGGCCAAGAAGATGGTGAGAGTCGATTACAAAATGATCTTGAGGTCAGGAGTATCATGAGCACTGGTTTTGGGACTTCTGGGGCTCATTTGGTTACTTCATCAACGCCTGTCGAGCAAGTCATTTGTGAGAGCGAAAATCAAATGGTCGACAAAGATAACCAGTTCCCACAATATCATTCTGTGGCAGAAGTATTATCAGCTAAAGAAAGTATGGATAAATCCATTATAGAAACTGAGAGTAAAATCAATATGTCTAACTCGGAATCTTCACTCTCTGTGAAAGTATTCAAATCGCATCAAGTGGAAGAAATACCTGAAGCAATGAAAGAACTGGGAGTTTTGAGAGAAGACTTTGCTTTGCCAGTTGAGGAAGTTCTGTCAGATGCCAAAACTGAATCTAACAAAGAAAACCAGAATTCTCAATCCCTCCCACTATTGAAGATGCTTCGTGAAAGAGGAAATCCAGAGAGCTCAACTGCTGCTAAAAAATTGAACCTCATGATTGACATCAGCTCTTCTGATGCTGAGGAAAATGACTGCAATCTGGCAACTGAAAGACTGGAAGAAGCTGGAAACCAAAGCACTTCAGCAGAACTCGGAGAAAGAAAATTTGAGGGTCCCTGCTATGTAACCCTTGCAACAGACCCTGTGAACTTCGATTTTTCTTTTGGCGAAGCTCTCTCAGAGATTGCAGATAACAAAGAAACTGAGGCTTCCCAAACTCCTGTCGCAGTTGAACTATCTGAAGTAGAAAACACTGAATGCTCTGGAGGAGCAGAGAAAAAAACTAGCTCGCATAGCATATGGTCAAAAAGCGGTAAACTTGCTTCTGTTGAAATCCAAACATCCAGGAACGAAAAACAGATCATAGATACTGGCATTGATAATGAAGTTGAGCGGCAAAATGTGGATGTTGAAAGTAGAACAACGCCGGAAGCTCACTTTTTCAGTTTAGAGGGAATAGAAAAGGAAAATTTCACCCCAAATACTCTTCTGCTCAAGCCTCTGCACAAGAACTGTAATCTTGAAGGAATCAAGCTATCCAAGTTATCTAAATCAATATCCTCTTCAAGGTTGCAATTAGCCCCAGTATTTAGCATGAAAAGAACGACATTGATAACCTTCTCAGACAAAGAGAACCAAACACCTAAACTCCAGCATCAAAAATCAGCAAAATGCACCTCTAAAATTCAAGGAAAGAAGATGACGGCAATGAAGAGAAAAGTGGAACGGGTGCCATTTCAACCTTTAACCGCAGGCAAGAGCAGACCTGAATCTTTGGCGTCCACTGTTGCATCTGCTAGGGGTATCCAAACATTCGAGAAAGTAAGTTGCACGCTTTTTGTAAGTTAATCAGGAAAACATTTATGAAGTAGAGCTTTTGCATAGGCAAGAAAACTGAATTTCTGTTTGCAGAAAAACCCTATTGGAGAAGGAAAGAGTAGATGGACCATGGTAGCAGACACTACTTCTCTTCTAGAGAAGGGCGCAAGGAAGTCATTACAGCTTCTGCAAGGTCTTAAAGGGACTGAGTTGATCATTCCAAGAATGGGTAATTGTGTCGAAAAGCTTATTTTTATCATACCTGGCCCGGTTTCAATTCAGGCTGTGATATTTCCTTCAATCATTATCCTTGCTAATAATTGCTATGTTATAAAATCAGTCATTAGGGAGCTAGATTGCTTGAAGAGATGCAGTATCTTCAGAAGAACCGAGGCTTCTTCTGTGTTAGAATGGATTGAAGAGTGCATGGTCAAAACAAAATGGTGGATTCACGTTCAGAGCTCAGTGGAGGAGGGATGGCCAGTTGCTCCAACACCTCCTGATTCTCCTCAGCCTCAATTCAGCGAGGGAAGTGGTGGTTTCTCTTGTGGGACAACAAGCCCAGTGCCATTTTCTTTTCATGGAAGCTTAATGGAAAAAGTTTCACCCACTGCAGAGGACCATATTCTTGACTGCGCTCTTCAGTTTAGGAAAATGAAGAGTGATGGAAAGCTAGTCCTTCTAAGTAGTGATATTACATTGAAGATCAAAGCTATGGCAGAGGTGATACTAACTAGTGCTACTCTCTCTCTCTCTCTCTCTCTGAGACAAGATCTTTACTTTGCATGTTCATTACATTTGTTGCAGGGTTTGATCTGTGAGACAACCCAGGAATTCCGTACGAGTCTGGTGAATCCCTTCTCTGAAAGGTTCTTGTGGTCTGACAGCTCTCCTAGGGGCCATACTTGGTCTGTTTTAGATGATGAAGTTTTGAAGGAGAGATATTGCCGATACCCTTTCAAGAAATCTTCGAAGGGAGAAGGTGCAAAGGGTTTGAAACTTATTCTGCACGATAGTTCTCATTATGAACAGATCAGTTCACTCAGCCCAAAAATATAAACAGCATTCCCAAAGCCCCTGTTGACTGTTTTTTTCTCTCTCTTCTAATCAGAAATGACATTGCCTCATGTAAGAATGGTGCAGTTGGTAGTGTAATCTGGCATTAAACCACTTCTTTACAGTCTCTGCTCCGCATGAAGAAATTTCAAATAATTTGACAGAACAAACCGTACGAGTACTACTGATTTGTTGCCTTATGTGAGAGAATTATGAATATGAATTTTTTTGAAACTGACATGGTGAAAACAACCGAGTCACGACACTATAAGCACACCCGCTGCCTGAGATTCTGAGGCTCTCCAACTATGTATAATGCCTCCAAAATCAATAAAAAACTGGAGGGTTCCAGAAAGTTATTCTTTAGGATGAATATATCAAATTTATCCATAAATTAATGACTAAGAAAAACATTTATTGAAGTTGTAGAGTAAGCAGGTTCAAGAACCTACTTCAACTATCAAATGAAATATTAACTCATAGTTCGGACCTCAGAAACAAGCAGTCGCAGATGCCTACCAACATCAGCTAATATTGTTAAAACTGGACTCCTCTGCAGTTTTCTGACGGTAATTACACGACCCCGGAATGAGAAAGGAGAACGTACTATCATCGAATGGGGGTTGCGGGAACTCATTAAACCCACCAAAATTGCATGAGTCAAAGCCCAGTGGTGAGAGATAACTAGAAGGATCATCAACAGCTGCTTTCATGTCCATAGCATTCTGGATCCCTTCACCTGGAGCATTGTAGTTAAAGCTGAAATTTATATTTTCAACCTTCTTTGTTGTTTCATTGCAACTCCTTTGATCGGACAACCCAGATGATCCTTTAGATTCATCAAGAGGAAGAGCAGGAGTATGACCTTGGAACAGAGCAACATGTCCAAAGAGCTTGTCTTTTCTCGAGAATGTTGTGCCACAGGAACAGATCCATTTGTCCTTGCCACAATGTTTCTCATGCGTTTTCAGATCAGCAAGAACAGAGAACTTCTTGGTGTTGCATCTGCTGCATATGAAGCTTTTGTCACAATGAGTTCTCTTGTAATGGTTTTTGACACACAGAATAGTCTTTAGAGGCTGAAACTTTTTGTGATTCTTGTTACGCTTGCAACCTGAAAAAGGGCACGAATACCTCTTAATAAGCAATGGCTCGGAACTGGGTTCCTTGTTAGGTTTCGCAAGAGCTGCTGCGGTTTTGAACTCATCACCGTGCCCTCTCATATGCATCCGTAAATTAGCATCCCTCTTGAACCCCTTTCCACAGATTGAGCAGAAGTGGGAGTGCGGAGCAAGGATTTCTTCTTTTTCTATTTGCAAGATCTCATATGAACCTGATGGAAGGTTCTCTCCTTCATCGACATCTTCTTCATCTTTCAGTTCAAGTTGGTCATTACTGTTGTTTTGCTCAGTCCCATCAATTCCCCAATGATCCATATGGGTGGACTGATCAGAAGCCTTATTGTGTTCACTGTTTTGTTGCTGAACAGCATCATTTAGGCCCACCCCAGAGGATAAAATACCTAGTGAACTAAGCTGTCTGATAGAAGTAGCGGATGCAGGAAGTGTGTGTTTTGCGGATGGGACAAGACCAGCAGCAGTAGAGATCAACTGAACAATTATTGAAGTGAGATCAACAGTGACAAGCTGCTGTTGCTGAGCAACAAGATCAGGCTGACCCAGCACCTGGTCTCTCTGGCCAACAATTACATGCACTAAATCCTGAAGCTGATGGATCTTTTGCTCTAGGAAGGAGAGATTATTTAGCATTATTCGTGGATCCCAGTCTTGAATTTTGTTGGTTTCAAGTGTCTCGCTCATCTCACTCTCTTCCTGCTCTGGAATATTGATTTGCTCATTGGAATTGGAAGGAGGAGAGGATTGGGTTCCAGATAGTTGGTTTAACTCCGGAAATGGTGATTCCATCCTAAAACCATATTCTAACATGGAGGGATCCTCCCACTTCTGCTGATGTCGCTGCAAACTAAAATTGGTGGAAGGCTGACCGTTCTCAAAATCATTCCTGAAGGACACAGATTTTTCCCAAGTGCCCTGACATAATCCTTCTTTGAGATCCATCTTAAGTACTTTAGAATATATCGGAAGTCGATGCAAGAAAGAGCTGAGAGTAACAAAGATTAATCAGTCTCTGAAATTAGAAAAAAACAGAAACTGCTGCTGCTGCTGCTGGCATCAGGTTTTTCACTAAGATCAAGCAGAGAGAAAGTAAAAAAAATAAGAATAATAAAGAATCCGACAAGAGGGCGAAAAAAAAGGAAACATAATTATAATATTTAGCAAAGAAAGTTTCATTACCTCAATTAGAAAATTGAATTGAGGATTGATGTTTTTTCATTTGGTGGAGCTAAATGTTTTAGAAAATTCAATTTGCTCAAAACAACCAAGTTTCTTCACACCCATAAACTCGCAGAAAGAAAATTTTCCTTATTTCAATCTGGAATTCCATGGGATTCCCATCCTCTAACCGCTCAGGGATTCACGTTATGGCAAAGCAAATTGTATCCCCGCCAAAAAAAAAAACATTAAACGAAAAAAGCTCAATTAGCTGACAATCGAGTTTCCTTAAACCCATTAACCTACACCAACCAAGTTTCCTCATCTATGATACCAAAAAGAAATTTTCCTTTATCTCAATCAGAAAATCCAATATCCATACAGAAAAGTATTCCTGAGATCAACCCTACATCAACAACAATAACAAGAAAGCTACCCCTTTTATTCAGTTGGAATTCAATCTCATCAATCAAAATCAAATTCCACTACAAATCTAAAATGATTAAATATCCCCAATACCTCTTTATTGCTAAACCTAATACAAGATCCACTAAAACCAAAGTTCAAAAGACCATAAAAATCACATCTTCCTTCCAATTCAATTGATCATCAAAATTCAGAAAAATAATTTCCAAATCACCAACAGGCATAATCAGTAGCTAATTACAAAAGCATCTGAACATTTGAACAATAACCCCATAAACAAAGATAAATAGATTGGAAATAACAAGATAAAGCACATGCATTTGTGACCATAAATCGTACTTTTGAAAATCAAAAACAAACTATTCTCACCAGTCTCAGTTACGCTTAAGCTCCTCTTCTACTTCTCCATCTTCTGATGGAAAGCCAGGGAGGCTGCTCAGTCGCAGCAATTTATCAGCAATCTTAATGAAGAACTGAGCCACTGTGTTACTCACTTGCACCGTAGTTAGTGTACAACGTCAATCACCACCGTCAATGTAGTCAACAATGCCAACCGATCCCAAAGGGGTAATCAGAGGTGTAGACAGTGGTGAATCATGATTGTGAACTAGAGGTTCACGATAAAACATTTGACTTGTAGAAGCAGACGGAAATATGTCTCCGCTGAAGATGGGGGTGGGTCCCAGCCAGCAAAGGTTGATTCCTCTATGGTGCACTCAACAATTTTATTTTGACTTGGTTTTGTGATTTTATTATTATTAGATTAGACTATGCTTCCAGGAACTAAAGAGTCAGCTCAGTGGGCATGAAGGAAAGAAAAGATTGAAATACTAATGATGACACGTGCGGCAGATTCTTATGGGAAAGTGAGGGTTGCTGTGAAAAGAAAATGACATTCAAAATTTTGGATTCAATATAAATTCGAAGTATTTTATTCCCTCTATCCAATTTTTTTCACAACGAATTAAGAAAATTTAATCAATACAGTGAAATTTTTTAATTTTATTTGTATATTTTATAATATGCTCTTAATTAATGAATTTTTGTTTTTATAGCCCAAATATTTATAGAAAGATAGAAAACTTTGTAAGAAAACGAAATACATTAATAAGAATTTTTTAGCAATTTAATTAATTAATTACATTTTAAAAAGTAAAATTAGACTATAATTTGGAACAAATAAATATAGAAAGTAAGACTACTTTTACAGAACGGATGGAATATGTTTTGTTTTGTTTTGTTTTTTATTTGATTTAATTTTTGTTTGTCACAAAAAAAAATATACTGTTGGATTTATAATCCAATCAAAACACATTCATAATTTTAAAAAAATAAAATTTTAATGACTGTTAAAACAATTACAGCAGGGTCCACCCTAACA
Source organism: Euonymus europaeus (assembly GCA_963580455.1). Taxonomy (NCBI): domain Eukaryota; kingdom Viridiplantae; phylum Streptophyta; class Magnoliopsida; order Celastrales; family Celastraceae; genus Euonymus; species Euonymus europaeus. The sequence continues at coordinate 8,524,024 of OY756961.1, read as the reverse complement.
GCACTTGTACATTGTCAACAACAATTATTTTTGTTTGTGATGTGAACTGACATTTGATGACATGGAAAATAATCAAAATAATTTACAAATTTACATATAAGAGAGATAATCCCTGTCCATATCCCGATACCACATCACAACCGTCTGTTCTCCTCAAACCCATATCATTTCTGTCACTCACACAGTCAAACTTCTACAAGCTCTCTCTCACCAACAATGACAACTATATCCAATAATGGAGGCGACGAATATGAGAATAGACGATGATTATTCCCCAACTGTAAACAAGGAGGCTTTTGAAGATGATATTCCTTCATAAATAGAGCGTTTGGAATTACTTCCAGGAATGAAGCGAAATTGTCTTGTTTATATCAAGGAACAATATGATGAATAAGAAGCATAGCTTTTAGGCTTGTTTGGATTATTGTATTGGAGAGTTAAGTAGGGAGGATTAAGTAGAGTAATCCTGTTTTGAAATTTAATTCAGTGTCTGGCGGTTGTCGATGTGTGTTGGGTTTTGAATTGGGCTGTTTATATATATATAGTAAGACATTGCCATATGAAGTCCTTCATTTGGTAGGTGGTGAGCATGATTGTTGTCTTCATCCTCCACTGCAACAGAAGGTGGAGTTGGATTTTTTACAATTTTTTCAGTTTATTTTTTGTGTCATTATATTTTTGTTTTAAAAAAAGAAATAGCCAAGTAATAAGTTGACACTACAAGAAAATCGTCTATTATCGACGGAAAGTTTTGGTCGGTAAATACCGATGGATTAACGACGAACTTCAATTTTTGAGTTTTATCGACGGATTTTTTTCGTCGGTAATATTTGGCGTCACTATGACACGAATATTTGCGATGGATTACCTACGAAAATTTTGTGAATAAATTAAACCTTTACCTACCGAATTAATTTCGTCGGTAAATATATTTATTTTTTTAATTTTGAAAATATATTACCGACTGACAAATCCATCGGTAAATTAAAAATAATTTATTAAATTAAGAAATAAATAACTAATACTTTACCAATTCCCATTTGAAGCTCTAGTAATAATAGATCTTGTGTATCTTTGCACCTCCAACTCTCAAAGAGGTTCTTAGATGCCAATGACATTCTCCGAAGCCGCAATCTCTGCACCACTGAGGTTCGCCACGCCCTTCTCACATTCTCTCGTCGCTGGTGGTACATAATTGTATTGTCTCTTGAGGATCAAGCCTGCCTTTCTGGTCCATGGACAACGTGTAAGGTACTGATATTCGAAATTTATCTCTCTTTTTTCTAGGTTTGGAATGTTGCCTTCTCGCTTTGAAGGGGTTGATCATGTGCTGTGCCGAGCTATATATATACATCTTGCTCTATACAGATCTGTGGGATTTTTGTGCTTTGCATGTTGTTGGTTGCTTAATTTCAAATGTTAACACTTCCAGTCAAAGAAAGGAAAGGAAAAAAATATTAAATTTTTTTGAGCTTATTTGCGGTTTAATGTTGATGATAGGAAGTTAGGCTGAGAAGCTTTTGGATACTGAGAAGTTAGCTTTTGGGTTTAATCTCAACTTGAGATTTAGACATTTTGCGCTTCAAACCTCTGAGCTTGAGATGCAATTATTTTAGGTTGGGTTGGTATTTACTAGTTTTTATGCTTATTTTCTTGATAAAAACGGTGAAAAATTGGGCAAGAATTGTAACACCCCGAATCGTGGGATAGATTACATGATAGGGCAAAATGATTTATATGGTATTTGTTATGATTTCTAGTGTGCACTAATACGTGCTAAATAGGATCAAAATATTTTTCATCAATTCTATATGGGAAATAAAATTAAAGAGTGCAAGAATAACTGGAATCGGAGTTGAAATGAATGTGTTAAAAATTTTGGAAGTTAAATACAAAAATAGATATAGAAAATAAGATAATGGCAAGACTGTAAACACATATAAGTATTGGACGTAATTAGGGAGAAGGAGCAAGGGCAAAACTGTAAACGATTAATGAAAGGATTTAAAATATAAATAATTTGGAATGCACGGAACCCGAGGAAACCCTAAACCATAATAGAAATTCGACCTTGTGAACAGCGACGGTGACGGAAAGGGAATTCGCAAAAATGGCAGAGATCCTTGACGTTGCTGACACCGGAAGCAAGAGCACAACAAGGGGAGTCTGTCTGTACCAGTTTTGGACGAAATAGAGGGAGAACGACTAAGCAACGACTTGGGAAAGGTCACGGTGGGCTGCCTATTTCTCCTCCACGTTTCTCCCTATTTCGGTCACACATCAGGTGACGGACACCAGAGAACTAATCCACGTGTCATTTACGACCTAATCGTGCCAACCATGGACCTGATCAGAGCCAAAACGTCGGTGACCCATTATCACCACTGACGGGTTTATTAAACCCATGCGAGTGGAGAAGAAGGAGTTCTGGGTCGACTCGACCTGATAACTCTGAAGCAGACCCGGTCCAGGTTCAGTTGACCTAGACCCATCTAGTTTGACCCAAGGTTGACCCTAAAGAAATTAATTAATGCAAATTTATAAATAAATATTATTTATAGGTAACGTATTATTATGAATTTCAGGAACATGCACCGTTAAGTTGAAATATCGAAATTTATAACCCCTGGTAAGTAGTACTCAATTGTATTATGAAACTTTGTGATTTATAAATTTTATGTGCTATTATTTGTACTGATTGTGATGTCTATTTGATTGTGTATGATAATAGCTTGTACTAATTGGATGTTTTCATGAGACCGAATTTGTGATGATACGAATAAATGTGAATTGTAATATAAATGATTTATTTATGTTATAGTTATATGTGTTGTTTGGTTACCGTGATTGGACAACGAAACGGGTATTGTATTTCTTTGTAGAATGTCATGTGTACGGTTATATGCTTAAACTGAATATGGTGATGAGACTGATATGATGACAGTTTTGGTGTTCTTGAAGGTGATGTGTTGCATATGATTTGCTAATATATTAATTATTGTTCATAAGGACGATGCATTGCATTACATGAAAATGAAAAGTTCAGTTTAAGGAAAAAAGTGTTTTCACAAACCAGGTATTACTGCTGCAAAGAGGGTGTACTGAAAGGTTGAGGTTGAGTTTTACTGGAAATGAAAATAGAAACGATTTTTGACTGGAAAGTGTTCTCTGGTAGAACACCTAATTAAAGAAAAATCTCGACAGGTTGCTCTGTAGCAGTTTACCTAGGTTAAGGGCCTGAGTACTGAAAAAAGGTTTTAACTGACTAGCTATTTTCTATTTGATAACGTTCACGTGCATTCATGCATAAGTATTACTTGCTGGGTCTTAGCTCACTATGTTCCGTGATGCAGGTGTTAATTTCTTTGATAAACATGCTAATCTAGCGGTTGATGGTGAGCGTGCAGATCCGTGAGGATGATGCTCATGTGACAAAGGCAGAGTAGTTTAGGTTAATTCAAGTTGTTGAATTTTAGGTTTCGAATAGACTTATTAAAGTATGTCACTGCTATCAAGATAATCATGGATGGTAAATGACTCATCAATAGTGTTATTATTATGCGGTTGATTCATTGATGTTTAAGTAACATGTTAATTAACTTAGGGTTGTATAAATTGTATATGATAAATAATGCGGAAGGTGTTTAAGCAGATAAGGGGTAGTATTCTGGCTTGTGGACCAGCAGAATTGGATGTCATGGGTTGGGGCGTTACAAGAATAGTCAGAAGCTGATAAAAATAGTAAAATCAACAATGCCAACTTAAATCTACTGGTAGCCAATTTGGGTGAATTGCTGCTTCATAACCTGTAACGAGGGTCGATTAATATTTTCTGGATTTAGTGATGGAATATTCTGAGTATTAACTAGCAATTTTTTTCTTTCTGATCTTTCTGTTTATCTCAATCTCACTCCAATGCTTTGAATACCAATATCTGTACAAAATTTTAGGCGATCCCAAAATCATTTACTAGAAATTTGAAGAGAAAGTTGCTTGAAACAGTGAATCTTAAAGGACCTAGTGGCATCACATGGAATGTTGGACTTACAATGGTAGCCCTACAAATGAGGTGGATCTTGGGAGAGGTGTTAGGGAAGACCCGCTATCAGCTTTTCTTTTCATTCTTGCGGCTGAAGGTCTTCATCAAATGCTTAGTAATGTTGTTGATCTAGGGCTTATTGGAGGAATTAAAATCAAGGCAGATGGTAAAGTTTTTACGCATTTGTAGTATGCGAATGATACGATCTTTCTTTGCCCAAATAATGCAGACTCTCTAATAAATCTAAAAAGACTGTTGCGTTGTTTTGAAGTAATCTCGGGATTGAAGGTAAATTTCCACAAGTCTTCGTTGGTGGGTGTGGGTATTGAAGAACAGTATGTTAAGAGAATGGCTTTGGTGATGAAATGTAAATATGATTCTCTCCCAATGACTTATCTTGGAATGTCGTTAGGTGGTAACATGGGGAAGATTAAAATGTGGGATCCCATTATTAAGAAAGTGGAGTCCGTATTAGCTATGTGGAAGAGCAAACAACTGTTTATAGGTGGGTGATTAACTTTGATTAAATCTGTGCTTTGTAATTTCCCTACATACTTTGTCACGCCCCGACCCCGAGACGTGACGTGGAAATAAAAGAAGAACTAATTAACCCAAATAATTTAATTGACTTTTTTTTTCTTTATTTATATACATAAAATATCTAAATAAAACATATAATTAATCAGACTCCACTCTAATGATATATGCACCTACTCGTCAATCCGGTTCCCATCACCAACTCGATTGGCATTACTCGGCTGACCTGAAAGAAAAACATAAAACACAGGGATGAGCCGAAGCTCAGTAGGGAATATCGTATTCACACACAAAATATTCAGAATATTTATTGACAGAAGCACGAAAATTTGACTAACACTCCTATTCTCAACCCGCCTCGAATATCCGTCACCACCTCGAACGCCTTCCGACCTCATTGCCGCAAACTATTTTTGTACGCTTTCCGACCTCCTCGCCGGAAGCAATTTTCCCGCTTTCCGACCTTCTCGCCGGAAGCAATCTACGAGTAAGGAAAGTAGGCACCTTCTTCTACCCGGGACTTACCACCCCTTCGCTATGTGGCCGCATAGCGAATCCTTACTCGGATTTTCACCCACTGTACGTACAGGGTCACCTCTTTGTTATCAGCACAACACCACAATCTTCACAGCGCAACTCCACAATCCTCCATAGTACAACCTCCACACCTTCCACAAATTATCGGGTATAGATATCCATTCACAATCATTTAGTATTAAGCAACAATTTCCACTAAAAAGTAACAAATAACATAATCACCCGCACTCACCACAATTCCCCATTAACCCACCAGACATTTATATCAAAACAAAATCACAACTCCATTAAATATACGCAGGAATCATCGATTAAATAAAATTATGAAAATTCCCAAAATAACGCTAAGGTTATATTCCCTACCTCATGGAGCGTGCCCCGTGGATGTCGCTATGAAACTATTTACCATCGCATAACCTAGTTTGCATGCCGTGTCACTTTTTTTTTCCACAACTCAAAACTTGAAACTTCTTGAACTAGATACCAGCACTGAGGTCATAACAAGCAATTAAATAGCTAAGTGGCAGAGTGTTACAACGTAAGGTTACCATGCAAAGTTCATGCATAATTCACAACAATTTGCATATACATCATCAATCAAAGATTTAGAATCAAAGTTCCTTACTTGAAACACTCAAGCGACAACAATGATTCTCACACGTTGTAAAATCCAAGTTACAAGCACACAGGGTTATAGACCCAAAATTTCATACTACCCACAAGTTATAGTATTTCCTACGGTACCTCCTTTGTAAATAATAACTTAGCCATTTACACATCATTTCCATGCCAACTTAACCATCCAACTTGCACCCAAAGTCATTCACTACTCATCCCAACATAGATAATATTAACGCACAATTATAACTAATAACGTTTCAGGTATCTCCCACACACCAATTAAAGAATCACTTTAGCTTTATATCTCATATATCATCAATTTATCACAAAAGTCAGGTAGCTCCTATCTTATAAAATGTGCTTGCTACTGGTGTTGCTTAAAGCTTTGAATCTTCCTCTACAAACCCTGCTTTTGTCCTTCACCGACCTGATTGCTTCACTAGAATCACTCTTCAGTATGAGATATTCCCTCTGTCACTCGATTACACTCCACCCAGCACAAGATTTTTCAACTTCCCGTTTCTAGTGATGAAACCCTCAACATATACCTCTGTCCTCTCGATACTTCTCAATTCTTCTTCCTCTTTTTTTTTAAAGACTTTAATTTGTAGTTAACAACTCCTCCTTTGACACGTCCATTCCTAGTACTCTAGTATGGCTTTTTATAATTTAGACTACCAACAATTCTTCTCTCCCACTTCCTCTCCCAATTGTATTTTTTATTGTTTATTTTTATTTTATTTCCTTTTCCCTTTTATTCATTTTTTTCTCTTTTTTTTTCCTTCTAATAACACATATATAAGTAGTTACGTGCAGCCACTTATATATATATATATATATATATAAGTATATCTATATTTTTAAATAAATTCTTTTAATCCAAATTTAATTTCAGATTCCTCCGGTGTACTATTGTACACGTGTCACTTTTCTATTCATTATTTCTATTATTCTCGGGTCAGGATATCACATACTTTATTTCTATTTTTAAGATGCCAAAAGGTGTTGCTAGAATCATTGAAAAACTACAAAGAAGATTCTTATGGGGTGATACAGCTGAGGAAAAAAAGGTTCATAACATAGGGTGGGATTGTATTTCAAAGGCGAAGCATAAAGGAGGCGCTGGTATTGGGTCAATTTTAGACCGTAATAAAGCTCTTCTTATCAAATGGATATGGAGGTTTAATTCTCCATCAATCAATGAAAATGATGGATGGAAAAATCTTGTTTGTGACATGTACAATCTGCCAATTAGGTTGGTGGCTGCTTCCTCTTTTTTTGTGCAGTCAAAAAATTGGAAAAATATTCAGGATTTAATTGAAGATTCAGATGGAAGAGTTGGTCGTGCAATCAAGGAATGAGTTGCTTTCAGTGTGGGCAAAGGTGATTTGATTAATTTCTGGGAAGACCTTTGGGTTGGAAATTCTACTCTTTGTGAAAGATTTCAAAGGTTGTATGGTATTTGTTAACAAAAAAAATGCACTATTGAAAAATTTGGTCAATGGGATGGGGCATCTTGGAGATGGATTTTCAATTGGAGGAGGAATTTGATTCAATGGGAGAATCATCATCTAAAAGAGCTTCTGGATGTGATTCAGCATATAGTCATTTGTCCCACCAAAGGTGACAAAATGATTTGGAGATTTACATTAGATGGTAATTTCTCGGTGAAGTCCTTACTTGATGCTGCTGATTCTTATGAAACTCCTTGTCTTGAAGATTATATGTGCAAAATATGGAGTGCATGGGCTCCCCCAAAAGTGGTTTTTTTTTCAACTGGCTTGTTTTACATGGAAGAATAAATACGAAGGATAGACTATTCAAAATTGGTTTGGTGGATTCAAATCTTTGTCCAATATGTGGTTCTTCGCCGGAGACTTCTGATCATCTTCTTTTTCATTGCAAGGGAGCCTCAAAAATTTGGTATAAAATTATCGAATGGTGGGGTTTTGCTTGGTGTGTTCCTAAGTCGATTAATGATCTATTTGTTGAATGGCCTTGCTTTGCTATGGGAAAAGATCATAAAAAAATTTGGTTAATGTTTTTTGCTGCAACTACATGGACACTATAGACTGAAATGAATAAAGTTGTCTTTGAAGAAATTTCTTTGGATTGGGAGAATGTTTTGCATCTAATTTATATCAGATTTGGTCTTTGGTTAAAAGCTATCAAGATTGCTCTTCCCTACTGTGGCCCCGAGTTAATGAATAGTGGTGATGGGCTGAAGTTTAAATCTGCTATTACTGGTTCAATTCGACCTAATGTGTTTTGGGTTCCGCCTCCAAATGGGTCACTCAAGTGGAATACCGATGGATCCTTTAAACACAACAAAGGTGGTATTGGTGGTGTGTTGAGGGATAGTAATGGTTGCTTTCTATGTATTTTTTCTGGTGCAGTTAATGTCATTGATGCCACAGATGCAGAGATTAATGCTATCAGACGTGTTTTAGAGGTCACTTTGGAGCTGGCTATTTTTGAGAAGGGCGATATTGTGCTTGAGTCTGACTCCCTAAATTCAATCTCATGGCTTTCTCATAATTCTATTAATCCTTGGAAGTATGATCAGGACTTTAATGCTATTATAAATCTGCTTTAGAGGATGCCGGAAATAAGCTTCAATCATGCTTGGAGAGAAGCAAATCATGTTGCAGATGCTTTGGCGAAACAAGGAATTGCTAGATCTTCTGAGATGCTGGCCTGGATGTCTCCTTTTTATTGATGTTTTCTGCTAGTCTCTTGTGTTGGTTAGGTCCTACATTTCTGCTGGTCTTGGAGTTGGTGTTTTGGTGTTGGGCTGCTGTTTGTGGCAGTGATGTTGGGGTCTTTTGGCTTGGTCTCTCTGCATGGTTTTTGCTTGTGTAGGGCTGTCTAGTTTCTTTCTTTTTCGCGTGCTGGCAGAAATTTGTTGCTTGGATTGATGATTGGGGCTTCTATCTTCTTTTGATTCCTTTGTCGCAAATTTATTGTTTGGATGGTTCTTTTTCTGCTTGGTCATTGGCTGTCATGGAATTTAGTTCAGCTCTTTGGGTCTTTTTTTCTACTCATTCTCTGTGTTATATGGCTCTGAGTTGGCGTTGGTGGAGTGTTTCTCTTGGGTGACTTTTCGTCTTGTCTTCCTTGCATATGGTTGTTGTTGGTCTTTAGTCTTTCTCGCTGTCTTTGGCTGCGTTAATATAAGGTGGCAGGTGATTTGTTTTGGAGTTGGTTTGCGGTTGTAGCTGTGCATGGTTTTCATGAAGTCTAGATTGGGTTTTTGCTTGGAGCAGAAATTGGTGTTCTAGGTTTTTGCCTGCTGTCTGTGGTTCAAGAAAAGAAATTTTGTTTCGGTGGCACAGCATCCTACTGGTCCTTGAGGGCTGGTGTAAGGCGTGCCCATGATTCAGATTGCATGGCATCCTAGTGGCTCTTTATCATGCCTAGTGTAAGGCATGCTTTCTATACTTCTTTTCTTGTATTTCTTGGAGGTGTTTTTAGTTTGGAGAGCTATTGGTCTTAGGATATTGGTGAGTTTTGTTCCTTCTTCATTTTTTGGATCCTAAGTCCAATCTGAAGAGGCAAGGCTTCTTTTTGTGAGAGCAGTGAAGCTTTGGTCAAGCGTGCAGTTTTTTCTGGTTGTCAAGGGCTACTGCATTTGCGAGTTGAGCGGTGGTCTCTTATATTTTTTTGGTTGTCTTTTTGGTTTTTTCATCTTGTACTTGTTGTTCCTTTGGTGTTACTCTTATTAATATAACCTCGGTATTCCTCTGCCATAAGCAAGACAATTAATAAAATTCAGAGGTACCGTCATCTTTTATAAATAAAAAAACATATTTACGCATGTATGCACCCAATTTAAAATGAAAAAATTTTAGAACTCTTGGGTTTTTATTTTGTAAGTTATGGTCAAAGTTGTATGATTGTATCAGATTTGGAGTTGGTTTCTGCTTTAATTCCATTGGTTTGACCTTGAATGTGCTGGTGCGTGTACCTTGTGTGTGTTCGTTGGAGCAAACCTCGTAGGTTTGTTTTTTGATGGCTTTCATTTCATTTCTTGATATCCAGTACCCTGTGTTCAAGATCTAAATTTGTAAGTTATGCATTTTCTTTGTTCGAAAAGAACATTAATAATTATCTATATTGTTAGGTTTTGAAGCTTATAAAGCTCATGTCACTCGTAGCCAGTAACATGAAATAAATTGAATTTCTTCATTTGTCACCTTAGCACCTTTTTTTTTACAAGAAAATGGGATCAGAAGGATTTTTTTAGTTGTTTTACATTAGTTATTCACTGGCTATAATTTGATAGAGAAAAATGTGTTTCCCATCATATATAAAAATGTAATACATGCTCTCATAAAAAGTTATAAATTGTTGGTATATTTAACCAGGTATGTGTAATTGGAGACTGGATCTTGGAAAATGTGGTCACTTATTCTATAGAAAAATGTGATTACTTTGGTTATGATATCAATGAACTTCATTTATTTGTTTATCTTCTGATTCATGTTGAATAACTCCATTTGTGGCGCAATATGATGAGTACTAAAGGATTATGCTTCTTTAACATAGAAGGGGTGGTGCTTCCAATAGAAATCGAGAAGCATAATTTTATTTATTGCTCTGTGGTTTTATTTGAAGTTTCTTAAAGTTGGTTTTTTTCCTTTTTGTTTTCTGTATTTTAGTTATTGCTTTTACTGGTGAATGGACATTTGTTACTTTGGTACGATTAGAATGGAAGAGTATTGTAGCTCTGCAGTTGTTTCTTAAAGTTGGTTGCCAGGGATCTTCATTCTAACGAGTGGAAATTGCGGCACATTTTTCGCGATGAGTGTTTCAAGGAAACAGTTCTTGATATGCAAGCTCTTTCTATTTATCCGTTCGAAATTTTTGACACTAATTTTCATGATCTTTGCTATTAGGAACTACTAATGTGAAACTTTTGGCTCTATTGACTTGATGGAAAATATTAATCATTATCAAATTAGCCATATCCTTGATGGCCTCATTGATGCTGGCCTCAATGATGTTGTCTAGACCTGCATTCAATTTACTGTTATTCTCAGATGTGGTTGTAGGCAGAATGAAGTTTTAAGTGATTGGGTTAAGGATATATGATTTTTTTGTTGTTGAATATATGAAATTAATTTTAACAGCTTTTTATTTGTTTCTATTACTATCTGTTGAAGTAAACCGCAGCAAACTAAATCAATCAAGCACACAAGAAATACAAATTTACGTGGTTCGGCAAATTGCCTACGTCCACGGGCGAAGAGAGGAGAGATTTTACTTATCAAGTTAAGAGGGTACAAAGAGAGAAGACGGCTGAGAAAAGAATCAGTTCATACCAAAATCCTAGCCCTAAAAATCTTTATATAATAGGCTACAAAATTTACTAAAATACCCTCAATGAACAGTACCCGCGTGAACAGTAACTAGAAAATTTAATTTCTCGAAATTGAGAATTCAAGACATTCACAACAATTCTCCACCTTGGCTTGTATTCTGACCAGCATACACAACAGTAAAATCTCCTCGCAATCTTCTCCACCAAAAAACCCTTCAGGGCCAACAATCAAACACTACGAATACCAATCAAATTCAAGCAATGCTTGAATTTAGTAACCGGAATAGACTTGGTCAACATGTCAGCTGAATTGTGAGCTGTATCAATCTTCTTTACTGAAAAATCTTTTTCGATAACATTCCGAATATAGTGATACCTTACATCAATATGTTTGGTCCTCTCATGGTACATCGGATTAGTGGCCAGATGTATTGCACTCTGACTGTCACTAAACACAACAGTATTGTCCTATTGTGCACCCATTTCGACAACCAAACCCTTAAGCCAAATGGCTTCCTTCATAGCCTCAGATACTGCCATATACTCTGCCTCTGTAGTAGACAAAGCAACGGTTGACTGTAACGACGCCCTCCAACAAATAGCAGAACCTGAGTAAGTGAAAACATAACCTGTCAAAGATCTCCTTTTATCGAGATCACCAGCATAATCAGAATCTGAATATCCCACAACAGCTGAACCACCAGGACTACCTCTATCAAACACCAAACCCACATCTGTAGTGCCTCTAAGATACCTCAGTATCCACTTCACTGCTTGCCAATGAGTCTTTCCGGGATTAGCCATGTATCTACTAACTACACTGACTGCATGTGAAATATCTGGTCGAGTGCAAACCATAACATACATAATACTACCGACTGCACTAGAATATGGAACACGAGACATGTGCTCCACCTCCTCCTCTGTTTCAGGTGACATTGAAGCTGAAAGTCTGAAATGCGATGCCGAAAGAGTACCCACAGGCTTACAATTTAACATACCGAAGCGTTCAAGAACTTTCTGAATATATCCCTTTTGAGAAAGAGATAGCTTGCCTGCTTTCCTGTCTCTGTGAATCTCCATCCCCAAAATCTTCTTTGCAGCACCCAAATCTTTCATTTCAAACTCTTCACTAAGTTGCCTTTTCAGAGAGTTGATATAAGACATGCTTTTGGAAGCAATAAGCATATCATCAACATAAAGCAACAAATATACAAAAGTGCCATCTGACATCTTCCTGTGATACACACAACTGTCATAATTGCTTCTCGAGTAACCATGACTAATCATAAAACCATCAAACCGTTTGTACCACTGTCTAGGCGATTGTTTCAGACCATACAAAGACCTCTTCAATCTGCAAACATGGTCTTCTTTTCCTTCGACTATAAACCCTTCTGGCTGATTCATGTAGATAGTTTCCTCAAGCTCACCATGCAGAAAAGCAATTTTGACATCAAGCTGCTCAAGTTCCATATCATACCAAGCAACCATGGCAAGCAACACGCGAATAGATGAATGTTTAACAACAGGAGAAAATACCTCATTGAAGTCAATTCCCTCCTTCTGACTGTAGCCTTTTGCTACTAAGCGTGCTTTGTATCTAGCATCTTCAACCCCTGGGATTCCATCCTTCCTCTTGAAAACCCATTTGCAGCCAACGATTCTACTACCTTTAGGCAATTTCACCAAGTCCCATGTCTGATTTTTGTGAAGAGACTCTATCTCTTCTGTCATGGCGACCATCCACTTAGTGGATTCATCACAAGTAGCAGCTTCTAAATAGGTGGATGGTTCATGAACTCCCAAATCTTCTGCTACTGTTAGAGCATATGCTACCAGGTCTTCATAGCCATATTTCTGAGGTCGTTTAATTATTCTTCTCTGTCTATCACGGGCAAGATTGTAACTCTTCTCATCCTCTGTGCTAGAACTAGAAATTGCATCATCATCTTCATTTATCACTGGTGGATGAGAAGTACTATCTGGCTGATCATTTATGCCATTTGGCACTCCTTTTGTGGGCTCCAACTGAAGCTCCACCTTCTGACCAACATCTTTATCAACAATAGTAGGCTCAACTGTAACCTTCTGAGACGTTAACATCGAAGATTCATCAAAAACAACATCCCTACAAATAACGAATTTAGGGGACTTTGGATCGAGACTATACAGCCTATATCCTTTCACCCCACTAGCATAACCAATCAATAGAGCCTTCTTTGCTCGAGGCTCGAGTTTACCTTCACTGACGTGATAATAAGCATGGCATCCAAATATCTTTAAATTAGAGTAATTAGAGGGTTTTCCAGACCATACCTCATTTGGAGTCTTACACTCTATCGCAGTTGACGGCGACATGTTGATAAGATAACTTGCTGTATTAACAGCTTCAGCCCAAAATTCCTTGTCAAGACCTGCATTAGAGAGCATGCACCTTGCTCTCTCTAAAAGAGTTCTATTCATGCGTTCAGCAACACCGTTCTGTTGAGGAGTTCTAGCCACTATGCGATGTCTAGCAATACCATGTTCTTCACAGAACTCATTAAACTCTTTACCACAGAACTCTAACCCATTATCTGTTCTGAGTCGCTTGATTTTCTTCCCAGTTTGGTTCTCAACTAGTGTCTTCCACTTCTTGAAACGCCCAAACACATCACTTTTTTTCTTCAGAAAGAAAACCCATACCTTCCTTGAATAATCATCAATGAAGGTTAGCAAATACCGAGCTCCACCATGCGATGGAACCTGAGAGGGTCCCCACAAATCTGAATGGATGTAATCCACTGAACTCTTTGTAGTATGAATAGCAGTGCTGAATCTAACTCTGTGTTGTTTTCCATAAACACAGTGCTCACAAAACTCTAGTGATCCTATTTGTTGACCACATAGCAAACCTCTTTTGCTCAAAGCTGCCATCCCCCTCTCACTCATGTGACCCAATCGTAAGTGCGACAATTTGGTCTTGTCATCAGAGTCAGTTGACACACTTACAGAACCAGTAACTGTACTCCCCTGTAGAACATAAAGTCCATTGGACAACACACCTTTTAGAACTACCAATGAACCCTTTTTTACTTTGATGACACTATCTTTACCAGAATACTCATAACCATTTTTATCTAGGAAGCTCAATGAAATCAAATTCTTCTTCAAATCAGGAATGTGTTTTACATCAGTTAGAGTTCTCACAACTCCATCATGACACTTGATTTGCACTGTACCAACACCCAAAGTCTTGCATTCTGCATTGTTACCCATCAAGACAGCACCATGTTTAGACTCATAAGTCGTAAACAATCCCTAAACGGGGTCATATGGCTAGTACATGCCGAATCCAAAATCCACTCCCCAGCTGGACGGTTTTCAAAATTACTGACTATAAGCAGATTGTCAATATTTTCATCATCACTAGATTTCTGTTCTACTACACTAGCAGAGCCAGATTTTTCATCCTTCTTTCCCTTATTCTTGAGCTTCAAGTATTCGTTCTTGTAATGCCCTTTCTTATGACAATAGTAACATTCAACCTGACTTTTATCAGCCCCAGATTTGGACTTGGAACGTCCTCGACCTTGTCTACTATTGCTTTTCTTCTCAGGCCTACCCCTAACAACCAAACCTTGGTCCTGAGTTTCACTACTCTGTCCACCCAATGTTATAGATTCTCTTCCATACAACATAGAGTTAACAAAATTCTCAAAAGACGGTGGTAACGAGCATAACAAAATAAGGGCCTGATCTTCTTCCTCAACCTTAATGTCGATATTTTTCATATCCGTAATGATCCTATTGAATTCATCAATATGATCTGAAATAGGCGTACCTTCCTTCATCTTGTAAGTATACAGTCGTTGTTTCATATACAACCAAGTTGTAAGTGATTTTCCGGTGTACAGTTGCTCAAGTTTATTCCACATACCTTTAGCAGTGGTCTCATCCTGCACCTTCCGAATAACCTTGTCAAATAACGACAACATAATTGCACTTATTGCTTTTTCCTCTGCCTCATCTTTCGTTGCCTGTGAAGTCCCTTCTGGGTACGAATTGTCGAGTGCCCTAACTGAGCCTTCTCGCCTTAACAAAGCCTTCATCTTGATTTTCCAGATTGAAAAATCATTCTGGCCATCGTACTTCGCAACATCAAACTTGATTGACATCTTAAACTTTCCCAGAGATCGAATCCGATCGCTCCGATACCAGTTTGTTGAAGTAAACCGCAGCAAACTAAATCAATCAAACACACAAGAAACACAAATTTACGTGGTTCGGCAAATTGCCTACGTCCACGGGCGAAGAGAGGAGAGATTTTACTTATCAAGTTAAGAGGGTACAAAGAGAGAAGACGGCTGAGAAAAGAATCAGTTCATACCAAAATCCTAGCCCTAAAAACCTTTATATAATAGGCTACAAAATTTACTAAAATACCCTCAATGAACAGTACCCGCGTGAACAGTAACTAGAAAATTTAATTTCTCAAAATTGAGAATTCAAGACATTCACAACACTATCAAAGCTATCATGTGCAGAATGTGTAGTTTATTTCTATCGTTTACTATAAGAAATTATAAGCTACTTAGATATGTTATTCTTTCATTACTTTTCTATATTGCTCTTTTCTCAATAAGAAGATCAAACTAAGATTACTCTCCTTTTCTGCTTCTATTCTATTAGTTGAGGAACAATAAATACGTATTTATTTGTCTTGTATACAAAATATTAGCTTTTTCTTTTAGTATAATGCACATGCAAACTCCAAGGCATGTTTTTCAAGTAATTGAGTTCATGATTTTATCTTCTCTAATTATGGTGGAGTTTGTTGTCCTGAAATATTATTATGTTTGAGGTAGAGGTTGTTTGCGTTTGCGTTTCCTTTAGTTAGGAAGCAGCAGTTTGAATTTCATATATTTTGTGGTTGGGTTGCTTGATTTTGATTCATTTTTGGTTGATTCATAGGCTAGTTTAAGGTCATATGCAAGTTGGATATTGCGGCAACAGAAGCAATATCCAACTTGGAGATGCGGTGACAGATGCAAACATACTTCCATACCTCTCATTATCCCTCTCCCCCTCACTCGCCACCAAATAGCGAGAACCCTAAAAGAGGCAGATAGATTGTATTTATTGACATATTTGTACTTGTATTATTATGATATTGTATTATATTTGATTCCGTATTATAGATAAATTATTTATTATATTTGATATATTCAGTGATTTCGGAGTTTATTTTTTTTGCTATTTTTTTACTTACAAGTTCTGTTGCAAAATCTTTAATTTGTTTTCTGAAAAAAATTAATTTTTTGTCTATGGATTTTAAATTTTAATAATGATATCGACGGATTTTTAAATTTTTTAATAATTATTATTTTATATATGCCGCAAATTATTGACGACGTTTAAAATTTTTAATTTAATTATACCGATGGATTACCGACGAATTTAACAAAAAATTAATAATTATTTTTTAATGATACCGAAGGATTTAAAAACTTTAATAATTATTTATTTTTAATATACCGATAGAATTATAAAAACAAATTTAAATTTTTTTATTACTGACTAAAATGCGGTCGATAAATACCGACCGATAAAATTTTTCGTCAACAAATAATCAGTTACGATATTTTTACAGACGAAAATCTATTGGTCAGAATTCCGTTGATAACATATTTTACAGACAAAAATTCCCAAATTGTCGATGAAAAAATCTGTCAGCAATTAATGAAATTCTTGTGGTGAAGCCAGATCAGATAAAAATATAAAAATATTAATTTTCATTGCACATTAACAAGTTTATTACCCAAATAGTAAAAAATCTTACCTATGATGCATATAGAAACGAATTTAAAAAATTCGATTCTTTATTAGAAATGTTTACATTTTGGTTGACCAAGTTGGAATTGGTCAACTTTCTCAACGATCAAAAGTTACATTAACCATTTTTCTCTCATTTATTCATCTCCTTTCTCCCTACACGATTTACTCCTTATTTTTGTTCTTTCTTTATTTTCTCTCTCTACACAATAATGAGAATATATGAATGTCTTATCTTTCTCTTTCTTTATTTTCTCTGTACACGATTTTCTATCTTGTTTCTCTCTCTTTCATTCTTCTCCCTAAAGTGATATGGATTAATTATTTTAAACTATCAGGAGTCTTTACTCGTTTGGAGATCCGACGTTATTTATCGAAAAGACCATGAACTAACCTTTCACCTTGATTTGAAGAAATGAATGAGATCAGTATAGTAGCTTGACCAGATGTAGTTGGTAAAGAGTAACTAGCCACGCAAAGTTGGGATGCCTTTAAAAATACACTTAAAATTTTTAGTATAATTCTCAAATCATATTCTAATTATTAAAATATATTGAAAAATTACAGTATAATTCTAAAAAATATACTGAAAAATTTCAATATAATTTTTAAATCACAATATAATTCTCCGCATAGTCTCTCCCGACCTCACCATCTCTTTCACCTCTAATTACATAGATTTAGGTATTTCTACCTCTAATTTACATGCATGTCTCGAGCTCCTATCCATGAGTTTCAAGAAATTATGGAAAAAGTAAAGAGAGAAGAAGGACGACAGAGATAACGATCACAATCACGACCTCTCATTAGAGAAATCTAATACCATTGGCTTCTTAACCGTTGAGATTCATAGTCCAACTCTAGTTTCAACAGTGTAGAAGGAGCGTTCACGATCTCAGAGTACTCGCCAATTGTCCTAGTTTTGCCTATTGAGGTTCACCTTGCATGTAAAAATGTTCTTTCACCTCCTCCGCATTGCTAATTGTATGATTTTCTACGCTAAAGGTGATGTGTGAGTAATATATTGGTGCTTTAGATGGATAATTTTATTCAAAAATTTATGAAGGACTTATTGATATATTTGTTTTATCACTTGGACTAAATAGTATAAAATTTTATAATAAGGGACCTATTGGTAGATCTCCCTTTAAATAAATACATCAAATGTTACCATTAAGTACAATGCAATTGTGGATGACAAAAATGAGTAATGCCTAGCCAACATGACATGTGGCACATCAATAAAGATTATGTACAAGAGCTCCCTAGGGAGCAAGCTAGAGAATCAAGAGTTAGGAAAATGATAAGATTCTAACCCCATGATAACTTTCAACGCTCAGGATGACTGACGCCTAAGAGTCATAACCTATTTTAACAAAGGAGGTTTGATTTTAACATAATTGGAATGAATGATAATATCAATCTTCAATAGGAGTAATACATCTTATCAAATATTTGCCCCTATACAAGGAAGACTAAATTCAACCTAAGATATAAACTTTAATACTGAACATTAGACTACTCAATTTCTCTAAGAGCATACACCGGCTTGAGTGTCGGAGTGCAAATCAGTCAAGAAAGGTTGTCATCTTTCTTTTTTTCTTGTAGGTTTGAGAGGTTTTTCACTGACTTATGAGTCCTAAACAAAGGAGATACTTAATAGGCATTGTTCAAAGTTTAGGACTTATCTAGCATGATAATTCAAAGAGGTATCACCACGACAAAATCTCACCTTGCATCAATATGTCAAAGAAGACATCATTCCAAGTCAAGAACCTACCTTGCATAGATCTACCAAAGACGCATCAACCAAAGTGGAAGACTAATTGACATATATCTGCCAAATAGGTATCACCTCAAGCTGAGGTCTAACCTTGCAATGATATGCCAAAAACTGCCTCATCTCAAATTTGAGGACTTACCTAGCTTGCATAGATCTATTAAGGAGGCATTGCCCAAATTTGATGACTTCTCTCGCATAGATATGCCTAAGAGGTATCACCCAAGTTATGGGTATTAATGGTCGATTTTTTGACATAGTTTGGTCAAGCTGTTTTGTTGATTTTTGATTCAATTTTTAGTTAGTTTTAGTGGGAAATATGTAAAAAAAATTGAAATAAAATGATCAAAAGGTTCGGTTTTTGTTTTATTAGTTTTTTTTACAGCCACCCAAAGTCAATGACTTACCTCGCATATATTTGTCTAAGAGGCATCACCGAAAGCCCAGGACTTACATTGCATGAAAATGATATGCCAAATAGGCATCATCCAAAGTCGAGGACCAACCTCACATGACTTGCCAAAAAGGCACCACCCAAAGCCAATGATTTAACTTGCATAAATCTCTCAAAGAAGCATCACCCAAAGAAGAAACTTACCTCACATGAAAATTATAAGCCAAAGAGGAATCACCAGGATGTGGTCCAACCTCTCCCATGAAAATAATATACCAAAGAAGGATGAGACAAGTCGCTTGCATAAGCTTTCCAAAAGGCATCAACCTAACATATCATACAATTGCCAAGAAAACATCATAACAAGCCCATGTTTACCTCACATAAGCTTGCAAAATTCAAGTTCTAATCTCACATGAAACTATCAAGGAAGAAAGGCCTAACCAAGGAGGAAAAGCCTAGTTGTTAAGGAAAGGCATACCTAAGATGAAAGATCCTACTTGATAAGGAAAGACTTAGTAGAGAAAGCACATCTAAGAAGCATGTCTTGGGAGGTGTAAAGAGTCATACCACAAAAGTCATAGCCTAAGAAGCAAATCTTGAGAGGAATGAAGCTTGAGAAAAATAGTTGAGTGAAGACGCACAGACGAGAAAGCATACCCCAGAAGATTACATTAGGAGACCACTAGTGGATTTCCAAATCATATACTCTTAATCCTGATACAAATCATTGACCGGATATTGTTTTGAATCACAAAAGAATAAGACTCGATTATTGATGTAGGACAGCTTAAATGACATAACATTATACTCGAACTCCTGTTGATTCGTGCACGAATACCAAGTTCAGGCCTTCAACAATTGTTTATCTAAAAGTCGAATACCAAAAGTTAGGAAATAAAAAGACTAGGCGCCTCCACTGTATTTCAATATTGTCAAAAACTAGTCTCCCAAAAGATTACAACCCTTATTTAAAAGAAAGTCCAACCCTAACATAACTTAAAAAGGAAATAAATGCCAAATAGAATAAACACAACCAAATTAAACAATAAAATACCAAATTAAAGGCCTAAATGATGGAATTTAAGTATACGTACGGTTCGTGCAAGGAGAAGAAAAAACCATTTATTGTTACTCACTCGTTGTTTAGATTTCCTTAAGATCGAATCAGACAAATCTTAATAGTATGAATTTTGTAACGTAAGCAACTAGAGGAGATCGAAAAATTTAAATTTGGCATGCTTGTGTGCTTTATCAATTAGAGCATTATTTCAAGTCAATCCGTTGTGTACCCTTCAAACTTTTGTCAAATATCTTTAACCCAGTTATTTATAGTCAAACCTCCAAGTTGTAGACTCCACAATTATTTTTGTCTTTAGCTTGTTCAAACCAAGGTTTTGAAAATCGGACTGGTGATCGAATCGGAAAAATATTCAGTTCATTGTTCAACTGGGGTCGAAGCGGGTTTAACATAAAAAATATTATATATATTTTGTAATATAATATTCATAATAATGTAAAAATATATCAATAATATGCCTACATTGATAAATTTGCAATAATTTATAAGTTAATAATATATATTTTTATATTATATACATTATAATTTGTGTAAACTTTTATAAAATACTATATATTTAATAAATCTACAACTTTAGTCGAAAAAGGCTTATAGGTTAGTGGTTAGAGTCTTGTCTTTGTGCCTAGAGTTCACTAGTTTGAATGCTACCAAAAACGAGTTTCAAAAAATATTTTTTAAATTCATGTAAATGAACTGAAATGGTTCAAAATTTGGTCGATTCAACCAGCGAGCGAGCCGATTAGGTGAAAAATAACCGATGAAAAATCTATCGATTTACAAGTTTTGGGCCATACCGAAAAGTTAACTGGGCCGGTCCGATCTTGTTTTAATAAACTTGGTTCAAACCTCATGATTGTAGCATTTGTAGCTATCTTATGTTTTTACTTTGTAAGACATTTTTTTCCTTTCAGTGATGATATCATCAATAAAATTTTAGTATATGATTTATTACTTTTCAATCATTTCAATATAAAAATTTTCATTTGGATCTTAAGATTTCTATTTCCCCTTATAAACGACTGAAAAATATTGAAATTCTTTTAAAAGGACAAATCCTGAATCGAAAATTTTGCATTCTCCAAAGAGCACAAAATTTATCTGAGAGAAAATCAGATTATCGTAAAATCTCTTATCAACCTTTGAATTGATACCAAATCTCATCCCAAGCATGACTTTTACTCGGAAAAGTTAGACGACGGTTAAACTTGTACTCGGCGAGGGAGTTGACAACACAAACACAAAACCACCACAAGAACAAACAAAAACCAATACCCAACCAACCAGAACAGTCACCGGTAAGGTGGTTGAGGGCTCCGCCTTCTTTCGATGATTTCGAGAAACCCAAATTCTAAATAAACATCCCCATCTCTCATCCTTCTCCTCTGACTGATACAAACGCATTCTAACTACTCCAATTGCATTCCTTCTTCAATCACATCAATAATGGCTCGCCTTCTCCACACCACATTCATCCCTTCCACCTCCTCCCTCCGTCGCAACCCTTCTTCGGCTCCGCCAATCCACATTTCCGCTCGACGGAGCACTTCAATTGAGGCGAAGATTAGAGAGATCACCATGCCGGTCTTGAGCTCTACCATGACGGAGGGCGAAATTGTGTCCTGGACTAAGTACGAGGGCGAAAAGGTCTCAAAGGGCGAAAGTGTAGTTGTAGTCAAATCTGACAAGGCGGACATGGACGTCGAGACCTTCCACGATGGCATCCTTGCGGCTATCATGGTTGAGGACGGCGGTTTCGCTCCAGTGGGTTCAGTAATCGGTCTACTTGCAGAGACAGAGGACGAGATTGCCGAGGCTCGGTCCAAGGCCTCCACATCATCATCGTCTCCTTCGGCTGCAACAGCTCCTACTACTACTGCTGCTCCGTCCCAGCAACCTGAGAGAATTGCGGAGTCTGTAGGTCCTGCAGTTGTGCTTACCAGGGAGACACTGCTTGCCTCCTCTGTACACCCGGCCTCCGAGGGGGGGAAAAGGATTGTGGCGTCCCCTTATGCCAAGACTTTGGCTAAAGAACTGATGGTGGAGCTAGCGGGAGTGGTTGGGAGTGGTCCATTGGGGAGGATTGTAGCAAAAGATGTTGAGGCAGCTGCAGCAGCGGCTACAGTTGCTGCTTTGTCACCTCTGGCAGCTGCATCTGCAACCGCAGCACCAGGGATCCAATTAGGATCGGTGGTGCCGTTTACAACAATGCAGTCTGCTGTTAGTAGGAATATGGTAGATAGTTTGGCCGTGCCCACTTTCAGAGTTGGGTACACGATCGCCACGGATGCCCTTGATGCGCTCTACAAGAAGGTAACTTTCAATTGATTTGCTTTCATGAATACTGAAGTGTAGAATGGTTTCTTATTGTTCCTGTATTTTACATTATCCCTTTTGATTGCGAAAGAACTTGTCCTTTAGTCAGGAAGGAGAAAGTTATAGTGCTCATACAGTTATAGCGGTAGCAATCAGGCAGTTTTAGCTTTCGAGAGAATTTTTTAATTTTTCAAAAATATCCGTAAATGTTTTAAGTGTCTGTCCTAATTATATTGGAAATTATTTTTAGCAAACCAGTATATTGACAATGATAATTCATAATATAAGTTATTAAGTTGGAAAATGTAACCTTTTTTATTGCATGCTTGATTCTGGATATTCGGTATTTGATAGTTGATACTAGTTGAGTTTCTCTTGATTTGAAGGATGTGGATGAATAGGAGTCTGTCTTTCCATTGAGATGTGTTAGATGACATTGCATATTGTATTTAGTCTGTATCACGTGTATTTGCTGCCCAAGATTGTATTTGCTGGTCCATTGAAACTCTCAAAAGTGAGCTTAGGTTGTCAAATGTCAATACTGATGGGTCTAGTCCATGAGATGATTTTCTTTTATATCATTTGCAGTTTAAATAAAACTAATGTTGTCTAGGTTTATCTTCTTAGATTAAATCAAAGGGAGTCACCATGACAGCATTGCTTGCCAAGGCCACTGCCCTTGCACTGGTTAAACATCCTGTTGTTAATTCTAGCTGCAGAGATGGTAAGAGCTTTACATACAACAGTAGCATCAACATTGCTGTTGCTGTGGCTATCGACGGTGGGTTGATTACACCTGTGCTTCAGGATGCTGATAAGGTTTTATTAATTACCTTTTTCTGTAGATTTCTTGTGATGTAAATAGCTATCAGATGATGAGTTGGTTTTCCTCATGTCTTTCAGGTAGACATCTACTCTCTGTCTAGAAAGTGGAAAGAGTTAGTTGAAAAAGCTCGGGCCAAGCAGTTGCAACCTCAGGAATACACTACAGGTACTCTTATTGTTTTTATCACATGGATGTACTTAAATAAACAGTGCAAGACAGATAGACACATTTTGAAAACTTGATGCTAATGTTGTTTTATTATTGCATGATGCGCGTGTATTTTTCCAACAAAGTTAATTGCTGTAAATGGTTGCATTCAAAAAGAAAGTGTAAATAGTTAAGATTAGCCTGAGGTTGCTGACATGCTAAGGCTGGGGCTTACAATTTTTTGTTGGTAAGGTTGGGAGGGGGAAAAGGTCATCAGAAAATTATGTTTTAATGAATATTAAGAAATAATAATGTCCCTGTAACTTATTGGTAAATGTTTACGAAAATAATTTTTTTGTGACCAATTGAAGATAATAAAGAACAAAGTGTGTTTCATGAGCCTTTAAAACTTGTCAGCTTGATAATTCTAAATGTAAATTAAGATTCGGTAAGAGTGTTCAAAATTATTTGTTATATTCATAGCATAAAGAGTCTACTTTCCCATTAAAATGCTGATATTTATGGGCAGTATCATATCGTGATCATCATCGTCACCATGACACAATCAAAGCGTCTATTCGCCATGACACAGTCAAAGTCTTTATATTTAGGTTACATCCACTTGGGAAAGTACTTGGACTATTATTTGATGAAGATTAGAAGTGAAACGTTGATAACATTTAGTGAAGATCTTATTTTAAATGAGTCTACCATGGCATCGTTGTGCAGCCCATGGGCTGGTGAGATAATGGTCATTTACTTTCTCTGTTGCATTTTTAATTTCTACTTGTTTTCGATTGAATGAAAACACTTGCCTATTCATGCTAAAATATCTTTAGTTTTAAACACTAAAATTAACAGTGGAGCTATGGTAGTGGATTCTCCTGGTTAGTGTTGAATCTGTCGACTTATTGTAATTGGTAGATGATTTACCGCGTCCCAATTTCCAAGGGGAAATGGGACGTGAGGGAATGACAAAATCCAAAAAAAGACGTGGCACAACATTGCATAGCAATGGTGCCAACTTGTCAAACCAATCCCAACAATAAAAGTCCTAGAGAGGACATGCTAAAAAGTCACCCATAAAATTTCTCCAACATATATAGTCTCTAACGAATAAGCTAAATAAACATGCAATCCATGTCAATCGAATGCCCAATGTACAGAACATTCCAACCGGTGTCCAAGCACTAATCTACTAGCATAACAAAGAGTATACTGGACTACGCTCCTCGTCACACACCCGATAGATGTCATCAAACTCCCCACCTATCATGAAAGATATGACAGACATAAAGGAAAAGAGAAGGGTGAGCGAGCAGCACCTAGTAGAGTATAGAAATAGACATGTGTCAGAAGGGAAACAATTGTAGAATTTGAATACAATAGGAAAAATACCGAATATGCAGATCCAACAATGATTCTCATGCAACTACATGATATATGAAATCAACATATGCATGTTCATAAACCAATGTAATTATTTCGATATAATAGGTACATTTCCAACCTCTCTAGTCACCGAGGGTATAAAAATAATAACCTCAACTGTCAACTATTCTTTAGCCCTATCATGATCCTCTAACGGTCATTCACCGGAAACTGATCACCAGTTATTGCTTTAACTAGGTTATAAGTACACCTTTCAGAATATCCAAAGCTTTACCTTAGGACGAGCTTTTCTCAATCCTAGAGCCTTACTATTTGGTTCCTCGGCCTATTCCTTAGAACTATGCTCAATTAGGCACGAGTTACTGGTTATGTCACACCTTTATCAAATCCACAATTCCAATATAAAATCCCATTTGAATTCATGATGCATGCTATTTTTTTATTTAAAATCCTTTCCACATCAACCACCCAATTGTCCAAAACAACCAAATTTTAAGGAAAACTTGTAATACATATATATATATATATATATATACACACGCACACACACATCAAACCATGACTTCATTCTATGCAACAATTAGCAACCCATACAAATTTCAAAACCATGAAGCATGAACCAAATTCTCCCTTGGAAGAATTTAAGAATGAACATCAAGCAGGAGATACCCATTTCCAGGAGAGAGACGCCAAAGAGATGATTTAAGGAGGGTCCAAGAATATTAAATCAATAACATGCCAAGGAATATGAATTTTATTCAATAGAGGAGTCCAGCAATTTCAATGATCAAAATATATCAAAGATTAGGAATTTAGCGAATTAGAAGTTCAGGACAAATACACTATGCCCATTCAAACACCAAAGCTCAAGTAATGGTTAAGAACAATTTATCCAAGGAATACCTATGGTCGTGCTAAGAGTGACTTCCACAAGGATTACCACCTCAAGAATATGTAATAACAACAATATTGAAGCTTAAGAGCCCAAAAATAAGAAATTCCCTATCTCCAAAACCCTAGAATTTCTACATCTCCAATTGAGGCAATCTATGATTTTCGGCTAAAGAAACTTACCGAGGTTGTAGAACAAGATGAAAGGAAGTGATTTAAGCTCCCTTTAGGTTCCAAAAGATCCACAAACCCCAATTTTCAAGTTAGGGTTTGTACAAAAACGCCAATGAAACTAAGAAATTAGGAATCAATATCTGAGCACAACAACCACCCCCTACAAAAAGTAAGATGAGGAAATCAACACACAATCGTGTTGAAAATGACCATGGAATGGCTGATGTTGAAGGTTGAGGGAAGATATATTTGGGAGAAAATGGGTATGGGCCCTTAGGGGGTGTTTAAGTTTGAAGAAATGATGTCAAAATCACGAATCAGCAATGTTTTAAAAGACGGGTTCGGGAATTGAGGCGCTCGCCTTCTTTGAGGCGAGGCGTAAGCCTCGAATTGAATCAAAAATTCAAGACATAACCTACCTTCTCTTGGTTGTTTTTGCTGCTGGATAAGCTGGAAAATCCAAGTGAGAAGGCACGATTTTGAACACAGCAGATACGGCTCGATTTTGAACACGGCAGACAGTGAGACGACACGCAGCAGAGAGACCACGTTATACGAAGAAGAAAGAACGCAGGTTTTGCTGGGTATTGAACTGTTTACCCAAAACGACGTAGTTTTGGGTAAACTCTTTAAAAAAAATTAAACAAAACCCAAAACGACGTCGTTTTGGGTTTTGTATATTTTTTTTTAAAAGAGACGACGTCTTCTTCCTCGCTTTCACCTCTGTAACAGAGGCGAAAGGCTTACAGAGGCTTCCGCCTCTGCACACAGAAGCGGAAGCCTCTTGTGACACTTGACGGGGCGGAAGCCTCAGGGCGTACGCCCCGATCGCCTTTTAAAACACTGCGAATCAGAGTCTTAAGGACTGCTATCCCACGACAGCTGTTTGGACACTCTATGGGGCTGTCCGGACAGCTTCATTTTTGACAGAACACTGTTGACAGTTTAAAGCTACCTGTCTGGAGAGCTACTTTATATGTCCGGACAGATATGCTTATGTTTGAAATATTTCTATCTGTTTGCACCAAATTGTTGGACTCGGAATAAGCTTTGATTTGATATATTATGGGCCCAAAACAACCACCTGTGCTAAAGTTATGGCCCATTTTGTGAACATAAGTCAAAAACAATTGTTTGCGGTCCATGCCACATAGATGGCTCCTAACCTCTCCGGATCCATTTCTAAGTAATTTAATACTCCGTAATATAGTCAAACTACTTCTAATCAATCCCGAACGACTCGGTATCGAGTTCTATCAATTCTAACCCAAGTTTGACTATTCAAACTTGTCTACTCAGCTCAGATGGATATATACTCAACACGTGTCGGTCCTATATGAACATCCAAATGTACTGGGTGTTGCATGATTAGTGCAGATATTTGAGTTCAATGACTGGTGTTGGTTAGTAATGTTCATTTCTTGAGACTAGCAATTGTTGTTAAATGATGGTCACCAACTGTAGCAGGTACCAGCAATCAGCAATAGTTACTGATGGAGGTCAAAGTGACCCATGCTTTTATTGGTTGCAGTAGTTTTTAGAGTTGGTGTTTTCTGTTTCAACGGAGTGGCAGCTATCAATTTTTCAGATATATTAGTTGTGATACAACTATGTCCCCCCGCCTTTTGTCTAATTTAGCTGACATTCTTTACATGCCATGTTTTTGGGTGCTTCCCATATGTTTGGTATTCAATATTTCAATTGGGTTACGTCTATTCTTGAGCCTGCTTCGCATTTGATTTTTTTGATTAACCTTGCTTGTGCTCTTTGCAGGTACTTTTACTCTTTCAAACCTTGGGATGTTTGGTGTGGACCGGTTTGATGCCATTCTGCCACCTGGAACTGTAAGTTTTTTTTTAATCAGTAGAACGCGAAGGACATACGCATCAGATTCTCTGAAAGAAAGTTGGGATAAACATCGTTTGGTCTCATTGGGTGTTGTTTGTACAGGGAGCCATCATGGCTGTGGGAGCAGCTCAGCCTTCTGTAGTTGCCACTAAGGATGGTCGTATTGGGATGAAGAACCAGATGCAGGTAGAAAAATGGAATTTTATTGATGTTACTTAAATGAAAAGTTCGTTACCATAAGTTTCTTAGGACTCGGTATGCAAATGGTTTAACCAGAAATGTACAATGTCTACAGGTAAATGTCACAGCAGATCATCGAGTAATCTATGGTGCTGATCTGGCTTCATTTATGCAAACGCTGGCAAAGATCATTGAAGACCCGAAGGATCTTACTTTTTAGTCTGATTTCCATGTTACAGAATTGCTCCCTTTTGGAGTTGCCAGTGTTGGATTATTTCTCCTTGTGCACACTTTCCTGATCAACTTCTGCATCACAGTCGATTAGTAAGTTCCAAGAGTGAGGAGCAGAATTTTGAATACAAATGCTTTTCTTGGAATCCTTTTTCTTTGGTTACTTCTGAAGTTACCATACATTCTGACTCTTCCCTGATGCACTGTTAAGTTAAATTTTGGCTGTTCGTTACTGATTTATCAAACCAATGTTCTTCATTAGCTATGAAAGCATAATTGTTACATTTTGATGTTTTGGGTGTAGCTTTGAATTAAATGCCTTGCTTATTTTGATTAATAAATAGCAATTGGCTTAGACAGCATTCCACCAGTGGTGTTCAAGACAGTCTATATCTTCCGTACATTGTCAGTCTTTAATGCTTGCTTTGCGTGCTACCAATTGTTGACGTTGGCACACAGAGCTTAATGTGACCTCTAGGCTATCAGGTTAAAAGAGAAACGTAAATGCTGCCAAGGAAAGAGAGACTAACTTTTCTCTTGATGGAGAGTTCCAAGTCTAGGAAGCGCATTACTCATGGTCCTCTAGGTTCAGGTGCCAAAAGTGAAAGGGAAAAGGAAAAAAACTACTATAATTGCAGCAATCAAACCTGGTGTACATGTTATGGACATGATGTATTTTTCTAGTAAGATAACTTCCCAAAACAAGTATAATATGTTATACGGCAGCTAATCAACCTATATCTCCCAAGAGTGGCTTTATTATGCATTGAGGAGCATTCTTAGCACAGTTTTCATCTTTGGCCTAGCCTCTGGTGAGGCATTGACACAGTTATAGGCAATCTTGAGGACTGCAAGCATCTGACTTCTGATGGCATATGAGACTCTGCTTACTCTAAAATCAAGGATTCTATCCCACTTTTCTTGCTGCATCGAGATGGAGTCCCTCAAGACCCATTTTGCCAATTCAGTTCCCTCGCTAACTGCAGTTTTTCCGGTCAGCAATTCTAGTAGAATAACACCGAAGCTGTAGACATTCCCAGACATGGTGACCCTCATTGTGTAAGCATATTCTGGCATTAAAATACATGAAGATGATTTCAGAGATGTGCAATAATGCCAAGATATAAAATACTAATACGAATAAGTAATACTCCGACAAGGTTATGAATTCTGAGTTATGTACCTGGAGGAATATATCCAACAGAACCAGCAACTGTTGAGAGGCTGCCGGTGCTCTTCGAGGGATCAATTATCTTGCAAAGCTCAATGTCTCCAATTTGGGGCTCCATAAATGACTTGAGCATAATGTTTCTGCTGGAAAGGTCTAGGAGAAGAATGGGGCCAGATGTGTATTCATGCAAGAAAGCAAGACCTTGAGCTACTCCAACAGCGATACTGTAACGGCTCGCCCAGTCCAAAGCATTTCCCATTCTGCCATGAAGAATGTCAAAGAGAGTACCCTTTTGAGCATATTCATAGAACAGATATGCACTATCTTCAGTCAATACATAGGCCAATGGAATCATGACGTTTGAAATGCTTAGCTTCCCCAACACTTCAAGCTCTTGACTAAATCTACCATGGCTTCCCAATTGAAATATCTTGTCTGACCAGTTAATCTTCTTGACAGTGTAGCTTGTTCCTGAGGGCATGATGGCTTTGTAGTAAGTGGAAAACCTCGTTTTCAGCTTGACGTTTAATGGATCAGCAACTGCTTCCATGGCTTTGGTGAAGTCAATATTCGACCGGTGAATTCCATTTGCTGTCAACAGCTTGCCCTGGATGACCTGAGGAAGGGAAATTTCTTCTCCCGTATGTACTTGCTCGTCGTCAGCCTTGTAATAGCGTCGCAAGATTGATAGGACAACGATTGTGACAATCACAACACCAACAACACCAGCTGCAAATGCTGTAATAACTGGAACAACAACTGAATTTTTCTTTTTGGCTGATGTTGTTGGAGTGTCTGTTGAATCTGTTCCGTTGGTAATAAGACCCGGGTTGCCACTTGTGCTGAGAAGAACATGCGATTGAAATTTGGGAACAACTCCAGAGAGCAGGTTGTTCGAAAGTGTCAACTGTGTTAGGGAGATCAATTGAGTTAGAACTGTTGGAATTGCACCTATCAATCTGTTATTCGAAAGATCCAAAATTTCTAATCCTGTTAATATTGAAAGCGTATCCGGAATGGATCCACTGAAGAGGTTACTGCTGAGGTTCAAAGCAATCTGCAATGACCTTGGCATCGTCGGAATCCTCCCACCTAATCGATTACTTCCTAGTTGTAGCTCCATCAGAGAATTCATGCTGCCAATAGTATCAGGTATTGAACCACTCAGATTGTTGGCTTGAAGATTTAGGGAGTTAAGAGCTCTCAATTTTGACACTGAAGAAGGTATTGAACCGGTGAGCGAATTCCAGCTGATATTCAGAATCAACAAACTCTCCAACTGAGTAATTTGAGTTGGGATTTCTCCATTCAGTTTGTTCTGTTGAAGTTTCATAACTTGAAGAGTGCTCAGATTACCCAATTCTACTGGCAAAGCACCTGTTAGGTTATTCTTGGCCAAGTTCAACAGCAGCAAACTTCGGCAAGTCCCCAACTGAGCCGGTATCGAGCCGGTGAAGCTATTATAGTCCAGTTCTAAATACTTCAAATTCCGAAGCATCATAAACGCTGATCCCAACGAGTCAAATCTTCCAGTTAAAGCATTGCTTCCCAGTCTCAACCTTAACAAGCTTCCTGATATATTTGCAGGTAGTGATCCTACTAACCTGTTGTAAGACAAATCCACAAGCTCCAAATTTGTTTGTGACAAAAGGTCAGATGGAATGGACCCACTTAACCTGTTGTAACTGAGATCCAAACTCTTCAGATATCTTGTCATTCCAGCAGGAACTGAACCATCAAAGCCGTTTTGATTTGCTGCAAACCGCGAAAGGCTCTGTATGTTTGAAAGGGTGGTTGGGATTTCCCCTCTAAAATTGTTGGAAGAGAGAATCAAGACCTCCAATTTGGAGAGGTTTCCAATTTCCACAGGAAGAGTCCCTGAAAGATCATTCATGGTAAAATCAATCCGGCTCAAGTTCCTATAATTTGCAATTTCTTTCGTGATATTACCCTGGAAACGATTCATATTAAGCACCAGCTGCTCCAGAGAAAGCATGGATTTTCCAATTGGTATTGCACCACTGAATTTATTGAAGGAAAGATTCAAACTTTTCAGCCCAGATAGTCCTTCCAACTGAGATTCTGTACTTCCATCGAAGGAATTGTGTGACAAGTCCAACACCTCCAACCCCAGAAAGCCAGGGAAAGCGGGTAAAGAACCACTCAGACTGTTCTTAGAGAAATTCAACATCTTCAACCCAACGATCCCACCACAGCTTGTGAAAAACACATCAGAAATTGAGCTTAAATGGTTGTCCGAGACATCAAGAGACTGCAGAGAATCAAGCTGACAAGCAACAGAAAGAAAATTAGGCTCCGAGAGACCAAACCCTGATAGAGAAAGATGAGTTATGGAGGAATTGGTGGAGTCACATCCTACACCCTTCCACAAACATGGGTCAGGCTGCTTGGTTACATCCCATGAGCTGCTGCTGTTGACTAGTAACTCAGAAAGATTGATCATGGTGGTCCTCTGGTTTGAAGCCAATTGAGATGACACAAAAGGGCATACCAACAAGAAGAAAAACAAAAAAAGAGCGTTTATGCTCATTATTGCTGAAATTTATTTTTTTTTTCTCTGTATTTTGTATGACAGATAAATGGGTATAGCCTTAATAGCAGCACTTATAGATTTGTTTACCTTCTGGTATCAGTTTCAGGTTCATCCGGCAAAGGAAGAGAAGAAATGGCAGAGTTGACTGACTGCAAAGACTTTGACTGATTTCAGTTGTTGGAAAGAAAATAAAAAGCTCTCAACTTTTGTTGGTTTTTTCTTTGACGTATTTTTCATGGTAAAGCACTCCCCCATAAAGTCGTTGGGCTGGGCCCCAGCTTGACCGGAGAATATGACCTTTGCAGAAAAACGCGTTTCAAGGTAGCATGTTTGTCAATTCAATAATGAGTAAATGACTAAACTGCCCTCCAAAAGCTTGTTAATTTAAATTCTAAAATTAGATTTGGCAGAATTAGAGTGACAATAAAATTTTTAAATAATATTTGGTATTGCAATGGTAATAGGATTCTAATAACAATACAATGTTTGATGCTCATTTAGGGAAAGAAAATTGAGATTGAACTGGAAGGGGATAACACATTCATCTTGGACTTTCATTCTAATGAAGATAAATGAAGGGCATTACATGATGGTCCTTGGAATTTCTTCCAAGATCTTGTGGTATTTTGAGTGCTAGAGCAAGGGGTACTCGTATTAGAGATGGATTTCTCCTTAGTGTCGATCTGGGTACAAATATATAACGTCCCCTATCTTTGATGATAGTTGAAGGGGAGGAGTTTATTTGGAAGTAGATTGGCCTAGTAAAGGTGGTAGATGTCGATAGTAATGGTAGATGTTGGGGAAAATTCCTTCGGATAAGAGTATTTGTAGATCTCCAAAAGCCTTTGCAGCATCTCTTGCAGTTGAGCGAGTGTGCAGAATCGGTGATTACTCTTCTAGCTTATGAGCAGCTCCCTTATTTTTGTTATCGTTGTGGTTGCATAGGGCATGTTCTTCATAATTGTCAGGTGGCTGGAGAGTTTGACGAGGATGGTAAAGAATTGTTAATTTATGGGGTTTGGATGCGAGCTTCATTTCATGCTGATAAGGTTCGGGGTCATGGTTGGAGTTGACATTCTTGGAAGTCTGAAGAGCCAACAGTTGAGGAAGATCTGGCTGCTAGTGAGGGCAACAGTGCGACTAATGGCCAGGGCTCAAGCACTGAGGATGGAAGAGAGAGGAAAGTCGGGTATCAGGAGGACTTATCAGATAAAGGGAAAGATTTAAGCATGGCAGCGACACTAGGTATTGATGGTGCTAAGGGTTTCAGTAGCCTGGAAATGGTCCTTGTTCATGAGGTCAGTATCAAAGAGTGTCTTACCCAAAGATTGTACCCAAAACATAGTTAAAGACTTTGGTTGATGCCATCATGGATGCTGATTGCCATAGTTCTAAGTTAGATGATAGTAAATTAGCGAATAAGGATGAAGACATGATCCTTAATGCCCCTTTGAAGACATGGAAAAGGACGGTGTGGAGACCGAAGAGGCATATGTATGCTGCTGGGGATGTTGACTGCTAACAAGGAACTGCGGGGAAGCGGAAGAAAAGTGTAGAGTTGGGGGATAACATTACTGGAGGTGTAAAACAGAGGGCTGTTGGAGAGGAAAATAATATACAGAGATGAGTTGTATATGCTATAATGTTCGAGGGCTTAGGAACCCCCGGGCAATATGTGAAGTGACGCACTTGGTGGCGCAATAAGATCCCATGTTACTTTTTCTTATGGAAACTAAGGTAAAAGGTTCGCAATGCTCTTATTTGCGAAATAGATTTGGCATGCCAAATATGTTTGTGGTGGAGTCGGAGGATAGAAAGGGGAGGTTGATGTCACAATTCGGTCCTAGTCTATAGGACATATTGAAACGATGGTGAAATATAATAATTTGTAATGGAGGTTTACAGATTTTTATGGAAATCCAAGGATGGAGCTTCATAAATTCTCATGGGAGCTCTTGAGGAAGGTGTACCTTAAATCGGATGCTGCCAAACTACCTTAGTTGGTGGGAAGAGATTTTAATTAAATCATGCTTTTGTCTGAGAAGCGGGGAGGGTGTGTGATGGACATGAAACAGATGGAAGAGTTTTGTGATTGTTTGGCACCTACTAGTTTGGACGATCTGGGATTTAGAGGAAATAAATTACTTGGTGTAATAAGCAAGGTACGGATGACCTGGTGATGGAGAGATTAGATAGAAGGGTTGGTAACTATGGTTGGCATATGCATGTTATTTCGACAATGGCTGAAACGCTACCATGCTATCACTCTAACCACCGTCCGATAATGATTAAAGTTGGCTTGGATAGATTAACCGGAGGTGCTTCTTCACGTAGGTTTCATTTTGAGGAAAATTGGATTAATGATGTTGAGTGTCGAGCATTAATTCAGGGGGTATGGCATGAAGGTGCAAATGGTGATATGTTGCTTCACATTAGTTCTAAGCTTTAGTCATGTTCCAGAAAGGTCTTGATTTGGGGAAAACGGACGTATGGCTCTTGGGATATTAAGCTAAAACATCTCAAAAGCTCAATTAAACAAGTTTCAAATTGATGAGATGCAGGGTGTTAGAGTACATGACATCGTAGCCTTAGAGAGAGAAGTGGACCAACTAGAAAGGGAGAAGGAGGTTTATTGGAAGTAGAGATATTGGATTTCTTGGCTCTCTGATGGGCATAGAAATACTTAATACTTTCATGCAAAAGCTTCAGAGAGGAAGGCTAGGAATGCTCTATATGGGCTACGGGATAAGGATGGAATTTGGTGTGAGAGCCAACCAGACCTAATAAAAGTGGTGGAGGATTATTTTAGTGTTTTATTTCAAATTTTCAGGCCCTCAGTTGATGATATGAGCATAGTGCTACAGTTTATGGATACTAGTGTGGGGACTGAGATGAATGTCGATTTGCTTAGGGATCTAGTTGTTAAGCGGCTATCGAGCTGGAAGACAAAATTATTTTCTATTAGATGAAAGGATGTAATCATCAAGTCTGTCTTACGTTCCAACAGCCCAAAACAATTATCAATGACATAGTACGATGTTGCGCTGGGTTTTGGTTGGGTGATAGTGAGGTGTAGAAGAAAATACTTCGGGGCAAATGGAAGGAGCTATGAGAACCTAAATTTCATGGCAGAATGGAGTTTCATGATTTAGAGCTATTAAATCAAGCCCATTTGGGAAAACAAGTCTGTCAGTTGCTTACAAATCCAGAATCTTTGTTAGGCCGAGTGCTAAAGTCAAGGTATTTTCCAAACACCACAATTGTTGATGCAAATATTGGCAGGAATCCATCTCTTTGTTGGAGGAGTTTGTGTTGGGATAAATAAGCTCTTAAACTGGGGCTTGAAGAAGGGTAGGGGATGGAACTACTATTTTCACTTATGAGTCTAAATGGATTCCCCTACCAAGTGAATTTAAAGTTTGATCTCCTCAGGTGTTACCTGCTGACATGTTGGTGTCTGGGTTGTTGAATGACAATGGGAGACAGAACTCGACTCTTGTCAATGCCTCCTTAAATTTTGAGGCATAGATGATCCTTGCTATTCCAAGGCCTTGGTTTGCTATGCCAAATTCTTGCTGGCATTATGACTCAAAGGGGGCTTATACGATTAAAAGTGCTTATGTGATTGCGTCTAGTTGCGGAATAGGCAAATGGGAAGTACCTCAATGATTATGGCAACCTGGTGGAAGACACTGTGGAGTTTACAAGTTCCTCCAAAAATTAAAATATTTTCTTGGAAAGCTTGTCTTGATATTATACCCATATATAAAAATCTGTAGATACAGCATGTCCCTATTCTTTCTTTATGCCTAATCTGTGGTGATGATAGTGAATCTACACATCATGTGTCACTTTCCTGCGGGCTACTAGGTGGAGTGTGAGATGGATAAATGTTGTAATCCAGGTTGGAGCGATGGCAACAGACATCTTTAATGGACCTTTGTATCGGCTTGCAAACTTGTAAAAATTTACTTGAGCAGTTTCTGGTAATGTCGTGGAAAGTGTGGGCAAAAAAGAATGGGTGGGTTCATAAAAGGGTTGATTAGGATCGAACTGCCTTAGAAAATGTTGCTGCTATTTATCTTAATGAGTTTCAGATTGCTTGTGCAAATGATACTGTTGAAAAGTCTAGCCGTATTTCTCTATGTATGTCTTCCACCAAGTCTTAGGTGCCAATAGTCACGGACGATGCAGCTAGAGATGGTACTCAGGATATATATGGCATAGGGGTGATCATTCACGATCAAAAGCGTATGCACGGCCTTTTGAAATTACAACTAATGTTTTAATGGTGGAGTTGGAGGCCATTTGTGATGGTCTAGTGGAGGCCGAACGAAGAAGAATATTCTCATGTATTATTTGCAGCGACTCATCTCAAGCAATTGAGCGGTATGTATGCCTAACATTGGAGGCGATGGTGGTGTTATTGTCTCGGATATTCTTTGCTTGGGAAGCATGATGTAACACGTGGATTTCTTTTGTGTTCCCCATACTCTCAACAATGAAGCTCATAAGATTGCTAGACACTCATTGTCTTGTCCTACCACTGTTATGTGGAATGCTTTAGATAGTCCTCCATGGTTATCTAAATCTATAACTGTAGATTTATCTGCTTTATCTTTATTATAAATTCCACAATTTCCCTTCTAAAAAAAGTGTTTTATCAAATTCAATGAAAAACTTAAGTCAAACATAGAATATGTGAACAAGTAAATATCACTTCATGAGAAAGAACACATTAATGTGTTCTTGTGATGGGTTCAGATGTTGATCCGACCCACAGGAGTAAGCGAGTAAGGAAAGAGGAGGAGATATGAACTGTCATAACTATTCGAGTTCATTTACTCTAATCCATCCATATAAATATCACTCCCCCAACCTCAACTCATATTGATGGTACATGTACTCAATTATTTTATCATTTCTTAAAATAAAACACATAATATCTTACGTTGGGCATACATACGTGGATCATTCATATCTAACCCCAATACTCGTATTTCTTTATCATTTTCAGTTAGTCTAGCCAATTGGATCTTGAAGCCAAAGTTGAGAATCGTCTTCATCTGTGTGTGTTATTTTTCCTTTCTTCACTTATTATTATGCTCTTGATTGGATTTTTTGTGAAGCCTAAAACCCTAATTAGGCATGATTCTAAAATTTTATAAACATATTTATTCTGTGCTTTTGTAATTGATAAATGCTTAGGCCAAACCCTTTACTTTTTATAGTAAGAATGGACACCCCATGCGACACATTAATAACAGGCGTCCCAACAGTAGCCCTAATTATGGAA
The DNA here is from genome assembly GCA_963580455.1 of Euonymus europaeus. Lineage (NCBI taxonomy): Eukaryota > Viridiplantae > Streptophyta > Magnoliopsida > Celastrales > Celastraceae > Euonymus > Euonymus europaeus. The sequence goes on along the minus strand of OY756961.1, from coordinate 8,486,872 downwards.
AAATGACTCAAAAATGTCCTTGTGCTGCAAAGAGCCAAACCCTATCCAATAGCAAACTAAAATCCCATTCGTTCCATCACCAATGGAAGATGCTCAAGCGCTAGCCTTTGCATCCTTATTTTAGCAACACTTTCTTGCCCAACCATAACCGTATATTTCCTTATTTAGGGGTTTATCCAATACCGGAGGTGTATCCAATCCTAAATCACAACCTAAAGAATCTTATATTCACTCATATGCTAACTTTCAATCTTCTTTAACTTAGTTTTCTTCAAATGTTGAATCCCAACCCCTTAGCTCAAACTTTAATGCTCAACACAACGGATAAAGAAAAAAGAATCTAATTGGAAAGTGAATAAGGATGTTGCACTATGTAAATCTTGGATTAGAATTTCAAAGACCCAATTTGGGGAATGGGTAGGCTCCTGATCCATTTTGATTGAGCATTTAGCATGAATTTAAATAGCAAGTGCCAATGATAGAGCTTGTTCAAATAGCATGTGAAAATAGATGGTATGCAATTCAAAGTGATGTTTTAAAGTTGAGGGCTATCATGAAAAGTGATCATAGAAATTAGGGGAGTGAAAGCAACTCAAATGATGAGTCCAAGACCTGACAAGATATACGACTCTTGCCACGACACTGTTGAGAAACCTCTCCCATCCCCTCCAACTTCTGATAAACCCTTCAATATTGCTAAAAATACTACTCCACCCGATTTCCAATCCAACCCATCTATCCAATGACTATTAGGCAAAACAATTAGCAAAAGAGAAATGTTGATGGGACATGTGTTTCACAAGCCTCTTTTGCTACAATGAAAGACTGAATGCGATCATATCCGCCTGAAGAGAGTCTTCGAAGTCTCGATTAGAATCAATGGCTCAAACATCCAAGAAGCAAGAATTTCATGCTATTAAAAATGCTAAGTTTGATTTTTTATAGAAGAGTATGAAAATCACAAAAGAGTTTGCAAATGCTAAGAATGAATTACTGTCATTTGGACCCAAATCTCAATGTAGAGCAGGTAATTGCAAAATAGTTTACAAGAATGAAAATTTTGAAGAAGTTGAAAAATGAACACAATGTGAGTACAAAATGAATATTAATTGTTTTTTCTCTTTTTTTTCGTTTCTCTTTTGAGGTCACAGTTTGAACCTTGTGTAAATGAGGGTAGAGGTTCCTTTAAGTTTTCCATTGGATTAAGTACTGAAATTAATACGGATAGTCGTAGCGTTTCGCTTATCGGGCTTATTGGTTGAGTACCATTAGGCGAGATGTTACACTTATATACTCAATTCAACATATTCCTTATTCAATTTCCTAAAATTGGACCACTTGTTCAAACTAGCATCTGATAATAAAATTCATAACATATACACCGTAGAATTCATGTAAGTAACAAATCAATCAAACAATAGAAAATTGAAAGCATTAAATGGTGTTAATGAGTATCCTATAAACTCATGTACTCACCTTGGTCTAATGAGAGAGAATACCGAATAGAGGAGAGAGAAAAGGGTGAGAGATTCTTACATACTTGAGGGAGAAGCAATATTGAGTGTGCGTGGGATGTATGATGGATTGTAGTAGCCTCTTGAGCGTGGGTGGCACAAGTCGTGTGTATGTGTGAGAGGTGACGAAAGCTGTGCATGATTCGTGTTAAAAAAACTAATTTTACTTTTGGGCCCATATAGCAATGTCTCCACTAACTGTTTTTTTGTTTTGGATGATCGATCCTGCATTGAGCTTATGTCACACATCCGTATTTTAGCATCTCCTCTTGTTGATTTAGTGGCACGGGCACTCGATAGTGGATCGAGCGTGGGTCATGCGCCCAAATTTTTTTGCACTTTTAATAGCTAACTTGCATACACACTTGTCAAATGATAATAATATATAACTAAATAGGGAGACTAATAGTATCATGACCGGGTACATGGCATATGGCACATACCTCTTATGGTATGGTATGTCCATTAATAGTTAGCAACATGTCCAACTTTCTTGTGATGAAATCACCCTACAATTTTTTTGCACAAGATTTAGCATATGTTTGGTAGAGAGTATATATGATAGAGTATAAGCTATCGTAAAATGTAGAAACTGAGAGTGTCTGAGAGTATGTCTGACAGAGTATAAGCTAGTTTATACTCTGTACCAAACATATGCTTAGAATGTGAAATTTCATAGGTACTAGATTGCTTACCTCTTACTTCCAAATGTTGAGTTTCAATAGCTAGGTTGTCAAATAAAGTTTGACATTCTGTTGGAGTATTTTTCTTAATGGATCCCTTTGCGTAATTATTTATTGAAGTTTTGCTAAAAATTGTCAGTGCTTTGTAAAATATACACATCAATACTAAGATAGGTAAAGCATGATGAGGACATTGAGTAAAGAGATTATTGAACTTTTCTTATACCTCATAAAACTTCACATCAATTTGTTTCCCAAATTCCATGATTTGTCTATTAGAGCATCAATTTTCTGTGAAGAGAAAATTTTCTTTAGAAATTTGTTTTGGATCTCTGTCCAATAACCAAGAGAACTTGACATCAAAGCATTTAACCATGCCTATGCTTTATCTTTCATTGTGTATGGGAAGATCTTCATCCTTAAGTGTTCTTCAGTGACTCCTATAGTTAAAGGCATGCTAGGAACTATATTAAAAATGTCACAAATATGATTCAAAGGATCATTAGAACTTAGACCATAAAAATGCCATTATGTTGCGCTTTGAGAAGCATCATTCAGCTCAAGCAGTTTGGGATGTTGTTAAGCTCCAATATGGTGAAACTTCAACAAAAAGACTTAAATCAGTTAACCCTCAAATTTGATGGTTATAAGAAGCGCCAAGATCAAACTATGAGGCAACATCGAATGGTCAAGTCTAACATTATAATGCCCCGATCCTGGAACGTTACATGGTGCTTACCACACCTTCTTAGGTCCTCAATGTTATTCTCATGCCAAAGAATTTTACCCTAGTTCACCTTACTAGGTCAATCCATCAATCAAAAATCCAGCAGCATGCATAAACTGTTTTTCCACAATTCCAAAACCATAAACAATCTATATCATCATACAAAAAACTCATATTTTTCTAACTTTTGATCTTACCTAAGTTAATATTTAGGGTCAGTCATCACAAACATGATTAGTGAATTGAGGACTACTGGGCATGAAATGACTACCGAGCAGGAAGTCCAAGCTCTCATTCGGTTTTTGCCAAGAAATTGGGAACACATGTTTGTCAACCTAACCCACAATGACAACATCAAGACATTTGATGAAGTCGCTCATCACGTTAAGCTTAAAGAAGGTTATATTCTCTCTGAGAAGCCTAATAATGAAGATTTCATGGTTGAATCCAAATCGTGAGGAGCACAAGGCTTTAGACTCAAAAAGTGGAAGGGTAAAGGTAAGGGTTTCTATAAAGGCAAAGGAGAAAATAAAGCCAGTACTAGTGGACACAAGCGCAAGCATGGAAAACGCGGTGGTAAGAAAGACAGAACTAACAATTGTTCAATTGTGGCAAATCTGGTCACTTTGCTTGTGATTGCACTGAGCCAAAGGTAATGTTTGACCATAATAGTCCCTCTAACTTGTATGTTAGTAGTTGCTTAATGTTTGCTGAATCTATCTCTTATTAGACTGTAGACTCAGTAGCAACCTGTCACATAGCAAGAGACCAAACAACTTTCGTGGAATTTTGTCGAATTTCAAAGGGGAGTAGATGTATCTACATGTGGAACAATGCTTTTGCTGATGTGCTTGGGATCGGTACCTGCAAGCTAGAGTTGCGGGGTGGTCACACACTTTATCTTCATGATGTGCTCTATGCTCCTGAAGTTCTAAGAAATCTTGTTTTTGTTCTTGTTCTACTAGGACTAGGTTTTGAACTTAAATTTGCTAATGGTTGTGTAAAAGTATTTATGGACAACATCTATTATGGTTTTGGCTGTGTTGGATGGATTTATGGTGTTCGACATAACTAATATTGTACTTAATGACAATTCATCTATCTATTTTGTTAGTAATTGTAGTTCTGATCCTAATACTAAAAGTGTATTATGGCATGCTAGATTAGGACACATTGGGCAAGACTGATTAAATAGATTGGCTGGAGCAAGTCTCCTAGGATCCCTCAACAAAGTAGAACTGCCCATATGTGAGCATTGCCTAGCTGGAAAAGCAACTAGATTACCATTTGGTATAACTAAGAGAACATGTAGTCCATTACAACTTATTCATTCAGACATTTGTGGACCAATGAATGTGAGCGCTAGGCGTGGTGCCGACTATTTCATCACTTTTATAGATGATTCACACATCTTGGTCATGTCTATTTGATTTCTCACAAGTCTGATGCATTGGACTGCTTCAAATGATACACCAATTTGGTAGATAATCAATTAAACAAGACGATCAAAACTTTAAGGACCGATTGAGGTCGTGAATATCTATCTGCCAATTCAAAAAATTTTGTAATGAAAAGGGTATAGCTCAACAACTAACTATTCCTTACACTCCGCAACAAAAATAGAGCTGCAGAAAAGAGGAATACGACCCTCTTAGACATGGTTCAGGCAATGATGGCGCAAGCTGATTTACATATTTCCTTTTGGGGAGATGCGTTATTAACTACTGCCTACGTACTTAATCGTGTGCCCTCTAAATCTGTCTCATCCACCTCATATGAATTGTGGAATGGCAATAAACCTATCTTAGAAAATTTGCATCCTTGAGGGTGTGAAGCTTACATTCACAATAATTCTCATCAATATGGGAAACTTGATCCTAGGGGGAAGAAGTGTATTTTCATTTCATACTCTGAAACCTCTAAAGGATTTGAGTGTGATATAAATTGGGTCTCGTGATATCATTTTCTTAGAAGAGGACTTTCCTGTGAGATGTGAAGTTAATAAAGATTTTCAATTTTATGAAAATCTAGAACATGGCGACCCTACTATAGTGGAGGCATTAGATGACACTCTTAATCTTCTAGGAAAAGTGGGAGTGACATAGTGCCTGATCTGACTCATATGGTGCAAGATCATGAGCAATCCTTTGTCAAAGCATCTGTGAACTTATCCCATGTCATCGATTTGAGATTGAGGGGGAAGCATGCATGATTGCTCCATAGGATGATGAAGAGCCTAAAACAATTAAAGAGGCTCTATTTGGTCCTAAAGCTAAGGAATGGAGTAAATCTATGGAAGAAGAAATGGAGTCGATGAAAACTAATCAAGTATAGGACTTCGTTGATCTACTGCAAGAACGAAAATCCATTGGAAATAAATGAATTCTCAAAATTAAACGTAAGGCATACAAATCCATAGAAAGATATAAGGCTCGACTAGCAGGAAAAGGCTACACACAAGAAGAGAGAATTGACTATGAAGATACATTCTCACATGTCATGAGAATTACTTTAGTTCTCCTTATTCTAGCTATAGTCACACATATGAACTTAGAATTATACCAAATGGACATCAACTGCATTTCTCAGTTGAGAACTAGAAGAAGAAATCTATATGGATCAACCTTTAGGTTTTGAATCTAAAGGACAAGAGCGCAAATTTTGCAAGCTCAAAAAATCTATATATGGTCTCAAGCAAGTATCTACGCAATGAATCATCTAGTTTCATCAAGCAAGCCAAATGGATGGGTTTATGATGATGGAAGAGGACCATTGCGTTTATTTAAAACGTTTGAGTGATAGTTTTATAATTTTGTCCTTGTATATCGATGAAATTCTAATAGTTGGAAATAACAAAGAGATGATTGGCACTACTAAGAAGTGGTTACTTTGAAATGAAAGATATGGGTGAGGCTAGTTATGTGCTTGGTGTGAAGATCATAAGAGATCGTGTTAAAAGGCTTTTGGGTTTATCTCAAGAGATTTACATCAACAAAATGTTAAAGTGTTATCACGTCCAAGACAACAAGCCAATGGATACTCTTGTTGAAAGTAGTTTGAGCCTAAGTGTTGATATGTGTCCTAAGGCTCCAGAAAAGAATAAGAAAATGTCAAGAGTACCTTATGTCAGTCTTGTTGGTAGTTTGATGTATTGCAATGATGTGCACACGTCCTGACATATGCTATGCTATTGGTTTGTTTAGCCGTTATCAATCGAACACAGGTCAAAAGCACTAGATAACAGTCAAAAGGATTTTTTGGTATCTAGAAGGAACTTCAGACTACATGCTATGTTATTAAAGGAAGAAAGATTTGTGCTTGATTGGTTACTCTGATGCTGATTGGGGAGGAGATGTTGATCAGTGCAAATCAACTTTTGGGTATGCTTTCTTGCTAAATGATAGTGTTATACTATGGAGTAGCAAAACGCAATCATGTATAACCTTGTCCATAATGGAGGCTAAATACATAGCTTGTTTCGCAACAACTCTAGATACAGTTTGGTTAAGGAGTTTCCTACTACATTTGTCAAATTGACATCAGAACCTATGACAATTTTTGTAATAACACTCCTACATTGACTATTGTCAAGGATCCTAAATATCATGAAAATACCAACATATCAAAAAAAGATATCACTATATTAGAGATGCAATTACTGACAATGACGTGGTCCTAAAATACATTTCTACAAATAATATGGTGGCAGACCCACTCACCAAGTCAATAACTATGGATGCATTCATTATACATGTAAAATCCCTAGGCTTATGTAGAATGTAATTTGAAGGATACTTGCAGTTTGTTGAATAATTTAAATGTCATTTGCATATTATTCAACCTTTATTTTATGGTGTATACTGTAAAAGTAGAGTTGTACAATTCAATTAGGTATGTCGATAGACTAAGATTGGCTCACTCACACGAGCAGTAGCCTCTAGCGCTTGTAAGGCAAGTAGAAATGAGACTATTTGAGTTATAATGCTTAATTAGGGACTTGAGTGTAATGGAAGCGAATTTAATTCAAAGTCATTAATTTGGAGTCGCCTTGGTTAGAACCAAGATGAGGTTCTTAAATAAAAGAGCCGACATAAATGTATCCCCACCATTCATGTGTCTATATAATGGAAGTCGAGTATGAAGTTAGTCATCTGGCACTATTAATAGTGAGAATATGAGAATTTCAGGCATGATTTGGTGACAAGACTAAGACGCGTATAGTATATTACCTCTAACTAGGATAGCAATGACATACATTCTTTATCTTAGGATAAGAAAAGAAAAGCTCTCCCATAGCATGCATTTTATACTTCATGTGCTAGTCGACTTATTAGGAAGTGCAAAAATGGATCCCTGCTTCTCCATCTAAAGAGATCTTGATATAGATATCAATACTTTGCCCTTTGCAACTTTTGATTATATCATGATGTGATGTATTAATGTTTCCTAACTTAAGGGTGTATCCTATGGTCATGGAATGATTCTGTAACACCCCTAATCGTGGGATAGCTTGCATGATAGGGCAAAGCGATTTACGTAATATTTATTATGATTTTTAAATAGGATCAATATATTTTTCATCAATTCTATATGGGGAACAAAAATTATAAGAACCGAAGTTATAATAATAGGAGTTAAAATAAAACTACTAAGAATTTAAGAAGCTAAAAATAGGATATGAAAATAATTATAGGTGATGGCAAAATTGTAAATAGGAGAGGGTGGATAGTGTAATTACAGAAGAGAGGGAGGACGGAAATGTAAATGGGCAAGTAAATAAATTAAATATAAAATTTAGGGGTTGCACGCAACCCTAGGGAGACAAAAACGAAACGGAGCACCGTGAAGAACTCAGGCAGAGGCGGCGACGGAAACTCGATCTTCACGTCCGGCGAATTTTAGCGACGAGATTGGTACCGTAAGAAAGGACACGGATAGGCGAGTTCATTGACACCCTTTTCGGATCGAATGGAGGTTCGAATGATCGCCAACAGAGAGGGAGGGAGACACGGTGGCAGCGACGTTGGCGCGACGATTCTCGTTCTTCTGGTTTCCAATCAGGCAGCCGTTGACACCGATGAACTCACCGAACCTTCCTTTATCCATCTGAGTTGGTGGTGAACGTCACCACTGCCGTACCGGCAACCACCCGTGTTTTGGGTTAGACGGGTCTGAGGGAGACCCGCGTTGCTGATGATCGGGTCAAGAAGACCCGGTTGACTATGGTGAGTTGACCGGACTGTTTGACCAGATTTGACCTCAATTATTTAAGTTAATTTGATAATTAGGTATTAATGAAATTGGGTGTTATTGGGTTTCAGGAGTAAACGATTATAATCGGAATATTGAAAATTACAGAAACTCACAAGGTAAGTAATACTCACCTGTGTCACGGAATTGCATGCGGACTGACTGTTAATTTTATCATTCCTGTATGTGTATGTGTATGTACATGCATAGGTTATGTGTCTATATATATATATGTATATCTGTTGTATGATTAATTTGTTATAATGAGATTAATATTGTTATAATAATAGTTGTATGGACTTTGTTGTTTATAGACATGAACTTGATTGTGGTGATTTAAGTATTGGTTGATTGTGAACTGTTATGTGATGAAATGTATGTATATATATATATATATATTGATATAAGGCTGAACTGATGATGATGTGTTATCTGTGAATGGTGATCTGTTAAGTGATGATTAGTTAGATATATCAGTTAATGGTTGTATTGCATGAGACGTAACATATCATGGCATACATGACACATGCATTAAAGGAAAAAGAAAGGAAGATGTTTTTACGAACCGGGTACTACTGCTACAAGGAGGGTATATGGAAATGTTAACGTTGAGGTTTATATGAAAGGGAATTGGTACCGGAAATGAAAATAGAAATGTACTCTGACTGAAAAGTGTTCTTTGGTAGAATACTTAATATAAGGAAAATCCCGACCGGTTGCCTTGTAGCAGTGTATCTAGGTTAAGGGCCCGAGTACTGGAAAAAAGATTTAAATGACTGACCGTTTTCTAATGATGATATTCATGTGCACTCATGCATAAGTATTATTTGCTGAGCCTCGGCTCACTATGTTCCGTGATACAGGTATGGAATCCTCAGTGATTAAGCTGACCTAGCTGTTGATGGTGTGACTGCGGATCCATGAAAATGATGCTCATGTGCTGGAGTTAGGCTTGTTGGTTCATACTATGATTAATAATTCTATTTAGGTTTATGAATTATTTATGGTATTCAAATTATCATGAATGAACAAAAGATCAAACAACAAGATTAAGAAGTATGTATTGTACTTCCTTACTTTAATTACCGTTATGAAATTAGAATGGTTAAATGATCGTATAAAATTAGAATGATTAATTTAAGTTAATTACTAAGTTTATTTAGTTAAAGTATTTAATTTTATACTAGCAGTAATTAAGTTTCAATGTATGGATATATATATATATATATAGAATCAGGTGGTTCTGATGGATTGGGATGTAAAATAGATAGCGTTCTAAACTACGAGCCCATGAATTAGGGTTCCGTGGGATGGGGCGTTACAGATTCGACATAAAGGTGCACTCCTAGGAAAGCGAGTTAATCTAGATCTTATTGATATGAGGGAGAAATAAAGAGCATTTTTGATTTTACGCCTGTTGCTTGTATTCACCGGTCGGAATCATCTCACTCGAAGGAGTTTGATATGATTTAGAATACTTGTAATTGTTGTGATGGATTGAGTATAGAATTCTTGAGGGATTGAATAATACTCAATTATGTGTAATTTAAAATGTTTGGGGTATATAAGTACACTTTTGAGAGTGGTTATATTTTGAGGTTGATGTCTCCAATAGTGCCCGTATTAGGTTTCTATATTGGAGCTCCAATTATCGATGTGCTTCAAGTCGCACAATCCGTTCACTTATATGAATGATTTCTTGTGCAAGTATAAAATTTTATGACGCATTTGAGATGAGTCTAGCCCATCATGGACGAGTGGGAGATGTCGGACTTAGGCATGTGGGCTGGGTTGCCTAAGTGGGTCAAACTCAGCCTAACCCAATTAGAAGAGAGGTTAAGAGAAGTTAAGGGTAGTTATTTGAAGTAACTACCTTTAACTTCTACCTAAGATATGGTACTTACTAAGAAGAATTGTGAAACAACTTCTTGAGAGATAGAAAATCAATGTATACTTGCAAAGAAGAAAATCAAAAACATGTTTGTATTGTGGAATCGTTTTCTCGTTGTAGTGATTGGAAACAACATTGAAGCACTGTGAAATATACTGGGATCATCGAAGTTCCCCAAACCGATAAGAAAATAGTAAGTTTTCTCAATTCTACGAAATTTACAGGAACAAATAAAATATGTGACATATCTACATTGCTTTGGTCATCATGCTTTAAATCTTCACATGAGGTGGATTAGTTCGTATATAGTGGACTTATATAACATGCAAAATCATGAAAATATTTAAATTAGTTTTAAACTTATTGTCAACTATATTCTTTTCCTACTTTCCATTCAACAAAATTGATTAAAATCATGGCCAACATGAAAGAAAAAATATTTGGATTGTCATATATTATCATTATTTTATTGAAAATATGTTCTCTCATATCATGATTTTTTCTTGTCATTAATAGAAAAAAAATATAGGTTAGATTTCCAATTACTCTTTCTAAGCAAAATTTTCTCCATCAACTAAAGAAAGGAAGACATGGAAGAAAAAAGACCACCGAAAAAACAAGTGATTCCAAAGCTGGAAAAAACCAATGTCGAAGCACAAGACTATGAAGTGAGAGAAAACTATGATTTTGCAGCTTATAACTTTTGATACAACACTCTGTTACATATATTTTGGTCATACCATGGGACGCTATCTATAGTAATTGAAGATAAACATACTCTGTGAATATATGATCCACTTGCAGTAGATGATCGTTCAAATTTTGCTAACGCACTTTGCAATACATTTTGTTGATACCATGTTACGTAGAGGTTATATACTAGGTAGTAACATATATATATATATATATACACACACATACATTGCTTTCCTCCATAATGTAAACAACACATCCACTCTTGAAGTATACTACCGTGCGTAAGTGTGTTACTCTTAAAGTTGCAACTGTTTTCTACATTCTGCTCTACTCAATGTTTTCTTCACTTAGAGATTTCAAAATCATTTCTCAAAGGTGACTGAAATATATGTGGTGAGTTTCGTAGATAATCTATTGGAATTTCGATAATTGTGGTGTTGTCTTTGGATTTCCTATTGTCCTCTAAAAATATAACTTTCAAATTTTTTGACATTTCTTTAATTTGGGACACGAGGGACCTACGCAAAAGAATTTTGGATAGAAATTTTGAGCTTCTGAGCTACCTCACAAATATATAACTATCAAATATAAAATATAGAATCATGTTCATTTTAAAAAACAGAAGCGTAAATGCTCTACCTGCAACATCCAACAACCCATTTATAAATCTCGCAGCAAAGAATCAAATATACGATGCACCTGTATTAGCTAGCTGTTAGACTTCTAATTTATGCACTGATCTATCAACAATTCACACCAAAAAAGCCCAACAATATTAGGAGCAACGCCTAAAAATGATAAGAAATAAGGGTCCGTTTGGTTGATGGAATATAGGTGGTTTATGGAATGAAGTATTTCATTTCATCATTTGGATTAATTACATTTTGAGGGAATGAAACCATTACATTCCTTTATCTCTCTCTCCTCCATTTTGATTCCTACCTTTTTAGGTGGGAATAGTCAATTCCATATGGAATGGCTTCCTAAATGACAATTTTGACCTCAATTAAATATTAATTAATATATTTTGATAAATTAATATTAATTAATATATTGCTATTTTATTTTGATTTGTTAATTCTATAATTATATAATTTGTTAATTTTGACTCCATTTTGTTTTAATTCGTTAATTATATAATTTGTTAATGTTGATTCCATTTTGTTTAATTTTGACTCCATTTTGTTTTAATTATATAATTTGTTAATTTTGACTGCATTTTGTTTTAATTGTTAATTATATATAATTATAAATGCACAAATGAAATATATTGATTACACATAATTATAAAGGAATGACATAATGGACAAAACATAATTTCATTCTCATTCCTAATTTTTATACATACCAAACGTGAAAATCAAAATCTCATTCTCATTCTCACTCTCATTCTCATTCTCACTCAAACCATTCTAAAAACCAAACGACCCGTAAGTCCTAAGAAAATATCTTAATGTCTTAAATCCCTAAAAAAAACAGCACATCATGTAATAATAATTTAATAATTGCTTTCAAACTAACCAATTAAACATATCAAATCTCACACTAACCTCATTAGAATATATGAAGTATCGGGAACGCTAGTATATATAAGTATATATAAATGTGTGAACAAAGTATTACAATTTATTGACCTTAAAATTTTTTGCAGAATAACATATGTACAATGTACATTGAATAAAAAATGTTAGTTTAATGTCATGTATATGTAGTATTACGTATAAAACATGAAATTTTAATTCACTCTTTTATTGTTCCTATGCATAAATTGACCAAAAAATTTGTTTAAAGATTGTTTAATACTTTGGGTAACCAACTTCTTAACGATAATAAGGGAGGTTGTTTTTCATCTTAGAATCCTTATTTTGAGTTGATTTATTATAAATTTTGTTTTGCTAAATTTATTTTATTATCTCTAAACACCACAAAAGTCAGAAAAAGATTTTCAAGAGGTTGATTTTCTGTTAAACAACTCAAATATTAGATTCTCTTTTCTTTTATAGGTTGGTTTTCGGTGTGGGGAAATTCAACCATCTTAGAATTTTTGTTTACATAGGAACAAAGTCGTAGGAACGAAGCCATACTATCCTTGGGGTGTGCGTCGGACAAACCTTTGAACCCGCAATAATTTATAAACTAGGTGAGTGTTTACACCTAAAATGATCAACCAATTGAGGGTGACAAATGGCACAATGGGACTGCAAGTGACAAAGCACATATTGACATGTGGCAGATCAAGGCAACAATTTTTATTAACATTTGTTGTTTTGCAGGAATTATTACACAAAAATTCAAATGTTAGAAGTTGAAAATCAGGAGAATGTCCTAACTTGGAGAAGAGGCCTTAAATGCTAGCCGTGTTCTCCTGGAACAGGTCAACTCATCAACAAACCACTAGATATCTGGAAGATAAGAATGAAAAAAATAGAAGTTACGACGTTGTGACCCTTAAGGTGAATAATTTGTCTCAAACATGTTGGAAACCATTACCTGTAACCAAAAGGTAAAAATGATGGAGCTCATGCACCAGCATGACCAGATATTCTCCCTAAAGATAGCCATAAACACTGATTTAGAAGCCCCTACAAGTCTTCATACCCAAGCAAAAGTGACCGCCCACCACACCCAATGTCAAAAACGTGTGCATATCCTGTTCTCTAAGGGAGTGGGATAAACCAAGTATAAATCATGTCTCAACAAGTCTAGGGAACTAATCCCAAGATCTAAGAAAGCTGCATATGGACAACCATTCCATAACAGTCCTCCTTTGCAAGGGAGAGTGACATTGTAACACCATGATCAAGTGAAGAGGTGAAGAACATGCCAATGATTCAAGGTTGACCACTAACATCTAGAAAGCCTATAAGAAATAACAACAGCAGAAGCATCACACACATCGCTTCAAACACAGACCCAACGTCTCAAAACTTTATTCTTATAGCATGACTTCAGATAATTATCCTTTTACTTAGCTTCTAGCTTAGTTTAATCCCCCCCGGGTGGTATCCTCTATGACTATTTCTAGTTTTCGCTTGTAGTTTAGTTTAAACCCCCCCCCCCCCCCCCCCCCCCCCCCCGGGTGGTATCCTCTATGACTATTTCTAGTTTTTGCTTGTAAATCACACTTTTCTTGCACTCTGATGTATCCTTAATCAATCTTTAGTACATTTTAAAGTTTATTACTTTTTCTTGCATTTCAATGGAAGTCTTCCATTCCAGTGCTTTGATTTTCACTATTTCTTGTAGATATTGAAGTCATTCCACGAAGTCAAGACCCAAACCAGAAGTTTATGTATTTTTTGAACTTCACATAAATGCTTGGTTGGAGATCATATCAACACAATCCCCCTTGCATATCTTTGGACTGAAAATAAGTCATGGAACGCTCACAATTTACTGCAACCTACACTAATCTAAAGTCCTATAGCCAGAAGTGTCGTAATCAATTTTGATCTTCTCTCCTAGCAGAACGAACCGACGTATTTAGGAGCACACTCGGTGACATTACAGAAGGTGTCCGACTATCTGCACATCCAACGAATCAGATTTTGCTAGCTTGATCTTCTCCCCGCATGAAAGGAACCAACAAAGTTTCACATAAGCACATTAAAATTTATGGAATCGAATTAATGACCTCCAAAAAGGGACGCTCCCTTCTAATCATTAGGATAACTTGATTGGATTTATTCATTGATCCTCTGTATGGAATTTTCTTTTTTAAAAAATATATTTTGTGTAGCCACTTTCCCTAAATTTAATCCAGATTAGTGCACTATCCCATTTTATGCAAATTCTTTAAAATTTTTAAACCTTAGCCGTCTAACATATCTAATGGCCAATTTCCATTACAACACAAGTCTTCTAACTTATCTTCAAAGTTCAAAAGCCTCCAATCCTGTTTTGCTAAAAGCGCAAGGTTAAAAGATGTCAAACTTCGAAACCCAAGCCCTCCGGTCACTAGCTATCGGAGAACATAAGTACTGTCATTTAGACAGGCAAATACCTTTACCATTGTTGCTCCGCCACTAGATATTTTTCAAGCAAGCATAAGATTTTGAAAAAAATGAATTAGGGAGCCTAAAGACACTAATTAATAGCATAACTGGGTATAACTTGTGTAATATTGTTTTTAAGATTTCATTTCCTGCTTGAGACAAGAATCTCTCCTTCCAACCACTAATACGTGATAGTACCCACTCCTTCAAATGATTAAAGGGACTCCTCTTATCATTACCAATCATTGAAAGTAAACCCAATAATAGCATTCAAGAGTAGCAATATGTCTAACACCATGCTTGGTAGGGATCAACTTTTTTGAAATTGATTTGCTAGCTAGAAGCGAGCTCATAATCATGAAGCAGAGACTGAACTGTGTGGCACTCTTACAATTAGTCTTGAAAAAAAGAAAACTGTCCGTCTGCGAAAAATAGATGGGTGACTCTAGGTACCATTGTCGATGACCAAGCTTGATGAAATCTGAGTATGAAGAACAACCATTGAAGCAAGAACATAAAGAAAACTTATTGAAGAAGATATGAGGAAAAATTCTCATTAATGTTAAGTTACAAGAGTTGCTACATGAGCCAATGCCTATATATAATACGGAATCAGCCAAGTTGAAAAGGAGAGTTTTCATGTTGCCATGCCCAGCTTTAAAAGAATCTTATAATTTGACACTTGAAAAATATAAATATATAATGAATTATTTACTCAATTATTTATTTAGCAAATTAATTAAATGACTGAAGCCTCCTCTTCTTCTGTCAACTACACACAATTCTTTAATTAGCTCTCAATGATTCACATTCACTCATTGTAAGGGCCGAACTACAAAACAAACCCCTCAAATAATTGTACAAAAATAGTCTTGCTTTTTACCATTAGATTAATTTTTTTAATCTCCGCCATTAAAAAAATTACATAAATATTTATTTTGTCCCAATTAATAATTTGATGTCATTTGTCTTGGTACAAGAAATTTGTGAATTATCGACAAATTTTTTTGTTGGTAATCCTTAAAATTCATCGGTAATATTAATTATATTTATGTTGTTAAAACCCTTATGGGTAATCTAAACACTAATGGGGAAAATTTTGTTGATAATTATCAACGAATTATTTATGTTGGTAAATATCAACAAAAAATTCATCGGTAATTTATCGGCAAAAAAAAATCATCAATAATATGTTGACAAAAACAAAAAATTAAGTTTCGTCTGTAATCCGTCGACAAAAAAATATTTTTTTAATTCCATGGGTAATCCATCGAAAAAAAAAACTGTCAGCAAAAAATAATAATAAAATTGTTATCATTGCTCTGTTAAATTTTTCGTTAAATAAGCTGAATTTTCACACCTATTTTTGTCATATTCCTTTTATAATAAAATTAAAAAAAAAACAAAAAATATATTTGTGAATGTTGACTGAGTCCATGTCCACGTGTCGTGCATTAAAATGAATTGTACGCCGTGTCTTTTGGCCAAACTGGATGTTAGTAAAACCCTCATTGCTGTAAGCCTCTTCTTCTTCTTCTTCTTTACTTACTTCTACACGATTCAGACTCTCTCTTTCTCTCTCTCTAAACTCTTTGTTAAATGTTATCAACGTTGACGCTTAGCAGAATTTTTGGGTAACAATGTTTCAGCTTCGTCCCCGAGTTTATGCCATATACCCTGATCGAAATTGGCATTGAAGTTAGTGACATAGACGAAAAGGTATTTATTTTTATGTGGCCAATGAATACACCTCCATTATTATTATTATTCTTATGAGAATATTATTGTACATATTACATACTTATTTATAATCAAATTATATTTTCTATGTTAACATACAGTTAAAATAATTATGTTTACTCCGTGAATATCAAGATTTTCTGACCTTAAATCTGGCACCAATCAACTAATTTATTGTATATATCTTAGTATGTTTCTGCTCTTTTTTCTTTTTCCTTTTGGAGATATAATTTTTAACACTAATATATTGGCTACTAAAATAACCTCTTGCTTGAGTAAATCTTCAAAAATCATGTTAGCAAAGGAATCGGCGTTGTTAATTTTTTATCCTACAGTAATGTACATTTTTCTCGAACTCAAAGCTTTATATTGTATCATGCTAAAAATTAATTCACAAATTATTAAATATTTTTATATATTATAACAATTATTTGCATGCCAAGTGGAGTTATGCAACTAGTACGAAGTAACCGATTACAGATTACAGGCCTGTGACACATGCTTTCATCAAGTTGTTGCATGCGAGGTTTTGAAAATCGGTCCGGTCATCGAACTGGAAAATTATTTGGTTCATGGTTCAATGATTCAATCGGGCTTCAATCGTGGTTCGAATCGGGTTCAATGTTATTAATTATTATATATATTTATATATTATAAGTAATAATTAAAAATATTTTATATTTTATAATACTCATAATAATATAAAAATTAGACATTAATATGCCTCTTCATTAAAAAAATCACAACTATTCCTAGATTCTTAAATATTTATTTAACAAAAAAAATAATATGTCAAATGATAAAACAAATAATAATTATTTATGCAATCATATAATCGTAAATTAAAAATAAATATTTATTAAAAATCAAATTAAGAATTACATGGGTGAAACATATGTATATTGCAAACATTTTCATCATCATCATATCAATCTTTATGTCAAAAAATTTGGTTGACAATATGAATATATGAAGAAATTTATTACAATGAATTTTTTATAAATTAAATTAATATATAGAAATAATATATATATTTAATTAATGTTTGACTTTAAATTAATAAACTTGAGAGAAATGATATATTAATTAATAGTTTACTTTAAGTCAACAAATTTGTATAACTTAGTTGGTCAAATAACTGATTTTTAGTTGGAGGTCATAGGTTTTAACCCAACCCAAAGAAATTTTTTTAGAGTTTTCCAACAAAAAACAACTCAATCGGTTTATAAGAACCCGTCAGTCCAACCGAAAATCGGTCGATTCTCACAAATAAGGTCAATTCTCTGGATGATCGATTTTACCTATCTAGATCGGACTAGACTGAGGGTGGTCACCGGTCGATCCGGTCTGACCGATCGATTTGGTTTGGTTGTTTTTAACTCGTTTTGCATTTTATGTTTTTAAAAACACTAAAAACTTGTTTGGTTCATCCATTTTGTAATATTCATTTTTTAAAATAAAAAACAGCTTATCACGTAAAACGCAAAACGATATTCTGCCGTTTTAGAACTTTTCTATCCAAAACACGGAGAATCCAAAAACACGGGATTCTCCGTCTTCGTAAATTAGATCGACGAAACTGGAATTCTCCGTCAAAAGTATGCGAAGATGACCATGCGCAGACCACCACAGACCTGAGTTCGTGACTTCTTCGTGTTAATCTCTCTGCTTCATAAGGTATGATCTCTCTTCATCATCTCTGTCTCTCATTCTCTGCCCTTAGTTAGATCTATTCTCGCTTTCAAGGAATTTCACTTTCGATGTCGATTTCGCTTTCTTTATCGATTGTTTTGTATAGGACCATAATGAGTTGGACGAGATGTGTTTCTTTCCTCCATAAGAATCGAGTGGAACCTAGTTTGGGTAGAAACCAAAACCAGCTTTTTGGGTGGAACCTAGTTTTGGGTAAAGAATCAGGTGCAACAAGACGATAAAGACACCTTACTCATAGAATGAAATTTCGATTGGACTAGCTTTCATTGAATTATAGAGAATGTTTGATGTAGTACCTTTTTCTTGGCTATATATATGTTGTAGTTCTTTGAGATGTTATGCTGGTTTGCAAATAGAAAGCTTTTCATATCTGTTATAATCCAGTTAGACTAGATATGTTTTGTTCCCCTCTGGTTCCCCTATTACAACATTAGTTGACCCTTTTAAAATTAATGCTGAAATAATGACTTCTATCCTTGTAGACAGCATTCAGGGCTAAGGCAAAGGAATTCATCCATATTAGAACCAGTATAATTTAGGGGAACATTGTTGGCTGTGACTTTGCTGATCTTGTATAAATCTGTGTCTATTGCTTATAAATTACTAAAAAGGAAATAATGAAACCATTATCCCTGCCATATTTTCTTGAATATAAGATTGGGCGTATAGAACTCCAAACCAAATGACACCTAAGAGTTTTTTAAAGACATCGATTCTATAAACACATATTTAGATAGTTTTTTTAGTGACTAATTTTGGGAGGTTTTAAAACTCAAAACCGGTCTACTATAATTTTGACTGGTTTAGAAATTGGGATCTTTTGACTGGCTTTCAATTTTGATACCTTTTTTACCCCTGTTCTATCACATTCCTCTCGCGGAGCTTCTCCTCTTCTCCGGGTCCGGCGGATTCCTTCTCTCGGCGAGTCCTCCTCTCCCAGCTTTCGTTTCTTCTCCGTTTCTTATCGGTTGTGTTTCTTCTCAGTGGGTGTTGCTGCTGCTAACCTGGTTGTGCGGCTCGTTTTCTTTCCACAAGTCAATTTCGTGTGATTTGAAGGTATGATTTCTCTATTTTTGATTCACCTAGATTTTTCTCTATTGTTCGAAAATTGTTTCTTCTTCAGATTGCCGCCTGGGTTCTATATTTGTGGTTTGATTATGGGTTCTGGGTTGATTCTGAATTTTCTTCTGGGTTGATCTAATATTCTCAATTAGATCTATTGCATATATATATATATGCTTAAAAATGGTCTAGCAAATGAGGAAGTACAGATGTTTGTTTTCACATCAAATAAAGAGGTTGCTGCATATGAATTAATTAAATATGGTTATGTAAATCAAATATGTGATTATGGGTTCTGGGTTGATTCTGAATATGGCTTATGGTGCGTGATCCTACCATTGAGCAACTATCAGATTTATTGTATTGCTTAGTGCAGTAGAGAGGCAAAGAACTTACCAATAAAATAAAATAAAATAAAAGTAGAGAGGCAAAGAACCAAAGCTACTTGAACTATAATAGCCATAATTTCTTTTCTATTGCTACAACAGTGCCATGTAAACCTGCATGTTGAGCTATTTTTATTTACTTGGGTCAGTTTTGCGAGTTTAAGTTCAATTTGAGGTTTAATTCATTTTTATGATAGTCCTGTGAAATAAAGTTTGACTCTGTCTATCAAAGTTTTTTCTTGGTAATATTTTTATAATTAATTTTCTTTTCTTGTGGTGTTACTTGCTAGATGCCCAACCATCATGGTTTTAACATTGATGAAATGATCATGTATACGGCCATTTGTGTGCATCATATCCATATGGTATTGCTCCTACTAGTTGGATTTATTTATACACAACAAACCACTAAACGAAATCGGAATCGTATCAGGAGACAAAATAGGAATTGTATGGATTGATTTGTGTGGACTGATTTATATGGACTGATTTCTACTAGTTTCTGAGTTGTATGGACTGATTTTTGTTAGTCCAATTGCCATGTTATTTTATATGTTTGTGTTTAGTTTTTGGTTGATGATGGATTGATTATGTTTGTGTTGAATTTTTGGTTGATTATGGAATGATGATGGCCGGCAGGTTCATATTGAATTATGAGCCTTTTATTTCGTTCTTACTGATAGCTAATGTGTTTATGTTGAGCTTAGTAAGGAGCCATTAGTCATCTTCTCCCGATAAAGAACACTATTATTTTACATGTTCACAAGGTAAAGACCTGTAACCAGGCAAGTGCTGCGTTTCAAAGGGCCATTGCAAAGGCAGCTCAAATGTGCATATAAAATATGAACATACAAACAAAAGATCGTAACCTATTTTTGGACTTTATCTCTATGGGCATAAATGTAATTTAATATTATAAAACCTCTTCAGAACCGGTGCTTTAAACATATATTTATTTCATGAATTACTCTGATCCTTTGTGATTCTGTGTTTTTTACTTTTTACACCGTACTACTATCTGTTGCAGTAACATCTGTGAGATGCAACCACCCAGTGAGTCTGTTCCAGTCATGGGGACTGTTGGAATCACAACTATGGAAGGTAATGCCCCAGATGACGGCTTCAGGTATAATGTGGACGGGATTTTCCAAAAGGTTGATGAGGTAAGATTTATGATTTATTAGTAAGCTGTAGCCCCTCGTTATTAATTTTGATTGCGTTGTATTCAAGTTTGGAGCATTGAAGGGTTCTTTCAAATTTAAATATATTTTTATTGTTATATAACTTGACAATTGGTGATTTTAATTGCCTCCACCCTTAGCTTGAGCAAAGAGTAATTGAGGTGGAACAGTTTTATTCTAATTTGAATAAGAAACAACCAACGACTTCAAAAGGTAGTTCAACTTTGAAGGATAAAGATAAGGATAGACATGTTCCAAGCATAAAGAAGCAGCAGCAAGATGCATCAAAGAGGGAAGTGGCTGCTGCAAAGAGAATGCAAGAGCTTATGCGGCAGTTCGGCATAATTTTGCGTCAGGTAATATCTAATTCTTTGCAACCATTTGTTCGATTATTTGATTTATCTTTTTCCTTGGTAACTTGGATAATAAAGTTCATTGATATATGGATATGTGTGATCTTGGTTTATCTTTCTTAAAAATCTTTATCACGCAATACTTTCCTTTTTCCAAAATGAAGCTCCTCTATTTCATTTATTTTGAAATCTGGATACCTTATCACAATTGTTTTACAAAGCATAATCTGTTGTGTATGTCTTTCTTTCTCGGTTACTGTAATTAAATTCCGTTATATTCTAATTAAACTATCTAATTGCTGTAAAATGTGTGCTCTATCCAACTTCACATGACTAATTGACTAGCATACTGTCCTGTTTAATAAATCTTGATATCATACTTTATTAATCTGGTTATTTGCTAAAATGTGCATTGAATTATACTGGCAAATGGTAAATCTGTTGAATAGTGGATATTCTATGAGAATTTTGAATTTATATTCCCATTTTTCTTTGTGCCTTTTATGTAAATATTTAAAATATTTCCCTGACTAATACAGCTGTTATTTTTCTTCATCCCTTTTATGTAAAAATTTGAAATATCTCTCTGAATAATACAGCTATCATTTTTCTTCATCCTTTTATGTGAAAATTTCAAGTATTTTTCTAACAAATACTCAGGCTTTTGTGCTAAGCTGTGATCAACTTTAATGCATAGTATACACATGATTCGTGTGAATTAAATATTGTTTGGGCGAATGATTAGAATGCTCAGCGATGTTGATAGGGTTGGAATAGATATATCTTTTGTTTTTTTTTTCTTTTTTTTTCCTGTCACATTCAGGTGTACTCATGTAAGTTGTTATTCTATTATTTTGCCTTTTAATTATTCTTCCAACAGCTGGTATTTCATCTACTATGAACCGAGTTTAATTCATTTTTTCCCGGAAATTTAAAATCTGTCTTGGGTCCATGGATGCTGGAGGTTAAAGAGAGAAAGAGTGCTCTCATACATCCCTAAATCCTAATGTAATGTCGTTGCTTTCAGCTCTTGATGCACAAGTGGGCGTGGCCCTTTATGCACCCTGTAGATGTTGAAGGTCTTGGTTTACACGACTACTATCAGGTAAAGTTTTGCTCTCTTTCTTTTCCTTCCCTGTATTGTATTATCCATATGCTTCATATACTGTCTGAAATGTTTGGAATTCCCTTCACGTCATTGTTAGTACATTACTTGGAAAAAAATCATGAAAGGGGCACTAAGGGCTGCTGACCACAGTGCACAAAGATAATGTACTAGAGATCATATGGAGTTCATCAAAGATTTGACATTTATCGAAAAAATGACATGAACGAAACCAGGTAGAAAGCTCTGACAACGATCTGTCCTTGATAGTTGATAACATCAATAGGAGTTTTCACATGCTCAAAGAGACAAAGACTCTATTGTTCCTCGGTTTCCATGTAATCCAGAAGATCGTGGCTAAGAAAATATAGAGATAATTTCTTATTTCTTTTTGTGTTTCTCCTGCAATCGCAGGCTTTTAATTCAAATTCCATAGACTTGTCAGTGACCCAATAATGCTTATAATAGAGAAACAAAATTCAAGATGTTGTGAATCCAATTACAATGCACGATCAACCAGTTCAGAGTCTTGTTTTCACAAGGGTCACCCATTAGCCATATGGAGGCCGCGCTTATGAAGGTCATCTATGGTGAAAGCTCTTCCCATTTTTGTCTCCCCCTTAAAGAAAGCAATTTTCCTTGGTACCTTCGGTTTCCAGAATTGTCTCCCAGGAAAGTTCTGCTTTCCACCGTCAGCCATTTTAATTAGGTGCTCCTCGGCACCTCACTTTATCTTCTGAACTGCTACTAGGCTTATGTTTTTATATTCTTGAATATAATTATAGAACTTCTCCAGTTTCCCAATCTGTGGCATTTAATGAAAGATATGTTTCAAGAAAACCCAAAGCCAGAAATGGACAGCTTGTCCACTTTTCCTTCACCTTGGCTTCTATGTGTCTGGTCAGTTCAAAAGGATCTGGAAATTATTCTTTAAGAAACTCATAGCAACACCATTTATCCTGCCAGAGAATTCTTTTCCACCCTGCTAGATGGCTTCTTTGGCATTAGCTCTTATGGGATGGCCAAAGGCCTAAATAAGGGTGTTGGCAGGTGGGGGACTTTCCAAGCAATAATACTGGCCAAAGACTTCCTCTTTGGAAATTATTCACTCTTTCCAAGATTAACCTTCGAACTGCTAACTGTTTTGAAAAAAAAGCAGCATATGTCTAAAGTGCAAGAACTGTTCCTTATCTGCATGGCAAAGAATAATAGAATCGGTGGCCTATTAACTTGTAATGAACTGATTGAATAATTCTTTCTTTAGAACTATGCCTTGCATTGACTTATGAAAACCTTTTCCCAATAACTACTTCCTTGTAGCATGGCAATGTGAAACTTCACTTGAGAAATAGCTGAATATTCTTTTACAAGAAAATAGGCAACAAATGCTACACATACACATCTACATGTGTGTCCATATGTGGTGATATATAATTTTACTATATACTTCATATTTTTTGGTAGGGTCACGTGGTATATCTATCTGCATTGAATTTAGCTCCATTTAATTGGATGCTGGAACTTTTTTTTTTGTCATCTAAACTTTGCAAATCTTATCCAGAATTCAAGATGTGACTCATATTTGTCAAATGTTGGAATTTGAATATGTAGCTTAGGTTCTTTCCATTTTTACTTGAGGCGGTAACTGGAGTTTTGCTGATCAGAGCCAGCCACCTTGTATCGCCATTCATTTCCGTTATATAATTTGTACTAGGTTATTGACAAGCCTATGGACTTCAGTACGATAAAAAATCAAATGGAGGCTAGAGATGGTACTGGATATAAGAATGTCCGGGAGATGTGTGCTGATGTCAGGTTGGTTTTCAAAAATGCAATGAAGTACAATGATTCAAAAAATGATGTTCATGTGATGGCCAAAACTTTGCTTGGAAAGTTTGAGGAGAAGTGGCTGGCTCTTTTGCCAAAAGTAACGGAAGAGGTAACAAGATATTTAATAATTCTGGTCAATGATTATACTATGGTTCTGTAGCCTAGCTCCTTTGCTAAATTCAGTGGTCAAATGATCTTAATTTGCATTCTCTGAAACCAACAACCTGTAGGAGAAAAGACGGGAAGAGGAAGAAGCAGAGGCACAGTTGGATATGCAACTCGCTCAAGAGGCTGCTCATGCTAAAATGGCTAGAGATTTAAGCAATGAGGTATGCTCATACTAGACCTATATAGTGGACAAAAAAAATGTTGTAAAGCCTTTCTGCAATAATTTATAGTTTTTTAATTTAATTTTTTTTGTTTTTGGCTTTTTTGCAGCTTGAAACTTATATGCTTACTGTCCAAGCACACCTTTAATGTTATTTTTTATTTTATTGCTGTCCAAGCATTGATTTCTCTTATAGCTAAAGTGCAAGTTTTCGTTTTTATTAATTAATTAGGATTGATTTTTTATTTTCTATGATGAGTTGGATTGGTGACCCTGAACATACTATTCGAATATTTTTCAGCTTGACGTGCTTGATATGCATCTAGATGAACTTAGAGAAACGATTGTTACAAAGTGCAGGTTTGCTCCGGAACATTTTGTCTGGATGAGTTTCTCTCATATTCAGTTTGTTACATTATAACCTGCTTGTTACTGGTGTGTGTACATTTTTCAATAACATGGAGGGCCGTCAGTGTATTTATTTTTTAATAGTTCTTCATTTGGTGAAGCTTTGTGTCAATTGTTTTTCTTTTCTTTTCCTTCTGGGCACTAGGATGTTCAACTCAAACATGCTGCATAGGACTCCTTGGTCCTTGTCTAGTGCCAAACTTCTTTTGCTGATTGCTAGTGAGACTATTGAAGATTGTATAGGCTTCTGTTATTGCATGGCTGCTTGATTTATTCATCGGACACACACTTTAATTATGCAGTGTCGCAAACTCTGCCTTTTGGATCAAGGCTTTAACTAGGAATACACTGGAAGCTGTGTTTTGGAATTTGAGAATAAGAATGGCCTTTTTTTGCATTTTTGAATAAACAAGAATGGTCATTATTGATTGTAGCTACTAGCTAACTGTCAAAAAACAAAAATGGGAGTGAAGGGAAGGAAATGAAAGGTAGAAAATAACTTTCTTCAATATTACATATTTCTAAGATATTCTGAGGCAGGTAAAACTAACTTGAGAAATGCCGTTGCAGAAAAATGTCAACTGAAGATAAAAGAAAGCTGGGAGCAGCTCTTACCAGATTACCTCCTGAAGATATAAGTAAAGCATTGGATATAGTTGCACAGGGCAACCCTGGCTTTCAGGCAACAGCTGAAGAGGTGGACCTTGACATTGATGCTCAGGTTGTGATTAAGTTGTTTAAATATTATATGTTTATTATACTATTTTTCGGAAAATTTTGTAATCAGCATTATAAGATGAGTGTTATTCATTGACGACTCTTCATGCAGAGTGAATCCACACTCTGGAGGTTGAAGGTCTTTGTGAAGGACGCCCTCGAAGCTCAGGGAAAGAGTGATACAAGCAAGGGTGGAAATGACAACAACAAAACCAACACTGCAACCACTAATAATAACACCAACAATAACAATAAAAGGAAAAGAGAAATATCTGAGGCCATCGCCAGAACTGCCAAGAAAAAGAGTAAAAAGCACCCCTCTTGATCATATTGACTTCACAGCAGACTCTACAAGGATGATATTTGGTTGTAATTCATATGTGCAATTTTGTTGGTGAACATTTAACGAAGTTTCCAGAAAATGAGCTAGGCAGGTTTCTCTGTCAGGCGAAGGCATTGCTTTCCCTTGATCATATATGTAGTTGTGATGTGATAGGATTTGTCTGGTGCTTCTGTTGTTGCCACCAAGAGTTGCTCTAAAGGCTCCATGCTTTTCCAATGGCCCTTTATTGATATTCTGCTGCTGTTGTGACCTTTTTCGTTCTTGGTCTAATTGTTGCTGGTGCTGCTGCTGCTGCTTTTCTATGTGGAGGATGGCATCTGGGTTCTTTTGTTAAGGCCAACTTTTAGTCTTCACAAGGGTTATCATACGCTTTTAATGGATCAATTATTTCAATCCTATTAATGTATTTGATTGTACCCTTGTGAAAATGTTACGGTGGGTTTCCATTAGTTTTGGTTGGAGCAAATGGCCAATTTTATGTAATCAGATAACATGCCTGCATAGGCATGCACCATAAATCTGATTACCCTGTAAATTTACTTAACTTATGATGATGATTCTTTCTATCCAGGCTTTTATCCCAAACTATTGTGGCTGGTAAGTTCGATGTCACAACAAATGTTCCAACTAACTTTGGATACAACATTTGTTCTTATATACCATATAGGTCTGTAGTGCTTCTCCTCTATCCATCAAGCATCTTAAGGATCTTAATAATTTGATATAGGAAAATATTTTACAAATTTATAGTGTTTGTTAACAGGAAATTAAGAAAGTCAATTACAAATAAATAAAGGTCAAACTAAAAATAAACCCAAAACATGGAAAACGACGTCCCTTTTAAAAGCGGGCATTCGTTTTCCGTAGCTCTCCTCTATAGTCCAGACGCAAGAAAGAAGAAAGAAGTTGTGTGATGTCGATATCCCATCTGTTTTGAAGCTGAAGCTCGACATCCCCAACAATCATGCAGGAAGTTGTCGATTCTTAGGTGAGATTATTCTTTTCCCTTTCTAATCCTTGATTTCTATTTACCTCTTTTTGGGGTGCTCTAAGATGGTGTCTCCACCTTCTCTCGGTGGTTCTTCACTTGGCTTAGTTTTGGTACTTTATCTATGTGATATGCTTTGCTTTTGTGCCTTGTTCTGATTCAAGAGAGGTTCTGCAGCTGGGTCTGGGTAATAGGTTGGGATTTTCTGGATTCGGTAGCTTCTTACTGTTGCTGGTTTGGTACTTTTTTTGGCTCATATCTTGGTGGATTTATTTTGATATATTGGACCTGAAGTCTGGTTAGCATATCTGAGAATGCCCATATTGTTGTGACTACGCTTGTATCTATATTCTATACCTCCGAGATATTAGCCAATGTCGGTCAAATTTATGTTTTCTTTTTGACATCTGTGATGACTTGTAGGTGTTTGACAAAATGTCAGTGAGAAACAAGTTTCTTTGCTTTTATTCCAAAGAAACTATGAATTGGTTAAAATTGTAAAAGGCACTTTATAATTGTATTGGTTGGGTTTGAATTTCAGAGTTGCTCCTGCACTGTAATCCCAAAGAGTTTTCAAGGAGGTGTGTGTCCCAGAGATATTTTTTTGTTTCTGCATGTCATAGATTTTATTCTATAGATTTAACAGTTTCATATACATTTTACAGCTAGATGCATTACTCTAAATGGATTTGGATTAAGATATGATTTTCTTTTTGTGAGTTCACTCATTAAGAAGAGTTCATACGATTGATGGGTTCTTGAATCTTCTTTCATGAAATTTTTTTTGTGGGGTGTATGAGATACTGAGTGGCGGCTTGGAGAATTATCAGTAAGTCTTAAGGGTCTGCACTTGATGGGTGATCTGATGGGGATTTAATTTTGTTTGTAGGGGTAAGTCTCTGGTACTAAGGTAATGTGGGTTAAGGTCATATTATAAGCATTCTAAGTTTGGGTTTTGAGTTGCATTTGGGATCGAACTCAAAGATTTTGTGATCGCCAACCAAAAGCTTTATTACTATTTGCATATGATCTCTTTTTATTTCATGCTAATCACTTTGAGGACATTAATAAATATAGATGGAATTGTAATGACTCTGCTTTGATGATCTGCTCTTAAGTTTGGTACTCAAAAAAGTTTGTATCTCTTTGATTCTGTTGTGGTCTAAAATGTCGAATGTGCCTGGTTTTTTTTCGACTATTGAAGTTTTAGTTATTGTTATTCTAAGCTAAAATTTAAGTGTCAAGACATTTATGTTTTATCTATTGTTGAGATTCTACTATTAGAGTTAGAGGTAACTTTGTAGTTACTCTTTATCATTAGTAAGAAAGTAATAGAAAATATGATTTTTTTTTATAAAATAAACAAACACTGAAAAAGGTATTCTGAATATTTGGCCAAATGCCAGAAAATTAATACTTTTCCTGTAATTCTTTTTCTTGTAAAATTAATTTCCATAAATGAATAGTTTTCCGTGAAACAAACAGAGCATAAAAGTTTCAATTTCATCAACACCTACATGAATAGTTTTTGGAGTCATTAGTTTTGAGTGTTTTTAAAACCTCGAAACCCAACTTAATATAATTTTCACTGCTTTAGAAAACATTCCACTGGTTTTATTTTTTGTTGACTTCTCTACCCCTGACCTAATCTCTCTCGCTTACGCAGGTAACGTAGGTTCTCCTCCTCTCCGGCTGATTTCTCGTTTCTTCTCACTTTATCTCGTTGCTAACTTGGATGTGGGCTCTTTTCTTCCCAGAGGCCGATTTCGTGCAACTTGTTTGAAGATCGATTTCAAGGTATGATTGCTCTATTGCTCGAAATTGTTTCTGGCTTTCTGCTTAGATTGAAAACTGGGTTCAGATTGACCCTTTTCTTTAATGTTTTTGCAATACAGAAAATGAACATTGTTTAGCTTCAGATTGATGCCTGGACCCTTTTGTTCTATATGTTCTTTTGCCTTTCCTTGCTTAGTTGAAGTATGTGCTTGTGCATTATTTCTTTATTGGATGATGCCACCAAAGCCACGTTGTCAGATCAAGGGTTCATATAGTTATATTTTCCAGCTTGAGGAACTTGCCAATGTCATTTTTTGTGTTCAAAGAAACATTGTGGTTGGGTTTTGGATAGTGAATTTGCTGGTTAAGAAGTTAAGATGCAGTCTACCATAAATTCTTACTTGACCTTTCAATGTAAACATTTCATTTTAATAAATTCAGGTAAAAGTTACCGTCTCTGCACAAATTCCTGCTGTTCCATATGATCTGAAATTTATATTCTTATTTTCTCAGTATCTATGACTTTGATGGAGTAGCCCGTATGAATCATTGATTGTTAAATCATGTGGATTATAGGACCATAAAGAGAGTGAATGTTATTTAAAAGTTAGAGGCCAGTATCCATTATTGTTTGTTTGGAAGATAGTTAATGTTAATTTTCTCATGTTGTTCTTCTCTGTGATTATTTTCCTTGATTGTTTGAAGTAATATGTATTGGCCAAAATGTTTCTATTTGTACTAAAACCTCTCTTTATATTTCATTATTTTTCATAGATTTATTTATAGGCACCCATCATGGAAAAGGATTCTTTTTCGATTCTCATGATGTAATAGATGTTACCGTCCTAAACTCATATGTTATGGCTTTGTCTCTATTTTAAAATTAGTTACATGCAAGTACCTTTGTTGGGAAAGGTCACCTTGAGAACTATAGCTTGAGAACCCACCATTGTTGTACATGTGGAATGTGCATATTGGAACTGGATCATCACTGCATTTTGTAAGATTTTTTTGATCTTTTGAAAAATTATTTTAGGAATGTATATATTAATATATGTTATGGCTTCTTGATCTGGTATTGGCTCGGGTTAGATATTGTGGAACCATTTGTCTTTGACTTTGTTTAAGTTGCTCTTTTGTATGGACTGATTTGTGTGAACTGATTTCTACTAATTTTTGAGTTGTATGGACTGATTTGTACTAGTTCTATTGCCGTGTTATTTTATATTATGGATTGATTATGTTTGTGTTTAGTGTTTGGTTGATTTTGAAATGATGATGGACTGCTTATGTTTGTGTTGTCTTTTCTATTTTTGTATAGTTATGCTTAGTTATTCTTTATGGGCATAATTGTAATTTAATCTTATAACTGGTCAAAACCGCTACTTTAAAAACATCTCATTTCCGCTACTGTCTATTTTGCCAAGTAGAGCCTGAGATCAATAATCACTTCTTTTGGTGTTCGTTATTTACTCGTATTTGTACCATGGTTGCAGTGCAATCACAGCTAGATATTGAAGCGAATGGATGAAATTGCTAATGAAATATCGCCCAAGAATGTCTTCGATTTGGGAGCGTTTGTTGGGGACTTGACTCTCGAGGAAGATGCCAGCAGGTTTCACTATTTAAATGTTGTGTTGATTATTGTGTTAGTTTAATTTATCTTAGTGTCTCGGCCTGAGAAGATCCACTTTGTGTTTTGGTTGTTAGTTGCGATGATATATCTTTGGAAGGACTCGAGCAGGAACTGGAAGAGTGCAAGATTGATGATGTAAGTAGCACCGAAGTTGGTTTTTCGTGCACCTAATATGTCGATTCTATTTGGATCTTATTATAATTGATCCGATTCACCAACAAGGAGCTGAGCTGCTGAAGAGTACCTGTGTTTTGCTTCCCTAATTTTATTTTTTCCTTGCCATTTTCTTCTCAAATCTTTGTTGCAAGATGTTTGTTGAATATATATTTTGTTGTTCTTATGGTCTATAAATAGCTCTACTTAGTTGTTGTTAAGCTATTCTTTCGATTTGATATCTGTATATGTATATTTTAAAATTATAAAGCTTGGGAAAATATTTGGCCACCCATGGCACTCCTTACTTAGACAGTGGTGCTTATTTTGGTTGTACAGTATAATGTATTGCTACAAAGTTCGGTTTAGTCAAGTTGCTTTGTTTTGTCTAATGATTATCCTTATTGAAAAGGAATTGAAAAGGAAAAATAAAAGGCATCTAGCAGATGGTTGTTGCTTCTTATGTAGCCTACATTTTCATAGGTTGTGACAAACATATTATCGAAGGGAACGACACTAAGAGACCGTGCAAAGGGGGTCGAGAACAACCTGCGGCAAGTTGAATTGGACTCAATTCAGGTATGTTGTGTTTACAAGTGCATTCCTTTTGCCTGTGTCAGCGCATCAGTTAATGTTATACTTCATTTGTGCTTGTAAAATTTATCTCTGATTCTAGGCTTAAGTTTTCGGAGACTGCATTCATTTATATTTGGGGCGGGGGCTTCTCATCATATTCTTTGTTTATTAGGTATGTGCATGGGGTATCAACTTTCTGTTGTCTCCCGTCAAACTGTTATGAAGTGAATTATTTTGTGACTTTTCAATTGCACATTCAAAGTTCATGCTCAAATATTTTTATGCAAAACAGTATGAAATTTCTTTATACAATTTGCTTGCTTACTTTTGAAATTTAGAGTCTAAATTCTGATTTTTTTTCTCCTACAAAGTTATTTCAATGGTAGAAATGTAGAATCTTAATCATCTTGATGATTTCTCAATATTGAATCTCCCCTTTTGTCTGAGGATACGTCAGTCTTAAGATACTTGTTGCTTAATATAAGCTTTTTTATTCTGTTAATTTTTGGTTCCTTTATTCATTTGTTTCATTTTCCATATCTGATATAGCTTTTCGATGGCGTAAAAAAAGAGAATCAGTCTGCAGGCTTCATAATCATCTTTTTGGTAGAATATTTGGTTCAATCACAGCATGTCACTCAATGTGTTACACACATCCCACATAAAAAAGATGGGAATATGAAGTGTTATTTATAAGGATGGTCAATGTCACTCCTTAACATGTCCAATGGATTTTCACATGATAGAGATGTTGATTGTGGAGGCCCTTTGGACTACAACAGGTTTATGGGTGCGTTCATGGATGCAGGCTGGCCTCTCCAGCGTCCATTGAAACACTGGCTTGGGAAAGACCCCTCCCAAGTCTGTTTTTTATGGATGCTAGAGAGCTCAGCCAATAGGCCCATCCCGCATCCTTGAGCGCATCCATGAACTGGCTGTAGTCCAACGGGCCTCCACAATCAAGGTCCATCCATATCATGTGAAAACTCATTGGACATGTTAAGGAGTGACATTGACCCTCCTTATAAATAACACTTCACAGCCCCATCTTTCCGATGTGGGATGTGTGTAACACAATGGAATGGTCATTTAGCATGTAGTGATGCTTTTTTGGAACGTTTTTATAACCTTGCTTCTGAATGTTGTTGTTTTGTCACAAAGTAATAGTTAATACACAGCAGATGTTCGCTTAGCAATGTTCAAGTTTTGTTTCTTTTCATTGTGTTTGACCTGTTGTTTTTTTTACTCACTGGATACTTAGCTCCTCTAAATGCTCCTTATACACAGGATTACATAAAAGAGAGCGACAATCTAGTCTCCCTTCATGATCAAATTCGTGATTGTGATCACATCTTGTCACAGATGGAAACTCTTCTCAGTGGTTTTCAGGTATGTTTATTCTTGCTGGATACTTCAATATTTCTATGCTTAAAATTTGAATAGCTTTGATTCTTCTTTTTAATTTTTTTTTCTTCATATTTATGATTTTTCATTATCTTTTTTGGCAAAGGGAATGCCATTCCATATTCAAACTATTTTCAGACAGTCGAGTGCTTGAAATTTGTGATCTATCATTGATACAAACAATGATAAAGTTGCGATGAGAATTAATATTTGTGGTTCTTTAAATTTTGCCTGGTTTTGTAGAGTCATTATTTCTACTTTCCAACTTCTTTATGTTTTTGAATTGCCATTTTTTTTCTTGGGAAATGGCATGGGAGAATATCTTGACAAGCAATAATCTTCAGAAGAAGCGAGGTGTAATTATGGCCAGCTGATTTTTTTTTTGTTGCAAAAGCAAGAAAGGAAGACATCTTAGCCTCTATTGTGACTCGGTCTGTAATTTGGGAAACATGGCTTTAGAATGAATGGGAATGAGTTGGGAAGTAATTGGGTATTATTAAAACTGAACTGAAGGCTTGGTCTTTCAGTAATGGAGTAAACAGTAGGAGATTTATTCATGTCATTCCACTATTCATCGATTTGTTTATTTGGAACGAGAGCAACAAGAGGAATTTTGAAGGATCAGAGACTCACTTGAATAGTTTAAAGGAAAGTTCTCATTTATTGCATTTGGTGCAGTGGTTCTTGTAACTTAGATTAAAGCATTATCAGAGTACCGAGAAGCATTTGAGTCCATGACATAAGAGATGTTGGAAGAAGTGAATATCTGTATGTGATCTTCATTCTGCAGATTTGTATAATTGCAGGATTTGGTTGACTTGTTCTATGAAGCTCTGGTACACTTCTAGTATTCCTAGAATTTTTTTCCTGTTAAACCTGCTGGCTTTGTTTCTTTGTTTTACTTTCTAGATGGCAAACTGGCAGTGCTCTTTGTTGTTATTGAGTGACATTCTATTATAATTAAGGTTTCGTAATTCTTGCAGATTGAGATTGGGTCGATTAGTTCGGACATAAAAATTCTTCAGGAAAAGTCCATGGATATGGGTCTGAGACTGAAGAATCGTAAGGTATTGTTATAATAAAAGTGGGTTTCTCCTCTCTTTGATAATGGTAAAATGACAAAAGCCTTGAATTTGTACGTTCTTAGTTGGTTTTGGCAGTAATAATTTTATGACTTGCTGTCTTCCATTCAACAATGATGATAATTGAACCATCTAGGAATTTTTTTTTTTTGTTGAAATTGCAGTTTATGTAGCTTATAGGTGATAACAAGCTGAGTCTCCAATTGGTGGGGTTGAATTAAGTATAGTTTTTCTGCTGTTTCCTGTACAGTTGAACTATATCATTCCAGGCAAAGGGCGAGACTATTATCCTCCATCTGATTTTAAAATTTTTTATGACCTTTAATTTTATCTTTTTTCTTTGAAGTGTTAATGGGTGGGTTTTTGAAGAATTCGATGGGTTTGCAGTTGAGATATTATATCACAGTCCCTTCATCATCGTTAGAATAAAATAACAGTTGCATAATGAGAAAAATAGAAGAGTTAATGATGCCAGATCTTGAAATTTGTCTTCTATATAGACGTACTTGTCAGAGTTGGTTGTTCTACATTAGATTCAATTAAGTTCCCATCACATGTTGTCAGGGAGTAGGGTCCTTTAAGAGATCCCTGGTTGCAGCATTCAATTCCATGTGAAATTATTAGAATGGTTATTTTGTGTCAACTTTGTTGTCTATGAGTTTATATATATATATATATATATATATTTTTCCATAGTTTTGTACTTGACATTTTTGCTCAAAGTTTGTTCCTTGTCTTCTCATCTTCCCTTTTGCCTATTTATTTTACTTATCAGATATCACAATGGAGGTTATGGTGTTTTCTTTATTTGTTTTGTTTTCTTTACTATATTTTATCTCTCTCATTTTTTGTTATCTTTCTTTTTTACTGTTCTCTACTGTATGGTGCATTGATTATAGGGACTATTACCCTGATTATAGGAGCGGTTATCACTAAGGACACAATCACTAATCAGGAAGAAATATTCGAACAAGGATAGACATCGTTTAGTTACTTATAGGCCCCTTTTCATTTAAAAAAATTACGGAGCCAAAATGCATTTGCCATCAACACCTTTTGCCTCTCTCACATTTTCTCTAGCATGCACGTGCCGTTTCCTCTCCCATATGCTAGCATATATGCTACTTTTCAAATGCTCTACCAAACAGAGCTACTAATCATAACAAAACCACAACAGATAACTAATGCTGCTGATAAATTTAGTGCAAAAAAACTTAGTGCATATAAAACTTAGTATAGATAAATTTAATGCGGATAAACTTAGTACATAATTGTGTCTACGATTTACATCTCTGATATGCAAAATTCGAGCCTCGATTTGACTCCTGAAAAGTTGATCTTCAAAATGTATTAAACACAGTTTTCTATGTCTTAGAGTCTTCTTCCAAACATCACAAAAATGGTCTCAATCAAAGCTCAAATGAGTAAGTTACGGATGTTTGATCATACTGATGGAAAAAAATGTCTTTATATTCTAATGACATGCACTTGTATGCTTCTTTTTCAATTTGGTAATTGTATCTCCTGGGCTTTCAGTCAATAAATTAGCTATGGTGGGGATCTTATTTATCTCATTTTTGCATATTATTGGTAAACAATACCCGTGCACAATGCTCCCCTAGTGGGCAGAGTTTGGGACAATCATGATGGATTGGACCTTATCTGCGCATCATATATGAGAGACTGTTTTCATGAATTGAACATATGACCTCTAGGTTGCACTCTTGTCACTCTACCACTTGATCACATATTCAACCTTAAGGCTCCTTCGTTTTTTTTTTCTTCATATTGTTGAAATCAGCATGTGCAGTAACTGAAATTACAGGTGCTTATATTAATTAGTGTTCTTATACACCTTTAAGCTTTCGTTTCTTCAAAGAAATGGAGGCATTCTAAATAAAGCTTTTAGCTCTGCCTTAGGACATATCATGTAATTGACATAGATAATACTAAATGATGTCAATTGAATATTTCAATACTCTTCTTTTGTTGAAAGTTGTTGTTACATGACTTTAGTGTTCTATAGAGGTAGCCACTAGCTGAGCCAAGCTGATGTACAAGCTAGCTCACAAGCCAAATAGAAGCATGATCCAAGCTATTTTATCAAACAGACACTTCATTAGAGGCTGATGCATGGTCGCCCTTTTTTTCTTCATTTTTTTCTTCTGATTTTTAATGTCCCAACACCATGTTAATTGGTTTATGTTCTTTTAACAGGTAGCAGAATCAAAATTGGCGAAATTTGTTGAAGACATTATTATCCCTCCAAGGATGATAGACATAATTGTTGATGGAGAGGTCTTCCCGATATTTGTTTATCATCATGCATTTTTATGTTAGCATGATTTATTTGTGATTAATGTTCAACTCTCTTATGGTCTATTCCACAAGTATACATGCTGATACATTTTTGTAGCATCTAGCATCCAATGATTTAATTCTCTTAGTTTTATTTGACCTAATTGTTCATATTTCCTTATATTTTGTTTGAGAAAGTTCATCGAGATTTTAATGACGGAACGAGTCCCTTCACGTGCTAAAAATTGTTATATGGATGTAATACTGTATATATTGAGGGAAAGTGTGCACAGCTATAATCAGGCTTTTCTATGTTTATTGGGTTATGTTTATGAGCTTTGTAGAAACCTATATCCTAAGGTTCATTTGAATATTGACAACACAGTACCAGCCCCGTCTTCTTGTTACGGGATCTTTGATGATTTATTCCCTTCAATTCTTGGATTTTCTAGTTAGATTAAAATTTTCAGAGCACTTGTATCTGGACATCACTTATTTTACGAATTATCTGCAGACCCACACTGCTATTTGATTGTAAAACCATGATTTAAACTATGTAGCCATATCAAATATGTTTTGTAGTTTATATTGGATAAGGAATTTTGTGCAGCCTAATATTTTGACTCTTACATGTTACATGGTGCAGCTGCATTATTATCCTTGAAAAACATTTCTTGGTGATTTGTACATTTAGTTAGCTGAATTGGATCCCTTTCCACCATCTGTAACGTAGTTGTTATGGATTTCAATGCAGGTCAATGATGAATATATGAGAACTCTTGAAACTTTAAGTAAGAAACTGAAATTTGTCGAAGTGGATGCCATGGTTGGGGCTTCAAAAGCCCTAAAAGATGTTCAACCTGAGCTCGAAAAACTTCGGCAGAAAGCAGTATCAAAGGTTAGATTGGACTTGCTACATGTTTTACATCACTTTGACTTCAAGTCACTTGCATAATATAGTTTATTTTTTCAAAGATTAAAATCTTATTGAGCAAGAGCACACCTACCTAGGGGCTCCAACTAAGATGGCTTGGTGAGCACATGTTGTCCCAACTACAGTATTCTGCCTGTCATTTATATTAGTTAGTTCAATGATTATGAGCTTCAGCAGAAATTTGTCCACATACATACCCCCTTTCTCCCTGGAATAAAAGAAAGTAAAATTTTATTTGCCAGTTGTCCTGTCAATACTTATACGAATCACATCATATGCCTTGTTTAGGAGTAAATTTGTTTAATTATGACTTAATTCATAAAACAGAAGGCATGGTGGACTTTATATCCTGTTAGCCAAACTATCATTGTTCTATTTTTCAGCATTTTGTGAACTTATTGGGATTGATACTCAGTCAAATTGTAAGCTCTATATAAATTGAAATATTGCATCAACTTATGTTGGGCATTCGTCACATATTCAAAATTATGATTGTTAAGCTGTCGGCTTGAGTACATCAAATCTTTTTGTACTCATATCTTTGTAGGTGTTTGAGTTCATTGTTCAAAAGCTACAAGCTCTGAGAAAGCCCAAAACAAATGTCCAGATCCTTCAACAGAGTGTACTTTTAAAGTACAAGTGAGTCAGTGTGATGATATTATTGCTGTTGTTCAAATCATCTGGCAATTCTTTTTTCTTGGTTGTACATAGTTTGAATTTATGACCTGTGTTGAGTTATTAGACTTTGCTTCGCACGATGCAGATATGGTTCTTTTGTTTTGTATAATTTTTTCTTTATGCTTTCCATGTAATATTGTTATTTACCATAGAGAAAGCTGCTGTAAGACATTTTATGTCCGCTGACCATCAATTTTCATAATTTAGGTCTTTCTTACGTCATTTCTCTGATTCAATTGCTGGTACAATACAAGTTAATAGATTCTAACATCAAACATATAGGTATATTGTTTCCTTCCTTAAGGAACATGGCAAGGAGATATATCTTGAGGTTCGGGGAGCATACATCGACACAATGAACAAGGTGAGTGATTGGATTTTGGAACTTTTTCTCATAAAGATTTGTCTGGGACTTTAAACTTTATGCTATGAAAATATGAATAAAGATTTTTGCTACCTGTAAAACATTTCATGTATAAAGTGATATCTTTTTTCCTTTTAATCTTATTCTTTGCCCTCTCCATTTTCTATCAGATGTGATAATAGAATTTGATATTTTGTAAAATCATTAAGAGTTTGTATTCTGCATTAACTAGAAGCTCCTCTTTAGAATTAATGCAAAGCGTGTATGTAACTTCAACTTAGTTAGAAGTCATTGTCTGTCTTTTTGTCATTTGTTTCTTCACTACCATTTACCCTTATTCTAATCCAAGCTCAAGCACAGGGAAACCGTGAAAAATAGAAGCATGTTGCCCATTTGTGAATGATGTGGTGCTTTTAGTTGGAGTGAGGATGCATTGTTTATGTTTAGCTTATTTCCCTAGGACCTTATTTGTTATTGAAATTGTACTTCTGTAATTTCATTTGATTTATGAGATTTTCTTGGCTCTCTATTGTTTTTAATTTATTTTTATTCTTTGCTCCCTCTCTTCAGTTTATTTTTCTTTTCATTCATGACTGATGTTGGCTGTATGATCAATAAATATGACCCTAAGAAGATATCCTGTTTTAAAGGAGAAGTGCACATTGATAAAGGAAAACCATAAAATGCTTTCTTTGTTCTTTCACATATTTTAGTTTTTTTCCCCTCTTATGAAGTATCCTTGTTAACTGTCAAAAGCATGCATTTTTTGCTAGCAACATTATTTAACCATCAAAAGTATAAATGTTTTGACCATGTGATGGTGACTATGCATCTCGTAAAATACCAAACTAGAAACCTAAATGTGTTTTGTGAAAGTAGCATCCAGAACAATTGCTCTGGACAAAAAGGATGTACCAAGAAACCCTTATTCTTTGCACATGTTTGTTAGAAATGCATAAATTGTGGAAGGAAACGTCCATGAAAAAACCAATTTTTACTCCCTTGTAAAATTCGGCATCCTAAACTTTCAGTCAAGGAATCATGAGAAGACTGAAAATAGAGACTTTTTTTTAAAATTTGGACTGAAAGGAGATCAAACTTTATTCATGACACAATTCTAAGAGAAAGTGTACCAAATGTGCTGTTCCTTTGGCGATGCTTAACCTAAGGCCTCCCAGTTTCTTTAGTATTGAATTATTGATGCATCATTTTATAGATTCTTTAGTGCCAGACTGCCTAGAAAGCTGAGTTCCTTGAATTTGTTGTCTTGAATTTTTTGTCTTTAGTGCCAGACTGCCTATAATCATTATCTATGGTCTTGGATTTTTATCTCAAGAACTGGATGATGTAGAAGATGTTGCAGGTCTGACGGCTATTGGCATGTTTAAACTTACATTTTAAGGTTGCACTAAAGCTTGCAGCTTGATATGCCAATACATATGCAAGTACTGCAATACAATTTGATATCCTAAAATGCATGATGTCGCTTTGGCCAAATGATGAACATGCATCTTTTATTCATCCTTGGTTCTTTACTTTTCCTAATGTTTTGCGCAAATTTTGCTGCTCACAAATAGCTTGCAGCTTGATATGCAGATACTTGTGGAAGTACTATGATACAGTTTGTATATGCTGTAGTGCGTGATCTGACAGACCAAAATGATGAATATATATATATATATATATATATCTTTTTTTTGGGATTTTCCTAGGTTATTCTCTCAATGTTTTGCATCTGGCACATTCCAATTGCTTCACGTATATGTATCAATTTATGTCATTTTGACAGAAAATTTAGATTAGTATGGTCTAAAGAGTTTTGTTTTAAGCACTGGAAGTACCATGTCAAGGCCATTAAGAAGTATTGAGGATATGCTCTTTGTTTGACAGGTTCTAAGCGTGCATTTCCTTGCTTATATTCGAGCAGTGGAGAAAATACAATTAGACATAGCGTCATCTAGTGATTTAATTGGCGTGGAGGCCAGAAGTACTAGTCTTTTTTCAAGCAGACGAGAACCATTGAAGAATCGATCTGCTGTCTATGCTCTTGGGGAGAGGATTGACATATTAAAGGTGCTCACGAGCTTGCTTTTACCATATACCATATGGAATTGTTTATGTATTTGTTTGCTTCTGTAGCCACTTAAAACTTTCTATTCAGAAGTCAATATCTCATATTATACATGTTGCATAATTGCATAAATTTGTATTACTGTAAATTCGTAATATGTAAGATTCATAAAGCATCTCTTACCCTTTTGTCACTGCAAAATTAAATAAATCATTCTAGTATGTTATGCATGACTTATGTAGATTTAAATGCATGTTTTTTCTTAGAACACGGAATTCCTCCAGGGTAGGGCCCACCCATGTAAAGTGAATCCTGGATATTGGTAATCACCTACAAACCACCAATATCAGTTAAATCTAAGTTGCATATGGGGAATTCATACCCTACATCTCCGAGTTTTCAATTGGTCCCTAGGAACCTTATAGTTGGTGTAACCTTAGTCGGCTAAAATGGATGTCAATATGTTATCTCATCTTCTTACTGGATTGTTTCGGTACCTGGTAGTTATACAAAAATCTGGTGCTTTAAGATAGTCGGTGTTATCCTCTTGTGCTTTATATATGATATGCATGGTTGAGGTACTGGTGAACTTTTGTGTATACATGGTTATAAGTGAGCATGTGGCTTAGTGGTAGAGTTGTAAGTGGTGGAACCCGCTCACTATGGGAGCCTCTTGCACGGGAGTCGTTTACATGAGACTGCATTCTCCAGCCTTCTCTATTTGCTTTTAATGGTTGTAGTCATGGCTATGATAAGTTGAATACATGGCTTTCTCAGAAGTATTATTTTAAACTTATCATGATTATCACAGTTGCTTGTTTTGATTGGTACATCTTGTCAATTTTTTTAACCTATAACATATAGACGTGTAGGGCTTTTCATTTACATCAATTGGAAAAATGTTGTCTATATTTTTACCTACATTGGGTTCTTATGTGTTTTATTGCTTTCTTGTTTTCATATGGAAATCTACTGGTTTAGGAAATTGATCAACCTGCCTTGATTCCACATATCGCTGAAGCCAGCTCCCAAAAGTATCCATATGAGGTTCTTTTCAGGAGCTTGCACAAGCTGCTTATGGATACTGCTACTTCTGAGTATTAGAGCTGCCTTTCTCATTATATTTATTTTTAAATTTCTTTCTGGATCTTAGAGAAGACTATGTTTTGTGTTGACTGCCTTCTTTTTATTTTGCAGATACCTTTTCTGTGATGATTTCTTTGGGGAAGAATCCATATTTTATGAGATTTTTGCTGGTAATTGTGATAAATGATTCTCTCCTTAAAATTCATATTTTCTACTTGTGCATCAAGGTGCACTAATGGGATTTAGATACTATATTGGACTAAGCAGCAATGCCACATGCTTGGTATTGCGTATGATCTTAAAGCCTCAATCTCTGTACGTGCTGATGAGATGAGAATTTTCTTATCTACATGTGGCAGAAATCGATTTCATTTTTAAAAACTTTGAAGATCATTGCTGTATCTTTTGTTGGCTTAATATTGTAGTATTGTACTAAATGTTACGGATTTTCATTTGTTGTCGTGATGATATCTTCAGGTCCATGTGCTGTTATTGATGGACACTTCAACTCGATGCTTCCAAATTGTTATGATGCTATTGGCCTAATGCTTATGATTCGCATTATACACCAGCACCAGGTGATTTCCTTAGCTTGCATAATTACTTGAATGTGCCTATTGTTGGCTTATGGTTCAATCTTCAATCACTCATTATACCATGTTGGTTTGAATCTCATACATAAAACTGCTAGGCCTCTATTGCCTGTTATGCATCTATTTCCTGCAAACTACGAGATTCCGTAAACATTGGTGTAGTTCCTAGAAAAGTAATGCAGATTTTTTTGTGGATTTTGGGTGAAGATTAAACTTGGTGCCAACTCTACGATCATTATGGTTGCAGTGCCTACTGTTAAAAATTAGGATTTTGACTCTGAAATAGACTGTTTGTGCATTCAAGATGGTGTGTGCCACTATTTATTAAGCCCATCTAATGTAAGGGTCTTTCTGACATAGGAATTTGAGATAGGATTAAGATTAACCAGACAGAGTCTTGTTGGCCCCAACATAACGATGGGTTGGATGCTTTGATTATGTAATGGTGATGATTAAGCGGTCCGGAAACTAGAACACTAGCAAATGACAAGTGACATAGACATGGAAGTAATAGCCTAATCACCTGATTAAAATATTAAATACCTCATGGAATTTAAACATTCGTGGATTGTAGTCTTTGCTCAAATCAATTTATCTGTCAGAGCAATTGGGCTTTTCTATTAGCTCTGCCCATTTAAGCTCTTGAAGGATAATGCAGGTACTCTATTGGCTCCTTTTGTATGAGGTGCTGCATTATCTTTTTGCACTTGAATTAAATAATTAATTATCTTATTCTCACCCATTTTGAATTCTTAAAACCAAAACCCAAAATAAAACCCTCTCTGACAGTCTTTGCAACAAATGACAGTTCACTTTTTATTTATACGTTGTGTTTAAAATTATTATAGCATGAGAAGAGACTTGAAACATGCCCTGATACAAGTCCCAAAGAGAAATGATGGTTGAGTTGATTTTGCACTTTATGCATGGCGTGGTTCTTGCTAGGTTTATGATCTTAATGTCAAATTGGTTCCTTGCAAATAGTTTGTGGGTTGCTGACACTTTAATTTCATTTTCCAGCTCACCATGTCTCGGAGGAGAATTCCTTGCTTGGATGCATATCTAGATAAGGTCTGTTTTTGGATATCATTTATAATGTTAGATCAAATGTAGTGCATGGAGCCACTTTTAGAGTTCGTGAATTTTGCTATATTGCCCAATTATTTCAGCAACTTCTTTTAGTTGCCTGTAGAGTGACCATGGCTGAATAGTCCTTGAGATTTATTTGAGACTTTAGATCAAGCATTCTATGCTTATGCAAGAAACATGCATGCATTACAAAGGGAGACTTAACTGGCTGGTTGTTCATACAATAAAAGAGAACATGGTCGATATATCCTTGATATTATCATATTACAGCTGGATGGTGTGGAGATAGGCCATTTGATTTGTTGGCTTTTACGTCATAAGTTGTAGTGTTGACTTATTTTATTGCAGTTCAATGGAAGTTTCCATTGTAGTAAGACTAACGCTGAATAAATCTGAGCAGGTCAATATTTCACTTTGGCCTCGCTTCAAGATGGTATTTGACTTGCACCTCAGCAGCCTTCGTAATGCAAATGTCAGGACTCTATGGGAAGATGATGTTCATCCTCACTATGCTATGAGACGCTATGCTGAATTTACGGCTTCTCTTATTCATCTTAATGTTGAATATGGGGATGGCCAGGTTAGTTACTTTTTGGAAGTGAAAACTTGCAGTTGCTATTTCATTATTTTTAGGGATTCATTACTCAATATTCAAATTGCAGCTTGAATTGAATATGGAACGGCTGAGAATGGCCATTGATGATTTGCTTATCAAGCTTGCAAAAGTGTTCGCAAAACCAAAACATCAGATCGTGTTTCTCATAAACAATTATGATATGACAATATCTGTACTTAAGGTAAGGATCATGTTTTGGTTTTCTTTCTAAATAAACTAAATCTCAAGTGACCTGGCCATGTGATGCAGTGAGCCCACCCATGACCAGGTCCTCCCTGTTGTGGCGTGGCTGTCAACCCTGAGCCCACCCATGGGCGCAACCATCCATGGGCCTAAGGGCATAGCCCACTGACATCAGGGCTGCAGCCCGTACACCCCAACCCATAATCTCAAAGGATTCCTCCCAGGCGGGTTGTTGATATGAGGATTCGAACCCCTCACATCCTTTGACGGGGGCAACCCATCAACCAACTAAGCTGCCCCCTTCAAAGGATGTGAGGGGTTCGAATCCTCACATCAACAACCCGCTTGGGAGGAATCCTTTGAGATTATTGGTTGGGGTGTACGGGCTGCAGTCCTGATGTCAGTGGGCTGCCACGCCACGATCAGGAGGACCTGGTCATGGGTGGGCTCACTGCATCACCATGGCTATCTAGTTTTGCCTTGGAAAAGTTAATTATGTAGTTGATGGTGCCTTTTGATTGAATTGTGCATGCTAATGTTTGGATTCTTAAGAATATCACATGCTTAGGCTTTTGATCATTC
The DNA here is from genome assembly GCA_963580455.1 of Euonymus europaeus. NCBI lineage: Eukaryota > Viridiplantae > Streptophyta > Magnoliopsida > Celastrales > Celastraceae > Euonymus > Euonymus europaeus. The sequence continues at coordinate 8,442,841 of OY756961.1, read as the reverse complement.
TTGTCTCGCTGATTTCAGGAGGCTAGTCCTGAAGGCGGGAAAATTCAACTGCACTTTGAGGACCTGCTGAAGAGTAACACAACATTATTTGTGGTAAGTAGCTCCACCCAATAATTGTTTGATAATGGATAAGCGTGCAAATATGAAGCAGCAATAATTGACCATTAGGTTTTGTGCTTAGATTTTGAAAGGGCCTCTAGCTGACATCGTACTTGACCAGTAGCATAATCACTATTAGGTTTTTAAGCGAACTTGTCAGACAAGGATCCGTCACGTTATCCTAAGGTTTTAAGGTGTTTACTCAAGGTCAAGGGCAGCTTTTGGTTACAGAGCTCGGCTAGTTTCAATTATTGTCCGTGTCTGCCTCTTCCCTTAATTTTTTTTGCTTGTGGTCTGTATTTCGTCTTCAATTTTTTCTTTGTATCGTGCAGGAGGAGCTGCTACTGGAACATTTTGGTGATCTAATCAAGTTTGTGAAGAACCGAGCATGTAAGTATTATACTAAGCACCAGTTGGAATCTGTTACTATTTGAGGAGATAGGCTTATTATATTGCAATTATGACAGCGGAGGACCTAAGTTCTAGTTCTGAGAAGCCCATAACTATTTCGGAAGTGGAGCCACTGGTAAAAGATTTTGCAAGCAGATGGAAAGCTGCAATAGAGCTGATGCACAAAGATGTCATTACATCTTTCAGCAACTTCTTGTGTGGCATGGAGATTTTAAAGGCTGCATTGACCCAACTATTGCTTTACTATACCAGACTTTCAGATTGCATAAAGAGGATTGTTGGCGGGTCTGCACTAAACAAAGATCTTGTTTCCATATCTTCGATCATGTATGAGATCAAGAAATACTCGAGGACTTTTTGACCACGGTTAGGGTCACCTGGTCGATGCTAAGAGTTTTATTTGTGTTAAATGATAGAAATCATAGAATGACATACCACATGTTATTGGTTACATGTGTATTGTTGGTGTGGCACTGTAATATCAGTGTGCCTTCAACCTGTGGGGCTGGCTGGAGGACGCAAGGGAAATAAAGCAGGGATGATGGAGCAGAAAGAATCATGCGGAGACATGATAGGAATGAAGTGAGCAGGCAGTGGGGTGGCGCACAGACACAAGTGAGGCGAGGACCCTTCTTTCCCATGGATAAATTAAGTTGTGAGGCAGGAATGTCTCTTTGTGGTGATTTTTTTTTTTTTGATGAACATGTGATGTGATTTGTACGAATCAAATATTAAACATAATGCAAGTAATGAGAATCATTGTTAATTCTTTATAAAGTAGTGCATTAGATAAATGTGCTTAATGATATGATATATTCATGGGGAATAAGTAACGAATATGCCCCTATACTTTTTAAAAAAGTTCAATCAAGCCCCTTTATTTTATTTTGGGCTAAACAGGGCACTCTAATTTGTATATTGGGCTCCGTTAGCCCCTAATGCTAAAAATAGTTGATGTATTAATTAATTTATGACATGGCTTTGAATTTAAACAAATAAAAGAAGAGGGTGATATTACGTGGCATTAGTATCAAAAATCAATAATTGAAAAAAACGTCTTTGAATCAATTTTTTTTTTAAATTGATAATAAAAAATTAAAATTAAAAGTTTCGATATTCGAACCTAGCGTTGGCATGTTCTTTACGACCGCACACTATTTCCTAGAGTAGATGTGTTAGAACCTCTTTCAAATCTTAACCTTAGCTACGGTGAAAGAGGGATTTTCAGAGAAAATACAAAGAGAACACAAGTGAAAAAATCCTTTCATTCGATATTTCATTTCTAAAACTGAGTACATGTGCGTCCTATTTGGATTAACATTTTAAATACCATAAATGCTACCCAAAATGCTATATGTTGTTGAAAATTATTTGCAAAATCAAATGCGCTCATTTCAAGTAGCATTTTGTGCAGCATTTTTTTGTACATTTTCAGGATACTGGTTTTTGTAGCATTTTGCCTCAAAAAGACTAAACTGTCAATGTACTTTTTCAAAATTACAAAGAAGAATTCGTAAACCGGTACGTATTTTGTATCTTTTGGGCAGATAGGTATGACGCCAAAATTTTGCCTCATTTTTAGTCATCCATTAGTCGAATTTACTAAGCTGCCCCTGTGTTAGAAATTTCAAAAATCTTATGACACCGTGATACCCAATATGATACTCCAAGCTAGCATGATACCCAACATTATCGTCTTCGATCACCATACCCTGATAAATATTTCCACCATCACAACTAGAATCATCTCCACCGCCACACCTCCTGAAGCTTTTTTCGGCCCTTCGCCTACAGATGTCAAAAACTTCAAACGACATGATCTTTGAGTTATACGACACGACCTCTCCGTTGATCAATATATATCACCGTTGATACCCATATTTGGACAGTTGCGATATCTACAGTACATATGAAAGCGAAAATGGTAAGTTTCTATGAATCGTGTAAGATAGTATTTTGCTACCCATTTATTTTAGATACTAGTGGTCCTTTTCTGCACCTATAATGACAATTATTTGTGATACTCATTCTAAAAACATTTGATACCTTGCGTGTGTCTCTGTTGATATAACAATACTCTAGATTTTTAATGTTTTGACTATCAAATATGTGTGTGATACCCATTCGATTATAGTTCTGATACGACTGTTTGTTCTAAAATGGTAATGTATATGTGATATGCTTCTTAATTATCTAAAATTAGTAGAATGTATCTGCAACCATGCTGAAAATGTCCAACTTTGTTTGTATTAACTGTTGGCTAATTGCTGATTGGCAGTGGATATTATTTTTGATATCTTTTGTCACGCCCCTCTCCCAGATAGATGCGGATGAGCACCCATGAAACCTAGAGACGTGACCGGCAGGGAACTCCTCCGTCCCCCGAACCGGATTAAACCAAATATCTACCCAAACACTACATAAATAGTGTCACATGTATATATAAATGTCATAATACAAACCAGAGTCTACAGCGGAAAATCCAAAACATCATAAATACGAAAAACAGATACTACAGACAGACAAATCATCCCCACACCAGCTACATCACGTCTCACGCATCCCTGCGCTGATCATCCACTCCGGCTATCTCACCTGAAAACATGTGAATGAAAGGGATGAGCTACAAAGCTCAGTAGGGATATGGAGAAATATCGATCATCAAAATAAAGAGAAAGTAGAACTCAAGATGTATATGAAATGAACAGGAAACTCAAATAGTGATACACTCCAGTATCACCGAACTCCAATAAACATAGATAAAGTACGAATATCCGAAAGGTATATAAGTATATAAAGGAAACCATACAATGACACCATAATAGAGTACAGAAATTCGGAACCCGTCATAAATATCAACAATCAATCAATCCGTAGGGTAGACACCGAGTAGGCTCCACCACTACCATCCTCAAGTACAACTATCAAATCAGTACTCAATCATAATCCAACTCAAATCCATATCAACTCAAATCCGTATCAACTCATATCCACATAACAACAGAAAATCCTCCCCTGGACCCACCCTGATCTCCGCAAGGTGTCTCCCAGTCCAGGTACTCCCCAGATTGGATGAGGATCGAGCCTACATCAGGTACTCGATAGCATCGCCTACATCGAAGATCGTCCCCTAGGATGTACCTCACCTCAATCCGGTCTCCAGGTACGTACCCAATCAAATCCATTAACAAATCATCCAGTAGGTTGGGTCTCCCGATGTGGGTCCCACACACTACAAATCATCCATCAATAATCTCGTAGCATCATCACAGAAAACCATCCAGAGTATAGTCCTATCTGGACTCTCACCAAAAACTACACAACCAAGATGTGGGCCCCACCATTGAGTATGGGCCCCACGGAAGACGTGGCGCATGAGGATGCAACCAGTCGCACAAACAATCCATAATATCAAATAATAATAATACAGTTGCAATTGCGGAAATAAATCAGATAAGAGTATAAACAGAGAAATTCTCAACCTCTGGGAATTTCACACCGAGACAAATAGGAGTCCGTCAAATACGGAACTCCCGAAACCCCAGATAAAAACAGGGCAGAATCCCTACCTGGAATGTCGACTAAGCTAATCCGTAGTACGTCTGGAATCTCCAAATCAACCTCCTGCATCAAAATACGGATACGTATATATGACAGTCAAAATACGGAAAAGTCAACCTCAAAGTCAACGGTTAAAAGTCAGACCGAGTCAAAGTCAACTCGGGTCCAACTCGGTCAACTCGGGTAAAAAGTCAAACCCGGTTAAAGTCAACTCGGGTCAAACCCTGTCAACTCGGGTCAAACGAGTCAAACCCGAGTCAACTCGCCGGAGCTGAGTCAACTCGGCCGGACCGTCGCCAGAATCCATTTTTTCGGCGAATTTTCCGATCACTCCTACATCAAAATGAAGCCTACAACAACAGAAATCTAATGGTACCTGTCTCGTTCCAAAATTCCTACTGAATCGACCGGGATCGAGCTTTGAAATTTTGAAAAATCGAAACTTCTCCGGACGATTCCGCCGTCTACGGTGGTCCGATGACGGTGATTCCACTTGGGTTTTGCTCCTCTCTCCACGAGCTTCGATTTGACACCTTATTTGCTCCGATCAAACCACAAATGAACAACTTCTTCTCTCTCTCTCTCCTCCCCCCTCTCTCTCTCTCCTTCGGCCAACTCTGCCGGAAAAACCAGAAAAATCTGGGTTATCCCAGATTTTTCGTAAAAATTACCGTTTTGCCCCTTATTCCCAAATAACACTTAAACTTCCATAATCCATAACAAATCCAATTCAACTCCGATTTAGCTGATTCTTGAGTCAATATTTTTCTAAAAATATGTAGTATTTATTAAAAATATTAAATTTGAAAAATTATTATATTTTTTTAAAATTTTGGATTCGGGATATTACATCCTCCCCCCCTTAGAAAACAATTTCGTCCTCGAAATTATATAAAGGGTAATTATTAAGTACTCAAAGGTAAGTAATTAGTATAAATACGAAAAATACCTAGGTCGTAAACAAGTCTGGATAGCGCTCCCGCATATCTGACTCTACCTCCCAGGTAGCCTCTTGAACTCCATAATGCTGCCATAACACCTTAACTAAGGGTATGGTCTTCGAACGTAATCTCCGTATCTGGCTATCCAAAATCTGAACCGGACGTACCTCATAGGTAGCATCCTCTCCAATCTCCAGAGTCGACCAATCAATAATATGGGAGGGATCCCGATGATACCTCCGTAACATAGAAACATGAAATACACCATGAACTCCGGACAACTGTGGTGGCAATGCCAACCTATAAGCCAAACTCCCTACTCTCTCCAAGATCTCAAATGGCCCAATAAACCTGGGGGTTAACTTCTCTGATCTACCAAAACGCTGTATCCCTCGCTTCGGACTAACCTTGAGGAATACGTGATCACCCACCTGAAACTCTAGAGGTCTCCGCCTACGATCTGCATAACTCTTCTGACGTGACTGAGCCGTCAGAAGTCGCTGTCTGATAACTGCCACAGCCTCAGTGGTCTGCTGAATCCAATATGGTCCCAACAAGGGTCTATCCTCAACCTCCGACCAACAAAGTGGTGACCTACATGGTCTACCATAAAGTGCCTCAAATGGTGCCATCTGAATATTACTCTGGTAAGAGTTGTTATACACAAACTCTACCAATGGAATATGCATCTCCCAATCACCCCTGAAATCCATAACACATGACCGAAGCATGTCCTCCAAAATCTGTATAGTCCTCTCACGCTGTCCGTCAGTCTGTGGGTGAAACACTGTACTAAAACTCAACATCGTCCCCAGAGTGTCCTGAAAACTGCTCCAAAAGCGAGAAGTGAAACGAGGATCCCTGTCGGATACAATAGACACGGGTACCCCATGTAGCCGTACGACCTCTCGAATGTAAAGTCTAGTAAGTGCCTCCACTGAGTCAGTCTGCTGAATCGGTAAAAAGTGAGCTGTCTTCGTCAATCTATCAACAACAACCCACACAGCATCATGTCTCCTCACAGTCCTCGGTAAACCCATCACAAAATCCATACACACATGCTCCCACTTCCACTCAGACAATGGAAGCGGCTGTAACAATCCAGGAGGTCTCCTATGCTCTGCCTTCACCTGCTGACAGGTAAGGCATCTCATCACAGTCTGGGCCACATCTCTCTTTAGCCCGCTCCACCAATATTGTCTCCGTAAATCTCGATACATCTTAGTAGCACCAGGATGTATCGCGAACTGAGAATAGTGTGCCTCTCTAAGTATCTCATCTCTCAACTCAACATCTTCAGGAACCACTAATCGACCTCTAAAACGAACTCCTCCATCAACACCTCGAATCCAACCATCCATATCCTCAATATCATCAAAAGTCGCATCGCCAAGCTGTGCATCCAACACCTTCTGTACCAGTGCTGGACGACTCACCAAACTCCTCAAAAAGCATCTCTCACCCCTATCACTGACATCTAATCGGTACCGCCCAATGGTGTCCACCAACTCAAACTTCCGCAGTGACAGTCGTGCCACTGCCAACTTCCTACTCAAGGCGTCAGCCACCACATTGGCCTTGCCTGGATGATACTGCAATGAGAAATCATAATCTCCAAGGTACTCCATCCATCTCCGCTGCCTCTGATTCAGATCCTTCTGTGTAAATAAGTTTCGTAAACTCCTGTGATCTGAAAACACCTCAAACTGCTCCCCATAAAGGTAATGTCTCCACTGCTTAAGTGCGAATACTATAGCAGCCAACTCCAAATCATGTACAGGATAATTCCTCTCATGTGGCTTCAACAGTCGTGAAGCATACTCCACCACCCTCTCCTGCTGCATGAGCACACAACCCAATCCAATCCCTGAAGCATCACAATATACATGAAAACCAATACCACTATCCGGAATGATCAGGACTGGAGGTGGTGTGAGTCGGGTCTTCAACTCTCGAAAAGCCTGCTCACATCTATCAGTCCACACGAAAGGAACCCCCTTCCGCGTCAACTCAGTCATCGGTGCAGAAATCCGTGAAAATCCCTCTATAAACCTCCTGTAGTAACCTGCTAATCCCAGGAAACTACGAATCTCACCCACTGTCCTCGGATCAGTTCTCCAATCCAACACAGCCTCCACCTTGGCAGGATCCACCGCCACTCCATCTCTGGATATCACATGCCCCAAAAATCTCACCTGAGTAGCCCAAAACTCGCACTTACTCAGCTTGACATACAGCTGATGCTCCCTGAGTGTCTGCAATACAATCCCCAAATGCCTCATATGCTCCTCCTCTGTGGCCGAATACACCAATATATCATCGATGAAGACTATCACAAACTGGTCAAGATACTGTCGGAACACTCTATGCATCAAATCCATAAAAGCTGCTGGGGCATTGGTCAGCCCAAACGGCATGACCAAAAACTCATAATGACCATATCGAGTACGAAATGCCGTCTTCGATATGTCCTCCTCCCGAATCCTCAACTGGTGATAACCTGACCTGAGATCAATCTTGGAGTAATAGTGACTACCCCTCAACTGATCAAACAAATAATTTATCCTCGGTAACGGGTACTTATTCTTTACAGTCACCCTATTCAACTTCCTGTAGTCCACACACATTCTCATCAATCCGTCCTTCTTCTTCACGAAGGACTGGAGCACCCCATGGTGAAGTACTGGGTCTGATAAATCCTAGACCCTGCAACTCCCGCAACTGCCTATCCAACTCCCTCAACTCTGCTGGTGCCATCCTATACGGTGGAATAGAAATCGGGTCTGTACCCGGATATAACTCAATCACAAAATCAATCTCTCGCTGTGGTGATAATCCTGGTAACTCATCAGGAAATACATCTAAATACTCCTCTACCACTGGCACAGCCGTACTAGCCTCAATCTCCCATGTAGAAGTCAAGCTCGCCACTAGACAGTCAGTATATCGTGGGTTGTCAAGAAAGTGTGAACATGTAATAACCCGCGACCCACAAAAACTAACTCGCCCAGATGGTGATGTCAGCGTGACCCTACGCTCTGTACAATCTATCACCGCATCATAGTCAGTCAACCAGTCCAATCCAAGTATCACATCATAGTCAGTGAAATCCATGACATATAAATCTGCTCGGAACTCGTGGTCAGCAAATCGAAAAATACAACCCCTACAAATGCTCCTCACCACTGTACCTGACCCCAACGGAGAATCTACTACTAATCTCCTATCCAAATCAGAAATCTCTAACCCCAATGCCTCAACGAACGAGGTAGAAATAAACGAATGTGTGGCACCAGTATCAAATAAAACACGAGCCCAAGAACTGAAAAGTAAAACTCTACCTCCAATGAAATCACGATCTGGTGCTGGCTCGGGTGCAACTGCATAAACTCCAGCTCTCTGGCCCTGCCTCTGCTACTGCTGCTGCTGCTGTCTCACTGGTGGTGCTGGAGGTCTGGCCCCTCTGCCAGCTGGAGCCCTAGGTGCTGGTGCTGCAAGTGCTGGGGCTCCCTGTCCTCTGCCTGATGGTGCTGTACGACTCCTCGGGCAAAACCTCTAGACATGTCCTGGTAGTCCACAAGAGAAACACAATGGACTATCCGCCCTGGGGCAGTCCGATATCATGTGCCCAGTATGACCACATGCAAAACAGTACAATCCAGATATGGACCCCTGTCCCTGCCGTGGACCCTGATGTCGCTGCTGCGGACCCTGCTGCTGACCGGGACGGTCCTGCCTCCTGTCATGGAATCTCTGCCCCTGATCCTGTCTGGGTCTCTGTCTCTGACCCTCAGTCCTTTGTCTACTACTTCTCCCTGAGGCAGAAGAAGTATCTCCGTACTTCCTCTTATGAAGCTCCCAATAATCCTATGTATCAACCATGCTTCTCTCTATATCAAGTGCCCTGTCAATGCACACCCGGTAAGTACGAACCATCATCCCTGCTAAACGCTCTAAAATGCGGGGTTTCCGCCCGCGCTGAAATCTCAGTATCTTCTTCTCCTCACTGTGACACCGTCATATCTTTACCCTGAATCAACTCCAGAAACTCATTAGCCTTCGCAACGCGAATGGCCTAGGGAACATACTGTGCTAGAAACAGTGTCCCAAACTCCGACCATAGCATCACCATACTCTCTCTACCAACAGTCATACTCCCACCAAACATAAGCATCATCCTCTAAAAATGCTGAAGCCAATAGAGCTCTCCTCTGATCAGGTATCCTGAGCATCACCATCTACGTGTGTCTACCATATCCGAAACGTAAACGTATAACTATATAAATCAAATACCCCAAACGTAAAAGAAAGAATAACTCACCAGATTAGCCGGGAAGCGCGTGATGTGTAGCTGGGGAAAAAACTAAAGAAATTGAATAACCACCCAAATACTAACTGACCACCTCTGATACCAAACTGTCACGCCCCTCTCCCAGATAGATGCGGATGAGCATCCATGAAACCCAGAGAAGTGACCGGCAGGGAACTCCTCCGTCCCCCGAACCGGATTAAACCAAATATCTACCCAAACACTACATAAATAGTGTCACATGTATATATAAATGTCATAATACAAACCAGAGTCTACAGCGGAAAATCCAAAACATCATAAATACGAAAAACAGATACTACAGACAGACAAATCATCCCCACTCCAGCTACATCACGCCTCACGCATCCCTGCGCTGATCATCCACTCCGGCTATCTCACCTGAAAACATGTGAATGAAAGGGATGAGCTACAAAGCTCAGTAGGGATATGGAGAAATATCGATCATCAGAATAAAGGGAAAGTAGAACTCAAGATGTATATGAAATGAACAGGAAACTCAAATAGTGATACACTCCAGTATCACCGAACTCCAATAAACAGAGATAAAGTACGAATATCCGAAAGGTATATAAGTATATAAAGGAAACCATACAATGACACCATAATAGAGTACAGAAACTCGGAACCCGTCATAAATATCAACAATCAATCAATCCGTAGGGTAGACACCGAGTAGGCTCCACCACTACCATCCTCAAGTACAACTATCAAATCAGTACTCAATCATAATCCAACTCAAATCCATATCAACTCAAATCCGTATCAACTCATATCCACATAACAACAGAAAATCCTCCCCTGGACCCACCCTGATCTCCGCAAGGTGTCTCCCAGTCCAGGTACTCCCCAGATTAGATGAGGATCGAGCCTACATCAGGTACTCGATAGCATCGCCTACATCGAAGATCGTCCCCTAGGATGTACCTCACCTCAATCCGGTCTCCAGGTACGTACCCAATCAAATCCATCAACAAATCATCCAGTAGGTTGGGTCTCCCGATGTGGGTCCCACACACTACAAATCATCCATCAATAATCTCGTAGCATCATCACAAAAAACCATCCAGAGTATAGTCCTATCTGGACTCTCACCAAAAACTACACAACCAAGATGTGGGCCCCACCATTGAGTGTGGGCCCCACGGAAGACGTGTCGCATGAGGATGCAACCAGTCGCACAAACAATCCATAATATCAAATAATAATAATACAGTTGCAATTGCGGAAATAAATCAGATAAGAGTATAAACAGAGAAATTCACAACCTCTGGGAATTTCACACCGAGACAAATAGGAGTCCGTCAAATACGGAACTCCCGGAACCCCAGATAAAAACAAGGCAGAATCCCTACCTGGAATGTCGACTAAGCTAATCCGTAGTACGTTTGGAATCTCCAAATCAACCTCCTGCATCAAAATACGGATACGTATACACGACAGTCAAAATACGAAAAAGTTAACCAAAAGTCAACCTCAAAGTCAAGGGTCAAAAGTCAAATCGAGTCAAAGTCAACTCGGGTCCAACCCGGTCAACTCGGATAAAAAGTCAAACCCGGTTAAAGTCAACTCGGGTCAAACTCGAGTCAACGGGTCAAACTCGAGTCAACTCGCCGGAGCTGAGTCAACTCGGCCGGACCGTCGTTGGAATCCATTTTTCCGGCGAATTTTCCGGTCACTCCTACATCAAAATGAAGCCCACAACAACAGAAATCTAATGGTACCTGTCTCGTTCCAAAATTTCTACTGAATCGACCGGGATCGAGCTTTGAAATTTTGAAAAATCGAAACTTCTCCGGCCGATTCCGCCGTCTACGGTGGTCCGATGACGGTGATTCCACTTGGGTTTTGCTCCTCTCTTCACGAGCTTCGATTTGACACCTTATTTGCTCCGATCGGACCACAAATGAACAACTTCTTCTCTCTCTCTCTCTCTCCTCCCCCCTCTCTCTCTCCTTCGGCCAACTCTGCCGGAAAAACCAGAAAAATCTGGGTTATCCCAGATTTTTCATAAAAATTACCGTTTTGCCCCTTATTCCCAAATAACACTTAAACTTCCATAATCCATAACAAATCCAATTCAACTCCGATTTAGCTGATTCTTGCGTCAATATTTTCTAAAAATATGTAGTATTTTATTAAAAATATTAAATTTGAAAAATTATTATATTTTTTTAAAATTTTGGGTTCGGGATATTACATCTTTGCCATAAACAACATGATACCCTATTATGAAAGTCAATTATATATAAGATCATCTGTGTTTCACTTATGATTAATGATCAATTGTTTGATACACATGTGGCTTATTTGTCATACCCTATTGATTTACTGGACTATATACACTATGCTCAACAATGTCTTTTTGTCTATTCAATGCTTATTGTGTTAATAGCAAATGATAAAATGTGATACACTTATAATTAATCTTTGATACCTGTCGCAACCGGTTTTGCGAGAGGAATTTTAAAAGAAGAGTCGCCACCAATTGTAATAGGTGCAATTGGTCACCGATTAAAAATAATTTGGTATGCGAAAATCCAGAAAAATGGGTAAGTGAGTTTGTTACGTATGGGGAAGGTGTGAGGCACCCCACAACGTCTGTTTTAAAAAAACAGTTGCTAATTTAATTTTTATTATCCCATTATATGATTTTTAAAAAACATTGATTGTGACAAGAATACATGCATGTGTGAAAATTCTTATATACAAAAATATATCAAAATATGATAGAATAAGTTTTAGATAATATAAACAAAAACTATTTTGAAATTGAATTAATTAATTTTAGAAAATGTCAACGCTATATCAAAATAAGATAAAATAATTTTAGGAAACATAAAAATTATATTGAAAGTCTAATATTGAGGTTCAAGAAATTTTTTCATCCAATTGTCAAATTTCCTAGAAACACTCTCGCCTCAAGAATCTTTTTGAGGGTGCATCTAATGCATTCCCCAAATTAATTTCATCGTAAGCAAAGCCTTTCGATATAATTTTTATACACCACAAAAATATACAATATAATTTTTGGAAAAGCATAAAATATAAAAATAAAAATAAAAATAAAAATAAAAATAAAACGAAAAATAAAAATAAAACGAAAATTAAATAAATAAATTTGAAATAAAAAAAAATAAAACAAAAATAAAAATAAAAGATAAGATAAAAATAAAAATAAAATAAAAATAAGAAATGAAAAAAATAAAAATAAAATTGAAATAGAAATAAAAATAAAATAAAAATAAAAGATAAAAATAGAAATGATAATAAAAATAAAATAGAAACAAAATTGAAATAAAAATAAAAATAAAACAAATTAGCAAAGCAAATAACAATCCCAACTTCACAACCATTACCACATTCAATTTAAAAGTCCATAACCCATTTTAACCTTGTAATTCATGAATCTTCTTAGCCCAAATTCATGCTCAAAACCAAATGAATCATAAAAATTCAAACCAAATGAAATACAACCAAAGCCCGTTATACATATCAAAACCCATAACCTCGGCCAATACAACTCATTCTAATTCATCCAATTAGCAAACCATATTCAATTCCACCATTATTCTAATCTAAGCCAAATAAATCATTTAAAACCCAAATGTTCAAAGTAAGCACGAAAAGCTCATTGTTTGACTGCCATTAAGCTAATTTTCACATTAAATCCCAAGTACCCAATTCACTCTTATTTTTACATAACCTTGTATATACAAAACAGTATCCACATATGACGTGATTACATTCATGAGCAAAAACAGAAATCTTATGAGTTACAAATCATCTTTATGCGTATGAAAACTTGGCATCATCACCAAGAAACCACAGGAACTACCACTGCCCATAAACACATCCGAACACACAGAAAATGACTAGCTTAAGTACAGACATTATACAGATACCACTCATGGTAATTAGTTAGCCTAAAACAAACGAATTATTACCAATAAATCAATGATCACAGATGATAAGTAATAGTGACCTGACCCCATAATTAAACCCAGACCATCATGCACATCCCCAAAGAAGTGAGCATGGCAGACAATACCTTTTCAAACCTGAATATGTTTAACCTACTCAGATCTTTTGACAATGAACAAAAAGCATTCCTCATTGGTGGACAATACAAGAATTTCTCTTACAAAGACTTCAAGAACATCTTTAGGATATGGGATGATAAGAGGGCTATTGAGGTAGCGCCCCATAACAAAGACGCAAGTAGCAAACTCATTGAAAGGAGGTTTATGTTCTGCCTAAGATTGACAAAAACAAAAATAAAGGTGACCTCTGTCGACTTATTGTACTCTACCTTCTTGCTTCATTATTCGTTCCTAACAAGTCAATGACGTTGAGTTGGGGATATATCAACTACGTTGAAGATTTTCAACAAATAGATAAGTATAATTGGTCTTGGCATGCGTATGAATACTTGAATACCTCATTGATAAAATCTAGTGCATAGGATGTTTAGTTTCTTTGCTAGTAAGTACTAAATTTATTAAAATACCTATGTGATACAACCATGATCACAACATAATACATTTATCCTATGTGTCATTATTTCCATGTGATACAGTACTGGGTGATGGAATCATCGACTATTTGTATGGCGAAACCTACAAAGGCTACACTCATTTGTGCAAAATGGGACTTTTACAAGTATATTGAAGACGAAAACTTTCGAAAGATTGCAACAGCCTGAAGATGATAAGTATGCTGATAGGTTTGAAAGTGAATCTAATGAAGATGATGATGAAGAAAATGACCCCAATGATCAACAATGGCCTGACAAAAAAAAAAGAGTCAGTTTTCTCTGAACCATTAAATGATGATGGCCTTGAGAACACCTCATTGATACGGCTTGCAGACTATGTAGTAAAAAAATCGGACAAGCAAGATAAATCAGTAGTACGTAGTCCATCCAAAATGCCGGAGGACATTCAATCATCGCAAATGTATATTCAAAAGCTGCTCACCGAAGTTGAGGCAACAAAAGTTAAAAAGGTTCATGAGATATCAAATTGAAGACAAGGATAGAGATACATGCATAGATGACTTGCAAAAGAAAGTTGCTTTATTAGAACAATAATTGGACCAAATGAAGCGGGCTCTTAATATTATTTAGCATGAGAAAGAAAACATAGCCAAAACTCTACAAGAGGAGTTGACTGAGATAGAAGTACATGGCTTGACTCAGAAATTGAGAGGCACTACAACTCCATACGGCTACCCCCTAACTTCACAGAAGGTAAGACATATCTCTCCGATATATGTGAGATACATTGGTGATACGTTATTTGTGCTTTCATACTAAATTCTTGTTATCTGCTTTGTAGGTACTAGGAACCAAAGTTTCCAGGCAGGACTGGATCAATGACATGCCAACATTGAATTTGGTAAAAATATTTCCTTGGTCCAATGCATATGCACATGGTATCAATACTTTAATTTTTCCCTTTTTTTAATCAAAATTTTATATACTATTGAAGTCGCACTCACTGGACGACACTCTAACAAAGGAGAGTCTTGGGATTCAGAAACATGAAATATTAATTGAATTGCTGAAAATACCAGAGAAGCTCGAGGGAGAAGCCATTGAATTGTTGGACACCCCGGAGAAGCTCGAGGGAGAAGTCATTGAATTGTTGAAAACATCAGAGAAGCCACGAACAATAATGATTTGGAAGAACACAAGGTATTAAGATACACACATAATTGGTATACAATACATGCATCATGAAACGTATGATTTTCAAATTATTTGTCTTAAAAATACAGGAAGCATGGTCAGAGCAGGTTGTTAATCCAACTGAAGAACAACACCCAAAAATCAAAGTTGAGGCGAAGGACTAGATCAATGACATGCCAACATTCAATTTGATAAAAATCTTTGTAAGCCCAAATGCACATGCATATGAATATGTGACTTTTTCCATTTTTAATCAAATTTTGACATACTATCAAAGTCGCAATCATTGGGCGACAACCTCAAAAAAGGAGACTACTGGCATTCAGTAGCATGAAATAATAATTAAACTGCTGAAAACACTACAGAAGCTTGGAGGAGAAATAACGAACAAGAATGATATCAAAGAACACAAGGTACCGCGATACACACATGATATTATACGATGCAAGCATCATGAAACATATCATTGTTAGAATTTTCTTTTTACAGTTTATGGGTGCATATCTCTCAAAAATACATGAAGCATGTTCAGAGTAGGTTGTCAATGCAACTGGATGGCTGCTAACAAATAAACTTCTCAGGTTGATTCTCAATTCTTTATCTCCTTTATAAAATAATTGTTCTTTACTTACTAACTATAATTGTATCATTCTACTTGTAGGCATCTCATCTTGAACCACCATCCATGATAAAAAAAAAAGGATTACGAATAACAATGAAAGAAAGCAAAAGAGGAATCAAGACTATGCTTACTCTTTCTCTTCCACGAGGAGGAAAGTACGAGCAAACAAAATGAAAAAAATTAATGAAAGAGCACAAGAAGAAGAGGAGAATGAAGAAGATTTAAGCATTTTTTATCTCACACATGTGAAGGATTCTACAGCCAAAAAAGGAAAGAATTTTATAAGAAAAATTCCTAGCATCTTGGAAGACACCCAAACACCTTAATTTAAACACTTTGAGGAAGATATATTCAACATTGGAGAAACATGGAGAAATGTATATTTTTTTCTACACCCAATCTTCAATACCCTGATCATTTACTAATAATTCAGACATGATATACTGCTGATATATCGATGATTAATACTCTTATGTGTTTACAGTGTACATGTTTGTGGATCCTTGGAATTTGGCCTTGTAAGCATGGAAGATTTGCTTGACATCCTATCTGAAAAAATGTTGAGGATGCTGTGGAGGATGATGCTCTTCTATTTTATACTGGGTTGTCTACCTCAAAAGAAAAGAATAAAGTCTGGTATATTGGTAGTGGATGAAGTAATCATATGACTAGTAGAGAAGATTTCTTTGTGGAGATAGACCAGAAAAGGATGTGTCATGTAAGGATGGAAAATGGAGATCGAGTGAAGGAGGAAGGAGTTGGAACAGTGTTTGTTAAAGGAAAATCTGGATCTTTTCTTATCCAAGATGTGATGTTTGAGCCGAATTTGGATGCAAATTTGCTGAGTGTTGGTCAAATTCTGGAGATGAGGTATTCTTTTTTTTTTAAATACTGAAGTAAAATTGCTAAAGTTGATAAATTGATTGGAAGGGGTCAAATGAAGAAGAAAAGGAGTTTTCCCATAACTTTGGAGGTTGAAGAGAAAAGTTACTTGGCTAAAGAAGATAATATAGTGCTATGGCACAAGAGACTGGGACGTCTTAGCAGCTCTTCTATGGGCCTACTGAATAAAAGAGAGCTGGTTAAGGATTTACCCTTAGTGAGTTCAGTGAGTGGTCTTTGTCAAGGATGAATGGAAGACAACTTCTCAAGAATTCCTTTCCAAAAAGTTAAACTCTCTAGAGTTGAGAATCCTCTAGATTTGGCAGTTGCTAAATATAGGCTCTGTTTTACTTATACAGACCTATGCCGGCAAAAACTGATTACTGTCCAAGCAGTACCTTTTTGAACTACAGTTTGCGTTGCTATTAGTGCCAATTGTATGGAGATGGGCAAGTATGGCCCACAATCAATAATAATAAAATTATTCTCAATATCTACCGCCCATCTCTAAATGATTCCTCTTATTCTATTTGGAGATGAGACGATAGCCCGCACACGTGGGATCTATTATAGAATAAAAGAAACTAAATAAAAAGCAATCCCAAATAGTTTTTATTAAATAAAAGAAATTAAACCACCAAACAAACTAATCAGAATCTAAATTCACATTGGGCTGTGATACTTTTGATGGATTCTGTATCAGTCTATAATCTTGAAAATTTTGTTCATAAAATAAAGCCCACTATGCCGCACATTGATGCCTGAATGCGCCCCATTGAGGCATGATTGGAGGCATTGGAGAACTAGGAACCAAGGATACCTCCACAAAATGGTTCTGGTTAACATGTTCGATACATATGACACGTTGTTGTGATGGTGGTGGTGGGGCAGACCGCAAAGGAAGAAATGTCAAGGATTACGATTGACTTAATACAATGCAAACAACATTGTAGCATGATGCAATCAAGTGACCCATGTCTAGAAAATTCATCCAATGAGCCACCAGTGCTGACCTGTATATCTCAAAAAATGTCAGTGATTGTCTTATCAGTGCTAAATCTTTGTCAGTCAACACCACCCGTGGTGATAAACACCCATCCATAGCAGCCTTCAAACAACTTAATGCCCATGTGAAATTATCTTCTTTCTCAAATTGAAGAAACACAAATGCAACACAAAATGTCATCTCCGTAGAAGTAACACCAATAATTTTGAAAAACGGCATATGAAACCTGTTAGTCTTATATGTCGAGTCCATAAGCAAAATGTGAGGAAATGCACGCAACAGATCTAAAGAACGAGGATGAGCAAAAAATAAGTCTTAGACCTGGTTTGACTCACTGTCACTCCTGTACCACGATGAGTAATCGTGCTGACTTAGCAGATACATTAATTGTTGCATTTGATTTCTCCTCGCCATTTCAGCAGCTCGATGTTTTTGTCGAGCATTGTAAATCGTCTTTATTGTCGTCACATTTTGTGCATCTCTAGCCTTCAATGTAGATAATATTTCACGTGACATCACTAAATTCTGTGACAAATCAATCATGATGTTAGTTTCATCCTGTGATAATCTACTAGCATATGCATGACCTTCCATGTAACTTGCAGGAGGATGATTATGGATCCCACACATAACCTTTATACTCCAATCATCTCCGGTTTTCAACTTCATACCTTTTAAACAAAACTGACAGTTGCATTTTTTAGTACCGGTCAATTTGGATGAACCTTTTAATGATCGATATTGTCCGCTTCGCTCACATTGCAGTGTCAATTTAGACTTCTGTCCAAAATGGCCTTCATTTGAATTGGCAATAATGATAATAAATCCCAGCACACATCCTACATCTCGTGCCCATTTGATTAAATCTTCACGGCAATGAAATATCTAATAAAAAATATATTACTATTATTTCAAATTTAACAAATTACGAAATAAAATATATAATTTACTATCATACCATATCAGTTGTAAATTGTTCTGTATAATCTGTTTGTACTTCATTATTGTCTGATTCGGCTTGATCATCCTGTTACACATTAAATAACTAAATTAGTTTACGATACTTACATTATACAAAAACTTATAATCAAATGTGGATCTCAAAAATATAATTTTTACCTCGATTGAATAGCTTGACAAATGTAAATCTTCACCCCATAACTTAAAATATTCATCCATAATTATAAGATAATAATTATGAGATTACAAATAATGATTATGTGAGAAAAAAACTTGAAAACTCATACAATTTTTGTGAAGAACAAAGTAAAATTTCACTCCCTTTTATAGGGAAAGGGAAGTCCCCATTTGGGTACTATTTTTGTTATGTAGACAAATAATGGAGGAACAAAAGCAAAGTTATGATTACATGCATATAATTGATGAAAAATGACAATTTATGTAACCAATAATGGATGAAAAATACTCAAATAATGGAGGAACAAGAGCAAAGTTATGATTACGCATGCATATAATTGATGAAAAATGACATAAGTTATGTAACCAATAATGGACGAAAAATACACAAATAATGGAGGAACAGATATAAAGTTATTATTTCCGTAGTAGCACAAGCTTGAAAATCAAAAAGAAGAAGAAAAGAAACTTATGATTACATGCATATAATTGATGAAAAAAGACAAAAGTTATGTAACCAATAATGGATGAAAAATACACAAATGATGGAGGAACAAAAGCAAAGTTATGTTACGTGAATATAATTGATGAAAAATGATAAAAGTTAACCAATAATGGATGAAAAATACCCAAATAATGAAAGAACAAATAAAAAGTTATTAATTCTGCAGTACCACAAGCTTGGCAATCAAAAAGAATAAGAAAAGAGACGTGCATATAATTGATGGAAAAGAGAAATGTATATATAACCAATAATAAAACTACTACAGCTGTAAGAATGTTATCTTTCAAATGAGTAATCATTATCTGAGATTACTTGAGTCATCCCATCACCACGGCTATTGCTAAATACAGGCTCTGTTTTACTTATGACGGATGAAGAGAAATTGATGTCAGAGACAAAAAAAAATTGATGACATAGGCTACACAATAGATCTGTATATAGCAATTGGGGAAAGCAACCCAATTATTGCTCCCCACGCTGCCCGACATTAATGATGTCTAATAGGCTACCACAATAGGTCTGTATATAGCAATTTTATACCTGCATTTAGATGGGTCCTCTAGATTTGATACAAACAGACCTATGTGGTCCCATGCACACTTCAACAGTGCAAGAAAAAAGGTACTTTATAACTTTTACAGATGACTTTAGTAGATTCACGTGGGTGTACTTCCAATGTAACAAAGTCGAAACTTTTGCTGTTTTTAGGAAGTTCAAAGCTCTGGTTGAAAATAAAAAAAGGTAGAAAAATTAAAGCTGTGAGAAGTGACAGAGGAATGGAATTTGTGTCAAAGTAATTTACAAAGTGTTGTGAAGGTGAAGGAATATTTCATCAACTTTCTGCAGCCTATACCCCTGAGCAAAATAGTTTGGCCGAAAGAAAAAATAGAACTATTTTAGAGAAGGCAAAATCAATGATGTGTGATAAGGGTGTTCCAAAGAAGTTTTGAGGATAAGCTATTTTTATAATAGTTCACTTGATGAATCTTAGTCCTACCAAGGTGCTGGTAGATTCCACTCCCTTTCAAGAATGGTATCGAAGAAAACCTTCAGCTCATCATTCAAAAGTTTTTGGATGGGTTTGTTATCACATTCTAAAGGAGACTAAAATTGCATGAGAAAGTAAAAAAATGAGTGTTTACGGGATATAGTCTTGACTGCAAGGGTTATAGAATTTGTAATGAAAAGTCTGGAAGTCTTGTGGTGTCTTGTGATGTTGAATTCGATGAAGAAAGTGCCTGGGATTGGGAACAAGGTCAAGAGAGAGTAAATACTACCTACACAAAAATCAATTCTCAGCCAAGAACAATGCTCTGTCTGAAATTGAAGAGGAAGTTAGAAAAGATGCCCCAAAAGAAATTCCTTGTAGAAATCCTTCTCCTAGTTCTCAGGGTTTGGTTGAAGATCTAGAACTTCATAATAAATGGGCCACAAATTTATCTAGTCATCCTAAGTCTCTTGTCTAGAAAACACAAATATCTATGAGAGGTGTCAGTTGACTTCAGTAGAGCCTATAAGTTTTGATAAGGCCAAAAATGCATGTGTGGATGAAGAAATGCTTATGATTCAGAAAAAGGATACATAGGAACTTGTTAATCTGCCAAAGAATAGAACTGTTATTGGTGTTGAGTGATCTATATGACAAAGTACAAAGCAAATGGGTTAGTTTTAAAGCATAAGGCCAAATTGGTTGCTAGAGGTTTCTTTCAACAAAAAGGGAACACATTATCAAGAAACATTTGCTCCAATAGCAAGATTGGAAACAATTAAAACTGTTTTTGCCATAGCTGCTAAAAAAAATGGAAAATCCATCAGCTGGATGTCAAATCAGCTTTCTTGAATGGTAAACTTGAGAAGGAGGTGTTTGTAGAACAACCACTAGGATATGTAAAGGAGGGTGAAAATCATAAAGTGTTGAAATTGAAGAAAGCCTTATAGTGCTCAAGCAGGCTCCAATGGCTTAGTATGGCAGGTTGGACTCTTATCTAATGCTGCAGGATTTTAAGAGAAATAAAAATGAACATACTCTCTATGTGAGGGATGACTCAAGAAGAGGGAGGCTTATTGTGTCAGTTTATGTTGATGATATGATTTTCACAGGTGAATCTGATTTGATAATAGAGCATTTTAAGGCTGAAATGAAGAAGGAGTTTGAAATGAATGACCTGGGTGTTCTTCATCAGGTTCTGGGCATAGAGATTAGTCAAGAAGAAAGGAAAATTATTGTTAAGAAAGAAAAATACGTTGAAGTTGTCTTAAAGAGGTTTGGCATGAAAGGGTGCAAGCTAGTATCTACTCCTCTAGCTGCTAAAGAAAATTTTGATAAAGCTATTGATTCCTCATATGCAAATATAAGTGAGTACAGATCATTAATTGGGAGTTTATAGTACATTTCAGCCACAAGACCATATATCATGTTCTCTGTTATTCTTTTGTCCAGATTTATGCAGAACCCTAAAGAGGTTCACATGGGTGGGGCAAAACGTGTGCTGAGATATCTTCATGGTACGAAGCACTTTGGTTTAGTATATGGATTAGTGGAAAATGCAGACCTAATTGGTTATAGTGACAATGATTGCGGAGGATCTACAGTGGACTCAAAAAGTACTTCCGAGTATGTTTTTTCTCTGAGAATATGAGCAATATCTTGGTTGTCTAAGAAACAATCATCCATGGCTCAATCCTCTGCTGAAGTAGAGTACATCTCTACTGGCTTTGCTACAAGTCATTCCATTTGGCTAAAGTCTATTCTCAAGGAGATTGGTTTTTCAAAGAAGGGACCAGTGTTGATTAATTGTGACATCATTTTCTCATATCATCCACCAGTGAAGGAGAAATCAAATTGCAGCATTGTTCTTCAGAAGTTCAAATAGTAGACATCTTTACTAAGGCTCTTCCTAAGCAAGAGTTTGTCAAGTTCAGAAATGCTCTTGGAATTCAACCTGTTTCGAGACTAGCACATTAAGGAGAAGTGTTGCTTGTAGTCTACTGGTAAAAAGTCAAAGGTCACACATGGACTTCCGAAATTGGGAGTCCTTATTTAAAGAAAAAACAAAAGAGAGTTTCTGAATACACAAACCTCTTCTACTCTCTACACCTCCTAGCCCGCGAAACTTCCTATATATTCTCTACACCCCCATGACCTACCATGACTCAACTCATAACCTCTCTCTACGTCCTAGGTATTCTTAACCAATTTTCAAAAAAATTTAAAACAAACTCTCTAATTTTTAAAATTTATATATGCGTCTCGAATAAAAAATAATTTATGTACAATAATTAAATGACGGTGAATGTGATTTTTTTTTTACTTTTAATAATTAAAAATATTGAATGACTCTAATGTGTTTTCCCCCTTCAATACAAGTACATTAATCATAATTAAATCTACAGTTGAAAGTAAAAAAAAATCACATCAGTAAGTATTATATATGCCTAGCTTATGCCTACGACACCATAACAAATTCGATCACCCATATACAAGACTATTATGTCAACTCGGGTCTAAGGATTATTTACACAATCATAAATAAATAATAAATCATTGACAAGGAAATAAACTTACATATGATTTATTATTTAACAAATCATGTTTGAAGTATTTATTCCATAATAAGTCTTTCATATTGCTTGTTCTAATATCACATATTAGATTGCATGAGACTCACAATCCTATCTTCATAGGAAAAAAACAATATGTTGATCTTCCAAATTATTATTGTCATATTTATAATTCTACGATCAGGAACTCAATTTAAGATATTCATACTAGAGATTACTCATCACTTATATTCTAAACTCTTGAGAATTAGGTCTCTAACAAATATACATGAACATCTTTAACACAACTCTTAAATAAAAATATTAAATATATAATAACTGCCATTTATTATTTCAACTAATACAATACTATTATTATATACGTTCCAAATACAACCATATAGATTGGCTATATAGAACACACATGTTACAATCTCCCACTCGTTCTAAAGTCAATCACTATGCTATCTCATACTCATATTTTCTAGATGACAATCTAACTATTGTAGAGTTAATGATGTAGTTAATGGATCAACAATATTTCTACTGATGCTATTTTCTGCTGATGCTATATCACCTCTTTCAATAATGAGAATGTCATATACATACAAGACTAGACAAGCATTAGCACTTCCACTAATCTTCTTGTAAACACATGGTTTATCCACATTTTTAATAAAACCAAACAATTTGATTGCTTCATCAAAAAGAATGTTCCAACTCTTGGAAACCTGCTTAAGACCATAAATAATTGTCTTAAGCTTGCACATTTCCACATTTAGATTCAAAACCCTTATGTTGTTTCATATAGATATCTTCCTCAATATTTCCATTAAGGAATGCAGTTTTGACATCCAACTGCCATATCTTATAATCACAGTGTACAACTATGACTAATAAAATCCTAATGGACTTTAACATAGCAACTGGTGAAAATATTTTCTCACAGTCAACTACTTGTCTTTGAGTATATCCTTTTGCAAAAAGTGTAGCTTTGATGGTTTCCACATTGCCATTCAAACCAATTTTTCTCTTGTAAACCCATTTGTAGGTACAATACATTCAGAAGAGTTCACAAGATCCCAAACCTTGTTTGAATACATTGAGTTCATTTCGGATTTCATAGATTCAAGCCTTTTTAAAGAGTCAATATCAAATATTACTTTCTCATAACTAGTAGGATCATCACCATGATCTGCATCTCTATGAACAAACAACTCTTGTATATCATGGAGCAAGTTATACAACCTTGGAGGACGGATAACTCTATTAGATTTTCTAAGAAATTGTGTGATGACAGTGTTTGCATCATTGGATTCTTGAATATGATCTTGATCATTTTGTAGAATATCTGATACTTCCTCAAGTTCTATACTTTTCCTAATATCTTCCTCTTCATTGACAACACCTCCTTGCCCTCGCTTTCTCAGGTACGTAAGGAATGGAAGTAACTTTGATTTAGCAGAGGAAAAAGGCCAAATTAACCTTTCAAATTGTCACTCAATTCCTCATATGTGTTGTTGTTGTTACGTATGTGAACTGAGGTGCAATTTATTTTTGTGTGCACCCGGTTTCATACTTGCAACTATCCATGAGTATTCACGAGTTGGCGGCCAATTCCGATCAGGTAAAATAGATTCTTCTGCTTGAATATTGGTGTATTTGATGAATGTTGTCTCACGTGGAAAGCTTCAAATTGAGCAATCTCTGATGCATGGATTTTATTATTTGATGTTTTGACATTTATGTTTCCTTTGAAATTGGAGCTACTAAACTTCAGGCTCACCATACTTGCCTGTTTTTATTTTTAGCAATATTATTGTGTTCTAAATAATTAGAGCAAATGTTACACAGGTTTGTGATGGTTTTCAAGAAATAAATTTAGGGAAAATTACTGACTCTGCTTGTGGATTAAATTGTTGAACCTTTATAGACTCTTATAAATCTTTTATTTTACTTCATTTTTGGATATGAATTCATTTTTTTACCCATATGTTCACCAAACTATTAACAATTTTTATCCAATAATCTTGATTACTCTGAACCATCAATGCTAACAATTATCCCTTCTTCTTTGTAAGAATCCCAAATGAATGTTGTTTTCAAAGTATATTAAGAAACTATTGTAGGAATTTTGGAGTCCAGGTAATTTCAGAGAGATTACACATTTTCTCTTGTTAGTTTCTTTCTTGATATGCTTTTCCTGGCGGCCTTCCATTATTACTCTAGTTTCCTACTCAAAAGAATTTCAGCTTAAGCATTGGCTATTTATGCTGAAACTAGTACCTGTTGTCTTTATAATTTGTGTAGTGTTTTCATCTTGCTTTAGTAATATTGAGTTGTGGCAATTAACACCACCAAAGTGAGGCTGCGAGTGGGAACATATTCAAAACAGTTTAGGCATTTGTTATCATTAAGATTCTCAACTCTGAAGGCAATGAGGGCAACAATGGAGGGCTAGTTTTTTTTTCCTTTTAGTTGAAAAATTCTAATTGTTGGCCTCAAGCCTTATTTCTCTCTTTGACATGCGGTGAGCCATGCAATTTTGTTTTGCTATAGTTCTTACATGATATTCTTTACTTCTGTTCTATCAACTAGTTGGATACGTTAATCAATGATAATTCAGCAAAGGTCAAAAGTATGGTGCCAACGAAGAAGACCTTAGGCTTAGGTATGTAATCTGTTTCTCTGCCATAACTTTTTTTTTTATTAGAAATTGTTTCTCTGCTGGGAATGGTTTATTTCTCTGCGAAATAGTTTATTTCTCTGGGGAATGGTTTATTTCTCTGTGGAATGGTTTATTTCTCGGTTGGAATTTTGTGTGGAGTTTATTCTTCTACCTTGATGTAGAAGAGAGTTTCTCTTTACGCAAAAGAAGTGGAGACTTTATTATGCTCCTTGATTATTGGGATTGTAGAAGAATGTCGATGGTTGACTTAAGTAGATAGTGAAAGTGATTTTGTCAAGTAGATGTGCTGTATTTGCATTTAGTTTTGGTCTATTGTTTTGTTATCATGGATGTTCTGCCTGATGTGGTTTGCTCATATGGCCTTTCTCCCATACAAAAGCATATGCATAAATGTATGTTGAAAGGGTGTGCATGGGCACGCCATCGTGTTGATGTGCAGTTGCACATAATTTTGATTATTCTATGTAGAATGTTTGTTTATTGTTAATGCTTTTGCTCTGTTCTATAAGTTAGCCAAACAATTAGTTTGTAATTCATACACTTTATTAATTGTATTTATTTCTATTCCTTGCCGGTGTGCAATTAGAGCTTGTTTGGCTGCAGTGGTGGCAACTGAACATGATGATCCTTTAACTAAGCTTGCTCTGGATGTTCTTGGTGCCTATTCCATTTCAAGTAGAAAAAGCTTGTCCAAGTAAGTTAGTTGATAGGAGAATAACTAAGGAAATCCAATATTCATTGGACTTTGATGAAAATATTCAATACTAACTTGTGTCATCCTCCCAATTTAATTGAGTTATTATTAATTGTATTTATTTCTCTGTCCACAGCAGTAGTTGCCCAAACTTAAAATAAAGGTATGGAGCCATCGAAGAAGAAACTAGGTATGTAAAGTGTTTCTCTGTTGAATATTTTTCTCTGTTTGAATAATATTTTTGTGTAGTAGAACTTATTCCTCTGTTGGATTTTGTGTGGAGTAGAACTTATTTCTCCGTTGAATATTATGTGCTTGAAAACTTAAATCTATTTTTCTCTGTGGAATATTTTTTATCTATTAAATAACCAATAGGCAGAAAGAGAAGTCACAAGAGTCTGAAAGAGAACATTGTAGCTCTAAGAGTTGAATTTTAAAGTGCAGGTAATTTAGACTTTTTTTTGGTTACTAGGGATTACTTTTCAAACCTTTATATAGAGTGGTTGTTGTGAAAAATGGTATGTTTCATTTCTAAGGATTCTATCATGGATTTGCCTAATTTTTGCTGCTTCATAGTAGGATGCTGGCTTATTAATTTTTTCGTGCATTATTTCTCCGCTGGAATTTCTTTTGTGGATTACAATTATTTTGGCTTATAAAGACAAAGTTCATGCATGCATTCAACGTAATAGTTTTTTATGAATTTCATTCATACTCTTTTAATTCCATTAGTCCACATCTAATTTTCAACAACTCCTTAGGGCCAGTTTGTTTGGCGTTTTGGACCACATTTCATTACATTTTATTGTGGGCCATACCGCATTTCAGTCCAAATGCCAAACACCACATTGAAAGTTGCGTTTTGGACCGCGTTAACGCGATCCAAAATGAAACGCACGACTGACCGGCGTTTCCTCGCGTTTCATTTCAATTTTACCATCGTTGCCCCCTCCTTTCTCCAACAGATGAAATCGCAACTTCACAAATCTGATGCTTCCTCTCCTGGTTGCGGGCAAAAGGTGAGTTTCTCTCTCTCTTTTTCTGGTTCTTCTTTGTTTCCATTGATTTTTGTATGAACTTTGCTTTTCATCTGCATCTGACATGTTATTTGGTCCAATTTTTGTATTCACCTAGGGTTTTGGCTGCGGTTGAAGAAGGAGCTGCGATTACTCACGAGTGCCCTTGAAGGAGACAAACAAAGCTTCGGACTCTTGCTATAGCTGTTTCTGGTGAGTAATCATTTGCATTGAGGCTTCCTCTTGTAATTTTTCTTTCTGGGTTTTGTCTTGTCGAAGAGGAAAGGAGAATTTTTCCTGATGTTTAATTTTTTCTGATGTTTATATGAGGGAGTGATATCTGGTTGTTGCAGCTGTTGTTGGCACTTTCTCCTTCGTCTTTTTTTACTTTTTTATTTGATCTGGGTTTCATTTCGACTTGCCTGCCTTTCTGTTCTGAATCTATGAGTTTGTTCATGCACTTAAGGTTTTGTTTGGCATTTGAGCTTTAATTGGTTTTTTTTTCTTTTCTAATTTGGATTCGAAACCATTCATAAGTGAGTCTGAGTTCTGTCACTCTATGTGGTCAGTTTGAGATTTAGATTCAAGGTCTGTACTGTTCTTCAAATAGGTCTATACAGCTTCTGGAGATTGATTTATATAATAAATGATATATTGAGATGATGGTTTCTGAAGGTGATGCAGTTGAGGAAAGGATAATTTTTTCTGATGTTTGATTTTTTCTGATGTGCTGTAACTAGTGGATCTGGATGGTGTGTTTACGAATTGAAATACTTGATTGAATTAGCCAGATTGAGCACACTATTGTAACTCTTGATGTCATGAAGTAATATCTGTGGCTCTGTCTTGCTTGCAATTTTGCAGGGGAAGCAAAGATCATAAATAGTTACATTTATGTGTACAGGTCTTAGGAAAACCTTCAATTGATGGGTCTCCATCTCCGATGATTTTCTACTTCATATCATATGCTATATCAGATATGCATTGTGAACCCCCCAAAAAAGTTCAAACAAAACAAACAGACTAATATGATGTTACTGGCATGGTAGATGCAGTGTTCCTCTCTTCATCCTTTTGGACTTTGGAGTTTTTAAGGTTTAGTGGGACCTCCTCAAATTATATGGAGAAATTTTTGAATCACTTTGGTAATAGCACAATGGTTAATCTCTTTCAGGTTAATCTCAATTTATATGGAGTTTTTCAGGTTTTGTACTTGATTATTTTGCTT
Source organism: Euonymus europaeus (assembly GCA_963580455.1). Classification (NCBI taxonomy): domain Eukaryota; kingdom Viridiplantae; phylum Streptophyta; class Magnoliopsida; order Celastrales; family Celastraceae; genus Euonymus; species Euonymus europaeus. The sequence goes on along the minus strand of OY756961.1, from coordinate 8,414,488 downwards.
TTGCCTTAGTGAATTTCATCAAGTTGGCTCCCTTTTTTTTAAAATCTTATTGGGTCAAGCCACTTGGGCCGAATTGTTCAAATCATATTGCTTTTACAGTTTTACTGGCGTTGCCCAAGAAAGAAAAATTACAGTATTACTAATAATTTCCTGCTTTGATGTTTGGGCTAGGCCCATCCTACCATCACCTTCACCCGCTCTTAAGTCTTAACAAATTTATTGAGACGGGCCAATTATGGAGTGTTAATAGTTGATTTTGATGAATTTTTGTTATATTTTGATTAAAAATGTGGATATATTTAATCTTTTGTGAGAAAGATTGATATTGATATAGAATTGTACATGTTCAATGTGGTTATATTTTGGATTTTGTTTCAATATGGATTATATGATTGATTTGTTTGCTAAGAAACTTAGATAGACACCTATGGATTAATCAAAATGAGTAGAAAATGGCATGTAGTTCCAGTTGAGATGTGACTCTTGTGTTTGTGTTATATGATAGCTATTAGAAATGAGTAGAAAGGGAAAAGAACAAGCCAGTGATGCGAACAGGACAAGGTGGACTGATGAGGCAACTAAATTTTTTATTGATCTTTGTATTAAAGAGTCGAAGAAAATGGGACCAAATGATAAATGGAATTGGAGAAGTATTGTTCCGGAATTTGTTGCTTTGAGTCGTGAAGACTTTTCTGGAGGGATTTTGAAAAATAGATATGACAATTTGAAGCAAAATTGGCAATTATGGAACAAGCTTAAGGATAAAGAAACAGGATTAGGGTGGAATAGTGTGAGGGGAACTATTGATGCTTCGGATGACTGGTGGAAATCAAGGATTGAGGTATGTGCATGATAATACCCTTCTTTTATATTTCCTTTGTTTTCCTTTTAAATTTCTTATTCAATTCCTTTTACATTTCTTATTGAATCATACCTATCATTAATGCATTTGCAGGAGAATCCACAGTATAAAAAGTTTCGTCGGGCGCCTTTGAATTTTGTTGAGAAGCTAGACATTTTATTCAAGGGTAAGGTTGCCACCGGGGCTAATAGGTTCACAACTAGGATGGCTTCACTTGAGATGTTGAGTTCTATGCAGGATGATAGTTATTATACTCCTTACTTTGGAGATGCTTGTCCCCCTCAACTTGAAGAGCAGTCAACTGGTACATCACCAGTTGTAGCAACTGGAACTACTCAGGCTTCGGGATCAAGTGGCAAACGATTGAGGGTTGAATCTACTTCAAAATCAAGAAAGAAAAAGAATGATAGTGTTGATTTGCGGGCAGAGACTAATGCAAACTTTGGCAAAATGATCGAAGTTTTTCAGGCTCATATTGAGAAGAAAAAGAATGTTGATCAATCATATGATGATGCAATGGCAGCTTTACTAGCGCTCAATCTTGGAGATGAAGATGATGCTCTTCTTTACTTTGGTATTCAACTCTTTAATGAGGAGTCACAGAGGCAGTTGTTTGTGTGTACTCCTGAGACCAAACGCCTTGGATATCTTCGTACATTATATGTTCAGAGGATGGGTGGAGGGGCACCAGTTGGATGATTGTTATATTATTCTATTGACAAACTACTTTTCATGTTTATTTTAAGACATCAAGTTTTATGTATTTTGCTTGACATTAAGTTTTATGCAAACTTGCTTGAATATTATTTTCAGACATCAATTACCTATATGATTATTAATCCCAGGTTTTATTTTTTATGTTGTACAGATATGGGTGATAGTGATAGTGACAGTGGTGATGAAATAATTCTTCTCCTTACTATAGCTGCTGCTGGCATGGAAGCCTTGAACTCAGTCAATAATTATATACCCAGGGAGCCATGTAGGACATCCAAATTATCAGGATCTTCTTGGGTGGCAGAAATCCTCCAAGGCAATCCAGTTCGGTGTCATGAACAATTGAGGATGTCTGTGGATGTATTCAAGCGTCTATGTCAGATGTTGGAAGGCAGGTATTCATTGAAAGGTTCAAGTAATATAGCAATACCTGGAAAAGTTGCTATGTTTGTGTATACTGTAGGACATGCTTAATCAAACAGGGATATGCGAGAGCGGTTTCAACATTCTGGAGAGACAGTTAGCCGGATCTTTCATCAAGTTATGCATAGCATTCATCTAATGACACATGATATTGTCAAACCAAGAGGAAATCAATTGCATGAAACACACGGGAAAATTATGGATGATACAAGATATTGGCCATACTTTAAGGATTGCATTGGAGCAATTGATGGAACTCATATCCCGACAATTGTGAGTGAAGAAGAATTAGGTCGTTATGTTGGGCGAAAAGGAGTTCCAACGCATAATGTGTTGGCAGTATGCGACTTTGATATGTTGTATACCTACGTTTCAGCTGGGTGGGAGGGATCGGCTCATGATATGCGTGTCCTTGAAGATTTATTACATGGTCATGGACTTGGTTTCCCGCATCCACCTCCAAATTTGCCTCATTCTATCATAGCTTATTTAAACAAAATAATTTTTTTTTTATAATGACTTCATACCTATTTATACAGGTAAATATTATTTGGTTGATGTGGGTTATCCGAACAGGACCGGATATCTTGCGCCATACAAAGGTGATAGATATCATGCTCCACAATTTCGTGGACCCAGACCTCCTACTGGAAGACGAGAGATATTCAATCGTGCACATTCTTCTTTAAGGGGTGTCATTGAGCGCACTTTTGGAGTCACAAAGAAAAAGTGGAAAATCTTGACGTCTATGCCATCTTATTCTTTTAAAAGTCAAGTGGGAATCGTGATTGCATGTGTGACTCTCCACAACTTCATTCGTTTGCATGTTGTGCATGATCTGGAATTTGATATTGCTTGTGCTTCAAATGATTTTAATGGGGATGGTGAAGAGGAAGAAGACCATGAGGCAACTCAAGCTGAAGATAGAAGCATGTTTGCATTGAGAGAGGAGATAGCCGATTTAATATTTAATGCATAATAGTATTTTTAAAAGTTGTCGTATGTGTTTTCACTATTTTAAAACCATTATATAAGTACATTAATTATTATTGTCTATTTTTCTAGTCCTTTTATTTCATTTTGATAATCTTCTCTTCTAATACCCTTTTTGGTCATTTCATCTCAAATGTTATCAATAATAAGCTAATATCCAAAAATTAAACCAAACACCTCACAGCATTTTGGACAGCTTAAAGTACAGCATTTTAGACAGCTTAACGCACGACATTTTTGATAGCTTAAAGCTGTGAAATGCAATTGTGAAACAAACACACCCTTAGTCTTTGAACAGTTGTACCACATGTGATTGTCAGCCATGCATCCTCACCAAAACCAAGTAACCTAGCAACAGCCCGAAAGCCACAATTTCCATAAGCTCTTACATTTTTTACAGACATAATGTAGGGATGCAATATAGGTGGGAACGGACTAACATAAGCATGCTCATGGTTAACCGATCTTGATCTTGAAATCTTTCGTGTAGAGAGTGGTGGTTTAACGTAGAGAGATGAACAATTGTGTCTACTTGATTCGTGAGAATGAACAAAATCATACTAAACAAACTCATACAATTTTTCACTGGTAGATCTGTCTATTTTTTTCTTTGACAAGGAGCTTATTGATGAACAACTGTGTCTACTTGGTTCTTGAAAATGTTTCAAATCATGCTGAATGAACTCATATGCAAACAAGTTTCCATGAGCATATTTTTCTTCCTTTTTTTTTTGATGAGGGGTGTCCACGAATATTTGTCTTAGCAACTGGATGAAGAAGTGAAGTTATTGATGGAGTCATTATCTCCCTCAACTTCCTTAGTAGACTGACTTTACCAGACTTTGACTGCTGCTTAAATTTGTTTTGTGAACATTTGTAGCTTGACACTACAATCGATATCATCATCTATAGTAGGAACATGTGGAGTCAAGTTTCTTTCAAAATTTATCAACACAATCAAGTGGTATAAGACGACCTTCATTTGTATGTATTGCAAGCTCGTGTGCACAAGGTAGTCCATTACTTGTAAGAAGTTTACATCTGTAAAAATAGACATCTTGTTCGACAACTTTAGATTGCTCAAATTCCAACCAAATCAGATTCAATGTTGATAGATGTTGAAAACATCTACTTTAAATGTAAACATTAGCATTTGTCACAAAGTTGGGGTTTTTGAAGTGATTTTGTACAAATAAATTTTAATAACCATGGATGAATCGCATTGTGTTTATTTTCATATTTATAGGCCCAATCATGAGTCCAACCCAAGTGAAGATCATGGAAGGTTTTGGTTGACATCATCGCTTACAACTTCTTCATTTCACCAAACTTCTCCATTCCACCAAGCACTTTTATTTCCCTATAAAAGGAGAAGAGGAGAAGAGGGGAAGACGCAACAAGAAGAAGAGAAACAACAAGAGGAAGAAGGAGAAAAGAGAAGGAGTTCTTGCATCAAGTATAATAAGGGGGCTTTTCTAGTTGTTTTATTACTTATGTTTGTGAATTTTATTTATTTCTATTTGTTGTGTAAACTTAATATGAGGAACTAATCCTCTTACTAAGGTGATGATGGATTCACTCTATTGTGTTTAATAAATTTGGTTGAATTAATTGTGATTTATTCATTTCATGTCAAGTATTAAATTGCTATGTTTATTAATAATTAAATCTTGATGCTTAGCTACCATCTAGGTTTGATTAATGTGATGCAAATTGTAGTAGATGTCATGCTCAATTTGGGAATAGCTTCTTGCAATTTATTACCAAAGTTACCTAGTCATAGATGTCGTACGCTAGGACTTTTGTGATCATTTCATAAGTTACATTGATCCTAATGCATTCTTGTTTGTCAAATTAGTCCCAATGTCATGAATAGTTGCAAATTAAGGATAGATGTGGTAAGTTAGATGCCAATGACTACTACATGAATTAGAAAACTTGATCTTTGATATGTTTGGATGAATTCACAATTGATAACCATATGATTTAAATATAATAGAGTGATGAAATCAAAGCCTTAGTATTTATTTATTTGTGTTAATCTCTCCATTTTAGTTTTGGTGTTATTAATATTACTATAAAAGAAAAAAAAAACTTGTTTTTTTTAAGAATTAGAGTTAGTTAATCTTCAATCCCTGTGGGTACGACACTCGTCTTTGCCACACTTATACTACTTGGATTCGTGCGCTTGTGAGTATAAATAGAGTTTTAGAATTACTATATTTTTAGTAGTTTTAAACGATAAAAAGTTTTTTGCGCCGTTGCCGGGGACTGGAGTTATTAATTTATCTCTAGTTTCAATCGTGTATATTATTGCATATTTATTTATTTATTGAATAGTTTACTTTATTCTTTCAGTACATGCTTGGACGTCGATCTAAAAGTCTTAACCTACTTGAATACGATCCGGAGATTGAGCACACTCTTGCACAACTTAGAAGAGAAACAAGAACGAAAAGAAATATGGAGGAACAAAATATAAATGCTCTTGCCCAAGCTGTAAATCCTCAAGCTAATGCACAAGTTCGGAGGCCAATGAGGAATTCATTTATACCTCAGAATTTGGCTCAGCCATCAAGCATAGCATTTCAACCTAATGTTCAAAGAAATGTCACATTCTCTCCAACTTTGTTTAATGCAGTACCTCATTTTAGAGGCACACCATTAGATGATCCGTATCTGCACATCAGGGATTTCTTTGACCTCTGTATGACACAACGTGTCCAGGGTTTGACACCAGAGGAAGTCCGACTCATTTTGTTCCCATTTTCCCTCAAAGATGCTGCAAAACTATGGTTCAATTCATTGGCCCCAGGATCGATCAATTCATGGGAGGAAATGGCAACAAAATTCTTGAAGAAATTTTTTTCAGCCCAGGAAACACAGCAATTAAGGAGAGAGATTCAAACATGGCAGCAAAAGGATGGTGACTTATTCTATGAAGCTTGGGAGCAATTTAAACAGCTGCTTCTTAAATGTCCACACCACAACCTATCTCAAGAATATCAAATTCAAGCTTTTTATGAAGGTTTGGATGCTAACAATACAAGCATCGTAGACTCTGTATGGAGGTGTGTTGATGGAGAAAAGTAGTGAAGAAGCTTTTGAGTTATTTGAAACCCTAAGCGAGAATTCTCAACAATTCTCTTCTCGAGGAAAGCAAGGAGCAAAACTTCCAAGAGGCATGTACGAAGTCCACACCACAGATATAAATCAACCTCAGTTGAAAGCCGTGGTACAAAAAATTGATATGTTGGTAAAAGCATTTTCTGCTCAGAATTCCTCATCATCCCAACAAGCAGCTCAAGTTGTGGTATGCGCAATTTGTTCTCAATCAGATCACACTACAGAGACATGTCCTATGTCTCCTCTTTCAGAACAAGAACAAATCAATTATGCGGGACAAGGTGGTTTTTATCCCAACAACATTCCATATGCAACTACAAACCATCCGGGATGGAAAACCCATCCATATTTTGGTTGGAGAGGACAAGATCAGAACAAGCAAATCCATCAAAATTAGCAGAAAACACAAACAGAACCAAGAAAAACTTCGTTGGAAGAACAAATGGCTCTTCTTGCTCTTAATACCAATAATTTCATTCAAAAGATGACGCAGCAGAATAGCATTTACAATCAACAATTCAGCAATACTCAAGCTTCCATTCAAAAACTTGAAGTTCAAGTTGGTCAAATTGCGAAGCAATTAAGTGAAAGAGAATCTAGCAGACTTCCAAGTCAGATAGAAATTAATCCGAAAGGTAAGGAACAAATGAATGCCATCACTACTCGTGGAGGACGAACTGTGGGATATTTGGACAAAGACACTTTTGAAAATGAAGAAAGGTCACAAAAGAAAGAATCCACAAAGATTCAAAGCAAGGTTAGTGCACCTGTAAAAACTCAGAGTTTTGAACCTCATGTGCCTTTTCCTAGCCGATTGTAGAGCAAAAAGAGAGCTGAACAAATGCAGAAGGTCATGGATATTTTTGGGAAGGTTGAGATTAACATACCTCTCCTAGAAGCAGTCCAACAAATTCCAGCTTATGCAAAATTTCTGAAGGATATTTATAGAAGGAAGAAGAAGCTGGCACCATACGAGAAGGTGATGCTAACTGAACAATGCAGTGCTGTGTTGAACAAGAAACTACCACTAAAGTTGAAAGATCCAGGAAGTTTCACTATTCTTTGTGTTGTTGGTCAAGTTTCTTTTGAAAAAGCGTTTCTAGATTTAGGTGCTAGTATTAATCTAATGCCATATTCTGTTTTTGTGCAGCTAGGTCTGGAGAAGGAGTTACAACCGACTTCAATCACTTTGCAATTAGTGGATCGATCAATAAAATTTCCAAGGGGAATTATAGAGGATGTGCTTGTCCAAGTTGACAAATTCTTCCTTCCAGCAGATTTTATCATTCTTGACATGGAGGAAGACAAAAATGTACCAATTATTTTGGGTCGAACTTTCTTGGTCACCGCATGAACTATTGTGGATGTTCAAAAGGGTTTTTTGTCTATGACAATGCAAGGGAAAACGGTAGAATTTAAGCTTTTTGAAGCTACACGACATCCATCGGATATCAGGGAATGTTTTTGCATTGAAATTTTAGATGACTTAATTTTTGATACATTTTTGGAGCATCATTCTATTGATCATTTGGCAACTTGCCTTACTTTTCCTGAATTGTAGATTAATGAAGATGGAGGAGTTGCAGAATTTTGTGCATATCTGGAGAGGCAACAACTATCAAATAACCAATGGAGACGAACTTTTGAAGTTCTTGGTCCTCCACTCACCAAATTGATCCCTTCCATTGAATGTCCACCAAAGTTAGAATTGAAGCAACTTTCAGAGCATTTGAAATATGTTTATCTTGGTATTGAGGAAGCATTACCTGTCATAATAGTCGTTAATCTTACTGATTCAGAGGAAGAAAGTCTTTTGAGGGTGTTACGTGAATACAATAGTGTTCTTGGATGGTCCATTGCTGATATCAAGGGCATAAATCCTACTATGTGCATGCACCGAATTTTGCTAGAAGATGATTCAAAATCCTTGCGTGAAGCACAAAGACGCCTAAATCCAGCTATGAAGGAGGTTGTCAGAACTGAAATATTGAAGTTGCTCGATGTTGGAGTTATATATCCTATTTTTGACAGCAAATGGGTGTGTTCGGTGCAAGTTGTTCCCAAAAAGTCACGAATCATAGTGATCACTAATGAAAAGAATGAGCACATCCCAACAAGAAAACAGACAGGGTGGCGTGTGTGTATTGATTACCGAAAGCTAAATTCTGCTACAAGAAATGATCACTTTCCATTGTCATTTATTGATCAGATGCTAGAAAGACTAGCTGGCCATTCTCATTATTGTTTTCTTGATGGATACTCAGGTTATAACCAGATTGTCATTGCACCTGAGGATCAAGAGAAGACAACTTTTACATGTCCTTTTGGAACATTTGCATACAGAAGGATGCCGTTTGGACTATGCAATGCACCAGCTACATTTCAACGGTGTATGACAAGCATTTTCTCAGACATGGTGGGTCATATCATCGAGATATTTATGGATGATTTCTCTGTGTTTGGTTTCTCTTTTGACACATGTCTTTATAATCTTGCTTTGGTTTTGGAAAGATGCAAGGAAACTAATTTGGTTCTCAATTGGGAGAAATGTCACTTTATGGTGCAAGAGGGTATTATGCTTGGCCATCTCATTTCAGCAGATGGGATTGCAGTGGACAAAGCAAAAATTGAAGTTATATCTAAATTACCACCTCCCACTTCAGTTAGAGAAATGCGATCTTTTCTTGGACATGCGGGGTTCTATCGTCGCTTTATGAAAGATTTCTCAAAGATTTCTCGGCCACTATGCGGTCTGCTTACCAAAGGCGCAGTTCTCAACTTTGATTATGAGTGTCTACAAGCATTCAACAAATTGAAGCATTTACTTACATCAGCACCGATAATGACAGCACCAGACTGGAGTTTACCATTTGAGCTCATGTGTGATGCAAGTGATTATGCAGTTGGGGCAGTATTGGGTCAAAGAGTTGACAAGTTTCCACATGTCATTTACTATGCCAATCGTACTCATAATGATGCTCAGCTCAATTACTCAACAACAGAGAAAGAATTACTAGCAATGGTTTTTGCACAAAAGAAATTTCGATCATACTTAATTGGTTCCAAAGTGATTGTATACAGTGATCATGCGGCTCTCAAATATTTGCTTTCCAAAAAGGATTCAAAGCCAAGATTAATTCGTTGGATATTATTGCTCCAAGAATTCGATTTGGAGATAAAGGACAATAAGGGAGCAGAGAATGTTGTAGCAGATCATCTCTCTCGTATTGTTCAAGAAAATAACGATGACCAAATTGAGCTGCCATTGAATGAAAGCTTCCCAGATAAACAACTTCTTGCTTTACAAATTGAGGTACCTTGGTATGCTGACATAGCTAATTATCTTGCACAAGGTGTTATTCCCAAGAGCTGGACTTATCAACAATGGAAGAAATTCTTCTCCACAGCCAAGCATTATTTTTGGGACGAGCCCTATTTGTACAAGCATTGTGCTGATCAAATTATTTGTAGGTGTATGCCCCAACAGGAACAACGGAGTATTTTGCAATTTTGTCATACATTGGCTTGTGGGGTTCACTTTGACACTCAAAGAACTGCTACAAAGATTTTCCAATCAGGATTCTATTGGCCCACTCTCCATAAAGATGCTCACATTTTTTTTCTACATGTGATAATTGTCAGAGACTTGGCAATATTTTCCGTAGGAATAAAATGCCACTCAACAATATTCTGGTGGTTGAAATCTTTGATGTCTGGGGAATAGATTTCATGGGACCATTTCCTAAGTCTTTTGGAAATGAGTACATACTGGTGGCAGTAGATTACGTATCCAAATGGGTTGAAGCCGTTGCAAGCCCAACCAACAAAAGTGACGTCGTGACCCGATTACTTCAAGGAGTAATATTTCCCAGATATGGTACTCCACGTGCTATAATCAGTGATGAAGGAAAGTATTTTCTGAACCGGAGTGTGGCTGCACTTCTTGCCAAATACAACATCACACATAAGATTGTCATTGCTTATCATCCTCAATCTAGTGGACAAGCTGAGATTTCTAACAGAGAAATCAAACGAATTATGGAGAAGATAGTGAATATGAAGAAAACTAATTGGAGTATAAAATTAAACGATGCTCTTTGGGCATATTAAACTGCCTACAAGACTCCAATTGGCATGACTCCATACCGTTTGATTTTTGGAAAGGCTTGTCATCTTCCTGTAGAACTTGAACACAAGAATACTGGGCAATCAAAAGGCTCAACTTTGATTATGATGCTGCTGGTGAGAAGAGAAAATTACAGCTAAATGAACTCAAAGAAATACGTGACAAAGCTTATGAAAATGTGCGGATTTACAAGGACATGATCAAGCGATACCATGATCAGAATATTGTGGCTAAAGAATTTTCTCCTGGTCAAAAGGTACTTTTGTTTAATTGTAGACTTAAACTTTTTCAGGGAAATTACATTCGCGATGGTATGGTCCATTTCAAGTTGTTCATGTATATCCACATGGTGCTGTTGACATCAAGAACTTGGAGACGGGAAATGAATTCAAAGTTAATGGGTATCGTCTCAAACATTACTTTGAAGCCAATTTTAATGCAGCAGTGTCTAGTATTACACTTCGCGAAGCATGTAAGTAATTAAAAGGTATCACTTCGTCTAGCTCAGACGTTAAATACAGCGCTCATGGGAGGCAACCCATATTCCGATCTCACGGTATGTGATTGTGAAATTTAAAATAAAATAAAAATCTATTTCTGCACTGCAACCCTTCCAACTATTTTTACTTCTACTCATTTCAAATTTCCTCTTACAGCCATCGAAAACATGCCGAGACGCCCCCATTCGTCTACCTCCCAGCCGAAGGACCGTCTATTCCAGAGAGCCGATATCATCCCGGAATGCAAGATTGATACACTCATTCAACAAGCCGATGCTACTCGGTGGGCGATGTAGTTTTTGAGGATGCACAATTTGATGTTTCTCGTGGATCCAGATCCTAATATAAACTTGCCCGTCTATCCAGAAATCGTTCATTCGTTTTATTCCACTCTCAAGTAGGTCGAGAAAGGCAAAGTGTATGAGGTAATCATAGTTGGCGTAAAAGTTCGATTTATGACAGCGGAACTCTGTTTTTGTCTAGGTTTTCCACTAGAATATGATGCTTCAACTAGATTTAAATCACCTATCATGGCAACAAAAGAACAGATGATTAATGAGATGTGTCGGGGTAAGTACGATCGAGATGCCAACTCTACACGACGATCTTACTTACCACCAAAGATGTGGATAGTAGACGACACTATCCGGAAAAATATTTGCCCCATCGGCCATTCTCAGCAGCGGCGGAGCAAGTTCTTAGCAACCTTATACTACATGTATAAGGGAACCTGGTTTTATGTGGGGAGAATTTATATGGCTTCAATGCTCAAGGCCAAACTTTTTGTGGAACAGAGGCCTACCAAAGTTGGAAAATTATATTTTCCAAAGCTCATCATGCGATTGCTTCAATTCAAGGGTATTCGCCCTCCTCGACCTCAGCAATCTTTAGAATATCCAGTAACACTATTGGAAGTGTGGATATGGAGTCAAAGTACAAGTAATATGCGAACTACTCGAACTGTTTTAGCACAACACGCTGAGGATTCCTCATAACATAGAGCATCACCACTGCTAGCTGTAGACTCTTCACATCCACATACATTGGGTACAGTTATGGGGCAATTAACTCAATTGGGGGCTCGACAACAGCGGATAGAGCAAAAGTTGGATACTCTCATAGAGATGATGAATTCCTTCAACTGATCACTTCCGAGATATTCCACCCCCAGGTTTTATCTTTCTTTGCCTTGTTTTTCATATGGTTCAATTTGCTTCTCTTGTGTGACATTGAGGACACTGTCTCGTATAGGTGGAGAGTGGTGGCATATTCATGCACTTTGATGATTTGATACAATTAAGTTTGAGTCATTTTTTTCTATCTGGATTATTAGAAAACAACTTCTAAAACTCTTTTGTGCACAAATACTAAGCCTCGTGGTAAGATAGATGATAATGCATAATACTAAGAGAATTTCCAAGATAAAGCACAAATTAAGTTCTAAATGAGTGGGGAGAAATGAGTAAACAACTTATGAACTTTCATTGATCTTTTGAAATGGATAATTGCTGTCAATGAACACCATTACATGGTTTGTGGAATGTTGGTTGAATGCTGAGGATGATATTGATCAATTTTTGAGATTTTAATTGTAATTGCTTGAGCTTTTGTTTGTCGGGTATGATATTCAAAAAAAAAAACCAAAAGAAAACAAAAAAAAGAGAAAAAAAAGAAAAAAGAAGAGAAAAAGAAAAAAAAAGAATGGCAAGCCATTCTCAGTCTTCAACATCCTTAAGAAGACAAGTACAATCTTATTTTGTTTCTGATTTCACCATGATTCTATTATTTGTTCTTATCTCAAAAATTTGATCTTTAAATTCCAAAGCACGTTTGTGGTAAGAATGGTGAAAGTTCTAGACAGCGAATATACCTATCATGTGATCAATGTTTGTTTCTTTGTTTGTCCTTAAATTGACTTTTCTTCTGAGTGCATATCTGTTTTCCAACTTCATGAGAGAAATTTCAAGCACTAAAATCTTTCTTTAACCTGTGAGAATATGGAGTTGATGCTTTTATTTGGAAAATTCTCATATGTTATATGCATTATGGTTTGCGGTAAGAAGGTTTTGGCTTAGTACACACACACAAATTCTAGAAGTTGTGATCAAAATATTCTGGATAGCATCAATGATCTCCTACTTTTTGTTATACTAAAATGAAGTAATTTCTTTTTCAAATTCTTAAATTGCTAGGAACTAGCAAAAAGCTGGTTGAGAGGTTGTGATAGATGTTGAAAACATCTACTTTAAATGTAAATTATCATTAGCATTTGTCACAAAGTTGGGGTTTTTGAAATGATTTCGTAAAAATAAATTTTAATCACCATGGATCAATCACTTTGTGTTTATTTTCATATTTATTGGTCCAATCATGAGTCCAACCCAAGTGAAGATCATGGAAAGTTTTTGTTGACATCATCACTTACAACTTCTTCATTTCACCAAACTTCTCCATTCCACCAAGCACTTTCATTCCCCTATAAAGGGAGAAGACGAGAATAGGGGAAGACACAACAAGAAGAAGAGAAACAACAAGAGGAAGAAGGAGAAAAGAGAAGGAGTTCTTGGATCAAGTATAATAAGGGGTTCTAGTTGTTTTATTACTTATGTTTGTGAATTTTATTTATTTCTATTTGTTGTGTAAACTTAATATGAGGAACTAATCCTCTTACTAAGGTGATGATGGATTCACTCTATTGTGTTTAATAAATTTGGTTGAATTAATTGTGATTTATTCATGTCATGTCAAGTATTAAATTGCTATGTTTATTAATAATTAAATCTTGATGCTTAGCTACCATCTAGGTTTGATTAATGTGATGCAAATTGTAGTAGATGTCATGCTCAATTTGAGAATAGTTTCTTGCAATTTATTACCAAAGTTACCTAGTCATAGATGTCGTACGCTAGGACTTTTGTGATCATTTCATAAGTTACATTGATCCTAATGCATTCTTGTTTGTCAAATTAGTCCAAATGTCATGGATAGTTGCAAATTAAGGATAGATGTGGTAAGTTAGATGTCAATGACTACTACATGAATTGGAAAACTTAATCTTTGATATGTTTGGATGAATTCACAATTGATAACCATATGATTTAAATATAATAGAGTGATGAAATCAAAGTCTTAGTATTTATTTATTTGTGTTAATCTCTCCATTTTAGTTTTGGTGTTATTAATATTACTATAAAAGGAAAAAAAACTTTTTTTTAAGAATTAGAGTTAGTTAATCTTCAATCCCTGTAGGTACGACACTCGTCTTTGCCACACTTATACTACTTGGATTCGTGCGCTTGCGAGTATAAATAGATTTTTATAATTATTATTTTTAGTAGTTTTAAAACGATAACACATGTTATTTGGATCACTATAGCAATGAAAGCTTTCGTTGTCACTAAGAAAGATAGCAACTAAGTGACTTGTTGAAGGAGAAAGCATAAATTGTTACTCTGTATTTGAATTTTATGCCTACATCACATAATATAAATGTACTTAAAGGCACGCATGCCTCACAACAATAATATTCTCCAATGTTTTTGTTGTCTGGTGTTGTAGGGGTATTCAATAAGATGCAAAAAAAAACGAAGAATCTTATCAAGTGGGTATTTGTTTGTACTTTAGATGCATGCTCATTTATTGGGTGGAGGTGATAGGTTCTATGACTACACCACATAATATAAATATAAGTAAAGGTACGCATGCCTCACTAGTAATGCTTTTGTTGTATAGTGTGGTAGGGGTCTTGAATAGATGCAAGAAATAGCAAAGAACCTATCACTTCAAACGTGTAAAAGTTAGTGAAAACAATCAATGAAGAGGATGAATTCGTCTCTAGTGAAACTGCAGGTACGGCACCGTTTGCCCCATGGCCATGAGTGTTTGACATGTCACCAAATTCAAATCCTATAAAACTCAATAAAGAATTCAAAAAAAGTGATAACAATCACTTCGTACATGTAAAAGATAGTGCAACCACAAATAAAAAATTGATGAATACATTTTGGCTGCTTTTGATGTCCGAGAAAGTGGTGTGAATAATCAAAACTATGGTGGGAAAATGAACGCCGTTAATAAAAAATTAATCAATTTCATAAAGAAATAATAAATTTTTGGATTTGTAAAGATTAATTTTGGGAGGTTTTAATATAACTACCCCAAATCTTAATATATTGGTTTGCACGAAAATTAAGACAGTTTGGGGAGTTTGAAATTAATGTAGTATTGCACTTCTCCTAATGACTGGAGTAATACTAAATATCTCAAGTTTTTGTAACTTAATATTAAGTCAAGTCTACATGACATGATTTGTAAGTATATGACATGTTAAAATAAAAATTTTAAAAAATAAAAATATTACATTTGAAAATATTCACTGTAGAGTTTTTTTTTTCTTAAACAAAATTTTAAAACACTTTCTCTCGCAAAATATATATTAGATTTTGAAGAAAAAAATTACATATTCAGAATCAACAAGTAAAGATTTTCCAACAAAATTCATCATCGATAGGTTTTATTCAGTCATTCTTAATTACATTGTTTTTTAATTACTTTTTTTTTACTAATATGTGGGTTATATAGGTTCTAGTGTTTCTTTATGGGTATTGATATGGGCTCATGTATCGAATTTTCATGTAGTAATCTAAACAATAATCATTAAATCCTAAGAGAAACGGATTCACTAAACCCTAACGGACTCGTGTATCATATTTTTATGTTATAACCTAAACAATAAGTATTAAACCCTAATGGGAATGAATTTGCTAAACTCTAACGGGCTCATGTATTTAATTTTCATGTTGTAACATAAAAGGCATGGATTAGCTAAACCCTATCAAATTCTCTATTAAAATCCTAAATGTCTCAAGTGTTAAACATTAGGGTCCTAACTACTGAACCCTAACAAGTTCGGTTACCCAACGTAATTTCAATTAAAATGTAGAAAACAATGAATATATATATATATACGAAGGGGCTCATATGAGGGATCCCGCAAACAAATTTTGTGCGGGATCCATCTACAGACCGTCGGATTAATCCCACGGTCTAGAAACAATTTTTTTAAAAAAAATTCCGTCATTTGGTCGAGTGTTCTCCAACTGTATCTTTCTTCATGTGGTCGATCGTTCTGCCCTTCCTTCGTTCCAGATCTTCTAGCAAGCTCTTCCTTCTCATTCGTCCTTCCTTTGTTCCAGCTCTCATCCGTAGACCCATGGAAATTTGTCCAGTTCGTCACCTCTCTCATCCAGACTCAACTCTGTCCACTTCGAGTTTCAGCTTTAGGTGGTGAGATTTCCACTTCGAGTTTCAACTTCCATTCACCCAAGTGATCCCAATTTAGTAAGTTTCAATTATTACAAATTTTTAGAGAAATGAAACATTTACAAGTTGGATTTACATTTGTAAAAGTTAACTTATTTCAGATTAAATTGACATGTGAATTGCGGCAGAGTAGTGGTGTTGTGGTGCTGATTTTATCATCGGGAACCTGTATTCTGCCCTCCCTGGTATAATTGATTTACAAGTCTTTATTTGTTGGTAATGGAGAATAGTGAAGTGCATTCTATTGAGGAAGATAATTTGGGTTATTCATCAAATAATGTCCAAGAATTTGTGCCTCATGTATTGTCTGAAAAAATTCAAAAAGTTGGACAGGAGTTCGAATCTATTGAGGAAGCCCAAATTTTTTACAATGAATATGCTAGGTTAGCTGGTTTTAGTATTCGAAATCATTCTTCAAAGAAGAACAAATCCAATGAACTTATTCATAAGGAGTTTGTTTGTTACAAACAAGGGGTTCGGGAGTATGAAAAATCTAAAGCTACTAGTGTTCGAAAAGGCCAAAAACTAGAGAAGGTTGTAATGCCAAACTTATTGTTGTGAGAAGTAATTCGAAGCAATGTTTTATTGTTTTGCAATTCACTGATGTTCATAATCACGTATTTGCGACAACTAGAAAAGTGCATATGTTGAGGTCCCATCGTTCTATTTCAACCGCTAAAAAGGCGTTGTCACAACAATTTTCAGCTGCTAATATTCATTTTTATCAGCAAATAAGTGTTTTTGAGCTTCAGTCTGTTGGCATAAAGAATATAGGATGCATCAAAAAGGACTTCTATAATGCCCGAAGAGATGAGTTGAGGCAATATGCAGGTCATGATGCTCAGATACTGTATGAATACTTTGAGTCTGAGAAAGAAAAAATCCAGGATTTTTTTCTCATTTGAGATGGACTTGGAACATAAAGTTAGGCACTGTTTCTGGGCTGATGCTGAATGCAAGAGATCTTACCATGCATTTGGTGATGTTGTGGTTTTTGACACAACTTATAACATGAACCGATATGGGATGATATTCGCACCATTCGTTGGGGTGAACAATCACAGGCAAAGTACTCTTTTAGCGTGTGCTTTTTTAAGTGATGAGACAACAGAATCACTCACATAAATTTTGCAGCAATTGTTGAAATGCATGCCAAGTGGAGCCCCAAAAATGATCATCACTGACCAGGATCCTGCTATGACAAGAGCAATTTTCGAGACTTTTCCAAACACAACTCACAGACTTTGTATGTGGCATATTTTGAGCAAATTCTCAGAAAAGTTAGATGCAGTCAAATGGAAAGAACATTATCCAAGGTTTCAGGATTGCATATGGAATTTTGAGGATCCAGAGCAATTTGAGGATGCTTGGTCTCGGGTGATTGAGATAAGTGGAATGTCGGACAATGAGTGGTTGAAAGGGTTATATGAAATCCGAAGCAAATGGATTCCTACTTATGTTAACAAAGTATTTTCTGCAGGTTAGTTTCCAAATTTATTCATCTTTAATTTTTTTTTTGTGCAATGTTCAATTTTTTTATCACATGGTTGCTGAGTTGATGAGAATTACTATTTTTTTTAGGCATGTCAAGTAGTCAGCGAGCAGAAAGTTGTCATGCTTTCTTCAAGCACTATGTGTTGAAGAAAAATAGTTTGATGAATTTTGTGGTTAGATTTACGAGGGCCTTAAAACACCAGCGTCATCAAGAGTTATTCGTTGACCATAAGGACACCAATGAGCAGCCTATTATGAAGATCATGTGGCCAATAGAGAAAAAAATGAGTGAAGTATATACGCACAACATGTTCTACAAATTCCAATATGAGTTGTACCAGAGCATGACTTATGTAGTGGTTGTGGATGAAGAACGAGTGGATATGTGCATATATAAGGTTAGTAGGGTAGAGAGAAGTGAGGGAAGGGTACGAAAAGTGGTTGAGGATAAATTAACAGACTGTGAGTTGCAGTTGCAAGAATTTTGAGTCGTCCGAGATTATTTATCGACATGTATTGGCAACCTTCAGTAGGATAAAATTGCAACAACCTTTGTCTAGCCAATATGTGCTACATAGGTGGACAAATTCTGCTAAGTCATTAAGTACATTTGGCTTTAGTGAGGAAGGTGGTCAGAATGCTCGGCTTGTTGAAGACGATAACCTTCTATGACAACTTGTGTCAAAAATAATTGATCATGCTTCTATTATCCGAGATATCTTTGAGTTGGCGAAGGAAACATTGGAGAACCTTCATGAGAAGATAAAGTCTATGACATTAACTGACGGATCACAATCTCAACCAAGTGTGCGTCTTTTAGAACCTATTTATCATGAGCCGGATCAAGTTAGGGCGAAGGGTTGTGGGAAGAGATTGAAAGGCGTAAAAGAAATAGCGTCAAAGAAGAGTAGACGTTTTCATGGTTGCGGACTTACCGAACAATCTCATGACAAAAGGAATTGTCCGGCATTGACTATGGATGGTATGTAGAATGCTAGTTGTAGAATGCTAGTTCTGTTTGATTTATTTTGATGTCTTCAACATTGTGTATGGTATGAATTAGTTATTCTGTTTCTAATGCAATTTTCAAGTTTATTTCTATGAACAGGCACACAAGGGAGCTGAGATTGACAAAGAGATAGAGGATAAGGAGTTAGAGAAATAGATGCAGTTTTTATGTTTATTTTTATCTTGAAACTTGGATTGTTATTATGGATGGTGGTTCTTGAATTATGTATGGATTGTTGTTCTTCATGTTGATTCTTGAATTATGGATTGTTGTTATGGATGGTGGTTCTTGAAACTTGGATTGTTGTTATGGATGGTGGTTCTTGAATTATTTATGGTTCTTGAATTATGTATGGATTG
Organism: Euonymus europaeus; assembly: GCA_963580455.1. Taxonomy (NCBI): domain Eukaryota; kingdom Viridiplantae; phylum Streptophyta; class Magnoliopsida; order Celastrales; family Celastraceae; genus Euonymus; species Euonymus europaeus. Next base: position 8,395,557 of record OY756961.1, on the reverse strand, counting down.
TTGTTCTTGAATTATGTTATTAATTGTGGTTCTTGAATTATTTATGTTTATTTTCATGAATTCCCAGAAATCTCAAGCACCCCCGGAACCATGCCTACATGCCAGTATATCAATTGCTCATTTTCAGTTTAATAAGAAGTGTGTCTGTTTTTAGGAAAATAGATGTATTATTAATTGCTCCCTTGCACTGATTTCATAATAATAATAAGTTGTGTTGTTGAGTTAATCCAGAAGGACCCGCTTTAATTTCTTGATGTGCTCATTTTGCTAACTATAGGCAAGATAAGAGTGAGTAACAAGACACATCCAAACTAAAACTACGATAATCAGCATAATAATTTACATTCAAAAGGATAGCTATGCAGCATGCAGCATTCGTATAATAGCAGCAACTACCTTTCTTTTGATATTTTGAGAAAGAGCAACTGAAGTTTACAGGTGCTCCCTCTGTCTTGTCAAAAGGGAGGGGGAGAAAGAGGGGAAATGCTAATCAATTGCCTACACTTTCAGTGAGATGGCCAATGACCACAGCCAACTAACCACCAAAAATATGTCCTCCAAACTATACAAAACCTGCCAAAGGGCAAAGGATCAACTGCAAATTAAAAGCAATTTTATCAACACACTCAGTAGAAGATATCTAAACACAAAACCTAGAGAAAAAAGCAATAAATTGTAAACTACTGACAATTTGGATGCAACATAGTTTAAAAATAGTTGTCATTTTTCTAAGAAATAATTGATCTACAGAAAAATATGACAAATATGAATTTGAAAATCCAAAGCGACAAGCCAATTTGAATTTCAATAGCTCAATAGACAATTAGCGCAAAAACCAATCTCTCTGCAATACAAATATAATTAAAAAGAAACTCAAATCTTTGCAATACAAACACAAGATTTCGCTGAGACAAACTCCGATGAGGAGGAGAAGACGAGATCGAGATTTGGGGGAGGGCCGGTGTCTCTGGGTCGGGAGTCTCTCCAATCGAAACTCGTAGAAGAAGACAAAGACTCTGTCTCTAGGCGAGGTGTGGGCCTGAGAGAGATCGAGATCGAGATTTGGCCCAGTCGATTTGCGTGGGTTTTGGGCGAGGTGTCTCTGTGTACTGGGAGAGATGAGAGCTGGAACAAATCTCAATCTCGATCTGCTGGAAGGAGAGCTTGCTGGAAGATCTGGAATGAAGGAAGGGCGGAACAATCGACCAAATGAAGAAAGATTCAGCTGGAGAACGCTCGACCAAATGACGGCATTTTTTAAAAAAAAAAATTTGTTTCTAATCCGACGATCTATAGATGGATCCCACACAAAATTTGTTTGCGGGATCCCTCATACGAGCCCCTTTGTGTGTATATATATATATATCCTAGTGTAATAAAATTTCAACTTGAATAGATAGTTTACACATCATATAGATGAATTACAATGTTTTAAAAAGTAATGTAATTGAAAAAACATAAAAAAAACTTCGACAATGGATTTTATTAGAAAGTGTTTTAAGCATTAAGTTCGAGTATATAATTTTTTCTGAAATCTAACATATATTTTAAGAGATAAAATGTTTAAAGTTTCATTTATGAAAGAAAAATGCATTAAATGAAGAGAGAGAAATAAATAAATACATAAACATTATTAACTGATTTTTAAAAAAGTCTAGCCTACCCACCTACATGACATGAGATGTAAACTTATGTTAAGTTGGACTAATAAAAATTGGGTTCTATAACATTTTTATAATCTATCTATCTATCTATCTATCTATCTTTAAAGTGGGTGGTTTTCGGAGCTTCTCCTGCCGAGTTGGCTTCCGTCTTCTAAAATCGCACGAATTTGTAACTCTTCGCCTCTTCAAACGGCGTCATCCTAGCCACATCCTTATTGAGCAAAATGACGTCGTACCTCATATACGCTTCTCCACCGACTGAAAACCTTCATATTCTTTCGATCCAGTCCCCGTCTCCATTGTTTCACGGGCAAGGCTTTTGCTACCTTGGCTTTTGCGATTTCTTGCCTCGCTTTGCTTCCTTTCGCACAACACAGGTTATTGAGGTATTCCTTGATGTGTTTTCGTAAACCTTCCTACTCTTTCGATCCAGTCCTCGTATTCATCTAATTTTGTTTCACAGGCAAAGCTTCTACGATTTCTTCCCTCGCCATGCTTTCTTTTGCGTAGCAAGGGTTATTGAGGTATCCCCTACTGCGTTTCGTTTATGATTATTGGCGTGTTTAGATGCGAGTTTTCTTAAACTGTGTATATATTTCAATTTTCATTCTTCTGGTGTTGTCAATTTGAATCAACCAGTTCGAGCAGGGAATTAAATAGGTTTTTTTGAAAAATAACCCTTTTTAGACATCAAATTATAACTTTAGCCTCACCTTTTTTTAATCTCATAACTAACTCTTTTGGCCTGTGAAATGACTCACATACCCTCAAAAACCAATTCCCCCCAAAATAATATACCAAATAAAATAAATCTTAAAAAATCCAAAATAAGGTTGAAACTCTTCTTCCTCACGCTTGTTTCTCATTTCTCTTTTGTCTCTTGCAACTCTTTCTCTCTCTAAGGTAGAAATCAACATTGTGAGGAAGGAAGAGGAAGAAGTTGCTATGTATTCTCTCTCTCTCTCTCTCTACTGTGCTCTTTCACTCTCTCTCTATCGTGCTCTCTCACTTTCTATATCTCTCACCATATTGAGGTACTCTCTCTCTTAATTTCGCTCATGTGCTTGTATCTGGCATCCCTTCTATGTGGATTGAGACATGAAATAAAAGTTTTGATTTTTAGTAGGAACTAGATTGTATTCTTAAATTCAAGTGATGCAACATAGTTTTGCTTGATAATCAATTGAAATTGGTTTGTGCGTTTAGTTTTGTAAACATATATGGAGTTATTGAGAATTGATTTTTTTTTAATGGTTGAGACATGCATGTTTTTTTTACATTGGTTGAGAACTGCATGTTATTCAAATTGAGAATAGAGTGATTGTGAGGTTGAGAACCGAACTGTTTGTCACTAGTTGATAACTGAATTTTATTATACTGGTTGAGAACTGTTTGTTTTGACTTGATTGAAAGTGTCCATTTTGCCTTGGTTGAGAACTGCCCGTTTTGACTTGGTTGAAAACTATATGTTTTTATTGGTTGAGAACTGAGTGTTTTGATTTGTTGAGAACTGCCTATTTTGACTAGGTTGAGAACAACATGTTTTGATTGGTTGAGAAATGCATGTCTTTACTTGGTTGAGAATTGTCTGTTTTTGATTTGTTGAGAACTGTCTATTTTTGATTTGTTGAGAACTATCTGTTTTGACTTGGTTGAGAACTGCATGTTTTGATTGGTTGAGAAATACATGTTTTTACTTGGTTGAGAACTGTCTATTTTTGATTTGTTGAGAACTACCTATTTTTGATTTGTTGAGAACTGTCTGTTTTGACTTGGTTGAGAACTTTTGTTTTGACTTGGTTCAAAACTATCTGTTTTGACTTAATTGAGAAATGCATGTTTTGATAGGTTGAGAACTGCCTATTTTGATTGGTTGAGAATTGTTTGTTTTGATTTGTTGAGAACTATCTATTTTGGCTTGGTTGAGAATTGACTGTTTTAATTGGTTGAGAAATGCATGTTTTGATTTGTTGAGAACTGTTAGTTTTCATTAGTTGAGAATTGTATATTTTGACTTGGTTGAGAATTGTATATTTTGATTGGTTGAGAATTGTCTGTTTTGACTAGTTCAAAACTGTCTGTTTTGACTAGTTGAGAACTGTCTGTTTTGATTGGTTGAGAACTATCTATTTTGACTTGGATGATAACTGATTGTTTTGACATGGTTAAGAATTAATAGAGTGTTTTTTTCTTTGTTGAGAATTAATTGTTTTTTATCTGTGTTGAGAATTCATGTGTGCAATATATGTAGGTTGAGAAATGCAATATAATAGGTTGAGAACAAATTATCTGAACCATTGTTATGATGTTGCATTATGCAGGATGACTAATGTTAGCATATTCGTACGTCACTGCGAAGAGAGAGAAATTTGACACCAATTATCTGTACAAAGGGGGAAAGAGCAAAGGTGTGATTGTTCAACATGACATTTCATATGAAGCATTATTGGACATTATGTACAGTATTATGAAGATTGATCGTCTCACATATGAAATTCAAGTGAAGTATGTTATGAATACACATGGTTCCATGGAGTCTGTTCATATTGAAGATGATAGTGATGTTAATTTCTTCCTTCGATATGCCATGGATAGAAACTTACTTGTGACATGTTTATGCATTTCATTTTGTAAGAGAAGATGTGTGGATGATAATGATTTTAATTTTACAAGTCTGAATAATGATGACGATTTCGTGAGTATTGCTGCATTGGATTCAGATTTCAAGGAATTGGGTTAAACAAGAACAATGACATTGACTATAGCCCTCCCAAACCTCATTTTGAACACACACATTTTGATGATGCTACTGGTGATAATTATTAATTATTCTCAACTTGTTTTACAATTGTTCTCAACATTTTTAATAATTGTTTTCCACTCGTTAGTTACATTCTTAACTTGTCAAATGAATTTAGAAAAAATAATTTAATAATTGTTCTCAACCTGTTTCACAACTGTTCTTAACCCGTTTGTTACATTCTCAACCTATCAAATGAACTTAGAAAAAAAATAATGATTGTTCTCAACCTGTTTCACTACTGTTCTCAACTTGTTTAATAATTCTTTTCAACCTGTTGGTTATATTCTAAACCTGTCAAATGAACTTAGAACAAGTAACATAATAATTCTTCTCAATTTGTTTAACAACTGTTCCAAACCTGTTTCAGAATTGTTCTCAACCTGTTGGTTACAATCTCAACCTGTCAAATGAACCTAGAAAAAAATAATTTAACAATTTTTCTCAACCTGTTTAATGAACTTGTTTCAGAACTATTCTCAACTTGTTGGTTACATTCTCCATCTATAAAATGAACTTAAAGAAAAATAATTTGATAATTATTCTGAACCTTTTTAATAATTGTTATCCACCTGTTGGTTACATTCTCAACCTGTCAAATGAACTTAGAAAAAATAATTTAATAATTGTTCTTAACCTGTTAGTTACATTTTCAACCTGTCAAATTAACATAGAAAAATAATTTAATAATTGTTCTCAACTTATTTCAAAATAATTTAATAATTATTCTCAACCTGTTTAATAACTGTTCTTAACTTGTTTTAGAATTGTTCTCAACATTGCATCAAATGAATTTTTTTAAAATATAGCTTTCAGATATCCATCACAAACTGTTCTCAACCTGTTTCACGACTGTTCTCAACTTGTTGATTACATTCTCAACCTCTTTCTCAACCTCTTTCATAACTTTTCTCAACCTGAATGTAGAACACCAAATCCACAACATTGCATCAAATGAACTTAAAAAGAAAAGTTCCCTAAATATCCATCATTTAAGATACAACAAAAATAAATCAAATGCATTTAAATGCCCAATTGCACGACATATTTTTTTCATCAGCATCAATACTCCCTGCATAATGCATAAGAATAATAGAAATTATGAATATAAGTATAGAAATATGAAATGAAGTTACATAAACTAATATAGTACATTAATGTACATTAATATGAAATGAAGTTACCTCAATCTGTTTCACAACTGTTCTCAACCAAATCAAAACAGACACTTCTCGACCAACTCAAAAGAGACACTTCTCAATCAATCAAAACATGCATTTCTCAACGTAGTCAAAAGAGGCAGTTCTTAACTTAGTCAAAACAGGTAGTTCTCAACCTAGTCAAAAAAATCAGTTATCAACCAAGTCAAAACATGCAGTTCTCAACCACATAAAACAGACAGTTTTGAACCAAGTAAAAAAGCCTCAGTTCTCAACCAATCAAAAACAGGCAGTCCTCAACCAAGTCTAAACAGTCAGTTATCAACCAATCAAAACAGGTAGGTCTCAACCAAGTCTAAACAGACATTTCTCAACCAATGAAAAATAGACAGTTCTCAATCAAGTCTAAACAGTCAGTTCTCAACCAGTCAAAACAGACAGTTTTCAACCAAGTCTAAACAGACATTTCTTAACTAATCAAAACAGACAGTTCTCAACCAAGTCTAAACAATCAGTTCTCAACCTAGTCAAAGCAGGTAGTACTCAACCAATCGAAACATACATTTCTCAACCAATCAATAGACAGTTCTCAACCAACTCTAAACATACAGTTCTCAACCTAGTCAAAAACAGGCAGTACTCAACCAATCAAAATAGACATTTCTCAACCAATCAAAACCTGGTAGTTCTCAGCCAATTCTAAACAGGCAAGTTCTCAACCAGTCAAAACAGACAGTTCTCAACCTAGTCAAAATAGACATTACTCAACCAATCAAAACAGACATTTCTTAACCAAGTCAAAACAGACTGTTCTCAACCACTCAAAATATACATTTCTCAACGTAGTCAAAATAGTAATTTCTCAACCAAGTCGATACACTCAGTTCTCAACCAATCAAAACAGACATTTGTCAACCAAGTTAAAACACTCAGTTCTCAACCAAGGCTAAACAAATTGTTCTCAACCAATCAAAACATGCATTTCTCAGCCAAGACAAAATGGGCAATTATCAACCAATCAAAACAGATAGTTCTCAACTAATCAAAAAATATAGTTCTCATCCAAGTCAAAACATATAGTTCTCAATCAATGGAATAAAATTTAGTTATCAACTAGTGACAAACAGTTTGGTTCTCAACCTCACAATCATTCTATTCTCAACCTGAATAACAGTAAGTTCTCAACCAATGAAAAAAAAACATGCATGTCTCAACCATTAAAAAAAATCAATTCTTAATAACTCCATATATGGTTATAAAACTAAACCCAAAAAAACAAATTTCAATTGATTATCAAGCAAAACTATGTTTGCATCACTTGAATCTAAGAATACAATCTAGTTCGTACTAAAAATCAAAACTTTCATTTCATGTGTCAATCCACATGGAAGAGACAACAAATACAAGCACATGAGCGAAATTAAGAGAGAGAGTACCTCAATATAATGAGAGAGACAGAGAGTGAGAGAGCACGGTAGAGAGAGTGAAAGAGCACAGTAGAGAGAGAGTATGTGAGAGAGCACGCTAGAGAGAGAGAGAGTGCACAATCTTTCTCTTCCTTCCTCACAATGCCGATTTCTACCTTAGAGAGAGAAAGAGTTGCAAGAGACAAAGGAGAAAGGAGAAATAGACGTGAGGAAGAAGAGTTTCAACCTAATTTTGGATTTTTTTAAGATTTATCTTATTTGATATATTATTTTAGGGAGAAATGGTTTTTGAGGGTATGTGAGTCATTTCACAGGCCAAAAAAGTTAGTTATGAAATTAAAAAAAAATGTGAGGCTAAAGTTATAATTTGATATGTTAAAAGGGTTATTTTTCAAAAAAAACCCAATTAAATATGAAAAACTAGCAAATTAGCTACCATTAGTTGGGTTTTATTAAGGTCTTTTTATTTAAACTATTTCAAGCCATGTGGATGCTCAATAACAAGAGCACGAGATTTGGATTAATCGAGATTAACAACCAACATAAGTTGTTGAAAGTTTATGTCGAGAAAAGTAATAACGATAAGAGTAAGCACTGCTACTCAAACTCTCTGTTTTTTTTGTGTGTGTGTGGATTGCTCATCATCATGACTTCTATCGAGGACAACAAATTACATGGTAGAGATTGAGCTAGTATTCGATTAGCTTGATTTGTGGGTTTTCCCTGATTATTTTTTTTAAAAGTCTTTGGATCATAATGTGTGTCTGCTGAGTAGAAATGAGATGAATTTATTATCTCCTATTTGTGAAAAAGCAGCTGAAAGTTTTCTTGCATTGTGCATTCTCCTAAACACAATGAAGGGCTTGATTATTATGCCTTTCCCTCTTCATAAAACATGCCCAAGATTATAATTAGTATTTATCTGCTTTTATTTAAGGATGATTCTTTTGTAGAATATCGTCCAAGAATTCACACAAAAAAAACCCAAGCAAATCAGCGAGAAAAAGGTAACGGAGTTTTGTTTTGAAGATGAATGTATGTTTTGAAAATGCTTATTTGCTTGCAGTCTGTTGTGCTTTTTACTGTACTAATTGATTTCAACACCATTTTGTTTGATGTTTAATCAACTTTGGAAAATATTGAGCTCAAATTATTTAGTGACTATATGCTAGAAGTTTGAATAATACAATATTTTGTAATTCTTATAGGTGATTGTAGCTAACGAAGTTATAACTTAAAGTTGTTTGAAGCTATCGAAGTAGTAACTTATTGTATGTTGCTTGAGCAAAGACTGTCCCATTAATACCATGACCTTATGAAGACTCTCGACTCTTTGAAAATTGTCAGTTGTATTTGATTGCTAAACACATCAAGCAACACCTATTCCTTCTTTCCTTGAAAATGATTCCATTTTTTATTCAATTGCTCAATACCTTTATGTTACATATTATTCTGCTACTTGCTTAATCCTCATAACTTATCCTAATATAATGCAAGAAATGGTGAAAGTAGGGAATTTTAAGTTCTTCCTTTCTTGAAAATAATTCACCATTTTGAAACATAAAATCGAGTTAGATAGCAATTCAATTGAGCTTCTGCTACTTCTATTTTGTGTTGAGTTTTCTTAACTTATCCTAATACAATACAGGAAAATGGTGCAGGTGTTGAATTTTTAGAAGTACAAATGAAGATTTTGGTCGATGATTCCTATTTTTAATCAAAAGCTGGCATGATTGGACCATAATATATAGGAGAATATTGGGGAGAATTTTTGTCATTACCTCTTTGTAAAAGGCAAGTCATTTCGCTATTGTATATAGGCCTCTAGGATTCCAACTAATAGCATACCACCTACTCTACAAAGCTTTCCACATTGTGAGGGTCCTCATGGTTGCAAGATATCAACTTGAGGTAGTGAAAGGAGCCTTTTGTCCATATTTTTATCTTCAAACTTTGTTTGTTCTAGTCTGTTAGAAGTTTGTTACTGTAAGCTTATGTATGCATGTCTGTTGACAACGAAATTTTATTTCCTGAATCATTCAAGAATTAGGCGTGATTTGTAAGCTTATGTATGCATTAGCCCAACTGCCCAAACAAATATTACAATCTTGTAAAAGCTCGACAAAACAAAACAGGTCATTTCATTTACCCCAAATTGGTCCACCATTTAGTGTTAATATAAGCCCAAAAAAAGCCCATTTCTTAGCCCATGAAAGAACAACCTAATTTGGAGACAATTAGACAACTTCTTCACGTCTTTGTCGCACGGCTTCTTCACTAGCCTGCGCACAGCTTCTTCACGTCTGTGCGGGTGTTCATCTCTGTTGGCGCAAGCCGCAGCCTGCAAGTGCCAGCCTTGACCCTTGAACTCTTTGGGCAAAGGCTTACTATCCACCATTTATTTAAGGTGCGGACTTTTAAATGTATGGGAATTCTACTTATGGGCTTTTTAATGGCCAAAGACAAATAAGGAACGTCGTGTTCAAGTATCAGGATCCATGACCTACGACCCAGACCCACTGTTTGCTTTCTTCCATAGCCTTCTTTTCTGTGCGTCTTTGGGCATCGATTCAAAGATTAGAGAAACCTCGTCATTCTCGAGCTTTGCCGCGAAGTGTATCGTGTCCTACGAAACGACGAGCATAAAGGTACGATTTTTAAACCAATAAATTTCGGTACAACCGGGCGATACGCACGAAATCCTTAAATTTCATGCTTGTTGATGTTTACTAGTTTGAAGTAGTTTCATGGTTTTCCACTAAACAACCCCCCGGCCTCTCCTCCTCCTCCACTCTCAATCCCCTCTCTCTGCCTTTATATTCATTAACTATGGTTGTCAATAGGTAGTGCCGATACGGTTTGCCTAGTTGAGAATCTGATTCTAAGAATCAATTTCTAATCAAGAATGTTTGCTTTGATCACGGTTATTTATACCAAACAAGAAGAGGGTTTTGGTGAAATCAAATGCCCCATTTGGGGTTTGAAAAGTGTTTTGGCGGTTGTAAGGTGGTCAAATGTTGTAGTAGTGGAATCATTCTAGTCTCAAACTTACAGTCAATCCCTTATTGGAAGTTAAAACCTTTCTCTATATGTTTCTTATTAACTTGTATCCCTAAAAGGCTAACATATCTCTTTTTATTTGTGTGCAGATTTTACAGTGAAGCTGGCAATTCAGTAATTCAAAATGCCATTGCATATGTGCCATGCTTTCTCAGGAAATCAAGTTGCATAGTTCTTTTTGCACATCAAGCCGTATTTTGAATAACCGCTTAACAATCAATTTGATCAAGGTTTTAACCGCCTCATATAAAGAAAATGCCCCGAAGGCCTAGAAAGCACCGCCATTTGATGGGAACCCAGCCTTTGACTTTCTCCCAATTTTCTCGCTCAGTTGCTTCTATTTGTTTGGTCAAGCACCAAATGCGCGTGTCCAAACTTTTCAATGCATTTAGTCCTGATCCTAAAGGTAAGCACTGGGGATCAATAGTTTTCCCCTCTGTTCTCAAATCTGAGTTATATTGCTTATCTATTTTGGGATGAATTATTCTAAACCCGTGCAGGACCTACAGGTGATAGATTTGCTGAGCATGATTGGAAACCAAAGAGTGAAGTATCTGAGTCTTCTGAGGAATTGGATACTGAAGTAAGCACGTTATGGTAGTAGTATTAACCATAAGTAAATATGAAAAATATCTTGTTGCTACTTGTTTCATTTTATTCACTCCAGTATGTATCTTTATGAAGGGGGTTGTCCAAGCAGATTTTGCGTTCTTTGACCCAAAACCTGATGACTTTCATGGAGTGAAGATCTTATTGCAGACATACCTGGATGATAAGCAGTGGGATTTAAGTGGTTTTGTAGACTTGATTTTGGAACAGACTACTGTAGGGACTGTTGTAAAAATTGAGGAAGATGAAGATGAGGGTCTTTTCTCTGTTATCACTGCCCTAAACCTGGGAAGATACAAGGTAAGCAACTTAACTTGTTTCAATTTTTGTTTTATGTAGTTCATATCATTATTACTATGGTTCCTATGAAAAACCTGCCGTCAATGATATTTCACTGCATGGAGGTTTGCGTTGTGTTGCAAAATATTGTAAAGATCAAAGTGAGTGGCTTTTCCAATAATTTTGGGGCTGGGAATGGGGATATTTGCCAATGGCTTATCACTGCCATAATCATTTAATTACTGACGCTCCCAATGTTAATCCCCATTGTTGTTCTGAGATGCCGTCTGCCTAACAAAAAATCGCCTTTGATCTTATCAGGATCATAAATGCATTAAAGAGCTCAAGGAGTTCCTCCTTAAAGCATGTAAGCAGAAAGATATAATAGAGAGCTTAAGGTCACTTTTGGAAGAGCAAGCACAGAATGTGGGCCTCTTGGTATCTCAGCGAGTGGTCAATCTCCCACCCCAGCTTTTGACACCACTTTATGATGCCCTCTTTGATGAAATAACTTGGGCTACAGAGGATGAGGTTAGATGAGAATATCGTAATTATGGTTGAGCTCCTGGCTGGTGATGACCTTCTTTAAATAACTTACATTTTCTTGTTTACATTTTGAAGCCAACAGGAGAGCTCAGGAACTCCTTCTGCTTTAAGAGCTACCTAATTGTCACTAAAATTTACAAGGTATACCTCTGCCTGCCCTTGTTCTATTAGTTTCTATTTGTGATTTATGACTGATTTCGTTATGCTTCCTCTCTCTTTTTTCTTCCCCACCTCCATCTGTGTATCTGTCTCTTGCTTTGCCTTCATGTCAATGTGCTACAGCACAAGAATGCAGACCAGAAAAAGTGGCAAAATAGCTGCAGTGATGAGGCAATAATATACATTAAGCCTGAAGATGAAATTTTTCACAAGGTACTATAGCCGCATTTGCTTCTCATTCATCATATTTATGACTCTAGTTACCCCATTATTTATGGATTGCTGTAACGAATTTTCAGCTCTGCTTGTGGTCCTTCATGTTTCCTGTGCGTACTCAGCAAGTTGCAGCACAAGAGGCAAGTGGTTTTACTGTTTGCCTAGATAAGTTTATTGATGAGGTCATTGTGCTATGGCATCTTTAATTCTTTATTCTCACTGTACTGAAGTTACCCTGTTGCGGTTGCTTGGGATGTCCTTTTTTCACCCCAACTTTTAAAGCAGGAAAATTGGGCCTTTATCCGGGCTTATTTACTTTCCTTGTTTTCCCTTATTTTTTTTAAAATCCTTTTAGGTTTTTATGTGACACAAGATGCTTCTGAATTCAGAGAGGAGCTATTATCCTTTTTCTGAAGGGATTTTTTTATCTGCTTGTTACATCATTTTTTTCCTCCTTAAATCATCTTGGAAATGATTTTAAGATGTTTATAGATGTTTCCTTAGCGTTCAATTCACTTAAAAGTTAAAACCCTTTCCTGAGTAGGCACCCATTTTATGTGGAAAATTCCAACAATGCTAATAGATGGTAGCACTCATTTGCGTTGTAAAGAGTTGTTTCTATTAGTAAATAACCAGCAGCTCAGCGGGCTGGAATCCCATATAGACCTTGGGTGAAGAAAAAAAAAGAGTTGATACTATTCACTGTATGTTACTTTGCACTCAAAACAATTGATGGCTTTTGTAACAGAATTTTTAAGATCATCTGTTTCTGTTAATTCTGCAGCTAAGGAATTATGAGTCGATGGGATTAGTCATGGCTGTTGTGGCAGAAACAATTCCTACATTTCGAGAGCAGTTGCACTCCGCTATTGATGAATCGTGAGTTTTATCGGAAGTGCATCAGTTTCTGGCTTGACTTCACATCTATTTGTTTCTTTTTGCAACAATTCCGCAAAAGCATTCAGATGCGGAAAGGTCGTCATGCGGCAGTGAGATTTCAGATTAGCGTGTTCCTAATCTCGATAAGAATTTTCATTTGTCCTTTTGAATTTTCATTTTTGGTAACATATTACTGTTTGGTCTAGCTGATAAGTTGTACCGATTGCCTTTGTTCTCTTTTGTTTAATTTGCTGAAGTTGGATGTAATGTGATTCTACTCGGCTATTCCTTTAAATTCAGGACACGTCTCGAAATAGAGTTGCATTTCAACAAGTACAGGCAGGTTTTGCGGCAAATCCTTTTCCATTTTTTCCTTTCCAAAAGAATTTATTTTTGATATTTTGTAGCTGTTTATTATTAATTTTAAATTGGAAGTGATGCAGGGACCCCCAACCCAGGACGATACCCACTTATGGGCCCCTTGGCGATGGGCTGTCAACCACCTGGCCTGGCTCAGAGGCCGCAGCATGGCCAGCCAGCGAGGCCTAGGCCCAAGCATCAGGGCTGCACCCCGCACACCCCAACCCGGTGGCACGCCTAGGCCCAGGCGCGCGGGTTGGCAGCTTAATGGTTGGATGGGTTGCCCCGTCTAAAGGATGTGAGGGGTTCGAATCCTCACATCAACAACCCGCGCGCCTGGGCCTAGGCGTGCCACCGGGTTGGGGTGTACGGGCTGCAGCCCTGATGCTTGGGCCTAGGCCTCGCTGGCTGGCCATGCTGCGGCCTCTGAGCCAGGCCAGGTGGTTGACAGCCCATCGCCAAGGGGCCCATGAGTGGGTATCGTCCTAGGTTGGGGGTCCCTGCAATGACCACCGGTTGGGTCAAAAAATTGTGCAAATGCCAGTAAAGTATTGGACAAAAAATGGTTAGATTGGGCCACTTGAGTCAAATATCATCATCAAAGTATCGAAGTGTTTTTAGGTGTGCTTGACTTAACTCACTCCTTAGCTGGTTGGAGGAGCCTTAGAAAATGGAAAATCAAATTGTGACCCGTGAAGGCTAAAATGGTTCAAAACCGTTTGTAAATAACTATAATTTTTTGGTAGTATTAAAAATATTTTATTATTTAACAAATAAGGATAAATTTATCATTATAAATTTATTTTATTTAAACATATGCTTAATAGAATAAACATCATGATCAAATGGTCTAATAAGATAACACTTTTAATAATTTTGTTATTGGTATTCATAGTTCCAAGGATTTATCAGCAATTAACCCAAAAAGAAACAGACAAAAAAAAACTATAATTTTATGTAAAGAAATAATAAGGAACTGTAACAAACTTCAAATAAAATGACAAATAAACTTCAAGAATAGCCAATGATTAATAAATATATCACATGTTTGATTAATAATTTGTTTTTGAAAAAGTAATATTTTTTTATTATAAATAATATACAACAAATATAAATATAAATAATTCTAAAACTACAAAGAGTCGTTAAAATTCAAATTATACATGGAGTAGAAAAGCAACGAGCCGTCCCGAATCCGATCATATATATACGCACATCTCTAATACCTATAGGAAAAACATACCAACAGAACGGGTTTTGGCGCTCTACGTTGAAACTCTTTATGCTCTAAATTTTCGATCATCGTCAATAATCCTCTCTTAATTTACTCCAATCTGTTTTTCCTTCGAGTGTTTGATCTGTTCAATGGAGAACTCGAATCCCCATGCGGAGAGGGGGCGCATAAGGCCACCGATACCCATGGGACCTCCGTTTGAAGCCGGTATACACTTCAAACCAACACTGTAGGAGCTCGTCCTCTGCTATCTTTACTGTAAGGTGACCTACGACCAGCCACTCTGTGATGGTGTAATCTGTGATTGTGACATCTATGGCGAGGAGGAACCGTGGAAATTGTTCGACACTAGTACTGGCAGTGTAGAGTGTTTCTATGTGTTTACAGATCTAAAGAGAGTGAGTGGTAATTGTGAAACTTCTACGAAGATTAAGAGGACTGCGGGTTCAGGAACATGGCAAGGCAAAACAGTATCCAAGAATGTTGAAGATCTTAACGGAAAAGTGATTGGTGTGAACAAATACTTCGCGTTCCTCGACAATAAAGATGCTGAAGGTAGCCGTAGAGAGCATGGTCACTGGACAATGCACGAATTTTCGCTCCCGAATAGGCAAGTACCGGGTGACATTGTCCTCTGTGTTATCGGATTTAACAGTTCTATAACACTTCCCGATGATCCTCAATCATCCGTCGGCTTTGATGAACCATTTAGCAAGATGATTACCACCACACCACCAATCAATAATCAATAATCAATTTGATGCCAATTCTACAAGCATCGGCTCCAATTCAATTGTTGTATCGAAGAAACGGACAACGCCAAGTCAAGATCAAAAGACTTCAAGGAAGCGAATGTGCAATTCGAGCAATGGGTTCTATTCTGTTAATGCTGCTTCTGAATCGACAGTGGAAGCGACTGAGGATCTGTTAATTGTGGAAAAGGTTCAAGCACAGCTTGCTGCAATGTCTCTTGCTTCTCCATCAGTTTTTGTAGACATTATTGAGCAGCAACCATTAACAATTGCTGAAAATCTTCTTGAGCGGCCAGTGTTGGAGATCGAGCCATCACAACCATGCTTCTCTGGTAATGAGGAGGTTGAGCATTATATGGAACGACAACCACAACCAACAATAACTAACTCTGCAGAAGCAAATCAAGGCTATAGCAATTCTTTGGATTTCAATCTCGAGTGTTTAGTAGTTGAAGATTCAACAGAGGATGAATTGCTTGAGTCTAAAGAATCTATTGACGAAGTAGCAATGGAGCTTTATAAACCACCTAACAGTTCCTCTGAAAATGTTGCGTCATTGGTGCCTATAGCAGAAGAGAATGTTGAACAAGGAACAAATTCAAAAGGGGTTGACTGCAGTTGGATTAGCGAATTTCCTGAAGAACCGGCCAAGGATAATGAGAAATTACCTGACACTTGTGCAAATTCACCCTCTCTGCAAGAACCAGTAATGGTTGCTGATAAACTACAAACCAACTCATCTGACATTGCTGCTCCAGCAATCTCTTGCTCTCTAGAAGCTAATCAAAGATGTAGCTATGCTTTAGATTCCGATCGTGAGCTTATAAACTTTAAAAATCCAACAGATGAGGACTTGGCTTTCATTTTAGATTTTCTTGAAAAAGCTCAATAATCATCTTGGGTTGAACTTTTGATGAAAGGTCAATGCCATTTGGATCATGAAGTACTTGTCGGGTTCGAAGTTTTGGACTAAATTTGTGTTAATGTATTGAAATTCTTTAGTTTATGGTTGGTAACTATGCATGAAGTTTGATAATTTGATGTTTCATGCAATTCATTGTCATTCAGTTGAATTTATCCTGTCTGTTTTTAATACTTAAGATTTTTTCTTTAAATTTGGTTTATTCATTGATTTCAATATATATATATATATATACACACACATAATATATCTAAATTTCTAGACAGAGAGACAATATTGTGATTGGATCTGGGCCTTCCATTTCAAAACTTTACAATTCTCATCTAATGATATGTAAGTGTGATTCTTTTGAAATTCGAAGCACAATACAAATGTCAAATTGAGCCAAAAATTAGGGTTTTGGATGCAAACAAAGAAGCAAATCAAGAACTAGAGTAAATCTGATGGAACCTATATTTACTGTTGAGCTTATCTGAAGACTGAAGAGTATTTGTTGGATCTGAGATAGAGAAATTTGAAATTTAAAACAGTAAGAAAAACATCCAAAAACAATAAAATACATTTGAATACCTAGATAACAAAATTTATGCTAAACATTCTGAAATATATAGAAGTGGAATCTGAAAAGAAAAAAACAAAGGAATTAATAAAGAGAGTGAAACTAAAATTTCACTATTTTTGCCAAAATTCAAGGAATATCAGTGTATTCGATTAATTCTATTGAAATGTAAATGTTGTATTTAGAGAATTTCATTAAGAATCGTCATAGCTTTCTGTAACTTGTTTCACGTTCGCCGATTCTCGCATATAATATATTGATTCATACTATTTTCCATTCTCACTTTAACTTTAGGTAAGAGCCTCATTGTTTTAGTTCAGAAAACCAACTCATTCTTGCTCTTCAAACTGGACAAAAATTGAGATTTTGAATTCTTTCTTTCTTTTTTCGACCACAATATCTGCAATAGATCAATCAAAAATTCAAACATTCTAGAGCACATGTCCAGATTTTTCCAAAAGTTCATATCTGAAAAAGAATCAAAAATTAGAGAGAGAGAGATTTGTAATTCCAACTAAAAGAGACAATGAAGAGGAAGAAAGTCGAACAAGAGAGGGAGTGTTTAAAAGAGAAATAAGAGGGGCCTGAGGTAGGAGATAGAGGGTTTTACTAGCGTTCAGTTCGGCCGAAGAACTGAAAGCCGCACCGTTTATTCCAATAGTACATGTCAAAAATTAGATCATATAGGCAAAAACAGTAAAAGATGAAGAATAAATTCATCACTGGAGAACAATAATAAGATAAAATAGTAGATGTCTTTTGTGAAATCTGGATTCAATATATATAATTTGTATGTAGAAACAGACTTTAATCGAATCAATAATTTACCAGATAATTCAATTTAGAGCGACACCTCTTTAATAATATTATTTGGTGAATCATTGACCGACTAGAGTTTCTCTCTAGTAATGATCAATTTTTATTGATGAAATTCACACCTAGACATGAGTTTATATAGTATTTCATATTTATTTTATTTCCTAAATTTGTATGAAATTAATACTAAAAGAATTATAAATATACCAATCCACCTATTTATGGAAATCAAATAAATGTTTCTTCAGTCAAATGAATGTATTTTTTTTCCCATATTTCAAATGAATGTGCTTGTTATTTAATGTTTTAGGGATATACATACATCATCCCAATGTATAATCCAATTGTTTTACGAAAATCAAATTGTTAATACCATATTCATGTAGGCCCAATTCAACAAACTCGGAATGCTAGCGCATGATAATCAACTAATAAGGTCCAGATAGATGAAGTAACATGTGAAGAAAAGGCCGGCCCAGATAGAAGGAAGAGAGGTACAAGTAGATGTGTGTAACAACTAGTCCTAAAAAGATGAATCCAGTAACTCCTATATGTGAGCTAAATGCCGGGATGCAACCGCTACTGGTTAAACAAGACTGGAAGTTTTCATCAGTGCCCAAAGGAGTAGGAGATAATGATGGCAGCAAGACATCGGGAGAATCAATTCTAATGGGAGGAGGACTTTTAAAAAGAAAATATCTGAAGAGGATGAAAGAAAGAAAGTTCATTCAGAAGAAAATACAAGCTTACTCAAGCACAAAGTCATTTGCTACCAAGCATCTTAAATTGAATTCATTGTCATTTACAATTTCCAGTTTGTTGTTCATCAAATCAGTCTTGTAATCATTTATTTTATGCCAAGTTTCAATACCAACCATCGTTGTGTAAATTGTACTTGGTGTCATTTATTTACTTTTAATCTCAACAAAATGCATGTCAATGGAGTTGAGGAATCCAAGATTACTAAGGTCTCTAGGTAATCTGTACTTTCGTTTGATTAGATCAAATAGTAATTGGTGTAGATTTCTTGTATACAATTGAGAGATTTCAATCTCTAACACACCTGCAACCTCATCATTTCGGGCCAACAACCTTTTTGGCACACCTGGTGGGACTTGAAAAGAACAAAGTCAATGGCACCACAAACTCGTGCTATGGGGAATGACCCAGTAAACGAAAATGATAATGAACATGAGAATGTACCAACGATTAACAATACTGTGACTGTCGCTACTGATGGTGACAATGAAGAAGATTAGGAAGAGATTGACAGACTAACATGCTTATCTAAAGAGGTCGCTATTCTATTTGAGTATCTTACTAAAACATTGATAAATATGGAAGTGTGCTCAAACAAGACCATTGAAAGCGTGGTGAAACAGGTGGAACACAAGTTTGAGCAGAAATTGGAAGAACTATCCTCGAGGGCATCCTTCAAAACCAAGAAGCAATCACATAGAAGTGACTCCTCCCCGTTACACACCATCGCCATTGAGGTTGACGACCAATGGTCAGAACTTCTGATCAAACGTGAATGGCAACACCAACACAATGAATCATCTAGGCATCTATATGCCAGCTAAGGCAGTAGCAAATAGCGCATGGAATGGTATTGTTGGAGGAGGCACAGGGGGAAATGTTAACACTCGATGAGCCCAGCCTACTATTCCACTACAGTTGCCACTAGTAGACCTGGATGCGATCAAACAAGTTGTACAAGAAATTTACAGCCAGGGCTTAAGGAAAATTGGCTGACTTGAATATCATAAACCCTACCCAGCAATTGTAGACCGTGAGAATACTTATCCATGAGGATTTAGGGTAAAAAACTTCACCTTATTCGCTAAAGAAGAAGGATTCTCCACCATAGAACATATTGGCCGTCTCACGGTGCAATGTGGAGAAGTTGCCAATTATGACAACTTTGATAATCTCAAGCTCAGGTTATTTCCTAATTCTTTGATAGGGGATGCTTTCACTTGGTACTCGAAATTTCCAAGGAACTCCATCAACACATGGTGGGAAATGGAGTGATCATTCCATACTCAATTCTTTCGAGCTGAACCAAAAGTGTTCGTTGCCGAATTATCAAGATTGGTACAAAAGCTTAGTGAAACCACTAATTCTTACATTGCTTGTTTCAAGAAACTGAGAAACAGTTGTTTCATTTATATTCCAGAGTCATAATTTGTGAAGATGGCTTAGCGGGGATTGGATATACACTTCGGAAAAAATTTCAAGGTATGGATTCTTATGATTTATATGATATGGTAGCAAAGGTAGTTGAATATGAGGAGCTGTTAAAAGAAGAAGGAAGGAGGAAGAAGTCTTCTATGGGGATTTACTATTAGAAAGTAGAAGTAGCTACAGCTGAAATCACACCAGAGAATAAAATATGGGTTTGCCCTGCATTAGCTAAACCTAAATTTGTTGAGGTAACGAAGAAATAACCTACAGCGAAGAAACAACCTATTGATAATAATACTAACTATACTTTTGACATCTCCAAAATGGAGGAAATCATTGACTTTTTTATGGTAGGAAAAGTTCGTGACATTTATAGTAAGACACAAGATACCATCTCCTCAGGAGATGAAACAGAAGGACTACTGCAAATATCATGATGTGTGGTCCATACCACCAACACTTGTTGGACCTTGAAGAATATGATCCAGGAAAAGAAAGATATACAAAGGCATCTTGTGATTCCCTAACAAGGATGCCATGTTAATTGACAAAGATCAATTTCTTGCGGTGGCAACAACCATGCATGCTATTGACATGAGTTTGCGGGACTATCTAGAAATCAAGCGAAAGCTGAAGAAGAAGTCATAGATGTGGGAACCCAAAGCCTATGTTCCTTAGAATTTCCAAGCTCACAACTAAACTCATACAGAGAAAAATAGATGGGACCATTCAAGTGCAATTTTTGTTAAGCCGCCAGTCAATACTACCCCAAGAAAATGGCAACTAGCGAAACATAAGAAGTTCCTAGCACCTTTGACCAGAACCCAATGAAGGAGAAACCAAAGGCAATATGCTACTTATATGTGGAGTTTATATGGCACTGAACGACCTTTGGTCAAACGCAAGAGTTGGACATGGGTCCGTAAGGAAAGCAAGCATGAATATGGTCAGCCAATGATACTGGACCATATGAAAAGTAGTTCAAAATTCAGGTACCATATAATTGTGCTACTGCCACCTTAGTGTTACCATCTGTTTGGCAGGCAAAGAAGCAAATGAAAAAAAGGAGACATGACAAAGTTAGAATCATCAATGAAGAAAGGTCGCCCCTTTAGCTTTGTGACAGTACAGACAATGGATGAAGAAATTCCAAAACGAGTGGTCCTAAAGAAACCTTCAATCCAAATTTTACAACATATCAAATCCCGTGTACGTCAAAGCATGAATGAATGGGCACGATATTGACAGAGTACTGGTGGATAATGTCTCAGCAATCAACACTATCAGATCCGATGATCAGTTCTCAGTGTTAAGTAAAAATGAATATGATTCAATCCTAATGAATGTAACAATGGTAGGTTTTACTGGATAAATTACTAATACGATCAAAATATTGCCAGTAGATCTCACAATTGGACAGCAGCCTTCCATGATGGCCTTTTGTGTTATTAACAGTCAGGCCAATTATTAGGCTTTGTTCGGAAGAGACTAGATTCACTCCAATTGGTGTATCCCATCATCTATGCACCAACTCCCAGTATGTTAGACGGGGAATGATGTGGAGATTATTTGGGCAGATGATCACCCATTCAGGGTTGCTTTCATGTAGAAGCTCGTTATTACCATGTTGAATGTGTCCCAATCCAATTCACCATATAAAAAAGATGCAGAAGACCGCAAAATAACTATTACAACCAACGACCAATATTCCTTTTAGGCCGAGGAGGTTGGAGCCAATTATTGAAGAAATCCCATGATGATGCGGCTTGAGAGAGAAAAATAGGAAGTGGCGACAACAATAAACAAGATAGTTGTGCAAACTATCATGAATAAGATTGTGAACGAAGAGGTTAATGAAAAAGAGATGGTCGTATTGTCAAACTGCTAGATGGTCGTGGAAGAGATGATCATGGAAGAGAAAGATGGCTGTATTGTCAAACTGCTAGACAAAGAATTACAGTGGAGCGACCTGAAAGTAGCACCGACCCGATTGGTCGATTTAAAGACTGAGACTCAAGATTTGTTGGAAGAAGTAAACTTAGGGGCAAGATGAACCTAGAATCACCTAAATCATATCTACTTTGGATCCATCTTTCAAGGTACAACTCATACATTTACTTCATGAGTTTCATGGTTGCTTTGCTTGAGATTATTATGAAATGCCAAGATTGAGTAGAAAGTTGGTAGAACATAGACTACTTATAAAGCCAGGATACAAGCCCTATCAACAACCACAAAGAAGAATGTCTTTAGAAATGGAACTGAGAGTGAAAGAAGAAATACAAAAGCTTATCAGGGCCGGGTTCATTCGACCAACCAGGTACGCTGAATGGTTAGCTAATATTGTACCGATAGTTAAGAAAAATGGCAAAATACGAATTTGTGTTGATTTTAGATATTTGAACATCGCCACACCATAAGATGTGTATGTTATGTCCATTGTTGATATGCTTATGGATGACGTGTCCCAACATGAGTTACTGTCTATGATGGATGTCTTTTCTAGGTACAACCAAATCTTCATCGCAGAAGAAGATTTTACAGCATTTAGGTGCCCAGGAGCATTAGGCATAAATGAATGGATAGTAATGCCATTTGGCTTGAAGAACGCGGGAGCCACCTAAAAACGTGCTATGAACATGATTTTTCACGATCTGATTAGCACGAAGCTAGAAGTATATATTGACGACATCATCATGAAATTGGTAAAAGCCAACATTCATCTTGTTGATCTTAGATTAACATTCGAGAGAATAAGATAGTACCTTATGAAGATCTTATGAAATGCGCATTCAAAGTTAAGACCGCCAATTTCCTAGGCTTTCTAGTCCATTAGAGAGGTATGAAAGTTGATCAAAATAAGACCAAGGCTATCTGCCACGCGCAATCACCAAAAAATAAGCAACGACTCCAAAGCTTCCTTGGATAGGTAAACTACCTCAGAACATTTATATCTAACCTTGTAGGTAAAACCAATGTATTCGTAGAGTTGTTGAAATTGAAGAAAGAATACATCTATAGATGGGAGTCAAAACATGATGAGGCATTTCAAACTATCAAAACCTACCCAACAAATCTCCATTCCTCATACCACCTAATAAGAGAAAGCCATTGAAATTATATATCTTAGCAATCGATGATTCAATCAGATACCTGCTCACTCAAGATGATGACTACGATAGGGAAAGAATAGTTTACTATATTAGCAGATTATTGTTAGATGTCGAGTAACGATATTTAGTTGTGGAAAAACTACGTTTGACACTGTATTATGCCTAAGTCAAACTGAGGCATTACATGCTCCAAACAAAGGTGTATGTGATTTCAACATTAGACTTGATCAAACATATGTTGTGAAGCCTTTGCTAATAGGAAGAATAGGCCATTGGTCTCTAGCTCTAACTGGATTCAATCTCAAATGGAGACTACAATAGGTCGTAAAGGGACAGGCCTTAGCTAAATTCTTGGCAGTTCATCCATGTCTAGAGGCTCTAGAGAGTTTGCAAGACATGATTCCTATATTGGCAATTCAAGAGGAATAGGAATGGGACCTCAGATTTGATGGATAAAGTACAGAAAAATCAGTCAAAGCTGAGATTATCATTCAATCGCCAAGAGGTACAAAAACTACCTTGGCTTTTAATTTAGATTTTGATTGCACTAACACCAGGCCAAGTACAAGCCTTTGATTATTGGCATGGAGATTTTGTATGAAATGGATGCCAGGAATATTATGGTGTTGGAGATTCTCAGATGGTGTTAAATCAATTATCTAGAGAGTATAAATATGCAAGTCTTGCCCTAGCACCATATTACATCAATGCCATACAACTCCTTGATGAATTTCATGTGGTCGTGTTGAAGTATGTTCCACGAGATCAAAACTATGAAGCCAATAGATTAGCCCAACTTGCATCCATCCTAATACTCCAGGAAAATATAGTACAACAAGTTATTATGTTAGAGAGGTGTTCCTATCCATCTATCAGAGAAAGAGGCATGTCAGTCAAGTGCTTAGTCCTTAACGAGCAGATGAAAGATTGGATGAAGGAGTTCATTAACTATTTGCATATCCAAATGATAGAGTCTCAAGGAAGATCAAAGTACTGGGACAAAGTTATGTCTTGATGGAAAATGAATTTTTTCAGAAAAGGAGCTAACAGATTGTTATTATGTTGTCCCAATTTCATGAAATGCGTTAAAATCATGTAACAAGTACACGAGGGTATCTGTGGGGCACATCAAGCCAGCCCAAAAATGCATTGGTTATTAAGATGGCATGGCTATTTCTGGCTAACTATCATGAAGGATTGCATCCAATATGTTAAGGAGTTCATTAACTATTTGCATATCCAAATGATAGTCTCAAGGAAGATCAAAGTACTGGCACAAAGTTATGTCTTGATGGAAAATGAGTTTTTTTTTCTTCAGAAAAGGAGTTAACGGATTGTTATTATGTTGTCCCAATTTCATGAAATGCGTTAAAATCATGTAACAAGTACACGAAAGTATCTATGGGGCACATCAAGCCAGCCCAAAAATGCATTGGTTATTAAGATGGCATGGCTATTTCTAGCCAACTATCATGAAGGATTGCATCCAATACGCTAAGGGCTGCCAGAAGTGTCAAAAATTGGCAGTATTCAAAAAGTTCCTACAGTTGCTATACGACCCATCATGAAACTATGTCCATTTAGGGGATGGGCATTGAACATTAGTGGTAAGATCTTCCCAGCTTCATCAAAGGGACATCACTTTATTTTGGTTTCTACTGATTACTTTACAAAGTGGGTAGAAGCAGTACCCCTAAATAAGGTAGAGCAAACGGAGGTGATAGATTTTATCAAAGAGCTCATCTTCAAATTTGGGATTCCAGATACCATTGCCAACAATCAAGGAACGATGTTTACTGGAAGCGAAGTAAAAGCTTTGACAGGAGGACTATGACATCAAACTACTCACGTCTACTTGTCACGCCCCGATCCGCCGGGCACGTGACATGTAACAACATACACTCCCGACCGTTCATTTTTTTTTAAAAAATAATAACACTTAATTAACACAATAAAATATATATACGTATACAAAAGCATATATATTTATATTTTTATATAAAAATATAGCTACATAAAACCCAGCTGAGACTCCCGCTCAGTACCCCAACTCTCTCTCGGTTTATGCAACCTCTTACACTGCAACCAGGTATGTACACCAACTCCTCTGTCTTGTCTGCACCCACGGTCCGACTGGCCATCACCACTCCATCTGTTCAAAACACAATAAGGGGAAGGGGGTGAGCCGAAGCTTAGTAGGGAATACTGCATTCATACATACACAACACAGTTAGATATCAACAGTAACCTATCAATATAACAACACTCCAATTTCCCGTCTCCCTCCGTAACCCACTCGTTTCTCTTTCCGACCTCCTCGCCAGAGACCATATTCCTCCGCGTCCCGACCTCATCGCCGGAACCATTCCTCTCCGTTTACCAACCTCCTCGCCGGAAGCTATTTTCTCCGCTTGCCGACCTCATCGCCGGAAGCAATCTATGAGTAAGGAAGGTAGGCACCTTCTTCTACCCGGGACTTGCCACCCCTTCACTATGTGGCCGCATAGTGAATCCTTACACGGATTTCCACCCACTGTACGTACAGGGCCATTTCCACATCTCTGCAATCTCCACATCACAACGCCCACAATTTCCATAACCTCCAAATATAAACAAATGTTCAATCACACGCATTCAGTATAAAGACAACTCTTTTCTCAATGAGAAGCAGGGGTTACCACATAACGGAATTATACACGGCAACCATTTACACTCAACATGCACATGCAATCCACATTAGCAGTAGGCACTTTGGCCCAAGTATTCATTTCACATTTTACCACCAAACATTTATATCCAAAATTCACAACTCCATTAAATAAACGCAGGAATCATCGATCAAACAGAATTACAAAAATTCCCAAAATAATGCAAAGTTATAGTATTCCCTATCTCGTGAAACGTGCCTCACATATTACTCGAACCAATGCTTCCCCGTATAATTTTTCGACGTGCATCATTAAGCCTCATATACAATTTCTACACCCCAAATGCACATACAAGATCACAAATACGTTTAAATATTGTATAAATACATAAAATGTACGATTTAGTTGAACGGGTCAAATAGTACCCGAAATACCCCTATTCTGGCCACCGGAGATCCGGCAACTTTCACCAGAAAACACCTATTGGGCTTTGTAGTACTCACCAAGACGAACTCAATGGTGGTCATCTCGCATCGATCGGAGGTCGGAGGAGGGAGAAATCGACCGTCAAAGTTTGTGAAGGCCAAAACTTTCAAGAGGTTTTTCTGGAGATATACAGCTCCGATTGAGGTGATTCTTGAAGCAATTTCATACGTCTTGAAGAGACGAAGAGATTGGTACCAATTTTGTGACCAACGGTGGCCAGACGAGGGAGATCGGCTCCGTCGAAGTCTGACGCGCGTAAGTTGCGTTTCTCTTTTTTTTTCCGTTTCTGTTTCAGCTTCGTCTTTTCTTTCTTTTCTTTTTTCCTGTTTCTTTCCTTTTTTATTTTTTTTATTTTTTTCCTCCCTCTCTCGACACTTCTGAAGTTCTCTCCTTTCATTTCCTGTTTCTTTTCCTCTTTTTTTTTACATATTTAATACTTTTTCTCAATCATATATCTCATTTAACACATATTCATTCCCCTTCCTTTTTACTCCTTAATCCCATTTCCTTAGTCTTTTACAACAAAATACTCCCACCATTTTCACTCTATCAATCTTCCAATCTCAACAAATTTCTCTTCTTAATTCCCCCAAATTTTCGTAATATTATTTGTTTTTCTTTTTTTTTCCCTTTTCCCGAGTGAATTATTTTAGTCCGGATTTATTTAAGAAACCCCCCAACACGTGTCACCCATATATTCGTTATTTTCATTTTTTTTCCGGGTTAGGGTGTCACACTACTCTATACTACACTCAAGTTAACGGGCAGGCAGAAGCTTCAAATAAAATAATTATTTCTATCTTGTAGAAAACCATCGAAGATTACCCTAAATCTTGGTATAAGATATTGTCAAAAGCATTGTGGGCCCATTTTATATCTAAAAGAACAAGCACAATGTCTACCTCTTTTGCCGTCACCTATGGATATGATGTAGTTTTGCCTATGAAACTAGTGGTTCCTACCTTAAGGATCATGAAACAACATCACCTATCAGGCAAAGAATATATAGAAGCCATGTCTATGGAATTGGAACAATTGGACGAGGTAAGGATAGAAGCTCTGAATAGAATGATTGTACAAAAGAAGATGGTATCCAAAGCATATACCAAGAAAGTGAAGAAGAAAGTTTTCCATGAAAACCAAATTATGTGGAAGGTAATCTTACCACTAGGAACAAATGATAGGAAGCTGGGCAAGTGGTCTCTAAGTTGGGAAGGTCGATTCAAGGTGCATAAAACTAGACAAGGCAATTCTTATTGGTTAGCAGATTTGGGTGGTCAACCACATAAGAGATACCTACATGTATATAGGTTATCAAACATATATCAAGGTATGCAATTCATTCAATAATCAATAAAGGGTCTCATTCTTCCTAAAAATCAAATTAGACAAGGACTCAAACGAAAGACCAATGAGTAATACAAATCGCTCTTTAAATGATATGAATCTCGAAGGAATGAAAAATGGTTAAAAATCCCTACCTCGTTATCCAAGCAAAACTAAAACTCAATTACTTGACTTTAGGGTTTTAGCTTTTCCCAATCTAACAATATGGCAATGCCCAAAATCATTTTCGTCAAAACCATAACCCTATTTTAATATATCAATCACCAATTACTCAAAAAAAAAACTTACCTTTTCTCAAGCCAAGGTTTTCCAATCATTGACTATGCCCAACCAAGTTCACAACTTCAATCCACTCAAGAATCTAGTAATTACCATCATAATTAATATTAAATCAACATGCCCAAACTAACATTTGCACTTAAACAATACAAATCATCCAAAAGATCAAGAAAAAATCCTTACCTTTCTCTCTCTAAAATCACCAAGGCTTGAATCTTAAACTTCAAGCTTATAATCCCCAAATCAACAATGAAATCTATGAATGAATCCACAAACAAGTCTCAATCAACCTATTTTATCTATGATTCCAACAAAATCCAAGATTCATACACATCTACAAAAAAAACTGTAAAAACCCAACTTTAGAAATCAAGGTTTCTTACGTTTAATCTTGTTTTAAGCTCTCTTGATTCTTCAATCTTTGCCAAAAAATTCTCAAGAAAACAAAGTTTCTGGTTATCACCGTGTACAATCATAGGTTGAATTGGGTAGAGATAAATTTCTTTTAGTAAATTATTTATCCAAACAAAGCTCTAGAGTTGCACAAGCCATATGTAATACCCCGGATTTATAAATAGCTCGTATATTACAGTAAGGTAAGATTAGGTGGTAATTTAATATGAATTGCGTAAAATGAGGGTTGTTAAAAATTATGGGTATAGAAATCGACAAAATTAGTGTCGAAATAGATTGTTTAGAAATTTATGAAAATTAAATGAAACATTAGTGGAGGAAACAATTAATTAGCAACACAGTGTATATAAGAAAAGGGTAACGGAGATAAGGGTAAAGGGTCAAACCAGAGAGTAAATAAAATAACATAAAAGGCATGGATACCGAGGGGGAAAACCCTAAAAATGTTAACAGGAGAGAGAGTGAGAGACGGACGGCGACGGAATCGAATCCGACGGAAGGATCAACCATTTTCGGCAATCTTGGTGTCAGTTTGAAGAGGACGACGAGAGCAACTGAACCGTGCCACTTTCGTACGAAATGGAGGAGGAGCCACCGAGATACGGCGGAAAGAACCTCACGACGGTTGCATCTTCTTGGAATTGAATCGCCCTACCCCGACCATTGATCAGGTAACCTCCACCGCCATTAGGTTCTCCGGTCCATGGGCTTTCGATGGAGGGTAGGCATGCACGTTATCGCCGGGTCTGTGACCCGCGTGAGAGAGGGGAGGTCAACCGGGTCAACCCGACCCGGTTGACCAGAATTAAATAATTAATTTTTAATAAATTAATAATGAATATTTTAAGTATTATAAACTGCAGGAACCATTTTGTTTATAACTGAATTAGTGAGATTACGAAAGGGTGCCAAGGTGCGTCATAGAACTGGAGTATTAATTGAATTGTTTTATTGCTATGTGCGTATTGGATGATTGTGATTGATGATTTGTTGATTAATGTGATTATATGGGGGTGTATATGTGCTGAAATTTACTATTGACTATTGATTTGCGAGAATTATGCATGACATGGCATTTCATACTGTAAGGTTTATATAATGGAGAAAATATTTTTATAAACCTAGTATAACTGCTATAGGGAGGGTGTACTGTTAAGGTTATTGATATGACTTACGGAATTGGAAAGAAAAGAAGAGAATAAAGTTTAAGTATAGGACGATGTTCTAAAAGGTACTGAAAGAAAATCTCGATCGGTTGCTCTGTAGTAGTTTACTAGAGTTAGGGGGCCCTAGTACTGGATAAATGTTTAAATTGGCTATGTTTCCTTAATAAAGAAGCTCATGTGGATACATGCATAAAAGTGCTACTTGTTGGGCCTTGACACATTATGTTCTGTGACGCAGGTGATGATGAGTATGCTGAATTTGCTGTTGATGGTGATGGCGTGGATCCTCAGTGAGGTGCTCATGTAGAGGTGGCTTGTTCGAGGAATAGTTAGTTGAATAAATTATTTAAGTGTCGTTTTGGTGATTAGAATTTATGTTCCTATGAATAAGTGGTTTACCGCGGATTTGATATTGAGTAATTACTATGGGGTTATTCGATTGTGTTTTAGTGCGTGATGTTGTATTGTTATTGGATGCTATGTACCTAATAATTAAGATACTATTTTATTTACAGTGATTTGTTAGTATTTTGTTTAGAGTAACTCTAGAGTTTGTCTGAAAATTTAATAACATACGAGGAGTAGCGCCGCTCGTTGGAGTTAATAAATTGACTTTCATGGGTTGGGGCGTTACACCATAGCTCTGCACTCTAATTTTGTAGAAGACCTGGGTACTATCTTTTGCTTATTTGATTTCCATAAAATGAGTGAATGACCTAATTTGATGCAAAATTCAATAATTGATCTCCTCGTGTCAATGCATGATGCTCAATTCGAGTCACAAAAACCTTCTACGTGCAAGATGTTAGTTGCAGGATATAGTAGACCCTAGTCTAGGGTTCCCTATATATACATATACAAATTTCAATACACGTAATGCATTCAAAATTCCTTGGCCTTCCTACTCTGATCACTCGCAATCGAAAGGATCTCTTTGGATTTATCAAAGAGAGGGTTTGGAAGAAGTTAAAGGGTTGGAAGGAGAAATGTCTATCTTTAGCTAGCCGAGCAATCATGATTAAATCTATCATTCAAGCAATTACAACATATGCTATGAATATTTTCAGATTTCCCAAAGTGCTCTGTGAAGAATTGGACTGATTGTCTAGAGAATTTTTGTGGAGTGGCTCTTCGAATAATAGGAAGATGCATTGGGCGAATTGGCAAAAGGCATGTCAGCCTATGTCAAAAGGTGGCTTGGGCTTCCGGGATATGAATTCCTTTAATTTTGCTCTTTTGGCTAAACAATGGTGGCGCCTTTTAAATGATGAAGGATCTTTATGCAGTCGTATGATGAAGGCCAGGTATTATCTAAATAAATATTTGTTTGTCTGCTTCTAGGGGTTCAAATCCCTCTTATGTTTGGTCAAGCATTCTTTCGGCCATAAATTTGCTCAAAAGTGGCAGGTTGGCAATGGCGTTTCTATAAATGCTTGGAAAGATCCATGGATTCCAAGTAACTCGTCAGGTATGCCTATTCCCTTAGACTTGAGTAGGAATGATGATTTATGAGTTTCAGATTTGATTTCGTATAATCCAAAATGCTAGAATGTGAGCTATATTTCTTCTATTTTTGTTCCTGCCTCGATGAATGAGATTCTCTCCATACCATTATCCGTTTGTAATATTAAGGACTCTTTTATGTGGACTCCGAATAGTGAGGGGAGCTTTTCTGTGAACTCAGCTTACAAATTGGTTATTTCAAATACTGTTTCAACTGTTTTGAACTCTGTGGCTATTTTGGATAATCCTATTATGTGGTCCAAGTTGGGTAAATTATGTTTACCCCTTAGGATGTCTAATTTTATAGGTGCCTTGGCCATGATGCACTCCCTATCCTAGATAATCTTATTAAAAGAGGTATGACAATTCTGGCTGATTGCCCTTGTTGCAATATCCATATGGAATCTAGCTTTCATATTTTCTGGTCATGTTCATGGTCTCAATGTCTTTGGCGTATTTATTTTTCTGAGTTCTGCTCTTTAACTGGAAATGTTCCTGATCTTGCAACTTGGGTAGCTCAAATTCTATCTTCTTATCCAAAGACTTTAATGGAAGATCTGTTTCGAATTCTCTATTTTATATGACTTGCTCAAAACAGTTTGGTTTATGATGACTCTGGAAATTCAATTTATGATGTGCTGTTCAAAGCTTCCATGATGAAATCAGTTCCCTCTTTAGTTATTGTTTCTCCCCTCCAAGTTCAAAATGCACCTTCTCATTGGGTAAAACCCACACCTGGTAGACTTAAAATTAATATTAATGTTGCTTGGTTTTCCACTAGCTCCTCTACAGGTGTGGGTGTTGTTATCTGAGAATCTTCTGGTGTGGTGGTTGTTTCTAGTTACAAGAATATCCTTGCAGCAAGAGGCTGCATTTATGCTGAGGTTGAAGCTTTTTTATTTGGCATTGAACTAGGTCTCTCCATGAATATTTCTTCTTTTATTATTGAAAGGGATGCTCTGATTATTCTTGCTGCACTTAAGGCCAATAAAGTGCCTTCAGCTCCTTATGGTTTATGTGTTGATGCTGCACTCTCTCTAATGCACGGCTTGGATTGGGAGGTTTCTCACACTTCTCGATTGAACAACTCAGTTGCAGATCATCTTGCTTTCTTAGGAACTTAAGTAAACTCTCTTGTAACAATACTAGGAAATGTTCCTAGTTCGTGCATGCATTTAGTTTGTAATGATGCCTCATTTTAATGAAATTTATGGTTTTTCTTTAAAAAAAAGAAAAAAGAAAACACAAATTCAGCATGAACAGATGATATTAGAAAAATATGTTTTTAGTATGTTTTATCTATGCAATTTTTAATACGAATAGTTCTGTGATTTGTTCAATAAAAAAATTATAATAGTAATGCATTGCACCGATACACAAAAAGAGGATCGGGCTATCCATGGGTTCAGCATGAACAGATGATATTAGAAAAATATGCTTTAGTATGTTTTATCTATGCAATTTGTAATACGAATAGTTTTGTGATTTGTTCAATAAAAAATTATAATAGTAATGCATTGCACCGATACACAAAAAGAGGATCGGCTATCCATGGGTTCAGCATGAACAAATGATATTAGAAAAATATGTTTTTAGTATGTTTTATCTATGCAATTTGTAATACGAATAGTTCTGTGATTTGTTCAATAAAAAAATTATAATAGTAATGCATTGCACCGATACTAGAGCTGCACATCGGGTCGGGTCTCGGGTTATCGAACTGGGTTTGACCCGACCTGGTTATTTTTTAAAACCTCAAACCCGATTCAATAGCCCGGTTGTAAATTGAGCAAATCAGCAGCAAATCTTTTTTTTTCCTTTTTCAAGTTGTCCAAAAGATAGAGACTAAGTTACAGTCTTACAAATAAATAATATAAACAAAAAGTTAAAAACATATTCCATCAAATAAACTAAGTGAGCATCAAAATTATAAGACCAAGCAAAGCATGGAATTTGCATAGCCAAAACCTAATGGGATCCATCCCATTGTAGTTGAGACTTGAGAATAACTTTCCATTCTTTAGAACACTAACAGTTATCAAAATTGGTAAGAATATGATATGGAAATGAGGTTGCCAAAGCCTACTATCACTATGCTTACTTGCTTGGCTTCTTCAGAAACCATGGATTAGGGAAGTGCTTACACAACACCGAATCAAAGACTAACAAAACAAAAATCATCACAAGCATACCGATTCAAATTACCAGATAACCTCTTTGAGAGCTTCAAATTGAACTCTTGTATTTCGCTCAGTTTCCTTCTCAAAGCCAAAACATCGTTGTCCTTTTTATCAATTTCTTCTTGCAAGCGGTTCGAAACAATCCCAAGAATTCTCAGCTTGCTCTGATTCTCTTGCACTCGAGCTTCCAAGGAAGACCCGATCGGCAACTCAGCACCAAACTCAGGATTCCTACAAATTTCCCTGTAAAACTGCTTGAGGTCAGATAATCTCTGCAAATTCGAGTTCAATCACAAGATTCTCGAAAGCTTGAAGCAAAATCAGAGATTGGAGAATCACCTTGAAAGTTGAAACTTGAGGCGTGAGACTGTGAAATCAGAAAGCTGAGCTTTTGAGATGCCGCCTCTACGCCTTCTCCCATCGCGAATTGGAAGTTTGGAACGATGGCACTGTGTGGATTGTGGAACTATGGCTGTCGAACTAGAAGTCCTGATCTTGAACGGTGGAATGGAACCCTATTTCTTTTCTTTCAATTTTTAATTTTAATTTCTTTTCTTTCACTTATACACTTAATAGTTTAGTAATTTAGATAATAGTTTATTTAAGTTATTTTTTTTCAATTTTTTTTTCATTATCATTCACCCGATAACCCGAAAATCATCAAAACCCGGACCCGATACCCGGTTTGATAATTCTGAGTTCGGACCGGCTTTTACTCGGTCGTTATCGAGCCGGACCGGGTTGGCCCGATAATGACCGGGTTACCGAGTCGGGCAGGAAACCCGATACTCGTGTGCAGCACTAACTGATACACAAAAAGTGGATCGGGCTATCCATGGCGGCCCTCTTATACCCTGAGCTCAGATTGTACGACAAAGGGCTCAAGGTTGGGACTATTTCTAAGCTCGTTTAACCTAACACGCCACAGTGGCATACAATGCACAAGCAATGGGGACTCAAGCCCCACACCCCCATTTTTTTTTTAAAAAAAAAGAAACTACTTATATAAATAAACATATTTGGGTGTGAGAGTAAAATACTCAAGTGAAAAACCCCTCAAATGTTAAAATTAATCTCATTTCATAGAAGTTTAGTTTAAAAATTCTAATTTCTTGCACGGAAGTTGAGTCGGCCTTGCAAATAAATCTTTCCATTGCTTGTCTGTGGCATCGAGGGCAAGCCAAAGAGAGAGAAAATCCTAAATTTGAGAGGGTTGAAATAAAGAGAGAAGTTTGGGGGAATTCTAATAAATGGTTGCACTTATTATGAGTGTAGAGAGCAACCACAATGATTGTTTTTTTATTGGCCTAGCAAACTCATATTTTGAATCCCACTTTATTACATAAAATTCAAATTACATACATTTTTCGACAGAGTCATATCAGCAAAATATATTTTTTAATACAGTCACATCAGTAAAATACAAATCCCAAAATATTTTATTATCCCAATTTTAGTCAAGTCAACCATCTTCCTATATCCTCCTTACCATCTCTGTCAAATTTACATCAAAATCAAGATTGAATCCCACATTTATTACAAAAAGTCAAATCGCATTATCATCTACATCACTAAAACACATATTACAATATAGTCAGATCAACAAAACATATATTTCAATATAACTACATCAACAAAAACACATATTTTTACATAATTTATTGGTCCAGTAAAATGCAACCATTGTGATTGCTCTAATTGTATGAAATAAGTTTTTTTTTCCTTTTGGAAATTTCAAATTCTAAAGAAACAATTGCTCTGCTAGAATTCTCCGACATTTATCAAATGTTTGGTGAGCTGGCACGTACAGCTTTCACGTGGCTCAATTTTATTGGGTCAGACATATCACATCGTGTTGTCCAACCCACAGAATAATTTCTCCTCCCTTCACCGTCCAATTTCATCAGAATATGCCTTTTTTTTATTCTTATCTGCATCACATTCGCAAACACAATTCCAACGTCCTTGTCATTGTTAATAACAGGCAAAAAGGAATCTCAATATCTCATATAACGGCGCTAAAATCTCGTCACAGACTCTCAAACGGTACCTGTAGTACACACCTCGTACGGTGGTAGGCGTGGACCAACCGAAACGAGACTGTTGGACTTGCTTCTATAAGAATCGGAGAACTCTGCAGTCTGCACTTTATCTTCGTAGTTGATCACATTCTTCGCGTTTGGTGGGTTTGTACGCATTTGCATTCTCCGAGTCTCTCTCTTCGTCGAATCTTAAGAGCTTTGCTTGTATTGTATGGCCGCCAATTCAGGTAGCGTCAGAGGGATAAGGAGCTTGGGGAAGCGAGTCGTGAACCAGATCTGCTCTACTCGCTCTCACTCTGCTTTCGCCGCCAGGTTTCATCTCCTTCAATCACTTGAATATCACTCTTCCTTTTATGTTTTTGTCTTTGGCGATTGTTTGAGCGATCTTGTTAGATACAGTTCTCTTTGAAAACTGGTGCATATCTTGATTTGTTCTTTTGGAGATCATTTCTTCACTTCCTGATTTTGTTGTTTTTGGGAAAAGAATAGTAGTAACTGTGAACATTCCGGGGAAAGATTTGCTGCTTCTTTCAATGACTTGTTTTTGGAGATCTATCATATCTTTAATTGCAATTTTGATTGAATTTCCTAATTCGGACAAGGATGAGTGGAGAAGAGATCCTATTAAAGATCATCATCGCGTTTATTGCTTGCCGTTTAAAATGGATGGATAAGGACTGCTGGATCTGGACATTTCTCATCAACGGCGATATTGCACCGCCGATGTTAGGGCACATGTGTAATTACATTTGCTCTACACCCTTCCAGGCTTCCATCGAAGGAGTTATCTCCTTTGACTGAATACAAAATTACTTTCTTTTTCCTTTTG
Source organism: Euonymus europaeus (assembly GCA_963580455.1). Classification (NCBI taxonomy): domain Eukaryota; kingdom Viridiplantae; phylum Streptophyta; class Magnoliopsida; order Celastrales; family Celastraceae; genus Euonymus; species Euonymus europaeus. The sequence continues at coordinate 8,359,921 of OY756961.1, read as the reverse complement.
ACAAGGCTCCATTTGAGACAGCTTACGAACTGTAAAAAATAATTAACTTATAAGGTATGAAATAATTTGTTAAGTATTTGGTGAAATATATAGTAGATAGTAAAATTTATTAAATTTGATTTAAAAGATATAAAATAAAAAATTTGAGGAAATAATATGATAATTGTATAAATTATTGTAATTTGTTCTTTTATGATTTTTTTGATAAATTTGTTTATTTTTACTATAAATATTCATGCGAGCTTATGTCCCATGCAATTGATTGTGTGCTGTTGCTCCAAGCCCAATTCTCTTCGATGCTTTACAGCAACCTGAAACTCTCATACAATCATGTTTATCACCGTGATTTATTTTTAATGTTTTTCACCAAGCCACGGCGCTAGTTTGCCCTGAGGAAGTGCTAAGATTGTTCTTTTTTATCTTAAACAATTTTCAATGACCAGTTGGTAATTCCTATTTGTATCCCATGATTTAGAAGAAGTTTCCTATGTTGCGCTAAATATAAAATTTTCGTTCTTGGTTACTATTTGTCAGAAATAGTGCCATAATCCATGTCCTTGCATGTTAAAAAAACTACACTATCATTCTATCAAATTGGGTTCTTTGGCTATCCCATCAATTGATGGATGATAATAAAGATGGGAATAACAATGTTAAATAATGATGATGAATGCAGGAGGGCTGTTCACACATCTGTGTATGACAAGAACTTCGACGATCAGATACGACCGGCTGTAGTGCCAGATGAAGTGATCCAGTCCCAGTCGGACAAATACTGGGCGCCACATCCAAAAACTGGCGTATTTGGGCCAGCCACTGAGCAATCTGCAGCCGGCGGGGAACATGGTGTCCATTCCTCAGCCGAGAATGGTGATCCCGACTCTGTTTTGGAAGAGAAGGCCTGGTTCCGCCCCACCAGCATTGAAGACTTGGAGAAGCCTCACCACCTTTGATGAACTATTTACGTGTGCTTCCCAAATCTGTAAAATATGTTTGCCGTAGCTTAAGTACTATTATGCCAAGAGGCTAGGAGCTTGAAATAAAATTGGGTCGATTGTTGATACTCCAAAATGATTAATTAGTACTATATCTCCTACTATTTCTGGTGTTCTTGTTTTCAACGAACCTACGGATGCGGATACTACATTGATGGTATTTAGGTTTGTGTGTTTGTTAAATTTCTACTGTACTTTTGTTATGAAATACTACATTGATGGTATTTAGGTTTGTGTGTTTGTTAAATTTCTACTGTACTTTTGTTATGAAATACTACATTGATGGTATTTAGGTTTGTGTTTGTTAAATTTCTACTGTACTTTTGTTATGAAATACTGCAAGATTGTTCCCTTGGTCTTATTCTACACATGGTCAGGGGCAGGTCAGGATTTTAGATGAAGGGGGTGAGAAAAATTAACGATCATTTACATATCATTTACATAATGTTTTGTAAATTCCGTAGGAATAAGAATAATTTACAAGTTGTTCCTAATCGGTATGACAAACTTGATAGGATCGTTGTATGTTTACTATGCTTTAACGTGTAGTACTGATTACCAGAACCGGAAATCAATTCACGGTTTCGAACACCTTTTGATTATCTTTGCAAGCACACACATACTTCTTCTCTCTCAAGAAAATCCACACCTTGTCTCTTCTCTTGGTGAAGTTACCCTTACACATAGGAGAGGTTAGGGATATAGTTACACCAAGTAACTTCTCTCAACCTCTCTTAACTTCTCTCATCCCACATCGGCGACCCAGCCCATATCCCTAAGTCCAACATCTCTCACTCGTCCATGCTGGTTGGACTCATTTTAAATGTGTCATAAAATTTATACTTGCATAAGAAATCATTCATACAGGTGAACGAACTGTGCGACCTGAAGCATACAGATAATGTGAGCTCCAATATAGAAATCTCATACATGTCATATTGAAGACATCAATCTCAAAATATAATTACTCCTGAAAGTGTACTTATATACCCCAAACATTTTGAATTACACAATTGAGTATTATTCAATCCTTCAAGCATTCTATACTCAATCTATCATAAAAATTAGAAGTATTCTAAATCTTATCAAACTCCTTTGAGTGAAATGATCCCGGTCGGTGAATACAAGCAACAACTGTAAACTAAAAAAATGTTTTTTCTTTCGTCCTTATATCAGTTAGATCTGAATTAATTCGTTTTCCTAGGAGTGCATCTTTAAGTCCAATCATTCCATGACTATTAGATATACCCTTAAGGTAGCAAACATTAATACATCACATCATGATATGGTTAAAAGTTACAAAGGGTAAAGTATTTGAGATCTATATTAAGATCTCTTTAGTACTCACATAGTGAAGAAGCAGGGATCCATTCTTTCACTTCCAATAGGTCGACTAGCACATGCAGTATGAATTGCATGCTATGACAGAGCTTCCCTTTTCTTATCCTAAGATAAAGAGTGTATGTCATTGCTCTCCGCATTAGAGGTAACACACCATACGAGTCTTAGTCTTGTCACCAAATCACAGGCGCCAAACCTGAAATTCTCATCTACTCGCTGTTATTAGTGTCAGATGACTAATTTCACACTCGGCTTCCATTATATAGACACATGAATGGCGAGGATACATTCATGTCGACTCTCTTATTTTAGAACCTCATCTCGATCCTAATCAAGGCGACTCCAAATTAATGGCTTTGAATTAGACTTTCTCCCACTGCGCTTGGGTAGCAAATTAAGCGCTATAATTCAAATAGTCTCATCTCCACTTGCCTTAGAAGCGCTAGAGGCGATTGCTCGTGTGAGTGTGCCAATCTTAGTCTACATGACATACTTTATTGAATTGTACAACTTGACTCTTACAGTATATACCATAAATGTTGAATAATACATATATATATATATATATATATCAATTCAAATATTCAATAAACTGTAAGCATCCTAATTACAAATTACATTCTACTCAAGCCTAGTGATTTTACATGTTTAACAAAAACATCCCTAGCTATTGGCTTGGTGAGTGGGACAGTCACTATGCTATTTGTAGAAATGTATTTTAGGACCACGTCCTTGTCATTTATTTCATCTCTAATATAGTGATATCTTTTCTTGGTATGTTTTGTCTTCTCATGATATCAAGGATCCTTGGCAATAACCAATGTAGCAGTGCTATCACAGAAAATGGTCACGGGTTCTAATAGCGATTTGACAACTTCTAAATGCTGCAGAAATCTTTTTAACAAAACTGCATCTTGCGTTGCTGTGGAACAAGCTATGTATTCAACCTCCATCATGGACAAGGCTACACAGGATTATTTTTGCTATTCCATAGAGCACTATCATTTAGCAAGAAAGTATATCTTGAGGTTGATTTGCTCTGATCTACATCTCCTCCCCAATCAGCATCAGAGTAACCAATCAGACACAAATCCTTATTTCCTTGATGACATAGCATGTAGTTTGAAGTTCTTTTCAAATACCACAAAATCCTTTTGACTGTCATCCTGTGCTTTTGACCTGGGTTCAATTGAAATTGGATAACCAAATCAACAACATAGAATATGTCGGGACGTGTGCATATCATTGCATACATTAGACTACCGACAGCACTGGCATAAGGTACTCTAGACATTTTCTTTTTTTCTTCTGGATTCTTGGGACACATATCAATACTTAGGCTCAAATTATTCTCAACAGGGGTATCCATTGAATTACTATCTTGCATGTGATAGCGCTCCAACATCTTTTTGATGTAAATCTCCTGAGACAAACCAAAAAGCCTTTTAGCACGATCTCTTATGATCTTCACACCAAGTACGTAACTAGCCTCACCTATATCTTTCATTTCAAAGTTTGATGATAACCACTTCTTAGCAGTATCAATCATCTCTTTCATATTTCCCAAGAATTATAAAACCACCATTCGAACGTTTTAAATACACGCAATGATCTTTTTACATCATCGTAAATCCATCCTTTTGGATTGCTCGATGAAATTTGATATTCCATTGCTTAGATGCTTGCTTGAGACCATATATGGATTGTTTTAGCTTGCAAACTTTGCGCATTTCCCCTTTAGTTTTTATATCCATTTGGTATAATTTTATGTCCATATGCGCAACTATAGCTAGAACGAGGTGAACGTAAGTAATTCTCACAACGGGTGAGAATGTATCTTTATAGTCAATTCTCTCTTCTTGTGTGAAGCCTTTTGCTACTAGTCGAGCCTTATATCTTTCTATATATGGATCCATCCTCCTTACGTTTAATTTTAAGAATCCATTCATTTCCAATGGATTTTCGCCCTGGCGGTAGATCAACCAAGTCCCATACTTGATTAGTTTTCATTGAGTCCATTTCTTCTTCTATAGTTTTATTCCATTCCTTAGCTTTAAGACCAGATAAAGCCTTTTTAATTGTTTTTGGCTCTTCATTGTTCTGTGGAGAAATCATGAATGCTTCCCGCTTAATCTCAAATCGACGACGTGGGATACGTACACAAATGCTGCGACGAGGTTGAGATTGCTCATGATCTTGCTCCATAGGAGACGGATCAGGCACTATGTTGCTCCACTTTCCCTAGGAGGATTATGAGTTTCCTCTAATCCGTCTACTAAGGTAGCACCATGTTCTAGATTTTCATAAAATTGGAAATCTTGATTAACCTCACCTCTCATAGGAAAGTCCTCTTCTAAGAAAATGACATTACGGGACTCAATTTCCATCACGTTCCCATAAGCTTTTTCACCAATGAAAACAAATCCTTTAGAGGTTTTAGAGTATCTTATAAAAATACACTTCTTCCCCTTAGGACCAAGTTTCCCGATTGATGAGAATTATTATGAACGTAAGTTGCACACCCCCAAAGGATGCGAATTTCCTAAATTAGGTTTATTATCATTCCATAATTCATATGGGGTGGATGAGATAGATTTTGAGGGTACAAGATTAAGTATGTAGGCAAAAGTTATTAACGCATCTCCCTAGAAGAAAACAGATAAATTACCTTGCACCATCATCGATCTAACCATGTCTAAGCGGGTCATTTTCCCTCTTTCTGCAACGCCATTTTGTTGCGGAGTATAAGGAATAGTAAGCTATCGAGCAATACCCTTTTCATCACAAAAACTTTTGAATTGGTCAAATAGATATTCACGACCTTGATCAGTTCTTAAAGTTTTGATCTTCGTGTTTAATTGATTCTCTGCCAAATTGGTTTATCGTCTGAAGTAGTCCAATGCATTAGACTTGTGAGAAATCAAATAGAAATTACCAAAAATCGTGAAATCATCTATAAAAGTGATGAAATAGAAAGCACCATGCCTTGCCCTCACATTCATTGGACCACAGATGTTGGAATGAATAAGCGGTATTGAAGTAGTGGCTCTTTTAGCTTTGCCAAATGGTATTCTAGTTGATTTTTCAGCAAGGCAATGCTCACAAGTGGGCATATCTACTTTGGCGAGTGATCTTAAAAGACCTCCTCGAGCCAATCTATTTAATCGATCTTGCCCAATGTGTACTAGTCTAACATGCCATAATTCAATATCAGTATTAGAAACAGAACTGGAATTTTCAACAACATAGATAGACGAATTGTCATTTACTACAATATTAGTGGTGTCCAACACTATAAAACCATCCAACACATAGCCAGAACCATAATAAATGTTTTCCAAAAATACTTTTACACAACCTTTATCAAATATAAGTTTGAAACTTAATTCTAGTAGAACAAGAATAGAAAAAGGATTTCGTAGAACTTCTGGAGCATAGAGCACATCATGAAGATAAAGCAGGCGACCACCCTGCAACTCTAGTTTGCAGGTACCGATCCCTAGCACGTCAGCAAAATCATAATTCCCCATGTATATATTCCTACTACCTTTAGGAATTCGATGAAATTCCACATATGTTGTTTGATCCCTTGCTATATGGTCGGTTGCTGCTGAGTCTACAGTCTAAAAAGGAACAATCTCAACTAGCATTAAGCAACTGCTAACATATAAGTTAGAAGGATGAATAGGTGAAAACAATAGCATTGACTCAGTGAAATCACGAGCAAAGTGACCAAGTTTGCCACAGTTAAAATAGTTCTTGTTTTTGCTCTTCATGCCACCGTGTTTCCCACGCTTGCGCTTTTGTCCACTAGAACTTGCTCCATCTCCTCTTTTGCCTTCTTGGAAACCCTTACCCTTCCAATTTTTGCATCCAGAGCCTTTCGCTCCTTGCGATTTGGACTTGGTCATGAAAGCTTCATTAGCAAGCTTCTCTGAGAAAATAAGATCTTTCTCAAGCACAACATGATGAGCAAAATCATCAAAAGTTTTGATGTTCTCATTATTAGTAAGGTTAACTTGCATGTGTTTCCTATTGTTCGGAAAAGTACGAATAACAGATTGGACTTGTTGTTCATCAGTCATGTCATGCCATGCCCTGCAACCCTCAATTCACTGATCATGTTAGACATGATCGTAAGATGTTGCCTCTTAGTGTCATTCTGGCGCTTCTTATATCCATCGAATTTGACGGTCAATTGATGAAGTCTAGTTGTTGAGGTTCCACCATATTGAATCTTAACAACATCCCAAACTGCTTGAACTGAACGGTGCCTTTCAAATCACAACATTAAATAATTTTTCATGTTGCTCAACATCAAAATGCGAGCAACATGATCTTTGCGCTTATAGGCTTGATAGGCTTCCTAGTCTCGCCTATGTTGAACAGTATTACCTTGCTCAGGTTTAGCCATTGGTTGTGTAATAGTTTCTAGCACGTCTTGCTCCTCTAGGAGATACTAAATCTTACGATACTAGACATCGTAATTCTTCTCATTCAGTTTATCTCCGTGGTTCAATTCAGCGACAATGCTCTTTGTTGCAGTCATATTAACTATATAGAGACAATTACTTAAAATTAGAATTCTTGTACAATTCATCTAACAAAATTTTGCTACAATGTCCTAAATTAATTAATAATAATCTAACACATTCAACAGTATCGAAAGTAATGTTATACGTTCAATCAATTTATGTTAGCATAGTCTAACTATTATTAGCTAATTTAAACATGCACAAAATATATATTGGTTATTAGGTGAGATATAGTCAATAAATCTACCAACCTAAAAACATCCCACTTGCAAAAATATTTCCACTTATGCTCAATCAATGTAATTAAATCAATAAATTACATATCTTTAATTTAAAAACATTCAATATGTACATTAAAAGGATAAATATGTACATACATAAGCAAATGAACTGGAAATATGTACAATGTGATAGTAAAAAGAAAAAAATACAAATCACATGTCAAACACATAGTCAGGATTATAAATAAGGTCATCCATGTTCTCATCACTGTGTCCACCAAACTCATACACCTCATACCATAGAACAAAACAAGCAGTAGGCTCCAAACACCTTGTGCTTCGTCCAATTCAGTGTATGCCCATAGTGGCGTACTGGCGCTCCCTCTCAAGCAATATCTCATCAGCGAGAGTATTGAAGTCAATGAAACACAACTTTAGTTTTAGCGCCTGACGAATAGACTCCCATTCATCCGGTAGAGCATCAAGCACAATTTCAATTTGTTGCTAAATGAAGAACTCATGAACATCACGATGCCACAGATTGTGAATCCAATAATACATGTAATCTATATGCTCAACAATTGTATGCGATGCACTCTTCTTATATGCCAATAAAGGTATAATTTGTTATCTTGTAGCCACTACAACCACAAATAACAAATTATTTTAACAATTAACCTTTTAATTAGTTAGTCAGAACATATATTTAATTTTTCAGAAATTCAAAAAATTTCAGAAAAATTATAAATAAAAGTAAAATTAAATACTAGTTAATCTAAAAAAAATTATGACCTTCCATGCGCCGAAATCATTTTAGCCAATCAGTCCAGCATGTGGGTGTCATGAGCGGTCAACACACAGGTAAGTCAAAAAAAAATTTTAACTAATGGAGGACCGTGGTCCCGCCCCGGGTCATTATACCCGGTTGACTAGCAGGTGGCGCGTGAACGCTCCGCCTTCCGGTGGTCTTTTCCAATAATTATTTTTTGACCAAGATTAGAAAAAAGCCCATATTTTATTTTTGCTAATTTTGATGATTTTTTATGTCTTAAATATGGGGTTTGAAACACAAACATACTTGACCGTGACTGAAATTGGTCATTGAATGCAAATTTTCCCATAAAATTCACTCAAAAAATTCATATATAGGAAGTTTTGATCATCCAACTTCTAAAAATCATAATAATTCACACGTTTATCATAAAAATGTGTAAAAATACTTGTTGGAAAGCTTGTTTTGGGAGCTTTCCAACCATGCCAAATAAGCAACAATAAAATCAAATTATGTCACTCAAAATGGCTAGTCAATGTTCAGTGTTCACATTCAATTTTATGGTTCTTCATGAAATTTGATGCAATCTAATCCATCTTTAACCATAAAATAAGAATAACATGAAAACATATATAATCTGGCTATGATACCAATGTAGATTTCGTAGGATCAAAAATAACTTACTAGTTGTTCTTGATCAGTATGACAAAATTGACAGGATTGTTGTATGTTTACTATGCTTCGACATGTAGTACTGATTACCAAATCGAAAATCAATTCACGGTTTCAAACACCTTTTGATTATCTTTGCAAGCACACACACACACACACTTTTTCTCTCTCAAAAAGATCCACACCTTGTCTTTTCTCTTGGTGAAGTTACCCTTACACATGGGAGAGGTTAGGGATATAGTTACACCAAGTAACTTCTCTCAACCTCTCTTAACTTCTCTCATTAAATGGGCTGGGTTGAGTCTAGCCCACGTGGGTGACCCAGCCCACATCCCTATGTCCAACGTTTATTGTTGTGAACTATTATTTTAACATGATTCATGGCTGAAAATGTTCGTTGTTCTGTAATAGTCGTGAAAATAATAATAGTTAACAATAAATGATAAGTCTTTCAGTCAGATAATAATTCTTTGACTTTTCTAATGTAATAAATCTCGATAGAGTGGGATATAATTTCGTCTAATTATGGGTGAATTAGTTTCACATTCTAGTAGACTAAAATTACAGGTTGCGTTATAAAGTCTATGCGCTATTAACTTGTAATTTATAAAAGCACTCAAAATGGTGCAATTTTGATGGGGAAGGTATAATGTATGTGATTATATTGAGATATGTGTTTTAGTTATGTGGATGAGTATGTGACTTGACTTTTCGTAAAAGATGTGGGACCTTATTGATTTTTGTGTAGTTTTGTTGGAGAATGGATAAAAGAATAAAAAGTAGATGCTTAACTTTTATTGATAAAATAAAATGTATATGAATTTGTATTTTGCTAATGTGATTGTATTAAAAAAATATTTGGTTTTGACTTTTTGTGTAATAAATGTGAGATTCAATATTCATTTTAATTTTTTTTTTTGAAGAAAATATTCATTTTAATTGAGAAAGGAAAATGGTGTTATTATGGTTGCTCGCACAAGCACCGTCCATATTAATTTTAAAGGGGACGTAAAGATCGAGGCGAGGTTAGACCTCTAACCTTAAAGCAATTTACTACCTGTCTCATACGGTGCTTGAAGTTATCGAACAATATCATCTCTTACGTTTACTCAATCACACATTATTATAAGCACAAAACAATGGTGTAATGACGCACTAGAATTTGCTTGTAACATCTTGACCCAAGAGGAGCTATTATTGGTACCATCTTATGTCCTCAATATGAATCACCATTAAAGAATCATAATATCAACATTAATCGATTTCAAGCCTTGTCATTACAATCACTAAGTCCACTGCCACTCATCGAAAAATCTGGTAGCATCTCCTCGTATTTCAAAGAATGCCAACTTGGAGAAATACGCAACATATATATATATACAATAAATAATTCACAACCTAGGCATGACCTTAGGCCATCTAACATATCACATATTCATATCCACAACCTAGGCAGAGTATCAGACCATTTATCACATCCTTGCAAACATGACATGCAATTCTTGAAATCAGCATATAGGTCTATGCAATCATACCATATAAACACATAACATCATACAAGGCATGTAGTCCTCATACTTAGCCTAAGAGTTCCTATCACACGGACCACCTTCCCGATTGTCCAAACATCCACACCGAATAGGTTCCAGTAATCATGTCTCAAACTATATATAACAAGTACAAAAGTACCAAAGGTATAGCTACTAATTTCAACCCTCTAGGGCCTATCCATGTCAAACTTTTTACACCTGATCCTTAGTCCAGTATCAAAACTAGACCCACCTATGGGGAGGAAAAGAAAAGAAATAAGGTGAACAAAAGGCTCAGTAAGCAATAATAAGAAATGATTATCCAACATTAATGCTAAATTCAGGGAAGATAGAATGCAGTAATATGCCATCTAAAATATAAACATACAATGTAAATCAAACAACAAAGCAGCCTTTTCTTGGTCATAGCCAGCTTATGCCATTGGTGACATAACACAAAGCAAAATCAACAAAGAAATCTTGTTCATTTTGACACATGAACGAGTGTTTGCTCGATTAATGCTCGAATGGACATACCAATACTGGATTAATCCAGCAATTTGCGCACCTCGCAAAGGGTTTTTAATTACAAAATATAAACTAATTACAACATCCAAAAATAAGAGCTTAAATAGCCCCACACAAACCATAAGATGCAGCTTAAAGAAAAAGATGGAAAAGGACTCAAAGAAATCTTTAAAGACAAATATTTAGAACAGGTGTTTTGAACACATGAATAAAAAAGTCTACACTGGAACCATAACTCTGTGTCCTCGCCCCTTCTCGCTCAACTATTGCTGGATATGTGCCTCAATAATAAATGCCTCATCATTCCCTTCCACTAGAGAACAACTCGACTCTGAGTTGTTGTCAAGTTATAAATGTGCATCATCAGTAAAGTACTGTGAAAGATCAGTAACATTGAATATTTTGGAAATCTACATGTGAGTTAGAAGGTTGATGACATAGGCGTTGTTATTGAGCTTTTGTAGGACTCTATGTGGGCTGAGCTATCGTTGATCCAGCTTCTTTTGGTTTCCACCTCGTTCATTGCAGAGGTACACCATTACCATATCACCTTCCTGAAATACCTTGTGAAGCCTATGAAAGTCAGTGGCAGCCTTTTATTTAGCATTGGAGGTAGCCAACCTTTCCTTGACCTATTCTTTGACCTCCACATATTGTTCTGCAAATTGTTCAGTAGCTTGGTTTTTTTTAAATGAGGGTGGCAGTTGCACCAAATCAACAGCTTGCGCTGGAACGTGTTTATAAACAATAGCAAAGGGTGATTTACCTATAGACCAATGGGTGGCACTATTATAAGCAAATTCAGCCTGGGCAAGAGCCAAATTCCATTGCTTCTTCTTATCTCCACATATGCACCACATGAGGTTCACTACAAGAGAAAAGGATTTTTGCGACGGCAATTTCCGTCGCAAATCTTAACTTTTCCGTGTTTAAAATATTTTTGCGACGGAATGTGTTCCGTCGCAAAAAATGCTGTCGCAAAAAATTGCAACGGAAATTTTAGTGACGGATGTTTCCCTCACTAAATCATTAAAATATTATTAAAATTTGCGTAATAAAATAAATATTATTTTTATATTAGAGACGGAAGTTGTCCGTCGCTAAATTTGCGACGGATAATTTCCGTTTCTAATATATTTTTACAAATATTAAAATATTTAAAAACTATTTAGTTAATAATTTAATGAATATTTAATTCCTTTTAAATAATTTATTAAATTTGTATACTGATATGATATATTAATGATAATTTAGCCATTTTTTATTTTATATAGAATTAAAAACATCATAATTAAATTGCCATAATAAAATTAAAATGCAAAGAAGTATCTCTAATAAAATATAGAAACATATTAGAATTTTAAAAGACATTAAAAATATTAGATAAACAATAAGTTTTAACATAAAGAGACAACCCATACATCTAATCATCCTCGTAAGAGCGATCGGTTTCCTCATTGCCATCCTCACGGTCCTCCTCATCGACATCACTATCAGGATCCTGTGCTCGAGACTGCGACTGCCGTTCTCGCAAATCCTGCAGCTCCTCCCGTAAACTAGCTATCTGAGCCATTACAGCAGCAATGGCTCCCTTAAATGACTGCTCGATGTCTGGATCAGTCTGAGAAATTGAGGGTCTACTCGTGGCAGATGTGCCACGCAAACGACGTGCCTTTGATCCAATACCATAGACTCGACCTTTGGCATTCATCCCGCCAACCGCCTCAAGATATATGGCATTTTCATCTGATGGATCTCCAACACTCGATGTAGAATTCGATGCATGAGAGGATGCTATTTCCTTCAGCCGATTGATGGTATCCTGTATCAAAAAATTAAAAAAAAATGTAAAGCATTAAGTATTATCATGTAAACATCATTTTGTTTCTAAAAATAATAAAACATAACATTCACTTACAAATACTTCGGCTGAGCGTGCATCAACGAACTCCCCTGTACTTTTTTTCTGATGGGTATATTTAAATAGTTCCCCAAAGGTGGGTGCACGACCCAATTTCTTCTTCTGCAATGTATATTCAAAGAATAACTTACTGATATTTAAAAAATATAATTATTTTAAAATAAAAATTATTTGAAAATTTTAAATTTGAAATTTACCATCCGCTTGTGATGTTGCGTGACAGAAATAGATCCACCAGTGTGGACGGACCCGCCAGTCTGAGAAGCCCGATTCTTCTTTCCCTGCTTTCTTCTCATTATATAACTCGGCTCCGCCCATTTCCTTTCAAGCTCCGATCTTACATTCTCAGGGACCCATCTTCCTTTGTCTCTGCCACTCCTTACCCCATGCATACGTCGAAGAGAAATTGTATTCTTTGCTTCCCAAATTTTCTTAACTTCTGAATCGTACGAAGGGTCCCATTTATAATTCTTCTGCAAAATAAAAAATTCAAATAAAGATAGTTAGCATGAATGGTTGAACATATACTAAACAATGGAGAAAAAATAAAGATAATTTGGTTTCTAAGAAATGCATCCTTGTTCCGTCTGAACGGATGTGTCATAGGTAAAAACTGTCTATGACAATCAAACCATGAATTTTTTCTACCATTCTTCAAAGTAAATGCATTTGAACGCTGCATGCAGTAAGGACATGCTAACTTTCCAACAGTGCTCCATACGGACAACATACCATAGGCAGGGAAGTCATTGATAGTCCTTATCAATGCAGCTCTCATAACAAAATTATCTTTCAACGACACATCATAGGTGCTCACACCTTCACACCACAACATATTCAACTCATCTATTAGTGGTTGTAGATAAACATCAATTTTGCTCTTCGGCATGCAACTCTTTAATTAACTCCTCCCGAAAGGATGTATGAAGAATACATGGTCGGTTCCCTTTGAATAGATATCCATTATGTATAGGAAGTCACCCGTGGATTGCCTTGATATTGTTCCCACAATGTCCCAAAATCCTTATCATTTTTATACAACTCTCTTATGAACTCAAAACCAACAACAACATCACTCACAGTGATTAAAAGGACTGCTTGCCAACTCAGCGCATTCACAGATCGATTGGAAGCTTCAGTCTTATGTTTGATTACATTGTTAACTGACCAAAATAGGCTACCCATCATACATGCATCTTGTTCTTTAAATCCCGCAGATTTTTGAAATAAACGAAGAATTGATTGTCAGAGTAAATAAAAAACTCACGTGGCATCGAGTAGAGCTCCTAAGTCTTCAATGCTCAAAAGACAACATATGATTATTGTTCATACATGGACTACTTTTTTCTAGCTTCATGAAGTTTTTCGCTAAAATAAGCAACCGGTTTGCCTTCTTGTGATAACACTCCTCCAACCCCAGTTCCAAAAGTATCACATTCAATTTCAAAGAGCTTTTGAAAGTTGAGTAAAGCAAGGACAAGAACCGACGTTAGCTTCATTTTAATTTATGCGAAACTCTGGGCAACATCTTCTGACCACAAAAATTTTCTCCCTTTCTACTATTCAAAAAATCAGTAACGGGGGCCATGATGCTCCTAAAGTTCTTAATAAATTGCATGTAAAAAGTAGCAAGTTCGTGGAAGCTACGTACTTCTATAATGGAGGTTGGCTCAGACCAATTTCTAGCTACATGTATCTTCCACTTATCCATATGTATGCCCTTTCAAATCACAACATAGCCAAGGAATATAACTTTATCTGTCATAAAACTGCATTTATTAAGGTTAATGAGCCAGACATTCTCTCACAACACAGGAAACACACCCTATAAGTGCTCCACATGATCAGCTTCTCGGCAGCTAAAAATAAGAATATCATGAAATTCGATGATAAAAAAATTTCCTAAGAAAGGTTTCAAAACTTAAGTCATGATCTACATAAAGGTACTAGGCATTATTCTAATTTGATAGTATTCGCTTCGTAGATCAAACTTCGAAAAGATTACTGAACCCAAAAATTGATCCAACATTTCATCTAATATGAGAATAAGGAACCTGTATTGAATGGTGATCTTGTTAATAGCTCCATTGTCAATGTACATCCTCCACGTGCCATCCTTTTTTGGGACTAATAGAGTTGGCACTGTGCAGGGACTAATGCTCTTGATAAGGCTACATCTATTCAGCCATCACTCATGCATACTGATGCTGTAATGGCTCTTACAATCAGGCAATGATGGAGTTGCCACTATCTTAGCCATAAAAATTGTTATTTTGTTAATAGCTGTATATCCAATAGTTATTAGGAAGCAATCTCATATATCTTATGTTATATATATACATGCTATACTGAATGAGAAATTTAAGTGGTCATTCAGAACATTTCTTCATTTGTTTATTGTATCAGAGGCCTTACTATTTCATTCTTCTATCTCCATTCTTATTTCCTAGTATTTTTATTTCCTAGTTTCGACCATGACTGATTCTACCAGAGTCATGGTTACATCTGATGCCGGCATGACTTTCTTTTCTACTTCTCAAAGTTTGATTTTATGTTCCTTGATGGATAACTATTGTAATAGTGTTGCAGGGAAATACTACTTATATCTCAAGGTTGAAGTTCTCTGGAATCAAGTAGTTAAAGTTGTAGAATAAGTATGGTAGTTTCAGTGAGAGATTTAAATCCAGCGTTTCAGGGAGCTGGACAAAAAGGGTACCCTTCACTATATGAAATACACTGCATATGTTTTTGGATTTATGAATTATGAAAGTATATTTGTTGACAAAATAAAGTTACAAAGAAACGGTAAATAAGCATTTCAAGTTTCAGGTTGCATTATGCAGGTCTTGTTTTCATCTTGAATTTTTATGTTTCTATACTAACTCTTCTATTTGTACTTTCCTTTAGATGGGTCTATAAAGTTAAGACTCATTCTAATGGCTCTCTAGAGTGGTATAAGGCTTGACTTGTTGCTAAATGGTTCTCCCAGGAATATGGTATTGACTATGAGGATACTTTTGCTCTTGTGGCCAAAATGACTTCTGTCCAAACCTTAATCTCTGTTGGTGCAATCAAAAGTTGGTCATTGTACCAGATGGATGTTAAGAATGCTTTTCTTAATGGTTCTCTCTCTGAGTAAGTTTATATGCGACCTCCTCCTAGTTTGTCTCATCCTCTTGGCTATGTTCATTGATTGAATAAGGCTTTATATGGTCTTAAACAAGCTTTTCAAGCATGGTATGATCCTTTTTATCAAGTGACCACTCAGCTTGGATTTCATTCTAGTAATAATGATTCTTCTCTATTTCTTCTTCATACTGATGCTGGTATAGCGACACTTCTTTTTTATGTTGATGATATGATTATCACTGGATCTGATCCCATTGTTATTGCCCATGTGAAAACACTACAAGAAATTCACTAATTACCGACGGACTTTTCCGTCGGCAAAATAATAATTTTCGTCGGTAAAAATTGTTACCAACGGAATTCCGACCAACAAAATTTCGTCGGTAAAGAGATCGTAGCTGAATATTTAACGACGGATTTTCTTTTCCGTCGGTAAATACCGACCGTCTAGCGACCGTATTACGGTCGATAATAAAAAAATTCGATTTTTTTAAAAAAATTCTGTCGGTAAACCGTCGGTATAAAAAAATTAATAATTATTAAAATTTTAAAATCCGTCGGTACTCCGTCGGTATAATTAAAATAAATAATTATTAAAATTTTAAAATCCGTCGGTAATCCTTCGGTATAATTAAAATTAATAATTATTAAAATTTTAAATGTCGTCGGTAATCCGTCGGTATAATTTATAATAATAATTAATAAAATTTAAACATCCGTCGGTATAATTTAAATTAGTAATCAATAAAAATTTAAAATCCGTCGGTAAAAAGGAACTTTTTTCGCCAAAATAATGGGAAAATTGTTAAAACAAAACCTATAAGTAAAAAAACACAAAAATCATACGCAAAACAAACTCAGAAATCACCGAATATATCAAATGTAATAAATAGTTCATCCATAATACAGAATCATCAAATATAATAAATAATACATCCATAACATGGAATGAAATATAACAAAATATCACAATAATACAAGTGCAAATAGTCATAAAATAAAAGGTCTATCAACTGTCTCCTGTAGGGCTCTCGGCATCTAGTGGTGGTGAAGGAGGAGAGGGAAGACGAGAGGTCTGAAAGTATGCCCGCATCTGCCGCTGCATCTCTTCCATCTGCTGGCGCATCTCCTCCATCTCCTGGCGCACCTGCTGGCGAATCGAATCTTTCATCTGCTGCTTCATCTCCTCCATCCGCTGCTGCATATGCTCATCCTACATCTCAGATGTAGGAAACTGTACAGAGGACCCACTCGTAGATGGATAGAAGATAGATGCTTGTGACCCAATGCCGTATACCCTCCTCTTCTTCTCCCCCCCCCCCGACTGCCTGATAATAAAGATCTCTCTTATCGATCGGGTGAGAGGAAGAAGATCCTGTCTCGAGCTGAGACAAAGACTGTCGAGTAGCCTCAACAGTCTCCTGTTAATATACATACAAGAATTACTAAGGTTTCAATATTTTTTGAAAATTTCGACAGAGTCTCCCCTATTTTTTGAATACCAACCCGACTTGAAATAATTGAAAAATACTTCAAATAAATATATTCACATCAATTCTCCGATCCATTCTCCAATCCATATATCCAGACATCCATTCTCCAATCCATATATCCAGACATCCAACTCATACATTAAGTAAAAAAAAAACAACTCTATTTTAGGTAATAGAAACTTACATGGACTCCTCGAGCTCTATCATCGACAAAAGTTTGTCGGTCGTGGCCCCTGGTGTGTGTATACTTAAACAGCTCATACGGGGTAACTTCTCGACCTAGCTCATTTCTCTAAAAAATAACAAAGTCATAAAACGATATCATATATGATTTTAAATAACGTAATGAAATCTAAATTCTTACATACCATTCTTGAAGCATGTGTAGCATGCGTCACCGAACCGCCAATGTGTGTCGCGCCCATAAGACGGTTAGCAGCATTCTGTTGGGCTCGCCGAACATAATCGGGGTCACTCCAATCACGCTGCCATCTCGTCCACGCGTCCTCAGGAACAAAAAAAGGCCTTTCACCACCCTTCAATTGCTGGAGCATATCGCTATAGCGGTTGGCAGCCTTCTTCCCCCCCAGGCGATCTTCATTAATGCATCGATCGCCTCCTCCCATACGAAATATTTCTAACTCATAAAATGGTGTTAGTTAGTCAATATTAATCATATTAAGCAGTTCTTACATAAATTAAGTGAATATTAGAAATAAGAATTAATAAAAGAAGTTCTATTACCTTAAACTCATTCCAGTAGAATTCCTTCACCTCTGCATATATTTTCTTCCAAGACGACCCATTCTCGCATATTCTCTCCTCAAATATTTTTCGAATCCTCCGTGAACATTGCTCTGAAGGAAACATCCTGAAAACAAAGTTTCATACAATTGGACATGTTATTAACAAATCAATATATTTCAATTAATCATACAATTAAACATTACTTACCCCTCATCCTGAATGGTAATACGGCATCGACGATCCATGCCCTGCGTCGATGATGAACCTACACCAGTACAATTAATAGGAGTACCCGTCGCTGGAGCACCGCTACCATCGATGAGAGTACCCGTCACAGGAGTACCACTACCATCACTGGGGGTACCGATCGGCGGCTGCTGCGATGATGGAGTCGGAGTTGATGATGGGGTCATGGAACCGCTATGACCTCTACCAGTGCTCGATGAGCTAGATCTTCCACCGGTATAACCTCTAGAATCTCTACCTCTAGTCATCTATGAAATGGAGAAACATTTCATATAATGTTTAATCTACTAAAAGAGATCATTTAGTGATATGAAAAAACTAACGTCCGAAAAACATTACAAAATAAACAGAATTTCTTAACTAAACAAATTACAAAATAAATATTGCTAATTATCGTCCGAAACATAGTCTTCAAATTCTGACTCCACTTCATCGTCAACTTCTTCACCCGATTCTGAATTTAGTTCGACCTCTTCATCATCATTCTCTTCATCATCTAGCTCTATTAAAGGTGCACTTGGATCATTTAGTAGACCGGAAAGGATATCCGCACTCACAAAAAATGGTGGCACTTCGGACTCCTCTTCTTGTAATGCTTCTGATGTCGTGGTATTCGAATTTTCTGATGATTCCGGCATATCAACAATCGGTCTAGCCTTTATTCTACAAACTGCCAACCAATCACCCTTGTCACGCCTTAAGCTCGGATATGGTGCATAATACACTTGTTGGGCTTGCATAGCTAGAATGAACGGTTCATATTTGTTGAAACGACGTCTCTGATTAACCTCCACAAGATTACACTGATGCCATACCTTCGTACCAACATTTGGCGTCGGGTCGAACCATTCACACTTGAACAATACCGTTCTTTTGATTGGTAGCCTAGGATACTCCACAATTAAGATTTCATCTAGCATACCGTAGTAGTCACTGGACAACTCACTGTAATTCGTCCCCTTAATGCAAACTCCACTATTCACCGTTGCTTTTTGTGATCCATGATTTCTTGTATGAAACTTGAAGCCGTTAACAAAGTACACTGGCACAGACTTTGCATTTCGTAAAGGCCATTGAGATAGATCCTTGATGAATTGGTTTGTAATGTCATTCAAGGGATCATTTGCCTAGAGCATAAACACAAGAAAAGTCGTCATTAAACTTATAATTGAAAAAAAAAATTGGAACATGATTTTTTGAAGAACTTACATATCGCCTAAACCAAAATGCAAATTCATTCTCCAACGCCGCATCTACTGAAGCCTCGCTCTCAACACCCATACTTCGTACACTTTCACAGAATATCCTGGGATATATGAACATGCACATGTATAGTAGTATTAAACATCCACAATTTTATAGAAAAGTTTTCAAATTATGGCATAAAGACTTACCCGATATATTGCTCAACTTCTTGGCAATTAAGAAGTATGTACGTTTGAGCTGCCAATAATTCTTGTTCATTAAGTGGTCTAATTTTTTATTTCCCATAAGGTCTACCAGGATAGGTAAATATAGCCAGATTTCCGTCCATCATATGTCCTTCACCGCCATCATCATTCCGCGGTACTTTTCTATGCCTTGTGTGTACATGAGGCTCAAAATAATATGAACAAAAGTTGGATGATTCTTCAACTAGATATGCATTGCATATGGATCCTTCAACCTTAGCTTTGTTTTTCACATTCTTCTTCAAGTGCCGAAGCAACCGTTCAAACGGATACATCCAACGATACTGCAATGGACCTGCTAATCTTGCCTCATACGGCAAATGTATCGGAAGGTGCTCCATTGAGTCAAAGAAAGCTGGAGGAAATATACGTTCCAACTTACACAAAATGACTGGAATTTCCATCTCCAATCTGCTCATCTCATCTACCCTCAGGGATGAACAAGTTAACTCCTTAAAAAACAAGCTCAACTCTGTCAATGCGTGCCATACATTACCCGGGAGTAATTCACGAAATGCTATGAGAATCAAACGTTGCATGAACACATGACAGTCATGACTCTTCATCCCAAACATCTTATATTTCTTCATGTCTACACATCGACCCATATTTGACACATACCCATCTGGAAACTTCAGAGTTCTAACCCATTCACACACTGCTTGTTTACCGGCTTTATCTAGCGAGTAACAAGCCTTTGGATATTTTCCGGTAGTAGAGTTCATTTCTAACTCCTTTTGACGACAAATGACTTTCATATCCTCACGTGCCTTTGCATTATCTTTTGTTTTTCCTTCAATATTCATGACAGTGTTAAACACATTTTCAAACACATTCTTCTCAATGTGCATCACATCAAGATTGTGTCGAACGAGGTTCGTTTTCCAATAAGGCAAATCCCAAAAGATACTACGCTTCTTCCAACCACAATTAGTAATTCTGCACATCTGCTGATTACGTGCCTCTCCGCCCTCCTCTGTCACTTTCTCCATCCCTAAAGCAATTATACACTGAAATATATCTTCACCATATAGTACGGTTCTAGCCATTTCTGTGACAACTTTGTTCTTCCTAAACCAATTCTGTTTCATATGTACATCCCATGTCTCATATGTACATCCCATGTCTCAACACCGGACTCCCATAACATGCACAATTCATGAACCAAAGGCTGAAGGAATACATCTATTTTATGTTTTAGATTCCTCGGTCCAGGCACAATCACCGTCAGAAACATGAATTCCTCCTTCATACACATCTAGGGAGGCAAATTGTATGGAGTGACTATCACCGGCCATGATGAATACTGTTGACCTGATTGACGAAAAGGTTGAAAGCCATCTGTGCACAGACCGAGTCGCACATTACGTGTCTCGCTTGCAAATAGTGGATGAACTCGATTGAAGTGTTTCCATGCCTCCGAATCTGATGGGTGACGCATTACTCCATCTTCTTGGTAATGCTCATCATGCCATCTCATGTGTTCTGCAGTGGCTGCTGAAGCATACAATCTTTGGAGTCTAGGTGCTAAAGGGAAATAATACATTTTCTAGTTTGGCACCGCCTTTCTCTGCCTTGAATCACCTATTCTTCTATTCTTATATCGAGGGTACTGACATAATTTACAGATGTTCAAGTCACTGTCAATGCCCCAATATATCATACACCCATTCAAGCAACAGTGAATCTTCTCCACTGGAAGTCCTAATCCTTCGACAAACTTTTTTGTACTATAGAAGTTGTCTGGAAGTTTGTTGTCCTCCGGTAATGCCTCTTTGAACAATCCTGTTATTGCATCATAGCAACTCTCCGACAAATGATGTTCAGATTTAATGCTCAGCAATCGGGCCATAGCTGATAACTGGGACATTGTTTCACACCCCGGCCATAATTCCTGTTCTGATGCCTCCAACATGTCATATAATTTTTGTGCATTAGGATTCGGAGATTCCTCCGCATTTGATGGGTCAAAACTTGGTCCACCTGCTTCCATCACCATTGTATGGTATGGATTAGAGATATCAGTATCGACGCTTTCTGCGGCATACGTCCACGTGTGACTTCCTTCCATTGCTTCATTTGTTGTTGTAAAATATGGTTCCCCATGTCGAGACCACACAAAATAATCATCCACAAACCCCTTCTTTAGAAGATGGAGATGCACATCGTCCGGTTCCCTGAATCGACGGTTATGATACCGTACACAGGGACACCTTATCTTATTTCCGTCCATGCTCCCGGGTTGAGAACGAGCATAGGCAATGAAATGCTCGACCCCTTCAATAAATTCCCGATTAAGCAAACCATTGGTTTGCCTAGCATACATCCACGACCTATCTGCACTTGACATTTCCTCAACCAGCACGAACACTCTAAATAAACAACAAAAAATAAAAATAAAAAACCGCATCTATAACTGTAAGTGATCAAATTATGTGGTCGATAGTTTTAAAAAATTGACCATCACTCATGGGAATGAATGAGATGTTCCTTACAACATACCATAACCTTTATAATTCTTAAAACTGGACCATCAACAACAACACCTAATTAATAAAAATACCTTCCCATTCAAAAGATAGATAGAAAGTAACTGATTAAGATATAATCCCAAACCAAAACAGCCAACATTTGCTTTACTAAAATCAGAAGCAATTCATAAAAATGCAGAAACCATGTTATATGGTAATCTAGCTTCTCTTGTCCCAAAACATCTCCCCACAAACCAACTGATAACACCCAATTCAATATCAAATCAAAATATGCATTTTCGACTAAGAAAGACGTAGAAAGGATCAAACAAGTTAAATAGAATAGGGAAGAAAAATAAACTTAGCAGCAAAAAATATATGAAACTACATCAAACAATAAAATGAATAACGCTTGAGGCAATCTTAAAAAATAAAACTAATTCCTAGAATCGCGAACTTGTTAAAAAAAACAAAATAATCAAAAAATACTGGTAAAAGATTCACATAAATTAAAAGAGCAAATGACACCAATAACAAAACTGGTTTCAAAATAGACAGTTATATGAGAATGCTTAGCACTATCGTATTAATATGGTGAAAAAATACGATTGAAGGAGATGCATACTTGCGTGAACTTGGAGAATAGAGACAGAGATATGTTTTCTTCCTGCTTTTACGAGGTGAGAGAAGCTTCGCCTCAAATTATTTCTCGAGTCATCACTCCATGTCTAGTTACCATTAAAGCATCAAATAAATTAAAAAATAAAAGCTTCTCCTCTATTTTGCCTAAAACAAACATGCAAAGAAACAAATAACTGAATATTTTAATTAACAAAGTTAATATATTTCATAATAATATTTCATATTTTTTTCTTCTTATCCAACAATTGAAAATGATAACTCTGGCCTCAAATATAAAAACCAACTGTATCTCTAAATAAAAAAGGTAAACCAACAGTACTGTTTCTCTTTCTTTTTTCTCTCAATTCACTAGATATGTCTCCTCTCTGTTTCTTGTCTTGAGCTGTCAAGAAGTCCAATATTTAACGGCTGGTGATTTTTCTTTCCATCCCAAAAACATCAAATATTTCCAATACCATTTTTCCTACTCAACTCTCCCCATTCACAACCCTCTTTACCTTCTTTTGCAACTTTCATTTTCAGTTTTGTTTTGATTGTCTTTTAGGGATCACCTTTCAGACACCAAAACTGATATAGAACAAAATCAAACATATGCCAATTCACAAGGAAAAATGGTGAAGAATTTTTTCCGAATCTTTCGAATAAAACACTAGAATGGAATGGAAACAAATGCATGCATAATATGTAAACATAGATGGTTGTTAAGTGAAAAGTGATACATTAAAATATGTTGAACATGCAACTAAATCATCACAATTAGCATCACCTAAATGGCATAACGATTATAGCATAAGAAATTATTACTTAATTTAAAGGAAAAGCTACATAAAAAAAGCACCAGTAGTCCACTACCACTTTCTTTTAGAATGTAGTGATAAAATTCTTCAGCACCTAATACAAATGTGCGTGACATCAACTCTATAATAGCAGTACTCAATGCTAACTTTTTAATGTTTTATCAAAAGAGTGACAGAACGTTGAAATTTTCCTTTCAACTGTGAGCAAAAATAACTCATAGAATATGTAAAAAGGCATTGGAGTTGCAAGAAATAATACTACAACTGTAATTTTTTTATGAAAATTTGCAAGAAACTCGGGTCATGACATAACTTGTGCAGCTCCAATTCACAAGCTCTGTCTCTTTATGCCAATTTTCCGTTAATTCTAAGAACTGACAACTTTTTATGTGAACTGAAAAAGGCTTCATAGACACTAACAAGTTCAATACCTGCATAGACCCTAACAAATTCAAGACTTGTATGCATCAACCACATCATAGAAATCATGGGAATTAAGTACTTTGAAATCAAAACATTGACAAAAGCTAAGCAAAGTCCATCGAAATGAGCACTGAAAGATCTAAAAACAAGACCCATTTTAAATCTAGGGCAGAATCTATCTTAGAGGAGATGGCATAGCATCAGAAGTAAGAAGTACATGAACAAAAAATAGACTAGTACCTCAATCGAAATCAAATATCCAAAGGAGAACCGGTGATTGTGCTTGTGAGAGACGGAGGAGCGTACGCAATCGTGGCTGTGAGAGGCAGTGCACGCCAGTGGGGGTGAAGGCGGAGGAGAAGGCGCGACAAGGGCTATTGATCCGGAGGACAGTGACGCCAATGGAGGTGAAGGCGCGACGGTGCCGATTGAGGTGGAGGACAGTGACGGCAATGGGGGTGAAGGTGAGATAGAACAAGAAGCGATGCGGAATAATACTCGAAGAGATTAAGATGGATTTGTTATATATGATGAAAAACATAAAATTACAGAAGCTCGAGAAGAGCTTTATACAGAGCTAGAAGAAGACCGTTGTTGGTCATATCAACCAACGGGAAGAAGAAGAAAATAAGAAACAAGAAAAAGAAACAAAACGGTGCGTATAAAACAAGACATTGAATATTTATTGCCTAATACGATGCCGTATCAACTATCTCTCTAACACCCCCTTTCAAGCTCAGCATGATTTGCTGTCATGTTGAGCTTGGACTTGAAATCCTCCAATTGAGCAACACTCATGGGCTTGGTGAAGAGATCAGCCGGTTGAAACTTGGTGCGAATGTGATGTAATTTGATGAGCCTCTGTTCAACTCTCTCACGAACAAAATGGCAGTCGATTTCAATATGTTTAGTCCGTTCATGGTAGACTGGATTGTTCGCAATGTAAATGGCAGCCTTGCTATCACAATGGAGAGGAATTGGCTTGATAACAGGATTCTTTAAGTCGTTGAGCAGAGCATTAAGCCAAACTAACTCACTAGTAACAGCAGCAATAGACCTGTATTCTGCTTCTGCAGAAGATTTGGAAATTGTTTGCTGTTTCTTGGATCGCCAGGCAACAAGAGCTTTTCCAATCATTATGCCATAACCAGTCACAGACCTTCTTGTGTCTGGACATGCTGCCCAGTCAGCATCACAATATGCTGCAAGATTAGAGGCAAATCCAGCTGGGAAGAAAAGACCTTGATCACAGGTGCCCTTTAAGTACCTTAAAATTCTGTAAGCAGCTTTGAGATGAGAGGAAGTAGGAGCTCGCATAAACTGACTCAATGTATTTACTGTAAAACTTCTATCTGGCCTGGTTGAAGTCAAGTACATAAGCCTCCCAATAAGCCTTCTATATTGCATTGGATCTTGTAAAATTTCTCCTTGGGTTATAGAAAGCTTTGAATTGGTATCCATTGGAGAGCTTATGCTTTTACATTCCCTGAAACCAGTGTCAGTAAGAATATCTAATATGTATTTCTTCTGAGATAAAATCATACCTGTTTGAAGTCTATCAATCTCCAAGCCTAAAAAATACTTTAGTTCACCTAAATCTTTAACTTTAAAACAAGTTCCAATATATTGTTTCACTTCTTGTATGAGATTAAGATTGTTTCCCCCAATTGCCATATCATCAACATATAATAACAATATGATTCTGAAAGAATTTCTAGAATATGTAAATAGAGAATAATCACAATTGGATTGAATGAAACCAAACCTTAATAAAGCTTGCTTACACTTTTGATTTCATTGCCTTGATGCTTGCTTTAAACCATATAAGGATTTATTTAGCTTGCACACATAGCCTGCACTATGAGTTTCATATCCAGGAGGCATTTTCATGTATACATTTTCATGTAAATCTCCATTTAAGAAAGCGTTATGTACGTCCAGATGATGAACTATCCAATTGTTGGCTGCTACTAATGCCAAAAATACTCTAACTGTGACAATTTTGACTACAGGGGCAAAGGTTTCCTTGTAGTCAAAACCAAGGGTTTGGCTAAAACCTTGAGCTACAAGCCTTGCTTTGTATCTCTCAATGGAACCATCTGGGTTATACTTTATTTTGTATACCCATTTAGATCCTATGGCCTTCCTACCTTTTGGTAATCTAACAACAGTCCATGTATTGTTCTCATTTAAAGCATTTATCTCTTTGTTCATGGCATCACACCAGTGTGATGATTTTGATGCTTCTATAAAATTCTTAGGTTCATGCTGAGCTGTAATAGATAATATAAAATGTTTATAAGAAACGGAATGCATTGCAGAAGAGCATAAACTCATACATGAATTTGTAACAGCTTCATCATTTAGTTTACTGACAGTGTTACAGTCATAATCTTTTAAATACTCAGGAAATTTGCTAGCTCTTGTTCTTGTTCTTATAGTTCTAGCTCTTCTAGGAACCTGAACAGGATTAAGAAAATCAGCCAGAGGTGCATTATTTTTGGTTATTTCTTTGTCTGTTTCCTGACCTACAAAACTATTCTTATTTTGGAAAGGATATATATCTTCTTTAAAACAAACATCCCTGGATACAAAGATTTCATTAGTCTCAGGATCTAAAAGTCTATATCCTTTTGTATTAGATGGATATCCTATAAAAACACATGCTCGAGCTCTTGGTTCAAATTTGGAACTCTGATGTTTGAGAATCTTTGAGTAACATAGACAACCAAAGACCTTTAAATCATTATAATCAGGTTGCTTATTATACAAAATCTTGTAGGGACTCTTAAGATCTAAGGTTCTAGATGGTAGCCTATTGATTAGGTAAACAGCTGTAAGAACACAGTGACTCCAATATATTTCTGGAACTCCTGCTTGAATTCTTATAGCTCTACTGACATTAAGAATATGCTGATGCTTTCTCTCCACAACTCCATTCTGTTGTGGAGTATATGGACAACTTTTCTGATGGATTATTCCTTGCTTTCTGTAAAATTCTACCATGTCAAACTCAAGCCCATTATCCGATCTAATGATTTTTATCTTAGTATTGAACTGAGTATTAACATAGCTATTGAAAAATTCAATGTATTTCCTAGTCTCAGATTTAGCTTTCATTAAGATAACCCATGTAGCTCTAGAAAAATCATCAACTATAGTCATAAAATATTTATATTCATCATGAGAAGTTACATGGTTTGGGCCCCAAATATCTATGTGGAGAAGATCAAAAACTGATACAGACTGAGACTGACTAAGAGAAAAACTCTTTCTTTTCATTTTAGCTAAGGGGCATACAGAACAATTTTTACATTGACTATCAGAAGTAAAACCTAACATCTCAGATACTCTATGAGATGGATGGCCTAATCTTTTGTGCCATAATTCTCCTTTCAAAATAACATTAATGCTTGCCATAACTCTAAAACTTGGTTTTAAGTCTTCAAGTAAGTAGTACAAGCCATTATGCATGATTCCCATCCCATTCCTCCTGAAGGTGGAATCCTGCAATTGACAAGATTTTGGGGAGAAAATCAATACACAATTTTGACTTGTAACTAACTTACTTGTTGAAATAAGATTGAATTGAAAACTTGGAACACATAACACATCATGCAGAATAATATTATTTTGTAATCTGACAGTTCCTATATGACTAACTATATGTCTCGTACCATCAGGAAGTATGACAAAAGATTTATGTAATGGAGAACAAGTATGAAAATAATGTTTCATGCATATAACATGGTCAGAAGCACCCGTATCCAATATCCAATGTTGCTTAGATAAAAGATTACCTCCTATTGCAGAAGCAGAGGCTATTTGTCCAGTTTCTGCATTATTCCCATTAGCTTTCAGTAATGCCAAGAGTTGTTTATATTGTTCTGCTGAGAGAGGCAGTGAAGAATCCTGAGAAATTGATGCATCTACTTGATTGGCATATGCCTTTTTATCATTGAACCCATTTTGCTTCTGCCTTTTGTTGTTATTCTCTGAATCTGCAGGATAACCAACCAATTTGAAACATTTATCAATGTTATGGTTAGTCTTTTTGCAATACCTGCAAAACAGTTTCTCTCTTTCAGCAGGTCGTTTGGTATTTCTGGAATCCTTGTTGGCCATGTAAGAAGGTTTTCCAGTTACTTGCATTGCCATAACATCCTGTGAGGTTGTTTCCTGTTGAACAACAGCTGGTTTCTTGGTATGTTGATGAACTGTGAATTTCCTTTCAACTTGTGCAACTTGAGCAAATGCTTTAGTAACATCAGGTAATGGATCCATTAGAAGGATCTGATTAGCTACATGCTCATATGATTCATCAAGACCCATAAGAAATTGCAGCAGTTTATCTTCATTTCGTGCAGCCATAGCATTTAGAGATACATTACATAAACATCTGCCACACGTACAGGTTGAAAGTGGTCTGGACTGATAAAACTCATCCCAAAGTGCTTTGAGATGGCCATAGTATTCTGTAACAGAAGAACTACCTTGTTTAATTGTTGCAATACGCCTTGCTATTTCAAAATTTCTTGCTGGATTTGCAGAGGAATATCTGCTCTGAAGATCCATCCAAAGTTCATGAGAATTTCGAGCAGTGGACACACTAGCAAGAATATCTTGACTCACACAATTAGTAATCCAAGTCTTCACCAAACTGTCACATTGAACCCAGTCTTGGTAGGAAGAGTCAGCTTCTATTGGTGGTTGAAGTGTGCCATTTACAAAACCCATCTTATTCCGAGCCTTGAGTGCAGTTTCCATTTGATTTTTCCATAAGTGAAAATTTCCCCCAGTAAGAGTCAATGAAATAGGGTTTGAAGTAAAATCGGAATGGGTTAGATAGAATGGATTTCGAAAAGGATTCGGATTTCCTGAGAAAGCTTGGTTCATTGACTGATACTGAGAATTTTGAAGATATGGAAACTATAACTGTGGCTCAGGGATGGAATTAGGAAGTGAGGGATTGCTCCCAGAAGCTGGAAATTTGGTGTGAGCCATCAAAGCTCTGATACCATGAGATAGAACAAGAAGCGATGCGGAATAATACTCGAAGAGATTAAGATGGATTTGTTATATATGATGAAAAACATAAAATTACAGAAGCTCGAGAAGAGCTTTATACAGAGCTAGAAGAAGACCGTTGTTGGTCATATCAACCAACGGGAAGAAGAAGAAAATAAGAAACAAGAAAAAGAAACAAAACGGTGCGTATAAAACAAGACATTGAATATTTATTGCCTAATACGATGCCGTATCAACTATCTCTCTAACAGAAGGCGTATTCAAAATTGCAAAGAAATTGCAAAGGCAACAAAAAAAGGAGAACTAGGGCTCTCATTAATTAATTAAACGTTTCCGACGGAATTTTCCGTCGACAAAGTAAAATATTAATAAAATAATCATAAAACACATATTACCGATGGAATATTTTCCGTCGGCAATATTAAAATATTTAAAAATTGAAATTTTATAAAAATTTCTTTCATTACCGACGGAATATATTCCGTCGGTAATAACCGCCGAAAATTCCATCGGTAATCCATAGCTAAATTTTCGCGCCACCTTCGGCGCGAAAATATACCGTCCGAATAATCCGTCGGCAAAATTCCGTCGGTATTCGGTCGCTAATCGGACGGCATATCTTAGAATATCTACTCCGTCGGCAATACGTCGGTAGTTACGGACGAATATTTTTCCGTCGGTAATTTCCGTCGGCAATTTCGGCTTTTCTTGTAGTGAAAAGGCATCTTTCTAGTACATTTGAGATGAAGGATTTGGGTCACTTGCATTACTTTCTTGGAATTGAAGTTGCTTATTCTCCTAAAGGCTACTTTTTTTCTTAGGACAAGTATGCGAATGAAGTGATCCATCGTGCTCGTCTCACTAATTCTAAATTTTTTGTTACTTCAATGGAGCTCAATCTCAAACTCAATTCTATTGATGAGACTCTTCTTGAAGACCAAACTCTTTATTGAGAGCTTGTTGGATGTTTGGTCTATTTGACTGTCACATGCCCAAATTTTGTTTATGATGTTCATATTGAGAGTCAATTTGTATCTGCTCTACGATCTTCTCATTTGAATGCTTTGGTTCATATTCTACGCTATCTACGTGGCACTATTTTCCAGGGTGTGTTAATGTCATCTACCTCTTCTCTAGAACTTCGTCGTTATTCTGATGTTGATTGGGCTGGTGATGTCATGGATCGTAAGTCCGCCTCTAGTTTATGTGTGTTTCTTGGCGATTCATTTATCTATTAGAAAAGCAAGAAACAATCTGTTGTTGCTCGTTCTACTGCTAAGGCATAATATCAAGCTCTGGCTCATGCTAACGCAGAAATTCTTTAGCTTCGTGCTTTCTTTCCAATTTGAGTATTCCTCAGTCTGCTCCTACTCCTCTCTTTTGTGACAATCGCAGTGTCATTCAAATTGCTGACAATACGGTCTTTCATGAATGAACCAAGCATATTGAGATTGACTATCATACGACTCAAAACCTTCTTCGTGATGACACAATCACTCTCCCTTTTGTTTCTTCTACTCTATAGTTGTCTGATTTCTTTACGAAAAATCACACTGTTGCTCGATTTAGATTTATGCTTGACAAAACTTTTGATGATTTCCATGCAATCATCCTTAGTTTAAGGGAGGGTGTGAGAGTTGTATCTATATTAGGAAATCCTATTCCAATTAGGAAATTTGTACCTAGGAATCCTAGGGTTATTTTGTATATATAACAATGTAATACTAAGTTATTAAATAAGAAATACAAAATTCATACACATTCAACCCATGCCGTGGATAGTCAAATTATAAGCTTTAAGTGGATTGAAATCGTTTATTTGAATATTCTTTCTTGGATTGTTCAATCAGTCAGACCCAGTGAAAATGTGCAATGTCTAATTCAGACTGACATATAGACAGATAGCTGATTGAGTATAATGGAGCGAAGCTTAGCACTATTTAGGATCCGTTTGTTTCACGATTGCATTTCATAACTTTAAGCTATGAAAAATGTTGTGTAAAAAGCTGTAGAGCCCACAATTTTAAGATGTATAAAATGTTGTGAGGCGTTTGGTTCATTTTTCTGTTAGATTAGTTTTGTAGATAAAATTACAATAAAAAGTAATTGAAAACTTTTAAGATACGGAGGGGCAATTATGTAATATGGTTATAAAATACTGTGGGTCCACAACTTTAAGCTCTGAAAAGACCTGGGATGACAACATTTTATTTTGCACAGCTTTAAGTTGTTAACAAAATGAAGCGTTTGGTTGGCATAGCATTTTATGCAGACCTCACAGTTTTAAGTTGTAAGAAATGTGAAACAAGCGCACCCTTATTTGCTAACACATTTCAAGCTTAGAAAGTATTTTGAAACAAACGAAAGTCGGAACAAACACTAAAGCATTATAAGGCATTTGGGATGTGATTTCAGCTATGTATTGGTTAGCTGCCATGTTTTTTTAGATTTCATTGTTTCTTCTTTTCACACCAGCTGCTTGCATTCTCGCTGAAGCTACAGGTCTTAAATTGTATAATCTGAACAAAACACGATTAAAAACTAAAAATCAATAACATGAAACTAATCTAAGCCACTTTCGTAGGGATCACAACGACACTTAGCATGCGACAGATGGCCAATTCACATCTGAACTTGGTGGAGGTGGAGGTGGAGGTGGAGGTGGAGTTGGACCTCTCTTCACTTGGATGCTTTCACACGCTTTTTAATTAGTCTTGACAATGATTTTTATTATTAAAAGATCTTATCGTATGCCGAAACAAATTTAATTTATTTACATGTAATAAGAGTGCCGCCCTGTGTAATGACAAATTCATGATAATGACATTTTAAGAAAAATTGATCAAAAATAATTGAGGTTAATTCACTTGAAGATTGTAAAAAAAAGGAGGCTCTAACAGTGGTTTTTTTTTCCACTTGCTATCTGATGGACCTATCAAGCACAAGAAGATGGTTGAATTGCGTCACTAAATTCTAATCAAGATTTATTTATTTATTTTTACAACAATCAATAAAACTCACAAGATATGAGACAAATAAACTCAATGAATAATGCAAGAAATTAAAGTAAATAAAAGTGCAAGAATACAAATTAAATAAAAATAAAGAACACAACTGATGTATAGTGGTTTGGAGCTCTGTCCTACGTCCACTCCCTAAGCATCTTGCTTAGGCTTACCAATCCACTAGAAACGAAGGTTTTAACAAGTTCATCTTCGGCTTTTACAACCTGGGTTTCACAAGATCACCCTCAACTTATCATACGTGGTTTTTAAAATTAACCATAAACTTTCTCACATGAGCAAAGTTACCGAAAAAGGGTTACACGTTTGGTTCTAGATTCCACTCAAAAGAATTGTTGAAATAAGTAAAGGAGATGGAACACTCTTGTATTTTAGAATAGCTCACAACTAGTATGATATCTTATCTTTGAAATGGAACTCTGTGTTCTTTCATTTGAACATTAATTCATCACTAGATCAACTTCACTTCATTGAGTGTAATTCAGCTTCAAACTTTTGTCAATTAGACACTTTTCAAATATGATTCGATCACCTTCTAGTGGATTCGCAAGAGTGCTTAGGTATTTCATAGCAAGCCGTAGGTCTTCCAAGACCATT
Source organism: Euonymus europaeus (assembly GCA_963580455.1). Classification (NCBI taxonomy): domain Eukaryota; kingdom Viridiplantae; phylum Streptophyta; class Magnoliopsida; order Celastrales; family Celastraceae; genus Euonymus; species Euonymus europaeus. The sequence goes on along the minus strand of OY756961.1, from coordinate 8,327,360 downwards.
CTTGGAACACTGGATAACTGTCATAATTGCTGAAAATTCATACGTAACCTGAGAACTTCAAAACGTGATTGTAAGCTCATTTGAGCTTCATGCTTGTATCATAGATTGGTCTCATATAAAAAAAAATTCAAATAATGAATATTTATGCATGAAACAATCATATCAGATATATAAGATTAGTTATACAATATTTCAGCTCAAACAAATATCATCCAGTCACTCAACATGCCACATATGCAATCATCTAAGAACACAAAACATCAAATTCGAACAGCGCCTTACCACACGAATTTTGGGCAATCAAATCACCAAATTTCTCAATCATTTCTTCATTAAATGTCTATTATGATGTGAACTAGGTGTCTGTAAAATTTCAACTCAATATAAGTTGATTCGGTATAATAACGAGAGTTAGATTCAAAACTAGGTTCACTAAAAACTGAGTTTGTATAATTTTCAAATTCGATTAGTCTATGATCAAATTCATCACTTAGAGTGTATGATATAATCATCAAAACTAAAATGTAGGACCTTTGGTCCAACACTATCATGTCAAAATTCCATTCTGACACCGCCACTAATCATGATCAACAATAGTGATTTGTGCAAAGACAATGATTTCTCACTAATCAGCATCAAAGAGGGGAAAAAAATGAGGGGAAGAGGAGATGAGGGGGACACTGTGATAAGTGATTCTCATTGAAGATGAGAGGAAGAGGATAAGGTAATAAATGCAAACGAATGTATTTTTCTTTTGTTCCAGTAAATTCAACTACTGTCTTTTTTTTTTTGTTTCTTTTCTTGCTGCAACAAATTAAGCATCTTTGTATTTTTCCTTTCTTGAAACAAATTCAAGCTCCAATTAAACGAAAGATGTTACATTTTATCATCTAGATATGATATTTCAACAAAATACTTTTTCCTTATTTTAGGAGTTAATCAACTCACTTGCAGATTGTAAATGAAAATTTTGAGATATTAGTAATTTTTTTCTCTCACTTACATGCTGCCATGTCAAAATGGCGTTCTGGCACCACCTTGCTAAGCATGATCAATAGGAAGAGACGTTGATTTCTCACCAAACAGTATATTAGGATAAAACATCACAAAGAAGGGGGAGAGTATTTTCTTTTAATCAAAGTGACTGTATTATGACAATATTTGCACTATAATTCGTGTTGGCTTTAGAGAGAGTGCTAGAAAATGGTCTTATATTTTTTTTCTCATTATTTTCTTCGTTCAAATACAATATATACACATCATATAAGCAAGCTTCTTGTATCTTCAAGAAGCTCCAGATTTTTCTAGAAAATAACAAGTCATACAAGTGGCTTTATCACAACCATACATTTTCAACACATAACTCATAAAACATATGTAGCACACATGGCTGCAACACTCCCTTGCTGCATATGTGTGAAAATCCGAAGTCAACGCTGGACAAACCTCCAATCACTGTCCCCTAACACATACCCTAAATCACTGTCCCCTAACACATACCCAACAAACAACATTGGTTCGAGCCTCAGCTAGACCACACCTCATAAACACGAGGTCTTTCACCTCTAACAACAGTTGAGTGAATAGGGACAATCGAAGGCACTACCAACCACCAAAGACTACTGTTTACCAACAAGTCTCCACTGTCGACCTACGTCGGTTCAGTGTTCCTGACTCCACACAATGAACCTTCCAAGAATTCACAACACAAGAAGACAAATGGAGGAATCCAACACAAGAACCAGAATTCACCAATAATTCAAACTACAGGTCTTCATCACACGGTGCTATTACTTCACAAATACACAACCTCCAAATAAATATCAAAAAACATAGTATAAACACTTCAAATTTGTTTTTCCCTACATCACATACTCCAAGGGTGAGCACAAACAAGGATTAAAAACATTATTCCATCAAAACAACACAAATTGTAGCCATGAAATCTATGAACATGCTCTCACAATCGGACCATGGATCGGACTCAAAAACACCCATTTTCAAAACTACTGCAATAGTGAAGGAAAAAAGTTTACCTCCGTCAATGGAATTCAGCCTTCCGACCACCACATGAGCTTCCGTTGCTTTCAAACAAAACACCTCCATCAGCGAAAGAGCCCATGCTTCCGACAAGCCATAAAAACCTTCGACAATTTATTTAAATACCATAAAATATCTCAGCTTGTTTGTTCCACCATTCTTACACAAAAAGACCCACATGGATTTAGGGATACACACTCAAATTACTCAAGAAAACCACTGTACAAGATTGTAAGATGTTGCCGCCACCCCTAAGGAGTGGCAGCTACAAAGGAAAATCCCCACTGGTGTTGTAAATTGACAGTTCGAATAGAGCATGATTGCAGCTTCAAATAAACTTGAAATAGTAAAAAGGCAAAATTGGACACACATATTTTACCTGGAAAACTCCTAATGAACAGGGTAAAAATCAGTACTAGTATAGAAAAATTCACTATGGAACAGAGGGCTACAACCTTCTCTCTAATTTAACAATGAGAGAACAATGATACTCTCTCTTGAAACTAGGAGAAAAACTAAAAACCTCTCAAACAAAAACCTCTCTTTTCTCCCTTACTCTCACCCTCTCTTTGTTTCTCTTCAATTGTTGTTATTGTGTTGCATTCTAAAACCAAAGAAAGGCATGCCTTTATATAGGCATGAGATAGAGCATTTCATTAATAGTTGGCATAGGAACTACTACTAACCAACTAAATATATTAAGTGTCTACTAACCAACTAAATCCAATTAATGAAATTAGTTTGGTGCAACATTTCTCCCACTTGAAGACTTGGTTGAGATTGTATCATGTCTCCACACCAATCTTTCTATACTTGTCATTCCATGCTTCCTTATGTCTTCGCTAGATCATATGAGGATTTACACCATATAAACTTGTCGGTGGTGATCGGTTTGGTCATCGCATCTGTTATGTTTTCATCTGTGTGAATCTTTTGCATATCCACACTTTCATCTTCCACTAATTCACAAACAAAGTGATACTGAACACCTATGTGCTTTGTTCTTGAATGATAGGCCGGATTCCTTGCAATATGCAAGGCACTCTGACTGTCACAAAATAGAGTAATTTTCTCTTGTTTGTGTACAAGCTCCTCCAATAATCTTTGAATCCAAATAGCTTCCTTGCAAGCTTGTGTAGCTGCCATGTATTATGCTACTATTGCAGACATGGCCACAATAGTTTGCAGTTTTGAAACCCAGCTTACAGCTCCTCCTGCAAGTGTAAACACATAGCATGTAGTAGATTTCTTTTTATCAAGGTCCCCTGCAAAATCTGAATCCACATATCCTCTAATGGTAAATTCTGATCCTCCGTAACATAATGCAGCATCTGAGGTTCCTTTGATGTATCTCAGAATCCTCTTCACAGTATTCCAGTGCTCTTTACCAGGATTTGTCATATATCGACTAACCACTCCTACTACTTGTGCAATGTTTGGTCATGTACATATCATAGCAAACATTAAAATCCCCACTGTTGATGCATACGATACTCGAGACATCTCTATCCTCTCTACTTCATTGCTAGTACACATACTTGAGGATATCTTGAAATTAGCAGGAAGTGGGGTAGAAACTGGCTTGCAACCTTGCATGTTGAAACGCTGCAAAATGTTTTGCAAATAATTCTTCTGTGAAAGCCAAATCTTTATACTATTTCTTTCTCGGTGAATTTGCATCCCTAGAATCTTGTTTGTTGGTCTCAGATCTTTCATATCAAACTCCCTAGCAAACTGTGCCTTCAACTCTTGAATACAATCTTTGTTGGGGCCTGCTACCAACATGTCATCCACATACAACAACAAGATAATGAAGTTATTATCTCACTCAAACCTTTTGTAGTATGTACAATGGTCTGAATTGAGTCTATTGTACCCAAGGATTATAATGAAGGAATCAAATCTCCTATATCAACATCTCGACGCCTGTTTGAGACCATACAGAGATTTGTTCAACCTGCAAACCAAGTTTTCTTTGCCTTCTTCAGCAAAACCTTATGGTTGAAGCATATACATTTTGCCTTCAAGTTCTCCATGAGGAAATGCAATTTTAACATCTAACTGCTCCAAATGTATGTCAAATGTAGCACACATAGTCAGGACTACTATGACTGTTGTAAGTCGAACTACGGGAGAATATCTCGTTGAAGTCAATGTCTTCTTTCTGAGCATATCCCTTTACCACCAATCGAGCACGATATCGTTCTACTTGATCATTGATATCTCGCTTGATCTTGAAATTTGTTACCAATGGCTTTTCTTTCAAGTGGCAATGGTACAAGATTCCAAGTCTTATTTTTATGGAAAGCTTTAATGTCTTCCTGCATTGTTGTCATCCATAGAGATGCATCTGAACTGTTTCTAGCTTCATGGAAAGTTGATGGCTCTCCATCCTCTGTTAAAAGACAATATGCAACATTGCATTCTGTAACATACTCTTAGTGCCAAGTTGATGGTCTTTCCTCTCAAGTTGATCGTCGAATTTTTGGAGTCTCGGTAGGAGCCTCAGCTTGAGTCTCATACTCAACATGTTCTTGTGCCTCATGCTTAGGTGCTGCTTTAGAAGCAACTTCTTCCTTAGTCTTACTTTTCGTCTGAACTATTGTTGTCTTTGAATCTTCTTTCTCTGTGCTATCATCACTTTTCTCTTGTAGTTTATCTTTTGCAAATATAACATCCCTGCAAATAATAACCTTATGGGCAGTGGGATCCCATAGGCGATATCCCTTAACTCCATCAGCATACCCCAAGAATATACATTTCCTGGATTTTGGATCCAATTTTGTTCTTTCTTGGCCATTATATATCACGTACACAATATTTCCAAATGTATGAAGTCTTAGATAATTAGTTGGTTTACTAGTCCACATCTCCATCCATGTCTTTAAGTCAATTGCAGTAGAAGGTGACCAATTTATCAGATAACAAATGGTTTTGACTGCCTCTGACCATAAGCCTTTTCCTAGGCCTGTAGCTCTCAACGTTGCCCTCGCTCTTTCCAGCAAGGTTTTGTTCATCCACTCTTTCCAGCAAGGTTTTGTTCAGACCTCAAACACTTGATCATTTTACCAGATTCAAGTTCCACCCGAGCTTTGAATATTTTGAAGACTGGAAACACATCAATCTTTCTCTTGATGGGATACACCTAACATCTTCTGAAATAATCATCAATAAAAGAAACAAATTATTTTGCTCCACCCATAGATATCACCGTTGTTTTGCCACACATCAAAGTGAATCAGTTCTAGAATATTCTTGCTTCTGGAACTACATAGATTGAATTTCAATCTATTATGCTTACTTGTAACACAGTGCTCACAAAAGGGTAATGACACCTTTGTAAGACCAGGGAGTAAATTCTTCTCAAAAAGAATTCGCAATCCTCGTTCAGATATATGTCCGAGTTTGAGATGCCACTTCATTGCAAGTTCATCTTTTTTACTACTTGATACAACAGATGCTTCTGCTTCAAGTATAGTTTCTCCCTTTAGTTTGTATAAATTTGAAGTCATCTTTTCCGCCTTAATTACTACAAGTTCACCCTGGATAATTTTCATTATCCCATTTTGGGTTTGGATAGATCTTGTAACCGAGACTACCTATTTGTCCCAAAGACAATAGATTCTTTCTCAGGCCCTCCACACGTTGAACCTCTTTGATGGTGTAAACAGTCCTATCATACATCTTCAGTTTGATGGTCCCAATACCGATAATCTCCAAGATATGATAATTTCCTATGAACACTGATCCTCCTAAGACTGGTTTATACTTATGAAACCATTCTCTTCGTGAGGTCATGTGCCATGTAGCACCTGAATCAATAATCCAAGTATCACTAAAGTTCCTTTCAACTTCCGAGATCAGCACTACTTCAATATACAAAATTTCACCATCATCTAGAGTACTTGCCACATTTCCTTGAGAATTCTTCTCTACATTCTTCTTTTTCCAGCAATCCTTCTTTAAATGTCCTTTCTTGCCACAAAAGTAGCATTTAAAATTCTTCTTACTCCTTGATTTGGACCTGCCATGATCTTGGCTCCCACTCGAGGCACGTTCCATTGATCTCCCTCTTTTCATCGTTAGAGCCTCAGCTTGATGTGAACCGGCCAACATGCCCTCCTTGTTTTTGCTCCTAGTTTCTTCTTCCAGAATAGCAGCGGCAATATCATCAAAGACTAGGTAGTCTGTGAGAAAATTGTTAGTGAGGTTGATGATGAGTTGATCATATGAGTCTAGTAGACTTTGGAGTAGAAGTTCCACACGTTCAACTAGTTCTACTTTATATCCTAACGATGTGAGTTGAGAAAACATAGTATTCAACGAGTTGATATGCTCTGTTACCGAAGTAGATTTTATCATAAGAAGAGTGTAGAGTTTTCTTTTCAGAAAAATCTTGTTGTGAAGGGACTTAGCCTCATAAAGTTTGGTGAGATGATCCTAGATTTCCTTTGCAGTTTTCTTTTCTTCTATACTTGATAGTACACCGTCGGATAATGCTAGATGCAGATTGACAATTGTGGTACCATCCATTTCATGCAGATTGACAATTGCGGTACCATCCATTTCATGCTCTCTAATTTAACAAGGAGAGAACAATGATACTCTCTTGAAACTAGAAGAAAAACTAAAAACCTCTCAAACAAAAACATGTATTTTCTCCCTCACTCTCACCCTCTCTTTGTTTCTCTTCAATAGTTGTTATTGTATTCTAAAACCAAAAAAGGCATGCCTTTATATAGGCATGAGATAGAGCATTTCATTAATAGTTGGCATAGCAACTACAACTAATCAACTAAATACATTAAGTGTCTACTAACCAACTAAATCCAATTAATGAAATTAGTTTGGTGCAACAACTGGCCTCAAGAACAAGGGGCTCTGATACCACTGTTGGCTTTAAAGAGAGTGCTAGAAAATGGTCTTATATTTTTTCTTATTCTTTTCTTCGTTCAAATACAATATATACACATCGCATAAGCAAGCTTGTTGTATCTTCAAGAAGCTCCAGATTTTTCTAGATAATAACAACAAGCCATATAAGTGGCCTTATCACAACCATACATTTTTAACACATAAATCATAACCATATGTAGCACACTTGGCTCCAACAATTCGACTCTATTATTTGAAAGCAAAGCGGCTCCATGGCCTATTGGCCACATCTTAACCATGGTGGAGTTGAACGAACCTCTCTTCACTTGGATGCTTTCACACGCTTTCAAAGTATTGACAATGATTTTTATTTTAAAAGACTAAATCAATGAACTAAATAAAGTCCAAACAAACTAACCAAATTTTTTTTTTTCATGTAATAATATATAGTGTCGCCTTTTCTTACCTAGTGGCAGTAGGTGTGATCTCTAATCTGAATTTTGATCTATCCATGATGGAGACGATCAGATAATGTTAATATGGTGATGAGTTCCAGTTTATATATTCTTTTTCAGACAGCTTAACCGAAGATACATATACATGACTTACATGGAGACCCCACAATGACGCTATCACTTTGTTATAGCTGAACAAGATCCAAATGCCGGCCCGCCAGTCCACACTAGCGACAGGTCTGCCCCGGCCGAACCCCTGTGGGAAATACTGCAGAAGTTGCTCTTTACTCTTTGTTATTGTATGTCTTTATCGACAGAACTAGGCTAGTTTGTATGATTTCGAATTTTTTTTCATATACATTATAGGTGACATGAGAATTTGCAGACCCTGATTCCTATAAATTGCAAGAATTTTATGCAACCTACGTCCCAAAAAGAAATGACACAATTGGTGCGGTTGGTGATATAGTCAGAGGGAGCAGCCAAATTTCAGGTACGTGAGTCCCCTGTCACTCCTATTATCCCTTCCGTTAATATGTGACTTTGTGTATGGTTGAGTTCAGCATGTCATACTCTACAAGTCAAAATCTTCTTATTGATTTTCTAGTGGCTCTACTTTACCTTCGTGCGCTCCTTCCCCAAGCTACTTTCTTCTTTGCGGCTATTTGTTTTGGGTTCTATTTACTCTGTAAGTATCTATAGCGATGACTAATTCCCATGCATTTATGCTTAGGTTTAGAAGAATTTGGGGTTAATGTAGTCTGCATACATGCATCATGGTTGTCTCTTACCTAGCCCACTACAGAAACCTTGTGCATTAGAGTTATTTTTTATGCATGGTTCTTAACTTCAATCAATTGACTTATTCCCGCGGTATAAAAATATTACTGCACTGATGAACGGAATGGTTCGCTTGGCAATACAGAAAGACATGAAGGTTGGAAATTCTTTACATGATATGTTGAAGCACTTCTATGCACTTTTTGCAGTATTATAAAGGCCTACAGGTTGAAAAATATTTGGCAAAGGCAAGTCCAATAGTTTTTTGATCTGTTTGTCTTTATAAATTCTTTGTTCTGTGTATGAACTCTGGAAAAAAAAATTCCTGATTAGTATTTCTCATTTACTCCCATATCAGAAAATCAAGACAAAAGTAAGGAGAAGAAAACTTTTGGGAAATGGCCCAGATAGTTACCGATATTGAAAGACAGGTGCGTGAAGCTGCTGAAAGTTGGATAAGACGTCAAATTTGTTATGTGTTCGACTTTGAAAGGAATGTAAAGAATTTTAATGATCAACTCCAAAATCTGAATCATATGAGAGAGAGAATCAAGCGTCAGATCGATGATGCAACCAGGATAAAAATGGAGGTGATTCATAGGGACGTTGAAGATTGGCTACAGTGGGTGACAAGATTTAATGAGGATGCACAAGTTTTTTCAGAGGAAATAGACAGGGCAAAGGACGGGTGCTTCTTTGGGTTATGTGCTAATGTGAAGGCAAGGTACCATTTTAGTATGAAAGCTGAGGAAAAATCAAATGAAGCAGCCAAACATCTTCTATTGGCAAGGCAGTATCCAAGTGTTTCATATCGTCCTACTCCACAAGGATTACGATTTGCAACCATCAAGGATTATGAGAATTTCGAATCAAGAGTACGCCATCTGGAAGAAATTATGAAGGGTTTAAAAGATCCTAATGTCAGCATGATTGGCGTTTGGGGTATGGGTGGTGTAGGCAAAACTACTCTTGTGAGGAAAGCTGCGGAACAAGCCGATGCAGACAGGATATTTGATTTGGTGATTTTTTCAGAGGTTTCTTTAAATCAAGACTTGAGAAGGATTCAAGTAGAAATTGCAGAAGCCTTAGACTTGAAATTCCAAAAGGAGACAACTTCTGGGAGATCCAATGAGTTACGTGAACGTTTGCGGAAAGAAACAAAAATTCTAGTGATTCTCGATAATATCTGGGCAAGTCTTGATCTGGAAAAGTTAGGAATACCTTTCGGGGATGACCACAAAGGATGCAAATTATTGATGACATCTAGAGATGGGCAAGTATTAACTGATAGTTTGAACATCAGGGTTGATGCATTAGATGACAAGGAGGCTTGGGATTTATTTGAGAAAATGGCAAGGGGAGTCGCGAAAGCTCGCAATTTGCAACCTCTCGCAGTTCAAATAGTTAAAAGGTGTGCAGGTTTGCCAATTTTGATTACCGCAGTTGCGATGGCTCTAAGAAATAAACATGATTCACGTACTTGGGAAGCAGCATTACATCAATTAGAACATGATGAATTTGATGCAACAGTGCATTCAGCTCTGGAGTTAAGTTACAATCACTTGAAAAGTAATGTGATCAAGCAGTTGTTCTTGCTTTGTGGTCAATTGGTAAATACTGATTATGCTATTGAGGATTTGTTTAACTACTGCATGAGCCTTGATTCGTTCGAAGGTATTGATCGCTTGGAAGATAGGAGAACCGAGTTGCATAAATTGGTTGGAGACCTCAAATCCTCGTGTTTGTTATTAGATGGTGAAAAAAATGGTTACGTGAAAATGCATGATGTGGTTCGCATGTTTGCTGTGTCATATGCACGCCAAAAGCATAATATGTTCATCGAAAAATACGATGATGAATTGGAAGAATGGCCCAGAAGGAATACAATTGCAAAGTTCTCTTCGATATATTTTCCTCACAATTATATTCACAGATTACTAGAAGGGTTGGAATGTCCAGAGCTAAATTTATTCATTCTGTGTTCCAAAAATCGTCATTTGAGGATTCCAAGTTCGTTTTTCCAAGGGCTAAGAGGAATTATAGTCTTAGAGATTCAGAATATAGTACTTCCATCTTTACCTTCATCCTTTCGTTGTTTAGAAAACCTTCGCACTCTTTCTCTTGCGGGGTGTGAGTTGGAAGACATGACCATGATTGGAGAGCTAGTTGGACTAGAGGTTCTTCGCATTTTGAATACAGACATCTCCTATTTTCCTGAGGAAATTAGGCAATTGACTGGTTTGAAGTTATTGTGTGTCGACACATGTATTAATCAAGAAGTGATTCCACGAAATGTCATTTCATCGCTAACTCAATTAGAAGAATTGTCTATGAAAGGAAGCATTGTAATTTGGGAGGCTGAAGGAGATAATTGTCAAAATGCTTGTCTTGCTGAGTTGAAGAAGTTGTCTAACCTTACTAGCTTAGACATTCAAATTCTGAATTCCAATATCATACCGAATGACATGTTCTCAGTCAAGTTAGAAAGATTTAAAATACTAATAGGACATGCCTGGGACTGGAGCTGGTCTAGAGGGTATGAAACCTCACGAAGGTTGAAAATCAAACTCTCTACAAACATTCATATGAGGCCTGATGTTAAAGAATTGTTGAAGAAAATTGAAGATTTATATCTCGATGAATTGGGTGGTGTTAATAGTGTTTGCAAGTTAGACAGGGATGGTTTTTCAAGATTGAGATGTTTACATGTCTTAAGGGGTCGCAACTTCCAATACATTGTAGACTCAAACAAAAGGGGTCCTTGTCACATTTTTCCAGGCTTGGAGGTATTGTCTCTTTCAGAATTGATTAACCTTAAGATGATATGTCGCGGCCAACTTGAAGTAGAGTCGTTTAGTAAATTAAGAACTCTGAAAGTGAAAAGATGTGACAAGTTAAAGAACCTTTTCTCATTTACTATTGCCAAATCTCTTTTGCAACTGCAAGAAATCAAAGTAGACAACTGTGAAAACATGGAGGAGATTTTTTCCTGCGAAAGTGAAGAAGATGGCAGGTGTGATATTGTCATTGAGTTAAAGCAAGTACACACTCTACGTCTAACAGTTCTACCGAAGATCACTAGCTTCTGCTCTGAGGCGAAGATTGTAAAACAGAAGCTGCAGACAGGGGACTCATCGTCAGGGTCATCTCAAAACATGCAACTTATCCCACTTCTAAATGGGAAGGTACCTTTTCTTATTCTTTTATCGCATATGTTTATATATTTTTACAGATCGTCTTTTGTTGGGTACATAATTTAATTATCCAATAGATTAGGTAAAGGTGCATGGATAGAAACTTTACCCATGAAGTAGTCTATTTTTTAAAATATATTCAGGTATGTAACATTCTCTTGTGTATATGCAGATAGTGTTTCCCAAATTGGAGAAGTTATTCCTATCTTCTATTGGTACTGAAAAAATATGGGACAACAGTCTTCTAGCAATGCCACATTGTTTTCAGACTTTGACAGATTTGAATGTCTGGGGTTGTAATAATTTAAAGTTCTTATTTCCCATCGGAGTGGTCACAAGTCTCATTCAACTCCAACTACTTTGGGTAAGTGAATGTAATTCAATGGAAGGGATAATAGAAGAAGTGGCCAGTAGTATGATCTTTCCCAAATTGCGTAGTCTGGATCTCGATGGTCTTCCCAGACTGAAGTCGTTCATCTTTGATGAAAAGGAAGTCAGCAATGATGATCTCCCACCTCCTCTCTTTGACGAAAAGGTTTGTTTTGTTTCATTACCTTGATGGTTGAGCAATATTCTTAAATATATATGTTCATATTGTGTTGCGTTCTTTCCGATTAGATTGGAATCATTTTTATAGGTGGAACTCCCTACCATTGAATTATTAACCATCCAGAATGTGGTTAATCTGAAAAGCATATGGCACAATGAACTCGCCCCAGAGTCCTTTTGCAAACTGGATCATCTTTGGGTGCAAGGATGTAAAAATCTATTGAACGTTTTTCCGTCTAATATGCTGACAAGACTCCAGAACCTGCGAAACTTGCGGATAGTGGCTTGCCAGTCAATGGACATGATATTTGATTTGGAAGGGGTAGTAGATGCGGACGTTAGGTTCGAGTTACCAAAAGTAACTCGACTGGGACTTCTAGACCTACCAAAACTAAGAAGTTTCTACCCTGGAATTCATACCTCAGAATGTCCACTGTTAAAGACATTGGAAGTTAGTGGGTGTGAGAAACTGAAAATATATGCTTCTGAATGTTCGAATGTCCAAGTAGGGGCGAATGGTGAATATCTTTTTTCGCATGAAAAGGTAAGACTTAAAACTCTGCTTAGAATTTGTAATTTTCAATTCCATCAATTACTTTTCTTCTATGACAATTTTAATTTGTAATAACAATTAACAATTTAGTAATAATAGCTGCATGTTTAAATTACGTGTCAAATTTATAAATTTAAGTATGTGTTTCATTGCACTATACTAGCATGTTGAGTGAATAATAACTCCTTTGCTTATTTTTTTTTTACATTTACATAATATTTTGACAGGAGATATTCCCCAACCTGGAAGAATTGTCATTGACTTGGAATTACACGATGAACGAGATGTGGCATGAAGAATTTCTACTCGAATTGTTTTGCAGATTAAAATCCCTTAGGCTTCAGGAGTTCCACGACGAAATCATCACTTCTTTTCCACCAGGTTTCTTTAATAAACTGCCAAATTTGGAACAACTTGTTGTACAGCGTACTGCTTTCGAAGAGATATTCGCAAATGGAGGAGTCATTGGCGAGGCTGGAGAGCTCTCAACATTTTGCACTCTCAAAACTCTGACAGTGGAAGAGTGTCACAGATTGAAAATCTTGTTTCCGTCCTCACTGCTGTCATTCTGCAATTTGATTAGACTGGACGTATCAAATTGTAATGGATTGGCTTACTTAATGTCTTCCTCGATAGCTAAAAGCATGATGCAGCTCCAGAACTTGCGAGTACATGGATGTTTTATGATGGCGTCGATTGTAGAATGTGTAGGGGAAGTTGAGGCAGAGGATGATATTATTTTCCCCCAACTGAAAACAATATGTATTGATTCTATGCCAAAGATTTCAAGCTTCTGCGGCTCACAGAAACTTGCCTTCAAATTACCATCATTGGAAGAAGTATTTGTGCGAAGATGCCCCAATCTGAAAACGTTTTGCGAGGGACCACTTTCGACTTTTAAGCTCCGTGTATTATTTTCTGGGAAAATGGTACGCTGCAATGGCGACCTGAATACAACCATACAGACGTATGAAGAAAGGGTACGCATCTTCTTTTCGCTCCTACTATCCAATCAAGTTGCACTCTATATGCATTTTTTAGGCAACATGAGTGATCTGACAATTTCTTTCCTACTATAACAAAACTCCATGACCTTCTCTTTAGCTAATTCTCAATTGTGTGCTCTGCTGCATTATGCATTCTGGCTTTAGTCTTTTTGGTTTTTCATCGCGACTTTCCCGTTGTTGTTTTCTCTAATGAGAGTTGACAAATACGAAAAATTCACGATTGCAATACAACCTCAACTGATTCGTAGAGAAAACTCTCTGTTTTTTTTTTATTAATTCAATTAAAGTCATGAGAATTTACAACCTTAAATACTAGAGCCATAACAAAACCCTAGAAAACCCCGAACAAAAAAAGATATTTAACTCCTAAAAATTTCTCCTAACATATACTAATTAACTTATAATAGAAAAATAATAAAAACTAAAATGTAATTTAATGATATTAGGTAAAGATGCATGGATAGAAACTTCACCCACGAAGTAATCTATTTTTAAAAATATATTCAGGGATGTGACATTCTCTTGTGTATGTGCAGATATTGTTTCCTGCCAACAAGGAGAAGTTAGTCGTATCTTCTATTGGTACTGAAAAAATATGGGACGACAGTCTTCTAGCAATGCCAAGTTGTTTTCAGAATATGAGAGATTTGCAATTCTCGAGTTGTAATAAGTTGAAGTTCTTATTCCCCATTGGTGTGGTCAAAAGTCTCATTCAACTCATAGTACTTCGGGTAAGTGGATGTAATTCAATGGAAGGGATAATAGAAGGAGTGGCAGGTGCGATGACGATCTTCCCCAAATTACGTAACCTGACTCTCCGAGATCTTCCCAAACTGACAGGATTCTGCACAGGAAATTCCATCGAATTTCCATCCTTGTACTCTATGTTTATAGAAGGATGCCCCGAATTGAAGTCGTTCATCTTTGATGAAAAGGAAGTCTGCAATGATGACCTCCCACCTCCTCTCTTTGATGAAAAGGTTTGTTTTGTTTCATTTCTTTGATGGTTGAGTAATAATCTTAAATATCTATGTTCATATTGAGGTGCGTTCTTTTGAATTATTACCTGATGCAATTGGAATCATTTTTATAGGTGGAACTCCCTACCATTGAATCATTAACCATTTGGTCTGTTAATCTAGAAAGAATATGGCACAATGAACTCGCCCCGGGATCCTTTTGCAAATTGGATTATCTTGAGCTATATGTCTGTGAAAATCTGTTGAACGTTTTTCCGTCTAGTATGCTGACAAGATTCCAGAACCTACGAGGATTGGAGATAAGAGATTGCAAGTCAATGGATGTGATATTTGATTTGGAAGGGCCAAATTCTTTGGAGATGCATATTACAAAACTAGAGTGCATAACAATCTTTGATTGTCCAAGTCTGAGATATATTTTTCCACTCTCTATAGGCATTGGTCTTCAGGAACTTGCGAGTTTATCAATTTACAAATGTGCGGTAATTGAGAACATTGTTGCAACGGAAGGGGTGGTAGATGCGGTAATTGAGGACATTGTTGCAACGGAAGGGTTTGAGTTCCCTAAATTCTCTTCCCTGATACTTAAAGACCTACCAAGATTGAGAAGTTTCTACCCTGGAATTCATACCTTAGAATGGCCACTGTTAAAGACATTGGAAATTTTTGAGTGTGACGAACTGAAAATATTTGCTTCTGAATGTTTGAATGTTCAAGAAGGGGCGCATGATGAGCAACCACTTTTTTTGCATGAAAAGGTATGGACTTAAAACTCTCCGCTTAGCAGATCTAAACTTCACATTTCATGCCTGAACGTCATTTAGAAATCAGCCATCATCATGTTGAATGTTCGAGCATGATTGAACACTTTTCATGTGTTTTTGAGTGTTAAATTAGCACCATTATGAAAGATTTACAACTAGTGTATTCACAAAATTAACACATTTCTTTTGGTTACTAAGCACATTCAATTCCATCAATTATTTTCCTTCCATAACAATTAACAATTAACAATTTAGTATGTGTTTTATTCTATACTAGCATTTTGAGTGAATAATAACTCCTTTGCTTCTTCTTTTTAACATTTACATAATATTTTGACAGGAGATATTCCCCAACCTGGAAGAATTGTCAGTGACTTGGAATTACACGATGAAGGAGATGTGGCATGGAGAATTTCGATTTGAAGTGTTTTGCACGTTAAAATCCCTTACGCTTAATGACTTCCATGATGAAATCATCACTTGTTTTCCACCAGGTTTCTTTAAGAAACTGCCAAATTTGGAACTTCTTGATGTCAACAATAGTGATTTCGAAGAGATATTCCCAAATGGAGGAGCCATTGGCGAGGCTGGAGAGCTCTCAACATTTTGCTCTCTCAAAACTCTGACACTATTGGGATGTGGCAGATTGAAAATCCTGTTTCCATCCTCACTGCTGTCATTCCGCAATTTGATTACCCTAGCCGTATCATGTTGTGATGGATTGACTTACTTAATGTCTTCCTTGACTGCTAAAAGCATGATTCAGCTCCAGGATTTGATGGTATCTTCATGTGAAATGATGACGTCCATTGTAGAATGTGTGGGGGAAGTTGAGGCAGAGGGTGATATTATTTTCCCCCAACTGAAAACACTATCTATGCTTTGTATGCCAAGCCTTTCAAGCTTCTGCGGCTCAGGGAAACTTGCCTTCAGATTACCATCATTGGAAATAGTAATAGCGCTAAGATGTCCCAATCTGAAAACCTTTTGCGAGGGACCACTTTTTACTTTTAAGCTCCATCAAGAATCATTTTTTTCTGACGAAAGGGTAAACTGGAATGGCGACCTGAATACAACCATACAAACGTTGTATAAAGAAAGGGTACGCATCTTCTTTTCGCTCCTACTGTCCAATCAAGTTGCACTCATATGCATTTTATAGGTAACATGAGTGATCTGACAGTTTCTATGACGAAACTCGATGACCTTCTCTTTAGCTTCTCAATTGTGTGCTCTGCTGCATTATGCATTCTGGTGTTAGTGTTTTCGGTTTTTCATCGTGACCTTCCCGTTGTTGTTTTCTCTAATGAGAGTCGACGAATATGGAAAATTCATAATTGCAATGCAACCTCAACTGATTCGTAGAGAAAATTCTCTGTTTTTTTTATTTATTCATTCAATTAAAGTAATGAGAATTTACAACCTTAAATAGTAGAGCCATAAGGAAATTTAGACCATGTACTTGTATTAACTATTTTCAAATATGAACTTTGATATTGTCACAGTAAATG
Organism: Euonymus europaeus; assembly: GCA_963580455.1. Classification (NCBI taxonomy): domain Eukaryota; kingdom Viridiplantae; phylum Streptophyta; class Magnoliopsida; order Celastrales; family Celastraceae; genus Euonymus; species Euonymus europaeus. The sequence goes on along the minus strand of OY756961.1, from coordinate 8,310,652 downwards.
CGAATTCATGCCTAAACAAAGAAGTAGAAAGGATTTGACTAGTTTTAATACCTTTTGCCATTTGCGAGCTCATCTAGAAGGAGTGCAACAGAAGACTCTATGAAGGGGACGAAAAACTTACATTGAATTTGAAAAAAGAATTGGCTTGACTATGTTTTTTCTAGTATGCCGGAAATGTTACCGACAATACTGTCGGACTTGCTGCACCTCAAATTTCCTCAGTTGTCTAGTTCAGTAGTTTGTATATCAAAATTTTCCCAGTAAACTGTGTTTCAAATTTGCAGTATGTATGTTTGGTGTATGGTAAGAAACCATGGATTCCATGAAAAAGGCTCTCTGCCTGCAGGGATGTACTCCTTGATAATCCTTTTCTTTTTCTTTTTCGTGTAGTGATTTTGGATCACTAACCTTCTGTAGATGTGATGTATATGTGGTTCAGAGGAGCATTATCCGTTCTAGTGATGATGAAGACGATGATGCTGGAGGAGAAGATTTTTCAAGTGAGGAAGGGGATGGAGGAAGTGATGATGATGAGGAGAACAACAATGATGACGATGGGGGTGAGGATGATGCTGACGAGGATGGTGATGATGAAGACGATGATGTTGGAGGCGAAGATTTCTCAAGTGAGGAAGGGGATGGAGGAAGTGATGATGATGAGGAGAACAACGACGATGACTACGGGGGTGAGGATGATGCTGATGAGGATGGCGATGAAGAGGAAGACGAGGATTGAAGATGAAGAGGTTCTGCAACCACCTGCAAATAAGAGGAAGTGAGATTAGCTCTAGGTTCCCTTGCATGGATTTTATTTCCATTTTTTATTTTTGCCTTTCGTGTCGGGAACTTTTAGAAGGGAGTGGTTTATTTGGCTTATCTGTCTGCATAGAGTCGAAATTTGTTTCAGAGGCATGTTGCTCGGAGGGATTTCATTGAATTGCAGATGGCTTCCATAGTAATACAGTGTGCAATGAGAGGTAAGTCATTAGCAATATGTAATAAGCTATTTCAATACATCAAGTGTTAATCTTAGCAGTTGCTTGTCCCTTTGGCTTCAATTCTCTCCCTCTTACTCGGTAATATGTATAATTTATTCGTTACTTCAGTAATTTAACACAAATATTTTACAATTTTTCAGCAAATAATGCACGTAAAATTTTTGAAAGCTTAATAGGAGATATTGCTTTGAATTGATGTTCACAAGATGTAATGAGCCTAACTAGCCTCTAGAAAACCGGCTTACTAGTGTTAGGTTTGTCCGCACTAATAAGCACTTCAAGTCCTCCAGACTTAAGCGATGTGGGATTGTTACACCATCACGCTTCTGCAACTAGCGCCCACTCCAGTAGCAATCCACGTAGAACGCAAACGCCGGTATCCACAGCCCACACACTCGCCAGTAGCCACTGAGCAATGTTACGAGGCCAAGCCCAGGGTTCGCTCTGATACCATTTATAACGAGCCTAACTAGCCACTAGAAAACCGGCTTTCTAGTATAAGGTTTGTCCGCACTGCACTAATAAGCACTTCAAGTCCCCCAGACTTGAGCGATGTGGGATTGTTACACAAGAGCACTCATATATAGGAGATTTGCAAAATGCATCATCGGGTGAGCAGCCCATGTACTTATATAGAGTTCCAACGACTACTTACGAGTAATTTCCACCATAAAATCTAGCTCCTGATCATATCCTTTGTGTTTCTTACATAATTGCTTCTCTTAAAGATTGAAGGTGGCTAGTTAAGCTTTAGGTGAAGATGTGTGCTGGAAAATTTTCTTCCTTTTTCTTTTTTCCTTTTTCCTTTTTCTACTTTCCATATTTGCAACTATCAAGTAAAATCCAATCCAAGGACTTTCACTTTCATGCTGTTAGATGTTTACCACTTTCAATTCTTAAATTGCTACTTCTGGAATTCCTAAACTTTGAAGGGAGTCAGTTATGTGCTCTGCTTGAGTGTTACAATTAATAGTGAACTGAATTATTAAAATACTAAAAAACTTTAAATCACATAACAGGCAAACTCAACTACGATCAACAATTTATAGATACCAAAGCTCCGCGCGCAGCTTCAAAGAAGTTGACGGCATGGCGCACAAACAAGGGAAGCTGTCAAAACTACAAGATACAACAAAAAATTATCTATGAAGAATATTCATGCTGCCTCGTTAAAGATTAGAGATATGCCTTTCTTCTATTCATATGCAGAAGAGAGTTCATATTGAAAGTGAAGAATAACATATCAGAAGAATAAGTACGTAGAAGAAGAAGGAAAAAAAAACAGACTTACATGGAAAAACTTATCCGTATTGCTGCAGTGCTCAAGAATGCAATTTTAGCATTTTTGGATTGATCGAACAGGAGGCATTCTTAAAATTTTCCTAATCACAATCCGAGATTCGAGCTCTTCATCAGTATATTCCCTAGCAGGAGCAGGGAGAAGCCAATCAGAAGTGGCATTGCAATTTCTAGAAGAAAATGCATAACTGCCGGTCCTACCGTCCTACTTTGTGGAGGATATATCATATATATATATATATATAAGCACAAACAAGAAATAGGCTGACCAATGAAACCAAGACAATAATCCAAATTGCCCTGTTCAATGGAGGGCGGTAGCGAGGCCCAGTCGCCATGCCTTATCTTTCTTCATCTAGTAAAAATGCACTATAATAGCCAACCACTTTATCTCAAACTAATGCTCTCCTCTTCTGTTAATTCTATCCGCCATAAATTCTCACACTGCACTAATACCCACAAAAGTTGTTGAAGCTCCGAAACGACGATTCTAGAGGAAAGACCGACTAATAAACGGATATCCAAAGAAACAACCAGTTTCCTGCCATACCACCAGCTGGCGGTTTGATCTTGATATCGCGATCTAACCTCAAGTTTGACGATTTTCAAGCTTTGTATTTTGTTACCAAAAAAGCCGCAGTTATAGTCAATTCAAAAATGTTATAGAATGCAATTTTTAGTAGCTTAACTCAACCCAAGTCTACACGGCACTCCATGTAAGTGGGTCATGTTGGATTTTTTTAAAAATCAATTAAACACATTTTTTATTTAATTTTTAATAAACGAAATTTTAAAACGTTTTTTCTCTAAAAATACATGTTAAATTTGAAAAAAATTACATATTCAAACTCAGCGCGTAAAAATCTTTATAACAAGATCTATTGTCAATATTTTTTATTGCGTTTTTCATATATATAATATGTAAACTATTTATTCGAGTTGAAATTTTTTCACACTATGACACTATAATATATATTTGTTATTCTTTGCATTTTTATTGAAATTATATTGGGTATCCTAATCCGTTAAGTTTTAGTAGTTAGGGTTTAACACTTGGGACATTTATAATTTTCGTAGCAAATCCAAGTTTTTTAGGTTATAACATGAAAATTCGATACACAAGCCCGTTAGGCTTTAGTGAATTAGTTTTTCTTAGGGTTTAACACTTATTGTTTAAGTTACACAATGAAATACAAGCTCATATCAGTATCTATAAATAAACAATAGAACCTATGGAAGTTTTTTGTATCATTGCAGGGCCACTAATTAGTGGCCCTACTGGCCTTAATCTTGCTATAATGGAACAGCTCTGTGGTTATTTTGTTACAAGAACTCGGCTCTATTTGTTTGGGACATAGTTCCTATAGAGATTATCCGAACCTTCCTCCATTTCATTTTATGAACAATGGAATATGTTATTAATGAATTTATTTGCCCAGTTGGTCCATGTAAATTGGTGGGCAGTTTGTTTTTATTACTCTACCCTACTTTTCCAATTAGTGGCCTTAATTAGAGCTGTTCCATTATAGCAAGATTAAGGCCAGCAGGGTCTTAGGGTTTCACGTGTAAAGGGGTAAGGGCTGAAAATCACTTTAAAGAAATTACAATAATTTATCGATGGAATTTTCTGTCCGTAAATTATTTTTAAAATTAAAAAAGGAAAATATTTACCGATGGAATATTTTGTCGGTAATTTATTTTTAAAATTTTAAAAATAAAAAAGTAAAAATTTATCGACGGATTTAATTATGTCGGTAATCTGTCGCAAAATATTCGTGCCAAATTGGTGCCAAAATTACCGACGGGAAAATTTCGTCGATAAACCGTCGCCAATTCATCAGTAAAACTCAAAAAGTCAATTTAATCGGTAAACTATCGGTATTCCGTCAGTATGTATCGACAAAAGGGTTCTGTCGGTAATCTCTGATTTTCTTGTAGTGATGAGAATTCGAATCCACTCCCTATTGAAATGGTCGATCATTATATGTATAGTGATTGTCACTCAACCGCGGGCCCATTTGACTTTTTAAGTAACTTAGTAGTTGGTCCAATAGATTTAAATATTTAAAAATGTTATAGAACCCAACTTTTAGTAGCTCAACTCAACCCAAATCTACATGACACTCCATGTTAATGGGTCACGTTGAACTTTTTCAAAAATCAATTAAGCACATTATTTATTTATTTTTTAATAAACAAAATTTTAAAAGGTTTTTTCTCTAAAAATATATGTTAGATTTTGAAAAAAATTACATATTCAAACTCAGCGTGTAAAATTTTTTATAATAAGATCCATTGTCAATAGTTTTTATTACTTTTTTTCAATTATATTATTTTTAAAAATAATGTAATTCATATATATGATGTGTAAATTGTTTATTCGAGTTGAAATTTTGTCACACTATAATAGTAGAATATATATTTGTTATTTTTTGCATTTTTATTGAAATTATGTTGGGTATCCTAACCCGTTAAGTTTTAATAGTTAGAGTTTAACACTTGAGACATTTAGGTTTTTAGTAGCAAATCCGAGTTTTTTAGGTTACAACATGAAAATCCGATACACGAGTCAGTTAGGGTTTAGGGAATTAGTTCCCCTTGAGGTTTATAACACTTATTGTTTAGGTTACAACATGAAAATCCGTTACAATAGCCTGTTAGGGTTTAACGAATTCGTTCCCCTTAGGGTTTAACACTTATTGTTTAGGTTAAGTATGAAAATCGATATACGAGCTCATATTAATACCTATAAATACACACAAGAACATACATAATTCACATATTAGTACAAAAAATATGTAATTAAAAATGACTAAATAACATATTGATCATGAATCTTGTTGGATAGATCTTTACTTGTTGCTTTTGGATATGTAATTTTTTTCAAAATCTAATATATATTTTAAGAGATAAAATGTTTTAAAATTTCGTTTAAAAAATACACAAAAAATGCTTTGAAATTTAAAATAAGATATTTTATTTTCTAAAATTTTAATTTTTCATGTCATACGCTTACAAAACATGACATGTAGACTTGGATTAATGTTGGGTTATAAAAATTTTGACTATTTAGCACCACTCTTAAACATTTGGCCCATGATAATAGAAATAAATATTAAAAATCAAAACACATTAGTCGACAAATCTTACAGTTCACTAACTCTCACTTACAATGATGTTGCCCATTTGTCCTCCTCCTTATTCTGGATTTTATGTCCGATTATCTATTCGATTCATATCAACACCATACCAATGCAAAGGAGATTGAGATGTACTAGAGCCAAAATACATTATTATGCTGCAAGTCAAAAATTTATGATCAACAACATTTTCAATTATAAAATGGGAGATGATAGATGTATTATTATTTCAATCAAAATAATATGAATATAGACGAGACTATCATAGTGACTCCTATTATAGGGTATAGACAAGCTCACTCATTCTTGGAAAAATGTTAAACATAACCTTAAACACAATATTTCCCCTCAAGGATTTGAATAATCATTCCCAAATTGAGGAGGAATGTAGGAAGCAAGATAAATGACATATATGATAGGGATAGAATGCTAAAGATCATTATTTTATGTAATATTCAAACTCAATTTATTTATATGGAATAAAATATGTTTAGCACTTTATATATGTAAAATGACATATTGGCATAAGCGTCTTATATTTTATATGGTATATGAATTGGTGGTAGAGTTTAGCTTACACACAGAAGATCAATTCATAAGTTCCTATTGAATATAAGCAAACGATCACAGCTTAGAGAGAATTGGACAAACCGTTGGCAGGGCCGTAGTATAGTATTTCAGTATGCCTATCTTGATTACGGATAGCGGTACAGCTTGAACTTGAGTGTATTGATCAGGACTACGTGTGAGTCAATTTTTCTAGTCTGACTATGTGGAAAATTGTACACTCACACTGACGTTATGACATTGTTCATAATCTTAATTTATTAAAGATTGTTGATACATGTGCATTTAATGTATGAGACTTTGATTTACCAAAGGGTGAGGTCTTTTTGTACAGGCCAACATACACCGAGTGAATTGGGTTATTGCATTAAATATACGATGGAAAATAATCTGTTAATAAAATTCACATCCAATTATGGTTGATGATACCCTCTTGAGAATGCTTATAAGTTTTGAGATTGTGTCAAATCCTGCAGGTGAATTTTAATTAATCCGACACATTCAAATAAGTTAAGTGGTAAGCTCCAGGAATATTTAAAGATGTCAATTAAATATTATATGTCAGTGGCATATTTAATTAACGAGTATCTGTAACTTAACATGAGGATTTTAATGAACGATTATAACGAAAGGTTCAGATTTAATTTGAGATAAAACGGAGAGTGCAACTATAATATTTTAGTGGAATATATTATAGTTTATGGATTTTAATTATGCTCATGGGTTTGGGCTGATAATTGAATTTATAGAAAGCCCATGTTTTATTTTTCCTTGTAGGTCCCTACTGTAGCCCATGTAAGCTCAAACCTAAGTGAATCAGGAAACTTAACTGAGGTTGGAGTTCTTAATTGGAAAGGGGTGTGGGCCGGCCATCTAGGGTTAGGAAACCCTAGGTTGGCCGACCTCTATATAAACACACACTAGTGTGTTTTGTTTTCCTGACGTTGAGAGACTAGTTAGACTCGGCTCTCTAATTTTCTCCACAGTTTTGATTTCTAATTTTCAGGTTCTTGGTTTAAGGAATCTACGCTCTTGAATCCAAGTTTGGGAATTGGTGCATAAGGTGGAAGATTCGAGGGATTGAGCTTTGAATCAATCCGACTGACTCCATCATTCAATATAGATTATTAGAGATCAATCCAGAGAGATCTCTAGGTACGTAATCTTTACATAATTAGTTCAGACATAGATTATGCAAGTCCACCATAATTAACAAGGAATTTTTTGAAGTTGTTTTTTTATCGATTACTCCTATGTGCGTTCCTTGTTTTTTAAAACGTTTCCTCTATTGCGTATTTTTCAATAATATAGTCAATAAAGAAGAAAAAAGTTTTCCAATAATTATACACCAAAAAGCAAGGATAATAACAAAAAAAGTAACTATTATTGAGTCAAGTAAGAACATTTCAAGCAAGATTGTTTGTCAGTCTTCGTAAGAAGAACAAGGAGAGTGGAAAGGCTTCAAAGAATACTTTCAAATCTATGAAGGGTAACATAATCGAAGATAAGACAATTATTCTCTGTGAAAACTTTAAATCATAGGGTCTTTTTAACATGTGATCAAGGACACATGTTAAGAAATTATACAATCAATGAGAGTGAAGGAAATAGACTCATGCACGATTTTGAACTACACAAAAAGTTATGTTAAAAACAAATATTTCACCCTCATTGATTAACACATTTTTTTAACATGTGCCTTTTTTGGACACATATTAAGAAAATCCTAAATCATAAAATTGACAAACTTAAAATATCCAGAAGTTTTTTTAATAAGAATGTCTAAGATGATTATGCATTTTATATAGGTCAGTTAGTTTCATATGTTGCTTCCATGAAGAAGACAAATAAAAAATTATTAGAAAAAGAATCGCATTCACAGCAAACTAAACAACCCTATGAGAAATGGAACCGCGAGTCTCCATTGTTTTTGCCTGGCAAGTCTCAACGATCTCTCGAACACATTGGCTTCTGTGGTATCAAAAAATCACCCAGGTTCACACTCTTGCAAAATCAGAGATGATCCAAAATGAATTCTCCTTGTTTATTCAATCTCAATATTCACTTCTCAATATTACACAAAAATCTCTTTTCCCAAAAAGGAAAGAGTCCCCCTTTTCCTATATTTCCTCTTTCTATTTATAGAAGTTCATGACCATAATAATTACATCCCAAATTTATGGAACTGGACCCACCTATCCCGACATTAACTTTCTCATTAGTGAAGGGAGATTGGCCGACCTCTCACATAATTAGAGTGATAAGCCGATCTCAGCAGTTCATGTTCGGTCCCTCAATAAAATAAAGGGTTCGGCCGGTAGGGGTTCATCACCGATACCATGAAGACATTAAGGAATCAGTCGATCCCTTTTTCCTTGGCTCCATCCTTCTTCCCTTCATCTCCCAGGGTCATTGCGCTTTTTTTCTTTGGCTTCTTCTACCACGTGGATCTCTAACACTTGGGCCCACAATTGCCCCCCCAAAGACGAGTCCAAGCTAGTTGTGGACGAGGCTTTGCAAAACAAGGAACCCTAATTGGGTAGCTTCTTCAGATTTAATGTTGCTGACTTATGGCGGCGTCTTGTCCATTTAATGTAGAGAGAGAACGTCTCAATCTCTCCTTGAAATAGGAACCTCCAGTCCTTCAATTTCTTCATTCTCTTTCAAGTGACTTGTCATCTAAACTATGGATTGAAGCCGTTCTACGTGCCTAGCCTCTTTCTTCTGTCGATCTAACTGTTTGGTGAGTTTTATCAATCAAAGTAGTTATTTTGTGTCGATTGTCACTATCGATTGATTCTTTCGATTGCCACTCCATTCCAATTCCGTTTATGGACAAATACAAGAAGATCTCGAGGAATTCTAGTGAACTTCGAGAATAAGGAAGGAAGTTCGTCTTTCCACATGAATATGAATTGAGCGTTGCCTCTGAAGTCGATCACACTAAAGGCCAGGCCAAATTTCCTATGGTTGCCATTGTTGAGGAAGGTCTTAGAATTCCATTATCCAATTTCTTCAAGGAATGTTTAGATATGTTCAGCCTTGTGCCTCACCAGTTGAACTCAAACTCCTATCGGATAATCAAAAGCATAGATATTTTAAATAAATTTTATCGGTTCGGCGTTAGACCAAGAGATTTTGAACTCTGTTTCTTTATCAAAAAGTGTGGTCAACAGAACAAGTTTCAGCTATTATCGAGGGATGGAAGCAGACCTCTAATTCATTGCTTGCTTTCTTCCTCCAAAGCATGATAAAGTAGAATTCTTTCTTATAGGAGGACCAAGATGGGAGTTCATCCCTGAAGTGGGTGAATGAGGGATTTCAATCTGGCAAAAGTCCGGTGTTCTTACCCAGTTCCCGTCAAACATGGAGATTAAAGAGATGGGTGAGTGTTCGGCCTTAAATCGACTTCTTGACCATCTTGGTCCCCCAAGGGTTCACCCATTTTGCCGGTCTGCTCCCTACATATTGGGGTATTCCCCATCCGTGGCTCCAAGTACCCATCTTCCCCCAAACTCCTCTACGGAGAGGGTGATGATTTTCTTCCGCCAATTTACCCCTGCCCATGGATTAATAAATCAAATTCACCCCGAATACCCTAATTGGGCCGAACTCTTCTTCCGCAAGTTCAACCAGATCTCTAGGGGATCTATCTTTGTCGTCTGTCATGGAGGGTTGGATGGATAACATGGATATTTCCTCCGAAATGCTAACAGAGTTTGATTTGGAGCTACTCCAACAATCATGTATGTTTACCTGATGTTCGGCCAGCTACACATTGCTTGAGTTTCTATCGTTCATTCGCAATTATTTATTTATTTATTTTACTTGTTCCTTTACATTCCCCCTTCTCATATCGTGGATACTCATTGCCACAAAAATGTGGTGTCAAAAAATCACCAAGGTTCACACTCTTGCAAAATCAGAGATGATCCAGAAGGAATTCTCCTCGTTTATTCAATCTCAATATTCACTTCTTAATATTACACAAAAATCTCTTTTCCCAAAAAGGAAAGAGTCCCCCTTTTCCTATATTTCCTCTTCCTATTTATAGAAGTTCGTGACCATAATAATTACATCCCACATTTATGGAACTGGACCCACCTATCCCGGCATTAACTTTCTCATTAGGGAAGGGATATCAGCCAATCTCTCGCATAGTTAGAGTGATAGGCCAATCTCAGAAGTTCATGGCCGGTCCCTCACCAAATAAAGGGTTTGGCTGATACCATGAAGACATTAAGGGATCAATCGATCCCTTCTTCCTTGGCTCCATCCTTCTCCCCTTCATCTCGCAGGGTCATTGCGCTTTTCTTCTTTGGCTTCTTCTACTAAGTGGATGTTTGACACCTGAATAGAGAAAATTGAAACTAAAAGGTGCAACACGGGTGCTGTCAAACGATAACAAAGGGAAAAATTTTACTATACATGTAGAAAATTCGTACAATCACACAGTCATAATTTTCTCTCACCAATAAATCTAGGCAAACCTCAAAAATAAAACCCATTATTTTTTCTTTGTGTTATCGCTTTAAAAATCTCTATATTTTGCACCCTCAACACACGCATAATAATCACTCGAATACTTCTACCATATGAATCAAACTTATGTAAAAGTATTGTAGATTCAATCTCAAGCTTAATAATCTAAATATTACTGAAAGTCAATGGTTCACATGGTATATGATTTCATTTTGACATTCCATTTAATTTTATCATCCAAATATACACATTTCACAATTAGAATATACATATTTCACGACTAAAATATGTATATTTAACAACAAGAATATACACAAAATATTCACATTTCACAGCCAAATAGACACATTTTACAACCAAAATATACACATTTCACAATGAAATATACATATTTTACAACCAGAATATATACATTTAACAACCAAAATATTAATCAAAAAATATTAATTAAAATTTAAGCAATAAATGCTTAAAAAATTAAAAGTAAAATTTCAAATAAAGGGTAAAAATTTAAAACTAAAAGTTTAAATAAATGATAAATGAAATAAAAAAATAAAAGGCGAAAAGTTAAAATAATACAAACAATACTGTTTAAATAAATAGAAAATAAAATTTAAAAATATAAGCAGCGACCATTATTACTTAAATGTCTGCAGATTATATAATTTTTTAAGAAAAGTGAGTAACTTGCATAATTTTTATAGCCGCTACAGTTACTTAATTTTTTTCGACTTATTGAAAAAGTAATTTCTAGACAATGAGTAAATTGTACAATTTACTTAGAATCTGCAGTCACATCATTATTTTACTTATATTGTTGCAAAAAAATGAATAACTTGCACAATTTTTTTCACTTGTCACAGTTACTTAATTTTTTTTCAACTTACTTAAAAAGTAAGTAACTTCCGAATAATGAGTAATTTGTATAATTTATGTAAGATCTGTACTCACATCATTATTTTACTTATATTGTTGGAAAAAAAAGTAACTTACAAATATTTGTAACCACCACTGTTTACTTTTATCAACTTACTTAAAAAAAAGTAATTTACAGAAATGAATAAGTTCGTACAATTTAATATGTTTATTTTTGTGACACACGTCATTCAAAATTTTTATTAACAAAATAATTTAATGGTGAATCGTAGGCCGGTCCAAAATAGTAGACTAGTTAATGGTTTCGTCCACCAAAAAATTTATTCAAATTTCAGTCTAATCGCCTCCCAAAATTACCAAAATCACATTAAAAAAAGAGCCACCAAACTGACTTGAAGTTTGCCATTAATTTATCTACTTCAATACTTCAAAAGAATTACCTAGCCTCAAGTCTCCTTAGCCCAGTCCGTTTTGAATCTCTGTGTGACCTCTATGTCGACACTCTACTTGTTGTGCAAAACTTCTCCTTTGAATGAAGAATTGGGAGTTTCATTACAAACTAAGACCCAAGGTAGGTGCAGTGAATAGAGCAATGTGCGGGTTGGGGTTTCAAGGAGGAAAAGGAATGCATACTGGCATTCATTTGTGTTTCTTTAGGGATCAAATTCTCTAAACCCTAACAAACTCGTGTATAAAATTTTCATGTTATAACCTAAATAATAAGTGTTCAACCTTAAGAGAAATGGATTCACTAAATCCTAACGAGTTCATGTATCGAATTTTCATGAGTTAACATAAACAATAAGTGTTAAACCTCAAGAGTTTGCTTGGGAGATCGGTAAACATTGGAAATGAGAGTTTTTTTTTAAAATGACTGGTTTTTTTTATCAACACCTACTTGAATTTTTTTTTGAGTAACTAGTTTTGGTAAGTTTTAAAATGGCCAAAAATCGGTATAATACAATTCTCAGGGGTTTATAAAACACCTCAAATCGGGGTGTTTTCACTGATTTTCGATATTAATGTCTTCTTTAGAAAAGAAACTAATGTTTTAATACTTTCCCAACCACTGGAATAGATTGTTTTTTAAAATCGCTACTAAAAACACCCAAAATCGCTACCCTCATAATCAGTCAAAACCGCTACTTTAAAAACAACTCATTTTCTCTATCCCTATTTTACCAAGCAGAGCATAAGGGGAATGAATTAGCTAAATCCTAACGGGTTCATGTATGTTCAGCATACTTGGTTTCCATATATGATAATTAAATGATTTTTCGTATTTTAAAGGATTCTTATGTAATTTAACCAATAAAAAATTAACTTAATTACAAAAAATTCTAAAAACTAGATCTAATTATAAATAATTTTAAATGAGTGATTTTACCCTTAATAAGTCTCGCAAAATAGGTCACTAACAATATTGTCATAATTTAATTATGATTAACAAGTGTCACTTTTATAGCCACTCAAATTGTAACATGTCCGCATATTGTCCACTAATTAATTTACAATGCATCATGCGGTAGGCATCATAGCCTTGCCCCGCAACTAGTGATGGAAACAGGGCCGGGCCGGGCCGAGTCGGATATGCCCTCTCTATCTATGAACCCGAACCGGAACTCGAACCCCAATTTTTGGGGCTCGGAGACGAGTAACATTCATCCTCGATCCCATTCCCGAACCCAAAAAATATTATTATGCTATATTTAAATATATGTATATATATACACATATATTTAAATAAAATATTTAAAAATATTCGGATGGAGTTTGAAGCCAGGTATGATATTAACATATCCTATCTATCCCCACCCGAGCCCGGTTTTTCGAATCTCCACTCCAAAATTTCGGATTGGATACTCGCGAGGCCCCGAACCAGCATAAAATTTTACTCTCCGTACCCGCAACACAACCACTCACTTTCGTTTTCTTGGCCATTACTCTACCAAAACACTATTTATTCCTTCTCTCTCTGCTAGCTCGCTGGGGTTTATTTTGCGAAATTAATCACAAGGTCTGATCCAGTCAAAATAGTTTTACATCTCGTCTCTGCCCTGATCGGGACTGTTAGTCGGTGAAGTATTTTTGTGTTTTCATTTGACTTTGAATAAGTTTGTCTTTTGTAGCGATGAAAGTTTCGTCGGATTTGTGTTTTGGCGGTGCTGACGACTGGGTTTGGCCACCGGGGTTTCGGTTCCACCCGACTGATGAGGAGTTAGTGCTGTACTATCTCAAGAGAAAGATCTGTAGGAAGAAGCTGAAGCTGGATATAATCCGAGAGACCGATGTGTACAAATGGGATCCTGAAGAATTGCCTGGTATTTACTTTTCTTCTTATTTATATATATTCTGTTTTTGGTGTGGGGGGTTGGGTTGTTGACTTTGGTTCTACTCGGGTTGTAATTTTCTTTTGGGTTTTTGATTTGCATGGGGAGTGGTTGCCTGTTAATGGATGTGAAGTGGGCCTTGAGTGTGTGTTTGTAATCAATGATCATTTCAATTGTCAAATAGTTTTTGGGATACAATGGGGATGATGTTTTGTGTGGATGTCGCATTACTCGTCTGGTTGGCTTGGAAATGGGTACAAATGAATCTTTCTGTCTCAGATTGGTGTAGGTTGGGAGTGAAATTTGATTTGGTTTCTGTTTGGTTGTCTAGCAGTTCCTTTGATAGGTTCCTTTTTATTAATTCTCTGTCTGAGATTATTTTTTAAATCATTTTACCTTGCAGTAAAGGTTGGACTGAAGGATTTAAAATTAGAATGGTGTATTTTGATTTCCTTTTATTTTTGAAGGCCTTTTTTGAGGTTTTTGTTACTGGATTATCATTTTTATGACAAATTGATTTTCAGGGCAATCAATATTGAAAACTGGAGATCGGCTGTGGTTCTTTTTCAGTTCAAGGGATAGAAAGTATCCCAATGGAGCTAGATCAAATAGGGCAACCAGACATGGCTATTGGAAAGCTACTGGAAAGGATCGCAACATTTCTTGCAACTCTCGCACGGTTGGAGTAAAGAAAACCCTCGTATTTTACAGGGGCCGGGCACCCAGTGGTGAGCGCACAAACTGGGTTATGCATGAGTACACATTGGATGAAGAAGAGCTCAAGAGATGCCCGAATGTAAAGGTAATATCACCTAGATCCTTTATCTTTTTAATATTTTTTACACACGCTTTTTTCTTTTAAAATTAACATTTTCTGTTTCAGGATTATTATGCGCTGTACAAGGTATACAAAAAAAGTGGACCTGGTCCGAAGAATGGTGAACAGTATGGAGCACCGTTCAAAGAAGAAGACTGGGCTGATGATGAATTCCAAGACATGAATGACACTGTTATGCCGAGGGTTCCTGTGGAACAGCATAATGAGGTTGCTTCAGTTGATAATGTGAAAGTTAACGGTCATATTGAACCTTTAGCAATTAATTTTGAGGAGTTTATGAAGCAAATCATGGATGAGTCTGATCTTCAGGAGCCACAAGATATTGATTATGGCCATACACTATCCCAGGTTGGTCTTAACTTGAAAAATATCATTTATTATTTTTATCCTCCCACAGTGATATTTTACTTAATAAATTTGTGTCCTGTTAACACAGTAACTACTGCATTGTACCCACTTCAAATGACTTGTTAGTTCATTCAACATGTCTTGTGTGGCTAACATTTGGGCATTCTTGGAAAAATGGCTAAATTCATTACTTACATTGGTCCATCTTACTGATAAGAAGAGCATTACTTAGAGTATCAGGGCGGAAGGATTGCATTATTGTGTTTCCTCTATGTGTCATCTGTTGCTTATGGTAAGTCAGTTATTTTATCGTCCAATGGGGGCTTTATTAATCTCTGTAATTTGTTCTTACAGGTTATTGGCGAAGAAGAGATCCAAACTACTCTGTTGGAACCATCCTTCACAGATATCATCTTTCCTCAGCCAGTCCCTGTTTCAACTTGCAGTCGACAGGTTGGTGAGCAGGCAAGCTTTGATGTTACCCAGAATGCTGCATCTAGAGTGCAAATGCATGAGGTACCTGAGGTCATTTCTGCTCCTAGTGACGGTGGACGAACACTTAATCACATAAATGAGGAAGGCTTCTTGGAAATTGATGATCTACTTAGTCCAGAGCCTACTTTCTCTAATGTTGAGAATGTGGTGCCGAACTTTCAGCTTGATGAGCTTGATGGATTGAGTGAATTTGATCCATACCAGGATGCACAGATGTTCCCACGTGAAATGGGGCCTGTCGATCGTGAAACAGTTTCACATCCTTGCATGAATTCAATGGGGGAGGATATGGTGAACCAGGTGGATTATCAGTTGCCACTCCCTGCAGTGGGTGCAGATCAGAATAATCAGATCATCAGTCATTTAAGGAAACAGAACCATCACAATACTGATCTTGTTCATAGAGTATCACATCAGGGTTTACACTCCCAACCAACATCAGGTACTTAAAACAATGAAGATCTACTAATGATGTGTTTGATCTTGTATGACCAAGCTACTTCACTTTGTTTTGTTTTTCCGTTTTGGACTAAATTGATGTTCATCTGATCCCATTCTTGAGGAGCTCTTGAGCTCTTCTATTACAAATTTACAATTATTCCTAAATATAATTTTTAGCTCCACTGGTGGAATTCATAGCAGTCTAATAATTAGCAATTTTGGTCATGTTCAGGTGTGGTATCTAGAAATCAGCCTACTCAAGTTAATGAAAATCAAGGTCGCAATGAGGTGGGTGGTGCTACTAGTAGGTTGTCTTCTGCCTTGTGGGCATTTGTGGATTCAATACCTACTACTCCCGCATCGGCATCAGAAAGTCGATTGGTGCATCTGGCCTTCCAGCGAATGTCTGGCTTTAGCAGGCTGAGAACTAATCCTAAAGTTTCAGTTGCTGTGGGTACCAATGCTGCAGCTGTAAGAAGGGCTGGTGGAAAGAGGGAATTCTTTATCTTATTGATGGTCGGAGCCTTATTTGCCATCTTATGGGTGTTAATAGGAAGTGTTAGAATCTTAGGGCAAAGCTTCTCCTAGACAATTTTATTTATTGATTGGTAAATTATCGATTCAAAGCTTTTAACGCATCCCAAGCATCAAGTGGGGTTGATTATTGTGTGTGGTGAATACTTGGATTAGGAAAAGCCCTATGTGAACACTGTCATGTTTATGTGTTATCAGGTCCATCCAAAGAAAAGGCAGGACGAATGTTTGAGGTACTTGATACCATTAATAACCCCAGCACAAGTGTTGGGCTAAGTGTCAGAAACCTTGAATATAATTGGGATGTTAATTATTAGGGGAGTTATTAGGGAGTGATAAATAGTCTATAGTTTAGGTACTCATGGCAATTCATATATAAATATTAAGTGTTAAACTTTAAGGAAAACGGATTTGCTAAACATTAACGGTTTTGTGTGACGGATTTACAAACGGTAACTTAAATAATAATTGTTAAATCCTAAGGGGAATGAATTTGCTAAATTATAATAGGCTAATAATTAATTATAATAAAACTATAAAATCAAATCAATAATAAGCCTATCGATTAAGACAGTAGAATAATTAATTATAATAGATTAATAGAAGGGTTTTGCTAACTAAACCTCCCTCCCTAGCTAGGTTTAGTTTTATCAAATCAAAATAATTTTTTTTGAAATCATCTCTCCCTCATTTTTTGTGCATGAATTATTGTTAAAAATATTTTACTCAAAAATTAAAATTGAAAATAAACAACACTTACAATAAAAGTTTTATGTTTAATAATAAATATTCATAATAAATTAAATTTATAAAATATTTAATATACAATAAACATTCATCATCCTCAAATTTCCTCCTCCTATCATACAGTAATACAAGTAATAATACATTAACTTTACTTATTTTAACTTTAAAATTATGACTAATTTATTTATTCATGACAAAAATAGAGATACGTATCAAAATTTATGACACATGTTGCGGATTAAATATTTTCGTAATCTTAGGATGGTCATATATATTAATGAAGGTGAATGAGCACAGATTTATAATTTATGTTTGGTTTGAGTAATAATTATTTCAACTTTTAGATTTAACCCTCCCTATCCTTTATAACTATGACTTCATGCAAAGTTGTCTTGATTATAAGTAAAAGACAATAATTTGACTTTGCATTGAGAGTTTTGGCTTCGGCGGTTTCCTTGCTTTTTATCTTTATGGTTTTTTTTATTTCATTTGTGATTCAGCAATTTAATAGTTTATTTTTTTCGAATTATTTTCTTTCCGAACATAGCCAAAACAACCTCTCTCTACCATATTTTTTATTTGTAACTTATTTTCTTATAATTTATTTTTTTATTATGTAAATGCCACTTTAAATTTATTGGTATTAAAAAAATTAAGGGCTATATATACACATATATATATTGCTATTAAGGGGTGAAACAAAAAAAAACAAATTATTGTACACAAAACATTGTTGACACATGGGAAGACCATATAAAGTGAGAGGAGTAAAGAATAAGAATCAATTCAGGAGTCCTTAATTTTGTTAACAACAGGCCCACTGTAGCAGTTATTACTTATCACAACTACACCTTTTTATTTTATTTTTTAAAATTATAAATGTGTAATATTTCTTTTATTTAATTTATTGATGCATTTTTTTCAGAATAAAATTCAAATTCAACAAAAAAAAAGACATGATAATTTTAAATCATCGATCGGATGTAAACTTGAAACATTCAACATTTGCCAGATGGATTTAATTTTTATTTCGAACAAAAATATAGTGTTAGATTTGTTAGGATGAATATTATACATTTAATGTTTTTTTAAAATATACATATAATATATAGCTCTAAAAAACTTTTTACAGTGACATTTGTTATGAAAAAATTACACCAAATCTCGGACATTTAAAAGGGGAAAGAATGACGTAAATTGATCTTTTATTAGAGCACATGTAATGGTTATATATCGTTGTCCTTACTAAAATTATTTGTGGACCCCATTTTATCATATAAAAATTCAAACCACACACAACTCTCAATAGTGTCATATCAACAAAACACATCTCTCAATACACTTATTCTTTTCTCCATTATTCAAACAAACTATTTTCCTTTCCTACATCCTTTCGACAACAAAACTACACAAAAATCAAGATTGGTCTCACCAAAACACATCTCCCAATACAACTACATCAGTAAAAACACACACTCCAACAACATCTAATGTCCCCATTAAACACACAATATTGCATGTGCTATTATAAATAATACATAGCTTGCGCAATTTGTGGTGAGACTGACATGCTGACTAGGATATGCCCACGTGACGACTAACGAGTGGAGTGGATGAAGTTAAGTGGCTGGGGGGTCCTAACCGTCACAGTCTTGGACCCAAACAACAAAGGCTCATTGGGATTGCGGCTTTCGTAGTTGT
Source organism: Euonymus europaeus (assembly GCA_963580455.1). Lineage (NCBI taxonomy): Eukaryota > Viridiplantae > Streptophyta > Magnoliopsida > Celastrales > Celastraceae > Euonymus > Euonymus europaeus. Next base: position 8,291,856 of record OY756961.1, on the reverse strand, counting down.
AAGACTTTTAATAGGTTGTAAGTTACTGACAAAAACAGGAGGTGACAGAGGGTGTTTACATAGGGTGAGTAGGGGAGAGGGTTGGAATAGTAGTACCCTTAATAGAATAACTAGATAGGAGCTACCATGGTTCCCAAAATATGATTACATATCATTTTCTTAATTATTAAACATGATTGCAAGAGTGATAATGTTGCCTCTATTTGGCTGCAAACTGCCAAAAATGTTAATACCACCCCTTGGTAATAAGACGGTGTTTGCAGGTGTGTCAGAGACTTGCAGTCAGCCTCAAAGTGTTGGAAAAATGTAATGTATGTGCACTTATAATCAAATCATTGTATGGAGAAATGAGTCACTAAAAATTCCACTATGAATCTCCAAGGAACTCTAGATCCACTGGAAAGCGTTTCACTAGGAATTGCACTAGAAACAAATGCCAGAATGTGATATTTCATTGATGCAAGAATTGATTATAGAAATGTGTGCACAAGAGTTGAATGTAAGCAAAAGTTAGAATGCTTGAAAGCTAGAAAGATTGAAAGAGATAGGTTTATGCCGTTGGGTTGAAGTTGTGTGAATTGGTTGTGTGTCCTCTCTATCTGTCTGTTGTCATTCATATAACTCTTCCAGGTCCTTGAATTAACTGTCAATGATGACACGCTTTTCATGATTGTAACCATCTGAAAACCTCTCAAACATGCTCCATTCTGTTCAACTGCAAGGATAATGGACTTTCTACACTACGATGGTGCCATAAACTTGAAGGAAATGTTCAATTCGTGCTCCATAATGAATTGGTTCAGGTGATATAATGTTTCCACCAAAATAGCTAGGATAAGTTATACCTCCTAATTTCTAGGTACCTCCAAGGACCAAGTCTTAACTTCCCTAACAATCATTAAAATTGGGTATATCTAACATCAAAATCAATGGCCCGTTTCCTTTCTGCCCATGTTTTGTAACTACAACTTACCCACTTGGACCGGCCAAATCCTATTATGAGATGCAGTCCAGCCTTTTCGAGTATTATACAACCCAACCTTCTGAGACCAAGCAACACTAAGCCCACATAATTATCGTACAAACAATGCCTCCCGGGCCCATCAGGTTACAGATTAACTTGAATTGATGTATTTCAATTTCAAACTACCTGTAATTACTCATGCATTCAAAACAGTGTCCTACCTTCTTGACACTTCCCAAGGGCTTATCTCCTTTCAAAACTCTCTCGCTTTTTCTCCTTTCTCCAGCAGAAATTTTTCCTATAAATAACCCTAGCTTCAAATATCTTGCAAAATTTGTCACCATGTTAACCTCCACTTCCATTGAAATCTTTATTCCATCCAATCTACCCAACGCTGACCCCACTATGCCTCTAGCCTACCAGAATCTTCAATAACTCCCTTTCCATTATCATTTTGTGGTCTCTGTAGTGAAGCATCGTGCTTGGTCCAAACCCCTTATACAATAGGGGAGAATGGATCGATTGTTTAGTCCTAATCTTTTCTGAGTTCTGGGACATGGTTGGTATCGATCGTTCAGTTGCTCTTTCTCTGGATAAGGTTCCTTTCGAGGAGAATCTCTTGAATGTCATATGCTGCTTCTGGTCCTGATCCTGTAACTCATTTCTTTTTCACTGTGGACCTATGCCTATCATTTTACATGATGTGGCTGCTCTCACAAGTTTACCAATGACCTGTCTGGATGTTCCACATTTGGTTGCTACCCCCTCAAATCCGTCAGTACAACTCTCTGAGGCTGTCATCAAATATAACTCCTATTTCAAGGTTCGCACTTATTTCTTAGGTAACCTTGGAACTGAAGAGTATAATGACTTTCTATAGTGTTTCATTGTCGATTTGTCTTCTGTGTTTGTGCTAATAAACCCACTAAGGAATACTTGCCAATCGCTCAAGCCCTAATTAGTGGTACCAAACTTGCACTCGCCCCCATGCTCCTAGCTCGATTCGACATTGCAATGGCTAACATGAACCACCCCACTCTTGGTTTTAATCCCCCAAATAATGGTTCACTATGGTTCCTACCCTTATGGGTTTTCAACTACTTCCCGGAGTTACGCTCTAGGTTATACATTACTCATATTAGTTGTTATTGCTATGGAGAGTTGGTCACCAGATATACCTATGATAGCTCCTTTAAGTATATTTACACCTTCTTTTGGAACCTATACCTTGATTGTCCCAACCACCTATTTTATTGCTTCACGGACAACATTGACCCTTCTTGGCTTGATCTCCCTGTAACGGACCTCAATATGGAAAATCCTGAAATAAAGGCGATCTGGGGAAATTACCTAATCTATAGGTATCTTCATCTTGGTGTGACCTTATCTCATCCTTGTAACCCAACTTGCGGCCTGAAAATTTAAATTCCTCAATACTGGGCACCGCAATTTTGTTTTACTCAAGACATACTTGAACTGCCCAGTTCAATGTTCAAGCCACCAAACAATCCTAGAGTTTGCATCAACTCTCAATTCAAACAGTCATCCTTGATCATCACACCATGTATAACCAATTGCTTGACTCCTTCCATTTTAATATTCCTCCACTCACAAACCATCTAGAGGCAAAGCTTTCAAAGAATGGTGGATGCAGAAGGAAAAGAAAATTTTCCCACCTTGCTCAATTATGATGAAACTCAAAACCACAATGATAGCAGAATCTCTTGAAGGTAATTTTACTTACTTGGTTTGTGCCCTTTTGTTCATTTTTGCATTCTGACTTTATCCTCTATGGAAAGCTCTCCTGAACCATCTAGCCCTCCTACCAAAAAGTTCAAGACTGTCAAGGCTACTAAGAAACAACCTACGTCCAGAGAGATTTATCCAAAATGGTTAGCTCATCTACGTGCAGCCACCAAAGCATCTTCTCATAAGTCTTCGGGTCTTGCAATTGACGTCAACAACACTTCTGAGTCTGAGAGTGATAGTAAAAATCAGTCACCTAACTACTCCATGCATATTTCAAGAGATGACCCAATTGATGTGCCTCTTGGTGCTACCAAGTTTGTATCCCTTTTTACTCCACTGTGCACTGTGAAGAAAGAAAAGTCATCCCCCTCACAAAAACTCTACCAAGTAGAACCGATTTCCTATTTTCTTTCAAAATCAAGCCCAACATCCCAGGTACATGACATCCGATTGACAATTAATGCATTTTAGTTGAGCCTAACTCTTTTCTTTGATTATGCAGACTTCTGGTAGTAATGCACCCTTCAAGATCTTGGAAACTGTGAATTTGGAAGAATTTAACGATCCTCTAATTGGTCTCAACTTTGATTTCCTTTCAACCACTATTATAGAAACAACTCCAGAGGGTCCACCATCTGAGGATGACGTTCGTGCTGCTATGACATCACTCTAAGAGAAGTTGTCTGTGGATTTCTCGATTATGATTGCTAACACTTCTAACCAATGTATGGCTGCTATATAGGTATTGCTGCGTGATCCCAGTCTTCTTTGTCACTTCAAAGACCAACTCCTCCGCCTTGAATCTGAGCTCATATCATGGTTTCTTCTTTTGAACGATTCACTGCTAAGATAGTAGTTCTTTCTGCCAAGTGTGATGATTTTTTTCCAAACTCAATGATCGTGCTAAAGAATTGCAGGCAAGAATTAAACCTTCTAGGGCAAAGGTCATTAGCTTGAGCCAAATCATTCTGAGCCATCGAGACAAGATTCCTGAACTTTATAAATAAAATGAGGATATGAAGGAAGAATCATTCAACATGAAGAAGCAAATTGATGCTTTAGCTGCAACCCGGTATGAGGACACATTACAACTGAAAATCCTCGCAGCCCAAATCAATACCTTCTACGACACCGTCCTTTGCAGCAACCGTGAACAATAACAACTACACTCAAAGATTGCAACTCTTTCAAGTCAGTGGTAGACTATGAAAAAGTTAGATTTTTCTTTTGTTTAATCATGCACTTGGGTTCTGGATGACTGTACTTTCAATAAATTTTTAGATGTAGATTAGTCTTTTTGCGTTTTGCTAACTTTTGAACATGCAGGCCATGTTTCGGCCTTTTTATTTAATAGCTTGTCTTTATCATTACATGGCTATTTTCTTACTACTAGACAAGTCATTCGGCCATGCATTCACCAATATTACATGTTTCTCTGAATGGAAGGATTTTTTTCTATATGTTGGGAAAGTACCCTTTAAGGAACTTTCCATTGATGAACTTTCTATGGGGCTATCCTTCCAAACTATTGAGTCAATATGCATTATCTCTCAAGAATTTGTGAATCTTGAAAGTTCCCTCCCAATTAGGAGACCATTTACCCAATTCACGATCCTTGGACCCTGAGGGCAGTATGGTTTTTCATACAACTGGCTCTCATAAAAAGTCTTATTCTTTATTCTTTTATTATAGGCTCTGGCAATCTTCTTTTTCTGAACCACCATCTCATTGAAAGTCTGGATGCAATCTTCTTCTAATTGCTCTAACTCTATCATCATTGACTTAGATTAGTCTTCGGTAGTCAAACCATGTTGTCTTGCCACTTTTAAGGATGGAATTGCCACCTCCATAGGTAGTATGACATCATGTCCATATGATAGACTGAATGGAATCGTGCCAGTACTTGAACACCTTGTTGTTCTGTATGCCCACAAGATTTTTGGAATGATTTTATGCCAAGCTCTAGGATTGTTTTCTATCATTTTCTCCAGCATGTTAATGAGAATTTTGTTACTCACCTTTGCTTGACTATTGGCTTGAGTTGAATTAATCAACTTGATCCCAAAATCCTTAGCAAACGTTTTGAACTCATCTCCAGTGAACATTGTACCCTGATCAGTTGTAATCAATTATGGAATTCCAAAGCGATTGATTAACTGTTCTTTGACAAACTTCACCATATAGCTTTGTTCCACCTTCTTTTTTTGGAACAGCCTCTACCCATTTGGTGAAATAATCTGTCATAACCACCAAGAAACTATGGTTTTTAGAAGAGGTTGAGTGGATCTTCCCAATTATGTAAATGGCCTAACTCCTGAACGGCCTTGGCTTGACAATCGGGTGAATTTCTACAGCAGGGATTATTTGAATGCTCTTGAACCTCTAACATTGTTTCCATCCCTTTGCATAAAGATCGTAGGATAGAAATATCTGTGCAATCTAATTAGCCAATGCATCTTGATTCTTGCCTGGTGAGCTCCACATAGTCCTTCGTGTACTTGCCTCATTATTTTCGTACTGTCTAAAAAATTGGGACAATGTAAAAGTAAACCATCATACCCTTTTTTGTAGCATTCTCCTTCAATTAGCACATAGTTCTGAGCTTGAATTCTGATTATTCTGGGTTTCTTGAGGTTTGGATTCTTCAGATACTCCACAATTGGCTACTTCCAATCAGCTGCCAGACATTTGTAATCTAGATGAGGTCTAAGCTAACTTGTTTGCCTACCAATTGTCTTCTCGCGGTAAATAATTGAGTGTGGCTTCCTCGAATTCAGCTAACAATTGGACAGTACAGTATAATATGGTGCTAAAGACATACTATTGCATTTGTACTCATCGATCAGCTGTTTCACCACCAGTTGTGCATCTCCAAAAACCTTGATGTCTCTTGCTCCAAGCTCTTTCGAAATTTCCAGGCCAATCAAGAGAGCCTCATACTTCACTTGATTGTTGGTGCAGTCAAAAATTGGATGAATGAAAATGTGGATTTGGTACCTACAAGTGAGTCAATTACTATTCCTGCTCTAGCCGCATTGTCTGTGCTTGAATCATTGAATTTCAACACCCAAGGATTCTGGTCTGCATAATATATAGGCAACCATTCCTCCTCTCCTACCTAGAACTCCAACGACTAATGGTATACAATAAAATATGCTAATGTTTTTTTTCCTTTAACTACTTTTTGCGGCTTCCTTATAAGAGTAAATTTTATTAAGGCCAGCGACCATTTCCCTAATATGCTAGTCATGATTGGTTTGGATAACATATATTTCAATAAATCAAATTTTGAAATAACTTGTACCTTTGCTCTGATGCGATAGTGTTTAAGTTTTGTGCAAGCAAAGTATAAAGCCAAACATAATTTTTCTGTAGCAGAATATCTCACCTCGATCTCAGTCAAGACTCGACTTAAATAATAAATGGCCTACTCATGTCCTTAGTCATTTTTCGTGTTCTAATAAGCAACCTAAGGAATCATGAGAGGTTGAGAGGTAAAGTTTCAGAGGCCTTTCATAGACTGGAGGTGCTAGCACAAGTAGATTGCATAGATATCTCTTGATCTTCTAAAAGGATTTCTCATGTCTTGGTTCCCATCTGAATTTTGCTTCATTTTTTAGTTTTAGAAGGTCTGAGAACTCTTTTGTTTTCCCTGCCAGGTTAGATATGAATCGCCTCAGAGAATTTATCTGACCTAAAAAACAATGCAGCTCTTTCTTATTTCTAAGTGTGATTACATCCATGATTTCTCTAGCTTTGTTCTTATCCACCTCCACGCCTCTCTGATGGATAAAAATTCCTAGGAAGTTCCCCACCTTTACCACTTGAGAGGATTGAGTTTCAGCAATTGTAGTCTCATTTTGTCAAAGCTCTTCTGCAAATGTTTAATATGATCAACAACCTTTTTGGAATTGACAAAAATATCATCTATGTACACCTCAAGGAAGTGCCCGATCATGTCATGAAATATGGCATTCATCGCTCTTTGGTAGGTTGCCCCTACATTCTTGAGACCGAATGACATTACAACCCATTCAAAAGTTCCCCGAGCTCTATGACATCTGAGTGCAATTTTGGAAGTATTTTCTTCTGCAAGAAAGATCTGGTTGTAGCCAGCATAGCCTTCCATCATAGACAATATCTCATTTTGTGATGTATCGTCGATCAACTATTGGTATGACATAAAGATCCTTTGGAGTAACTGTATTCAGATCCTTAAAATCAAGCTTTAAACAGCTTCTGGATATCTCCTTTGACTTTCAACTCGACTTTTGTTGACATTCTTCTTGAAGCTCGTTTGATCCTTTGGCAGTTAGGTTTGATCGGAGGACGATGTTTGACTAACTTTCAGCTAAACCCTGGCATCTCATCATAATTCCAAGCAAAACAATCATAATACTCCTTTAATAGTTTAATTTACTGTACCTTGGTATTGCATTCTAAAAGCTTGTTGATGTAAGTAGGTTATGGGTCCTCCTCTGTACCCAAATTAACCTTCTCTAGTGGGCCTTCTACTTCTGCTTTTAGATCGTACAAGTTTGGTGGTGCTTATTTTAGGTATTCAGTCTGAATCATTTCGCCTTTGATTTCATCTTCAAATATCACATATGCTCCATTATGTTCCCACTCTTGATCCACTAATAGTTTGTCTAGTGCGGCTTGCATCTAAGCTTTCTTGACTACGGCCAACACTATCCCCTTCTCTGATGGAGAAAGAGGCATCATAGGACTTCTTCGACAATGGGAATGGAGGTCAGCCTGTAAGGTACAAATGCCTTAGGCCGAATCATCTCCTTTGTCTTCTTCAAGATGAAATTGAACTCTGACTTGGATGAAGATAGATACTTTGGGCTTTCTTCATTGGTGTGACCAAATAATTTATTGGTCCCAAGTCATCATCATAGTATCCAGCTTTCACATTATTTGAATTGACCTTGAATGGCCACCGGTTTGCCTTTAGCACCTCCACATTATTGTCCTTCCAAAATAGCAACAATTGATGTAGTGAAGACGGTACACACTAGTTGGTATGCATCCAGTCCCTTCCTAGCAAAGCATGGTATCTAGCATTAGAATTCATGACAAAGAAAGTAGTTAGGAAAGTCTTACTGCCTACTGTCAGCACTCCCACTACCTTGGTGACTTCTCCCGTGAATCCCGTCATAGTAAACGTCTGTTGGGATCAAATCGTCTTTTGTAAAGCCAAGAATGTTCAACATTGAGACCTGGATGGTGTTAACTGCTGATCCATTGTCCACTAGTACTTTGTTGATACGACAAACACTCAATTGAACTTAAATGTATAGTGGACTAATAAGTTGAGTCATGGTATAAGATGACTTCTCAAATATCACCATTTTTGGCTGGTCCTCATCCATAGTCTGGATGGTGACTGCATTCTATGGCTCGTCTTCGGCTACCATTTCTATCTTAGCTGAATAAGTGCACTTGGATGCTTGGTATATGGGTGGCAAAATAATGAAATTACAATGATATGCAATATGAATATCTCCTACCATAAAGCAACTAACAATAGGACTAACCTCGGAAGATGAGCTGTCAATTGATTCAACATCTTCGGTTGCATGTCTACCTGGGTACTTTTTTGGTTTGACTGGTTCTCCTTGGATTCTGTTTTGCTGGACCGTCTGAATTGAGTCAAGTGGAGGAGCTTGATAGGTCATTCTGGCTAAATATCTCGGTGGTCATTGATCTTTCTCCCATTTTGTATGCTGGACTCTTCTTGGCCCAAAGTAGCATGGTTCAAGACAGAATGATTTTATGACCTGTTCTTCCCTTCTGTCTTTCTCACTGTACTTGGTCGTCTGTGTTTTTGTGTTCTTTCTATCTTTGTAGCCTACATTTTTTTGTGTTTGTATTGGGTAGAGGAAACTTTCGAGCTTGCAGTCAATGCCTTTTTTTTTTTATCGTAGTAGACTTGGTAAGGTATAACATACATTGGCTTTTGAGGCTGACTTATACCTCTTGGTAGTTGATTTTGTCTTTGCGGACCATTGGTATCATCAGGCGTTTTTTGCCTCGCTTCAAACTTCTTCACCCTTAGTTGGTGGGTCTCTCGTTCATAGCGCCTTCTATTTAGTAAACTTCTCATATTAGCTTTGATTGTGTTGATTGTAGCTACTAGAGGGAATGGGTCTTCCTCTATTAGCATGGTTTCCTTTCCAGGAAATCTGATGGTTCCTTTCTTGATGTTTTCCTGATTCATGTTACAGAAGCCCCAACAGTTCACAATGCGATCTATCCAAATGTCATGATACTTACAATATTCTTTGTTCTTCAGCTCCTCTTTGGATGACATTTTGTGACCAGCAGGAAATGACAAGAACCTTTCAGCAAGTAAGAAAGACCCTTTTATTTCTTTGGAGAGTCACTTTCTCTCTGTTCTAAAGACCCAAAACTCAGATTCACTACTAAAACACTATGTCCCAAGTGTTGAACCCCAAGGCTCAGATTCTCTAAACCCTAATAGGCTCGAGGAATATATTCGCTCAAACACACTCCGATATTACTCCCTACACCAGCTTATACTATGTCAGACATAATCTCTACCAAACAGATGTGTCCCAAGTGCTAAACCCTAGGGTCCTAACTACTAAACTCTAACGGACTCGAGTACCTTAAACACTAGGGTTCTAACTTCCAAAATTGATCAAAACTCTTTTTCCTTGTTGAATTGATTTTTCTCTATAGAAAACCTGATGTCCAAAGTGATGAACTCGAAAGTTCGGATTCACTAAACCCAACAAATTTTTACCATTTGAAGCACTAAGAGCAACGCCAAGATAATAGGTCAATAATATCATCATAAATTGTACAGTGTTCTCTCTCTCTCTCTCTCTCTGTGTGTGTGTGTAGAAAACACTTTTTCTCTGTAGAACCGTCGAAAATATTTTTTTTAAATTGAGTAATCGCTTTTTGGTAGCGGCATGAGGGGAGGCTAGTGGCGTTAGAATCGCTCGGCAATGTCACATAATTCACATCACATGAAGATCTAAAATACTTATCAATCGAACATAACACGTTCAAGGAAGAGTGCATATATACATACATAATAACTCAATCAAAGGAATGGTCGTACAAAGAATCATATTAGGGGTTTGACTCTCTTTGGAACAATCAAAGAGTAGTCCAAAAGAATCGATAAATTGAAAACGTACGGAAGATTCAAGAATTACAAGGGTCAAGGATTTTGTGAAAAATGAAGGTTTAACAAAGGAAGAAAATGAATATTCCTACCTCCTTGTTGACAACTCCTACCACCAATGCAAGTATCCTCTAAGTAAATTCACCAACCTATTTAATAAAAATCAATTCAATTTAATTTCATAGACACAAACCCACTAACATCCCAAATATTAAAATCCCATATTTTAAAATCTATATAATTTCTCTAAAAATGAACATTCTACCATATTAATCAAGACTAAATTTCACAATCCCACTATATATTGTTTTCCAAGTTAACCCAACATTTAATTGAACGATTTTATGCTAAGAAAGTTCTTCTTCTTTTTTCAAAACCAAGAGATCAAATCCCCACTTGATTTTCAAAACTCATACTTAAACCTAACAATTCAACATAATTAAAGTTTAATTTTAGAAATAGAACAAGAAATATACTCATTGAATCAAAATCCCCAAATCCCATAAAACCCTAGAATTCTCTAAATTGTTGAATCACCTGAAGATCGTTGGAACCCTTACCAAATAATGAAGGAAATTAGATATTGACCTCCAAATCAAGTTTGGTGAGGATTTTGGTGGCTAGAATCTCCAACAAGAACAAGAGAGAAGATGGGTTAGAGAGAGAAAAGAATCCATGAAAAGTAAGTGAGAATTTCCTAAGAAATTAACTTAGCTTGAAGATGGCAAGGAATTGTTGGAGGGATTGACTCGAAAATTGAAGAGCAAGTGGTATAGGTCGGTAGAGAAAACTTGCCTCTTAGCTTTGTGAACGTTTTGTTCTTTCAAAACAAAGAAATGAAAATGTCTCCGACTTCACCTTCAAGTGAAGTTTGATGACACGTTTTTTTGCCTTTTGCATTGACTTTTTCTAAATAGAAACCCAAACCACAGTCTTATATTAATGGATCTCTTGCTCACACTGTAGGATGCTGACTATCATCTACGTGCTCACCTGAAAAAGAATCAAAAAAGAAAAGTCGGTGAGCTATAAAGTCCAGTAAAGGTGAAATACCCACCAAAAGTTTGGATACCTATGTGATAGTACTCGAGCGGAGGAAACAAGCGAATACGATAATGAGGTCAAACAAGTGCATAAAGAGTATGATAAAACTCTACAAATTCAGACACCAATAACGAAAACCAAGTAATGGTAGGGTAGGATGATAAATAATCATACCAACAATAATACATGCATCACTAATATGTATAGTATAATGCAGTTGCAAGCAACTATGAACAAGGATGACAAAGGATCAACCAACACCTCATATCATTCCGTGGGTGGAACAAGGAATCAGGAATAGTTTGTATCGTAGTGCCTACACAACAATGAAAAATATATCTCAGAATGTGATCACGCCTCATGGTATATGTCGCGAGCATGACCACCGCAACAAAGCTAACCAACAACTAGTTACAGTGAAGGGTCAATCAACAACAATTGTCCAACAACAAAAATCATTGAGCAAACTACTCGAATCGATAATATCCACAATCCAAAAATTGTAAACAAATGGTGCATGAGTAGCGTAAAAAATCATTACGTATAATACCATACCAAAAAATACTAATAAAAATATAATATTATTTAAAATACAATGTACAATTTTTTTTTATAAAACAATTTCTAGGAAAATAGTAAGCAAATCTTTGTTTTGATTTAAATGCTTTTGAAAATTTTCATGTAAAAACAAGATGAAAATTATTTTGGCCGAAAATAATTTTGGATATGGAAACATTTTAAATAAATTTTATATTTGTTTTTTTTTTCAAACAAGTCAAATTTCCGAAAAGCCATTTATGACTAAGTTATATGATGGGATGACTAAGATTTCAATGAGTTAAAGCAAACGATAATGCCAAACGAAATAATGAATCTCAACAAAAAACCATGAAGCGATAAGGGAAAAAAAGAATCGAATAAGCAAGAATAAGGGGTACTAAGAGTCAAAGGATTGAACCCCTACAACAACGAACAAACAACAACAAAATAAATTCAAAAGTACGTAAATTCCTAATATAAATGGCATTATAAATTCAACAAACAATGAACCTACGAAATAAGATATAATGAAACATTAAAGACAAGCATTTGAGGCAAAAAATGTAGCAACCCCTACATCGAAGCATGACCCACACATCAACGGCGAACCTCCCAAATCTGCCAAAACAAAAAAGGGAGAACGGTCCTTCTTGATCCATTTGCACTCTGACGCTCAAGTCAATATTTTTCTTAGAGAAATTGAGTAGTCTAATGTTTAGTATTCAAGTCCGTACATTAAGTTGACCTTAGTCCTCCTTGTATAGTGGTTGGGGTACGATCAAACTCTCCATTGGGATAGATTTGTAATCCCGACATTAGCCACTTGTGACATGACTCATTTTTATTATCCACAAAAAATTAAATCAAACCCTAGAAATTTTAGAAAACCAAATTAATGAATCATACAAGTGTAGAAATAATAAGCACTGGGAATACCCCCTCAACTTGGGACCAGAAGTGTCGAGGTTACGATTATACAATTTTAACGGATGCATTGCGAACAGTGACAATCACTCAACCCAGAACACAATGTCTGGATAGGGCTAGTGTGTGATGTAATATTATATTCACATAGCAGTATTCTAACGTTGGTTCGGGCGCTAAAAGTCATAGGCTCATAGTATGCTTTCCACCAAAAAAAAGTAGCTAATTGTTGTGAAGTTCACCACCATTGTTGAGATCTGAGAAGCCTAAGAACTACTTGCACGCCTAAATTGTAATCAAACACAGTAATTGATCGGTGGCTTCGAATTTATAGCACCCATCAGAAATACACATGGATTTAGGACAACACAACAGTGACCTAAGATCATCACAGCAAGGCGTCAAAGCAGGTATCCCCACTTAGTCTAGTGGTTCAACCCCATAAGCATGCAAATTTAAAATAAAAATAAAATCGAGAAAATAAAAATAGTGAGGGCACATTATGAGCATCAAAGATTACCCAAAAAAAAAAAACAATCTTTAATAATAGATACCAGTAAAATTCCCTGCCAAAAATTGTGGAGTACCTCAACTTTTACAGCCATATTTTTTAGTCTTAACGTTTGCACTTCTATGTATCTGACTATGCAGCCAGATTTAAATTTACAAAGACAGAGAATACACTATGTGATGATGTAACAAAAAGTTTAACCATTCTTAGATACTTCTTTGCACATATTGAACCAACTTGTTGCTTCACCATCATCAAGAATCTTTTGCGTGGACTATTATTTCTGTACTCTTGCCATCAGAGAAGAATCATTGCCTCAAAAGCCAGCTCCAATATTAATTGACGCATCAAAGGAACATTCTTCGGATTGTCCTGGCAGTGAAACGGGAAACTATCCTTCCAGCCAGATCAGTTGGCAAACGAAGCAGTTGCTCTTGCGATTGTGGAGGAAGCTGCCGTATGTTTTACACAAGTCAGCAAAATAAAGGGAATCCAAGCAATGAGTAGAGAAGCATTCAGGAGACACGAAAATAACGAATGTTTTATGTAGAGTGCATTCTAGGAAATGTTTGTACGACTTGAAGACTATGTGACATAGGGGTTCAATAACAAAGCTAACCCTAAAATACTAAACTCATTCTTTTGATAAGTCATAGACCATGACAAAGTGACAAACTACAGGAACAACAACTCTCAACACCATCAGATGCACTTTTCTGCAGACCTAACAAGTTTTTAGCTACTCTGCTTCCTATCATATATATTCTGGATTTCAAGAATGAGAATTTTATCTGATATAGCACCTTAAATCTGAAATACTAAAATAAACAGGAGATTCTCATGTCTCTGTAATCTAAACTACAAACAGTCTCAAACAGGATACTTCTGCAACTTCGCATGGAAATTTGTCTATGTATGTATCCTTTAGCAATACTAATTCCTTGAAATGATACAGTGAAATAACGGTGAATTTGAGCCCAAATTATACATTTTGATGCTTGATGTGATCACCTAAAATATCAGTATAATTTATGTTATAAGCAAAATATACCTCGGGAATGACAGAAATGAAGGGTATAATCTCCTGAACTGATTGAAGATTAAAGGCGAATGAGGCTTCATCTGTGTATTTGTCGAGATTCCTATAGGAGCCAGCTCCTTTGACTTCCTGATATGTGAATTGCAACAAAAATAGAAAAATGTGAGCTACACCAAAAAAGAATAAAATCTGTTCACATTTTAGAATAACAGTAATACAACTCGTTCACTTCATGCTATTCTAAGTAACAGAAACAGGATTGTGTATTTCACATGAAAAATTACTTAAGCACCGAGACTCCTATGCAAGTCCCTGTCGCCCTGACAACTAGAAGTAGTTGTAATTTAACCCTAGCTTCAAAGTCTAACCTTCTCTATAATTTCTAAGTTCATTATTGGCAGAATATTGAAGACAACAAATAGTTAGGCTGCTACCACGGAAGCTCTTCCAGTATGGATCCCTGATAACAACAGCACAAGGTGATGGAAGGTTCTCAAATTGATTCTGTCTTCCTCAGTCATCGAAGGCGATGAAAATGAAGCAACGAAAGGTATACTTGTAAAGACTGCAGAAGTTACAGAATCCAGAGTTGCTACCCCTAACGCATCCAAACCCTGCACCCACTTGCAGAAAGCAACTTGAGAAATGTTAAAAATGATATATGAAAGATGATATTTAGGGAACGTGGTTGAGATATCTTCCATTCTAAGGGTTGACTAATTAAGCACCCATTACGGTCCAATTAATGCTATGAAAGGCACTACGAGATTATATTCAGAAAATAAAATTTATAATATTAGCAATTGATCACATAGATGTCACACAATCCCTGACGATAAGCATAGTTTTTTTATTGAGGCTAATGGTGTCATACATGGAGACCCCCAACATCCAACATGTACACAAAATATACGTGCTTATGTTTTCAGCCATCTGGCTATGCCAGTGCAGAGAAACAACAGAACATAAATAGAGAGAATAAGATTAAAAAGACCAGCCATGGTCCCAAATTGACAGGATTCAATAACATTGAGTCGTACAGGAAATAAAATGATATCCCTGACTTTGTACACTGTACAGAAGCACAAAACGCACACGTGCAGAGACATGCCTATGAAGTCTCAGGTGATTTTTTATCCCCTAAATCATCAAGGAAGTGGAAAAGAAAGAGGCAGAAGGAGGAAGGGAGGCTAAAAGATGTACTAGTGTTTGTTGCTCTAATCTAGGCCCCTGGAAATAGTATTTACATAAGCAATTGCTAATCCACCACCTTCGAATCCACAATAAAGTTTAGGAATGTTCATAAAGAATACAAGAAATCTTGCAACCTTGAGTAGATGCCATCCTTACAACTAGCCATGCCATTCTGTGCAGGTGTATCGTACAGTTTGGTACATGTTCCATGATTTGCATGATAAATTCGAAAAACAATTAATTAAAAAAAGAGAGAAGAATAATATACACCTTTTTACATTATCAAAGTCATTGTCACTTTGTTTGATCTCAATCTGTGTCTCAAAGTGGGTGCGGACCATCATGTGGCTATAACAATTAATAAATTGTGTCCTCCCATAATTGGTGATACTCTTTTCTTCATGCAGTTAAATGAGCCAAAACGTAAGGATTTCCATGACTCCAACTTATTCAAAGACATCAAAATCATCTAGCATCTTTCGTCTTCAAGTTAAACAGTAATAAAACCCCCGAGCTTTGTGATGAACACAGAGCAAGACCGAGACCAACCAAGCAGGAAGTCCTATCATGCTTCACAGGGCTTACTTGGAGCGTGGGATCAGCACTACTCCCAATCCTTTCAGTAGAAGATTACAACCAAAACTGACCTATGATGTGTTTAATTTCATCTAACCACTAATTTGATCGTCTAGTCACAATACTCTTTAACTATCATCAATTCTAACCAACACACCACCACAGTTGTTTGCCTACAGCTTTAAAGAAGTATACAAAATCTGCCACCTAAATAGTCTCCAAGAACCATTTCACTTGTTTCCAAAAACAGGTTACGATAGACAAACGTTAGAACACCCAAAAAATTTTAAAAGCAGATCATTGCTCAGAAGCAATCATTTTTCTCAACATTCATACAGACTATTGCGCAACATCATTGGGTTACACAGATTAGCTGCAAGGCTCATGCGTGCATGGTATAGAAATCAAGCACTGGAGATAGGGCAGGGGATTAGGTTATGAAGAGAGCAGTCAGCAGACAAGTCTTGCTCATCTGTTTCTTAGATCTCAGAAACTGGAGCATCACCAGTTCAGTGGTTGGCTCCTCACCATTCTGTTCTCAGGGTGGGGTTCAAATCCGCCCCACTGCATTTGAACAATCCAAAAGACATACATATACATATACATCTATATATATATATATATATAGTGAAACCAACACGGAAATGAAAGAAGAGGGAGAAACTTAATTGAGCGCATGCTTGTGGCTCAAATCTGGCCTCCAGTGACAAGTTTTATAGATGCAAGAACACAAGTACTTCAAGCTTTTATGATTTTACTTTACAATCCTACTGACTAATAGCATCAAAGAAATTGGAGAAGAACACATAAAGATATTTGAACTAGTCCACCTAAATAAAAAATTCCTATAAAATCATGCCGGTCAGAGCACCTCAAGAATAATATCAACATCTATTTGAAAGACTAATGTGGCTATTCACCTGTATTAGTTTCTTCAGCTTCAAGACACAAAAATTCTATTCCGTTATTGTGAATTGTGATGTTATTTTTGGCATAAGCATGCTCTCCGCTACGTTGTCCTCTCCTCAAAACTCGCTCAATATAATGACTTGCATTCTAAGATCATTCAATCCATTGAGCATTAGGAAAAATTCCTTGCCCTTTAGTTGACTAGGTTTTAATGAATACGTCACTATTCTGCATGGAATGGGGCCGTGAGCTTCCATAAAGTGCTTCTTAATAGAAATTTTTTGTTAGAGTCGAATATAGGCGTCACTCATCAACTGTCCTAATTCCAAGGGTTCGTGGAAGCATTATAAAATAGATTGTACCAAGGAAAAACCTATGTGTCAACCAAATTGCTAGTGAACTGAGATGATCACTAAATGGACCAAAAATCCTACCTTAGCCAATTCTTCAAGAAGAATTTCCCTCACAATGGTACCCTGCAAATATTTCAAACAAAACATAAAGAAAAAAACTGTATACAGAATTACAGAATTACAGAATTAGATGTAGTACCACAATACCTCTTCAGTTAGCGTGAAGGTTAGGATTTGCTTGATAATCACCTTGGTATCAGTGCTTTTCCTCTGGGTTTCAACCAAGGCCTTCTCCACCCGGGCACGAGCAGACTTCAAAGAAATTATTAAATTTCAAAATAAGAATGTAAAAATACTATTCATTTTAGATTTTATTATTTATACTATGATACCACCGAGAACTTCAAAGGCCCAAGTGATAAACAATTTTTGAAGACCGACATTCATATCTCCCCTCGGAATATCGTTGGCATTCCAAGGTTATACCCTTTATAGGTAGGGGCAAACAAAAAGACTTCGTTCTTTTTCCTTTTTTTTTTTCTTCAGTCGAGGTCCCAAATATAATATTCTCCAATTTTAACAACTTAATTATCAAATGACGACCTGGATGCAGAAATAATTATTGAGGATGTGAAGATGAAGTATAAATGCATTGAGTATTCAATCAGTTTTGTAAAATCACTAAAGACAAAATGAGAAGATGGGAACACTTCATTTCACGAACAGCAGCCATAAGTTTTATTACCATACTATACAAACCGAACATGAGATAAGAAGGCTGGAATAAATCTCACCTCTGTTAGTAGTGACTCAAGACGATCGATTCTGAAAACACCTTCCTAGCAGGACCAAATCAAGGAATTGAAACAAAAACATAAAAAGTATGACTTCTTAATAAGGGCACAAATTTTTTGAAAACATGGGAAAAGATTACATCAACAAAAAGGAGGATTTTCTTCTTAAATCTTTGTAGACACACCTTATAGAGAAGAGTTTGCAAAGAAGACCTAAGCTTAGGTGAATGATCAGTAAGTACTTTTCTGGCGATCCATGGGTATGTGCTACCCAAAACTTTGTAGTTTGGGTTAAAACTTATAGCAATGCCCTCCAATACTGCAAGGCTGAAAACGATGGAAAGTATTGTAAGATTTTAAAGAGGAACATTCACAACCACAAAAAGAAAGCCAAACCTCAATAAATACTCATTTGCAATTCTCTCTAAATAGCATTGACCAAAATGGAACTGTATGTCATTATAGAAGCACTACAACCTGCGAATGACCAGAGAAAAATATGGAGGTATCTGGAACTTGAATTTGTACCTGCAAATGATGAACATAACATCATTCTTCTCATTAAAAAATTAAGAGAGCACCTTTGCATAAACTATATATATATAGCTGTAAGACTACGCATACATCAAAAGAAGTCCTCATATTCATAGTGGGCTACTATCTGACATGGATTTACATCTAATATGGCCGGCTATGTATCAGCTAAGTTCCAAATGCATTTAGAAATAGTACAAATCTGGATATCTTGGGGAGATGCATTAACCACACACTAATTTACTAGAATATGTCTTGGGATTAAATCCAAAAAATGGGCTTAGACATGGTATAACACATAGATAACAATTTGGAGTAGACTTGAATGCAAGATATGTTGCTCAACCTATGGATAAACAAAACATGTTATGCAAAATGCCTTGGGCACTATTTTAGCTTTTCTTAATGAGTTAAAAGCTGGATATTAAAGCCAACTACAAGCATTGAAACATTAGCTACTAAAAACAAAGATATATTTTTTTTATAATAAAAGATAAATTATTAGAGGACCAAGGTGGTGCAGAAAGAAGAGTTAAAAGAAGGCTAAACTAAAAGCCTCAAAAATATTGTTACAAAGACATATCACATGAATTTCTGGTTGCTAAAGCAAACCATCCATGAAAAATATACAAATGACTCTCTATCAACTGAATCTTGACGTAAATATTACTTCTTCAAAATCAAAAACAAAACTAGGAGAAAGAAAGGCTGCAAGTTTTTAGGTATTCCAATTATCTTCAAGATTAGGGAGTAACAATTATTGGTGAACAGGTGGTATAGTAGTAGAGTTGCGGAGATGCAACATAGAGGTCAGTTGTTTTCATTAATTGAACTTGTGACCTCACAAGTTCAATTCTTGAAAACAATCTCTCCACATATTACGTGGGGCTTGGTCTACAGACATCTTGCCTATCCTCAACCCCACCCACGGTGGAAGCCTTATGTGCGGATGTTGTTTACCCTTTACCATATGAAATAAAAACTCCAAGGGAAAACTCGAAATGTGGAGATTTAATTTGTATTTTATGTTTTGCAATGTTTTACATTTATTAACTATATCGAATAATGAGTTTTCCACATTTCTGATAATCAGGTTCTAGCTAAGTAGAAAATATGGAATAAACTAAAGGTGACTATTTATCCAATAATAACCATAGAGTAAATCAAGAATGCCATGGAATAGCAACAGAAGTCAACAGTGCTAATTGAACTAATTTAAACCAGAAGCAGGCAATAGAATAAAAACGTAGATAAATGGCTTTGAACTTTTTCTGATGCATGCTGAATCCTATTGAGCAAAGGCATTAGAAATCATACATTTTGGTATTAAATATCCCAAAGGTAATTAGGGAAGCAAAATGTAAGGGAAGAGAGCAAAAGATGCATCTGGGAAATCAGCAGTCAATAATTACGAAGCAAGTTCTTCCCTTCCCTTCTTGTTGGATTAAAGTGAGCCTCCACTCTATAAGTGCATGTAGGAATTCCATATGTGGGATATGTCAGACTTGCTAGTGATGCTAGCGGAAGGTTGATGACTTATATGATAGTTTCTTATCATTGTTGAATAGTGATGGGACCAAGTCTCTTAAGTGTATGATGAGACATAAAAACTATCATATAAAAACTATCATACGCTTAAAACACTTGGTCCCAAATGCTTAATTGATCTAACCGACTACACCTACACGTCCAGCATTATGCATGACACGCACGTGGTAGCTTACTCCTTTTTCCTTCTTATATTCAGAATTAGAAGCTGAGTGCAAAAAGGGAATAATTATGATCCCAAAGACAGAATATATGATCATTTGGCTTGTAAAATGCACTTTGCAGCATTTTTTACATCTCTCCCTTGAATATAGCTCACCACTAATGAGATAGAAGCCTACACCAACTATGAATGGCTTAAAATGTTAGAAGAATGCGATAATTGATGGTTTCCATGACAATTAATGCAACGAAATTTACATGAGAGTTTCACTAACCCACAGGAAAGTCAGGGAACCACCACACTCTTCACATTGATTCACTCTTGAAAATATGGTTCATGTGGTTTAAAGCTAGGATATGAGACAGATGCTACCATGTTCAACAAATGAACGAATTCTATTATCTTGCATCAGACATTCTTCCTTTCCACCACTCAGAACAAACTCACATGGGCTCAGAATGATTTTAGAAAAGCTAATAAGGAAACATGGAGGTACTGACCCTCGACAGTTTGTTTTTGATCTTGTTAAATTAGCTACCATAAAAAAATGATATCGGCTAATCTATTCTGATCCCCCATATACCTTGACTTACTAACCACCCGTTTTTAACTTTTAAGCTGCAGTTTTAAAGAAACAAGTTGGGCCACTCAATACACCTAATGGGCATACAAATATAAATTTTAAAAATTCCCATGATAATTAAGAAGTTTATTTTCTAAAAATGAATCTATGAATTTACTCATTTGATTACCAACATTAATTTTCTCATAAATAACTCTAAATAGACGATTTAATTATAATATATATATTAAATTTACCTAACGGAACTTGACTGAATTAATTATTTAAATAGTTAATAAATCTAGAGTTTTACAACAGAAGAATTATAATAAAATCACTATCTACTTCTTTTATTATTATTGAAGAGTAGACCTAATTGGATTATCATTAATATCAATTATTATGCTTAGAGGAAAATAAGTATAATTGAATCATAATTAATTTGTGTTTTTTATTTTTTGTTTCTTGTATAAAGTGCTATGTAGCATAATTAAAATAAATATTGGTGTTATCTTTACAGTAATGTAGCTCTAATGAACTACAATTGATATTCAAGATAATAGAGTTATAACTGAATTAATTTTAAGCTTTTCCTTTTTTACATTTCATTTTTGATTTGGTGTCTTGTGACAAGAAGTATAAACTCTAGATTATTCTACTTTTAAGTAGTAGTATAGATTGGAAGGATGAAACGCTACCTATACAGAACTCAAGTACATAAGGTCCATATCTCACTACTAAACTGCGACTCTAATTCTGTAAGCATTTACGCCATTTCTTTGATATAGATATATGTGGCACAAGAACAACTTACATGGTAACTCCCAAGTTTCCCAAAAGATCCCCGAAGCTTATATTGCTGACTCCTTTGGCAACAGCGTCTTGAAAGATCCCTGCGGATGAAAAAAGGAGGTGAGATTACTAATAAACCCTCCAAAATATAAAGATCACAAAATCGGAAAATGTGACTTTGGAATTTCAGGCTAATGAAGTAGTGGATATGAAACCTGTCAAAGCTTTTGTAACAGCTTCCTTGTCCGCAGTTGGTGGAATAAGCCTGTAAGGCCAACGATCCTCTCAAGTACCAAGACTAACGAAAGTAACTTTTTTCCAGTAAGTAAAGATAGGCATTCAGTAAATACCCAAGAGTAATAAAGTCCTTAGCCAGGGCATCAAAATCACGATTCACAAGGTGTAGACAAGCTTCTATAAATCCATCACGGAGATCTTGTTTAAATTCACCCATCATTCCAAAATCTGTTCATGGAAGACTTTAAAAGTTAATTTTACAGTGAAGAAATACTGTATTCATGACAGGTTGAATATGTAGAACCATAGATAAGGGCACGCATTCCTAGTACAAAACAAGTAGGAAATAGAACAAGGAAAAAATTATGAGTGAAAGAACCTAATGATACAATGCAAAGCATAAAGACTCCTCAGGAATTTACAAAGAGAATAACATAGTTTACTCAAGCTCCTTAATCTGTCAAGGGCAAGCCCTTGGTCTAGCGCTAAATTTGCTTCCTCATAAAAAAAGTTCAAATCCTGGAAACATCTCCAGTTAGGCTCATAAAATAATTTTGTCAGTCTTATGCAAGTTTGTTCAACTGAATATGAGACTTTCAAACTTGTAATTAAGTACACAGCATCATTTAACTTCCCCCCTTAGATCTGTTAATCATGAATCTATCTGGTGCCAGGTCCTATTTATGATGAATCCAACACATTTCAATATTACTCTGACACAGTTGTTTTTTATGGAAAGTCATTCTAAAGTAGCAAGTCTTAAGACACATTTCAATGGCAATATTTTTGTTCTTTTGTTAGAAAAGCCAAAGAAAATGGATCTCATACATTTTCCGCATACTTTGCTGAAAAAAGCATTATCTATGAGAATCCCTGCACCGATAGTCCTGCTGTTCCATCGGTCAAAGAACTAACCATTGCAATTCAAAAAGTATTCATTCTTGTGTCACTGGTCTCCTATTGGTACCATGTTTTATTTCCTTAACTCTCTTCTTTCAACTCATCATCTATGTCCCACCTTTCCTCTACCTCTAATTCTAAGTCTAAGCGGGTGCTTGATCTAGAATAAAGCAGAAGAGAATAGATTAGGTCACTTGAACAGACTGCAGACAGGCTGTTGAGTAACCACTCCAGCTTTCGTTCCAAACAGCATATGGTAAAAAAAATGGAAGTTAAAAGAAACTGACCAAGCTCACCAAGAAAAGTAATTACACATAAGAAAAGAATTAGTCTTTTAGGTCATGTTATTGACTGGGAAAATTTTCTTCTACAACCTCGCACAATAATATGTGAAGAACATAATGTTTCCAGGCACAAGAAGAAGTAAAGGACGAATATCAGGGAATTCAAGTCTTCCTTCGATAATTCTATATATTAAACAGAGATAGGTGTTATACACACAGCAGGAAGAAGAAAAAAAGTGAAAGAAGTACATATGTCAATGGGTGTGCTATAAATGCATGTGCATTCTTTTATTACTCATTTTAGATGGATCAAGATTCAAGACCAAGAAAAATAATATACTGGGGGAGCCTAGAAATCAGAAGAATACTCACTGAAAAAAAGTCCGACTTATCAGCCAACTTATTAAAGTCAAAATAGTACCTAAGTAAGCTAGTTTCCCATCATATGTGCGAAGGAAGTTTCCAGGGTGTGGATCAGCATGATAAAACCCGTACTCCAAAAGTTGATTGAATGAGCAGTAAACTCCAACCTATCCAACACAACTAAACAGAGATTCAATTTCACCATACAACTGAAAGATCTAGGTTTCTGTAATAAATTCAAGAGCCCTATAGTTTGATTAGTTTCACAATACCTCAACCAAGTAAAGATCCTTCACTTCGGACAGCTTTTGCCCCTGCAACAATCACAAAAGTTAAAAGAAAAGAAACAACTAGGCAAAAATAGATAAAGGAAGACCTAATCTAAATTCTTCAAGAAATAACAACATACGACTGGCAACTAAAGGATCTTAAAAGCTAGTTTATTTCAATCGCCAGAAGGAAAGTAACATCCGTTATCTAAATTGTAAGCAAATTGTATACTGTGATGATACCTTAGTGAAGGAGAGATGCATTTTGTGAGGGCGAAAATTGTGTTGTCGTCCCTGCATTTTGCCTCATGGAGGTATTGTAATTTTTACCTTTGTGAGGCAAAATGCGGGTACAACAACTCGATTACAATCATTATTTATAATAAATAACTTGTTATACGCTTTTGACACCTTAATGATTTGCGGGGCTGATCTTGAGCACATCCTTAATCTCAAAACAATATCATTGGGTCTTGAAGTTTTGTCCTTGTTAAAACTGAATCTATTTAAGAGTTTTATCATTCAAGATGGCCCAATGGACGATGCAAGTCATTTGGCTGAATCTCTTGGCAGTGGGACAGGTTATTGGCAACTGTTTTATGCTCAAGAAGTCAACATCAGTCACGAAGATAAAATCTCATGGAATCCATCGCAAGACAACAGTTTTACAGTTAGATCTCACTACTACGAGCTTGCTAGAGATATGCACAATATGGGCAGACTAGATTTCCCTTGGAACTAGATTAAACATTCAGAAAGAGGGATCACTAGAGATGTAATTTGTGTAAAATAGAGACAGAATCAATAAACCACATCTTTCTTCATATCTCTTGATCGAGATAGATCAAGAGAACTATTTCTATCTAGCACCTGAGTGGGATCAATTGGCCTCTACTCTCTAGGAATAGCTTGGTGTTAGGTTTATGGCATGGGGCTTGTTATAAAAAGAACTAAAGGAAGATTTCTGCTAAGTTTACAAATGTTCAGCTGCTGGCTTATATGGATGTAAAGGAATAATAGAGTATTTTCTGACAAAAAAGCTTTAGAACCAATTCATAGAAAACACGATTGCTAATGTAAAACTATGGGTTTCAGTTTTCACGATATTGTAATAACTTCCTTCACAACGTTAGTTTAGGTGGGGCCTATTGCTAGGTCCTTTGATAAGCTATGGATGCGATCTATCTTCTCTTGGCCTTTGTTTTTTCTTAGTCTTACTTTTGTTTACTGTTTCATTGGGTTGCACTATGCCACCAAAATAAAGTTTCTTTTGCATTAAGTAAAGAGAGTATTTTTCACATTGATGGGGAGCAGGAGAGACATTGTGTGTCTAAATTCCTTTTTGTTATGAGAGTAATAAGGGTATTTTGAGTATTTTAGTTATTAGGGTATTATGTAAGTTGTACTGTGTGAAAAGTTCAAAAATAAGAAAGCATACATGCTCTCGCTCTCTTCATCACTTTCAAGGATGCACACCTCCGCCATACAAACTCACTGATCACTTCTACATGGTATCGGAGCCAGATTAGCTCCTCGTTTCGAGAATCATTGCTCTCTTTTTTGTCCATTTTCTGGCTAAGTGAGGTTTGAGCGGTTGTTTGAAAAAACTACGATCTGTGGTGATTTAAGAGTCTGCTCAGCGCAAACTCCTACCAAGAAGTGCTCGCCATCGTGTCACACGACTGTTCTGAGCCGCATGTGACTCCAACATGCCGTCGCTAGCTGGAATGTGATTTGCTTCATTTTGTTTGCCGAAAATGACCACTCCTTGCTTCTTTTCTACACTATTGTTGATGGGTCTTTGTTTTTTGAGGTGATTTTCCCATTCTCTTGTTGTGGGTCTAGGTTTTTGATAGAGTCTCACATTGCTTACATATGAGTGTAAAGTGCTAGTTATAAAGGTGGGCCTAATACTTCTAAATTAGAACACCACTATAGAGTATGGAGCACAACCACCCCAAATCAAAACAATTCGTACGCTCCTCACTTCTTTATCTCTCCCAAGCCAGTGTCTCATAGACGCAGAGTCCAGGCCCACCAAGCTCCCTTGCATGCCCAGAGCGTGGCCACAAGCTCACACGCTATAGCCCAAGCCCACAAGAAAACCTGGTGTTCTGATTTAGAAGCGTTAGGCCCACCCTTATAACTAGCACTTTACACTCATATCTAAGCGATGTGGGACTCCAACAATTTTCTTTGTGTTTTTTAGCAAGAGAGATTAGGTTCTTCCAATTCCAGTTTTATTTTCAGTTCTGGTGTAGCCCAATTTGGAGTGTTTGTGGTCCCAGTCTCAGATTTCAAATTTGGTGCATTTTTGTGTTGTAATTTCTGGTTTGTAAAGTTTTCACTAAGGTTGTGGCAACATCCACCAAGATTATTGATTAGAAACTTATGGGTTCTAATTATCAACACTAGTGGAAGATTGTTCTTATTGTGGATGCATGATGATGCACACCTATATGGTCAATTGTTGAATTCCATAGCTCTAAGGTCTTTGACTTGGTGTCTCACTGTGATACTATGAAACAAATATGGGAGAATTTAGGAATACTGTATCTGGAAAGGATGATATGAATCAGTTATAGGATATTGTATTGTCTTTCTTTCGACAACAGAAGGAACCTACTCTCGGTGTTTACGTTGCTTCTTTTGAAGAGTTTAATGCTTTGATGCTTGAGACAACCATGTGAGAGGTTGGCGATCATAGCCTTTCTTAGTGGATGAAATCTGAATATGATTCAGTGCGTTCACAGATTCTTGCTAGGCCCACCTCTTTCTCATCAGATGCTTCTGGGAGATGTGGATTAGTTGGTCATACTTTCTATGATGCGAGTGGTGGTCATGGGGTCAAGGTGGTCATGCCTCATATGACAAGTTTACATGTTATCATTATAATTGAGTGGGTCATACTCGTGAAAAATGATGTTGACCACCACAGGTTCGCTCTGCCAATGTAGCTTCTAGTGGGGATATAGGAGTTCATGATTTGAGTATCTCTTGTGAGTCCTATTACAAATGAGAGACGTGTTAGCCTTTCTATTGCAGAGTACTCTTGTATCATATGCTAGATATCTGCTTTTGCTACTACTAATGCCTCTGCTTTTATGTCAGTCTCTCCTCATGCCTAGGTTATTGATTCCGATGCTTCAAATCACATGACGGGGAACACGGGTATTCTTGATACATATTCCTCCACTTCGTCTCATCCCACTGTGCGTGTTACTAATGGGAGGTGAAATGGATTGACATTGCATCTCCTACTTCCAGCTTGCACTTAACCTCAATTCTAAATTTATCGTCATTTTTCGTTCAACTTATTATTTGTGAGTGCCCTTATGAGGGCTCTCAAATGCTCAATAACATTTTTTGATAATCATTGGGTTTTTCAAGATTTGTTGACGAGCAAGATGATTGGTAGGGGTCATCTTACTTTGGGAGGGTTGTACATATTGGATGTTGGACCTTCTTCCTTGATGGTATATAGTTCTCCCCCTCTTCTAGAGCTTCACTGTCTTGGTCATCTAGCTCTTCCCAGTTTAAAGTTTTTATGTCCATCTTTGTCTTCTTTACAATTGTTTTGTGAGTCTTGTAAATTTGCGAAACATCATCGCAGGTCCTATGTGTCTAGGAGTATTAAACGAGCATGTGCTCATTTTCCCTTAGTTCATTCTAATATTTGGGGCCCATGTCCCGTTTTGTCAAAATCTGGGTATCGCTGCTTTGTTATTTTGTGGATGATTATTCATATGCCAATTGGGTTTATTTAATGAAAAAGCGATCGGATTTGTTTTCCATCTTTTGTTCTTTCTATGCTAAAATTAGCACTCAATTCTTTTTATGTGTCCGTACTCTTCGTAGTGACAATGCTAGATAACACCTTTACACTAAAATGACTTCCTTCCTGTCAAATAAGGGTTTACTCTATCAGTCTTCTTGTCCTAATACCCCTCAGTCCCTTGGTCTTTGTCTAAGGCTATCTCCAATCCTGGGTGGCTCATTGCTATGAAAGATGAAATGTTAGCTTTAGAACATAATCATACTTGGGATCTAGTACCTCTCCCTCCAAGTAAGAAGCCTATTGGTAACAAATGGGCATATGCAGTCAAAACTAATCCGGATGGTTTTGTTGCTCGCCTTAAGACGCGGTTAGTGACAAAAGGGTACGCTTAGACTTATGGTGTTGACTACACAGATACTCTCTCCGGTTGCCAAGTTTACTTCCATTTGGTTACTTATCTCTCTTGTCGTAAATTTTGGTTGGACTTTACATCAGCTTGATGTGAAGAACGAAGAGCTATATATGGAGCAACCACCCAGGTTTGTTGCTCTGGGAGGCGTTAGGTATGGTGTGCAAGTTGAAAAAGTCTTCATATGGCTTGAAAGAGTCTCCTCGAGCTTGGTTCGTCGATTAACCAAAGAGTGCAAAAGTTTGGTTTGAAAAGATCTACAAAAGATCACTCATTGTTCTACCAGCAATTTAGTGCAGAGAATATTATGTTGGTGTGTGTGGATGATATTGTGATTACAAGGAGCAATGGAGATGGTATATCTTCATTGAAGGCATTTCTGCAAGGTCACTCTCAGACCATGAACCTAGGACCTCTACGGTATTTCTTACGTCTAGAGGTAGCTCGATGTAGGCGTGGGATATTTTTGTCCCAAAGAAAGTATGTTTTGGATTTGTTACAGGATATTGGGATATTTGGTGCGAAGCCATGTGACTCTCCTATGGTTTCTGGGGTGAAACTTTATCCTTATGAGGGTGATAAGTTAGATGATCCTAAGCAACGTCGGCGCCTTTTGGGAGATTGAATTATCTTGGAGTGACTCGTCTGGATATGGCATTCTCAATTACTGTGATTAGATAGTTTATGTTGATGTGTTACATATTCTTCGGTATCTTAAAGGTGCTCCAAGGCGGGGTTTGCTATATGTAAATTGTAATCATGTCAATGTTGAGGCGTTTTCCGATGCTGATTAGGCGGGCCCTCTTTTGATCAGAAGTCCACTACTGGATACTATGTGTTTGTAGGTGGCAATCTAATTTCTAGGAAGAACAAGAAACAACCTGTGATAGCCCAGTCTAGTGCCGAGTCTAAATATAGAGCTATGGTTCACACTGCAAGTGATATATGTTAAGTGAGACAATTAATGGAGGAATTGGGATATATACTGTCGAAGGGGACTCAATTATGGTGTGACAATCACTATGCTATTCATATTGCCTCTAACCCGGTCTTCCACGAGAGAACTAAACACATTAAGGTATATTGTCATTTTGTAAGCAAAAAGGTTCAAGTCAAGAAGATTGGGTTGAAGCACCAATGACCAGCTAGCTGACATTTTCACTAAGGCTCTAGTTGGAGCTCGAGTTGATTTAATTTGTAACAAGCTGGGTATGACTAACATCTATACTAGAGGTTGAAGAGGAGTGTTATGAAGTAATAATAGTTTGAGTATTTCAATTATTAGAGTTTTATGTAAGTTGTAAAGTGTGAAAAGTTAGAAAATAAGAAAACAAACATTCTCTCTCTTCATCTCTCTCACGGCAGCACACCTCCACCATACAAACTCACTGATCTCTCTTCTTTAATCTGTTCTATCACTTTCTATAGTTTTCATAGACTAAAGTAGCGTGAGTTCTGATGATGATTCCCTCTAACAGTCATGCAATGACAACCACCAAGTCCCCCACAGAAAATGTTAAAGAGAAGTATTTTTATCCTCCTATTTTCATATGTTCACAGTTATATAATACAAACAATGTAAGGTAGAAACTAAAGCTTAGCATAGTAATCTCCACAAGAAATATACGTTTGCACAATCCTAACAGACATTTTTAAAAAACTTCTTCAAAGAATTTCTAGTTCACATTTTCTTTCTGTTGGTTGTTCGAGGCTGGAGGTAACAAATGAATAAAGAAGCTCAAGCCAGCTGCATAATCACCAAGTGAAAGTAATGCTAAACTGAATTTGTAAGTCATCTACAACAGATGTTTGATTTACAGATACAAAAAGATAAAACATAATATACCTCAACCCATTCCATGACAAGAACCCTACGAGTGGTCAACTCTGAATACATTTCTGGAACCAAAACATCTTGGATGCCACCATAGAGCTCTCTGCTCAAGAATGTACGTAAACATATCAAGTGAGAATGTTTCTAGCATGCTTGTGGTACATATAACCAAATAATAAGAAAATTTCCAACCAAAGAATTTGATGGAATCAAAAACAAGTCAGAATGCTCCAATGCCTGGGAGATTATCAGAGCTGCTCGGCTGCTCCATATTTGAAATTTTGAACAATATTACTATCGTCAGTTATACAAATTACCATATTGAAGAGAGGATTCTACTCGTTTGCAACCAACCTGTTGATAAATATTAACACCACCTCATAAATTTCATCTCTGTAATTGGGTATGGGTACGCTCAAATCAATATGGAAAGAAGAAAGCCATTTCATCTTCTAAGGGAGAAGGGAAAGGCAAGGGCCACGTTCGAGGTGGATTTGCTAATTGCTTCAACCAACCACTTGATATGGAATTTACAAAGAAAAGAAGGGGAAGAATATATAATGCTGAGCCCAGCAAAAATAAAAATATAATTACTCATCTATAGTCAATGTTTAGTTGCATCACAAACTCACCTGAATTTGCGTCCATTATTTGCTTCTTTCTTATAGTCCATCTCCTGCATTAAACGTGATTCACCTGTAATCAATATGAATCTCTAAGAAAATTCTCCCACAACAGGGGGATAAAGGTACATAGAATGGAAGGAGGGGCATGTCTTTGGTTAGCATTGCAAATTTGACAATATATTAATCATATAAAGGTTTTAAAAACAAAATGGCAATAACCTACACAGCCAGACTAAATGGGGATGGAAAAGAAAAAAAAGCAAACAAACAAAGAAAGAAGAGATTCCTTTTATAGGCAGGCAGAACATAAAAACCAGAACATATGGACGGAAAATATATTC
This sequence comes from Euonymus europaeus, assembly GCA_963580455.1. Taxonomy (NCBI): domain Eukaryota; kingdom Viridiplantae; phylum Streptophyta; class Magnoliopsida; order Celastrales; family Celastraceae; genus Euonymus; species Euonymus europaeus. The sequence goes on along the minus strand of OY756961.1, from coordinate 8,261,454 downwards.
ACAGTGACAACCATTGGAGAAAGATCTTTCTCAAGTCATCAAAAAATATGAATACTTTGTTCTAGTACATGCACATGGCACACAAAAGCATCAGGGAGTACACATTTCCATATTTTGTTGTTTCGATTTCTTTTTCCAGTAGCAGGCATGTTGGATTTATTAATTTGGTTTTGATTTTGACATTGCAGTTTCAAATTTCGAATAAGAATCTAAGTACCAAGCCTTTTCACGTTCATGTTAAACACCCTATAAAGTTGTCACCCTGGCTAAAAATTAGATGTAAGATGACATCAGATTATCATATCTGCAGAGAATATAAACTGTGAGTCTGAGGAGAAAAAATTAGTAAGCTGATAATCATGGTGCAGCCCTAAGACAACTCAACTCAAATTATTTTATCTCAGTGACTAATGGGTTGAAACAAAATATTCTTCTGCATTTCAAGAATCTATCCCCGTTTGCAGTTCATCAGGATTTGCACACTATCTTCAAGCTGCACTAGAAAATGCACTTGCTAATGCATTGAAAGAATATATTGATTGACAAAGTTACTCTAGCAAATGTATATATATATATATATGATATTCCAAGGATCAGGGGACCCGATGCCAGAGGACACAGTTATCTCATTACAAAAAAAATTATGATCACGCAATCCTTTATGAGTATCTCGTCAAACATATGAAAGCATCCTAGAGGTGGTTTGGTCATACTGCAATAATATCTAACCACCACACTTTGGGAATGTCCATGTAATTTTCTTGGTTGGTACAAAAGATATAAGCATCAAGAAACCAACAAACTAAAGTTACTGATAAGAAACCAAAGAAAACTGAATTAGTTTCTGATTAGTAACTGTGAATCGTACAAGGTAAATGTGGAAGACAGATCAACGCGAAACAATAGAACCTTTATAGGCGTATCAATAGTTTCTTAATACTCCCACAAACATCAAAATAATTTTTAACAAAGAATAGTGTTCTACACTACACCATGTCATAGTATTTTTCTTATGTTGTTTTTCTTGTGAAAATAACTACATCATGACATATCAAATGCACAGGAGAACTCATGTTTGTACTTATTCATTAAGTAAGGAGTTTAATATATACCCGAAATAGACTTGATGCCCATTCATCAACAACTGCCTGTATTAAGAATCAAGTATCGTGTTAAGTACCAGCTAAGTCAACAAGGAATAGAGACATCGAGTATGTGAATTGGATATGTGGATCTCAGTTTAGCATGATTGAACATTTACCTGAAGATCAGTGTTAAATTTTCTTACTTTCTTAATCACTCCTGCTATAAAACGTAAGATCAATATGTCTAACGCAATGGCTGCTTGTACACCAGGCCTCTGCACTTTAACAGCTACAACCTGCCCGATATTGTGGAGCTTAGCTTGATAAACCTAAACAAGACATGAGAGAAGTAGGGGAGAATGGAATTGTTCAGCAGAATAAAATAAATAGAAACAGAAACAGATAAGTAGCAAATGTCTTAAATTACAAATAACAACTCCCTAGTTCATGACAAGCATAACTATTTTTTCTTTTGGAAGATAAATGTGCAGAGAGAAACTGTTAACCGAGGGCATACCTGACCAAGAGATGCTGCAGCAATAGTCTCTGGTGAAATTTCTGAAAAAATCTTTTCCACAGGCAATCCAAGTTCTCTTTCTATTGTATTTAAAGCAACTTCTGTAGAAAATGGAGCAATTTGATCTTGCAGCAGTGAAAGTTCATCCAAATATGATGGCGGTATCAAGTCCTACAAGGAGATATCTTGGTATTGAACTTCTATTACATGTCAACCAAGTCCATGTTCCATCTTGATGTTATACTACCAAATACAATTGCAATTATTACCGCCAAGTCATATTATCTCAAAAATTGAGCATGCAAATCAGAGGACACTTTGCACTATCATCTTATTAATTTGAGAATTTTACTCCCTCTGTAACACCTCTGTAACACCAAAAGAACAATCAACTTTACAGCTCATCGGTGGCATTATATAAAATTAAAAAAAAAAAAATCCCATGTCACTAAGATGTCATGGAACATAACCCAGCAACCTAACACATTCAAAAAAAAGAAAACAACTAAAAGGTCTAAAGGATGGATAGGACAAAAAGAAGACAACAACATTCAATACTGTCACAACTCACACATTATGAGCTTGCAACAATAATGATCTAATGTCTTTATCACATCTTATCCAACATTTCCCCTAAAGCAAAAGTAACTGTAAATAATTATTGTTAGGATGGTACATCCAAAATAGGACTCAGTTTAAACATCCATGACCGATGTGGCAATGACCTTAACTACAATATGGATTATTGATAATTTCATAAAACATCCCTCAAACATCAACACAAAATTTTCTGGCTAAGAAATTATGAAGAATTCTGTTTGCAGTCATCTACTCTTCCATAACTAAATGGTCCAAAGAGGTTGCAGCAGTGGCTGTGATAAGATCACTCAAAGGAATCCACACATACTAACACAGATTCAAGCAGAAAATGCAGGAAAGAGAGTGAAACCCTGGTTTTCGAGGAACCAGAACCTCCCACTTTTTCTTACTATGCAAAAGCTGAGAAATACAATACCTCTACACCACTACTACATACTAACAGAATTTATTTAGAGCCTATAAGAAAACCACACATGTTCCACTCACTCTCAGCCACATGTCCCCTCTTGTCTTTCTGCCCCTCCTCTTATACACTTTGTTAACAGGCCTAACAGGGTGCAATGCAGATGGGGATTTCTTCCAATCAGTGAACTAAATTAAGCTGCAAAATGCAGTCAAATGAACATGGAAGTTAATTATCAACCATGTAAAAGTAGAACAGGCCAAAAAGAGGTTTACTTTCAGTCGACAGCGTTTTGCTAAAAATTATTTTCCAATAGAAAAAATCATGGTAATAAGAAGTGTCACTTATGACTTCACGAAGCAGCAGATACACCCAACTAGAATCAGATAAACATAATTATAGAAGATACTGAGTGTAATATGACATTGAGAGAATATGACAATTGACAACTCACTGCTCGCGAAGAAACAGCCTGAGCAATTTTGATGTATGCCTGAAGAAAAGAAAAAAAAAATGAACATATTATTGAAGACCATCGCCATACTGACTCAAATCTTCTGGTAGAATGCAAAAAGAATATACAATTTTGATTACTATTACTAACTTTCTCTTGTGAGTAAATGCTCATACCATGTACCTAAGTACGCTGAATACTGTCCAGCAAAAATGATACTATTTAAATTTTCTCAAGTCCTTCGAAAAAAATATCCATATAAAAAAAAAATCACTGTCAACTATATTTTGCCATGATTTCTATACCTGAAAGAACATTATAGACATAAAACAAGAAAATAACGCCAATAAGCAAAATACTCATGCACATTTCATGTGTTCAATATCTGACAGCTACTTATGATAATATTGGGGTACCTAAGGGAAAACAATACTTGGATTTTGAAAGAATGACGAGGGTGGGAAAGTGTCAATGCCCTAAGCTTAAAAATAGGGCGTACCGGGCCAAGTTCTACTAATATTCTTCGAAGCTCTGCAGCTCTTATCTACAAGACAGCATAAGAAAATTTACAAGATATTATTCACATGTCAGTTGACATTGAGATTCACAAGTACTTTTAACATACAATTCCAACTTTTGCGTGAAAGAATGAATAATAACCTGGAGGATGGCAGTATTAGATTATTGAAATATGCAGTTGCAAAGGAAAAGATGGAACCATCAATGAATGGGCAATACATATGGCAAACTCAACTGGACTAATTTAAAATAAAAAAATAAAACATACAAGAAAACAAAAATGTAAAAGATAAAAGGAGATTGTATAAATTGGAAGAAGTAAATAGCCTCATCTTCAACTCCTTGTCTTTCATTTGGGGTCCTATGTCCTAACCATCTCAGGCCTAAGAATCTGTTTACGCGTCTCACTCTTCCAATTTTCATTTATCTACAAAACAGCTTCCATCGATAGGCATAGCAACGATGAGCCTTTCAAACAGCACGTCGAGCCGCACACAATTCTAGCAAAGTTGAGAGGGAGATACACAGGCTTCGGCAATATAGCCATGGATAAATATTAAAACTAAAACTTTGATTAAATAAATATTCCGACCTCAAACATCTCCTCCGATTTCTCCATGAGGTTATCAATGTATAGCTGCCCAAACCATCTCCCAAATGTGGTGCCAATCTGGAAGAGGCGGCGAACCAGAACCAAAGGCTTCCTCCGATAAATTGCAGCTATAATTTTCGGATCATATTCTGCCAGAGACTCAAACTCGCCAGCGCTGAGCTCGAATATGTATCCGGATTTCTCGGTGAACGAGTCCACCTCACGTCCGGCGGCGTAGACTGAAAAGAGCGGCGGCCGGAGAGAAGTTGTGACGGATTTCGAGTGCTTAGGAGGAAAATTGGACTTGAAATTGGCGGGAGAGTAGTGGAGTAATGGCGAGGGAAGGAGTAACATTTTTTGCGTTTTTGATTATTCTGTGTTTGGGTGCGTGATGGTGTGCATCAATAATGTGTGTGTGGACGGTGTAATGAATAGTCGAATTATGAACAAGTCGAGCTCTTTACTGTCCTTGTCTGTAACGAGAAACGTGTGTATCGTGATCATCCCTTGACAAGGTTTATCTTTTGTGTGCGTCCAGTACCAACCAGTACCTGCCCACCTGCCTAAATATAAACCAGTAGTTTAGCCGCCATGCCCAAAAGAGAAAATGTGGATTGGACCAAATAAATGTTATTAAAAAATCAGATCGGACCAGCCGGTCCGACCAGTTCACTATGGACCGGCCTTTCGTCCAGTCCGATAAAGACTTGAAAATCAGAAATTATTACATCCTGTTTTTTGAGATGGAGTGGCTGGTTAAATTTTTTATTCATTTAACAAATTAAAAAATTAATATTGTTTTATATAAGATTCGAAGCTCTTTTTTTTTGACAATAGTGAAACACATACACACTAAGCATACATAGAGGGAAACACGTTAAGTAGTCAGTCGAAGCCGACAAAAAATACTCAACGTGTCATGAGAATTTCTTAAGCTCTTATCTCTCGTTCATGAGAATTTCTTAGGTCCCATCCCTCTTTTAGATGGGACCGTATCCCGCCCTATTAGTTACTGCTAGATGTAAAAGTCCATTCATCTAGATTGTTCAATGCTTGGTGAAATAAATCATGAATTTTTCTCTCTCTGTCGCTGCTCACCATTCTCTGTCCAACTCATCTCACTTTAGAGCTTCTAAACCATAGACAGTGATCGATCTCTTCAATCTTATCTTTGATTGCTTTGTATGAAGTCACACTCGAAGCCAATTTTCTATGCTATCCATTTGACTTCCCTACCCCTCAAATCGAACGTTGCCCTCACCCATCCATCATCAATCTCCTGTGGCGACATCTCACCCAGTCCCACATCGATCTTCGATTAGGCTCGTTAGTCGTTCTTCTCCTACCTTTTCTTAGATTTGCTATAGGAACTTCGATTTTCAATTTTTGTGAAGCTATTTCATTTCTCTTTTACTCATCACATCGCAGATCCTCTCTATGAATCTCTGTTTGAGAGACTCAACGGTAATGGGAGAGAATGATATTTATTGTTACTGACAAGTGTTTTTATTTTTTTAAGAGATAAAAAATACATATTTATTTAATTAATAAATTGACGAACCAGATTGAATTGCTTTTCATCTAGTTGAAAAGCGTTGCATAAATCACGCAACGGTTATACATAGTCGATAATTGACAACTCTTTTTTTTCTACAACAATTTATCACCCGTTACTAGGCCTCAACAAACAGCCCGTGAGCCTGAGCTCGGCCCAGGTTTGAAGTTATGTCGGGCCCAGGCAGCACAACCTTATGCCTCTAGCAGGCTTTGGGCTCCATTTTTGGGGCCGAGTCTTACCCAAAACCTGAATATTTGGGCCTTTTTTGGGCTGCCCGTGCCCGAGGTATGGCCCGAGTAATCTGCTAATCTATCGCGATTTGCAAATATGTCACTCTCATACTCTTAGTCTCTCTACTACTACCTAATGCCTATTGCTACTCTACATAATAACATTGTTATACAAACACTGTTAAACACACACAAACTACAGAGGCACAGAGCATAAATTAGTAGATGAAAGAATACAAATGACTAACAAAATCAGTTACCGTTCAACATCGACCAAAGCAATTAATTCAAGCCTAAATCCTAGACTTACAATCATAGATTCATAGTGTCAATTACCGTTCAAGCGTTCAATATCCTTTAAAGGCTAAAAGCCTAAACTTGAAAGTTGAAAATTGAAATTGAACCATTTGCTACTTACCTATACCTCTACTCTGCTTCAACAACGGTCAAAAATACAAGCTACAAATACACTCAAAAATCTCCACAATTGTATCAATTCTCAGACCTTGTCTCTAATATGAAATCTCTGACTCTCTGCTCTCTTTATTCTCTAATCTTGGGCCATCATCTTTCTCTCTTTGATAGAGTTAATTACCACTTACCATCTGCCCGATCTTGCTTCAAAGTACAAATCTTGAGCTGAAATTTGATCTGTGGAGATTGAAGTGTTGCTTGATGTTGCTTCAAATCCTTGTCCCCATTTGCAAGCTGCTATGGCAATCCCGATCTGTTACATGAAGCCACAAAAGTCAGCCTGCAGCCATCTGTGACTCTTGCAAAGGATTTCTCGATATGTGGAATTATGAACAGTCAGGAGGGTGTGATCGAAACTCTCAGACCGGTTTGAGAACCGAGTGTCCTAGATGATGTGTATGCATGAATACTTGACGTTGTCTTGTATGCTTACGACTTATGATGGTCGCTTATTGATAAATGGTATGATGCTTGATGCCTGTTAATTGTGGATACTATATGTTGTTAGATGGCCTGAGATCCTGCCTAGGTTGTGAAATGCATGTAGATTGATGGTCAGACCTTATGTGTTATTGATGTGGTTTGTAAATATTGTGCATCTAGATTCACATCCTCCGATATACAAATTAAATGAAAAAATGTATATACACTGAAATACTTGTTATTTCTGACTGGGAATTCCACCGATATATATGTTTTAAGTGGGAGAAATAATAATTAATCAGCTATATATTTTATTGATGAATTTCAAATAATTTGCATTTCAACAGTTGAGTGCCAATAAATGAGGGCTGAACAAAAGGATAAGTGTTGGAAATAAGACAAGAGAAACAAAATGATAGACAAAGGAAGAAGGATAGAGTACTTTGTGAAAAACTCTGTAAAAGCAGCCACCATCGTTCCTCTCTTGTATTGATATATATATAGATGTAATATGTATAAAAATCTACACCTAACTTTAATTGACATGTGGGTCATCCACTCTTATTAATGTATAACACTCCCCCTTGGATGATCACATTATACAAAGAATATGTCTCATTAAAAACCTTACTAAGGAAAAATCCAATGGGATAAAAATTTTAGTGAAGGAAAAGAGTACATTATTCATATATATCAATTGACTAAGAGTAGTGCAGAAAATTGCCTCGTTAAAACCTTGCCAAGGAAAACCCGGTGGGAAAAACCATTGGACGAAGGGAAAAGAGTACAATTCTTATCACTGTCTGCATCACTGTCTTCATGTTTTTACTCCCCCTGATTCAAGTAGACATCTGAGCTGCCGCATACCAATGTTATAGACCAACTTTTTGAATGTTACCGGTGGTAACGCCTTAGTGAATAAATCTGCTAGATTATCCAAAGAGCGAATATGTTGAACATCAATATCACCACTCTTCTGGAGTTCATGTGTACTGAAGAATTTCGGGGAGATGTGTTTAGTCCTGTCACCTTTTATGTATCCTCCGCGGAGTTGAACTATACATGCAGCATTGTCTTCATATAATATAGTGGGAATACTTTTAACAGATTGTAATCCACACTTCTCTTGAATATGAGAAATCATTCCTCTCAGCCATACACATTCTCGACTAGCTTCGTAAATGGCTACTATCTCAGAATGATTAGAGGAAGTTGCTATAAGTGTTTGCTTTACTGATTTCCAAGAAATAGCAGTATCCAAAAAGAAATACATAACCAGTTTGAGACTTTGCATTATGAGGATCAGATAAATAACCAGCATCTGCATATCCAATCAACTGAGATTTGGATTCATATGAATAGAATAGTCTCAAGTCAGTTGTACCTCGTAGATATCGTAGAATATGTTTAATTCCATTCCAGTGTCGTCGAGTAGGAGCAGAACTATACCTTGCCAATAGATTTACAGCAAATGCAATATCTGGCCTAGTACAATTGGCTAAATACATCAAAGATCCAATTGCACTTAAATATGGTACTTCGGGACCGAGTAATGTCTCCCCCTCATCTTGAGGTCGAAATGGATCTTTCTTAACATCCAGAGATCGAACTACCATTGGAGAACTCAAAGGATGTACTTTATCCATGTAGAATTGTTTCAATACCCTTTCAATATAGGTAGATTGATGAAGAAAGATACTATGATTCAAATGTTCTATCTGCAGACCAAGACAATATTTTGTCGTTCCAAGATCTTTCATTTCAAATTCTGCCTTTAAATAATTAGTAGCTTTAGTGAGCTCTTCAGGAGTTCCAACTAAATTTATATCATCAACATAAACAGCGATTATAACAAATCCGGAGGCAGACTTTTTAATAAATACACATGGACAAATTGGATCATTTGTAAATCCCTCTTTAATAAGATATTCACTTAATCGATTATACCACATGCGTCCAGATTGTTTTAATCCATATAGTGAGCGCTGAAGTTTAATTGAACACAATCCTCGAGGCTTTGCTTCAGGCAACTGAAATCCTTCAGGAATTTTCATATAAATTTCACTATCCAGCGATCTATATAAATAAGTTGTTACTACGTCCATAAGACGCATAGTCAATCGTACAGAGACTGTAAAACCAATTAAGAATCTAAAAGTGATTCCATCCATGATAGGAGAATATGTTTCATCATAATCAATTCCAGGTCTCTGCGAGAAACCTTGTGCTACAAGTCTTGCTTTATAACGAGTAATCTCATTATTCTCATTACGCTTGCGCACAAATACCCATTTGAATCCCATCGGTTGAACACCCTCTGGTGTCTGGACTATTGGTCCAAAAACTTCTCTTTTTGATAGAGAATTTAATTCTGTTGTCATAGCCTCTTTCCATTTAGGCCAATCACTTCTATGTTGACATTCATCAACAGATCTAGGCTCAGGATCCTCATTACTTCTAGTAATGTCTGTAGCCACCTCATATGCAAATATGTGGTCAATAACAATCTTATTTCTATCCCAACTTTCTTCATGACTTATTGAGTGCTCCTTATTATCATCATCAGGAGTAATCTCTACAGGAGTATTCTCAACATGAGCAATATACTCGTCAGGAGTAGACTCTACTAGAGCTTCGGTAGGAATTTGAACATTTCTCTTTCGAGGAAATCTATTTTTAGCTCCCAGTGGTCTTCCACGTTTCTAACGTGGTTTCCCTTCGTCACTTGTTATTGGTCCTTCAGGGATATTGATACGTGCAGTAGAATTTCTAGCAGGAATATGTGATTGTAAAACTTTTGAAGTATCAGTAAATGCATCCGGCAGTTGATTTGCCATACCTTGTAAATGAACAATTTTCTGCACTTCAAGTTCACATTGATTTGTTCGTGGATCAAAATGAGATTGAGTCACTGTATTCCAAGAAATATTATCATGTTTATGATGCTCAGAAATTGTGCTTCCTAAAGAAGGGAAAAAGTTTCATCAAATTGACAATCTGCAAATCTAGCTTTGAAAATATCACCAGTTTGTGGTTCAAGATACCGAATAATAGAAGGAGAATCAAAACCGACATAAATACCAAGTTGACGTTGCGGTCCCATCTTTGTGCGTTGTGGAGGTGCAATAGGAACATACACAACACAACCAAAAATACGAAGATGTGAAATATTAGGTTGAGAACCTAACACTAGTTGTAAAGGTGAATATGAATGATGAGCAGAAGGTCTGACTCGAATTAATGATGCAGCATGTAATATGGCATGTCCCCAAGCATCAAAAGATAATCTACTTTTCAAAAGCATAGGTCTAGCAATCAACTGAAGACGTTTTATTAAAGACTCTGCTAAACCATTTTGAGTATGAACATGTGCAACAAAATATTCAACATCTATTCCTAATGACATGCAATAGTCATTAAATGCTTTTGAAGTAAACTCACCAGCATTATCTAGTCGAACAGATTTAATGGGATAATCTGGAAACTGTGCACGTAAGCGAATAATTTGAGCTAAGAACCTAGCAAATGCAATATTACGAGTAGATAATAAGCACACATATGACCATTTAGATGATGCATCTATTAGAACCATAAAATAACGAAATGGTCCACATGATGGATGAATAGGTCCACATATATCTCCCTGAATACGTTGCAAAAAATTAGGAGAGTCAACACCTACCTTCAGGGTTGATGGTCTTACAATCAACTTTCCTTGTGAACATGCAACACACAAGTGATCTTTAGGTAAAATAAACTTCTGGTTTTTTAATGGATGTCCATTTGTATTTTCGATTATTCTACGCATCATTGTAGAACCTGGGTGACCAAGACGATCATGCCAAAGTATAGATTCCTTAGAATTATAACACTTTTGGTGTATCAAAACATGTGTTTCAATCCATCTTATACTTGCATGATACAAACCCGAAGAGAAAACCATAAATGTTTCTAGTACAAGCTTCTGGCCTGAAATGATAGAAGTAATATATAAGTAATCTTTATTACCTTCTCTACCAGACTCAAAATGATATCCATTTTGACGAATATCTTTGAAACTCAATAAATTTCTTTGTGATTTGGGTGAATACAATGCCTCCTCAATATATATTTTTGTTCCTTTTGGTAAAATAATAGTAGCTCTTCCAGAACCTTCAACTATTTTGGATGTGCCCGAGATGGTATTTACATTTGCTTCAAGCAATATCAAATGTAAGAAATATTTCTTATGTTTAAGGATAGTGTGAGTCGTTGCACTATCAATCAAACATGTATCTTCATCTACCATGTTTCTAAAAGAAATAAAATAACTTATATCACATATTAAATTATGTATAAATATATCAGATGTATAAACTAGACAAGTCCGGGACTAGTGGCCGAGTGGTGGTGAGATCCAATAAAATATAGTATAGAAAAGAAGGTCCGAGGATCGAAACCCACCGTCAGTAGTTTCGGACTTTTGTTTTTTTTATATTTTTTTTACTGAAATATTGAAGAAATATATATAAACCAAACAAACTTATTTTATTGAAATATTGAAGACATATATATAAACCAAACAAACTTATTTTAACATTAACACACTTACAAACACACTTATAATTTAACATTATTACATAAGAAAGCAAATATCTTAATTTTTACAAATATCTGGATTGTCTAAGAAATCCGAAACATCCAAATGCGTTAAATCTTCAAGATCATCAAGATCATCAAAATTATCAGAACTACCAGCATCACCAAACTTAACTAAGTTTGTTTCCACCACTTTGTTTTTCCCTTTGATGGAGGCTTGGTATAAATCCACTAGATGTCTCGGCGTACGGCAGGTACGTGACCAATGTCCCTGAGAACCACACCTAAAACAAGTTTCATCATTTCCCTTTTGGGGTTTATTTGACAGATTTTTATTTGTCTTACTTGTTTCATTCTCATACCTCTTCTGGTGGTATGGACGAAAACCAAAATTACCTTCATGGTTTCTACGACCATAACCACGGCCTCGACCTCTTCTACCACCACGTCCACGTCCTCGATTATTATGTACAACAACGTTCGCTTCAGGGAACGGTGTACTGCCAGTAGGACGAGATTGATGATTTTTTAACAAAAGCTCATTATTCTGCTCAGCTACCAGAAGAACACTTATGAGATCAGAATGCTTCTTATATCCTTTCTGACGATATTGTTGCTGCAATATCATATTAGAAGCATGAAATGTGGAAAAAAAAAATTTCCAACTTGTCTACATCAGTAATCTTCTCACCACAAAAATCAAGCTGTGATGTTATTTTGTACATAGCAGAATTATACTCACGAACTGATTTATAGTCTTGCAACCTCAGGTGCATCCAGTCATAACGAGCTTTTGGGTGTATGACATTCCTCTGGTGTTCATACCTTTCCTTCAGATCATTCCACAATGCAAGAGGAATTTTTTCCATGAGGTATTCAGTTTTTAGTTCCTCATGAAGGTGTCGGCGAAGCAAAATCATTGCTTTAGCCAAATCCTGCGGGGATTTGGTGTTATCTGCTTTAATGGTTTCTTCAAGACCCACAGCTTCTAGGTGTGTCTCGGCATCAACAACCCAAGATAAATAATTTCTTCCAGAAATATCAAGTGCCGTGAAATCCAAACTTTTTAAAGTTGACATAATTGAAATATTATAATAGACTAATATAAATAGAAAAACCACCTACTTAGAACCTGAAAATCTTCCTTTCTGAATAGCGGCGGAGACTCGTGCTGATAACGTGTTGGAAATAAGACAAGAGAAACAAAATGATAGACAAAGGAAGAAGGATAGAGTACTTTGTGAAAAACTCTGTAAAAGCAGCCACCATCGTTCCTCTCTTGTATTGATATATATATAGATGTAATATGTATAAAAATCTACACCTAACTTTAATTGACATGTGGGTCATCCACTCTTATTAATGTATAACAATAAGCATATATAATATACCATTCTCTTCCAACAAAAAAAAATTACATAAATTATAATTAAGTAGGCCATTTTTTTATTAATATATATATATATATATATATATATATAGGCTTGACTAGTTTTTTTTTTATAATATTTTACATTCCTAAAATTGCTTAAGTTAATTTGCTTGGCCAAATTGAGTGAGTTGTTGCTATTCTTACATTTACTTGTCGGGAACGAAGCAACTGAGCAAGTCCTTCTTTCTCACATGCGAAGGTTTTAATCTTATAATGGTCTGTCTTTTTCATCGATCTCGTAAGTCAAATCTTTTTGCAGCCTTATTACAAGTGAAAAGATAAATATTTGCCATAATTTCCAAGTTTGGTGAAGCCAATTTCGCCAAGCTTTCTATGAGGCGTCGCATTCCAATTCTGCTCCCACTAAAATATATATACAATCCTTCTCACATGCGTTTCACCGTAAATAAGTACTGACGGATTAAATGTCATCGGTAATTTGTTGATTACCGATGAAAAAAATTCATCGATAATTATTTTATCGATAATTTATAAATATGAATATCATCCTTAATTCATTTATAATCCGTCGATAATTATTAACAGACGATATCTCCGATTTAAATTACTTGTGGTGATTCTAAACCACACGCGTGTGTTATTTTTGGCCCAACCCAAACCAAAAAAAAAGAATATTCTCGTTTTCATGTGTGGGTATTTTGAGAACAATTTCTAAGTCACCCAATATCAAATTCTCCAATCCGAATCCTTCCCTAAGGATGTGTGAGTCCCACATGAATTTGTGGCTAAAGTAATATGATATTCAAGATTATTGTAGTTGGTGAACATGTGAAGCAATAACGTAGTTGGTGAAACAATATGTCCTCGAGAGGGAGAGAGGGAGAGAGGCAGAGATGGAGGGAAGATATTATTTGCAGTAGTTGGTCAAATATACACATTTGAATTTGAAGTTAATTGTTCTATGGTGGCCCTTAATACATGTAGCACTTCAAATTAATTTGTTTGCACAAAAACAAGGTGACTTGGAGTGCTAGCAATTCCCCCATTGTGGATACTCTAACTCTCTAAAATGTTGAAATAAGTAAACTTTTGATCACAAAAAGAGTTGTCAAAATCTATTTTCACTATCGAACGTTGCATTTTGATCACCCAACGTTTCATTTTGTGCCATACTAATAACTCATACATATTTTTAATTTTTTGGATAGTCAACATGCCCACATGACACGTTGGCCATTCCATCTAAATTTGCCGACATGACATTAAGCCATCACTAACTGCTGATGCGTCACAAAATTATAAAAAATACATTAAAAGAAAGGGGCTTTAGATGAAATCAATGGATTTCATCTAATGGTTGTGATTGGTCAACTCATCTAAATTATATCTGACTTCCTCTCTAGTACCCCTCTCTTCGTTACCGTGTTTGAATTTATTTTGTTTGGAGCATTTTTGTAGCCGTTCGATCAAAATATTGTACGTATATGATTTTGCCATTTGTATTATTTTTTTCTTTTCACTTTGATAGGTCACATAAACAGAAGTACATATGCAAGTTAATGGTTAACATGCCATATCAACATATTGACTGCTCAAATAATTGAAAACCAATCCAGATCACTACTTTGATTCAAAATAAAATACTGAGTGATCTAAATATAACTTCTGAATTCTGAACCTTAGAGAATAAATTTTTACAATTCTTTCGATGATTAAAAAAAAATGTACCTACCCTAATATCTCTATCCAAGCAGCCTTTATTCCCTGGCCAAGTTTTCAACTCTAAAGATTTTTCTTCTTTTTAAGATGAGCCTTTCCCATCCTGGGAAAAGACATACATGATCCAGTTGTCCAAATGCATACAACACGTGGCACACAAGTCGACACGCGTCTAAATTATTTTCCACGTAGCACACACCCAGTTACTCCCTCCTCCCCTTTAAAAAACCTGACTGTTTTCAAGCGCAACTGTTTTTGGGCTAAGATTGAAAAAATAAATAAAACAACAACAAAAATGGCATCTTGTGTGGGTCCATGGCGCTGTGAAGTTGATGGAGAGTCATGGTTTTTCACTTCACCCTACTCGTCAGATATATGGGAGTCGTCTTCCTACGGCGGGGGTGAAAGTGGTTTGCATGGTGGCGCCACTGCCATTGCTATTGGGGCAAATCTTCCAACAATCAAGGTCAACGGTTGATCGCGTTGCAAGTTGACGTCGAGCTCCTGTTTAAAAAGAAAAGAGGTCGTATGAACTATAATTCAACTTGGGAACACCGGTATGGTGTCTGCTAAAGAAGCTCAGACGTGAGAATTAGTATGGAGTTTGTAAATAAAGTTGTAAGATAAATGACGTGCGGATGATATAAGTGAGAGTGATTCTTAGAGAGATAAGTAGGTGGAATAGAAAAAATGTCATCTTTAATGAGCATGTTTAGGGTATTTATAGACAATTGTAAGTTATGTGAAAATACTAAATTATCCTAACTTAAGTCTTCTTACATTAAAAGTTGTACTGTCATAGTTGTCGTATGAAAATAAAATACTTGAGTAATCAAATCAGTTATTATATTGATAAATAATGGTCATATCGATTTGTTTGTACCAATAACATGATTATGCTTATTGTTAACTATTGTACTATTATAGTTTGTGACAGTCGTACCAATTATGATAGCATATATGTATACTAAAGTTAAATTAAAATAAATTTACTTGGATCACTCTTTAATGTCGAGCCGATTATGTAGTAACGATGTCTTGTATCTGGGACTGCGATCTATTACATAATTTATTAAAACATCTAATGGACCGTGACCCAGTATATGACGTAAACATGACTCAATAGCATCACAATTTTTAACCATAACAATTGCTCAGGCCATGTCAACTGGTTAGCTTCATTTCAACTAGCTTCATTTGGTCAATTGAGAGAGTTTATTTCTTCTGTCTTTTCTTCCTGCATAACCCTCTTAAAAAAAGTATTTCTCCCAAGAGCTCAAGCTATAAGTTATTGGCTGCGAATAATTTTTATCATTATCGATCAATTACCACTCTTTTGTGACGAAAATAGCATACGTATGTGTGGTAGTAAAGAGAAGGACGCAGCAGCGATAGGGTGCTTAGTAGGGATATGTGCCCTATTGTCCCCTGGCTGTGAGGCAGCGAGGATTGTACTGGCGAAACTGCGTAGTGTTACGCGCAGGGGCGAGGAAAGAGGACGTGAAGTTGGAGGTAGAAGCTTAAGATAGAAACATACTAAAGATAAAGCGGGATGAGGACGACGGAGAAAGAGGACGAGAGCTGTTTGTGGCATCGCATTGAGAGACGATGCGGCAGTTTTGTGAGACTTTTCAGGCTCCCTGAGAATGTTAAGCTGGTCTGAGATCAAGTGTGGTCTTGAGAATGGATTGCAATTACTGTCCAAAGAAGGAGGTCGATCGAGCAGCAAACAACTCGAACGAATGCTAGAAATATAGATGTGGCCGGCCTGATTACATGGAGGATCGCGTGGTTTTGTTGGGAGCATGTTCAACGTTTTGGTTTGGCAAAAAACTGTACTATCTATCTGATAAAAATATATAGTTGAGACATACAAAGTTTTCTTTTTTATGGAGATCAGAATCTTGTTAATGGAAAATGGTATATATCTCATGGGATCCTATATTTTATTTTATTGTATTATTACAATGGAATAACAGATTTTATTACAATGGAATAACGTATTCCATTGTAATAATACGTATTCCACTGTACTAGAATCTGTTATTCCATTGTATTATTACAATGAAATACCTCATACGTTATTCCATTGTATTATCACAATGGAATAACAGATTCTAGCACAGTGAAATAACGTATTCCATTGTAATAGTACGCATTCCACTGTAATAAAATATGTTATTCCATTATATTATACAATGAAATAAATTATGGGATCCCATGAGATATAAAACGGTACTGTTAATTTGTTCAGACCAAGTACAGTACTGTTTTTAAAACCCAAATACGATCTATAAATTAATGCTCATATTACTTGCATTATTTTGGTGCAGAGCTCACTTCAAAATTCACTAGGTTATTTTTGGCTTGAGAATTAAGAAAGATTTATGGGATGAAACCCTTGCTCGGTATGAAAATGTGTTGAGAGGGATCGATTAAAAAATTTATATATAAATTTGCTATAATACCTATACCTTTAACTTCATTTTTTCGATCTTCCACATCAAAACATTTAGACATACCATGAAGTTTTCTTTTTATTTCCACTTTTTTTAATCGATATAAACAATTTTTCTTTGTTGCTGCCCTAAATTGCTTGGACAATCATAACCTATATGAAATAATTATTCCCTGCATCGAGTTATTGTTATTGTAATGCAAAGAAGGAAAAGACCATTGATAGTCTACGATGTTCTCTGCTAGAAACTAACTTCTTCAAGAGAAAGAGCATACCCAAAGTAGATGCACTCACACTGCATTATTCAATATTCATGCTCCACCACTACAAGAAAAAGCTCTTTTGCAAAGGAATTTAGTGACAAAATTTTTTCCTGTCACAAAAAAAAATGATAGCGAAAAATTGCACTTTTTCCGTTAGAAAAAAATTGAAAACCATTTTACTTTTACTGACGGAAATTTTTGTCTCAAATTTTAATAATTTTGTCGCTAAAATTTTGACTTTTTAGTGACGGAAAATATGTTCATTGCTAATTCCATCACTATTAGTGGCAGAAATATTTTCGTATCTAATTAGTGACGAAAATTTTTCCGTCACTAATGCCATCTCTAATTATTGATGGAAAATTTTCCTTAGCTAATTTCGTCACTAATTAGTGAAGGAAACATTTTCGTAGCTAATTCCGTCACTGAGTGTATAATTTAGGTTTTTCTAAAATAGATCGACTAAGTTCAAAATTGGTTAAAGGTTCTTTCACAAAATATGCTTAGAATGACTAAATGTAGCTTCGTGTCAAGTTTCAGCTCATTTGAAGTTTCTTTGATTGATCATGCGATCAAAACAAGAGATTTAACATCAAACGAAATACCTAAGTGTTCAATTTAAGTTTTTCGGATAATTGACCTACTGAAGTTCAAAATTTCCCAAAGGTTCCTTTAGGGATGCACAAAACCCAACCCAAACCGCGAACCCGACCCAAACCGCATAAATCCAACCCTAACCCGCATACCTCAGATAAGATATGGTTTGAAAATTCTGACCCATACCTATAATGGATCGGTTATAGGTTAGTGGTTAACCCAAACTTGTTTAATTCGACCCGACCCCATTACTAAAATGACGTCGTTTTATAATATTCAACATTAGGGTTCCTTAACCTTTGGGCTTTGGCCTTACCCAGTTACCCACTTGCCCTTATGCCTCCCCCTCCTTTATGAAATTAGCCGACACACTCACTCAGGCACACCCATACCCACACCCACATCCTGCAAGGCGCACGCCGCATTCAATGCCTCCTCCTTCAGATTCAGAGAGACGGAGACGAAACATGTCCACCACCGCAACCCCAACTGAGCCAACCTCTGCCACTTCTCCTCAAGGTTAGTCAATGATGGAGTTTTGCTATTTTTGGGTCTCTTTCCCTCTATCTTCTCGATCAACCGGATGTTTTGTACTTTGAATTGTGTGTTTTCATTCATTTATTCGTGATGATTGAAATCTTGAATTACTAGTTCTTCGTCTTTGGTTTTATGCTCAGTCTTTTCTCAGTGACTAAATTAAATTTAGGGCTTCTGGTTCTTGACATCTTGTTGCAATGCCTTGTATTGATGCATTTTTGTATTTTTTGATTATATATTTATATGTGTTTTTTCGTTATTTATGTGTTGCTTGGATTCATTAATGTTTGCTTCTATGTATTAACTGAGATTAGCTTCTTTTTCCATTAATATTGAGTTATTGACTTTAAGAGCTATAAATTTTATATTGCACATTCTGGGGATTTTATATTGCTTGGAATACTTGATTTTTGTGTATTTGGTGAGTATTGTCCACTTCTGGGGATTTCTAATTCAATGGGTACTGGTTTAAGGGTAATTGAGAATTGAGTATTGGTTATCTTAATATGATAATTGGCTAATTGAGTTATCTTAATACGCTAATTGAGTTATCTCCATATTGGTACTGGTTTTAGGCAACTTGATCTGCTGCTAATGCCAATTTTTTTTCTTTTATTTATGTTGATGTAGTTATTGTTGATCAAGCAGTTGTGGCTCAGAATCAAATTAACCAAACTTTGGGTGCTCAAGAAGACCTACCTAATGTCAAAGAGTCGGGGCATATCTTAGAACCTGAGAAGGATGGGGACAATGATGACAAGGAAGAGGACGACCCTCCAAAGCATATCGGACGCAAGGGTCAGCGTACTTCTTGGGTATGGACTCATTATGAATATATTCAAGGTCCTCCAGAATTTGCAAAATGTAAATATCGTTCCATTAAGTATTTGTGCTCATCAAAGAGACATGGCATCTCTAACCTGAAAACTCATTTTTCCAAGTGCACGAAGTCTCCATTTAGGAAACTACCTAAAGGTAAAAAAAACCTTAGTTTGAAAGCGGAAGATGGTCTTTCAAGTGTCGATCTCCGGGCTGTCACTTTTAATGTAGATGTTGCTAGGAAAGAATTAGCTAAAATGATCATCATTGATGAGTTGCCATTTAGGATTGTGGAGAATGAAAGGTTTAGAAATTACGTAGAGGCAATACAACCATTATGCAAGCTTCCTTCTCGGATGACAATTGCTAGGGATGCAATGAAGATATTTATGGAGGAGAGGGAGACTTTGAGGAAACTCTTGAAGAATGAGGTGGTTTGCATCACAACTGATAGTTGGATATCAATCCAAAATATCAACTATATGTGCGTCACTACACATTGGATTGATAGTCATTGGAATTTAAACAAAAGAATCATAAACTTTGTTCAAATTCCAAGTCAAGGAGAGGTGATTGGGATAGCTATTGAATTGTCAATGTTGCAATAGGGAATTGATAAACTATTCACTGTCACAGTAGACAATGCAAGCTCAAACGATACAACAATTAGGCACTTGAAGCTTCTCACTAAGGATTGGAAGGGGACCATCTTAGGTCATGAGTTTTTGCAAATGCGATGTTGTTCACACATTCTCAATCTTATTGTTAATGATGGGTTAGATGAGCATGATGAAGCTATTACTAGGATTCGTAATGTTGTACGCTATGTGAGGTCCTCACTAGCTAGGTTGGCTAATTTTAAGAAGTGCGCAATGAAGGTAAAAATTGATTGCAAAAAATCATTGTGCTTGGATGTAAAAACTCGATGGAATTCGACTTATTTGATGTTGGATGTGGCTTTGAATTATGATAAGGTATTTAGGAGGCTTGAGTCGGATGATAGACGATTCTTGAAGTATTTTGACAATAGTGAGAAAGGAAAAGGGAAGGTTAGCAAGAACATTGGGCCACCTAGTGAACTAGATTGGGGGTATGCTAGATCACTTGTGAAATTTTTAAGAATGTTTTTCCAAATGACTTTGAGATGCTCCACCTCTTTACAAGTTTCTTCCAACTCCTTTTTCATTGAGATTGTCTCATTGCATAGTAGATTGTTGGAGTTGTGTAAAAGTGATGACATCGACATGAAACTCATGGCTGAACGGATGAAATTGAAATTTGATAAATATTGGGATAATTTGGACAATATGAATTACTTGTTGTTTGTGGCTGCTGTACTTGACCCTCGTTATAAGCTTAAATATCTAAAATATTGTTTTGAGGAGATATATGATTCATTCAAGAGGGAGTATGTGATGGATAAAGTGAAAGACACATTGACAAGGTTATATGATCACTTCAATGATGCGACATATGATAGAGCAGAGAGTCATAATCAATTTCAGCCACCTAGTAAATCCATGAGAGTGGAAGAAAATGATGAAGATTGTGTGAGAATCTTTGCTTCAAGGGTAGCCATGCGGATGAGGGAAGCTGAGAATTTAGAGAAGATGACGGAGGTGGGAAGGTATTTGGATGAGACTTATGAGAATTATAATGTTCAATTTGATGTACTTGCTTGGTGGAAGCTCAATAGTAGCAAGTACCGTATTCTTTCTCGTGTTGTAAGGGCTGTGTTGGCTATACCGGTGTCTACAATTACTTCATAAAGTACTTTCAACACTAGTGGTAGAGTTCTTAGTCCATATAGAAGCAAATTAACTCCAAAAACAGTGGAAAATCTTATATGTGCTCAAAATTGGTTAAGGACGAAACCAATATCTATAGACATTGAAGCTGAGAAGGAAGATGCTGAAGAAATTGAAGAAGGTAAATAACTGTCAATCTTTATATAATTACATTCTCCATTCTTGTATGAGATTTTGTTGTCACATTGCATCCTTTAAATAATCATTTCTTTTTTCTTTTTTTTTTGGATAGAAATTGGTTTGCTGGAACTTTGTGTTGAGCGTGACTAAATACTATTGTTGAATTCTGAGAGACTCTTTAATTAATAGTATAAGGTAATTTAATTTACATTGCTATTATGTATAATATGGATTAATGGTGCGTTTATATGGTACTTTTCAAATCTCAATTTTGAATTTGACTTGCTAGTTTGAAATGACATTGAAATGCAGGTCAAATGGTGCTGCTGCTTATTGCTTCTGGAATGCTTTATTTTGTGGAACTTTGGAGAGTTGGAGCTCATATTTTTGTTTTTGGATGGTTGATGCTACTTTCTACTATTTTGATTTGATTTGTCGTTTAAACTTTAAACTTTGGACAAATTGAACTTGTTGCTTGTTCTTGTCAACGAGACTGAGGACTCTAAAGGCTACAGCCTATAGCTCTATTAAGTCTTGTTAAGTTATAATGAATTTTTAATTTGTGGGTTGAATTTTTAATTTGTTGTTCTTCCACTGAAATGCTTTATTTAATTGATTGTCTTATTGTCTTACAAATTTGAAGTAAAAATTATATATATTTAAGAATTCTTGTCTTCTTGATAGTCCAATGGAACTTGATTATTGTGTATCTGACCCAATTCATTTGTATCCGACCCCAACCCTTATGAAACCGACCCAACCCAATCCGCTTCAAACCAAGGTCAGTTGAGGGTTGGGTTTATGTAACCCGAACTTATGTGGTTCGGATGAGGTATTTGGCCCAACCCGACCCATGTGAACCCCTAGGTTCCTTCACAAAATATTCTTAGAATGACTAAATGTAGTTACATGTCAAGTTTCAGCTCATTCAAGGATAGTTTGATCGATCACGTGATCAAATCAGGAGATTTAACTTCGAACGAGATATCTAACTGTACAATTTAAATTTTTTGTAAAATTGATAGATTTAAGTTCAGAATTGGCCAAATGTTTCTTCACAAAATATGCTGAAAATGACTAAATGTAGCTACATGTCAATTTTCAATTAATTCAGAGTTTATTTGATCTATCACGCGATCAAACAAAAGAGATTTAACTACGAATGAGCTGAATAAGTGTAAAATTTAGGTTTTCGCAAAATTGATGAATTGAAGTTCAGAATTGGCCAAAGGTTCCTTTAGAAAATATTCTTATAATGACTAAATGTAGCTACTTGTTTAGTTTCAACTCATTCAGAGTTTGTTTGATCCATCACGTGATCAAAGTAAGATATTTAATTTCGAACGAGATACCTAAGTGTACAATTTGAGTTTTTCCTAAAATTGATGAATTGAGGTTTAGAATTGGCCAAAGGTTCCTTCACAAAATATGCTTAAAATGACTAAATATAGCTACGTGTCAATTTTCAGCTCATTCGAACGAGATACTTAAGTGTAGAATTTAGGGTTTTCGTAAAATTGATGAATTGAAGTTCATAATTTTCCAAAGATTCCCTCACAAAATATGCTTACAATTACTTAATGTAGTTACGTGTCAAGTTTGACTCGGAGTTTGTTTCATCGATCACGTGATCAATATAAGAGATTTAACATGTAGTTCGCGTCAACAAGGTAATATTTTCCTGGAACATCTAAATTTTACAAAAAGTTACATTAAAATATAGTTCACCTCGAGGAATTTGTAGAGGACAACGGTGAGTTAGTGCATTTTTTTTTTATTATTCTTGAATCTGATGCTGTCCCTTCCCACCCGGCTAAAGCATATGTAAATCTTAAATCAAAAGAGCATGCGAGCATAACATTTGCTGGGAGATAGTCCTTCTTTCCACGTTATTCTGGAACCTCTGACTTGTGTACTTTCACACGAATGTGAGTCCCTCAATAGCTCCAACACATTCCTTAAAATAGGGATCAAATAGAGAATGACTTTGAATTTTTGTAGGTATTTCAGATCCGTCTAGTTGTCTTATAAACAAATATTGAACTTGTATAACATATTTCATATCCTTCTAGTGTTTATAAACAAATCTTGAACTTGTATAACAGCTCTTAACACATTATGAAAATGACGAGAAATTGTCTCACCAGAACGCCGATAAATGGCTTCAAGTGAGCGGTGTCTAACGTTGTGCCCTAAAATATTTAGGAATTTGACAACTCTTTCTTCAACAGTAGCTCTTATTGTTGAACGAAGACCTCCAACTGCATCTAAAGTTTCACAAAGATATGTATAAAAAATAGCCACCTTCTCAATTATTAGAAAGGACATGAATATTCATGAAATCTAACTGCTTTCTTAGTACACTCATTAGTCCTATCCGTCTAGTGTCTTATAAACAAATCTTGAACTTGTATAACAACTCTTAACACATATGAAAATAACGAGAAATTGTCTCACCAGAACACCGATTAATGGCTTCAAGTGAGCGGTATCTAACATTGTGCCCTAAAATATTTAGGAATTTGACAACTCTTTCTTCAACAGTAGCTCTTATTGTTGAACGAATACCTCCAACTGCATCTAAAGTTTCGCAAAGATATGTATACAAAATAGCCACCTTCTCGATTATTAGAAAGGACATGGATATTCATGAAATCTAACTACTGTCTTAATACACTCATTAGTCCTTCACAGTCATTGATAAATGCAGGGGTCCCTCCCATATCTATATCTATATCTATATCTATATATATATTTACCATTAGAGCTCTTTCTTTCATTATAGTTAGGATTCCACAGCTGAAATATCTTATCATTTCCATTTTCAGGCATTCTAACACACCCACCGACAAAAAGATGGAAACAGAGTAGAAAATGGTTCATTCACATTTGATGGCAATTAGTATTAGCATGAATGAAGCCAAAATTCGAGATGAAGACGAAGATTAGATTTTTTAGAATACCAAAGAAACGCATACCTAAATTAAACACATTCACAAGCTACAAAATTAATACCCATTGAAATAAACAACATATCATCATTAATTAATGACTAAAAACTGCAGAACGTGAGTGAAAAAATGAGCAAAGACATAGGCAACTGACCTGCAAAGAGGAATTGAGAGAGAGGGAGTCGATGATGGAGAATGCTATAAACCAAAAAGGAAAATGTATGATTAGTGCAAGAGAGGGCGACAACAAGCACAGGCTTATCGCCAAATGTCTCTTCTATTACGAAGACCACCCGGTCGTGAAGCTTATCCAGGAGATGTTTTTTATTTGCATTCACGTCTTTTAGAAAGATCCTTGTGGGTGTGTAGAAATATTAATAGATCTTTCAACCCAACCTTTTTTTCGGCTCCGAAAAAGAATTCTACATACCATTAATTTAAAGGGAAAAGGAAGGTAGGTCAGATTCTCATCCATGGCTAGGGGCTGGCAGCAGGTCGAAGAACAACTCTTGAATGGGCGGATCCCCAATAATTCGATCTTTCATGATTAAAGAATAAGAAAAAACGATAGAATTGACCAACCGTACATGCATGGTTTGCACATTGCATACGGCTCTTTAATGGAATTGACTTTTACCTTCCATCAAAATCAAAGAAAAAATCAGAAAATATAGAAGAGTCTATCAGACCAATTAACCAACCAACAAAACTACTTGTTCAATATTGAATTGAGACAAAGACAATAAAATAAAAAGAAAGTAAAAAAAAAAACATTGAAATGAGAGCGTTATGAATTCCATTGCGTTTCCCTTACTTGATCGAACAACAATTATTCCAATAATTACATATCCGATTTGACCCATGGACGAATATGCAAGCATAACTTCCATACCAAGGTTAGCGCGATTAATAATATCAGCCCAAGTATTAATTACACGGCCTTTGACTATCAACTGGAGATTGGTTGAAATTGAAGCCATTTAGGTTGAAAGCCATAGCGCTAATACCTAAAGCAGTGAACCAGATACCTACTACAGGCCAAGCGGGGGCGAGAGAGATGGAGAAACATACCAGTTATAGGCACTGCATCTAGAGAAGAATTGCCATCGTCTCCATATTCTTGCTCCTTTGGTTTTCGACGGATGAGAGGGCAAGAGGCGAGAGCAGGTTTAGATCGATTTGGTAGGGATTCCGGTGATTGTCATCTCAAAACTATGTCAGTAGTGTGTGACCACTGTATCAATAGTGTGTGATGACGTTATAATAAGGGGTCCATTGAAAATTACATTATACAAGAAAAATATTCCTGTGAACAAATTGCACATTACCTGTTAAGGTTTTTGGGGATGGAGCGATGTAAACGTGGGGTCTGTTGTGGGAAAAAAATTAAAATTTGAATAATTTATCTGTTAAAATATAATAAAAATTACTGTTCAACTAAAAGTTTATAATTCGTCTTGTCACAAAAACTATGCAATTCCAATAATTTATTGTTGTAATTCGATAAAAATATTTGAAATTAATTAAAATACTAGAACAATAGTAGAAATATACAGTAATAAAACTGGAGCCATGCGCATTCCACGAGATTTTATCAAAACGAATCATTGAATTACTTTTTAGGTAAATTTGATGGGAGGGGGTTTACTGGGGCCAAGATGATCAAGGCACCTGCAGTGCCACTTGGGTATGGCAAAAACGTGGGATTTTATTGATGGGTCAGTAAGGATTGTTCATTCTCCAACAGTGAAGCTTTTATTGGGGCCAAGAGTGGTGGTGTTTATCACGCCTCCATGTAAATGAGACCCACTTTGACATTCACGCATTTTATATTTAAATTAACACTTAATTTCATTTTTATTATAGAAAAATCTAATTAACGAATTTATAACATTATTAATATATTTTATTGATCTAATCACTTCATCAACATATCCAACCTGTATAAATAAAATCTATATCTCAATATATTTTATTATCTCAACAAAATTTTACCACTGTAAATAGTCTGAACAAATCTTCAGTGGTTGGATCACACTAATTTGAGTGACAATGACCCAAAGTGGTTTGGTTCGTTTTTTTGTCTCGGGAGAGATGATATAATTACTTCAATTTATGATATTTACTTACCAATTTTTCAATATGTACATTGTTTTATTTTTAAAAGATGTTTCTGGAATGGGAATGGACATTCCATGTGTGTGTGACCGGGGTTGGAAGGTCCGTTGTTGTCAAAATTATAATCAAATCATTCTTTTTTATTATACAAAATGGCATATTATGATTTATGAGTTAAAATTTAGCATTTAATGTTTAAGATTTAGAGTTTAAAGATAAAATTAATAATTTAAAATACTAAAATTTACAGTTTAAGATTTCTTTTTAAAATAAACTATATTATAATATTATTATCACTAAAATACAAAATAAAAATAAAAATCAAGATTTAATATAATTTTAATAGAAAATAGAAATTTGAGAAGAATTATATCTACAGGCTACAATGATTGCACCAATGCATCCCTAAATACCAATCACGTTCGTCCAATCCGTCACTTATCGCAGCCGTCCGTGGCAGGTATGGAAAAATAAAAGAAAATCGTGTCACATCTCTTTCAGTCTCTCAGTCTCTCTGTCATCCTCCTTCGAAATGGCGGAACTTCCAATCCGGTTCGGCATCTTAGGATGTGCGGAGATAGCCCGCAAGGTGTCGCGGGCCATAACCCTGGCTCCTAACGCAACCCTCGCCGCCGTAGCCAGCCGTTCTGTCGAGAAGGCTGCGAAATTTGCGTTGGCCAACAATTTCCCTCCCATCGCCAAGGTCTACGGCTCCTACGAGTTGCTCCTCGATGACCCTGACATCGACGCCGTCTACTTGCCTCTTCCGACGAGCCTCCACTTGAAATGGGCTGCACTCGCTGCCCATAAGAAGAAACACGTGCTTCTTGAGAAGCCAGTGGCGCTCAATGTCGCTGAGTTCGATAAGATCATCGAGGCCTGTGAGGCTAATGGCGTGCAGTTCATGGATGGTACGATGTGGATGCACCACCCTCGGACCGCTATAATGAGGGAGTTCGTGAGCGATCCGGAGCGTTTTGGCACTCTCAAATCGGTAATTTTTTTGGTTTTTTTGATAATCTGAGTGTTCGTTTTGCTTGGCATTGTCGTTCACTCCTTCTCTTAAGGCGATCCCATTTCATTAATTTAAAATGGTTACAAGAACTGCTGGATATAATTTTCCTCTATTTGAAATTTTGAACCCACTTCCTGATTATTTCTGGATGATTGTAAGAGCATCTCTAATGGGCACTCTAAATTTTTCGGTGCGGTCCCACTTCTATTACAGCAAAATACGATTTTCAATGCAATTATATCAATAAAACACATATTTCAATATAATTTTTTTCATTTTTCATTTACAAACACTTCAAATTTCAAGCATCAACATCATTTCTCTCATACTTTTTTACCATTTTTCACTTTTTTCTATTATTCTACACATATTCCAATACAATTTTTTCAAATTACTCTCTCTATACACTCCAAAATTTCCAGCACTCCAAAATTTGTTACCATTACAATTGCTCTAACCAGTTGAGGGGCTATTTGCAGTCCGTAAATATTTAAAAACATCCCTAAATTTGCAAAAAATTCTAGTTACACCCCACAGACAGTGAGGATATCTTCGTCATTTTGCCTTCCTCCCTCTCCCAATCTCTCTTTTTGAGACAATCCAGTATATAACTGGGACCATCTACAAAGCTCCCTCAAACTCAAAGTCAAGGCGATTTGGTACGACTCTTTCAAGTACGCAGGCCATCCACCTCTCTCCCTCTCTGTTTGTCCACACAGACACACGACACATACATGTATCTATGAGGTGTCCCTCTCACAGTAGAGCCAATGATTCACCGACAACGATAAGTCCCACTCACAATCGCAAATGACCCCAAACCAACTCAAGTTTCCCTTCAAAAACCCTGATCCTCTTCACTTGCGGACTTGCCAAATCAATTTTGATCTACTCTCAACTCTCATAGGCTTAGGCAAAGCATAGACATCAATTTGCAAGCCAAATCCTCGACAGTTTCTGTTGATTTCATCAAAGTATCTACCACTGCAAGCTAGTGAAAGGGTCGTATGTAATTGAGATGGAGGACAACGTAGTCCAGATCCAACCGACCACAACCCAGAACCATAGCCATACCCTAATCGGAAGGAGAGGAAAGGATTGACTTGGTGTGTTTGGATATATCTAAATTTTTGAAAAAAAGAGAGTAGAAAATGGGGTATTAGGAATATTCTATCTTTTACGTTTGGGGGTAAAAATATAGGAATGTTATTGAATGTTTGTGTTCTGCAAATGTTGCAAATATATTTTTATATTTGAAGTGGTATCAGGACGGACATCGGGAGATCTATAAGTTGGCAACCACCCGGATTCGATCCTGGGTAAAGACGGAGAGTAGGACAATGTGCCACTCAAATATAAAAATATATTTCCAACCGCAAATAGTTCCACTTTTTTTTAACTGATTCTTTTCTAATCACGTCAAAAAGAGATTTTTCTTTTGCTCTGCCAAATTTTTTTTCTTTTGCCGTTGTTTTAATTGCACTAGGAAATTAATTTACAACCGTTTCTTGATTGTTATTTTTGGGATTTATTAGATAGTACTTGGGTTATACTCGGCCCCAAACTAAAGAGGGTATGTGTTCGAGTGGGGTGGCCAAATATCTTTCTGAAATAAAACCGTGATGGGAGGGTAGGAATACTCGTGAGGGACAACAATACATTGGATGCACAAACGCATCCTGTTTGGTTAAAACAAAGATGAAAAAACAAAAATATCAATTGGATTGATTTAGCATACCTGGATCATTAGGCCACATGCTCTCCCGTTGTTTGTAGGAATGATCTCCTTTGTTAATGCATTTTGGCTGTGGAATTTACATACTCGGTAGTTGGTACGATTCCTTTTGTTAATAATTTTCCTCGAGTGACTCTGAAACCAAATTAATTACTCATAATAATAACTTGAATCAGAGCTTGTAAAAATTTCTGTTGTTATCTGGTTGCATATTCGTGGTGTATATATTGCCTACCTCTCCCAGTTCCTTTTTCGCAATTTTGAAGAATTCTTTTGTTATCTCTGCAGGTGCACGCTTGCTTTTCATTTACTGCTGCTGATGATTTTCTCAATAACGACATCCGTGTGAAGCCAGATCTTGATGCACACGGTGCACTTGGTGATGCTGGATGGTACGGGATCAGGGCAATCCTATGGACTGCTGACTATGAGATGCCAAAGGCTGTAACAGCCTTGCGTGAGCCTATTTTTAACGATGCAGGAGTGATTTTATCTTGTGGGGCTTCACTACATTGGGAAGATGGGAAAGTAGCGACCTTCTATTGCTCTTTCTTATCAAATTTGACAACGGACGCAACTGCCATTGGAACGAAGGGAACTCTGTATCTTCATGACTTTATCGTTCCCTTTCAAGAGAATGAAGCCACTTTCACGACATCAACAAAAATTGGTCTCGCTGAACTTGCAACTGGATGGGTAGCAAGGCCAAGTGAGCACATTGTCACTACAGATATTCCCCAAGAAGCTTGCATGGTTATGGAATTCGCTCGTTTGGTTGGAAATATAAAAGCAAATGGGGCAAGACCTGAGAAGAAATGGCCAACTATCAGCAGAAAGACACAGCAGATATTGGATGCAGTGAAGTCATCAATTGAGAAAGGTTTCGAACCTGTCAAGATAGCAAGTTGATTGAAACCATATCTGGGTAAAGATGAAGCAAGGCAATCGTAAAAGGAAGTAGCTGCAGTGCTGCATTGGCATTTGTATTAATGTATCTAATCTAGTAACCGATTGCTAGTGCTTGTCCAAACAAGAATTGCCTGTGTCTGAATTATTGAATCTAAATAAATGTCTGAGACTTGTGTGCCCATACGTGGACCCATTATTGCACTCATATTTCTACCCATCCCAAAAATTGCCAGTGTTTGAATTTTTGGATGTTGTATGCTGCTGGATTTTCAAGATGGTGACATACACGTGTAGCGCTCTTCTTTGGATATTTTGGAGGAAAGGATTAGAGGGTGTTTGGTTTGTGTTTCAGTTTTTAATTTTTGGAGTTATTTTTAGTTTTTTATTTTGAGGGTCTGTTTTTAGAAAATTGAAAATGCATTTGGTTTGATTATTCTGAAAAACTGTTTTTGAAAATGAAAACTGAAAATGCGTTTGGTTTGCTAATGAGAATCATCACTTGGCAATGGTTAAATTCTCATGATTGTAACCAGGTGACTCAGTTTCAACTCCTCCAACACCCAATTTGCTTAAAAAATCAGAGTAAAAGAATTATAATAGTATAAAGCATTTTCTGAAGAACCAAGTAATGAACAAACAACCGAGGAAAGTACGACTTGCCTTGATGAAAATAGAGCTTGAAATTATGCTCAAGGTTCAACCAGTGCAAGAGAAGGGTTAATTCTTACAGATTAGCCCTCCATTGAATTTGTTTGATACCGTTGAAATACGAGGTACAATATTAAAGCTTTAGAACAGACTCCATAGTGTTGTGTTCATGTACAGAAGAGTTAGTTCAAAGGAAATAGATCAAATACAACACAAATTCGCTGGTCATCTGATCCTTCATGCTTTCTTCTGGCAACAAATCTACAGAATCTGAGGGAATGAAATCCAAGGCTGCATCCTTATCCTCTGCCTCATTTTTCCACAGTATATACAAGTTACAAGTTCTCTGCAAAATACAGTTGCCCAAAAAAGAAAAATATGTGGTGCAGATGACTGAGGCATTTCAACAAACAGTTGCTTTACTTCAAGTTCAAAAGCTAAAATCAGGTGAAATTAGCAACGACCAAAAGAGACAGCAAAGACTATATCAATTGTTTCCCACTTAAAGTTTCAGGAGAAGTACTTTCTAAGAACGAAGGCAAAAAGCAATTCAAATTGTTTAGCTTTTCATATTTACAAGCATATATTTAGTGCGCGTGTATGAGATTGTTATTATTTTCATCATAGATTTGATATATTATGAGACTTTTTACTTGTGAATGTAGGAAGGCAACGAGAATCCTTTTGTTTGTGGCAATGAGTACTAGATGATCCCCTATCTAGCAGAAAATTCCGGCGTCCCACCCCAGTTAAAGATGAGACTGTTCCACCCTAACTACCTCTATGACAAGTCTTTAAGTGGGGGTGCGATAGTAATTTTTATACTTGAGCATATCAGTGAGTTCAGTTTTAATTGTGTTTATGCGGTGATCAAAATTATCAATAAAAACCTAACGAATAGAAAACGGTGTTTGGTTTGAATTCCAAGAAGATGGAGTCATTTCACTGTTTGAAAATTTTCACTTCTTTAAATTCCGTAATTCAAGATTTGTTTTTTAGAAGTAATTCAATTAAGTTTTTAAAAGAATAAATCGGACAGCTTAAATTTTTTTGAATTAATTTTTTTAGTATTATTTATTATATTATATTATTATATATTTTTTACAATATTTTATCTAATTATTATTTAATATTTATAACTGCAGACATGGAGTATTCACTGTTTAAAATAAAGTCAATGTCTAATGTTATTGTTTTAGAACTTAATTGTTTCAAAAACAATAAATAATAAAATGTACTGTTTATCTAATGTTACTGTTTCAAAAACAGTAAACAATAGAATGTATTGTTTCGTTAAATAATTGTTAAAATGTTACTGTTTCTCTAATGTTACTATTTCCAAAACAGTAAACAATAGAATGTACTGTTTCGTTAAATAATTGTTAATAAATCATTAATTATCGATTAAACTTGTCAATATCAAATTCAGGTTAGTGGACAAGAGCAAAAACTAGTGGACAAAAGCAAAAACAGAACGGGCAAAAAGTTGAGATAAAATTAAGAAGTTAAAAAAAATTAGCAATTTCGTTATAAATTTAAAAAATAATTCAATTAAAAAGATTCTTGAATATCACATGATAGCCTTCTCATTAGAAGTTAATCAATGATTGACCAACCAATCAAACGAACATCGAATGTGTCGAAATTTAATATATACGTAGTTGAAGAATGGAAAGAAGGAGGTCATTGGTCACAAAGAAAGAACCAGGGAAAGACGTCTCTCTTTACAATATATAAATAGCACCACCCCTTTGACTAATATTTATCTAACTTGTCAAATAAAAACCTTCAGTTATGAGTGAAGTATTTACTTAAGTCTTTGTATCCAAGTAGGATGGTTGGAAGAAGACAAGCTTCACAATGATTTTGTAACCGGCTACTGTTTCAATAAAGAGAATGGGAGAAATTGATTCGAAGGCATTTCCGCACAATTGCAAGGAGAAGTGCCAACATCCTTTATATCATCCTTACACTTGTTCTGGATGCTTTGAATCAATTTCTCCAATTCTCTTTATTCAAACAGTAAACGGTTCAAAATCATTATGTAGCTTGTCTTCTCTTCAACCATCCTGCTTCGAGACGGAGACGGAGACTTCGCATGCTAGTTTGATGCACCATTTATATGGGTTGGTTCGGTTCCAGGTTGTGTTCAAGGAGTAGTGTTGGTGTTTTAATATATTCAAAAGATTTCACATGTGTGTTTTGTTCACAAATTGAAGAATGGAGGAATGGTAAGTGTTTTGGAAACTTGAAGGTATAGACCCAAGTTCAAATCCTACAATATAAATATCAAAAGATGGGCCTTGGGCCTAGGGGCTCTTGGGGCCTTTGATTTCTTCTCCATAACTTAGTTTTTTCTCTCCAACACTTTGATTTTTTTTTCCTATTTTTAGGGAAAACGTTTTTGACTTAATTCAAAAACTAATTGCTCTTATCTTTAATAATTCTTTAAAAAAACGTTCTCCATGATTTACGTAAAAGCGTTCCTCCATGATTTACGTTTTTTAAAACCGTTTTAAAAACTGAAGAAGACTTTGTCTTCTATAAAACAGGGAATAGCCTTTATTCAAGGCTTACATTTTGTTCAAGTGAGAAAGACAAACTACAGTGTTGCAATTCGTAGAATTTTTGAGTGCAGGAAATTCTACTACAAAGAGTGATTGGGCTGTTTTATCCTGGGGACGACGTTGCTGTGAACTGCTTGCACAATTCAGAGGCAGAGCCACGAAATCGTCTTAAAAAGAGCGACCTAGTTCGTGACTCAGCCATCTCCTCTCTCTTCTCGTTTCGGTTGGTTATTTGGTTGTGTTGTTTTGCAGAGTTTTGAGGTAATATCTATCAGATTTTTGTTGCTATTTCAACAAGTAGCTAGTCAATCACTATGTATATGCTTCGGCTAGAGCAGTGGGACTCGTCGATCATGACAATTGATGTCATCAAGGTATTTGGTACTAGATGTAATGTCTACATGTTCTACTATTTGGTTTTTTCTTTCTTGTTCTTGAAAGTGTAATCACCTATATCCTTTTTGAGGATGCTAGTGTTTGTTCTTGATGAATGATATGGACTGAACTATATATATAAAACAGGAACACAAACCTCAACTGTATTACCTGCAACTGAGTGTGACTTGAATCGAAGATGGGTGGCACATCATTCCCTCATCCTTCCCCAGGGGATATAACCCTGACTTCTCTATGGACTCCACAGATATATGGTTTTGCAAGTGTGTAACAGAACTCTCAAAATGTGAAGCAGTTGCCGCAAATGGGGAGCCGTAGCCGAAGGGTTCTTTTCCCACTAATAAGCCTCTTGCACATTATATCTTCCTTTGCTGCCACGATTATCAGGTCTGTTGTGCATGTATCCTGGAGAAAATAATGGGGCCGCCGTATACGTTATTGTTTTATAATAGAATTATATTCGAAGTTTAATTTTTTGTAACCGATAAAATAATATAGTACAATAACACTCTCCGTTACTATTTCAGTTAGTGTTAGTGTTTCTGTTATAGTTGTTGCATCAGTTTTGTAATACATGTTTTCACTCTGTTATTGTTTCAGTTTCAGTTTGGTGCTACTGTTTCATCTGGTTTATACTGTTTATTGTAGAGATGTTGTCTCAGTTTTTGCTAGTATTACTTTATTAGTTAGTGTTACTGTCTTAGTTAGTGTTGATATTTACGTTATTGTTTTATAATGTTAATGTTTCAAACATAATTCGGATGCAATGTCAAGTAATTTTCTAAAAACAGTAACTTTAACTATTGTTACTGTTTCAAAACATACTATGTTACTGTAACATTAGCTAATATTACTGTATTTAAAACAGTAACATGCGTTTATAATTCAAAAACATATAACAAATTAAATTGATTGTTTTTATTTTAAACAATATTACATATTAATATCATTTCATTTTAATTTATGTCTTGGAATTCCACAGGTGTCAATTTATTTAGTAGATTATTTATTATTATTTTTCTTGGCATTTGGATTCCTAGTGATATTTGACATGTCTACACATGTTTGTAGCTTACATTTGGCAGCTATACTTGGCGCCCAATCTCTATGTGGTGGGAAATTTTGAACTGTTGCCGCAATTCAAAAGAATTCCGATTGATTAAATTTAAATATGTAATGATATAATATTACTGTATTTAAAATAGTAACAATATTTTATCCTTCAACTGTATGCATTTGATTTTTTTTCTTTCTGTTAAAGAATATTACTATATTATATTATCAATAATTAAAATGAGTCAAAGGAAATTAGAAATATATACAAACATCTCGGGAAGGAACCTTCGGCTAATTTTGAACTTGGATCAGTCAATTCTTCGAAAATTGAAATTGTACACCTAGGTCTCTCGTCCAGAGTCCAATCCCTCGTTTTGATAGCGTGATCGACGAAACGAACTCCAAATGAGTTGAAACTTGACAGGTAGCTTCGTTTAATCATTCTATGAATATCTTGGAAAGGAACCTTCGACCAAATTTGAACTTGGATCGATCAGTTTTTCGAAAAACCAAAATTGTACACCTAGGTCTCTCGTTCGGAGTCTAATCCCTCGTTTTGACAGCGTGATTGATGAAACAAACTCCGAATGAGCCGAAACTCGATAGGTAGCTTCATTTAATCATTCTAAAAACATCTTGAGAGGGAACCTTCAGCCAATTTTGAACATGGATCAGTCAATTCTCCAAAAAATCAAAATTGTACACCTAGGTCTCTCGTTTGGAGTCCAATCCCTCGTTTTGACATCGTGATCGATGAACAAAACGACGAATGAGCTGAAACTTGACAGGTTGATTCATTTAATCATTCTCAAAAAATATCTTGAGAAGGAACCTTCGGCTAATTTTGAACTTGGATCGGTCAATTCTCCGAAAAATCGAAGTTGTACACCTAGGTCTCTCATTTGGAGTCCAATCCCTTGTTTTGACAGCGTGATCGATCAAACAAACTAAAAATGAGCTGAAACTTAACAGTTAGCATCTTTTAATCATTCTATAAACATCCGAGGAAGGACCTTTGGCCAATTTTGAACTTGGATTGGTCAATTCTTCGAAAAGTCGAAATTGTACACCTTGGTCTCTTGTTCGGAGTCCAATCCCTCGTTTTGACAGCGTGATGGATCAAACGAACTCCGAATGACTTAAAACTTGATAGGTATCTTTGTTTAATCATTGTATAAACATCTCGAGAAGGAACCTTCTACGAATTTTGAACTTCGATCAGTCAATTCTTTGAATTCTCAAAAACCCTTAACAAAATATTATGTAATATGGGTTTAACAACGTCTTTTTTAATAGATAGTTTAGTTTCATGCCATTCAGACATTTTCAGTCCTGTTCCCCAGACACACCGAAACTAAGACCTAAGATCAATCAGCTCAACTTAAAACTTTCATCCTTATAGACAAACTTGTGTCTTGTTGCATTAGAGATTTTGATCCTGTTAGCTGGAAAAGGTGTGAGTTCTACTCAACTTGTCTTTGTTTTAGTTTTATTCGTAATTCTTCTTTGTTTGTCTGTCTTTGTGAAATGACATATGGGTGTGGTCTTTCTGCTAGTTTGAGCTTGGTTAATTCAATGAATTTCATCAATTTGTGTTTATTTGGGAACTTCATCCACTATTGTTGTGTTGCATGGATAGGGACGGTAAAAATTTTGGTTACTGTTATAGGGTTTTCAGGATTAATAATGCAATTGGGTTGAACAGTCTGAAAGACTGTAACAAAGAAAGAAGAGTACTTATTTCAGCAAGAGGGTATTCTCAGAAATAGTAACTTCATTGCAAGGCTGCTGTTTCATGGTTTTGCTTCAAGTGTGTTGAAAAAAATTAAAGGGGAAGTCATTCTATGAAATAGTAGCCTTGTAGAGAAGGGTAATTTTTTTAACAATAGGGTATTCTCTGAAACAGTTACTTCATTGCAAGGCTGCTATTTCATGGTTTTGGTTCAAGTGTGTTGAACAACATTAAAGGGGAAGTCATTCTATGAAATAGACAGTGCCCTTGTAAAAAGAGAAAGACATCCCTTGAGACGGTAACCACAAGCGAGGTTACTGTTACATGGCTAATATCTTGCAATTGCAATGAACAAAGTATGAAAAAAAACAAAGGCTAAATCATTGTATGAAATAGACAACATATTTAATATTACGTCCTATTATTTCATTAGGACATTCGAAAAGAGAAAAATGGCGAGCGATCATAGAAAAAGAAAAGCTGTGGGACATGCCTTGGAATGTTCAGATACTGAGGTAACAGTGAATATTCTAGTTGAACAATAGAACACGTTTAACCTTTTTTTTATGTTCATGTCTTTACATCTTCTGTAGGGTACTCAAGAAAAAAGTATGAAAAACTGCATCGGTGTTTGAGGGAATGAACTACAAACCACAGCACCGATCGAATCTCCAATCAGTAATAAGGGAGATTAAAAGCTTGAACTTCTAGGACGAGCACATTATGCATTTATAGAGGATACCATTTTGGTGCATCATCATCAATGAGCTCAATAATCATAAATGCAGGAAGAGCGATGATGAAATTACAGATTTAATCTCTTTCTTCCAACAAGAATCAAAGACATTGCGTATCAACAGAGCGAATTTAGACATAACAAGCAAAGACGTGCATGACATAGTTGGGATTGAGGATGGATATGTCAGGATTGATTTGGGAAAAAGGAGCAATAAAGATTCATCCCAATTAGAGGGGGGAAGATTCAGAGAATGGAAAAAGATGATGAAAAAGATAATTTCTGCCTCAATAAAGAGTGCGAATATGGGGGGAGAAGAAAATGACATTGTGGATGTTGCTCTTTTGTTGAGTCTACTGGTCATGGTTTGCCTCTTTGTCCCCAACAAAACACAATCATTGGGGTTGGGCTACATTCAGTATGTGGAAGATATATCAAGAATGAAGAACGATAACTGGTCTGAACACATACATGAATCCTTACATACGTATCTGTGCGCGAAAGCAGAAAATCCATGGGACGCTACTGGCTGTGTTATGACCATACCAGTAAGTTCACTACTTCACTCTTACTGTTTATGTTACTGTATCTATGTACCTTCCATAAAATATATAATATGATGTTGAATTTAACTAATTAATGCTTTTCCAATGCATTGACACAGTATTTATTTTGCGAAATGTGAGAGAACGAAAGTACAAGAGAGGAAGATGAAGTTGTGAGAATTGGGGACAGAAGAACCCCCTACAGTAGGAGGCCAAGAAGACATACAATAAAGATCCGAAGAAGATACATGAGTTTTTGGTGCGAAGAGGGAAAATATTGACATTGCACCTGAAGGGTTCGCGGAGAGTGAAATAAGAGGAGAAGCCATAACAAAATACAATGAAAATGGGATAGAAGATAGAATGGCAGAAGGGCAAGCAGATGTACAGGAATAGAGCCTACAGAAGATTCCATTCTAGAATGTTTACATGCAACTAATCCTATGCATTAAACTTAATAATGAAGATGATGGCCCATTAGTCTAGTTAACGAACAACACTCCACTCCTAAAATCCCACTATTAAAGCCCAATTTCCAATCAAGACTTGTTGCCCAAAACAATCCTTCACACTGGTTGAAATTCAAAAAGTGATCATAACAGACCACCCCCTTAGAAGCACCTTGTCCTCAAGGTCTTCACCTAGCCAAGTGTTCAATTGGTTAATGAGAGAGTCCATAGAGGACTGGCATCCTTGTAGTAATAGCTTGAAAGAATGAGAAGCATGGTAGCTACTCGAGCATTATTTGTTCTTGCACCTATCATACCCAAAGAGATAACAACAGTCATTGCAACCTTTGAATCCGTGTCATGACTGAGTCTACTTAATGTGTTCATAACATTGATGTTTGGGTTTGATACACAGAGGAGACCAAGAGCTAATGCAATTACCTGATAGATATCTTGTTCTCCATACTACAAAAGATGTTCAAATGAACAAATTGACATAGCATGGCCTAGCTCTTCAGTCGTTGCAACCATAGAAATTCCAAGCACAGTTGGTCCCTAGTGGGTTTCACCCTTCTCAAGATGTTGTGCACAGTGACCAAGAAGAGTTTGAACCTTGAGAACATTGCCTGTCCTAGCATATTCACAAGAAAGCAGTGACATATCACAATATTCCTTTATTTTATCATTAAATGACTTTGAGTCTTTTGCTGGAGCATCCCACAACAAAATCATACCCAGACTCGATGCCGCACCAGCCTTTAAAGACACCACCTCATCTAGAACAAGAGTAATACCATGTCTAGCAAGTATGTGGCAAAATTTCTTCTTTTCTAGCATGTCCTTACAAGAATCAAATATCCTCTTTACATGCCGAATTTTTCAAGGAAACGCGCAATCTGAAGCGCCTTTGAATATTCTTCAAATTTCATGGGGATCGCATAAGCAATATCCAAAACTAACATATCATCTGGCCCAGGAATGTGTTTTGCTGCACTAGTGAGATGTAAATATATTTTTCTAAGGTGTGCACTATCCACAGGCTTCACTAATATGTCAAGGTCTTCAACCTCTATTAAAAGATCAACAGCTTTGGGTTCAGCATTGTGCTTCATATGGAAAGCCACAATTTGTTGAACGAGGTCCATTAAATCATCAATTGGATCCTCTTCATCCTGCCGATTTACACACTCTTGGGCAATTTCTCCAGTTAAGTTTTTGACATACTCATGGCCCCATGACCCAATATAATTTTCATCAACTACACGGCCTCCAACGAAACATCCAGTTTCCGAAAAAATTTGGGGAACCTTGTAATATGGCACAAGCTCATAAACTCTACAAGGCATTGACTTAAAAGAGAACAACCCATCAGCATTAGACACCGCTTGACAGAGAGGTTATTTGTGACTAGTAACACTACCAGAACCCTAGAAGCATTCTACCTTATTGACATCATTTAAATAGAAAAATATGTGAACTCCCAATAATGGATTTCCTTGAGCAGTAACAAATCCACGAATATCACATCATGATACGTAGAAAATATCATCAATTACACCACCACTCTACCAAATATGGTGAACCTTGTAAATCGAAAATTGATATCTTCATTATTATTGCACCCAGTATCATTAGCAAGCACAGGAACTTTTCCTGGGTCCCAAGACCATCCTTTCGGTCCATTGATTTTCAACACAAATGAACCCTTGTCATATACTGGGATGAAGTAGTAACCATTTGGAGCACTATGGGTTATGTCCTTCACCAATCCATCCACTGTGCGAAGCTCAACCTAGGTTTGCTTCTCAGGCATTTCGTCAAACAGATTGTGGGTTTGTTTCTCGATGCCTTTGGCTTGATCCATCAACACAGCACCACCTTCGGCTCTATCTGGACTCTTCACAAACACCTTTTGTGCAACCACAACATCAACTTCTCTGGTATTTGTGAGTCTTCCAACCATTTCTTTGGCTAAATGGTGTTAACCTTCACCATATGAGAAGGCATATACCAAAAGAAGTGCTTCATTGTTGAAGTGAACACATCCCAATTCCAAAGAGTGTGATGACACCCATTAAGCTTTAGCAACCGAAACCACTCTAAAGCCTCTCCCTCCATGTATTGAGAAGCTACATAGGACCTAGACTCGCATGAAACTCGGTAAAAATTGAAGACCTCCCTTGCAGCCAAAAACCATGAATCTGCGTAATGACCATCAAATTGAGATAGCTTATTGGATGTCTCCATGGTTGCAAGAAATGTCGGTTTCTATACCAAATGCTATGAACAAAACCAAATGTTATGAGAATTACGAACTGAACAAGCAGTCAGCAAGGGAAAATTCCTTAACTATTCTTGAGCAATCCTTTCGTGAGAGAGAAGAATTTGTAAACAAGAAAATGTCAATTCATTTCATTCATTTTTTCATGCCCTCAACAATGCCAGTAGCCCCTCCTTTATAGAGCAGGTACGCATACAGGAATAGAGCCTACAAAAGATTCCATTCTAGAATGTTTACATGCAACTAATCCTATGCATTAAACTTAATAATGAAGATGATGGCCCATTAGTCTAGTTAACGAAAAACACTCCACTCCTAAAAGCTCAATTTCCAGTCAAGACTTGTTCAAAACAATCCTTCACACTGGTTGAAATTCAAAAAGTGATCATAACAGACTTCCCCATCTCTGGTTCTCCCCAAAATAAAATCACCAAACCAACTTCCTCTTCTGGCCTTCTCGCAAACACATCAAGGGAAGGGGGCTCACCAACTCTCCTTCACCAGAGCCTCCTCTATCCCAAAATTACCACCCGGAATCCCCACTACCAAATCTATCACCATCACCACTAGATCGCTATCTCGCGAAGCTCTGCTGCACTCACAAGTAACAATCCTTGAAGTTAAGTAGTTTGTGTTGCATATTTTTGAGATCTAGACAGCTTCGATGGCGATGATGGACGAGCCACTATATCCAATTGCGGTTCTTATTGACGAGCTCAAGAACGATGACATTCAGCTGTTAGATACAAACTATCAGGTCTTGTTCACACAATATTTATACGAGATTTCACAAGCCGTCAGGGTTTTGAGTGCCCTGTTCTTGATAAAACCCTAAGAAAGAAGGGAGAACACAGAAGAGCAATTCTGTAATAATTCTAATATTCTTTTTTTTAAAAACCCAAACCATTCTTAGCTGCACAATCATACCTACAGTGAACCCACCCAGGGAATATGGGAGGCATTGGATAATCCTCCATCAAACTAACCTGGACATAATGGTTACCATTTACATGTCCTATTGTGATAGCAATGTGCTAGAATGGTGGTGGGGGGTTGTACGAAATGGTAGATATATCACGCTCTCTTTAAGATGAAGAACGTGTAATATCACATTATATGTCGAAGCAATCAACAGACCCATGTCAGACATTGTCATCCAGTGCTCGAACGGTGCTTCGACATCATTATGAAGGAAGTTCAGTGAGTGTCTAACAGCACATGCTCTCTCATAACCTCCTAGTATTTGAACATATTGTCCCCAAAATGTGTCCATCTCTGCTATCGAGTTATATCGGACACTGGACTATTCATCCTCCTGATAACTAAGAGACATAGCTATCGATCGAAATCTGCAATTTCCATCTGCTCTCACATCTTGTACGTCCCTAATGTATGGATTGTAGTATAACTGAGAACTGATCAATATACAATAGTGAAGAGTATTTTTTCTTTCTCTGTCTTGAACTTCCCTGTGTTGAGAGAGACTGAGTATTGTAAACAGAGGAGCAACTGTGTCTCGCTTGTTCGTTGGAATTGAAGAATTCATGCTCAAAGATTCTTGAATCGGGTCGTTCAAATACGGAGCTGTGTCTGTGAGTTTCCCTATGTTGAACAAAATCACTATGATCAACAACACGTGCAGCTAGATTGTTCTGGTTGGTGGTGGGTACCTTTTTCTTTGTGGAGGGGCGCCCTCTAGTGTTGGTCTTCACAGCCGATTTCCGAAGAGAAGTGCTAGAAGTTCTGAATATTGTTGAGTCTAAAATAACTTACTAGCAAGTGTACTAGTCAGAAGAATAGTACAAGTGGTCAGTAGAGATCGTATCCACAGAGACTGAGATATGACTTAATCCAAGTGTTTATTTACATATATTTATGAACAATGCAAGAAATTAAAGTTACACTCAAGTTGATTGGGTTTGCAATTTAAAAGGAATACAAGCAAGAAAAGTAAAGTGTTTTTGGACTTTTTGTATTGAAGAATGCAAATGCTAATGCAAATTATCACTAGGCAAGCTATACTAATGCAATGAATTCAAGTAAAAGAATGAAACACCAAGACTTCGGAATCCACCAAGGGTCAATGATGTACAAACACAACCAATTCACTCATACATTTATCAATTCGGGTATAACGAATCCGTACCTAAGTCGGTTTTAGCGCACTCAAGCCAATTTCCCTCATATCAATCACTAGCCATCTTATTGGTCTAGGTTGGATGTTCCTATCAACATTCTAGCCATCTTATTGGTCTAGACATGCATAAGAATTCATGAACGCTCAATGGAAATAGGATTCATACAAACTTGTTCCAAACCTAATGGAAACAACAATTGCAATCTAAAGTCCCAAGAAGCATGATTAAATAGATATTTCACCATCTACAAAATCCATCCAACAAATCCATTCAAAACCCTAAGTGGTGATCAAGCACAAAGAGTAAGAAGAATCCACAATAATCATAGAAACCAAAGATTTATACCCAAAAAGATTCACATATAAACAAATCAATTCATACAACCATCATTCAACCCAAGGCTTCATCCTAGCCTTGGTGATAAAGAGTTTAGTTACACATAAAGAGAGAAAGAGATAAGCAAAGAGAGAGAAACATATTGGTAGAACCCAAAATTGGAAGAAACACAAGCCAAGATGAAGAATCCGTCCTTCAAGCCTTGAATCCTCCTTCTTTCCTCTGTTTTTTGCTCCCTGGAACGACCGTTCGATAAGTTCGAAGTGTCTATTTTTAGGACTTTCGCGAGATAAAAATGCCCAGACTTTAGTGCAGGGGCGCCTACGCGTGTAGGAAATGTGCCTAGGCGCCCAACGCCTAGGCGCCTATCTAGAAAATGCAGTTTTCTGAATTTTGCATTCACCCCTGTTCCGTGCGTGGCCCGTACCGCCCAGGCGTGTATAAATCACGCCCAAAATAGTTTGGAAGCTTATTCTTGCCCTTATCTTGCCCATATTTACCATCTTTTTGTTCCGTACCATCAATTGCCTATCAAAATCCAAGATAATAGATAAATGTACCAAATTGACAATATCAATGAGATAATAGAGGATTATTATCACAAAAACAAGAGGTATATTCATACCTATCAAACACCCCACACTTAAACCCTACTCGTCCTCGAGTACAACTAATTTGAAGATACTCATGAAAAGTAAAATCCTAACTCACTGACGCAGGAATCACGGTTGCATTTAGCATATGCAACAAGCTGTTAAACCCCTAGGTGTCCCTAGTGGAGGAGTGTTGTCTCCTGAGGGCTTACAAGAACGATACCCACAAACATTTCTATCAAATGAGCACAAACACCCCACACTTACATCACACTATATACTCAACGAATAATTTCCGTCTACTCAATTGCTCCTTTAATGTGGTGTGATGTGCAAGAGAAAATGTCAACATGTGGCTTCCAAGAGTTTATATATATGTATTAAACATAGTCGCATTCCAAGAATCGCAAAAAACAACAAGTAGCAATATCAAGGCACATTTATTTTTATATATATATGCTTATTATTATTATCATTATTATTAATTTTTTTTAAACTAGGGTTGTGCAATGCTTACTCCATTAAGCTTTCTATTCAACCCATGTAGCGAATTCTCGACCAATGACTCCCAACCAGTTGGCTTAGGGCAT
Source organism: Euonymus europaeus (assembly GCA_963580455.1). Lineage (NCBI taxonomy): Eukaryota > Viridiplantae > Streptophyta > Magnoliopsida > Celastrales > Celastraceae > Euonymus > Euonymus europaeus. Next base: position 8,217,512 of record OY756961.1, on the reverse strand, counting down.
TAGGTGATAAGACACCCCTCAGATCAATTATTCGAGTTGAAAAGACTTCAAAGTTAAGCTAGCCTAGAATGTTCATCATGGTTGTCTCATCTTTTTACGCGAAACTCGAGTTGGTTAGACAAGAGCTCCGGTTACTCAATGAGACGCAAGAGCGGAACATGTTTTCTTCTTCTTTTTTTTTTGTACACAACATAAATAACTAGTGCCAAACATATCACCAACATGCGTCCAAGCTCATCTTAGGCAGAAACCACAGTTAACACATATATCCGTCCAAGTCATACCCCACAACACTTTAGTGCAAGTGAATTCATTTATTATGCAATCTAGTAGACTTCAAAAATTCACTCAAGCATATAGGAGGTAAAGACGGGATTAAACAGCTCTGATCAGAAATAAATATCAAAAGTATCAGTGGTCAAATTCAGATCAGATAATATCCAAAATGCGCAATACATACAAAATAAAGTCTCACCCCCCACTGTAAAATAAGCTTTGTCCTCAAAGCGTAAAACAGGTATATGAAGAAAATGGAGGACAAGCCAAGAAAAACACAACTTGGAGGTGGACTCTAGGAGGAAGGACCGCCAGAGGGTTCTCGACGAGCAAAGGTGATATAGCGGTCGCGTCGTAGCTCCGACAATATGTCTAGTATGGCCCGAGTCTGCTCCGTCTGTGCCTGGAACTGCTGCTGGACATACTCGGTATAGGCCTGGAACTGCTGCTGGAGGGACCGCTGACCATCCTCAATCTGTGTAAGCTGAGCTCGTAGCTCGTCCATCTGCATAGTAGGTGCAGCAGCATTAGCAGCCTGCTCCTCATCGGCCTCAACAGCAACACCGGGGTCATCGCGCGCCGCCCTAGCACGTCTATGCTGAATATCTGTCATGCGAGATATACTGATGTGCCAATGGCGCATGTCGACTTCTTCCATCAGCAGGGTCTCGGGGCCCATATTGAGAGGGATCGCTCCAAGATGAGCTACTAATCGCGTGATAATACGAGGCAAAAAGAGTTTCTTCACACCAACACTGTCATCCTCAATACGCCTCCTAATCTCCAGAAAAGACCGAACATAATAGTAGCCCAGATCAATCCATATGCCAGCCCATATACAGTATAAGATCTCTAAAATCTCTCGCTGTCGCTCGCTATGATGCCCTGCTGGCCATAAGTTCTGGTGCACGATCCGATCGACCAGCCATATAGATTCTGGCAGGTTAGATTTCCTCAAGAAAATCCCACGTGTGCCACCCAACTGCTTCACCATCCGAGAGTGCTGCTGCAACTCGGTACCAGATAAAGGTGGTAAGAATCCACTGTCAGCAGGCCGAAAAATGGGGTATCCAATGCAAGCACACACATCTGCAGCGGAGAAAGTAACTACTCCAGAGGGCAATGTAATAGTATAGTGACCGGTGTCTGTAGCCTGGACGATGCGATAGAAAGTACGCACTAACTGTGGATACACCAGTATGTCATGAGCCACATCATCCGGAACAGCAAGGAAAGGGCATAATTGACGTAGTCGACCTAAAGGCTCACTCGTGGCCCCCACAGTGGTGTAAAGTGTACCAGATATATAAACCTCTAGCACAATGGGAGCTACCTCAAAAAGCCTAGCAGTGGTAGCAGAGGATGATCCATCAGCTGGTGCAGTGCGAGCAGATTGCCTTGGGCGCTTGGGGGCGAGACCCTTAGTTCTGGGCATATTTCATCCACGCCTAGGCGCTGATGGAACGGCGCTTGGGCGGTCCATGCCTAGGCGCTGATGGACCAGCGCCTGGGCGGTACACGCCTAGGCGCGAATGGACCGGCGCCTAGACGAGGTTCATCTTTCTCACCCATGGCTGCCATGGCAGCCACATTCTTCCCTTTTTCCAACCATGTTTCTTCTAACACTGCACACCCACAGAAATTCCAGCAGTGATTCATCAACAAATCAAGAGTAGACAACCTATGGTAAGCCTTAAATCACTAACACCCAAGAAAATTGCTTTTTGTTTCACCCCAATCCCATTTACTTCTTTCTCTCTCTTTTTTCAAACTCAAAGTAGATCCAACAACCCAATAAATCACAAAACAAAGAAGAGAAATGAAAAGTTACTAACCTTGAGCGCTTAGATCTTAGGCGGTGGAGTTGAGGTGGGCGGCTAAAGGTGAGAGGTGGGCGTGTGTGTGTGTGTGTGATAAAGAGAGATGAGGGTTTTAAGAATGCCCGAACCGCCTAGGCGTGTATGAAATTCGCCTAGGTGGTTTTTTTTTTTTAATTTTTTTTAGGTGGAGCGCCTAGGAGCTGCCATTTTATGTTGTGCATGGGCGCCTAGGCGTGTAGAAATTGCGCCTAGGCGCTGCTCTAGAAAGAGCAGTTTACTCGAATTTTTCCATTCACCCCTGTTCCGTGCGTGGCCCGTACCGCCTAGGCGTGTATAAAACACGCCTGGAACAGCATGCTCCTTTGTATCAGGCATCCAACTCCACGACTTCCACATAACACCCAGAAAATTCAGCACACGTTAAATTCTTCACCAAAAACAAATTCCAGCAAGCTCAGAAACACATAACACCTTCTAAAGAGATGGAACAATAAAGCACACAAGGATACAAAAAGGATATCACATCTCGGGTTGCCTCCCAAGCAGCGTTAAGTTTAGGGTCTTCAGCCAGACGTAGCTGCACCTACAAAATAAAAGAGGTTGCATCAAAACTTAACAATTTTAAAACACTACTACCCCTCACTTTAAGAACATGCATAGTCCTCAATGCATCAAAACTAAGGATGGGCATAAAGTTAAACACCAAGAACAAGGACACGAGACAACCTGGAAAATCATTGTGATGGAGAGTCTTCAAGGCGAAGCTTATTTTTCTCCATATCAAAGGTAGAAAATATGGTTTGAGACGGTGACCATTAACCTGTTGCTCAAAACCACTGCGGGGATCTTTGATACACACAGAGCCATGGGGATGGACGTTTAGGACCTCATAAGGCCCACTCCATCTCGAACGAAGCTTTCCCGAAAACAATCGAAGACGAGCATTAAAGAGCAATACCCTCTGGCCAGGTTCGAATACTTTCCTAGATATATGCCGATCATGGAATATCTTGGTTTTTTCTTTGTAAATTCTGGCATTCTCATAGGATTCATTCCGGAGTTCATCGAGCTCATTAAGTTGGAGCTTCCGCAATTCACCGACGTCATGAAGGTCAAAAGTAAGAGCCTTAATGGCCCAATATGCTCTATGTTGCAATTCCACTGGAAGATGACACGGTTTGCCATAGACCAACCGGTAAGAAGACATGTCGATGAGAGTCTTGAAGGCTGTCTGATAGGCTCAGAGCGCATCATTGAGTTTAATGCTCCAATCTTTCCTATTTGAAGAGACAGTCTTTTCAAGAATATGTTTGAGCTCTCGATTCGAAATCTCTACTTGGCCACTCGTTTGAGGGTGGTAAGGTGTAGCAACCTTATGAGTGACCCCACACTTTTTCATTAGCTTCTCGAAAGGCTTATTGCAAAAATGGGATCCACCATCACTGATAATAGCCCTCGGCGTGCCAAACCTTGCAATGATCATATCCTTCAGAAAATTCAGAACTATTTTATGATCATTGGTTCGACATGGGATTGCTTCCACCCATTTACTCACATAGTCAACCGCCACTAGAATATAGAGATGGCCAGAAGAAGGAGGGAAAGGCCCCATGAAATCAATACCCCAAACGTCAAACAATTCCACCACCAATATATTTTGCAGAGGCATATGATCTCTAGAAGAAATATTACCTGTGCATTGACATCGATCACAAGTGGTGCAATAAGCATGAGCATCTTTAAATAGGGTTGGCCAAAAGAACCCACACTGAAGAACCTTGGCTGCTGTCTTCTTTCCTCCAAAATGGCCTCCATTTACATGAGCATGACAAAAATGCAAAATACTCTCCATTTCAGGTTTCGGCACACATCGTCGAATAATTTGATCAGGGCAAGACTTGAAAAGATATGGTTCATCCCAAAAATAATATTTGAGGGTGGAGAAGAACTTATCTTTAGCTTGTTTGGTCATGCCAGAAGGTAGTAGACGTGTCGCCAGATAATTTACAATATCTGTATACCATGGAGTGTCTTCAACAACAACAAAAAGCTGCTCATCGGGAAAATTCTCATTAAAGTCCATGTCTTTTGATTCACCTCTTTGATGGCTAACCGTGAAAGATGATCAGCCACCACATTCTCACAACCCTTTTTATCCCGAATCTCCAAATCAAATTTCTGCAGGAGAAGTACCCATCGGATCAATATGGGTTTAGAGTCTTTCTTGGTCATTAAATACCGCAAGGCCGCATGATCAGAATATACAACCACCTTGGAACAAGTAAGATAAGAGTGAAATTTATCCAAGGCAAACACGATGGCCAATAATTCTTTCTCAGTGGTGGAATAGTTTACTTGAGCATCATTGAGAGTCTGGCTGGCATAGTAAATGACATGGGACTTTTTGTCCACTCGTTGCCCAAGCACTGCCCCAATAGCATAATCTAACGCATCACACATGATTTCAAAGGGCAACGAAAAATCCGGAGGCATCATAATGGGAGCAGAAGTGAGCTTTTCCTTCAAGGCATCAAAGGCTTTTAAACACTCAACATTAAATTCAAAATTGGCATCTTTCGCCAACAAAGTACATAAGGGTTTGGAAATTTTTGAAAAATCCATAATAAGCTGCCTATAGAACCCAGCATGGCCTAGGAAAGAACGAATACCTTTCACATTAGTAGGCGGTGGCAACTTGGAAATGAGATCAATCTTTGCTCTATCCACCTCAATGCCATCTTTAGAAATGATATGGCCCAAGACATTACCTTTCCGAACCATAAAGTGACACTTCTCCCAATTCAGTATAAGATTTGTCTCTTTACAGCGCTTTAGAACTAGAGTCAGATTGTGGAGGCAGTGATCAAAATCAGACCCAAAGATAGAAAAGTCATCCATGAACACTTCAATAAATCTTTCCACCATATCTGAAAAGATGCTCATCATACATCTCTTAAAAGTAGCTGGAGCATTGCATAACCCAAACGGCATCCGTCGATAAGCAAAGGTCCCAAATGGACATGTGAATGTCGTCTTCTCCTGATCTTCTAGGGCAATCGCAATTTGATTGTACCCTGAATATCCATCTAAAAAATAGTAATAGCTATGTCCTGGAAGTCGCTCCAACATCTGATCAATAAATGGAAGAGGAAAGTGATCTTTCCGTGTAGATGTATTCAACTTACGGTAGTCAATGCAGACTCGCCAACCCGTGACCTTCCTAGTAGGAATAAGCTCATTATTGTCATTCTTCACAACTGTGATTCCTGACTTCTTCGAAACTACCTGAACAGGGCTCACCCATTTAGAATCCAAAATAGGGTAGATAATTCCCACATCTAGCAATTTCAGAATTTCAGCCCGAACCACCTCTTTCATATTCGGATTCAAACGCCTCTGACCTTCTCTACTAGGCTTCACTCCATCATCTAATAAGATTCGATGCATGCACATAGATGGACTGATTCCCTTGATATCTGCTATTGTCCAGCCAATTGCAGTTTTATGCTCTCTAAGAACACGCAATAATTTTTCCTCTTCCACAGGAGTCAATTCAGAAACAATAATAATAGGAAGAGTATTAGCATTACCCAAGTAAGCATACTGAAGATGCGGAGGAAGCGGCTTCAACTCTAGCTCTGGTGGGCTCTCTATTGATGGTACTAACTTCTTCGTGCTCGAAGAGTCCCTCAGATTCTCAAAAGGGGGCCGCCACTGATGTTGATGTCGAGGTAAAGCTTCAAACATATTAAAGACTTCCATAGTGTCATCATTCAACATTCTGTCAGACTCACCCACAAGAAAAACCTCAAGCGCAGTGGTTCTATCATTTCGATATGTTTCCATGTCAGCTCTTCTTTCCACCACATCTAACCAACAGCACGTCTTCGCATCATCAGCTCGCCTCATGGCCTCGAAAAGTTTGAATTCAATAGTTTTGTCAAAAACTGTCATAGAAAGGACACCCAACTTGACATCAATAATGGTGTTAGTAGTGGCCATAAAACCCCGACCCAGAATAAGAGGCAATTCTCTCCCAGGGGTTGGCTCACCTTCCATGTCAAGTATCAAGAAATCCACAGGAATAACAAATTCACCCACCTTCACCAAGACATCTTCAACAAACCCACAAGGATGCACAAGAGAACGGTCAGCTAGTTGCAAAGTAACCTTAGTTGGTTTCAGTTCTCCTATCCTCAGAGTAGAATAGACAGAATATGGCATGATATTAACACTAGCTCCAAGGTCCATCAAAGCCTTTTCAATTTGTTTCTCCCAATGATGCATGGAATAGTAAAACTCCCAGGATCCTTCAATTTAGGAGGGAGCTTCTTCTGCAATATAGCACTAGTTTCCTCAGATCGAAAAACTTCTTCATGTTCACCAATCTTTCTTTTGTTAGTGCACATCTCCTTTAAAAACTTGGCATAAGCTGGAATAGACTTGATCGCCTCAATAAGTGGGATATTAATCTCAACTTTCTTCAAAACTTCAAAAATATCCCGGTTGTACTTGTTCTTCTTCTTAGGCGCAAGTCGAGATGGGAACGGCACCGGTGGAACATAATCCTCCACTGGCTGCTTATCTTTTTCAACTAGGGGTTTTGAAGATACACGGGGCTCCTCCACTGTCGATTCATTATTCCCCTCATCCTCTTGCTTCTGAAACTCAATCTTGTTGTCAACCTTCTTCCCACTTCACAAAACGGTAACAGCCTTAGCATCTTCATGTTTCGTGGGATTAATTTCAGGCTGGCTTGGGAGCTTCCCCAACTGCCGCTCACTCAAAGCAGTAGCAAGTTGACTAACTTGCATTTCCAACTTGGAGATAGACTGAGTGTTACTAGCCACCGTCTGTTGCAACTGATTCATAGAATTACTCATCTCAGCTTGTGAATTCTGCATCTTCACTTGTGACTGAGCTAATTGAGTGATCAGATCATCCATAGTAGACCTCTTCGAGTCAGGAGGTGGTGCTTGAGATTGGCCTTGCCAGGGTTTTGGACCTTGGCTATAGTTGTTAGAAGAGCCATAAGACATATTTGGATGGTTCTTCCAACCCGGATTGTAAGTATGAGAGAAAGGATCATTCTGCTGCCGATGGTAATTCTGAACAGCATTCACTTTAGCTTCAGGAAATGTGCCACTTCTAGGACACATATGGGTTGGATGGTCTGTGCCCCCACAAATACCACATGGCTCTGCAGCTTTGCTCAATAGACTCATTACAGCATCCAGTTTTCGAGCCATTGAAGCATTTTCTGTGTTGGAAGTACCAGCTTCATATGCAGTTGCTCTAGAACCACCTGTATCTCTACTATCCCACTGCGAAGAGTTAGCAACTACATTCTCAATAATCATTGTGGCCTCAGCTGAATAAACTTGGCAGACAGCTGCTCCCAAGAAGTGATAGAATTAGCAGGCAAGGTCTTCAACCAGTTCTTCGCATCATCTTTTAAAGAGAAAGGAAAAAGTTTGAGGCGAATAAACTCTGCTGATATCCCTTGAATCTGTTGTGTGCCACAAATCTCCAAGAAATTATCGATATGATCGCTAGCATCCTGATTTTCTTCTCCTGAAAAGGACGGAAGCAAGTTAATCATATAACCTTTAATTTCGTATGACAAATTAGGTGCAATAGTTGGAAAAACAATGCACGATTGACGAGTAGTAAATTGAGGCATAGAGAAATCCTGTATAGTGCGTGGAGCATTGGGGTTGTTGCCATTGTCATCAACTCCTTCAAGATTTTCTGCCATTTTTACTCGTTCCGGTTTGTCTCCACGAGAGCTCTCACTAGATGAGCTAGATGTAGGAGAACTAGAGCGAATGGGAGAACGCTCCCCAAGAATTTGCTTGTCTCTCTTGTTGCGGCGTAGACGTCCCAAGTCTAAATCAATTGGAAGAATTTCTGTATCTTGCGAACACCGTCCTTGCATGAACTACAAAGATTAAGAGAATAATGTGAGACAAACAATTATCAAGTATGACCACGCTATGTAGCAAGTATCTATGCAAACAAAACAATGAATCAAGTATAAGCTACCGTCCCCGGCAACGGCGCCATAAACTTGTTGAGTCTAAAATAACTTACTAGTTAGAAGAATAGTACAAGTGGTCAGTAGAGATCGTATCCACAGAGACGGAGATATGACTTAATTCAAGTGTTTATTTACATATATTTATGGACAATGCAAGAAATTAAAGTTCCACTCAAGTTGATTGGGTTTGCAATTTAAAAGGAATACAAGCAAGAAAAGTAAAGTGTTTTTGGACTTTTTGTATTGAAGAATGCAAATGCTAATGTAAATTATCACTAGGCAAGCTATACTAATGCAATGAATTCAAGTAAAAGAATGAAACACCAAGACTTCGGAATCCACCAAGGGTCAATGATGTACAAACACAACCAATTCACTCATACATTTATCAATTCGGGTATAACGAATCCGTACCTAAGTCGATTTTAGCGCACTCAAGCCAATTTCCCTCATATCAATCACTAGCCATCTTATTGGTCTAGGTTGGATGTTCCTATCAACATTCTAGCCATCTTATTGGTCTAGACATGCATAAGAATTCATGAACGCTCAATGGAAATAGGATTCATACAAACTTGTTCCAAACCTAATGGAAACAACAATTGCAATCTAAGGTCCCAAGAAGCATGATTAAATAGATATTTCACCATCTACAAAATCCATCCAACAAATCCATTCAAAACCCTAAGTGGTGATCAAGCACAAAGAGTAAGAAGAATCCACAATAATCATAGAAACCAAAGATTTATACCCAAAAAGATTCACATATAAACAAATCAATTCATACAACCATCATTCAACCCAAGGCTTCATCCTAGCCTTGGTGATAAAGAGTTTAGTTACACATAGAGAGAGAAAGAGATAAGCAAAGAGAGAGAAACATATTGGTAGAACCCAAAATTGGAAGAAACACAAGCCAAGATGAAGAATCCGTCCTTCAAGCCTTGAATCCTCCTTCTTTCCTCTGTTTTTCGCTCCCTGGAACGGCCGTTCGATAGGTTCGAAGTGTCTGTTTTTAGGGCTTTTGCGAGATAAAAATGCCCCGACTTTAGTGCAGGGGCGCCTAGGCGTGTAGAAAATGCGCCTATCTAGAAAATGCAGTTTTCTAAATTTTGCATTCACCCCTGTTCCGTGCGTGACCCGTACCGCCCATGCGTGTATAAATCACGCCCAGAATAATTTGGAAGCTTATTCTTGCCCTCATCTTGCCCATATTTACCATCTTTTTGTTCCGCACCATCAATTGCCTATCAAAATCCAAGATAATAGATAAATGTACCAAATTGACAATATCAATGAGATAATAGAGGGTTATTATCACCAAAAACAAGAGGTATATTCATACCTATCAAATATGTCCCTCAACTTTCTTAGCCAACTGACTTTAACATGTTTTGTCTAATGCTTGAACTGTTCTATGAACATTTGTACATCGACGGTACAGTCGATGTCATCCTCTTCAAGATATTGGTATGGAAATAAATCAAGCTTTCTCCAAAATTGATCGATGGCATCAAGCGGTATAGTCTGACTGTTGCTCACGTACATGGCTAAATCGTGAGCACACGGTAGTCCGTAGCTGCTACGAATTTGACATCTGCATATGTAAGGAACCTCTCCAACATCTTTCGACTGCACAAACTCCATCCAAATGAGATATAACGCCTCAATTGAAACAAAACCACGTAACTCCTGAAAGTAACATGTGTTGAATCTGTGTGGGACTATGGTTATGCTTTTCTCAATGCTTGCTTTGATAGCTGTGTCCTGCGACTGTATAACCTGATGAATCCATCTGATGGATCTATCCAAGTCTGACTATGATAAGCACAAATATTTTTTTAGCTTAGCATGCTGGCTTTCTACCCTATTAGTAGTGTGGTTTTCAAAGTGCATATATCTATCGATCCATACAGACACACACATCTCCTTATACGGTGTCAGCCATACATCTTTCAGATATTACTAGACACTCAAAAACTTCTGTAAGACTATTTCAAGTCGTTCCATATTTTTTACGAACGCACTCTCATTTTCAGACTCGAGAACTGTAGTCCACATGCAGTAGAATGCATTCCAGGCCCTATTGTCTTGTATTGCTGGCTTGCAATTCTTTAAGATACATTGATAGATGTGCCATCTACAGAGTAATTTCGAAGCGTCAGGAAATATCTGAGAACATGCTTTCATCAGTCCGATCTCTCTATCTGTAACTATAACTCATGGGCTAGTGCATTCATTGGTTGCAGATCCTAAACATTCCAAAGCCCAGGTATAATTGGCCGCTTTTTCTGAATTCAAATATACGAACGCTATGCAAAATGTCAAACTAGTTGAAGTCACACCAACAATTTCAAGGAGAGGCATTCCGTACCTATTGGTCTGATATGTAGCATCCATCAACAATATGTGTGGAAATGCACACACTAGCGCTAGCGAGTAAGGATGTGCGAAGAACAAATCTTCTAGCTCATTGGTTGTATGTTTCACCCTGTAATAAAAATTACCCATTGACATTGAGAAATGTTAACACATCCTGCATCTATGATTGACCCAATCTCGCAGCGGTCACGTATTTCTTGCGAGCATTGTATATGGTTCTGATCGTTGAAACATTGTTCGGATCTCGCTTTTTCAACTCCGTCAAAATGTCACGTGACTTGGCATTTTGCTCAGACATGTCAACCATAACTTGAATTTCAGATTCAGAAAGTCTACCAGGGTATGGATGTCCCTCCATATATGTTGCAGGAGCATGACTATGCTCCGCACAAACTACTTCCAACATCCAATTATCGTCTAGTTTTTTCCTCTCTTTCAGTTTGAATGGACAATCGATTTTTTTGGTGCTGGTATGCTTTGTTGAAGGTTTCTTGCTTTGATAATTGCCTTCACAATCACATTTAAATTGTAATCTAGATTTTTTACCAAGACCACCAATATCTGATCTACTGATAATGATGACATATCCCAATTTGCATCCGGTTTGTTGAATCCAATCGATCAATGATTTACGTGTTGTGAACACCTGAGAATATTTTTAGTTTTTATTAAAATGAAAAATTTGTATGACGCTATCAAAAATATTTGGTGCCCCTAAACCATAAACAACTCATATTTCAATTAACAAAAATATTATACCATATCGGTTTCAAATTCACAGATATCATTGACTTCAATGTGCTCCGCCATCTCCAAAAAAACACCAGCTGAACAAACTCTATCACCTTCTTTTGAATTTCTTTGCTTGTATAATGCTACAATACAGATTACCAATTAAGACCTTATATTATAAACACTGAAACCACTTGAAGTTAGGCAGTCTCACATGTTATAACGAAAATCACCATTAAACCACTTGAAAAAAAAAAACATAATGTGACTCAGCAATTGATAAAGTTTCTTAATTACTTATGCATTCCTAAAAGATACACTTGGATTTTAAATAGTTCACAAAAACTGTTGCACCGCTTAATACATATTTTGTTAAAATGATATGATAATCACCGCTTACCTTGGAGAATTTGCACGTTGCTGGACTTGTTGATTGACCAAATTGGAAGTACTCCCAGTTTCAACTTCAGTTGTCTGGAAATCATGCGTCAACACATATCAAATCATACCATTCCAGAAATGCAACTCGAGATGATGATGATGATTACATAATATGGATCCAATTGCAATCGCAAATTTTACAAATAATAGGTCATTTCAAAGATTAAAAAATGCATCCGGCCAAGAAAAACAGTTCTCACCCCCCATAATAAAGTCAGCCTATGGCATTGAAAATAAGTTTAAAACCAACTACAACTTTGCAGATCTGCTGAAGCATATAGCCTAAAAAAATGCCAACCATCTCTCTTTTCTATGAACTCCAATTAGAACACAACAGAAATTCAAACATGGCAAAGCTAGATCCCTATAGGAAGGGAAAGAGCATGCATTCATTACAACAAAAATAACGGACTTCTCAGATCCAAAGCACTCTAAATGGCTAATCAGCCATTAAATTTGGGAAGAAAAACATTTATTCAGAAACATGGGAGTACTTGGATAATGGGTAATAAGACTGACCACTAAGCCTTACCTCTTAAAAATGAGTGAAAAGAGCCTGTAAAGGCGACAGTATTGGACATGAAACCAGCCAACTCCCCTTTCAGTGTTCTAGCTCTCACATCTTGGTGTGATGCGAATTTCACAAAGGAGTGCTCTCTTTCCAGATAGCCAACAACCCCATCGATCTGGAAATTGCTCAGCCACATACCTTTTATCCAAGCATCACCAATGTTTTTGAACAAAGAAATCAAATCAACTTTTCTCTGCATGTTCCTCTCTTTCTCCTTTATTTTGAAGTTCCAGTGAAGTAGTACACACAAGGGCAAGTAGATCAACTTTATAATGTTTTTAATAACACTTCATGCTTTTTTTAATGATCTTTCTTATGTGGTTATGCCAGCAATAATAGGTGAATCTAGTGATAATTGGTCTGTTCCAATTATGATATTAAAGTGCAGCTATCACACTTTTTCGTGCAGCTCCATAATACAAGAATCTTCAGCTTTATGTCTATTTTTTTTGTGGGTTGCACTAAAGCAAACGGCCCAATTGTTTTTTGCCACTCCTAAAAGTTCATTAATAGACTTGTAATAGTTGGAGCGGGACCCACAAGATGAAACTGCAGTTACTCTGAAGTCTGACCTGGTGAGGGTTTGTTAAGGAAAATTCGCCACCCAAAACAAAGAAAAGAAAAATAAGTCAAGATGATGATTGATTTTGTGGCCTAAGTGGGGTTGCAGCTTTATGTCTCTTTTTTATATAATTTTTATGTCAATCAATCACGAGGGGGAGGGGGGCTGATAGTAGGGTTATAGCGGTAGTTCTAAACATACATAAAGTTTTTATACATAATCCTACATAGTCTATGTGTCATCCCTACTTGGCATGCTGAGTCAACAAATTCAAATAAAGATATTTGAAATTATAAATTTGTGAGGGAAGTTTAACCTACTAACATTAACCATGGTAGTGCCTCGGGACCTGCAAAAAACCAGGTTTCAATACAAAACTTTACTCTCTCTCTTTCACACATATGCATCTCTCTCTCTTTCACTCTATCTCTCTCTCTCTCTCACTCTCTCTCTCTCTCACTCTCTCTCTCTCTCTCTCAAACACAGGTCGTCGGAATCCAGTCATCATTTCAACCGAAAAATGTCTCGATCTAGTGCGCCTCAACTAAGGAGTCCAAAGATGGTGGCGGTGCACGAAGATGTCGTCGAAGTCAAGCGGATCTATTTCTTTTCTCTCATGGTTGGCCACCTTCTTTTTTTAAGATTTTTTTGGCAATTTAATAGGCTGTCGACGATGGGTGTCATATGAGTTTCGTTGTTCGGAGCTTCAGAGATCACTTGGAAGTAACGATGGTCGAAAAAGTGGATGAACGACGGTTTCCAAAAGTTGCAAGTGATAATGTAATACGACACATATATAATGTAATACAACACATAGATAATGTAATACAACACAAAGACAGTGTAATACAACACAGTGACATGTAATATGACATGGTTGCCATGTGTTCGTCTTGTTTTGAGATATATTATTGATTTTCAATTTTTTGAACCCAATTGTGTTGCGATTGGTGGTCGAAAACAGAAGTTTCGTCGTCGGTGAGTGATGATGTAGCATATCAGTACCTGTATTATTTTATATTGTTTCACTTTATAATTGCATTGTTTTACATATTTATTACATTGTTTTACATTTTTGTAGCATTGTTCATGGTAAACGTTATAATTAAATAGTTATTTGATATGCTCTTTTTTTATCTTTTTTTGTAAAATACATTGTGTTTCAAATGATTTGCACGAATTATTTTTAGGATTACAAAAATAATAGTTAAAAAGATTAGGAGAATGCCCAAACAAACACTGGATGAAGCAGTTCTTCATCCTCATATTCTAATTACATTATTTTGATTTGTAATTACATTGTTTTCGTGTTGAAATTACATTATTTATTATTTTGATGACATTATCTTTTCCAACCAGCCGCGGTGGGAATGGTGGTCGAAAATCAAAGTTTTGTCGTCAATCAGTGATGATGTAGCATATCAGTACCTGTGTTATTTTACATTGTTTCACTTTGTAATTACATTGTTTTACATATTTATTGCATTGTTCATGATAAATGTTATAAATAAATGATTATTTGATATGTTCTCTCCCACTTCCCATTCACATTGAATCGCCTATCATCCTCGCCTTACAATTAGCACGATGTTTGATTGGGTTTCTTGAATGGCTTACATATTTGTCCGACCTCTCACAACAGAAAATCAAATACTTATACATCCCATTTTGATCCTTAGTGAGTGGCCTCCTTTTCACTGAGAAACCATTAGCACCCCATATTCTTTGTAGAAGCTAAACATTTCATCCATTGAATCAAAACACATCACAGTCCTTAGTACCCCGTCTGCAGCAACATCAACACAGTCGACCATGACTTCCCAGGAAAAAATTTCCATAAATGTTACTAGACAGAACGCGTAAATGGATATCTGTATAATTACCAATCAGCGCATGTAAAAATGTAATTATACACACTAACAATATAATTACGATTAATAAAATGTAATTGTACATACTTAAAGTGTAATTACACATAGTAAAAATGTAATTATTTAAACCAACAAAACACACATACTTTATGGAATCATTCTCGAAAAAATCTAATAAGAATCTCAACCCAAGCTCAAAAGTTAAGTAGTAACCTAACCCAATGAAAACCCAAGCTAAAAAACCTAACTAAAACCCTAACTGAATGCAAATCCAACCTCAAAAGGCTTATAAAAACCTTAACCCAATGCTTGGTACCCCATCTGTAGCAACATCAACACAGTTGACCATGACTTCCCTGGAAAAAAAATTCCATAAATGTTGCTAGTCAGAACGCATAAATGGATATCTATATAATTACGAACCAACGCATATAATTATACACACTAACAGTATAATTACGCTTAATGAAAATGTAATTATACATACTTAAAGTGTAATTACACATAGTAGATAATGTGCTTAACTTAACCTCTTTAAATATGGCGTTGATATCTTCTCGTCTAACAACCAACAAAACTTCCTCTGTAATCATTATATTATTGTATTATTAAAAAAATTGGGAAACGTGCAAGATAAGATAATCTGCCACCACTAGTCCACTGCATCATTGAGACACACAAAAATGATTTGACAGCATGAGATAGGCGGGAAAGCATAAATGGGTTAACCAAACTCAACTTTGGTAATCCTAGGTGGCATGTTGACTATGATGCCAACTAGATTATGTAGACTTGTGTACTGCAACTTTATGTATGTTTGGAGTTTTTCGAGTTATAGTGGGGGTTACTTTAGTGCAACCCTTACAAAAACGACCTCAGTACTTCTGGTACAACCACCATCTAGAAGCTACTGTGCCTAAGAGTGATCTACGTGATAACCATACGTTAACATATGCATTAACCACTAACTATTAAACTAATGCAAAATGGGCCGACAACTGACCTGAACTAGTTAGGCCCAAATACAGGAGTATTTAGAAGGATAGCCCACCCTCCAAATCAAAACTTGGCCTTCACTTCTTCTTTCGTCTACGTAACCCAAACAACTACGAAATAATAAACCAGGTGACAGAAAAGTGTTCATGACATCAGCTGCGTTTGAATTCCATTCGCCGTCTGTCCACGATCGCACGCGCTCTTGGGGAAGAGAGGACGCGGGAGGAACTGATTCCATTCCTTATTGAGAACAACGATGAAGATGACGAGGTGCTTCTTGAAATGGCAGAGGAATTGGGTGTCCTCATTCCCTGCGTTGGCGGTGCGTGGAACATGCCAATGTTTTGTTGACTCCACTGGAGATTTTGTGCTCGGTTGAGGAGAAATGCGTGAGGGAAGAGGCGGTGGAGTCCTTGTGCGGAGTTGGGGTGCAGATGAGGGAACATGACTTGGTTGAATGTTTCTTTCCGCTGGCGAAGAGATCAAGGAAGTAATGGGCCAGTTTTTTTTGGGGCTAGATATAGGTTAGTTAATCGGTTTAGTTGGGGCTTGGGTATATATTTGGGCTTTTTGTTTAGGTCTTGTATATGTTTGGGCTTCAAAATTAGTATTTGGGCTCATGTTATAAAATGGTGATGGCTTTTGGGACATTATTTTGTTTATATGTGGATCTAAGTTATGTAACATGTAAATAGAATAAAAATAGTGGAAAAAATGCATGCATGCTATTTTAGGTTGTTTGAGGCATATAGGCATTTAGGGTTTTATTGTTTGTTTTTGGATTTTATTTTACTGAAAATGGCGCAACACGAGAACAGTTAATCCCAGCCGTCTTGCCATTAAAAATAATTTATGATCATAAGTTGATATTCAAAACCCGAACTTGTATTTAAATATCATAAGTTGGTACCTTAAATTCAAGTAATTTTCTACCATAAGTTGGTATTTCCGATCACCGTTTTTATAAACTTTACCGTTTCATGATAAGATATCTTTTTAAAATAAAATACCATAAGTTGGTATTCAATCTTTTTTCGGATATCCTAAATGATTACGAAATTCATCTTATTTTTTTAACAAATAGATACCAAATAAGTTGGTATCTTCAAATTCTTTTCAAATTTAATTCCCTCATCTAAATTTCATAAGTTGGAATTCCAAAACTAACCCAATTTTAATTGCAAACTGATCACCAAATACATGCCATAAGTTGGTATGATTCTAACATCCAATCATTATTCATTCCAAAATGACCCGATCTTGCAAACAATGAGTTTTCAAAAAAAGAAAAATAGTCAATTGTTTAAAAATTCAGTAACTATTTTAAACATGAGTCATAGGGTGCCGATATATTCTCCACGCTTAATCGACCCCCGTACCCTTATTTTTGGTTCTCAAGTTTTTCTTCAAGTGTCCAATCGCATTTCAAATTCGATTGGTGGTGAATCTCTGTCATTTTCAGGCCTGTTGCTACAACATGAAAGTGGGACAATTATAGAATCTCAAATTAATTGTATTCAAAGGGATGATCATGACTTTCTGGAAAATTGACCAGATCAACATAAAGAGCCTGATACAAATAGAACAGAATCATCACATCAAAATACTCCAAACGAACAAGTAGTACCTCGTCGTAGTGGGAGGGTAACTAGATTACCTAGTCGGTATGTTCTGTTGAGTGAAGTGTATGAAATGATCCTAACTGAACAAGATGTTGATCCTAGTAACTACAATAAAGCACTCCAAGATAAAGATTCAGAATCTTGGAAGAAAGCTGTGAAATCTGAGATGAAGTCCTTGTACTCTAATCAAGTCTAGGAACTTGTAGAACCACCAAATGGAGTAAAACCCATAGGTTACAAGTGGATCTACAAGAGAAAGAGAATGGTGGACAGAAAGGTGGAAACCTTCAAAGCAAGGCTTGTAGCAAAAGATTATACTAAAAAAAGAAGGGATTGATTATGAACTTTTTCTCTAGTAGCTATGCTTAAGTCTATTCGGATACTTTTATCCATTGCAGCATATTACGATAATGAAATATGGAAATGGATGTCAAGAGAGTTTTCCTAAATGGAAGTCTTGATGAAAGCATCTATATGATGCAACTAGACGAATTTGTAGCCAAAAATCAAGAGAAATTATTGTTCAAGCTTAAGAGGTCCATTTATGGACTTAAGAAAACATCTATGTCTTGGAATATAAGATTTGATCAGGCTATAAGATCCTATGGATTTGAGCAATGTCCTCATGAATCTTGTGTTTATCAGAGGAGCAATGAAAGTGTGGTGGTGTTCTTAGTACTTTACATAGATGATATATTGCTCATCAGAAATACTGTAGCTATATTATCTTCAGTTAAATTCCGGTTGAAAAGTCAATTCAAAATGAAAGACTTGGGAGAAGCTAGTCACATTCTTGGGATCAGGTTGCTAAGAGATCGGAAATAAAAAATGTTGGGCTTGTCTTAAGGAGTCTACATTGACACCATCCTGGCAAGATTTGGCATGCATGATTCCAAGAAATGATTTCTTCCTTACATACATGGAATCACCTTGTCTCGAGATCAATGTCCTAAGGATTCTGATGAGATCAAGAGAATGAGTCAAGTACAATTGCCTCAGCAGTGGGAAGCCTCATGTATGCCATGATTTGTACTAGACCAGATATATGTTATATGATTGGTCTAGTTAGCAAATATCAATTAAACCCAGGAATGAAACATTGGATTGCTATAAAACATATACTCAAGCATCTAAGGAGAATGAGAGATTATATGCTAGTTTATAAGGTTGATGAACTTGTACCAATAGGGTATAATACAGATTTAGATTTTCAGTCAGACAAAGATTCCAAGAAGTCAACTTTAGGCTATATTTTCACATTAGGAGTTGGAGCCATTAGTTGGAGAAGTGTCAAGCAATCTTGCATTGCCGACTCCACTATGGAAGCTAAATACATAGCGGCCTCTGAGGAAACTAAAGAATCAATATGGTTCCAGAACTTTCTAATAGACTTGAATGTGGTACCTACAACTCAGTTACCTATTACACTTTACTGTGATAATAGTGGAGTAGTTGCAAATTCTAAGGAACCAAGAGCTCATTCAAAAGGAAAACATATAGAACATAAGTATCACTTGATACGAGAGATCGTACGGAGAGGTGATGTCATAGTGACAAAGGTAGCATCAAAGGATAACTTCGTAGATCCATTTACCAAGTGCTTACCAATGAAACCATTTGAAGGACATTTGGAAGGCTAAGCAGTCATATGTGTATCGTCATGGCCTTGAGCAAAAGTGGAGATTGATAGGAATAGTATGCTAAAGGCCATCATTTTATGTAATATTTAAACTCAGTTTCTATATTTGAACAAAATATGTTTTGCATTTAATATGAGGAATGACATATTAGCATACGCGTCTTTTATTCAATATTGTATTTGGATTGGTGTGTAGAGTTCAGCTTGTACACGGAAGATCAATTCAGAAGTTCCTATTGAAAAAAAAAAGTAAACGATCATAGTTTAGAAAAAATTGGATGAACCATCAACTTGAATGTGGTGTAGTATTTCAGTATGTCTATCTTGGTTACGAAAATCGGTAAAGCTTGAACTTACTATACCAGTACACTTGGAGTGTATTGATCAGGACTATATGTGTGAGCCAGTTTTCCTAGTCTGACTACATTGGAGATTGTAAGCTCACATTAACGTTATTGAATTGTTCACAATCATAATTTTTCTAAGAGTATTAGTACATGTGCATTTAATGTATAAGACTTTGATTTGCTAAAGGGTGAAGTTTTTTTGGACAGGCCAAAATACATTGAGTGAATTGGGTGACCGCATTAAATGTATGATGAAAAATAATCTGTTAATAAAATTCACCTTCAATCATGGATTGATGATACCCTCTCGGGAATGCTTATAGGATTTGAGATTGTGTCAAAACCTTGCAGGTAGATTTTATTTAATCTGACACATTCAAGTAATTTAAGCGGAAACTCGAGAAATATCTAAAAGATGCCGATGACATATTTAATTGACGGGTATCCGTAACTTAACGTGAGGATTTTGAAGAATGATTATAACGTAGGGCTCAAATTTAATTTGAGATAAAACGGAGAGTGAAATTATAATATTTTAGTGGTATATATTATAATTTATGTTTTTTTAATTATATCCATGGGTTTGGTATGCCAATTAAAATCATAGGAAGGCCACATTTTATTTTCCTTGTTGGTCCCCACCTTAGATCATGAAAGCCCAACACTAGAAGAATAAGGAGAGCCTAACTGGAGTTGGAATCGGTTGGGAGTTAGAAGAGATGGGGCCGCCCACCTAGGGAGAAAACCCTAGGGGTGGGTGGCCACTATATATACACACAATGTGTGTGGATGTTTTTCCTAAGTCTTGAGACACAAGTTGGCCTCCTGACTTCCTAACTTTTCCACGTTGTGGTTTTCTGTGTTCTTTAAGTTCTTGGTGTGAGGAGCCCATTCTCTTAATCCAAGAAGGGAATTGGTACCTAAGGTGGAAGATCCGCAAGTTTGAGCTTTGTATCAAACTAGCCAATTCCATCCTACGATATTATTATTAGAGATCAATCTAGAGAGATCTCGAGGTACATATTCTATAAACGATTAATTTAGATTATGCATGTCAACTTTAATTAATTAACTAGAAAATTTTGGAAGCTGTTTATCCTATCGATAACTCCTAGCTATGTACGTTCCTTATTTTTAAAACGTTTTCACAAGTGCGTATTTTCCAACAGGACTGCATAAGGAGGCTAAGAATCTATATCAGATGGTTTCAGGAGCTTCAAAGAGATTATTTGTTTAAGATGTAGAAGTGGAGGAATGAGCTAGAATTGATTGAACAACAATTAGCTAAAATGGGTATGGTTGATTGCTATAGTATCAATGAAATTTTGATTGAATTGGTATTTTGCAAATATTTTGTTTTTTATTCTACAGATGTAGTTAAAAAAATAAAGATGAACTAAATTTGATTATTGCAGAATGGAGAGTGTTGCTTCTTTACAAGAGAAACTTAGCGAATAAGAATCAGAAAAATTAGTGAGAAAAAATCGACTTAAAAACAAATAGGCAATCATCGAAGTTCCTTTCGCAGCCCATTTTATATATGGAGATATTTATATTTGACCCCTTTTTTTTCATTTAGTTACTCTACTCTCAAGTTCCGATCTAATTTTAGATTCATTTGGGTGTCTTCATTAGCCAGACATAGGCCTGTAGAAACTCAGTGTCTTCTTAGAATAGTTTCATGAGTATCTTGCCTTATGTTTATTGTAAAATACAGGTGCTCAAAATGTACATAACGAAACAAAACTCCTACATTCACAGTTGTTTCATAAAAAAAAACAGTTGTATACAAATTGAAATGAGATGATTCCATTTAACTTTTCCAATTATCCCAGAAATTTTCTGGTAAAGGCTCGATCATGTGGAACATTTATGAAGGCTATCATTTGAACTGATCGTCCGTCAAATTCCCCAACATCCAACTTTGAACCATATGCAAAGCCGTTTTTGGCTTATCCATTGGAACCATATGACCAGCTCGAAAAATCTGACGTATAATAGAAGTCATTGGATTAAATTATAGGTTAAATATTCACTGCATATACACATACAAATTTAATATAACAAACCTTAATGAAAGTGAGTGGCCCATATTTGGTCAATAATCCTGCTTGTTCATCATCAACAACAAATGGAATAACTGACCACCTTGCAAATTCTTCCTTGCTATACCAATTCAATTCTGATACCCACCTCAAATTCCCTGTTAGAATGGGAACAAGAGAAGAAGAATAGAGATAAGGACAAAACGAGAAACAAACCTTAATTGAGACTTGTTCATGAATTGGATTACTGTGACACTAACCGATCCAGTCACACATTAGATCTTGATCTCCTACATAGATTAAGAGCTTGATTCCGTCATCAAGTAAAGCAGGAATTCCTCCATCAAAATTCTTCACACAGTCACCTTTCAATGCCTTATATACTGGGTTGCTAAAAGAAACAAATGGTTTCTCCACACCTAGAGCATCCTTTATTGATTGCATATTTAGAAATGTCTCAATATTTGAGAAGTTGTAGTTAAGGCCTCCCTCTCGTTTTTTTCTAATATCATAATACTGTACATCATAAAAATAAAAACATTTAAATTCTGCTATTTTTTTATTTTAAAAAAGATACAAATAGACATGATTGCTTGCAATTTCTTACGTTTATATCTTCATCAATGTGAAGGATCTCCGAAAGTATGCCATTACAATTATCATTTGCATCGAGACAAGCATCTTTGCCATCCTTTACTAGCAAGAATATAAATGGGTAAATTATTGATCTAGCATATTTTCTAAGTTAACTACTAGTACTTTCAAAGTAAATTCTACCTCGCACCCGACTTGAGTGGGCGGGCTGAGGATTGGGCGAGATACTGAGTAAAGTTGGGTAGTCTTCTAAATCCTATATCACCTAGGGGAGGATGTGAAGTTCAGCATATATATATAACAAGGTTGAATCTCCTAATCTAGTGAACACTTCTTGTGGGCCGAAAGGTCCTGGAGAATAAATATGTGTGGGTCTAAAGGACTAATGTGAGGTGCCCAATGCAAATCCATTACCAATAGCGAATCCCTGCGAAACCGTGCAATTAAAATAATCAAATGAGGCAATAGCATCAAAAATTAGGAATGGAGAGAATGAAAGACCTCAAGATTTATATGAAAGTGAGTGGCCCATATTTGGTCAATAATCCTGCTTGTTCATCATCAACAACAAATGGAATAACTGACCACCTTGCAAATTCTTCCTTGCTATACCAATTCAATTCTGATACCCACCTCAAATTCCCTGTTAGAATGGGAACAAGAGAAGAAGAATAGAGATAAGGACAAGACGAGAAACAAACCTTAATTGAGACTTGTTCATGAATTGGATTACTGTGACACTAACCGATCCAGTCACACATTAGATCTTGATCTCCTACATAGATTAAGAGCTTGATTCCGTCATCAAGTAAAGCAGGAATTCCTCCATCAAAATTCTTCACACAGTCACCTTTCAATGCCTTATATACTGGGTTGCTAAAAGAAACAAATGGTTTCTCCACACCTAGAGCATCCTTTACTGATTGCATATTTAGAAATGTCTCAATATTTGAGAAGTTGTAGTTAAGGCCTCCCTCGCGTTTTTTTCTAATATCATAATACTGTACATCATAAAAATAAAAACATTTAAATTCTGCTATTTTTTTATTTTAAAAAAGATACAAATAGACATGATTGCTTGCAATTTCTTACGTTTATATCTTCATCAATGTGAAGGATCTCCGAAAGTATGCCATTACAATTATCATGTGCATCGAGACAAGCATCTTTGCCATCCTTTACTAGCAAGAATATAAATGGGTAAATTATTGATCTAGCATATTTTCTAAGTTAACTACTAGTACTTTCAAAGTAAATTCTACCTCGCACCCGACTTGAGTGGGCGGGCTGAGGATTGGGCGAGATACTGAGTAAAGTTGGGTAGTCTTCTAAATCCTATATCACCTAGGGGAGGATGTGAAGTTCAGCATATATATATAACAAGGTTGAATCTCCTAATCTAGTGAACACTTCTTGTGGGCCGAAAGGTCCTGGAGAATAAATATGTGTGGGTCTAAAGGACTAATGTGAGGTGCCCAATGCAAATCCATTACCAATAGCGAATCCCTGCGAAACCGTGCAATTAAAATAATCAAATGAGGCAATAGCATCAAAAATTAGGAATGGAGAGAATGAAAGACCTCAAGATTTATATGAAAGCCCTCTTTTTTCTCGTTTCCGTGCTTGATTCGAGAAGCTAGAATAGGAGCATAATGCCCAGCATAAGATTGTCCAACAATGAAGAAATCATTTTGAGCAAGTCGGGGACGTGCTGTAAAAAATTCCTGCCATTGTAGAGAAAGTCAGATGACACACCAAAGCACCAATTGAATTCGCTCGTTAAGTGATAGGATGGGAGAAGAATAAACCTGCAAGAAGTGATATAAATCATTGCTAATATCATTTTCATTGTCTCTTAAATCAATATCATCTGTTGTATAGCTGAAACCTGTTCCAATAGGTTGGTCAACATATATAATGTTTGACACCTGCATCAAAAAATAATTCTAATTATGATATATTTTAGAGAAAAATACCAGAAGGATTGAAAGAAAGCATCTAAATCTAATTAAGAAAAATTCAAAAACTACAAAATAGGTACACAGATTACATAAATAAATATAAACAAATTGGAAAATATATGAAGAGATTGAAGAAAAATTATAAACTTAAATCATGTGACGAAATAACTTGATTCATGGTTGTCAAATTTCAAAAATGGAAAATAAGGTCTCAAAAAAATTATGGCGATTCCAAATTAACATCCTGGTCTGCTAATCCATGTAAATGGTTCCCCTATGTATTTCAATTGTATGAACACAAGCACAACCACTCCATGTCCAACCCCTAAACCTGAACCAAATATATAAGCATAACCATCAAATGACCCGAATAATATCAAAAGAAAAGCTAATTTTACATCTCTCTTTTTTCATTAACCTAGAAATGCATTCAACAGTTGTTCTATAAAATGCTGATCCAATCATTATGAAACTAATTAACAGTAGAAATTACTTTTCAAGAAAAAAAATGTTTTAGTTCCACTCCATTCCGAAAGATAGGAAGCAATATATATCAAGAAACAATACCTTATCCCAACCATAATTTTTCCATTCAAGAGAGAAGTCTTCATTGATGTGAAAATGACCATTTCCATGAAACAATGCTATGCTACAACTGAGTCCTGGACCTCCGCTCAACCATATCACAACTGGGTCATTCTTAGTAGCTCTTGATTCAAAAAAATAGTAGAACATCCTAGGGTAAAAAGTTTTAATTGATTACTATAGGTTAGAACAGAGAAACATGAAAAATTTATCTAAGAAACAACAATATAATGAAGTCTTGCTAATTACTTCGCATCCCTTGTATTTGGAATCCGATAATAACCAACATGGTGACCAAGCATTTGAACAGAAGCATAAGAAGTATGAAGAGAAGGAAACTTGAATTCCTTCTCAATAAGTCTTGGAGCGGAAAGGTTATCCTTGATTGTGCTAATATTGAAGTTAAGTGATCTTTTGATCATTTTTGCAGAAGAAAAGTGGTGCCTAGTGTTTCTGGCATACACAAATAATGAGGTGGAGAAAAAATAAAAAAGAATAGGAGAAAGCAAGATGTTAATAAAACTCGATGCCATTATTGTTTTTAAACTAAAGGAATACAATTGTACTATATGATAGGGTATTTATAAGGTTCTTACTAAAGAATGCATAGGGTATTTATAAGGTTCTCATCAAGGATGGCAGCTGTTCAAAAAAAAAAAAACCAAGGCGATTTAGTTTGTCCTGTGGGTTGTTGCCCTTTTATTTTTCTTATTCTATGTTGATTCTTGGGCCTTATAATTTATCTTGCTATGTGAACAGTATACAGCTTGCATATTGTGTGAAGAGTTTTGAATGTGCATATTTTCCTCTAAATGCCAAATTAATTACATAGAAAGTTCAGCCAAATATAGTTGTCTTCTATGATAAAATAAGACTGGGGATATCAAAAAACAAGAGAAACCCACCTGAAAGTTCGATTTTTTTGACTGAAATTAATTGACAGTTGATTTTTGTCTCTTAACTATGACAGTTTTCTTTGATCATCACCAGCTGCTATCGCTACAGATTCTTCCAAATCCTGCCCCTTTCTAATTATTTATTTCTCACTTCACTCATCTACTCCAGAAAAAGTTCAAAATTTCCAATTAAACCTATCTAATCGCATTTGACTATTAAATTTTTTTAAAAAAAGTGAGAGTGAAGAGTACTTACTCACCATGTCGCCAAGCTCAATTCCAGAACGGAAACACATATCCTCAAATCCTTCTTGAGCAGCAATTCAATATCAAATACTTATTTCAACCTAAAAATGTGTTCTCTTTACCCAATAATTGACTAAAATAAATTGAAGAGATAGAAGAGAGGAGATTACTATAAGTTTTTACAAAAGCAGTGAACAGTTGATCCATGCGCACACTCTTGGTGGCGTTTCTAGAGCAACAAAGAGTAGTTTTTCGTAGGCTCCTAAATTTTGACACTCGAGAGCTAGGTTGATCCTCTGAGACGAGAGCAAGTGCTACTGATTTGTGGCGTGCATTTTATACCTAAACAGTAAACTCTAAGCCCATTACTATTGCAAAATAAATAAATAACGAAAGAATCGCAAGCCGATCCACTTTTGTGAACATATCAGAGTGTCTATCACAAAATTTATTTGGAGGTTAGTCAAATTCACTATAACTTTTGTATTTTTTTTCATAAATAAATTTTAAAACGTTTTATTTTTTAAAATATATGATAAATTTTTAAAAAATTACATGTTCAAACTTAGCTTGTAAAATTCTCTTTAACAATACCAACCATCGATAGTTTTTCATTTTTGATAAAAGAGGGTGGTACCTCTATAGTTTATTAATAGCCTTGTTAGATTTGTAAAATTGATTAAAATACGAATATAATTTTTTTAATTTTTTGAAAATATTTTGAACCCCAATAGTGAAGACCTCATAGGAAAATTCCAACATATAGTGAATTATATAAATTAGTTAACTAAATATAAATGACACTCGCATGCTACAACCTCCATAAATGCAAAAAATGAATGATTGGAAAAACATTATCAAATCAATAATTGTCATTTTTTTGGTAGAAATTAAAATGGCTAGAAATGCCTCATATTTTAAAAAGACGTATTAAGCTAATGAAGAAAAGATTTTCGCTGCCTTTTGAATCAAGTAAAATTAAGAGAGAATTCCAGGGTGGGTCTACTTTTGTAGACTTATTAAGGTTTAAATTCATTCATAAAACTTATCTGGAAGGGAGTATAACTCACTGCAACTTTTGTATTTTTTTAAAAATAAATTTTTAAAAAGTTTTATCTCTCAAAATATGTAATTTCAAAAAAAAAAGTATATTCAAATTCAACACGTAAAACTCTTTCTAATAAGACCCATCATCGATAGTTTTTAACACACTTTTTTAATTACATTATTTTTTTAAAACAATTTAATTAGTATATATACTATGTAATTTTTTCACTACGGTCACCTAAACTATAAGTGTTAAACTCTAAGATGAACGGATTCGCTAAACCCTAACGGACTAATGTATCGTATTTTCATGTTGTAACCTAAACAATAAGTATTAAACCCTAAGGAAAACGGATTCGCTAAACCTTAATGGGTTCATGTATCGTATTTATATACTGTAACCTAAAATAAGTGTTAAACCCTAAGGGAAAAAGATTTGTTTAACCCTAAAGGGCTCGTGTATCGGATTTCATACTGTAACCTAAACAATAAGTTTTAAACCCTAAGGAGAATGAATTCACTAAACCCTAACTGACATATATATACCCAGCATATTGATTAAGGTAATAAAATAATTAATTAAAAGAGAAAAATTAATATATTTTTCTAAATTAAATTTTCTTCATTAAATATGTACTTTTCTTAAAAGTATAAAATCTTGCCATGAATCTAGGATGGGAGAAGTATAAACCTGCAAGAAGTGATATAAATCATTGCTAATATCATTTTGATTGTCTCTTAAATCAATATCATTTACAGCTTCTTAGAAATCATTGAAGAAATATAATGAGTTTTTCCTCTATTTCCTACTGTCCTAGTTTTTTCTGTTATTAGTATAGAAGCTACTGCATCTTCTTGATTGATCAAGAAGAGGGTTCTTGAGATAGAATCCTTACAATTGGTATCAGAGGTGCAACAATTCTCTAATCATAGTTTCGAACTCCCAGTTGGAACAACAATTCTTGGCTTCCCAGGCACGTCAAGATCTCGTGAATGCTCGTCATGACGAGCGCTTCAATGAGATTCAGTCTGACATCCATCGCCAACGTGATGAGTTGCAGATTGTTTTGGCGGAGCAATTACAAAAGTCTTTTGCTGACTTTCTTGATTGTATTCGCCCAGGCGTTGCTACTGTTCCGGGGGAAGCACTTCATGGTGGTCATCATCTACCTGATCGACCCCTTGAATTTCTTCATCGAGGGATGCGACTTGATTTTCCACGATTCTCAGGCGAAGATCCCATTTCTTGGATCCAGAAAGCAACTCAGTACTTTAATTTCTATCAGGTACCACCTATACAACAAGTTCCTACTGTCTCTTATCATATGGAGGGAAGAGCTTTAACATGGTTTAATGAGATAGAAGGTTCTGATGTTATAGCCAACTTCTTGGATTTGTGTAAAGCTCTTAGGTCTAGGTTTGGCATGACTCCATTGACAGATCCAATGGAGGAGCTGATGAGACTACGTCAGAGTAATACTGTAGAGGAGTATAAGGGAAAGTTTGAGGATATTGTTATCAGGTTACATGGTTTATCCGAGGCATACAAGTTGAGTTGTTCTTGGGAGGGTTAAAAGAAGAGATTAGAATTTCTGTGAAAATGTTCAGGCCTCAAAATCTTTTAGAAGCTTTTGAGTTAGCCAAGATGCAGGAAGATTCGATTGCTCTAACCAAGAAGACATTGAGAAATTGGACCACTGACCTTAAAGGTCCATTTCCAACTAATGTTCCACAGCAGACTTTGGCCATCGAAGGTCTACCTCAGCCTTTGGCTATCACATATCCAATGGATTCTAGGAGGCAGTGGCCAATACAGAAAATTAGTGACCAACAGATTAGAGAAAAGAGACAGAAGGGATTATGTTTTTCCTGTGATGCTAAATGGCAACCAGGACATAAATGTGCTACACCTAAATTGTTCTATTTGGAAATGCCTGAGGATTCAATGGTTCAATTTGAATCAGGACCTGCTGATCAGATATCTGCATCTTCGTCTGATGAGGCTGGTCAAGCAGTATTAGATCTCCTCCAAACTAGTCCAAAACCATAGATTTCTTCTGAGGTCTTGCCACATATCTCTTTTTATGCAATGTCTAGGGCAAATGGTCCTCAAACCATGAGATTATATGCCACTATTGGGAAACTTCAGTTGATTATCCTTGTGGATAGTGGTTCAACTCACAACTTTGTGGACTTATCTGTAGCTAAGCAGTTGAGCTGGGTTAGTCGAGCTATATCTAACATTCCAGTTAAAATTGCTAATGGTGATATGGTGTATTTCCAGGGAAAGATGTCTGATGTGGTTTTTAAATGTCAGGGGTTGGAGTTCATTAAAGATGGATTTGTATTGGGGTTGGGAGGATGTGATATGGTCTTAGGAGTTCAATGGCTGAAATGTTTGGGTGATATCAGCTGGAATTTCAATAACTTGTCTATGACTTTCTGTTATCATAACAAATTTGTTACTTTAAAAGGAATTGTGCCACCGACGGATTCTTTGGTGTCTCTTACTACTCTATCTAATTTGCAGCCTTGTGAGAGACATGGATTACTCTTGGATCTTATGGAGGTTACACAACCTGAACTTGTTTCTTGTTTTCCTTCTGCAATTTCAGAAGTATTATCTACTTTTCAGGTATTTTTGAAGAACCAAAAGGATTACCCCCTCCAAGATCTCATGATCATCAAATCAATCTTAAAGAGGGCACAGTGCCAGTCTCTTTAAAGCCTTATAGATATCCTTACTTCCAGAAATCTGAGATTGAGAAAATAGTGCAGGAATTGCTTGCTTCTGGGGTTATTAGGACTAGTATGAGTCCTTTTTCAAGTCCAGTGCTTTTGGTTAGAAAAGCTGATGGAAGTTGGCGAATGTGCATTGATTATAGAGGAGTAAACAAAGCCACTATCAAAGACAAATTTCCTATACCTGTAATTGATGAATTACTTGATGAGTTACATGAGGCTGTCATCTTCTCCAAATTGGACCTGCGATCTGGTTATCACCAAATCAGAATGGCAGAGAAGGATATCCAAAAGACTGCTTTCAGGACACATGAAGGTCACTATGAGTTTTTAGTAATGCCTTTTGGGCTTACTAATGCTCCAGCCACCTTCCAAAGCTTGATGAATGAAGTGTTTAGGCCATTTTTAAGGAAGTTTATCTTGGTTTTCTTTGACGATATACTGGTTTATAGTAAGAATTTGGATGAGCATGTGAGACATCTGACAGCTACTCTGGAGTTGTTAAAACAACACCAACTTTTTGCAAAAAAATCTAAGTGTTGTTTTGCTGTTTCAGAAGTGTCTTATTTAGAACATATTATCACCAGAGAGGGAGTGAAGACTGATCCTAAGAAATTGGAAGCCATGCTTCGATGGCCTACTCCCTCCACTGTTAAAGCACTGAGAGGTTTCTTAGGCCTCACTGGCTATTACAGGAAATTTATTAAAGGGTATGCTTCAATTTCAGCACCACTCAACAAGTTGTTACAGAAAGATGGTTTTTCTTGAACTGAAGAGGCTGATCAGGCTTTTAAAACTTTGAAACAAATGGTCACCAACCCACCTGTTTTGTCTTTACCAGATTTTCAGGAGGTGTTCATTATCGAATGTGATGCTTCTGGTACCGGAGTAGGAGCTGTTTTGTTACAGAAAAATCATCCAATTGCTTTCTTCAGTGCAGTTCTTAAAGGTAGAGCACTACTACTTTCTACATATGAAAAGGAATTTTTTGCATTAGTGTCAGCTATTAAGAAGTGGAGGTCGTATCTTCTTGGACATTTCTTTGTTGTTAAGACTGATCATTATAGTCTTAAGTTCTTGTTAGAGCAGAAGGTTGGTACTCCTTTCCAGCATAAATGGTTATCCAAACTCATTGGATATGATTTTATTGTGGAGCATAAGCAAGGCAGTACAAATGTAGTTGCAGATGCTCTTTCTAGGCAGGAACAACATTCACCTGTTACTAGTCTTGTTTTATCATTAATGGCATTATCAGTCCCTTCTCTTGATTTCTTTGACTTAATTAAATCTTCCTATCCATTGGATCCAAAGCTCACTATTTTGCTTTCTCAATTTGAGGATAAAGAAATCACTGCTATTGGTAAATATACTTTCCAGCATGGGTTGCTTTATTATAAATCAAGGATTGTAGTCCCTAAAGTTCCTACTGTGATAGTTCTAGTTTTGAGCTATTTCCATTCTTCACCCATAGCTGGCCATAAAGGCTATGAGAAGACTGTTCATAGGATTAGGATGGAATTCTACTAGAAGGACCTCAAAACAGATGTGAAGGAGTATATCAAGCATTGTGATGTCTGTCAACTTACAAAAGTTTAGAATTCTCTTCCTGGAGGACTTTTGCAGCCTTTACCAATTCCTACTGTTATCTGGACAGATATTAGGATTGATTTTATTGATGGCCTTCCAAGTTCATATGGTAAGTCTGTGGTGTTTGTAGTGGTGGATCGCTTATCTAAACACGCACACTTTATGGCCTTATCACATCCTTATTCGGTTGCTAGCGTGGCTCAAATATACTTTGATGTGGTGTTTAAGCTTCATGGAATCCCACAGAGAATTGTTTCAGATAGGGATTCTGTATTCACCAGCATATTTTGGAAGACTTTATGGAATTTACAAGGAACTCAATTGAATATGTCTACTCCTTACCATCCACAATCAGATGGGCAGACTGAGACAGTGAACAAAGCTTTGGAGCAATATCTGAGATGTTATATTCATCATCAGCCCAAAGCTTGGGTTAAGTGGCTCCCACTTGCTGAATTTTGTTACACTACTACCAAACATAGGAGCACTCAGTTTACTCCTTTTGAAATTGTATATGGAATTACACCACCTACTTTGAGTAGTTATGTTCCAGGCACTACTGCAGTGGACAGTGTGGATTGTACCTCAAAAGTAGGGAGGAAACTCTTGTTCTTTTACGGCATAATTTGGAAAAAAGTCAGAACTCTTACAAAAAGTTTGCTGACAAAAAGAGGGTTCATGTTGAGTTTTTTGTGGGAGATTGGGTTTATATCAGATTGCAGCCTTATAGGCAAGTATCTGTGGCACAAAGGAGGTGTTTGAAGTTAGCTCCAAGATTTTTTGGACCATTTCAGGTGGTTTGTAGAATTGGTACAGTGGCTTATAAGGTATTATTACCTGAAACTTCCAGAATACATCCTGTATTCCATGTATCACAACTAAAGAAAAGGATGGGTAGTAATTGTTCAATTTCACCTATTTTACCTCCAGTGGATACAGAAGGGCAGATTCTTCCTTTGCCTGAGAAGGTTTTGCAGAGACGATTGGTTCAGAAGGGCAATCAATGTGTAGCTGAGGTTTTAATTCAATGGGCTGGTCAGAGTGAAACTGATGCAACTTGGGTTCTATATAGTGAGCTAGCTACAAGATATCCTAACCTTGTGGGCAAGGTTTTTTAAGGGGAAAGGATTGTCAGGAGGCTGCCAAGCTGTTAGTTTGTCAGGGGAAGTTTTGGAAATGCAAGGATTACTGTGGCAGTTAAGTTTGTTAGACTGATCAAGGGGGGAGGTTCTGGCGTTGATTGGAAGCTAGATTGTAATCGTTGGATTAAAAGCTATTTTTTTGTATAAATAAGCTTTACAGCTTCTTGGAAATCATTGAAGAAATATAATGAGTTTTTCCTCTATTTCCTACTGTCCTAGTTTTTTCTGTTATTAGTATAGAAGCTACTGCATCTTCTTGATTGATCAAGAAGAGGGTTCTTGAGATAGAATCCTTACAATGGTCAACATCTATAATGTTTGACACCTGCATCAAAAAATAATTCTAATTATGATATATTTTAGAGAAAAATACCAGAAGGATTGAAATAAAGCATCTAAATCTAATTAAGAAAAATTCAAAAACTACAAACTAGGCACATAGATTACATAAATAAATATAAACAAATTGGAAAATATATGACCAGATTGAAGAAAAATTATAAACTTAAATCATGTGACGAAATAACTTGATTCATGGTTGTCAAATTTCAAAAATGGAAAATAAGGTCTCAAAAAATATTATGGCCTCTATTACTGGCGATTCCAAATTAACATCCTGGTCTGCTAATCGATGTAAATGGTTCCCCTATGTATTTCAATTGTATGAACACAAGCACAACCACTCCATGACCAACCCCTAAACTTGAACCAAATATATAAGCATAACCATCAAATGAACCGAATAATATCAAAAGAAAAGCTAATTTTATATCTCTCTTTTTTCATTAACCTAGAAATGCATTCAACAGTTGTTCTATAAAATGCTGATCCAATCATAATGAAACTAATTAACAGTAGAAATTACTTTTCAAGAAAAAAAATGTTTTAGTTCCACTCCATTCCAAAAGATGGGAAGCAATATATATCAAGAAACAATACCTTATCCCAACCATAATTATTCCATACAAGAGAGAAGTCTTCATTGATGTGAAAAAGACCATTTCCATGAAACAATGCTATGCTACAACTGAGTCCTGGACCTCCGCTCAACCATATTACAACTGGGTCATCCTTAGTAGCTCTTGATTCAAAAAAATAGTAGAACATCCTAGGGAAAAAAAGTTTTAATTGATTACTAGAAGTTAGAACAGAGAAACATGAAGAATTTATATAAGAAACAACAATATAATTAAGTCTTGCTAACTACCTCGCATCCCTTGTACTTGGAATCCGATAATAACCAACATGGTGACCAAGCATTTGAATGGAAGCATAAGAAGTATGAAGAGAGGGGAACTTGAATTCCTTCTCAATAAGTCTTGGAGCGGAAAGGTTATCCTTGATTGTGCTAATATTGAAGTTAAGTGATCTTTTGATCATTTTTGCAGAAGAAAAGTGGTGCCTAGTGTTTCTGGCATACACAAATAATGAGGTGGAGAAAAAATAAAAAAGAATAGGAAAAAGCAAGATGTTAATAAAAGTCGCCATTATTGTTTTTAAACTAAAGGAATACAATTGTACTATATGATAGGGTATTTATAAGGTTCTTACTAAAGAATGCATAGGGTATTTATAAGGTTCTCATCAAGGATGGCAGCTGTTCAAAAAAAAAAAAACCAAGGCGATTTAGTTTGTCCTGTGGGTTGTTGCCCTTTTATTTTTCTTATTCTATGTTGATTCTTGGGCCTTATAATTTATCTTGCTATGTGAACAGTATACAGCTTGCATATTGTGTGAAGAGTTTTGAATGTGCATATTTTCCTGTAAATGCCAAATTAATTACATAGAAAGTTCAGCCAAATATAGTTGTCTTCTATGATAAAATAAGACTGGGGATATCAAAAAACAAGAGAAACCCACCTGAAAGTTCGATTTTTTTGACTGAAATTAATTGCAGTTGGTTTTTGTCTCTTAACTATGACAGTTTTCTTTGATCATCACCAGCTGCTATCGCTACAGATTCTTCCAAATCCTGCCCCTTTCTAATTATTTATTTCTCACTTCACTCATCTACTCCAGAAAAAGTTCAAAATTTCCAATTAAACCTATCTAATCGCATTTGACTATTAAATTTTTTTAAAAAAAGTGAGAGTGAAGAGTACTTACTCACCATGTCGCCAAGCTCAATTCCAGAACGGAAACACATATCCTCAAATCCTTCTTGAGCAGCAATTCAATATCAAATACTTATTTCAACCTAAAAATGTGTTCTCTTTACCCAATAATTGACTAAAATAAATTGAAGAGATAGAAGAGAGGAGATTACTATAAGTTTTTACAAAAGCAGTGAACAGTTGATCCATGCGCACACTCTTGGTGGCGTTTCTAGAGCAACAAAGAGTAGTTTTTCGTAGGCTCCTAAATTTTGACACTCGAGAGCTAGGTTGATCCTCTGAGACGAGAGCAAGTGCTACTGATTTGTGGCGTGCATTTTATACCTAAACAGTAAACTCTAAGCCCATTACTATTGCAAAATAAATAAATAACGGAAGAATCGCAAGCCGATCCACTTTTGTGAACATATCAGAGTGTCTATCACAAAATTTATTTGGAGGTTAGTCAAATTCACTATAACTTTTGTATTTTTTTTCATAAATAAATTTTAAAACGTTTTATTTTTTAAAATATATGATAAATTTTTAAAAAATTACATGTTCAAACTTAGCTTGTAAAATTCTCTTTAACAATACCAACCATCGATAGTTTTTCATTTTTGATAAAAGAGGGTGGTACCTCTATAGTTTATTAATAGCCTTGTTAGATTTGTAAAATTGATTAAAATACGAATATAATTTTTTTAATTTTTTGAAAATATTTTGAACCCCAATAGTGAAGACCTCATAGGAAAATTCCAACATATAGTGAATTATATAAATTAGTTAACTAAATATAAATGACACTCGCATGCTACAACCTCCATAAATGCAAAAAATGAATGATTGGAAAAACATTATCAAATCAATAATTGTCATTTTTTTGGTAGAAATTAAAATGGCTAGAAATGCCTCATATTTTAAAAAGACGTATTAAGCTAATGAAGAAAAGATTTTCGCTGCCTTTTGAATCAAGTAAAATTAAGAGAGAATTCCAGGGTGGGTCTACTTTTGTAGACTTATTAAGGTTTAAATTCATTCATAAAACTTATCTGGAAGGGAGTATAACTCACTGCAACTTTTGTATTTTTTTAAAAATAAATTTTTAAAAAGTTTTATCTCTCAAAATATGTAATTTCAAAAAAAAAAGTATATTCAAATTCAACACGTAAAACTCTTTCTAATAAGACCCATCATCGATAGTTTTTAACACACTTTTTTAATTACATTATTTTTTTAAAACAATTTAATTAGTATATCTACTATGTAATTTTCTTCACTACGGTCACCTAAACTATAAGTGTTAAACTCTAAGATGAACGGATTCACTAAACCCTAACGAACTAATGTATCGTATTTTCATGTTGTAACCTAAACAATAAGTATTAAACCCTAAGGAAAACGGATTCGCTAAACCTTAATGGGTTCATGTATCGTATTTATATACTGTAACCTAAAATAAGTGTTAAACCCTAAGGGAAAAGGATTTGTTTAACCCTAAAGGGCTCGTGTATCGGATTCCATACTGTAACCTAAACAATAAGTTTTAAACCCTAAGGAGAATGAATTCACTAAACCCTAACTGACATATATATACCCAGCATATTGATTAAGGTAATAAAATAATTAATTAAAAGAGAAAAATTAATATATTTTTCTAAATTAAATTTTCTTCATTAAATATGTACTTTTCTTAAATGTATAAAATCTTGCCATGAATCTAGGATGGGAGAAGAATAAACCTACAAGAAGTGATATAAATCATTGCTAATATCATTTTGATTGTCTCTTAAATCAATATCATTTACAACTTCTTAGAAATCATTGAAGAAATATAATGAGTTTTTCCTCTATTTCCTACTGTCCTAGTTTTTTCTGTTATTAGTATAGAAGCTACTGCATCTTCTTGATTGATCAAGAAGAGGGTTCTTGAGATAGAATCCTTACAATTGGTATCAGAGGTGCAACAATTCTCTAATCATAGTTTCGAACTCCCAGTTGGAACAACAATTCTTGGCTTCCCAGGCACGTCAAGATCTCGTGAATGCTCGGCATGACGAGCGCTTCAATGAGATTCAGGCTGACATCCATCGCCAACGTGATGAGTTGCAGATTGTTTTGGCGGAGCAATTACAAAAGTCTTTTGCTGACTTTCTTGATTGTATTCGCCCAGGCGTTGCTACTGTTCCGGGAGAAGCACTTCATGGTGGTCATCATCTACCTGATCGACCCCTTGAATTTCCTCACCGAGGGATACGACTTGATTTTCCATGATTCTCAGGCGAAGATCCCACTTCTTGGATCCAGAAAGCAACTCAGTACTTTAATTTCTATCAGGTACCACCTATACAACAAGTTCCTACTGCCTCTTATTATATGGAGGGAAGAGCTTTAACATGGTTTAATGAGATAGAAGGTTCTGGTGTTATAGCCAACTTCTTGGATTTGTGTAAAGCTCTTAGGTCTAGGTTTGGCATGACTCCATTGACAGATCCAATGGAGGAGCTGATGAGACTACGTCAGACTAATACTGTAGAGGAGTATAAGGGAAAGTTTGAGGATATTGTTATCAGGTTACATGGTTTATCCGAGGCATACAAGTTGAGTTGTTTCTTGGGAGGGTTAAAAGAAGAGATTAGAATTTCTGTGAAAATGTTCAGGCCTCAAAATCTTTTAGAAGCTTTTGAGTTAGCCAAGATGCAGGAAGATTCGATTACTCTAACCAAGAAGACATTGAGAAATTGGACCACTGACCTTAAAGGTCCATTTCCTACTAATGTTCCACAGCAGACTTTGGCCATCGAAGGTCCACCTCAGCCTTTGGCTATCACATATCCAATGGATTCTAGGAGGCACTGGCCAATACAGAAGATTAGTGACCAACAGATTAGAGAAAAGAGACAGAAGGGATTATGTTTTTCCTGTGATGCTAAATGGCAACCAGGACATAAATGTGCTACACCTAAATTGTTCTATTTGGAAATGCCTGAGGATTCAATGGTTCAATTTGAATCAGGACCTGCTGATCAGATATCTGCATCTTCGTCTGATGAGGCTGGTCAAGCAGTATTAGATCTCCTCCAAACTAGTCCAAAACCATAGATTTCTTCCGAGGTCTTGCCACATATCTCTTTTTATGCAATGTCTGGGGCAAATGGTCCTCAAACCATGAGATTATATGCCACTATTGGGAAACTTCAGTTGATTATCCTTGTGGATAGTGGTTCAACTCACAACTTTGTGGACTTATCTGTAGCTAAGCAGTTGAGCTGGGTTAGTCGAGCTATATCTAACATTCCAGTTAAAATTGCTAATGGTGATATGGTGTATTGCCAGGGAAAGATGTCTGATGTGGTTTTTAAATGTCAGGGGTTGGAGTTCATTAAAGATGGATTTGTATTGGGGTTGGGAGGATGTGATATGGTCTTAGGAGTTCAATGGCTGAAATGTTTGGGTGATATCAGCTGGAATTTCAATAACTTGTCTATGACTTTCTGTTATCATAACAAATTTGTTACTTTAAAAGGAATTGTGCCACCGACGGATTCTTTGGTGTCTCTTACTACTCTATCTAATTTGCAGCCTTGTGAGAGACATGGATTACTCTTGGATCTTATGGAGGTTACACAACCTGAACTTGTTTCTTGTTTTCCTTCTGCAATTTCAGTAGTATTATCTACTTTTCAGGTATTTTTGAAGAACCAAAAGGATTACCCCCTCCAAGATCTCATGACCATCAAATCAATCTTAAAGAGGGCACAGTGCCAGTCTCTTTAAAGCCTTATAGATATCCTTACTTCCAGAAATCTGAGATTGAGAAAATAGTGCAGGAATTGCTTGCTTCTGGGGTTATTAGGACTAGTATGAGTCCTTTTTCAAGTCCAGTGCTTTTGGTTAGAAAAGCTGATGGAAGTTGGCGAATGTGCATTGATTATAGAGGAGTAAACAAAGCCACTATCAAAGACAAATTTTCTATACCTGTAATTGATGAATTACTTGATGAGTTACATGAGGCTGTCATCTTCTCCAAATTGGACCTGCGATCTGGTTATCACCAAATCAGAATGGCAGAGAAGGATATCCAAAAGACTGCTTTTAGGACACATGAAGGCCACTACGAGTTTTTAGTAATGCCTTTTGGGCTTACTAATGCTCCAGCCACCTTCCAAAGCTTGATGAATGAAGTGTTTAGGCCATTTTTAAGGAAGTTTATCTTGGTTTTCTTTGACGATAGACTGGTTTATAGTAAGAATTTGGATGAGCATGTGAGACATCTGACAGCTACTCTGGAGTTGTTAAAACAACACCAACTTTTTGCAAAAAAATCTAAGTGTTGTTTTGCTGTTTCAGAAGTGTCTTATTTAGGACATATTATCACCAGAGAGGGAGTGAAGACTGATCCTAAGAAATTGGAAGCCATGCTTCGATGGCCTACTCCCTCCACTGTTAAAGCACTGAGAGGTTTCTTAGGCCTCACTGGCTATTACAGGAAATTTATTAAAGGGTATGCTTCAATTTCAGCACCACTCAACAGGTTGTTACAGAAAGATGGTTTTTCTTGAACTGAAGAGGCTGATCAGGCTTTTAAAACTTTGAAACAAATGGTCACCAACCCACCTGTTTTGTCTTTACCAGATTTTTAGGAGGTGTTCATTATCGAATGTGATGCTTCTGGTACCGGAGTAGGAGCTGTTTTGTTACAGAAAAATCATCCAATTGCTTTCTTCAGTGCAGTTCTTAAAGGTAGAGCACTACTACTTTCTACATATGAAAAGGAATTTTTTGCATTAGTGTCAGCTATTAAGAAGTGGAGGCCGTATCTTCTTGGACATTTCTTTGTTGTTAAGACTGATCATTATAGTCTTAAGTTCTTGTTAGAGCAGAAGGTTGGTACTCCTTTCCAGCATAAATGGTTATCCAAACTCATTGGATATGATTTTATTGTGGAGTATAAGCAAGGCAGTACAAATGTAGTTGCAGATGCCCTTTCTAGGCAGGAACAACATTCACCTGTTACTAGTCTTGTTTTATCATTAATGGCATTATCAGTCCCTTCTCCTGATTTCTTTGACTTAATTA
Source organism: Euonymus europaeus (assembly GCA_963580455.1). Classification (NCBI taxonomy): domain Eukaryota; kingdom Viridiplantae; phylum Streptophyta; class Magnoliopsida; order Celastrales; family Celastraceae; genus Euonymus; species Euonymus europaeus. The sequence continues at coordinate 8,178,196 of OY756961.1, read as the reverse complement.
AATCTTCCTATCCATTGGATCCAGAGCTGACTATTTTGCTTTCTCAATTTGAGGATAAAGAAATCACTGCTATTGGTAAATATACTTTCTAGCATGGGTTGCTTTATTATAAATCAAGGATTGTAGTCCCTAAAGTTCCTACTGTGATAGTTCTAGTTTTGAGCTATTTCCATTCTTCACCCATAGCTGGCCATAAAGGCTATGAGAAGACTGTTCATAGGATTAGGAGGGAATTCTGCTGGAAGGGTCTCAAAACAGATGTGAAGGAGTATATCAAGCATTGTGATGTCTGTCAACTTACAAAAGTTCAGAATTCTCTTCCTGGAGGACTTTTGCAGCCTTTACCAATTCCTACTGTTATATGGACAGATATTAGCATTGATTTTATTGATGGCCTTCCAAGTTCATATGGTAAGTCTGTGGTGTTTGTAGTGGTGGACCGCTTATCTAAATACGCACACTTTATGGCCTTATCACATCCTTATTCGGTTGCTAGCGTGGCTCAAATATACTTTGATGTGGTGTTTAAGCTTCATGGAATCCCACAGAGAATTGTTTCAGATAGGGATCCTGTATTCACCAGCATATTTTGGAAGACTTTATGGAATTTACAAGGAACTCAATTGAATATGTCTACTCCTTACCATCCACAATCAGATGGGCAGACTGAGACAGTGAACAAAGCTTTGGAGCAATATCTGAGATGTTATATTCATCATCAGCCCAAAGCTTGGGTTAAGTGGCTCCCACTTGCTGAATTTTGTTACACTACTACCAAACATAGGAGCACTCAGTTTACTCCTTTTGAAATTGTATATGGAATTACACCACCTACTTTGAGTAGTTATGTTCCAGGCACTACTGCAGTGGACAGTGTGGATTGTTACCTCAAAAGTAGGGAGGAAACTCTTGTTCTTTTACGGCATAATTTGGAAAAAAGTCAGAACTCTTACAAAAAGTTTGCTGACAAAAAGAGGGTTCATGTTGAGTTTTTTGTGGGAGATTGGGTTTATATCAGATTGCAGCCTTATAGGCAAGTATCTGTGGCACAAAGGAGGTGTTTGAAGTTAGCTCCAAGATTTTTTGGACCATTTCAGGTGGTTTGTAGAATTGGTACAGTGGCTTATAAGGTATTATTACCTGAAACTTCCAGAATACATCCTGTATTCCATGTATCACAACTAAAGAAAAGGGTGGGTAGTAATTGTTCAATTTCACCTATTTTACCTCCAGTGGATACAGAAGGGCAGATTCTTCCTTTCCCTGAGAAGGTTTTGTAGAGAAGATTGGTTCAGAAGGGCAATCAAGGTGTAGCTGAGGTTTTAATTCAATGGGCTGGTCAGAGTGAAACTGATGCAACTTGGGTTCTATATAGTGAGCTAGCTACAAGATATCCTAACCTTGTGGGCAAGGTTTTTTAAGGGGAAAGGATTGTCAAGAGGCTGCCAAGCTGTTAGTTTGTCAGGGGAAGTTTTGGAAATGCAAGGATTTCTGTGGCAGTTAAGTTTGTTAGACTGATCAAGGGGGGAGGTTCTGGCGTTGATTGGAAGCTAGATTGTAATCGTTGGATTAAAAGCTATTTTTTTGTATAAATAAGCTTTACAGCTTCTTGGAAATCATTGAAGAAATATAATGAGTTTTTCCTCTATTTCCTACTGTCCTAGTTTTTTCTGTTATTAGTATAGAAGCTACTGCATCTTCTTGATTGATCAAGAAGAGGGTTCTTGAGATAGAATCCTTACAATGGTCAACATCTATAATGTTTGACACCTGCATCAAAAAATAATTCTAATTATGATATATTTTAGAGAAAAATACCAGAAGGATTGAAATAAAGCATCTAAATCTAATTAAGAAAAATTCAAAAACTACAAACTAGGCACATAGATTACATAAATAAATATAAACAAATTGGAAAATATATGACCAGATTGAAGAAAAATTATAAACTTAAATCATGTGACGAAATAACTTGATTCATGGTTGTCAAATTTCAAAAATGGAAAATAAGGTCTCAAAAAAAATTATGGCCTCTATTACTGGCGATTCCAAATTAACATCCTGGTTTGCATTCATGTAAATGTTTCCCCTATGTATTTCAATTGTATGAACACAAGCACAACCACTCCATGACCAACCCCTAAACCTGAACCAAATATATAAGCATAACCATCAAATGAAACGAATAATATCAAAAGAAAAGCTAATTTTACATCTCTCTTTTTTCATTAACCTAGAAATGCATTCAACAGTTGTTCTATAAAATGCTGATCCAATCATTATGAAACTAATTAACAGTAGAAATTACTTTTCAAGAAAAAAAATGTTTTAGTTCCACTCCATTCCGAAAGATAGGAAGCAATATATATCAAGAAACAATACCTTATCCCAACCATAATTATTCCATACAAGAGAGAAGTCTTCATTGATGTGAAAAGGACCATTTCCATGAAACAATGCTATGCTACAACTGAGTCCTGGACCTCCGCTCAACCATATTACAACTGGGTCATCCTTAGCAGCTCTTGATTCAAAAAAATAGTAGAACATCCTAGGGAAAAAAGTTTTAATTGATTACTAGAAGTTAGAACAGGGAAACATGAAGAATTTATCTAAGAAACAACAATATAATTAAGTCTTGCTAACTACCTCGCATCCCTTGTACTTGGAATCCGATAATAACCAACATGGTGACCAAGCATTTGAACAGAAGCATAAGAAGTATGAAGAGAGGGGAACTTGAATTCCTTCTCGATAAGTCTTGGAGCGGAAAGGTTATCCTTGATTGTGCTAATATTGAAGTTAAGTGATCTTTTGATCATTTTTGCAGAAGAAAAGTGGTGCCTAGTGTTTCTGGCATACACAAATAATGAGGTGGAGAAAAAATAAAAAAGAATAGGAGAAAGCAAGATGTTAATAAAAGTCGATGCCATTATTGTTTTTAAACTAAAGGAATACAATTGTACTATATGATAGGGTATTTATAAGGTTCTTATTAAAGAATGCATAGGGTATTTATAAGGTTCTCATCAAGGATGACAGATGTTTAAAGAAAAAACCAAGGCGATTTAGTTTGTCCTGTGGGTTGTTGCCCTTTTATTTTTCTTATTCTATGTTGATTCTTGGGTCTTATAATTTATCTTGCTATGTGAACAATATACAACTTGCATATTGTGTGAAGATTTTTGAATGTGCATATTTTTCTCTAAATGCCAAATTGATCACATCGAAAGTTCAGCCAAACATAGTTGTCCTCTATGATAAAATAAGACTAGGGATATAAAAAAACAAGAGAAACCCACATGAAAGTTGGATTTTTTTGACTGAAATTAATTGACAGTTGGTTTTTGTCTCTTAACTATGGCAGTTTTCTTTGATCATCACCAGCTGCTATCGCTACAGATTCTTCCAAATCCTGCCCCTTTCTAATTATTTATTTCTCACTTCACTCATCTACTCCAGAAAAAGTTCAAAATTTCCAATTAAACCTATCTAATCGCATTTGAATATTAATTTTTTTTAAAAAAAAGTGACAGTGAAGAGTACTTACTCACCATGTTGCCAAGCTCAATTCCAGAACATAAACACATATCCTCAAATCCTTCTTGAGCTGCAATTCAATATCAAATACTTATTTCAACCTAAAAATGTGTTCTCTTTACCCAATAATTGACTAAAATAAATGGAAGAGATAGAAGAGAGGAGATTACTATAAGTTTTTACAAAAGCAGTGAACAGTTGATCCATGCGCACATTCTTGGTGGCGTTTCTAGAGCAACAAAGAGTAGTTTTTCGTAGGCTCCTAAATTTCGACACTCGAGAGCTAGGTTGATCCTCTGAGAAGAGAGCAGGTGCTATTGATTTGTGGCGTGCATTTTATACCTAAACAGTAAACTCTAATTCCATTACAATTGTAAAATAAATAAAAAACGGGAGAATCGCCAGCCGATCCACTTTTGTGAACTTATCAAGGTGTAGGTCTATCACAAAATTTATTTGAAGGTCCATCAAATTTACTATAACTTTTGTATTTTTTTTCATAAATAAATTTTAAAATGTTTTATTTTTCAAAATACATGATAAATTTTTTAAAAAATTACATGTTCAAACTTAGCTCGTAAAATTCTCTTTAACAATACCAACCATCGATAGTTTTTCATTTTTGATAAAAGAAGGCGGTACCTCTATAGTTTATTAATAGCGTCGCTTATGGTGGAGAAATACCTTGATAATTTGGGAAAAGAAAAGCAGCTTAAAAGTACAGCAACATATAAGACAAGAAATCATCGATAGTTTTTAATGTACTTTTTTTATTATATTATTTTTCAAAAATAATTTAATTAGTATATCTGTTATGTAATTGTATTTTTTTTTCACTACTATAACCTTTTTTTTGTATGGGAAAAAGTTTATAGTAGTGAAAAAAACATGATAAGTATTAGACTCTAAGGGAAACTAAAGGGAATGGATTCACTACTATAACCTAAAAAATAAGAGTAAAATCCTAAGGGGAATGAATTTGCTAAACCCTAACAGACTCCTGAATCGTATTTTCATGTTGTAACCTAAACAATAAGTGTTAAACCCTAAGGGGAACGAATTCGCTAAACCCTAACAGGCTCGTATATCGTATTTCACGATACAACCTAAACAATAATTAGTGTTAAACCCTAAGAGGAACGAATTCGCTAAATTCTAATGGGACTCGTGTATCGGATTTTCATATTATAACTTAAATAATAAGTGTTAAATTCTAAGAAAAATGAATTCGTTAACCCTAATAGACTCATGTATACTCAGCACATTGATTAAGACAATAAAATAATTAATTAAAAGAGAAATATTAATATATTTTTCTAAATTAAATTTCCTTCATTTAATATGTACTTTTCTTAAAACCCTCCAACATTGCCATAAATTTAGAAAATAAAAGTCAAATTAATTAAAAAAACTTAATAATTAGACTAGGTTGCAAATAAGTTTAAATGAGTTAGCTTACTTTTAATAATTCTCATAAAATAGACATAATTACAATTTTGCCATAAATAAAAGTTTGCGGCCCATTTTCTATTATGTGGGCTAGTCCATTATGCTAGACATGCCCACTTTCATTTTTTAAAAGACCACTTTAATTTTGTAGATTAAGGTATTTTTGGGTCAAAGAAATGCAACATGCCATTACAAATTTAAAATAAAGTCCCTAATAATATCATATTTGCATATATCGTTTGAATAAGCTGGCATGATAGAATGAGCAAAGACCTAAGACATAGGAAAATGATATTTACCTTGTGGCTAAAGTATCCATAATGGATGTTGTAATGACAAAAAATGCCCTTTGACTTGTTGACCAATCAATACAGTGCCAAGTCAATAAGACCGGGTGAACACAAAGACACGTTAGTAAGTTTTGGTAATAGTAGGGCCTCCGCCCGTCGAATATATATTTGTAAGAGACTACCCACCTATCTGAGGTAACACATTTAAATGTTATTCTTTCATACAACATTCACCAATGACCATCATTGCTCGCTAGGCATAAAGTCGCGCATCTCTGTCTGACATCTACGTTATATGTGGACCTCTGATAACACTACTCCCTCGCTCACTTGCCAATAGTAGGTGACCAAACCTATTAGCTAACCAAAGGTTCCATCCATCAAACATATATGTACCAAAAACATATCAGCTGCCATCTTACCTCACATCAGAACCCCTCCCTATTACTTGACATTGTACCCCATGACCTGAGACCATACCTACAAACTAGACATTGTCTCCTACCCAGTAGACCCCTAGCTTGCTAGAGACTTGCGCCAGCCGTCTGACGTCCTTATTCCACCTTTCTACCCTTGTAGTAGCTTGATACTTGCGCCAGCCATTGAGCCTTGTCCTATCAATCCCGAATTACGTAAATACTATTCAGTGGCTATGTTAGAAATACCCCTCCACTTTCTACAGTTAGGGGGCATGCTTAGCAGAGCCTAAATAGTCCATCACTACAAAGTCACCCAAGTTTAAGAGAACTATCCTCAGCCAATCTAGCCACCCTAAATCCCTACCCTAGCCACCAAAAGCTCATCGTAGTATTCTTCAACCTCCAAACTATCGCCCCACTCTCCATTATTCTATCCCTTCATTATTATTGCATAAATTTTCCATCCTTACTTATTATTTCTATTGTTTGTTGCCAGAAAAACTACTTACTCGCACACCAAAGCTTGTTTGGAAGGTAACCCGCCTGTGCCTTAGTATTTCAGTTTAAGTCATTTTGTCAAGTCATACCTTTAGGTGGTCCACCTTAGCATACCTCAAAAAATTCAATGATTGTAGAATTGGGTATCTACAATTTAACGCCCACTGTCACTCCAGACGTGGGAACCCTGAGTGACGTAATGGCCCAAATGGCTGTTATGCGAGAATAGATGCAATAGACTACCAATTACTGAGCCTTGGTGTAATGCGAGAATGAGAAACTGGGCAAACATAATGGTAAATGATTGGCAAACAGGGTTGCTATCTCGTATAACCGATCAAATGAGCGTGCTTTACCTGATGAAGTAATAGAACCTTTCATCATCTCGTCGTTGGGCATCGGGTTAAGAAGATACTTTACCCTGGAGGAGACTATGGGACAGAACATCTCACCCTAGCATAGGGAAGAAGCCTTGAACTCATACAATGGCTTATGATAGAATGATCAGCCTATTCCCAATGAATAGAGGCAGCCGCCACTGCTGATTCATACTAGCCCAAGGGTATTCCCATCCCCAAATCAAGCACATACAAAAAGAACGACGACTGATCTGATATTGTAAAAGATAATCGAGTTTGGGGCCAAGCTAAACAGAGTCCTTGGGGTGGTAAAAATGCTAGAAAGAGCTTCCCCAACTATTATGCTGACTCTCTGTTCACTGAAGACATCACTAAAGCCAAACCACCTGCATTATTCGCACCCCCTATAATGAGGTTCTACGAAAGAAACATCGATCTAAGCGAGCATGTTGCCCACTACAAACAAAAGATGTTGGCAACCGCCGTCCCTGGAGATGTGATGAAAGCTTGAATGTGCAAAGGGTTTGGGTCAAGTTTGACCAAAGCCGTCCTATAATGGTACATTAGTTTACAAGTAGGCATAATATCCTCGTTGCCCGATTGGTCGACTATTTTTTGATGTACTTCGCTAGCAGCCGAATGATACTCAAATGCTCAGAAGAACCATTTAAGGATATACAGGCCAAAGGCGAGTCAATCAAAGATTTCATCATTAGGTTTAACAGAGAGAGGGTATTGAACCCCAACAGCAATCTAGAAACAACTTTCACACCTTCAAGAATGACGTCTTGTTAAATGCTAGCCTCTACGAGCAGATAACCAGGTATGATTGTCAGAGCATGAAAGATGTAATTCCCCGTGCCACCATCTAGATCAAGTGGAAATAAGATGCTCATTGTCACCCCATGAGGAATAGTGATGACTAGCAAGACGAGAAGCGAGGTCATTGAGATGATAGATAGAATTCTCGATTCCCTAACTTCAGAACACGAGATGAAATTCTCCAACAACCGTAGAAAACTTACTTTGTGGTCGTCTTCACCAAAATGGGTAACAAGGTAAAATGGCCAGAGAAAGTGCTGCCAAGTGACATAGATGAAAGTAAATGGCGTTACTTCCATCGCGAGTTTGGGCACACAACCCTGAACTATATAGCATTGAGGTACGAAGTGGTAAATCTCAAGAAAAAGAGACATTTGATAGAATTTTTGGCAGATAAGGAAAAAGTAGCACTTGCTAAGGTGGTCGAACCTTGCAAACCAAAATCGATGAGAACGATTGAAGTCTATGACACTAGAAGAAAGATCCATGGGGGATAACATTCTCGAACACTCCATCAAAATAGACAAGATTGTTGGAGGATATGAAGTTCGTGATATATCATATTCAGCTGCAAAAAAATAGGTAAGACAGGCGATCAACCCTATCATTAGAAAATGTTGCATTGCTAAAACTCCCAAGAATTAGGTTATAACCTTTGAAGATAACGGGGCGATCAATCTGTTTAACCCTCACCATGATGCCCTTGTCATTGCCCTCCACCTCGTAAATTGTAAAATTAGGAGGATCTCATTGGATGACAGGAGTTCAACCAATATACTCATGTTAAATTGTTTGAAGCAGATGTTGTCTGAAGAATTGTTCATTATTCGGCGATGAACGACCCTCTATGGTTTCTACGGAGAAAGCAAAATCACTAAAGGAGAAATTGCTTGCTAGGAGGGGTCAACATCCACACATGATTCCTGGTCCTAAACTGCCAATCCACTTACAATATTATATTGGAAAGGCCATGGCTCTATGCGATGAGGTCATTCCTTCAACATATTACCAAGTCTTTAAGTCCCCTATTAACATTGGCATCAAGGAAATCCATGGAGAGCAGCTAGCTTCCCAAAAATGTTATAAAAATGTAACAAAAAATAAAAAGAAATAGCCTCAATTATAGCAATACAGCAACAAGTAGCTGTTGACGAGCACAGTGTCCATGATATGGAATCATTGGATGAGGTTGCAATCCGTGTAGAGTTCCCTGAAAGGAAAGTCCAACTTGGTTCTCACTTGCCTAAACCCATGAGGAGTAGAATGATTGAATTCCTAATGAAATACCAACACTGTTTTGCTTGGTTCTATGCAGACATGACTGGGATTGATCCAAATATAATTCAACATAGGCTCTAAGTAGATTGCGATCAATTGCCGATTAAACATAAAAGAAGAAAGTTCGTCCCAATGCGCAATCGTATAATCAAAGAAGAGGTTGAACATATAATGGATAACTTGGTATGTTTCTCATTTTATTTTAATTTGGCTTGCTTGGGTTTTTGGTAAAATAAATGAAGAGTTACTAATTGACATCTAAATGTGTGTGTACTTATCCCATGTAATGCCATGACCTGGGAATGCAACTGATGACATCTTCACACGTCACTAATAAAGCTCTCACATGTCATCACTTAAATGGAATTCTACCCAAAATTTGATAGCACCTTCTCATATATTGAAGAGTGTCAACCTAGACAAATGTGCACCAATCATATAGCAAAATAATTCCATATTCTTAGCAGAGCCTCAGGCCAACTATCACATTCACAAACTAAGCAGGACCTTAAGCCATCTATTGACATTCAATCCACAACTTAAATAAGACCTCATGTCATCTATCAGCATGCAATCCATGTAAACGTCACAAGTATCGAACGTAATAACACAATGACCCATGGTCCACATACTCGATCCAAGAGTCTCGATCACACGGGGCACCCTTCCGACTTTCAATCATCCATAGCGAGAAGGTACTACAACACAGGTATCATAACATACAAATTGAAGTACTAAATATACTAAAATGGACATAAACATAGGAAAATAATTCAATTGACCCTAGTACTTCAGGATGACCTATCCATGTCATGTATGCCCCTTATGATTGGCAACTTGGCTAATAGTACTAGTCTCACATGTGGGGATAAACAAAAGGATCAATAGAGATAATTAAAGAGTACAATATAACTAGAGACAGGTGCAATAATATGATATCTAACATCATGAATACCAAACACAGGGAATAATATCACCATACGGGACCCTAACTTGGCCCACTGTCATCCTTGTTCTCAGTGGGACCCTGAACAACCCAAAGAAATCATCGTATGAAGCACCAAGCACATATGAAATCCTAAAGTAACCCCACAATGTTCCTGTACTCATTAGAACATTGACTGGCCCAACGACATTCCACATTTCACACATCAATACCTAGGAGATGTACGACTCCATATACACCATCTACTATGCAACTACAATGCGTGTCCAACATGTTTGCAAATACATTATATATATATATATATTTCTACATGCAAAAATTTATCCAAATCCTCTAATAATTGATAACAAGGGGTTCGTTCTTCCTTAGGCACAATTGAGGAAAGAACACAAATGTAAAGACCCGTGAAGGATTGTAAAGCTCAACAATTGAAAATAATAAAAAATGACAGTGAAAGAAATGAAAATTTCCCGACCTTGTTATCCAAGCAAAACATAAATCGCTTACCCAACTCTAGGATTTTGGCTTTTTCTAACATATCAATATGGCAAAACTCACTCATTTTATCTCACTCATAACACTAATTTCATATATCAACATTAATAATTCAAGAAAATCAAGAAACTCACCCTTCCCTCTCTAGAAATCAATAAATCCTTGAATCCCTAACAAATCAAGCTTGTAGATCAAATCAACAATGGAACCTATCAATAGAACTAGAAACAAGCTTTAAATCAACTTCCTTAACCACTAAATCCATCTTTTTAAGGATTAATAAAAAACCACTGAAAACTTACCTCAAATCTTGAAATTTTTGAAGAGTCTTGCTAAACCATGCCTAGTTACTCATGAATCCACCAAATCCAAGCCAAAATTCTCCAAGATCAAGTGTTTCACCCTTCTTTTTCATCCTTCTCTCTATTCTTTGTCTCTTTTGAAAAAACTTGCAAAAACCCACATTTTCCTGTATGTTCTCTGCTTCTTAAAGTGCATATATTGCGTAGGTGTCTGGACAAGAGGTGTCCAACCTGCAGCCCCCAAGCTAGGCTTAAGTGTCTGAACACCTAGAAGGGTTGTCCCAAAATCCCTATTTTTCAAAAAAAAATTCAAGTTTGGGTCGGGGTTTTACATCTCTTCCCCCCGTAAAGAGATTTCATCCCCAAAATTTAACAAACCTACCTGAATTCTCGAACAAATTCAGGTACTTCTCCATCATCTTCGACAAGAGCTCGCAAGTTGCTTCTTGCACACCGTGGTACCTCCACGAAACTTTAACCATTGGTATCACACTTGATCATGTGACCTTTTCTTGTTGATCCAAAATCTTCACTTGTTCAAGAGTGTAATTCCTATCTTCCTCCACTCTATTATAGTCCAATCTAATAAGTTTGAAATATTTGGCTAGTATTTTCAAAGAATAGATACATGGAATACACTGTGAACCTTTTCCAACTTCGGTGAAAGTGCAAAACGTTAGGCGATTAGTCCCACAAGTTTGTGAATCTCGAATGGATCCACAAACCGTGGTGCAATTTTATATTGATTATTGTATCTCTGAATGCCATCTCGTGGACTAACTTTCAAAAAACTTTGAAAAATTGAATATGTTTATATGGATACCAAGTAAACAATAGTGCGACACAATATTTTTATGAGAAAAACCCTGAATCAATTCAAGGAAAAAAAACTTTTGCTATCTGAAGCCACCAAACTTTAAGAAATGCACTATAACCATGCGTTACAAGAATCACCTAGAGCTAGGATCTAGACACATACCCTAGTATCTTGCTTGAGTTTTATGATCCAACCTTCACCAAGTAGAAGCTTCCACCAATTGCTCTAGACTTGCACTACAGACTTTAATCTCTAAGAACATATACAAATGCCCTCAAAGATATATGCATGATTGAAAATACTTTTCAAATCAAAAACTCACTCAAAGAGTGCACATAAAAATTGCTTAAAGAATATAATTCTCTTTCAAAGCATAGGAGATAGAAGTCTAAACTAAAACTAGGGTTTAACTAATATATAGGAAAGTCAACCAAATTGATATGCAAAATCTTATTCCTAAAAGTTAGGTAAAGATTGCCAGTTAATCAATTAAAACAAAGGGCCAGGAAAAAAAAGAAATTGACTTCCTTAATAAAAAGAATTGATTATCTCTAAAATAAGGAAGGAAATCATTCTTTAAAATGGGAAATAATCAATCCTAAAACCTTAAAGATTTTGTCTCAATCAATCAATCAGTTAAATCAATTATTTACATAAAAAATACCAGAATCTATGTCATAAAAGTATGTATTTAACAACCTACAACACATGATTTAAATCCTATATAATGTGGATCTCAGCTAGTCTAAAAATCACATTACATTCATGATTACAATGTCAAGCATATTGTTACATTAAATATCCTAACACACTTTGTCACCAAACTCAAACTCTAATAGTCTTCTCCTCTTATCCGCATAGTATTGCTATCTACTATGAGCAGTGAGTAAATGCTTCTTGATCTCCTCAACCCTTTCGTTCACCTCTTTCACCATTTCGGGTCCTAACACCACTTTCTCGTCTACCTTTGCCCAACACAAGGGTAACCTTGAAGGCCTCCCATAAAGTGCCTCAAAAGGTCTCATACCAATAGTACTCTAAAATGAGTTATTATACACAAACTCACAAATACCAAGTATTGCTCCCAACTTTTGCCAAAATCTTTTATGCATCCATGCACTATATCCTCTGAGATCTAGATAGTCCTCTCACTCTATCCATCACTTTTCGGGTGATATGATGTGACAATCGAGCCTAAATATTGGTACTAGAACATCTTTTTAAAAGTTTCTCATTTGTGTTAGGCATGTCTAGGCGTAGTGTCAGGTGCGCCTAGAATAGATTTAGAGAAATTGAAATGCCGAATTAGGCACCTAAGCATTCATAACCAGGCACCCAGGAGCTCCTAGTACAAGGGCTAGAAGAGGAATTTAATATGGGGAGCCTAGGCGCACCCCACGATTTTTCTTGGCTTTTGACCCTGAAACAAATAGAGAGATGGCATTTTCTAGTTCCACCCAACCTCAGAGAGAGAGAAACTCAAGAGAGTGTGAATATTCCTTAGGATTTCAAGCTTTGATTGAAGATTTGGAGGAGCACAATATAAGATTAGGAAGGATTATTTAAGATTGAGTTGAGTTTTCCAAAGATCTAGAAACTTGGTTTTGCCTAAACTTGTAAGAATCCTTCATAAGACAGGTGTCTTAATAAGTTGATGTAAGACTTGTTTGTGGTTACATTTTTAAGATTGATTGTTGTTTTGAGGTTTAAGTTTGATTTTGATTGAGATTGAAGAGTTGGTCGTTGCTAGAGTGAGAAATGTGAGAACTTTTGATTCTCTTGAGTTATTCACGTTGTTATGTGTTATTGGTGATAAATGTTGGGTCATTTATTCTCAGATGGTCTTGGAAGTGAGTGCGATCACAAATTATTATATGAGCATGTTTATACTTTTATGATGGATTCTTGCAGATAGATGGCCTGAGGCCATACCTAAGTTGCGAAATGCATGTTAAAATGATGATCGAAGGCCTTTGTTTAGCTATTGATGTGATTTATGATTAAATGTTACCCGTATTTGCAAGTTGGTGTTCTCCGATTTATTGGGAGATGTTGTTGGTTTCTATGGTGAGTTGAGGCTAACTTAGTTGAAAAATTACTTGGTTTAATAAATTCGTTGGATTTGTGGATGTTGACAAGGAACCACATTGACGGCATAATTTGGTAGATAAAGTAGCACTTCCAAGGTTGGGATGTTACAATTTGGTGTTAGAGTGAGATTCGGTAAAATATGATGTGTGAATGGGTTCGAGGTGTGAGAATTATGTGATAGTAACTCTCTAGGTCATGTCACGACCTCTGTAGATTTAGTATATTTTCTTTTCTCCTATAAATCCTCATTAGTTATTTTTTACTGAGTATTGTGATATGTTGTGGCATAGATGGATACTCATAGATCGACTAGAATAACTTGGGTTGTTGAGTCCTCTATTGTTGGAGGTAGTTAAGGAAGGCATTGGGGCCAAGGTAGTGGTAGAGGTGCAGCGTGCACCACTAGGCATACTTCTAGTATGCAGGAATGAATTTCGACGTTGGAAATAAAGACTAGGGAAGATGAGATGGCTGATGAAAAGCTACGTACTGATGATGGTGTCCAGCCAGGTGGACAAGAGAGGACTCTAGACATTTGTGCGATGCAAGTGCAGACACCACCCGGGGTATAGGTTGCTCCTATTACTATTGTGGGGCAGCCAATGACGTTGAAGGCCCTAGCCAGTACTGTCATGAATCTAGCTCAGATAGTGCAGGCATAGGTGTAGACACAAGCAAATACCCTAGCACATGTGGTCAACTCCAAGAGTTTGTACAGAGATTCTGACATTTGGGGCTAGTATTGAAGTTGATATGCCTCAGAGACCCAGAAAGTGAACATACGAGGTGGATCAATTGTGGAGGACCAATCCTTTGACCTTTTTCAGAAAGGGAGAGGGACAAGAGGCCAAGGAATTATTCAGCCAGTTTGATACTTTGGGGATACCTAATGATAGACGAGAGAAATTGGTTTTCTACTATCTCAGTGGAGTAGCTCATGAATGGTGGAATTCTTTGGGCCACTGGAGAAATGAATTGACTTGGGCATTGTTTGAGTTGTTGTTCATGCAATGATTTGTGTCGTACCCCTTCCAGACGAAAAAAGTCAAACAATTTTGGGAATTTTTTTGAAAATGACCTAGTTGACAAAGATTTTTGGAGAAATAACCTTGTTTGAAACTTTCTGGAGAAATGACCCATTCTGTACATAGAAGTACCAGAATATCCTTATGAAATACTTAACAAATTTCTCTCACTTTCAAACTAAAAACAGAAACAACATCGAAGCTCGACATCAAAGCTTCCCTTTTAGTTTCAAAAAAACATTTACGTCAACAAATTGTGTTTTTTTGAATACGTTAAGACCCATATATCACTGGGTCTTGATAATTTTAGTTTATTTTATTTATGAAAATAAATATCAAGCTTTTTTACGTCTGTATAAGAGATTTCTGAGTTCTTTTTTTTTTCTATGTTTGAGCACTTTTTTTTTGCGTATATATAATGAACAACCAAGAAAAATGGTACACGACCAAGAAAAATTGGGCACGACCAAGAAAAAATGTGCACAACCATTTTTTCTTGGTCGTGCACCATTTTTTATTGGTCTAGCATGATTATTTTACGTTTATATAGTGCACAACCAACAAAAAATGATGCATAACTAAGAAAAAATTTGGCACGACCAAGAAAAATTGTTCACAATCATTTTTCCTTGGTGGTGTACTATTTTTCTTGGTCATGCACCATTTTTTATTGATCTAGCATGATTATTTTTCGTTTATATAGTGCATAACCAACAAAAAATGATGCATGACGAAGAAAAAATTATGCACGATCATTTTTCCATGGTCGTGCACTATTTTTTATTAGTATAACATGATTATTTTTTGTTTATATAGTGCAGAACCAAGAAAAAATGAGACAGAACCAAGAAAAAATTTGGCATGACCACGAAAAATTGGGCATGACCATTTTTCCTTTTTGTTTTTTTGGTCGTGCACCATTTTTTATTGGTCTAGCATGATTATTCTTCATTTATATAGTGCACAACAAAGAAAAAATGATGCATGACCAAAAAAAAATTTGACACGTGCAATATTTTTTATTGGTCTACCATAATTATTCTACGTTTATATAGTGCACAACCAAGAGAAAATGATTCATGAGCAAGAAAAAGTTTGGCACGACCAAGAAAAATTATGCACAATAATTTTTCCTTAGTCGTGCGCCATTTTTTATTGGTCTAGCATGATTATTCTATGTTTGTATAGTGCACAACCAAGAAAAAATTTGACACAGTCAAGAAAAATTGTGCACAGCCATTTATATTGGTCTAGCATAATTATTCTACGTTTATATAGTGCACAGCAAAGAAAAAATGATGCATGACCAAAAACAAATTTGACACGTGCACTATTTTTTATTGGTCTACCATAATTATTCTATATTTATATAGTGCACAACCAAGAGAAAATGATGCATGAGCAAGAAAAAGTTTGGCACGACCAAGAAAAATTATGCACAACAATTTTTTCTTAGTCGTGCACCATTTTTTATTGGTCTAGCATGATTATTCTATGTTTGTATAGTGCACAACCAATAAAAAATTTGACACAGTCAAGAAAAATTGTGCACAGCCATTTTATATTGGTCTAGCATAATTATTCTACGTTTATATGGTGCTCAACCAAGAAAAAATGATGCATGAGCAAGAAAAAATTTGGCACGACTAAGGAAAATTGTGCACTATTTTTTCTTAGTCGTGCACCATTTTTGTTGGTCGAGCATGATTATTCTACGTTTATATAGTGCACAACGAAGAAAAAATTAGGCAGGACAAATAAAAATTATACACAACCATTTTTTCTTGATTGTGCACTATTTTTTATTGGTTATGCACCATTTTTTATTGGTCTAACATGATTATTCTACGTTTATATAGTGCACAACCAAGAAAAATTTGGTACGATTAAGAAAAATTTGGCACGACCATTTTTCCTTGTTGGTGCACTATTTTTTCTTGGTCGTGCACCATTTTTTATTGGTCTAACATGATTATTCTTCTTTTATATAGTGCACGGCCAAGAAAAAATGATGTACGGCCAAGAAAAAATTGTGCACAACCATTTTTCCTTGGTCGTGCCTTATTTTTTCTTGATCATGCATCATTTTTTATCGGTCTAGCATGATTATTCTTCAATAATATAATGCACAACTAAGAAAAAATGATACAAGACCAAGAAAAATTTTGGCACGATCAAGTAAAATTATGCACAACCATTTTTGCTTGGTCATGCACTATTTTTTCTTAGTTGTGCACTACTTTTTATTGGTCTAGCATGATTATTCTATCTTTATATAGTGTAGAACTAACAAAAAATGATGCACGACCAAGAAAAAATTTGCCACGACCAAGAAAAATATTGCACAACCATTTTTCCTTGGTCGCGCACCATTTTTTATTGGTCTAACATGATTATTCTACACTTATATAGTGCATGACCAAGAAAAATTGTGCACAATCATTTTTCCTTGGTGGTGGACCATTTTTTATTGGTCTAGCATGATTATTCTACATTTATATAGTGCACAACATAGAAAATATGATGCATGACCAAGCAAAAATTTGGCATGGCCAAGAAAATTTGTGCCATTTTTCCTTAGTCATGCACTATTTTTTCTTGGTCGTGCACTATTTGTTATTAGTCTAGCATGATTATTCTACATTTGTATAGTGCACAAAAAAAAAAATTGTGCATGACGAAGAAAAAATTTGGCACGACCAAAAAAAATTGTGCACAACAATTTTTTCTTGGTGGTGCACTATTTTTTCTTGGTCGTGTACCATTTTAGATAGATCTAGCATGATTATTCTTTGTTTATATAATGCACAACTAACAAAAAATGATACCTGACTAAGAAAAAATTTGGCACAACCATTTTTCCTTGGTTGTGCATTATTTTTTTCTTGGTCGTGCCAAGTTTTTTATTGGTCTAGCATGATTATTCTTTGTTTATATACTACACAACAAAGAAAAAATGGTGTAGGACCTAGAAAAAATTTGTAACAACCAAGAAAAATTGTGCACAACCATTTTTGCTTGGTCATGCACAATTTTTTTTAGTCGTGCACCATTTTTTATTGGTCTAGCATGATTATTCTATGTTTATATAGTGCACAACCAAGAAAAAATGATGCTGACCAAGAAAAAATTTGACACGACCGATAAAAATTGTGCACAACCATTTTTCCTTGCTTGTGCATCATTTTTTATTGGTCGTACACCATTTTTTATTGATCTAGCATGATTATTCTACGTTTATATAGTACACAACCAAGAAAAAATAATGCATGACCAAGAAAAAATTTGGTATCACTAATAAAAATTGTACACAACCATTTTTCCTTGCTCGTGCATCATTTTTTATTGGTCGTACATCATGTTTTATTGATCTAGTATGATTATTCTACGTTTATATAGTGCACAACAAAGAAAAAATGATGCATGACGAAGAAAAAATTTGGCTCAAGCAAGAAAAATGGTTGTGTGAAAAATGTGCACAACCATTTTTCCTTGGTGGCGCACATATTTTTCTTGGCCGTGCACCATTTTTTATTGGCCTTGCATAATTATTCTACATTTATATAGTGCAGAACCAAGAAAAATTGATGCATGACCTAGAAAAAATTTGGCACGACCAAGATAAATTGTGCACCAACATTTGGCACGACTAAGATAAATTGTCATATAAGGGTATTCTTGTACTTCTATGCATAAAATGGGTCATTTCTCCAGAAATTTTTAAACAAGTTTCTCCAAAAATCTTTGTCAACTAGGTCATTTTTGCACAATTCCCAATAATTTTTGGAGTTAATATAAACTTCAGATATGATGGCGTCTCAGTACACCAAGGGGTATAAAGAATTGTAAAAGTTTGGAAAATAGTATGCTCTAACGGAAAATAGCAAGATAGTGAGATACCGAGACGAGTTACTTTCAAGCCTCAATAGGATGGTGTTAGAAACTAGAGTGTGGACTTATGACGAAACTATGGAGATGGCACATGCTTCGACTGTGAAAATCAAGGGCACAAGAAGATCTAGTGCAAGACTAATGCACCTAAATGCTTTGGGTGTGGGTTGATCAACCACAAGAAGAATGAGTGTCCACAAGTTAGCAAGGCCTAGAGCAGTCACAGCTACTGGGTATACCACCCAAGTTTTTCTCTCCATGGTTCCGTCTAGAGGGAGAGGACGAGGTGGAGCTAAGTAGCAGTAGATTCCTCAACAATAGCAAGTGTTGACTCATGGTTGAGCATATGCATTAAGGCATCAGGTGGCTCCTAGGCATCCCAACTTCATAGCAGGTACCTTTCTTATTTGAAATTTTTGAGCGAAAGTTTTATTTGATTCAGGGGCCACGACTTCTTTTATTAGTAGTCATTGACTCATGCATTAGAGTTGGAGATCTCGCCAATAAGGCGGATGTTTACCATATACATGCCATTTGGGAACTTTGCTCATTAGAAGTCATTTCATTTGATTGCAAATGTAGGTTTGGTGATGTAACTTTAAAGGCTAATTTTTACGTTATGGACTTCAAGGATTTTGATGTAATCCTTGGAGTGGATTGGATGACAAAACATCATGGGTTGTTGGATTTTTGGGAAAGGAAGATTACCCTTAGGTTTCCAGGAGGAGGAGTGATACAGTTGCGTGGATCGAAGGAGATTTTATATTTCCACTTTCTAAACAACTCTTTATATCAGGATTGTAATGTTGCAAGTTTGATGACTTCGGGCCTAGAGGCAATTTAGCTACATGTATTTTAGTTGTGGAAGAGTATATGTATGTTTTTTTAGAGGAGTTGCCCAAATTACCTCCAAATAGAGGAGATTGACTTTTTCATCGAGCTACATCTGAATGTGAAGCCAATTTTGATTATATTATATCGGATGGCTCCGACAAAGTTGAAGAAACTGATGACCCAGTTGAAAGAGTTACAAGATTTGAGATTCATGAAACTGGTGTGTGCCCGTGGGGAGGACCCGTATTGTTTGTAAAGAAGAAAGATGGGTCTTTGAGAATGTGTATGGACTACAGACAGTTGAAAAAGGTACGGTAAAGAATATGTATCCTTTACCACAAATAAGTGATCAGTTTGACCAATTGAGAGGTGCTAGGCATTTCTCTAAGATTGATTTGTATTTAGGGTACCATTAGTTGAGAATCAAGGATGAGGATATTTCGAAGATAGCGTATAGGACTCGGTATGGGCATTATGAGTTCCTGATAATGCTGTTTGAGTTGACAAATGTTCCAGCAATATTCATGGATTTAATGCAAAAGGTTCTTCACCCATTTTTGGACAAGTTTGTGGTGTTATTCATTGATGATATCTTAATTTATTCTACTGTGGTAGAAGAGCACGAGGAACACTTAAGAGTGGTACTTCAAACGTTGAGGGAGAATCAGTTGTATCTCAATGGTGCTTGGCTCATATAATGTCAATGACTCCTTTAGCTTACATCCTTCTGGGAGTCCAATCTTAAAAAACATGGCCGTCATATGCTCATCACACCCTTCCACTTCTACACATACCTCCAAATACCCTGAGAGATAGTTAGAAGTTTCCTCCTTACTCTTCGGCTTCATAGTGAGGAGATTTGAGATGGTGTTTGCTTCCTTACTCCTAGCAATAAGTCGATTGATAGATTGCCTCGCCATCTCCCACCATGATGATATTGAGTTCAAAGGTAGTTGATGGAACCAACATGAAGTGATTGGTGCTAAAGATGATATGAAAACTGTACACAAGATTGCCTCATCCCCTTCCCATAGGATCATCTTCTGCAAAAATTGATCTAAGTGTGCGACTGGATCTGTTCAACTATTGAATTGCTCAAATTCAGCATGATCAGCCTTCTACGCACTTGCCTCCTCCAGCTCTCAAGGATAAATGGGTAAGTGGTCATTTCATCATGAGCTTTCATTGCTCTTTGTTGAGCACCATAAATGAGATCGGCTTGCAGGGCGTCCAACTCCCTATTGTTCCAAATCGGCCTATTTTCTTCCAACCTTGGCAGACGCAGCCTACTCTTGGCATGATGAGAATGTCGTTTTCTACTGCGTTCTTCACCCCGTCTTTCATACTCCCTCTAGTGAAAAATTTTATATATGTTGAATGCCTTCAAGACTCACCCCTCCTATTTGACATCCGATCATCCGACCCTTGTGGAGAGCCTTGATGGGGACACTTTCCCTTTCACTTGGCCATGGAGAGCACTTGTTGCAATGATTCTAGGTACTCATTTGTACAACGAATTTCATTCTCCATCCGATCTTTAGTCGAGATGGCCAATATGGCAGCCATTTCTCTGTCTGGTTGGTTAGCACACTTCCCATCCGGCTTGTAGTTGTTCCCGCTTCCTTCCTCATGGACTAGTTGCTGAGCATTGTTCTCATTATCACATCTTCCATTCTTTGAGCAGAAAGAGGCCATAATATATCTTCTTCTTTAGTGGAAATAGTTCCGCTCCCACTGTGTTCGCCAGAATGTAGTGAACAAAAATCACCATCTGGCCTGAACCGTCGTTCGGGCTACTGCTCCTTCGTGCTTTGTCTACTACTAGCTTAAAAATAAGGATTGTCAGTGAACCGACGATCATTGTGGCAGTTGTTGGCACTTTAACACTCAAGTCAGCTTCAGAGAAAATGAATAGCAAGAAAATACGTATTTGAGCTTAAAAGATTTACATTACCCATCCCTCTACGTATAAGATTGAACAAATTAAATTGACTTATACATGATGATAACATATAATGAGGTCTTTGAGGGGTGTAAAAAATCGAATCAAACCGAATTATGAACTGAAACTTGAATCAAAAGTGTTCTTTCGATTTTACTTTTGTGGTTTATGATTTAATACATATATGTGATAGCTGCACGTCATCATTAATTTATTTCCTTACTTTTCATATCACTTTTAGTGTCCAAAATATTGAAAAAATTATAGCTCTATTTTAATCGATTTTATGTATCCAATGGTATACTTTTTTGTTCAAAACAAATCAAATTTAGAATGAAAAAATATAGGAATTCTAGATTGTCAGATATAAGCTTAAAAGATTCGATGTTTTAATCACGATGAATTTAATTTTTATTTTGAGAAAGAGATATATCGTTAGATTTGTAAAATCGATCAAAATATGAATATAATTTTTTCAATTTTTTAAAAATATTTTGAACCCCAATAGTGAAGACCTCATAGGAGAATTCCAACATATAGTGAATTATATAAATTAGTTAACTAAATATAAATGACACTCGCATGCTACAACCTGCATAAATGCAAAAATGAATGATTGAAAAACATTATCAAATCAATAATTGTCATTTTTTTTGGTAGAAATTAAAATGGCTAGAAATGCCTCATATTTTAAAAAGACGTATTAAGCTGATGAAGAAAAGATTTTCGCTACCTTTTGAATCAAGTAAAATTAAGAGAGAATTGCAGGGTGGGTCTACTTTTGTAGACATATTAAGATTTAAGTTCATTCATAAAACTTATTTGGAAGGGAGTATAACTCACTGCAACTTTTGTATTTTTTTATAAAAAAAATTTTAAAAAATTTTATCTCTTAAAATACGTAATTTTAAAAAAAAAGTATATTCAAATTCAACAGGTAAAACTCTCTCTAATAAGATCCATCATCGATAGTTTTTAATATACTTTTTTAATTACATGATTTTTTTAAAACAATTTAATTAGTATATATACTATGTAATTTTTTTCACTACGGTCACCTAAACTATAAGTGTTAAACTCTAAGATGAACGGATTCGCTAAACTCTAACGAACTCGTGTATCGTATTTTCATGTTGTAACCTAAACAATAAATATTAAACCATAAGAAAAACGGATTCGCTAAACCTTAATGAGTTCATGTATCGTATTTATATACTATAACCTAAAATAAGTGTTAAACCCTAAGGAAAAATGATTTGTTTAACGCTAAAGGGCTCGTGTATCAGATTTCCATACTATAACCTAAACAATAAATTTTAAATTCTAAGGAGAATGAATTTGCTAAACCCTAACTGACATATATATACCCAACATATTGATTAAGGTAATAAAATAATTAATTAAAAGAGAAAAATTAATATATTTTTCTAAATTAAATTTTCTTCATTAAATATGTACTTTTCTTAAAAGTATAAAATCTTGCCATGAATCTACAAAATAAAATTAACTAAAAAAATAGCTAGACTTAATTACAAATAAATTTAAATAAGTGACCTTATCCATAACAAGTCTTATAAAGTAGAGCTACCGATAATTTTGCCTATAATTAACTCTCACAACATTAGAAACTGTGCTTCAACGTATGGGAATAATATCTTTAGTACCCATTGTCTTATTTCTTAGCCAAATTTGAGATGCTTTGTTAATCTTACTTTTTCTTTCGGTCAATTTCATTAGTAAATTTTTAAAATGATGCCCTCCGTAGTCCTTATCATGGTATGATTCTTTCTTTTTTCTAACGATTAAATTTGCTTTGTCATATAACCTAATATGCGACGTCAAAAATGAAATTGACAGCTAACTCAAGTATTTAATTTGGGTGGAGCACTAGTGCCAATATAATCGTACCATCCAATCCATCCGTATGGTAATTTTCCAAACTCAATGGATTTATTTGATTTTTGAATAACAAACTGCTAAGGATATGGCATGATAATTATTTGTTTGATATGGCACAGAAAAAAGAAAAAGAAAAAAAAGCATTCTAACAATTCCGTTCTTGCAATTGGGACAAATGTCTCATGAAAATTCACTTCAGGAATTTAAGAAAACCCCATAACTATTAATCTAGCTTTGTGCATTTGAATGGTCCCATTAGGAATGAGTTTAACTAAGTTTTTTCCGGCCGCGGCTAGGGTTTCTTCCTTCTTGTAGGGCTTTATCTATTTTTGAGTGGCGACACTGATTTCTTACTTGGTCTCCTTCATCCTTTCTCCATCTTCCCCTTCTCCTCTCTTGTCCAATGTTCAATGGATTCTTTAATTGACTTAGTGGGGACATTCTCATTGACGGCCGATAAAGATACATTAGTTGAAATACAGGAAAGCCAAATTGTACACACTATCGTGGCTTTGGCTAATAGTCTAGTTGGCAAGGTCCTCTCTCCTAGGGTTGTTAATAGGAAAACTTTAAAAGAAATGATCCATATGGCCTGGGGGGTGTTGGCTGCCAGCCGTATTCTTGATATAGGCCCCAATATGTTCCATTTTTTGTTTGTTGATGAGATCTCTCTAGGGTATGTCCTGGAAGACGGACTGTGGTTCTTTGATAACCACCCGGTTGTTTTAAATCGTTGGAAAGTGGGTATGACGGTGGCGAACCTCCAATTTGATATTGCTTCTTGTTGGGTTCCAATATGGGGTGTTATGAATGGGCCATGAACCCATGGACCTGAGGACCTCATGAAAGAACCAGTTACAAATGCTGCAAGTTATGATATGGATTCTGCTATAACGAGTCCAGCTAAGAACCACGACACTACTGAAGGTGTCGCTGTCGCTGAAAAATGCAAGGGAGTGCGTAAAAGGACTATCCCTGCTTGGAGCAACGATTACGTTTAGGGCAGAGATGAGCCTAGTACTAAGATTAAACAGACACTACGTTCTAATGGGAAGTTAGGAAAAATGATATGTTGAATGATATTCTCTGTTTCTCTCTCTTCGCTCTCTTCTTGATTGTCTGTTTTGGTTAAAATCCTAAAATATCAAAGTGGTTGTGACATTTGGTGCTCTCGTTGAGAGAACTCCCATGGCAGAAGGAACTCGGTTCAAAACTATGGATGAAGCCATTTGTCAGCTACAAGAAGCGTCTTCCATTCATGAGTCTTCACTCGGTTCTTTTCAAAATTCTATTAACGAGTTAACTAACCATGTGATGGCCATGGATGGGCGAATCGAGCAGGTACTCCGCCTAGCTCATTCCACAATTGTCATTGCTAGTAGTTCCAAAGCCCCTGAAGCCACTCATTCTACTATCTCCGCTACTCCAATAGCCGCTTATACTATAGCTTCGATGGGATCTTTTCCTCCTAGGTCTGTCAAGTTGGATTTCCCTCAGTTTGATGGAACGAATCCAGTGGAATGGATCTCGAAGGAAGAACAGTTCTTCCATATATTTCAAACATCGAAAACCCAACGGGTGGAAATCGCATCTTACCACTTGGATGGACAGGCTTGGCAATGGTTTCAATGGGCAAAACCCACCCAACAATTCACCACCTAGACACCTTTTGCCCACTCTGTGGAGGTTTGATTTGGTCCTACTGCGTTTGAGGATCATGGATCAGCTCTCGCCAAGCTTATGTAGACGGGTACCTTTGACGAGTTTCAGTCTCAATACGAGATACTGTCGAATAGGGTTCCGCAGCTTCTAGAATATTTTCGTTTGAGTCTTTTCTTGTTCAGGTTACACTCTGATATCCAGCACGATGTTCGAATATGCAAACCGACTTTTGTGTAGGAGGCCATCAGATTGGCGCGTCTTCATAATGCCAAGCTATTGGCAGTCAGGCAAGGCTCAGACACCAATGACCTACCCAAAAGTGACCTTCGGCCCAGTGTCCAAATCCGTGGGCCTTTGCTCCCAAATCTTGTTTGACCCTCTGAGCCTAACCCCACCAAAGGCCTATTAGCCCTTCCCAACCCACCACCAAAAACCAACCAGCCAATTTATCCCCAGCCCAAAACCCTGCCAACACAACGCCTTACTACGACGGAGATACAGCGAAAATGGGAGCAAAATCTTTGCTATCATTGTGACGCCAAATACGTCCCTGGCCATCAGTGTCCTGCCCGCTGCCAGTTATTTTACCTGGATCTCACTGATTCATTTGATCCAATACCCACCGACGACGATGCTCAACTAGCCGAAGCCCTCCAAATTTCTAAACTTAAACCTAGCCCAGACATCACCACAGAAATCGCAACCCCAAATCCGAAAACCACAATATCCTTTCATGCTCTTACTGGATCTTAAACCATTGAGACCTTAAGATTCCAAACCATTTTAGCTGGTTCTCAACTGCACACACTGGTCGATGGTGGCAGTACCTACAATTTTATTCAGAGTCGAGTGGCCAAAAATCTCAGGCTACCCATTGAGACTACGCCTCATATGATTGTAGCCGTTGGTAATGGTGAAAAACTCTACTATGAAGGATTTATTCGGCAAGTTCCAATTCGATTTCAAAACAATGTTTTTTAGGTGGACCTGTATGTCATTGCAATACAAGGCGCCGAATTGGTATTGGGGGTGTCATGGCTTCGCTCTGTTAACCCTATTGTGACTATGAACAGCGCACTCTCACGGTGCACCAGCAAGGTAAAGCCACATGTTTACATGCATTGCCAGCCAAAAAAGCTACGTCTATGGATTATAATCACTTACGACGCCTTATTTCCCCTGGCGCTGTGGGAACTTGTTTTCAATTAACAACTGAGTGGGATTATTTCACAGCGATAGGAAGACTTACCTCAGGGCTTAAAGGCTCTACTAAGTAAGTACACGACAGTATTCCACAAGCCCCAAGGGTTGCCTCCCTCACGATCAACTGATCATGCCATTCACTTGTTGCCGTCTGCCAATCCAGTGAATGTCAAACCATACCGATACCCACATTACCAAAAGTCTGAAATTGAGCACTTGGTACAAGACATGCTTAGTGAAGGAATTATCCGTCGAAGCACCAGCCCGTACTCATCCCCTGTTCTGCTTGTTAAAAAGAAAGATGGTTCTTGGCGATTTTGTACTAATTATCGAGCATTGAATGCTATAACAGTAAGGGACATATTTCCCATACCCACGGTAGATGAATTGTTGGATGAGCTCAGTGGTGCCAAATTCTTTTCCAAATTGGATTTACTTACAGGCTATCATCAAATACGAGTACGGGAAGAGAACATTACCAAAACAGCGTTTCAGACGCATGAAGGCCACTATGAGTATCTTGTGATGCCGTTTGGGTTAACCAATGCCCCATCCACTTTCCAATCCACTATGAACTCAATATTCCGGACATATCTTCGCCAATTTATCATAGTATTCTTCGATGATATTTTGGTTTATAGCAAGACATGGGCTGATCATTTGAAACATCTGGAAATAGTATTGCAGGTGTTGCAGACCAACCACTTTGTTGCCAAATAGAGCAAATGTACGCTCGACCAAACCACAATAGAATATTTGGGCCATATTGTGACTGGTTATGGTGTGCAAATGGATCCAAAGAAGGTAATTGTAGTGGCAAGGTGGCCACAACCTATGAATATCAAAGGTCTATGGGGATTCCTTGGATTAACCGGGTATTATCGCCTGTTTGTCAGGGGCTGTGCCACCATAGTCGCTCCCTTGACTGACTTGCTTCATAAGGATGCTTTTGGATGGACAGAGCAAACACTGACAGCTTTCAACCGGTTGAAAGAGGCCTTAATTTCTGCTCCTATATTAACATTACCTAATTTTGCATTGCCTTTTGTTGTTGAAACAGATGCGTCCGGTTCCCGAGTAGGAGCAGTTCTCACTCAAGCGGGACATCCAATTGCATACTATAGTGCCAAATTGTCGCCTCGGATGCAAGCTGCCTCTGTCTATCATCGTGAGATGTTTGAAATCACAAGTGCAGTGGTGAAGTGGAGGCAATACTTCTTGGATGGCCACTTCATTATCAAAACCGATCAGCGGAGTTTGAAGGAACTGATGGCCCAAGTCATTCAGACTCCCGAACAACAATGGTGGATGACAAAGCTTTTAGGGTATAGCTTTGATATACAATACCGACCAGGCCGGGAGAATACTGTGGCAGACGCATTGTTCAGGCAACAGTGGGACGTTACTAGCTTTCATGCCTTGTCCAATCCTCACATTAATTTGCTGCTTGAGTTACAAGAGGAGACGAAGACAAAATCAGATATGCAACAGTTGTGGGCCAAAATTCACTCCGATCCCTCATCCTATCCTTTCCATTCCATTTGACAGGACTTAATTTACTATAAACAGCGGATTGTGCTATCCAATACTTCTCAACTGCGGCAACATCTCATTGGGGAGTTTCACAGCATGCCAATAAGAAGTCATGCGGGAATGCTACATACCTATAAGCGGCTTGCCTCCAATTTCTTTTGGACTGACATGAAGCATGATGTTCAAAAGTATGTAGCTAAATGTCTTGTTTGCCAAAGGATGAAGACTTCACAATTATCTCCAGCCGGATTCTTGCAATCCTTACCTATTCCGGAACATGTGTGGGAGGATATTGTGATGGATTTCATCATTGGTCTTCCGCCTTCAGAGGGCAAGACATCCATTTTAGTGGTCATAGATCGTCTGACAAAGTACTCGTATTTTTGTCCCTTGCCAAGTCAATATACTAGCAACATGGTGGCTGGAGTATTTATGAAAGAAATCATATGGCTACATGGGTTGCCACGCACTATCGTCACTGATCGTGATTCCTTGTTTTTAAGTAAATTTTGGCAAGAGATTTTTCGCTTCCAAGGGACTAAACTCAAGATGAGCACCAAGGCCCTAAATCGCTACTTGGAGATGTATCTTCGTTGCTTTGTGTTTGAAAATCCAGCAAAATGGACTCTATGCTTACCTTGGGCAGAATATTTATATAACACAGCATTTCATACCGCCTCGGAAATGACTCTGTTCCAAGCATTATATGGTCGCCTGCCCCAACTATCCATAAATACCTTCCAGGTTCCACGGCATGTGAAGCAGTTGACCAGGAATTAATGTCTAGTGATGAACTCTTACGTCAGTTGAAATCCAATTTGCAGTGAGCCTAGTTGTGCATGAAAAATCATACAGATCAACATCGCCGAGAAGTTCATTTTGCTATGGGTGATTTAGTTTTCATTAAACTGCAGCCCTATCGCCAGGTTTCCATGTGGCTACAAAAGGATCAAAAGTTGGGTCCCCATTTTTTTTTGGTTCTTTTCCTATATTACAACAGATCGGTGAAATAGCATATCTGTTGAAATTACCAAAATCAGCCAAGATACACCCGGTGTTTCATGTCTCAGTGCTGAAACGATGTTTGGGAGATGCGGAACAACAAACTGTTCCTTTACCAGTCACCACAGCCATCACCAGTTTAGTAGTCCAGCCATTTGCCATTCTACAACAGCGAGAAATCCTACGACAAAGGCAGATGATGAAACAGGTTCTGGTGTAATGGAAAAATCTACCACAGAAGGATGCCATATGGGAAGATGTCACAGGACTCACTCAACTCCTTTCACAAACCAACCTTGAGGACAAGGTTTTTGTTAATGGGGGCAATATTGTTATGAATGGGCCACGAACCCATGGGTCTGAGGACCTCGTGAAAGAACCAGTTATAAATGCTGCAAGTTATGACGTGGATTCTGCTGTATCGGCTCCAGCTAAAAACCACGACACTATTGAAGATGTCGTTGTCACTGACAAATGCAAGGGAGTATGTAAAAGGACTATCCCTACTTGGAGGAAAGATTACGTGTAAGGCAGAGATGAGCCTAGTACTAAGAATAAATAGACACTACGTTGTAATAGGAAGTTAGAAAAAATGATATGTTGAATGATATTCTCTATTTCTCTCTCTCTCTTCGCTCTCTTCTTGATTGTCTGTTTTGGTTAAAATCCTAAAATATCAAAGAGGTTGTGACATTGGGCTTGCCTTTAGCTATCATAATAAATCTGTGCACAGATGATTGGAAACTACCTTGGAGGCTTTGTCTCGAAAGATACTCGATGTAATTCTGAGTTCAATGTGGCATACCTTCGAATCAGAGTTATTATCTCCCTTGACAAACATTTGTGCTAGGGCTATAAGGTGAAGTTGCCATCAGGCGAATGTTTATGGGTTCAATAGAAATACGAATGCCTCTCTGACTTCTATTATGACTGTGGAATTGCAGGACATGATAAACGCCAATGCTTGGAAAAACACTATAATGTTGAAACTTGTACTAAAAAAATAGAAAAGTATGGACCATGGCTTGTGACTGAAAAAATTGGCAATAGAAAGTCTCGAGGGGAACCAACCTCTGGGTAAAAATATAAATCATCCAATACTTCAAGGGAATGGGTTGCATCCTCCCAGCATAAGCAAACCCCTACCGAATATGATCCTGTAGCTTCCCTTGATCCTATTGTGGGGGAAAGGCAAGTTGAAAGGGCTGAGCAATCTTCTGAATCATTAGGTACCGGTGAATCAATCAAAAATGCAAGGAAGGAAAACACTCATAATCCCTTAGAAGATAAATGCAGATCAGACAATCCTTGAGGACTGGTAGAGCGGCCTTTAATCCCAACTGATAAAAATGGGGCAAGCACATTTATCATGTCTGTGCGTGGGTTCAATGTTTTGTCAGTAGGGGTGAAAAATCCGAAGGTATGAGTCCATTTATCAAAAAATGAGCAAATAACAACTAAGTGTCTATGATCTGCAGTCACTATAGATGAGAGTTCGATCCAGAAAAAATCAAAGCAAATGGCAGCAGTGGCTTTTGAACAACCCCACTAGAACCAATAAGCCTCTTAGCTTGGAATTGTAGGGGGCTTACGAACCAGTCTACAATTCAAGAGCTTAGCCAATTGGCTAAGATGAAGTGTCCCAACATTTGTTTCTTAATTGAAACAAAACTTCTTGCATCCAGTCTTGATAACATTAAGAATAAATTACATTTTCAACATGGCTTAGTAGTTTATTCTATTGGTAGAAGCGGGGGCCTCTTTGTCCTGTGGAAGGAATATGTATCTCTTTCTTTAGAATCATACTCTTTAAGACACATTCGCTTGGTTAAAGAGAAGACACATAGTAAATCCTTGTCTCTTACGTTGTTCTATGGCCATCCTGATGTGACCTAACACTATCAATCTTGGCAGATACTATGACATTTGGCGGCCATTACTCATGCCACTTGGCTTTGCGTTGGAGGCAGCAATAGAATTCAGGGGCAGATGGATGAATTCAACAACTCTCTTGCACATTTTCCGTTACAAGATCTTAGTTATGTGGGGAACAAGTATACATGGAGCAACAAGAGGAAAAATTTGGCATAGTTTATAAAAGAGAGGATTGATAGAGCTTTGGTGAATTCGGAGTGGATAGAATTGTGGGATAGATTTCGAGTACAACACATCTGTTGGTTTTTAATTTATAAAATCTAATTGACAATTGTGAGATATATTTAACCAATTGAATTTTGTGATAATTGGGTTCTGCAGAGCAGTGAAGTAAGTTACTCCTGTACGTGAAGTAAGTTACTTCATCTGCACGGGCTTAAAGATTTTAACGCGTGGGCTTTTAATTTTAATGACATGCAGTGTTTTATTGTTAATGGACTGTCTTATATAGATAGGATAGGAAGTCTATTCATGTATGGATAACCACATAAGAGTTATATTGTGAGTTAAACATATAACTATCATGGATTATCTTTAATTATTTTCTATATTATCAATTCCAGTATTGAATGTGTGATTTATCTCTTCAGGGGATAGAATGCTCAGAGTTCTGGTGGGAGAAGGAGTCTTTGTTGACAAGACAAGCTGGACTTATATGTATTCCACACACGTTAAGTTGAAGGCGACCGAAATTATCTTTGATAGAGTCTTGAGCGTGTGTTGGGTTTTTGGAAAAACAAATCACTTCTTATTTCATGTGTGATCTTGAGTGTTTGAATGAGTGATTTGTAGTGAGGATATTTGTATTGAAAATTATTCTTTGTGAATTGCTTGTGTGTGAGGACTCTTGAGGGATTCAAGAGTGGACTCTACCTTGTTAAGGTTGAGAAGAGGTTGAAGCAATACACTGAATGGGAGGGATGAGCGATGTCTTTAGTTCTAAGATAGGGTTGTAACTCCTGATTCGTTTTAGTGGATTGTTCCTCAAGGTTAGTCGCTCATAGACTCGAGGTTTTTCCCAGGTTGGGTTTCCTCGTAAAATTCTTGGTGTTTGATTTTCGTTTATTTTTCCGCAATTTTAATTTCCATATTTGTTGGCTAACGATTTTGGTGAGAAACCGAACTCACAATTGGTATCGGAGGAGGTGTCAACGATGGAATCTATATCAACGAATCAAATACCACAATTTGATGAATTATTGTTTTTAATGAAATTTTTTAAGAAATTCATGAAGAGCAGGAATTCAAAGGAACTCATGGAAGAAGAGTGTTCATCTTATAAACCCAATAAGAAAAGCAAAGAGTCTAAGTCCACTCAATGTTTCAAATGCAAAGGATTTGGACACTTTGCTCAAGAGTGTGCAAATTGGAAAAAGAAGCCAAAAGCATACAACGATAGAGAAGAAGAATCTGAAGATGAAGAAAAGGAAACTCCAGTAGCCTTTCCGGTAATCTTTAGTGACCAAAAGTCCAGGGAAAGCTCAACAGATGATAGTGATTCTGAATTTGATATGTGTGATCTTCAAGTAGCCTACAACAATATTTTTGAGGAATGTGTCAAGAGCAAGAAAGAAAAACTGAAACTTGTCAAAGAAAATAAAATTCTTACTCAAGATTTGAATGAAGCGAAAGCAAAAATCAAGGAATTACAAGAGAAAATCCTAGATCTTGAAGCACTCTGCCCAGTTGAGGTAACTTCTGATGTAACCTACCTTGCTGAGGCAGAAAAGAAAAGAGAACACATGCTAAAGAAGGTATGTTCAGATATTGACAATTTTAAGTCAGGATCTAACAGATTGCAGGATATTCTTGATAATCAAAGGATGAGCAAGGAAACTTGTGGCTTGGGATATGAAAAAGGTGAGTGTTCAAAATCTAGTTCACATACAGGTCTTCCTAAAAGTTTTGTGCAGTTTGTGCCTTTTTCATCCAAAACTTTGGAACAAGAAGAGAAGAGATCTACCATTCCAAACAAGGTAAATATACAAGGTAATAGATCTTCTTCTTCATATCAAAAGCATGAAACTTCATATAAATTTGGTAGGACTGCTCAACCATTTTTCAAGCAACCATTTGTTGGAAGGCAAAATACTCAAAGGTATGGTAAAGGTAAGTTTGTTCCCATCTGTCATCATTGTGGAATTAGGGGCCATATAAGACCTTATTGTCATAAGTTATATGGAATGCCTAACATATTTTTCCAGGAAGACTAACTTGGACAATGTGCAGAAAAAGTTTCTTCAAAATAGGTTTCAAAATCTTGCTGGAAAACAATGTGATGCTCGTGAGAAATCACATGATATAAGACAACGTCCAAAATCATCTCAAACAAAGAAAGTTTGGGTCAAGAAATCTGATTTAAGAGCTTTAAGTGCTGTAAAAGAAAAATCTGCAAGTGCATATAACAGTAAGGTAGCCTCCAAGCAACCTACTTCATTGAGGCAACAGCAAGCAGATGCAACTGAGGTAACTTGCAGCAAGCCTACTTCACCAAGACAGTGGCAATCAAATACACGCGAGGTAACCTACAGCGAGCCTACTTCAAATACTCTTGAACCATCTCGACAAGTCAAAATGAATGATGTTCAAGATCCAAGCATTGGAGAGGTAACTGTCCCCATGAAAACACATGCACAAATCCAAAATGAGTTGGAGTTGAATACATGGTTGTTGGAAGTTGCTGCTCTCAGACACTTTGGATGAAACGAATGCTTCAGAATTATGGATTGAACTAGGAAAGTATGCTTGTATTTATTTATGATAATATGCGTGCGGTTACACTTTCAATTCTAGAACCAAGCTAAGCATATTATGTTTCATCATCATTTCATCCATGAATTTGGTAAAATGAATATGTGTCATTTGGATATATTGCTTCTGAAAATCAATTGACTGACATATTTTCTTTTCAAAACCCTTAAACAAACAAAGACGTTTGTTCCTAAGAAAAGCACTAGGGTGATTACAATGGAATAGATTTTCAAGTAGCTTGAGGTAACATGTGTGTGAGATATGTGATTTAATTCTTGATCTATGATTCAAGCATTGATTGTTTGATGTTACCTCTGAATGTGTTTATTGTTAAATGGCTAATCCGTTCATAAAATTGAAAAGATCATGTTATTAGTCATATATTGTTTTTCACAAAATCTCTACTTGCAAAGTCTGATTGACATAATGCTTGAGATTTGTCTTGATAGGTCTATTGAACAATTCTTTGGGAAACTTGATGCAAGTAATTCAAATGGAAAGGGCTACGTCAAAGGTATTGAAAAAAAAAGTATGTATCTCTTGAAATAAAGGGAGCTACCTAATGTTAGAAGGTATGTATCTCTTGAAATAAAGAGAGCTACTTAAGCTTGACTGTGAAAGTCGCCATGAATTTAAAACTTTCACCTCTTGAAATAAAGGGGGTAATCTTATATGTTGCTTGCATGTACATAAAAGTATCAAAGGATCTTGATTTGACAACCTATGAATAGTCAATCTCTTACATTATGTTTTATCTTGATCTAACAAGTTTATGAGATTCACACATAGATGCACAAGAACGAATAACATGCATCAAATTTCAAGGATATGATGAGAGAGTAGTAAGTCCATTTCTTGAACATATCTTTTGGTAACTCTTCCTTATCATTGTTTAATTCTTTTGATTGAGTATCAAGATCTAAAAGTTCCATCCTTGAAACCAATTTCTCTTGATTTCTTATTTTATTTGGATTCACTTTTATGTGTTTTAATTCTTTGGAATGGCCTAGTTATGTTTTAGGTGGAAATATTTTTCAAGTATGTAAGCCAAGTGAGAAGTAAGCTACAATGTAATCTCAAATACCTCATTTTCACAGAAATTTTACAGAGCTCATTTTTGGCAATTTGTGGGTCAAAAAGGGGGAGATAATATTTTGAGGGGGAGATAACATAATGAGGGGGAGTTGTTTGAACATGTGCTCATGATATTATGTTTGATTTTTGGTTGTTTGCATATGATATATGATTTTTGGTTACTGATTTAAGTACACATGTGCTAAACCGCGCCTTGCATGTGTTGTTTGCATATGATATATGATTGTTTTGTTGTGTAGGTATTTTGATCCCACAATTGTCATGGGGGAGATTGTTGGTTTTTAATTTATAAAATCTAATTGACAATTGTGAGATATATTTAACCAATTGAATTTTGTGATAATTGGGTGCTGCAGAGCAGTGAAGTAAGTTACTCCGGTATGTGAAGTAAGTTACTTCATCTGCACGGGCTTAAAGATTTTAACACGTGGGCTTTTAATTTTAATGACATGCAGTGTTTTATTGTTAATGGACTGTCTTATATAGATAGGATAGGAAGTCTATTCATGTATGGATAACCACATAAGAGTTATATTGTGAGTTAAACATATAACTATCATGGATTATCTTTAATTATTTTCTATATTATCAATTCCAGTATTGGATGTGTGATTTATCTCTTCAGGGGATAGAATGCTCAGAGTTCTGGTGGGAGAAGGAGTCTTTGTTGACAAGACAAGCTGGACTTATATGTATTCCACACACGTTAAGTTGAAGGCGACCGAAATTATCTTTGATAGAGTCTTGAGCGTGTGTTGGGTTTTTGGAAAAACAAATCACTTCTTATTTCATGTGTGATCTTGAGTGTTTGAATGAGTGATTTGTAGTGAGGATATTTGTATTGAAAATTATTCTTTGTGAATTGCTTGTGTGTGAGGACTCTTGAGGGATTCAAGAGTGGACTCTACCTTGTTAAGGTTGAGAAGAGGTTGAAGCAATACACTGAATGGGAGGGATGAGCGATATCTTTAGTTCTAAGATAGGGTTGTAACTCCTGATTCGTTTTAGTGGATTGTTCCTCAAGGTTAGTCGCTCACAGACTCGAGGTTTTTCCCAGGTTGGGTTTCCTCGTAAAATTCTTGGTGTTTGATTTTCGTTTATTTTTCCGCAATTTTAATTTCTATATTTGTTGGCTACCGATCTTGGTGAGAAACCGAACTCACAACATCCCTATGCCAACGTCTGATCATTCCTGTCTTTTGGTTTCTTGGAATAAAATTAATGATCCAGTTCAAATTCAGAAGCGATTTCTGTATGATTCTCGATGGGTAAAATCAGAGAGTTGCAGATAGGTTGTTCAAAAGGAATGGATTCCTATTCACCCATATAGGCAGGAATCTAATGTTATTTCTATTCTACATAAGAACCTCTCCAGATGTAGTCCCATTCTCCATAAATGGGTTATGAAAGAAAGGAAAGACAAAAGCTCCATCTATGAACTTGTGGACCACAAAATTGAATGTTCTTTTCGAAAGTTAAACTCACATTCAGCATGATGAAATAGCCCAGGTCTGCCATGAAATAAATAGATTGAGAGAGGAGGAAGAATCGGTTTTCAAAAATCAGAATATGTTGCATTAGCTGGTGATAGAAATACAAGCTTTTTGCATGGGTGTATGAAACAGCGGTACCAGGCTAATATTATATTCCAAATTTCATATGAACGTGGTCACATATGTGATTCAAATGCAAGTATCAAAGGCGCTTTTTGTTGCTATTTCACTAATTTATTTACTTCATCATCATAATTCACTGATCTCTCCTTTCTAGATGATCTTCCTGCAGTAGTAGATGATAGAATGAATTCTTTTATATGTTAGTCGATATCCAAGAAGGAAGTCTAGTATGCCATCCAAAGTATTAGTGATTCGAAGGCCCCTGGTCTAGATGGCTATACGATTGGGTTTTTTCATCAACACTAGGATATAGTGGGTGAATCTGTCTATGCGGCGGTAGCTCAATTTTTAATTATGGCCGAATTGAGGCAGCTATAAACTGCACTTTTCTAGTCCTAATTCCTAAAAAAAGGAGAAGCTTCTAACGTCTCTGAATTTCGACCCATAAGCCTATACAATGTCTCTTATAAGATAATCTCAAAAGTGATGGCAATGAGATTGAATTCCATCCTACCAACAATTATAAAGGGTAACCAATCTGCTTTAATCAAAGGTCGACTCATTATCGACAATGTCATAGTGACGTATGAGGCAATTCACACAATGAGCTCTTTGCCACCTAGCAGGTCCAACTATATGGCTTTGAAACAAGACATGAGCAAACATATGATAGGGTGGAGTGACCCTTCTTAAAGGCGATCTTGGCTAAATTGGTTTTTACGATCGTGTGGCAGAATTGTATCATGCAATGTATTTCAACAGTTTCATACATAGCTCTGGTGAAGGGAGGATATTCGGAGTGAATCCATCCCACAGAGAGGGGTAAGGCAAGGGGACTCATTATCCCCCTCCTATTTGTTTTGTGCACGGAGGCCTTAACTCACAATATTGAAGCTGCTCATAAAGAATAGATTATTCAAGGTGTTTCTTTTTGTCGAGGGAGACTACGGCTCTCCCACTTATTCTTTGCATACAATAGCCTCATTTTTTGTCGAGCGACAACTGAAGAATGGAAGTGTTTACAGGAAATACTTTGAAACTATGTGATATAACTTGTGATTTTAACTTGAATGTTGCAGGAAAGAAGATCAAGTAGTAGAGAAGAAGACTAGAAGAAGAAGAAGAAGAAGACAGAGAGAAGTAGAAGATTCAAACATAACTTTGTATATTCAAATCTGAGAGTTCACATAGAGTACATGCTATGTTATATACAAAACAAAGTAAAGGTCACTGAAAATGGATGTGACCATGTACAGTAGATAGTACAAATAGATTCAAAAATACTCAAGGCTAAAACGGAAGCGTTTCATTTAAGTGAAACGGTGGGCAGAGGAAATAAACACAACACAAGGAAAGTGCACGTGTCTTCATAACCTTCCAGAACCCTAAAGTCCATTACGTTCTGTCACCCCCCCGCAAGATGAAGATGGGAGCGATCGAACCAGATTCATCTTGGAGATCAAATGTTGAATTTGATGAACTGGAAGAGATTTCGTCAACAAATCTGCAGGTTGTTCACTAGATTTGAGGTGAGTTAAGCGAATTGTGCCTTCTTGAACTTTATCTCTTACGTAATGAAGATCCAATTCAATGTGTTTGGTTCTCTCGTGAAAAACTGGATTGGTGGCAATATGTAGAGCTGCTTGATTGTCACAGTGTAAGACCATAGGGTAGTGAATTGGGATCTGAATTTCAGTAAATAGATTTTGAATCCATGCTAATTCGGTTGTAGCAGATGCCATTGCCCGATATTCTGCTTCAGCCGATGATCTTGAAACAGTCTTCTGCTTTTTAGACTTCCAAGCAATTAGCGATTCACCTAATTTGACACAATATCCAGTAACCGATCTGCGGGTGTCTGGGCAGGTAGCCCAGTCTGAATCACAATATGCTTTAACCTGTAACATGTTAGTAGCAGGATAGAATAGGCTCTGATTTACAGTGCCTTTAACATATCGCAAAATTTTGTGAGCTGCATGCATGTGAACATCTGTTGGTTGTTGCATAAATTGGCTTAGGTGATTTACAGCATAGTTTATGTCTGGTCTAGTTATTGTCAAGTACATAAGTCTGCCAATCGTTCTTCTAAATTGTAAAGGATCAGATAATCTAGTTCCTAACGTGCTAGACAGTTTGGTATTAGAATCTATTGGTGAATTGTTGTGTTTAGCATTTTGAAAACCACTATCTTTAAGTAAGTCCAAAACATATTTCCTTTGTGAAATGAACAGACCTTGTGCTGTATGATGAACTTCTATACCCAGAAAATATTTTAAAGGGCCTAAGTCCTTAATTTTAAAACACTGTCCTATATATTGTTTGACATGATTAATTAGACTAGGATTGTTCCCTCCAATAGCCATGTCATCTACATATAACAATAGTATGATTTTGTCATTTTTATTGTTATAATAGAACATGGAGTAATCTGACTTGCTTTGGATAAAACCAAAATCTGTCAAAGCCTTTCTACATTTTTCATTCCAAACTCTAGAAGCTTGTTTAAGTCCATAGATGGACTTATTTAGCTTACAAACAACATTTTTACTACCTTGTTGTAAACCAGGAGGTATTCTCATGTAGACATCCTCTTGTAAATCACCATTTAGAAATGCATTGTGCACATCTAAATGGTGAACTGTCCAATTATACATAGCAACTAGAGCAAGAAATATCCTAACAGTTGTTATCTTGACTACAGGAGCAAAAGTCTCCTTGTAGTCAAAACCCTCTTTTTGACTAAAACCTTGGGCAACCAACCTAGCCTTATACCTCTCAATTGTGCCATTAGAATTATATTTTATCTTGTAAATCCACTTGCAGCCAATTGCTTTTCTTCCCTCTGGAAGAGTGGTTAGAGTCCAAGTGTTATTGTCCTCTAAAGCCTTTAGCTCATTATGCATAGCCTCACACCATTTTTCATCTCTCAATGCATCTTGGTATTTTGTAGGTTCCTGAATTCTAGAAATCGCAGCAATAAAATGATCATGAGTAATGTCATGCTGATGATGAATGGTAGAAACAGAGGCTGTATCACATTGATAATCTGAGAGGTATGCAGGTTTTCTCCTATTTCTTGTATTATTGATGATGTTGTTTTCTATGATATTAGTTTGATCTGGAGATGTTGTTGATTGAGATGGAGAATGAGTGAGGTGTGTTGGAGTGACTGTGGTAGTTGTGTTAAAGTTTTGTTTCAAAGGAAATTCATTTTCTTTGAAAACGACATCCCTAGAAATGAAAATTTCATGTGTTTCAAGGTTTAAAAGTTGATAACCTTTAACTCCTTTAGGATATCCTAAAAAAATACAAGGAATAGCTCTGGGACTGAATTTAGAAGACTGGGGTCTGTTATCCTTTGTTAGACAGTAGCATCCAAAGACTCTGAATTGATGATAATCCACTTCTTTATTATATAGAAGTTGGTAAGGAGTAGTATTGTGAAGCACTTTGGTGGGTAGTCTGTTAATCAAGAAAACGGCAGTTCTTACACAGTAAGACCAAAAGGTTTCATCAAGGCCACTTTGAATTCTTATTGTTCTAGCAACATTTAAAATATGTTGATGCTTTCTTTCAACTACTCCATTTTGTTGGGGTGTATGAATGCATGTTTTTTGGTGTAGAATGCCTTCTTGAGTGTAATAATCTGACATTATAAATTCTTTGCCATTATCTGACCTAATGATCTTAGGTGTTTTATTAAATTGTGTTTTTGTATATGAGATAAATCCCTTGATATGATTCCTAGTTTCTTCTTTTGATTTCATTAGGAAAACCCATGTCATCCTAGAGAAATCATCTACAATAGTGAGGAAATATTTGTATCCTTCTAAAGAGTCAATTCGATTGGGACCCCAAATGTCTAAATGTAATAAATCAAAACATTCTTTTGATTGAGTAATACTAATACAAAAGGGGCTTCTATTCATTTTCCCTAATTGGCATTCATTACAGTCGTGATTACCCTTCCCAAAAGGTAGAGGCAATAGTTTGGACACTCTATCAGAGGGGTGTCCAAGCCTCATGTGCCATGTCCTAGAATTAATTACAGCATTCACACTCCCAAAATACTCTATAGGTCTCTTTTGCCACGGGCTGAGCAGGTACAAGCTCCTACACTTCATTCCCATTCCAGCCTTCCTCAATGTGGCAATTTCCTGCAATTCACATTTGTTTTTTGTGAATATTATAGCATGTTTATCATCTTCTGTTAGCTTACTAACAGAAATGAGATTAAAATTGAAGGATGGTACACAGAGAACATCTTTGAGAGTTATATTGTTTGCTAGGTTGATTGTACCTATATGAGTTATGAGATGTTTATTACCATTAGGTAGAAAAACATATGCATGAGTGACTGGATGAGATGCATCAAATAAAGTAATGTCACAAATAATGTGGTCAGTAGCACCACTATCAATAATCCATTTGTTTAAATCTTTAGAAGATTGAGAATAAATGTTACCTGCCACTGCTGCTACAGTGGCCAAGTGAGGTTGCTGTGTAGTTGCAGTATCACCCTGACTTGCTTTGGCTTTTAGAAATGCCAGTATTTGTTGACATTGGTCATTGGTCAGGTCCACTGCTGGATTTGAGACAGTGCTGTCAACTTGATTTGCAGAATAGGATCTTGTATTTCCATTATTTGCCTTGAATTTCTTCTTTGCATTGTTGGGGAATCCATGAATCCTGTAGCACTTGTCAACCGTGTGGTTGTTTAATTTGCAGTGAGTACAAAACAGGTTGGACTTGCTCCCTGGTTGTGATTTGATCTTTTCACTATCTCTGTTGAAATTTGTCTTGGTGTTCTGTGTTGAATTGTAAGTGTTAAACCTGACAGCCATAGCCATTGCTTCATCTGAGTGGCCTTTTTCAACTCTTTGCTTTCTCTCTTCCTGTAATATAGCATTAAAAGCCTTGGTTGCATCAGGAAAAGGAGACATGAGGAGAAGTTGACTGCTGATATGGCTGTAGACCTCATTGAGACCCATGAGAAACTGTATAGTTTTCTCCTTTTCATTTTTGGCAAAAGTATCTT
The DNA here is from genome assembly GCA_963580455.1 of Euonymus europaeus. NCBI lineage: Eukaryota > Viridiplantae > Streptophyta > Magnoliopsida > Celastrales > Celastraceae > Euonymus > Euonymus europaeus. The sequence goes on along the minus strand of OY756961.1, from coordinate 8,137,464 downwards.
TATGTGTTTCACACCCAAGTCTGCACTTACAGGTAGGAATGCTTTGATACTCCTGGAGTTCCTCCCAAAGAGATTTGATCTTAGAGTAATACTCAGTGACAGATTGGTCTCTCTGTTGAATGGTAGATAGAGCTCTGTAGATTTCAAAAACTCTTGTTTCATTGACCACTGAATATCTTCCTTTGAGATCTGCCCATAGTTCTGCTGCAGTTTTTGTAGTAGAGATGCTTGAGAGAATTTGTGGAGAGACACAATTTGTTATCCATGTCTTGATCAAGCTATTAGCTTGCCTCCATAGTTGATAGTTCTCATCTTCAACCTCTGGGGTGGGTAAGGTTCCATAAATGAAACCCAATTTGTTGCGTGCCTCTAAGGCATTTTTAATGCTAGAACTCCAGGTGTGATAATTGGTACCAGTAAGTTCTACAGTGACAAGTTTAGTGATAGCAAAATCACTTGGGAGAAAAGTGTATGGATTAGCAAAATGATTGGTTGGCTTTGATTGTGCAGGTGGATAAATAGTAGTGGAAGGTATAGGGGTGGGAAGAAGAGGAGGTGCATAGTTAGACGTGGTGGGAATGGAGAAGGGAAGATGAGCATGAGAATAAGCCATTGGAGGTCTAGCTGTTGAATTTCCAGCACCATTGGTGAAAGGTAGGTGTTGACTTCCTCTCATATAATTGTTTGCTTCTGCTAAAGCCTCTGAAATTCTTAATGGAGCTGTTAGTGGTTCCACACCATGAGGTAAAGGCTCTGATACCATGATATAACTTGTGATTTTAACTTGAATGTTGCAGGAAAGAAGATCAAGTAGTAGAGAAGAAGACTAGAAGAAGAAGAAGAAGAAGACAGAGAGAAGTAGAAGATTCAAACATAACTTTGTATATTCAAATCTGAGAGTTCACATAGAGTACATGCTATGTTATATACAAAACAAAGTAACGGTCACTGAAAATGGATGTGACCATGTACAGTAGATAGTACAAATAGATTCAAAAATACTCAAGGCTAAAACGGAAGCGTTTCATTTAAGTGAAACGGTGGGCAGAGGAAATAAACACAACACAAGGAAAGTGCACGTGTCTTCATAACCTTCCAGAACCCTAAAGTCCATTACGTTCTGTCACTATGTGAATATTTCAGAGCGAATTGTTAATTTTAGCAAAACAAGTATTTTCTTCAACAAACATACGGACCCTCTTCATAGAAGCAGGTTACAATCTATGATAGGTGCTTTAGCCTTTAGAGGCCATGAGCTGTGAGAAATACCTGGGTTTACCTTCTCTAGTTGGTTGATCAAAGAAGAAAGCTTTTCATTATATAGTGGAAAGGATGCAGAAAAAAGTTCAAAGTTGGACCCGTAGCATCTTTCACAAGCAGGAAAGGAGGTGTTTATTAAGTCAGTGCTCCAAGCCATACCTTTATACCCGACGCAGCTGTTTAAATTTCCCCAGGGAATCTGCGATAAGATTGATCGAATTCTCAGAAATTTTTGGTGGGGGAATGGACATGATTCCATGGGTATGTGTTGGTTAGCTTAGGAAAAATTATGTATGCCAAAAAACTCAAGGGGTTTAGGTTATAGGAATTTCAGTGCATTCAATGAGGCTTTGCTTGCCAAACAATGGTGGTGAATAATAAGGAATACACTCTCAAGCCCAAGGATAGTTAAAGTTATTAAGCCCATATTTTATTCATCATTCTCTTATGTTTAAAGGCCCAAACTTCAGGCCTGTTAGTTATTCAAATCTGGTCTGTATCTTCAACGGCTACCTACAACATCTTTTATAGTTCAGTCTGTCTCTTGCAGGTTACCGTTACATCTGTGTATATATAGGTGCTTTCATAGCTTTGATATTTTAATGAAAATCATTTCATCAAAACCTTTTATGGTATCGGAGCGAATCGGCTCCAACGAGCATCATACTTCCATGGCTACTTCATCCGCTCATAATGCCATCACAGTACCAGTCTCTGGCACTGCTTTGTCTATTCAAGTACATGCTATATCTCCCATTCCTTTGAAGCTTACTGCTTCTAATTTTTCTTCATGGAGATTACAATTGCTCTCTCTCCTACGAGCATATCAACTTGTTGGCTATGTTGACGGCACATATACGTGTCCTCCATCTCCAAAAGCTGATTCTGCAGATACCTCTAGCCAAGCCTATCATACATGGCTCAGTCAGGATCAGTTTATTTTACATGCCATAGTGGCATCCATTGATGGTACTCTGCTACCACTTCTTGGAGATGTTACAAATAGTGCTCAAGCTTGGTCTCAAGTACACAAGCTTTTTGCGAATACTTCGCGTTCCAGAATTCTTCAACTGAAATCCCAATTATCCCGCTGCCAAAAGGGCTCTAAAACTATCTCTGATTATCTTCATGATGTCAAGCACTTGGCTGATGAGCTTGCACTGATAGACCACCCCATCTCCCAAGATGATCTTACCTTATACATCCTGGATGGCTTGACCGAGGACTACTCCAGCATGGTGGGTTCCATTCGCACTCGAGAAAAGGCATATCACTTTGAAGAACTCAAGGACATACTCAAGGACATACTTGTAGCTCAAGAAGCCTTCATGTCTCGACTCCAACAAACTCAATCACAGCAAGTACTTACTGCCAACTTTCATCAACAACAACCTACGCAGCCCAACTCTACACAACAAGGTCGAGGACACAAATCCTCGTGGCATGGCAATCAACCTCAGCAATGGGGTGGCCGAGGTCGTGGGCGTGGTGGTCGTGGCCGGGGTACACGCCCTATCTGCCAACTCTGTGAGATTCCTGGTCACACTGCCAACAAATGTCGAAAATTCAAAATATTCGCAAATGCTTCCACACCCACTGCACATTATGCTCACTCGGGTGTCTCCTCTCAGACCAACACTACACCCACACCATCATGGTTGCTGGACTCTGGAGCTAGTCATCATATGACTCATGACCCTCAACAACTCACCACCCACTCAGAGTATGCTGGGACAGATGAAGTTGTTATAGGTGATGGTACAGGTTTGGAAATTTCTCACACTGGTACCACCATTTTTCACACACCCACTCGTCCTCTTACTGTCCATAATGTTTTGTGTGTTCCTCTTCTTCGCAAAAATCTACTATCTGTTCATGAATTAACAAAAACTAATAATGTGACTATTGAATTTTTTCCCTCTCATTGTTTGATAAAGGATCTGCCTTCGGGTCAAGTCATAGCCTCGGGTAGCTGTCAAAATGGACTTTACACACTGAATCCTGCTTCAAAGTTTTGCTTTGCTGCTACTACCTCACAAGCTGGGATCAAAACTGATGTAGTAGGGTGGCACCATAGACTGGGCCATCCATCTTTTAAATTTTTGTCTTCTATTTTACGATCTCAAAAACTACCGTGTAACAAGACTTCTTCTACTTCTCCATTATCATGTAGTTCATGTTCCTTAAATAAAAGTCATAAACAAGCTTTTGGTATCTCTACTGTCACTAGCAATCATCCGTTACAGGTTCTATACAGTGATGTTTGGGGCCCTTCCCCCATGCCCTCTATTGATGGTTTTTCCTATTATGTCATATTTGTAGATCATTATACCAGATATACATGGTTATTTCCTATTCTTCGCAAATCTGATGTGTGTTCTACTTTCTTACAGTTCAAGAAATTAGTTGAAAAGCAACTTCAACATCCTATCCGGTCTCTTTATACAGATAATGGCGGGGAGTATCTCAAACTTAAGTCCTATCTTCTTCAAGAAGGCATCAGCTGGTTTCAAACCCCCCCATACACTCCTCAACACACAGCTTTAGCTGAGAGGAAACATCGTCATCTCACTGAGACTGCGAAGACACTTCTCCATACTGCAAATCTCCCTTACTGTTTTTGGTCATAAGCATTTCAGACTGCTGCTTACCTGATCAATCGGCTTCCATTATCTCCCACATCACCTGCTAGTCCTTTTGAATTGTTATTCCATCAATCACCCAACTATCTCAAACTAAGAGTGTTTGGGTGCACCTGTTTTCCTTGGCTCCGCCCATACACCACTCATAAGCTGCAACCTCGCTCCAAAACTTGTATCTTTGTGGGTTACTCTACTTCGCAGAGCTCTTACAAATGTCTTGATCCTACTACTAATCGCCTGTACTTATCTCGACATGTGGTTTTTCATGAATCTCACTTTCCTTCCTACTCCAATGCAGACCCCACTGAATTTCCTTCTCCTCCTATGACTTCATCTAACATATCTTCATCTCCTCCCTCTCGGTTAATCGTTCTAACACCTCCTGACTCCATCTTATGTTCTCGATCTCTTTCCTCTTCTACTGATCTTCCCACCACTTCAACATCACAATCTCCTCCTACTCACTCTCCGGTTATTCCATCTCCTGCACCTACCTGTGCGCCCAACCCTACTGCCACTTCTTCCCGCATGACCACCAGGTCCATGAATAATATTTTTAAGCCAAAATCACTTAATCATTCTACTATCCATCCTTTACCTCCACCACCTGAACCCCGTACAGTAATCACTGCTCTCAAACAGCCTCCCTGGCGTGATGCCATGCAGCAAGAATACCAGGCTCTCATGCAGCATCACACGTGGTCTCTTGTCCCCCCACCACCTCATGCTACAATCATTGGCTCAAAGTGGTTATTCCGGGTTAAACAAAATCCCGATGGCACAGTGGCACGATACAAAGCTCGTTTAGTTGCACAAGGGTTTGCACAACGTGAAGGCATTGACTATCATAATACCTTCAGCCCAGTTATCAAGCCCGCCACTATTCGAACTGTACTCTCCATTGCTGTCTCAAAACATTGGCCAATAAAACATCTCGATGTCAATAATGCATTTTTGAATGGTCACCTTCAGGAGAATGTTTACATGAAACAACCGAAAGGATTTGAGGATCCTCAATTTCCTCATTATGTATGCCAACTTCATAAATCCATTTATGGATTAAAACAAGCCCCTCGGGCTTGGTATCTTGCGTTAAGCAACAGTCTGCTTCGACTGGGTTTTATTAACTCACAATCTGATGCTTCGCTCTTTATCTTACATTCATCTAATCATACTATGTATGTGCTCGTATACGTTGATGATTTACTTCTCACCAGCTCTGACTCCACTCTTCTCTGCAGGGTTACCAAAGCTCTAGCTGAGCAGTTTTCTCTCAAAGAGCTTGGGGATCTCTCTTACTTTTTGGGAATTGAAGTTCTTCATACTTCAAGTGGCTTGTTCCTTACTCAACACAAATATGTACGTGATCTCTTAGAAAAGGCAGACATGGCAGGTGCCAAGTCTGTGAACACTCCCTTACCAGCCAACTTTACTACCAAACTCACAGATGGTGTCAATCTACCTGACCTCAAGCCATATCGTCAATTAATTGGCAGTCTCCAGTATCTAAGCATTACTCGCCCGGATATCTCTTTTGCTGTCAATCGGTTGGCTCAGTTCATGATAAAGCCTACTGACATTCACTGGTCCTTGCTTAAACGTTTGCTTCGGTATATCAAGGGTACTTTTCAATTTGGTTTGCCCATATCTTCTTCATCAGATCACACTCTTCGTGCTTATTCGGATTCTGATTGGGCTGGAAACCCCGATGATAGATCTTCTACCACAGCATATCTGGTATTCCTTGGTTCCAACCTTATCTCATGGAAATCTCAAAAACAGAGAGCTATTGCTCGCTCATCTACTGAAGCCGAGTATCGATCTCTTGCCACAACTGCATCGGAAGTTCTCTGGCTCAAGCATCTTCTTGGTGAACTTCACTGTCCACTTTCCACAGTTCCCACAATTTTTTGCGATAACCAGGGAGCTACCTCGCTAAGTCAAAATCCAGTTCTGCATTCTCGTATGAAACATATTGCTATTGATCTGCACTTTGTTCGCTCCTTCGTCAACCAAGGTCTCTTGACTGTTCAAAAAATTTCCACTAATCATCAACTGGCGGATCTACTTACCAAATCTCTACTTCGAACACGCTTTCAGTGTCTTCGTTCCAAGATTGGTGTGACTGAAGCCCCTCCAATCTTGAGGGAGGGTAATAAGGAATACACTCTCAAGCCCAAGGATAGTTAAAGTTATTAAGCCCATATTTTATTCATCATTCTCTTATGTTTAAAGGCCCAAACTTCAGGCCTGTTAGTTATTCAAATCTGGTCTGTATCTTCAACGGCTACCTGTAACATCTTTTATAGTTCAGTCTGTCTCTTGCAGGTTACCGTTACATCTGTGTATATATAGGTGCTTTCATAGCTTTGATATTTTAATGAAAATCATTTCATCAAAACCTTTTAGTGAATTCTTCAAAAATCGGATGAACTTTTTTCTCGGGTCTTTAAGGCAAAATATAACGTAACTCTGATTTCTTGCAAGCAACAAAAGGATGTTATGCTTCTTTCTTATGGTCAAGCATTCATTCGACTAGGAGATTATTGATGGATGAATTGAATTGGAGGATTGGGAATGGGGCCAAGGCACAATTATGGTAGCATCAATGGACTACAAAGCCACTGTTATATTCCTGTGAGGTAGAGGCAATGGGTTTTCAACGAGGAGCCTTAGTAGAAGCTCTTAGTGACTGGGACACAAGTTTGTGGAGCATGACATTACTGGAACAAATATTCTCGAAAGCTGACATACATATGATTCTGAAGGAGCCTTTTGGTTTTATCAACGACTCTCAATTCTGGAATGGGACTACTAATGGAGTGTATATGGTAAGAAGTGGATACTGTCGGACCATGGAAATAAAAAATAGAGGTTTACCTTCTTCCTCAACATCCCCGACTTTCAAAGTAGATGTATTTCCTGACTGGATGTCTATATGGAATATCATAACTCCGCCTTCCACGAAAACTTCCTTATGGAGGGCTATTCATGGAATTCTCCCCACGAATTCAAATTTTTCGAAGCGGCATATATCAAATGATTCGAAGTGCCTTGTACGCGTAAACCCGGTGGAATCTATCCTTCATATCTTGTGGGATTGTCGACGATGAAGGATGTGTTTTGTGCTAGTTTGAAGAAGTTGCAAAAGTTGGGCACCTATGCTAATCGAGATTTTTCTCAGCTATGGTTGTATTTGTCTAAAGAGCTGTCTTCCTTTGAAATATGCTCACTAGTCATTACTTGGCACCTCGTGTTGTTGAGGCGAAACAAACTAATCCATGAAAGCACTTTTATGCATCCCACTAAAGTTGCTAAGCAAGGTTTATTACTGGCAAAGGATTATCTAGCTGTCCAGGAAGGATTAAAAACCTCAGCTCCTCAACTTGTCATAAACAGCCCTGGGCTTTTTATTTGGCAAGGCCTTATGGAGCATAGTGTTAAAATCAATTGGGATCCTGCCATTAATAATCACTTATCTTCCAATGGTTTTGGTGTTCTATGTAGGGACGGTGATGGGAATGTAATGGCATCGTGGGAATGTAATGGCGTCGATCTCTTTGGTAAGATATGTTATTCCGGAGCCTACACTAGCAGAAGCAATGGCTGCCCTCTTTGCTGTTAGATTAGCCTGAGATTTGGGTCTTTGCGAAGTTATGTTAGAGGGTGACTTAGCTATTATCATTACAACTATTCAGAGTAGAGATGCTTAGCTCACGATAGGGAAACCTCTTATCCTGGAGATTCGAAGGATTCTTTCCTTTTTTTCACGACTGGTCTGTGTGTCATGTTGTAAGAACTGCCAATGCAGCAGCTCATTGCCTTACAAAGCATTCATTTAGTGAACATCCCTTCATGGTTTGGATGGAGATGGTCCCTAAGGAAATTACACGTTCGGTGGAGCATGACAGAGTCTTATGGCTATAGACCCATGATGGAAATAGGGAGCATGCTGAGTAATGGATGAAGGATATGTAATTGCAGTCTTTTTGTTTTTTTTTTTCAATTTCTTTGCTGCTACAATCAGATTGTTCTCTAGCCCTAGGTAGCTCGAGTGCTTCGTGCACTCTCTATAGGCCATTCTGAGGGTAAAGTCTTTTTCTGGTCATTGAAAGATTTTAATTTTCTCAATTTGGTCATCCAAATATTTTTTGTCTCAACTTGGTAATTCAAAGTTTTATTTTATGCCAAATCAGTCACTCGAGCAGTTTTTCAAAATTTCGTTTAAGTTTTGTGCTTATGTGGCATCCAAAAGTAAAAACCTTCAATTAAAAAATGCCACCTCAATTTCGTTGATTTCATCCGTTCATTTTCTCAATTAAAAACCATAATTAACAACAAAAGCCTAATTAACAAAAAATCCTAATTAACAACCAAACCCTACAATGGGTTCGCTTGCATTCTTCTCTCTTCAACCTCGACCTGTACACATCAAAGGCCAATGGTAGATCTAAAGAACCCATTTAAGTTATTGAGAGGAAAAAAGTCAGATCTAAAGTCATCCAATCATAACCCAGTCATCAAAACTTCATCAACTGCAACTGCAATTGCAAATTCTTCACCAATAATTGATAACCCATTGTACAGATCTATCGCCAATTGACTTTCTCCCTCTATTGGAAAGTGGTCGTGAAAAGAGACTGTTTTTGCTTTGAATACTTACCTAGGATCTTTGACAGAGTCGACTGTGAACAAATTCTCTCAACAATAATAGACTGTTCACTCATGTGTAACAAGGAATAAGCAGCGCCGTTCAAAGTTATCTCTAGAAAAACTTTAGCCTCCAGATCTTCCAACCTAAGCCGGCTCGACGAGAAAGCCGAAGCAGTTGATCGAAGGAAATCGGATAGGTAATTGACTTGCTCCATCTTGAAGATACGAAGTATCGCTCCAACAACATGAGAAACCCTCGCCTTGAAAGGTGATTTAATGCCTCTATAGTGTGGGGGGAGAGAGAGAAAAGGTTGAGAGAAAGCAAAGGGTAGAGAGAGAGGCGACAGAGGCTATTTTTGGGTTTATTTTTCTTGAGTTCAATTTTTTTTTTGGATTTTTTGAATATATCTAGGAGGGAACTCGGGCGTTGTCCCAGAGTTCTTGAAATTCTTAGATTGGGTGTTTAAATTTATCAATAGCTAAGTATTTTTTTTTTTTTTTTTACGACAGTGAAATACACACACACTAAGCATACATAGAGGGAAACACGTTGAGTAGTCAGCCGAAGCCGACAAAAAATACTCAACGTGTCTACGCCTATATAATACTCAACACACACATGAATGACCGATGTGGGATTAGGGAAGGGGAGCAGGGGGACCTGAGACCAGGACACTGAACACACACCTTAGCCACCTAAGGACACGCAAACACAAGAAAATTCTTTTTTGACAACAGTGAAACACACACACACACTAAGCATATATAGAGGGAAACACGTTGAGTAGTCAGCCGAAGCCGACAAAAAATACTCAACGTGTCTACGCCTATATAATACTCAACACACACATGAATGACCGATGTGAGATTAGCAAGTACTTAAATCAAGGAGTTGAGGTATAAGTGTAGATAATAGGATGCAATGTCTACGTAATAGAGACCATGATTGCATCTGATGACAGCTCCATCAAATAGAATTGAGCACATATAAATATACAAATATAAAATGTTACACAGCTCATGGCAATGAGGAACAATTGGGGAAAAAAACAATTTCCAAACAATACCAAAAACTTTAATTGGACATTAGGAGACGAAAGTAAGCATAGCTGCCTCTGTCTTTTTTGTAGGCTCAATCGGGCAACACATTGAACACAAAGAAATCCATCACAGTTTGAACTCACATCTTTAATAAAACCAAACCATATCAAGTGTTGTAGTTTGTAGAATATCCAAAATAGTTTTCTAATCCCCTAGAACCCAAGAAAGAGAGGCAAATGCATATGGAAAAAGTATTGCAATAGAAGCTGGAAAACTTTTTGGTAGAGTTTGAAGGTGTTGTCCATCAGCTTCGATCCTGTAATAAAGTTTAGGAGAGATGGAGAATTAGAATATTAATAAAACATATAAATAAAAATTATGCCCTATCAGTATGTATGATGGAAATAAATGGTACCATTTTCTGCATAGTTTTCATTCCCAAGAGATGCATAAACCTGCTTCGGCTGTCAAAAATTTACTATAGAAATATCAGATGTGAATAACAAAACACCATGGATTGAAGAACCATGATACACATTATTATTAAAAATATCACACTTCGTGAACTTCCTGACATAATAAAGCCAAAACATTTGATAGATTGGAGTTGTTGAGCCAAAAGAAGAAGCATGAAAACTACTTTAAATTTCAAAGTTGCAGAAAACACTGAACTAATTAGCAGAATAGGTCATTCAAAAGCAATAATCAACGTGAACCATACAGTCTCAGTGTGATTGATGGTTCACTAGATGGCAAAATGAAATATTAACATTTTAATTCAGCCTTGACAACACAACAAAAAACTTGAATTAGTTTTACTGCAATACTTCTGAAATAATGAACTAAACAATCCAAAAGAGAATTGAGGATTTATAATTTGCATTATGTTAAGGAAAAAGGAAAAAGAATGAGGATAAAAATATCCTCAAATCCATCTTAAATGAACATTTCCAATTTGCAGAACTTCATTTGTTGGTATTGTAAGATGAGGTTGTTGACAGTAGTATATGTTAGAGCTATGAAGAACCAAGACAAAGTAAAGAATATCAGCAACTCCATAGAAGTCAAATAACGAACAAAAAGTAATACTGAACAAATAAAAAAACCAGACAAAACCAAATGATGAAATTATTTTTCTAAGAAAATGCAACCAAATGAATAGCAGAGGATATATGCACAGCAAGACCTAACAAAACATAACACGAAAGAAAAAACTGAGGATAACTGAAAAATATGGGCACACAGAGAAAGATTGTCCTAAAGGACCTAAACAACATAGAACAAATGAATAATGTTACAAAAAACAAACTCAATTGAGTATGCATTGCATGAGATCCTGAAATGAATGTGATCCTAACCTGATAAAAAATAATGGCTCTAGCAAATCAACCTGAAATTGAATGTCTTAAAGCATACCGTTCACCCATTTCTGTAGTTGAATCTTGAAATCATGGAGGCCCACTATGTTAGACAATGCACTGTCAAGTTTTTCAATCTTTGCTTTGCTTTCGCTGCACACTTCAATGGGTCTTCTTTACCACCGCTCTTGAAGATGCCAATGTAATAGTTCATGCAACTTCTCATTCCCAGTGCTCTTTGAGAGATGATCTAGAGGAGTCTTACTCCCCTGAAATTTCAAACTGAGTTAATATGTGGTTGTGATAGAAACATAAGAAAATGATCTAGAAGAGTCTTGTCCTCCCGAAATTTAAAACTCATTTAACATGTAACCGTGTTTAAAAGATAAGAAAATGAAGTAGAATGAAGTCAATTGACTAAATCCAGTATATGCAACTCATCCTGAGGACCTGAGAACTTTTGACAGCATTTTACTTATTGGTGCACCACTTGCTTGATCCTCTGCAGTTAAGAGTAAACATATTTTCACTACAATTTTGACCTAACTGCAGGTATAACATGTTAAAATTATAAAACAAATGAAAAACTAACCTTCATAAATAGTGATTAGTACAATATAGGAAAATATAACTTCCACAGCTCGAGAAACAACAATACAAGAATTGTCAAATCATTGTCTTATCAAGTCTTTCTTTATCTACAATGGAAAAATACAAACTCCTAGTCATTTACATTAAATCTGGAACAAAACTCAATTTTAATCTAGTCTCTATCTTTCTTCCAGATATATAAACCCAAATTTACTATCTATGATCATGACCAATCTATTATGTAAATAATCAATATAACTTTCAAAGACCAATAAAATTGGGGACAAAAGAAGGGGCACTTTACCAACCCATGCATGCTTTGGTGAGCACCGTAATAACCATCATGGCTAGGAGCAATTCAATAATTACTTAGAAAAAAGAATTCATCTGCAAGGAGTCAAGGACCAAGGCGTTTTTAGAACAAATTCAATACTGGTGTGTGCAGGGAACCTTGAAATTGAATGAACACAATTATAAAATCAAAAATCTAAACAGGTCGGGGGAAAAAAGGAGCACATGTCAACACCAGCAAGCAATTGAAAATGCATTGTTGATGCTTTGACAAATAGAGTAAAAGAAAGATAATACCTGTCAAAAATTCTTAATTTCCATTCCCATGCAAGCTAATCAGCTAGCACATTATATCATCCTCCTGGAAAAATGCATTACGCAATCAAACAACATAAGCCCATCGCCATAAAAATTTTGACTTCAACTTCTGCTTTTGCTTTTGCTATGGGAGTTATATTGCAGTAGTGAAGAAAAAGAATAACTTGAAGAAGTACCAAAGCCCAGGAAAAAAAGTCGATGGAAACAAATTTGGAAGAGAAAAATCCAGGAGCATAGATACATTGCAATAAACGTCAAGAGCATTAGACAGCCTCATAATTCTGAGGTGGGAAAAATTGATATGAAATACCCACCTAAGGTTATGGAACAGTTACCCCAAAGTGCTGAGCCATAATATTTGTGGAATAGAAGTAGTGCTCTACTCCACATAACACCGACAAAGAAAGACGAAAATTCCTTGTCAACACGAAAGGTTATATCATGAGCTGAGATACACGAACACAACATAATGAAGGGAAAAAAAAGAATACTTTATCAACAACTGAACACACAGACAACACCAACGTATTACATCAATTTACAGAATCTAGCATCACATAGATTACCTTCCACTGTGAGCATAGAATTAGCAGAAATACGCAAAATTAAAAAAATCAAGACTAACCTTCAAAGCTAGAGATTAGCACAATCTGTTAGAAGTAGAACTCCAAAGCCTGCGGAATCACAATAAACAATATATCAATCAGTACTATGACTTAGTAATAAAGGACAACACAACAACTCATAAAAACTTAAAAAAGAATAATTAAGAACAACAAAACCATATAAAAAATAGGGAAAACTGAAGAGACATTGACATGATCTGCCACATCAAGCTCAACAAACTACATAATCAGAAATACCAAAAGAAATACTGTATCCAAAAATCCAATAACACATAGACTAAACAACGGAAACAAATGGCCACCGTGGTAAGAGGGTAGTCTTAAAAGAATGACCAATCATAGGAAGACAGAACTTAAAAACGTTGAACCAAACCTCAACGATAAAATGACAATCGGTAGCTCAAAGGAGCCTGGAGAAATTGAAAAAGAATAACATAGTTCATTAGCGCGCCGCTAACTCGTCTCACATCGCGTAACCCAACTAACCTAGTTAAATTCGGAATAACCTAGGCCTATGTGATTCGAAGTCAAACAAAGCGATGATATCCAAGAAGCTAAGCAATAACCCAGAATCAAAGGAGCCTGTAGGATTTGAAGAAGCAGAACATATAACAAACCTGGTTCAAAGTGCTCCTTAAAAAATTGACCATAACGCGAGATCAAACAAAAAAATCATATGCGATGTCGCAGCCAAATAATTAGAAAACAGAACAAATAAACACCTAATTCAGATTATCTGCAAAAGTAAAATCAAGGAGCATAAGCATAAAATCCTAAGCTGTTTCCTTAGGTTGTTTAAACTGAGAGTCGAGCCCATTTTCCACTAATTCACATCATATCAAATACCACAAAAAATACTGAATATACAAAATCCAAGGCTCACATGTTCAGGAGTTTCAATTTTGTCTCTCATATTGCTTAAAGCCGAATAAGATTATTTGGTTCAGCAACGGAAGAGACAAATACAAATCAAGCCAATATCATTGTCCAAAGAAGATTACGTTATTAGTAATATGAGGTGAAAGCATGCCTAGGTAACATTCATGGTAGCCAAACTAATGATAATTGCTTACCTGCAAGATTGTGTAAGTAGATGAGCAGAAGATGATCCCTTTCCAGCAAAAGATAAACTGAAATCGACGGAGCGCGAGATGATGAACAACATATGAAATTAAAAGAGCTAGTGAAACAACTTATAAAATGAATTGAGGGGAGAGTCGAGGCACTAACCTTCTACTTGGTGGAGGGACTGATGAGACAGGAAACAAAAAGAGATGTGAACAAATTGCCTAAACACTGGTGAGCCCAACACCAATGGATTAAGTAAGCCATCAGAAAATAGGCGAAAAAGACACAAACCACAGACCAATAATAGCTGAAGCTAGAGCCAAAGACAAAACAACACATCATCGAGGCTAAGGCGACACACAACATAACAAATCCAGAGAAGCAGAGGAAAGGACGATGAAATTGAGGAGCGAAACATACCCAAAATCCTCAAAAATATTTTGCGGACCCAGCCCGAACACCCATGACGGTCGCAACATGAGAGAGAAAGCAAAGGCATATGAAACAAAAAGACTGCAAAAAACATGTCGAAACATTGCGATTAACGTCGTGAAGAGATAAGGATGCCCCAAAAGCATATGTACGAACCGACTCTGGGGAAATCGATGACGTAGGTGAAGGTCATAGAGTGAGTACGTTGTCGTTCTGTGGGAGTAGTTGGAAATTGTAGAACACACACGGTAAGGAAGGAGGTGGGCGGAGAGAAGGTGGTGTTCGGGACGACATCGTTTTGCTTCTCTTGTTGTTAGCCAGAACACGGAAACATCAAACATCACCGTGAAGATCAGTTGCGCGAATACGTAGGAAGTCGCAACTCGCCGCCAGGAGAGACTCTTGTTCCAGCTTTATATAATAGTAATAGTAATAATAGATTTTTTTTTGTTAAATTCCACATATATATGATTGTTAGGCCATGTAGGCAAAATGCAGTAATATTTCACGGCCAACGCGACACATTAGCGCATTGACTAACCAAAATCGATAAAAATTGACCGAGTGATTGATTTGTCACAAAAAATCTTTCAATTATCAACCTGACATAAAAAATCTTCAGATGACTAAATTGAGAAATTCAAAATCTTTCAATGATTGAAAGAATACTTTATCCCCATTCTGGGCATTGCAATATATTTTTAGTCTTATGACCTTTATAAAACAAAAAAAGAGGATTGAGTTTAACTTTACATTCTCTCCCACCACCTCCCTGTCCTTTGGCATTTCAACCAATTGTCAAGTGCCATTTTCTAAGATCATAGTCATTTCTTCAGTCATAGCATCCCACCACACATGGTCATCTTTGGCCTAAGAAAATGTCCTAGGTTTTTCCAAGAAAAGTTACAGGCCTCATACACCTCTATCAAGGACTTCATTCTTCTTTACGAATTGTCTTCATCATTGGACTCCCCAAAAACACGTTCTTCATAATTTAGAATAGTAGGTTTTGTAGTATGGACAACATACTAGAAATCAGAGTCCAAGGACTGCTCCCCTTCAATTAAATTGCTATCTACCTTATACTAAAATCAAAACTCGCAACCTCCTAGTTTATGATACAATGCTCATCAAACACCACATCACGACTGAATATCAACTTCTTAGACTCCAAATCAAAAACCCTATAAGCTTTGGAATTATCACTGTAGCCCACATAAACAACTTTATACTCTTTATATCCAGTTTAGATCTCTTTCAGCAGGGATGTGAACAAGACAAACACTCCCAAATACTCGCAAAGAATCCACAGAAGTCTTATGCCCAGACTAGGCTTCCATAGGAGTCATACCATAGACAGCCTTTGTAGGACATAAATTTAAATCATGAACAGCAGCGTCGACTGCTTCTACCCAAAAAACACTAGACATATGCTTTTCATTTCACGTTGATTGAGTCCTCTGCATGAATGTTCTATTTTTTTTCTTTCAACTGTACCATTTTGCTGAGGACTGAACTAGCATTGACTTGTTTCCAAATTCCTTCATCAACACAGTACTTCTCAAAGGCTTTAGAAGTGAATTAACTCACTGATAAAGATGTACTGGTTTACAAGAGAAGAGTAAAGGGGTAAAATTGGTATTTCCATTGTTAGGGTATTTTGGTTATTACTTGTGTAGTGTGGAGTCGGTTACAATGGTACTTAAGGAAAACGTGGGGTTACTGGAAGGGTATTCTGTTAGTTTGTTGTTCTTGGACTCTCGTGGAGTATTGGATCTAGATCTGTTGATCTAGGTATTCTGCTGTAATCATCTTTGATTTTAATAAAATCAGTAGTTCAATCTTTCTTCAATCATCTCTGTTCTTATCATTGGTATCAGAGCTCCGGTCTTTCGCGATAGGAAAGTCTACAGCAGCCGATGAATTGCGAAATGATGTTGAAGAATTACACGCAATTGTTGATTCGCGATTCAAGATTTTGTCAACCGGGGCTGACACCGTTAATGAGAAAGTTGATTCGTTGAAACTGAAGTTTGAAACACGATTATCTGCGATGGATTCTCGATTCTCCTCTGTTGAATTGAAGTTGGATGAGGTACTTCATTCTTTGCTTTCAAAGGAGTCGCGAGTTCCAGGTTCTTTGTCCACTCCGGTGGCAGTAGATGCGACTCGTACCACAGTTGAAGATGATGCTTGCCGCCTTGATGACAAGCAAGAATTGAAGATTCGACGTCTCGATCTTTCGATCTTTACGGGAGATGATCCATATGGTTGGCTTTTCTGTGTGGAACGGTATTTCATAGTGAATAGAGTACCAGCGGGAGAAAAAGTGATGGCGACTACGGTGTGTTTGGAAGGCCAAGCGGTCCACTGGCTACAATGGACTGAGCGACACACTCCTTTGAAAAACTGGCAATGTAGCTAAAAAAGAAATTGGTAGACGATTGACTCCAGAGGAAGAGCAGTATAAGCAAGCTCAGGGATTATGCTTCAAATGTTCTGAGAAATATTTTCCTGGTCACCAGTGCAAGAAGCAATTCCATCTTTTGATTGTCGAAGAGAAGGAGGAAGACCTCTCTTCTACTGAGCCTTACTTACTCGAACCTCATTCAGGTACAGTGGCTGTAAGTAAATAATTTTCTTTAAATTCTTTAACTGGCTTGAATAGAAATAATGCTTTATTGTTGCGGGGTTCTATTGCTGGGAAAAAGTTGATAGTTTTAATTGATAGCGGCGCTTCTGACAATTTTATTTCATTAGAGATAGTTGGAAGTTTAGGTCTGCAAGTTGATCCTGCCTGTACTTTCAAGGTTCGCGTGAGTATTGGGTGTAGCATTGAGGGAAAAGGAGTTTGTAGGAATGTGGAGTTGGTGTTGACTGGTTATAGTGTTTTATTGGATTTTTATCCTTTTTGCTTGGGTTGTGCTGATGTCGTGTTAGGAGTTTCTTGGCTGCAATCTTTAGGGGATGTGGTTACCAACTATAGTTCTTTAACTATGTCTTTTGTGTTGGGGGATCAGCTCATTCAATTGCAAGGGGATTCTACATTAACTCATCAGATAATGTCCATAAAAATGCTGTGAAAATGCTTGAAAGAGGCTGATTCTGCCTACCTAATTGATTTTTGTGAGTTGTCTTTAAGTAAGGATGAGGGCCTTAGTTGCACTGCCATCACAGGAGTACTAGAGGAATTTCCTAGTGTTTTCAGTGAAACTTTAATCCTACCTCTAGAGCGGGACCAGGACCATGTCATAGTTTTGAAGGATGGAGTGGACCCTCCTAATCTACGGCCTTATTGTTATCCCGTTCACCATAAGAATGTCATTGAAAACATGGTTCAAGAGATGCTGGCAACGGGTATAATACAACGTAGTAGGAGTCCTTTTTCGAGTCCTGTGTTGTTGGTACAAAAAAAAAGATGGGGGTGGAGATTTTGTATCGATTATAGAGTCTTAAATAAATTGACTATACCAGATAAATTTCCTATTCCGGTTATTGATGAATTGCTAGATGAGTTGGGAGGGGCTACAGTCTTTTCTAAGCTAGATCTCAAGTCTGGTTATCATCAGATAAGAATGAGAAAAGAGGACATTCCTAAAACTGCTTTTAGGACACATGAGGGTCACTATGAATTTGTCGTCATGCCTTTTGGCCTCACAAACGCCCCTGCTACCTTTCAATCTTTGATGAACTCTATTTTTCGACCTTGGTTGAGGAAGTTTATTTTAGTTTTTTTTGATGATATCTTGATTTATAGTTCTGATTTAGCCACTCATCTAGAGCACCTTAGATTGGTTTTGTCTCTTCTTCGAGATCACAGTTTAGTGGTCAATGCCAAAAAGTGTGCTTTTGGGGAAATCAAGATTGAATATTTGGGGCATATCGTTTCAAAGGAGGGAGTAGCTGCTGATCCTAAGAAGTTGGATTGTATAGCTTCTTGGTCTGAGCCAGAAAATGTGAAGGATCTTAGGGGATTTTTAGGCTTGACAGGCTATTATAGGCGGTTTATTCCAGGGTATGGTATCATTGCTTGACCCTTGACAGATTTGTTGAAGAAGAATGCTTTTCACTGGAATCCAGAAGCTCAACAGGCTTTTTCTAGGTTGAAGAGTGTGATGCTGGAGCCTCCTATGCTCGCAGTTCCAGATTTTTCAAAAACTTTTATCCTGGAAACTGATGCATCTGGTAAAGGGTATGGGGCAGTGTTGATGCAAGAGGGGAAGCCTATTGCTTTTTTAAGTAAGTCTTTTTCTGAGAAGGCTCAACTTAAATCAGTGTATGAAAGGGAGTTGATGGCAATTGTGTTTGCCACTCAGAAGTGACGACATTACTTGTTGGGAAGGAGGTTTGAAATTCGAACTGATCAAAAGAGTATAAAATATTTGCAATAACAAAGGTTGCTGACTCCTGAGCAACAAAAATGGCTTCTCAAATTAATGGGGTTCTCTTTCGATATTGTGTATAAACCTGGAAAGGAGAATGGTGTAGCTGATGCACTCTCTAGGAAGGTTCAATAATTTGCAGCATTAATTTTGGCGAACTCGAATGAGACAACTCAGGAAACTACTCTTATAGGTCAATTGGAGGCTTTATCTAAATTCCAGTGTGTAGATTGGTCTTTATTAGCTGATGAGGTACAACTGGATGTTGATATTGTTAAGAGAATTCAAGAAGTTTTATTAACCCATGCTGCCCATCTAGATTTTTCAGTCAGGCAAGGAATACTTTATTTTAAGTCTAGACTGGTCCTTCCTAAGTCCTCATCCAGAATTCCATTGTTGTTGAAAGAGTTTCATGAGACTCTTGGAGGTGGTCACTCAGGATATTTCTGAACTTTTAAACGGGTGTCCAATATATTGTATTGGGATGGCATGCAGAGAGATGTGAAAGAATTTGTTGCTAGGTGTGTAGTTTGTGAGCAAAATAAATATTCCACCCAGAAGTTGGCTGGTTTAATGCAACCTTTACCAGTGCCTACACTTCATTGGGAGGATATTACTATGGATTTCATAGGGGGTTTGCCCTGTGTTAATCACAAAGATACCATTATGGTTGTTGTTGATCGACTTACCAAGTATGCTCATTTTCTTTCATTGGGCCATCCTTTTGATTCAAGGGTCTATCGTAGTTTTATTTGTTTCTGAAATTGTGAAATTGCATGGATTTCCTAGATCTATTATAACTGATAGAGATCAAGTTTTTATTAGTCGTTTCTGGAAGGAACTATTTAGATTGTCTGGCACTGTCCTTAAATTTTCTACTGCCTACTATCCTCAAACAGATGGACAGACTGAAGTTCTTAACCGCTGCCTTGAAACGTATCTCCGGTGTATGGTGGCTGGTAAGCCTAAGCTTTGGTTTCATTGTCTTCATTGGGCAGAGTTGTGGTATAACACCACATTCCAGAGTTCCATTAACATGACTCCTTTCAAGGCTTTATATGGCAGAGATCCACAGAGTTCCATTAACATGACTCCTTTCAAGGCTTTATATGGCAGAGATCCACCTTCTTTGCTCACTGTTGGGGAGGACTCAGCTTTAGCGGCAGTGTCCACCTTACTTCAGGATCGTAATTTGCTTATCGATGAGTTAAGGGTAAACATGGAGAAGGCACAGCGTTACATGAAAACTGTGGCTGATAGTAGACGGCGAGAGTTGTCCTTTGAAGTTGGTGAGTGGGTGTTTTTGAAAATACAGCCTTATCGGATGCGTTCTTTGGCTAGGAAACTCAATGAAAAATTATCACCTCGATTTTATGGCCCTTTTCAGATTGTGGAGCGTGTTGGGGCAGTGGCTTATAAGTTGGCACTGCCTGTGGGGGCAAAACTTCATCCTGTCTTTCATATTTCTTTGCTTAAAAAAGCTGTTTCTGCAGTTGATCATCCACAATTTCTTCCTTCTTCTTTGACAGATGAATGTGAATTATGTGTTTATCCTGCACAGGTGTTGAAAGTGCGCACTCTACTTGATGGTTCAAGACAGGTGCTTATACATTGGGAGGACTTAGCTGATTACGATGACTCGTGGGAAGACTTTGCCACTCTTGTTCAACAATTTCCAGATTTTCACCTTGAGGACAAGGTGACTCTTTTAGAGGCGGGTATTGATAAAGATGTACTGGTTTACAAGAGAAGAGTAAAGGGGTAAAATTGGTATTTCCATTGTTAGGGTATTTTGGTTATTACTTGTGTAGTGTGGAGTCGGTTGCAATGGTACTTAAGGAAAACGTGGGGTTACTGGAAGGGTATTCTATTAGTTTGTTGTTCTTGGACTCTTGTGGAGTATTGGATATAGATCTGCTGATCTAGGTATTCTGCTGTAATCATCTTTGATTTTAATAAAATCAGTAGTTCAATCTTTCTTCAATCATCTTTGTTCTTATCACTCACATCCTCTATGACTATGAATTTTCTTAATCAATTTGTCAATTTATTTTTTAGCTAACAACTTGAATGCAGATGATGTGGCAAATTTTTCTTTGAGGAAATACATCTATGTCATCCTAGAGAAGTCGTCTATGAAGGTTAAGAAATACTGACACTGGTTGAAAGAGTGAACCTTTGTGGCTCTCTGTGTACTCCGATGAGTAAAGCTGCCACGTGGTGTTTGCCATAACGTACGTAATAACAGGAAAACCTGTGACCATCTGTGCATTGGATTACTATTTGAGACTGTTATAGTTTAGATGACATAGTCTCCTATCATACTATGCCAAAGAGCAGAGATTTCATGTTCATCTGTGGTAGCTTGGAGAGCCATTAAAAATAGGGATTCAAAATCAAGCCTCAAAATTTCTATGACCTCTCATCTTAACAAACAAGAGTTCTTTCCCATGGTCAGACTTATCGTAAATCATACAACCTGGCCCTTCAAAAACCAATTTGTAACCATTTTTCATCATCTGACCTACACAAAGCATATTATTACACAGTTCTAGAACAAAGTAGCCATCCCTAATGAATTTAGGATCATTACCAACCAAAATGTTCACCCTACCCTTGCCTTTGGCCTTAACTACATTACCATTGCCCAAAAAAAAAATGGAAGTAAACCTAGAGTCAATAAATTTAAACAGCAATTTTGTACTAGACATATGGTTGATGCAACAACTCTCTAGAAACCATTCTCCTGTCCTTCGTGGAGAGAAGCTTTGGCTAGCATAAAACAAATTTTCACTAGATTCAGAATATGCTTAGCAAAGTTGGCCCTATTCTCAAGTTTGAAACGAGAATTTTGTTAAATGTGCCCAAATGTCTTACACCTATGACACTGGTGTTAAATTTTGGTTTTAAGTAAAATCGAGTAACATGGAATTATCATAGTGGAATCATGCAAAATGATCGCATGGTTGCTTCCGGAAGGGTTGAAAACCTTAGGAACCAATATAACCTACCAGAAAACCAATCTAAAAAACACTGAACCGGCTAGTGAAAGTTGTTGCAGTTTGAATTAAACTTGATTGTTGACTGCAAGTCAACTGACACCATAAGATGACGTGGCTGATGATTGGATTGATGATGTGACATGGCAGATAATGTAGCATTGTCTTCAACCTCTAGAGAGCGAGTGGAGCGCGTCAAATGGTCTGTCAACACAAGCACGGCACGTGTGGGGTGGTAGCATCGATCTCTATTAGCGGTGGTTATTGAACAACCGGACTCGAATGACGACGACGAACACGCTGATGTGTTCAAACCTTGATTTCCTTGAACTAAAAAGTCAAACCTGACAGCAATCTTGCTTTATTTATGTCCAAGATGGTTTCCGAGAACTTGTAACCCAACTCCAATATCACTTTGTTGAGATACTGGATCAATCAAGTTCATAAACAAAATCAAAAAATAAAAAACACAACGATATAAGTGGTTCGGTCACTAACGACCTATATCCATGGAGAGAAACTCTCAACTATTAAGAGATAATACAGGGAGGATGAGGTTACACACATTCGCACTCATCTCACACTCTCTCTTGTGCCTTTGTCTGCACTAACTCTCTCTCACAAAAACGTATTTTTTTTCTTCTTTGCAACTTCTACGTACTCTACACATACATATCTCTTCTCTGCCTCATCGCTTTATATAGAGATATAAAAACAAACAAGATAAACACATATTAAATGTAAATCTTTGAAAATAAATGTTCGACGGTGATCATCCAAGATTTGTAAGCTGAGACTTGACTTGCACTTGTATCAATGGCGGAATGATGGCTGCATGCGGATGGTGACTTATGTGAGCTACTCTTTTCATCTTTTGACTTCAATGAGTATGGGCCTATCACAATTGCCCTTTCTCGTCTCATTCAATCAATGAGAAGAAGCCATGATCATGAGATTGCATATTCGGAAAATCAAATAAATCCATTCAATTTGTACAAATTCACATATCAATCGTTGGCCGTATTGGCACCTGTGCTTCCACCGAATGGGGTCTTCTATGGGTCTTTTTTTGTCAAAACTTCAGGAGTCGACAGCAGTTATTCGAAAATCAAATAAATCCATTCAATTAAACTCTCGAGATAGCTTTCGATTTCATTTTCGACGTAGCAAACTACGATTGTACAATAAAGAAAATTTAATCGTCAGAAAAAGATAAAAATTTGAACGTTAATGTTGATGGCTTGATGCATCAGTGTTAAACAGCTTCCCAGGATTAAACCTTAGAAGTTCTGCTTCGTTTCAATCACTACATATACGATACCATGTCTATCGGTTCTCTTCAGTGCAGATCATGAAGTTCTTAGGTTTTTATTTGCTGGTATTCTTCATCCTCACTGCAATACTTGTTTCAGCTCAAAACGATCACAAATATGAAGATGTTCTTAAGACAGTAAGACAGATCAACAAGCATGTTTTGCTCACTTTGAAGGTAACTAAGGGCACTTGCTTATTGGCTATGTTTAATTATATATAACTTATTTGGTATCTGCTTATTGGTTCTCTTTATTATAGTGTTTCATTATTATAATTTGTGGACACTAATTTGACGCTTGGTTCTTCTTGCACATAGAGCCCAGATGAAGATCTCATGGATAAACGAAATCAACTAACTTTCAACCACTCTGATGACACAATTCCAGTATAAAAAGATAGTAGTTTTGTAATATTATGATATGTGTCTTGATCCATACTAATTAATTAACTGTTTTTCTTTCTCTAATTAAAAGGAATTGCCTACACAAATGCCCACAAGGAATAAATATGCAAGGAAGAGTAGAATTAACAGAGCCAGAGCATCCCAAATTTGGTCAAGAAATACGATTGTTGGTACTAAAGATACTATTCCCATACGGCGAAGCATAATTTCTGATGTTATGAGAATTAATTCTACGTCCGAATTAAAAAATAAACAGAACAAATTTCAACATCAGCTGACTACTGAAACCCATGAGGTATTTTCCAGTCATTTTAATTTCTACCTAAAATAATCAACATTTATTGATTAGATTATAATGTTTTCACTCATGCATTTTAATTTACATATATGCATGGTTACAGTATGCGAGTGTCCTTTACGACGCAGCAGCAAAGGTACATGGAGCAACAGCAGTAATAAAAAAGGCTACGCCATTAGTGTATGGTGAGAATGGGTTCAGTCAAGCTCATCTTCGAATCAAAACAGGCCTCACACAAATTTTTGAGAGCATTACAGTTGGATGGCATGTTAGTCTTTATTATTAATTAAATTAATTTTCTTTATGATACGTTTCAACTAGTAATTTAAAAAAAATTATTCAAATCAGGTATTCCCAGAGCTTTATGGTGATCAAAGCGTCAGACTATTCCTTTTATGGACTGTAAGCTCACGCCTAATTTATCTTCAATTAACTAGTAAAAAGTAATTTAATTTGTTCAATCTTATATTTAGATTGATGGATATCAGACGACAAAATGCTACAATTATGACTGCGATGGATTCGAGAGGTTGAACAATGGCGATGACGACGGCGATGATGATGACGACGGCGATGATGATGACGACGGCGATGCACAAGTCCTGCTGCGAGGATTACTTGACTTATCATCTTCCATACCTGATATTGATGTGAATATTTGGAAGGTAGTATCTAAAATATTATTATACAAAAAACCCATGCACCTCTACCTGCTATATATACAGTTTAACATCATTATTTGGTCTTCAAATGATAATTAAATCAGGATCCAATAAATAAAACTTGGTGGTTGATGATTGATGGCAAGGTGATGGGAAACTGGGTAAAAGATATCTTTCCTCGGTTGGGAGGTAATTTCACTAGCATAGAGTGGGGCGGTGAGGTGTCCAATAATGAGACAGAGATGGGATCCAGCCATTTTGGAAGCGAGGAAGGTAGCAAGGCATGTTATATTCGCAACTTAGAGATCATGATTGATCCTAAACCCAACCATCACATTAATGTTCCATTCGCAGACCTTTCAACAAGGGAGACAGATCCAGAATTGTACAATGTCTCTATGAACCACGTAAACCACTACATATACTTTGGCGGCCCAGGTTTAACCACTAGTTAACCCATGATGCACGCGTGTATGATACTTTCATGTGTAGGATCATCCTGAATAACATTATTAATGTTCTTGTTAATTGTAAAACAACACAACCGGACATTTGATCAAGGCATATACATCACTTTTTTTTTTATTATTATTTTTTTTAATAGTGTCGTAACCACAAAAAATCACGAAGTGCAGGCTGCACATGATAGTCTTTCAATCCGTGCTCTGCCCATGTTGAGTTCGGCTAATCGAGTAGGAATTTACTCGAATGTACTTTCCATTTTTAAATGAGAGATGAAGTGTGAATTTACTTGAATGTAATGTCCATGTTGAGTTTGGGAGATTAAAGAGTAATTTACTCGAATGCACTTCCCAATTTAGAACAGGGGATTAGGCGGGATGTTACTTGAGTGCATTCCCATGTTGAGTTCGGGAGATCAAATGGGGATTTACTCGAATGTGCTTTATGTTTTGAAATGGGGCCTCAAGCAGGAATTTATTTGAATACACTATCCATATTGAGTTCTAGGGATCGAGTAGGCGTTTGCTCGAATGTACTGTCTGTTTTGTGTTTGTTCATTTGAATATCTTGCTTAGAGCATCTCCAATCACTACAACAAAACAAGTCTATACCTGAAATTTTAACCCCATATATAAATAGAAAAAACATCATGTAAAAGTTTAGTTTTACCCGCGGTTTCAGAACCGCTGCCCTATGTGGTCAAATACTTTGATCTTTTAAGATTAGTACAATGAGAGAAAACCTAGTCTTGCAAACCAATTTTGAATCGTATCATAAAATTAGATCACTCAAAGTCTACTATGCTTATTCTAACGATATAATGAGTGTGTTTGGTAAACAATTTTACCAGTAGCATATAATTTAGTATGTATGTTGGTTGCTTTATGCTGCTTGAAATGCTGGTATATATGTTGTTATAAATGCTGTGGGTGTTTGGTTAGATTTTTCAAAGAAAAACATATATGCTGGTATAAATGCTACTTGCGGGGGTATTAGCACAAATTATTAAAAAATAGATTTATATTTTCTAAAAATAATCTTTACATTTTTAATACAACAAATTTTAACATTGTTAATAATATTAAAATATTATATATTTTTTATACAACTTTTCTTAATTTTTTTATTAATATTTAATATTTTCTTACATTTTATAAAAAATTCTAACATTTCTAATAATATGAAAATATTTATATATTTTGTATACAATTTATCTAAATTTTTTTATTAATATTTAACACATTTTTACATTTTATTAAAATAATTCTAACATTTTGAATAATACGAAAAAAAATTATATTTTGCTATACAACTTCCCTAATTTTTTTTATTAATGTTTAACATATGTTTACATTTTATAATAAAATTCTAACTTTTTCTAATAATATCAAAATATTTATATATTTTGTTATACAACTTTTCTAAATTTTTGAATAATGTTCAACATATTTTTACATTTTCTAATAAAATTCAAACATTTTTAATAACATTTAAAAAATTTCTATAATAATATGTTACATTTTAATAATATTTAACAAATTGTTTCATTTTTATACAAGTTTTATAAATTTGTAAATTCTACTAACATATCTCCATATATGTTTGTGGAAAATCGAGTTATAGTTTTTTTATAAAGTGCGATATGAGTAACATACTGATATTACAAACATATTAATGTTAACACATATTAATAATACAAGGGAGCTATTAACTACTTCGTTAAACAATATTACATATTTAGTTAATAATATAAAATAAACTAGCTTCCGCGTGCACTAAAAAGTTGTCCTGCTAGCATGTCTCGAAACACTGTCATGTTTGTATCATCTATCTCAACTGTGTTGTCTGTCTCAATTGCATCATCGAGATCAATATCCACTTATGTATTCGAGACATTAGCCGAAGTTGACTCATATTCATCAAAATCTACGTCATTCTGAGCATGGAGTCTAATAAAGTTATGAAGTGTCATACAAGCAATCACAAGATGACTCTGATCCTTTGTAGAGTATGATGACATATCACCCAATATCCTCCACTTTTGCTTGGTGACCCCAAATGTCCTCTCAATGACATTTCGCAATCTTGCATGAGCCTTGTTAAATATTTCTCGAGCCCCAGTGGCAGGTCCTCCATCTTGATAAGCTTGAATGTGGTACCTCTCCCCCTTGTACGGTGCAAGATATCCACTTCTATTAGCATAGCCAGCATCAACCAAGTAATACTTCCCTGCAAATACATAGAAGAAAGATGTGAAACAGATGACAATAAATCAAAAATAATTTGTCAAAAAATTTATGTTCACCTGGTGGTGGGTGCGGGAAGTTAAGCCTCTCCGTACTTATAGAATGATCCAGAACACGCTGATCATGAGCGGAGCCCTCCCAGCCTGCAGACATGTAAGTGTACAACATGTCAAAGTCACACAAGGCTAAGACATTTTGAGTAGGCACTCCTTTCCTCCCAATGTATTTATCGTGTTTTTCTGTGGGAAGCACAACTGGAATGTGCGTCCCATCCAGAGCCCCAATACAGTCTCGAAATATATACTGATAAGCTACTTTCCCATGCTCCCGTATGTAACTAGGGGTTTTGTTGAGTTGATTCCCCCTAGGTTTTATGTATCCACTGACAATGCCAGAAAAGCCTTAAGGACATAATGTATTATTCGACTGATAGTCTCCCCGGAGTGTTGGAATCGTTATTGTTGATCTCGATTAGTTTGAGCATGGCCCATAGTATGTACAAAAATATCAACCATCTCAAGCATGCTCATCCTATTACTTTGCTTCAAACCATAGTCATCCCTCAAGATCCTGCATAGGGTTCTGAAAATATTTACGAGCATCCTAAAAGTTTGACAGCACCGTATGGGATGACCTTGTAGAATGTCCTTCACCCACATGATGCCAATTAGCTCACATGTTCGACATGGTTGTCGAGGGATAATATTCCTTGATGTGCTGGATACATCACTCATATAGGATACTATACTTAACATCATAAGCTTTTGCTTACGATACATGTCATCACTATCACTGCTTGAGCTACTATCATCCATTGATCTACAGAAGATAACAAACTAAGGTTAACACATGAAATAAGTGCTTAAGAATTGCTAATATTAAAAATCTATAACAGATACATCCAATATTAAAATTAAAAACACATCAAGCCATATTAAAATTCAAAACACATCATTCCATATAAAAATTCATAAGTCAACAACAATACATCACAACTCATAATCGGCATACTAGGAATTCAATAACAATGTCACACTAGCACACATATGGGCTTTAAATGTTCATCCAGAAAATTTTATGAATAACATCCAGGAACATATTTAGGTCATGACCAATAACTCATCCGATGGGGGCCCCCTCACTACTTTTCTTCCACAGCCTCTCAAGATACCCAAACCGTGCATGTGATGGAAGTGCCAATAAGAGAAGCCTTTGAGAAATGGTATTGAAAAGCTCAATTCCATAGTAGAAAATTCCAGAATGGGATGTAATAATATCCAGCTCCACCAGTGCCTTCACAGCTTGCTTGTACGTTGGGTCCATGTACTTCTCGCTCTTTTTGGAGTCATAATACTCCTTCTTCGCGGCGAAATAGGCCCGCTATTCTTCAGTTTGTGTGCTCACAAGGCCAACCATATTCTGGAATGACTCACTGGTTTTCCCATTGTCAGAAACAACTCTTCTTCCAAGTCCTATCAGCTCCAGCAAAACGAGCCCGTTTCCCAGCATTCATGGGAGAATGACCTGTGGAGTGCAAGTCATCGACGTCATCCAGGTCAGTTTGAGTTGGCACTTGTGGGGTATAGCACATGTCCCCAAAAAGTCCTCCAGTCCATCATTAGCGGTGGCTGGTGCAATGCATTCTTCACCTGTCGCATTCTTGCCTCCCCATAATAGGTCTTGCTCCTTACGTAAAGGTAAACTAGCCGTTCGGAACTTCTTATATTGTGGGTTCTCTTGTAAGAAAGTAAAATAGTTAATTCATCAAGTAAATTATGTTAGCCATTAAAAATTGAAGGTCAGAAATCCAGTTTTGACACTGGTTATGGACTTACAGCAATTTTGGCAGCCCACCCGTCATCGGATGCATCCACCATGCCTGTCTCCGGGTTAAAACCCAAGCCGGTTTCAGCTTTGTTCAATCGCTGAAAGAGCTGCCAGTTCTGTTTCATGTTGTCGTGCATAGTCTTCAGTTTATCGAAGGTTAATATAAAACCGGTCAGCTGCTTGAACTCATCGCTGATTTGGTCCCATTTGATTTTCCCCATATGCTTGTTCTTCCACGCAATAAGCAAATCAAGAAACACCTTCGTAAGGGGCTGATCCCATTTTGCTGGCCCACTATCAGTATGTTGCATAACCTCTTTCCCTTTTCTACTCATCGTATGCTAGTATAACATGAACCAAAAAAATGACAATGCCAAGGTATGCATTACACAGTTTTTATGCAAAGTTATAAAAGGATGTCATTAAAAGTATGGTCACTATTTTTACTATTTGATAAATACCAAAATAGTCTAGTAATATAAGGAAAAAAGTTACCAAGCAAGCAAATTCATTACCACATCCCAGCCCAATGAAAACAGTTTACCAAATGCACCACAACATCATAAGGCCAACATATGATTACCAGGAATTAGCCTCACAGAAAGCGGACTGGAAAATTAGGTCACTGTTTTTACTGTTGCCAATTACCGAAACAGTGGGTCATATGTGCAGAAAATGGTTACCATGCTAGCAAATTCATTAACACATCTCAGGTCAATGAAAACAATTTAATAAATGCACCACAACATCATAAGGCCAATATATGATTACCAAGAATTAGCCAACACAGAAAACAGACTGGAAAATTAGCAAACTGTTTTTACTGTTGTGAATTACCAAAACAGTGGGGCATATGTGCAGAAAATGGTTACCAAGCAAGCAATTTTGAGATAGATCATCTCAGCTCAAGCAAAACAGGTTCAAAGATGCATAACATGGTCATAAAGCAATCTATAAATACAGAAGTAAGCATAAGACAGAAAACAGACTGACAAAGTAGGAAACTATTTTACTATTGCTAAATACCAAAACAGTGAGGTAATGTGCAAAAAAAAGAGGACCACAAGATCAAATTCATTAAGACAGATCATCTCAGCTCAAGCAAATCAGGTTCAAAGATGCATAGCATGGTCATAAGGCAATCTATAAATCCAGGAGTATCCATAAGACAAAAAACAGACTGACAAATTAGCAAACTGTTTTTACTGTTTACTACATTTCAAAACAATTAGTTCATGTGCAAAAAAAGAGGAGCAATCAATCAAATTAATACACACACAAATGTACAAAAGAAACTGTCAAGCAAATGTACAAAACAATTTGAGAAATTTGGAAAAGGAGGGTGAATGAAAGTTGGTTAATACACTATAAGGATTGAGCATCCTGATAGCTAGTTTCAGACATCTCAAGATTTGTAACCTATGCAATGAGCTAACATAACAAACAAATCATTTCATTAATATCAGTATAAGCTATACAATAAGGTAAGCTTCCCACACAGTAGTGTGCAATTTAGAAAAACATATCAGTCTAGAAAACCAGATTTTTCAGAACCAAACATAAGCCAGTTAGGTAAGGTAATGCAGTGTGGTTATGAATGCAAAAAAATGTAATGCAGTGAGGTAAGGTCATCGAATACGTATATCAATCCAGAAAAGTGTCAAAAAACATATGTAAATCTAGGATGTTTCACATTTTCATAGACAGTAGTGAGGCAAAATGACACTGAAAACTGAACAGCCCATCACAATACAAAGAAGCATCGAATGATAGTTTTAACAGTTCCTTAATACCCTAAGTAGAGCACAACTATTGTAAAGTTCGACATTAACACATTGTCATTGACCTAAACATTGAGCTAAGATGCTAACATGTCCAAACAATAATAATATTCATTTATATTGAACAGTCCATAACAAATTGTTGAGCATCGAATGACAAATATAACACTTGACTAATACCCTAAGTAGTGAGCAAAATCAATGTCAATTTGGAGATCAAAATTTATAGAAACCTAAATAGTGAGCTCAAAAAAGCAAAAATGTCCAAAGTACATTCAAAAAATTAGGGATTACAAACATTGACAATGTAAGAAATGTATTCATATCAATTTTTCTATACTTCATTCAATTTTATATTTCAAATGGTAGTTCGGAAAAAAATTATCAAGAAATTAGGCCATTTTTTGAGTAAAGTCAACATAAATCTTAATTGAGCCTAGTCGAGCAAACCATGACAAAATTGAGGTTACAAACAGAGGTCTGGTAATGTGAATCAAGGGAGACAGATAGGGGCGACAGAGAGCACTCTTAAAAACTAGGGTTTTTTCAACACATCAAGATTCACACGAGTAAATCCGAAAAGCAAAAAGAAAGAGGTAGAGGCTGAATCGAGAGATACCTGTTGGACGAAGCGAGCTCGAAGGTGAAGGAGTTGTATTTGATTCTGGTTCGACGTTCTTCAAGCGAAACAAAAGCGAGGAGCGGAGAGGAGTTCATATGAGAAGGGGCTACCAGTCCAGGGTATTTGTCCGTACATGTAAGGGTAAGTTGGGCATTAGTTAATAGATGGGGGTTAGTTTCGACATTTCATATATAATAGTCAAAATATGCTAAGAAAAATGACAATTCTGGGAATGTCATTTTTAGATGCAAAAATGTTGAATAATATGTTGAATGTTGAATTGTTGTTTGGTTAGGTTAACATTTATCTGTAGCTTATATGTTACATGCTAATATGTATGCTATTTAGAATTGTTTACCAAACACCCTCGTTATTGAATTAAGGATGTCAAAAGGCTTACATGAAGTATGGCCACTTGGGAAGCTCTTATATCGTTTCTTTATTTCACTATCCTTCCCATGGAAAATCACATTGCCCCAATTATCATATAACTACATCCATCTTTAATTTTTGAAACCTACTAATTGACAGCATAATTCAATTTTCCAATATAGAATCTCTTATAGAAACACCATTGCACCTAAACTTCATCCCAAATACCCACAAAATCCCACCAATTTGTTTCTCTATATCATCATTCCTTAGAAAACATAATTAACTTAGATTGAAAGTCAGTTCATGGGGATCAGAATTATTAGAAAAATACATATCAATCGGAGAAAAATTAGATTTTGGAAAAAGTTCACGAATTGATATGTACGAAGAATAGAAAGACAAAAAATCGCATTCGCATATATAACTTACCTCGAATAGCATTCGCTCAAAGAACTAACTTCACAGCACCTCCTCGTCCTCTTTTTCTTGACAACACGTTCTTCGTCGAGTTTCATGTTCGATTCCTATCCAAATCTAGGGAAGTGACGAACCCTAGGAGAACATGCAAAGGTGAGGATGATAATAATATCACAGACAAAAATTGTTGATCTCAACATTGATGGTATGGAACGAATGATTCAAATAGCTACGAAGCTACACTCCGTATCCAGAGAAAAGCTACACACCATATCTACAGTCCATATACGAAGACGTTCCAGAAGACAATGCGGTTAAAGGCTCTAAGCCAAATGAGATTTTCAGGAAGTTACAACTGCAGGGAGCAGTTATCATGGGAGTTACACCAGAGACGGTTAACTCCCCAGACCTATAAAAACCTATCGATCATATATTTGTAAAACATTCATTTTACTACTTAATAAAAATTCAGACGATCTCGTGGCCATAGGCAAGTTGCCGAATCACATATATTCTTGTGTCTTTTCCTTAAGCAGTTTTACGTCCATAAGAGTTTCACTTCTTTAAGCATTTAATACCTTCGATGCAAATCTTGTTGAATTATGGTGTGACTCATTATAATGAATAACTAAACATTAAAGCCCAAAGGTAAAGTTCAAGGCTTTGTGTGGGAGACAAGGAGTCCGAAGGGCTCTGGTCGCAAGTGGAGAATGAGGAAGAGGTAGAGATCGAGAACAAAATAAAGGACAGAGAGGAAAATCAAGAGGGCGATCCAAGCCTCGGGCTAAGAAATGTGAATACTTCAAGTGTCATAAGGAGGGTCACTACAAGCGTGATTTTCCATTGTGCAAGAAGGAGAAGGATAAGGAGAGGAATGATGATGACAACTCCTCTAATATGACAAGTGTAGTGGCAGAAAACATAGATGATGAAGATCTGTTTGTTGTGGCTGCAGTGACTTCGGAGCCTATTACAAGTAACTCATCTTGGATGTTAGACACTGCATGCTCATCACATTATACTACAAATAGAGACTGGTTCCATAAATATCGGTCATGTGATGTTGGTAGTGATGTGTTGAGAGATAATCGACCATGTAGAGTAGCTGGAATTGGAACTGTGCAAGTGAGAATGTTTGACGGTGATATTAGAATTCTTCACGAAGTTAAACATCTTTCTGAGTTAAAGAAAAATCTGATTTCTTTATGATATTTGGAGAAGACTCACCATGGTATTTCAGTAAGTCCAGGCAGTGGAGTTCTAAAGATAACTAAAGTGTCATGGTTATAATGAAAATACAGCGAACTGAGAACAACTTGTACAAATTGCTTGGCAGTGCAGTTGTGGGTGAAGCATTGGCTGTATTTTCATCAAAATTTGAGATTAAAAAATTGACTTTGTGGCATATGCGTTTGGGGCATATCAGTGATCAAGGTTTGAAGGAACTTCATAGGAGGAAATTGTTTGAAGGGGTGAAGCATTATCAAGTTGAGTTTTGTGAGTTTTGTGAGTTCTGTGTTATGGGAAAGCAAAACCGCGTTCAATTTAATTGTCATCTAACAGGAGCTCAAAGGAGTTAGCTTACATTCACACAGACGTTTGGGGTCCAGTCAACACACCTTCAAAAAGTGGATCCAGGTACTTTGTGACTTTCATTTATGATTATTCACAGAAAGTCTGGTTGGTTTTTATGAAGGAAAAATCAGAAGTGTTCAGCAAGTTCAAATAGTGGAAAGCTAGTGTGGAAAAGGAAGCAGGGAGACAAGTGAAGTGTCTTTGGTCCGACAATGGTGGTGAGTACACATCTCGTTAGTTTCAAGATTTCTGCAAAAAGGAAGGTATAAAGAGGAATTTTACAATGCCTAAGACACCACAACAGAATGGGATTGTAGAGAGGATGAATAGAATTCTTATGGACAGGGCTACAACTATACGAATACAATCTGGTTTACCCAAACAATTCTGGACAGAAGCGGTTGCAACGGCTGCTTACATAGTCAACAGATCAACATCTACAAAGCTGGAGGGTAAGGTAGCCAAGGAGGTTTGGACAGGTAAAGATGTTGATTATTCAAACCTACGAATTTTTGAATGTCCAGCTTATGTGCACGTACCTTTGGATGAGAGATCCAAGCTTGATTCGAAATCCAGAAAATAATTTTTCTTAGGTTATGGACATGGAGTCAAAGGCTACATAATTTAGGATCCAAACACACAAAAGGTGATTATGAAGAAAGATGTAGTTTTCGATGAGGCATCGATGTTGGCAGGAAACAAGGTGCAACAAATTGAGAGGTCTAGTGTTGGCTAGGGTGATCAGATTGAGATGGAGTTTCCAATTGATAAGAATTTTAATGCAGGTGATGATGTCTCAAGCGAAGACACAACAAGGCAACAAGGAGATCCTAGCAATGCACTTTGACAAACCAAGCACAAGATCAAACCCCCAAACAGATATGGTTTTGACAATGACTCAATTTCATATGTATTATTCACTGAAGAGAGAAAACCATGTTCTTTTTAGGTAGCAGTTTCTATTCCGAAAAAAGAAAAGTGGATGGAAGCTATGGTTGAAGAGATAGAATCTCTATAGAAGAATGAAACTTGGGAGTTAGTCAAACTTCCTAAGAACAAGAAGACCATTGGGTGCAAATGGGTTTACAAGAAAAAGGAAGGGTGATAGAAAAAGATGGTTTTCAGTTCAAGGCTAGGCTAGTAGCTAAAGGCTACTCGCAGAGAGAAGGAATAGACTATAATGAAGTCTTTTCTCTAGTGGTAAGGCACATATCAATCAGAGTTTTATTGGCATTAACTGGTCAACTGAACCTAGAGTTATAGCAGTTGGATGTCAAGATTGCTTTTTCTACAAGGTGAGTTGGATGAGTAGATTTACATGTTGCAACTAGATGGATTTAGGGAGCCTGGGCATCAAAATCTAGTTTATAGGCTCAAGAAGTCACTTTACGGATTGAAGCAGTCACCAAGGCAATGGTATAAGTGCTTCAATACATTCATGCTAAGCATTGGCTACACAAATTATGAGTTTGATTGTTGTGTTTATGTGAAGACTTTAGCTGATTGTTCCTACAATTTCTTGCTTATTTATGTTGATGACATGTTAATTGCTGCAAAGAGAATTAGTGATATTCAGAATTTAAAGTGTATGTGGGCAAATAATTTTAGATGAAGAATCTTGGAGCTTGGAAGAAGATTCTTGGGATGGAAATCCATAGAGAAAGAAATAACAGAAAGTTATGGGTTTCACAAAAAAATTATGTTCAGAAGGTGTTGGAGAGGTTTGGCATGAGCACATCAAAGCCAGTTAGTAATCTGTTGGCTAGTCACTTCAAGTTGTCAGTATCTCAGTGCCCACAAACAGATGATGAAGTGTAGTATATGTCAACAGTCCCTTATGCTAATGTTGTGGGAAGCCTGATGTATGCCATGGTGTGCACAAGGCCAAACTTAGCATATGTGATCGAGTGGTTAGCAAGTTCATGGCGAATCCATGAAAGGTGCACTGACAAGCAGTCAAATAGATTTTTCAATACTTAAGAGGTACTTCTAAATAGGGTATTTATTTTAGTGAGTAGTGAAACTTCTGTCATGGGATATGTAGATTTAGACTATGCATGGGACCTTGCTAATAGAAAGTCTATGGCAGACTATATTTACACACTGGCAGGTGGTCCTATTAGTTGGCGATCTACATTACAAAGTGTTGTGGCTTTGTCTACAATAGGCAGAATATATGGCAGTTGCAGAAGCAACAAAGGAAGCACTATGGTTGAAAGGATTAATTGAAGAGATTGGTCTTCAACATCATACTATTACCATACATTGTGATAGTCAGAGTGCACTATTTTCTTGCAAAGAATCAGGTGCACCATGATCACTCAAAGCACATAACTGTGAGATATAATAAAATTAGAGAGCTCATCTCATTAGGTGATATTTTGTTGGAGAAGATTGGTACAATGGATAATGCTACAGATATGTTGACTAAGGTGTTACCTATGGAGAAGTTCGATCATTGCTTGGACTTGCTCCATGTTAAAATTGGTTAGTTGTTTTGGGCGGTTGTTCAATTCACTATTTCTAAGGGTGTGATATGTTAGTGAGGTGGAGATTATGGTTCTTCTAAAGGTGTGACAATTCACCAAGGTGGAGTGTTGAATTATGGTGTGGCTCATTATAATGAAGAATTGAACGTTAAAGCCCAAAGGTAAAGTTGAAGGCCTTGAGTGGGAGATGAGGAGCCCAAAGGGCTTGTACATGGTAGAAACTAGGGTTTCGTATATAAGCCATATTATCTCTTGTAATTCGTACGCGGAAATTTCATATCGAAAGAAAAAGCTCCTCCGTGGACGTAGGCTATATTGTCGAACCACGTAAATCTCTATGTCGAATATTCTATTGTTTTGATTTCTTGTACTTGTGTGATCGTGTCCTGTGTGGGAAACGAAGAGTTTCAATCAGAAGTCATGTCATGAATTCC
Source organism: Euonymus europaeus (assembly GCA_963580455.1). Taxonomy (NCBI): domain Eukaryota; kingdom Viridiplantae; phylum Streptophyta; class Magnoliopsida; order Celastrales; family Celastraceae; genus Euonymus; species Euonymus europaeus. The sequence continues at coordinate 8,100,898 of OY756961.1, read as the reverse complement.
ATAAGAAGTAAGGCGAGAAGTTTCTCTAAACTCGAAAGAAGATCATAGGATTCAACATGGTCATGATAAAGTAGTGGAACAAATTCTAAACAAAATGGAATGGGAAAAAGCCGTCCTCAAGGCCGAGGAAGATTTATAAGAGTGGCAAGAGCATGCTCAAACCCTAAGGAAAAGTCTCCAGATCATGAGGAAAGACAAACGTCTGGAAAGCGAAATCCAGAGCGTAGTCTCAGATGTTCGGAAGACAGAGCCAAAACATATCTGGGAGCAGGAAAGCGATGACACAGGGAGGTCACATCGGGGAATAGGACCAGCCACTAAGAGAAAGAGGCATACACCCTACCCGAGGGGAGCAAGAAATAGATCCCCGCTACCAACAAGAAGTACTAGGCAACAAAGCCTTCCTCGAGGATTACAACAAAGAGATATACTAAGGAGATCCTATGGAGCACTTAGAAGAGGGCAGAACAGAGCCTTAGGAAATTGACCTCCACACCTTTTGTGCAAGGTTAACGATTAGAAGACCCACCAAGAAATTTCTCGCACCTGACTTTTGTAATCTGTGATGGAATGACTGATCCTATGGCGCATATTTTGGCTTACACCCACGAGATGACATTGTGGGCAGGACGAGATGGACTTATGTGTAAAATGTTTCCATCAAGCCTCAGGATGACAGCTATGAAGCGGTTCCACCAACCCCAAGAGAATTTAGTTTTAACCTAGAAGGATCTTGCTTGTAATTTTGTAGCAAGATTCATAGCAAATATTAGAGATCCAGTAACCTTGGATACGTTTTTTGCTTTACACATAAGAGAATCATAATCACTCTGGGTGTATGCAGCTAGGTATTCAAATACTTACGCAGATATTGAGGATTGCGATGAAAAAACCCCAATGACTACCTTTCAGCTTGGACTACCTCGAGAGCATAAGCTGCAAGAGAGATTAACGAGGGCCTCATCTAATAGTATAGGTACGCTTCAAAATAAGATTAAATAGTATGTTAAGTTGGAAGAAGACAAGCAAGGGGATCGATAGTCTCCCTCCTAGGAAGGGACCTGAAAAAAGGAAAATGGAAAGTTTGAGAAGACTAGGAGATAGAGAATTTAAAGATGACTCCAAAGCCCAGTACGTATGAAGCGGTGAAGACAATATTCAAGGATCTAATCCTTCTCATTCTACCCCAAATTGCAAACAAGCCATTCTTTTGACGTCCAAATAAGATATCGGCGGATCCGTCCACACGAAACCAATCTAGACGGTGTTCTTATCATAGGGATAAGTGTCATAGGATAGAAGGCTGTAGGGAGTTCAAACTGCATCTGGAAGACCTAGTACGCGAGGGACATCTTAAGGAATTCATTGATAAGGAGAAGATTGCCGCAGAAAAGAAAATCGAACCCCGACCAGAAGAGCAAGGGGAACCTTCACATTATGTAGTCAACTTCATTGACGAGTTGGTGCCAGATGTTTAACTCAGTGAGGATATGAGGCAGACAGAGTATAGAATTACCCTACATCAGCAAGAAGTAAAGCAAATGGACATTAATCCTAAGTTAGGAACTAAGAGGCCAAGGGAGGCAACCACAATAGCTTTTCCTAAGGCAGATGTAACAAGCGTAGTTTTTCCACATAATGATGCTATAGTTATCTCTCTACAAGTACGAATGGCAAAAGTAAAGTGAATAATGGTATACCAAGGTAGTTGTGTAGATATCATATACTATTCACTCCTCAAAAAATTAGGGAAGACTCATACGGATCTAATTCCCGTCCCAACACATCTGATAGGGCTTAATGCAACCCCTGTTTGGCCACTCGAAAGGATAAGAATGCCGATAATAGCAGGTCCTAAAATTGTTGAAGTAGATTTACTTGTCGTAGATCTTCCCTCAACATATAATGTAATCATGGGAAGAACTTGGTTTAACTTGATTCAAGTTGTACCCTCGTCTTACCATCAAATGATCAAATTCCCTTTCGAGGAGAAAGTGGTAGAAATAAGAGGAGATCAGGCTACTAGAAGTGTTTCATGGCAAAAGTGAGATCGATAGGAAGAATAATAATGATGGAGGAGGAAGTTTCAGTCCTAAAAGAAGTTGGGAAAGAGCTAACCACCAAGTTGGTAGAGGATCAAGAAAAAGTATTAATCACACCGGAAGAGCGAGACAGATACTTTATTATAGGAACTAGTCTATCTGTACCAGATAAAGAGTCCTTAATTGGGATGTTAAAAAGGAATTTGGAGGTGTTTTCTTGGACCCTATATGAGCTGCCTAGAATAGATCTAGAATTGGTCGTCCACAGATTGAATGTTAAGGCAGGCTACAAACCTGTAATTCAAAAGGGAAGGAGGTCAGCCATCCAACACATAGAAGCTGTGGTTAAGGAAGTTGAGAATTCGATGGAAGCAAAAGCCATAAAGGAGGTTTAGTATCCTGAATGACTTTCCAATACGGTGTTAGTTCGAAAGAACGATGGAAAGTGGAGAGTCTATGTCGACCTCACAGACTTAAACGAAACATGTCCAAAGGATCTATTTCCCTTTCCAGAAATCAATCAGTTGGTTGATTCGACATATAGAATGGCATGAATAAGCATTTTGGATGCATATCGGGGATATCACCAAATCCTAATGCATTTGCTAGATCAAGAGAAAACTTCCTTTATTACACTTAAAGGAATATTCTGCTATCAAGTAATGCCTTTTGACTTAAAGAATATGGGCGCCACATTCTAGATGATGGTGACAAAGCTTTTTGGACCTCTCATTGGAAAAATAATGGAGGCTTATATAGACAGTATGGTAGTGAAGAGCAAACTCCAACATAACCACTTGATGCATCTTCAGGTGGTGCTCGATGTTTTACGTAAGAACAATCTTAATTTGAATGCTAGCAAATGCGCCTTTGAAGTTATTACGGGAAAAATTCCTTGGCCTTTCCATCACTCAATGAGAAATTGAGGCTGGCCTGGCACAGATTAAGGCAACCAAGGTGAAGGAGATCCCAAAACTAACCAAGATGGCTGCAGCATTAAACAGGTTCATCAGTTTCAATGGGATGCAAATTGTGAGGTAGCATTTCTTGAATTTAAAAATTACTTGTAGAAGCTGCAATTGTTGCCAATAACTAAGGATGGGGAGACACTACAGGTATATTTGGCAATGTTGGGTCATGCTGTTAGCGTCGTGGTCCTAAGAATGAAGCAGAAGACTCGGTATCCAATACTGGATACATCAACAAGATTTTCACCTCTGGAGAAACATCTCTTAGCATTAGTGATGTCTTCTAAAAAATTAAACCACTATTTCCAAGCATTTCCAATAGAGGTGGTGACCGAATATCCATTGAAGACATTATTAGGTAAAGTAGATATGTTTGGCAGAATTGCCAAATGGTCTGTTGAGTTGGCTCAATATGATTTACACTTTGTTCTAAGGACCGCCCTTAAAGCTCAAGTGCTAGCAGATTTTGTTGTAGAATTCAACACTGAGCGACAACCTGAGCAAGCAAACCAGACGTGAAAGGTACAAACAACTTCTGCTCATCCTTTGGAGTTTCAGGTCGATGGATCTTCAACAAGACGTGGGTCTAGAGCAGGAATTATGCTTACAGTATCTGAGGGCAAAATGCTGGAAATAGCTACAAGGTTAGAATTCCCAACGACAAATAATGAAGCAGAGTGTGAAGCTTTGTTTCAAGGAGTTCAGAATGCCCTAATGCTCAAGGCAAAAGAGTTGGTGATTTATTCAGATTCTCCGTTGGTAGTGAATCAACTAATTGGTCTCTACACCACCAAAACGGCAACTATGGCAGCATACATGGAGAACATTAAGGAGTTTCTCGGTTGATTTCAAGATTATAAGATAATTCAGATTCCGCAGGAGCATAATGAACATGCTGACGCCTTAGCTACACTTGCCTCGGCCGCCCCAACTAGAGGTGAAGAGGATTATCCAGTTACTGTATGAGATTTATTAAAGTTCTTGTGGAGCGCATGTAGCAAGTCCACCGCTTACATTCAAAACAACCACCCTAGGCTTTTGGTGTCCATACATGTAGAAGGACACCTTTTAGTATGTCAGAAGATGTGAAAAATGCTAGAGGTTCGCACCAATACCCAACCAACTAGCTGGAGAGCATTTTCCTCTCAGAATTTTGTGGTCTTTTGCACTACGGGTGTTGGACATTGTTGGACCATTACCACAAGCTATCGGCAATAGAAGATTCTTGATTACTACTACGTATTACTTCACGAAATGGATTGAGGCCGAGCCCTTGGTAGTAATCCGTGATGTTGAAACGAGAAAGTTCGTCTAGAAAAATATTATAACTAGGTTCGAAATCCCATATGCCTTGATAAGTGATAATGGAACTCAATTTTTAGTGCCAAATTCAAAGAATTTTGTGGAGGCTACAGGATAAAGAATCTTTACTCTACTCCAGACTCCCCGTAGTGTAATGGTCAAGCAGAGGCATCTAACAAGATCATCCTGGATGGAATAAAAAATATGTTGGAGTCATCTAAGGGAAGATGGGTGGATGAGCTCCCATTCGTTTTATGGGCATATCAAACCATGCCACACAAATCCACGGAGCAGACCCCATTTTCTTTGGCCTACGGAGCTGAGGCTGTCATTCCTTTGGAAATAGGTCTGGCAACCCTTAAACGCAAGTGTTTTGTTTAGGAAAGGTTGGAAAGAGCAAGCCCATTCCTCATCAACTAGCAAAAGTTGCATTTGAACTACCATATAACCATCTCTATAGTTAATCCTCACGTATCGACGGTTACACATGAATGATTCAACTGTCTTATCTTTTACACCTATAAATGGACCTCGAATAAATAAGAGAGGGGTGTTCAAAATGAGTTCTTCTTCAACTCTCGTGAATCTCAATCCGAAGAGAAATGCTCAGGTTGAGAAAACTAATAGCGTTCAAATTATTCATCCATATCATGCTAGTGCCTGACAAAAGAAGAAGTCTAAAGTGGACTATGAAGACGAGGACATAATAGTTCTTGAGGGGACAATAGATAACACAGCTAAGGAAGTGATCGAGATAGAAGATGAAGAAGATGAAATGAGGGTTGTTCAATCTTTCTGACAAGAAGCGCAGAGGAACAAGTGGAGGATTTGAAGGAAGAGCTTGAGTTTATGAGAAGAGAGTTCCAGAGTGTTCATAACTGCTTTGTAGGGCTTTCGAGTGTTCTGCAAACTCTAGAGCATTCGGTTACCCAAATCTATTATACGACGGTTGCAATGGCTCAGGATCCACAAAGCCTTCGGCTTTTCCTCGTGGACATCTCTTTCTTGAGCCAAGTCTGTTATGGATAAGGTAAGGGAAACTTTAGCCATGTGGACCGTTTAAAATGTAATTTGTCAGCTTTTTACCTTATGCCATGTTTTCCTTATGTATATGTTCCTTATGCAATATTAATGAAGTATTTAAGAAAAATATGTCTTATTTAATATCTTAGTCGAATAGGCTTAGTCATATGAAAAATTCGAAAGAGTATTGGTCGTGGAGGCTTAATCTCAAAGAAAATCACATAGCCAAAGAGGCTTATTAAAAGAAACATACAGCAAAAAAATCACTTTATTCCAAGAAAAATGACTAAGAGTCCTGACCAAAGAAGTGCCTTATTCCTATAACTAGTAAAGAAAAACTAGTATCACATGCTAAAGCGGCAAAATAAAAAATAAATAAATAAAGGATAAATGTTCCTACTATCCACGAGGATCTATGGCGAACGTATCTCCAAGAGCCTTGGATTTTGACTCAATGCACTCCTCATAAATGTCTTTTAGGCTCAGATAAGGATGGTTGGGAGTAGGCCACTAGAAGAAGTCATCTCTCCAAGCATCATGATCTGTAGGAATATCCAGTGCCTTGAGGGTGAAAGAACGACCAAGACCGAAGTTTTGGTTGGACTCAATGGCAAGACTCTCCGTATACTTCCTACAACATTGAGTTATGCTTGCTTCGATTCCACCAACTCCTTTCTTGTTTCAGCCAACTCATCCTTTGATTCAGGCATCTCCTTATAAGATTTATGCAGTTGGCACTTCAAACCATTCATATAGTGGAAAAGCATTTGCGACCCCTAAAGGAAAAAAAAGGCAAATACAAATAAATGCAAAAGGTATGCAAATATTGAAATATTAAATGCAACAAACAAGGAAACATACCCCAAGGACCATCTGCAGATCGAAGTCATGGTACTTCAGAAGTGCATTGAAGAACTCTTTATCATCATCTAAGGTAGCAGAGCCCATTACATGAATGGAGGATGCTGAATGCTTAATAAAATTACCTAAGGAGGGATCATTTGAATGACCCCTGAACATAGTACTTAGGCCCCCCGGAGAAAAAAGATGAGTATTACACCGCTGGATGAAGAGGACATATACATGGTGCCAACATTGCTGGAGTCAGAAGGGCTAGGGCGGATCCTTGGGATAGAAAAAGGCAAAGGTGCCTTGCTAGAAGAGGGACAAATCAATGATGCTGAGGGTCCACCAAAAGTTTACGAAGATCCAAAGGCACTTTTAAAGTCAAACTTGGTCTTAGGAAGATCAGGAATGGACAGTTTCCCCAATGATATATCAGATTTAACCATGGGAAAAACCTCTGCAACCATAAGAAATAAGGTGACAACTATATAAACTACATCAACATGAAAATGTATTAAACAGAGGAAAATGAACCTCGCTTAGATTGCTCGCTAGAAGTGTCATGAAAACTGCCATCCACATTTTCCTCCATTTTGCCCTCCGACTTCATCTCAACTGCTATAGGAGTAGAAAAAGTGATAGGAGGAATGATAGATGATGAAGAAGCATGTTTCCGCTTAAGGGTTTGTCGAGGCTTGGCTGGGGGTACTATAAAATGCCTACACGCTTCATCAACAGTTGTGCCAGGAGGAAAAGGAGCAAAGCAACGATAAGATGTCTTGCAGCCAAATAGCACTAGACCATATCTCCAAAACATTCCACCAGGCCTCGAAGAAGCGTAAGAGTCATCAAGAACCTCCTGCACGACATCACTAAGATCCTCCCAAAGCGCTGGAAGACTACCTGAAGATAGTAGCGAATCAAAAAAGTCAGTCAGTAAGCACACCAAAAGAAGGAAATGAGGCATACCTAAAGGCTCCCCTTTAATGTAGGTGTAGCTGTTCTAGTGCCTAGAGACGAGCATATAATCCATAGCTTTATTCGAAGACAGAAGACAATGAATCAATGCATAATCATACTTGGGTGAGAGATAATATTTTCCATCTGAGCTCTTGTTTTTCAAGATTGAGTACCAACAAAGAATATCTGATGCATTCAAAGCGTGTCAAAAAATAATAGTTACCTTACAACCTCTCTGGTAGAAGTGATGAGTAAGGGTCGATCCTTAGAGACCAAAGTGGCAAATTCAATGGTTAATGCGCTTAAGAAAAAATGGGGGGTTTGTTTATTTTCAATCTAATTGAACTAGAATGTAAGAATGGGCAAGAAATTATATAAAATATGAGTAAGAACCTTCGGGTCAAGGAATATTGAACAACCAATAGGTGGATTCATCATAGAATCTCAAGAGACACATTCAACATAAAAAACTTAGCCAAATTTATCCACAATGCAGATAAATCATAATCTTCAATCAGTTATTAAAGTGAACTCAGCATCCACAATTAATTCTTTTTATCAATCAAATTGGTATTAAGCAATTCTCTTTCTATCAATAACAACATTCAGTTCTATGGAGAAGCTAAGGCTGAACAATAATTTGACAAACGAAAATCATTTAATTCATCCCCTAATTCTCCTTAGGTATACAATGAAAACTTGGATCATAATCACACTGCCCAATTGCTACTGTAACCAAGCAACACAACAATTTTGTATCCTACGCTCAGTCTAGCATTGAACCACATAAATTAATCAATTAATATGTTTCTCAATCAATTAATCCATGCAATCATCAACAAGAACAACAGAAAACTATGGATATTCAAAATCCTATGCTTCTCTTTCTGTGTATTCTGGCCTCAACCATCCCCTCTATGAAGAATAAGTCCCCCCCTCATGTATCCTAAACAAAACCCAATCAAGACTCCCAAAATCACTCAGTTTCTTTAACTTCTTAGGAAACACAAGTCTGTCCTGATCTTTTATCTTAATTATGAGCTAAACGACGCATCTTCGAAATTGCAACCCTTTATAGCAGTTGTAGCCCCAAATGTGTAAATAATTATGGGCCTTTGAATCACTCGATTTGGACATCGGACGCACAAGTTATAGCCTTGAAAAGGTCTGGTTCGCAGAAAGGAATCCTACTTCCGATAGAACTTCCAGACGTGACTCCGGAACAATGTTTAATTGGCCAAACGTACTATGATTTGTGTGAACCAGCACTTCCTGGAAAGCTTCAGATGTCCTCTTAAAGTTTGTTGAAGATCGCATCTCATTCCATCAGCTGCTTCTACCTTATAACCTACAAAGCATCCAAGAAGATCTCAAGTACAATAATCTTGAAAATTTCACTTTTAAACACACTTTATTACCATTCCCTCAATGAGGTCATACACAAAATATAATAAAAAATCAACCCCATAAGACACAAGATTGAATGATTTGACAACATTAAAGGAATGCAAATATGTAGAAATATGATCACATCAATATTAGTTGTTGTGAGAACTTTTTTCAAGAACTTATTCATCTGTAGCACACCTCCAAGGATTCGATAAGCATTCAGAGCGAACTCCAAAGGATGAAGGTCTGTGAACATGAAGAACTCCTGGAGAAGAGATGGGAATGGAATATCGATTCTGCACTCCGATAGTACGAATACTAGAATCTTAAGGCACTTGCTTCTGAACTCTATGTCGTCATTAAATGGAGCACTAATATCGTAAGGCGACTCAATCTTATGCACAACCTTAAAAGAAGCTATATTCTCCGGAGAAGAAATCAAATCTTTGAGTTTACCTATGCTGAATCCTATAAGTTTAAAGCTAGAAAATTTTGTTTTAAAAAAATGAATTAAATTTTCAGAAGAACCAGGCCCCAAGGGGGCCTAATGCAGTAGCTGTCGGACATCAAAGGGCTCTAAACTAAAGTCCCGAACCCCAACCCAGGTCCCTTAGGGACCTGGCTGCGAAACGCTAGACTCTAAGGGGGTCTGACCAAAATTTTCGTACCCTTTTAAGGTTCGGCCAAGCCAAGCCCCTAAGCCAAGCCCCTAAGGGGGCTTGGCGCCATATGGTGCCCAATCCCCAAGGGGGGTTCAGTCAAGTCAGGCTCCCTCCAGGGTCTGGCGCTCTTTAAAAAATAATAATAAGAGAGAGAGACAAAAAATTAGAGGAAAGAATTACCTCTTGAAGAGCATAAGAGAGATGATCTCTGAAGCATGTGAAGAGTAAAAAAAATTTGTTGCAAAGTGGAGCTATATATAAAAGATGTGAAGAGTCCTAATCCTATTAAGAAACAACTAGTTGAAAAATACCAAAAAAATGTTTATATTTATTCTAAAGTACTTTAGAATAAATAAAAAGACTGGGGGTATTTGTGGAACGAATGATTCAAACAGCTAAAGAGCTACACTCCTTATTTAGATAAAAGCTACACTGTATCTACAGTCTGTATACAAAGATGTTCCAAAAGACAAGGTGATTAAAGGCTCTTAGCCAGAGGAGGTTGTCAGGAAGTTACAACTACAGGGAGCAGTTATCATGGGAGTTACACCAGAGACGGTTAACTCCCCAGGCCTATAAAAACCTACCAATTCCATATCTATAAAACATTCATTTGACTACTTAATAAAAGTTCAAACCATCCCATGGACGTAGGCAAGTTGCCGAACCACGTATATTCTTATGTCTTTTCTTTAAGTAGTTTTACTTCCTTAAGAGTTTCACTTCTTTAAGCATTTAATACCTTCAGTGCAAATCTTGCATCGACAAATGGTTAAGTAGCTCGTCGTGCAATTAAAGTGGAGATTTGCGAGTGGGAGAATCGGAGGAGATGTAAGCATCTGCGTTTGGGGTCTCGAGGCAACAAAGCTTATTTTAAGCCTGCTTATCAGCAAAATGACGTCGTTTTCTTATGTGTTGTTCTTGCCCTTACTCAAAAGCACAGTTGTAAAATCATTAGATTGACGAGAGACTATAAATCCCAATAAATCCTTTAAATCATTGTATTGTTCGAACGCTATAAACTCGATCACATCTTTTCAAATGCTTGCCCTGATTGGCCCTAAAACTCGATCAATCTTTTGAAATCCTTGCCCTAACGGGAGGCTCTAAACCCTAATTAAATATTTGCATGCCAAGTCAAAAATGGCTCTAGTAATCTCAAACACTTTTTTTATATTATTTTTATAAAATCTCTCTTTCAAAATGATCTTGTCAACTTGAGGCTTGCTTTAGTGATCCCGATCACCTTTTATCAAAAACAAAATTCCAGCCAAGACTAGAATTATTACTGATTTCAAGCAAAAAATAATTTCAAATTTCAGCCAAGCCAAAATCAAGACATAGAAGTTCAAATTGCCATGCATGGGTCAAAACAAAAATTCGTAAATCCACAAATAAATTTCGTCCCAACCCAAAATCAAGACCCAAATTCCTTCCATTAACCCAATCAAAGACCCAAGCACATTCTTAGAAATTAAAATTATCCCAAAGTTTTTCCTAAAACATGAGCACATTTTCATGGAAATCCTAGCTTTGTGCTATAAAAGGGCAGCCGCACATTGGGAAAGGGGAACATTTCTCTGTTTTTTAGAGAAAGAACTTTTGAGAGTTAATTTTGGGTTCCTTTCATGGAAGAGAGAGAGAGAGAAGGAGAGAATTTGATTTTTGGATTCTCCTTGAAGAGTTAAGGCAAACAGAGAAAAAAAGAGCAAAAAAAGAGGAGGAGAAAGTTTTAGGTAAGAGAGAACGGAAAGAACAAAGAGAAGAGTAGTGTGCCGCTTGCTTGAAATAGAGAGAGAAGATAGAGCCAACAATGGGAGCACGCAAAATAGTGTTGACAGATCGTGTTGCAAAGCCGACGCCAATGGATGAATTGAGATGTAATTTCGCTTGGTTATGATATCAACAAGAAGTGTAACGCTCTGATCCGGAAGGCACTATGGATTCTATCATTCTAGGTCATCAATGTGAACCAACTATCATTCAACATAAACCTCCAATAATCGAGTCCAACCTAACATTCACATCTATGTTAACTCAAATTCAATAAAAAATCTGACAGCTCCTCCACGTATATCGAAAAATGCCAACCTGGACAATGTGCAACAATAACCATATAATCACATCAACTACCTAGCAAGGCCTCAGTTTAACTATTAGCATGCAATTCACAACCTATCAAGGCCTTAGGCTATCTACCAACATGCAAACTCATTGAAGCATATAATCCAGGCATCACAATCATACAAGGTATTCAATAAAAAATTCAAACAAAACACATGGTTCTTATCCTTATCTGGGATTCTCAATCACACGATATGATCTCTCGACTGTTCCAACTTCAGACTGAAAAGGTGTTTATAGAAGTGTGATAACATTAGTACAAAGAAGTACTATACAAAATATCATAACAAGAAGTAAGGGGAAAAAACCCTCATAAACCACTACTTTCCCTACTTGAGGCAGCAACCATGTTAGCAACACTCCTACAGATCTGCTTTGTCAGTTCCCGAACTGGACTCGCTTGTAGGAAAGGAAAAGCAAATAAAGTGTCAGGACCAGAGAAAGAATGTAACAAGAAAATAGCAGAGAAAGAAGAGACAGAAGAGAGGGAGGCGGAAGAAGGAGAAAATAGGGTTTAATTCATTCCCAAAAGTGTTCGTAATAATACCCAGGCAAGCCATATAACAGACTTACATCAAAATACTAAAATACCCTTGACTACAAAATAATCGACTAATAAAATACTGGATATTCCTAACATCACTTCCCCCTTCAAAAGAAGCCTTGTCCTCAAGGCTGGAACTGAGGAAACCTGCTCTGTAGCTCCTGAAAATTCTCCCATGTAGCCTCAGACGGACTGGTCGATGCCCACTGCACTAGCACCTGTCTCAGAGGTTGCCCCTTAACAATTCTGTCACGTTGAGCTAGTACTGCCACTGGTTCCAGCTGCATCACTGCTGCTGACTCACTGAATGCTGGCAGTGCTGGTTGAATGGTAGCTGAACTCCCCAGCTGTTTCTTTAAGAGCGAGACATGAAAAACAGGGTGAATTTGAGCCCCTGAAGGTAAGTCCAGCCGATATGCCACGGTGCCGATCCTTTCCACCACAGCATAAGGCCCATAATACTTCGGACCCAGCTTTTTATTACCTCTCTGAGCCACAGATGTCTGCCGATAGGGCTGCAACTTTAGGTAAACCATATCTCCCACTTGGAACTCCCTTTCGCTCCTGTGTCTGTCAGCGAATTTCTTCATTCGATCTCGAGCCTTTTGCAAATTAGCCTTCAAACTCTGAACCATGAATTGTCTCTCTTTAAAATACTCCTTCACCTCCACAGTCATAGGCTGCAGGTCCAAAGCAGCCGGCAGCTGAGCGGGCTTGAAACCAAACAGAGCCTCAAAAGGGCTCATTTGTAATGCAGTGTGGAAATTAGTATTGTACCACCATTGAGCGAGTGGTAACCATCGGCTCCAAGCCTTAGGTTGTGACAGACACATGCACCTCAAATAACCTTCCAAACATTGATTTACCCTCTCAGTCTGGCCATCTGATTGGGGATGATAGGCTGTGGAATAGGATAAAGTTGTTCCCATAGACTTCCAGAGCTCCTGCCATAGGTGACTAGTAAAAACCGGACCCCTATCTGAGACAATATTTTGTGGAATGCCATGGACTCTAACCACATGCGAAAGAAACTGTCTCATAACATCTGTAGTCGTATGAGGATGCGCCATTCCAATAAAATAAGCAAATTTAGTAAAGCGGTCCACTATCACCAATATGACTGTCTGCCCTGCTGATTTAGGCAGTCCCTCCACCATGTCAACACTAACTTGTTGCCAAGCTTGCTCGGGAATTGGTAAGGGTTGAAGCAACCCGGGATAAAGAACATGTTCTGCTTTGCATTGTTGACATATAGTACATTGTTGAATGCAATTAACTACTTCTTGCCTAAGTCCCCTCCAATGGAAAAGCTGAGAAATTCTTTGATAAGTGGCTCGTATACCCGAATGACCGCCAATAGCTGATTCATGCATTTTCTGAACAATCTGACTCCGCAAATTCGTGCCACTGCCTACATACAATTTATCATGGAATTTCAGTAACCCATGCTTGTAAGAATATCCGATTTGAGAATCCGGATCAATAGTAAGAGCCTTGATGCAATTTTGGGCAAACTCATCATTGCGATAACTCTTCTGCACTTCCACCAACCAAGTTGGTATTATGACTGACATCCCATGAAACGCTCCACTTGTCTCATCATCCAGGCAGCCTAGTAAACTTTGCAATTCAACAGTAGGCCCTGTGGGTATGGCAGAGCTACTGCCTTGCTGAAATTCCCAAATTCTGGACAGCGCATCCGCAGCGACATTCTCCTTACCTTGCTTGTATTTGATTACATAACTCAAGCCCAACAGCTTGGTTAAACTCTTCTTCTGTAACTGAGTATGCAGCCGCTGTTGAAGAAGAAATTTAAGGCTCTCATGATCCGTTTGAATAACAAATGTGCCACCCTCCAAATAATGCCTCCATTTATCCACTGCTAATAAGAGGGCCATCAACTCTTTTTCATAAACTGATAACCCCAAGTGTCTAGGTGCCAGGGCTTTGCTCAAGTAAGCCAAAGGTCTCCCATCCTGCATCAACACAGCCCCCAAGCCACTGCCACTAGCATCAGTTTCAACCATAAATGGTCTACTAAAATCGGGTAGGCTTAACACTGGAACTTGTACCATAGCTTGTTTCAATGTATCAAAAGCCAACTGAGCCTCGGCATTCCAACAAAAGGAATTCTTCTTCAGCAGCTGAGTCAATGGTTTACAAATGCTTCCATAACCCTTGACAAATTTCCTGTAATACCCAGTAAGCCCAAGGAAACCCCGTAATCCTTTGACATTTTGAGGTACAGGCCAATTTTGCATGGCTTCAATTTTTTTAGGATCTGTTTGAACTCCCACTTCAGAAATAAAATGCCCAAGATATTCAACTCGCCTCTCTATAAAAGAGCATTTAGATTTCTTGACAAAGAGCTGATGCAATCTCAGAGTCTGGAGGGTAGTATGAAGGTGTTTGTAGTGATCGGATAAATTGGGGCTGTATATCAAAATATCATCGAAAAACACCAATATAAATTGTCTGAGATAGGGCTGGAACACTTGGTTCATCAAATTCTGAAAGGTGGCTGGCGCATTCGTGAGCCCAAAAGGCATCACTTTGAACTCATACAGACCTTGATGTGTCCTAAAAGCAGTTTTAGGGATATCCTCAGACTTGACTCTTATCTGATGGTACCCTGCCCGTAGGTCCAATTTAGTGAAATAAGTAGCCCCATACAATTCATCAAGTAAATCATCCACCAGAGGAATTGGAAACTGATTCTTGATGGTCACTGAATTAAGTTGTCTGTAGTCAATGCAGAAGCGCCATGTGCCATCTTTTTTCTTCACCAAGAGCACAGGCGAGGCATAAGAACTTTGGCTCGGCTGAATAATTCCCTGTGCCAACATATCTGCCACTTGCTTTTCAATCTCATCTCGTTGAGCTGGAGGATACCTATAAGGACGAAGATTGAATGGTTCGGTATTTGGTTTAAGGGTAATGGAATGGTCCAAGGATCGAGGTGGTGGGAGAGACTTAGGTTCCTGAAACACATCATCAAACTCAGTCAGCAAAGCCTCTAATTCAGGAGAAATATCAGTTACCTGAGGTGTGCCCTTAGATGGACTCTCCCCAATAGTAATTTCATCGCGGGCAGCAAGTTTGACACAGAACAGTTGGGCCATATGTCTCTGTTTCCCCTTCGACATCCACTGAAATAACTTCTTCCCTGAGATGCTATTCAATCTGCCCTGCTCGGCCTTTGCCGTTAATTGTATCTTCTTCCCCTGTCTCTCTACTGTCACTGTCATGGTCTTAAAATCCAGCAGGCTGTTATGCTGTTTAAGCCAAGTGGCCCCCAAAACTACATCGTAACCACCCAAATCCAACACCCGGAGATCAGCATTGAATTCATGGCCCTGAAGGGTCCAAGAGAAATTTTTACAGACAGTACTGGTACGAATTTGCTGCCCGCTCGCCACGGTAACGACCATAGGAGTAGTGGCAAGCAATTTGTAGTTGAGCTCCTTAGCCAAATGATTATCCACAAAGCTATGCGTAGCCCCAGTATCAATGAGAAGGAGGATGGATTTCCCCTTAGATGTTCCTTGCATCTTAAAAGTAGTGTCACCAGAAGTTCCTTCTAAAGCATGTAAGGAAATAAAACCATCCTCACTAGGTTCCTCCTCTGGAAAATCTGCCTCAGTTTCCTCTTCCACATCAATGTCTTCCACTGCTTCCATCTGCAGCAGTTGTTTCTTACACACATGGCCCTGAAAATAACGCTCCCCACACTTAAAGCAATCACCATTTTTTCGACGAAAATCAGAACCAATACCGGTGCGAACACTGCTGGAGAGATGGGAGTTGCGATCAGAGACCCCTTTAGAGGTACGAGACGGTATGGAAGAAGGGCTTGGGGTCCAAGTACTCCGAGCTTTAGTTGAATCAAGTTTTTTGGTGGACAGGGCTAAGTGTTTGGCAAGTTTCAGGGCTTGGGTGTAGACCTCCCCGAGTGTGCTTGGGTTTAAGGCATCAACGAGAGATTGAACCTCATCTTTCAGGCCACTAATATAGCTACTGACAAAATATGCTTCACTGAGGTGAGGGTTCAGGATGAGCATAGCAGCTCGTAACTCTTCAAATTTCTTCTGATATTCCTCTATGGTTCCTGTCTGACGAAACTTATTGAAAGTACGTACAATATCCCCCGCTGAATCCTCCAAATAGCGCTCACAGAGTGCCTCAACAAATTCCAGCCATGTCGTATCAGGATGAACAGAAACCCACCCCTGAAACCAACAATCCACCGAGTCGTCCAAATACAGAGAAGCGAGCTCCACTCTCTCACCCTCCGGCACCCGGTTTACAGCAAAGAACTTTTCACAACGTCGAAGCCACACTCGGGGGTTGGTGCCCGTGTACAAAGGCAGGTCAAATTTAGGATAAACATGACTGTTCAACTGACATCGATAGGAGAAAGATTTTGAACTGGAATCAGGAAGATGAGAAGGAACCGGCTCCATTACAGTATGGTCACCAGGGGCACGAGAAAAAGAATCAACACGAGGACAAGGGGTGCTGTCTACTTTGGACTGATCCAGCGGAGGCCCCGGTGGATTGGGCAGCAGACCTTTACCACTATACGAGCCACCCGGGTCAACAGGGGGTGGAACAGTGGAACTCTGAGTGATGGTGCGCTGGAGGGAGTCCAGACGAGTCTGTTGGCTGTCTAAATGCTCAAAAAGCCGGTCGATTTTACTGTCAATGGCGGAAATCCGCTGCTGCCCCGAAGTAAGTTCGTCAAGGCGAGTGTGAAGGCCTTGAACACTGCTTTCAACAGTGTCGATGCGACCCTGCATTTGCGTCAACTGATTTTCCAACTGTTTCAATCGGGTTCCTTCGGCCATTAAAGAGATTAACAAAATCGAACCAGAAACTAGGAGGAACCGTACCCTCCGATACCAATCTGTCAGGACCAGAGAAAGAATGTAACAAGAAAATAGCAGAGAAAGAAGAGACAGAAGAGAGGGAGGCGGAGGAAGGAGAAAATAGGGTTTAATTCATTCCCAAAAGTGTTCGTAATAATACCCAGGCAAGCCATATAACAGACTTACATCAAAATACTAAAATACCCTTGACTACAAAATAATCGACTAATAAAATACTGGATATTCCTAACATAAAGGGTGAGCAATGGCTCAATATGTGAAAATATGAATAAACAAGATATATTAGCTAAATATTAAAGAAACTTCAATGCAACAAAATGTAACTGGCCATGAATAACAACAAATGAATCGCAACAACAATCCAAGATCGTGTCTCTTCCCTATGAGTCCCAACAGACGATGTCTAGGCACCCACCACAATCCCATCGGTGAACACTGCCACCATTTATAATACTTATGAGGAAAGACCATATATGATACCCTCGTCACGCCCACACAAGATTAAGGTTTGATCGAAATTGATCCCTCGGGATCTCCTTGTGATGCCTCACATGGGATTCACTTGGTAGAAGTCCAGCTTGGATTTCACTACCATCCTCCCACATGACTTTCAAATATCCTACAAGAATTACGAGTCCATACTCGGGCATCCCACGAACCTCTAATGCTCATCAGGATGGTATGCCATGGTATATACTATATAACCTTACATATATATAACTACAACATGATGCCTAATCAAGAATAGACAAAACTCGATATAAGACCAAAATTGAAATTTGGGTATGTATTCATTAATTAAAAACAACCCTGGATCAAAATAGACATTGTTCTTCCTTATGAACAAATAAGGAAAGAATACAAAATTGAATGACCAATGAAAAAGACTCATTAGAAATCAAATAAGAACATGAAAAGAAATAGGTATGAAATCCCCTACCTCATATTCAAGCAAAGCAGAAAATGAAAATTCTCCAATTCTAGGGTTTCGGCTCAAACCTAACATATGGCCACAATCGAAACCCATATCCCATCAATACACAATCAATATCATATATGAATTTGAATAAAATCCATAAATACCCAAAACGAACCTTTCTCTCCCTAGAAGTTCTTCTCAAATTTGAAAATTTTTAAAGCAAACTTTCGCTATAATCGATCGAACAAACCTAGATTTATATATTCACAAACATGTATATAATCATCTTCCTAAATCATTTAGGCCAACTAATCAACATATACTTTAAATCTAACAAAAACCTAACTTTTCCAAAAAACTAGAAAACTTACCTCAAAACCTTGAATCTTCCTTGAATCCTTTTTCAATATTGTTAGACATCCACAATCCACTCAAATCCAAGCTTGATCTCCTCAAAATCTCTCTCTCTCTCTCTCTCTCTCTCTCTCTCTCTCTTAATATTTCTCTCTCTGTTTTCAAAAAGCATATTTTGGGTCTTTGTTTGGGCCTTCACACTTGTATTGGATTTTGGGTGTGAGAGTTTTGGCTTTTGGCTTTTATTTTTTGTGTATTGGAGCCAACAACAATATAAATTCCAAAAATAGTGGATGTAAATAGTTAATGCATACATATTATTTTAGGATGCTAAAAACATATATACATTTAGATTTTATTTTTATGGATGATGGTACATAGATCACATTCTTAGGATTTTATTTTTAGGCCATGTTAAAAAAAATGCATGTCAGCTTGGTTTGTATATTGTTTGTTATGCCATGGAAACAACACAACGTGTTTTAGATTTGATCCAACCTATCTGACTCTAATAAAAAATGCACCAAGACTAATTATGAAATCCTTATATTCTGTATAACAGGGGGTGCCGGTGTTGAAAGATATTTGGCTCATCCAATGAGTGTTAAATGAATTCATTATTTTCTCATAAAAATATGGTTATAAGTATGGTTTGAAATGACTTATTTTTTGATCCTTTTGGTCCACCAACCAAGTTTCCCAAAGTTCACATTAGTATACTTTTTTTTCAAAATTATCAAAACTCAATCCAAGTGAGATTTTTCAACCATTTTCAAACATTTTTTTGGAATATTTTCAAAACGTCATTGGCCAAGCAGGGAATAGCCCCAATGATCATGCACACCATTTTTATATCTTCAAATTAAGCCCACTCTAAATGAGATTTTTTATTATGCTTCCAAATATTTTTTGGCAAGTCAGGAATGACCCCAGTAATCTCATGCACCATTTTTATCCGTTCCCAAATATTTTTGGCAAACTCGGGGATGACCCTAGTAAACCCACTCCAAGCGTAATTTTTCATTCAATCCATACAAAATATTTTTGAGCAATCTGGGAATGGTGGCAATAAATCTATGCACCATTTTAAATCCTCAAAACCTACTCCAAGTGGAATTTTTTATCCAATCCTTAAAAAACATTTTTAGTCAAGCAGGGAATAGCTCAATGATCTCCTGCACCACATTTAAACCCTCAAAACCCAATCGAAGTCAAAATTTTCATCCAATACATACAAAAAAATTATAGCCAAGTCAGGAATACTCCAAATGATGTTGTGCACCATTTTAATCCTTAATACTCACTCCAAATGAGATTTTGCATCCAGTTCTTACAAAATACTTTTGGCTAAGCCGGGATTGACCCTAATACTCCCATGCACCATTTTAGATCTCGAAACTCAATCCAAGTGGAATTTTTCATCAAATTCTTACAAAATATTTTTTGCCAAGCCAAGAACGGCCCAATGATCCCGTGCCCACTCCAAGTGAGGCTTTTTTTCATCTAAATCATTTTCAAAACCAAATTACATTTTTAGAACCAAATTGCCACACCATTAATGGGTTAAGCCCCACTCAATTAGAATATTAACTTCTAGTAGACATAGAAGATCATTAAAATAATTGAGACATACAACAATTTTTTCACAACAAATTAGAGCCAAATTGGACAACATTTTCTAAGACAATCACTTTTAGGAGTTATAGGGTGCGTAACACATTTCCCATACTCAATAAACCTCCTTACCATTAGCTTTTTATTGTAGCCTAGAATGGGTGTCTAATTATATTCTAAAAATCAATTAGTAGTCACCATTTTTTGCGCTAGTTGCTTCAGCAGACAACATTATTTATAGAAGGTGGGAAAAACATGCTTCCACACGGTATCCAATTTATAGACCATTAGATTGATGCCCTAGAGTAAGAACTCTAAAATTCGATACCAAAATGGATTCAGGCAAATTACAAATAGAAATTCAATACAACCACAATCTAATATATATATATATAGTAATGCTAGGGATCCCATTGACTTTAATCTCAAAAATATTCCTGTTAATATGTGACACTCATTCACTGGATGTGGTGACATCATTACAAGGGGCTTATTGAAAATCACACCCAATGAATTAATAACACACATTACTGGGATACTTTTGGGATAAATATCACTGAGATATTTATCATTTTTATTATATATACATACATACATATACATATATATAAAATAAGTTCAACTACTTAAGTGTTTGAAAATAGAAATACAACCTAGAACATTATAGACTCACTCTTAAAGATGGAGAATGACTCTCAAAAGTAGTTGGACTCTCTCACAACAGCTACCTTACAGAGGACTAAGATCATAAAATAAGAAGGAAAACAACAAAGTTATGATATCATCCAAAAATGTCCTAATTTTACGTGACGCTAAGCTAATAACACAAAAAACAGCTAGAATCTAAGGAGGGCCACTGATAGGCATGAATATACCTATTGCTTTTGGTGATAATAACCCTCTCTTATCTCATTGGTATTATCAATTCGGTACATTTATATATTGTTTTGGATTTTGATAGGCAATTGATGGTGCTGAATAAAAAGGTGGCAATTATGGGCAAGATGAGAGCAGGAATAAGCTTGCAAATTTATCCTAGGCGTGATTTATACACGCCTTGGCGGTACAGGCCACACACAGAACAGGGGTGAATGCAAAAATTCAGGAAAAATGCATTTTCTAGAGCAGCGTCTAGGCGCATTTCCTACACGCCTAGGCGGAGTTGCGCCTAGGCGCATTTCCTACACGCCTAGGCGGGGTTGCGCCTAGGCGCATTTTCTACACGCCTAGGCGCACCTGTACAAAATTGGCAGCTTTTATTTCGCGAAAGCCCTAAAAACTGCATTTTTTAGACTTATCGAACGGCCGTTCCAGGAGCGAAAAACGGAGGAAAGAAGGAGGATTCAAGGCTTGAAGGAGGGATTCTCCATCTTGGCTTGCATTTCTTCCAATTTTGGGTTCTACCAATATGTTTCTCTCTCTTTGCTTGTCTCTTTCTCTCTCTATGTGTAGCTAAACTCTTTATCACCAAGGCTAGGATGAAGCCTTGGGTTGAATGATGGTTGTATGAATTGATTTGTTTATATGTGAATCTTTTTGGGTATAAATCTTTGGTTTCTATTATTATTGTGGATTCTTCTTACTCTTTGTGCTTGATCACCACTTAGGGTTTCGAATGGATTTGTTGGATGGATTTTGTAGATGGTGAAATATCTATTTAATCATGCTTTTTGGGACCTTAGATTGC
The DNA here is from genome assembly GCA_963580455.1 of Euonymus europaeus. NCBI lineage: Eukaryota > Viridiplantae > Streptophyta > Magnoliopsida > Celastrales > Celastraceae > Euonymus > Euonymus europaeus. Next base: position 8,079,575 of record OY756961.1, on the reverse strand, counting down.
AATTGTTGTTTCCATTAGGTTTGGAACAAGTTTTTATGAATCCTATTTCCATCGAGCGTTCATGAATTCTTATGCATGTCTAGACCAATAAGATGGCTAGAATGTTGATAGGAACATCCAACCTAGATCAATAAGATGGCTAGTGATTGATATGAGGGAAATTGACTTGAGTGCGCTAAAACCGACTTAGGTACGGATTCGTTATACTCGAATTGATAAATGTATGAGTGAATTGGTTGTGTTTGTACATCATTGACCCTTGGTGGATTCCGGAGTCTTGGTGCTTCATTCTTTTACTTGAATTCATTACATTAGTGTAGCTTGCCTAGTGACAGTTTGCATTAGCATTTGCATTCTTCAATACAAAAAGTCCAAAAACACTTTACTTTTCTTGCTTGTATTCCTTTTAAATTGCAAACCAAATCAACTTGAGTGGAACTTTAATTTCTTGCATTATCCATAAATATATGAAATATATGTAAATAAACACTTGGATTAAGTCATATCTCCGTCTCTGTGGATACGATCTCTACTGACCACTTGTACTATTCTTCTGACTAGTACACTTGCTAGTAGGTTATTTTAGACTCAACAAGTTTATGGCGCCGTTGCCGGGGATGTTAGCTTATACTTGATCCATTATTTTGTTTTCATAGACACTTGCTTATATAGTCATACTCGATAATTGTTTGTTTCTCATTATTCTCCTGCTCTTTGTAGTTCATGCAAGGACGGCGTTCGCAAGCTACGAAAATTCTTCTAATTGATTTAGACTTGGGACGTCTACGCCGCAACAAGAGAGACAAGCAAATTCTTGGGGAGCATTCTCCCACCCGCTCTAGTTCTCCTACATCTAGCTCATCTAGTGAGAGCTCTTGTGGCGACAAACCGGAACGAGTAAAAATGGCAGAAAATCTTGAAGGAGTTGAAGACAATGGCAACAACCCCAATGCTCCACGCACCATACAGGATTTCTCTATGCCTCAATTTACTACTCGTCAATCGTGCATTGTTTTTCCAACTATTGCACCTAATTTGTCATATGAGATTAAAGGTTATATGATTAACTTGCTTCTTTCTTTTTCAGGAGAAGAAAATCAGGATGCTAGCGATCATATCGATAATTTCTTGGAGATTTGTGGCACACAACAGATTCAAGGAATATCAGCAGAATTTATTCGCCTAAAACTTTTTCCTTTCTCTTTAAAAGGTGATGCGAAGAACTGGTTCAAGACCTTGCCTGCTAATTCTGTCACTTCTTGGGAGCAGCTGTCCGCCAAGTTTATTTAGAAATTCTATACTCAATCTAAGACGCCAGCGGTTAAGAGATCAGATATTTCATTTCAAGCAGAATAAGGGGGAACCACTATATCAAGCTTGGGGGAGGTATAAAACTCTGTTGATTGGGTGCCCATATCATCAATTCTTGCCATGGAAGATTATATTATATTTCTATCAGAACTTGTCAGATGACTGTCGGCATAGGCTAGATGCAGCTGCTGGTGGGAACATTATGGCTAAAGAACCAGCTGAGGCCACAGTGATTATTGAGAATGTAGTTGCTAACTCTTCGCAGTGGGATAGTAGAGATACAGGTGGATCTAGAGCAACTGCATATGAAGCTGGTACTCCCAACACAGAAATTGCTTCTATGGCTCGGAAACTGGATGCTGTAATGAGTCTATTGAGCAAAGCTGCAGAGCCATGTGGTATTTGTGGGGGCACAGACCATCCGACCCATATGTGTCCTAGAAGTGGCACCTTTCCTGAAGCTGAAGTGAATGTTGTTCAGAATTATCATCGGCAGCAGAATGATCCTTTCTCTCATACTTACAATCCAGGTTGGAAGAACCATCCGAATCTGTCTTATGGCTCTTCTAACAACTACAGCCAAGGTCCAAAACCCTGGCAAGGCCAACCTCAAGCACCACCTCCTGACTCGAAGAGGTCTACTATGGAGGATCTGATCACTCAACTAGTTCAGTCACAAGTGATGATACATAATTCACAAGCTGAGATGAGTAATTCTATGAATCAGTTGCAACAGACGGTGGCTAGTAACACTCAGTCTATCTCCAAGTTGGAAATGCAAGTTGGTCAACTTGCTACTGCTTTGAGTGAGCGACAGTTGGGGAAGCTTCCAAGCCAGCCCGAAGTTAATCCCACGAAACATGAAGATGCTAAGGCCATTACTGTTTTGAGAAGTGGGAAGAAGGTTGACAACAAGATTGAGTTCAGGAAGCAAGAGGATGAGGGGAATAATGAATTGGCAGTGGAGGAGCCCCGTGTATCTACACAACCCCTAGTTGGAAAAGATAAGCAGCCAGTGGAGGATTATGTTCCACCGGTGCCGTTCCCATCTCGACTTGCTCCTATGAAAAAGAACAAATGCAATCGGGATATATTCGAAATTCTCAAAAAAGTCAAGGTAAATATTCCGTTGATTGAAGCTATTAAGTCTATTCCCTCTTGTGCAAAGTTTTTGAAAGAATTATGCACCAACAAAAGGAAGATAAGTGAGCATGAGGAAGTCTTTTTGTCGGAAGAGACTAGTGCCATTTTACAAAGAAAACTACCTCCTAAGTTGAAAGATCCGGGTAGTTTCACAATTCCGTGTATTATTGGGAATCAAAAATTTGAAAAAGCTTTGCTCGATCTTGGAGCTAGTGTGAACATTATGCCTCACTCCATTTTCAAGACTATGAATCTAGGGGACTTGCGACCTACTTCGGTATCTCTTCAATTGGCTGACCGATCAATTACTTATCCCATTGGATTGGTTGAAAATGTGTTGATTAAGGTGGAAAATTTTGTAATTCCTGCAGATTTTCTGGTTTTACAAATGGAGAATACCTTGATTCCAGCGAAAGAATTGTCTCTTATTTTGGGACGACCGTTCATGGCTACCACAGAGACGATCATCAATGTAAAAAAAGGTGTTCTTACTATGACAGTTTTTGATGAAACTGTGGAGTTCAAGATTTTTGATGCCATGAAGAATCAAAATGATGTAAGTGATTGTTTTTGGGTCGAAGCAATTGATTGTTTATCTGTAACAGAAGTCAAGAACACCTTGCAATCTTATCCATTAGAAGTTTGCATCATTGATAACAAGGAGGATAGACCAGAACGTGTAAACTTTGACGTCGAGTCTACTCCGTATATTCCTTGCAGATTGCAACCCACCTATGAGAGTTTATCCGATTCACCTGGATCAAAGAGGCTGGTTCCATCCATTGCAAATCCAACAGAGCTAGAATTGAAGGCATCACATCTTCACTTACAATATGCTTTGTTGGGCACTTCTAAAACTCTCCCTATTATCATTGCTCCAGACTTAACTTTTGTGAAAAAGGGACAAAAAAGATGATGGAGAAGACGACGGAAAAGACCTTGTCACAGTGCCAAAATCTATAAACCTCCTGACAGGATTCAAGATGAAGACCCTAAACTTAGCGCTGCTTGGGAGGCAACCCGAGATGTGATATCCATTATGTATCCTTGTGTGCTTCATTGTTCCATCTCTTTAGAAGAATTTAATGTGTTTCTGAATTTTCTGGAATTTTCTGGGTTGTATGTGGTAATTTGTGGAGTTGGATATCTGATACAAAGGAGCACGCTGTCCCGGGCGTGTTTTATACACCCCTAGGCGCTAGTAATTAGCGCCCATTAAAAAAAAAAAATGCCTAGGCGTCAGTACTATACGCCTAGGCGGGTGCAGGCGCAGAAGGAGCAGACTTGGGCCGTGCTCGACATATTGGCGGAGCTACGATGCGACCGCTTTATCACAATTGCTCTGGCAGTTCCTCCTCCTAAACTCCACCTCCAGGTTGTGTTTTTCTTGGCTTGTCCTCCATTTTATTCATATACTTGTTTCACGCTTTGAGGAGAAAGCTTATTTTAAAGTGAGGGGTGGGAGTACTTTATTTTGTATGTATTGCGCATTTTGGATATTATCTGATCTGAATTTGACCGCTGGTACTTATTATATTTGTTTCTGATCAGAGCTGTTTAATCCCGTCTTTACCTCCTATATGCTTGAGTGAATTTTTGAAGTCTACTAGATTGCATAATAAATGAACTCACTTGCACTAAAGTGTTGTGGGGTATGACTTGGACGGATATATGTGTTAATTGTGGTTTCTGCCTGAGATGAGCTTGGACACATGTTGGTGATATGTTTGGCACAACGAAGAAAAAAAAACAAAAAAAAAAAGAAAGAAAGAAAACATGTTCCGCTCTTGCGTCTTATTGACTAACCGGGGCTCTTGTCTAACCAACTCGAGTTTCGCGTAAAAAGATGAGACAACCATGATGAACATTCTAGGCTAGCTCAACTTCGAAGCCTTTTCAATTCGAATAATTGATCTGAGGGGTGTCTTATCACCTAATGCCCTAAACCAACTGGTTGGGAGTCATTGGTCGAGAATTCGCTAGATGGGTTGAGTAGAAAGCTTAATGGAGTAAGCATTGCACAGTCCTAGTTCAAAGGAAAAAAAAGAAAAAAAAGAAAGAAAAGAAATAAGCATATATATATATATAAATAAATGTGCCTTGGTATTGCTACTTGTTGTTTTTGCAATTCTTGGAATGCGACTATGTTTAATACATATATATAAACTCTTGGAAGCCACATGTTGACATTTTCTCTTGCACATCACACCACATTAAAGGAGCAATTGAGTAGACGGAAATTATTCGTTGAGTATATAGTGTGATGTACGTGTGCGGTGTTTGCGCTCATTTGATAGAAATGTTTATGGGTATCGTTCTTGTAAGCCCTCAGGAGACAACACTCCTCCACTAGGGACACCTAGGGGTTTAACGGCTTGTTGCATATGCTAAATGCAACCGCGATTCCTGCGTCAGTGAGTTAGGATTTTACTTTTCATGAGTATCTTTAAATTAGATGTACTTGAGGACGAGTAGGGTTTAAGTGTGGGGTGTTTGATAGGTATGAATATACCTATTGCTTTTGGTGATAATAACCCTCTCTTATCTCATTGGTATTATCAATTCGGTACATTTATATTTTGTTTTGGATTTTGATAGGCAATTGATGGTGCTGAACAAAAAGGTGGCAATTATGGGCAAGATGAGAGCAGGAATAAGCTTGCAAATTTATCCTGGGCGTGATTTATACACGCCTAGGCGGTACAGGCCACGCACAGAACAGGGGTGAATGCAAAAATTCAGGAAAACTGCATTTTCTGGAGCAGCGCCTAGGCGCATTTCCTACACGCCTAGGCAGGGTTGCGCCTAGGCGCATTTTCTACACGCCTAGGCGCACCTGTACAAAATTGGCAGCTTTTATTTCGCGAAAGCCCTAAAAACTGCATTTTTTAGACTTATCGAACGGCCGTTCCAAGAGCGAAAAACGGAGTAAAGAAGGAGGATTCAAGGCTTGAAGGAGGGATTCTCCATCTTGGCTTGCATTTCTTCCAATTTTGGGTTCTACCAATATGTTTCTCTCTCTTTGCTTGTCTCTTTATCTCTCTATGTGTAGCTAAACTCTTTATCACCAAGGCTAGGATGAAGCCTTGGGTTGAATGATGGTTGTATGAATTGATTTGTTTATATGTGAATCTTTTTGGGTATAAATCTTTGGTTTCTATTATTATTGTGGATTCTTCTTACTCTTTGTGCTTGATCACCACTTAGGGTTTTGAATGGATTTGTTGGATAGATTTTGTAGATGGTGAAATATCTATTTAATCATGCTTTTTGGGACCTTAGATTGCAATTGTTGTTTCCATTAGGTTTGGAACAAGTTTTTATGAATCCTATTTCCATTGAGCGTTCATGAATTCTTATGCATGTCTAGACCAATAAGATGGCTAGAATGTTGATAGGAACATCCAACCTAGACCAATAAGATGGCTAGTGATCGATATGAGGGAAATTGGCTTGAGTGCGCTAAAACCGACTTAGGTACGGATTCGTTATACTCGAATTGATAAATGTATGAGTGAATTGGTTGTGTTTGTACATCATTGACCCTTGGTGGATTCCGGAGTCTTGGTGCTTCATTCTTTTACTTGAATTCATTACATTAGTGTAGCTTGCCTAGTGACAGTTTGCATTAGCATTTGCATTCTTCAATACAAAAAGTCCAAAAACACTTTACTTTTCTTGCTTGTATTCCTTTTAAATTGCAAACCAAATCAACTTGAGTGGAACTTTAATTTCTTGCATTGTCCATAAATATATGTAAATAAACACTTGGATTAAGTCATATCTCTGTCTCTGTGGATACGATCTCTACTGACCACTTGTACTATTCTTCTGGCTAGTACACTTGCTAGTAGGTTATTTTAGACTCAACAGCCACGTTGGGCTCACATTCTGGATTCTTAGGGTTTCTGTTCTAGGCCAAGGCTTTTAACATGCAAGCATAGGCGATCCTGGGAGGTTTTGTTGAGGATATTGGAAAAAGATGGGATAATGGGTTTGTATGTAGGGTATCTAGCTACATTGTTAAGGAATTTGCCTGCTGGGGTTGTGAGCTATTCATCCTTCGAATACTTGAAAACTGCAGCTTTGAGGAAGAAAAAGAAGACCCACTTGGATCCTATCCAGAGTGTGTGTTGTGGGGCATTGGCGAGGGCAATATTAACTTCATTTACTACTCCACTTGATATGGTGAAGACAAATATTGATGACTCAAGTTCATAAGGAGGCCATAGATAAGGTTGCGACCACAATGTATGTAGGTATTAGGGTCACAATGGCTTAGTAAAGATATCTCCAATTTGATCTTTACACTGAACAAACATTGGAAGAATTGACTTGGTTTTCACAACTAAGTCTCGAATAAAATGACAATCTAGCTCAATATGTGTAGTACGCTCACGAAAAACAGGATTAGAATCAATATACATAGCCACTTGATTATCACAAAACATTTTTATAGGGGTAAGAGATGGAAAGCCTATTTCTTGTAGTAAGGACTGAACACATAATTTCACGAGTAGTATGTGCCACACTAGCTCTAGCAACCACATTATGCTTCTTACTCTTCCATGTGATCAAATTATCACCAAGGAAAACACAATAACTAGAAATTGACTTCCTATCAAGAGAATCTCTAATCCAATCTGTATCACTAAAACCCTCGATTTCAAAAGATTTAGAACATTTAAACAGCAAGCCTAATCGGGGTGCACCCTTAAGATGCTTGAAAATTCTACAAGCTACATTCCAATGCTCTACATGTGGATCCTGCATAAATTGACTCACAACTCTAACAACAAAAGAAATATCTGGATGAGTAACAGTAAAATAAATCAATTTTTCCCACAAATCACCGATATCTACTTGGATTCTCAAACGGCTCTCCACCATCTTTGCTAAACTTGACATTAGGATCCATAGGAGTTGAACAGGTTTAGCTCCCAATAGACCAGTGTACTGTAATAAATTTGTCACATACTTCCTTTAGCAAAAAGATAAACCACTATTGGATTGAGTCACTTCAATCCCCAAGAAATAATGCAATTTCCCAAGATCCTTCACGCTAAAAAGACAATTAAGAAACAATTTGAGTGTCTGTCTAATAAATCACTACCAGTGACCACAATACCATCCATATACACATCAAAAATAATGCACCCACTAGCACTTTTTTTCACAAAGACATAATGATCTATAACTACATGTTTCATGCCAAAGGTCAAACAGCATTACTGAACTTCTCAAACCATGCCCGAGGAGATTGTTTAAGGCCATAATTTACTTTGTGCAACCTACATACCTTCCTACACTTCCGCTTAGCAACATACCCAGAAGGTTGTTCCATATACACTTCCTCTTGTAAATTACCATGTAAGAAAGCATTTTTAATATGAAGCTGATACAATGGCCAATCTTTTGTGACTACAACAGCCAAGATCACTCAAACAAAAGACAACTGAGCAAAGGGAGAGAAAGTTTCAAAGTAATCAACTTCATATATTTGAGTGTACCTTTTAGCAACCAATCGGGCCTTATACCTCTCTATATGACCATCAGGCAAATATTTTAGAGCATAAACCCATCTACAACCAACAACACACCCACGAGGAGGTAAATCAACAGGAGTCCAAGTATGATTGCGCTTAAGGGCAGCAATTTCATCATCCGTAGCTTGTTTCCAAGCATGAATAGTAACAACCTGCTAAAAAAGAAGAAGGAAGACTAGTGCGAAAAGAGAACTAATAAAATTAAAAAATGAAGGAGACAAATGAGAAGGACACAAAATTGGAAATAAGATGCTGAGTGCAAGACCGTGTACCGTTAAGAAGTGCAACAGGAATATCAGAAGAAGATATAGGAGGAGTAGCAGTAGGAACTGGGAGAGAAGAAGATAATGGGGGAGCCGGAGAAGCTAATTTAAGCTTAGACCAAGTGCCTCTACTATAAACCTGCAGTGGTTTGGATAAAGCACTATAAGAGGGAAGAAGAGGTAAAAGAACAAAGGAGAACTGGGGAACCATGGAAGATGTAGAGGAAGAATATGGGACATCATCAAAGAAAGTAACATCTTTTTTGTCTCCAAGTCCTGGAAAACACAATGAGATGGAAAGAAAGTGACACTACAACTAAAGGCTTTGGTAAGTTTACTAACAAACATAAGGTTAAAGGGAAAGTTGGGAACATATTGAACATGATGTAGAGGAAGCAAAGGAGTAAAGGATGAAGTATCACTAGCCAACACAAAACAAGGACGATCATCAACAATAGTTATAGTACGAGAAGAAGAATGATAATCAAAGTTAGTAAAATTACAAACTGACTAGTAATATTGGTGGAGGCTCTTGAGTCAATAACCCAAGAAGACATACCAAAAACATTCAAACATTGGGAAGTACCTGAGTGAGTAAAGGTAGCAACATCAGAAGAAGGAGATTGTTGAGAACGATGAAGAAGGGAGTCATACTCAGCCTAAGAGATAGTGATAATAGAAGAAGCAACTATAGACGTTGGAGAAGAAACAACATTAGCCTTACAAGAACATGGAAATCCTGAACTACCTCTAGAAGGTGGCTGGGAGAGATTATTACGTTCCCATGGTTTACCATATTTATTATAGTAGTGATCAACAATATGGTTGTCTTTTCCACAAAAGGTAAATTTATGTACTACTCCACGGCCACGGCCACGGCCACCACAGGAACTGCAACGACCAGTAAATGAAGTACTGCCACTACGACCGACACTAACCAAAGCAGAGGAAGAACCAACAAGTGTAACACCATCAACGAAAGCATCTGAGATGGTGCCTCGAGATACACGAGAGTAAGTGGCAGACAATGAAGGAAGAGAACCCTCTCCAGCTATAATCTAACTCCGAATAGCTTTGTACTGAGGATCAAGAGAATTAAGGTACATAGAAACACACAATTCTTCTATCTATTTCTTCAAGCTAGCCTAATAAGTAGACACAGGATCATAGACAAAAACTCATCCCACAAGCCCTTAAACTTGGCATAATGCTCAGAAGATGAATGACCATTTTGCTTAAGCTAAAACAATCGTTCATATAATTCAAAAATGCGAGAAGCATTACTTGCTAAGGAGTAGGTTTCTCTAACACTATCCCAACTTCCTTAGTTGTGTCAAGACACATTACATTTGTACCAATATTAGGATCTATACTTACCCAAAACTAGTTAAGCGCCGGACCAATCTGGATATCGCTTGTCATTCATAGAAGGAGCATCCTGCTCAACCCAATGAAATTTCTTCGTGGCAGTCAAGGCCACTTTAATGGCCTTAGCCCACAACAAGTAGTTTCTACTATTAAATTTCACAAAATAAATTTGGAAAGTCCCATGATCACTGGATAAGTCGAAAGTAAGAGATTGTTAAGAGGCACAAGCAGCCATATTGAAGACAAAACAAGCACCATAATACAAGTAAAGGCACAAACAGAGTATGCCATAAGGAGTAACGACTCAGCATAAGCAGCACAAGCTCACACATGAATTGCAGAACACCACATGATACACACACGAACACACAAGAGGTCGCACGAACACGACACCAGACTTGGGAACAACTCGTGAACACCATAAATGACCAAGAAATATGGACGCATAAGTCAACAAGTGGAACCCTAGATGACTGGTGCTAATACCATGTTAGGAATCGAGAGAAACTTAAAATTTTTAGAATATTCCATATTCATTAGTTATGTAAAAAGAATATCAAGAAATACACTTAGGACACTTAGAAATTACTAAACTACCCTTTTCTAATGATACTTATTACATATATCTCTCTACATGGTACTTTGCCTTTGAGATGGTAGTGCTAACAATTATGAATCATTATTTGAAACAGAAGAAGTTCAGCAATTTGAAAGTTAATCCTGCTTGATATAGTAGCTGTGATTTGGATGTCAAATTTATATCTTATGTTGCTAATGATATAAAAAAGAAAGAAAGAAAGAGGTAAACAATTCCTTTCTAGTGCATGAGACCACCTTTCCTCCCTCCTTTCATACCATGGTGATTAATCCCTATTCATATTCCCTTATGGATTCTCAGATATATTTGCATTTTCTATCATTGAAAGAAGATAGAGTCCCAAATTTTAATAACTGATTAGTTTGAGTTAAATTGAAATTCTTATGGCTATATATTTCCACCAAGTATAAACCTTAACATATGTGTTTTTTCTTCTTCTGTTAGTTTGATTCTAACTAGGTTGTATTGTTTTAGTAGGGTATCGACTTAAAGCTATCTTAGTTAGTTAGTCCTTTGTCCACCCAAATACTTGCGCAATAGTGATGAACATATTCAGAGGACATTTTTATCTAGTATTGGATGTTACGATGTAATGTATTCGATGATTGAGTTACTCATATGGATTCATGTAAGAAATCCCAAAAATTTTGGGAAAAAGACACGAATGATGATGATGGTGATTTTTCTTCAAAGGCTAATGGTAAACTTCTCCAGTGAAAAGTTGCTTTATCGTGAAAAGTTTATACTTTCGAAACATTGACAAGTTAGGAGATTGACCAACTTGGTGTTGTAACGGATCTCACACAAGCACAAGAAATCAGCAAAAGAAAATTGAACAAAGTGTTTTTACGTGGTTTGGCCAAAACGTGCCTATGTTCACGAAGGAGCTCTTGATTCTTTTCACTATGAGAAAAAACGACATAACCAGTACAAGACTCAATGTAGGGCTTATATAGTAGCCCTAGTATTCCTCTTATAGAATTACAAAAGTACCCCTATATATAAAAGGAATCCCAGCTCAAATCCTTCAACTTTACCTTTGGACTTTATAGTTCAGTCCTTCATTATAGTGAGCCACACCATAATTCAACACTCCACATTGGCAAATTGTCACACCTTTAAAAGAACCACAATTTTCACCTCGCTGACATATCACACCCTTAGAAGTAGTGAACTGAACAACCACCAAAAACAACTAATCAGTTATAACATAGAGCAAGTCCAAGCAATGACTGAACTTCTCCATAGGTAACACCTTAGTCAACATATCTACAGCATTATCTATTGTGTCAATCTTCTCCAACGAAATATCACCTAATGAGATAAGCCTTTAATTTTATGATATCTCACAGCTATGTGCTTTGAGCAAGTATGGTATACCTGATTCTTTGCAAGACATATTTCACTTTGACTATCACAATATATGGTGATAGTATGTTGTTGAATACCAACCTCTTCAATCAATCCTTTCAACCATAGCACTTCCTTCCCTGCTTCTATAACTGTCATATATTCTGCCTCTATTGTAGACAAAGCCACAACACTTTCTAAGATATATCGCCAACTAATTGGACCACCCGTCAGTGTGAAAATATAGTATGTCGTAGCCTTTCTATTATCAAGGTCCCCTACATAGTCTGAATCTACATATTCCATGACAAGAAGTTTCACAACCAGTAGCACCAAAACAAATACCATATTCAGAAGTACCTCTCAAGTATCGAAGAATCCATTGGACTGCTTGCCAATGCATCTTTCCTGGATTCGCAAAGAACTTGCTAACCGCACTAATCACATATGCTAAGTTTGGCCTTGTTCACACCATAGCATACATCAGGCTTCCCACAACATTAGCATATGAGACTGTTGACATATACTGCACTTCATCATCTATTTGTGGGCACTGCGAAGCTGACAACTTGAAGTGACTAGCCAACAGAGTACTAACTGATTTTGCTGTGCTCATGCCAAACCTCTCCAATACCTTATGAATATAATTTTTCTTTGAAGCCCATAACTTTATGTTATTTCTTTCTCTATGGATTTCCATCCCAATAATCTTCTTCATAGCTCTAAGATTCTTCATCTCAAATTCTTTGCCCAACATACACTTTATTTTTTAAAGTTAATGCCAACAAAACTTTGATTGATGTGTGCCTTACCACCGGAGAAAAAACTTCATTGTAGTCTATTTCTTCTCTCTATGAGAGCCTTTAGCTACTAGCCTAGCCTTGAATCGAAAACCATCTTTTTTATCACCCCTTCCTTTTTCTTGTAGACCCAATTACACCCGATAGCCTTCTTATTCTTTGAAAGTTTGACTAACTCCCAAGTTTGATTCTTCTGTAGAGATTCCGTCTCTTCAACCATAGGTTCCATCCACTTTTCTTTTTCTAGAATAGAGATTGCTTCCTAAAAAGAACATGGTTCTCCCTCTTCAGTGAATAGTACAATGCTAGGATCTTCTTGTTGCCTTATTGTGTCTTTGCCTAAGACATCATCACCTGAATTAAAATTATGATCAATTGGCAGCTCCACCTCAATATGATAACCTCAGCCAACACTAAACGTCTCAGTCTGTTGCACCTTTTTTACTGCCAACATCGATGCCTCATCAAAAACTTCATTTCTGCTCACAGATTAGTTCTGTGCGTTTGGATCCCAGACCTAGTAACCTTTGACTCCATGTCCATAACCTAAGAAAACTCTTTTTCTAGACATCAGATTAAGCTTGGATTTCTCATCAATAGGAACATGCACATAATTTGGACATCCAAAAATTTGCAAATAAGAATAATCAACTTCCTTACCTTTCCAAACCTCCTCCTCAGCTACCTTACCCTCCAACTTTGTAGACGGTGATCTGTGGATTATGTAAGTAGCTGGTTCAACTGGTTCAACTGCTTATGTCCAGAATTTTTTGGGTAAACCAGCTCGTATCCGCATAGCTCTAGCTCTCTCCAATAGAGTTCTATTTATCCTTTCTGCAACACCATTTTACTGCGACGTCTTAGGAACTGTAAAATGTCTCTGAATTCCTTCAATTTTGCAGAAATATAGAAACTCATGAGATGTGTACTCACCACCATTTTCTGACCAAAGACACTCCACTTGTCTCCCTGTTTCTTTTTCCACATTGGTTTTCCACTCCTTAAACTTCCTGAATACTTTTGATTTTTCATTCATAAAGAACACCCAAACATTGCGTGAAAATCATCAATAAAAGTAACAAAATATCTAGCTCCACCTCTTGAAGGTATATTCACTGGACCCCAAATGTCTGAGTGAACGTAATCCAACACTTTGGAACTCTTGTGCGATGAAAATTTAAGGTGAACCCTATTTTGCTTCCCCTTAATGCAAAACTCACAAAAATCAACTTGACAATGCTTCACCCCTTCCAACAATTTTCTCTTATGAAGTTCCTTTAAACATTGCTCACTGATATGCCCAAACGCATATGCCACAGAGTCGACCTTTCGACATCAGATTTTGTAAAAGATATTGCAAAGACCTCACCCACAGCTGTACCACTTAGCAATTTGTACAAGATATTCTCAGTCCGCTACCCTTTCATCACAACCATGACACCCTTGGTTATCTTTAGAACTCCACTACCTGGACTTACTGTAATGCCATGTGAAGTCTTCTCTAAATATCCTAAAGATACTCAGGAACGTGCTTAACCGCATGCAAAAATCTGATTTCACCGTCAAACATTCTCACAAGCACAGTTCCAGTTCCAGCAACTCTACAAAGCTAATTATGTCCCAACACAACACTACTAGAAATACAAGACTTATATTTGTTAAACCAATCTCTATTTGTTGTATAATGTGATGAGCATGTAGAGTCTAAAATCCAAAATGAATTACCTTAACTAGAATCCGAAGCTATTGAAGCCACAACATACAGATCTCATCATCTATATTTTATGCCACTAAACTTGCGTTATTGGAGGAGCTATCATCATCGTTCTTCTCCTTCTCCTTGTTCTTCTTTCTCAATAAACAATCACGTTTGTAGTGACCCTACTTGTGACACTTAAAACATTAACCTTTTCTAGCCCGTGACTTGGATCTCCCTCTTGATTTCCCTCTAGATTGTCCTTTATTATGCTCCATATCTCTTCGTCTACCTCGTTCTCAACTTGCAACCAAAATTTCTCCTTGAGCACTGTTTGCCTCATATCTACGCTTGATATTAAAGGATCTCAGAACTTTATCATCATATGTCAACTTGTCCTTCCCATACATTAACGTGGTCAATAGATACTCATACAAATATGGTAAAGAACATAGAAGTATTATGGCTTTGTCTTTATCCTTGATTTTCACCTCTATCCACAGCAGATCATTAATCTTCTAATTAAATCGATTTATGTGCTCCATCAAATCCCCATCTGCAGCCATCCTTAAGGTGTACAAATTACATTTCAAAAGAAAATTATTTGTGACATTCTTCGCCATAAACAAATCTTCCAGTTTCTTTCATAACTCTTTCGATATTTTCTCCTCAGTTACACCATACAAAATAGAATCAGCCAGACACGTCCGAATCGTGCTGAATGCCATCTATTCCGTATCCTCCCAATCTTCATCAACCATCTTCCTTGGTTTGTCGCCTTTCAACACCTTATGAGCCTTCAACTAAACCAACAAGTCTTGTACTCGCATATATCATCAGCCCATTCATCTTGTTCGTGTGAACCTAGCTCTAATACCAATTTTTGTAACCAATCTCACACAATCAAAACACACAAGCACGAGAAATCAGCAAAAGAAAATTGAACACAATGTTTTTACGTGGTTGGGCCAGAACGTTCCTACGTCCATAGAGGAGCTATTGATTCTTTTCACGATGAGAAAAAATGTCATAGACAATACAAGACTCAATATAGGGCTTATATGGTAACCCTAGTATTCCTCTTATACAATTACACAAGCACCCCTATATATAAAAGGAATCCCAGCTCAAAGCCTTCAACTTTACCTTTGGACTTTAAAGTTCAGTCCTTCATTATAATGAACCACACAATAATTCAACACTTGGTTCTACTGCTTAACATTAGGCTTATGCGCCCGTAGTTCCTAGACTAAAAATACACTGATATTTGAAATCTATAGAACATCGAAGTAAAGAGTTGCTTAAGATTTCTTCCTCTATGTTAAATAACAATATGTGATGCTTGCAAAACAAACAACATGCATGAATTCTTCACATGAGGTGATTAAATTGCTTCCTTTTCCTCGCCTACAAATTAGCAACCTTACTATTTACATCTTAAATTGAGCAAGGAGCTATCCTAATGCATCCATCAAACATCTGTGTGGATTTACTAATAGCTCATGTGCCTGTCAACGGTGTTTATTCGAGTTGCATGAATTTTGAGTTTGGATACATCCTTGTGATCTTCTTTATGCTTTGAATTTTACCTAAACTTTTGGATACTATGAATTTCCAATTCTTCTTGAATACCTTAACAAGTGTTGAGAGTGGCATTGTGGAGTCAAATTTGGGTCAGCTGGAAGGATTCATGGAAATTCAATTCCACATTTTAGGGAGAAGATTTTGGACTTGTCCCCTATAGGGGGGGAGGGGGTTCATAGGAAAAGGGGGTCAATGGTTGATTTTCAGAGAGATTGTTACAAGTTTGTATTTGGCTCTCATAATCTTGGAGTTATCATTAAAAAAAGAGATTGTTGATCAATAATTTATTTGGGCCGAATCACAATATTATTCTTGAGCATAGTGATTGGCCAAATTTGATGAGTTTTTGACACCATAGGAGCAACTGCTCCACTTGCATGAGTGTATGAGGAGCCCGAGCCAAGATGTCTAATGTTGAACATATGACACAGAGATATATAAATTCATGTAGGTTCATGGACAATGACTGGCTCGAAAGTCGGAGAGATAGAGAGATATAGTTAACGTACACCGTGGCATATTAATGCGTTGACTTTACTCTAATTTATCTATTACTTTAAGTAAAGCTAGACCTCGAGAATGCTAAGAATGAGATCATGCCATCTTCATTATTGTGGTTCAATGCCACATAGGATTTTGGTTGTATGACCATGGAATTATGTTATAGTTAATGAGTTATTAAAAAAATGGTGTCAACCAAAAGAAAAAATTGATTAATGAGTTTCGAAATGATACACCATTAATAAGAATTCATTTTAAAAAATAAAATTTGAGTTCCATTAAATTGAGTATTGTGTAGGTTCAATGCCCTTCGCATTTTGGGGTATTGTGCTCCTGTAGATAGATTGGATGAATTCATCGAGATTGAGAAGTCGACTCCAAAGGAATTACTAATAAATGCGAGAACGTAATAAGGTTGTACAATGAAAAATACTTAAGAGTGCGACACATGAATGATACCAATCAATTGATGCAACAAAATGCATAACAGGGATTCCCAAGTAGACAGGGGTCTGTTGATTGCATGCATTGGGAATGTCACGGATGCCCTGCTACCTAGAAAGGTCAATTTGTAAGTCACATTGGGAAGCCTATATTGATATTAGAGGCAACAAAATTTTATGATTTATAGATTTCACATACTTTCTTTGGTATGGTAGGATCCCACAATGACATAACTATCCTACAACATTCACATGTTTTCAATGAATTCCTCAGAGGTCATATGCCTAATGTCAAGTTCACGGTCAATGGTCATGTCCATCACATTCCGTACCATCTTATAGATGAAATTTATCCTCAATATCAACACTGATGCAATCAATTCCATATCCACACACCACAGGAAAGGCTTTTCGCTGGAGCACAAGAAAGTGTTCAAAAGGATGTCGAGTGAGCTTTTGGTGTTCATAGCAAATTGGGGAATCACGCCAAGACTAGTCCATTTTTACAAGCAATCTAATTTATTTTTTTAAAAGAGCTTGATCACCTATATTATTCTTTTGTAACATGATCATTGAGGATGAGCGACACCTAAATATTAATTAATGGGCCCCCTCCCATAGAAGAAAGTATCTCAATGGTGATACAACCACCAATCTGGAAGTTCTTGCACATTTCATCCACCTGCGAATAGAATAAGTACATGACCGACAGATAATGCAAGATTGAGAATAGATCTTATTTCTTACATATGAAATATGCATGAAAATCGACTACTTTAAGTGATTTATTTTATGTTATTTGTCTGTTAATGTGTCAATATATTAAAACTAGTATATACCCCGTGCGTTGCACGGGAGTGTCTGTACTTGAAAAAGAAAGATGAAGACTCACCAACAAAAATTCTGCATTAGTTGCATAAATTAGCAAGTGGCACAACCTCTAATCTAACATGAGTTATAGGATGAACGGTCAGCAATGCTTCCTTGAAAATGCATCAAAAGTACTTTTTACCTCATATCCCGAAAGCCTTAACTGCCTCATCCCATTTTTTGTACTTAAATGTGCCTATTTTCATCTTTCAAGCTGCTGTCTCTCTTTTTATACTTAAATGTCTTTCATTTTATCTCTCGATCCGTTGCCTAACTACTTTGAGGTTATTGTGATTACAGGTTGTGGACACATTCAACCATGAAGTCGTTTATTTTTTCATCACCAAGCAATGAGTTTAGAAACTTCATATCCAATATTTCGAGAGAAATCTTGCATATATCATGGATAAGCATGATGTGAACAGTGTAAACTAAAATTACAAAACTAAAAAACATCATATTCACTCAATTTTGTATAGTTTTTAGAGATATAAGTCGGAATTTGAATTTAATTTTCATCGAGTGATGCAAGTAATAATATTCACTCAATTTTGTATAGTTTTTAGAGATATAAGTTGGAATGAATTTAATTTTCATCAAGTGATGCAAGTAATCACGCTCAATATATACCAAGGAGCTGAAATCAATATAAGTTGAATGTTTTTATTAGGAAATGAGTAAAACAACTTTCCTCAAACAACAGCTCGCAAACAAATGAGAGTTTGTACAAATTGTCCGCATCAATAATTAAACAAATGAGAGAAAGAGACATTGAAGAGTTAATAAACCCAAATTGGTAACCAAGTAATTACCCTCCATCTGATGCTGTGATGATCGAATGCAAATTTGGTATAAAATCTGCACTTTCGATTTTCACAATAACATGAATATCTGCCCCACAACGTAGGAAAATAGTATAAAAATAGTGTTACATAAATCAAATGCAAGCAAGAACATTGCAATTGTAATTCAAAATTCTTCTAAAATGATAATTAATATTAAATTAAAGTACTAAACATTACTTTATAGATAATTGTTCAACTCATGAACAACTTTTGCATCTCTAACAAAAGAAACAGCATAAAAGCCATCTTGATTATCCAGTCCAAATTTAATATTTTCAGTCCTTATCTTGCAGCAAGCCAATGTCAAATGTGATATCAATTTGTAATAAAACATCATAAACTATTAGACTTAAGACAATATTTAATATCCCACCAGTTATAGAAGGAAATGTGGCACTTTTTCTTTGAAAATTAAGGTGGCTCCTAGACTTGAGGTCTCCTCCATCAACAACTTCACATTTCACTGAATCTTCTGTCTTGGACTTCACCATGAAAGACATCATACCACCTGAAGCATGAATCAAAAGAAAGAAGTATAATATTCAAATACCTTTCAGATAATGATCTTAACAATAGTATTATACTTTTTTTAATTGACCAACTTAAAGTGACACACATTTTTCAATTGATTCAAGGGATCTGAGTAAGATAAAAACATAATGAATCATCAAATGAATAGCTAACACCATTAACACATGCTCCAATTTGCTTAAGAATTTAATATGCCAAAGAATTCTATAAGGACCCATCAAATTTTCTAAAAGCATAGCAAGCATAGTAAAGTCGCAACAAACCTTTAAATCTACAATGCACGTCCACCTTGAGCACTACAGCAATGGGGTTTATCACCATTTCCCTTGCTATTGTTGTTCTCATTGTTCTTCTTATGAAACAATGGAGGAAAAGACCAACAATCAATCAAACCCATTCCAACATAATATAACCATGAAAAAGAGAGACAGAAACTCAAAACTTACCTTGATTAATTAATTTATCTTTGAAAAAACATGATATTGAAGCTAAATCTAAGCTCCAAAATGTCATTGATCATTTAGAGTTTATAATAGGATGGTAAATGTAAGGCAGATATACAGGGATAAGGTAGTTACTTGTTATTCCAGAGATTAGCAGTCGATTGGTCTTACCATGTATGGATTAGTTACTTGTTATTCAAAGATTAGCAGTCTTTGGGCTTCCAGCAACGTCACTTGGAGTAGGCAATCCCTGCAGATTGCATGATGATTTTCTCCTACAAAACTCAGATTTTAATTCCTGAACAACTTTTGCAGTTTCATCCATGGCTTTGTTCAACTTTCTGATCTTGTCTTTCCCAGCAGACATCATGCACGCACGTGATCCCAATCCCAAGTCCCAAACCAACCAAAGCATTATCTGAAGAATAATATGAAGGAGATTAAATTGTTATCCTATGACACACTTTTTGTTTTTTTGATAAGAGTTAAAGGATAAATGGTCATTTTAGCACATGACCTCACATTTCACTGATTAATCAAGAAGAAACTTTAGAATAAAGACAGGCAAATTCTAAACTTGCACCTCCCTTGTAGTGATGTTAAAATCACAGCCAAATACACTCTCCTAAACCATACCTCTTTCTTTTCGTGAAACATAGCAGAATAACTTTTGGCCCGAATAATATTCAGAATAGCCTAAATCTTATGGAATAGATGTAGTTAAATGAAGTTAAGTGTATTTTGTGCAAACTATTTCCTATTTTTGTTATCAACTAAGAAACTGGAAATAATATTTGACTTCTACAGAAGCTAAGAAAAATGATAGAACGAAGAACATTTAACAATTGGTTAAAACCCTTGATGAAAATGAACTTAAAAAATTGACTGACATAGAAAGAGAGTCGCAGTAGAAGGAAAAGAATCCCACAGTTCAAGAACTTAGATTAAAACAGAGAACATAATACCCGTTAGGCGCATGATCTCGTGCTTCCTCGCTATTTAGTCCTTGATACTAACCAAATTGTAAACCTGCCACACATCTGATAAAATCAGAGCTCAAGAAAACCCAGTACGACAAAAACAACAAAAGCCAAAAAGATACCGTGACCATACCCATGTAATGAAAAGCAAAATTCCAGATGAAACACAAAAGAGTTTAAAATGACCAAACCCACTGAATCACAAACTCACCGAGACCGTCAGGTGACTCCACAAAGGTTCTCCTATAACCAAAGGCAGCCATGGCGCAACCAAACGGTGAGAGAGAAACGAAGGTTGAGAGGCGAAAAGGTGTTGCTGAGTACTGTACCAAATCGAAGAGAAAAGAGAGGCCTGGAGAAGGTGCATGTATCTCTGATAACGCGATCTGTCAAAATTGCGGAGCCACCTTCATCATCCATAAAATTTTGTGTTGGACACAACTGAAATAAGAAAATGATACCCAGAAAGGAAAACTCCAGAAAATCGAGACAGAGAGAACCTAATTTCATAGTGCAAACTCGCATAGAAAAGAGGCAATCTTTTAAAAAGCATCAGAACAACAGAATGAAAGCTAACCTGTCGATCTGGAGTATTGCGTGCAGCTAAAGGCCCCAATCACTCGTAGATCAAAGCAAAATCAGGAGGCGATTTCATTGCAAATTAGGTCGGTGAGAACAGTATCTGAGACGGTGAGAACAGTATCTGAGAATGGCGTATGTGCGAGGGAAAAGCAAGGTGACCTCCAAAAGCAGGTGCATGCACCGCAAAGGGGGCCAAAAATCAGATGAAGACTGGTACTCCCGGCTGGAAGCAACGGGAGAGCACTCGCGAGCAAAAGCAGCCACGGAGGGCAAAAATCGGAAGGAGGATAGAACGGCGCCGTTTTGCTCGCCCCTTCGTAGTCTAAAACATACGTGCAAAGCGGAGAAAACAAAGAAAAAGACGCGCGGTTATGAAAAAGCATGGGAGAAAACAAAGAAAAAGACGCGCGGGTATGAAAAAGCATGGGAGAAAACAAAGAAAAAGATGCGCGGGTATGAAAAAGCATGGGAGAAAACAAAGAAAAAGACGCGCGGGTATGAAAAAGCACGGGACTCGCCGTAGTATTGCTTAAAAAACACGAGTATATAGAAAAGGTATAGATTTGTCTATTTACTTTTTTTACCTTAGTTTTTTATTTGAATGAACACCGACTAAAAAAAATTTGTTTATATTTATTTGACATAAAAAATAATTATCAAAACAATTCAAAAAATATACAATTGTACAATAACAAAAATTACATTTTCATTTCCTATCACATCAATAAAACAGTGAAATAATATTTATTGTCCCAGCAACACATTTACTATTGCAATTGCTCTTATATAAGTGATTTTTATTTTTATAATCCCCGTGAAGTCCATGCTGGGCCCACACTGTTAAAGTAGCCCAATTTTTATATCTGTCCAAGTCTAGTCTGATCTGGCTTCGCTGGGCCGACCTTGGATTTAACCAGTCGACCAGGTTGGGCCCCAAGTATTATCCACATGATGGATTTGGTCAATTTGTTTGACAAATCACATGATCGTGAGGTGTAGGCAATTTGCTTAACATTATGTTTCACTATTTTCCAACCTATAACAAACTGGACATATTCCATCTTTCTATCAACGCGTCTCCCAATAAATCATTTGTTTTGTCTCGCGCCCGCACGGGGGTCCCCCCAATTTCATATTTCGGTGCACAATTTGAGACCCTATGTTGTAGCTTTCTTTTTTTAATGAAAAATCACATCATATAAATTTACGAAGTTATTAGATTAGTACACACATAAATTTTTCATATGATGATATGAAAAGTTATATCAAAACTCACCTCGTGGCCTAAAGATATTGTTCTCAACCATCTTGCAAACCCTCTAAATCATTTCGCCAATCACAATCTTAATTTGTAATAGTAATACAATTTTGAATCCTCATCTAACCAAAAAATGTAATCAATAATTAATCAAGGACCAGATTCTACTCTCAAATACTACTTACCATACAAGGGTGAGTTTCTACATTCTAGGTAGATAAACTTGTGATTTTTTTGGGTTGATAAGGACATGTTATAAAAATTAGACAGCTAATATGAGCCTAAATTTAGGTTATTAGGTTCTAAAGCATAGAAAGTTTCTACCTGATAATAAGTTAAGTCAGGAGCCAAAATCAATCTGTGACTATAAAAATATTACTCTCATAAAAAATAAATTCTCAACCCCCTAAATTTACATTATATTACCTTAAACAGATTCACCAAATAAACTATCATCCACTCACGTGACTTTGGCCACTCGATAAACAAAGATACACACAACTTGTATGTCACAAATTGTGTGAGAGCATATGTAACCACCACGTAATATAAAAAAAATGCCTTATAAGAGTAGGTTAGAGAGGGACAAGTTTCCATGTTTATAGAAGACAACACACTCGAAGAGGCACAATAATTCTGAGATGGACCCACAACATTCACCTAACCGAACTACACACCTCCCACTTTTTTTTGTACCCTCCTCCAATTTCTCACTTGTTTGACAATACCCTCTTAGTTTTTATGTTTCTTTACTCCGTAAGTCCTTTAATTGCACAAAACACACCCCCTGAGACCCGTTCAAGCTCATTTTAAATTGCCACAACTCACAGTGTTATTTTAATGAATAAGAAAACTCTAAAATTCTTCGAAGCCTACCGTTCTCATTCAGTGGTGGTGGAGAATAAGTTTGGTCTTCTTTGATGTGGCACACCTTCAACTCCCGAATTTTTAGTCTACCGTTCTGATTTGTAAATTGAGAAAATACGAAAATATATTGTCATGTGGCACACCTCTCAATCTATCAAATATAAATTATATAAGAATTTACACTCGAAGAATTGTGAAGCTTCTAGGATTCTATTTTAATTCGGTCTTACTAAATTTTCTTATCAAGAGCCAAGAGTCCAACAAAGAAGTATTGAAGCACACCCAACACTCTAATCCAAACCATTTACTTCTCTCCTCCCTCCTTATTAGTGCTTCATTCATATTATTCACATAACAAGCAAATCTTGAAAACATCAATATTCTATTTGGGTCTTTTTCCATACAAGTTTTTGGGGATTGGTGTATTAATGGGTAGAAGACACATGGTTATGGTGGTGCTAGTATTCTTTTTGTTGCTTGGAGACACTATTAATGGTTCAAGCAGGCACACTCGTTTCTTCAAGGTGAAGCCAAAGTTGAGAGAGACACCTCCATCAACGCTCATTTACTATGATTTGTTGCCAAAAGGAGTGCCGATTCCACCTTCTGGCCCTTCAAAGGAGCATGACAACATTGGCTTTGGAAGTTCAAAGAAGATGCGTCCATAGATGATAGAGAAATTATACATACACATTTATCAATGTGAGATTATCATATTTTTATTCCATCTTCTCTTTTGATTACTTATACAATCATAATCTTGATAACAAATGTGTATGGAGTTTGGTGAATTAATTGTTTTTCTTTTTTCATTTTTCTGCTTCTTTTTTTTATCAATTTACTAGAAGTTTTTCATGAGTGCCCTCTTTTATCTTTTTTCTTGAGGACTATATATCTAGTTGTTTGCAGCAAAATTTGAGTGTTGCGAACAAATAAGATGGAATTAACTATGTGAGCAGGATAACGATTTGTGAAGGAAGAAACCTCTTGAAAAAAGTCCCTAAAAAGGGTGAAAACACAAGAAAGATAATGGTCTCCAAAGGACAAAGCACACTAAGAATAAATTGCATGTAAAAGTGATTGAAATTAAAATGCTACGAAAGGAAATTACATGCCCTTTTGAGTCTTTGATTGATTAGGCCTCGTAAAATATAAAATCTAAAATTTAGGCTTATATATATGTTCTACAAAACTGCTTCTATCAGTATGTATAACTTGATCCATGGGATTTTTGTCTAGTGTCCCATGTTATTTCAACTACTCGGTGGTGATTCAGCAACTAGTTCTGCTTTAACTGCCATACATGCTCTATGTCCTAGTATTATTCAACTTTCATCGGACCATTCCCTCAATGTTAGCCATTTTCTTTCACACATTAGGATATTCAAATAACTGCCACCTCTTATTGCTAGCTCTAACATAGACTCATGATTGATATTTCTTGCCCAAGTATCTTTGTTCGTCTAGGTACATTGAACGGTTCAACTTGCTTAGATTCCCAACTTGTTTAATCTTTTTTTAGCTTGCCCATTTACCCGACCTATATTTAACGATATTCTGGTGCCATGTGGTATTTGTGCATTTTATATCCGACAACTACCATGTCACGCCCCTCTCCCAGATAGGTGCATATGAGCACCCATGAATCCCAGAGACGTGACCGGCAAGGAACTCCTCCGTTCCCCGAACCGGATTTACACCCCAAGCTACCCAAACACTACATAAGTAATCTCACATATATATATATAAATCTCAACCACAATCCCAAATACTCCAAACATAATGTAATCTGCAATCCAGAGTCTACAGCAGAAAAATCCAAATATCATAAATACGAAAAACAGATACTGAAGACAGACACAACATTCCCACACCAGCTACATCACGCCTCACGCATCCCTGCGCTGATCATCCACTCCGGCTATCTCACCTGAAAACATGTGAATGAAAGGGGTGAGCTACAAAGCTCAGTAGGGATATAGAGGAATATCAATCATCAGAATAAACGGAAAGTAAAAGCTCAATAGGTAAGTGAGATGAACAGAAACTCAAATAGTGATACACACCAGTATCACCGAACTCCAGTAAATCAGAGATAAAGTAACAAAGCCTGTAAGATATAGAATACATACAGAGAAACCATAAGTGATACACATCACAACTCATCACAATCAGTCAATCCGTAGGGGAGATACCGAGTAGTAGGCTCCACCACTACCATCCTCAAGTACAACTCTCAAATCAGTACTCAATCATAATCCAACTCAATCCATATCAACCAAATCCGTATCAACTCATATCCACATAACAACAGAAAATCCTCCCCTGGACCCACCCTGATCCCCGCAAGGTTTCTCCCAGTCCAGGTACTCCCCAGATTGGATGAGGATCGAGCCTACATCAGGTACTCGATAGCATCGCCTACATCGAAGAGCGTCCCCTAGGATGTACCTCACCTCAATCCGGCCTCCAGGTACGTACCCGATCGAAACCATCGATAAATCATCCAGTAAGCTGGGTCGCCCGATGTGGGTCCCACGCTCTACAAATCATCCCTCCATAATCTCACAAATCATAAAAGATCATCATAATGAAGTCCTATCCGGACTCTCGAGAAAAAAACCAAACATCATAAGGTGGGACCCACCAATGGAGGTGGGCCCCACAGGAGGATAAGTGGGCCCCACCAGGATAGTGGGCCCCGCAAGAGACCCAAAAATACTGCCAGTCGTACATATACCTCCAAACCAACCACATATAATCATAACATATTGCAATTGCGGAAATAAATCAGATAAGAGTATAAACAGAGAAATTCCCAACCTCCGGGAATTTCACACCAATAGACAAATAGGAGTCCGTCGAATACGGAACCCCCGGAACCCCAAATAAGAACTAGGGCAGAATCCCTACCTGAAATGTCGACTATGCTAATCCGTAGTACGTCCGAAATCCCAATCCGAAATCCTCAAATCAACCTCCTGCATCGAAATACGGATACGTATACGCGACAGTCAAAATACGAAAAAATCAACCAAAAGGCAACCTAAAAGTCAACGGTCAAAGTCAACTCGGGTAACCCGGTCAACTCGGGTCAAATAGTCCACGGTCAAACCGGGTCAACCCAATCAAAACGGGTCAATCCCGAGTCAACGGGTCAACTCGGTCAAACCCGAGTCAACTCACCGGAGGTGAGTCAACTCGGCCGGAGCGTCACCGGAATCCATTTTTCCGGCGAATTTTCCGGTCACTCCTACATCAAAATGAAGCCCACAACAACATAAATCTAATGGTACCTGTCTCGTTCCAAAATTCCTACAGAATCAACCGGGATCGAGCTTTGAAATTTTGAAAACCCGAAACTTCTCCGCATGATTCCGCCGCCTACGGTGGTCCGATGGCTGTGATTGCACTTGGGTTTTGCTCCTCTCTCCACGAGCTTCGATTTGACACCTTACTTGCTCCGATCGGACCACAAACGAACAATCTTCCCCCCTCTCTCTCTCTCTCTTCCCCCCTCTCTCTCTCTCGGGCAACTCTGCCAGAAACCAGAAAAATCTGGGTTATCCCAGATTTTTGATAAAATTACCGTTTTGCCCCTCGTTTTAATCTTAATTACTTAAACTTCAATAATTCGTAACAAATCCAATTCAACTCCGATTTCAGGGATTCTTGTGCCTATATTTTTCTAATAATATGTAGTATTTATTAAAAATATAAAATTTGAAAATTTATTATATAATTTTTTTTAATTTTTTTTAATTTGGGTTCGGGATATTACATCCTCCCCCCTTAGAAAACAATTTCGTCCTCGAAATTATATAAAGGGTAATTATTAAGTAATCAATGGTAAAATAATTAGTATAAATCGAAAGAATACCTATGTCGTAAACAAGTCCGGATAGCGCTCCCGCATATCCGACTCCAGCTCCCAAGTAGCCTCCTGCACTCCATAATGCTGCCATAACACCTTAACCAAGGGTATGGTCTTCGAACGCAATCTCCGTATCTGACTATCCAAAATCTGAACCGGACGTACCTCATAGGTAGCATCCTCTCCAATCTCCAGAGTCGACCAATCAATAATATGGGAGGGATCCCGATGATACCTCCGTAACATAGAAACATGAAACACACCATGAACTCCTGACAACTATGGTGGCAATGCCAACCTATAAGCCAAACTCCCTACTCTCTCCAAGATATCAAATGGTCCAATAAACCTAGGAGTCAACTTCCCAGATCTACCAAAACGCTGTATCCCTCGCTTCGGACTAACCTTGAGGAATACGTGATCACCCACCTGAAACTCTAAAGGTCTCCGCCTACGATCTGCATAACTCTTCTGACGTGACTGAGCCGTCAGAAGTCGCTGTCTGATAACTGCCACAGCCTCAGTGGTCTGCTGAATCAAATCTGGTCCCGACATGGGTCTGTCTCCAACCTCCGACCAACAAAGTGGTGACCTACATGGTCTACCATAAAGTGCCTCAAATGGTGCCATCTGAATACTACTCTGATAAGAGTTGTTATACACAAACTCTACCAGTGGAATATGCGTCTCCCAATCACCCCTGAAATCCATAACACATGACCGAAGCATGTCCTCCAAAATCTGTATAGTCCTCTCACTCTGACCGTCAGTCTGTGGGTGAAACGCTGTACTAAAACTCAACATTGTCCCCAGAGTGTCTTGAAAACTGCTCCAAAAGCGAGAAGTGAAACGAGGATCCCTGTTGGATACAATGGACACGGGTACCCCATGTAGCCGTACAACCTCTCGAATGTAAAGTCTAGTAAGTGTCTCCACCGAGTCAGCCTGCTGAATCGGTAAAAAGTGAGCAGTCTTCGTCAATCTATCAACAACAACCCACACAGTATCATGTCTCCTCACAGTCCTCGGTAAACCCATCACAAAATCCATACACACATGCTCCCACTTCCACTCAGGCAATGGAAGCGGCTGCAACAATCCAAGAGGTCTCCTATGCTCTGCCTTCACCTGCTGACAGGTAAGACATCTCAACACAGTCTGGGCCACATATCTCTTCAGTCCGCTCCACCAATATTGTCTCCGTAAATCTCGATACATCTTAGTAGCACCAGGATGTATCGCGAACTGAGAATAGTGTGCCTCTCTAAGTATCTCATCTCTCAACTCAACATCTTCTGGAACCACCAATCGACCTCTAAAACGAACTCCTCCATCAACACCTCGAATCCAACCATCCATATCCTCAATATCATCAAAAATCGCATCACCAAGCTGTGCATCCAACACCTTCTGTACTAGTGCTGGACGACTCACCAAACTGCTCAGGGAACATCTATCACCCCTGTCACTAACATCTAATCGGTACTGCCCAATGATGTCCACCAACTCAAACTCCCGCAGTGACAGTCGTGCCACTGCCAACTTCCTACTCAAGGCGTCAGCCACCACATTGGCCTTGCCTGGATGATACTACAATGAGAAATCATAATCTCCAAGGTACTCCATCCATCTCCGCTGCCTCTGATTGAGATCCTTCTGTGTAAATAAGTGTCGTAAACTCCTGTGATCTGAAAACACGTCAAACTGCTCCCCATAAAGGTAATGTCTCCACTGCTTAAGTGCGAACACTATAGCAGCCAACTCCAAATCATGTACAGGATAATTCCTCTCATGTGGCTTCAACAGTCGTGAAGCATACTCCACCACCCTATCCTGCTGCATAAGCACACAACCTAAACCAATCCCTGAAGCATCACAATATACATGATAACCAGTACCACTATCTGGAATGGTCAGGACTGGAGGTGATGTGAGTCGGGTCTTCAGCTCCCGAAAAGCCTGCTCACATCTATCAGTCCACACGAAAGGAACACCCTTCCGCGTCAACTCAGTCATCGGTGAAGCAATCCGTGAAAATCCCTCTATAAACCTCCTGTAATAACCTGCTAATCCCAGGAAACTACGAATCTCTCCCACTGTCCTCGGAGTCCTCCAATCCAACACAGCCTCCACTTTGGCAGAATCCACTGCCACTCCATCTCTGGATATCACATGGCCCAAGAATCTCACCTGAGTCGCCCAAAACTCGCACTTACTCAGCTTGGCATACAACTGATGCTCTCTGAGTGTCTGCAGAACAATCTCCAAATGCCCCCTATGCTCCTCCTCTGTGGCCGAATACACCAATATATCATCGATGAAGACTATCACAAACTGGTCAAGATACTGTCTGAACACTCTATGCATCAAATCCATAAAAGCTGCTGGGGCATTGGTCAGCCCAAACGGCATGACCAGAAACTCATAATGACCATATCGAGTACGAAATGCCGTCTTCGATATGTCCTCCTCCCGAATCCTCAACTGGTGATAACCTGACCTGAGATCAATCTTGGAGTAATAGTGACTACCCCTCAATTGATCAAACAAATCATTTATCCTCGGTAACGGGTACTTATTCTTCACAGTCCCCCTATTCAACTTCCTGTAGTCCACACACATCCTCATCGATCCGTCCTTCTTCTTCACGAAGAGGACTGGAGCACCCCATGGTGAAGTACTGGGTCTGATAAATCCTAGACCCTGCAACTCCCGCAACTGCCTATCCAACTCCCTCAACTCTGCTGGAGCCATCCTATACGGTGGAATAGAAATCGGGTCTGTACCCGGATATAACTCAATCACAAAATCAATCTCCCGCTGTGGTGATAATCCTGGTAACTCATCAGGAAATACATCCAAATACTCCTCTACCACTGGCACAGTCGTACTAGCCTCAATCTCCGATGTAGAAGTCAAGCTCGCCACTAGACAGTCAGTATATCGTGGGTTGTCAAGAAAGTGTGAACATGTAACAACCCGCGACCCACAAAAACTAACTCGCCCAGATGGTGATGTCAGCGTGACCCTACGCTCTGTACAATCTATCACAGCATCATAGTCCGTCAACCAGTCCAATCCAAGTATCACATCGTAATCAGTGAACTCCATAACATATAAGTCCGCTCGAAACTCGTGATCAGCAAATCGAAAGATACAACCCCTACAAATGCTCCTCACCACGGTACCTGACCCCAACGGAGAATCCACTACCAATCTCCTATCCAAATCCGAGATCTCTAACCCCAATGCCTCAACAAAAGAGGTAGAAATAAACGAATGCGTGGCACCGGTATCAAATAGAACACGAGCCCAAGAACTAAAAAGTAAAACTCTACCTCCAATGAAATGACGCTCTGGTGCTGGCTCAGGTGCAACCGCATAAACTCCAGCTCTCTGGCCCTGCCTCTGCTGCTGCTGCTGCTGTCTCACTGGTGGTGCTGGAGGTCTGGCCCCTCTGCCTGCTGGAGCTCTAGGTGCTGGTGCTCCCTGTCCTCTGCCTGATGGTGCTGTACGACTCCTCGGGCAATACCTCTGAACATGTCCTGGTAGTCCACAAGAGAAACACAATGGGCTATCCGCCCTGGGACAGTCCGATACCATGTGCCCAGTATGACCACATGCATAACAATACAATCCAGATATGGACCCCTGTCCCCGTCGTGGACCCTGCTGTCGCTGCTGCGGACCCTGCTGTCCCTGTCTCTGAGAACTCTGCTGCTGACTCGGACGGTCCTGCCTCCTGTCCTGGAATTTCTGCCCCTGATCCTGTCTGGGTCTCTGTCTCTGACCCTCAGTCCTCTGTCTACTACTGCTCCCTAAGGCAGAAGAAGTATCGCCGTACTTCCTCTTATGAAGCTCCCAATAATCCTGTGAATCAACCATGCTCCTATCTACATCAAGTGCCCTGTCAATGGACTCCCGGTAAGTACGAACCATCATCCCTGCTAAACGCTCTGAAATGCGGGGTTTCAGCCCGCGCTGAAATCTCAGTATCTTCTTCTCCTCAGTGGCAATATACTCCTCTCCATATCGACCAAGCTCCTCAAACCGTGCCTGATACTGTGACACCGTCATAGCTCTACTCTGAATCAGCTCCAGAAACTCCTTGGCCTTCGCAACGCGAATGGCCTGAGAAACATACTGTGCAAGAAACAGAGTCTCAAACTCCGTCCATGGCATCTCCATACTCTCCCTACCAATAGTCATACTCTCCCACCAGACATAAGCATCATCCTCTAAAAATGC
Source organism: Euonymus europaeus (assembly GCA_963580455.1). Classification (NCBI taxonomy): domain Eukaryota; kingdom Viridiplantae; phylum Streptophyta; class Magnoliopsida; order Celastrales; family Celastraceae; genus Euonymus; species Euonymus europaeus. The sequence goes on along the minus strand of OY756961.1, from coordinate 8,048,474 downwards.
TGAAGCCAACAAAGCTCTCCTCTGATCAGGTATTGTGAGTGTCACCATCTACGTGTGTCTACCATATCCGAAACGTAAACGTATAACTATATAAATCAACTACTCCAAACGTAAAAGAAAGAATAACTCACCAGATCAGCCGGGAAGCGCGTAATGTGTAGCTGGGGGAAAAATAAAAGAAACCGAATAACCACTCCAAAAACTAACTGACCACCTCTGATACCAAACTGTCACGCCCCTCTCCCAGATAGTTGCATATGAGCAACCATGAATCCCAGAGACGTGACCGGCAAGGAACTCCTCCGTTCCCCGTACCGGATTTACACTCCAAGCTACCCAAACACTACATAAGTAATCTCACATATATATATATATATATATATATAAATCTCAACCACAATCCCAAATACTCCAAACATAATGTAATCTGCAATCCAGAGTCTACAGCGGAAAAATCCAAATATCATAAATACGAAAAACAGATACTGAAGACAGACACAACATTCCCACACCAGCTACATCACGCCTCACGCATCCCTGCGCTGATCATCCACTCCGGCTATCTCACCTGAAAACATGTGAATGAAAGGGGTGAGCTACAAAGCTCAGTAGGGATATAGTGGAATATCAATCATCAGAATAAACGGAAAGTAAAAGCTCAATAGGTAAGTGAGATGAACAGAAACTCAAATAGTGATACACACCAGTATCACCGAAGTCCAGTAAATCAGAGATAAAGTAACAAAGCCTGTAAGATATAGAATACATACAGAGAAACCATAAGTGATACACATCACAACTCATCACAATCAGTCAATCCGTAGGGGAGATACCGAGTAGGCTCCACCACTACCATCCTCAAGTACAACTCTCAAATCAGTACTCAATCATAATCCAACTCAATCCATATCAACCAAATCCGTATCAACTCATATCCACATAACAACAGAAAATCCTCCCCTGGACCCACCCTAATCCCCGCAAGGTGTCTCCCAGTCCAGGTACTCCCCAGATTGGATGAGGATCGAGCCTACGTCAGGTACTCGATAGCATCGCCTACATCGAAGAGCGTCTCCTAGGATGTACCTCACCTCAATCCGGCCTCCAGGTACGTACCCGATCGAAACCATCGATAAATCATCCAGTAAGCTGGGTCGCCCGACGTGGGTCCCACGCTCTACAAATCATCCCTCCATAATCTCACAAATCATAAAAGATCATCATAATGAAGTCCTATCCGGACTCTCGAGAAAAAAACCAAACATCAGAAGGTGGACCCCACCAATGGAAGTGGGCCCCACAGGAGGGTAAGTGGGCCCTGCAGGAGACCCAAAAATACTGCCAGTCGTACATATACCTCCAAACCAACCACATATAATCATAACATATTGCAATTGCGGAAATAAATCAGATAAGAGTATAAACAGAGAAATTCCCAACCTCCGGGAACCCCAAATAAGAACTAGGGCAGAATCCCTACCTGAAATGTCGACTACGCTAATCCGTAGTACGTCCGAAATCCCAATCCGAAATCCTCAAATCAACCTCCTGCATCGAAATACGGATACGTATACGCGACAGTCAAAATACGAAAAAATCAACCAAAAGTCAACCTAAAAGTCAACGGTGAAAGTCAACTCGGGTCAAATAGTCCACGGTCAAACCGGGTCAACCCAATCAAAACGGGTCAAACCCGAGTCAACTCGCCGGAGCTGAGTCAACTCGGCCGGATCGTCACCGGAATCCATTTTTCCGGCGAATTTTTCGTTCACTCCTACATCAAAATGAAGCCCACAACAACAGAAATCTAATGGTACCTGTCTCGTTCCAAAATTCCTACAGAATCAACCGGGATCGAGCTTTGAAATTTTGAAAACCCGAAACTTCTCTGCATGATTCCGCCGCATACGGTGGTCCGATGGCTGTGATTCCACTTGGGTTTTGCTACTCTCTCCACGAGCTTCGATTTGACACCTTACTTGCTCCGATCGGACCACAAACGAACAATCTTCCCCCCTCTCTCTCTCTCTCTCTCTCTTCCCCCCTCTCTCTCTCTCTCGGGCAACTCTGCCAGAAACCAGAAAAATCTGGGTTATCCCAGATTTTTCATAAAATTACCATTTTGCCCGTCGTTTTAATCTTAATTACTTAAACTTCAATAATTCGTAACAAATCCAATTCAACTCCGATTTCGGTGATTCTTGCCCCTATATTTTTCTAATAATATGTAGTATTTATTAAAAATATAAAATTTGAAAATTTATTATATAATTTTTTTAAATTTTTTTTAATTTGGGTTCGGGATATTACATACCACCCCAATATGGCTTAATTAAATTCCTTTAATTTATTTTCATATTCCTAACATTGTAGATGGCATTGGTGTTGAATGAAAACCCTTTAGTAAGTTGGCCCACCTTAGCCATGTTGGTAAACTCAAACTATTGAAGGCATTAATGTGAAAAGTCTTGTAACATTGCAGATATATATGTTGCATTCCTTGATATGATGCTTACTAAAGATGCCCAGTTAGAAAACTACATGCGGCTAAGCTTGATCGAGTCTTCCATGCCTTCTACTGTTGTGGCGTGCAAGAGATTCAGACTTTTATTGAATGATATTGCCAGGGTGAATCTGTGAGGGCGACTGATGCTCAAAGGTCGCAATCATCTAGTGTGACTAGTTCTCGGCATAAAGCTATTCAAAACTTGTTGGATTTGCTTGTCATGAAAAAATCAACTTTGGAGTTTTTGAGGGCTTAACAACACAATCTCCAACATAAAATCGAAGGTATCCTACAAGAGAAGGAAGACTTAGAGAAAACCTTGCAACCAAACTAGATGTAGCTTTGGGTTGACTAGGGAATTTAAGGCTTTGATCAGAATCAGTTCTCTAGGGGTAAGTACAATTTGACCACTGAAAGATTTGGGACTTTTCAATTTGGTAACTGAAAGATAAAATGTTCCATATGAATTATCGAAAGAATATTTTGTTTCAGTTTGCCAACTCGGACAGATTTCCAAACAATTAGGGCAGTCAACCTACATAGTTGTCACGTTGACTGTTAACTCTGCCGTCTATTATGTTTATATGGAATCACTCCGTTTATAAAAATGGACAGTTGGAAACGTGGCAATTATTTGCGCAGTATTATACAAACCCGACAAAATATCTTGCGATTCCCTAGCAAAAACTCCTTCACCTTTTTCTTCGAGTTTCTCTAAATGGAGAGAAGCTATCTTGATCCCGTTGTGATCATCATTGTTGTGGCGTTCTCCTATGAAGTTTTAAGTCGATCATCTGGTCTTTTCGAAACCTCATGCCAGGCTACTAACTTCACTTGTTTTTTGAGACTTCATTCAAAGGTACGAACATGATATATGTGGGTTGCTACTCAGGTGTCTTGCATGGGGTTAGTATTGGATGTAGATCATTGATTTTGGAATGGGTTTACAACTTAGGTCTATTCTAAATAAGTTTTGTTTGATTTTCTAAGTGCATTAGGTTCGAGTTAGGGTTTGATGACTTTGAATACGGTTGGAACTGCTTGTGCTTCTCCTATTCTGCAATACATGTTATGTGATGTGTGTTATGAAATTTTTGATAACAAGTCAGATTGTGGGTTAGGGTTCTATTGTGCAATTGGTTTTGGTGGTTTTCAGTTTTGGGTGTATATTTATGAAATTCATATATTTTCTTTCCATTATACCATTTTCATGAATGAGACCTACACCTAGGATGTCTAGGAGGAGGGTAGACTATAGCGAAACCAAGAAAAGGAAACCTCTTGTCAATTCTGTTATCGACGTTGCCAGCGATGAGGAGGCTAAAGTGCCATATCAAGTTACTCAGCCAATTGCATATGAGGTTGTTAGCGAACCTATCAGTAAGGTGATCAATCAAATTGGTTCATTACTTGATGATGAGGAAGATGATCTCTTAGATGCATACATGGCAAACATCGAAGAGAATGTTGAGGGTGAAGAGAATGCTGAGACTGAAGGTGGTTTGGGTGAAGAGAATGTTAGGACTAAAGAAGATAGTAGTGATGAAGATTATGGAGATGGAGATGGAGATGGCAATGATAAAGATGAGTATGAATTTGATTAAGAAGATTCAGATGATACAAATTTCAAATTATCGTACAATTCAGATAATGAAGACCTGTTGTTGGTCGAAGAAGATAGTGATGAGGAAGTGAGGAAGCAGTCAATTGGTAATCCAAGATATGATCCTAAGGTTTCTGTTGAGGAGTTTGTATTCAAACTTGGTATGGAGTTCAACAGTCTGCAAGACTTCAAGATGGCTATTAGAAGTTATGTTGTTCAAGAAGGTTTCCAGATTCAATTTGTTGTAAATGAAAAGTTAAGATGTCAAGCCAAATGTGATATAGGGTGTCCATGGAACATATGGTGCTCCAAAATCAATAGGGAGAAAACATTCCAGATTAAAATCTACGCGAGGACACATATGTGTAACCGACGATTACCTAACAAGCAAGCTAGCAGTGCATGGCTTTCTTTGAAAAAGATTGACAAGATAAGAGGTGATCCTAAAGTCAATTGTCGTGTGTTGGTTGACTATGTGAGGGAGACCTTCTCTGTGCATATCTCTAGGACACATACCTACCGAGCAAAGACGAAGGCCTTGGAGATCATTGATGGTAACCATAAGAAGCAATATGGAAAGCTGAGAAGTTACATGGCTGAGGTGATTAGAACAAACAAGGCATCACATGCAATATAATGGTGGACAGAGATAGGCCCGAAGATCCTACAGTTTTCAAGAGGGCATACATGTGTTTTGGTCATTTGAGAGATGGTTTTCTTGCTAGTTGTAGACCACTGATTGGTCTTGATGGGTATTTCTTGAAGATAGCATATGGTAGACAGTTACTAACTGCTGTTGGACAAGATGGCTGCAATGGTGTATTCCCTATTGCATGGGCTATTGTCGAGAGAGAAAATGGTGACTCTTGGGATTAGTTTTTTAGGAAGTTGTTACATGACATTGGTGGGTTTCAATGCAGAAGATAGTGCTTCATATTTGATAGGCAAAAAGGTTTGGTATCAACAATTGAAGACAATGCTTTATATTTATGCAAATTTTAGTGAAAGATGGCGTGGAGCACAATACATGAAATTGGTATATGACTGTGCTAAAGCAACAACACTTCAAGATTTTGAGTCACTGATGCAAAAAGTTAAGGAGTTGGATGAAGCTGCGTGGAAGTATTTGCATGACATCCAACCATGTTTGTGGACTAGGGAAACTTTCACTACATTCTCAAAGAACGAATCATTTTTGAACAACATGTCAGAGAGTTTTAATTCCAAAATTGCTGGTAAATTCAATCAGCAGGCACTTACTAGAGACTCTAAAATTGCAGGTAACAAAGAGACCACATCAGTACGTAGTGAATGTGGATGAGGCAACCTGCACCTGCAGGGCATGGGATCTCACTGAGATACCATGCACCCATGTAGTTACATCCATTGGATGGTTGCACAAAGATCTAGTAGATTATGTGCACTACTCACAAGGGAGACATACCTAAGGGTGTATGAGCCTTCCATTCAACCTACCAATGGTGAAAACCTTTGGTTACCTACAGATGCTGATCTCATTATTCCACCACCTTTGAATGTAGTTGTTGGCAGACCAACAAAAAAGAGGAGAAGGGAGCATGATGAGCCAGCCTCCAGAAGCAGACTTAGGAGAAGGTACCCCATAGTCAAGTGCACAAATTGTGCCAACGAAGGACACAACAAAAGAGGGTGTCAAAATCCTTTGAAGACTCACGTACATATGCAAATTTTAATATACATTGTTAAAATTATTATATAGCTATTACATTTGTGTACTATTTATTTTTCAAACTCCAACAAACATTGAGTATGGAGAGACTTCATTTGCTGGTAGAGGTGCTGGTAGAGTTGGCATGAGAGGTAGACGTGGTAATCGAGGGGGTAGAAGAAGGACTATTGAAGTGCATGCTGGAAGACATGGAGTTGGTGGTGTGGGAGACAATCTGAAGGAGTTACTGGGAAAGGTGGGAGAATGGGTAGACTTGGTATAGGCAAGTTGCTAGTGAGGAGAAAAAAATGTGAATCAAGGTAGAACAAGTGGCCCTTCACTTCCAAATGCACCTGAGGTACCATTGGAGTTCACTTTTCAACCATTCATAAAGGGGGAAGGCAACTACTTGAGGGTGGCAGACATGCTTCCAACCATTCAAGGTGCATCGTCCAGTTACAGGTACACTACCATGCTCACTGCAACACAACAATCTGTCAACAAGGGGAAAAAAGGCATGAGTTAAAGAAGTGGTGTAAACTGCTATGGATATATTTTGGACTGTTTTATATCTAGTTTGGAGTGTTTGGATCTATTTTGCTGCTATAATGCTTTGAACTCTTGTTATATTTTGGACTGCGATGGTCATAGTATGGGCATGTTAATGGACATATTTGGGACTATGTTCCGATAATGATTTAAATTTTTGATGCTAGTAATGACCATTATGAAACATATATTAGCGTATCAGTAACTGTTTTGGGACAAATCATATTTTTGAACTATGATTTGGATAACGACTACTACACGTGGCTTACATGCTTAGATGACATCTGTAACTTTTTTTAAAACAATTAGTCCTTGCCATGTCAGAAATGTGTCAGGCCACATTTTCTGTAGAAACAATTGAGTTAACAGTCAACGTGCCAACTGTGCAAGTTGACTATCCCAAATTTTGGAAATCTACCCAAGTTGGCAAATTGGAACAAAAAAAAAACTTTCGATAATTCATATGGAACAATTCATCTTTCAGTCATCGAATTAGAAAATGCCAAATATTTTAATGATCAAAAGTTTAATTACCCCCAGTTCTCTGACTAAGTCAATTATCAATCATGATGATGTAATTGCCGATGCGTGCCATGGGCTTCGTGCTGAGTTTCTGACCCTTCAGCATTTCCTTGAGCATCATAAATTTTTTTTAATATTGTAAGACGGACGTTTTCATTCTCTCATTTAATGAAACGACTTTTATTAAATGACACTACCTTTTACTTTACTGTCACGTTTCAACTCCCTGAATTAGTTCTCCTAGAATACTATATAACTAGCGTCTTACCCGTGCGTTGCAGCGGGATACGGGTATTTGAAGCCAAAATCAATGATCTCATAGCCTAACTCTAATGAAAGCAACAAATAATCATTTGTAGACAATGCATCAGTATTAGAAGTCAATGTATTTCCTCAAAAAAGGAATGGGTAACATTAATATCCTCACAAGTGTCATCTGTTTATGCTCAGTAATACTCTTAGAGTTTAAAAAGCCAACCAACTTGTGTGGCCTTTAAGTAGACTAATGCAATCAATAAATTTACCTATACATAAGCAAAGGGAATATCACTCTTTGCAAGAATGGGTAACATTAATATCCTTGCAACTTGCAAGTGTCGACATCTGTTGAAGCTCATCAATATTATCAAAATTGAAAGGACTAACCACCTTGTGTGGCCTTCAAGCAGGCTGATGAAATCCAAGTAATTTACCTAAAAAATAAGCAAAGGTATAGGCATTGTTTGAAGCTCCAATTTATTAGTTTTGATGTCTCCAACAAATTTCTTGTGTTCTTATGGTTAAGATAAGCACCAAAGTACAAAGTTAAAGTCTGCATCAATAATTTTAAGTTTCTTATCCAAGAACTTCTGTAGTGGAACGAAACAAACATTACATCCTTATATAGGATCCAATATCACTGAGTGTTCATTTTAGTTTCCCATCTATGAACATCTTGTGATAAATGTCATCTTGAAACACAGTTTGCTAGAAATTTACTTAATGCAGCCTCTTGTTAAAGAAGAGTCAATAACACTTTTATCTTGTCATTTTGATCTTTTTCAACAATTTTAATCATATAATCTATTGCCATCATAAACCCTGATTATAGAAGGGCAGAAAATTGAAGATTATAATAAGCCAATTCAAAGGGAGGAATTAGCCTAAAACAACAACCAAAATAGAGAAACTTAGAGACAGTGCAATATGTTTGTAAGCGTTTTTTACCCGATATAAGCCAGAGAAGAGGCAGGAATTTGAAGCAAGGAACATGTAAATCAGAGGAGCTAAATGGCAAAAACATCAAGGAACTAAGGAAGATTGGAGATAAGCATATGTATAACATCTGCAAACACGACAGCATCCAAGAAAGGTCAAAGAAGGGCAGCAAATTGAAGATGATAAATTGCTAATTCGAAGGGAGAAATTAGAGGCACATAGACAGCATGTTCTTTCACACGGTTAGAGAAACTGAAATATGTTTCTAATTTCGCGAGATAAACAAAACTATAATAGGGAGAAAGGAATCCAACTATGGAGAAGAAAATTACCGGAAGGTGATGCAGAACTCTCAAAATCTTGATGATTCTGTGAAGGATTCTGCAAAGCAGGAGCTACAGAGTTTGGGAGGTCAATTTGTACACAGACCAAGGCCAGAAACTAAGAGTAATCGTAGCAGTGAGCTCAACCATCTGTAATATAATTTACCAGCTGCCCACAAAAAATCCAACGAAAAAGAATTTTAAGAAAAGATACATAATGCAATTGGTAGTCATCAAAGAAAGAAACGTTACTTGTTAACATATCTTGCAAGAGAAGAAGAGAGCAATATCAAACTGAAATCATTGCGACCAATTTGTTTTAATAAATGACACAAAGTTACATGTCTATCTTACAATGCTAAAGGGCTGACTATGGTAAAAATCTGCAAATACTTAGTTTAGAATACTGATAAAAAATGCTTCAATATGTTTTTAACATAGTTTCCAGACATTGGTGAAATATGAGGGGGGAAAAAACAAACTGAAATGCCCACAAAGAATAGCTCAAGAAACAAACTGTGCCTGGCTTCCAATTTCTTGAGAATATTTGTTGTCACATTTGGATCAAGTTCTTAAACTTCTAGCGCACGGGCCCCTTTGAATCCTGCTTTTTTAAACCAATTTATGGCCTAAACCAAACTTGCACATGCATAACATAACTTTTAATTTAGGGAGAACCTAACTCATTGAAAGTGTACTGAAATGATATATGATGTATTTCTTGTCATAATATGGGAGAGAAAGAATTCATATACTCAATTTGGGTCCTCCAATTCTATCGAGACATATAATAACACATTGATAAATAGAGACATACTTGTATGGTCCCCTACATCAGCAAAAAAATTAGTTTTATTGATGATATCAATTGAATTGTTCTTGGTGGCAACCACAACCATGGTTTTAGATGATTATGTTGCTCTAAATTTGATATCCTATAAACGTAGTATTCTTAAAGCAAGCAATTAAGTTTATGAGGAAATAAAGGAAACAATTTTAAATACTTACAGCATCTGAGGTGTCAGTTTGAGAGTCATCATTTGACTCAACTTAATTCTTTTGAGCAACATATAAGTCATTCTTGGCTGCAGCTGCTTGCAAATTCTTGTATGTCACTGTTACAATATGTGCAAACATCCTCTCAGACATATCATACAAAGAAAACTACTAATATACCAAGAGATAACAGGAGCAAAAATGCTTTCATGTCCTAAAGATATCCTTACCTCCTCATCATTAGAATCACCATCTGAAGTTTTTTGAACTGCTTACGGGTTTCACTTTATTTGCAGGTTCCTGATGCAAACAAAACAACAAAAAGGATTAATAGCTTGCACGCGTAGGTAGGAAGGACAACTATTAATTAAATGCTCACCTCAGCAGAAGATGATTCCTCACTACCAGCTATTAACCAATTATTATTAACAACATAAGGAAAAAATGGATGGATAAATTAAAAAATACGTGGTTAACCTGATGAATATTCTACAGTCATTAATGAGAGGAACTCTATAGATTATCCTCTTGCAGATCAGTCTAAAAGCACGTAAAACGCAAGCTAGCATTAAAAAAATATAAGCATCATCATTTGTCACCCAGTCTTAACAGTTGTAGAGGGCAACAAATATGACAATAGAAAAAGTAGCCGGGGTGATAATCAAGGAAAACCATAACCTCTAAAACCATCTAAATAGGCTGACAAAACTGTGATGGTTTCAACAATAAGTAGAAGAGACCTGTAATTTAACCTGCAAATACTAGCCAGTAATCAAATTCTCTTAACGAACCCAGGGAAAACATAGATAGAGATAGACCAAAGGACCCAAAAAACTTTAGTGATTGCAAATGTGAACACAAAGAGACCAAATAGTTTCAAACTCACCTTTATGGGTTAGAAGATGCAATAAGACATGAACATAGTTTTAAGAGCTTCAAATTTTTAGATAGCATAGAGGTTTGCTAAATACTTCAGACTGCTATTTACAGTGTTCAAACAGAACAATGAGAAATGTACAATAGCAATAAATTTTTGCTGCTGCCCTCTCTCCACTCTTTTTTGAGCAACCTATTTGTGCTTGCAATGGCTAAAAACAGGTAAATTCAAAAGTGTAGAGTATATAAAAGAAACTGTAACTCCAAATCAAGAACGAAGATATTTAACAATTGCATATCTTAGTATAAGCACATACACCAGGCTCCATATCAACGTTCATCATGATGTCAAAATGCTTTCACTGCTTATGATGCCAATAACTTTGGCAACAATTTCATGATCCTTTTGAGCCTTTTCTTGAAGAAAATGTTGACATACACTTACGTAAGATCAGAAAAACCATTGCATTGCTGTTTGATGAAGTCAGCTATCAACACCGAGCTTGACCTTCTAGGTCATAATTAATGTACATTAATATATAATTTAACTGATAATGACTATCAAAACATAGACTCAAACGTTGCGATATGAATTAATACAAAGATTATAAATAATTATTGAAATTAAGGAGCTCATGGACTGGCAGAACTAACACACATATTATCAATAACTTTTAGGCATCACTTTCATGTTACTTGCAAGCAGAACAATATAGATAGATGACTTGCAGGGAGAAACAAATTGTTTTTGTAATTGATGCACGCTTTCCCTTATGACTTTAAAGAAAACTACCTCTGCCAGTCTATTAATCCCTGCAGAGGTTCTCCTCTAGGTGTTTGTCTTTTACGGGGTTCAGTTTCCTGTTCAATAAATTTACATTAGAATCCAACATAGAAAAGTATCCCCATTTTGGACATCTTAAATTAGTGGTGAAAGCCTAAGGAATACAACATTTACCTTGTGTTGTGGGAGTAGTGTGAGCTTCAAGCTCCAGGGTGGGGTACACATGATTAGTTCCAATTTGTTTACTACATGGCATGCCTCTGCACCTACATACAGCCATACACATGATTGAATGACATGCAGTCATACAAATTCTAGGTTTCACACAAACTAATTCCAAAACCCATAAGAAAAGTTGACAATTACAGAGAGTTAGGAGTTGTCCTCCCATAACCCATAAGAAAAAGCTGTCAAAACATCAATGGGCATGAGGATAACACCCTAGATAAGTGGCTAAATCATGAATAATAGTACAAAAGACATGTCAATGCTACCAACAAAAGTCTGAATCATCATAATACTACGATAATGACAACCACATACTACGGTCATGGGCAAAGAACAAACCAGAGAACCAATGGAAAATAAGGCACCTAACAAAGTCACGGACAATCGCCGATCTCTCAGAATTGAACAACAGCCACGGAAACAGAGCTCACCCAATCCAGCAAATAGAGAAGCTCGAAGCAACGGGAGTGACTATCCGAAAGATCGATCGCGGAGGTAGGAAATGCTCGAGGTTGGAACAGGCTGAGAAATAAAAAAGATCGCCACTAACGATTGGACAGAATCAGGAATTGCAAAGGTAAGTAGAACCTGCTAAAAGGAAGAAACAAATGTTGTACAAAGAATATAAGAATCGCCGATCTCTCATAATCAAACAATAGCCATGTACACAAAACTCACCCGATCAAGAAAACAAAGAAGCTCGAAGCAACGAAAGTGAAAAATATGCGAAATCACCAAAACCCAGCCCGAACACCAGTGACGGTCGCAACAGGAGAGAGAAAGCAAAGGCACATGAAACAAAAAGACTGCAAAATACATGTCGAAACATTGCGATTACTGTCGTGAAGAGATAAGGATGTCCCAAAAGTAGATGTAAGAACCGACTCTGGGGAAATCGATGACGTAGGTGAAGGTCACAGAGTGAGTACGGTGTCGTTATGTGGGAGGAGTTGGAGATTGCAGAACACGGACGGTGAGGAAGGAGGTGGGCGGAGAGAAGGTGGTGTTCGGGACGACGTCGTTTTGCTTCTCTTGTCGTTATCCAGAACGACGGTAACATTAGACATTAGAATGAGGATCAGTTGCGGGAATACGTAGGAAGTCGCAACTCGCCGCCTGGAGAGACTCTTCTTCCAGCTTTATATATAAGTAATAGATAGATAGGGAATACTATTTCTTATAAACCATTATTTATTTTCTCTGAAGTTTTTAGGTCCTATCTGGTGAGGATACATTGTTCACGTGGCTGTGATTTGCAAATGTCTTTCCTACTAAGAGTTTTTAAACATAGTTATTCTTAGATCGATGTTTGTCATCTCTACCATGCTAACTGTTTAGCCTTTGCCTCAGCCAATCATCTTCTCGCGCAAAGTTGTTGTCTTCACTTTCAAGAGATTCGATATCATTATTACCCTTATTTTAATTTGGTCATTGGTCATAATCTCTCAGGACCATGTACTTATTTTTGTAGTAGTTGACAGTTCAACTTCTCCATGCTGGCGTTTCAACTCTTTGCTATGCATTTAAAGCCTTTCATTAACGTACTTGCTGATTCTTGAAGCCATTTCATGTTTGTTGAACAATAACTGTTCTTTTCCTTAAATTATCCCACTCTCTCCGGAGTTTCTCGAAGCCATTAAATGCATATCTTTTCCTAAAATGTGGCTTCAAGGGCAGCATAAGTAACGATGACTCTTCAAAAAACTCACATGAATTAATACTAAACTTCCTCAAGTGGCCGGTAGAGCATTTCACCTCCCTTGTCTTTAAATAGAAGTGAACAATAGGTAAAGAGGATAAACACTTTTTGACAGAGCTTTGAGAAACTTTAGCAATGAGTCATTCACGTTCATCTGATGCTTCTTCTTATAGGAATTCGAAGGTATAGGAAGAGGAGGACTTGGGAGTAGATAACACTAGAGGCTAAAGCTATAATCAAATATTGCTAAGAATAGCTCTGCCTTGTACCTAAAGAATCCATACAAGCACATGGAACATCTTCAAGATGACTTGGTCTATATGAACAAATACCTACAGGACATTGAAAAGCGTTTCCAAGAGCATATTATGGTTATAAAATGTTTGTTTTGTTTGTGACAAGATCATTGCATTTTAGTTTTTAGTTTTTTTTCTCTCTTAGTGTGGATTTTTGTGTCCCTAAATGGATGAAACATATTTTTTCAAATATTTACCATTTATGTCATGTAAATGCATATCTTTATCTAGATCTTTCAAATGATATGCGTCATTGGTAACACTGACTGCACTTGCTATGGTCTTTCTCAATTTAGTGACCGTTTCCCATATCCCCGGTTATTCATGCCAAGGGACAATCTGATTTTCCATACTGATTCCCCTCACTCAAATGACTTAGATACTACTCTCTTATTGTAGCACTTGGCTATTCTTGCTTTCTATATTTCAATTCTATTGAGTGCATATAACCTAATTTCCTCTAACTCTAGCAAATTTTGTATCATAGCCTCTGTATAGTCTCCTTCACTCAAATTATTTTTTAAGCCTCTTGACCTATCTATCTTGCCCAAGTACCTTCGTTCGTCTAGGAACCTTAACCGGTTCAACTTGTTCAGATTCCCAAATTGTTCAATCTTATTTTAGCCTGATCGTTTACTCGATCTATGTTTAATTATATTCACATGCCACGTGGTTTTTATGCATTTTTATATCCAACAATAGTGCTAAAAGAATTATATATTGATTACAATAATTTAGTCATAACGTGTGGTTGTTGATTGAATGAGTGGGCATTTTCAATTAAATTAAATTTGACCTTATTGTTATATCGTACGATAAAAATCAATAGTTTAATCTTTGGGTAAGAAATTATAAGTAGGATGGCATGTTTACATGCTTGCTTATAGACAATTTTATATATTTTTATAAAAAGTATAACTAATGTCATATATAATATTGAAATGTTGATGAAGTAAAACAATATAAAGTTTTACATAAGAAATATAATTTTCATCACCTACTATTTTTTACAAGTGAACGTGATGATATAAGCTGGAAAACGATTTTATTATATCCCAAAAAAACAAGGCATTGAATTCAACTATTTTTCAAACCTTGAGGGCCATAGCAAGGACTAAAAGAGAGAAATGGTATTTCTCAAAGTCAATGGTTGTTAAAATTAAGGTCGGATATTTAGATTATCTTGGAGGGAAAATCAAGTGAGTTAATATATATAGACAGTAATTCTCTCATGTGTATTAAAAAATTTTGGAGTTCAAAATATTAAAAATAATTAAAAAATTATATTTATATTCTGATCGATTTTACAAATTCAAAAAGCGATCCCAAAAATTAAGTGTTCATAATTTTTTTTTATTACACATATATATAAACAGAGCCCATTTTGACGCCTAATAAGTCAGTTTGACTTATAATAATGTTTTGAAAGAAAGAAAAAAAAATAGTCGCATAAATAATAAGCAATAAAGGAATTTTCATTGGATAATGAAAATTCTTTTTTTTTTTTGATAATAAGAATTTTCATTGTCATAAATTTTTTAAACTTAAAGGTCGATTCATGTGTTCACCGAATCTGTTGAGAACCCACACGGGCCTAAAGGTTCACCAGCCTCCCCTTGCCAACCAAAGCCCAACCGACATCCTTGCGGGCCGGCTGTAACCAAGGCCCATGGGCTGAAATCCCATGAAAACCTTGGCTGGTAGGTTGAGGAAAGCTAGCACTTATAAGCTAGGGTCGGTACTCCTATTTTGCCGATGTGGGATTCTCATCAATCGTCGCCCCTTGGACAGCCGACGTCCACGGCAGCTACTCTCGCCTGGCGGCTACGCTCGCCCGACAGACGGCAGCCTTTTCCCGGACGGAAGCCGGTTCCGTAGGCGGGCGACTCTCTCAATGAAAGCACCAATGTTGAGAACCCACACGGGCCTAAAGGCCCACCAGCCTCCCCTTGCCAACCAAAGCCCAACCGACACCCTTGCGGGCCGGCTGTAATCAAGGCCCATGGGCTGAAATCTCATGAAAACCTTGACTGGTAGGTTGAGGAAGGCTAGCACTTATAAACTAGGATCGGTACTCCTATTTTACCGATGTGGGATTCTGATCAGAATTTCTTTACATTGAATTACGTATTTGATTGACTTAATTTCATTCTTGTGTTACTTACATCATGAAAACTAAGTCAAACTTTATGCGTGCGTTTGTCAAAAATAAAAGTCAAACTTCATATATACCTAACGAATGACCATTGGTTGACACCTGACACCGTCTGTCGGGGTTTTTCTTTTCCTACCAAAGTCAATACACACCACACACATATATACACACGTATAAATCATTCATAATTGTACTAGATAAACTCTTAGCCAGCTTAATAACCCGTGTCAGGAAAACGCACGGAAAAATATTTAGGGTTCGAGTAAAATATCGAACTCATACAAATGAAGAGACTTATCTTGTAATTGTTGGGAAAGAAACTCTTTCCTGTGACTGTGAATATTGGAAAAAATGGTGGTCAACCACTATTTGATCAATAAGTAATTACAACTAATTGAATATTAATTGAATGTAATTTAGTGGATTTTAATTTTCAATATGAAGGCTAGAGATTGAAGTTAAAAGTTGTTCATAACCATTTTTTGGTTGAATAGAAATTGACTCTCAAATTGGTCATGTTAGACATGACATTTTGAGTGCAAAATAATAGAAATGTGGGAATTTCACATTGAAGAATTGTGACTTGAGTTTATAGACCCAAGTGTTGGATGCAAGACTTGGGCCCAAAGACACCTAAGTTTTTGTAAGAGCTCGGGCTTATATAGCCCATTTGGACTCAATATTTTGCATTAGCCCACTACTAAGTTCGTTGAATGTGGACATGAGGCTTATTCGAAATTCAAAATTTTTGTTACGGTTTTAATAAAATATTTCTGTTACAATATTAATTTGGTTTAATTTTGAATTTATTTCTGGATCCCCACTTTTTAAGGATCCGTTTTCCTTGGGTTCTACTATAAATATAGTAGCCCAAATGGTATGGGGAAGATACACTATTTCTCCAAAGCTTAACTCTAGAGCCGAAACTCTATTCCTTCTTCCTAGTCGAATTTCTTCTTCTTTGAGAGTGCATTCTTTCTTGGTTCAAACGAGCCTACCGGTATACTTGTGTCAGGAGTGTTGTATCTTGGGAGGTGTTTGCCTACTTTAGCATTGACACCGGTGGCTAGGGCATTTCACTTTAAGGAGATTTGTGGTTCGCATACCTCACTTCAATCTCGTATTTGCATTCCGATCCGGTCTTTAGTAACTTCAGTTGTTTTCACTTTTAATTCTACATATATGATATGTATTGTGTCATGTTTTATAGAATTCTAAAATTTGTTGTATTCCATGTGTTAATCTAGTTCATAGTTGCATTCTATTATTTCCAACAATCTTAAGGTGAAAACCATATATTTTTTTTAAAAAAAATTGTGCTTATATGAACTTTTGGTTAAATAAATATATAAAATAGCATGGTTTTAGTCTACTGCCGCATGTTCACTAATCTAATTCACTTTGCCATATTATACTAATTTGTTTAACCAATTCGGTTCGGTGCATGCTGATTACATAAACTGATTATAAAATCATTTATCAAATCTGCGATTTTAATTTCAATTTTTAAAATCTTTTGGCAATAATTGAAAATAAAAAGCTGATTTCTGGTGGCTAATGACATGTCAGTTTTTTGAATTAGAATTGATGGTATTTGCTGCATTTAAATTAATCAATAAAATTCTTTTGTTGACATTAAATATTATTAATTGATGTGTAGAATTGACACATTTGAATACTTTGATAACTATATTAATAATTGGTTAATCTCTCTGTACCATTACATGCGTTTGAAAACTAAAGATACTGTTCAAATTTTGAAACTGGAAATTGATTACAAGTTAAAAAACACATTTATATAGCTTTAAAAGTACGAATATATTTTAAAGACTATATATGCATGCTACTGTGCATTTCATGCAATTAAACTGATGTTACTTTTGTATATTTATGATATAAATTATTGTCATTAATTATTAAAGATAATTATTATTTCTTTTAACCTAATTAATGCAATTTAAACACATGGTTTTATAAAGGACATTATTTGATTCTAAGCTAAGTTATTGAGTTCATTTCTATAGTGTCAGCGTGTGCCACTTGCACATGTTTACAAGTTGACTTTGATTGTTATAGCAATTCATACGTGATTTAATTAACTATATTGATTTGGTAATTGATAATAGTGAATATATATTTTATTTGTATGTTGGTACATAACTTGCTACATTTTATTTGTAATTTAGAATTGTGGTATCTTGGAAAGTTCTGTTTAGGAAATGAGTTATCTTATTGCGCACCATATTATTTGGAAGGCCCCCTCTTTCCTGGGAACCAACCTAGTTGCTAATTTTCTAAGTCACAAATTTTATTTGACAAGGTATATACCTTAAGGTGTTTAAAAGTTTTCATTGGTGATTTTATTATAATTTGATTACTTACTCCAAAATTTGATATTGTAGTGAAAGATGGAACAAAATCAACAAGTCCACAATGAGTAACCCACCGTCCCTAGTGGAGGTGATGATATTGCCCCTAGTGTTGTGAACCCAGGTGGCGTGACTACTCCTAATGGAGGTATGCCGATGGCTACTGCTGTTGGAGACGTGTCTGTTGCTGCTACAACCGTTGGAAATGGGAACAATGTTCCTATGACAAACAAGATGATTCCTGTAATTCTCTTTGAAAAGCCGCAAAAGGCTAAAGGTAAGGGAAAAGCTACCAAGCAAGCTTACTTGGTTAAGCATAGTGACGATGAAGAGATGTTGGCTGCTGTAGACACCCAAGTAAATTTGGTGACTTATACCAAAGACTGGTGGGTGGACACTGGTGCAACCAAACACATGTATGACAAGGACCTCTTCACATCATATGAGAAGAAGGATGATGGAGAGAAGATCTTCATGGCTAACTTTGCTCCAGCACTATTGAAGGAACTGAAGAGGTTATTTTGAAGTTTACCTCAGGCAGGAAGCTCACACTGCGAAATGTGCTACATGTTCCAGAGATTCGAAGAATCTGATTTTTGTGTCTGTGATGATAAGCAAGGGATTCAAGGTTGTGTTTGAATCCAATAAATTTGTAGTTTCCAAGGATGGAACTTATGTAGGGAAGGGGTATATGTGTGATGGGCTTTTTAAAGCCAACATTGCTGTAATTGATAAAAACAGCAAGTTTCTGTACCCAAAAACTGTTATGAATAAAAATGAATCTTCAGTTTACATTGTTGTCTCTCCATACTTATGGCATGGTAGATTAGGAAATGTAAACTATGGTACAACGAAAAAATTGGCAAACTTAGGTTTAATTCCCAAATTTAATTTGGATGTCAACCATAAATGTAAAACATGTGTTGAAGCAAAGTTTGCCAAGAAACCTTTTCACACGGTTGAAAGGAGTACTGAGCCTCTAGCATTAATCCATAGTGATTTATGCGTCTTGAAATTTGTTCAAAGTAGAGGTGGAAAGAAGTATTTCATTACCTTTATTGATGATTGTACACGATATTGCTATGTTTATTTGTTAACTAGCAAAAACGAAGCAATGGACAGCTTTATCAAATATAAAAATGAAGTTGAGAATCAACTTGGTAAAAAGATTAAGGCACTAAGATCCGACAGGGGAGGAGAATATGATTATGCTCTCTTTGATGAGATGTGTACTGAGTTTGGAATCATCCACCAAACAACAGCACCATATACACCTCAGCAAAATGGGATTGCTGAAAGAAAGAATAGAACTTTAAAAGAAATGGTTAATTCCATGTTAATAAGTTCTGGACTACCACAAAACTTGTGGGGCGAAGCAGTGTTAACTACTAATTATATTCTTAACAGAATGCCCCACAAGAAAACAAATAGTATTCCATATGAGATGTGGAATAAGAGACCACCCTCTTTCAAATACTTGAAAGTGTGGGGGTGCCTAGCTAAGGTGGCAGTACCTCCACATACCAAAGTCAAACTCGAACCTAAAACTGTGGATTGTGTATTTTTAGGGTATGCTCAAAGTAGCAGTGCATTCAGATTTCTAGTACACAAATCTGAGATAGATGACATCCATGTAAATACTATCGTGGAAACGAGAGACGCGGAATTTTTGAGAAAATATTTCCTTACAAACGAAGCGAAACCTCTTAGAAAAGGAATAAAGATTCAATTTCTGAGAAAGAACATGAGGTTCAGGAACTAAGAAGGACCGAGAGACCAAAAGTCTAGAAGTCCTTTGGTCCTGAATTTCTAACATATATGTTAGAGACGAAGCCTCAGACATTCAAGGAAGCAATGTCAACACCAGATGCTCCATTATGGAAAGAAGCTGTAAACAACAAAATAGAATCCATTCTAAGTAACCATACTTGGGAATTGGTTGATCTCCCACCCGGGAATAAGCCAATTGGATGTAAATGGATCTTCAGAAAAAAGCTTAAGGCTGACGGATCCATAGATAAGTACAAAGCAAGGCTTGTAGCCAAAGGGTTTAGACAAAAAGAAGGTCTAGATTACTTTGATACTTATTCACCAGTCACGAGAATTACATCCGTGCGGATGTTAATTACTATAGCCTCGCTATATGACTTGATGATTCACCAAATGGATGTAGGGCAATTGCAATGGTGTAAAATTAATGGGCCAACAAAGTTAATGTGTTTTGCTGATGTGGCTGTATTGAAAAATGTGTTTTGTTGATGTGGTTGTATTGAGATATGTATTTTGGTGATATGGATGATGATGTGGCTTGACTTTTTGTAATAAAAGTGGGACCCAGCCTTGATTTTGATGTAAATTTGATGGGGATAGTATGAAGGATAGGAAAATAGTTGGGTTGGATAATGGTTTTGTATTGGGAGATGTGTTTTTCTGATGTGGCAGTATTGGAATATGTGTTATGCTGATTTGATTGTATTGAGAGTTGTGTTTTTGTGAGATAGATGTGGGACCCAAAAACAAAATTGTTGGGCCATTAAAAGGGCAACCATTGTGGTTGCCCTAAAAACAAAATTCCTAAATGGTGAACTCGATGAAGAGATATATATGGAACAATCCAAAGGGTTCAAGGTCAAAGGAGAAGAACATAAGGTATGTAAACTTGTCAAATGATTGTATGGGCTAAAGCAAGTTCCAAAACAATGGCATGAAAAATTTGACCAAGTACTGATTCGAGATGGATGTCGAATCAACGAGTGTGACAAATGTGTTTACACAAAATTGGTAAACAATGATTGTGTAATCATTTGTTTGTATGTCGATGATATGCTAATTCTTGGTCGAAATGTTGAGATCATCAACAAAACCAAGAAAATGCCATCAAAGAACTTTGACATGAAAGACATGGGTGAAGCGGATGTGATACTAGACATTAAAATTTCCAGAACATCGGAAGGCCTAGCATTATCTCAGTCACACTATATTGAGAAAGTGATTGAAAGGTTTAAAGGACATGGTGTCAAAGATGCTAATAGTCTGTTTCTCCCTCATCAGGTCTTACATAAGAATACGGGAGATAGTATTCAACAATTGGAATACTCTCGAATTATAGGCAGTGTAATGTACATCATGAACTGCACAAGGCCAGATATTGCGTACTCTGTTAGTAAACTAAGCAGATACACAAGTAATCTTGGAATGAGCATTGGAAAGCTCTATTGAGAGTATTAGGGTACCTGAACGAAACAAAAACTAATGTTTTGAACTATGGTAAGTACCCAGCTATTTTAGAAGGATACAGTGATGCTAATTGGATTGCAGATTCAGAGGAATCAAAATTCACAAGTGGCTATGTATTCCTTCTAGAAGGGGCGACTGTTTCATGAAAGTCCTCAAAGCAAACGTGCATAGCACGGTCTCCGATGGAATCAGAATTTATAGCTTTGGATAAAGTCGGTGAAGAAGTAGAGTGGCTTCGTCACTTCTTGGAGGACATTCCAATATGGCCAAAGCCTGTGCCTGCAATTTGCATTCATTGTGATAATCAAGCTGCAATTGCTAGAGCACAAAATTTGATGTATAACGGTAAGTCTAGAGACATTCGTCGTAGACATAATACCGTAAGACAGTTACTCTCTATTGGAATAATTTCCTTAGATTTTGTGAAATCTAAGGAAAACCTAGCGGATCCGTTTACAAAAGGTTTAAGTAGAGAGGTGACAGACTGTGCATCGAGGGTAATGGGTTTAAAAGCCTTAACTCAATGAGTTATCTCGATGGAAACCTAACCTAGCAATTGGAGATCCCATGGACTAGGTTCAATAGGAAAACATAAGTTGAGAATAACTTAAGTATGAGCAGTGTGGAGTTTCACTCTATCCCATTCTTTGGATGCCCCAAGAACTACTAAAAAGCGTGTTAAGGTTAAGCTATGCTTTTAATGATTCCTATATCTTGTAAACATACAAGTGGAGTATGAGAGAATACTCTTGATAGGACATCACCTATGTGAGTGAAGAGTAAGGCCGACTCTATGAAAATATTTAAAAGGCGATATTTTCTAAAGCACTCGTTGAACCCAAGACATTCATGGCCAAAAAAATGAACACAACCGAGAACCAATTATGAATTGGATCATTGCTGTGTGAGGTTTATTGTATGGGCTTACATAAACAACTGGTAGTTCAAGGCGTCAGTCCACTGACTAGTTAACTAAGTTTGATAGACTTTCACTAGGGAAGGTTCAAAGCCAAAAGCTACCTATCTCGATGCAATATTGGTCCTACTGCACTCTCAGAAAAGTTTTCAATCTCAGAAAAATCCTCGTGTCTGAATTGTCGTCTGTTTCCATTCAATGTAGGAGATTGTTGGAAAAAATGGTGGTCAACCACTATTTGACCAATAATTAATTACAACTAATTGAGTATTAGTTGAATGTAATTTAGTGGGTTCTAATCTTCAATATGAAGACTGGAGATTGTAGTTAAAAGTTGTCCATAACCATTTTTTGGTTGAATGGAAATTGACTCCCAAATTGGTCATGTTAGACATGACATTTTGAGTGCAAAATAATAGAAATGTGGGAATTCCACATTGAAGAATTGTGACTTGAGTTTATAGACCCAAGTGTTGGATGTAAGACTTGGGCCCAAAGGCACCCAAGTTT
The DNA here is from genome assembly GCA_963580455.1 of Euonymus europaeus. Lineage (NCBI taxonomy): Eukaryota > Viridiplantae > Streptophyta > Magnoliopsida > Celastrales > Celastraceae > Euonymus > Euonymus europaeus. The sequence continues at coordinate 8,026,021 of OY756961.1, read as the reverse complement.
TTATAAGAGCTCGGGCTCGGGCTCGGGCTTACGTAGCCCATTTGGACTCAATATTTTGCACTAGCCCACTACTAGGTTCGTTGAATGTGGACATAAGGCTTATTCAAAATTCAAAATTTCCGTTATAGTTTTAATAAAATATTTCCGTTACAATATTAATTTGGTTTAATTTTGAATTTATTTCTGGATCCCTACCTTTTAGGGATCCGTTTTCCTTGTTCTACTATAAATAGTAGCCCAAATGGTATGGGGAAGATACACTATTTCTCCAAAGCTTAATTGTAGAGCCGAAACTCTATTCCTTCTTCCTAGTCGAATTTCTTCTTCTTTGAGAGTGCATTCTTTCTTGGTTCAAACGAGCCTACCGATATACTTGTATCACCTACCGGTAGAAGGGAGTGTTATATCTTGGGAGGTGTTTGCTTACTTTAGCATTGACACCGGTGGCTGGAGCATTTCACCTTAAGGAGATTTGCGGTTCGCATACCTCACTTCAATCTCATGTTTGCATTCCGATCCGGTCTTTGGTAACTTCAGTTGTTTTCACTTTTAATTCTACATATATGATATGTATTGTGTCATGCTTTATAGAATTTTAAAATTTTTTGTATTCCATGTGTTAATCTAGTTCATATTTGCATTCTTTTATTTCCCACAGTGATTACTTGGGCATCATTATTTCAAAAACCATTGGAGTTAGATTTGACGTACATAAAACCCTACCAATCACCTAATCCAGTCACCACCAGACTTTCGATCTTTAATAAGTTCAAAACCTTTTGATTGTTTAGACCACGACAATTGTTATATAAGGATGACAAACGGATTCGACAATTTTGTAAGGTATAGGTACGTACTCGTACTATACTTTTGTGTATGCCCATAACTTCTGATGTCGGGATGGTGGATTAGACCGGTTTGGGTCACGACTCGTATTCATCCAATCCCTTTACAGAGGTCCCCCTCAACGGAATTGTAAGGCTGGATTATCTGATCCCTTCCAAACTAATCCGTATGGGAGTGTGTTTATTTTGGACCACAAAGTTGAGGTGAGTTATAAAACTAAGCTGCGGTGAGTTGTGCTATAACCTGTTTAGCGTTATGATTAATAAAATTGTGCAAAGCCATGCATGCAACTACGATACGAACTTGAGTGCAAAATTGATAAAAAGGTATCCTTGATAGGATCAACCATTTCTTTTTAAGAAAGCCAAAGCATCGCTCAATTACACTACATAATGATGAATGTGCATGGTTGAATGCTTTTCGAGGTCTTGAGATGTTCGGGCCATTACAAAATGCCTCCAAATTATATCTTTGTTCTTTATAAGTGGAAGGTATCCCCTTTGATTTAGGTATTCGGCATCCACCAAGTAATATTTTCTTAAATACATGAAAAAGCTTTATTAACTATTTGATTGCACACACGAAAATATAAAATGGAATAAAGTGAAATACTTGTAGGCGGGTGCAAAAAACTACTCAAGTCATTGCCTTTGACCTCATGCAAGATACGAGAATCATGGGCGGATCCTCCCTATCTAGCGCAGAAAAATGTGAATAGCACATCACAATCACACACCGCCATCACATTATGTGTCGTAACACCTTTTCTCCCAATATATGCCACTCTTTCATTGGGTGGTATGATGGCCGAGATATGAGTTCCATCTATAGCCCGATGCAATCCCTAAAGAATGGCCAATACCTTTCATCTTGTACAATCTTTTTTGGACATTCCCTAAATTTTGGATCCCTTGGCTTTTCGATACATTATGGAATTGATGAGAAACAGTTTCACTAGAGTGTTGAAATCGATCACACACATTTCTATTTCCCACACCTTTCCCAATAGTAAATACGAACATTGCAACCATCTCTTGAAAACCAATATCCAGAGAAGGCTTTAATCTGTATTTTATAGACAACTCATGGCACAAATAAGGTAGACATATTTTTCCATACGTAAAATGAACATACATTTAGCCGATTTCCTTGAAGCAAATTTGTTATATACTTATGTCCCCTGTGAGTGGAGTTCCAACACGGCTCTCTAGGCAATCCCAAGTCTTCACGTGCATATTGAGCAAATAATGCACCCGCGACCACGACTAATTCCAATTTTTCATCACTATCCATCACCTGATTAGTACAAGAAATATGACATTGTAAACAAAGTTGAAAAATATTAGATATTAGATAAATAGGGTCCACATACAAGTACAGGCAAAAAACAACCCCGATAATAGCAATTAATCCATAATTCATGATTGTTATAAAATAGGACAATGCACAAAATAGTCACAATTAAACCACATAGCTGATGTTAAAATACTCGCAACTGCACATGTGTACTATCGAAGCACAAAAAGTTTAAGTATGAGGTCGATCTCACAGAGACGAGTTCAGTCAAAAGGTGTACTTAAGTATTAAAATAAATGATTATTAAAGTACAGAGAACTATCTTGATTTATAAGGAAAGACGAACAAACAATAATTAAATGACTTAACAATCAATGATGGTAAAAGCCTAGGGCACAACCTTACCAAACAATCCTATTAAGAGCTATAAGGGTCAAACATTCAATACCAATTCCAATTCTAATGTTGATTCCTCACTCAATTATGTTGATCCATTGATCGCGGCAACAACTCTTATTATTAGTACCAAATTAATCCTGTTTGATAGCAGTCTTTAACTTAGTACAAATAACCCATTATGAATAGAAGAACTATAGCAACCAATTAATCCCCTAAATCCAAATCAGAGCATTCGACAATTAATCTTCTTAATTTTGATTCCACCAAAACACATAAATACGGATCGTTTATGTGATTTGGCTAGATGAATATAATAAACAACACATTTGGTGATCAAGCAATTATGCAAAAATCATATTTTGAAGCATGGCAATTAAGAACATGAATTGAGAATTGAATTAAACACTTGTAATAAAAATCAACTCGTAATATTCATGCTTGGATAGGTCAAACCCTAGATATGAGTTTAGTTACAACCCATGAAAATAAATATAAGAGCAAGGGAAGAAAAAACCATGAATTGATAGACAAAAGTGGAAGAAGGAGGAAGAAGAGCCGCTTCACGAACGAGAGCGATTCCAACCTATCGAAGGTTTGTAACCTTTGAAGAGCACTCTAATCTATCTTTTTATGCTTCTGAAGCACTATAGTGCCAGAAAGGCATTTCGATCTAGTTTTTGTCCGAACGTGCTCCAATTCAGCTACAACTTTGCACCAACCCTTTTACATATTAAACATATAAAATTCCAAAGTATCAACTCAATATTGATTCAAAATAATGCACTTGTGTATCAAAATATGCATGTAAATGTGGTATAAAATACACACATCAACAGCCACATATGAGGACTACTAGCAATAAAAAAGCATAACACACATTCATACACAAGTACTTCAAAGCCAGACTACACATTCTCATCCGTTTCATTATAACCACCATCAACATATTTCAGTTTGAGGCATGTCAACTGCCAATCCCTCATCTCAATGCCATTAAAGTACTCCCTATGCTCCTTTTCTTCAAACAATTTCAACGCAAATTCGAGCAATGGTCCACCATTGGCGGTTTCTGAAATCTCTAATTTTTCCATCACATCAAAAATGGAGTCCCTTGAATTTGCCTCATTAGTAGTCTTGGTGTTTTGACTATGCACAACAAGGACTAGTTGCCCAAGACTTTGACTGATGTCTTCACTGATATCCATAGCACGATGCCTCTAGGGACCATGACTTACTGAAGTGATGGACCTTTTTATCAGATGAGAAGGGGGTGTAGGAGAGTCATGGAGTTCACTTGTAACCTCCTCATTAGCATCATATTTAGGATCTTTGGAGTCATCATTGAATGAGAACATCAAAGGGTCATTGGACCCTATCAGCCCTCTATCATTAGGTTGTGTTTCTTCTTCATCATTTACACCACGGGCATTAGGTATAAATGCATGGATACCAATAGCATCTTGACTTACAAATAAAAAATTAAGTGAATCCTTATTCTCTATTCCTTGAGTGCGAAACTTAACACATCTCTTATCTTGCTGCAAAAAAGAAATGCAATGCAAATGTTTTAAAAACAACACCACAATGGAATTTAAAAGCACAACTTGTCAATGAAAATGAAAAAATTACCTTAATCTTCTTATTCCACCAATCATTATCAGTACAGATAGTTTCTCATATTGGATCCCATCCCAAACTCATCTCACCAATGAGATATTTCTCCCATACATGCCATTATTTCCTCAGATTATCCCACTTATTTTGAAGTTATTTTCTGCGATCTATCTCTTGTCAAATGAGTGTTAGGCCTATCACCAGCCTTAACTCGTTGCCTATCACCAGCCTTAACTTGTTCAACACATATTTCCACAAAAGCTTTTGTCAATGCAAAGTCCTAACTAGCCTTATTAAGTTGGCTTGCATTCTCAGTGGGTTGGGTGCTCGGTTGGATACTCATGCTATGACATTTTCACACAAATTAAACATCGTTATTTGATAAATAACCAGGTAAACAACCACTTCATATTTCGGGTAATGTACACACCATAAAGAGAATTCAATAAGAAAAACAAAATCAAAGAGTTAATTCTGATATTCAGTACGAAAAAACATATTATTTCTTTTTCGACCATCAAAGAAAAAAAAGGCAAAGCACGCACGCACACACTCAAGTTGTACACCTACACTAAGATATCAAAGCTAACATAAACACTTCAAGAAACAATAATATAATTTTAAACGTCAGCCTTACTATGTTCACCCAAAGTCGATATAACTTTGCATTTAGTGCAGAAAAAATGGTGCAGCAAATATTATTAATGCAAATATCTCCGGTAAGAATAATATGGACACTAGGTGAACATGGATAAAGACTGACACTATTTATTTAGACAAGTTGATTCATTGTGTAAATAATGAAGAATGGGTAGCCTAATTTTGCTAAAACTGCAAATACAATTTTTAACTATGTATGGAGAGTATAGCAAACTTCTTCTAGTATGGCCATTTACTAATCTATGGTCGTAATATGCAAACTACTGACCTTTCTACAGCATTATGCAACATGTTTATGCGGAATTTTCCAACAGCACATGGTAGCTATTCATGGGAATGCTTTAAGCAAAGAAAATAAGAATTGAAGAATGTACACGCAGAGAGAGATAGAGAGAGAGCCCTCTACTGTGAGTCAATTGTAAAAAAAATAAAGATGTATCAACCTACAAGTTACAATATCATTATTTTTTTGTTGAATTTTCTTTCTAACTGTTGGCACCATATTTATGTTAGCCCAAGCAATTCAACCCATGGTTACCACCCCAAGTAGATAACAAGGAAGCCGGCCTAAGAAGAGTTGCCCACGAAGAAACAATTTGGCCCAGCATGAAGAGTTTAAGTCCAGTAAGGAGTGTGTAGCTGTTTGGCCTACAAACGAGGATCCAGCAGCTTAAAATAAGGGCCATGTGGTAGGAGTTATGCAAATTACTAACTACCAAGATTTGTTTGAGCTGCATGATTGGAAGTTTAGGTTTTTGTCCAGAAAAGTAGGGATTAATGGGAGAAGAACGTGAGACATGGTCAGATATTGGTGGCAGATAGGCTTTAAGGTAGGTAGTAGACAAAAGAAAAGGGGATCGGCGAATCAAACCATAAAACAACCAAGAGCAATCGACTCAAGCCAAGAGCATACATTAGAATCAAGATTTCTATTATTACCCAAGAAGTTCCTTGCAATTCTGTAATTTCAGTATGTCATCCATTAGGATACTACTTTTGTTTTGAACTATTATTGTTAAGTATCAAATGCTAACTATCATTGTGTCAATTTATGCTTTGTGTCATTCAATGTTTATTTCTTCTAATCTCAACGAAGAGCACTTCCATTGGAGTTGGGGAACCTAAGATTACTAAGGTCCCGAGGTAATCTATACATTCAATTGATTTAGTTAGATAGTAATCGGTGTAATTTTATTATTTTGACAGTTTGAGATACTATAATCTTTGGCACACCTGCAACAAACACCATTTTGGGCCAACACTAACTAGTAGAATCAACTTGTAACTTTCATAACTATACATCTCTTAAAAAAATCTAACAACTCCTAAGGTCTAAACAAATCTAACCACTCGAATCTCGCTCCATTTTACTCCCATGAGATGAGATTGATCGCTATTTCAACCAAGTTGGAGAGTCATATTCCTACAGGCAACCTTGTAACCCACAAACGAACACATGTGTCAATAGTATGTACACACCACCAATAATTGCATTCGCAGATCCACTACCATTAGCGTAACTCCACATGAACAAATATCTACACTTCCAAGCGTATGACTAATTTGAGAAAATGAACCAACATATCATGAAATGAACACATAAGTAGATGAACAATCAAATGAATTTAGATAAATGATCCAGAAGAACATGACATGAAAAAAAACCCACATAAACAACCAACTAAATGTCAAGAAATGAAGCAATGGACACATGAAATGAAGAAATAAGAAGATTAATAGCCAAAAGAAACAAGAATGATGGAGAGAAGAACCTATTTTGAGTGGAAAGTAACTGAATCGGTGGTCTTTGATGTTTCAAGAGTTGTTCGCACTTGACGGAAAGCACGACTGCTAGAGAGGAACCCAAATAATGTAGAGACTTAGAGAAATGGGGCTTAGGGTTAGTCAAGGGAATTTTTGGGATAATAAAATTATGGAAGGGCAAGCAGATAAAAAGCCTCGCCCTATAATAGTGCAAACCTCCATTTGATGAAACTCAGGTGAGCGGTGAAGGACCTCAGCGCAACTTCTCCTATCAACGCTGCTGGTCAAGGTTGAGCTTTGCATCCCCAGTTTTCCAAACGACAGATATTGCACCAACGAAAATGGTGACTCCAGTAAACTCCATTTCACCATCATTAAATGGGATGCCAAACGAGACATAAATGGATGCATGCTGGGGTGCTCAACCTTTGTTCTGGATCATTAGTACTTCTAGGCTTTGTTGTATTGTTGGTGCAATTCTGGTTTGGAAATGCCTTGCCTAGGGGCGGAAAAATTTGCTCACCCAACCCTAATTCTTTGGTGGAGGGGTACGGGGCATAAAATTTCGCCTCATTAACAAGGTGGGGAAAGAATAGGGTTTAACGTTTCCACACCCCGCTCTACCCCGAAATATGTTATATACATATATGTTTATATGTATATAATATATATCTCTTATATGCATGCTCCTTTCTTACCATATTTATGGGCGTGCATTTTGGTCCATTAGATCAAATGGAAGAACCAGATTAGAAGTCAAGTTTTACCCCCAAATTCATCACATCTGGGAACCCTTTCTACTAGTGAGCTTCTGCCAGCAACCTTCTCTGACCCTTTCTACTCCTCAGCATCCGCCATCCAGCCTTCTTTTGCCACTTCCGACACCCATCTTCTTCCACTCGAAGCCCACCTGGTCCATTTCCGACATTCTTCTCCGACTCGTGAAGCTGTTATTGTTGACCAAAATCCTCCAATCAAAATTATTCTTGGCGAGCTCCGAGGCAAATCGTAGATATTAGGGTTCTTCTCGACCCAAATCCATCTGATTCTTGAAGACCTAAAATGATTGGTTTCATCCCTTGTATTCCCTCTGATTCTCAAAATTTGATTATTCTCGAGCCAAATAGCAGATGTTAGGATCCGATTTTACTCCCTTTTATGATATTTTGACTGATTGTCCAATTTTCATTTCTCTTCCATTGGAGAAGAATCACATGAGGAATCAAAGAAACAATTTGAAGAGGAATCTCCTAAAAGCGATAACAACTCTAAGGTACCTGTACCTACGTTTGTTGGCTTATTTTGGCGTTTGATTTGAAGTGGTATTGTTTTTGGTTAACTTGATTTTGAATGAATTTGATTTTGTGGTTTTATGCGTGGGTAGGATTGTTGGATCAATATCTCAATTGCGAAAGAATATAACGAGTCTTAGTGTTTTACTGTATAAGAAATTGTATCATATTTTGTGTGAATTATTCTTCAATACTTCGTTTAATAAATGAGTCACAAAGATGTGCTGGCTTTCTTTGTTACATTTGATCACCTATTGCTAGAGGCGATTGGTCTACATGCATGTTTTGTTGAGGTGCTCATGAATTTTCTTGTGCTAAATCAAAGTTATTACATTGATATTCTTTCCTATTAATGTTTGGAAGTTGTAATGACATGATGCAGGACAAGCATCATTTAAGTTGGAGACCTTGGCATATCTCTACTAAGAAGGATTGGCAGGATAAATTGAAGAATTTTAGAATAGGCTGACTGATAGGTGTAGCACCTTACAATTTTCTTGAATATTTTGTGTAATTGAGTTCTCCTCCGCCTGAATATTATGTGCAGATTGATACTGAAATTGATGTCTTGTGGTCAGTTGCAGCTTCATTGATATCTTGTTCATACTAGAGATGCAGCCATGGAGTTCAATCATTTCATTCTCTATATTCTGCTGAAACCAACCACTTTAGTTGAACACTTCTTATGTAATATAGGTGTAGCAACTTACAAACTGCAAACTTGTGTAATACATATACAAACTATGCAATACATGCTAGGTTGATAATCTTTCTATGTTTGGTCCAAAACTACAACTTGAATATTATTGATTTGATTCATGCTCTCTCAAAAAATTGAATATAATCTCATAAAAAACCCAAAGGAAGGAGTCTATCTCAGCCACTCTCAAACCCAGTTACAGAACTTCACTCTGAATTTAAATATTCAAAACAATCTCACACCTCAATCAAATGAAATTAAAAATAAAAGGACTTTAATTCCTGTGTCTGATTGTGCTGTTGATGTCTATTATGTGCTTAATTTCAAGAGTTGATGAACAAAATCAAAACAATTAGAAGGCATACCGTACAAAGGAAACAGAACATTCACTACCCCTTGTGGGAGAAAGATTGATAGTGAACCTAATACATAAACCAACCTTCATTTTCCATACAAACATAAACCAATCTTGTTTCATTTCCATACAAACAATAACAAAATCGTTCAAACCAACAAAATATTTAAACGTCCACTGCCAATGCAAGCTTAATCAAAACAAGGCAAGCTTAATCAAAATAAATATGGCAAATCAAAACAAGGCTAGCCACATCCTTTTCCTCTAAGCATTAGGGGTGTCTTGTTGTGATGACCTACACATAATAAGAAGCATATTAATAAGAAGAATATTAAAATTTGCATATACTAAATATTGAAGCTTCTGCAAAAATCCTTACAAATTATTTCGAACAGGAAAATTTCTTTTTTCATGAGTTTGACCCGTTAAACCATAACCATGACAACGTCTAGTCTTCCTATTCCCAAGTTCTTTACCTCCCTTAAGTATCTTTCCACAACCCTTCGCTCTAACTTTCTCAGGCTCATTATAAACCCTCTTTGAAAGAATTACACTTGGGGTAGAAGATTGTCCTCCATCGTTCAATGTCATTGACTTGAGTGTAATTTGGAGAGTATCAAACGTCTCGGATGTGATTCTGAATGCTTCTTCACTGAGTAAAGCTCCCTCTATAATATATGTAGCCTGCCTACGTAATGAACTATGCTTCTGAACTATGTTGGCACCACAATTACTGTCCATGTCCACCGTTTCGACATTAGTGACAGCTTTCATAACTTTCGTCCATCTACACAATAGATATTCATCAGAGAGTGGTTGATGTATTTGCATCTTGCTAAAGCTAGCAAATATGTGTCGACACAGAATACCACAACTCTCAAACTTTTTCCAGCTACAAGTCATATGATGTGTGTCCATGTCCTCAATGACTTTTTCTTACATCTGAAGACAGATGTTGATTCTCATCCATAGGCACAACCTTGTAGAGGCGTAAGGATCCCAACTCATGTTCAACCATCGATATATAAGCCATACTTTGGAACAACTCATCTTGCACTTTGTAGAACATAGTTTTTGTGTACAATTCACCCATCGAATTCTCTATAGGTCACATAGTTTTAGTCACTGGTTGTTCATTAATGTCTTTGTGATCTAGATATAACTCTTGATGTCTTTGGTGCTTTAATGCTCTAGTGAACCCTACCACAAAATCCATCAGCCTATTTCTCTTTGAAACATATCTCTTGTAAAAGGCATGACAACTTTTAGATCATTGGCTGCTAGACATGCCTGTAACATAAATGGGTCACAATATTACATCCATATCATAAAGCAATTCACTAACTTGATAATGATGAAAAATTTAGTAAAAATACAAACCTGCAGAAAAAGTATGATTAACGTATGTTGGAATCCATCTGGAATGGATTTCATATAATGTTTTTAACCACTCATTTGATGATAATCCACTTTGTTGAATAACATCCACCCATGTAGTGTCAAAAGCCTCTGGAGTCTCTAAGTTCCATATGTAGTTATGGAACTCTTGCTAGTGATCTCTCCATTTCACTGCATCTACTTGCTCAAAAAATTTACTCAAAATATGCCACATACAATATCTATGCAAAGTGTTAGGCATAACTTCAGCTATCGCTTTAGTCATTACAGGATCTTGATCTGTTATAATCATTTTGGGTGCACCAACTGACATGGCTATAAAAAACTGTTGGAAAAGCCATACGAAGGACTCTGTCATTTCATCACTTAAGAATGCACAAGCAAATAGAGTAGTCTATCTATGATGATTAACTTCAACAAATGGTGCCAAAATCATACCATAATAATTAGTATTATAAGTAGTGTCAAACACTACTACATCCCCAAAAGCTTGGTATGCTTTTTTGCATTCTATATCTACCCAAAAACAATGAGTAATTTTGTTGTTCGAGTCCACAGTGATATCATAGTAAAAATCAACATTTTTATCTTTCTGACATTCAAAATACTCATACAACATTGGCGTATCATGATCAGCATACATTTTGATATCATCACATCTAGCATTGTAAAAATATTTTTCAATACAACCAATATGTTCTATACCCGCCTCTAACTCCATAATACTGATTTGTTGGTGAATTGGGACATTTGCATTAGAAAATTGTTGTGTCAAAGCCTTTTTAGCACTTGACATAGACCAATGAGACCTAAGCATGTGAACTTTTCTTAGTGCTGTAAGGACGTGATTGTGGACCTCATAAAACATACTAACAATAAAACCTTGTCCGGAAGAAGACTTTAAAACATCAATATGCAGAACTAATATCCATTGATGAGCCTCCAACATCTCCTACATTTATCTCACTCATAATTATTAAATAATATAGGAAGCTAAACACTAAAAATAACCTTGCTCAATTGCCGAGTTCTCTTCACACTGAAAACATGCTTTAAGAAGTGGCATCCATACCTGTCGATAATAAGAATGGTAGTGTTAGAATACCATGAATATCATTTCCAAGACAAATATAACTAAATATTTTTTCGAATTCATTTACCTGGAAATTAGTTCTGCATATGTAAAATTTTGGTCACTAGTCGGAGAAGAAATTGGTGGACTAGATGGGCTTTAAGTAGAAGAAATTAGTTCTGCATATGTAAAATTTTGATCTAGAATCACGATGAACAAATGGGTGGCCGAAGATTCACAAGTCGGAGAAGGTCGGAAGTGGACTAGGTGGGCTTTGAGTGGAAGAAGATGGCTGGCGGAAGAAGGCTAGCTGGCGGAAGTTGAGGAGTAGAAAGGATCGAAAAAGGCTGTTGGCGGAAGCTCACGAGTAGAAAGGGTTCCCAAATGTGCTCAATTTTGGGGTAAAAACTTGACTTCTAATTTGGTCCTTCCATTTGATCTAATGGACCAAAACGCATGCCCGTAAATATGGTAAGAAACGGGCGTGCATATAAGAGATGTTTTTTGTGTGTGTGTGTGTGTGTGTGTATATATATATATACCCTATAAATACACTAAATCTAATTCATCAACCGTAATCACTCAAGTCTAATGTCTAAACATTAAACATAATTTATCTTAAGCTTAAATCTAAACCCTAAAGTCCTTGATCATAAACCTTAAATTATAAACACTAATCCTAATTCACCTAAAGTCTAGCCCTAATGTCTAAACTCCTTAACCTTGAGCTCTTAAATCTAAACCCTAAAGTCATCGACCCTAAACCCTACATTATGAACACTAATCCTTTTTCACCTAAAGACTAACCTTAAAGTCTCAACTCTTTAACCTTAAACTCTAAGCCTATAAAGTCTAAACATTAAACCTAGTTTACCTCAACCTTAAATCTAATTATCTAAACCCTAGAGTCTTTGAATCCTAAATCCTAAATCCTAAACCCTAAACCTAATTCAACTAAAGTCTTTTTTTTAAAAATGATTTGGGGTGGGGAGTAATGGGCCAGGACAGGGTAAAAAAGATTGCCACGAAGGGTGGGGGGAAGTAATTTTAAAGTTTAGGGAAGCCGAATTTCATTCCTGATCTGCCCCGTTGCCATGTCTAGCCTTGCCTCTTGTATTATGTTAGATAAAACTTCCAGTCCATAGTTTTCAAACATAGCGATGCCAACCATAAAGTTATTGCTAAGGATGTCATGTAGTTATTGCTCAAGTTGTACTTGTAGATAAGACGAATCATATTTGCTTTGTGTCAAGTTGACCCCAGTTTTACTAACAAGTCAAATGGTAGTAAATGAATGAAAATTATACCCATTTATTTAGGCAAGTCGAACCGACCTACTCTAACTTATGCAGTGTTAATGTCGAGTACATGTTAGCATGCATTAGTAATAATTGCACATATCTTCTCTTAAATATGACAATTTTATAAATTTGTACACTTTTGTCTCTATGTGTCAAACATTAATAGGTAAATCATTGCGTCGTACCAAATCATTAATACTATGGATTTGAATTGACACAACTTATGGATTCCCCTCAAATATATAACCGCACCTTCCTTATTTATGGGTTCCCCTCAAATATATAACCGCACCTTTCTTATTTACCGCACCTTCCTTATTTATGGGTTCCCCTCAAATATATAACCGCACCTTCCTTATTTATGGGTTCCCCTCAAATATATAACCACACCTTCCTTATTTTTTTCTCAACTCCTTGCTAACTCAGTAAGTTCTTTATTTGCAATAACTCTCTTGGTTAGTTCCTTCTTAGTCTGCTAAGATTATTTTGATTACTTATGTCGATTATTTCTATTTTCCACCTACATTCTCTTTTGCTGATTCGAGATCATGAGTCTTGATGTAAATAGACCCAAATGTCGCTTAGAGTTCTTGAAAAATTTTCCATTTCCTCCTGGCATGGAGGTTGATTTTAGATTTAGAAGATCGATGCCTAGACATGGAATGGGTTTCTGTCCCATGGTCGGCATCGCCCTTGGTGGGATTAAATTTCCTCTTTTTAATTTCGTGAAGCGTGTGCTCAACCATTATCAAATCTCCCTTGAGAACATGGGGAGAATTTTATTTGGGTTTTATTCGTGTAAATATCCTTTGTAGGTTTCTTAAGGTTTCCATGCACCCTAAACGGTTTGATTCACTTTACACTATTAAAAGAAGTCCAGGCTCAAATGGTGAGAAATACCGTGCTCAAGCTTAGCCAAATGTCGAGCCATTGATTTACTATTTTCCTTCCTTGTCAATAGGTACTAAGGGCAGTTGCTTGCTTATTAGGGTTTGGATGGGAGTTTCCTTCATACGATGATGAAACGTGATCCTTCACTATTGATAGGTAGGCTTATAAATTTTCTTTGATTTTCCTCGACCCCTTTTTTCATTTACCACATATGCCTTCATTCTCTTTGTAGCTAAAATTTCTCACAACCAAAAGGTAAGGAAGTGGAAAAAATCAGATGGCCTTGAAAAGCTGTACCAACTCAATTAGGCCAAAAAGCATAAAGACATAAGCTTAGCCGCTCCTTTGTCTGCGGCTACCACCCTACTGTTCAGTGGGATCATAGCAAAATTCCTCCAATTGTCAAAAGTCTTAAAAGCCAGCTTAGGCTAGACAATCCTTTTGAGTGTTTAGGATCTTTCGACCTCTCCAGATCTTTAGTTAACAAAGCTTCCCTTCCTTCTAGTGATAATGACCATTTTTGTTTCGAGAATCTAGATGGTCTTGAAACTACACTGTATCCAGCTGAGGGCTATAAACCTCTATTTGTTGGTAATCTGATTCTTAACTTTTTTGAGCATTTGATTGTACTCATGTTTTCTCTCCTTTTTTTAAAGCTGAAATGCCTATCCAAAAATTGCAAAGCAAATTAACATTTACTCAATCGGCTGTAACTCCCTAGGGAGGCTCGAACTCCACAAGGAGTTCGACTCCTGAAGCTCTAGCTCCTTGTGCCTTCTTTAGTTGTTGACTTACGAATATGGGATCAACTAGAAGTTGCTTCAGCTGCTTACCGAAAGAAGTCTGCCACCCCTATGATGTAGGAAATGGAAGGATTCAAACTTGATCAGGCCAGCCTCAGACCCTAAAGCTTAGAGAATGCATTCTTGTTTAGCTATCGATATGATCCTTGTTTGTCCTCCTTTTATCATCAAGCTAGAGTTATCAACAAGCCAGAGCTCAAAGAGGGGATACCAATAAGGAAAAAACAAATATTCCCATGAGAGCTATGTTGTAGCCTACGCAATCTTGACGACACCAATTCCTTCTCCCGATGCAGCGAGATTGGCAGACAAGAGCTACGAGAAGCTCAACAGAGATATCATTTATGGTTCTCTTCTGGTAAGTTATATAAATGCATATACTTTTACTTATCTATTCATCATCATCATCATCATTATTATTATTATTATTTATCATCTCCTCTCCGCATAGCTCAACCAATATGCTACCCATCTGGTGGATAACATCAAGTGGTCTGACATCTAGTGGGCGTCCCAGCTTGAAGGGCAGAAAAGGTCTTGCAAAGATCTTCTTCACGTGATTAGAGTATATCCAAAGACAATGAGGACTTGAAGGTTAAGATACACGAGCATAAGGATGTCGTAGTAAAGTGGATATTTGAGCTTGAATCTGAGCTCTCAAGTCCTCGTGAGGAAAATGTGGAGAACAAGCAGCTTGTAGCCCTTGGGAGGTTAAAGTGAGAGGCACCGATTCAAGCTGCTCGAGAAGAAGCTTTTGAGGAGATAGCCCAAAATGCAAAGCTTCTTATAAGGCTCAAATGGCAAAGGACCAGAACACCTGTTGGGGGCTCTCTTTTTTCCTTGCTCTAATAAAGGTTGAGATCACATAAGGGAATAGCTGTTGGAATGAGATGCTCTCCCTCTTCCAAAATTTAGACGCTCCTTGCCCGACTTTAAACAAGTTTAAACAAACGGTAAAGGAAATGACTTCTGACTTTGCTCCTAAAGCATCAAGTGCTTCCTCTTCTGAGCAAATAAAGGCTGAGCTCAAATCGACTTTTTTGAACTTGTGATTTTGTCAACTCCAGTTGCTAATCCTTTCATTTATCCAAAAGGATCAAATGAGCCACCCTCAATTGACAATCCTGATGCTTAATTTTAGAGTTGTTGTATATGCTGGAACAATTTCTTTTTCTTTACTTTATCAATTTTTGTAATATAACTTTTTTCGAATTTTAATCGTGTAGATCTGTGTTTAAACTTTAAGAATAGTATTTGTAAGTGTGACTAATTGATTTGAGCTTAGTTTCTTTCATCAAGTCAGATTTTACCTTGCTGCACATGTTGATTTCTCAACTCAGCCATCTTATCGTTAAATACACTGGGACATGCTTTGCATGCTCTCAATGTTGATTTTCACATCAGGTTGGAATTCCCATTTCTCGGTTGTAAAGATATTTTATACACCAAGACAAGTCTTGCTTGTTCTTGGATATTGACACTCACGCCGGGCTAGAATTTCCAGCTACTGATTGTAGAATTTTTTGTACACCAAGTGAATTCTTTCTTGATCTTGGATGTTTTCTTCACACCAAACTAGAATTTTCAGCTACCAATTATAGAATTATTTTGTAAACCAAGTCAGCTCTTTCATGATCTTGGATGTTATCTTTCACGCTAGGTTGGAATTTACAATTACCGGTTGTAGAATTATTTTGTACACCAAGTCAGTTACTGCTTGATCTTGTATGTTGTCTTTCATACAGAGCCAGAATTTCTAGCTACTGATTATAGAATTGTTTTGTACACCAAGTCAGTTCTTACCTAATCTTGGATATTGTCTTTCACGTCGGGAAGGAATTTCCAGCTATCGGCTGTAGAATTGTTTTGTACACCAAGTTAGTTCTTGCCTGATCTTGGATGTTGTCTTTTATGTCGAGCTAGAATTTCCAGTTGTCGGTTGTAGGGATGCTCCTTTAATTGATAATCCAATAATTTCTTGAAATAAGCTCTGCGATATGAACACCTTTTTATTCATTACAGAGAATTGTAACTATGAATTAAAAGTAAAACTTCCTTAAAGTAACTGCATTCCACGGCCTTTTAACTGGTCATCTTGACATATCTTCTAAATGATAAGCTCAAATATTGACTCGGCGGTTGACCTTGTAAGGTCCCTCCCAATTTTCTCCAAGCTTGCCCTCAATTGGTTCGTTATATTTTGAAGTACCTTTTGTAATACATCACTCTTTTTACTATGAATTCGAGTTTACTCTTGCTGATAAGAATCCAAAATGAATGGAGGCCTATTCCTTTTTTCCATGTAATAAATTAAGTTGATACTTTAGTGTTTGATTGTTTCCCCCTTCTAGATAATTTGAGGTTTTGAGGGACGGAAGGCCGATTTTCAAAGGAATCACTCCCTCCATTCTGTAAGCTAAAAAGAATGGAGTTTCACCTGTCAACCTCTTAGGGGTCGTTCTTTGAGTTCACGAGACACTCAGTAGTTCTCCTACCCATTTGTCTTATGCGTACACTAACCTTTTCTTGATTCCACTTAAATACTATATTATTTGAGGCCTCAAACTTGCCGTTTGATTAAGGATAAGATGGAGTTGAATAGTGATTCTTGATTCTGAACCCAGAACAAAATTCCTGAAATACTCGGCTATCAAATTGTGGACCACTATCAGTTACCAATGCGTATGGAATCCTGAATTTGACCAATGGAGGTTCTTTTATCCATTTGTTGAAGTAATCTGTTACCAATGCGTATGGAATCCTGAATTTGACCAATGGAGGTTCTTTTATTCTTTTATCATTTCATGTTTCCAGTTTTTCTCAACAAAGACCCACAGACTTTAGATTGAGTTCAGATTTTCCACAGGTTGCCTTGGGATAGAAGAGAACTTTGGAACTTCTCACATTTTTTAGCATAGACCTATGCATCTTTCTTCATGTAGGGCCACTACAGCCCTAGTGAAATAACTTGGAATGCTATGGATCTTCCTTCTATATGTGCTCCACAGACCCCTCTTGTATTTCCTACAATACATTTTCCACATGCTCAGGATGAAAACAAATGAGGCAGGGCCCATAGAGCAATTAATACATCAATCAATACATCAATCAATACATCAATACATCAATCAATCAATACATATCAATACATCAATACATATATATCAACTCCCAGGATTTCGTGCAACGACATAGCGAGTAAGGACTGTTCATCCTCTATCCGTGCGTTTTTGTCCAGCTGCGTCTCGCAAAACGACGTCGTTTTGTGGGTGCCTCATGATTATAGCAGCGTCTTTTTGAACGCTGACGGGCTGCGTTTTGCGCTGTTAGTCTTCACTCGCGCGTTTATTTTGCGGTCCGAAACCTGCGTATATGATGTGACTGTTGCCGTATGTGAGCTGCTTTGAGCCATGCCCTTCGTCCACTCTGATTTCCAACTCCCTCAGATCGATTGATTTCATGCTCTGGTTTGCGTTTCATCATCGTATCATGGGGTAAACTTTGATTTCGTCTTTGACAGTTTCCAAACTTTGAGGTGTGAAGCAAATGAGCTCATAACTGAGTATGGCTTACGATTTTGTAAGCTTTGTTGGAAATGAGCTCACAAAGAGGACGAAGGAACGAAGGGCGTGGGTCAGAATAAGAATCATGCCTAATTTGTAAGCTTTGTTGTAGACTCTGTGTAGAAACAAAATGCAATCCGAGGTTTTGGAGATGGAAAGCAAGAAAGAAATGGTAATCGGCGAATCGTTGTTATCTTGGTCGGAACCCCCATTAAAGGTACTGTCTCTACACTTATGGGTAGTTGAGAAGCCAATCTAATATGTCATATAATATTGCTTTGCATTCAGCTATGTATTAATTTATATATTTTGAATGGTTGTTTCGTGGGGTTCTTGAATGCAGAACCAATTTGTTATTTTTTGGGACTTTGAGTGGGGCCATTTTCTGAGAATGGTGAAGAGGAGATGATATGGTTAGTAACCAACATAGCTGGAATAGAGGTTTGTGATTTTTGGTTTGATTCCATTGATGAAAAATAATGGGTTCAGGATTTAAACACACTTTTTCATACCTAATAACAATTACTGATTCTTCATATTGTTCCCATGACTGTAGTTGGAGCTGAGGTTGATCAATAATCTCCTCCAGTGCTCCTAAACAGATTGATCGGTATTTCTCTCTGTGAGTTGCATTGGACACTTGCAAACAAAGTTATTGTTAATCCTCTATGGTACATGCGCCAAGTTTGTGTGTTGTGTTGTTTTTTCTAGCAACTCAGAGTTCCTGGCGCAGGTGATTGGGGTGTGCTGCTTCCATTGTGAGGTAATCTCCTCATCCTTAAACTATCTCTATCCCGATTATATGCTTTTCAATCGCGATTATTTGGTATTTGTTTCATGATTCTGTGCAATTCTACGCAAGTGTGAGCATTTTTCCTATTTTGTGGTTCTGGGTGATAAGCTTTGGTTTTTTATTTTGTGAACACCGTATCAGTCTTAAGTGCTTATTTTCCTTTTTCTGCAATGTGTTGTTTCCCCTGACTAGACTTCCTTCCGATGATTGTTAGGCGATATTTTTTTACTATGGACTCTATGCCATAATGAAAGCCCCAACAATTGTAAGTGAGGTGTTTTGACAAACTATGCCCAGTTAGGTTATTTCTTTTTGGTAGTTTTGGCTCATGTTTGGACTTATCCAATGGTTATTTTATTTCATGTCATCTGATTTATTTTAGTGATATTTAGAGTGATCTGTGCTGTATTGGATTTGTGTGGGTTAGGTAGCTAAGTTTCAACTTCGTTTCGTATTATTTAGGGTGAGTTGTATACTTGTATGTGCTTGATTACACTTGCATTCATACAAACTACAAATACATGAGCAGTGGGCAAGTTATTTCGCATACAACAAGAATTACAAGGATAAATGGCTCAAGAACACCGAATCTTTATCTTTAAAACCCATAAATGATAAGCATTTCAATAACTAGGACATGTGAATCAGTTTATTAAGTGTTTTACTCCTCGCCGAGTAACTTCCAGTGGCTGTCAGGCTGCCATCATATCTTTATTCAGCCCACTGTTGAAAGGAAAATTTAGGAGGCCTACTTGAGATTTTACGTCATCTCCTTAGTTTATCTTCTTCCCTCTAGATCATTTTTTCTTCTTCTGGATTACAGATTTACACCATGCCCCATGTTTTTTATGTACATTGTTGAAACCTTGGTTCCCATGAATATTGAAATTGCTTACATAGGTTCTTTCCCATTGGTGGCCAATGATTATAAACTACTCCTTCCATGCTTAGCCCATTGTTCCTTCAGATCTATGGGAATTGAAAGATCATGGCCATCCACCGCAAGCCCAATCTAGACTTGAACTTGGTCTTGCTTCATCAGTTAGAGTGAGGGGTTACATCCCTCACTATGTATATTATGGCTCATGAAAAGAATGAATTTTCATCCTTTTACTACCTTTTGGCTCTATTAAATCATTGACTTTAGGATGCTTCATGCTTCATATTGATAGATGTTTTATAATTGTAAGATGTCAGAAATTTTTATACTAAAGCAATTTATGCATGACTTTTCTTCTCTTATTTTGGTGCATTTTTGGCGTAAAGAATTTTTCTATGACATTATATGAATTCTGAGCTTGCTTCATCTGCTATAGTTAAGTGTGAGAAATCATGCGAAACCACAGAGAAAAATTTATTCCTTGCTCTTTTGACATAAACATTTGAAGCCCTTTGAATTCTATATTTCATTCGACCATAATTTAAGTCTGTAACCAGTTATTTTTCTATGAAAGCAATTTATGTGCGACTTTTCTTCTCTTTTTTTGGTGTGTTTTTGGCTTGCTTCATCTGCTATAGTTAGGAGTTATAAACTTTTAGCTTTTTACAAAAATCCCGTGACACTTTCATTTCAACTTTGTTTGCAATTGGCTGATCAGTCAAGTAATTTTTTTGTGATGTAATATTGTGTTATTGTATTGCTGCCGTTGTTTATTTTGTAATTTTAGTGCCTTATTTAATATATTATTTTTAAATATGTTCTTATGTATTTTTTTTCAAATGTGTGTTATTTCAATTTGGGGCTGCAATCTTTGGGTGAATTAAAATTTTCCTTTACACAAGAACTTACGTTCAAAGACCTTACTTTCTCCTTCCAGGTTGGTTTTCTATCACTACTCCATATTGTATAGATTCGTGTGTTTGCATGTTCTTTTTTATTTGTCAATGAATTTTCATGATGCATTATGATGATTTTAAATGGTAGCTTGATCCCTCTATTTTTTTTTTACATTTTTATAATACAGACCATAAGTAGGTGGTAACGACGGAGATTAACACAGAAACACATACTGCACTCAACTTGCTGGTTATATAAACTATAAAGCATTTTTACCTTTTTATTCCTTAGATCAACTAAAGAATTTTCAAACCTTATATCAGTTCCTTTTTCTTGAGAGGACTGAATTTATCTCATTCCAAGAATTTCTTTCAATTGATAATCAAATTCCTATAATTTTAGGATGGATCAAGCAGAGACTAGTAGGAGAAATAGAATGTCGAGAAAGGGTACTATGTCAGATTGTCAAGCGCATTCTAGCCATCCTATAAGAAATACAGCCTCCTCATCTACTCTTTATATTCCGACTTCCGAACCAATAGATGTTCATGAACACCAAGACAATATTCAATTGGAAACAAATTTGATCGATTCCAATCCAGCTGCTCGAGACCTTGGTCTTCCCTCTTACAGCTGTAAATTCTGTGGCGCATACTTTTGGTTTGCTGTACGTCTTAAATCAATAGGAGTTCAAGTTCCTATTTTCTCGCAATATCGCCGCCAAGGTCGAGTTAGGATACCACGACAACGAGATCCACCACAGCCTCTAAACAGGCTCTTTTTATTATAATGGAGATAGGTCCTCTAAGATTTTTCATTCCAATGTGAGGCTATACAATTCGATGTTTGACAGAGTTTACTGTAACATTGTGGGGAGCAATAGCTGAAGAGTTTGACAGTGAAGAAGCATCTCGGCTTGGAGAAGAAGAACCTGTTATAAAAATTCTATCAGCTATGACAGTAAGATCATATAACGGTAAGTAACAAGCGTCAACCTACAAGATTTAATTATAAGTTTCAATAATTACAAAAATATTATTCTAAAATGTTAAATTCGTTTAAGCAAAAATAACACTGTCAAGCACTTCAACAACGAAGATTTACCTCAACTTTGAAATTGAAGAGGTTTACGAGTTTCGCAAGCTGTAAGTTAAATACTTAAGAATGTTATACAATTATATTCAATTTCATATTAAAATAAAAACTCATAACTCACATACAGTCATATTATCTATACAGTATTTCAAATCCTAATTACACCAACACACTCAGAAGCACTACCGAAGATGAACGTCGTCTATCAATAGTTGACACCCCAACTATGAAGACAATTATGGAGTTGCTGTTACTGGATAAAGTAAATGGCAAGGTAAACATTCAGAAAAACAATAGAGTTGACAATGAATGAAAAAGTAATCTATTTGTCCACATATAAAATGTGTTTTGTACTATATGCAGGGGAAAAAATTGCAGCACAACCGTAAAGGATGTTGACAATACAAGGGGATGGTCGTACAATGCGTGTGCCAAGTGCAGGTCTGGAGTATCAATTGTCAAGGGCAACTTAATATGCAGGAGCTGCAAACCAATAACAAGCTTGCCTATTCCATGGTAAGTTAACAAAGTGTTACCTGGTAATACTTTATGTCATGTCAATATGCATGTCCATCATTTAGACTCAGATATGCACATTGATGTCTAGAATTTAGGAATTGGAATATATATGAATCTCATTAAATTTTTGGGTTGATCCTGGAAAATTGAAAGAGGTAATGTCATGATGATACTTTGAAGACATTCTAACTTTTAGCTTTTGTAGTTATTTGTCTATGAGGTGGGGTTCAACCCTTTCTTATTTTCACGATCATTCACCTTAATTTCAAAATGAAAATTCTCTAGACATTTCCCTCTTTTTCAGGTCAGTGGTAATTTCTCTGAGGTAAAGATTGGGTCAATGGACAGAGCATCGGTGGCTATTGGGCAAGTACTTCTTGCCTCTGTATACTACTGATATTCCAACTAAACCATAAAAATAAGAAAGCTGATTATAGTACTTAGATTAACATTGCCTTATTATGGAATGGTCTCTCCTCTGTTATATTTGTTCTCCTGATCTGTTAGGCATAATTATCATTTATTGTTGTAAAATCATTGATTCAATCCAATTTTTATTTTCTCTGTAACTGGACCTTTGTCTTTTCCAGAAGTTATTTAATTTGCTGGAAAACAAATTAGTGCGTAAAATGTTATTACAGAAGGAGAGGTTGGAGACATCCTTGATACTTGCTTGCCGGTGACTGAGCTGGTTTGGCTCCTGATGTATGCTTCTTGGCTTGAGCATTGGAGTCTTGATGAGTTTGATTTGTTTCAAAAGCAGGTAATCTTTACATTTGTTGTAATTCTGAATCTTTAATTGTGTTATGGAGACATCGAGCGCTTTTGGTTCTTTTGGAAGAGAATGTAGGATATTTGCAGTGGCAAACCGCGTGAATGAAGTGTCTATTTATATTCCAAGCACCAACTGCGAGTACCTCAACTAAGCCTTAGTCTGGAAGCATTGTCTCTCTGGCCTTATTTTTAGTAGCTTCTGCAAGGTTTATTTTTAACCGTGGCTTTTGTCAATTATTTGCGGTTTGTAGAATGATGATATTTGATTACCTCTTAAGATTTATGAACCTTTATTTGCTTTCAGGGCTACGGTACGACAGAAACTGTGGTATTGTTTCGATAGAAAATCCAAGGGTTGTTAGCAACCAAAATTTGATCAGTTGATTAAATTTGTAACTAACTGTCTTTATGTTTTGTGATGTTTTGTTGTTAGTTAAATGAGGTCCGAGATTCTTCCTTTCTAAACCCTATTTTATGTGACAAAATGGGATCATCAATTATTCATATTTTTAGTTTGATGACATATTACCTGGATGGCTAAAACTCTAAACTCAACCTCTTTATATTAGCATCGTTGAAATGTGACACAAATGAAATATGTTTATTTTTTCCAATCTATTTGACAATAACTGTTAAACCCAAAATGAATTTTCCAGGCTTTCATAATTGTTTGCCTACAAATTTCCTTTTGTTTTTACTTTTTAGATTTATGGCCAATGATGAAGGAACTAAACTGGTACTTACTCTTCAGTGAAGAAGTTAATAATCATGTGAAGATTCTTATAGAAAATTTGTCTACTGCTTTTAATAATTATTAGAGCAAGGAAGAATTCGTGAAGTAGCATGTCATCTATGGCACTCAATATTTTTTCTCGCTAATATAGTTCTCTATCCCTAATTCTTCTATTCACTGAAAAATTATTACGGAAATATCAGAAGGATAAAAAAAAAACCTTCTGCATGGATGGGAAAAATAATAATTATGATTTTGCATGTATAAAGGTAGCATAAGACTCAACTGCCTCTCTTCTTCTATCTCAGTCCATCAAAACAATCGAGCCTCTCTCCTTCAAACCTTGAGTTTTGCTTCAGCGAAATCATTGAACCTCAACTGTGTTCTTCGATGGCTTCTCTGAAAGGTTAGTTTTGTGGTTTGGGTTGTCTTTTCTTCACCACAACAGATCCGTGTATCTATTTCATGTATTTTCTTTTACTATGTCTAACTTCCTTTTCATCCATGCATCTAATTTGTTTGATGGGTAACTCCTCTCTTACTTGGGCTATAGCTTGGCCTTTTTTGACTGATTGTTTACCATGGCATGTTTGCTTTAACTGGCATTTATTTTATTCCTTTTTATGTTCAGAGGAAGAGCTTCTTTGGTTGCCTCTGCTGAAATATTTTTTCCTCAGCTTTTATTCTTCCCAAATCTTTCAGAACCACTCACTGTGAATTCAGCTTCATTGATGATGAAGAAGAGACAACAATGGGATCGAAAAGTGAAAGGTAAGGGACTCTATTATGGCTCAGCACAAGTTTATTTCATTTATAGAAGAGCTTAACTATAGAACTCAACTTGGGGCTCATTTAATATAGAGACTCCTATGTGGCCCCCTAAAAATCTTGAGTGGCTGCCAGAGGAAACTTTTGAATCTTGGCTTGGCTTGGCTCATTGTTGCAACAACAATGATTTCTCAGCTTTTTCGCAGAGTTCTTCCTGTTGTACATGTCCTTATCTATTTTCTATTGGAGTTGGTATTTTGGTTATGATTAGTTTTGTTCCTTCTACTGCGCCGTGTGTGATTTGTATCTGATTTTTTTTTACAGATGGTGTAGTTAAAAACATATTTCCACTAACCTGTTCATCTTTGAATCAGTAATGTAGGTAAATTTCCCATTATGATTGCTTTCAGGCTATGCTCTCATCTATTTTGAGGATATATCGAGATGCACTTAATGCTGATATGAAAATTGCTACAAAGAACGCAGTTTCAGAGTTGCTTCCTTTTTTTATTACTCTATACCAGACCTGGAGTTTAATTTTATTCCCGTAGAGTGAACAGGGGATTCTACATCAGGTAATAAGTCTTCGATATTCTCTCATATGCATGTCAAGACTTCTATCATAAGCATCTCAATATTCAGTAGCAAAATGTCATAGTGTAAAATTTATATATTTACATATTACTCTGCAGGGATGGACTTGCCTCAATTCGACCATCACCGAAGTATGTGATCCTTCTTTATTTTCTGTTTGCTGATTTAGTGTTAGTGTTTGGTTGTGTTTTTCCCAGGCAAATGGTCTCTCATTTTTCTTATAATCTGGGTTTGTTTGTATGTTCCTGGTCAAATCATACATGATTATGTGAATATGTATTGCAGCTGCGGTGGCATGGGAGTAGAGGTGGTACCACCACAGGCTAATGAAGTTTGATTGAAGATTTTGTTCAATGCTCTGTGTCACACTGATGTCTACTTCTGGGAAGCCAAGGTAACAAACAAAACTCATAGTAGATCATGCTTATTCTACTTAACTGCTCTTTAATTTGTTTAATGAGAGTGAAATTGCCATGCCCGTTTTACTTGGTCACTGAAGTGTGCTGCTCTAACTCTGATTTTCATAATGTTTTGATTAAAATTATTTGTGTTGATCTTTGTTTTTCTTCATCTCATTTATGACATACAAATGATAGCTGGAAGATATTTGGGAAACTTTTGATGCTACTGAGGAATCAAAACCGGCAGCAATGCCCAAGAAAAAGGAATCTAAATATTCGTCTGAGAGTGAATTTTCCAAAGAGAGCAACTCAGATGATGACGTGAGTTAATTATACAGCTTTATCATATAGGTTAAATCATTTTGTAGTTCCCTTCCTTTTCCTTTTTGTTAATTTTTTTAGATAAGTTATTTAGTTTCTTTGAGAAGGTTACATGACTACAATGTCTTGCTAGAAAGGATTCATTTTCATAGTCATATGTATGACAATATCTGTAATTAAGGTTGGGATCATGTTTTAGTTTTCTTTCTAAATAAACTAAATCGTAGGTCACTTGCCCATGACTATATTATTTTGCTTTCGAGAAGTTAATTACATAGTTTATAGTGCTTTTTGGATTAAATTATACTTGGTAATGTTTGGTTCTTCTCTTCATTTATCAAGGAATATCTTTGTTACACCTTTTTCTTTAGAATCATGGAAGTTTTTCATGAATCGCTAGATGAGGGCTAATAATACACTATCTCTTCATGCCAAAGTTACAACAATTACATTGGACAAAACTTCATCAAAGACTGCTGTGTTTTCCCTCCTTTATCTTGCAGTGTATCATATGATTAGCTCAAACAAAAATAAAAAATTGTGGAAAGAATAATTAGCATTGCACTGGCCATTGGCGCGTAATCTGCGGTAAGGTTCTAAAATGCATGTTAAATCTCTCCCCTTGACTTGGTTATTTGATTACTATAAAAAACTTATGTCTTCTGGTGTATCCACGACATATGACTATGTTTCTTGATTAGATGCCATTGAGCTTGATTTAATGTGTCATGTTTGACGTTTATGAGGGTAGTACTTACAAAACTATATCATATTCGTAATTATACAATGTACATCAAGGTTTCACTGTTCAACTATGAAAGTATTGTAAGTCTTCCTTCTCTCCCTTATTTTCTTATTTTCGCATATGTTATCATTTAGAGCCAATTTTACTTTCTTTCAAGGTTTTACTATCATTCTCTTTAATGTTCTTGTATAATTTTTTTGTCAATAATGTAGACGCTTCCATCATGGATAATATTTTTGCCAATAATGTAGACCCTTCCATCATTTTTACAAGCCATGAAAGAGTAATATTCCTCTCATTCATTCATCCAGCAGTGTATCAAATTGCATGATTTCAAAGTTCACTAATGTCTTTTTCAGATTTATTTTTGATTAGTTTTTTGCACATATTGGTTTGCATGTGTGGGGAAATAGAGGGTATAATTTCACCTTTATAAAGGATTGCTGGAACAAGATAAACATTTCAACATCATAATATTGGTGAAGTATTCTCATGATTTATTCAAGTACTTGATTTTATCTTGAGAAGAAGTAATTTCACAATTTTTTGTTATCCAAAATGTAATATTTAGATTCTTTTCAAGGCCTTAAATTAGTGTGCTTTATTAGAAGGTTATGTTGTTGATGTGATAATCGATACAGGCTATGCTTGGGTCAGTCGATCTACAATTTGAAGATTGTATGAGAGGAGAAGAATCGGCTTACAAAATCAAGTTCCATGCTTGGGTTACAAGGACAAGGGGGAGATTTAACATGCATTTTAGAACCTTATGGCCAGGGGTTACAAGGACAAGTTCCTGGGCTGGGCTGGATTCGATGTTTATATTTCTAACAAGATAACTACATAGAATTCTAGAATTCCTCTTTTATGATTATTCATATCTTGACTTTTTATGAAACTAACTGAACTTCTCTAAGTGAGATGGAAAGAGATGGATAGGGCTGGGAGCACAAGCCAAGTTAACTAGAATTTTTTTTTGCCTCTTCTTTCTCTATTAGAGGATTTCCTATTTCTAGGGTGATTGGGAAATTTATGTTGTTTTTGTGGTAATTGATATTTGCAGTTGCAGGTGAGATGAAAAGGGATTGATGCGGATGGGGAGCGTAGGCAAAGTTACGAAAAGATTAGATGGTGGTTTTAGATGGGTGGGGTAGAGTTAATCCTGATCAGTATAACTACATAGCCCACTATTGACTCCTTCAAACATGTTGGTTTCCTCAGGAATGCGGATGGATTCGATTTTTTCCCCTCTGCTGTCCCTTCACTCTTTGTTAGAGAATTTCCTAAATGATTCTCCTTTTCTCATCTCTCAACTTTGCAATTCATTATTTTATATGAACAGCGCCTGTGAAATTTATGAAATATATTTTTATAAGACTTTATTCTCGCGTTAATTATGTTTGTATTTTTTGAAAAAAAAATTGGAGTTCTTTTGTTGCATCTTTTTTGTCCTTTTTTTTCAGCCAATTATTTTTTGGCTACTGTGTGCATCCTTAGCAATTGTGAGTGAGGGAGATCATGGGTTTACTACTACCATTTTACAGTACTGATTTTATTTGGTAATGGTGGGTTAGAGAGGAAAAAACGCGGGATCAAATGGAGCCTTTCATTCTCTTCGGCTTCTTTTGTTCGATGCTTGATTCTTACTGGGTGAAATTAGGGTCATTCTTCTCTATTTTTGTTTTTCTTTTTAAACATCTAACTCACTTTAATGGGCTCCTTTCATCCCTATAGTGTGGCCGTGTGTGACTGGAAATGAGAATGAGAAAAAAATAAATTAAGTAACTTTTGTTGCATGGAATGTTGATTTCTATTGGAAATCTTTGAATTTATGAGTCATCATTGACCATTAGTTTCATTAATCTTTGAATTTATTGGTATGACTCAATGTTGTTCCTAATTCCTATTATTCTTTATTTCACCTTTTTAGCAACTATGGGGTTTTTCTTTTACTTCCAGGATTGACTTGCCGTTTCTTTGGTGTGCTATTCATGTTTTGGCAGATACTTACTCCACAAGGTATAGATGTGAGTCAGCATAACCTCCTTTGCTGCAATTAATTACTATTAATTACTGTATTCACATGACAAAACCAAGTCTTAATATAAACTGATCAAAACCTCCCTTAGCCACTCCTGCACGCCACTTTTCTCTTATTGACCTTCTCTGCCATTCACTTTCTCTCTCATGAACCTTAATATACATTTATCTTATGAGAATTTAAAACTGCATTATATAGATGTGATAAAAAATTTATAAAAAAGAAAAAAAAAGGAAAAAAAAAACACGACCGGAACATCACTTGGGTTACTACCATAAGAGCTATTATGAAGCATCCAATTATGATCCAATTTTTTTGATCCAACTCTTTTATTCGCTGATTTTTCTCAAATTAAATCAAATAGACTTTGTAATCGTTGTGTTTTTTTATACATTTTTTTAAAAAATTGCTCAATTAAAAGATTTTAAGCATCAAAAACATTAACCATAAAATTTATCACACATTAAAATCTTCATTAAAAAAACACAAAAAAAAAAATACTTAGAGCGTGTTTGGAAATTATTAATTTTTTTAGTTTTTAAAAACGTTTTTGAGTATAGTTTTCAAAAATCATTTTAGGAATAAAAAAGTGTTGACAATTCATTTGGTTTGTGTTATTTAATTGCGTTTTTGGAAATCGAAAAAATGAAATTGAAATTCAACTGAAATTCTTCCAAATGAAAATGAAATTCATCAAAATTAATCTCAAATTAATCAAATCGGGTCAATAATAGATCCGATTAAAAAAATTGTTTCGGGAATATACAAATATGGACATCTACAAAAAAAAATCATAAAAAATATGGACCCGGGGCAACGCCCGGGTATCTCACTAGTTTTATATAAAGCTTATCATCAAGTGATAGCCAAAATCTTGTTGTCTTCATCCTGATCTTTTGACCTTCAATTTTATCCTCAAGAAGTATTTCCATATTTTAAATAATTCACATAATCATCCATTCAAGATGGAGTTAGAACAACACACATCACCTAAATCCCTGTGCTTAGCTCCATTTGGACACTTATTTCAATGGTTCTTTTAATACTTTCAGCTGATAGTGTTTTTGATGCCAAAGCTGCAAGTGCGTTATCATAGGCATTTTGTCTCTTCAATACCTTTTATATCCAAGCAATTTTCTTAACTTCACATTTTCCAGTGCTAAGTAGCTTATTATAGTTTGATGTCTTGCTACATATTCCCTTTTCAGATGTCCCACCACTTGCTGTGAGTCTGAAGTGATCTTGAGCACAAATGCCCCTAAGTACCTAGCATTCTTTACTCCCATTAAAGGAGGTTCATACTTTGTTTCATTATTTTATGCCATGAATCCTAGTCTAACAGCCTGCTCAATAATTATCCCAGAGGGTGTCCTGATCAGGATCTCCACTCCAGCTCCCTGGTTTGTAGATGATCCATCAACCTGAACTTCCCATCGGTCTCTTTCACCAGTATACATACATTACACATCCATTGCTTTTTTCCTAGAGAATTCAACTACGAAATTAGCTAGTACTAACGTAGTAGCTCGAGACAGCTCTAATAGGATAATAGGTATGCACTCCTATTGCATGAGCCAGAAAGTAATGTCGTAACTTCCTTGAAGCCATAACAAGAGCCAGAATAAGCTATTCTAGGGGAGTGTATCTTCCCTCTACTCCAACTAATATTTTACTAACGTCGTACACAGCCTTCTGATTTTATCCATCTTACTGAACCAAGGCTACGCTAACAGTAAATTTTGATACTACTAAGTATTAGGTCAAATCTTCCCTCCACTTTGGTGTAGCGAGAAATGCATGTGATTGTAGATCCATTGTAGATACTCCATCAATGGATATTAAGTACCATTGAAAAACTAAAAATATATTGTTGAAATATCACTGTCAGAGATATAATTGCACATAACGAGATGGTCTTAAAACACATATTTATGTGTCAAATGGTATTGACCCATTAACTAAATCTATAGCTAGGGATGCTTCTTTTCGCAAGCCATATCTCTAAGATTATATAAGATGTGATTGTTTTGATTGTTAGACTATTTATTGTTTTACAAATTCTTGTATCCAATAATTATTTTATGGATGTTCATTTTATGATTTTTATTTGTGAAATAACTTGTGCGACATTGAAAGTATGTCATTAGGCAATATTGGCTCACTCACATGAGCAATAGCCTTTAGCACAGTGGGAGCATGCAGAAATGAGATCATTTTGAATCTTGACACTCGAAAGCACTGGGAACGTTAGAGTGTACAAGACTCGAATGAATATCGCCTTAGTAATAGGTAAGATGAGATTCTTTTCAAAATAGTTGACAATATTGATTCTTAGTCTTTCAAGAGTGAATTGATCCATGTTTCCTCATCATGTGAGTTTTGATATTTCTTACTTTAGAGAAATCTAAATTTGTATCATTGGTTGACTTATGACTGTGTAATGAAGCTATGAAACAATATTTGCTACTTTTGCATGTATCTAATGGTCAAGAAAAGATGCGACCTAATAGAGCATAGCTAGGAAAATGAATTGTTTTCATATCTATATGACATGAGGGCTAGAGAAAAAATGTTGTAGAATTACACATGTTACTTATATTCATATGACATCAAGCAATAATACCATATGTGACTAGATTGCGAATATATGTATTTAAACTCGATGACAAGCATTTGGACTCTTCAAGGGATTGAGTAATGCTTGGTCGGTGCAACCAAACAAGTTTGGGGTATATCATAGTACACAACATTAACACTGTTACGGTAAACTACTTTTGTGGCCCAAATGGATTTCTATATTGAAGATACTATAATGTGTAAACTTGAGGTCACACTGCTCATTTACCTATATGAAGATTTGAATAAGAATGGCATTTGATATAAACACGTTTAACTAAAGGAATTAAGCCCATAATGAGCGAGTGAGAGTATGTTGGCATTTTGGGTTGGACCGTCATGATGGAAATGAACCAATTAGAAGCCCAATTGATTGATGTCTTGGAGATAACAATGAATTGAATTAAAATAAGTCAAATCCTAATTAAAGATTTGATTTAGGATAATGTAGAGTCCATCTAAGATATCAACATGCATACAATCCTAAATAAATTAGAAAACTAATTGTTGCCTTCATATTGGACTCTTACTTCTCCCTCTATAAATAGAAAAGATGTAGAGAAAAGAAAAAGGAAGCCAATAGCATTATTGATGATGGTGTTTTGAGCATAGGCTTTGGATATGATGTTTCATAGTCTAAGTCTTGAACCGCTTGTATAAGCACATCTTTATACATACTCAAGAGTGAGATTGAGTGTTTGCAGGTTATTCAAATTTGATCATTGGTACTTGTGTTGTGGATCATTTGGATCTAGTCCAGTATTAGATTCACAACCTCGAGTAGATCCTCCAAGTTTGGTAAGTAGGTGATTTTGCAACACATGGGCTTCCCGATGCATGGAGATCCTCGGAGATGAGTAGACGATTTTAAAGGACCGCACTAGTCGGTAAAACCCACGTCCTCCTACATTATGCAAAAAAATTATAATATACGATAGCATATGGGCCTACCAAAAAAAAAGTAGAAATAATAATTGTGTTGGGTGAATTGCATCTTTGCTTGTTTGGTTAAATCTGTTTTTAGTTATTCTAGTTACGCTTTTGTTAAGTCTAGTTAATTACGAAAAATGTTATACAACCAAACCCATATAAACCTTTTTATTATAACATCATATTTCATTGTAAACTTATAATAGAATGTTATATTCCATTGTAAAGATTCGAATTTTATTTAATATTCCATTGTAATTGTACAATGGAATATCATATTTAACTGTAATTTTTCATTGTAACATTTCGTTCTAATATCATATTCCATTAAACACTTACAATGATATATATATATATATATTATATTATATTATAAGTTTTACAATGGAATACAATGTTACAATGGAATGAGATATATTTATCATCACTGGTTAATTATTGTCTACTTATGTCATTTCCTTCATGGGTTGTTTAGTGTTTGCCCATGTTATGTTTTCAGCTTAATTTTTTTTTATTTGCACCCCTATTTTGAATCCACTCACCGAATGGAACCCAACCTAGACTTGTTACATCACATTATGTTCAACAACTGACTTAGCTTGAGAAAAATGCATGTGAGATCCTTTTTGTTCTTGTGTGATTAAATTAAAAAAATAGAATCAATGATGATCGATAATTGCTAAAAAGAAAAAGAAGTAATGATGAGAAAATTCATTATTTTGGGGGGAATTTTGGTAAAATGACCCATTTTGCAAACATTTTTTTATTGTTTAACCCTTTTTTGAAAAAACTTAACTTCTAACCTTTTTTACTAAAGAAATGTCTTATATGCCCTCCTTCCAATACTTCCCTCCAAATCAATAAAACATGTAATTAAAAAATTTAAAAACCAAACCAAACTTGTAGTAAGACGAACGAAAAGGGAAATAACCCATTTTCGACACCATTACTCCTGTATCCATCACTCTATTGCATCGACCACTCCCATTCATTCTTCTATCAACGTGTTCGTCCATTACGTCTATCAGTTGAGCATACATAGATAAGCCTTTTTTTTGCCGATTCTGTCTACTCTTGATTTCCTGTTGATGAAATCGATTTGAAAGAATGAGAAGGAGTATGGCCCCTGGGTCTACTCATTATATGAAATGAATGATTGCATGTCCCTTGTTCTTGGTTGTTTGCTGATGTTGTAGTTGTGTGCATCATGTCATGTCATTTGGGTTATGGTTGAGTTTTGCGGTTTAATTGGGTTATAAAGGGTATTACATTGTTAATTAAATTTAACTATTCTAGGGTTTATGAAATACAAATTTCTCAAGTTTTAGGAATTTGGAATTGAATGCATGCTACAAAATAAGATGTTCTATGGAGCAGTTGTTGTTTTGGTTAGAATAATCTAGGTTTTGTTTAAAACAGTATTGTTGAGCAAGTACTGTTTAGTGTCTATTTTTGTTGAGTTGTATGGGGTATTCGTTCTAGGGTTCATGCAATAAAATTTAGATTTTGTTATTGAGTTATCGGGTTTGTTATCATTGTTTGTGTAGAAGGATTTTGTGTGATGTGCTGAAGGAGTTTTAAGAGTTGTATGTTTTGCTCAGGTTATATGTTGAAAACTTTTTGGATTTATATGTGATGTGCTGAAGGATTTTTCATTTGTTCCCAAAATATTTTGTTTAGTGCATGTTAGCATTATTGTTCAGAGTAGAAGATGATGTTTAGAAATAGAATAATAGAATTAATTTAGATCATTATTTTTTTTGTTTAGAACATTTCAATTTTTGTTTAGAACTTCAATGGTTTTGTGTAAAAGAGCTAAGCTTTTTGTTTAACAATTTATTTTTTAAGCACTTTTGGTTGTTTACTGAGTTGTATGGGGTTTTCGTTTGGAGGGTCATGCAATGTTTTGTAATTGAGTTATGGGATTTACCATTGTTTGTGTAGAAGGAGTATGTTTTGGTTTGGAGGTTTTATGTTGAAAACAGTCTTCATTTTTGTGCTTTGTGCAAATGATTTTGCTTACTTCCCAAAGGATTTTGTTTAGTTCAGGCAAGAATTCTTGTTTAGAGTAGAATATGATGTTGGTGTAGATAATATGTTTCTTCGATTAAAATAGCTTTAATTTTATATGTCATATAATATATTTTTTTTATCAATTTTGGTTTTTTGTTAGGCATTTAATTTTACCATCAGTGAATAACAGTTCAGAGTTTGAATTCTAACATTTTTCATACACAATTCTTTTTTTATAGTGTAGACTAAATGGAATTCAAGATTAGAGAGGAAGACAGATTTCCTTTAAAGGTTGCTAACCTTTGCAGGCTGAGTCAAGCATCAAGTGTTATAAGAGAAGAGCTTGACTGCTCTAAACTGCTTGGACCAGTTTAGAAATTCCTATTTTGGAAGGTTCCTCGACATCGAGGGACCAAAAAACAATCCTCAAGTGATCCACAAGGTTCTCCTTTGTCAAGTGAGAGCTCGGAAGGAAGAATGGTTTTTAACCTTTGTGGGAAAAGGTTGTATTCTCAATTAGGGAGTTCAACCTAGTTATAGGGCTTAGGTGTTCCCCAATGCCAGAATTAAATTCGTTACCAAAACCTGGTGATTTTGACATTGTTAATACTGTGTTTGAAGGGAAAAGTCTCATTACATGAAATGAACTAGAAGAAAAGTTCATTGCATGTAATGAGGTAGGGAAAAAGTTGATGTTGGCACTGGTCTACTTTGTTGAGTCGTCTTGCTTGGAAAGGAGAGGAAGCTTTCCATCGACCTCAACTGGATGAAATTGGTCCCATGGGGGACTTTAAGTTTTACCAAAACTTTAGAAAGACTCCATGGAGCATTGGTTGGGAGAGTAGAGAAGTTTAAACAGAAGGGATTGAAGATTGACTTCTATAGCCTTGTGGGCTTCCCCTATGCTTTCCAAGTAATGGCCCTGGATATCATAGTTTTATTAAATGTTTAGAATTCTATCTTTTATGATTAGAAATCTTATAGCTATGCTTAGAACTTATAGGGTTTAGTATAGTTATGTTAATTTTATTTTGGAACTCATACACTTATGTTGTTATATGATTTAGATATCGACTTATGATGCTATTCCTTAGCTAGGTATTTTTTTGCTTGGAGGGTTGGAGACCTACATCCTCGAATGTTAAGATGGACTCCAACTACATCTTCCAAACCTGCTGCGGTTAATTAAGTTCTGGACATGGATGACCTTGAGGTCAATGTTAATCTACTACCATCGGTGACTGAGACTGAGCAAGACTACACACTGTGACATTGTCCCAATATCTGTGAAGCAAGCAGTCTTCAAGATTCCCAAGCGCATACATCTAACGGGTGTTCATCAATCTACAAGCTTGCATAACGATAGAAAAGGTGAAGAGAAGTCGGTATGTACAAATGGTTATGTAAATACAATTTTTACTAGCATGTTTAGCATATATATATATATATATATATATTCATTATTGAGAACATATAATTGCATAGTTGTTAATAGACTGGAGAATCTGGCATGTATAAATGTATTTTTGCCATCAATGTTGGGAACGGGAATATTATGTTTAGAACATTGATCATTATAATTAGAATTAATCAGTTAATGTTGAGAACATATAATTGTATATTATAGGATGATGGAGTTGAAGAAATTGATAGGGTCATACATGAGAATTTGAGTGCAATGGAAAAGAGGCTTGAGAAGAAACTTGAAGGTAGGAGTAGAAGAATTATGAAGAAGATGGAGGAGATAAATGCAGATATTCAAGACCTCGTCAAAGGTAGAGTCAAGGATGATGTTGTTCAAGAGAAGGTGGTTGAGAAGGAGAACAAGGTGTGGAAAATAAATGTGGTGGAGAAGAAGGGAGTACAAAAGATGAAGGGGAAGCAACATCATATTCCAAAGTCTTCAAGGAAGACAAGGACAATTCCTACTATGGAGACATTTCAGAGAAGGAAGTCACCAAGGTTCACACACCAACAAAGTGCGGAACGAGCTATCAGAGAGATACTTGAATGTCTGAGGTCAAGGAAAAGGAGAAATATGGCTATGAAAGAAAAGGCCGATGAAGGTAGTGATACCAAGGAGGAGGAGAAGAGGAAGAAAAAATCAGACGATATAGTGCAATAGGTTATGAAGGATTTCCAAATGGAGGTTGTTGCTGGGAGGGAGCAAGTATTATGGGTGGAAAAGTTCATAATGGGAGGGATGATAATGGGGCGGGAATAGGTAGTGTAATACCCCGCATTAATACGTAAAGTATACGTCATGATAGATGTTTAATTTTAATTAGCCTTTAGTTGTTGTGATGATAAATACGGATGAAACCATATGTTAGCTAAATACGGATACGGACGTACTAAAAGAGTTATGGAAGGAGGGCTATAATTGAAAAAGATGTAAACCTGAGTTGCTTGATAAAAAGTAAATAAATAACAATAATATACCAAAAACTAGAAATTTAGGATAGGTATACAAATAAATATATATATTTTATATTAGTTGGGCACGGGAACCGAGAGAGTGGAGAAACCCTAAAGGAAGATACAGAGAGAGACGGAGAAGGCGGCGGACGGGAAGGGCGGTGGGCGTTTCCGGCGACGAAATTGGTACAACGGCGACGAGCTAGTCGAGACGAAACCAAGGGTAGCAGTTTCGGATCGAACGGGAGGGGTTTTGGACGTCAAAAGCTGGACAAAGTGCCACGGCTGCAGAGGTTCACGGCGAGTTTCGCGGTTAATCCAGTCGTCGTTCAGGTAAAGAGGACCGGCGCACGACACCTTGCGATACCCTCGTCCGTTTGGTGCCGGTAGTGAAGGTCACCGTGCCGATCTGATGGACGACCCGAGAAGCTCCCTCACGGGTCTGCGATCCGGTTAGGGGGAGGGTAAACCGAGTTGAGCAGTTGACTGACAGAATTGGTTCGGGTCCTGTTGACCCAGATCCACTTCTGTTTTAATATAAATAAATAAATGGATGATTTAATTTAAGAAGGGTGGTTAATTAGTGGCACAATATTATGAATTTCAGGAGCAGGTACTAGTAACTGAAAAACTTCCGAATCAAAAAGGGACACATTGAGGTAAGTAATCTCCAACTGTGATACGGAACATTATGTGTGAAACTGTACTTGTGAAACTTTGGTACTGAAATTATGTGAAAGAGGTTATATGCTAAACTGTGAGATTGCGTTTATATTGTATGTATTATTTTGGGTTGCTATCTTGTATTGATTGTGAATGATTATTTAAGGTTATGCATTGCATTCGTTATTTATTGACATTTAAGGAAAAGGAAACGTTTTAAATAACCAGGTTATACTGCTACAGAGAGGGTGTACTGGAAAGTAAATGTTTTACTGTGAATGATTAAAGGAAACGGAGACAGGTTTATGGAAATTTGTGTAAGAACCCTATGGAAGGGTGTTGTATGGAAAATCCCGACCGGTTGCTCTGTAGCAGTGAACCTAGGTTAAGGGCCCTAATTAAGAAATTAAGATTTTGAAATGATGACCGGAATTGAGGCATTTATGTTGTATTTCAGCGAAGTTTGTTGTATGTACATTTGCATAACAATATTGCATTGAGATTGCTTGCTGGGCTATAGCTCATTATGTTCCGTATTGTAGGGAATAAGGACTTGAACGACTACGCTGATTTAGTGGTTGATGGTGGTGATGAGGATCCCCAGTAACGGTGCTCATGTGAACGGGACGGGATCGTGATGGTTATTTACTTAATTTTTCGTAATGATTTTTGAATAAGTTAGGAAACCCGGGATTTAGGGTCTCTATGGAATGTGATATGTATGTTTAATTAACATTGCGAACGTTTGGGATTCTAGGGGGTTGATATGGATGATTGGTTTGAGATAGACACTGCATGTTTATGAGACAACGGCCCAATAAGTACCGATATGGGTAATCTATGTTTTATTTTAATGATATAAATATTGTTGATTATGAGTGTGTCGGATATTTGTTATGGATACTAAGTAATTAGCAGGGTAACACCCAGTTCGCAGTAATTATTAGAGAGACAGACTTATGGGGTGTTACAGGTAGTGTCGGTCCAAAAGTTGGAGATGGGGTGGATGATAATAAAGGGGATGCAGATGAGGATGGAGCAGCTTGGGTGGGTCCAAAAGTTGGGGAAGGGGGATGCAAATGTGGAGGGATCAGCTACTGTGGGTCCAAAGGTTGGGGATGGGGGATGATAATAAGGGGGAAGCAGAAGCGAGTCCCAGCATTGATCTTATTGTGTATAACAGTCTAATGTCTTTGTTAGTGGATGCATCGCTTGTCATATCCAGTCCGCAGTCATCAGAATTTTTGAGAAAGGCAAAGATACCTGAACATCCGGCAAAGAGGGTTGTCAGGATAAGCAAATACGTAATGTCCCCTACACAGACCCAACTATCAAGAGACCTTATTGTAATCCCAAAACAATTCAATCCGCTGAGAGAATTAGATGTAGAGTGGAAGCAACAATTTTCGTCTTTCTATAATCACATGACAGAGCAACAGTATTTTCAGTTACCAACTTGCTTAGTTGATAAGAAATAGTTCACTGACCTACTGAGTGAGGAGAGCTGGCTGATGAATACGGTATGGAAGAGTTATTAATCTTCTATGTTCAATTACTATTACATTAACTCATTTATTATGCGCATACTGATTTCCTCTAAATTATATAAATTTGTGGATCTTATGTGTTGATTATGGTTTACTTGTAGAATGTATTTGAGATATCCTTTGTTTAATCAACCTTGACTGTCATATAAGATTCAATTTATAATCTGAAACCATGTGATTTCCTCTAGAACTACAAGATTACCTTTGAAATCATGTGATTCCTATAAAAAAAATAAAATTACCAGATTCATTTGGATTCCATCTGCAAGTGTTAGATATTACTTTTGATTCTCTAATATAGATCATGGCTAGTATTCACTTATGGTCTTTGCTCCTTGTATCTGCTCTTGTTTTAACTGTAAAGAGATGCCACATTTTTCCTATTTCTGATATTCATAGTCTTGGGTGAGTTGTTTGAGATGCTTCTCTAGTTCTTTTCTATGTTGCCCTTGGATCTCCAATTCACCACAATTCTGTAATCTGCTACTCAAGTACATATTCCATTCATAGAATTATAGTCCTTCCCTTCCCTTGCGGGCAGCACTTGAAGATCTCTCCTTTTACTCATATTCGAGATGAAAAAAATTTCTTGAACATCTTCAACATTCTTACTAAATTGTATTTTGTTGAGTAAGCCTAGTGTGAATCTTTTGGCGCTAGAAATTATCAACTACCAATTGATTCCACTCGCTAGTCAAACTAGAAAGCAAGCTTAAATTTCCTCTGAACCATGCGAATTACTCTAAAACCATTAAATTTGCTCTGAATCATTGTGATTTCCTTTAAACCATGTGAATTCCTCTCAAATCATTAGATTTTCACTTTAAACAATTATATTTCCTCTAAACCATATAGATTTCCTCTAAAACATATGGATTTCCTCTGAATCACTGTGATTACCACTAAATCATAAAATTTTGTGGATAACTCTGAATAAATTGTTATTATAAATTTTTTGGATTTTCTCTAAATAAATTGATATTTTATCCCCATGAATGTTTTTTATGGCTAACTTTGAAACTGTATTTTGTTATTTTATGCATGTTATGTCGTAGCCAACATTTTTCACAGAACTATAATGGCAAAAACAAGAGGTAATTTATTCCAAAATCGTAATACATCTTTGATCATTTGTGAGGCTTATATTGCTCGATCTTGTTTTATTTCATAGGTATCAAGAACATCCCAAAAAATAAAGGGAAACATCAGAGGAGCAAAGGAAGAAAAGGAACTATACAGTACAATTTCGCTTTACTGGTGCAATTAGGACATTATTGACAAGCCTTGAGCTAAAGGATGCTCACAAAAAGTTGCTTAAAAAGACACCATTCTAGAATTTGATGAAACATTTCATAGGGAAACAACCAGACATTAAGATAAGGAAATCAGATGATGCGACATTGGATTTAATTCGCACCTATGATGCAGCAAATGATGCTTTTGTTATTGGAAGAAACAATTTGAAGCTAAATGAGATCGACGTAACTTTGATTTTTGGTGTTTGTTTTGGAGATAAAGAAATTAGTTTGGCTCACAAAAAGAGACCAAATTCAGAATTCATCAATAGACGATTCGCTGACAACAAACTATTCAGAGGTGGACATATAAGAAGAGAAATTGATAAAATCATAGAAAACAACATTGGGGAAGAAATTATGGATGTGCTCGTCTAATACTACTCTATTTGTGCCAATCTCTTTTTTTTCCAATAAATGGAAACACTGTCGGATGGGGCTTCATGGAGTACATTGAAGATTTGGAAGGAATGAGGGATTACAATTGGTCAAAAGCCATATTGAACAACCTGATGAAATCAATTAGGAAGCACACAAACAATCCTGTCAATCTCACCGATTGTGTGGCGCTACTATTGGTAAGCAATACTATTAAACTTTACTATCTATTACTCAAGTACAATTATCAAGAGAAAGGTTTAAAATCCTGGAGACAAAAATGAAGGGATACCAAGCTCAAATTCTGAATCTACAAGAAAACAACAGTGACCTAGTAGAACAGCTGGAAGAAAAGGTTGTAGCACTGGCAGAAACAAATGACAGTAATATAAAGATTCATGCAAAAAGGAAAAAACTAAGAAGAAAAAGAAGAAGCTAAAAGAAGAATTAGAAGAATCAAGAAAAAAAAACAAAATTCTAAAAATGAAGTTGCAATCAAAGAAGGAGAAAAATAGAAAGTTGAAGGTTGAATTAGCAGCTATTGAAAAAACACCTCAAGTGATAGAATCTCCTTCCAAAAAAGAAGCAGCAACAACAAAAGAGGAACTGCAAACTCAATCTCCAAAATTGAGGGCAAGAACTCGAACACTTGTGAGAAATATAAAAACAAGGTCAAGAGTAGAGATTGAAGATCCTGACTCTCCGTATGATCTAAAAATGAAAAAGAAAGAAGGAAAGCAAGGAGGGAAGAAATGAATGTTGAATGATGGAGATGAACATGAGGACAAAATCATTGACATTGATGATTTTGTCCCAAATCCTAAAAATCTTGCCAAGAAGCGAAAGACAACACTACTCGAAACAGTTATTGAAAGTGACATTGTTCTAGTTGTTCTAGATGATAATGCTGTAAAATTTCTCAAATAAATCAAAGAAAAGAGAGGAATGGGATAATAACACTGAATTTGATATCTATTGATATAAATTTTGATTCGTATAAAATTGCAATTAACTACAATTTTTTTCAATGCAGTTCAATAATCTGGTCAGATCGCATAGTAGTAACCCTCCATGACATCAATTTGCTGAGGACAAACAATGAATTTAAAAACAGTGTATGTCAATTTCCTCTGAATTCGATAAATTCCTCTAAATCAAATAATTCCCTCCTAATCATATAATTTTTACTGAATATTATAAGTTCATATGGTTCTTATGAACAATCCTTTTAATAATCATAATAATTTATTTTCAGACCACGGTTTCCTCTGAATCCCAAAATTTCCTCTGAATCATATAATTCCACTGAATCTTAAAAGTTCTCTGGTTTTTATGACACATTAATAATCATACCAATTTATTTTCAAATAATTGATGGATATGCTGAGATCTTAATAAGAAAGCATAAAGAAGCCCCTGAATTTTCATTGTTCAGCAATGGCACGCTACCAATAACTTCTACAGACAACAAGCATAAATTTGAAATAATTGGCACTCAAATCAGAAACATTAACATTCCACAACAAATAGCAATAATAACCCTAAACCTTAACTTAAACCCTAACCCCTAAATTGTAAACCCTAAACTCTAAACCTTGCCCTAAAACACTTAACACTAAAACTAAATTAACCCTAAATACCCAAAATACCCTCAACCCCAAAACTGTAAATAAACTTTATTAACCATAAAATCGTACTCTAAAGCCTATTTAACCTAAACCCTAAACCCCACTTTAAACCTTAAACCATATCCCTATTTAACACATAAACCCTAAACCCTAAATATATCTAATCCCTAAACCCTAGACCCTATTTAACATAGAACCTAAACCTTAAAGGAGAAAGATTCGCTAAATACTAACGGGCTCGTGTATCGAAATTTCGTGTTGTAACCTAAAACATAACTGTTAAACTCTAAGAGGAATGGATTCGCAAAATCCTAACGAGCTCGTGTATCGGATTTCTGTGTTGTAACCTAAAACATAAGTGTTAAACCCTGAGGGGAACGGATTCGCTAAACCCTAATGAGCTCGTGTATCCGATTTCCATGATATAACCTAAAACATGAGTGTTAAAACCTAAGGGGAACGGATTCACTAAACCCTAATGGGTTCGTATAATGGATAAATCCTCTGGATTTCTTATAAATCCCATGAACTCTTGGAAATTATCTATAATTCTTAGAAACGTCTACATTTCATAGAATCATTTGAATAAGAGTTTTTTAACATGATGAATTATGCAATACTATTATGTATAAAAGTCCTATAGAATTCTTAAAAATCCTTTGTAATTCACACAAATCATTTGTACTTGACAGAAATCCTCTAGATTTCACAAAAATTCTCTAAAATATGTAGCTCCAATCCAAATGGCCTGTGAACGACTTCTACATACACAAATAATAAAATTTGAAATAATTGGCATTTAAATCAGTAAACGTTAACATTCCACACAAAAAATTACCTTAAAAATGATAAAATCATGTAAGAAAAATGTAAAATTAAAAATATCCTCTGAAACGTAACTAGATGCAATTTATATCCAGAATAACAGTTCACAATTTTTCAAAATTAAATCTAAAATCAATGAGTCAATACTCTGCAGTACAAGATCTCCTATTATGATAAGCAAAACAACCACACCTACCACACGTAATTCTCTTGGAAATAACCTCTGCACGTGAAGGAATCATCTTCTTCCTTGGCCTACCAGGCTACTTCTTACATAATGGAGGGACCACAACAGGATTTACAAGTCTATAATCTGGCTTGCCAAAAGTCGACATACGGAAAATAGGAATGGAATAACTTTGGATATAAGATTGAGCATGAAAATAGTTGTTTACAAAATCAAAAGGATTATCAGTGCTCTTTTGTAAAGCTGCTATGGCATGTGAGCATGGGAAACCATTGTGTTTCCACTGACCGCACGAGCATGTATGTAAAGAAATATCAACCACCATCGACGGATGTGAATGAACCTCAAAAATATGATCACTAGATGAGCTCACAACCCAAGCACGACTCTCTTTCAAGCCAATGTTATATCTTTTATCCATTTCTATACACAACACCGATGTCCACTTCAAGGCAACAGCTTTCCTACTAGAAATTTGATTCATAAGCTTCAATCTAATTCGATCAATCAAATCGGTGGTTGGTAAATGACGATAATCATGAATTTGAGAGTTAAATGACTCTGTAGCATTGGAACACATCTCTCCACAACGCATACCCATAAAATACGCATTACTCCAATTCTCACAAAGAATATCATTCAGAAAATCCACTACTCTTCTCCCGCCCCCATTCTTCAAATCCATTAACTTCATATGAAACATCTCCTTTGTTGGCGCATAGGCACATTCACAAAACTTATAAACCACCCTCTCCCTAAATACATTAGTCGAACCCCTCAGCTTATCCTTCAAATTATTCTTTAGATGTTGGAGACAAAATGAATGAAAAGCATATGGGAATACTTCATTCACCCGTGCAATCAGTCCTTTATTTTGGTCAAAAATGAAAGTAATAACACGGTCCAACAAAACTGCAGACAATTTTTCAAGAAACAGTGACCAATTTTCCATGTTCTCAAAGATAACAATTGCAAATGCAACAGAAAACAATCCTACAAAAAAAGGGAATCAACTAATAAAAAAAATCCTTTGAAACATATAGAAATCCTCTGAATCATACGTAAATCCTCTAAAAACTGCACAAAACATATTTAAAATGATGACTAGTTTGTAAAAAAAG
Source organism: Euonymus europaeus (assembly GCA_963580455.1). Taxonomy (NCBI): domain Eukaryota; kingdom Viridiplantae; phylum Streptophyta; class Magnoliopsida; order Celastrales; family Celastraceae; genus Euonymus; species Euonymus europaeus. The sequence goes on along the minus strand of OY756961.1, from coordinate 7,981,885 downwards.
GATTAAAAACTTAATGAATATAGGAAAAATTATAAACAACATAAAAAGCACATAATTTAAATGATATGATGTAAAAAATGAATTACTAACCTTGGTTACCATCTTTACCAGTAGCATGTACTTGCATTTCAAAAATGTACCATCCAAAAACAGCATTGGACGAAAGTAGTTAAAGCCCTTGCAACATGCACCAAATGCAATAAAATATCACTGAAATTGTCCAGTAACACTATCACAATCAGTGGAAAAATGACTCGTTGGATCCATATGAGCAGCTTGGTCAAAATACCAACGCGATTGATCAAATGATGAAGCAATATCTCCAAAAATTTGCTTCGTAGATTTTTCTACAGCAGACCAAGCAACATGATAACTAATTTCAAGGCCCTAGTTTGTCTTAAACTCATGAACAACATCAATCAGACGTATTAAAGGCTTTCCACGAACTTGTTCAAATATTAGTTTAGAAACAAATTCAGAACAAATCCTTGAATTTTTAGAAGTCCTCACAACAACACCACATGTATGAACATTATTCATAGTTCTAATATATACATATCCATTCGACTTCTCAACCGATGCATAAATCCGCCACAAGCACCCTTTTAATTCTTTAAAACTACATTTTACAGTGATCCTCTCCTTATCATTCTTGACATAATCATACTTGAAACCAACCTCAACTACATACTTTGCTAAAGCATTATGAAATCCAGAAATGCCACATTCAAAAGATTGACCAACCTCCCTAATAGCATTTTTCCAATCAGAACCTAACAAATCCATCTCGTGATGACCACAAAACTTCAAAAGTAAGTCATTCTCATTATACTCTGAAAATTGTAAATCAATCAACGAATCTGCATGTATAATTTCAGAACTTGTTGTTTCTTCAACTAACAATCGACCACTAGCATTAACAACAACCTCAACACGATCCAAACCACTAGTATGAACCAAATATAACATATTCTGCATATCCTTATCATTCTCCATGATACAAATAGTAAGGCCAGGTATATAATATGAAAATTTCACAATGGAACGAGACAACTCAAACCACTTTTGACGTACAAATTAAACCAACAAATCATATGAAAATGAACCTGGAAGCCTCTTAATGGCAGTTTGATTGCCATATTTACAAATGAACAGTATCACTTAAGACATAGAAAAACCTAGAAATGAGAAAATTCATTGTAAAATCAAAATCAACAAATATATAACTATAAAATCCTCTGAAGCCAAACTAAAATAGAGGAAATAGATAATCGTAGCAATACGATCAATCAAACATAATTCAAATAGTAAGAGATAATAAAAATCATTAACTAATTCTAAAACAAAATAAAATTCAACATTAATGATAAAATCAAGTTAACTAACATAATAAGTGAACTAACATAAATCATAAACAAAATCATTTGAATTAAAAATAAAAAATACTCCACAAATAACAATTCAAAACATTTAATGACAAATTGAGATAGTTCAAAACTCAAACAAACAATCGACAGAAATCCTCTAAAACTGTAGAAGCAAAATTATTTGATCAAACCTGAAAAATACTCCTAGGTCTATGAAAATACTCCAGAAATAACGTCTTGTATGTCCTAAATGTATGGATGTTTTCTTCGATTTCATCCGCAAGTTCGTCTTCTTGCTTCATTTTGTCTATGATGAAATCATCATGCCAACAATACAATTTAACTTTATTATCTGTACCCAAAATATTTTCTTAAAAATAAATCACAGTTTTCTTTATTACCATGTTCACTAGCACCAATTGGCAAATGGATACCGAATAGATGGTCCATATGGCAATGAGAGGGTTAAGATCTAGATGATTGTGTGATAGTGAAATGACTGAGTGGTGGAGTTACAAATGTATTGAAAGTATGATAATCGTTCTAGTTTAATTACAAATTTATAGTAGTAGACAGAAGAGTGATGTTCTTTGGCAATAGAATATATTCTCTGACAAAGAACATATTATTTGGAAACGAGTCAAAATATTCTCAAGGTATTATTGCACGTGTGAGCTTTGGTTAATGCCAAAACATCACTCAAAGTATTGTTGCACATGAAAATAATTATTTTCACTAATTTGGTAGCTTTTGAGCAATTATTGCTTCTTTTTCTTTTGAGAAATTATTGTTTATCATTGTTTCTTTTTTTTATTGAAATATTGAACATAGTGTGATCTAACAAGTCTAGGTTAGATCCCACCTAAGGCAGGGATGCAAATATATGCACCCTTTCAGCTTTTTAAGTGTTTCCAGCCTTTGTAGAAAATGTATGTTGTACTGTGGAGAGCTTTGGAGAATAGAAACCCTTGTTACTGTAGAATATTTTAGAGCATTTTTTTACTCACTTTGAACTAGTGTGATTTTACTTGTTTGACTCTAATTTTACATCAATAGTGGTATTGGAGCAGGCTGTAGATCTGGTGGAATGACTGTTTTTCAAGTTTCATTAGAAGTATCTCATCTTCCAGTGACAAAGTTTCCTCTTTTCTACCAGTTTCTAAGACTACCCATCTTGGAAGGTGAAAATGAAGATATTTTTATTTAAGAAAGACTATGACGTATCATGGTAAATGGTTATAAGGAACTCATGGATGAAATTGTTCTAGACACTGTGCGGTAGAAAGATGTGAACAACAAAAGCTTAACAAATGCCAAGGCCTTGTAAAGGTTACAAAATGGGGAAGAAAAACCATTTCTTCAAGAATCATTAGAGTTGGATATGCAAAAGAGTCATGGGGTATCATAGCCAAATAGTTTGAATAAGATCAAAAGACTAATTATCAAGCTACAAAACTTGAAGAGAGAGCTTGAAAACCTTAAAATGGTTGATTCAAAATGTATGGAAGATTTCTATGCCACGGTAATCAGTCTTGTTAATCAAATGAGAAGACGATGTCTCAAAGCAAAAAGTTGTGTAGAAGATGCTGATAAGTTTGCCTAAAAAGTATGATGTTTTTATTGCAACAATTGAAGAATCAAAAGACCTAACTATTTTAAAATTTCAGGAGTTGGTGGGCTCACTGGAACCATATGAATAAAGCAGACTTGGGCATGATGAACAAACTACAAACCCTAAAGTTAGTTTTCCAAGCTAAGCTAGCATTCAAAGAAGACACAAGGGGGAGGCAAACTAACTAGAAAAACATTGAAAAATGTGAGTTCAGACTCTAAGCCTCCTCGATGTGAAATTTGTAAAAGACTAGGTCATATTGGTAGTAATTGCTAGTTTAAGGGCCAACCTCAATGCCACAACTGCAAGAGATTTTGACACATTCAGAAAAACGTTTGATAGAAATGTGAAAACAATGCAAACTTTTTTGAAAACCAGTAAATATCCAAAGGAAAATTTGTTCTATGGTACTCAAGAAACCACAAGCAGTAAGCCTACTGTTTGGTACCTAGATAGTGGCTGCGGTAACCACAAGTCAGGTAATGTGGATTTATTTGAGTACATAGATTATACATTTAGCTCCAGAATAAGATTAGGAAATTGAAGTGTGACAAAAGCTATTTGAATACATTTATTTGTTCCTGCACTCAGTCACAACCAATTGAGTGTGGGAAAAATGATTGAGAAAGGCTATAAGTTGGTTTTAGCAAATGGTAGATGCAAATTTTTTGATAAGGATGATGAAGAAAGAGAACTAATGGATGTTCAAATGCAAGAAGGAAGAAATCTCCTGGTTGGTTTCAAATCTAAAGAGAAAGTAGCTCTGCTGGCTAAAGAAGAGATCAAAGTTACCAAACTAAGGGCTGGTGATTGGCTTTCCCAAGCTCACTGAAAATGCTGAAGTGTGTAAAAATTGTGTGCTTGGAAAGCATCACAATTTTCCTTCTCCTCATAAGACAATTGGAAAGCCAATGAAGTCTTAGAATTCATCCACATAGACTTGTGTGGGCCAATGCAATATTAGTCTTTCAATCAATGTAAGTATTTTCTCATATTCATTGATGATCCCTCTAGAATAATATGGGTCCATTTTCTGAAGGAAGAGTTTAAGGCTCCTATATAAAAATAAAGTGGAAAGAACATTAAGAGAATCAGAAGTGATATGGGTGAAGACACTTCTGATGCTTTTTGAAAATTCTATCCTGAACAGGGAATTCGAAAGCAATTGACTGCAGTTTATAGCCCATAGCAGAATGGTATGGCTGAAAGAAAGAATAGAATCATCATTGAGATGGGAAGGTATATGTTGGTAGAAAAAAAACTTCCAAACAGCTTCTGGGCAGAAGCTGTAAACACAGCAGTACACATTTTGAACCTGTGTCCAACAAAGGCAGTGAGTGGAATGAATACTGTTGTATCCCATTTTTGTCCAGGGCCCAATTAATAAATTCAAGCATAAGAGAGTCGCAAGATCAATAAAATGTATGTTACATGAAAGAAATAAATAATACATGGATTTATTTATATTTAAATTAAACCCACATTAGAGTCACCATTACATGGGTTTAGTAATTTTGATCCAATAAACCAAAACAGTAAACCCAAGTAAGCTAACTTAGCCCATTAAAAAACTCATAACCCAATATAGTACAAAATAAAACGGCCCAAGGTTATTAAGCCCAAATGAAATGGACCGGATTCACTCAAATCAAAAGAGGAAGCCCGGCCCAAATCCTTACCTAACCCTAATAGCAAAAGGGAAGGAAATACAGAGAGAAGGAGACGCAGGGAAGTAGATGCGCCGTCGAGAGAGAGAAAGGGAGCGACCAGAAAAGGAAAGAGAGAGAGAGAGAAAAGGTGACCGAAAAAAGGAAAGAAAGAGAGAAGATGATCGGAAGAAGGAAAGAGTAGAGGAATCGTTTAGGGTTCACACTAGGGTAGGATTGAGAGCTTTAAAGGGAAGGATTTTCGGATTTATTTGAGGAAACGAATCGGTTTAGGTATGCGTTTAGGAAGAAAGGAAATTCATGAGCGATTAGGGGAGAAATTAGAAATAAAACAGAATCAAAAATTCAAGGAAAGAATGGGGCTTGAAAAAACTATAAAGAAGGGGAGAGCTTCAGTATTAGGGGACCGAAAATTGGGGAGAAAAATTCCAGTAGAGAGGATCGAATTTTCTGGGGAATTTTGGAGAGTTTTTGCTTCTATTTTTTTGAAATTTCCTGAAACTTTCTCTCTCTTTTACCATCAAATTTTTTGGAGGTTTTCTGTTTGAGTGCTTTTGGGTTTTTCTGGGGAACGAAATCTGGTGGTCTTCTTTCTTTTGGCATTCTCTTTTGAAGCTTAAATCATCCCAGTGACTAAATTTTCTTTGAAAGATTTTCTTTGGGCTCTTTGTTTCTTGGGGAGTTTTTTTCGTTTCTTCTACATCACCAGCGCTTTGAAATTTTTGTGCTCAGGCAAGAAAGTATATGAACAGTCTGGAGGAATCTTGACTCATTGATTCACCTATTTTCGTTATACCTATATGCCCCTGTCTCTATTTTAATTCAATTTCATGAATGTTTCTACATGATGATGATGCTTTATGTACTATGCTTTGAAACTAAATTCCTTGTGTTGCTTGCTTTTGTTCTGTGATCAATGAATTGCTTGAATATTCCACTGTTGTTTACTTGCGAAATAATCTTGCATGATCGGATAATCCAGCGTTGTGGTGTTTTTGATGTATCTATGGATATTCGGATGGTTGGAATGCCAAGGGAAGAATAGTTTGTTCATTATCTTATATTCGATATCTATGAAGGTTTCTGTCGATTTGAACATGAATATATATGGGGTGGGTAGTCATGGAGGGGCCAAATATCAGCCAAACAAGAAAAGACTAAAATACCCCAACCAAACAAACTTGAGACCATAATAAAAGTCTTACTATTACTCTCCTCTTCAAAGAAACCTTGTCCTCAAGGCTTTAGAAGGACCAGTTGATGCACATTGTACCAGCACATGTAGTTGTGGTTTCCCTTTGACTCTATGTTCTCATTGAGCTAGGATAGTAGAGGTTCCAAATGCAACACCTCTATCTGCTCACTGAATTTTGGTAGTGTTTAGTTAACAACTGTTGAACCCCCCAGCCGTTTCCTCAAGAGAGACACATGAAAAACATGGTGAAGTTAAGCCCCTACAGGTATATCTAACTTGCATGCCACCTTGCCAACCCTCTCTAACACTACAAAAGGCCCATAATATTTTGGTCCAAGCTTTTTGTTACACCTTTGAGTTGCAGAAGACTGCCGATAGGGCTGCAAATTTTAATATGCCATCTCCTTCCTAGAATTCCATTTCAATCTTGTGCTTGTTTGCAAACTTCGTCATTCGGTCTTGAGCCTACTGTAAATTAGCCTTTAAACTCTGAACCATAAACTGCCTTCCCTGGAAATATTCATCCACTTCAAAAGTCCTTGGTTGTAGGTCCAGCATAGCCGATAATTGAGTTGGTTTGAAACCAAACAAGGCCTCAAAGGGGGTCATTTGCAAAGCAATGTGGAAAAATGTATTGTACCACCACTGAGCAAGTGGCAAATCATTGACTCTAAGTCTTGGGTTGGGATAAACACATGCACGTCAAATAAAACTCTAAGCATTGATTCATCCTCTTAGTTTTTCCATCTGATTGGGGATGATAGGCTATGGAGTATGATAGAGTAGTTCCCATGGACTTCCAAAGCTATTGCCTAAGATGACTAGTATGATGAGGGCTTTGATGCAATCTTGAGTAAATTCATCATTGCGATAGCTTTTCTGCACTTCCTCCAACCAAGTGGGTACTATGACTAACATCATGTGAAACTAAGCGTTGGTCTCCACTCCAAAGTTGTCGATGATGCTATGTAAATCAGTTGCACCACTACTGTTCCAATGAGATTTCAACATGCGAGATACGACATCAGGGGATATATTCTCACTCCCACGTTTGTATTTGATCACATAATTCAGACCCAACAACTTGGTCAAGCTTCTCTTTTGTAACTGAGTATGCAAACTTTATTGAAGTAGGAATTTAACGCTCTCATGATATGTCTAAATAACAAATGCTCCACCCTCCAAATAATGCCTCCATTTATCCACTGATAACAAAAGGACCATCAACTTCTTTTCATAAAAAGACAATCCCAAATGTTTAGGAGCGAGGGCATTGCTCAAGTAAGCCAACGGTTTGCCTCCATTCATCAGCATTTCTCCCAAACCACTACCACTAGCATCAATTTCAATCACAAAAGGTTTGTTGAAATCAAGAAGTCCCAATACTGGAGCTTGAACCATAGCTTGTTTGAGCGTGTCAAAAGTCGATTGAGCTTCATGATTCCAATGAAAATAATCTTTCTTAAGCAGTTGGGTCAAAGGTTTGCTAATGCTCCCATAACACTTAACAAACTTCTTGTAATACCTAGTAAGGCCAATAAAACCTCTCAATCCCTTGACATTCCGAGGCACAGGTCAATTTTGCATAGCCTCTATATTTTTGGACTAGTTTGAACTCCCATTGCAAAAATAAAATGCCCTACATATTCGACTCTTCGCTCCATAAAAGAACATTTGGACTTAACAAATAGCTAATGTAATCTCAAAGTTTGGAGGGTTGTATGGAAGTGCTTGCAGTGGTCATCTAGAGTAGGCTTATATATTAATGTCATCGAAAAATACCAAAATAAACTGTTTGAGGTAGGTCTGGAACACTTGGTTCATTAGATTTTGAAAAGTGGCGTGAGCCTTTGTGAGCTAAAAGGGCATCACTCTGAACTCATACAGGCCTTGATGTGTTCTAAAAGCAGTTTTGGGAATATCCACAACCTTGACTCTGATTTGGTGATAATCTGCCCGAAGGTTCAGTTTGGTGAAGTAGTGAGCCCTATAGAGTTCGTCAAGCAAATCATCCACTAAGGGAATATGAAACTTGTTCTTAATGGTTATGAAATTTAGCTATCTACAATCAATCCAAAACCACCATGTCCCATCTTTCCTTTTAACTAAGAGCACTGGCGAGGCTTAAGGACTTTGGCTCGGTTGGATAATACCTAAACCAACATATTTGACACTTATTTCTCAATTTCATCCCTTTGAGCAGATGGGTATCAACAAGGATGAAGATTGAACGGTTCTGTGTTCGGTTTAAGGTTAATGGAATGGTCCAAAGCTTGAGGTGGAGGTAGGGCCTTAGGTTCTTGAAACACATCATCAAACTCATTAAGCAAGGCTTGCAAGTGAGAAGAAAGATCAATTATCTAAGTTGTTCCATCAGAAAGACCCCCTTGAATAGCAACATCATCACATGCAGCAACTGTGATACAAAACAATTGGCCTATATCCTTATGTTCCCCTTTCAATATCCACTGGAACAACTTCTTGCCGGAGATGATATTCAATCTACCTTGCTCAGCTTTAGCAATTAACTAAATCTCTTTCCCTTGCTTCTCCATAGTTAAGGTCATTGTTTTCAAATACAATAAACTGTTATGTTGTTTAAGTGAAGTAGCTCCCAAAACTACACCATATGCCCCTAAGTCCAGCACCTGTAGATTGGTGATAATTTATGGCCATGAAGAGTCCATGTGAAGCCCTTACACACAGTATTGGTATGGATTTGTTGCCCGTTAGCCATTACAACTATTGTAGGGGTGGTAGGCCAACAATTTGTATTGGAGCTCTTTAGCTAAATGGTTGTCCACAAAGCTATGCGTGGCCCTAATATCAATAGGATAAGAATAGATTTCCCTTTAGGTGCCCCTTGCATTTTAAAGGTTGTGTCACTAGTAGTACCCTCTAAGGCAGGTAAAGAAATAAACCTGTCTTTGCTTGGTTCCCCCTCCTGCAATTCTTCCACCTCTTCCTCTTCCGGTGAAACATCGTCCACCGCCTTCATTTGCAAGAGTTGTTTCTTACACATATGGCCATGAAAATAACGCTCCCCACATTTGAAAGAAATCTTCATTTCTCTTGCAAAATTCAGAGCTAGCACTGTCTTTGAAACCTCTAGAGTGCAGTGCGCTTCGATTAAAGAACCATTTAGAAGTACGCGACTGTATGGGAGGGGGGCTAGGGGTCTAAGTACTTCGGGTTTCAATTGAATCCATTTTTTTAGTGAAAAGGGCGAGATGTTTGGCAAGTTTCAAGGCTTTAGTATAAACCTCACAGAGGATACAAGGATTCAAAGCATCAACTAGAGACTGCACCTCTTCTTTGAGACCACTCACATAGCTGCTAATAAATAGTCTTCACTAAGGTTCGGATTTCCTACTACAGCAGCCCTAATTTCATCATCATTGTCTTTCTCATATAGTAATACCTCCTCATCATATGATTCATAGTCTCATAGACCATCTTGAACTCAGGATCATCACTGTCATCCCCACTTACTTCTGTGTTATCATTTGGAATAAACACGCCATTAAAAATCTGAATCGGTGAACTAAGTCTAACTTCATGCTCTTATTTTACTTCTATCAACTCTAGGACGAGGGACTTTCTAAGCATAAAATAAAAGGCGCTAGACGACATTTTTTGACGACTTATTGTCTTTCAATTGTAGTCAAGCTCGATACAAGTATACTTACGCATTTGAGTTTTTTTGTCGTGTCTATCCCCAACAGTGACTCCTTCACTCACTTTATTTCCTTATTCATGTGATTACGCGACCCATCTATCTTCGAAATACATTTAAATGCACTTTCCAATTATGTAAAGAATTGGCCTGCTTGAGAGTGGAACTCACTTTAAGATTCCATCCAGCATCCAGCTCGATTCACAAAGGAAGGGGGAAGGGCTGAAGGCTGGCATTGGATCTCAAAGTCCAAGGAAGAAATTGACTATCTCTAAGACTTGCTCACTCCATTGGACATGAACTCATGTATGCACCCTCAATCCCACCATCATCTTTATTCTCATTGTGATCATCACTTCCATCATCACATTCATCATCACTGCAATCTCCACTTCCATCATCACATTCATCATCACTGCAATCCCCACTTCCATCATCACATTCATCATCACTGCAATCCCCACTTTTATCATCACTACCACCCCCCATCTTGCCCAATAGTATTCACATTCTCAATGTTTGCCATGTACGCACCTAATAATTTTTTCTACCCATCATTAAGTGTAAAACCACTTGGGTTAATTACCTGAGATTGGGTTGGTTGAGTGCCTATAACAGGCGCTTCATGACTCCTAGCATCCTTTTTAGCGCCAATAGGGTTGATAACTTGCGACTGAGATGGTTGAGTAGGTATAACTGGTGCTTCATGACTCTTATCAGCATCATCACCACTATCAATATTGATATCGATCATGGGATCTAGTTTCCTCTTCCTTGATTCTCTGTAACTAACCCTCATCCTTGACAACCTTGGTGCAAGTCTCATCTTTGAAACTAAAAACAGAAATAGAAAACCTAAAATTAGATGTATGTAAACACAACCCTCACATGAAATCTTAGTAGAGTACCAAAAATATAAAAGAACATTTAGAAGATTGGAATAACCTCACCAAAACCCTACTTCCAAACCCACATGAACCAAAACCCCAAACCCACTTAAAAATGGCTTGAACACTATATCCCCTATTAAGAATAACCTTCATCACCCAACAATGACACCATGCAAGACATAAGCACACAGACCATCATGGTGAAATCGTTAACACATAGCTTCACTTGTCTGAGATCTTCACGAAGAATGAAGGCTTCAACCTTCCCAAAATCACTTTCGCATGAAAATTATGATGAAAATCCTTCTCCAAAACTATGGTTGCAAATGCATGAGAGATGAGAGATGAGAGATGAGAATGCAAAAGGTTGTAGAGAAACATTGGGAACTAAGACTCCAGCTTTCATTTGCCATGTCTCCCATTGTGCGTTCAATAAAAGATACTATCTCCAGGTCGATTGACACGACGGTTAATTCGCGATCAATTGTCAAATCAACACAAAAGTTACTTGAATTTTTGGAAAACCGCCCGAGTGATGAGTTTAGGCCAAAAAAAAATTCAATCACCAAATTGAGACAAAATCTTTCAATGACTCAATTGAGACATCCAAAATTTTTAATAACTGGAAGTTTACTTTACCCATATAAAAGCCAAATGGAAACGTAAACATGCAACAGTATGCATATAAATGACTTCTCAACTCCCTTTTAGCATATTACATTGTCATAGAAGTACATAAACTTTGATTTCCTGTACTTTTGGCTAAAACCATACAACTCAAGAGAAATGCATTCTTATCGACATCTACAGAATGTTTGGATTGTCACTTCTAAGAATAAATTCTACGATGCACTCTCATGGAAACAAATAAAAATGTATCGGTTGCCTCTTAGCTAAGATTAGGTTACTCGAAAGCAACGAATCATCACTACTTCAAAAAAAAAACGATATTTCTCACTCTGACATCAGGAGAAATCAAAGGAAAGAAATATTAAAAATTCTTCTAACAGTTGTATGTCGATCCCAAACATGAATGAGACTCAGTATGACTGTGTTGTACCAAAGTTCAAACGTGTAATGTTATTCTTTAAGCTAGAAAACAGAAACAAACAAGATAAGGGTACTTTTCATGACTTGATCATACAAAAAAGTTAGTTGAGGATCCTGGGAAATAATTGAAGCAAGTAAAAGTTGCAACATGTTGGTCAAAATGCTGTCCACCAAAATATCTGATTAAAGATTGTATCTTTTACTGCAGTTCTTATGAGCCGTATGAATCAAAGTTAGCAAATCACTGTTATACTTAATATAAAACCCAACCCACGAAAGTTATTTTCAAGACTTCAGTTCAAGAAGGTAAGTAAACAAATTCCATGCCAATAAGGAGCCTATTTCAAGGATTTGAACCCATGACCTCTCCTCATCGAGTGAAGTAACTTTACCACTAAGTCAAGTGTTAGTGAAGCAAATTGACCAAAAAATTCGAGGAAAAAGGAACAAGAATTTGGAGGTACCAGATGCAGAAAATAAATAAGATACTTATGCTGAGAAGTGAAACATCCGTAACTTTGTACTAAATTCTCAGGATATTAAAGAAGAGCATCTGTGCTACATTTCTCTTCGTTCCTGAATACAATGAAGTTCCAAATGCTTTTTCCAGAAATATTCTTCTAAGACTATTAGCAGTAAAAGTCTTTCAAAAACTATTTTATGAAACAGCCCTTCATGATAAAAGCATTAAACCATTCACCTCAAAACTGCCACTTTTTGAGCGAATTCCTCTTGCACAGCTGCACTCAAAACGCTCAGATCTTAAGACTTTTACAGCAACATCTTGACCAAGGTAATTTCCACGATATCTATTAATGAACTCAGGAAAAAAAAGTGAACAAGAGGAAAGATGATAAGCAAAACTGAAGCTAATAAGAAGTAGCCATTTTATCAAAATGTAACTTGCAGCTCACCACAAGATCCAGTTGAAATTTTCTTTTCTATCTTCAATAATCTGCTATCTATTTCCTAGTCCCCAGATTATGCCAGTCCAGTCGATCATTTGTTGAACAACCATGTGAAGAACCAGACCAGGACCCCTCTATTTTTGTAAATCAGTAACAGTTTCATGGTACATAAGATTATGTACTCAAAGGCGTAAAGTAGACATTGGTCAGCATTCAACAAAAGCCACATTGAAGTCAAAGAATGCAACAAGTCCCAGACAACACCAAAGAATCAAAGAAAAATCTACAAATAAAATGGGGAGTGAAGCCGGTAATTCAGAATGGTAATGCATCACCTCACCCAAGATTCCAGATATTTGCTAATCTCAACATGTACTAACACAGTTGAAGTGATAATTCAACAGGAAATCACGTTTTCTACTGGAAATTTGCAGTATCTTATCACCAATTTTCAGCGAAAAATCACTCTGTCGTTTTCATGATAACATCTTGTAATGTTCCTCTCACCCAAAAAACAGATATAAAAAAAAAGGCCTACAAACCATGAATGTCAGGTAGGCGAAGAGTTCAAAATTTATTCTCTTATTGTCTATCAAATTATTAGGTAGCTGAAATGCGAAATTCCGATAATCCATTCTCTTCTATAATAAAAATGCAAGGCTGATCTGCACTAAAATACATGGGACTAAAAACAGTAATTCCATAAGGTTATTATAGCACAAAGTTATACCATACCATGATCACCCTTTAATTAATAAAATCACAAACAATATGCTGACGTTGACGTTGACAAGGTCTGATATAGGTTATTATACAAACACCTATTTTCCCACTACTTCTAACAAGTCAAAACAATGTGGCAGCCACATGAAAATGAAACAAGTAGATGAGTAGAAAAGAGCCTTACATTCAAGTCGCTCATTCAATCGAGACACAAAAAAGATCATCAATACTTTTAGGTGGGGGTTAGATGAACGGAGCACCTCACATTTTCCCATTCACAAGCCTAAAAACACCAAAAACCATAGTCTGCAAAACACCCCAACGCACCAACATCTTCTCATTCCTTCCTTCCTCCCTTTCCTTCCTTCTCCTCACTGTTTTGTCTCTCTCCCACTACAATCGATTTTCCAATCTACAGATCTCCAATTTATCTCTTCAACATCTCCTTCTCCACAAGTCAAATCACCAAAGAGTATTTCTCTCGCTCATTTGTGGACTCTTGCTCATACGCAAATACCCCTTCATTTGGGACTCTTGCTCACGATCTTCCTCATCCCCGCCACTACTTTTCTCCTCTTCGCTAACACCTCCCCATCTCCTCTCATTGTTCTCCGATCTCCAGCAACGCCCTGTCCAAAGCTCCACACTTCCCCATAAAAAGGAGAAAGCACTGGTATCCGAGGTAAATAATTTAATCACTGATTTCTACTTGCTCTGTAAGAATGAAATTGGTACAGTTAAGGCTGTGATTAGTGATTTTTTTGAGAGAACAACTCTGAACATTATAAGAAGAATTATTGCTGGGAAAATATCTTTTGGTAGTGTTGGTGGAGATTGAAGAAGCCCAGAGGGTAGAGAAGATTATTAAGGGATTCATGTATATTTCTGGGTTTTTTGCTGCATATGATTTGATTTCGTTTCTGGGTTGGCTAGATTTCATGCAACCAACGGTGAAGTATACGAAAAGTATTTTTAAGGCATTGAATTCTGTTGCGATAGTTGGATTAAAGAGCAAAAATTGAAGAAAAGTGATGGTACTGATCAGTACATAAGCAAGAACTCATTGATGGGATGCTATCCGGAATCTGCCATCGAAGATGATTCAATGACTGGTTTCTCAACAGAAATTATCATCAAGGCAACATTGTAAGATTGCTTGATACTCTTTGGTAAGATTTTGTTTCTATTAATTCAAGATGCTCGCAAACTGTTTGACAGAATATCTGAGAGAAGCATGCATTTCTTGAACAGAAACAGGTTTTTGGGGTGCCTTTGATTTTTTTGAAAAAATATGAAAATGGGTGGTGTACTTAGAAATTGATGAATTTTTTATGGGACTTTCTAGAAATAGATGTAAATGGGAAAATGTAGGGTGCATCTAGCCCTCACCTACTTTTATCTGTCTTAAGACCGAAATCCTACAGGTAGAAACAAAGTGCAGTATTGCTTGAAGCTAGGTGTGTAAAAGAGACATTTTCAGTTCTTTACTTTCATTTATGTTGAATGAATACAGTAAAATGCCAAATACAACAACAATAACAACATTGTTTGATAACATACCAACCTCGTGCAATCATCATCATCTCATGGCAATGCATTGAGCTGTGCTTCAAAGACAAAGCCTCTAGAGAGCCCATCCCCATTTCCTGGCTTTTCATCAATCCACCTCCAACTCTCCCCGCTATCCCAAAGAGCCAATCTTCCAACCCTCTTCGCGGAGAAGCACACCTTATCCTCACCACCAAACACCTTGAACTTGGTTGACTCCTGAAAACGTTTGTACATATCCACAGGCATCCGGGCCGCCTCCTCCCACTCCAAGATATCCAAATCCAACCTCAGTAGCAGAATTGTGGAGCATGTTGGGTTTAGTGACAACGTTGATTTCAGGCCTCCAATCATCAGAATTTTGTTGCTCCCACTCCCGCGAACCAAACGCGGCCTTTTTATGATATCGAATATATCACCCCACTCAGGTTTTTCAAGGCAGACCCAATTGTGATGATGATCGCTCGAGGTGTCAAGACTGCAAGTAAATAGCTTCCATCTACTTCTCCACGGATACCCAACATCGCACAGAGCATACACAGAGTTCAAAATTAAAATTGGGCTTTGCGGTTTAGACGGAAAATTCCAGGAGAATTTGAGCCACTTGTTTAAGGAAACTGAGAAGTAGAGGGCAGCGAGTTCGGTCAGAACCATGATCCGGTTCACCGAGTCAACGAGTACAGAACCGTGACGCGACCAGGCGGAACCCAGCTGCGGAAGAACCCTGTACTTACGAGTCAGCGGGTTACAGACCACGAGCGACTTATTCGAATCAGTAGAGTTCATCGAGTCGCCCCACAAATACACGAGTCCACCCGCCGATGCAACCGGCTGAGGTGATCTGAAAGGCAAGAAATCGAGACTAAATCTGAGCCATTTAGTGTGGTAGGGATCGTACACGTGAAGGGAGGAATGGAAGGACGCGTCGCAACGGTGGTGGTGGTGGTGGTGAGGAGGGCGGAGGGTGAGAAGGTGGAGAGGGGGTCGGGTGGAAATGAGGTCCATGAAAGACGATGATGTCAGCGTCTGATTGAAGGACTTGCAGACCGACCGACAGGCGATAATGTCACAGAGAGGGAGAGAGGAGAAGATTAGCTGCAGCGTGTCCTGGGGAAGCCTGTTCATCGGAGACCCGTCCATGTTTAACTGGGGCGGCTTCGGAGAAAAACAAAGAAAGAAGATGATCCAGAAAGGGAGTTAATGGGGATTTCGTCTGCGATGTTTGCTGAAGTCTTCGTTTTACAATTCACAGACAATGAGACATCTACATGCCAGTGGTTCAAACTTCAAAGGTCTTGTTTCTGCAATTCCATATGTGCCCTTGGATAGAAATTGACGAATTTCATTAGATTCTGCTTTTTAGAACCACGTACTTGTCTAGACCCCCTGGGCAAATAGGTAAGAATTTGTGAAAAAAGTAAGAACTCTAGAAAGTTGTTAATGTGTCTCATAATTTCAACATTCGTAAATCGATTGAGTTCATGTAAATGCCTGAATCTATCACTGCTGGGTTGGACAGATGTTTGAGTTTTGGTGGACAATTGTTAATCTAGTGAAGGCTGAGCTAGTGAAAAGACATGCAAAATACCTCAAAGGTAGGATCGTTTGTAGCCCAAGGACTATATTCGAGAGTGTTGGTCATTAGGATTTGGATGGTCAAATCAGCCCGATATAAGTAAAAAGACTTGGGTCATGGTAGAAGTTGACAAGAATGAAAGGTGTTTTCAACAGGAATAAACTGGTGGAAGGTGTTTAAAGTGAGTTGAAGCTGGTGGAAGGTGTTTCAACTTTCAAGTGAAGAGTTTTGGAAGAGGTTCAACTGAGAGAAGCAAAAGAGAACTTTTAGAGAGCGAGAGTGTTGGGTAAAATGAGCATGCCCTTCCCATGGGACGTGTTATTGTCACGTCTGGTCTTTGGACAAGGTCAAAAACTGCCTCGATGAATGGCTATGATTGATCCACGTGTGTGGGATGCACATCTAACAGTGAAACGTGTGAACACTTTTTTTTTTTTTTAACTATGACCTATTATAGGAAAAGGCCATTTAATATTAGGGAAATTTGTAAAAATAACCCAGTTGAAAAGTCAAATTGACAAAATAACCTTGTCCCTAAAATAATCGGTGAAATAACCTCATTTGAATTTTTTGAGACCAAAATACTCTCTTTTTGAAAAATAAAACAAAATGAAACTTCTTCGTCAAACTTTTTTGCTCCCCACTTTTGATATCAACACATTGAGATATCTACAATCTATTTGTGTTTTTGTTCAGATTTTGTCCTCAAAGTGAAGATTTTTTTGTTCCAGATCTCTAAAATATCAAAAATCAAGTGAGTTCACATTTTTCTATGAAAGTAGGTCAAATATTTCGTAAAATTTGTCTTTCAGTTTTCACAAATATAAGTTTGCTCGACCACAAGAAAAAATTGCTCAACCAAGTAAAAAGTTTGCTCGACTAAAACAAAAAATTACTCAACCACAAAACAGATTTACTCAACCATATACAAATTTGCTCGACCACAAGACAAAATTGCTCAACCAAGTACAAAGTTTGCTCGACCAAAACAAAAAATTGCTCAACCACAAAACAGATTTGTTCAACCATATACAGATTTGCTTGACCACAAGAGAAAATTGCTCAACCAAGTACAAAGTTTGCTCGACCATAAAAAATCAATTGCTCAACCAATTACAAGTTTGCTCGACCACAAGAAAAAATTGCTCGACCAAAACAAAAAATTGTTCAACCACAAAACAGATTTGCTTAATCATATAAAGATTTGCTCGACCACAAGAAAAAATTGCTCAACCAAGTACAAAGTTTGCTCGACCAAAACAAAAAATTGCCCAACCACAAAACAGATTTGCTCATCCACAAGACAAAATTGCTCAACCAAGTACAAAGTTTGCTCAACTAAAACAAAAAATTGTTCAACCACAAAACAAATTTGCTCAACCATATACAGATTTGCTCAACCATATACAGATTTACTCGACCACAAGACAAAATTGTTCAACCAAGTACAAAGTTTGCTTGACCAAAACAAAAATTGCTCAACCATGTAAAAGTTTGCTAAATCTCAAAACATATTCTCTCAACCAAGATTTGTTCAACTAAGTAAAAGATTGCTCGACCAATTTTTTTTTTGCTCAACCAATTATAAGTTTCAGGTGGGTCACTTTTACAAATTTCCCTTAATACTAACGTTGGATTAAAATTACTAACAGAACGTTAAAGTGTAATTACCAAAATGGGCTACAATTTAACCCAATTTACAATATCATCAATGCTTCTCTCTCCTCTAACCATTGATCAACTGTGATAGGTTTTTTGACTTCATCTTCTTCTAAAAGAAGTTTCGAAATTGTTCTCTCTTCTCCTTCGATGGAAAAATTAAACACAAAGATGGAAGCACAAGAATCCAATCCAAAGAAGATCATCGATATTGTTCAAGTTTGGGTTTTACAATTTTGGGCTACTCCTTTACATAACTTTTTTAACGAGAATTAGATTACAAAAACCATCTCTTTTTATTTCAATTACATAACTAAAGAATCGTAGATCAACTTTTGACAGAAAGCTTTGAATCCTGATTTTGAGTGTAAAGTGCTTTGCCTTCTGTTCATAATTGGGTCTTTTTTTTTTTTTTTTGTGGCTTGTATTTCAAATGGTTGTCTATTAAAGAAAATCACCTAAATTGACTAATTACAATCACTTTGTTGCTTGGTTTGTTTTGTTTGTTTCCTTTTTATTTTTGGTCCTATTATGCAATGTAGTTGTTTAACGGGACGATGTTTGGTTGCTTTTGTTCTTGTGTTGGATTGTTGTTTGGTATATGCTTCTTGGCTTGTGTTGTTTTGCTCAAATTGCTCCTCTTTTGATTGGGTTATTCTTGGGTTCATTTTCAGATATTGGGTTCTATCGGGTTTTTTTTCTTTGTTGCTTGGTTCCTCTTTTGTTTTTGGTTCCCGTATGCAGTGCTGTTGTCATAGGGGTGTTACTTGCAGGTTATTATGGCTACTTTTGGTACTTCTTTGTGTGCAAATTTTGTTCCTAGTTTAAGTTCTTATTTTTCATAGGGGTGTTACTGCAAATTTTGATCCTCAAACTTTATTGAGATCGTAAGTTTTTGTCGAGAGAGAACACATATTTTGTGTATCAAAGCAAGACTGTTAAATTGAAGGGAACGCCATAAGAGGTTTCTTTACTTATCTCTTATTCACTTTTTAAAAAATAGATGTTTTTATGTTATCCACTGTAAAGACAATATATGGTTATGTTGTAGTTGGACATGGTGGATGGGGATATCATAGATGCGGTGCAATAATAGTTTGTGGGTGCATAGGGGATATGCTGCCAATTTGTACAGTTGCTTGTTTTGGTTTGATTATGCCTCTGCCTTCTAGGCCTTATGATATGTTGTCTCCATGGTTAGACATATGAATTTTTTAATGTTTCTTTTTGTACTGTTGTTTCAATATTTATGTTCATATGATATGAAGTATGATTGTTTTAGTGAAATAACTTATGTTTTTTTAAACCATCATGTGTGTTGATATTATGTTATGTAGAGTTTGTGATGAGAAATGATTGTTCAAAAACGTATCCACCCAATAGAGGTTGTCTTTTAAAGAAAATGGACAAGTAATGAAATGACCCAGTATTTTCAAAAAAATGTCAATTGAGTCTCTCTACTTTATTTTGGGCTAAAGAGGCTCTCATACTTTGAATAAATGGCTCACGTTAGCCCTTATGTCAATTTTTCATCCGAAATCGATAACGTGGTGGTTAACAAATTACATGCCATTTTTTAAAAAATGTAAATATGACATGAATTTATTTTTAAAATCAAAAACTGAAAATGAAAAATATTATAACAAAAAAAACTTAAAATGGTAGCAAATCTCTCTCTCCTCTTCTTCTCCGGCAAGGTCGTCTTCTCTGATCAACCACCCGATCTCGCTGGCCGCCTCGACTTTCCCGTCATAAATGGCAGTGGCAACTGAAATCACTAAGCTAACACAAGAGAGGGGGTGAATTGTGTCTCCAAAAACTAAGTATAAACCCCAAATACAAAAATCACAATAAAAAAACGTACAAATGATCAAAACAATGTTTATAGTACAAATCTGCCACCCAACCAAGTAGATATTATTTGACCTAGAAATTCAAGTCCAAATGCAACGAAATTTGGTATGCAATATCACAATACCTTAATTAATACTATATCAAAAATTCAGATCAAAATTCAAAGTCTAGCTATATGACCAGTGCATGGCCAGATTGCTATTCCAGAAAATTAATTATCAAAAGTATACCTAGAATCCACTAATCACAAGTTGTTCAACCACAAGCAATATCCCAACAAGCAATGGCAGCAAGCAACACCCTAATATCAATTTCTAAGGCACACAAATCACTAATTGCACCAAACAAGAAAGGAAATCAAAAATAGAGTGCACAAGGATATATAGTGGTTCGGTGCTCACACCTACATCCACTACCTAAGCCCTCAAGCTTAGGATTTCCAAATCCACTAAAGGATATAAGTGGTTTTGCAAGTTCACCACAAACTTAGGGTTTTCAAGCACACCCCAAACTTGTACACCACCAAGGTTTGAAGCTAACCTTAAACTTTCACACACCTCTCAAAGGTAATGCCCTCAAAAGGGACTTTTACAAGTGATTTGGTTTTTGGTTCTCTCAAGATTAGCTCTAAGCTATTTGGATGGGGAACACTTAATCTCTCAATGTAAAGCTCACTGGTAGGATATAAATTTGGCTCAAATTCGTGGCTTTTACTCAACCAAAGGTTCACACAAAGTCTCACAAAGATGGAAATAAGTTTAGGAGAAGCTTTGTGGAAAGTAGCTCAAGAACACTCAAAGAAATACCTTAATGATTTTGGCTTGAAAGTGTTCTTAGCTTGAGGTTGATGAAGGGAAGATGATGACAATAATCTCAGCAAATGATGATCAAAAGATCAAGAGAAGATCACTCAAAAATTGTAGAATCAAGAACAAAAGCTCTCTTGGTAATTTTTGCACATAAGTTTTCCAAGTGTGGAATGAAGCATGACTTTCCTCTTCATTGGTCTCCATTTAATCTTAGTCATTGAATCTTGTTAATCTTCAATCTCAGCCCTCAATAAACTTATAATCTCTGCCCTTCATCTTCAAAAATGAAATCAATCAACACCATTGAAAGGCTAGCCGTTATTGACTTTTGGTCAACCTTTGATTCAAATTTCAAATCTTGGCTCCAAGGTTTGTTTGGATCTTTTGTGCTTCTTGTTAAACTCTTCTTCATGCTTAGAAAGGCTTCAACAATCAGCCAAACAACCCTTGCAAGGCACACACGAAATTCCCCCCAAAATACTTGAAAACAAGAACATAATAGTACATGATGATGTGGACAATTTTTCTCCACGTGTTTTGGCTCCAATCTTTTTCATTTGATTTCAAATGAATCCAAGGCTTCTCAAACTCCCTCCAAAGGCTCCTAAGGCTTTCTAGAAGGGTTATGACAGAGCCCCTACTCCAAATAAATCATCCAACATTAATTCAACTTAGTCTAACCCATGGAAGGTCAATTTGAGGAATTTAGGCTATTTTGGATAAGAATGGGTTGCACCAATTTAAGTCTTCTTCACTCCAAATTTGGTCAGCTTTCTCAATAAATATGTCTTAGACTATTTCCTAAATAAATCCTTCAATGTAGCTCACATAGTCTCAATTGCTCCCAAAAAGGGTTTCCTAGGGGATTTCGGGTTCTAAGTGCCTAAACACTGAAACCTCAATACTCCATGACCATTTCACATCCTCAATTAATGTCCCAAATAAGTGTATGATTTGTACCTACAAAGAAATGAGTGATAGAACACTCCAATTTTGCTTGTAAGCTCAAAGAGCTTCAATGCTTGCACTTGGGTTAACCAATATGATATAAGCTCAATAAAATTCAAGTAAGCACATGATAAATCAATTTATCTATATAATAATGTGCATACAAAATTTCACTTATAATTGAGGTCGTTTGGTCAATCAATTTGATCATGCAAATCTCAACTAGGCTAGTTTCACAACTACACTAGTGAATTAATTTCAACTGACAAATTGAACATGATAGACTCAAAATTGACCTGACAATATTTCACAATGAAAAATTTCAGATTGTCTTAAATAATTTTCAAAACAAGAATCAAGTCAATCAAAGATCATATGAATAAGTTATGACAATTCAACCAACGTGTGCACAGTGTGATGTTTGAACAATTTTTGTAGTGCGAAAATGAACAAGTCCAAAATCATCAAATTCATATCAAATATGATCAAACATGATTCCAAAGATATATAATGAAGCTTAAATTAGTAGAGAAAATACATTTCATGATTCATCCAAATTCATCCAAAGATAAGCACAATCAAATAGTCCAATACGTATTTTGCATCAAAACACAAATGTAGGAGAAAGAGTGAATTCCAAACAAAAAAATTGGCAGGTACTGTGAAAAAAGTTTATGATGAAGAAATGTCATGAGTTGGTCGTGACAATTGATCTAATTTCAATAGTTCATTTAATAGTATAGTACTTGGTTAGTAAGGGTTTAGGATTGTTTCCATTCGAATTTGTTCAATATTCAACGATGGACTTAATATGATAAACATAATTTTATGTATCTGAATTTTTTATGTCAATCAATTAAAACTAATAGTCCAATTTAAGATTAAAGACTTCACTTATTGTGGATTGTAGCGATACAATCAACATACCATGTTCTAGAGTTTTACCATTAATGAAGAAAAATAAGTTAAATTACTAACGTTAAAGTTGTCATAAAAACAACATCATAATTAAATTATGAAATGCCATACCAATGTTTCACACAAATTGTTCAAATTCATATTTTGTAAAATATTGTTCCCATCAAATGGACAAGCTCAGATCTTCATCACCAAATTTGTATCAATCTTCTTGCTTTTACCAATTATAAGCTTTACCATAGAATTCCTTATATAAGAGGTTTTCATGGTTGTAGATAAAATAAATTAGTAACTTCATCCATGCATCATGTACATCCATTAAAGTGTTTATAAAAAAGGATGTAGTCAACAAACTAATTCTAGAGTATGTCCTGAAATATCTCATACAAACTAATTTTTTTAAGACAAAACTTGGTTATTTACATGTACCAATGAATTAGGCCATAGTTTGTTTCACAAGGAAAAGTGAACTTACTTATCATCAACTTGAGGAACAGTTGGCCACTTGTAAGTGAAACCGAACTTTATAGAAGCTTGCATTAGACAAGTGAGTGGTTCTGCATGTTTATGGTCAAGTGATCTTTGATAAGTGAAAAATATACTCATGGAGGCTTGAAGCTCATACAATGTTTGAGAATACAATATTCCTTGCCAAGATGTTAGTTAACGTAATAGGAAACAATGTGGAAAATAAAGTAAATAAGAACACCATAATTTTAACGAGGAAACCGTAACTCGGAGAAACATCGGTTCTATAAGCGATCAATTTATCAAAGTAATCCACTATTTGAAGAGAAGCTTACAATTTATCGTTACCTACAACTCAATTATACAACTTGACTATGTGTATGCTTTGATCCAAACAAACACACCAGTGATGATTTAAAATTGTTCTTAGCGCCTCCAAGAGACTTCGAACTGAAGTAGGATCCATGTAACTCTGAGGCTGATTTCAAAACATACAAGGCATGATTAAGCTTATACACATATGATGTATGAATTGGATCTTCAAATCCTTAAGGTTGCTTAACATATACTTCTTTGTTTAACAATCCATTCAAGAATGCACTTTTCACATCCATCTAAAACAACTTAAAACCAAGTAAGCTTGCAAAAGACAAAAATATTGAGAATGGATTCTAAACAAGCAAAGAAGCAAATGTTTCATCAAAGTCAACCCCTTCAACTTGTGTATACCCCTATGCAATTAATTTGGATTTATTCCTAGTAATCATGCATCAAGTTTGATTGATCAAATTGTGGTGTCTGATTTGTTGATCTAAATTTTATCATTGACACATGCTCTAATACCAATTGATCAATATTCTTTGTCAAGGTGTTAGTCAACATAATTGAAAAAAAGGCATAAAATAAAGTAAATAAGAATACCACAATTTTAACTGGGAAACATTAACTATGAAACATTTAATGTTACATTCTTTGTACTTTTTCACCATAAACACAATCTTCTTCAATGTAGTAGACATCAATACCTAACATCTGTTCAAGACACTTAAACTGTAAACTCATCATTCTAATTAACTCAACTTGAAATTGTTTAAACTTTGTCTCAATATAGAGTGGCTGCATTTATTTCTCAAAATCATAAATATTTGCACATTCAATTTGCCTATGAAACGAACAAAAATAAGGTTCACTCTCCTTCTCAACCTTTTTTTATCACCGCATTATTATATTGTTTGACAAATTGTTTCAAAGTTGGTTTTGAGTTAACATAACTATCAAAGAATGCATTCATACCCTCACTCCTTGGCATGGTAGACATACCCAACCAAAAATACTTTCTGACATAAACTTGAACCCATAACTCCCTCTCCCCATACAAAGAAACCAACCAATTGTTATTAACCAAATGAAATTTGACAATTATCGACATTCAAACAGCCTCAAACTCTTGAATACTCTGTAATTCGTATATAGCATCCCTCAATGCATGAATAATATGATTATATTCCTTAAATGAATCTAATTTTTTAGGTATTTTTTTTAGAATATGCCAAAAAAAAAGTTTATGCCTAGTACTGGGGAAAATAATCGCAGTTGCATTCTTCATAGTCTTATTCTGATCTGTGATGATTCCTTTTAGATGTCTGTCATACATACAAGCAAGACAAGTCTTAAAAAGACATACAAATGTCTCGTTATCTTTATTTGAAAGAAGACTGCAACAAAGTCTATGTGGATCGGCCCAAAAAACTTTCTTAAACTGTCTTTCCTTGTCCCAATCAATCAATGAGAAAAACTCATTATTATTATATTGCATACTCCGAAAGTAATTTTAACCAGTTTTGCATCACCCTCACCCAACTATAAACCCCTAGCTTTTTCAAGGAGATTATGGGTATCACATTCCAAAAAGCGTAAATTCTCATGCTCCCTAGCACCAATAACGAGTGCATTATGACTTTTAATACCCACTATGTCATTTATCTCTAGTTATCTCTTCACATGTGTGTTTATCTCCCGATTACATCTATAAAAAGGAGAATGTGTAGGGCTCAATAGATAATTATGATTGTCTATAAAAGCAGTTATCATCCACTTCTGTTCTTTAGTCAAACGAGCTCTTATTCTAACCTTGCATTCATTCTTTACATTAGGATGGATCTTGATAAATTTCTTCAAATGACTTTTGAACTTGTCAGCCCTAGTGCAAGTAAGGGTTACAAAATCCACATTGCCTTCACTACCTTTGTTTACAATCTGCTTCTTCACTGCAAACCCCTTTCGTTTCTCATACAATTTATAAAATTCAAACAAGTCAACCATTTCATCAAACAACATTACAACAACTAAGGCCTTAATTTCATCCAAATACTATCGAACGGATCAACATAGCCATCCTCATTAATGTCCAAACCATCATCCATATCAATTACATTGTCATCGTGATCTAATTCAATTGCATCTCCCAAGGGCAACTCATAATTTGCCTCATCCATCAATGAACACACTGCAAAATGTAAAACAAAATTCCTAAAAAATAATTTAATTATTATATATGTGTTGTTTAAAACACATTGGTAAGAAAACATTACATTATTTTACAATATATTCAAAACAATATAATACAATTTGTTTATAAAAATATTAACAAATAATGCAAAATGTAAAACATCATCTTGAAAATGTCATATAATTTGTTTATAAAAGAATCTATATACTGCATAATGTAAAAAAAATTAGTTTTCTTCTGAAACATATTGGTAATGAAAACATTATAATGTTTCGCAATATAATGAAAACAATGTAATACAAATTGTTTATAAAAAGTATCAAGATAATGCAAATGTAAACAATCTTGAACAATAACAATGTAATATGATGATGTCAAAAAGGTGTTAGTCCCAACAAGACGATCAGTAGGTCAGACCTGTTGCTTGGCACGATAACTGAGAGTAAAGATCCTTCCTGCGCAATAATCAAATGTGAGCTAAAGGCCCCACTAGAAAATGTCCTTTGGCGTTGGCGCTCCAACGCTTAAGTCGGTTCGTACTCAAAAGCAATGAGAGTTTGGTGGACTAGAGCTCTCTCTAAGCAAAAGTATAGATTGTGATAAGAGAGTTTCATACCTGACTTTGAGAGCCCTTATATAGGAATGGGAGAGTCCGAGCTTGAATAGCATTAGAACTCTTCATTCTTGCCATCTGCACGTTAATCTTTGGACTACTTGAGTTTGAGCCTCAGTAGGACTCTTCTCGTAGTTGGAATCAAAATCATCTTTCAGGTTAGTCTCGTAATTATAGTAGAAACAATGTGAAACTGAACACTCTTTCGGTAAACTGAGGAGGCGTGCTAATGGGCTATCGAGATGCCCACCTTCACAAACCAGGATGCATTCTTAGTAATATCAGTTGCCCCCCACTCCTTCTTCGAGGCGTCAACTGTGTAGATCGATAAGGGAGTAATCATGTCATGCCATTAATGGCGAGATGACAGCTTGAACCATCTTATCAAGGCCCCAGAGATGGTGGTCCCAAAGTATAAAAAGTCTTGGACCCCTCCCTATGTTTCATGTTCTGAGAATTTTGAGACCTCCTTATCGATAAACGTACATACCGAGTAGTTTTCACCTTCTAGAAAAACTACTCCCTTTCTTCCTTACTGAGCAAGTGTTAAGGTGAGACATGTCTTCCTCTAGTTCCAATTCTTCTTCTATTTTTGACTTCTCTTCCTCTTCTTTGGATAGTGACCGAGCAATGACCTCTACTGACGAGGTTGTGATAATGCACAGAAATCCTCCTTTGGTAAGATCGTGTCCTCTAAGACCGTCCTCGGTACGCCTATCATCTTCTTCGGTAGAGCACCTTGTAGAGTATGCTTCTCGGGATCTACCCCTCCTAATGAGAGGGGTGGAGGTGCTGATGCAAGTATTTTTGAACCAACCTACCTTTTTTGTACTAAGTCCAAGGAATACATTGACAAGATAGTAGCAAGGATTGGTGTCCCTTACCCATGCCGATGTGTGGGTAAGGATGAGTCCCATTTTCTCCCTACCGAGGTGATTTTGCTATCTCACTTAGGTTACTGCAAGCAAGAGCTAGGGTCCCCTTCCCACCGGCCATAACAAGCATTCTTCATCGGTTCAATCTCTCACCAAGCATCTTGGCTCCCAACTCCTGGAATTTTCTTGGTACCATCATGTGCTTATGACATAGACACCATCCCAACATTTTCTCATCCGTAATCTAACACCTTAAAATATTGTGTCACATCCTCAACTCCTCTGGCTTGTTTTACCTCAAGCTCAAGCCAAGTCTAAGGTCTCCACTGTACAACCAGTCGATAAAGCAGTGGAAAACTTTATACATATTTGCATATAGAGGTTAGTTTCCCTCCTAGAGAGGAACTTCCTTTCCGCACTACATGGTCGGTACCGTTAACTGAGCAGTTCAATCCCATTTCCACTAGTCATAACAAGCTTTTTTTGTTGGTTCAATCTTTCACCAGCCATCTTGGCTCCCAACTCTTGGCATTTTCTCGGTACCATCATGTGCTTATCACACGACACCATTTCGACATCTCCTCATCGGTAATCCAACACCTTAAAATATTGTCACATCCCCAACTCCTCTAGCATGTTTTACCTCAAGCTCAAGCCAAGTCTAAGGTCTCCACTGTACAACCAGTCGATAAAGTAGTGGAAGAATTTGTCCATCTTTGTACAGGTTCCTCTTCCTCCTAGAGAGGAATTTCATTTCCGCACTACCTGGTCGGTATTCTTAACTGAGCAGTTCAATAACCCTCCCCCTTTGGGGAGGGTTAACTTAAGCTTTTTGAAGCTTGGAAATAACTTCTTGTCTTGGGGGTTAATACGGACATGAAGATCACACTTGAAGACTTCTTGGTCTCTAATTTTTGTGCTGGATCTCGGCAAGGCTTGCTGTTGTTTCTTCTTCTTTTTTTTTGTAAATTTTTGTTTGTATCACTGATCGGTCTATATTTCACTTGTTGTGATGCCTTGCAAATATAGCTGACTTGTTCAAGTACATGGAGATGAATGCTTCTCCTGTGCCTCGACCGCCTAAGAGGAAGAGACTGAGCAAAGGTAAGGAGCCCAAGAGACCCCATGTTAGTACTACTAGGGAGACCAAGACTGCTGAAAGAGATCTGACTAGCGCCACCACCTCGATCACTACTGTGATCCATTCGCCTCTACCTCCTCGGTCTACTACTTCTCGATCTGGGGATCCCATTCTTTCTCACCTGGTTAATGATCTAGTGGGCCCTCTTATCGAGGAGGATTTTGCTCGGCACGCCCCTTAATGGAACATGAGTCAAACAAACAGCGTTCTCAATTCTAGGGTAGCTACCGAGATGCTAAAATACCTTCCTACCCTGGCTGACTATGATAGGGTGTCCAGCTTGACAGCCATAGAACACCTCATTCAGATGAATAGCCTCTTCATGCCGGTAAAACTTTGTACTATAGCTCGGTTGGATATTTTTCTTCAAAAAATTTATAACTTTTTGCCTTTTTTCCTTACAGACTACAATGCACCTCTCTGCCCACCCTTCAAGCATTGCTCGATTTGCTTACCAGGAAACCATGCAAAGGGAGAGAGCGGATGCTGCCGAGGAGCAAACTACCTAGGCAAAGAATGAGCTTAACTTGGTGAAGACTGAGATGGAAGAGATGTTGCACACTCATTCTGCGTAGCTTGAAAAGGTCACCCAGTAACAGAGGGAGCTTAGTTTCAAGGTGGGCTACTTGGAAGGGAAGTTGAGAAATGCAGAGAAGACCTACTAGAGGCTCCTCGATGATGCCAATTAGGAGGCTATCATTAAATTTAGAGTCTGAGGAGTTCAAGGCTGCCTTGAGGGAGGAAGGCTTCTATGGCTTCCGTGGAGGTGTCAAGGAGTCCAGAAAGCTTCTCTTCAATGCTGGCCTAAATTATTCCATCCTTACTTGTAACACCCCACCTAAATTTTCATAAAAATTTCAAGAAATTTTAGAGTGACAGATTTTACGAGAAAATTAAGATAAAATTAGAATCGATATAGAAGAAAACCTAAATAGCGCCAAAGTGATTTTAATAAATTGTACAAGGAAAATAGAATTTAAGAGCGTCAGCATTGTTCGAGTTAGAGTTAAAGGAATTTACTGTAAATTATGAAAGTTAAATACAAAATACAACAATAAATATGATAGTGGAAAAATTGAAAATACATAAAAGTCTTTAGTGTAAAAGAACAAGGGCATAACAGAAAATATTAATTAAATGGTTTAAAATAAAATAAAATGTAATTTGCACGGAACCCGAGAAAGCCTAAACCTAAAACAGAGAACAGGAAAGGAGGCGACGCCACGGAGGAGTGTTCTGTCGGTTCCGGTGATGGATGGCGATCGGGTTGGCACGGATGGGACGAGAACGGTAATGCGATGTAAACGGAAGGAGGAGAGGGCGCGGCCACCGCGAGCTTGAGGGATGTAAAAGGACGAGAATGGTAAGGAGAACGAGAACGGTAAGGAGAACGGTATGCACCACGCTGGTTTCAGATGGAATGGTGGATTGGAGGGATGTAAACGGAAGGAGAAGAGGGCGCGACCACCGCAAGCTTGAGGCCGTCGATCTGCCACGTTTCGGACTCCATTCAGGTATTGGAAACCCCAATAGACTAGTCGTGACCCTCTACACCTGTTAAGGCTGGTCATGACCACCACCACGCCACCAATAGTGGTAACCCGATGAAGTAATCGAACGGGTCTGTTAGACCCGTTTTTTGGGAAGAAGAAGGGGAACCAGGTCTGTCTGACCCGGTTGATAATTATTTTAATTTATTAATATTAATTGTATTAACTAATGATAATTGTATTGATAAAGGAAATTGATTAGAAATAACAATATTAATAAATGGTTATGGATATTATATGAGCTTTAGGAACCCACCACTTAAGTTTTAAATTAATTAATGAAAAAATAATAAGAATAAATCGTTGATGGCTTTAGGTATTATCATGGATTTCAGGGATCAGTTATGATGGTCAAAATATCAAGAACTTACGGGAACACATTAGGTAAGTATTACTCACCTGTATCACGGAATTGAATGTTCAATGGATTGTTAATTTTATAATTCATGTATTTGTTTGTGTATATATGTGGAGATATGTTATGATACTATTATTACTATAATATTACCTATAATGAATATGTTGGTACCTGTAGCAGTTTACCTAGGTTAAGGGTCCGAGTATTGAAAAAATGATTTAAATGGCTGATTGATTTTTTAAGAATGAGGTTCATGTGCATTCACGCATAAGTATTACTTGTTGGGCCTCAGCTCACTATGTTCCGTGATGTAGGTATTGATGTATTAGATGATTATGCCGACTTAGGAGTTGATGGTGTCGTCGTAGATCCATGAAGAAGATGCTCATGTGACGGAAGCTAGTTTTCATGGAAGATTGATCAATTAAGTTTTACATCTATTTATGAACTTATAGTTAATAGCTATGATGTATGATAATAAGTGTAGATTCAGGACTGAGGATGAAAAGAAAAAGATTCACAATAGTATATTTAGATGATATTAATTGGATGACGCTGTTTAGTTAAAATATATATGATGAGGCTGTTATTTCATATTAGGTCAAATATATATTGGTTGGAATTGCTCCTTGAAATGG
Source organism: Euonymus europaeus (assembly GCA_963580455.1). Taxonomy (NCBI): domain Eukaryota; kingdom Viridiplantae; phylum Streptophyta; class Magnoliopsida; order Celastrales; family Celastraceae; genus Euonymus; species Euonymus europaeus. Next base: position 7,951,333 of record OY756961.1, on the reverse strand, counting down.
ATCGGTGTTAAATATAAGGTGTGTTTATTCCGTAATATAAGTAGCGTTCTAGACTACAAGCCCAGGGTTTAGGGTTTCATGGGACGGGGCGTTACATTACTCCTCTATGCCCTTCTCTCATCGGAAGGGATCATCTGGAAGAGCCTAATGAGGAGATTTCAGATGCCTTCAGCAAGGTCGAGGATATGAGAATGAAAAGGTTGACTGGAGAGGACCTCTGTAAGGAGGATGCATTGGATGAGGAGGCAAAGGTGGTGGAAGAAGAGATGGTGCAAGTTGAGGTTGAAACTTTGGTGGACCAAATTTATTTTCCCCCTTTAGAACATACCGAGCAACTTCCTATCGAGGAGGCATCCCTACCCGGTCCAAGCAATGTCCTCTTTTCCTCAAGAAGACCTGTAAAAGGTTTCCTTGTATGGGCTATGCACCTTTTTGTAATGAACTTATTTTTAATTAATGAAATTTTCTTTTGTTGCTTGGTTATATCTTTACTTAGAATTTTTTTGTAGTTTTCCTATTGTACCGAGGAGTAGTGGTATTTTAGCACTTTTTCCTTTTCTCAGTCATACCAAGAAGGCTTCTTAGAGCTTTCCATAGCAACTCCCTGGTCGGCAGGTCCAACCAGTCATTCCTTCGGTAACCTTAAGGAGTTTGACCCTTTTTATATTGTTTGTTGGTATTCCTAGGAATGACTGGTTGGTCAGTCCAACCAGGTATCTTCAGTAAGCATTTTGAAAAACTTCTTCATATAATGATGTCCGATTGGGTTTCTCGATACCCTATCTTATTTGAGGGATACAAAGGTGTATCCTGGTCGGTATACCCAAGCTCTTCGGTATTATCTCCCTTGTTCAAAACTTATTCATTTCCTAAGTTTGAAGGGATACGGTGGTGCAGCCTGGTCAGTATACATTGGCTTCTCGATTTCATCATCCTTTTTATCTCAAAACTTCTAATAAGTTTTAAGATGATGTCGCACTATAATGTTGGTTGGTATGGTCATCTGGGTTCATCTGTTGGGCACTTGTACTTTGACCAACTTTCAATTTCTACCCAATTTTTTATGTCATTTGAGAAAAACCTCACCATGCAGTGCAGTGCTATGTCTTTAAAGGGAAATCCATAATTTATTCATTGTGAAATCAACTGATAACTAGAACAGGAATGCTGAAAATGAGAAATCCTACCTACCGAAATAAAACACTATTTCTAGGCAATTACATTTACTTCAAACATAATATCTTCAAAGATTGTCCATATTCCAAGGCCTCATGTCCTCGGGTTTGTCCGGATCTTCAATCTTGTAGGTGCCTTCTCTCAAAATCTTGACCATCCAGTGGGTCCTTCCTAGGTTTCAATCAGCTTGCCTGGGTTTTTTCCTATGGCCTCCAACTTCCTCACTACTAGGTCTCCCACAGAGAACTTTTTCTCTCTTATCCGTCTGTCGTAGTACTGAGCAATTCGCTGTTTGTATGCCACAGTCCGAATCCTTGCACTCTCTATTGTCTTCTCTTGGAGATCAAGGTTATTGAGGAGTAGCTCTCTATTCCCTGACTTGTCAAAGTTGGCGTCCTTAGTGAGGAGACCTTAATCTGGACCGGGATGATTGCCTCGGTTCCAAAGGAAAGGGAGAATGGAGTTTCTCCTGTTGATGTCCTAGGTGTAGTGTGGTATGACCACAATACAGTTGGTAATTCTTCAAGCCTTCTAGGATAGTGTGGTTAGTCACATAAGCTTGCCCATTAGCCTGCAGATTTGCTACCAAGGCGATCCTTATGTCAATGCTGAGGTTTTCATAGAACTTGTGCATCTTCCTACTAACAAATTATCTTCCATTGTGTAGCACCAGGGCTTCTAGTAACCCATACCTACAGACAATGGTTCTCTAGATGAAGTTCATCACTTTTTATTTTGACATAGCAACTAATGGTTCCACCTCAATCCATTTAATGAAGTAGTATACCGCCACAATAACATTCCTCCTCTGTCTAGCTATCTGGACGAATGGTCCATGGAAGTCCATGCCCCATTGCGTAAACGAGTAAGGGTTTTGTATTGGGATAATGTTAGAGAAAGGCACATGTGGTACATTCAGGTGTCTCTAGCACTTATCACACTTCCGTACAAGGTTCTTGGAATCCTTCATCATAGTAGGCCAATAATACACCTCAACACCTTATGACTTAGAGTCCTTGTTCCAAAGTGGCTTCTACAAATTTCTTCATACACTTCCCAGAGCACATAGTTTGCCTCCCAGAGTGCTAAGCACTTCAAATAGGGAAGTGTGAATGATCTCCACTACAGTTCTCCCCGTATCAAAGTATATCGAGCTGCTATTTTTCGGAGGCTTTTTGACTGGTTCCGGTCCTTAGTCAACCTTTTGTTTTCTAAAAACTCTCTAATATAGTCCGTTCAGCCAGGTTGCACATCTTCGTCAATATCTTCCACCAATATTTGTATCTCAATGCTCTATTATGGCAATATCTCCACTTGCACTGAGGTAGGCACCTGTGTTGAAGAAGTTTATGGCAATCGTGCTAACACGTCAGCTTTCGAGTTTTCCCCTTTTGGTATCTACTTTACCTCTACCATTGGGATTCTCTCCATCCATTCTCTTGCCTTAGCTAAATATTTGATCATATTTGGACCCTTTGCTTCATACTCTCCTCCGATTTATTTAATGATAAGCTGCAAGTCGCTATTAATAATCAAGTTTTTAATTTCTAGCTGTCAATATTGCCTCATATTCTATTTCATTATTTGAAGCCTTGAATTTGAACCATAACGCGTGTTCCACGGTTATGCCCCTCGGGTCAAGGAGGAGAATGTCGGCACTACTGCCCTCATGGTTTGATGACCCATCCACGAACAACTACCATTGCTCGGGTTCTGGTTTGGCATTTTTTTGGTTGGTCTCTTTGTAGCAATCCACAATAAAATTAGCCAAGACATGTGCCTTGATGGCCTGCCTAGGTTGAAACTTGATGTTAAACTCTCCCAACTCAATAGCCAACTTCACCAACCGCCCTGAAGTGTATGGCTTCTGAATACATTCTTAAGTGGCTGATCAGTAAAGACAGTTATTGTATGGGCTTGAAAGTATGGCCTCAACTTCCGAGAAGCCACTATTAGTGAAAGGAAAAGCTTCTCAGCCTGTGTGTATCTCATTTCTGCATATATCATAACATTGCTGACGTAGTACACCAATCTTTGCATTTTGTCTTCCTCATTTACTAGTAATGCGTTGACCACATGTTTTCATGTTGCTAGGTAGAGGTACAAAACTTCTCCCTCTTTTTGAGAAGTCAAGAGTGGAGGCTGACCAAGACAATCTTTAAGATTTTTGAAAGCCTTTTGGCACTCATCTATCCACTTGAACTCCTTGACCTTCTTTAATGCCTAGAAAAATCATTAGCACTTGTCTCCCGACCATGCTAGAAACCTTCCTAGTGATGCTGCTCGGCTAATTAATTTTTGGACTTTCTTGGCATTATGAGGTGGCTCCATTTGAAAGAAGCTTCCACCTTTTCAGAATTCATCTCAATTCCTCTACTGTTGAAGCACACTTTTTGCGCAGGTCCGTAGAGTGATCCTTAGCCTTTTTACTCTTCACAACCATGTCATCTACATAGGCCTCCATGGACTTTCCAATCTGGTCCATAAAGATGTGGTTCACTAGCCTCTGATATGTGGCTCCCGCATTCTTTAATTGAACAGGCATGACCTTGTAGCAGTATCTGCCTTCTAGGGTGATAAACGAGGTACCTTCCTAGTCTTGAGGATTGATTATTATTTGATGGTACACTGAATAGGCATCCAAGAAGCTAAGGAGTTTATCTCTCAAAGTTGCATCCACTAGCTGATCAATCTTCTATAATGGGTAATTGTTCTTAGGACATGCTTTGTTCAAATTAGTGAAGTCCACACATATTCTTCACCTTCCATTGACCTTCCTCACCATGACCATATTGACTATCCATTTAGGATATTAGACTTCTTGGATGAAATCAACATCCATTAGCTTTCTTACCTCTTCCTTTATCGGTTCTTGGCGGTCAAAAGCAAAATTCCTTATCTTCTGCTTGATAGGTCAGGCTCTAGGAATTATACCAGGCATCTCGTTTGTATTACATGCAAATGTGCCAATACTCTCTAAGAGTAATTGGGTTACCTCTTTGGCCATCTTTTCTCCAAGTTGGGAACCGATGTAAAATTTCCTCACGGAGCCAGACAGGATCTCAACTGGTTTCAGTTACTTGCTCCTCTCTTCTCCTCTTCTCTTATATCCAGACTACCCACCGAGATCTTCTCCTTTTTTCTTTCTGTAAGTTTAGTGAAGTACGTACTCTAGGCAGCTTTTTGATTCCCCTTCACCTCACCAACTCCCTTAGAGGTGGAAAACTTCATTTTCAAACAATAGGTTGAGACTACAGCTCTCAACTTATGCAGCAGTGGTCTTCCTATAATGGCATTGTGGGTGGCCTTCACATCTACTACGAGCATGTCCACCATGTGCATCATGGTTCTGAGATATGTTCCCAACATGACTAGCAGGGTTATCATACCCTTTGGTATAACTGATTTTTTGTGTGAACCCACACAAGGGTACTGAGGTGGGTTTGAGCCTCTCCTCCGATAGATTTATGGTTTTGAAGGTATGTTAAAACAGGATGTCCACTGCACTCCCATTGTCTACCAAGATTTTTAAGACATTGAAGTTGGCGATGACTGCCTCAACTACCAAGGCATTATCATGAGGAACTTGTATGCCTTTCTCATCTTTCTTTAAGAAGGTGATGATCTCTTCATCCCTTCTAACCCTCTTTGTTGTGGTCGGCTGCTCAGTAAAGTGCTTTCTCCTCCTATCACCAGCCCTCCAATAATAACCCCATTGAAATAAATTGTTCCTGCAGTGCCTCTATCATGTGGAGAGTCTTTCCTTCTTCATGGTCTCCTGCAGTCATCATCCTCCATGTCATCTCTCCTCCGCTTTTCCTCCTGATTTGCTGTGTACTTCCTGTGTTGGCCCCTTCTTATGAGCTCCTTAATCTCATCCTTCAATTGTTGGCAGTCATCAATATCATAGCCATGAACTTTGTGAAACCAACAGTACTTATCCGAGGATGTCTTCCCTGGAGGGGTCCTCATCTTCTTCAGCCATTTGATTAAGTTTTGGTCGACGATCTCAATAAAGACCTTTCTCAGAGGAGTGTAGCTGCTGTATAGGGCTGATAGATCGGTCTCAAACCTTTTGGAGGACTGGTTGCCTCTCTTGTTGTGTTCTCTCTTTGGTTTCTTATCACTGCTTGGTCGGCCATATTCTAATCCTTCTCGATGGCCCTTGTCATTGGAGTCCTTTCCCTGATGAAGGGAGGTTTATATAGCAAACCGAGAGGACTTTAGAGAATCAATAGCCTTAATATACTTCTCAGTCCTAGCAAGAAATTTATCCATGGTCTAGGCTGCATCAGTGCACAATGAATTACAAAATTACTCTTGTCAGATAGTCCTAATCAGAGCGGCAATGGTGACGACAATCTGAACATCTGTGATTTTCAAGCTCATCTGGTTGAATATCCTTATAAAGTCTCGAAATGACTCTCCTTTCTCATGTTCAATTACCATCATGTATTGGTTGGTGGTATTCGGCTTCTTAGCACTTGTGAATCAAATGTTGAACTTACTTGAGAGGTCTTGGAAGCTATAGATGTTATGCCTTAGACGGTTAATGAACTAAGTTTGAGCTGGTCCAATAAGTGTGGAGGGGAATGCCTTGCATGGAATTGCATCTGAGGCACCTCGACATTCCATCATGGACTTGTATCCCATCACGTGGTCATAGGGGTCCTTCCTCCCATCATACTACTCAAGGTTGGGGAGCCTGAAGTCTTGAGGTATCTCCATGTCGAGAATGTCCTTGGATAGTGGAGTCATGGAACTCTCCCACATCTCGTCAATGATATTCCGCCCCTGCAAAGCTGCCAGCTTGCGATCTACCTCTTGAAGATGTTTGTCCTCTACGATTTCTTATGTTTAGTTTGTAGTTGTTTTTTTTTTCCATTGCCCTCATCTCCACGTTTAGTTTGTGTGTTTTAGTGAGCCCAAGCCCTTTATGTAGAGCCTCTCTCCCTCACAAAAGCTTGGGTGCCATTGGCCCCAAGTCTTATATCCAACACTTGGGTTTATAAACCCAAGTCACACAACACAAGTATGAAATGTGGGATTCCCACATTTCTATTATTTTGCACTCAATATATTATGTTTAACATGACCACTTTGGAGTCAATTTCCATTCAACCAAAAAATGGTTTTAGACAACCTTTAACTCCAATCTCTAGTATTCATATTGAAGATTAGAATCCACTAAATTACATTCAACATACTCAATTAGTTTTAAATAATTATTGGTCAAATAGTGGTTGACCACCATTTTTCCAACATTTTCAAACTTGTCATTTATGATGTTGGTAATCATCCTACCAACACTATCGGGCATAAATCTAAAAAAAATCAAGTTAAATAATATAAATTAGAAAGAACAAGGAAAATTGTATTTACTAATCACTTGTAGGTCGTATCCACATACGACAGTCCGTGGGATCATAAACCCCAATCGTCTGCGATAAGGACAATCAAACATCATGCTCTCTGGTATTGCTGGAGTCTTTCTATAGGGTATATCGGGGGTCTGGGTCTTGGGTTCATATGGATATGACATTGGCATGTGGGTGGAGGGATATGGTATTGGCAAGTCACCAATGGGTGGTGTGGTCTGATGGATCGGGGATAAGAAAGATGGATGTACTGCGCATATATCATCGACCAATAATTGGAAAAATGATCGTCATATAGAATTAACCTATGATAGGGATGGGGTATAAGGTGACGAACTCCCTCTGCCAAGTCCATATCGATCACTGAACCTGTACGACCTCAACCCGATAGAGTACAGCCACAACCATGACCACTGAACTAATCACTATACATCTACAATTAACAACTACTTAACTGATTATAATTTAGACTTGAGTTTCTAAGTTTAAAAATTACAAATTAACAATTGAAGAGATGAAAAATTATGCGCAACTTAACAACTTGTTCTAACCTTGGTAGAGTATCTGTTTATAAAAGAAAATTGAACAGAAAATTTCAAACTAGAAAGAAAAATATATATATACACAGAACAAAATAAAAAATAACATTGAAACCTGTTGATTTTTTTTCTTTCTTTTTAATTAAAAAGAAAAACAAACATAATTGGCAATTGTGAGATAAGTATGTGATGTGTTTGAAGTATTTTGTTTTATCTAATGGACTTTTACTTTAGTCAAAGCACTTGGTGGATAACTGCTTAGTATCATGTGGAGTCTCTTGTGGATAAATGACCAATCACAATTGGAGAATTTTGTTTTATCTAAACATATTTTTCAGGATATAATTTTCTGATATTATCATAATCTAGAGAAGCTTATCAAGATGATTATGGGGCACTATATAAGTAGCAGTCATCAAGTTTAAAAAGATTGATTGAAGCAACATGTGTTTTGATGTCATTTTTGTTCTTGCTTCTTGTTAAATTCTCTCATTGTTTTAATAACTATTAGAGTGAGATCGTGAGTAAGTGTAACACCCTGAACTAAAGAATCTAGCCCAGGTCCCATAAACCAGAACACTACTCTTCCTATAGTCAACACTACATCGCAACTAGGTAATACACACATGCCTCTTTCAAATTGTCATCAAAATAACCTGATCATGCACTACATAGCTTCCAATAAAAATCTCTCCAAATTAATTATTAATGCTCCAATCAAAATAACGTCAACCCATATTCTCTAAATAAATAAAAACATACAATTAATAATCTTTATGTTCCAGTACTGAGAATCTTCTCTTATTTCAATAATCTACGCTTGCTAGTTTCAATCCCATAAATGAAACTAATACTTATTGATTAATAGTTACTGTAATCCTAGCCTCTATCACATGAGCACTCCCTTTAAGGATCAGTCTCGTCACCATCAACAATTAGGTCAGCATAGTCATCAAGGAGATCATCACCTGCATCACAGGATACTGTGGGCCAAGGCTCAACAAGTAACCTTCATGCATGCACGTGTATGAAAACTAATACAATTCACTTGACATATTTCTTTTCCATCATAAAACCATTTTTCCAGTACTTGGGCCCTAACCTCGGCAAACCACTACAGAGCAACCGGTCGGGATTTCATTCAGTGTACTACCAAAGAACATTGTTCCTCATAAAAACCTTTTGCCTTTTCTTTCCTTTCCATCTCGTAAACATCTGTAGTCATTTTCCAGTATACCCCCTATGTAGTAGTTACACCAGGTTTTAAAAAACATTATTTTTCCTTATTATGCGTGTATGCTCATGGTGACACGAAATGCAGCATGAAATACATTACAGTCATTAACATCAAACCGTTACCCGTTCTTTCATGATCACAGCACAACAAATAACCTCTCACAAATAAATATATAATGATATGCACATATATCACATAACATGGTCACCTATACACAATTAATCGTAATCTAATAACTCAGTACATACATAGTCCTGTGACACAGTTGGAATGTTACTTACCATACTGCTCTTTTGTAAATTCCAATAAAATCAACTATGCAATTTATTCCGTGAAATTCATAACCGTATTCATATGCATTAATAATTATACATCATAAAAATATATTTATTTTTATTTAAAATTTAATCTGGGTCAAACTAGGAAGACCGATCAACAGGCCTCCCTAGAACCAATCGGGTCAGTTTGACCCGGTTGCAACTCTTTCTCACAGAATGGGTACAATAGACCCGTTTAGAAGTGAAACTGGGTCACCGCCGATAAGGAGGCGGTGGAGCCCACGGTGGCTGGAGCTGGGTGCGGGGCAGTCCACTGAGTCTATCGGGAGCATCAACTACCTGAGCGGTGACCAGTCGTTGACGGAATCGAGCTTTACAGTGACTGCGGCCGTGACCTTCTCCTCCCCTATTGATGGACAAAGCAGGTCCCTTTCCGTACGAAAATGGTGGCGCTGGCTTCCTCGCTTCGAGCTCGTCGTTTTGGTACGGGCCTCGTCATCAATCGTAGCCGGAGTCCTCCCCCCTGTGTCCCGTCGCTGTCATTCTCCTCTACTGTAGCTTAGGTTCCCAACTGTTTAGGGTTTCTCGATTTCCGTGTCTCCCTAATTTTATATCTTTTAATTTATATTCCATCTTTTACAATACTAGCCCTACCCTTAATACCTAATTACAATGAAGACCTACCTATATTTACAACCTTGCCATTATCATATTTATTGTTGTATTTTTGTATTTAACTTCACAAATTCCTACCAACTCCGATTCGAGCGATCCTTGAGCTCTTCAAATTATTATTATTATTATTATTATTATTATTATTATTATTTTCCTTGTAGAATTTATTAAAAAATACTTTGACCCTATTTAGATTTCCCTTAACTCGGTTCTAAATTTTGTTTTAATTTCCTTATAAAATGTGTCGATCTAAGCCCCTTAAAATTTCTAATGAAATTTAGGTTGGGTTGTTACAAATAGTGTGAAAAGAGAATTGTAATGAGGTTATTTTGTTATTGTTGGGGACTCTACGAAGACGTGTGTAGTTCATTGAGGTGAACTCTTTTGGGGATTTCAAAAGCGAGCTCTATCTTGGTGGGTTGAGTGAGCATGAAACAAATATTGAATGAGATGTAAGAGCGATGTCCTTAGATCAAAAATATGGTTGTACTCTTGATTCGCGATTAGTGGATTGTTCCTCAAGAATGGTCGCTCATAGCCTCAAGATTTTTCCCAGTCAGGTTTCCTCATTTTTTTCCTGGAGAACTGTTTGAGCTGAGCAAGGTGGTGAGAAAAATTCTCAGATCTTTATCACAGAGGTTTATGATGAAAGTTGCAGCAATCGAAGAGAGCAAAAACATTGATAAAAATAAGGTAGAAGAATTAGTTGGCTCTCTACAAACTTTTGAGACAAATTTTCTTAAACCTAAAAAATCTAAAGGTGTTGCTCTTTATTCTAGTGATGAAACTAACTATACTATTGATGAATTATTTCTTCTAATGAAAAATTTTAAGAAATTCATGAAGAACGGGAATTCAAAGGAGCTCAAGAAAGAGGAGTGCTCATCTTACAAACCCAAGAAGAAAAGCAAAGAGTCTAAATCGACTCCATGCTTGAAATGCAAAGGATTCGGACACTTTGCTTAAGAGTGAGAAAATTGGAGAAAGAAGCCAAAAGCATATGAAAGCAATGATACAGAAGAAGAATCTGAAGACGAAGAGAAGGAAACGTCAGTAGCTTGTCCGACAATCTTTGGTGACCAAAAGTCTAGGGCAAGCTCTACAGATGATAGTGATTTTGAATATGATATGTGTGAATTTCAAGTAGCCCACACCAATATTTATAAGGAATGTGTCAAGAGCAAGAAAGAGAAACTAAAACTTGTCAGAGAAAATGGGATCTCACTCAAGATCTGAATGAAGCGAAAGCAAAAATCAAGGAATTACAAGAAGAAAGCCAGCCTAGATCTTGAAGCACTCTATCCAGCTGAGGTAACCTCTAGTGTAACCTACCTCACTGAGGCAGAAAACGAAAGAGAACACATGCTAAAAAAGGTATGCTCAGAGATTGACAAGTTTAAGTCAGGATCTAACAAATTGCATGATATCCTTGCCAAGCAAATGATGGGAAATGAGACATTTGGTTTAAGATATGAAAAAAGTGAGAGCTCCAAGACTGGATCACATACACACCTTCCTCCAAATTTCGTGAAGTTTGTACATCGTTCTTCCAAAACTTTGGAACAAGAAGAAAAGAGATCCACCATTCCAAACAGGGTAAATATGCAAGGTAATAGATTTTCTTCATATCAAAAGCGTGAAATTTCATATAAATTTGGTAGGACTGCTCAATCATTTTTCAAACAACCATTTGTTGGAAGGCAAAATGCTCAAAGATATGATAAAGGTAAATTTGTTCCCATCTATCATCATTGTGGAATTAGAGCTCATATACAACCTTACTGTTATAAGTTATATGGAATGCCTAAATCATTTTTTTTTGAAAGACTAACATTGAAAATGTGGAGAAAAGGTTTTTTCAAAATAGGTTTCAAAATCTTGTTGGAAAACAATGTGATGCTCATGAGAAATCACATGATGTGAGACAACTTCCACAAACATCTCAAACAAAGAAATGTTAGGACAATAAATCAGATTTGAGAGCTTTAAGTGCTGACAAAGAAAAATCTGCAAGTGCATATCATGTTGAGGTAGCCTCCAGGAAACCTACCTCATTAAGGCAGCAACAAACAGATGCAAATGAGATAACATGCAACAAGCCTACTTCACCAAGGCAAAGACAACTAGATACACATGAGATAACCTGCAGCGAGCCTACTCCAGATACTCTAGAACCATCTCAGCAAGTCAAAATGAATGAGGCCCAAAATCTTATCATTGGAGAAGTAACTACTCCCGTGAAAACACAAGCACAAATCCAAAATGAGTTGAAGCTGAATACGTGGTTGTTGGAAGTTGTTGCACTCAGCTATTTTGGATGAAACGAATGCTCCAGAAATATGGATTGAATAGGAAAGTATGATCTTGTTTATATTTTATAATATGAGTGCGATTATATTTCAAATTCTAGGATCAAGCATATAAAGATTCATTTGTCATCATTTCATCCATGAATTTGTTGAAAATAAATATGCGTCTCTTGAATATATTGCTACTGAAAATCAATTGGCTGACATTTTTACAAAATCCTTAGACAGACAAAGGTTTTTGTTCTTAAGAAAAACACTAGAGATGATTACAATATGTGTGTGCGATATGTGATTTAATTCTTGATTTATAATTGAAACATTGATTGTTTGATGTTATCTCTGAATGTGTTTATTATTAAATGGCTAATCCATTTGTAAAATTGAAAATATCATATTATTAGTCATATATTATTTTTCACAAATCTCTTCTTATGAAGTCAAATTGACATAGTGCTTGAGAGTTGTCTTAATAGGTATATTGAACAGTTTTTTGAGAAACTTAATGCAAGCAATACAAATGGAAAATGCTACGTCAAAGGTATTAATATATATATGTGTGTGTGTATATCTCTTGAAATAAAGAGAGCTACCTAAGGTTGACTGTGAAAGCCGCTATGAACTCAAAGGTTTTATCTCTTGAAATAAATAGGGTAATCTTGTATGTTGCTTGCATGTACATAAAAGTACCATCGGATCTAGATTTGACAACCAATGTAAAGTAAATTTCTTGTCTTATGTTATATCTTGATTGTATCAATCGGCATGAAAAATAGAGTCGCCACCAATTGAATTAAAGTGCAATTGGACACTAAAAATACTTGCAAACCAGAAATGAGGGTGCATGAGTCGTTTGAGTGTGGAGAATGTATTAGGCACACCACAACTCCTGTTTAAAATAGTTATCGAATTAATTGGTTGATCATCTTAATAAAAACTCGCTCTCCGTAAGATATGGTTATTTTGAAATAAATGAATCTATTTAGAAAATGTTATCAACTTATGATAGTTTTTTTTAATAAAATATTTCAATAAAAATTTAATGTAAGATTAAATGGTTCAAAGGGAGGGTTGCAGCTTGGTAGTAGCAGCAAAAATCTAGTAGAGTGAGAAAGGGGAAAGGTAAATTGAAGTCTTGGGAGGAACTCAAGAAACATTTAAGCACTTATTTTTTACCTTATAATTAGTCAAGATTGCTATACTAGCGTTTACAGAAAATGAGACAGAATGGCAGGCTAGTTGACGACTATAATAATGATTTTTATCAATTGGTAGATCTAGCAAATATAGCAAAAACAAAGGACCAGTTGGTCTTTCGTTATATTGGGGGTTTAGACAATCATTTTCAAAATAAGCTCATGTTATTTGATATATTTTCGGTTGTTGAGGCTCATGGCAAGGCTGTCGCCATCGAACGGAGGGGAAAGAAGATGGGAACATCACCATTAGTAGTAGATCGGGCGGCTGGCAACGCCAAACCCACCTTACCCCCATCAAACGTTCAGCCCACCATGAAAGTGCAAGCCCAACCTGGTGGTCGAAATTCTTCTAATATTTCTAAAATTACATGCTTCCGGTGTGGGGAGCTTGGGCATCGCTCGGCCGAGTGTAGAAAAAAATGTCAGTAAGTCCAAAGGTCTATTCATGGAGTCAGATAAAGTACCAGAAAATTATGTGGATAACGAGGGAGATCCCAACTTTGATGATGAAACAACTCCAAAAGAATTTGTTGAAGGGGACATTGGGACAACTTTAGTTACCAGGCATTTGTTTTTATCCCTCGGGTTGAAGCGGATGACGAGTGGCTTCGACATAGTCTTTTTCAAACTTCATGCACTATTTCAGGGAGGATTTGTACTTTGATCATGGATTTGGGAAGTTGTGAGAATTTCGTCTCTACGGAGTTGATTAGCAAGTTTAACCTTGACAACACACCACATCCTCATCCCTATTGTTTAACCTGGTTCAAAAAAGGCACTGATGTTAAAGTTGCTAAGCAGTGTTGGGTTCCATTTTCAATTGGTAGTAAGTACTCAGATAGGGTGTTATGCGTTGTGGTAGATATGGATGCGGCTCACCTTTTATTGGGTCGGGCTTGGCAATTCGATAGGGATGTCACACATGGAGGAAGGCGTAACACCTATAGCTTTTATGGGAAGGTATACGAATCACTCTCATGCATAAGAAAAATTGTGCCACAAAGAAAGGTGTTAATAATTTTATTGTGAAGCAAAACACCTTCTTACAAGCTGCTACTGAATCTCAATGTATATACATGCTTTATATGAAGGGTTGTGATGAGAATGAGGTGGCAATGCCTTTTCAAGAAGTGCAGCAACTCTTACAAAAATTTCCTCAAATATGTCCAACTAAATTTCCTGAAGGTCTTCCACTGTTGTGCAATGTGCAGCATCAAATTGATTTAGTCCCAGGGGCGGTTCTCCCCAATCGCCCTCATTACCAGATGAGCCCCAAGGAATATGAGGAGTTACGACGTCAAGTGGAAGATTTATTACAAAAGGGGTTAGTTAGGCCCAGCCTTAGCCCTTGTGTTGTTCCTGCTCTCTTGACTCCAAAGAAGGATGGTACTTGGTGGATGTGTGTGGATAGCCATGCCATCAATAAAAGTACTGTTAAATATCAATTTCTCATACTGCGTCTTGATGACTTGTTAGATTAATGACATGGTTCTCAAGTATTTAGTAAGATGGATTTGAAAAGTGGATACCATCAAATCTGAATCAAGCCCGGGGATGAGTGGAAGACAGCCTTTAAAACACGCGAAGGACTCTTTGAATGGATGGTGCTACCATTCGGTCTTTCGAATGTGCCAAGTACTTTCATGCATGTTATGAACCAAGTCCTGTGGCCGTTATTAGGCATAGCATAGTGGTATATTTTGATGATATCATAGTCTATAGCAAGAAAATGTCTGAACACTTGCAGCATTTGAATCAAATATTTGAGGTGTTGGCTCATGAATGTTTTTATCCCTCAGTGCACAAGTGTGAGTTTGCAACGGAGTCAGTCCTTTTTTGGGGATATAATGTCAGCAAGGATGGTATTCGAGTGGATGAGAAGAAAGTGGATGCAATCCGAGATTGGCCGCGGCCAACTACAACTACTGAGGTGCGAAGATTCCATGGGCTCACCTCATTTTATCGAAGATTTATTTCACATTTTAGTAGCTTGACAGTATAATTGATTGTATGCGGGGCACTCAGTTTCATTGGACTGATGAAGCTGAAGCATCATTTTTGGATGTCAAGTCTAAGTTGACTTTAGCTTCTTTACTTGCCCTTCCCAATTTTTCTCGACTCTTTGAAGTTCATTGCGATTCTTCTAAAGGTGGTATTGGGGCTGTTTTGAGTCAAGAGGGGAAGCCGGTGGTATTTTATAGTGAGAAGTTAACTGAGGTCAAGGGGCGCTATAGTACCTATGATGTAGAGTTGTTTGTTGTTGTTCAAGCTCTCAGACATTGGCGAAACTACCTTCTTCGTAGTCGAGTTTATTTTCTGGTTAGAGCATATGGCATTAAAACATTTGGGTAGCCAAAAAAATTTATCATTTCGACATGCTCAATGGTTGTCCTATATTCAGGAGTTCAATTTTGTCATTATGCATATGTCGGGAGTTCATAATCACGTGGCGGATGCTTTGAGTAGACGGGCGACTTTACTTATTACTATGCAAAATAAGGTGATTGGGTTTGAATCAATTATTCCACTCTATTCATCTGATCCTTATTTTTGTTCAATTATGGAGAGAACTTTGGCAAAAGAATTATCTGACTTCTCAGTGATTGATGGCTTCCTATTTAAAGGGCCAAAGTTGTGTATTCCAGAATGTAGCTTGCGGTTGAAAATCATCAAAGAACTTCATGAGGAAGGTCAAGTAGGACGAGATAAATCTTTGATGTTAGTTGCTGGCAACTATTATTGGCCCTCTATGCGCAAGGAAATTTATTGCTTTGTTGATAGGTGTCGATTATGTCATTTGGCAAAAGGGAAATCTACTAATGCTGGACTTTATTCTCCACTTCCCATCCCTGCTAAACCTTGGGCTGATTTGAGTATGGATTTTGTGCTAGGTCTCCCTAGAACGGCACATGGGGCTGACTCAATTTATATTGTTGTTGATCGATTTTCTAAGATGGCTCTATTCATTCCTTGCACAAAAACAGTTGATGCCAGGAGAGTTGCCAAATTATTTTTCTAGGAGATTTACAAATTACATGGTTTGCCTTGTTTCATCGTGTCTGACTATGACTCCCGTTTCTTGAGCCATTTTTGGAAATGTTTGTGGCGGCTTGCAGGTACACGATTGAACTTTAGCAATGCCTACCATCTTCAGTTATATGGCCAAACAGAGGTCATCAATCAGTTATTGGGTAATATTTTAAGGAGTGTGGTGGAAGGAGACCTGACTTCGTGGGATGCAAAGTTGCCTAGAGCTGAATTTGCTTATAATCGGACTGTTAATCGAAGTACTTGCCTTAGTCCTTTTCAGATAGTTTTTGGCAACAACCCAAGGTCTGTGTTGGATCTAGCTCCTACTCCTGATTTAACACGTCCAAGTAAAGACGCTGCTGCATTAATTGAAGACCTTCAACATGTTCACTTGCACACCCAGCAATAGCTGGAGATATCTAATGCCCGGTACAAATCCTTTATTGACAAGTGATGGAGACCTGTTGAATTTCATGTGGGCGAATTTGTTTGGGCAGTGTTGACAAAGGAACGTATCCCTCTAGGTGAATACAATAAGTTAAAGGCAAAGACTATTGGGCCAGTTGAAGTTGTGGCTAAAATTCATCCCAATGCCTATAGATTACATCCTTCCTTATCATGGGGAAAATATGATCCCTGGCGATGATTTGGGTTCGAGGTTGAACTGTCCTCCACCTGGGCAGACTGATGTAGCGCAACAAACTGCCTTTGAGTATGAAGAGCAGCTGGAGAAGCAACAAAGGAGTAGTACTCATAGTTGTAAGAAGCCAGCTCGATTTATTCAAGATATTTGATTGGCTGTGAGCTTTTGGTTGTTAGTCTGTTGGGCCATAGCCTTTTGTTTTTGTTGTTTTTATTTTCTTTGTTGTTCTGGATTTATGTGCTTGGTTGGTCTAGATGTAAGGGACTTTTTGGTGATTTGTAAAAAGAACTTATGCTCATCTCGCTCGTAGAGAACGAACTTTACCCTATTTCTACTAGTAACGGTTACGTGTTCGAGATCTTGCCTTCTTATCTTTGTGTGAATTGTCTTCTTTGGTTGGCATCAGTTTTTCTCTCAGGTAATAGAATTAGCCATTCTTCATCTTGTCATCTTGCGCAGCAGCTATTTGATTATTTTTCAGTTGATAGCTGTCCTGAACACACTTATGTAGCTTTGCATAATCGCCCACGTCCAGTTGGAAATATGTAGGAGGTTCAGATATATACTCCGAATCACAGTTTGAGACATATAGGGCTGTCCTTTTTTCTGTCTTTATTTATTTTTGTTTCCTTGTATGAGGATGAGTTCAGGATTCAGTACAAAAACAAACAAACTGAAGCATCGTGTCGGGCTCTAATTGGAAAAGATATAACTTCAAGCCCTTTAAAGGAACTAAATACGCAGGAGAAACTTGATTATACCAAGAAAGTGGGTATAAAAATGTTCTTAAATGTAGTGCAATGACAAAACTCGGCGTAGCCGATCACGATCAACTCTACCTTAAGACCTACCAAAACACATAGGACGATTATAGGAAATAAAAGGGGGTAGAGACAATATATTTGGCTTGGTTTAGACTTCACTGAATCCTATAATTCACATATAGATTGTCACCACTAGCTAACTAGCTTGCTTTCAATCAAACTTGGTAGGTTGTGTAGTCATTATTCTGGATATACGTGCCAGCATTCGCAACTATTAACTATTAACTGATTAGTTTTTGTTAGTGTTAGTCATTTCAGCACAAAATATATCAAAGTCTCTGTAATTTTATGTGACAAAACATACACTACAAGATTTGGAGACAACTTCAGGATCTAAAATTTAAATTTATGAGCAATATCTCTTTTGAGATTTTTTTGTTGCGATACATGACATTTTTGTTTTTGGAAACTTATTAGCAGGTTTTTTGTGAAAATAAATATTGAAAAAATTGAACAAATAAACAATTGTCCGACCCCCTAAGATTATGGGCTTTTGGCCCCGTCTAAATCTCTCATAGTTAAGTTGGATTATCCCTCTCGCTAAAATTATCTTTACAATAATGCTCAAGAATCTAGCTCACTAACAAACTTCTATGGTCGTAGTGGACACATAAAAAAGGTGATTATAAAGGAATCCGGGAGGATCAGTCTACTTAGAAGTGGTCCTTCAACTAGTGCACACCATCTGGTGCACTAAAATTTGTTAAGAAAATCATAAATGTGTAGTATTTAGCATGAAAAATTTAATAGTATTTTTTTTTTGAAATAAAAATCAAATTTAATATGAAAAATACATGACAGTTGTAGGACTTTTAGACATAAACTCAAATTAACATTCGATTTTTTATCGTGATAAATTTTATTTTTGTTCAAAAAATATATATATACCGTTGAATTTGTCATATTAAATACTACACATTTTGTTGCATCGATCGATTGTAACACCAGTGCTAAGTACTCAGTGGTCCTGCCCCCAATCCGATCAATAAAAGCAAAGATCAATCAAGTCCTAATAAAATTTGGCACAAGCAGCATTATTAACTGATATGGCTCTAGTGACAGAATATATACATGCCTTCTTTTGTGCTATGGAAGACAAGAAAAGACCTTGTTGTTTGGTTGGTCTCATGCACCACATTTCCACAATTTGTCACCATATATATATATATATATATGCTTCAATTTCTTACCCAAACTGACTTGACCTAGATTTATGACACACACATCACTCCATTAGTATTCCCAACAAAACTACATGCAATTATACGTTATCAAAGGTACTTGAACTTACAATGCTTGTTATCGTAGACTCTTCTTCAAGTAATTAAGGAATATTCGTTTGGTTTAGGACATATACCTGTAGGAAAGCCCATGTTGTTGTACAATTAACTAATTTCCTTAATAATTCTCGGGCCTATGCAAACATGAAGGGGGCCTAAGTGTCTTGCCACCTCATGAGGTTATATTAAGGACACATTCAATGGAAAAATCCGAGAATGTGTAATTAATTATTAATTAGTACTAAAAGGCTCATAGGTGTGAAGTCAAATTATTACGAAATTACCTCATTAATGAACAAAGAAAAAGAAAGAAAAGTGGATACGTGTGTGAGTGGAAATGTTAAAATAAGTGTAGTTGGAGGCATTCGTGTGGAAACCACACTCCTCCCACTTACTTAACATTATCTTCCACTCTTGCTTTTTGTTGCTCTCCAAATCGGCAATCCATTTCCAAAGGCATCCATCGATCATTAGTGGGATATATACATATAAAGGATCAAGATATATTCTAGGTGGACTAAAAAGAAGAGATATTAGAGATATTCTTGATTTTAATTGGAAGCAATATTTTTATAATCACGTGTTAAGCTCTGACTCAATTTATCATGTCGTCAAGTGAAAAAATTATGTACGTAGTACATATCTTGACGGTTCGATTTTAAATCCATATAAATAGCCAAAAACAAACTTGTATGATATCATTATCAGTCATAAAAAAAGTCGAAAATGATTATGTATTTAATTCATTAATTTTGTCTTCCATGCTCATTCATAAAGTTTGTACAACTTTGATTAGCTTAATTAACTCATTTATAAAGTGTTTTCAACTTTGATTAGCTTAATTAATTAGGGTGGTCGACATGATTTTACCATTCAATCATAAACCTAAAAAGAGAAAAATAGATATGATTTCTTCAAATAACTATCAAATAATGTAGCTGGCTAGCATTGAAATTTTAGGAAACTTTAATTTGTTGAACTCTCTCTTTTTAATCCAACAGACATGGCAGCTGAAGGCAGAATTATTTATCTTTGGTCACATTCAAACAATTGGTAAAAGTTATTATTAAGACGTTGCATGCATTGTCTGTCTTGATATAAGCAGGATTCCTTCAACTATAATGGTTATTACTATTACTCTTATTATTACGCGTTACATTGAAACCAAACCTAAATTCATTATCATCCGAGCCTTAACTTAATTGGGTTGTAACATCTGTCTCCTGGATGTTTTGCTTAACATATCAACATTTTACCAAAGAACCAATGTTAGGACCCACAAAATTTGACTTTATTGACCAAATTTTTTATGTTTTTTGTCGTTGATGAACCAAAGAACCAATAATAAATATATAAAAAGTTATTGACTAATCTTTTGGAGTTTCTAACAATAATTGTTGTAGTGGTTCTGCTTTACATTTTTTTTATAACATGATCACGACGCTGTACAAGTTTATCCTTTAGATATTTGATATGAGAATAAAATATCATCATTAGGCTCATGTGCATAAAAGTTTCTCATTCGATGGCATGATAATTGAATGACCATAATGATATTGTTCCTAGTAAAAATCGAACTCACAACCTTTCGAGTCCATATGATTCAATCTCACATAAATCATCACTAAACTATCACTCAACTAGTTATTCTTCTTTAAAATGCTTAGAAAATAGAAGTAATAATTAATAATGTGAAGGTCACTATAAACTAGGAAATTATGATAAAAAGGGCAAATTGGGTAGAAGAACTTAAGAAGTCTTCCTTGAAATAGGTCCACTCGCCGCTTCTGAAACATACAAATAAGTACAAAATAATGAATATCTCAAAAGTACCCCTACCATTCAATTAGGCCAAAACGAATCGACAAACATATATCTCCTTCTTGATGTCCGATCAAAGCAAGAACAACGCCTTTGGAATAATATCATCGAGATGAGTCCAACAGTGGCGATCTCTCCTCAATCCGCTGTCGAAAATGATTGGTTCTAAAATGATTTTTTCCTCTATCCAGATGTTTTTGGTATCAAATCAAGACAAAATTGGCAGCATTAGATTTATCTTATTCTGACAATTCCAACGCTACCGACCTCACCTCAATCCAACTTCAAAAACAGTCGTCGTGAGGAAAAGACGTTTTTGGGTGTTGTCGGAGCTTTGCGGTGGACCTCCGTTCTAGCCGTCGTAGATTGTGCTTTACTCCTCTAACAGTCGTGCTTCTTTTGAGACCAACGGCAATCATTTGGTGGTCGGACAGAAAAGTTAGGCCATAAAAATGAAATCACAATTTTCATTTTACTACTAGTGCATAACAACTCATGTGTGGCGAAAATAATATTGCTTCCAATGAAAATCAAACTCTCAACCTTTCGAGTTCATACGATTGGATCTCATGAAAATCACCATCGAACTATCACTCAAGCAAGTATTCTTCTTTAGAATGCTTAGACAATAGAAGTAATAATTAATAATGTGAAGGTTACCATAGCCTAGGAAATTATGCGAAACAAAAAGAAAAAAGTAATAAAATAGAAATTACCTAAGCAACTGAAAGGCAATGAAACCCTCCCTTGTTTTCATGGTCATGGCCGTTGTATTGGTTCCTTTTCTTTGGTCTAAATCCATTTGTCATGCTATATTCATGAGCACATCGATCAGTTAGATCTAACAACCTTAAAGTTTCTCTCTTTTGGGGTATAACGTATAATTCGACTACTGCGTACAATCTTCCTAGCAATCAACCAAAGAAAATTACTAATCCCACCACCTTTTTTATGCTATTAGCTTCTTCGATCTTCTCCCATCTGCATGGTTTGTCATTTTTTTGCAATTTAGGGTTAGAAGCCAACACTAATATGATCACCATTGAAGTGAATAATTGTGAATAGTTTCTTCATGAAATTGTGCAATATATAAAGCAAATCCATTACTGGATTCTTTTAGTATAATCTGGTGCATTTCCAATTCTCATTAGTGACCATACCCCACCTTTGCCTAATTGCCTCCACCATAACAAATTCTCCATCTATAAATTACCATACTCAAGTCGTGTGTCCTGCACAATTCTCAATTAATAATCTCTCCTTCATCTCAAAAACTATTCTCCAATTATCTCTTTTCCAATGGCGGCCAACCAAACATCTCTCAATGACACCAAAATCGCTCTCCCTGACATAAACGAGCTACAACCATCCGGCGATGAAATCGAAGCCAAAGATGAATACTTCGACTACTCCAAGCGAGCGCAATGGCTACGCGCTGCAGTTCTTGGAGCCAACGATGGATTAGTGTCCACGGCATCACTAATGATGGGTGTTGGAGCCGTGAAGCAAGACATTAAGGTCATGATACTGACCGGGTTCGCAGGCTTAGTTGCTGGCGCTTGTAGCATGGCTATAGGTGAGTTTGTGTCTGTTTACTCACAATTGGACATAGAGTTGGCTCAAATGAAGAGAGACAAAGAAAGAGGAGATAATATTGTTTGCAAAAAAGATGGAGATGGAGATGGAGAGAAGGAGAATTTGCCTAATCCATTACAAGCGGCCGCGGCCTCAGCTCTGGCATTTTCGATAGGTGCCATGGTGCCGTTACTGGCAGCTTCTTTCATAAGAGCTTATAAGGTGAGACTTTGTGCGGTGGGAGGAGCAGTGACCTTAGCTTTACTTGTATTTGGTTGGTTCGGGGCTTTATTGGGGAAGGCTCCAGTGGTTAGATCGGCCTCTCGGGTTTTGCTTGGTGGATGGCTCGCCATGGCTATTACGTTTGGACTGACCAGGTTGATTGGCTCAAGTCTGCAGTAAACCTAGCTAGATTCCATTTATCTTCATGGTTTTTTGTCTTTTTTTCCACTCGTTTGTTGGGTT
This sequence comes from Euonymus europaeus, assembly GCA_963580455.1. Lineage (NCBI taxonomy): Eukaryota > Viridiplantae > Streptophyta > Magnoliopsida > Celastrales > Celastraceae > Euonymus > Euonymus europaeus. The sequence continues at coordinate 7,928,907 of OY756961.1, read as the reverse complement.
GTTTTTTTTTTCTTTATCTTATTTTGATGGTAATATGGAATTTGCACAACCCAAAAGCAAATTTCAGTGAAATTATATTACTTGAAAGGAAAGAGGAGGAAGTGGAGAATTTTCACCAATAAATTTGTAAAAAAATTTCTCATTTTTAACCAGCACTAGCCAGCTTTTCTATGTGTCGAACACATGGAAAATGATGGCTATTATTTTAATTTTCATATAATTTATTTTTGCAAATATAATTTATGATAGATTTGCGAAAAGAAATATTAATAAGATCATTCATATTAATTTCATAGTATAATATAAAGAAACATTTGTAAGTGCCATCAAACTTTTAGAAAATTGAAACCATAATTATATTTACGTACAGGAATTTTTCAGTAATTAAAGACGTCCTTATTCTAAGTAAAATATAAACCTTTATTTTTAGCCGTTGGATCTAACAAATGACTGAGATTAAAGTTGATTTAGATTTTAAGACATAAAATTAACATTCCATATTAAAAAAAAAGGACTTTGCTATTGAAAAAGGACAATATATATATATATATGTACATATGTATGTATATATTCTTATGTGATCTAAAATGTGGGGTCTTAAAATTAAACCTGATATATGACTTTTAGCTTTCTTGGGGAGAATCTGTGATTACACACTCACATTCCTCTTAATTCCTTTTCTAGAGAAAAGTTTCAGTAAAATCTTTTGTGCAATCCTCCGTATATTTGTCAGTTAAGTGATCCCCTCAAGAAAATGTTTCCAGAACAATATTTATTAAATGCGTAAAATAGACCATAATTACAGAATATAATAATTACATAATAAACAATATTTATTATAATTGTCTAACAATTGAATAGGGAGAGAAACACAAATTACAGAATGAATCAATGTTGGCTATAATGAATCGGAAATACAAGCATTCTAGGACTTGCTCCGATTTCAAAGATCGAATCGAAAATACGAGTGAGTCGAGACTTACTTTCATTCAAAGATTGATGTGAGATTATACGCTAATTTGACCTTTTATCAGGCGAATTGTGGGCACTTTAACTGCTGGTTCAAAATTTGCATTCCTAAAAATGGCTTAAATATTTTCTAAGCATAGCGATGAGTAGTAACAAAAATCTAACACCAGAATGATAAAACTTCTATTGAAATGACTAAAATGTAATACATCATAAAATGTACTAAAATTTTATTAAAGATATACCGGTGTCTAGAAAAATGTGATTTATAAGTTAAAAAATAAGAATTGCTGCGAAGGCTAAAACTTAAAGGTTTGAATATAAATAACTAGACGAAAGATAGTTGATCGATGTCATTCTAAAAAATGATAGAGTTTTGAGACGCAGAGTCTGTTTGACGTGGGTTGATTGTTGCTTTTGTTACTCTTTCTTCTTCAAGGTATCTGAATGTGGATGACTTGCATGATCTTGATATCATAGGCAGTGGTAGATCGTGTGATTCTATATTATGGATTGATTCTTGTGTTATTTATCTATTCTCCCTTAAAAATGACGCTCTTGTATGTTGGTGGACGACTTACCCCTGATTTAAGTCACGGGCCTTGTTCTCTAAGATTATTGAAGCATGAAATGCACAAAGTTTTTCCCACTCTTCGAGAAAATAGGATTCTTGCACGTTGTTTGTGTTTAAGAAAATGGATGAATAACCAAAGCAAAAATAGTTGACTGGAGTCATTCTAAAAATTAATAAAGTTTTTTTTTATGCAAAGCCTGTGTTTGACGCTAGATTCTGTTTTTTCTTCGTATAGGTATTTGAATGTGGATGACTTCTCCTAGATTAAAGGCATTGACACCATAGGGAGTGGTAGATTGCGTCTTCTATGTTCTAGCTTGATTCTTGTGTTATTTATCCATTCTCCAATGAAAACGAGGCTCTCATATGTGCATGAATGACTTACAACTGATTTAGGCCATGGTCTTGTTCTCTAACATTATTGAAGTATGAAATGCATGAAGTTCATCTCACTCTCCTGGAAAATGGGATTCTTGCACGTTGTTGATGTTTAAGGCAATGGATGATCATCTTTTATGCACGAAGCAAGATTGTGACTTCTGACTCGGACTTCATGGCAGACTATGGAGGAAATTTTTGTTGTGGGGGGGGGTGTAGGAGTTCTTTAATTTCAACTTTTTGATTGCACATAATTAATGGCAGAAAATGTGTTAAGAGAAAATCAATCTCCGTGATCTTTTAGCTTTTTATATTTTTATCTAGCTAATACATCGTTTATTCATTAACAACCTAAAACCTGCTCTTTTTTTTGAGAACACAATCGCACAAAATTGTTCCTAGATTTTAACTTCTTTGTCTTAATTTGGGTTGTCTCCTTATTTTTTGTAACTGATCTCTAGATTTCTATGTTAAAATCCCTATAAAACAACAAATGATTAGTTTAATACTTACCTAGGAGTTGCCATGTGTCACCTTATCATTTGTTGGAAACACCCAACGGCATGCCCACCATTCCACGTGTGTTGGTTGCTAAATAAATTATTATAGAGACATGAATAGCATTTTTGGATCGGCTTAGCATATTTATAAATCAAAATTTTAGCATACGATGCCCTACAAACCCTATCATGTTACACGACCCAACATGTATATTTCTCGATCCAATTATTTTGTAAATAATCCTACCATGCACCTAGAACTTATTTCCAAACAAAACAATCCTTGGATCTAAACATACGTATATGATATCAAGGGGATTAGAAACTTGTACAAACTTTTTCACTATCAAGGACCAAAGAGCAAAGATTCTTTGATCACAAACTAGATTCCTTGATTAATGAATCACATTCTCGAACGGCCAACGTTGTTTCCTTAAATCTCCTTATAAGTTATAAACAAGCAAATAAAAAAATAACAATGAATAGTGAACCAAAGAATCACACACAGTTAACCTTAAAAAACCACAGAAGAAAAACATGGCCACTTATTTTGAGGAAACTAAATGAGCCTCAGACACTTTTCTTTGTAATTCTCGTATGCATTGTCAGGGCATCTCCAATAGAGGTTGGATCCAAGTTCGTAAACTCCATAACTGTTGTTTTGCATCCAAAGTAGCTGATTTGAAGAAGCCAACAGCGGTCGCATCCGAGTTCACAAATTTGCAACCTCAACTTCCGTTAGTAAATTTATGACTTTTTCGTGTTTGAAATCCGAGTCACAAATCAAAGCGTGAATTTCTAGCCGTTGCCCAACGGCTATGCACAGTGTCGATCCATGAAACAAAGTCTTTAAATTCTTCCTCCTCTCCCCACAGATCCAACCTCTCCTCACAGATCTAGTGAATTGGCTGCAAAGTCGAAATCGCTGGAACCCTTCACCTCAAGGCTTGATCTTTCTCTTTCAGGTATGATCCTTAATTTGAGGTTTTATCTATCTATTTTGAGCTATTGAAATGTGAACTCTGTGTGGTTGTTGCTGCCATGAGTTGGGTGAAGCAGGTGGATGAGTAAGGGCTTCTACTGGTAAGAAAGTGTGTCTGAGGAGGAAGAGTTACTGGGTTTTCATGAGACCTGAATTCTCCCCTGATTTATATTTTTATCTTGTGCAGACTTATTTTGTTTCTTTTTCTTCTTGAAATTCTGGCTAGATTTTATGTTTCAGTTCTTGGCTTGTTTCTTAATTACTTTCTCATATTTATCAATTTATGGTCTTTCCCCCTTCTTTACTTGAATAGGAACATTATAAAAAATTGTCGAACTCATGTAACAAAGAAATTTTAACTTGAATCATTTTGTTCATGCTTCTTTTTCATATTTGTGCTTGTTTATATAATAAACAATGTCTTTTTCCCTTTTTACTTGATAGTGGATCAAACCTTAGTAGATGGTGATAATTATTTAGCTGTAAGAAGTCAAGGCCAAAAGCACTAGGAAATTCACTTTTAGGTGATATTGTCGGGTAGAATGGTATATTAGCATAATGGAGATGGATTGAGAATAAGATTTTTTTTTGTTGAGAATTGGTTGATGAAATGAAGAAGAAACTAAGTTATTTATAGAAAAAAATATAGGAAAAAAATGCATCCCCATTTTACATACCCATTGTTGGAGTGAAAACGTTTAAAGTGGTATGCAAAGTTGCAAACCACTATTCAAGCATGCAAAATCATTTTTGCATCCCCATTTTGCATACTCATTGTTGGAGATGCTCTCAGTCCTTCAAAAACGTGTCAAAGCCTTGTCTACTACAAGATAAGAGGTGTTGTTTTTATAATATATGATTAAAATAAGCAACTCCTTTTAGATTTTGATTTAATATATTAAAATAAGTAACTCCTTTTAGGTTTTGATTTACAATTCACAAATAGTTTGTTACGTACTTTGGTGGAACATTATCTTACTCAAATTTAGCTTATCATGGAGCATGAAGGAGCATGTTCTCAAGTTTTGTGGCTCCATTGAAGAACAATAAGTCATTATCTCAACAATTGAGGAAGATGGAGCAAACTTGAGAGATTTTTGGATGTTGCAGTATTTTCATCAAGGGTAGTTAATTCAAGAGTTCCAAAGGAATATAAAAGCATGAATAATAGAAGAATAGACACAAACAAAAACTACACAAATACATCCCAACGGCTTAAGTCTACATTCTTTGATTTTAAAGCATTCTAGCTATTGTCTACTTACATTTAGACTTTTCTATTAAATCTAACCTATTTGTGCTTATTTTGTTCATAAATGCAGTATTCTCACTCAAGCATCTTCTTTCATTATGAATTGTCTAGTGAAGCACTCTATAGTGGATCTAAAGTTCCCTTAAGTTTCATATTAAGACCATGATATAGCCCTCTTATTTTTTTTACAATCGTTTGTTCTGGAAGTTTTATTACGAGTGCAATCACACTACATGTTGTTTACAACATTTTGAGGCCGACTGCAAGTCTCTGACAAGCTCGCAACAATCGTCTCATGACCATAAGTGGTAGGATTGACCTTTTTGATAGACTACATCCAAATATAGCCAACATCCTTTTTTGGCACACTCGATGGGACAAAAACATTCTTATTGAAAATGCTACCTATAACCCATAGATTAGATAAGGATATTGCAATAGGAAGTGAACTTCCTGAGGGAGATCCTACAACAATATTGCTCAATCAATCACCACTACCAACATCTCGAGAGGGAATACTTCCTCAAACTTTATCACCACAAGTGTTGGCCACCATGAGTAGGCCTTCAAGTCCATTTCAATCCAAGCAGATCAATACACCAGATACAAGATTGAAAGAATTTCAAATTGATCTTGTATTTGCGTTATAGACTGCAATCTAAAATGCAATACAGACCGTCATTTATTCTCTCATGGAAAAACAAATGAGCGAGTTGGTTCCCAAGACAAACAAAGGAAACAATAAAAGTTTATGAACTGGGTGCATGATTTTGGATCACAAGATTTTATTAACGGTCATAATTAACATGATCATTCAAGGTACACCCCATCTCACAAGAAGTATTAACCCACTATCAAGACTAATATTGGACGCTCACCAACCCTAAAGACACAGTCATTGGCCTTTGCCCATACTAGTCAGAACAACTCTTCTACAAACTACCAGCAGAATAAGGCAATTAACACTAATCACCAAGGAGGTCCTTCTTGGACTCTTGGGTTTATTGTCTATGATAATTCCACTAGCTAAACGCCACCTGTAGGTGTTGATGCAATTAGAAATGTAATCCAAGAACTTTATGGACCAGGACTTAGGTAGGTTGGATGCCCTAAATATCATAAGCTGTATATGGAGTTTATTGACTGAGAGAATCCATATCCCTGAGGTTCCAGAGTGTACCCTATTTTTGAGAGAAGAGACGTAGTCTATTATTGAGCACATTAGACACTTCATTGTCTTGTGTGGTAAGTTTCTAAGCTTGAGAACTTTGATAATTTCAGACCACGTCTATTTCCAAACTTCTTTACAAGACCAGCATTCACTTGATTCTTGACATTACTAAGAATTTATATTGGTTCTTGGAGGAAAATGGAAAGGAATTCTTATACACAATTTTGAACGGTATAATTTTCGGATCTAATGGAGGCTGGGAGGCCAGTCAACGGAGGCGAAGAACGGTATAACCAATTTGACCCAAATTTAATTCAGATGATTTTATAAATAAATTATAATAATTTGGTACATTATTTGGGTTTCAAGAATCGAGATTCAGAGGAAACATGCTAGGTAAGTAATATCCAACTGTATTACAAAACACTTTGATAAATGTTTTGTTATGTTATAACTGTGTAAAATGTGTTGTTTAGCTGCATTGATTGACTGTCTATGAATTGCTACGTGTCATATGATGATGCAACTATATTATGGATTACTGTGATAGATGTTTGTTTAAGCTATTTCTAGATGGAATGCGAGGTGAAATTATAATATTTATGGAGGTAATATTTACTGTTTTCTCTGCATGAAGCATGACATATCATGGCATACATGACATGCACGTAAAGGATAAAATATTTTTACGGATCAGGCACTACTGCTTCAGAGATGGCATATGTTGAGTTTATGTTGATTAGAAAAGGAAATTTTTTTATTAACTAGAAAGTGTTCTTTGGTTAAAACACTTAATTAAAATAAAAATCTCGACCGGTTGCTCTGTAGCAGTGTATCTATGTTAGGGCCCAAGTACTAAAAAATGATTTAAATGGTTGACTGCTCTCTAAAGAAATGGTTCATGTGCATTTATGCATAGATATTACTTGCTGGGCCTCGGCTCACTATGTTCCATGATGCAGGTTATGATCTCTCTCTCATACGATTGTACTGACTTAGGAGTTGAAGGTGTCGCTATGGATGCATGGTGATGATGCTCATGTGATAAACGTAGGGTTGTACTTAATTTAAGTTATTGGATTTTGTGTTTTGGGTAACTTGATTAAAGGTTGACACTATTCTTAAGTTATTTGTGAAAGTTGAACGACCTAGTAATAATATTATTATTATATGAGAGATTTATTGATGTTTAAGTAGCGTGTTATTCAACTTAGGGTGGTATAAATTGCCTACGCCAGTAAATTTGGTAAAAGTTAAAGTTTATAAGAGTAGCGTTTTGGCTTGTGGACCCACATAACTTGGTGTCATAGATTGGGACGTTACAAAACTATGCAGATAGTTGATAAACAACCAATAGGTTCCAAAAAAATAAGTCTTGCTTTGCCAGTCACTTAAAATGTATAAAAAAATCTGAGACTGTATAAATGCATTCCACAAAGCTTGTTCAAACTTATATTTTTCTTTGTACCAAATTGACAAGTATTAGTGCAATTACAACCAAACTATATCATGTATATGCATATCCTATATAAAGGTAGCCTAGACACTTTAAGAGAAAAGGGATTCCCAATCAAATTCTTTCATGAATTACGATCATCAATAACATAAGCTTCTTATAAAATCTACTCAGAATAGCACAAACTTCACCAAAGTACAGAATCTGATTGCCTAGGAAACATGAGGAAAACATATAAATAGGTAAACTTGCTAAAAACATATGAATAGGCACAAGTAGAGACATGATAAAGACAGTAAGTGAAATAGATCAAGTTAGCAATCATTTTAACATAATTATTTAATTTATACTAATGTACCACATTTATATATATGTATATATTTCCGATCACAAACCTAATATTTTGGCTAAGATTGAGTTGATACCATGAGTATTGTTGTATTTTTTAATCTAGAAGAGTTGGTATGAAGATATGGTAAAGATTGGAGCACATTTGAAGGAAGAAGTAAACTTGCTACCCGAAGAAAAGTTGTTTGCGTCCTTCCCACGCTTGAACATGGATCGAGCACTAGAAGACAACATCTTGCCAAGAATTTATGCCCTTCTCATGCCTTTTAGACTCTCAATTGTGTAGACATCAAACACTTTCTTAGAAGCTAAAGATCAGGGAAATCTATTCTAATTTGGTTCACATTTGCTTGCACGTTTGGGAATAATAAAATACTAATTGAATGAAGCTCTCTAAAACTTTTATTCACTATAAATAGGTCTCTAAACCTCAAAGAATAGTACTCTCATTTTTTGTGAAGTAGTCACACTCTTTCCTTGTTTTCTAAATTCTTGTTCTTATGGTTTCTTCTTCTCTTTCTTTTATTTTTAATTTATGGGTTGCAACTAAACTCATTGCTAGGGTTTTACCTAGCCAAGCATGAAAATTACAAGTTAATTTGTTTATTGCAAGTTTTTGATTCGTTTCATTAATATTCTTGTTCCTTATTGTTATGCTTCAAAGTATGTTATTTGCCTGATTACTTGCTCTCCAATTAGGTTGAATATATATAAACTTATCTAGTCAAATCACGTAAACGATCTGTATTTATAAGTGGAACTAGAATTGGGGGATTAATTATCAACTGCTTTGATCCGAGTTTAGGTGATTAATTGGTTGCAATAGTTATTCTGTTCTTAATGGATTATTAATTCTGAATTAAAAACTATCATCAAATTAAACAAGATTAGTTTAGTATTGATAATATGTGTTGTTGCCACGATCAATGGATTAACATAATTGATCGAAAAATCAACCCTAGAATCTAAATTGATATAGAATGTTTGATGTTTTTAAACTTGTAATTGGATTGTTTGGTGAAGTCATGCCCTAGTCCATTCTCTTTGTGAATTCCAAGTTCGTTTATATTGTTTATTTGTTCATTCCATTTTTGATCCATCACTCATTTTACTTAATTGTTCTTTGCATTAAAGTTATGTACATTATTTGATTAAACTTATCTCTATGAGATTAACCTCATATTTATAATTTTTGTGCTACTAGCGTACACTTGTGCACTTGCAAGTATTTTTACATATGTAAATTTTCTATTGGAACACATTGCCAACATGATAAAATCCCTTCATAATTAGTCACTCTAGCTTTGAATTTTGTACATGTGTACCACCATCCTATTATGTGATATATTTCTCAATTTATTTTTTGAGAACATGTATATTTCTTACCCTAACAATATTTCATATCAACAAGGACTAGTGTATATTATTGGTCATATATTTTTAAAATATTTTGGCATACAAATCGTAGATTGTACCTTATCAAGTATTCGATCAAGCTATGAAACCCAACCCAAAAATTGTGAGTTTAAGTTAAATTTTAGCTAGAAACAGAGGGTGTCTAGACACCTACAAGAGGTGTCCATACACTTATAGAAGAAATGGAAACATAAAATTTGGAGGAAGGAAAAAGTATGTTGAAAGACATAGGGTGTCTGAACACCCTATAAAGGTGTTCAGACACTTCTTTCAAGGAAGGAAGCCTAGAATCCTCTAGTGTGGGCATGATGGAGATCACGCATGTGGTTCTTTTCCTCATGGGTTAGTATTAATGATGATTTTGTTCATCGATGAATTTATAATTAATGCTAACTATGTTCACTAATGGATTGGTATATAATGTCAAGGCATTGACAAGAGACGACCCATCGAGAATCAATACTATACTTGTTGACATGTTGTGTTTAATTACTTGTTCATGGATAGATAATATATTGTTGCATTGAGACTTTCCTTAGAATTCAGCCTTTTGATATCTATTGCTTATTCATTTACCATATTGAGATTTCTGTTCACCCTTTACATTTCTTTCTTGTACACATGTGAGTTTGATTTTTGTACCAGTGATGCGGATTTGCAGGAACATCATTGACATGGATGGTTAGCTAGGGTTAGAGAGTGGTGTAGTAGTGAGAATGTTCTTCTATTTTGTGTATTGCATTGGTACTTATGCTATGTTATAATACATGCTTGAAAACCTTTTTGGTGTGGGATTTATAATCAGTCGGGAGGGAGTGTCGTGTCATCGAGACTCCTAGGCCAGAATAAGGACTGAGTCTCTTGGATGACTTGTATACATGAATACTTCATGATTCTATTGCATGCTTATGATTTATGATGGGTAATTCGTTGATAAATGGTTGAAGTCCCCGCTAGGTTGTGGATATTGCATGTTATTAAGTGGCCTGAGGCCTTATATGGTTATTGATGTGGTTTATTTATACGCTACGCTTATGTCCAAGTTGGTATCCTCTGATTTATAAGGAGGTGCTGCTGGATTTTTTAGTGGATTGAGGTCTTTCTTAGTTTTGATATGTCTAGGTTTAAATTGATTAATGGATTAATGGATCATTGGTATAAATCACTTTGATGAAGTAAATTGATAGATAAAGTAGCGCCTCTCAGTTCAGGGCGTTACAATTTGGTGTTGAAGCTAGGTTCAGTAAAGTAGGATTTGTGTATGGGTCCAAGGTATAAGTTTGTGTGGTAGTGAGTCTTTAGGCCATGTCACAACCTTTGCAGATTCAATATATTCTCTTTTCCCTATAAATCCTTGTTAGTTAATTTATATTAGGATATGTTGTGGTGCAGATTTATAGTCGTAGGGTTACTAGATCTTCTTGTGTTGAGGCAACCTAGGATGAAAGCAGCAAGCAAGAGAGATTAAGAGGTTAAGGTAGAGGTCAAAGTGGTGGTACGACAAGCAGTACTAGGCACACCCATAGTACACAGGACTCGGTGTTTGATCCAAGCACGAGGCTAGAGGAGACAATGATAATTCTAGTTGGAACACACACTGATGAGGGAATTAGATTAGACCAACATGAGAGGACTTTAGAGATTCCTCCAGGGCAGGCGTAGACACCACTGAAAGTATAGGTTGCTTCTACTACAACTGTTGGGCAACCACTAACATTGCAAGACATGACCCATATCGTTATAAGTTTGGCTTAGGTGGTTCAAGCACAAATAGTTGGAGCCTAGATGGGACATATAACTTCAGCAACTAGTGGTAGTGGAGAAGATAGTCAAAAGAGGCAGTGCACTGAGTCCCAGGATCGAAGGAGTCAGAGAGGGGACCATGATAGAGGTTTGAGGTCACGGAGTGGCAAGAGCATTTGGTATAGGTGTGGTCATGAAGATTATAAGAAGGGTCCATAGGGTAGTGCAGGGTTTCAACAAGTGTAGGGACCGGGTTTACAACCTCTGTTATAGTTAGCGTTGACACATGGGCATGATCTTGCATTGGAATCTCATGAGACTTCTAAGAACTCCGACTCCATTGGAGGTATTTCTCATATTCATAGTTGTTAGACGAATGCGTCATGTGATTTAAGGATTTGTGTTTTCCTTTCATGGTTATAGATGAAAAAAAATTGAGTTTGAGAGTGCTAGGGATACTTACTAGTAGCACCTAGATTTGGTTGATGGGTAATAAATTACATGTATGATTTTAGAGTATTTCCTTTAGACTAATGTAAAGAGAGCCATAGGTCATGACCAATGATTTTGATGTCAAGGTAGTGTAGGGGTCATAAATACTTATGGTGTAATATTTTGTATCATCATACTCTGTAAAGCCCTTCTTGGGTGTGGCATAGGGTGGAGCGATTGTGAATGTTTGTGGTGTGAAACTTAGTATTGTTGTGGATTCTTGAGCTTGGGTGACTTGGATCAAAGCATTATGTTATGGTGCTTAGACTTGGTTGACTTGGGTCAACGCAGTCTGTGAGCTATCACGTGGTGTAGGAATTGCGGGATGTGATACTTTGTATCGGCATAGGTGCTTGGGTTTGATTGACTTGGGTAAGAGCAGGCTGTTGAAATGTCATGTGATATAGGGTTTAAAACCTGAACACCATATTGCTCAAAAAGGATAAGGTAGAGTGCTATATTAGTACGAACATACCTTGAATAATGAACAAGCATTTGTGGATGAAAATAAATAGATTTATTTTAGAATGTGAAAGTGAATAGAGATGTGTTTGGGTTGAATCAATAGTTATAGGACATGAATGTGTACATGGAATGATATTAGAAGGTTAATTGTTTAGGGTTAGAATTGATCAATGATGTATAGATGATGATATACCGTGGAGAAAGTCACAAGGTTGAGTGTAATACCATCGGTTAGAATTTGGTGGGTGTACTATAGGTAAGATAAATGACTTATGAGATAGAGTCGAAGATGAGGGAGTGATAACCGAATCTAGTTGAGAATTTAGGTAAGTTAGTCAAATTTTGGGGTTGAAATTTCTTTAAAGAGAAAGGGATGTGAAAGCCCGACCCAAAATTTGTGAGTTTAAGTTAAATTTTAGCTAGAAACAGGGAGTGTTCGGACACTTATAGTAGAAATGGAGGCAGAAAAATTTGAAGGAAGAAAAATGTGTGCTGAAAGACATAGGGTGTCCGGACACCTACGCAATTTTGGGTTTTATAGACTAGTTATGGCCATATTTTGTTAGAAATTTCTAGAGAAGCCTGATAGAAGAGAGAGAGAGAGAGACAGAGAGAGAGAGATTCTAAAAGGAGTCAAGCTTGGATTTTGAAGGTTTATGAGGGACTAACAAGATAAAAGCAAGATTCATGAATATTTGAAGATTTGGAGGTAAGTTTCTTGATTGTTAGAATCTAGATTTTTGGTTAGATTTGTTGAAATCTTGGATTGGTTGGTTAAATTCTTATGGAAGTTGATTCTAGACTTGATTGTGGTTATATATCTAGGTTTGGTTGTCGATTTGAAGTGGAGTTGCGATTTGGTGAAGATTCAAGGGTTTGGGAGAAATTCTAGTAGGGTTGTTATCAGTCGATCTTGGGTCGCTTATATAGTTATTTTCGCCAAGCCGAAAGTTTCGGTTATTTGTATTTTGAAAAATTGAAAATGACCAATTAAAAATTTATACAATGAAAAATTGACTATTGTTTTGGTCGGTAAAAGACTGTGCGAGATAAGATAATGATATAACTTATAAAAGTGAAAAGAAAAATGAATGAATTGCTCCATTTTTAACCTATGCATATCATGACACATGTTCCACTTCAACATGCATAATGAAACTTGTTACAAGATTCACATGTGTTGAAAGTTGAAACTTAAGCCTTATCCTATGCCTCATCAAAAGACTCATGAATTCATGTATCCCTAAATCGTTGAACAAGCATATTCATGTGAATATTAAGAAGAAAGAAAGTCATTATTTTACTTCTTCTAATCCTAGAAAAGAGCAGTAATGTCTCATATATTCTAGCAAATCAATGGAGACCCAAAAGCAGCAAGATGAAGAGGGGATCTTACCGATTATGATTAAAAATCACGAAGAGAGACGAAATCGTGTTTTAGTGGGTGAGACAAAAAAGACTCTTGAGATGGAGCGATGGAGGTGGTAGTTCTTTGTACATAATACCATGTTCATACATTGCTAATACCTCTATGATAAGAAACAAATCAACCAATCATTAAAAACATAAAACAACAATTCATTTATGCCAACAGTTTCTTGCATGTCTTCTTGTTGTAGTTGCCTATCTGTCCACACCTGTCACAATGGATCCTTCGAACATGCTCGCCCCTTAACCTTATACGATGTATCTTAGGCCAGCTTGTAGACCTCCTCTTAGCAGGGAAAGAATGCCAATATCATCAACACTGTAATCAACCAATAAAAATGATGAAATGAGTTTGATTGGTTCTTCATAAGATTTTCGATATGCTGCAACGTGGAAGTAATACAGCACAAACTCCTCAATCTGCTTCCCAGACCTAATGATTGCTTTGATAGCATGAACGCATGGAAAACCGTTCAGTTGCCACGTAGTGCACGAACATTTAAACATAAAATGTCCAGTACATGTCGTGGGTCAGAGAAAACCTCAAATGTGCTTTCAAATGACCTTTGAACATGCCAAGACCGACCATCAACGCCATACTCATGGAGCTTCTGGGCCATCTTAGGGCACAAAATTCCTTCCCATCCATCTAGTAATATCAATCAAAAGGAAAAAAATGACTAAATGTATTTTGCAAGTATCATCCATGTATCAAAATAGTATTATAAAAATGTAAATAGATATTACCTGACTCTATTTTCCTTTCATAAAACCACCCCATTAGCTTCAATCTGATCTTATCAACCATTTGAGTTATAGGCAAACTTCTACAATCAAGTATCCAAGAGTTGAAGGACTCAGTTGCATTCGAATGGATCTCTCCATAACGACATCTAGGCTTAGTTTGGTAGAGAGGTTGGCTCAGAGATTATAAGCTGGTGTATAAGCTGTTAAAATAAGCTAGTATATAAGCTGTCAAAATAAGCTACTTTAAGTTGTGTATGTGTTTGGTTGTGTTAATTTGTTGATAGAGTAAAAGCTGTCAAATTACCAATAAGGGTATTTAAAGAAGTTTAATAATAATACATAACAAATAGGTTTAAAATTATAATAAAATGAGATTTCTAAAATATTTAACGTAAATATAACAATCCATGCATCAAAATTAAAAATATCCATGACAATTTTCAAAAATAACATGAGAAATATTGATGTTTCATACATATTGAACAATAATCCCGACACCTAAGTAGTCATACGATGATGGTAAAGCTGCCTAGCAATCCTATCCCTAATAATGCCCATGTTGCTATCATCACTCAACTCACCACCATCTACTGCTGAAGCGCCACGAGAAGTCTCTGCCACATCCCCCGAAGAACTGTCTGCTTCCTCATCCGCATCCTCAAATTCCTCATTAGTTGCAGTCCTCATCTGAATGTAGTTGTGTAGGGCGCAACATGCTATCACAATGTCCGTCTGCCTCGGGTATGGATAAGCTGTCATCGAAGTCAATAACTTCCACCTTTTCTTGGTTACTCCGAACGTCCTCTCAATGACATTACGCAAGGATGAGTGCTTATGGTTGAATAGTTCACGCGGGCCACTTGCACACCTCCCACTTCTCCAATCTGATAGATGATATCGCTCTCCTTTATAAGGTGCAAGATAGCCAATCTTGTTCGCGTAACCTGCATCTACTAAATAATATTTTCCTGCAAACAAAAAAAATTGTAAGTAGATAGCAGTTTAGGTGTGAAAAAAAATCCTACACAAAAATAAAAATTCAATCAAACCTGCGGGTGGATGGGGAAAGTTAAGATCAACTTTGTTTTGAACATACTGCAATACTCTTGCATCATGTGCAGAGCCCTCATAACCTGCAGCTACAAACAAATATAGCATGTCAAAATCACACGCTGCCAAAACATTCTGAGATGTGAACCCCTTTCTATTGATAAATGGCAACTGCATACTCCGACCCACAACTGCTTGTATATGGGTTCCATCAATAGCACCAATAGCATTTTTGAAAGGTCGTAGCTCGGGGGTAGTCCTAATTCTTGCAGGAACTTCATTGAACTGGTTCTCCCTCGGCTTTATAATTTCCGGTACCATTTCCATCACAGCCTTCAAAACCTTTCTGAATATGCGACTAACTGTCTCACCTGAGTGCTGAAATATTTCCTGCATTAGTCTGTTACATGCCCCTTGCCCAAGAATAAATAAAAACATAGCTACCATTTTCGGAATTTGGATGTTATTGGATTCACGAAGCATATACTTGGATGGGCTCTCAAAAATATCAACCCGCATCCTAAAATTCTCATAGCATCTTCTTGGATGGGCTCTTAAAACTTCTGTCACAAATTGGGATCCTTGCAATGATGATGTCCTACATGGCACACGTTCTATCGATATTCTCCTTGCATTTCTAGATAGCATATATTGGGCAGCAACTACCATCATCATAACAGTCTCGTAATCATATTCATCATCCGACCTATTGTCCGCCATAACTGCAAATATGAAAACAAAAGTTCTTCAATATCGAAAGACATAGCACAAAGAATATTGTTCATGAAAGTCTAGAAGATGAATAAAATCCAAAAAGTGTACATAACATCTAAATCATTCAAGTCCAGAAGAACAATAGAATCCAAAAAGTCTAAATAGCATCCACATCATGAAAGTTCAGAAGAACAATAGAATCCAAAAAGTCTAAATAGCATCCACATCATGAAAGTGCAGAAGAACAATAGAATCCAAAAAGTCTAAATAGCATCCAAAAAGTCTAAATAACAACTCAAATACGACCAAACAGTGATCCATATTTCTCCTCAAACATGCTTTGTATGAAGCCCAACCGCTTCTTCAATATGCATGACACGAAACACTTTCTGTCATGTGGATCCCTCAACATCTTCATTCCAAAGTAATATTGTTCATCAGTGATCTCATTGTTAGCAGACATTTCATTCAATATAATCAAAGCCTCATCAGACTGCACTTCTTGGGTTGGTCTAGAATGCAAAGGAGGACTACCAGTAGATGCTGAAGGCTGCTTTGCTTTATATGCAACGTGTTCGAATGCACTGACCAACCTACTAGTCAAAGCGTCTTCCTCCACATCCTTGGCGGAAGACTTCCTCTTTCTAGAGGCACTATACTTCTCAACTGGATCCCGTGTTGCAGCCATTGATGTCTGCAGGAGTGTGCTCAAGTTCTTTTTTGTAGGTGATGTAGCAGTTGACGTCTCCTGTTCTGAATCTAAATTGATGGGGTTCGGGGTGTAAACACTGTCAGTCCCCTCGAACCAATTAGTATCTTCAAGAGGTACATCAACCGGATTTGTAGTTGTCTTACGCCCTCCAGACGAACCTGTGCAAAACATGCCAGTAGCAACACTCCCTCCGAAGCAGAAATCTAGCTAAAATCTGTATCGAAATCCCCACTTTTTGAACTTTGCATAATCCTTATTCTCCTACAAAAAACAAATGAATAAATGTTGACATATATATTAAATGCATATACATAAAAAAAATCATAGTTCGACATTACCTGTATTTTCAGATTCCACCATTCGTCATCCATGACAACCCTATGATTTTCATAATCCCATCCCAATCCTGTCTCACTTCCAACCATTTTAGTCCACAACTGCCAATCTTTCCTCAACTGATCCCATTTGTTTTTCAGAACTGTCTTTGTGAATAATAGACCTGTACGTACTTTGAATTTGGATACAATAGCTTCCCACTCAATTTTAGGGACCGGAGCCCCAGGAAGCCTAGTAATTGTTTTGAGGGTTTCCTCACAAATATCAACTAAAGCATCTGTTGTCTTAGTCTCCCATTTAGTCTTATCCACCTCGGGTTGAATCATAACATCCTTCCCGGTCTTCGACATTTTCTATGACAGTTTATGCAAATTCAATCATATGCACATATGTATATGAATGCAAAAAGTATATATGTACAAGAGCTAAAAAAGGATAAGACTCATAAGAGACATTTTATTAGCAAACATTTTAAGGAGGAGAAGAAGATAGAAACATCAGATAAAAAAGGATAAGCAATGAAATGCCTGTCCAGAATTAAACATGCAGATAAATGCATGTGTGTCTATCTATGTAGATAAACATCAGATAAAAAAGGATAAACATGTGTGTCTATCTATGTAGATAAATGCATGAACTCATATTATAGGTCTGAAAATAAAAATCTAAGCTAAAATAACATAGTTAAATGCTCAATTCAACTCATGAATTCCAAAGAGAGACCGTGACCAATTGGGTCATGCAGCACAAGATATATATATACCTTTATTTAAGAATCCTTATATGCCAAACACAAGCAAATTCCTACATAAAAATAAATTAGTGGGGTCAATTGACCCCATACCTTATGGCTTATGCCTTGGGTCTGCCCCTGCATATCGGCCAAATTCCTAATAGCAAATTATGTTTTATAATTTGTTTAGTGAGGTGGGAGGAGTAAAGTGCATTACTTGGAATCCAATAAGAATGATAATGTTAAAAGCTGAAATTAATCATCATAAATTTCACAGTAAAGGAAAAATAAAACCAACTATTTCAATTATAATATACAATGTAGTTTCAAGACTAGCAGAAAATTTGCCCTTAAGAATGCTGGATTCTCAAGAAAAGGAGATATCAAGTAAGCGGCTATACATAACCATACAAGAAACACAAGCCAGATGCAGGCACCATGAGAATTAACCAGCAAAAGCAGTGAAGATAATACAAAATGCTATGCAACTTATTAAATTATTTATTTCCAAATTCACCAACACAAAAGCAGACAAGAGTTTAACAAGAATTTGTCATAATCACTCATTAGTCATAACCTACAACCAAGGAAAGAAGAAAACAGGAACTAAAATCCCAATATTTTCTAAATCTTCCCACAAAGAAATTTGTAAAAGTCCATTAAGGACTTGCCTCCTTTATTTCCTTGGCAAGCAGTGCAATCCCCATACATGTCTTTTGCTTGTTCTTGTAAATGTGGTTAAAAAAATCCCTAGGAAATGAACAAAAAAATAGAATTTCAAGCTTTATTTTTCATAGACTAAGATCCCTCAATGTATTATCTCATTGCAAGCTCAAAACCCATTGCCCAGACCCCATGTAAAAGAAGAAGAAAAACAAAGAAGAGCCAATGGGATTTATGGTCTTTCACATCTGGCATTTTATATGTAAAATGAGCAAGTATAGGAGATAAATCAAGAAAGGTTCAATAGTTCAAGTTACTCCAATGAACCAGACTTCCCTAGTACAGGAGTGGCTGTATGCAGCCTTTGACTCATGCGAATCTCCTCCAAGAAACCTAAAGAATTTATTTCAACATAAAAGGCATAAAGATTGCCTCAATAATCTACAACCCACTATTCTCTGACTTGAATCTTTTGCTATAAGGCATAAGCATTAGGAATAAATTATCGTAACTGCTCCTCCTGAAACTAAACCCTCTGGCCAAGTCCAGTTGAAACCCACAACCTTAATACCACATTAGCATGTAAAAATACCTATACATCAACAGCTACTACCACTGAAAATAACAAGTGCTTCATAGGTTCACCCCAAGGACAAAGTTTACACAAGCAAACATTGCAGCAGAGGTTCTCAAATGGCAGAAATTCAAAGAAGAAGAAAACAACAAACGAAGTGAAGAAAAATAGGGCAAAAAGAGAAACAGATGAGAGATCGATCCATACCTTTTTGGAATCGACGAACGGCGTAGAAGTTTCCGGAATCGACGAACGGCTTTTCAATCGATGACTAAAAAAAGGAAGGAAGAATAGAGATCAAAACTGTGTAAAAATTGCAGTGAACAAAGAAGAAGAAGAAGGAAAGAGGAAATCGATCCATACCTGAGCTGAGAGACGACGCAAGAACAGTTGAAGGGTAGTGACGAGAAATGGCTAGGGCGTGAGAAAATAATCTCCCTCTTTGAGCGGTGGAAAAATCGGTAAACCACGCTAGCTTTTAAGCTATGTTTTTAAGTCCGTTTGGAAGAGATAGCGTGAACTAGCTTCTCACGCTGGCTTGACAAGCTAAAGCCCTCTCTACCAAACGGAGGCCTAACATCATACACATTCGTCCAGTGCTTCAAAGATAAATCCTTTAGGAAACTATCAACAATAGCACCTCCTTGTTTTAAAATGGCCAATTTCTCATTAAAATTTTCAACAGTAGGAGTAATAGCACATTCACGTAACAACCAAACCATTTGTTCCCTTTAGCGATTGGTAAAAGCCCCATGACCGAATCTCAGATTCTGTTTCAAATGTTGAAGACAAAAGAAATGATTTTTAGTAGAAAATACCTCAGGCAAGCTTCAACCAAACTAACATTCCGATAAAATACAAAAGTGATTGATCGCAAATGCTCAAAAAATAACTTCCAATTGTCAGGATTTTCATAATTAACAATTGCAAAAGCCAGTGGGAACAATCCTAAAGAAAGTAAAATATATAAAATACATATCAATAATAAAGAATGAATAGCTAGTCAAAAAGGTATCACGAAAGTATCATAATTTTATCAATAATTTACCAAATCACCTTGGTTTCCATTCTTCCCCGTTGCTGACAACAAAGTTCGTTTAAACCTACCCTTCAAGAAAGTGTCGTAAATGAACAACATTGGACGAAAATGTTGAAAACTAATGATACAACCATGAAAAGCAACAAACAATAGCCTAAACCTTTTTGAATCAGCATCCACATCCAAAACAACATGGCTTCCTGGATTTTGGACCCTTATCTCGTCAACATATAATCTTAACTACTTGTAAGATTCGGATGAATCACCAAAAATATCAACATTTGCTCTCTCCAAAGCATTTCAAGCTTTGTCATAGCTAACCTCACAACCATAACTATGAAGACAATGCGACATAACATCATTTGGACACAAAGACGGTTTCTACATAACTAAATCAATAATCAAGCCTGATATTAACTGAACACTCATCCTATTACTTTTCTCATCTCTCAAAACAGTTGGACATATATGCTGTTTGTACAACTTTCAAATAAAACATGCACCATTAATCTTCGAAGCAATTGCACAAACAAACCACTTATACCCATGAGAAAACTTGTTAACACACTCAGCCACAACTCTATCCTCTTTATTCCCACATAATTAAATTTGAATTCTCTTTTAATAAAATACTTATTTAATGCAAGCCTGAATTTAGACATACCTCCATCAAATTTCTACTCAACGTCACTAATAAGACCACCCCAAGTAGTTGAAAGTAAATGGGTATCATTTGACGAAGAACAAAATGTCGAATTATTTACTTCATCATTTTCATTGACATCTCAGCATCAGAAAAAAATTGACACTACAATTATTTATGTTCAAATCGGAAACACTAACAACACTACGAAGACTGTGATTTATATTTGCCACAACTACTTCGACAAGATGCAACCCAAGAACATTAATCAACGAAACCACTATGGTGAAATCCTCTTCATTCCTAAGAGAACACCCATTATAACCAAGTATTGAATAAGACAAATGAAAGTTACCAGCTTAAAGACAATTGCATTTCTCACCAATTCTGCGAACTAAGGAATGAAAATCAACATCACACCCCAACATAATAGGAAATATTTCTGAAGAATTCTTAAATATGAGAAAAACATCGTCCGCCATCACTATAAATAGGAGGCAGTATAGACAAAATTACCAGGGTATCATACGAGTATCACATAATAAAAAATTGAAATAGCCTTCCCTGCAATAAAAAAACCAACAAATCATAAACCTTCTAAAAAAATATATACAGTGTAAAGAACTAAATACTGACTGATCTTCATAACAGTGACAATGTATCTTCAAAATCAACTGAAATAACATAAAGAACTGACAATGGTCTTGGGTAGTTGTTCCTTAAACAGCAAAAAATTTACAATTGGAACCAGCAGCTGCTCCACCACTAGCAACAGTCGATACGTGATCTCTATATCTCCCAAAAAATGAATAGTCCGTCAATACCTACCAGAGATCGACCGTCGACAAAGAAATCTGGTTCGATCTAGCCCTCACACTTGCAAATGGCGGTCGTCGGCTCTCTTTCTCTCCTATATATGGACATTACCCACACCTAATGTACACACACACACAAGCCACACAAAAAATAAACAAAAAGGATTCAAAATGAAAGATAGTTTTGCTATCAATGAATAACATTTGAAATTATAATTATAAAGTTATCATTTTTTTGACCTTACAACAAATAAGAAATCTTGTCTGATTGTTTTACAAATATGTTTAAAAAGATGGACTTAATATACCTATCTCCCCTCAAAACCAACAAAGAGCATTTTTATCACTTGATGAACTTTTCTCTCTCTGTAAAAAGGGGTCAGGAAGAGAGTTTTCTTACCATTAGGGTAGGCATTCTTCATCTAGATGAGGTGTAGTCTTTCATAGTTGCTTCACTATAACCATGGATCCTTCAGATTTGGAAGCACTCATTAGTTCTATCCAATTAATAGAGGAAAGGGATAGAGCCTCGATCAAGCTTGAGGCTGATATGCTAGCTAAGGGTGATAGAAAGCTGCCAATGTGTTTGGCATGTAAGGTGATTTCCCCAAAAGTGATAAACCGAGAGATGTTTTGTAATCAACTGCCACAGATTCTGCAAGTGACCAGACCTTTAGAGATTGAGCTTATAGAGGAGAATATCTTCATTCTAGAGTTCTCTTTAAATTTGGATAGACGCAGAGTTATGGAGGGTGGTTTGTGGGATTTGTTCAAATCCCTATTGGTTTTTACTGAGGTTGGAAGAGCTCAGATTCTGCGAGATCTAAAGTTTGAGATGGTGGATTTCTAGGTCTAGATCCATAATGTGCCTCTAAAGTGTATGAATAGGGAATGAGCGACACTTTTTGGGGCTTCTATTGGAGAAGTATTGGAGGTTGATGTGGGGGATAATGGGGGTTGCTGGGGTCATTTTCTTAGAGTTAGGGTGTGCCTGGATATTGGTAATCCTTTGAAGAGAGAGATTCGAGCTCAAGTCCAACAAAGTGAGGAGCTTACGATTCTGGTTCTCAAATACGGAGGCTGCCTGATGGGTGCTTATGATGTGGTTGGTTGGGTCATCTTGTTAAAGATTGCCAAGAAGAAATTATCGTAGATATGAATGGAAGTGAAATTTAGCTGTATGGTAGTTGGTTGAGGGTAGAGTCCCGGGTTAAATGGAGAAGAGGAGATCAACGTGGAGTGCCATCGAATAAATCCAAGAGTATGGAACATGCCTCCTCTGGGGAAGATACAAACTGTTCTCGCACTGACAACTCTGGTGGTCAAAGTGTACAACCTATAGTCTCAAATCGGGGACATAAGGGCTCTTTATGGATTGGGGAACGTGATGAAGTGATTATTACTTCCAAGGCTGCTATTCTAGAGTCCCAACTTACTAGTAGTCCTACTGTGGAGGTTCAAACAGCTAGTCAAGTATTTGTTTTTTTCTGCAGGGTAGCAGACCTGATCAAATTGCAAAGACTAATTGGCAACCTTAAGGTGTGAGGATGTAGGTCATTGAGCATATGAGGGTGCCCACCTCTGGTGTAGATTTTTTTGCGAACAGCACTGACTAAGCCATGACATTGGAAGAAATTGGCTCGAGACAGCAAAAGCAATATGATTGGTAGTAGTGACTGCACTTCTATTATGGGTTCTAAACATATGAGGGATGGTATGTCTGAAGAAAAAGAAGTTTAACGAGTGAAGAAGAAACAGGGAAGGGTTGGAGGAGTTGAATTCGAAGATGAATGTATGATATTGGCGGAGGCTAGTGATCAGCCCCGCCGGACGCCATGAGTTACGTATGTTGAAATGTCTGAGGACTCGGGAACTAGCGGGCATTCCAAGAAGTTAGTCGTTTGGTGGCGACAAAAGGACCTGATCTATTATTTCTTTATGAAACAAAATTAGTAGTTGCGCAGTGTGTTCATCTGAGAGCAAAATTAAATTTTGGTGGGATGTTCATGAAGGATTGTAAGGGGAGGAAAGATGGGCTAATTTTATTTTGGAAGGAAGATCTGCGTGTGACTATCAGATCTTGCTTGGTGGGTCATATTGATGTTATTATCAATCATGATTCAAAAACCTAGCGGTTTATAGGATTTTATGGATGTGCTATGGCTGAAATGAGGCATTTCTTTTGGGAGCTTTTAGACATATTGGGAACCTCTGGGGTATGGAGTCGGGGGCTTGGTTGGTGGGTCGTGATTTTAATGAAATTTTGTTTGATGAACAGAAGAGAGGACGGATTCCAAGGAGTCTAGAGGTTATGGGGAGATTTCGGGATGTTTTGATTTCTTATGGGTTGGAGAATATTTTGTGCAGGGGACAGCAGTTCACTTGGGTCAATCGGCAGTCTGGTGATGGATTTATTCAGGAGAAATTGGATCAGTTTTGTGCTTCTAAGGCTTGGTGTTCCCTGTTTCCTTTATATTATGCATCCAATCTTGGTTTTCGCCATTCCGATCATCGTCCTATTAGGATGGTGTGTGGTGGGTTGGGAGTTCAGCATATTCCTAATCGGAGGGGGAGATTTCATTTTGAGGCGATTTGGGCTGAAGATGGTGACAGTAAGGCAATAGTTAGTCAAGCTTGGCAATGGGTAGGCAGTGGGGTGAATGGACTCCAATCAGGACTGGATGCGACTGCAGCTGCTCTTTCGGCCTGGGGTAGAGAGAAATATGGCACCATTCACCGAAAAATTGATGTTATTAAGTCACAATTGGATGGCTTACAAATTGACAATGGATATGCGTGTAATTATGATTCTGTTCGATCTTTAGAGGCTGACCTGGAGAGGTGGAGTTTACATGAAGAACTCTTTTGGAAGCAGCGGGCTAGAGTGGACTGGATGAAACATGTAGATAAAAATACACGCTTATTCCATGCAAAAGCTTCAGAGAGGCACAAGCATAATTTTATTAAAGTTTTGGAGAATGATCAAGGTGTTTGGTGCTCTTCTTCAAGGGGGATTCGCCAAGCGGTTTATGATTATTTTGCAAATTTGTTCAATTTTTATGGCCTTGTGTCGCATGCTATTGAACAGGTTCTTGGTTGCATGGAGAGGAAGGTCGTGATAGAACAAAATGATATTTTGGATAGTCCTTTTGATCAGAATGAAATAAAAAAGGCTTTGTGGGATATGCATCCTACCAAAGCCCCGGGGATTGATGGTGTGCCAACTCTATTTTTTTAGAGATATTGGAGTGTGGTGGGGACTAAGGTGACAGATGCTGCTTTGGAGATCTTAAATGCAGATCGGGATATTAGTTTGTGGAAAAAAAACTCTTATTACTTTGATTCCTAAAACTCCTAATCCAAGATCTGTAAAGGATTTTAGACCGATTGCTCTTTATAATGTAGTGTATAAAATCATTTCTTGAGCAATTACGAATCAGTTACGATTGGTGATGGATGGTGTCATAGATGAGATGCAAAGTGCTTTTGTTCCCAAGAGGCTTATAACTGATAATGTCCTTATTGGTTTTGAGTGTATGCACTGGTTACGGCAGCATAAACAAGGGGGTACAGTTTATGCGGCATTAAAATTGGATATGAGTAAGACGTATGACCAGATTGAGTGGAATTTTCTTGAGGCAATTGTGCTTAGACTGGGCTTCTCAAACAAGTGGGTAGATCTTGTTATGAAGTGTGTCCGATCTGTTAGCTTTTTTTCTTAATTAATAGAGAAGTGTCTGGGCGTTTAAAGCCAGCAAGGGGGATTCGCCAAGGCGATCCTCTATCCCTCTATTTATTTGTCCTATGTGCTCAAGGCCTCTCTTCTCTACTTCAACGAGCTCAGGAGTCTAGTGCTATTAAAGGGGTTAAGGTTGCTTGGGAAAGTCCATCCATCTCACATATTTTTTTCGCAGATGATAGCCTGATTTTTTGTAGGGCTCGGGAGCATGAATTTGTGGAGTTAAAAAATTGTTTGAAGAAGTATGAAAATGCCTCGGGACAGGTAATCAATTTTGAGAAAAGTGTTTTATCTTTCAACCCTAACACAACAACAGGGGCGGCTGAATAGATGGTTGCAATTGTTCGTGTCTCAATGGTTGCGGGTCATACTATGTATTTGGGACTTCCAAGTTTTTCTTTGAGGAATCAAAGGTTCCAGTATGGCTATATTCGTGATAGAGTCTTAAAGAAACTATCGAGCTGAAAGGAACATTTGTTTTCTACTGGGGGAAAAGAGATTATGTTGAAAGCGTTATCTAGGCCATCCCTTCCTATGCTCTTTCTTGTTTTTGGCTACCTAGCAACATTTGTAAAGATATTCACAGAATGTGTGCACGGTTTTGGTGGGCTTCTTAGTCTGGCAAGAGAAGGATTCATTGGAGTGATTGGAGGTTTGTATGTCGGTCTAAGCAAGATGGTGGGATGGGTTTCAGGGATATTTTTGGCTTCAATCAAGCTATGCTTGGTAAGCAAATATGGAGATTAATTGAACGCCCTCAATCCTTGGTGGCTCAAGTTCTTAGGGGTCGGTATTTTCCTCATGGTGATCTAATGTAGGCTAAGATTGGTGGAATTCCTTCTTTCATTTGGAGAAGTCTTTTATGGGGTAGGGACCTTTTTGAAAAGGGAGCGCGCTGGGTCGTAGGAAATGGGGAATCCATCAGAATTTATAAGGATAGGTGGCTGCCAATTCCTCCCTCTATGCAAGTAATTTCTCTGAGGAGATTGCATGAGGATAGTCGAGTTAATTTTTTGTTGACTAATGTTGGAAAGTGGAATGAGGCGGTGATCAAGGTGAGATTTCTCCCAAGAGATGTTGATTTGATACTCAGTCTTCCAAGAACTCGACGTCAAGTTAATGATTACATGTGTTGGCACTATGATGCTAAAGGAAGATATTCTGTAAAAAGTGCCTATCATCTTGCCATGTATGATGTAAGGGATGAAGCTTCTTCATTCTGTAGTGGGATTCAATCCTGGTGGACGTGGTTGTGGAATCGGCGGGTACCACCAAAAGTTAATTTTTTTTTATGGAGGGCGTGCTTGAATTACATTCCCACTCGAGTTAATCTCAGACATCATCATATTCCAATTGAGGAGGGGTGTCCTTTGTGTGGTGCTTATATGGACAGTACAACTCATGCCCTTATTTTCTGCCCTATTGTGCGTGATCAGTGGAAACTTTTGCAGTGTTGATCTTTACTGATGCACCAATCTAACTCTGACATAATTGATATATTATCTAATCTTAAAGAGCATTGATCTGACTTTGTGATGCGTGTAACTATCATGGCTTTGTGGGAAGCTTGGAATTGTAGGAACCGAATTATCCACTAGGTGAAAGGGAGGCCATCTAAGCGTCTCTTTTGCTGGATTCCCCAATTTTTGGTGGAGTTTGAGCTGTGCTAGAATATAGGTTCTGTTGGCAATGGGGTTGATCACCCGGTTGCATGGAGACCTTTGCGAGATGATGAGGTAGCGGTGAATGTTGATATAGTTCGATTGGTGGAGGGTAACAGAAGTGTTGCGGGTTGCATCTTGAGAAATGGCAGTGGCAGTTTGGTGCTTGCAGGTGCATATCATATTGGCTACCCAGATTCTGTTATGTTGGCAGAGTAATATGCTATTAAAGAAGGGATTCAGCTGGCAAAATTGGCTGGGGCAAGGGCAGTATTCATCATCAGTGATTCCCTAAGTGCGATTAATCAGATCCATGCAAATGAGGCCAGCCGAACGGAAGTGGGATTGTCCTTGGTGATATTCGTGAGGAGATGAGTGATCTTCAATTTCTTGGTTTTGTTTTTAGGCCTAGAGGTTTTAATGGTATTGCTCACTCCATTTCTACGTTTGCTTTATCCTCTCCCTCTTCTTGTATTCGGGATTTGGATTCAGCACCACAATGGCTCATTGATTGTATTGGAGGTGGATTCACTATCTTTGGTGTTTGATTAATTAAAATTTCTTTCCAAAAAAAAAAAAAACAAAGTATACATCTCACTTTTACACTATTCAAGATTCTAAAATCAATTTTACCATCCTCGGCACCCGCTTATAAAAACACGTATTGAGAGAGCTTGCGTATTTTTTTTGTTCTTATTAAGGTTTAGGGTTTAGCAAATTCTTCTCAATCCCTCTCCTCTGCCAAAACAATCTTTCAGTTTCAGAATTCACACGAATCTCACTCCATTTTCCGTGACAGCACAATCGGAGATGGCTGGTGTTACGGACTCTGATACATTCGTTGTTCTCAAACGAAGAATCACAGAGATGGGAGAAACTCTCCACCAACAACCAGAGTCTTTATCTGACTCCCTCTCTTCTATTATCGAACCCGAAGAATCGCAACCATCGCCCGTGGTTGTTTATCCTCCAAAAGAAAAGCAAGAAAGCATGCGCAATTCCCCCAATTTTTTCAAGAAGGTCAAGTGTTCTTCTGCTGCATCTGAGTGCATTACCGGCGAAGCGCAAGTTCCGGGTTTTGAAGAGAACGAAGAGAGGGTCGATTCTGTGAGGGGCAGGATCACTAGTGGTGATAGCGATAGCTTTGCAAGTAAGGTTGAGAGTTTCGGTTCTGATGGTGGGCTAAAGATAGAAGAGGTTGAAGACAGTGTCAATGGTCTCAAAGAAGAGAAAGATTTTGTCGAAACTGAAGTGAGTTTCTCTGGAATTCAAGAATTTGGCAATGAAGTCGTGTCAGGAGAGCAGAAAGCCAAAAAAAACAAGAAATGTGAAGGAAAAGTGGAGATGGATTATTCAGTGGAAGGTCACAAGTTGGAGGGTTGTGCTACTTCTTCATTGGCTGCTCTTGCTGAAGAGGAGGAGTTATTGGCAGGGACAGGAGCAGAGTCGGGGGAAATTTTGGAATCCAAAAAGAGGCAACTGTTGGCAGAACTCAAAGGAGGATTAATATTTGAAAACAGAACCAATGTGAATAAAGTTACTGGTTCTGAGAATACCAGTGTCAAGAATGATGTATACAAAGCAATAGATGGTACTGCTGGATGTTCCATCAAGATTGATGTAATAGATGGTACAGCATTGATTGATGCAGTTCAAGTCCTAAAAAGTGGTAATGGCATTGGAAATAATGTGGAGAGGAATGAGAAGAAGAATCAGAAACGAGATGGGGCTGCCAAGAACCCAAGAAGGACTCGAAAGAAGGTAAAAGACGTCAAAATGGGCTCAGAAATGAGTGTGAGGCTAAGGAACACGACTCAGTTTGTGGTACCTCAGAAAGATGGGAATGGAATTAAAAGAATGTACTCCAGAGAGGAGATGGAGGCCTTAAGGTTTGCTAATATCATGGAACAGCACCTGGTGTGGAGAGATATATACACTGGGCTTGCACCTGCTCTGGTGAAGGAGTATGATGAGTTGGCAAGAATGAAGCATCCGAAGAACATCCACTCGAATTTGAATCCTGGCGGACCCTTTGGAAGGAAGTCAAAAGTCCCTGTGTTTCGCCGTAAGTATAGGTTCCTTTGCTGTTTCGTGTTTAAATTTTATGTGACTTTTGCAGTTGTTTTTGAATATCCTGCTTTCTATCGTATTGTAAGGTGAAATTTGGAAAAGACAAGTGAACTGTAATAATTCATGCCATAATGGCCAATGATGATCTTCTGCACAGTTGGAATTACAGGCTGAATTTCCTTTGATGTAAAATATAGACTGGCTTTATCATGTGGTAATGAATAAATTTTTCTGTCAAAAAAACAAAAAAAGATCACGTGGTAATGAATATTAAGGTACTCTCTGACCTGTGTAGATGGGATTTAAGTATAGGATTTGCTAATAATTTTGTTTTATCTAAGACTAATGTTTTGTTTTAATGGTCATGTATACGATGCTTGAAAGTATCTTTGAGGGATAGGATATGCAGGAGAAACCATTTCTGGGAATTGAATGTTCACATAAGTAACTAGCTTATATGTTATCAAAAAATTCTTAGTCTTGCAGAGTCCAGCTAGCACGACATGAAATGAAAGCTATTGTTGGTCTTGGAATTTTTTTTTTTACTATTTAGTTTTGAGGGAATGTTAGATTTAGGTGTAACTATTGACAAAATATTTGTGCGATTTGACAAATGGATAGATGATATTGTCTGTTAGGTCATTGTTATCTTTCTCAGAAGACAATATTGATATGAAGATTGCCTGCTTGAACTGAAAAAGAAAAAAAAAAGAAGATTTGATTAATTGCCTTCTTGATTCAGTCTATAATTAGTTATAAATGAGCATCAAATATAACAATAGTGATATTAGCAAATGTTGGTAGGAGATGTTTTGGGAGTCAAATGTATCACATAGAATAAAAGGGCCTGAGGTAGGATCTTATTCTGTATTCCCTTTCTTTCCCTAGTCTTTATTATTTTCATTTTTTTTAATGTTTGGTTTTGCTTGTTTCTTCCTCACCTTTTTGTTTTTGAAGAAACCCTGTGTTCCTACTGTCATCCTTCTATTTCCTTCTTCATCATCTTTGAGGTTGGTTCTGAATCTTTTGATTATATAGTATAAAATAAAACACTAACTAAGGTGGCTTTCTTCACTTGGGAACCAACATGGTATGGGGGGCTATTTTAACGTTGTTTATAGATGTTTTCTTTTTACCAGCAAGCAAGTGACCCAATGGTAGAGTTGTGGGGGTGCAACCTATAGGTCACAAGTTTAATTCCTGTAGTAGCCTATTCACATATTATGTCAGGGAAAAGTTTGCATACATCATGTCTGCTTCCTTGGTCCCATTGTTGATTTTATCTGATCTGGTACCCTTTAGCTCACGAGGATGTTCTGCATGTGATGTAGTATGAGATTTAGAATATTGGAAGATGAATTGAATGCTTAGAGCTTCTGTAAGCAAATGTGGGGCAATAAGCATTTTATTTCTGCTCTTCCACACCCATCCTTCTCCATGTGATTCCCTTCCGAGGTGTTATTTTTCAGAAATATATCTTCATCACTTATTTCTCTTTCATCCTCTATACCGCAACTACTTTTCCTTTTATTTTTGGCTCCTTTTCCAATTTCCAGTTTTGCTCCTAATTCGTAAGTTTTCAGTTAAAGTGGTCCAAAATCCTTTTTTCTTTTCTCTGACAGATTTTTCTTTGTGTCAATTTGATTGGCTCATTTTGTGTTCTGTACAGGTGTTTTGGCTGCAATCTGAAGAGGGAATCAATTGTATTTCATCAAAGAATGGACTAGAGCAATCTGCAAAATACCTTTTTGCAAACATATTCACCACATCTCTTGAGCTGAATACTTAGGGCAGATGTTCTTATTATTACTTTAATTCTGCCCTTGTAAATAGAATCTCTTCTTGTTTGCTAGTTCAGATTCTAATTCTTTTAGTACGAAGTTGTTCATAGAAATGATGAAATGGTGCATTTTGTGATTAAATAGAGTGTTCGTACCCATTCATATTACTGAATGATTTGTTCATGAAATGGAAACAGATTCTTGACTGTGTAGATGTCAGATTTTCACTTTTGTTTTCCTGGCTAGAACTTCTGTGCTTATAATTTTGTACAAGAATTTATAAATTTTGTGACTACTTTCAGGGGAAATAGGTCCTCAAAACATGGATAATGAATTAAAAAACACTGAAGAAGATGGAATGGAAAATTTAAATGCCTTGGATGCAAGTAGTGGTCACAGCGTTGAAGGTGAAAATGCCTACAATGATGTTGAGGAATACACTGAAGATGATGACAGTGATGAAGATTATGCTAGCATACAGAGACCGGCTTTCCTGGTAGAAGGAGAACCTGATTTTGACTCAGGGCCTCCAGAAGATGGATTAGAATATCTAAGGCGTGTCAGGTAAAAATTATTATTCTTTCTTTAGAACTTTCCAATTAATAATCTACTTTGACGAAAGCCCTTTTCGACCATTAGCAAGAACCCTTATTTATTGAAGGCTCCCTTATTAAAAGGACTCAAAATCTATTCCAGATAGGAGCTTCAAGCCTTTGCTCTTAAACATTCCTCCATAACACGGTCGCAGATTCTTATGAAGAAATGAAGTTTCAGACTTTCAGTGTCAGATTAAGATAGGGAGTGAATTTCTCTAGTTCTGGAGGCAACGTAGGTTGATCATTTTCTTTTTAATCCGAAAAGCAAACAATGGGAGTAATAATTTACTGTTGTTGGAAAAAAGATCCAAGGAGGTGTCACATGTAAGAAAACTCGGTACTATGGGAATGCCCATTTTGGTCAATTGCAGAACTATCTACTAAACCTCCCTTTGATCTTTCTTCACCTTAAACCGTCTGAGCCCTTTCCTGGTCATGTTTCATTAAAAAATACGGAAGATTTAACCCATAGCCCTCCCACGTTAATGTTATCCTTCTGGCATCCTCCTTCACTTTTATCGATAGGCAGGTGAACAACAAACCGAGTTCAAAATTATTGATATGCATTAAATGGGGAGATTGAGGAGGTTGCTCATTATGAGAGTATCTCTCCCCTGACTGAAGTGTCTTTCAACTTTTTTGTTTTTTTTTTCTGATTTGAATCTATGTGCTACATTAAGAAAATGGAGAAAGAAGAGGTGGCCAAGAAACCTGACCAGCCCCATACAAGACAACCAATATCAGAAACAAGACAAATACCATCTGTGCCTACAAAGGTAGACACCGGATGTATACAACCACAGCAGCAGAAAAGTAAAATCAAGAAAGAAAAACAAACAAGCCTGCTCCACTACTGAGACATCTTATAAGCATGCCAAAAATCATTCGATCTATGAACACCTTCTTTTACTTAACCTTCTGCCTCCTGATTTGCTTCCCTATACACATGGACAAAACGGCAGCTGCAGAACTTCCCTTGGAGTTGGAACTCTTTCTTTTTTATATGAACCCCTTATTTTTTCACATGTCCTACTCTCTTTGTATAGTTCTCCATAATAGAACTCGCACCCTTCTTTGTATGTTACATTTCCCATGCTCAGTCAGTCTTTTACTTAATTCATTCTTGAGTTTTAATTTTGCTTCCGCATTTAGTTTGATCTTTTTGTTATTGTTCTCTATATTGTGGCATTGATTCTTAATTCAAGTTCTTTAACTAATTTCTATCTGACAATTTGAGCAAGGAAAATGGGATAGCCAAAGATAATGATGAAAAAGCTTAGTTTAAACAATCTTTGCTTGTATAGGGTTCTCTTTTGCAGTCAAACTGTGAAATTTTATTGAACCTCAGAGATTTCATTGCATATGTTTGCACCACCTTGGTGCTTTAATAAAAAAATTCCATTTAAAAAAGCCGATATTTTATCAGGTAAAAGAATGTATACTTTACTATTATTGTCAATTTTTCAATTAAGTCACATGTACATCCTGTATTTGCAATATTAATTTTTTGTTTTATTGCGTTTGGCTTTTATCATTTTTTTTAGCTTATAATAATACATACATAGACAGTTTTTCTGCATAGCATCTTAAACTTTTAGAAATGAAAGGTAAACCTTGTTGGTTAGTTCCACAGGAAATTTGTTTGTTGATGATTGCTAAGATTTAAGTTTCTTTCGCAGTTTTGGTGGTGCTCATTGTTCCTTTTTGTGATTATTATAGTTTTTCGTTGAGCATACTAGTGTCAGTGAAGTATATGTTTGTTGCATGTTTGAGAAGATGAAAGACTGAACTTCTTTCGGGGTGTTTGGTTCT
Source organism: Euonymus europaeus (assembly GCA_963580455.1). Lineage (NCBI taxonomy): Eukaryota > Viridiplantae > Streptophyta > Magnoliopsida > Celastrales > Celastraceae > Euonymus > Euonymus europaeus. The sequence goes on along the minus strand of OY756961.1, from coordinate 7,896,048 downwards.
TTTAGTTTGGAAGATTTTGAAACGGAACCAATTGCAGTTGATTTGAAACTTTATTGAGAAACATTGATGTAAACGAACGTCAACACATAACAAATGATATAAACTAATAGCGTATCCTCCCACTCGAATTGTTTTTTTTAAGTAGTTTAAGTTGCTTCATAAAACTTGCAGGGCATTTGGTTGGCAGGGCATTTGGTTGGCATTTAGAAGGTGGAATGAGGATACGATAAGGGTGAGAATCACCTATTCCCTTGTTTGGTTGATTTTGGGAGGGTGGAATTTCAAATTCATCCCACTCTCATTCCCCCTAGTTCACAAGCAAAGTAACAGAATTCAGTAGGCAGTGAATAGTAAGACAGTAAGCTCAGTGATGTAGAGAGGAGAAGAGAGGAGAGTTTCGTGTATTATTCATTCCTGGAAGAACCCTAGGTAATACATTACACACACCAAAAAAAGACTAAAACACCCTTACTAAAACACCCTTACAACAGCCCCTCTCAAGCTGGAATGTACATATTGTACATACTCAGCTTGGTACAAAACTTATGAAACATGGAAGGAAACAAAGGTTTAGTAAAGAAATCTCCTAACTGGGACGTAGAAGAGACATACGAAGTACAAATATCCTTCCTTAACAATAAATCTCTAATAAAGTGACAGTCTACTTCGATATGCTTGGTACGCTCATGAAAGACAGGATTATTAGCAATATAAATTGCTGCTTGATTATCACAATACATAGGCATGGGACGAGGTACTTCAATACCAAAATCAGAGAGAATAAAGAACACCCATAACATCTCAGAAGCTGTATGTGCCATGGCCCTATACTCAGCCTCAGCACTAGAACGAGCAACAACTTGTTGCTTCTTAGAACGCCATGTGACCAAATTGTCCCCAAAAAAGGTACAATATCCAGAGGTAGATCGACGATCTGAACGAGAACCAGCCCAATCTGCATCACTATATCCCGACACTTGAAAAGAGGAGACACGATAAAGTAAACCACGTCCAACTGTGCCTTTGAGGTATCGTATGATTCGCCAGACAGCATCAAAGTGAGGAGATCGAGGAGCTTGCATGAACCTACTAACAATACTAACTGCATAAGCAATATCAGAACGAGTGACAGTGAGATACATGAGCTTGCCCACTAGACGTCGATATCGACCAATATCTTTGAAAACAGCACCAGTGTCAGGATCAAGCTTGGATTTAGCATCAATAGGAGTGTCCGCTGGACGAGCTCCCAATAATCCTGTCTCAGTAAGAAGATCAAGAATATACTTCCTTTGTGAGAGAAAAAGTTCACTAGATGAACGAGCCACTTCTATACCAAGAAAATATCGAAGATTGCCCAAATCTTTAGTATAAAATTGACTACTTAGGTAACTCTTCAACTCATTAATACCTTCAAGATCACCACCAGATATAATAATATCATCAACATAAACAATGAGAATAACCACCCCAGATGGTCGTCTTCTAACAAAAACTGAATGATCAAATACAGATCTTTTATAGCCATAATCCACCAAAGCTTTGCTAAAACGATCAAACCAAGCACGAGGAGACTGTTTCAAACCATACAAAGATTTCCGCAGACGACAAACAAGTGTTTCTCTCCCAGGAATAGTATATCCTGGAGGTTGATCCATGTAAACCTCTTCCTGAAGATCACCATGAAGAAAGGCATTTTTTATGTCAAGTTGATATAAGGGCCAAGATTTACTTACATCAACAGCAAAGAGGATACGAACTGAATTCAAACGAGCTACTGGAGAGAATGTTTCCATATAATCTACCCCATATGTCTGTGTATACCCCTTGGCAACCAATCTTGCCTTGAGATGTTCAACAGACCCATCTGGTAAGTATTTCACAGTATAGACCCAGCGACATCCTACTGGTTGTTTCCCAGAGGGAAGAGTAGTCAACTCCCATGTATGATTCTTATAAAGAGCACTCATTTCTTCATCCATTGCTTGCTTCCACCCCGGAGAAGATATAGCATCTTTATAGGATGCTGGAATAGACACAGTAGACAAGCCACAAACAAAAGCATGGAAACATGGAGAAACACGATGATATGAAACAAAGTTAGAAAGAGGATATTTAGTACAGGCACGCTTACCACGACGAAGAGCAATAGGTAAGTCAGTTGTGGAAGTAGGACCTTGAGTCTCAAGTGGTAGGACTTCAGAAGCAGATGACAAGTTGGATGGGCCATAAGAGATGACTTTCCTGTTTGAGCTCCGATGAAATACCTGCAATGGAGGATCAATAGATGGTTTATCACTTGAAGTAGAAGAATCCTCAGGAGTAGATTCCTTAGATTCCTTGGAAGAAGAAGAATCCTCAGGAGTAGATTCCTTAGATTCCTTGGAAGAAGACTCCCCCTCACTTAGAGAAGACGGAAGATCCGCACTAAGTGTATCAGGCGAAAGAGGGAGAACAGGAACATCTGAAGGTAGGGAGATGGGAGAAGGAGAAGATGGTGCATCAAAGAACAGTGAGGAACCCTCATCAGAATAAAAAGGAACATTCTCAAAGAAAGTAACATCAGCACTAACAAAGTAACGACGAGAGGAAGAACAATAGCACCGATAACCCTTTTGAGTGCGAGAATAACCAAGAAAAATGCATTTGCGGGCACGAGGAGAGAGTTTATCTAAACCAGGATCTAAAATATGAACAAATGCAACGCAGCCAAAGACACGAGGGGAAACGGAAAAAGAAGAACGAGTAGGATATAAGAGAGAAAAAGGAGTTTTGTTGTCTAATACGACACTAGGCATTCGATTAACGAGATGACAAGCAGTGAGAACAGCATCACCCCAAAAATGTTTAGGTACATGCATCTGAAACATAATAGTACAGGCAACATCTAACAAATGACGATGTTTGCGCTCTGCCACCCCATTTTGTTGAGAGGTATGAGCACAACTAGTTTGATGAATAATATCCTTGTCAACACAAAATTTAGAAACAGAAGTCTGAATATACTCGAGCATTATCAGAACGAAGAATTTTGATGCGCTTGTCAAATTGTGTAAACACTTCATTATAAAAACGAACAAGAACATTGGGTAATTCAGAACGATGTTTCATTAAAAATAACCAAGTCATACACGAGTGATCATCCACAAAGATAACAAAATACAAATGACCAGACACACTAGAAACACGGGCAGGGCCCCAAATATCAGTATGAACCAATGCAAAACATTCAGGCTCACGAGGAGCATTACGAACAGGAAAAGAACTACGATGATGTTTGCTTAATTGACAAGCTTCACAATCAAGACTCGAGATAGAACTGAGTGTAGGAAGAACAAGCTTCGACTTTTGTAAAGATGGATGTCCCAAACGACAATGCCACTGAAGAGGAGTAAGAGATGTGTGGAGTGCAGAAGATGAAGTGGAAGGAGGTCGCAAAGGATCCAAATAGTAGAGACCATCCCTTTCATGACCCAAACCAATCGTCTTCTTGCTCTGAAGATCCTGAAAAATACAAGAGTGAGGAGTAAAAATAATGGAACAATTGAGAGTACGAGTCAATTGACTAACCGATAAAAGATTGAAGGGAAATTTTTTAAGGTAGAGACTATGTGGTAAAGAGAACAAAGAATGTGGATTCAAAGTTCCTTTTCCAGAAACAGGACAGGAAGACCCATCCGCAAGAATGACACTATGATTAATGGAATGTAAATGAGTGAAAAGTGAGGAATTACCAGACATATAAAAACTTGCACCAGAATCAAGAATCCAAGGATGAGTGTGAATAGAACATGCAACATTACCTGACTTGGCAAGTGTGACAGTAGTAGGAGTGGAAGGGGAAGCACGCAATGTCTGAAGAAGTTCACTGAGTTAAGCAGTAAGTTGTTCTTGTGTACCAAGTACGGAAGCAGTAGGTAACTCAGAGCCAGAAGAGTGAACTGAAGTAGATGAGTCTGTTACTCGGTTCACATGATCCAGTTTGCCATATTTAACCCAACAATACGGCTCAGTATGATTGGTGCCACCACAATGAGAGCATAGTTTGTCACCACGACCTAAAGAACGCCCTCCTCCGCGACCTCTTCCACTACCACGGCCACGAGAGGAGTGAGCGCGAGAGAAACTTCCACCACTACCACGCTGGTTGGGAGTAGATAACAGAGCTGTAGCATCGACATGTGTTGAAACAGAAGAACTGTGACCCAAAGAAGAGCGTAACAATCGAGAATAAGCATTGGAAGCAGTAGGGAGACTCTCACTAGCCAGAATTTGATCTTTAAATCCTTTGAAATCAGAATCCAAGCTGGCAAGTAGAGAAGCAAGCATAAACTCCTCCCAATATCGTTGTTGTTCAGAAATATCGGGAGTGAATGGACGATGTTGCAGGAGCTGATCCCACAAACTTTTAAGGCGACTAAAGTGATCAGGAAGTGCTGCACCATTTTGTTTGGTGAAGAAAATTTGTTCATACAATTCATAAACCCGAGAAACATTAGAATGCTGAGAATGAGCACTAGCCAGAGTATCCCATATTTGTTTGGAGCTCTCAGCAAATTCAACAGTAGATACAATATTGGACTCCATACTATGCCATAACCAACCCATGATAAGAGAATCTTCACTTTCCCAATCTGCAAGTGCAGGATCACCTTTCTTTGGAGGATCATCGGTAAGAAACTTCAATTTCTTTTTGCCACGAAGGTGGACTTTAACAGCATGAGCCCATGACATATAATTATAGCCATTGAGCTTTTTGGAAGTAATTGAACGAGGGAGGTCATCCTCACGAGAAACAATTACGTTAGCAGAGGCTTTAGCCATAGATTCTGGAGAATCAGACATGCTGCACACTAACACTAAACACAAGTAATGGATGATCCAGCAACAAAGCAATGAAACCCAAAGAACAATAGGGATTGAAATTCCAAGCAACCAGAGCAAGAGTCCAAGTAATCCCAAGCAACCAGAATAAAATGCCAAGCAATATATCAAACCAGAGTCAATAAACACAGCAACCAGATCAATATTCCAACGCAAAACACAACCAGATCAATAGATTACCCAAAAATGGAAGAATCAAAGACAAACCGAGAACCCTAATTGCAAGAACCAGAACCATTTCAGAGAAATGAGGAGCAGAAACACCTGCGGGTGAAGCAGAATTAGCCACCAGCACCTCCAGTTGACAGAATCGGAGTCGCGCAGCAAGGAGAAGAAACGGCCGAACAAATTCAAGAAAGAGGAGCCGAAACCAGGACAGAAGGAGTCCGATCATCGTCGCAGAGAGAGACGGAGCTCGACGCCGAACGCATCGTCTCAACTCATCGCGACTCAGGTACTCGCGTTGTCATCGGCCAGCAAGGATCTTCTCGCCTTTGATACCAAGTTCACAAGCAAAGTAACAGAATTCAGTAGGCAGTGAATAGTAAGACAGTAAGCTCAGTGATGTAGAGAGGAGAAGAGAGGAGATTTTCGTGTATTATCCATTTCTGGAAGAAGAACCCTAGGTAATACATTACACACACCAAAAAAAGACTAAAACACCCTTACTAAAACACCCTTACAACACCCTTACAACACCCCTTATAGACATTAGTCAAGGCCATCGAAAATGGTGAGAATGGCTCATCTCACATGGAGAATGAGTTTTGATATCCAAAAGATTATTCTACCCCTTATTCTAAAGTAATCATATCCATTAGATTAATCCAATCTCCACATGGTCATGCTCACCCCACTCTCGCCTCATACTTACACTCATTATATTACAAACCAAATGCTCTGTTAATGTTTTCATGCTTATACATTATGGGGATATCCCCGTTTTTCTTGTGTCATAGAATGTAATGGAGCTAGAGACTCTATGTCCTCTTTGGATCTTTCAATTTAAGTTTGTCTTTTGGCTCTGATATTATGAACGTTATTTGTCTTGTCATCATTTACTGATTTTAGCTCTGACATGGGCATGTGACTTATCCTTGAAGCACTGGGTGCACTGTAATCTGAGTATTTAACTGAACATTTTCTTTTTAGGTGGGAAGCTGCAAACATTCCAAAAGTAAAGGTGGTCAAACTTGACGGGAGTAAACGTAATAAGGAGCAAAGTGTTTATATGCCCCAGCTTCCTGATATTGCCAATTGTGCTGAACACCTGCTGCCCTCAAAACACTGGGAGAATTCATTTCTTGCTGATTTTAGCAATCTACGACTGGTATGTTTTTGGCAACAATCTCACAATATGCTCTGTTTTAATTTGATTTGAAAACAGGGGCTCTACAAGAAACATGGGAGCCCAAGGATCTTTTTTATTTTAAAAGAGTTGTACTCGTATTGCATGATTCCATATTCAAGTAAAGTAACTCTTTTTTCTTTTTCCCAGACTCTGTCGAGTCTCGACGGTTCTAGTGCTGAAGTTCCTGGTAACCTGCAATCTATTCTTGAAGTGCAGAAGCATGAACAATCTGTCCAGCCCCCCATGGGTATTACTTTCAAAAAATTGGAGGACCTTAGAACCGATGATGCCGATTCTTATCAGTATATAGATAGCTGCAGTCTCAACAACTCTGTTACCCACCCTCCTAGATTGCCCAATGAAGATGTTGAAATCGCTCCATCTTTAAGTATTTTAGCTCCTGGTAAATATCCCATTATTGATTTATCCAGAAAGGACCCGACATTATCCGCAATCCTAGGAATGGACTATGTTTCTCGTGCTTCAACACTGAGGAAACGCATAAGCTTGATAGAAAGCATGGAAAAACTGTCAAGGGATGATTGCGTCTGGCTCTTTGCTCTATGTTTAGCAGTCGATACTCCACTTGATGCCAGCACCTCTGCTGCTCTCCGTGCTCTGCTCCGGAAGTGTGCGATTTTGCGAGCAGAGAAGTCTGAACTTGATGACGAGGTTGCCATGCTCAATATTCTGGCCACAATTTCTGGCAAGTATTTTGGGCAGTCTGAAAAATGAAATTTGAATGTTTGTTACACATTTTTGCTTTTGTGGATCATTTCTTACCTTCTGAAATAGTTTCTTCAAGTAGTAGTCTATTACCAATGTCATATGTTTCAACTTTCAAAGACTATACTTGTGTCCTTATTTGGGTTTTGTTTATTTTATGTCTTAGTGTTTGAGTTATACTGTTATTGTTCCATTTTCTTTTTTAATCTTCATAGCCTAATCGCGGACAAGTGATGCAGTCGGAAACTTTGATTAAAGCTAACCAACGAAAAGATTGATGGATTTTTAAAGTCCGTTGTCATAATTTAATTGGATTGGATTATGCCAACTGTCTTCTAAAAAATAAATGATATAAAAAATAAAATTTCATGTCATATACTTGGGATAAATTATAGTTGACATTGTATAATTTAACGACTCACTTTCATGTCATATAATTAGGGTAAATTATACTTTTGATAATTGACATTGTATATTTTAACGACTCGCATTTTAAACATTTCAAATTAATCATTTAATAATCCATTTTGTTGATCACATGTGCTACTTTGGGGATTTATATGTTGTTTTCATCTCAATCTATTCATTCTTCTTAGTTCTCCTTTATCAATCACAATATGTGTAAATTTAGCAGATTAAATTAATAAGATCAAAAGTAAAATAATAATAATAATAATAAGATAAGTAATGCCAGGGAATACATTTAGTTTGAAACACCGACACAACCCAGATGCATAAAACATTGAAAAAAAAACATATATAAGCAAAGGAGAAAATACAATAGGAGTGAATTGGTGATGCAATTCAGCAGCATATAAATGACAACACCAAAAAAAGAAATAAGGGATAGTTGCAATGCCGATTAGATGCAAAGCTACACACCTAACTTTCAAAACATAATTAAAACTAATGGTAAATATAGCCATTATAAGAAAAGGTTGGGGCAGAGAGGCACGAGTAACCTTTAGAGTTCAGATAAATAAACACTGAAGAACAAAACTGTCTATAAAGACAGTGCTGGAGAACTTGAGCAAACCTGTAGGCACGGAAAATGAAAACAAACGGAAAGGCCAAAAAACATAGCTAGAAATCTGGAGGAAAAAAAAAACTTAGTCATGATCAACATAGTTTCCTATTATTGATCTCTTTCAAAAAAAGACTTTTCAACACCTTGAGCTTTTCACATTGATGAAAAAGGTACATTGCAAATTTCTAGACCACACTTTCAGAGATAATAATAATAATAATAATACCTTCAAAACTAATGAAAACTCACCCCAATCCAAGTTCGTTCCATCACCGGATAAAACTAGAGGCTACAGGCTAGAGGCATGAAGTTATGGTCAATTTTAGCTTTACAAATTGCTCATATGATTCAACAAGTCTTTATTATAAATTAGTAGTAATTGTTGAATTATAATGTGGCTCATTGTGTTAATGGATTGAACTTTTAAATATCAATGGTAAAGAAGAAGGTTTTGCGGGGAGACGAGAAGCCCGAATGGCTCTAAGACGAACAAGATGAATGGGCTGATGAATACCAAGTTTGAGGAATTTGATGGGAAGGAAAACTTCAGTCTATGGCATATGCATGCACAAGACATGTTGGTTTAGTCGAAGGTTCATAAGGTGTTGAAAGGAGACAAACCAACGAACATAGTAGACGAAGATTGGGAGGATATGGCTTTCAACACGATTCGTAGGTTTCTGGCTGATTTTGTTATGTATAAAGTAATTGAGGAGAAAACAGTAAAAGAGCTATAGAAGAAACTAGAGGATTTATATATGGCGAAGAATCTCACGAATAAAGTGTTTTTGAAGAGCTATTTATACATCTTAAGGATGGCTACAGATGGAGATTTGATGGAGCACATAAATTGATTTAATTAGAAGATTAATGATATGTTGTGGATAGAGGTGACAATCATGGATGAAGACAAAGCCATAATGCTTCTATGTTCCTTACCTAATTCGTATGAGCACCTATTGACCATGCTGATGTATGGGAAGGACACGTTGACATATGATGATGTTGTTACAATTATGAGATCCCATAATATCAGGCGAAGATATGACGCAGACAACGCTCAAGGAGAAAGTTTGGTCACAAGTGCAAAATGAGGTAGAGGAAGAGATAAAGAGCAGAATAAGGGATAGTCTAGAGGAAAATCAATAGGGCGATCCAAGTAACGATCTAGAAAAGGTGAATGCTTCAAGTGTCACAAGCAGGGTCACTACAAGCGTGATTGTCCACTACATAAGAAGGACAAAGATAAGGAGAAGAATGATGATGACAGCTCCTCCAATACTGTAAGTGTAGTGGCTGCAGTATCTTCAGATTCTAGCACAGGTAACTCATCTTGAGTTTTAGACTTTGCATGTTCATCACACTATAAAGCAAACATGGATTGGTTTCATAAATACAAGTCATGCGATGTTGGTAATGTGGTGTTGGGAGATAACCAACCTTGTAGAGTGGTTGAAGTTGGATCTATTCTTGTGAGAATGTTTGATGTTTGATAGTGAAATCATAACTCTTCATGAAGTTAAGCACATTCTTGAGTTAAAGAAAAATCTAGTTTCTCTAGGATATTTAGAAAAGATTTCACATGGTATTTCAGTAAGTCCAGGTAGTGGATTTCTAAAAATAACCAAGGGTGTCATGATTGTGATGAAAGGGTAGCGGACTGAGAACAACTTATACAGATTACTTGACAGTACAGTTGTGGGTGAAGCCTCCGCAATATCTTCCTCAAAGTATGATGTTGAAAGGTCGACTCTGTGGCATATGTGTTTGGGACATATGAGTGAGCAAGGTTTAAAGGAACTTCGTAGAAGGACATTGTTGGAATGGGTGAAACATTGCCAGGTTGATTTTTGTATCATGGGAAAGTAGAACAGGTTCACTTTAAATTGTCATCGCACAATAGTTCAAATCCGTTGGATTATGTTCACTCAAAAGTTTAGGGTCTAATGAATATACCTTCAAAAAGTGAAGCCAGATATTTTGTGACTTTCATTGATGATTATTCATGAAAAGTTTGGATGTTCTTTATGAAAGAAAAACCATAAGTGTTCAGGAAGTTTAAGGAGTGGAAAACTAGTGTGGAAAAAGAAATAGGGAGACAAGTGAAGTGTTTTCGGTTTGACAAGGGTGGTGAGTACATATCTCGTGAGTTGCTAGATTTATGCAAAGGGAAGGAATTCAGAGACATTTTTCAGTTCCTAAGACATCATAGAAAATGGTGTTGCAAAAAGGATGAATATAACTTTGTTGGAGAGAGCTAGAGCTATGCAGATATAAGCTGGTTTTCCCAAAAAATTCTAGACAGAAGCACTTGCAATAACTACTTATGTAATCAACAGATCACCATCTACAAAGTTGGTGAGTAAGGTAGCTGAAAAGGTTTGGACAGGTAAGGAAGTTGATTATTCTTATCTCTGAATTTTTGATGTCCAGCTTACGTGCATATTCCTATTGATGAGAGATCCAAGCTTGATCCAAAGATCAGAAAAAGGAATTTTCTTAAGTTATGGACATGGAGTCAAAGGTTACAGGGTCTGGGATTCAAATGCACAGTAGTGATTGTGAGCAGAGATGTGGTTTTCGATGAGGCATCTATGTTGGCAGGAAATAAAGTGCAACAGTCTGAGTTGTCTAGTGTTTGCAAGGGTGATCAAATTGAAGTGGAGCTACCAATTGATCAGATTTTTAATTCAAATGATGATGTCTTCGGCAAAGACACAACAAGGAAACAATTAAATCTTAGTATTGCACTTGGACAAACCAAGCGCAAGATCAAACCCCCAAAGACATATGATTTTGGGGATGACTAAATTTCATATGCGTTATTCACTGAAAGTGGAGAACCATGTTCTTTTCAAGAAACATTTTCTAGTCCAAAAAAAGAAAAGTGTCTGGAATCTATGGTTGAAGAAATGGAATCTTTACAGAATAATGAAAGTTAGGAGTTAGTCAAATTTCCAAGAAACAAGAAGACCATTGGGTGCAAATGGGTCTACAAGAAAATAGAAGGGGTGACAATAAAAAAATGGCTATCAGTTCAAGGTTAAACTACTAGCTAAAGGCTACTCGTAGAGGGAAATAATAGACTACAATGAAGTTTTTTTCTCCAGTGGTAAGGCACACATCAATTAGAGTTTTATTTACACTAACTACTCAATTGGATCTAGAGTTAGAGTAGCTAGATGTCAAGATTGCTTTTCTACATGGTGAGTTGGATGAGCAGATTTACATATTGCAGCTAGACAGATTTAACGAGCCTAAACATGAACATCTGGTTTGTAGGCTCAAGAAATCTCTTTATGGATTGAAGTATTTACCAAGACAATGGTACCAACACTAATATACATTCATGCTGAGTATTGGCTACAAAAATTGTGAGTTTGACCATTGTGTTTATGTGAAGACTTTAGCTAATCGTTCCTACATTTTCTTACTGAATTATGTTGATGACATGCTAATTGCTGCAAAGAAAATGAATGAATTTTAGAATCTAAAGTGTATGTTGGGCAAAAAATTTGAGATAAAGAATCTTGGATCTGTGAAGAAAATTCTTGGGATGGAACTCCGTAGAGACAGAAATAACATAAAGTTATGGGTCTCACAGAAAAATTATATTCAGAAAGAGTTGGAGAGGTTTGACGTGAGCACATAAAAGTTGGTTAGTACTCGTTGGCTAGTCACTTCAAATTGTCAGCTTCACAATGCCCACAAACAAATGATGAAATGTAGTATATGTCCACAGTCCCATATTCTAATGCTGTGGGTGTGAAACCCCGACCCAAAATTTTTGGAAATTTTTGGATGTTTACAAAAAGGAGAAAAACTGGACTAGGCACACCAGGGGGGCCTAGGCGCTGCGCCTAGTCCAGTGAGGGGGCTGGCGAGAAGAGCACAAGAGAAGCTGGAGAGCCTAGGCGCCCGAGCAGCACGCCTAGGCGGTGTGCGCCTAGGCGTGAGCAAAGGCGCGCCCAATGGCGCCTAATCCAGTGTGCGCACGTAGAGGTAGGGGTCCAGAAAAGGAAGGCACTGGACTGGGAGCACCTCAGGGCACTTAGACGCTGCGCCCAGTCCAGTGGACGAGCAGATAAGGAGTAGGCGCAGGGACAACTAGGCGCACCCCGCCTAGGCGTGAAATTTCTGCACGCCCAGGATGCCGCCCAGAACCGCGTGTGAGGGGATTTTTAGTTAGGGCTAGGGCGCCTAGGCGCCAAGGGTAGCGCCTAGGCGCAACTCGAGTGTTCCAAATAGCTTCCAGCGAGAGTTTTAGACACTTTTCTGGTTTCGTTTCAATTCTAGAGAGAGAGAGAAGATCATTTGAGGTGATTATTGGAGATTTGAGTTTGGTTTTGGAGATTTGGGTAGGATTCAAGGAAGATTCAAGCCTTGGAGGTAAGTTTCTTCATTTTTCCATTTTTAGGGTTTTGAGTAGATCTCGTTAGTTTCGTTTAGAGTTTATTCTTATGGTTTAGATATGTTAATTCTAGGTTGATTTTGGATGTATATGTAGATTGGTTTGTGATTTGGAGTAGAGTTGAGCTTGGGTTGAGTTTGAAGGATTTTGGAAAAAATTTCTAGAGAGAGAAGGTGAGTAATTTCAAATTTATGGATTAATTTGATGTTTATTTAAGTTTTGGTTGATATATTGATCCGTGTAAGGGTTCGGTTTTTGCCACATTGTAGGTTTGGGCAAACCGAAACCCTAGGAACGGAATTTGGGGATTTGTGGTAAATTGCTCGACACGAGGTAGGGGATTTCAAACCATTCTTTCTATCATTCGTTTTCGATATTTTAAGAGCGTTTCGATTCCTCATTGGTCGTTTTATTTGTGTTTCCGCCTTAATTGCTTCTAAGGGGAAACGAACCCTAATTTTGGATTATTGTAAATTCTTGATGTTGCATGACCCGATTGTGTGTGTTCCATCATCTATGGGCACGATGTGACTTCCGTTCATGCATCATGATAGTTATGTATATATATATGTAGGTTGTTCATATATATACCCCTTCGGCATGTCATGACATTAATGCATTAGAGTTACATGGGGGACCGGGTATGGACTCGGGACTCCTTAGGATTCTTGAAAGCTACTTGGAAGGATGACGAGGTGATGAGAGTTACCATCGAGTCAAGTGAATTCCACGTAGGATAACGCACTAAAGGTATGGTTGATGAGGAACCTTGCCTGGAGTGGTGCGGGCGTGATAGGATCACGCAATCGGGTAATCCAAGAGCGTTTGATGTTAGGAAGCGTGCTCCTGTTCAATAGTCATGGTTAGCGACCATGATATTGATGAGTTGATTTGGTGAGCTTGCTCACGTTCGATACTACATGGGACAAGCCATGGTATCGATGAGGTTTGCTCATTGGGGGGATTACCCGGGTACATGTTCTATGTGAATGTTGAGTATATGTGCATGTGGTAGGTTTCATATTGATGCATAGCCTATTGTTTTCGATTCGGCCTTATACTCATGTTACTCATAACCTTACTGCCTGGGTAGGATGTGGGTGCTAGAGAGATACTCTAAGCATGTATTTGTATATGAAGTATTGATGTTTATGCATGATAATCTTATAACCATTTGGCACCAGAGGGTGTATGCATGATGTATCCTGAGTTGATCTTTGGTTATATGATATCATGAATTTGATGATGTGTTTATTATGCTATCAGTTTGTGCATGCTGGTAGCGGATGGCCTGAGGCCCCTAGGATCAGCATTGCATGTGATTGAGGCCTGAGGCGTGGCTAGGTTGCTAGTGTGATGGATTGTGAATATATATATTGCTGCGCGTTTTTCTGATGCAGGCGGGGACTCTCCGATATACGGGGAGATGCCGTCGGATTTCCGATCCGCTGGATGATCGCGCTAGCTGCCTAGGACGGTGCCGGAGGGCACCCGTGGCGTGCCCGGACCGGGGCATCACAGTGGGAAGCTTGATGTACGCTATGGTATGTACAAGGTCAGACTTAGCATATGCGATCAGTGTGGTTAGCAAGTTCATGGAAAATCTAGGAAAGGTGCATTGGCAAGCAGTCAAATGGATTCTTCTATACTTGAGAGGTACTACTGAATATGGTATTTGTTTTGGTGCTACTAATTGTAAAGACCCTATCATGGGATATATAGATTCAGACTACACAGAGGACTTTGATAATAGAAAGTCTACGACATGGTATAGTTTTACACTGGCAGGTGGTCCTATTAGTTGGCGATCTACTTTACAAAGTGTTATGGCTTTGTCTACAACAGAGGCAGAATATATGACAGTTATAGAAGCAGCGAAGGAAGCACTATGGTTGAAAGGATTGATTAAAAAGATTGGTCTTCAACAGCGTACTATCAACATACAATGTGCTAGTCAAAGTGCAATATGTCTTGAAAAGAATCAGATGTACCATGCTCACTCGAAGCACATAGCTGTGAGATATCACAAAATCAGAGAGCTCATCTCATTAGGTCGTTGGAAAATATTGGTACAATGGATAATGCTGCATATATGTTGACTAAGGTGTTACCTATGGAGAAGTTCAAACATTGGGTGGACTTGCACCATGTTACAACTTGTTAGTTGGTTTTGGTGGTTGTCTAGTTCTTTACTTCTAAGGGTGTGATATATCAACGAGGTGAAAATTATGATTCTTCTAATGTGTGACAATTCGCCAAGGTGGAGTGTTGAATTATGATGTGGCTCATTGTGTTAATGGAGTGGACCTTTAAATATTAGTGATAAAAAATAAGGCTTCTCAGGGAACCACATAAAAATCACTGTGTCCAATTTTCTATTGATTTATTTCTTGTGTCTATGTGTTCTTAATTATGTAAGATCATCCAAAAACTTTAGTGCATAAATTCATAAACACCAAAAAAATTGAAAAAGAAAGCCACCTTCATATCATAGAATAGAGTCCGCCAAAAATATTCCTCAGACTCCTCTCTAGGGAGGTATAGTACCGCAATTAGCAAATTTAAATAAGAACCTCTATCAAGAGCTCTTGCATGACACTATCTGCTCTTACAAATGCTTGCTTTCAAGCTTGATTGATTGATCAACATGCACAACTAAGTGAATAAGAAATGGCTTTAGCAATTTCGAAGCAAGCTTCTTTGTGTTTCCATGGCTTTAAACAAACAATTCACATCTTCCCAATAGGGGAAGAGATAAAATTTAGAAAATGTGGAAATCAAGAGTACTGCATTATCCCTATCAAATTATACCTTTACTGTGCACATTTTGGGGATAGTTGTAACTCAGCATAATCAAGAGGCGTGTTGGATTTCAGTTTCCCTCAATTATGTCGATACTATTTATTCGTTCCCCAACTTCTTCATATATTCGGACCTATCGGCCCTCACCTCCTCTCCACAAAGTAAACTTCCAAAAAATTCGCTCACACAATCCGTAATAACTTCTCAAATTGGTCATCAAATCGGACCCCCAAACAAAACAAGCTCCATACTAAAATCACAACACCATCCAATCTCAATTTTGATCACCCAAATATTAAATTGCATAATAACTTATTTCATCATTAAATTTTTTTTGACGTGCCAAATATTTATATTTATTATTATATACAATTCATCTCGCCTCCCCCACCATAATTTTATGTCTCATTTCCCCTTTAACGAGTTAAAATACAATACATCCCCAAATGTATAATGGCGATACGGGCGTATTTCACCGACTAATTTATAGTTTTATACGTTTCACACTCATGCCCCCTTGACTAATGAATCATTTGCACAGAACCGTCCTCTTAGGTGAGGATTGATTCTCTCTCACTTTGTCAACCACCACGAGGTCCACCCCGCCGATATGGACCCAAACGACTTGGAGCAGATGCCAGAAACCCCAAACCATCACAGAGGAACCCACCATCGTCGGGCCTACTCCGACACCTTATTTCGATTCGACGATGTCCTCCTCTTCGACCCTTCCCAGCTCGACCTCTCTTCCCTCTACCTTCCCTCCAATCCTACTCTACCCACCACTCCTATGGTGCTCGATAACTCTTCCGATGACTCTTCCTCCAATAACGCCCCCAAACCCAAACCCAAACCCAAACCCATCAACCATTTGCGGAGCTTTTCTGTGGATTCTGACTTCTTTGACGGGTTGGGTCTCAATTCTGGAGCAGGAGATGAGAAATTTGGAGATCAGAAACCTGCTACTGCGGCTCAAGAGGTGAAGAAAGGGTATCATCACAGGCATAGTTATTCGATGGATGGGTCGTCTAATGATGACTCGGTTATGGGTGATGAGATTAAGAAAGCTATGGCAGCTGACAAACTCGCTGAACTTGCTTTGGTTGATCCCAAGAGAGCTAAAAGGTTAAGGATTTCTTACTTTATTTTGTTGGCTTTTGCTCTTTTTAGTTTTTGCTTTTTGTTGCAAGTTTTGAGTTGGGGAGTTTTTTGTCTGTTATATAAGTGATTTTATGTTGAAGTGTGATATGTGGTTTTTATTCCCTGAATTCTTGAATTTATGAATTTTTTGACCCATCATCGTGATCGAGTCTTTGTCCCAAAAATTTGGGGTCGGCTAAAAAGATAAATAACTCTCGGACCCAACCCTCTTGAGTGGATTATGTCGGGGACAGACGGTATGCAGGCCTTGCCCACATATTATATAGTAAGGATGTTTTCAGGAATTGAATCGGTGAATTTTGTGTTGCATCCCTCCAACTCTATCAGTTCACATGTTTAGATGATGAATTACTGTTTAGATTATTGTTTTTTTTCACTCTGGTTTGGATAATTGTTGTTCGAGCTATTGCACCATGAAAATATAAAATGAATGAAATATGATTCGGTAGGGATGCATTTGTCTCCGTGGGTTCTCTGCAGAGCATGTGTTTAAATTCATGTGTTAATTACTTCAAGTGAACACGCTGAATTTTTGTGGAGAATTGTTGGGTTTTGGATTCAAACTGTTATTCATGATTTCATTCTCTTGGCTGCTTAATTTCTCGGACTTTTTTATTTGTTATTTATGTGCATGTTTGTATGATAATATTTTTGCCTATAATAGTGGGAGGCATTGATTTTGTTCTGTTAGGGAAATTGGGTGTATATGAGTGAAATAGAAAGTAATTTTTTTTCCCCTCTCATGTATTATATTTTCCTTTTTGTTGCAGGGTTCTTGCTAATAGACAGTCTGCTGCACGTTCTAAGGAGAGGAAGACACAATACACTAATGAGCTGGAGAGAAAGGTGCAGACACTTCAGGCAGAAGCAACCAGCCTCTCTGCACAGCTCACACTGCTCCAGGTATTAACATGCTTCAGTACAGCATTGAGGCCAAATAATTCTAGGTGGTTGAATGAACTCTATAAATTGCTATTAATTTAGCAAAATCTAGTTCATTGAGAAATCTGTATGTGTGATTTGCTTATTGGAAATTATGTCTGAAGATGCATTTGGTGTATGCTTTTATAAATCCTTCTTGCATTTCTTTGGCTGGCCTCACCTTTTGTTTTCTTGTCACGTGTTAATAAGTACTTTATCAGCATTGCTACAGGATACCAGAAGAAACATGACAATTTCTAAATATTTGTGGATCGAGTCCATCCATGCCTTTACTATATCAAAAACATTTAGACGTGCTGCTAGGCCATAGTTACTAAGAAATCTTAAATGTAATTTGGTTCATATTGTAGATTGTGATTTGAGAATGCTGTCTTAAACTTGATCTAATTTCTTCACTAATGCAGCAACTATTTGGAATGTACATCTAACGGTCTTACATGTTCGTTCTTTTTGCTTTTTACATGTTTGTATATATTTTGTGTACGTATAGGCACTTGTCGTAGTGGCATTGATATATCAAGCCAACTAACTTCCTTTGTATTACATAAGCCATAACAGGATGGTTCCCTATTCCTGTAAGGCTGTAACCCTATCATGGACCAAAACCTGCTATATTGTGGGTACTCTTGATTTAAATTGTTGGGCCTGTCACATTCAACAAAATTGTTGTGCCTGTATATCTTTATTCATTTTACAGCCTGGGATTCTCCAGCCACAGTTTTTTTTTTTTTTTATTGGATTTTGATTTGGAGTTGGTTTTTGGTATAAGTTTTGCAGCATTTATTAAGCCCATCCATATTCGAAATGTGAGAAACTTGACTGTAAACCAATATTTGAAAGTTCATATTGCATTCTGGTCTCTCTCTCTGTCTCTCATATTTTTATACATAGCCACATGTTTCTTAATTTTTTTTTGTCTCTAATTGATTATAGAGTCATGAGATTATATGGTTCTCCCCACAAATGCCTTGAATCCCCTGGGATTTCATAGGCATTGGCACAAGCCACTAGAAACTTTACTAATAGATCTTCACGAATATTTGTAAAACACTCCGGAGTTAGCAAGCTTGTGAAACATTCTGGAGTCCCTATGGAGCCATCAGCAATTAAGATCCAATAATTTATGTGACAATCATAGGTTGTTCAAAACCTTGAATTTGAAAAGGTACCCTTAGATTAGGCTCCTAGGTTAAGGCTTCCTTGAAATACCTCTGGATTAATTTCTAAATTTGACTATTGACCAAGTTGCTTTGAGATTTTCATATTTTAAATTCTCGTCAGTCTATTCTTTCATTGCTTGTATAAGATCTGTTTGTGCTAGGATTTATGTAAGAACTGCTTTCGTATAAGCTCTTTTTTTGCCTTATTGTCTAATACCAATGCAGATTCTAGATGCACCCAACTCATAAATGCATTGAGTATAATGGATGGATTTTTATTTAATATTTTTCTTTCAAAAATTTCAGACCCTTTTGTGCCTTACTGATTTAGTACGTCAAGTGCCATAGACACTATGATTTATATCTTTTATTTATCGTGGGGGCGTGTATCTTATTCGCAGAAAGGTTCAAATCTTCCCCTTCCCCGAGCTTTTTTTAAGTAAAAATTGGCCTACCATATTTTACTGCACTTGCATCTATGTGAAATTAGCTGTTGATGGCTGTCAGTGCTTCAAGTAGATGTTTCCCATCTATTCTTTTTTTTGAGTATCTTATTCAGTATATTTTTTTGCTTCTCTCAGTACTTTTATGCCTTTGTTGGGAATTTATCAGCAGGACTGTACAACACAAATATTCTCTCTTAAAGCACTAGACAGGAAGTATCTACCTACATAGGAATGCCACACACCATTCATTGCTTATACGAGTCTAAGACACTTTTAGGGTTTGGTTGTGCAACTTTGAGGTCACACGTTCATCCACATATTATGTTGGGTGAGGTTTGTGTACATTCTGTCTGTCCCCAACCCTGCTCAATGCGGGAGCCTTGTGTGAGAGTTGTTTGCCTCCTTTTTACTTGCCGAATAAATCCTTGAATTAGCAACTTTTTTCTCAACTTTTTGGTTCTGATTTTCCCTTCCTTTGGTCTTTTTTCTTCTGACCTGCTTGAAATACTTCCAACTTTTTTTCTTCTCCCCATTTCTTTTCTCTGTGGCTGCTGCTCTTCTTTGGGTTGTTCCCCGACCACCCAATTCCTTTTTGCCTCACTGAATCTTAGCTCATCCTGCGTTTAGGGGTAAAGACTTCAGTGAAAATTTTCCATCTTGATGTTCTATGCCCCAAATTTCAGACATTGATATCTAGTCACTTCAGAACATGGGGGTTATATAGTGATGCCTGTTCCTGGCTCCTACTTGAATTCAACTGCGTAGAACTGTATAGTCAAATACATGTAATATTTCATGTGATGCAGAGAGACACCACTGGCTTTACTGCTGAGAATAAGGAACTCAAATTGCGGTTAGAGGCTTTGGAGCAACAAGCACAACTTAGAGATGGTATGTCGCTGATGGGAGTGCTATTTTATTTATCGTCTTTGTAATCATGTGGTTGAATTTAATTCATTTATTATCACTCGTCATTTCAAACGGGGTAATTATCAAATTTTTAACTTTTAGCAATGAGAAATCTCAAACACTTGCACAAACATACGTAATTAAGCTTGTGCAATAACTTTCTTTCATTTTTTTACAAAGAAATTTAGGCACTGATCATGTAGTACATTAAAGAGCAGCAACAGTGTTTCTCTGCCATAAATTTACCACTATTGAATTATTTTTAGTGCACAATAATTTTAATGACCAAAGGATAGGCGTACATCTAATGTAAGAGCGGTAGGTATAGATTGTCATGGTTTTTTTTTCCATTATATGATTTTGATTTGCTTGTCTGAGTAACGACATCCAACTGTGTGATTGCTTCTTATTTCATTGCAATTGTTCTGGGAAATGAAATTTTGTTACAGGAGTTATTACTAATATTTATCTCTACTACCTGCAGCTTTGAGTGAAGCGCTGAAGGAAGAGGTGCAGTATCTCAGGATTGCAGCTGGCAATATTACAACTATGAGTAACAGAACATTACCTCAGTTTTCTGCCCAGCCAGGCTTGCAGCACTTTGGCAGCCACCAACAGCAGCAACACCAAAAGCAGCTTCACATTTCTCCTGGTTCCACCAACGGTCAGAAAGTCAATGGTCAGCCCTACCCTAGCTTCTCGGACTTTAACAACCAAACCTAGTGACCTCTGAGAAACTTACATTGTCACGCCAGGAATCCAGTGGTGGGAAATACAAGGTAATTTCAGCCTGAGTAGTATCTTTTGTAAATATAACATATTTACATGTAGCAGGTGGAATGCTATGAAGAGTATTGTTCAGATTTCTCCTGGGTATCATCTATACATAAGGTTGTGATAGTCTTAGGACAAAAACTTGCAGTATCACGCGCCAGATGGCATTAGAATCTCTCACTGAACAAGTGATTCTTGTAGTGATTGTATGTATAGAACAATTAGGTCCGTAGACAAATTTCAAGAAGTTCAGTTCAGTTAGTGAATTGGGTTGTATGTAATTTCGACTCTGTGTTTGAGGCCATCCCCTTTCCAATTAAAAAAAAAGGGTTCATAGCTAGTTTCAGTAAACTAAGGTGCATATGTTTCCGCTGCAAATGATATTCCTTGTATAGTTCTGTAAACTCAGATACACATGTTTCACTCACTTTCCCATTGTAATCACGAAGATTGAATTATTTCAAGTATAATCTATCGTCGATGTTGGTCTGAATAAGAATTTTCATACCGATATTCTTCCTAAACCCAACAAAATTGAGTCTCAATTTTCTTGGGCGCATCCTCTGATGACCTCTTTCAAACTTTGACCTTGCACAGAGATAGAAATGGCCCTGGAAATTATAGAGAAACCGAATCGTGGAAACTAGTTTCCTTTTGTATTCGTTTTCTTCAATGAAGCATACAAGAAGAGAACTCCTATTTATTGTAATCAATGGAGCCAGTACAGCCATCCTTGGTTGACCAACTAATAACATAAAAAGCCAGTCATACAACTCTTATGTTAACTATAACAAAAACGGACTTCCAAGTCAGTTACATGGTCTTCATTACTACTCATGACTCCAAGGATCCTATCAACTCTCCGCTGATTGAAACAATCCTTGTCCTCAAGGTAGATAAAAACTGAAATCATGGATACCTCATTACAAACTCATTGTAATATTTCCAAGTAGCTTCTTCAGCATTATGACCTCGCCATTGTACTAACGATTGAGTTCCTGCCACGGTCCATTTCTTATAAACCCTTCTCTGTGAAAATACAAGAGGCTTTCTGCTGTACCAAACCAATATCCATCACTTGTCTTAAACTGAGATCATGTTGAGCTGCAGGACCTATGTACTTCTTAAGACAGCTTACTTGAAAAACTAGATGCACGCTTGAATCATCATCCTTGAATCATCAGGTAACTTCAATTTATAGGCCACACTGCCTATTTTTGCTAACACCTCAAATGGTCCATAAAACTCAGGATGAAGCTTATGAAAAGTTAATGAGTGTTTAAGGATGGCAGTAGGTAGGGTGTGGGTTTTAAATAAACCAAATCACCTATTTGAAATTTTCTATCAGTCCTATTTTTATTTGCATGGTGCTGCGTTCTTTCTTGCGCCAACTGAAGATTGTGCCTTAACAGAGTGATAAACCTCCAATCCACTTTACTTATGTAAGACGCGGGAAACATGAAAAGAGCCTTGGAGGGAAAGAAGCTGAAGGGTCTGGGAAGCGACTGTTTGACTAGCTTGGAAATTGTGGGTCTGTCTTTTGGGTTGCTTAGGTCCAATCTATTAATAGTTTCAATTCAGTCTTTGTCTGCATGCTAAAATTAAAACTGTTTTTGTGGGTCAGCCTGGAAGAGCGCTTGGCCTCTCGAATAGCCTTGCTTATCTTTGATTCAGTTCCTATTCAATAAAAGTGTGTCTGTTTTGAGGCTTGTATCATTGGTATAGGAGGATCGATCTTTCCATGGCTAAAAAGGTCGATACTAGGTTGGACGCAGTGGAGGAATAACTCGGGAACATGCGCATGGATATACAAAAATTGGATCTCTTGGAAAAAACTTTGAGACAGTTTTTGAGAAACTCAAGGTGCTGGAACAGGTGAACAAATTGGTGCAGAACATGGCTATGACCAACTTAAGAAATTCCGAAATTCCGACGCAAAGGAGCATGGGGAGGAATCAAAAAAATCCATACCTGCTGAAGGGGAGGGGAGCCAGATTAAGGGTTCAAAGAAGAGCATGGACACGACATCATGAGGGGACTCTTCCCTTCGACGCTTGGAGATGCCGATCTTTGAAGGGACTAATCCGGAAGGGTGGATTTTTCGAGTGGAGCGGTATTATTCCATCAATCATTTAACGGAAGGAGAGAAGCTGGAAGCGGCAGCGGTCAGTCTTGACGGAGAAGCATTGGCGTGGTTCCAGTGGGAAAATAAGAGGCGAAAGATGCGATCCTGGTTAGAACTCAAAGGAAATTTATTGGATAGGTTTCGCTTGACTCAAGAAGGTTCGGCGTGTGAAAAGCTGTTGGCGATAAAATAAGATGGTTCAATGCGCGAGTTCCGCTGGAATTTCGAAGCACTCGCGGCCACCATAGATGAATTGTCTGATTCGGTGTTGGAAGGAGCGTTTATCAATGGCCTCAAGTCAGACATACGGGCTGAAGTAAGGATGATGAAGCCTGAAGGATTGGGCCAGGCCATGGAATTGGCCCAGCATGTGGAGGATAGGAATGCAACAATAAAGCCCACCAGAGTTGTATCTAATATTTCATCAACTTGGGCCCAAAATGTTAACCCTTTCACTTTTTTCAAACCGAGTAATTGGCTCAACTACCAATCCTACTAAACCCACACAGGTAGCTCAGATCATGGCACCGCAGCCATCAACGGGACTCAAAACCACGACGTCGGCGACTTCGTCAACTACCAAGCTCTCTCATCCTTTTAGAAGGTTGTCTGATTCGGAGCTACAGAAGAGAAGAGAGAAAGGATTGTGCTTCAAATGTGATGAGAAGTATTCGGTGGGCCATATTTGCAAGAAGAAGACACTGCAGGTTCTGGTGGTCCAAGAGGATGACGAAGAAGTAGGTTTAGGCGATACAAAGGTGGAAGAGGAGTTGATTGACGTGGAGGATACTAACGAAGTGGCGGAATTATCGATTAATTCTCTGGTGGGGTTCTCCAACCCAAAGACGATGAAGGTGAAGGGAAAGGTAGGCACTCAGGAGGTGCTGGTATTGATTGATAGTGGGGCTACCCATAATTTCATTTCGGCTGGGTTGGTATCTGAGTTGGGCATAAACATGATTAGAACGATTGGATACAGTGTTACCATGGGCACTGGAATGACAGTGAGGGGAGAAGGAATTTGTAGAGGGGTGGTGTTGAATTTACCAAGCGTAGAAATAGTGACTGATTTTCTACCTCTGGAGCTGGGAAATGCAGATGTAATTTTGGGAATCCAATGGTTGGAGACACTCGAAGGAATGAAGGTTAACTGGAAGAAAATTTCCATGCGATTCAAGATGGGAGGTGTGTATGTGACTCTATGAGGGGAACCAGGCCTCTGTAATTCTTTAGTGTCTCTCAAGGCAATGGAGAGGGCTATTAGAAAGGAGGGAGAGGGAGTGCTCATCGAGTTAGGCAGCATCATAACAGGGGAAGATCAGAAGGTTGTTCCTGTTCCAGAGGCTTTAAAGGAAATTATTAACCACCATCACCAGATTTTTGAAGAGCCCTCGGGTCTACCTCCCAAAAGAGGAAAAGATCATGCTATTACCTTGCATCCAGGAACTGCTCCAGTTAACGTACGGCCCTACCAGTATCCACAAGTGCAGAAAGAAGAAATCAAGAGATTGGTGTCTGATATGTTGGCTGCCGGAATAATTCAACCAAGTATAAGTCCCTACTCCAGCCCTGTTTTGCTAGTGAAGAAAAAAGACGGCAGTTGGAGGTTTTGCGTGGATTATCGGGCTCTAAACAAGGTTACTGTTGCTGAAAAATTCCCTATCTCATTAATTGACGAGTTATTGGATGATTTGCACGGAGCCACGGTGTTCTCAAAATTGGACCTTAAATTCGGGTATCATCAAATCCGGGTGAGAGGCGAAGACATACCTAAGACGGCTTTCCGTACGCACGAAGGACACTGCGAATTCTTAGTAATGCCTTTCGGCTTGACTAATGCCCCATCTACATTTCAGGCTCTCATGAATGAAATTTTCATAGGAGTTCTGTGGAAATTTGTACTTGTATTTTTCGATGACATCCTAATTTATAGCCACACTATGGAAGAGCACCGGGAGCATTTGTCAAGCGTACTGGAGATTTTTTCTAGGCAACAATTATATGCTAATAAAAAAATGCCAATTTGGGCAGTCTCGTTTGGAATATCTGGGGCACATTATTTCCAAAGAAGGGGTTGCAACGGATGAGTCAAAAATTTCTGCTATGACACAGTGGCCTCGACCAAGGACGATAAAGGAGCTACGTGGATTTCTGGGACTCACAGGCTATTACAGAAAATTTGTGTCGGGATATGGCATTATAGCAAGGCCTTTGACTGACCTCCTAAAGAAGAACAGCTTCCATTGGAATTTTGATTCAGAATCTGCTTTTCTTGCACTGAAAAAAAGCTATGACTTCTTTACCAGTATTGGCCATTCCTAATTTTTCGCTTCCTTTCATCATAGAGGCGAATGCATCTGGCTATGGCGTGGGGGCAGTGTTGATGTAGGAACAACGACCTGTGGCATTTTTTTAGTCAAGTGTTATCTGCAAGAGCACAAATAAAATCTGTTTAAGAAAGAGAATTAATGGGAATTGTTTTTGCAATACAAAAGTGGTGACATTACCTATTAGGGAGATGTTTTGTGATGCGAACGGACCAGCGGAGTCTTAAGTATTTATTGGAACAGCGAATGGTGGTGATGGAGCACCAGAAATGGCTTACTAAATTATTGAGATACGATTTCAACATTGTCTACAAGCCTGGGTATGAAAACAGGGTAGCCGATGCTCTTTTACGAGTTCCCTCTTCTCCTATACTAATGACCATGTCGGTGCCACATTTTTTGATCTTGGAAGAAGTCCAGACGCAGGTAATGGCTGATGAAAAATTGGGCAAAATAATGGTTGATTTATCTAAGGATTCTTTGTCACATTCTGGTTTTTCAGTTGTGCGTGGAATATTGCTTTATAAGGATAGACTGGTGCTTCCTCGTTCCTCTCCTTTAATTTTGCTGGTGCTCAAAGAATTCCATGATGGTTGTGTTGGTGGCCATTTCGGCTACTTAAAGACATTGAAGCGTACGACAGCAAATGTATACTGGATTGGAATGAAGAAAGACATTAAAAGGTATGTGGCTGGTTGTCAGGTTTGTCAGCAGTACAAGACTTCCTTAGCTCCAAATGGCCTTCTACAACCTCTGCCCATACCAGAATTGGTTTGGGAAGAAATTGCAATGGATTTTATTGAAAGTTTGCCAAAGTCAGAGGGTTTCGACACCATCCTGGTTGTGGTAGATCGATTATCAAAGTACGCTCATTTCATTGGGCTAAAGCATCCTTATACCGCAGCTAAAGTTGCCGCTGTTTTTCTTCGGGAGGTGGTGAAATTACATGGGATACCCAAGTCTATTGTGTCTGATAGGGACAAAGTTTTTATGAGCAATTTCTGGAAGGAGCTGTTTATTATGCAAGGCACATCTCTACAACCAGGAACCGTGTATCACCCACAAACAGATGGCCAAAATGAGGTAGTCAATCGATGTTTGGAAGCTTACTTACGCTGCCTTGCAACTACTACTCCTAGAAGTTGGGCAAATTGGTTAAGCTGGGCAGAATATTCTTATAATACATCCTACCACTCATCTCTCAAAACAACACCGTTCAATGTACTTTATGGTCGTGATCCTCCATTGCTATTACGCTATGAGAAGGGAGCCAGTATTAATAATGAGGTTGATTCACAGTTGGTCCAGCGTGATAACATGTTGGATTAGCTAAAACAAAATTTACATGGTTTCCAACAACACATGAAGAAGCAGGCTGATAAAAAGAGACGAGAGGTGGAGTTTGGAGTGGGTGACTTGGTATAACTTAAGGCACGTCCTTATCGCCTTAAAACTTTGGCACTACGCCCCTATGAGAAGCTTGCACCGCGTTATTTTGGACCCTATCCGGTATTGGAAAAAATTGGGAAGGTGGCATATAAGTTGAAGTTACCTGAAGGAGCGGCTATTCACCCAGTCTTCCATGTTTCTCAGTTCAAATTAATGATTGGTTCCAACAATGTTTCTCAGGCCTTACCAACTCAGTTAGCAGAAGATTGGGAACTTTTAGTTGAACCAGAAAATATGCTTTGTCTGCGCATAGGACAAGGACCTCAGGGCTCTCAATTGGAAGTCCTAATCAGATGGAAGGAGCTGCCAGCTTTTGAAGCTACTTGGGAATCCTATGATTTCATTCGACATCAGTTTCCTACATTCAACCTTGAGGACAAGGTTACTTTTTGGGAAGGGAGTATTGATAAACCTCCAATCCACTTTACTTATGTAAGACGCGGGAAACGTGAAAAGAGCCTTGGAGGGAAAGAAGCTGAAGGGTCTGGGAAGCCACTGTTTGACTAGCTTGGAAATTGTGGGTCTATCTTTTGGGTTGCTTAGGTCCAGTCTATTAATAGTTTCAGTTCAGTCTTTGTCTGCATGCTAAAATTAAAACTATTTTTGTGGGTCAGCCTGGGAGAGCACTTGGCCTCTCGAATAGCCTTGCTTATCTTTGATTCAGTTCCTATTCAATAAAAGTGTGTCTGTTTTGAGGCTTGTATCACAGAGACAACCAGCAAATTCAATTTTGTTGTCCCCAACTCATAAGTAGAAACATGAGGAGGTTGATAATCATAAACAACCTCGAAGGGAGACTGTTTTTGAAGTAGAGTGGTATGACATATTGTAACTCGACTCTGCCCAAGGTAACCAAGATAACCACTGTTGAGGATGCCAACAGGTGAGATACCTCAAATAGGTCTCCAAACACCTATTAACCACTTCAGTTTGCCCATCACTATGCGGATGGTAGCCTGAACTTAAATACAACTTGGGCCCATGTAATTTGAAGAACTCCTTCAAGAAAGTACTCAAAAATATGGGGTTCATATCACTGACTATAGTTGCAGGCATTCCATGCAACTTGAACACATTCTCAACAAAACCTTGTGCCACACCAGATGATGTGTGAGGATGGAGCCATAAAATGACTGTACTTTGATAATCTGTCCACAACCACCATTATGATAGATTTACCTTTGCAATTTGGAAGTGCAACTATAAAATCCATACTGATGTCTTGCCAAACTTTCACAGAAATTAGCAAGGGTTTTATAAGTCCTAGAGGTGATAGAGTCTCGTACTTATTTTTTTAGCAAACATGAAAAGCAGCCACCATACCTATGATATCCTTCTTCATTCCAATCCAATAAAAGCCTCTTTTGATTATTTGGTAAGTCTTAAACACACCAGAGAAACCACGAGCTAGGGTGTTGTGAAATTCAGCAAAAATTTAGGCCTCCATCCAGAATTAGGACTCGACACTGTTCTAGTTTTGTACTTCAAAAATCCATTAGCCAAAGACTATTTCTCCACCCCATCAAAAACTGCTGAATCTTGTAACTCTCTAGAAATCTTCAAACTATGAAGTAGCTCTTGCACCTTCTCCATTATCCATTCATCTTGTTTTAGGTCTCTTCTTAACTTATCAGGCCAACCAAAATAGGGATATGTAATTGCATTACATTCCTTATCAGTAGAATGTTCTGGTAAAATAGTTGAACCAAAAACCCTAGATAATGCATCCGCCACCAAATTATCAACTTCATGCTTGTGATGAATTTCATAATCAAATCCTAACAGTTTAGCCACCAATTTTTGTTGGAATGGTGTATTAGTATCTAACTCAAAATACTTCCTGATTATGAAATGCCTGCCTTGTAAGTAATGTTGCCATTTCTTAATGGCAGATACTATAGCCTTTAATTCCTAATGCATAGCTTGTAAAAGCAATTGACTTCTCCACAAGTACATGTGGAGAAGTCATAATACTCTTCAGTTTCTAGAATGCAGCAGTGGCCCTTTCATTCCACATAAACTCACCTTTGTTGGTCAACTGATATAGAGGTTGACAGGTTTTGCCATATTCTGGAACAAATTTTCTATAGTATCCAATTAAACCATGAAAACTCCTTAACTCCTTCACATTAGTAGGAACTGGCCAATCCTCAATATTCTTCAGTTTAGCAAGATCTGCAGACCTAATACTCTTTCTGCAGTGACTACAAGACCAAGATGAGTTACCAAAGTTTGGCCAAAAGCACATTTATGCTTTTTGACAAGTAGTTGATGTTGTATCAAAGCATCAAAAGCTTATTTTAGGTCTCTGAGGTGTGATTCCCAATTGGAGCTGTAAACCGAAATGTCATCAAAGAAATAAGGAAATTTTTTTATTGGGACAAGTATTTTCATATATTCTTGGCGTTGGAAGAATGAAATCTTTGAGCTTTTAGCATAAACCTCACATTTTAGGTTTGATTTGCCAAAATCCGTTTTATAGAGCCAATAATGAATTTGACACTTTAACATAGTTTTTTAGTCATATTTGATGTGTGTGAACGGTTTTCGTAGATTTCAGATCAATCGGAATCATTTCCAAAGAGCTGAAAGTCAAAAAGATTGTTGCTGAACAATTTTTGTGAAAGAATTTATTGTCAACTTTTGGAGGTCAATATGATCGAATTTGAAGAATCCTTATTCTACAAAGTTGAATTTGACATCAAGATCTTTGCAATGAGTATTCATAGGCATAAATTCAATGAGAATTGGAGTCTGTAGGATTTAACAAGTTGTTGCTTCGAATCGTTCCAGTATTTGCTTTTCGTGATTTTTAGTCAATTTTTTAAGGGAAAACTTGTCTAAATCCCTTTTTGGCCAATGGGCTTTGTTTTTAAAAGGGTAGAAGAATATTTTCAGCCTAAATGGAACCCTAATAGCACCAAAAACACATGTTTGAGAGGAGATTAAGGAGGGGGATAGTTCTTAGGATTTGGAAGGAAGCTTTTCTTCATTTTTTATGGGTTTTTCTACTATATCTTTGTGAGAGACTGCTTGAGATTTTGGAGTATTGGCTAACTCAAGCAAAGAAGAACCTGATCTTGTAGAGCTTGAGAAGAGCACAATAAAGGAGAATTCCAACTTGATTTGTAGATTAAGAATCCAACGATTCTCTACATCAACTACTTAGATTTGTTTATCTACTCTTAGAATAGTTTACATTGATGTTTAGTTTGGTTTGATTCAACTTTATATGCTATTTGAATTGTTGGATGATTTAGTATTAGTTTAATTTGGTAATGAAATTTCTTTTGGTTTTGCTTATGATTACTTATGGGTTGTATTCTTGTTATGGTTATTCTTGCATTCTAAATTAGTTACTTATTAGTTTCCTTAGTGTAGTTTGAAACTCAAAGATTTCATTCATTAACCCTTGGAAAGTGGTTAGTGCATTAGTCAAGCCAAAAGGCATGACTAAGAACTCATAGTGCCCCTCATGAGTTCTAAATGTCATTTTTTCAGTATCTCCTTCACTCATTCTTATCTGGTTGTAGCCAAACCTTAAATCCAGCTTTGAGAAATAGACAGAACGATGCAATTCATCCAAAAGATCATCAATAAGGGGTATATTGGATATTTATCTTTGATCGGAATCCATGCACATCCTCCACGTGCCCTCTTTTTTTTAATAGAAATATAGGTGAGGAAAAAGGACTATGGCTTTGTCGGATAAAGCCTGCCTCCAATAATTCCTGAAAATCCTTCTCTATTTCCTTCTTTTATAGAGGACTGTAGTGATAGGGTGTTCTACTTGAGGTTTAATTCCAGAAATATGAGCTATCCTATGATCTTGACTTCTCTGTTTGAAACATGTAATCATAAGACCTTAAGAGATTCTCTAGTTCCTCAGACTGTATCTTGGTCAAATGATTTGTTTTAAACTCAAGCATCAGAAGTTCCTGTGAGTATAGTAATAATCCCCAAATAGACTTTTTCGTATCCTTGACCACTTGATGAAGAAATCCTTTCTGTGTCAGTGGTAAAATTTGACAC
This sequence comes from Euonymus europaeus, assembly GCA_963580455.1. Lineage (NCBI taxonomy): Eukaryota > Viridiplantae > Streptophyta > Magnoliopsida > Celastrales > Celastraceae > Euonymus > Euonymus europaeus. The sequence continues at coordinate 7,865,522 of OY756961.1, read as the reverse complement.
TCACTTTTCAACTGATGAGTCACTCCTCTACAAGTAAAATCTATGGCTAAAAGCTAAAAATTATATACCACTGGGCTAACAGTGGTAAGCCAATGAATTCCCAAAACTACATCACATCCTCCTAGTGATAACACCATCAAATTAGTGTTGCATATGTAGTGTTGCATATGTATTTTCCCATTGTCAATTCCACCGATTTACAGCAACCAGCACTTTGAACCTTTCCACCATCAACAATCATAACCTCAAAAGGTCTAGTTTTCTCAGCCTGCCAACCAAATTGTTTTGCCAATCTAGAATCCACAAAATTGTGGGTACTACTAGTGTCAATAAGGATGACTACAAGAGACGTTCTAAGGAAACCTTTAACTTTTATAGTCTTTGTTGATTGAGCAGTTGTACTACCATAAAATGCACAAGAAATCAAATTCATTTGTTATAGACCTATTGATGTAGAGCAAGTGGCATAAAATTTTATGGACAAGCTCGAGGGTTCGTACAAGAAGGCAGCCCGGAAGAATACAGTTCAGAGGTCCAAGGAGGCAGTGGGCTTCGTGGGTCCATAACTTATGTTTTCAGAAAGGGAATTTCATGCTCTACACATTTTACTAGTGCTTTGTCCTTGTACAAGCTTGTCCCGGATCTTAATTCCTTTGTTTTCCTTAGTTACGCGGCCTTTCTATTTTGTTGCGTGTTAATTGATTTGTTTCCTAATTTGTTTTGGTTTCTTTGTTCTAGTTCGGCTAGGGTTTGGTATGTAGTATAAATATCATTCCATATTTATATTGGGGACATTTTTGATTGATTATTCAAATAATACTGCAATTGTTTCGTTTTTCTTATTAAATTTGTTTTCGTTTACTTGAATTATCATTGTATAATTCAAGGTTGTTACTTCCGCTTCGTCACCTATATCTTGAAATTCTAGGACTGGTTCAACAAACTCTTCCCCAAGTTCTAAGTCATTCTCCTCAAAATTCACTTCCAATAGTAGTAACTAGTTCTTATCACATTAATGTATTTTTCATCACAATTTCGTCTTCTGTCCTTCACCTCCTCAGGTGATATTATCCTAAATTCCTAATAAGATTTTCATTAGCAGGTTGATACCTTTTAGGAGCCATCTCAACTGTTTTCTATCAGTATGAGATGGAAATGGTATTGCTATAAAATGTTTAATTGATGAAAAGGCTTAAAATGTGACAATTTAGCATCAACTTGTCCAGCTAAAGCAAGAGCTTCATGGACAATAGCTGGCTTAAAGATTTTAACATCAAACTTCAATCCATGCTTGAGGCCACCTGGAAAATAACTCTTCATTAATTCTGGTCTTATTCCCATAGTTCTATTAGCAAGTCTCCTGAATCCATTTCCATATTTCTTTAATCCACCAACCTGCTTGAGTTTAAACAATGACTCAACAGTATTCTCAAATTCAGGATGGCCATACTCACGGCAGAACACAGAAACGAAATCCTCCCATTTAGGGGTGGATTGCAAATAGTCCATCCATCTAAACCATTGTAAAACATCACATTCCAAATTAAAAGATACTACAAATACCTTTTGATGATATGAAGTATTGTAGAAAGAAAGGTACTGCTCAGCATGATGTGTACCCATTCCAAGGGTTCATTTTCTGCAGTGAACTTTGGAAAATCAATTCGTCGCTAGGTTTCTTTAAGTTGTGAATTCCTTGCATCTGTTCCATTGAATCTACCCATTCAACGTTGATTACTCGTCTCAGCACAATCTTCCTCCTGTATTGAATTGTTTTCTAGATCATTCTAGCGAGTGAATTTTCTGCGTAAGAATTCAATTCCAATAGATTGTGATTCCAATGAAGTGGTTAAAGTGATGAATTGTTTGGCAAATGCAAAAGAAAGGTTTTCAAGCAAAGCTTCGAGAATCGACAATCGAGTTAGATCAGTGTGATATTACGGCATGCAAAGAGAGAGGGAACAATAGGTGTCACTAGGAGGTAATGCCGCATTACTCAAATCAAACTATCAAAAGATTATAAATTATATATATATGCAGAATATGAAGAGAAACCTAAGGAAGTGAGGAGCGCTTGCCGGCTGCCATTGGTTAGCCCATCTCAGCCTACTAGTGGTACTACCCTTAAGAAGATTACAAAGAAACATAATTGTGGAACAAGCCTATACAAGTCATTTTCTTTCATGGTTACAATGCACATAAGTATTAATTAATACGATAGCTCGAGCTTCTCACGAGTAACCACCTTTGTTAACATGTCTGCTAAATTCTCATCTGTGTGAATCTTCACCAGCTTCAACAATTCATCTTCAATCACTTCACGTATCCAGTGATAGCGAATGTCGATATGCTTTGTGCGGGAATAAAACATGGAATTCTTGCTCAAGTCTAGAGCACTCTTACTGTCACAATGTACCTTGTATTCTTTCTGAATAATACCCAGTTCCTGGAGAAACCGCTTTAGCCACAACAGTTCTTTACCAGCTTCCGCTGCAGCAATATACTCTGCTTCTGTTGTAGACAAAGCAACATACTTCTGCAGTTTTGACTGCCATGAAACAGCTCCCCTTGCAAAAGTGAAAACATACCCTGAAGTAGATTTTCTACTGTCAAGGTCACCAGCCATATCTGAATCAGTATAGCCATCCAGAACTGGATCTGCTCCCCCAAAGCACAAGCATAGGTTTGACGTACCCTTCAGGTACCTGAGAATCCATTTAACAGCCTCCGAATGCTCTTTCCCTGGATTGGAAAGGAATTTGCTCACAACACCAACAACGTGAGCAATATCTAGTCTTGTACACACCATTGCGTACATCAGACTACCGACTGCTGAAGAGTATGAGACTGCTTTCATCTCTTCAATCTCCTTCTCTGATGAAGGAAAAGATTTATTGCTCAGCTAAAAATGGTTACCTAGCGGAGTATTAACCTGCTTTGCATTTTTCATGTTAAACCTTATAAGGACCCGTTTAACATAAGCTTCCTGTGACAGCCACAATTTCTTGGCTTTCCTGTCACGAACAATCTTCATGCCCAATACCTGCTGAGCTGGGCCTAAGTCTTTCATGTCGAAGAACTGGGATAACTGGGCCTTCAATCTGTTAATCATGGCTCTGTCTTGGCCAACAATTAACATGTCATCAACATATAACAGCAATATCACAAAGTACTCGCCTCCATTGTCTGATCGGAGGGACTTCAGCTTCTTTTCGGTCTCCCTTTCCACCATGGCATGGAAATTCTTGAAATTCCCAAATACCTGATCCTTGGTTCCAAGAAAATATACCCACACCTTCCATGAAGCATCGTCAATAAAAGTTAGGAAATATCTATTACCTCCCAAAGATTCTTCTTGAATGGGACCGCAAACATCGGAGTGTACCAAACTCAGCAACTTTGACCTTCTCGTGGAAGATGTATTGAATGAGACTCTATGCTGCTTCCTGAATAAGCAATGATCACATGGGTTCAGCGGAATATCTTTAGACACTTTGATGAGTGTCTTCTTTGACAGGGTGGACAACCCCTTTTCTCCTATGTGACCGAGTCTCTTGTGCCAGAGATTTGGAGAAGTCTCTTCCTCCACAGCATTGATGCTTTCTGAACGTACTTTGGCTTGTGTTCTATACAATGTGCCACAAATATGTCCTCTGGCATAAGTCAAAGCACCTTTCGTCAACTTCCAGGTGCCATTGCCGAAATGATTGTGATAGCCCTGTTTATCAAGAGCATTAACAGCAATAAGATTGAACCGGAGGTCTGGGACGTGTCGGACGTCCTTCAACACCATAGCACATACAAGATTCGTCTTGACATGTACATCACCAATGGCCACAATCTTGGCAAAACTATCGTTGCCCATCTTCACTGTACCAAAATCACCGATTTTGTACGAAGTGAAGAAATCACTTTGTGGAGTGGCGTGGTGCGATGAAGCAAAGTCGATCACCCACTCAGGATCGTGGCTTGTTGCATGTAAACATGTCTCTTCACTCCAAGAGAGTACTGCTACATCCTCCGATATGGTGACCAGAGTTTCTCCACCTTCATTCTTTGTCTCGGAGCTGGTTTGACCTTGCCCCCGTTGTAATTTTCGGCAATTCTTCTTGATGTGGCCTTCAATGCCACAATAGTAACACTTGTATTTACCTTTTTGCTGTCTCCTGCCGTCACTGGACTTTCCATGATCCTGGTTCCGTCCTCGGCTCTGACTTCTACCTCTACTCCTTCCTCTCCCCTGAGGCCGTCCTCTGCTTTCAGTAACAAGGGCATGAGACTGGTCTATGCCCAATTCCTTCATTCGACTCTCCTCGTTGAATAAAGCATCCAAGACCATCTCCATAGTGAGTTTGCCTCTGGGTGCAGAGTTACTGAGAGAGACCACCAGCGTCTCCCAACTGTCTGGTAAGGAACTGAGAAGTAGTAAGGCTTGATCTTCATCTTTAAGAATGAACTTGACAGCTACAAGTTGATTCACCAAGTTTTGAAACTCATTGGTGTGCTCAGCTACAGAAGTTCCATTTTTCAATTTCAAATTGACAAGACGTCTAACCAAGAGATCTTTATTCCGAGCAGTCTTCGCTTGGTACATGTTCTTTAGCTTCTTCCAGAGATCATATGCACTTGTCTCTTGTGCAACATGGTGAAACACACTATGATCGATCCAATTTCAAATCTGACCGATCGTCTTCTTGTGTTTCTTTGTCCACTCAGCCTCCTTTATGTCATCTGGTCTCTTGCCCTCATTTTCCAAGGGATCCGCCAGATCTCTGCAATTTAGGAAATCCTCCATCCGAGGTTTCCATAATGCATAATTTGTAAGCGTCAACTTCATCATGGCGCCGGATGACTCCGATGTAGAAGCTTCCATAAGAAAAGTTACGGTTTTAAGCAACACCGAACTTTCGGAGGGAAATCACGCAAAACCGATTGCACGGTTGTGTCTGGAAGGGCTGAAAAGCTTGGGAACCAGTCTTACCTTCCTGAAAATCGATCTGAAAAACACCGAACTGGTTGGTCAAACTTACTGTAGTTTGAACCGCAGTTAACTGTTGACTAACGGTCAACTGACAGTCAACTAACGCCGTTAGCTGACGTGGCAGCTGGCTGGACTATTAGCGTGGCACAACTGTCCACGTGGCGAGTGGCTGGGCTAGGCAGGTGATGTGGCAATGACGTGGTAGGTTACGTGTTAGATGACGTGGCGCTGACATGGCATCGTCTTCAACCTCCAGCATGCGTGAATAGTGCAACAAACTTCAGGCGGCCCGTACGGACTTTACAGAGCTCCGATTTGGATGATTTTTGTACCACCAGACTCGTATGATGATGAGGAATACTCTGATGTGTTCAAAACTCGATTTCTTTGAAGTCGAAAAATCTGACCCGAGAGCAAAACCTGCTCTGTGTTTGTCCGGGATGACTTTCGAGACTTAACCTCAGCTCTGATACCACTTTGTTGAGGATTCTGAGTCAATTTGACATAAAGAAAATGAAACCGAAATATAAGGTGACAAAAAGAAATTTACGTGGTTGGTCAAACTGTTGACTAACAGTCAATTGACAGTCAACTAACGCCGTTTGATGACGTGGCTGCTGACGTGGCACATGTGCTGACTATGCACTGACGTGGCAGATGACGTCACTTCGTCTTCAACCTCCAGAAACATGAATAGTAACTTTACATACTGTTTGGGAAGGGGGAAAATGAGGGTGAGTAAAATATGAAAGTAAAATGGAGAGAAATTAAAAATGTTGGGTGTTTGGGAGGATAAGGTGAAATTTGAGGGTGAGTTTTGTGAGTAAAATCTGGTGGGCCCAACATGTTTATTTTTACTCCTAAAACTGGAAGGAAAAGTGGCAGGTGGAAGGAAAAACGTGGATCCCACGTTGTAGTTAACTACTCTATCCCTCACAAATTAATTACATATATAATACAATAGGTGGGGCCCACGTTAATTGTTGTAAATAAATTAAAACTGATGGGTCCCACGTAATAACATATATGTGTGTGTGTGTGTATAATTTATATATATATAAATAATTTATATAATATATATACTAATACATATATAAACTTACATCAAGGGTAACATGGTAAATTTATATCAATCCTACAAATCATAAAAATACACTTTTTCATTTTTCCTTCCCCTAATTTTTGACTATCCAAACAAGATAAAGTAAAATTAACTTTCCATCCCCTCCCCTCCCCTCCATTTTTCATTCCTTCCAAAAATTTCTTCCCCTCCCCTCCTACTTCCCAAACAATACCTTAAAATTTCAGAGGGAGAGTGTGGCTCACCCGATCTCTGACTGGACTATTAGCGTGGGACAATTGTTGACTATGCGCTGACGTGACAGATGCTGACGTGTCCTGGTGATGTGGCAGATGATGACGTCACTTTGACATCATGCTGATGTCACTTCATCTTCAACCTCTAGAAAACGTGAATAGTACCTCCAATTTTCAGAGGGAGAGTATGGCTCACCCCAACATCCGATTTTGATGATTTTTGAACCAAAAGACTCGTATGGTGATGAGGAACACCCAGATGTGTTCAAAACATGATTTCGTTGAAGTCGAAAAATTGACCCGAGAGCAAAAAATTGCTCCTTTTCCGTCCGGGATGATTTCCAATTACTAGAAATATGAACCTCAGGCTTCGATACCATTTTTTGAGGATACCGGATCAATATGACATTACCAATGAAATCAAAAATGAGAGAAAATACAAAAGAATATTTTCTTCTTTCTTTGTAACTCACTACACCACTTATTTTTCTCTTTACCACACTCTTTCTTTTTCTTCTCTTTGTCTCACATCTCCAACTTACACACACACACATCTCTTTATATAGAGATGAAAACTCAAATGTGAACATATAGAAAACAAAATCTAAAATGGAGGCTTGATGGGTTGGTGGTTGCCATCTTTGACAAGGTTGGTGAGTTGCCTTCCTTCACAAACCATGGTGATGGCTTTATTGTACAATCTTGACAATGGTGGTGGCTTGCTTGACTTGGCAAAGATGGTGGCTTGCATGACTTTGAACCTTGACTCAACAATGGTACATTGTTGAATCTTGAATGGACAAAAATGGTGGCTTGCATGCAAAGTTAGACTTTGCATGCAAGTTTGGTATGGACCTCACAATTAGATTGGGGTGAGCCACACTCTCCCTCTAATACCACTTTGTTGAGGATACTGGGTCAGTATGGCACAAAAGGAATAACGAAAAATAATGAACACCGAGATATACGTGGTTCGGTCACTAATGACCTACGTCCACAGAAGAGAAAAACACTCTACTACTTCAATAGAGTGTTGTGTTTCTCTCCCGTTGACGTAGGTAATTGACCGAACCACGTAAATTTCTTTGTGTCTCCCTATATTTTGGTTTCATTTTTTTTGTGTCAAATTGACTCAGAATCCTCAACAAAGTGGTATCGGAGGGTGAGGTTAAGTCCCGGAAGTCATCCCGGAGATGAAAACTCAAATGTGAACATGTAGAAAGTGGTATCGGAGCAAAATCCTCAACAAAGTGATATTGGAGCAGAGGTTAATATTTCCAGCAATCGAAAATCATCCCGTAGAGAAAAAGAGCAACTTTTTGCTCTCGAGTCAATTTTTCGACTTCAACGAAATCATGTTTTGAACACATCTGGGTGCTCCTCATCACCTCACGAGTCTCCTGGTTCAAAAATCATCGAAATCAGAGATCGGGGTGAGCCACACTCTCCCTCTGAAATTTTAAATTACTATTTACGTTTCTGGAGGTTGAAGACGAAGTGACGTCAGCATGATGTCAAAGTAACGTCATCAGCCACGTCAGCGCCGCGTCATCGGGACACGACATCACTGCCACATCAGCCACAGTCAGCAGATGTGCCACGTCATCAAACAGCGTCAATTGACTGTCAATCGACCGTTAGTCAACAGTTAAGTCCGGTTCGAGTTGCATAAACTTTGACCGGCCGGTTCGAAATTCCGAAGAAGGTGTGGTTTCAAAGAAATATTTCTTACTCTCACTTGAGAGTATTTGGGTGCCAAGCTTTTGCACATGTATCCAAGGAGCAGAGACAGAAGCTTGACAGCAGATCCACTCCTTGCATTTTCATCGGATATGGAGATGATGAATTCGGATACACTGTGGGAACCAACTGATAAGAAGGTTATCAGAAGCAGGGATGTTGTATTCCACGAGAATGAATTGTTTGAAGACTTTGAAAAATCCATCAAGTCCACTATTCCTAGTGTTGTAAACACTATCCCGAATCCTGCACCAGTGATTCCTGGAGATAATGATGAATTGCAGGAGGAAGATCTAGAAGAAGATCACGCAAAAGGTGCTGAGCAGGGGGAGCCACATCCTCCTTCTCCAAAAGCTGCAGAACCAGAACAACCTCCTCCAGTTGCAGCACCTCAGCCAGAAAGATCTCTGAGGGGTCGTACTCTGATTCCGTCAAGAAGATATCCGGATTCAGACTATATTATGCTTACTGATGAGGGGGAGCCAGAGAGCTTTCAGGAAGCTCACACTCATGCTGAAAGTAGTGAGTGGATGCAAGCTATGCAAGAAGAGATGAATTCCTTGTAGAAAAATCAAACTTATGAGTTGGTGAAACTTCCTAAAGGGAAGAAAGCGCTGCAGAACAAATGGGTGTTCAAGATGAAGAAGGATGGCAGCGGAAAGCTTGTGAAGTACAAAGCTCGGTTGGTCGTCAAAGGATTTCAACAGAAAAAAGGAGTTGACTTTGACGAGATTTTCTCACCGGTGGTGAAGATGACATCCATCCGAGTCATACTTGGATTAGTAGCAAGTATGAATCTGGAGCTTAAGCAAATGGATGTAAAGACAGCATTTCTTCATGGTGATTTGGAGGAAGAAATTTACATGGTGCAGCCAGAAGGCTTCGAAGTTCCTAAGAAGAAGCACTTGGTCTGTAAACTATAGAAAAGTATCTACGGCCTTAAGCACCGTCGAGACAGTGATACATAAAGTTTGACTCATTCATGATGGGTCATGGTTACAAAAGGACTACAGCAGACCAGTGTGTTTATGTCCAAAAGTTCCCAGACGGTAATTTTGTGATATTACTGCTCTATGTGGATGATATGTTAATTGTTGGCCAGGATGTAGCCATGATTAACAGTTTGAGAACCCAGTTATCCTAGTTCTTCGACATGAAGGACTTAGGTCCAGCTCAGCAGATATTGGGTATGAAGATTGTTCGTGACAGGAAAGCCAAGAAATTGTGGCTGTCACAGGAAATGTATGTTAAACGGGTGCTTGAAAGGTTTAACATGAAGAATGCGAAGTCGGTTACCACTCCACTAGGTAACCATTTCCAGCTGAGCAAGAAATCTTGTCCCTCCTCAGAGAAGGAGGGTGAAGAGATGGAAGCAGTTCCTTACTCTTCAGTAGTCGGTAGTCTAATGTACGCAATGGTGTGTACAAGACCAGATATCGCTCACGCTATTGGCGTTGTGAGCAGATTCCTTTCCAATCCAGGGAAAGAGCATTGGGAGGCAGTTAAATGGATTCTAAGGTACTTGAAGGTTACGTCAAAGCTATGCTTGTGCTTTGGGGGAACAGATCCAGTTCTGGATGGCTATACTGATTCAGATATGGCCGGTGATCTTGATAGTAGAAAATCTACTTCAGGATATGTTTTCACTTTTGCAGGGGGAGCTATTTCATGGCAGTCCAAACTGCAGAAGTGTGTTACTTTGTCTACAACAGAAGCATAGTATATTGCTGCAGCAGAAGCTAGTAAAGATATGTTATGGCTAAAGCGGTTTCTCCAGGAACTGGGTATTAATCAGGAGGAATTCAAGGTACATTGTGACAGTCAAAGTGCTCTAGACTTGAGCAAGAATTCCATGTACCATTCCCGCACAAAGCACACTGATATTCGCTATCACTGGATACGTGAAGTGATTGAAGAACAGTTGTTGAAACTGGTGAAGATTCACACAGAAGAGAATCCAGCAGACATGTTGACAAAAGTTGTTACTTGCGAGAAGCTCGGGCTATGTCAGGACATAGCCGGGATGGATAGTAACTGAAGACTGGCAAGCTGTGTTCTCCTCCTATAGGTATGGAGGGGGAGAATTGTGAGGTCCATACCAAACTTGCATGCAAGCCACCATTTTTGTCCATTCAAGATTCAACAATGTACCATTGTTGAGTCAAGGTTCAAAGTCATGCAAGCCACCATCTTTGCCAAGTCAAGCAAGCCATCACCATTGTCAAGATTGTACAATAAAGCCATCACCATGGTTTGTCAAGGAAGGCAACTCACCGACCTTGTCAAAGATGGCAACCACCAACCCATCAAGCCTCCATTTTAGATTTTGTTTTCTATATGTTCACATTTGAGTTTTCATCTCTATATAAAGAGATGTGTGTGTAAGTTGGAGATGTGAGACAAACAGAAGAAAAAGAAAGAGTGTGGTAGAGAGAAAAATAAGTGGTGTAGTGAGTTACAAAGAAAGAAGAAAATATTCTTTGTATTTTCTCTCATTTTTGATTTCGTTGGTAATGTCATATTGATCCGGTATCCTCAACATATACAAGTCATTTTCTTTCATGGTTACAATGCACATAAGTATTAATTAATACGATATCGTATTGAGTCATTTTCTTTCATAGTTACAATGCACATAAGAATTAATTAATAGCAATTGTGGTGAATAGATATCTTACGGGCTCATTAACTACAACTCCTCTCTCTCTAACATCTCTCTTGCCTAAAGTCTCTTAACCAACAGCTCCTCTACGGAGGAGGAGAATTGGGCTTTGGCTCTCTCTCCTCCTCCTATCACCCCCACTTTGTTCTTATGGTTTTCTTTTCTCTGTGTTTTCTGTTCTCAATAACATCCTTCATGAAGGAGATATGTCTACCTCTTTCTGCAGCTCTCTTTCGTTCATGGAGTTTTGAAGCTTCCAATCAGCTTATAGAGCTTTACTCACCTCAGATCTGGGCATGGGTGGTCCTCAGGGGTACGATCTTGCAATTTAAGGCGCCCTCTCTCAAAACTGCTCTATGGATTGCAGTATTCTCCAGATCTAGTCTTGTTAGGCTATTGTGTGTTGTTCTTTGGGGCTCTTTTCTCATGGGGTTTGATATTTGTAGGTTGATTTGGCCATTATCTTCCTGTATGTTGGTTTGCCATCCTTTTAGGTGGGTTGTATTTTCATCTCCTTCGGGAGTTTTCTCTCCTCCGGGAGTTGTATCTCCTCCGGGAGCTTTTTAATATTATTGTTATTTCTCAAAAAAAAAGTATTAATTAATACGATATCGTATTGGATCCATAGCCTTCCAAGTCAGGCCGTTCAGACTCGTCCCGAACCTTCGCATTAATTAATACTTATGTGCATTGTATGAACTATGAAAGAAAATGAGTTGTATAGACTTGCGGGAGCCGAAGGTGTGTGATAAGTCCGACCCACTTACTTTAGACGTTAATAACGTTGTGGGCTGGGCTTGATCCACCTCACCTTTTGATTTTGGGCCTAGAGTTAATGTAAACTTGGACATAAATATTAAAAGACTAACGACTAATTCGAGATAAATGCGATCAAAAAAAATTCGAGATAAATGATAGCTGACTCCATTAGTTTTTTAACCAAACTCTGACTCGTTATACACATATTTGTACCATGAGGAGGTTCATATTGGAATTTATGTATGCACCTCTACAAGCCTTTAAATTCTAAACCTCGAATTTTAAACTTTAAATCACTAAATCTTAAAAATGTGTTTATATAAACTAATGGAGTTTAAAAGTAGAGGTGTTTATATAAACTCAAAGAGCCTTTAAAGGATGTGTCTACATATATAGGTTTTCTCTCTTGTGTACCTAAGGTGTGTACCTAACTTTTGGGATCCAATACATTTTTATAAAATTTGGAAAAAATCATATTTCTTTTTGGGAAAATTGCCAAAAAGTCTAACCTTTATCACATATTTGTAAAACAAGTCGGGAAGGTTTTTATATTTGATTTTTTGTCAAAAAAGGGCAACCATGTAATTTAAGGTGCTAATTTTTTTTCTTGATGGCAAAACTATCCTTGAATTTGAATTTATTGAGCTTATCCTATGCTCATATGTGTGTGTGGTTATTGTAGAGTTAAAAACATACGAGGGGAGATTCAGAGCTGATGATCGACGACTGGGTTTTGGGTGAGAGAGGAGTCACCCGCCTCATAGTAGTTCAAGATCTAGAGACTCAAGGCGACTTTCATACGATAATCTGAGATTCGAAGTCAAGTTTTCTTCCTAAAAGCCCGAGCTGTTCCAAATGTTTTCATTTCCTTCATTCCTTTCGAAAGGCAGAACTCCAATGTATTCTTCAACCATCGGTCTAGGGTACATATCGTTGGCGTATCTTTTTGTTTCTTCAGTTTTCTTCCAAGGTATATTGTCGCGGTTCAGTTTGGGTTTCTATTTTTTTTTCTTCCTTCCTTCCATTCTTCTCAAGACGGTTTTTTTTTTAGTTTTTTTGCTATTGTATGTATTTTTTTGGGAGGTTTAAGCTTTGTTGATATTTGGTTTGGTGTTTTTGGTTGCATGGAAGATTGTTTTCAGTAGTATTGCTTTGTGAAACCCTTAAGATGCCTTGAGGCGTATCCTTTTTATTTATTCAATTGTCTTCCAAGGTACTGTATGTATTTTTTGGGGAGGTTTATGCTTTGTTGATATTTGGTTTGGTTTTTTGATTGCAGGGAAAGCTATTTCAGTAGTATTGTTTTTGTGATATCTTTAAGATACCTTGATGCAAGAAGGTAAAACATTTTAAGTCGACACAAGTCAATCTTCATCATCTTGCTTATTACCTGAAGCTGTTTCTTTCACTTGGGTTTCTATGATTGATTTTGTCAACCTTGGAGTAAACCTAAACCTCATTTCAATAAAATTGTTGGTTACATCTTTTTCTTCAGTTTTCCAGTTTGCCACTCAGGGAGAGTTCTTCAATAAGGCCAAAAAAACCCTTGAAGGGTAGACCTATAATGTGGTATGTTTACAACTTCTTCCTTTTCCTTGTATCATCAGTGTATCGAGATAGTATTAACAATTGTCCTCTAGTTACTAATTTAAGTAAGATAACAAAAATATCATCAAGGTATCGCATAGTTATCACAAAGCTATAATCAATGCATCAATTTCAAGCAGCATACTTATAAAGAATCTCAGTGTTTAGGTATCACAGAGATCGTAAGGGTATCACAAATTATCATCAGTGTCAGACAACATTATCACAGAGAATCTCAATATTTGACATGTTAATTGTGTTTCGTAAAGTCAGAAGTGTATCACAAAGGCACTGCATTCTAGCAATCAAAGTCGATGTAAACAGTAACTGAAATAGGTCATGTAGCAATGGCACTATATATTTATGGGTCGGTGAAGTCGCGTCGTGTCGTTTAAATAGAGATTTCATTGGCAGAGGAGTAGCCTAGTCATCGGAGGGGTTGCATCATTGCTGGAGGAGTAGCGTCTCGATGCCAGAGGAGTCGCGTTGTTCTAGCAAGTGGAGACTGGATAGAAGTAAATGGGTATCATAAATTTGTAATGGGCTTTGGATATCACAAATTTGAAATTGGCTTTAGGTATCACGTCATCTAGCCATTTAGAATTTGAATGATGTACAATTTAAATTTGAAATTGGGTTTTTAATGATGTACAATTGATTTGGGTTTCACAAATTTGAAATTGACTTTGGGGATCACGTCACCTAGTCAGTAGGGTGTCACGCTTAACGATGCACAATTTAAATCTTGTGATACAGGGGCAGTTTAGTAAAATAACTTATGGAGTGCCTAACAATGAACAAAAATGTTATAGAACCCAACTTGTAGTAGCCCAACTCAACCCCAAGTCTACATGGACTTTTTTCAAAAATCAATTAAGCACATTTTTTAATAAACAAAATTTTAAAATGTTTTTTCTCTAAAAATACATGTTAGATTTAAAAAATAATAATTATATATTCAAACTCAGCATGTAAAAATCTTTCCAATAAGACCCATTGTCAATAGTTTTTATTACGTTTTTTCAATTGCATTATTTTTAAAACCAATGTAATTCATATATATATGATGTGTAAACTGTTTATTCAAGTTGAAATTTTGTTATACTATGATAGTAGAATATATATTTTTTATTTTTTACATTTTTATTGAAATTATGTTGGGTACCCTAACCCGTTAAGTCTTAGTAGATAGGGTTTAACACTTGGGACATTTAGAATTTTAGTAGCAAATTCAAGCTTTTTAGGTTACAACATGAAAATCTGATACACGAGTCTACTAGGGTTTAGCGAATTCGTTTCTCTTGGGATTTATAACACTTATTGTTTAGGTTATAGCACGAAAATCCAATACACGAACCCATTAGGGTTTAACGAATTTGTTCCCTTTAGGGTTTAACACTTATTGTTTAAGTTACAATATGAAAATCGATATACGAGTCCATATCAGTACTTAAAAATAAACACTGGAACCTACGTAATTCACATATTAGTACAAAAAATAATGTAATTAAAAACAATGTAATTAAAATTGACTAAATAAAACCTATCGATGATGGATCTTGTTGGATAGATATTTACTTGTTGATTCTGGATATGTAATTTTTTTCGAAATCTAATATGTATTTTAAGAGATAAAGTGTTTTAAAATTTCGTTTAAGAAAAAAAATAAAAAAAAAGTATGTGAAAATTCAAATAAGATATTTTATTTTCTAAAATTTTAATTTTCCATGTCATATGCTTACAAAACATGCCATGTAGACTTTGATTAATGTTGGGTTACAAAAACTTGGGCTATTTAGCACCACTCAAAAATGAAACAAGTTTTTGGCTCCATGCCGGAATATCCATAAGTTTTAACAATTGTATTGGCTGACAAATTCCTATTTGTATTTTGATTGGTTTACGAATCTAACGATATATATTTTTTTGTTCCAAACAAAAATCAAATTCATGATTGAAACATTGAATGTTTTAAGTTTATGTCAAAGGGTTTAGAATTGACATGTGATCAATACAAATCTAATTTTCTCAAAATTAAACAAAATAGATTTTGGACTCCAAAAACGATCCCAAAAGTTTGGTACATATTTTAAGTACAGATAAAAGAATTACTGCATATATTGTTTTTATATATGTAAGCAATTGAACCACTCTACACTAAAAAAATATTATGGTGTTCCCTATCTGGCTCTCCATTTCTCCTACGATCTGATCTTCTAACCACATCACGATCTGTGATTCCTCTTTCATTTCTGCAGTTTTCAATATTTTGTGTATATTCAAAGTCTCTTAGAACACATAACAAAATAAATACATTTTCATTGATCCCAACAATCACAGGATATACACTAAATAAGACATGTTTGCAACTCCCCTTTTGTCATCATTCACCAACAAAGTTATCATCGTCATCAACGAAACTGACTATGACTACATTTTTCTGGATTTAATAAAAATAGCAAACTTAGGACGGCAAGGAAATGATGAATATATCAACCACAGTTGAGTCCAAAAACTTAGACCAACTATGTTGAGGTTCTGCCATTTGTTTATTACATTTACATAAACAGACAATCATAAG
Source organism: Euonymus europaeus (assembly GCA_963580455.1). NCBI lineage: Eukaryota > Viridiplantae > Streptophyta > Magnoliopsida > Celastrales > Celastraceae > Euonymus > Euonymus europaeus. Next base: position 7,849,895 of record OY756961.1, on the reverse strand, counting down.
ATTGTTAGGTTTATAAATTACTAGGAGATGAATCTTAAGAAACAAAACTGGATCATGTTCCAACCAAGGCAGAGGAATATATATAAATAGGAGGTGATACTTCTGGTTACATAGACATTTTGTTCTTCATTCGGAGTCGGCGATTAGTGATGGAGATGAGCATATCATTGCTGAGCTTAGTCCTCTTCTGCATTTTTATGTTTTCAGTCTTCTTCTTGCTGTATCGGGCATCCCCAAAACCAATGGATGACATCCCCGGTACCCTTGGTTGGCCTGTAATTGGTGAAAGCATTTCATTCATATCTGAGTTTTCTAGTCCGTCCGGGATTTTCAGCTTCATGAATAAGAGACAACAGAGGTAATTCATCACCTTAAATGTCTCTGTCAGTAAATTCTATTCTTCATTTCATACTCATGAATTGAGTTGTAGGTATGGAAAGGTGTTCAAGTCCTTTGTGTTGGGAAGATTCACAGTTTTCATGACTGGGAGAGAAGCAAGCAAGATCTTGTTAACAGGGAAAGATGGTATGGTAAGCTTGAATCTGTTCTATACAGGACAGCAAGTACTTGGCCCAACCAGTTTGCTCCAGACCAGTGGAGAAGCACACAAGAGACTCCGGCGACTAATCGGGGAGCCACTATCAGTTGATGGCCTAAAGAAGTATTTTCAGTTCATCAACACTCTTGCAATTGAGACATTAGATCTGTGGTCCGGACAAAATGTCAATGTCCTGGAAGAAGCCTCTAGAGTTGAGTATCTATTTTTCTGTAAAATAAAAGAGAGTTTCTGACCAATTAACTGATAAGTTTTCGGGATTCGCAGTTCACTCTTCAAGTCATAGGAAACATGATAATGAGCTTAGAGCCTTCTGGGAAGGAGCAGGAAGAGTTTAGGGCTAATTTCAAACTCATATCATCCTCTTTTGCATCATTGCCTTTCAAAGTTCCTGGAACAGCCTTTTATCGCGGTATTAAGGTAAGCTTCTTTGCTATTCAGATTTGTTTCAAAGATAATTGAGAACATACCAACAAGATTTATGATTGATTTGTGGGTGTGTACCAGGCTCGGGATAGGATGTATGCCATGTTAGATGTCATAATATCTAGGAGAAGACGAGGAGAAGTCCGACAAGATTTCCTGGAATCACTGATAATGAAACACGCTAAGACAGCAGGCGGAGAAGAGAACGATGACAAACTCACCGATGCACAATTGAAGGACAACATATTGACATTGCTGGTTGCAGGTCATGACACCACAACTGCAGCTCTCACCTGGCTCATCAAATTCCTCGAAGAGAATCCTCCTGTTCTGGAGCAACTCAGAGTACTATTTTGACATAGACTCTCTCTCAGTGCAATATCGCAACCATAAAAATCGTAAATGGTGTATGATGTTGAATTTGCAGGATGAGCATAGACAGATTCAAGCACAAAGAACAGAAGGAACATCTCTCACTTGGTCTGAAGTTAATAACATGCCGTATACAGCTAAGGTGAGAACTGTAATTTGCACAATCACTCCATTTTTCACAATAATCTGTTAGTGACAGTTTCTGAAATACTGGTTTTTTTCCTGTAAACTGTAAGGTAATAAGTGAGACTCTCAGAAGAGCCACAATACTACCATGGTTCTCAAGAAAAGCAGCACAAGACTTTGAGATTGAAGGTACTAATCGGCAAAGCCAGGGCTAATGAACCCCAATCCCCACAAATAGATTTTAATCATATGTGGCATTGAAACTTCATGGTTTACATCTCAGGATACAAAATCAAGAAAGGCTGGTCTGTCAACTTGGATGTTGTCTCCATTCACCATGATCCAGAAGTCTTCACTAATCCATACAAGTTTGATCCTACAAGATTTGATGTAAGTTTTATCCTAATGAATTATCAATCAGATTCTATATCTTAAATTTATCTGCAGGACTATAATACCAAAAATCCATTGCAGGCACCTTTAAGGACTTTCAGTTTTCTTGGATTTGGTAGCGGACCACGAATGTGCCCTGGAATGAACCTAGCGAAACTGGAAATCTGCATATTCATTCATCACCTTGTTTGCAGATACAGGTAAGATGTATATCTAATGTTCCAAGGATAACAACCGCAGGGCATCTAATTATGGAACCACTACAGAGTACTAGAGACTAGACTGTTTGTGCATAAATATGGTCAACATGTTAAAACTTCAATTAAGTAGAAACTATATTTGGAACTGATAACATTGTAATTTACCATAACAGGTGGAAACCTCTGGAGAAGGATGATTCTGTACAGCCAACACTTGTCAGGATGCCAAAAAACAAGTATCCAGTTGCAGTTGAGCCACTCTGAGAGAACTTGCTAATCATACAAACATCTGAGAAACAAGGGAAATATCAACGTGTATGCAGAAACACAAATAAAAGAGAGAACAGATGCTATACCACAGACATGTAGTTATGCAGTTCTGAGTTAAGTAGGGACTACAGTCTTTCAATTTCACCTAGTATCCAGTATCGCAGTACTAAGAGAACCATATCACATTTGTTTATCTTTAGCTATATTAATTATGAAGGTATCCTACCATAAATAACCAAAAAAAGATATTCTCCTTCAGCGGCAGGGGCCTGTACCAAAAGCAAAAATCAATTAGACTTTTGCATTTTATGGAAAGAAAACAGGACAACCAAGTTTATATAACTTCATTACATTTTCACAAGCTACTTGATGACTTCCACTATTGTCATCAAAGATTTGAGTTCTGATTGTTCTAAACATTCCAAAACGTTTCAGCCATAAACAAATCCACTCACATCAACTGGGACAAGGGTTCTCCTGCAGTTCTGGAAACAGCAGACACCTCTATAACAATACCATTTAGGAGAGGCATAGGACAGACACCAAGCAACTCAAGTATTCATAAAATGAAACGTATATCGGACAAAAACAGAAGAAAAGTTTTCAACTTTTCATAGTATTATTTTATCATAGAAATCTCAACTTTTTATAGTATTATTTTATCATAGAAATCTTCTCTGAGGATCTATACTAGTTGAACAAGAATACATAAGTGACCACGCACATACGCATGCCTTCGTGTTTTTGTTTGCAGAATGCTGCAGAAACAAGAAAATCCTCAGAAACAAATCTAGATTCTACCGAACTTTAGTCTGCTTCAATTAAGACAACAAAGATTCACCAATGAAAATTTATGACTTGTGCAAAGGACAAGCACAATTCTCACTTCCTAAATCTTCTGCGAGACAAGGAGGCTGGGCTTTCCCATCCTGATACCAAGTGGGGCGATTTTCAATCAACTCATTCAAAAAATCATCCAGCTTCTCGATGGTAACATTGGGCATCACCACAACATGAGCAATGTTTCCTTGGCAAGCTAGCTGCCACCTACGAACAAACTCCTCATCTGCGGGCCTTTCAAACACGACCGTGCTACTGAGCTCATTCAACATTGCACTAATCCCAGCATCAAGTAGGCGATCCTTCAAGTAGTGAGCGTTTCTGAGACACTTCTGAACTTCTTTCTGAAACCCTTTGTAACCCTTCCTATTGAGGGTGTACCAGAGAAAGATAGGAGCATGACCATTTCGGCTTCCCATGATAGTGGCATCCCTTGAAGCTAGGTACTCAACATTCCTTGATAGGACATTAATGTGCTCCATTCTTGTTATCTGAACACCACAAGGCATCGGACATCCCACGAACTTGTGGCCAGAGACACTGACACTTCCAATTGGCTTCTTAAATGTAACCTTTGGCGCCTGTTCACCCCCAAAAACAATGGGAAAAAAAAAATCCAGGGTGGAAAAGGATTTAGAACCTCTAATGGAAAATGTCTATACATGAAAGAATCATTCCAACATAATTGAGGACAATTAAACCACTCATCAGGTGAATGGTCCAAATAAATTTGGCCAATGCAAGAAGCCGAAGCTGTTTCAATTACTCGACACAATCAACAGACGAGAGTTAAAATATAGGGCAAATACTTGTACTTCCACAACTCAATCTAAGTGTTTCATGTGAAGATTACATATACTTCCATAAAAGCATCAGAGAGTTTCAAATTATATGCACATAAAAAGAACAAAGAAACGTCCACGTAGACTACCATACGGAGGGTTAAAACCAATATAACATTTCTGTTTAAAGTGCAACAAATCAATCACAATGCACAGAGCTGTATAGATGATTCAGCCTTTCAGTTCTCCATACTCATCTGTATAAAAAAATTCTTTTATTAATGGAGTACATATGCATCCCTTTTCTTTCCTATAATGCAACACAAGATGACTAGTCACTCTAGTACAATAAACCAAACCAATCAAGAGGAAATCTCTGGCCCTAGTATTTGTGCAGGAAGAAAACATTAAGGGTGCATAACGAAATTTAAATCTTCCAAAAGTTCTTGCTTCTAACCAGGGATCAAGGTCCTCAAGGAAAGAGTGTGACTTACACGTTTCACAAAAGGCATCATAAGTCCAAACAGAGCACCGTCACAATGAATGTAGAACTGATCCTGATTAAATCCACAGTCTTCAAGGGTTTGTATAACGAGATCAAGGTCATCAACAGCCCCTTTCACTGTAGTGCCTGCGACCCACAAAATAAACTGCATGAACTTCACAAGGTATAATTGCCAAAAGCAATTAAGTCTACAAGTATTTGTTTAGCCAAGGGCATATAACACACCCAGAGATATACAGAGAGAAAGAGAGACCTATGTTAACATTGAGGATGGCTGGTTTGTCCTTGTTAGCAAGAAGTTTAATCCGGAAGTCAGCACAATCAATCTCCCCAGAGATGAGAGTGTCAATCTTCACACATTCCATTCTATACATACGTGCTGCTTTAAAGACAGAATAATGCGACTCTCGTGAAGCATAGAGAATTCCATCTGGAAACACTTCCCTCCTGCAAAAGAAAGTCATTAAGTGTCATTCTCTTTTCCTTTTCCAGCTGAAAGTAATACTCATTGAAAACAAAGAAAGAAGTATCACAATGCCAGGTTAAACAGAACTGACCCAACTAAGATCCCATGAAGATTCCCCTCTGTGCCGCAATTTGTCATGTAACCCCAGTACTCATCTTTCTCAATTTCCCATAGACGGGCAAACCAATCTAACACACCAACCTCAAATTGTCTAGAATGGACACCATAATTACTCTCAATAAAGGGGTCTCCAAGATTATTGATGGAGAAGTGCTGCAATTGTCCCAGAGCACCATAATCGAAGTCCAAATTATAAGGATAACCTGTAACAGATTATCTATTCAAAAGCAAGAACTAACTAAAACATTCAGCATCATAATGGCACACTCCAATAAAAGTAAAATGCATCAATGCACACAAGCAAGCTTTCTTGTCTCTATTATCCTGTCAATTTAAACTCAAAAGTATAAACTAATAGTAAACTCCACCGACTATGGAATCTTTCGTGTCTCATGAAATGGGAGTAAAAGAGTGTAAGCAATAAAGTAAGAGAGAAGCCATGCTAAGGGCATGCTCCAAACAACATACAATGCATCAATGTATAGTTGTATAAACAAGTAAATTTTCATGTCTCATATTATTCTGTCAATTTAAACTCACAGGTATAAACTAATCGTAAACTCCACTGATTACAGAATTTTTTGAGTTCCATGAAATGGGAATTAGAGTGTCTTAGGTAAGGAATAAATCAGTTCCGATGAGACAAAAAGACGGTCATCCCAGCCTCCACACCATAAATGAATAAACATTGACCTTCCTCTATATCTTCCAGCATTTTCTTAACTGCTCACTTCTAGAAATGAATTCATTATACACAATTATTCCATGGGCTAATATTGGTGCATTAAGCAACCAGAAACCTCAAAATTGAAACTTTTTTTGATAAAAATAATTTAACACCTCGCGCATTAAACTAACAAGTTTAACATGAGATCAGCCATATAAAATAAGATCAACAGCTCACAAGTTTACCTAAATGGTGCTTGGTCCGTTCCGTAAGATTCTTCCTGTACCTAGCCAGGACGCTAGCCATGTAAGCCTCTTTATCTCCAGTGAAGTCATCATTGAATTCTGGCTCCGTCACCTCCAGGCACGTGGTGTGCACGTTCCTCCCTAAAACGATCTCCCTTTCTTGCTTCTGCTCATGTCCTGCACCTCCGAATAACTTCTCATTCTCAGCGACAACAGGCGGTAGAGGCTCGGAGACCACCACAGCCGTTGGATTGAAGTCCTTCGCCAGTAATCCCACGTCCACCCCGTTTACCTCCGGTTCAATGCTTCCTACCATGATTTCTCTCCTTGCTCCTTCAAATCGAAACAAAAAATGGTTCAGAACAACAACCCGAAAATGCGTTCGGGATTGTGGATCTAAAGTTTGATTCAATCGCAGATCTGAAATGGGAGAGAAGTACCTGAATTGTGAGCGGCAGAATTGCAGAATGAGAATGGGAGGTCACCGATGCTACGATCGACGCTGGAGATCGTTTGAGGAGATTCTGCGAAACAATTGGTTCGGTATTTATAAGGGCCTCTCCTGTCATACCTACCTCTGTCGATTTGCCCACAATGATATTTTTCCGCTTACAAGTCGCCAGCCAATGAAAGAGCACGGAGAATAATTAGGTTTTTGCAAGGTATGAGATAATGTAATATAATAATGTAATGAATGTGGAAATCTATGAAAATATATATTTTTATTGATGTGTTTATATTAAAATATATATTTTTATTGATGTGTTGTATTAGAAAATATGTTTTCGATGATCTTGATAATTATATGATTTGACTTTTTATAAAAGACGGGTGACTGGTTTTGTTTTTTTTTTTTTTTTGTGCAATTTTGTTAAAAATGTGATAGATAAATGATAGTGTAGATACTTGACATTTTTTAAAAGGGAAAAGGTATTGGGAGACATTTTTTTGAGAGACATGTTTTGTTAATCATGATAAATATGTGAGATCATTTTTTATGTCATAGAGATGACAAGTAAATTTGAGCGACTGTTGTTGCTCTAAGTTGACAAGTAAGATCAAAATTCAACTTGCAAAGGTTGTCGTCTCGTATTAAACATAAACTAAACAAACTAGTAATCGGCTGCTGGAGTTGGATATTTTGGTGGAGAGAATGAACTTTTTTATTTGTTTTAAAGGGATGGTTAACTATTTTTAGTTAAGTGGGTTAATTATAAGATTATTATAAATGGTACATCTTATTAATTTTGTTTATTAGTAGTTTAATTTTGTTGAATGAGTGATGGTGTTGTTTCCTTTTAGAAAAGCAGTATTTTGTTTTTTTCCTTCCTATTTTCGGTACATAAATATTAGTATATTTGTTTGGAAGATAATCGGGCTATTGTTATTTTATTTTGTTGATTTTTTTTATTGTATTATTTTGATTGTCATTGGAGCTTGGTACAATGTTCAACTGGGCATCTGCTGATTGGTTGAAACTCCATCGAATAAGGAGTGGGTGATTGTGGACTTGATGTAGATCATGAGTCATTCGATTTAATGCATATTCAATATTGGAGGTTAACTCGTGAAAGATAATCCGTTTTTGACAATCGTTAAAAAAAACGAAGTAAAAATATTAGAAAAATAGTTGAGTATTGGTTATAAAAAGTGAGGTTTTCCCCCACGTGTTAAATCTTTACATTTAATGGATGGATAATGGTGGATATAGTTGATACTATATTTGTTTTTTTCCCAGTTTATGTTAAAACACTTAAGGACAAAATTGGTATTGTGGAATTGAAAAATGATAATTTCTCGTATCTCAAAAATCATTTAGTCCATTTAGATAAATCGTAGTGTTAAATCTATAGTTGAATTCAGAACTTGTTTGAGAAAGTTACAATAATAAGAATAATGTTTCGTAAGTCGTGCCTCAACAATGATTAAATAATCTATTCGGAAACGTTCTATCTCCCATTGCTTTAAATAGACGTGAAAAGGAGCCAGAAGGAAACAACTGAAGTAAAATTTGAAAGAAGTAAAGAAATCAAAAAGATCATTCAAACATGAGTTCTTCATGTTTGCCAGGAATTCCTCCTATAAGAAAGAGATGTTTTAAAGGAAAAATTGATTGTCCCCACTTACACGTTATTCGTTTGCAAGATGATCTGAACGTGAAGAAACTAAAAAATACCTTCAGGATACAAAAGAATGTGTCATAGAGTTGAGGAGGGCTTTGTTGGTTACTAGGGACTCTCTTTCTCAACTTCGGGACATGGCTAAAAGAACGCCATGGAGAAACACTTATATAAATTGCAGGAAACTCTTCTTGATATTGCAATCCTTCTAAAAAAATGTAAGCAAGATTGGTAACACCCTGTGTGTGTGGTAACCATTGATCGATTGTTAACTGCAGTTAAAGTACTTGATTAATTAATCTATTTTGAAATTATTATTTTATAGAAGACTTAAGTTAACATTTGTTAATATGCAAACAAATGATATGGTATTCAAAGAATCCATGGATAAAACTCTGAAGCACTTTCACTATGATTACTAATAGACATGACAATTTGATCAACATTCTCATCTTGTTCTTCATTCACAAAATATGAAATATAACTGATGTTAAAATACTCGCAAGTGCACAAGTGTACTATAGTAGCACAAAAGATGTAAATACGAGATCGATTCTACAGAGACGAGTTCAGTCGAAAGATGTGCTTAATATTAAAATAAATGATTTTCTAAAATAAAGAGAACATACTTAATTCATTGAGAAACAAGCAAACAAGAATCAACAATGATAAAAAGTCTAGGGCACAACCTTACCAAGCAATCCTATTGCGAGCTATAAGGGTCAATTAACTCAATACCAATTCAAATTCTAGGGTTGATTCCTTACTCAATTATGTTGATTCATTGATCATGGTAACAACACGTATTATTATTATTATTACCAAATTAATCATGTTTGATGACAGTTTTTAACTTAGCAAAAATAACACATTACGATTAGAAGAACTACAGTAACAAATTAATCCCCTAAACCCGGATCAGAGCATTCGACAATTAATCTTCTTAATTTTGATTCCACCAAAAGACATAAATACGGATCGTTTACGTGATTTGGCTAGATGAATATAATAAATGACACAATTAGTGATTAAACAATTATACAGAAATCATATTTTGAAGCATGACAATTAAGAACAAGAATTGAGAATTGCATTACACACTTGTAATAAAAATCAACCCATAATATTCATGCTTGGATAGGTCAAACCCTAGATATGAGTTTAGTTACAACCCATGAAAATAATTATAAGAGCAAGGGAAGAAGAAACCATGAATTGATTCACAAAAGTGGAGAAAGGAGGAAGAAGAGTTGCTTCATGAACAAGAGCAACTCCAACCTATGCAAAGTTTTGTAAACCTTTTCCCATATTTTTCTAGCCTATTTATACTTAATACAAGTCTCCTAGAAGTCTCCAATTAGGTTTACACGTTTTGGGTCCCCAAAATCTCATAAAACTAGGTTTTCTAGAAAGCTGAAAGTCCAGGCACCCTTACAGTGCTGGATCGCCAGAAGAGCACTCTAATATGTCTTTTTATGCCTTTGAAGTGCTCGAGCGCCCAAAGGGCAGTAGAAGGGCGTTTTAATATGGTTTTGTTCTTTCATGCTCCAAATTCAGCTACAACTTTGCACCAATCCTCCTACATATAAAACATATGAAATCCAAATGTATCAACTCAACTTGATTCAAAATAATACACTTATGTATCAAAATATGCATATAAATGTGGTATAAAATACACACATCAAATACCCCCACACTTATTCGTTTCTCGTCCATGAGAAAATTAACTAAATTACCCAACAAAGTTAAGTTCCATGCCTCCATTAGTCTTAGAAATTTAACCCACAAAATTGCAACCATATATAATAAACAAAAATTCCACAAGAGGCATAAACAAAAACAGAATCAATTTACCGCCATATCCATCTCAAGTACATACTAGTCACTCATCACATAACTCTTAGCTTCAACTTCAAATCTCACCATAATGTCACTCAAAAGAAATCACTCATCAAGTTGACTATAATAAATCTCTCTCGTGTATGTGGGTGAAAAAAATGAATGGAAGAATACGAAAACCCACATACAAATGATAATGAAAGATGGCTAAGAGAAATATCATAACGTGAGTCTCATTAATGGAAACACTTACCAAGAATTGTGAACTATGTCTTGATTCGTTTTCAAATTCAAACCATGTTATTCTAAGATCAAGTAGGACGTTTAGACTTGTAACGTAAGGTAAGAGGATAAGAATATTGGCAACAGAGTTCTTGAAACACATGTGAGCTAAAAGAGAACCATCAAATAAATTCACATAATGCATTTTCTCAACTCATCATACAATGTCTTTCACCATACTCTGCTTCCCTTATTTGAGCTAATTGCGCTTCTTCTTTTTCTTTTCCTTTTTGTCACTCAGCATTTTTTTCCTTTCTTCTTTTTCAAAACTTCCCATTTTTTTTCTTCTTTCAAAGCTCTTTGCTTTGAAACCTTTCAAAGTTGAAACCATCCACACTTGGTGTCTTTTGTCATCCCAAAATATCAAACCTTGACATGATTAGCAATAATCACATATATCCAAGCTAAACAACTTTTCATCAAACTTGTTCTCTTAAGCACACAAATTATGCTAATTTCCAATTAGTCAAAAATCTGGAAATTAAACACAAGTAGTCAATTAGGTATATTAAGAAAATTTCGTGTTTAGGCTCAAAAGGGATCTAGCGGTAAACATATAAAAGGGAAGCCTAGAAAGGCTCAAAAGAAACAAAAGAAGGCCTACTTTCATCTCTTAGACTTGACCAAGTTATCATAAGAAGAATCCATCAAAACATCAATTGACAAGGACATATTCTTGGTTTCTGATTGAAATAAGAATGAGATGAGAAAAAAGAAGAATTGAAGCACAGAATAATATATGAAGTAAGAAACAAATCCCTCAAAATAAACGATAGGCTCAAATCTCACAGGGTTAAGTCTCCACAAGTATGTATGTGATGAGATATAGCATGAAACTTTCGATTTCATATGTCAAGTAATGATTAATGTAAATTCTAGCTTCCTCCTCACAGAATTAAGCATCATATCCATTGGAGCGATCAAGTAGAACAAAATTAATTTCATTATCGTGGAGGTGCATGGAACTAAACTCCAAAATTTAAATCCAGCTACTTTATTAAAAATCCACTTTCGTAGAAACACACGATAGTACTTAGCACGTACTACAAGCCTTTAAATCCCTAGGTGCCCCCTAGTAGGACAAGTTATAATCTCGTGAGGGTTTACCAAAACGTTACTCAAAAAACGTTACTCAAAAACATTAAAAAAGTTTTTTAAAATTTTTTTTTTAATTAATTATCCTCCCCCACACTTGAAATATGCAATGTCCTCGATGGATAGAATAAAGTGAAAAATATCATAAAGTTTTAGAGTTAGATCAACACAATCTGACAATAAAACCACTAAGAATTTTAATTTCTGCGTAACTTTTCAACACTGTGCAATCCTCAAAATTTTTTCAATATCTCTGTCGTATGAACCTCGATTGACGAACCGTAAAATTCTACAGAAGGTAGACATCCTTAGTTTTCCGTGCATATAAATCTTTTAGTCTGGTTCGTTCTGAGCTGTTCTCATAAAAGTTTTCTTTCAACAATTCTGGAACAACATTTTCTTCCACACTTGTAATGAAATTTCTTGCATGAAAAAAACGTATTTAAACTTACAAACATAACCACACAGGTTTACAAAACAAAATCATCAATATCTCGCAATAAATACTTGTACACAAACCAGTCCCAATAACAAATCTAACTAAGTAGATCCACCACTCCAAAGACGTTGTTTCAAACACACAACCAACCAAGGAATTGATGAAGGAGAATAGATGGTTATGAAAATAATGGGATGCATCTTCCTTGAATATAAAACAACATACTAGACAAAAAACCACACATTTGGAACTTATGCTTCCATAAACTTGACATATGGCACATCCTGTCAGAGACGATAAGAACAAATCCCATGCAAATCGATGAGGGCCAATCCTGTGAGAGATAAGAACAAATGCTGTCAAGTCACTTGGTCAACTTTTCCTTATTTTGATCGGTCAACATGCTGATGTATGACATTGATACTACTGCATTTTGCTTATGTGGCCTTACAACTATATATAGGGGCAGATACATTTGGATCCTAGGGTAGTCTCAAGCCTACCCTTAACTTTATTTAAAAAATTATTAAACATACCTAAACCTAAATTAAGCTAAAAATAAACCTAAAATAATTCAACTTATATCCAAATAAACTCATTTATACCCAAAACAAGTCATAAAACCAACTCTTTCATATTTTTCCTCTCACCCTATTTGTCTCTCTTGCGAGTTGAGACTTTATCGTGACGAGTTCAGTGCTTCAATGCTCACTGACTATATCAAAGCTAATCTTTGCTAGCCTTTTTTCTTCTTGAAGTTGGTTATAGTTTTTCTCTTTGAAATATGAGTTTACTACCCCTATTGAGCAAGGGGTCGTACTCTGACTATTTCTTTGTTAAGTTTTGAGAACCATCTCCACGTAAGTCATTCTTATTGTAGTCCTAAAAAAATTAAGTGCAAACCCCATAACAAAGCGCTTACTCGACCAATACCTCAATCATATGTTGAATGAAAACATATAGAAAAATAAATAATTATTATCCAATCAAAATATTAAAAAATAAAAATGACAAATTACAAAATAACCCTAGCATCGACCATCTAACTTGTTGTCGCCTCCACCAAACTCACCAATTTCATTTCTTCTCCTCCCAACCCTAGCCTAATTCATTCCTAAAATGGAGCTCACTCCATCCTTGCCCCAGCTGTAAAATCCTGACGCAAAAAAAATTAAAAAATTAAAGTTAATTTTTTGCTGAAATATGGGGTGTCCGAACATCCCTTGAAGATGTCTATACTCTTAAGCCATGTAAGGGGGTAGTGTGTGGGACACCTCTAAGGTGTCCAGACACTTGCATGAGTTTTTAGACTTTAAAGAAACAGAGACAGAGAGGAAATGGGTATTTTCTACTGGTTTTGTGGAGAGAGGGAAGAGAGAGAAAGAAAGAGGAGGGTGAAACACTTAACATTGGAGAGTTTTGGTTTGGATTTGGTGGATTCATAAGCATCTAGGCAAGGTTTGGTAAGATTCTTCAAAGATTTCAAGATTTAGGTAAGCTTTATATGGTTTGAGAATCTAGGTTTTTGTTAGTTTTTTTATTAATCTTTAAAGGGAAGGATTTAATGGTTAAGGAAGTTGATTTAAAGCTTGTTTGTTGTTGTAGTACTAGGTTTCATTGTTGATTTGAGCTACACGCTTGATTTGCTACAAATTCAAGGATTTAGGGATTTCTAGAGAGAGAAATGCAAGTTACTTTATTTTCTCATATTATTCAATATTGATATATGAAATTAATGTTATGAGTGAGTTAAAATAAGTATAGGTTTTGTCATATCGATAGGAAGATTAATGACATCAGAGTGAAGTACTTTTTACATTTCCAATGAAAATCGTAACTGTTGTTAGGTTGGCAGTGACGTGCAACAAGCATTATGCACCGCCACCTTATGCGTGCCTTGTTTCCTGCAAAAATGTTTGGTTAGGAGAGATGGTGCTACGTGCATCATGCAAAAATGATGGAAATATTTTGAAAGAAGTATATTGTGGGTTTGTGTGTGATCCTATTTATCACTATAAATAAGAATTGAGAGTAATTTTTTGTCACATTGTGATTTGTCCTCTTTCTCTCTCTAGATATTGATCGTGTCTTTGAAACCTTCTCTCTACTTCTTTATTCAAGTTTCCATTACAATGTCTTCCTCGAGTGATTCTAGGAGAGAAAACCTCAATAGCTCCCCTGTGTTTGAGGCGATATGTCCCAATAGTCTGATGGAAATACATCTAAGATGATCTTTCACTGCTAAGGGGTTTATGTAGGATCCCTTCATCAGTGAAGGTCAAAAACCCAGAGGAAGCGTAGAGAGTCGACTCTGTCATACCGGATTTCACCACGATGCATCTAATAATGTTCAAGATAGGATTCTAGCTTCCTGTCTTCGCTTTTTTGTGTAGATTCTTCATCGCTTCGCGATCGCCCTAGGTCAATTTCAATCAAACGACCTAAGAATAATCATGGGCATCAAATACTTGGCCAAGAAGTTCGACATTCACTTTGGTATAGAGGAATTCTACAGTGTTTACCAGATCAAGAAGCACAAAGAGGAGAGGGGGTACTACCTCTAAACAAGAGTTGGAGCTCTAGTGCTGGTGACGTACCAGACATTCAATGACCACTGGGAGTATTGGAAGAAAGAATTCTTCTATGTGATAGGCTCTCTAGTACTATGGAAGAAAGAAGGAATTCCCTTGGGGTGGCGACTAGGAACAAGTGAGTTTCTTTTCAATATGCCTTGATTAGATTTTTGAAATTAATTTTGATTATTCTCTTTAAAGCAGAAGATCAAAAACTAAAGAAGAAGAAAAATAGAAGGGACAAAATTGTCGTATCCTGCAATAGAAGCTCAAGTGATAGTCTTTGTAGAAGCAACAAAACATTTGGTGGGCTCCGAGGACATCTTCTCCTTCAATTGCCTCAAGAACACTACTTTGTGCTTGTACTCAAGTAAATATTTTGAAGTTGGATTTTCCTCGCCACCATTTGCAATATATTTGATGTCTAATTATTTTTATTATTTATTATTTTATTTAGATCCAAACAACATGCCAAAGAGAATTTACAATGCCGAGGAAATACTAGTGATGAAATGCATTAAGAGCACAAATAACAAGAGGTTGCTAGGGAACTCTTCTTCAACATCTGCTTCTATGTAGTCAACAACGTTGGCCCCAGTTTGACAAGTTATGGGCATTGCAAGCAACGAGGTTTTCGAAGTGACGGCAACTGGGCCTTTACCACTGAGGGAAGTTGAAGGTGTGGAGGAAAGCTCTAATCTTGGAACTCTATAGACTCTCTTAGTGAACCCACTAAAAAGGTAGCAGAAGAATTTGAGAAAGAGATGACAAACGAAGAGGAGGAAGAAATGAGCAAGAATGAAGAGGATAAGAAAAATGAAGAAGAAAATAAGAAGAGGGAAGAAGCAAAGAAGAATAAGGGCAAGTCCCATTTGATAGGAGTGGTGAGGTGCAAAGCACTAGAGGAAAGAGGTGCTAAAGCCGGTCCTTAGAGAAAAGATTGAGGGTTATTAGGTCCTAGGAAACTTCTACCGATGTCTCGCTGTCAAGCCACAAAGCAAGGTCAGCTTCAACACCTTCAACTCCTAGTTTTCTAGTGATGTGACAATGCTCCGTTATAAACAACTACCCATGGAGATGAAGAAATTCCTTAAGTTTGTCATGGGAAAAATGTCTGACCTTGCTGTGAGGGATTTATCCATCACCGAAATGACCAAGATAAATGTGATATTTCCTTTTTAAAATACTGCCTTAGTTCATTAACTTTATTTTGTATGCTCCACCTAATGCTTCTGTTGATTGGTTACAGGTGTTGACCAGCATGATTCATGCAAAAGGCAATGCAGCGAGGATGTGTTATCAAGGTGGGCACTACAAGTAGTTAGGCACTGAGCTAGAGAAGGAGATAAAGGGTAGACTAGCAGTAGAAGTAGAAGCCAAGAGAGAACTGAAGAATCGGCGATCTCCAGGATGAATAACCTAGAGAAAATTGTAAATGAACTTAGCTGACTACAGACCTCGCCCAAATAAACAGGTTGAATGCACAGCTCGCCAAGACTTCAAAGTTTAATGGCCAAACTACTTTAGAGTGCGACACTACTCTAGCTCTGGTCGAAAGTCTTAATTCTACAGTGCTAGACCTTAAGAAAATACACGAGGAGGAGCACGGAGCTTTGCGAGCAGAAATCAAAAAATCCAGGGGGTTTAAAGCAGAACAAAAAGAAGAGTTCTCAAGGCTAGATAACATCCTGCAATCCTTCAAGGCCTCAATGGAGAAGCTCTAAGGCAAGCTGCAGGGGAGTAGATTGACTATGCTTGTAGATATAAAATCCACGAGAAACAAGCTGGAGAAGGAGAGGGAAGAAAATAAGAAGAAGAATGATGCTTTGGAGCACGAAACAATGATGATTGGTGGGCTATCAGCAGTAGGATGAAATTGGTGTTTCTCCAAGATTTCCAAGAGGGAAAATTGAACAATTTTGATGTGCAAGGTGAGATCACCAAATGTCGAGAGATCCTAGATGACGATGAATGACTATATCTCGCTGTTAAGCCAAGAATTAACATGCTTCATATTTTTACCATTTTCAAATTTTTTGTACATATTCTGTTTCAATCTTTAAATGAAAGTCGTGAAGTTCCGTTCACTTACTCGAAGTTGTCAACATAAAAACTATATATAAAAAACAAGTAATCATGTAAACCGTTGATGATTTTAATGGGCAATCTCAGTAGTAAGCCACGATGAAACAAAGTTCCAACGAAAAACTATGAAAAATGAAGAAGGTTCTCAAAAGGAAGACATATCTGGCATGCTCATTGTGGATAACCCAAATCCAAAATCACTCTTACATTTTTTTACTCTAAGATCGCCATAGTGCGATAGCCCACTATTGTGCAAGTTGAACTTGTATGGTTTTTAATCCAATCTGCTCTTATTTGATCTGCCACAACCTTGTTCCCCAATTTGTTTCTTGATAATGGTAAGAAGATCAAATGTTATATTGCATTCATGAACAAAATTTCAGGCTGGTTGACGAAGAGTTCGCCAACCCTCTGATGGTAAACATTAGTCATTGGATATTGGAAGTGTTACATTAGTAAAAAAACAAAAAATAGCTCTAAAAATGATACACTTTTAAGTGTACAACATTCCAGCTGTTGGTGATCTCTTTGCCATATTTGGCTTGCAAGTTGTAAGCTCTCTACCCCATAGACAGTGGCGGATCCAGGATTATGATTTACCCCGGGCTCAACTTAAAGGTGATAGGGTTCGAGGAGTCTTGGGAAAAAATAACGGGGTTCGGGGCAGCGCCCCGAAAAAATTTTCCGGAACAACCTCTATATAATATCTATTTATTGATTCAAGCAACATAAAATGTGCACAAGAAATTCATTTCCTCAATTAATCAATCCCAACATACAAAACAAAACAAAGTAAACGATAAGCTAAATTTTAACTTCTATAGTTCTATGGGTCATTTTGTCAAACACATTTAGGACACCGTTAATTACACAGTGGTAGGGGTACTAAAAATTAATGACACCGAGCGACAAAGGGGGGAAAGCAGTAGACAAGCAAATGAGAGCAATTGAAAGGGATAAGGGGTTGACCAAGCAATGAGAATTGACCGCAAATGAGCAATAGACCATGTCAAAAAGTCAAAAACCAAGGCTCAAAACACTAACCTTGTTGCAGACTTATACGCATAGGCGCAGACAAAGAAGCAGACGTGAGAATTGAGACGAAGACGGGAGAACTGAGACGGACGGCTGACCTAGAAGACACATAGACAAAGCTTTGCAGTATACTTGCTAAAAAAAAATTATTTTTTTCACACGGGCTGTAGCCCACCATAGCCAACTAATAGATCCGCCCCTGCCCATAGATTTGGCGATGAGGTAGGGTCCTTCTGAGTTCGGCCCCAACTTGCATGCATTGAGTTTCCTAGTGTTCTGAAAGACTATCATCAGAATCCAATCTCCTTCATTGAACGTTTTGGTTCAGACATTTTTTTTGAAATGTTGAGCCACTTTCTTCTAATAGAGAATTATTCTGATTAATGGCACCTTTTGCACTTCACCAATGATATCTAAGTTGTCTCGAAGCTGCACCCTGTTTTATTTTTTGGACTTTCCTTAGAATCCAATCTCCTTTATGTTTTTATCTTTGTATTTATATACAATTTGCTTTATTTTATCCTATATTTTTAATATTATAATTTTTGTTTAATACATAAAAAAAATAATTTCATATAAATATATATATAGGGTCCCGCTTTTGTCCGGTATCCTGGATGCAAACTTGCATCCGGTATTCACCTCTTTTCAGTTGGATTAATCCAACGGCAAAATACAGTCCTTTTTTAATAATTTAATATTTATTTATTACTGATTTTCTCCCCCTCAATTCCTACTCTATCTCTCCTCATCTCCTCACTTCAAAACTTCATATTTTGGCCATCGCCATTTTTCTTTCCTTTCAAGGAATCGCTGCTCCAAACCAAATCAATTGCTCCCTTCACCCGTCAAAAACAACAATCACATTTTTTCAAAGAAAGCACCAACTTTGAGTAAAATCATTTATAGGAGAAAACACGAATGTGTATGCCTGGTTGGTAAAGGAGAGGGAAGCCTGAAAAACAAAAACTAAAAACAAAACTTTATTCAACATAATTGGTCTAAAACATCTATTAATTGAGATATGAAGAAGTGGAATTGATACATACAGGAACATAAGATCTAGGTAGATCAAGACCCAGATCTGAGTAGATCAACACCGCCCAACGGTGGTAGATTTGGGTAGATCAAGACCGGCCGGAGCGGTAGATTTGGGTAGATCAAGACCAGAGGTGATGAATGGCGAGAGAGAGATTGTCGAAGGTAGATATGATGATAGAGGCGGGCAGCAGCAAATTGAGAGAGAGGCAGGCGACATCAAGATGCATATTAATTATGGTGAGGTTTTTTCTTCACCTTGTGCACGAGAGAGAGGCATGCGACAGATTCTGGAGAAGATGAGGAGTGGCAGATCGAGATGCACAAGAGAGAAGGAACAACTGAGGAGAGGGAAAGGCAAAAAAATATGATTAAAAGAAAAAAAATTAAAAAATGAGGTCACACCTCTTGTTCGTTGGACTAATCCAACGGACAACAAGTGAATCCCGGATGCAAATTTGCATTCGGGATACCGGCTATGAACAGGACCCTATATATATATTTGTGACTATATTATAATCTGACATAGAAATTGCCTAATAATTTGTGGTAGATATCCATCACAATTTTGTGATGGACAGATATGTCAAAATTATTTACAATAAATTTGTGACGAATGATGTGTTTGTCATAAATATGTGATGAAATTGTCGTCATAAATTTTTGATGGAATTATTTTTTCTCACTAAATTCATCTCAAGGAAAAGATATTTGTGACGAAATTTTCGTCACAAAATATTGAAAGCTTGAAATGTAGTTGGGTAATTACCCATTAGGGATTGAGAGGTTTTTTATGCAAGGAAGAATCCTAAGTTATTATTTCTTTAGTGATATTTCTATTTCTTTTTTCGTAAAGTTTTGGTAAGAATGTTGAAACCCATACACTACTGTGTTACTCTCCCCTGTAATCTGTTGCAAATTATCCTTGATTTTTCTGGTTCATTACAAATATTTATGCAAAAATTATATCTGCATCAAATTCTGGAATTAGAGACCATCACTCTAATGGTGATATTCAATGAATATATGGCTCCAGAGTATGTTACAGATGGTCACTTCTTAGCAAAATCAAATGTCTATAGCTTTGGTTTGATAGTATTGAAAGTTATGACTGCACAAAAAAGGTGTTTTCACACTGGGGTGGATTTTGTGGACCTTGAAACTTATGTAAGAATATAGAATGAATCTATTCTATGCCCTCTTGTTATTGGAATCAAGCAAAGACACTGACATTGATGATTATCATATTATTGCATTGCAGGCATGGCTAAGCTGGATTTAGGGGACAACTTTGAATCTGATTGATCCCACATTAAGTGGTGGACCAACAAATGAAATTATCAAATACATCCACATAGGACTACTATGTGTCCATGAAGATGAAGCTATTGTTAATTTTGGATATTATTTGTTGTATTATTGGGTTAGTACATTGGGTTGTGTATTGGGTCAGTACATTGAGTTTTGTATTGAGCCGGTACAATTGTACCAGTTAATGGACACTTTTATCCTTGTAGTTTTCTATTTATATATTCTCATATCTCTTATAAATTGTATAAAAAATACTGAGTGAAAAGAATCACTACTGCAGTCCATGGACGTAGGCATCTTTGGCCAAACCATGTTAAATCTTTGTGTCAGTATTTTCTTGCTTTGATTCTTGTGTGTGTGTGTATGTTGATCAAATCATAACAAATAACAAATGGTATCAGAGAGATTGTTTGTTTATTGAGATTCACAATCTCTGCAGATCGGATCAAAGGGATACAAGATTGTCATTGACGGAGGTAGAGTTTGAGTGAATCTACTACAAAAAGAAAAAGGTTTCATAATTTGAAATATTATGACTTATTGTGCACAACACATGGTGCCATTACTTTCATTTTGAGAACAACTAGTGTTTTTTGTTTGACTTTTTCAAAGATTGTGAGCTGTATGTAGAAGAGCCATCAATGCATGGGTCCCACATGATTGTAGAGTTTGTCTGGCTTGACTAAATTGTATCTACAGATTTGCATTGGTGAAAAAGAAAAATATGGCTTTAATTCTCAAATTTGTGGGCCCGGGTTGGTTGAACTAAGTGATGCAAGTTGAATTGCTAAATTTTGTCTAAGGTGTTGCCTTGCAGTGGGTCCTTTATATTTAAAGTTGGTGCTCTGCTGTTTTGTGCTAACGTGTGTAATTAATTCAAATTAATTTGGGAATTGATTGGGGTGGGAGCTATGACTATAAATGAAATTAAAGGTGTAGGATTTGAGAAATTTGATGGTACGGACTTCAAATACAGACGTATGCAGATGGAGGATTTCTTGTATGGTAAGAAGATGCACTTGGCTCTTTTCGATAAGCAACCTGAAAATATCCCCGATAAAGAATGGAAGCTTTTAGACAAACAAGTGTTAGGAGTTATTCGATTAACTCTAACATGGAGTGTTGCTCACAATGTCGCCAAGGCGACAACTAAAAAGCAACTCATGGATACTTTGTCAGAAATGTATGAGACACCAACGACGAATCACAAGATACAATTGATGAAAAAGCTGTTCAATATGAAATTGCAAGAAGGTACTCCTATTGCAAGGCACTTGAATGAATTCAATGATATTTTAAATCAATTAGAGTCGATTGAGATTAAATTTGAAGATGAAGTACAGACATTGATTGTTTTGGCATCTTTTCCAAATAGCTAGGAGACTCTGAGAACAACAGTGAGCAATTCTACTAACAAGCAGAAACTTACCTATGGTGTTGTGAGAGATCAAATTTTGAGCAAAAAATCCAAAGGAAAGGATAGAGGCAGAATC
Source organism: Euonymus europaeus (assembly GCA_963580455.1). NCBI lineage: Eukaryota > Viridiplantae > Streptophyta > Magnoliopsida > Celastrales > Celastraceae > Euonymus > Euonymus europaeus. The sequence continues at coordinate 7,828,614 of OY756961.1, read as the reverse complement.
CTCAAGTTCTGGTTCAGCTCTAAATGTAAATAATAGAGGCAGACAGTCAGATAGAAATTTTGGTTGTAGCAAATCCAGATAAGGGATAGGTAGAAGTAAGTCTCATTTTGGCAAGAAACAAGATAATGATTTGCATTGTGGCAAGCAAGGTCACACTAAGAATAATTGTTGGTCTCTAAAGAAAAAAGACAACAAAAAGTTGATGTCAACGCAGTAACTGATGATGTGCATGATGCTTTACTGTTATCTGTTGACTCAAAAACTAATTCCTGGGTTTTGGATTTATGAGCTTCTTTTCATACTAAAGCACAACAGGAGATCATATAGAATTATATAACTGGTGATTTTGGGAAGGTGTGAAAATTGTAGGTATGGAAGATGTCAAAATCAATAGTTCAAATGATTCAATTTGGGCTCTGCAGAAGGTCAAACATGTTTTGCAATTGAAGAAAAATATGATTTCAGTTAGTTAGTTGGATGAAAGAGGCTATTATGTCAGGTTTGGTGCTGGTGCATGGATAGTGACAAAGGTAGCAATGGTAGTTGCTAGAGGAAAAAAATACAGGTACTCTGTATATAAGTTTTGATTCCAGTGGTACTGTTGCTATTAGAGAGGGACTTAGTGACTCAACCCTATGGCATGAGAGACTTAGTCACATGAGTATGAAGGGCATGAAGGAACTTGTGTCAAAGGGAAAACTTCTTGGAGTTCAGAAGATTCATCTTGATATGTGTGAGAATTGTATTATGGAAAAGCATAAGAAATTCAATTTTCTGACAGATGGAAGAATGCTGAGGAAGAACCTGCTTGACTAGGTACATACTGATATGTAGTGGCCTTCTCTAGTTACTTCTCTTGGTGGCTCCAGGTATTATGTTACATTTATTGACAATTGTAGTAGAAATTATGGGTTTATTTTATGAAAAATAAATTTGATTTCTTCGATATATTCAAGAAGTGGGAAGCTCTTGTTGAGACTGAAATAGGTTTGAAATTCAAGTGTCTGAGATCTAATAATGGCGGCGAATATGTTGATAGTGAGTTCAAAGAATTTTGTGCTACACATGGGATTAGGATGGAGAAAGTTATCCTAGGAACACCATAATAGAATGGTGTTGCAGAACACATGAATAGAACTATCAATGAACGTGCGAGGTGTATGAGAATCCATTCAGGGCTACCAAAGATGTTTTGGGCTGATGCAGTTATCACCGTAGTTTATCTGATTAATCAAAGTCCATCAATTCCACTAGGGAATAAGCTACCTGAGGAAGTTTGGAGCGGTAAAGAGGTAAAGCTTTCACACCTTAGAGTGTTTGGTTGTGTTTCTTATGTACATGTTGATTTTGATGATCGCAACAAGCTTGATGCTAAATCAAAGAAGTGCTTCTTCATTTGTTATGGAAGTGAGCAGTTTGGCTATAAGTTTTGGGATGATCAAAACTAAAAGATTATCAAAATTCAGAATGTGATTTTTCATGAGAGTATGATATACAAAGACAAGCCTGATGATAATGTGAAAGAAATAAAGAACTCTGAGATGGTTTATATCGGTATTCGTAAATCTACATCGATTAAGCAGGAAATAGGTATTCTTGTCATTCCGTAGAATGATGATGATAAATCGACCACTGCTCCAGTTGCTCTACGAAGGTCTACTAGAATAGTAAGAGCTCTTCAACGTTATTCTCCTTCTTTACATTATATCTTGTTGACTGATAATAGTGAGCCAAAAAGTTTTGTAGCAGCTAAGCAGGATATGAATGTGAAGAAGTGGGAGTTGGCCATGAAAGAAGAAATGAATTCTTTGATGAAGAACTAGACTTGCGAGTTAGTGAAACTTCCGGAAGAAAAGAAGACATTACACAACAAATAGGTGTATCGGGTCAAGACAAAACATGATGATAGTAAACAATACAAGGCCAGACTTGTTGTGAAAGGCTTTGAACAAAGTATGTCATCAATTATTCCGAAATTTTCTCTCCTGTAGTAAAGTTGCCTACAATCAGAGTGATACTGGGAATTGTGGCTACTGAGAATTTACATCTGGAGTAGCTAGATGTAAAGACAACATTTTTTCATGGTGAATTGGAGAAAGTGATTTATATGCATAATCTGGAAGCGTTCTCAGTACAAGGAAAAGAAAAACTTGTATAAATTGAAGAAGAGCTTGTATGGTATGAAGCAAGTTCCTAGACAGTGGAATCTAAAGTTTGACAACTTCATGATCAGTTCAGGTTACATTAGAAGTGAGCAAGATCATTGCTGCTATTTTAAACGGTTTGATGACTCATATATTATTTTGCTGTTGTATGTCGATGAAATGTAGATTGCAGGATCAAGCATCAAGGAGAATAATAATCTAAAACAGCAGTTGACAAGCCAATTTGAAATGAAGGATTTGAGGAATGCTAAGAAAAATCCTTGGGATGAGAATTACAAGAGATAAAACCAAAGGTACTTTAAAATTTTCTTAATCTGATTATGCGAAGAAAGTTTTGACTAAGTTTAATATGGACAAAGCAAAGTCAGTAGCTATATTCAAGCTGTGTAAAGATCAATCACCTAGAAGTGATGATGAGTGGGAGCAAATGAGTAAGATATTTTATGCTTCTGTTATTGGTTCCCTTATGTATGCTATGACCTGCACTCGACCATATATTGCTCATGCAGTGGGAGTTGTCAACAGGTATATGAGTAATCTAGGAAAGAAGCACTGGGAGGCTGTGAAGTGGATTATGAGATACTTGTGTGGAACTATTGATTATGTGTTGACTTTTACTTCAGGTGAGTTAAAGCTAGAAGGGTTTGTAGATGCTGATTTGGCTGGTGACTTTTGATAGTTACAAAAGCACCACATAAAATGTTTTTACTTTGGGAGGTACTGCTATTTCGTGGGGTTCCAAGCTATAGAAGGTTCTTGCTTTATCTTCTACTGAAACAAAATATGTTTCTATAACAGAAGCTGCAAACGAGATGGAGTGGTTGCAAGAATTGAAGAAAGAGTTTGGAAAAGGAACTAGTAAATGTGTTCTCTACAGTGATTGTCAGAGTGGTAAGAATCATGTTTTCCATTCTAATACTAAAAACATTCAGAAGAGATATCATTATATCCGCCAAGTTCTCAAAGAAGGTTTGTTGAAGCTTGAGAAGATTTGTGGGAATGACAACCCGGCAGATGCTTTGACGAAGAGTGTGACAGTTGGTAAGCTGGAGATATGCAAAGCTTCAGTTGGTCTTCTAGCTTAAAGATGGAGATCAAGGCTGTAGCATGTGGTCATCATTATGGGTTGTCCTGATGTAACTGTTCTGACAGTTTTTTATAGTATCCAAGTGGGAGATTGTTAAGTTTGGATACTATTTGTTGTATTATTATATTATTGGGTTAGTACACTGGGTTGTCTATTGGGCTAGTTAGTGGACACTTTTGTCTTTGCAGTTTTCTATTTATATCTTCTCATATCTCTTGTAAGATGTACAAAAAAATACTGAGTGAAAGACATAGGCATCTTTGGCCAAACCACGTTAAATCTCTGTGTCAATATTTTCCTGCTTTGATTTTTTGTGTTTGTTAATCATATCATTACAGCTAGCAGACCAACTATGACTTCAGTTGTTGTCATGCTTAGTAGCTACTCTATGAGTCTTCTAAACCTGCCTTTTTTATGCAAAGTACAGTTGAGTTGGGTCAATCACACATCGTTTGGTCATTTATAAAAAATGAGGCCTCAATCATGAGCTTGATCCTCAAAAGCACCTACATATTTCTTCTCTTCTTTTGTGTTGAAATTTGCTTAAATGAATAAATTACCCACTTTACTTTACCAATTAGCTTCAAATGGTGATTTAATATTTCTATGTAACATTCACTTGCATTTGAACATGTTTAGGGGTTAGGTTGGAATTGAGTAAATAAGTCTCATTTTATCCTCAAATTTATGTGGCTTATAAATAGTCATTGATTATAGAGAGATCTACCAATAGGTCCCTTGTTATGAAACATTATACCATTCAATCAAAGATTTAAATAAATATACCAATAATTCCTAAATTTTTTGACAAAATTAGTCATACATTCGACCAATATATTGTCCTATATTATAATCTAAACAAACTATGGAGCTCTAGCTCCATCTTCTTTCTTAGTTGCAACCAACACCGTCACTTACGGTCACTATTGTGCCCAAAAATTTCTTACACTGTTATTTGAAAATTATACTAAAAATTTCAAAACCAAAAAACATGGCAAAAACACCCAAGCAAACCTAAAAACCAAAATGAGAGTTGCAGGTAATCCAAAGTGAGGGGGGAATAGAGCCACAAGGAAAGTCGGACCAAAATAAGATTCATTATCAAAATCAAAGGAATTAGTATCCAAGGTGACTAAATAAAAATCTTTGCATATTTAAGAACTCTGAGGAAGAGAAGAGACTTGCCGAACCTAGACGAGAATTAAAAATATTTTGTGACGAATTTTGCGACGACTTTTCCGTCACATATTTCTGACGGAATATTCCGTCACAAATTTGTGAGGGACATTTCATCCCAAAAATCGTAAATTAAAATCAAAACAAATTTAGTCATCACAAGTTCTCAACAACAACGTATTGTAGAGCAGGATCAGAAGATGTATGCGATCTAGCATGATTGCTAGCCAACAACATATGAATCATCAGTAGTTTGCTAGGATGGGAATACGGCCTCCTAGGGATGACTGTGAGGATGATAGGGGACCTATGATGATGATGGTGGTGATGACAAATGATGATGGTTTATGTTTTTATCTTTGTATTTGTGTATTTGGAGCATTATATGTACAAGTATTATAATATTTTATTTTTATATAAAATTTTCTTTATTTTATCCTATATTTTTAATATTACAGGAACTTGTTTAATGCATAAAAAATAATTTCATTTTAAAAAAATATATATTTGTGACGGAATTATAATCTGGCACATAAATTGCACAATAATTTGTGACAAATTATGTGTCCGTCATAAATTTGTGATGGAATAATTCTCACAAATTAGTAATAAAATTATTTTGGTAACTATTTTGTAAGGGAACATTCTGTCACAAAGAGATGAAAATACCGTCACTAAATACTTCTCAAGGAAACGATATATCTGACGGAATTGTTGTCACACACTTGTGACAAAATTATTTTCCATCACTTTTTAAAGACAAAAATTTCGTCACTAAATACGTCTCAAGAAAACAATGTTTGTGATGGAATTTCCATAATAAAATCCATCACTAATTAACCGTTATATATATTTCATCACTAAAAAATTGTCACAAATTTTGTGACGAAATGTTTTTCTTCAGAAATCCGTCACAATTTGTTTTATTGACGGAATTCCAATAAATTATGATGAAATATTCCGTCACAGAAAAATCTATTTCTAGTAGTGTGATTCATGATGAGCTAGGAATCGGATAGCATTGAAATCTATAGAACTTTCAAGTTCTTGGCAAGCTGGAGTCCAACAATGTGAACCTCATATTCTACTTCATTATTGGTGGTTTGGAATCTACACCTCACCGCCTGTTGAACCAAATTCCCATATGGTGATTGCAAGACAATACCCAAACCACTGCCCTTACAATTGCTAAATCCATCAACCCATAATGTCCAGTATTATGTTGGTGGTTGGAACAACTTGCTTCTTCATCACAAGTTTCCTCACCAGGAGTGAAGTCAGTAATAAAGTCAGGTAGCACCTGAGACTTGATGGTTGTTCTTGGCTGATAAGAGATATCATAATCATTGAGCTCAACGGTCCATTTGAGCAACCTTCCTGAAAATTCTGGCTTGTGAAGAACATTTTTCAATGGGAATCTTGTCACCATGGAGATAAAATGACTTTGGAAATATTGCATGAGCTTTTTGGCATCTACTACAAGTGTCAAATCCAACTTCTCCATTTGACTATATCTTGTTTCAAGACTCAATAGACTCATACTCACATAGTATACAAGCCACTATATGCGCCCTCTTCTTCTCTGATCAGAATAGCACTTATGGTAGTCTCTGACACAGCCAAACAAAGATAGAGTTGCTATCTAGTGATGGGTTTTGGCAGTAGTGGTAGTGATATTAGGTACTCTTTTAATTGTTGAAAATCTCACTTAGACTTAGAGGTCCACTCAATGTGGTTGACCTTTTAAGTGTGACGAAAATTAGTCGACGTTAATCTAAAGATTTGAAAATGAATTTGGCTAGAGTTGCTAGTCTCCTTATGGTTATTTGCACATCTTTCACACTCCTTGATGATGGGAGATTAAGAGCATAACAGATCTGATCAAGGTTAGCTTTAATTCCTCTTCGAGTGACTAGGTCCCTAGGAAATTTCCTAATGTCAAGCCAAAGGAGCACTACAACGAGTTCAAATTCATGTTATACTTCAAGAGTAGTTTAAAAGTGTACTGCATATGTTCCAAGTGAGATTTGAGGGACTTCACTAGCATAGCATCTATTTAGACCTCCAAAGAGTCCCCCAACATGCTTGCAAACATTTTATTCACTAACTTTGATAAGTTGAAATCATATTCTTGAGGCCAAATGGCATGACTTTGTAACAATAGATACCTCTATTTGTCATAAATTTTGTACCCTCCTAATCTTCTAGATACATCAAAATATGAATGTACCCAAAAAAAGCATCTATGAAGGACAGGAGTTCATGCCCTATGGTGGCATCTACCATGATATCTATATGTGGCAATAGGAAAAGGGTCCTTTAGAAAAGCCTTATTGAGGCTTGTGAAATCAATACAAACTGTCCACCTACCATTCTTATTCTTTACGACCACTACTTTAGCAAGCTAATCAGGCTACTAAACCTTCCTTTCAAAGCTATTGTCAATCAACTTTTGCACCTCAATATTGATCACCTAATTTCTTTCCAGAGAGAACTTCCTCCTTTTCAGATAAATCGGAGGATAGCTAGGATCGATACATAGCTTGTCTACTACTACCTCAGGATCAATGTTTGCCATGTCTTTATGAGACCGGGTAAAGTAGTGTCAATATCTTGCTAAAAAATTGACTATTTGATTCTTTAACACTGACTCCAGGCGTGCTCCAACAAACATTTCTTTTTTGGAACTCTACAGAGATATGCACTTCATCAAGTTCCTCCATTTATGGTCCAATAGCTGTATAACTAGAGTCTCCATATTGTAGTGGTTATGCCAACTTTTCAGGTTTGTTCATGGAATCCATATAGAAATTCCTTGAAGCCAGTTCTTCACTTAGAACCTCTACCTCGCTAGTATTTGTTGGGAACTTTAGCATTTGATGGTAAGTGAATGACAACGCCCTCATCTCATGAATCCATCGGTGACTAAGTATCATATTGTACGTTAAGGGGCAATATACGACCACAAACATGGTTTTAGTATTTACTCCTCCAACATAGATCGACAGTGCAATCTCTCACATAAAGAACTTAGACTCTCACTAAACCCATACATCATTGTAGGCTGCCTACTAATATGATCCTCATTAGCTTTATCGAGCTTAAGAACAATATGTTGGTAGAACTCCCATCACCAACCAAGATCCATTTCATATAGTTGTTGGCGAGTAGCCTTATTGTCAACAAAATTCATCACTTTATTATTGGCCATAATCAAGTACTGCCCCATTCTACATTCATAATTCATAGCTTCCTAGCAGTTCGATGAACTGCACAATCAGAGACCGCATTAATGAAGTTTTTTTCAAGGGAGCTGCCATCCCAGGTACCTCATTCATCATGGCCTACACTTATTTAGGTGACGAGAGAATTCACTTTCATCATATTCACCATCTGTGGCCTAGTAGTGAGGAGTGAATAATATAGGCATGTCTGTCAAGTATTATGATTGCCCTGTTGTTCAGTGCCTATAGGAGGCGATGGTGAAAATGTGTGCCCATGCTGAAAAGATGTCTCTTCTACAATGAAATGACTACATAAGAAAAGACTCTAAAGGGGGATAACATGTATGGTAGAAACCTGCTTCGGTGTTAATAGTGAAGGCATATAAGGTATGACAGCTCTACCAATTCTTTCCTAAATTTCACTCTCTATAGTTTGTTCCTCCATGAGGTTTTTTTTTTTTACTTCCACAAATTCCAAATGTGTTGTATTATGGTAAAGCTCATACCTCATGGGTGCCAACTGATTCATAATCTCAGCCACATAGGTCAGTGTTTCAGATATGATTGAAAGAGTGTATAACACGATTTCTTCTATAATAAAATTATCAGGGCCCCACGATGGGGGCAAAATATTAGATGTTTGAATCCACAAGTCTATTCATTGGGATGAAAAGACAGTGATCATGGTAGAGACTGGGAAAATAGGGTTAGTGTTTGGTAATAACTGAAGGTATGGGAAATGTTTAAGCTTAAGAATTTGAGAGTGTTTTTTGGATAATTTGGTTCTGGAATCAAAATGTGCATCACCTCTTTGAAGAAAGAGGTGACTATTTATAATGTAAAAGGTTGACCTCTAGAAGTTTCATTTGCTAAATATAGTAAAGTCTTTATAAGTCCTCTACCACTACGACAAGAGCTAATTCTCATTAAGTCATGAGTTTAGGTATTGAATCATATTTATTTTATATTTTGATACAATATAGTTAAAACTTAAAATTACAATATATTTAATTTAGCACTACAATTATAGGTATGTGTTGAATCTTATAAGGCAAGTAAAGAATAGGTCTCTCACGAGACTCTAGTCTAGTTGAGAATTGCTTCTCCAAGATGGCGAGAATGGCTTATCCTTTCTCATTGCATAATAACATAAACCATTATAGAGACAACTCCACTACTTATAAGTACCAATCAATGTAACCCTACTCCTAATTAGACTCAATCATCCCCACAATCAAGGACTCTTATTATAGAAGGACTACAAGAATAAACCATACCAAAATAAGGTAATTAACTAGTACTCTCCAACTGCTTTTTTCACCATGATCTTAGACCTTCATACACGATTATACGCGTTCTTGAGTAAACGGACTTGATCATGCTTATCAAACCCCCCCTCTTGGACACGATCTTTGTTCGCAAGGTTGACATTTTGAAACTGCTGCTTCATCGGAGCAAAATCCTCCCACGTTGTATCCTCTACTGCCAACGTCTCCTATTGAACCAACAATAGGCTCGGTGACTGCAGTTAATTCCAAACTACCACTCTTTCTCTACAACGCATTGACAACCATATTTTCACACCCCGATTGGTACACAATATCAAAATCAAAGCCCATCAATTGCGCGATAAACTATTGTTGTTCAGGCATGAAAATTAGTTGTTCTAATATATGCCACAGGGGCTGTTGATGAGTCATAATTCAGAAGCGTTTTCCTAACAACCACGGTCAACAGCTCTCTCGCATAACCAACTAGCCTTTTTTATTGGGTCCTAATGCTTTACTGATGTAGGCCGATGGCCTCCCCTTTTTAACTAGGACCGCCCCAATTCCAACATCGCTTGCATCGGTATGAACTTCAAACGCTTCCTCAAAGTTGGGCATAGCTAAGACCGGAGTAGTGGTCATGGCTATTTTTAATTTTTTGAACATTGCTTCCTCATCACTCATCTATTCAAAGTCTCCTTTTTCAACATCTCAGTCGATGGTCTAGCAATCAGCCCATAGTGTTGCACAAACTTTCGATAATAGTCCATAAGAAAAAAAATTCTTGTTGCTTCGTCACCGACTTTGGCTTGGGCCACTTGATCATGGTTTCAATTTTTTTTGGTCCACCATCACTTCCTGATTAGAAATTATATGGCCCAGATATTCTACCTCTTCCTTTGCAAATTGACACTTGGATGGCTTGATGAAATATGCATGCTTCACTAAAATTTCAAATACTATATGCAAATGCTATAAATGGTTGCCCCATGACTTAGAGTGAATCCGTATATCATAAAAAAAAGAGCACAAAGTTATGTAGAGGTGGTCCAAAGATAGTGTTCATGGCATGTTGAAAAGTGGAGGGAGTGTTGCAAAGTCCGAAGGGCATTACCATGTATTCATAGTGTCCACTATGCTTTTGAAACTCTGTTTTATGTATATCGTCAGGGTGCATTCAAATTTGGTGGTACCTGGCCCTTAAATTTGACTTTGTAAAATACATTGCTCCTTCTAACTCATCAAACATATCATCCATTGTGGGAATCAGAAACCTTTCCTTTATTGTGGCATTGTTTAATGCGTGATAATCCGTACAAAATCTCCACAAACTATCATTTTTCTTTACAAGAAGAATTGGTGATGAGCATGAGTTGTTTCTTGGTCTAATCAACCCATGGTTCAACATCTCTTTGATCTGCCTCTCAATTTCCATTTCCTGGAAATGACCATAGTGATATGGTGCGACATTAATTGTTGAATGTTCATCCTTTAGTGGTATGCGATGATCGAATGGCCTACTTGGAATAAGTTCTTTAGGTTCCACTGTAACCTTAGTATACTCATCCAATAAGGTTTGTAGCTCACTTGGTCTACCCATCTCACTTTACTCTTTCGATGCAACAAATTCGGTTGTTACCATAATTGCATAACACTGTCAATTGCCGTTATTTCTTTGTCCATGGTAGATAAATCGACCTTAGTGGGTTCCTTTCTTGAAGATTCCATAATCTTAACCTATTGATTTCCCATTTGAAACTCCATAGTCATTCGACCATAATCTGGAATAACACAACCAATAGTAGCCAACTATTGTACTCCTAAAACTACGTCTAACCCGGTTAATGGAACTACAAATAGATCCACCTTTAGGGTAATACCTTGTACTCACATATGAACATCTTGAAATAATTATGAACACCCCAAGTTTTTCCCATTCACTACTCGTACCTCAAATGTTTCAATTGTCGCAGAGGTTATTCCCAACCTTTCTGCCACTCTTGTATTAATGAAATTGTATGTCGACCCATTGTCTATTAAGGCCATCTATTTTTAATATAAGTTCAACTTGCATTGCCTTATGGTCTTAAATTCTCGTCAGTGTGTGCATGGACAGTAGAAATTCATCCTTAGTCTCGCTTTCGCTTTATTCATCTTCTCGTATATCTTTGTCATTAATTACTCCTGGTGGTTCAGTCAAGAAAGCTTGTGCTACTATGCATTTATGTTCTGGGGTGAATTTTTCATTACAATTGAAACATAACCCATTCTATCTTCGTTTCTGCATCTCCTCCCATGATAATCGTTTGACCACATTGGTTGACTGCTTCATACCCATGGCCATATTGCCCTCTATTCGTGGCAACACAATAACTCAATCTTTTCCATAAAGTTAGCTTGCATATAAGCAATTATCGTGCATGTTGACTATCAGCATTATCTCCTCTCAATCATTATCAACTATCTTGATTACAACCTTATCATATCAGTTGTAACCATATATATAACATACACCATAACTACATAGTGTGATGTACAACCTATATATATTGAGTTGATGACTCATCAAATGATATAGAGAAAATACATTTCTACATCGTATTGGACTAGGTTCCATCTTTCTATTCCTCTGTTTTCCTGGCCTTTCTTCTTCTCTTCTATGGCTTCCTCCGCTCACTCCTCTCCCAACACTTCTCACTTTTACAAACTTGATGACTCCAATCTTGTTTGGGTGCGCCAACTCAAACCTTAACACATTGGTCAAGATCTCTGCAATATGTCAATGGCTCCTCTATTGCACCTTCTCCTAGCATTCTTCCTACCTATGAAACCAACCCTACTAAACATGTTTCTAATCCTGCTTACAAAGCCTGGCTATAAAAGGACCAAGCTACTGTGAGCCACCTTAGTTCCACCCTCACTCAACCCATGATTTCTCTCACTGTTGGCTGTGAAATTGCCAAACAACTTTAGGATTACCTTCAACTTCATTTTTCTCAAAAATCTGTGGCTAGCTCTACTTATTTGTGCATGCAACTTTATGAATTGGAATGAGTCTCTCGCTCCATTGATAATTACCTTCAGCATGCCAAATCATTGTCTGATGCTTTCATTTCCATTAACAAACCTATGGATCTAGTTAAGTTCATTCTTCTGACATTTGGTAGCCTCAACAATGATTATATGATGCTTTTTACAACACTTTTGAGAAAAGAAACTCTTCCTTCGTTTCTAGAACTTTGGTCCAGCATCCTTGCCTTTGATGCTCAACTTTCACCCACTGCCGCCTCAGCCCCACATCATGCTCTTCTCTATCAAGGTCACTCATCTGGTTCCACTTTTGGCCTATGTTGGCAAGGCAACTAGAGTGAGGTCCCACCCAAGGAGTATGGCATCCCAACTCTGGTCGACGTCATAATCGTGGGCAATGAAATAATCAATATGGCACCTCTCAGTACCATGGCAATCCTTCCTATGAGTACCTCCACCACGTGGACCAATAATACTGTGGCCCACAGTCGGCCTACTTGGCCTAGGTCCACAATGGTGTTCCAATAGCCCTTTTTCCGGTGCTCACATTACTTATCCTACTCATCTGACGTGGTATCCTGACACCGACACCACACACCACATGACCAATAATTTGACCCCTCTTGTCAACCCCTAACCACCTACTCGTAGCTCCTCCATTTTCATGGGTAATGGTGATTCTATGGATATTTTCACACTTGTACCCACTCTTTATCTCTCGGCTCTACTCAATTTCATCTCTATAATGTTTTTTGTATTCCTGACATTCGCATGAATCTCCTCTTCGTTGCAAATTTTACCAAAGATAATGCTGTCAAGTTTGTTTTCACTCTAGATTGTTATCAAATTTGTGATCTCTTCACTAATCATTTACTTTTTTAGGGCCCATATGAGGTTGGCTTGTATCCTCTTTCTACGTCTCCTACTCAACCTTCCACTCCACCTCAAGTTTTGTCCATAACTCACTCCACAATTTGGAATAATAGTCTTGGTCATCCATTGTCTCTTATTTTTTCCCATAGTTGTTCAAGCCTAGGAATAAAATTTTGTTATCCCAAATTAGCTTGTAAGAGTTTTCTGCTTATCAGATCAACTCAGCTACCATTTGATTTCACACAGCATTTGGTTCCTTATTCTTTCTGTTATGAGTTATAAGGTTAGTTTGGGTATGTCCGGTTATTGGTGTATTTGTGTTTGTAGTTGTGTTTGCGCTTACGAAATACAAAGGAGAATGGTGTGTTTCTCTCTATTGTTCCATGTCTTCTCTTCTCTCTATTTTGGTATTTCTTAATCTATTTCTTCTATATGTTGCATTTCTTTTCTTCTTTGTCTGTTGCGTTTTTGCTTTGCTTGTTGCTTTTTTAGGTGTTTTTTTTGTGAACTAGTTTCTTGGTTAATATCTCTAATTTATGTTGATTGCAAAGTCCGGATAGTAGACCTCCTGCCCAGATGTGTAGTGTTGTTTGGCATCAAGCGCACCTTGCTGTCCGGATTGGACCGTGATCAGAGCTGCGCGTAGTCCTCACGCGCCGCATTTCAAAATGTAAGGTTCTTTGAATTTGTGTCTAAGGAACTGCCACAATAGTTATCCTTTACTTATTTCTTGCCCTTCAGTTATTGGGTCTTTGATGTGGAGTTGATTTTCCCACTTTCATGTTATGGGTCTTGGCTGGTTTTTAAGTTTTGAGCAAGGAAGGTTGGTTTCTTTGAAATTTCAATTCTATTTTTTATCTGTTTTAGCTCCAATTGGTAGTTGGCTGTGGTTCCAGTCTTACATTTTAGTTAAGATACATTCTTGGTTTCACTTTTGTGGTTTATTACTAGATGTTGGCCACTTGGCCTCTTATTCATCATTAGTGAGGAGGACAAGGAAGTTGTTACTGAGATGGTGGCCATGTCCACCAAGCTTACGGATCAAAAACTTATTGGCTTTAATTATCAACAGTGGCCGAAGATTGTGTTGATTGCTTTTAGACGAATGGAAAAAAATGATCATCTTGTCGATACCCCTTCTTATTCTACTAAACATGCTACTAAAAATAAGTTGTGGATGCGTGATGATGCACGTCTCTATGATGAATTACTGAATTCTATGGACTCTAAGGTCTCTAAGTTGGTGACTCATTGTGATACTATGAAACAAATATGGGAGTATCTCGATGTTTTGTATTCTCGGAAGAATGATATGAATTGGTTGTATGATGTGGCTCTGTCCTTTTTTTCGACCCGAACAGAAGGACATTCCTTTGGGTGATTGTTTTGCTTCTTTCAAGAAAGTTTATTAGGAGTTTAATTCCTTGATGGCTTTAGACCTTGATCTTGAGAAGAGAATCCAACAGCGAGAGAAGTTGGCGATTATTGCCTTTCTTAATCTGAGTATGAATCGGCACAATCGCAAATTATTGCTAGTTGGGAGAGGTTTCTTACTGAGGATTTTTCTCGGGTTAATCTTTTGGTTAGGCTTACTTCTTATTCACCAGATGTTGCCGAGAGGTCTGGTCTGGTTGGTCATGTCTTCTCTGATGTGAGTGGGGAACGTGGTGGACGTGGCACAGATGTCAAGTTTACTTGTTACCATTGCAGTGGAGTGGGCCATACTCATGATAGATGATGGAAGTTGATTATATAGACACTTTCTCTTCGATTGCTAAGTTTATGTTCGATTACTTATCTCTCTTGCTGCCATTTTTGGCTGGCCTTTACATCAATTGGATGTGAAAAATGATTTCCTTCATGGTAATCTTTATGAAGGGGTTTATTTGGAGCAACCACCAGGGTTTGTTGCTCAGGGGGAGTTTGGTATGGTGTGTAAGTTGAAGAAGTCGTTATATGGTTTGAAACAGTCCTCTTGAGCTTGGTTTGGTCAATTCTCTGAAGTTGTGCACAAGTTTGGGTTAAAGAGATCTGAAAAAGACCACTCTAGTGCAAAGAATATTTTGTTAGTGGTGTATGTGGATGATATAGTAATTATAGGAAACAATGGTGATGGTATATCCTCATTGAAGACGTTCTTGCAACGTCACTTTTAGACTAAGGACCTAAGCCCTCTATGATACTTCTTAGGCATAGAAGTCGCCCGATGTCGGCGTGGGATATTCTTGTCCCAAAGGAAGTATGTTATGGATCAATTACAGGATACTGGAATTAGTGGTGCGAAGCCCTGTGACTCTCTTATGGTCTCTAGGGCGAAACGTTACCTTGATGAGGATGATGCGTTTGATGATGCTAAGCGATATCGACGTCTTATGGGAAAATTGAATTATCTTTGCGTGACTCGTCGTGATATAGCATTCTCAGTGAGCATGGTCAGTCAATTGATGTCTAATCCTTGGGTCCCTCATTGGGAGGCTCTCTTAAGGGTGATCCAACTCGGGGTTTGCTATATGCAAATCGTGATCATGTGAATATTGAAGCATTTTTTGATGCTAATTGAGCGGGCTCCCCGTTTGATCGGAAGTAGACTGTTGGCCACTGCATGTTTGTTGGTGGCAATTTGATTGGTTAGAAGAGTAAGAAGCAATCTGTGGTGGCCTGGTCTACTGCTGAGGTAGAATATAGGGCTATGGCTCACACTGCAAGTGAGATATGTTAAGTAAGACAATTAATTCATGAATTGGGGCATATTCCATCGAAAGGAACTCAGTTATGGTGTGATAATCAAGCTTCTATTCATATTGCGTATAACCCTATTTTCCATGAGAGAACTAAACACATTGAGGTAGATTGTCATTTTGTGCGTGAGATGGTGCAATTGAAGAAGGTTGGGTTGAAGCATGTGAGGACTCACGATTAGCTAGCTGATATTTTCACTAAGGCTCTAACAGGTGTCTGGGTTGACTTCATCTGTAACAAGCTGGGCATGACCAACATCTATGCTCCAGCTTGAGGGGGAGTGTTATGAGTCATAAGCGTAATTTGGGTATTTCTGGTTATTGGTTGTGTTTGCAGTTGTGTTTGTGAAAGACATACGAAATACAAAGGATAATGGTAAGTTTCTCTCCATTGTGCCATATCTTCTCTTCTCTCTATTCTAGTCTTTCTTAATCTATTTCTTCTACACTTTGTATTTAATCCATTATGATGTTTGGATGTCTCATGTTGTTTCCGTAAGTGGATTTCGTTATTATGCCTTATTCACTGATGAATACACTCGTTACTCTTGGATTTACCCAACGCGCAACAAATCTGAGGTTCCCCATCATTTCCAAATCTTTGTAGCCATGATCCAAAATCATTTCAACACCACCATCAAATTTCTTCAAAGTGATAATGGTACGGAGTATGTCAATCATGCCTTCACTCATTTTTGCCACAAAATGAGAATACAACAACGGTTTCTTGTCCCCACACACCTCAACAAAATGACCTTGCCGAACAAAAACACCCCGACATAGCTACCATACTTCATACTCTTCTTGTTTCCTCTTTGGTACCTCAACAATTTTGGGGTGAAGCCGCCCTCACTACTGTACATCTCATCAATATTCTCCACACTTTGGTTCTTCAATGGGAGTCCCCACATTTTTTACTCTTTCTCAGTTCACCCTCTTACTCTCACCTCCGTGTTTTTGGATGTTCTTGTTTTGCCTTTCTTGGCTCCTACACTCCACAAAAACTCTCAAGTCGAACAATTGAATGTGTTTTTATAGGATACAGTCCGAGCCACAAAGGGTATCATTGTATCTATCCATTAACCGATCGGGTCTACATATCCCGTCATATTAATTTTTGAGAAACTAATTTTCCTTTTTTGTAGACAAAAACCACTCGCTTCACTGAATCGGACAACACTATGGTGCCCCTACCCATGCTTCCTTCTTCTCGACCAATTTCTCCAAACCAACATTTGCCCAGCCCCGAACAATGTCCTTTAGCTCCTCTGCAACCCCTGCTGTCGAGCCCACCTTCACCGAGTTCTCAATCCACCATACCTACCTCATCACTAAGTCCCCCAACCAACGACGATCATCATCTGCCAACTCAACAACTACCAACTAGAACCTCCCTTGTCATACCTGTGACCCATACATAACACAATAAGCCTTTCCCAGTTGACCATCTTGTCCCCTTGTCCACCAATGACCCTTCTTATCCCCTTGTCCACCAATGACCCTTCTCCCACAGTACCCGAAGCTGTCCACTTAACTCATGCATGGTCACTAGATCTCGAGCTGATAAAACGTGCCCAAAATAACATTCAGATGGCACCATACGGTATCTTATCCCTCAATCTCTTATGAGCACCATTAATGATTTTGAGCCTACTTGTTACACTCAGGCTGTAAAAACACCCTCATTGGTGTGCCGCGATGACTGAGGAGATCACTTGTTTCTCCTTCCTCTAATCACAAGGCGGTTGAATGGAAATGGGTATTTCGTGTCACATGCCATTTAGATGGCACCATTGATCGTTACAAAGCAAGGCTGGTTGCCAAGGGCTATCACCAACAACACTGGATCGACTACATCGAAACATTCAGCCTAGTCATCAAAACAGCCACAATCCGCACAGTTCTCAGTATTACTGCTTCACAAGGCTGGTCCATTCGAAAACTTGATGTCAAAAATGCCTTCCTTCATTGTTTTCTACAAGAAGATGTATATATGACTCAACCACCCGGTTTCGTTGATCCAATGAAGCCCAATTTTGTCTACAAACTCCACAAAGCTTTGTATAATCTCAAGCAAGCTCCTAGAGCATGGTTCACAAGGTTTAGTACCTTTCTACTTGCTACTGGCTTCACTCAAAGTATTGCCGACTCCTCACTATTTATTTTTCGTCGTGGAGCTCACTTGATTAACCTTCTTCTCTACATCGATGATATTGTTGTAACTGGTTCTAATGATATACTATTTACATCATTCGTCAATGCTCTTTGAAGGGGATTTGACATCAAAGATCTTGGCTCTCTTCACTATTTTTTTGGATCTCCAGGTCACGGCTCACACCAACAAGCTTCACATTACACAACTTAAATATGCTCATAATATTCTCCGCAAATTTGATATGCTTCACAACAAGCCCACTACCACTCCATGGCCACCAAGTAGTGTCTCTCGACCCATAATGGCATCCTCCTTAAAATTCCTTCTGAGTATCGTGAAATTGTGGGCTGTCTCCAGTATCTCACTATCACCCATCTGGACATCACCTATGTTGTCTGTTAGAACATAAAGCGACATCGTTTCATTTATGTTATTATTCTTTATGTAATTGTTTACTTTAATCCTTCTTAGGGTTCTGCTGTAAGCCACATATAAATAAGATTAGTAAGACTCTGTAGCCTCATTCATTGAGGAAGACTACTGAGAGTTGTCCAGCAAAATTCATCTGCTTATATCCTTTCATTTTTTTAACTTGGTATCAGAGCATCGATGGCCGACAGCCGCACCACCGATCCTGAAAATCTCAATTCCTCCGAGAACTCTGAAAAGAGAGACCAAGGAGACCACGGATCTTCTCTTATGACTCCTAAAAGCAAAGAAGTGTCCAAAGAAGTGTCTATTGGCTCAGTGCTCCCTAGTGTGACAAACTTTCCCAAAATTTCAGGGCACCAAGGTAACCCACTTGGATCTTATTGCTCTATCAAATTGTATCATGAAAACTACCTCTTGTGGAAGAACTTAGTTCAACCGGTTATTCGTGGAAGCCGACTGTGGGGCTTCATCACTGGAACCAAACCATGCCCAACTGAGTTTGTGTCTACAGATGCTAACGAAGAAGGGAATGGTGAACTTGTTCCAAATTCTGAATATGAAGAATGGGTCGTGCAGGACCAAATTTTGCTAGGTTGGCTCTACAACTCCATGGACACGGATGTTGCTGCGGACGTCATGGGGTGTGAGACTTCAAAGGAACTTTGGGATTCCATTCGGGATGTCTTTGGCATCAAGACCAAGTCTAACATAAATTACTACAAAGGAGAGTTTCAGAAATTGACTAAAGAAGGTAAAACGATGTCTGAATATCTTAAGACAGCTAAGAGACTTGCTGATAATCTTGCATTGGCCGGCAAACCAGTTGCATTAGAAGATTTGGTTCAGCAAATTCGCTCTGGTCTTGACTCATTGGAGTATAATCCAGTCGAGTGTCAGATTTAGGAGAAGGATTACATTAGCTGGGTTGATCTACAAGCTAAGTTGCTTAGTTTTGATAAGCGACTGGAACAACTAAATTCTAGAATCTCCTCCCTCACGTTGGGCCAAGCGTCAGCTAATTTTGCTGGGACCCGAAATTTTGGTAACCAATCTGGAGGACGTCGAGGCTCTGGGCCTTCTCAAGGGACCCGAAATGGAAACAATTTCAACAATCCAAATCGAAACCATGGCAATCAAGGGGGACGATTTCATAGAGGCCGAGGCGGTAGAAGTAATAACTCCAAGCCCTTGTGCCAAGTTTGTGGCCGGATCGGTCACACAGCTGTAAAATGTTATTATCGATTTGATGAAGCTTACCAAGGGACACCACCAGGTCAACAAAGAGAAAATCACATGAACTCTTCAACTGCCTATATAGCTGGTCCTGAGAGTGTTGCTGATCCGGCTTGGTATGCTGATAGTGGAGCCAGCACTCATGTTACTGATGATGTTGGACATCTTGGACAACAAACTGAGTACAATGGTAATTCTCTTCTAACTATTGGTAATGGTGCTCAACTGTCTATTGCACATATAGGGAGTTCCATTTTACATACACCTACTAATGGAGCTTTGTTCTTAAAAAATATTCTTCATGTTCCTGCCATCAAGAAAAACTTGATTAGTATTTCACAACTTGCTGCCTTCAATAATGTTCTTGTTGAATTTGACTCTCATGGTTGTGTTGTTAAGGACAAGGCAACGGGAACACCTCTTCTGCACGGGAAGCTTGAGAATGGGCTGTACCGGCTTGACATTTCACGCCTCAAATCATTGTTTTCTGCTCCTTCGGCCTTCACCAAACCCCTGATCAGCCGTGCCTTTTCTTCTTCTGCTTATGTAGTTCAACCTACTAGTACTAAGTGTTTAAATTCCCTAAGAGAAGTGTGGCATAGGAGGTTAGGCCACCCCTCAGCTAGAACTCTTACTCAAGTACTGAAACGTTGTAATCAAAAGTTGCCTATTAATGAGAAACAATATTTTTGTGATGCTTGCCAATATGGTAAATCTCATCTTTTGCCTTTTAAATTATCTAGTTCTCGTGCCTCCCATCCCCTTGAGCTTGTGCATTCTAATTTATGGGGTCCTTCCCCTATTGTTTCCGCTCAAGGCTTTAAATATTACATTCACTTTGTTGATGACTTTAGTCGTTTTACTTGGGTCTTTCCTTTGAGAAGTAAGTCTGATGCTTTCAACGCTTTTTTTCAATTCAAAACTTTAGTAGAAAATCAGCTTGATAGAAAAATCAAGTGTCTTCAAACTGACATGGGGGGTGAATACCAAGCTTTTCGTGATTTTGTTAAGCAACAATGCATTGTTCTTAGGCACTCCTGTCCTTTCACTTCAGCCCAAAACGGTCATGCGGAAAGGAAACATCGACACATTGTTGAAATGGGACTTACTCTTCTAGCTCAATCTCATATGCCTCTTAAATATTGGCCTGAAGCATTTCAAACCTCTGTGTTTCTCATCAACCGGCTTCCTTCCCCTGTCCTTGACAATATTGCTCCCATTCAAAAATTCTTCAACACTATTCCAGATTATCTCTCCCTTAGAGCTTTTGGATGTGCATGCTTCCCTTGTCTCCGTCCCTAACAAACTCACAAGTTTCAATTCCATACAATCAAGTGTGTTTTCCTTGGATATAGTGATGCTCACAAAGGTTACAAATGTATCAGCTCCATTGGCCGAATTTATATTTCTCGGCATGTTGTTTTTAATGAGTTAGAGTTTCCCTTTCGAGCTGGTTTTCTCAATACCACTTGCCCAGAATCTACAACACTAGTTACCTCACCTACTGAGTTCCTTCCCTTGTTTCCCTCATTGGTTTCTTTACCAAGTGACACCAACTCTCCAAGCAGGACAGCTCAATCTCCTACTTTTCCTGCAGTAGTTGCTCCCATTGCTGAGCCCCTATCAACGCCACCATCTGCTGTCATGAGCCCGTCACCAGCAAGGGCCCTTTCTTCGCTGCGCAAGGATAGTTCTTCTACTGATTCAGGTTCTCCTAATGGTATTACTTCACTCCACCTACTAGTCCTCCCATTGATCATGCCTCTTCTTTGCCTCAAGCAAGTTCTACTCCACAGCCAACCAATTCTATATGTGAAGGTACTGGACATCCAATGGTGACTCGTGCAAAATTGGGTATTCACAAGCCTAAGACATATCCTAAAGAATACCAATTGTACTCAGTTTCTAAGCTGCCCGAGACACCAGTGGAGCCAACCTCCACACAAGATGCTTTCAAATCTAAGGTGTGGTTTGCTGCCATGCAAGAAGAGGTAACAACTCTTAAAAATAACAAGACTTGGGTTCTTGTTCCTTACTCACCATCTCAGAATCTAGTGGGAAATAAATGGGTGTATAAAGTGAAATTAAATTCAGATGGAAGTTTTCAGCACTGTAAAGCCAGACTAGTGGCGAAGGGGTATACTCAAACTCCTGGCATTGATTTCTCAGAGACTTTTAGTCTAGTGGTCAAAGCTTCAACAGTCAGAATTGTTCTGACTCTTGCAGTTTCTCGAAATTGGGTGGTGAGACAACTTGATATAAACAATGCGTTCTTGAATGGGAGTCTTCAAGAACTTGTATATATGCAGCAACCCGAAGGGTTTGTGGATTCGTCTAAGCCTAACTATGTCTGCAAACTGAACAAGGCTCTATATGGCTTAAGGCAAGCTCCCCGTGAATGGTATGATAAACTCAAAACTACCTTGTGTCATTGGGGCTTCTGGAACTCAAAGTGTGATTCTTCCCTTTTCTTTTACAAGGACCAGGTTCAGATTATTATCCTCCTCATTTATGTTGATGACATAATTGTGACAGGGAGTCATTCTGGTTCTTTGCAAAAATTTGTTCATAAATTACATCATACGTTTGCTTTGAAGGACATGGGAGATCTTCATCACTTCTTGGGTATTGAGGTTAGACGAGATGTCACTGGGATGTATCTCACTCAAACTCAGTATATTGAAGATTTTTTGAAAAAGGCAGGGATGGAGAATACTAAATCGTGTCCTACTCCAGCAGTAGTTGGAAGGTCCATGTCTATTCGTGATGGAGATCTTTTGAAAAATCCAACTATTTATCGCAGACTTATTGGAGGCTTACAGTATTTGACTAACACAAGACCAGACATCTCTTTCATTGTCAATAACCTTAGTCAATTTCTTCATGCCCCAACTACTACTCACTGGTCTGCGACTAAAAGAGGGTTGAGATATTTACAAGGTTCCAAGAACATGGGACTGCATGTAAAGCCGTGTACACGATTGAGTCTGCAAGGATTTTCTGATGCAGATTGGGCATGCTGTGTTGATGATAGAAGGTCGACCGCAGGCCATTGTGTTTATCTTGGGGACACCTTGGTCTCATGGTCTTCAAAGAAGCAACATGTTGTTGCTCGATCTAGTGCCGAATCGGAGTATAGAGCCTTAGCTCAGGTATCTTGTGAGCTGTCTTGGATTGAAGCTCTACTGCATGAACTCTCTTTTAAATGCTTCACGGTCCCCATCAGCTGGTGTGATAATCTCAGTGCTAGCGCCCTAGCATCTAATCCGGTTTACCATGCCCGAACGAAGCACATTGAGGTGGATATTCATTTTGTTCGAGACAAAGTTTTAGCTAAACGTCTGGATGTCCGATATGTTCCCTCTCAGGATCAAATAGCTGATTGTTTAACAAAGCCCATATCTCACTCTCGATTCCTATGGTTCAGAGACAAACTTGGAGTGGTCGAACGACCTCTACCGCTCACAAGTTTGCGGGGGAGTGTTAGAACATAAAGCGACATCGTTTCATTTATGTAATTATTCTTTATGTAATTGTTTACTTTAATCATTCTTAGGGTTCTGCTGTAAGCCACATATAAATAAGATTAGTAAGACTCTGCAGCCTCATTCATTGAGGAAGACTGCTGAGAGTTGTCCAGCAAAATTCATCTGCTTATATCCTTTCATTTTTTTAACTGTCAATATGGTGGTTCAGTTTATAAGTGCTCCCACAACCACTCACCTAGCAGCTGCCAAACGAATTCTCCGCTATGTCAAAGGTACTATTAATCATGGACTTCAGTTCTCTGCACAACCCTCTCTTCTCCAGATTCATGCATATTTGGATGCCGACTGGGCTTGGTGCCTAGACTCACGCAGGTCCACCAGTGGGTATTTAATTTACTTTGGCATTAATCTTATCTCATGGTGTTACAAGAAGCAACCTATTATTTCTCGATCAAGCGCCGAATCCGAGTATCGCTCCTTGCCTCATACATACGCAGAGACAACCTAGCAAGGATATTTGCTTCATGAGCTTGGAAGTTTTCCAACCTATCCAGTTACCTTATATTGTGATAATCTCCGTGCCACATACATGGCTATCAATCCTATCTTTCATGTAGAACTCGACACATCGAACACGATTATCATTTTGTTAGAGAAAAAGTCTCCCTTGGAAGTCATCGTATCAGATTCATCCCTTCCATTGATCAATCTCCAAACTTGCTCACCAAGCCTCTCCGCAAAGCACGACATCTTCTCCTGCATACCAAACTTGTCCAGCCTAGCTCGTCCAGTTTGAAAGGAGGTATTAGTGACAACACGGCAACTCAATCTTCTCCACAAAGTTTGCTTGCATATCCGCAATTACCGTGCATGTTGACTATCAACATTATCTCCTCTCAATCATTATCAATTATCTTGATTATAGCCTTATCATATCAGCTGTAATGTACAACCTATATATATTGAGTTGATGACTCATGAAATAATATAGAAAAAATAGATTTCTACACCCACAGTTTCATTCTTTCTTTCAATTCCTTCACCTCCACCCAGGGGCGGAACATGGGCTGGGCTAGGGTGGGCTGTAGCCCGGGCTAAATTTTTGAAATTTTTTTAGTACATATACATATATAACTCAGCCCAATATATCAGCCCGGTCTATATTCATCAGTCAGCCCGCTTGGCACTTGCTACAAGCCTACCAGCCCATCAGCCCATCAGTGATCAACCCATCCCTAACTTAGTAACTCAGGCACTCAGCCCTGCCCCTCAGCCCTGCTCCCCTGCCTCTCAGTTCTCACTTCACTTCTCACTGAGACACCGACAAGGCTACAAGCGACAAGCCTACAACCAGCAAGCAGCAACGGAGCCTCTGCCAGTCCGTCTCTCTCTCCGCCCGCGGCCCGCCCCTTGCTCAGCCTTCAGCGGTTCAGCCCGTCACGGCGTCACCGACTCACCGTGACCGGTCACTCCTCCTTCAGCCTTCAGGTGAGGTTATTTACTTATTTAATTTTCTTGTTTAATTTTTATTTAATTTGTTATTTACTTATTTAGTAATTGTTAATTGTTAGTTGTTAGCTGTTAATTGTTAGTTTTATTTGTTTTATTTGTTATTTGTTCAACCTCCAGATATAGCCTAATAGCCGGCACCCTGGTAGCTCCAATTGGACAAATTTCCAATTTCTACAATTCTTTCTGTTGGCTGTTGCTGCTGTCTGTTGCTGCTGTTTGTTGTTGTGCTGCAGCCTCAATTGGCTATTTTTAGGTAACTTATTTCTAAACATATATTATGAATTTTAGTCTAGTGTTTTACTTTTTAGGGTGTTGATTGTTGAAATTTAAATTGAGAAGTTGAGGGAGAATGAATGTGCAATTGGTAGATCCCGACTCATGGACCCATATTTATGTTGGTGGGTGATGAGTGTGAGGGATAATTGGTTGAATTATGTGTGCTTGTTGATTGTATATTTCATATTTGCATTTGCATATGAATTGTTTTGTTTAATTTGATATATGTTAATAACTTAATGTTCACTCATATAACAATCTAATAGGTTTTAAACTATCATGGAAACTCAAGGAAACAAGAGAGGAAAAACTATTTTTTCATTCTTTAAGCCAAGGGAACCTACATCAATAAGTCAGGGCCCTAGGGAAGCCAATCTTGACATCTCAAATAGTACCGACGAACATCCTTCGAAATCTCAAAGAGTTGAAATTGATCTTAGCTCTCTTGAACGTGATCCGGGCACACGTGTTCCGATATGGCAACATCCTGTTAACCAAAGGGATGAAATTAGGCGAGCTTATATAAAAATGGGGCCATATCAACCTAATTTGCCTGTGTACCCGCGAACCGAAACAGGACAGCAATATCGCCGATTTAATTCCTCTTGGTTTAATCAATTTCCGTGGATAGAGTACTCTCCTTCAAATGATGCAGTATTTTGCTTTCCATGTTTTCTTTTTGAAAACAAGAAGGCTCATTACCCTGCATTTACTATCGAGGGGTTTAGAAGTTGGAAGAGAGTAAATGATGGGTCTAGATGTTCATTTCTTATGCATGTGGGAGGTCCCACTTCACCACATAATAATGCTGTTAGTTCTATTGATGCTTTGATGAAGGTTACTCAGCATATTGATAGAGTGATGAACACACAATCTTCAGAAGAGGTGCAAAAGAATCGGTTGCGTCTTAAGGCAACAATTGAGAGTGTTCGATGGCTTAGTATGCAGGCATGTGCTTTTAGAGGTCATGATGAATCCTCAACTTCCATTAATCAGGGTAATGTAATAGAGATGATAAGGCTTATGGGAAGAATGAATGTCGAGATTGATGATGTTGTCTTAGAGAAAGCTCCAAAAAATGCGAAATATACTTCACCGATGATTCAGAAAGAGATTTTGCATATTATTGCTAATAGAGTGAGAAATAAAATTCGCCAAGAAGTTGGGGATGCAAAATTCTGTATTCTAGTTGATGAAGCCAAAGATATATCCAGCAAAGAACAAATGGCTATTGTCTTGAGATTTGTTGATGTCGATGGTTTTTTGAAAGAGCGTTTTTTTGCCATTGTGCATGTTACAGATACCACTGCTTCAACACTTAAGAAGGAAATTTCTGATGTCTTGGGTCAACATGACTTACAGATTTGTGATATGCGAGGTCAAGGGTATGATGGTGCTAGCAATATGCGTGGCGCATGGAATGGTTTGCAGGCTCTGTTTTTGAGAGAGTGTCCATATGCATATTATGTGCATTGTTTTGCCCATCGATTGCAACTATCACTAGTTGCTGCTGCTGAAAAGGAGATTTCAGTTTGGTTGTTCTTTTCAAAACTTACTTGTATTGTCAATTTAATAAGTGCTTCTCCTAAACGTCACACTGAGTTGCATTCTGCTCAAGCAATTGAAATTGCACATATGGTGGCTACCGGTGAGCGTGAAACTGGTAGAGGGGCTAATCAAATCGGTACTTTGCATCGAGCTGGAACTACTCATTGGAGTTCTCATTTTGATTCTATTTGCAGCTTGATAGACATGTACAATGCAGTGATTACTGTGCTTGAAAGCATAGTGAATGAGGGGTCTTCTAACTCTATACGTGGTGAAGCTGGTGGTTCTTTAATTGTGATGAAGTCTTTTGATTTCATATTCATCTTGTATTTGATGCATAAAATAATGGCGATTACAGATATGCTTTGTCGAGCCTTGCAACATAAGTCTTTAGACATTTTAAATGCGATGGATCTTGTTTCATCAACCAAAGCATTGCTTCAAACTTTGAGAGAAGAAGGTTTTGATAGTCTTTTGATGCATGTGAAATCAGTTTGTACAAAGTACAATGTTGAGATACCTAATATGGATGCTTGTTATAGAGGGGCTACCGGTCGTTCATGTCAACAAAAGGATTCCATCACAGTTGAGCATCACTATCATTTTGATATATTTAATGCTACAATTGACTTTCAGGTGGAAGAGATAAATAGTAGATTCAATGACGAGGCTGTAGAACTTCTAATGTTGAGCTCTGCTTTGGAACCTAGAGACAACTTTAAGTTGTTTCAAGTTGAACATATTTGCAGTCTTGCAGAGAAATTTTATTCTGGTGATTTTAGTGAACAGGAAATGCATTACTTGAGAAGTCAGTTGGAGCATTATAAGCTTGATATAGTTCGCCATGAGAAGTTTCAGAATATATCAACAATTTCCGAGCTATGTCAAAGATTAGCTGAAACAAAGAAATCTGAACACTACAATCTAATCGATAGGTTGATACGTCTTATTTTAACTCTTCCTGTTTCCACTGCCACAACAGAACGATCATTCTCAGCTATGAAGCATGTTAAATCTGCTCTTCGCAATAAAATGGAAGAGGAGTTCTTAGCAGATTCTTTGATTATCTACATTGAACGAGAACTTGCTGAAAATATCGATTCTGATTCGATTATTGATGAATTCTACACCCTGAAGCATCGTAGAGCACAACTTCAATAGTTTTGGTGGTATGTATTTTCCTTTATTTTCTTGTTCAATAAAAAAACTTTTATTATGATTTCTTTGATTTTTTTTGTTTGAAGAGCTGTCCATTATAGCTAGGCTTAGCCCACGGTAATCTAAATTCCTGGCTCCGCCCTTGCCTCCACCATTATTATTATTATTATCATTATATTGTCCTCTGGGTTTGGTTCTGGTCACTTTTCGAGCATCATAGAGAGAGTCATCATTGATGCGAACTACCTCTATCGCCTTTGATAAATCCTGTGGTTGTCTCACCTTGAATTCTCTTGCCAATTCTGATTTTAGTCCATCCACATAAGAGCTTAGCAAAGATGATTCTGACCACCCATGGACCCTATTCATGAGCCTTTCAAACTCTTTGTTGTATTCTCTCAATCCTCCAAGCCGCTTGATTTTTGACAAAGCACCATCATAATTCGTGGAAGATTGGTTGTTATGGTCAGTGGCTCTAGCTAGCCTTTTTAGTCCTAGACTGGCAAATCGGTCCAACGTGATCGACATCCACAATAGTTGATTGCGAATTTGTTGGACGTCGTCGCCCATCAATTGCATCCTGGCTTCAATCCTTGCAAACCGCTCTTAGTTCGGCAATTACTATCATTCTCCCAAAAAAAAAAAGAATAAACATAATTTATTCATAAGAAAAAAATCCAATAAGTCCAACAAACAAGTTATAACAAATAATCCAACTAGTCCAAAATGCCAACAAAAAAATAATCCAACTAAATAAGTCCAAACTCCAAAGGTCTAAGTCTAACAATATAAGTGCATAAGAAAAAGTTCTAACAAATCCAAGTATCCAACAATCCATAAACTCCAAACTCCGAATTTCAAATTTAGAAGTTAAAAAGAAATAGAGCAAGAGTGAAATGGATAATGTTTATCATTGTGGTGCATTGAAACCATATCCAACCCCTCCATCCAAGTTGTCATGTTGTGTGGTGATTCCCCCATGGTTGAAACCACCCGTCTGCCTTTGTATTACATCCCATTTCTTTCCACGAAAATTTTCAATAAAGTCTCTCACTTGTATAACATTTTTAGATAGAAGATATCCACGCATGTCATGAAAATAGGGTCGTTTGAATTCAGCACCCATGGTTTTTTTTTTGATGAAAAGAGAACCAGATTTCATTAATCAATAGAGGGATCAACATCAGAGTCAATGAGATGAAAGAGCCATAAAGGAGCAGGAGCAAAAAAAGAAATCTCAGACGCTAAAGATAATGCAAAACGAGCAATAGCATGTGCGACACTATTGCACTTCCGGTTAACATAGATAAAGGAACAGTCTTCAAAAGCCACAGCTAACTCCTTGCATTCTCTAATAATATCTCCAAGACACGTCAAATCCTCCCTATATTCATTCATGGCCGTAACCACCAGTTGAGAATCACATTCGACAATGAGCCGTGGTGATCCCAAATCACGTGCCGCTATCAAACCCCTCCTACACGCCATAGCTTCGACTATGGTTACAATAGCATCAATGGCATATTGATAAAATTTAAAATTTACCACATTAAATGGAATAGCCGCATCAATCATCCACTTGGCCACAGGAAGATCAGCCTTCTCCTTAGCTTATTTTGTTTGTAATGCACTTTTGATAGTTGGTTGTGCACCTGGAGAAGTCAATAGGCATGAAATCAGATTTCACCAGTTGCCTTGGGTGCTTCTTTGACTTCCTCTTAACGTTGTCTTGACTCATTCAATGTGGAGATAATGTCTCTTGAACTTCATCAGCCCACTCCTCCCGTTGCTCAAATGGAGATTCCTCATCATGCAAAGTTTGGTAATTTCTTTTTTTACAAAATATCTTCAATAGATGTCTTTACTTTAAATTGGATACAAGGAGATACTTTTTTTTTTGCATTCCTCAACACTAGCACCCGTCACCTCTGGCATTGAATCTATTGATACCTATACCTTGGATAACTTTGTAACAAAATAAGCATTTTATTCTCTTCCGTTGTGTGCCTCCAGCATTTGTTTCAAAAATCTCAACACAATGCCCTCAAGCTGCATCAATTTCCTCTGACAGAGTTTTGCTCAGGCATAGATTAACTTTGAGTTGGGTTGGATATGGATCTTGTGGTTGATGGCATTGACGACATTATTCTAGTAAAAAAAACACACACGATTGAATGCACAAACTGACACACAATACATTATTATGTTCATATACATTCACAATATAGATTACAATTCTATAATAGATCACATATAGAACAATATATACATTCACAATATATATCACACATACATTCACAATAGAGATCACATATACTCTATTCGATCATATATAGAATAAATATCAAATACATTCGCTTCTTATTAAATATCGAGGCAGTGGCTAGATATTTTCGCAAAAACTAATTATGCATGAAACAAAGAAGTATAAAACAACTAACTTGTAGTCTAGTGCCCTAGAGGATAGATTTGGCTGTAAAAAGTCTCAAATTTGAACCTCCCGTTCAGTCCCAACAAAGCCCCAATTTCTAGGTCAAAGAACCCTAACAAATTTTGAGATAAGTGAAGAGATGAATGCAGAGATATACCCATGAAGCCATGAATAAAAATTCGAAAAAATATCTTCAAGAAAACTCACCTGATCGAAGTTTGACGGTTGGCCGAAATCATGCTAAAAAAGATTAGTTTTGAGATGTAGCATGTGTTTGATGCGGTGTTTTTAATGCTTATGATTCTTCTTTCTTTTGTAGGTCTTCAATGGTAAGTGATATCTCTCCTAAATTGATGGCATAATCTCAAATTTTCTAAGAGTTGTAGATCGTGTGCTTTTTTGCGGTATCTTGACTCTTGCGTTACTTGACCACTCTCCCATGAAAATGAGGGCTATGAGAATTGTGCACCACCTGAAACTAACTTGGATCATGGGCTTTGGTAATGGATCCTTGACAATGGATGACTCTCCACGACGAACAAGATTTTAC
Source organism: Euonymus europaeus (assembly GCA_963580455.1). Lineage (NCBI taxonomy): Eukaryota > Viridiplantae > Streptophyta > Magnoliopsida > Celastrales > Celastraceae > Euonymus > Euonymus europaeus. The sequence goes on along the minus strand of OY756961.1, from coordinate 7,798,270 downwards.
TAGCTTCCAGACCGGCCAAAGGAATGGACGTTGTACATTCCATTCCAATGGACGACACGTGGACAATTAACTTGGTCAACATTCATAAATGCAAAAAAAAAAAGTTAAAATTTTATTATGAAAAGGATATGACAAAAAAGGATATGGGGATTTAGTTTATTATTAATGGAAAACTTAATAGAGCGAAGACAATAATTCTTTTATCAACAAATTACTAACGGATTTTTTTTTGCCGATGATTTTTTTTTGCCAACGGATTACAAGTGAAATTTATTTTTTAAATTTTTTTGGTCGACAAAAATTAATTTTTTTCATTTTTTGTCGACGGATTTTTTGATGAAAAAAATCCATCGGTAATTACTAACAAATTTTTTTCCATTAGTGTTTAGATTCTCTACGACTTTTTGACAACATAAATTTCCTATCGGTAATCAATATTACCATTATAGATTACAGACAAAAAAAATTGTAGATAATTCGCGAATTTCTTTTAGTGAGATAAACAATGTCAAATTATTAATTGGGAAAGATAGACATTTATGCTTTTTTTTAATGGTGGAGATTATAACATTTAATCTAATGCTAGAGAGGTAGACTATTTTTCTACCGTTATATTGTTATACTGTTTTGTAGTTCAGCCCCGATGAACAGAAAATACTAGTGGATCGAATTTTATGGATGACTTCAAAAGGTCTACTTGGTGTTGGAGATCCAGGAGTTCCTCAATTTTAGCTCTCCAATAGTGCACAACAACTAAAAATGTTGTTGAGACAAACTAGGAGCATAGGTTCATAAAACTCCATGATCTCATGTACTTCCTCAATCTTATCTAGCTAAAAGCTCAGCCTCTTGCAGTCCTGCTAATGGAATGTTCCCTCACAGAAAGACATCTTTCATAAATTAAGCCCATGCGAGTAGACTTTTCGGAGCATATCGACAGGCCAACAAGCTAGAAGTTGCCATCTTGTTCGAACATCTTGATAAAACATTGAAAATTTTGGATGTACGTTCTAACAAAACTATTGAGATTGTGATAAGACAGGTGGAGTGCAAGTTCGAGCATAAACTAAAAGAATTAACTATAGTGGGCATCCCGCAAAACAGAAAAGCAATCTGGCCAAACATCGACGGCAATACTAACCTAACAAATCATCCACGCATCTTCCTGCCACCTAAAGTCACAGGGAATAGTACATGCAATGGTGCTTTTGGAGGAAGTTCTAGACAACATGGCAGGGGCACGATGGGTCCAACCTACCATTCCACCTCAATTACCACCAGTTGATCTAGATGTGGTTAGGTAGGTTGTATAGGAGCTATATGGACAAGGCATGAGGCAAATGGGTCGGCCAGAATATCACAAGCCCTATCCAGCGACGGTAGATCGTGAGAATCCTTACCCACAAGGATTTAGAGTAACAGACTTTACTTTGTTTGCTAGAGAGAAAGGACTATCCACGGTGGAACACATTGGTCATTTTAGTGTCCAATGTGGAGAGCTCGCCAATTATGAAAACTTTGATAATCTAAGGCTCAGGTTGTTTCCAAATTCACTGACAGGGGCTGTCTTTACTTGGTGCTCAACCTTACTGAGAAATTCTATCAACATATGGTGGAAGATGGAAAGATCATTTCATACTCTCTGTTTTCGAGCTGAATTAGAGGTGTCCGTGGCTGAACTATCAAGACTGGTACAGAATCCCAGGGAGACCTCCGAGGCTTACATTGCCCAATTTAGAAAGCTGCAAAATAAGTGTCGGATCTATTTGCCTGAATAAGAGTTTGTCAAAATGACATAAAAAAGGTTGGATATTAAACTTAGAAAAAATCCAAGGTATGGAGTTTTATAATTTCTATGAAATCCAGGTCCAATGCAAAAGGTGCAGTAAGTAGTCCTAAAAAGGTAGAACCAGTAAACAATAGATGGGCCACATGGCATGAAGTTGTTACCACTAAAGAAGCAATCGGTCACAATGTGGAAGTTGGTTTACACCTAGGGAAGTAGGAGATGATGATAGAGTGTGTCAAAGGACCAGGATAGATGAAAAGAATACTTTAAGAGAGATGGTAAGACGGTAGAGAAAATATACAAATAAAAAAGGACACAACCAAAAACTCAAGAAGCAAAGAGCACAAGACATCAAAACATAAGCAGAGACTACTCTCAAACTTTCCAAGCAATTCATGTGAATTCAATTTGTATTCTCAGTACGTCATCCATTAGGATTCCTTTGTTTTTAAACTATTACTATAAAGTATTAATACCAACCAGCGTTGTGTAAATTCATACTTGGTGTCATATTATATTTGTCTCTTATAATCTCAACAAAGCGTACTTCAGCGGAGTTGGGGAACCTAGAATTACTAAGGTCCCAAGGTAATTTGTACTTTCATATGATATTAATTAGATAGTAATTGGTGTAATTAGAATAATTTACAGTTGAGATATTTTAATCTCTGGCACACCTACAACACAACACCATTTTGGGCCAACACTAGTCTAAATGCTTTATAAATTGTTCATTAGAGGTAAAACCATGTAATTATTCGTCATTTCGAAACAATGTAATAGAAATTATAAAACAATGTAATTATTGGGCATGCATTCATAATGAAATTACATTTTTTTTAAATGTTATCCTCAACACAAATCAGTCAACAAAAAAGGGAAAACTAGTGTTTAATGTACCCAAACCCATTAGGGTTTAGAATTCAGGATCCTAGGATTTAACACTTGTGACAATTAGGATTTTAGTAGAGAATACGTTCCTTAAACCATTAGGGTTCAACCAGTACGAGCCCTGGGGCTCATCACTTGGGGTATAGTGTTAGCAGTGAATCTGAGTTTTAGGCTCGACAGAGAAAAAGATTGCCGCACTAGTAGTAGAACAAAATCTGCGATTTCATATTTTTTGACATAACTTTTCCATCCGAGCCTTGGGGTTCAACACGTGGGACACAAGTTTTAATAGTGAATCCAAGCTTTGGGTCTATCTAACAGAGAAAAAGTGATATTAGAGAGAAAAAGTGATTCTACAAAAAAATAGTTATGCACTAGCAGTAGAACGAAAACTGTGATTTTATATTTTTTGGCCTAACTTTTCTCTCTGACCACAAAATGATTGCCATTACTCTCAAAAGAACCATGTCTGCAATAAGAGTAATGCTCGACTTACAATGGCTAAAACGGAGGTCCACGATTGTCAGAGAGCCACCGCGAAGCTCCAGGGATTACAAAAAACTTCTTTTGTTCGTAGTGGTTGTTTTCGATATCGGATTGAGGTGAGTCTGGTGGTGCTGGAATCGCATGGATGAGACCAATCGAATTTCATTAGTGTCGCCTCGATTCAATGTAAAAAATGTCCAAATCGAGGAAATAATCATTTTAGACTCTAGAATGTGTTTTGCCTTGATCTAGACATTTTTTGCGGCTGATTGAGAAGAGATCACCGGCATTGGATTCATCTCAACGATCTGATTCCAATGGCAGCGGGGTCGCTTCGATTAGACTCCGGGAAAGTGAGATATGGTTGTCAATTTGTTTTGGCCTAGTTGGATGGTAGGGGTACTTTTGGGATATCCATTATTTTGTCCTTATTTATAAGTTTCAAAATAGAGTGGACTTATTTCAAGGAATGAGACTCCTCCTCATGTCCTATCTAATTTTCCCAAGTAAGACTTTGGTTATTTTTTTCTCCATTTTTATTGGACATACATTATTTTATGATTTTTATTGTAATTACACTGTTTATAAAATAAGGTAATTATTCTATGTGATTTATAAATTATTCTTCAGAAGTAAAACAATGTAATTATTCATAATTTTGAATGTAATAAAAAGTATAAAACAATGTAATTACGGAACGCGCATTCGTAATGGAATTACATTATTTTTTAAAACAATGTTTATCAGTCAAGATTCAGGGGGTGTAGACATACAATTTGCGCACCCAAACAACGAAGCAAAATCATGAGAATACCTTAAAATGAAAATACAAAGACATTACATTAACAATAAGAAGTCACCAACACAACCTCCACTACTTTCTCCACACCCAACTTCTTTGGCAATGAAAGATGGCAACCAAGGAGGTGCTACTGTTTGGTACCATCTAACATCATCAGTCACTGTCCAGTATTCATAATATCAACAACAATCACATTCAACACTGCAACTAAGTCAACTTCCAATTCAATGAAAAAATTCGACAACACCTCCCCGTATTTTGGAGGATGCCAACCTGGAAGAAAATGATCAACATAATATATCAAAATTCATCCAACCGAACTTTCATTCAAAAACAACTGTTGGACGATGAGAGTTTGAAAAATCTCAACATTCCGCCACCCAAATAGTGGAGAGAAGATCAAGAATGGAGAAAATGCCCCCAACCAGAGGAAGAAATCCTTATATATATAGAGAGAGAATTTTAAGCTATGAGAGAGACAATAGAGAGAATGATTTTTGTGGGGTTATTAGCTCTTTTGAGTACTGAAAGACTGGCTTCATTCCAACTTAGGTACTATAGTTTGAACTCATCCTACTCAGGAACTAAGGTTTTGATTTTATTTCAATTCTAGACTCTAGTCGGTTTCCTCAATATATGGACAAAAACAAAGCTAATGTGTGCACATGACCAAATAGTAAACGTTACTTGGAGATTAACGTGGCTGAGGTGGAGCTAACTTGATGGCATGGCCATCATTTTGGCCCCAAAAAATCCTTCCAAATCTTGGTATCCTACGAATAAAAGCTTTTCATTTTCCTAGAAACCCTAGGAAAACATCCATTGCTATGCTCTTTGAACTCTTCCCCCATGAACCTACTCTTCTCAACAACCTTCATTTCTTTGCTCTCTCAAGTTCGAAGATCAAGGGTTTTTTGGTCAAAACATAACAACCAAGTAATTTCAACCTTTTTCATGTTTGTTTTTCTTCTTTTTCTATGTTTAAATAGTCCAAGTAAAGAATCATTGTTGTTGTAGTCCTTCTGTCTCAATATTGAGTATATGTGGTCCCTCTATGTAATCTCGAGTATATACGGTCCCTTTATGTCTCTTTCCTTTTGTTTATTGCTAGATTTTGTCGATTTGTACATGTATTGGAGAGTGATAACTAATTATGGTTTATTATTTTTGTATAGAATGAAGTCAATCTCTAGGCGTTCAATTACCAAGTCTTTGAATGCTAAATTTACTTTTGTTAATGAATGCAATAAGGCTGACAAAAGGGGTGAAAGGGTTCATAATCTACTAATGGAAAAGCTGTGAGTGATACTCAAGATGTGCCTAATCTTCAAACTATCCCTGATAGCAGCCTTTATCGTAGTTAATTAATAACCCTAATAATAGATTAGGTTTAGATGATGAAATGCTTGATGCTTACATGGCTGGGCTAAAGGTCCATCATAGTGACAATGGATGGAATAGTGATAGAGGGGGAGCAATGATGGAGGCAGCAACAGTTCAATTGATGGTGTTGATATTGGTGACGATGGAGACCGAGCTGAAATGGGAGATGATAAAATTATGGATGTTGATGAGGTTGCTGTTAACATTGGAAATGACTCTAAAGATGTTGATGTTCTTTTTTTTAACATGAAAGTAATGATGAGGTTAGGACTTGGGATGAAGTTCACCACCTTGAAGGAGTTCAAGGATGCCATTACAGCATATGTTGTTGATAGAGGATATCAAATACAATTGACTAGGAATGAAAAATTGAGGTGCTAGATGGAGTGTGATATTGGCTGCCCTTTAATGATATGGTACCCTAAGATCAAGGGTGAGACCACATTCCAAAACAAGACGTTAGTAAACAAACAAAGATGCAATAGAAGAGCTCTAAACAAGAAGCCAGTAGCTCATGGCTCTGTAGGAGATTGTTGGATAAGATTAGAGGTGAACACAAAATTAGTGCAAATAAGTTATGGATATTTGTGAAGAAAAACTTGTCTCTTGAAATTGTAAGGACACATGCTTATAGAGCAAACAAGAAAACACTGAAAGTGATATAGGGGAAGCATAAGTAATAATATGCTAAACTTAAAAGCTACATGGCAAAGATTTTAAGGAGTAAAGACATGTGAGCAATAGAATTGCAATGGAAAGAAATCAAGGTTTTCTTGAGACTTAGGTGTATAAAATGTTGGTCATAAGGTTCAATAAAAGCATACAATGGACTATAAAATAGAATGGTGATGTTGCACAATCCATTTTCAGGTAAGTTGTCATGACATAATTGTTAATCAAGTTTTTGGTTTAAATTTTTTTTACAATCCATTAACTATTGTTTTCATGTTCTAGGTTTAAAAAAAAGGGAAATTACACAAAGATCGTGTTTTGTTCCACCTTTTATCATTTAGTCACACTTCTTTTTTATTTACCATTTGGTCATAGCTTTTTTTGACTTTCAAAAGGAGAGAGAGAAGTTATTTTTCATAATACCATTTTTGCCCTTATGAGGCACGGCATACCCATATAGTGTATAGAAGCTTGATAGGAGCTGCTTTTACAGAAGAGTGTAGCTCATGGTGATATACCCGACCGGTAGCTGGCGTTGAGTTTCTATGAGTAAGGGAGAGCTGAGATGCGGCGGGGTGGGCGGAGGCGTTGGTGAGTTTCCAACGAGTAAGCAAGGGTGAGATCCGGCGTCGAGTTTCTTCTTTTCTTTCTGGATCCAGATCGATTTTCGTCTTCTATTGGTAGACAATTTTCTTGGCAACAGATATGGTTCAGTTTACATTTTGTTTGCTTTTTTGGGTTTTTGTTGGTTCTGGGTAGTTATGAGTTCCAATATCTTTCTTATGTGCAACTATAAGACTGATGTGGTATCGATAATGGTTGATCTTGATTGTGGTTATGATGTGTTCTTGAGGAGGTTGTGTGAAAGTTTTGTTTGATTAGAGATTGATAAGGTTTCATTGACATATTCTGTTCCTGGGTATGATAGGTGCATTATTAAGGGTGAATGTGATTTTATGACAATGACATCTTTAGTGTGTGCATGTGTGTTAAGATTTATTAATGGGGGTACTAGCGTGGGTAGTGTTAACATTTTAAATGCAATGGCTGATAATGTTGGGCTGAATGATACTATAATTGGTGGTGATACTGTCAATTTGGTCGATATTGTTTGTGAGTTTGATACTGTTAACGAGGAGCAGAATTTTGATGCATATAATTCATCTTCCGACAGTAGCAGAAACCATTTGTCTTTTAGTTGGTCTGGAGAAATTAGCCATGTCGGATAGGTATTTTATAAAGCTGTAATTGAATTTAGGGGTGCTTTATGCCAATATTCAATAGAGAAAGGTTTTGGATTTGATTACGTATGGAATAATGATCAAAGGGTTGAGGCGCATTGTTCGAACAAGTTTTCACATGGGTGCAAGTGGTATGTATGTGCGACAGTATCAATGGTTGATGATTATTGTATGGTACGAAAATTGGTGGATTACCATTGTTGTCCTCTGGTATTAAGCCAAGAAAAATACAAGAGATTCAGTGCTAAAGTTATATCATCATTGATTGTTGGGTTGTTGAAGGAGAATTCATCATTGTGTCTTGGTGACATTGTTTCTCACTTTTTGATGTTTTATGGGTACACCATTACTTATAGAAAGGCTTGGATGGCTTTGGAAAAGGCGAAGGGTGATATTTTTGGTGATTCTTCGGATTCATTCAAGCAATTGCGGTGGTATGTAAGGGCTGCCCTTTCAAAAAATCCAGGAAGTCACATTGTTTTAGATGTTGATGAAGAGTCTATGAGATTTCGAAGATTGTTTGTTGCGGTCCATGCATGTATTAATGGATTTAACTCTTGTCGACCAATGCTTTTCATTGATGGGACATTTCTTAAGGGGAAATTTAAGGATGTATTGCTTTCTGCAGTGGGAAAAAATGGGAATCAATGTGAAATATTGTCAATTATTTTTTTAAATACTGTCTACCTTCATGATACTGTTGAATTTTATGATACTATTGTAAAATTGATACTATTGAGATGGTGATACTGTACACCAATAGATAATATCTACTTCTTATGATAGTGTTGAATTTTTGTGATACTATTGTTGATGCTAATACTATTTGAGATGGTGATATTGTACACCAGTATGTTTTTAAATACTGTCTAGCTTTATGATATTGTTGAGATACTGTCAATTATGTTTTTAAATACTGTCTAGCTTTATGATACTGTTGAGATACTGTCAATTATGTTTTTAAATAAAATCTACCTTTATGATACTGTTGAATTTTATGATACTATTGTAAAATTGATACTATTGAGATGGTGATACTGTACACCAGTAGATACTATCTACCTTTTATGATAGTGTTGAATTTTTATGATACTATTGTTGATGCTGATACTATTTGAGATGGTGATACTGTGACGCCCCGACCCAAATTCCAAGCACAGAGCCAGGAGCGCCACTTTAGGCGTGTACTCCATCCTAACCCCGGATTCTATCAGAAATCCGACAGCACCTCCTCGTATATCGGAGGGTGCCAACCTGGAGTCACATCTCACTTAACACGTGAAAGATAATCAATAATAATCAGAGAAGTTCCGCAGCCTAACAGGGCCTCTGGCCATTTATCCACATTCACACACTAGGCAGGGCCTCAGGCCTCCTAATCACATGCAATCAATAAGCAAAGCATATTCATATCAATAATATCATCAAAGACTATCAAAGTCTATCAATCCGAACCCAAGGTCCACTATCCAGGTACGGGAGTCCCGATCACACGGCATACCTCACGACCATCCATCCAACATACCAAAAAGGTATTTAAACAACATAATAGCCAACCAATAAAAGTACTATATGTACTTAATTCATAACCAAGGTTCTCAAACAACCAAACACAAATCCTAGTGCTCCTAAGGTGGCCTTCCATGTCACGCCGCCTCCTACTGATCCACAGCCTGGGTCTCAGTACCAGTCTCACCTGAAGGATACAGGAAAGGAATAGGGTGAGCAGGAGGCTCAGTAGGGAAAATAAAACGAATCATAAAGAACGTAAATGCTGAATATTGAAACATGCTCAATGCAGCAACATGACATCCTAAAATGTCACAACAATGCATAACCTCGGGCTACACCCTACTGCGTCTGGCACCAGGCAACAAATATTCCGAAAAATCATCAGAACCCTTGCACTTTGCCCCGGAACGACTATAGGTGCACCTACACAATGGAAATCCCGATTCCGGCAACAATGTGCCCATTTGTTATCCAACATCATCAAAAAAGTATAACCTAAGAATACTACGAGTCCATACTCGTAAACCCGATGCGTCTATAATTCATGTCCAATAATGTCATGAAAGAGGAGTTCATATATATAACAATCTGATGGGACTTATTTGCAAGCGCACAAATCGCACAAGTAATAAAGTGATGAATAGATTATCGTTCGCACGAGGATTGAGTTAATAGTTGATGAGTATCCGTAATGATTAACACTAGTGCTATTTGGAGAATCGAATAAGTTGTTTTGATTTCATTAACACTACCATAAACAATGTAACAAGAATTTATATTCTAAAGTAGTACTTTAAGATGTAAACGAACAATAGTGACTGATTATATTAATCGAATGAGTAAAGACTAGGGTTCCTAATTTCACCATCACCTATCCAATTCCACTCTCTTGAGTTAATAATCCATAATTACCAACAAGTATTGACAATCGATCTCCCTTACCTATTCAATGCTCCATTTCTAGTTACACTGAAAGTGTTCCAATCACTAACTCCTGTTATTCCTAACATTCGGATTTAAGTGACAAAAACCCATTAAGATTAGTGGAAAACCACATAACGATTGCACAAGGCATGTCCCTATATTCCTATGGTGCATGAACCCTATGGTATCTATGGCAAGATGCAAATCCTAGATATCTCCTTCCGGTCTCAATCCAAGCATCAAATCAATTGAATGGTGATCAAGCACTCAAGAGCATTAAACATAACCATAAATACTCAATAATATGTAAAAATCAAGAGAAGATCAAGTCAAGTTCATGGAACCTTCAAAGCTAGGTTACATTAGGTCCCTAATGAGAGGATTAGTTCCTCATAATAACAAGAACAACACAAATAACAATCATAATATCCATAACAAGAAGTAAAGAGAAAGATTAAACCCAGAAAATCTGGAGCTCCACTTTCTCTCTCCTCTTCTTCTTCTTCAACTCTCCCAAGATGTGAGAGAATGGTGGCTAGGTCATCAAAACCCTCCAAAATGATATAAGATGGTCTTTTATACTCCCACAAACCCTAGTGGCGTTATGTATACTAAGCTATGCCATTTTGGCTTAGTATTTTCTAATTTTAGCAAAGTTTTCCCAGCTGGAAAACATGAAATTTGCGATCTGCTCGTGGGGGATCGATCCACAGAATTCTCTACCATTCATAACTTCAAGGGGGATCGATCCACAAAATGGGCGATTGATCCCCAAACTTCTCTGCCATTCATAACTTCATGATGGATCGATCCATCAAAATGGGTGATCGATCCCCTAAATTCCCTGGATTCTTGTGCCTTGTTTTGTGGTTGATCCATCTCCAGAAAAGTTGATCCATCGCCAATACTTCTGTCTTTTTAACCTCATCTTTTTCCATTTTTGCCTTTGATCTGAAAGTAACATTAATCACAAGATTATGTAGTATTGATGCTCAAAAGCATCAAATGAGGCAAAAACTAATGTTAATTGATGTACAAAAGTCATGCAAATATTAGATAGATCAAACACCCCCATACTAAGCTTTTGCTCGTCCTCGAGCAAATCTTAAATTTTTAGAAAAGAGGATTTACATGAAAGCATGGACAACAATGAGAATAAGAATGAGATTAGGATTAGGAGCAGAATGCAATTTTCACCTCCTTGTTTAGTCTCAAAAAATCACACAGTTCAATCACAATATAGAGTATAGCTATCTTATCCACAACTTAGAGACTTATTATTCAGAAAGTAAAGAGTAGCCCTTAGGTTACATCTCAGAATAAGTTGATTTTAAGAACACATCACAAAGCTCTTAGCCTCAACTTCAAAATCTCACCGATGTTCACTCAGAAATAAAGTCACACCGAAGTTGGCTAAAGTGTTTCACTCATGTGTATATGGGTGGAATAGTGTAATCAAGATCCCATATACATTTTGCAAAGAAAGCTCATGAGGAATTTTAACGCTCTTCAGAGAAAACAATACGATACAAAATGAAAATGGGTTAAGAATCCCTACCTCAAGTTGAGCACAACACACAATTCCAAATTCCAAGAATTAGGGTTTAAATCCCCCTTTCACCAACCTAACCATATTTCATCATTCCAATCCATATATACATGTCAATAACACACATTTATCATAACAATAACAATTCCAATACAAAATCCAAGAGAGACTAACCTTCTCTCTCTAGAATTTCCTCCAAAAATCTCCAATCTCAACCCAAGCTCAAATCAACTCCAAATCATAAACCAATCTACATAAACATCCAAAATCAACCTATAATACACATTTCTAAAGCATAGAACTCATCTCCCTAAGAATCAAACGAATCTAGAAAAACCTAGAAATTCCAAAAACTATGAAAAACTTACCAAATCTCCAAGAACAAGCTTGAATCTTCCTTATTTGACTTCAAGGGTCACCAATCCACAATCCCCAAGCCAAAATCTTGCTAAAAACTCCTTCTCTCTCTTCTTCTCTCTCTCTTTCTCTCTCTAGTCGGGTTTTCCCAAGGTTGGTAATGGCAGAAATGCCTAAATTCTGGGCTTAATATCAGATTTCCCGATAGCCGTCCGGACGCCCTAAGCATCCGTCCGGACGGATTATTGTTCTCGTAACCTACTGCCCTCACTCTAGGCATATCCGTCCGGACGACCAATTATCCGTCCGGACAGATTACTATTCATAGAACCCTTCTGCCTTCCGTTTAGGCATATCCGTCCGGACGCCCAATTATCCGTCCGGACGGATTACTGTTCACAGAAACCCAGTTTTTTCTCAAATTTATTTTCCGTCTCGGTCTAAGCTTCGATTTGATATATTATGGGCCCGAAACGGACATGTACACTAAAAGTTATGACCCATTTACCGAACCAAGCTCAAAAACGATTCTTTACGGTCTTATACCACTCAAGTGGTCTGTAACTTCTTCGAATCCATTTCCAAAAACTTATAACCCAAAATTTAGCCATACTTAATATTTTTGGGTCGGGGTTTCACAGATACTGTACACCAGTAGATACAGTCAATTGATACTTTTTGTTGCTTGTTTATTTTGTAGGGCTTTATCCATTGGCTTATGCGGTTGTCTTGTCAGAAAATTGTGACAATTGGATTTGGTTTTTGGAAGAATTGTTGTCTATCATTTCTCCCAATAGGGAGCTGACATTTTTATCGAATCTTAACGTTGGCCTAATGCAAGCTTTGCCAAAGGTATTTCCCATGGAAAATCATTTTTATTGTTTACAACATTTGAAGATGAACCTGAGGGATAAGTTTAGTGGACGAGGGTACTCTAATACTCATAGGGAGCGGATGGTTTGGCTGTTAAGGGAGTGTGCACATGCTACTACTGTTTCTTTGTTCAATGAGAAGCTTTTGAAGTTAAAGACCGAGGGGGGGGTTATAGTTGAAAGATTTTTGGAGGATTTGTCATTCAAGAATTGGTCAAACGCTCATGGTTGGGGGTGTCGATATGGTGAGATGTCATCCAATGTAGTTGAGTCATTTAATTCATGGATTAGTGATTTTCGTAACTTGCCTATAACGCAGTTGGTTGATAGATTGAGGATAAAGTTGATGAATATATTTGATACTCGGAGGTTGGAGTCAGGTGATGTTTACATAATAATGTTATAATTGTTGTTCAACTTTTTTGTTGTCAGCAATGTGATTATTGATCATTTTTTGTTATCTATTGTTTGTTTTTGTAAGGGAATGGTTTGGGGTTGTTTGTCCTAAAATGTTGAAGAAAGTTATGGAGTATGGAGATGTTGGACATCAGTGGAATATAAGAACGTCAATTGATAATGTTTATAAAGTTTATTCAGATCCTTCGGTCTGCGTAGACATATGTAGATGAACATGTTCATGTTCAATGTGGCAAATTAAAGGGTTTCCTTGTGTTCATGCGGTTGCTGCTATTATGAAATCAAAGAAGCCTGTGGAGGATTATATCGAGTACTACTTTCGTGTTGATGCTTTTCGGAGATCATATGCAAAAGCAATTAACCCTATTTCGACGTCCTTGAAGGCGAATTTGAAAGTCATGATTATTTTGAGATTTTGCCTCCACAACTTAATAAGGTTGCTGGTAGGCATAAAAAGAGGAGATTTAGATCCTGGGGGAGAGGGTAAAGATGATTAGATATGGTCGGTGTGGTCAACTTGGTGATCATAATCAAAAGACATGCAAGGAACCAGTATAAGCAGTATAAACAGTATTAATAGTTTTTTATGTGTTATGTTTTTATGACAGATATTTGATAATGGTTCAGATTAGTAATTATGGTGTATAAATAGGATAAGTAGTATAAACAGTATTAGCAATATAAACATTATTAAGAGCATTCTCTTGATTAGTAGTATCAAGATGATTATTACGGTATAAGTAGTATCATCAGTGTAAGTATTACTAACATTACACGTAATATAAACAGCATCAGTAGGTGAAAAGATTAGTTAACACTGTCCATAACGAGTCAACAAATAGTTAACAGACATAATATAACTGGAATGCATCTACTACATATATAGTCACAAAATACTACGCATATTTATCATATGAATATATAGTATCAACAATGAAGATCCCAGTTTTATGCATTCTCAATCTTGTAGTCGTGTACGAATTTGCCCACCATTTCTACCTTGAAGATTCTCATTTTGTTAGTAGATAATGACTCTTCAACTGCTTCATGTTTTGCCAACCTAGACATGATGTAACATACATAATATCCGCAGTCAACCCTAAAATTAAGGTTAATGGCAAAAATTAGGTTGTATTCACTAATAAATTTAAGTTGTATTAAGATTTCATAGTATTTCAGGGACTTACGATCCAAGTTCTTGTTGTGGACAATTCTCGACTACTACCAACTCAAAGTTGAATTTCTCTTGGCTAAGTTCTTCCACGAGTGTAAAGCTTGGTTCTAATTTTTGTGCCTTCTCCCATTGGTATCGAATGCTCACCACATACTCTTTTTGTAAACAATATAACAAAACAAGGTAAGTAAAATGTACAATATTAACAATATCAACAGTATTAAAAGCATCAACAATTTTAAAAACATCAAGGAAACCATAACAGTATTCACCTTGATAAGCTTACCAACAATTTTGCATAATCAATAGTATCATGTATACTGTTACCCCTAGTTTCAGGAGGTCATCAGCACTATCAAGATTAAGTAATCGTGAAACTCCCTTAAATCCCATCTTGCACATCCAATGCTTGATTTGTCCGCATTAATGGATTTGTAAACATTGAATTTCTCCAAGAACCAATACTGCACATAAACATGATGGAGATTCGGTATTAATAATCTAATGACAGTATCAATATAATATATAAGGGAACTCTTACCAGTAGAACCATCACACAACCTGTCACATCTCTTGCAGTCTCATTTTCTCAAAGAAATGTTTTTAAGTACTTTAAAAAACAAGAAGACCAATTGTAAGTCTTTATCAGATTCACATCGTCAACATAATTCAAGTAAGCCCAGCTCAAACTCAGGCACTTAGTGGGTATGAAGAACACTAACAGTAGGAAAAGCACCATCAATCTACCTCATCAATTAGGGACACATAGTATCATTAGGTATAAATAGTATCATAATCTTCATCAATAGTATCAATAGTATCACAAGGAGATAACCTGCATAAGTCATCAACATATTCATTTGTGTCGCTAGATGCTGCTTGTTTCATATTGGATGTGATTATTTTCCTGCTAAGCCTGGTACATTTGGTGAACCGACAAAGGTATAAGTCCGTATCTTTTTTGGATTTCGATCTATCTAGCTCAATATCCACGGTACTGTCTTCAATTCCAAATATGTATCTCATGTCACGAACTGTTACGTTAGTATGCTCACCATTGAGTACGAAATCGTAGCTAATAGTGGAGTAGTGGTCTATTAGATCTTGTAGATGCAAGTCACTTCTATGGCATCTAGATTTTTCTATTTTATTGTCAATAATACACTTTATTAATCTCCAAAATGGCAGTGATCGAAGTCTGTTCATCTGCTTCTTTGTAAATTTAAAGTTTCTGATGACTTCAACTAATCCAATCAAGTTGCATTGGTAATGCACTATGTTGCGGTTCCTAGCCATAATTCTTAGCACCAAAGACAATATTATAGATTAAAACTAAACATTGGAAGGAAACAACAAAACTACTATGAGCAGTATTGATAGTTTCAAGAAGTATTGATCATTACAGTATATTAAGTATTGCTAGTACCAACATTATTAGAAACAACATATCAGTATCCATAGAATCACGAGCATTAAACGTATCAAATTTATCAAGAAGCCTATCATTAGGGCAAAGAGAAAACTTAATCCATAGTATCGATAGCCAACGCAATATGCATATGACTAACAGTACAAAATTAAGGCACGAGAAGACAATATTTTAAGTATTTACAGTATCAAGACAATCAAAAGCATCAAGAGTATGACGATCATCAATAACCCCATAATACCCATAATAAGTACATTTAATCCATAATATCAACAATACCCATAGTATTCATATCACTATCAGTACCAAATTAGGGCATATGACTAACAGTACCAAATTAAGGGCACAATAGAATGCAAAATCATAGGAAAGGAGATTACTTTATGGACAAGTGCATAGTTAAATACCTAAGAACCTATCGGAAGAGACTTTTGGAAGAGTGGTGGTTCAACAGCGGAGCTCGCTATTGACGGTGATGATGCAGTATCAAGAATGCGAACAAGAAGGAATGACGAAAGCACAGACAATATCAGCCGAATGGTCAGAATCACCAAATACGACCGGTCAGTCACTTGATAATCCCATCACAAACACTTTGCAAGTGAAATGGGTCAGAGGAAGGTTGTTGAAGTTTTGTTCTACAGTGTTTCACGGACAGTTACTGTTTAGTGGGATGAGTGGGTTATGTTTTGAATTTCAAATATCTGGGGGGTAATTTTGTCCTTCTATAAGATGTTGTGAATGCATTTGTAATTGTGAATCTTATTATGACTAAATGGTAAAAAGTGGCCCAAAAGATGACTGGCTTGGTATTCACCCTAAAAAAAACCCACAACAATGTATACATTGTTGATGTGAACAATAAAACTTGCAGTTGTAGAGAGTAGGATCTTTAAGGGATAAAATGCACATATGCAGTAGCTGCAATAGGATGGCTCCACAAGGATCCATCTGACTATGTTCACCATTTATATAGGAGATCAACATACTTGAGAGTGTATAGGCACCATATTCAGCCAAAAAACGATGAGAATTTTTGGTATGATGCTGCTGGTCATATCTTTCTCCCTCTTCCAATGATGACCGTGGTGGGAAGGCCAACCAAAAAGAGACGAAGAGCATGATAGGCCAAGAGCAAGAGTATACTGAAGAGAAGGCATGGGACTATCAAGTGCACTAAATGTGTTTTGCAAGGTCACAATAAGAAAGGCTACAAGAATGAGGTAATGATCATAACATATACTAAATACAACTTATTCTTTTTTTGTTGAATTAAAATTGAGTTGTGGGTTGTAGGCTAGTATTGGTGGAGGTATCATTATTTCAGAAGCTTCTGTAAGGAGAGGTTTTGTCAAAATTGGAATAAATAATGTTGTAGAGAGGATAAGGGTTTTAGTAAGAAGAGGAGTTGGGAGGGGTCAAGCTTATGGGAAAGGTCAATCTAGTAGAGTTTGAACTACTAGAGTTCGCACTGATAGAAAAAAGCTACAACCAATAAGAGTTTGAGTTTTTTTGGTGACACTGGCAGAGATGGCCTTGATAGAGGTGATGTTGGTGCCACTATCCAAGAGGTAAGAATTGAGAGCACATACCAACCATGGTGCAAGGGAAAATTGGTGGCAACTACATCTAACATAGGAAAAAGGAAAAAAGAGAGTGCAAGGAGGATTTTTATAGAGGCAGTAGTTCAATTGACGTTGCTAATCTCAGCAATGATGGAGACCAACCTGAAATGGAAGATCATAAAACTAAAGATGTTGATGAGAATGCTAATGTTGATGAGGTTTCTCTTGACATTTGAAATGAATTTGAAGACGCTGATGTTCTTCTTTTTGAACATGACAGTAATGATGTGGTTAGGGTTAGAAGAAAGGCTAATCCTAGGTTTGATTCTAAAATTACTTCAAGTCATTATATGTTTAAACTAGGGATGGAGTTCACGACCTTGAAGAAGTTCAAGGATGCAATTAGAGCATATGATGTAAATGGACGATATCAAATACAGTTGAGTAGGTGACAAATCGAGGTGTCAGTAGAAGAGTGATATTGGTTGCCCTCGAATGATATGGTGCTCTAAGATCAAGGGTGAGACCACACTCCAACAAAGATATTTGTAAACAAACATAGATGTAATGGAAGATTTCTAAACAAACAAGGTAATAGCTCATGGCTCTCGAGGTGATTGTCGGATAAGATTAGAGGTGAACCCAAAATTAGTGCAAGTAAGTTATGCATATTTGTGAAGGAAAACTTGCCTCTTTAAATTTCAAGGACACATGTTTATAGAGCAAAGAAGAAAACATTGGAAGTGATACATATGAAGCATAAGGAACAATACACTAAACTCAGAAGCTACATGACAGACATTTTGAGGAGTTGAGGTCATAAATAATGGAAAGACATGTTATGAATAGAAATTGGGCCAAATGGATCGACAACCATATCTCCCCTTCTCGTTATTCAATCAAATCAAGACCATCGTGGTTAGAATCATATCGCCGAGATGAGTTCAACAGTGGTAGTCTCTGCTCAATCCTCCGCCAAAGAGTCTAGATCGAGGCAAAATGCATTCAAGAGTCTGAAATGATTTTTGCCTCTATTCAGACGCTTCCAACATCGAATGGAGGCAATATCACTGGCATTGCATTTGTCTCATGCAGTAGATTATAACTTCACTGGCCTCATCTCAATCCAAGGTAAAAATAGTCATAGCAAGGAAAAGAAGTTTTAGGAAGTTGTCGAATCTTCGCGGTGGCTTTTCAGTGACAGTGGACCTCCATTTCAGCCGTCATAAGTTGGGCCTTAGGCTAAAAAAATTGAAATCACAGTTTTTGTTCTACTACAAGTAGAAAACTATATTTCTTTGTAGAACCTTTATTTCTTTGTAGAATTGTTTTTTCTCTATAAAATTCCATTTCTTTGTTCGACAGACCCAAAGCTCGGATTCACTACTAAAAATCTATGTGTCAAGTGATGAACCCCAAGGCTCGAACAGAAAAATTAGATCAAAAAACATAACATCAAAGTTTTTTGTTCTACTTCCAGTGCATAACAATTTTTCTCTACATAACTTATATTTTTCTATAAAACCTTTTTTTCTATGTAAAATAACTTTTTCTCTATAAAATCTATTTATCTTTGTTCGACAAACCCAAAGTTCAAATTCACTACTAAAATACTATGCCCATGGGATGAACCTTAGGGTTTGGATTCGCTAAACCTTAACAGACTGAAGAAATGAATTTGCTACTAAAATTGTAAATGTCAAAAGTATTAAACCCTAAGGTTCTAACTACTAAAATCATAAATGTGAAACTTCGAAAATTGGTCAGAACTCCTTTTCCATGTAAAACCAATTTTCCTCTATTCGACGGACAAAAATCCGTATTCAATATTAAAAATCTATGTCCCATGTGATGAACAAGAAAGTTCGGATTCGTAAAACCCAATAAATTCTTAAGCACTCAAAGCAAGGCCTACACAATGGGCCAATAATATCATCATAAACTGTACAATGTTGTTTCTCTTTGTAGAAAACAAATTTTCTTTTTAGAACTGCCAATTTTTCTTTTAATCAAGTAATTGCTGATTGAGGCGAAGCTAGTGGTGTTGAATCGCCCGGCCTAAATGAATCCAACACCACCAGTCTCGCCTCAATCCGTCTCCAAAAATGGTTGGATCGAGGCAAAACGTGTTCCGACTATTTTTCCACGATCTAGCAGTTTTCAAGGTTGGATCTTGGCGAGGCTAGTGAATTCTTCTCGGCGTGACGATTTCAAGGCCATCGGCTTCACCACAATCCAAAGTTGAAAGCATTCTTAGCAAGAAAAATAAGTTTTCAGTCATCTTTGATTGGAATAACGATGACAAATATGTAATTTCAAGTTTTGTCCTTAATTTAATAAATTTAAAAATCAATTGGACCTTAACTATGGCTAAAAGTCTAGTTCTCCTTTAACTCTTAAGAATTAGTAAATTATGACATAAGTCTAATTTCCCCTAAAGAAAAGTTATTATTCATCTAAATTTTAAGTATAACTAAAACAATAATTTAATATTCATATAAGTTATAAAAGTTAATAAAATAAAAAAATTAAAAAATAGTGACCACCCCTATAAGATAAGCTCCAATTTGGAGCTTATTAGACACCTTTTTGGTGAATTAAATGGTACCGGAAGGGCGAATCGGATAGATATGTGAGGTCTTCAATTTGATTTCCACTATGAGCAATATCCTTTTGGCTTAGTGCTAGGCTTTGACCAAACATATTATGTTTTCAGATGAAAAAAATTGTATGTCGTGAATCTAATGACATGATTTTAGACTCATATCGAATGTTGAAAAGATAAAACTTGTATTGTTTCATTCTTTGTTATCAAAAGACTAACTGTATACATACAAATACAAGTAATTGTGTATTAATTTCATCTGAAAAGGAACCAAATCTAATAAAATAAACTTAAAACATAGGGGAAAAAACTGACATGAACTGCTTCAATAAATTTTTTATGAGAAATTTTAAAACATTTTAATCCACTAGTTCTAAGCGTCAAAACAATTTTAAAATGAGCCTTACGAGGAATTTGGTATAGCATCGATGTGGAGCGAGAGACGATGTTGTTTTGGGCAACCCGTTTTAGGCGAGGACTTGGGCAACCCGTTTTAGGCGAGGACGACGTCGTAGCAGCAGAGCAAAGACAAAGCCAAAGCACGCGATTACGTCAAAGAGGGCCGGACTTGCGCTGTGGAGGCTGCAAACCTACCCAATTTGTGTAGTTATTTATTAGATATTAGATAGATTATATTTGGCTGAAAAAGTGAGGCCAAAAAAATTTAAAATTAAACATTAGACTAATTTCATTTAAAAAAAAAGTGATTTTCTGTAATAACAAATGAAATTTGGACAAAATTCAAAAAAAAAAAAAAAAGACTCTCCAAAGAACGACAACCACTGCAATTCTATCCACAGAAGACCCAATCTCTGCCTCCTCCTATTGCTTTGCAAAATATTGGTCCACCACTTGATAATTATTGATGTCTTTATATCCATGATCGTCATATATTGATGACCTTTGTGGTTTCAATTACAACAGCGTTTTCCATGTGTTTTTTTTTTGTCCTTAATGAAAAAAAACATCAATTTCCATTCTGGGATCAGCTATCCCCTTCAGTTTACATTAATTCATTTGAGATTGGGATGATGAAAGCGACTCCCAGGGCCGACCCTTGGCTAAACCAACTAAAGTTCATACTTTTGTGTATCATATATATATTTTTTAAATATTATCCAAAAGCCTGATCATTTCCCTTGCATTCTCCCTCTCTTCTCCTCTCCCCCCCCCCCCCCCCCCCCCCCCCACAGCCCAACTCGGGAATGGCCCTAAAAATTCTACACGCTTCTTATGTATCTTTTTTTTTCACATGAAAAAAACACCAATATAGCCTGAGACTTTAATCATTAAAATAGGAGTGGTGCTAAATAGTTCAAGTTTTTGTAGCCCAACATTAACCTAAGTCTACATGACATGCTTTGTAAACGTACGACATGAAAAATTAAAATTTTAGAAGATAAAATGTCATATTTTAAATTTCACAGCACATTTTTTTTTAAACGAAATTTTAAACAACTCTTAAAATACATATTAGATTTCGAAAAAAATTACATATTCAAACTCTTAATTTTAATAAAATCTTAATTAATTCATTTTAAATCAGAAAATAATTAATTTATATTCAGAAAATGAATCCAATGCCCCTCTCTTGATTTTAATAAAATCTTAATTAATTCATTTTAAATCAGAAATTAATTAATTTATATTGAGAAATTAATTTTAAATCATAAATTAATTAATTAATTTTATATTTGTTCTAATTTGTTAACATATATAATTTTATTAAACTTTTTTAATTTGTTAATTATATATGATTAAAAATGGTAAAATGAAAAATGTTGATTATACATAATTATTTAAAGAGCATAATGGACAAAACACATATTTCATTTCATTCTCATTCCCAGTTTTTATACATATCAAACGTGAGAATCAAAATCTCATTCTCATTCTCACTCAAACCATTCTCAATATCAAACGACTCCTAAGGGAAACAAATTAGATAAACCTTAATGGGCTCGTGTATTGTAACTTAAACAATAAGTGTTATAAATCCAAAGGGAACGAGTTCGCTAAACCCTAACGGACTCGTGTAGCGAATTTTCATGTTGTAATATAAAAAGCTCGAATTTGCTATTAAAATCCTAAATATCCTAAGTGTTAAAGCCTAACTACTCAAACTTAACGAGTTAGGGTACCCAATATAATTTCAATAAAAATGCAAAAAATAACAAATGTATATTATACTATTATAGTATAACTAAATTTCAACTCGAATAAACAGTTTACACATCATATATATGAATTACATTGTTTTTAAAAACAATGTAATTGAAAAAACGCAATAAAAACTATTGACAATGAGTCTTATTAGAAAGATTTTTACGGATTGAGTTCGAATATGTAATTTTTTTTCAAAATCTAACATGTACTTATAGAGAAAAAACGTTTTAAAATTTCGTTTATTAAAAATAAATAAAAAATATGCATAATTAATTTTTGAAAAAGTCCTACATAACCCACCTACATAGAGTGTTATGTGAACTTCGATTGAGTTATGCTACTTGAGTTTTATAATATTTTTATTAAAATAGCTAGAGCTGGCCTTGCAAGTCATGATTCATGAAAACAAACTTCAAGCAAATCAATTTCTAAATAACCAAACATCAAACACTTGTTGGTTTTCATCTACTGATACCAACATACAATAACTGCAGAATCACATTATGACACATCATGAAAGACTGATTCAGTCATTTCTACTTCCACTCTTCCAAAAGACAAAAGTGCATAAAGAAGAGTAAAACCAGAATTCATAGAGAACTGTGTGGAGGGGCTACCATCCCTTGGAACTTTATATCAGGATTCAAAACTGCGAATTCTAAGAATTCTGGGTCTTTCTCCAGTATCTCCATTTCATGGTCCTCTAACAGAATCAACGCTTCAATTCCATCACCGCATCTACTCCCCATAATGTATATAGCATTAATATGTGCTTCTTGAATAATTGGTCCAATAGTCATCCACACAGGCCTTCCCCACCCAAAATCAACTTCATAGAATCCCATCTTAGATATACCAGATGACACATAAGTTTTTCCTGACTTGGAATAAATTTCTCTCCCTTCTTCAAGTAACTTACAGATTCTCTTGAATCCTGCCTCACCTTGCAAATGTTGTAAGTAATCAGAATTGACTTCCTTTACAGACCTTCTAAGGAGTTCTACTAAGAGTGGCAGAAGTACTTCGTTGGTTCTCCCATTCACTGGGTCATAATTTGCAATTGCTCTCCAGAGAATGTTCCCTATAGAGTACTCTGGCAATGGAGGATTCAATCTTGGCCTTAAATTGATTAAATGTACGAAAGAACTTGGGTTTTGGGTACCTGATGTTACTGAATGTCTAACACTGATTAGGCATTTCCATATAAGTCCAGACACTGCCTCGACACTAGATGGGTATGGAACGTTTTCACTTCTTGCCTTGGCCTTGAGAGAAGATATAGCGGTTGCATCGAACACAAACCTTCTCATCTTCCTCCTCTCCGGCTCCACTTTCGGCGTGATTTCGTCAAAAAATGGCATTTGGGCTGAAAAAAATTTGTCCGGTGGAAAAAGTGATGCTGCCACGCTATGCGGACACACTTCTTTATCGATGTTCTCACGAGCAATCGCCGCCCAAGCTTTCAAGAATGAACAAATGGTGGAACCATCGACAAATTTGTGGTTGAAAGATACACCAAAAGCAATCCCACCACAAGTGAATATGTTGGCCTTAATAGCTACTTGCACAGCCTCATCAGGGGAATCAAGAAAAACAGGCTTGAATGGAAGTAACTTTTTGGCCAACTCAAGATTTGGTGGTTTAAGGTAATCAATCATGTCACAACTTACTTTGGCTACCATAAATAGAACTCCCTTGCCATTACAATCAATGGTGGTGGAGTCCTTTTGCCGTCCTGCCAACGGGTAGAACCAGGTGAGGGTTTTTGACAGTGAGTCTTTGAGTTTACCCAATTTGTCTTCGACAGAGGTGTCTAGACTACTATTGGAGTAAAATGAAAGAACTGATTGATAAAATGTGGGGTAAAGTTGATCGAAAATGCAAATTTTGAAGGATTTTAGGTGAGGAGGTGTTGGTGAAGATGGTTTTATGATTTCTTGTGAAGTGACAAGAACTAGTTCTGCCCTCGCCATTGTTGTTGCAACGCAAGTTTTTTGCTGATTGATAATGGCTGTGTGTTCTCTGTCTTCTTTGCAGCATGATTAATATAATCCTCATCTTCCAATCAAAGCTAATTATAAAAAATAAAAAAATAAAATGTAATTTTATGTCATGTCATGATCTTGTGATTAATTGGATGAATTGAGATTTTGAAAAATTTGAAAAATGTGTCTACCTTATCAAATTGAAACAAATATGAAGTTTAAGTTATCGATTTGTAACGTTTAATATTTGATGATTGGGTTATCAAATAGAAACGTGATCAATTTTTCGATGACAACATGTTATATTAACTTTGATAATACCAAAAATGCTTCTCGAATGAAATCATGACACATGGTTGGACAACTGTCTAAAAGCCAGCCAGATAGTTACTAAAGGGTCACTCAATACTATAGAGGAGAACCAAATGGCCATCTCAGTCTGGTGACCAGGTCCACCTCTTGTGGCTGTACTAGGAACACCTCATCATACCAAGGTGTCCTCTATTTCATAAGGAATGATTACGGAAGGAATTAACTCCTTGGTTAATGTCTCTGGAGCGGTCATATATGGACAGTTATTACAAGGATATTATAAAAGGAGGTCTCATTAAATTAAAAAGGTTAAGACACAATATATATCACATTTAGCAAAAGAGAGAGCTTATTAGACTGACCAACCTCCGATTAGCCATATTAAATACTGAACTGATTTGGGCATCAAAGTGTCTCTCGTGAGCAACATCTCAAAGGCCTCTGCTTACCTTTTTTTTTCTCTTTTTCAGGATATTAGCATGACCAAGACCGACGTGGTATAATACCTCGACTCGATAATACCGCGCATTGGGTTAAATTTGACTAAATATAGATTAGTAATTGACTAAATAAATAAAGTAAAGTGTAAAATAAAAATAGATCACTATTCTCACCCGCGGGATCCCTCTTTTTGGCATTTGTGCGGAATCTAGTTTACACCCGTCCGATTAAATTGGACGGGCGGATATGTTTTTTGCCAACAACTTTTCTCTTTCTTCTTCAATTATGTCTTCTATCTCCATTTCTTCTTTTCTCTTTCTTCTTCAATTCTGTCTTCTCTCTCCATTTCTTCTTTCCTCTTTCTTCTTCAATTCTTTCTTCTCCTCATGTAGAAGGCAAAGGAAGTGGCCATATCAGATTTTTATTCCTAAATAATAATAAAAATAAATAAAAATAAAAATAGCCCGATTCCCTCTCTCTCTGTGTTCTCACTGGTGTAGGGGATGGAAGAGTCGGCGCTGATCCAAATGATGTAGGGGATGGATCTGCCATAAACATCAACCCTAATGATTTCTGTGCACTGAGAAAAGTTTTAGAGTTTGGGCATGAAGGGTGTTCTCATCTTCAATTTTTTCCAATTGTTTTAATTTTGGTGTTTGTATGGCTGACCATGAGATTATCAATTTGTTGTTCTGAATTGAAATTACACATTCTCTTCCTCTCTTACTTGAGATAGTGAGAAGCCCCCAACATCAGCTCCGAAAGTGAAGAAGAATTACAAAATAAGAAGAAGTAAGGAAGAGGAATGGAAGAAAAATGGAGGAAAACGGAGAAGAAAGAGAAAAATAATTGTTTTTGTTTTTTTTATTTAAAAAATCTGATCTGGCAGTCCGATTTAATCGGACGACCAGGAGCGGAGTCCCGCACAAAATATTTTGTGCGGGATCCCGCTCTAGAGTCTTGCTGTATATATAAGTGACCCACAACAGTGGTTGGAAGGAAATTGTGGGTGAGGGCCGAGAGAGAGAGGAAGAAAGAGAAAAAGAATGAGATAGAGAAGAAGAAGGATTTTGGCTCGATTTTGTCAAGGGTGCTTAATCAAGATCAACGAAAATTTATACAAGAGTCAAGTTAAGAATCTCGGATTCCCAAAGTTAGATTTTTCTTGAATTTCATGGACTTTGTGAGTTTGAGTTACCCCAAACTTTAGTTAACCACTAATTCTATCACATTCAAAGATTACCCATCACCCACAAAACGCATGAACCCTAACTTTAGGAAATCAAGAATCTTACCTTTCAATCTTGAGTTACTTATAGAATCTTGTCAAATCTTGCTTTAAATACTCATGATTCTTCAAAAACTTAGCTAAAATTTCACAAGAATCAAATATTTATCGTACTTCTCATTTCTTTACTCTCTCTCTCTCAACTGAAATCGCACTTTAAAGTGTAGAAATCGCGAAGGTGTCTCGACACCCTAAGTGCGTGGTCAGATGGTTCATCTATGTTGCCTCCATGCATGCTAAGCAAAAATGTCCAAACAATGCTGTTTGGACATCCAAGAAAACTATCCGGATAGTCACCCTTTCTAAAGTCACTAGTGGCAGTTCCTCTGCACCTGTCCAACAACACTCATCTTTGACCAGTTTTTTAGCAAGAATTAAATCTGCAGGTGTTTTACATGTCCCTTGTTAACCCCGTCTCTTTCTCGTACAACAAAATCGTCTTCAAGTTTCTTATCATCCTATGGTATTTCAATTTCTTCAAATACACTATTTTCATTCTTCTTCATCCCAGCAACATCATCTTCATGGTCCGTACTAGATTCACTACAATTGGGTATTGTATTGTTTTCATTGGTCTTCTTAGTAGGATCAGCTACGCCTTCAAATAAAGTGTTCTCATTGCCTTCCATCTCATTTGAATCTTCTCCATCATGTTCCCTAGCTTGTAGATTCACTACTATAGAATTTTGCAATGTCATCAATCGCCGTATGAGTGGGAGTGTGAGTGTTATGGCACTAAGTACACCACTAATATCAGTTGGAGTGCTTTCTTCATTTTCTTATTCCTCTTCCTCATCCTCTTTGTCTCCTTCTCCCTCTTTATTGCTCTCTTCCTCTTCTTCTTCTTCTTCTTCTTCTTCTTCTTTCTTTTTATCCTCTTCATATGTGATTAAGTCACGATAATCTTGAATAATTAGAGTCTCCTCATCTCTTTATCTAAGGTATATATTCTATAACCTGATTGAAATTAAATTGAAAGATCGTAACGTCAAATACATTGTTTATGAAAAATAATGTGTTATAGTCATTGTATATGCTCAAACAATGCAATGCTATAATTGATATATATTTGTAGGTAGACTCACTTGTTTACTTCTGAGGTTCTATAGATATCTCGTATTGAAGTCCTTTGGAAACTCTGCGAGGTCTCACTTTAAGAACCTTGGGAAGCTATTGGAGATGTTAGTATGCTCGCAAAAACCAATACTAGCAACAATGAAACCAATAGTTAGTCATGCATTCTTTTAAATGCTTAATGTATTGGAATTCCAAAAAAATGTAATTAGCCGTATCGAGATATGTGTAATTAACCATGAACTTTTTTCGGGTTCCTCGTGTTACTCCGAATTGAATCCATTGGATAATTCACAATGGCTAGAGAACAATTGTACTCGCTAATCATGTAAAAATTCTCGACTAATGGTATGAAGTGCCATGCAAGTAAATTCGTGAATGTTGAGACATATAAGGTAAGACAAGTGTATGGGATTAACATGCGGACTACATCCTTTCCATCCTCTTCATTTGTTAGTGGATTTTTTTTCAATTGCAGCTTTAATGATTTATGACTTCAATATGCTTTCACCACTGAATCTCCTTTGAATAAACGTTGACACCTCAGGTTTCCCTTTGATAAATTCAATCTCCTCCACCCCAAAAATTAGAGTCACTTCCGTTTGAGTTATGTCTAACAGTTTATTACCCAACCTAATAGCATCTTCTCTAACATCTTAAATGCTTAAAAGGTCGCACAATATTTCATCACTCTTCCTTATTTTCACATTTGGCACCCCTGTCAATCCATTCGCTGAATAAAAGCCAAAACGACATTTTCATCAAATAGAGTATGCGCTGACTTCTTACCTTATATACAATTGACTAGAATTCAAATACACCAATAATTTACCAATGGCTCCAAGGTTTGATTAGTATTGTAATGGGAATGACCTCCTTTCTTTTATAACTTCCCCACCAATTGATTTAAACCTAATCATCTTGCAACTAAGTCAAATCTCAATCCATCGAAAAATCAGGCAACACCTCCTCGTAAATCGGAGGATGCCAACTTGGATATGTGTAGTGATTAATTACAAACTCACATTAATAACTCAACAAGGCCTCAGGTCGTAAATCAGCATGCAATCCATAATCTAGTAGGGCCTAAGGCCATCTATCAGCAAGCAATCCACAACCTAGCTAGCAGAGCCTTAGGTCATCTAGCAGAAAGCAATCCATCATAAGCATATAAACATGCAACACAAACATAAATGTATTTATGGATACAAATAATCCAGGACATTTGGTACTCAAATCAGTCTGGGAGTCTCGATCACACGGTGCATCCTCCCGACCGTAACAATCATCACACCGAAGAGGTGTTTGAAGAAGTGTGTTACCAACAATACATACAAGTACTAAATAATCCATAACAAAAGATAAGAGAATAATCCCTTCCAATCCCATACACTTACTACTCCAGGTGACCAGCTATGTCACTAAAACTCTTACATATCTACATCGCCCATTCCAAAACCAGACTCACCTGTGGGAAGCAAAAGAAAATAAAAGGGTAAGCATATGACTCGCTAGGGTAAAAGAATGAACAATAGATAACATAAAGTTGATTATCAAAGGAGTCTCATGCAGCAATATGTAACCTAAATCATGAACTAAACATATAAGTCAATCACAATGACCAATCATCCCTTGGTCCACGCTAGTTTAACCAACTAGCACCAATCAAAAAACATTTTGTGAGCGAACTCACTTCCAGGACTAACCAGGAATAAATTACCCAATGTATGGTAGCAACCACTACACACAAGATCTAGACTTGATTCACATCCCACCTATCAAGATCTCTATTTGTTGCCTCACAAGAAAGTCATATGGCACAAGTCAAGCAGAGACTACTACACCTACCATCCTTCCAACTGACATTCATTCAACCTAAGGGACTAACGAGCCCTTACCCGTACTCCCAATGCATCCCTAATTCACATCCTCATGGATATACGACAATATATATATATATATAATCAACCTACATATATATATTCCCTAATTCATTTCTCACGAACCTTATATCATACCTACTCATAATGGCAAAATTATTCACAGCATTCTTAAAGTCTTCAGTTGTATCAAATAACATTCCAAGATCAAATTTAGGAATACCGCTTTGACACGTGAAGATTGGATAATTTTGTCCACGAGTCACATCGATAGCATCACTCTCAATTGAGCCAACCCCTCATCATTTTTTGTCTCTTCATTCTCAGAGGGATTGAGCAATGCTGTAAAGAAACACTCCCAAGCCGGGCCCATGGGCCGCTACCCCCCAACCCCTCTCCCTGACATCTTAGCCAATGTCACAGGAAGGTTGTTGCTCCAAAGGTTTGAACTCTCAACCTCAGAAACCTTTAACATAAGACCTCCTGCCAACTATGTCACCAGCTGAGCCACGCGGCTTAGTTGGTGATCTCTTGTGGAGATTAAAGGGAGGTCAGGGGTTCGACTCCTACCTTCAACAACCCGTCTGGTTGTGTCCGTGTATGGGCCAGGAGAGGGGTTGGGGCTTACTAGGCCTGGGGGGCCAGGGTTGTGTGTCTCTGTTCCAACAGTTGGCCTAGCAATGAAGGTTTCCTAAAAAAGGTAGCTTTTATGTAACAACCTAGCCTAGTCCCTGGCACCACTTCTGGCCCAGTCCCTGGCACTATTCGGGGCCACAGCCCACTACCCCTAACCCCTCACCCATACGTCTTAGCCAACGTACCAGGCAGGATGTTGGTGCTAGGAGTCGAACCCCTCAACACCCTTTAATCTCCACAAGAGATCACCAACTACCTTTTTGAAAAAGTAACTCTTTTTTAAACACATAAAATGTAGCACTCTTTTCATGCGTTTAGATAAATTATCTTCAAAAATGCAACTGTAGTAACTCTTTTCTCATGTTTCATTTCCACTCTTTCCTTCATGACTACACTCTTTGAACTCTCAAGACTCTCAAACTTTCTTCGGGTATATAATTATTCTTTTGATTACACTTTAATAGTATGTTTTGCATCCTTATTTCTCTAATTTGATATACGAAAGATGATACGTTGTTGGCTATGGTGTCTAGGTTTGTGTGTGTAGAGTTTGCACTAGATTTTTGTTTCATTTTTCTGTTTGGTAATTGAAAATTAGTATTCGAGTAGTTAAAATACCCTTCGAGGTATAGTGGTTTTGTGTAATCAAGTATATAAAATCTTAGGCCAAGCATCTGTAAATTATCGTTCAAGCATATTGAATTCGTTCGAGTAATTGAAAGCATATGTTGAGTAGAATAAAAAGTTGATCAAGTACATTTAATTGTGTGTTCGAGTAACTGAAAATATATGTTCGAGTACAATAAAAACATTATTCAAGTATATGAAACTGTATGTTCGAGTATATGAAACTTTATATTCGAGTAGGTTAAATTATGTGTTTGAGTAACTGGAATTTTATGTTCGAGTAATTGAAACGTTGTGTTCAAGTAACTGAAATTTTTTGTTCAAGTAAATGAAACTTGTTTGTTCGAGTAATTGAAAATTATGTTCAAGTACTTGAAATTTTTTGTTCGAGTGACTTAATTTTTTCCTTTATTTATTACATGTAGATTTTATTGAAATGGATTATTTAATCCCTAAGGAGAACATTTCCCAGCTGGAGTAACCATATTCCACGTAAGAAAATGTTATTTCGAATTATCACTAAAATGGCATGTCTACAATACATTCCTCTAAACTCAAACTTGAAACATGTGCAAGTCACTGCATATTGCTCCACATCAAATAAAACTTTGCATACTACTCTTTTCTCCCCCTCTCCCCATAAACAATATCCTCGACTACATAAGAGATTGCAATCACCTCATCTTGATCAACTACAGTGATCCCACAATATATCATCATTGTTATTTCTTATTGAAATTCTTTAAACTTTGATTTTGTGTGTTGTGTAAATTGCCTAAAGTTGTTTCTACATCTCGTAGAAAATTACACAACCCATCTCTACTTGCAAAAGGATTTATAATCAGCTTGACTTTCCTTTTCACTTTTACTTCTCAAAGCATCCTCATATTGCTCAACAAATTACTTCAAAGTATATTTTGAGTGCACATATCTATTGAAGAAAACATTCATACTTTCACTCTGTTGTGTTGCCAACATCCTTCCCCAAAAGTTGTGCTTCACATAGATTTGAACTCAAAAATAATGTCTCTCATCATATAATGTCATCAACTAAGTATTGTCACACAAGCCACTTAAAGGAAAAACCCAATTATGTCATAAGCACAATCAATGATTCAAATTATAAAAAAATAATTTATATTGCATTTTTCATTGCTCTGTCTTGGTTAGTAAAAGATTTCACTAGGGGTTGAGTCATACCCAACAAATGAAACAAATGTCATATCATATTAATTTGTAAGGTTTGTGATATCAAACGTACTGACATCACTGAATTCCCTACATGCTGCCCTACTCTTAGGATTTGCTCAAAAACATTTCTCAACCGACCTTCTACATTCCAATCAATCAATAAAAAGAAACCTTCATGTTGTGACTGCATCTTCAAAAAATAACTTTGCACTGCACTTACATCACTTTCACCATGTTGTAATTGTCTAACTTTGGCGAGCATGTTTCTTACATCTACTTCAAGAAAGCAAAGATTTTCATGTCGACCAACTACAATGACTTATGCATTATGACTTTTGTTTGGCCAGCAACATCATTTATTTCAATAGAACAAAAACTGTGATTTCATGTTTTTTGGCTGACTTTTATGTCGGAACCTTGGACTTATCACTTGGGACATAGGGTTTTAGTATTGAATCAGAATTTTGGGTCTATTGTACAGAGAAAAAGTGATTCTAAAGATAAATAAATATTTTACAGAGAAATATAGGTTTATAGAGAAAAAGAGTTCTACAGAGAAATAAAAGTTCTGCAGAGAAATACAGGTTATAAAGAGAAAAAGATTTTGCACTAGTAGTAGAATGAAAACTGTGATTTCATATTTTTTTGCCTGAATTTTATGTCGGAACCTTGGATTCATCACTTGGGACATAGGGTTTTAGTATTGAATCTGAGCTTTGGGTCTATTATATAGAGAAAAATATATTTTATAGAGAAAAAGTGATTCTAAAGATAAATAAAAGTTCTACAGAGAAATATACGTTCTACAGAGAAAGAGTTTTAAAACTACAATTTTATATTTTTTAGCCTAACTTTTTCGTTTGACCACCAAAATGATCGTTGTTGGTCTCAAAAGAAGCGCAACTATGAGAGGAGTAAAGCCCGACTTATGGCGACCAGAACAGAGGTCCACACCAACCGGAAAGCCACCGCGAAGCTCCGACAATGCCCCAAAACTTCTTTTCTTTGCTGCAGCTATTTCTGATGTTGAATCGAGGTGAGCCTGGTGGCTTTGGAATCGTTTGACCGATACAAATCCAATGCCATCGTCTCGCTTCAATCTAATGTCAGAAACGTCCAGATCATGATAAAATGTGTTTTGGACGTTTTGCCTCGATCTGGCCTTTTTGACGGCGGATTGAGAAGAGACTACCGTCGTTGGACTCCTCTCGGCGATACAATTTCAACGGTAGTGGTCTTCTCTTTGATCAAATGTCGGGAAGAAAAGATATGATTGTCAAAGATAAAAACGCGATATTCATGTATAATGAGTGAGAGAGATAAATTGGGTAGTTTAATAATTTTGTCATTATTTCTAATTTTTTAAATGGTTGGACTTCCCTCTAAGATTAAACAAAATTATGTCATTTTATCTAATTTGTCCATTTTTTTTACTAAAATATATTCAGAAACTATTAATTTCATATATACATTATATGTACATCCATATAAAATGAGAAAATATGCTAAATTATTTGTGGGGAGCAGGAAAAATTTCCGATCTTTTCACATCATTTTTTTCAACCCGATTTGAATGGAAGCTTGTGTAAATTATTCTTTCATAGACGAGCCCGAGAAAATAAAAACAAATACATCTATTTCAAAGATTGAATAATAAATATAATTTTGTCATTGGAAATTTCACTAAAGAATAAATTATAAATATATTTTGTCATCGTTGAGCCCTGATTCCCTTTGTCTTCCCCACCACTAGCCACCGTACCCACCACTCCACAACAATG
This sequence comes from Euonymus europaeus, assembly GCA_963580455.1. Taxonomy (NCBI): domain Eukaryota; kingdom Viridiplantae; phylum Streptophyta; class Magnoliopsida; order Celastrales; family Celastraceae; genus Euonymus; species Euonymus europaeus. The sequence continues at coordinate 7,765,221 of OY756961.1, read as the reverse complement.
GCTTCTCTGCTACCTGACGGGATCCAGCTTCTCTCCCCCAACCATGGCTTCTCTTAAATCTCTCAATATCAACAATAGCAACGACAACAAATCTTTCTCTTTGAGTGCGACTTTACCTTTACTTTCTCCCTCTTCAAATCTCATCTCTCGCTCCAATTTCACAACAGGACGAGAAGGGTAACTTAAGCAACATTCTTAAATTCAATGTGGCCTTCAATTTTGCTCAATTTTCTTCATTTTGGGACCTGTTTTTACTTATGGTATTCCTCTCTATCATATATGCGTAAAGTTTATAGTTTGAAACAGACGGACATGTCTAAGGATGAGCATAAGGAGGGAGATAGTTAGGGCCAGATCTGACATTGATGGTAAAGAATGCATAGATGGTGGAGGGAAGTGTAGGCAAACGTGGAAGACGGAGAAATGCCACATAAGCAATTGTATTATTTTTATAAAATATTTTATATTATCACATAATTATTTTTGACCGACTTATTGTCACATTGACGGAAAACCTGACTAAAACTGTACAAAATTTGTCTGGTGATCATATTGTTTCATTCTTATAATTCAATGACCACTTCGTAATAAAAAAAAATAAGACAATGATCAAAGCATAACAACTCATATCTTTTGATGCCGTAAAGAATAATTAATCAAAAGTAAAATTACCTTTGATTTTTTATTTATTTATAATTACCTTTGATTTGAAGTTGAGGATTATATTAATCATGCTGTAAAGAAGACCCAGAACACGCAACCATTATCAATCACCAAAGAACTTGTGTTGCAACAACAATGGCGGGGGCAGAACTAGTTCATGTCACTTCACAAGAAATCATAAAACCATCTTCTCCAACACCTCCTCACCTAAAATTCTTCAAAATTTGCATTTTTGATCAACTTTACCCCACATTTTATCAATCAGTTCTTTTATTTTACTCCAATAGTAGTCTAGATCTAGACACCTCTGTCGAAGACAAATTGGGTAAACTCAAAGACTCACTGTCAAAAACCCTCACCCGGTTCTACCCGTTCGCCGGACGGCAAAAGGACTCCACCACCATTGATTGTAATGACGAGGGAGTTCTATTTATGGTAGCCAAAGTAAGTTGTGACATGATTGATTACCTTAAACCACCAAATCTTGAGTTGGCCAAAAAGTTACTTCCATTCAAGCCTGTTTTTCTTGATTCCCCTGATGAGGCTGTGCAAGTAGCTATTAAGGCCAACATATTCACTTGTGGTGGGATTGCTTTTAGTGTATCTTTCAACCACAAATTTGTCGATGGGACAACCATTTGTTCATTCTTCAAAGCTTGGGCGGCGATTGCTCGTGGAAACATCGATAAAGAAGTGTGTCCGCATAGCGTGGCAGCATCACTTTTTCCACCGGACGAACATTTTTCAGCCCAAATGCCATTTTTCGACGAAATCACGCCGAAAGTGGAGCCGGAGAGAAGGAAGATGAGGAGGTTTGTGTTCGATGCAACCGCGATATCTTCTCTCAAGGCCAAGGCAAGAAGTGAAAACGTCCCATACCCAACTCGTATCGAGGTGGTCTCTGGACTTATATGGAAATGCCTAATCAGTGTTAGACATTCAGTAGCATCAGGTACCCAAAACCCAAGTTCTTTGGTACATTTAATCAATTTAAGGCCAAGATTGAATCCTCCATTGCCAGAGTACTCTATAGGGAACATTCTCTGGAGAGCAATTGCAAATTATGACCCAGCGAATGGGAGAACCAACGAAGTACTTCTGCCACTCTTAGTAGAACTCCTTAGAATGTCTTTAAAGGAAGTCGATTCTGATTACTTACAACATCTGCAAGGTGAGGCAGGATTCAAGAGAATCTGTAAGTTACTTGAAGAAGGGAGAGAAATTTATTGTAAGTCAGGAAAAACTTATTCGGCATCTAGTCTAAGTAACATGGGATTCTATGAAGCGGATTTTGGGTGGGGAAGGCCTGTGTGGATGACTGTTGGACCAATTATTCAAGAAGCACAAATTAATATTATATACATTATGGATAGTAGACGTGGTGATGGTATTGAAGCGTTGATTCTGCTAGAGGACCATGAAATGGAGATACTGGAGAAAGACCCTGAATTGTTAGAATTCGCAGCCTTGAATCCTGATATAAAGTTCTAAGGGATGGTAGCTCCTCCACACATGTTCTCTATGAATTCTGGTTGTACTCTTCTTTATGTACTTTTGGTCATGATTTTGTGTTCTAACTTTGCTTGTGAGTAGTTAGAAACCTGAATGACTGAGTCGGTCTTCCATGATGTGTCATGAAGTGATTCTGCAGATATTAGTATGCTGGTATCAGCAGATTTAAACCAAGATCAAAGTTTGATGTTTGGTTATTTAGAAATTGAGTTGTTAGAAGTTTATCTGTCCTCATGACTTGCAAGGGCCGGCTCTAGCTATTTTAATGATTAAAGTCTCAGGCTATATTGGTGTTTTATTCATCTGATACCCAAAGTATGAGCTTTAATTGCTTTAGTCAAGGATCGGCCATGTGAGTCGCTTTATATGACGATCATGGATATTACACCTCAATAATTATCAAGTGGTGGACCAATATTTTCCAAAGCAGTAGATTGGCCAACATGGTCTGGTCAATGATCCAGTTCTAATCAACATTATCTCTTTATATTATAATAATGATGAATGAGAGTTTCAAGAGACTAAATTAAGTGATTTTCATTTCAATTCTTTGAATTAGATATGTTTGTTTTTAACCTTTATTTTCTCTGGTTTTTCTATGAAATAAATCATTTGCACCAGATTCCATTAAGATCAGGTTGAAAAGGATAAAAAGATGGTGGGATCGAAAATTTTTCTTGTACCCCCACAAATAAGAAATGAATGTTGCATAGTTGCTTAGATTATTCAAAGAAAGAAGAAAGACATAAATACACGAGCCTTGACTAAAGGCAGCAGTGATGCTTAGATTATTCATTAGCACGTGATATGCACAGTTCTCCTTTGTCTTTGTGTTTATCGTCTTGGACATGAGAGAAAACTCAATTGCAGCGAAGATATTCTGATCTGACCAGTCACGATCTTCCATAATATATGTCAAACACATATTTTTTTTATGTGTCATAATCTTAATCTAAATCTAAATCTAAATCTAAATCTATTATAACAGCAGGATTTGAAGGCTCCTGAGGCCATCGTGACGTACCAACCGCGTGCCATGCGCGTGATAATTTCCAACATACAGAGCAAAACGACACCGTCCAAATCATACCATATCTTTCATTTTCCCACTGTTAAAACATCTACCATACCACTCGCTTACTACCGACTCCCGGAGTCTCTACCTCTACTCGCGAGCCTCGCTGTCTTTCTTGGAGTCATTGGGCCGTTCGAAAGGCGATTGTTTATTCATTCAGCATCGTCGGATGTGCTTTTTGGATCCGTACATCCCCTCCGTCTGTTTCACTTGATTTTAGGCCTTTGAAGTACCGTCAGATGTTCTTTTTGCTCACATTGTATCTCCTCCATTCGAATAGATTTTCCGTCTTCAGATTGTGTCTGCACAAATTTCTTTAAGCACTAGGTTTCCTTCTCAAATCAGCTACCTCTCCATTCATGAATCAGATTGCTTACTCAAGAAACCTACCTGCCTGCCTTTGATATTCCCTGTCGATCCAATGTGTTGTCTCTTCCCGCCGATTTTTGCTTGCTTTACCTAATTACTTGGCCTATATGACCTAGCCTTCTTCTTCTAGTGGGTCCTACCAACGCCAACGCTGTCTTTGGTGTCTTCCCTATGCTTTTGGTTCGCTTTCACTAATTGCTTGGCTTACTTCACCTGCTCTTCTCTGGTCCATTTCTTCTTCGACTTGGTTTGCGATTTTTCCTCTCTTTTGGGTTTTCCTACCATCCAGGAACCCTATTGTTTTCGCTTTGTTAAAAGCATTTTAAATGAATTGTGTTTAGGGTTAAATGGATAGGTCTTCTTCATTTGATGGTCGTTCAAATTGTATATACCAAGTCATCCTCAACTTGCGCCACTAAAGGTAATCTTTGGTTTTCGACACTTCTTTTAATTAATTTTGTGGTTCGATTAGCATTTATTTCATGCTCTGTCTTGCGTTTCATCATCGTAGCGTGGGGGTAAACTTTGATTTCATCTTCGACAGTTTCCAAACTTTGAGGTGTGAAGCAAATGAGCTCACAACTGAGTATGCTGAAGAAATGTTGAAGATACCGGGTCAATATGGCACAACCAACGAAATCAAGATGAAGAAATACACAAAGATATACGTGGTTCAGTCACTAACGACCTATGTCCACAGGAGAGTGAACACTCTTATTTAGAGATAATACAGGAAGAGGAGAACACAAACTCAACTCACACTCACTCATTGGTGCCTCTACCTGCACCAGAACTCTCTCACAAAAACACTCTATTTTTGTTTTCTTTTCTTTCTAACTCACTGCACCTCTTTCTTACTCTTTACTACACATTTCTATGACACACACATACCTTTCTATTTATAGAGATACAAACACGTGTATGAACACAACAAGTACACACACTTTGAACAAAGAATTGAAAAAATAAAATCAACAAAGGAGGTGCCAAACTTTGAAGAAAATGGTGGTTGGTGGTTGGTGGCACACCACTGTTGAAATGCTTGATTTGGTGGCTACATGCATGCATGCAGCTTTCTTGGACTTCTATAGGTATGAACCCATCAATTCTCCCCCTTTATAACCACAGGAGGAGAACACAACTTGTCTGTCTTCAATTGTTGTGCATTCCAGATATGTCCTGACATAGCTCAAGCTTTTCGCGAGTAACGACCTTCGTTAACATGTCTGCTGGATTCTCGTCAGTGTGAATCTTCACAAGCTTCAACAAATGTTCTTCAATCACTTCGCTTATCCAGTGATAGTGAATATCAATATGCTTTATGCGGGAATGGTACATGGAGTTCTTGCTCAAGTCTAGAGCACTCTGACTGTCACAATGTACCATGGATTCATCCTGATTAATACCCAATTCCTGGAGAAAACCGCTTCAACCATAACATTTCTTTACCAGCTTCCACTGCAGCAATATAGTCTGCTTCTATTGTAGATAAAGCAACACACTTCTACAGTTTTGACTGCCATGAAATAACTCCCTCTACAAAAGTGAAAACATACCTTGAAGTAGATTTCCTACTGTCATGATCATCGGCCATATCTGAATCAGTATAGCCATCCAGAACTGGATCTGCTCCCCCAAAGCACAAGCATAGCTTTGACGTACCCTTTAGGTACCTGAGAATCCATTTAACAGCCTCCCAATGTTCTTTCCCTGGATTGGAAAAGAATATGCTCACAACACCAATAGCGTGAGCAATATTTGATCTTGTACACATCATTGCGTACATGAGACTACCGACTGCTGAAGAGTAAAGTACTGCTTCCATCTCTTCAACCTCCTTCTCTGATAAGGGACAAGATTTCTTACTCAGCTGGAAATGGTTACCTAGCGGAGTGGTAACCGACTTCGCATTCTTCATGTTAAACCTTTCAATCACCCGTTTAAGAGCAAGTGCAATGGTAACAAATTTTGGAGTGTGTAGAGAGAGTGGTTTGAAAAAATTGTATTGGAAGATGTGTAGAATGATAGAAAAAAGTGAAAAATGGTATAAAAGTATGAGAGATGTTGTTGAAACTTGATATTTGGAGTGTTGGTTAATAGAAAGTGGAAAAAATTGTATTGAAAGATGTGTTTTGTTGATATGATTATATTGAGAGACGTGTTTAGCTGATGTAGATAAGTAAGTGGGACCCAATTATGTGTAATAGAGGTGAGACCCAATTAAAAATTTTGGTGTGCTGGAAAATGGGTGAGCATTGGACTTGCTCTAACATGCATTTCCTGTGACAACCACAATTTCTTGGCTTTCCTGTCATGAACAATCTTCATACCCAGTATCTGCTGAGATGGACCTAAGTACTTCATGTCGAAGACTGGGATAGCTGGGCTTTCAAACTGTTAATCATGGCTACATCCTCACCAACAATTAACATGTCATCCATATAAAGTAGTAATCTCACAAAATTACGGTCTCAAAACTTTTGGACGTAAACACACTGGTCTGTTGTAGTTCTTTTGTAACCATGAACCATCATGAATGAGTCAAACTTTATGTACCACTATCTCGGCACCTGCTTAAGGCCGTAGTGACTTTTCTGTAGTTTACAAACCAAGTGCTTATTCTTAGGAACTTCGAAGCCTTCTGGCTGCACCATGTAAATTTCTTCCTCCAAATAACCATAAAGAAATGTTGTCTTTACATCCATTTGCTCAAGCTCTAGATTCATACTTGCTATTAACCCAAGTATGATTCAGATGGATGACATCTTCACCACCAGTGAGAAAATCTCGTCAAAGTCAACTCCTTTCTTCTGTTGAAATCCTTTGACGACCAACCGAGCTTTGTACTTCACAAGCTTTCCGCTGCTATCTTTCTTCTACTTGAACACTCATTTGTTCTGCAGCGCTTTCTTCCCTTTAGGAAGTTTCACCAACTCATAAGTTTGGTTTTTCTGTAAGGAATTCATTTCTTCTTGCATAGCTTGCATCCACTCACTTCTTTCAGCATGAGTGTGAGCTTCTTGAAAGCTCTCTAGCTCCCCCTCATCAGTAAGCATAATATAGTCTGAATATGGATATCTTCTTGATGGAATCAGAGTATGACCCCTCAGAGATCTTTCTGGCTAAGGTGCATCAATTGGAGGAGGTTATGCTGGTTCTACAACTTCTGGTGGAGGAGGTTGTGGCTCCCGCTGCTCAACACCTTTTGTGTGATCTTCTTCTAGATCTTCCTCTTGCAATTCATCATTATCTGTAGAAATCACTGGTGCAGGATCTGGGATAGTGTTTGAAAGACTAGGAGCAGTGGACTTGGTGGATTTGTCCAAGTCTTCAAACACTTCATTCTCGTGGAACACAACATCCCTACTTCTGATAACCTTCTTATCAGTTGGTTCCCACAGTCTGTATCAAAATTCATCATCTCCATATCCAATGAGAATCAAATGAGTGGATTTGCTGTCTAGCTTTTGTCTCTGCTCCTTGGATACATGTGCAAAAGCTTTGCACCCAAATACTCTCAAGTGAGAGTAATAAATATTTCTTGCAGACCACATCTTCTCTGGAATTTCTAAATTCAGAGGTGTTGATGGTGATTTGTTGATCAAGTAACGGGCCGCACGAATTGTTTCTCCCCAGAATGGCTTCGACAGCTTTGCCATACTGAGCATACACCTTGCTCATTCCATAATGATCTGATTCATCCTCTCGGCTATACCATTATGTTGTGGGGTATGTGGGATCGTCTTCTTGTGCCGAATATCGAGTTTAGCACGGTATGCTTCAAACTCCCTAGAAACATACTCGCCTCCATTGTTTGATAGGTATGAATATAACTAGTATTTTCTAGTTAAATAACCCTCTCTTATACTTTTAATGTGATGAATTAAGTTTATTAATCTATTGTTATTAATTTTTGTAGATAAATTGCGGTCTGGAGTGAAACACTGTAAATCAGAGAGGTTTTGGCAGATATAAAGCTGGACAGAATGATCATTGCCCTGAGCGGTGATTCCTACATGCCTAGGCGCAGAAAGGAGCACCCAAAGCAGTGGATCCACTGGAAAAATAATTGGAAAAATGCATAGGCGGTGGAAACTCACACGCCTAGGCGAGGACATCTTACGCGCCTAGGCGCTCCGCGAGTTTTCCAGGATTTTAATCCCGTGGAAACCCTAAAATGGGGGAGGTTGGACATATTTTAAGAGAGTCATTTTTCCAGAGAGAGAAGGAGAAGAAAACAAGGTTTTTCAAAGCTAGAAGGAGGAGTCTTCATCTAGATCTTGGATCTTCTTGAAATCTTTGGTGAAATCAACATGATTCCTTCTCTTCCTTTGCTTTTCTTACTTTACATGTGTAACTAAGCTTTCTATTGCCAAGGCTTGGATGAAGCCTTGGGTTGAATGATTTGTTTAAGACTTCGTTTATGATTACATAAGGTTATTTGGGTATAAATCTATGATTTTTATGTTTATTGCAATTCCTTTTTCTTCTTTGTGATTGATCACCACTTAGGGTTTGGAGGAGTTTTTGTGATGGATTTGCTAGATGGTAAAATGTCAAGTAAATCATGCTTCTTGAGATTATAGATTGCAATTATTGTTTGCCTTTGATTAGGAACAATATTGTATGGATTCTATGTTCATTATGCTTTATGAATTCCTAAGCATTTTTAGACCAATAAGATGGCTAGAATGTTATAGGAATATCCAATATATACCAATAGTATGGCTAGCATTTGATTTAAGGGAACATGGCTTAGGTGCGCTAGAACCGACCTAAGTACGGATTTGTTATATCCGGATTGATAAGTGTATGAATGAATACATTTTCTTTGCAAATTATTGGCTCTTGGTGAATTCCAATGCCTTGGTGTTTTCTATTATTGATTGAAACTAATTACATTGAACTAAGTTATTTAGTGGCGACATGTTGTGGCATTGGCATAAGTCATTGGAAGTACCATAAATATTTATTCTTAGTGTTTGAGTCCTTTTAATTATAACCGAACCATATTGAATGAAACTTTATTTTCTTGTATTGTATATGTATATGCATGACTAAACATTTAGATTAAATTATATCTCCGTCTCTGTGGATATGATCCCTACTGACCACTTGTACTATTCCTCTTACTAGTACACTTGCTAGTAGGTTATTTTAGACCCACAAGTTCATGGCGCCGTTGTCGGGGACGGTAGCTTATATTTAATCCTTTTTTTTGTCTACATAGATAATCATATACAACGTTGACGTATTTCTAGTGGCTTATACATTTCATTTGTTCTTTGTAGTTCATGCAAAGACGACGTTCACAAGACACATAAATTTTTCCTATTGATCCAAATTTGGGACGTGCATGTCTAAATAAGAAAGAAAAGCAAACTCTTGGAGAACACTCTCCCACACATTCTTTATCTTCTACTTCTAGCTCATCTAGTGAGCCATTTCTTGGAGACAATCTTGAGCAAGACAAGATGGAAGAACATCATGAGGGAGTTGATGATAATGGCGTTAATGACAACGCCCCTCGCACTATACAGGATTTTTCTATGCCTCAATTTACTACTCGGCAATCCTGTATTGTTTTTCTGACTATTGCTCCTAATTTATCTTATGAAATTAAGGGCTACATGATTAATTTGATTTTCTCTTTTTCAGGAGAGGAGAATCAAGATATCAGTGAGCATATTGATAATTTCTTGGAAATATGTGGTACACAGCAAATTCAAGGAATCTCTGCTGAATTCATTCGCCTCAAGCTATTTCCTTTCTCTCTTAAGGGAGAAGAGAAGAACTGGTTCAAGACCCTGCCCGCAAATTCTATCACCTCTTGGGATCAATTGTCTGCAAAATTTATTCAAAAATTCTATACTCAATCGAAGACACAACGGTTGAGGGACCAAATCTTTCATTTCAGACAGAATAAGGGAGAGACACTTTATAAAGCTTGGGGGAGATATAAAACCTTGCTTATCAGCTGTCCACATCACCAATTCTTACCATGAAAAATTATGCTATACTTTTATCAAAACTTATCAGATGAATGCCGCCATCGGTTGGATGCAGCTGCTGGAGGGAATATTATGGCGAAGGAACCCATTGAGGCTACTGTGATTATTGAGAATGTGGTAGCCAATTCCTTACAATAGGATAGCAGAGATGTGACTGCTTCCAGAGCAACTATCTGTGAAGCTGGTACTCCAAATATTGAAATGGCAGCCATGACTAGAAAACTTGATGCTTTGTGAATTTGTTGAGCAGAAATGTTGAGCCTTGTGGTATTTTTGCGGGCACAGACCATCCTACTCATACATGTCCTAGAGGGGGCACTTTTCCTGAAGCAAAGGTGAATACGGTGCAAAATTTTCATCAGCAGCAAAATGACCCGTTTTCTCATACATACAATCCAGGGTGGAAGAACCATCCTAACCTCTCCTATGGCTCTTCTCAGAATTACAGCCACGGTTCTAGACCTTGGCAAGGCCACCCTCAACCACCACCTCCGGAGCAAAAATGTTCTTCTATGGATGACTTGATTACTCAACTGGCTCAGTCACAAGTGAAGATGCAGAACTCGCAAGCATAAATGAGCAATTCTATGACTCAGTTGCAGCAAACAGTTGCTAGCAATACACAGTCAATTTCTGAGCTCGAGATGCAAGTGGGCCAACTTGCGAATGCCTTGAGTGAGAGACAGTTGGGGAAGCTTCCAAGCCAACCAGAGGTGAATCCAAAAAAACATGAAGATGCAAAGGCTGTCACCGTATTGAGAAGTGGGAAGAAAGTGGACAACAAAATTGAATTTTAGAAGCAAGAAGATGAGAATGAAAATGAACCAATGGTGGTGGAACCAAGTGCATCTCCACTACCTCAAGTTAAAGAAGACAAGTAGATTGTGGAAGAATATGTTCCACCAATTCCTTTCCCTTCTAGACTTGCCCCTAAGAAGAAAAACAAGTATAACCGAGATATATTTGAAGTTCTGAAGAAGGTTGAAATCAATATTCCACTTATAGATGCTATCAAATTTATCCCCGCTTATGCCAAATTTCTGAAGGAGTTATGCAGCAATAAGAGGAAATTCAGTGAGCATGAAGAAGTTTTTCTTTCTGAGGATACTAGTGCAGTATTACAAAAGAAATTTCCCCCCAAGTTGAAAGATCCGGGCAGTTTTACAATTTCCTGCATTATTGGAGAAAAGCCTATTGAGAAAGCATTGATGGATCTTGGAGCCAATGTTAATATCATGCCTTATTCTGTATATTCTACTATAAAGATAGGAGGGTTGAAACCAACTACAGTTACTCTATAATTAGCTAATCGCTCTCTTGTTCATCCTTTTTGGCTTGTTGAGGATGTCTTAGTGAAAGTTGGAGAGTTTGTTGTTCCAGTGGATTTCTTAATCCTTGACATGGAAGGTGAACCAATTCTTAGGAAGGATCTGGCTCTTATTCTAGGTAGAGGTTTTATGGCTACGACCAATACCATCATTGATGTCAAACTAGGTGTTCTCTCAATGATAGTTTTCGATAAAACTGTTGAGTTTTGACTCTCAGAAGCAATGCAACATTCTGATGATGCCAAAACCTTCTTTTGGATAGATGTAGCTGACAGAAGAGTTGATATGAAGGTTTTTCGGAGTAATAAAATCACTACATTGGAGGCTTTTCTTGTGGGTGATTCAAAGCATTTGTTGACTAAGGAAATTGAAGAAATATACAATATGTTTGCAGCTTCACCTCCACATCTACATAAGTGGAGGCCTGTTTTTGAAAATCTGAGGAACTTTCCAACTTCTAAGAAGCTACTGCCTTCTATTGAGAGCCTACCAGAACTAGAATTGAAGTCACTCACTCCTCATCTGCGGTATGCATTCTTGGGAAATTCTCAAACTCTTCCGGTTATTATTGCCTCTAATTTAACTTTCGTGGAGGAGGAGAAATTGTTATGTGTGCTTAAAGAGAATAGAACGGCCATTGGGTGGACTATAGTAGACATTAAAGGCATCAATCCATCAATGTCTATGCACCGCATCCTACTTGAAGATGGAGCAAAGACAAATCGGGAGGGTCAAAGAAGGTTGAACCCTAACATGAAAGAAGTTGTTCGTGCTAAAATTTTGAAGTTACTTGATGTAAGGATTATCTATCCTATTTCAGATTCCAAGTGGGTAAGCCCTGTTCAGGTGGTTCCAAAGAAGTCGGGCATCACGGTTGTTACTAATGATAACAATGAGCTTATTCCTACCAGAAAGGTCACGGACTGGAGAGTCTATATTGATTATAGGAAATTGAACACCTCCACACGAAAATATCATTTTCCTCTACCATTCATTGATCAAATCCTAGAGAGATTGGCAGGGCATAATTATTATTAAAGTCTACTTGAGTGCATAATGAATTAATTCATTGGCACTGAAATGTTATGGGGTATGACTTGGGCGAATATATGTATTAAATATGGTATCTCCCTGGGATGAACTAGGACATGATGATAGTGATATTTTTGGCACTCATTATTTATAATAAAAACATTTGTTGTTCCGCTCGTGTGTCCTGTTGAGTAACCGGAACTCTTGTTTAACCAACTCGAGTGTCGCATAAAAAGATGAGATAAACATGATGAACATTCTATGCTAGCTTAACATTGAAGCCTTCTCAACTCAAGTAATTAACCCTAGGGGTGTTTTAACAGCTAATGCCCTAAACCAACTGGTTGGGAGTCATTGGTTGAGAACTTGCTAAATGGGTTGATTAGAAAGCTTAATGACGTAAGCACTACACAGTCCTAGTAAAAAAATATATTTGTTGTATATATTTATGTGTGTGGTTCCGAATTATTATGCCAAAGCACTGCACAGTCCTAGTAAAAAAAAATATTTGTTGTATATATTTATGTGTGTGGTTCCGAATTATTATGCCTTGACATCACTATCTTGTGTTCTTGGCAATCTTGGAGCGTAGCTATGTTTAATGCCTATAAACTCTTGGAAGCCACCTGTATTGCACTCTTCTTGCACATCACTTTACATTAAAGGAGCAATTGAGTAGACATATATTTTTCATCGAGTATATAAATGGTTTAAGTGTGGGGTGCTTGAGTTCATATGATAGAAACGTTTGTGGGTATCGTTCTCGTAAACCCTCAGGAGACGACACTCCTCCACTAGGGCCACCTAGGGGTTTAATGGCTTGTTGCATATGCTAAATGCAACCGCGATTCCTGCGACAGCGAGTTAGATGACTATCTTTCATATGTGTAAATTTAGTTGTACTCGAGGATGAGTAAGATGTAAGTGTTGGGTAATTGATAGGTATGAATATACCTAGTATTTTCTAGTTAAATAACCATCTCTTATGCTTTTAATGTGATGAATTAAGTTTATTAATATATTATTATTAATTTTTGTAGATAAATTACGGTCCGTAGTGAAACACTATAAATCAGAGCTATTTTGGTAGACATAAAGTTGGACAGGATGATCACTGCGCTAGGCGGTGATTCCTACACATCTAGGCCCAGAAAGGGGCACCCAAAGCAGCGGATCCACTAGAAAAATAATTGGAAAACCGCCTAGGCTGGCGCCTAGGTCGTTAACGCCTAGGCGGTGGAAACTCACGCACCTAGGCGAGGAAATCTTGGGCGCTAAGGAGCCCTGCGGGTTTTCCAGGATTTTAATCCCGTGGAAACCCTAAAACGGGGGAGGTTGGACATATTTTGAGAGAACCATTTTTCCAGAGAGAGGAGGAGAAGAAAACAAGGTTTTTCAAGGCTAGAAGGAGGAGTCTTCATCTAGATCTTGGATCTTCTTGAAATCTTTGGTGAAATCAACATGATTCCTTTTCTTCCTTTGCTTTTCTTACTTTACATGTGTAACTAAGCTTTCTATTGCCAAGGCTTGGATGAAGCCTTGGGTTGAATGATTTGTTTAAGACTTGGTTTATGATTACATAAGGCTATTTGGGTATAAATCTATGATTTCTATGCTTATTACAATTCCTTTTCGTTCTTTGTGATTGATCACCACTTAGGGTTTGGAGGAGTTTGTGTGATGGATTTGCTAGATGGTTAAATGTCAAGTAAATCATGCTTCTTGAGATTATAGATTGAAATTATTGTTTGCCTTTGATTAAGAACAATATTGTATGGATTCTATGTTCATTATGCTTCAAATTGACAAGACGTCTAACCAAGAGAGCTTTATTCTGAGCAGTCTTGGCTTGGTACATGTTCTCCAGCTTATTCCAGAGATTATATGCACTTGTGTCCTATGCAACATGGTGAAAAACACTGTGATCAATCCAATTTTGGATTTGACCGATCGTCTTCTTGTTTTTCTTCGTCCATTCCACATCTTTAATTTCATCCGACTTCTTCCCTTCATTCTCCAAGGGATTTTCCAGATCTTTACAATTCAGGAAATCCCCAATCCGAGGTTTTCATAGTGCATAATTTTTAGGAGTCAACTTCATCATGGCTCCCAATGACTTTGATGTAGAAGCTTCCATCGAAAAAGTTTCGATTTCAAGCTCAACAACGAAACACCAAAATTTTGGAGTGGAATCTTGCAAAACCGATAGCACAATTGCGTCTGGAAAGATCAAAAACCTTGGGAACCGGTGTGATCTTCTTGAAAATTGGTCCAAAAAATACCGAACTTGACTGTTGACTAACAGTCAACTAACGCTGTTTGATGACGTGGTTTCCGATGTGGCACTACTGCTGGCGTGGCTTGGTGTGATGATGTGGCAGAATTGCTGACGTGGCGCTGTTTTCAACCTCTAGATACGTGAATAGTACCTCAAAACTTCAAACGGAGAGTGTGGCTCAGCTCGACATCCGTTTGCGATGATTTTTGAACTAGAAAACTCGTATGTTGATGAAGAACACTCAAATGTGTTCAAAACTGGATTTCGTTGAAGTCAAAAAATTGACCGAGAGCAAAAGTTGCTCTTTTTCTGTCCGGGAAGATTTTTGATAGCTGAAAATCTGAGCCTCTCATTTGATACCACTTGTTGAGGATATCGGGTCAATATAACACAACCAACGAAATCAAAAAGAAAGAAATACACAAAGATATACGTGGTTCGGTCACTAACGACCTACTTCCACTGGAGAGAGAAGACTCTTATTTAGAGATAATACAGGAGGAGGAGAACACAAACTCAACTCACACTCACTCACTGGTGCCTCCACCTGCACCAGAACTCTCTCACAAAAACATTCTGTTTTTGTTTTGTTTTCTTTCTAACTCACTGCACCTCTTTCTTACTCTCTACCACACATTTCTATGACACACACATACCCTTATATGATACAAACACATGTATGGACACAACAAGTACACAAACTTTGAACAAAGAATTGACAAAATAAAATCAACAAAGGAGGTGCCAAACTTTGAAGAAAATGGTGGCTTGGGTGGTTGGTGGCACACCATTGTTGAAGGGCTTGATTTGGTGGCTACATGCATGCATGCAGCTTTCTTAGACTTTTATGGGTATGAACCCATCAAGAGAGGCTTGCACTTTTTTGGTATAACAATCTTGAGGAGAAGCAGGTGCTATTTAACTTTCTTTGTTTTTATAATTTTGTTAGGCTTTTTCCAATGAACTTTTTGAAGATAAATTATTGATGATTGAGAATGGTTTGCTTAGTGCGGGCTATATTGTCAATACTTCGAGCTATGAAGCAAATGAGCTCACAACTGAGTCTGCTGAAGAGGGGCTTACCATTTTTTTGGTATCACAATCTTGAGGAGAAGCAAATGCTATTTCTCTTCATTTATTTTTTAATTTTGTTAGGCTTTTCCCAAAGAAATTTTTGAAGATAAATTATTGATGATTCAAGTTTAAGATGGTTGGCTTAGTGTGGGATATACTGTCAATGGAAACAAGGTAGAGGAGGAGGTTCTGTTGAAAGAGTAAGAATAAAGCATATCAAAGAAAGTTGGTATAAACTATCGTAAAACGTAAAAGCTGAGAGTGTCTGAGACTGAGAGTATGGGTGACAACGTATACTCTGATCCAAACCGATCCGCTTCTATATAGGACTTCTGAAGCCCTATGTGTTATAGTCTATTTTTTAAAATTTAGATCACTATTGGTCATATCACGTAGTGTGTTATTCATTTTATCAGGGGTAGTTGTACTTTATAATTTTTTATATATGTTGTGCAACTTCATCATGATCAGATTTCTCTCACTTTATTCATTCATGATTCATATATGCCTCAAGTACCTCTCTTTTTCCTAATACAAGTGGAATCTAGAATGAAACCTCTGACTTTGAACATTTTTCCCTCTCAACCTATGCATGTTGAACCACCTTCGAGCAATGTTTATATGTGTTAATTTAATCCATCAAGTTTGAAAGATTAGTTTTGTTATAATTTATGACTCAGTCTGTTTATTTGTATTTGATAAGGTATTTGGTGGTTCCAAGAAAGAATCAGAGCCCTCCATCCAGTTAGCCAAAGCCAGAAATGATCATTGTCATGCCACATTTGGAGCTACTTGAACCACCTAAATTCGCACCTAAGGTATTTAAAAAAAATTGATTAGTTATAATTAGGTTGAAGGTATATCTCATCAATTATATAATTAGGTTTCTCCAGGTATTGACATATATGTGAACATACAGTGTGAATATGTGATTTGTTGCCTTATTTAGTGGTGTTAGTTACGGGTGTTAAGAGCAATTATCTGTAATCGTGGCATATGCTTAGGGATATGATAATTATAGGCATATACCTAGACTCTAATTATAAGGGAAAGATGTGATCGTTATCTGATCATTTTTCTCCTTTATATACTTGTACATTTTGTGATACAAGAGATAATAAAATTCTTTTACTATCATTTTTTCCTACATGGTATCAGAGCAGTGATTATCATTCCCTGCTTGTATTATTAACAATCTCGTTATGGAAGATATCCCACCTGTTGGTGCTCCCGAAGGTTCAACAGAGATGACTTGTGTATCAAGTGTTGCTGGAGGCTCCAAGGGGATATCCCTGACGACTAATGTTACTGATGTCAATTCTAATCAAATATTGAGTTCTGTAGTACTCAATGAATTCAACTATCTTCCTTGGTCGAGAACGATTACCATTGCTCTTGGTGGAAGATCAAGATTGGGCTTCATCAATGGTAAGGTAAAGAAACTTGATGAAGAGTCAAGCGATTTTGAGGCTTGGATGGCTAAGGACTAGATGGTTATGTCATGGATCCTTAATTCTATAGAGCGTAACCTTTCAGAAATCTTCAGTTATCAAGAGTTTTCGCATGATCTTTGGGTTGCTGTGCATGAGATGTATGGTAATCAAAATAATTTTGCACTTATTTTTCAAATCCATCGTGATATTGCTAATCTTCATCAAGATGGGAAACCTTTTGTGCAACTTTTGGGTAGCCTGAAGAGCTTGTGAAATGAATTAGAGCTCTATCGCCCTCCTACAATTGATGTTATCGTTCTGCATAAAAGAACTGAGGAAGATCGTATTTTCCAACTTCTGGCCAGTTTGGGTCTGGACTATGAAGATCTGCGCAGTCACATTTTGATGAACGCTGACTTTCCACCCTTGAAGAATGTTTATGCCATCATTCAATGGAAAGAAATTCGACGTAAAGTCATGACTCACAAGGTTAGCCCAAACATGACAAAGGCTTGTGCTTTTTGTGCACGTCAATCATCTGAGGAGAAAATCTACAAAGGGAAGAGGTCGGATCTCAAATGTCTTCATTGTCACAACTCTAGTCATACCATTGATCGCTGCTTGATTCTTCACCCTGAACTGAAACCAAAGTTTTCAAAGGATCAGAAGGGATCTCACAAAAAGGGCATTCATTCTAAAGCTTATGTGGCTGCCCACTCTCATACCACTAAAAATGTTCCTTCAAATCCTGTTGATATATTGAATGGTTTTACCAACTATCTCCAAGGAAGGCACAACAATGAGAAGGAATCGAATGGATCAACAGTCATGGGAATGACCGGTTTGCCGCACTATTAAGCAAGTTTGCTGGTTTTCTAGCTGATGCTGCCCCAGAAAATCACCAAGGTAGTTTGTTTGCTCTAATGACTGCATTTGAGATTGGAATATTGCATGATTTATGGGTTATTGATTCCGGTGCCACAGATCATGTGTCAAATAAATTATCTAACATTTCCCATTTTCACCCTATTACTAATCCTACTTTTGTTTCTATAGCTAATGGGAAAGGTGCTCCTATTAAAGGTACAGGAAAAATCAAGCTTCTTTTGAATGTCATCGATTCTGATATTTTATATGTTCCTTCATATTACAATTACTTTATGTGTGTAAACTAACTTCTGTTCTAAATTGTGAAGCTATTTTTACTCCTGACAAGGTTGTATTTTAAGACATCATCACCAAGAAGAAGATTGGTGAAGGCTTTAATTTTCATGGGCTCTATTATTTCTCTTCTAATGCTCGAGTTTCAACGTGTCTTCAAGCCGCTGCTCTTGAGCATCTCCTTTGGCATCGTCATTTAACACATCCTTCAGAATTTATTCTTCGAAAAATAAAACCAGCTCCAGTAACACAATCTTTTGATTGTGAAATATGTCATTATTCCAAGTCTTCTAGACTTTCTTTCTCTTTATCATCCTCTCACACTACTCGACCATTTGAAGTGGTTCATGCAGATGTCTGGGTCCTTATGCTATGTCCCATGATGGGTTTCGGTACTTTGTAACTTTTATAGATGATTTTTCTAGGGTTACTTGGGTGTACCTATTAAAATCTAAAGGAGAGGTATTTAATTTTTTCCAACAATTTCATATGTTGATCTCTACTCAATTTTCAGCTTCTATTAAAATCTTTCGTTTTGATAATGGCACGGAATTTATGTCCCATAACATGACACAATATTTAATCTCTAATGGCATATTGCATCAGACTAGCTATGTTGGTACTCCCCAACAAAATGGGGTTGCCGAACGAAAAAATTGTGATTTGTTGGAGAAAACTCGAGCAATTATGTTTTAGATGCATGTTCCCAAAGATTTTTGGTCCTATAGGATTCTCACGGTAGCTTATCTTTTTAATCGTTTACCCAGCATAGTGCTGGATTTTAAGTCTCCTCTTGAAGTTTTGTAGGGTAAAAACATGCATTTGGCTCACATGAAAACCTTTGGCTGTCTATGTTTTGTTCACCTACCAGCTACTAGTCGTGACAAACTTGATCATCGTGTTGTCAAATGCATTTTTCTGGGTTATTCGCACACAAAGAAGGGGTATAAATGTTATGATCCTCAAACCTATAAGTTATTTATTAGAAGGGATGTTCGGTTTGTTGAGACCATTCCTTATTTTGCTACTTCTACTACGGGGGAGACTCTTGATGATGACCTTTTCCCTCTACCACGCCCTGCTGCAAGTCTAGGACCTACTATGGTTCCAATCCTTAATCAAGACACTGCTCCACTTCAGGACTCTGATGTTGCTGTTGCTACAGAGCTTGTTACAACTAGTTCATCTGACGGTGTACATGTAGCTGAACCTTCTTCATCTACTGTTGAGCATACCATTGTGTCTACCATGGCTAATGATTCCCATGATCAAGTTTCTGCTCCAGAAACTCCCATACCGTCGATGTCTAACACCGAGTCGTCACCAGCTCCTCGCCGAAATCCTCCAAGAGCTCTCCACCCACCATTTAAGCTACATGATTATGTGTCTTGTGTTGTAAGGTATCCTGTCTCAAGTGCTATTACTTATCGCCGCTTATCTCCTATACATGCAACCTTTCTCACAGCTATCTCCAATGCACATGAGCCTAAAAATTTTCGAGAAGCCCAATCCCAGGTAGTTTGGCAGGCTGCTATGGCTGAAGAGCTTCAGGCTCTCGCTAAAAATGATACATGGAGTGTAGTTCCTCTTCCCTCAGGAAAACCCGTTGTAGGCAGCCGATGGATTTTCGAGACAAAATTTCATTCTGATGGGTCGATTGATAGACACAAAACGCGTTTAGTGGCTCAAGGTTTTACCCAGCAATATGGAATCGACTATAAGGAGACTTTCGCTCCTATCGCAAAGATGACCACTGTCCGAGTACTATTATCTGTTGTTGTTAACCATAGCTGATCTCTTTTCCAAATGGATGTCAAAAATGCTTTTTTGCATGGCGATCTTGAAGAAGAAGTTTTTATGAAACTTCCTCCTGGGCACCCTCAAAGTGGGAATTCCAACCTGGTTTGTCGACTCCATAAATCACTTTATGGACTTAACCAAAGTCCACATGCATGGCATGCAAAATTGAGTCTTGTTCTTAAAACCCTTGGCTTCACTAGAAGCTCGGTTGATTCTTCTTTGTATGTTCGACTTGGTTCAAAGGAGAGATTGATAGTTCTGATCTATGTTGATGATCTTATCATTACTGGCAGTAATGACGCTTCTATTGCCAAGCTAAAGCAAGATCTTCAGCAGCGTTTTCCCATCAAGGACCTTGTGAAACTTAAGTATGTTCTTGAGATTGAACTGGCATCTTCCAGCAAAGGATTGCTCCTCAATCAGCGGAAATATATTATTGATTTACTCACCAAAGCCAATATGCTCCAAGCTAAACCTACGACCACTCCACTTGATAGTAAATTGAAGTTGGAGCCTTTGAGTGACTTGCTCAAAATCCCTACTGATTACCAGAAACTTGTGGGTAAGTTGATTTATTTAACTCTCACTCGGCCCGATATCACATATGTTGTTAGCCTTGTAAGTCAGCATATGCATGCACCCACTGCAAGACATCTTGATATGGTTAAGCGCATTTTGAGGTATTTAAAGGGTTCCATTGGTCGCGGTATTGCCATGACTAGGAATGGTCATACTAATATTGTGGGTTACACCGATTTCGATTGGGCTGGTGATATCCTCGATCATAGATCGACTGGTGGTTATTGCATGTTTGTTGGTGGTAATTTAATTTCCTGGAAAAGCAAAAAACAACAAGTTGTCGCTCAATCCAGCGCTGAAGCCGAATACCACGCTATGGCATTAGCTGCTTGTGAACTCATATGGCTTAAGTTTCTTCTTGCTGATCTGGGTTGTGCAATTTCAGCTCCCATGACACTTTTTTATGATAATCAGGCCGCTATGCACATTGCTTCCAACCCCGTGTTTCATGAACGTACCAAGCATATTGGGGTGGATTGTCATTATGTTCGTCAACAAGTTCAATCTTAGCTTATTCACACTCAGTATGTGCACACTCAAGACCAGTTAGCTGATATTTTCACCAAGATCCTGCCTGCTGTCCATTTCTCTCGTCTATTGTGCAAGCTTGGCTCCATCAATCCGTTGGATCCCACTTGAGGGGGAGTATTGACATAGATGTGAACATACAGTGTGAACATTTGATTCGTTGCCTTATTTAGTGGTGTTAGTTACGGGTGTTAGGAGCAATTATCTGTAATCGTGGCATATGTTTAGGGATATGATAATTATAGACATATTACCTAGACTCTAATTATAAGGGAAAGATGTGATCTTTATCTGATCATTTTTCTCCTTTATATACTTGTACATTTTGTGATACAAAAGATAATAAAATTCTTTAACTATCATTTTTTCCTACACCAGGTGTGCTGTTTTTACAATCTGATTGAGAATTGGGCATTCATTTTTGCAGATACCATAAGAATTGTTGAGGGGTATTCGGACATAATAGTTATGAGGCATTTTGAAAGTGGTGCTGCTAGAAGAGCAAGCAACGACTGTAATTCACATTATTAATATAGAGGATGGTCCTGGACAACATCCAACTCAGGTACGCCCAAAAAATCTAGCTTCAATTGCAGTTGCTCACTTCTT
Organism: Euonymus europaeus; assembly: GCA_963580455.1. Classification (NCBI taxonomy): domain Eukaryota; kingdom Viridiplantae; phylum Streptophyta; class Magnoliopsida; order Celastrales; family Celastraceae; genus Euonymus; species Euonymus europaeus. Next base: position 7,743,769 of record OY756961.1, on the reverse strand, counting down.
CCTTATTCCCTCATAATTTAATCCAGTGAATTAACCTCCGATTTCAAAGGTTCTTAGCTTTCTCCAGAGATTATCAGGTAATTTCTTTGCTTTTTCATTTGCGTTTTAATCAAGTAATATCTTCTTTGTTTAGGCTACTTTTTTGGAATGAATTGGTTCTTATTTATTCTCCCTTTATGCTTTTGTTTCTTTGATTTCGGCTACCTCTGCTATTTTCTGTTTCGAGTTCGATTATTTTCATGTGTCTGCTTCTGATATGCATTGCACTTTCTTCATTGTCCATTAGTTTTTATTGTTGCCGATTGGCTGGTGATTCTACTTTCAATACATGCTTCCTTCATGTGATTTTCGAATTTGGTTACCATGCATCTATGGATTAATGATTATGCCTCATTCTCAACTGACACTGATTAAATTTTGTCTGCAATTTAATCCAATTCCATTGTGTTTCTGTTCATATTCTTGAAGTCTTCAGCAGCAGGATTGAGGAAACTGGTTACAACAAATCAATAGGAAACAAAATCAACTCCTGAAGGAGTTGTATTTCCCCAAGATATAGCACAGCCTGTCACATTTAAACTAAATACAGCATGTAAAGCCTGGAATACTGAAGAGCTTACAGCAATGGTTAGAGGAAGATCCAAAACATACAAGAAGGTATAAAACATAAATGTTTAAAGTTACTCTATTTGTGAGTACTATTAACAAGCAAGTTACTTCTTTTACTTTCCCCCAAAACACTCCAATCGCGGATGACTATGTTAATAAAGACCAGTTTCATAAGAATTTGAAGTTGAAAACAAATTGAGTCTTTTTAAAATCAGAATTCAGGGCTCAAAAAGGGCTTCCATAGTTGTCTTTAAATAAATGTTTACTATAAATATTTTCCTTCTCTGATATTTTGTATAGGGCATGCGATCGAGAGATTTTCTCGCTCACATAGAATGAGTTTAGTTTTTCAGGTTCATTTTAGCTGCTGCTGTTTTTGGGGTATAATAGCCTTCTTTTGGCCTTGCTAGACGTATTTTAACTCTTTTTTGTTTTTGTTTATGATGGCCTTATTTTTAATATTTGTTGATTAAATCACATATGTGCTTGCTAACATTCAGTCATTCAGATCTGATCAGTGTAGGAACTATTAAACTTTTCATGATCTGGTTCAATAGCTGTGGAAAATAGTTTTGATCTTTGCCTTTATCATTAAAGCAAGATCTATGCTCATTATACAGTCTTCAGTTGGTAGCAACACAATAGTGAAATTGCTCCATTATTGACAAATTCTCTGGTTAAGAGTTCTTATGCAAATGCACTGGTGAAGTTGTGCTGTGTAAGACGCAATGATGAATCTAAATCTACTGAACCGCTCTAACAGGTAATCATTGTTGGACATAAGCATTCATTTAACATAACCAAATTGGGGCTGACTATCCCCTTTTAAGTTATTAATGGTCCATTTTTATGTATATTAGCGATTCTAAAATGCTATTGATGCCAAAATATGCCAATTTAGAAATCATTGTGCATATATAAATCAGGAAGGATCCTCCATGCTGTTATAAATATCATTAAAAGGTTAACGAACCCGCAGCAACGCGCGGGTAAGATACCTAGTCATAATATATAACTAAAAAGAAAGTCTGTACACCAATCATTAATTTCAAATCAGAAACTAGAGAATGTTATGCAAAATGTTATCTCACTGATTTATAATTCATTTTACAGCAAATGCTAACCTTCTCTTGAGCTCTGCATAAATGATCACGGTGCAGGTGCAGTTGCAGGTGCAGGTGCTCAGTGCTTTTGCTTTTGCTTATGCTTAGGCTTAGGTTGTATCTTTCCATAAGCAATAAGGCGTGAGTGCGACAGTTTCAATTCGGCTTGGTTCCGCTTCCTCCGAGCTTTCCTAGATAACTTACTCACATCACCATTTGACTCCTGAACCTGGTCTTTCTCATCTTTTGTGGAAATTACCACCGAATTTGCAGTATCAGCTTCATTTTTGGACCTCTGCTCCTTACTAGCCTTCTTGTTATCCTTCTTCCTACCAGCCTTCCGGCCATCCAATTTTTTCCCTCTGACGAGCTCTTTTATTCTCATCTTCTGCTCATATCTCCTACCATTAGGGATCTTCCATTCATTCTCCTGATAGGGAGTGATTTTCTTCAAAGACACGTATTGATTTAGCTCATTGTCATCCAACAATAATATCTCTTCAGTCTTCAAACCATACCTGTTAGGATTAACTTTCGCATACTTAAATCTTGTCTTCAAATCTCCAACTGTATCTTCATAGTCCAATTTATAGTATTCCTCCAGCATTTCTTCTTTAACTTTCTTCACGAGAGACATTTTACGCTTCCTCTTTGGCATACTCTCCTTCTCTCCCTCTTCCTCATCTTTCTCATCTTCTTCCTCATCTTCTTCCTCATCTTCCTCGCTATCATCTTCTTCACCACCATTCTCTGCCTTACGTTTCAAAATTCTTTCTCTCGTGGCTAAGAAACCATCACGAGACTGTGGAGCATCCCACCCTTTTGGAAGTCCAAGCAATTCATCTTCCTTATCAAAATCTGGTTTTTCAATTTCAGCACCATCTTCATCCTTATCACTCCCAAAATGTGGGTCCACATCCTCATCTCCATAATACTTTTCATCAAAAGTCGTCTTCATCTTTTTATCATACTCCTCTGGATCGAAGTCCTCCTCTAGATCATCCAAATCCAATATATACTCGCCGTTTTCTCTAATACCTGCAGCCTCCAGAACTTTTCTCATCCTCTCCTCCATCTCCTTCTTCTTCAAATTCTTTAAGTGCTTTAGCTCCTCCTTCCTCTCCATTTCTGCAATCCTCATTCTCTCCTCCTTGCTCTTCCTCTGCTCCTTCCTTGCATTATCTTTCTTCCTCACTGAACCCTCCACCCTCCGTGAGTAACTCATCACTCTATCTCCTGCATTCTCCTCATATCTAAAATTATATCCCTGCTCATACTCCTCTTGCCTCTCAATCTCCTCCTCGTCTTGCAAGACATCATCCATCTCCTCATCCAAAACATCCATTTTGTTCCCATCCTTGTCTTCCCACATCCTTTTCCTAAAAAAGTCCCTCAAGAACAAACTATTCTCATTCAATTCACCTTTACCCACGAAATACTCATCCACCTTCTTAGCAAAATCATCGACGTCACCGTCCTCCCCTACATCCTCCCTCTTCTCTTTCAATTTCAACAAATCCCCTCCATCATCATCCTCCACCTCCTTCGCCGCATTCAAAAAGGCCTTCCGAATTTCATCCTGCTCCTCATTATAACTCTTTCTTCCACCATTCACCCTCACTTCACTCTCTTCAAATTCTGGTCCGTCCTCAATCAAATGCTTCGCCATCACATCCTTCAAATACAAGGCCTTTTTCCCCTTCCCAGCCTTATCACTTAATTCTACTTCCTCTTTTTTACTATCATCATCATCAGAATCAAATAATTTGACATCTTTTTGTTTTAGGAGTGGGTCTTGGTTTCGTACCTTAATTAGGGCATCAAAGAACTGGCGGTCCTGATTGGTCGAATCCTTCAAATTAAAATCATCTTCTCCATCCTCGAAGGAAGACTCTTCCGAATTAGACTCAGAGGACGCAATTACTCCTTTCTTTTTAAGCTCTTGGTACCTGTGAAGGTCCTCCCTTTTCTTGTTATACTCAAATCTGCGGGCATACTCCTTGTTGATTTCAATCTTTGATGTGTTGTCGTTTTGATTATCGTTGCCATCGTCGTCAAAGAGCTTCATGCCCATTCTCTATGCTCAGGTGGAAGAGAATCGATCGATTCTGGAAGAGAAGAGAGGCAGATCGACTAAAGCTGCTGCTGGATTGAGAGAAAACACACCGGAAGACAAGAAGATCTGCGCCTATCGTGTTTCTAGGGCTTATTTTGCTTCTTTTTTTTTGTATTATATTTTTTCAGTACTTTTTTTTTGAGAAGATTTTTTCAGTACTTAAAAGTCTTTTTTGCCTATATGTCCAACATATTTTCTTTTTTTAATAGGAAAAAGTATCGGCAATGTCCCTAAACTTTGCGTTTTAGTTCATTTTGGTTTCTAAACATTTTTTAAGTCAAAATGACCCTTCAACTTATAAAAACAGGCAACGTTAGTCTCGAAGTCATTTTCTGTTAAATATAGCTGACGTGTGGCCGTTAGTCCGATGACATGTAATTTTTCTTTTTTTAAAAAAAATTTCTACGTGGATTCAAACAACACATGAGCGACACATGTACATTATTGGAGCAATATTTAGCTTTTTAGAAATTGAGCAAATGAGCCCTTATACTCTAAAAACTGGACAAGTAAACTCTTATACTTTAAAAAATGGATCAAGTAAATCTCCAAAGTTATGACAAATGATTCAATAACAACCTCTTCTAAGACCCAAACTCAGGAAAAATCACCCAGTTTCAAAAACATGTTGCTTTTGTAGGGACAAAAAATATGCAGCATCAACATAAATAAATGGGGCAAGCATCGACACTTCATAGATCGACAAAAACATATAAGTGGGACACACAAGTATAATTAATAAAAAAAGGAAAAAAGTTACAAAATATGATTTTTATTTGTCAAATCAGTAGGAATAAAAAAAATGTTACAAAATATGATTTTTTATTTGTCAAATTCGTGTGGGACCCACAAGTCTCATTAAAGATGATTAAAAGAATCAAAAAATGTTATAAAATAGGTAAATGTTAAATACACATCACTTTTTTGCCAGATGTAAAAATTGATTTGACATGTACGTAACCTACAATTGAATCAACGCCTCATTGAATCAGCCCCTCCAACCGTATTTGCTTTTGCTTTTTTTTTTCTCTTTTACATTGGGCTTTACAGTTGCTACTCGAGGCTCTCGCTTCTTGTCTTTGCTTTTTTTTTTCTTTTTCGTTGGACTTTGCAGCTGCTTCTATAACTGAATGGTTCATCCAAAAAATTACTACACCAAATAATGGAATTGAATGACCCATTCCCTATAAATAATGCATTATATTTATCAAGGGTGCATCTAAATACATATCATTTTTGCTAAGTGAATTTTATAAACACATCTGCCAATAAATTGACCGTAATTTTATTAAAACACAATAACGCATATTACATTGTTAATCTTCTACTATAAGAGGCTCAGTAGGCGTAGGAGGAAACCTACTACGAATATGCTGCCTATATGCATAAAGTTGTTCCATATACGGTAAAACCCATGCAGTTGCACACTCATATCTGAAGTAATGCCACTGAGACATAATGGTAGGCATTGGGTAACCCCTAGCTAAGGAAACTTGGACGTAGTGATTATCATTAACGTGTCCAAGAGTGATAGCAACATGTTGATACAGAAGTGGAGGAGTTGATCGTAGTGGTAAATATGTGAAGCTCTGTCGTGAACCAATAACGTGTAGTATGACATTGTACCTGGAAGCAATCAAGAGACCCATGTCTGGCATTATCATTCAATGCTGAGTTGGTGCTGCTCTATCTACCTCAAAGAAGTTTAGGGTGTTGTGAATACTCAATGCATGCTCTTCACTACCAAACATTGCAATATATTCATGCCAGAATGCGTCCAACTCACCTATCAAGTCACGACGGACAATATCCCATGCATGTTCCCCAAAACCAAGACCAGCAGCTATCACCCGAAAGCCACAATTTCCATAAGGTATTACATCTTGCACAACCACAATGTAAGGATGCAATATTGGCCGGAACTGACGAATATAAATATGTTCATATGGAACATTACTAGATCGGGAATTGTAGAGAGATGAACAACTGTGTCTCCCTGGTTGCTGGGAATTATGACGTGAATTTTTACGAGTTACTCCATCTGCCTTTTTCATTGAGGATAGGCATCCCACTGAAATACTATGTCTACTTTGTTCTACGGAGTCAGGTGCGATAGGATTACAATAAGTACGCATGTTTGCCTTTTTCTTGGATGAGGGGCGTCCACGTGTACTTTTTTTCACAACTGAATCTTGTATTGCTGTAGTTGAGGATTTAATTATCTCCTTGATCTTTCTCAGTAGACTGAACTTTCCTGAACGTGAGTGGTGCTTGAATTGTTCTGCAAACATTTACAGCTCAACAGTACAATCGATGTCATCATCTCTAAGAGAAACACATGGCAATAGGTCAAGTTTCTTCCAGAACACATCGATGGAAGAAAGTGGTATAGGCTGACTATCATTTACGTATATTGAAAGCTCGTGAGCACACGGTAGTCCGTAGCTTGTACGAAGTTTACAGTCGCAGGCGTACGAATCATCTCTGACAACTTGACATTTCTCAGGTTCGTTGAAAATCAGATTCAACGTAGCAATAGAAACAAAACCACGTAATTCCCTGAACTAATCCGTGTTGAATCGATGTTGAATGATATGTCTACTCTTCTCCATACTAGCCTTGATTGATGTGGCCACTATTGACTCAATGTCTGACTGTGATGATCCTAGATATTTCTTTAACTTTGCATGTTGACTCTCGACCCTATTAGTGGTTAAGTTTCCGAAATGCAAATAGGTATTCGTCCTAGCGGAGACAAACATCTCTTTATATGGTGTCAACCATACATCTTTAATGTAATTAACCACAACTGTATAGTTTTGTAGGATTACCTCTAGGTGCGAAAAATTGTACATATACGCAGTCTCATTTTCGGATTCCACCAACGTATTCAAGGAGGAGTAGAATGCATTCCATGATTTCTTGTCTTCAAAAAAATCTTTTGCAATTTGTTAAAATTGCCCTATTTATGTGCCATCCAAAGAGTAGTTTATTTGCATCAGGAAAAACCATGCCACATGATTTCATCAGCGTCAACTCTCTGTCGGTGACAATAACTCTTGGGGCAACTGATTCCTCAATTGTTGATCGCTAACACGTTAAAGCCCATGCATAATTGTCCTCCTTCTCGAAATTTAATAGCACAAATGCTATGTAATATGTCATAGTTGTTAAAGTCACCCCGACAATCTCAAGAAGAGGCCTTTTGAATCTGTTCGTCTTGTATGTTGCGTCCATTAGTAAAACATGTGGGAATGCATGTAGTAGCGCTAATGAGTCTGGATGAGTAAAAAATAAATCTTGGAGCTCGTTGGTTATATCATCGGTTCGATAACAGAAAATGCACATGTGCTCATGTAGGAATGACATTAGAGACTGAATGTGTGATTTATTGGCTTTTTCTGAAGTTTGAAACTTCTGTCATTGCATTGTATATTGTTTTAATAGTGGATGCATTGCTCGAATCTCTTTTCTTCAACGATGCCAAGATGTCTCGTGGCTTGACACGATTGCTAGACATAGCTACCATCATCTCAAATTTAGAGTCAGAAAGGCGACCGGCATATGGATGCCCCTCCATATATGATGCAGGGGCATGGTTGTGCATTCCACATAGCACTCTAACCATCCAATCATTAGCTCCATGTAATTTCAACCCTTTAAGTATGAAAGGACAATCAAGCTTTTTTGTGCCCGTTTGCCTCGTGTAGGTTTTCTTCCCTCTATATATGCCACTACGATCGCATTGCAACAATAATGATGAGCTTCTTGTAACGATGATGAATCTCAAATTTCACCCTATTACTTGAACCGAATTAGTCAATGATTGACGTGAATCGAACACCTGAAAATAATTTATAAATGTTATAAATTGAAACAAGTTTGCTAAAGATGTTGAAATAATAAGACATATTATTTTCTTGATGGTTATACCATCTCGATTAAAAATTGTTTTGTAATGTCAACTTCTATTTTCTCTTCATAATCGCCCAAAAGTTCTTCTTCTTTTGTCATTTCATTTCTGATAATACAATCCTGTCAACAAAAATTTTCACTTGATTATATGTAATTAATCAAAATATTCAGTATCTATATTTACCTGATCACTAGAACTACTACTTGACAGTCGTAGATCTTGAGCCCAAGCTCTCATTTCTTCCAAATGGTCCATATTCGCAAGCATAAAAATTGAGTAAGTTACTAAGAGTAGAGGTAAGAGGTTAGAGAGAGAGTGTGTGTAAGAATTGAGATTGAGAAGTGAGAATTGATAGTGTGATATTATGTCCTATTTATAGTTTCAAGAATCTAACCCTTACTAGCATGTAACGTATAGCTAGTCTATGCCTATACTAGCATGCAACGTATAGCTAGTCTATGCATATACTAGCATGTAACATATACGAATCATTCAATATCTCGCATGAAGAAGCACCCTTGCAGTAATAATTTGGTTGTGGCTGACATTGATGTTGTACTTTAATGTCGCATGCTTATAGCCGTTGTTCCATCTATCCAACCAATAATCGACATGCGAATAGCACAAACATAGTAGTCTGACATGCACCCTAATGCATGGTGACTATCTCTGCTTTTGAATCCCTTTTGAGCGGTAAAGCTGTAACGGCCCACCCCAGTCGCTACTGGTTGGCCGGGCCCATGGACCACTACCCCCAACCCCTCTCCTGTCGCACAGGTGGGTTGTTGAAGATGGGCTCGAACTACCCACCTCCCTTTAACATAGGGGTCACGCCTCACTATGTCACCAACTAAGGGCTTAGTTGGTGACATAGTGAGGCGTGACCCCTATGTTAAAGGGAGGTGGGTAGTTCGAGCCCATCTTCAACAACCCACCTGTACGACAGGAGAGGGGTTGGGGGTAGTGGTCCATGGGCCCGGCCAACCAGTAGCGACTGGGGTGGGCCGTTACATAAAAACTGCATTTTTATAAGTTTCGGCCCTTGCCACTCATAAGGCACCCAACGGTCCAGTCCAGTGGCCTTGATCTACTTCCCAGGGCCATGGCCCAGACAGCCCAACCCTTCCCTCCCTTCTTTGGGAGTAGGTTGTTGGATTGAGGACTCGACCTCCTGACCTCCCTTTAACATGCCGGTCCAAGACTTCACATGCGACCAACTAAGCCAAGCAAACAAAAAACTTACCTCAATTCCAAAATGTCTTGTGAACACTTGCTTAGAAGTGGTTGGCCACCACAAATCCTCTTAAACCCAAGCTTCATCTTCCCAAAATCACCATTTTTCTTCTCTCTTTTTCTTTCTTCCCCATTCTCTCGGTTTCTCTCTTCCTCTCGGGCTTCTCTGTTTCTTTCTTCTTTTCTTTTGTTTGTTTTCAATGAAACGCTTTACATTTTTTTTCTTTCAACAACACATGGCCAAATGACCTTTTACGTGGCCACTTTTGGTGGCCATAATAAATCACAATCATCATACATGTATCAACATGCAATATCACAATAAGATTCATTCCCAGGTACAGGAGTCCTATCACAAGGCACCCTCCTATCCGTACCATCCACACACCGTCAAGGTGTTCATAAACGTAGTCACATACACAATCCTCAATTCGTGCATAAAATATCAAACATAATAAAGAAAATTAATTCTTTATTCTAACCCATCCTAGTGTCTCCAGGTGGCACCATGTCATCCCACCTCTTACAGATCCACAGTGCCGGTATCCGTACCAGTCTCGCCTGTGTGTAAAGAAAATACAGAAAAGGGTGAGCAATGGCTCAGTAGGGGTAATGAGGATAACAAAATATAATAGCTGAATAAAAAGATTAAGTCAATGCAGCAACATGCCAAGACTATGAGTCACCATCACAAATACTCATCAAACCGTGGTCTCGTTTCCTACCGTGAGTCCCAATGGGACGACGCCTCGGCATCCATCCCCACACATCGATATCGGTGAACACTGCCACCATACGACTCAATAAGGAAACCATGACCAATTACAAGACACCAGTCTTGTCCATACTGACTCGGGTTCTCTGAAGCGATTCCTCGGAATCTCAGTATGTTGCCTCATATAGGAGTCATTCGATTGCAACCAAGCCGAGGTTCCACAACCCTCCTCCCATATGACGTTCACACAATCTACGGAAGTCACGAAACCATATTCGCACTTCCATGTGGCTCTAATGCAACAATGTCATGCCATGAATTTAATATAGCGATAAACAAATCCTAGTTATATATTTAACTAGTCATGATGCATGAATAAGAACCAAACATGCTTGATATAAGACCAAGCAATCAACCGGGAATGCAAACTAATATTTAGGAAAATTCGAGAATAACCCTAGGTCCGTTTTTCCCTAGGGAGCAAATAGGGAAAAACACAAACATGAATAACAATGAAGATTAAAAACGCATTTTTAGATAACAAGAAATAATCGAAAGATTGGGCTAGAATTCCCCTACCTCGAATCCAAGCAAAAGTAGACAAAACAATAACTCAACCTTTTGGTTTCGACTTTTCCTCAACCTATCAATTCCACAAAACCCAAACTTATTTCATAATTCTCATAACTTAAATTCATGTACCAATAACTAATTTCTCAAGAAAATTTAAAGAAATATTACCTTTTTCCAATACAAGGATTTTCAATCCCTAAGTACGCCCAACCGAGTTCACAACTTCAATCTACCGAAGAACCTAGTAATTGACATCATATTTAAACTTTATTGAACATATCCAATTTAAATTTTAGCACTTAAAAATACCAATAATTCAAACATCAACCAACCCTTACATTTCTCTCTCTAGAATTTCCAAACCTTTAATTTTGGCTTCCATGCTTGAGATTCCCCAAATCAACAATGAAACCCACACATATAAGTGTAATCAAGTCCTAAACAAGCATACTTAATCATAAATTTCATCTCTTCAATATTCCATAAATATTTCGTGGCATAGTTGGGCATGGTCCCTATGTTAAAGGGAGGTCGGGGGTACGAGTCCTCACTCCAACAACCTACTCCCAAAGAAGGGAGGGAGGGTTGGGCTGTCTGGGCCATGGCCCTGGGAAGTAGGTCAAGGCCACTGGACTGGACCGTTGGGTGCCTTATGAGTGGCAAGGGCCGAAACTTATAAAAAGGCAGTTTTTATGTAACGGCCCACCCCAGTCGCTACTGGTTGGCCGGGCCCATGGACCACTACCCCCAACCCCTCTCCTGTCGCACAGGTGGGTTGTTGAAGATGGGACTCGAACTACCCACCTCCCTTTAACATAGGGGTCACGCCATGGCTTAGTTGGTGACATAGTGAGGCGTGACCCCTATGTTAAAGGGAGGTGGGTAGTTCGAGTCCCATCTTCAACAACCCACCTGTGCGACAGGAGAGCGGTTGGGGGTAGTGGTCCATGGGCCCGGCCAACCAGTAGCGACTGGAGTGGGCCGTTACATAAGCTCTTGGCACTTGGCCTAAAGTAGAAACTATCTTGGAGCACTGAGAGGGAGGTGGGTCCACGGGTCCCACTTTTGTTGACCTCCCACCTAGTCACTAATCTTTAGCCGTTTTGTCGTAGTGTGTGGACTTTTTGGTCCTTGTAGTAATAAAGTGATAATGATAAAGTGATAGCGGTTGACGTTGATGTGTTGTACTCTCATGTGCACTTAGCAATAATAATGTGCATTTAGATGCTCCCTATAAAATATTAAATGTCAAATTTCTATTGTTTTCTCCACCTAATTTGAAGGGGGTTTGGAATAGAGGGTCTAAATAAAAAAATAAAAAATAAACCCTTTCATTTTTGTTTCAAAATTGATCATCGGTCGGCTTTGCTATTGTTGGGGCAAGTAAAATGATGACATGACATTAGAAGTTAAATAATAACAAAAACAAATTATATGGCACTAATGTGTAATTTTACAAAAAATAAACTAATAAAATATTAAAAGCTAGCTCATCATCATCTTCTTCTTCTTCAATAAAAAACCCTAAATTCCCAATACAAAAACCCTCATTTTTGGTCTCCACTGAACGAATCCAATCTATTGCTCTAAAGAAACACAATACGAATACACTTCTTCTTCATTGCTCTGCAATTTGCGTTGCATCGATTCTTATGCAAATGACTCAACTTTTCTTCTTTTGTCGCAGGTGGTCTCTACTTGGAAGCAATCACGACGAGGAAAAGCAATTGAAGACGTAAGCTTCAAGAGCCAGCAATTGCAGGTGGTCTATTGCTTGCTATCTAAATTGCAATTCTGGATTGTCAAGTAGATAGATCAGATCCAGACGCAGCTATTGCTCTTTGGCATACGGACTCAACCCACTCCTACCTACCTCAGGGCACGATAGCATTGGTCAAGCCAAATCCAGATGACGACTCGTCTGACAGTGCTTATCCCTGTGCTTGCCCCATAACTCGATTGATGGTGAGAAGATAGAGTTAAAGACAATCCTTGTAGGAGAGATTGGCAGAGTTGATGAAGACGAGGTTTGAATGCACTGGCAAAGCGTCGTGGTAGTATTGAAAGTAGGTAGGGTTCAAGGAAGGGGGTTGGAAGTCCATCTTTAGGGTTTTTTTTAATATATATATAATATAATATAATCCCATATCATTTATTTTTATAATTATTTAAATTATTTAATGACGCGTAATTGTTTTACCTGACCGAATAGTAGAAAATCTACCTACTGTCTAAAATTGGAATAAAAACATAAGCTTGGTTCCCGAGTGGAATGAGTTCGAACTTTAGTATCTGAATGTGAGCGAGTCAATTCTTTCAGTGACGAAAAGTTCTATTTACCACAAAAGTTACTCAATTACACACTGCAAATCAGTGAAAAAACACAAACAAATTCGTAGTTAAAAGCTATGTAGTCCAAAAGGCCTTCTAGAAATTTATCTTACTTAACTTATAAATGTCTAATATAGACAATGAAATTGTAAACCCTAACTTGACATTTGGTTGTTAGTATGATGAGCGTGAGGTGAGTGTTAGTGTTAGGTGGATGTGAAATGAACATTGCTATATTTGGTATGAATTGACATAAGTGTTGGAATTTTAATTATACAATTTTCATATTACCATAATTTTTTTACATAAAAAATAGCATAAATTAATTAAATGATTGTGAGTACTTATTAATAATTGGGTAAAGGGAAGCACTAAAGCAACCCCCCCTATAAACCTATTATCAACCCTCCCCTATTCCTCTATCAATAATTGACATAAAGTGATGCATAAAAATAAGGGCTATTGCTTTAGTGCACCTGCATACAGTCTCAGTTTTACTAGGACAGACCTATACTCGTAGAGTTATTTCGAACAAAGACTTGTTCATTGTCAAATCAATCTTTTTTTAAAGTAAATATCAATTATTGTACTGGTACGAGTCCCATTAAAATTAAAATATTCTATAACTTATTGTTGAATGATTTTTTTTATATTCAACATTTTCTTTTCTGCACATATGTTCTATTATATATTCTTTAAAAAATGAAATTACATTTTATAATTTAATTTTATTATTAATAATTTTTATTTTTATTAAAAAATTTAATCAAAACTTATAATACATATTTTTGTTTTTTTTATTTAATTAAGTTAATAGTTTAATATATTTTTATTTAAATGCAATAATATACACTACATAGTAAACATAATTTTCTTATAAATAAAACATTAAAAAACAAGAAGAAAAAAAGATGTCTCTATATACACCGACATACATGTTATGTATACAATATATTCTACAATATGATATATTATTTGAATAAGTATTTGACCCATAGGCTTTTCAAGCCCCACGTGCGCACCTATCACCATTGTCTACTACAATTTTTGTTAGTGTGATGGGATGGGCTAGGCTTAGGCCTATGTTTAGTAATTTGGTGACTGTATTTAGATGGGTCCAAAAATAAGAGAAGTAAATAATGTTGCACAACTGCACATGCAAATAAGATAATCAAATAATGGTTGCACGGAAAGTATTGTACTATAATTTTTAAAATGACGAAAATATCCTTATATTTTTGCTTACATATACGGGCTTAGTTAGACAGTAGTATTCTCATTATTGCTTGAAGAAGTTGAAGAGAAGTCTATAGCAGTGCATGTCAACACTAGTACTGTCATTGTTGCCTAAAGAAGCTGAAGATGAGTTAGTAGCAGTGCATGTCACCCTTGACTTGGCTGCCTTTGATTTTTGAGGTGTGCTACTTTTCTAAGTTTCCCAATATTTTTCAAAATGACGAAAATATACTATATAAAATAATTGAGTATTTTTGCTTACATATATGAGCTTAATTAGTTACTTATATTGGATTTGGAAAGTGTAGTGACAGTAGATCTGATTGTTGCTTGAAGAAGCTGAAGAGGATTGTTGGATACCTTCATCAAGACCCAAGAACTTTCTTCGTCAATTCCACGATATTGTATTCTAATTCCTTTAAAGCTTTATCTCTCACACTCTATAGGCTCTTATTTGGCCTTGATTTATTCTTAGATCTGTTAAAAAAAATAAAGAATGAACAGTTAAATGACATTTATTTTGCTTTGTTCACTGCTAATTAAGTGATTTTTGTTTGAATCTGCAACCAAAAAAAAATGCTAAGTTGCATCTACTAATCTATCACGTTCATGGCCAAACCTAGCCAATAGTTCGAAATTTTGCAAAATCAAATTAGATTTTTAAAGTATTATGATTACGTACTTAGAAAATGGACTTTAGAAAATTATAATCTTGCTTAACAAAAGAAGGCGTGGGTTTATATTCATGGTTGTTAATATTTATGGTATTTTTTTTAATAATCATTCATTCCACTTCTAAATTTGTCATTGATTTAAAAGGAAAAAAAACAAAATTAATATCATAGAAATTTGGATAATGAGATCTTCTTCATGAAATTTACGACAAAAGCTTTAGGCTTCAATGTTAGGCACACGTCCAATACTATTTTTTAATCATTTGATGTCTAATGGTATCAAAGGTATTTTATTGGAACTTTCAGAGAAGGTGATAAACTTTGTTCAGCTTGTTGGAGTTTTTTGGGAGATGACGGAGCACATCGAAGTCAATGATGACTGTGAATTTGAAACCGATATGGTATAAAATTTAAGTCAAATGAGTTATTTTGTTAGGTTGAATGAATATTTGTAAATTTGTATAAATTAATCCTATACTAATTCATATAAGTTTATTATTATACACCACAAAATAATAAAAACTAATACATTCTCATGTGTTCACATCACGTCAATCGTTGATCGATTGGATTCAACAAACCAGATACAAATTGGGATATATCATCATCATTAGTAGATCCGATATTGGTGGTTTCGCTAAAAAATCCATATTACAATTTAAATGTGATCGCGGTGGCAATTATCAAAGCAAGAAGCCCTCAACGAAGCATATCAGCACAAAAAAATGGATTATCCGTTCAAACTGAAAGGGAGGAACAAGCTAGACGATAATTGGATGTTGGAAGTGGTGTGTGCAGAGCATAATCATGCTCCTGCAACATATATGGAGGGACATCCATACCCCGGTAGACTTTCTAAATCTGAAATTCAAGTTATGGCTGACATGTCTGAGCAAAATGCCAAGTCACGTGACATTTTGACGGAGTTGAAAAAGTGAGATCCGAACAACGTTTCAACGATCAGAACCATATACAGTGCTCGCAAAAAGTACACCACCGCTGCGAAATTGGGCCAATCACAGATACAGAATGTGTTAACATTCCTCAATGTTCATGGATACTTTTTTGATTTCAGGGCTAACCCTACAACCAATGAGCTGGAAGATTTATTCTTCGCACATCCTGGCTCGCTAGTGCAAGTGCGTGCATTTCCACACGTTTTATTGATGGATGCTACATATCAGACCAATAGGTATGGGTTGCCTCTCCTTGAAATTGTTGGTGTGACTTCAACTAGTCTAACATTTTGCATAGCGTTCGCATATTTGAATTCAGAAAATACGGCCAGTTATACCTGGGCTTTGGAATGTTTGCGATCTGCAACAAATGAATGTACTGGCACCCGAGTTATAGTTACAGATAGAGAGCTCGGATTAATGAAAGCATGTGCTCAGATATTTCCTGACGCTTCAAAACTACTCTGTAGATGGCACATCTATCAATGTATCTTAATGAATTGCAGGCCATCAATACAAGACAATAGAGCCTGGAATGCATTCTACCGCATGTGGAGTACAGTTCTCGAATCTGAAAATGAAAGCGCATACGTCAATAATATGGAACGCCTTGAAGTACTATTACAGAAGTTTCCAAGAGTGTTACAATATCTGAAAGATGTATGGTTGACACCGTATAAAGAGATGTGTGTGTCCGCCTGGACTGATAGATATCTGCATTTTGGAAACCACACGACTAATAGGGTAAAGAGCCAACATGCTAAGCTGAAAAGATATTTATGCTCATCACAGTCAGACTTGGATAGATCCATCAGATGGATTCATCAGATTATACAATCGCAGGACACAACTATCAAAGCAAGCATTGAGAGAAGCAGAACCATAGTCCCACACCGATTCAACATACATTACTTTCAGGATTTACGTGGTTTTGTTTCAATCGAGGCATTAGATCTCATTTGGACGGAGTTTGAGCGGTCAAAAGATGCTGGAGAGGTTGCTTAAAGATGCAGATGTCAAATTCGTAGGAGCTATGGACTACCGTGTGCTCACGAATTAGCCATGTACGTGAGCGAAGGTCACACTATACCGCTTGATGCCATTGATCAATTTTGGAGAAATGTTCACAGAACAGTTCAAGCTTAAGACAAGACATATTAAAGTCAGTTGGCTAAGAAAGTTGAGGGAGATATTCAGACCTTCTAGCACTTCTCTTCGTGAACCGGCTTTGAAGACCAACACTAGAGGGCGCCCCTCCACAAAGAAAAAGGTACCCACCACCACCAAAAAAAATCCAGCTGCACGTGTTGATGATCAGAGTGAATTTGTTCAGCGTCCGAAACCTCACAGACACAGCTCCGCATCCCTACGCCCCAATTCAATGATCTTTGAGCAGGATTTTTTGAACTCTAATGGACAACTGAGACACAATTGCTCCTCTATTTACAGTACTCAGTCTCTCTCGACACAAGAAAGTTCGAGACAGAGAAAGAAAAAAACTCTTCACGATTGTATATTGATCAATTCCCGGCTATACTGCATCCATATATTAGGGACGTACAAGATGTCAGAGCAGATGGAAATTGCGGATTTCGGTCGATAGCTATGTCTCTTGGTCATCAAGAGGATGAATGACCCAATGTTCGATATAACTTGATAGCATAGATGGACACATTTTGGGGACAATATGTTGAAATACTTGGCGGTTATGAGAGAGCGTGTGTTGTTAGAAACTCACTGAACTTCTTTCAAAATGATGTCGAAGCACCGTTCCAACACTGGATGACAATGCTTAACATGGGTCTGTTGATTGCTTCCACATATAATGTGATATTACATGTTCTTCATCCTACACAGAGTATGACATATCTACCACTTCGTACCACCCCCCCGCCACCATTCCAGCACATTGCTATCGCAATAGGACACGTAAATGGTAACCATTATGTCCAAGTTAGTTTGACGGGAGATTATCCAATGCCTCCCATATATCCTGGGTGGGTTCACTATAAGTATGATTGTGCAGCTACATGGGCTACTCCGTATGCGGAGCGCTTTGATGCTTATATACAGTCAGTGCGGTCTATGTTTCCTTCCGATAATTTTGATAATGTGCTTGATTAAATTTATGTAGTAATAAAATTTCTACAATTTTCAGGTAAGAAATATTTTTAATATTTATTGTTTATTTTTAATATTTGTTTTGTAATAAGATTTTATATTTAATTAAATAATTTTACAAATCAAAAAATTAAAAATTTAAGTAGAACTTGTCAAATTTTCCACAATAGCTTACAAATTATTTTTTTGCCTTGTAAATTACAAGGCAAAAAAATAAAAGACAAAATTCAAAAATAAAAGTAAAAGACTTTTTGTTTTTACTCTCACGTTTCTGATTTTTCCTCCACAAATTTTCTAACGGCCCTTTTCTAACTTTTCTTTCCATTTGAACCCAAGTTTGGTTGTATATATTCTTCATTGTGGATTTTACCAAAATAAGCAAAAAAAGAAAGAGAGGCAATTGTTTCCATTTTTCTTTTTTTAAAGAGAGATAGATATATAAAGCAAAATCGTACGCATCTTGCAGGAGTGGTGTTAACACACGCCTGTCACATGAGATAGATATATAAAGCAAAACCGTACACATCTTGCATGAGTGGTGTTAATGCACGCCTGTCACATGCCTTTTAGGACAAGACATCTATAGGGGAGGGTTGGCCAGCTGGACAGGCATCATCCCTTACTATGCTATCGTGACTCGTGACATTACCTCTCTTCCTATCTCTCTTCCCGTCTTTACAATGTTATTACATGTTTATTATTAGGGATTCACATGCATGCTAGGACAAGACATCTATAGGGGAGGGTTGACAGTAGATTGGGTTTATTTATATCATCCATTGGGTAAAATAGTCTTTTAAACATCAAAACTCATTCTCTCTTGAGGAGATGAACTAATATTACCTTTTTTATTAGTTTTGTTAATCTCAATAAAAAGAAAATGAGAGTGGGATGAGTTCAGGATTTTTCCTTCTAAACTCAACCAAACGAGAGAATGGGTTATTTTTATCGATCCTTGTCTTACCTCATTCCCCCCTCAAAATTGACACAAGACTGATGTGGCAAATTAATATTCAAGTTCGTAGACACACGAACAGGTGTTTGCTCGAATATCATTCAAACGGGTGACTTAAATACACAAGAGGAAATCCTGAGTAAATGCTAGAAAAGCAAAGTTTATTTTCATTCATAAGCTGTCGACAAACTTAACTACAGAGGCCTATTATATATGCCAACCTCTTGAAACAATGACAAACCCTAACGAGAAATGGGTAAAATAGGACACCCAGCACCAATACTTGAACAATTACATCACATTAACCTTAAACTCGATTACAAAAATATAACTTAATAACATGTCTTCTGTCAACCACGGGTCTTCTATTTCCCTCGCTACTGGAGCTGCTGAATGATCTTTTCTTCAATCTCTGATAGCTCATCATTCCTTTCCACTATAGAACAATTCCTCTAAGAGTTTGGGTCAGGATAAAGAGGTTGTTTACTATCAACGTACGCATGAAGATCAACAAGATTAAAGGTCTTGAAGATTTGAATGTAAGTAAAAAGATCGAGCACATAGGAATTATCATTGACCTTGTGTTGAACACGAAACGGCCCATACTCCGCTAGTCGAGTTTCTTCTTATGTCCTCCACGTTCACGCCATAGGTACACTATCAACAAGTAGCCCTCCTTGAAAATCTTTAAGCGATGATGAGAGTCTACTGTCGCCTTATACTGTTGATTGGAGGACTCCAAATAATTTTTAACATGGGTAATAGCATCCAGATGTGTAGTTGCCATTTTCTCAACAGCAATGTTAGTTTGAGCTGAAGAAGAAAGGTGCACTAGATCGACAGGCTGAGCAAGTGCATGCCGATACACAACAACAAAAGGAGTCATACCAGTAGAGCGATGGGTGGCACTGTTACAGGCAAATTCGGCCTGAGCAAAGGCCATGTCTCAATGGCGTTGCTAGCGTCACAGATACAATGAAGTAAGTTTCCGAGAGTGCGGTTAACTACTTTGGTTCAGCCGTCAGTCTACTGATGTGCGGTGGAACTAAAACGTAGCTCAGTGCCAAATTTATTCCACTAGGTGGCCCAAAGATGTGACAAGAACTTTCAATCCCGGTCAGAGGTGATAGAACAAGGAACACCATGGAGCTGAACCGCTTCACGAAAAAATAATTTAGCAATGTGCGAAGCATCATTGGTATTGCGACAAGGAAGAAAGAGTGCCATTTTTTAGAATCGATCCACCACAACAAATATTGAGTCGCTGCCCCGTTGGTGGCAAACCCAAAATGAAGTCCATCGTCAAGTCTTCCCAAGCCTGGTGAAGGACCGAAAGGGGCTTGTAGAGACTCGTAGTTTGACCATGTCCTTTCTGAGTTTGACAAATGGAGCACCTGCGCACAAACTTACTAGTGTCTCTATTGAGCTGAGGCCAAAAGTATCGCTCCTCAAGATTACTAATGGTCTTATCTCTTCCCAAATGTCCACCCAATCCTCCAGAATACAGCTCACGAATTAGCTTCTCTCGAAGAGAAGTTCTAAGAATACATAGGTAATTGTATTAAATTAAGAAACCATCAAGTATAAGAAAGTCTTCCATAGTGTCGCAACCGGTTTTGCGAAAGGAAATTTTAAAAGAGAGTCGCCACCAATTGTAATAGGTGCAATTGGTCACCAATTAAAATAATTTGGTCTGCGAAAATCCAGAAAAATGGGTAAGCGAGTTTGTTACGTATGGGGAAGGTGTGAGGCACCCCACAACGTCTGTTTTAAAAAAACAGTTGCCAATTTAATTTTTATTATCCCATTAAATGATTAAGAAAATCAAATGTGATATTTTAACAAAAATATATACATGAGATACGATAATTAGACATAATATAAAAACTATATTGAGAGTCTAATACTAAGGTTCATGGGACTCTTCCATCCAATGGTCAAATGTCTACGAAACACTCTCACCTCAAGAATTTTGTCTGAAGGTGCATCCAATGCATTCTTCAAATTAATTCCATCGTCGGTTAAGACTTTCGATATAATTTTTATACACACATAAAATATATAATATAAATGCTGAAAAATAAAAATAAGAACTCCTATCCATCCAATGGTTAGGAATTCCCTAAAAATTTCCTCAAGAATCCGATCGAGAACATCCAATGCCACTCGATTAGTTCCATCGTCGGATCAATTAATCAATCATTTATGTACAATAAATCATGAATAAAGCATTTTTTTATAAAAAAAATCAAAGCCCAAATATTATATGCAACCTTGGCCCAATCCTTTAAAATTTCAAAACCTGATATTGATCCAATCATAACCAGCCCATTTAGCTATTTTTGTTTTGACCCATTAAGTTTGTAAGCCCGGCCCTTTTAGTAAAAAAAAATTCCATATCAATCCAACCCATAGCCTAAAGCCCAATACAATTTTAAAATTAAAACTTTAAAAACAACAAAACACAAAAGCTCAAACAAAACACAAAAGCCCAAATGCATATACAAAACAGCAACACAAATCAAACAAGACAAACCCGACCCAAAAACAAACAATAAGCCCGTTCACAGAAACCGAAACCCATAACCATCTAAACACAGGCCCAAAACAGATCCAGGCCCAGCCCGTTACTGTGCTTCTTCCTTCTCCACTGGCAATCCGTACCAGCAACATCAACCGGAGACTGCCATCCCTTCCGTCCAACGACATGCCTGCAAACAGAAAAAACAGAGCAGCAACACAGCAAAACAAGCGAAAACCAGATCCAAACCAACAAGAAACAACAGAGGGAAATGACAAAAAAAGATTTAAATTGAAAATCAAAACTAACTTGGTTTCTTGGATCTTTCTTTTCTTCAAAGTCTCTGAATTTGCGTTCCTCTGTCGTGCTTCCTTACCTTCTCGAACGACAATCGGACCGTTCAGAATAAAGTTTCAGGTGTTACGAAGCATCTATCCAAATTTCACTTTTATCGGACCACGGATCGGTTTCCGATCGTTGATTGCAAAACCTGTGCGCAGTGTCTCTTCTCCCCAGAATTGCAGTCACTTTCTATCAGAAGCTGGGGTAGATAGACACCTTCAAATGGAAATCGCACCGATCAGAATAAAGCTCCAAGTGTTGTGAAGCTACTGTCCAAATTTCACTTCGATCGGACCACGGATCGGTTTCCGATCGTTGATTGCAAAACCTGTGCGCAGTGTCTCTTCTCCCCAGAATTGCAGTCACTTTCTATCAGAAGCTGGGGTAGATATACAACTTCAAATGGCAATCGCACCGATCAGAATAAAGCTCCAAGTGTTGTGAAGCTACTGTCCAAATTTCACTTCAATCGGACGACAGATCATTCCCCGATCGTTCCGTCCAGAAAAACTGGTGCAGCCTCCCTCCAAATCAAATCCACTCTCCCCCTCTTATAGCAAACAAACCCGAACTAAACAACTTCCAAAATCAACAAATCCGGCTTCCTATTGTCAACCCAAATCCCCCTTTCTTCCATTTTCCTGGATCTAGCCTTGAATTCCAGCTCCTTCTCTCTCCCTTTTCAATATTCCCGGGCGCCTTTTTTTTTCTCTTTCTCCACCGATTACTCCTTTAGCCTCTTGTGCCGCCTCCCTCACCTTTTTTCTTTAGGTGGATTTAGGGTTTGGGTAAGGTAAGTTAGATGTAGGGTTTGGGCCAGGCTTAGGTTTGTTATTTGGTGCTTGGGTAGGTTAGTTTGAGTTTTGGCTTTTGGTGAGTTAAATGGGCTGGGTTTGGGTAGTAATTGGATTAGTATTTGGGCCTACTTGGATAGGTTGGGGAATATCTTTTGTCTTCTTTTTTTTCAATTTTTTTGTTTCAATTTTTTTATTATTAATTTTAAAACAGAATTTTCCGGACAAAAATGGGGTACTACAGCTGCCCTCCTTTGCGTGACCTTTACATAGTAATGGCGCGCAAAGGAGTAGTAAACATATTTTTAGTCCAATTTCTCGAAAATGCACGGGATCACTACAGCCATTCCCGGCTTGGCTAATCATTGAAAATGATTTTTTTTTCTTTTTGAAAAATGCTCGGGATCACTAGGGCCATTCCCGGCTTGGCGAATCATCCAAAATGTTTTTTTGAAAAATGCACGGGATCACTAGAGCCATTCCCGGCTTGGCGAATCATTGAAATTTTTTGAAAAATGTTCAGGATAACTAGGGCCATTCCTGGCTTGGCTAATTATTGGAAATGATTTTTTTTTTTTTTGAAAAATGCACGGGATTACTAGAGCCATTCCCGGCTTGGCGAATCATCCAAAAATGATTTTTTTGAAAAATGCACGGGATCACTAGGGCCATTCCCGGCTTGGCTAATCATTGGAAATGATTTTTTGAAAAATGCACGGGATCACTAGAGCCGTTCCCGGCTTGGCTAATCATTGGAGATGATTTTTTTTTTTGAAAAAATGCACGAGATCACTAGAGCCATTCCCGGCTTGGCTAATCATTGGAGGGATTTTTTGAAAAAAATGCTCGGGATCATTAGAGCCATTCCCGGCTTGGCTCCAATCATTGGAGAGATTTTTTTTTTTTTTTTTTTTGAAAAATGCTCGGGATCACTAAGGCCATTCCCGGCTTGGCTGAAAATGATGATTGATTTTTTTCTTAGACATAAAAATGCTCTGTAGTCATCCCTGGGCTTGTCCATGACATGGGCTGGACTTGGGTGAAAATACATGAACTGACACTGTAGAGTTCTTAGTTGGGCCTCTCCATATTCGCGACCACATTCAACAATTGCTCCCACCTTTGTCGGTTGGCCTCCGGCTGATGCTCATGAGCCGGTGTTTCTTGAATACCGCGAGGTGGTGGTGGTCTAGTAGCAGACCGAGATGTTTCCCCCAGTAATACAACTCCTGTCTGTGATGCTTTTCGCCTCTTGGCAGCAGTGGTCATTTGGTTAATGCCTTTCCACCAGTTATTTTTCTGCACAATGCTTACTGGATAAAATGGGGAGATTTGGCTTATAGGAGGACGGATGCCTTTGCTCAAAACCAGTCGGGTAACGAGTCGTGGGAAATATAATTTTCCGACCTTCATTGGTCTATTATCCACGAAGCTCTGTGTCTTTAGAATAGTGGTCATAAAGAATTCTCCAATATCGAACCATACTCCCTGATACATATAGTATAGGGCATGAAGAATCTTACCTGTCTCTGATGGTGGTGGCCGATGGGGCAAAGATTATACCGGAGAGCGTCGTCCAGTAACCACATCTTCGGTGGCAAATATGAGCGGCGTGTAGCGTTTACTTTCTTATCGCTCTGTCCTTGACACATGTTGTCAATTATCTCCTTCTTAGAAACAGATACCGCCGCTTCGAAACCGGTAGCTACATCATAAGAAGGGGGATACCCTAAACACTCGCATATGTCTGCTGTGGTGAACTGGAGTTTTATACCAATTACCTCCACCTGGTAAATCGGATGTGGTCCGGTTCTCGTACTCGGTGGTAACATTTCAAGAGTCTCGTAGAAATCACGAACTATACGAGGGTAAACTAATAAATTACCTGTAGGATCTGGGTTAACCAAAAATAACATAGAGTGATCCTGGAGGTAGTTCACAGCCCAACGAG
The DNA here is from genome assembly GCA_963580455.1 of Euonymus europaeus. Taxonomy (NCBI): domain Eukaryota; kingdom Viridiplantae; phylum Streptophyta; class Magnoliopsida; order Celastrales; family Celastraceae; genus Euonymus; species Euonymus europaeus. The sequence goes on along the minus strand of OY756961.1, from coordinate 7,719,623 downwards.
CGCTGGCGTCTCTAAGAATGTGAAGGTCGAATCGTCGCTCAGGAATAATTTCCGCTTTAGCAAACAACGTGATTGCTTGTAAGCAGGGTGACAGAGTACCATCCATTAAATGAGATGAAAGATGGGTTCGGATTTTCACTTGATGAAGGTGAGATGTAGTGGAAGAAGAGGTGGAACAATGAACGAAAATCACTGAAAGTGAGTAATCGTGTCAGTAATGGAAGGAATAAAAATGAAGTGACGAGATCAGAGTGAAAACGGTGATCGACGATCAGTGGAAGTGAAAGAAAATCTGAAAGAGACAAGATGATGAGATGATACAGAAGATAGATATGGTAAAGACACGTGACTTCGAGAAGAAGAGAAAAACTCGACCACAAGCGACAAAACAATAAAGAATGAATGTAAAATTTCCAAAGTAGTTGAAAAGTCGACATCACGGATGATACGGTGAAAACATGTCACTTAGTGGAAAGGCGAAGAAATCCGTCAGACGAGACAAAACTTGGCCAAAAAGGAAGAGAGATGAGAAATGTGGGGATACGTGTCTGAGCTGGTGATAAAGACACGATAGAGATGAGAAGAGACAGATGGCCGAAAGAAAATGAAAGAAATAAAGAAAGTCATATGACTGAGCTATGATAGGGATGGGAAAGAGACATGATGGAGATGGGGAGGAAAAACGATAGAGACAGGAAAAAGAATATGACCAAAAGATACAAAAGATACCTGATTCATGAAGATTGTCTGAATTTGTACTGTTTGAACAAACCTGTCAAATGATAAGCAACATGCAACGATGATGCATGCAATGACATATATTGCACAATTATGAATATCTCACTTGGAATGAATGCAATACTCTCAAGTGTTTCATTTTTCTCTTTTTTTTTTGTTTTGTTTTTTTTTCATTGTTTTTGACCAATTTTCTTCAAAAATCATATATGCCCACATTTCTTAATTACAAATTTTCATTTTTATGCTTCGAATCATTCCTCTGCTAATAATACATATCTTGACCACGAGGTTTTTTCTCATCCCTTTTTCAGTGTAGGACACCAACATCCATCAATGATCTGACAAAAAGTAATATTCAAATGCACTTATCACGCTTTCTGTCAAAACTTTTGTCAATGATGAATTTAACAATACGACTATGCATGTGAAATGGAAAACTTCTTGGAGAATGAATGAGATGTGAAAATGGATAAGCAAAGTCAAAGAAATGAACACTTCGATAAAATTTAATCGAAAATGATGAGTGACGATAGGAAGCTTATTTTGGAGGAGAAGAGGTGATGTCAAAGAAATGAGAAATAGACTGAGCTTTTCCAAGATGAAAATTGTGACAATTCAAAGATTACATCAAAACTGCCCCAGTTTTGGTGTGCCCTCAATTAACAATGATTAAATCCAATTTGCATCAGATTATATCTGAACCCTTCATTTTTGGCAACAAAATTCTTCTTTTGATGTAATGATCGCACCAAAAACTGCCCCAGTTTTGGTGCTTGTCTAAGAAGCCAATTATGTACCTTCACCCATATCACCACAAATCAAATTGATCACCAATCATGACACTGTCCAAAGTCCAACAAGTCCATGTCTGAACTGTTCTTCTGAAATTCTAATTTGAATTGCATGCATTTTTTCTCCTCTTTGTTTTTCGTCTTTCATTTTCATTTTTCTTCATTGTTTGTATTTTTGTCCATTTTTTGTGCTGCTTTTTTTTCTTGTTCTTTTTTTTTTGTCCCTAATTTTTGCCTAGAGCGCCCTTTCAGGTTTTCACTCTAGCGGGTTTTTTTTTTTACTTTTGTCATAATTATGCAAATGTCTCTATTGAAGACAGTAACTCAATTTATTCATCGGAAACTAACTTTCCAAAAAGGTAAACAACACCACGTCTGCAATGTTCCACAATTACTGAAATGATGAAAAATAAAAATTCCCTGACTGTAATCCCGGGTCTTCATGATTTTCAGAAGGATAACAATTTTGTGGTTGGGCTTGTATAGTAGAAAACTGCATGGTATGCCTTCCAAAATCACTGGACGACTGATTAGGCATGTGTGTCATGGTTCCATGGTTGCCTGCAATATATGTCACTAACAGATCAATACTTTTGGACAAGTGATCCAGACGTGCCTCAATCTGCGTTAACCTTTCAGCTACGTCAGTGGTTCTGGATGACTGAGAACGATGAATGGTGGGGGATTCAGCCACAGTAGGAGTCTCTGCAATATCATCATCCTTATATCCTCCAATCATTCTGCGATCAATAGCACATTTCGGATACTGCACCTCCTCATGCGGTGCCCAAAGAACTCCAGCTCTCATGCACAATGTGCAAATCAGAGAGGGCAAACAAAACCCTATGGTTGTTGTATTATGACAACTGTGCACAATGGAATTGTGTAAAACTTTGCCAATATCAATTGATTTTCCATGTAGAATACAATAAAGCACAATTGCTCTATTTTTGCGGATATCTGTTGAATGACTGCTTGGCATGAGTTTCGCCCAGATAAATCGCATCCAAGTCCTGCTATTTTTTGTCATAGCAGATGTGGGAAATGAGACTCCCACCCCATTAAATTTCTTCCAGACGGCTCCTGGCTTACACAACGTACGAATCACTTCATCCAAAATAGTATCAGACTCCAGCAAGGCCGAGAAATCTTCATTGACGATATCTGGAAGATTGTAGACTGCATTGATGGTTTTGCTATCAAATGGGACCATCATACCCCGAACATATACATGTTCATACCCTACAACTGCATTTGCATAAAATTCCCTTACCACTGGGACAACTGCGGGTTTTGGCTGTGCAACAAAATCCTCCCAACCCCGCTCAGTAATAATTTTTGCAATTGCAGGCTCCGCTGTTAAAGAAGTTTGCAAACCTCTCTCTGAAATGATTTTTCTCCTCCTTATTGATTGTTGATATTTCCTAACCGCTTCCTGACAGATAAAGCGATTTAGATCAATCTTTTGAGGGGGTTGCTCGAATGGTCTTTTGGTAGCCATAGAGATGAGCTAACTGGGGTGGTTCAAAATCAACCCGTGAAGTGGGAGAAGATCACGAAGGATTTCGAACAATGAGTTTTAGCGGTGTAAGAAAAGGGAAAAACTTGGCAGATGGCCTGCTAGTAAAGTTGAGTTGACGGTGAAGAGGTGACTCAAAGAGGAAGAAGACGAAGTTGGCCAAAAGATAGAAACAACATTGAAGAAGGGTTTGAATAAAATGTCATGAGAGAGAGAGATGAGAGGAAAAGTCAGGATTCACTGTTGAGTAGGTGGAAGAGATTACAAAGAAATGCAACTCAAGATGGCTGGAGAGACAAAAAATCATTAAAGAAGAGTTGAATAATTGGCAAAAGAAGGAGACAATGGAGGAATATTGGAATGCACGACTGAATTAGCGATAGAGATGGTGAATGATTGTAAAATAGCTCATTTGGAAACCAAAAGATCTGCAGACAAGAAAATCACTCATTGAACATAGAAATTGTCCTCACATGGTCAACATCGTAACTTGCGCATATCTGCTCCTCAACTATGCTCATTATTGATGGTATCAATTCAAGTCACCTTAGCCATATTAAAACCGTCAGTCTTAATCTCAAAGTCAATGTACACTATCCTTACCATTGCCACCATTATCAATCAGCACGTGGTCACATAACAAAAGTATTTATTGCACTATTCACTTGTATGGGAGCCACATATTTCTTTCTGAATTTTCTCCGTAATCTGTTTGGTTTCCCTGTCATTTTCTGAGTTATTTGACCAATATTCTCTTCCCTCACTGTACCTGAGGATTCAAATCTAACATCCCTGTTCGGGTGGCAAAAATCTTCTGATGATATTTCAAATTCATTCTCAATGTCAGAGAAGGATTCAACATTATTTATTGAGTGCACCCAAAAACTGTTTCATTAGGTTCATCTTTTTCTTTATCATCAATTTCAATCTTGGTGAATGAAATGGTAGAATGTGTGAGATTTGGAAATTATGGAAAAATGAAAGAGAATAATTTTGAGAATTTTGAACGAAGAGCTTTATTCATGGTGATAATACAGAAAAGATGAAATGATGCAACATGCAACAGCCGTATTAAAACTTCATCAAAGACAACGTAAAGACATGCTCATTACAAAACCCAATAAGTGGTCATGAGCTAGACCACAAATGGTTGTGCATTTAGAGATTACTCCCTGAGGCCATTGATAAGATACTTGAAATTGTCTCACCGATCCAGTTACTAAGCTCAAAAACCAATGGGCGAGAAATGATTAGTAGTAGAGTTGACTTATTTATTTAACAGCAACATGAAGATTAAACGTCAATGCCCCAATATTATCATTTGCCAATGATTTTTTATTTTTTTTATTTTTTCATTTTTTTTAATACCAACTTTATTAATGTATGCATGATGGTGAATTTATGTACATCCTATAAACAAAGGAACTATTGTACGTGTGATGGTAATGAATGACACATATATACATGGTGTAACCCAACTAATATATGCAAAATAATACAAGAAATCTATATACAGACATGTATGAGTGAAAGAGGGGTATATACATGGGCGTAACTTTAAATGATGTATGCAGGATAAGTACATGAAACCTTTATGTACAATCAAAACAATATATGTACGAATCAAAACAAAACATTATATACAACAAACACAACAATGTATGTACAACAAAATGAGATAATATATACAACACCCTAAAGACATAAGGTTAGAAGTGGTGTCCTGTGTCCTATGACTATGGTAATTGGTTATGGACAATCTAGGCTCCCGACTTATTCCCCCGCCAATGTCCATTGCTGGAATAGCCTGGGTCCCCCTTAATAGAGGAGTGGGTCGAGTGAGGATTTTTCGCGAGCCTGCACGGGGATTGAAATCCCTCGAAGGTCTCGTTTACTTCATCCTCTCCTAAGGGTTTTGAGCCCGAGTTGTTGGACTCATGAAAAGGGTATAGTGCACAATGTGTGAGGACAACAATAAAATAAAAAAATGAAAAAGCTCACAAAACACAACATTTTTTTTTAAAAAATAGTAAGAGAATATCAATAAAAACTAGAGAAACAAAGCACCAAATATATTTAAACAAACAAAATCAAATAATGGGATAAGAAAAGTTAAATTTAGAAGGCCCAACTCACTAGTTTTTTTTAGAAATATATATACATTTAAAAACTAATTTTCCCCAGCAGAGTCGCCAGTTGTCGCAACCGGTTTTGCGAAAGGAAATTTTAAAAGAGAGTCGCCACCAATTGTAATAGGTGCAATTGGTCACCAATTAAAATAATTTGGTCTGCGAAAATCCAGAAAAATGGGTAAGCGAGTTTGTTACGTATGGGGAAGGTGTGAGGCACCCCACAACGTCTGTTTTAAAAAAACAGTTGCCAATTTAATTTTTATTATCCCATTAAATGATTAAAAAAATCAAATGTGATATTTTAACAAAAATATATACATGAGATACGATAATTAGACATAATATAAAAACTATATTGAGAGTCTAATATTAAGGTTCATGGGACTCTTCCATCCAATGGTCAAATGTCTATGAAACACTCTCACCTCAAGAATTTTCTCTGAAGGTGCATCCAATGCATTCTTCAAATTAATTTCATCGTCGGTTAAGACTTTCGATATAATTTTTATACACACATAAAATATATAATATAAATGCTGAAAAATAAAAATAAGAACTCCTATCCATCCAATGGTTAGGAATTCCCTAAAAATTTCCTCAAGAATCCGATCGAGAACATCCAATGCCACTCGATTAGTTCCATCGTCGGATCAATTAATCAATCATTTATGTACAATAAATCATGAATAAAGCATTTTTTTATAAAAAAAATCAAAGCCCAAATATTATATGCAACCTTGGCCCAATCCTTTAAAATTTCAAAACCTGATATTGATCCAATCATAACCAGCCCATTTAGCTATTTTTGTTTTGACCCATTAAGTTTGTAAGCCCGGCCCTTTTAGTAAAAAAAAATTCCATATCAATCCAACCCATAGCCTAAAGCCCAATACAATTTTAAAATTAAAACTTTAAAAACAACAAAACACAAAAGCTCAAACAAAACACAAAAGCCCAAATGCATATACAAAACAGCAACACAAATCAAACAAGACAAACCCGACCCAAAAACAAACAATAAGCCCGTTCACAGAAACCGAAACCCATAACCATCTAAACACAGGCCCAAAACAGATCCAGGCCCAGCCCGTTACTGTGCTTCTTCCTTCTCCACTGGCAATCGATACCAGCAACATCAACCGGAGACTGCCATCCCTTCCGTCCAACGACACGCCTGCAAACAGAAAAAACAGAGCAACAACACAGTAAAACAAGCGAAAACCAGATCCAAACCAACAAGAAACAACAGAGGGAAATGACAAAAAAAGATTTAAATTGAAAATCAAAACTAACTTGGTTTCTTGGATCTTTCTTTTCTTCAAAGTCTCTGAATTTGCGTTCCTATGTCGTGTTCCTTACCTTCTCGAACGACAATCGGACCGTTCAGAATAAAGTTTCAGGTGTTACGAAGCTTCTATCCAAATTTCACTTCGATCGGACCACGGATCGGTTTCAGATCGTTGATTGCAAAACCTGTGCGCAGTGTCTCTTCTCCCCAGAATTGCAGTCACTTTCTATCAGAAGCTGGGGTAGATAGACAACTTCAAATGGCAATCGCACCGATCAGAATAAAGCTCCAAGTGTTGTGAAGCTACTGTCCAAATTTCACTTCAATCGGACCACAGATCATTCCCCGATCGTTCCGTCCAGAAAAACTGGTGCAGCCTCCCTCCAAATCAAATCCACTCTCCCTCTCTTATAGCAAACAAACCCGAACTAAACAACTTCCAAAATCAACAAATCCGGCTTCCTATTGTCAACCCAAATCCCCCTTTCTTCCATTTTCCTGGATCTAGCCTTGAATTCCAGCTCCTTCTCTCTCCCTTTTCAATATTTCCGGCGCCTTTTTTTTTCTCTTTCTCCACCGATTACTCCTTTAGCCTCTTGTGCCGCCTCCCTCACCTTTTTTCTTTAGGTGGATTTAGGGTTTGGGTAAGGTAAGTTAGATGTAGGGTTTGGGCCGGGCTTAGGTTTGTTATTTGGTGCTTGGGTAGGTTAGTTTGAGTTTTGGCTTTTGGTGAGTTAAATGGGTTGGGTTTGGGTAGTAATTGGATTAGTATTTGGGCCTACTTGGATAGGTTGGGGAATATCTTTTGTCTTGTTTTTGTTTCAATTTTTTTGTTTCAATTTTTTTATTATTAATTTTAAAACAGAATTTTTCGGACAAAAATGGGGTACTACACATAGGTTGTTTGGCATTTAGTTGCGCCAAGATAGAGTGAAAATCAGCATCATCTGCATACAGCTCTTTAAGAAAATCAAATCCAATGACTTCGTTACTAACAGTGACAAGTAAAGCAGCCCAGCGACATAGCTCATCAGCTACCCTATTAGAAGCACCCGTCTTGTGCTTGATCAAATAATTGAATTGGCTAAAATAAGCAGCCCAATTAACATGATTTTTATTCTTTAGATCACGATGGTTCTTGAAGTGCACAAGAGACTGATGGTCAAAATAAATTACAAACTCTCATGGCAGTAGATACCTTTCCAAAGTCTTCAAATCTCGAAAGATGGCATATAGCTCTTGCTCGTAGGTAGACCATCGCTACCGAGCTTTATTTAATTTTCTGCTAAAGTAAGCAATAGGTTTTCCCAACTGAGATAATACACCTCCAATACCCGTACCACATGCATCACACTCAATTTCAAACAATTCTTCAAAGTTAGGCAACACCAGGACTGGGGTTGTAGTCAGCTTCTCCTTAATGATGTTAAATCTTTGAGCGGTAGTATGAGACCATTGAAATTGTTTTCCCTTCGTAACTTTCAAACAATCAATGAGTGGGGCTGCAATACTACTAAAATTCTGAATGAAGCGTCGGTAAAATGTTGCTAAGCCATGGAAGCTTCGTACTTCGGTAAGAGAAGTTGGAGTAGGCCATTCTCTGGTTACCTTGATTTTATGTTCATCAACATGTATACCTTCAACATTTACAATGTAACCCAAAAAAAATACCCAGTCAGTCATGAAGCTGTATTTCTTTAAGTTGACAAATAGGGTGTTGTCGTGCAAGACTTGCAGAACCCGCCTCAAATGATTTAGATGCTCCTATTCATTGCGACTAAAAATAAGGATGTCATCAAAATACACAACGACAAATTTACCCAAAAATGGCTTAAGAACCTGATTCATTAGCCGCATAAACGTGATAGGGGCGTTGGACAGCCCAAACAACATGACAATCCATTCATCTTCGGGCTTAACCCTGATCTGATGATAGCCGCTGCACAAGTCAAGTTTTGAAAACACCACAGCGCTAGCCAATTGATCAAGAAGATTATTCAACCTCGAAATTGGAAATCGATATTGGATGGTGATCTTATTAATTGCGTGGTTTTCTAGGCACATCCTCCATGACCCATCTTTTTTTGGCACCAAGAGTATTGGTATGGCACAGGGACTAACACTCTCCTTTACATGTTCTTTTTTTTAAATTCTTCAACCTCCTCTTGAAGAATTTGACTCTCCTTTGGGTTCATGCGGTAATGAGGCAAGTTGGGAAGTTTATCCCCCGGAACAAAATCAATTTGGAGTTGGGTATCACGCATGGGAGGGAGCTGATTTGGTTCCTCAATTACTCCTTCAAACTTGGTCAAAAGGTCCTGGACCTTTTCAGGAATAACAGCCACTTGTTGATCATCACTCGCTTGCAACCCACATCTGGACTGTAATTGAAAATATTCCTCAATATAAGTTATCACCTCTCAGTTCCCTTGTTTCAAGTCCAGGAGCTGGCGATACAGAGATTGGGTATAATCTTGCAGAAGGAATCGTTGTTGAAGCAGTTCCTTCATTAACGCCCAAGTTTGGACAGGTGGAACTTGTCGCCTATAGTTATCATCTTTCAAGTTCTACCACAAAGCCCCAGCTCCTACTTTCAATTTATATTCCATAATTGTTACTTTTCGCTCTTCACTTACTTCCACGATTTCAAAAAATCACTTGACCTCATTCAGCCAGTTAAGAAAAGATTCAACATCTAGTCCCCCATTGAACACCAAAATCTCTACTTTAATCCTATTAACCATCATGCTCATCATATCGGTCATGATTGATGTGATGATCTGCCCTCTGTTCCCTAGCTTGAACAACAGCTGCTCGCTCGAGAAGAATAGGTGGTGGAGGGGGGAAAAGGTTGTAAATGTAGATGGACGATGTCCTCCCGAAGTTGGTCACGTAGATCTTGCATCACATCCTCAAGCCTCTCCTGGATTCTAGTCTCAAAAGCATCGATCCCCTCTTCAAAGTTTTGGATATGATTGTTAGCCATGCTCTGATACTAACTGAAGCAGGACGGAAGTGACAAATTAATATTAAAGTTCGTAGACACACGAACGGGTGTTTGCTCAAATATCACTCAAACGGGTGACTTAAATAGGAGGAAATCCTGAGAAAATTCTAGAAAAGCAAAGTTTGTTTTCATTCATAAGCTACCGACAAACTTAACTACAGAGGCCTTATATATGCCAACCTCTCGACACAACGATAAACCCCAAAGAGAAAAGGGAAAAATAGGAAATCCAGCACCAATACTTGAACAATTACATCACATTAACCTTAAAATTGATTATAAAAACATAACTTAATAACAGTTCTTCTATCAACCACGAGTCCTCTGCTTCCCTCGCTGTTGGAGCTACCGAATGACCTTTTCTTCAATCTATAATGCCTCATAAAAAATGCCAACTAAATGCCCCATAGTTTCATATGCATGTGCTAACAATTATGACTTTTAAAGTTATCCAGGTATAAATCGTAGTCCTTAACGATTGATTTGTTATGTTAAAACTATACCTCTACTAAAGGAGAGTTGTTTTTTCTTGTACGATCTCATACAATTAGATATAAATAATGGGAGTTTGTATGGCTAGGATGAGTTAGAGATTAGCGAGGGAGACAGTGTTTTGGGAGACAGTGTTTTGGGAGACTACATCTTTTGTTATTGAATATGAAAGTCAAACTAGTAAAATATAAGTAATATATATTAATAAATAATAAGTGTTATAATTAATAATATAACAATGTCATTGACCTAAAACATAATGTAAGAGCTTTGCTACTGAAAATAATAATAATTTAATGACAATATTATCAACAACTTCGTCTCCGAAAATCTATCACTAATGAAGTTGTCGGTAGCATTATCAATTATCATTCTTGCAATAAATTATCAAGCATTGTCATATCACTAATTAATTATTCTATAAATGTTATGTTGAAAAAAACTCCTTCAAACATATCTGTCTCGCTTGATTGTCCATGGAGTGGTTGAAGTTCTCAATGATATGAACTGAATTTATTTTAAGAAAATGTTAGTCTTCAATAGACTATTTGTCCATAGACGTTCATAATCTGCATGACATACCAACTAAGCACGTCACATTGATTTAAAGCCATAAATTAAAAAGTTAAAATGAAAATATATTTAACTCTTTTCCCCCTTTCTGTTTCTCTCTCTTATATGGTCTCACTTTCCCGCTTCACTCATTCAAATCGTATCTCTCTCATCAAACAACATTTAATGACTTGTCATTGATAGCAGGAGCAGATGAAAAGAGAAAATAGTGCACAAAAAATATTTTAATTGAGAAATAAAGAAGACATTTCAAATGGCCATTTAATTACAATGTTCATCATGAACAATGTAATAAGAATATAAAACAATGTAAGTATAAAGTGAAATAATGTAAAACAACACATGTGCTAATTATATTCTTACAAGGTGTCACAATATTTTATTATATTGTTATGCTACTTTATCTCTCCGTCCGTCAAAATCATACGTGGAAGTTCATGGCCACGACGAATAAATTTGTCTTATCTGGCCAACACCGAGGACAAATCGATCAACCACCACCACCATTGAGTTTATCTGGACGATAAGCACAGGTTTCATCCTTCGATCAGCCAAAATACTTGTTAGAGGCCAACAACCCATATTGGATCGGAATACACACCTATTTGATCCAGTTTATCCAAGCTTTAACCGACCAAATTTGCAACCACTGGACTCAACCCGACCATTTTTTTGATCGAAACAACAATTGAATTTTGATGGGGAGAGAGAGAGAGTAAATATTAGGTTTTTCAAAATATTTTGAATTTTTTTTAATTTGTTGATGCATCATCCTACATGACTTTCCACATCAATTATGTAATCTTATGAATGAATAGTGTATGTATGATTAGCACTACCATTTATTTTATATCCGATTCTCTAGAATCATTCCATTACAAATTATTTTAATTCTTCATATCCTAGAATTTTTTTAACTAATGCAACAAATTACCATCTAATCTGATTTATAAGATGAGTATACTATTACAAACGTCAGAGCAATAAGTAAGAAACATGACCAAAATTTTATCCTCACAAATTTTTAAAAGAACCCCTTTTATATACTTAACCAACACAATTATTGCACTCACCATGAAACATAAAAAAGCTAATGCATAAAACATATCTATAGAGAAGTTTTATTGTACAACGCAAGAGTATTAAACACCAAAAGTCAAACATAGGTCTCGAAAATGTTCACAGCTTATGGGCTGGCCGAGCCTGAAGTTGGCCGATGATGTTGCGTTTCAAGCTAGTGTCGGCTAAAAAAATAAAGTTGAAGCTTGCCCATATATATATAATCGAGTAGCCTAGATCAGACATAATTTCAGCCCAGGCCGAGTTTTTTCCTGTAGGCCCAAACCAAGCCTAGGCTCGCCGATGGTTTGCTGACCTCTTTCTAGCAGAATTAAAAATAAAATTAGCAAATTGTCTTTATGGTTAGATTTAAATAATAAAAGTATCTATTTAACGATGGGATTTATATATGTTGGCGATATAAGTATATTATTGCATAATGTTGGCATGCATGTTAGATACATGGGGAATTGTGAGTATGGATCTATACTTCCCGTAGGATTGCTTGAACATCACATGGAAAGATGGTGCATGAAGTCCATGTTAATGCTCGAAACCAAGTGACTTCCATGTGAGGCAACACACAGAGATACCGATGAGCCGGCAATGGTTGAGTCCAAGTCTTGTGAGGGTTGGTGAGCGAGGCTTTCCATTGTGATGTGTCAACCTTATCTTTGGAAGTCACTTGGTTTCGCACCCAAACCCGGACTTTATCTACCATCCTTCCATGTGACGTTCAAACAATCCTAAGAGAAGTACAAATCCATACTTGAAATTCCCTATGCATTCACCATGCATGCTAACATGAGCTATGCAGTAATATACCTATATTGCATATGTATATAAATTCATAACTACATAATGCATGTTCGAGGATAACATGGGCTCAATAGATGATCAAACATGTTAATAGGGTATGGAATTTCACAATCAAATAATAACCAAAATCACACACAGAGGTTTGTTCTTCCTTAGGAATAATTAAGGCAAGAACGGAATATCAAAGACCAATGAAGAATACCATCCCTATTAATCAAAGGATATTGAACATGGGATAAAAAAGGTTAAGTTTATGATACCTCGTTATCCAAGCGTTGCTAGAATTTAATAACCCAACATTATGTTTTCGGTTATTCCCCAAACCTATCAATTTGGCAAAACCCAAACTCATTTCATCATACCCATAACCCTAATTTAAAATATCAATCACCAATTAACCAAAAAGTCAAGCAAACCTCAGCTCAAAACTTTCCAAATCTTCGAACAACACTAATCCAAGCTTTCAACTCCAATCAACAAGGAATCTAATGAATATCATAACAATCAAGTATAAATCAACCTATTTAGTCAGTAATTTCACCCAAATCAAGATTCAAACTCAAACAAACAAAATGCATGAAAAACCTACCTTTGAGAATCCAAGATTCTTACCTTGAATCATGTAGAAATCTTGATCTAGATTAAGCGCCATCGATTCTTCAAAATCTTGTCAAAATCCCTCTCTCTCTCTCTCTCGGCCCTCACTTGCAATTTTTTTCCACAACTTCATGCATCAACAACTTCTTACACACACACACACATAATGCAAACACATTCCAACTTTTAGTGGGACAATAGCCCCACTGAAAGTAGGTAAGTTGTGTGTATATATATATATATATTTAATTGATTTATTTTTATTTTATGCATTACTTTACTTAATGACTAACCTATCCTTAGTCAAATTTAACCCAATTCTTAGTATTTTTGGATCAGGGTATTATATTGCTTGCTCCTTAAATAAATTTTGACAAATAGCAAAAGCACCATTTCCCTGCCCCACTCGCACAAGCATGTGCTCCGTAGAACCCTAGAAAACTACTTGTTAGGTATTTACAACCTCTACAACACGTGTAACACCCACAAAAGGCTTTATAGAACATGTTATATAGGGTATCACACAACAATGCCATCAAAATTAGTCTAAATGTAATATTCCACAATTCAAGCATCATAATTTGTCACCTATCAAATGATTAAAGCGTCACTGGCAAGTAATCGTTGCACTCGTTAACCAAAATTTTATTCCGCAAATATGAATAGACCTTTAACTTCTAAGTCAAACGACACTCTCATCCAACACCCTAGAGTTAGGAAAATATCTCCATGAATTCAGAATGCCTAGGAGCCTTTTGATATCCCAATGCAAAAGCTCGGTCATGCATCAATGTTAGGTATTAAAGAGGTGGTAAACCCGGTGCCTGTACCTGTGCCTGTGCCTGCTATGAACCTTCGCCGCTTTATGGACACTCGCTCTTCTTGTAGGATATTATGCCATCCCAAAGACTTCGGTCCCTTAGTCATGCTTGGACTCTTTGTGTATAAGAACATGTTCTCTACGTCTTGTGGCTAACTCTACCACTAATGCTAGTTAGTAAGGTTTAATCGATTTTCAGTGCCTTATTGCGCTCACTTTGCTCCAAATCTAGAGCCATCTCAATGGTCTCATCATACGTCCACACTCTAAAGGTGATCATTTTCTTGCTAATACTCAGGAATAAACTTTCTCTATAACGAGTCCCACCACTATAATGCGGTTTTTTTCCTAGTAATATGAAACCAACAACATCCTTCTGGCATCTAGTTCTAACCATTGTGAATTACTTTGGGAAGATACATATATTGCCTACATATATAAATACATAACTTTATGATGCATATTTGAGGATAATCCATGCTCAGTAGATGATTAAACATGTAAATAGGGTATATAATTTCACAATCAAATACTAGCTAAAATCACACATAGGTTTGTTCTTCTTTAGAAGGAATTAAGGCAATAATTGAATATCAAAGGCTAGTGAAAAATACCATCTCTATTAACCGAAGAATATTGAACATGGAATTGAAAAGGTTAAGTTTTCCCCACCTGATTATCCAAACGTAGCTAGAATTCAATAACCCAACCTTATGTTTTTGGCTTTTTCACAAACCTATCAATTTGGCCAAACTGAAACTCATTTCATCATACCCATAATCCTAATTTAACATATCAATCACCAATTAACCAAAAAGTAAAGAAAACCTCACCTTCCTCAACTAAAACCTTTCCAAATCTTTAAACAACACAAATCCAAGCTTTCAACTCCAATCAACAAGGAATCTAATGAATATCATAACAAAAAAGTAGAACTCAACCTATTTAGTCACTAATTTTACCCTAAATCAAGATTCAAACTTAAACTCACAAAATCCATGAAAAAACTAACTTTGAGATTCCAAGATTCTTACCTTGAATCTTGTAGAAATCTTCCTTCATCTTGATTAAGCACCCTTGATTCTTTAAAATCTAGCCAAAATCCTTCTCTTCCTCTATTTCTTCCTCTCTCTCTTGGCCCTCACCCGTAATTTGTCTCCCACCACTGTTGCTGGACGAAGTGTAGCAACAACTTCCTATACATATATATATATAAGATTGACTTTCTAGTTAAAGTTTGTTGAGCAAAGATATAAAAGGGTTAGAGTAAATATTATAACACCTCGACCTAGGAGGAGCTACTGATTGTATAGTCTTACGTCATTAGGGTCATTAACAATTAATTCATCATAAATAATATCAATTGAGTTCAAGCCTAATCCATACACATCTAGATCAACTCCAATTCAACCAAAAATTGGCTAGTACCTCCCCGTATATTAGAGAATGTCAACCAGGATATGTGTAGCAAATAACCACAACAATCATATCAATATCTCAATAAAGCCTCAGACCATCAACCAACATGCAACATCGACTAGGGTTGCCAAGAAAGCCATATAAAGGATGACATTAGTAGCACCCTGGAACTTCATTTTGGCTTTGAAGCACATGACATGATCACGGGGGTCTTGTGTCCCATCAATTTTTTTTAGTTCTTGATGTTTGAAGAGAGCTATCACATATATTTTCCAGGCCTTCAACACTTAACAATTCAGCTATCTTCCTATCCACCTCCTTAAGATGCTTTCCAATATCATCTGAATTATAGGATGCTCTAGTATCCCTCCTTGTGCTGCACCGGATGCCTTTGCATGATTATCCCGTGTTTTGGTCATCCTTGAGTTGCCCGAATTGGAATGCCTATCATCTTGATTTCTCCCGTTAGATGGACTCATCCTAGATGATTAGTCAGCAACCACTGCTTCATTCAGCATCTCCACCTGTCTGCAAAGCTAATTGAAACATTTTGCATTAATTGGAGGATCATCCTGGTCAAGATTCAGATTGGTAGTATGGATGGCCAGATTTTGCTATTGGGTGCCAAGCTGCTCTGTGGGAGGGTCTTCCTCAAAAGGAGGTGGTCGTTTCTCATACCTAGTCCTCTTATAGTGGAGGTTTTAGGATTTGTGCCTATCAAATTGTTTCTTCTAGGTCTAACTATTGTGAATTACTTTGGGAAAATATTATATCTAGTGTCACAGATGGGTGCCAAACTGATGATGTCAAAATCATGCGTCTAAGCTGGACAATTATTAGTGAGGTCAAATATGTTGTTGTTGAGATGGGAAGCTTGCACTACGAGCAAATAAAAGCTAGGAGGGACCTTGAATTGTTACAGGGAGCCCGCTTTCAGTACGATAGGTCGCTGTTAGTAGAGCTCGGTCTCAGAGTACTTTCTCAACTTAAACAAAAGTAGTGCAAGCTATGATTAAATTTTACCTAATGAATGTGGCTCCTTTTATAGGAGTTTGTAGACTTCCTATTCTGCTAGTGGTTGAAATATCTCATTCTTTGAACATGAGCGTCTTTTTCGGAGTTATAGTACTATAGGGTCTCTACTCCTCAAAGGGGTAAGACTCCTAAAAGTAAACTGGATCCTGGTGGGATTAGGAATGCTCTGGGTTGATTGACCCGTATGTAGGTCGAGCAAGGTATGTATCATATGAGGCATCATGTGTTGCCAAATTAGGTCTAGTGGCCGAGCTATACTATGATGGATTATCTTAGGCACCATACTACGAGGAACATTCACACATGGCTTTAGGTAACAGAGGTGAAATGGGCGTCCAAGGTAGGTAACACCAATCGTCTGAGGTGGAGGATGACACATGTTGTCTCCTGATTGGCGGGGATATTTTTGTACTACCAAGGATTTAATTGAATGAAGTACTAAGTAAGAAAAAATTATTATAAACCACTTATTAATAATGCAACCAAATGAAAGAACGAAATCATCCATTAATAATACAACCAAGTGAGAGAATGAAATCACCCATTTCCTATTTCCCGTCTATTCCTCAAACCAAACATTATCATACAACATATATTTGTGAGCAGGTTGGTAAGACCACCTATTTCATCCGTGAAATCAAATTTGTAGTATAATCAGTCTACTATAATACCACTTTCAGTCGAATCTCATATTTTTCATCAATGGCTACTTCTTTTCAGTCCACTTTCTCTACTCAGCAATTTTACATCCAATCCAAATCAAATCAAGTTGTAAAATATGCAAATCAAGAATGGGATTAATGGGGTTCTAGACAAATTTACCATAACTGCAAGATTATGAGGAGAACAAATTACATAGAAAAGAAAATTAAGAAAACAACTTGTGATGAAAGTGAAATTTGAATATGTCTTTGCTAACTTGCTTAAGCCTCCCTTGATTTCCCTCGAAGAACCCTCTTTCCTTGAAAATCATTGTGGAGGAACAATCCTAAACACCACAAGGGGTCTCACTCACGATTCAATGTACTCTCACACTAGAAGTACAATATATTCAAGAATCCCTTCAACATGGTTTAAGATTTGATCAGCTCTCAGGTTAGAGAGCTAGAAGAGAAAGAGAAAGGTCTGTCCAAATGAGGTATTGACAAGAGAAGTAGAGAAAGATCGATAGTGCTAGATAGATTTATTGAGCAAAAAACACATCCTGGAATTATTTCTCATTCATTCTTTACTTTCTCTAACACAAAACCCGCAACAATTTATGAGATCAATCCATGTTTTTAACTCACTTAATCTAGACACTATACTCAAACACACATATACTAGCATAGATACATGTATATCTCAAGATTAAGAGCTTAAATATACCATTTTTAGAAGAAATGGAAGATGTCTACCAGCAACTGTAGATGAGGGAACCAAATCCATGTAAATGATGGAGTAGATGATGATCCTGAGAAAAGAACAACCAGAAAACCTCTTTTCCCCTTGTAGCAAAACCAACAAAATCAAGCAACACCACTGGTTTCTTGTTACGAAGAGAAAAAAACGTGAAGAAGGAAAAGTTTCAAAGAGAGAAAAATGTTTCACTTAGTTGGGAAGTCCACACACCTATCAACACATGGAACATTGATATATATCTTTAACCCAACAAGTGAAAGCCCAAATACACTCTTTTATTGGACTTATCCATGAAAATCCAATAGTATTTGTTATCACACAAGGCTAGCTCATTCCATTAACCTTAATTAGTCACTAAGATTAGCTCATTTCCATAATCTAGAATAATTTGAGCCTAATCACATCTTTATACATCATAGATTGTCTACTTAAATGAGCAATACCTAGATTAACTAGATCATATTAGTCCATTTTGATAATTTAATCCAACAAAATTGATAGCTGAGAGGGAGGGATTGACCACAAAGAGGTGTACATTGAGAGAGGAAAACAACTGCCGAACTTTAAAATGAGAGGTTGTTTTGCCATCTTTGGGGTCTTTTTCCTCATTGACTTTTAGTTGCTTTTCCTTAAGTTTATCAATTTCCATCGAACAAACATCAAAAAATATAAATATGATTTTTCAAGAGGTTATTTTCTGTGAAACAAACGGAGCATCAATATTGCAATAAAATGGAACTCGGTATAGAGGAGGTAGTTGCATTACTGGTTTTCACCATTATCCTAGGTTGATGCAGGCTTGCAATAGCAACAATTTGCCTAGGATGTGTGAAAGGACCACTATAAACCCGAGTTACACCTTGACCAATTTCTCTACGAGGCTTCCGATGGTGCTCGAGAATCGCTATTGTCTAGGTAATAGGTTGGACCACATTCTCTACAAGTCTGCGAACTATGTATTAGACCTGAAGTTTGGTTAGGATCATGAATCGTATCTGGTTCTTTTGGCTCTTATTTTGTTAGGTTTATATTGATAAATTGGACCTGAAGTTTGGTTAGGATTATGGATCGTACCTTGCACTTCTTTTGATCTTGTAGCAAGTGGATTGGGTATGAAGTTTACTCTTGCATCAAGGGGTCTCTTCTCCGTGGTTCCTCCCCCGTTTTCAATTTTGTGATAGAGTTCTGTCATTCACATTTCTTGGTTCAGCATATATGATATTAGCAATTAGTGGGTTGATTTTGATATTCTCATATTCAACTCAGAGCAATAGTGGGTGCCTAGAAATAAGGATTTAATGTTCAATCTGATGAATGATGACTGAATCCTTTACATAATAGCTATTTGAAATGATTGTTGAGATTGGAACATAAAGAATGCACCTAGGGGGTGTCAACCATTTACAATTTCTTTTCATTGTAAGAAATTGTGAACATTACTAGTGCTGCCTAGGATTGTTCTGTATTTCCATGCTTTCCTTTCTAGGTTATTTTCCTTTATGCACGGCTTCATTTCTTTTCATATTTTCAATCGGTTGCAGAAGAAATTCCTTGAGCAGTTTTGTGAAGAGATTTGCGAATTTTCTATTAGGGACTGTAGAAAGTCTCTAGGTGACAAGTGACAAGATAACCTCTCTCTTTGTCATAGTAAATAGTTTAATATCCTAGTGTCAATTGTTTTCATGTCCTGCAAGCTTTGAAAAGCTTATGAGTTATGACCATAAACAGTTTTTCCCGAGCATCTCTTATAGTCTTATTAATTTAACTAATTTTTAATTGCTGCCCATATACTTAGACACATTCTTTGAACTTCAAAATTATTCTGCCATAGCTCAACAATGTCCTCTTTGTTTTACATGCCACTAATGCATATTTCAATGAAGATTAAAGATCTTGGATTCAATGTGACACTACCCTAGCAACGATGATATCTGGCACAGCTATTCGTTTGGGATTAAGTTCGGTACTCACAAAAGTTTGTATCTCTTTAATTCTATTGTGGTTTAAAATGTCGAATGTGCCTAGATTTTTTTCAGCTATTGAAGTTCTAGTTCTAGGTAAAAAATTACGAGCCTATCTATTTTTGAAATTCTAATTATAGGCAACTTTGTTGTTACTTTTTACCATTAGTAAAAAAGTAATAGAAAATATTATAATAAACAATCACTTGAAAATTGAATATGGAATTGGGCTTTAACAAAGAAAATGTTTGGGCTGAATAGTATTTTAAGCCCTTTTGTCAAACTAATAGTTGACCAGAATTTTAATAAAATTTGACCTTAAATTTTAAAAGTTCGCCCAGACCCTATAGTTGATCGGTTTGACCCAATATTAATTCTTTAATGAATTAATAAATTGATTGGTTAATGGCTATTTTCATATTTGTTCTTTGTTTAAATTCCTATTTTCCTATTTTGATTCACTGAGCAAGTTTGATCTTTGTTTAATTTTCTATTTTCCTTAGTGCATTTGTTTAACAATTAACACTTTAACTTGCTCAGTGGAGTAGTGGACATTGAATCATGTGTTTAACTTGCTAATTTCCCTATTACTATTGGTGATTGCATCATTGCATATTAATCATTTGATTCTATATTCTTTTCATTGATGTCTTCGTCTGGTCAACAATCAAGTTTTCTATCTATATCTTCTTCAGTGAGAGGGAAAAAGACCCTGCATGGCCTCATTGTAAAGAAGTAGTTGACGCAAGTGGGAGGAAGAGTTTGACATGTTTACATTGTCAAAACAATTATAAAGGTGGCGGAATTAACACTTGGCTGAAGGAGATATTGCTTCATGCAAGAAGGTTCCTTATGAAGTGAGGCATCAAATGGAGCAATTACTGAAGGATGCTATGAAAGAAAGCTGTTTGCCTGAATCTGAAGCTGGTGTGGAAGAGATTGAAGAGATAGAACATCAAGCATCCAATTCAAGGGGAGGAAAAGAGCAAGCTGTTTTGCAGAAAACTGGAAAGCGAAAAGCACATGGAAACTTGCCAACCTACTTTCCTGCAAGAACCAAACCTGGTTCACAACTAGGTATCAAAAGTGCTCTCGCTACTAAAGAAGCATTACATAGAGTGGATATGACTGTTGCTAGGTTATTTTATGATTGTTGCATCCCTTTTAATGCCATCAAATCTCCATACTTTCAACAAATGGCTGATGCAATTGCTTCTATTGGTCCTGGTTATAAAGTACCTTCTTATCATGCATTGCATACTAATTTATTGGGATGTATGAAGAAAGAAGTTCAATTATTGATTACTACATTTCGTAGTTTTTGGGAAGAAAAGGTTGTACTATTATGTGAGATGGTTGGTAGGATCAATCTAATAGGCAACTCATTAATTTCTTGGTGTATTGTAAGCAGTGTTCTGAAAACCGAACCGGTTGTCAAACCGGTACCGGTTCAACCACTGGTTCGAATACAGAGTTGCAAAATACAGCAAATACCTTGTACATTTAGTCATTTATATGACTCAATGACATAAACTTCAAAGTTCAAAGTTCAAACTTCAAAGTTGAAAACTCCAATTTAGTAAGTCAATCCTCAATCACAAATCACAAGAACTAAAAATAGGTGAAATAAAAATATTCAAATCAATACTCCAATCTAACAAGTCATAAATAATTAAATACAATCAAAGTATCAAACATTAATAATTATATAAGTTTTAACACAAATCTATTCCACTTGATTTGGATTTGGTTCATCAACTTGCTCCACAATGGCACTCATTTCATAAAGCATTATTGATCTTGCTTGACTTTCCTCATCTTCCTCATCATCTTCATCATCAAGTCTGTTCTCCATATCTTTAACCGCATAGATTAAACAAAATAAACATTGTTGAATCATGAATGATCAATCAAGTATACTACTATAACATAAAGAGAATCACCTTCTTGTTGTTCTTGTTCTTGTTCTTGACTATTTATTGGAATGCCTTCTTCACCATAAATCATTTTGGATATCTCATCTATGTCAAGTATAGGAGAAGAATCTTCTTCATCTTCAATAATCCAATAGTCGGTTTGGTCAATGCTTTCATAGTCTATTGGGTCATAACATTTCTTTTTGTCATCTAGCCTATAATACAAATAAATCAAATAATTAATTGATTACATGAATATCAATAAACTATGAGTGAAGTTTAAACTTTAAACTTTAAATTAAAGTGACAACATATGAATTAAAATTTACCTTTCTTTCAAACGCAAATTATAATGGACAAAGACAAGATCATTCAATCTTTGGTGCTCCAACCTATTCCTCTTCTTTGTGTGTATTCTTTCAAACACGCTCCAATTCCTCTCACATCCGGAAGAAGAAGATGTTTGGCTCAAAATCTTTATGGCCAAATTTTGCATATTCGGAGCACCGCATCCAAACACTCTCCACCATTCATCTATTGAAAATATAAATGAAGTAAAGGGAGAAAGGCAAAAAATTAATTCAACAATAATTAAATCATTAGGAAAAAATGTAGATATGCTTAGTTGCTTACCCGGTTGCATAGTCTTTGATTGATCCAAAGCAATTTGTCTATTAAAACTTCCCAACCTATCTTGGAATGTGCCCACTTCATTTATGCATTTTCGTTGAACCTCTTTGGACCTCACTAGTGTAGTGACCATCTCCACATAACCATCCATCACCTCTTTC
This sequence comes from Euonymus europaeus, assembly GCA_963580455.1. Classification (NCBI taxonomy): domain Eukaryota; kingdom Viridiplantae; phylum Streptophyta; class Magnoliopsida; order Celastrales; family Celastraceae; genus Euonymus; species Euonymus europaeus. The sequence continues at coordinate 7,697,265 of OY756961.1, read as the reverse complement.
TTTTTACACAAACTTGTCTTGTCATATGCAAAAGCAGGATTGAGTAGATAAGCTGCTGCATGAATGTCCTTTCGGAATTGCTTATCCCACCTTTCTTTAATAATGCTTGTATAGGGCTTGTATTGTGTCTTTCTTTTCTTAAAGACATTCTTTATGGCTTTTCTTGCCCTAAACATTCCATCATAAACATAACCAATTGAAGGTCGTCGATCGGTATCCATTATACGCAAAACACGTACAAGTGGAGCCACAACACGAACAATCAAATCACAATCTTTCCAAAATTTTGGATCAATAATGACAGCAACCACATCACCTGCCTTTTTATCTTTATAATATCTAGAATCCTTGAACTTCTTGCTAGTAAAAAATGCTTGCAAATCATGTTGGTGCTCAAGGATACTCTTCAATGCAATGAATGTAGTGGCAAAACGAGTTGGCCCTGGACGAATAATTTATGTCCATCCTTCCCTCTTCCTTAACCAAGCCAAGTATCCAACAATCCAATTGTTATAAATTAACAAATTTCAGAAAAATATATAAAAGATTAACATCACCCAAAAGTTCAGAACAATGAAATTCTCTCAATCATATCTACAAACACCTTCAATGCTACTCTTATAGTCTTATTATTTGAAGTATTGAACTTCACAAGTTCACAGAAATCAACTTTAAAGTTTAAATTGAAGAGAAAGCTTACCTTGGCTTGTGCGGCTGTTCTGGTAGCTGAAAGGCAGCCAGTATTTTGATGGCACAACATGAGACTGCAGCAGAATATAGGAGGCGCCGATCTGCAGAACAGTAGAAGATGGGAGGCGGTGATGCGAGCTGGAGCTGAAGCAGACCAGAGACGGGAGGGAGCAGAGAACCTGACACGACTGTGGCAGAGGCGGTGATGCGAGCTGGAGCTGAAGCAGAGCAGAGACGGGAGGGAGAGCAGCAGACACAGAGTTGAGAGACAATTGTGATTTCAATTTTAGGGTTATCTACATTTTCATTTTTGATTTTTGCCATTTCTTTTTTTTTTAGTTATTTGACTTATTTGATAATTGGATTAGTAATTCTGAAATTAGTAAATTACCAGTTTAACTAATAATATACCTAAATCGGATAACCGGCCGGTTCACCAGTTTTCCCGGTTCTCGGTTTTTCCCGGTTCTTACCGGTTCAATGAGGTTAGACCGAAAGAAGCGGTTGGATAGGTCTAACCGACCGGATGAGCTGCCGGTTCCCGGTTGAACCGGCCGGTCCGGTCCGGTTCTCAGATCATTGATTGTAAGCAAAGGTTGACATTTGTGAAATCTGTGGATGCTTCTGATATTGTGAACAACTCATTTGTGGCTTGTTTACTAAGCTAGTTGAGTGGGTGGGACCAAGTAATGTCATTCATTTGGTCACTAATAATGCCGCAAACTATAAGGCTGCTGGAGCTAAGCTAAATGAGAAGTATCCATCTATTTATTGGTCTCCTTGTGCTGCACATTGTTTGAACTTGATACTAGGAGACATTGGTAAAATGAAGTTTGTTTCTAGCCTTACAGATAGAGCAAGTTTGGTGACTAAATTCATATATAATCATGGATTTTTGCTTGCTTTGTTGCGAAAGCGAGATGGATGGACGGAAATTTTACATCCAGGGTCAACCCGATTTGCTACAACTTTCATTGCTTTGTATAGTCTTGTTGAGCATAAACATGATTTACAAGCATTGGTGACTAGTAAAACATTCAAAGATTCTAGATATTGGAAAGATAAGAAAGCTCAACTTGTGTGTTCGGTTGTTCTTGATAATAAATTTTGGAATGATTGTTGTGTGATTGTTGAAATTGTGGCTCCACTTTTACGAGTGTTGCGAATGATGGATGCGGATGATAGGCCTTATATTGGATATGTCTATGATGGGATGTATAGGAAAAAAAAAGCAATCAAGAAAACATTCAAGTATAAAAAATTGTACAAGCCATATACAACCATTATTAAGGAGAGATGGGATTCACAACTTCGGCAACATATCCATGCGGCAGCTTACCTTTTGAACCCTACTTTTGCATATGACAAAGAAAATTATTCTGGAAAAGTAGAGTTGATGGATGGTTTCCTTGAGATGGTAGAGAAGAAAATCACTTGCAAGGTGAGTCAAAAAAAATGTATGGAGGAAGTGGGAATTTATCAAGATAGACTTGGGAGTTTTGGTCGACAACTTGCTATAGAGTCTATAAAAACCATGCAACCTGGTAAATTCTAAGACCTTCAAACTTATTCATGTGTTGTTTCTTTTGTTTTTATATTCTAGTAATCTAGTACTAATTATAATTTTATTTTCTTGTAGATGAATGGAGGAGAGTTTTTGGACATAGTGCTCCTAATATTCAAAAGTTGGCTATAAGGATCTTGAGCCAAACTTCTTCTTCTTCAGGATGTGAGAGGAATTGGAATGTCTTTGAACGAATTCACACAAAGAAGAGGAATAGGTTGGAGCATGCTAAATTGAATGATCTTGTATTTGTCCATCACAACTTGCGTTTGAAGGAAAGGTAATTATTTATAGTTCATTTTTTATAGTTTATTCATTTTCGATTAAAGTTATAAAGTTTATATTTTTAATCTTATGTTGTTCATTTTTATAGGCTTAGTCTTAAAAAGAAATCATTTGATCCAGTAGACTATGAAAGTATAGATGATGTTGAGTTTTGGATTATGGAAGACGAAAGTAATCAACCTTTACTTGACATTGATGAATTAGAGGGTATGCTTTAAAATGAGGACAATCTTCCAAATCCAACAAATATCTCTAATGAAGGTGAATCTTTTTTTTGTTGTAATGATGTGTTTGTATTTTCATTTTTTTTTACATTAAATCATTAACATTATATAGTATTGTATTCTTTAAAGGTGGGTCTAATGTTGAAGGTGAGATGGATGATTTGATTGAGAATGAGCTGTATTCATTTTTCAATGAAAATGGTGATAATACTTCGAAAGAAGAAGAAGAAGATGATGACAGAGGTCATTTAGTGACTCGAAGAATGCGGCAAGAGATAGGTGCCATCATCAATCAATGTGATTGAATTATGTTTATTATTGATGTAAACTTATGGATTATGTTGTTTAAATATGTAAACTTGTGGATTATGTTGTTTAAATATGTTTTTGAATTGTGTTGTGAATTATGTTTATTATTGATGTAGAATTGTGTATTATGTTGTTGATTTGTGTTTGTGGATTATTATTTTTTATTGATGTAGAATTGTGAATTGGTGTTGTTGATTTGTGTTTGTGGATTATGTTTTTTATTGATGGAGAATTGTGGATAGATGTTGAATGATGGATTATGTTCATTGACTAAGTCTTAGGAGTTCAAAAGATTAGGGGAAAAAAAAGTCTTTTCACCGGACCGGTAACCGGTGGCCACACCGGTTCGGCTCCCGGTCCAGGTTTAAAAACATTGGTTTGACCAATTAAATAAGTGGGTCTATGGCCCATCTATCTAGGTTCAATGATCCAGTGTCCACCAATTTAGTAATATGATATTTTAGGAAAGTTGATTTACTAGTTTAATATTGATATTTGTATAAGTGATTGAGGATTTGTTGTAAATGATTGACTTGCTTCCTTTGAGGTAGAGGTTTCTACATTCTTAGCCTCCAGTGCACATCTATCATATTTCATATATCTTATTTCTTAGATTTTTTGTTTCTGAATTTCTAATGCCATTAAATTAGGAATTTATCTATCCTTGAAATTTGTATCATTATTTCTTGCTCATTGATTGCTTTACTGATTTAGTTTGCTTCGTTATTTCATCGTTACACTTAGCTCTTGCTATTCCTTTTGATTTTTTGAATCAATTTCTCATAAATTGTTTCGTGATACTTTGTATGAATTAATTGTTCGTTTGTATCTATCGTCTGATTCCCAATTCATTTCGTTGTTTAGGTTGTTGATTTTGCTAGCCTTGTTTTATCATCAATTATTGAGCTTATTATCCGTTGGTTTCTCTCGTCATATAGCTTGGACATAAATGACTTTTGGGAAATTTGACTCATTCGAAAAATGTTTTCAAATATTAAATTTATTTAAAATATTTTCATCTCCAAAATTATTTTATAAAAGTTTTGCATTGTATTTTAAATAATACTATATTTTTCACTAGTATTGTTGGGAACGGCGTGGTGGATGCGTATTTTTACACTACTCATGTCATTTGATTGCGATTTTTGGATTGATCAATTGGAGTAGTTTGCTCGATCTTTGTTGTTGATTAACCCCCTTTTTGATAGTATGCAGTTGTTGTTGTTGGCATTTGTTGCAGTGGTCATGGTAGCTACACACTACCATCAAATGGAATAAATATATTCTCCATTGTTGTATAGGCATTATGGTGCAGACCATTTGTGGTCCTTTTTTGTTCCACCCGCATGATGATACGTGGTGTTGATTGACCTCATGGTCCTTTGTTAATAATTGCTTGCGATTGCATTATTCTGTATGTATTATTGATGTATGAATTGTTGTGGCATGATCATATATCATCATGCCTTATCATTACTTGGCTTCCATTGTTAGCTTCTGCATTTATAGAGCTTATCCAACTCTTTATGCACTTGTTTGGTTTCATTATCATTTTCGCTTGTTTCCTCTGCTCGAGTATCTATTTCATAGGTATTTGAGCTTTTGACAGGTATTTCACCTCTACTAGGCTTTGTAGCTCACCCCTTTCTTTGTTTTGTTGTTGTTTTTTCCTTCCAATTTTCAAGTAAGTTCGTAGTTGACAACCAACATCATGTGGCGTGAGCGAAAGTCGCACGAATATAGGTTTTGTGGGTTATGGGTAGAGATTGTTAGGTCTGATTTTTTCATTTAAGCTTGTACACGATTTTGCATGTTAGACTTGTCGTAGTTTGTCTTTTCGAGACTTTTCGTATATATTGATTGAATTATAAATTCAAATTACTGAGAATTTTGCTTAATAAATGTAGTAGATGGTAGTTTAGTCATTTCGCAGACCCTCTATTGGGACGGGCCGTTGCAAGCATTGTATTCAAATCATACCAAAAAAATAATAGTAATAAAACTCAAATTTGATAGTTACCTGGCTCGTGTGGAGATGGGAGTGTAGTTGAATGTACAGAGTGTGCGGTTGATAATGGAGTAATGTCTGTAATTGAGTGAAGTTAACAGTGCAGTTCAGAGTTTGGGTTTGGAATGAGAATGTCTAGGGTTTAGAAGAAGAGATGGGAGGGATGAGAAAATCTTCAATTTCAAATGAAATAAGGAAGGGGGCAGGGGAATGAAATTTTGGAGAAGGTCTAGGGTTTAATTTTTTCGAAGATTGATACTCTAGAGTTGAATATCTCTCCATTATCATTTTGAGGCACTCTATTTCGTCGAGAGTTGATCTTTGGTTCAAAGTAGTTCGAAGCAAACGTCAATGTCTCTTCGACTATATATGCTTCACAAATAGATCCTTCCATCCTAGCTTCATTTTTAACCTTCTTCAAAAAGTGGAGGAATCTATTTCAAAGATTAATCGAACGTATTAGTAAATCAATTGACAATATATATATATATATATCATTAATGACATGAAAAACCTTTCAAAATGATACATCCATCTATTTTGCACAGACTCATCCATCCTTACTTCGAATGGTAGATGTATTAGAAGATGTTCAATAGAGTCAAAAAAAGATAGGGGAAATAGATGCTCCAATTTGCAAAAGATCATAGGAATGTTAGCCTCAATGATGCTTAACTGATCCACCCGCAATGTACTTGAACATATGTCTCCACAAAATTGACTCAACTCAATAAGTACAATCCAAATTGGCTCTGACAATTCCCAAAATGCAATAGGAAGTAGTCACTCCATGAAAGCATGAAAATCGTGACCTTTTATAACACACAATTTTTCTTCCTATCATGTCTGTGCACCTGCCTAGGTTGGAAGCATAACCAAATGACAATTTCAACTTGAAGACCCAATCACACACTGTCTTTTTTTGCTCCATGCTAAGACAAAATTTTGCATTAGGTTTTAAGAATTTAGCTCTACCTTTACAATAACACGGAAGATCTAGTCGAGCCTTTACATTATCCTTTGTTTTTCCTTTAATGTCTATACAAGTGTTGAAAATGTTGTTGAACACCTTTTTCCCAATATGCATGACATCGAGGTTGTGTCGAACCAGATTGTCCTACCAATAAAGCAAATCCCAGAAGATGCTCTTCTTGGTCCAATTATGATCTTCTCCATAACCTGAAAATATTAAATGTCCGCCAGTCTAAGTAATCTTTGAAAAATTTCAAAGTCCACCCAACACTTTTCACTAAACAAATTTGGGGGAGGTTTTGATCTCACTTCAAATTTTAAGAAATGCATAACTGTTCCATTTGCATGGATGTGTCAAAGAAAAACTATTCGTGACATTCAAACCATGAAATTTTTCTATCATTCTTCAAGGTAAATGCATTTGAACGCTACATGTAGTAACAACATCCTAACTTCCCTGTAGTGCTTCATCCAGAAAACATACCATAAGCAACAAAGTCATTGATAGTCCTTATCAACGTAGCTCTCATAACAAAATTATCTTTCAAGGACACATCATAGATTATCACACCTTCACACCACAATTGATTTAGCTCGTCTATTGGTAGCTGTAGTTAAACATCAATTGTTCTCTTCAGATTTTGAGAACTCGAAACAATTACTGTTAGGAACATTAATCCCTCTTCATACACATCTCAGGCAGTAAATTATAAGATGTCAAAATGACAAACTAACATTGTTTGAATGGAGTGAAACCATATGCACACAAACCTAACCTTACATTTAGCAGGTCTGAAGCAAAGTCTTGATATTTTTGGACAAACTGCTTACAATCCTCTCCATCAAATGGATGGCAAAGAATGACAGACTCTTGTCGATGCTCATAAGGCTACCTCGTTGCTTTTGTTATAACAATTGAACTGAACAACCTCTGCAGCCTGGGAATTAGTGGCAAGTATCACGCCTGTTTAATCGAAACCTCCTTTAAATTTTCATGTCTAGTTCTTCAAGTTTTATAACAGTCAGCTTGAAAAAAATTATATTGCCTCTCATAAGCGTCATCCTTGTAGTTTAGCAGACAACCATCCACACAACAATCAAATCCACGAGACTAGAGCCCTAATTTGGACTCAAACTTCTTGGTCTGATAGAAATCTACAAGCATCCTATTTTTAGCAGACATCGTCTCTTTCATAAGATGGGGAACTTCATCAAAACATCTCTGGGACATGTTATAATCAGCTTTAATGGTTAAGAGTCTCATAGAAGCTGACAACTGTGAGTGTGACTCACAACCTGGCCATAGTGGTTCTTGGCAGCAAACAATATGTCAAAATAAAATTGTGCATCGAGATTAGGAGGTTTCGATGCAGACTGTTGGTCATAATTATCAACTTGTAATAATTCATTGCCAATCGATGGTCCAACAACGTCCATTACCATCTACTCAAACGAATCTGGTTGCACTTCCACATCTGACACAGGAGGAATTTTAAGCATGACTTCTTCAATCATATCCATCCTGAAAACCATTTTTGTACAAGTATAACTGAATCTCATCCAAGACCATATATCTTCTGCGTAATTTCCACTTGATTCGGTCCTACTCAGTTGTTCATCCACAAATGATACTCAGGCACATCCGTTGTATTAATCACCTAAATAAATAAATTGAAATGACATATTCAGCTCCATAATTATTTAATACTAAAAAGTTAAAGCATGCAAAATACTCACTTAACAAATGCAAAATGTATTCACATATGTTGACACTCTTGCTTAAAGCATTACAAAACAAATCGTAACATCCAAAATATTATCTTATCCACAACATTGTATACTATTAAAAAACGCTTCCTTAAAAGTGTATATATACTTACCTAAAAGACGGAATACATGTTGATCTAGCTTTGGGACTCCACATCTAATTCAAGACGATTAACTCGATAGAAATCTGAAGATTTGAGTTGAGAGAGTCGTTTTGAGAGGGGAAAATGCTATTGAAACTAATGATGAGAATGGGAGGAAGAATTGTCTAGAAACTAATAAAGTGATGAAAATAGTGACAAAATAAATTGATTGCTGGTAAATACCATCCTAATCGTTGGAATCTACACCAACTATTTATCAGCATTTTTTATTGCCACTAAATTCCATATTGGTCTTACTTACAGTTTAGAGATTTATCAACCGTTTAAATCTTCGGTAAAGATTGGGTTATGTGGCAACATTTTTATTTCCTCGCCACTTGGAGAACGAAAACAATTATTCACATGTACCATTTTTTGGCATTTTAATAGGGGCAAATTAGATAAAAGGATATAATCAAGTTTAATTTTAGAAGGAGGTCCAATTCATTTAAAAAATGAGAAATAAGGACAAAATAATTAAACTACCCAAACTATCTCTCTCATCCATTATACGTGATTTTCATATTCGACAATCATATATCCTCTTCCCGACATCTTATCAAAGAGAGACCACTGTCGTTGAAATTGTATCGTCTAGAGGACTCCAACGACGGTGGTCTCTCCTCAATCCATCGCCAGAAAAGGCTGGATCGAGGCAAAACGTTCGAAACACATTTTGCCTTGATTTGGACGTTTCTAACATTGGGTTGAAGCGATACTGGTGGCGTTGGATTCGTATCGGCCAAATGATTCCAACGCCACCAGTCTTACCTCGATCCAACGTCGGAAACAACTGCAGCAATGAAAAGAAGTTTTGGGGCATCGTCGGTGCTTCGCGGTGGCTTTTCGGCTGCTATGAACTTTTGTTCTGGCTGCCATAGGTCGGGCTTTACTCCTCTCATAGTTGCGCATCTTTTGAGACCAACGACAATCATTTTGGTGGTCGGACAAAAAAGTTAGGCTAAAAAATATGAAATCATAGTTTTAAAACTCTTTTTCTCTGTATAACCTATATTTCTCTATAAAACCTTTATTTATCTTTAGAATCACTATTTCTCTGTAAAATATATTTTTGTTTATACAATAGACCCAAAGTTCGTATTCAATACTAAAGTCCTATGTCCCAAATTTCAGACATAAAAGTCAGGCCAAAAAATATGAAATCATAGTTTTCGTTATACTGCTAGTGCATAACTTTTTTTCTATGTATAACCTATATTTCTCTGTAAAATCTTTATTTCTCTGCATAACTCTTTTTATCTATAGAACATATATTTCTCTGTAGAATCTTTATTTATCTTTAGAATCACTTTTTCTCTATACAATAGACGCAAAGCTCGGATTCAATACTAAAACTATATCTCCTAATTCAGACATAAAAGTCAAGTAAAAAAAAATGAAATCACAATTTTTTTTCTACTGCTAGTGCATAACTCATTTTCTCTTTATAACTTATATTTCTCTGTAGAACTCTTTTTCTTTATAGAACTCTTTTTTCTGTAGAACCTATATTTCTTTGTAGAACTTTTATTTATCTTTAGAATCACTTTCTCTTAGTAAAATATCTTTTTCATTGATAATATTTTAGTTATGGACGAAATTATAATCAGTCGATAAAAATTTTGATTGTTGATTTTAGATTTTTTTAATATTCCAAAATATTAACGACGGATATATATGTTGGTAATTGTTAACTTTGCCGACGAAAAGTGTGTCGTTGGTAATATATATTTTTTAATTATTTGTAATTAATTAAAATAATCAACAAGATCTTTTTATATAAGAAAAAATCTATCATGTGCCCCTCTAAAGCTTTACTTGATATATAATAAATGATTGAAATTGAAAGGTTTTAAAAAATTTATTTATTTATATTTTAAGAATATTAATTTTATAATTTTTTTAAATTCATCCAAATAAATATAGTATAAATTTGATCGGAATTAAAGTGTTTTAAAAACACAACATTTCCACTGTCCCATGATTGTCAAAGGAGAGCCTGAGGCTCTCACAAGAGAACAACTTCTTCTCAGGAGCCACTTTCATGTTCTCTCCTTCTCCACTTCTTCACCGACGGTCATCTTCTCCTTCTCTTCTTCGATTTCTTCTTCTCAAGAGCATCACCGAGGGTTCGTCTTCTCTGGAGTTTGAAGTTTAGTTCAAATCATCCCATTTGAGAGTTTATTGAGAAAATTAAAACCTAGGGTTTATATTCAATCTTCATTTTTTTGGGGATTTTGATCATTTTGTTATGGCTTATTGTTGTGAGTTTTGTAATTGGTTTTGTTGTAGGTTCTTGTTATGGATTTTGGTCTTGAACCCGGGTTTTGTTCATGTTATGGTTTTGTTCGATTTTGACTGTTTTGCACGGAAATTCTAACAAATTAAATGAACAAACCTGTGCAATTGTAGTTGTTTGCATTCGCAGGATCTTATGCTTTTGTCCTACTAACAGTTCTAGTGATGAGAGACGAAACAGTGCAATTGCAGTAGTAGTTTTTTTCCAGCACGACTTCTGATGATGATCAGGAGCACGATCAAGGTGGCGATGAAGACCAGTCTACTCGACTGGTGATGCCACCGATGATCTCAAGCATAAGATTATCAAGTAGGCAAGCCCTCTCTCATTTTTTATTTGGTTAACCTAGTGAAACGCATGAGAAACTCGATGTTGAAATTGGAAGTTAGGCTTTTGAATTTTGAGCCATGCGCTAACTTCGGTTGGTTGCAGATGGGGAAAATTGTTGTTTTTTAGCAATGAATTTTTATTGTGGATTTCGCCTCTCAATCTGACATGGGGATGCAGGACATACTGAATTTTGCCATTAAGCTGTTTTTTGCATCTAGATTTTTCAATTTTGGAATCGGAAGTCTACATTATACGCCCACACTATTTTTTTTTTTTTTTTTACAATATAGCACAATTTTCAACCGTGCTATAGATGTTAGTGTTGTTGGGAGGTTTTGGTTTGTTATTGATGAAAGGAAAAAAGAAGGAAGATTTGAATCCTAAAATGATTATAAATAGTCCAATTGAAAAATTAGTGTGCAGTTTATTCTTGTTCCAAAGAAAGATGAGCCACTAATGGTGGTAAAGGATTGTGCTTGAATGGGTTTATTTTTGAGTTTTAAGGACTTGATTACATACTTTCAAGGTTGAGGTTCAAGTATGAAGGTTGGCGTACGATTACAATGGTTTGTAGATATGCATGAGCAATCTTTACTGATGCTTGCCTGAAAGGAGTACTCCATGGGGTTCCAGATGTGGTGGAATGTTCTTTTGTGCAGTCTACCATCACCAAACTTCCTTTCTTTGCGTCTAAGGTGACTGGACTTTACTCTCATATATTGACAATTGTTGTTTAGTGAAACTTGTTTAGTAAATCTATTCTCCAATATCTAAATATTTTTTAGTTAACATTCAGTCCTTTAATTAATCGGAGAATATTGTAGTCTGAAAAAATGATATGCTATGATGAAAAGTTATGAGGCCTTCTTTTTATCTCAAAAGGATTCCAGTGCCACAATTTCTTATTTTTTTTTGTACAACTTTGTGTCGTCTGTAATTTCTTATGATAGCACTTGTATGGATTAAATTGGTGAAATTTGTGGACAGTCAAATCTAAATTCTATATTTCAATATATTTATTTAGTTGTATGCTGTTCATTTATAGCCAATGAAAAATGCAGAAGAAAAGTATTAGCTGATGTGAGCAACATATGCTAATCCATGAAGGATCATAATGCGTGGTGGCTCCAAATTAACCACTGTGAGTGTGTTCCTCAAGGATGTATTGTGTTTTATGTATCCTTGAAGAGTTATACTGGAGTTTCTTTTTACTGGAAAAAGCAGACTTTTACCCCATGTTTGTTTCAGAGTATACGCTAGCGTATATTTTGTCACTCATACTCTCAGACACTCTCAACTTTTACGCTTTAAGAAAGCATAGACTCTATGAAACATATTCTGATCTAAACGGAACACTAATATGTAAGTCATGTGCCTCCCACATTTAATTGAATATCAGGTGCTTCAAGATTCCACAATCTTCCTCCACAATAGTTCTATGGATTGGGTTTTGTATTGGGGAAAGCATCTGAAGCAGGTTTTGGCAATGAGATGTACAAGCTCTTAAATGTTGTTGCCTTGAGCATAATGCTGAACTTGTCGCTGATAATTGGGCAACCCAAGCATATTAGTTCTTTCTTAGGTTTTTCTATTTTTTGATTCCATGTTGTTATAATCAGTCAACAATTTCATTGTGGGCAGAAACATTTCACTACAACTAGTTTAATGTATGGGCAGAAATTTTGTAAGTGGCAGTTCAACTTTTGATTGTGTAGATTTTGAGATGTATTATGACATTGTTATATTGTTGATTGTGTAGACCTTGGAGTACTTTGTGCATTATTTAGACTTTGAGAATATTTGTTTAATTATTTTTAAATACAATTAGCTTAGAGAAATCAGGGCTTCGTTTGGATTAGAGTATGTTTCATATTTTAGTAACAAATATATTTGTCATTATTTCAAACTCTTAGTGACGATATATTTAGTTGTCATTATTTTATACTTTTAGTGATAATATGCTTTGTCACTATAAGTATAAATTATTTAAATAAATTCAAAAATAAAAATGTATAGTGACAATATTTTATCTTATTGTGACAAAGATCCTCTGTCACTAAAAGAAATCTTCAGTGACAACAATTGTCGTCACATAAAGTAAACTTTCAGTGACGGAATTTGATTGTCAGTAAAACTAGATTTATAGTGACAGGCAAAAATGTTGTCACGAAACCTTTTAGCGACAGAAGTATAGGAGACAACTTCTACTCATTACTTGAAAGTTTTTTGTGACAATAACCACACTTTCAGTGACGAGTTTTGTTGTCATAATAATCTAGATTTCTTGTAGGATATCTAACTTCAATATTTAAAATGAAAGATTTAAATGAAGTTGATACCATTCTTGTGATCAAAGTAAGAAAACATAGCGAAGGGTATGCACTATGTCAATCTCATTATATATAAAAAGTGTTTCAAAAGTTTAAACATCTGTGGATTAAAGAAGTTAGTATGCCTTTTTATTCTACTATTAAATTAAACAAAAATACTGGAAGAAAAATAGCACAGCTTGAGTATGCTAGTGCAATTGGCAGCATGATGATGCTATCCATGGTACTAGACCTGATGTTGCCTATGCAATAGGCAGACTTTCCAGATACACCAGCAATCCTAGTATTGATCGTTGGAAAGCAATTGGGAGAGTTGTTGGTTATTTTAAAAAAACCATTAATTTGGGACTTTATTATTCCAAGTTTCGTACAATTTTGGAAACATATTCAGATGCTAGTTAGATAACTGGGGTAAATCAAAACAATTCCGCTACTGGATGAGTGTTTACATTGGGTGGAGATGTTTTTTGGTCATCAAAGAAACAAACCTTAATTGCAAAATCCACCATGAAATCTGAATTTATAGCTTTGGATGCTGCGGGCATAGAGGCAGAATAGCTAAGGGTCCGTTTGTTTCACAATTGCATTTCATAGTTTTAAATTGTCAAAAATGATGTGCATAAAGCTATGAAAAATGTTGTGTAAAAAGCTGTAGAGTCCATAGCTTTAAGTTGTACAAAATGTTGTGGGTTGTTTTGTTCATTTTTCTGTTAGATTAACTTTGTAGATAAAATTACAAAAAAAAGTAATTGAAAACTTTTAATATATGGAGGGACTTATGTAATGTGGTTGTAAAATATTATGGCTCCCACAACTTTAAGCTTTGAAAAGCTATCGGATGACAATATTTCATTTTGCACTGCTTTAAGCTAATGTGACGTTTGGTTGATACAAATTTTTATGCGAACCCCACAACTTTTAGCTCTGTGAAATGTGAAACAAATGCACCCTAAAAAATATGTTGTTAGATTTATAGTTGTGGCCACAACTAATGTCAGCCATATCCTTGCACTGCGATAGTGAAAGTACCATGTCAAATGCTTATAAAAATATTTATAATGGTAAAAATCAATTTATAAGTATAAAACATGGTAGTGTTAGACAGTGGATTAAAAATGCAATTAGCACTGTTACGTATGTAAAGTAAAGTAATAACTTGGGTTAATACAACTTATGGTCACCGAAAGATTGTCAATGTTTCAACTCAATCACCGTAAGTTCGGATGGGTCCATTAAGTCACCGTAGTTTTCTTTATGTATCAAATTGGACACCCAGGCAAATTTGGGCCCAAACGGGCAGTCAACCCATGTTTGACCATTAGCAGTTAGGCCATGGTGGAATAAGAAATCTGATGTGTATATTTTTGCAATTTTTGTAAAAAAATAAATAACAAATCCACAAATCAGAATCTGTCACATGTAGTTACCGTTAATATAAATATTGAATGCATATGTGCCAAAATGGTCACTGAAAGATCTGTTTCCAACCTAAACAAAATACAGAAAACATTGAGATCCCAGATCTACCTACAATGACGAACATCCTATACAAACAAGACCCTAACCAATATAATCTTAGTCAGAATGTATGAAAACAGTAAGAATGTACCAAAACAAGATCCTCCATGATCAAATTTTATCACCATAAGTCCTATACATGATAGCATAATAAAACCATAAACTAAGTAATCACAGTACCAAAAAAATAACTAATCATAGCCAGCTATGCAAATTTCCTTCCGTTATTGACAGACTCTTGAGTGGCATTCAAGATCATACTGTACCTAGCGCTTGATGTTGCTCCTTGAAGGGTAGAAGTTGTGGCAACAAATGGAGTGAAAGTAGGTTCTATGGCAGGTAGAGGAACTTGAGTTCCTTTACCAGCACCACTATATCGATTCCTTAGGCCTTTCTGATTGGCATTTTCTTTGCACCACCTCTGGAAGAACCTACACCACCACCTCTCCCTAGTGTCTTCAGCACCAACTGCCTGGCAGCACCATCTCCAGTTGAGATCACATTAGCACCTCTAGTTGGATTGACAACAGCACCTCCAGGCGCAGGTTCCTGCCACGTTCAAAAAAAAATTCTTAGTGATCAACCCTTGTTGTACAAGCTAGAATATGGTAACAGTGTGTTACCTTGCCCTTTTTTGGGTTCTTGCAACTTCGTTTGTTATGCCCTTCATGTCCACACTCGGTGCATTTCACTTTTGGATACCTCCTCCTCAACCTTGTGCTGCTCCTAGGCTCATCATGCTCCCCCATTCTCTTGACTTTTGGTCTTCCAGGAGTATTTTGTTGGAATGGGGGAGGGACGACCTTATCACCACCAGCAGCTACCCACAGATTTTCACCATTGGTTGGTTCTACATTGCACTGGTATAAGGTCAAAAAAGTTTCCCTAGTATAGAACTCATTGACAAAGTCCACTAGGTCTTTATGAAGCCAACTGATACCAGCCATAGCCCATAGCATTGGTGCATGGGATTCCTGAGAGGTCTCATGCCCTACAAGTGCATGGTGATTCTTTGACATTAACAACATATTGCTCAGGTTTTTTTGAAACCTGCCATAATGAAATGTGGTTAGTAGTTAATAGTATGACCAACTAAAACATAAGCAACTCAATTGACATACTTGAAACATTGAATAATCAGGATCCCCTGTCCACTTTGCTGCCCAAAGTCTTCTTTTGTCGAATTCTTTGTCCAGCTTGTCATGCACTTCTGGGACCAGCCTCCCTTCCTTCATTTCCATCTTGATTCGAAGCCTGACATGTCTATCCATTGCCTCTGCTCTGAGCTCTTCAAGCAAGGTAATGATTGGCTTGCTCCTCATATTCAGAATTTTTGAGTTATAGCTCTCAGACATATTGTTCACGATACTGTCATTCTTACATAATGGGCTTAATGCACCCCTGGTCCACAAACACTGCTGAATGTCACTCAGATACTTCCAGGCATCTTGATCAATCTCTTTCACCTTGAGCATGCTACTCTGGACCACTTGCATCGTAGTTGATTTTGCACAATCGTAGACTAGCTTCGTAAATTGTCTCCTGGCCATTTCTTGCTAAAATTGGCATAGATATGCCTCACACAAAATCGATGTTCTATTCCTTGTTCAACATCCCTAGAAAGACCATCTATTGCACCAACTAAGCCCTGAAAAACAAAAAAACATAATTAATGATAGGTATGTGTACATATTATAAAAAAATGTAAATATAATAGAGTATGTTTACCTTTTGTCTATCTAATATGAAACACCATCTCCTACTCCCAAAGCCACCTATGTCCATGAGTAATCTCCTAAGGAACCAGTCCCATGACTCAAAGTTCTTCCTCTCAACAATGGCCCATGCTATTGGAAAAATACCATTAGCACCATCTTGTGCAACTGCAGTTAGAAGTTGCCCTCCATATGCCGTCTTTAGAAAGCAACCATCTAGACCTATCAAAGGTCTATAGCCAGACAAAAACCGTTCTCTTAGAGGTGCCAAGCAAACATAAGCCCTTTTGAATGTGATAGGGTCTTTAGGTCTGTCCCTATCAACCAGCAAGTTGTAGGTGCTACCAACATTGGTCCTCAATAATTCAGCCATGTAAGATCTAAGCTTTCCATATTGTTCTTGATGCTTCCTATCAATGATATCCAAAGCCTTCTTCTTGGCTCTATATGCATGACTCCTTGACACCTTCAATACCATAGTATCTTTGATGTAATTGACTAAGCTACCAACACTCACCTTTGGATCCACCCTCACCTTATCTACTAATTTCTTAGCCAACCAAGAACTATTACATAATCTATTATCTGCCCTCCTATTACACTAATGCTTTCTCACATATGCCTTGATTTGGAAAGTACTTTCGCTATGAATAAGTGAACACCAAATCCTCCAAGGGCACCCAACATCACATCGTGCCTAACACCTATTTTTCTCATTCCTATCAAAGTGAATTCGATAACCAGCCTCTACTGCATAGCTTTTAATAGCTTCCTTAAACTCTGTCGACGTGTGGAACTCCATCCCAAGTTCAAACACGTATTTCTCTTCTTTAACATTGGGGTTGTACTTAGGATTTCTGCCATTATGCACCCTAACTTCATGATCACTATCAGTCTCATGTATAAGGCAATCCTCACTATCAGACACATAGGTATCCCTAAAATCTACATCATCATCCTCCACTGCCCTATTAGACTGATCACCCAACATTGCCCCATCAACCTCATCACCAGCAATATCACCCTCATCACCACTAACATCACCCTCATCCTCAGTGTAATCACCCTCTATTTCATAATTAGTATCCTCACTATCAGTCCCCACAGAATGCTCACTCTCATCAGAATCAGACTGCTCATCATCCACTGTGTGCTCACCTTCTTCCTCAATATTACCTACCTCATGAGCAGATTGATTCAAACCACCCTCATCAGCTATACCTACATCACCAGCTATATCAACAGATTGATTTAAACCACCCTCATCAGCTACACCTATATCACCAGCTATATCAACAGATTGATTCAAACCACCCTCATCAACTAAATCAACAGAACAATTCAAACCTACAGCTAAACCAATAGATAGATTCAACTCTACATCACCAGCATATTGATTATTCACATCACCAGCAGATTGATTCACATCTCCCCCAATATTTTTCTCCAAATTTGTCATGTATGAATCTAATATTTCATCATCAGAGTCATCAAGGTTCAGAATACCCGAAAAGGCAGGTCGATTGGCCCTCTTCAACTTGTTAGCAGCTCATGTGATTGGTCTTCTAGCAACAGGCTTCATCTCGACTGGGAAACCTAGGGTTCAGAGGATTAACGTGTTCATAATCAAATATAAAGAAAGAAAAGTCTTCGAAACGACATTAATCATGCATAAATGTACCGAATAGCTCACTCACCTTTTATTATACCAAACGGATGGTTGAGATTTCACCGGAGATGAAGATGTCGCCCACGATTACAAACAAGAAATAGAAGAACAAACGACCTCGCAGAGAAGGTCGCACAGAAGGACGATGATGGAATATGAGAAAGAGTGATGTAGCAGTGAAGAGAACCGTTTAAGGGGGAGAAGACTCTAGGGTTTAACCCCAATCCCGCCCTTTGCACACCGTCAACCTAGTCATCAAAACAGTGTGCCACGTTTGCACAAATAAACGGAACCCTAACTGTCAAACATGGGTTGACTGTCCGTTTGGGCCCAAATCTGCTTGGGTCCAATTTGATACATAAAGAAAACTACGGTGACTTAATAGACCCATCTGAACTTACAGTGACTGAGTCGAAACATTGACAATCTTTCGATGACCATAAGTTGTATTAGCCCGCAATAACTTGGCTGATCCTTTAACGAAAGGTCTACCTCGCGACATGGTTAAAAGTACTGGCATAGGAATGGGACTAAAACCCTTTTGAAAGAATCACCACTAATGGTAACCCAACCTTAAAATTAGATATAAAGGTTTAATGGGTAATAACAAGTTACTGATATGTGATTAGTAAAGCCCTAATAAAATAAAATACAAGTTCCATTCAGGATGGATGAAGTGCTAAGTGATTGTTATGCTCTTAATAAAGTTCATTAAAAAATGTGTCTTATGTAGCAGGACATTAAGTAACTTTATCTATGTGAACATGTAAGTGGTGCCACTTCCAACGAGAATTAAGGGTTCTATTCTTGCAAATGTTCATGAATTCGGGATGTAGCACATGGCCATAATAGTGCTAAACCTGTATATGGAATTCATAATGGAATTTATAATTATGTGTGTATAATTTCCAGTTCTAATTGAACAGAGTTTTGGTTTAAGCTAAGACAACCATAAACTCTGTGCAATTTTTGAAGTTATTACATTAATAGAAAGTTTAAGTTTAAAAACACTTTCTTTATGCATAATTATATGGTACTGCAGTTATATTACAACCAACCTAGAGGAGTATTGATTTATATTTGGTAAATATATATAGGTTGTAATATATAATAGAAGGGAAGTTTGTACTCTTGGTAGTTTTCTTTTCACACAAAGGAAGTTGCTGTCATTTGAATTCAAAGCCAAGCATTGCAACCTTTGTCAAAAAACTGCCAAGCAAGTTGATTTGAATTGAACAGTTATTAACAGTTTTATTCAATCAAAAGACACATTGATTTGAAAAGGTGTCTCAGTAATATATAATACAGGCATCCTTCTTTAAAGAATATACTTGAACTTTTAGTATATATCCATACAAATTCCACTGAGTTTTCTTTAATTTTGCTATATACAGAAAACTAAACTTTGTTGTATCCTGAAGACAAGTTTGCTTCAACTCAATAGCAACTATATGTGTGGATGCAAATATTGTCTTTAAGATAATTAAATGACCAATTTGTGCCTCAAAGTTTGCAACATTGGATTCTTGTTCCTCTGTTCACAATCAATTGTCCTAACAGAGGCGAGCTGGCGATCAATTCTATAAGACCCAGGATGTCATGCTATGCAAGTTTGCATGAGTCTTAAAATTAAATAACATTTGACATAATGCAGTAGATAAAGGGTGAGGATAAATACATCCACCCTAACTACTAGGGAAACCCACCCTACATCCCTACACCTATTATACCCTTCTTTTACTTACTTTTTTTTACAAGTTGAGACATCCACGTTGAAAGTCAAAGTCAGAGGAAAGAGAATGAATTTTTTTTTCATTTATAAAAGTACACCTCTCCACTTTTAATTGGGAATCTCTCTCCCCCTAATTTTGGGTGCCTCTTGACCCATGTAATTTTTTTGAGCTATTATTTTTTTACAGTCAATTTGTATGAAATTAGATATACAAAAAAAATATTTATTTATTTTTCAACAGAACTTTGTTGAGCTACTGTTATAGTTATTCAAAGACATATATGGGCCTCCGCTCTGTGTTAAGTGGATCCTTAAATTGAATAAAATTTGACCAAAAAAAGATTAAATGTCGAAAAATCCATTTAATTACAAAGTTGAATCATAAAAAATGTCTACTTGTAAAAAATAAATTAATAAATAATCTAATTTTTAATGTACAAAAATAATTTTTATATTTTAAAAAAAATTATATTCTCTGCATATAAAGAGTGCACTCTCTTTTCAAAGAATTTATTCTATGTACCTAAAGAGTACACTCCGTTTTCAGAGAATATATTCTCCACATAAAGAGAACACCCCATTTTCAGATAATATATTCTCTGCACCTAAAGAATACACCCCTTTTCAGAGAATATAACATAAAGAGTACACTCCCCTTTCAGAGAATATTCTCTACGCCTAAAGAGTACACCCCTTTTTCAGAGAATTTATTCTCTGCACATAAAGAGTACACCCCGTTTTCAAAGAATATATTCTCTATACATAAAGAGTACACTTCTTTTCAAAGAATATATTATTTGCACCTAAATAGTACACCCCTATTTCAGATAATATATTCTCTACACATAGATTAGATAGGACAATACAAGACATGAGCGTGCTTATCACTAGGTTAGGTAAAAATCAAAGAATTTTATAAAATTCAATAATAAATTCGAAACAAGTTTCAATGGCTTAATTATGTTTTGGGAACCCCAATCCAACTAAAAGACTAATTACTAAATTAAAACATAATTAAAATAAAATATGTGAAAAAGTCATCTCCGAGTTTTGATTGCAAATATGAGACCCTAAACGAACTCGGATAGCCAAAATCCAGTAAACATCTACACCAAGAGACTGGAGTATGATTTCTGTTGTTGTCCCGCTTCGGACAAGGTATGATTCGGCCAAAACGGAGCTCGTCAATAACTACTAAAATATCGGCTAAGTCCTTTTTTAATGACGATTATGTCCTTTTATATTTTAAGCTTCTTGCTCTCCAATTAAATTATTGAGATAAAATTTAGCATCTTTTGATTTTTCTTTACCACTAAGGATCCATTTTTTTCTACAATACCAATAACATAAATTAACAAAATTCTATCAACCCAATTATCATATAAAATAAAATAAATTGTTGATTTGTGTAAATAAAACAATAAAAAATAAATTGAATGTTATTCCAATATGCAATCAATGACGTTTTTCAATATTCAATCAATGATTGGAAGCAAGAAGTCCAAAAAGGGATGCGGAGTTGATTGAAAGTCGTTAATGCAGGTAGGATTGCTATATGAGATGTAGCTAGGGTGGGTGTATATAGTAGCACCCTAGATAAATCATACCTCTAGCTGTCAGGATATGCAAAACTCAGGCATTTTTATAATATCCACTGCGTGCCTAGTTTCTTGGAAAAATGATTGGTTAGGAGCGTATGGTGCTTTGCGCATTGTACAAAAATGATTGGAAATATTTTAGAAAGAAGTGAATAGTGGGTTTGTGTGTGATCCCACTTATCCATGAGGGTCATTTTTGGTCACATTATATTGATTTTTTTCCTGATGTACTGCCTATAAAATTAATATTTATTAGTTTGGCGTCTTATTTCAAATATTTCTCAATCTAGCACTCCCAATTTATGTGGCAAACCAAACCTACTCATCCTTCACCCGCAAATTGTCAACCAAGGTGTTAACAAAGGTGTCTCCTGTTAAGCTTTCTCTCAATCCCTTCACAAACGGAAGTGAAGCTCCTCTTTCTCTCTCCAAGTACTCATGAAGAGGATCCTATTGTCTTCATCACTGTTGTTATTCTCGTTGTCGTATCTAGCTCTATTTTGATGATTACGAGAACGATCTTCCTTCAGAATCTTCGATCAGTCCGACACGTTTTCTAGCAATGAAGCGGACATTACCACATTGACTTGGTCTTGCTTATCGATCTTTCTCAGGCTTTTCTTCGAATGGGAAGTGAATATTGATTTCTTGGTTTCCAATTGTAAGGATTCGTTGAGATTGTAATTAAACTCACCCGAAGGAGTAAAATTTACTATAAAATAGATCTCCACATGCCAATGATCAATACATAATAGGGAACCACATATAGCTAAAACTTTATGTTTGTAAAGACAAACTCAGCATGTTACTTTCTATTTCTTTACCATAGCTTAACATTATAGTAATCTTCCAACTGAGGCTCTGTAAAAATCACAGGTTTCAAAAATGTATTTAAACATAAGAATCCCATAATCACTTTATAGAACACATACATATATTTCTCAAATGAAAGGAAATACAAAGTAAACATGATATATTCTTTAAACTAACAAAGTCAATCCCATGTTTACAACATGACCTTGAAAGGCCTTAGCAGTCAATCCTTTGGTTAAAGGATTCACTAACATGTCTCCTGTCCTTATATTCTTTATGCTTATGAGGGATTCAACAAACTTTTCCCTAACATAATTATACTTGATATCAAAATGCCTTGTTTGACTTGAACTCTTAGTACCACATGCATAAGACACTGCTGCAGTGTTGTCACAATACAAGATAATAGGAATTGAAATTCTTGGGAAGAATTCAAAACTTATCAGTAATTTTCTAAGCCACAAAGCAATCTTAGTTGCCGAATAGCAAGCTAAATATTCAGCTTCCATAGTGGAAGTTGCAGTGATAGACTGCTTTACACTTTTCCATGCAACTGCACCTCCAGCCATCATAAACACCAAACCTGTGGTAGATTCTTTTGTCATCCTTGCAACCAGCATAATCAGAATTTGAATAACCAATAACATAAAGGTTATTAGTCTTTTTGTAAGTGAGCATGAATCCCTTAGTCCCTTGCAAGTACCTAAGTACTTTCTTCACTCCTTTCTAGGCATGCTTCTTCAACACCGATTCTAGGCATGCTCCAATAAACATTTTTCTTTCTAGGAACTCTTTGGAGATCTACACTTCATCAATTTCCTCCATTTCTGGTTCATTAGCTGCATAACCAGAGTCCCTATGTTGTAGTTGCTATGATGACTTTTCAAGTTTCTTCATGGAATTCTTATAGAGATTCCTTGAATCTAGTTGCTCACCTAAAACTTCTATCTCACCAGTATTAGTAAGAAACTTTAGCACTTGATGGTAAGTGGATAACACTGCACTCATCTAATGAATCCAAGGGAGACTAAGTATCATATTGTATGTTGAGGGGCAGTCTACCACCAAAAACATGGTTTGATATTTACTCCTCCAACATAAATTGGCAATGCAATCTCTCTCACAAAGAACATAGACTCATCACTGAACCCATAAAGCACAGTAGACTACCCAATAATATGATCCTCATCAATCCCTATAAGCTTTAACAAGCTTAGGAATAATATGTTGGCAGAACTCCCATCATCAACCAAGATCCATGTCACATGGATGTTGACAACTTGGAGTGTGACTACTAGAGCATCATGGTATGGGTGGAGGAGATGAGTAGCCGTACTGTCAACAAAATTCATCACCTTATTCATGGTCATAGTCAAGCACTGTCCCATTCTGCATTCAGGATTCAGTGCTTCCCTGACACTTCGACGAGCTGCACAATGGGAGACTACATTGATTTATGAACCTCCAAATATCACATGCATGATAGGAAACCCCTCAATCTGCTTGGTTTCTTGCTCAATTCTCTTCGCATATACAGTTTTTCCTTTCTCAGTTAATAAGTCCCTAAGGTGTCTCTTCTTCAACAGCTTGACGACCTCTATTCTCAAGAAATTCCAATGATACTTGCATCATTTGGACCTGTCTAAGTTAAGAAATTCAGACTTATTTTCCATTTGACTGCATCCACCAATGCTTTTATCACTACCATCGATATTTAATAATAGCCCATTACTAAAAGCTCACGGGCTTGTCTCTGGATTATTATTTGGGAGAGACTGGAGACTCTCTCCTTATTATATTGTGTGAGGTAGCTTTTGATTAACTCCTCTAGTCACCAAAAGATAACACATTTCAACTTGATCACTTAACTTTTTATTTTGTTCAAGTAAAGCCACTCGGTCAAGATTTCTCAAATTCGGGCAACAAGAAAGGTGACTTGGCAGTTGGACTTGCTTTCGATTAGTCCACGTGAAAAATGATCGTCAAGTGGAAATATTTTGCAACTTTTAAAATAAAATATGGAAAAAATCAAATATAAAAAAGATAGAGAGAGATAGAGGGGCAAAAATTTAGGCTAGGCAAGAAACTGGCCACCGAGTGTTGTTGCTAAAATGCTCTCGTGCGGCGCGGCCTCTAAGCACAACCATCATTCAGTGGCACAACCAATTCCATAGCCAAACTAAGAAGCAAAAATTAGATTTTGGAGATCAAACCCTAAAACACCATTAATACCCCAAGCCTCCTGCCTCGAATCGATTCACCTCCATTGGCGCTTCGTCCTGATCTCGTAACAATCTAAGTAGAAGAAATTTGATTAATTCATATTGTTCTTTTTTCGTTGCCCGGATTTGAGAAATCGTGGCTTGACTGTAACAAAATGA
Organism: Euonymus europaeus; assembly: GCA_963580455.1. Lineage (NCBI taxonomy): Eukaryota > Viridiplantae > Streptophyta > Magnoliopsida > Celastrales > Celastraceae > Euonymus > Euonymus europaeus. The sequence continues at coordinate 7,672,918 of OY756961.1, read as the reverse complement.
AAAGTTTAGTGACCAAGTTGAAACGTTTTATCTTTCGGTGACCAAAATGATAGATGAGCTATCTTTTGGTGACTGAAAATAGTATTAACCACGTGTCTACTATTTTTCACGTGTACCAATCAAAGCAAGTCAAACTGCCATGTAACCTTTTTGGCTGCCCATATTTGAGAAATCCTGACCGGGTGGCTTGACTGAAACAAAATGAAAAATTAAGTTACCAAGTTGAAACATTTTATCTTTCAGTGACCAAAATGAAACATAGACTATATTTTTATGACTAAAAATGATATTAACCCCTTTCTTTCTATTATTTGATCTTTCTTTATAATATTTTAGGGATGTCGACTTTTGTTGTGGTCATAGAATGAGCTGCAATGAAATTGCTCTTGTACTTTAAAATTTTTGCTCCACTCACTCTTGGATCTTCTACTTCTCTACAGTTGAGGCATTTGTTGGAATTAAAATGAGACTAGTGCCGAGTAAGGGAGACAATGCCTAAAGAGGAAACCGTGAAGCAAGTCATATGGCTGCATGAAGTGGCTGCGATGCCGTATTTTCTAATCCCTAAAGACAGTTTCTTGGACATGTTAAACTTCATCTCCTCTTGCTTTCTATTTTTTATTAGATTTTTTTCTTAATGACTATATAATATCTGAGGAGTCATTGGCAATGTTATTTGGTGCCAAATGCTATATGGAATTCTCCATTCTATTTGATTTTGGTGGTACGCAAAACCAGATCCGAGAAAGAAAAAGAAAAAAAAAAGACAATTACAGTGTGCAACGCGTGCCATTATTTGAAACACAAAACCCTTTTAAGGCACACATTTTGAATCATAATTATTACGTGTAAGGGTTGCGATATAATCTCTGGGCACCAAGATATGCTCTATCTTTATGACATATCTTAGATTAGCATGCATTTGCTCTTTAAAAGTCATGAAGTGTTGATTTTGTTCTGATTTGATGCTTATGGCCATCTAATAGTATCCGAATACAATGATTTGGTATTCAGTTCAGGCTTTTGATTTCTTTCATGGCACGATATTCTGACATTTTAATTTCTTGGCAACCCCCACTTGATAATGGTATTGTGATGGATATATGATACCATGAGTGCACCATTGATGGCCTTATTTATATGGAATTATCCCCTTTTTTCCCCTAAAGAAATTCTTTTTTATTGCTGTCTCATGAAATTGCCTTGTGTGGATGTGTGGATGTCTCATGAAATTGCCCCCTGTGTGGATGTCTCATGAAATTGCCTTGTGTTTGGAATCACCATTAATTTTTCTTTTCAAGAACTCCAACAATGAAAGTCATCCCCCATCATGTGGCAATAAATTGAAGTGCTAGCATTTCATGACAGTAATACTCATCAAAATGATCCATTGCCCATAATTTTCTATTGTAGCTCTTATTCATCTGCCCTTTCCACGAAATCGGAGAAATTTTGTTCAACCATTTCTGCTCGGGCTTGCTATTGGTTAGGAGAGCTCCTTCACTTTTTAAATGGAGAGAAATCCTTTAATAGTCTCAGGCTCTCAGATCTTACTGATGGCGGCCGATTCACCAAATTATCCTTTAATAGTCTCAGGCTCTCAGATCTTGACTTTTTCCCTTCACATTTTACACTCTCAGCATTGATGACTCAAGGTTTTTTTTTTTGAAGTAAAACCTCGGAGGGGCAATATAATAGGACGAAAGGTGAGAATATAACCTTTGTAGGCGTTGAAGCATGGACTAAATTGTTAATTTGACACGCCGTTTGTTTACGGAATTGTCATGTAGACTTGGATTCATTGGATGCTAAAAAAAAAAAATTATTTTATTTTATTAACACTTCAAATTTAATATAATAATAAATTCTCGTAAAATCTTTATTTATTAAATTTTATTTAAGTTTATATAGTATTATACTTATTTTATAATCAAATAAACGTAAAAGAAATTAAAAAATATCAATATAAATAAAATTTTCACAGTTTATAAGCTAATGTCATCTATAAGCTTCACCAAGGCTACGTTTGGTACAGACAGTAACGGATGGATGCTTTTAGTAGGGGGCTCTAGCCCCCCCATTTTTTTTTAAAGAGCTAATATACTGTAATTACCTAAAAGAAATTAAAAAATATCAATATAAATAAAATTTTCACAGTTTATAAGCTTATGTCATCTATAAGCTTCACCAAGGCTACGTTTGGTACAGACAATGGCGGATGGATGCTTTTAGTAGTGGGGCTCTAGCCCCCGCCTTTTTTTTTTTTAAAGAGCTAATATACTGTAATTACCTATGAGCCCCCCCCCCAAAATAATAAATTTTTCACCCCGCAACCCATATGATGATATATATATATATATATATATATATATATAAAGCCCATGGATTAGTCAAACTATTTTCTTACTTATTTACTTGCTCAGCCCAGCCCATGAGACATCTTTATTAGAATATATTACAGATGTAATGTAAGATGTATATTCGTAAAATTATTTTGGCCCCCTCCAACATTTACTCCTGCGTCCGCCCCTGAGTACAGAGGTTGTTAGAATATTCTGCTGGCTTGAGAAGCCTATACCCACTAACATTACAAAACACCATTTTGGAGATGTCGTAAAAGCTAGTTGCAACTACTGTTTATTCCATCGCTCACTTTTTTTGAGCTTCAGTGGAGTTGAGAAATCTAGAATTACTAATGCTCCGTTTGTTTCGCGAAAAAATGTTCATTCATGGGAATTACTTTTACAAGAAAAAGAATTACACGCAAAAAATTAATTTTCTGGTATTTGGGCAAATATATAGAATATTTTTTCCAGTGTTTGTTTCTTATAAGGAAAAAATATTTTCAAATTTTTTATTACTTTCTTATTAATGGTAAAGAGTAACTAAAATCTCAATAATAGATAGAATATAAATTTCTTGGCACATAAATTTTGACCTAAAATAACAATAATTAAAACTTCAATAGTTAGAAAAAATTCAACCACATTCGACATTTTAGATCATAACGAAATAAAAGAGTTACATACTCTTATGAGTACCAAACATAATAACAAATCATCAAAATAGAGTCATTACAGTTTCATCTCTATTTATTAATGTCCTCAAAGTAATTAGCATGAAATAAAAAGATATCATATGCATATAGTGATAAAGCTTTGGTTGACAATCATAAAATCTTTGAGTTCGATCCCAAATGCAACTCAAAATCCAAACTTCTCCGATCTACAAATGAAAAGAAAATTAATTAGAATGGTTATAAAATGAACTAACGTTCCATGAATGTTTAAGTAATGGAATAAAAAAATTACCTTCAAAAACTACCCATTCGATCAACAAAATTCTCTAACCAAATCTTCCTCAAATCGATAGGTTTTGCCATAAATGTCTTGCCTTGCTTCTCATTCTCCACCAAATAATCAAATGCACTAGCAAGATGTAGTAAAGACAAACAAGGTAAACTTGTCTAGCATATTTTTAGAAGTTTAATGAAGTTTTTATTGAAAATACATTCTCACAGACCCAAATACTTTATTCTAAATTTTGAGAAAAAGAAAAGGCCATCCACCAATTTGGGGTTATAAATTATAATACTTATTATAATGTAAGGTACCAGTAAATACAACAATACCATAATGCTGACAAGCTAACAAGTGCAGAAACTCATCACCAAGCACCACTATCACTCAAACATCTCCACCGCCATCTCACCTAAACCCATCACCCAAACCACCAGAAACTCATCACCAAGCACCACTATCACTCAAACATCTCCACCCCCATCTCACCTAAACCCATCACCCAAACCACCAGAAAATCATCACCAAGCACCACTGTCACTCAAACATCTCCACCACCATCTCACCTAAACCCATCTCTATGCCCTTTACCGAGTAATCACCATCACCGCTTCACTGTCCCTCCACCATCTCTCTACTCTCATTAAGCCACCATTACCCAATAATTACAGCCACAAGGATTAAAGATAACAAAATCAAACTCAAGTCTACCTATCCCAAACCTAGCAACAAAAAAATTGAAACAGGTAAAAAAAATTATATTGGCCACAGAGCCCTTTCGTAGGCATAGGGTGTAGTTTTCCCAGAGTTGAAAACCCTGAAAAATTGCATCAACTCGTCCATCACCAGTGACCAGCAGATATAGACAATCATATGTAATCTCTAGGAATTAGAATCTACCTCACAGCAGAGCAAGAGAATTCAGAAAAAAGAATGCATAATAAGCATGGTAGAAATAGAAAATCCAACATGAAAAGATCAAAGGACTAGATCATTCAAAAGAAGAAACTCGAAATACTCATGAGAATGGAGAAGGCTCGACAAAAAGAGCAATACGCCTAAAAACTATCTCGTTCTTGATCAAAGGAGGGCAGTCTTCCTCCTCTTCCCTCAAACGAAATCAGCCTCCCTCTGGGAAGAAAAGAGAGAAATCAACCGGAGAAGAAACAAGAAGAAATGAGCAGAACGAAGCAAAAACAAAGAAGAAACGACAAGCATTTACCGAGAATCGGCCGGATCAGCCGGAGAGGAGGAGCTGCGTGCTGTGCGAGAGCTACGGAAAATGACCGCCGCTGTTTTAAACAGGGCGTCATTTTCCCTTGTAGGGTTTGTCTTTTTTCTTGATTTTTATTTATTTTTCATTTGACTTTTTTAATTTCTGGTTAACAAACACAGAAAATTAAAAATATATTTTCCTAATGGGGTATTTTCCCCCAAACAAACAGAGCCTAAGTTCCCAAGTTAATTCCTACATTCGTTTGATTTAGTTAGATAATAATCAGTACAATTTTATTATTTTGACAATTTAAAATAATATAATCTCTAACATACCTCCAACAAATATCATTTTAGGTCAACACTTTCTATCTCCTCTCTTCTGGCTTTTCTAACGCCAAAATAACTTTCCTCTTCTGATATATAATCCACTAGTTGAAAGCGTCAAAACAATTTTAAAATAATGAGTCATTGTATTTTGGGACAAACCCTCCAAGCAACTTTGTCAGTTGTCACCTTTCGTCTGTTTCTCTCTCTCCCACGCATGCATGCTGACATCATCATTTCAGATTTCTGAAAAAATATATATTTGAAATCAAGACTTTTTTGAAGGCTATTGTTTTCGATGCTGAGGAAGGTAAATCCGAACAAAATGCGAACAATCAAAGAGGCTGAACACCAGTCCCCTTAGACCAAACAACTCAATAATATGCATAGTTCTCGAATGCTTGATGAACTCATCAGCAAGAAAATCTGCCACTCTATTCATCTTTCGACAGACATGAGTCACGTGGACTTCTCAATACTTCTTCAATAAACTTCTACAAAGAAACGGCAAATTTAAATGGAGGGACTTGTGATACATGTTACAATAGATCTAGTAGAGTTTTAGAAGGCTCTTTGTCAATATAGTTAAATATAATAAAATTTGGCTGAAACAGTGAAATTCGGCCTAAAAAATTAAAAATTGGACCAATTTTATTTTACAATAAAAAAAAGAAAGAAGGTGATTTTCTGTACAAACAAATGAAATTTTGACAAAATCCAAATTCCAAAAAAAATATATATGACTCTCCAAAGAACGACAACCACAGCAATTCCATCCACGAAACACCAGATCTCTGGCTCCTCCTGCTGCTTTATTGGTCCACCACCTGGTAATTATTGATGACTTATATCTGATTGTCATTTATTGAGGACCCTTTGTGGTTTCAATTACAACAGCTTTTTCCATGATGTTTTTTTTTTTCCTTAATGAAGAAAACAACAAGTTTTTCTACCCCAGACAATCTGCACCACAACCACTCTGGGATCACCTATCCCCATTATTTTACATTAATTCATTTGAGATTGGGATCATGAAAGCGACTCACAGGGCCGACCCTTGGCTAAACCAACTCAAGTTCATACTTTGGCTCCAAGATTTTCTTTTTTTTAAATGTTATTCAAAAACCTAATCGTTTTCCTAGCAACCCTCAACCCAACTCCAAAATAGGCCTAAAAATTCTAAACACTTCTGTCGTATCCTTTTTTTTACACGTGAATAAAACACCAATATCTCTTTGACGATGAAATCTGAACCAAGAACAGAAATAAGTGTAGTTGTTTCAATTTTTCAAATCTATGTGGAGTGAATTGCAGATCGAGAAAATTCAAAGGAAAAAGTTTGTTCTATTTTCTTCAGAATAAGAGTATTTTAGTCAGAAAAATTCATATTAAGTCATATATCATATTTTAAAACAAGATCATTTTTCTAAAAAAAATAATTCTCAATAAGGCTATTTATCCAAATTCCCATCACTAAAATAGCTAGAGCCGGCCCTGCAACTCATGAGGACAAATAATCAAACATCAAACACTTGGTTTACTGATACCAACATACAATAACTGCAGAATCACTTCATTACACATCATGAAAGACTGATTCAGTCATTCAGGTTTCTACCTACTCAAAAGCCAAGTTGGAACACAAATCAATTGCACAAAATCATGACCTAGCTACTTCCACTCTTCCAAAAGTGCATAAAGAAGAATAAAACCAGAATTTCATAGAGAACAAGTGTGGAAGAGCTACCGTCCCTTAGAACTTGATATCAGGATTCAAAGCTGCAAATTCTAAAAATTCAGGGTCATTCTCCAGTATCTCCATTTCATGGTCCTCTAACAGAATCAACGCTTCAATTCCTTCACCACATCTACTCTCCATAATGTATATAGCATTAATCTGAAATTCTTGAATAATTGGTCCAACAGTCATCCACACAGGCCTTCCCCACCCAAAATCCGCTTCATAGAATCCCATCTTACATAGACCAGATGCCGCATAAGTTTTTCCTGACTTGGAATAAATTTCTCTCCCTTCTTCAAGTAATTCACAGATTCTCTTGAATCCTGCCTCACCTTGCAAATGTTGTAAGTAATCAGAATTGACTTCCTTTACAGATCTTCTAAGGAGTTCTACTAAGAGAGGCAGAAGTACTTCGTTGGTTCTCTCATTCACTGGGTCATAATTTGCAATTGCTCTCCAGAGAATGTTCCCTATAGAGTACTCTGGCAGTGGAGGATTCAACCTTGGCCTTGAATTGATTAAATGTACGAAAGAACTTGGGTTTTGGGTACCCGATGTTAATGAATGTCTAACACTGATTAGGCATTTCCATATAAGTCCAGAGACCACCTCGACACGAGATGGGTATGGAACGTTTTCACTTCTTGCCTTGGCCTTGAGAGAAGATATAGCGGTTGCATCGAACACAAACCTCCTCATCTTCCTCCTCTCTGGCTCTACTTTCGGTGTGATTTCATCAAAAAATGGCATTTGGGCTGAAAAAAGTTCATCCGGTGGAAAAAGTGATGCTGCCACGCTATGCGGACACACTTCTTTATCGATGTTCTCACGAGCAATCGCCGCCCAAGCTTTGAGGAATGAACAAATGGTGGTACCATCGACAAATTTGTGGTTGAAAGATACACCAAAAGCAATCCCACCACAAGTGAATATGTTGGCCTTAATAGCTACTTGCACAGCCTCATCAGGGGAATCAAGAAAAACAGGCTTGAATGGAAGTAACTTTTTGGCCAACTCAAGATTTGGTGGTTTAAGGTAATCAATCATGTCACAACTTACTTTGGCTACCATAAATAGAACTCCCTCGTCATTACAATCAATGGTGGTGGAGTCCTTTTGCCGTCCGGCCAACGGGTAGAACCGGGTGAGAGTTTTTGACAGCGAGTCTTTGAGTTTTCCCAATTTGTCTTCGACAGAGGCTTCTAGATCTAGACTACTATTGGAGTAAAATAAAAGAACTGATTGATAAAATGCGGGGTAAAGTTGATCAAAAATGCAGAATTTGAAGGATTTTAGGTGAGGAGGTGTTGGTGAGGATGGTTTTATGATTTCTTGTGAAGTGACAAGAACCAGTTCTGCCCTCGCCATTGTTGTTGCAACGCAAGTTCTTTGTTGATTGATAATGGCTGTGTGTTCTCTGTCTTCATTGCAGCATGATTAATATAATCCTCAACTTAAAATCAAAGGTAATTATAAATAAATAAATAAAAATCAAAGGTAATTTTACTTTCATCAAATAGGCACGTAGCTACTTATGTCATGCCATTTATTTTTGTCATTAGTCGGATGAATTGATATCCACGTAGGTAGGTTGTTTGATTTTCCAAAATTTAAAAATGTGTTCGAGTTATAAAACTTTAGGTTAACTACTTAAAACATTTGATTATTAGATGATCGAATTGAAACATGACCAATATTTCGATGATGACATGTTTCAAAAAAAGGATAAACAAATGATGCTGAAAAAGGCAGAGGACAAAAATGAAGATAGAGACCACTTGTCCAATTTAGCACACAAATGACCAATCAATGGTAGTTGAGTTAAACGATGACAAAATTATTTTAATATTTATTCTTTGAAATAGATGTATTTATTTTTATTTTCTCTGACTTTTCTATGAAATTAATAATTTGCACAAGCTTCCATCCACATCGGATTGAAAAAAAATATGATATGGAGATCGATAAATTTTCCTGGTCCCCACGAATAATTTGACATATTTTCCTATTTTATAAGGATGTACATAAAATGTATATATGAAATTAATAGTTTGTGAATATATTTTAGCAATAGAAAAAGACTATTTATTTATTAAAAATTATAAATTTAGTTGTTAATAGATGAGATATTGTTAGTTAGTTAGAATGTTGTTAAAATAGGACCGAACTTGCCGCTTCATGATCCGGTTCAACCTTCGATCCGTCATCTATCTTGATGAGAATATTTATCCTCTCCAATCAGAACAAGACACGTGGCAACAGCTGTCAACAGAGGACACCACCTTTCTCGCTGGGAGATCCTCGGTACCGAGCAATAGAGATGCTCTTCTCGGCTCCGTACCCTTAGGACAGTAACAAGCTCCCAGTAAAACAGTAATTCCTTCATTTGGCAAGGTACTATTCACCACCACCTGAATTCTATTAATGGAAACCACCTTCACTATATAAAGGGGTTATCCCACAGGTAAAAGGGATCACTTCTTTCACCAAAAAAATACTCTTTACACATTTCCCTAGAACACCGAGCTGTGTTCATCGGAGAGATTCTCTGTGCAAGCATCTGACTTGAGCATCGGAGCGCCAACGCTAGAGAATACTCTCTGGCGGGCCTCTAGCTTACGTTTGCTCATTTCTACAGGACAAACTCTACCGAGAAGACTATCTAGCCGAGGAGGAAGACGACGAACCGACGAAACCCTTGTTCGGACCTATACTGATACGTTTTTGTACTTAACCAGTTTGAGACGTAATCATATCTAATCTGGTCATTTTTATACAAATCAGGCAAAAAAGGAACTAGCGTATTTTGAGAGAGTCGACTAGTTTCAAGTTGAATCCGTTGAACGAACCAGTTTGGACGAACTGTTTGATTTTTGAACTGGCAAAAATATCATCGTTTCATCTAATTTTAAGCAAAAATTTCCAAAAAACAACGTAGTTCCACGAAGAAACTAAATCAAAAGTCTTAACTTCTATTTCCGTACTTACTCCATTTTGTAACAACATCTTTTATATTCAATTTTTATTTTGTTGGTGCCGATGCGTCGTCGTTTTGGAATTTAACTTGCTGAGCTGGAAGGTCTGTTGGTTTCAATCTGGACCTTTGATCTTGTTTTGGTTTTGGTTAGCTCTAGGGCTAATTCTTTGGGAAGAGGCAGACAATAATTTATCAACAAAAGTTCTTTTTCATCTTCCTCATATCTCTGTGTAGATTACCCGTCTCAAATAGGACTTCCTTTCTTCTTTTTCTTACTTCTTTTCTGGTGTTGTTGCTTCTAGAAGACGAAGTTGTAATAGACTATCAATCTTGGTTTAATATTTTCATTAAGAAATTTAAGCAGTGACAACCCAATCTTTGTGTGGAGTTTTTTTTTTTTTTTTGGTGTGTTACAATTGGTCGTGTGTAGCAATTAGAGTTTCTCCCTTTTCTTTTCAGGCGGTGATCAGACCTCATGGATTCATCTTACAAATCAATACTTTTCATTTTAGCAAACACCCATCTCCCAAAAGGTAATGTTAGCTTCTTACTACTTTCAAGAAGTGGAAGCATCTGATAGAGTGGTGACCTGGGAGCACTAGATGTTAATTCGATTTGGACCCCGTTTATTTAAAGACCCCCTTGAGGAACTCATTCGATGTCGTCAAACGACTACACTTAGTGCTTTGAGGTGTTAGTGGTTAAGTTTACTCATCTCACTAAATTACAAGATGAGACACTTTTTTGCTGGATTGAAGGAGGTCATCCACTTATCTATAAAGATGTTACATCCCCGAACTCTAACAGAATCCTTTGGTATGGTAAAGATGCAAGAAGAAAGTAACAATGTTGTCAAGTAACCAACCAAACTATTTCCTTCTCTTTAACATATAACTCCACCTTTGAATGAATCCTCTTAGGTGGTTGCTAGTTGTTTTATACCCTGACTTCATGGTTAGTCGATGCTCCACCATCTTTCTACTTAATCCACCATCTTTCTACTTAATTCTGGGATTTTTTGATAATCTCGAGCAAAATAGTCACGAAACTGATGAAGTAAAGTTATGAGTTTTACGTTGATAGATGGATCTAAGGTAGAACTGATGTAAGTAACTCTAGACTGCTCTTGTCCCCCTAAGTTCACTTCTTCCAATGGGTCTTGAGTTTTGGCCTTCAGATCATCTATTCTGGTCGATGCTATCTTTCAATGAGCCCAACTCAATTCTTCTTCTTGAACCCAACAGTACAACCATCTCCTTTTAGTATCGTCTCTCGCTCGTTGATTTCCTCGGTTGCAATCTTGTTTATGGAAACTTGTACTACACTTTTATTTATTGTTGCCGCTACTAACTCATTTTATTCTTTAAACTGCATCATTGAACTTCTTCAATAATTGTTTCCAGTCTTCTCAGCCTGAAGGGAACAAGGTCGTTGATCGCAGAATCTGTCATGGTTACATTAGTTGGAATCAAATCAGCTTCATTGTCACCTAGATGTTTGAGCACTTATCGCGGGATAGTGTTTATCGTCAAACCATTATTCACCGTCACTTTGTCAATAGGCCTTCCATTCATTTGTTCCTTGACATACAATGGTTTAATAAGCAATGCATTTGATTGAAGGTTTCTACAAAATTACTCTAGTGGGTGTTTCTTTATCCATGACCTAAATTATCACCAAACAAGGCTGTTCATCTTTCCTCGGCAGATCAAACTTTTGCATGCTATTTTCTTCTGCTTGATTCTTAGCCTATCAAATTGCTGGTAAAACCAAAGTGATTGTAGAATAATCATACGATACCTAGATTGCTCTAACCATGAAATCTTTTGTTGGTAGTTGATCTTTTTTTATCTGATGGTTAGCTTCTTGTTTCTCTTCCTTGCAAATCCATGTCTAGCTTCTGCATTTGATCAAGTCTCCTTTGCTTGTACCAACTCCTCATATAGGCAGCATACTGTCATTGTTTCCTCCTCAATTAAGTTCCTATTAAAGGTTTTGGGAACTTCTTATACCTTACTACCTGTCATTTGTCCAGGATGGTATTGGCTGGAGGTTTCACGAAAAGTGGTCTTGGTTGCTTTTGAACATCCTTTACCTTGTCAATCTGATATTTGTGAAAAGCATAAGCTTTGAGTTCCCATACCTGAGATTTATCCTTCAATTTCCTTTTTATCTCTAAAAAGTCACATAGATCCACATCAATGGCATGCATGGCTATTGCCATATGAGGGAATGGGTCTTCGTCCACTAGCATTAATTCATTATTAGGGAATTGTATGATCCCTTTGTTTATTTTCTCTTGAATTGTATTTTTCAATGTCCAACAATTGTGCGTGGTGTGGGACCATAAGTCATGATACTTACAATAGTCCTTCCCTTAAGATGGCAACTTATGCTAGGCCGAAAATTTCACAAACTTTTACTGCCACAAAAAAAAATTAGAGATATCTTTTGTTTTAGATATATCAAAGTTGTAGTTGACATTACTACCGGTAGGTTGCTTCTTTGCTGCCTTGATTGATTTGGCTTTGGATAATATAGGACAATACCATACTTTCTTCTCTGATGTGACTTCAGCAGCAGCCATCTCCACCTTCTAGTGGTAAGTTCCTATGAAAGATCTTTTTCTCTTACCATCCTCTTTCAACAACTCTTATTATTCAGTCACCTTAGTTGCTATTTCATAGAAATTGTAAAATTTCATACCTTGGTACTTTTTTGCAAAGTTTAATATCCAATCTTCACTGAGTCATTTTGACAATTTCTATTTTAGGTAGATAGATGTGACATCTATTGCTCAAGTTTCTTGAAACGAGTAATGTAGGTACCACTAGTCTCCCTGATTTATGCATCAATTTGGATACTTGAGCAACAAACACTTCTAGTTCATCTCGCAAGAACTGAGTATGGAATTATTTCTCCATCTCCAACCACATGCTAATACAATTTATTGGCAAAGTAGAGTACCACGTGAAGGCAGCCCCTATCAAAGAGTTTGGAAACAATCTAAGACAAAGGTAGTCAAAATTGTCAGAGTTTGCAAGTTCTCCACATTGCACTGTGTAACAGACAACGCGCTCTATGGTAGATAGTCCCTCCTCCCAAAGAATAGAGTAAAATCATGGACTTTAAACCCTCGTGGATAAGGATTTTCATGATCCACCATAGTTGGATAAGATTTGTGGTATTTTGGTTTGCCCATCTACCATATGCCCTAACCATAGAGTTCCTGCACAACTTGTTTGATCGCATTCAGATCACTGGTATATTCTTATTTGCATGATCATCATCGTTGACTGAATCTTTCCCTAATATGTGAGTACGCGTAGCCATTGTCTCACCAAGTGTGCCAAAAGAGTTCCCAAAGTGGTGACTTGTTGCAGGTTTGCTAGAGATTTTTACCTTCTCAAACTGTAAAATAAAATGCATCGATTACTATCTAACTATCAAATGAAAGTAAAAACTACCTTGGGACCTTGGTAATCCTAGGCTCTCCAACTCCACTGAAATACATTTTATTGAGATTGAAATAAAAAATGGCAAGTACAATTTACACAACGATGGTTGGGATCGAGACTTGATAGAAAATACGTAAATACAATGCTATTTTGATGAGCAAGATACTGAAAATTTTAGATTGACAATGGAAATATTAGATCGCAAGTGCCTTTGGGCTTGAGAGTGCTTATTTGTCTGAGTTTTTCTTGAGTTTTTTTGCATCCTATATGACCTTTCTTGCACCAACTGCCACCATGATCTACCACTAGGTGTGGTTATCCTGCTACTAACTGTCATTTCCTTCATATTATAGGTCTATTAGCAGCAACAACTGCCTCTTCATAGATTGTCACATGTCCCAATACTCTAACTTACTCCAACCATGTCTCCTCATATCTTGGGCCAACTCTTTATGGGTTGGCTCTCCTTCTCATGACTAAGGTTTTGAAAATCGGATAGGTGATCTTAACATAATTTTTTTTTTGTTCATGGTTCAATTGTTCAATCGTGGTTTAAATCGGGTTTGAACTAGGTTCATTATAATACATTATTATTATTATTATATTAATCTAAAACTCATAATAATATGAAAATACTTTAATAATATGCCACTATTAAAAAAATTCTTAATTATTTATTAATTAATAATACATATTTGAAGATTATATACTTTATAATGTGTGTTGAAACTTTTATAAAATATAATACATTCAATAAATGCATCATTGGAAACAAACAATGCCTTATAACTTGATCTTTAGAGTGTTTGTCATATGTATAGGAGGTAATAGGTTCAAATCCTCTATAAAACAATATTTATTTATTTTTTAATTTATTAAATGAACCATTTCCAATTATGACCGGTTCAATCGAAGAATCTGCCGGTTCATCTAAAAAAAACAGCTAGTTAAATTTACAGTTTCAAGGCTTGACCGGATTGAATGCCAATCCATGATTAAACTAATTAGACTGGCCGGTCCGGTCTGATTTTGATACCTCGTTCATGGCTGGATTACACATTTTGGGCCTCTTCTTGTTTGAGCCTATACATGAATATGGCGCCAAAAGTAATTTTACTTTTAACATATATATTTACTTCTCGTTTCACTTTCATCAAATAGACAAGTAGATACTATGTCATGCCATGTATTTTTTGTGATTACTTGGATGTATTGACATCAAACGTAGGTAGGTTGTTTGACTGTCTGAATTTGAAAATCTATCCGAGTTATAAATTTGTAACAAATATAAATTTTTGATTACATATTTAAAATGTTTGATAATTACACGACCAAATTGAAACATGATCAATCTTTTGATGATAACATGTTTAAAAAAAAGAAAAAAGATAAACAACTCATTATACACGTGGTCTCATGGTAAATAAGGTGGGGGACAAAAATGAAGATGGAGACTACTTGTCCAATTTGGCACACAAATGAAAAATGAATGGTGGCAGAGTTGAACGATGACAACATTATATTTATTAAAAAGATAAACAACTCATCGTACACGTCATCTCATGGTGATTAAGGCGGAGGACAAAATGAAGATAGAGACTATTTGTCCAATTTGGCACAGAAATGACAAATTAATAGTGGTTGAGTTGAACGATGACAAAATTATATTTATTACTTATTCTTTGAAATAGATGTATTTGTTTTTATTTTTCTCTGAATTTTCTTTGAAATGAATAATTTGCACAAGCTTCCATTCAAATCGGGTAAAAAATAAAAATGAAAATGATGTTGAGATCGAAAAAATTTCTTGGTCCTCACAAATAATTTAACATATTTTCTCATTTATAAGTATGCACATAAAATGCATATTTCAAATTAATAGTTTGTGAATATATTTTAGTAATAGAAAAATACTATTTATTTATTATAAAAATTATAAATTTATTTGTTAATATATGAGTTATTGTTGGTTAGTTATTTATAAAATATTTAATAATATAGTAAAAACTAAAACTAAAAGTAGAAAATTCCGAATTAAAAATTTACATGATGTCTAATGTCAAAAAAGAAAAAGAAAATAATAAATAGAGACATATAGATGATATGACGTACAAATTTATAGAATGTCTATCTAGTAGAATAAAAGTAGCAAATCCAACAGTATTATATGAAGACAATGTTGCATATATAACTCAACTCTGAGGAGGATATATAAAACGAGACAAGACCTAAATACATCTCCCCAAAATTCTCCAATACACATGAATTTCAGAAGAGTGGTGATATAAATGTTCAACATATTCGCTCTTGTGATAATCTGACAGATTTATTCCCTAAGATGTTACCACCGGCAACATTCAAGAAGTTGATCTATGACATTGGTATGTGAAAACTCAAATGTCTTCTTGAATCAGGGAGAGTAAGGACCTAAAGATAGTGATATGGATTGTACTTTTTTTTCCTTCGACTAATAGTTTTTCCCACAAGGTTTTCCTTAGCAAGGTTTTAATGAGACAATCTTCATACTGATCTCCCTAAATTGCTATACAAGAATGATATACTCTTTTTCATTAACTAAGATTTTTATCCCACTGAATTTTTCCTTAGTAAGGTTTTAACAAAGCATATTTTTTGTATACATGGTCATCCAAGGGGGAGTGTTATAAGTCATAATCTAAATTATTGTGGATGACACACAAGTATTAATTTTTGTTGACAGTTGTGTATCCATTGTATTATATATATATGTATAGAAACATATGAAATGGGTGATGGAACATTTCTCTACTCTCTGTCTTGCAATATTTCTTCCATATCTCTCTCTGGTTCTTCTTTCTTTATCTATCTCTAGTATTCATCAATTTACATAGTTATTTAATTTCAACAAATTTATTCATTTACTGCATATTTTTTATTTATTATTTCATAAATGAAACTTTAAAACGTTTTCTCTATCAAAATACATGTTAGATTTTGAAAAATATTAAATATTTGAACTCGGTACGTAAAAATCTTTCTAATAAGACTCATTGTCGATATTTTTTATTATTTTTTTCAATTACATTTTTTTTAAAAAAATATATATAATTCATATATATAATGTGTAGACTGTCTATTCGAGCTAAGATTTTATTATACTATGATAGTAGAATATATATTTGTTGTTTTTGTAAGGATTTAGTAGTTAAGATCATAGGGTTTAACACTTGTGACATTTAGGATTTTGAAGTTTAGCAAATCCGAGCCTTTTAGGTTATAACAATGAAATCCGATACATGAACACGATAAGATTTAGTGAATGTGTTCCCCTTGGATTTAAAATTTATTATTTAGGTTACAACATGCAAATATGATATACGAGCCAGTTAGGATTTAGCGAATTCGTTTCCTTTAGGATTTAACACTTATTATTTAGGTTACAACATAAAAATCCATTATACAAGCTCATATCAGTACTCATAAATAAGCACTGAAACCTACACAACCCACACATCAGTACAAAAAAAAGTGTAATTAAAAACAATGTAATTAAGAATAACTGAATAAAATCTATTAGATCTTATTAAATAAATATTTACTTGTTGATTATGGATATATATATATATGTATATATTAAAAGATAAAGAGTTTTAAATTGGGGAAATTAGGCTTAGGTCCAAATTTACTAACTTTAAGAGTAAAAGGACAGTTGAATTTTTTTTGTTAGTTAAGGTCCAGCTGATTTTTAAATTTATTGAATTAAGGACAAACCTTGAAATTGCAGATTTGTCATTGTTATTTCAATTAAATATGATTGAAAACTTATTTTTCTCGCTGCGGATGCTTCCGACTTTGGATTGAGGAGAGGCCAGTGGCGTTGGAATCGTGAGGTCGAGACGAATCCAACTCCATTGACCTTGCCAAGATTAGACATCGAAAACTGTCGATTCGAGGCAAAACGTTCATAACACATTTGGCCTCAATCCGATCGTTTCTCGTGTCAGATCGAGGTGAGATTAGTGACCTTAGAATCGTTAGGTCGAGACAAATCCAACGCCACTAGACTTGTCAAGATCCGACATTGGAAACTTCCAAATCAAGGCAAAATAGTTGGCACCAATCAAACCGTGTTTTACCTCGATCTGGCCGTGTCTGGAAATGGATCGAGACGGGACCAGTGGCTTTGAATTCATCTTGGTCAGACAATTCCAACGTCCTTGGTCTCGCCTCAATCCATCATCGGAAAGTGATTACCTTGTCAAAAAATATTTTCGAAGGTTCTACAGAGAAAAATAACACTGTACATTTTATGATGATATTATTAGCACATTATGTAGGTCTTGCTTCAAGTGCTTCCAATGGTAAGAATTTGTTGGATTTAGTGAATCTGAAATTTCTAGTTCATCACTTGGGACATAGGTTTTTAATAGCGAATCTGAGTTTTGATTTTTCGAATAGAGAAAAAATAGTTCTAACCAATTTTGAAAGTTTGAACCCCGGTGTTTAAGGTATCCGAGCCCGTTAGGGTTTAGTAGTTAGGACCCTAGGGTTTAGCACTTGTAACATTTAATATTTTAGTAGTGAATCCGTTCCTTGAGTTCATTAGGGTTGAACGAATCCGAGCCTTGAGTTTATCACTTGGAACATAAAAGTTTAGTAGTGAATCTATGCTTTAAGTTTGTCGAATAGAGAAAAAAATTACATAGAAAAAAGAATTGTACAGAGAAATCAAGGTTCTACAGAGAAATATATGTTATAAAGAGAACAAGAGTTATGCATTAACAGTAGAACGAAAAATGTGATTTCATATTTTTTGGCCTGACTTTTATGTCGGAACCTTGGGTTCATCGCTTGGGACATAGAACTTTATTATTGAATCCGAGCTTTGGGTCTATTGTATAGAGAAAAAAGATATTTTACGAAGAGAAAGTGATTCTAAAGATAAATAAAGGTTCTACAAAGAAATATAGGTTTTACAGAGAAAAAGAGTTTTACAGAGAAATAAATATTTTACAGAGAAATAAATGTTTTACAGAGAAATATAAGTTATAAAGAAAAATGATATTGTATAGAGAAAAAGATATTTTATGAAGAGAAAGTGATTCTAAAGATAAATAAAGATTCTACAGAGAAATATATGTTCTATAAAGAAAAAGAGTTCTATAGAGAAATAAAGATTCTGCAGAGAAATATAGGTTATAAAGAGAAAAAAAGTTATGCACTAACAGTAGAACGAAAACTATGATTTCATATTTTTTGGCCTGACTTTTATGTCTGAACTTTGGGACATAGGGTTTTAGTATTGAATACGAGCTTTGGGTATATTGTATAGAGAAAAATATATTTAACAGAGAAAAAGTGATTCTAAAGATAAATAAAGGATCTATAGAGAAATATAGGTTATACAGAGAAAAAGAGTTTTAAAACTATTATTTCATATTTTTTAGCTTAACTTTTTTGTCCGACCACCAAAATGATCGTCGTTGGTCTCAAAAGAAGCGCAACTATGAGAGGAGTCAAGCCCGACCTATGACAGCCAGAACAGAGGTCCATAGCAGCCGGAAAGACACCGCAAAGCTCAAACGACGCCCCAAAACTTCTTTTCATTGCTGCAGTTGTTTCCGACATTGGATCGAGGTAAGACTGGTGGCGTTGGAATCGTTTGGCCGATACGAATCCAACGCCACTAGTATCGCTTCAATCCGATGTCAGAAACGTCCAGATTGAGGCAAAATGTGTTTCGAACGTTTTGCCACGATCCGGCCTTTTTCGGCGGCAGATTAAGGAGAGACCACCGTTGTTGGACTCCTCTTGACGATACAATTTCAACGGAAGTGATCTCTCTTCCATCAGATGTTGGGAAGATGGACTTTTATTGTCGAAGATGAAGATCACATATAATGGATGAGAGTGATAGTTTGAGTAGTTTAATTATTTTCTCCTTATTTCTAATTTTTTAAATGAATTGGACCTCCTTCTAAAATTAAACATAATTATGTCCTTTTATCTAATTTGCCCTTTTAAATTTTTGTTTAAAAAAACAATAAAAAATATGATGTATTTTTCAAATAAGATATTTTATTTTTTAAAATTTTAATTATGCTTACAAAGCATGTCATGTAAACTTAAGTTGATATTAGGTAACAAAAATTTAAGATATTTAGAGCCACCCCATTAAAAATGTATTGTTGCATTTGCTCCATCAACCATTTTCATGTCTGAAACAGTTGAACAAAAAATTCAGAAACAGTTGTTTCATGTCTGAATTATGGAAAGAAAAAAAAAAGTAACACCGAGTGAATTATAAAATTAAGAAGAAATCAACTCAAAACACCTGACAAACAAAAATTAGCAGAATAATGCTATAATCAATAACCTTAAAACTAATATAGTTCTCTATATCTGCTAATATACTGACCATTTGAACAATTTGAACAAAAAAGAATTGAGTGTATGCAAACACCTTATCATCATTCATTCAGAGCCTTTATCCAAAAGTTCTGTGCATGCAAACACATGTGTGAACAAAATATTGCAATCACCCAACATTGAGGATTTCAATGTCATTGCCAGTTGCCCTAATCCCCCGACAATTCGACTGCAATGAATGTTAGAAACACCAACAATTACGGAAAAAGTAAAGCAACTGTAAATGCTAAATTGATGTTTTGAAATACAAAATTGATTTCTCTACTTGGACAAGGTTATAGCCTGTCGCCTTTGTATATGATCCCACTTTGCCCCTGACGTCCATAAAGGAACTCTGTTTAATGTTCAACCTCACCCACAAATCAGAGGAGCTGAATTCATCGATGCAATTCATGGTATGCTGAAAAGATTCTTCAGTTTCACGAGCAAGACCCAATCCTCTTTAATCAGATCATTCTATAAATGTAGAAAAATTACTGTAAGTGAAACAGCTAAAGCTATCACAGAATAATACTTTAAGCCGAATAAAACAACTTGCCTTGTAATTAGCTTTAAGAATATCAATTGATCTTCTTGAGATGCGGCTCACAAGTTCATCATCAACCTCAAAATGCCTGCCAAACATTCTCTGCTGCTCCTCGGGATTTGTACCAACTATCTGCAATTCCAGAAAGAAGTAACAAGGTTGAAAATTTTATGGAGACCATTCGCCAAGTGGACTTTTGTGCTAATGAATTATTCAACATCTTTATTGAAAGAACAGTCTAATACCTTAATGGCTACTGTCTGGCCTTTCTTAGCATAATCAACTGGCTTATGGTTATTCTCAATAGAAGCAATCCGTCCAATGTCAATAAAATTTTTATTCGGAACACAAATTGGAGTCCCAACCTGCAAAAATACACATAACAGCGCTTCTGCTTAGAATTTAAGAGCCTGCAAAGCTAATATCACCATAACTACTTTTCCATACCACACACCTAATTTTAGAATTCAACTTGTGGTCCAATCCAATCAATTCTCATAGCCACAACCAAAGTCCTAGACAAAATTTCCATATTTCCAAACAGGAGTACAGTAGTTTACAGGAAACAAATAATGTTTACTTGAGAAAGAATTAAGAAAAGAAATACAACGTACTGGATGCTAATGATTTTATTGATCTGGCAACAAAAAAGAGATTCAGAGACGCGAAAATAATTAATAATCAACACTACGTCGACTTCACGCCAGCCAAACCAAGCAGTTCTGAAGACCAAATATACTACTCCCAATGCCACAAGTAGTAAAAGGGAGAAGCACTACATCAGTTCTAACCATCCTTCATGGCACAACACAAACATCATGGAATTCCATTTTCCCAGGAAAATTTTCATTCAAGACCCATACTTACTCCATAACCTCAATACCATATATAAACAGCAGAAACCCAAGCTAAGATATCCCATATATTTGTCTGTGTTTGTGTTTCAATATTATCTACTCACACAGACATCAACGGCACACACAGACGCATATACAATTGCACAAGCGCAACCACGCGCACACCCCCACCCCCACACCCTCCTCCCAGCAGTTCCTCCCCGAAAATCAACCACTCATACAACGTCAAGTAAAACAATGCAATTGGTCATAGATAAATCACCAAAGTTCTAAATTCTAATATAATCACAGAACACTTTGAGAAAGTGCCTGCAAGTTTGATCATCTATCTGAAAGACATGTTAAAGAATGAACAGGACAGAAAATGTTACCACACATAATCCATCACATGCAAAGGGTGTTCAACCCTGAAATATATGACAATGCCATTCTTTCAAGAATTTCAACCCCCCAAAAAGAACCAAAACTATATGGCACAGATAAATTCACCAAAATTTTCATATAAATCACAGTGCACAAAGAGAAAGTTCCTGGGAAATCTGTAAGGAACTGGCTTTCTCAGATTTTATCTCAGATGCAAGCCCAAGTAAGAACATGATGCTATATGCGTATCTGCAAATAATAAGGGAAATTCTCTCTCAAATTCTCTATCTGGAATGGACGAGGATCAACATGCTAAAGATTTTACGTAGATATTATTTGAGTCCAGTGATTAGTGATTGTCCTCTATATCTTCTAACAAAAATATGTGTGCCTAAAACTAAATTATATACCTTGGCGATTCCTGCAAGAACATCAACTCCCAATACAATAGGATCCTTCTTGTTGAAAATGCAGTTTGGTAATATCTTAAGAAGACATGGAAAAACTGCCTCATCAGCGGCTTCCTTCCTTTTTTCCTCCTTGATACTGTCAATATATGCTTTGAATTGATCAAATAAGTGATAAATGATATCAGCAATGAAAATCTTCACCCCCAGTTCATCAGCCAGCTCCCGAGCCTCGGGTGTCACCCTCACATCAAATGCCAAGATAGTAGCATACTCCTTTTTCTTCTCAAGCATCACACTGGCCTTCATGACATCTTTTTTATGAACAGGACCTATGCCTATACCACTGACCGGAATCTTCACCGCATCGCTCTTCAAAAACTCCAGCAGTGCCTCTAGTGAGCCAAGTGTGGATGCTTGTACATAAACACCCTCACCAGTTTTGTCAATCCGACTCATGACTGACCGCATGTCTTCCATGGCTGCTTCCGTCACAGTTTCCAAATCATCACCAGGCCCTACAACATATAATCCAGTTCCAGCAATAGCATGCTCAAGTCCCTGCATGCAAGTAGGGGAAAATATTAGCAGTCCTATTCACAATGCCTCTCTTCATCTACATCTAGACTGGATTCTTGTTGCAGAATATAGGACATTAAACGAGAAAACAAAGTGTTCATAGCTACATCTTGCCCATGAAAAGCACCTGTGCAGTGATCTTGATACCCTGTGCAGCCTTAATTTCTTTGTGATGCAAGTACGTCCCCTGAAATAAGAAGGGCGAGAATAATCAACAGCAAGATACCAAATGCATTGCAAAAGTGCATTTGGAAAATTGACGGAGTTATCAAACCCAGAATCAAAAAAAATTTGTCATTCAAAAGCATTCAGTAAAATAACATGAGGCCTGATTTGTAAGCAATCCATACCATCACTTTGCATACATGCATATTTGACCTTATATTGCGTATACCAAAAACCCAAAATTGTACAAAAAGCCAGAAGAATATACATGATGATTGATGTCAAACTGTTTGCATAAATAAGTTCCATGCTAACCAATGAGTATGAACAAACAAATATCAATAAAACCAGCCCCAGTTCTCCACTGATGTGTAAGAATATAATGATCACTGAGAAATCCAAAGCCTTTATCATGAAAAGCTTTCAACACTTTGGAAGATAAATCCTTGCACGGTATAGGTAAAAGATTGAACATGTCATCACGTAAATGCAAAATGAGGGTACACTCATGGGTGGTAAAATGTAGAAGATGATGAGCATATAGAGTATAAGCACATGCATGATCCAAAAAATTTATTGATTTCAGAAACAAGTTGCCAAGAAACATAAAAGTTCATTGAAAAGAACTTGAACCCAACATTCGAGGAAATTACTTTGTATTTCAAATAAACAAAAAACTATTAGCCTAAAATTCATTTGCTAAGGGCGGTAAGCACGTTCTTGGCACCCTTGGTACAGCAGTCAGTTGTAGCGAAGTAACAAGATTAGACGATAGGAGCGAAGTAACATGCTTTGACGATATGAACTCATTACAAAGATACAAAGACATTGGTTGTGTTTGATTATCATATTTGAAGCAGAGCTTTTTGAAACAAAAAGTAATTTATGTTCCCTGCGTAAAAATATATTGAGAGTAATTCCAAACTTGAATTTTATAGTTATATCATATTTTCAAATGGTTTAGCCCCACTTTTACTTGAGGACAGTTTTATCATTTTTAGGCTTTTAGATACTGTTAAGTAATTATAATGATTCAATTCAAAAATATATGATACGAACAAGATATAGAGGGATAATGTTGTGTCTTTCACAATATCATATCAATATTTTAGCAACATTGAAAAATTGGTTAACCATTGTAGTTTCCCTCTTCTCAAGAAAACAGCTAATAGAGGACTTATAGCAGATGAGCTTCTGGATTTTTTTCTCTTCAGGATAAAAGGCTGGTCAAATTTTAGCAAACGCCTATCAAAGTGCTACAATGCATCCATAAGCCTTCTAGATCGACACACCGTATCACAAAACAGGCACATATGTAGTACTAGTTGAGTTCCAATTCAGGGTTGTCCCATGTCATAGGCTCATAATGCAATTGTTCTTTATGATTCTGCCCATATTTGGTTGAAACTAAATCTTTCATAGCACTCAAGCAGCCTATATTGTGATGAAACTTATCAATCTCATAGGATCTTGGGATAAGGAATCAAAAGAGTAAATAATGCTAAGATTCAACTATACTTCAATTGAATTGCAATCATCAAATGTGGCCACATTGTTAATGCTTCAAGTGAAACTAAACTCATTCTGATGCATCAAGGTCCACAAGTAATGTCCTGTGCTAGTAAATCATATACAATAGGCATCAAATACCGCCACATAGGTAGCTCTTAAAATCTAAACACTCATTCTAGGGCATCCAAGGACCACAAGTAATATCGTGTGCCAGTAAATCATATAGAGGAGAAAATAATACCTTCACTCGAAGTTCCTTCATTGGATGTGGAGTCAGTAAAGCTCGAATCGTTGCGACAATAGGTCCCTGGAATGGAAACACATTAATGAAAGGCATTAGAATTTGACATATTCTCAGTTGTCATGCAAAGATAGAATCTGCATGCTTGCCTGCATGCCACAAACAACTATTTGATCTCCTTCATGAAGCACACCATTAACTAACACCACATCGATTGTCGTCCCATGGCCTTCAATAACCTTGACCTCCAACACCGTACACTGGCAAAAAAATTCAACAACCAATCAAATAGATTGAGAATATTCTGAACATCCCAATTTGAAAAAGGAAAAGGAAAAACGTAGACACACCTTTACAACATCACTGAATGTGAGTTTCTCAACCATTGTTTTCTGAGTCCATTGAACCAATAATAATAACAAATCAGGGATTCCTTCTCCGCTGTAACATCATTAAATTATAGCACTAAGAAGTTGAACAAAAAAAGAAAAGCAAATAGAAACTAACTAAAAGATTTCCAGTCATACAAACCCAAACCAGTTGAAAAAAGCAGTCTAGGACATACCTAATCGCGCTTGTTGGTACAATACTGAAAGTTTCACCCATTTCTTTATTTTTGTAGTATAGTTCAGTATTTAGCCCTTTCATCTTGAACTGATATATAATCTGACAATCAAAAGGGAAAAAATGTATTTAACAATTAGGTAAATTTACAAAACTCGAAAGTAAAAAAGGTAGAATACACTAACATCTGAAAGCCTCCTATCAAATTCATTTTGCACATCTTTAGACTGTTGCTTCATTGCCTTAACAATGGGTGCATTGCGGCATGATTTCCACCCATACAGTCTGTCCACCTACAACGTTGGAAAAAAATAATTAATTAAAAAAAAGGGGCATAAACAGAGTAAGATCGAATGAAGAAGAAGATAATGCAACAGCTATAATATAGGCAATACCATAACATAAACCACACCTTATTCAATGCAACAATAAATTCTGTTTTTCTGCTTGTCAGAAGATCCAATGACTCTAAGGTCTGTGGCTCCAATCCATGCATTATGTCAACAACCAATATTGCAATATCACATAAACTTGAACCTCGGGATCGCAGATTGGTAAAAGACTCATGGCCAGGAGTATCAATAACCAACAAACCAGGCACTTTCAATTTTGCATCTGCTTTCAATTCCTTAGTTCTCTCCCGTATATTCTCTGCAGGAAAGTATGTCGCGCCAATTTGTTGGGTGATACCACCAGCCTCACCTTCCTGAACATTGGTGCCTCTAATACAATCCAGTAACTTGGTCTTACCTGTATCAACATGGCCCATTATGCAGCAAATTGGAGAACGAAGGTCTCCTTCACCCTGTTTGACAGCAGCATCTGAGGTTGATGCTTTATTTTTCTCAGCAACATCCATTCTCATAGGTTTGTCTGTAAATTCAATCTCAGGCTGATTTTTTCTATTTTCAGTATTCTGAGATTCAGCTAGCTGCAATGGAAGCACTCTCTTAGCTGCAACTGTTGGTTTGGCGCCCACTAAAGGGGCATAAAATGAAAAACAAAACACAAAATTAATTAGAAAAATAAAAGTGGGATGCAAAACAGAGAAGAAAAGGAGCAAGGGATATCCAAAAGATAACTACACATAAGACAACCAACCTCCATCCGACACAACTGATATACCATTCTTAATCTCTTTCTTCACTACAGGTTCTGGCTCAGAATCAACCTCTTCATCATCGAATGCACTCTTTACATTAAGATTGACATCATCCCAACTCTTTGCATCCCATTCTTCCTCATCATCGTCACCTTCTTCTATTCCATTATCCTCAACTGTATTGGGCACTTGCTGTTTGTCATCAACAACTAGTAACTCAACTTCTTCAAGCTTTTCTGTTTCTGCTCGATCCCGCTCAGCCACTGAGACCTGTAATTCTTTCTGTGTCTCCATATTTTCCTCTGCACTAACAGAAACAGCACCAGTTGCATGTTGGTTGGAAGGTTTAGGCTTCTTTGTATGATACTTGGGTCGTTTTGATGGTGCTCCTTCTTTGTCCGCACTGGGTAGAGGCATACCAGCATTAGCCAAAATCTGGTTCCTCATAGCCTCCAACCGACGAGCCTCTTCTTTCTGCTTCCCAGTTAAAAGCTTCCCCTCCAGCTTCTTCTTTAAGAGCTTCTCTTTCTCCCTTTCTTTCTTTCTTCGCCTTGCCTCTTCTGCGAGCCTCTCAAGTTCTTCCTGCCGGCGCTGTTCTTCTTCTTCCTTCCTCAACTTCTCCTCTTCTTCCCTCTTTTTTTTCTCTTCTGCTTCTTTTCTCCTTGCCATTGCCTCTTGCATGTCCCTCACGTGCTTTGGCAACTTTTTTTCTCCTGCTTTACTCTTTGCATCACTCTTTTTGTTTACTGTCATCTCGACTTTGACTTCTTCCAGCTTTTCTTCCCTTCCCTCTGCAGCTGCAGCGGCAGCGGCTGCTTTCTTTTCCTTCTCCTTCTCCTTTTTCTTTTTCTTCTTCTTTGCCACTGCCGATTCCACTGTTTCTTCCTCGCCTTCCTTCTCCCCTGCAGCATCACCAGAGAGTACCGGTTCAGCTGGGACCTGAGTCTTCTCCTCTTGAGGAGGCAGCTCAGAAGCATTCAATATGGGAGGCCCCTCACCAAGCTCTGCAAGAATTTTTTCTAGCTCATCTTCTTCTTGAGCAGTCTTTCCACTCTTCTTCTTCTTCTTTTTGTTCTTCGAAGTCTCTGGCACGAGTAGCGTCTTATTGACTGTATTATCAATAGGATCAACTTTGCTAGCAGCCATACTCAGTTGTTCAGGTTCACCCGAATGCAAAACATCACTCTCAATCTCAGCTTCATAACTCAATCTAGCAGAAACAGTATTGCCTTTCTTCTTAGAGGATTTCTTCTTACCTGAAAATGCAATTGCTGTTGCATCTTCATCCTCAAAAGTGTCATCACAAGTTTTAACAGATTCAGAAACAGTGACCTCTTCATCATTTTCCTCATCAACCAAATCTGCACTAAAGGGGGTAATGTTTTTCTTAGAAGACTTTGACGACCTCTTTTTCATACCTGAGAAGTTAATAGGTTGATCATCCTCGGATTCATCAACCTCCTTTTTTCCTTCATCATTTCCACCTCTATCATTAAGCCCATTAGCTACCGAGAACAAACTACCACCCCTTTTGCTGCCCTTGGATGACTTCTTCTTCCCTGTGAAAGCAATCACAGGCTCATCATCATCTTTATCGTCCTCAACTTTGTCAATCACCTCTCCCATATTGGCATCATCAATAGCATCAAAAGCTGATGCAGAAAACAGACTTCCACCACTCTTCATACCTTTCTTCTTAGATGCTTTCTTCTTACCCTTAAAGCTTGCCAAATGATCATCCTCTCCATCACTATCATTATCACCAGTTATTACAGAATCTTCAACATAACCACCCTCGTTACCACCATCATCATCATCTTCCACTCCAAGCAACCCAAAGTTCGACCCAGAAAGAACACTCTTATCCCCTCCCTTCTTAGGTTTTGACTTCTTTTTCCCCTTAATCATCATTTCTGATGCATCTTCATCATCCTCTACCTCCTTCTCTAACTCATATTCATCATGAGCTTGGGTCTGTGAAGCCTTTGAATTACCCTTTTTGCCTTTCTTTCCAGGATTAGAGACTTTCACCTCTTGAACTAGGGGCTCCTCTGACAATTCTGTGCCAATTGAATACTCATCATCATCAACCACCACCGCTTTCTTCTTCGATTTCCCACCTGCAGGGAGATTCTCGCTGTCCTGAGCAGTCGGCTTTTTTCGTCCCATCTGCAATCCTCGGATTTAATTCAACGAATTGGATTCCCTGAAAGCAAAACAACAACTCTCCTAAATCGTAGTAACATATCAAGGATACAAATAAGAAAACCACCGACGTATCCACACGTATAACTCCATAATCATAACCAGATCTATTTCGATTATACTATGCTATGAAAAATAACAAAAACTACATGAACTGAGATTGATATAGAACTTACTGGCTCCAAAAACCCTAGAAACTTCAAAGAAATCGTAGTCGTCTAATCCGGTTACTGCTACGTAAGAAAAAAACCAGATTAATCGTTGAAGCTTGACAGAGCACAATAGACAACCGATTCGATAACCGAAGACTAGTTTTGATTGCTTAATCGACCTGAAACCCGATTTCTACGATTATAGACAAGAAGCAGCGGAGATACTGCCAGGGTTTTCCGTTCACAGTGAGAAATACGCAGCAAAGTATCAGACAACACGCATTCTAGTACTCTACCATTCTAGGCATAAATGTATGGGCCGGGTCAGAGGGATATCGTTTTTCCTGACTTCTGTTTTTTTTTCTTTGGGCCTCAAATATCTTTTGGATTTCAGTCCACAGATTTATATATTTAACGAAAAGTTTAGGCCCAATCAGTCAGATTATTTCTAGGTAGTGTTTAGCATATAATTTTGCCTCTAGCATATAATTTGGCATGTATGTTGAGCTTATATGTTGTTGAAATATTGGCATGTATGTTGTTTCAAATGTTGTGAGTGTTTGATTAATTTTTCAAAGAAAAATATGTATGTTGTTTTAAATGTTGTTGAAATATTGGCATGTATGTTGTTTCAAATGTTGTGAGTGTTTGATTAATTTTTCAAAGAAAAATATGTATGTTGTTTTAAATGTTGTGGCTAATTACATGCAGAGATAGTAGCACCAATTAATCGAAAATGATTTTTATATATTTTATAAATCAAATTTACATTTTAATATAACTATTACATTTTTAAAAATATTAACATATTTCTATATTTTTTATACAACTATTGTAAAAAAAATTATTAATATTTAACATATTGTTACATTTTTATACAACTATTTGATCGATCAAATATTTACACATTAAGGAATATCTTGTTTTGGTATTAATTTGTTCCTTTTAATGAGTGATTGGAGCTTCGATATTACTAAATTCTATTGTGTTTCAATTGTTAGGTGTGAAAACAAATCAATACGAAAGATGCTGAAAACTAGTGAAAACGTTAATAGGAGTTGTAGATCGATCGACAGTATTTGCGAATCAATCAACAATTGGCAGATGCACAAATTTTATTTTGGAAAGCTACTAAAATTCATCCAAAACAAGTGGGGCCAAGGGGAAACGACAAGACTTCAAGTTTATAATATTACTAGGATTGGGAGATGTATAAAAGGCTTGGAGGATGCATTTATTTGGAACTTTTAGACCTAGCCACAATTCCAATCTTTGGGTTTCCATCAAGCACTGAAGAGGAGAGAGAGGCTGATTTATTCCGAAATTTCTAGAACCATGAATGATTCTACCATTATTTTTGTTTGTCTTAGTATTATGAGGAACTAATCCTCTGCTAGGGCTCTAATGTAGCCTAGTCATGATCATTCAATGAATATGGTGTATGCTAATCAATGATTATTATTCTTTGTTTGAATGTCTATTAGTGTGTTTAATGGTTTTTGAATATTTATCCAATATTTGAATGACTTAATGCTAAACATAAGATTAGAAGGAGATTGTTTAGAATTTCTTCTTACAATGGATACCGTAGGTTTGATGAACCATATGAATATAGGGGCGTTGCCTACGTAGTTGTTACATGATTTTCCATAGAATTTAATGGATTTTTATTATCTAAATCTGATTGTTAGGGATAACAGGGGTTGGTGATAAGAATACCTTTTATATAATCAGGAATGGAGTATTGAATATGTTAGGGAAAATCGACCATCAACATGGATAATAATTGGGATTAACATGCCAAATGATTTGGTTGAGATTGGTGATTGTGAAATTAGATGTCCTAGTGCTTAATTAATTACTTTTATGTTTGTTATTTCCTTGCTATTTAGTTTAATCAACTTCTCAATATTCGATTGTTCAAATAGTATTAGGGTTAATTAATTTGGTTATTCATTGGCAATTCATTCAATCCTCGTGGGTTCGACACTTTATTTTTCGTTATATTACTTGTGCTATTTGTGCGCTTGCAATTTATCTTATCACTATTCTAAACTTTGTAATAATGTTTAACTTATTTTTACAATAATATTCTAACATATTTATATATTTTTATATAACTATTCTCAAATTTTTAATAATATTAACATGTCTTTCCATTTTTTATATAAATATTTTTAAAATTATTAACAATATTTCGAGCATTTTTATCTAAATATTTTAAAAAAATTACAACGTGTTTGTAGGGTTCCATACATAAGGATAGTTTGTGCAATAGTTAATTGATTGGGGACAGTATAATCATTTACTACTTTAATTGTTGTTGAAATGCTATAAAATGACAATTTCAGAAAATGGATAAAAAAATGTTGAATATTATGCTGAATGTTCAATTGGTGTTTGATTATGTAACAAAATCGTAACCAATATCAGTACGAATGACATAACAATATTGTTGTTGGTGGTAATATTATTAATAATGTTTGTACTATTTTTTATTTTGATATTTTTGATGGTAATGTTGTTGTTTCAAAACTCGATATTGTTACTGACAATGATATTGTTAATGATGTTGATACTGTTTCTAAATTTAATATTTATTGTTGGTAATGATATTGTTACAAAACTTGATAGTGTTATTAGTAATGATACTTTTAATGATATTGATATTATTTCTAATTTTGATATTGTTGTTGTTAATTGAATTGTTACAAAACTTGATAGTATTATTGATAATGATATTGTTAATAGTATCTAATTCATTAACAATATCAAATTTACAAACAGTTTCAAATTTATTAACAACATCAAATTCACAAACAATATCTAGTTCACAGACTGTATCCAATTCACAGACAGTAGTAACCATATTTTCAAAACAAGAATCATGGCAGTAGCCACAACTGCAAAGAATTCACAAATAGTACCAAAACAGATAATATCAAATTCCTTAACAATTACAAATTTATAGTTTTTGAAACACAAATGGAGCCTAAAATTAGTTTGACCACTGCTTGCCTTATATACAAAATTTAATATTTTCTCACTTCATTTGATTGCTTAACTAACTTGTTTGATTCTTACATTTTTAGTTTGTAGAAGGTTATTTTGTAATGAGTTTATGTAGTTTTGTTTTGAGAAATTTGAATTTGGTGTGTGGTCATCAAGAATAGAGTAAGTCATAAATGATCATACTTTGTATTTTTTCTCTATGTATAAACTTTGACATTCAGTTATAAAAGTTGCTTATTTTTCTTTTGAATCCACACTTTGCCTAGAATCATGTTATAGGAAAAATCTAGACCCAATATTACGACTCTTATGGGAGAGAGAGGAGAAAAATTACATTTATACTGGGTAAGTTCTTTTTATTTATGTGAATTGTTATTTTTATCATGAATTCACTAGCCCAAAAATATTGTTGTTGGATGATTAGTCCAGAAGGCATTTCACAATTTGAAAAACTTAATAGTACTTTTTAGTTGCATTTTATGCTCCATTTCATGCTTCGAGTACCGTTTCTTTAAAATTTCTTCTCATAGGCACACATCAACATTTTCATACTTTTAGAAGTACACAAATGTTAAAGATTGTTCATTGGGTCAGATATTTATTTAACATTTTGAGTAACTTATTTCCTATGATTAATCGTTGATCATGTGATACTTTTTAAACTTTGTTGGAGGTAATTGCGGTCGTATCTAGAAGGCGAGTTAATGCTATAAATGTTTAAAAAGATGTTGACCAAAATCCGTTTTGTAAACCATCTATTACACAATCTCACTCATTATGAAGGTTTTTATAGAAATATGGACTCGCAATGATAGAAAAATATAGTTGTACAAAAATATTTTTTGGTCTCTTTTATGTATTTTTTATTTTTTTATCAAGATACTTTTGATATTTTTTATTTGTATCAGTGATAATATATATCTATATATATTTGTTGTAAGATATATGAACTTTAGTGTGAATGTATTCAAGACTTTTCTAGAGAACTTCAACCTAAAAATAATATTTGATTGCCAGTGTAACTTCATTAACTCATGCCATCAACGACCAATCATGCTTCAAAATGTAGTATGAAAGTTTTGAGCAGGATATGTTTTTGATTTCCAATGGTTTTCCACAGATTTCAAAATTACTCACTTTGTTCACACAACTTTAATTTACCAAAAGTTGTAACTTCCTTTTGGCAACACAAAACAGACGCCCTTGTTTCATTTTGCAGGAAAGAAGTTAAATATATAATTTATATTTTTAATGAACGTAGTTGCTTTCCAATTAGGCAAAATTTTCTTTATTAACTTCTTGGTATCCTCCAAAAGTAGGACAACAATTGAATTTACATAGGCTATATACATGATTTACCAAGTAGGAGAAAAGAACTCTCTTTAAGTCTATATATAAACATGACCAATGTTAGTTTAATGTTCATACTATATATTACGATAATAATGATTGAGTTAACAATATCAATGATAAGAGTTGTTCTTGGGTCACTTTTCACCATTTTGTCAAACTTCCAATTCAATGAAATAGTAACATTAAACTAACATTGACCATGTTTATACAAACATTTACCACGTTTAAATAATTAAATAAATATGTCACATTTATAAATTGTCATTACAGGTAGGTTGGCAAATAAGCTTGTTTCTCAAGAGAAAGACATTATTGTAAACAAAAAGTCGATCAAAATAGATTCAACCGTAAGCTTTTAGGATGAGAGAGTAATTTTCGTTGATAGACAAGCATCCTGTAATAATATTACTAATCGTACTTCAACGATTCAATCGTACTCACTCTAACTCCTCTATTTCACCAGCCCATGCAGCTCAAAACTCATTTGAGTCCATACAAAAATCAATAGTAAATCCTCCTCAAGCTTCCATCATACATTTTCAAGCTTGATTGGTCACTGATGACACGAGTTAAGGAAGTTACACTAGGCAATGAGCATTATTTTTAGGCTGAAGTTCTCTAGGAAAATCTTGAGTACATTCATGCTAAAGTTCATACAGCTTACAACATATATGTATAACTAATACAAGGAAAAAGATCAGAAGTCTTTAGATAAAGACATAACAAAATACATAAGAGAGACAAACAACTATATTTATGTACATCTCAATTCTCCATCATTATGAATCTATATTTATGTAAAAACCCATAATGGGTGAGATGTCTAATAAGTGCAAAACAATATACAAAATATAGACACTAATGAATAATTGATGACTTAAGTGATAATTTGACACATTTATTTGATAAATAATAGGGCATTATACCAATAGGTCCCTCCTTGTAAATTTATACACCATAAAGTCCATAACCTAATCAAATATACTAATAGATCCATAGAATTTACTTACTTTATCTAAAATACCCTTCATCAATTTAAAAAAACTAAATCATCCTAAAAAATTCTTCTCTCGCCTCTCGCCTCTCCCCGTCCCCTCTCATCTCTAACTGATGATTTTTATTTATTTATTTATGATGGTCATCAGGTATCATTTTAATTTTTTTTTTCTAATTTGGCAAGATACACATAAGAACAAAATGTTGTACATAAAACAAGTGATTTTGTCACGTGTCGGTCTCTTCGGCTTGGTTCATTAGCATTTTTTGTGTTTTTACTAATGCAAAATAATCAGGATAAGTGAGAGAAGTTTTAAAATTTTAAAAATTGAGTTTAATGACAAATTTATTAGTTTCATTGATTTTTTCTAAAACCATAATAGATACCATATATATAAACAATTTTAGCCATTGATTTTTAAGTTTATCTTCAAAACTAAAAAATTTAGGAAGATCTAAGGTCTAATTTACTTTTAACTTAAGGTTCATATTTGTGATAAAGTTTTTAAAAATAATTTAGCTATTTTCCAAAAAATTGCATGATAAAATACATATTATTCATTAACTTTCAAGAAATATTATAATTATTTGATGCATAAAAAATGATACATTGGGCCCAAGTCCAAAGATTTGACATTTAAAAATAGTGTTTTCCTTCAAAAGAGAGAAAGAAATAAAGAAAATTAGATTAGTGGTGGAGATTTGTTAACAATTCCACACCATATTATCTAAACATTGTTTTTTCCTAGTATAGACAACAAAATAAGGAAAAATAATTAAAATGAGTATGCATTATATTATTTAGAGTTCTCTATCTTAAGTAATTGTTATAGTAGTTCCATACATTTAGTTAATAAACCAACTTTGAGACGAATTTATGATTTGATTTGTCACATTTGTTCAATAAAAACAAGCCCATAGATAAGTTCTTTTAACATCGATCACATATATTAACACTAATTCCTTGGGCGTTGATCTCATTTATATACTGAAATTAAATTTTAATTTTTTAATATATTTTGATAATTATACTGTGATTTTTTAGTAAATTTTAAGAACTATACAATAATTTGATAATTATACTCAAAATTTTCAATATATTTTATGTATTTATAACAAGTTGTTTTGATTATCAATCATATTCTCTTATCATCGGAGAATGTTAAGTCAAATTAAAATACATTCAAAACAAAATACAAGTCCAAATATTTGGACCAAAAATTCGACCTCGATCAAAAATCTTTTTTGGACTAGAAATAGTGATTTGGCCCATCAATTATTTTGATAAAGCCTTTGCAAAAAAAAAAGTTTTACAAATTAGACCTTTTGGATAAAATTGAACTAGGACTCAAATATATTTACCTCTCAATTGCTCTCATAATTTCCAAACAAACGTGTATCTAGTTATCTACTACTCGTATCACCATTTTACATGTGATAGTGTCGAAAATTAATAACCAAAAGCTCGAAAGCTATCTCTCCAATATATTTTAGTTTTGAAGCAATGTTAATACAATAGTGCTAATATATTTGTTCATGAGACAGCGAGCCTATAACCACGAACCTTGACCTCCTTTATCTGATGCCGTTCCACTATGATCAAATATTTTATGTCATTTTTCATTAATCCATTATAAAATTGAACTACAACAATAAAATAAGAAAGAGAAACTAAATTCTTATTTACATTCTCTCCAAATTTTTGCTAAACATTTTTTTCTTCTTTCCCCACCTTAAGCTTTGAACTGACAATTGCACGCTCTGTAAGGCTTGCTACTTTAGAGTAATTTTTTAGGGTCAATTATTTCTATCGAATTAATCTTATTGTTTTGTATTTTGGGTATATTTGCGGTTGTATTAATTGTTGAAGAATATTTTAGGTCAGCTTGGTCACAAGATTATTTTCAAGGACCTATCAAACATTAAGCCTAAATAATATGATTAATTATTTTATTAGTTTTAGGCATTTTGTAGGTCCAAAATTCATGTTTTAATCAAGCTCACTTACATTCAATCTGTAACGTCCCAACCCACGAAACCCTAATTCACGAGCTCGTATACCAGAACGCTACTCCTACTATCCCACTTGTCTACACCTTGAGCCTAGTTATTACACATAAAGATAACTTCTAACAATTCATACCTAAATATAAATTATATTCAATGAACAACAATAATGATTAATTTTTAAAAAATATCAATTAATCATCTATTAATAATCATACTGAATAGCATATAGTTTTACCACTTTCACAATCTTACAGTCACAATCGAAATAAAAACTATAATAAATGTCTCTTTATCTAATTTTGTGGATAATTGCTTATATAAAGAACTCCAAAGCTTCGACCTACCATGCATAACATAAATTACACAATCATTTATTCAAGTTATCTATTTACTGCTTCTATTACATGAGCATCCTCATTGTGGATCAATGATATCACCATCAATAGCCCAATCAGCATATTCAGTAGAGACATCATTTCCTGCATTACGAAACGTAGTGAGTCAATGTCCAGCAAATAATATTTATGCATGAATGCACGTGAACATCATCATTAGAAAACAATCAGCGTTTAAATCATTTTTCTAGTACTTGAACCTTAACCTAGATAAAACTACTACAGAGCAACCGGTCGGGATTTCTATCTAATGCCCTACCATAGAACACATTTCAGTTGACATTCGTATCCTTTATTTTTTTTCCTTTTATTTTTCTTTTCATTTAACAGTACTCATAAACATTTCTCTTTTTAGTACACCCTCCCTGTAGCAGTAATACCTGGTTTGTAAAAATATTTACATAAATATGCATGTCAGGCCTCATGTGGAGCAAACCATAGACAGTACCTCAATAAATTATCACTTGTCAGTTCACAGTTCACAAATATCCAAATCATCACAAATTTGGTCTCATGAAAACATCAAAATCAATACAACCATTATTATGTATAAACAAATAGACATTACAATCGATACAAATATTATCACATGAAATTCACAGATCACAAAGTTTCGTAACACAGTTGGATATTACTTACCTTAGTGTGCCTCAGCGAATCCCGATAATTCACTAGAAAAGTATGTTCTTGAAATCCATAGTATTCCCACATCTATTAATATTTATTTAAATAAATTTAGCCTAATTAATTAATGGTCAAACTGTCTTGTCAAATTGCATAGGTCAAATGGTACAATGGTCAACCGGATCACCTTGACCCGATCACTAGGGTCACGGGTTCAACGACCCATTTTTCTCAACTATCGGTAAATGCATGGTGGTGTTCACGACCAACCTCGGTGGGTAGGAAACGAGATGGTGAGTGTACTGGTGGCAATAGGTACCTGAATGGTGGTCGGACGAGTTGGAATCGCAACTCAAAATCCACGGTCACCACGCGATTCAACTCTTTCGTTGACGGTCTTCCACTCCTGTCCGAATCCGGTGGCGTTGGCTTCCTTGCTTTATGCTCGTTCTTTTCATGCCTATCCGATCTCCAGTCGTCAAAGTTTAGAAAATCGTATCTTCCGTCGCCGCCGCCCCCTCTCCTCCTTCACCAACTATCCATTCCAGTGCTAGGGTTCACGATTTCTGTGCATATTTTCTTTTATATTCAATTATTTCTTTTCCTATTTGGACACTTATGCCCCTTAACCTTTCTGCTTGTTCCCTATTTTCCCTGACGTTATTTACAAAACTATCATCCCCTATTTAACCCTTGACCATTTTTAATCTAACTTCTAAAATATTTTACAAGTCAAATTTCCAAAATTCTTAATAAATTTATCTCAATTTCCATTATGGCAATTCCTTCGTCCATAGGATGTAGCTCCTATTAATCATCTATCTATTCACCTTTGAAACTAGCATTAATTATTTATCGTATCATTTTTGCCCTATTAGATAAGCTATTTACTAACTCGGGATACTGTAACCGCAAAATTTATGACGTTGCCATTGTATCTGTCATAACTTCTCTATTATAATTTCTAATTCCGAAATTCATAGTAATTTCATTTTAACCCCAATTACAATCTTGCATAATTTGTTTTTCCTTATATAATTCATTAAAAATATTCTAATCCAATTTACGTCACCTGTAACCTCCCCACATCACACATGACATCACCTACGACACACATGACGTCACCTATCTTACTTTATCTACCACATAAGGTTGTTCGAAGGTTCGGGGTGTTCCACAATCCAAGTCCAGCCCATGTGAAGTTCAACTCACCTATTAGGCCCATTAGCCAAGCCTGAACTCACCATTCCATAGCCCATGTGAAGCTCTTGGTAATACCATAAATGATGAACCATTTATGAAGCCCAATGCAATTTCATTTGTCAAAAATCCCACCTTTGTCTAAATAAAATAACAATGTTGTCATTGCTTATGTCTAACACTCTCCAAAGTCATAGTCATCTTCTTCATACAACTATTTTCTAAATAGTAAGACTAAATCAATCACCACCACCACCACTAGCATTTGAAGAGGAAATACTTCTTTATAATTCACCACCATGAGTAGGCCTTCAAGTCCATTTCAATCCAAGCAGATCAACGCACTTGATGCAAGATTGAAAGAATTCCAAACTAATCTTGTAGTCATGCAACGTACTAAAATCTTGAATACAATGGAGTCCATCATTCATTCCCTCATGATGAAAGGAGTGGACAAGTTATTTCCTAAAACTGACAAAGTGAAAGATAAAAGTTTCTGAACTCGGGGGCATAATTCTAGATCGCAAGATTCTATCTATGGTCAGAATCAACATAAAGAGTTAAGGTACACCGCACCTCACAAAAGAGATGAAAACATACCATCTACTGTCAAGATCGTTATTGGACGTCCACCAATCACAGGTCTTTGCCCATACTAATAAGAATAACTCTCCTACAATCGGGAACTCCTAGGTTTCCCACTAGTTAAACTCCATTTGTTGATGTTGATGCAGTCAAGAATGTCATCCAAGAACTTTATGGACTTGGTCTCGAATAGGTTGGACTTCCTGAATATCATAAACCATATATGAAGTTCATTAATTGGGAGAATCCATACCCTG
This sequence comes from Euonymus europaeus, assembly GCA_963580455.1. NCBI lineage: Eukaryota > Viridiplantae > Streptophyta > Magnoliopsida > Celastrales > Celastraceae > Euonymus > Euonymus europaeus. Next base: position 7,634,388 of record OY756961.1, on the reverse strand, counting down.
AGGCTCCGTTTGGGACGTCGTTTAGGATAGTATAATATTATTATCTAGTGTATAAGTTAATCATTGTATAAGTATCCAGTGTTTGGAAAAAAATATGGTATTAAACTTGTATGGTATATGTCTTATATAATACAATGTTTGATTTATTGTTAGACAAAATGATAGTATAATATTTGTGATAATATGTTTAAATTACCCCCAGCTAAAACAATAATCTTCATAATTATCTTATTTTTAACAGTATTTTTATGATAATCTAATGATAAAAAATTAGTAACTTTCGTACTTAAATAAAATCGTATTAAAGGCACGTCAATGACTTTAGACAAAATAATTGTGCAACTAAAAACGCGCTTAATAATAAAAAAAATTTACCTCTATTTTCTTCCTTTTAGCTAAGAATAAATGTTATTCTGGAATGAAAAAATAAATTAGGTGTTTAATTCAAGAGAAAAAAAAATCAAAGAGGGTTGAAGAGAGAGGGATAACCTTTATAGGTGTTGTTATCCTTATAGGGTTTAATTAGTTTTTCTTTTACAATATATATAGTAAAAATGATGGTGTTTTTTGTCATTTGACATATTATCTCTTATACTAAGCGTTCCGTATAAAATGAAAACGAGTTGGAGGTGTTTTAATATTATATGGTTTGGAGCGTATAAGAGACCCTTTTACATAAAACTATACTATCCTGACTTTTTTTTTAAAAACGTCCAAACACCGGATAATATCATTAAAGGATAATTTTATACTATACGGAGTCCTTATCCCCTACTCCAAATGGAGCCTGAGGGTTTAGAGTTCACCTTATTTTTGGGAAAAGAGATGCATTCTATATTAGAGCACAATGTATGCTTTACTGTCCAGTGTAGTGAGTTGGCTGACTTTGAGAACTTTGATAATTTTATACTATGTTTATTTCAAAACTCATTGACAGGACTAACATTCACTTGGTTCTTGATGTTACCAAGAAATTCTATTGGTTCTTGGAGGGAAAAGAAGAGGACTTTTCATACATAATTATTCAGTGTTGAGCCACAAATTTGCATTATTAAACGGTCTATGCTATCATAGTAGCCTGGAGAAAGTTCAGAAGCATTCTTATTAAGATGGCTCAACGATATCCTCATATTGAGCTTTATAAAAAGTTTCAAGGTATGAAATTTTGAGACTTCAATGAACTTGCAGCTAAAGTAGTAGAATATGAAGATCTACTCAAAGAAGAGTCTCAGAGAAGAAAAGATTCAACAGACACACTATTAAGAAATGCAACATGACGTAGAGACTGTTGAGGTAGTTAAGAATGTAGGACCATACACATGTCCATCCTTAAACAAGCCTAAAGATGGAACAAAGAAACCAACCAACAAAGGGCCAGTATAGACTTTTGATATGACTAAGATCGAAAAGATTTTTGACTTCTTACATGTGGAGAAATTCTTATCATTTCCTATCGGTGTCAAAATACCAGCTAAAGAGAAGTTGAAAGGCAAATAATAATGTAAGTATTATAATCTTTGGTCACATTACACTATTAATTATTGGGGTTTGCAAAACATGATTAAGGAAATATCAAGAAGAGAACCATCAGATTTCCTAATAAGGAAACCATGCTGATAGAAGAAGAGTATTCATTTCCACCAGTGGCTACAATCAATGCAATCAAGGCTGATTTGAAGAGTTTGTTGAATAAAAAATACTATGAATAGGAGATCAACCAGTTAAGAATTCAGATGTTAGAATGGAGGCCAAAAAACCCTAATGATATGATGGATATCCAGATTTTGCCGAGATAGAATCAACGGTCAAGAAATGAAAGGTTGAATCACATGCCTCATAAACCAAGGTATGTCATACCTTATCTAGTTGATTATGACAAAAATTGGCATCGAGGGTAATATCGGAAGTTTCCTTTGCCATTGACCCAAGCACAAAAGCGTAGACTCTAGAGGCAAGATCTTATTGACATGTATAAAGATACGTCCTTAAGAGAGATAAAGGATGAAAATCATCATTACAGATGATCAAAGCCACATCATCTAGAACGTTACTATCATAAATCAAAAGGAATCCAACATTCAATGGGATGGGAGACCGATCAAGAACTACCCAGGTATTTAAAAAGGGTGGAATATCAGGCTCCTTTAATTGAATTTATCTAGATGGTCTAGAGAGATATCCCGACAAATGAGCAACCAAGGATGCTAAAACAGTGAATACCTCATCTACTGAGATTAGTACCAATTTTGGTTGTTTCATGGAATAAACTATTTCAGTTATATATCAGTGTAATGCGATCATACTGCCACCCGTATATTAAGCATTTGAGTTTTTTAGTCAAAACAGAAGTAGAAGAACATCGTAGCACAATCATCGTCCAAACCGTTGATGAGGATAGACTTAAAAAGATGATATTCGATATACCTTCCTATACCATTACTCAACTCATCCCCCAAGTATACATTCATGTACAGATGAATAACTGCTATATTAATAAGGTATTGGTGGACAATGGGCCAATAGTAAACACAATGTTGGTCTTGGTATTGAACTTTCTTGATCTGATAGAAGATGATCTAATCCCAACAGATGTCACAATGGTGGGATTCACGGGAGAAGTCACTAAGGTAAAAAGAGTGCTGTCGGTTTAGCTGATCGTACATAGTAAGACTTCCTTGATTGAATTCTTTGTCATTAATTCTCATGCTAGATATCATATTTTACTAGATAGGGACTAGATTCACACCAACTGGTGTGTATCGTCCTCTTTGCATCAACTCTTGCTATTTTGGAGGGACAACGATGTAGAGATGGTATGGGCTAACATGAGGTCATTCAAACTAATTCAAATAATGTAGAAGCTATATAATTTAATGAAGACATGAGGCCAATTAAGTTCTTTGGCCATACCAATGAGAAAATTAAAAGTATTTATCTACATTCAAGAAATAGTTCAACTTACATGTCAACCTCCAATCCTATCGTCGAAAAGGTCCCATGAAGCCCCTATCTCCAACGTAAAAAAGGGTGGTGTTGGCTACAATTAGGAAAGCTCATATGTAGGCCGCACTAGATAGACTATTAGGAGATAAAAAATGGGAACAAAATGGAGTAGAAATGATCTTTTAAGAAGAGAAAGAGTTTGAACTTGAAGGTGAGGAAATTTAGATTGAGGATCTAAAGAAAGCACCACTAAAGCTAGATGATATGAAAGTTGAAGCTAAAGATCCACCAGAGGAGGTTAACCTGGGAACGAAAGATCCACAACCTACCTACATCAACAAACATCTAGACTACAATATCAAGGTACAATTGATTAAGTTGTTAAAAGAGTACCAAGATTATTTTGCCTGGAATTACAACAAGATGCCAGGATTAAACCAAAAGTTAGTGCAACACCAACTTCCAATCAAACTTGATTACAAAGCGGTTAAGCAAGCTTCAAGAAGAATGTTAATAGAAGTGGAGTTGAGGGTCAATGAGAAAATTTTGAAGCTATTTAAGACTGGCTTCATACGACCAGTACGGTATATAGAGTGACTTTCTAGCATCGTGCCAGTGGTCAAGAAGAATGATAAGATTCATGTATGTGTTGATTTCAGGGATGTAAATACAGCCACTCCGAAAGATGTCTATGTGATGTCGATAGCAGACATGCTGATTGATGATGCATCACAGAATGAAGTATTGTCTATGATGGATGAGTATCGTTACAATCGGATCTTCATTGCACAAGAAGATATTTCAAAGATTGTGTTCAGGTGTTCAAAAGCTCTGGGAATCTTTGAATGGATCATAATGTCATTCAGTCTTAAGAATGTATGGGTGACCTACCAAAGAGCGATGAATGCTATATTCCACGACATGATCAAATACTTTCTAGAGGTGTACATAGATGATATAGTCATAAAATCCAAGAAGGTTGTTGATCATATTGCACACTTATAAAAAAGTTTTAACAGAATAAGGTAGCACCAGCTGAAACTCAATCTGCTCAAACGTGCATTTGGAGTGAAGGCTAGTAACTCTAGGCTTTCTGATTCATCAAAGAGGCATGAGGGTAATCATGAATGCAGCTACATTTTCTCTATCAAAAATAATAAGGAGCTGCAACATTTTCTCTATCAAGTAAACTATCTAAGACGATTCATATCTAACCTAGTAGAAAAATAAAAGAGTTTTCAGATTTGTTGAAACTCAAGAACGAGTCAGAATTCATATGAGAGTCTAGACACGAAGGGAATTGGGAAGCAAATGCATTGGCCCAAACCGCATCCGAATTGCAGATGTCAACAAATCTTACCCACAAGATCATTCTAGTGGGGAAGTGCCAACACCCTTCAATCAAAGAGAGATGAATGCCGATAGAGGTGCTAATCATGGATAATTGGTAGCTTATTGAAGGCAGTCGATTATGGAGTATTTGAAGAATCAAAATCTCAAAATACCTAGAACGATATGCTGGTATACTCTTATGATGTCTTAATTTCATAAATAACATGAAAATGTTAAGATAAGTGCATGAGAGATTGTGTGGAGCACAACAAGCAAGAATTAAGATGTGTTGGCCGATAAGAAGGCATGGTTATTTATGGCCTATGATCTTGAGAGACTGCATCAAATATGCTAGGGATGTAAGCAGTGAGCAGTGTTAACGATTTCGAAGCATTCAAAGGATCCTTGCTATTGAAATTCACTCGATTGTCAAGCCATGACATTTTTGGAGTTAGGCGAACAACACAATTGATAAGATCCACCCAACTTCCTCTAAAAATCATGATTTTCTCCTAGTTGTAACAAACCATTTCACAAAATGGGTGGATGCTGTTCTAAAGAAGAAGGTGAAAACAAAGTGTTATATGGAGTTTGTTAAAGAACACTTGATATATTGCTTTGGATCCCAGAATTCATCAAAAACTGACTAAGGCAAAATTACAAAAAATTGTTAATTATTAAAAGGGATAAGGCTAGAAAGGAAAGCCTCTGTGTTTTAGGAAAAGGATCAATTAAGCCCTTATAATTTTTTTCTTCTTCTGAACTAGACAGGCCTCTGTACTTTGAACTTCAGGTCACGGTAGCCTTTCTAGCCTAGAAAATATATATGAGCCTAATCGACCATTTTTGTAAAATACAAAAGCTTTTCCAGCCCTTTATCCCTTATTACAATTGCATTAGGCTAAACACATGGTTTTCCAGATTTCGTTAAAACTGTTTCTGAATCCCAGCATTCAACCACTTTACAATGGTTATGAACTGAAAACTGGCAAGGTTCACTTGCAGGAATATTGTACTGTCACACAAATACCACGACGTACAGCCACCACATTCCACATAAACCACTTGAAAAATGATCAAAATTATCTAGCCATCGTCAGAAATTGAATATCGCACTGAATGCAGTTCATAGCACCATTACTAAAGGCTTCAAAGCTTGAGGGCAACCTTAATTCTCACTCCAAACAACACAGTACGAACAAGAACTGCAAATGCCGTCCATGAACACATAGTTTCCGAAATCCTTCCCTCAATATCAGTAGCTCTGCAAACATGAAAACTGAATTTTGCTTCTACTCTCTAAAGGCAGCCATCTCCGATCAATTTTAAATACCAGTTTGCAAAACTAAAAATTATGAGACTCAAATTGTCATTTTCTTTCAATCATCAAATTGGAAACTTGCCCTTTCCTCCAACCAAGCTTGAATACCATTTGATATTCTTGCCTCATAACTTAATCTATAATGGAACATAGTGATTGCATAGCAGATCAGATACCTACATCACATAGAGCAAAAGCAGAATAATAGTAATTAGTAACTTGCTGCTCCAAGATTGAATATTTTGAAACAAGAGAGAAAATAAAATTCAAACACATAGTCAAACAGAACATACAGTTGACTGCTGCATATATTAGTCGACAATCTGCAAATTACATAAACATAGAACTTTGAAAGCTCTTAGTAAAGATCTTCACAGATTAAATATTACTTCAGTATAGACATGATAACTATGATATTCATCTCCATAGTATTGCCAGTGATGTGGGCACTCATGTTATTTGCCAGTATTCTGGAGAACATAGGGGAGAGCATAAATTCAAGCTCACTGCTAAATTTGGCTAAATTCTACCGACACTCCTTGAAACAATCATCCTAGGGAATCTTAAATAGCTTCCTATAATGTGTTAGGCTCATATCAAAATGGTACCAAAGAAAGAGAGCCCAGGCGGAACAGCAAGAGACAGATGGCGCTTAATTATTGGAGGAGATATGTTCTAATATCATTTTATGTTATGTTTTCCTTTTGGGTTAAGTTGGGACTAGCGTGGGTTGGAGGAAATTATTTTATCTAGGGTTCTTCCCTTTTGTATTGGAGGCTGCTTGCTCCTCGAACTGCTAGCAACATATTGGAAACTGTGTATTTTTAGAAGATCTTAATCTTTATGTAGATTTTCCCCCCCATAAATAGTAATATTAAATAAACTTTAAACCTCCCTCTCCCCTTCCTTCTCTCTTCTACTTTCATAAGTTGCCACTTTACTATGAACTACCAGGCAAGGGTACACAGCTCCCACTATTTAAGTATCCATGCACTATTCCAGTACAAACTAGTTTGAAATATCTTCACAATAATCATGAAGACTTTTACAATACGAGACACGTTCGAGCATCCAAGTCTAGGATTTTACATACAAAGTTTGGAGGGAAAATATTTAATCTTTTTCTTTCTTTATTTTTTTGACTGACAAGAGAAACACTTGAAAAAATACCACAATCTTTTTTGTTCATATAGGATTTAAAATTCAAAATCCCGGCATCAAACCAGATGGAATATCGAATTAAATTGGAAACCAGATGGAATATAACATTTATAATGTGTTGGTCTCGGTTGGATAACTCAGACAAATTTGTAGCACAATCTTTTACATACCGATTTTCAGCAAGATGATCCAGAAGATAGACAGTTGTATGTGCCGACATTTCCTTCTGTATAATGATGAGTTTCAGAGAAAGTCCTCCTATGAAAATTTTGCTAGTCACATTACGGTAATGGTGTAAGTAAAATAAAAAAGGCATAACCGGTTTCAATCAAATGGAATTTCAGATAAAGCTCACCTCTTCAACTTCTTCAAAGCCCAATTTCTTTCAACTTTCAAACAGGTGATTCAATCAAATCTTTCTTAAAGGAGTGGTAATTCAAGTCATTGTAAATTAACACCACATATTTCTATATTTATATTATAGGTTACATACTAAAACAGCAGTGAAAAGAAAAAAAAGCGCCCCCTATCCTGGCCCCTGGGAAGGGGAGAATCACCACATCGACTCCAGCTATTTTGGGAACCATCGCCTTCTTTCATTGTAAATAGGTGAGGGAAGAAAATTTGTGAACCAATTCAAAAACTGAATATGCATTGGACATGAATGAGGGACAACAAGACGTAGAAGCATCAATTATGTAGCTAAAAGCACATTAATGTAAAAATGAAAAGGATACCTCTGATTACGATTAGGGGCTCTTGCCATCATCAAAGAGGACTTTATAAAACCGTTTTCTTTCTTCTGGATCAAACAGGCCACCAATTTTATCACTGCAGTCATCTGGATCAGATTTATCCATCCTTGCATGTTTAACTTTCTCTGATCTTCCCAAAACCATGCCTTTCTTCCTTTTCTTTTCTAAATTCAGTAAATGGTGCCTCTTATTGTATTCATGAAGTCCCTCCTGCATTAGTTCCCCAAACTTATCCTTCACCAGAACAAGTGGGTCTTTATCTACTAATTCTGGCCCATTATAACACTCTCTAAGCAGAACGGTGTAAATCTGATACTTATTTGAAACATAGAAAATACCAGGATGTTTGAGCAACAAAACATTCAGTTTCTCAGATAAACCAAACTCCCTCTTAAAGTGTCCTAGTTTCACAATTGAGACTTTCTTCCATAACGTCAGCGACAACAACTCATGCACCAAACCTACTATTCGCTTTTCCATTTCCCTCGATCCTTCTTCTAAACCCCCTGGACCCAAATAAGGTGAAATGTAAGGAGTGGAATTAAATTCATGAAATCTCTCCAGTGATTTAACCCAACTCGAAGGCAAAAAACAGGAAAAGCGTGGCTCAATGCCCTGCTTTCGAGCTGAGGCTTCGATTGCAGAAACCGCCAGGTCAGGGTTCCATGCTACAAGCTCAATCTCCATTGTACTCTTTCTTCCACTATGATTGACCAGTCGGAACATGTCTGGGTACTTCGGTAAGATTCTAATCAAATAATCATCTGGGAACCCAAAATTCCGCTTTAGCTCATTAAGTTTGACAACATTAAGACTTTGATTCATGCTCATCATCAAAAGTTTTGCAAGACGTTCCACAAACACTGGCTCTTGCATATCTTTCACAGATTCCTCTTCTTCAACCAAACACATCATCCGTTTAGTTAATCTAAAATAGTGTTCATCGTTCTCAAGAAATACTTCGAAGCAACAAGGATATTTCTTAAGCCAATTAAGTGCCTTCCCCTGAAGATCCAAGGTTTTGAACTTCTTTTGGAGATGCGTAACAGATGCCACTTGATTTGGGCACCTAAGTATCATGTTTTTTATCTGATTATTAGCTATCCATCTACGGTTACGTGAGAGGGCAGATTCCAGATCTGGCTCCTTCTTCATTGACCAAAGAGAAAAGCTTCTGTTGAAAATGTAAGGAGCAGATGGTAGACAGTAGACCCTAGGACTCAACTGGCTCAGCTTATGCAGAGTAATGATGCTGAGTGCCATAACATACACCTCTTCTGTGCCCTAATAGAAAAGCCTGTGAAAATCAGAAATTCATACCAATCAAAAGAACCAAAAATTTGAAAGTATAAATCATATTAGCATGCAAAAAATTTGATTCACAGAAGGGGAATTCCCAATAACCACAGAATCAAAGGAATGTGTACTTCATTGAGATGGCTATAGGAAACATGCTACAAGTGGCTATAATAGAACCCATGAAAGGATTAGGGTTTAGTGGAAATATTCACAGATGACCTTTTAACGTCCTTAATTGGATAGAAAGTATTAGAAACTCAATTTAAGTATACAAATAAACTAAAACAAAAGGCCAAAATCAATGGCATTTAGGGACCTGAAAATACACAAGAAAAAACATACTCAGCAACACAGGGTCTCTGAATATCTTTTTAGGGGAATAGCTTTAGAATGTTGATTTCATGAAATTAATAAACCTAGACTTCAAAAAAGTGCAGTAGTCAGTATTGGTTCAATTTGAACTAGGTTAATCCCAATCATGCCACCTAACTAAATACTGGAAAAAGTAATTCCAAAGGCACCCACATGGTAATAACTATCAGAAAGGGCCAAAATAAAGATGGCAGGGTCCTGCAATGCAATCAAACCATATATTGAGAGCTGGGTTTTCTTCTCCTCTCCTGCATTTTTCTCGGTACAAAACACAAGGATTATGATTTTATAAGCCACCATCAGAGTTGGAGCGAATGGAGAGACAAACCTTGATGTGATGTGGAGATATCGCTATAGGGAGAGGCTGCCTCTTCTTCTCCGAGCAGCCAGGCCGGCCGGCTAGACAACGAGAAATTGCCCCTGTATTTTGCAACTTCTGCTAAACGAATCTTTATTTTCATTTTGATTATTAACAGTCAAAAACATTTTAATTTTGTACGGGAAAGTATAGAATGTGTCCATTCTCACGTCGGGCCATTTCGGTGAATCTATCTGCTCATGTCGCCGTTGATTAAACACATGAAAAATGATTTTTTTTTTTGAAATATAAATTAATTAATCACAAAAACAGTAAAACCTCTATAAAATAAGGGTAGCACTAAAGATTTTCTCATATGGGCTGCAGCTCAAATAATTATATTTGAGCTGAAATGATCTTGACCGTTCATTTCACTTAACTCAGATTTGACGGTGGAGGATAGATAGATTTCGTATTTTGTTTTGCGTCAAAACCACTCCTCTCTTCTCCCTCGCGTCAGTCGCACCTCATCTTCGCATCTCCATCGCGAGTCCGTTCACCTCTGTTCGTCATCTCCGTCTGGCTTCGTTCGTCATCCGTTTCTCTCCGCTTGTTGTCTCTGTCCGCCTTATTACTTCAGTTCAATCTGGTTTGGAAATAGAGGTATGATTATTGGTTCAAACAACAATGATTTACCAAGTCAAAAATTCTTCGATCTTGTTTGAAATCGCAGAGGAGAGAGGGAAGAACAACAGATATAGTCGCTCTCCTCTATATGGTTCGCCATCGAACTGAGGCTTTTTTTAATGGAAAGGATTTTTTTGTGCAATTAGAGAGGGGTCGAAACCTAAACTTATTTTTTTTTATTTTACGAAAAATATCTTCTGATCCATATTGAAGTAAGGCCGGATTCCTTGAGTTGGATTTCAGGCTTGAAATTTTTTTAAGGTTGAGTTGAGTTGATTTTTTTCAGTTGGATATGAGGATTGGATTACTTTTAGGGTTGTTTTCTGTTGAATTTTTTTTGAGTTGATTTTCATTTGTTGGATTGCTCTTGAGGTATTGTAATTCAAAATCAGATTGTGTTGAATTTAACCAGTGTTGAATTTGCACTATATTGTAGAGAAACTGTTGCTCTTGATGTGGTATTGTTCAGTAAACTTTCGGTTCTTATTTTTATGTTTCATGCTCCTGTCCAGAAATGTCATGAACCACTGCTGAAGATCAAGCTAGGAGGTTGAAAGACAACATTATGGAGACTACATTAACAATGGTACACAATCTTGGGAGCATAATTATGGAAGGAAGTACTACCATAAAGAGTAAAGTCTGTAATTGAGAAGGCTGCTATTAAGTCAATAATGTAGTCTTTATTGCAGTTAAAGATTTAGACTCTCTATAAAGAGTCAAGTCTTTAATTGAGAAGGCATTCCATTTTATCAATACAAAAAAAGCAAAGAGTTCTTTCTCAATCGGATTATCTTTCTTTACCTGTGTTTGGAAGGAAATCCAAACATAAAGTCCAGAGTTCCAAGAAAAAATAATATAAAGATTCAAACATCAACCCATTTGGGATAATAAGAAGGCAACCTAAAATCATAGAAAGACAAAATGGGTCTCGTAAAAGGTATCAAAATGGCAAATGAAAGAAGGGCATTCCTTAATTGGAACAGTGAAATAAAGTGAACCATTCCTTAATTGGAACAGTGAAATAAAGTGAACCATTCCTTAATTGAAAAGTGTAATGTGCAATCAAAAGGGATTCATTTAGTCAGTCATCAAGGTCCGAAATCAACATAGATAACCAGAAAAATATAAACTTAGTCTTCCAAATACAATGATCAATATAAACCCAAGTAATAATCCAGCTCTGTTGTAACATTAGTCTTCCAAATAAAATGATCAATATAAAGCCAAGAAATATTCTAGCTCTCATGTGGCGTGACTGTCATCTAATGTGTAGTTCCTACAAGCACAACGAAAATTATAGTTAACCAGCTATACAATTTTGTTTGGATGGTCATACCAGTAGAGTAATGAACATTACCCATGTAAGAAGGGAAACCACTATAGTCGTCATCAATCTCCAACGCAAGATTTTGCAATCTTGGTCCATCTCCGTAGAACGTAACTATCAGATAATGGTTGATGTAGTTGTAGCTTGGTGAATGTTGCAAAAATGTAACGACATATAATCCCGCGAGACTCAAATTTCTTACAACTACATGTCATATAACCCCCATTTTTGTCCTCATTTACTTTTCTTGGACCTTTCTAACTCCCTTCAGGACACTTAACCAAGTAGAAGTGTAAGTGGTCTTCCACATGGTCAAATATCGCCATATAAGACATGCTTTGGAATAACTGATCTTGAATTTTATAAAACATGGTATGTGTGTACAACTCATACATTGACTTCTCAATACCAAACATGGTTTTTGTGACTGGTTGTTCATTGATTCTTTGTCGTCCAAGCATAGATCTTGGTGCCCTTGACGCTTTAGAGCTCTAGTAAATCGCATGATGAAGTCCATTAACGTATTTTTCTTTGACACATAGGACTTGAAAAATGCATGGCAACTCTCTGCTCGTTGACTACTCAACATACCTTTAAAATGCACAATTATTTTATCAATTTGATTAAGTAAAAATAGGAAAATAATTAAGCAAAAGAGACGATACATTAACATACCAACAAAGAATATATCATTTACATATGCAAGAATCCACATGGATCGAAGATCGTATAATGATTTCAACCACTCATTTGTACCCAATCCACTTTGCTCAACAACCTCAGCCCATTCAACATCAAACTCCTCCCGACTCTCAGAATTCCACATGCATCGATGAAATTGTTGATAATTATCCCTTCACTTCACAAAATCTAGTTTCTCGAAAAATTTTATCAAAATGTGCCACATACAAAATCTATGAACAGTGTTTGGCATGCCTTCAGCTATGACTTTAGTCATTGCAAGAACTTGATCAGTGATGATCATTTTAGGTATATACTGCCATAGAGTTCAAGAACTGATTCAAAATCCAGTTGAAAGACTCCGTTGTTTCATCACTTAAGAATTCACACGCAAAGAGAGTAGTTTGTGCATGATGATTAACTCCTACAAAGGGTGCGAAAATCATGCTATAATGATTTGTATTATATGTAGTATCAAATACTAAATACATCTCCAAAAGCATGGTAAGCCTTTCTGCACTCTGCATCTGCCCAAAAATAATGTGTCATCTTGTTTTCTGAGTCCATATCGATTGTGAAATAGAATTCTGCATTTTTTCCCTTTTCCGCTTTGAAATACTCATATAGCATTTGAGCATCATGTCCAACAAACATCCTAACCTCATCCCTACGAGCATTAGAATAATCATTCTCTGTGCAACCTATATTTTCTAGACTCCCTGCATCTAACTCCAAAATACTAATTTGCTGATGAATTGACATATTCGCTATAGAAAATTATTGTGTCAAAGTCTTCTAAGCCTTTGACATAGAGTGATGAGACCTAAACAAATGCACTTTTCTAGGTGTTGTAAGCATAAAATTGTGTTCCTCAGTAAAAATTGTAACAAGGAAGCCAACACCTGAACTCGACCTTACAACAACTATTTTAGCCTTACAACCTTCTCTAGTTGTCCCACGTCTTTTACTCTTCTCCGACCTTAATTCCCCTTGCCATTTATTCCCCTTTTTATAGCAAACAAATACCTTCCGAATAATCTCATTATCCTTGTTTAGGTTAGTAGATGAATTTTGAATGTTGAAACTGATAGGGATAGTATGCTAAAGACCACTATTTAATGTAATGTTCAAACTCAGTTTGTTTATTTGAATAAAATATGTTTAGTATTTAATATGAAAAATGACATATTCGCATAAGCGTCTTTTATTCTATATGGTATATGAATTGGTGTGTAGAGTTTAGCTTACACATGGAAGATCAATTCATAAGTTCCTATCGAATATAAGTAAATGATCACAACTTAGATGGAATTAGATGAACCATCGACAGAGTTATCGTATAGTATTTCAGTATGCCTATCTTGGTTACGAGAAGTGGTACAACTTGAACTTACTATACTAGTACACTTGGAGTGTATTGATCAGGATTACGTGTGAGTCAATTTTTCCAGTCTGACTATATGAAAAATTGTACACTCACACTCACGTTATGACATTGTTCATAATCTTAATTTATTAAAGATTATTGGTACATGTGCATTTAATGTATGAGACTTTGATTTACCAAAGGGTGAGATCTTTTTGTACAAGCCGACATACACCGAGTGAATTGGATTACCGCATTAAATGTACGATGAAAAATTATCTATTAATAAAATTCACGTCGATTAATGATTGATGATACCCTCTCTAGAATGCTAATAGGATTTGAGATTGTGTCAAAACCCTGCAGGTGGATATTAATTAATCTGACACATTCAAATAAGTTAAGCGATAAGCTCAAGGAATATTTAAAAATGTCAATTAAATATTATATGTCAATGGTATATTTGATTGACGGGTATTTGTAACTTAACGTGAGGATTTTAATGAACGATTATAACGAAAGACTCAGATTTAATTTGAGATAAAACGGGGAGTGCAACTATAATAATTTAGTGGAATATATTATAGTTTATGAATTGTAATTATAATCATGGGTTTGCGCTGATAATTAAATCCATAGGAAGCACAAGTTTTATTTTTCCTTATTGGTCCCCATTGTAGGCCATTTAAGCCAAAACCTAAGTGAATCAGGAAACCTAACTGAGATTGGAGTTCCGTAATTGTAATTATAATCATAGAAAACCCTAGGTTGGCCGATCCCTATATAAACACACACTAGTGTATTTTGTTTCCCAACGTTGAGACACCAGTTGGTCTCGACTCTCTAATTTTCTTCACAGTTTTTGATTTCTAATTTTCAGGTTCTTGGTGTACGGAGTCCACACTCTTGAAATCTAACTTTGGGAATTGGCTCATATGGTGGAAGATCCGCAAGTTTGAGCATCGTATCAAATTAGTTGACTCCATCATTCGATATAGACTTTTAGAGATCAATCCAGAGAGATCTCTAGGTACATAACATTTACACAATTACTTTAGTCATAGATTATGCATGTTGTCATAATTAATAAGAACTTTTTGAAAGCCGTTTTCTTATCGATTACTCCTATGTGCGTTCCTTGTTTTTTAAAACATTTTTGCGAGTGCGTATTTTTCAACAATTGGAATCGGAGCCGGTCATAGATCTGTGATTGATTTTAAAACAAAATCCAAATATTTGTTAATTATGATTTTTGTATGATCTATGATTATTTTTTGTGTTATTGCTGACTTGTTCTTGCAAATTGAAATTCTAGCTATCATGGTCTATTTAATTTTGATTTAGAATTGTTCACTCTGAATTAAGAAAGAGGAATTTTTTGTAATCAATTTTTTTTAGATTGTGAACTCCGGTTTTAAGGAGCCTAGGAATTTTGTAAAAACATGTGAAGAACGATGAAGAAAAAATTAGTGCGCAAAAAATCTACACTGGCAGTAGCCAGCAGCGGCTGCCAGGCTACAACAGACTGCTGCTACCTGGACAGTGGCTGCCATGCTGTCCCAGTAGTGGCAGCAATGTCAAAAAACTGCTGGGCAGCTGCGTACAACGAGATAACATTGTGTAGTATTTTTTTCGAGGAGTTTCCAACATCAACTAGGATTCCAAATTGAGTAGAGTTTCATGTTGGATTAAAGATCTTGATAGCTAGAGTTCTATTGATTGATGGTTTCTTATTTTAATCAGTATTCTTATTTAATTATTTGTATGATTGTGATTGAATGTCATGTTAGATTAGAATTCCTAATTGATTAGGATGTTATCTAATTGGTTGCCATGTTAGATTAGGATTCCTATTTATTTATGGATGTTATCAAATATGGAAAATAAAATACTAAACACCTTAGATTAAAATACTAAGTGGGAGAAGGTTATAACTAACCTATGATCACCATCATTGATTCAAAATAAAAAATATGTGAAATTAAAATTGAAAAGATGAGATATTAAATGTGACTGCGGTATTGTTTTAGAAAATCCGTTCTAAACCTTGTGACTATTTTCAAATCCAAACCATGTAATTCCCATGCATTTGGGAATTATTTTTGTGATAAAAACAATGCAATGTCTAGAAAGTTCTGCCATAGATTGAGGTTATTTAATTGTGCACCATTATTGTGGAAAACCCCATCTATTCTAGAAACTATCTGGTTGCTAGATTTGTTAAATCGCTAAATTGAATAACCAAGATATGCTATGGCAACGGTTTTGACAACTTCGAGAAAATAATGATTTTGGGCGGTGATACTAAAATATGTAAATTTTGGTCAAGAAATTTGTAAGATATCTCTATTCTAGTAATTTTGAAATCACGGGAATATTTTTAAAGTTTGAATTATTGGTAAGAAATTTAATAGAGATGTAATTAAAAATATGTGTTGGCTCAACCTTCCTCCCTATCGGAAATTTTTAATTATAGATATCTCAAATTATTAATTTTCTTGATAGTCACAATGAGTAGCAATTTATTACAAAATTATTTCCCCATCGGAATCATTTTTATGAAAACTGTGAAATTGTGATCACATGATGGTTATACACTTAACTATAAATTATGGAAATATTTTCCATCGAAATCAATGCCATTTTTTATAGGACCAAAAAAAGACTAATTAAATTGTATTTGACATGGCGTTTGCCTAGACAATAAAATTTAATGTAAACTAAATTGTATGAAATTTATTCTCCCATCGAGATAGAAAATTTCATACTAAAGTGTTTTGATTGTCGACGTATTATTTTCGTAATTGTTGTATGGGTGCAATTTATAAATAATTTGAATCATGTATTCTTTAGATCTAATTTTCTTTATATATGTCCTTTTTCAGATTTGAAAATTTCTTTCAATCCTTTATTTGTTATTCTAGAAGACCATAAGTTGGATGGAACAAACTATGTCAACTGAAAAAGGAATTTGGATATTGTGCTCACTGCTAAATAGTACAAATATGTGTTGACTGAACTATGTCTTGAATTGCCTGCGGAGGGTGCCACTGATGAGCATATTGCTGCTCACAAGAAGTGGAAAAAGATGAGATGGCAGGATGTTTCATGTTAGCATCAATGTCAGATGTGTTGCAAAAGCAACACCAGACTATGAAAAGTGCATGTGACATCATCTATAGCCTGAAGGAGATGTTTGGTGATCAAGGCAGAGCCGCAAGAATGAAAGCACTCATGAACACCCAGGTGTCTGAAGGAACTAATGTAAATGAGCACGTTCTTAAGATGATGAGTCTTTTGGATGAGCTCGAGGTCCTTGGTGCTGATATTGATTGCGAAAGCCAGGGCGATATCATCTTTCAATCTCTTTCAGAAAGCTATGAGAATTTCCGACTGAGCTATAACAAGAACAAGAGGGTTTATATGTTGTTGGAACTTCTCAATGAGCTCAAAGGGGCAGAGGCATTACGACCTCAACAAGCTAAGGTCAATCTTACTGAGAAAGGCTCCTCTTCTAAACGAAATGTAAGAAGAAGAAAAAGACTTAGAAGAATAAGGAGAAATTAGTCGACTTAAAGGGTATTCAAGGCGGAGTGAAAAAATCAAAAGGCAAGTGTTTTCACTGTGGTCAGAAGAGACATTGGAAGATACAATGTCAGACATGGCTGAGCAAGAATGTAACGCCCTGACCCTGTAGGCGCTACTGTTTGAACCCAACTATTATACGTAAAATATATAATCCTCACATTATCAAAATATTAATCTACCCATTTCTATCGAAAATTTGGCAGCATCTCCCCGTATATCGGAGAATGCCCACTTGAAATGCAGCACAAATTTATCTAACCATATAAGGCCTCTGGCCGTCACATCACATGCATTCGCAATCCTAGGCAGGGCCTCAGGCCATCTACAGCATGCATCCGCAAAACATAATTAAACACAACATTCATTTATGTATCAATATGCAATTAACCGTAAAATTCACATCTAGGTGTAGGAGTCCTAACACAAGGCACCCTCCTAACCGCACCACCACACATCGACAAGGTGTTCACATATATAATTCGAATACACATCGTCAACCCACAAATATATTAATTAACAAAAATAAGGAGGTCAATCCTTTAATCTATTCCCAACCTAGTGTCTCCAGGTGGCACCATGTCATCCCGCCTCCTACAGATCCGTAGCGCCGGTATCAATACCAGTCTCACTTGTGTGGGAAGGAAAGAAGTAAAGGCTGAGCAATGGCTCAGTAGGGGTAAAACAAGATAGCATAATATATAAGCTGAATTTTTAAAGAAGTCAATGCAGCAGCATGCTAAAGACTATGAACCATCATATCAAATACTCAAAATTAGCGGTCCCGTTTCCTCCCAGTGAGTACTGCTAGGATGATGCCTCGACATCCATCCCAACACATCGAATTCGGTGAACACCGCCACCTTACAACTCATAAGGAAAATATGACCAATTACAAGGCGCCAGCCTTGTCCATACTGACTCGGGTTCCTTGAACCGATCCCTCGGGACCCCAGTACGTTGCCTCATAAGGATGTCATCCGGTTGCAACCAAGCCAGGGTTCCACAACCTTCCACCCATATGACGTTCAAACAACCTACGAAAGTCATGAATCCATACTCGTACTTCCATATGGCTCTAATGCAACAATGTCATGTCATGGAATCAATACAGATATAAACGAATCTTAGTTATATAGATAACTACTCATGATGCATGAACACGAACCATACATGTTTGGTATAAGACCAAACAATCAATCGAAAATGCAATCTAACATTTTATGAAACACGAGAACAATCCTAGGTTCGTTCTTCCTTAGGAAGCAAGTAAGGAAAGAACACAAATATAAAGACCAATAAAGAGAGAAACCGCAATTAAAATATTAAAATGAGAACGAATAGAATGGGCTAGAATCCCCTACCTCGAATCCACGTAATTTCACAAAAATCGAAAATTTCCAAATTCTAGGGTTTGAACCCCCAACCTAATATATGGCAAATTCACAACCCATTTCACAATTTATATCTCTCCAATAATATATACAAATGTAAATTAAACCATAATTTCAAAGAATCCAACCTTTCTCTCTCTAGAATTTCCACCCAAAGCTCTCAAGCTTGAAAATCTTCCAATCAACTCAAATCTAACAAA
The DNA here is from genome assembly GCA_963580455.1 of Euonymus europaeus. Lineage (NCBI taxonomy): Eukaryota > Viridiplantae > Streptophyta > Magnoliopsida > Celastrales > Celastraceae > Euonymus > Euonymus europaeus. The sequence goes on along the minus strand of OY756961.1, from coordinate 7,615,664 downwards.
TACATACACAATTAAGTATAAATCAACCTATTTAAACCTCATTATCTCAAATAATCAAAATTCAAGCTCTAATCTACAAAACCCATAAAAACCTAACTATGAAAATCTATAGAAAACTTACCTTAAAATCACAACTCCTCCTTTAATCCTTCTTGAAACATGCTAAGCTCCATAAATCCTTCAAAACCCAACTTTAATCCTTCCTAACTCCTTCTTTCCCCTTATCTCTCTCTCGGCATCGCATGCACCAGTGCTTTGTTTCTTTCGTTTCTTTTTGTGAATTCTATTTTTTTTAAATAAATCACTTGGACTTGGCCACAAATTGGCCAACTCACGTGGCGAATTTGTGGCCCATAATTGCCCACTTTCGGTGGGCAATTACATGCCCACCGAAAGTGGACACTTATTGTTTTTTTTAAGTTAATTAATAAAATTTACTTATTTAATTTTATTAATTACTAATCCATTCGTAGTCTAGTTTAACCCAATACTTGGTATTCTCCCAAAGTCGAAATAACAATTTAATTGCTATTATTATTTTTCTTCTTGAATATTTTCGGGTCGAGGTATTACAAAGAATAATCAAGGTAACCTTCAATCATTTGTTGTCGAAACATAATTAGCGGCTGTGTCTATCAGTACCTGGTAGAATACATGGTAGCCACTAATCATGTTTGCAATTCGTTGTAGGGGTTCTAGAAAACCAGACAACCAAATGAGGAGGAACGTTACATTCTTTTGGGAGATACGACAAGACTAGAAGTAGTTACTGAATGCATTTTCCATTTGAGTTTTAGTAGTGATAGAACTTTAATTTTGAACAATTGTCTTTACGTACCAGCTCTGAGACAAAATTTAATTTCAATTACTTCTTTGGCTAAGAATGAATATTGTTTTAAGTTTGATAACTCAATTTTTTTATCAAAAACAATGAACATTTTATCTGTTCTGGTAGTTTGGTAGATAACACTAATTGTGATGAATTGAACAACTCAACGATTTTACCATCTAAGAGAAAATAACCTTCGAAACCGAATCAAACCTATCATTGACATTTACGCTTAGGTCATATTAATCTAAACAAAATTTCTTGACATCTAAGCTTATGTAATGTTCAAACTCAGTTTGTTTATTTGAATAAAATATGTTTAGTATTTAATATGAAAAATGAAATATTGGCATAAGCGTCTTTTATTCTATATGGTATATGAATTGGTGTGTAAAGTTTAGCTTACACACGGAAGATCAATTCATAAGTTCATATTGAATATAAGTAAACGATCATAGCTTAGATGGAATTAGATGAACCTTCGACAGAGTTGTAGTATAGTATTTCAGTATACCTATCTTGGTTACAGAAAACAGTATAGCTTGAACTTACTATACTAGTACACTTGGAGTGTATTGATTAGGACTATGTGTGAATCAATTTTTCCAGTCAGACTATATGAAAAATTGTACACTCACACTGATGTTATAATATTGTTCATAATCTTAATTTATTAAAGATTATTGGTATGTGTGCATTTAATGTATGAGACTTTGATTTACCAAAGGTGGGTCATTTTGTACAGGCTGACATACACTGAGTTAATTGGATTACCACATTAAATGCACGATGAAAAATAATCTATTAATAAAATTCACATCCAATAAGGATTAATGATACCCTCTCCAGAATGCTTATAGGATTTGAGATTGTGTCAAAACCCTGCAGGTGGATTTTAATTAATCCGAAAAATTCAAAAAAGTTAAGCGGTAAGCTCGAGTAATATTTAAAGATATCAATTAAATATTATATGTCAGTGGCATATTTGATTGACTGACATCTGTAACTTAACATGATGATTTTAATGAACGATTATAATGAAAGGCTCATATTTAATTTGAAATAAAACGGGAAGTGCAACTATAATATTTTAGTGAAATATATTATAGTTTATGGATTTTAAATATGCTAACAGGTTTGGGCTGATAATTAAATTCATAGGAAACTCATGTTTTATTTTTCCTTGTTGGTCCCCACTATAGGCCATGTAAGCCCAAACTTAAGTGAATCAGGAAAACTAACTGAGATTGGAGTTCCCTAATTGGATACGAGTGTGGGCCAGCCACATAGGGTTATACAACCAGATACGAGTGTGTTCCCTAATTCGTATAAGATAGATGCGGCATATACAACCAGTGCCTATAAATTGCTATAGCATTTTAAGAGCAAAATAAGCTATAAAAGTCAAAGTAAATCATAGCTTTTGTGCCAACAAAGTGCTATAGCATTCTAAGAGTAAAATGAGCTATAAAATTCAAAGGAAATCATAGTTGTTTGTGTCGACAAACTACTATAGCATTCTAAGAGTAAAATAAGATACAAAATTCAAAATAAATCATAGTTGTTTGTGTCGACAAGCTGCTATAAACTCGGAGCAAAATAAGCTAAAAAATCATAGTAAATCATTGTTGTTTGAACCAATAATTGTACCTCTCTTTCCGAACCAGATTGAACTGAAGTAATAAGACGGACGGAGACAACAAGTGGAGAAAAACGGATGACGAACGAAGATAGACGGAGACAACAAACGGAGGTGAATTAATGGAGGCGTGATGGAGATGGCTAGGGGAGATTAGGTGTGACTGACGCAAGGGAGAAGAGAAGAGTCGCGAAGGAGAAGAGAAGAGTGGTTTTGACACAAAACAAAATATGAAATCTATATATCCTCCACCATCAGATCTGAGTTAAGTGAAATGAACGATCAGGATCACTTCAGCTCAAATACAATTATTTGAGTTGAAGCCCATTGGAGAAAATCTGTAGCACTAAATAACCTAAATATTTGTAGCTCAATATTAACTCAAGTTTACATGACATGCTTTATAAGCATATGACATGACAAATTTTTATTTTTATTTTTATTTTTAAAGTATTCTTTATTTATTTATCTAAAATATTGAACTTAATATATCTATTGTGTATTGCAATTATACAAATATTAACTAATTACTCAAAGATACACTCAAAATAATAATTGCATTGTATAATTTCTTACAATACAAGAAAAGTACATCCAAATTTCTTAAAGTACAAAGAAAAGTTAGAGATGAAGTCCAATGAGATATTATTTTTAAGAGAAAACAAGTAACATCGAAGTTATATTTTACAAAATCCTTCACCAATCATACTCTTGATTACTAGATCGTGAAACACAACTTTGTGAGAAGAAAAAATAACACTACAATTTAAAGATTCAAGTAGTTTTCCGACCGAGTGTAATTGAAATGTGTTATGAATTAGAAGGGTAGTTTGGATATTTTCTATTATTAGGGTATTTGTAGTATTGTGTAACGTGTTGGAAAAATATTCTGTAATGTCAAAATCTCTTCTCTGGAATTGCTGCCGCCTCTCCTCCTTCTCTCTTCTCCCTCACTAATTCTTCTTTACTCTTTCTCTAACTGGTTTCTCTTCTTTTACGTGGTCCCTGATCTCTGTGTCCCTGGTGTTTTTCAATAGACTAGTTTTGGTGCAAAAATCTTCGATTTTCATGGATTAAGACTTTCGTTTAGTGCACCTCCCATCCAAAAGTTTTGTTTGGCATTAGGAGCCTCTCTTGTCCTGATCGGAGCCGTGCATGGTCTGCACGAGCCTCTATCAGTCAACGCGCCATTGCCGGACCGTCGAAATGTAAGTGTCTTCCCGTTTCGCTTCTCTGCATCTGCCGTATTGTTGTTCCCTTGCTCATTTCTAACCTTTATGTTACTGGGTCTTTGATTTTGGAAGTGATTTGCCCACTGTTATGTTATGGGTCTTGGCTATTTTTGATGATTTGAGCAAGGGAAGTTGGGTTCTTTGAGTGTTCAGCTCTGTTTTTATCGGTTATACTTCACATTGGCAGCTGGCTGTGAATGTGGTATTCCTGGGGTGTTGCAGGTGTTCTGGTCTTTGTATTTTTGTTCTGTTTGGCTACATTCTTGGGTTAATTTTTTTGGATAATTGATTATTGTTGACATCCTATTCATCATGAGTGAAAAAACCCAGAAGATTTTTGCTGAGGTGGTGGCCACCTCTACCAAGCTTACGGATCAACAAATTACTGGCTCTATTTACCAACATTGGCGAAAGATTATGTTGATTGCCATTCGGGGAATGGACAAGGAGGATCATCTTGTTGATGTTCCCCCTGATTCTACTAAACATACTGCTGAACATAAGTTGTGGATGCGTGATGATGCACGCTTATATGGTCAATTGTTGAATTCTATGGACTCTAAAGTCTCTGAGTTGGTGACCCATTGTGATACGGTTAAACAGATATGGGAGTATCTTGGTGTACTGTATTTTAGGAAGAATGATATGAATCAATTGTATGATGTGGCCTTGTCCTTCTTTCGACCGGAATAGAATGAGACTTCTCTGGGTGACTATTTTGCCTCCTTCAAGAGAGTTTATGAAGAGTTTAATTCCCTGCTGTCTTTGGATCTTGATCTTGAGAGTAGTAGGTGATCATTGCCTTTCTTAGTGGAATGCAATCTGAGTATGCGTCTACACATTCACAAATTCTTGCTAGTGGAGAGACCTCCCTCACTGAGGCCTTCTCTTAGGCTAACCATTTTGTTAGACCCTTTTCTTTCTTACCGGATGTTGCTGAATGGTCTGGTCTAGCTGACCATTCTTCTTATGATATTAGTGGGGGTCATGGTGGTTGTGGTGGCTCAGATGCCAAGTTTACTTGTTACCATTGTGGTGGAGTGGGCTATACTCGTGATCGATGCTCGAAGTTGCATGGCAAACCACTACAGACTCGCTCTACCAACGTTGCTTCTGATGTAGATGTGGGTGTTCAGAATTTACGCATTTCTTCTAGGACTTATATTTCTGATGATTTTATCTCACTAAACTTGATCCTAAGTCATTACGGTGTATTTTTCTCGTTTATTCCCGTACTCAAAAAGGGTACCAGTGTTTCTCTCCTGACTTAGGGCGATATCTTGTGTCTTCTGATGTCATTTTTGATGAGTCTACTCCGTACTCATCCTATACTACCCCTGTGTCTTCCCTTGACTCACTATCTACACTTGATGAGTATATTGTTCATGATCTTGATCAGCGCCTTGATCCATTATCCTCTCCTCCACCTCCACCTTCACCTTCGTTGAAGACCTTTGTTCGAGGTCCTCGCTCTGTGTATCGTTGTCCTTCATCACATCCTTCTGCCGGGGTGCCCCTACCATCTCCTATTGTGGCGACTGATCCTGATCCTACCACTACTCCTGATCCTGCACCTGATATTGATGTTCCAATTGCTCTTCGGAAAGAACGGTGCCAATGTGCCAAATATCCTTTATCTGCTACTATCTCTTATGTAGGGCCCTCTCAGTCTCTCATGACTTTTGCTTTGGCTATTGATTCCATTACCACTCCTCGTTCTTTATCAGAAGCTTTTGCGTCTCGTGTGTGGCTCACTGCTATGACTGATGAAATGTCAGCCTTGAAACACAATCATACCTGGGATTTGGTGCCTCTGCCTCTAGGTAAGAAGTCTGTTGGTAGCAAATGGGTCTTTACAGTTAAGACTAATCCAGATGGGTCTATTGATCATCTTAATGCATGTTTGGTGGCAAAAGTGTATACTCAGACTTATGTTGTTGATTATACAGACACTTTCTCTCTGGTTGCTAAGTTCAATTCTATTCGATTACTTATCTCTCTTGCTGCCACTTTTGGATGGCCTTTACACCAGTTGGATGTGAAAAATGTTTTCCTTCATGGTGATTTTACTGAAGAGGTTTATTTGGAGCAATCATCTGGATTTGTTGCTCAGGGGGAGTCAGGTATGGTGTGTAAGTTGAAGAAATCTTTATATGGCTTGAAATAGTCTCCTCGAGCCTGGTTTGGTCGATTTTCAAATGTGGTACAGAAGTTTGGGTTGAAGAGATCGAAAAAAAAACCACTCAGTGTTTTACCTTCGATCTAGTGCAGGAAATATCATGTTAGTGGTGTATGTGGATGATATAGTTATTACGGGAAGTAATGGAGATGGTATATCCTCATTGAAGAATGAAGATGTTCTTGCAACGTCAATTTCAGACTAAGGATCTAGGTCCTCTACGGTATTTCTTAGGTTTAGAAGTCACTCGATGTCGGGGTGAGATATTCTTGTCCCAAAGGAAGTATGTTGTGGATCTATTATAAGATACTGGAATGAGTGGTGCAAAGCCCTGTGACTCTCCTGTGGTCTCTAGGGTGAAACTTTATCCTGATCAAGATGATGTGTTTGCTAATCCTAAGCAATATCGATGGCTTGTGGGAAGGTTGAATTATCTGGGAGTGACTCGTCCGGATATAACTTTCTCAGTGAGCGTAGTTAGTCAATTTATTTATAATCCTCGTGTTCCTCATTGGGAAGCTGTCATATTCTTCGGTACCTTAAAGGTGCTCTGAGTCGAGGTTTGCTATATGCAAACCATGATCATGTGAACATTGAAGTGTTTTCTGATGTTGATTGGGCAGGATCTCCTTTTGATAGGAAGTCCACCACTGGCTATTGCGTGTTTGTTGGTGGCAATTTGGTTGGTTGGAAGAGTAAAAAGCAATTTCTGGTAGCCTGGTCTAGTGCTGAGGTCGAATATAGAGTTATGACTTACACCGCAAGTGAGATATGTTTTGTGAGATAGTTAATGCACGAATTGGGTTATATTCCATGGGAAGGAACTCAATTATGGTGTGATAATCAAGCTGATATCCATATTGCATCGAATCCTGTTTCCATGAGAGAACTAAACATATAGAGGTAAATTGTCATTTTGTGCGTGAGAAGATGCAATTGAAGGAGGTTAGGTTGAAGATGTGAGAACTCATGATCAGCTAGCTGATATTTTCACTAAGGCTCTAGCTGGTGTCTAGGTTGACTTTACTTGTAACAAGCTAGGAATGACTAACATCTATGCTCCAGCTTGAGGGGGAGTGCTGTGAGTTAGAAGGGCAATTTGACCCTCTCATTTCTTTCCTTCTACTTCTATCTTTGTAGTGAATAGCTCATGCCTTTATATAGGCATGAAGTGATGGCAAACTTGTAATTTACAAGAGTTAGGCAACCTACCATAGATGACATTTTGTGGTCATTGATGACCTGTGGTGTGCTCTTGGTCATTGATGACTCTTGGTGCATAGTACCTCTAAATTAGTTCATAAGAAAGAGTGGGGGCCTTCCGTTTAAAACGGTGCGCAATTAAAGAAACGTTCTTTTCTAGACTGAACTTCTTTTAGATAGTACTTCCACACAATCGTACCACGAATACTTGATCAATAATCTCAAGAAAACTTTTCTAATGTGAAAGGTCAGACAATGTTGTAACCACAAAGCATACTAAGAATTTCAAGAGAACTAGCAAATTCCGAACCAACCAATCGCTCCGATACCACTTGTTGAACCAAGAGTCATCAATGACCAAGAGCACACCACAAGTCATCAATGACCACAAAATGTCATTGATGGTCGTTGTGGTAAGTTGCCTAACACCACAAAATGTCATTGATGATAAGTTGCCTAACTCTTGTAAATGACAAGTTTGTCATCACTCTATGCCTATATAAAGGCATGAGCTCTTCACTACAAATATAGAAGTAGAAGGAAAGAAAAGAGAGGGTGAGAGTGAGGGAGAAAAGAGAGATTTATTTGAGAGGTGTTTAGTTTTTCTTCTAGTTTCAAGAGAGAGTTTTATCGTTCTCTTGGTTAAATTAGAGAGAAGGTTGTAACCCTCTATTCCATAGTGAATTCTTCTATACTGATCTGCGGTTTTTACCTTATTCATTAGGGGTTTTTCACGTAAAATCTATATGTTCAATTTCGCCTTCTACTATTTCATGTTCATTTGAAGCTCCGATACCACTTGTTGTAAATTGACAATCCGAATCGAGCAGGATCGCAATTGACAATCCGGATCGAGCAGGATCGCAATTGACAATCCGAATCGAGCAGGATCGCAACTTCAAATGAATTTGAAATAGTAGAAGGCGAAATTGGACACACAGATTTTACGTGAAAAATCCCTAATGAACAGGGTAAAAATGACGGACCAGTATAGAAGAATTCACTATGGAACAGAGGGTTACAACCTTCTCTCTAATTTAATTAGAAGAGAATAATAAAACTCTCTCTTGAAATTAAAAGAAAAACTAAATACCTCTCAAATAAATATCTCTCTTTTCTCCCTCACTCTCACCCTCTCATTTCTTTCCTTCTACATTTATATTTCAAACTCCAAATTTCTTTAAACAAATTTATAAGCACATAAATACCTACAATCAATATATAATTTAATCTTGTCCACTAGTTCTAAATTATCTCATAATGCAACATTATTTTTCTCAATATTTTCCTCTAACAGATCTTTTGTTCAATCTTGCCCTTTGTTGATATATTTGAATAGATACTTTTTCAATCTTGACTGGTTGCACCACTCTACCTTCATATGTGTTTGATACTTTTTAAGAAAGCTTTTGTTATAAGGGACAACAAATCTATTTTCAAGTTCTGCTCCTTGTTTAATCACAATCTCCTATAAATTAAAAATCCGTCTTCACCTACAATTGTTTCAACAAGATATTTTCAAGGAAAATATTTACTACACTTTTCATTATTCATTCATGGTGTTTTTGGTTAGCCATATCGCAAGGACCATGCTATATAAATTGGAAGACAATGTTGTACAACAGAAAGTCTTTTCTAGGATCTGGAATCTCAACAGATATAATTTTATTAATATTTCAACTTTTGAAAATTGGTCATTTTGGTGCAGCCATACTATAATTTGGACATGTGATAATCTTCTTTTTTGAAGTTCTACAACATAAATAGAACCAATAGCCTGATCGAAATAATTATGTTGTTTGATGGTAGTGCTCTTGTTGATATTTGTATTGAATATATCGCAATCGTTCATCTTCAATACTTGTGAAAGCATCAACAATATATTGTTGGAAAAGCCTTCCTCTAAGAATTAGTAATCCACTAACAACATTACATTGTTGTAGCATATAACGCATAATATTATTAAAAGTTTGGTGTACCTCACCAAGATTGTTAGTCAACAAAATATGGAAACAAATGCGAAAAATAAAAACAAATGAGAACACCACAGTTTTAACGAGGAAACCTGACTGACAAAAATCTCGAGTCTATGAGCGACCAACCTTGTGAAACAGTCCACTAAAAACGAATCAAGAGTACAACTCTATCTTTTGATCTAAAGACATCGCTTGTACATCTCATTCAGTGTATGTTCCGAATCACCACTCAACCTAACAAGGTAGAGCTTGTTTTTGGTATCCCTAAAAGACTTCACCTCAACGAACTATGTATTGACTCCTTCTTCGCCAAGAACGCAATTGAACGTCTTCGAAGAGTCGCCAATATTAACAAAATGTTCTCACTACAATTATCTCTTCACACAACCACTCAAGATCTCACCCGAAGAGAATCTAAACAAACAAAAGTACAAATATATAGCCTAAATTCTTTACGTCACCATTCACCTTTGTTGGTCGTGACTATTTATTGAGCACTACTATCTTCTTGATAAGAGTTCCACGATTGTGATAAAAACTAGATATTTTCCCTTGAAAATACAAATGATGATAAAGCAAAACACTCTAACAAATATTGAATAATTATCTAAAAGAAGAATTTTGATGTTAACCACTTATCCACTAGGCGGTATGACTTATCTATACTTCAATATACATGGTACATCTTTTAATTTCATTATCATCATAAAAGCATGACATTATCATCTTAAAAAGTCACGTGTGATAGTTATTTATCCACTGTCCAAGCTAAGTACGTAACAACCATATATGCAATACACATGCAATAACACACGTAATAGTACGTTTCACTCACAAATCTGTTATGAAGTAGCTTACCTCAAGGTTACTTCACCAGCACACATTTATATCATCACACGATTATCATATGTGAGGGTTTTACAAACCAAAAATTATCGTCTAGTCACAAACTTAATTTTAATCTAGACAACCTTGATGGAAATGCATAAGAAATATCAACTCGATAACCATCTTCCCCATATGAGAATAGAATCAAATATTGCATTACCATATAAGATGGGTGAAAATCACTAATGCATTTCAATGATCCTGACTATTTCTCAACAATTATATCACGCCCCTCATTCATACTTCCTAATTCTGCAATAAGTAACCCGACAATCTAAGGAAAACTTGGTGCATTATACTGCAAGGACTCTCCAACATGTCGTTCACATAGTCTCAAAGACATGCAGACTTAGACTTGGTGCATTGTAATGCATTTCTCCTAATTTAAATCGATCTTGAAAAGTTCAATGCCGAACGAATTTGTTCCAGAACAGATTCGCAATAATGTAATGATTGTGAGAAATCTTTTTTTCTAAGAGTCTAATGACAATAGGACTTGCCGAAAGCTAATGAAATATGGCTTTACCAAACTTTATCTTGCAATATAGTATTTTGTAGGGAAACTAGTCTCATATTGGCTTTGCCATCAATGACTATGAAGGATGGTAGCAGCATTCTCATTTATGTATAATGCTTTGGATTTATCTTTGCCTTTGTGTCTGCGTGTATATTGTTAGAGTCTTAAGTCTTGTATTAATCATGATGCCATAGAGAAAAAAGTTCTAGGGTTGGATTGATACTGTTGATGCTTTCTAAATGTATTAGTTTTCCCATTTTGCTTTGCTAATATTTATTACAGTATTGCCGAACTTATAGCATTTAGAGAATTCAATTTCATTTCATTTCCCTTGGTTGAGCCCTCACGTCAAACATGTGTCGTGCCCTAAGACTGGCTGTAGAGTTTGTTCATTAAAATCATCATGCATTTGTTTATTTAACTTTCAAACTATTAATTATAAGTTCATGAAACTTTTGCTTTTCTATCTACTGAAATCATTGCTTTTAGAAAGTAACAACTATTTTCCCTCCTGATTCAAGTAATGAATGGTCTTCTTGTAATGTTGTAAATTTGACCTATTGCATCATGCAACTGGCTCTGTTAATGGCTTGCCTTTTACCTAACTGTTGTTGCATGATATCTTTTTTTTTTTGTATTTAAACACGATCACATATAGAACCTTAGGATGTATTAGCCCTCTGCATCATTCCTTCAAGACAAGCAAGAGTACGTGAGGGAATATAATTACAGACTTTGCAAGATCCAGAGAAGGGAAACTAATATAACATGGTAACTACTTGTCTAACATCTCATTCCTGATTTTATTTTGTGCTACTTTTTTTATAAACTTACGAAAGCAATAATCTGAAGGAAATTTAAAATTAAAAAACGGATCTGCTCTCCTTAATTACAAAGGGGATCAAATTGGGGAATTTCTTATTCTCTCCAGGAAGATCTCTACTAGAGAAACTATTGTTGCTGGCTTAAGACGTGATCAACGGTAAGTTATCTATATCCACTTTTACTTGGAACTCTGGAAATGTTAAGGTAAAAATGGTCTTTAGTTTCCACCAGAACTTGCAATTTCACGGTTTTTGTTTCCAAATCAACAATTCTAGGATAAAACAAAATTATGGCTATATTTTTTATTTCTATTTTGTTGCATATCTGAAAAATACAAAAAAAAACTTTATTGTTACTCATTCACTTGCCAGATCCATTGGAAAAGTATCTCTTTAGTTGCATCTCTTTAAAAGGAAAAAATTCTAATATTTCAAGCCCCTGGGACAACAATTGAAAAAGTATCTTTTTAGTTGCATCTCTGTAAAAGGGAAAAGAATCTAATATTTCAAGCCCTTGGGACAACAATTCTACAAGGTTACTTCCATAGACAAGCATAATCAACTAAACAAACAACTAAAAAAATATTTGTTGTGTGTATCACTAAACTGTGAATTTTTAGACATGTTCCCCATTTTAGCTTTCTTAGGTTTATGAAAGCATATCTACATTATCTTTATTGTTTTCTTGTTCTCTTCATATATGATTGTATTATGGATGTTTCGATTGTAATTGAACCTGGAAAAAAATGAAATTTGCTTGATTTGTAGAGTGCTTGTGTTGGGTGAGGAAATGTCAAGTGTCGATAGGTCGTGGATGTATGCTAGGAAAACCAATGGATTGTTTAATCGAGAATGTATTGAGGGGATCGAGCAGTTCATTGCCTATGCTTGTTCTCAACCCGGGAGCATGGACGGAAATAAGATAAGATGTTCGTGTGTGCGGTGACATAATCGTCATTTTAGAGAACCGAACGACGTGCATCTCCATCTTCTCAAGAAAGGATTTGTGGATGATTATTATGTGTGATCTCGACATGGAGAACCATACTTTACAATGAAAAATGAAGCAGTGGGTGGAAGTCACATGTGAGCATATATGACAGAAAGTGCAGATATAGAAATCCCTAATTCGTACCACACAATGGTGATGGATACAGCTGGACCAAGCTTTAACCCATCAAATATGGAGCAATCTCTGAATCCTAGTGCACAAAAATTATATGATATGCTACAGGCATCGGAACAAGAATTATGGCCTGGGTGTGAAACAATGTTCTAGTTATCAGCTATGGCCCGTTTGCTGAGCATTAAGTCCGAACATCATTTGTTGGAGAATTGCTATGATGCAATAACTGAATTATTCAAGGAGGTATTGCCAGTGGACAACAAACTTTCAGACAACTTCTATAGCACAAAAAAGTTTGTCAAAGGATTAGGACTTCCAGTAGAGAAGTTTCATTGTTGCTTGAACTGGTGTATGATATATTGGGGCGTTAACAGTGAATTGAGCATTTGTAAATTCTATGGGTATCCTAGATATAAGAGCAGAAGAAGAGGTGATTCAAGGCAAAGAAAGGTAGTGCTAAATCAAAAAATGTATTATTTTCCTTTAGCACCCAGATTGCAAAGACTGTAGAACACATGAGATGGCATGATGAGCATTACCAAGAAAATGGAGTAATGTGTCACCCTTCGGATTTAGAGGCATGGAAACACTTAAATCGAGTTCATCCACTGTTTGAGAGTGAGACACGTAATGTAAGGCTGGTCTGTGCATAGATGGCTTTCAGCCTTTTGGCCAATCGAGTCAACAATATTTATCATGGCCGGTGATAGTCATTCCATACAATTTTCCTCCTTGGATGTGTATGAAGGAGGAATTCATGTTTCTGACAGTGATTGTGTCTGGTCCAAAGAACCCAAAACATAAAATAGATGTATTACTCCGTCCTCTGGTTCATGAATTGTGCATGTTGTGGGACTATAGTGTTGAGACATGGGATGCATACATGAAGCAGAACTTCCAACTACGAGCTGCTCTGATGTGGACTATAAGTGACTTTCCAGCATACTCTCTGTTATCTGGTTGGTCTACAACAAGGAAGATGGTGTTTCCTTATTGTATGGAAGATTCTAAGCCATTTACACTTTAGAGAGGGGGTAAGACATCTTGGTTCGACAACCATCACAAGTTCCTTCCTTACGACCACCCGTATAGGAGGAACAAGAATTAGTTTAGGAAGAACACGGTTTTCACAAAAATGGTTCCACCTATTCTATCTGGTGAAGATATACTTCAGCGTATAATTGATTTTTGGATGGAAAAAGTGACCGAGGAGAGCGGGGAGACACGTAATCAGTAAATGTGTAGAATTTCTAGTTGTGGTTGGAAGAAGTGCAATATATTTTGGGATTTGCCTTATTGGAGAACAAATCTCATTCAATATAATCTCGACGTGATGCACATTGAGAAGAATGTGTTTCAAAATGTGTTTAACACTGTTATGAATATCGAAGGAAAAACAAAAGATAACACAAAGGCACATGAAGATATGAAAGTCATTTGCCGCTGAAAAGAGTTAGAAATTAATTCTGCTACCAGAAAATATCCGAAGCTATAAGACAGGTAAATGAGCAGTTTGTGAGTCTTTAAGAACTCTGAAGTTTCCATATGGGTATGTGTCGAACATGGGTCGGTGTGTAGACATGAAGATATAAAAGATGTTTGGGATGAAAAGTCATGATTGTCAGGTGTTCATGCAACGATTGATTCATATAGCATTCCGCGAATTGCTCTCGGCTAATGTCTGGCAAGCATTGACAGAGTTGAGCTTATTTTTTAAGCAGTTACATGTTCATCACTCAGTGTGAATGGGATGAGCACATTGGAGATGAAAATTCCCATAATTTTGTGCAAGTTAGAACATATATTTCCTCCAGCATTCTTTGACTCGATGGAGCACCTGCCGATCCATTTTCCATATGAGGCAAGAATAGCAGGTTCAATACAGTACCATTGGATGTATCCGTTTGAATGGTTCCTTCGGCACTTGAAGAAGAATGTGAAAAAAAAGCTAAGGTTGAAGGATCCATATGCAATGCATATCTAGTTGAAGAATCATCTAGCTTTTGTTCATACTACTTTGAGCCTCATGTACACGAGGCATAGAAAAGTGCTGCAGAATGATGATGGTGGGGAAGGACATATGATGGAAGGAAATTTGGCTATATTTACCCATCCCGGTAGAGCTTATGGGAAATGGAAAATTAGACCACTTAATGAATGAGAATTATTGGCAACTCAAATGTACATACTTCTTAACTGCCAAGAGATTGAGCAACATATCAGATAAGTATTTATGCCATAATTTTGAGACTTTGCTCTAAAACTATGGATATTTATTATTAGTCTACATGTGCATGTTTATATATCGCAGGATATTCTAAGAAAATATACGAACTATGGGTGTTGCGAATGAGGCTTCAAATTGATGCGGCGTCGGAGAATGAAATTGCATTTTGGCTTAGGCGATGCGTAAGTTCTTCACAAAATAAAACTCTTAATTTTTTTTTCTTCATATATATGTCTAACGACAGCATTTCTTGTAATTATGCTCTAGGCAAATGATCCCTTGAAAGACATTTCTAACCAATTCATCAAGGGTCTATCTCAGTGGCTTTTAAGAAATGCCAAGTCCGTGCCGGTGTACTTTGTTAATGGCTTCAAATTCCACAAAAGAAATCATGGGTCACAAAAAGCAATGGTGAACAGTGGGTTTTGCATTAAAGAGACCAATTATAGTGAGTCGTCCAGTGACTATTACGGTATGCTAGATGAAATCCTAATTCTAGAGTATCCCAGGCTACCAATCAAAAGAACAGTATTATTCAAGTGTAAGTGGTTCGACCCGATGCCAAATGTTGAACCGAATGTTCATCATCAGTGTAACCATATGGAGGTTAATCAGAGACGTCATTTCAACAAATATGAACCATTCATTCTAGCTATGCAAGCCCAACAAGTGTATTATGCACCATATCCAAACTTGAGGCGTGCCCAGGGTGAGTGGTTGGCGATTTTTAGAATAAAGGCTAGACCGATTGTTGATATGGCAGAATCAACTTCAAATTCTAATATCACGACATCAGAAGCATTCCAAGAAGATGAGTCTGAAGTGCAATATGTTTTTGTGAGTACGGATGTCCTTCCCGGTCCACTAAATGATCCAAGTGGATCTTTAATAGAGCTAGATGATGTTGATGAAGAGGAGGACGAACTAAATTCAGGATCAAGTGAAGAAGTTGAAAATGAAGTGGAGTCAGAATTTGAAGACTATGTTTCAGATGATAATTAACAATATTTATTATGTAATATTTTAGTTTTGAGTTTTTGTTTATCTAGAGTTTATCATTGAACGTTAGTTTTTTCAAATCATTAAATGATCTCTTTTTGTATATTAAATGGTATATGAAGTGTTTGTCAATTTTATAGATGACAAGAGGTAGAGGTTCTAGAGGTTATACTGGTGGGAGATCTAGCTCATCGAGCACTGGTTACCAGGTCGTAGCGTTTCCATGACCCCATCATCACCTCCAACTCCATCATTGCAACAGCCGCCGATCGGTACCCCCATCGATGGTAGTGGTACTCCTATGACGGGTACTCCCATCGATGGTAGTGGTGCTCCAGCGACAGGTACTCCTATTGATGCTATTGATGTAGGTTCGTCAGCGATGCAGGGCGTGGATCGTCGACGCCATATTACCATTCAAAATGACGGGTAAGTAATGCTTAATTGTATGACTAATTGAAATATATTGATTTGCTAATAACATGTCCAATTGTATGGAATTTTGTTTTTAGGTCGTTTCTTTCAGAGCAATGTTCGAGGAGCATTCGAAAAATATTTGAGGAGAGAATATGAGAGAATAGGTCATCCTGGAAGAAAATATCTGCAGAGGTGAAGGAATTCTAATGAAATGAGTTTAAAGTAATCGAACTTCTTTTATTAATTCTTACTTTTAATATTCACTTAATTTATGTAAGAACTGCTTAATATAATTAATATTGATTAACTAACATCATTTTATGTGTTAGAAATATTTCGTGGGAGGAGGCGATCAATGCATTAGTGAAGATCGCCTGGGGGAAGAAGGCTGCCAACTGCTATAGCGATATGCTTCAGCAAGTGAAGGGTGGCGAGAGGCCTTTTTTTGTTTCGGATGACATGTGGACGAGATGGTAGCGTGATTGGAGCGAGCTCGAGTATGTTCGGCGAGCCCAACAGAATGCTGCCAACCGCCGCATGGATGCGAGGCACACTGGGGGTTCGGTGACGCATGCTACACATGCTTCAAGAATGGTATGTAAGAATTTAGATTTCATTACGTTATTTAAAATCATATATGATAAAGTTTTATGACTTTATTACTTTTTAGAGAGATGAGCTAGGTCGAGAGGTTACCTCGTATGAGTTGTTTGAGCATACACACACCAGGGGTCACGACAGACAGACTTTTATCAATGATAGAGCTCAAGGAGTCCATGTAAGTTTCTATTGCCTAAAATAGAGTTCTTTTTTTCGTTACTGAATGTATGAGTTGGATGCTGGATGTTTGGATATATGGATTGGAGAATGAATCGGAGAATTGATGTGAATATATTTATTTGAAGTATTTTTTCAATTGTTTTCAGGTCAGGTTAGTATTCAAAAAAATAGGGGAGACACTGTCAAAATTTTTCAAAAATTATTGAAAACTTAGTAATTCTTTTATGTATATTTATAGGAGACTATTGAGGCTACTCGACAGTCTTTGTTTAAGCTCGAGACAAGATCTTCTTCCTCTCACCCGATCGATGAGAGAGATCTTTATTATCAAGTAGTCGATAGGGAGAAGAAGAAGAGAGTATACGACATTGGGTCTCAGGCAGCTACCTTCCACCCATCTACGAGTGAGTCCTCTGTACAGTTTCCTACATCTGAGATGTAGAATGAGCATATGTAGCAGCAGATGGAGAAGATGAGGCAGCAGATGCAAGATTCGATCCGCCAGGAGGTGCTCCAGCAGATGGAGGAGATGCGGCGACAAATGCGGGCATACTTTCAGACCTCTCGTCATCCCTCTCCTCCTCCACTAGATGCTGAGAGCCCTACAGGAGGTAGCTGATAGACTTTTTATTTACTGACTATTTGCACTTGTATTATTATGATATTTTATTATATTTGATTCCGTATTATGGACATATTATTTATTATATTTGAATCCATATTATGGATGAACTATTTATTACATTTGATATATTCACTGATTTTCGAGTTTGTTTTCTGTATGGTTTTAACTTTTTTTTGCTTACAGGTTTTGTTTTAACATTTTTCACATTTAATTTTTGAAAAAGCTGTCTTTTATCGACAGAAATAAAAAAAATTTAAAATTACTTTTTAAATTATACCGACGGATTTTAAAATTTTAAGAATTATTAATTTTCATTATACCGACAGATTTTAAAATTTTAATAATTATTAATTTTAATTATACCAATAGATTATCGACGGAATTTAAAATTTTAATAATTATAAATTTTAATTATACTGACGATTTATCGACGAAATTTTAAAAAATAAAAAATTTAATTTTTTGTTACCGACTGCAATACGATCGCTAAACTGTCGGTATTTATTGACCGAAAAAAAAAATGTCGGCAAAGTCTCAGCTACGATCTCTTTACCAATGAAACTGTTTTGGTCGGAATTTCGTCGGTAAACATTCTTACCGAAGGAAATCCTTAAATTGCCGACGGAAAAATCCGTTAGAAATTATTGAATTTCTTGTAGTGTGTTACTGGTGATCATGTAGCTGCTATTCATGCTCTTAAAAGGACTCTTCATCAACGATTTTCTCTTAAAGACCTTGGTTAGCTAAGATATTTCCTTGGTATCGAAATGGCGACGTCCAAAAAGGGGCAGTTCTTGAATCAGCGAAAATATGTCATGGACATGTTACGAGAGGCTGATATGCTTCATTGTAAGTCAGCCAGTACTCCTCTGGATAGTAAATTTCAACTCAATATGAAAGGTGAAACACTTGCTTCGATTCAAGCTTATGAGAGAGTTAATATATTAAATTAGAAAATATACTAACCATTTGATGTGAACGTCCAATCCTCACCATTTAAATTAGAGACATCGGGAGCTGCTGTGTTAAACCCTGGAACCCCTCTCGCAAAGCTTTGTATTCTTTTTGGGTAGTCGAGTATTCTATTTTTGGGCATATATTGTTCATTTCTTTCTTTCTTTTTCTGCCGTCTTTCTGCAGTCATCAATATGCTATTTCTATTTAGTTCTCCTGATGTGTCAGTGATCGTATTTGAATTTAAGGTAAGTTCTTTTTGGAATATTTGCTACCAATTTCCAGTCTCTCATATGCTTGCTATTTTTGGGTTAATAGTCAGACCTATTTGCTTTGTGCATTTATGTATTTTGTTATGTTTTCTATCTCTAGTAACCACTGTGAAAATTTCTGTTGGTGGCTTTCTTGATCTATCAGTGATCGTGTTATGATTGAAGGTTAGTTATCTGAAAGTACTCAGATCATGACGAGTACTAAGCTCACTGACTCATCATGAACGGAGAACATGTGCAACAAAAAATTCCTAAGGAAAAAAGACCAATTTAAAATACCATCGCTTCCAACTATATATTCCATAGCATCGCTTCCACCTATCGGTTGTAGTCTTTAGAATATTCGGCTCGATAGTTTATAGATATCAATCACTAGAACCAAGTTAACATCAAAAGAATAATTTAACAAAGTACAATGTTACTTCAACAGAACAACAGCAAGAAATGGTTCAATATTCATTGTCGGCATTTCCCAAGCGCCCCCGCGCGTCTTCCTTAATCAACAACTAACATAAATATGAATATAGTTTACATATGGGATTTGCCAATCAATTCGACACAACCCTTTCCTTTCCCATCAACCTTTTTTATGCCAAAATCCAATTAGGCCTCAAAAAGCTACAATAATACACATAATCAAATGCTGTTGCCCAAAGTCTACCTGTAAAACTCCACTGCTTGAATAAGATTTGCTTTTCGAAACAATAAATATGGTTGACAACCATTCAGACAATACTAGGGGGATCCCCCATCCAGTTGCAGATGGCACGGAGCCAGCGTGTTCTAATGCAGTCCACTAAAGGAGCATGCTGAGAAGGCTCAGGTTTAGAAACTTCAGTGTCTTTACTAGTTGACTCATCCGCACAAGGACCAGCGGGCACAGTTGCCAAATACTCCTCAGGAGACCACCTTGGGGGAACGGAAACTGTCAATTTCGTAAGCCTGGGTCTTTGTACAGGAGTCTCACCCCCAGATATTGCCTGGCCACCGTTCAAATCTGACTTTGCAATTCCATTAAAATGGTAAAGATCAAAAACCTTCTTGCCCATTGAACCACTAGAATCCTTTAGGCCCCCCAGGGTTTTGTCCAAATCCAAAATAACTTGCCAAAATTCACTCCAGACAATGAAGCCTGTACTGCAAAGCTGTTCAACTTTCTCAGGTGTTAGTCTAATCTGGGCATCTCGGAGGACCTGATGGAAACCTTCAACGCTAATAAAACCACCACCTCCACTCTGATCTTGGGCATCAAAAGCTTTCCGGATCTGTGATTCCCTTTCTTCCAGTTCATTCTCCTCTTGAACACTAGCATCAAGAGCAAACAAGACTGTATAATGGGATTCACTCCCAACAACCCATATCGGCCATTTCGGGCACTTCAATTGCTGGCCCACCTTGCAAAAATTGAGGGATTCTAGTAGAGTGAGAAATCCTACTTCCACATTTGTTGATACACCTTTCAGAAACATACCGCCTCCTAGATCCATCCTCCCGTCAAATACATTAGGCACTGCCTGTCCGCAGAGCAGTAGATTTACAATTTCCTGTTTTACACCATTTAACAATGATTATATAAAAGGAAAATGAAAAGATACTTGTTTCATTCATCCGTGAGTAGACATTTATATACCTGTGAGGCATGACCAAATGGTGCAGTAACTAGGGGCAGGCTTGGATCATCCCTGTCAGCTTGAATGAAGTCCTGTTTGAAAGGAAAAACAATATTCACAATTGAAAAACTTGTTCCAAAGAGGATAATAAAATAAGTAGTTAATTCACAAACTTAAGATCTAGGAGATTTATAATTGCGATGGAAAGATAGAAGGAAATGAATGACAAGCATAGAGGCTGAAAATATTCAACCAACATCAATGGATTACTGAAAATATTATTTGGTGTACACAAGGGCAGAATGCAAAGTGCAAACTCTGAATTATAAAAGATGTCTAAGGAATTCTCCTTCCCCGGCCTTCCCAAATTAAGTCAGCTATGTCCATGTATGCATGAGAACCAAAAAGCATCATCTAGTTTTCATCTTCGAAAATAAAGGTTACCAGCCATTTTCTGTTGTTGACGTCAAATATTCCAAAGATGACTCTTTCATTTTCATATTTCAACCTCCATATTTTCATCAAATTTCCACATTGGGCTCTATTTATAAATCCTAAACAGTGTATCATCTAGTATAAATTATTTGGGGGATAAGGGCTGCATTATACTCTTGCTTGTCCCAACCCCTCCCACTGCAAGAGTCTTGTGCAAGGAAGTTGTTTACCCTTTTCAACCATCTCATATAAATTAAATTTCCGAATTGCAAACTGTTGGGTTTTATCTCAGCAGCATTGGATGCTACATATCACATACTGTTTTCCTCTAGCAATGCTAACTAACATTCAAAGACATTTATTAGATAACCTCCTCCCTCATCTAATTTTCATTTCTTCCGGTGATTTCCATTGTTTAATTTAAAAATGCTCAAAAAATATTATACCAAGTCATTCCTTCAAGGACTATCAATTAGGGGTGGCAGAAATCTGGGTCCGGATCGATATGAGCCGGATAGCATTAGGTGTTTAGTGTTTATGATATTTTTGCATGTCAAAATCCGATGATGAAGACCCATGATTCTAGGCCACGCACATACGAAAGATTAAGGTCCAAGTCCAAGCTCATAAGTTTGAACCTAACTATCTTGAGAATCCAGGTTGACAATAAGAGGTCTGTCCACTGTCCTCCCTTAGAAGCTAGAGTGGTAACCCATAATCTTTCAATGTGCGATCTTATCATTCTACCACTCTAATAGAGACTGCACATCCTCGGACAATGACTATGGAGACTTCAGTCATAGCCTGCTAGCCTTCTTTTCCATGAGTACACCTTTTCTTTTCTTTTCTTTTTCTTTTTTTTTTTTTTTTTTTTTTTTTGCGCCTACCCCATTCTAGATACTTAGTCATCGTCTTATCGTTACTGTTCTGCTCGCTACCCTTGGGCGCACGAATTTGCGACTCTAAATGAAAGCACCAGTGATGAAAACCCATGATTTCAGGCCCATGCGCACACGAAAGATGAAGGTCTAAGCCCAAGCTCATAAGTTTGGACCTAACTCTATTGAAAGCCCGAGTTGACAATAGGAGGTTTGTCCTCCTTATAAGTTAGAGTGGTAACCCATAATCTTCCGATGTATGATCTTATCACCCGGATTGGTTTGGATTTTCGGATGGACTTAATTGAATGTACCCCTATGAAGCACGGGTGCGCCTAACACCCTAAGGCACCCGCACCAGATATGTTTCGGGTGTGGGTGCAGCACGAAACATCCAGGGTGCGGGAATTTACAAATCCAATTTAAAAAAATAAAAATAAAAATGGATGCGGCTAGAGTGCGACTGATGTTCGGCTGGGTGCAACTTGGGATACATTTAGGTGAAATAAAGACGCAAACTTGCTGATTTTTGAACTTGCTGGCAGCTAATGGAGGTCGTTGATGGCTGATTACACAGAGTTTGCTGAACCCATATTAGATTGAGCTCACGAGTTCGGCCAGAGCCTAACCAAGTGTGATCTTTCTCAACTTTCTCTCTGTATCTCTCTTTGACTCTTTCTCTCTCTATCTTCAACGATCTCTCTCTATATCTCTCTGACTCTTTCTCTCTTCGATTCTATCTCTACCTTCAACGATCTCTCTCTTTTTGTATCTCTTTGACTCTTTCTCTCTCTACCTTCAACAATCTGCTTCTATGTATCACTGAGACTATTGTTTGTTTTGTATTTCTGTGACATTTTTCCATTTCAGTAAACTACTACAGTGATGTCGCCTATCCATGCTAGACTACTAGTTATAGGATTATAACATAATTTATTTTAAAAGAAGATGTCTAGTTTAATGGGTGACCAGTGACATTATGATGCAGCGCTGTTCTTGGATAAGTATGATTGTAATGCAGCTAATTTTATGCACAGATGGGATAGAAACAAGTCTAAGCAGTAGTGTGACTCTGTGCTCATTTAAGTTTAATTATTTTGTATTTGTTGTTTCCTTTCTGCTGGTTTTTGCTATTTTGTGTCTTAAGGGCTTTTATGTAATTTCAGTAGCTTTAGGATTGGCTTTTGTTTGTGCCGCCTTTCTTTTGTAAGGGACTTTTGATGAATGAAAATTGAGAAGCTTCCTCTCAAACTCTATCTCTTTCTCGGCATTCTTTGATGAATCAACGAGCTTGAGTACTTATCCGTGGTTTACTCGATTGTGTGAGGTCCTCCCTACATCAATTGGTATCGAAGCCATGTTGTATTGTTGCTACCATGCCACCCAGGAGGAATGCACGTGAAGTTGGCCTGGAGGATGTGCGTCGCCGTGATGATCTAGCTCAACTGCGCCAGCAGATGGATGTGTTGACCCGACAGATGGCTTCCCTTGTGGCGCAACAACTCGATCTTGTTGTTCTTCCCAGGGAGGAGACTGACGATGAAAACCCATTTGGTGTTCCAAATTCACTGTTTGAGTTGCCTGTTCGCAGGAGGGCAGGTGTACCCGAGGAAAATCAGACGTGGGACACTAGGTTTAAGGTTGATATCCTAGAGTTCAATGATGGAATGCAACCTGAGAAGTTCGTGAACTGGCTTACGGCGGTGGAGGAACTGATGGAGTTCAAAGAGGTCCCTCTTGATAAGCGTGTTTCTCTAGTGGCCAAACGATTCCATGGTCAAGCAACAGCCTGGTGGCAGCAGATGAAGATGATGAGAGTGCGCACTAGCAAACCTAAAATTGTGTCTTAGGACAAGTTGAAGAAGTATATGAAAGGCATTCTTATCCTATAATTATTCTCGCATGATGTACAACCGAGTGCAGAACCTGCATCAGGGTGTCCAATCAGTGGCGGCTTATACCACTGAATTTTATTTACTGAGCTCATGGACGGACCTCATGTAAACAGAGGAACAGATGGTAACTCGGTATGTGGGGAGCTTGCGCCAACAGATACAAGACTTCTTGAACATGTTTGAGTTTATGTCAATGGTTGAAGCATATCAACAAGCGCTTCATGTCGAGAGACAATTATCGCGGCGAACACCCAGTTCTCCTACGGTGGGCAGTTCGGCCAACTCCCACCAGACAACAGTACCTTTTGCGAGTAGTTCCGCTCTTCCGAGCTCTCTAAGTTCTCAACAGGGGGCCAACAGCCAGCATGACCTAGGGGTACTTTTCGGTGTTTTGGTTGTGGTGCTCCAGGACATGGCAAGATGAGTGTCCAAAGACGCAATGGAAGAGGTTGTTTGCTGGGGAAGGTTTCAATGATTTTGAGAATGGTCCTATCTTTGATGGTGAAATGGATGGAGATCCACCTGTGGAAGATATAGAACAAGTGAGTGGTGATGTCGGCAGTGTTTTCAAAGGCGCTCAAGGCTTAAGCACTGAGGCGCGCCTTGAGGCGAGGTGGGGACCGGAAGCACTGAGGCTTTCGCCCCGTGTGGTGTCGCAAGAGGCTTCCGCCTCTATATGCCTTTCGCCTCTTTCACAGAGGCGAAAGGCAAGAAGGAAGACAAGTTGTTTTAGAAAAAATTACAAAACCCAAAACGATGTCGTTTTGGGTTTTGTTTTATTTTTTCTAAAACAATTTACCCAAAACGACGCTGTTTTGGGTAAACTGAAATGCCGAAACGAAACCCTCCTCCTTCGTTGTTCGTAATTTCATATCAGCAACAGCTCCAGCTTACACATTCGTGGCGTCTCTCTGTCTGAGCTTGAAGATCCAGCAAGCAGCAGCAACGCCGACAAGGGAAGTCCAGAATTTCCAACTTATCCAGCAGCAAGAACAAGCAGGAAGGTAGGTTATTTTTCCTTGATTGATTTTAGGTTGCCATATTGTAGTTTACTGAACTGAAATCACTCCAAAAAATTTGATTTTTCGAAAGACAGATTATCCCGTGATGAAATCACTCCCGTTATCTTGGTTATCCCGTGATGATTATAGAAAGACAGAAATTAGAAATATTTAAATAACAAAAAACAAACAAAGTACAAGAAGCAGCGGCAGTAATGCAGTATTAATATTAATGATAATAGTAGTTCCTGAATATTTTATAGGCCTTCTGGCCTTCATTGCCCTTTATGTTTACTTGTATGGTATGGGGGATGGCTGATGTTGTATTGTTTGTTTAGTTTATTTTGTTTTTACCCTTTATTGCATTGAATTTATTTTGTTTAATTTATACTTTATAGTCGGCTGAATATGATGAAAGTTAGGGGAGAGAGTAGAAAAGATCCTACTTGGAAATATACGGAAGAGGTAGAAGCTAGAAATGGGGAGAAGAAAGGATATGTGTGTGAAATGCAATTTTTGCAACAAAGTTCCTAAAGGAGGCGTTAAAAGGGCAAAAAATCACCTTGCATGCACACATAAAAATGTATCTCCGTGTCAGAAGGTTCCTGAATATGTTAAGCAGGAGATGAAACAATATTTAGAAAAAGGAACCGAATTGAGGCATATCGCACAAGAAAGGTTTGAGGAGAGAGTTTCGGCCCATTCTTATTTTGAAGGTATGAATTCTAATCCTCTTAGCACTAGTGTTACTGGACCTAGTGGTGGTGCACGTGTCATCTCGAGGTGTTCGGGGGCCTATAGATAGGTAATTTGCTAATGACATTTATTTAATGTTTATGCTTTTGACATCATTATGCATTTATGCTTATGAACTTTATTTGATACTTTTGCCATTATTTGGATAGGTACATTGCCAATGTTGATGATGATCATGAGGATGTTGATAGGGCAAAAACCATCATGACTACAACAAATGCAAAAGAAGCTCGGAGTCGTGTTTGGACATCGAGAGGTTCTTCTTTGAAAATGCGATTCCTTTCAATGTGGCAAGAAGTCCCATCATTTATTAACATGTGTCGCTCGATTGGTTCATATGGACGAGGCCTTAAACCTCCTACCATGCATGAGTTTAGAAAGTGGATTCTAAAGGAGGAGTTGAACACTTCTGAGAAAATAGTTGATGGTATTAAGAAGACATGGGCACACACAGACATATTGGGAAGGACTTTAATCAATTTTCTTGTGAATAATCCTAATGGGACGGTGTTCTTGAGATCTATTGACGCTTCTGAACATGTGAAGGATGCAGATTTGATATTCAAGTTGCTTGATGACATTGTTGTGGAGGTTGAGGAAGAGTTAGTAGCTCAAATTGTGACAAACAATGCAAGTAACTACAAAGCAGCAGTAAATAAATTGATGGAGAAAAGAAAACACATTTATTGGACTCCATGTGCGGCATATTGTTTAAATTTGATGCTGGAAAAGATTGGAGAGTTGACGCAACATAAGAGAGCGTTACTCAAGGCCAAAAAAGTAAACAATTTCATCTATAATCATACTTGGGTTTTGGCTTTGATGAGGAAATTTACAAAGATAAATCATCTAACCAGCCATGACTAGATTTGTAACAGCTGTCTTGACTTTGAGATGCATGATAGAGCTTAGACAACCTCTTGAAGTAATGTTCACTTCACAACAATGGGCGAGTTGTAGATGGGCAAACACAACTGATGCCAAAGAGGTGAGGAAAATAATTCTTAAAGATAATACTTTTTGGTCTAGTGTGAGTTATGCACTGAAAACAACAGAGCCGTTGGTGGGAGTGTTGAGACTTGTTGATTCTGAGAAGAAACCTACTATGGGCTATATTTATAATGCTATGGATAAAGCAAAGGAAGAAATAGCAGATTACAGGGAGATTTGGGATATTATTGATGAAAAATGGGAGTTCCAATTACATCGTCCTTTGCATGCTGCTGCTTATTTCTTGAATCCCGAGTTTCAATTTCAAGAGAACTTCCTTTTTGATGCAGAAGTGAAGACAAGATTGTACAGTTCAATGAAGAAGCTCATTCCTAATTCAAGTGATTGCCTCGCAGCTGACCTACAAATTGATGCTTTCCGAAAGCAACAAGGACTTTTTGCGTATGAAAATGCTAAGAGATCAGTGGGAAAGCGTTCTCCAGGTAACAATATGTCTTTAAAAGTTTTCAAATTAATTGAATTCAAATTAAGTACTAAAATTTATATGCTAAATGTTGTTTTTCTTTTCGTAGTTGATTGGTGGATCAATTTTGGAGATGAAGTTCCAGAATTGCAAAGGTTTGCAATTAAAGTATTAGATCTTACTTGTTCTTCATCCGCATGTGAACGAAATTGGAGCGCATACAATCAAGTGCACACAAAAAAGAGGAACCGATTAACCACGAAGAAGATGAATGACTTGGTCTATATTTTGTATAACAAAAAATTGAAAGATCGACACTTCAAGTTAATGAAGATCCATTGGTTCTTGATGATATACCTTCGGATGATGAGTGCGTTGCTAATCCTCCTAATCCAAATGATGTTGGAGATGCTATTGGAACTTCTACATTGAATCAAGGAGAGGATAATGTTATTGGTGATTCTCAAGTAGTGGGAAGTGGTGGTGGTGGTGGAGGTGGGTGGAGGTGGATCTAGTAATGGTAGAGGTGGATCTAGTAATGGTAGAGGTGGAGGTGGAGGTGGATCTAGTAATGGTAGAGGCGGTGGAAGAGGTGGAGCAAGTGGAGGCGGTGGTGGGACAAGCAAAAGGAAAAAAGAAAAATCCAACTCAAATGGATTCAAGAGCCAAGAAGAGCAAAGGTTAGTGTAAAATATATAGTTTATATTTATGTTATTACTTACTAATTTTAATGTATCAATGCTTATTGATTTAGAGAAGGATAAAGGATAAGAGCTACTCATCCAAGAGGAGGAAGAAGATGAATTTCAAGATGCTAGTAGTGATGATTTACATGAGTTGGATGGGCTACCAATTCGATTTATGGATGACTCATTTGATGATCAAACTAGTGGTGAGGAGGATTCCATGGATGAGGATGAGGATGACTATTGAACTCTTTGGTTCATTTGTGTATGGTTTTATTTATTTTTTCTTTGGTTTGTATTAAACATTTAAACTTCTAAACTATGAACTCTTTGCTTTGGTGCCTTTTGAACTCTCTTTGCTTTGGTGCCTTTTGAAATTATTTGATGATGGATCATGGATGAATTGATGAATTGAACTCTTTGGTTCATTTGTGTATGGTTTTATTTATTTTTTCTTTGGTTTGTATTAAACATTTAAACTTCTAAACTATGAACTCTTTGCTTTGGTGCCTTTTGAAATTATTTGATGATGGATCATGGATGAATTGATGATAAGACTTGTTGATTATTGTTAGTTTGTTACTTGGAACTCTTTTTGCTTTGGTGCCTTTTGACATTATTTGATGATGGATCATGGATGAATTGATGATGAAATTTGTTGATTTGTCTTGAATTTTTTATAAGCCTCGATACGCCTCGAGGCTTACGCCTCGCCTCAAAGAAAGTGAGCGCCTCAATTCCCAAACCCGCCTTTTAAAACATTGGATGTCGGGTGAAATTTTCTAACTCCGCAACATACTGACAGTGATTGGCTGCGGACCAATATCTTCCACTCCACATGTACCATTGGTGGCAAAGTGTGCCATTGTGTTATCGACTCGGGAAGTTGTGAAAATGTAGTGGCAAAAGACGCAAGGTTTTAAAAATCGTTTGAGGCTTGAGGCGTGCCTCGAACTGAGGCGGAGGTCTGACGATCCCAGGCGTACGCCTGGGAGAGTTCCATGAGAGGCTTACGCCTCTCATGGCTGAGGCGTCCGCCTCAGACACGGAAGTTCTGAGGCGGACGAGGCATGCGACATAGAACCTGGGTTTTTTTTTTGGGTTTTCTTGCTCTGAAATTGAAAACCCAGCAGGTCAGCTCCAGCTCACTGGTATATCGCAAGTCGCGACATCATGTTTATCGCCCTGCCCTAATTCAGCGACATCACAGCTCTCCAGAGTGGTGATCTTCAGGTATTTCGTCTCTCTCTCACTCTTTTGCTTCTCAGTTAGTCAGTTCGTCTCTCTCTCTCTCTCTCTCTCTTCTGCTCACGTCACTTCTACTTCTCTCTCTCTGTCTCTCTCCCCTGCTCACTTCACTTCTGCTTCTCACTTCGTCTCTCTCTCACTTCGTCACTGCCTCTGGAAATTCATCCCTGCCTCTGGAAATTCATACCTGCTTCTAGAAATCCTCTGCTTAGTTAATTACTTAATTGATCTCATGTTTAGTTATTTACCCATGTATATATCTATTTCTATTATCTTGATATGCTCCTCCATGGCACAGTAGCACACTAACACTGCACTTGTTTTGTGTTGTTTACTTGTTTTTAATATTTTTTTTCCTTAATTTTTGCAAAATTGAATAACTTGTTAGTGATTAGTGATTACTATTAGTCTATCTGTCTATATATATAGTTTTGGAGCATAATTGACACAAGGAAATTGATCAAAGTCCTCCTTATATCTGAATAACTGATGGATGATGGTATTCATATTATTTAGAGTCATGCACTTGAAGTCTTTAATTATTTTGTTGATTCACTTTGAGGCTTACGCCTCGATACGCCTCAAGGCTTACGCCTCAGCTCATATAAGGCAAGCGCCTCGGTTCCTAAAAACGATTTTTAAAACCTTGAAAAGACGTGGTTCGCAAGCTAGGTGTGCCTATAGTGACGCTTCCCAAACCTTATAAACTGGCTTGGTTGACCACTGGTGTGGATGTTACTGTTTCGTAGCATGCGCTGATTGCTTTTTCTGTGGGACCAACCTATAGAGATGAGGTGCTTTGTGACGTGGTGGGAATGGATACTTGTCACCTACTATTGGGGAGGTCGTGGCAATACGATCGTCACTCGGTGCATGATGGTTTTACTAATACGCACAGCTTTATGTCACTAGATATTTAGATAAGGATGCTACGTAGCCAAAAGGGAAATGATCAAAAAATTAAAGGGAGAGCTTTCAAGAAAACAAGCATACCATTCCTCGGGAAAGTAATGCAGAAATGAGAAATAACATTGCCCCCATTCGGCTTTGAAAAACAGGAATCATGACTTCAAGCCTCTGAAACGCACTTGCTTGTGAAGCATATTCATCAACCCTCAAGAATTTCTGTAAATCAGAAGCTGATTCAATTGTAAGACCTTCAAGCACTTTTGCAATTATCTGACAAAAAGCAAAACGTTACTTGTCAGTAAATTCTTACACAACTGAGTTTATACAACAACAGTAATGCATGATCAGAACATGCCCAATTCATGACTTCCAACAAAATTTTGCAGAGGCACATTAACATCAGTGTTGAATTCAACTTACATCATCCTTTGAAATGTCTTCTGGGGCAAAAGAACTAAGAGTTGCAATCACCACTCTTTTGTAACCTCCACAGAGGAATAATATCTCACCCATACTTCTAACTAGAGCTCTGCGAACAGAAAAGGAAAACAAAATTAAAAAAAAAAATGCTTCAGCCAAGCATGGCCACCATTTGGCATAGAAAAAGTAAGCCATAACATATGTTGCCAAGAAAATGTTTCCAAGAAAAACAAATGCTATATTCCAACGTACTTGAAATGAAAATTAGAACACAAAGTAGCAGATACTATTGCAATTTCACATGATGCGTTATGAAATTGAATCGCGCAGAAACATTCCAAACTACTACTTCTAGAAAAACGTTTTTTTAGCGTGATATTTTATCCAGACACGAAAGCCCCTTAAAGCTAGGAGAAACCATAAACTATACATTTTTGTTTGCAAACAATTACAAATAGAAGATAGGGAGGAAAAAAAGATTCATAAAAGTCTCATGTTAAACTGAGGAACATAAAGGAAAGGGGCAGCCAACCATGGTCAGTGTTGATATGACGAGGGAATCGTGACTACAGCATAATCATAGAGTAACCTAGATATGATCCAATAAGTTAACAACTACACCAGATAGAAATTTTATGCTTCGCCGATTGGACCAACTTCACATTTATGCACAAGAAGGAACAGACAATATGCAATGAAAATTAGTCACACTGGAGATACCATTAGTCTCAAGCATTCCAACTCCCGCCCGCACTCTTTTTTTTCCCATGGTCAGGCCCTGTACTTTTTCGCAGTGTTATGTGACCATTTGACATAGAAAAAGTAAGCCATAACTATGTTGCCAAGAAAATGTTAAACATTCCAAGAAAAACAAATGTTATATTCCAACTTACTTCAAATGAAAATAAAAAACATAAAGTAGCAGATATTATTGCAATTTCACCTGATGCGTTATGAAATTGAATCGAGCAGAAACATTCCGAACAACTACTTCCAGAAAAACGTTTTTTTAGCATGATAGTTTATCCATACATGAAAGCCCCTTAAAGCTAGGAGAAACCATAAACTGTGAAATTTTGTTTGCAAACAATTACAAATAGAAGATAGGGTGGAAAAAAGATTCATAAAAGTCTCATGTTAAATTGAGGAACATAAAGGAATGGTCAGTGTTGTTATGACAAGGGAATCGTGACTACAGCATAATCACAGAGTCACCTAGATATGATCCAATAAGTTAACAACTACACCAGATAGAAAATTTATGCTTCGCCCCGCTTGGACCAACTTCACATTCATGCACAAGAAGGAACAGACAATATTCAACGAAAATTAGTCACACCGAATATATCATTAGTCTCAAGCATTCCACCTCCCACCCTCTTTGTTTCCTGTTGGTCAGGCTTTTTACTTTTTTGCAGCGTTATGTCCCAAGAAGATTACATTTCTCTTTAGCTATAGAAATCCATGTCTCAGCATTCCACCCCCCACCCGCCCTCCTTTTTTTTCCTTGGTCAGGCCTTCTACTTTTTCGCAGAGTTATTATGTCCCAAGAAGATTTCATCTCTCTTTTAGCTATAGAAATCCATGTCTATCTATCAGCAAATACATTACTAGAA
This sequence comes from Euonymus europaeus, assembly GCA_963580455.1. Lineage (NCBI taxonomy): Eukaryota > Viridiplantae > Streptophyta > Magnoliopsida > Celastrales > Celastraceae > Euonymus > Euonymus europaeus. The sequence continues at coordinate 7,584,109 of OY756961.1, read as the reverse complement.
AAAATGTAGGTAAATAACATTTGTGCACAAAGCTCCCGCAATGGGTGGGATGGGGAACAGAAAGATGTAAACATACCTTACCCCCATATAATATGTGGAGAGTGTGTTTTAAGGAATTGAACACGTGACCTCTAGGTTACACCCCTGCAACTCTACCATTGGGCCACATGTCCTCCTATAGAAAATACTTTACTAGAAAGTCCAAAAAAATGAGGCTTTAATCAACGAACACATAGCAAAGCAACAATCGATAACAAAATAAAATATAGCAATACATCTAGAAACTAAATGAAGAATATGAAACGCGCATTACTCATTTCTTATGAAATTGAAAAACTTCGAGTAGTACGTATAGTATCATTGCCCAACTTAGGACATGACATAAAATCCATTGTGCAGAAATTCATCACCTTGCTTTTGCATCTTCAGTAAGAGAAGCAAAATTAGTTGATGCAACACACCGACCTTTAGACAAGCTCCTTGCACCAAGATTTTGTGCTGTGTTAGATGCAACTTTACCTAAGTCATCTGGAGAGAAAAGTAGGTATTTGAGAACAAATGCCTGCACAACCAATTAGAAAATCTTTTAAGCACGTGATTGTGGAGGCTAACATAGTTACTCTACAAGTAATAATGTCTCCAGCCAATGAAATTAAATCCAAAGGAACCCAACAAGACATAAATAATTTAAAGTAAACCACAAAAAAAGCATCCTTCAAAGTGAGATTCTTCGAGTATATAGCTTATGAGTTATGAATGACTGCACCATATTTAATAAAATTTCAATAATGACATCATACAATGTCAACTACCACCTAGCAATCTTAAGATCTTCCAGGCACATCACATAAACTAAAAAAAGGACGAGCACAAAAGTTCGGACCACTATGAACGACAAATACTGTCATTGACTTCGTGATTAAAATGTAAGATTTCAAAAACTAAAAGTAACCATAAGCAATAGGAAATAAAAACCTCAAAACTTCCAAAGAATTATCTTCAAAGAAAATGACAAGATAAACTACAATGCAAGACCTAGTCCATTCCCCAGCATTTCCACACTGCTAAGTCAACACAATGACAAATGTCACACCCAATAAAAGCCCTGACATTAGTTTATAATCATAGAATTTGTGAACAAAAGCTACAACACTTGTGATACCCAAGCCATTCAAGCGTTCTCTCCCTAGCATAAGATGGTCTTTGTATTCATCTTTTTAACCAAGTCCAAGAACACAATGTTATTCAGTGCTTGCCACTGCAAGTGGACTTCGGATCAACGAGGGAGGTGCTGTGGCAGCAGTTCAGATATTAAGACTTCAAATTTAAAAGGGAGGATAGCAGTTTTGGTGGATAACTAATTCTTATTACTATACTAGTTTTGGATCTTCAGCATGTGAATGCACAAGTTTGGGCTGTGGTAAATGGAAATATTAGCAGTAATTGCTGACCATGTAGATGTGGGGTTAAACATGCTGCACTTCTTGAATCCCCACAGTAAAATCACAATGCATATTAGAATATAATCCCAAAAACAAGCTGGTGTTGGCATTTCGAAGAATTGGAGGTAGTGGTATGATGTGGAAGAAACTACATAGTATATGAAGTGAAACAGGAGTATTTAGTTAAAGCTCGAAGGATGTTAAAGCACCATGCTCAGCTGAAATAATTACATAAAGCTGCGGCATGCAACAAGAACTCAAATACAATGCATTTATAATAATAAATAATAAAAAATACTTGGATGGCAGCCAAGACGCCACAGGGGCCACCTTCATGCTGCACCAGGCCCATAGATGTCTCCGGATTAGGGCTGAACCTATAGGAATGTTCGACATGACATTAGCAAGTATGTAGGGGGAAATGAAAACATGTCACGTAATTTTCCAGGAAAATATGAAATTTGAGAATTCATACAAAGTTACAAACCAAATCTCAAATTTGAAAGGGACAAAAACCTCAAAACAAAGTAAACAAAGAAGAGCAAGTCTAGTAAAGTGCTTCCTAACAGGAAACTTCTGTCAAAAAGTTTCAAAATATAGTCATGTAAGGGAACAGGATAAGACCTAAAAAAGCAGCATTTCTTGGTACAGTTAGTTAGCATATTCAATAAAAACATGATAATAGCCAATTGTAAAACACAATAAAAAAAATGCAAGTAGTAAACAAACAGCTACAATATGTTTAAATTTCAGTACACAAAGCAATCCTCAACCAGCATATAAAATTGGAAAAGGTGTGAGAGATGAGAGGAGGAAGATACACACTAAACTAACATTTTAAGAATATCCACCTTACAGTCTCTCATCAAATTCCCTTGAATTTCTTCTTCCTAGAAAGGTCTCCAACCCCTAATGAACAGACATCAATTAAAGCTGCAAAAGCTCGAGTTCACTAAACGGGCTATTATAGAGGCAGAAAAATTTCTCCATTTGCAAGACTCCTCTCATGCCAGAGACTACAATTAATTTCAATATTCTTCATGTGATTAACCCTGAATGATCAGTTGTCTTTGGAAAATCATGTATTTAACTCAATTGTTCTTCTGGCAATCACCTTCTTAAGTTCTCAATCTACAAATTTATACCCTCCGATATGCATACAGTTACATCGGATATGACGTAGAAACTAATACTTGATTATACACACATGACACAACTAGGTGAAGAAAATGCGGATTTCAAACAACTTCAGTGTTAATCATTACATGGACAAAAGTTTATAGCCATTTACAGCTTCTCTAACCAATGTTTATGCAGCATTATTAATTGCAAAATCATTACACAAATTATGCCCAAAACTTCTTTAGAAGTCCTATGCCGCAAAAGTTTGATAAATTATAGTCTTGAACTCTTGATTGCCAAATAGGGCAGCTCCAAAGAAAACATATTATTTTACCTCCAAGTAATGATCAAAAGTAGAGCATAAATTTGAGTTACAGTACCATTTCCAAATCACATCAAAAAATCTGATACAGCATTGTGAAGCAATAAGACATCAAATCCTGTCAACTCAACGTCAAGCATACCTTATTCCTTGATTACTCCACTGAGCCAGAATATCCTTCGACACTCCAGTACCAAAAACCATGGAAAACAACTGGTTTGCTTCTTCAGGCGATAACTCCTTCCCCGAAGTGGCACCTTTTCCGCCCAAATCCTTCTCACACTTGGCGGAGTGGGCACCTGTATCCGAGCTGGCTTTTGAAGGCGAGCCCGAAGGCGAGGTAATTCTTGCGGCCAGCATCCTCTTCTCAGCAGCCGCAGCCATGAGCTCGCGCTGTAACCTCCGGTTTTCGGCCTCCAGTAATTCCCCCTGACAATCCACCGGAGCTCCAGCGACTACGTCTCTGGGCTTGCTCCTCTTGGGCTCTGGTGACTCGTGCTGCATGCTCATTCGTAACGCCATTCTCAAATCCTCCTCTCGATCCGCCATTGGAAACTCACAGATCGCGAAAGCAACGAAATTTGGAAAATTTAGGGTTTTATTCAATTGCACAATCAATTGAATTAAACAACAGAATCCTCTTGGATGTAAATGAACAATGATTTAATTCGAACAACAACACCCAATCAAACTCGATTGTGATATTTTTGAATTCCCATTTTATTTAGTCCATACATTAGAAATCGAACACAAATAAACAATAACTGTTTAGAGTCGAAGAACAAAACAAGATTGGGATTTATTTTAACATTAAAAACCGGAAGACGGAGGGTTTGAGAGTTTAATTAATAGAGAGTGTTTCAAGTAGCTTTCCCGTTCGCCGGAGAAGGAAAGAAAACGACGTCGCATCGGTCTTTTTGCGGAGATACGCGTGCATCGGTCTTTTTGTAGTAAAAATGCGCTAGTCTAAGCTCTAAGTAATAATTGTTTGGTAAAGCAATTATTACAATAGTGGATAAGTTGTGAAACATATAAATCATCAAATAAGTTGTATATTATTTGATAGATTGTAAGTTCATGATAGTTTATAAATTCTCAATTTACTACTAGAGGTATATAAAGTGGTTTATAATAAAATAAAAGTTATGGATAATGGATCTTGTTAGAAAGAATTGTACACTTTGAGTTCGAATATGTAATTTTTTTCAAAATTTAACATATATTTTGATAGACGATGGCAAATGTGTGAGAGAGACATGGACAATAGAGAAAATTGAAGAAATTTTTTGGTGTGTCATGTGAGTGTTGAGTGGGTAAAGCGTATGAGCTTCTAAGCTGAGAAAATAAGCATATAAGCTACCACACGCTCTATTAAATACTTATTCAACTTTTATAAGATAACGTATTGCTACACTTCAAAGCTCTTTTTGGTTGGAAATATGACTGACAAAGTATAACTTGATGTATAAAATTGTTAAGGGAAGGTTGGGTTAATTGTTTAATATATATATATATATATATATATATATATATTTAAAGAGATTTTGATATTTATTATCGATTAGAATGCTAGAATGTCGATTTTTGGAGAAGTGAGAAATTTTAGAATATGGAAATTTTGAGATTTGAATATTAGAAGTTTGAACTTGGGAAAATTGAATTGAGTTTATTTTTATTAAATAGGTTAGAGAATTTACTTGGAAAAAGACTTGGTTCGGCGGTAGAGATTGTGCGTTGTCGACAAGAGGTAGGGATTCCTCATTCCTGGTCTAAACTTATCTCGTTCCTAAAAAGCCTTAAAAGTTGTTTTCTCGAATCTTCCGTATCGCATTAAATCTTATAAATTTGTTTAGGCTACTCTTGATTGTTCCAAGAGAGCCAAACCCGTTACATGATTTGTTGTATGATCTTTTCCTTTGATCGTTTTATTAAATTTGTATATACGCATTTACCCCTGAACGTGTTAAGTTCGATTGACACGTGTTTAGATCTTCATGTGATGTGATTTATGTGATATAACATTTAAATGATTTTTAATGTGCATTTAGTGGCATAATGGATCACCGGGCACGGTGCTCGGGTGGTTCCATGTTTAGGAAGGATGTTTCGGGGTTGAGAATTCCATTAAGATACGGATTTGAGAAATTGGAAAGGTTCGACAGATTTACACCTTCTTCATGGATTTACCGTGCAAACCGATATACGGTGCCGGTGAATATGAAGTAGGGTACGGGTGTGGGAGCGATCCACAACCCTTCGGAGTCATGGGGTGGGTGTTCGGAGGTTCGGATGGGTGTACGGAGACATTTTTCTACATAGCATTCTGATGCATTCATTCCGTTCTTCATATTTCCGCCTTGTTTTGATACTCCTATTTGATATCCCTACTGAGCATTTGGCTCACCCTATTTATTCTTTCCCTTTCAGGTGAGCCATCCACTGGTACAGATCCTCCAGATCAGCAGAACGGGGCGTGACTGTGGTGGCCCGACTTAGTAGAGGCGTCTTGGGGTGCATTTAGGTGTTTGTTTCCTTTTATTTATGTTATGGTTTTTGTTATGCCGAGTAGTTGGATACTTGTGTTGTTGTGGCTATTTTGGAAGGGCCAGGAGAGGACTCCGTGTGATCGGGACTCCTGTGCCGTATATATATATATATATATATATATATATATATATATATATATATGTGTATGTGAGTGTTGTAGAACCCCTGAGGGGCTTTCATTGTGGAGGGTGTATGTAGTTGCTGGATTGGATATAGAAGCGCAATTTCTTTATATTTTATGCAGGGTGGCATTCCTCAATTTATGGGGAGATGCTGCCGAATTTTTATTTTAAGTTTATGTCAGTTTGTGACGGGTCTAGTGTGAATACATGAGGTTTGTCATTTTAGCTCACGCTTCGCGGGTTGGGGCGTGACACCTTGTGTTCAAAAGATAAAGAGTGGTAATTTGTTATTAAATAATGCATTATATGGTGCGGTCATTGTGATGCTTTGATGGCTAAAACTAATAGTAATTTATATGAGTCTCTGCATGCATTATGGTTTACCCGAAGTAATCGTTCCAAGTGTGAGTCAATTGGTAAAGGAAATAGCTTATTGTGCTTCAAATAGAATTCATGTTGTACTCTTTGGCCACTCCAGTTATGGTGAAAAATATGATAGATTGGTATGGAGTGATTAGTCTAGCCTAATGGTCTTTTAGTTTGAATTTTTTTTCCTCTTTATTTTACGAGTTTAAATTCTATTAAATTGTTGACTCGGAAATATGATTCTTAATTGTGATGGATTTTGATAGACTGATCGTCCAGTATTGTATTTTGAGTTTGGTATTGTAAAATAATTTAGTCTCAAGTTTTCATTGTTCATTCTCTTAAATAATGTGTTTGCCTCAAATTAAGGGGCATTAGTTTGAAAATGTAATGTAATTGCTCAAAAGGACCCAACCCTAACTATTATATTAAGGGTCCCTCCGACGACGGAGCCGATCGGATAGCATTAGATGTTTTCGATCGGATTCTTGAGGAAAATGATGGAATCCCTACCATTGGATGGAAAAGGATTTAATGAAGTGCGGAGCTTTCGATATGATAACCTCCTTTCAATAACGAATCATATTTTTTAATCATACTAATTTAATAGTATGGTTGAAATGATGAATTGCCTAAATAAAAACTCATAGTTTCTTCTACTAAATATGCATTACATATCGATCCTTTAACTCTAGCTTTATTTTTCACATTCTGCTTCAAGTGTCGAAGGAATCGTTCAAATGGATACATCCATCAATACTGAACTGGGTCTGCTATTCTTGCTTCATAAGGCAAGTGAACTGGTAGATGCTCCATTGAGTCAAAGAAGGAAGGAGGAAATATTCGCTCCAATTTACATAGAATAATGAGAATTTCCATCTCCTCCACTTTCAGTAAAGAGCATGTGTGACATCTTGACCCGAAAATAATAGAAACATTGAGCATGAGGGTGACACATGTACAATGATACATTACTGGATGTAATAATTAAATTTGGGTTTAGAGTAATAATCACATATATGAATGTGAATAAATAAGAATAATAATAATAATAATACAAATAAATTAGAGAACTTGACTGGATAGTGGCGAAATACGAATTTGTTGTCAATTTTATTAAATAAGTGAAACAAGTGAAAAAAGATCCAATTTTTGTTATAAATATCTGAATTTGATTTAAAAGAAAAAGAAAAGAAGAGAAACAGAAAAGGAAAAAAATGAAAAAACGAAACAGAAACAGGAAGAAAAAAAGAGAAAATCGCGATTTTCGCGTGTCAAATTTCAGAGGCGCCGATCTCCCTCCTCCGACCACATCAGACAACGAGGCTGGTACCAATATCTTCGTCTCTTCGAGACGTATGAAATCGGTACAAGAATCGTCTTAAACGGAGCTGTATAACTCCGGGAAAAGCCCTCGAAAGTTTCGGCCTCCAAAACTTCGACGGTCGATTTCTTCCTCCTCCGACCTCCGATTGATGCAAGGCCACCACCGTTGAGTTCGTCTCGATGAGTACTACAAAGCCCAGTTGGTGATTTCCGGTGAAAGTCGCCGGATCTCCAGTGACCCGAATGTGGGTAAATCGGGTACTATTTGACCCATTTGACTCAGGTTGACTTTTCCGGGTAAAGTTTACCGCTTTGATTAAATCGTATATTTTACGTATTTACGCGGTATTTGAACATAATTATGACATTGTATGTGCATTTTGGTGTAGAACTGGTATATGAGGTTTAGTGATATATGACGGAAAAATTAAATAGGAAAGCATTGGTTCGAGTGAGATGTGAGACACGCTTCACGAGGTAGGGAATACTTTAACCCTTGCATGGTTTTGGAGTTTCTGTGTTTATATTTAAACGGGAATTCTTGCTGTAAACATAACGCATTGCAATTGTGGGGGATTAAATGTCTGGCTATTTATTGTGAAGTTGCGGGTAATGGTATTGTGGATGATTCTGAGATGTGATAACCCCTGCGTTTCATTGTGAAAATACTGTCTTTATACTGTGTGCATGTGATTGAATATTTTCTCATATTTGAGGGTTATGTAGATTGTGGGGGTTGAATTGTGAAGGAAGGGAAGGAAAAGCAATATGGAGATTTCAGTAAGGTGGGAATGACCCTGTACGTACAGTGGGTGAAAATCCGAGTAAGGATTCGCTATGCGGCCACATAGCGAAGGGGTGGTAAGTCCCGGGTAGAAGAAGGTGCCTACTTTCCTTACTCGTAGATTGCTTCCGGCGAGGAGGTCGGAAAGCGGAGAAAAATAGTTTCCGACAATGAGGTCGGAAAGCGTTCAAGGTGGTGACGGATATTCGAGGCGGGTTGAGGAATAGAAGTGTTATTTAAATTGTCGTGCTTCTGTCAATAATTATTTGTGAATGTTTTGTATGTGAATACGGTATTCCCTATTGAGCTTCGGCTCACCCCCTACTTCCTATTGTTTTATTTTCAGGTGAAACAACTGTGACCAGTGGGACTGAGAGTGCAGACAGGACAGGGCAGTCGGTGTACATACCAGAGTTGCTGCGTAAGGGTTGAGTGGACCCAGTGGGTTGGGATGGCTGAGCTGGAGTCTCAGTCGGGTATATAAAGTTACTTATGTATTTATCTATATCTATCATCTAAATATAAGTATGTAGATAATTATATTTTTATTGAATTATTGAGTTTTGAAAAAAAAAATTAGTCGGGAGTATGAGTTAGTTACACGTCACGTGCCTGTGGATCGGGGCGTGACAGCATGTCAATTCCTTGAAGAACAAGCTCAAATCTGTCAATGTTTGCCACACATTAATCAGCAGAAATTCACGAAATGCTATCGGAATCAACCATTGCATGAACACCTGACAATCATGACTTTTCATCCCAAAAAGCTTATACTTCTTCATGTCCACACATCGGCCCATGTTCGACACATATCAAACTGGAAATTTCAGGCTTCTAACCCATTCACAAACTACTTGTTTGCTAGCCTTATCCAAACAGTAACAAGCCTTCGGATATTTTCTCGTTTCAGGATTAACTTCTAACTCTTTTCGACAACATATTACTTTCATATCATCTCGTGCCTTGGCTTTATCTTTTGTCTTGCCTTCAATGTTCATGACAGTGTTAAAAACATTTTCAAAGACATTTTTCTCAATGTGCATCACATCTAGATTATGACGAATAAGGTTAGTTCTCCAATAAGGTAAATCCCAAATATGTTGCGCTTCTTCCAACCACAAACTGAAATTCTACACATATGTTGATTCGACTACTCTCCGCCCTCCTCAGTGACTTTCTCCAGCCCATATGCACATATACGATTATATATCTCCTCGCTAGATCTTACCCGTGGTGCCATTTCGATGACGACCGTATTCTTTCTAGACCAGTTCTTGTTTCTCCTAAACGGATGGTTGGCTAGTAAGAACTTGTGGTGGTTGTCAAACCACGATGTCTTACCCTCACTTTGAAGTGTAAATGCTCCAGAATCTTCCACGCAATATGGACAAGCTAACTTCCCAGCCGTACTCCAACCGGACAACATCGAGTATGCTGGAAAGTCACTGATAGTCCACATAAGAGTAGCTCGTAGCTGAAAGTTCTGCTTCAAAGATACATCCCATGTCTCAACACCATCCTCCCACAACATGCACAATTCATGAACCAGTGGCTGGAGGAAGACATCTATTTTATGCTTAGGATTCTTTGGTCCAGGCACAATCACCGTTAGAAACATAAATTCATCTTTCATATACATCCAGGGAGGCAAATTTTATGGAGTGATTATCACTGACCATGATAAATACTATTGGCTCGATTGGCCAAAAGGCTGAAAATCGTCTATGCATAAACCCAGCCTCACATTACGTGCTTCGCCAAAAAACACTTGATGTACTCGGTTGAAGTGTTTCCACGACTCTGAATCCAAAAGGTGACACATTACTCCCTCTTCTTGGTCATGGTTATCATGCCACCTCATGTGCTCTATGGTGGCTGCTGAAGCATACAATCTCTGTAGCCTCGGCGCTAAAGGAAGGTATTACATCTTTTGGTGTGGAACCTCCTTCTTTTTCCCCGAATCCCTTCCTCTTCTACTCTGAAAATGAGGGTACTGACAGTATTTGCAACTTCTCAAGTCAATGTCATTGCCCCAATATATCATGCACCCGTTCGAGCAACAATGTATCTTTTCCACCGGAAGCCCTAATCCTTGGACAAACTTTTGGTGTTATAAAAGCTATCTAAAAGTGTGTTGTCCTCCGGTAATGCATCTTTAAATAATCTAGTGATTGCGTCATAGCAATTCTTTGATAAATGATGTTCGGACTTAATGCTTAGCAACCGAGCCATAGCCGATAGTTGGGAGACTGTTTCACACCTTGGCCACAATTCTTGCTCTGCTCCCTACAGTATGTCATACAATTTTTGTGCATTTGGGTTTGGAGATTCCTCAAAATTTGATGGATCAAAGCTTGGGCCAGCTGCATCCATCACCATTGTGGTAAGGATTAGAGATCTCCATATCCAATCTTGCAGACGTATATGCACACGTGTTACTGTCGCTGCCATCATCATTATGTGCTTCAACATATGATTCCCCATGGCAAGACCATATGTAATAATCCTGCACAAATCCCTTCTTCAGAAGATGGAGATGCACTTCTTCTGGTTCTCGGAATCTACGATTATGACATCGTACACATGGACATTAATCTTACAATGAAATTTTGTACCCCCTCCATAAATTCCGGGTTGAGAAGTCCATCAATTAGCCTAGCATACATCCACGACCTATGTATGCTTGACATTTTATTTTTGCTAAGAAAAGGTAAAAAACAAAAAAGGTATTAAAGACATTTGGTACTATGTTTTGTGTATAACATCACATATTGTTGTACAATGCAGAGAATAAACACACCTACCTTCAATGGAACTATCATATAAAAATATAAAAATGTATTAGTAAATGAAAAGTACAAGTCAATGGATAATGAGTTTCCAATATGAAGAATATTGTAAAATCTGTCATATGACATATGGAATGTATATAAATTCCTTCAATAAGGAGTACAAGTCAATGGATAAAAACTAATGAGTTTTCAATTTTTCATATGGAGATTGTAAAATCTGTCATATGGAATGTGTATAAATTCCTTCAATAAGTTGCCATTCAAAGATTTTGCTTAACTTCATTAAAAACATGGGACAGTGAATATCTTAATTTTTAACCTACCTAACACCGATAGAATAAGATTGATTTGAAGTGTTGAATAGTAGGTCATTAGCATATAGTAGAAATGTTATAACTAAGCAAAACATCTCAGATGCTCGTAAAGTGTAGTAATGGAACTTAACAAAGTATATATATATGAGAACTAGAGGAGCATGGAGATAAAGATTTTTAAAGGACCTGATATGGAGGAGTTAAAGAGAGACATGGAATGCAATACTATTGGAGTGGGAAGACCAGGGAAACATCGTGGTGGAGATTACAACTTAAAGGGTAGCATTTTTTGTTTTGTTTAACAACCTTAGTCTAGGGATTCATTAATAACAATTTTCATCAAAGGCGGAGGAACAAACAAACACAAAAGAAAAAAGCAAGGACCTTCAACAAGAAGGAGAGAAACAAAAGAAAAGAAAAAAAAAGAACCAAAAAGCCAAGCTTAGAGTAAAAGCTAAGAAACAAAACAAGGAAACCAATATGCCATAAAGTAAACCCCCAAATCTACTGCCAGCACAAAAAAACCCCTCAACCACAACCAACATAGAACTCATCAAAAAGTACCAAAGAACCCATCCAACCCCGCAGCTCCAACCAAGAAGACAAACAACAAAATGGCAAAGCAAATTAAGCATCCTACAATACATAACCAAACTGCCAACAAGACACCAAAGCAAAGATGAAAATGAAGAGACCATCAACACATTACCAAGCATGACCAAAGAAAATAGCCAGCAACAGCACCCTAACCCCACAACCAAAATAAAAACATGGAGAAAGAAAGCAAAAAAAGTCAAAAAAAAGGCATAGAACAATTAAGGAAACAAAAAGAAACCAACCAAGCCTAGCAAAAATCATCAAACATTCAGAGTATATATATACATATACATTTATATATATACGAAACAACTTTTATACGCATGCCCGTTTCTTACCATATTTACGGGCATGCGTTTTGGTCCATTAGATCAAATTGAAGGACCAGATTAGAAGTCAAGCTTTTACCCCCAAATTCAGCATGTCTCACTTCTGGGAACCCTCTCTACTCCCGTGAGCTTCCGCCAGCAGTCTTCTCTGACCCTCTCTACTCCTCAGCTTCCTCCAGCCAGCCTTCTTTCGCCACTCTCGTGAGCTTCCGACGCCCTTGTGAGCTTCCGCCACTTTCGACACCCACCTTCTCCGACTCATGAAGCTTCGGCCACCCATTTGTTCATAGTGATTCCAGATCAAAATTTTACATATGCATAACTAATTTCTTCCACTCGAAGCCCACCTAGTCCACCAATTTCTTCTCCGACTCGTGAAGCTTGAGGTCACCCATTTGTTCATCGTGATTTCCAACCCAAAATTTTACAGATGCAAAACTAATTTCTAGGTAAATGAATCCGAAAAAATATTTAGTTATATCTGTCCTGGAAATGATATTCATCGTATTCTAACACTACCATTCTTGGTATTGACAGGTTTGGATGCCACTTCTTAAAGCAGGTTGTCAGTGCGAAGAATTCGGCAATTGAGCAAGGTTATTTTTAGTGTTAAGCTTCCTGTATTAATCAATAATTATGAGTGAGATAAATGTAGGAGATGTTGGAGGCTCATCAATGGATATTAGTTCTGCATCATCCAACAATTTAAGCTTTATCCCTCAAGTTAGGTGTGAGAAAATTCCAAAAATTGGCCAAGAATTTGAATCTCTAGTTGAGGCACAATCAGTCAAAATGTCATAAAAGGGAGTAAAATCGGATCCTAACATCTGCTATTTGGGTCGAGAAGAATTGGATTTCGAGAATCAGAGGGAATATGAGGGATGAAACCAATCACTTTGGGTCTTCGAGAATAAGAGGGATTTGGGTCGAGAAGAACCCTAACATCTACGATTTGGGTCGGAGCTCACCAAGAATTAGAGGGATTTGGGTCGAGAAGAACCCTAACATCTACTATTTGGGTCGAAGCTTGCCAAGAATAAATTTGATTGGAGGATTTTGGTCGAGAATAGAAGCTTAACGAGTCGGAGAAGGTCGGAAGTGGACTAGGTGGGCTTTGAGCGGAAGAAGATGGGTGTTCGGAAGCTCACGAGAGTGGCGGAAGAAGGCTGGCTGGAGGAAGCTGAGGAGTAGAGAGGGTCAGAGAAGACTGCTGGCGGAAGCTCACGGGAGTAGAAAGGGTTCCCAGACGTGAGACATGCTGAATTTGGGGGTAAAAGCTTGACTTCTAATCTGGTCCTTAAATTTGATCTAATGGACCAAAACGCACGCCCATAAATATGGTAAGAAACGGGCGTGCGTATAAGAGTTGTTTCATATATATATATATAATATGTTCAATCATTCTTCTTGAATGGACTCTCCACATTTCCACATAACACTTGCATTTTTAATTTGACAAAGATAAGGTACACGGGTAAACCTAACACCAAAAGAAGACATCACACTTTTCCCATACACATGGGACCCCATATAACATATATAAGAAGAGGCATGCCAAAAATTGATCAAACATAATAATATTTCAAGAAAACTATATTAATCAAAAGAGACACTCACTTCAATTCAGTCTTCATTTTTTGACAAATAGGTAATGATTGATATACTTGTTTTACTTGAGATCACCCTAGAAGTGATAATTCGTGCATGAAGCCTGATCATTGTCAATGGTCAAACCATTTTCCATGTTAAAGAGACACAAAACGTGTTCGGTGATTTCCATTGTTTAATTTAAAAATGCTCAAAAAATATTATACCAAGTCATTCCTTCAAGGACTATCAATTAGGGGTGGCAGAAATCTGGGTCCGGATCGATATGAGCCGGATAGCATTAGGTGTTTAGTGTTTATGATATTTTTGCATGTCAAAATCCGATGATGAAGACCCATGATTCTAGGCCACGCACATACGAAAGATTAAGGTCCAAGTCCAAGCTCATAAGTTTGAACCTAACTATCTTGAGAATCCAGGTTGACAATAAGAGGTCTGTCCACTGTCCTCCCTTAGAAGCTAGAGTGGTAACCCATAATCTTTCAATGTGCGATCTTATCATTCTACCACTCTAATAGAGACTGCACATCCTCGGACAATGACTATGGAGACTTCAGTCATAGCCTGCTAGCCTTCTTTTCCATGAGTACACCTTTTCTTTTCTTTTCTTTTTCTTTTTTTTTTTTTTTTTTTTTTTGCGCCTACCCCATTCTAGATACTTAGTCATCGTCTTATCGTTACTGTTCTGCTCGCTACCCTTGGGCGCACGAATTTGCGACTCTAAATGAAAGCACCAGTGATGAAAACCCATGATTTCAGGCCCATGCGCACACGAAAGATGAAGGTCTAAGCCCAAGCTCATAAGTTTGGACCTAACTCTATTGAAAGCCCGAGTTGACAATAGGAGGTTTGTCCTCCTTATAAGTTAGAGTGGTAACCCATAATCTTCCGATGTATGATCTTATCACCCGGATTGGTTTGGATTTTCGGATGGACTTAATTGAATGTACCCCTATGAAGCACGGGTGCGCCTAACACCCTAAGGCACCCGCACCAGATATGTTTCGGGTGTGGGTGCAGCACGAAACATCCAGGGTGCGGGAATTTACAAATCCAATTTAAAAAAATAAAAATAAAAATGGATGCGGCTAGAGTGCGACTGATGTTCGGCTGGGTGCAACTTGGGATACATTTAGGTGAAATAAAGACGCAAACTTGCCGATTTTTGAACTTGCTGGCAGCTAATGGAGGTCGTTGATGGCTGATTACACAGAGTTTGCTGAACCCATATTAGATTGAGCTCACGAGTTCGGCCAGAGCCTAACCAAGTGTGATCTTTCTCAACTTTCTCTCTGTATCTCTCTTTGACTCTTTCTCTCTCTATCTTCAACGATCTCTCTCTATATCTCTCTGACTCTTTCTCTCTTCGATTCTATCTCTACCTTCAACGATCTCTCTCTTTTTGTATCTCTTTGACTCTTTCTCTCTCTACCTTCAACAATCTGCTTCTATGTATCACTGAGACTATTGTTTGTTTTGTATTTCTGTGACATTTTTCCATTTCAGTAAACTACTACAGTGATGTCGCCTATCCATGCTAGACTACTAGTTATAGGATTATAACATAATTTATTTTAAAAGAAGATGTCTAGTTTAATGGGTGACCAGTGACATTATGATGCAGCGCTGTTCTTGGATAAGTATGATTGTAATGCAGCTAATTTTATGCACAGATGGGATAGAAACAAGTCTAAGCAGTAGTGTGACTCTGTGCTCATTTAAGTTTAATTATTTTGTATTTGTTGTTTCCTTTCTGCTGGTTTTTGCTATTTTGTGTCTTAAGGGCTTTTATGTAATTTCAGTAGCTTTAGGATTGGCTTTTGTTTGTGCCGCCTTTCTTTTGTAAGGGACTTTTGATGAATGAAAATTGAGAAGCTTCCTCTCAAACTCTATCTCTTTCTCGGCATTCTTTGATGAATCAACGAGCTTGAGTACTTATCCGTGGTTTACTCGATTGTGTGAGGTCCTCCCTACATCAATTGGTATCGAAGCCATGTTGTATTGTTGCTACCATGCCACCCAGGAGGAATGCACGTGAAGTTGGCCTGGAGGATGTGCGTCGCCGTGATGATCTAGCTCAACTGCGCCAGCAGATGGATGTGTTGACCCGACAGATGGCTTCCCTTGTGGCGCAACAACTCGATCTTGTTGTTCTTCCCAGGGAGGAGACTGACGATGAAAACCCATTTGGTGTTCCAAATTCACTGTTTGAGTTGCCTGTTCGCAGGAGGGCAGGTGTACCCGAGGAAAATCAGACGTGGGACACTAGGTTTAAGGTTGATATCCTAGAGTTCAATGATGGAATGCAACCTGAGAAGTTCGTGAACTGGCTTACGGCGGTGGAGGAACTGATGGAGTTCAAAGAGGTCCCTCTTGATAAGCGTGTTTCTCTAGTGGCCAAACGATTCCATGGTCAAGCAACAGCCTGGTGGCAGCAGATGAAGATGATGAGAGTGCGCACTAGCAAACCTAAAATTGTGTCTTAGGACAAGTTGAAGAAGTATATGAAAGGCATTCTTATCCTATAATTATTCTCGCATGATGTACAACCGAGTGCAGAACCTGCATCAGGGTGTCCAATCAGTGGCGGCTTATACCACTGAATTTTATTTACTGAGCTCATGGACGGACCTCATGTAAACAGAGGAACAGATGGTAACTCGGTATGTGGGGAGCTTGCGCCAACAGATACAAGACTTCTTGAACATGTTTGAGTTTATGTCAATGGTTGAAGCATATCAACAAGCGCTTCATGTCGAGAGACAATTATCGCGGCGAACACCCAGTTCTCCTACGGTGGGCAGTTCGGCCAACTCCCACCAGACAACAGTACCTTTTGCGAGTAGTTCCGCTCTTCCGAGCTCTCTAAGTTCTCAACAGGGGGCCAACAGCCAGCATGACCTAGGGGTACTTTTCGGTGTTTTGGTTGTGGTGCTCCAGGACATGGCAAGATGAGTGTCCAAAGACGCAATGGAAGAGGTTGTTTGCTGGGGAAGGTTTCAATGATTTTGAGAATGGTCCTATCTTTGATGGTGAAATGGATGGAGATCCACCTGTGGAAGATATAGAACAAGTGAGTGGTGATGTCGGCAGTGTTTTCAAAGGCGCTCAAGGCTTAAGCACTGAGGCGCGCCTTGAGGCGAGGTGGGGACCGGAAGCACTGAGGCTTTCGCCCCGTGTGGTGTCGCAAGAGGCTTCCGCCTCTATATGCCTTTCGCCTCTTTCACAGAGGCGAAAGGCAAGAAGGAAGACAAGTTGTTTTAGAAAAAATTACAAAACCCAAAACGATGTCGTTTTGGGTTTTGTTTTATTTTTTCTAAAACAATTTACCCAAAACGACGCTGTTTTGGGTAAACTGAAATGCCGAAACGAAACCCTCCTCCTTCGTTGTTCGTAATTTCATATCAGCAACAGCTCCAGCTTACACATTCGTGGCGTCTCTCTGTCTGAGCTTGAAGATCCAGCAAGCAGCAGCAACGCCGACAAGGGAAGTCCAGAATTTCCAACTTATCCAGCAGCAAGAACAAGCAGGAAGGTAGGTTATTTTTCCTTGATTGATTTTAGGTTGCCATATTGTAGTTTACTGAACTGAAATCACTCCAAAAAATTTGATTTTTCGAAAGACAGATTATCCCGTGATGAAATCACTCCCGTTATCTTGGTTATCCCGTGATGATTATAGAAAGACAGAAATTAGAAATATTTAAATAACAAAAAACAAACAAAGTACAAGAAGCAGCGGCAGTAATGCAGTATTAATATTAATGATAATAGTAGTTCCTGAATATTTTATAGGCCTTCTGGCCTTCATTGCCCTTTATGTTTACTTGTATGGTATGGGGGATGGCTGATGTTGTATTGTTTGTTTAGTTTATTTTGTTTTTACCCTTTATTGCATTGAATTTATTTTGTTTAATTTATACTTTATAGTCGGCTGAATATGATGAAAGTTAGGGGAGAGAGTAGAAAAGATCCTACTTGGAAATATACGGAAGAGGTAGAAGCTAGAAATGGGGAGAAGAAAGGATATGTGTGTGAAATGCAATTTTTGCAACAAAGTTCCTAAAGGAGGCGTTAAAAGGGCAAAAAATCACCTTGCATGCACACATAAAAATGTATCTCCGTGTCAGAAGGTTCCTGAATATGTTAAGCAGGAGATGAAACAATATTTAGAAAAAGGAACCGAATTGAGGCATATCGCACAAGAAAGGTTTGAGGAGAGAGTTTCGGCCCATTCTTATTTTGAAGGTATGAATTCTAATCCTCTTAGCACTAGTGTTACTGGACCTAGTGGTGGTGCACGTGTCATCTCGAGGTGTTCGGGGGCCTATAGATAGGTAATTTGCTAATGACATTTATTTAATGTTTATGCTTTTGACATCATTATGCATTTATGCTTATGAACTTTATTTGATACTTTTGCCATTATTTGGATAGGTACATTGCCAATGTTGATGATGATCATGAGGATGTTGATAGGGCAAAAACCATCATGACTACAACAAATGCAAAAGAAGCTCGGAGTCGTGTTTGGACATCGAGAGGTTCTTCTTTGAAAATGCGATTCCTTTCAATGTGGCAAGAAGTCCCATCATTTATTAACATGTGTCGCTCGATTGGTTCATATGGACGAGGCCTTAAACCTCCTACCATGCATGAGTTTAGAAAGTGGATTCTAAAGGAGGAGTTGAACACTTCTGAGAAAATAGTTGATGGTATTAAGAAGACATGGGCACACACAGACATATTGGGAAGGACTTTAATCAATTTTCTTGTGAATAATCCTAATGGGACGGTGTTCTTGAGATCTATTGACGCTTCTGAACATGTGAAGGATGCAGATTTGATATTCAAGTTGCTTGATGACATTGTTGTGGAGGTTGAGGAAGAGTTAGTAGCTCAAATTGTGACAAACAATGCAAGTAACTACAAAGCAGCAGTAAATAAATTGATGGAGAAAAGAAAACACATTTATTGGACTCCATGTGCGGCATATTGTTTAAATTTGATGCTGGAAAAGATTGGAGAGTTGACGCAACATAAGAGAGCGTTACTCAAGGCCAAAAGAGTAAACAATTTCATCTATAATCATACTTGGGTTTTGGCTTTGATGAGGAAATTTACAAAGATAAATCATCTAACCAGCCATGACTAGATTTGTAACAGCTGTCTTGACTTTGAGATGCATGATAGAGCTTAGACAACCTCTTGAAGTAATGTTCACTTCACAACAATGGGCGAGTTGTAGATGGGCAAACACAACTGATGCCAAAGAGGTGAGGAAAATAATTCTTAAAGATAATACTTTTTGGTCTAGTGTGAGTTATGCACTGAAAACAACAGAGCCGTTGGTGGGAGTGTTGAGACTTGTTGATTCTGAGAAGAAACCTACTATGGGCTATATTTATAACGCTATGGATAAAGCAAAGGAAGAAATAGCAGATTACAGGGAGATTTGGGATATTATTGATGAAAAATGGGAGTTCCAATTACATCGTCCTTTGCATGCTGCTGCTTATTTCTTGAATCCCGAGTTTCAATTTCAAGAGAACTTCCTTTTTGATGCAGAAGTGAAGACAAGATTGTACAGTTCAATGAAGAAGCTCATTCCTAATTCAAGTGATTGCCTCGCAGCTGACCTACAAATTGATGCTTTCCGAAAGCAACAAGGACTTTTTGCGTATGAAAATGCTAAGAGATCAGTGGGAAAGCGTTCTCCAGGTAACAATATGTCTTTAAAAGTTTTCAAATTAATTGAATTCAAATTAAGTACTAAAATTTATATGCTAAATGTTGTTTTTCTTTTCGTAGTTGATTGGTGGATCAATTTTGGAGATGAAGTTCCAGAATTGCAAAGGTTTGCAATTAAAGTATTAGATCTTACTTGTTCTTCATCCGCATGTGAACGAAATTGGAGCGCATACAATCAAGTGCACACAAAAAAGAGGAACCGATTAACCACGAAGAAGATGAATGACTTGGTCTATATTTTGTATAACAAAAAATTGAAAGATCGACACTTCAAGTTAATGAAGATCCATTGGTTCTTGATGATATACCTTCGGATGATGAGTGCGTTGCTAATCCTCCTAATCCAAATGATGTTGGAGATGCTATTGGAACTTCTACATTGAATCAAGGAGAGGATAATGTTATTGGTGATTCTCAAGTAGTGGGAAGTGGTGGTGGTGGTGGAGGTGGGTGGAGGTGGATCTAGTAATGGTAGAGGTGGATCTAGTAATGGTAGAGGTGGAGGTGGAGGTGGATCTAGTAATGGTAGAGGCGGTGGAAGAGGTGGAGCAAGTGGAGGCGGTGGTGGGACAAGCAAAAGGAAAAAAGAAAAATCCAACTCAAATGGATTCAAGAGCCAAGAAGAGCAAAGGTTAGTGTAAAATATATAGTTTATATTTATGTTATTACTTACTAATTTTAATGTATCAATGCTTATTGATTTAGAGAAGGATAAAGGATAAGAGCTACTCATCCAAGAGGAGGAAGAAGATGAATTTCAAGATGCTAGTAGTGATGATTTACATGAGTTGGATGGGCTACCAATTCGATTTATGGATGACTCCTTTGATGATCAAACTAGTGGTGAGGAGGATTCCATGGATGAGGATGAGGATGACTATTGAACTCTTTGGTTCATTTGTGTATGGTTTTATTTATTTTTTCTTTGGTTTGTATTAAACATTTAAACTTCTAAACTATGAACTCTTTGCTTTGGTGCCTTTTGAACTCTCTTTGCTTTGGTGCCTTTTGAAATTATTTGATGATGGATCATGGATGAATTGATGAATTGAACTCTTTGGTTCATTTGTGTATGGTTTTATTTATTTTTTCTTTGGTTTGTATTAAACATTTAAACTTCTAAACTATGAACTCTTTGCTTTGGTGCCTTTTGAAATTATTTGATGATGGATCATGGATGAATTGATGATAAGACTTGTTGATTATTGTTAGTTTGTTACTTGGAACTCTTTTTTCTTTGGTGCCTTTTGACATTATTTGATGATGGATCATGGATGAATTGATGATGAAATTTGTTGATTTGTCTTGAATTTTTTATAAGCCTCGATACGCCTCGAGGCTTACGCCTCGCCTCAAAGAAAGTGAGCGCCTCAATTCCCAAACCCGCCTTTTAAAACATTGGATGTCGGGTGAAATTTTCTAACTCCGCAACATACTGACAGTGATTGGCTGCGGACCAATATCTTCCACTCCACATGTACCATTGGTGGCAAAGTGTGCCATTGTGTTATCGACTCGGGAAGTTGTGAAAATGTAGTGGCAAAAGACGCAAGGTTTTAAAAATCGTTTGAGGCTTGAGGCGTGCCTCGAACTGAGGCGGAGGTCTGACGATCCCAGGCGTACGCCTGGGAGAGTTCCATGAGAGGCTTACGCCTCTCATGGCTGAGGCGTCCGCCTCAGACACGGAAGTTCTGAGGCGGACGAGGCATGCGACATAGAACCTGGGTTTTTTTTTTGGGTTTTCTTGCTCTGAAATTGAAAACCCAGCAGGTCAGCTCCAGCTCACTGGTATATCGCAAGTCGCGACATCATGTTTATCGCCCTGCCCTAATTCAGCGACATCACAGCTCTCCAGAGTGGTGATCTTCAGGTATTTCGTCTCTCTCTCACTCTTTTGCTTCTCAGTTAGTCAGTTCGTCTCTCTCTCTCTCTCTCTCTCTTCTGCTCACGTCACTTCTACTTCTCTCTCTCTGTCTCTCTCCCCTGCTCACTTCACTTCTGCTTCTCACTTCGTCTCTCTCTCACTTCGTCACTGCCTCTGGAAATTCATCCCTGCCTCTGGAAATTCATACCTGCTTCTAGAAATCCTCTGCTTAGTTAATTACTTAATTGATCTCATGTTTAGTTATTTACCCATGTATATATCTATTTCTATTATCTTGATATGCTCCTCCATGGCACAGTAGCACACTAACACTGCACTTGTTTTGTGTTGTTTACTTGTTTTTAATATTTTTTTTCCTTAATTTTTGCAAAATTGAATAACTTGTTAGTGATTAGTGATTACTATTAGTCTATCTGTCTATATATATAGTTTTGGAGCATAATTGACACAAGGAAATTGATCAAAGTCCTCCTTATATCTGAATAACTGATGGATGATGGTATTCATATTATTTAGAGTCATGCACTTGAAGTCTTTAATTATTTTGTTGATTCACTTTGAGGCTTACGCCTCGATACGCCTCAAGGCTTACGCCTCAGCTCATATAAGGCAAGCGCCTCGGTTCCTAAAAACGATTTTTAAAACCTTGAAAAGACGTGGTTCGCAAGCTAGGTGTGCCTATAGTGACGCTTCCCAAACCTTATAAACTGGCTTGGTTGACCACTGGTGTGGATGTTACTGTTTCGTAGCATGCGCTGATTGCTTTTTCTGTGGGACCAACCTATAGAGATGAGGTGCTTTGTGACGTGGTGGGAATGGATACTTGTCACCTACTATTGGGGAGGTCGTGGCAATACGATCGTCACTCGGTGCATGATGGTTTTACTAATACGCACAGCTTTATGTCACTAGATATTTAGATAAGGATGCTACGTAGCCAAAAGGGAAATGATCAAAAAATTAAAGGGAGAGCTTTCAAGAAAACAAGCATACCATTCCTCGGGAAAGTAATGCAGAAATGAGAAATAACATTGCCCCCATTCGGCTTTGAAAAACAGGAATCATGACTTCAAGCCTCTGAAACGCACTTGCTTGTGAAGCATATTCATCAACCCTCAAGAATTTCTGTAAATCAGAAGCTGATTCAATTGTAAGACCTTCAAGCACTTTTGCAATTATCTGACAAAAAGCAAAACGTTACTTGTCAGTAAATTCTTACACAACTGAGTTTATACAACAACAGTAATGCATGATCAGAACATGCCCAATTCATGACTTCCAACAAAATTTTGCAGAGGCACATTAACATCAGTGTTGAATTCAACTTACATCATCCTTTGAAATGTCTTCTGGGGCAAAAGAACTAAGAGTTGCAATCACCACTCTTTTGTAACCTCCACAGAGGAATAATATCTCACCCATACTTCTAACTAGAGCTCTGCGAACAGAAAAGGAAAACAAAATTAAAAAAAAAAATGCTTCAGCCAAGCATGGCCACCATTTGGCATAGAAAAAGTAAGCCATAACATATGTTGCCAAGAAAATGTTTCCAAGAAAAACAAATGCTATATTCCAACGTACTTGAAATGAAAATTAGAACACAAAGTAGCAGATACTATTGCAATTTCACATGATGCGTTATGAAATTGAATCGCGCAGAAACATTCCAAACTACTACTTCTAGAAAAACGTTTTTTTAGCGTGATATTTTATCCAGACACGAAAGCCCCTTAAAGCTAGGAGAAACCATAAACTATACATTTTTGTTTGCAAACAATTACAAATAGAAGATAGGGAGGAAAAAAAGATTCATAAAAGTCTCATGTTAAACTGAGGAACATAAAGGAAAGGGGCAGCCAACCATGGTCAGTGTTGATATGACGAGGGAATCGTGACTACAGCATAATCATAGAGTAACCTAGATATGATCCAATAAGTTAACAACTACACCAGATAGAAATTTTATGCTTCGCCGATTGGACCAACTTCACATTTATGCACAAGAAGGAACAGACAATATGCAATGAAAATTAGTCACACTGGAGATACCATTAGTCTCAAGCATTCCAACTCCCGCCCGCACTCTTTTTTTTCCCATGGTCAGGCCCTGTACTTTTTCGCAGTGTTATGTGACCATTTGACATAGAAAAAGTAAGCCATAACTATGTTGCCAAGAAAATGTTAAACATTCCAAGAAAAACAAATGTTATATTCCAACTTACTTCAAATGAAAATAAAAAACATAAAGTAGCAGATATTATTGCAATTTCACCTGATGCGTTATGAAATTGAATCGAGCAGAAACATTCCGAACAACTACTTCCAGAAAAACGTTTTTTTAGCATGATAGTTTATCCATACATGAAAGCCCCTTAAAGCTAGGAGAAACCATAAACTGTGAAATTTTGTTTGCAAACAATTACAAATAGAAGATAGGGTGGAAAAAAGATTCATAAAAGTCTCATGTTAAATTGAGGAACATAAAGGAATGGTCAGTGTTGTTATGACAAGGGAATCGTGACTACAGCATAATCACAGAGTCACCTAGATATGATCCAATAAGTTAACAACTACACCAGATAGAAAATTTATGCTTCGCCCCGCTTGGACCAACTTCACATTCATGCACAAGAAGGAACAGACAATATTCAACGAAAATTAGTCACACCGAATATATCATTAGTCTCAAGCATTCCACCTCCCACCCTCTTTGTTTCCTGTTGGTCAGGCTTTTTACTTTTTTGCAGCGTTATGTCCCAAGAAGATTACATTTCTCTTTAGCTATAGAAATCCATGTCTCAGCATTCCACCCCCCACCCGCCCTCCTTTTTTTTCCTTGGTCAGGCCTTCTACTTTTTCGCAGAGTTATTATGTCCCAAGAAGATTTCATCTCTCTTTTAGCTATAGAAATCCATGTCTATCTATCAGCAAATACATTACTAGAAAAAATGTAGGTAAATAACATTTGTGCACAAAGCTCCCGCAATGGGTGGGATGGGGAACAGAAAGATGTAAACATACCTTACCCCCATATAATATGTGGAGAGTGTGTTTTAAGGAATTGAACACGTGACCTCTAGGTTACACCCCTGCAACTCTACCATTGGGCCACATGTCCTCCTATAGAAAATACTTTACTAGAAAGTCCAAAAAAATGAGGCTTTAATCAACGAACACATAGCAAAGCAACAATCGATAACAAAATAAAATATAGCAATACATCTAGAAACTAAATGAAGAATATGAAACGCGCATTACTCATTTCTTATGAAATTGAAAAACTTCGAGTAGTACGTATAGTATCATTGCCCAACTTAGGACATGACATAAAATCCATTGTGCAGAAATTCATCACCTTGCTTTTGCATCTTCAGTAAGAGAAGCAAAATTAGTTGATGCAACACACCGACCTTTAGACAAGCTCCTTGCACCAAGATTTTGTGCTGTGTTAGATGCAACTTTACCTAAGTCATCTGGAGAGAAAAGTAGGTATTTGAGAACAAATGCCTGCACAACCAATTAGAAAATCTTTTAAGCACGTGATTGTGGAGGCTAACATAGTTACTCTACAAGTAATAATGTCTCCAGCCAATGAAATTAAATCCAAAGGAACCCAACAAGACATAAATAATTTAAAGTAAACCACAAAAAAAGCATCCTTCAAAGTGAGATTCTTCGAGTATATAGCTTATGAGTTATGAATGACTGCACCATATTTAATAAAATTTCAATAATGACATCATACAATGTCAACTACCACCTAGCAATCTTAAGATCTTCCAGGCACATCACATAAACTAAAAAAAGGACGAGCACAAAAGTTCGGACCACTATGAACGACAAATACTGTCATTGACTTCGTGATTAAAATGTAAGATTTCAAAAACTAAAAGTAACCATAAGCAATAGGAAATAAAAACCTCAAAACTTCCAAAGAATTATCTTCAAAGAAAATGACAAGATAAACTACAATGCAAGACCTAGTCCATTCCCCAGCATTTCCACACTGCTAAGTCAACACAATGACAAATGTCACACCCAATAAAAGCCCTGACATTAGTTTATAATCATAGAATTTGTGAACAAAAGCTACAACACTTGTGATACCCAAGCCATTCAAGCGTTCTCTCCCTAGCATAAGATGGTCTTTGTATTCATCTTTTTAACCAAGTCCAAGAACACAATGTTATTCAGTGCTTGCCACTGCAAGTGGACTTCGGATCAACGAGGGAGGTGCTGTGGCAGCAGTTCAGATATTAAGACTTCAAATTTAAAAGGGAGGATAGCAGTTTTGGTGGATAACTAATTCTTATTACTATACTAGTTTTGGATCTTCAGCATGTGAATGCACAAGTTTGGGCTGTGGTAAATGGAAATATTAGCAGTAATTGCTGACCATGTAGATGTGGGGTTAAACATGCTGCACTTCTTGAATCCCCACAGTAAAATCACAATGCATATTAGAATATAATCCCAAAAACAAGCTGGTGTTGGCATTTCGAAGAATTGGAGGTAGTGGTATGATGTGGAAGAAACTACATAGTCTATGAAGTGAAACAGGAGTATTTAGTTAAAGCTCGAAGGATGTTAAAGCACCATGCTCAGCTGAAATAATTACATAAAGCTGCGGCATGCAACAAGAACTCAAATACAATGCATTTATAATAATAAATAATAAAAAATACTTGGATGGCAGCCAAGACGCCACAGGGGCCACCTTCATGCTGCACCAGGCCCATAGATGTCTCCGGATTAGGGCTGAACCTATAGGAATGTTCGACATGACATTAGCAAGTATGTAGGGGGAAATGAAAACATGTCACGTAATTTTCCAGGAAAATATGAAATTTGAGAATTCATACAAAGTTACAAACCAAATCTCAAATTTGAAAGGGACAAAAACCTCAAAACAAAGTAAACAAAGAAGAGCAAGTCTAGTAAAGTGCTTCCTAACAGGAAACTTCTGTCAAAAAGTTTCAAAATATAGTCATGTAAGGGAACAGGATAAGACCTAAAAAAGCAGCATTTCTTGGTACAGTTAGTTAGCATATTCAATAAAAACATGATAATAGCCAATTGTAAAACACAATAAAAAAAATGCAAGTAGTAAACAAACAGCTACAATATGTTTAAATTTCAGTACACAAAGCAATCCTCAACCAGCATATAAAATTGGAAAAGGTGTGAGAGATGAGAGGAGGAAGATACACACTAAACTAACATTTTAAGAATATCCACCTTACAGTCTCTCATCAAATTCCCTTGAATTTCTTCTTCCTAGAAAGGTCTCCAACCCCTAATGAACAGACATCAATTAAAGCTGCAAAAGCTCGAGTTCACTAAACGGGCTATTATAGAGGCAGAAAAATTTCTCCATTTGCAAGACTCCTCTCATGCCAGAGACTACAATTAATTTCAATATTCTTCATGTGATTAACCCTGAATGATCAGTTGTCTTTGGAAAATCATGTATTTAACTCAATTGTTCTTCTGGCAATCACCTTCTTAAGTTCTCAATCTACAAATTTATACCCTCCGATATGCATACAGTTACATCGGATATGACGTAGAAACTAATACTTGATTATACACACATGACACAACTAGGTGAAGAAAATGCGGATTTCAAACAACTTCAGTGTTAATCATTACATGGACAAAAGTTTATAGCCATTTACAGCTTCTCTAACCAATGTTTATGCAGCATTATTAATTGCAAAATCATTACACAAATTATGCCCAAAACTTCTTTAGAAGTCCTATGCCGCAAAAGTTTGATAAATTATAGTCTTGAACTCTTGATTGCCAAATAGGGCAGCTCCAAAGAAAACATATTATTTTACCTCCAAGTAATGATCAAAAGTAGAGCATAAATTTGAGTTACAGTACCATTTCCAAATCACATCAAAAAATCTGATACAGCATTGTGAAGCAATAAGACATCAAATCCTGTCAACTCAACGTCAAGCATACCTTATTCCTTGATTACTCCACTGAGCCAGAATATCCTTCGACACTCCAGTACCAAAAACCATGGAAAACAACTGGTTTGCTTCTTCAGGCGATAACTCCTTCCCCGAAGTGGCACCTTTTCCGCCCAAATCCTTCTCACACTTGGCGGAGTGGGCACCTGTATCCGAGCTGGCTTTTGAAGGCGAGCCCGAAGGCGAGGTAATTCTTGCGGCCAGCATCCTCTTCTCAGCAGCCGCAGCCATGAGCTCGCGCTGTAACCTCCGGTTTTCGGCCTCCAGTAATTCCCCCTGACAATCCACCGGAGCTCCAGCGACTACGTCTCTGGGCTTGCTCCTCTTGGGCTCTGGTGACTCGTGCTGCATGCTCATTCGTAACGCCATTCTCAAATCCTCCTCTCGATCCGCCATTGGAAACTCACAGATCGCGAAAGCAACGAAATTTGGAAAATTTAGGGTTTTATTCAATTGCACAATCAATTGAATTAAACAACAGAATCCTCTTGGATGTAAATGAACAATGATTTAATTCGAACAACAACACCCAATCAAACTCGATTGTGATATTTTTGAATTCCCATTTTATTTAGTCCATACATTAGAAATCGAACACAAATAAACAATAACTGTTTAGAGTCGAAGAACAAAACAAGATTGGGATTTATTTTAACATTAAAAACCGGAAGACGGAGGGTTTGAGAGTTTAATTAATAGAGAGTGTTTCAAGTAGCTTTCCCGTTCGCCGGAGAAGGAAAGAAAACGACGTCGCATCGGTCTTTTTGCGGAGATACGCGTGCATCGGTCTTTTTGTAGTAAAAATGCGCTAGTCTAAGCTCTAAGTAATAATTGTTTGGTAAAGCAATTATTACAATAGTGGATAAGTTGTGAAACATATAAATCATCAAATAAGTTGTATATTATTTGATAGATTGTAAGTTCATGATAGTTTATAAATTCTCAATTTACTACTAGAGGTATATAAAGTGGTTTATAATAAAATAAAAGTTATGGATAATGGATCTTGTTAGAAAGAATTGTACACTTTGAGTTCGAATATGTAATTTTTTTCAAAATTTAACATATATTTTGATAGACGATGGCAAATGTGTGAGAGAGACATGGACAATAGAGAAAATTGAAGAAATTTTTTGGTGTGTCATGTGAGTGTTGAGTGGGTAAAGCGTATGAGCTTCTAAGCTGAGAAAATAAGCATATAAGCTACCACACGCTCTATTAAATACTTATTCAACTTTTATAAGATAACGTATTGCTACACTTCAAAGCTCTTTTTGGTTGGAAATATGACTGACAAAGTATAACTTGATGTATAAAATTGTTAAGGGAAGGTTGGGTTAATTGTTTAATATATATATATATATATATATATATATATTTAAAGAGATTTTGATATTTATTATCGATTAGAATGCTAGAATGTCGATTTTTGGAGAAGTGAGAAATTTTAGAATATGGAAATTTTGAGATTTGAATATTAGAAGTTTGAACTTGGGAAAATTGAATTGAGTTTATTTTTATTAAATAGGTTAGAGAATTTACTTGGAAAAAGACTTGGTTCGGCGGTAGAGATTGTGCGTTGTCGACAAGAGGTAGGGATTCCTCATTCCTGGTCTAAACTTATCTCGTTCCTAAAAAGCCTTAAAAGTTGTTTTCTCGAATCTTCCGTATCGCATTAAATCTTATAAATTTGTTTAGGCTACTCTTGATTGTTCCAAGAGAGCCAAACCCGTTACATGATTTGTTGTATGATCTTTTCCTTTGATCGTTTTATTAAATTTGTATATACGCATTTACCCCTGAACGTGTTAAGTTCGATTGACACGTGTTTAGATCTTCATGTGATGTGATTTATGTGATATAACATTTAAATGATTTTTAATGTGCATTTAGTGGCATAATGGATCACCGGGCACGGTGCTCGGGTGGTTCCATGTTTAGGAAGGATGTTTCGGGGTTGAGAATTCCATTAAGATACGGATTTGAGAAATTGGAAAGGTTCGACAGATTTATACCTTCTTCATGGATTTACCGTGCAAACCGATATACGGTGCCGGTGAATATGAAGTAGGGTACGGGTGTGGGAGCGATCCACAACCCTTCGGAGTCATGGGGTGGGTGTTCGGAGGTTCGGATGGGTGTACGGAGACATTTTTCTACATAGCATTCTGATGCATTCATTCCGTTCTTCATATTTCCGCCTTGTTTTGATA
Organism: Euonymus europaeus; assembly: GCA_963580455.1. Classification (NCBI taxonomy): domain Eukaryota; kingdom Viridiplantae; phylum Streptophyta; class Magnoliopsida; order Celastrales; family Celastraceae; genus Euonymus; species Euonymus europaeus. The sequence goes on along the minus strand of OY756961.1, from coordinate 7,554,605 downwards.
CTCCTATTTGATATCCCTACTGAGCATTTGGCTCACCCTATTTATTCTTTCCCTTTCAGGTGAGCCATCCACTGGTACAGATCCTCCAGATCAGCAGAACGGGGCGTGACTGTGGTGGCCCGACTTAGTAGAGGCGTCTTGGGGTGCATTTAGGTGTTTGTTTCCTTTTATTTATGTTATGGTTTTTGTTATGCCGAGTAGTTGGATACTTGTGTTGTTGTGGCTATTTTGGAAGGGCCAGGAGAGGACTCCGTGTGATCGGGACTCCTGTGCCGTATATATATATATATATATATATATATATGTGTGTGTATGTGAGTGTTGTAGAACCCCTGAGGGGCTTTCATTGTGGAGGGTGTATGTAGTTGCTGGATTGGATATAGAAGCGCAATTTCTTTATATTTTATGCAGGGTGGCATTCCTCAATTTATGGGGAGATGCTGCCGAATTTTTATTTTAAGTTTATGTCAGTTTGTGACGGGTCTAGTGTGAATACATGAGGTTTGTCATTTTAGCTCACGCTTCGCGGGTTGGGGCGTGACACCTTGTGTTCAAAAGATAAAGAGTGGTAATTTGTTATTAAATAATGCATTATATGGTGCGGTCATTGTGATGCTTTGATGGCTAAAACTAATAGTAATTTATATGAGTCTCTGCATGCATTATGGTTTACCCGAAGTAATCGTTCCAAGTGTGAGTCAATTGGTAAAGGAAATAGCTTATTGTGCTTCAAATAGAATTCATGTTGTACTCTTTGGCCACTCCAGTTATGGTGAAAAATATGATAGATTGGTATGGAGTGATTAGTCTAGCCTAATGGTCTTTTAGTTTGAATTTTTTTTCCTCTTTATTTTACGAGTTTAAATTCTATTAAATTGTTGACTCGGAAATATGATTCTTAATTGTGATGGATTTTGATAGACTGATCGTCCAGTATTGTATTTTGAGTTTGGTATTGTAAAATAATTTAGTCTCAAGTTTTCATTGTTCATTCTCTTAAATAATGTGTTTGCCTCAAATTAAGGGGCATTAGTTTGAAAATGTAATGTAATTGCTCAAAAGGACCCAACCCTAACTATTATATTAAGGGTCCCTCCGACGACGGAGCCGATCGGATAGCATTAGATGTTTTCGATCGGATTCTTGAGGAAAATGATGGAATCCCTACCATTGGATGGAAAAGGATTTAATGAAGTGCGGAGCTTTCGATATGATAACCTCCTTTCAATAACGAATCATATTTTTTAATCATACTAATTTAATAGTATGGTTGAAATGATGAATTGCCTAAATAAAAACTCATAGTTTCTTCTACTAAATATGCATTACATATCGATCCTTTAACTCTAGCTTTATTTTTCACATTCTGCTTCAAGTGTTGAAGGAATCGTTCAAATGGATACATCCATCAATACTGAACTGGGTCTGCTATTCTTGCTTCATAAGGCAAGTGAACTGGTAGATGCTCCATTGAGTCAAAGAAGGAAGGAGGAAATATTCGCTCCAATTTACATAGAATAATGAGAATTTCCATCTCCTCCACTTTCAGTAAAGAGCATGTGTGACATCTTGACCCGAAAATAATAGAAACATTGAGCATGAGGGTGACACATGTACAATGATACATTACTGGATGTAATAATTAAATTTGGGTTTAGAGTAATAATCACATATATGAATGTGAATAAATAAGAATAATAATAATAATAATACAAATAAATTAGAGAACTTGACTGGATAGTGGCGAAATACGAATTTGTTGTCAATTTTATTAAATAAGTGAAACAAGTGAAAAAAGATCCAATTTTTGTTATAAATATCTGAATTTGATTTAAAAGAAAAAGAAAAGAAGAGAAACAGAAAAGGAAAAAAATGAAAAAACGAAACAGAAACAGGAAGAAAAAAAGAGAAAATCGCGATTTTCGCGTGTCAAATTTCAGAGGCGCCGATCTCCCTCCTCCGACCACATCAGACAACGAGGCTGGTACCAATATCTTCGTCTCTTCGAGACGTATGAAATCGGTACAAGAATCGTCTTAAACGGAGCTGTATAACTCCGGGAAAAGCCCTCGAAAGTTTCGGCCTCCAAAACTTCGACGGTCGATTTCTTCCTCCTCCGATTGATGCAAGGCCACCACCGTTGAGTTCGTCTCGATGAGTACTACAAAGCCCAGTTGGTGATTTCCGGTGAAAGTCGCCGGATCTCCAGTGACCCGAATGTGGGTAAATCGGGTACTATTTGACCCATTTGACTCAGGTTGACTTTTCCGGGTAAAGTTTACCGCTTTGATTAAATCGTATATTTTACGTATTTACGCGGTATTTGAACATAATTATGACATTGTATGTGCATTTTGGTGTAGAACTGGTATATGAGGTTTAGTGATATATGACGGAAAAATTAAATAGGAAAGCATTGGTTCGAGTGAGATGTGAGACACGCTTCACGAGGTAGGGAATACTTTAACCCTTGCATGGTTTTGGAGTTTCTGTGTTTATATTTAAACGGGAATTCTTGCTGTAAACATAACGCATTGCAATTGTGGGGGATTAAATGTCTGGCTATTTATTGTGAAGTTGCGGGTAATGGTATTGTGGATGATTCTGAGATGTGATAACCCCTGCGTTTCATTGTGAAAATACTGTCTTTATACTGTGTGCATGTGATTGAATATTTTCTCATATTTGAGGGTTATGTAGATTGTGGGGGTTGAATTGTGAAGGAAGGGAAGGAAAAGCAATATGGAGATTTCAGTAAGGTGGGAATGACCCTGTACGTACAGTGGGTGAAAATCCGAGTAAGGATTCGCTATGCGGCCACATAGCGAAGGGGTGGTAAGTCCCGGGTAGAAGAAGGTGCCTACTTTCCTTACTCGTAGATTGCTTCCGGCGAGGAGGTCGGAAAGCGGAGAAAAATAGTTTCCGACAATGAGGTCGGAAAGCGTTCAAGGTGGTGACGGATATTCGAGGCGGGTTGAGGAATAGAAGTGTTATTTAAATTGTCGTGCTTCTGTCAATAATTATTTGTGAATGTTTTGTATGTGAATACGGTATTCCCTATTGAGCTTCGGCTCACCCCCTACTTCCTATTGTTTTATTTTCAGGTGAAACAACTGTGACCAGTGGGACTGAGAGTGCAGACAGGACAGGGCAGTCGGTGTACATACCAGAGTTGCTGCGTAAGGGTTGAGTGGACCCAGTGGGTTGGGATGGCTGAGCTGGAGTCTCAGTCGGGTATATAAAGTTACTTATGTATTTATCTATATCTATCATCTAAATATAAGTATGTAGATAATTATATTTTTATTGAATTATTGAGTTTTGAAAAAAAAAATTAGTCGGAAGTATGAGTTAGTTACACGTCACGTGCCTGTGGATCGGGGCGTGACAGCATGTCAATTCCTTGAAGAACAAGCTCAAATCTGTCAATGTTTGCCACACATTAATCAGCAGAAATTCACGAAATGCTATCGGAATCAACCATTGCATGAACACCTGACAATCATGACTTTTCATCCCAAAAAGCTTATACTTCTTCATGTCCACACATCGGCCCATGTTCGACACATATCAAACTGGAAATTTCAGGCTTCTAACCCATTCACAAACTACTTGTTTGCTAGCCTTATCCAAACAGTAACAAGCCTTCGGATATTTTCTCGTTTCAGGATTAACTTCTAACTCTTTTCGACAACATATTACTTTCATATCATCTCGTGCCTTGGCTTTATCTTTTGTCTTGCCTTCAATGTTCATGACAGTGTTAAAAACATTTTCAAAGACATTTTTCTCAATGTGCATCACATCTAGATTATGACGAATAAGGTTAGTTCTCCAATAAGGTAAATCCCAAATATGTTGCGCTTCTTCCAACCACAAACTGAAATTCTACACATATGTTGATTCGACTACTCTCCGCCCTCCTCAGTGACTTTCTCCAGCCCATATGCACATATACGATTATATATCTCCTCGCTAGATCTTACCTGTGGTGCCATTTCGATGACGACCGTATTCTTTCTAGACCAGTTCTTGTTTCTCCTAAACGGATGGTTGGCTAGTAAGAACTTGTGGTGGTTGTCAAACCACGATGTCTTACCCTCACTTTGAAGTGTAAATGCTCCAGAATCTTCCACGCAATATGGACAAGCTAACTTCCCAGCCGTACTCCAACCGGACAACATCGAGTATGCTGGAAAGTCACTGATAGTCCACATAAGAGTAGCTCGTAGCTGAAAGTTCTGCTTCAAAGATACATCCCATGTCTCAACACCATCCTCCCACAACATGCACAATTCATGAACCAGTGGCTGGAGGAAGACATCTATTTTATGCTTAGGATTCTTTGGTCCAGGCACAATCACCGTTAGAAACATAAATTCATCTTTCATATACATCCAGGGAGGCAAATTTTATGGAGTGATTATCACTGACCATGATAAATACTATTGGCTCGATTGGCCAAAAGGCTGAAAATCGTCTATGCATAAACCCAGCCTCACATTACGTGCTTCGCCAAAAAACACTTGATGTACTCGGTTGAAGTGTTTCCACGACTCTGAATCCAAAAGGTGACACATTACTCCCTCTTCTTGGTCATGGTTATCATGCCACCTCATGTGCTCTATGGTGGCTGCTGAAGCATACAATCTCTGTAGCCTCGGCGCTAAAGGAAGGTATTACATCTTTTGGTGTGGAACCTCCTTCTTTTTCCCCGAATCCCTTCCTCTTCTACTCTGAAAATGAGGGTACTGACAGTATTTGCAACTTCTCAAGTCAATGTCATTGCCCCAATATATCATGCACCCGTTCGAGCAACAATGTATCTTTTCCACCGGAAGCCCTAATCCTTGGACAAACTTTTGGTGTTATAAAAGCTATCTAAAAGTGTGTTGTCCTCCGGTAATGCATCTTTAAATAATCTAGTGATTGCGTCATAGCAATTCTTTGATAAATGATGTTCGGACTTAATGCTTAGCAACCGAGCCATAGCCGATAGTTGGGAGACTGTTTCACACCTTGGCCACAATTCTTGCTCTGCTCCCTACAGTATGTCATACAATTTTTGTGCATTTGGGTTTGGAGATTCCTCAAAATTTGATGGATCAAAGCTTGGGCCAGCTGCATCCATCACCATTGTGGTAAGGATTAGAGATCTCCATATCCAATCTTGCAGACGTATATGCACACGTGTTACTGTCGCTGCCATCATCATTATGTGCTTCAACATATGATTCCCCATGGCAAGACCATATGTAATAATCCTGCACAAATCCCTTCTTCAGAAGATGGAGATGCACTTCTTCTGGTTCTCGGAATCTACGATTATGACATCGTACACATGGACATTAATCTTACAATGAAATTTTGTACCCCCTCCATAAATTCCGGGTTGAGAAGTCCATCAATTAGCCTAGCATACATCCACGACCTATGTATGCTTGACATTTTATTTTTGCTAAGAAAAGGTAAAAAACAAAAAAGGTATTAAAGACATTTGGTACTATGTTTTGTGTATAACATCACATATTGTTGTACAATGCAGAGAATAAACACACCTACCTTCAATGGAACTATCATATAAAAATATAAAAATGTATTAGTAAATGAAAAGTACAAGTCAATGGATAATGAGTTTCCAATATGAAGAATATTGTAAAATCTGTCATATGACATATGGAATGTATATAAATTCCTTCAATAAGGAGTACAAGTCAATGGATAAAAACTAATGAGTTTTCAATTTTTCATATGGAGATTGTAAAATCTGTCATATGGAATGTGTATAAATTCCTTCAATAAGTTGCCATTCAAAGATTTTGCTTAACTTCATTAAAAACATGGGACAGTGAATATCTTAATTTTTAACCTACCTAACACCGATAGAATAAGATTGATTTGAAGTGTTGAATAGTAGGTCATTAGCATATAGTAGAAATGTTATAACTAAGCAAAACATCTCAGATGCTCGTAAAGTGTAGTAATGGAACTTAACAAAGTATATATATATGAGAACTAGAGGAGCATGGAGATAAAGATTTTTAAAGGACCTGATATGGAGGAGTTAAAGAGAGACATGGAATGCAATACTATTGGAGTGGGAAGACCAGGGAAACATCGTGGTGGAGATTACAACTTAAAGGGTAGCATTTTTTGTTTTGTTTAACAACCTTAGTCTAGGGATTCATTAATAACAATTTTCATCAAAGGCGGAGGAACAAACAAACACAAAAGAAAAAAGCAAGGACCTTCAACAAGAAGGAGAGAAACAAAAGAAAAGAAAAAAAAAGAACCAAAAAGCCAAGCTTAGAGTAAAAGCTAAGAAACAAAACAAGGAAACCAATATGCCATAAAGTAAACCCCCAAATCTACTGCCAGCACAAAAAAACCCCTCAACCACAACCAACATAGAACTCATCAAAAAGTACCAAAGAACCCATCCAACCCCGCAGCTCCAACCAAGAAGACAAACAACAAAATGGCAAAGCAAATTAAGCATCCTACAATACATAACCAAACTGCCAACAAGACACCAAAGCAAAGATGAAAATGAAGAGACCATCAACACATTACCAAGCATGACCAAAGAAAATAGCCAGCAACAGCACCCTAACCCCACAACCAAAATAAAAACATGGAGAAAGAAAGCAAAAAAAGTCAAAAAAAAAGGCATAGAACAATTAAGGAAACAAAAAGAAACCAACCAAGCCTAGCAAAAATCATCAAACATTCAGAGTATATATATACATATACATTTATATATATACGAAACAACTTTTATACGCATGCCCGTTTCTTACCATATTTACGGGCATGCGTTTTGATCCATTAGATCAAATTGAAGGACCAGATTAGAAGTCAAGCTTTTACCCCCAAATTCAGCATGTCTCACTTCTGGGAACCCTCTCTACTCCCGTGAGCTTCCGCCAGCAGTCTTCTCTGACCCTCTCTACTCCTCAGCTTCCTCCAGCCAGCCTTCTTTCGCCACTCTCGTGAGCTTCCGACGCCCTTGTGAGCTTCCGCCACTTTCGACACCCACCTTCTCCGACTCATGAAGCTTCGGCCACCCATTTGTTCATAGTGATTCCAGATCAAAATTTTACATATGCATAACTAATTTCTTCCACTCGAAGCCCACCTAGTCCACCAATTTCTTCTCCGACTCGTGAAGCTTGAGGTCACCCATTTGTTCATCGTGATTTCCAACCCAAAATTTTACAGATGCAAAACTAATTTCTAGGTAAATGAATCCGAAAAAATATTTAGTTATATCTGTCCTGGAAATGATATTCATCGTATTCTAACACTACCATTCTTGGTATTGACAGGTTTGGATGCCACTTCTTAAAGCAGGTTGTCAGTGCGAAGAATTCGGCAATTGAGCAAGGTTATTTTTAGTGTTAAGCTTCCTGTATTAATCAATAATTATGAGTGAGATAAATGTAGGAGATGTTGGAGGCTCATCAATGGATATTAGTTCTGCATCATCCAACAATTTAAGCTTTATCCCTCAAGTTAGGTGTGAGAAAATTCCAAAAATTGGCCAAGAATTTGAATCTCTAGTTGAGGCACAATCAGTCAAAATGTCATAAAAGGGAGTAAAATCGGATCCTAACATCTGCTATTTGGGTCGAGAAGAATTGGATTTCGAGAATCAGAGGGAATATGAGGGATGAAACCAATCACTTTGGGTCTTCGAGAATAAGAGGGATTTGGGTCGAGAAGAACCCTAACATCTACGATTTGGGTCGGAGCTCACCAAGAATTAGAGGGATTTGGGTCGAGAAGAACCCTAACATCTACTATTTGGGTCGAAGCTTGCCAAGAATAAATTTGATTGGAGGATTTTGGTCGAGAATAGAAGCTTAACGAGTCGGAGAAGGTCGGAAGTGGACTAGGTGGGCTTTGAGCGGAAGAAGATGGGTGTTCGGAAGCTCACGAGAGTGGCGGAAGAAGGCTGGCTGGAGGAAGCTGAGGAGTAGAGAGGGTCAGAGAAGACTGCTGGCGGAAGCTCACGGGAGTAGAAAGGGTTCCCAGACGTGAGACATGCTGAATTTGGGGGTAAAAGCTTGACTTCTAATCTGGTCCTTAAATTTGATCTAATGGACCAAAACGCACGCCCATAAATATGGTAAGAAACGGGCGTGCGTATAAGAGTTGTTTCATATATATATATATAATATGTTCAATCATTCTTCTTGAATGGACTCTCCACATTTCCACATAACACTTGCATTTTTAATTTGACAAAGATAAGGTACACGGGTAAACCTAACACCAAAAGAAGACATCACACTTTTCCCATACACATGGGACCCCATATAACATATATAAGAAGAGGCATGCCAAAAATTGATCAAACATAATAATATTTCAAGAAAACTATATTAATCAAAAGAGACACTCACTTCAATTCAGTCTTCATTTTTTGACAAATAGGTAATGATTGATATACTTGTTTTACTTGAGATCACCCTAGAAGTGATAATTCGTGCATGAAGCCTGATCATTGTCAATGGTCAAACCATTTTCCATGTTAAAGAGACACAAAACGTGTTCGGTGATTTCCATTGTTTAATTTAAAAATGCTCAAAAAATATTATACCAAGTCATTCCTTCAAGGACTATCAATTAGGGGTGGCAGAAATCTGGGTCCGGATCGATATGAGCCGGATAGCATTAGGTGTTTAGTGTTTATGATATTTTTGCATGTCAAAATCCGATGATGAAGACCCATGATTCTAGGCCACGCACATACGAAAGATTAAGGTCCAAGTCCAAGCTCATAAGTTTGAACCTAACTATCTTGAGAATCCAGGTTGACAATAAGAGGTCTGTCCACTGTCCTCCCTTAGAAGCTAGAGTGGTAACCCATAATCTTTCAATGTGCGATCTTATCATTCTACCACTCTAATAGAGACTGCACATCCTCGGACAATGACTATGGAGACTTCAGTCATAGCCTGCTAGCCTTCTTTTCCATGAGTACACCTTTTCTTTTCTTTTCTTTTTCTTTTTTTTTTTTTTTTTTTTTTTGCGCCTACCCCATTCTAGATACTTAGTCATCGTCTTATCGTTACTGTTCTGCTCGCTACCCTTGGGCGCACGAATTTGCGACTCTAAATGAAAGCACCAGTGATGAAAACCCATGATTTCAGGCCCATGCGCACACGAAAGATGAAGGTCTAAGCCCAAGCTCATAAGTTTGGACCTAACTCTATTGAAAGCCCGAGTTGACAATAGGAGGTTTGTCCTCCTTATAAGTTAGAGTGGTAACCCATAATCTTCCGATGTATGATCTTATCACCCGGATTGGTTTGGATTTTCGGATGGACTTAATTGAATGTACCCCTATGAAGCACGGGTGCGCCTAACACCCTAAGGCACCCGCACCAGATATGTTTCGGGTGTGGGTGCAGCACGAAACATCCAGGGTGCGGGAATTTACAAATCCAATTTAAAAAAATAAAAATAAAAATGGATGCGGCTAGAGTGCGACTGATGTTCGGCTGGGTGCAACTTGGGATACATTTAGGTGAAATAAAGACGCAAACTTGCTGATTTTTGAACTTGCTGGCAGCTAATGGAGGTCGTTGATGGCTGATTACACAGAGTTTGCTGAACCCATATTAGATTGAGCTCACGAGTTCGGCCAGAGCCTAACCAAGTGTGATCTTTCTCAACTTTCTCTCTGTATCTCTCTTTGACTCTTTCTCTCTCTATCTTCAACGATCTCTCTCTATATCTCTCTGACTCTTTCTCTCTTCGATTCTATCTCTACCTTCAACGATCTCTCTCTTTTTGTATCTCTTTGACTCTTTCTCTCTCTACCTTCAACAATCTGCTTCTATGTATCACTGAGACTATTGTTTGTTTTGTATTTCTGTGACATTTTTCCATTTCAGTAAACTACTACAGTGATGTCGCCTATCCATGCTAGACTACTAGTTATAGGATTATAACATAATTTATTTTAAAAGAAGATGTCTAGTTTAATGGGTGACCAGTGACATTATGATGCAGCGCTGTTCTTGGATAAGTATGATTGTAATGCAGCTAATTTTATGCACAGATGGGATAGAAACAAGTCTAAGCAGTAGTGTGACTCTGTGCTCATTTAAGTTTAATTATTTTGTATTTGTTGTTTCCTTTCTGCTGGTTTTTGCTATTTTGTGTCTTAAGGGCTTTTATGTAATTTCAGTAGCTTTAGGATTGGCTTTTGTTTGTGCCGCCTTTCTTTTGTAAGGGACTTTTGATGAATGAAAATTGAGAAGCTTCCTCTCAAACTCTATCTCTTTCTCGGCATTCTTTGATGAATCAACGAGCTTGAGTACTTATCCGTGGTTTACTCGATTGTGTGAGGTCCTCCCTACATCAATTGGTATCGAAGCCATGTTGTATTGTTGCTACCATGCCACCCAGGAGGAATGCACGTGAAGTTGGCCTGGAGGATGTGCGTCGCCGTGATGATCTAGCTCAACTGCGCCAGCAGATGGATGTGTTGACCCGACAGATGGCTTCCCTTGTGGCGCAACAACTCGATCTTGTTGTTCTTCCCAGGGAGGAGACTGACGATGAAAACCCATTTGGTGTTCCAAATTCACTGTTTGAGTTGCCTGTTCGCAGGAGGGCAGGTGTACCCGAGGAAAATCAGACGTGGGACACTAGGTTTAAGGTTGATATCCTAGAGTTCAATGATGGAATGCAACCTGAGAAGTTCGTGAACTGGCTTACGGCGGTGGAGGAACTGATGGAGTTCAAAGAGGTCCCTCTTGATAAGCGTGTTTCTCTAGTGGCCAAACGATTCCATGGTCAAGCAACAGCCTGGTGGCAGCAGATGAAGATGATGAGAGTGCGCACTAGCAAACCTAAAATTGTGTCTTAGGACAAGTTGAAGAAGTATATGAAAGGCATTCTTATCCTATAATTATTCTCGCATGATGTACAACCGAGTGCAGAACCTGCATCAGGGTGTCCAATCAGTGGCGGCTTATACCACTGAATTTTATTTACTGAGCTCATGGACGGACCTCATGTAAACAGAGGAACAGATGGTAACTCGGTATGTGGGGAGCTTGCGCCAACAGATACAAGACTTCTTGAACATGTTTGAGTTTATGTCAATGGTTGAAGCATATCAACAAGCGCTTCATGTCGAGAGACAATTATCGCGGCGAACACCCAGTTCTCCTACGGTGGGCAGTTCGGCCAACTCCCACCAGACAACAGTACCTTTTGCGAGTAGTTCCGCTCTTCCGAGCTCTCTAAGTTCTCAACAGGGGGCCAACAGCCAGCATGACCTAGGGGTACTTTTCGGTGTTTTGGTTGTGGTGCTCCAGGACATGGCAAGATGAGTGTCCAAAGACGCAATGGAAGAGGTTGTTTGCTGGGGAAGGTTTCAATGATTTTGAGAATGGTCCTATCTTTGATGGTGAAATGGATGGAGATCCACCTGTGGAAGATATAGAACAAGTGAGTGGTGATGTCGGCAGTGTTTTCAAAGGCGCTCAAGGCTTAAGCACTGAGGCGCGCCTTGAGGCGAGGTGGGGACCGGAAGCACTGAGGCTTTCGCCCCGTGTGGTGTCGCAAGAGGCTTCCGCCTCTATATGCCTTTCGCCTCTTTCACAGAGGCGAAAGGCAAGAAGGAAGACAAGTTGTTTTAGAAAAAATTACAAAACCCAAAACGATGTCGTTTTGGGTTTTGTTTTATTTTTTCTAAAACAATTTACCCAAAACGACGCTGTTTTGGGTAAACTGAAATGCCGAAACGAAACCCTCCTCCTTCGTTGTTCGTAATTTCATATCAGCAACAGCTCCAGCTTACACATTCGTGGCGTCTCTCTGTCTGAGCTTGAAGATCCAGCAAGCAGCAGCAACGCCGACAAGGGAAGTCCAGAATTTCCAACTTATCCAGCAGCAAGAACAAGCAGGAAGGTAGGTTATTTTTCCTTGATTGATTTTAGGTTGCCATATTGTAGTTTACTGAACTGAAATCACTCCAAAAAATTTGATTTTTCGAAAGACAGATTATCCCGTGATGAAATCACTCCCGTTATCTTGGTTATCCCGTGATGATTATAGAAAGACAGAAATTAGAAATATTTAAATAACAAAAAACAAACAAAGTACAAGAAGCAGCGGCAGTAATGCAGTATTAATATTAATGATAATAGTAGTTCCTGAATATTTTATAGGCCTTCTGGCCTTCATTGCCCTTTATGTTTACTTGTATGGTATGGGGGATGGCTGATGTTGTATTGTTTGTTTAGTTTATTTTGTTTTTACCCTTTATTGCATTGAATTTATTTTGTTTAATTTATACTTTATAGTCGGCTGAATATGATGAAAGTTAGGGGAGAGAGTAGAAAAGATCCTACTTGGAAATATACGGAAGAGGTAGAAGCTAGAAATGGGGAGAAGAAAGGATATGTGTGTGAAATGCAATTTTTGCAACAAAGTTCCTAAAGGAGGCGTTAAAAGGGCAAAAAATCACCTTGCATGCACACATAAAAATGTATCTCCGTGTCAGAAGGTTCCTGAATATGTTAAGCAGGAGATGAAACAATATTTAGAAAAAGGAACCGAATTGAGGCATATCGCACAAGAAAGGTTTGAGGAGAGAGTTTCGGCCCATTCTTATTTTGAAGGTATGAATTCTAATCCTCTTAGCACTAGTGTTACTGGACCTAGTGGTGGTGCACGTGTCATCTCGAGGTGTTCGGGGGCCTATAGATAGGTAATTTGCTAATGACATTTATTTAATGTTTATGCTTTTGACATCATTATGCATTTATGCTTATGAACTTTATTTGATACTTTTGCCATTATTTGGATAGGTACATTGCCAATGTTGATGATGATCATGAGGATGTTGATAGGGCAAAAACCATCATGACTACAACAAATGCAAAAGAAGCTCGGAGTCGTGTTTGGACATCGAGAGGTTCTTCTTTGAAAATGCGATTCCTTTCAATGTGGCAAGAAGTCCCATCATTTATTAACATGTGTCGCTCGATTGGTTCATATGGACGAGGCCTTAAACCTCCTACCATGCATGAGTTTAGAAAGTGGATTCTAAAGGAGGAGTTGAACACTTCTGAGAAAATAGTTGATGGTATTAAGAAGACATGGGCACACACAGACATATTGGGAAGGACTTTAATCAATTTTCTTGTGAATAATCCTAATGGGACGGTGTTCTTGAGATCTATTGACGCTTCTGAACATGTGAAGGATGCAGATTTGATATTCAAGTTGCTTGATGACATTGTTGTGGAGGTTGAGGAAGAGTTAGTAGCTCAAATTGTGACAAACAATGCAAGTAACTACAAAGCAGCAGTAAATAAATTGATGGAGAAAAGAAAACACATTTATTGGACTCCATGTGCGGCATATTGTTTAAATTTGATGCTGGAAAAGATTGGAGAGTTGACGCAACATAAGAGAGCGTTACTCAAGGCCAAAAAAGTAAACAATTTCATCTATAATCATACTTGGGTTTTGGCTTTGATGAGGAAATTTACAAAGATAAATCATCTAACCAGCCATGACTAGATTTGTAACAGCTGTCTTGACTTTGAGATGCATGATAGAGCTTAGACAACCTCTTGAAGTAATGTTCACTTCACAACAATGGGCGAGTTGTAGATGGGCAAACACAACTGATGCCAAAGAGGTGAGGAAAATAATTCTTAAAGATAATACTTTTTGGTCTAGTGTGAGTTATGCACTGAAAACAACAGAGCCGTTGGTGGGAGTGTTGAGACTTGTTGATTCTGAGAAGAAACCTACTATGGGCTATATTTATAATGCTATGGATAAAGCAAAGGAAGAAATAGCAGATTACAGGGAGATTTGGGATATTATTGATGAAAAATGGGAGTTCCAATTACATCGTCCTTTGCATGCTGCTGCTTATTTCTTGAATCCCGAGTTTCAATTTCAAGAGAACTTCCTTTTTGATGCAGAAGTGAAGACAAGATTGTACAGTTCAATGAAGAAGCTCATTCCTAATTCAAGTGATTGCCTCGCAGCTGACCTACAAATTGATGCTTTCCGAAAGCAACAAGGACTTTTTGCGTATGAAAATGCTAAGAGATCAGTGGGAAAGCGTTCTCCAGGTAACAATATGTCTTTAAAAGTTTTCAAATTAATTGAATTCAAATTAAGTACTAAAATTTATATGCTAAATGTTGTTTTTCTTTTCGTAGTTGATTGGTGGATCAATTTTGGAGATGAAGTTCCAGAATTGCAAAGGTTTGCAATTAAAGTATTAGATCTTACTTGTTCTTCATCCGCATGTGAACGAAATTGGAGCGCATACAATCAAGTGCACACAAAAAAGAGGAACCGATTAACCACGAAGAAGATGAATGACTTGGTCTATATTTTGTATAACAAAAAATTGAAAGATCGACACTTCAAGTTAATGAAGATCCATTGGTTCTTGATGATATACCTTCGGATGATGAGTGCGTTGCTAATCCTCCTAATCCAAATGATGTTGGAGATGCTATTGGAACTTCTACATTGAATCAAGGAGAGGATAATGTTATTGGTGATTCTCAAGTAGTGGGAAGTGGTGGTGGTGGTGGAGGTGGGTGGAGGTGGATCTAGTAATGGTAGAGGTGGATCTAGTAATGGTAGAGGTGGAGGTGGAGGTGGATCTAGTAATGGTAGAGGCGGTGGAAGAGGTGGAGCAAGTGGAGGCGGTGGTGGGACAAGCAAAAGGAAAAAAGAAAAATCCAACTCAAATGGATTCAAGAGCCAAGAAGAGCAAAGGTTAGTGTAAAATATATAGTTTATATTTATGTTATTACTTACTAATTTTAATGTATCAATGCTTATTGATTTAGAGAAGGATAAAGGATAAGAGCTACTCATCCAAGAGGAGGAAGAAGATGAATTTCAAGATGCTAGTAGTGATGATTTACATGAGTTGGATGGGCTACCAATTCGATTTATGGATGACTCCTTTGATGATCAAACTAGTGGTGAGGAGGATTCCATGGATGAGGATGAGGATGACTATTGAACTCTTTGGTTCATTTGTGTATGGTTTTATTTATTTTTTCTTTGGTTTGTATTAAACATTTAAACTTCTAAACTATGAACTCTTTGCTTTGGTGCCTTTTGAACTCTCTTTGCTTTGGTGCCTTTTGAAATTATTTGATGATGGATCATGGATGAATTGATGAATTGAACTCTTTGGTTCATTTGTGTATGGTTTTATTTATTTTTTCTTTGGTTTGTATTAAACATTTAAACTTCTAAACTATGAACTCTTTGCTTTGGTGCCTTTTGAAATTATTTGATGATGGATCATGGATGAATTGATGATAAGACTTGTTGATTATTGTTAGTTTGTTACTTGGAACTCTTTTTTCTTTGGTGCCTTTTGACATTATTTGATGATGGATCATGGATGAATTGATGATGAAATTTGTTGATTTGTCTTGAATTTTTTATAAGCCTCGATACGCCTCGAGGCTTACGCCTCGCCTCAAAGAAAGTGAGCGCCTCAATTCCCAAACCCGCCTTTTAAAACATTGGATGTCGGGTGAAATTTTCTAACTCCGCAACATACTGACAGTGATTGGCTGCGGACCAATATCTTCCACTCCACATGTACCATTGGTGGCAAAGTGTGCCATTGTGTTATCGACTCGGGAAGTTGTGAAAATGTAGTGGCAAAAGACGCAAGGTTTTAAAAATCGTTTGAGGCTTGAGGCGTGCCTCGAACTGAGGCGGAGGTCTGACGATCCCAGGCGTACGCCTGGGAGAGTTCCATGAGAGGCTTACGCCTCTCATGGCTGAGGCGTCCGCCTCAGACACGGAAGTTCTGAGGCGGACGAGGCATGCGACATAGAACCTGGGTTTTTTTTTTGGGTTTTCTTGCTCTGAAATTGAAAACCCAGCAGGTCAGCTCCAGCTCACTGGTATATCGCAAGTCGCGACATCATGTTTATCGCCCTGCCCTAATTCAGCGACATCACAGCTCTCCAGAGTGGTGATCTTCAGGTATTTCGTCTCTCTCTCACTCTTTTGCTTCTCAGTTAGTCAGTTCGTCTCTCTCTCTCTCTCTCTCTCTTCTGCTCACGTCACTTCTACTTCTCTCTCTCTGTCTCTCTCCCCTGCTCACTTCACTTCTGCTTCTCACTTCGTCTCTCTCTCACTTCGTCACTGCCTCTGGAAATTCATCCCTGCCTCTGGAAATTCATACCTGCTTCTAGAAATCCTCTGCTTAGTTAATTACTTAATTGATCTCATGTTTAGTTATTTACCCATGTATATATCTATTTCTATTATCTTGATATGCTCCTCCATGGCACAGTAGCACACTAACACTGCACTTGTTTTGTGTTGTTTACTTGTTTTTAATATTTTTTTTCCTTAATTTTTGCAAAATTGAATAACTTGTTAGTGATTAGTGATTACTATTAGTCTATCTGTCTATATATATAGTTTTGGAGCATAATTGACACAAGGAAATTGATCAAAGTCCTCCTTATATCTGAATAACTGATGGATGATGGTATTCATATTATTTAGAGTCATGCACTTGAAGTCTTTAATTATTTTGTTGATTCACTTTGAGGCTTACGCCTCGATACGCCTCAAGGCTTACGCCTCAGCTCATATAAGGCAAGCGCCTCGGTTCCTAAAAACGATTTTTAAAACCTTGAAAAGACGTGGTTCGCAAGCTAGGTGTGCCTATAGTGACGCTTCCCAAACCTTATAAACTGGCTTGGTTGACCACTGGTGTGGATGTTACTGTTTCGTAGCATGCGCTGATTGCTTTTTCTGTGGGACCAACCTATAGAGATGAGGTGCTTTGTGACGTGGTGGGAATGGATACTTGTCACCTACTATTGGGGAGGTCGTGGCAATACGATCGTCACTCGGTGCATGATGGTTTTACTAATACGCACAGCTTTATGTCACTAGATATTTAGATAAGGATGCTACGTAGCCAAAAGGGAAATGATCAAAAAATTAAAGGGAGAGCTTTCAAGAAAACAAGCATACCATTCCTCGGGAAAGTAATGCAGAAATGAGAAATAACATTGCCCCCATTCGGCTTTGAAAAACAGGAATCATGACTTCAAGCCTCTGAAACGCACTTGCTTGTGAAGCATATTCATCAACCCTCAAGAATTTCTGTAAATCAGAAGCTGATTCAATTGTAAGACCTTCAAGCACTTTTGCAATTATCTGACAAAAAGCAAAACGTTACTTGTCAGTAAATTCTTACACAACTGAGTTTATACAACAACAGTAATGCATGATCAGAACATGCCCAATTCATGACTTCCAACAAAATTTTGCAGAGGCACATTAACATCAGTGTTGAATTCAACTTACATCATCCTTTGAAATGTCTTCTGGGGCAAAAGAACTAAGAGTTGCAATCACCACTCTTTTGTAACCTCCACAGAGGAATAATATCTCACCCATACTTCTAACTAGAGCTCTGCGAACAGAAAAGGAAAACAAAATTAAAAAAAAAAATGCTTCAGCCAAGCATGGCCACCATTTGGCATAGAAAAAGTAAGCCATAACATATGTTGCCAAGAAAATGTTTCCAAGAAAAACAAATGCTATATTCCAACGTACTTGAAATGAAAATTAGAACACAAAGTAGCAGATACTATTGCAATTTCACATGATGCGTTATGAAATTGAATCGCGCAGAAACATTCCAAACTACTACTTCTAGAAAAACGTTTTTTTAGCGTGATATTTTATCCAGACACGAAAGCCCCTTAAAGCTAGGAGAAACCATAAACTATACATTTTTGTTTGCAAACAATTACAAATAGAAGATAGGGAGGAAAAAAAGATTCATAAAAGTCTCATGTTAAACTGAGGAACATAAAGGAAAGGGGCAGCCAACCATGGTCAGTGTTGATATGACGAGGGAATCGTGACTACAGCATAATCATAGAGTAACCTAGATATGATCCAATAAGTTAACAACTACACCAGATAGAAATTTTATGCTTCGCCGATTGGACCAACTTCACATTTATGCACAAGAAGGAACAGACAATATGCAATGAAAATTAGTCACACTGGAGATACCATTAGTCTCAAGCATTCCAACTCCCGCCCGCACTCTTTTTTTTCCCATGGTCAGGCCCTGTACTTTTTCGCAGTGTTATGTGACCATTTGACATAGAAAAAGTAAGCCATAACTATGTTGCCAAGAAAATGTTAAACATTCCAAGAAAAACAAATGTTATATTCCAACTTACTTCAAATGAAAATAAAAAACATAAAGTAGCAGATATTATTGCAATTTCACCTGATGCGTTATGAAATTGAATCGAGCAGAAACATTCCGAACAACTACTTCCAGAAAAACGTTTTTTTAGCATGATAGTTTATCCATACATGAAAGCCCCTTAAAGCTAGGAGAAACCATAAACTGTGAAATTTTGTTTGCAAACAATTACAAATAGAAGATAGGGTGGAAAAAAGATTCATAAAAGTCTCATGTTAAATTGAGGAACATAAAGGAATGGTCAGTGTTGTTATGACAAGGGAATCGTGACTACAGCATAATCACAGAGTCACCTAGATATGATCCAATAAGTTAACAACTACACCAGATAGAAAATTTATGCTTCGCCCCGCTTGGACCAACTTCACATTCATGCACAAGAAGGAACAGACAATATTCAACGAAAATTAGTCACACCGAATATATCATTAGTCTCAAGCATTCCACCTCCCACCCTCTTTGTTTCCTGTTGGTCAGGCTTTTTACTTTTTTGCAGCGTTATGTCCCAAGAAGATTACATTTCTCTTTAGCTATAGAAATCCATGTCTCAGCATTCCACCCCCCACCCGCCCTCCTTTTTTTTCCTTGGTCAGGCCTTCTACTTTTTCGCAGAGTTATTATGTCCCAAGAAGATTTCATCTCTCTTTTAGCTATAGAAATCCATGTCTATCTATCAGCAAATACATTACTAGAAAAAATGTAGGTAAATAACATTTGTGCACAAAGCTCCCGCAATGGGTGGGATGGGGAACAGAAAGATGTAAACATACCTTACCCCCATATAATATGTGGAGAGTGTGTTTTAAGGAATTGAACACGTGACCTCTAGGTTACACCCCTGCAACTCTACCATTGGGCCACATGTCCTCCTATAGAAAATACTTTACTAGAAAGTCCAAAAAAATGAGGCTTTAATCAACGAACACATAGCAAAGCAACAATCGATAACAAAATAAAATATAGCAATACATCTAGAAACTAAATGAAGAATATGAAACGCGCATTACTCATTTCTTATGAAATTGAAAAACTTCGAGTAGTACGTATAGTATCATTGCCCAACTTAGGACATGACATAAAATCCATTGTGCAGAAATTCATCACCTTGCTTTTGCATCTTCAGTAAGAGAAGCAAAATTAGTTGATGCAACACACCGACCTTTAGACAAGCTCCTTGCACCAAGATTTTGTGCTGTGTTAGATGCAACTTTACCTAAGTCATCTGGAGAGAAAAGTAGGTATTTGAGAACAAATGCCTGCACAACCAATTAGAAAATCTTTTAAGCACGTGATTGTGGAGGCTAACATAGTTACTCTACAAGTAATAATGTCTCCAGCCAATGAAATTAAATCCAAAGGAACCCAACAAGACATAAATAATTTAAAGTAAACCACAAAAAAAGCATCCTTCAAAGTGAGATTCTTCGAGTATATAGCTTATGAGTTATGAATGACTGCACCATATTTAATAAAATTTCAATAATGACATCATACAATGTCAACTACCACCTAGCAATCTTAAGATCTTCCAGGCACATCACATAAACTAAAAAAAGGACGAGCACAAAAGTTCGGACCACTATGAACGACAAATACTGTCATTGACTTCGTGATTAAAATGTAAGATTTCAAAAACTAAAAGTAACCATAAGCAATAGGAAATAAAAACCTCAAAACTTCCAAAGAATTATCTTCAAAGAAAATGACAAGATAAACTACAATGCAAGACCTAGTCCATTCCCCAGCATTTCCACACTGCTAAGTCAACACAATGACAAATGTCACACCCAATAAAAGCCCTGACATTAGTTTATAATCATAGAATTTGTGAACAAAAGCTACAACACTTGTGATACCCAAGCCATTCAAGCGTTCTCTCCCTAGCATAAGATGGTCTTTGTATTCATCTTTTTAACCAAGTCCAAGAACACAATGTTATTCAGTGCTTGCCACTGCAAGTGGACTTCGGATCAACGAGGGAGGTGCTGTGGCAGCAGTTCAGATATTAAGACTTCAAATTTAAAAGGGAGGATAGCAGTTTTGGTGGATAACTAATTCTTATTACTATACTAGTTTTGGATCTTCAGCATGTGAATGCACAAGTTTGGGCTGTGGTAAATGGAAATATTAGCAGTAATTGCTGACCATGTAGATGTGGGGTTAAACATGCTGCACTTCTTGAATCCCCACAGTAAAATCACAATGCATATTAGAATATAATCCCAAAAACAAGCTGGTGTTGGCATTTCGAAGAATTGGAGGTAGTGGTATGATGTGGAAGAAACTACATAGTCTATGAAGTGAAACAGGAGTATTTAGTTAAAGCTCGAAGGATGTTAAAGCACCATGCTCAGCTGAAATAATTACATAAAGCTGCGGCATGCAACAAGAACTCAAATACAATGCATTTATAATAATAAATAATAAAAAATACTTGGATGGCAGCCAAGACGCCACAGGGGCCACCTTCATGCTGCACCAGGCCCATAGATGTCTCCGGATTAGGGCTGAACCTATAGGAATGTTCGACATGACATTAGCAAGTATGTAGGGGGAAATGAAAACATGTCACGTAATTTTCCAGGAAAATATGAAATTTGAGAATTCATACAAAGTTACAAACCAAATCTCAAATTTGAAAGGGACAAAAACCTCAAAACAAAGTAAACAAAGAAGAGCAAGTCTAGTAAAGTGCTTCCTAACAGGAAACTTCTGTCAAAAAGTTTCAAAATATAGTCATGTAAGGGAACAGGATAAGACCTAAAAAAGCAGCATTTCTTGGTACAGTTAGTTAGCATATTCAATAAAAACATGATAATAGCCAATTGTAAAACACAATAAAAAAAATGCAAGTAGTAAACAAACAGCTACAATATGTTTAAATTTCAGTACACAAAGCAATCCTCAACCAGCATATAAAATTGGAAAAGGTGTGAGAGATGAGAGGAGGAAGATACACACTAAACTAACATTTTAAGAATATCCACCTTACAGTCTCTCATCAAATTCCCTTGAATTTCTTCTTCCTAGAAAGGTCTCCAACCCCTAATGAACAGACATCAATTAAAGCTGCAAAAGCTCGAGTTCACTAAACGGGCTATTATAGAGGCAGAAAAATTTCTCCATTTGCAAGACTCCTCTCATGCCAGAGACTACAATTAATTTCAATATTCTTCATGTGATTAACCCTGAATGATCAGTTGTCTTTGGAAAATCATGTATTTAACTCAATTGTTCTTCTGGCAATCACCTTCTTAAGTTCTCAATCTACAAATTTATACCCTCCGATATGCATACAGTTACATCGGATATGACGTAGAAACTAATACTTGATTATACACACATGACACAACTAGGTGAAGAAAATGCGGATTTCAAACAACTTCAGTGTTAATCATTACATGGACAAAAGTTTATAGCCATTTACAGCTTCTCTAACCAATGTTTATGCAGCATTATTAATTGCAAAATCATTACACAAATTATGCCCAAAACTTCTTTAGAAGTCCTATGCCGCAAAAGTTTGATAAATTATAGTCTTGAACTCTTGATTGCCAAATAGGGCAGCTCCAAAGAAAACATATTATTTTACCTCCAAGTAATGATCAAAAGTAGAGCATAAATTTGAGTTACAGTACCATTTCCAAATCACATCAAAAAATCTGATACAGCATTGTGAAGCAATAAGACATCAAATCCTGTCAACTCAACGTCAAGCATACCTTATTCCTTGATTACTCCACTGAGCCAGAATATCCTTCGACACTCCAGTACCAAAAACCATGGAAAACAACTGGTTTGCTTCTTCAGGCGATAACTCCTTCCCCGAAGTGGCACCTTTTCCGCCCAAATCCTTCTCACACTTGGCGGAGTGGGCACCTGTATCCGAGCTGGCTTTTGAAGGCGAGCCCGAAGGCGAGGTAATTCTTGCGGCCAGCATCCTCTTCTCAGCAGCCGCAGCCATGAGCTCGCGCTGTAACCTCCGGTTTTCGGCCTCCAGTAATTCCCCCTGACAATCCACCGGAGCTCCAGCGACTACGTCTCTGGGCTTGCTCCTCTTGGGCTCTGGTGACTCGTGCTGCATGCTCATTCGTAACGCCATTCTCAAATCCTCCTCTCGATCCGCCATTGGAAACTCACAGATCGCGAAAGCAACGAAATTTGGAAAATTTAGGGTTTTATTCAATTGCACAATCAATTGAATTAAACAACAGAATCCTCTTGGATGTAAATGAACAATGATTTAATTCGAACAACAACACCCAATCAAACTCGATTGTGATATTTTTGAATTCCCATTTTATTTAGTCCATACATTAGAAATCGAACACAAATAAACAATAACTGTTTAGAGTCGAAGAACAAAACAAGATTGGGATTTATTTTAACATTAAAAACCGGAAGACGGAGGGTTTGAGAGTTTAATTAATAGAGAGTGTTTCAAGTAGCTTTCCCGTTCGCCGGAGAAGGAAAGAAAACGACGTCGCATCGGTCTTTTTGCGGAGATACGCGTGCATCGGTCTTTTTGTAGTAAAAATGCGCTAGTCTAAGCTCTAAGTAATAATTGTTTGGTAAAGCAATTATTACAATAGTGGATAAGTTGTGAAACATATAAATCATCAAATAAGTTGTATATTATTTGATAGATTGTAAGTTCATGATAGTTTATAAATTCTCAATTTACTACTAGAGGTATATAAAGTGGTTTATAATAAAATAAAAGTTATGGATAATGGATCTTGTTAGAAAGAATTGTACACTTTGAGTTCGAATATGTAATTTTTTTCAAAATTTAACATATATTTTGATAGACGATGGCAAATGTGTGAGAGAGACATGGACAATAGAGAAAATTGAAGAAATTTTTTGGTGTGTCATGTGAGTGTTGAGTGGGTAAAGCGTATGAGCTTCTAAGCTGAGAAAATAAGCATATAAGCTACCACACGCTCTATTAAATACTTATTCAACTTTTATAAGATAACGTATTGCTACACTTCAAAGCTCTTTTTGGTTGGAAATATGACTGACAAAGTATAACTTGATGTATAAAATTGTTAAGGGAAGGTTGGGTTAATTGTTTAATATATATATATATATATATATATATATATATTTAAAGAGATTTTGATATTTATTATCGATTAGAATGCTAGAATGTCGATTTTTGGAGAAGTGAGAAATTTTAGAATATGGAAATTTTGAGATTTGAATATTAGAAGTTTGAACTTGGGAAAATTGAATTGAGTTTATTTTTATTAAATAGGTTAGAGAATTTACTTGGAAAAAGACTTGGTTCGGCGGTAGAGATTGTGCGTTGTCGACAAGAGGTAGGGATTCCTCATTCCTGGTCTAAACTTATCTCGTTCCTAAAAAGCCTTAAAAGTTGTTTTCTCGAATCTTCCGTATCGCATTAAATCTTATAAATTTGTTTAGGCTACTCTTGATTGTTCCAAGAGAGCCAAACCCGTTACATGATTTGTTGTATGATCTTTTCCTTTGATCGTTTTATTAAATTTGTATATACGCATTTACCCCTGAACGTGTTAAGTTCGATTGACACGTGTTTAGATCTTCATGTGATGTGATTTATGTGATATAACATTTAAATGATTTTTAATGTGCATTTAGTGGCATAATGGATCACCGGGCACGGTGCTCGGGTGGTTCCATGTTTAGGAAGGATGTTTCGGGGTTGAGAATTCCATTAAGATACGGATTTGAGAAATTGGAAAGGTTCGACAGATTTACACCTTCTTCATGGATTTACCGTGCAAACCGATATACGGTGCCGGTGAATATGAAGTAGGGTACGGGTGTGGGAGCGATCCACAACCCTTCGGAGTCATGGGGTGGGTGTTCGGAGGTTCGGATGGGTGTACGGAGACATTTTTCTACATAGCATTCTGATGCATTCATTCCGTTCTTCATATTTCCGCCTTGTTTTGATACTCCTATTTGATATCCCTACTGAGCATTTGGCTCACCCTATTTATTCTTTCCCTTTCAGGTGAGCCATCCACTGGTACAGATCCTCCAGATCAGCAGAACGGGGCGTGACTGTGGTGGCCCGACTTAGTAGAGGCGTCTTGGGGTGCATTTAGGTGTTTGTTTCCTTTTATTTATGTTATGGTTTTTGTTATGCCGAGTAGTTGGATACTTGTGTTGTTGTGGCTATTTTGGAAGGGCCAGGAGAGGACTCCGTGTGATCGGGACTCCTGTGCCGTATATATATATATATATATATATATATATATATATATGTGTGTGTGTGAGTGTTGTAGAACCCCTGAGGGGCTTTCATTGTGGAGGGTGTATGTAGTTGCTGGATTGGATATAGAAGCGCAATTTCTTTATATTTTATGCAGGGTGGCATTCCTCAATTTATGGGGAGATGCTGCCGAATTTTTATTTTAAGTTTATGTCAGTTTGTGACGGGTCTAGTGTGAATACATGAGGTTTGTCATTTTAGCTCACGCTTCGCGGGTTGGGGCGTGACACCTTGTGTTCAAAAGATAAAGAGTGGTAATTTGTTATTAAATAATGCATTATATGGTGCGGTCATTGTGATGCTTTGATGGCTAAAACTAATAGTAATTTATATGAGTCTCTGCATGCATTATGGTTTACCCGAAGTAATCGTTCCAAGTGTGAGTCAATTGGTAAAGGAAATAGCTTATTGTGCTTCAAATAGAATTCATGTTGTACTCTTTGGCCACTCCAGTTATGGTGAAAAATATGATAGATTGGTATGGAGTGATTAGTCTAGCCTAATGGTCTTTTAGTTTGAATTTTTTTTCCTCTTTATTTTACGAGTTTAAATTCTATTAAATTGTTGACTCGGAAATATGATTCTTAATTGTGATGGATTTTGATAGACTGATCGTCCAGTATTGTATTTTGAGTTTGGTATTGTAAAATAATTTAGTCTCAAGTTTTCATTGTTCATTCTCTTAAATAATGTGTTTGCCTCAAATTAAGGGGCATTAGTTTGAAAATGTAATGTAATTGCTCAAAAGGACCCAACCCTAACTATTATATTAAGGGTCCCTCCGACGACGGAGCCGATCGGATAGCATTAGATGTTTTCGATCGGATTCTTGAGGAAAATGATGGAATCCCTACCATTGGATGGAAAAGGATTTAATGAAGTGCGGAGCTTTCGATATGATAACCTCCTTTCAATAACGAATCATATTTTTTAATCATACTAATTTAATAGTATGGTTGAAATGATGAATTGCCTAAATAAAAACTCATAGTTTCTTCTACTAAATATGCATTACATATCGATCCTTTAACTCTAGCTTTATTTTTCACATTCTGCTTCAAGTGTCGAAGGAATCGTTCAAATGGATACATCCATCAATACTGAACTGGGTCTGCTATTCTTGCTTCATAAGGCAAGTGAACTGGTAGATGCTCCATTGAGTCAAAGAAGGAAGGAGGAAATATTCGCTCCAATTTACATAGAATAATGAGAATTTCCATCTCCTCCACTTTCAGTAAAGAGCATGTGTGACATCTTGACCCGAAAATAATAGAAACATTGAGCATGAGGGTGACACATGTACAATGATACATTACTGGATGTAATAATTAAATTTGGGTTTAGAGTAATAATCACATATATGAATGTGAATAAATAAGAATAATAATAATAATAATACAAATAAATTAGAGAACTTGACTGGATAGTGGCGAAATACGAATTTGTTGTCAATTTTATTAAATAAGTGAAACAAGTGAAAAAAGATCCAATTTTTGTTATAAATATCTGAATTTGATTTAAAAGAAAAAGAAAAGAAGAGAAACAGAAAAGGAAAAAAATGAAAAAACGAAACAGAAACAGGAAGAAAAAAAGAGAAAATCGCGATTTTCGCGTGTCAAATTTCAGAGGCGCCGATCTCCCTCCTCCGACCACATCAGACAACGAGGCTGGTACCAATATCTTCGTCTCTTCGAGACGTATGAAATCGGTACAAGAATCGTCTTAAACGGAGCTGTATAACTCCGGGAAAAGCCCTCGAAAGTTTCGGCCTCCAAAACTTCGACGGTCGATTTCTTCCTCCTCCGACCTCCGATTGATGCAAGGCCACCACCGTTGAGTTCGTCTCGATGAGTACTACAAAGCCCAGTTGGTGATTTCCGGTGAAAGTCGCCGGATCTCCAGTGACCCGAATGTGGGTAAATCGGGTACTATTTGACCCATTTGACTCAGGTTGACTTTTCCGGGTAAAGTTTACCGCTTTGATTAAATCGTATATTTTACGTATTTACGCGGTATTTGAACATAATTATGACATTGTATGTGCATTTTGGTGTAGAACTGGTATATGAGGTTTAGTGATATATGACGGAAAAATTAAATAGGAAAGCATTGGTTCGAGTGAGATGTGAGACACGCTTCACGAGGTAGGGAATACTTTAACCCTTGCATGGTTTTGGAGTTTCTGTGTTTATATTTAAACGGGAATTCTTGCTGTAAACATAACGCATTGCAATTGTGGGGGATTAAATGTCTGGCTATTTATTGTGAAGTTGCGGGTAATGGTATTGTGGATGATTCTGAGATGTGATAACCCCTGCGTTTCATTGTGAAAATACTGTCTTTATACTGTGTGCATGTGATTGAATATTTTCTCATATTTGAGGGTTATGTAGATTGTGGGGGTTGAATTGTGAAGGAAGGGAAGGAAAAGCAATATGGAGATTTCAGTAAGGTGGGAATGACCCTGTACGTACAGTGGGTGAAAATCCGAGTAAGGATTCGCTATGCGGCCACATAGCGAAGGGGTGGTAAGTCCCGGGTAGAAGAAGGTGCCTACTTTCCTTACTCGTAGATTGCTTCCGGCGAGGAGGTCGGAAAGCGGAGAAAAATAGTTTCCGACAATGAGGTCGGAAAGCGTTCAAGGTGGTGACGGATATTCGAGGCGGGTTGAGGAATAGAAGTGTTATTTAAATTGTCGTGCTTCTGTCAATAATTATTTGTGAATGTTTTGTATGTGAATACGGTATTCCCTATTGAGCTTCGGCTCACCCCCTACTTCCTATTGTTTTATTTTCAGGTGAAACAACTGTGACCAGTGGGACTGAGAGTGCAGACAGGACAGGGCAGTCGGTGTACATACCAGAGTTGCTGCGTAAGGGTTGAGTGGACCCAGTGGGTTGGGATGGCTGAGCTGGAGTCTCAGTCGGGTATATAAAGTTACTTATGTATTTATCTATATCTATCATCTAAATATAAGTATGTAGATAATTATATTTTTATTGAATTATTGAGTTTTGAAAAAAAAAATTAGTCGGGAGTATGAGTTAGTTACACGTCACGTGCCTGTGGATCGGGGCGTGACAGCATGTCAATTCCTTGAAGAACAAGCTCAAATCTGTCAATGTTTGCCACACATTAATCAGCAGAAATTCACGAAATGCTATCGGAATCAACCATTGCATGAACACCTGACAATCATGACTTTTCATCCCAAAAAGCTTATACTTCTTCATGTCCACACATCGGCCCATGTTCGACACATATCAAACTGGAAATTTCAGGCTTCTAACCCATTCACAAACTACTTGTTTGCTAGCCTTATCCAAACAGTAACAAGCCTTCGGATATTTTCTCGTTTCAGGATTAACTTCTAACTCTTTTCGACAACATATTACTTTCATATCATCTCGTGCCTTGGCTTTATCT
Organism: Euonymus europaeus; assembly: GCA_963580455.1. Taxonomy (NCBI): domain Eukaryota; kingdom Viridiplantae; phylum Streptophyta; class Magnoliopsida; order Celastrales; family Celastraceae; genus Euonymus; species Euonymus europaeus. Next base: position 7,526,625 of record OY756961.1, on the reverse strand, counting down.
TTTGTCTTGCCTTCAATGTTCATGACAGTGTTAAAAACATTTTCAAAGACATTTTTCTCAATGTGCATCACATCTAGATTATGACGAATAAGGTTAGTTCTCCAATAAGGTAAATCCCAAATATGTTGCGCTTCTTCCAACCACAAACTGAAATTCTACACATATGTTGATTCGACTACTCTCCGCCCTCCTCAGTGACTTTCTCCAGCCCATATGCACATATACGATTATATATCTCCTCGCTAGATCTTACCCGTGGTGCCATTTCGATGACGACCGTATTCTTTCTAGACCAGTTCTTGTTTCTCCTAAACGGATGGTTGGCTAGTAAGAACTTGTGGTGGTTGTCAAACCACGATGTCTTACCCTCACTTTGAAGTGTAAATGCTCCAGAATCTTCCACGCAATATGGACAAGCTAACTTCCCAGCCGTACTCCAACCGGACAACATCGAGTATGCTGGAAAGTCACTGATAGTCCACATAAGAGTAGCTCGTAGCTGAAAGTTCTGCTTCAAAGATACATCCCATGTCTCAACACCATCCTCCCACAACATGCACAATTCATGAACCAGTGGCTGGAGGAAGACATCTATTTTATGCTTAGGATTCTTTGGTCCAGGCACAATCACCGTTAGAAACATAAATTCATCTTTCATATACATCCAGGGAGGCAAATTTTATGGAGTGATTATCACTGACCATGATAAATACTATTGGCTCGATTGGCCAAAAGGCTGAAAATCGTCTATGCATAAACCCAGCCTCACATTACGTGCTTCGCCAAAAAACACTTGATGTACTCGGTTGAAGTGTTTCCACGACTCTGAATCCAAAAGGTGACACATTACTCCCTCTTCTTGGTCATGGTTATCATGCCACCTCATGTGCTCTATGGTGGCTGCTGAAGCATACAATCTCTGTAGCCTCGGCGCTAAAGGAAGGTATTACATCTTTTGGTGTGGAACCTCCTTCTTTTTCCCCGAATCCCTTCCTCTTCTACTCTGAAAATGAGGGTACTGACAGTATTTGCAACTTCTCAAGTCAATGTCATTGCCCCAATATATCATGCACCCGTTCGAGCAACAATGTATCTTTTCCACCGGAAGCCCTAATCCTTGGACAAACTTTTGGTGTTATAAAAGCTATCTAAAAGTGTGTTGTCCTCCGGTAATGCATCTTTAAATAATCTAGTGATTGCGTCATAGCAATTCTTTGATAAATGATGTTCGGACTTAATGCTTAGCAACCGAGCCATAGCCGATAGTTGGGAGACTGTTTCACACCTTGGCCACAATTCTTGCTCTGCTCCCTACAGTATGTCATACAATTTTTGTGCATTTGGGTTTGGAGATTCCTCAAAATTTGATGGATCAAAGCTTGGGCCAGCTGCATCCATCACCATTGTGGTAAGGATTAGAGATCTCCATATCCAATCTTGCAGACGTATATGCACACGTGTTACTGTCGCTGCCATCATCATTATGTGCTTCAACATATGATTCCCCATGGCAAGACCATATGTAATAATCCTGCACAAATCCCTTCTTCAGAAGATGGAGATGCACTTCTTCTGGTTCTCGGAATCTACGATTATGACATCGTACACATGGACATTAATCTTACAATGAAATTTTGTACCCCCTCCATAAATTCCGGGTTGAGAAGTCCATCAATTAGCCTAGCATACATCCACGACCTATGTATGCTTGACATTTTATTTTTGCTAAGAAAAGGTAAAAAACAAAAAAGGTATTAAAGACATTTGGTACTATGTTTTGTGTATAACATCACATATTGTTGTACAATGCAGAGAATAAACACACCTACCTTCAATGGAACTATCATATAAAAATATAAAAATGTATTAGTAAATGAAAAGTACAAGTCAATGGATAATGAGTTTCCAATATGAAGAATATTGTAAAATCTGTCATATGACATATGGAATGTATATAAATTCCTTCAATAAGGAGTACAAGTCAATGGATAAAAACTAATGAGTTTTCAATTTTTCATATGGAGATTGTAAAATCTGTCATATGGAATGTGTATAAATTCCTTCAATAAGTTGCCATTCAAAGATTTTGCTTAACTTCATTAAAAACATGGGACAGTGAATATCTTAATTTTTAACCTACCTAACACCGATAGAATAAGATTGATTTGAAGTGTTGAATAGTAGGTCATTAGCATATAGTAGAAATGTTATAACTAAGCAAAACATCTCAGATGCTCGTAAAGTGTAGTAATGGAACTTAACAAAGTATATATATATGAGAACTAGAGGAGCATGGAGATAAAGATTTTTAAAGGACCTGATATGGAGGAGTTAAAGAGAGACATGGAATGCAATACTATTGGAGTGGGAAGACCAGGGAAACATCGTGGTGGAGATTACAACTTAAAGGGTAGCATTTTTTGTTTTGTTTAACAACCTTAGTCTAGGGATTCATTAATAACAATTTTCATCAAAGGCGGAGGAACAAACAAACACAAAAGAAAAAAGCAAGGACCTTCAACAAGAAGGAGAGAAACAAAAGAAAAGAAAAAAAAAGAACCAAAAAGCCAAGCTTAGAGTAAAAGCTAAGAAACAAAACAAGGAAACCAATATGCCATAAAGTAAACCCCCAAATCTACTGCCAGCACAAAAAAACCCCTCAACCACAACCAACATAGAACTCATCAAAAAGTACCAAAGAACCCATCCAACCCCGCAGCTCCAACCAAGAAGACAAACAACAAAATGGCAAAGCAAATTAAGCATCCTACAATACATAACCAAACTGCCAACAAGACACCAAAGCAAAGATGAAAATGAAGAGACCATCAACACATTACCAAGCATGACCAAAGAAAATAGCCAGCAACAGCACCCTAACCCCACAACCAAAATAAAAACATGGAGAAAGAAAGCAAAAAAAGTCAAAAAAAAAGGCATAGAACAATTAAGGAAACAAAAAGAAACCAACCAAGCCTAGCAAAAATCATCAAACATTCAGAGTATATATATACATATACATTTATATATATACGAAACAACTTTTATACGCATGCCCGTTTCTTACCATATTTACGGGCATGCGTTTTGGTCCATTAGATCAAATTGAAGGACCAGATTAGAAGTCAAGCTTTTACCCCCAAATTCAGCATGTCTCACTTCTGGGAACCCTCTCTACTCCCGTGAGCTTCCGCCAGCAGTCTTCTCTGACCCTCTCTACTCCTCAGCTTCCTCCAGCCAGCCTTCTTTCGCCACTCTCGTGAGCTTCCGACGCCCTTGTGAGCTTCCGCCACTTTCGACACCCACCTTCTCCGACTCATGAAGCTTCGGCCACCCATTTGTTCATAGTGATTCCAGATCAAAATTTTACATATGCATAACTAATTTCTTCCACTCGAAGCCCACCTAGTCCACCAATTTCTTCTCCGACTCGTGAAGCTTGAGGTCACCCATTTGTTCATCGTGATTTCCAACCCAAAATTTTACAGATGCAAAACTAATTTCTAGGTAAATGAATCCGAAAAAATATTTAGTTATATCTGTCCTGGAAATGATATTCATCGTATTCTAACACTACCATTCTTGGTATTGACAGGTTTGGATGCCACTTCTTAAAGCAGGTTGTCAGTGCGAAGAATTCGGCAATTGAGCAAGGTTATTTTTAGTGTTAAGCTTCCTGTATTAATCAATAATTATGAGTGAGATAAATGTAGGAGATGTTGGAGGCTCATCAATGGATATTAGTTCTGCATCATCCAACAATTTAAGCTTTATCCCTCAAGTTAGGTGTGAGAAAATTCCAAAAATTGGCCAAGAATTTGAATCTCTAGTTGAGGCACAATCAGTCAAAATGTCATAAAAGGGAGTAAAATCGGATCCTAACATCTGCTATTTGGGTCGAGAAGAATTGGATTTCGAGAATCAGAGGGAATATGAGGGATGAAACCAATCACTTTGGGTCTTCGAGAATAAGAGGGATTTGGGTCGAGAAGAACCCTAACATCTACGATTTGGGTCGGAGCTCACCAAGAATTAGAGGGATTTGGGTCGAGAAGAACCCTAACATCTACTATTTGGGTCGAAGCTTGCCAAGAATAAATTTGATTGGAGGATTTTGGTCGAGAATAGAAGCTTAACGAGTCGGAGAAGGTCGGAAGTGGACTAGGTGGGCTTTGAGCGGAAGAAGATGGGTGTTCGGAAGCTCACGAGAGTGGCGGAAGAAGGCTGGCTGGAGGAAGCTGAGGAGTAGAGAGGGTCAGAGAAGACTGCTGGCGGAAGCTCACGGGAGTAGAGAGGGTTCCCAGACGTGAGACATGCTGAATTTGGGGGTAAAAGCTTGACTTCTAATCTGGTCCTTAAATTTGATCTAATGGACCAAAACGCACGCCCATAAATATGGTAAGAAACGGGCGTGCGTATAAGAGTTGTTTCATATATATATATATAATATGTTCAATCATTCTTCTTGAATGGACTCTCCACATTTCCACATAACACTTGCATTTTTAATTTGACAAAGATAAGGTACACGGGTAAACCTAACACCAAAAGAAGACATCACACTTTTCCCATACACATGGGACCCCATATAACATATATAAGAAGAGGCATGCCAAAAATTGATCAAACATAATAATATTTCAAGAAAACTATATTAATCAAAAGAGACACTCACTTCAATTCAGTCTTCATTTTTTGACAAATAGGTAATGATTGATATACTTGTTTTACTTGAGATCACCCTAGAAGTGATAATTCGTGCATGAAGCCTGATCATTGTCAATGGTCAAACCATTTTCCATGTTAAAGAGACACAAAACGTGTGTTGGAACTTGAAATTCTAGCAACTCAAAAGATGAGAATAACATAAACCAAGTTGAATTCATCCCCTATTATATTAAGATATTAGTACTTGGCCTTACCTGTCCTAAATCCACAGCAGGATTGAGACTTTTCACACAGTCATATACGATCTCTGACCGCAAATTTTTTGTTTCCCCAGTAAAAATGTTTATCTCCACCTGAAATGTTGTATTTTCACAATCAGAATTTACAAATTTACAAAGATAAACCATTTAAAAGAAACAAGATGGACACAATGCTCCCAAAGTAGTGGTATGGTCTTCGAAAGTGAATATTTATAGATTACCCAGAGTGCGATTAATATGTTATGTAATCTGGTAGACTAAAATTACTGCAGCAATATCCGCCAGACAGGACCCTTATTATTACTTACAAGCAAATGATATGGGAGATGGTTGGATACTTAGATAATATATGTTCTTCACTATATTGATTGCGTGAAGTATTAGAATTTATAAGAACTAGCTGCCCCATACCTAATTTTTGGTTCTATCCTTGTCTTTAAACAACCTCTCCGACATTTTTTGACCGCTCAAACTCCATACAAATGAGATCCACGCCTTGATTGAAACAAAATCACATAAATCTTGAAAGTAATATATGTTGAATCGGTATGGGACAATGATTCTGCTTCTCTTGATGTCCTGCAACTGTATAACCTGATAAATCCACCTCATGGATCTCCTCAAGTTTGACTATGATGAGCACGAATATCTTTTCAGCTTAGTATGGTGGCTTTCTACCCTATTAGTCGTATGGTTTCCAAAATACATATCCTTATAAAGCATTAGCCATACATCTTTTTGATATCCTAACGCTCTCGAAAACTTCTGTAAGACTACTTCAAGGCATTCCATATTACTTACGTACGCGCTCTCATTTTTTATTCAAGAATTGTAGTCCATATGCAGTAGAATGCATTTCAGTCTCTATTGTCATATATTGATGGCTTGCATTTTGTTAACATATGTTCATATATGTGTTATCTACAAGTAGTTTTGAAGCGTCAGGAAATATTTGAGCACACGCTTTCATCAATTTGAGCTCTCTATCCGTAACTATAACTCATAGGCTAGTGCATCCATGTGTTGAAGATCACAAACATTCCAAAGCCTAAGTATAACTAGCCTTTTTTTAAATTCAAATATGCGACACTATACAAAATGTCAAACTGATTGAAGTCACACCAAACATTTCAAGAATAGGCAACTCGTACCTATTGGTCTGATATGTAGCATCCATCAACATGTGCGGAAATGCACGTACTTGCGCAAGGGAGTCAGAATGTACAAAGAAAAATCTTTTAGCTCATTGGTTGTATGGTTCACCCTGTAATAAAAAAAGTACCTATGGACATTGAGTAATGTTTACACATTCTACATCTGTTATTTACCCAATTTCACAGTGGTCTTGTGCTTCTTGCGAGCATTGTATATGGTTCTAATGGTTGACACGTTGTTCGGATCTCACTTTTTCAACTCCGTCAAAATGTTCAGTGACTTGGCATTTGACATTTTGTTCAGACATGCCGACCATAACTTGAATTTCAAATTCAAAAAATCTACCGGGGTATAGATGTCCCTCCATATATATTGTAGGAGAATGATTATGCTTTGCACACACCACCTCCAACATCCAATTATCGTCTATATTCATTTTCCTCTTTCTCAATTTGAACGGACAATCCATTTTTTTTGGTGCCGATATGCTTCGTTGAGGGTTTCTTGCTTTGGTAATAGCCATTGCGATCACATTTAAATAGTAATATGAATTTTTTACCAAAACCACCAATATCTAATCTACTAATGGTGATGATATATCTATCAGATTAATTTGACGGTTATAAATATCCACTAGTTGAAACTAGTACTTTTAAGAACTTGACCTCCCCCGATCCAATTTCATAACATGAGTGTATGAGTATGAACAAATTTATAGTTTATAATAATAAACTGATATCAATAATATAGTGTTAATACAGAAAAATTTATAAATATTCATTCAACCTAACAAAACAACTCATAGTTTAATTAACTAAAATATCATATCGATCTCAAATTCACAGCTATCATTGACTTCGATGTGCTCCACCATCTCCAAAAAAACTCTGGCAATCTGAACAAACTTTATTACCTTCTCTGATTTTCCTTGCTTGTAGACTACTACAATATGAAACACTTACGTTTATATACAGAAACAATCAAGAACTCTCATTTTTAAATAAAGATTTGAACCTCAATTATTTTATAAGAGGCATTTTCATCATTCTCAAAAATCATATGCAACTTAGTTAGTTTTTTTCCCGTGCAGTCAATCATAGAGGAATCTCAATTCTCATGTCACTTTTATGTCTATCAATACACTAAGTCCATCAATCAGTAGGGAGTAGAGGGGGTTGATAATTGTGTCTATTTGCATACCCCACTTTTCCAGCCTCACTCATTTTAATGTAAAAAACCCTATTCTTTGTTCATTCACATGCCATTTCCTATTTTCGCTTCATCCCTTCATCTCTCTTATGTTCTATTTATCTTTCAGTCGTCCCATCAACAAAATGGATAACTTCGACGACTCCTCATTCGATCCAGACTATAGGGACTTCACTGATGAAGAGTCATTCGACGATGAAAAATAGAGTTTGAGGAAGATGCGATGGAGTACAAAGAAGAACATGCAGGCTTGGTGAGTTTTTTTGGAACCCATACGTTAGGGTTTCGGTTTTGTGTTGTGAAAGTGGCTGAAATCCTATAAATGATTACTTTTATGTAGGATTTTGGTGAACCTATCATTGATGAGATTCATATGGCTGTTGAAGTGGACACAATGACATTTTCACAACTGATATGGTTAGTACTATGAACTCAAACCATAGTGTTGCTATGAACTGATTGGGGTATCTTTAGGGTGTTAGTGGTATGGACTGATTCTAAATTAGGGTTAATGTGGTTTGCTATGAACTGAAATTGTTGTTATGCATTTATTGTTGCTACAAACTAATTGTTATTTATATTTTTATTTGTGGCTATTTAATAGGATTTACCCAGTCATGAGTATGCCATTGACTATGCTAGGAAGTGTGGTCATAGGTGTAGGGTTGTCGTCATTGTTAGTAGGTGTGATCTAAATAATATGAAAAGGATTTCTAGAGTGTTTATTGGTTGTGAGAGTAGTGGCGGTTATAGAGGAAATAACAACAAGATGAACCAGAGAATTGACTTAGTGACTAAAATATGGGGATTAAAGGTTATTAATGGGAAGCACAATCATACATTGGTTAAGTAATTTGATGGTCATTTATTTGTAGGAAGACCTAACTAAGAGGATAAAGATTTTGTAGAGAGGTTGAGTAAGATAGGGCTAAGAACTAGGGACATCTTGAGTCAACTTAAAGTGAGAGATCCAACAAATGCAATAACACTCAAGACTATATACAATGTCAGAAGTGCTTTGAAGATTAAAAAGAATGCTGGAATGTCTCATATGCAGTAGTTGTTCAAATTGTTGTATGAGAATGGGTATGTGGTTAGGCATAGATGTAATATCCCGAACCCAAATTAAAAAAAAATATATAATAAATTTTCAAATTTGATATTTTTAATAAATATTACATATTATTAGAAAAATATTGGTGCAAGAATCACCTGAATCGGAGTTGAATTGGATTTGTTACGAATTTTGGAAGTTTAGGTAATTATAAGAAAAACGAAGGGCAAAATTGTCATTTCACTAGAAAAATCTGGCATAAACCAGATTTTTCCAGTGAATTTCTGGGCAGCACGGGAAAGAGAGAAATGGGAGGTTTTTGAAATGGATTTTTTTCATTTGTGGTCCGATTGAGGTGTTTGAGGTGTCGAATCGAAGCTTGTGGAGAGAGGAACAAAACCCAACCAGAATCGTCGTCATCGGACCACCACAGACGGCGGAATTAGGCGGCAAAGTTTCAGTTTCCGACGACTTTCGAGCTCGATCCCGGTCGATTCCGAAGGAGTTTTGGAACGAGACAGGTACCAATGGATTTGAGTTGGTATGGATTTGAGTTGATATGGATTTGAGTTGGATTATGTTTGAGTACTGATTTGAGAGTTGTATTTGAGGATGGTGGTGGTGGAGCCTACTCGGTGTCCACCATACAGATTGATTGATTGTTGATATTTATGACGGGTTCGGAGTTTCTTTACCTTATTATGGTATCATTGTATGGTTTCCTTTATGTACTTTTATATGTTTCCAGATTTTCTTACTCTATCTCTGATTTACTGGAGTAAGGTGGTACAGGAGTGTATCACTATTTGAGTTCCTGTTCATTTCCATTATCATATCTCTATCGTATATTCTGTTTACTCTGATATCGATGTTGTCTCTATATCCCTACTGAGCTTTGTGGCTCATCCCTTTCATTCACATGTTTTTCAGGTGAGATAGCTGGAGTGGATGATCAGCGCAGGGATGCGTGAGATGTGATGTGTGACTGCTGGGTGGATATTTGTGTCTTTGTATTTACATTCGGTTTCTACGATTTTCATGGATTTTCCGCTGTAGACTCTTGTTTGCATATTGACGGTATTTGGGATTGCTATTATTATAGTTAGCTTGTTGACTTATAGTGTTTTGGATAGCTTGGGTTTAAATCCGGTTCGGGGAACGAAGGAGTTCCCTGCCGGTCATGCTTCTGGGTTTCATGGGTGCTCATCTGCACCTATCTGGGAGAGGGGCATGACAGTTGAAGTAAGGCAGAGAATGACAAAGTGAAGGACCTATTTTTCTCATCCACTACTTCAGTGCAACTGGCCAGAGCTTTCCCTTTTGTGTTCATGCTTGATTTCACATACAAGACTAATAAGTATAGGTTTCCTTTACTACAAATAGTAGGGGTTACATCTACAATAAGTAATTTGATGGATGTAGCATTAGCAGATGTCTTCATCACTGATGGGGAGATTGCACCGATGAATGCAGTCATTACAGTTTTCCCTAATGCAAAGAATCTGCTATGCATTAGGGACAGACTTTGATTACTTCATGAAATGTTTTGGAGAGGTGATGCATTCTTCTTCAATAGAAGAGTATGAACAGAATGTGATGAATATGCAACAGGTGTTTGTTGAGTTCCCATTAGCATTCCAATATGTCAATGGTTCTTGTCTCTCCAAGTACAAGGAGTAGATTATTGGCTCTTTATGTACAAGGAGTACTTTATTTTTGCTTTTGTAGATCAATATCTCCACTTTGCGAACACAACAACCAATAAAGTAGAAGGCAACCACTCAAAGCTTAAGAAATATTTGTCTAGTTTAGTGCGAGGTTTTGTTAGTAGCTTCACAAGCATACACTTGCTTCTGGAAGGTCAAACAATTGATATAAAGGCTTCTTTTGAAGAGAGCTTAACAAGGGTTCCTATTAGATTTAGGACACCTATGTTCAAAGAATTAGTAAACGTTGTCTCTACAGCAGCTGTGGAGAACCTTGAAGCTGAACTGATTATCTATTGGTAGTGACGGCATGCTGGCAATCAACTGCACACATAGATTGGCTACAAGTCACAGGCTCCCACGTGGTCACATGCTTGCAACATATAGAATAAAAGGTCATAGCATTTCCTTGAATGATGTTCATCCATTATGGAGAAAATTGTTTATCAGACCATTTGCTAAAACTCCATCAGAGAAGATGAGCATTGATAGATATTATATGGAAGACTTTTGAAGCTGCCACAGTGCCTCAAAAGATGGAGTTAAAAAGAAACCTTCAAATGTTGGGGGAAGGAAGCATAAGTGTGGTGGAGCCTAAGCCTAAGGTCAATGTTAGAGGGAGGAAAAAAGATGTTAGAAGCTTTCAAGGGCTAAAGGGAGTCAAGCATATGAGAAATCAACCACAATGGAAGAAAGTGCATTTAAACATGCTCTTAATAATCACAAGTTCGATGATGTCCCAACATAAAGCTCTAAAGTGTCATCTAAGAGTGTTAAAAAGCAATCACCCAAGCAACTGCCTAAAAAAAGAGCATCTGAACCACCCAAGTCACTGCCTAAACAAAGAGCATCTAAACCAACCAAGCAGCAACAACCTAAATCAGGAATGCCACTGCCTCAACAGAGACCATTTCAAGCACCTACGTAACTCTCTAAGTTGAGATTCTATAAGACTAGGGGAAGGAACACTACAAACAGGGTTTCAGAGTTTCTTGGTTTCTTCCAGCAATTCATCTCAAGAATTGAAGATGTTCTAAGGGATGGGCATTGTAGCGTCAGAGTTGTAGCATTTTTCTTTGGTTTGCCTGAGGATGGTTGGAGGGCAGTGAGGATGCATCTAGCATCAGAACTGATTATGAATTCAAATGCATATGACATAATCTTGAAGCCTTCTTCAGGCACATTTGAGTTGCTTCAGAGTGTGGAGTGTTTTGATGCAATGACCACATCTAACAATTGGATGTTTATGCCCTACATGGGTAATTTTATAGCAACCTGTTACAAAATTATAGTGGTTCTCATTTCTATGGAACAATGTCTTACCTTATTTCCATTAAGGGATGATGCAGCTGAAGATGAGAACTAGAGAATTTTGGTGCTTGGGTATATAAATGGTTCACATTTTGTGTGGATAGAGCTGCTGCTAGATGGACCAATTCCTCTAATGTTCAGGAGTTGGATTGATCATCATTCAGAAGTTGCAAATGGATGGCCAACTATGTTTGCAAGCAGGTTAGAAAGATTCAAGCAGTTGCACCCTTCTCACAATTGTACCATAACAACCATTGATGTATTGGACGAAACATCATTCTTTATGCCCCTTTTGCTTTATTTATTGATGATTTAGGACTGTAATTAACTTATTTTGATGCATTTGTAATTGATTTTGTAATGTAATTGACTAATCTTGGAATTGATTTGGGATAGAGTCTTTATACTCTGCCTTTTGTTTTTAACACAGGAATGAGATGCCTTTGGATATTTATGATTTTTTTTTGAAAAAACTATAAATAAGGTGAGGTTAAATATTCTATTTTTTGACCGGCGTGCACAAAAAAAAGGGTGAGACGTGAAAAGTGGGGTGTGCAAATAGCCCCTCTCCCCCAACATGTTAAAATCAAAGAATTTTTTCATTCCATCCATGACGGAAAATTTTCACATCCTACCCAAGTGAGAGATGGGACCATCCCACCCACTTTATCTAGGCGACACATGTTAAGTGGTGCTAAAATTATCATTTAACACACGAGTCTATCAATGAGCTTATTTATAATCAACTGTGTATGTAATGATGAAAAATATCAAAATGAACTTAACGTCTTCCTGACCGTGTTTATTCTACTTTCCCTTCTTCATCTAGCTTTATTTTATTTTATTTTTTAAAAAACACAGCTATTAAATTAATATTTTCTCTAATTGTTATTTAATATTTATAATTACAGACATGAAGTACTCACTCAATCTTAATTATAATATTATTACTTATTGTTATTAGCTAATATTATTGTTTCACAATGGTACTGTTTCAAAACAGTAACTTTACAGTGTTACTCTTTCAAAAATAGGAACATTACAATATTACTGTTTACTTTACTATTTTAGAATGTTACTGTTTCAAAAATAGTAATATTGTAAAGTTAAGTGATTTTTTAAAAACAGTAACTTTATAAATAATTAACAATTCAAAAAGATTACAATATCACACAGGCTACTCTTTAAAAGTTAAATCATCGATTGATCAATCAAACAAACTACGAATTAGTGAAAAATTTAATAGGTAGTTATATTTCAAAATTGTAAGCCTATTGGGTTAATGAACCTTTTGCCAATTTTTAATTCAATTGGTCAATTTTTTGAAAAAAAAAACATAAATTGTACACTTAGTTATCTCGTTTGAAGTTAAATCCGTTGTTTTGATAGCGTGATCAATCAAATGAACTCTGAATGAGCTTAAACTTAACCGATAACTAAATTTAATTATCATACGCATATTTTGGAAAGTACACTTTAGCTAATTTTGAACTTCAATCTGTCAATTTTACAAAAAACATAAATTGTACACTTAAGTATCCCGTTCGGAGTTAAATATGTTATTTTGATAGCGTTACCAATCAAACAAACTCCGAATGAGCTATTGGGTAATTTTAAACTTCAATCGGTCAATTTGACGAAAAACATAAATTGTACACTTACATATTTCGTTCAAAGTTTAATATGTTGTTTTTATAGTGTGACAAATCAAACAAACTCCGAATGAGTTAAAACTTAATAACTAGCTAAATTTAATTAATCTAAGAATATTTTGTGCTAGAGCCTTTGGCTAATTTTGAACTTCAATCGGTTAATTTTATGAAAAATAAATAAATTGTACACTTAGATATCTTGCTCGAAGTTTAATCCGTTGTTTTGATAACGTGACCAATCAAACGAATTCTGAATGAGCTGAAACTTGACAGGTAGCTAAATTTAATTATTCTAAGCATATTTTGTGAAGGATCCTTTGGGTAATTTTGAACAAAAATTCGTCAAATTTATAAATAAAAAAAATTATATACTTGAGTATCTCGTTCAAAGTTTAATCCGTTGTTTTGATAGCACGACCAATCAAACGAACTCCGAATGAGTAGAAAACCAACTGCTAGATAAATTAAATTATTCTAAGCATATTTTGTGAAGGATTTTTTGGCTAATTTTGAATTTCAATCGATCAATATTACGAAAAACATAAATTGTATACTTGGGTATCTCGTTCTAAGTTAAATCGGTTGTTTTGATTGCAAGACCGATTAAACAAACACCAACTGAGTTAAAACTTGATAGATAGCTAAAAATCGGTTGTTTTGATAGCGTCACCAATCAATCAAACTCCAAATGAGCTGAAAATTGACAAGTAACTAAATTTATTTATTCTAAGCATATTTTGTGAAGGATCATTTGGCTAATTTTCAACTTCAATCTATCAGTTTTATGAAAAACATAAATTATATACTTAGATATCTCGTTTGAAGTTTTAATATTAATAATTCATTACAATATTATTATTTTAAAAACAATTAGAATACAATATTTTTCTTAGTTAATATTTAATATTCATAATTTACTACAATTCTACTATTTCAAAAACAGTAATAGTACAATGTTTTTCTTAGTTAATATTAATAATTTACTATAATTTTACTATTTCAAAAACAATAGCACTAAGATATAATAGTGTCATTATATTATTTTCCTTAATCATTATTTAAAATTAACATTATTTTACTAGAATGTATTGTTTTTTAAAACAGTAACATTATAATGTTTTTCTTGGTTAATATTTAAAATTATTAATTCAACACAATTTTACTATTTCAAAAATAGTAGCACTAAAAACCATTAACATTATATTATTTTATTTAATCATTATTGAATATTTAATATTAATAATACACTATAATTTTACTTTTTCAAAAACAGTAACATTACAATATTTTTCTTAATTAATATTTAATATTGATAATTCACTACAATTTTACTGTTTTAAAAAAAATAGCATTGAAAAAACAATAACATTATATTATTTTCTTTAATCATTATTTAATATCAATAATTTACTATAATGTTACTGTTTAAAAATAGTAACATGACAATGTTTTTCTTATTTAATATGAATAATTCAACACAATTTTACTGTTTGAAAAACAGTAGCAATAAAAAAATAGTAACATTATATTATTTTCCTCAGTCATTATTATTTAATATCAATAATTCACTACAATGTTACTGTTTCAAAAACAGTACCATTACAATGTTTTTCTTAATTAATATTTAATATTAATAATTAATTACAATTTTACTCTCCCAAAATAATAGCACTTATAAAACAGTAACATTATATTATTTTCCTTAATTGTTATTTAATATCAATAATTCACTACAATGTAACTGTTTTAAAACTAGTAACATTACAATATTTTTCTTAATTAGTATTTAATATTAATAATTCTCTACAATTTTGTTTTTATTTGAAAAACAGTAGCACTAAAAAACGATAACATTATATTATTTTTCTTAATCATTATTTAATAATAATTATTCACTACAATCTTACTGTTTTAAAAATAGTAACATTATAATTTTTTTCTTAGTTAATATTTAATATTAATAATTTACTATAATTTTATTGTTTCAAAAATAGTAATACTAAAAAAATGATAATATTATATTATTTTCCTGAATCATTATTGAATATTTAATATGAATAATTCACTAACATTACAATATTTTTTTAGTTAATATTCATTAACATTACAATTGTATCAATTCTCAGACCTTTTCTCTAATTTGAAATCTATGACTCTCTTTATTCTCTAATCTTGGGCCATCACCTTTCTTTCTTTGATAGAGTTAGTTACCACTTACCGATCTTCCCGGTTTTGCTTCAAAGTACAAATCTTGAGCTAAAATTTAATCTGTGGAGATTGAAGTGTTGCTCGATCTTGCTTCAAATCCTTGTCCCCATTTGCAACTTGTTGTGGCGATCCCGATCTGTGACATCAACCCACTAAAGTCAGCTGGCAGCCATCTACGACTCTTGCAAGGAATTTCCCTATTTGTGGAGACTGGAGTGTTGCCCGTGCTAGCTTGCTGTATCAATGAGTGTCAATCATACGCATATGTGGTCCTGACGTCCTGTGGAGATTGGAGTGAATTGATCTTTTGTTCAATTGTTCTTTTTGACTTTTGAATATTGATTGATAAAATCACAAAATTGAAGGCTTGAAAGTGGTGAAGTCCACTTCTCATCTACACACTACAATCCGGCCCAAGCTTCAATAGTTTATTTTGGCCAAAACTTCAATAATTTATTTTGGTCCACAATACACTTATTCCCACATACTTAGCCCAAGCTTCAATAGTTTGGTATTTCAAACATCTTTATTATAATTTTATTTAATCATTTTTTGAATTATTAACTAATTTCTCTATTTTTATTTGTAGGTGAAGTGAGTTGCAATTTGTACGAGCATTATTAATTGGAAATTGGAACCCATCTTCATCATATTGAATGGAATTGAAGCGTTGGGTAACAAATATTTATTATTTTTTGCTAATATTTGCATATTCAATTTATTGCATTAGTATGGACCCTAGGCAAAATATTGCTCACCCCGACACTTTTGATGAGGAGGATGCTCTTTTGAGGGAATTCATAGGATCTCCCTCTGATGAAATTCGAAATGAGGGCACGTCAACTTCTACTGCTAAAAATAGAAAAACATCTAGTGTTGCATGTAATGAATTTGATAGAGTTATAATTACTAATGCTAGTAATGTTTGAGAAGTTAAAGCAAAGTGTACAATTTGTGGTAAACTACTAAGTGGTGCGTCGATGGGAGGTAATAGTCATTTGAAACGTCACACCGAAAGATGTAAGCAAAATACTAATGTAGATATAAGAACACAAATGCAATTAAATGTAGATCAAACTGAAAATATTACTAATTTTCAATATGATGAATCACATGCTCGTGAAGAGGTTGTAGATTATATGATTAAAGCCGAGCATCCGTTTACTTTTGTAGAAAAACATGATTTTATCGGTATAGTCTAAAAGGATATTAATCCACAATATCATGGTTTTTCTGCTTCGACTGCAAAAAGGGATACTATAAATAGATTTACTAGTCAATTTATTGAGTTGAAGAACTTTTTTCTTCATTTTGATGGAAAATTTGTTTTGCAATTGATATTTGGACTTATGTACAAAAATTGAGTTATTTATCATTGACTGCTCATTATTTTGATGATGAATGAAATTTGGAAAAAAAATTGTTAGTTTTAAAGTTTGAGAGTCCCCTCATACTGGATATTCCTTTGCTAATTTAGCTTTGTTATAACTTGAAAATTTAGGAATTAATCAAAAAATATTTTCAATTACATTAGATAATGCTAGTAACAACGAATCGGCACAAAGAGCTTTGAAACGTTATCTTAACCTACCATTAGGCAGAAATTTATTTCATGTTCGTTGTTCTGCTCATATTTGTAATTTGATAGTTCAAGATGGATTACACATTTTACATAATTCTATTAAAGTAATCACAGATATTGTTCTTTGCATTGACTTATCTGTTTCAAGATATGAAATGTATAAAATTATAAATGAGGAGAGTCGTAGATTTATTTTGTGCATAAATGAAATAAAAACATCACAATTATGATATTCAAACCGCTATTGAATATGATTGGACAATTACGGAAATTATTAGAGATTTTTTAGATGTTTTTCATATTTCAACCAAGATATTTTGTTATGTTTATTATCCTTCATCGTGTCAAGTACTTATACAATTAACTAATATTTGTTGCACATTTAGTCGTTATTCACAACTTGATATTTCAAAAATTGCTTTGATGGCCTTGAGGGAAAATTTTGTAAAATATTTTGATCTTTTACCAACTATATTTGCTATTGCTGTTGTTACGGATCCTAGGTGTAAAGTTGATGCATTAGAATTATGGTTAGAAATCATATATGATAACGATATAGATAAAGTCAAATCACAACTAAACGAAATAAATAATTCATTGACTCAATTGTATGATGAATATAAAAATCAATTAGGAGAGCATAAGACACCACAAAATACTTCTGCTACAAGTTCTTCTTCCATATCTAGTTTCTTATGAGGTTTAGCCTTACTAAACAGTAGACGAACTCAATCCTCATCATCATCTAGTGGGTCAACTTTTGAATTAAAAAGATATCTTGATCAACATGTACTTGATATTGAGGATAATCCTGATTTTGATATTAGCCTAGTGAAAAGTACAAGGGTGCATGTACTCTTTGCTCTCCAAAATGGCACGTGAACTACTAACTGTTCCAGTTTCGGCCATAGCGTCAGAAGCAGCTTTTAGTGCAAGTGGGAGAGTTGTGTCACAAACTCAAAGCTGCCTTAGTCCTTCAACAGTAGAAGCATTAATATGTCTTAAGGATTGGAGTTTAGCAAATCAACGAATGCAAGAACAAATGCGAGTAGCTGAACTAGCTAAAGAGATTAATCAATTTAAATTGTCAAGGCTGGAATGGATTGAAGATAGTTCTATCGACGCTAATGATTAGTCATAAATAATAATGTATTTATTTATTATTAATTTAATGAGAGTGATGCAAATGATAATAAATATATTGTATATAGGTGTCAACCTAGTTGGGATATATATACAATATATATGATACATTTTTACTCTCCAAAAAATATTAATTAAATGTAATAAAAAATTCTTCAATTATACAAATTAATGCATTTATTTTATACAACATTATTCAATTGTACAAATATTTTATTAAAAATTTGATGCAAATCTTACTACTCCATGTGCACTACGTCTCCACCACAACAATAATTAGTGAAGAACTAAAGAAGTAAGCAAATGAGCAATCTATGTATTTACAAAATTATAAGTCATATAAACATAACCACAGGCCCACAAAACATAAGATTTAGACTATAAGAGTATTAGACTTAGATAGTAGTAGGCCTTGTTACCAAATTTGAATACTTAGATAGTAGTAGGCCTCAATTGGGCCCAAGCCCGAACTCATAGGCCAGAGCCCAAGGCCCGGCTCAGTGGCCTAAGGCCCTTGGGCTCAAGCCGAGCCTGGGTCTTGTTTTTTGCCTCAGACCCGGCCCGAGGCCCAAAACTTTCTTCTAGATTTGGGCTAAGGCCGGCCTAGGCCTAAAGAAGCCGGGCCGGGCCGGTGACAATGCCTACTTCCAACCAAATTACTCCATAAATTCAACCAAAATTAACACTAATACACAATATCGCAATGAAAAACTTTGGATTTTGCGCTATCACACTGTTGTATAAAAAATTATGAAAACTCATACATTAGTTTTGCCATGTCACACAATGCACACAAATCTTAACAATTTTAATTCTTAGGATTTTAATTTCCAAAATAGTATATGCAGAACACAAGGTTGAAAGACATTTTAGACCTTAAAAGGCCTTAAATCTGACGGAGCAACCCAACCGACAAGAATCATTGAAGCAAAGAGTAAGAAGAAGCGGAAAGTAAAAGTGAAATAAGTCGACCATGGGATTTTCCTCAAAGTTCTTACGGGTCGTTTGGTATTGAGAATTGTTTGAGTGGGAATGAGAATGAGAATGAGAATGGGAGTGAGAATGAGAATGGGAATGAGTTTTTGATTCTAACGTTTTGTATGACTAAAAACTGGGAATAAGAATGGGAATGAAATTGTGTTTTGTCCATTATGCCCTTTTACAAATATATTTTTTTTATAAGCCATTTTACAAATATCTAATTAACTATATTCCATTTTATTGTTCCTAGCCAAGTATAATTAACAAATAAAATCAGTTCAATTAAAAAAATTCAATTTGATTAAATTAGCTTAATTAAATAAAATCAGACAAATTAAATATAATTTGTTTAATTAAATATATTTAGTTTAATTAAATTAACTTCTATTAAGAAATTAAAACATACTTAAAATTACGACATATTAATTAATATCCAAATTACAATACTGGTTAGCATAATAACATTCATTCAAACATTATCCAAGATACTACATAACCATGCTCTTACCAAAATAATAACAGTACCCATTAATTTTTGATGATATAACAAAAATCACTGTGAAGCTTATACTATTGGGTAATTAATTTATAGACGACTCAAATAATCAAGCACAAAAGCAGCTCTGTGCTCAATTGGCACTGCAAAATACATTGCCAGTGCTGCTTCATCAGCTTCAAGCTTAGGGCCAACTGCAAAGATCTGACGTGCATCTAGTCCGAGTGTCATTAACTCATTAAGAAATGAGTCTCGCTGATTCAGCAAATGAACTTCTGCTTTGTTCAACTCTTTGCAAGCCTTTTCGAGATGTTCGCCTAGGCTTGTAGCTGCATCACGAATAGCATCCTCCATGCCCTGTGTGCGACGTCTCTTTCTCGTCTTGTCAATAGATGCTTGTCCATAAGAAAATGATGTATCTGTTTGCTCCACAATTGTTTCATCCATTATTGGGGTGTATACATCATCGTCTCCCAACTGATCATCATCATCATTTCCAATGGAAATGTCATCTGGCATAACAGCATTGTCTCCCCTTGCTCGATCTTTGCCAAAAATCAGCTGTAATGATTCAAAATGGGGCAGACTTTTGTTTCTAAAGGGCTTTGCCCTAGGATGAGACTGCATAAAATTTAACAAAACAATATAAATTAGGCAGCCTTTAACAAGCATCCCATGTTTAATAAAAAAATTTGAATCCTGGAACATTGTGAAATTAACATAAGCATCCCATGTTTAATAAAAAAATTTGAATCCTGGAACATTGTGAAATTAACATAAGCATCCCATGTTTAATAAAAAAATTTGAATCCTGGAACATTATGAAATTAACATAAGCATCCCATGTTTAATAAAAAAATTTGAATCCTGGAACATTATGAAATGAACATAAGCATCCCATGTTTAATAAAAAAATTTGAATCCTGGAACATTATGAAATTAACATAAGCATCCCATGTTTAATAAAAAAAATTCTATCCTGGGCAGACACATTCCATAAACAACTTGTTCATGTCCATGTATGGTCATCACCATATCACCAGATGTATGAAATCATCATCAACAATAGATTACTAAAATTTACCTCCAAGTATGCCTCCCAAACTGAAGGTTCAGCTGTGACAATCTGGTTCTCAGAATCCCATCCAAACCCACTTGTGTTCGTCTCATAAATCATGTCATGGACAACAGTAAATTCAGCTTTCATTGTCTTCAGTCTGCTCATGATGTGTGGCTTGATTCTGAGTTCTGCAGTAGGTAACTTGATTTTGAGCGCATCTTCAATAATCTTTAGATATCCTGAACGAAATCCATTGTCAGCGTTATGCGTCCCCTTGTTATGCAGATCAACCAATGCATCCACAAGTGCTTCATCTTGCTCTGGAGTCCATTTGTGCTTATTCTTACCTGCCATCACTTGTAACAAAAAAAACCATAGCATGTGCTTCGTCATCATCATTGGCAGTCAGCAAGTTCAAGCAACCAGATTAAAAATATCACAAAATTTCAGAATTGAAAAGCTGCTCCAAGCTAAATACAGGACAATTGAAATGGAAAAAATACATAGCAATGTGGTTCACCAAGAATGCAAGATTCTGTAAAATACCCAAGTTCAATACAAGAAACAAATAACAATTATGACAGAAGAGCATTGTCCAACACATTACTCACTCAAATCCATTACAGGAAACCAAATAGACTAATACACCCAACACATTATTGATTTGTTCCGGCGTTCCAAGTAGTGAACATCTCATTTGCAAGTTGTTCCCTCCAATTTGTCCATGCATCACTAATCTCAATTGATTGTATGAAATCATCATCTCCGTCCTCATCTCCTCCATTATCAAGGGTGCCATCTTCCATAATGTCATTCTCCATAGGATCCACACTCATTTGTCTTCTAATGAAATTGTGCAAGAGACAACACGCAATAATAATGCGGTTGTGAGTTTTGACTGGATAAAACGAAGGACTCCTAAGAATTGCCCAACGTGACTTCAACAAACCAATACAACGTTCAACGACGTTGCGGGCAGAAGAATGTTTATAATTAAAATATTCTCGAGGAGTTTGTGGTAGGTGTCCTTGCCTCCAATCATTTAAATGATATCGTTGACCTCTAAATGGTGCCAAAAATCCCTCACTATTTGCATATCCAGCATCAACAAGATAGTAAAAACCTAAAAAAAAAAAGTTTGGTCAATTTGAGCTACGAAATTTAACAAATCCAATTGAAATTGGATTGTATAAATCATATGTGCCTCACCATGAGGGACTTTAAATCCATTAGGCCTACTAATGGCATCACGTAATACTCTCCCGTCCGTGGCTGAACCCTCCCAACCAAGGAAGACACATATAACTTCCAAGTCTTGAGCACATGCAATCATCACATTGGTTGATATGTCACCCTTTCGATTGCGATATCTAGGTTTGTCCTTTATAGGCACCCTAATCCCGATATATGTTCCATCTACGGCTCCAAGGCAATTCTAATAAAATAATAGGAAACCAATGAAAAAACATTCAAGAACCAATCAAAGAATAACAAAAGCAGTAATGTAGTAGGTGGAAATACCTATACCTTAAACCATTTCCACCTAGCATCAGTTGAGTTTTCAGGAACCGACTTAGGCTTTTTGAGTAGCTCCCCATGCAAATGATTCACAGCTTTTAACACATTGTTGAAATGCCTACTTATAGTCTCCCCGGAACTCTTAAAATCAACTTTCACGACACGATTTTTAACGTGATGTGCAATGATGTGAAGGAACATTGCCACTTGTTCATCAATTAACATATTATTCGTATGTTTCAACCCTCCTATTGTTTCTAACATGCTACAAAGATTCCCAAAAGCTAATATATTCATTCTAATCTCATCGACAGAAGTTTTATCACTATGATATACCCATTCCCTAACCTTCAACATCTTAGCCATTTGATTGACAACAAAAGATCTAGGCCTTTCAATGATGTGATAGGTTGTAGCATGACTAATTAGAAAGAAGAAGTAGTTAACAATTCTCATTATTATGGAAATCATAAGCTTCATAACTCGCAACCTTCTTTGTCTAGAAACATGTTTCGTGCTCAAACTCAATCTGGCCATCTACTGCATACAAGTAAAATAGAAGTAAACATATGAACGCATATCCCATTGAAAGGCCACAAACCAATCAAATATGTCCTCAAACTCAATCTGTCCATCTAATGCATACGAGGACAATAGAAGTAAACATATCAAAAATTTTCTAGATTGAAATTAGACAATGCTACCCCATTGAAATCAGACAATGCAGAAATCTGAATCATATGTAATGAGTAACAAAGTGAAAAAAAAAGCCACAAACCAATCAAATATGTCCTCAAACTCAATCTGGCCATCTAATGCATATGAGGACAATAGAAGTAAACATATCAATCATATACCAGATTGAAATCAGACAATGCTAGCTTAGTAAGAAACTGGAAAATTTTGCAACATGAGATGGCAAAATCCAAACCATATGTGGGAACACCATGAGTGACAAACCGAAAAAAATGATGCCATTATTCCAGAACACCATAGCAAATGAGAAACATTATTCCAGAGAAAGCAAAGGAAAGTACATAACAAATAATCGATCTCAAACAACAGAGAAATAATCCCATGTAATACCGAAGGAAATAATCGATGCTCAAACAACAGAGAAAGCAAAAGAAACTGGATCAGAAATCGAAGATCAAAAATTGTCCAAAATTGTGTTTAATGCAGAGCAAATGGTGTTTAAACGAAGGAATGTTCTTGTATAAGAAATCGAAATACCTGAGAGCTGGGGGAGATGAAAGCTGGAGCGATCGATGACCTGAGAGCTGACGACCTAGGGCTGGAGCGATCGACGACCTGAGAGCTGGAGCGATCGACGACGATCGACGACCTAGGGCTGGAGCTGGAGCAAATCGTGTTTAATCCTGGAGCTGGAGCGATCGACGCCTCCTCTCTGGAACAAAACCTCCGCAATTTTTGTCTTTGCAAAATGTGTTCACAGGTTTGATCGGACGGATGAGATTAATTGCATCTAACAGTATCATTCTAATGCACTTGAGGGCAAAATGGATATTTCACAAGCTATTCCATGTTGAATTACCTATTCTAGCCCAAAAATGTGGGAATGATATTTGTATGAGAGAGAAAGGATGGAATGGAATGGAGTATTCCATTCCATCAAATTTTGATGAACCAAACAATGGAATGGAATACTCCATTCCATAAACCACCCCTATTCCCTCCCAATTCTAACTACCAAACATCACCTTAGAATATTTGGAAATGATACCTGCTAACTCAAGCCAACATCAATACCATTAAAAACAGGATTTTAAAAAATCATATGCAAAAACCCCATCTTTAGTTTTTACCAAGCTAATAAACAGGTGCATTGTTAATTAAAAGAACACATTTTCTTTAAAGAAAATAAAAATAAGAACTATTGAGGCCACTAACAATTTACATGACTATATGACTATATTTATAAGCAAATAAAAAATTCTTCTTTGATGTCATTTTTGTTTATTTATAAAAATTCTTCTTGGTTGTATCAAGGGGAAACTTCTTGTAAATAGAAGCGTCTAGAGATCATAGATTCCTTGTCTTTAGCACTATCATTTTAGGAACACACACAAAACAATAGAATTCCAATAAAATTCGTTTCTTAGTATTGTAATCTTAGGAACTGTGGAACGCATTAAAAGAAGACAACGGTCCACAAGTAATTCAACTTATTTAGTTCAAATAGATCATCCTTAAATCAACTATATCAATTACTGTTACACCATATTGAAACAAGAACACTATTATTTTCTAGAAACACAGGGCATAAAGTTCCAAATTTATGATAGGAAGCACAAATGATATCTAAAATTACGGGCATCCATTCATAATTAATAAGTTTAAATCATACAAAAACAAAAGAAGATGAAAATCACTTGGCAATTGGCATGGTCCAAATAATAGATTATGCAAGAAAGATTATGAAAATAACTCATCTTAATTCTATCAAGCACAACATTTTACTGAAAGTTTGTCTTGAATAAGGGTCAAAGCAGAAACTATTAATCATGATGTCATCTCTCAGCCAATGGATAAAAAATTAATGTCATCGAGCTGAGCACAGGCAACTGCTAAATCCAACAAGAAACGAGAAGGGGAAATCAAATAGATGCCAACTTGGAACGAGTGACATGAGACTATCCGAACCGAATCCGTTCTTACCCTATGATAAGATGGTTGAGATTTTGAGGTATGAGGATGAGCTGAAAGAAAGATCCAAAGCGCCAGCCATGGTCCCAGCTGCCATGTATTGTGAGTCCGGCGCCATGGCCACTAACGTCGATATGCTTAGCCTCTTTATACACGCCATAATTGACACGAAGCGCCCTCAACAATTAGTTATCAGATCGAAAACATTGATATTTGGATCTAAAATTATCAAGATTCATATATCTCTCCCTCAATTGAAGGAGATGAAGATCTAAGGATATTGTATACAGAAATACAGAGATCATTTTTTCATCTGAAGAAGTGGTGTTTAATTTGGGGGATTAGGGTTTGATCTATATCAGTAAAGACAAATAGATTTCACCACGTCCAAAGCCTACGAGCTTCACCATGTTGGACGCCTTTGATTTCATGTTTAGAAGCACCCATATCTTTAACTATGGAGGATTTGATTAAGGGAATTTTGGAGAAATGACCTCTAAGACAAAACTTTTTGGAAAGATGACCTTGTCTTAAAAAACCGCATTTATGACCCTTTTAAAGCGATTAAGTACCAAAATGCCCTTAATATGGGTTACGTCCATTCCCACCGGGTTCATGTCATTTCAAACAAAAAAACTCAAACGTTCAACAGAGCAGAGCACGACTGCAATTCAACCTTTCATATTCTACGAAAAAACTCAGAACCAAAGCCATATTAGCAATTGTGAACACATCCAACTACCTTCGAGGTCTGTATACCTATCTATTTCAGTTATTTTATACGAATTTGTATGTAGGTTGTGTGTTTAGTGTTTATGGATGACATTTCTTGCTTCTTCTTCCTTTTTTTTTATCTTGTTGCATCATAATTGAAAGATATTTCATGGTCTTTCTACTTGTTAAATGGTCGTGCCATCATGTTCATATATTTTTTGCCCAATTTTGCTATGGTCGTGCATGATTGTTTATCTGGTCGTGCCTTTTAAATAACTGGTAGTGCCTATATATAATTGTAAATGGTCTTGCCATCATGTTAATTGGTTGTGCCAACTTGTTCACTAGTTTTACCTGGTTTGTTTGCTCGTGCCTAGCATTTAACTGCTCGTGCCATCATGTTTTACTAGTCGTGCCTATTTATTTTGTCTGCCTGTTTTGTAAATGGTCATCCCATCATGTTAACCGGTCGTGCCTAGATATAAACTGGTCGTGCCAACTTTTCACTAGTCGTGCCTGGTTTGTTTGCTCGTGCCTAGCATTTAACTGGACATGCCATCATGTTTTACTGGTCGTGTCTATTTATCTAGTCTATCTGCTTTGTAAATGGTCTTGCCATCATGTTAATTGGTCGTGCCTAGATATAAACTAGTCGTGCCTATTTTTTCGGTCATGCCAACTTGTTCACTAGTTGTGCCTAGTTTGTTTGCTCATGCCTAGCATTTAACTGGTCGTGCCTGCTTTGTAACTGCTCGTGCCATCATGTCATCTGTTCGTGCTTGTTTTTCTCTAGTCGTGCCATAATTGACCTTTTTTATGCAGATTAATCATGAATTATATCTCTAATGAGGAGGATCATTTTACTCCAAAGGTTACAATTTTTTCGAATATATCACATGTGATTACACAAATAAGAGATAGTTTGATTGATAATCAACTCAAGTTATTTAGGAGAACATGCTTCGACATTTTCCTAGATGTTGGTGATCTTTTTGTATTAGGACAGTTGATACATTAGCTCCAATTAAGATAGGTTGAATCCCCTGCTGTTGATTCTGGAGTTTTTGGAGTTAGATTAAATTTTAAGATCGCGAATAGACTGACATCTTTTGGTATTGCAAATTTAGCCCTCTTAACTGATTTAGTTTGTAGGGATGTGCTAGAAATTGGTTCATTAGTTGATATTGATGTACATAAGTTGAGGGATTTATGGTTTGATGGAATTGATAAGATTTCGAGATATCATTTGGAGGTCTATTTCTCTTGTATGTGCAAAAGGAATGTCCAGGATGATGAGGAGGTGGTGAAACTAGCTCTTGTGTATTTTCTAGAGTTTGTCCTACTTGCTAAGGAGCGACATAGGTTTATAGATAATAAGTGGCTTCAATTAGTTGACAATTTGCAGGCATTCAACAGCTATTCATGAGGTACGGTGAGCTATGAACGAATCATTGCCTCACTTGCAAGAATAATGGTCAACCGTGTGGAGAAGAGAGAAAATACCAATAAAGAAGGAGCAGTATTGTGTTTATGGTTTCCCTATGGCCCTCTTCTATAATATTGGTATATTTTATGGTGAACATTTTTTATTTCAAATTAATAATGTTGTTATTGATTTTAGATATGGTCATATGACGTTGTTCCCCATATCAGTTCATTGTACGCATAAAAAATAAGGGATGAGATTCCTCGATTACTAAATTGGAGCAGCCACCACACACCGGATCGGAAAGAACTCCTACAAAATGTATTCCAACAAGCCAAGGTAAAAAAATTGAAATATGCTTCCTATTTTGATATTTATGATGATTCTTATGGACAAAATATTGAGGTGCTAACGCTTGATACTCTATGTTGCAATAGCTGCAAGTATACACTATGCTAGCTGCAAATGGGGTTGAGATGGAGTAGGAGTCTGGATCGACATGAGCAACAAGGTGGGAGAGAGAGCAATGAAAGAAGATAACGAATCTACAGCTGATTTGAGTGGTCACACAGCTCTTGTGGAGCAATATTCTGATGCACATGGTCACACTAAACCTGTTGAGAAATCCTTTGATGCACATGGTCACACTGAACCTGTGAAGTAGGGGTGTAAACGAGCTGAGCTTTGAGGAGCTCGAGCTCGGCTCGGTTCAAATGTGATGAGCTCGAGCTTGTGCTCGATAATACTAATGTTACTTAATAAATATATGTTAATATTTAGTACTCATGTAATATACTAATAATACATTGAATCACATGAATAGTTTATTACATTCAAACATAAATTGAAAATCAAAGAGCTATTACACACACATAGATATATATATATATTCATATATATAATCGAGCCGAGCCAACGAGCTAGTTAGCGAGCCTTAACGAGCCAAGCTTTGTGATGCTCAAGCTCGGCTTGTTTATGAATCGAGCTTTAAAATCAAGCTCAAGCTCGGCTCATTTATGAATCGAGTCAAACACAAACGAGCTTTTTTCAAGCCGAACGCTGTAGAGCAATCCATTGATGCAAATTATGTGGTTGTTCATGATGTGATCGCAAAGCTTGATAATTTGAAGAAACATGTTCACAAGGGAAGCTTGATTAATGCACTTAAATCAGAATTTTTATATACTATGACAGTGGTTAATAAGTGCGTTGAAGATGCATTATTGGCAATGGAAAACTTTACTGATGGGGTTGAAACAATTAAATTCCCAGTTCCTGTTTTAGTTGCTTATGTGGGGGTGTAGACGGAAGCGGATGAGGTTGATGGTGATGTGGTAAGAGGGAGTAATGTAAAAGGTGGGGTTCCTATTTCAGTTGTTGATGAGGCTGAGGGTGGTGTGGTTGGAGAAAGCAATGTAGAGGGTGGGGTCGATGTAAAGTTTACGGAGTGTGTGGAGGATGAGGCTGAGGGTGGTGTGGTTGTAGGGGGATAGGAAATGACAGTCGATGAGAAGGCAGACAATGTAGATGCTGTTGAGGTGGAAATGTAGAGATGGTAGAGGAGGGAAAGAAAGACAGTACTGTGGTAGAGGGTGAGGCCCTGTTGATGATGCAGAAGAGCAGAGGGACCTTGATTTCTTGGATACTAGTCTGAGCTCCATGGCTTCCTTTACCCTAGCTGGAAAGAGTGAAGATTTTTTCGGGGTCGAGGTCATGACACCATCAAAGTTCCCTCAAGCTCTAGTAGGGGGTATTAAACCCTATGTGAGGAACAAACAGAAGTGCGCGTTGAAGCCTAGACCTCTGAAAAGGACACCATTTACATCTCCATCCTTGAAGAAAAGGAAAACAATTGATCTCAATGCTAAAGATGTCTCAAGTAAAGACATTATAAAATTAGACTTGAAGAGGAAGTGGCCAGTATAATGGACAGATGATTTACTTGCATTCATGCAAGATAGGTCCAGGATGGAGAAAACTTAAGTTGGCCAACATTCAGTAAATAAACAATGATTTATGAATGCCTTCAAGTTAGACAGAAGGTTAATAGACCAGGTAAACACATTTTTTGGTCGTGCTTATTATTTAACTGGTCGTGCCTATTTTGTGACCAACTGCAACATGACCACCGGATGAGCTACTAATACTGTTGCTCGCAACAACACCTAAAGGCCCCAATAGAATTTGAGCAATGATTCCTTTGATCTTGTGCCGCAAAGGTGGATTAATTATGTGACTGCGGTTCCCCATTATCAAATGGATTTTCCCACTCTTCACCATGAAGACTCGACTATCATCGTCATTAACCCCATCAATATCATCGTTACCAGTATTGCGAAAGTCAAAATCAGAGAAGCAAAAATCGCTGTAGTTATTAACCCGCTCATCATCACCATCGTCGTGTGCTACAAATTTACCTACATATTGTGGTAACTCAGGAGAAACATAACCAACATTTTGTGAATCAGAGAAGCAAAAATCGCTGTAGTTATTAATCGGCTCATCATCACCATCGTCGTGTGCTACAAATTTACCTACAAATTGTGGTAACTTAGGAGAAACATAACCAACATTTGGTGCAACAAATGTTTGATGCATCATTGGAACATAGCTAGCATCTTGTGAGACAAACTGATAACTCGTTTTCTATTTCGTTGTTACGCATAGTGGAGTACCAGGTTTAATAGGATGATCATTTTGCCTCAGGAAAAATTGTAAGTCAAGTTCATTCTGAAGCTCCATCGGTTCCATTTTGAAATGTGTATTATAGACAAACTTCATCACCAAATCAATGGAATTAAAATTGACTTCAATCAACTGGTATATGAGTTTTACACACAATTACACCTTGACTTCTCCCACCTTTAAAAGTTTGCATGCCCCAACAATTTTCCCACTCTCCACCATATAACACAATAAAATTGATCTCAGAATTCATTCCTGCACACATAATAAGATATCATAATAAAATTGATAAATTCAATGAAGAATGAAAGTGCACGACCACAGTAAATTCAAAATTGTGTTTCACTAATGTGTATAGATATAGTGAATTATACTCTTTAATTATTGCAAATAATAATAATTAGGTTAATACTATTTAAGAATTTTTTATTATAAAAAACCTAAACCAATTTTGACATGTTAGAGAAAAAAAAGTTCCCCATTTTATTGAGCACCCAAAAAAAAAATACAAAGTCATATTGTACAAATTTTTACACCATTTTTTGTGGCTTCTACAAATGGTCAGTGTTCTATTTCAATTAAAACTAATTTTTCACACAAGCCTAGGCTATTGATTGATACAATACAACAAAAAATACTTTACTGGAAAAAAATGGAAGTGTACAAAGAGACAAGCACGACAATTTGCACAACATAGTGAAATTGTACAATTTTAGACACCATTCATAATTTGTATTTTTTACCAATAATGCATATAAATCCAACCTACTCATTGATAGACCAAAGCATGCGTATAGTGAAATTGTACAATTTTAGACATCATTCATAATTTGTATTTTTTTACCAATAATGCATATAACTACAACCTATTCATTGATAGACCAAAGCATGCGTATTGGTAGCCATGCAAACAAGGTGTACCCACCACATGTCTTCTACCAATAACTCATATAAATCCAAACTATGACTTGATATCTCTACAATCAATTTGTATTTTTTTTACCAATAATACATATAACTACAATCTATTCATTGATAGACCAAAGCATGCGTATTGGTAGCCATGCAAAGAAAGTGTACCCACCACATGTCTTCTACCAATAACTCATATAAATCCAAACTATGACTTGATAGCTCTACAATCAATTTGTATTTTTTTTTACCAATAATGCATAAAACTACAACCTATTCATTGATAGACCAAAGCATGCGTGTTGGTAGCCATGCAAAGAAAGTGTACGCACCACATGTCTTCTACCAATAACTCATATAATCCCAAACTATGCTTGATAGCTCTACAATGTGTACCGCCTAGTAAATGAGCTTTCACAAATAGAGGGGACATGAAAAGATACCAATTATTCATAACAATCCAAGACTTAAAAAAATTTGCAATAGGTCACAGACCTTTTACTATGAACAAGAGTAGTATAAACACAACTACCATTGTTCATGCTTTTCTCAGACTCATTAGAATCCCTACTTAAGAATTTCTTGACTTTCATGCAACGCTACATCATGTCTGGAGGCTCTTCAAGTAGATGGTGGAACCGGTTTCGTCGAAGTCGCAGAGATGCTGAGGAGGAGGAGGAGGATGACGAAGATGAGGAAGAGGATATGGAAGATTTGCATAACTCAGAGCAACATTTGGTCACTTCTTTACAACATTTCCTTCCATATATGGTTGCTCTAGCTCCAGCCATGAACCCACCAAGGACACGCATCACAATCCCTAGAAACCGCGAGATGGCTCATGATGATCTTGTTCGTGATTACTTTGCACCAAACTGTACTTACCCTAACCATATGTTTTGACGAAGATTCCGTATGCGGCGGGAATTATTTTTGAGGATCAAAGATCAGCTCGAACTTTCAGACCCTTATTTTCAACGTCTGCCCGACTGTACAAGACGTCTAGGCCTCTCGCCACTTCAAAAAATAACTGCAGCACTACGACTTCTTGCATGCGGTGGTCCTGTCGATCAACTCGATGAATATATAAAAATTGGCGAATCAACTGCTAAAGAAGCACTTATCAAATTTTGTGACAACATTTTGCTCTTATACCGGAATCAGTATTTGAGGGCGCCCAACATGGATGACATGATGCGGTTAATGCAAGAAAACGCTGCTCGTGGATTTTCTGGCATGATAGGTTCTCTTGATTGCATGCATTGGGAGTGGTGTGGTTGTCCGGTCGCCTAGCAAGGTCAGTTTCGAGGTCACATTGGTAAACCTACCTTGATTTTGGAAGCAGTGGCTTCACAAGATTTATGGATTTGGCATGCATATTTCGGAATGTCTGGATCACATAATGACATCACCGTACTACGGCATTCTCATATTTTTAATGAGTTCATAAGAGGGCAAACACCATATATACCATTCGTTGTCAATGGTCATGTTTATCACCAACCATATTATTTGACAGATGGTATTTATCCACGATACGCAACACTGATGCAGTCCATTCCACACCCGCACACTGCACAAGAAAGAGTTTTTGCAAGGGTACAAGAGAGTGTTCGAAAAGATGTTGAGCGTGCATTTGGTGTACTCCAATCGAGGCGGGGTATCACGCAAGGACCAGTGCGTTTTTATAAAACTTCTCATTTGAGGAGAATATTGTTGACCTGCATCATTCTACATAACATGATAATTGAGGATGAGCAACATCTTCATATCGATCCATGGGTTCCACCCGCTGACGAAACCGGGTCGGTGATAAATACTATCACCGACCCCGAAATGCTTGCAACGTACATTCACATGCGTATGGAGCAAGTTCGTGACCAAGATATTAATCACAATCTTCGAAGGGATCTCATTATTCACAATTGGCCTATGCATGGTAATCTCCCAGTTTGATGTTTTATTATGACAAATGAAACGTATCAACATGTAAAATGTAAGTTATTATTATTTGTGTTGGATATAATGTGTGCATGTGTCTCCTAGTTTAGATATAATGTGTGCATGTGTCTATTTTAATCTAGAGTTGTCAATGTGTCTGTCTTGTAATAACAAGGATTGTATTGAGCTTCAAATATGGTTTATTGCATTTTATGGATGGTATAATTGCCAACATTATACCGTAATTAATTCCTCTAAATGAGTAAATGTTGTTGTTTCAAATTTCTGTCTCTGAATGAAGGACGGACTTTATTGGAGAGGCTCCCAGAGGGTGCCACTCAATACATTACCTGGTGAGATTTTGCTCTCGGTGAGGCCTGCCATTCTCATATTTGAGATTTCAAAATCGTGTTCTAGGAAAGAATGATTTGTGTATCTATGGATTCAAACTTCCTATCGTAGTTAATTATTATAGAGTTGCATATTGGGAGTTTAAAACTTCTTCATTGTGATCTGCTAGGCTTCTTAGTTAATTATCAATCTCAGCATGATCTACGAGATACTTTCTTCATAAAGAACAAAACAAGAAGCAAATCAGAGATAAAAATTCAGCTCAACTTAAATCACAGAGTAGTCACTTAAACATAATAAGCAAATCGAAATAATATGGCATGTCCGCAAATATAAAGTTCTCACCCCAATGTCTGTCAGGAAAATAATAATATTCATTTACACAAATTATTTAGAAAAATCCCATATGCAGTGGTATTTGAAACAAATAACTCAGCTAAGAAATAATAAAAATTCAAATATAAAAATTACACATTGTCCCTCGAGCTCTCCAACCAATCATCATCATCCAACCTACAAACAAATCAATCTCTTTAAGTCCCTGAGTTGATGTTATTTGAATGAAATATATTTACGCAAGCCTATCTATATGGAGAAAGTAAGAAAATTAATTCATAAGTGAGTACAAAAGATGTCTTACATCCTAGGGGTATAAGCGGATGAGTTTCCTCGAGCTTCATCATCATTTGTGCGACTTGAAGGACTGCGAAGTTCGTCCGAGTCGTCCCTTTTCAATTCTAGAGAACACATGGGAAAAGTATAATTTAGAAATTATAAATGAAAACAAAAATTCAGAATATATAAACACATACCTTCCAACAATGCCTCAAGGTCTGTTGCATGGTCTTTCAATTGATCGTACTCTGCAGTGGCATCAACATCATGCAACCCTAGGGCCCGGTAAGATCTTAAGTCTCTCCTAGCAGCAATCAAATCCCTTGTGATCGCTGCCACATTCTTCGTAATCTTGGATTTCTTGGCCTTAAGCAAGAGTCTTCTATCCTATTGAGATGACTGCCTATCCTCCTCCTTGCGTAACCGAGCCTCCTCTTGTCTCTTCATCCGCCTTTCAGCACTACTCTTCATTGCCAACTCCCAGTTGAAGCGACTACTTTCCACCAATTCATGCACACCAATACTTATGCTCTCACTCACCTGGCTCGTCGCATCTACCTTCTTTGTTTTCTTTTGCGCTCTAGCAACTTTAGCAGCTTTTGAACCCATGGGTAAGTGCTCATCTTCTGTAGCCTCGTTGCCATTAGATGCTTGGTAGGGTGAATCAACATTTATGGGTTATTGAGGTGATGTGGTTCCAAATTCGGATTTGGCAGTGGTGTCTCATTCACCTCTCTGTCCAGGTCGGTTGTATGCGAACCCACTCCATGCCATTCTGCCGCATCTTCGACGAAAGGGTTGCGCTTGTCAAGCCTTGCTTCGACACCAGCTTTGCTTTTCAGCGCTATATTGTGCCCATTTAGGACAGCCTCTGAGCACATGCCAACACTGTTCATACTTAAAAGCGTGCTTATGGGTCTTCTCGAAGAGTGTCCTGACAGTACGTTCCTGAACAACATACACAAAAGTCATAAGACAAATTAGATGTGGTAGTAAAAACAGATAATCTACATGCTAACATGTAACTATGCGATTCAGCATAGCATGCTCAGTTTATGAAAGTGGGAATAATTGCCGAATTTCATGTGTATGTTGTGGGTCTCCTCCTCCTACAGATGCAGTGAACATAACAGGTCTTTAAATGAAAGTTACTTGCATGCATGGCTGGTTCTTTCCCTAACAGGACATTTAAATGTATTTTAAAGAAATCATGAGATGTATATGATCAACTGTTTCTCTTTTCGAAGTTTAATAAAGGAAGAAAAGAGAAACAGATGATCATATACAACTCATGTATATATATATATATGTATATATATATCTATTATGTTGACCAAAATATGAAGTAAAATCAAAATGTGTGATAATGAATCCCACGTGAGTAGTTTAATTTTGCAAATAGAGGTAGCTTAGAAACAGATGATCATATACAGTTTAATTTGTTTACATAATTATTAAGTACCTCTATTTTTTAAGTAGTAATTGGAGCTACCTTTCACTTTCAAACTATTGCAAATAGAGGTAGCTCACAAACACTGCAAGAAAAAATGCAATGAGAAAAACCAACTTCCAACAAAAAAAATCCAAACTCAACCTACAAACTCAAAAACTTCAATCGAGATGGAAGGCTCCAAAATTCGACTTATTCCTCATCCAACAGCCAAGCGAAAGACAGAACTGGATTATCTACCCTTTTTTCTTGCTAGAACATCAGCTACCAAGTTTGATTCTCTCCATATAGAGATTAGGATGACCAAAAATAACATTCATGCAAGTGTGGAGCGAGGACATGAACTTTGCAGTGTAGGTTACCATTTTTCTTTAAAAAAAACTGTAAAGAGGTACAAATAAATTATCATGCCTAGAACCTTTTTATTTGCGAGTGGACTGAATAAAGTTCATGCAAAATAAAATTCTTTTGGACGAATATGCTTCTTTCTGTGTTGAAAAATAATTCAAATAGTGGTCACCTGATCATGTATGGAGAAACCGCTAGGTTTGAGATCCATGCAACGTTTCCATATCGCCGTACACTTTGTTACGCAAGGGTGTATATGACCCCACCTACTTTCACAGGACTACTCACTTCTTATTTCACCCCCACCTCTTTGTTCAACAAAATTATTTCTTACTCGTGCCCAGAACGATTGCTTATCTTGATTCGTACCCGTCGTTGAATCTGTAGAAATTGTCACCCAAGCCTTGCACAAGTCGACATCTTCTAGAGTAGTCCAATTTGGTGCTCTTGGTGTGTTTTGCTGAGTTGTAGCAGTTTGCTTGCCCCTGCGTTTTGATGTCCGATCTGGATTTGGTCTTTCGTTGGATGCCGGTGCGACATAATTATCTTGAGAGGCTTGCTGGCTGTGGGTTATAGTGGGCTCGGAAGCATAAATATTTTGTTGGGAAGCATGTTGGCTGTGGATTACAGAGGGTGATTGTAAGGTGGGTTGATATGCAAATTGAGGGTATGCTTGGCTATATTGTTGGTAAGCTAACCACTATTGGAACATGTATGGGTTTTGAATTTGTGATGGGTCTGCACTTGTTTTCATTAGGTCCATAAAGGAATCCCATGAAGGAGTTATCTGTGGGGGTTGGGTTTGCTGCTGATTGGGTGTGTTTTGTGAATT
Source organism: Euonymus europaeus (assembly GCA_963580455.1). Taxonomy (NCBI): domain Eukaryota; kingdom Viridiplantae; phylum Streptophyta; class Magnoliopsida; order Celastrales; family Celastraceae; genus Euonymus; species Euonymus europaeus. Next base: position 7,490,681 of record OY756961.1, on the reverse strand, counting down.
TGGAGTCTGGCTTGAGCTCATGGTTGCCTATGGGGACAAATGAGGCTGCTGGATCTACATGAAAAATACTCTAAATGAGAAATATAGTCAAGGAAATAAGGATAAGAACACTGAAGGAAATAGGAATACCCCAACTGTTAACACAAAATACAACTACTTTTTACTGAATGCTATCACAAAAATATGAATAAAAGCCCCTTTCCCAACAAGCAAATACCAGAATACATAAATCTGAAATATATAAGATAAGACAAATGGTGGAAAAAAGAGTAACGTAATTACTAAAAAAATTATGACTCCGCCATGCATCAGAAATTGAGACATAGTACAATAGAGCAATTATCAGGGACTTTTTCATCAAAAGACAATAAGAGCAAATTGTTCCAGGAACTCATACTTGTTACCTACTCAGTCCAAAGAAACAATAGTAGTAATGCGTGGAGTATTTGGAAACTACAAAAAAAGGGAATTCCAAAAAAAAAATCATTTAAAAAAAATCCAAAACCTCATAATTGTTGCCTCATCCAAGTAAAAGAACGCAATCTAGAAAATCATAGGTAAATTTCATCAAACTTAAACCCAAATTGAAAATTGAATATTCATGAATGCCTGTTGGTGATAATTCACAAAGGAGTTAAGAAGAAAAACACTTTTCCAAGAGTCATATCCTGCACAATTTAAACGACAACAATATGCAAAAAAGAAAAAAAGAAGGGAAACTACAAGTCACCAACAATAAAGCTCAATTGAAAACTAAACAAGACAGTATAAACTCAACAAATAATCGCCAAAATCCCAATGATGCAAGGACAAGTGAAAACATCTTTCATGATTGTCACGTTTATGACAAAAGAACGCCAAGAACCTGAACAATCCATTCTATGTTTAGCAAACAAGAAAATCTAAAAATGAAAGACATGAGCATCTCAAACCAATGAAGCAAACACTTGCTTAGTCTGAAACATGTAATACTACTAATACAATCCCCTCACAATCAGTAAACAAAAAAAAACGATAAAACACAATTCACACTCAAATCTCTTTTCTTTTGCATATTTTATCAGCAATCAAGCAAGGCAACCACGGAGAACGGCGTAAAGACGATCACGAGAAACAATAAGTCTAGCAGAATAGCACGTCTTCTTCACATTCCACGCAATTACAACCCACTATGATGCAAAGAGAATCTAAAATGTCAAGCAAACAAAAATACAGCAAAACCGACATAATAGTTTGTTTGACTAGCAACAGAAGTGCACATAAAGCTTCATTTTTTGAAACCCTAAACAGACTTCTGATCAATCATAGGCTTCAGGACAAAAGTAGAAGATTCTCTTACCCAGCAAGTCAAGAAGAAAGATTCTGTATTGAAACCCCTAGGCCTCCTTCTGTTTTAGTTAATTTCCATTCTCAGATTATGCCATACATCTCAAAACTAGTACTCAATATGAAAGTAAAGCAAGATCTAAAAGAACAAAACGCAAAATCAAAGTAAATCAGATTTGGAAGCAAAACGAATACCATCCACGAACATGAAACAATTTAGATTGAATCTCCATAAGATCCCACATAAACACAAGAATAGAAACAAAATTTTGAAGATGAAGATGGACTCACAAATGAAATTGAAGATTGATCTGGATATAGAAGCTGGGCGAGCCTCGTCAATAGATCTGTCCGAAAGGTGTTGAAGTCGCCGGACTATCCAGAAATCGGTGGGCGAGTCTTGTCAATCGTCGCAATTTCTGACCGATATCGAGTTGTTGAGGCAAGGCGAGGCGAAGGAAGATAAACGTTGAACGTTGGTCGTTGATGAGAGTTGAGTGAAGTGTGGATCCCAGACCATTTGCAGCCCATCAAATATTGTGTCTCACTTATTCAGCCCACTAAAATAATGGGTCAAATTTTACACCATTAAATCAAAAAAATTTAATTGGGCTACTAACTTTTGAAAATACAACATTGCCTCCCCCACTAAACTCTTCCCATTGTAGGCGCTCTAACTCTGAAGGTGTATGGTTTCACGCCGTATGGACAAATTGAATATATTTGCTTTATTTGTATTTAATAAATGAGGTCAATTAATTTATTAGAAGTCGGATGATCCAACGACCAGAAATACATATGATGATCTAGTGGTGGGACGGAGATGGGACCAAGTAGGGTGCGACGCGGAACTGTCCCGTCCATGACCGTCGGTTTTTAAAACCTTCATCCTAGTCCTCTCCCTTCCTTCTGAATTTTCTGCAACAGATCAATAAACACGAACAAATCCCACACATATTAATAATCGGAGTTTTCTCCAGATCTAACTATTTAATTAATCAAGCGATCACACTCTAAAACCCCAAACATCCCCGCCGAATTATTCACGAAAATGTCCACCGATAGCGACGATTTAGACGAGGACGAGCTCCTCCAGATGGCCCTGAAGGAGCAATCGCAGCGCGATCTCAGCTACCAGAGGCCGCCACAGACCTCAGCCTCCAGGGATCCCGGTAAAGTGGTTAATTTTGTGCAGCCTCCGCAGCAGAAGGCAAGGGCGCCCCCGCAGAAAGGAGCGGGGAGTGGGATGATGCAGCAACAGCAGAAGCACAAGAACCGGAGGCTGGTGGAGGAGGATGAAGATTCGGAGGTTGAAATGCTGAGCATTTCCAGCGGGGACGAGGACATTGGCGAGGGACGAGGTGCTGCTACGGCAGCTAAGGGCAGAGGAGGAAGCAGGGGAGCGAGGGAGGATGATAGAGGATGGGATGGGGAGGAGCCTGATTGCTGGAAAAGAGTTGACGAGGCTGAGGTATGTGGGAGTTCTGTAATTAATTGTTTCATACAAGATATGTATGTGGGAGTTCTGTAATTGATTGTTTCATTTAAGATATGTACATAGGTGCATAAGTAGCTATGTCTGGTTGTTATTTTTGTGCAATTAATTGAGCTGATTTGTTACACTTGTCTAAGTAAAATTGGAAATAGACTTCAATATTTCGTTTGATTGGCATCCGGCCTTAACTGGGCATATATTGTAAGTTGAGCTGTATTGAATTGCTGGGTGATTGATTGGATGCCTGAAACAATTCAGAACTTAGCATACTAGCATTTTAGCAACTCGAAACACTTGCACAAAGTGACTCCATTTGATAGCGAAAATACTATACATACTTATTGGAGTGTCTAAATTCCACGTAAAAAAGCTGGTTTTGTTTTCTTTCCATTGTGGGAGAGATTTTTCACAAATATCAAAATTTTGATACAAGAAAAAAATAATGAATTTTCGCCTCTTTTTCCTCTCTGTTTTTTTCTTATTTTTTAATTGGTGTGGGGGAGGTGGGTTTGCTTGGATCATTGGCTAATGATAAGTAATTTGATTATTTGAATGCCTCCGACAGCTTGCACGTAGGGTTCGGGGAATGCGAGAGACGAGAACTGCACCTGTGGGTCAAAAGTTTGAGAAGAAGCCATCAGTGGTGGTTAAAAAGGGACTTAATAGTCTACAGTCTTTACCCCGTGGTACGGAATGCATTGATCCTCTAGGATTGGGGTAAAATTTTCCTCTTTCATACCTGTTCCAGGCTTATGAGCTTGTAGTGTCCCTAGTCTGTAGTGCATTAAATGTTTGTTTCTATGTATATATATGGACTCCACTGGTTGATGATTCTATGTTATTTCTTAGCATTGGATTTGCATTGATGTTTACTTGCTCAATTCCTAACCACTTCAACATTTAAGGCTCTGCATCCCACTTTTTATAGTCTGTCAAAAAGTACAATTTCTTTCTAATGTTGTCACTGGGATAAATTTGTTTTTCCTACCACCAATTGAACTATATAGTAAAATTTCTGTTAACATGAGCTTATTTTACCAACAGGATAATAGATAACAGATCATTAAGGTTGATAACCGATTCATCAGAAAGCTCCCCATTCAAATCTGATAAAGATTATTTGGATGATGATCTTCGAGGTATTTTTTATCAATTCTTTTGACAAGTTTTCTGCTTATTATGAAGCATTATATTGTTTTTGAAATTTATGTGAAGCACTTCATCATATTTTTTATTTTTTGTGTAACTTAATCATCACTTGGATTTAATCACTACTGTCTCATGATGTTATTTTTTTAATATAGATTTTTTGGTATATTTAGAAAATCATATCTATTAGTTTTCATTTTGTCGTGTTTTCTCTCAGTATTTAATCTTTGTATAAAACTTGATAGCTTGTTCAATTTTTTGTCTTGCTACTTTTTATGTCCTCTAAGAAATGTAAATATTGAGAGATTTTGATACGGCTTTATAATATCAACTTTAGAAACTTGCAGGAAACACTCGTAACATTTTTTTTAAAAGAAAAAAGAGCTAATTTAGGGGAATTCATCAAATCTTCGTATCCACTACTTCTATAGCGAATGTCGTATTTGGATTCAAGTGGCTAAGTGATGTAGTGTAGAAGAAGCGATAGCATAATCCCCTTTCCCTGTTTTGAAGTTCCACTGCATGATAATTACTTTTCTAGGTTCATTTAGATACAGTTGAGCAAATTACGGTGATCAGTGTTGCTATAACTAATGTTGCTATTGTCGTTGTTTACTCCTTTGTTTGGTACGGAGGTATGGATTGGTGTTTTTTGACTTTTCGTACTGAAAACTTATAGGTTTTGTGATACTGAGAACTTTGGATTGTAGACTTGATCCGTTTCAGATATTTATTACACATTTGATCCACCATACTTTCAAGTAGGAATTTTTAAAAAATATATTTCCTTTCCTTTTCTCCTTTCTTGCGAGTTTCAGTTATGTTTTTTATAACATCGAGATTTGTTTTCTTGAAATGACTCATGAAATATTGTTGAGCCAGAAAGTGGTTTTCTTGAACTTTCTGGTTGAACGCTGACAAAAAGGTAGATATTGAACCAGGTATTGACATTGCCTTGCTGGTAAGATAAAATTAGATTTTGAGAGGGTAAGGATGCAAATTTGCAAATCCATTGACCATCGTCATCCACCCCCTTGTTGTATTCATGCATCTTTCATCCCTCCTATTGGTTTATAGATGCGGACACTGCTTGCAGTTTTCTTTCATTCCCAGGATGATATCATTCATTGAGATTTGAAACTTTTTTCATGGGGTGCTGATGGCTATTCTCTGGATAGTGGATACAATGTGTTACATAGAGATCATTATTCTGACATCAGTTTTTGATGTTAATTTTCGCAGAGAAGTTGTTGTATTTCTCTGAAAAGTTTGATGCAAAACTTTTCTTGTCCCGGATTCACCAAGATACAAGTGCAGCGGATTTGGAAGCTGGTGCTCTTGCTTTGAAAACCGATCTCAAAGGACGTACTCAACAGAGGAAACAATTGGTTAAAGACAATTTTGACTGCTTTGTCTCTTGCAAAACTACAATTGATGGTATGCAAAAATCTATTATTACTTGCTTTAGATATGAGTATTACGACTGAGATGACAATTTCAAGTCAATATAGCGTCTTATGCTTAAAGCTTTTGGTTGCGCAAAGTTAATTACCATTCTAATTGGCCATAAGTGGGTGCCTACACAATTGATTCTTGTGCAGATATTGAGTCAAAATTAAAACGTATTGAAGAAGACCCTGAGGGTTCAGGGACTTCCCACTTGTTTAATTTAATGCAAGGAGTAAGTTCCCTGGCTAATCGTGCTTTTGAGCCTCTCTTTGAGAGACAGGTTGGTTTTGTTTAAATTCTGGATTACTTGCAAGTTCAAACATTTTGATGAAACATTATTCTCATAGATTGATCCATGTCTTGAATGATTGTTTCTAGACGCAAACTGAGAAGATCAGGTCTGTCCAAGGAATGCTTCAGCGGTTCAGAACCCTGTTTAACTTGCCCAGTACAATTCGCGGGAGTATCGGTAAAGGTGAATACGACTTGGCGGTTAGAGAATACAAGAAGGCGAAGTCAATTGCTCTGCCCTCTCATGTATGCAAGTCTGATTCTATCTCGTATTTCTGCTTGATGCAGACAACTTGTAGTCCAATCTTTTTAATGCCATTCTTATCATTGTCTCTTAACCGATTCTTCACTTTTTTCCAATTTTCAGCATCTCTACTCAATAACAACTACATCAGTATCTCTATTCTAAATCTGTAAAATATTAAAATTTTCAAATTTTACATTAAAAAGAGGAGAGAGGTGAGGAATATAATATATTATTAAAATATTTTTACCGCATCATTCTAAATCTGTAAAATATTAAAATATTAAATTTTTACATAAAAAAGAGGAGAGGAATATTATTAAAATATTTGTATTGCATCACTACATGTGCACCAGAAGTAGCACACATGAATTCTTCAAATCATGCAACAGACACTGGTGCATGGCTACTTTTGTCAAATTATCTATTTTTGATGTTTTATTTTACCTATCAGACCAATTATACAGACTGCTGTGAGTGAAGTGAATTGGGGAAGGCCTTCATGGCTTCATTTGTCTTGTTTTCTACAATTGTTATGTTGTAATATTTGAGATATGAAATGGAATGGTTTGTCTGTTATGTCGGTACTCGGTATGAGGGAAATAGCTGAAATTTTGGAAATGGAATGTGTCGTTTGATTTATTCTCTCAGTTTTTGTTATTGTACTTGTAGCTTAATAGAATGTCCTTTTTCTTTGTTGGTTTCCTTTGATTAGTATTGTCTTGCAAATTGAGGCTTTTCTTGTATACAGCCCTTGTATTTGATATGCCCCTTGGGCGCATTTTTCTTTTTGCATACACACTCATAATAGACTCATGCGCATACACACTTCTTCTATGGCACATTTTTCTCCTCACTCACACACTAATGTACATATTAAAAATCTTTCGTCCAAATTTTTGAACAGGTCGCAAGTAGTGTTCTAGTTTCTGTTCTTTGGTGGGATGGCTCCTGAACAACATCAACATTTAACTATTCCATTGCTTCGTTGGTCTGAAAATGCGCTTTTGTTCATTTAAATAAGTACTTACAATTTTCACTTGCAGGTGAATATACTTAAACGGGTTCTTGAGGAGGTCGAAAAGGTGATGCATGAGTTCAAGGGCACACTTTACAAGTCTATGGAAGATCCCCAAATAGATCTGACGAATGTAAGATTTTTGAATAACATGACGATTATTTTTATTTTGTAGTGCAAATTAGTTGCTCAACAACGCATAAAGAATTATGCCTGTTTACTTATTTCACTGTTGTTAGATAAATCTTATATTATGAAAAATGTATTGAGAATGTTGATAGATTCTGAAGTAGCTAGACAGATGTTTAGTGAAAAATCGGATAAAATTTAGACATAGAACAAGCTGCATATTGATAGAAACCTTAGTAGGATTAAAACTGGATGGATTAAATGGAAGAGTGCATCTGGGGGTCTTGTGCAAGCTAAGGATACCCTTGACATTAGGAATAAATCTTTTATTCTGCTATATATCTTGCAGTGATTTACGATACTGAATTTTGGGCTATTATGAGACTACATGCCTGAAGAATGAGTGTAATAAAAATGGGAATATTGTGTTGGATGTACGGCAACACAAAAAAGGCTAGAATATGAAACAGGACAATTGGATCTAGAGTAGAGGTACAACAAACCAAAGCTAAGGCGAGAGGAAACCGTTGAAGATGGTTTGAGCATATACAACCATAGTTTTCAATATCGTACAACAAACCTACCTATTGTATGATATGTATTGGGTATCAAATACTTTGAGTGTTTCGTTCATGCGTGTCAGGAGGAAGATAAAATTTGGTGATATAATTTTTGTATCGTCTGCACATGCCGATCGGATGTAATCTTTAAACACAATTTTTTCATGTCTGAGTTTCAAACTGATTTAGCAGCAAATGACCCAACATTGAGAAGGAAGATGACGTTTTAGTGATCTAGTCCCAAACCCTTGAAAATTTTGAGAAACTCAATGAAAAAACCATTGATCGTGACAAATCTGTAACTGTTCTTTTGAATTTTCTTGATGGTGAGAGTGGAGAATGACGAGAGAGCGCTTTGATAGTGATGATGAGAACAAGATGCTTGATGTAATAGCTAGGGCTGGGCATGGGTCGAGTCAGTTGATTATTGGCTGATAATCCAACCATTTGACAACCGATTCTGGGCAAAATTAGAAACCATTATCGGCCATTTGGCCTGAATGATTTGGGTCGATTGTCGGTTGCAACCGATTTCAGTCGGGCCGATAATGGTTTCCGGCTGATAATATCGGCCAGGAAAAAAGTTCAGAAATAAAGACTATATTTAATAAAATACTCATTTAAATACTAACAAATACTAAAATAAAAATTCACAAATGCTAAAAATACTTAAAATACATCCTATAAGTACTCAAATAAAATAAAAGTTCAAATTCAAATTAAAATTTTAAACTGAATGGGTAATGGGCTAATGGGTTTACTGGTTTAGGACTTTAGATTATGATTATTTGGACTGTTATGGGTTAAGACCTGGGTTGGGCAAAGAGAGTATGGGCTTACTGTTACTGGGCTAGTGGGCGAGGTGACTAATTTAAATTTAAAACATTGGACTTTGGATATCGGCCAACTGACATTTGAGGAAAATCAAAACCACCAACCGACCCATATACACACGGGTCGGTTGGTATTATAAGCCTGACAATTTGGGTCGATTTTTGGGCCGATAATTTAAGGCTGATAATGGGTCGGTAACCGATAATGGCCGATAATATCGACCCATGCCCAACCCTAGTCATAGCTATAGCCTATATGTGTTTATATTCCGGAGGTCATTTTTTTTTGTGGATCATAATTCTAGGAACCTTTTAGTGACATCCTGTGTGCATTGAATTTTTTAAATTAGTCATATCCAAGGCAAGAAAAAGAAGGAAACAACTTTCATTTCTCTATTGCACGGCACCTGGTTTAGGTAGTAGTTGGCTCAAAGCTGAGATGGATATTGAATTTATAGATCATTAGATCCTTTTATGTGGAAACAGCGGAATTGAGTTGGTACTTATTTTGAATAATCTCGTAGGAGAAGAGTAGTGCTACCATCATTCATGGACCTTACTGTCAGGATAAAGAATAGCATTACCATCAAAATCTAGACAATATACCCATGTGGACTGGCATAAATTTTTCTCAGGTGGATGAATTATGCATGGTATATGACAGTGGTGGGATATAACTTATTGTATTGTAGCTTGGCTATGAATGTTCTGTTACGCAGTGAAGCCGGTTACTACACGCAGCATCAAGTTAAAAGTTAGTTAGCATACTGAGCCATATCATTTAAGAACCGGAGTCATTTTCTAATTCTTCGTATTCCTTGTCTTTCCATGTGCAGATGAAAACAGGTTTTTACTAACCACTTGTTTTTATGTATTTTCATTAACTGAGGGTCTGTTGCCAAGGCTGCCTTGTAGGAGGAAGTCATCATTGTGAAGGAGATTTACTGTCAAGAGCGACACCCAATGTTAACTTATTACTTGTTTGATGTCAGTACTTTTGATTGCTTTAATGCTTTATCTGTAACCTTGCTCTGAATGTGGTTAAGCATTCTTGAATGAAAAATATTATAATTATACTATTTTGCTGCATTCTTGTTTTCATTTGCTGCATGCTGGAATCAATCGTATAGGTCCTTGTTGCTGTCTGATAGGTGCAATGGCCACTTAAGGTGATAGAAAATCAATAGATGTAAGAAATGGAAACTTAAAATTTACAATGTTGCTATATAGCTGTTTCATTCTTTTATCATCTTTACATTATTATGTCTCCATCATTTTTTGGGCAAGTGGGGGAGTGAAGATTTGAACCCATGACCTCATTGGGCCAAGGCATTAAAGTAGGAGGCTCAGCCACTAGGCCAAGACTTACTTCCTAAATTATGTTTGCATCATTGTGTGATAACTGAATTGGAAGGCTACTTTCTTATCACTCTATCTTCTTTGCTACTAACACATATTTGTGTTCGTCACCCAGCTTGAAAACACAGTAAGGCTGTTATTGGAGCTGGAACCGGAGTCCGATCCTGTATGGCACTATTTAAATGTTCAGGTTGGGAAATTTGATTTTTACTTTGCATTTTGAATTATTCTGCTAGCTCATCCATATATTTTCTGTTTATGATTTTTATCATTTTGTTTATACCTGTTGATATTAAAGATAACCCATGGCTACACTTGGAGAAGTTTTGTACTGTCTCTGCCTCATAGTTTCTTCCTGTTTTAGAGCATCATACTTGTCTTCCAACTCCACTAAACATTATTATGCACTGGCCTAATGATAGCAAATATGAGCACTAAAAGTGTCGTTTCCTCCAATCATTTAATATATTAGTTTACTGAATCTCACACTCAAGATTTCTCTTTGATAGAATCAAAGAATTCGAGGATTGCTCGAGAAGTGCACATTAGACCATGAAGCAAGGATGGAAAGTCTACATAATGACATGCGTGAAAGAGCCATCTCTGATGCCAGGTGGAGGCAATTGCTGAAAAATTTAAATCAATCTGTAAGTGTAATTAAAAGTTGTAACCTTATTTTGTATATCTATATCATCTAACCCATGGGTTATGGTTTGGTAATATTATTTATTAGCTAACCTTTTCTTCTCCTTTGTTTTTGTCAGTCAGACACCAACAACTCACTTTCTCTAAGGAATGTAAATTTGCCAGTAGATGCAGAGCCAATAGACTTGAATGGTGAAGAAGTTGATGCTCTTAGAGGAAAGTATATCTGTAGATTAACTGCCGCACTTGTTCATCACATTCCAGCTTTCTGGAAAGTAGCGCTCTCTGTTTTCAGTGGGAAATTTGCAAAGGTATCGACGTGGTCTTTCTGCTAAAAATTAGTTTTTTTGGTGGGATTGAATATATTCTTCCTGTTGCATTATCCAGTTGAATTAGAATTGAAATAGGCAAAACTTAATTCGTTGTTACCTTGTTCATTTTAAATAAATTGTGTGAGCATACCTTTGGTATATGAATTGTGGTTTACACTTTACAGCATTGTTATGAGATCAGATTATTGCAGATATGAGAAGCATATTTAAGTTTTTAGAGTGTGTAAATATACTAGGGCATTAGAACACAAGAAAAATGCCAACGAGGAAGATGAAGGAAAATATACAAGTGCATGGCACTGAAGTTTCTATCCAAGCCAAGGATACAGTTTTTTTTGGCTCCTACAGGTGGTCTCTTGGTGTATAACAACTGTTATTATTGTTATTGTTGACACTGTCAGGAAGGGTGAAGAACTAAAGATGATATTAGTTGGAAGAATTTTAGGCTATCCAAACAGTTCTACTGACAAAAATTGACTGAATTATCTTTTTTGATAATCGGCTTAAAGAAATAGAACCAAACTAGGCCACGGCAGCTGCAAATTTAAAGCTTTAGCCCTTGTATCGGATGACTTTTACTAAGCTGTGAGAGAGAAACATTTGCCTGTTTTTCTTGTTCATTTTAAATCACACCTCTACTTTCACTTTCAAGGGAAATCATTTATATGGTGGAAATCTTAGCTTTGATTTCTGTTCTTCAGTCATCTCAAGTCTCTGCTGACTCTAGTTGCCATTTCTGATAAAAGCAGGAAAAAGCTGGTAATGCAAAGTACCCAAGTCATTCTCTTGATGAAGTTGCTGGAATGATAAGGACTACTATATCTGCATATGAAGTCAAGGTGAGTATGCACTCATCAAGTTTGCTTCTTTATTGGAAGAACCGTAATTATTGCTGAACTTTTTTTTTTTAATTCCATTTATATTTCATGACATTGTTGCTGTTGGTTCACGAATGATTTTTCTAAAATTTACAATATAAATGTTTCAGCATTTTTGGTACCTTAATTTGGACTGCTAGTATGATGATGATATGATACTTGGAACTACTAACCTGAATCCAGTAGGATTCATACAACAATGTGCCTGGAGAAGGCCCTGAAATACCCATAGAGGAAATGCCATTAGATTATTTTAAAAAACATGTCTGTATAGCATAATTATATGAATAATCATAGTCATTAACTTTCGGGATGACCTGTCATTTGGAATTAGATATAAATTTAAGCATCTTTCTGTTGAACTGTATCTGTTGTGGACGGCACTTTTCCATTTTCTGTTCAGCCTACCAATTTGCTCAGAGAAGTTCATGCTGGTGCAGGTTCAAAATTCCTTTCGTGATCTTGAAGAATCAAATATCCTCCAACCATACATGAGTGATGCCATAAAGGAAATATCTAGAGCATGTGAAGCTTTTGAAGTAAAAGAATCAGCTCCGGCCATGTCCGGTATATAATATCTTTCTGGAGATGATATTTTTATTAGCTTCTATACTCTCTTTTATTTTCCCTGAGTCTCTCATCTCTGTCTGACAGTCATGGCACTTAGAGCACTTCAGGCAGAAATTACAAAGATCTTCATCCTAAGGCTTTGCTCTTGGATGCGAGGATCGACTGAAGAGATTTCGAAAGCTGAGAATTGGGTTCCAGTATCAGTTCTTGAAAGGAATAAATCTCCATACACTATCTCTTACTTGCCTCTAGCATTTCGGTCAATTTTGGCCTCAGCAATGGATCAGATCAATTTGTAAGTCAGCTGAACCTTGTAAGTCAAGTTAATGCATTATCATTCTACGTGATATAATGACAAGCTCAAGCATAGAGCTTTCTTATGATATGTTATTTTTTAAGGTTTCTTACATGACGGCAGTGTTAGGTTGAGATTTCGGCCATCTTTTTTTGCACTAGTTAAGATTGTGTCTGTATTATGTTAAAAGCAACATAGAGCCATGTGGAGGTTAATTTCTTTTGAAAAATATTCTTAAGTAGATAAAAGCAAGGTATTTATCACTCAGGTGCTGCTCATCCAATAATGAGCACCTAGCAGATTGAAATTTATTCATGGCAGTTTATACAATAACATCCCCAGATCTTACCAACAAAGTTGGAAAGATATTGTAGCTTGCCATAATTATACATGGGCACAAGATTATCAAAAAGCTGGCAGCACAACCATGGTAATTCAAATTTGAAAGCATTTCCAAATTATATTACTTTTTAACCTGAGAACCTTTTCATTTATGCTTTATTATGATTCTCGACAAACTAATCTGATTGATGGGGGAATAAAAAGTAAAAAAATGAAAGAAAAAAGTACAAATGAAGTAGCTCTTTTGAGATATGGTTGCATTGTTATTCTTGTTGACATATTTTCTTTATTTTTTCATATTATGTTCTTTAGGATGATTCAGTCCTTGTGGAGCGAGGCTACAAAGTCTGAGGATTTGTTTGCTCAACTTCAAGAAATTCAAGAATCCATTAGGCTTGCATTTTTGAACTGTTTCCTAGATTTTGCAGGTATGAAAAACAAGCCATTTAGTCAGGGTCAATGTAACTTCAAACACGGTATGTTAATGTATCATGGATTCATTTTCTGACATACATCAGGTAATTTGGAGCATATTGGGAGTGAGCTTGTGCAGAAGAAATCAAGTGAAGACATTTCACATGCACAAAATGGATATTCTTATGAAACAGAAGATAAATTGTGGTTGGATCTCTCTGGAAGTATTGTCGATTCTCATCAGCAGTTACTTATAGTCTTAAGTAACATTGGTTATTGCAAAGAACAACTTTCTTATGAGTTGTACAACAAGTACAAAAACGTCTGGCTTCATTCTAGGTGCGTTTTTTTTTTCTTCTTTTCTTTCCCTGGATGCAGTCTAGGTGTGTATTGAGTTTTTTTATTCTACATATTCAGCAGATCAAAGTATTGGTTTTCTTGTCGAAGGATTTTTACTGTAATTGTTTCATTCTTTCATGCGGCACTTAGCTAGTTCAGATTTGTGAGCCTCAAGCAACATGTGTCTCCAATAAACAACAGGTCAAACTTGGCCATAATCAGCTGGGCCTACTTAGTCCAACCCAAATAGAAGTTTAATCATATAGTTGTTACTTGTTTTCAATTTCAGGTTGGTTCATGCAGTACACAATTGAGGGCATGATTTGGCAGCCAAACAACTCGTGTTCTTTTTTGTGCTTGAAAATTGTGATTGTATTTGTATTCTCGTTGCCAATTCCTATTTTGAACTAGCTGTGTCATATTTAATATTTTAGGGAAAAGGATGATGAGGACAGCGATATGCAAGATTTAGTTATGTCTTTCTCTGGGCTTGAAGAGAAGGTCCTTGCACAATACACTTTTGCAAAGGTAAGCAATTGTGTGTCATTTTAAAATACCAAAAATTGGTCGTCATTGACTTGTGTATCTATGATAGTATGAGGTATTATTTAGGAGTTGGTTCGCCATATGTTTGCTGGACTTATTTTGTTCTGGTGCGCGATCATAGTCAATTTTGCTTTGTGTCTGCAAAATTATTTTTAATGGTTCAGGAATAGTAGCAGAGTTTGTAAATAAGTTTCCCACATTTAACTGTAGCTTATAGGAAATTGAGAGTGTAGATCCAGTTTGTTCAGCTTAACGTCCTTAAACCGACATAGGAAGATGCATGTTTATTTTCTGATTGAATAGTACATCTAGATATTAAGAGAAGCTTGGTTATTGCAATGTGTTAGGAAGCATGAGACGACACAGATATTCTCATTCACTATAAGATACTATACATTACAATCCAAAGAATGAATAACATGGGGACACTTAGGGATTCTTGTGAAAGTACAATATACCCCTCACTAGTAATGTTAATTACAAATATATCTCTCTACATAATGCGTATCAAAATTTTTATTATTTAATATATATTACTTGGCTTGGTGTTGAGAGTGCTGAGACAGGATTTAGACTGTATAGGGTTAGTATAGACTGTGGCTTAAATTTTTCCGAGTACTTTTGGACATTTTAATAGTTACTTAAGAATCACTGTGATGCAAATCAGGGAGCTACGGGGCTACTTCATGACTTATTTTGTGCTGTTATCTTTAGTTTGGTTTGGGCTTGTATTTGTGGACTCGTTTGTTTGTTTTTGTTCTGTTGTCTTTGTGGGCCTTGGCCTTTTTTTCTTTCTAGTGTGGAGTTGTCCTTTGTTTTAGTTCTGTTCAGTAGGGGTGGAGGGGTAGTTGTTGATTTTGAAGAACTTTTGTATTTCGTGGAGTGACTTCACTTGCAGAGAGACTCTGCCGCCTTCCTCATATAGCTAGATCTGTGATAGATTTATCTATTTGGTTTGCTATTTGCATCACACTGTGTCTGGGAATTCTGTAGTAATCACGCTAAGCAAACTCAAGTGGCCCAAGGCAAACTAAGCATGCACATTACATTATGGTATCATAGAATTTTCCATGTAGGTTAATCTCCTTTAACAAAAAATTAAAAGCTCTGCTCTTTTTTTCTCTTTGACTTTTCTTTTCTTCGGCCACTACATAAAATAATGCTTGTGGATTCAGGCAAAATTAATCAGAACAGCTGCCATGAACTATTTGTTCGATTCGGGTGTTCAATGGGGTGCAGCACCTACAGTCAAAGTAAGAAATTGTTAATTCATATTTCATAGTTGTACATTTACTCTGTCCTCTTTTCGGCTTCTCTGGCAGATCTGTTAACTTTAATAAGCCGCCATATGGAATACAAATGTATTGTAGGGTGTTCGAGATGGAGCGGTGGAGTTATTGCACACTTTAGTTGCTGTGCATGCAGAGGTAGCTTTTGGTGTTATATATATTCTCTCTTTTCTCAATGCGTACATACATGCATACATACATTCTTATATGTAGATATATATATATATATATATATATATATTGTAATTTCATTTGCCAAGTTATATTTGAAACATGTTCTGATGATGGTGCTTTATGTAGAAACAATTTGTCACCTGCAGAGGGGCTCCTGTTTTTCTGATTTTTTTATTATTCGTCACTAGTAAAATGTTTTTTTTCTTCCTTGTATTACATTTTCCTCATTGCAGGTTTTTGCTAGAGCAATGCCGCTCTTGGATAAGACGCTTAGCATTCTTGTCGAAGGTCTCGTTGATACTTTTCTCAGCCTTTTTCATGAATACAAAACTAAGGATCTTAGAGTACTTGATGCAAATGGCTTCTGTCAACTCATGCTTGAGGTAAATTATAGTATCTTACTTTAATCAATGAAATTTTGTTGCTCTTAGCTGATGTCCAAGTCAGGTCAAGTGTCAACTATTATGTAGACCTTGAATAGTCACTGGTCTCTTTACAGTTGAGATTCTTAGGTAGCTAACCTCTTTCATTGAGTTTTATTAGTGACCAAAATTTTAAAGGATATGGAACCCGACAAACATATCGACCCAAATATCCGATTGTTGATTTCTTTAGCATTATCTTTTGCAGCTTGAATATTTTGAGACCATATTGAATCCACATTTTACTGATGATGCACGGGAGTCTCTGAAGTCTCTACAAGGGCTGCTGTTAGAAAAAGCCACTGAGAGTGTTACTGAAGCCGTAGAGAATCCAGGACACCACCGTCGACCAACTCGTGGGAGTGAAGATGCACTTGCGGATGAGAGGCAGCAAGGGATGACCGTGTCTCCTGATGACCTGATTGTAAGATCATTTTCTGCATGTGATATACATCTGTTTATTTATTTTAATAAGTTCACTGATTATTATTCTTCTTTTTTTGGGTGCAATCTTTGTTGTCAGTGTGTATCATACATAGTTAAGGTGTTGATATTCAGTAATCAAGAACAAAGGTTGTGTATGATATAGATTTCAATGTAGTTCTAGATGGTCTGATTGTGCGAATATTGGCATAGATGGAGAGGGTCAGAAATGGTGGTGGTAAATGTCTACAAAGATAAAGTTTTGACTGCCCAATTTATTACATCATCTCAATTTAGCATTGAGCATTAGTGATACTGGCTTCTTCATCAACTGTTTTGGTATGCTTTCAGTGTTTTGTTCTTATGCTTCTTCCAATTTCTGTGGTGTGTTTCAGGCTCTTGCGCAGCAGTATAGCTCTGAGTTACTTGAAGCGGAGCTTGAGAGGACTCGCATCAATACAGCTTGCTTTGAGGAATCAATGCATCTAGACTCGGTGCCAGAATCAGCTAAAGTTGCTTATGCTTCTTTCAGAGGGTCGGTGAATTCTCCTAGCAGAAATTACAGAGGCATGCAAGCTGTAGGATCTCCAAGTTTTTCGCGGCACAGGGGTAGATAGATTGGTTAGTTCTAGTGAATTGTGAGTTTTGGTTATTTAACTTTCCGTGTGTATTCAGTTGTATTATAGTTGTACAGCAGTCAAATTGCTGCAAGTCATATTTCCGTACATCGGAGCCATTTTTTTTGATAGCCTGCCATTTTATTCGTGGCTGTAAAGTTACATTCTAGATTTCTTTGCTGTTGTATTTACCACATTTTTGGCATATCACAAAATCATGCTAATAAAAGTTACTTCAAAATTTGATGTAAGGTTGCACTTGCTTTTGTATTTGGTGCCCATACTTGAAACAAAACGAGGCATCGTTTTCTCTGGAATGTTTGGTAGAACGTTACACCCTTGTTGAAGTGCATGTACTCTTGAGTGAGGCGGAACCAACATCAAATATTAGGGGTGGACCTTTGTGCGAAGTTCTCACAAAAAATTACTTCATCAAGATAAAAGTATATATATATAGACGATTACAATTTTTTTTTTTTTGGGTTCTCATATTTTGGAGTTGCTAATATTGAATAATAATCTCATTGGAAATTCGATTAGTCGTTTCTTGTACAATGTATGTAACTAGACAAATATTAAGTGATTCATCTCCCATTCAATGCGTTCAAAACGTTTTTTTTCAATCATATATTTACGTCTTCTCCTACTGATAAAGTGTTTTTTACTGTTATAAATTAGGGCTTGTTTCCAACTCCCCCAAAAGATCTTATGAGTGGAGACGTAGACTTGCGTTTATATATAATAGAGAGATGTTGTAACAAACTGCTATGGGATGGTTTCACACTTGCTCCAAATAAAACGGAATTGAGTCACCTAAAATTGAGGGATCGGGTCTAGAGGAGAATAGGATTTGATAAAGAATAGCCATTAATCCCCTAATTTAATTTGAATATTTTAAGCTTGGGTTCTTTGGAGTTTGGGCTCCATGTAATATTTTGAGCTTGAGTTCTTTGGGCATTTGATATTGAAGAGGGTATTTAACATTTAAGGGGGCATTTGGCATTAATATTTATTATTATTTTTGTAAGGGGGCTAGTTGCGCCCCTTGGGTGGCCTTGGCTCTGCCCCTGGGTATTGTACGTGTGCTCAAGCCATGCTATGTGGCATTGCAAGTTGTTTTCTTACAACAATTCAACTGGACAACATCTTTTTGGTAACACATAATGACCCAATGAGCCATTTAGATAGCTTGATGGACCTAAACTCCACTCGTTAAATTGGTGTGCACCAATTTTACTACAGTCAAAATTATGCTAAAACTCATGTACTTAAGTCTTACAGGCAGGACAAGCGTGCGATTCGGGTACTCTAGTGATTTCTAATGTCAAACGTCCACGCATACTGTTATAAGTAAATGTCCTACACCGTTTGGGTATCTCAAGCCATGTAAGTTTATAAAGAATCTCATGTCCACCAAGAGGTCTTTTCTTGAGTCTAAGTACCATTAAGTGAGACGGTTCAAGAAGAACAAAGTCTTGCGAACCTGATATATTCACAGGAATTGAATAATCTAAAGCGAAAAGTCTCTTAGATGTGTGTGGCTTGGAAATTTACAACACGTAGAGAACTCTTAATAGCGAGAACCAATTAAGCTATCACCAAGTTGTTTACCGGACACCTTCATCCAGTTGCTTGAGCTCGCTTGAAGAGGATGTGGCTAGCGCCCAATGGGCCTATCCATTGGAAAATGTTGATTACAAAGTATGGTAAAGCCTTCCTCTAATAAATGGGTCGGGAAACCCTTGAGTCCCCGACGTGGAATTTTATTCCCTAACAGGGGCCATCATGATTCATCTTTCTCTTGGATTCAATCGTATTGGGATGACCTAAATCCAGTCATATTCAACTATGAGTGTTACATTTGCAGCTGACTTACCCAGCTTACGAACAATCCTACCCTAAGCTCTAAATCGGTCGTTTCCACATTTTTTTTTTTTTTTTATAAGCGGCAGGCAGCAGATAAACATATATATCAAACAAAGAAACTGAGAAACAACAGGGCATCTTGATGAATGGCCTGGCATATTATGAATACATATTATTCATTAGGTGAAGCTTAAAAGGAGAATGCATTAGAACCAAATTATGAACTCTGAAGACCTTCTCACTCCTTCCTCGGCAAGCAAATCAGCCATATCATTTGCACACCTCCTGATATGGTTGAGAGACAGCTTATGCAATCTTAACTGAGACAGCCCAATAGAGTTTGCTAGATGGGCAAACTTCCATGGGTATTCAACCGTCTTCGACACCCAGTGATAAGCATTTAGCGAGTCTGTCTCTATGATAATGTCGGAATCTGTCAATGCATTGCATGATAAGGTAAGGCGCAAAGCATGGTGAATTGTTTTTAGCTCTGCCTCATTGGACTCAGAAATGCCTGCATAACAAGAGAATAAACACTTGATAGAGCCATTTGAATCCCTGAGTAGTCCACCAGCCCCTGCTCTTCCATGCTTGCCAATGGAAGAACCATCAACATTCCATTTTAGTTGTCCTGGTGATGGAGGCAACCAGCCCGCCCTAGTGATTGATATTGATCTTTCAACATTGCTCCAAACCTGCAATGCAGTCGCTGACTCTTGCAGTTGATAGCTCTGGTATGGGAAGTGTGGATCCAACAGATGAATCCATAGCTGAAGGCTGACAAACACCAAACTATAAACATTGGACTAGTCTGCCACTTTGTTTAAAAAAACCACATCATTCCTTTCAATCCATACGGACCAAATGATTATGAAGAACAACTTCTTCCAAGCTTTGACCTGGAAGACACCACTTAGAATCGTACTGCACCATTAATCATATAAAACCTCTACGTTACCCGCTGAAGCCCAGTCAAGACCCCACCATCTGACCACTTTATACCACAAAGAGCATGGCCCTTCACATTGACAGAACATGTGATCCGTTGTTTCCTCACTATTTGAACATAATGGGCAGATATTCTGAGAATTTAAGATGATATTTTTCCTTGCTAGGAAGGCTCTTGTGGGCAGTTTCTTTTGTAAGAGGCCCCAGGCAAAAAACTCAACCCTTGGTGGAGCCAAACCTTGCCAGACTGAGGATTGCAGAGCATTGACAGAAGGTATGGAAGTATGTACCAACCTGGCATAGCATGATTGCACTGTGAAGTTACCTTGTGCCGTAAACTTCCAGATCAGTTTATCCACTCTAGATGGGAATAGAGAAATCAGAGAGATGCATTGCCTTAACTCACATAGTTGATCTTCCTCCCATCTAAACATTCTTCTTCTCCACGTAAGAATCCAACTCCATTTGAAGTCTGACCATGACCCCATTTCTGAGATGAATGCGGTTTACTGCAAAGATATGTTGTATAGTCTATGAAACAATTGACTGAAAGGGATGGCTGCAGCCCATTTATCTTGCCAAAAGGAGACTTTTCTTCCATTTCCCACTACCCAAAGTACTCCATCATGGAAGGATCGGCCAGATTGAGGGTCCACACCTGACACAAGATTTTGAATACACCTCCACATATAAGATACATTGGATGAGCAAAGAATATCAGTTGAACACCCACGCACCCCACCTTTGCTTTATTTGTCTGAGATTACCGACCTCCATAGGGCACCATCCTCCTTCATATACCTCCATCCCCACTTCATTAATAGTGCCTTATTTCTGTCACCAATCTGGCCAATACCCAGACCTCCTTTCTTTGATTTTACCACCTTTTCCCATCTTACCCAATGTAATCTTTTTTTATCATCAGCACTTCCCCATAGGAAATTTCTTTGAGCAGCTTCTAACTTCTCGATTACTCCAGAGGGCAAGATGAAATATATGCGTCGGTTGCTAAGTGCCACTTTAATCAAAACCAATCTTCCCCCAAAAGATGGTTGTCGCCCTTCCAAGTAGCCTAGTTCTTATTAAAGCTGTCAATCACCGACTTCCATGTCTTCATTTGCTTGAAGTTAGCCCCTAAAGGCATACCAAGATACAATATAGGCAATTTCTCTGCCTTAAACATATGCCAACCAGCCATCTCTTCAACCCAGCTTGAGCATTTACCCATGGCCACATTATTATCAGCATACATAAAAGATTAGGGAATTGGAGCCCAAACTAAAGAGTATAAATGAATGCAATATGAATGAACCGTCTGGCATGCTGCAATACGAACAATTGATAGCAGAAGAGCCTAATACAAGAAATAGATTTAACCTTCAAATTTCATGTTTTTAATAAAGTCTATTTACGTCTTCCATAAACTGCTAATCAAACACTGCCGATCATTTCTGGCAAGGGAACATTGCATTTCCAGACCTGCCAACAAATTATGGTACCTGTAACATCTAATTGGACAGCATCATTTAGGAGTTAGGACCATATGGCCAAAGAAAATATCCATTGCTTGTTTCTACTCTACTCACTTGCCTAAACTAAGCCCCCGTTGGTCAGCATAATTTCAAGAGCTTATACACTCCCAAAAAAACGCAATCAGTAACAGTTCTACTGAAGCATACAGCTTAGAATCATTCTACCCAAATTGATAGCAGATATACTGGTACAAGACTTATAAGACCCAAATAAATCATTAACTCGTTGATGCAGACACTCTCAAGATCAAAAAATAATCTTCAACGAGTTCCAGATCCTAGTCTTATCCAAATCATTAACTAATCAGGTGACAGTGCTGAAAAAAGAAGAGTAAACTCAATGCATTAAGCTCCATCAAGTGCATTAAGCTTTAGGTCCAAAATGCTAAAAAAGAGTAAACTCAATAAGAAACAACAATGTAGGTACATGTGTCTCTCAAAACAGAAAGCGTCATTACTGCTAAAGGCTCATACAATTTAATCCAATTTAACGATGTGTCAACTACATGACTTAATAACACAACTACTAAGCTGTCCTCAAGGGAGGAGATACCAATATAACTCCATCTCCTCTGACAAAGAGAAATGGAACTGTTCGCCTTGTTGTCTGAAATGAAGGGAAAATAAAAAAGTAATCAATCAGGAGAGCACAAACATTTTTCACCAACAGATAATTCAATAGTTCCAACAGGAAAGAAGATTGTAGCTATAAAAAAAAATCACATCTTTCACCTTCCTTAATACAGCCCAGTTATTTTGTTAAAGAGCAGTCCACTGACAATTCCAAAGGGGAGCTAGGGTTTACACTCTTTACTGTATATGGGCTTCTGAGCTAAGTGAAAGTAATCTTGTTTCATATTATGTGGATGACTTGAGTGCTTTCCAACTCTCTGGAGGATGAACTCAAGGAACTCAAGGCTTGGGGTTATTGGAAAGGAATAGAATGGCCTCAGATGGCATAGAGACATTTTCTGATATCATCAATAACAAAGGATATATTTCGTCTTCGCCTGATTTACTAACAACTGTGGTTGATGAGAGTTTAATCAGTAATGAGTTAGATCTAATGAGTAATGACATTTAATTGGATTCTTTGATTTTCTTGTTTCCTCTTGTAAATGGGGCAACACCTATCAGTTTTTCTTAAAATAAATAATTTTTTTCTATTCAGAAAAGAATTCGGGCCTTATAAAGTTATAAGTCATCATCCACTGCATAAAACATACTGCAATAAATAAAGAAAATAAAACAAAGCAACAGGAAACTAAAACATACCCGAACAATCTCTTCGTAAGTTTCATCGTCAATTTCTATTGTAGTGACAATTTCTTCAACATCCCCAAGAATCATATTCAAATGCTGATCATAAGCCTAAAAAAGCAGGATGCCAACAACAAAATAATGAGATAATAAAACCAAGAAATACACAAGGTTAACTGCATCGTAAATAAGCTCACATGTTAAACCGAGAAGAAACAAGTTTCTGGCATGCATTTTTTTCAATCCAAACATTACCCAAAATCTCAATCCCACACATGATTGCTATGCAGCCACACTAACCATGAAACCTACTATGAAAAATCAATTTTCAAGCACATCAATGTAAGACAGATCTAAAAGGACAAAACCATGTTATACAAAAGAGGGCAACTTAAACACAGAATGAAAATGAGGCTCCAGAATGTGGTAGAAACTCAAAGAAATTTTTATAACCTTCGGACCAAAGGACAGACATTCTGCATAAAAGGCTATGCTTGCCTTGATAATCATAAACTTGTTCTTTTTCTTTTTTTACTGTTCAATTGGAAGACGGGATTTCAACCACTGCCAGCAGGACAGGGTGGTAAGGTAATTCAAACTACAAGAGGTTTATAAGAAACTTGGAAGTAGAAAACCAACTGTCTATTAGCTAGTTTTACTTTTACCCAGTGTCTTTCACATCTAAGTATCTATTATTTCTTTCCATGATTCCATCCAAATTCACCAGTAGGCGATAATGGAATATCTAGAAAGGCTTTCACTTTTCCAATTTTGCACAGATTAGTCCAAGCAGTCACTTGCGATCTCACAGTTGAATTGTGCATCCTGGCAAAAATGTATTAGTTGAAGTGCTCTTAAAGTGATATTCTTTACCATTTTCAACGACTGCATAAACTTCAAATTCAGTTTATACACCAATCTCTTACCCAAAAATGTACATTATCCACCATCATATCTCGAGTCTCATTGTGAAAAAGAAAAAAAAATCCGCATCTTTCATCATTATGAAGGTTTGTTTGTCAATAACCTCAAGAATCTAGAATCATAACTGTAATTAAATTTTCTCTTTACTAAAAAAAACCCAATAATAGGTCCTGACTGTTTCATTAAACCCTAACTTTATTTACAGTTAACAACGCGAGTTTCCCCAAAACTGGAATACCCAAACTAAAAAGAGAGAGAACCCTAAAAGAAAATCGCACAAACTACATCACACGAAGAAGAAGTACACATAGCAGAGTATACTACACGGATATAAAATTAAAGTTAGAGGCAGAGATGTACATGGAGTTTTCCACGAAGCTCACGGTCGGAGCGGAGCTTGACGTAAATGCGCTCGTCAAGACTCAGTCTTATCAGATCCAACGGCTCCTTCACAGCACTCTCTTCTTCGCTCGCCATTCCCTTCTCTTATTCGCCTTCTCGCTCACGACCTCTCGCGCTCTTTAGTATAAATCGTTCCCCGTATGTCGCGAATTGACAAGAGGGTAGTGACTACTGACTAGTGAAGAGTGAAGACACCCTTAAGCAGTAATGTGGGCCGGGCTAACCCTTTTTAGGCCCAATTTCAAAAACTGGCTGTATTTTTTTCAAAAGGCCATAAAGCATGGGTCCTTGGCCCATATATCTTTCAAATGGCCCAAGTTGTACAAAATTATAAAATAGGAAGTTTTAAAATCAAGTGAATAAAATGGTGTAATAGATAATATTAATCAATAAAATATTTTTTCCCTCCTAAAATTATGTTAACCAAAGACCTATTAATAGATAAGAACACTTTAATTAATATCATGTTTGATCATAACGGTAAATAGATTTAGATTTTCTTTTCTTTAGTCTTCTTACAATTTTTAATTTAAATTATAATTTAATAAATGTGTAATATGTGCAAAAAGAATTTATAATTATGATTATATGATTCTTGTTTGTTACTATTGTTGGTTACTTTTTTGTGCAAGGGAGAAGTTCAACCTTTCTAGCTCCTCTGAGCCTTGTGAATGTGTGGAGACCTTCTTTAGTCAATCCAATTACAACAAGGGGAGGTGATTCCTTCTGCTCAAGGAGAAAATCAACCATCTCTAGAATTTTGGTGTGTTTGGGAAGAAATATGATGAATTGAAAATTTCAAATGTGCTGGAACTTGTCGGCAATCCAAAAATTAGCAGGAGATGTGCACTTATTTGACCTTCTAACGAGCATTTATGTGTAGTTCAAAAAACACAAAAACTACTTGATTCGGGGCTTGCCTATTGAAAAAGGATTTCAATATTATTTCCTATACATCACGTACAAGTAGTAATAAAAATATAATACTGGAATAAAAGAGCTTCTATTGAAATGACATGAAAAGTAGAACATCCTGAAAAATTTATTGAATTCCATTGGATTACATCAAAGTGCATGAAAAAACGTATTTTACAAGCTAAAACTAAGAGTATCCATGGAGACTATAACCTGGAGGTTTGATTAAGCTCAAGACATAATAAAATAGCCACGAAGGCTATAACTCGGAGGTTTGAATGTAAAAGCTAAGGCTATAACACGGGTAGTTGTTGCTTCTTCGGATTCTTCTTTTATGCCTTCAAATGCCTTGGTGGGATGACTTCTCTTGGTTTGATGGCATGATCATGGCTTCATAGAGAGCCTTGGATCACATGCTTCTTAGTACTAGCTGGAATCTCATGCTACTCTTCCACTTTGTCTAAAAATGAGGGTCATGTGTGATCATGGGCCATTCTGATTAGTTTAAGGTCATGAGATTTGCTCTTTGAGATTGTTGAGGAATGATGCACATGAAGTTCATCCAATTCTCTTAAAAATAGGACATGTGCACGTTCTTGATATTTATGGAAGTTGGTGGCCACCTTTGATTTTGAATGAAGAAAGGTTGTGACTCTTGGCTCAGACTGCATGGCTGCTTGCGAGAGTGATATCTGGTCGTGGAAGTTATAAGTTTCTTGATTCTAGCTCTCCGTTTGCATACAACAGTTGAGAATATTGTTGAGAGATACTAGGAATGTATGGACTTGAAACTTTGTGATTTCTTGCATTTCACTGATCTTATCCGAATAAATATTCAACCTCCAGCTAACAAAGCTTTTTCGTTGAAGGGGCACATTATAAAATCTAATATCCATGAATGTAGCTTTTTCAGACATTGATCTTTAAACATTCCTAGATTTTATTAGTATAAATATGGATTTCATATAGATTTAAACCATAAAACCTGCAAAACAAAACAAAACAAAACAAATGGTTAACTAAAACTCCAATTTTGTGTAGCAATTAATTTTGTTACATTAACAATTTTTGTAGCAATTAATTAGATGTTAACTGTCGCAACCGGGGTCACGAAACAGACCGACGCTTTGAAAGAAGAGAAAAATGTAAGGGAAGCCGCCACCAATTGATTATAGTGTAATTGAACACTGAAATGTTAGGTCTACAAAAAAGGGTAAGAGAGTCTATTGAATGTGGGGAAGGTTTTTGGCACCCAAAACTCTCTAATCGGTAACCTGATTAATTTTCATGTTTTTCCTTAAAAAATGTTTTGCATGTACCAATTTGTTTTAATGGATTTTTCATATGCCCGAAAAATCATTTATTGTCAAATGGGTGGAAGAAATTCCATTAATTTTGAATAAATGATAAAACCAATTTATTCACGTGATACCATAAATAAAACTTTTTGGACGGAGCTGAATACTTTCAAGTCCTCCTAATCGATTTTAAATACGATATCCAAAAAAATTGAATCTTTGCCATTTGTTCCTTTTATTTTAAAAAATTTAGATGAAATTTATTCCCTAAAATGAAACATTTCGAAAAATCAATACTTTGAAATTCTCTAACGTCCATTTGAAAAGTTTTAACTCCGTTTTTGAAGGAAATGTGTTAATGTGATTCAATGTTTGACGGGTTGGGTATACAAACCAGTGTTCTAAAAACCGAACCAGTTGTCAAACCGGTGAGGGCACCGATTACCGGTTCAACAAGTTCAACCACTGGTTCGAGTACAGAGTTGAAAAATATAGCAAAATAGCAAACACTCTTACCTGCTTGTACATTATATGACTAAATGACAAACTTTAAAGTTCAAAGTTGAAAACTTCAAATCAAGTAAGTCAATCTCAGTTATAACTCACAATTCACAACAACTAAAAGTAGTACAAATTAAAATCTTCAAATCAATGCTCCAATCTAACAAGTCATAAATACAATCAAATCTATTCCACCTGATTTGGATTTGGTTCATCAACTTGCTCCACAATGACACTCATTTCATAAAGTATTCTTGATCTTGCTCGAATTTCCTCATCTTCCTCATCATCTTCATCATCAAGTATGTTCTCCATATCTTTGACCACATTTGCATATTTAGCCAAAAACATAGATTAAACAAAATAAGCATTGTTGAATTATGAATGATCAATCAAGTATGTATTTAGTAATTAGTACTACTAGTAAGTAGTGTAGTAGCACTATTTAGCAAACTAAACTAGAAAATAAAGAGAATCACCTTCTTGTTCTTGTTCTTGTTCTTGACTATTTATTGGAATGCCTTTTTCACCATAAATCATTTTGGATATCTCATCTATGTCAAGTACAAGAGAAGAAGAATCTTCTTCATCTTCAATAATCCAATAGTCAGTTTGGTCAATGTTTTCATAGTCTATTGGGTCATAACATTTCTTTTTGTCATCTAGCCTATAATAGAAATAAATCAAATAATTAATTGATTGCATGAATATCAATAAACTTAGAGTGAAGTTTAAACTTTAAATTAAAGTTCCAACATATGAATTAAAATTTACCTTTCTTTCAAACGCAAATTATAATGGACAAAGACAAGATCATTCAATCTTTGGTGCTCCAACCTATTCCTCTTCTTTGTGTGTATTCTTTCAAACACGCTCCAATTCCTTTCACATCCGGAAGAAGGAGAGGTTTGGCTGAAAATCTTTATGGCCAAATTTTGCATATTTGGAGCACCGCATCCAAACACTCTCCACCATTCATCTATTGAAAATATAAATGAAGTAAAGGAAGAAAGGCAAAAAATTACCAACTATAGCATATAATTAATTCAACAATAATTAAATCATGAGGAAAAAAATATAGATATGCTTAGTTGCTTACCAGGTTGCATAGTCTTTGATTGATCCAAAGCAATTTGTCTATTAAAACTTCCCAACCTATCTTGAAATGTGCCCACTTCATTTATGCATTTTCGTTGAACCTCTTTGGACCACACTAGTGTAGTGACCATCTCCACATAACCATCCATCACCTCTTTCTTTCTACACAAATTTTTCTTGTCATATGCAAAAGCAGGATTGAGTAGATAAGTTGCTGCATGAATGTCCTTCCGGAGTTGCTTATCCGACCTTTCTTTAATAATGCTTGTATAGGGCTTGTATTGTGTCTTTCTATTCTTAAAGACATTATTTATGGCTTTTCTTGCCCTAAACATTCCTTCATAAACACAACCAATTGAAGGTCGTCGATCGGTATCCATTATACGCAAAACACATACAAGTGGGGCCACAACACGAACAATCAAATCACAATATTTTGCTAGTAAAAAATGCTTGCAAATCATGTTGGTGCTCAAGGATACGCTTCAATGCAATGAATGTAGTGGCAAAACGAGTCGGCCATGGACGAATAATTTCTATCCATCATTCCCTCTTCCTTAACCAAGCCAACACAAATGCATGATTGTAAATAAATTTAGTTACCTTAGAACACCTTTTTGCAAGTGAAGAGACAAACTCCATTTTTCCAATGTTACCAGGAATCAAATTCAAACAATGAGCAGCACACAGTGACCAACATATTGACAGATACTTTTCATGAAGCAAGAATCTTGTAGCTTTATAGTTAGATCCATTATCAGTAATGAAGTGAACAACATTATGAGGTCCAACCCATTCCACCAACTCAACAAACAAATTGCAAATGGTGCTCGCATCTTTGATCACATCCGAAGCATCGACAGATCTCACAAATGTTGTACCCCTTTTACAATACACTAAGAAATTATTAAGTTGCCTATTTGACTTATCTTGCCAACCATCAGCCATAATAGTGCAACTTCGTTCTTCCCAAACACTTTGATAATCATCAATCACCAATTGGACTTTTCATAGACCCCAAAAAATTAGTTCGCAATGCAGCATATTTTGGCACCTTATAACCAGGTCCAATAGCAGCACTAGAATCCACCATTGGTTGAAAATAAACAGAATTTACAGCATTCAATGAAATACAACTATCATAGAAAAACCTAGCAACAGTCATGTCCACTCTATGTAAAGCTTCTTTACCTGCAAGAGCACCCTTGATGGAGGGTTGTGCACCAGGAGTAGTTCTTGGTGTAAAATAGCTAGACATATCGGCTCTCTTTCTCTTTCCCTTTGAAATAGACGGTGAATGAATTTCTTGTGCTCTTTCTCCATCTCCAGGTGTAGACAGATCATAGGCACTTTCATCATTGAAAGATCTTTGAGTTTGGCTCTTCATTTTCAGATCCTTCAAAGATTGCTCCATTTGATGTCGCACGTCATAAGGAACTTTTAAACAAATTGAAACTTATCCTTTTCGACTAGCCAAGTGATGCTTCATTCTACTGATTCCTCCCCCTTTAATTTTTTTTGACAATGTAAACACTTCCAGCTTTTTTTGCCATCCCCATCCACATGTTCTACAACATGAGCCCATGCCACATCGGTTTTTGTCCTCAATGAAGATTGTACAGAAGTTGTCGTTGAGCTAGATTGTTGTGCGGCGCTTGATGATTCCATCAGTGCAAAAGCTGAGGAAGAAGTGAAAACTGAAAAATGAAAAAATTATATGCATTAGGAATCTACAATTCTACACTACAAGCTTACTATTAAATATATTAACTATTAAGTATTAACCAACAATTAACACATAACAATTAACACAATTAACTATTGAGTATCAAACAATAATGAACAATCACTGAATCACACAGTTCACCCACAAAAACATGATATCACCAATTTAAAATTTAAATTAACAAATTTGAGAAAATATATGAAAGAATAGCATCATCCAACAATCCAATTATTGTTAATTAACAAATTTCAGAAAATATATAAAAGATTAACATCACCCAAAAGTCCAGAACAATGAAATTCTCTCAATCATATACATACACCTTCAATGCTACTCTTATAGTCTTATTATTTGAAGTATTCAACTTCATACAAATCAGAAAACACATTCACAGAAATCAACTTTAAAGTTCAAATTGAAGAAAGCTTACCTTGACAGCTTGTGCGGCTGTTCTGGTAGCTGAAAGGCAGCCAGTAAACTGGTGGCAAAGCACGAAACTGCAGTAGAAGATGGGAGCAAAGTAAAAATGAACTAAGGCTAATAATCGAAATCGAGATCGAGATCAATAAAGGTACCAAAAATGTAATCTTACCTCTCGGCTCTCTCTCTGTCTCTTCTCTTGCTCCGTTTGAAGTTCTTTTTTTCTCTAGATCTCTCTTGTTGCGTCTCCTCTAGAAATCTCTTTGTTTATCTTTGATTTTATCTCTGCAATTTGTTCCTCGAATCTCTGCCTTAGTTTTCCTCCCTTCTCCAAAATATCTCTCCAGAAATCTCACCAACCCCCTCCAGCTTTTTACTCTAGATTTTCTCCTCTAATACCACCACCCGCTCTCTCGATTTCCTCCTCTCTTTGTAGCTTGTGTATCTCCATGGTATTATCTCTGTGATGAATGCTCTGTTACCCACCCATCTCGCATGATATATCCCCTATACCTCCTCTTCTTTCCTCCGCACCACACTACTCAACCACTTTTGGTTCCCTCTTAAGCTTGCTTTTCTTTGTCAAACCATCCCCGTCTTTACGCGGGTTTTGAAAATTAGATCGGTTATCGAATCCAAAAATTGTTCGATTTAAGGTTCAAAGGTACAACCGGGTTTAACTCAAGTTCAATAATATATAATATTATATGCACACTCATACATTTTAGCAACTATATACATGTATATCTACCATATATGTATATTAATTTGTAAGATAACTCTAATATAATATCATTTTAATTCAAATTTTTTAAAGTGTGTCGAGCCGGTTCGAACGTAGCCTGCGCTGACCGGTTCAACCAGAGAAATGATCGGTTCAATGGAAAACAAGTCGGTTCACAAATTTCCGATTCTTGACATATGACCAGACTGGACAAGTAGCCGATAACAGATTAAACATGTCCGACTAGCCAGTCTGGTTCAGTTTTAACAACATTGGTCTTTACTTCTCCCATTAATCTTCTTTTCTAGAATTTTCTCTAGATTGGGCTAGGCTTTTGAGTAGGTATGGAAATGGGTCGGATCATAGACGGAATTTGGCTGCCTCGTCCTCGCCTCGCAGGTAAAAAGAAGTGTCCTGATTCCGCCCTGTCCCGCCTTTCGGGGTAGACTTTTTTACCCCGCCCAGTTAGATACCGCCCTACCTCGATTTTTTTTTTTTTTTTTGGAAAAAATTGAGAAAAAATCACAGCGTACTACATATATAATGAAACTTTGATAAAACAAAGTAGGAAACCAGAGTAACATAACAGTAACAATCTAACAACATAGGTCCACAAATAATATCTTTAGGCACATATGCCTTCAAATACAAATAACTACCAGTCCTCATATCATAATAGTTCACAAATCACAACCAATAGTTCTAAATATTATAGTCAATTAAACATCAAATGCATCCATGCCACATCTGCATACACTCAAATGACTTAATCTCTCATCTCTATTCTCTAAGAAACATGTACCTACAGACAAAACATGCAGTACATATATAGAAAAATAGTAACTATACAATTTACATATATGAAAGAGGATCAAACGATATTAAAAGTCTAAAATCATACCTGAAACCCAACTATCCAATGACAGTTACTCCACTTTCTTGTTCTTCATCATCAATGTCTTCAAGAACACTTTGAATTATTACTTGATCTTTTGACTTCATTTTTGATAAAGAACCTAACATAATACAAAGTAAGATAAGGTCAATTACATACCACCAAGGTGTTAATATATAAATTTTAACTAATTTATATATTAGTTTTCCATATCATCAAGGTTAGCCAAAACTCCATTCCCTAGCCAATTCTGAGCACACATTAATGACTCAATTGTATCTGAATGGAGTTTACTGCGGTGTGGACTCAATAATCGGCTGCTAGTGCTAAAAGCAAACTTTGAAGCAATAGTTGACATCGGAATGGCTAGAATATCCTGTGCAATGCGTTGCAAGGTAGGATACTTGGGTCCATTAGCTTTCCACCAAGTAAGGATGTCAAAATCATGAGACTGAGGCAAAACATCATCCTCAAGATAGTGGTCCAACTCGAGCTTCGTATTTCCAATTGAACACTTTTTTCTATTGTTCACAAATGATCAAAGGAAAAAAGAGCGTCTTTCTCCTTATTTTGATTATCATTAGTTGTACGAAAAGAGTCATGACCGTCTTTTTCCATAATTTGGGAACTATATTCATGCATCAAACTTTCATAACTCTCTTAACCCTCCTAATCTCATCATCTGCCCCATCACCATAAATTGTAGGAAAGTAAAATTCCAACAACATCATCTTATATCTAGGATCTAGAACAGTTACCACACCCATGATACCGCTAATGACATGCCAATAACTATTGAACTTTTGAAACATGTGAAATGCCATATTCTTAATCACGTTATTAGAATCCAAGCACCAACCCGCCAAAGATATTTTAATTTCACAAACTTTCAGAAAATAAGTATTGACAGTAGGATATGTGATACCTGAGAATAATTTAGTGACGTCGAAAAACAACTCTAGGTTCTCACAAATATTTCCTGCAACCTCCTATTCTTCCTCGATTGGCATGAAATCATATGATGAGTCTTGTTGCTTCAAGCAAAAGAAAACATCTTTGTATGATACAGCAGTAGCCAACATCAAATAAATAAAGTTCCAGCAAGTCTTACAATCCAAAACCAATTTTTTAATTCTTCTCGTTTGCAATTGTCATGCCGTCTCTGTAATTTTTTGCCTCCTCTTTGTTGATGATGTCCAAAACACCACACTGTCACGAATTTTTTCAACTGCTTCCTTGATTACAGCCAACACATCTTGAACAATCAAATTAAGAATATGTGCCGCACATCGCATATGCAACAAAGAACCACGCAACATAAGTGAACTCCACTGAAGCTTATCTAAAAGAATTCTAATCATGACATCATTTGTGCTGCAATTTTCCACGGTAATTGTAGACATCTTTCGGTCAAGATTCCACTCCAACAAACAATCTAAGAGAGAATCCGTGAGAACCTCCTTCGTATGTGGAGTAGGCACATAAATAACCCTAAAAAAAATAAACATTTTTCGATTACTTCAAACCTAAAATGTATTCGTAAAACAATGAACTATTGAAGTATTGAACTATAAATAAAAAAATAAAAAAATAAAAAAATAAAAAAATTATATCTCGTTACTCGGCTTCACAAAGTCCAAGTGTCATCGACAAAGTGTACTGTAACAACCATAAACCCCCTTTTTTGTTGTTTGATGTCCACATATCGATTGTTATGGCAACTCTACCTCGATGTTTATCTAACATCTTCTTCACCTTATCTTTCTCACAATTATAGATTTAAATGATCTCACTCTTTATCGTATTTCTACAAACCATTTTAAACAATTGTTGTAATGAAGCGACAAATCTTCTAAACCCAACATGCTCTATTATAGAAAGAGGATACTCGTGCAAGATAATCATCATTGTGAGTTCTCTCCTTGATACATCTTGATAAAAGTGATATGCTATCAACCCAATTTTTTCATCGACTTTATTTTGTTGATTCACCAAAACTTGTTGCCTTATATCAGCGATATCTTTGTACTTCCTCCTTGGGCATCTCTTCACATGATCATGTAGATGTTTAGTCTCATTCTTAGTATCTCCAACAAGGTGTTTGGAACAATAGTTGTACACAACCTTAAAAATCCCATCAATTTTCCTTCTTTTTTAGTGTTTCCACACCTCTCACTTCAAATTTGTCATTCCACAATCATCAGGGTTAGATTGGTCAGTATTTGTAGTAGTCGAAGTTGCCGACTGATTTTCCAGCGATGGGATTGCATCAGATTTAGATGGGCTTGATAGAGTACTATCAATAGTTGGTGAAGGAGATTGAGAGCCACCAACATTGTCATTATTTCCATGAGAAGATCCTGAAGACATTATCAATAGTTTCTCACAACAATATTAATCCAAAAATTCTACGTCTCCCACAATTACCTATCCCACACTTTTCCCACATTAGCTGGCATGCCCATGTGGCAATGACCTGGCAATTGAATGAAGGATGTGTTTATTGCATTAGCACTTTTAAAATTGTTGATGCAAATTCAAGTTTCAGGCCAGTTGTCGGAGACTTCAAAATCATTTTCCTCCCAAACACAAAAATTGTTCAATTGTCCGCTACTGATGATGTCTCAATACCAAGGCAGAAGTTTGAATTCCAAGGACCACCTCTAATCATGCAGTATGTTGATAACAATTCTATTCTAACAGGTAGGAATTAAACACTTTAAAAGCTATGCTTTATTTACAGATTCAACTATTAATGCTTGAAATTAAAAATTCGCAGATGTGATTGGCATTTTAACTAGAGTAGCTCCAAAGAAAATAGTCATAACACATGGCCGTGAAATTGAAACAAAGGAGATAGATCTCAGTATTACAAGGTGGGTATTCATTCTAATTTATTTTGTAATGTACACATGAATATATATATATTTGTTCAATTTATTGTGCAATGTATACATTCATAGCCATTGAGCAGAACAATACTATTGCGAACAGAACAATAAAGCGTGAATATGTTACCATGAGAGAGTATCATGCCTTCAGATTACTACAAAGACTTACTGAATGCCACACATTAACAAATGTTGGAAAATTGTTCTTGCAATACATTGTAGATGCTTACACTTGTATTGAAGAACAACAATTGCGTTATATCAGAAACAATCAAGATAAGTTAAGAACTGAACTTTATTCAGGTCTTCAAGATGCAGTTTTATGTGGTTACACAGTGGCTGAAGAGATTGGCAAAAGAACTATTATACCATCATCACACACAGGTAGTCCACGTTATAGAGTTCAAAATTATCAAGATGCAATTACTATTTGTAAATGGGCTGGGTGTCCTGACCTTTTCATCACATTCACATGTAATTCAAAATGTTCAGAGATTAAATATATGCTAAATATGGCTAGACAAGCAGATCCTTCAAAACGACTAGATATTGTAGTTCGAGTATTTGAGATAAAGCTATGAGAATTGATGGAAGATATACGAAAAAGAAAGGTGTTCGGCAAAACAATTGCAAGTAAGTTCACAACACAATATTGTCCCTATAAATACATATTATCTAATAATTTTAAAAAAAACCTTTCAAAAATGTATCTTACATTTGTAGAACTTAAAAAATTAATAACTAAATTATATAAATATGAAGTTCTAGGGGGAATACAATCTTTAAAAAATGTGATTGAATTACTAATATGTGTGTGTTAGATATGTTTAAATTGTAACATAGATAAAAGAGAAGTTCATAAAACCTGGAATATATCACAAAACTAATAGTCATGCAGACAAGGAAAATACTATTAAAAATAGAAACCCAACACTAAGTTCCTAATAATATTCAACACGTGTTTTATATCACAAAATAGATTGACTAATTATTATTAATGTCTTAAAATTGTAGTCTTATATACAATATAATTCTAGAAACGTGGGCTACCCCATGCATATATTTTGCTATTCCTACATCCAGATGATAAGAACCAACAACAACACACATAGAAGATATAGTGTCTGCAGAAATACCAAACAAAGAAGAAGACATGACTGAGTACTTGGCAGTGGAAGCATATATGATGCATGGTCCGTGGGGAATGTCAAATAAAAAATCTCCGTGTATGTTGGACAGAAAATGCACAAAACATTTCCCAAGGAAGTACTATGAAAAAACTACAATTGATGTAGATGGTTTCCATGTTTATCGTCGGTGGAGAGATGACTATTATATTGTCAAAAAAGGAATAGAGTTGGACAACAGATTCGTGGTCCCATATAATCGAGATCTTTTGGTCAAATACCTAGCACACCTAAATGTTGAGGTTTGCAACAATTCACGATCGATAAATATCTCTTCAAATATGTCACAAAACAATCAAATAGAGCTACAACTAGCTTACATGTCAAGAAAAATGAGAAGCGCAATGCAATAACATCAACAAAAACTATAAGTGATGAGGTCTATGGATGATAGATACATATCTTCAACGGAGGCATGCTGGAGAATATGCCAATTTAAAATTAATTTTTGAGAATCAATTGTATAAAGACTCAGCTTCCGCCTACCAAATCAACAAAACATTCTATTTCAAGATGACTCTATGGTAGTAGATGTATTGAATAATGAGAGGAATGAAAGAACCATGTTCTTGCAATGGATGGAAACCAATATAGTTGATGCTAGCGCTCGTAATCTTAGTTACTTAGATTTTCCAACACAATATGTATGGGACTGAGAAAAGCTGCAATGGAAGAAAAGAAAATCTGGAAGATGTATAGGAAGAAATTATTATGCACACCCTACAAGTGGGGAAAAATGTTATTTGCGTATGCTCCTCAACATTTTCAACGGTACTAAAAGCTTTGAAGAAATTAGAACGGTTGATGGTGTGTTATATCCAATCTTTAAAAAAGCATGCTATAATATGGTGTTGCTTGGAGATGACAAAGAATGGTTGGAATGCATACAAGAAATAGTAATTTGGGCTTCTGGCTACCAACTACGACATCTTTTTGTAACAATCCTATTATTCTGTGAAGTAGCTGATCCTGCTGAATTATGGTCGAAAAATAGCGAATTTTTAACAGATGGTATGCTCTACAAAAGGAGAAAATTGGCGAGAATGCTACAGTTTGAGCTCACCTTTTGTCAAATAATAAATTACTCCTTAGTAGAGATTGATTACATACTTAAGAAAAATGAAAAGTCACTTATTGATTTTAAGGGAATGCCGATTCCAAATAAAATCACAACTGTTGTGCAAGGGAATAAATTACTTAACGAGGAGTTCAAATACAATCATAAGAGCAACTCCAACAAGGAGTTGTATATTGGGTATGAAACTCTACTATGTATACTCTAAAAGATGTTTACGTATTCATTTACATATTTTGACAAAAACTCATTCCAACAACAAGGTATGAAATGAGTTTCCATATCATTTATCCCTATTTTTTAATCATGATCCATGAATATATTAGCTTGATCCAAAAGTTTACTTCACTACTATTGGCTTACAAGGTGGTTAACTTCCCTCCAAAAATATACATACTCTCTCTCTCTCTCTCTTGTTCTAGTTCCTAAATTTGGGAACCCATTTTGAGAATGCAAATTTACATTCTCATTTACATACTTTGTTGGAATAAATTTTTGTGAGTTTTAGTATGTAAAATAGTAGTTATAAGTTTTACATTCTCATTTACATACCTTGTAATGCCCCAACCCGGGGGCACTACTATTTAAACCTAATTCAATATCTATAAGATACTAAACCTCCACAATATCACAAAAGATTTAATCTTAATTTCTCCAAACTGGATCCATAAATTTCTACCGAAATTTCGGCAGCATCTTCCTGTATATCGGAGAATGCCCATCTGAAATACTCAGCACATACTCAACATTCATATAAGGCCTCCGGCCATCACATCACAAGCAACCACAATTCCTAGGCAGGGCCTCAGGCCATCTACAGCATGCATCCGCAATACATAATTAAACATAACCATCATACATGTATCGACATGCAATATAAACCATAAGGTTCACACCCAGGTCCAGGAATCCTATCACAAGACACCCTCCTATCCGTACCATCCACACACCGTTAAGGTGTTCACAAACATAGCCAACATACACAATCATCAATTCGTACATATAATATCAAACATAATAAAAAAAAGTTAATTCTTTATTCTAACCCATCCTAGTGTCTCCAGGTGACAACACCATGTCATCCCACCTCCTACAGATCCGTAGTGCCGATATCCGTACCAGTCTCGCCTGTGTGGAAAGAAAAGAAAGTAATAGGTGAGCAATGGCTCAGTAGGGGCACAGAGGATAACAAACAGAAGCGCTAAATAGCCCAACTAATTTCAGCCCAAGTAGCCCAAGTAGCCCAAGTAGCCCAGGTGTCAGCTTACATGGCAATTAACATTTTACAAATAATTATTTTCAAAAAAAAGACTCGCTTTCTAGAACGGTTTTGACGTTAAAACCTAAAACCTCTACAGTCTAAACAATTTCTACAAAAACTCCACTTCTGATATAAATTTCTTGTTTGTCTATGCCGATTCTCTAAATAATTCACCAAATCGAAGTGATTTTACAGTGTTTTTGGTGTTCTTTGAAGTTCTTGAGATTCTGGAAGAAGACGGACCAAAAAACAAGGTATTTACATTCTTTGATGCAATTTTTCTTTTCTTTTTTGATTGTTTGTACGATTCCTCATCACTATACATGATTTCCATACTTGTTTAATCCATTTTCGTTACAAATTTCACTCAATATTTGAATAAATTGAGAAAACTAGGTTTTTAAGTGTATTTTGATTTTTCATCTCATTCACAGTGATTCCTTGAAAAATAAACCTATTTGATGTTCATAACATTATCTAATGCTAAAAAACGCAGTTACATTGATAATATGTACTCCATATACGATACTTGACAAAGTAATTATGGTATTGTGAATGAACTCATTAGCTCTTTAATTTCAAACATTTTGTGATGAATTACACTGTCATTTTGTTAGTTTTATTATGTTTTTTTTAATATATCCCTATGCTCCAATTTCTAATCAATTACATTGTCGTTATAACTCAAAAACTAAACAAAAGCATGAATAATTGCTTTAGTTACCTGCAATTACATTGTTTCAGGGCCTTATAATGTGAATGCGTTGTTATAATTCAACACCTGATATTGTAAATTCATGAACAAATGCACTGCTAGTTGTTGAATTCAAGTATTACATTGATTTGATGTTTTTACGTGTTATTACAGTCAATTGTTTTTTCAATGTAATAACTTTGTTTGCTGTTTTATTGGTCTGTTATTACTAATTTGTTTTTATTAAACTTAAATTTAGATACCAAAGAAACAAGAAATGAAGGATAAAAATACATATCCTCTACAGTACAAGTCCAATTTAGGAGCGATTGGAAAACTTTTGCAAAACATTGATTTAAAGAGTGAGCACAGAGAATATCTTCAAAAGACGCCATTCTGGAACCTGTTTAAACAGTGGTTGGGAATTTCTCCAAATGTGAAAATCAAGAAAAATGACAACATCTTGCGTGACATTATTCATACTTACAATGTCAAAAAAGACGCATTCATTTTGGGTAAGAAGAAGGTGGAACTGTGTGAGACAAATGTTACATTGATTTTTGGGATATTATCTGGAGATGATGAGATGGTATTTGAAAGACAAGGAAAGCCACAACTATCAGCATTTGTTAGAAGGTGTTTTGATTCATCGGAAATAACTATGATGAAAGCTACTAATATCAAGGCTGCCATTTCTAAAGCAATCAAAATTGAAAATGACGAAGAGGCCAAAAAAGATGTAGCGCGTTTGTTAGTGCTGTACGTTTGTCTCACGTTGTTCTTCTCTACCTTTGCGGATGCACTAGCATGGTCGTTCATCCCATTCGTAGAAGATTTTGATAGTATTAGGAGATACAATTGGTCGCTTGCAATTGCTACGAATTTGATGGAATCAATCAAGAAGAATGCTAACAATCCAGAAAAAGCACACGGTTGTGTCACAATCATGTCGGTAAGATTAATTATAACAATCTTACTATAGTTATATTGTGCATTGTTAAAATATTATAAATCTAATTTTTTTTTACAGTATTGGCTTTGTGAGCATACCACTTTGTTTACTCCTAAAGATCATGATGGCTTTCCAAGGTTCTTGAAATGGGATCTTAAAGATTTTCCAAAAAACTTTAAGAAGACCTACCTGTCAACTCTAAAAGGATCAAAGGTAAAATACAAAACTGCATTCATTTTTCCATGAATTACCTTGTTTTGAGAAACAATGTAGTTGCTTACAAATTATTTTTTGTAACAGATTGTCGAGTTGGAACTTCTCCAAACTGATGAAGAGACACTGTTAATTGATTATTCACGTGGACTGATGACATCTGATGATGAAGAGACCATTGGTGGTATCCAAAGCGTACAAGATACACCTACAACCGGTGACGGTGATAACCAGAAAAAATTAGACACTTCATTTTATAGTAGTGGTAATTCAGATAAAGATGATGGAAATGGTGATGAAAAAAATGAAGAGGAGGAGGAGGAATTTAATGATGATATGGAAGGTTTTGATGATGGATGTGATCACATAAATGAAGGGGGTGAAGATGATAGTGAAGCAAAAGTTGATAAAGATGGAATGGATGTTAATACAATCATTGGAGATGAAGATTTTGATGGTGAGAATAAAGAAACAGAAAACAATGAAGGAAATAACACAGAAGCATCAATAGTGAAAAATACAGGTTAGATTACATTTTTTTATTTTCAATGTAATTGCATAATCTTACTATTAATTTAGTTGATATGCATTGTTCTTGATTCAATGTAACAACACTTCTAAAACAAAAATGCAGGCATGAAAACACAGTTGGAAGAAGCTCTTAAAAAAATTGTCATCCTCAAGAAAGAAAAATCAGATTTGACAAAGAAATTACAAGAGACGGAAAATGCACAATTGCGTTCCATACAAGAAACTGAAGCAATTTTTTTACAGCTCCAAAAGTACGCTGATGCAGCTTCTCGACAAGCAATAGAATTGAAAGAAAAAGTAGCAGAGGTAAATATATGGAAAGTGGAATGTCAAAAACAAAAAATCGAGAGAGATGAGATTTCAAGACACTTGGAAAAATTGAAAGAGGAATACATTATTTTGAAGGCGCATCAGAATAATGAAGATCAAGGTGGAATTGATACTGGTTTGGAGCCTGAATCTGTACACAAAGATAATAAAGTCGCACCTTCAAAAACACCACCTGCAAGAAGAGGAAGAAAAACAAAAACAATGAAAAAGGAGGGCACAAGATCTATGGTGAAAAATATCAAGACAAGAACAAGAATGCCAAAAGTTGTGTCCGATTTTGAATACGAACCACAAAAGAAACCATTGGGTACCAGAAAAAGAGGTAGAGAAGATGAAAAAAAGAATGAAGAAGCAGTGATCGATGTTGAGGAGTATGTAGTGACTGAGAAAGTGGCAAAGAAGAGAAAAGCAAGGCCATTACCAGCAATCAAGTTTCTGAGCGAGCATAATCAACAAAAGATGACCTCACTTGGAAAATTTGCTAAGGATGAGTAAGTTAAACATTGCAGAGTCCAATTACATTGTTTTAAAAAAAATGTAATTAAACTCTGAAATGTTTAATAATAAACTTTATATATCAAATCAATATTTCCATACTGCGTTGTTTTGATCCAATTATAACATCTAATAATTTGATTCTTTTTTTGAATACAGCACAGTAGTTTGGGAAAAAGAGAATGAGATTACGTTTTTTGATATGTTAACGTTGGCTGGGACGGGTATGGCATCAAACAATGTAAGTGACTACATTAAGACTATTTACTAATTATACTTTATTTCAATGTCACATTAACATACTGTGCAAAATAAAATTTCAGATTATTGATGCACTTGTAGAGATCCTTGCAAATGACCAAAACCAAATGGAATACCCAGATGACGAATCGCATCATTTGATTTTGGCGATAACAAGTTCATGTCTGGTAAAAACAAATGGTGTTTGTAAATTAACATTGACACACCCATACTAACACTCTTATTCAATGTTTTGTTCAGGCATTTGTCAGATCAAAGAACAATGGCCTTATAAAAAAGGTGATGACAGAAAAACTTGGGAGGAATTTGTCAAGCTATAAGTACATACTATTCCCACTTCATTCACAGGGATCACATCATGTTGCAAATCATTGGACATTGCTAGTGCTTGATGTTGAAGCTGGGATTTGGCAGCACTACAACTCATTACTGCCAAGAGTCAAAGGTTCACATGACCCATTTATGGTTGATGCACAATTGATGGTAAATACGTATTTTTCATTTTTTATGAATATGAAACATGTGTTTCAACTTAATTCAGTGTAACTCATTTGTTTATATTGAATAATAGATAAGCTACTACCACTCAATGCACCCCAAAACTACAGAGTCGACCATTCAAACTATGTGGGATACCCCACAACAACAAACAGGATCGTAAGTTGCTTTAATTAATACACTGTTTTTTTTAATTCATATCACAACCATTATAACCCTATTTTTTAATGAAAAAACAGAGTTGACTGTGGCATTATAGTCATGTACATCATAGAGTGCATTTTCAAGAGGAGGTCTATCCCAAAGAAACTATCAGTTGAGAATATATTTGAGTTTAGAGCTCATGTCATGCAAATGTTCCTGAATTACGAAGGGTGCAATTGGAGTGATAAAGACCTCGACACATTTGTGGAAGAAGAACAAAATGCGACTGAAATATGAACTCCTATTGTCTATCTTTTATAAATATTTTTGTGTCTATCAATGTGTTAAAGACAAACTTATGCAGACATCTATTGCATATGCAAATGTCTATTGCTTATGCAAATGTCTATTGCTTATGAACGACCTACTTTGACATCTGTTTTGTGATCAATATATTGTGATTACTGTAAGAGAAATTTTCACATTGTGATTGTTGCTTGAATAAGGTTCACATATTAGTTACATAAAACAATGTATTTAGAACTATGATATAAACTAATTACAGAGAAAAACAATGTATTTATAGAGAGACAGTGTAATTACAAACTGTCATATGAACTATGATATAAACTAATCAAAGTATCATATCAATTACTAAATCATCTTTAAAAATTAAAGTAATACAAAAAAAAAGTGGTGGCGTCAAATTCCATATCCAAAGAAACAATTAAACACCACTTGTCCCTTCATCTTGATTTCCAACTTGTATACTTCCTCTACGAGTTGAACAACCTTTTCTTTTGAATATCTTTTGTTTCCTCAAAGTTGGAGGACGGCCTTTTCCTCTTTTAGTTACCGGATCGATGGAACTATTACCGATCATCAAAGGAACCACGGGGCTTATTGGCATAGAATCAACTGCACCTTCAATCCACTGCAATACCATGTTATAATGATCATCATTACCAGCTGCCAAATCAGCTACCTTGCTGAATAAGTGACACAAATGATCGTAACGCTGCTGCTCAGGCGTGATAATCCAGCCCTCATAATTGATTTTGACCCGGGTATGAGATCTCCTCACATCTTTCCTCCATCGATTGAAAACATATTGTGGTGGTATTAAATCTATACCATTACTCAATAAAACTTTAATGGCATGCCTACATATTATGCCTCTAAATTCAAACCTGCAACAAATATCATTCTGTTACTAATTACACTGTCACAATAAAACAATGTAATTAAACACTGTATTGATTTTTTAAAAATGTATTATTATCATAACAAATAGAATCAATAATCTTTATAATTATATTGTCATACCTGAAACATGAACACTTCACTGATGCCTGTAATGCATTATAACATACCTTGAATACCACATTCTTCTTACCTTTATCCCCATAAACAACGTATTCTTCTACAAAGTATTGATCAAACCCGACGTTCTTCTCAACAGATTTCACTATACAATACATCGTCCCTAACAACTCTATTTGAAATTCCTTAAACTTAGACTC
Source organism: Euonymus europaeus (assembly GCA_963580455.1). Lineage (NCBI taxonomy): Eukaryota > Viridiplantae > Streptophyta > Magnoliopsida > Celastrales > Celastraceae > Euonymus > Euonymus europaeus. The sequence goes on along the minus strand of OY756961.1, from coordinate 7,446,978 downwards.
CGTGTACAACACTCGTATTCTTTTCTCCATGTCAAATATAGTAACACATTCCAAAAGCTTGTGAAAAGAATTAAAATCAGCTTGATTCTCTTTCTCCACTTTTTTCCTCAAAGCGTTGTTATATTGCTCCACAAATTGTTTCAGAGTAGTCTTCGAATTAAGATAACCATCAAAAAAAGCATTCATACTCTCACTCCTTTGTGTTGTTGACATACCAGCCCAGAAGAATTTTTTCACAAAAATGGGAACCCATAACTCCCTATCTTCAAACAATTGAGCCAACCAAGCATTATCTCCCAACTGAAATTTCACAATCATCAAATTCCAACCACTTTCAAACTCTTGAATGCTCTGTGATTCATATACAACATCTCCCAAATCATAAGTGATTCGCTCATAATCCTTGTAGGAACCTAACTTCTCAGGAACCTTCTTCAATATATGCCATAAACATAATCTATGTCTAGCATTGGGAAACACAATTCGAATTGCATTCTTCATTGCCTTATCTTGGTCTGTAATTATCCCAAGAGGAGGCACATTGAACATACAAGCAAGCCAAGTCTTGAATAACCAAACAAAAGTTCCAGTATCTTCATTTGATATGAGACCACAACCTAGCAATATTGACTGTCCGTGGTGATTAACACCAACAAAGGGAGCAAATGGCATGTCATACTTATTTGTAAGATAAGTAGTGTCAAAAGTAATAACATCGCCAAACTCTCTACAAGCAGCTCTACTCCGTGGATCTGCCCAAAAGACATTTTTTAACCTTCCTTTATCATCCCAATCAATCAACCAGAAGAAACCATCATTATTGGACTGCATCTTTAAAAAGTAATTTTGTACTGCATCGACATCACCTTGACCAAGACGCATGCGCCTAACTTTTGCAACATAATTACGAGTATCTTGTTCAATAAATTGTAAATTCTCATGCCCACCAGCACCAATGACTTGCGCATTGTGGCTTTTGTTAGGTCTAATCCCAGCCATATCATTTATCTCAAGTTGTCGCTGAATATGTGGTTTAATCTGCCGATTGCAACTGAAATACCTTGATTGAGATGGACTCACTAGATGGTTATGTTGATCTTGGAACCCAGTAATTTCCCACATTCCTTCTAAAGATAAACGAGCTCTAATTCTAGCCATACAACCAATCTTCGAATTAGGACGATAATTAATAACTTTCTTTGAACGACTAATGTACTTGTCAGCCCTGGTGCAAGTAAGAGTAACATATTTGGCATTTCCATCTATGCCTTTGTTAACTGTCCTCATCTTGACAGAAAAACCCATTCGCTGCCCATATCTATTATAAAATTGAAGCATTTTTTTAACATCTTCAAACAACATTCCAACTGTTGGTACCCAATCTTCCTCAAAACCGATGTATTTCAAATCTGTTATATGATCAATTGAATTGTCAGCATTATCAAAATTGATGTCGTATGATGACTCAATAGCCCCTTCATCTCTCAAAACATGTCCAACATCCAATACCTCCAAATCAATAGCCCCTTCATCTTCCAACATTTTTTCAACATTCAGCCCCTCCATACCTGATACCAATAATGAATACAGTGTAATTACATTGTTGTAGAGACAATATAATTCATTAACAATCAACAAGTCTACACAAACAATTTCAAAATATACTGGATATCCTTTGAAAACATGAAACATAATAAATATACACAATGTATTAACCAATTAATCAAAATTAGAAAATTAAAATACATGTTATTACACTGTATTCGCAAATAGTGTCGATCATCAATCCATATGGAAATCTGATACTACTAACAACTACTGAAACTCTAGAAAACTAAACAACTTATAACAAATTTTCCATATAAACGAATGAAGTGACTACGAAGAAAAGAAAGTAACATATCAATGAAAAAACGTACCAAATCAACACCACTCGGAGCTACTCAAGCTGCAGACTCTGATCGATGTTAACGCCGGAGCTACCCAACTTAACGCCGGAGCTACCCAACTCTGATGACGTCGAACAACAGAAAACAAATCTCAAGAGGTATTACTGTTACGTAAAAACCTAAACCAGAAAAATGAATTTTTTGTTTTAATTTTTTAACAGCACTTTCCAACATGGCATGCCATGTAGATTTGGGTTAAATTGGGTTAAAAAATGTTGGGTTCTATAACATTTTTGGATAACAAAATATAATATCTGAATTAAAAAGGTAAGTCAATGCAGCAACATGCCAAGACTATGAACCACCATAACAAATACTCATCAAACCGTGGTCTCTTTTCCTACCGTGAGTCCCAATGGGACGACGCCTCGGCATCCATCCCCACACATCGATATCGGTGAACACTGCCACCATACGACTCAATAAGGAAACCATGACCAATTACAAGACACCGGCCTTTTCCATACTGACTCGGGTTCCCTGAATCGATTCCTCGGAGTCTCAGTATGTTGCCTCATATAGGAGTCATTCGATTGCAACTAAGCTGAGGTTCCACAACCCTCCTCCCATATGATGTTCACACAACCTACGGAAGTCACGAATCCATACTCGCACTTCCATGTGGCTCTAATGCAACAATGTCATGCCATGAATTCATATAGCAATAAACGAATCCTAGTTATATATTTAACTAGTCATGATGCATGAATAAGAACCATACATGCTTGGTATAAGACCAAGCAATCAACCGGGAATGCAAACTAACATTTTAGGAAAATTCGAGAATAATCCTAGGTTCATTTTTCCTTAGGGAGCAAATAAGGAAAAACACAAATACAAATAACAATGAAGATTAAATAACGCGTTTTAGATAACAAGAAATAATCGAAAGATTGGGCTAGAATCCCCTACCTCAATTCCAAACAATTTCACTTATTGAAATTTTTCCCAAAACCTAGGGTTTCGGTTCCAAGCCTAATATTTGGCAAAAAAATCAAAACTCACGTCACAACAACGCATTATTAACATCACATTTCTCATAAAAATAACAATTATCTCACAAAACTCCACCAATCCTCTTGAATCTTGTTTAACACCCTAATCTTACCAATCCAAGCTTGTATCTTCCAAGAACCCAAGTCTCTTCTCCTTCTCTCTTTCTCTTTTTTTTTTCTCTCGGCTTCTCTCTCTCTCGCGTCTGGTTCGTGCCTTCTTCTTTTTGTTTTTTATGAAATGTTGCTGGCGCAACATTTCATTCTTTTCTTCATTTTTTTTAAAAACAAAAATGGCCAATTGGCCATTCAAATGCCACTTTTGGTGGTCAATTATTTGACCACCGAAAGTGGTCCAAAGTTTTTTTTTAACATTAATATCTATCTATATATATATATATATATATTTATATCTTTACATAATTATATGTGTGTTTCTATCTCCTTAATTAATAATCCCTTCATACCAATCTAAATTTACCATCTAATGTTACTATTATTATGATGATTATTTTTCTTTATTTTGACATTTTCGGGTCAGGGTATTACATACCTTGTTGGAGATGCCCTAAGGAAATGAAAGAAGATTTTGATAGACTCCATTCCACTTTGAATCAAGAGCAATTAACTACATACAACGCAATTCTTTTCTCATGGAAAATTCACAAGGGAAAGTATTTTTTGTCAATGGGTCCCGAGGAACAGCAAAAACATTCTTATGGAGAACAATATTATGCAAAATCAGATCTGAAAGAAAGATAGCATGTCAGTAGCTTCATCAGGAATAGCTGCATTATTACTCCCAGGTGGAAGAACTGCACACTCCAAGTTTAATATACCTATAGACGCTTCAGAGGACACCACATGTGACATAAAGCATGGAATACAATTAGCTGAGCTAATAAGCAAAACATCTCTAATCATTTGGCATGAAGCACCTATGGCTAACAAATATTGTTTTGAAAGTTTAGACAAGACCCTCCGTGATGTATGTCGCAAAACTATTAGAGGGAGTTCATCTAAACCTTTTGGAGGAATTACTATGGTCCTTGGTGGTGATTTTAAACAAATACTACCAGTGGTGACTAAAGGAAAAGGGAGCAAATCGTTGAGTCATGTAGTAAACAATCATATTTGTGGAATTATGTTCATCCATTAAAGTTGGAAAAGAACATGAGATTGGAGAGTTATTCTACAGGAGCGGACCATTTACAAAATGCTGACTTTGACAAGTGGATCAACAAAATAGGCGAGGGAGAAGCCAATAATGAGAATAACGATACATGGGTGAGAATACCAGATGATATTAAAATACAATCAAATAACAATACGATCAAAACTATTGTTGACGAATTGTATCCAAATATGGAGAACAACTGCTACAACCCAGCATATTTGAAGGAAAGAGCGATTCTTGCACCAACAAATGAAGTGGTTCATGAGATCAATGATTACATGATAGCAAAGTTATGCTCTGAGGTGGCTTACTATAGGAGCTTTGACACAATATGTAGCTAGACATCAAATATTTCAAATGAGGATGTGCTATATCTAGTGGAATACCTTAACAGCTTAAGGATTTTTCGATTGCCTAATCATGAGCTGTTGTTAAGAGCAGGAGTGCTAGTGATGCTACTGAGAAACATTAATCAAAGTAGAGCTTTATGTAACAGCACAAGACTGATTGTTAGACAACTAGGGAAGAGGTTTGTGAAGGCTGAAATTATTACAGGCCAAAACATATGGGATGAAGTCTTTATCCCTAGAATAACTTTATCGACGATTGGTTTGAGGCTGCCGTTCACAATGAAAAGAAGACAATTCTCATTAATTGTTTGCTTTGTGATGACTATCTTCAAAAGTCAAGGACAATCACCAAAAAATGTAGGCTTCTATCTACCGAAACAGGTCTTCTCGCATGGCCACTTATATGTAGCTGTCTCAAGAGTTACACATAGAAAAGGCCTATGAATTTTACAAGCAGACAAGGATTGTAGTTCAAATGAAGTTGTGAGAAACATTGTGTACAAGGAGATTATAACATAATAATAAACAATGAATTTGAAAGAATCTTTTATATTTGTTATATATTCTGAAAGAAATATTCGAAAGCATAGGATAATGCAAAAAAAAATCATATCAACCATAAACAAATATATACTAATTGAAATCTTTTAATAAAAACAGTAAACCAACGGCCAAAAAAACGTAACAATCAAAAAACAATTCATGAGCCTTGATTGGTGATAAAAAATACAAATTAAGAAAAACCTTCCACTAACCACTCACTCCATAGATGTATGTACACACACACATATTTATAGAGCATTGATCAGGTGAGGGATCCCGCACTTAAAATTATGTGCGGGATCCCCTATGCACCCTTGGATGGTGTGCATGTGCGACTGTGGGCCCACACCTGACACCCATCCAAGGGCATGCACCCTTGGATATATATATATCCATTGCTAATGCTGTAAACAACACCTACATAAACTACCGTGGATGTAAATCAACATGGAGGCACCCCAAGTGATGAATCAATTTGATAACCTTCCAAATGAATTAGTACCCAACATTTTACAAAGGACTTCAGAAGATCCCCTCACATTTACTTCAATAAGACAAAGATAAAAACTTTTTGCACAAACTTGGTTGTAATTATTTGAACCACAAATTTCTCAACATAAGAAAAATAACCATGGATTTACACTATGGTAGTTGTCGAAGATTCCGTAGAATTGTCAACCACCATGAATTTGCAAAACAGGTCAATATTTGGAAGCTGAAGAACATTCTGCCCTTCATCAACAACAGAGGAGAAGATTTTCTAAATTTCATGATAACCGTTGAAAATGTGGATGCACTAATGATGCAAGGAGCACCCTACTTCTTCAACAAAGATATGCAATTCACTGGACTTAGATTGATTAAACAAGTAGCAAAATAAGGGCGTGAATTTGATCAATATGTCTTAGCCATTGCACTACTAACATTGCAGAGGAGGAAGGGCCTCAAAATATTTTCAAAAATATTCTCTCTGAAAAATGATGACAAGAAGACATTACAAAAACCTAGGGCAACTTTGCAAAAAATGCTGAAAGGAGATGCTTATCCTGGAATCCACATAGCATACTATTGCTGGGACAGAACATTGGGACGGAGAATGGATCTCTGTTCTGGCTGAAGGGGAAAAGTTGATTACGTGCACACTATGCAATATCTACATTGAAATATACAAGTTGCACTATTGTCTAATTTAATTTAAAATGTTCAAAATAAGAGATGATAAATAATGTTGCAAAAAATAATAAATGTTCAAAAAAATACCATTGACCCTGCTATATATCAAAATATTGTACATCAAAAAATATGAAATAAAAAAAACTAACATGCAAATAAATATCTAAAAAATACTTACCTTCAAAGGCAAATAAAAGAAAAAATGCCAAAAGATTTCAGAGCTAACAAGAAAGAAAAAACCAAAACACAAAAAAAGGCTAATTAATATACACAAACAATAGTATCTTAGAATGCTTGGATACTCAAAACAAAAGAACCAATAAGAGTCTACCAAAAAACAACACACACAAAGAGCTGGAAAAAAAAAAGAAACAATCACATAACAACAGAAAAACTGAAAAAAAAAACCAAAAAAAAAAAAATAATAAACCATGCAAAGCGCGAGTATACCCCTAATTTTTCCTTGAGATTTCCTTGAGAAATACCTAGTTGTGTTTTCTCTAAACCTTAGCAAATAAATTGTTGTTCCAGCAACCACACCTCCAAGGTCGACGTAGACGGTACCGATCATTGTTGGGTCGTCGACGGTGACAATAGGTAAGCTTTTTGTACCTATTCCCCCTTGAAGTTTCAAATGGATTGTAGAACCATTGACGAAGGTTGTTATGTTTTCCGATTATGAACTAGTGACATTGAAGGGGGTTGAAGCTTGAGTGGAGACGATTGGTGTTACTACGTTGCCGGAAACGTACATGAATATTAGTGTTTGGACCACCCAACGAGACATCGGAGACCACCACAGTGATCTTTGACATCTCAGAATTTGAAATGGTGATTTTTTTGTTGGGCGTAGTTACAGAAGTGATCGAGTCACGACGTGCACAACTCTATAGAACAAAACAAAGTTTTGTTTTCATGGGGAGGAAGAAACTTATATATTGGGTTGGACTTTTGACTAAATGTTTAGGTGGACCAGTTTCATTATGAAACCAATAATATAGGGCAAGCTATAAATAGATAAAACTGACCTTGTGTGGGTCATGCCTTTATTGTTTGGCGGTAGCCCAAAAATACTGGTGTTTTGTGTAGGCAATTGAGATTGTTTCGTTGACGCTCTAGGCGCTTGTTTGAGTATCTTTGCTTTCAAGGTAGGGGTTCTTTCCTTGACACTTAGTACCTGTTTTCGTGCTATTTTTGTTTGTTCGTTTTCCTTATTACTTTGTTGATTAAATTCCTCTTTTCGTTGCTCTATCGTAACTCATACTCGTTGAAATCTTTGATCTCCTATTTATTTATTATCTCTCGTCATATAGCTCAGGCATAAATGACTTTTGGAAAAAATTTGACTAGCTCGAAAATGTTTTCAAATTATTAAATTCAATTATATATTTTTTCCCACCACTAAATCTATCTCCACTTAAAAATTTCCATGTCATTTAAATCACATATTTTAGAGAAAGTATTTCAATCAAAATAATGGGTTTCTTACTTTTTTTTATAAATTGTGCATTGTACTTTCAAATAATATAATACTATATTTTTACTATTAGTTTTGGGGACCGAGTCCCTATGTTAAAGGGTGAGGTCGCTGGTTCGAATCTCACCAACAACCTGTGGGGCCAAATGAGTTGGAGGTAGTGCCCATGGGCCCAGCTGGTGCTAGTAGTGGCCGGGCTGAGCCGTTACATAAAAATTGCCTTTGTACAAGTTTCCCCCGGCCATAACCTAGCCCTCTCTTCCGAGTTACTACACTGGGCCATGGCCCAGACAGCCCAACCCATCTCGCCTCGCAAGGTTGTGGGTTGTTGGTGAGATTCGAACCAATGACCTCACCCTTTGACATAAAGCCTTGGCAACCTATGCCACCAAGGCCCTATTTCAAAGGTTGAGGTCGCTGGTACGAATCTCACCAACAACCAGCAACCTTGCGAGGTGAAATGGGTTGGGTTGTCTAGGCCATGGCCCAAGGAAGTACTTTGGGTAGTGCCAGTGAGAGGTCTAGGCTATGGCTGGGGGAAAACTTGTAAAAAGACAGTTTTTATCTAATGGCTTTGCCCAACCGCTACTGGCACCAGCCGGGTCCATGGGCTACTACCCCCAACCCATCTGGCCCCACAGGCGCCCATGTTGTTTGTGAGATTCAAACCAGCGACCTCACCCTTTAACATAGGGAATCCTACCTCTTATGTCACCAATTAAGCCATAGTTCAAATTCAAGGATTTAGGTATGTTTATTTGAATTTTGAAATGAAATTTCATAATTATAATATGTTGTAGGTGATTGCAAATGGATTGACAAAATTAGTACGCTTTCTTTTGATTAATGAGACGGACATGTTAGAGTCTTTAAGCCGATTATATGTTTAGGAGATACTACTTTATTAGGGCCGGATTTGGTGAGAGAGACGACAAAGACTGTGGAAGTGATTTGACAATAGCTGTTGAAAGCCCAGAGTCATAAGAAATCGTATGCAGACCGGAGGAGGAAATCATTGGAGTTTTCAATCGGTGATCACATATTTTAGAAGGTGAGTTCGCGTAGAGGAGTGTAAAAAATACAACACTAAAGGCAAGTTAGCCCCACGATACGTCAGACCCTTCGTGATATTAGAACGAATGAGACTAGTTGCTTATTGACTAGCTCTTCCATCGAGGATGCCAGAGATTCATAACGTCCTCTATTGAGCAAAAACATAACCTGGAATTATTTCTCATCATACTTTACTTTCTCTAACACAAAATCCAGCAACAATTTATGAGATAAATCTATGTTTTTAACTTACTCAAGCTAAACACTATAGTCAATCAAACACACACAAGCATATATATATATATATACTTTAATCTCAAGATTAATAGCTTGAACATACCATTTTAGGAAGAAATGGAAGATGTACCAGCAGCTGTAGGTGAAGGAACTAAAGCCATGTAAATGATGGAGTAGATGGTAATCCTGCCAGCAAATCTCTTTTCTTCCCCTTGTAGCAAAACCAACAAAGTCAAGAAAAATACCACTGGTTTTTCTTGTTACAAAGAGAAAAACGTGAAGAAGGAAAAGTTTGAGAGAGAGAGAATGTTTCACTTAGTTGGGAAGTCAACTACCTTATCAACACATGGAACATTGATATATATCTTTAACCCAACAAGTGAAAGCCCAAATACACTCTTTTATTGGACTTATCCATGAAAATCCAATAGTATTTGTTATCACACAAGGCTAGCCCATACTATTAAACTCAATTAGTCAAAAGATTAGCTCATTTCCATAATCTAGAATAATTTGAGACTAATCATATCTTTAAACATCATAGATTGTCTAGTTAAGTGAGCAATATCTAGATTAACTAGATCACATTAGTCCATTTTGATAATTTAATCCAACATCCTCCACGTATCGATGTTCCAAAAGTACAAGCCAGATCTTTCACAAGTAGTAGATTGGTCAATGATTGATGTTTCAGATGATGTGACCTATGCAGTGCAGCCATTGCGAATTCTAGATCAGCGAGAGAAAGTCACAAGACTGAGTATCATCCCGTTGATTAGAGTATTGTGGCAACATCACAGAGTAGAGGAGTCAACGTGGGAGTCAGAGTCCGCAATGAAGGAGAAATATCCTTTCCTATTTGTGCCACTAGGTGCGTGTTGAAATTTCGAGGGCAAAATTTTTATTAGGGCGGGAGCATGTAAAATTCTGCTCCAGAAAAAAAAAAATAATATAGGAGGGATTACTAAGTAAAGGATTTAGAAAAAAAAGGTAAAAGAATGTTTAATATATATATATATATATATACACACACATAAGTTACTTATTTTTGTTAAAAAAAAAAGAAAAAACCTGAACTGAACGAGAAAAAAAAATGGTGGCATGAAGTTTATCTTCACCAGTTCACCCGTATTCTTCATTTTTGTAAAACAAAAGCTTTTGTCTCACCTCTCTTTCATCCTTCATCACAACAATACAACTTATTCCATCTGGATCAGCCAAGATTTAACCTTGAAGTTCTTTCATTTTTAAGATTCTCAAGGTAATTTCTGTTGGAAAAAATGGTAGTTAACCACTATTTGACCAATAATTAATTACAACTAATTGAGTATTAGTTAAATGTAATTTAGTGGGTTCTAATCTTCAATATGAAGATTAGATATTGGAGTTGAAAGTTATCCAAAACCATTTTTTGGTTGAATGAAAATTGACTCCAAAGTGGTCATGTTAGACAATATATGTTATGTGCAAAATTAAGAGAAATGTGAGAATCCCACATTAAAGAATTGTGATGTATGTGATGGGTTTATAAACCCAAGTGTTGGATGTAAGACTTGGGCCCAATGACACCCAAACTTTTGTAATGGGCTTGCGTGTCCGTGGCCCATCTGGACTTATCATTTTGCACCGGCCCACTACCTAGGTTCATTGTATGTGGACATGAGGACAATTCAAATTCAAAAATGTCCGTTACAATTTTTCTTAATTTCACTTTATTACGGGAATTTATTTGGCATCCCTAGTTTTAGGGTCGGTTTTAATGTTAGGCTCTATTATAAATAGAAGCATAATGTAAGAAGAGAAGACACTACGAAAATTGATTTTTCCTCTCTTCTTCTCCCTAGCCGAATTCCTTTCTGAGAGTGCTTTCAATTTTTGGTTCGAACGAGCCTGCCGGTATACCTGTGTCACCTACCGGTAGAAGGGAGTGTTGTATCTTGGGAGATGTTTGCCTGCTCTAGCGTTGACACCAGTGGCTGGGGCATTTCACCTTAAGGAGATTTGCGGTTCGCATACCTCACTTCAATCTCTTGGTTTCGTACCGATCAGAGTTTTTGGTAACTTCTTTTGTTCTTTTTGTTTCATGATATATGATATATATTGTTGATTGGATTTTATCTAATTATTGAGTTGTGCAATTTGTTTATGTTTTTTTATTTAAGCAATTGTATTAGCATGACATATGAATATAGATTCCAACAATTTCTTAGAAATTTTCTCTTTTATTGTTCTTGGATTCCTCTCTTTCTAACCCAACTTCTTTCTTGCTTTGTTGAAGATTCTTGCCACCAAAAACCCTCATCAAGTTTGATTTAGACATCAATATCTCAGTTCTTTCCATTATTTGGTAAGAATTCTTACTCATTTCAAGTGATTCAACAAGGTAGAAAATTCTAGGTTTTTTTTATGGATTTGGGAATTTCAAAAATTATGGGCATTTTCTTGTTCTAGTATTTTAGTTAGACTTAAATTGTGCTGACTTGTTAAGTTAAGTTGTGGGTTTTGAAAAAACAAAATGGGGATTTGTTCTCTTAGTAGAAATTGAAAAAACAAGAAGATTTTTCTTACCTTATAATAGTTAAAGTAAGGGTTGGTTTAACTTGGAAAGAGAATATGTGTGGAGACTGTGATAGATATTATTGATTAAGATGGTATAATGTTGAGTTTTAGTTTGGAATATGGGATTATGAAATTGGGATGTTAGAAGGTTTGCACTTATGGAATGAAATTGAGTTTATTTTTATTAAATAAGTTAGAGAATTAACTTGGAAGATACTTGCTTTGGTGATAGAGGTTGGGCATTGTCGACAAAGAGGTAGGGATACTCTTTTCCTTCCTTTGATAAACTTTCTTGTTCCTAAAAGCTTTGAACATTATCTTCTCGAATCTTCCGTATCTTATTCAATTTTATAAATTTATTTAGGCTACTCTTTGATTGTTCCAAGAGAGCCAAACCCGTTATATGATTCTTTGATGACCATTCCTTTAATTGATTTATTATATATGTATATGTGCATCAACCCTTGAATGTGTTAAGCTCAATTGACAAGTATTTGGATCTTCATGTGATGTGAAATATGTGACATAACATTTTAATGTGCATTTAGTGACATGATGGACCACCGGGCAAGGGCTCGGGTGTTTTCCATGTTTAGGAATGATGATTCGGGATTGAAGATTGTGATTTGGAATGGACTTGGAAATGAAATTTTCTAATGGAATTACACCTCTCCATGGATTTACTGTACATATCAATTTATGGTGCCGATGAATATGGAGAAGGGTACAGGTGTGGGAGCTATCCACGACCTTTACGGAGTCATGGGATGGATGTTCGGAGGTTCGGATGGGTGTACGAAGACGTTTTTCTACACATCATATTGCTGCATTTATTTCGTTCTCTCACATTTCTGCCTTTATTCGTTACTCTTACTTAATATTTCTACTGAGCATTCGACTCACCCTATTTATTCCTTTTCCTTTCATGTGAGCCATCTAATGTACGGGGCCTCCAGATCAGGATGACGACGCTTAATGTGGTGGCCTAACATAGTAGTCATCTTATAGTGTGTTTTAGGTTGTTTGTTTCATTATTTATGGTATGAGATTTGTTATTATGAGTAGTTGGATATAAATGTTGTTGTGGTTATTTTGGAAGAGTCAGGAGAGGACTCTGTGTGATCGGGGCTCCTGTGCGATATATATTATGTATGTGATTGTTGTGGAACCCCTGAGGGGCTTGCATTATGGAGGGTGTTTAGAGTTTGCTGGATTGGTTATAGACGTGTGTTTTTATATTTTGTGCAGGGTAACGTTCTTTAATTTATGGAGAGATTATGCCCAATTTTTTTGTTCGGGAATTATTTATTTGAGAATAAATATAACTTAAAATGTCGGGTTTTCCTTACTTTTCTCACGTTCCTCGAGTTGGGGCGTGACAGTACTTTGATGACGACCAGCACCCTGCAGTGTGAGTGAGAGACCCATGGATATAGGATCGTGATTGGGTATTATCTAGTTAGGACTTTCCATAGAATTTTTGCATTAACTCTACCATACTATTTGCTTCTGCATGATTTCAATTTGGTGTAACTATTTTGAAACACTATATAGACTTTGCGTATTAAATTCAAACTTTTAATTCAATAAACAAAGAACTTTGCATACTTAATATAGTTGTGGAGAGTTTAGTCATTCCGCAGACCTCCTGTCGGGATGGGGTGTTACAGCCTTATAGGTACTTTGCACAACAAAACTTGAGGTAGGCCCTAAAATGACAGCGCAAAGTTTATCCGACCAACTTAAATTTTAGCCAAATTGCCTATTTACATATACTACTTAACCAACATACAATGATGCGTCAAAGTCCACATAAAAATTCTTTGAAAGAAAATTCTTACGGTACTCAAAGGCTAGTAAATCACAATAGGCTTTTGATGAAATATACTTCTTGAAATGTTTGCTTAAGGAGTTGCAATGAAAATTATAACCCAAACTTAAAAGAAACATCGATTCGGGAAGGGAGGCATACCGAGCCCAGAGGTTCGCATATAGCTGAGCATCAATCTACAAAATGGTTTCCCTATGGTGCTACCCTGAAGTATGTATTTTGGTCCTCTAATTTTAAAGTCAACAGCCACATAAAAGTATGGTTAGAAATGAAAGTTTTGTTCTTTATTTCCACACACACTTTATAATGAAAACGTATGAAGGAAAATATTGACTAAACCTACATATTTCAAGTTCTGAAATTTTAAATTTCAACAAAATAGTTCATGATATCTTATTTAAAATCTGGAGGCAGAAGTTATAGGAATTGAACTCAAATTAATTGAAATTAAAATAATCAAAAAGTGGTTACCTCCCCGGATCGCCCTGAAGTATGTAATTTGGCCTCCAATTTCGCAAATCCCAAACAAAGTTACGGTTTGCAATAGATTAAACCCGCACGCTTCAAGTTACCGACCATATAATTCAGACTATCTAAAAGTAAAATCCTTCAATATACACATTAATAATATTGTCCACTTTACATTATCCGGTTCACTGTATATACTGAGCTCATATATGAATTATCCAATTCATATGGATATATTGGATCCACATGATTTTATTTTTCCTAAAACTGACAAGTGGGTTAGGCTCAACTCACCATGCCTTGACCGATGGAGGTGAACTTGTACTTATAAAGTATTTTTACAATCTTAAATATTTAGATGTGAGACTTTTACAGTAATATATAACTTTTGTTATCTGCCTTTTATACGTCCATCAATTTCCTTTAAAACCACTAATACATGAACTTCTACTCATAATATATAATATATGTTATAAATCCACACCTCATACACACCAACAATATTGTCTGATTTGAATCGTCCGATTCTTAAAAATACATCGAGCTCGCACGGTTTTGTTCCTCCTTAACCTAACTACTAAGGGTCGAAACCCATGAGTCAAAACCCAACTCACATGGGATAGGACACTACAAGAAACTGATGAATTACCGATGAAAAATTTTCCATTGGTAATTATCGATCGTTTAGCGACTCAAATGTTTTAAATAAGTTTACCAACGCAAATATTTTAACTAAGTTTACCGACGGTGAAAATCGCCAGTAAATTTTGGTGCCACAATGACGCAAATGTTCACCGTCGAGTTAACAACAAATTTGCGATGTTAATTACCGACCAATATTTTTATCTTTAATTTTTGTTGAAATATTTTTATTTTACCGACGAAAATATTCCGTCGATAAAAAAAGTTAGATTTAGTTAATTAATAATACGATACATTGCCGCGTGTTTAAATGTTACCGGCTGTAAACAATCGGTACAATTCGAAATAATACTCTGTTGTTCCCCTCTTTTCCTCTGTATTTTCTCTTAAAGCTGCTTTGCTGCGGTCCTCAAATCTAACCTGCTTTGCTTTGGTCCTTGAATCGGATCGTCGAATCAGATTATCTTGCTCAGGTCCTCAAATCAGGTTTTTGTCTCATCAATTTCTTATAATCTTATTGTGAAATCGAAAATTGTTGGTGTTGTGTTATTTTGTTGAAATTGTTTGCAAAATCGTATCCAAATCTGATCTTCTACATACCGATAAAATGCTTGGATGCTTTTTGTTGAGACCGTGCATGTGGTGTCACTTCAATTGAAATACCTCGAAGTCAGCCTACCCCATTTTGAATTCCCGTACATCGTCTTTGGCTTTAGTATAGCAGTGGAAACCCTAAAGGATTTTGTTTGGGTGAATTAGTTTTTTCGTTTTTTTTTGGTTGCTCCTCTGTTCACAAATTTTGGTCTTTTGGGTGGAGTTTATATGCATGCTAATGATTTTGTTTAGTTAATATATATGAATCGGACTTTTTTCTTCTGCATTTTGCTTGTCTTGGCACTTTTTGTTGTTCTGTGAGCTGCCAAGGGATCACAAGTGGGGGTTACTCAAGTCCCCATCCCTCGACCCCAAATTGGACTATTTTCTTCTGCATTATTGCATTTTGCTTGTCGCGGTGCTTTTTGTTGTTTTCGATGAAGGTTTTAGATTTTTATTACCGACGGCGTTGCCGGGTTTACGGACCGATGAAAATTTCCGTTGGCAAATTATCACCTACGAACCATTTGTCTAGGGGAAATTTTTGGTCAGAATTTTGCCGGTAAAATGTTTTACCGACAGAAATGCTTAATTTGTCTACTGACAATTAATAATTTTCTTGTAGTGGGAAAATGTCTTGTTACGTATTGAGATGCTTTTAACATTTATTAAGTACTCTTTAAGTCCCACATATTTGGATGTGGGACAACAATATAAATTCCAGTACCTCCAATACATTCTTTGATAACATTTTAAAATGTTGCGGATATTGAAATCATTGTCGTGCTTATCAAAATAACCACAATGAGCCCACAAAAAAATGACTTTTGGGACAAACTAATAATTAGCCAAATAATTTGGATTCAAGGTCATAAATATGACCACCATCCCAGCGAGGAAAAAACTTCACCTCCAGAAAAACATAAACTTTTATTTACTTCAGCTAAATGTGAGTGCTGGACTCAATCAAAGGCCTAAACAACTAAATTTAACAAAAGTTGTAAAATTCAAACTTTAATTTCATACACATATTCACATATCACATTCTTCTCTCTCTTTTTTTTTTCTTTAGATGCTGGCACTTTTGTTTTCTTTCAAACACACACGTTATTCCCTGTGCAAGCAAAAGCAGTCATCATTCCATTCTTGAAAATTCAATCAGTAGAGATACCAAAGAACAATAGATTCACATACAAAACCAATAGTATCAGAAAAAGAAATTAAGTGAGAGCACATGTTGATTATATTATAGATGAAGTTTGGTGATCAAAAAGGAAAATTATTTTTTTTGCCCTCCAATGACCTCCTGAATTCATAAATTATAGTATGAAAAACTCTAATTTCTCATTGAGTAACCTCGACAATCCTGCAACTTGAGGACTATCAAGCACTTGAAACTATTGGCAACAACCACAAGATCGGAGTGGGCAAAAGAGCAGCTGTTGAAACAATCAAGAAACAGAAAAGTAAACACCCGGCTACGGAGTCATTGGTTGAAGAGGAGTTGGGTGTCGATAGAGAGATCTCCAGGAGATTAACGGAGCATGTTCAAGGAGGAGTCATGATAAAGATTCTTGAAAGACTTGATTCTGATTGGCAGAAGTTGACAAACCTTCAAATAACTGTACAAGATTTGAAGAGAAAAGTGGAGATAACTGAGAAGAGCAAAGAGGGTAAGGGTGTTGAATTTGATAATGTGAAAGAGCAGCTTGAAAATCTTCAGCTTTAATTATTGAATTACTGACATCAATTTTGCGGGCTCACAGTTATTTTCCAATGTGATATGAGAGTCGAAATCGTTGTAAATCTAGGCTGATTTTTGTGGGAGAGAGTTCTGTATGTTAATTACTCAATGCAATTAGAGCACCCAACTCTTGTAATTTTCTTTTAGATATTCTAATGCAGCACTTCCGGTCTGGAAGGATTGGTTTCTTTCTTTGCTATTTTGTATCGATGGGCTAATTTAATTCTTTTTGGGGTTGTGCTTGTTATAAAGCTTCCAATCGTGTTATCATTTTATTGAAATTCTATTGTGAAATTGAATAAGAACTTGTGAAAGTTCTGAACTACTCTTTTGTCTGTAACTCTGTTCTCCCAAGTCCCAAATAGTGTGATCTGTTTGATATTTAACAAGTGAATCTCAAACTTGAGATTTAATTGTTGAATTCCAGGCAACTTTGTGTGACCTGTCTTTGACTAGTGAGATGCCTGTTTCTAGCATTTCATGCCTCATAGATTTGTTCAAGAATCAAAGAGATAGGTATATGCATTTCTACAGATTTTTAAGGCAACCCAGAAAAGGAACCTGCCATGGTTAATAAGTCTAGAATAAACTCTGACACCCCAAATATGGTCCATTCTGAAGTTGATAACATCAATATGCTCTTGTTTTCGTAAGCCGGGTAGCGTAGCGTAGTGTTTGAATAATTTGTTACTGGTTTAAAATAACTTGTGACTACGAAATATAGATTATGTTTCAGTTCAGTCACCAAAAATTCGAACTTTTTAAATTATGTTTTTCTATGTTGAGGAGTCAATTGATTGTTAATTGCAAAAAGATGCTAGTGTGGACTAACCGTGTCACATGGATAATATTTTTTTGAAGCCATACACATGTTGTTGTTATATTAATAGCTTGCCTCTATAGATGTTCCAAATTAGTTTGCAGTTTCGTACGAAGAAATACGCCAGCATATTTTAACAGCAATGAGCCAGAGTCGACATTTTTCTTTATTTGAATCATGTTAGAAAATTTGAACAAAAAATAGACACCAAAAAAAAGTTCACATCAACAATATCGTTACCAAAATTGCCAGGTCAAAATGTCCACATTAGCAATATCGTCGCACGTTAGCTCCGATCATTGGAAAATTGGACAGGAGTGACCCAATTGCTTACAATTCAAACATTTCTTGATGAAAATTGAAGTTTTTCTGATGAGTGACCAAATTACAATTTAATGTATCTTTCAATGGGTTATTTGTACTTTTCCCCAAATTAAGTCAATACAGAAATGGCCGCAACCCAACTTCATATATATGGTCCACAAGTCCTCCAAACATGCTCTTAAGCTTTTCTCCAGAAAAATAATAAGATCATCATATCCTACGCATTGGCATATTTACAATAAAATTCAGTAAGAAAATGGGTTTCAAGGTCATAAAGTAGTTATTTCTGCATTAAAATAAAAAAGGATATATATATATCTATTAAAATCTATAAACTTGGTGGTTTTCTCGGCCATATACGGCGAGTCCACGTGCGAAATCATACTCGCTCGTTTGTTGCTTTTTTTAAGGACAACTACTTCAGCAAAACGACGCCGTATCATACCCCACTCCAGCAAAACGACTTCGCATCCTACACCCGTGCCTCACTTCTTCTCATCAGACACGCAAATTCTCAAACACGCAAATGTCTTGTCACGCTGCCTTACCGAGTTCAGAAGCCCCATCCTTCCAGACTCCACGGTTCTGCTGCTGCACTTCTTCGTTCTGTACTTCTTTTGGGGTTTTCATATAAGCCAAATTGGTTCTGCACTTCTTCGTTCTGCACTTCTTTTGGGGTTTTCATATAAGCCAAATTGGTTCTGCACTTCTTCGTTCTGCACTTCTTTTGGGTTTGATTTACCCAACTCCGAAACCCTATCCTTCCGGAGTCCATGGTTCTGCACTTATTGCCAGGTTTTTCGATTGGGGTTTTCATATATCTATCTATTAATCTATCTATCTATTAATAAAATCTATAAACTTGGTGGTTTTCTCGGCCATATACGGCGAGTCCACGTGCGAAATCATACTCGCGCGTTTGTTGCTTTTTTTAAGGACAACTACTTCAGCAAAACGACGCCGTATCATACCCCACTCCAGCAAAACGACTTCGCATCCTACACCTGTGCCTCAATTCTTCTCATCAGACACGCAAATTCTCAAACACGCAAATGTCTTGTCACGCTGCCTTACCGAGTTCAGAAGCCCCATCCTTCCAGACTCCACGGTTCTGCTGCTGCACTTCTACGTTCTGTACTTCTTTTGGGGTTTTCATATAAGCCAAATTGGTTCTGCACTTCTTCGTTCTGCACTTCTTTTGGGGTTTTCATATAAGCCAAATTGGTTCTGCACTTCTTTTGGGTCTGATTTACCCAACTCCGAAACCCTATCCTTCCGGAGTCCATGGTTCTGCACTTATTGCCAGGTTTTTTGATTGGGGTTTTCATATAAGTCTACTGTTCAGCCATTCAGAGATGAGGTTGGTGCAAATTTTTTCGATTGCAGATTTTATATAATTGGGAGCCGGAGGAGGTATTCAGTTTTTTGTCACAACTTCGATTCGTTTTCTTCTTCGGTGTGTTTTCAGTCTGCTCCTTCTGCCAACTGCCCCAAGAGATGAGGTTGGTGCCAAGTTGTTCGATTCTTTTTCTATATCCATTCCTTTCTGAGCATTTGGTTGGGTTCATTGGTTTTACTGTTTCTTTTTTGGTTCTCTTGCTACATATGGGGAATGATGTGTTTTTTTATTTGTGGTCTTTCATTTGTGTTGTTTGTTGATTCGTGCAATTTTGGTTTTCTTTTCTTCACTGCTCTACGATTCTCTCGAGGTGTCTTATTTTTGCGCTTGCATTGTTGGGATCCATACTAGGTCCCTGATAATGAATCAAAGTAGCGACTTGTGCAATTTTGGTTTTCTTTTCTTCACTGCTCTACGATTCTCTCGAGGTGTCTTATTTTTGCGCTTGCATTGTTGGGATCCATACTAGGTCCCTGATAATGAATCAAAGTAGCGACTTTTACTTATATTAAGAGCCACTCTCCTCTCTTTTTTTTATGAAAGTTTGTAAATGATGATTTTTTTTGGGATATGACTAAAGTCTATTTGCTTCTAAATGATTCATTGATGGGTTCTAGGCTTACAAAAAAGTAGAACAACAGTTAACACTACATTGTCAAATGTTAGCCCCACAAACTTGCATTGATAATGAGGATGATAATGGAATGGACAGAGATACTAAATTTTTTTCAATGACATCATGTCACAGGTATCAAACCATGTTATCAAATTTTCCTAAATTTCATATTTTACCGTGATTAATCATAACCATGAATTTCATACGTTAGCTTGAGTAATTATAACCATAGAACTTGCAGATAACTTCATATTTGGGTTAGTATTTTGACAACATTTAAGGATTGCAAGCTGAGCCCCTATCGAAGTTCCATAATCCCAAGAAGTAGTTGATGCATGACAAAAGGTCCAACATTTGAAGTTAGTAGTCCACAATTTATCGATCCTATTGGCACTGCGAATTTGCTAGCAGTACGAGCTCAACTTGACTTAGCCGTCATAAGGTTGGTTAAAGAAGGTAGGATACAATCCTAAAACTTACCTTGATTTGGTGAAAATCCTGGATTAATTTTTTTGCATATATGGAACATGGAAACTCCAACTAGGAGACTGTTTTATGTGCTTTGCTCTTATGTACTGGCAGTGATGTGAATTTTATTGTTTTTATGTTGTTTTAGCGTGTCTAACTTCCTTTTCATCCATGCATCTAATTTGTTTGATGGGTAACTCCTCTCTTACTTGGGCTATAGGTTGGCCTTTTTTTAGCGATTGTTTACCATGACATGTTTGCTTTAACTGTTATTCCTTTTCAATGTTCATAGGAAGAGCTTCTTTGGTTGCCTCTGCTGAAAAGGATTGGAGAACTCCAGGTTTGTACAGTGTATGGATGTATACTACATTAATGGTTTTCATAAAGAATATAGATAAAATATCTAACAAAATATTTAACTTGATCTTCATTTCAGAGTAATTAAGTAAGAAATTCACTCCACCTGATATGCCATCCTTCTGAATCCAAGGTCTCAGCAGTAGCTATGTAACCTAAATTAAGAACCGAGACATGAACCCCATAATTCTCAGAACGCACCCAAGGTCTCAGCACTATTTGCTTGAAGTATTTGATTTTTAAGCTTCCATCACTACCCTCCCGATTCAAGATTACTTTTACACAAATTCAGGGACATTATTTTGGATTTTAAAAATTTTGTAGTTAATTTTTGTACTTTTGCGACGAAGATGGGCCTTGGTTGTTTTTTTGGGTTCGTTTTTGTTATTCATGTTTTCGATGGTTTTGATTGTCTATGACTCAGGTATTTTTGGATTGCACATGGGTGTTAGGCGTAGTTAAGAATTGAAGTTCAATTACGTATGTATTGGCCACCCGGAAAAAAAAATTATAACTTCGACCGCATCCTAACTCCGCTTACTCATTCTTTTTTGTTTTGCAGAGGAAATTCCAGTGTTGATAGCGGTGGCGTGTTGGAGGGACTTCATAGTTCAAGGTTTTGGATCTTTCTTATCGTGATGTTCCTTTTTCCGCTTTCAATCTTGATTTTAGACGATTGTGTAAAAGGATCTTTCTTATTTGGGTGTGCCTTTTTTCTCCCCGTCCTATGTTTTGATTCCCATGTACATGTTATTTCAGTCAATTCTTCTCTAATGTAGTTAAATTTTTGAATCA
Organism: Euonymus europaeus; assembly: GCA_963580455.1. NCBI lineage: Eukaryota > Viridiplantae > Streptophyta > Magnoliopsida > Celastrales > Celastraceae > Euonymus > Euonymus europaeus. The sequence continues at coordinate 7,425,410 of OY756961.1, read as the reverse complement.
ATTACAACAGAGAGGTTGGAGCATGTGCATTTTATGATTTTAATGGATTACAGAAAGATTCGTTGTCTGCGGATAGGTAGAAGACTGGGATTCTAACCAAGTTATTATCTGCAATAGATAATTCCCTGACTACCACTATATGTTTTTTGCAAGTTCAGGCCTTCTTTGTACATGACTCAATTGAAGAGGTATTAAGTCCACGCCTGTTTGTAATTCGCATATCAGTTTGCATAGTTTATAATTTATGACATTTCCTCATGTCCTTGACTGTAATCTCATCCTTCATAATTAATTTATTCAGCACTTAATCCAAACACAACTGATAAGAATTTTATTTGTTTAGGTGTCAAATAGCTGTCCACCAAGAATGCTATGGCGCAATCAAAGTTCAAGAATTTACTTCTTGGCTCTGTATAGCATATGAAACATTTGAAGTTGTCCATAATTGAAAAACTTTGCTATACCCGATTTTCAGATGGTATTGATGAAACTCTGCTATACCCAATTTTTTCGCACATCAACTTTATTTTTATTGCCCTGAATTTTCCACTTGGTACTATTCCCTTTTTTGATCAAGTGAGATACTGTAGAAAAGAAAAGCTTGCTTTCTTCGAAAGATCAATAGTTTCATCAATTTGTTGAAATTTTAATCAAAAGGCCCTTTTGGATCTTGCAGGTGTTTGTCAATCAAGGATTTTGATCAATTTAGCAGATATATGCCAGCACATTTCCTGAAATATTTGCAGTTCTATGCAGATGAGTCAAGTAACTGCTTGAGCTGAGAACTTTTTTTTCATTTTCTGAAGTGCCTTATTTTTGTGTACTTATATTTTTTTTTATCTTTCGTTGATTGCAGAGTGTGGCAAGTATGAGTCAAATAGACTTAGAGCATCCGACTCAGAGCTATAATCTTTGAAGGTCCACCGGTGTGTCTTTTACCCTTAGATATGCTACTCTGAAAAGTCAAACTTTTAAGCTTTGATTTCAGTTGAAGCAAATATGGAATTGTTTCTCCAGAAAATCATGTCTGTAATTAATAAGGTAACTGTTCCTCCTTAAGGGTGACTGCAGCCATGCACATATTTTTGGAAAGTGAGCATTTACTCTATTCAGGTCCTACTACTCTCTTTCGAACACTGTTATTTTTTACTGAAAAATATGAATGCAATCTTTATAACCGTATTTTTTTTACACAACATCACACCTTATAATATATACTAAGTTCCTAAATAGAGTTGTAGCTGGCCAAACGAATGTCTTCCAGGTTAGTTAAGATATTTTTTATTTAATTTTCTGTTTGATGACATGATTTCGATGCCACTATAATGGTCTTTGGATGAGAATTTGTTAAATGTATATTAAGAAAGTAAAACAAATATATATGGTTGTTCTTATTTATGACTGATGGACTTTAAATTCTTTTTAACACTGCTTCATTATTTGGCATTAAGATGCTTTTGTGAATTATGTGATTGATATAACTTAAATTATGTGATCTTGATATACCTTGCATAAGTGCAGAGTAAGTAGAGTTTGATATTTGAAAACTTTAAGCATGCTTCTCATTTGCAATAGAATGTATAGCTAATTATGTGGGAAAGCATAAAACTAATAAATAGTGAGTGTCATGCTGTTGTCAATGGGTCTTAAATCTTAATAACTTTCATTTGTAGCGGAACTCCATTTAAATTATTTCTTCCAGTTTATTCTTTCCAATCTGTTTTTTTTCCATGGATCAGCTCTTCTTTCTTACCTAATCATTGCCCTGTCATTCAGGGTTTCAATGATCGGTATGCAGATAGTAGCTGTATACGAGTCACTGCAAAAATTACAGGATTCATTCTACTTTTCAAATTTTATCATGATATAGAGTGGTTGTATTGTTAGTGGGAGCTGTTGATATGGGTGACCCAATGAGATGAAACTATGCTAATTGTGGTTCTTATCCTTAAATTACAATTTCTTTGTTTGTAGATTACTTTTCTAGGCATCTTTGATCTCATTTTGTCCATGCAGCATATTTACATAGCCTCATAAAGTTGTAACAATTTCATAAAGTTGGGTTACAAGAACGAGAAAAAAGAAAAGTACTTATAATTATTTATGTTTGACTTTTTATGACACTAACTGAACTTCTCTAAATGGGATGGAAAGAGATAGATGGGGCTGAGAGCACAAGCAAAGTTAACTAGATTTGTTTTTTTGCCTCTTCTTTCTCTATTAGAGGATTTCCTATTTCTACAGTGATTGTGAAATTTATGTTGTTTATATGGTAATTGATATTTGCAATTGTAGGTGAGATGAAAAGGGATTGATATTTGTGCTGCTTTCTTTGGGCTCCATGTAAATTAAGGCTAGCAAGGGATGAATTGGTGTTTTCTGCATAGTTAGTCTTTGATTATGTTTTGTTCGACGCCTGATTTTAACTGGGTGAAATTAGGGTCATTCTTCTCTGTTTCTGTTTTTCTTTTTAAAGCTCTAACTCACTTTAATGGGCTCTTTTCGTTCCTATAGTGTGGCCGTGTGGGACTGCAAATGGGAAAGAAAGAAATTAATTAACTTTTGTTCCATGGAATGTTGATTTCTATTGGAAATCTTTGAATTTATGAGTCATCATTGACCATTAGTTCCATTAATCTTTGAATTTATTGGTTTGGCAGTGTTGTTCCTATTATTTTGTATTTCACTTTTTTATCAACTATGGGGTAGCAAGTTTATGCTTAGCTATTTTTCTTCTATTTCCAGGATTGGCTTTGAATTTCTTTGGTGTGCTATACATATTTCGGTAGATACTTACTCCACAAGGTATAGATATAAGTCAGCATAACCTCCTTTGCTGCAATTAATTACTGTATTAACATGACAAATACACTGCGCGTTTTTCCAACCTCATAGTCTTTCGTCCAACTGTGGTGGGTTTAGGGTAGAGATTTATTCATGATTCAGTAGAAATTTTTATTAGGAGATGATGTGGGAGAACAATCATCCTAAGCAAGACCAAAATCATGGCTCCTCCTAACTCAACTTCGATTTTCTTTCTCTGCTGTCCAAACCCAAGGTTTATTTTTGATTTCTTCTTTTTTAAAATCTTTGTATTTTACTCTTTATTTTTTTGCTGCAACCTTTCTCAGGAGGTCATCAAAAAGCGTCTTCAGCAAACTTTCATTTGCTGCAAAAGCTTGATGGGTTAATCTCTCTGGAAGAAACGGGAGGCGTTCCTGTCTTAACTTCTTCGCATGCACAAGTATTGCTTATTTTTTATGGAACAGATGCAATTGATATTTTCTTATTCGTTGTTTTCAGCTTCCTTTTCTTTCTCTTTAAAATTCTATTTGTTATCTATTCATGATTTGTATCAATCTCTGGTGTCACAGAAAACTCATTGAATCGAATGGGAAAGCTGATTATCCAAAAGTATAATAAAACCTCGAGAAAGGGAATAATTGAACGAGGGGAAGGGAGGAATATAGGTTTGCATGGAGGAGCATCAATACCACTCACGAAGAAGCAAAGCTGATTATCAAACCCAAATGAGCCATAACAGGCACGAAATGAACAGCCATAAACAAACCCAGAACATGACGGGAGAACACGAAAAAAAAACCAGAGAGAAGGATGAAACAATTGCCAGAGAAATCGAAAAAGCACAAGAATGATCGAACTGAGAAGCTAACCTCTAAAATGAACATTGTGTCTTCCTAAAGGTATGTCTTTACTAAACAAATTATTTGTGATTTGTGTGGAACTGACGCTTAATTTAAATCTTGTCCCCACACTTTGATGGGTATTTGTTTTTAGGGAAAAGGAAAAACATTTTGCGCAGGTGGCGATCTTGCTGGTGTGGTTCAAGATATAACTAAAGGTATAGGTTTTTTAGTAAATGCATTCCTTTACTTGAATATTTCCATTTCTTATCGTTTGTTCTGTGAGTAGGCATCAACCATGAGTTTGATATTTGTAAGTTTTACTTGATTTTGGGGTTGAGAAATGTATGTTTGGGGTAGGTGGAAGAGGAAAATAATGTGCTTTCATTGTCTTGCTGCACTTTGTTTGAAGAAACATTGAGGCTCCATGGACCAAACATACAATTTAGACCTCTCAATGCCTAGATGGCCTTTCGAGTTTAGGCGCATAGGTGGAACAAGTCAAGATTTGACCAGGTTGTGATTTTCATTTTATAGGTGTCAATGAAGCTGATGCATAGGTGGAACAACTCAAGATTTGACCAGGTTGTGATTTTTCGTTTTATAGGTGACAACGAAGCTCTCAGCGCCCCCCCCCCCCCCCCCATGTGTTGGCAACCCATCAATCTGAAGGATCCTACCAGGTTCTTTGGTGTACCCTACCTTGGTGAATTTTTAATTTTTAGTGAGTCATTTGATGTAAATTATATAATTTTCTCACTTTGGCAGCCAGGAGTTGCTTGAGGCTGTGAAACGGGAGATGAATTTTAGTTTTGATCCTTCTAGGAATGCCACCATTTTTCGTCACCCAAGTTTGCGAGATTTTGAACTCCAGCATGAATGTGCTCTATCTATATCCTGATTTGATGGCCCTTTCTCTATTTTTTTCTCTGTTTTTTTTTACTATTTTTGTAATAAATGGAGACGATATCTATATGATTCCCAGGTGCCGTAGATGCAAATAAAGTTGAACTTGAAGAGTGTATAATTCAAAACTTAGCTGGTGCTACTATGGGTTGAAACACCACAGGAATAGGTCCTCAGCTCAAGGTCATCCAGATTTCTCGATGTTCTCAACTCATCCTAATGCACCTCCCATTCTTTCCTCTCCATCTCAGAGAGGAGAAGGTGAATCACTGCCCACAATTGCAGTGGTTACTCCATCCTCCCCCTCTTTAGTTGTGGGAACTGTATCTTCGCCACTGAATACATCATTACATGATTCTCAAGATGATCAGGGTTCTGATTCACCTTCTGGATCAACTATTTCTCCTGCCAATCAACATGGAAATTCTTTGAACGATAGGTGTTTATTAAGTTCCCATTTCTAATGTGCTGGATTACTCACATTTTTAGATTATCAAAAGTGTGCATGGGCTACACATCTGTTTTGTAATTCGTGCATTTTTTCCCCTGCGAGGTACCCCAGTCAGTCTTCTCCAAACAGTCGAGACAGAGTAGGGCCATCAGATTTCCAGTCATTATTTGAGTCTATAAAATCTCTGTTAAATGCAGTTTCAATTAGGTGGGGAATGGCAACGCTTTCATCTCATGATTTATTATTTGGTTTCTTAAATGTTCATCAATTCATGTATTTATTACGATTTACTTCAGCAGTTGTATCAAATTCAAAGCAAGTAATAGCTAAACGTGAGTATATATGTGGAGCATTATCGAACTATTGCAATTTTGGATTGCAGCATATAGGAGCTCGAGATCAGGTGTGTATGAAGGAGAAGCAGCATCACCTCATTTCTCTATCAGATGCATGACAAAAGTGGGTAGTGCTGTAGATGTGGGTTCACAATTCTACTCTGTCCACCCCAGATATAGTTCCTCGCATCAAGTTTAAGAGGCTCTATGAAACTGCTAAGAACATAACGCAGTTATGTTTTTGATAAAACTGCCAAGTACTATACATGTGTGTATGCATTCTACCTAATTCGTTCTTTTCAATATTTCATATGCATGTAATTACACTACATTTAGAGTTGTGCATTAGTTGGTTAATCATTTGAAAGTTTCTGCCCAAAAAAACTCGAGTGCTCTGGGGAGAAAATAATAATTATATTTCCTCGTGAATCATGTCAAAAACCAAATAGACATAGTTGTCGAGATAGATATTTAATCAGAATCATAATAAAGAATATAAGTAATGAGCTAGAAAACGTGTGTGCTTTCACTACATTTATTTGTCTTCTTAATGTCAGTTTTGGTTAAATAATCATCATTGCAGGCTTCTTACTTCTTATATAAAAAAAAAAGCAGATAATATTCAGATTAAAAAAAAAACAGGGGGAAAGGTAAACAAATGTGATTAAGATGATGAACATAATCAAATCTCCCTGTTATTTATAGATGTTCATGCGAAGGAATATCAACTTCCACCTTTTCAAAAGTGAAAAAAATAAACAAAAAGTTGATATTTCTTAAATTCATGCTTTAGCACTACAATGTAGGACTAAACACAGAAGATATACAAGCTAAGATTAGAAAACTTATCAGAAAAAATGACCTCTCTTTTTGGTTTTCTTGAGATGCATGCTAGGAGGGTTAATAAATACACTGTTTAGGAAGACTTGGGAGCTGGCAGTCTATTAACGATTAGAATCGATCAATTTTAGGCCACATTTGGCGATGCTGAGATAGAGTTGTGGGTGTTTCGTGTTGTTGCGTGATATGATGAGTTGAGGTGATTGATCGTAGATGCTTAAGAAGATGGAATACTACGACGAGCTTTGGTTGTGTCTATTAATAATAATGGGATTTCACCAGTATGTTCATTTTCTTTCTATAAATAATTCTCCACAGCTTGCTGAGAACAAAGAAATGAAGCAGTTGATCTCAACGAAAAGTATGGGGATGGAATCTGAAGCACCTATCATAGCCATGCTATCAGTGGAGTGTGAAAATGTTGGTTTAGCTGTAATAAGTAAAGCTGCCCTGATAAGAGGAATTAAAAACTTGATTTCCATTGCCTACTATAACGCTCTTGGTACTCTTTTATCCTCCTACCTTACGTTATCTTCTGCAGACGTTTAATTTTTCCATTAGAACACCCTATACCCTATAAATATGATTATTTTTGTGGGTAAAAATAATACAACCACGCGGTTATACTAAGAATTAATACACCTTATACCCTATAAATATTACCTCTTAAAACATGTACCCTCACCTTTTTACCCACAAAAGCCCATACATTAGAAGCCCAACTATAATATCAACGTATTAGACCATTAAGTATCATTTGAAAGAAAAATTAGTCACATAAAAAAATATTTCTCATCATCTAGACTACATAAGAAAATTTAATTTTCAACAAAATGAGAAATAACCTAGTAGCCATTCTAGGTAGCAATCGCAAACCCCACCTAAAAAACGAACTCAAAACCTATTCTCCAACTGGACAATGGAATAAATTTATCGAAATGGAAAATAAAACATGTTAACATCTATAAAATCAATACTAAAAATTGAGGACCCGAGGCAACGCTCGAGTACGTGCACATCATTAGTTCCAAATTCATCTCGACACGGCCACGCACTGCATGCCAAAACAACGTCGTCGTCAGTTGTTATTAGTTCGTTGTTTGCTTTTGTTGGTTTTCTTTTTGTCCATGTAGGAAATAGAATACATACACATGTATTAGTGTATGCAACAGAATACATGTTGAAGCTCAGATTACCGATCGAACGGTTTGATTCCACGTACTACAAGATAGATCATGGACTCCTTCACAGCACGAACACACCAACGACAATGATGTCACAAATACGCCTGGCTCGGGATCGCTACTAGAGTCCTCCCTTTCCACACCCTAAATTACCTCGATCACATTGGTGGAATATCGAATAATACAAGATAGATCATGGACTCCTTCACAGCACGAACACACCAACGACAATGATGTCACAAATACGCCTGGCTCGGGATCGCTACTAGAGTCCTCCCTTTCCACACCCTAAATTACCTCGATCACATTGGTGGAATATCGAATAATTGAGAGAGAGAGTTTTGGGAGTGATTTTCTGGTGTATCCTTCTATCACAAAAATGGATTGTTATCATATATTTACTATCCTTCTACGTTTGTCGTGTGCTGTTTTCAAGTTTTACAACAGCTAGAGAAGCAAGTCGACAACAGGAGGAAACTTGTGGAATAGAGAAGGTAGAAATGATTACTGAAATAAACTCATTCATTAAGGCGATTAAAACACGTTTATTTGCAATGAATGTAGTTACTCCTTTGAAATAGACTCATTCATTTGTGCTTTTAGTCAAACATAATTTTTTTATTTGGTTTGATAGATTCAGCTCCCGCTTGAAGATGCAGATGGAATTGAATCAACTATTGGTGGCAAGTTGGTATGTGGAACAAAATATAGTCGTAATATGTTTTTGTTTTATCATAAATTATTTATTTTTCTATATCTTACCGACTCCCAAAAGAGGTGGAATTGTTATCACGACTCGGAAAAACTGCTAAGCTCCTTCTTTAAATTTTTTAAGATAAACATTATTATCAGAAGATATATAACATAAACATCTACAATGCGATTGAAACATCTTATAGTTCCAATCTTCATATAATCAACATGACCTCCCACTCTAAAAAACAAACAACTAAAACCAAAAAATATAAAACCATAACAAAGACGCTATAATTAATATCTAAAAAAACCATAAAAAAGCTCAAAAACATCCCAACGCACACAATAAAAGTCACGATCACTCGCCCGCCGCAACGCGCGGGTTCATCCCTAGTTATATATATATATATAACCATTGTTATATTCAAGTTCAGTTCTAAAATAACAATAATACCTTAATATTGGAGTGTACGTCTGTATCCATATATATCACTTTGAAGAAGTTTGTTCTTGATCACACGGAACTCTGCTATGACATCACTGATGTTCATTCTATCCCTTGGGAATTCTGCAGAACAAGCAACTCCAACTCCAATTATTGAGATTAAACATTCTTCATGAATTTTGTAACTGGCCCCCATGCTTCTCCGAGTATGATTATTGTCTGCACTTGTGTCCCCTTCTACCATTTCTTGAACAAGTATTGGATCCATAATCTCAACCACTAGCTGAGACAAGCGAGATTTAGCAAGGTTATGAAGGTTCAAGCCATCTCTGAACATGTCATCTGTCGGCCTCTTCCCTGTGAACATCTCTAACAGGAGGATTCCATAGCTATAGACATCACCACTTGTTGATACCTCACTTCCCATGCCATATTCTGTATTTAACACATCATATATATCTCAAAAAATTTAACAAAGTTTCTGTTATGCAACGAAGACAAGAAAGATTTTTATACCTGGAGGAGCATAACCAACAGATCCTCTTATCCCAGCAGAGCTTGTTTGACTAGTAGACAAGTTATTGTTGGCTTCTTGAAGAAACTTGGATAACCCAAAATCACCAACATGTCCAATCATTTCATTGTCCAAAAGAACATTGCTTGGCTTGAGGTCACAGTGAACTATCCCAATTTGACAATGATGATGGAGATATTCCAATGCACAAGCGATGTCAATGGCAATATTTAGCCGGTGGAGAAAATTTAATTTCCTTGGAGACTCATTAGTTTCAAGTATTGGATGTAGCCACTCTTCTAGGCTCCCATTAACCATGAACTCATAGACAAGAGCCTTGAAATCATTACCACGATAATCAACTCCTGAACATGCAGTGAGTACTTTGACAAGATTCCGATGTCTGATACTCCTCAGTGCCTCACACTCAGCTATGAAACTCTTGGAAGCTCCACGACGGAGAAGGTTAAGCACCTTGACAGCAATTATTTGTCCGTCTTGATCAAGAATTCCTTTATAAACTGAGCCAAAACTACCCGCACCAATCAGATTAGTTGAGGAGAATCCATCAGTAGCTTTTAGAAGATCTCCATATGACACTTTCATAAGTTGATTCTCCGAGGAGCTCGAAGCGGTCATTTTTCTTTTCTTTCTTAGCCAACACAAATAAAAAATGGACAGAGCAATAGTTACTCCCAAAATGGCAGAAACAATACATATTAGCATCTTCAAGTTGCGGGTGAAGGTCCTGCTTTTGTGCTCTTTGAAATTGCATTTAGGTAGCTGTAATTCAGGTACACCCCCACAGAGTTTACTATTGTTCATGACTGAAACTGCACTTGCATTCTTCAAGGAACCTTCTATGGGGACCAGACCCTCAAAGTCATTGTAAGATAGATTTAAATATAGCAACTTAAAGCCTGCAAGGAATTCAGGAATTTTGCCAGAAAAATTGTTGCGAGAAAGATCCAAATATTGAATGCCTTTCAAGGAACTTAATGATGCAGGGATGGACCCTTCAAAGAAGTTGCCCTGCATCAATAGCATCTCCAATGAAACGCAGCTGCTAAGACTGCCGGGAATTTTTCCAGATAACTTGTTATCTGAGACATCCAAAATACCTAAATTTTCCAGCTTTCCAACTTCAGCTGGAAGAGCACCAATCAATTGGTTCTGAGATAAATCTAAAGCGATCGATAATGACGAAAGACTGAAAAGTTCAGGAGGAATGGTACCGCTAAAATTGTTTTGATTGAGAAACAATTCTTGCAAATTCTTGCATTTTGTTAAGCTTTGAGGGATGCTGCCATGCATATTGTTTCCATCCAGCCTAAGGTTACTTAAGTTTGTCAAATTCCCCAAAAAAGACGGAATTTTCCCTGAGATTCTGTTTCCATCCAAATACAAGACCACAAGCTTTTGAAGCTTTCCAATATCAAAAGGAATGTCACCTGAGAAATGGTTGTCCCAAGCCTCCAATCCCTCCAAGTTGATTAGATTCCCTATCCCAGCCGGAATGTTTCCAAATATTGGATTGCTATTTAGGGTCATGTAAAAGATCTCTCTTGAGTAATTGCCAATAGACTTGGGCAATTCTCCTCCGAGATTGTTATCGTTTATACCCAACAACCTCAATCTGGTAGCATTTGTCAAAGAGGAAAGGAAGCTTAAGTCATTGGTGCCCCCACTTCCAAGATGGTTGGTGGTAATGCTGAAATGCTTAAGCTTGTGCAGCTTTTCCATAGAAGGTACACTTCCGGTAAATTTGTTTCCTGTGATCTGAAATTGTACTAGATTTGAGGCATTTGATAATGAAAGAGGAATAGATCCGGAAAATTGATTAGAATGAATTGAAAACCATCGAAGATTTGGGATTGCAATGGCTAAGTTTGAGGGAAGAGTCCCATGAAGTTGGTTATTTCCCACGTCGAAAGTTGTGATAGAAGAGAGATTGAAGATTGAGGAAGGAATATTACCAGACAATCTATTTCCACCCAGAGATAAAATTGTAAGATTCTTCAATTTGCCTAAAGCATCAGGAATGGACCCTTCTAAATGATTTTCAGTAGCAAAAAAATACTGAAGAGCTGATAAGTTCCCAAGAGAAGAAGGTATAGTACCTGTCAGAGTATTGCTGTACATATAAAGAACTTTGAGTTTCAACAAGAAACCAAACTCCACAGGTATTGTTCCTACCAGCTTGTTGAAACCAAATCTAAGATCAACAAGGTTGGAGCAAGCAGATATGTTGGTAGGAATTCTTCCACCAAGTGAATTATTGTGAAGTTCCAAAATCTGTAATCTTCGCAACCTGCCAATCTCTGGAGGGATTTCAAGGCTGAAACTATTGTTAAAGAGCTTCAGTTCCCTTAGGAAGCTCAAGTTTCCAATGTATGGTGATATGGAACCCACAAGTTTTCTGGATGGCAGAGCTAACATAACGACCCTCTGGCGCCGGCGACTGCATCCAACGCCTTGCCATTGACAGAAATGTGTAGTCCTGTTCCATGAGTTCAAAACTCCCAAAGGGTCATCAGTAATTTTGGCCTTAAATTGAAGCAGAGCTAGTTGGTCTGTCTGATTCCCTCCAAGGCCATGGATAAGTAAGAGAAAGCAAGAGAGAAGAATAAAGAGAGCACAGACCAAGGAATGTGACCAGAATTTTCTCATTGAGTAGAAAAATGTTCACTCACCAAAAGTGAAGTACAAAGAATTGGAGAAGATTTCTAGTTGATCATCATTTGATATTTGATTGGCTTTTAAGTGGAAAAAGTGTTGACATGTCACCACAGATTTTCTCAAGAAAATTCGATTTTCTTTTGTAAATGATTGTCTGGTAATATTCAAGTCGGCTAAGCCAACGACTTTTAAGACAATTGCAATGATAAATTTTCTCATTTTTTTATTAAAATAAAATTTGAGTCTTATTCCTATTATATTAAAAATTAAATCACATGCTTATCCACATTAATAAAATACATATTTCAATACAATAACACCAGAAACATATAAATTTTTATACATTTTTTCTTTTTCATTTTAATCAAGTCAATCATTAATCATTCGTCCATTCGTTCATCCGTTCATGAACAAAAATGGGTCTACTAAATTACACATCTACACCAAAATCAATAACGAGTTCTATTTCTATCACAAAAAGTAAACTGGCCTCCACATAATAATAATTATCTATATATTGTAAAAAATATATACTATCTTACATTAGATGTTTAAGATGAAATAAAATATTTATCTAAAGTTATCATGATTTATACTTCAGAGTTCTTATCATATATTTGAACTTGCGGATATACTTAATAATTCACTAGCCTAGCTAATACTTTCTTGTTGAAGCATAAATATTCTAGCTTATTAAGCATGTTTAGAGCTTCTTAACCCTAAACATTTTGTATTTTCATACCATCATCCTCAGAATAATCTCATTTATCTTCTTGTCTAATTGCAACAAAGATTTTTTTATTTACTCAAGCATACATGACTTAAATATTAATATAGAGCATAGTTGACTTCTATACTACTTGCACCAATGATAACTAAGTCAAAATAATAATTTTTGTAATTACACCCTCTATTAAATTATAATCATTTTATAATAATAAAATTAATTTGATCCCAACAATGTCACTATAAAGAATTTTATTATATTTCAAAATCCGAAACACTAAAACTATCATAATGTGGAGGCTCATTTTGTCAAAAATGGAAGCTTGGCAATGGCACTGGTGGAAGCCAGAGAAGTCTTTGGTGGAGCCGAAAGCATGGCGCTCTCTTGTCTTCAGTGCTGTCAGTGCAGCTAAGACTGATTATTCCTTCTTATCCTTCTTCACATGCGTAAGACATTCACATTTTTTTTCCACGGTCGATGATTTGCGCTTTATTCCCCCATGACTCCCACCACACAAACTCGACAGTCGACAGTCTGCAACCGGCAATGCCCCATGGAAGACTTCTGGCTAGCTAATAAAAGCTAGGGGCGAGACACCTCTCTCTAAAAACTTGATGAAAGTATTGTTGACTTTTTTTGGCAAAGAAAAAAGTTGTTTTTCTTGAATTGGTGGTGCATACGCGGCTATTCGGCATCTTCTTTTTGAATATATATATATATATATATGAGAATTTTTAAGTGAGGGATCCTTCACGGATTTTTCCGTGCGTGCGGGATCCCTCTCCCACCACACATTTAGGTGTGGTGGCGGGGCCCACCACCACACCCAAGTGTGTGGTGAGGGAGGTATCCCGCACGGAAAAATTCGTTCGGATCCCTCATATGATAAGTGTTGTATATATATATGTGTGTGTGTATGTATATATACTTGTGTGTACTACAAGCATGCCCGCGTATTGTTTAAAAATGAGATAATCTGACATTGAACATTGTGTTATATGCGTCTTATAAATGTGTGATACTTTGATCCCATTCATAATGAGATTCTTTTACTATCTAGACATTTTATTTTGATTTGACGGACAACTTATTCATTGAAACTTAATAGAAATGTCAACATGTTTGTGATGAAACAATAAAGTACAAAGAACAATGCAAATAATAGATTTCACATCTTAGACCGAACATTAATGTAGCTTGAATGTCTCAATGTTAACGGTACATTCAAGTGTAAACCTTTTCCTCCTCCCCCAAATATTAAGGTCCACTCTCTATTCCAGTGATCTTGTCCGTTTGTGTTGTAACACCATGTAACATATATTTTATTATATGATATGATGTAGCTTTAATAATCTGCCTAAGATTTTTCCTGTGCTTTCGTAGCTCCTTCTTGTCCTCAGCTTATGTAGAAAAGAAAAAATGTCCCTTTTGGGTAGACAGTCGTTTCAAGTTTTCTTTCGTATTCAACAGTTATTTTGGACACTTTTGCGTTGTTGGTAATAAGGATCATAGCCACACCTCAACTTCTTCAAGGAGGGTGATTTACACAACCCAAAATAAAGTTACAGGGGAGAATGAATCGACTAGATCATATTGTGGTCGTTGGGGTGTTTAATTTCAAGATATCTTAGTTTATATAGTCCATCCCAGTATGGCTATTTGTATTGATACGACTGATTATGGATTTGATCTTAATAGATGATGTGTTACTTATTTAGACCTTGTATGTGTGACAATCGGAGGATTTGTTGGATGTTGTTGAAAAGTTTCTCAGATATCACGTTGATTAGTTCGTGAATATTGTTAATTTTGTTGTTTTGAATATCACTTTTCAAGATGCTGGTCACATGATTATTTGCCCAGCTGTCTTGCCTTAGTTTTTTTTTAGATTTTTTATTCTATATTGTGTGAAATACTAAATGGAGAGAAAAACATAGCCCAACCTTTATATGGTGGAAATATAGGTTAGTAGTTGTTCCCTCCACAGTCTAACTCTTACCCTTGATCTTATAACTTAAAGTTTGTACTCTTTTCTATGTAGAAATTTTAATCCAAAGACAAGATTAGGATTAAATTTCCTCAATTCGATTGTCGACAAATCGGTGACAATTTGAAGCCCATTTTAATGTTTACTTTCAATCTATCTGCTATAATCTGCAGCTCTGTAGCAGGGTGCTCACTGTTCCATTCCAGATGTGAACCACTTCCATTGAGCCCTAGGTTATGCAAATATCTTGATACTTGTTGACTTGACAATGGTTGTAAAGATAATGAAGATAACTCTGTAAAAAATATCCTTGGTGCCATTTAAACTGCTTTGTATGCCTTGTCTTTTGTGTCACATGGTATCATTTTGGTTGCCACTCTGAAATGAATTAGTTTTACTTCCCAGTTAGTATAAATAACACTCTTCATCATAGCCTTCATACAAGAAATACTCAAGGGTTTACTTATTAGGTTGCTCGAAGGGCTGGACTACATCGAATAGCTAGACAAAATGGCTGACTGATTCAATCACAGCAGAAAAGATCATTGCAGCTACGTGATGTGCCTTCCTCAAAGGCCGATAAGCGGCATTCCTCGACAACATTGGGTATAGTGATACCAAACTCACTGCTACCAAAATCTCACTCAATTGAATATCTAATGTCGGTTGAATTAACAGACTACCAAGTTCGAACAAATATTAGCTGATTTTGCATTTATCAATGGCCTTTGCCATGCTCTAGAAATTGTTGCCATGCTCTAGAAATTCTTTAATAGCTCAAAAAATACTTTCGTGTAAATTACCATGCACATTCAGTAATAGACTCAACTCAAAAAAAATATGATACATAAATATCACTAAGCAGAGTTGGTCCTAAGATAATTTACCAATGTCTTTTTCCACTGAAAGGTTTGATTACAACCAAACATGGCCATGTAACCTCTGAATGTAGAGCTTAGGACACTCACCCATCTTGCAAACAACGATCAAGCTACCTCAGCTCTCATTGCAGTGTCATGTCAATCTCGAGCGTAAAACTCACAAAAAAAAAAAAAAAAATCACTTCGGATAGTAATAAAAAATCTAGCTCTCAAAAAAGAAGACAACATAAGCTAGTATGAATAATCAATTCAAAGAATACTCTTGGGACTGGAGTTTGGTAACTGCTAGAGCTTGTTTGACTCTTGCAACACCTAAGCCAATATTGAGAAGAAAAGAGAAACAATCTTCTTGAATTTAAACACAACCTCACTAGTTTGGAGCCACCAGGCCAACTGGCCAACCCACTCCTCTCTCTAAGTTACTTGTTTGGTATGGAACTCTTGTAGTAATCCTGTAGAAGTGGCCATGAACAACTACCTAGGTTAGAGGTCTGAACGTATGTGCTTTTAAGCATCATTATATGAATTTGCATCCTCATAAGTTATCTTTTTTTTTTCTTTTTTTTTTGATAAATGAGATTAAATTTTATTAAGAATAATTTGAGATTGGTTAAATTTTAGGAGGTAAAAGGAGGGTGATTATAGCAAGACTTCTATGTGCATGAATCTATTGGCCAATCTCCATTAAAAAAGCACAACAGACTGCAAGTCAATAAGCATTTTCAACACAGATATTCATTTTCAAAATAAAACTCCCTTGCCTTTTCACATCAGGGTCCTCTAAATGAAGGTCCAATCTGTGAAATTCATGAAATTAATGCAAACCTTAAGCAACTCTGGCATGTACATACATTCACAAACTGCTTTTATCCAAGTTAAGAAACCATATGAAGATCCAGTGTTTGTTTCTGTTCACCATCAGGCCAGCAATAAACAAACAGATGCCTCCCATACAAACCATCTAATACATGTTGAAGGTTGAAACCACTCATGAAGGCTGCAAGCTTATCACGGTTTTGTGTCGAGCTTAGTACAAAAAATCGAAGCTTAACAGAGGATTGTTCCCAAAGATTCCAGGAAAAGGACTCATTTATACAAAGAAATCCCCCTTCCCTCACCAGCGTTTCCAAAGAAAATTACACAGAACGAAGCCCCACAGACGCAAAAAACTGAACGCCGAACACAAAACTCACTATTCGTCGACCGCTGAGAAAATGGTGGGGGGGCCAAAGAGCTGAAGGAATCAATTAATGCATACAATCTGCTTCTACAAATCTTTGTTCTCATCTGATAATGTGTATGTGAACTCCGCAGACATCTTCACGAAGTCTCATGCTTTAGAATGAGAACTTTAAACTTCAGTTTCATGGTTGAAAGAACAGAAAGAATGTGCATCAGAATGCTATACATATGAAAGACAACATCACATATATCAAGTATTATACATGCCATTTTTTTATGATTTCAAACTCATTTACTTTCAATAGATACAATTCACATCTTCAAGATTTAAAATTTTTGCTAAAGGCCCAAATGCATGGTATGGCATGACATGTAGGGCATGCAGTTAGGGGTTAAACGCAGCAGAATGTGTAAAAGGAGATCTGCATTTCTTATAAAAGCCAACTAATCGCTTTCCTTTTCCAAAAAAGCAAACAACCTCTGCCATTTCTCTCCAAATGATGAAAAATTAAAATTAATTTACCACTAAAAGAAGTTGTACAATATCTTCAACAACAGGGTACTACATGAAAAAAACTGAATACAAACTTCCAGTGTCATCAGACACATCCAATGTTGGTTTAAGTAAAGGTTGTCTTGCAGCTTCTCCAACTAACATGACACATATTTTGATTATTAAAGACCTAGGTACCCCACCTTCTATCCATTTCCTGAAGATATATCTATGCATGTGTATGCATCCATATATATAAATACAGATATATCTATTAGTAATAGATGCCATTACAACTACTTCTAGCGACAGTTTCTCCTGGCCGAATTCCAACTCATACTCTTCTCAAATCCCATCCTTACACACACATATACATATGGTTCACTTGGAGAACATATATGAGGAACCACTCATATACAAAATTAAGTTGATACACAGTATAAGCATAAAAACTTCAAACCAAGATCATTCATACTGGTCTCCTAAACAATGACGACAATTTGCTTAATTAATAACTTTGAATGCACCTTGAACTGACAGCAAAGGAAACAAATCCCTTGCTCCCCTCACAGTTTACTGCAATTAGGTAAGAATATCATCACAACCTATACACCTAAAAAATGACCTAGAAGCTATAACAAGGTGTGGAAACGACAATGTAATTGTAGCATTTTTGAAGCACAGGGAGTATCTCCCAGAATGCCTAAACCCTTACAGCAACTACATATTACCATAACATATGCTTTAGTCTATTCTAGCTACGTCTCTTCAACGAGGATAGTCGAAAATAAACAAAACATATCTGTAAAACTTATCAGGAACATGTAGTCTTTAAAAATATGTATGGTATGCCTAAAATAACCCCACGAGTCAGGTAATGACACGTGGCAACTCTTTCCAAACCGGAGATTAGTGTTTTAGCCTGAACAAGAATTTTCCATCCGGACCGATAGTAATGTGCCCGGCATGGGATATTGCCGCGGCCCGGATATCACTTGGGTTTGATGTAGTCGTACTTGGATGGCTATCCCACAACTTAGATACCAAAGCGGTCTATGCGCCCCAACACGAAGATTTCCCGGTTAGTCCTCCCAGTTGCACAAGACACAACGGCCTGGACACCTTGGTATTAACCGGTGTCCGTTCTATATTAGGAGACTGATTCCCAAGAAGTCTAACTCCGATAGGAAGGAGGAGTCCTAAAAGGATCGCTCCTCCGATAAACACGCTCAGCCAGAAGATAAGAGAATTTTACTTCACATAAAACTCGGATCAGTCAACTATAAAAGGGAGTCTCATTCTCAGGTAAAAGTTTAATCATAATTCGTTGTTCAAACTTACAGAAGAGCTCTAAATACCGGGACACTTCTACTAACTGAGTCCATATTGACTTGAGCGTCGGAGCGCCTACGCCTGAGGACAACCTCAAGCGGGTCTTTAGCTCACGTTTGTTCATATCTCTTTCAGGATAATCACTTGCAACAGCACGGACCTGACCAATTGATTGTCGTAAACGGTCATGACACCTTTTTGACGTCATCAATGTATTTTAAAATCAAAGTACCAACCTTTGATTTCAGTTAATGTTGCAGATTATAGTTGTTGAGAAAGCATTGCAGCACAGACAGTCACAAATCCAGCATTATTAATACTGAAACTAAAAACCAATAGATAAAAATAAAATGCATCGTCTTTCACCAAAAAACACTTAAATTTCTATAAAAAAAAAAAACTTAAAGTAACCAAAATCAACTTGCTGCTGAGCAAAAAATTTATATTGAATACATTTGAAAAATCAGGAGTGGCTTTAAAAATCAGGAGTAGCTGTAAAAATGTAGTGTTTGTATAAAAGATTATTTTTGGTCGATATTTCCTGCAAATTCAGGAATGAAAAATCATGTAAGAAAAACAAAACAACGAAATTGTGTAAGTGAATTGGGAATGAACAAAGACAATAGGCACACAATAGCTTACTTAATTGACAATTTGGAGATGATCCATCTAATCTACTTGCTTCTTTTTGCATGTCAACCTACATGTGAGCCATTTCTCACCTTTTGCCGATTGTGGTATTATGGTATACTATATACCTGAGAGGCATGCTATGAGAGCAAAATCTGAAAACACATGAAAGCACCCAGAAAATAATAAATTGAAATAAGCATCATAAGAATTGTGAAAATCCATAATTTAAGAAGCTAATGAAGTCGATAGAAAAGATGATAGAACCCAAGAAATTACCTAAGAGAGGAGTAATTCTTGAAATAATTTCAAAATGCAGGTTTTGAAAGACAATGAAAAACCCAAGTAACCACCCAAAACTCAATATATAAGCCTTAGCTATAACCTCCTTAGTTCTAAAAAAACTAATGAAATCATCATAAAGTATAATAGAAACCAAAGAAATCGCCTAAAATACACACACAAAAATACTCAGACTGCCCACAGACACAGACACCTATCATCGTCATCATCATGACGATTTTCTAGAACTAATTTTCCCTTAACCTCCCAAAATATCCTGCATAAATCCGTTGAATGCCCTTGTCCTCCCAGTTAGAAATTAGAGAATGGTATAGCAAAAAAAAAATTGAAAATTCTCATGATATTCTTAAATTTGAGGCACCAGAATATATGCCCACTTTCCCACTAATTCTAGATGTTCTTAGGCAGTAACGAAATCAATGGGACTAAATATACAAATTACAAACTGATAACAAAAGCTGATCATATCTCCAAGAAACCATCAATATATAAATCGCAAGCATAGTATTTTATGAACACAAAGCCAAAACTACACGATGACTCGCAATAAGGTGAAGAATGAATGCAAAGTTAAAATCGGATCAAGACAAAAGGAGAGCCATACCAAGGTTAGAGTAAGCGTCGACGATTTAAAGAGGAATAATCATCGTACCTTGAGATTTTCTTATAACATGTAAGATTGCAGAGTAATTTATAAATATGGTCTGTCATTTTCTCTTTTTTTTCAACTAGGATGCAATTAATTTCTCCATTTCAAGATTAAGTATCAAGCTATTCTGTGAAATTGTCAAATTTTTAGTAACATTAATTGGTCATGAACTAAACTCTAGTCTCAAACCTAAACCCGTAACACTACAGAAGATGTTTATGTTGTCTAGCAAACGCATTTCAAACCTATAATCAATGGCAACCTGAAAATATTTGTAAGTTCACAGGTATTAAATGACAGATACTTCAAAAGAACCTTCCATAACCAACCCTCAATGTTCAAATAATTTGCACCTCGAATGTTTTGAGAAAGGTAAGTTCTTCTGATAGTTCATAAAATCAAGAAGGTCAAGATTTCATTCCACTTTTTCTTTGATTTTAAGATCTATGCCTGTCGCATGCGCTCATTCGAAGCATCACAAAAGAATACGGTAAAAATAGTGGTTTACTTCTAAAAGTGAGGGTAAGTACTTCCAAAGTTCATTTCTGCTTTGATTTTAAGTACTCCTTCGATATGCACTCATCTCGTCTGCTTACAGAAATCAATGGCCTAGATTTAGGACAATGTAGTGGCCAAAATCAGGCTTGACCCACTTTTCATTCAAAGTCAATAATTAACCAAGCCAATTGCCAGGTCATCTTGGGATCTGCTTGAATCAAGCCCAGGTCCAAGACCTGGAACCCGATTAAGGAAGCTCATCATATTCAGAGATAGCCGACATAAGAAAAGATAAGAAAAGATCTAGCCCTCTGGTGGTGGCATCAGAAGCCAACCATGGTCCCTTACTTAGAGGTGGTGAAGAAGTTGAAGGAGTTTTTTACTGAGTTCTCGAACTCTCAAGTCCCTCGAACAAAAAACTGTCAAGTTGATGCACTGGAATGCACTACATCTAATCCCTTTTAAATGTCTACTTGTATTTTGTTACCTTATGTAATTACTTGATGAGTAATGAGAACCTTATGTTGAGTGTCGGAGGGTTCGCAACATTATGATGTTTTGTTCATGAACTCAGGTCTAACTTTAGATGTTTTCTTCTAAAAAGCCTAGCATCCCACTAGGGGACAAAGATAGGAAAAACTACTTAGAACACGTTCTTTAAGGTTCAGATCGCCTCTTATCATCTATGACATCTTGAGAGATCTACTAAAGACTTGATCGCCATTCAAACTTCAACAAAGGAGCTCCAAATTGCCTCTTGGCATCTTTGGCATCTTGGGTCTTCTATGAAATACTTGATCGCCATTCATATTCAAACAAGGAGATCGCAGCTCGCCTCAAGGCAACTCTTATAAACCCTGATCAAATAATGCTTCAAACTCACCTCTAAGGTAGTCAATGAAGTAACTCTGGCAACCTGGGTTTAGCCATTAAACCTGTTCACCTAAGATAATAAGCATCTTGCCTCTTAGCAGCTCAACTTTCTCTTCAAACTCATCTCTAAGGTAGTCAATGAAGGGAGGTTTGATCCACAACTAGCTTGTTCGTCTATTATTCAACAAGCAGCTCGCCTCTAGGCGGCCCAACTTTAATTTACGCAGTAGCTGAATGGACGGAAGTGTAAGGAATTAGTGCCTCACCAATTAGGATTTGGTGTAATCCAAGCACCAAGACTGTCATGCAACACCCCAACTTTTTTTATCTGCCTTTTATACGTCCATCAATTTCCTTTAAAGCCACCAATACACGAATATATATATATATATATATAGCTTTTCACTTGACTATAGGAGATCACAGTTGGACTCATATTGGACTCGAAAGTTGCTTCTTAACTCATTGGTTTTATTTCAAATTGTTAAAATATTGTTATATTTATATTATATTACAACATTAAAAGGAGTCTTAGAAGATTCAGAAAACAATATTGCAAAGTTTGATGTCTAAATGGCAGTTGGTTAGAATCTGAAAAGTAAATGTAGTTTGGTTTGCTAAAAGGCTTAGCATTTTTCCATTGATATGATTTAACCAGTTCATAGATAGCATCGCACCACCGAAACTATCATATCACAACTCCGAGAAGTCATGTTTGAAATTTCTTGCTATTGAAATTTTTCGGTCATTAGCTCTACTAATCTGGTTGTTTCAGGTCATCGATCACTTGGGAAACCAACCCTCATACCTCTGCATTTGACTGTTTCTTGGAATCATGACCAGGAAAATTATGCGAAATCCAGGCTGATTACGAATTCTTCATAAGGAAATTCAGGTGTTGAAATAATTAGAGAGCCCGAGGTTTATTTAAAGAAAATCAGTTTGTATCTTATTGGAATGCATATAAAGAGGACGATGAAGTTATAAACAGGTACGAGGACGATGTCCTCGTAATCTGTGTAGAGCACGAAATTCCCTTTCCGAAAAAAATATTATGGGCCCCGTAACTCCACCCTAGCTGAAAGTTATGGGCCTGGAAAGGCCACTGCCTCCTTGGACCTGATCGGACGCGTCTTCCGGGCTGCCTTCTCACACGATTGCTCCAGTTTAGCCATAAACGCCTCTACCACTTGTTGTACATCAATGGAACTTCGCGATCAGGAATTTCATTCGTGCAAAGTGAAAGTTCGTAATCAACTTAATAAAGCCAATTTTTTGAATGATTTCGTTTTGATTGGTTTGTTTAAAGTTTGATTTCAGTTGATGAGTTAGTTGCAGAGGGGTTTGCACAGCAGGAACAACCAGAGAATGGAGTTGATAGTGAAAGGGTGGAGTGCTCAATGATCAACGTCTTATCCCTCTTCTTTGGGTAACTTATGGATTCTAGTTTTCATGTATCTTCTCTTTCTTTGTTAATAAAACACTGGAAAATCGATTTAGTTCTCAGAAGCTATTGTCAGTTTTATGTATAATATAATCCTACTAATATTTTAATTAAATTATATACAAATTTTGGCTGCCAATTTGTTCTCTCAATACATTCAAAATAGTAAGTCAGGGTATGAGCAATAAAAAAAAAATTAGAATCTTAGACATTAATCCTTAGCCAAAAACATCTCACCAATACGTATCATACAAAGAGCGGATATACTACTAGTCAATATATATGTAAAATGAAGGTGTCACAAATGCAACACATGAAGCCACATAGGATTGAAGAGAGAAAAAAACTAATAATCATAATTAATAATTATATAAAAAATGCACAACCCATGTCCATTTAATATGAGTTTTGATATTCATTTTTACAAAAATGGCAAGATGCCACTTAAAATTCAAAAGTCATAGTATATACGTTAATAATTAAAATTAACACTACAAAAATTAATAATCGTAAGAGAAACCCGCTAATGTTCTCTTTGTTATTAAAAAATTGACAAGATGTCATGTGTAAGATTCAAGATACATAATATGTAAGTCAAAAATTAAAATTATTAAAAAATTAATAATTATATGAAAATTTGAAAATTCATTGTCATTCAATAGAAGAAACATCTTGATATTATTTTTTTTCTTTCTATATGAAAAATAAATAAATATATATATAAATAAATAGCTAAATACAATACGAAAGCTTGGAGAATGTTTATATGAGTTTTCATGATGATTGCTCAGCAAAAACCTTACCTGATAGCATTACATGTGTAAATTATTTTATGTTCATGGTTAATTTTTAAAAATGAAAATATAGATGCCATGTCATGACCTTTTGGTTTTGTATTGATTTCCATTATCAACTTATTGCAGTCACACAAATTTTGTTTCATAAAATTAAACCAACATCACATTAAATAGCAGAAAATTAGGACTTAATAAATATTTAAATACTGAAAACGTAAGTATAAAGTAATAACATCAGGCTCAGGCTCTCTCGCCAATCTATCCAAGTTTTCTTAATTTTCATGACCCATTGTATTATTTTCGAGAAAATATACAAAATCTTATATATAATAATTTGATGTGAGATCGATGTATAAAAAATTAAAAAATTGAAAAAAAATTATCGCGCGTAACGCGGGTACTGCTCTAGTTATACTAATAATCGAGGTCCACCAACCCCCGATAAACTTCCATTTTTTGAATGATCTTTTTATGGCAATTTGTTGGCGAAAACCTTTTCAGCACATTGGGTGAATCAGTTTAAATATATCACACCCCTTTCTGTGATTTCCCTCTGTCAAAAAAGGTGACGTTTCCGGGGATCTTGGGCGCTGGATTCTCTTTTTGATGATAGGGACTTCTGTCTATTTGTCAGTTTAGAGATTTTCTCTGCAGGTAACTTACGATGGCTCCTGATCAAATTCAGTGACCTCAAACTCTTGCTTTTCTCTGTATTTTGTTTTTGGGTGTCATTTTGTTTTAATTAATGGTTTTTTTGTGATTGAAATATGGATTTGCTTGGTTGGTCTTTTGATCAAAAAAATTCTTTGAGACAGGTGATGGAAGGGAATTCGTCACATGGACCTACGGATCCAGGTCTCACTCCCTATGGAGGCCTTGACTTCCGAGGGCTACACCCACATACAATCCAGCATCAGCAGCAGTTGTTCCATATCCAAGGTTCCGATCAACCTGTTTCAGTGACAGATTTTGGCATGAAAAGCTCAGTAAGAGATGAAAATGACCCGAGTCTTACTGAAGAGGATCAACATGATGTAAATAGAGAGCAATGGACGCGAGTGAAGTGGACAGATGAGATGGCGAGGCTTCTAATAAATGCTGTCTCTTATGCAAGTGAGGATGTGGGTTCAGATTCCAGTGGGATTAGAAGGAAATTTGCATTTGTTCAGAAAAAGGGTAAGTGGAAAGCAATCTCAAAGGTCTTGTCTGAAAGGGGTTTGAATGTTTCTCCTCAGCAGTGTGAGGATAAGTTCAACGACCTTAACAAAAGGTATAAGAAACTCAATAAGATTATTGGGAGAGGCATCACTTGTAAGGTGGTTGAGAACCCTGCACTTCTGGATTCGCTGAGTTTCTTGACAGAGAAAGATAAGAACAATGTCAGGAAAATATTAAGCTCAAGACAATTATTCTATCAACAGATGTGTTCTTTCCATAATGCGAACCGATTGCATTTGCCTCATGACCCAGAATTACGGAGTTCATTGCAGTTGGCTCTTATTGCAAGTAGACATGATCATGCAAGAAGGAACCAGCTTGATTATCCAGATGATGATGGTGATGGTGATGGTGATGAAGATGAAGATGATGATGACGAGGACTACTACGACGAGAATCATGATTCATATGTGGATACCAGAGGACTATATGGGAGCTCTAGAAAGCGGATGAGACCAGACCAGGGCGGCCAAGAAGATGTTCGTTTTGTGACTTCTTTGGATTTTCAGGATTGCGACAATGGCTCTTATTATTCTCGTCCACCTGCTGCACAGACTGACATGATCAAGGTCGATTCTTACTAAAACTTGATTATAAATTAGTTTTAAATAATTATAATACAAGACTACTTTTATAAAAATTAATAATAAAATAGGAAAATTAATAGTAATAGGTGTACTAGTAATTTTTATTTTATTTTTATATATGTTTAATTTTTTTATATATTCGAAAATTTATAATTATTATCTTTTGAGTATGTACGGGATAAATCTCAATGCATAAGTATGCATGTAGGGATTACAATAAATGATCCAGACACTGCCTGTAGAGTACCCAATTCATTTATAACACAAAAACTGATGTCGTAGGATTTGAAAACGGTTTTGGTTTCAATTTTTAAACTCATCAAGATTTGGGATCGATTTTAGATTTTAATGTCTTATTTAGGATATTCAAACTACGCAATAAATAGTTAGGTAAAGTATGCTTATCTTGAGGTTGAAAGGGTTAAAAAACATTTCATGATTATTCTTGAATGAGAACATCGATCTAAGTGAACAATGATTCTATCTCCGCTCATGCATCAACTATATATGCACTATAAATAGTGATTCTAAAGAGGAGTATTGATTTTGTTGTATACAAATTTTAGATTTTTTGTTTTAATACTTGATTAGGATTTCAGTTTCATATTTGGGAACATATTTGGGAACATATTAGAGTTCAAACTTATGAGTTTGGAAACTATTATTCGATCAATATAAAAAGTTAAAAAAAATTGAAAGTTAAATGATAAACGAGTATCTAGTAGTCGATGATTATGGAATGATTTTAATTTTTAAAATTTAAATAATTTTAAACGAATTTGAAACGTTTCTAGTATAAACTTACTTAAATGGAATCGTTTTTAATATTCTCTAATTGGAATGATATTTAATTTGTTGTCATCCTTCGCATAGTAATCCGCAAATATCGCAAGTCATGAAATTTCCATATATGGATCATGTAGAAATCAAATCCACAATCTATGTGTAATGATTCAAGGTATATATTTATTATTTTAAAAATATAATTGGGTGTTTTGCACACCGATAGAGGCTAATTATATTAATAATTATGGTCCACCAACCCCCAATTAATTTCCTTTTCTTTGGATTGGGGCGGGATCCAAGAACTCGTCCTATCCCGATCCCGCCCTGAGCCAATGGATAGAATGTAAGTTGCGGATTATGCAATCCAACAGTAAGAGAAGGGGGTTTTCACGCTGCCCATCAAAGGGCAGCCCACCAGCGCTGAGCATTAAGGGCGTGTCGCTGACGCGACTCTAACTCGAGCATCAAAGCATGTGACAGACATACTACTATTTCCACGTAAGGGCCACGCGCCTCAACTCACTGCGGAACCATATGCCCCGAGGGCTTGAAAGTGAGGATGAGCAGCTATGACAATTAAATCCAATAACCTATCACTTTCCCGACTCGACCCAGTGACCTCGGCACTCCCAGGACACTAAGGTTTGGGACAAGACAGTGACCACTGAGCCATTGGGGTTTATGGCAATTTGGTTGGGACCCACCTAAATCGTAAAAAACCTTTTTTTATCATATTGGGATGAATCAGTAAAAATCTCACTCCTTTCTCTGTGATCTTAGCATAAAATGAAATGCTTCTTGTTATCTTGGGTCTTGGATTCTAAGCTTGATTCTGTTTGGCTCCTCAATTTGGTGAGCTCAAAGCTTGGGTTTTGGTAATCTTTTCTCTCATTATTTTGTCTGTGGGTGTAAGTTTCTTTAATTAACGGTGGTGTTTTTATTGAAATATGGTTTTGTGTTTGTGAAATTGGATCTCAGAATTGAATAATACAAATGGGTTTATGTTTGGTTTCTTCTTCTGGTAATTGAAATTGCTCGTTTGGGCTTTTGATAATTGCCGAATGAACTGGTATGCTTTCAAAATTTAGAACTAAACCAAACGTACAAGTGATTTTGGTTAACGGATTGATGCCTACTCATCCTCTATTTGGTAAAAACTATGGATGAGGTTCGCAGTGGTTCGCGAATCCCTCCCAACATTTTCCAATGCTTTAAATCTGAATCTTTTATTTTGAATGAATAATTAGTGCTGTTCATCCTTTACTAAGGACATTATAATGATTTTTTTATAAACTCCTTTGGGCGTTACTAATTTTTCAAACAGATTTATACTCAGAAAACTCAACCCGTCCCAATTCAATCTCTCAATAAAATGTCAAGTATAGCTTAGAGGAATTTGGATTTGTGGGTTTGATTAAAATTTTTGTTTGAGACAGGCGATGGAAGGGAATTCGTCACAGGGACCTATGGTTCCAGGTCTCACTACCTATGGAGGCTTTGACTTGCAAGGATTGATGAGAGCCCCCCAGCATACAATCCAGCATCAGTATGATCAGTTGTTATATAGCCAAGGTTCTTCTCTCCATACGTCCATTCCAGTCACTATGGGAGCACCACATGCTTCTGATGAACCTGTTTCAGTGATAGATTTTAGCATGGGGGAGAGTGGAAAAAACACAGTAAGCTATGAAGATGATCCGCGTTTGACAGAAGAGGGCGCTAATGATCAAAATGGTGCAAATAGAGGGGAGAAGGGATGGCCATGTAAGCGTGTGAAGTGGACAGATGAGATGGTGAGGCTTCTAATAAATGCCGTCTCTTGTGGACATGAGGATGTGGCTTCAGGTTCCAAAGGTGGGTCTAGAAGGAAATTTGCATTTAATCAGAAAAAGGGTAAGTGGAAAGCAATCTCAAATACCATGTCTGAAAGGGGTTTTGAGGTTTTGCCTCAGCAGTGTGAGGATAAGTTCAATGAGCTTAACAAAAGGTACAAGAAACTTAATGAGAAGATTGGGAGAGGCACTGCTTGTCTGGTGGCAGAGAACCCGGCACTTTTGGAAGTAATAAGTTACTTAACAGAGAAAGAAAAGGATGTTGTCAGGAAAATTTTAAGCTCAAAACAATTGTTCTATGATGAGATGTGTTGTTTCCATACTGGGAAGCGATTGCATTTGCCTTATGAATGTATGTCATTGGAGCTGAAGCGCAAAGAAATGGAAGCTGCCTTGAACTAATGCTGATTTTGTTCATAAGTTCCTGTCTTTGGTAAGTTTTCCTTCTCTTTTCCTCTGTTTTTTTTTTTTTGAGTTTCTGGACAATTACTCATTTGACTGGATCTGGTTTCTGCCCTTCTTTTTCTCCTGGCCTGGGTTTTTGAAGGTCTTTAAGTTATGACAAATAGATCTGCTTTGTTTGAGCAATTACCTTTGAATATATTTGCAGTTGTACTTGTTTTAAAGTCTTTCAGGCATTGGAAATAAGAATTGTTTTTTTTTGTGTCATTTTGCAGAGGAACTGGACTGGAAATTAAGGAAATTTGGATGGTGGACATTGGATGCGATTGGACATGCATCTTTTCCATATTATATATGGGATGCTAATCAGTAGTAATTCTTTTTCTTTTTTTTTAATAATAATACCCAAGAAAGTTTCCATTGGGTATTTTTCTCTTACCAGCATGAATAGGCTTTTTGGCCATTGTCTTTCACATACTGAACTTCTTTGGACCTTGGACTCATCCAACATCAGACTTTGCAAATTTGAAATTTGAACTATGTTTGTTGCAAACTGACATGTCATGATTTTCTACAAGGCAGCCAATTAATTGAGATGAATTGTTTGTTCTAGTCGTGCTCAATTTGGACGATGTGATCAGGATGTCTCGGGTGAATCTGAACGTCATCCGATTCTTTTGTATGTGGTGTGTCCCGATCGATTGGGACAATCTGGTCGATCGGGGTGGCCAAATGCTAAAATTGCTGTAAGTCCTTAGTTTTATGTTTTTGCGTGCTGATATAGCGAGCTGTTCTCTTTTGATCTCCTTCACACTTGGTTGGGAAACAAATCATCAATTGGTGACAAGTAGATGGTACGGCTTTTATTTCATGGATCCATGATGGACCGAGAATAATGTTGTAGGGCGAGGGGCTGTCCAGGACCATGAACGTTGTATTGAGATTCATCCCTTCAGCACAGATTGGCAGAATGATCTTCCTAATAGTGTAAGACTGTTCTCCACCAAAACCAGCCAGTACTATTGGTCGTCTAATCATGATATGTGCTTCGTCTATCTCTATTAGCCGTAGACAACTCAGAAAGAGCACATTTGCCTAGCTTTCATTGTCAACAATAACACACTTTAAAAGTGCAATTTGCTATAAGGATGGAGATTATCAGCGCATCGTGATGTGGATTTAGGAGGCATGTGAAGATCAAAGGAGTTTGTAATGTTGCTGCTGGACCCCACTTAGGGTTTGAGCCTTTGAACATATATTGATCACAAGCATTTACAGTATTATCCCTCAATACATTTACAAATGAACCCTCAAATATACACAAAACATATAGCTAACATCCCCCTCAACCTGGGTGGGGTTGGCAACCACACACAGGTTGTTACGTAAAACAGTAAATTGATGAGCAGCAAGAGGCTTAATAAATATATCAGCGAGCTGAGACTCCATAGGAAGATAAGAAACAGTGAGAAAACCATGTCGAATCCAGTCACGAACAAAATGAATATCAACTTCGATATGCTTGGTACGAGCACGTTGAACCGGATTGGAGGCCATATAGGTAGCACTCACATTGTCACAATAAAGAACATGGGGTTGATACTGAGTAATATGAAGTTCACAAAGAAGTTGATAAAGTCACAGAGCAACAGCTGCGGCAGAGGCGAGAGCACGATACTCGGCCTCAACCATAGAACGAGAGAGAGTGGCTTGTTTCTTTGCGGACCAAGTAATAGGATGTCGACCAAGAAAGGAAGTGTAGCCGCTAACACTCCAACGGGTCTCAATACAGCCAACCCAGTCTACATTAGCATAAGTGGTAAGAGAGAATGAACCAGAAGAAGGTGCAATATAGAAAATGCCATGTGTGCTAGTACCACGAAGATACGAAGAATGCGTTGAACAGCTTGGAAATGAGGGACACAAGGAGCATGCATAAACTGAGATACCACACCAACTACATAGGACAAATCTGGTTGAGTGAAAGATAAATATTGAAGGCTGCCAACTAGAGTGTGATAGAAGGTGACATCATCAAAGAGAGGACCAGTAGTGGTTGTGAGCTTGACTTTGAGAGAAGACGGTGTGCCAACAGGTTTGCATTGAGCCATACCCGCACAATTAAGAAGATCATTAATGTATTTATGTTGACTCAAGAAGAGATCTGTAGAAGTGTTGTGGGCTTCAATGCCAAGGAAGTAGTGCAATTCTCCAAGATCAAACATGGCAAACTCTTGACTTAATTTGCGAATAAAATGAGTAATAGAGGCTAAGGAGTTGCTAGTGAAAATAATATCATCAACATATAAAAGGAGAATAAGATGCACACCAGCACAATAATAAATGAACATAGAAGCAACAGAACAATTCTGAGTAAATCCTTGAGCAAGCAAGAAAAAAGTAAACCGATGAAACCACGCGCGGGGAGCTTGCTTTAAGCCATAGAGGGCCTTACGAAGTTTTCAAACATAGTCTAGACACTCATAGTTGATAAAACCATGGGGCTGACACATATAAACATCCTCAGAGATAGTACCATGTAAAAAAGCATTTTTAACATCAAGTTGCCGAACAACCCAACCAAAGGAAATGGAAAGACTGAGAACTAATCAAATCATACTAGGTTTAACCACAGGGCTGAAAGTATCATGAAAATCAACACCATAATGTTGCTTGAAGCCTTGCGCCACCAAGCGAGCTTTATAACGAGCAAGAGTACCATCTGAGTGACACTCGAGTCGATAAATCCATTTGTTACCAATAACATTTTGAGAAGAAGAAGGAGGTACCAGGTCCCAAGTTTCATTGTTGCTTAATACATTATACTCATTTGCCATAGTAGCACACCATTCAGGAGACTTGGCAGTCGTGGTATAACTGTAGGTTCAAGAGATTCAGAGTTGAGATCACTGGACAAATTGAGAATATGCTTGGGTTTATGTATATCAGCCTTAGCACGTGTAACCATAGGATGCCCTGCACATGGAGAAGAAGAAGACAAATTAGGTAATGAAAATGTCTCTACCGATTGCGACACTGGGGAATGCACAAGAGAAAAAGGCAAAGAACAACTAGGCGAGGGAGAAGGAGTAGGAGAGGAGTGTATGGACAAAGAAGGAGAAGAGGAACTGGTAAAAGAAACATCTGAAAGAGAAATAGGAGGAGGGACGGGGGTGACAAGGACCCAGGAAGGATTAGAAAAGAGAGAGGAGTCAGAGGGAGATGTAGGGGAGGAAAGGGAGTTACGATAAGAGAAGACCTTGAGTGGTAAGATGATTATGAAATGTATGATTAAGATATTCCCCTCCCCTATCAACTTGGAAAAAGCATAAGTTGGCACGAAACAGATTCTTAATCATAGAATAAAATTCAAGAAATTTGGAAAACACATCAGATTTCATACGAATAAGATAGATCCAAGAGTACTTGGTATAATCATCCAAAAATAAAACATAGTAACGAAATCCAAAGATCGATACAATAGGAGACATCTATATATCACTATGAACTAATTGAAAAGGAAAAGTAGAAAAAGTTGATGAAGCTTGAAAGGGAAGCCAATGATGTTTGTCAAGCTGATATGCAAAGCACGAAAAGGGCCAAGGCATAGGAGAGGTGAAAGTAATGAGTTGTTGACGACGCAAAGAGTCAAGAATAGATGACAAGGAATGAGCAAGATGGTTGTGCTAGATAGTGGGGGAGGACGGGCTGGTGAGGAAGGCAAGTTGAGAAACCCCAATGGAACCACGAGAAGGCGAAAGAGGATAGAGAGGGCTAGGACTACTGCACTTGAAAATTGTTGCTTGGGTCATAGGTTCCTTCACAGGAAAACCAGAAGATGAGAACTCAACCAAACAGTTATTATCAGACCAAAATTGACAAACAGAAAGTAAGTTTTTATGAAGATGAGGAATAAATAAAATATTCCAATGAGAATGACCATTACCAACAATGTCTTGATCAAAATCAGTGTAAAGAACAGGATTAGAAAGGTTACTCGCCACATTAGTCATATGGGAAGCCGCTCCGATGTCAGGATACCAATTTTGATCAAGAGGCTGAGACGCTAGAGGGGGTGCATAGGAACCAACCAATGAAGAGGAAGGGGGAATCAGAGCAACAAGATAGGCACCAGTGCGATGTGGACAATAACGTTGAATGTGACTTAGTTGACCACAGTGATAACAGGTAACAGGTGGAGAACCCAGAATGCTAGGAGCAGACGATGGAGAACCCAGAGAGGAATCAAGAGGCCACAAAGAATGGGAAGACATGGAAGGATAGCCACGTGAAGGAGAACCATAACCTCCGGAAAAAGAAAAATCACCTTGACAAGGGAACCACCCACGACCACTGCGATGACCAGACCTACCACCACAAGAACGATAAGGGGAGAAACCAGTGTGAGCCGTCAAAGTAGTAGGAGCATAATCAGAATTAACAGGAGCAGCAGTAGTAGTGGTGAGAAAAGCCATGGAAGTGGGAGGAGATGCAGCTTGCTTAGCTAGTAAGCGAGCTTCATAACCCAGAAGAAGTGCTCAAAATTTTTGAAAGAATGTAATGTAGTGAGAAGGGGGTGGTGAGACTATCATACTCAAGAGGCAAGCCATCAATAAGTTTCAGAATAAATTGATGATTGGAGATTGGGGAACCAAGAGCAGAGAGAGAATCACAAATGGTCTTAGCTTGTTGGAGAAATTCAGTGATGGATTTATCCTTCTTGACCAACTGTTGAAACTACAGATAAAGTTGAGATTCACGGGCAGCATCTTGATCAAGAAAGAGAGACTCCAAGCGAAGCCATAAGTCATAGGTAGAAGGATCCCCAGTGGGTTCAAAAACTTGCTAAAGAACCTCAAAGGACACCATGGAGTTAATCCAAGTAATCATGAAAGTGTCCATTTGACACCAATATTCATAAACAGGGTTCAGAACAGAGGAAGAAGTGGAATCAAAGGAAAAAAAACTCAGGCGGAGAAGAATCAGAACGAAGAACATGATGACCAAGTTTGTAGGTTTTAAGAACATTGAGAAAGATGCTCTTCCAAATCAGATAATTACCAAGATCCAATTGAACTTTGATAAGAGAGCTAATATTACTAACATGTAAGGCAGGATGTAAAGAGAAAGAAGCAGAGGATGACTAAGAAGGAAGAGAGAGACCCACGAAAGAGAGAGGCAAGGAAGCAAGCGGAGTGGACAAGATAGAGCCAACAGAAGTGGAGTGAACCAAACCAATAGAAGAAGACATGGAGGCAAAAGTGAAGGAACTGTCAATAACAAAAGAAGACAACATCAGAGGAGAGGAACAGAAGGGACCACTATGGCTTCGATACCATAAAGATCAAAGGAATTTGTTATGTTGTGGTTGTACCCCACTAGGGTTTGAGCCTTTGAATATATATCAATCACAAGCATTTACAGTATTATCCCTCAATACATTTACAAATGAACACTCAGATTATGACGGTGAAATATACACAAAACATATAGCTAACAAGATGTTGCTTCGTCCTCAACAAAACTTATCATCTATTCTGGGAGGGATTAAATTGACCATAGGTTTGATTTTATAGCCTTCTGTTCGTTCCTCTTGGCAACTGAGTATGATATGTCACTTGTTGCAGAACCGTCAATGATGACTCTAATCATTGCCTTAGGTTGGAGTGTTGAGGTAGAGTCAGTTCCCTATTCTTGGCCATGGTCACTTTTCCTTTGTCGGATAATAAGACCATGAAGTGATCCCAATTGAGCAGTTCGACGACATCATAGCATAAGCCAAAATAATTCACTGTCATATGACCATGGTCTTTATGAAACTCACACATATTGATCCATCATGTTGATCACCTACTGATCTAATTTTGCCTGGCCATTGTACTTTGTTACCTAAACCTTTGAACACAGACACTAGTTCTGAGGGTTAACCTATGCTTAGTCGAATGTGAGCATTTGTGTGTGAGCTTATGTGATGGAGACAGTTTAATTTGATAATTTGCATGGGAAAGCACTATATAGGAGATTGGTGAATCCTTCATACTTTAGTTTATGAAATTTGAATTTCGTTGGTTCTTTGAGCTTCTTACCCCTTACGATTCTTGAAGTCTCTGTATTTTAAACTATCAACAACTCATTTATACTTGATAGATCTTTATGGGTTGGTTTGGATTTTTCATTGTGAGAATTTTCTCACTCCTAAATAGTCAAGATGTATTGTTGGGATCGAAGTCCACTTGTCTAGAAAACAAGAAACAATTTGTTTGGATACTCATTTTCATTTCAAGAGTTCACTGCTGCAACAGTCATTATATCCGACTCACCCACCAAAAGAATGAGCCATGCTTCCATTAGGAACATGGAAAAATTCAAGGTGGTCAAGTAGAAGAGCATCTTTTGTTGCTACCGTTTAAAATTGACGCCGATAAATGTTTCTGATTTTTCAATAGGGACAATAGGAGTTACACGTCCTACCATAGGAACTATTGTCCTAAGTAGGCACAACTCCTTTAGGAGCAGTCGCACAACAAGTTTGTTTCACCAACATGGATAATTTCACCACCTCTATTACAGATAGTGGATGTCTCAACAACTGCATAATAGATTCCATTTTTCCACACCACAAAAATCATGTTAAGATTGTTGGATATATTTTGCAGATATGCATAAATGAATATGAATTGTAATAAACAAATCTGAATCAACTAAACAACTGGAACAAAAAAATCTTATTAATTTGTGTAATAATTGAATTCACATTGAATTCACATTGAATTAACCTTGAAGTAACTTACATCACTAGGTAGAAAGGCAATGGAAGTAGCCTGAGATAACCTACTTTACTGTGCATAGAAACAAAAATATTAGCAAATATATTTTTCAGAACTAGCATAAATATAAATAAAAAATTCTATAAACAATTATACGAATAGATTTATATGATAGAGAGGTATAGCATGCATATAGTGTGGCAGTATACATAAATTAGAATGGTACAAATCAATGCAATTAAATAGATGCATATGAGGAGAATAATAAGGTATGTAGTTGTGAATCTCCTTAAGGTGGTTTTTTCTTTAGCCACCAATGTCAATGAGGTGGTTTTTTCTTTAGCGACACCTCCCAAGATACAATGCTACTTCACAATAGGTAGGCGATACTCCAATACCAACAGTACAATCGAACATAAATTATGAAAGCAGTCTCAGATTTTTTAGAGACACGAAAAAAGAGAAGAATAAAAAGTAGAGAAGACTATACAAATCGTGTTTTTTCTCTATCTGACCTGAGTTTCCAAGCTCTCTATTTATAGTAGAGCCCAATAACCAACTAACCAAGAAAATTAACAAATAATGACTGATTTTTGGGTGGGCTATTGATTGAAGTTTAGGCCTGATTTTTTCAAATATCCATGATAGGTAATGTCCTCATATATTGTGGGCATCACTCCCAAGAACTTTGAATTAGTGAAGATGTTAGTGGTAGGGATGGCAATTTGATCCGCCTCGCTACGAGCAGATTTTTCCCCTATCAGATACTTTGGCAAGCGTTTTTTTGTATGTGTTTTTGTGAGCCAAACCCATGCTCATAAGGAAAACCTCTCCCTCATACAAAAGCTTGGTTGCCTTTGGGCCCAAGTTCTCTTTCCAACACTTGGATATATAAATTCATCACACATGATTTCTTTCCAATGTGGGATCCTCACAATCTCACTTTAATGCACTTGAACATCATGCTTAGCATAATTATTTTGGAGTCAATGTCCATTCAACCAAAACATAATTTTGGATCACTTCTAACTCCAAATTATTCTCTTCATATTCATGCAATAACATGTATTGATTTGTCATTGAATTTTGGTCAATTAACAATTGACCTACATATTTTCCAGCCACAAATATCTCATGTTGTTCATTCTTCCCTTATTTATAGACCCTTTACCCATATATATACATACATATATATATATATATATATGTTTGTATATATGTATATATAGTGTGCATGTCATGAGAGGAAGGAATTGGATATGAGAGTATATGAAACTTTTAGTGTTGAATGACACTATAGAGAAATTTACATTAGTCTAAGGGGTCGTTTGGTATGTAGAATGGTTTGAGTGGAAGTAGAAGTGGAAATGAAAGTGAGAATGAGATTTTGATTCTCACGTTTGGTATGTATAAAAATTAGGAATGAAAATGAGAATCAAATATGTGTTTTGTCTATTATATCCTTTATAATTATGTATAATCAACAAATTTCATTTTACCATTTCCAATTATAGAAATCATAAGCTTGATAACTTGCAACTTCCTTTGTCTAGTAACATGCTTGATGCTCAAACCCAATCTGGCCATGCATAGAAGTAAAATAACAAGAACACCATAAACAGATACCCCATTGACATTAACCAATGCTAGCTCAGTAAGAAATAGGAGGATTTTGTCACAGGAGATGGCACTAATCCAAACCATATGCAAGTACACCATAAGAAAATATCCAAACAAAAAATGCGAAAAACCAACCACTTGAGGGTAATAGTTGAAAACAAAAACAAAGAATCGATGCTCAACAAAAGGGAAAGCAAAACAAAGTACAAGGAAACCCTGTAATCGCATGTAGTAGATAAGCACAGTGGAATTCCAAATCAAATCCAATCAATTGAGGGTAATAGTTGAAACAAAAGCAAAGAATCAATGCTCAACAACAGGAAAAGGAAAAGAAATTACAAGGAAACCCAATAACCCCATGTAATATAGAAGCGCAATAAAAATCAAAATCAAAACCGTGGCGCTTTGCGTAAATACAGTTTTTTATAGGGTTAATTATCTTTTACAGTATTAAAAGATAAAAATTGTTACACTTTGATCACCATATTAATTTTTGTTACAAAGTCATCATTTGAATTATAAAAATGAGACTATATGATCACCCAAGCAAATTTGATACCATTTTGATTACGGAATCGTTGATGTGGCATGTACTCAACAAATATTAGTCTATTATATGCTTACATGGCATCCACAGCAGTATATGCTTAGTGGGTGTATTGGGCTATGGCTCACAAACAACTGGTTAGACAAAAGCGAGCTCTATTTGCATTCCACCACTGTTTTTAAATTACATCCCAATATATTTAAATTTCACAAAAATTGAAAAATATCTTACCATATCCTAAGTAATCAAAAACTCACACATTTATGAAATACACCCAAAAAAATAATACAAGGTGATTGTTATATGCAAGTATACTTGAATCACTCCGATTTGTAAACATCAAAAAAAATTTAACATATAAGATATAATTTTTTTTCTTTACTTCACATATATGATATGAAGACAATTAATCAAAGGGTAGGATGATTAAGCCTTTAACATACACATGCAAACGAATTCAAACATGCATACACATAGAAAGAGAGAGTGGAGATGAGAGACTTACACCGACACCTTTGACAAAACTCTCCACAAAACCATTAAAAGAGAGGGAGACTTAAGTGTGTTGGTTTGTTCCTAATTTGCAATTTAAGTGTGTGTTTGTTGTCGTGTTGCACTATTGAGAGATGAAAGTGCGGGTTATGAAAATCCAATAGCTTGAAAAACTTAAGATCAAAGCTAACTTGACCAAAATTGAGTGTATTTAAAAAATAATAGGGTGCAAATAAAGCTAGCCTTAAACAGAGTCTGGGTAAAGCTCATATCCATCTCATTGGGTATGGTATGCAGAGAACTAGAGGAATTCGTTATTTGTTTGTGGAAATGGAAAAGTAGAGAGTAGAGAGTTGAAAGTAGGCTTTGAAGAGGCTTATTGATGCAGCGGGCCCACCCATGACCAAGTCCTTCCTGTCATGACGTGGCTGTCAATTCCGAGCCCACCCATGCGACACACCCATCCCTGGGCCTAAGGGCTTAGCCCACTGACATCAGGCCTGCAGGCCATATACCCCAACCCAATATCGCCACTCCTTTCCAAAAGTGGTAGGTTGTTGAGGGTAGGATTCGACCCCAAGACCTCCTTTAACACTAAGGCTTTGCGCTTTAGTGCCAACCAACTAAGCTGCAGGCCTGATGTCAGTGGGCTAGGCCCTTAGGCCCAGGGATGGGTGCGTCCCATGGGTGGGCTCGGGGTTGATAGCCACGCCATGACAAGGAGGACCTGGTCATGGATGGGCCCGCTGCATCACTTATCCTGTTAACCAGACTTGTGTTTAACGTCACATAGGATGTGGACATTAGTGTAACAAAGGAAGAAAAAAAGGGTAAGAGAAGGTGAGCTTTTGTTTGCATCCGTTGTAAGTTGTTGCTTCTGTCACATGGGGGCCTCCGCCTCACATCCTCTCCAGCTCAATATGGGCTTTTTCGGGGGCCGTTATGGGGCCCAATTCAAAATTGACACAGGCCAGTAAATTTTATTTATTTTTTTAAAAAGGAGAAAATATTTATGATGTAGAATTTGTACTTTCAGTCTTCATTAATCACAATGTTAATAATGCTTAAGGTGGATAAATAGTTTAGATACTTTATTAATTAAACAATTAAAATTTCGACCGCAACAAATGTACATTCTAATTATTTTAAAAATAATATTGCATAAACAAAGGGAAAAGAAAAAAAACCCTAAAAAGGGGGAGTGTGGAAATTAAAATAGGTCCAAAAAGGAATAAGTTCGATGGGGGTTGCTCATAGAGCTGGATCCAGATAAATATGACCAGGTAAAAATCCACATGGCAGACAGACAGAAGAACATCAATGCGTACATTCACATTACATGCACGTGCATATGCCCACCCCCCATGTGAACTGCCTTTTATATATATATATATACATACATATATATATATATAATATATCAGTAGTGCTCGTATGCGGACTCCTGTAGTTTTTAACTTACGAGTGTGCACCACTTCTTCACAAATTTTTCATAAATTTCAGACTTCTGAGTCCCAAAACAGTGAGCCCCACAAGGAAAAGCATAAGATCATAAAATTAATATATGTATATATATATATAATTAATGGTCCCCAAAGATGGTTTTAGGATCATAAGAGAAAAATATGGATCCATATTTAATATAGGTAGGTCGCGTACTAATTGAATATTGCCACCATTAATTTACTTTATGATGTCATAAATGGCTTTGCCTTGTAACATGTCGTTAGCTCGACCCATCTAACAATACAGTGGATCCCACCAAAATGTCCTTTCTTAAGAGAAGTATTTGTCTTTGCACTATTATGAATAAACAATATTTGTCAAACTACACATTTGTCTCCATCATGGTAGGCCCTTTCCTTTTACCACCACAACTAGAGACTTCCACTCTTACTCAACTAATTTTAATATCAAACCCGGCCCACATGATATATAAGTCTTTGTAAATCAAGTATCAAGAGTTTGAATTTCCAAATCACCTATTTAATTGATTTATTTTTAAAAAATTATGTTTATAAGCTCTGGGGTCTGATAAATGTCTAGTGTGTGAGATTAAAGAATTGAAGGAATCGAGAATGAGAGATAGTCTTGTTAGTCAGGTTGTATGCTTAGCATCCCGAGGTCCAAGATTCTATTCTCGTAAGTGGTTGGGATTTGGATAGTTTTTCATTTGCTGTGGTGCCCTTCATATCCCTCATGCATGGCTTAGAATGTGTATGGCCTATGGACTTTTCAAAAAAAAAATGTTGGGTGATATAGTACTAGTGGTGAAAAAAAAATGTTGGGTGATATAGTACTAGTGGTGAATCTCTCTAAGGTTAAATTGTATATAAAAGAAAAGAACTCAAGTTTGATTCTTAAGAGAAAAAAATACTTGCGATCACGTATTAGATTTCAGCCCAACTTACTATGTTGTCATGTACGAAACTTTTGTATGCATGTGCATAACCGCTCGAATTTAGATGTATATATTTTTTTGTCTAAACCCCTTGGTGTCTTCAATTAATCCAATTGCGACTAAATGGCGACCGAGTTGGGGGGTTTCACTAAGGGGGCAAAGCTTGCCCAATAAAGATTTTCTTTCATTCACAAAACTCGAACTCAAGATTTTACCTAAGGAGAGTAAGTATCGTGCCACTTGAATCTATCACTTGTTGGTATTTAGACGCATATTGAATATTGAAAGAACAAACTTATATGATTTTGTTATCTGTTACCAAAAAAGAACTATATGTACCTTTTCTCAGAAATAAAATGAAATAATATATACTCTCTTTATCCGGTTTTGATTCCTTAAGTATTTAAAATGATATAATGAGAGCCCAACATTTAAAAATTTGCTAAGAGTAATGTTGATGAAATATATTAACAAAATTGTTAATTAATGAATAAAAGTGACATTAATTTTAAGACAACCCAAATTAGAAAGATGGACAACAAAAATGAGACTGGCTTTGGGTATTTTTGTAAATTTCCCATAAGTATATCACTAATTATTATATTATGCAATTTAAAAAATCTTTACAAGTTTCAATGATTAAAGGTCAAAGCATCTATTTTAGTGGGCAACAAACTTTTAAATAGCAACCTTCATCACTCATCTCCAAATACAGCAAACAAAGGAATTGCTGACTTTCACCAATAAAAAATAATAATAAATTATTATCATTATTATTATTATTACAGAAAAAGAGGCATAAAAGGTTGTCCTGCATGGGTGATGGGCCGGCTTGTGAGTTTTAACTGAATATAGACGGACGGACAGACAAAACCCAACTAATTTATCATTATCGTCTCTATGTGCAGCTGTTCATAAAGATCACTATTGTAATATTTATTACAATCGGTTTATTTTGTTTTATCTTTCTTTTTTTTTTAAATTCCATCTTCAATAAAGTAGAGATTTCAGATTTCCATAAAAATAAAAATAAAAGTAGAGATTTCTATAATATTAACAGCTGAAGTGACTCCTATGCTAGGGGACTCATCAATTGTCCTAGCACCACCACCACCACCACCAACCTCAGGCGGAGAGAATCAGTCCGCCACCACCGGTCACCAGGATGGCATGGAAGTTGGCGGTGGCGGGGAGGAAGACAAGGCATGTCACAGGTGGCCGAGGCAAGAAACTCTAGACCTTCTGAGAATAAGGTCCGAGATGGACTTTGCCTTTCGCGACGCCACCGCCAAAGGCCCTTTGTGGGACGAGGTTTCCAGGTATATAATTACTGGTTAATCACATAGGGATAGGATTCTTTAATTAGTCTTTCATGTTTATTTTATGATTTTTGTGTGTTGGTACTGCAGAAAGCTAGCAGAGCTTGGATATAATCGAAGTGGTAAGAAATGCAAGGAGAAATTCGAGAACGTGTACAAGTACCACAAGAGAACTAAAGAAGGCCGATCTGGTAAATCTGAGACCAAGACTTATCGATTCTTCGATCAATTACAAGCACTCGAAAATCACAAATCAAACCCTCAAATTCTCGAATCAACAATGTCGGTAACCAATAATCCACCTCTAATTACCACTACTGTGTCTCAGATCACTGTTCCATCAACAACTGTGTCTGCAAATCAACCTCTGAACCTATCTCTTCTCCCACCGCCGCCTATGAATCCGAGAGTGGCTGCTTCTTTCCCTAACATTTCTGGGGATCTGGTTTCGAATTCGACCTCTTCCTCGACCTCCTCAGATGTGGAGCTCGAAGGGAAGAGGAAGAGGAAATGGACCGGCTTCTTTGAGGTGCTAATGAAGGGAGTGGTGGAGAAGCAAGAGGAGTTGCAGAAAAACTTCTTGGAAGCACTAGAAAAAAGAGAGCAAGAAAAACTGGTGAGAGAAGAAGTTTGGAGAGCACAAGAAATGGCGAGAATCAATAGAGAACGAGAAATTTTAGACCACGAAAGATCCATCGCCGCCGCCAAGGACGCTGCAGTGATGTCGTTCTTGCAAACAATCGCGCAACAGCAGCAACAGAATCCTGCTAAGCCACAAATAACTCCACCAGCGGATCCTCGGCCGACACAAATACCCGTCCCAGCACCGCAGCCGGTTGCATTACCAATTGTGCACCAACCACAACCGAATCTGGAAGCATCGAGAACGGATAACAACGGAGAGAATAATTTCGTGGCGGCAAGGACCTCTTCACGATGGCCTAAAGTGGAGGTTGAGGCATTAATCAGAATACGAACCAGTTTGGATTCCAGGTATCAAGACAATGGTCCTAAAGGGCCGTTGTGGGAGGAAATCTCGGCGGAGATGAGAAAGATCGGATACAATCGGAAAGCGAAGAGATGCAAGGAGAAATGGGAGAACATCAACAAGTACTTCAAGAAGGTCAAAGAGAGCAGCAACAAGAGAAGGCCTGAGGACTCCAAAACTTGTCCCTATTTTAACCAACTTGATGCATTGTACAAAGAAAAGAAGAACAAATCACAAGTTTTTGATCATAATTTGTTCAATGACCAACCGGTTATGACGCCACAGAACGTGGTGCCACTGATGGTAAGGCCGGAGCAGCAATGGCCTCCTCCACCTCATCAACAAGGTTCAGATGAAGATGAGGATGACGATGAAGACGACGGATCAGACGATCACTTTGAAATTGTAGCCAATAAACCACAAACTTCAATGGGCGGCAATACAGGTGAGCAGTAGCAAGTATTCCTGCAGCGTGAATTTTAATTTATAGGGCGAGCAAGGTCACAATATAGAAGGTGTAGCACTACATAGTCACTAGCTACTTTGGTTTCTTCATATATATATATATAGATGTATGTTCACTATTTTTTGGGGCTAAAAAAATAAGTTTAAAATTCGAATAAATAGAGACAATGCTGCGTAAAGGGTTGTAAATGGAGGAAAAAATGAGAC
Organism: Euonymus europaeus; assembly: GCA_963580455.1. Classification (NCBI taxonomy): domain Eukaryota; kingdom Viridiplantae; phylum Streptophyta; class Magnoliopsida; order Celastrales; family Celastraceae; genus Euonymus; species Euonymus europaeus. The sequence continues at coordinate 7,382,289 of OY756961.1, read as the reverse complement.
TTAGTTTTGTTTGGTATAATTTTGTAAGAATTAATAGAACAGTTTGTATGTACTTGTGTGTTGTGTCAGTTTGTAAGCTTTTGTATGGCATGTACAAAGCAGCTTTTAGGGACATTTTTAACAGAGACCTTCCCCCACAACATGCCAATGGACCTTCAACAAGGTCCACTTGGAGGAATCTTACCTTAATCGGCAAAGGACCTTAAGCTAAGCTAGCTAGGTTTCTCAGTTTCTTTGCATATTCAGGTCGTCGGAATATGGTAGTCGATTCAATACGAAAATGATTGGATTATATTCGTATCACCACAAGAAGTTGAATGGTGACACCGATGCACAAAGACGTAATCGAAGTTGTCCAGATCTGCCACTTCTCTCTAGCAAAGGCCACCATTTTTTAAGCATTTTTTATGGTTTAAGCAAATTTTTACTATAGGTGACAACCAATTTAGCTTGTTCGAAGCTTAGATGTTTGATTCGAGGTGATGATAGCATGAACGGTGGCCAAACGATGATTGTTAATTATTATATTGTCTGGTCAGCGTGTTACATTGTTTGAGCACTTTTGTCGTGCTTGAGAGGCTTTTTTCGATAGTTGACATGTGGGTTACATTCTGTGCTTACATTCTATACACAATATCACAACTGACTATCTTGATAGAAAAATCAATGTAATAAGGCATTGTCTAAGAGTCAACACAATGTAATAAGACACTGAAAAATAAAAAATAAAAACCAATGAAATAAGACAGTACTATGAAACTAATACACAAGATAACAATGCACTGTCAAATTAAAACATTGTGTAATAAGGCATCTGCAAATGCAGACACAATGGAATAAGCCACTACCAAATTAAATAAACAATGTAATATGACCATGCCTAATGGTCAAAACAATATAATTAATAAGGCATCGTCAAACTAAAACACAATGTAATAAGACATTGTATAACTAAAACATAAGGTAATAAGACACTATCAAATTAAAACACACTATAATAAGGTTTGATTCTTCCATACCCATGAAAAATCTTATATCCAATTTAAATATTATCATAAGATGAGAGAAGAATGGTTGATATGATCCAACTATGAGAGAAAATGAGTTGCCTTACAAGCAAAGAGAGAGAAACGGAAATGCTAACATATTTGGGCAAGAATTAGGCTTACCTCAAATAAAACAAAAAAATTTGTTTTCCTAAAAATTTATGTGTCATGGAGAGCCAGCAGGCCACATAAATATGATTATATTCATTATGTATACAATTTATTAGGGATGTTCAACATTTTCAAATCAATACACACCATGCACTAATGCATGCCAGCATTATATTGGCTTGAATAGTGGATATATAGCAGTATGGCATATATGATTATTTGGTGAAGTTCAGAACAATGTTGGCCACTATAGTATTGAGTTCAAGTAGCTATAAAGCTTACCCGGCCAGTCCATGACAATACTAAAGATAAAGGAAAAAAGATAAGAGTTTGTTCTTGTGCATGATAGCAACAGCAAACCTATATATATATATATATATATATATATATATACAGTATAATATATAGATTTATTCATGTAGCTATAAAGACCCAAGACCACTCAATTATGTGGACCTAAGCCTTTAATGTGCTTATGCAACACTATAGAATCCCTAGAGACTTGGCAGAAGAACCATGATTACTAACAGTGCTACTGCCCACGCTACTCAAAAGGAATGACTGTTAACACATCTGTTTGGGAGTGCTGTGTATTTTGTGATTGGTGGGATGAGGTAAAAAATTGTAGTGGGTTGAGCTGAGTTATGCGGATGAAAATTGTTTGACGGGTAAATAAAAAAAATTGTGGTAATCTGACGCGTGAAGATTTTATTGGAGTAAGAGTAATTTTGTTCAGAATTATTTGGATGATATATTAAAAAATTGAAAATATTCAATAAAATACATATTTATATTTATCGACTTTTTGGAGAATTCTCCTTAAAAAAAGGAACCATAATATTTACGAGAAAACTCAAAAGAGATAAAATCTCAAGTCTATCAAAAGACTACTATCGAAATAATCCACTATATATGAAAAATGTTTCAATGTGAAGAACCAACCTTTTATCGACATTCACACCTCAATATATAGTATGTTTCTCACAGCAAGATTTGGCCTTACCTGTTGTAATACATGAATTTTATTCGGGTACTATTTTATTCATTTACTTATTCTTATTTATTTTTCTTTTATTCTTTATTTTTCTTTTTTTTGTTTTAGTTTGTTTGAATTTTCCCTTTCATATATTTGTTTTCCTTTAAATTGGGTCTAAAAACCTAAGCCCAAGGCCAAAAAAAATTCAATATACCATGCCCATATCATTTTTTTTATTATGACTCATTGACCAAAGCCCAACCCAAATCATTTTTTTTTCCAAAACTCAAGCTACCTAATTTATGGAATCTAAAACCCAAAAGCCCAACCTCTATTAACCCAGCCCAAATAATTTTCTCTATAAAATTCAAAAGCTCAAATTCAGAACTCATCCCCATCCAAAAATTAAAAGCTCAAGACTTTGACTCAGGGTTTTATCTTGCTAAAAAAGGGAGACCTAAAACTTGGCCCAAACTCGAGCTCTTTTTTTGGAGAAAATCCTAGCTCATGAAAAAAGAATAGTGATGACATAAAAAGTAGGCGCTGCATAGTAGAAAAAAATAATATAAGGAAAGTGACGAGATAAGAGAGAGAAGCAAGAGAGAAATTATCCGGTTTTAGAGAGAGGTTTGTAAAAGAAAAAACATAAAAGGGTTTGAGTTTTTGTCTTCTTTAAGAGAAAAAGGTGTTGAGGATACCGGGTCAATATGGAATAACCAACGAAATTAAAAATGAAAGAAATACACGAAGTTATACGTGGTTCGGTCACTAACGACCTACGTCCACGGGAGAGAGAAATACTCTTATTTAGAGATAATACACGAGAATGAAAACATAAACTCAACTCACACTAACTCACCGGTGCCTCTAACTGCACCATAACTCTCTCACAAAAACACTCTATTTTTTTTCTTCTTTTCTTTCTAAATCACTGCAGACACACATCTAACTCTCTATCACCCTACCTCGCCCTTTATATAGGGATATTACATAGGTATGAACACACTAAATTAAGTCATAGAAGGAGATGTAGTAGCTGACAAACAAAGCTTGGACGGTGCCAAACTTTGACAAAACATGGAGACTTAGTTGGGTAGTTGGTGAGTGGTGGGTGGCTGGTTGGTGGATGGTTGGTGGCACACCATTGTTGAAGTGCGTGGTTTGATGATTGCATGTTGCATGCATGAGTTTTATGGGTATGAACCCATCAATTCTCCCCCTTCAAACCCATAGGAGGAGAATGCAACTAGTCTATCTTCAGTTGCTGTCCATTCCAGTTATGTCCCAACATAACTCAAGGCTTTCGTGAGTAACCACCTTTGTTAACATGTCTGCTGGATTCTCATCAGTGTGAATCTTCATAAGTTTCAACAACTATTCTTCAATCACTTCGCATATCCAGTGATAACAAATATCGATATGCTTTGTGCAGGAATGGTACATGGAGTTCTTGCTCAAGTCTAGAGTACTCTGACTGTCACAATGTACCCTGTATTCCTCCTGATTAATACCCAGTTCTTGGAGAAACCGCTTCAACCATAACATTTCTTTACCAGCTTCCACTGCAGCAATATACTCTGCTTCTGTTTTAGATAAAGCAACACACTTCTACAGTTTGGACTGCCATGAAACAGCTTCCCCTACAAAAGTGAAAACATACCCTGAAGCAGATTTCCTACTGTCAAGATCACCGGCCCATATCTGAATCAGTATAGCCATCCAGAACTAGATTTGTTCCCCCAAAGCACAAGCATAGCTTTGACATACCTTTTAGGTACCTGAGAATCCATTTAACAGCCTCCCAATGTTCTTTCCCTGGATTGGAAAAGAATATACTCACAACACCAACAACGTGAGCAATATTCTGTCCTGTACACACTATTGCGTACATGAGACTACCGACTGCTGAAGAGTAAGGGACTGCTTCTATCTTTTCAACCTCCTTCTCTGAGAAGGGACAAGATTTCTTGCTTAGCTGGAAATGGTTACCTAGTGGAATGGTAACCGACTTTGCATTCTTTATGTTAAAAACCTTTCAAGCACCCATTTAAAATATGTTTCCTGTGATAGCCACAATTTCTTGGCTTTCCTGTCACTAACAATCTTCATACCTAGTATCTACTGAGCTGGACCTAAGTCCTTCATGTTGAAGAACTGAGATAGCTGGATTTTCAAACTGTTAATCATGGCTACATCCTGGCCAACAATTAACATGTTATCCACATAAAGCAGTAATATCACAAAATTACCGTCTGAAAACTTTTGGACATAAAACACTGGTCTGCTGCAGTCCTTTTGTAACCATGACCCATCATGAATGAGTCAAACTTTTTGTACCACTGTCTCGGCGCTTGCTTAAGGTTGTGGAGACTTTTCTGTAGTTTACAGACCAAGTGCTTCTTCTTAGGAACTTCAAACTTCTGGCTCCGCCATGTAAATTTCTTCCTCCAAATCACCATGGAGAAATGTTGTCTTTACATCCATTTGCTCAAGCTCCAGATTCATACTTGCTACTAACCCAAGTATGACTCGGATGGATGTCATCTTCACCATTGGTGAGAAAATCTCGTCAAAGTCAACTTCTTTCTTCTATTGAAATCCTTTGACGACCAACCGAGCTTTGCACTTCACAAGCTTTTCGCTGCCATCTTTCTTCAAATTGAACACTCATTTGTTCTGCAACGCTTTCTTCCCTTTAGGAAGTTTCACCAACTCATAAGTTTGGTTTTTCAACAAAAAAAATTCATCTATTCTTGCATAGCTTGCATCCACTCACTACTTTCAGCATGAGTGAGAGCTTCTTGAAAGCTCTCTAGCTCCCCTTCATTGGTAAGCAGAATATAGTCTGAATCCGGATATCTTCTTGACGAAATCAGAGTACGACCCCTCAAAGATCTTTCTGGCTGAGGTGCTTTAACTAGAGGAGGTTGTGCTGGTTATATAGCTTCTAGAGGAGGAGATTGTGGCTCCCCTTGCTCAACACCTTCTGTGTGATCTTCTTCTAGATCTTCCTACTGTAATTCATCATTATCTGCAGGAATCACTAGTGCAGGATCTGGGATAGTGTTTTCAACACTAGGAACAATGGACTTGGTGGATTTGTCCAAGTCTACAAACACTTCATTTTCGTGGAATACAACATCCCTGCTTCTGATAAGCTTCTTAGTAGTTGAATCTCACAGTCTGTATCCAAATTCATCATCTTCATATTCGATGAAAATGTAAGGAGTGGATCTGTTGTCAAGCTTTTGTCTCTGCTCCTTGGATACATGTGCAAACGCTTTGCATCCAAATACTCTCAAGTGAGAGTAAGAAATATTTCTTCCAGACCACACCTTCTCCGAAATTTCAAAATTCAACGGTGCTGACTGTGACATGTTGATCAAGTAAAAGGCCACATGAACTACTTCACCCCAAAATGGCTTTGGCAGCTTTGCCATACTGAGCATACACCTCGCTCGTTCCATAATGGTCTGATTCATTCTCTCGGCTACACCATTATGTTGTGGGGTACGTGGGATCATCTTCTCGTGCCGAATACCGCGTTCAGCACAGCATGCTTCAAACTCTCTGGAAACATACTTGCCTTCATTATCCGATCAGAGGCACTTCAACTTCTTTCCAGTCTTTCTTCCTACCATAGCGTGAAAATTCTTGAAATTCTCGAACACCTGATCCTTGGTTCTGAGAAAATATACCCACACCTTCCTTGAAGCGTTATCAATAAAGTTCAGGAAATATCTGTTACCACCCAAAGACTCTTCTTCTAGAGGACCACAGATATCAGAGTGTACCAAACTCAGCAACTCTGACCTTTTCATGGAAGATGTATTGAATGAGACTTTGTGCAGCTTCCCGAATAAGAAATGATCATATAGGTTTAGCGGAATATCTTTAGAAACTTTGATGAGCGCCTTCTTTAACAGGGTGGACAACCCTTTTTCTCCCATGTGACCGAGTCTATTGTGCTAGAGATTTGGAGAAGTCTCTTCCTTCACAGCATTGATGCTTTCTGAATATACTTTGGCTTGTGTTCTGTACAATGTGCCACAAATATGTCCTCTGGCATAAGTCAAAGCACATTTTGTCAACTTCCAAGTGTCATTGCGAAAATGATTATGATAGCCCTGTTTATTAAGGGCATTCACAGCAATACGATTGAACCAGACGTCTAGGACGTGTCGGACGTCCTTTAACACCATAGCGCATCCAAGATTCATCTTGACTCTTGACATGCACATCACCAATGGCCACAATCTTGGCAAAACTATCGTTGCACATCTTCACTGTACCAAAATCACCGATTTTGTACGAAGTGAAGAAATCACTTTTTGGAGTGGCGTGGTGCGATGCAGCATTGTCGATCACCCACTCCAGATCGTGGCTTGCTGCATGTAAGCACGTCTTTTCAATGCAAGAGAGTAGTGCTACATCCTACGAAATGGTGACCAAAGTTTCACCATTTTCATTCTTAGACTCGGAGCTATTCTGACCTTGCTTCTGTTATAATTTTCGGCAATTCTTCTTTATGTGGCCCTCAATGCCACAATGATAACATTTATACTTACATTTTTGTTGTCTCCTACTGTCGGTGGACTTTCCATAATCCTGGTTTCATCATCGGCTTTTACTCCTTCCACTACTTCTGTCTCTCCCTTAAGGCCGTCCTCTGCTCTCAGTAACAAGGGCATGAGATTGGTCTATGCCCAATTTCTTTCTTCGAGACTCCTCATTGAATAAAGCATCAGAGACCATTTCTATGGTAAGTTTTCCTCCGGATGCAGTGTTACTGAGAGAGACCACCAACGTCTCCCAACTGTCTGGTAAGGAACTGAGGAGTAGTAGGGCTTGTTCTTCATTCTTAAGAACAAACTTGACAACTACAAGCTGATTCACCAAGTTCTGGAACTCATTGGTAAGCTCAGCTACAGAAGTACCATTTTTCAACTTCAAATTAACAAGGCGTCTAACCAACAGTGTTTTATTCCGAGCAGTCTTGGCTTGATACATATTCTTCAGCTTCTTCCAGAGATTATATGCACTTGTCTCCTGTGCAACATGGTGAAAAACACCATGATCGATCCAATTTTGGATTTGACCGATTGTCTTCTTATTTTTCTTCACCCATTCCACAACTTTAATTTCATCTGGCTTCTTCCTTTCATTCTCCAAGGGATCTTTCAGATCTCTACAATTCAGGAAATCCTCCATCCGAGATTTTCATAGTGCATAATTTGTAGGAGTCAACTTCATCATGACTCCCGATGACTCTGATGTGGAAGCTTCCATTGAAAAAGTTTCAGTTTCAAGCTAAACTGAGCAACATCGAATTTTTGGAGTGAAATCTCACAAAATCGATATCACGGTTACGTCCGAAAGGGTCAAAAACCTTAGGAATAAGTTTGACCTTTCCGAGAACCGGTCCAAAAAAATACCAAATCGGCTGGTCAAAGTTTATACAACTTGAACCGGACAAAACTGTTGACTAACGGTCGACTAACATCGTTTGATAATGTGATTACTGACGTGGCATAACTACTGACTGTGTGCTGATGTGGCAGTGATGACGTGTCCTGATGATGTGGCGTAATGATATGACAGACTTGATGACGTGGTTTCGTCTTCAACCTCTAGATACATGAATAGTATTTCAAAACTTCAGATGGAAAGTGTGGCTCACCCTAATGTCCGTTTGCGATGATTTTTGAACCGTGAAACTTGTATGGTGATGGAGAACACTCAGATGTGTTCAAAACTGGATTTCAATGAAGTCAAAAATTGACCCGAGAACAAAAGTTGCTTTTTTCTGTCCGGGAAGATTTTCGGTAGTTGAAAATTCGAACCTCACTCCGATACCACTTTATTGAGGATATTAGGTCAATATGGAACAACCAACGAAATCAAAAATGAAAGAAATACACATAGATATACGTGGTTCGTTCACTAACGACCTACATCCACGGGAGAGAGAAACATTTTTATTTAGAGATAATACAGGAGGAGGATAATACAAAATCAACTAACACTCACTCACCGGTGCCTCTACCTGCATTAGAACTCTCTCACAAAAACACTCTATTTTTTTTTTTCTTTCTAACTCGCTGCACACACATATCTAACTCTCTACCACTCTACCTCACCCTTTATATAGGGATATTACATAGGTATGAACACACTAAACTAAGTCATAGAAGGAGATGTAGTTGTTGACAAACAAAGCTTAGACGGTGCCAAACTTTGACAAAACATGGAGACTTAGTTGGGTAGTTGGTGAGTGGTGGGTGGCTTGTAATACCTTGACCCAAAAATATCAAAGAAAAAAAATAATCATCATAATAATAGTAATGTTAGATGATAAATTTAGATTTGCAGTAGTGGGTTAGTAATTAATAAAATAAAATAAATACATATATAATTACTTAAAGAGAGATATATATATATATATATATTATAAATATAATAAAAAAAATTGGACCACTTTCAGTGGTCAAGAATTTGACCACCGAAAGTGGCCATGTGAATGGCCTAATGGCCATTCATTGTAATTAAAAAAAAAAAAGAGAACAAAAGAATTAAAAGAAGCAGAAGCTTCTTTACGAGACAGAGAAGCCGAGTGAGCGAGAGAAAAGGGGGAAGGAAGAGAGAAGGGGAAGAAACTTGATCTTATGGGAAGATTCAAGTTGGATTTAGTAAGATTAAGAGTGCCTAGCAAATTGCAACAAGATTTGTGGAGTTAAGGTAAGATTTTTTTCTTGTTTTGGTAAGTTTTTCCAAAAGTTAGGTTTTTGTTTAGAATTGTTGGAATCTTTGATTAATTGGTTTAGAGGCTTTAGGAAGTTGATTTTATACATGATTGTGGTTGTATAACTAGGTTCTATTGTTGATTTGGAGTAAAAACTAGATTGGGTGGATATTCAAGCTTTTGGAGGAAATTCCTAGATAGAGAAGGTAAATCCTTGAGTTTTGTGAGATAATTGTTATTTTATGAGAAATGTGATGTTAATAATGCGTTGTTATGACATGAGTTTCGATTTTTGTCAAATATTAGGCTTGAAACCGAAACCCTAGGTTTTGGGAAAAATTTCATTAAGTGCAATTGCTTGGAATCGAGGTAGGGGATTCTAACCCAATCTTACGATTATTTCTTGTTATCTAAAAAGCGTTATTTAATCTTCATTGTTATTCGTATTTGTGTTTTTCCTTATTTGCTCCATAAGGAAAAACGAACCTAGGTTATACTTGAATTTTCCTAAAATGTTAGTTTGCATTCCCGGTTGATTGCTTGGTCTTATACCAAGCATGTATGGTTCTTATTCATGCATCATGACTAGTTAAATATATAACTAGGATTCGGTTATTGCTATATTAATTCATGGCATGACATTATTACATTAGAGCTAGATGGAAGTGCGAGTATGGATTTGTGACTTCTGTAGGTTGTGTGAACGTCATATGGGAGGAGGGTTGTGGAACCTCAGCCTGGTTGCAATCGAATGACTCCCATATGAGCCAACATACTGAGATTTCGAGGAATCGATTCAGGGAACCCGAGTCAGTATGGACAAGACTGGTGTCTTGTAATTGGTCATGGTTTCCTTATTGAGTCGTATGGTGGCAGTGTTCACCAATATTGATGTGTGGGGATGAATGTCGAGGCGTCGTCCCATTGGGACTCACGATAGGAAACGAGACCACGGTTTGACGAGTATTTGTTATGGTGGTTCATAGTCTTGGCATGTTGGTGCATTGACTTACCTTTTTAATTCAGCTATTATATTTTGTTATCCTCTTTGCCCCTACTGAGCCATTGCTCACACTTTACTTTATTTTCTTTCCACACAGAGGAGACTGGTACGGATACCGACACTGCGGATCTGTAGGAGGTGGGATGACATGATGCCACCTGGAGACACTAGGATGGGTTAGAATAAAGAATTAAGTTTCTTTATTATGTTTGATATTATATGTACGAATTGATGATTGTGTATGTTGGCTATGTTTGTGAATACCTTGACGGTGTGTGGATGCTACGGATAGGAGGGTGCCTTGTGATAGGACTCATGTACCTGGATGTGAACCTTATGGTTACATTGCATGTATGATGATTATGTTTATTTATGTATTGCGGATGCATGCTGTAGATGGCCTGAGGCCCTGCCTAGGATTGTGGTTGCTTGTGATGTGATGGCCGGAGGCCTAATATATTTGTTGAGTATGTGCTGCGTATTTCAGGTGGGCATTCTCCGATATACGGGGAGATGCTGCCGAAATTTAGGTAAAAATTTATGGATTGAGTTTGGAGAAATTAAGCTTAAATCTATTTATGATATTATGGAGGTTTAATAGCTTATAGATACTGAATTAAGGTTAAACAGTAGCGCCTTCCGGGTCGGGGCGTTACATGGCTGGTGGTTGGTTGGTGGCACACCATTGTTGAAGTGCTTGGTTTGGTGATTGCATGTTGCATGCATGACTTTTATAGGTATGAACCCATCAAAAGGTTGATAAGAGTGAGGGTTTTTATTTTCGTTTCTTGTTTGGTTTAGGAATTCCATCTGAAGGTGATACTCATTTGCTCTCTCTTTGTTCATTTCATTTTGTGTTTTCAGCATAGAAATACTTTTCTCAACTGGTATTGTCAGATCGAAGAGGGATTGCTTTCCTTTTCTTGTGGCTATGTCTCCTATAGGGGAAAACATTTTTAAGGTGAATTCAGATTAAAAATTCAGATTAAAAAATTCAGATTGTTAGTTCAGTCAAAATTCAGATTAAAAAATAAGGTGAATTTTCACCTCTGGGTGATTCAATTACTATTCAACTCCCAAGGAATTTGATTTGAATAGCATATGGATGGAATCCCCTCCTGTCTGGCCTTGAATTCTAGTGATTGGTGGTTTGCAAAAAACTTTGTCAATGTTTGTCCTTTGACTACTTTCTAGGGCCTCCGTATTAGAGTGAATTCCGTCAAGGCCGGTGACCACTTGCCCACTCTGTTATCATGATTTGTGCTGGCAAAGAACAATTCTAGACACATTTTTCTGTTGGAGAATATCTTAGTTCTATTTTAGTCAAGACCCGGCTTAAGTAGTAGATGACTTGCTCATGTCCTTGGTCGTTATCTTGTGCCAGTAAACAGCCTAAGGAATCATGGGATGCTGATAGATATAACTTCAATGGTCTTCTTTGAATTGAAGGGTGCCAACACAAATGATTCACAAAGATATCCCTCAATTTTCTGAAAGGATTATTCATGTTTATACTCCCATCCGAATTCTAACTCGTTCTTGAGTTTCAACATATCTGAAAACTTTTAATTTTTTTCTACTAGGTTAGATATGAATCGTCTCAGATAGTTTACCTAATCGAGAAAACATTGTAGCTCCTTCTTGTTCTTGGGTGTAGCTGCATTCATGATTGCTCTAGCTTTATTCTATCCACCTCCACACCTCTTTGGTGAATAAAAAAACCTAGAAAGTTCCCAACTTTCACTCCAAATGCACACTTGAGCATGTTGAGTTTCAGATGGTGTAGTCTCAATCAAAACTTTTCTATAAGTGTTCAATGTGAAGAGCATATTTCTTGGATTTAATGACAATATCATCTATGTAGACTTCTAGAAAGTGCCCAATCATGTCGTAGAATATAACATTCATCACCCTTTCGTAGGTTGGCCCTGCATTCTTGGGACCAAATGGCATTATGATCCATTCAAAGGTTCCCAGAGCTCTTGGACACCTAAACGCAATCTTTGACATATCTTCGACTACAATGAAAATGTATTGTAACCAAAGTATTGGTCCATTATAGAAAGTACTTCATTCTATGATGCATCATCAATCAACATGCCTACTACAAATATCACATAGACATCTTTTAAAGTACTAGTGGTACTTAGATATCTAAAAGTAGCTCATACATGAATCTTAGCATTCTTCCTGACTACTAACACGATATTGGAAAGCCACTCTGTATACCATACTAGTCTTATGAAGCCAGCTTTAAGTAGCTTTTGATTTCGCTTGTTAACCCTCTACTCCACTTCCAAGAAAAATAATCTCAATATTCTTTTAATAACTTAATCAATTGTACCCTAATATTGAAATTTAGAAGTTTGCTGATATAGATAGGTCGTGGATATTCTTATGTTCCCAAGTTGACCTCCTTTAGTGGATCTTCAACTTTAGCTTTCAGATTGTCCAGCTTTGGTGGTGCTTTCATATCTTTAGTCTGAATTTCCCCACCTTCAGGTTCAAATTCTTCCTCTTCTTCAAAGATCATTTTTGCTCCACTTTTTTTTTCTCATTCTTTATCTCCTAATAATATGTCTAGTGCAGTCTGCATCTTAGTTTTTTTTACTCCGGCCAACAGCGCCCCTCTTTCTACTGTAGAAAACGAATTTATGGGACTTCTTTGATGATAGGAATAGAGGTCGGCCTATATGGCACAATTTTCTTAGGTCAGAGTATCTCTTTTTCTTTCTTTAAGATGAAATTAAACTCTATCTTGGATGCAAATAAAGATTTTTCTTGTTTGTATTACAGAAGAACTCCCATGTCTTTATCGTAGTATCTAGTTTTTATACTGTTTGAATTGGACTTGAATGGCCTCCTATCTGCCCATACTACCTCCACATCATTTTCCCTCCAAAATAGCAAAAAGTTTATATGTAAAGAGGACAGTACACTCTAGTTGGTGCAAATCCAATCTCTAACTGGTAAAGCATGGTATGTAGCAAGATAATTAATGATAAAGAATATAGTCTATGAAGTCTTACTCCTACAATCAGCTGGATTGGTAGCACTGCTACTACCTTGGTGATTTCTCTTGTGAACCCCACCATTGTGACATTTGTTGGGATCATATTGTCTTCTATCAAACCAAGAAAGTTTAATACCAAGACTAAAATTACGTTGATTACTAACCCATTATCCACCAACACCTTATTAATAGGGTGACCATTCATTTGAACTTGAATGCACAATGGACGGATGTGCTGAGTCATGGTATAGGAAGGTTTCTCAAATATCACCCTTTTAGGTTTATCCTCATCAATGGTATAGATGGTGACCATGCTCTAATGCTCATCTACATCTTTTGCTTCTATCTTGATTGGTTTATAAAACTCAAATGCTTGATATACGGTGGAAGTATAATCACATTACACTGATATATAACAGGAATAGTTCCTACCATGAAACAACTAAAAGTAGGACTAACCTTAGTAGATGAACTACTTACTAATTCAACATCCTCAGTTACATGTATGCCATGATATTTCTTGATTTCGACCGCTTCCATCATGAACATGTCTCTTTGGAACATCTGGATAGATTCAATTGTAGAAGCCTGATATTCCACCCTTGCTAAATAACTGTGCGGCCTTGAGTGGCCTTCTATCCCATTGAACGTTGGATTCATTTTGATTTCTAGTAGTAATATTCTAGATGATGTGGCTTTGATCGTCTGTAATGAAGATTTGCAACCCTCATCTCTCTTAAAGACATATCTTTATATCTTGCAGGAAGATTCTACCTCTATAGCCTATGCTTGTGAGTCCACGTGTACACACAATGCCACTATTTTGTCATAATCAACTAGATAAGGTATGACATACTTTGGTTTTTGAGGTCTATGACTTAGCCTTTAATTCTTTGCATGTCAACTTTGTCGAGGCAGAATTTGAGGATCCTTCGTATCCTCAAGGTTTTTAGGCATCCATTCTAACCTTCTTGACTAGTTGATCTCCTATTAATAACGTTTTTTATTGAACAAACTCCTCAAATCAGCCTTGATTAAATTGATTGTAGTCACTGGTAGAAACATATTCTCTTTTATGAGCATGGTTCCCTTCTTGATGTTTTCCTGGATCATGTTTCACGAACCCCAAAAATTAACAATGCTATGTTATTAGAGATCAAAATAATGACAATATTATTTGCCTTTCAATTCCTCTTTCGCTGTAAGTGTTTGCTACATTTTTTCTCCTCTGAGACAATTTTTTGAGCAGATTTTCATATTCTATCACTTAAGCTGCAAGTTCATAGAAGTCTCAAAATTTCATACCTTTGAAACTTTTTACGAAGCTCAATATCAAGACATCGTTGAGCCATCTTAACGAATTCAATCTCAAGAAGAAAGATCTTGCATCGATTCCACATCTTTTTTAACCTGAATAAGAATGCATCTGAACTTTCTCCAAACCATTGTGACAGTCTTAACGGTTCATCAATGCAAACTTTTGGCTCAACTCCAAAGAATTTTGTATGGAAAATCCTCTTCATTTCCCTCCAAAACCTAATAGAATTTCTTGGTAACATCGAGAATCAAGTGAATGTTGGTCCTGTCAAAGAGTTTGGAAATATTCGCAATATGAATTTATCAAAGTTCTCAAAGTTAGCCACTCACTGCACTTGACAATAAAGCGCCCAATATGCTCAACAATAGACTACATATCTTCTCCAAAAAATATGGTGAATTCTAAACCCTCGGGGATATGGATTCTCCCGATCGATAAACTCCATATATGGCTTATGATATTTAAGACGTCCAACCTGTTTGAGACCAGGTCTATAGAGTTCTTGGACGACATTTCTGACTGCATCAACATCTAAAATTGGGGTTGACCAGTGGGATTATTATAGACAGTAAACCCAAGAATCTAAGAAGGACCTCCTAGTGATTAGTGTTGATTACCTCATTATACTGGTAGGTTGCAAGAGAAATGTTCTTAGTAGTATGGGCAAATACTTGTGATTGCGCTTTTGGGGTTGGTGAACGTCCATATCAAACAACAAATGGTATGCTTTCATCCTTCTTATGAGATGGGGTGTACCTTGAATGATCATGTTGATTCTGACCGTTGATAGAATCTTACGATCTAAAATCATGACCCCCCCCCCCCCTCGAGTTCATAAACTTTTCTCTTTCCTTTGTCGGTCTTGGGAACCAACTAGTCCACTTCTTTCACTGTGAGAAAATGAATGATGATTTTCATTGCATTCTATATTGTAGATGTCAATGTGACTACAAAATCAGTTTTAAATTCTTTCAATCTTGAATCCAGTGGGTCAATTTGCTTGGATTGAATTACACCTAAAGACCTACTCATGATGGCCTACACTCTTGCTGGTGAATTTTGAGAAAGTATTTTCTCTTGAAATGCTGGTGGTGATTGATTGAGCCTTACTATTGTAGGATCTCCCTCAGGAAGTTCGCTTCCCATTGCAATATCTTATCAAATCTTCAGGTTTTAGGTAACATTTTCAATCAGAATTATTGTAGTCCCACCGAGCGTGCCAAAAGGATGTTGACTCTATTTGGCTCCAATCTGCCAAAAGGGTCAGTCCTACCCATTATGGTCAGGAGACGATTGTTGTGATCATGTGAGACTTGCAATTAGCCTCAAAGTATTGTAAACAATATTTAATGTGATTACACTGGTAATAAAACTTTTAAAACAAACAATTGTATGAAGAAAAGGCCGATATCATAGTCTCAAGATGAAATTTCAGGGGACAAGTACAAAGAGGTTGAAATGAGAAATAAAAGCAAAGTCTGAATGTAAGTAGACAATAGCTAGAATACTTGAACATGAAAGTGTGTAGACTTAGCCGTTGGCTTAGATTTTTGTGGTTTGTGTGTGTGTTTTTTCTTCTCTTTTTCATGCTTTTATAACCCTTGATAATTCTTGAATCAACTGTCCTTGATGTCACGTCTATCATAACTGCAACTATCCAAAAATCTCTCGATTGTGCTCCAACTTCCTCAACTACTGAGATAATTGTTCAATTGTGCTTCAATAGTGCTACAAATCTTGAGAATGTGGGTCATTGTACTACATGCTAAGTTGATTTTGGTTGAGATAGTGTTCCACTAAAATATGTAACAAACTTTGGTCTATAGATCCTGATAAAATATTTGAATTCTAGCCCTTCCAAAATAATATTCCACTGATGACTTGGCACCCGAAGGATTAGGTAGATCAAAAAAAAAAAACATGCTACTATGTCTTTGTGATTTGACAAAACTTTCTTCTAAATAAAATTTAACCTGAGCCACCAGTCCATCAAATTAATGCACTATCAATATGGGGAAACATGATTTCCTGTTCACAGGTCCTTCTCCTCAGTTCAAGACCTAGAAAAACTTTAAATGTGCATCATTAGTTCCAATATCGCACATAAATTTTATTCTCCTTCAAATGCGTGGGTCTTCTTATAACTTAATGGCTAATGCCTTAAAATTTTAGATCAAGATGGATGTCAAATATATAACAGGGTCACTTTATATCATAACTTGTTATGAAACTCTCTTCTTAAAAATTGGTCCAAAACATTCGATCAGAGCTATTGTCCTCTTTGAATTATTCGGTTTCATATGGATATGTCGGGCACACACGGTCTTCTCTTTTTATTACAAAATGCACCTATTGTGATCGTTTAGAGAACGAGTTAAGAATTAATAGTGAGCGAAAAGGTGGCCGAACAACCACATTGTCTTACATTGGGTCAAAGATTCTTGTGAGTTTTGTTCCTAAAAAGACCCTCAATTGTTTTGATTCGGACTATTTACGCTTCTCTTTTTCTCAAATACGCCCCAATTCTAAAAAAACTCCCGTCAAAAATAACTAGGAGTCAAAGTACACACATTTTTTCTAGTAATTCAAAAAAAGAAAGTCATTGACATCCCAAAACATATTTCTTTGAGCCATTTTGTCAAACACAAGAGAAGCCAAGTGTTGTTGGAAAGAATGATGAAATCAGTGAAGGATTCAAAATTTAAGAGCTACGGTGTTGTAGTCAGCTTCTACGAGCTTGAGTCGTCTTATGTTGATTTTTTTTTGGCAAAATTTCAATCAAATTCAATACATGAGAGCTTTCGACGGGGTTACCTAAAGAAAAACGAAATCGTGGATAGGCTGAGAGGAATCAGTAAGGTGTTTTCAAATGGATCTGAAGAGCTTTTCGTGATTCTTGGTGTGGAGCTCCATCAGAACCGGAGGGGGAGAAAGGGACGCAGTCATGGAAGTGGCTTCCTTCCTCAAACACAACAGTACACCAAAGTCCAAACAGAAAACCAACACAAAACTAAGTCACCGCCACGTACGCTAGATGGAGAGAGAGAGAGAGTCAAAACTCATCCAGTGGTTCGCATAGCTTTCAGGATGATTATGGAGCCCCAGTCGAACATCGATGGATGGGGTTGGTTGGGTTACCTTCGTGACGAGCAGAAGAAGATTTTTGAGTAGTCAATGCCGGTAACAATGGCTGGCAGTAGAGATGGTGTGTAGCCAATGGTGTTGCGTTGGGGAGAGAAATTGGAAGATGATTTTTTATTTTTTATATTTTTTTTAAGTCTGTAGGGTAATAAGTCACAAAAGTGGAGCAAAAAAATGACACATTGTATATTCGGAGCCAAAATTAACGGCATGAGTCCACGTAACAGTCAACTGGCCATGTCAATATAAAACCTGCTCAAAAATGAAAAAATCTACTCAAATGACGTGGATTAAAAAAAATTATTAATCACCAAGTCTTTATGTGACTAAATTAATAAATTTAAAATCTTTGAGTGATTGCAAGTTGACTTTACTAAAAAAAGACAACATTTATAAGAATTGAATATAACCATATTATTTTCTTGGAATTATACTATATTATTAATAAATAACAAAATTCGAATTATGTAATTCATAGCGTTATTTTTATTATTTATAAATGAAATAAATTATTTTAAAAAATATGTGGTTTAACTTTTGACCCTTCGGACTAACCGATTGAACCTAAAAATTTATCTTCAAGGGTCGTCGCATGGGTCGGGTTTAATAACACTGCCTCTTAATGAAAATGTGACAGGCCTATATTTGTAAGTTACATTGTTTGCACACAATCTTTCAATGTGAGATTTTTGTTTCTTAACAGCTCTGTGCAGCAAATGTAATGATATGCATTACCATATAAGTTGCCCCCTTAATGGTGATGCCCACATGTTCCATCCATCACATATCCAACTTGGCTTCCAAACAGTTTTTAGGTGTCACAATTGTTTGTACAGTTAAGAGCACATGTTTATTTTTTTTATCCATTGACATGGGTTTTGTAGAAGCTGCAGCTTCTGTTGATATGGCTTGATAGAGAACACACAGTTGTTTCCATTTCAAAAAATTCAGTAGTAATTTAAGAACATGTTAATTATGTTCAAACAAAAGGATATGCATTCAAGCACCAACGTAACTATCATAACCCACCCTATCATTGTTGTTAGCTCATCATTTGTTTGCTTGACTTGTCTTGCAAAAGCTGTTTATACAGGGCGAATGCTGGTCTAGTGGCAGGGTTGCAATTGTACAACTTAGAAGTCATAGTTTTAATTCTCGGAAATAATCTCTCTACATATCATATGGGTAAAGTCTAAAGTATGCATACATTTTACTTGTCTCTGATCCCGCTTACGGTGGGAGACCTGTGCGCAGGAGTTTGTTTACCTTTACCAACCATTTCGAACCCTTCTCAATCCAACAAGGCAACACTCCTGAATACTATGCATGTAGGTAGTCTATCACCTTTCGAGATTTGGAATTTTCAATGCGACATAAAGAAATGCAAAGAGGGAATGGGTAAGCTAGTTGGTTAGACGTACTAAAAGAAAAGGAAATCTATAAACCAATAAAGGACATAAAATGTATGGAAGAAAGAGAAGAGTGTTTGAGGCAACATGTGAGATCCTGCAAAGGAAAGCAAATATCAACTGAGGAAGACATGAGGACACCTAATCTTCTGACATATATGACACTGTTCTGCAGATGCTGTTCACTTAAAAATGGTAATGAAGACGAAGGCTACAAATTTGATCTTCTTATTAATGAAAAACTAACAAGAAATTAAAAACTAGGCTTTCAGACACATTTTGTTTTCATAAGCCAAGTGGTTAGACTATTAATAATGTTCTGAAAGAGGAAAATTAGAATCATGGTGAGTAGCAGAAGCACATCACCATTAGACAGCAAGAGTTCTTCTAAGGAGGGTTACAACACGAGAACATCCCATGAGGGTTGTAAATTAGTGCTGGTATGACTGTACCCTTCCCGTGTATTTTTTCTCGACGAATGCAATTGAAACTGCATTTGTAGACGGAATTTGATGGCAGTCTTATCAAAACTTGATGCAAGAACATAAACAAATTGTGTATCTTGGCATAAAAAACAATGTGATTTGGTCCTGTATTTTGAAAAGCAGAGGAATGGCCTTCTAAATATAAAAACATAAAACCCAATTAAAGCAAAAGCAGAAAAAGCAGTAAAACAACTTTACTCCTACAATTATGGAATGCACTCTCATAGACCACCCTTTACGAAATCGAAGATTCAAGTTGAACATGTACTAACAAGCCAAGCACCAACATTGCTTTTCTGTGATTTAAGTTTGTACGAATCGAATTGATGTCAAGAAGGCTGATTTTTTCTTCTCTATAGTGCATATCCACTCAACCATGTTAGTGATTTATAGGAGCACCAGTAAGGATGGGATCGACTGATGGAGACTAGCATAGTCATTGCCTAGCGATTAATATGTTTATAGTGCTAATGACATATCACCACTTCATTAATCGAGAAGGAATTATCGATGAACATTATTCAAGGCTAAGAAAATGAATTATTACACAAACTGTCCGGAAAGATATGATGTCTACAAGCTCAAAACAGCATCTGTATAGACCCCACAAGTTAAAGAAATTAAGGCAATTTTGAAGACATGTTTTAGTGAACTTTCAAGAGGGAACGGGTGATGACAGTTGATTCTATCTATATATTGAAGTATAGTGTCATAGTGGCTGACATGTAGGCAGAGTGAAAAGAAGTTTCCTCATAAGGGAATGTCTTTGTGCACCCACTTGTCTATATATTCAACAGCAACAAGCCATTGAGTCCCATACTGATATACAATGAAGAGTAGTAGTATTGCACTAGGTTGTTGTGTGACTTTCATGAAGACCCAGAAGCCTTATATTGCAATGCTTTTTATACAGTTTATATATGCAGGGATGGCCTTGTTCTCCAAGGCAGTGATTGCTAAAGGAATGAACCCTTTTGTGTTTGTCGTTTATCGGCAAGCTTTCGCCTCTATTGCCTTGGCTCCACTTGCTTTCTTTCTTGAAAGGTTCCACTTTTACATCATTGTTATTACTCACTGGCATCATTTTTTTTTTTTAATGTAGTTTCACATGCTCAATTATGTTGAATTTGAATTCTAATTTTGCAGTAACAAGGCTGCTCCTCTGTCATACAAAATTCTCTGCAAGATTTTCGCGGTTTCACTTTGTGGGTTGTCTCTAAGTGTGAACCTGTACTATGTTGCAATCAACTACACAACTGCAACATTTGCTGCTGCTACCACCAACACAATTCCTGTCATTACATTCATTATGGCTGCCCTGCTGAGGATGGAAAGTGTTTCTGTCAAACATTTACATGGAATTGCAAAGATATTGGGTTCTGTTTTAGGAGTCTCTGGTGCATTAGTGTTTGCCTTCGTCAAGGGACCAAATGTGAGGTTCATGAATTGGTACTCATCTGCACATAACCAAATAGCAAACTCACCGGAAAGAGTTTCCTCTAGAGGGGAGTTCATCAAAGGTTCTCTTATGATGCTTTCCGCGAACACGGCTTGGGCTCTGTGGATTGTTTTGCAGGTTCGATTTCGATGTTGAATATACTCTCTCTATGTCCTTAAAACAATTTTGTTTATCATTGTTTACTCTGGTGTTGTTTTTTCAGGCTCCAATTGTGAAGCAATATCCGGCGAAACTACGTCTTACGGCTCTGCAATGCTTCTTTAGCTGCACACAATCAGCAGTTTGGGCTGTTGTCGTCGATCGGGATCCGTCCGCTTGGAAGATCGGATGGGATTTCAATCTTCTTGCAGTGGCTTATTGCGTACGTTTTACTCTCCACTGCATTGTCACGGTTATATTATCAACTAAGTAAAAATAAATTATTTGAAACTAATTAGGACAAGTTTTGTGGGATCTAAGTGTGTCGCAAAGGATATTTATAAGAACCGAACCGGCGGTCAAACCAGAAAATCCACAAATTTCCAAAATTCAATTTGGTTTTGAAATAATCAATATTGCATATGTGGGGTAAGTTTTGTATACATTTTTCATATTCCCGAGCCTGCCTATTATTAGGCAGGCTACACGGAATCAATTAGAAAAACTAATAATCAATTTTGCTAGTCCAAATTAGGGCACAATTGGCTCCTCTTTGAAATGAAGTACTTAAGTCCAATCAAAATGCACATTTTTTGTTCTTATCATCATATGTAATAACATATTGCTTGAAACACTTGAGTCACATCACAATTTTGAGAGTGGCAAGCATGCATGCTGATGGTGAAATTAATTACAGGGTGTGCTTGTGAATGGCATCACTTACTGGCTACAAGTTTGGGTTATAGAGAACAAAGGACCAGTCTTCACTGCAATGTTTACTCCATTAGCACTAATCATTACTGCAATTGTCTCTGCATTGCTGTGGAAAGAAACACTTCACTGGGGCAGTGTTGGTGGGGCAGTTTTGCTGGTGAGTGGACTCTACAGTGTGTTATGGGGAAAGAAGAAAGAAGATTCAAAAACTAGTCCACAAAATCAGGAGGATCATAACAACAACAAAGATGAAGTTGTATGAGATGCAAGAGTCCCATTCATTACAAACATCATTGACTCCATAAAAAAAAAAAAAAAAGTGTGTATATGTTTCTTTATAAGCATGTGTAGGGATGTAGTCAAGATTCAGGATATCTTCTTTACTAGAAAAATTATTAATTAATTAGGGTGTTTTTTAGGGTTTCATTTTAGTTCTACTATTTAAGCTTGTAAACTCTCATTAGAGAGCAGCTTGTATCAACGTCTCCCCTCAATAACTCTTTGTAAAGGGATGATTGATATACGTAAATTATCAGAAGTGATAGGGATCACAACAGTTGATATCATCTTAGCTATCCCAATTTGCTGACAAAGACTAGTTACCTGTCCAATGAAGTGAGGCTCACTGTGAAATAAGAAAGTTTGGAATAGGCATCCTCCCTCTCTTCTTTCTCTACGATTATGTAAATTAAGGGTTTATTAACTGAAAATGCATTTATTACAAAGTCATCATTTAAATTATCAAAAAGAGATAAATCAATCACCCGACAGTTTTAATAGAGTTTCAGACAGATTTTATGTTGATGTTATGATAAATAAATATATTTTGGTCAAAAAAATTGAAGTGTCAATATAAATATATTTTTAAAAATATTATGGTGTGCAGTTACTTATGTGTCATTCCTCCTCTTTTCCTTCATCTTCTACTTGATCCACCCTCCACATCCTCCACCACTGCACATTGTTGAAACATCCCTGGCACTTATCACTAGATTCGACTCTCAACTTTTGTCACCATTTGACCCGCTCCAATTCTGCTCAATATTTGCTCAAAAACTTAAAATCCTAATACTTCAATCAAAATTCGAAGAACCCAAAGAAAGTCTCTGAGAACTTCGCCAATTATTCTCAGTCAAACTCCAATTGAGCTCACACACACCACAAGAAGAAGTAGACTCAAATTATACATACATGAATATAAATTCAATTTCAACCGTCATCAAATCCATATAGCAATTCAATGAGATTGGTGATCATACTAGGGCTAGAGTAGAGTTGGGAAAGGATTGATGAATGGGATTGGTCTAACCTCTAGCTCGGATGTAAGCCTTCCACCGGAGAGTGAATCCAACTTCAAATCCAGCCTTTAATGGTGAAGCATCGATTGCCATTTTTGCCTGGGTTCTAACATGCGAGCTTTTTGGATGAGCCCTCCAAGGAGTGAAATGCTATGTCTATTATTGCCTCAAGATTTAACTAACACCTCCGTCTTCATTGTGGATAGATGGTCTCCTACTTTGACTACTTTGCCAAAGACCTTCTAGGATTTGGGGAAGCGAAGGGGAAGACCGAGGATAAGCTTCAATCTCTCTGGGAAGCCCATAGTCAATAGAGGAGGCACTAAAGCGGGGCCATCTAGATGCTCGTCACTTCACCAAGAAATAGGATGACCTAAAGAAGGCTGCTATAGCCAAGGGGGCCAAGTTGTTTGAGGACAGCTAGAGGGTCAGAGTCAAGGAGTTTCTTAAGTCGATTGACTTGAGCTTTGCCTTCTAACAAGTGGGCTTCTATTGCTTCCTGGTTGCTCTCAATAAGGCAAGGAAACAGTTAGCCCAAAAGAGTCTTGACACCAAGGTGGTGATTGAAATTTGTCCAACCTTCAAAGGGGGAGAATGATGAGGATGTGGATACAGATGAAGTTTAAGAGCAGTTCAAGAAGCTCAAGAAGATGAAGGATGCTAAGGAAACTCATCCTTCTGATGAGATCCAAGTCCTCTTGAATGATCATGTTAAGAATGTTGCTCAAATACCTCTTTCTGCCAATCTCCTTAAGGAGCCGACCACTGAGAGCAACCTTCCACCGATTGAAAAGTAGCCTTTTTTTTTGCAACTATTTTCTCGGACTATTTTTGGAATTTGTTATGTTTTGTAATAACTATATATATATATCAGTTTCTTTTCATTAATTTCCTCCAAATATTTCCTCAATTTGTTTACTTTTTAGATTTCTTTTTAAATAGTGAAACCAAGAAAATTATGACTTAGAAGAAATTATAAGATATATTGCCTGGGCATTGCAACTTATTAAGTTGTAATATTGGATCAAAGTATATTTTTCGACCATTTTAACATAGAAGATATTCTAAGTTGTAATATCAAACCGAGATGTAAGTTTTTCATAGCTTCGATATTATAACTTAGAAAAATCTAAGTTGTAGTATTGATCCGAGGCAGGTTGATCACTTCTCAAACATTGTACTTAGAAGATGTTAGTATGTTGATCATTACTCGACCATTATTACTTAGAATATCTTGTAAGTTGTAATGTTGAACCGAGCAGTATGCTTTGGGCGATGATTTTGGTGTAGATTTTGAACAATTTTTAGCAAGCCAAACTATTTTATTGAATAATTTTAACAATCACCCGTTGAAGTTCAGAGAGTTATCCTGTAGGACCATAAGTTGCTTGGTAATCATAATTGCCCGTTGAAGTCCAAAGAGCTATCTCAAGGTCAACCTAGTCCTCAGTGTTCCTACTCCCCCCCTTCCTTATTATGAGTAGGGCAAGTTCTTTTACTATTTTCCACATAAGCTCTATGAGAGTTTTGGGTGCCAACCATGCTGTTATCATTACTAGCGGGAAGGGTGACATCCGTCAACACTGGCATGTATAGATTTGATCGAGCCTATAAGAGTATACGTGCATCTGATGGGAAAGTTGAGCAATTGACCTAGGTCATCCTGTTGTTTGGGTTGAACCATCGAAGGGTTAGTTTGGTTATTGATCGAAAAATGGTCATGTTGCTATTAATAGTAGTAAGGAGGGTGAACAGTCAACACTGGCATCTGGAGCTAATCAAGCCTCTAATAGAATACGTGCATCTAATGGGCAAGCTGAGCAATTTGCCTAGGTCAACCTATTACTCGAATTGAACAATTGAATGGTTAGCCTAGTTATTGACCAAAAAAGGGGATTATTTTCTTGATCATCACCCAGAGTATCACTGACCTAACTGTTGTCTTCTCTGAGATTCCTTATTCAAACTATGATTAATTTGAGGAGTTATTTCTTTCTCACAAATGATGGCAATTTGATGACGTGAAAATTTCGCTCAATATGCTAACATATTAGTAATGGCCAAGATTGGTTCTTTGATTACTGCGATTGAATGTTGTGACTTCCGTGTAACGTGAGCAAACATAAGTTAAAAGGTCCCATGAGGTGAGTTCCTCGAGAAAGATGCTCTGATACTTAACTCAGAACATAAGGGAATAAGGAGTTGAAAACTCATAGGCCAAAATTCCCATGTATGCAGTGAAGGCTGTAAATTATGCACAAAAAATATACTTGATGGAGGTGTCCTTTTATAGTGGTAGAGAAGTCTTACTTCAAGATGGAGTGTAATTCTTATTTTAAGAAATTCTAATTATATTTGAAAACACTCTCTTTTGATCTTTGAGTTGGAGGAGGATTCTTGCTTCTGAGTACTATTCCTTCTTGGACTCTAAGTAGACTTCCTTGGTTCGCTTGTAATGTCGTCGTGTGACTTTTGGAGGTACATGTTCATAAGACGTGGATTGAGGCAAATAATATATGTATCGAGGTGATGATTGACGTATCAATATCCAACCAATATCTGCTCAAATGAAGTTTGCTGGCTCTAATGGACAACATTTAGTTTTTCACATCATTTTGTGTCTGTATTTGTGGATTTATCTTACTGTATTGGTTTGTATTTTAGATATTTTATGAAGGTTCTAATAAGATATCTAATGTACCACTTTGTATTACTTTGACTTTATTGGTATAGGGCTTAAGTACAAGGACGGAGCCACTGATGACCACTGGGATTTTGAAACAATATTACTATATACATATTAGTGTAGATTTAGTTTCAAATGTGGCACAGTGGCATCGTTTTCAGAGATCAAACCTTCTTGGAGCTTTTTTTTTGATTTTTTTTTTTTACAATTATTTCATGTTTTTTACACTTTATGCTCCATTTTTTATTTTTCCCTTTTACAATTATTTTGGCAATTTGTATTTAACCTATCATGAGGTCTTATTAATACACAACTTAATATGTTCAACATGAACTAATCTGAACTTAGAGTTATTCTTAGACTATCATGGTTTCACCATGGCCACTAAATAGATTTGATCAAACATGAATGCAACATCAATTTATATGAACATAGTTATTCCGACACCACTCTCGTCTATAGGGGTCGGCATTGGGCCGGGCCGGCCCAAAAATGTGAGGCCCGAGCCGGACTTGATGCAAATTCTTGAGCCCAAGCCAGGCCTAGGCCCAAGAAGTTTGGGCTTTCAGGTCGGTCCACACCTTGGGCTTGTGAATTCAGGCTTGAAATTTAACTATTTTTATTATATATATATACTAATTAAATAATCAAATTTTAATATATATATATTATATATGTGTGTGTGCAGTGTCATATATATGTATGTGTGTGTATATATATATATACTATGTGTGTGTGCAGTGCAATATGTGTTATATATATGTATGTATGTATCTGATATATATATATATGTATATGTATATATGTGATATGTATGTATATACGTGATATATATGTTATATTTTTCGAGCCAGCCCTCGAGCTTGGGCTTCGGGCCGAGCTCGGCCTAAAAAATGGAGCCCAGGTCCGCCCTAAGCCTAGGGTCGCGCTGCCCAAGCCCAATTTCTTTTCGGGCTTGGGTCAGGCTTTGGCCCGCGGGCCCGGGCCGGACCTAGGCCCGTGGGCTGTTTGGTGACCCCTACTCGTCTACCTCAAATTCATCAATTACGACTTAGTCTCACAACATCAATACCACAACATTAAATTCATGACCATCAATTAAAGTCTTATGTAAAAAAGCCAATAATAAACTAGAGAGATAATAAATCAACTTACGAAACTCGATGAGCTTAGCCATCGTGTCTTGTTTAAGGATACAATATTGCAATAAATATTGTAGCCAAATACATGACATGTATCAATCAATGGAACTAAATGATCAAAAGGGGTAAGATTCTAATCTTATTTCAATAAAAAAGACTTTGAAAAGAATGCCTAAACTTATGTTCAATCGAATGAAGTAAAAACCGAAAGAAACGACGGGTTATACTAATAGAAAGTAAAGGAACTTAGCCTAAGGAAACGGTAAAGAAAAGCAAATAAATTGTTGAGAAGGTAAACTTATATCAAACTGCTTGAATCGAAAGGAGCAAACTATCCCCACACTTATTCTTTTCTTGTCCTCAAGTAAAACACCTACAACAAAAACAATATATAGGTTTTATGCCTTCATTATTGTCAGAAATTTAAACTACAAGATTGCAACCATAAATAGTACACTATTAATACATAGGAAACGATTTAATATAAATGGAATCAACACATTCATCTCAAAGTGCATAGCTATCGAAACATCACATAACTCTTAGACTCAAAAAGAAATCGCTTATAAAGTTAGCTATAAAAAAATCTCTCATATGTATGTGGGTGGAAAAATATAGATGGAAGAGATGAAATTCCACATACAAATGTAAGGAAAAGATATCAAAGAGAAGTAGTATGCATGCAGATCTTGTCAAAGGAAATTGTGAACCATGTTGTCACAATCTCGAATTGCTCTCAAATTCAAACCAAGTTATTCCAAGATCAAGTAGTGCCTTTTGACTTGTAATGTAGGGTAACAGATAGTAGTGTACGCAATAAGGCTAATGAAATGTAAGTAAGCACAAAGAGAACCATCAACATCCAACAAGGTCACATAAAACACAATCGCAACACTCAACACTACTTTCTCAATCATACTACACTTTGCATTTATTTCTTCAAAATTCCCCACATCATTTCGCTGTCGCCTTCGCAGCGTCAAAGCATGTACAATTTTGGTGAACTACATTTCATTACCATTTTTGGAGTATTTTATTCATTAATTCTATATTTGTTTAACAAATTCAGCTTGATTTCTCATAATTCTACAAGGTTTTGTTTGGATACTGACAAAATTATGCTACTCTTGGAATTTTAGTTCAGTCAATGATTGTCAGCTTTTCATGTTAAACCCTTTTAGAGTCTTTATAAGTGAAGCGTGCATATTTCTTAAGATATTGTGTAGTAGTTCATAAAAGGAGGCTTATGGTAACTAAGCTGTTTGGATGTTACAGCTAAAAATTTACAACCTGCATTGTGAAAATGAAAAGTGAGTGAGAAGGGGAATCTGAGAGAAAGAAAGATGAGCACCCACTTATTATTTCTTTTTAATTTTAATAAAGGACTTAAATTTGGTAAGAATCTTATTGGGAGGTTTTATGGTTGAATGATTGTTTAGGATCTGATAGACATCAGTCATGTTGAACTTTGGTACCACGGAGGGTATGCTTACTTTTAGATAGTGTGTTGGCGTTTGAGGTTTCTCAAAGGCAACCAAAAATCTGAGCATTGGCAGCAAAAGCCCATATTATTGTCAATAGACAAAGACCATTATTGTTAAGGCTAGCACATCTCGGCATACGTTCAATAACAATTACACATGCACTTCCCACCCTTTTGTTGATTGCTACAAGGAAAAACTCGGGTAAAACTTGATTTACTCAATGATGTGATATTTTCTTGCAGAAAAATACAACATTTTAGCATTGTAATTGCAAGTGTGCAAAAGCTTTCTTACTTGCATAACATTAATGGATGCATTGAATTCACATGATTTAATGTCTTAAGAAAGTAGAAATACATAATTTATTTTTTGATTTTGTTGAACTGCATTCAGATGGGATATTATTCTGATGGTGAACTATTATGACTGAATGTGTTTTCTCTTACTTGCATCTCAGGTTGCTATCGCTGCTTGGCCAAATTCTCTCATCCTGACGGTCTATTATACTTTTAAGTTTATACTCGGCCACAATGCATAGACGTTAATAGATGTGGAGGCAAGCACAACACATCAATAGATGTGGCAGAGGACGAATATGATCATTACAAAAAAATGCAATCATAAATGGGCAAAGCTGGAGAGGGTTTAAATAGTTCTTGCTGTTGTAAGAGCCTAATTTCTATGTGCTTATCCTTTTAGCATTTCTGATTAATTTTTGATTTAGAGAGTTATAGGACATAAGTGATTTCGCAGAAGTAATTTATGATGCAGCTTGAATGTTTTTTTAGTGGAGTACATTTGCTTTGTTGATTTCTGCCCTATGGTTCCTTATCGTAATTTAAGGTCAACGGTTTTTGTCAAGTACCTTATTCATATTTTGCTTTGATCATCTAAAACTTGATGTGAGGTTATACTTGGCTTGGTTTGAGGGGAAACACAAAGGAAGTAGTACTTTCCTGTGAATGCAGTTCCCGCTGCAACGCGTGGACATTGGACCTAGCGTGCACGCACGCAAAACATAACATCTGTGACATTCTGGCCCGAAAATAATAGAAACATTGAGCATGAGGGTGACACGTGTACAATGGTACACGAATGGATGTAATAATTAAATTTGGGTTTGGAATAAAAATTAAATATATGGGTGTGAATAAGTGAGAATAATAATAATAATAATACAAATAAAGTAGAGAAATTACCTGGATGGAGGCGAAATACACATTTGTTGTCAATTTTATCAAATGAGAGAAACAAAGTAAAAAGGGATCCAATTTTTATTTATACATATCTGAAATTGGTTTAAAAGAAAAAGGAAAGAAACAGAAACAGAAAAAAAACGAAGAAAGAAACGAAAACAGAAACAGGAAAAGACAAAAAGAAAAGAGAAACGCGATTTTCGCGTCCTAAACTTCGCCGGCGCCGATCTCCTCCGTCCGGCCACCTCAGGCGACGAGACCGGTACCAATCTCTTTGTCTTTTCGAGACGTATGAAATCGGTTCAAGAATCATCATAATCGGAGCTGCATCGCCGGGAAAAGCTGTCTGAAGTTTCGGCCACCGCGAGCTTCGACAGTCGATTTCTCCCTCCTCCGATCTCCGATTGATGCAAGACCACCACCGTTGAGTTCGTCTCGAAGAGTACTACAAAGCCCAGTTGGTGATTTTCGGCGAAAGTCGCCGGATCTCCGGTGACCCGAATATGGGTATTTCAGGTACTATTTGACCCGTTTGACTTTTTCAGGTAAAAATTTACCCGTTCAACTAGATCGTATATTTTACGTATTTACGCGGTATTTGAACGTAGTTGTGACCTGGTATGTGCATTTTGGTGTAGAACTGATATATGAGGCTTAATGATGTACGTCGAAAAAAATTATACGGGAAAACATTGGTTCGAGTAAGATGTGAGGCACGCTTCACGAGGTAGGGAATATTTTAACTTTTTGTTAATTTGGGAATTCTGGATATTAGTTTAATTGATAATTCGGTAAGTCTTGCGAAATATTTAATTGTGATTTTTCTGATGTAAATGTTTGGTTGGTTAAGGTGGAAATTATGGGTACAAAAATTGGGGTGTGAGTTTGGTATTCCCTACTGAGCTTCGGCTCACCCCCTACTTCCCATTGTTTTCTTTTCAGGTGAAACAACTGTGACGAGACTGGGAGTGCAGACAGGACAGGGCAGTCGGTGTACATAGCAGAGTCGCTGCGTAAGGGTTGAGTGGACCCGGTGAGTTGGGATGGCTGAGCTGGAGTCTCAACCGGTTATATGATACTATTATATACTTATAAATTTAACACCTATATTTTAAGTATATTGATAATTATATTATTTAAAATATTTTGTTGAGATTTGAAAAATAAAGAGTAAAGAGTGTGGTTTAGGTACACGTCACATGCCGGCGGGTCGGGGCGTGACAACATCATTCTTCCTTCACTGGACATACTTTTTCCTCTTTTGGAGATCATGGGCAGGTTCGCAAAAATTAGGATTCGGGTCAGACAATATAGGGTATTTAGAAGATATTTGCATATTCGGATAGAAATTAGTTTGAATTGACCATATCCGAATTGATTTAAATCGAGACAATAATTCAATACTGGCTAGGAGTCGGACAACTAAATCAGACAATTTTTTTATTTTTAGACCTGAATCCATTTTTAAATTGAAACAAATTTTTTGTATTTAGACCCTAATTTCATAAATAAAACTCATCCAAAAATTTGTTTAATCTAGATAGAACAAATTTATCATTTAGTCCAACCATAATTTTTCCACTCCTAATCATGGATTCAATTACTACCGAACTCATATATAAAATTATCATATATTTACCTGAAACATGTGATTTGCATATTATTATGCGGGACCATGAGTTTACAAAGTTGACAACAGTACCCAAATGATCGTGTAGATGCGGTACTAATATCATTACAAAAACATTACGTGTTTTTTTGGTTGAAAATATCTCTAAGTATAAATTGATATAGAGAATATTGTTTGAGAATGTCTGATAGTATATTGACAGAGTATAAATTATCTAAACACTCAACCAAATAAACAGACTTTACATATTGGCCCATTGGGCTCATAGGCGAGGATCAGCAATGGATAGGCCCAAACCCAGGTTAAACAAGAAAGACAACCCAACAGACAAGGTTTCGTCGGTCATTTCTTATTGTTCGACTGGCTCGTATAAACCCTAGAATATCTAATCTCATACGACATTGGTTGGGACATTTTTCTGATGGGGGCCTGGTCTTGAATCTCATACTCATCTCTCTCAATCTTTCTCAGATTTTTCATTTTTGTTTTTGTTCCCGTGTTGTTATGCTATTTTGTTTCACTATTTTATGGTTTATTTGATTACATCTCCTGATCTCCACCGGCTCGCCATGAGCCGCCATTGACAGTTGCTTCGCCAGATGATATACAACTCGAAAAATACATGGAATTTGGTTGCTAACAGTTGTTTTTAATCCCTAGCCTTCACTCACCACCACTCCTTCTCCACCTCTTCTGTGAAGGCTGGCAGGCTGCCTTTTTTATGACAGCAATTGGTGCTAAACCATGATTGATTGGTTTAGAGCTATGAGATCTGAGGGCTTCATCTGATATACTCCGAGTTGCCCAACATGATTTGCGTTTTTGATTTGTCGAGTCTTGTGCTCTTATGCAAGCTTTTTTTAATTTTTGTAATTGTCATGGATATTGTTTGGTTTTGTGAAGTTAGATTGTAGAATGATGATATATGCACTGGGCTCTCAGCAGTCTTTTACTGTAATCTTGATGGAAATGCAGCCTAGAAAGCTATATCTGACTATCTGTCAATCACTCAGTTTATCTTGTGTAATCGGATGTAGGTAATGAGTTTTTGTGCCTGGTCCATTTTGAGCAACATCTCTAAAGTTTATTGTTTTTTCTTATGTAGTCTCTAAAGTTTACTTCTCATGGATTGCAACCTGTCAAACTTGATAATGCCACAACTATAGAACCAATATTGCTAGTCATTTATGTGGATCAGGATGTCAGTGTTCTAGTACTGCTTCCCTATTTTACTTTGATATCATAACTTTGCAGATACTTTATGAAGTCTATAATGCAATAAGGGTTAGGGCAACTGACCCTTGATTAATTAATGGGACTCTACATTATTCATGTCGTTGATTTGTATGACTCGAGTTTCATAGTTTTTTGTTGACCAGTCTGGTGTTAAGTTATGGTTTTGCGCCTGCCTAACTGTTATGTTGGATATCATCTCTCGAGTAGGAAAGATTTTGTTCCTGGTTTGACATTTGTTTGATGCATTAGTGACTCACTTACTCAAAGTAATTCAAGGTTTGCGCAATTTTTTTTTCTTTAATCCATGAATCATGTCATGATCCTCATGTATTTGGACATTATCCTACAGCTCCGGGTGCTTATTTTTCTTATATAGCTATTTTGTCTGTTCTTCAATTAAAGAATCTGGTCTCTTGAATTTCCATGCTCTAATATTTCCTTGGCAACTTCAAATTGCCCAATGATGAAACATTCTAACTGGGGATGGTTTTTGATTTTTCATTGTGAGCCTTCATCATCCCTTTGAGTCTTTGACTCTGGTGGGTTGTGTTGTTGTCCGTTGTTCTTCTTATCGATGTGGATTGGTTCTGCATGAAAATTAAAGCATCGCCATTTATTAAATGCAATAGTCAGTAAAACCAAGGGACAGTGCTTGTCTACTTTCTGTTTTAGTGTTATTTCTTGCAATGTTTAATATGGTTTCATTGTGAAGGTATAGAGAGCAAATTGTCACTGTTTGCCTCTGCCCGATGATGGAAAACTCATTTTATGGAGTGGTTACTTTGGTTTTCATTGTGAGCCTTTGCTATATCTCGTCACTCACTGTTAACTTAACTCTCTCTCTCTCTCTCTCTCTCTCTCTCTCTCTCTCTCTCTCTCTCTCTCTCTCTCTCTCTCTCTCTGGCAGTTGAAGATGTGGAAAGGCTTCCAATGAAAACTATTTTGTTATACCATAATGATCCAATATAGCTATGAGATCTGAGGGCTTATAAGTGCCATTTTCCTTTAGGCACCTTTGATTTTCAAATATACATTATTGAGTGTTATTAGTTTATTATTGACAGGTGTCTTGTTGCTATTGGCTTTGCTGTAGGGTTCCATGTATTGGTTGATATATACATACTGTGTTCTCTTGTTCTCTATTATTGTAGCCGTCATGAATAAATGAATTAATTTCAGTTCTGGTCTAGCTCCTTCTTGAGTTTTCCATCTTACATTTCCAGGCCTTCATCTCAAGGAGTAACCTCTTTGTACGAGTCTTTAACATTTGCATTCAGTTGTCCGTTTTAAAATCTTAACTGGGAAATATCCTCCTTTTTCAGAGAGTATTTGATTGCACTGTATATCCCCTTGTTTCTTGCAAATATTAGTTGCAAGGAAACCACGAGAAAAGGGTATTTGAAGGTGCAACATTGACAACTTTTGGCATTAAACATTAGCTAGTTTGTGACTGATTAAGTTTGGTTCGCACTATGTTTTGCCTCAAATTAATTGCTGGTTATTGTTATAATAGATTCATTACTTGTTCTTTCACGAGTAATTCATGTGCTTGTTTCTTCTGACCATTATCGTGACTGCTAGTGGAAATTTTGTGTGGGTTGCTGTTTTTCTAGCGTGCTTTTAGGATTTTTCCACTTTCATTTCTATGTCTTGTACATTTCTTTGTTATTCTGGTGATAAAAGATTAAGATTGGTCAGTTGAATTTTCTGCATGTGTGATTGTACAGATTTGAGGTGCATATTTGTTCTTTTGATCAAAATATTGTAGAAAGTGGTGGATTTGATGCATGATAGCTGATCTGCCACCTCTATAATGTTGATAATTTTCATTTACAGGAACAGAGTATTTAATACAATTTCTCTTTACTGTAGTAAGTTGCCTTTTTTTTCCCCAGTTCTCTTGTTAGTAACCGTTTCAAAGAAACTAAGTTTTCTCTTGTAGTTGGCTTGTGGAAGTGTGTTATGTGTATAAAACTCTAAACTAGAGAAGCAGAGTGTGGAGAGTCGTGGATCATGAGATGGGAGTGAAATCATTTCTGACCCTGCAAATCAGGGCTGAGCCAAAAAGACAAATCAGTTGGCTCGCTGCCACTACCAAGGTCATTGTAATGAATGCAAATGAAAATTGGGAATGCATCCTGGAAGACAAGTTGTTGGATGGGTTGCCCTCATTGAAGTTTGGTATGGTTTGCCTTGCCACTAGTGGTTTGTGAAGCACCTTTGTCTTGCGTGAGGTGAGAGGTTCAAATCTCCCCCAGTCCCACTCCCTTCTGCCTCGTGTAAAGAAGGTGAAGCAAAAACCATTCCCGTTTCCTGACATACCCAACAAGCCCTAGCAGTGGTGCCATCCTTTTTTTGAGAACCCTCGCTGGGCAATGCACAGTACATTGGCCTTGCTCTCATTGTTTGCTTGTTTATCTAGATCAGTTTTTCTTCTGTACCATACAATATGACAAAATTTTGCCCGAACCCTAATCTGTATTGGATAGCGATAATAGAAGGCTCTATTATAAATGTGAGTCGTGATGAAGAAGTGTGATTAATTGAAACTCGAGAAAAAAATGATGTAACAAATTCCATGTCAGTTATCAAGAGGAGAAGTTTATGCATTCTCTGGCATCTCTGCTACCTCTGTTTGACTATTTGGTTATGATAATGCAGTCGTTTTTTTTTTTATAGTGGGGTTATACCTTTAGTTTGTTTCAGGGAGGGGAGAATAGGACACAATCTTGTGCGAGTGTACGGAGTTGTATCCATTAGGCCACAAGCTCCATTATAAACTGCAGCCCCTTTTTTAACAGGAAAGTTGACTTTCATTCTTTGCTATGACATATTATGATATTACTTTTTCATTCTAGGCAAAGGCATTTTATGTCCGCGTTATCCACATCTGAAAAATGATATACATCCCATGACTTAAGGTTCGATGGTATTCCATTTTATAAGCGACATGTTGACTGGACAAGATAGATTTGGCAAATTTGAATTTATGAGACATATACATATAGATCTACAAAAATTTGAATTTTGGGAGAGGTGTGATAACCAAAGCAACATTCTCTCACCTGGATTATCATTTTTTTTAAAAAAAATTTCAAAATTATTTATCTCTTAAAATATATGTTAGATTTTCGAAAAAATTATATATTCGGGATCAGTGTGCGAAACTCTTTCTAACAAGATTCATTGTCGATATGTTTTATTGGTTCAAGCGTTATTCCATTGTTTTGCTACAATGAGATTGACTATGGAATAACACATAAAACACTGAAATAAAATATACACAAGGAAATAACACACACGCAATGGAATAACATATAAAAACACAATGAAATAATACGCAAAACACAATGGAATAACATATTCAGAATAGAATAGCATAAACGCAATGAAATAACAGATAAAACACAATGAAATAATATGCAAAACACAATGGAATAACAAACCACAAGGGAATAATACACAAGCAATGGAATAGCATATAAAACACAATTGAGTAATACACAAAACACAATTGAATAAGATACCCACAATGGAATAACATACACACAATGAAATAACAGATAAAACACAATTGAATAATACGTAAAACACAATGAAATAACATATCCACAATTGAATAACATACACGCAATGGAATAACATATAAAATACAATGGAATAATAAGCAAAACACAATGAAATAACATACCCATAATAGAATAGCATACACGCAATGGAATAACATATCAACATACCCACAATAGAAATAATAAAATTCATTGTGTTTTATAAAATTATGATGTCTGAGATTATTTATTCCATTATTTTGAAATGAATTTTGGATTACAATGAACTATGGATAGAAATAAATTCTGAATTACAATGGAATACACAATGAAATAAACGTACAACATGAACCCAGTTGTCTCAAATCAATACATATTTCAGGATCACAATGGAATAACACACAATATAATCAAATAAACATACAACAACTCATTTGTCTCAAATCAATACATTTCTTTGAACCAATACATACAAAAACCTTAATTTGACAGAAGTTTGAACATCAGTGGAATAAAAATGAAGAATGAAGATTAAAAAACAACGAAAAAAATACACAAATGAAAAATGTATAACCGGGTCAAAAATTTCTTGGTGGTGTTTTGGCCAAAACTTTGATGGATCTGATGCTCCTCTCTTCGGAGAACACATATGTGATGTCGGATTGCCAAAACGTTGCCAAAAACAATCAGATCTGATGATTGAAGTGGTAGATGGCACATTTGTTCTTGGTGATTTTCCGGGCGCCACAATGGTCTTAGATGGTTGATCATTGACTGAGCTTTGGTCTATCGGAGGTGGCGGTTCTTTTGAGTCTAACGGCGGCCAGACGGTGAAGATGCCGTTAAAGGAGAGAGTAATTTGTGAAAGGAAAAAATTTAGAAGAGAGAGAATATATGAGAATTAGAGAAAGTGTGTGTCTAACATGTGAGAGAGAGTGTATATATGTGTATCACGATTTTCAAAAAAATTCAGTCAACATCCACATCACAATGACACATCAGTGCCACATAGGTATGGAATCTCATGGGATATTTACCCATGGGATGTAAAACGGTTTTGTATCCGTCTTCAAACTTTACATACGTGAGTATTTTCGAAAGCTTCTTGTTTGCTTTTTCTTGCCGCTTCATGAGCTTCCATGACAGGCGCCAAAAGTTCTATCCGTGCATTTTTCTCACGAGGGGTTTACAGTTAGCTTAATTTGAGTGCAGAACGTGATTTTCTTGGACTTTTGCATTCTACCACTCCATTTTCTTGCATTGGAGCAAATGGAACATTAAGGACAGATTGTTGCAAAGTTTAAAACATTTTTTTCCCTGTTCTGATTATAACATAACAGTCTGGATGGGTCTCTGGATTTTGAGAATTTTATGGAATTGACAATACCAAGTGAGAAAAAGACGACTAGTCTGGTGTGTTTGTGCTCTTCTGGTTTCTTAAAGGGTTACATTTTGCTTGAATCTTTCAAAGTCAAAGTCAATATTCACCATTTTTTAAAAGATTTTCGGTTTAAATCAACATCTTACCAATGACAAAGTGGTGTTGCATTGTCTCATCTCGTGTGGGTTAGAAAATGATGGCTTGATGCTTTGCATTCACAAGCTGAAATGGTTAAGGGATCAGTACCAATAATTTTTGTCCAAAATATCCACTTGATAGAGACATCTCCAGCACTACCTATTCTCCCGTGCGAGATCCCGCACTCAAAATTTGGTTCGGTGCGGGATGCTGCACAGCCGAGCGTTACTGCTCTATAGTTTATACATATTTAATGACTAGTTTATATTTTTATTATATTATAAAGTATTTATACTGTTAAATTTTTAATTCTTACTTCTGTATATTGTGCCACACATAGCGCAATTTATATTGACATTCTAGATCTTCTGTGCTATTTGATTGGGACTTTATTGGAAGTTATTAGTTATAATATTCTGTTCTAGTCAAACAGACTAGGCATCAAAAAGATCAACTCTAAACAGCAACTGGTAGAGAACTTAATCATTATATGTCTTCTCTTTTTCTACGTTATGTGAGAATAAAAGTTCAATCGGGCTAAGCATATACATACACTATTCAAGTATGGGATCCTGCACGAGATTTATTGTGCGGGATGCACTTGAACATCGTTGATGTGTGGATTCAACTATGGAATTTCACACGAGATTTATTGTGCGGGATGCACTTGAATATCATCGATGTGTGTGTAAATGCACACATCAATGATGTTCAAGTGCATCTTGCATAATAAATCTTGTGCGAAATCCCGTACTTGAACAGTGTTTATATATATGTATGTATGTATGTATATAAATAAATAAAAAATGGTTCTCTCACGTGCAAACCCATACTTTCGTCAAAATATGGACTAATTTTCTGGTCCGTTGGATTAAATCAATGACTGAGATGAAATTACTTTAATATACCTCTTTTGAGACCTGATTTGGGTGAGACCCATATTCTCTGTCTTCATTCGCGAGAGACGCCTAGCCTTATTCTTCTCAAGAACCCATATCGGGTCCACCTTCTTCATGAGAACCCAAATCGGGTCCGCCTTCACCACCTTCTTCGCGAGAACCCAAAGTGGGCCCGTCTTCCGCTTCAATTACAACTTACAAGCCCCTCACTCCATACCAATCGATTAGTACGTCCTCTATCTTTGGTCTAATTGACAGCTAATGATCATGGTGTTGCTCCTTACATTGTCTTGGTTATGCGGATGATTCTGGTATGTTTTACGATATCAAGTTCTTCATTGACGAACTAATGGAAGCTGGACCGGATGGAAATGTCCAGTCGGAGCCGATTCTTCGCAAGGATATTAACACCTTTACCTTTTAACAAGGATGGGGTTTCCCTAGGAGGGTTAATTATTTCAATGGGGATGAATGCGTGATGCCTCTACCTGATGAATACCCAAAATTGCCTAGACATTCACATTCAAGATTGATTGGATTTTTAGGACTTGCAGCGTCTCTAATTAGGTGTGAGTTTTTGGCATGTCTTTTGGACAAACTCTATTGTGTCATATGTATTGCTGTTTAGGTTGCAAGTGATGAGAATTGGACAAAGTAGTGGGGGCGTGCACGGTCCAGTTAACCGGACCATAGACCCCAAATGGAAACGAAAACCAGAAGTGATGGTTTTAAAAAAGTTGAAATCGAAATCAAATCATATTTTCGATCAACCGTTAATTCAATTAATTGGTTTGATAGTCCGATCTGGTTCGGTTACAATTTTGAAATCAATTATATTATTATATAGTATTAATAATTATAAAATAATATATGTGTAATGGACATATAATTATAAAATAAAGTGTAATGGACATATAATTATAAAATAAAAAATATATATTTAATGAATTATGGATATTTATGTGTAATAGGTAAATATTTATTTATTTCAGTCTGATCCTGTTAACCACCGATTTTAAAAATATCAAATCACAAACAGAATCGATATACATGGTCCAGTTCGGTTATTGAAACCATTGATTGAATTTCAATCAACTAACCGATCCAGACCGAACCGTCCAATTCAATTTCTAGTTATTGTTCATTTTTCAGTTCGATTTGCAGACCCCTTGACAAACTATATTATGTAATATCCGTTGTTGTCATATGTATTGTGTGACCTTTAACTGGTTCAAGATGTGTATACAACTAAAGATGAGAATGGATTTACAATATCTAGGAGCTGTGCATTGTACATTATGTCTTCAAGAATGAGCTATTCTATATCTTTAATTAGGGGTGTCCAAATCGGATCAACAACTGAGTAACCGATCCAAACCGTGGTTATTCAGTTTTTTTGTTTCGATTTTTTTGTTAATGGTTTCGGATTCGGTTATGAATTTAGAGATTTTTTCGGATTCGGTTTCGGATTTAACCAAAAAAACCAAATAAATTTTTATTATGTTTTATATATTTACTTATTTAAAAATTATAGAACTAGGGTCAAATATAATTTCTAATTTATCCATTAGGGTTTAAAATAACATCTTCTCCCTACTTTTCTCCTCCTCACTACTTCACTCACTTCATCGAAAATAACATTA
The DNA here is from genome assembly GCA_963580455.1 of Euonymus europaeus. Taxonomy (NCBI): domain Eukaryota; kingdom Viridiplantae; phylum Streptophyta; class Magnoliopsida; order Celastrales; family Celastraceae; genus Euonymus; species Euonymus europaeus. The sequence goes on along the minus strand of OY756961.1, from coordinate 7,342,453 downwards.
TTTATGTATTTATATTGTTTTAAATTTTGTATTTATAATAGTTTTAGTTCTCTAATTATCCTTAATTTTTTTTAATCATATTAGATTGATAAAAAAATTAGTTTTTTCGGTTTGATTATCCGATATATATTTTTCGGTTTTGGATTTTAAAATGTCATAACCGAATCAATTCGGATATTTCGGTTTCAGTTAAAAATCGAACCAAAAATCGAATTGACACCCCTAGCTGTAATTATTGCTAATAGGTCAGCCATGGGATCCAACTTTCACACCTGGCTATCAACCGTTGAAGATTTCAGTTTACCCTTAAGTTCCAAACAAGAACAGAATCCATATTCGAGACCAAAATATATATCAAAAACTGCAGAATTATATCAAATTTATCGAAATTTCAATGTCAAGAGAAACAAAATAATCTCAACCATAAAAAAGAACAAGGATACCATCTAAACATTCCAATGATATACTTTCATAGCAGCTACTTAACATTCACTCAAATTGAAGACAAAAAATTCATCACTTTCTCAACTACCAAGCAAGTTGCTCAATTGAGGATGGAAACCAGACTTGTGCAAACACAAATCATTAAAAATCAAAACACTGAATTTTTTAAACTCGATTATCCTACATTATTACCGTAGGAAAATCAGACAGAGATGTAGAATAGTCAGTTAGTGTAGGGAAATCACTAGATATTTGCCCTCTACAAAAGAAATACGAAGGAGATGGATCGCAGACGAAGACTAAAGTTTCACGACATTGTCAGCTTGCGTTAGCTCAGAAAAGAAGATTTGGGCGCTCTTTGCAAAGAATAAGTTTGAATCAGAAGGCTCATAGAAGACGATTTGGGTTCTTCATTTGCAAAGAAGGAGGCCCGGAGAATAAGATTTGGGCGCGAAGAAGGAGGCTCGCAGAAGAAGATTTGGGTTCTCGCGAGGAAGAGGGTCGAAGGAGAAGATGATCTCACCCAAATCGGGTCTCAAAATGGACATATTAAGTGCTTTCATCTAAGCAATTGACTTAATCCAACAGACCAGAAAAAAGCCCGTATTTTGATGGATGGAGCGTATGGGCTCCACATCCACATATGGAGGACTAAAATAATGTGATATACATGTTATATTTCATTTGTAGACATAAGTGAAGGTGTCTAGAAGCATATGAGCATCTCCTGGAACTTCCATTTGATGACATAATTTGGTGGTGTTTTATTATAAAAAGGCAATTAATGATCTTTTATTTCTATTCCATAAATAATCATTTATACGAACAAGTTGGTTAGAAATAAAAGAAATAATTAATTGAAAAAAGGACTAAAATATTATGTACCTCTTGTGATAAACTATAAGAAGAACAAGAAAACCACTAGGTCAATGGCTCAGTGGCTACCGGCTTGTCCCAAACCTTAGTGCCCTTGGGGTGAAGAGGTCACTAGTTCGAGTCGGGGAAATGGTAGGTTATTGGATTTAATTGTCATAGTTGCACATTCCCCACTTTCAAGCCCTCGGGGTATATGGTTCAGCAGTGAGCTGGGGGCGTGGCCCTTACGTGGGAGTAGTAGCGTGTTTGTCAGCGTGCTTTGGTGCTCGGGTTAGAGTCGCGTCAGCGACACGCCCTTAATGCTCAGCGTTGGTGGGCCGCCCTTTGGTGGGTAACGTGAAAACCCCCCTTCCCTTACTGTTGGACTGCATAACCCGCAACTTACATTCTATCCCTTGACCCAAGGCAGGGTCAGGATAGGACAGATTCTTGGTCGGGATAGGACGGGTTCTTGGATCCCGCCCCAATCCAAGAAGAAGAAGGAAAAAAAAAACAATAAAATTTTTGACACTATAAAGTCTAAAATATCTCTTACCAATTACCCATTGGTGATCCTAAAATAAACGTCCTTATTTATTTTACCCAAAAATTAAAATGGCTCATTATGTGAACCTTTCATTTTCATCCCAATACAAAAAAAAAGAAAAAAGAATTGCCAACGACCCGTCACACGTTAAGAACATCAATTGGAGCAAAATAAAAGATTAAACAAACGAACGAAAGTACTCTTGTAATAGTTAATACACACATGATCACACGTTAAGAACATTAGTTTATCGAGCAATTTTTTTTATGAGAGCTAAAAATGAGGTCTTAATTTTTGCGATCAATTTTGGGGGTTAAAATATTTTTTTAAAAATGAAAAATTATAATTATATTTTCATCGATTTTACGAATTCAGCGATATATTTTTTGTTCAAAACAAAAGTCAACTTCAACATGAAAAGACTTAAATAATTCTAGATCGTAGGATATAAACTCAAAACATTAGATGTTTCAATCATGATTAACTTTATTTTTTTGGCAGAAAAGACAAATAATCGGATGCGTAAAATAGATCAAAATACAACTATAATTTTTTAAAAAATATTTGGGACTCCGTAAATTAGGACGTCATTTTGGAACCTCATGATGGGAGAATTATCCACTATATCAACTATTTGAAGATCGGTAGATTCCGCGGCCTTTATCATTTAAGGTGTGCTCTCTGTCTAAGTTGGGAGGTCTTGAATGTGTTGCATCTTTAATCAACCATTGTCGATGGGATAAAAGCTTACTGGAGGAATTTTTTGTGCATTGTGATGTGGATGAAATTGTGAAAATTCCTCTTCCCATTTCTAATATCTGTGATCGTCAAGTATGGCAATTTTTCTCTGGATGGGATTTATAGTGTGAAATCAAGATATCAAGTGGCTCTAAATAAGGTCATTGACATCTCTCAGCAAAGTTTAGCAACTTCCAGTGCAGTAAGTCCTTCTTGGTTGAAACTTTTATGGAAATGTGCAATACCGCCTAAAGTTAAAACTTTCTTATGGAGGGCTTGTAACAATGGCCTTTCTACTGTTGCCACTTTATTTTCTAGAAAAGTTATTAATTCTCCAGTGTGTAGGCGGTTGTGGGGATTGCGCAAAATCTATAGAACATATAATTGATGAGTGTCCTTTTGCTGCACATGTTTGGGGGAACTGTAGGGATTGATAGCAAGTGGAGGCCAATGGGTGGGCGATGGTTCAGGGATTGGTGTTGTTCTATTTTCACATCTATTGCTGCAAAGTACCATATTTCTTGGTGTGCTGTGGTTTGAAGTCTTTGGAGAGAGCGTAATAGGTTGCTGTTCCGCAGTGAGTCCATCCAAGCAGGTGATGTGTATAGAATGGGTGAGGAGCTAATGCAGTAGTATGGGGTTGCACGTCTCAATATAACTAGTTTAGGCTCCACTAATAATCCTATTGGTGCGTCGAGGTCGGTGGCAGGACCTATAAAATGGGTGGCTCCAGTTGGATGTCAATTTTAGATCAACGTTGATGGTGCTATTGATATGGAGTCCTCAAAATCTGGTATTGGGGTTTCCATTCGTGACAATGGGGGATAGCTGGTTGTTGCGGCTGCTTTTCCCCTAAATGGTTGTCCATCACCTAAAGTAGTTGAAGCATTGGCAGCTTGAGGCGGGTTTAATCTTGCTTTACAACTGGATCTTGCTAATATTGATCTAGAATGGGATTCCCTATGCACTGTGTCAAGACTCATTAATCCTTCTAAGGCTATTTCAGAGGAAAGACTCATTCTTGCGGATTGTTTAGAGATGGCTTCCACATTCTCGTCAGTTCATTATTCTCATACTTGGAAGCTAGGGAACACTTTGACACATGGGATTATTAGATATGCGTTGTCTCAGTGTTCTAATGTAATTTGATTTAATGCTTTTCCATTGTGGTTAACACAATTGGTGGATACTGATGCAATATATTTATCCTCTTAATCCAAGCTTGGTTTTCAAAAAAAACATAAAAAACAAAAAGCAAAACCTACTTGAAGGTCTTTTGTAAACTATATAATGTTTTTTTTATGAGCTTCACTATATAATGATATATTAAAGTACACAATTGATATTGATATATATATATATATATCAGTCCTTAAGATCTCATGCCATTCAAGGCTGAGGTGGCATGTAACTGAATAGATTTATTGGGAAAATTTAAATTTATGAGAGACAACGCACAAGCTTATTGGCCATATTTAAATTTTTTTTTTTTTTTTTTGATGCATCCATATTTAAATTTATGATAGAAGCGCAAGGTTACCAATGCATCAATCTCATGTCTCATTTTTATACTTTTTTCGTTTTTAAAATGGAACTTTTAAACATTTTATCTTTTAAAATATATGTTAATTTTTGAAAAAAAATCCATATTTGAAATAAGAATGTGAAACTCTTTCTAACAAGACTTGTTGTCGATATGTTTTAATCATATCAATCTTTATTCGATTATTCTAATACATTAGAATTTAATGTGTTTTAAAAAATAATGGTAACATATAAAACACAATGGAATAACATACAATAATCAAATAACAATGGAAATTATGCACTAAAAAATGAATTATGGATGATTTATTCCACTGTTTTGATCAATGCGTTTAAAAAAAATAATGGAATAACATACACACCATGCAATAACATCCAAAAATAATGGAATAACAAAGAAATTTTGGGCTAAAAATAATGGATTCTAGATTCTTTATTTCATTATTTTGATTTTGTGAGATTTAAAAAATTTCCAAAATCAATGTCCTTAAAATATAAACAAACAAGAATTTTTAAAACTCCTTATTTTCAGTCACTTCAAAAACCCTCATTTCCAGCCATTTTCAATCTCTCAAGCAGAGCTTAAAAGAATGATACAAGATTACTAAAGAGCTTTTAAGCTAAAGGTCTATTTACAGGAATTAATACACTTAATATACTAAACTACAAGAAAAATACACTTTCCTTCACACCACCCCTCAAACTCATGATGCCATAGGGGAGAATATTGAGAGTTTGTCAAACAGGAAACGAAATTGACAAGCAATATGAGTCTTGGCAAATAAATTCACAAGTTGAAGAGTAGACCAGATAAAGGGAAGAGTCATAATGTCAAAGCGAAGATGATGATGCATAAAATGACAATCAATCTCGATATGTTTAGTGTGCTCATAAAAGACGAAATTGTGCATGATTTGTATAGCACTCCTGATATCACAAAATAGAGTAACACAAGAAAGAGAATCACCCATGTTAAATAGAAGTCATCGAACCCACACAATTTCCGCAATTGCATGTGCCATGGCTTAGTTGGTAGCATGTTGTGCCAAAGGCCACATGTTAAAGGGAGGTCAGGAGTTCAACTCCTGCCTTCAACAACCTGCGGGAGTGCTAGGGACTGGGCCAGAAGGGTGCCAGGGACTGGGCTAATGTGATAGGTTGGGGGTAGTGGTCCACGGGCCTGGCTTGGATTTGGGTTGTTGCACCTGGGGTGCCGAGTTTGGAGCCGAGGGTTGTAGCGGCTGGGTTGGGCCGTTACACTGGTAGCTTTGGAATTGCTTGACTGAGACAAATCCAACGCCACCGGTCTCTCCTTGTTCCTATGTCGAAAACGTCTAGATCAAGGCAAAAAACTATTTTGGACACTGGAATGTATTTTGCCTCGATCTTAACGTTTTTGGTGATTGATTGAGGAGAGATCTCTGTTGGACTCATCTCGATGATATGATTCCAACAATAGTGGTCTCGCTTCGATCGAACACTAGGAAGGTGAGATATAGTTGACGATCTATTTTGGCATAGTTGGATGGTAGAAAAATTTTAGGATATCCATAATTTTATCATTATTTCTAAGTTTCAAAATGAAGTGGACCTATTTTAAAAAATGAGACTCCTCAAATCTTTCTATCTAATTTGCCCTTTATTAAAATTAGGGATGACATCGGATCGGATTTAGATTGGATTTTTCAAAATTCATATCCGATCATAAATAAAAATAATGTATCCATATCCATATTCATATACCGCGGATAAAAAAAATCTAAATTCATATCCTATCCATTGAATTTCGGATATTCTCCATGGATATTGGATTTATCCATATAACACACCGACATATATTTTGCTTGCCTATGACACTAATTAGACTTCATGATTTATGAATCTAGGAATATAAACTAAAGTCTAAAGTATAAATAATATCAAAAATCATCTAGTAACATAAAAAGTTTTCTAAAATCAAAGTGTAAAGTCTATAAAACTGACAAATTCAAAATGCTTACACCAACTGACAAATTCAAAATGCTTACACCAACTGACAAATTCAAAATGAATAACATCTTCAATAAAGTTTGGTAGACATCATCTTCATAAAAGTTGATGATAATACTATTATTTGTCACATGTTAATTTACAATGTTATTGTTAGGTTTAGGATTTACATTATTATGTTTTTAGTATTCAGTACTAACTTTACTAATTAGGGTTTTAAAAATTTTAATCAATTGAATATTTGAATTAGTAATATGAGTTCATATCTCATTATATAGTGTTATTACAAATTATAATTAATTCATATTACAAAAAAAATCTATATTGACAATTATAATATGTATATAAATATATTAATGACATTAATTGTCAATTACATAATTGTATATGGACTATATTATATATGTGCGTGTGTCGGGTAGAATCAGATCGGATATAATAAAATCGGATCGAATATCCGCACGTTCGGGTCGGATCGGTACGGGTTTCGGATCGGATATGCCTAAATCCATATCCGATTCATATCTATTCAAAAAAATCGGATTTTATCCATATCCATTATCCAGTCAACGGATTTTTCTACTGTTTGACCGGATCGGATCGAAAATCCACGGATTCTGACACATTTGACATCTCTAATTAAAATAGGAAAATGGAATTAGAAATATAATCTTTGTCTAACAACGAAACACCAATATACAATATAAACAAAATCGTGAAAATCTTGAAGAATTCACTATTTAAATTTGTTACAAAAATGAGGGCGAATTAAACTTTTTTTAAAGAGGAAAAAATTATTGTGACCACAACAATATAAAATAAAATTGGCACCATTATTGTTATGCATTATTCTGCCTTAACATAATTTAAAATGAAAGCATGACAAATATTATTTTCATAAATAAATTATAAAAAATTAAGCATTTTTAAATGGATCAACTACGTACGTGCATTAACTTAGTTTTTTAATAAAAAAATCCTAATGTCAATTATTTTCTATTTAAAAATAAGAAAATGCAATCGAGAATGAAACAAAATAGAGAAAGCGACTGATACCTAAAGTTTCTTTTTTTTAAAAATGGTGTTGTATTATTGTCTAGTCGCTTTTATGGTCTTTTTCTCTAAGTATTTTTATTATTCTTATTTTTTTTGAAAAATCAAAAAGATATAATTTTAGGCTTAATTTAGATTTTTCCGTACAGGGATAATTGAGTCATTAAAACAAACTCTAGAAGTAGTAAACCATGACAGACCAAGTCACTCTCTATCTTTACGCGCCAACGAAGACCCGGTCCACGTGTGCAAACAAAATTTTTAAAAAACAAAGTGACGGCGCTCTTCCACTTAACGTTTCATCAAAACTACCAGATCGTACGTCAGACAATGACATGCTACTCGACATCCAACGGTCCCCATCGTATTCGCACGTTAATGTCCATACTCCGTACTCGCGAAAACGGTACCATATCGTGCGTTTCAAGATTATTTGAGGCGTGTCCGGTGCGTGTGGTGCGAGTAAATTATAAAAAAGCGAGTGATTTATTTCCAATTATAACTATTTTAATTGAGTTATAATTAATTAATTACTGATTATAGATAATTAATTAATTAGACCTTTCTCTCTCTTAACAATTAGAAACTACGCGGTCCAAAAATCTCCCAATAAAATGGCCTCTTCCTCTACTAGGGTTTCTCACACCAGTACCATTTCCTCTTCTCTCTCCACAGGACTCACTTTCTCTATATAAGCTGAATACCTTACTCAGGTTCGATCAGTCGTATTCGAGGTTTTTGATTCGTTTGAATTGCATAGACTGAGAATGCCCTCTACGGATTGTCAGGGTTCGTCTGCATCGATCAATCACATCGGCCGTTCGCTTCTGAGTCTCCGCCGGGAACGAGTTTATTCCATGGACGCTGCTGGGAGTAATGATGTGGAGCTTGGTTTATTCCAGAAGACGGTCACTGAGAGATTCGTGGACATATCTGCCGCCGGGAACAATGATCTGTTATCTATGGCGTGGGTACGGAAGCTGCTTGACGTGTTCCTTTGCTGTCAGGAGGAGTTTCGGGTAATTCTGTTCAATAATAGTTCAATTGTTGGGAAATCACCAGCTGATCGTCTCATGGCGGAGTTATATGAGCGGAGTGTGAAGGCGTTAGATGTGTGTAATGCGATCAGGGACGGTATTGGGCAGATCAGGCAGTGGCAGAAGCTTATGGAGATTGTGCTTTGCGCTCTTGATAACAACCAGAGAAGTCTCGGTGAGGGCCAGTTCCGCCGTGCTAAGAAGGCTCTGATTGATTTAACAATCGCATTGCTCGACGAGAAGGACTCTGGCACAGCGCTTTCCCACCGCAATCGGTCCTTCGGGCGCAACAACGCATCTCCTAGGGACCACCACAGTAGAATCGGCCACTTCAGGTCTTTGTCGTGGAGTGTTTCGCGGTCGTGGTCTGCTGCGCGGCAGCTGCAGGCGATTGGGAACAATTTAACGGCTCCGAAAGCAAATGAAATTGTGGCGACCAATGGACTTGCGGTGGCTTTTTACACAATGAGCTCGGTATTGTCATTTGTAATGTGGGCTTTAGTGGCTGCAATTCCGTGCCAAGGCCGCGGCTTGCATGTCCATTTCTCGATTCCTAGGCAGTTCACGTGGGCCGCACCTATGCTTTCATTGCACGAGAGGATTTTGGAGGAGTCGAAGAAGAGAGAGAGGAGGAATGCTGTTGGATTGTTAAAGGAGGTTCATCAGATTGAGAGATGTGCACGGTTTATGAATGAAATGGTGGTCTCTGTGCAGTTTCCATTGACAGAAGAGAAGGAAAGAGAGGCCAGACAGAGAGTGCTGGAGTTGGGACTGGTTTTTGAGGCTGTGAAGGAGGGTTTGGATCCATTGGAACGCCAAGTGAGGGAGGTGTTTCATAGAATTGTGCGTGGCCGAACTGGGGGTCTCGGCTCTTTTGGAAGAACAGAGCAATAATGATTAATTAGGTCTTTGGGCATCTGATTGTTTGCATGAATTTTATGCATAGAAATGTTGCCGATTATAGCTTCAATCAGTGCACTGGAAATAAAAAGGGTAAGAGTTGGGGAAAAATCTGTGTATTCATTAACAGCATATATATAGTAGTGTATAGGGTATTTCTGGTAGGACTTGAAATTGGACCTTGGCAGTCCTTGTGCTGATGTCCCGTCTTCTTGTTTTTTGTACAATTGAAATTCCTGGGTAAAGTGCATAATCTGGTCTTGTAATTGATTCAGTTAATGGTCATCATTTTTGGTTTTCTGTAGATGGTGCATGATACTTGATTGCATTGTGGTTCTTTTTCTTTGTTTTATTCTGGGAAGTGGGAATGAATGTGGTAGTTAAAGTGATTAATTAAGTCTAGGACTTGAGTAACTTGCTGTTTACCTAATCCCACAATTACAATGAGTACCCTCGTACTTTGTCTGAAATGTGGGTTTGGTTCTTCTGTTTAATGTTGTAGTTGATAATTGTTTCATTACCAATTGTTTTTGTCAATAGGGATTCTTAAATGATCGGAACCCTTTGGAACTCAGCAATGTTGTATTGGTCTGTGTTGCGCGGCTTGGACATTCTTCTGGAGGACTGTTCTGTCAATGTGGTTGGCTTTAATGACTTCAGTTTCTCTGTTTTTGACCCCTTATTCATGAACAAGATCATTTTTTTCCCAGCAAAATTAGGATGTGGCGTTCTTTTTTTGTCCTCTTTTTTTCCCAATTAGTTGCTGACCACCCTTGATAAATTATTGCAGAAAATGGAGTTTCTGCTTTCAATATCGCATCAGCTACTCTTTAATACATGGTAAAGCTGCATTCTTCTGTAAACTGTGAGGATCATGTGACTTGAATTTGCTTCTATTGAATTGCTTAGGTTTTCTATTATTGCAGAAAATGGAGTTTCTGCTTTCAATATCGCATCAGCTACTCTTTAATACATGGTAAAGCTGCATTTTTCTGTAAACTGTGAGGATCATGTGACTTGGATTTGCTTCTATTGAATTGCTTAGGTTTTTTTGTGTTTAGCTTTGCTGCTTAAGGTTAATGCAAATGCAGAAACAAATTGTTAGGAGATATTGAATTGTGGATATCTTGTTGACTTTGATTTGTTCTTGGATTTGAGGCGTTTTCTGGCCTTCTAAATTTCTGGGTCAAGAACCAAACCGTCTGAGAGAAACTTATTTGCTTGATATTTATTGTTGTCTTGGTTCCATTTCCTTGACCAAGAAATAGTGGTCTTTCCTATATCATTGAATTCTGTTCTTTGTAGACAATTCAATTCACCAGCCAAGTCCTCCAAAGAATGGTTTCTTATTTTGCCTAGTTGACTTTTGATTGTCTGTCTGTTTGACTCTTTGCTACCCGTCCATCAGCTGTTGAGAATCTCTTCTTGGCAAGCAATAGTTACGCTTTGTGGGACGGCCGGAGTGAGTTTGGAACTCCGGCGTCGCGTGCAAAACACTATTTATCCCAAGAGCTTAAACTGTTAAGAAGGGTGAACCATTTATTTATTAATCACTCCTTTTAACTGTTTCCAGATCCTTTCAGATACAAGTAGTTCCAAGATAGATTTGAAGCCACAAATAGCTCTGAGAGTACAATTGGGAATTTCATGGCTCCAGAACATTAACACCTTTTGCTGAGTGGCAGCTTGGTTGGTGAAATATAACATCTCAACAAATGATCTCATCTGGAGAGGCTGCCAAAGTAGTGGCCCTCCCAGGCAACTGTCAATGCATCCAAAGCTCTAGTTAATTACATTCAATCCAATCCAGTATGATCTGCAATTTGTGCTGATTAGTTGACATATGAGAGGGTCAGACTAAGGCAGCTTATCTTTCCTCTCTCCTTTGAATTTTATCTGTCCTTAAATGGGAGACAGTCAAAGTCAAAGGTTGTTTGGATGGACAGAAAATTAGCTCACAACAGCCGAGACAAAGGGCAAGTTATCTGCATGTTTTTATATAAAATAAGTAAAAAGATTGAAGATAGTGACTCTGGCACTTTAACAATGTGTCTCTTCTTTCCATGTTAGGGATGCAAAAATGATGTTATCTGCATCAACTGAAAATGCATGCTTTGGAGAACTGGGATTTTTTTTTTATATTGAGTTGTGGACCTGCTGGGATTTACATTGTAGAACTTGTCAGGAATTATTTATTACTTATTTTTTAAAACCCGTAATCGCAACTTGATTTTCCACAAACAAAATGATACTTTCAACTACTGAAGGGTTTTTTTTTCTTCTTCTTTTTCCCTTTTCCTGTGACCATGTATACAGGACAATAAACGCATCAAGAAAAATCAGATTAATAAATTATCGAAGATGAATCAGTAGTTTTCTAATGTCTCGGAAATAGATACAATGCTGTATTAATTTACACATGAAATTTGACAATTCAACAGAAAACAATAGGAGATGTGCAATAACTGTTGTAAATAATCTATATTTTCTTAGATTTGTAAAAACAATTAAATTCACACCGAAAAATACTTTTGAGATGTGCAATGAGGACGAACATGGCATCGACTTCTCTCGATACCAAGAGACGAAGGTCTGGACAGGGAGGTGACCTTAAAGACCTCACACAACAACAACCTTTAATTCTTTATTCCTTCAAAATAATCAACTGTCAGGCACCATTCCTTACTTGTCAATCTTTCAAAACTAATTGTGTCATAATTCTCTAAGTACGATTTCATCTTGGTTGTATACCTTCCCACCAAGGTCATCTTAGACAACGACCAACCAATAAGATAGGCCAGGACATATTGTGTGGTCCTGTTGAGTCATCTTTGATAGCGATATCACCCTATTCGCTTCAACTATGACCATGTATATATATATTATTTGAGTTATCATCTATTGCATCGCACTCTTTATATTTTTTGTAACATCACGACATTCGTACATACTCCCTCTCGATGATTCGAGATACCAAACACATTCCCACAAATTTCACTGGTCCACCCTCATCTCTCTGATATGCCCAGCCCTATACGTACCATCTTGACATCCTTTCTCTAACGATCCCCTTAAATCTTGCCGATCATGTTGGCCGAAGCCTCTCCCATCTCTAAGAATTAGTTTGAGTACTTGAACTATAAAACCCAAACCAGGTGCCTAATTTAATGATCTTCTTCTTCCTCAACTCTGAACTTCTGAACCTAAAAAGCTCTCAAGCACTATGTAAAGGAAAATAATATGTAATTCATAATTACACTTTCTCTCACTTGTACTTATATCTTAGGTGGCTCATTGCGGTGCATTCTTTAAGGCATCCATTCTCTCTCTATATATATAGATGTTGTAATAATTTACACTTGAAATTTGACAATTCAACAGAAAACAAGAGGAGATGTGTGCAAGGACTGTTGTAAATAATCTATCTTTTCTTAGATTTGTAAAAACAACAAATTCACACCAAAAATATACATTTGAGATGTGCAATGAGGACGGGCATGGCATCGATCTGTCTCGACACCAAAAGAGGACCATTGTGGTCTTCAGCGATACGAAGGTTTGAACAGGGAGGTAAACAAGACCTCATACAACTAGAACCATAAATCCTCTGAAGGTTAACAATTGCAATTTTAATTTTGAACAAAAAATCCTACGAATGTTAGCATGACTTTTGATTTTTGAGAAAGAGATGAATATGGGTTCCTTTTCATTTCATCGTAATTTCATTTTTTTTTATCTAAAAGGGGCAATTACAGATGTTTTCATATGATTTGTGCAGTTGTAATTTTTTGAAATTTTTTATTTTCACATGGTAAATTATTTTCCAATTCAGCACGGTGAACCCGTCTAGGATGGCAGTGGGGCGGGGCGGGGACGGAATTGGGGCGCCCCGCTGCCTTATTCCCCTGCCCCATTCCCACCCCGCCCCGCCCTTCGGGGCAATTATTCTGCCCCGTCCCCGCCCCGTCATATCCCCGCCCCGCCCCAATTAAAATTTTTGTTAATCTATTCTAAATTATATTAATGGTAAATGACTCAAATTTTATATGATTCTAATTTATTAATCTGTTACATTGAAACAAATACTTAATTAGTGTTCAATTAATCAAAAATCAAATATAGCATATGATTATTTTATTGAGAACTTAGGATTAATATAACTTTATATAGATATATATGGTACATTAATATATATTTTTATTATACATTCATACATACATGCATAGATATATATATATATATATATATGTGTGTGTGTATATACATGTATATAATAAATATTATGCTTAAGGGAAACGGGGCGGGGGATCGGGGCGGGGCGGGGCGGGGCGGGGAAATTTCAAATCCCATCCCCGCCCCTCCTTCGGAGCAATATTTGTTGCCCCGTCCCCGCCCCGCCAAAGAATCGGGGCGGGGCGGGGCGGATATATTTTGCCACCTCTAAACCCGCCATGTGTGCGATTGAGTTGACTGCTTGTTTTGGGCAAAATCTGCCTGACAATTTTGGACAAAAACAAAAATTCGATGATTAAATTAAAATGTTTGATCTTTCGGTGATGAATTTACTTTTGAGTGATCGTATGTTCTATTAATTTAATATAAAATAATAAAAAATTAAAGTGGAGAAAATAATAATAATAAAAAAAATAGTGGGGTACTCAATTTGAATGGCAAAATTAAAGTGCCAACCCATTCCGAGGTAGGGTCCTCCTCCAAAGAAGATTACAACCATATTTATGCATACATAATCATCACCATTAAAGCTACTTTGGATTCTCTAATTAACAAGACTACTTGATGTGCACAGTGCACATCATCCTATGCTATTCTCATTTCCAACACAAAATGCAATTCACACTGCCTCTGCCTCTGCCTCTGCCTCGGCCTCTTCTGTTCTTTTTACAGCAACAACAGAGTTACAGCACAAAATAGGCCCAGCTGCACTGCAACTAATCCCACCACCACCTGCATCCCAAATCCCAAAATGCCTCATTTTTTCAAAACCCACAAAAATTTACAATCATGAACTGAATTTCTCAATACATACATACATTCACAATCATACCTGTTTGGTTCCAGATGTGGGCAGGGGACGAATAGTGGCAGAGTCTACTTCACCATTAGGCAGAGGAACAGCAGGATTGCTATATATGAATGGTATTCCACCTCCTTTACTTGGTACCAAATTTGGGACTGTCACAGGAGATGTTGCACTGGTGGGTGCAGGACCAGGCGAAGCCGCCTCCTCTCGAGGCTGTGACGGCCACGGATAGGCAGGTGAGGATGACACCACTCCACCAGGAACTGGTGTCGTCGTTGACGATGGAGCAGAGGCTGGAGATGGTAAAGGAGAGACCTTTACAGCTAGTTTTTGCGAGTCTTGGCATGTTTTGAAAGACCCATTGTTGAATGTGAAGTAGAAGAAACCAGCGCGTGATGGGTGCCACTAAGAAGAACAAAAAATTAAATTAGTCCAAAATTGTCGAGCTATCTTTTTATGAAGAAATTAAAATTTAGGCATACCGTGTAGGGGGTGATGTTGGGTTTTGTGAGAAGAGTTGATTGAGAGAAATTGCAGAGGTTGAATGCATTCTGGTTCTTGAAGATGTAGAGGTTGTAGTGGTACTTATGCTCAAAAACTGAAAAGTGAAACCAAGAATGTGAGTTCTTAAGATTACTTACTGTAAGGAAACCAAAATTAATTTGGTGGGTTCTTGAGATTACTTACTGACAGTGTCTCCTACATGAACACTTGGATCTTTCCACTCTGAAACACCATCAACTAGTATTGTCGTGGATTGAACAAATTGGGGGAGTAAACAAAGAAGAGAGAACAGTTGGAGAAGCATTGATGAAATCTTCATGAACTGTTCTTGTTACAAGCGACTTTGCTTCTCTGGGGACTGGGTTAAAGGAGAAGAGAGAGAAGGGCAGATGTTTTTGGGTACTGCAAAAATGTCAGCAGTGTTTGCATTTCTTGAGAAATATAGTGTATTGGAGAGTGTGTGTGTGTGTGTTTTTTATTAATTCTGCACAGTAAAAAGTTTGGCATGATTTCTATAGTGGAAAAACTTACTGTATTTTTTCCTTTTCATGTTCAACTTTTGAAAAGAATGATGGGGATTATTATTCTAAAATGATTAGTCTACGGTCTCTCTGCTCCTTAAAATCCACTGTTTTTCTAGGTGGGTGTGAAATCAGATTTACTTTGTTTTCATTATGTATTTTCTGTTGCCAATTCAAAGTTTTATGGTATCATCCTAATTAAAGCTCAAACTTCAATGTTAGAGGGAAAAGTTCAAGTTTTTAAAGAAGAGAGAGAAAAGAGTTGAACACAAAGATTAGGGTTTGATTGATTCCGATAAATCATTTCAGACTTTGTGAGGATTTGTTAAGAATTTTATTTCACATCGTTTAGGTGTAAGTAATCAATATCATTTAAGTAAAAAAATTCAATCGCCCGATAAAAAAATGGCGTAGGCAAAAATGTCGCTAGGATCATGGATGAGGGGTCTTGTGGCGTCGCCTAAATAATTTCTTTGACTATTTATATGTCATTTGTTAACAGCGGATTCAATAAATATAACTTGATCTTACAAATCTTGACCCATTTTAAGTGAATTTTTCACAATATTTTATGTTTCCAAGCAGTAATTTTACTAGATTATGAATTAGTGATATTAATATTTTATTGTAGATTAATAGAAGTTAATAAATTTGAATATTGAAATAGCATAGAATTTATATATATGCTTATACTAGCTCCAAGCCTCCAACATGAACATAGAGATTCCACATTAGTAGTAAACTGGGAAGAAGATGCACAATGGAGGGTGATTCTCAAAATAAAAAAATAAAAAAATTGTAATTTTCGATGATGGGCACGGCCACCCACATATTTTGGGAAGAAAAGGACTGGACCACACAGAGACAAAGATCAAAAGACAAAAAGAAAGAATAGCAGTGACCTGCAAAAGTAGATAAAGTGGAAATAACCTTGAAGATGATAAAATATTGTGAAGCTAAACTCCTCTACACTAATGTTATTTATTTTTTATTGTTTATTTGATGAATTATGTTATATTATGCAAGGTTTTGAAAAATTGATCATCGAACTATAATAATTTATTATATCAAACCCGGTTCGAATCCCAGTTGAACCATTGAACCATTAAACCATCGATAGATAATAATAATCAAACATATTTTATATTTTACAATACTCGCAATGGCATATAAAATATATCAATAATATATTTCTATTTGAACATTCACAATCATTCATAGGTTTTTAGGTAATCATATAACAAAATTTAATATGTAAAATGATAAAATAAATAAAAATTACTTTTATAATGGTAAATTAAAATTATTTGAAACACATGTGTATAGATATTTGTATGTACATATATATGTATCAATCTTCAGCAAATATGTCACTTCTACATAAATATATATATATATATATATATCCGATATAGAATTTATACACACTTTTGAGAAATATATATTTAATTAATATATTTTTTTAAGTCAACAAACTTCCATAGCTCAATTGGTTAAAGAAAATTGATTTTTAGTGGGGGATCATGAGTTCAAGCCATATGAAGATCAATTTTTCTGATTTCCTCAATTAAAATTGCCTCAATCGGTTCATAGAGGCTGGTCGATCCAATTGATTCTCACAAATAAGGCTGATTCTTGAGAATACCAATTTACATCACACAGATTGGATCGAATAGAGGACCAATTACATCACACAGATTAGACCGGATAGAGGACCGGTTACCGGTGGATTCAGTCTGACTGATTGGTCCAATTTTCACAACCTTAATAATGTTGTTTATATGAGATGGATTTAACTGCAATCAAATTCCCAATCCACTAGATTATGTAAATTTTTCTTGTCTATTTCTGATTACCTTACTTTTTTTTTAATTTTATAGGTTCCTGCAAAATCTGGGCCAAATCGATGTCTAAAATCCTTAAGATTGACACAACTAAATTTTGTAGGACTCGTGTATCGGATTTTCATGCTGTAAACTAAACAATAAGTGTTAAATTTTAAGGGAAACGAATTCGCTAAACCCTAACGGGTTCGCGTATCGAATTTTCATGTTTTAACCTAAATAATAAGTATTAAACCCTAAGAGGAATGAATTCACTAACGGGTTAATAATTAATTAAAATAAAACCATAAAAATAAATAAATGCTAAACCCTAACGGGCTCAAATACCCTAACATAATTTCAATAAAAATGTAGAAAACAACGAATATATATATATATACATATTCTACTATCATAGTGTAATAAAAATTCTACTCGAATATACAATCTACATATCATATATATGAATTACATTATTTTTAAAAATAATATAATTGAAAAAATGCAATAAAAATTATTGACAATGGATCTTGTTAGAAAGGGTTTTACGCTCTGAGTTCGAATATGTAATTTTGTTCGAAATCTAACATGTATCTTGAAAGATAAAATGTTTTAAAGTTTCTTTATAAAAAAAATGCAGTAAAAATAAATTAATATTATTGGTCATACTTTTTAAAATGTCTAACCTGACCCACCTATATGACACATGAATTTGGGCTAATTTGGATTTGTTTTTGGGGGTTCCATATCATTTTCCTTTAATTATTTGCCCATTTGTTGCCAAATCTTAGCAATGAGGGTTCACAGAACCAGAGAAGGAGAAGGTTGGGAAAGAATGACTTCGTTTCATTTCATCATATAACACAAACCAGACTTTAACATATACATTTAACAGAAAAATCCACGTCATCATTTTTTTTGTCAAACTAACAAAGCAATAACATAAACCTAACTAATATAACAAAAATGCTTAAAGCAGTGTCATATGAATTGCCCTCACCTCAAGAACCTTGTCTACAAGGTTGTAGAAACATTAAAGTGTAAATGAAGGATACTTAGTAATGAAATCATTGAAATCCTCCCAAGTTACTTCGTATTATGCCCTGTCCACTGTACTAACAACTGTCTGCCAGCAACGTTTCCCTTCATGTATACACGTCGTTGTGGCACAACATATGGACTTTGTTGAACAAGAGATGTTGCCTACAGAAAACATGATGCCTTCAAATTTCTATCAGACAAAAAAAATTGGCATCGAAACTCAAACTCGGGCATTGGAGAATTGATTGTTGTGTCAATGATTGTATGTTGTATTATAAAGATGAAGTGAATGAGAAACAGTGCAAAATTTTTCCAGGCAAATCGTTATAAAGCTTGTAGAACTGGATTGGAAATTTTAAGGAAGTTCCGTTTAAGCGAATATGATATCTGCCAGTGATTCACAGGCTTCAAAGGTTGTTTAGCTCAACAGTCACAACCATGGAGATGAGATCACATTATGAGCATCAATAGTATCGAAACAATCCATCCAATGGAGAAGTATGGAAACAATTTGACCATAAGTATCAAGATTTTGCTTCAAAGCCTTGAAATATAGGGTTGGGCTTGTGTGTGGATGGTTTAACTTCGTTCGGACAGTCAGGTCAAAAATATTCATGTTGGCCTGTTGTTTTGACACCATATAATTTACCTCTTGGTATGTGTATGAAAAGGAAGTTTATGTTCATGATGTTAATTGTGTCGGGTCCTAAAAATCTAAAGAGAAAGATTGGTTTTTATCTATAACCTCTAATAGATGAGCTCAATCAATTGTGGTGTGAAGGTATGGTAACCTATGATGTATCCATGAATCAGAATTTTGTTATGAGTGTTGCATTAATGTGGACTGTCAATAACTTTCCTGCATCTGATATGATATTTGGATGGAGCACTACTAGAAAGTTAGTGTCTCCTTACCATATGGAGTGTTTAAAAGCATTTACATTAACAAATGGTAGAAAAAAATAATCATGATTCGATTGTCACAGACAATTTTAGCCTATAACACATCCCTTCATATGAAACAAGGAAGCATTTTTTAGAAATTGAATGTAGAGATTAGAACCTTCTCCACGTTTTTCTGGTGAATAGTTATTGGCCAGGATTTGAAATTTCACAAAGATTACTGAGATTGACAGACAATTAATATTTCTGAGATATGGACAAGATCATAATTGGACAAAAAGAAGCATTTTTTTGGGATTAACCTTATTGGAAGGACAATCAGATAAGACATAACCTCGATGTTATGCATATTGAGAAAAAACGTGTTTGATAATGTCTTCAACGTTAAGGAAAAATAAAGGATAATCTAGATCTTTGGTATTATTGTAAACACGGAGCTTTAGAGTTGATTGACAATGAAAATGGTATATCTTTCAAACCTAAGGCAAAATTTGCTCTTAGCATTTAGCAAAAAAGACTGTGTGTGATTAGTGATGTCAACGGGGTAGGTTTGGGGCGGGTCCCCGTACCCGTTAAAAAAAATTCTGTCAAACCTAAGGCAAAATTTCCTCTTAGCATTGAGCAAAAAAGACCGTGTGTGATTAGTGTTGTCAACGGGGCAGGTTTGGGGGGTCCCTGTACCCGTTTAAAAAAAATTCTTACTCGTATATCATTGCCCCATCCCCGTACCCATTGGAGCGGGGAATCCCCACCAATTCATGAGTTTCATAACTATGTATATGACACATTAAATAAATAAATAAATAAGTTTACTAAAAAAAATTAAATATACGCAAATAATATATTTTTTCAAAATTTTTTATTGATTTTTTATTGTTAATTTTATAAATAATAATAAAAATAATAACATATATATTAAAAATAATATACACATATATAATTAATAATATATACGGGTAGGGGGCGGGTTGAATTTCAACAAACCCGTCCCCGTACCCGCCCAGCTATTTTTCCCATGAAAATACTCATACCCGTTACCCGTTACCCGACCCGTTAATTAACTGGTCATACCCATATGATTTGAGACGGGTTGTGCGGGTACCTGTCGAGTATGAATATTTTTGACATCCCTATGTATAATTGGTACTCAAATATAATCGGCCCAATGGATATGAATCTAGCCCATAATCATGAAAAGTCAAGTAGCCGAAGTTGGCCCAGGAGAAGTGGATAAATAGTTTGAAGTGAATGCTTCTCATCTGAATATCTTATGTGGATAAGTAGTTTGAAATGAATGCTTCTCATCTGAATATCTTATATCTCTAAACTCTCACTTTATCTCTCTCTCGAACGTTCACTAACCTTCATCTGAGGAATAGTGGCAACATGTTGTGACGAAATTTATCCGTCACTAAGTCCGTTGCTAAAATGCTTGAAGACTAAACTTTTTTTTATTTCTTCTTGTCAGTACACGTTCATCAACATTTCTCTCAATTTGGTTCTTCATTCGACTCCAATTCACTGCACAAGAGATCTTTCCAATTTTTCAAGTTTAATTATCATCTGAAGCTACATCAACTTAAGTAAACACGTATTTGGTTTATAAATAAGTATTTATTATTCATAATTTATTATTTAAAAAATTAAAAGGTACTTTTAAAAATAGTAAAATCTTGTGAATGTTAAGTAGTTAAAATATGTTTAGATGGAGTTGTGCAGCTTGAGAGTGTGGATGGGGCTGGGCATTTTCAGCATGCATGATGGTATAGTCTCTGTCTGGTGGGCTGATTTTATTCTTCTTTTTTTTAGAATAATAACATTTTATTAAACAAACTCTCCAAAGAGAGATACAAGCCTTCGAACAAGGCAGAATAAGCCTCCTGAAGAGGCAGCACTACTCACCCAAAGTGAGAACAACAACTCCCACACAGGGGAGATTAACACAGAGAAGAGTAAACAGTCAAAGAAAACTACAAAAAATAGTACTGCAGTCGAAAATACAAAGGAAACATCCTTAGAAAGCCTAAAAAGGCCAGATCTAGACATTGCTACCATATCATGGGTAGTACACAATAAGATGGGTGCCAACAGCTGCATCAGTCCGATAAGACCAGCCCAAAACCAGATCTGAGAAAATGGAGGCCAGCTTTGCAATTTCCGCCACAAATACATATGATCTGCAGAGATCCATGAGAATTTCATCTCCAATTTATTGAAAACAGTAAAAGGAAAGGAAAAGAGAGTGAAGATGGAGGTGGAGGTGGGGGTGGAGGTGAGGGTGGGGGAGGAGAGGTGGAGGTGGAAGAAAGAACAGGGAGAAGAGATGGGGGTGGGGGTGGGGGAGGGGGAGGAGATCAACGTCTCCTCCCTTCCCAATCGCCAAACCTGCAAAGAAGAAACCAGAGAGAGAGAAGGGAGGGGAGAGGGC
Source organism: Euonymus europaeus (assembly GCA_963580455.1). Classification (NCBI taxonomy): domain Eukaryota; kingdom Viridiplantae; phylum Streptophyta; class Magnoliopsida; order Celastrales; family Celastraceae; genus Euonymus; species Euonymus europaeus. The sequence continues at coordinate 7,321,084 of OY756961.1, read as the reverse complement.
TGATTTTATTCTTAATGGCTTAGTCTTAGTGTACTCCTTTAGTCATGTAATATTGGTTTTATCTACCATTATTTGTACTCCTGTTTCGTCTACTTAGTGGATAATGAAATTAACCACCATAAAATACAATATGTTATGTTGTATTTTGTATAGCACTTAGATTTGTATTTGTTTATTATTTAGTGTTTATTTTATCTAATTAATTTTTCATTATTTATTTATATATAGTTGAATATGTCCATTAAAATTTGCACAGGTTATTGATGTAATGGAGGTGCCTGAGTATTGATTATGGATGTATAGTCAAGTAGGTTGGCATCGAGTTGGAATTACGCAAGAATTTTTAAGTGGGTTTGAAGAGTTCATAGCTTTTGCCTCAGCAAATGATGCTCAGTTTCAAGATTCAATAACAATACAATGTCCATGTATTAGGTGCAAATGTAGGAGATATGAGGGGTTTGACAAAGTTAGGTTTCACTTATACAGAAAAAGGATTTTAGTTGGGATATTTTAGTTGGACAACCCATGGTGAACAAATGCCTCAAATTCCACATGTGCCTGCTGTCGATGTGAAATTAGATGCAACAAATTATTATTATGAAAGAAATGATCGGGCCAATTTCAATCAATTTTAGCAGATGGTAATGGACACAGCGGAGCCTTCAATTGGGGATGATTTGTTGGAAGCTCCATTTTTAGAACCAAAAATTTATGCCAAAACCTCCAATGCTCGAGTCGCAAAATTTCTTCAATATTTTATCTATTGCTCAAGCTCCACTATGGGATGGATGTGAGTCACATTTTGAATTGTCTACTTCGATGAGACTCTTAAACATTAAAGCTGATTATAATATGTTGCGGAGATTTTTTTGATGTGGTTGTCAATCTAATGAAAGAGATGTTGCCTATAGGAAAGAGATGTTGCCTATAGAAAATAGAATGCCTTTAAATTTCTATCAGACAAAAAAGTTGGCATCGAAACTTGGACTTAGGTATCACATAATTGATTATTGTGTCAATGGTTGGATGTTGTAATATAAGGATGACGTGAATGAGAAGCAGTGTAAATTTTGTCATACAAATCATTATAAAGCTCGTTGAATTGGGATGGAAATTTTAAGGAAGTCCCGTTTACGCTAATGTGATACCTACAATTGATTCACAGGCTTCAAAGGCTATTTTTTTGGTGTGATTGATAGTGTGAGTTAGGTCATCTGTTGGGACAACATGGAGGAGAATATCAAAAATCATCATCAGCCCAACTATATATCATGAGTTAGTTGTCTGTTGGCAACCGACTTTGTCAAGCAAATAACGTGTCAATTGTTCGTAACAGCCGACTTTTAATAAATGTTGTATTTGGGTCGATATTGGGTCGGTTTATCGATAATAGCCAATAAAATCGACCCATGCCTAGACCTAAGGACAATCATGTCTCATTCCTACATGTTAGGGCTAACAAAATGAGGAAAATTAATTTGCACCATTGTACACATCCATTCTCATGTCGAGCCAATCAAATGCACTTCTTACTCATCCATGGGCCAACGAAGTGACATTGTTGTGGTTGCTCTTAGAGCAATTGCAATGGCAACAATTCTCATTCCCTCAATTTAGTCCCACATCTATTACACAAAAAGTTAAGTTACATACTTATGCACATCATCAAAATACGTATCCCAATACAGTCATATCAATAAAACATAAATCTCTGTACATTTTCCCCTTTTCCTGTTAACATAACATCCACTCTTCTATTCCTTCATCCATTCCCCAACAAAATTGTACCAAAATCAATATTGGGTCACATATTTTTTATAAGAAATCAAGTCCTATACTCATCCACATCATTAAAACACATCTCCCAATAATATATGCAACCTATATATATATATAGACATATCAGTAAAACCACATCTGTCAACATAATTTTGTACACTCAACAAAACTACACCATTGTTAATTGCTCTTAGAAGGAGAGTTTACAGTGATTAAAGATGATAGCTACAAATGTGGAAGTCATAATTGTACCCATCTGGGCAATCGAAGCAAGCACCGATAGCTGTAGATGTGGAGTTTAACCAAGGGTGAGAAAACCAACAGCTATAGAGAGAGATCCATCCAGTACTTGTCATTAAGAGCTTACTCAAATCTTGGTAGACAGGTTACTGAGTTGATCGTCGGAACATTATTAACTAAACAACCGGCAAATTAAAAGTATGCATATAGTACAACTCTCAATCCCTTCCCCCTGGCAACAGTTGAAAACTCTCCTATCAAGCATAGGCTAAGGCTGAAATTTTATCGAAAGATTGTCTGAGACGTCCAAAATTATATAAAAAAATTTGGATCACTTTCGGTGCGTATATATATATACATATATATAGGTTGTGAGGTATAGTGGCATGCAACATTTTCGTGAACCATGTGGAACATGAGTTGTCAAATATTATACATGCTCTACATAAAAAATAAAAGACACAAACGGCTCCTCAACTATAAAGTTCCATCAACTCACATTCTTAGACGTTACAATCTCTCTCTCTATATATATATATATTTGAGAAATACAAAGAAATTATTGTACAAACAACAAAAGACAAAAGAAAAGGAAGGTTGTTTAAGTAGTTAGAATGAATATTTAGCTTGCACCGCCAAATATCTTGTGCATTACTTTGTGCTTATGCCACAATAAAATACAGTTATGATAGTTGAGGATATTTATATATATATATATATATATATATATATATATAATAACTACCACCATTTTAGGGCCTAAAGCTCACATTCATCATCACTTTTTGTATGTTGGTTTTCATTTATATATGTGTGTGTACTTATATAGTTTTTCTTTTTTTGAAGAACAATAAACATGTACAATCATGATTACTTTATTTGATTGAAATTGCAATTTATGAAAAATTAAGGGTGCGCGTTTATTTCACAATTGAATTTTAGAGCTTTAAGCTGTATAAAATGTTGTGAGTTTTGGTTCATTTTTTTTCTGTTATATTAGTTTTATAGATACAATTACAATAAAAAAATAATTGAGAACTTTTAAGTTATAGATGCACAATTATATAACATAACTATACATTCTGTGAGCCCCACAACTTTAAGTTGTGAAAAACTATGGGGTGACAACATTTCATTTGGCACAGCTTAAAGCTATCAGGCTTACAGCTTTAAGCTGTCAACAGAATATGATGTCTGGTTGACACAACATTTTATGTGGGCCCCATAACTTTAAGCAATGTATAGGATGGAAAATCATACGTGAAGGCCGAACATCCCTTATCAATGAGTAGCTCAACGCTTACATTAATTTTCTTTTACCTGAGAGATATTTCATATGGGAGAGTTTTGTACACGATAATTGTTTATTTTTATATTAAACTATCATTCAACAATTAAATAGGTTAACTTGTTCGCACGGACAAAACCTCCCTTGATTGACGATGGATAACTCAAGCTTATTGCATAGGTTTCTCTTTTGCATGAGAGGTTTGATGGGAAAGTCTCCTAAGTGAAACCTTGTTAAACTACCGAATAGAGCAGCAAATTGTTTGTAAGCGTATAAAGCTATACAAACAACATATGGACAAACCGATAGATATATATAGATATAGAGGAAAAAGAGAGTACCAGATGCACTAAAGTTCCTGAACCCAGGAGAGCTCTTGAGCAAAATTAGCCTTAAAGTTTGCAAACTATTTGGAGAAGTAAATCTCTCCTGTCTATCTTTCTCTACAATCATATTAGAGTTATCAACAAGATAGCTGCAATTTCAATACTTTAAATGCCTTTTTAGAGGCTTTAATTATAAAGCAATTGGCATGGACATACACTAATCCATGGGATGGGACAACCTATATCTAGGAAGTTAAATTATTTTCTTATAAATTAAGGTGGAATAGACAAGCCTAGCTAATTATATGTGAAATATCAAATACATAAATTTATGTTTATATTTCTTATTGAAAGTGATTGAAGAGAGCTAATTCCATCAAATTTGCTCTTCTTAAGATATATAATAAATCATGTGGATCAAATTCGGGGTTTCAAAGATCAAAAGAGGTATGTTGCTACATACATACATACATATATATATATATATATATATATATATAATTCAATCTTTATTCTATTTTATTTTTATGAATTTGTTTGAGACATTCATACGTGAATAGTTTGATGTCTTTCTTGTTGTCATGAGATGTGCGTCTCCTATTGCATACAAAGAAGGTGGCAGAATTTGGAAGAAATCATATTCTTTCTCTCTTACCAAATCATTTAATACAGGATTCATGAAAGAGTTACTGTCTTTCTTTTCTTTTGATATCTTTCTTTTCTCTAACCAAATCATTTATTAAATTACAATTTCTCGTCCCAAGCTCTATCTACTCACATGTTGTTTTAATTCAATGAGCAATTCTTCTATGGATTTACAGATGAAAAGGAGTCGAAAGATGCCGGAAGAAACTTGAATGTTAATGAGGAATACCATAGAGCATTAAGAACCCAATCCTATGCAGATTTCCTCACTAAAGCTCAACTACTACTCGTGGATGAACATTCATCTTCTTCCTCTTTTTGCCACCACAAATTCTCGGAAAGCCTCCTCGAACCCGGTCAAGAGACTATACCTTCCATTCTCGAATCAACAATTTTCGAAAAAAATCCTCAACTCAAAACCCTAATTCTCAATTACTTTGACATTACTGCTGAGGCTTCTCAAATTTGCTCACACTTGCTCAAAAACATCAATCAAGTACACTCCGATTACAAATTTATACGACGAGCTATTGATACAGTTGATTATCACAATTACTCCCCTGAAAATGCTAATCAAATTATTTCCCATCTCAGTTCATTTATCATCCAAAACAACCCATTTGCAAACCCTAACAGTCATGATTTTGAGCTAATTCACGATAAGTACTTGTCGGTGTTGCACAGACTAAAATTGAAGGGAAAAAAAATGGCAAGAAAGATTAAGTTAATCAGATGTATAGAGAAGGCATCAGGGATTTTTATAACAGCAGCAATTGGGTTAGTTGCAATCACAACTATTGTTGCATTAGCACATACTCTTACAGGACTTGTTATGGTCCCTGCGATTTTCGGCCTCCCATTCAAAAAACACTTCAAAAAAACCAAGTTCTTGAGATTTCAATTCATGAGGAGTGGGGTTCTTAAGAAATTGAGGGATCAAATTGATGTTGCAGCAAAAGGAACTTACATACTTGATAGAGATTTCGACATGATGAGTCGACTGGTCGCGAGGCTTTACAATGAAGTTGAGCACAAGAAGACAATGATAAAGTTGTGTTTAGAGAGAAGGGATGACAAGTTTTCTCTGCAAGTTGTGAAGGAGCTGAAGAAGAGTGATGCTGGGCTTGGGAAGCAGGTAGAAGAGCTTGAAGAGCAGGTTTATTTGTGCCTTGTAACTATCAATAGAGCAAGAGCTTTAGTGATTAAGGAAAGTTTGAGGCAATAGCTCTACAAATACATACAATATTAATACATTAATTAATCTACATATACAAATTAATTTGGTGCAACATATTTTCGGTTTATATTGTATAGTGGGAAAGCTTGCATGAACATTAATATTTTATTATTTTATTATATATATTGCTTATCATTAGTCATTTAGTGGATAAAGATTTTGATTCTTATTTTAAAAATGATAATTGTTATATTGTTGATAAGCATGAAAATGTGGTTGCTTTTTGTTCTAGAGTAGGTCATATGAATGCTTTGGATATTAACATGAAATGTGATTTTATGATTTGCTTGATTGTTTCTAATGATGTTGTGTTGCATTGGCATATAAACCTAGGTAATATAGATGCGTCTACGTAAGGGAGACTTAGTTCAAAAGAGTTTACTTGCCTGAATTGAAGTTTGGTGATTCAATTGTATGTGACCATTGCATTAGGGGTAAGAAAACTAAGGAGTCTTTTATATCTAAAAATGTTTTTTCTACTTCTCCGCCACTCTAACTATTGCATATCGATTTGTTTGGTCCTAGTAGGACAAAGAGTCTAGATGGTAAATATTATGTTTTTGTTATTGTTGATGATTATTCAAGATTCACTTGGTGTTTGTTTTTGGTCCATAAAAGTGATACCTCTTGCATGAATTTAGTTCTTTTATATTAGAAATGACCATGGAGATGAATTTGAAAACTATGGTTTTGATGCATTGTGTGATTCATATGACATTTCACATAACTTTAGTTCACCTAGGACACCTCAACAAAATTGGGTTGTAGAAAGAAAGAATCTGACACTACAAGAGCTAGGTAGAACCATGATGCTTGAATATGACTTACCTAAATATTTTTGGGCCAAGGCCATCAATTATGTTTGCTATGTTTCAATAGATTGTTAATTAAAAAGATATTGAAAAAGACACCTTATAAGCTTTTGTATGCTCTGTAAATGTGTGAATTAATGATAGGTATAGCTGGATGCTGGTTACTTGGGAAAGTTGATTCTGGGTGAAGAGTGAGCCAGGCGCGAGCAAGTTGCAGGATTTGCTGAAACAGACGTGGCAGTAGGGACAGTGTTTTTTTAGGGTTAAAGATTAAACACTAAGGATGAAAAAATCATTTCAGAAATTCCAGCAATTGCAGAAGATGGCAGATAGAGATGAGGCAATTCCAAGAGTGGCTATTCCTTCTTTCCCCCATTGATTCGAACATTGATATTGAGTATTTGTTGATTTTTATTATGGACATGTGTAACTAATTACTTTTTAGCTAGGATTTGATACTTTCTTCTATCGAAACCTTTGTGCATGAATTTGATTCTTGATTAGACTAATTTAATTCATTGTTCTCTGAATTGATTGTGATTTCCTATTGTTATGTATGCATGATCAACATCATAATATTTAGGAACTGTTAGTTGAACATATACGGCTGACCATGACCTGGTGTTTGACGAAGTAACAATAACTTGTTTTGCGATTCAGGTTAGAGAATAATGAACATTACTGATTGGGTGTGAATTAATATCCTAGGTTGTGCTATTGTCGATTTCCACGTGTTGATGATTATCTTAGAATGTTCTTAGGAGAGACCAAATCAAGACGTCTTTGATAAGAAAAGATCCTGAGCTGAACCAAAGTCAGGATTGTTGCTTAGGGAAATCTAATTGATCGAGCTGTACCAAAGTCTTTCAATTGACGTAGTTAAATTCTTAATTTGTGTAATTGATAATTGATATATGTGCACAAGGTGGAGGTAGATGATTAACCCAAATCCAAGCTAATTCTCATTAATTGTTGAACTCGTAATTTAATTTAATTTTGCACTATTGTTTGCTTTTTAATTAATTTTTGCAATAGTCCATGTGGATTCGATCCCTTTCACCGTTACTACTTTGCAACCGTACACTTGCGATTGGATAAAACCTGTCGAGATTTATTATGATTATAAATTTTCGACCATCGATCAATCATTCGTACCTATGGAAATACCTTGAAGTTTTAATATTAAAGACAAACAGTAGATTAACAACATTAGACAACGATGACTCAAAGGAAGAGATTGAAAGCTTTACAAACTGAATCATTCAAATAGAAGATGGTGTGAATAAAGATGGTGATGATAAAGTGGGTAAAAATAGAATTAGACATATTACTTCAACTTGGGACCAACTCTATGCAAATAATTGTGGAGACTGTCTTTCCAGATCTTAAAATGAGGTACAACGACAAAGCCTACTTAAAAGGAAAGAACTATTCTAGCTTCTACAAATGAAGTTGTTTGTGAAGTTAGCGACTTTGTGACTCAAGAGATAAGTGCAGAAGAATCATGCTATAGGAGTTCAAATAGTATTTGTGATCAAACTATAGATCTAAGCAACACAGATATCATATACCCGATAGAATTCCTGAATAGTTTGAAAATAGTAGGTATCTGTTATGTCGTTAGTAACAATTTAAAATATACTTACAAATGTACAATTAATATATAGTGAACAAGTAAGAGTCGATCCCACAAGGAGTGATGCTAATAGATATATAATCTAACACTTGAATATAATTGATACAATTACAAAAGGGGGAAAAGGGGGGGTTAAATCTTGTAATAGATAAAAATTAAGACAAAGAAATTGACGTTGAGAACAAAAATGAGAATTGATATTAATGAAAACAATAGCTAAGACTCACTATCCACCACAAAACATTCAAACAATTTATAAGAAATAATAGACTAACAATTTAAACAAGCATATGATGACAACATTCACAACAAGGTCATGACCAAACTCAAGTTGTATGATTCTCTCTTAATTGCATGTAAAGTGTATGACGTCTACCTCATTACGTGTATTCTTAATCGAAATCTAGCATGACGTCTGCATCAATCAACAATCAAGAATCCAATAAGAGCAAAGAGAATATGAATGTCACAAGAATCCTAATACATGGTATTTGTACTTAGGTATTCAAGAATTGATTTTTCATAATTCATTTTCAACTGAATTATATATTGCAAGAAAGAACATATTCAACAAGGCAATTGACCATGTTCTACAACAATTAATTCTAATACATGTTTCAAAGTTAGCTACTCAAAGAAACACAATACTAGAACTCACATAACATGAAAAAATCAAAATCATCATGCTTGTAGAAATTGAAATCCACACAACTTCTAAAATTGAAAGCATGCTTAGGGCTTCAAGACAAGCCCTAACTAACAAGAGTTTAGTTATACATAACCAAATAAAACATGAAACATAAAAACATAATTACAAACACAAGCCTTGTTTTCTTCTTTTCGTTCTCCTCTTTTTGCTTCCACTCCTTCTCCTAGCTCCCCCTCCTTGCTCCTACTCCTCTCTATTTATAGAGAAAATGAGCACATACTGGAGGAGTTAGTGCCATCTTTTGGTGGTGGATTGTCCATCAAATTTGTGTGGTGGATTGTCCACTCTTTGAATGGAAATGGTATCATCAATGACATCAACTTCCAATTACACACTAATCTTGTAACTGCATTCTGGGCCTAAAAGAAGCCTATTATGAACTCAAACCCTTCATCAATATTGTAGATACAAATGCGTAGATAATTATGGGCTTTTGAATCACTCAATTTGGACATCAGACACTCAAGTTATAGGCTTCTAAAGGTCTGGTCTGCAAACAGAAATTCTGCTTCGGATATAACTTCCAAACTTGACTTTGAGGCAACTTTAGAGGCCCAAACGAACTCTGATTTTTGTGAACCAGCACTTCCTGCAAAGCTTGAAGTGTCCTCTAAAAATTTTCTGAAGATCAAACTCATTCCGACAGCTCTTACTACCTCTTAACCTGCAAAACATCCAAGAAGATCTTAAGTACAATAATCTTGAAAATTCAGCTTTTAAGCACAATTTCTTGGCATTGCTTTGGTAGTACTTTATCACTTTAAAAACGTATATTATGGCACTTATCAGTATCCCTGATCATTAGTTGAGACTAAATATTAGGCTCCCGATAATGATTCTATGAATCATAAATCAAAGTCAAGGGTTGTGTATTGGTACAAGGCTTATTATCAACCAACTAGGGAAGTGGTTCTTTAAGCATAAATAATTATAAGAACAAATGTGGGATCAAAAGTTTTCATTCCAATAATTATTTTGACATCTTCAAATAAAAAGATGTCATTCATGTTGAGAAGAAGAAACTTACCGGTGGCTGTATGTTTCGCAATGACTTTAAATAAGAGTGAGAGAAAATTGCTAACAAATGTTGAGATATATCTTTCACGCCAAATATTTTCTCATGGACAATTATATGTATCTGTATCTCGAGTTACAAATAAAAAAGGCCTCAAGATTTTACAAGATGATAAAGAATGTAAATTTGTAGACGTTGTTAAAAACATCATATTCAAAGAGATATTCTAATAATAGAAAATCTAGAGCTCAAACTATATCTCCCTTGATTCAAATATAGTTTGAATCTATTTTAGAATTAAATTTGTTGTTATTAATTTTTACAAATAATTTTTAATTGTTTAAGATTTAATTTTCTTTTTTATATTTCTAGATCGAGATATTACAATCATTATATGCGATCTATAATGATGATGTTGAGAATAGTATCACTTTACGCAACATTAATAGACAAAAATTAATAAAAGTGAATGAAGCAAGCCAACTACGTTAGTGTTAACAACAATAAATGTTGTTGTTGTCAATAACATTAATTATTATGGATAAAAAAAACAACATTAATTATTATTATTATAAAAATTATTATTATTATATCTTTAATAGTATTAGATAATAATGATAATAATCTATACTATACTATAAAGTTTGTAGAATCCTCGCTCCCACAGCGCAAGTATGTACTGTTCATCGTCGAATCCGCGCGTTGTCTTAACACCTCCGAACGAAAAACGACACCGTATTTCTCAGTTCAACTCCAACATCCTTCTCCCTGCCTCTCCTTCTCTATACTCGCGCACTCCGAACCATTCGATTACTTTTGATCTCCTCTCATCCTCTTGCGTGGATAGGTCTTCTTTCCCAGTTTCCCACGGCTCTTTCACCGACTTACTTTTCTCTGTTTTATGCCACGCCTCTTTCACCTGCTACACCGCTTCACTGGTGATTCTGTCTTCGCGTTGCATCCAGGTATTTACGGCTGATTGGGGTCTTCTGTCTTCAAACGGGATTGGTAAGCTCTGTTACCTGCTAAATAGCGTGCGATATGATTATTTCCCAGCTATTTCACTATTTTTTTTTGCTCTAATTCTCTTTCTTTCTTCGTTCTTTGCCTCCGTTTTTCTTCAAAACATCCGTTCGTTTAGTTTTTCTTTGTGTGACGTTTAGGTCATTCGGTTCAGTGAGGATGTTAGGTGAGTTATCTTCTCCTCATCTCTCTCTCCTCTTTTTGATTCGGTTCATGTGTCTAAAATTGATGTACTTTGTTCTCTTGGTTTCTTTTTCTTTCTTGGATTTGGTTTTGGTGACAAATTTGGTTAATGAATTTGCTATCGTTGTTGCCTTTTGGTGACAATTTTAACAGCTTCTTTTGTCTCCTTCAACTGTCTTTGTGGATGCTCAGGTAATTTCTAGGTTTCAGCGACTTTGATTTCACCATTTGGTTTGCTTGGTGAGATTTTGAGCTCTCTTTTTGTTTCTTAGTTGATACTGTCGTTTGATTTGAGCATTTGTCTTGTGGGTGTTCGGCGGAATTAGGTCTTTGTCGTCATTCTTCTATATAAGCTAACGATTTGTTTTTTCCCCTGTTGTTTTGGCATTGTGGATATGTTCTTGGTTGTCTGTATTTGGTTTTCAATGTTTCCGTAATTTTCCAAATTTCAGTATCTATCAGTTAAGGATTTGAAACTGATCTACTTATTTTCTATTTCGCTTGGCAGCTGTTCCAAAACTCCCATAGGAAAAATTGGACCTCCTTTTTTTAAAGAGATTTTACGAAAACCTCCAGTACAAAGGGAAACTGGAAGAAGATCAAACCAGCGAAAGGAAATAGACAACAAAAAGGTTTGCTACCCTTTTTGATGTCATTGCATCTGGTATATTCAACCCCGATGGAAACAACATTACAAATTGCAATATTTTTTGTCATGTAGCACTATATATGCAGCTGAGTTGAGTGTTTTCAATTTAAAAGCTAAAAATCCTGCAGATTTTGTTTCGACTGCACTGATCGTTGTGCACTTATGTGGTTGAATATCTTGCTTCTATTGGGTTTTCTATGATCATTTTTCACTTGGTGCGTCTTCTTCTATGGACAGAGCTTGAAGAGAGAGCAGCAATGGATGTAAGTACTTTCTTCTCTTGATTTATCTTCTTCTTTTACAGGATATTGTTTCCTAAGGAACTGGAGTCCCATAGAAATATAGAATGCAGCTCTTTCTAGACGCCAAGATCCAGTTTCAGAAGATTAAGCGTGTAAGCGAGGCAATGGAGTTTATGAGAGTCTCATCTATGACCAAACTTTGACCCTCTCTATCTTTATTTCAGATTATTTCATTATACCTTTGTTTTATCTTTGAATTTGATAGTGATCTCATCGACAGATTTGGCTTGGATTATACCATTTTTAATTAGTGTTAATCATGTCTGATAGGTATGATAATTTTAACAAGACTGATGAGACTTGTGAGGAAGTGTGTACCCAGGTATTTTTCTTATTCTTTTTCTTCAATTTTGTGCATGCTTTTTTTTAATGATTTTCTGCCTTATGGGAGACTGTTCATGTTCTCGGAGTTTAATGGATTAAGTTCGTTTTCAATTTCAATTTTTTTTTTACATTTAAATTTGAACTGCTAAACAGTTTTGTTCTTGGACGATGGAATAGTGGTGCAAAAGGACCTTTCTGGACAACACACCTCTTCTTATCAATCAAGGCAAGTGCTCTTTCTTTTTCTTACTTTTGCTATGCTTTCAATGATGTTATAGACATATTCGTGAACATGATGTAGATGGTAATGTTGATGCTGAAATTAAATCCTGAAATTTCCTTTTCTGCGATTGTCGCTGTCAACTTCAGTTCTCAAATCGGCTGCGACGAGGTCCGACTTAGGAAAACCAACGTGAGAGGAAAGAGGGCAACTTCGCAGTAGAAGCAAACACAGATAAAAGAGAAGGCCACACCCTCACAACTTGAGTGATTCATGGTCTCTTGATCTCACAGATAATCAGGTTGGTTTTAAGGTTTTGTTCTTCTTTTGGGGGTCATTCTGCTGGACTGCTGGGTTAATTTCAGGTGCTTAGGTGTGCATGAAACCACTGCTGTGATAAACCATTAAAAATACCAGGCATAGGAACCTTTTGAAGGTGGAATAGCATTTTTTATGAGCTGGGTCTGGGTTTGTAGGTATTTCGTCTTGATTTATCAGTGATCTTGAATTTCTATCAGTATGGCTCTCAATGTTTTATGGTTCTCTGTTTGCCGACTATGAGTGTCAATGCAACCATGTCTATATGACTTATATAGCAAAGATATAATTATTTTAGCCCTGATTGTCCCTACTATACATGGAGCTTCCTTTTCTATCCTCTTTTTCACACAGAACCTACATAAAAAAAATGGCGTTCCATAACATTTCTAATGCAAACATGCTGGTTTTGTTCTCTCAGTTTGTCTCTCATTTTTTTCAACGGTGACTCTGTGCCTATAGCTACTTTACACAAGTTATATGAGGTATGATGCGGCCGGCTATTTAATTGTTGATTTCCTAATTGTGGAATTCATCTACTATCTTCAGTTGTATAGTACATTTGTTAATCCTTTAATTGATATATCATCTTGGGAGAAGTTATTAGGAATATATTGGATTTATTCATGTGCGTCATATGATAATAATGAATATATTATCATGTGGAATAACATAAATAATCATATGTCTAGACTTTTTATGACACTAACTAGGTTTGTTTTTTTTCCCTCATCTTCTCTATTAGAGGATTTCCTATTTCTACGGTGATTGGGAAATTTATGTTGTTTATGTGGTAATTGATATTTGTAGTTGCAGGTGAGATGAAAAGGGATTGATGAGGATGGGAGCATAGGCGAAGTTAAGTGGAAAAAATAGCGTGTCTTCCGAAGTTACGAAAAGATAAGATGGTAGTGATGGTGGTTTTAGATTGGGTAGGGTAAAGTTAATCCTGATCAGTTTGACTACATAGCCCACTATAGACTCCTTCAGACAGGTTGGTTTCCTCAGGAATCTGGGTGGGTCCGAATTTTTCCCTCTGCTATCCCTTCTCTCTTTGTTAGAGAATTTCCTATACGATTCTCCTTTTCTCATTTCTCAATCTTGCAATTCATTATTTTATATGAACAGCGCCTGTGAAATTTATGATTGAAATATCTTTCTATTAGAGTTTATTCTCACATTAATTCTGTTGTTTGTATGGGTAACTCCTCTCTTACTTGGGCTATAGCTTGGCCTTTTTTTAGCGATTGTTTACCATGTCATGTTTGCTTTAACTGTTATTCCTTTTCATGTTTATAGGAAGAGCTTCTTTGGTTGCCTCTGCTGAAAAGGATTGGAGAACTCCAGGTTTGTACAGTGTATGGATGTATACTGCATTAATGGTTTTCACTCCTGGGTGCTTCTTTTGACACCTTTTTTAAATTTTGTTTGTTTCGCTGCTGATTCTGTCAAGGATTGTGTGTTTTGTGGCCTCTAGGCAAGTTATCTGATTTGCAGTTTGCTTTTGATCCAATTTGTTCATCTTCTTATCGATTCCAATTTGTTTGCCATTCTCTTTCATTCCTTTTGTGAATACTCTTCGATTTGTGTTTGGAATAGATTTTAGAAAAGTGAGAGGAGAGATCGAGTCAGCAAACTTTCTTTGTAACTTGCCTCTATTGGGTAACTTTCTTTGAAACAGGACATATGTCGACGACAGTGGTGAAGAGATCAGTGATGAGGAATACACTGGAATTGGTTTCAACAATATGTTAAAAATGAAGGTAAGCACTAAATAAGAGATGGCCTCTAGACTATGATTATGATTATGATACTGATCATCTTCTGCATGTCTATGTGAAAATCCATGGCACCCTTGGTTTGTGTTTGCTCTCAGTTTTAACCATGGCATCTACTTTTGTTGAATTCCTAGAGCCATTTGCTGTTATCAAAACCAGTGGCCAATGTCTCCCTCAACAGAGAATTCTTGATTTCTTAAATCCTCAAACCCGTCATGTCTACTTTTTGTTTGTTGTTGACAGAGTTTGTTATTGTTTACTTGGCATTTGTTTATTTTGTTTACAGTTGTTGTTTTTGTTACAAAGTAGAAATTGCTTCATATTATCACTGTTTCAAACTTCTTATTCCCTCTGCAAGTAAGTTGAGGCAACACAAAATAGCTTAGGCATCAAAGCCACAAACCCTGGGATGGAGAAATGTGGACAACATACCCAAGAGATCAACATCACTCTTTTCAAAAGAATGCCAAGAATCTCGAGCAAGGATTTTTTACCACCAATAATAGTCAAAAAAATGTTAGCCCCGCAGCAACGTGCGGGCGGGCACAACGCTAGTAATGATAATACTATATAGCTTTAGAACACACCATAAATATTCATATATATTGTGTATAATAAATATTGTTTCCCTTAGTAATTTTTTAACTTAAAATATACATTTTAATTCAATTTATTCAAACTTCCATAAATATTTTTTAACTTTATCTGCTTCCTTCTCCAGAGCAGCAGATCTGCCTGGCCAAACCAAGATAGAATCTCCTGAAGAAGTCCACTGTTGATGCTCTTACCTTCTTCTCAAAATTACCACCACTTCCACTTGGATCCCAAGTTCCAGCTTGCACTTACCTTCTTCCTAACTCTACCACCATGCGGTGGCAGTCGGCGGTGAAAGGCGGCGGTTTGGGTGTGGCGGCCATGTCATACGTGGCAATCGACTATCTACGCCACCTGTCCCCTACATGGCACGCGCGGCTCCAGCCGACTCTCTGGTCGCTGCTTGCTTTGATAGCTATCACTCGTGTTAGAAGCTACAAGCACTGGTCCTCCGAGTTTCGCGCAGCCATCCCCTTTGTTGCTTCCATGCTCTTCATGCTTGCTGCTCTTCTCTTCGAAGTCCTTTCCGTCCGCTTCGTCACCGCCGTACTGGGCCTTGATTGGCACAGGTGTGCAATTGACTCAGTTATATATCTCGTGTTTGTTTTAGCTTCAGATATGATGCTTTTGCTGATTCTTTTTGTTGTTTGGACTATTGCTTGGAGGAGAAAGTTATTGATCTAGCCAGTAGCGATGTTGACTGAATTAGATATGAGAGAACAATAATGGAAACTTTTCGGACCAGAGATGCCAGATTTGGGATTTTCCTTTTTGATAAGGGTTTTGATTGAAGGATTAATCAATCGATTTAATGACTCATAATTTTGCCATTGGCAGCTGTCCTACATTTGGAAACCATAAATGCATTCATGTCTTAATACATTGCATCGATTTGCGTGTCTGAAGAAAATTTCAAATTTTGTTTTGCATGTTTTGTTCGTTTGAACCATGCGTAGTTCAAAAACTAAACTCTTTGAAGAAATTATTCCGATACTGACTCGAGCTCATGTCTGTGCTACGTAGCTAAAACTTTATCTAAATTGCAAAGCTGACAGAAATATGTTATTTTTTCCCTGCAGTTGTGTGCCAAGATAGATTTTAAGTAGCATTTGTGTTCTAACATACACACACGAAACTAAAATAGATACTCATAGAAACAGTCTGTAATTTTTGGGATATTTGTGTTTTTATTATCGCGATATTATGGACAAGTTAATCTGCGTAGTTGTATACATTGTCCATTAAGCTAGACATGCTTTGGCTACCAAAATTTGAGTCAATGGACCATTCTTTTTTTTTAAATGTGAAAAGGATGTTAATAATAAGGAGCACCAAGGTAAAAAAAAACAATGCAATTTACAAGACAGATAAGCTAATGCTATCGGAGAATTTCTTATCTGAAACATTACTGAAGTTTTCCAGTGCTAAATCAATTAGCCATAAAGTAGTCAAAAGAAGTTTCTTTGTCTTCAAAGACTCTGTTGTTCCTCTCCTTCCTTCCACACTAGCAAACAGATAGCCATTGGAATAAGCTGAATAATACTCTGTTGGTCTTGTTTCTGAAACAAAACTTCCATGCTACTTGCTCGGATACAAGATTGTCACTCATAACCCTGTTTATTTCCCTAGAGATAACAACCCGATTCCCAACCTTCCGAGTTCATAGGCAATGCAGCTGCAAGTGATTGACAAAGTCTTCTTCCCTTTTGCACAAGTAGCATATATTAACAAGAAGACCTCCTTTCTTTTCAAATTTTACATGGAGAGAATTTTTATCCATATTGATTCCCACATGAACAAGCAAATATGTAGCTCAATGGTAGAGTTATAGGGGTGAAAAATGGTAGAGAATTTTTATCCATATTGATTCCCACATGATCAAGCAAATATTTTTATCCTATTCATAGGAGTTGTTTACCTATTGTTTCCTGCATGAAAAATGAATTTTACTCATCTTAAAGATATGGTTTCTATTTTGTGGTGGTGAGGCCTATATCCCAAATATGAAATATTTATTATGCCCCAATTTTTTCTCTAATCATATTATGTCGGTAGTTTATCATGCAAAGTTACTATCAACATTGTATTTTGGTTTTTAATCAAGGCCATAATGTCTCGCGATAATACAATGAGGAGGTCCACTCAGGCATCTATTGTTTTTCTTGATGCATGAAACATATCAAACTAATCACTTGTAGACAGGTAGTACATTTTACAAGGTGTGCCAGAAAGTAGATTGAGTTATATGTTCACTGCCTGAAGTAGCAAGAATAGACAGATTTCAGATAGAATTTAATCTATGCATCCTGTGATCTTGAGTCTCACTTCTCTTGGAAAGTGCTTTACTTAGACAACGTCAATGACTTTTAAGATTTTGGTTAAAAAAATTTTAACATGATTTTTGACTGGGGTTGATCATATTCAACAGGGATACACCTCCTCTTCCGGACACTGGTCAGTGGGTGCTTCTGGCATTAAATGAGAAACTTCCAGAACCAGTGGTTGAGATATTGAGAGCCCGTATTATTAATTTGCACCATTTCCTTATGTTGTTTATGATGCTGGCATTCTCTGTTCTCTTTGATTCTGTAGAAGCTCCTGGTCTTGGGCTAGGCGCACGGTACATGTTTGCAATGGCAATTGGCCGTCTTCTTCGGGCTATAACTTTTGCATCTACAATTTTACCATCAGCACGGCCTTGGTGTGCTCAATCTCGGTTTAGAGTCCCCGGATACCCTCATCATTGGGCTCAAAAATATTATGTTCCGTATGCTACTGATGCTAATGCAATTCGTCAGATAATATATCAAGATATAGCATACGGTATGTTTTCAACATGAAATGCAATTTGCCTTAGATGAATGTCTTTTCTCAGATTCTATTTTGATATTCATTATTTTGTCAATTGATATCGTGTTTAGCCTTGAAACTTTTTTCGTCGGTTTATTTATGATGGTGTCTATAGCGTATATGGCATCTGGCATGCTTTTAGCCTAACATGTCATAGCTCCTTTCTTATGAAATAAATGTTTGATCACGGTACTGATTTAATTCATTCTTTAGACAGCCTAATTTTCTATCTAAATTTAGACTATGGTTTGAAGTTTTTTTTGAAAGTCTTTACTTTGCTAATGCATGGCGAAGCTCTGAACCTTACTGTCAAGCAGTTAACAAGCTGTCAGTAACCCTTGACATTTGTTTTTCCTTTCAGAAATTGATCCCAGCATTTTTCTCTGTGTTTCAGCTGATACTGGTAACTACATTGCTGACTACCGTCCTGACTGGGGTTCAATGAACTTTCTTATTGATTTCCTTCGACCCACTCCGTCAGAAGGACCAAGGTGGTACAGTGTACTGACAAAAGCTGGAGGTGGCTGCAATGACCTGTTATACAGCGGCCACATGCTTGTTGCTGTATTAACCGCTGCCGCTTGGACGGTGATTTTTCGTACTTTTTAAAGACTGCATTCCCCATTGTCCAATGTTTTTTTACACCTAGATGTACATGTCGAAATGATTGCAGGAAGCTTATGGAGGCTTTGGCTCAGTTCTCGTCTGGTTACTTGTACTGCACAGTGCTCAGAGAGAGATACGAGAACGACACCATTACAGTGTTGACTGCATTGTGGCCATCTATGTGGGTGTATTACTTTGGAAGATGACAGGTTTTATTTGGCCAACCAAAGATGCATCCAGAGGCAGAAGGCTGAAGAAACTAGAGAAGATTCAAAGTCGACTAATACAAGCTGCGAAGGACTCGGACATGGATGAAGTGAGAGAGCTTCTGAAGGAGGTTGAGCTATGCAATGACGATAGCCAGAACAGAGTCCCGAGTAGGGTAATGTGGTTGTTTCCATGTGCGACAATCTTCGTTGCCTTAACAGTGGTGCTCATGGCTTTTACATGGACGAGTGATGGGTGATCTTTTTTTAGGTGATCTTTTTTTAGCTGATATCCTGATACCACGGTTTTAGAGGTTAGACTGTAATTTTACATCACATTTTTGTGAGGATTAGATACAAATTTCAGCTGGTAATTTATTTATTTATTTTTGTATAAGCAAAAATCCGAGTCCAACTATGAGAATTTGAGTCTCAACTTTTGTAATAAATTAATGGACGATTCCAGACCCTGACTCTTTTCAAATAGGGCGCAACCCGGCTCGATTATCACATTCTAGTAGTGTTCCTCAACAACAGGGATGGCAAAAAAATTGATCCAATAGACATTGTTGTAAGGGATTCGATCGGTTTAAAACTCCAAACTTCACACTATTCCTCGGGTATCTTGATCAGTTAAAAACCCAAAACTTGATATTATAAGATTTCAAAATAGTTTTGATTTTTTTTTCAAATATATCATGGTCTTAAATAGGTTTTGATTTAATGTCGGATTTAAAATACTTAGTCCATTACCAAACAATTAGAGTAGCTTGAACCAAAATCAATCTGATCCCTAAACCAAAATCGCATATGGGCCAATTCTATCCTCAATTACAAATAAGTTCTAAAAATATATATATAAAACACTAAATTACTCAACCATTAATTCAATTGTTCATTTGTTGTTATTAGATATATATTTATGAAAAAGGAATAAAAATTAAAAGTTAAACACAGATATCTGATGATAAACAGTTATTGAACAGAACAATTTTGATTTTGGAAATTTAAATAATTTTTTGAATGTTTTTTAAATAATTTTGATATGGTTTAAAGAAATGATAGTGATAAATAACTCATATTTTAGGAGTTCATGGTAATCCATAACTAAACAATAAATGTTAATCTTAAAAAGAATGAACTCGCTAAATCCTAACCGACTCATGTATCGGATTTACATGTTATAACCTACAACCTTAACAGACTAATAATTAATTAGAATAAAATCGTAAAATTAAATAAATATTCAATATATTGATTAAGAAATAAAATAATTAATTAAAATATAAAAATTAATAAAATAATGGAATATTATGACTTCCCAAAATATGGCTAGATGCCTAGATATGATTTTCTTTAAAAGAAACATTTTGGTATTGGCTATGAAAGAGTAGAATACAACTTCGACTCTTCAAAGGAACGCTCTTTTTGTGTATGAAACTCACGATTGGCTGAAAAACTCAAAAAGAAATTCAAGAATGGAAGAGACGGAGACGGAGACGGAGATGGAGATGAGAGCAAGCGAAGACACAGAGATGGGACGAGACATAACCCCACCACTCCCTCCCGTAGCATACTCTCTACACAACTCCTTCCTTCTCTCTCACTGTTCCTCCTGCTTCTCGCCCCTCTCCACCTCCCTCCGATACCCTCCACTTCTCCCAAACCCTTCCTCCCCCCACCATGTCTTCTACTGCTCTCCAAAATGCTCCTCTTCCGACTCCCCTATCCACTTCTCCAGCGCCGAATTCCACCTCCTCCATTCCCCTTCCATCCCCGACGATGACTCCGCCGACCTGCGCGCAGCCCTCCGCCTCGCCATCTCCCTCCCCGACTCAGCCGCGAAAATTGATCGAATCGCCGGTTTGTTGACTAACCGCCACAAACTTCTCTCCTCCGGAAACACAGAGATTTTGACCAGAATTCGTGATGGAGCGAGGGAAATGGCTGCCGCTAGACGGGCTCGATGTGGTGTTACTGAGGACGATGAAGACGATGTTGTTTGGGAGGAGGCCGCGCTCTGCTTGGTTATTACGAATGCTGTGGAAGTGCAGGATGCTGATGGGCGGGCCATAGGAATTGCTGTGTACGACACGAGGTTCTCTTGGATAAATCACAACTGTTCTCCCAGTGCTTGTTACCGGTTTTTCCTCAATTCTACCAATGCCGACTCCTCTTTTTCGGGAGAGTCTGTGCTTCGTATCGTTCCATCTGCCATTCAAGTAAAGACACAATGAATCTGCTACATTTTTTGAGTTTAGTGGAAGTATTTCCCGTGGATTTATTAGTTAGGGTTTGGTGCAGGGAGATACAAGTGTCTGTACTCATAAGCAATCAATACAAGGTTATTCTTTTTATTTTGAATCTCCTACTCCTCTTACTTCCTTGTGGGAAGTTCGGCTTTTATTTATTTGAATATTCTTTAACCTCTTTGTTGTTTTTCTCCATAATTGTGTTTCGATATGCAGGGTGCAAGAATTACGGTCCGAAAATCATTGTTAGAAGCATTAGGAGGATTAAGAAAGGCGAGGAGGTGACTATTGCATACATTGACTTGTTGCAACCCAAGGTATTTACATTTTCTTTTTTTTATGATTTATTCTAATATGTCCTTTGGAGTTTATAGATAGACCATGCGTGTATGACTTATGTGATTTCTGGATGATTGCATAGTGAACTTTGCAACTGTGTTGTTGATTGGTTAGAATGGTTACTACAATGATATATAAATATTTACAAGTTTTTGTATTACTGATGTTAAACATTAATGATGCATTATTGTACTTGCCCAGAAGATAATGTCAAGTTGTTGTTCCTTAACCATAGAATCATATGTCTAACTATACTGGCAATAACATGTGAACCTATATCATCATATAGCTCTACCTATATGCCCTCTTACCATGTGTTGATTGCTCGCACAAGCATTATGTAATTGCATTCCTCAACTAATGTAGTTCCATATAGTAATTGTAGTAAAGTGTTCTAATCATGGGCAAGGGATGATCAGAAGTTCAGTTATTTTTTGTAGCTGAAGCATCATCACCATTTCTAATATTGCTGCCATATATTTAGTACGATGTCAAATATTATAGTTCCCATATGACATTACAGACATACTGTAAAAGCCTTTGAGGTAATGAGGAAGTACCCATTAATTCACTCAGTATGGTCTGTTACAGTCCTTGAGGTTAGTTTGTTGTGAACCACTCATTTTCTGGGTATGTTAAGATGATGGCATTTCCTTGCTTCTATCCCTGATTAAAAAGATGGGTTTTTTTTTTTTGCCGTTTCAAATTTGTTTTCACATCCAATCATTTAGTTCTCCAGGCAGTGAGGCAATCAGAATTGTGGTCAAAGTATCAGTTTATTTGTTGCTGTAAGCGGTGTGATTCATCACCTCCTACCTATGTTGATCTGAGGTTGCAGGTAACCATTTTAGAAATTAAGTTTAGAATATGCATATCTAAACTTGTAAATTTCTGTAAGACTTGAGGAGCTTGTTAGACTTTAGGAAAGTTTTTCTTTTATAACTTTTACTTCGGCTCTTATTTTATTTTATTTTCATTTACACTCTAGGTAATATAGAATTAGAAGCATTTCATCATATGCTTTGTTCTTTTCTTCAATTCCAATTTTGCATTCTGTCTGTGATCGTACCTTCCCTGGAGTTTCATGTCTTAAGCTATGTTACACACATCCCACATCTTTCCGACGTGACTCGGTAAGAGCAGGGATTGTTACACACATACCACATTGGAACGATGGGGATGTGAAGTGTTATTTATAAGGATTAACATGTCCAATAGGTTTTCGCATGATAGGGTAGGGATGAGTCTTTATTGTGGAGGTCCATTAGACTACAACCGGTTCATGGGTGTGCCTATGGATGCGGACTAGGCCTATTGGACTGTTAGGGTGGGATATGGTTTGGGCTCTCCAGCGTCCATGAAACACTAGCTTGACTGCTTGAGAGGGGTTTCGGTCTCCCGACTGTGGGCTTGTGTGTGGCCCCTTGTCCAGCATGTCTGGAATGGGCCTTGTCTGCGTGTGGGGCTACTTGTAGATCCGGGGTTGGGTAGGAAGGGTCTGTGAATCCCGTGTTTCATGGTATTTGCAGAGTGTGCCAATGCAGGTGTTGGCTTGACAAGAACATGAGATTGTTACACCATCCCACATCGGAAAGATGGGGATATGAAGTGTTATTTATAAGGATGGCTAATGCCACTCTGTAAGATGTCCAATAGGTTTTCACATGATAGAGATGAGCTTTGATTGTGGAGGCTTGTTGGACTACAGCTGATTCATGAGTGCACTCATGGATGTGGGCTGGGCCTGGGCCAATTTGACTGTTAGGATGGGTTATTAGGCTGGGCTCTTTAGCATTCATGAAACACTGGCTTGGGAGGGATACTTAGCAAGCTACTTTTTACCCTCTTTTTCTCAGACATTCTTTTGCATAACTTGTCCATTTGGAGATTCAGGACAACGTTTTTTTTCTGTTTCTTCTATTTCCTGATGATACCATTTTTCGTTGTGTATTTGTTTTTCAAGGTAAAATTGTAATCTGGTATTTTTGAATATTTGGTGTGCTTTAGCAGTTTAGTCTTGCCTAGAATTTTCTAGCATCTAGAAGTTTTATATATACTCTTCATATCCTATTTACTTGTGAGTCTTGGTTGATTTGGTCCCAATAAGATGTACTTATCCCATCAAATATTAGCATAAAGCCTAGAAATACAAATATTTGACTAAAGCTTTTGGCGATGAAATATCAAGTGTTTAGTTTTCTTTAGAAGCATGAATGAATATGGTGCTTTATTCTCTTTTCTGTCTTCAATAGCCTTGGTGTTTCTTTGAAGTTGTCCTGTAAGTTGCAATTCTTCTGAAAAACCTGAAAACTTATTGAAATCCGAGTATTTACCTTTTTTCAAATGATTGAAACTCTAATTTCGAAACGATTTCCATGAACCCATGCATCCAATTGAATAATACAAATCCTATTATGTATGTCGGATTGATTTCAGAGGCAGTTTGCCATGGCCCATGGATTTTTGAGATTTAATCCTTCAAATTCTACATATGCCATTTTTTGTATCCTAGCTAGTTCAATTTACTAAAAGCTCCTTTCCTGCATTATTTCTCTCTTTTCTAAATCATTTTCTGGCGCAGGTCCATTTCTTTATCATACTTAAGGTCAAAATGTAAATCATTAAGTTTAATAATCGTTACATTTCTTACTTTTTACATTTGATGATGCTCATCAAATGACGTCAAATCCCTCTTTTTCCTCAGAGAATATAAAATTCTCACTTACCCTGTCATTAGGAAGGCCGCACTAAGGACCCTTACTATGTTGGAGATGGAATAATGATGGTTTTGCTCTAAAATCCTTTTGACATTTAACAAACCAGAGAAAATCATCTCTGTTTCGCGCATAGAAATAACTGAGCTTCTATCTCTCGCTAAACATTACTGGTTTAAAATTATTTTTTTCTAAAACTGCCTTCCTCAAACTCTTATCTCTGGCCTCAAACTGACATGACTCATCCCCGTCGTGTGCACTCCCATACATTATTTATCCAGAGAAAAGTATAATCATGTGTATTTCTACATGCATGTGTTTTTGTGTGTATATTTGGTGTGAAGGAGGCTGAAAAAAAGAGCTTCCTGTAAATTGACTATGTTTTATGCCATAAAACAATATTGAGTATTTAGAACGAACATTGACACAGGCTTCTTTATCAGGGAATTTCTGCTTCCAAACTGGACTGTTCAATCTTTGACTGCTGTGTTTATATCGAGAAGGCAACTGATAATTTGACCAATTATATAGATCAAGTTGTTAATGATTATCTATCAGTTGGTGATCCTGAATCTTGCTGCAAGAGGCTTGAGAACATTCTTAATAAAGGAGTTTTTTATGAGCAGTTAGAAACCAAGAAAGAAAATTCCCCATTGAATTTAAGTTTCAGGTTGCATCCTCTGCACCATCTCTCCCTTAACAGCATATACACAACTCTAGCTTCTGCATATAAAGTCCGTGCCAGTGACTTGTTTGCTCTCTATCCAGAAATGGATAAATGTCTGCATGAAGCTTTTGCCATGATCAGGACTAGTGCTGCATACTCGTTATTGCTTGCTGGTGCAACTCACCATCTATATTGCTCTGACTCTTCTCTGATTGCATCAGTGGCAAATTTCTGGACCAGTGCTGGGGAGTCCCTGGTAAATCTTGCCAGAAGTTCACTGTGGGATTTGTTTCAAACTTCAGAGTTGCCAATTTTAGATGTTTCTTTTGTTGTGAAAAAACATGGATGCCCTAAATGCTCTTTGATGAACAAATTTGATGCCAATTTATATCATATTCAAGCATTGCTTGCAGATTTTGAGAACGCATGCAACGAGTTTCTTGGTTGCATAACCAATCTTGCCCGAACGGTATGGGGTTTTCTTATTTGGAGTTGTCATTATTTGAAAGTTATCAAAGATCCCGTTGATTTCAGTTGGCTTGGGTCTTACAATGCATCCGACATGGAGGCTCAGTTAGGTGATAGTATTGGCACTGATGAAAGCGGTTGTAGAGTTGAAGCAGTATGCCATGATAATCAAAGGAGGAATATCTTTCTGCTCGGCGTTCATTGCTTGTTGTATGGTGGGTTTTTAGCTTGTGTGTGTTATGGCCAGCATTCCCATTTGACTAATCACATTAGTACTGTTTTGTATTCCGTGGAGCATATCATCCAATGATTTCATGAATGAAAAAGTGTTTTTTCCCTCTCTTTTTTTTACCGGAAAATCCCCGGTTCTTCGTGTCCATCAGACAATTGGATCGGATCTAAACCCGGGCTTGTCAAAGTGGCACTATTTTGACAGGCGGTTGAGATTGTGCCTAAGCTCAGACGGAAAAATAATGCTGAAACAGTTAGGCATGAGAGTTGAACTTGTGACCTTTTGATTAAATTCTAAATCCTAAAATATCATTTATTATTGAAAACGATAAAGCTAAGATTGATTTCTAAGTCCACCAATTAAGAGTGTGTTTGGTAAATAATTTTATCAGTAGCATATAATTTAGCATGTATGCTGATTGCTTTATGCTGCTTAAAATACTAACATATATGTTGTTATAAATGCTGTGGGTGTTTGGTTAGATTTTTCAGAGAAAAGCATATATGCTAATATAAATGCTGTGGCTAATTACATGTAGGGGTATTAACACAAATAATTAAAAAATAGATTTATATTTTTTAAAAATAATCTTTACATTTTTAATAATATTAAAATATTATAAATTTTTTATACAATTTTTTTTTATTAATATTTAACATTTTCTTAAATTTTATTAAATATAATTAATATATTATTTAAAAATAAAAATATTATTAAATATAAATAATTAAATATGTTAGTAAAAATGTTAATATATTATTAAATATAAATAAATAATAGATTAGTAAATATAAATAAATAAATTAGTAAATATAATTTAATATATTATTAAAAAATAAAAATATTATTAAATATAAATATCTAAATATGTTAGTAAAAATGTTAATATGTTATTAAATATAAATAAATAATAGATTAGTAAATATAAATAAATAAATTAGTAAATATAATTTAATATATTATTTAAAAATAAAAATATTATTAAATATAAATAATTAAATATGTTAGTAAAAATGTTAATATATTATTAAATATAAATGAATATATTATTAAATAAAATAATTGGTTTTCATCCGTACATGCAGGGTAAACTCGTCATTAGTTAAGAGTGTAGGGGTAATTTGGACATTTCATGCATAAGTGTCCAAAAAATGCTAGTAAAATGACATTTTGAGAATGTCATAATTTAGAAGTAAAAATGTTAATTAATATGCTGAATGCTAAATTGTTGTTTGGTTAGGTTAATAATAATATGTAGCTTACATGTTATATGCTGTATTATATGTTATTTATAATGGTTTACCAAACACCACCTAAATTTTGTTCAAGTGAATATCTGGGGATAGACATGAGAATTATTTAGTTCAAGCTAAGATGGAACAATTATTTAGTTCAACAGTTCTGAATCAGTCTCCTTTGATCACAATAATTTGAGGTCGATCTCTTTGGGCCTCGATTTGGGGTCTTACCTCACTTATTCAAAAGTTTAAAAACAATCATGATTAAAGATACCCTCAAGAAACTGCAATAATTTTGGAAAGCCGAGTTTTTCATGCTTGCTAAAATGCCAAATAGTAAATAAGAACATCAAAATATGTGTGCGATTGAATTAGCATTTGAAATTCAGCATTTTAGGAGTCTAATGGTGGTAGCATATATGTTGTTTTAAATGTTGATATATGCTATTTTAAATGCTGATAAATGTTTGATTTATTTTCTACTGGTAGCATTATGCTTCTCTAAATGCTGTGTCAAATTACATACAAGTGTATTAATTAAAAATAATAAATAGAGGGGTGAGAAATTATTAAATGAGTTGGATAATTTTGTAATTTTTATAAAATACATGGACAGTTTAGTCTTTTTGAGTTAAAATGCTACAAAAACTAACGTCGTGAAACTGTAAAAAAATGCTGCACAAAATGCTACCTAAAATCGACGTTTGGTTTTGCAAACAATTTTCAGTAACATGAAGCATTTTGGGTAGCATTTATGTTACCCAAAATGCTAATCCAAACGGGGTCATATAGCATCAGATTGGGAAGCAAATTAATCATTCCTATTAGTGTTTATGTTTATATATATATATATATATATATATATATATCCAATGTGCTCTTTTTTAAAGTAAAACTAAGGTTGATAGGTAAGTCCAATAAATAAATTTTGATTTGGCCAAAATAATAATAAAGAGTGAGTTGAATAGTGACTATTGAATAGGTTTCAACTTTGAAGTGAGTATATTGGGGACACTATTTGTCGAGAGTTAGGGCACTTGCAATGGGGATGTGTTAATGGGGACATAAAAGCTGTTGGAAATCGTGTTTTGCTGATGTGACAAAGGGTGCAACTTTGATGTCCCATGATGTCCTACAATAGTGCATTTCTTATGTGTTGTTTGATAGTTATTTTTGGTGTGAAATGATTATTCAATAATAAATTATTTTATTGCTTTGTAGTTATTTTTGATGCGAAATGAATATTTAATAAATTATTTTATTACTTGGTAGTTATTTTTGGTATGAAATGAATATTTAATAAATTAGTTAATTGCTTGGTAGTTATTTTTAGTGTGAAATGAATATTTAATAAATTATTTTATCTTAAATTGGTAGTAATTTATATGACAAAAAATTGAACTAAAATATAATTTTATTTAGATAATTATTATTATAATAAAGTCGGTAACACATAATTACGATAAAAAGTGTTTTCACTAAACTTCTACATTTTCACTCATATTCCAAATATGAGTCATGAGATCCCTTCTCAATCTTGCATTAAGCTGTCCATCACGTACATGCTTCATTCTCATGTATATGAAATTTTCTAGAATTTATGGATGTCTAATTGTATCAACCATTAAGATGCCTTCTTTCATAGGTAGGACCCACGAATCAATATCTAGGTGTCGTTCATCGTCAATGATCATGTTATGAAGTATAATGCAGGTGATCATGATTTTTTTTCAAGTCAGATTGCTAATAAAAACGGATTGGTCCCTGCGTGATTCCCCACTTTGCTTGGAGCACACCAAAAGCTCGCTCCACATCCTTTCGAGCACTTTCTTGTAAATTGGCAAAAAGTCATTGCTGTGTGCAAGGATGTGGAATTGATTGCATCAACGTAGAATATTGAGGGTAAATTCTGTCCGTCAGATAGTACGGAGCGCGCTCCATAGGTACATCACGTCCCCTCCTTGTACCCCTTGATATTTTGCTCGTAGTTGGCATAACAGTAGGGACAGAGGCCCCAACAGACTGCTGTGAAGGCAGTTCAGTATGTGTTGCATCATGTACATCACGTGAGGGTAGGATTGGTTGCTCAACCGAGATGCTAAAAAGTGTTGGAGCAAGGATGGATCTATGCCAGATTGTATGTACTGCGCGAAGGAATTCCAAAGGGCAATGTTCTGAGTGGGAATAGGTTGTTGTTGGTTAGGCACATATTGGGAGTTCGTGGGTTGGTTAGGTGAATATTGAGAATTCGGAGGCTGGATAGATGGGAACTAGAAATTTGGGTACCGGTTAGGATTTATGGTCTTCGCGGAGCGTCCTATAGCTTTGCTCTTCCTATGAAAAGAAACACGCATATCAGTTCGAGCAAATATAGTAATGATAATTTATATATAACTGTTGTACTTTAAAATAAATCCACCAAGAATTGAAAACAAAGCCATTGCTACAGATCAACATAAATATAACTTACTTATGCTACAAAAAATTCAGACCATTAACAAAGCTGTTTGAAACATCACAGTACAAAATTGTGCACTGGCAATCATGAGACAACATCAAGACATGGACGGTAGTACATTTTAAAGTTTAATATATGTATGGTTCACACAATTGAATAAATTCCTAGATTCACGGCCATCTCCGACCCATCTTGCATGATGAAGTGGGTTAAATCTAGAACAGCTTTGCAGGGCAAAGAAGCACAATATTTTCAAACTAAATACAGACCGACTCATATTTACGCCATTATGATTTAGTGGGTTAAATCTGGAACAGCGTTGCAGGGCAAAGAAGTACAATCTATGGTGGATTTCTACTTGAGACAAGTAATCGGGAACAAATTTTGATGAATTTCACTCAGTTTGAGTCTGACCAGTCAGTGCACCGAGGAGGGTAACATTAAATATGAATCAAAACCAAAATCACAAACTTATAGAGGCAAATTCTTTATTTAAAAAGCAAACTTAAGCTTTTCAGAAAAATAAACCATTTATTTATTAGCTAATCTGCCTCATAATCCCCATGTGCAATCGACAACTCAAACTATACACCATGGAAAAGATTACTATAACGGAGAGAAGAAAAAAATGAAAACTCTGTCCACTTTGATAAACTTTAAAGCAAATAGATCTATATGAATCGGTTTACCCAAATAGCAAACATATGCAAATTTTGAGCAAACATGGGAGGAGATGCACAAAGATTTTCAAAAAGACAAAAGAAATCTCACCAAAAACAGACCGATCGAAGCTCTTGCAAATCCCCTCTCTGCGTGTTTTCTCAAGAGAAATGGTAGTTGAAATGGGCCCACTGGCCAGCTAATGGGTCATTAGTGCACCCATCAAGACTGCTTCTCCAAGTAATTGGGTTGGGATAATTGATAGCCAAAATTTGTATTGTTGTATGTTGAACATTGTTAATGGGCCAATAACTGTCATCTTTTTTGAACAAATGGGCCATCAAAAAGTGCCCACTATGGTCGCCCTTAGAGAGGCAAGAACAGTTTTCCAATTGCCAAATCAATAGTGGGAGCCACCTCTAGCTATCACTGTAAAATATCTTGATTAATTTATTCATCAAAGATGAAGCTTCTTGGGTCAGTCTCTACCATAACCCTTTCTAGGTTTAGCTTTTTATTTTTATTTTTATCAAGCACAACAAAAAACAGAGAACTACAACATATATTCATCTAGGCAAAAGTATAAAATAATGATCCAGAGGATCTAAGTCACTGGAAAACCAAGCTTGAAGAGTTAGAATAAAACAATTGAGAATGCTACTAGAAACACGCCTGATCGAGGCCCATTTGACAAAGCGATCAGCCCGAGTGTTTTGACACCAGCTAACTTAAAAAATAGACCAGCTCTAAAACGTATTAAAAATCTAAAAAACAAGAGAATTTGTTTATACTCTTTAGAGGTGTTATTGTGTGGGAAAGGAGCAGGTTATTAAATTATTATTTTAACTATTTATACCTAATGATAATGCTATTTAAAAACATGACTACTACCCAACATAGTCACTTCAATCAAAATACTTGTTGCAGTCACGCTTCTAGAAGAAAACTATCTAAAATGGAAAACTTCTTTCAAACATCTACTACAGTTTCTCAACAAACTAGCAAAAAACATGTTACTTCCACCATATGTAAATGTGCTCCACTTAAAACTCCAAATCTAGCCGTTAATTCAACTTTAAACTTGATAGACCAATCTCGTGATTATAGCTACCTCACCCTGATTCAACTAATCATTTACCACGTGGAAGGCTCCAAAACCCCTCTAAACTGGGCCGGATTTAATTGATGTTAAGCCTTTACTTGAACCCAAACATGACGAAAACCCACAACTTAGAATCTAGTACTTTGACCAACCTGAGACCATTGATAGGACATGCTCTCAGCCCAGATCACGCAGCCCAATATCAATGCAGCCTACTTGAACAATCTGGATTCTTTAAGCCATGAATAGGGTGTAAGCATTTTCATATTATCCTAGATAGGGTTTTCATTAATGATAGAAAACTTGCACTGATGAATGCTCGAAAGAATGTGTTTTTAGGTGCAAACAATATGCTTTATAGAGTGCACATTATCAAAAAATCTTGAGTAATAGCATTGGGTCTTTTATGATCAAATCGAAATTGATCAATTCATGACTATAGTGGCTACAGTCATGCATTCCTCAACCATGACTGAGTATGAGGATAATGTAAGACAAATTCAGCAATGGTTCGATGAGCATCCATCTTCATTGACTTATTTTTAAGACTCATGGCTAGTAAAATACAAGACTTATTTTGTGGCGGCATATGTTGATCAGTATCTTCATCAGGAAAACACTACCACCAAAAAAGTGGAGGGTAATCATACCAAATTGAAGAAGTATCTATTATCAACTTCAATATGTGGATTTATGCAATCCCTCATCCACATTCACTTGTTGCTTCAAGGACAGTTGATTGATATTAAGACATCATTTGAAGATAGCCTTACTAGGGTGTCAATCAAGTTTAGAGATCTCATATTGAAAGTGTTGGCCAATTTGCTCTCCACTGCTGCATTGGTTTAGGTTGAAACTTAATTGGCATCATTTTGGCAATCATGGAATGAAGGAAGAAAATTGCACATACAAGTTACTCCTTAGTTATGAATTGCTATATGCGCATATGCTTATAGCATATAAAATTGCAGGGAACTGCATTCCACTGAATGATGGTCATATTTTTTGGAGAAAACATAGCATACGACCCTTCAATATGAAGTCCCTATGAATGATATGAGAATAGACATGGAGATTGGCATGATCATAAAAATATTTGAAGAGCAACTATGCCACAAAAATTGGAGCTAAAAAGACAACTTCAGTGCATAGGCAAGGCTAGCAACACAACTATATTAGAGCCTAAACTAAAGGTATATGTCAGAGCGAGGAAGAAAGAGCAAAG
The DNA here is from genome assembly GCA_963580455.1 of Euonymus europaeus. Taxonomy (NCBI): domain Eukaryota; kingdom Viridiplantae; phylum Streptophyta; class Magnoliopsida; order Celastrales; family Celastraceae; genus Euonymus; species Euonymus europaeus. Next base: position 7,288,989 of record OY756961.1, on the reverse strand, counting down.
GAACTTCAAAAGTAACCAAGCAAATGAAACATCCACCAAGAGAAAACGTTCAGCATTTGCTCATGCAAAGAAGTCACATGTATTTGATTATGAGATGCCAGATTGGAGCTCCTAATTTTCAACTCAAGCATAGAAGAATGAAGCGCATTCAAAGACAGAGTCAATGCTAGAAATTAAGATAAAGCCTATGCAAGAAACCAAGATAAAGACAATGCCACAATCAAAGACATAGTCAAAGCCAAACAGGGTAGAAAAATCAATCCCACCACCAAAGTTGATAGTGCATAGGATAAGAGGGGCATTCACAGGAAATTGGGTCTCCAATTTCCATTATTCTTCCAGCGTTACATTTCTAATATAATTGATGTACCAAGGGATGACCACTATGTATGTATTCAAGGTTGTGGCATCTTTCTTTGGTTGGGACAATAGTAAAGGTTGGAGAATAGTGAAGAAGGATCTAGTTGTTGAGTTAAAACTAATGTAAGCTATACGATAAAGTTCTTTCTCCCTTGTCTGGTACAAAAGAATTGCTATAAAGTGGTGAATGCTATGATGCTATAGCGGACTTGAAGAACTGGATGATAATTGTTGGTTGCTAAAATTAATTTTAGAACATGTGGAAGCGTTTTATGGATCATTCTTAGCATAGGTACAAATTAAAATTTTGCATAAAAGCCATACAATCCTTAAGTGCTATGCGCCTATTATGTGTTATCCTAGATCCAATTATTTTCTAATTAATCCTAGCATGGTTCTAGTATTAATTTTATACAAAATGAATCATATATCAAAACATACAAGCATGCATCAAAGAATAATAGAAATCAAGTATCGTCCTCTTTACTATCGAGATCCAATGAGCTATCCGTCATGATCACAAACTCAACACTTGATCACGATCTTAAACATACTGCTTTTGTGATGTTGGTTCAATGAACTACCAATCGAATCAATGGACAACCTACGTCATTTCCTAGGTATTCCCTAACCTCTCTTTTGTAAAACAAAATAAGAACTCTCAAGGTAGTGAACCTGTAAAATATTAAGTTAAACTCTCAAATATTTTTTCTAAGAAAAAAGGTCTCACCTCTTGAGAGAGAGTATGATGTATATAATGGAAACCAATTAGGGAAATAGGAAAGCAAGAGTACTCTCTAAAAACAAGTAGATAAACCCACATCATGTAGGAAAAGAGGGTGAAGGGAGGAAACAAAGAGTAGCTCTCTTATCAGGCATCCTCTAGCTGGACCATGCGGCCTAACGCTTGGCCCAGTGCATAGTCTCCCACAAGTTCAGCATGCACCCTTTCAGGCCTGCGTACACCCATTCAAACTTTCAATTGCGTTTACTATTTTAATATCATAAAATATTATTTTATGATTTAAATTAAAATATGCAATCCTAATTTAATATATATACAAATATTAATTTGTATATCTTTACATAATTAATTTTATTCTTGGGATTTATTGTCAAAGCAATACTTAATAAAATTATATCTATATGTAATAAAACTTAAAATATTGAAATGACATATAGTGAATCTTATCGATCTTCCTTAGTAGGATGAGAGAGAAAATAAGGCTACTAAGAGGACTCCACAGGACATACATATTATGGCTCCTAAAATTGTATTCTTTACCATCAACCTCTATGACTAGGAATAACATTTCAATCCAATATTCGTATGACACTACCTGGACTTTTTGGATGCACTCCTAAATATGTACGATTCTTACATCGGTTTTTTTCCCATAATTAGAAACATATCCTTGACCTGTGTGAATCCATGCAACACCCGATAAGTCGGATTGAGTTTATTTGTATTATCGAATACTCCAAAATTCATGTACTTTGAGCTCTAGGTTCTTCTATATCTATCCTCAAAAGTGTATTAAATTGACCCGTTGATCAATTTAATTCACAATGATTAATTTGTAAGAATCAGTATGTATAATTTCTGGTTATATTAATTTGAACCTCTCTGATGAGTACTTACACTTTCGTAATTGAAAGAACACGAATGACTATTTTATAGGTAGTAATATACATCGGGTTAAGTACACTTTAGGTCACTTAAAGATTTGTCATTTTTTTATTTTGGTCACTGAATGTTCAAACGTTTCAGATCAATCATTTAAAGTTTAATTTCTTCCAATATGGTAACTCTCGTGTTCCAATATGGTAACCCAAAGCGATCATTCTGAAACAAAATAAAACTTTAGGTTACTGGTATGGAACGTTTGAACATTTAGTGACTAAAATGAAAAATGACAAATTTTTCAGTGACCAAAAATATATTTGACCTGGTATACATCCAATCCATCAAGACTGTTGACAATAGTGTGTGTCTCATTTATTGATGAATCAAAATGTACACGCTATAAGCATAAATGTACTGATCTACTCAAGCTTGAGATATACCGTACTCCCACAGCTATAGGGTGAATAACTGATAGCACAATTCTTGTTATCCATTCATGCATCAGTCTGTCATTGTATATGTCCACTTATACACTAGTGCTCCAATTTGAGAATCCACTCAAATGGTCAAGACAAACCAGTCCCCTAATTGAAGATGTCCATGCACTAAAACTATATTAACAAAGTGCCTAACTCTGTAAATCTGGTGGTGACTAATGATTTAGCATGTAATAATGAATCTTAGGTCGATCTATACTCACACATAAAGTGTATCTAAATATCCAAAACTCACATGTTTAACATCCTTAGACCTTGTTAGAATTCATATATAAATGAAATATATAAAATAAAATGTTTAAATCACAAATGATATCATAAAATGCTTAGACTTAAATTCCAAAATTGTATTTGCATGATATGTTTTTAGGACATTATCCAAACAATATCATACATGTGAAACGTTATATCTACATGTTACAATGTAGTTGTGTAGTTGTGTTGCTGATATCAAGGGAACAGTGTACTCCTTCCCACTAACAGAAAAGGTGTTTGATGACTACAATCGGAGACTCTTGGTGTTTGGTTACATCAATGGGTCTTGCTTTTGTTAGGATGGAGATGCTTCTAGATTGTTCAATCCTTCCAATATCTAAAATGCAAGTTGAACATCACCATGAAGCTACAAAAAGTTGGCCTAAAAAGTTTGGTTCAAGGAATGAAGTGTTCAAGAAACTTATATCCTCTAACAGCTGTAAAACTGCAACTATGGATGTCATAGATTGACAAATTATGTTTTTTGCTGTTTTATGACTGCTAGCAATGATTAATTGAAGTCATTATGTCTTTTATGCTATGTTTTATGGAAATTATATCATTGTATGTTGAATTTATGCTCTATTTTCAAGTAATTGGGGTCTAGCTGAACTTTTTTTTTTTAAAAAGGCAGAAAAAGTACTAATTATGGGAAAAAATTTAACCAAATTTTCTAAAATTAGAATATGTACGGAAAAGTTTGGACTACAATTAGTCAATCTTTTCTTTTTTTCTTTTGTGTAGACGAGTTCATAAATTTATATAGTATATATATCTAAAAGGATATACCGAGTATTGGATATTGCAGATCGAAATGATACTTGTCTTGATCATACGTGTTTGGCATTAAACAGGTCAATTAGTCCATATATATATTTATCTATCTATATATATATATATATATATATATATATATATAAATGAAAGCCTCACAAAGTAATTTATTATCCTTCATCACCTTTATTGCACGTTCAATTTTTTTTTTATCTCTATTATGCAAATAGTTTTTGTTCTAAATCAATTCAAGATGGTGGTATGATCTGTGAGAGTTCGGTGAACAAATTAAAGTCTTCAATGAATGATATTTCAAATAGTAAGTTTATTACGAAAATGGATAATTATTTTAGAAGTCTAGGTTATTGTGTATTGACTAAGAAGAATAGTGATAAGTTGCTGTGGATGCAAAAATTCGCACCGACGTTAGGATTTTTCGGGTTAAATGCACACAGGCTAAGGAACTGAATTGAAAGTAAAAGCACACAAAAAATTTACGTGGTACGTGGTTCGGCAAGAATGTCTACATCCACGAGTAAAGCCTGTATTTCTTATTTTTTTACAATGGTTATAAGTTATGCTATTTATAATAAAATCAAGTAACCACTCTCCTGCTTTCTCTCCTTGAATCGTGGATGCAATATCCGTTTGAATTTTGAAGAGAAGTTACACTTGAATTTTGAAGAGAAGTTAAAGTTGACGAGATCATGATCATCTCCAAAGACAGGATGAGGTTGTTCAAGTTACGTATCACACTCCCAATACGTCTTGTCGTCTTGTGCCACGTGCAGCCTCCAGGTGTCCAATGTCTTCCAACAGCCACGTGACATCGCACTTTTATACTCCACAGTTGCTTCAGAAATCAAAGAAATTTTCAATTGACAATATTTTTTATATCTTTTGTTCATAGGTCAACATGCTGTAGATGAATCTCCATCTACGTTGAAAATTATTTTTTCAATGGGTCACCAAGCACCAACGAGTAAAAGTCTGTGTGAGCGTAGAAGATCATGAGGTAGGTGGTGATTCTTTTGTTGTTGATGGATTTACAAATTAGAAAGAAAAAAAAAAAAAAAGAGAACCGTATTCAAAAACATGTTATGAAAATGTGTTTCTTTTATATATAGTTTTGACACTATGTACTTTTATTATTGATGTGCACTCTAGTGTTGATTTTTCGGAAATTGTTACCTAAGTTGTTAATGTTGTTTTTCATACTATCCCAAAAACAAATGTCGCATGTGTTTGCCCTACAGAAGTTGAAATCCTGCATCCACCCCTGTATACGAGTTGGCAATAACAACTGATATATCTCCCAAAATATCTTCCTTAAATCAGCCAAGCATAGTCTTCAATAAATTGAAATCTGAAAAATATATTATACATGACATAATCATGTTCATTCCACTAAATGGTATGATATTTTAACATCTTTATGATATAGTTTCAAAGGAAACATTATGATCACTATGATATATTCGTGTACAATAATTTGTTTCATTACTATTTATAATTTGTATTTATATCCCAATTTAACAAGTAAATGTACATAAGTAATTTTGAAACCTTTGACATTTGATAAAATATGAGCTTAGAAGATATGAGTCTTGAATCTGATTTTAAAATTAAAATTGACATGTGAAGTTGTTAAAATTAATCAAATAAAATAGCATTACCATATTCTAATAATTTTTCACCTTTTTTTAAGGTGATGATCAATTGGATCGAATATCTTATAAAGGTTTGTGCTCATTTTATAAATTTAAATTGATCATATATTTGATAAGTATTTAGTTTATAAAAAATAAGCTTAATTATAAATTATATCATCTTTTTATGTAATTTATATTATATTAGACCTCAAAAAACATGCTTCCCTTTCTTTCTATAATACTCTCTCTGTCCCATTTTAATTGTCCCCTTCAATTTTACACACAGTTTAAGAAATTGTATAATTTTTCTTTAATTTGACTATTATACCCTCATTGAAACAATTAAAAGCTAATTAATGTGCATAGTTATTGAGCTTTTCAAATTAAGAATAAATAAGGGTATTATGGAAGAAAAAAAAGGAAAAAAATTAGTTTTAATAATATAAATGAGCATGTATTTTGGGACATTCCAAAAAGGAATAGTGAACAATTAAAATGGGACTACGAGATATATGATTCAAAATTATCAAAATGCAATAGCTATTTGCTGGTAGTCTGAGTTTCTTGATTTATTTATAACATTCACTTGCAATCCAAAATGGATGGAAATTGTCAGATTTGGTCAGAGAACATGCATAAGACCTAAAGATAGGCCAAATATAGTATGCTGAGTTTTCAAAATTAAATTAGAAGAATTGATGAGTGACTTAAGGAAGAATCAAATTTTTGGAAAAGTTAGTGCTGGGAGTTAAGTAGCAATTTTTTTACAACAAGGTAGTTTATATTTCATGATTTTAAAAGTTACGATATTTACGGTTAAAATAACATAATGTATCATAACTTATTTTTTGAATGAATTGTTGTATAATATTTTGCTTATATTTTGTGTGTTTTGTAGTTGATTTCTAAAAGATTCTACATAATGAGGTTCTAGAGAGAATATGAAGAATTCTTTCCATCCATCAGTTATTTTGACATTAAAAATACATAGCACCATTATTAATGTTTTTTTGGTCTTTCTGCTTGAATTGCTCATCTTGGAACAAGCATGAATTTACCTTTCAACTGGACTAAACTCCCGTTGTTGGATTGTTTATTTAGTTGATAATATATCATATATATGATCCTTGTGAATTATCTTATATATATATTGTTGTGTATGTTTTTACATATTTTCTCATGAATTTTAAAGTAGGTCGTCAAGTAAATTATATACTTACAACTCAACCCCTATTTAACAAAATTAATCGACTATTTGTAGCAATATAAATATATTTACATCATTGTTAAATAACTTTAGGTGATGATTTTTTCTAATCAAATATTTTTTTATTATCCGTGCATCTCACGGGTACAACTATATAATATTTTTTTAAAAAAACTATACAATATATTAATAATTATAATTTATATAACTAGTTTTACTTCTCTTCAATTTAGAATATTGTGGATTTGATTCCCATGGAAACTTAACATAAATTTTCGTATGCTCATTGACTTTATATATTGCACAATATAGTGGTTGTGCGTTGTCATGAAAAAAATGATTAAAATTCGTGAAGTCAAATCTTTATCATTAAGAGAAGATAAAGAGGTTGTATACATTGTAATTATTAAAATAACACCAGATAAATACAAATAAAATCTTATCGATTTCATTATTTTCTTACTCAATTATTGGTTTTCATTATTTAAAAAATTAAAACTTATGAATGAAAGCTTAGGGGTTACACCACCCTCACCTCATGGCTTATAAATACTCCCCCAATCTCCGCTACTCCTCCAAGCACTACATCACCAACTCAACAAAAGCAATTCTTCTCATAACTTTCCTTGCCCTTCCAGTCTTTCGATAAGCACCACCATGGCTGAGGAGAAGCACCACCATCCCTTCCACCACAAGGAGCAGGAGAAACCTATCGACGCCTCTGAGACGGGTATCTACTCTGAAGCTGCGTACACTACCCAGAAGCTTGCTCCTGAAGTTGACCACAAGAAGGAGGAGAAGCACCATAAGCGCGAGGAACACCTCGGCAAGATTGGGGCAGCCTCCGGAGGTGGCTATGCCTTGGTAATTTAATTTCTTCATAATTATTAATTTGGATAAGTAACGAAATGACCTCTCTACTTTTAATAAAATGTCAGTTGAGTCCTTTTACTTTGTTTCGGGTCAAAGAAACCCTTGTATTTAACAAAATAAATCGCGTTAGCCCTTTTCCACATTTACCGTCTAAATTTGTTGATGTGGCCATTAGTTAATGACATGAAAAAGAAGTGATAACAGTTTCCGGCGTCTTCTCCGATAACACCTACAACCTCAAATCCATCTTTCTCTGGCAACCCTCGTCTTCTCAACTACCCTTGTTACAAGCTCAGAATCACCTATCACCACACCTCGAATCTAATAAAGAACAAGAAGAAGAGAGAAACCATGGGAGAAAGAGATAGAAACCTTGGATCTGGAGTTGGAGGAAGAACGACTGTTCTGGCGGCTAGTCTCTTCAAGATCGTCGGTGTCCAATTCAATGCCTTGAAAAACAACAAGCAAAAGTAACTTTTCATATTCAGCAAATGGGAAGAATGGCCGGATCCACTCCCACTGTTCACCTATAACCTGGGATATTGCCACCCTGACTTCACAAGCACTCATAGACTTCCTTATCACACTCTTGGGCCTCCCAAGTTCCCTTTAAGGGTTCCGGAGGGAGTGGCTTCTTCGCCTCCACCGCTCCGGGAAAGCGGCATGGCAAGGTTGCATCTAGTGGAACGAAATGAGAGAAGGGTAGTCGGAGATTGAAGAGAGAGAGAGTTTTTTATTTTTAATTTTTTAAAAAAAATCCATGTCACATATTTTCCATTTTTTTTAAGTCAACATGTATTTCCACTTTGATTTTGTTTCTTGACATAAATTTTTTTTATCTATTGACTTGACTGCCACATCAAATGAAATGGACGGAAAATGTATTGAAGGGTTAACGTGACCTATTTTGTTAAGTACAAGGGCTTTATTGGCCCGAAAAAAAGTAGAGGAGCTCAACTAGTCTTTTCTTAAAAGTACAGGGGTCATTTCGTTACTTCTCCCTTATTAATTTTATCGGATTTTTGTTTCAATTATTTATTTAATTTTGTAGGTTTGATTTAATATTTTTTCAGTATCAGAAGCATGAGGCAAAGAAGGACCCAGAGCACGCTCACAGGCACAAGATAGAAGAGGAGATAGCAGCAGCAGCGGCAGTTGGTGCTGGTGGGTTCGCATTCCATGAGAAACATGAGAAGAAAGATACCAAGAAAGAAGAAGAAGAGGCTCATGGAAAGAAGCACCACCACCTCTTTTAGTTTAATTAATCAGCATTTATAAGTACCACCCTAAATAATATTGTCTCTGCACTGCTGACACAGCAGATTATCATGAATACTGCATAGTTTGTAAAACCAAACCTTCCTCGGTTTGTTTCTTGCTTTATGTGTGTGTGTCTATATATATATATGTATGTATTTCAAGTCCTTAAATTTAAAATGAGTTCAAATAATAGCTACTTGAAGGTTACCTGACTGGGTATGTGTTCGAATGACATAACGACTATTGTTAAGTTTAAGAAGACGAAACCAAAAGACGAAGCTGCTGGTGAAGAAGACGAAGCCCCTGGTGTTATGTTCAAGAAGACAAAGCCCTTATTTTGGGTGCTTGGGCCTTATTATTGGGCCTATTTTAGTTTTTAATTAGCTAGGGTTAATGGTCTCATCTTTAAGCCCAACCCAATTAAATGTGTCTTCTTCTTCATGTCAAACCAGTATTTTGAATCTCTGTTTCAAAACTGGTGCTTCAACGGCAATGTGTCTCATCACACAGTGGATGGAACACTTGACCGTTGGTCTTAATAATATGTATAAAAGAGTAGTTTGAATATCTATTACGGTACTGAAAAACTAATGAATGAATATTGATATACAACCTTGATTTTTCTCTCTCTTCTCTCTCTACTACTCTTTCTCTCTTCACTGAATCTATCAAGAATAATCATTCTTTACATAGTATCGGAGGAAATGGTGAATACCAGATCCGCTGCCAACATGACTTCAACAACTGGAGTAGAAAATACGATTCCAAGAGTTGATGCACCAACAATTCCTGGAATTCAGAATGAAGGAGTGGTGAATCCGACTGTTGTGGGAGGCACTGTTTCTCAAAATACTTTGTTGAATCCATACACCATTCTTCCTGGTGATCTTACTACCAGCACCTTGATTACTTTCAAGTTGAATGGAGAGAACTATACCATGTGGAGTCAGCGCACCATGAAAGCTCTTAAGACCCGAAACAAAGTGGGTTTTGTTGATGGCACTCTCAAGATGCCAACTGAAGGAGATGAAAATTATGTTGCTTGGACAAGCTGTGACTGCATCATACAAACCTGGATTACCAACAGCATTTCAGAAACTGTGTTAGCTAGCATGTCTGACAAAAACACTGCTCATGATCTATGGATGGATATAAAAGACAGGTTCTCATCCTTCAATGGGGCTAGATTCTTTGAAATCTCCAGGCAATTATATTGTATCAGACAAGAGAACTCAACTGTCATGGACTACTACACTAGACTCAAATCACTGTGGGAGCAGTATGATCAGTTAGATGAACAGGGAAGATGTGGTTGCAGCAAGGCACATGTTAAGCATCAAAGAGAAATGTTAACACAGTTTTTAATGGGGCTTAATGATACATATCGTGGACTTAGTCGACAGATATGGATGATGGAGCCTCTACCTGAAATTAACAAGGCCTTGGGTCTAATAAAGGAGGAGGAAACACAGCTAAACATGTGCAAGACAAGCAATTCAGATTCTATGGCAATGACTTTTCAAGGGCACAACACTGGAGGATCAACTCAATTCAAAAATCAGCATATGACAAAGAATCAAAGGCCACCACAGAAAGAAGGTTTCCAAGGAAAGAAGGAGCAGCTGTTCTGCAAATATTGCAAAAGAAATAATCATAATGTAGAACAATGTTTCAAATTGGTGGGATTCCCAGATGGAAAAAGGCAGAAAGCAAACAATGGCACTTATCAAGGGAAGCAGTACACAGCTAACCAAGTTGAGACTTCTATTCCAAATGGCCACAAAACAGAGATGACAGATGACAAGCTAATGGAGTTCATGTCTTACATCAAGGCTAAGATTGGAAATGATGAGCATGTCTCAACATCTGTCAACCAAGCTACTGGAGTAGGAGGTAATGAATCTAAACATTTAGCTTATAAATGGATAATTGACAGTGGTGCTACAGATCATATTGTGTGTGATATACATTTGTTGAGATCATATGATATGATGAATGATTGCACTGTTACATTGCCTGATAAAAGCACATTACCTATTATAGCCATTGGAACATTATCTTTTGGTGGAAAATTAAATCTTAAAGATGTTTTATGCGTGCCTAAATTCTCTTTTAATTTAATTTCAGTAAGTAAGTTGACAAGAGATAATAACATTACTCTGAATTTCACAAATGATAGGTGTCTAATGCAGGATCTAAACACATACAAGAAGAGTGGAATGGGAATCTTGCATAATGGACTATATCTGATGGACATGGGTATCAAGAGAACTTTTGAGGTCAAGGAAGAACTAGAATCTAAGTATAGTATTAATTCTGTAACTACTAGGATTTGGCATTATAGGCTAGGCGACCCTTCTCCTAATGTAACAAAAATGCTTCCTGAAAAGATTAAGAGTATGCAAGATTGTGATGTATGTTGTTTTAGTAAAATGAAAAGAAAACCTTTTAGCTTAAGTTCCACTACATCTGAGAACTGTTTTGACTTGATTCATCTTGATATATGGGGGCCAAGTAATGTTGAATCAATAGAAGGATATAGGTTTTTCTTGACCATAGTTGATGATCATTCAAGAACTACATGGATTTTTTGATGAAAAACAAATCAGAGACCAGAACACATATTGAGCATTTTGTAGAATATGTATTAACACAGTTTGAGAAAAAGATTAAATGTTTCCGAACAGATAATGGAAATGAGTTCTTAATGAATGATTTTTATGCTAGACATGGAATAATTCATCAAAAGACTTGTATTTACACACCACAACAAAATGGTGTGGTAGAAAGGAAACACCAGCATCTATTAAATGTTGCTAGGTCTATTAGAATACATTCAGGTTTACTTGAGGAATATTGGAGTCACTGTATTCAAACAGCAGCCTTCCTAATAAATAGATTGCCTACAAATATTTTAAATAAGAAGACGTCATATCACATACTGTTTGGAAGGGAATATGATTATCAAGAACTTAAAACTTTTGGATGTTTTTGCATAGCTAGGACTAACAGGCCTTTACAGTCAAAGTTTGAACCAAAATCTAAGGCTTGTGTGTTCCTAGGATACCAAATTGGAGTTAAAGGATATAAAGTCATGGACCTAGAGACCAGAGAAATATTCATTAGCAGGGATGTCATTTTTAAAGAAGAAATATTTCCATTTATTCAAAACACAGACATAGAAAAGATACAGGTTACAAAAGATAGATGCCAGGAGGAAGAATTTAGTACTATAGGAACTTCTTTAGAAAGTCATGTTTCATGTGATCAAGATAGTCAAACACATAATAAAAGAATCAGTAGACCACCAAAATATTTACATGATTATGAATGTAATATTGTTACTTTACCATGCACTGATTTGCTTTATAATGATTATTGTAAAAGTGTGAGCATGATAAATTTTTCTGCATCTCATCAAGCTTTTCTTGCTGCCATTGATACACATATGGAACCAACTAGATATAGTGAGGCAGTGAAAAGCAATAACTGGAGACAGGCTATGGAAAATGAAATGAATGCACTTCAAGCAAACAACACATGGGATCTAGTAACACTGCCATTGGGGAGGAAAGCTATAGGTTCTAAGTGGGTGTATAAGATTAAATACAATCCAAATGGTACAATAGAGATATATAAGGCTAGATTAGTGGCTCTTGGCTATAGTCAAGTTGAAGGTTATGATTACACACAAACTTTTGCACCAGTAATAAAGATTACAACTGTTAGAATTTTCCTAGCTTTAGCAAGTATTAAAAACTGGCATGTGCATCATCTTGATGTTCACAATGCTTTTCTTAATGGAGAATTAGATGAGGAAGTATATATGAGACTTCCTCCGGGGTATGATAAAGAATGTAAAGGTCTAGTTTGCAAATTAAATAAATCTTTATATGGTTTAAAGCAAGCCTCTAGGCAATGGAATACAAAATGTAAACAAGCATTGCTGAGTTTTGGTTTTATCCAAAGCAAGGCTGATTACTCTCTATTTTATTATAAACGTGATAATGGCATAGTCTTGTTACTCCTATATGTGGATGATATGGCTCTTGGGGGAAATAATATTGAACTTATTAAAGAAATTAAAACTTTTATTAGTTCTTGTTTTAAAATTAAAGATCTAGGCATTCTCACATATTTTCTAGGTCTCGAGGTTAATAAATCACATAAAGGTTTCTTTATCAATCAACGAAAATATGCTTTAGAATTCTAAAAGAGACAGGATTCATGGATGCTAAAACAGTAAATTCTCCTGTTGACATAAACCTAAAAATGTCTACTAGTGTTGGTGAACCTTTATCAAATCCTACTGAGTATAGGAAATTAGTAGGAAAGCTAATGTATCTCACAATCACTAGGCCTGATTTATCTTATGCTGTTAACACTCTAGCACAATACATGAATTCTCCTACTGATTTACATCTAAGAGGAGCACAACGAATTTTACGATATATTAGAGGAACGTATACTATAGGGTTGTTCTATTCTGCTACTAACAATATGCAGGTGAAAGCCTATTGTGATTCTGACTGGGCATCATGCATCGACACTCGAAAATCAGTCACTGGATTTTGCATCAAACTAGGAGATTCACTGGTGTCTTGGAAATCCAAGAAGCAACCAGTTATTTCCCGATCCTCCGCTGAAGCAGAGTACCGGGCCATGGCAGTCACAGTTGCAGAACTCCAATGGATTGGAAATATTTTTCAGGAACTTAAAATTCACATACCTTATCCCATGGATTTGTATTGCGACAACCAAGCAGCGATCCATATTGCAAGCAATCCTGTGTTTCACGAACGCACGAAACACATCGACCTAGACTGCCATTTCACCAGAGACAAAGTAGCAAAAGGTGTCATTAGACTACAATACACTAAAACTACAGAACAACCAGGAGATCTACTCACCAAAGGAATCTCGATCTTGAGCCTGAAGAAATTTCTCTCCAAGCTGAACATTCGATAATGTTCAGCTTGTAGGAGGATGTTAAGTGTAAGAAGACGAAACCAAAAGACGAAGCTGCTGGTGAAGAAGACGAAGCCCCTGGTGTTATGTTCAAGAAGACAAAGCCCTTATTTTGGGTGATTGGGCCTTATTATTGGGCCTATTTTAGTTTTTAATTAGCTTGGGTTAATGGTCTCATCTTTAAGCCCAACCCAATTAAATGTGTCTTCTTCTTCATGTCAAACCAGTATTTTGAATCTCTGTTTCAAAACTGGTGCTTCAACGGCAAAGTGTCTCATCACACAGTGGATGGAACACTTGACCGTTGGTCTTAATAATATGTATAAAAGAGTAGTTTGAATATCTATTACGGTACTGAAAAACTAATGAATGAATATTGATATACAACCTTGATTTTTCTCTCTCTTCTCTCTCTACTACTCTTTCTCTCTTCACTGAATCTATCAAGAATAATCATTCTTTACAACTATGTTTGAGGTTTAATTTTTGGATTATTTGTCTGATTAATCCTTGGATTTATATTGATAAATAAGTTAGTATTTTGATTGTGCAGGACGTCTTTTGGTAAGGATAAAACTTTATCCCTAAGGGGTTGGTTGAGATTAAATAACTTGGAGAGATCATGAATAATAATTTGCTGATCTGAGCACATTGGGATTGAAGCTTTCAAGCAATATTTCGGCTACATCATTTAAGAGCTTCATGTTTTATTTCTCTCTTGTTTCATGAGTGTGTCGTGAGGCTTTCATTCATATTAGAGAGAGAGTTCAGTCTCTAAGTTAATTTGTCTACATCTTCATTATTGATATGGACGTTTGAAGTGCCACCTCAAGGTTACTCGGATCATTACTTCAAGTTTGAAGACTCTTGAAGATGTCAAGAGCATTTGGCTCATCATCGATGTGTCGAGACATACACGGAATGAGATGTAAAAGAAAGGACTTTAAAAGCGAGGTCTTTAGGTAAAAGTTAAGGTTGTGATCTTTAGTCTTAACAGTGGATTGTTTTGACAGTTTGATCACTTATAGACACGAAACCCTGTTATTTTGTGTTGTTGATTTGTTTTGACGGGTTTGTCGCTTATAAATTCATGGTTTTTCCCGGTTGGAGTTTCCTCGTTATTTTATAGTGTTGATTCTTTAATTTTTTGTATTATTTTCATTTACGTTGATGAACTATTTGTTTGGTAAAAGGCTTCAAACTATCAACATATTATAAGGTGTGAAAATGCTACTTATTTTTCTTACTTGTGATGTCATTGACAGAGATTTATCTTATCTTAATTAACAAAATTTTATTTTATGATAAGAAGAAATTACCAAGAGGAACTCTTGAGTTAGTTGAGAATCACATGAATTAAGAGCCTCCCTTAGATAAGTGGGAAATGTTATGCCCGGACTTGGGACTCTACAATTCACACATCAATTAACTATGTGAATACATGAATAATTCGGATTTTACTATGTAATTTCTAAAATTGTCACACATAACTAATCAATATTAGAGTGTGTATAATTCTCATCTAATAATTTGGGATGTGTGCAAAATCATGCCAGGGTTTTGTGTTTTCTACTTATTCTTTGGAGATTGAAAAAATAACATAAAAGTAAAGCCATCACTCACTAAGTCATGAATATTGTTACGTACTCTTTAAACATTTTGCTCATCAAAATGTAGGCACAATCATCGATTTTGGATGGAAAGTTCAAGGGCCAAGTACCATCTGGCTATGTATGAATATAGGTGTAAAGTACATATAACAACCCTCACATTTGATGAAAAGATAAACATCCGCTCGTATTTGTAAAAAAACAAAGACCCCCTTTATCGTAGTTAAAATTGAACTTCATTTCAGAATTTTAATTTTTAATAATTTATCTTAAATTATCAACATTTTAGATCCGAAGATCCCGATTTATCAAATGTGAGAAGGGGTTGGCATCGAGTCTGTTTCAAAAATATGAGGCCCAGACCCCCGAATATCCACTTCGGGCTTGTTGCAAAAGCTTGAACACAGGCCCAACCTGAGCTTAAGAAGTTCGGGATGATGGTTCAAGTTCGCACTTTCATGATTTTTCTTAGGGGTGTCCAAATCCGATCCACAACCAAGGAACTGATCCGAACCGTGGTTTTTTAGTTTTTCAGTTTGGTTTTTTGGTTTACGGTTTCAGATTCGGTTATGAATTTAGAGATTTTTCGGATTCGGATTTAACCAAAAAAAACAAATAAAAATTTATTATGTTTCATATATTTACTTAATTAAATAATTAAGGCTAAAAAATTAAAAAACTATTTATGTATTTATATTATTTTAACTTTTGGATTTCTAATAGTTTTAGTCCTCTAATTATCCTTGAATTTTTTTTTTTGATCATACTAAATTGATGAAATGTTTTTTAATCGTCAAAATCGAAATCCGATCTGAACCGAACCGAAAAAGTTCGGATTTTGCGGTTTGATTATCCGATATATATTTTTCGGTTATGGATTTTAAAATGTCATAATCGAATCAATTCAGACATTTCGATTTCGGTTAAAAACCAAACCGAAAACATAACACTACAAGAATTTCGCAGATTACTGACAAATTTTTTCATCAGTAATCCAGGAAATTCCTTCGGTAATATTGATTATCGACGAAAAATATCCATCAGTAAAACGTTCGTCGCTAATCAAATATCGAAGGCTATTTTTCCATCGATCAAAACAAGTTAAAAAAATAAAAATTTAAAATTTGTTGGAAAAAAAACCGTTGGTAAAAAAAAATCCATAGGTAATATGTCAGTAAAAATAAAAATATTAAATATTAAAGAAAATCATCTATTAGAAATAAACTCATACTGAATAGCACACACAAAATAAATCATCAATTATAAATATCAATGGATATACACACTGTACCAAGCAAAAACAATATCTAAAATCTAAAATTCATGTTCAGTACAAAAGCAAAGTGCACTGTACCAAGAAAATAGAGGACTAAAAAAAAGTTTCAAAGCAAAGACCATGGCCATGGTAGCTAACACACCACAGAAATACAAAGCAAAGACCTCACATGTCAGTCCTGCGAAAGAGAGAAACAACCAACCGGAGGCACATCATCTTGACACAATCTCCTTGATCGCTCTATCCATTACAATTGGAACCACTCTGCACAATACAATTGAGGGGAATCTACATCAAGTGATTTACATCGAAATCACAGCAACAAATCATAACACCAGTAAGTTCAGATTACTCTTACTTGCAAAAAGACACTTCCACTTTTTACTAGAGGATGATCATGCACATCACTGCCGGGTGGAAAGATCAACAAGTGAGGAACCATTCCATCCTTCTGAGCCTATGTTATCACAAAATGGGCATGGTTAAAGAAAAAAGTACCCACATAAAAAGAATCAATTCAAGAAGGTATCATGTCAGTTACAATGAAAAGGGCATATTCTGAAGGCCATTAACCTCAAAGAACATTAATTAATAAATGTAGGAATATCAAACCCTAAAGAAGTTGGTATCATGTCAGTTACAATGAAAAGGGCATATTCTGAAGGCCATTAACCTCAAAGAACATTAATTAATAAATGTAGGAATATCAAACCCTAAAGAAGTTGGCTTGAGTTGTAAAACAATTAGAGCTAAAAGACCTGAGAAATATGCCTTTTATCCTTTCAACATTCACTTTGCCTTACTGCATAACAAAGATAATGACCAAACATGCCCTAATCAAAGGCAGCTTAACTCAATTTCAGAGGCTTACTCAAATCGATTGCATTCTGTGTTGTGTTTATGAAAAGATCACTCCAGATGCTTTAAAACTTTCAAAAAATATATGAAGTAATATATGTTATAAGGAGAACGCAGTACCTTGGAGTGTTTACTCAACTCAACCAAGGCAGAATCAATATCCAACTTCAGAGTATTTACTCGAACGTAACGAGGTTTAGGATTATCTATAAAAGAAATAACCAGATCCACATTTAGGCATTTTTTTACATCCAGACTGTTGAATCGATAGGAAGAAGAAACACTTACTTGTTTCTTGATAGGTACGACAAATTTGACAGGATCGTGGTAAGTTCCAATGCTTCAACTCGTAACTCCGATTACTAGAATTGAGATAGATTCCACAGTACGAACCCCCTTGATTTCTTGTTTCAGGAAATGGAGAAGTAATTTTCTTGGAAGAAGCAGTGCTTCTGTTTTTTCTTGCCAATATACGTTTAACGTATATTGGCAGTTGAGAGCAGTTGTCTCCAAGACAACTGCCTCAACTCCTAAGTAAATGGGTTGGGCTGAGTCTAGCCCACATGGGCGACCCAGCCCAAGTCCAACATCTCCCACTCGCCCATGATGGTCTGGACTTTATACTTGCATAAGAAATCATTCATACAGGTGAACGGACTGTGCGACCTGAAGCACACAGATATTGGGAGCTCTAATATAGAAACCTCATACAGGCCATATTAGAGACATCAACCTCAAAATATAATTTTTTCCCGAAAGTGTACTTATATACCCCAAACATTTTGAATCACACATAATTGAGTATTATTCAATCCCTCAAGAATTCTATACTCAATCCATCACAACAATTACAAGTATTCTAAATCATATCAAACTCTTTTGAGTGAGATGATCCCGGCCGGTGAATACAAGCAATAGGTGTAAAGCAAAAATGTTCTTTCTTTTCCCCTCATATCAATTATATCTGAATTAATTCGCTTTCCTAGGAGTGCACCTTTATGTCGAATCATTCCATGACCATAGGATACACCCTTAAGGTTGCAAACATTAATACATCACATCATGATATAGTCAAAAGTTGCAAAGGGTAAAGTATTGAGATCTATATCTAGATCTCTCTAGGACTCACACAGTGAAGAAGTAGGGATCCATTCTTTCACTTCCAAATAGGTCGACTAGCACATGCAGTATGAAATGCATGCTATGGCAGAGCTTCTCTTTTCTATTCTTAAGACAAATAATGTATGTCATTGCTCTCCTCATTAGAGGTAATATACCATACGAGTCTTAGTCTTGTCACCAAATCACAGGCGCCAAACCTGAACTTCTCATCTACTCACTTCTAAAGTGTCAGATGACTAACTTCACACTCGGCTTTTATCATATAGACTCATGAATGGCGGGGATTCATTCATGTCGATTCTCTTATTTAAGAATCTCATCTTGGTCCTAACCAAGGCGACTCCAAATTGATGACTTTGAATTAAATTCGCTCCCACTGCGCTCAAGTCGCTAATCAAGCGCTATAACTCAAATAGTCTCATCTCTACTCGCTTGACAAGCGCTAGAGGCGATTGCTCGTGTGAGTGAGCCAATCTTTGTCTATCAACATACCTTATTGAATTGTACAACTATACTCTTACAGTATATACTGTAAAATAAACGTTGAATAATATGTAGAAAACATTTAATTTATTCAACAAACTGCAAGCATCCTAATCGCATATTACATTCTACACATGCCTAGGGATTTTACATGTTTCATAAATACATCCCTTGCTATAGGCTTGGTGAGTGGGTCTGCCACCATGTCATTTGTAGAAATGTATTTTAGGACCACGTCCTTGTCAGTAATTGCATCTCTAATATAGTGATATCTTTTCTTTGTGTTTGGTCTTTCCATGATATTTAGGATCCTTGGCAACAGCCAATGCAGCAGTGTTATCACAGAAAATTGTCACAGGTTCTAATGCTGATTTGACAATTTCTAAGTGCTGCAAGAAACTCTTTAACCAAACAGCATCTTGAGTTGCTGTGGAACAAGCTACGTATTCAGCCTCCATAGTGGATAAGGCTACACAAGATTGCTTTTTGCTACTCCATAGTATTGCACTATCATTTAGCAAGAAAGTAAATCCTGAAGTTGATTTGCACTGATCAACGTCTCCTCCCCAATCAGCATCGGAGTAACCTATCAAGCGCAAATCCTTCTTCCCTTGATAACATAGCATATAGTCTGAAGTTCCTTTCAGATACCGCAAAATCCTTTTGACTGCCATCCAGTGCTTTTGACCAGGATTTGATTGATATCGGCTGACCAAACCAACAGCATAACATATGTCAGGACGTGTGCACATCATTGCATACATCAGACTCCCGACAGCACTGGCATAAGGTACTTTGGACATCTTTTCTATCTCTTCTGGAGTCTTGGGACACATATCAAGACTTAGGCTCAAACTCTTTTCAATAGGAGTATCCATCGGCTTGCTATCTTGCATGTGATAGCGCTCCAACATCTTTTTGATGTAAGTCTCTTGAGATAAACCCAAAAGCCTTTTAGCGCGATCTCTAATGATCTTCACACCAAGCACGTAGCTAGCCTCACCCATGTCTTTCATTTCAAAGTTGGACGATAACCACTTTTTAGTGGTATCAATCATCTCTTTGTTGTTTCCAGCTATTAGAATGTCATCGACATATAAGGACAAAATTACAAAACCATCACTTGAACGTTTTAAATACACACAATGGTCCTCATCCATCATCGTAAATCCATTCTTTTGGATTGCTTGATGAAACTTGATGTTCCATTGCCTAGATGCTTGCTTGAGACCATATATAGATCTTTTGAGCTTGCAAACTTTGCGCTCTTGTCCTTTAGATTCAAAACCCAAAGGTTGATCCATATAGATTTCTTCATCTAGTTCTCCATTGAGAAAAGCAGTTTTTACGTCCATTTGGAATAATTCTAAGTCCATATATGCAACTATAGCTAGAACGAGGCGAACAGAAGTAATTCTCACAACAGGGGAGAATGTATCTTCATAGTCAATTCCCTCTTCTTGTGTGTAGCCTTTTGCTACTAGTCGAGCCTTATATCTTTCTATGGACCCATCCGCCTTACGTTTAATTTTGAGAATCCATTTATTTCCAATGGATTTTCGCCTTGGCGGTAGATCAACCAAATCCCATACATGATTAGCGTTCATTGACTCCATTTCTTCTTCCATAGCTTTACTCCATTCCTTAGCCTTAGGACCAGATAGAGCCTCTTTTACCGATTGTGGCTCTTCATCATCCTGTGGGCCAATCATGAATGCTTCCCCCTCAATCTCAAATCGACGACGTGGGATACGTTCACGGATGCTTCGACGAGGTTGAGATTGCTCATGATCTTGCTCCATAGGAGTCGGATCAAGCATCATGTCGCTCCCACGTTCCACGGGAGGATTAAGAGTGTTCTCTAATCCCTCAACTGCGGTTGGGGTGCCATTTTCTTGATTTTCATATAATTGAAAATCTTTATTGACCTTACCTCTCACAGGAAAGTCCTCTTCTAAGAAAATGACATCTCGGGACTCACGTTCTGTCACGCTCCCATCAGCTTTTTCACCAATGAAAACAAATCCTTTGGAGGTTTCAGAGTATCTAATAAAAATACACTTCTTCCCCCTAGGACCAAGTTTCCCCTATTGATGAGAATTATTATGAATGTAAGCTGCACACCCCCAAGGATGCAAATTTCCTAAATTAAGTTTATTGCCATTCCATAATTCATATGGGGTGGATGAGACAGATTTAGAGGGAACACAATTAAGTACGTATGCAGCAGTTAAAAACGCATCTCCCCAAAAGGAAATAGGTAAATTAGCTTGCGCCATCATCGACCTAACCATGTCTAATAGGGTCCTATTCCTCCTTTCCGCAACTCCATTTTGTTGCGGAGTATAAGGAATAGTTAGCTGTCGAGCTATACCCTTTTCATCACAAAAACTTTTAAATTGATCAGATAGATATTCACGACCTCGATCGGTCCTTAAAGTTTTGATCTTCAAGGTTAATTGATTCTCTACCAAATTAGTATATTGTTTGAAGCAATCCAATGTGTCAGACTTATGAGAAATCAAATAAACGTGACCAAAACGTGTGAAATCATCTATAAAAGTGATGAAATAGTCGGCACCATGCCTAGCCCTCACATTCAGTGGTCCACAAATGTCTGAATGAATAAGCTATAATGGACTAATGGCTCTTTTGGCTTTGCCAAATGGTAATCTAGTTGCTTTTCCAGCTAGGCAATGCTCACATGTGGGCAATTCTACTTTGGCGAGTGATCCCAAGAGACCTGCTCGTGTCAATCTATTTAATCGGTCTTGCCCAATGTGTCCTAATCTAGCATGCCATAAAATACTTTCAGTATTAGGAACAGCACTGGACTTATCAACAACATAGATAGATGGATAGTTATTAACTACAATGTTAGTGGTATCTAATACCATAAAACGATCCATTACATAGCCAGAACCATAATAAACGTTGTCCAGAAATACTTTTACACAACCTTTAACAAACTGAAGCTCAAAACCTAGTTCTAATAAGACAATAACAGAAACAAGATTTCGTCGAACTTCAGGAGCGTAGAGCACATCATGAAGGTAAAGTGTGCGACCACCCCGCAGCTCTAGCTTGCAGGTACCGATCCCAAGCACATCAGCGGAAGCATTGTTCCCCATGTAAATACTCCTACTTCCTTTAGGAATTCGACGAAATTCCACAAAGTTTGTTCGGTCCCTTGTTATGTGGTCGGTTGCTCCTGAGTCTACAGTCCAATAAGGAACAGTCTCAGCAAGCATTAAACAACTACTAACATATAAGTTAGAGGGACAAATTTATGCAAACAATACCTTTGGCTCAGTGCAATCACGAGCAAAGTGACCAGGTTTGCCACAATTGAAACAATTGTTGTTTCTGCCTTTCTTGCCGCCGCGTTTCCCACGCTTGCGCTTGTGTCCACTAGTACTAGCATCATTTCCTCCTTTGCCTTTATGGAAAGTCTTTCCTTTACCCTTCCACTTCTTGCGTCCAGAGCCTTGTGCTCCTCGCGATTTGGACTCAGTCAAGAAAGCTTCATTATCAGGCTTCTCAGAGAGAAGACGATCTTCCTCAAGCTCAACATGACGAGCGACTTCATCAAATGTCTTGATGTTGTCGTTATGGGTAAGGTTAACATGCATGTGTTCCCAATTTCTTGGCAAAGAGCGAATCACAGCTTGAACTTGTTGCTCATCAGTCATTTCATGCCCAGCAGACCTCAGTTCACTGATCATGTTAGACATGACCGTTAGATGTTGCCTCATGGTTTGATCTTGGCGCTTCTTATAACCATCAAACTTGAGGGTTAACTGACGCAACCTTGTTGTTGAAGTTCCACCATAGTGGAGCTTAACAGCATCCCAAACTGCTTGAGCTGAACGATACCTCTCAAAGCGCAGCATTATATCATTCTTCATGCTGCTCAACATCAAAATGCGAGCCACAAGATCTTTGCGCTTATAGGCCTGATATGCTTTCATATCACGCCTATGTTGAGCAGTGTTGCCTTGTTCAGGTTCAGCAATGGGTTGTGTAATTAATTCCAGCATGTCTTGCTCCTCCAGGAAATACTGAATCTTACGATGCCAGACATCGTAATTCTTCTCATTCAGTTTGTCTCCATGGTTCAAATCAGCGACAATGCTTTTTGTTGCTGCCATTTCAACTATATAGAGATTCAATTACGTAAATTAGGATCTTGTACAATTCAAATTATTTAAACAATGTTTCGCCATAAATTTCTAAATTAATTAATAATAATCTAACACATGCAACAGCAACGAAAGTAATGTTACACATTCAATCAATTTCTGTTAGCATAGTCCAATTATTATTATTTAATTTAAACATGCGCAACATTTTGGTTATTAGGTAAGATTTATTTTATAAATCTACCAACCTAAAACCTCCCACTATCTTAAAAATTTCCATACATGCTCATTTAATGTAACTAATTAATAAATTACATAAAAGAAACATGCTTTTAATTAATCAAAACATCAAATATGTACATCAAGATCATAAATATGTACATACATAAGCAAATAATCTAATGTACTGGAAATATTTTCAATGTGATACTGTAATAGGAAGACTACATATCACATCCTAGGCATATAATCAGGATCAGCTATCACATCATCCGTGTCATCATCACTGTGTTCACCAAGCTCATACACCTCATACCATGGAACAAAATGAGCAGCAGGCTCCAGAGACCTTGCGCTTCGTCCTGTTCGACGTATACCTATAATGGTATACTGGCGCTCCCTCTCAAGCAGTATCTCATCAGCGAGAGTGTTGAAGTTAATAAAATTCAACCGTGGTTTCAACGCCTGACGAACAAACTCTCATTCATCCGGTAGAGCATTGAGCACAATCTCAAGTTGTTGCTCAAGAAAGAACTCATGAACATCACGATGCCACAAATTGTGAATCCAATAAAACATATAATCTATATGCTCAGCAATCGTATGCGATGCATTCTTCTTATATGCCAATAAATGAATGATTTGTGCTCGTGTAGCCACTACATACACAAATAATCAATTAAAGAATAATTAACTTATTAATTAGTTAATTATCACATGCACAAAATTTTTCAGAAATTCAACAATTCCAGAAAAATCATAAATAATCAGAAGAAAAAAAAAATTCATCGGAAAAAAAAACATTTTCTCAAGTTGCACGCGCTCACACGCGCCACAAAACCGGCAGCCAATCAGAGCCCGCGGTGTACTACACGCGCGGTCAACGAGCTGGTCAACGCGCGCTTCAAATTTTTTTTTTTTTTATATATAAGTGGAGCGCGGGTCAACCCGTGGGTCAAACCCGACCCGGGAACATGGATAGGTCAAACCCGGGTCAAAGGACCCGGTTGACCAAGGGGAAGGCGCGTGAGCGCTCCGCCTGGAGCGTGATCATCACGCGCCGCCTTCCCGGGATGTTTTCCGGCAAAAAGTTTTCCGAACTTGACCCAAAAAACTTCCAGATATGATTCATGATACTTCAAATAATTTTTAAACCTTTTAATATGGTGGTTGAAGTATCCACAACTTGATCTGAGAGTGAAACCGTTCAAGAACACATAATTTCCAGAAAAATAACCCAGAAAATTCATCCAAGAACAATTTCGATCATGAATTTTCAAAAAATCATAACAATTCATACATTTGTCAAAAAAATGTGCAAAAATACTCGTTGGAAAGCTTGTTCAGAGAGCTTTCCAACCATACCATATACGAAACCAAAACATGAAATAACACTGCTCAAAATGCAGAAGAAAGTTTCTGTTTTTTATTGAAAATCATGGTATATTACGTATTCTCATCCGATTTAACCATACAAAAACACGCAATCAAGCATGAAACATACTATAAACCTCTCCTCCGATACCATTGTTGAATCGATAGGAAGAAGAAACACTTACTTGTTTCTTGATCGGTACGACAAATTTGACAGGATCGTGGTAAGTTCCAATGCTTCAACTCGTAACTCCGATTACTAGAATCGAGATAGATTCCACAGTACGAACCCCCTTGATTTCTTGTTTCAGGAAAAGGAGAAGTAATTTTCTTGGAAGAAGCAGTGCTTCTGTTTTTTCTTGCCAATATACGTTTAACGTATATTGGCAGTTGAGAGCAGTTGTCTCCAAGACAACTGCCTCAACTCCTAAGTAAATGGGTTGGGCTGAGTCTAGCCCACATGGGCGACCCAGCCCAAGTCCAACACAGACTAACAAATCTTACTCTAAAAGAATGAAAGACACTAGTAAAAGATGAAAGACACATGTATATACTATTGTATAAAGATGAAAGACAATAGTAAAAGAACCGGATAACTTACTTGCCCACTTGGAAAATCTCAACCAACAAAATTAGCAAAGAAATAGCCATACGGCTAACCTGTCCACCATATATACAGAAAGCTCACCTGAGAATCTGCCATGTTATGAGTATTGCGTTGGCACACCAGAAGCTTCAAGTTCAGAGTAGAAGGCTGTAATTTCTTCCATCATCTCTTTCTTGGGATAGCAGCTTAATTGACCGGACAAAACACCAGCAATCCACTTGCGTTGAAATTCAAACAATGTGAATGGTGTTCTGGAAAGCAACGGAGAGAAGAACAATTTCACCATTCAAAAATCTAATATCCAGATTACAGCGCAATTCAAAACGCGGACAGAGAACGTTGAAACCAGATATTAGCATGAAAAACCCAAATCCGAAAAAGAGAGAGATCATAATATTTATGTAAGAGAAGGTACCATCAGCTCGAATGAATGAGGAATCTTATGAAAGGACTTGAAATCGTCCCTCATAGGTGCGAGACTCTAGGGGCTTGCTTCCATAAAAAAAATGAGGGTTAAGTGAAGTAGTGTAAGGGAGAATAAAATCGGATAAAGTAAATAGAGTAATTATATGAAACTTTACTTTGATTGGATGGAATAAGAATTAATTAAAGTATAAATTATTAACTTTGTTTGAATAGAAGGTAGAGTGGGGTAGAATAAGGTAAATTGAAGAATGCATTTAAAATGACTTATCTCCTACTCTACTCTACTCTATTCTCCTAACCCCAAAATCAAGAGGTTATAATTATCACTTAATGAGAGTAGAAAAATGGATAATTTATCCCCTACACTATCCTCCTAACATAGGGATGTCAAAAATACTCGTACCTGACGGGTACCTGCACAACCCCTTCCAAATCATATGGGTATGACCCGTTGCTTAACGGATCAGGTAACGAGTACGGGTATTTTCATAGGAAAAATAGCAGGGTAGGTACGAAGACAAGTTTGTCAAAATTCAGCCCACCACATACCCGTATATATTATTAATCATATATATGCATATTATTTTTAATATATGTGTTATTATTTTTTATATTATTTATAAAATTAACAATAACAAATCAATAAAAAAAATTCATAAAATATACCATTTGCGTATATTTAATTTTTTTTAGTAAACATATTCATTTATTTTTTCATTAAATGGGTAATATACATAGTTATGAAACTCACGAATAGGCGGTGCGGGTAAATAAGCGGGGATTCCCCGCCCCGACGGGTACGGGGATGGAGCAATAATTAAAATACCCAATGGGTATTTTGACGGATATGGTTAAGAATTTTTTTAACGGGTATGGGGATGGGCGAATGGAAACCTGCCCCATTGACATCCTTGGACCTAATCCCTTCTCAATTAAAATCAACCAAGGTATATAATCATTATCCCACTTAACTCTCCCTATTTAACCCTCCAGACCTCTAAGTTAAGCAAGCCCTGAAACAGTTTGGCCCTTGGATTCGAATTGGGCCTAAGCCCACGAACTAAATGATGAGACCTAAATATTAGCATGGCATCTGTACTTTGCCATTATTATTAATTGAAATAAGGAATATTTTTGTCTTTTTACAAATATGAAGGATGGTCGCGGCCCTAGGGTGGGGCAAGGCGGGCCGCTGTCCGAGGACGTCACAATTTTAAAAGGAAAATTATATATATTGGACTAATTTTACTAAGTGCAAATTGTCTCATCTAATATTAGACTAATACCATTACATGCACTGCCCAGCCCATAAAATTAAAGTCAATAAAAAGTTATATTTTATTTATTCGTTGGTGTAGTTGATTGATAGTGTCATGTGTGATTTTTTTCTTTTTTCTTCTCTATATTGGAATTTAACAGGTCAATCAGTCCATCTATTAACAAAATAAAACGTGAAAACCTAATAGCTACATACATTATAACAAGTCTTTAATCTTTATTTATATTTCTCTAACTGTTACTTAATTTTAATTCATCAATTCATGGCAAAGCTCGAATCACAATATTGTCCATCAATTTCGTAGGAATGTTCATAAGATAGAAAATTCTGATTTTCTGATGAATAATTTTAATTTTCGGATGAATAAAAGTCCGTTTATTATGGTATTTTTCACAGTTTAAAGCTGAGAAAAATAATTGAATAACAAACGGACCCTTGTTTATTTTTTTTTTGGGTTTTATGGCTTTGAATTTGACATATGATATATTACTAATTTGACTTTTTCATAACACGCAATTAGTTCCGTCTTCCCCCAAATGAAAAGCCCATGTGTAATAATTAATGATGTTTGTCAACTACTACCCAAAAAAAATGTAAGAAACTGGTAGATCAGCTCCACAGCAACTAATATATGTGATATATTATTTTTAAAAAAACTATATAATATATTCATAATTATAATTTATTTAATATATAAGTAGTTTTACTTCTCTTCACTTTAGAATATTGTAGGTTTATTCCTATGGAACCTTAACATAAAATTTTCGTATGCTCATGACGTTATATAGTGCACAATGTTGTCATGTAAAAAAATGATTAAAATTCATAAATTCAAATCTATTTATTGGAACAAAATATATATAGAGAGAGAGAGTAGATCAATTAGCGAGTTGTAATCTCGAACTCTGAGTTTGAATCTCATTCCCCGCCCCTTTCCTTATTAAAAAAAATAAAAGTAAATTTTTGTCACATATATATACAATTATTATCAAAAGATTAAAAAATATACTTTGTACATGTAACTTTTAGACTCCTATCTCACCTTAACTATCCAGGTTTATCGTATTTATATACATAACTTCAACGGTTCAAAATATTTAGATAATTAAAACAGTATCTCAATAAATGATATCATTAAGAGAAGAGAAAGGGGTTGTATATATACATTGTAATTATTAAAATAACACTAGATAAATACCAAAAAATAGATTAATTTTTATCGTTTTCATTATTTTCTAACTTAACCATCCAATTAAAAAATTAAAACTTAAAGAAAGCTCACTGGGCAACCACAATGGTGCCAAAGACAATGGGTCATTAGTTGCTGATGTAGCTATGTTGAAAAATGTGTTTTGTTAATGTGGTTGTATTGAGATATGTATTTTGGTTATGTGAATGATGATGTGGCTTGACTTTTTGTAATAAAGGTGGGACCCAGTCTTGATTTTGGTGTAAATTTGATGGAGATAGTATGAAAAATAGTAAAGTAGTTGGATTAGATAATGATTTTTCATTGGGAAATGTGTTTTGCTGATGTGACAGCATTGAAATATGTGTTATGCTGGTTTGATTGTATTAAAAATTGTGTTTTTTGTGAGATAGATGTGGAACCAATTTTTAAAATTTAATGGGCCATTAATATATTTACCATTGTGGTTATCACTTATAAATACTCCCCTCATCTTCTCTACTCCAACTCCAAGCACTGCATTACCAACTAAAATAAAAACAACTCTTCTCATAACTTTCCTTGCCCTTCCACTCTCTTGTTAAGCACCACCATGGCTGAGGAGAAGCACCACCACCATCTCTTCCACCATAAGGAGGAGAAACCTATCGATGCCTCCGAAGTTGACTACAGGACGGAGGAGAAGCACCATAAGCGCAAGGAACACCTCGGTGAGCTGGGGGCAGCCACCGCCGGTGCCTATGCCTTGGTAATTTAATTTCTTCATAATTATTGATTTTACGGGATTTTTGTTTTCATTATTTGTTTAATTTTGTGGGTTTGATTTTATATTTTTTTCAGTATGAGAAGCATGAGGCAAAGAAGGATCCAGAGCATGCTCACAGACACAAGATAGTAGAGGAGATAGCAGCAGCAGCAGCAGTTGGTTCTGGTGGGTTTGCATTCCATGAGAAACATGAGAAGAAAGATACCAAGAAAGAAGAAGAAGAGGCTCATGGCAAGAAGCACCACCACCTCTTTTAGTTTAATTAATCTGTATTTTATAATTACCACCCTAAATAATATTGTCTCTGCACTGTTGATGATCATGAGTACTGCATAGTTTGTAGAACCATTAACCAAACCTTCCTCCGTTTGTTTCTTACTCTATATATGTGGGTGTTATCTGTTTTTTCTTCGATGTACGTATGCAATAAATACATACATACATACATATATAATATATATATATATATATATTCATATTATAAGGTGTGAAAATGCTAGTTATTTTTATAACCTGTGATTTCATTGACATCGATTTATCTTATCTTAATTAACTTGATTAAGATTAGATGAGTGTATAATTCTCATCTAATAATTTCGGACGTGTGTCAAATCATTCTTCATTTTTGTGTTTTCTACTTGTTCTTCGGAGATTGAAAAAGATAAAATGAAAATAAAATTATCACTCACTAGGCCATGTTCAAACTTTTATTATTTTTATCATATATATTAATTAAATAATAAAATTTTAAAAGAAAAAAAATAAAAATTACCATTGCATGTTATAACTATATATTTTTGTATTGGAACTATATTTTATTAAGAGGTTTATTTTAGATGATAGGAAAAGCAATATTGAGCATGCAATATCACAGCTATATATATATATAAAAATATATATATATATATATATATATATATATAAGAAATTAAGTATGCAATAGATGAAGTCATTATGTGGACATTTTCTACACTCACTTATATATATTAACTATATATTATTTCCTTATATATTTATATATTTTCATATATATATATATATATATATATTAATAATATCAAGTAAGGCCTTTGGCCTGGCGGTCCAATCTTGGCCCAAGTGGTCGGGCTTCTAGCTGGGCTCAACCCAAAAATTGAGCTTAAGCCTGCCAAGTATTGGGTCAGACTACTCAAGCCCGATGCAATTTCGAGCCTAAGCTTACGAGCCAAATGATGAGGCTTAAATGTCAGGGCGACATATGTATTTACCATAATTATTAAGATTTTTGTCTTTTGAAATATATATATATATATATATATATATATATATATATATATATATATATATATGAGGACGACCCTGAGGTGGGGCGAGACTGGCCACCGTCCAAGGCTTCTACTCTGCCAGGGTCTCACATTTTTCAAAAAAAAAATAATATATATATACTAGTTTAGTCCAAATTGTCTCATTTAATATTAGTCTAATGACATTACATGCACTACTCAGCCCATATAAAATTAAAGTCAATAAAAAATTATATTTTACTTATTTGTTGTTGTGGTTGATTAATAGTGTCATGTGTGATTTTCTTGCTATATTTTCGATCCACAATATCACAAGAAAGATTAAATACGTTAGTTATGTTGTCAATTAAAAGTTGCGTTGGTCAAAATTGATTACACCAATATAATTAATGATTTCACATCTCAAAATGTTTGAAAAGTCATACTTAAGTAATATCTAATTTAGAATTTGATTTTTAAGAATTATTTGACATTTAAATAAATTTAAAGGGGATCCCTTTTTGTCAAGTTCGTTCAGGACCTTCTACGCCACTGAAAGGATGTTTTTCTTTTCATGTAATGTGAAAGATGATATATATCCTTTATCCTAATTAATTATATTGCAATGTTTTAACGCAAATCATAATCAGAGAATCGATCTAATGAAAGATGTGATCAAATTATCTTACTTTATCCTTAAATTAATTGTGGAACAAAAAAGGTAGTTTTGTGATATCCTTTTATTTGTGATTCTTATTATAAATAAATATTATATGTGTGACCAGAGCAACTAAGTGGGTGTAGTTTAGTGGTTAGAATTCCACGTTGTGGCCGTGGAGACCTGGGCTCGAATCCCGGCACCCACATTTCTTTTAAATTTTTGTAACCTCTGTTTTTTTTTTTTTTTTTTTTTTAATGCTCAAATTCAAAAGCCAATTGTTAGAGACAAAAACCGGGACTAAGATTCCATTGAACCATTATCATTCTTATCACTACCAATAGTGATTAAGGAGCCAAAGTGGGAGTAATTAGAGCAGCAGCAGAAGCAGGGTTTAATGAAGTGGCATTATGTCAATTGCATCACAATAACCTTCAATAATGTCTTCCTCTTCAGAAGTAAAACCAAGTATATCTATCAAATTAGGCCAACATTGGTGTCCAATTGTATGCACAGCCTGACAACATCCATGGCCTAAGTCTCTCCATTGAGAAAGAAAACAAGTATCTCTCCACTGCATGCTTGGAGTCCACCAATGAATCCAACAAGATTCATCATCTTCTAGCTTCAATCGAGCCGCAAGGTTTGAATCGTGCCATGGATATGGAAATATTGTTGTTGCATGATGCTTGGATAATTATGGTTAAAAGAAGTATGGCTTTGCAAATGTGAGTTTTTTTTTTTATATGTGAATATTGTGTTATATGTGAATATTGTGTGGATGGTTTTAGTATAAATTAGTTTTTCTGATAATGGTATATAGTGCAGATTAGATTTGTCAAATATGTGGGGATGAAAATCGTCTTACAGCATCAAAGGCGATAGTTTTCATAATAACCATATGACTGGTTATAGGGAGTCCAAGGGTTGAAGGTGATGAAGTCTTCCAGTAAGAATTCTGCTTGGACTTGGTACTGCAGTGTCCATTGACACTTGCTTACAAGGTCTTAGTTGGTGGAACACTTTCGATTTTCTACTGTGATTATTTGTCTGTTACAGATTTATTTGTTTATTTTTGTCGATTTATATTTTTGAACATCCTGCCTGTCTCCGACCTCACCCATTTCAGGAACTTTATAAGCAAGAGATATTTATCCTGATTGTAGCATCTTTTATGTAGACAAATACGGATAGAGCCACAGAAGTGTTAACTGCATGCATGTCGTTGATAATTTTTTAGGTTATTTCATTGGGAAGCTGTCTCGATGTAGAATCTCTTCACCAGCTCTCAGCAATGCATATGGTGAAAATCATAACCTGCAGTCAGCCTCAGAAAATGATTTTGACTTAGCCATTTTGGTGAAGCAGTGTTAATTTTGAAACCCAGAAATGTTGTGTTCTAATTATCTACTTCTCCATCAGTAACTAGTTTATCATAAAAATATCTGTCAATTGCGAAATCATGTAACTTTATATGCTAGGGTAACGATTTTAAATTCCAGATATAAACAGCAACCAAAACATGAACTGGGAAACAAAAGCAAAGCTTCCTAAGCTGCTCAGCAGCAGACAGACAGTCTTACCATGATACAATAATCAAGTTTCCCTCTGTTTCTTTTCACAATTCTGTTCATAAATCAAAACGCATGAGATATGCTAAGCTCTTCTATCAAAAGATATGCAAGAACTATAATCTAGCTCAATCTGATGTCTGCGAGAGCCCACCTCTTCAAAATGTACTTGTTGCTGTGATTTTACCAACTTGCTCTCTCCTGACACTGATCGTTTTCTTTCATATAGTCCATTACAAGCAGTTTCTTGGGAGTTTTTACAATCCAGTTTCGTTGGTTTTCCCTTTCATTACTGTAGATTTGAACTGTTCAGAGATGATATACTGTTGTTTTCCTCCTTTTGCAAACGCGGACTGTTCTTCTGAGGCAACAATCCCAAGTTGAGCCGCGGGCGCTCTCTTCCAACATCTTCGGCAGCAATGCCTACACACAAGATTGGCCATCTTGTTAGATAAGGCCTGAAATAGATTGTGGATCAGAAGACTAACATAACTAGAGAAAAAAAAATATAGACTAACCAACACTAGAAGTGGTGTGTGCAGGAGACCGATCCACATCTTCTGTCAATGGCTGGTCCATTTCCCTTTGCAAGGAATCTTCTTTAGACACATCCTTATACAGCTTTACAAATCCCATTTTCTCAACAATGTATTCCGAAAAATCATCTTTTGGGTGGTCTAAATCACACTGCACCGTAAGACCAGAAAGAATGGCATGTTTCATGCAAGTAACCTCGTCGACTTGCTCCTCTAAAATTTTGTCTTTTCCATAGTCAAGCTTCTCTTTGATAATGAAGTGATTGTTTTCCAACGTGACATATTTATCTTCACAATGCTCATGCTCACCAAGTAGCTCTTCATCAAATTTTGAAGCAACCTGTTCATTTATAACTACATTTTCCTTCACCTCTTCAAAATCCCCCCTATTTGAATTCTCATTAGAATCCCTGGCATCGTCTAATTTTCCTACTTCATCCCTTGTACCATCTCTTAAAAAGAAATTCCAGTCACAATTGGCTGGTATGTGTACATCATCAAGATCAAAGCTTTTGTGTCCTGTTATTACCATGAATGAAATATTGAAATCGCTAGTTAATGAAATATCAAGCTTTAATCAGCACAGAAGACATTATCTATATATATATATATATATATATATAGAGAGAGAGAGAGAGAGCGGGATCCCACATTTAGCAATTCATGCAGGATCCCGTTGCTGGCCGTCCGATTAAATGGACGGCCATATTAGATTTTTGTTTTTAAAAAAATAAAACTTCCCAATTCATTCTCTCGACCCGATTCATCCTCTCTCTCTCTCTCTCTTCTCGATCTCGATTCACTTCCAGATTCATCTCTTTTTGATCCCGATTCATCTCTTCTTCTATACTGGCAGACACTCCTGCGCATATCTAAAAACAAAAATGACTGGAACAAACAACGAAAGAGGCGGACTTCAACGCCAATCGATCGTATCGGTCGTATTCTTGAATTTTGAATGAAAATAGGAGTTATGCTTCCTCGCACTGGACACAGAGTAGGACCACTTAAATCAGATCTTTGAAGGCCATCTTTTTTCTTTTTTCTTTTTTGATCTAGTTTTAGGGTCGAAACTCGAAAGGCAGAGAGAAGGAGACAAATCGGAGAAGAGGAGTGTCTTGGACTGAGGAAGAGGGAGATACTTGGGGCGCCTGTGAATTGGGGAGGGAATGGATTTTTTTAAAGAAAAATAAATTGGACGGCCAAGAGCGGGATCCCGCTCTTGAGCCCGCCTGTATATATATATACGTACATATAAATACACACTCTCTAAGACACATGTATATGAGCTAAGCAACTAACTGTTAGAAGCAGCAATAGATTAAGACATATCAGCTATAACACACATAGATGAGCTAAGCAAGTAACTGTCAGAAGCAGCAATAGATTAAGAAATATTAGAGACAACAACCATCTCAGCAGTTAAGGCTTCCTTACCTAAAATTGGCCTCCCAAATGTACTCTGTTGCTGATTTTTATTAGTGTCATCAATTAATACAGCTGCTGAAACCAAGTTGCATTTGGAGGCATTACATGTGATTCCTTTTGAAGGTTTGTCAACTGAAGAGCCATGCTCTGTAGCCACAGTTTCTTCTTTCAAAATCGACTCCCCTCTTCGCTTGCTTCGCTTCTCTTTTCCGATACCATCTACGATCCCATTCACTTTGTTGGAGGTCGCTATTGATTTATGCCCACAAGGATTTCTGCTAGACCTCCTCAAGGGTACCTCAGTCAAGTAAACTTCCCTATCTGGCAGTAGTTCTCTCTTCTCCTTTGTCCCTCTAGCTGTTTCATCACTGGGAACAGTGGTGTCAAGTACAGCAGCGTTGTGCCTAGACCTTCTTGGAAGGTCAGAAGTTAGAGAAATCTTGTCATTAACTTTACTAAACTCAATACCCTTTCTATGGACCTCAATAACCTTGATTGCAGCTTCAACTCCATGAGAATCCGCATTGAAAATCTTAAGTTTAGCATCCCCATATGCAATGTTGTTTCCTTCAGAAGCTGAATTCAATAAAAGAACCTCGTCACCACTTTTAGCATTCCCTCTTTTCCTAAAATATCTACGTGGGATATTCTTCCTTGAAACTACCAGATCCTTTCCACCTTCATCCCCTCTCTTTCCATTCTCTACCCTAACATTTCTAAACTTCCTTTTACTCAATTTAGTATCACCATCTTCAACAACATTACTACATAATTCCACTGCAGGAGGAACTAACACATCTCTATCGACACCATTTTCTACCTCATTGCCTCCCTTAATGTCATTTATCCCTCTCTTCTTCCCGACTGATGCAAGAATTTTATTTCCTTCTCCTTCAACTCCACAAGAATCCCCATTGAAACTCCAAGTTTAGCATCCCCATATGCAATGTTGTTTCCTCCAGAAGCTGAATTCAACAAAAGAACCTCGTCACCATATTTAGCTTTCGCTCTTTCCCTAGAACTTCTACGAAGAAAATTCTTCCTCGAAACCACCTGATCCTCTCCACCCTCATCCCCACTCTTTCCATTCTCTACCTCACCATTTCTCAACTTCCTTCTACTTAATTTAGTATCACCATGTTCGACAACATTACTACATAATTCCACTACAGTAGGCCCTAAATTATCTCTATCCACATAGTTTTCCACCTCATTGCCTCCCTTAATGCCTTTTCTCCTTCTCTTTTTCCCAACTGATGCAAGAATTTTATTTGCTTTTCCTTCAACTGCATTTTGTGCTCGAGACCTTGTAATTCTACTTGTGTTGTCCGCAGTCTCCTTCGAGAGCTTCACAGGATTTTCTTGTGCCGGCTTCTTCACCATAGATCTCCTACGACCCAGTCTTTTGACTGAAACCACATAGTAACGCACTTCAGTGTCGGGATTAAACCTCACTTTCTTGACTTTACGAATTTCATCAATGGATTCCTTCTCACTTGCAGTTTCTCCCAAACTGTTAATAGAGCATGACTGGCCAAATGAAGTGAGAGCATCAGTCCCCTGTCAAATCGAATAAGAAAAAATAAACAGCAGCATAATTTACAGAAATAACTACAATAAATCGGTACTCCACCACTCCAACTGATTCTCTCTGGGTTAATTTTATTATTAATCCCAAAGTTAATGCAAGTCATTAATTCAACAAATTGGTTGAATTCCATCACTTGCTTCAGCTTGTATACAAGAAATCAGCCATAAACCCTAGGAAACCCTTCTAATTCCCATAGCGTTTCCGAGAAACCAAGCAGAACACGAGAAATAATAAATTCATGAGGGTTTTTGGATGCACCTTGAGAAGTAAAGATAACCTATCGGCCATTTCAAGATTGGTTGAATTAGCAGGAATGCCATGCTTCTTGCACAAAGCTTGAAGTCGCTTCCTTTTCATTTCAAAGCTTGAAGACGCAAGACTGAAACTATGTTTTGAACGGGTCTTGAGTCTTGACTACTTCCCACGACCGTAAGCGAATAATAATTGTATTATTCGGATTATAATAATTTGGTATTCATTAATTTAAAATTAAAATATAATCTAATTATACGGTAATCAGATTCCTTACCATATAAATTTTGATGAGAAAATATTCTGAGGACCGGGCACACAATGTGGAATGCTGATGTGATGTGTTTGGTCCATTAACATGATGACACTTAAGACATTAGAAAAAACTCATGGAACATATATGAATTTTAATAGAAGTTTAACGGAGGAAGACTTCCGTTAGCCATTTGAATTTCAAAAAGAAAAGAATAAAACTTTTCCTCCCTCTTTCTTGTTTCTCTCGCCCGTTTCTCTCGCCCTCTTTCTTGTTTCTATTTCAGTTGTTAAACCTAGGGTTATAAACTTTGGCTTGCCTCTCCTCTCCTTATACATCAAATTGTGAAGCTACAAGGTCTCGAAGGTTTTCTCTTCTCAAAAGAAGCATTCTTCATTGATTCGGACTACCGAAAATCGTCACCGGAGATTGACGAAATGGAGAAATGTTTTAGGATCTATATTATAATTGTTGACTTTGAAGTGTGAAATGACTTCCCTTGGAAGTAGAAGATGAGCAGGAGGGGGTAATCTCAAAGTTTCTTTGATTATCATATTCAAGTATGGGAAGTGTTCGATGTCGTCTTCTATTACTCTTCCTTTATTTCCAGTATAATTTCTGACCTCATTTTGTGCTTTCCTCATCGGTTTGGATTTCCTTATAAGCTATGACATTCCCCAGATTAGACCTTAGGACCCATAAGTAGCTACCCCACGTGCTTGTACAATGTCTCTGCAATGGCTTCTCTTAAAGCCTTTTAATATATTCAACATTTTTAATTACTTAAGTTATAAATCCATCCATTTGAATTAATTCATGAAAATAATTTTATAAAAATAACATGATATGTAAAGATGGCTAATCTTTTGTGAGCCTAGTTTTCCAATGCTCTGTTTGATCTCTTTGTATCCTTAGCATCAAATCAACAATATCTTCCTGATCTTTTTATGCACTCCCAGGTTCAATATGATCTTTGTTGGTTCAAAATGATTAACACGTATGACAATCATGTGATGTCTTATAGTTATGCTTCTGAAGTAACCTTGTGTAAGTTGCATCAATATCAGTTATTCCTATTACGTAAATATGTGCATGTTTACGTAAGTATGTGCATGGCTTGCATGGGATACTTAGTCACGTGACATGGATATTAATGTGATAAAAGTGTGTGTTGTTTTGTTTCTAAGTTGATAATATTTATTGTTTATAAAGATAAATGCAAAATAAATAAATAAGAGATATATCTATACTACACCACTTAGTGGATAGGTGGTAGGTTTGCTTTTTTACTTTATCAATATCTCTTTGGACTTTTTGCTTTATCTCTAGGTGGTTTACAGGATATATATATTTTCAGATAATATCATGATCCAATGAATCAAATCAAAAAGTTGGATGACTCTCTATATAAAGGGACGATCTTCATCAAATGAAGGATGGAGAAGCTACGTGCAAGCTAGATTTCTTAGGGTTTGCTTCTCTTTGTAATACGGTTCTCATATATATTTTTCTTGATTTAAATCCTTGAGTGCTCAAGTATAAAGAGTGAACTATTGTGAGGTGTTTATGTTTTGAGGAGTGAGTGTGGTGATTTCTCATTGCTAAAGTCTTTTGGAGGAGCCAAACGTAAAGCTCTACCGTGTGTGGTTGAGTGTTGAGTGAAACAAACACTAAGTGGGGATGAGTTGTACAAGCAATGTCTTTAGTTTAAAGATAGGGTTTTACTCTTGATTCAAGATTAGTGAATTGTTTCTTGAGGTTAGTCGCTTATAGACCCGAGGTTTTTCCCGGGTTGTGTTTTCCTCGTAAAACTCTCGGTATTATCTCTTTTATTTTTCCGCATTTTTGTTTCCATTATTCTGGCTAACGATCTTGGGAGAATTCCCAATTTACAATCTTCGATTATATGTTGGAAGAAAGAATTCATCTTGCGGAAAAAATTTTCAAGTCATGCCGTGACCGATAAACTTGTCGACGATCCAACCTACATATAGGAAGTACTCTTGTGCAGAAAAGCTCCCCAAAATGGCCTCACATTCATGAACCACTTCATGAAATTTATCATGATTTAAGGCACTTCCTTGAAAGCTCCTCCCAAAAGCTATCTTGAATATTATACTAGCAGTTAAAGAAAACAACTTCTGAGTAAGATCAACAGGATTGGGTTATCATTTTAGTTCAGTTTTTTACTCTCGTTTGGGTATGATACCAACTGTTTAGCGTATGTAACTCCAATTTGGAACAACCGCTGGAGTTGTTTGTATATAAAAATAGAACAAAGTGCAGTTTGTGTACAAAGATAGAACAAAGTGCAGCATCTTTACCTTCTATGTGATTTTTTTGCATCTGTTGGAAATCAATACTAGTTGGCATTCATTTTTGCCATAAATGTTACAAGTGCTAGGATGATGGCACCAAATAAAAGAGTGCAGTGGCACCAAATACAAGACTGCAGTTTATATACAAAGTGCAGTGGCACCAAATAAAATATAGTAATTTCTATACAAAGTGCAATGCCCGGAAATAAAATACTGCAGTTTCTATACAAAGTGTAGTGGCACCAAATAAAGACTGCAGTTTTAATACTAGTGCTAGAAAACAAAAACAAGAAGATTGATTCTACCAAATGGTAAAACAAGAGCAAACAAAAACTTCACTATTTATAACCTATCCGGTTTGACATAGTACATGGAAAGCTTACACTAAGTAGGAAAAAAGGAACAATAATTATAAAAAATAGTCCTTTACTTTACCCAACATCAATTCAGGTAAAATGATACTCAACAAATTTCAAGAATACATCCACAAGTTTAGTATGAGATACAAAATATCAAAACCTTGAATAGCACATGCAATAAAACAAATGGAACTCTTGGAGGACTCAACATCAAGCTCATTCAGTTTCTGTAGTTCCACGTGGATTTGCTTGGTAATGCTCTCCAACTACATCAAAATCATATGCCTCTACCTTGTGCTATCCCAATGTTGAAGAGGGTGCAATCCAAAAAGGATTGTTGGAGGAAGCTTGACTCAATAAAATTGTAAAAGTTTAATTTACAAAAAAGAGAATTATTAGCACGGCATAAAAATTGACAGAATTGATGGAGATGTAAAATTGTATACCTGTGGTTCAAAAGCGGAATTTTTTTGAGAAGCATGAAAAGTGTCTTGGTCACAGTTAGTCATACATGGAGGTCCTTGGACAAAGGTAGCCATAGAGGGTTGACCTGTTAACACAAAATCATCAACATGCCATATTCATTGAATAAAATGCTACAATATTACAAGTTGTCACCTAATAATCCAGCACTTGAATGTGGGGTTTGATTTCTTGACTCTTTACTTGTTTTTTCTGTCTCTTTTCCAGTGTTCCCTTAAGCCTACCATATGGAACACCTTTTGCTTTTTTTCTTATAGGATCGGCCAATGGGGACTCACTATTCGAACATGACATATTCGCATATACATCTTTGCCATCTACAGTAATTATTGCCTTATGTGCTTGCATTTCATCCATAATGCGATCTAAATTTTTATCTGCAATCTCTATTGTATGAACATCAGATGCACTTAAGCTCATCACTGCAAATGCTTTTCTTATCAACTTGTTGAATCGCACTGTTTTAGATGAAGCCAAACCCTCCTGTGGCATATCATAATCAACTAGTCTCTCAATTCCTTATTTTGCACTTTTCGTCCATCTTTTCAAAACATATTGGGAAGGGATTTTTTTTAATTCCAAGATGATCATTCAACACCCTCAAACTGTGTTTGCATCACCCTTTAGTTTCAAACATCTTATAGCTGCAAGAAATGCTACCATCAGTAGAGTTAAAAGCCTGTAGAAACTGAAATAGCATGTAGAAACTCATCTCGAAACATTTTAAAAATTGTTTGAGTACAGACACTTGCTGTGTGGGTTAAAAGTCCACTATTACAAACATGCATTTTTGGTTTTCCAGCAGCACAACTATAATCATCTTGAATTTCCACTTGATACATTTTCTTTGCGTTTCCTTGATAATGAACCACAAACTCTGTTAAAGTCATAGTCTTACATGCCATATTCTGAAAACATTATTCATGCTCTCACTCCTTTGAGTTGATTGAATGCCTGCAAAAAAAATAGCTCGACTATATACTGGAGACCACCTCAAACGAAGATCATATAACCTATTAAGCCATTTATGTTCCGCTAGATCCCATTCTTGAACCATTCTCCCCCAAATAGTCTCAAACTCTATATCATTTTCACAACCATTTAGAAGTCTAGAAAAATACTTCTTAAATTCAGGTTTGCCATAAAAATGAGGGATATTGGTGGCAGCATTCTTTGCAATATGCCATGTACATAAACGATGACAAGTATTAGGAAATACTTGTCAAATGGCGCTAGCCATTGCTTGGGCTTGATCAGTGAATAAGGTCTTAAGAGCCTTATTTCCCATGGTTGCCAAAAATGATTCAAATAACCAAACAAATGAAGATACAGTCTCATCTAATAGAAATGCATAGCCAAAGAAGTCATTCTTCCAATGATGGTTAACCCCAACAAAAGGAGCACAACATGGGAAATTGCAACATCTCCGAATGAATCATAATCAATCTTTGACAATCCATCTCTCCAAAAAAAAGTTAGGCAATCTATTTTCTTCATCAACTTGCGTAGCATAAAAAAAACATGGAATCATTAGCTTGCAATAAGTATATGATTGCAATCTTTAAAATGATTCATGAGACTTTGTGCATCTCCATGAGTTATCATTTTCGATCTCTCGGATTGTAATTTTTTTTGACAATCACGTATAGTGAATCCAACATTTTTCACACCTCCAGCGTCATTCGCAATATATGAATAGGCTTTTGTTGCTCCAATACCAGCACCTGCTAATGAGGTTATGACTCCTCTACTTGTTTGAGACATTTTTCTCCCTGACCTAATTAAATGTCTTCGTTCTTCTATAATCAACTCGTGAATATGCTCAGAAATTAGTTCAATTACCTCCCACATATCATTTTCAATCTTAAACTTAATATGAGCATTGCAGCCACACCTTTTCTCAGTTCGCTCAACTTCTCTTTTCTCATGTGGGGAACATATGGTGGCTGTCCTTCACAAGAACATAGAAAAATACACTAGCTCAATTCATTCCTACGATTATAATAATTTTTTTCCCCTCCGAAATTTAAATCCTTTATTGATAGCATACCTGTTATATGTGTCGTAAGTCTTATCTCCATTGCCGAAAATCATTCCAACACCGATTTTGAATTCATCATTGTTATTGTTTGGAACAATTGGAGTTTCGTCACACATAATTTTTCAATCTGCAATGAATGGTATATTTATTAGACATCAAATTTATCCATAGCTTTTCCATATAATGGTTGAATAATTTAAGATAAAAATGAACCAACAATTTAAACTGGACTGACACTATTTTTTAAGGATCAAAATTGATGACCAGATATTTAAACTAAAATCATCTCATGAGTAGATAAATGGCTAATGGCCTTGCAACACAAAATTGTTTGGCATCTCCAGTCAAAATCGTCAATGACATCTAATCCAGACAAAATTTATAATCCATACAAAATTTATAGAAACTAGATAACTCACAGGTTTGTCGAACGTTGGTAACTTTCACCGAATGAAGCCACTACGGACAATCAATTCGTTCCCTTAGAGCGGTGATTTTTTTTCGCAAACAATGGACTGATAAGCCAAAACCAACACAATTGAGAGATATTTTTGACCAGAAGAGAGATTTTCAACAAGAAGGGAGAGAAAGTTTTGGGCGGAATCCTCAAAATAAAAATGGCGCTTTCGGATGTCAGTGTTGTGATGCCGTTTTTTATTTTTGAATTAACGGAAGTGTTGTCCCGTTTGAGAGAGAGAGTCTGAACATACGTGCTCCTTGAATTTTTTCAAATGTCTTAGCTGTCATCATGTTAGTGAACCAAGCGCACCACATCAGCATTCCACGTGGTGTGCCTGGTCCACAGAATATTTTCTCAATTTTGATATTGTGATTACATAATTAAATATTTTTTCATTGGACAAAGATTTTTCTAAAGATTATAAATTATTTAAATATGTATCCTTACATATTTGTATATCCGGGATCACCCATCCGCTTATCGGAGCCTGGGATGACCTGACCCTGATCTTGGACCTCTGGATGACTCGAGCCCGATTCCGAACCTCAGGATGACCATGGCCTAATCTCAGACCATGGTGTAACTCGACCCCTTCTCAGACACCAGGATGACTCGGGCCTGATACCCGACCTTGGGATGACCCGAGTATGATTTCGAATCCAGAATGACCCAAGCTAGATCACAACCCTGGGATGACTCTGGCTCGATCCCAGACCTTGAGATGTCCAAACCCATTCCTGGACCCCTAATGACTCGTACCCTATCCCATACCTCGACCTAAAAGTTGGAATACATTTACATTTTATAAACCAAAGACTTTAATTAACATGGCAATACATGAACCAAACAGGGTTACTAGTACTACGTCATTTATCTGGTAGCTAGTCTATCTATTTGAGGCTCAAAGAGGGTTGATATTATCTTTAAAAATTTGGGCCTTTGTAGCCCAGC
Source organism: Euonymus europaeus (assembly GCA_963580455.1). Taxonomy (NCBI): domain Eukaryota; kingdom Viridiplantae; phylum Streptophyta; class Magnoliopsida; order Celastrales; family Celastraceae; genus Euonymus; species Euonymus europaeus. Next base: position 7,246,002 of record OY756961.1, on the reverse strand, counting down.
CCATGTAGGATATTGTACTTCGATGGTTTTTTAACACTAGGTAGGGTTTACTCCAACATCTGTTCTGTTCTGAGCGCCGCAGCGAAGCAGGAGGCAGCGAAGCCGATCAGGTTCTCTCTCTCTCTCTCTCTCTCTCTCTCTGATTCCATGAAGATGAGATTTGTGGTAACACAGTAGAAAGTTGGTTTTGAATCTTGTTTTATGTTCTGATTTTTTTCTTCTTGGAAGTGGGAATTAGATGAATGATTGAAAGAGTTGTTCCGGTCAGAGTTTTGTCTCTTGTTCTTTTTTTGGGGTTTGAATCTCTAGCGATACTGTTGAAGATCAATTGCATTTGATTTATGATTCTGTTCATTTCTTGGTCCACAAAGGGGTATTCTTTGTATAGTAGTCTGGTTCTGTATCTTCACGATTTAGCTTGAAAATCCATGTTTGCTCTCTAGTTTGTATTAATTTCTAATGTATGTACTGTTCTGCAGCTTGAAATTATGTTTGCAAACGATTTGAAGCCATCTTGCTTTTTGTTCTCTAGTTTTATCCGGGTAGTGCAAAATACTAGCAGGACTCTTGGAAATATATTGTTGCTTTACATTTGCAAGGAGAATCATGCTTTATGGTGCATAATTCTTTGCGTATGCATGTTAACCTTTTTATCTTATTGCATTTGTTGATATCTTTCTAGTATACGTATTTTTTCCTGAAGTTTGAACATTTGATTGTCTGAAGAACTACTTATCAATTGCTTCTGTTACTATAGTTAAGCCTTAAGCCTGAGAGCATCATGTTGTTTTCTATGTTAATTTTGTCGTAAAATTTATCTGTGGTGAAGGAGGAGAAGAATGTCTCACAGGAAGTTTGAGCACCCAAGGCATGGATCCCTTGGCTTTCTTCCAAGGAAGCGTGCTGCTCGTCACAGAGGGAAAGGTAAAATGCAATGTTTCTATTTATTGGTACCCATACTTGCTAAGTAATTTTGATTATTTCTCTCCCATAGAAAGTGCAATAATAGTTTCTCTCTAGTATATGATGTCCATGACCGTTTTACCATGATGTAGCATGCTTATGAATCTTATGTCAAACTCGTGAAACAGAAAATTATTGTGGAATTTAAGTTCTCTTTGTCAATACTTGGATTTTGAGTGTAATATTGACCGAAAGGCGAAAGTCTGACGGTTTTTTTGTTCTTGCTTGATCAATTAGTCTCTGAGTTTAATTCCCCGGATCCTTTTTTTGGGTAACCAAATACTTTTTGTTAGCTTGAATTATATTTCCCTGAGAATTTCAATGTTGATTCTTGCAGTGAAGGCATTTCCTAAGGATGACCCAAGCAAGCCACCAAAGCTAACTGCTTTCTTGGGTTACAAGGCTGGGATGACTCACATTGTCAGGGAGGTCGAGAAGCCTGGATCAAGTAAGCAAGATTTTTTATTTGAGCTGATTAGCGTTGTAATATTAATTTTGGAATGTTTCACATATTTGACCAGGATATTCATGTGCCCTCTGGAAAGGTTTTTTTATTTTTTCAATTTAATTTTTTGTGCGTTGTGTGAGGATTATTAAAGTAACTGTTTTTTGTTTCAATTATGTGTTTTATTTTGTTTGTGGTGACTTGCACATGATCCTTGGCCACCTTAATTTTTTTTAATAACTTTGCTTATCCTAGTATAAATTGTATCGACTTTTTTCTGATGATGGAGTGTTTTCTCTGACTTATGTGCTTTGTTTCACTGTGATGCACTACTCACTGCCCCTGTTATTAAATTTCTCTTTTGTTTTGGAAATAAAGTTATGTTTGTTTTACTCTGGAATGTATATTCCATACATTTTATATGTTGCCTACGTACTGCTTCTGTTATGTACTTCCTCTTTTTTCCTGATTATGTTGCCTTCTTGCTTCTACCTTAGTTATGGTCTGGTGGTAGCTTTTCAGACTATCTATTGTTTTCTCTCAATCTCTGTCATGTACATGATTTCATTGGGAGTTTGGGATGCACCACTTACTGCCTCTGTTTTATATTGTCTTTTGGCTCTCTCCCCCCTTATATTTATGATTGAGTTTGTTACTTTAGAGCTTCACAAGAAGGAGACATGCGAGGCTGTGACAATAGTTGAGACCCCTCCCATGGTAGTTGTTGGAGTTGTTGGTTACGTGAAGACACCACGTGGTCTTCGCTCTCTAAACACTGTCTGGGCCCAGCATCTGAGTGAAGACGTGAAGCGAAGGTTCTACAAGAATTGGTGCAAGTCCAAAAAGAAGGCTTTCACAAAATACTCCAAACAGTACGAAAGTGAAGAAGGAAAGAAAAGTATCCAAGCTCAGCTTGAAAAGATGAAGAAATACGCAACAGTCGTCCGTGTTTTGGCACACACTCAGGTAATAATACTTCATTCAGTTCATTGTTTATAGAGCTTTGTATTGGACTTAATAGTTCAGATTTTTTATTTATCCTTTACAGAGTTTTGTTTGATACTTGTCTTTTACCGCTTACGGTATTACAGATTAGGAAGATGAAGGGATTGAAGCAAAAAAAAGCGCACCTTATGGAGATCCAGGTCAATGGTGGAACTATTGCCCAGAAAGTTGATTATGCCTATGGCTTCTTTGAGAAGCAAATCCCAATTGATGCCATTTTCCAGAAGGACGAAATGATTGACATCATTGGTGTTACAAAGGGTAAGGGGTATGAAGGTGTTGTCACTCGTTGGGGTGTCACACGGCTTCCCCGAAAGACCCACAGGGGTCTGCGTAAGGTGGCTTGTATCGGTGCTTGGCATCCTGCCAGAGTATCATTTACAGTTGCCAGAGCTGGTCAGAATGGGTATCACCACCGCACTGAGATGAATAAAAAAATTTATAAACTTGGCAAGGCTGGTCAGGAGTCCCACACTGCTGATACTGAGTATGACAGGTAAGTTGTTTGACTGCTTACTTTGATTTTTAAATCAAATATTAGTAAGCTATTAATAGTATAGTTCAAGCATACGTCACCCATCCTTGAAAGAGAGATAATTAGCTGATGGAAAATTGATTAATCAGTAATGTTATCCCATGTTTCCAATACTAGTTTTGAAACTGTTTGGATATCTACATCAATGTCTTAAATGTATCTTTTTAATTGCTTTTTTATTTTATTTTTATAGCTAAATGCGGTCTGAGATGTTTATTCTGTCAATGAAACAGGACTGAAAAAGGTATTAATCCAATGGGTGGTTTCCCTCACTATGGTGTTGTGAAGGATGACTATATATTGATCAAGGGGTGTTGTGTTGGCCCCAAGAAGAGGGTGGTTACCCTTCGCCAGTCACTGCTCAAGCAGACTTCTCGTTTGGCACTTGAGGACATCAAACTCAAGTTCATTGACACCTCATCAAAGTTTGGACATGGCCGCTTCCAGACAACAGAGGAGAAACAAAAGTTCTATGGACGTCTGAAGGCGTAATTATACTATTTTGTTTCAAGTTAAGAGCTGCCATAAGTTAAGAGGATGCTGTTTTCAGTTCCAGTGTTGGAGATTTTTATTTGGAACAGTAGTGTTCTTGTAGTTGTCATGTGGGTGATCAAATTGTCGATGATATATTGTTGCAATGTTTCAATTTGCAAGATCTTGTTTGTTTTATTAGACTTCGAATTTTTATGCCATCTGGTTTGTTTTATTACCTGCTAGGTGGCACGGAGGAGTCGAACTTTTTGTTGTCAGCCCTGTCTTATGGCAAGACTGGGGTTTGTCAATTGTCACTAAAACTACTTGGCTCTGTGTGTTGCTTATTGCATCCTTTGGCATCCTTGGATGGATCGGGGGAGCATTTGTCTTGTGCCCTTTTCGACGGTCTGATTTAAAGTAAAATATGATATTTTAGGGTTAATATTGAATCACTAAAGCCTCCTTTACGTTCATGATGGTTCGGGTTTTTGAAAAATGTTATGATAAGATTTTGCTTTCAAGAGATTAATATCAGATTTTATGATTTGATATGCAAGTAAACCTGTGAGCGATAATTATTATGCATTTGAGAATCAACCCTTTTAATAGGAAGCCGATTTGAATCCTTTTATCCCTAATTATCCTGAATTAAAAAGAATATATCAATGATTTGGAAAATATATGGTTACGGGTGGTATTGGTGGGGAGAGTGTAGTAAGGCAGAGAAACTGCAGAAGGACTAAAAACAGAACAAAACTCAAGTTTCTGTACTTTTATTTCTTATACATCCACTACACATTTGTTAAAAGGAAGGCAAAGAAACTGCTGAAGCTACATTATTTGCGTCATTAATATAAAATGGATTGAAAAGGCAGTAAAAAAGAATAGTAGAAATTTCACTGTGATACAATCTGTGTCAATGATTTTACATCATAATTGGATCCATCAATCTTGCCTGGATGTCAACGGCACGACTTCAGCGAGGGGAGTCGAGAGAGGTGTTGGAATGGGAGAAGTTCTACAAACAGGACATGTTGGGTGAATCCTCAACCAAGGGTCAACGCACTTCACATGGAAGAGATGTCCACAGTCCGGCAGCAGCCTAAGCGAATCGCTGCCCTTATAATCCGCCAAACATATCGAGCAGCAAGTCGCGGTGGAGTCCGACGTATGTGGTGGCTTGGCTTCAGAGTATAGTAGCTTTGGATAGCTCTTGATTGTTTCATCATCTAGTCCTACATCAACTACACATTGTGCTGGCTCTGGTGGCTCCAGAAAGTCACTCCGATTAGCTCCTCTAGAGGCCGGAAAAGTCGAGCTTCGGGTACAGAAGTAGGAAGTCAAGGTGATGGTTGTGATGAGGAGTAGAATTCCGATTGAGACTCCAATGCCATAACCAAATCCCCCAATCTCATGAGAACCAAGAAATTCATCAGGGACCGGTGATGACGCGTTGCTCATGATCTCCAGTGGCAAATGAAAGGAGAAACAAGTGTAATGGAGACTGTAAGAGGAGTTGGAAGGGTTTGATCAGCCATGGCCGCAAAAAATACAATGTGGTTTATTTGGTGAGAGTACAAGTTTTTTCAAAAAGTCAATGGCAGTATGAGATCCTAGGTAGACATGTTGATGATAGAGAGAGATGAAAAGAAAACTCGTTGAGTTTGAATAAAGGGAAGATGTATTTGGGGTAAAGTAAAGACTAAAGAGAGGCCAATAAGGGAATACATGTGATGTATTCACATTATCACATATATATATATATATATATATATATATATATATATTTGTTCACCAATTCTTCAAGATGTGGGACGTCAACGTCCAATGTAAACTTCTGTGATGCTTCTGGTTAACTGGTTTCATGTTCAACTCTCATCTCTTTTGGCTTTGTTTAGTTATTTTATCTCTGCTTGCAACGCACGATCCATCCATGCATCACTCACTAAATCAACTTCTTTCACTAGTCCAGCTGTTATGTTATTCAAAATAAAAAAAATAAAAAAATTGAGTTGTAAGATATCATGCCTTTTTTAACCTATATTTTATAGGGGAATAATTTTCTAAAATGTCTTTCAATCATTTTGTAACAAACAAGGGAACTAACCTCCAACTTGAAGAGTATGCAGCGGAAGGACCCGAATGATGCTTCAATTGACAGAGCACACGACATGTCATATTAAAAAAATTTAACCCGTATTTAACACATCAATCCAGATCTTTACTTTTAGGATTTATCTGGTTTGATCTTGTTTAAAAGGTTGCACAATGTTCGGGTAACAGCAAACAACTTCTTCTTCTATGTTCATGAACCGCACTGCAATCCTTGATCACGTATTGAACAGCTATCATGATCCATCTACTGAATCTGTATCATGATTGGATCATGAAATTTCGCTCGGACACTAGAAGTCTTATGTTGTGTGACCTCAGATTAAGAACTCGAACTCAGGTGTGAGAGAAACTGTGTAAGGTTTCAGGTTCTCAAGCGGGAAAAAAAACTCCTCGGCTACAAAATGTGAGAAATCCTAGACCATTTGAGTTCTTTATATAGAGGCACAACAGAGATCTCATAGCAAATAAATTTTGACTTAATATCAAGTAGAAAACTCCGACTAATACAGTCTATCTTTCTTCTTTTGGTAAATTACAATTCACTCTACTAAAAAATTGTAATAATCTCAAAATATATTTCGAGCTATATATTAAATGTTTATTAACTCCCCATGTTAAGATAATCGATACTTTAATTATAAATAAAATTACTGACAATTTAATTCATAAATCATGAACCTCAAGACTTACACTAACTTATTTATTGTGTCGGATAAATAAATCCACCTACAAGGTTTAACACGATCAAAACGTATAAACTTTCTTGAGAAGTATCCTCAATCCCTAAACCGGGACATGGTTTCTTTTAACAAACAATATTCCCGATCAATGAACTTTCATTGTCGAACTCACTAAGTTTATTAACTCTCAAACGAATCTCACTCTTTTTTGGGTTAAAATAATGTTCAGTCCATAATTGTTCATATTATTTGTATCGAGATTAAGCGTATAAGAACTCATAATAATTACGAGATTTTTGTTTTACATTGTCAGTATAACTTTTTTTTCCTCGACTTGGTCCAATTCAATACATATAATTGTACTAGCAAATGGTGTCGAAACTATACTGTTCCCATAGTCAAGAAAAACATATTTAATAATGTATTACAACCATACCGATGACTTTTCGTATTTCATCTTAGGTTGTGAACCTTAAACTTATATTTCACAGGAACTAATGATCTAATTTTCTGTGTGTAAGCCGAACTCTACACACTAGACCATTTACTTTATAGAATATTCGAAAACACGCATATGACATTAAATCATATAAATTCTCATTGAAAAACAATAAATACTTTTATTTAATAAATACTATCGATACAATATTGCATGCCTTGTAGTATATATTCCTAACAAACTCTCACTTAGACTCAAGGCCATGCATCGACGATTCTGACGCTCATTCCCTCTACATGCCTTTCAAAAGTCTTTGTCAGTAAGCTTTTCATAAAAGGATCTAGTAGTGGTTCAATTTTCTTGAGGTCACAATTAAGGCATATAACAATTTCTCTAATGGGGTATACGACACCTAGCAAGGTTTTACTAACATAATAGACTGGTAGTTGGATCTTCCCTTATTCTCTTACTAGCACAGCACTGATTACAACTTTAGATACCGTCAGGTAGACTTGTAGATTTTATGTTCCTTTTGGCATTGAGAGTAACGACACCGTTTGGAGATAGGAAAAAGCACATTTTTCTTCGTTCACTCTTAACCGATATTTTTTAAGATATCAAAAACCATTTGTAGATTGGACAAATGGTTATCCTTCTCTTGAGATTTGACCACCATATCATATATATAGACCTCAACGGTTTTTCCAATCATTCATTCAAACATATTTGTTACTAGTCGTTGATACGTGGCCCCTACATTCTTCAGGCCAAATGGCATAACCTGATAGCAATACGTCCCCCAAGGTGTGATGAATGATGTTTTTTCCTGATTTTCCTTATGCAGAGGGATCTGATGGTAACCACTATATGCGTCCAGGAAACTCATCCACTTACAACTTGAGGTTGAATATACAAGTTGGTCGATTTTTGGTAATGGAAAAAGTCTTTTGGACAATCTCTATTCAAGTCAGTGAAATCAACACAAACTAGCCATGTCCCATTTTTTTTCTTCACGATTACCGTGTTGGATAGCCATTTTGGGTATTGGACTTCCAGGATGACACCGGCTACTATCAATTTTTCTACTTCTTTGATTATTGCTTTTGAATGCTCCAAGACTGAGCATATGGCCTTTTGAATAACAGACCTGACACAAGATTTTGTATTCAGCTTATGGTTTTCAACTTCAGGATCAATCCCCAACATCTCACTTGCCCCCATGCGAAGGACTCGATATTTATTTTCACCAACCCAATAAGTGACTCTTTCTCAACTAGGGAGAGCCCTTCACCGATAAGGAAATACTTTGATGGTTAAGCTAGATTAATTTGTATCTTCTCCAACTCTTATGTTCACTTTATTTGAGGAGTTATTCCTCGCTCCGGTGGGACCTGCTTCTCTTCAACTAGGATTGAAGCACTGGTATGGATTATATGAGCTGTTTCATTGAATGATGTTTCTTTATCTCTCTTTACCCTCTATATTTTGCTATCATGAGGAAATTTTAAAAGTTGGTGGTAAGTGGATGGTATTTCTCACATCGCGTGTAGCCAAGGTCTGCCCAAGAGCATTGTTCGTTGATCTTCCTTGTACCACTAAAAACACTATGTCAATTGTTTTTGTTCCCACTCTGACTTTAGTTTAGTTCTTACCTTACCCAAAGGGTAAACTGGATTGCCATTGACCCTAGGAGCTGAGCTGTTTTCGGTATCAAGTCCTCCTACTTTAGCTCAGTTTTTCAAATAAATCATACTACATGACATTGACCGAACTCCCTTCGTCTATCAAAATTATACATCCAAACAGTTATTTTTATAGCGTCATTATGCAACACATCTACGCTATGCATATCCTATTATGTGAAGGTAATATTAATTTCAGCAAGTTTGGACCTCTTTTCCATCTGGTATTCATCTTTTAGGGATCTACTCACTGTTTCACAATTAATCGAGGTGCCCATTTTTCCTTCAAGGATAATTACGTCAATGGCCCCCTCGTTTGAGTCTTCCAGCTCAATTCTACCTTCTGCCACAGGCTGTTCATCTTCTCTTTTCTAGTTATCTAGGTCTTTCTTTTTCACATATTTGGATAATTTTCCTTGGTTCACAAGATTTTCTTTTTCACATATTTGGAACCAATACTTCCATTGGTTCCTATCTTTCAGGTCCCTAGTCATCTTTGGTGGTCGAAATATATAGGTATCTTCATTAATTTGTATGGAGATCTTCTCAATTGTTTCATTAAAATCCACCAAATTCTCTCGGTTCTGTTGATTCTCCAATTTCCCTTTTGTTTTTCGCGCATTCAGTCAATCTGCTGTTGGAGCCTAAGTTCACTTGTCCAATCGACTGATTGCTCATCTTCGAGCTTAGCATATCTCCTTATGCTATCTTTGAATTCAATTATTTCTCCAGTTAAAGATTCTTTATGTCGACTTTCGCCCCAAAGCCCCAACCTAAAAGACACTACAACTATTTTTTTCATCACATCCCTCTACTTCCGAGTACATCTCCAAGTACCTCGACAAGTAGTTGTTGATAGTTTCTCCTACACTCGGCCTCATTGTTAGAATCATGCTGAGTGTTCAGGTTCACAACTTCCCACAATAAATCAAGAGATGAACAATTTGGCAAGCTGCCTCCATGATTCGATTGATTTAGAAGGTAACTTGTGGAACCATCTCGCCGAAGTTGGTCCTAGTGATGATGAAAATACTTTACACAAAATCATTCCATCACCACCCCAACATCGTCGAACATAGTTCTCCAAATGTGTCATAGGGTTCATTCGGTCATTGAACAAATCAAAGATCGAAAAAACCATTTGTTTGGGTATGTCATATCTTCTAATCTCTCTGAAAAATGGCGACGCAGTAAGACTGTCCAATGCCTTCATCACGCGTTGGTGTGCCGCCAAAACCATGTTCGTCCCGGTTGCATCAAACTCATTTTCACCCCTTCTCAGCACGAGATGGTTACTCCTTAGATGTATGCTTTCCACGTATTCTGACCTCCGATCATATTCTTTTCTATTAAATTTTCACTCCTCCAATCTTTCGCCCCTTTGATCACTTCTCAACTGAGATTGCGAGTATTGGTCATGAGTCAAACTTCTTCTTGTCCGATAACTTCTGTTAGCATTACCCGATGTTCTCTCCCCCTCCATGTCTCGCTTTTTTTTTCTCTTTCCTTCCATCCGCATCCATTGAAGCCCTCTCTTCAAAGTGTCGAGTTGTTGCTTGACTCGTAGGCCTTCTGCTTCCAACTCGAACTAGGCTGCTACTTCTGCTTCATATCCATTGTGTCCGATCTCCGAGATTGTCATCCTGGTGACCTGATGCCCTTCTCTGCGTATGCTTGTCCTCCTCTTATGCCTGAATCTTGACAGTAAGTCATCATCCTCCCTCATCGGTGGAGGTCATTCTCGAGGTCCTTGTATCTGCGATCGTGCCATCTTCATCTAGTAGCTATGTCAAAAAAATTCATGGGAAAAAACTTTTCCTCTCACTGTGGTCGCCAAATTATGGTTAATAAATCTCACCCATTGCCCGATTCATTGTCTATTCCCTTTTTTAGTTGAGGCCGATAACAGTAGACATCACTATGGGAATCCCTAATCCTCTTAGACTTTCTGATTAGTTTTTGTCTCTACCCTTTTTAGTTTCTTCCTTTAGTATATTTATAGTCATCTCCATCTGATGATGTGTCATTCCTTTCCTTGTTTTAAGAATCCTTTATTATTATACTAAAAACCTATAAATACACGTTCGGCTCAGGTTCGGCACAAAACCAACCGAACCAAAGCAAAGCTGAAACGTCTCACTGCGAAGTGGTCGGTCCATTAGAAAGACCGAACGATGATTCGGCATACAATCAGTCAAACAATGAAATGGTAACACATGTATGGGTGAAGGTTTACACGTGTAGGTAATTTATCCCCACTACAATGACATAATTATAGTCAATCGCTCATTCATATTATCTTCCTCTTTATCAATGAACTGAACAATGTTCCATAGTCATTAGTTTAATTATCTACATTCTTATTTTGAAGAGCCATTTTTAGTTGCACATTAGAGGATATATTCTTGATTGTTATATAATTATAATCGATGGCTCATGTCATCTTCCTCTTTATCAATAAGCTAAATAGTGTTCTATGGCCATTCGTCTAATTATTTACATTCTTAGTTTGATAAGGCATATCTAGTTGTGTGAGAGGATATGCCTCAAAGTCTTCATTCCGTAATGCAAGTTTATTTCCCTCTCTTATCCGAACAAGCTTTTTATCAAAATTTCATAATGAGCAAATTACCACCCAAGCTAACTTGATGAAATGTTATTAAGGTTCTGCTTGAATATATATTTTAGAGTTAGGTACGAAGAATTAGGTAAGGGCTAATTAAGCGTTCCACTTTCCTTGAATTCGGAGGGGGAGAGTTTAGTAGGGTATGACGAAGGGGTTGTATTTCTCCCTCTACTATCATAAGTAAGAATGAATGACATGACTATATTTGGTTTTATGTTTAATGATTAAGAATGTAGACTTGATCGACTTCTTGGGAGCGAATCATGGGAAATTGAAGTAAGGGGATGAAAACGGCTTAGGCGGTGGAAGCTGAGGACAAAAGCCATAGGAGACGATAAGTAGTAACATTGAGAATGATTGTTTTCAATGGAGAGAAGCGGGCATGTTAAATGCATGTGGTAATAAACAACGACCACTCTCATAAGGCCTTCCACAGCAGTGTTTGTATAAGTCATCTGGGCGCTTAAATAAAGTCCCGTATTTATCGTTTTGTGTTGTTTCTCTCTCATAGCAGCTACGGAACAGTGATATGTTTATTGGCGCTCAACTACAGTGCGTCTGGAGGAGTTGCGCATGACTGTAGATGCGCGGTCTCATTTTTTAATATAAAAATTCACTTCTTGACCCTCTCTCCCAAGCGGCCCCGCAAAACTCTCTCCCAAACAATGTTGAACTCCTCACGCAGGCGCAATCTGGGCTAGTCGATTGTTCAATTTCTTCTGTGCAACCATCGTCCAGGTACTTTCTCTCTGATTCTTGGTTGGATTTTGAATTTTCTTGGTTTCTCTTTACTAGAGTAGATCGAACTAAGTAGACTAGAGAGCCTTGTCCATCGTCTATGGATGTCGATTTCACATGTTTGATTACATAAATTTTTTAGGGTTTTCGATTTTGGATTTACTTGGTGATTGTACCTGCTATTTGCTTTAGGATTATCTCCGGCTGTGGGCATCCAAATTGTTATTCGTTTATTTTGTTCTAGTTTTGATGCTGGATGGATAGTTTTTTGAATGGATAGTTTCAAGATCTTGGATGGATTGTTACAACCTGAACTTGGATTTAACACAAAAGAAATAAATTATGTAGATTTGCTGCACCAATATATTTGTTTCTCTTCATTCAGTCAAGTATTGAGAACTCCTTACACAAGCTTCTCTCCATGATCACTTCCAAAGTCTCGGCCTTTGTTTTCAAGACAAACAATCATCTTTGGTTCTTTAAAATTTTCTCGTCAATTTTGTCTTCCTGTTTTCCTCCATAACGTTACCGGATTGGCTTGATCTTCTAGAGATTACAGTTTCCTTCGCTTTTTACTGATCATTGTCGGTCTATGCGGCTGTGTTTTAGGCATAGGCAGTTGATTTTGCTGTTCAAATGTTGTGTATGATGTGATTCCAATTGGCCACATCATAATTTCATCCGTGGCCAGTAACGCAGCTACTAAAGGAGTACCTCTGGCTTGGCTGTTGCTATAAATCATGATCGATCCTCTCGCTACTTTCTTTCCTATTTCTTCTTTCTTCTATTTCTTCTTTCTTCGCTATCTTACCATCAGATTCACAAGAGATGAAGAAAGCAATTTTCACTAACCACCACACATTCACTGTCAAATATTATCTTTGAAAGCTTTAAAACAGAAAAAATCATACTGCTCACGTTCACAAGACTCAAAACACGGACATAAATAGGTCTCACTGCAACAATATCAAAATCCAGAAACGAAAGGCAAATCAAGTCCTACACTAGTACAGAAATGTAAAACTCATGAAAAGAGGAACAATCCAATTTCCACATGAGATCAACAACTCACTACTCCTTGCCTTCCATGGAGTCATTCCAACTAATTCTCTCTGCTTACCTATACGAATGCATTACAGTCATCAATAAAAAATCTCATAAAAGCATATTGCAACATTTTTAAATTTCTTAGGATCGGAAACTCAAACCAGAACCATTGCATTTCAAAATAGCCCTGAGGGGGCAATATTCATAGAAAGAATTAGTAGTTGCAGCAAAATTATATGAACCTTAGAGTGTAGTGGTTATGAAAATGTAAGTTATAGTAGCAGAACATGAATGCAAACATAATTAAGTTGAAAAAGAAAGAAAGAAATGAGAACAAGTGAAGGAGAACTATCTTAAGGTACACATATTTTTGCTTTCTCTCAAATACCCCAAGGTGATACCTTTCACTTTCTTCGTCTCCAGTTTGCATAGGTTGTGAAGGTTTACGCAAGTTCAATAACTAATTAAAGAGGATGAAAAAGATATAATACATATTTCATTGTCAAAAGAATCAACTAGCTGGATAAAACAGCAGCTATTTGACTATAATAGAGTAGATAATGAACTGCGAAAAAGACGTAATAAAACAGAATAAGGGGCAACACTATCAACACTTACTTGATTAGTATCAAAACCCACAGGCTGTTGTTGGGTCTTCTTCAAATATTCAATTTCCTTCTTCAATTCATTATTTTCTATTTTTCTTCATACATGTCCTGTTGGCATAAAAATTTAAAGTATAGAATGAATATTAGTGGTCAAATGGATTCGATCGGTCATAATAGATAAAGAACGGACATCATTATCTTCTTCATAGTGAATTATTCCAAAGAAGTGTATTCAGAGAGAACAATGATCAAGCACAATTGCGGCAAAATAACCATTATTCAGACATCCTTTTTTTTAAGGATTAGTTGATTATAGTGTGAGACGAGATTCGAACTTTCAACCTTTTCAAAAACCTAAGTCGTGGATACGTTTAGGTAAAGAGTGAACATGTGTTGTATGCATACGGCTAAGTATAAGTGAATTTGTATTCGAAATTTGATAACTATGTCCGTCCTAAAACTAAAACAGAATTAAGCAACTCATATGTAATTGAGGATGTTAGTTAACCATACATGACAAAGTTTGAAAAGGAAACGGGGAACACTTACCAACAGCCTAAGAAAGAAAGAGTGGATATGCTGATTTTGGGATCCATTAATGCTGATCAATGAACTAATTTGAGAATGAAGTTCCTCCATCGATTTGGCGTCTTTTTGTATACATTGACTGAACCACTCCGAACACTTCTTTAATTGCTCACACTCTAGTTTAACTTTTTGGAACTCCATGGATATTTCTTTGCCCTGTACCAGCTCGCTCTTCATATCCCCAACATTTGTCATCACCGTATAAAAAGATTGGTTCAGACAACCATATAAAAAAGTTTGGTTTAGATGGTACCAGTGATTCGTGTGTGAAACAAGCATACATTTTTCCATGCTCGAATCTAATTAAGGGAAATCAGTGAGTTGAATTAATCACCTTTATTCTTTTGCAGTACTTTTGATCAATCTCATTTTTTGGTCTTTTCCCGGCTCTTATGGCAGATAATTGTCCAGCTGCAGTTTGATCAATGTCTCCTCTGCTTGTACCAGTCTGCATACCCAGATTCAATGTATTTGTGCCTCATCGTGACCCTTCAACAATAAGTAAATATAAGTAGATTACATGGAACATACAATTATATAATGAAATGTATAACACATTGAACTGACATGAGAAGCTATCTTGTGCATTAGTTCACAACTATTATATGATTGTCCCTCAGATCTACCAGGTTAAACTAACGCAAGCAAATGTGCAAGTTGTGTGTGTATCAAATTCTATGATAGAACACAGTCTAAGCATGTGGAGATGATTCGATTACACATGCAGCCATAATGTCCATAGGATATGTTAACAAACAAAAAATAGGTAAAAATATTACTGGGCCAGCATACGATGGCCAGTTGCAATTACAACTGCGTCAAAATCCATGCATATATTTGAAATGGTTTCATTTTCCCTACAGTCATGCAAACATACGCACACAAACGAATCAGAGAGCATACATATAATATCAAGTTGGAGTTATGGCTGGTACAATGAAACTCGATCTTAAATAGACATGTTTGGATCATATGGATAAATGAATCCCCATCAAGCAGACTTGATATTGCATTACAATCATCAATAAAAACACATGAACAATATATTTAAGATATGAGCCCTATTTTATCCCAAAAATTATGTACTATGAGATTATGTCTGTTCATTGAAGCTTCTCTCTTACTTAGGATCAGGGGATATGATCTATACATATAGGCATGATTGAAAATAAAAATAAACTCAAATACCAACACACACCTTGATATGCCTGTCCCTCGAAACAGTCTGCATCACCAATATCTATAAACTTTTTCTTCGACGAGCTCGACTCGTTCATCTGGAGATGGGAAACATCGTAACAGAGCTTGCCAATGATGCTTAAGTATTGATGCAAGAACTAATCTATTAGCATAAGAAAAACTAAGTTAAGAAGAGAAAACAAAAAGCTATATATGAAATAAAAAGAGAGATGGGAGGAAGAAGAAATTATTAAAAAAAGCAATGAAGACATGCAATATCGAGCAACGAACGTTCTATTTTCACGGATGCCACTGAGAAAGATCACCGGAGTGCCTGACCCCACTCAATTATTTATATTACCTACTAATCCCACAACTTCTCATCAAAGTTTAATCTATTTCTGAAGATTATCCCATTAAGGTCAACACTTTCATTATATATTACATATTATAACACGATTTCTTTATTTTATTAATTATTAAGAGTTTATAATGATTTTGCTTTCTTGCTTCTTGTTCAAGTGTATTTTTTTAACATTAACCGATAAATCTTCAATACACCATGATTTGATCCTCCATAAACCAGAAGAATACAAGGCAAGAGGCAAAGAGGTAGAAGGCAGGTTCAAGAAATAATTAAAAAGGATTAAAAAAAGACATAACACATATTTCATTATCAAAATTATAACTAAACTGAATCTACCCAACCATAATTTTTTTTTAAAAAAACAATAATCAACCAAGGGAAAGACATAAAATAACCAAATAAGGGTTGGGTAACACTATTAAGTACTAACACTTACTTTATCAGTATCAAAACACATAGGCTGTTGTTGGGTTACAAGATTCTTTAAAGATTCATCCCTCCTCCTCAATTCATTCAATTCATCATTCATCCTCCTCGATTCATCAGGCTTCATTCTCAATGTCTTTGTATCTGATGATGACTCTTCAACAATGAGTAAATGTAATGCAGCTAATAATGTCAAATTATTTAATGAAATGAACAAATTAACCTATAAGGTATGAACCCTATTTTATCTCAACAATAATGGACTATGAGATTAACCTCCCTCTCAGAAACAGGGAATATGATCAATAGAGAAAAAATAGACTTAAATATCACAGACACACCTTGATTTGGCATAGACAACTCTCCCTCGACATTTGCAAAAGTCTTCTTTTGATCTATAACAGAAATTTTTCAATAATTTGTGATAAAAATTGAGCTGTAACGTTCTTCTGGATGAGTGGATAATAATAAGTAATTTTGATACCACTGAATCCCGAAAGATCAGTTAATTAGTTACATCAATCCCTCAATCTATTAACCTGCAAAATTATCACGACCATATAACACAAAAAATTTGTATACTTACCGTCATATGGCGATACCCAGTTAGCTGGGTAGTAATCAATCCGTCCCTCGATACAGTCTGCAGGAGACTTCTTATTCGACAAGCTCGACTTGTTAATCTGGTGATCGGAATCTGAGGATGATGCAGACTCCTTATTCGACAAGCTCGACTTGTTAATCTGGTGATCGGAATCTGAGGATGATGCAGACTCCTTATTCGACAAGCTCGACGTTTTCATCTGGAGATCGGATAAATTAGCACCAGATTTTCCGTAGAGGCGGATCCTGAATCTTGGGATGCTGACGATGATAGCTCGTCCTGGAAACGTGTTACACACCAACAGCAACTAACCAGAAAATATGACAGATTGATAATCAAAGAGTCCAAGACAGAGTTACAATCCAGGAAGGAAAAAATAAGGGAGCCTGTTCGAGAGAGGCTACTCTCCAAGTACCTAACACCCAAAATACAACCAGAATAATCCAACCCTAGACTCACACAAGCACAAAACAAGCAGCAGCATAAGATCCAGCCACACAAAACAAAACAATCCAACAGCATAAGATCCAGCCACACAAAACAAAACAATCCAACGGCTAATATTTTAAAATGACAAACACAAAACGCTGCGCAAAAGACTCATAACAAAACGGAGAAACAGAAACAGGAGCCAGGGGAAAGTGGTCTCCGAAGCAGTTCTGAGATTATGAGGAGAGACTCGTCGGTATTGGTATAAATAGAAAGTAGAACGATATCGCTAGCGTAGCCATATCGAGCGATAATCGTTGTGTTTTCTTGAGGTCGGCCCCCGCAACGCTTTCAAAATTGGAACGATAACCCGGTCATGGGAGCAGAGTTTAACATTTAGTCACAAAATTGGTTCATGTTAGGGATAAGCGCTAGAAAACCCCAGCTGTACTTTATTTTGGATTAAATAAGCCCCTCAATTTAGAGAAATAGTCCCCGTTAGCCCTTCAAACAATTTATCGTTAAAAAATCTGACGTGGCAATGTAATTTATAACATAAATGTGATTGCAAAAAATATAAATTAGATATAAGATTTGACATTACATTTTATAGAAAGAAGAAAAAACTCATGAGAAAAAAAAAATCATCTTTCTCCTCCCTCTCCATGTCCATCTTTCTCATAAGTCTCTTTGTTCAGAGCCTCAATTAGCAACTTTCCGGCCACTCACCGGAAATCACACTAGTCGGTTGCTCACCGGAGCCTCGATTAGTTAATTGAGTATTCTTTCTAAGTTTAAGATCCAGCCCACACAAAAACCCAAACCAAACTCATATTCCTATTCTTCCAATACATTAAAGTAAATCCAGTGAAAGAACTGAATCTTTCATAGGAGAGAGGAGGCAAAATCTGTAGTACAGATCCGAATGGATCTTTCAAATAGCTGAATCTTTCATCAATTTCATTATACACTGATTTCTTAGCCCTGTCTTGTAAATTTATTGTAATCTCCATTTATTAATATGCAAATGGGATGCAAGTTCATAGGACACCTCACAACAGCTTCAAATTTTGAGTTTTCATTTTCATTTTCATTTGATGCCCATAAATTGTATAAGGTTGAAAATAAGGAAGTGAGACGGATCTTCGGAGAAGAAGATGGACTTGAACGGGATAGAAAGTTACACGTGTCTTAATTTAATTGGGTTATGACATGTGTTTATTAAAAAGATTTTAAAAAAATTAATTACAAGTCACACATTTAACGGCCAACCAACGGGATTTATAACAAAATAAGGTCTCAGGGGCTAACAGTAACCAAAATTCATAGTATAAGGGCTTGTAAAGACCAAAAAATATTATAAATAGTATAAATGCTTAATCGACCATTTTTTAAAGTACAAGGGCTTTTTGTGGCTCTTATTCCTATGATTATAAGTTTAGCACATATAATTTTTATGACAAAAATGTCATTCGAATTTCAAAACTCTTGCACTCTCATTTTCTCTCACGTTCTCTATCAATTTCTCTCAGTTTCTCTCACTAAAACCATAAAATTTTGATCACCTTCTCAGATTTCGAACCATTTTCCGACAAAAACAAATGGGTAAGTTCCTATTTTTGTAGAACCTCACGGTCTCTCTCTCTCTCAAGATTTGTAGTTATTTTTTCAAGATTTCTTCATCTTTTTTCAAGATTTATAGTTATTTTTTTTGAAGATCTTCAGTTTTTTTGAAGATCTATGTTTATTTTTGCAAGGTATTTAATTGGTACTGTCATACTTCTTGTTTGAGAATACAGTTGGTACTGCCTGTGATTTCGATATTATTTGTTGTTGGTACTCTGTGAATTTTTGAAGTTGTTGGTACTGACTTCTTATTGTGAAAATACGGTTGGTATTGTATGTGAGTTAGATACTATCTGTGAATTTGTTATTTGTTAATAAATTTGATATTGTTTATGAATTATTTAAAATTATTACTATTGTATGTAATTTCGATATTGTTTATTGTTGGAGGTTGTGAATTTTCTAAAGTTGTTGGTTCTGACTCTTTGTTGTGAAAATACTGTTGATATTGACTATGAGTTCGATATTGTTTGTGAATTTGTAGTTAGTTAGTGAATATGTAATTAGTTAGTGAATTTGTAATTGTCTATGAATTCTATGAAATTGTTGGTACTGTCTATAATTTTGATTCTATTTGTTGTTGGAGTTTGTGAATTTTTTGAAGTTGTTGGTACTGGCTCCTTGATGTGAAAATATAGTTTCTATTGTCCGTGAATTTGTTATTGTTAATGAATTTGTCACTATCTGTTGTTGGTATTGTCTGTGAATTCTTTGAAGTCATTGGTACTGCTATGGTCTTTATTTTGATAATACGGTTGTTATTGTCTTTGAATTTGATATTGTCTGTGAATTTGATATTGTTTGTCAACTAGATATTGTTTTGTAAATTTGATATTATTTACAAATTTGATACAGTTGATAAATTTGATACTGTTTGTTTATTAGATGCTCTTAATAAATTTGAAACTGTTTATGAATATGATATTGTTAGAAGACTTGATATTGTTAATGAATTTTAATTATTTAATGGATTTGAAATTGTTAAAAAATTTGATATTGTTTGTGAGTATATGGTTGATATTGGTAGATATCATGGTACAATTAAATGTGTTAGTACTAATTTATTTTTTGATATTATTTACTTGATACTGTCATTCTTCGTCTTGACCATTTCTGATGTTTAATATACAGTTATGATGAAGATGAGGCTGGATATAATTTTATTTTGAAAAGTGAACTGCATTTTAAAAAATAAATTGGATATTGCCTATTTAAGTTGATATTGTCGTGATAATTAGTACTCTTATGTACTATGATAGTGTATTTTTTTGATAATTTTAGGTTAGCTTGAACTCTGATATAAAAATGATATAATAGAGATATTAGTATTGTCATATTATTTGATACAGTCATATCATGTCATATTCTCATATATCTATTTTTTTTATTCAAAATAAGTGGACAACAATGTTCATAACTATCAAGTTTTGCAGCAATTTCATTACCAACAACAATATCAAAATCAGAAATAATATGAACATTATTAACAATATCGTTACCAATAAGAGTATCAAAATTTTCAACAATGTCTTGACCAACAATAATACAAAATTTAGAAACAGTATTAACATCATTAATAATATCATTAACAGTAATAGTGTCAAGTTTTGAAACAATGATATTTTCAATAACAATATCAAAAATAAAAATAGTACCAACATCATTAACAATATTATTATCACAAGAATATTGTCATGTCATGTGAAGTGATACTAAATAGGATTGTGATATTCTTTTATGAGTTGTGGTATTAGTTAGGGCTGTGATACTGGTACTGTCATGTATTGTAATACTTTAATGTGTTATGGTGCTAACATGATTGATATTGTTATTTTGCCAATATTATGCAAGTTGATAATATCATAGTATTTATTTCAAACAAAAATTAAATTATTTCAAACAAATATTTGGTTTCTTGGTCATAACATTTATCATGGGACTATTATATCAATCGAACGATCCATTCAATTTGTGGATAAATTTCCTGATAAAATATTAGATAAAAATCAGTTACAGAGATTCTTGGGAAGTTTGAATTATATTGCTGATTTTTATCCTAACCTTCAAAAAATATGCAAACCTTTACATGACATGTTAAAGAAGAATCCCCCTCCTTGGACGGATACTCATACTGCTATAATCCAAAGGATTAAAGCTTATCTCCCCACATTACCATGTTTATGTATTCCAGATCCTACTGCTTTTAAAATTGTTGAAACAGATGCTTCAGAAATTGGTTATGGTGGCATCCTTAAACAACTGAAAAATAACAAAGAAAAAATTATACAATTTACTTCCAAGAAATGGAATCCTACTCAACAAAATTATTCTACCATTAAAAAAGAAATTTTATCCATTGTTTTATGTATTTCAAAGTTTCAAGGTGACCTATTAAATCAAAAGTTTCTAGTTCGTGTTGATTGCAAATCTACAAAAGAAGTTTTACAAAAAGATGTCCAAAACATAGCCTCCAAACAAATGTTTGCTAGATGGCAGACTATTCTTAGTGTTTTTGATTTTGATATTGAACACATTGTTGGTAAAGATAATAATTTACCAGATTTCTTAACTCGTGAATTCTTGCAGGATAGGTAAGATATTATTCAGAAGGACGCAACAAATTCTCAGTAAGCTAATAAAGGTTATCTCTTTACTATGCATCCTTCTGAATTAAAACGACTGGTAAAGAGACTTAATTATCTTAAATCTGATCTTGTGCAAGAAAATAAAAGGTTATATACTCATGTTATCAGGTGGCACAGTGCTCATCCTTATCAACGGAATCCCCCTGCTTGGATTTCCCAAAATCGTGCTGATATTCTTGAAAACAAACATATTATCAATTTATTAACCCTCCAAGCCAATTCATTTCAAAGTGAATTAGAAATTATTTCTCGAGTATAAAATGGCTTCCGATTCTCTTAAATATATATTAGCAAGATTTTCCACTCCCATATTTTCAAATAATTTTCGTCCCAAAAAACTCAATTATCTTTACCTTGAACTTGAAAAAGATCAAATTAATGTTATTCTTCATTCTTGGGACGATTGGGATGAATGCTGGGCATACCCTATTTTAAATGTTGATGAAGTTAAAATCGAATGTTTGCTCATTTTCCAATATTTTGATTTACTGATCATGTTGATGATTTCATCGACCAATTTATTGAAGAAGAAGAGGCTTTAGCATATGATGATTCCATCGATAGTATGGATGAATTTTGGGATTAATTTGAAGATGAACCCGAAGCATGGTTAAATGAATTTTAAATGATTTAAAAATTCTTTCCAATCTGATCAAGTCCAGTTATGGCTTGACTATTCCACCTCAAACGATAGGTGGTAAAGAAATAACCAAATCCGTTGAAAGTTGGAAGCTTTACTCAAAAGCTCAAAAATCCTACAAGGTACCTAACTAAGTCTGGGTTAATCGACTTAGCTATTCCACCTCAAACGGTAGGTGGTAAAGAAAATGTCAAATCCGTTAATAGCTGGGTATTTGCTTAAAATACTATTATACCCTTTTGGGTCCAATTTTTACCATCCGGTAAAAACCAAGACATTATGGACAAGAAGACAAGGTTATTGCTTTTCCATAAAAGCAATATTATCAAAAGTGGAACATCATTTCAAAAGGTGGGAGACATTGACCACTATTAAAGTTCCACTATTTAACTTTTAGTATTTATTTTCATGATTGTAAAGGTGCTCTCATCATCTATAAAAGAGACCACCTATGCCTTAGTTCAGGATCATCTTTCTTCTTTGGCCTATCACTTAGAGTTCTCTCAACTTCTTCTCCCAAAACCTTCGCCTCTTATAAAAAACGGGAACTACAGAGTTCCCTCCTCTCAATGTAAGCTACAAGCGAGCATTCAAAAGTTTATAAGTCCAGTTTAGTTTACTTGCAGCTTTTGAATGCATTCAATAATATCCATGGTTGGTTTAACCGTCTTTATTGTTTAATTTGTTCATCTTATATGGCTGGTTCTACCGCCTCTCTTATTGTTTTATTTATGTCTTGCTTCGACGGCGCCACAAACGGTCGGCTCTGCCGCCTATGGTTATAAAACACAGAAGTTCTTTATGTTCTTCATTTATTTATTTTATAATACTTGATATTGCAATTGCTTTAGCATTGTTAAATTTATTCTTGTTTTTGTTCTTGCTTTACTTAATTTTATGTTTATAAATTTCTGTTTTTCCTCTATAATTTTACAATACCAATTTGTAATTCAAACTTAAAAAAACAAATATATCAAATACTATGACATTAACATATAATATTATAGTAGTTGGTTAATTTCAAAAAAGGAAGTATCTACTCCATCATCTTCAGTATATCAGTGAATTCGATACTCTTGATCGTTTGGATCAATCGTATTATAATTGCATATTGTATATAAAAGGAAATTTTTAAAAAAGTCATGCATTTAAACAGTACCACAACATCAAACACCAAAATTTGAAAGAGTGCCACAATATCAAACAGTATCAACTGAATAAATAGTATCAAACCATTAAAAATATCAATATAATAACAAATATCAACTGAATAAACAGTACCAACATATTAAAAATTATCAAATGATTAAGAGTCAATGTTTCATTGTTTATATAGTATTCACTATTTACTAAACATTAACAATCTAAATAAATAAGCAATACTAGAATAATAATCAGTATCAACTAATTACACATTACGAAAAAAGTATCAACTGAATAAACAATATCAAATAGTAAACAGTATTAGTATAATAAATTACTTCAAATGAATAAATAATACTAATATAATAAACAATATCAAATGTATAAATAATATCAAATGAATAAATAATATCATTATAATAACCAAACGAAACTGAACATTATCAACTACAAACTCAGAGTATCAAAAAAAACAACACCAAAAATTTCAACCAAAATCAAAACATTAGACAATTTCAAAACATTACTAAGTTCCATAGAAGAAGCATCAACTAGACAGTACCAAGTAGTATCAATAAGACAATACCAAGTTACATAGCAGTATCAAACATGAAATATAATCAGAACAACAGACAACACATAATAGTACCACATCCATGATAATACCAACACAAATAGTATCAAGAATGAGTTAAAGTTCTAATATTTTGGATGGAGAAACATGCATAAACATCAAAACGGTAGCAACACTGAAATCTCAATACAAATGTTAAAAAATAGAGAACAACCATTTTCTCACAACAAGAAGCATACAGTATCAACAAGTAGAGATCTTGGAAAAAATAACCAAAGATCTTGAAAAAAACATAGACCTTGAAAAAAAACTAAAGATCTTGAAAAAAAAAACTATAAATCTTGATTAGGATAACAATATCGACAAGTATAGATCTTGAAAAAAAAACATAGATATTGAAAAAAAAAACTAAAGATCTTGAAAAAAATAACTATAAATCTTGAGAAGCAACAATATCAACAAGTATAGATCTTGAAAGGAAAAAAAACAAAGGTCTTTTAAAAAAAATCATAGATCTAGAAAAAAAATCATAAACCTAGGAATCTCTGCCTGATCCTCACACCGGAATACCTGTCGAAAATGAAAGAGCTAATATAGTAGTATAGTATAGCTGAGAGAGCTGAGAGAGCTGAGAGAGATTTTTTGTGTTCCTAAACATAAAGGACATTATCATTTTAAAAAAAAAATCAACCTTACATCAGTAAATGTAAACGAAAATGATATACACCCCAACATTTTGGCATCCCATGTATCCCGATCCTACGTGGACCTGCCATGTCATCAGTGTGAGCAAAAGGTGGCCCTCTTTTTTAGGGTTTATTTTGAAATTCAAAACAAAATCAATTACTTCTTTATTAGTTTTTTCTCTCTATTCACTCTCTTCTCTTCTCCTCTCTCTCTCTCTCTCTCTCTCTCTCTCTCTCTCTCTCTCTCTCTCTCTCTCTCATCACTAGATTGGAGTCATCGACCCACCAAACTGAAGCATCGGATCACCATGACTTATCCTCAACCGCCGTTTGCTGCCAACAATCACTTGTTTCTCGAGAATCTCTCATTGAAGCTGCGGGAAATGAAAATTTTAAACATATTTTTAATGATTCAATTGATTCTTTATGCCTCTCATCAAATGAAATTCTTTATACTTTGGGATCTTTGACAACCATTGCTTGATTTACTAGTGGTTGAGATGGGTTCTTGCATTTATCGGCATTTTGCCAAAAGTTGCAGCTGGTTGTCAAGTTTCAAGGTTTCTCCAAATGGTTGGACAAATACACAAGTTTCAATTTTATTGTATAAATAGAGATCCCAATCGGCAGTTGCAAAGGTCTACTTAAAATTGTGGGTCTGATACTAATCAGATTATTTATTCCATTGAAAACAAAACAATAGAATTCGTAAATTCTATTCACTTATGTATAAGACATGTGGTTATTCCATTGAAAAAAATAATGGAATTTACGAATTCCATTCAATTATGTATCAGGCATGTCACATGTGTTCATTCCATCCGAAAAAAAAAACAATTCACTTATGTATAAGACATGTGTTTATTCCATTGAAAAAAATAATGGAATTCGTAAATTCCATTCAATTATGTATCAGGCATGTCACGTGTGTTCATTCCATCGAAGAAAAAAAACAATGGAATTCGTAAATTCTATTCAATTATGTATCAGGCATGTCGCATGTGTTTATTCCATTGAAAAAAAAATCAATGGAATTCGAAATCTAAAAAACAATGGAATTGGACATTCGAAACTGGATATTCCATTGATAAAATTAATGGAATTGGTTAATCAATACCCTATTCCATTGATAGGTGACTTTGACATTGGCTAATCAATGGTATATTCCATTGATAAAATGAATAGAATTTGTGAATTGCATTGTATATTCCTTTGATAAAATCAACGGAATTTATAAATCCATTTTAACAATTATTAAAATCAATGGAATTGTGAACTCCACTGGTTCAATTCATTGTTAAAATCAATGGAATTAGTAAAAGTATTCACCAAAATGTTTGGATCTTATGAACTCCACTGGTTCAATTCATCTGTTTGGTGTAAAAAATTTAAAACGAACCATTGTTCTCGGAGCAAACATTTAATAACTTTAGTTTTTTGATTCATTTGTTTTGCATTTTTAATTAAAGACATAATACAAGCGTCAAATGTATAAGAACCTTGATTGGTGACGTGGCATCGTAAGAAAGCTTCTACTCCTTCGTTGAATTCATATTAGTTGTGGGGCAGTCTATGTATAAACCCCATAATTATTTTGTAAAGACCCACTTTTTAATTTTTGGCTCCCCTTAATTTTATGTATTGATTGATGACTAATCGATAGATTTATATAATTATATAGACATTTAACATCTCTCTATTCTCCATATCTACGATCAAACATATATTTTCATGTAGATTTTTTTTTTGGAATAGGAGGATGATATAAAAAATTCATTGATTACAATGAATTCTATTTTTTTAAAAGGCTTGTAATATATTATGTAAATTAACAGACATGTGATTAAGAAAATTATTTTAAAAAAATGCAAGCTCTCGGGTAGTTGTAGAATCACAGGGGTAAGCTCTCAAGTAGTTGAAGGATCGTAGGAGTTCCGAGTGGTTGAATTCTGCGAGTCAATAAATACTAATTATAATCCGTAAATTTAATTTATTAATAAATGTAAGCGAGGGAAAGACAGATATATGAAGAGAACTTGAAGCACATAAGTCATTTGACTTCTTAGAGGTATTTGATTCTAAAACAAGAAGCTATATATTTTTTCACTTCATTAATTAAATGAACGTTGTTGCCTCTAATGGTCAGATCATCAACATATAGTAGTAGGAGAACACTTGTTGTTGTAGAAAAATAATGAATAATCAACTTTACTCTAAATAAAGCCAAATTTAATCAAAGCAATCTTTTACTTTTCATTCCATTGACAACCTCTTTGTACTTATGTGGTTATTTTTGTTTTGTTGGATGTATTTGTTGTCTTATTATATCGACCATTATTATGATCTTTAACTTCATGATCAATTGTCTCAAGAAATGTATCATCAACTGCATATTCAGGTACATCATAGACTACATATACAGTTGGATCATCAAAATCATCATCATCAAGATCAATAGTAGGTTCATTGTTATGTGGTTCTATTCCATCAATGTCGGATAGTGTCTTGTTGTTTCTACTGAATTGAAGACTAGAAAATTCTTTTATTCCTTCTATACAATTAAGCAAGTCATCCCCATGCTATGAATTTGATATATTATCCCAAAAATCATCATTACTTTCTTTGGTGTTTGAAGATATATACAACGATGTAGGTGAAATATTTCTATCCATATTGCATCAAATGAAACAACGAACATCGTTATCTATTTCAATTTCAACTGACTTGGCTGCACAACGCACATTGTAAAGGTACTTCATATGAATATCATGTCTATGATTCTAAAGCTTTATAATATTACCAACTTTATCGACTAATTGACCATAAGAAATGAACTCTAATAATGATAGCCGTGCTTTTCTACCTTTATATATGTAGTGCATGCCATTTTTTCTAACTCTCCAAAATACTGGATCAAAATGCTGACCTCTTCATTCCTTAAAAAATGTATAATGTATTTTTAACAAAATGGACAAGTACTCAAAATACAAAACACTATTCTAAATATAATTTATGCTATACTAAACATAATTTAACACTATTCTAAACATCAAATAACAATAAGTATTCTCACAACTCGTTGGCTAGAACTCACAATCTGTCATAGTCAAGAAAACTGTCATGCTTCAAAATAATTTTATTAGATGCAGCCAACAACTACATGATTTTTATAACCCCAAAAAATGAAGACTCCATAATGTAGCAATTAATAATAACCATTAGGGTTGGGCAAAACTCTTTTTGAGCTACAAACAACAATTTTCAATCTTTAAGCTTCAAATCCAAGAATGATGACATAGAGGCGGAGGAAAAGCTATCTGAAATAGAATTTCGTGAAGGAGGTATATGGTCGAAAATCGGGACTCGTTCCAGATGTATGAAATTGGGGTGCGCAACATTGGGAAGGAATTGAGCTTCCCGAGGAGAAGTTGGGTTATACGTTTTTCATTTTAAAATTACTAAATCTTGGAAGAAGGGAATTGGAGACCTTTCGATGGGCTGAAAGAATAGAAATCAAAAGTGTTTAAAAATGGATTAGTTAGCTAAAAACAATTATAAAAAGGGTAAAATGCCAAATTTTCCGTCTATGTGAGTTTGCACTTTATACTTCATAGTCACAATTCGCAAAGGGAGAGGCCATTAGGTTTAGCAAACTAGTAAAGGGAAAAGGAATGTAAAAGGAATGCAATTGGACTTTAGTTTATCTTTTGTGCTTATTACAGATGAATAGATATATCATAGATGACCCAACCCAATTGTCCAATTAATAAATTTTGATTATTAATAGTCAATTGACTAATAATATTAGCCAACTGACTTTTGAGGAAATTGAAAACCGTCAATTGACCGTATGTACATGGGTCGAGTGGTAATATCGGCGCGACATAGTGGTTTGATTGTCGGGCCGATGATCAACGGCCGATAATGACCTATAAAATTGACCCTTGCCTAGCCTTACTTCACAGTCCTAGCCACATTTAGATTGTGTTATGTTTTTTTTTCTTTCAATAACACTATTATGTTATGGTGTATACGGACATGATTGTGTGTTTACTTGTCGTATAAAAGTTTGAATGCAAGTTCTGGTTTGATTTGTGCATTAAGTACACCTAAGTTATCCTAGACAAATCATCGACTATTGTTAAAAAAATTTTGTGTTACATTTGGTCCCCATATGTCAACTTTTTGACCCCAATTTTAATTCATATAATAAATAAGAAAATAAAGGAGGACAGTATGTAAGTAGAAGACTATTATATGGCTTCATATACCTCTTGTAAAAAAATACCATAAGAATTTGAATAAAAAATAGAAAGTAGACGATATTAAAAGTATTTTCTTAATTTCAACTAATAAGGATTATTTAAATGAATTATTGTATAGTTTAAATAATCATATATGCAGTGTTTCATTAAGAGAAAGTCAAAAAAATCGACAAAAATAATGATCGAGACTTTCAAAATATATCCTCATTCTATCCGCCAAGCTAGAAACTAATAAGACGTCAAATAATCAATGGCTGCTTCACATCTCCATACATTTGAGAGTTTTTACTATTACTCAATAAATTAATAAGACGTCATCGTATATTAAATTAAAATTGGTAAATACTAATCTACTTAACAAGGAAAAATATAAAAAAATAAAAATGAAAAAGGAAAACGGTGATATAATGGGCTCCACTGTGTGATGGGCCCATGCAGCACCCTTATCCAATAATTGTTTGTGCAATTTGGGACGAGACCGTGGCGTAGTTAGGGCAAGAAACTGCACGGACAATTGGCGAAGCGCACACCTCCCCGACAAAAGATCAGTCCCGTACACACATCTGTCTCTCTCTCTCTATCTCTCTCTCTGTGAGGCAAGTTATCTTTCTACTTCTCTATGCATCTATCTGTTTTTTCTTGCTATATGCGTTAATTTTGATTTTGAGTTGCAATATACCGCCTTGTGTGGGCGCCTTTGAAATCGCGTGCGATTGAAAATGGGCTGCAATTGCTATTGGGCAGAGTCGATTTCTTCTTTTGATTTTCATATTGCCGAGCAGAGAGCGACTGTTTAAAGTTGTACCTTTTTAACTGTTATTCTCGGTGCAGTGATTCTGGTGGATTTGATTGGTAATTTTATCTTGTTCAATAGTCTTTAAATTTGATTCACATACAATTTATTCGGTTAACAGCACTCATATGTGATGGCTTACCCTGGTTTCAAGGTCAGTATTAGTGTACTTGCACAGAAAAAACGAGCCTTTTAAATTTGGGCATTGGTTTGGTAGAGAGTATGTATGACAGAATATAAGCTGTATTGCAGAGGGAAGCTGAGCATATAAGCTCAGTGTATAATCTAGTGTAAATGCTATTTGGGGGCTGTAACTTTAACTGGGCAGTTTAATAGTGCAGTGATTTTTCCTTTTAGATGAAAAAGTACATCAGTGACTTTTAAATGGACTGTTTTGTAAGTGAGTGACTTTAAGTGAAGTATCTTTTTTCTTTTTACAGTAACAAAATCAAGTAATCAAAACACCCATTTGATTGCTGCTACACTTTGAAACCTCATTTGATTTCCAAATAACGTCATCTACTCTAACCCAAATAACCAAATGAGTAACTATTTCTCAAATACATTTAATTTGCACTTTTCTCTTTCATTTGGATCAAAATTTGCATCCAAGAAAGGGGATAACCATTTTTAGTTGCCCATTTTGTTATTGCATTGGAGGCTACGTTTGGTGTTTTGGGGATGCAAATGGTAGTTAGGCCATTTGCATCTCCCGCTAAATATGCTCCAACCATGGGCATGGTAGGAAATAACTTATGCAAGATGCTTCCTTTAAATAGTATTTTTTCCCATTTAATTGTCAATTCTCCCCTCCTTTTATTACAATTAATGATCAACAAGAGCTAATTTTGCATATTTTAATGTTATGAAGGTATGTCTTTTGTGGATCATTAATTTTGATCGTTTATCTTCAGGTGAAAATCATATTTACTATAACTTCAGGAGCAAAAAAATATACAATCTAGCTTTTAAGGATAACTGCTTCTTGACTCTTTTCTCTATTTATTAACAACCTTTTTACAGTTTATGAAACACCAATTCAAATGCTTAATAAGTGCAAACCTTGGCGGTAGTAGTTGAAAAATTATTCCTTGGAATCTTAACGCGTCAAACAATGGAAAAAACCGCTGCAATGTGGGGGAAAGCTGGGTAAATTTACCCTTCACATTTTTCACCTACATAGTGGGACCTCATTGTATTGAGTGGTGGTTCCTTACCCGGTTAAAATTGTTTGGTGTTTATTAATTAGAAGAGAAGAAATATTTTCCTTTGTTAGCCTTTTTTTTAAATCTGATAGATGATACTTATGTTTGAGCCATAAATGATGGATTTATTTCCTTGCAGTTTATTCAGAATGACGGAACCTTCAAAAGTCATTCATGTTCGTAACGTGGGACATGAAATTTCAGAAGTAGATGCTCTCTCTCTCTCTCTCTCTCTCTCTCTCTCTATTGTCACAGTTTTACGAATGCGAAATATTTTTCTACACTGTGAGAGGTGATCTCGAATGATGCGATGCTGGGTGAAAGTTTGTTTTGATGAAAGAGAAAACGAGCTGATGGTTTTGCAGTTTTTTCTTTGTCATTTTTTCCTAGCATGAAACAATGGAAATTTTTTCATGGTTGTAGTTCGCTTATTCTACCGCTCTTTTTAAAGCTGATAATTACCTTTTTAATAGTTATGTACTTATGTGCAATTGTATGTATGTCATATAGTGTTGTTATACTGGTATAGTGGTATTTTGGGAGTCTAACATAGCACTGAATCTCTACATATACACACACACGCGAGCTAATAACAGAAATGAGAGTAATATGAAGCTTTTATGAGTGATCCTTCTTATGCCCTATTTTTTAGTGGATTGGGTTATTTTGAAGGTGGTGTGTGGAGAAACTGAAGAAATGTTATCTGGAGGAGAAGTGTAGAAACAGATACAAGCTAAAAAAGAAGCTGAGCCTGACCTTTGGAAAACTTTGTGTTTGGCTTGTTTCTTAGAGTTTTGGGTAAATCCACACTCAGTGATAAAAATAAATGTTAATTGGACTAGAATTTAAGTTTGAGAGTGCATGGTTTTTGATATCAATGCAAGAAGCATAAGCTAGTGCAAATTAGGCACTCCTTTCATTCATCTGATGTTAAGGCTGTTTGCCATTGACATACGAAGGATTACGTGCTTGAAATGGGTGCTAAACATTGTAGTAACTAAATAATTACTTTGGCAAAGGGGAATTAATCTGTTGCAATCAATATGCAAGCACATTTCAATTATAAATACCTGATACACCTCACACTTTTTTCTTTCTAGAATGATCTGCTTCAGCTTTTCCAGCCATTTGGAGTCATATCCAAGCTTGTAATGCTCCGTGCAAAAAATCAGGTATTTATTTCTTGAGCATGTCAATGGAAGAATCATTCTAATTATCTACAGTCAAACCGAAGGTGTCATATGCTTATTTTATGTGGCATTATGCACAGGCTCTTCTCCAAATGCAAGATATTCCCTCTGCAATCAGTGCTTTGCAATTCTACGCAAATGTTCAGCCAACCATAAGGTGTATAATGAGCCTGTATTGAGGATATTTCACTTTCTATTTAGAACTGTGTCACCCTGGTTCCTTGAATAAGATGAGTCATGCACCCGTTTGCTTTATGTTTTCACTCCATCAAATATAATCTAGAATCTTTTCGTTCTGCTCCAGAGGGAGGAATGTGTATGTCCAGTTCTCATCTCATCAAGAACTAACAACAATGGAGCAAAATTCTCAAGGACGGGGAGATGAGGTAGGTATTCTGCAGCCTGAATTTTTCTAAACAACATGAGCTAGATCGTCGGTGTTTATTATCTAGGATTTAGATGACACCATCTATTTGTGATATGTACGCTTACTGTTCCAGTAGTCTATGATGGAACTTGACTTGTCTTTGATTTGTGTTGCTCCCCATCATGTGTTGCTTTAAGGTTTTGTTTGGAGGTCTTGGTAAGGGGTTGGATAATACCAAATTAAAACTTTACTTCTCTTTTAGCATGATTTAGGCAATCCATCTATACCTAGAAACCAGCCGGAGCAGGATTTTCAAACTCTCTATTATTATCCCTCACTAAAGGGTATTCTTATATAGAATTAAATTAATTTTCCAGATCGTGCATTAATTCATTTTGTACCAAGTGAGAGATATCCTAAAGCTTATTCCATGTTTGTATCTATCATGCATGAAACAATGTATAGCCTAATATCCATTTGCTGTCCGATTCTTTAAGACAGCATTGTGCCAATCAAGCCTCTATCAAGGCTAGTCCGATGAATTTAGTCTATGATTTCTCAAACCCAAGTTAGGTACCATTTGTTAGTTTGTTTGCAAAGTGCAAACATAATTTTAACAGCCGAACATAGTTTTTGACTGTTAAATGGGGTTCGGTTAATTTTTTTTGAGAATGTTGTATTGAATGTGAGGCAAAATCAGGAAGGTTAGAATATAAAAAAGGCTATTAGATCTAGGGTAAGGGTAGCACCTATTGAAAATGAGATGTGGGAAAATTGGTTAAGATGGTTTGGGCATGTATATTGTAGAGATATTTATCCGGGATGGTGTCGTATTGTAAATGTTCATGTGTGAGATACTGAGTTTGAGGAAGACAAAAGAGGGCATGATGGAAGTTATTAAAAAAAGATCTGGCATCTATAGTCTACATTATTAATTGAGAGCCTAGGTTTTTATTGGAATAATTAATGTTGCGATGGAAAATTCATGTAGTAGATTTTTATCAATTTATCTTATGGATCAGCCTTAATTACCCCAACATGGTTTGGGATAAATGCTATGATGATGATGATGGAATATGGTTCACATTAGATTACCAAACACCTATTCCAGCATAAATGCGTTCTGCTCACAATTTTTTTTAGCACCTCACTTTTACTCACTGCAATTCTAATCATTCTCTTTCGCGTTTTGGTGTATGAAAATTGACTTCTTTGTTAGTATGAAAATTGACTTCTTCTCACTGAAAGAGGAACAAGATGATTGGATGTTCTCTTTCAGTGAAAGAGGAATGCCTGGGATGTCGATTCCCTTGGTGTAATTTTCAATGTATTGGAATCCGATGACAAAAGATTCCTCTTACACATGCGCAATTTACCATATGTATTTTGTTTGATTCATGCTGTTGTAGTTTTAAGGTGTGAAAAGTATTTGCTACTCTGTATTTAATAGAAAACCCGTGTGACGTTTCTGTAAATTTTTCACGGTTAGGAAAACTGAAAGTAGAAATGATGCATTTATAACAATGCTGAGATTGTTCTATTTGTGACATCAATGTTATAAGTTCAACCCCACATATGTAGCCTTTATGCAATGACGGGGTAAGGCTACATACATTCGACACTCCTCAGAATATGCTCTGATGGGGAGCTTTTGCAGTAGTCTGCCCTATTAGTACAAAACATGTTTGAGGAGAAAATTTTATTGTTTTCTGTAACTTCGACTGGTTATTTTTAATGGCCGTAGATTTGGTGTATTAAGTTCCATTATCTTGTTTTTCTCTTTTGGAAGGAAAAAGTGTTTGTTGCATCCATGAATTTTATTAGATTGTGGATTGTCCTGTATGATTTTATTACTTCAATGTTGGTGTATTACAAGCTCTTCTTATAAATAAATAATTGAGTAATGTTAGTTTCCGAGGTTGTTATATCTTAATTTTCTCATGCTTTCTTATTGTATTCTGGATGCTTCTATATGTGCTGTGTAGTTAATGATTTTGATAACTAGTTCCTCTTCTCTATCTATACTTTCTATATGCTCTCTTCTCTCTATCTATACTTCTCTATTCATTCTCCTCTCTCTTCTGTCTCAATGTTGGTTTGCTGGACACTCTCTGGATGCAAAGCCGAACCGAATTCTCTTAGTTACAGTCCATCACATCCTATATCCTATTACGGTGGAAGTGCTGCATCAAGTTTTCTCTCCGTATGGGTTTGTGGAGAAGATTGTCACCTTTCAGAAGTCGGCTGGTCAGCTCCTTCAAAATCTTTCTTTCCTTTCTATGTATTTGTTACATATAAGTTCCCGCTTCGGCTGTTGAATATGGTTGGATGGATTTGGAAATTGTTCTTAGGAGCAAGTTGCTTTTAAATCTACTAATCTTTGTTCTCTCATGATCATTGTGAATCGCTTTATGGCTGTTAGTTCTTTGTATTCTCTACTTTTCAAATCTGCTGTCTGAGTGCTTTTCTGGATTATCTTATGCCATGTAATTATTGTTAGATTCATAGTGTGAGTTGTGTTAAAAGTTTTTTCTTCTCCAAACTGTATAGGGTTTCAAGCTCTTATCCAGTATGAAGTACGCCAGAGTGCTATTTCAGCTAGAACTTCTCTCCAGGTAATGTTCTATCTTTTCTTCCAGGGTTGGGTATCTGAAAAAATTCTAATGCTTAGCTATTTTGTCAATAGGGACGCAATATCTATGATGGTTGCTGTCAGCTGGACATCCAATTCTCCAAGTAAGCTTGAGATATTCAGGAAATCTAGTTGTCTTTTCTTTTTATGTGGTGCATCTGTGTCTATTGGTTCTCATGCTACTGTTTTATTACTCAATGTTGGAATCCACAGCCTTGATGAGTTACAAGTAAACTACAATAATGACCGGTCAAGGTGCGTTGGCAGCGTCGTGGTTTCTGTGTTTAATCTATAATTTTTCTCTTTAATATTATCATTCACTGTTAGTTGATTCATATGTATATATTTCCCTCCTTGTTTTCCATTATATAGGGATTTCACAAACCCCAATTTGCCATCTGAACAGAAAGGCAGATCCTCTCATGTATGTCTCATTTCTGTTACTTCTCCTTAATTGACATGTCTGATAAGTGCTTTGTGGTCACTTACATAGTTACATTATTGAATTTGAATTTGCATTTGCTATTTTTTTTCCGTTGAACACTTGCCCTGTTTTTGTTGCAGCAGCCTGGTTACAGCGATGCAGGAGGTATGTACCCAGCCAATGGGGCCACAGCAGGTGCTTAATATGGCGGTTGCATATTATTTTCTTGCTTTGTTCATTATTTGTACGCATTTCTTATATATAGCTGACTTATGTTTTCGTTTTTCTGTGTTTCAGCTGCATTTTCTCAGGTGCGTATCACTTGGCATTGGTAGTATACTAGTATTAATGAGATGATTTCTGAAATTGGTGCTATTACTTTTCATCTGTTTGTTGGAATGTAAAGGATCTCTAGGGGTTGACTTGGTCTTCTCTACTTATCTCTTTCTTTTAATATGAATGTTTATTTCTTCTAACATGAGTACTTGTTTCTTTTCTTTTGTTTTTCTTGAGCAACAAAAGTTTGAACCTGGTAATGTGGATGTTACTGATATTATCATTACATCAAGGTGTAATCCTTATGTTGTCTTACTTATGGCATCGTATGTGACGAAGTGCAGAAGCTTGATAAACTGAAATCGTTCACAACAATAACAGGATCTTGAAATCCATCAAGAAACAATTGAGAGAACTCAAAGATTTTATTGAATAATAATTGGAGTCCTACAATGGTCTTTGAAATACTTATTTATAGCTAAAACAGAAACCCTAATTGAACTAGAATTGGAAATTCTAAATAAACTATAAAACTTAATTAGAAACATGTCGAAATAATAATTAATCCCACAGGACTTCTAAACAGTTACGAGAACTTGTCTTGATGAACCTCAACTGGGAAAGCCTTGCTTGACCTTTAGTTCTCAGAAAATAGTTCTCGAGAACATATTATAATAAAGAAACGGATCCCTTAATCAAAAGATATGCCCAATCAAAGTTGATACCTGCACTAATTGTATTTCCTATTCTTTTCGGGAACAGTCCAATTTGAACATAAACTCATCAGCAACTTGTTCTACGTCACTAATTGTATTTCCTATTCTTTTCGGGAACAGTCCAATTTGAACATAAACTCATCAGCGACCTGTTCTACGTCAATATGTTATTTTATACATTATAATGTTTTAGAATTATGAAAAATTCCTCTAGTGCACAAAAAAGTTTCCAAGTTCTGAAATATCATTACACTATTGAATTGTATATGAAAATGAGATTAAAAATCTATGTACTGTACTATTATGTACACTAAAATATTTTATGTTACAGTACCAAGTACTAGGTCAATGATGTTCATTGTGTTTCATGTTCTTGAAACTTTTACTTGTCAATGGCATGACGAATACTTTTCAAAATATAAATCAATCAATAGAAGTAGCAATAAAAAACATTGGAATAGGCTGAGATTTGGAGTGGGGGATAACATACCTTGTTGAAAGGACATATGAGGACACCTGTCAAATCCTATTGTTTCTACCATATTTTGCCACAAGATCTTTCTAACCTTAATGTCTCAGCAATCTTGATGTTTTTTTTCTTCTAGTTTTCTAACTAGTTTCTAAGTCATGATATTTGAATTATTTGACAAAACCTAGATGGCGAACGCTGCTGCAATAGCAACTGCTTTTGTAGGAGGTTTGCCCCCTGGAATAAGTGGCAACAATGATAGGTGTACTCTTCTGGTATCCAATCTCAATTCTGATGTGAGTACTCCTGTCGATTTTTGAAATGATTCAGTGTACTCTTTGCTTTGTACTTAATCTAGTCATTTGGATTTCAGAGAATAGATGAGGACCAACTCTTTAATCTGTTTTCTCTGTATGGAAACATTGTGAGAATAAAACTTCTTCGAAACAAACCAGACCATGCTCTTGTTCAGCTGGGTGATGGCTTCCAGGCTGAATTAGCCGTACACTTTCTGAAGGTTTGTTTGATCTCGACATCTGAAATTGATTCTGTTTCTGAAGGTGCCAAAACATCATTGAGTAAAAGGATTCTTTTTAATTAATAACCTTTTCTGATCCATTTAAATTGCTTATGATTTTTGTCACTGACTTGTTATATAGTATATGTTCCAATTATTATTGTAAGTTTATTTATCTATTTATGGTAATGGTCCTGTTAGTTGCACAACTTTCTGCGTGCTTATTTTATAAAACTGCTAAACGAAGTTGCCTTCCTTTATACACTAGTTATTCAGTAAATATAAATATATATATATATATATATATATATATATATATATATATATTGCCAATAAACTTTGCAAGATCATCATTGTCACATCATTATCAAAGGACAAAGGATTTTCCCAAGCAGTTTGGGTTGGCCATATAAATCCATTACAGTCAGTGAGGATGATCTTCAAATTTGCATTTCTAACATTTTGTATTTGAAACATGATATCCTTATTTGCATTTTCTTATTTACATGAAATGCAAATTCTAGCAAAGTTAGACTCCCTGGATCTTTCATCAGTTGGTTCAAATTTTTCCATGTCAATTGATCAGTCAAAATCACGTGTATGTCGATCTGTATGGTTTCTTGCTATATTGATTACTTCTCAATGATGATTGTGTGAGGTCTATTATATCTTTTTGTGTTCATTGATATTCACCTTCAATTCTCTTAAAAGTTCTTGGAATGATTTTCTATTACGTTATTTATATGTTATATTCCCTCTGACTTGTTGGCTGATGTTTTATCTCCAATTATGACTGTTATTGACATATTCCATGAAAATGCTCGACTTCTAACAGTGGTTGAGTAAATATTTTCTTTTTTGAAGTGAATACAATATAAGAGAAGCTTTTGATGTGAGATGCAGGGAGCCATTCTGTTTGGGAAGCGTTTGGAGGTCAATTTCTCTAAACATCCAAACATAACTCAAGGCGCCGACACCCATGAGTACATGAACTCAAATCTCAATCGTTTCAACCGGAATGCTGCAAAAAACTACAAGTATTGCTGCTCTCCAACAAGAATGATCCACCTTTCAACTCTGCCTCAGGATATCACTGAAGAGGAGATTGTGAGCCACTTGGAGGAACATGGAACCATCACCAACGCAAAGGTCTTTGAGATGAAGGGAAAGAAGCAAGCACTTGTTCAGTTTGAAACCGAGGAGCAAGCCACTGAGGCGCTTGTTTGTAAACATGCTAGCTCACTTGGAGGGTCAATAATCCGAATTTCTTTCTCTCAGTTACAGGAAATAAAAGAGAACTCGTAGGAGAAAGGTAACAAGATTATGAAACTGAGGGACATATTAGGGTTGAGAATTTATAATTGCGAGGGATGTTTATTTCACCCCACCTTCTGCACTTGTAATTATGGTTTGATTGCTTTCAACTATAACTTATGGTGTTTGATTCTCTTTGGGTCATCTTTCTTCTACCTCTGAATGGTATTATGACAATTATTTAGGTTGATAGACTATTTTTATTCTCTTTTTCTGCAAATATGCTGGCTGTTTGTAAAGTAGAACGAGAGTGGGTTGTCTCCTTTTCAAGGGGAACTCCTTTGTACCATTGTTGTATAACTCTTGTAATTTATGCTGAGCCATTCTGTTGTTCATATTCATGCTTGAATTTTTCTTTCCCAAAGCCAAGAATCAGCTGCACTGGATGTCTCTCTCTCTCTCTCTCTCTCTCTCTCTGTGTCTTGATCCATAAAAATTGAGCAAGAGGTCATTTTCTCGCAATAAACGGAAGATGCAGTGGAGGGATCCATTGATGCCGCTATGTATCAAGAATACATTTATGGAAGCTATTGGTAGGAATTCTGGAGGTGAGATTGTTTTTGCTGTAGTGGAAACAGAGAACAGAATGGATCCAACTCTTGCGAAGGTTCTAGGGATCCAGCTCCTCGTACCTCTGAGGCTCAGATTGCATATATGCTAGTTACTAGTTACTGATGCAATCACGCACCAATCCAAGCCATTTATTTCTTATCAGAACCAACACAATCCAACACTCCTGGTCCATTTCTTCAAGTACCATCACCAACTGTAACTCGATTACTTTTATTAATGGATTCTACTCTGACACGAATATCTGCTCCGTTTGCACTCAAACCCATTTTTTCATTGGCCAAAGAAACCCGTTTTTTCTCTGGTACTCCCCTCTCCCCGTTTCCTCTTTACAGAAAACCCTCCAGTTTCAAGCTCGAAAGCAGCGGCAGAGAGAACAGTGACGTTTTCGATGAGTCGGCTTTTGAGGCTCAGAGGCTAAGTCTTGACGCAAAGGCTCGAGATATGATGGCGGAGTCTTCTAGGCGAGAGATTGAATCCGGAACGGACGATGACCCGAAAGCTTGGAAATGGATAATCCGAAAAAGAATTTGGGATATGATGGAAGCCCGCAACATAGCTCAGAATCCACGACCGGTTCACCATCGGATCCCCAACTTCGTTGGCGCCTCCGCCGCAGCCGAACGTGTATGAAAAACATTTTCCTCTTGTCGTTGTGTATTTCTTTCATATGGAGAGTTTTTCGTCACACAGTCGTTGAATTGGGTTATGGTCTTTCTGGTAGTTGGGTGATTTGGAGGTCTTTCGGGTGGCGGGTTGCGTGAAGGTTAACCCGGATTCGCCGCAAAAACAAGTCAGGTTTCTCACTCTCTCCGGTTAGTTCTATACTTGTTATAACAAATTGTTGATTTTACTTGCCTAGTAGATATTAAGCTCTGTGTTCACCAGACAATATGGAACCAGGCATGTGTGAGAACTGAGAACTCAGCAGTAAGGAGTGGCTTTCTGTTACCGACAGTTTCATACTTATTTTATTAATGGGTTAATAGTACTGCTACTGGTATGCATCTGTGTCGGTTTCATTTTCTTATCTTGCTGATCAGTGAGTGGGAAAGAGAATGAACTTAATTTCTTGTTCTTTTAGTGGTGGTGAGTTAAATGTATGACCGATACTTGATATAATCAAACCTGTAAAATCATATCTTCCATTCAAAATAGTAAAATGGTTTCGGACTTGCATGCTAAATCAGTATCCCACAATTACAGCAATGGTTATTTTCTTAATGGAGTGTATACACATGCATATATGTACATGTATAAATCCTCTGTTCCCCGTCCCTTACCTCTATTAGAACTTCCAAAACAATTGGAGATAAAATTTCTTGCCATTTGTCCTCCCCCTCCAAATTGCTAGTAATAGATTTAACCAAAGTAGAAAACCATGACTATTGATTTTGCTTAGTGAGCAATAAACTTCAGATAATTTTCGTACTTTATTTCCATTGACCTACTCATATTCAATCCAAAACCAGGTGCGAACCAAGGGTCTGTTTCGTTTGCGGATACTACCTTGATTAAGTAGAATAGTATAAGAGAGAATTAAGTGGAGTGGAGTAGAGTATAGTAGAGTAATTAAATGAAACTCTATCTTGATTGGATGAAGTAAGAGTTAATTCCAGTATAAATTATTAATTTTGTTTGGATAGGAGGTAAAGTGAGGTAGAGTAAAGTAGATTAAAGAATTTAAATATTTAGAATGACTTATCCGCTACTCTACTCTCCTAACATTCCAAATTAAGGGGTTACAATTATCATTTAATGAGAGTATAATATGGGATAATTTATCCCTTACACTATCCTCCTAAGCCTTTTTCATTTAAAACTAAGTAAGGTATACAACGACTACTCTACTTAACCCTCCCTATTTAACTTTCCAATACCTTAATCCAAGCAAGCCCATAATTTTTTTTTTCGGAGGATGAAATCAGTTTTCGTTTTCTCAAAACAGGTACCGTTATCCTCTAAATTGTAGGCTTCTGATTTTTTATTTTCTACTTTTTTTTGACTTATTGGAGAATGGGTTTTGAGAAATGTCTTTATGAAAGTAGACCAAGCACATGTTTTTGACTTGTCAGACACCCATTTTCAAACACAAGCTGTCCCTAATGTTTGCTTTTTTGTTCTTTAAATGAAGTACTCGGTTACTGTATTAAATCTGAGACGGCAATCTCTGTGCAGGTGGAAAGAAGTTGTTAACTCCTCAGCCTCGTTTGAGGACAGGGTTTTTCTCAGTACTTGAATCCTGCACTTTACCTCTGGGTACCATCAATGAGGCATGCACATCTGTAGGGGTTGCCAAGTATGGAAAACCGATTGGACTGGATGAAAAGATAAAGGTGGATCTGATTGTAATTGGTTCAGTTGCTGTTGATCCAAATACAGGAGCACGACTGGGCAAGGGAGAGGTAATTACAAGTTATATTTCATCGCAGATAAAAACTTACATTAGTCCTTTCAATTGAGCTATAAGTCTACAACCATTCGGCAAGATGGAGTATTTGAAAATTTGCATGCATGAACATGTCTGAAGTAGTTCTTTGAGAATGTGTTGAAAGTTCTAGAACTTCAGATGTATGGAAGTTATTGAGCAAAGTACAGATATCAAAATGTCTCAGAAAGTTGAGATTTGCAGAATAAAGATGAAGGAATACCATTTATCAATATTTTGTTTTATGCAATTTAAGCTCATGGAAACAATGAGCAATCTTATGAATGAAGGTTTTTTTAGTATAGAAGGTAACGAGAGTTGGACCTTATTGACAGGGATAATAGCTGTTAAAATATGGATTTTAGGTTCTGTGTGTCTTCTAGTGAATGTATACCTGACTTATTCATGGTGTTTTTAATTGGTGTGGCAATAGTACCAAATTTTTACTTCCTACTTATTTATAATTTTATACCTAATTTTTCATTGACTTTAAAATTCATCATCTATCACTAGTAAATTAGTAATATCTATCTCCACCTTTTTAATAAAATTTTGTTTCCAATTGCTGTATTCTGTCCTGAAGCAGCCACTTCTCAAAATTATTAATTAACTGCCTTTGAATTGAGTATGGCTTGTCCTTTCTGTTTCTGTCAGCACATGGCAATATGGTTTGACTTCTCACCATCTTATGGATAACATTGTTATTTGTTTAATCCTTTTAGCATACAACATCTGCTTAAGATTTTGGTACTCTATTACAGTAATTTTTATAGAATTTATCCTTCGATACCAAATTTAGTGACTAAATCACACTAAACACCCTCCCTTTTAGAATCAAATCAAACATATCCTCCCTATTTCAATTTGGTCAACAACACAGCCTAGGTTTTCCAAATAGATTGATCACTCTTCTGGCTTCTGCTTCTGTCTCTTCCTCTTCCTAGGTGAAGTCTAACTGGACTTTTCTTCAATCCTGCTCAAAGATAATCTCACGTGCAAACCATGTCTGTGCTTCTGTGTTTTCAATGATGGGTCCATACCCATCGGTGTCCAAAAGAAGAGTCTCTATCAACTAAGTCTCCACCCCGCATGCACCCTCCAACCTCCATTGGTACAGTGCAAGTCAAGTCTCAACCTACAAATCTTGGACGATCACTGTCCAAGATTTGTATTCAAAGATTTACATTTAACATATGTTTATCTTGTTTGTTTTTATATCTCTATATAAAGAGATGAGGCAGAAAAGAGATATGTGTGTATACTAGAAGTTACAGAAAGAATTGTGCGAGAAAGTTGGTGCAAACATAGGCGCTAGAGAGAGTGTGAGCTGAGTGTGAATGTCGTGTAACCTCCTCCCTGTATTATCTCTTAATAGTTGAGTGTCTCTCTCTCCTATGGACGTAGGTCGTTAGTGACCGAATCACTTATATCATTGTGTTCTTTGTTTTTCGGTTTCGTTTTGTGTTTCATTGATCCAGTATCCTTAACAAAATGATATCAAAGTTTGGTTATACGTTCCCGGATAGAAACAAAGCAGGATTTCTCTCGGATTTGATTTTCCAGTTCAACGAAATTGAGGTTTGAACACATCAACGTGTTTATCATCGTCATCCAAGTCTGGTCGTTCAAGAACCTCCGCCAACGAAGCACCCACACATCGCGCGTGTGTTGACGAAACCATCACCTGCCGCTGGATGTTGAAGATGATACCACGTTGGAAGCAACTCTGCCACGTCATCTAATGGCGTCAGTTGACCATCAGTCTACAGTCAAGTCCGGTTCAAATTGCTGCAACTTTAACCAGCCGGTTTGGTGTTTTTCTGGTTCAACCGTTTTTTGAGGTTTTCAACCCTTCCAGACACAACCATGCGGTCAGTTTTGAGCGATTCCACTCTAGTAATTCCGGCTTACTTGATTTTACCTAAAATTGAAATTTTTCCATAGAAGATTCTACATCAGAGTCATCAGGAATCATGATAAAGTTGACACTAAGAAATTATGCATTGTGGAAACCTGGGATGAATGATTTCTTGAATTGTATAGATTTGAC
Source organism: Euonymus europaeus (assembly GCA_963580455.1). Lineage (NCBI taxonomy): Eukaryota > Viridiplantae > Streptophyta > Magnoliopsida > Celastrales > Celastraceae > Euonymus > Euonymus europaeus. The sequence goes on along the minus strand of OY756961.1, from coordinate 7,202,522 downwards.
GGATCCCTTGAAAATGAAAGTAAGAAATCAAATGATGTAAAGGATGCCAAGTGAACAAAGAAGAACAAGAAGATGATCAATCGGATTCAAAATTAGATCAACACCGTGTTTTTCACCATGTTGCACATGAGACAAGTGTGTATAATCTCCGGAAGAAGCTGGAGAATATGTATTAAGCCAAGACTGCTCAAAACAAAACCCTCTTTGGTTAGACACCTTGTTAACTTGAAATTGAAGAATGGCACTTCCGTAGTTGAGCACACTAATGAATTCTAGAACTTGGTGAATCAGCTCGTAGCTATCAAGTTTGTTTTTAATTACAAAGAACAATCCTTACTATTTCTCAGTTCCTTACCAACCAATTGGGAGACACCGGTGGTCTCTCTCAGTAACTCAACACCCAGTGGCAAACTTACTATTAGAATTGTCTCAGATGCATTATTCAAAGAGGAGACTCGAAGAAGAAAGGAATTGGGCATAAACCAATCTCATGCCCTTTTACCAAAAACAAAGGATGGTCTTAGGGAAAAGACAGGAGTAAGAGCCGAGGAAGGAATCAGAAACGTGGAAAGTCTAGTGACGGTAGAAGACAGTAGAAAGAGAAATACAAGTGTTATCATTGTGAGATTGAGAGCCAAATCAAAAAAGAATTGCTAAAATTTACAACGAGAGCAAGGTCAAACCAACACCGAGTCATAGAATGAATGTGGTGAAACTCAGATCGTTATTTCGAAGGATGTGTGTACACGTAGCAAGCCATAATCTTGAGTGGGTGATCGACATTGCTGTATCTCACCACGTCACTCCTCAAAGTGATTTCTTCACTTCGTACTAAACCAGTGATTTTGGTACGGTGAAGATGGACAACAATAGTTTTGCAAAGATCGTGACAACTGGTGATGTGCATATCAAGACTAATCTTGGATGCGCTATGATGTTGAAGGATGTCCGACACGTCCCTGACCTCCGATTCAATCCCATTTCTGTGAATGTCCTTGATAAACAGGGTTATCACAGCTATTTCAACAATGGTACTTGAAATTTGACAGAAGAAGCTATGACTTACGCAAGATGACATATTTGTGGCACGTTGTACAGAACGCATGACAAAATATGTACAAAAAACATCAATGCTATTGAAGAAGAAACTTCCCCTAATCTTTAGCATAATAGACTCAAACACATGAGAGTAAAAGAGTTCTCCACTCTGGCAAAGAAGACGAGTCATCAGAGTGTCTAAAGACATTCCGTTGAACCTTGTGTGATTATTGCTTATTGAAGAAACAACATAGAGTCCCGTTCAATACCTCTTCCAAGAGAAGATCAGTGTTGTTGAGTTTGGTATATTCTAATGTTTGTGGTCCCATAGAAAAAGAATCATTGAGAGGTAACATATATTTCTTGACATTTATTGATGATGCTTCATGGAAGGTGATGCTTGACGAAAGGTGTGGGTATATTTTCTCCGAAGTAAGGATCATATGTTTGAGAATTTTAATATTTTCAATGTCATGGGAGAAAGGGAGAACAAACATATTGTGTTGAACTCGATATTCTACATGAGAAGACTCTTCCACATACCCCACAACATAATGGTGTAAATGAATTGAACCATTATGCAATGAGCAAGGTGTATGCTCAATATGGCTAAGCTGCCAAAACCATTATGGGGTAAAACAGTTCGTGTTGCCTATTACCTGATAAAAAGGTTACCGTCAGCTGTGCTGAATTTTGAAATTTTGGAGACGGTGTGGTTTGGTAGAAAAATTTCTTATTCTCATTTGAGAGTTTTTAGGTGCAAAGTTTTTGCACATGTATCCAAGGATCATAGATTTTTCTTTAGTTTGCAAACTAAGTGCTTTTTCCAGGGAACTTCAAAACCTTCTGGCTGCACCATGTAAATTTCTTCTTTCAAATTACCATAACGAAAAGCTATTTTCACATCCATTTGTTAAAGTTTCGAATTCATTTTGCTACTAACCCAAGTATGACTGGATTGATGTCGTCTTTACCACCGATGAGAAAATCTTGTCAAAGTCAATTTTTTTCTTCTATTGAAATCCTTTGACTACCAATCAAGCTTTGTACTTCACAAGCCTTTTGTTGCCATGTTTCTTCAGCTTGAAAACTTATTTGTTCCGTAGTGCTTTTTTCTCTTTAGGAAGTTTTACCAACTCGTAAATCTGGTTTATTTTTGTAAGGAATTCATCTCTTCTTGCATGACATGAATCCATTCACTGCTTTCAGTATGACTGTGAGCTTCTTGAAAACTCTCTAACTCCCTCTTATTAGTGAGTAAAATATAGTATGAATACATCTTCTTGAAGGAATCAGAGTATGGCCCTTTTGAGATCTTTCTGGCTGTGGTACATCTACTAGATGACGTTGTGCTGGTTCTGCAACTTTTTCTGGAGGGAGTTGTGGCTCCCCTTGCTTAACACCTGTTTCTACTTATTCTAAACCTTTCTCCTACAAATCATCATTATCTAGGATAGTGTTTCCAACACTGGGAATAGTAGACTTGGTGGATTTGTTCAAGTCATCAAATACTTCATTTTCATGGAGCACTACATCCCTGCTTCTGATAATCTTCGCAGCTGGATCCCATAGTGTGTAATCAAATTCTTTATTTCCATAATCAATGAAAATGCAATAAATGGATCTACTGCCGAGTTTCTGTCTCTGCTTCTTAGATATATATGCAAAAGCTTTGCACCCAAATCTTCTCAAGTGAGAGTAAGAAGAAAAAAAAATGTCAGGCCATACCTCGTCTGAAATTTCAAAATTCAGTAGTGCTGACAGTGATCTGCTTATCAGGTGACAGACAACACGAAATGCTTCACCCCAGAATATATTTGGCAGTTTAGCCATACTTAGCATACACATTGCTCGTTCCATAATGGTTCAATTCATCTTCTCTACTACACAATTATGTTGTGGGGTATGCGGATCCGTCTTCTCATGCCAAATATCTTGTTCAGAAGAGTATGCTTCAAATTCTTTGGATGATTAGAGGCACTTCAGCTTCTCTCCGGTCTCTCTTTCCATCGTGGGATTGAAAATCTTGAAATTCTCAAGCACCTGATCCTTGGTTGGAAGAAAATATACCCACACTCGGCAAGAAATTTTTGTTACCTCCCAATGATTCTTCTTCTGTGGGACCACAAACATCTGAGTGTACCAAACTCAATAACTTTGATCTTCTCCTAGAAGCGGCATTCAACGAGACTCTGTGTTGTTTCCCGAATAAGCAATGATCACAAGGGTTCATCGGAATATCTCTGGACACTGTGAGGAGTGCCTTCTTTGCCGGGGTGGATAACCTTTTTCTCCCATGTTTGGGTCTCTTGTGCCAAAGATTTGGAGAAGTTTATTCTTCAACAATATTGATGCTTTTCGAACATATTTTGGCATACGTTATGTACAGCGTGCTACAAATATGTCCTCTGGCGTAAGTCGTAGTTATTTTGTCAACTTCCAAGTACCGTTGTCAAAATGGTTGTGATAGCCCTGTTTATTAGGGGCATTCACAGAAATGAGATTGAACCGGAGGTGAGGGACGTGTCAGATGTCCTTTTACATCATAGTGCACCCAAGATTAGTCTTGATATGCACATCACCAATTTCCATGATCTTTGCAAAACTATTGTTGCTCATCTTCATTGTACCAAAATCACCGGTTTTGTACGAAGTGAAGAAATCACTTTGAGAAGTGGCGCGGTGACATGCAGCAGTGTCGACCACCCATTCAAGATCGTGGCTTATTACGTGTACACACATCTCTTTACCGCAAGAAAATAGTGCTACATCCTTCAAAATGGCGACCAGAGTGTCACCACATTCATTCTTTAACTCAGTGCTGTTTTGACCTTGCTCTCGTTGTAACTTTCGACAATTCTTTTTGATATGGCTCTCAATGTCACAATGGTAACACTTGTACTTGCATTCTACTATCTCCTACCGTCACTTGACTTTTCACATTCTTGGTTCCTTTCTCGACTCTTACTCCTACTTCTTCCTTGAGACCATCATTTACTTTTAGTAAAATGGCATGAGACTGGTCTTTGCCCAACCTCGATTTCATTGAATTGGAAAATCGGACCCGATAGTAATCTTGCTTTGTTTCTGTCCAGGATGACTTTCAGAAACTTGTAACCAAGCTCCGATACCCCTTTGTTGAGGATATTGGATCAATGAACACGAATGCCTCTGTGTCAACAAGATTGATATTTTCCTTTCGAGGATAGTGTAGATATGTTTACTCTTATGCACGGAAATATTTGCACACTTTTGGTACTTAGGCGCTAGTAAAAGATACTTTGGCATTCCACATGCCGGTGGTTCTCTTCCACTTAGAATTATCTTTTATTGAGACCCTCATGTGGGGAGATGATTTGGTTGCTAATTTTTATGAATCCAACTTCTCTAATTTAAAGAACTATTTGGAAGCATTGACTTCTTGGCTTCTTGGGGATTAACAGAATTGAGGGGAAGAGATGAAACTGGCCATGGTGAAGAAGGTTTTGTATTGCTTTCTTCTTATTCAGTGTTCTCAGCTTCAAAGACTCCTTTTTCTATATTTGTGATCTCCTTCGGTTTGCATTTTTTTAAATTTGGGTTTGTGCTGCTTGTAGAGTGAGAGAGAAACTGGTGAAGCTTCTATTGATAATACCAACAAAAATATCAGTTATTGTTCTTGAAAAACAATTGTAGAGATGTTCGTGAAGGGTGAAGTTTTAATAATTCTGTTGACATCATTAGTATTGGGGAAGACCGGATAATTGGGTGTACTAGACTATATCGTTTGCTTCCTTCTAGTTGACAAGGTTGTCTTTAAACAACACATTTTTGAAGTAGGAGAAGCATATTTTCCATTGGAATTAAAAGAGGAAGAGACAGAAGTGTGGGATCTGTTTATTTTGGAAATGCAATGGGGTCTCTTTGCTAAATTGGAATGAGATGGGGTCTTTTGATTTTAGCTCAAGGGAGTGGGTGTTAGTGCAATTTTGCTTATTTAATCGTTAGTAGAATTACATCCGCAGGATTGTAAATCTTTGCAGTCATTGTATTTAGCATTTTCTCTGTTTATAAAAAAGGTTCTGACTGCAGGGATTTGCAGAACTTGAATATGGGATGCTGCGGTATATGGGAGCAGTGGATGACTCAACACCAGTTGTTACCTCTGGTAAGTATGTGTTCAACCCCGCTATTTTCGTGCGTCTATATTTTAATTGCATTATTAGTAGATTCTTTATGGATTATGGGTATTTGAGGTTTGCAGATTAATTTGATTCCTTCTTCCCCTTTTCCTCCAAATAAATTGACATAGGCATGCCGAAGTATTAAACCTTGGATTTTGAGGAATGAAAATGTTTTTTTTCTTTCCACAAAAACAGTTGTCAACCTCAACTGTAAGGAATGTGGCTTCTTTTGTAGTTTACTTTTTCAATGAGACCAGCTTGTGAAGCTTTCTCTAAGGGGCCTAAATGTTATAATGGCATAAGTATTGTTATAATTATAGACTAATACATTGGTCAATATAAATGAGTTCTATCTTTCTATTTAGTGCAAACTTGTTGACTCTCTCACTTGATTTAATGCTTCATGTCTATCTCGAGTACCTTTAACATACGGTTCAGACTTCACGTGTACCATTCATTCTGAAATATCGGAAGGGTAATTTTCTGATAGCAAAAGGCTATCATAGGATGGGTATTTCCTTTTTCACATGCATTGCAAAATGTGTGTGGCTAGTGAGAGGCCCACTATGTCCTTTTTCATGTCTGCTTGTATTTTATCAAATCATTATGCCAATTGGTTGCCAACTTAGTTATTTTGATTTAGTTTGTTTAGTTATGAACTTACTATTTTCTTTCTCTTATAGTTGTATTAACTTTGATTATTAAAACTGCTCTTGCAGTCCATGACTGTCAATTGGTTGATGATATTCCAGTCGAGAAACTGCTGATCCATGATGTTACTGCAGACATCATTTGCACTCCTACCCAGGTCATATTCACCAACACAAGAATCCCTAAGCCGAAAGGTTCGCAAAATTATTGTTAGTTTCTACTATTGTTTCCTTTCTTTGGTGGGTTATTGTAGAGTTTCACACCCACATGAATTTGACAACTATTTGTGGCGGTATGAAATTAAAGATAATAACTTTCAATTGGAGTTCATCTACCATGTGGTCGACTTAAAATGATAAAACGCAAAGAAGTGAAGAAACTGGGGTTGCTTTCTTTGAGTTCGTGGCATTGAGAAAGTAATCGGCTTATGAATATTTGTTTTCCTAGTTGAAGAGATGTTACATTGTACCTTTATGTACTTGTAGGTATCTACTGGGACAAATTGTCTCCAGAGAAGCTGGGACAAATTCGAATACTTAGAGAGCTGAAGAGCAGAATAGAGCGTGAGACTGGGCATAAACTTCCTTCCGGTCCATCTGAGAAGTTACCTCCCACGGCACGACGTAGACGCTGAAATCAGTCGAGTCATGCCTGTGAATTCATTTGTAGATTAGGTATATATATAAATGTATCTAGTTTAGATTGGATTGCATCAGAGCCATGAAGTGTCTTTAATTTTGGAGCGGTATGCATAAGTAATGAGAATAGGGAGATTTGGTGTGATAATGAAGTACTACATTCTATGATGCCCATTATTACCAAGAGTGCAACCGTCTTTTTTGAAGTATTTTGATAAATTCATTTCATTTTAATCCAAAACGTTATAGGCAATAGCAGATTCGAAATCCGAATTCATTGGGGGCATTATTAGACTAGCAGGTTCTGGAGGCTCTTTTTTTTTAGTTATTTATATGACACGAAAGTAATTACTAGCAATTGTTTTAAATATATTAAATATTTATCACAATTGTTTTCTTTTGAGTTTTTATATTCTGAAAAAGTTCTATTACAACATCATTGGTACTAGCTTTAAGTAACTTTTTTTTTCTATGAAACATATAAGACAATTATTTTAAAAATTGATCACTTATTTGAGTGTGCAAATTCGTTTTGACAATGTTCATTCTTGAAAAGCATCTTTCAACACTTCTCATTACTATAGACAAAATTAAAACTAACTTCAAAAGTTGATACAACAAAGGAAAATAAGGATGTTTCTTTCTTTGCACTCGCAGTTTAGAAAGATCACTAAGCCTCTTTGATTGACTAAATCGATTATCTATTCGTACATCTATGATGTATGTATCTGGTTGATCCTCAAGAGTTATGCATTCAATAAGAGAGAATTCATCTCGATAAAACTGAGTCAACCTTATCACTTTATTGAATCAAAATCACCAAAAGCATCACTTGGATTCAAGCAAGCAATATAAAGAAGAAATTCAGAATTGACTTCATTGAATCAATCACTAAGCTCCAAAAATTGTTCATCGAGAATCATATAAAAGCATTCCACAAGATAATGATATGCATTAATAATGTTGCTTTTACTTCAAGGATGACATGGATCAATACTTTCCCTCCATAGCTAAAAAGTCAATGTTGTGCTCATTAAAAAACACTAATTTTACGTAGGAAAGATGTCCACCCATGAACCTTAAAGTTTTTAAAAATAATGTAATTCATATATATGATGTGTAAATTGTCTATTCAAGCTGAAATTTTATTATATTATGGTAGTAGAATATATATTTGTTATTTTTTGTATTTTTATTAAAATTATGTTGGGTACTCAAACCCGTTAAAGTTTAGTAGTTAGGATCCTAAGGTTTAACGCTTGGGACATTTAGGATTTTAGTAGCGAATCCGAGTATTTTAGATTACAACATGAAAATCCGATACATAAGCCCGTTAGGGTTTAGCAAATTCGTTCCTCTTGGGTTTTATAACACTTATTGTTTAGGTTACAATATGAAAATCCGATACACGAGCCCTTTAGGATTTAGCGAATTCGTTCCCCTTAGGGTTTAACACTTATTGTTTAGGTTACTGTATGAAAATCGATATACGATGTCATATCAATACTTATAAATAAACACTGGAATCTAAGTAATTCACATATTAGTGCAAAAAAATGTAATTAAAAATGACTGAATAAAATCTATCGATGATGGATCTTATTGGATAGATCTTTACTTGTTGATTCTGGATACATAATTTTTTTTCGATATCTAATATGTATTTTAAGAGATAAAGTGTTTTAAAATTTTATTTAAGAAAAAAAATGTGCTCTGAGTTTTCAAATAATATATTTTATTTTTTAAATTTTAAATTTTTCATGTCATACACTTACAAAGCATGCCATGTATATTTGGGTTAATGTTGGGCTACAAAAACTTGAGCTATTTAGCACCACCCTTTGTGCAAATTGATTTAAGGAAGAAAAAAAATGCGAACCCCTCAAATAATTTTTTTTTAATACCAAGTTGAAATTAATTACAAATAATGTAGCTGCCAGTAGGGGCGGAGGGAGGAAGGGGATTGCACTGGGCTGTAGCCCAATGCAAGTTTTAAAAAAAATATATACATATAGTTATATTTATCAAATGTTTTCTTTTGCAATTTTAAAAACATATGAGTGTATATGTTCTTATCTCTCTTGGTTAAAATGAATACAATTTTTATTTTTATTCTTGTCTAGACAATGACCAAATCTAGGATGCTAAGAAATTTGAATTTATAAAACTTTTTGAATTTTATATATACACACACATACATATACACATAATTGAATTTTCATACATATGTACGTACTTTCTTTATTTCTTTGTAGTGAAATGGAAGTGTTCATGCATGTGGACGATATATTATTGCAATTGAATTGCATAGATAATATCATTTTAAGGTGTACTGTTATAAATAATCCTAAAAAAAATTCGCCCACCAAACTTTTCAACAGATCAAAACATAGTACTTGTTTGGTAAAGAGTATTTGTGATAGACTCACTCCGTTTGGATCAAAGTATTTTTATAGAGTATAAGCTCTCGTAAAACGTAAAAGCAGAGAGTGTCTAGAGTATGGATGACAGAGTATAAGCTGGTGTATAAGCTGTGAAATTAAGCTGTAGAATAAGCTGTGAAATAAGCTTATTGATGTTTGGTAGAGTGTATGTCTTAGTATAAGCTGTCAAAATTACACTTAGGGGCATTTATACTCCTTAATTAATTAAACAGAGAATATGTATCATTTTAATTGAGGCGACTGAAGGGTTTTGTTAACAATAATTTCCTTTAAAATAAGTGGTTCGTTCATTAGCTAATGAATCACTCTTTCACTCTACTAGTTACTCTACTCATGCTGTGTTTGGTCATATATATTTTGTCCCTTACAAGTTGTAAGCAAAACAAAATTAAACTCAAGCCTTTTTTTTCTTTTCTTCTTGTCAGTTTGTTTCTTTTTGTCAATTCGCCCTTATCTTCGTTTGCATCGTCTGCTTCGAGGATCAAATCACGGCCACAAATGTCTATGCCATCAATAACTCCATATTAAGATCAACAAGGTGCATGTACGATCCATCGAGAAGTGATCTTTCTTCTCGCAAAGGTTCCTTCGGGTGTTAGTGATGAGGGTGGTAAACCTGTACCAAGAAACCCACACAAATCTTGTTGGTCCGTATGAAGGATGCCAAGAAAAGTTGATCCAGGCCCAATATCTAGTGCGCCCAAGTGGGCCTACTTCATTATTATCTTGGCATTTTGGTTGCTTTGGAAAATCTTGTGAACAAGTCTATTTTTCCTCTACTTGTCTGATGTGGAAGGTTGAATTTCAAATGAAACTTCTGCAGTAGACGTTGAAGAAGACAATCTTGACCTACTGTTCACTTTTCTTGGCATCCTTCTTACGGATCAAAAAGTCTGTTGATTCTATGAATAGCCAGACAAAGATGCTCTTCAAGACTTGTATTAAACAACACAAAGACTTGGAATGAAGAACTCAACAGAGTTTCACAAGTTTATCAAAAATATCACAAAAATCCCCTTTCCCCAAGGAAGCGTTACACATATGTATCAAAACAAACACAAACCCTAATACCTGAATTTACTAAACTATCCCTAGAATACTCAAAACTAACAATAACACAAGATAATAATGAAGTAGGCCCACTTGGGCACACTAGATATTAGGCTGCATCAAAAGTGAACCAAATAGATAACAAGACACCAAGTCTGTTGATTCTGCGAATACCAAGACAAAGATGTTCTTTAATACTTGTATTAAACAACAAAAAGACTTGGAATGAAGAACTCAACAGAGTTTCCCAAGTTTATTAAAATATCCAAAATTCCCCCTTCCCCAAGGAGGCGTTACACATATGTATCAAAACAAACACAAACTCTAATACTTGAATTTACTAAACTATCCCTAGAAGTCCAAAACACAGCTCCCCTTAGTAGAACATTAATGCGTCTCACACTTGAGCCTTGACACATGAAAATTAGTCATATATCTCTCACCTATTAAGTTCACCCTTAAATATGGACTTTTTGGCTAAGGAAATTTGTTGAATAACTTATGTATATTGCAAAAATTTGTAGTTTCTTCAATGAAATGCATGCGAAAGCAGAACAAAAATGAGTGGCATCATTTACTCATAACTTTAATGTCTGGATCCCACTTAATTCCATGTCCAACATTGAGATAGAATTTCCAAAACATACTTTTTATCAATTGCAGACCAATATAAACTCCATCAAACACAACACTGGCAGGGTGAGTGTCCTGAATCTCTCTACCCATTTGTGCCACTAAAGACCAAGGCTGTAGAAATAGTGTTACATGTTTCTTTTATTGGATCCTTCACATGGATTAGATCATCCAAAGCTGAAGATTGTACATCCCTGGCAACAATAAGGTATGTCGTTCTTGACCAAGGCTTCTTCATACCAAACTCTTTAGAGAAATCTTGAAGAGAAAGTCCACCCATTCCTTCCAAGTAACCTTCTGCAACCTCGTCATTAACATCTAAATCACAAATTGAGAAATCCTCGGAATCATCATTTCCAAAAAATTTGATAGCCTCTTTCAAGTCAAAAGTATTTGACTGTGCATCATCAAATACAAAACTTGTAGGCTTCAAAGTGGATCGAGAAATTTCAGGACAACAATACCCGTTTTTTGCGGCCATAAAAATTTTTCTTCACTTGCGCTCTCCTTATCATAAACCGGATCCATGGTAGAATCGAAAAAGGAAAAAAATCATAGTTTTCTTCAACAAATAGAGCACCATGGAAGTCTAGAATAGCGAACTAAAATTCCTTCTTTGGGTCCTCCGTCATCACGTCTACTAGGCGTCCTCCACCATCACGTCTACTGGACGTCCTCCTCTCAGCAGCATGGCAGGGATCATATTCCTTCCAATACCAACTGATGCGGGGTGATAAACTTGCAGCACAATAATACCAACAAACCCACACAAATCTTGTTGATCCGTATGATGGATGCCAAGAAAAGTGAACCAAATAGATAAAAAAACACTAAGTCTGTTGATTCTGCAAACCCAGACAAAGATGCTCTTCAATACTTGTATTAAACAACACGAAGACATGGAATGAAGAAATCAACAGAGTATCACAAGTTTATCAAAATATTCAAAAATCCCCCTTCCCAAGGAGGCGTTACACATATGTATCAAAACAAACACAAACCCTAATACTTGAATTTACTAAACTATTCCTAGAAGATCCAAAACTAACAATAATACAACAAGACAAGATAATAATGAATTAGGCCCACTTAGGCTCACTAGATATTGGGCCTACATCAGTTAGTCATCACGAATTTTGTTCTTGGTTGTTCGATGATCTATTGTTTGGCCCGTGCCCTTTGATTGGGTCTGGATTGGGCTAGAGTTCTTCTGAGTGCTAGCTATCCTTATAATTGGGTATGGATTGGGCTGGCATATGTACTTTTTTTTCATTGTTCTTCAAAGCTCTTTGCTTCATGCACGCCTTTGTTTTGATATCCTCCTCCTTGCTGCGTTGTTGTCTTTATATTATGCACACATTTCTTGTGGTTTAGGTTTGTGAGATGTCTCATCATTCATTTTCATTAAACTAATTAATGTGAGATTTGAGAACAATATTGTTTTTTTTCATAGTCTTGAGAAGGTGGTCGGAGACGGAGGTATTATTATAGGTGAAAATTTTGTCGAGTTACGACAATGTAGGATATTTAGGCCGTTGAGAATAACTTCAACTCTATTCATCTTAACAAATAATGCGGAAACAAAAAAATTTCTAACAATCACACGGAATACACCATTTTAATGGGGTTCGGCAAACTATTTACTCCTTGAGCTAAAACAATAAAAGTTTCACTAATATGAATGATGCTTATACAAAATTCCAATGAGAAAAATTATTTATGCCAATAACTATCCAAAATCTCACTTGGAATAACAAATAATTGTCATAGACTCTTCTCAACCAAAGCCTATTTATACTATGCTAGGAGTTTCAGCTGATTGAAGCCCTAAAACCCTAAATAAATCCTATTTAACGTAAATTCCAATAGAGGCACATTGGTGCCAAACAAATCAAAGAACTTCAAACCAACAATACGAACACAAAAAACGAGAGAACTGAAACCAAATATCAAATATCAAAGTTACCTCTTCAATAACGTGAAGTTGCCTTCACCACAATCGTCTCATTCTTTAGGGATGAAAATTGATCACATCTAAGACCTAATTAAAGTTTTCATTGAAGATGTAATAACCAATAAATCCCAAGATGTAATTATAGCGAGAAAATTAAATTCTCGGTTAGAAATATTCATTCTCAAAAATCCTTAATTTTATTCATCAATGGAAACAACTTCGATCTCAAATCATGTATAACATGTAACACGGGCTCAAGTGTGATCTATCCATATTTATAGCCACTTTTGTGCATTAATTTTATATGTTCTCGTCTATTTTAGGATGAAATTAGCATGCTTTCTATATGATTTTTTGGTGTTTTTTAAATTTCAAGTGAAATATGCGCAAGAATATATGATTTTGAAGACCTAGCAGATACAAAACCACTCTAGCACTAGTGAGCGCTCCAGCAGCCCAAAAGACTAAATTTGCACCAGAGTGCTACTTTTTGTAGCACGCTCCAATACCAGAGAGCGCTTGAGCAGAATTTCCATAGCGGGAATTAAAGCTACGAGTCTTCCAGCGTGTTTTTGGCTAAAAATAGAAATAATAGCTAACCTAAACGGTATATATTGATAACCTAAAGGGTTTTTGGAGGAGAGGGAAGGATGGCTATAAGTTTCGGAGAAGGAAATTGCGAATCAAGCTTTCTTCAAGCGTGAGATCTTCCAAGAAAATCACCAAACATCCACCCAATTCAGGGGTTCTTCTTCTTCTAATATAGTTCATGATTCTTACTAGTTTATGCTTTTTGTTCTTGAACATGAATTGTAACTAAACTCTTTTTATTGGGATTTTGATGTTATAACCTATCTTGAAGATTACGAGTTAATGATTATTGGTATGCAAATTCAGTTTATTGGTTCTTGTCTATAATCTATGTGCTTATAAGTTTGTTCTATGTTTGAATGTTTGATCACCACATGAGTATGCATATGAACTAACCTAGCTAAGAGTAAGGAACGACCAGAATTCATATGTCTTAGTGGACTTGAGATTGAGAAAATTAATTATCAAAGTTGAGACCACGGATTAGATGAATAATTGGTTGGCATAGTTCTTTAGAATTAAATGGGTCATTAGCCTGTGTTAACAACTGCGACCGAACATAATTAACCATTGATAGTGATACGTGCTGGCACTGCAACGAACGAACCAACATATTTGGGAAAAGAATCAACCTTTGAACTGGAATTGAAGTTATATGATTGATAATTGTACGTTACTCGTAGTCTAATTGTGCTATGAAATCATTATCCCAGTATTCTCTTTCGTTATTTGAAATCCAGGATTGTCAAGGTTTATTGTAATTGTTGACTAAGCTACTTGGTTGACCATTACTTGTCCTTATGGGATTCGACCTCGTTGTTGCATTCGTTATACTAATATATTTGATTTGTGCACTTGCGAGATTTAATACATCAAAGTGCTGACTTCAATTTTCCAGGTTTGGTATTCTCCTCCTCGAGCAAATCTATAATGTGATGTTGAGTTTGTTATTGCCAAGTCCAAAGCAATCTTTGCAAAGGGAAAGAAAATACTACAAGCCGATGATTATCAGTGGATCAATTGAATAGTTCGGATGCTGGAGGAGAAATATCGTTTGTTTGGACGTAGCAGGCAGAAATATAGCCAATTTTGGCACAAACCTTTTACACCATGTATAATGTTGTCACAAGCGACAAGAATAATGGGTTTGCGATGATTAGAGGGCCTTCGGTGTGTCTGTTTATCTTATCTTCTACGGAAGGTGCTATATATGGAATACTACATCTCACACATGATTACTGGCATGGCATAGAAGGTAGTCACTGGTAACTACATCTCATTAAAGTGTGTAAGACCATAGTTGGCAAACAAACCATCAGTGATCCAAGAAAGGCAATATATGTCCGGCCTCCAAGAGTTTACAATTTTACATAAGGTGTTTACTCTCGTGCACAACGCTCCCACATAATATTTAGAGATGATGTTTTCAAAATGTGACACTTACATAAAACCTCTGCAATAACACTAGACCACATATCCTAAAATTAAAGAAAAATGGCACACTATCCTTAAATTGTCAAACTACAAATACACAGACTATGGACAGCTTTTAGTATAAAATAAAAGCAGCTACAATTTTCAAAAAGAAAACATCTGCAGTACAAGATCAAACTAAAATTTGAAGAAATTTTGTCTCCTACGTCTGACAACGGTTGATTTTCTTTCAATTGCCACTTCCTTCCAAATCGGGAAGATAAACATCTTCTGTAACTGCTTATATTGCCCGTCGATGCATGACTAAATCAATCATCTATACACAAATGCCCTCATTGTGGTAAATCCTTTGGAGAAACGTGGCTTCGATATTCAGTAACTGTAGCATTGGCAATGAGATCAGGGGCAATTTCCCAGCTCCCGCTTCTATGTCCCCAACTTGAATGCCGAGTTTCTGAACGTATAGTGGGAGCTCTATGGTCAGAGCCAAGAGTTGAGTCCACTTCTGAGTTATTATGGGCAGGCCCATTGCTCCCTCTGCTGCGTACATCCTCATCAATCTCTTCAATATTATGACGCTGAGAGATTTTCAATAGATCTTCACCGATGTCAAGATCATCTTCAACCTTTGAGCGCGGGTCTGTCCTCGAATCTTCTGCTTTTGTTTCACGTGTAATGGGCAAAGTAGGCCTTGAAACTTCCTCTTGAACAAAAGCCGTGAAGTTATTCTTTGAGGGCTTTATCTTTGTGCAAAATACTTCAAGAAAATTATTCACACAACCCAGATTGTAAACATTAATCTTGTTGTCAACTCTGTGCCGGAAATTTTCATAGGTTGTCTGCCACAAAGTGATATAATTTTAGCTAATAAAACAAAGTCGTGGAAAGGAACCTATAATTATAGGTCCCTCCCAAAGGTCAGTTTGACGTTTTAGTAGATTTTCAGAGGTTTTTCCCCACACTACGGTTGCTTACGGCAATCAAAAATACTTCAAGGCACGCAGTACAAATTATTAACATTCGTGAAAAGAACTAGTTCTTAAGCCACCAGAATTCTAATGCAAAAACAAGCATTAACAAGAAAACTCTGATAGCCAAGGACTTGCTGAGTAAGTCCGTGGTCCTAAACAGATTTCAAGAAGCTCATTCAAATTCAGGGCTACTAAAAATGCTGTTACACTGCCATAACATCTGATTTTATAGGCAAACAAATTTGAGAGAGGGAGAGATGAACTGACCTGGTTGGTACCTATAAGGTACAAATGAAAGCCAGTAAGTCCACCCACAAACCACAGGGAAATGAAAGAATAGGCCATTAGTACAACAGATGCCGGAGATTCTTTCATTGCCTTCCAGACAGTGCCACGTTTATCATCCATCAAAACATTAATGTACAAGGCTGACATGGAAAACACATAGATGCAAAGAAGAGTTGCTGACGAAACGAACAAAAAGAAGTAGCGATAGTTGCGCTGCACATAAAAAGAGAGAAGTATAGTTTGTCGCATGACACTCTTTATTGGTGAAAACAAACACCTAGCCAGAATAATTCAACTGGAAAATGCAACATGCAGACCAACATTTGCAGTAAATTGAATGTTCAATAGCATACCAGTCCTATACACTGGCCCACCCAAGGGCAATGATGATCAAATCGTTCCACGCAATTGTTGCAGATGGAGCAATGAGAACAACGAGGAGGGCGATAAAGCATGCACGTATCACAATATTTAACCCGTACAGGAATTCCATTAACCATAACTTCCTTTGTTCGAGGAAACTGAAGACTGGGTGTTTGTCTTCCCCCAATCTCAACTGATGCTGCAGAGTTGTACCGAAACTCTTCCTCTGGTGGATGTAAATTACGAGGAATGATTCCCGGGTCCCGAGCTGATGTGAGTAGTAGAAGAGCTAAAACCTATCAAATGCAACCAACTATTTTTTACTTCTTTACGGACAGCTAAGCATCAAATCTAAACTACTGCAAAAGAAATCAGACAAAAATTTCTTGGTCATTTAATAAGTTTGCAGGAGTAGAAAATGCTTTAGGGCAGTGAAAAGGGATTGGGTCTTTTCAAAACTTCTATAAGCAAAACACCAAAGCCCCATTGGAAGGCTCAAAATATTTGAAACATAATTTACCTGGTTAGCGAACCACTAAATTTTGCACTCTAATTCCTATTGTGGAAATTTAATTTCCTAAACCCTTAAGAGTTTATGGTCCCATATAACTCAAAAAATTCAAGCTATGGCGTCCTATAATGGACAGCTAGTAGATGCCTTAGACCACCAAGGCACCAACCACATGTCAGCTACTGACACGTTGGTACCAAGATTGCACTCTGCAGGACACTTCCTAAATTATGATCAGTAATATACATTCAGCAGAAGTAGATTGTACCAGCAAGAAGTAGCTTGGAATGCATTATGGTACCAATCGCAGCACAAACCTCAACTCAAACCTCTATACGCAACCGTTTAAACTTTAAAGCATGTTTCATTTGTAACATCTGATGAAGTGATGAACCCATTTGAAAATTTTCTTATCATTTGAATCATGTGGACCAATGATAGAGTTGCAAGGGTGCAACCTAGAGGTCACATGTTCAATTCCTAGAAACAACTCTCCACATATTGTGTGGGGTAAGGCCTACGTACATCTTACATGTCCCCAACCCCACCCATTGTAGAAGCCTTGTGCATGAGTGTTTTTACCATTTGAACCATCAAATAACAGGCAAACATGAGGGATAGTGGTAGAGTAACAGGGATGCAACATAAAAAACACATGTACAATTCATGAAAAACAATCTCTCTATTATATGAGAATAAGATCTGCATACATTTTACCTGTCTCCGACCTTGCCAGAATCCAAGAGTCTTGTATTTGGACCACCAAATAATATACAAATGTTCCCAGAACAAGACAACTGAAAATTTTTGGACCTAGACCAGAAAATTTTGCATTCTTATTTCTGTGGTGGAAATTTACATTCTTAAAAGCTTCAAATTGCAGTTTATGGTACCAGATAACCATACACAATTTAACCATTAATTCCTATAATGGTCAGCCTGTAGAAGGCTAGAAGTCTAGAACCAACAACCACATGCAACAGAACTGGTACTCAAAATTTTTGCTCTTTGAGCACTGTAATCCAGAAGATGGAACCAAAAATAAGTCTATTCGCATGCATTGTTGTCACAATTGCATCACAAAACATAATTTTATCTTGGATTGCTTCATACTAACAAGAGTATTTGATACCAATTTGAAAAAGAACACTTTCAGAGCACAGAATCTTATTCAGGAATTCTTATCGAGAAATTAACAGTAAACTACTAATCCAGGGATTAGGAAGACTTACAAAAACAGTAAACACAATCACAGCCAACAGGATTGCATATCCTGCATTATACGGTGAAAATTCATGGCGAAGATGCCTCGCAACGAATAAACAAAAGATTATAACCGGAGCAATGATCAGCAATAAGGTGACAAGCAATGACCTAGCATCTGGCCCAAACACCAACCTCCCGCCAAGAATGAACTTCTGCGGAAGATGGAAAAGAATATTTAGATAAAGACCCAGACAAACAGCTTTAAAAAAGACATGTTAAGGGAAACAGAGAGATCTAAAGGCCCGATGATCAAACATTATATTTCTTATGAGGTAAAATATTGCATACTGCAATGCAGCCATGCAGGAAACTTAGAAAGCATCATACTCCTGCTCGTAATATTTGACGTAAAACCCCACATTCACAATATCAACCTAATGTTAAATTGGTGTCATCGCAATCTAAGATCCATGCAAACTTCTCATTAATTTTTATTGGCTAAAAGGGTCTCCCGAAAGATAAGTTCATTGTTGTTCACCAGATATAGCATCGATCACTAGGATAAGCTCTAATATCATCAAATGCAAAGTAAAATGAATAATTTTTGCTTTATAGATAATTATATGTAATGGCTTGCAACACATTGGAGCCTTAATAAACTTCTATAGCAATCAAAAAACAAGCAATGAAGCATGAAAACATCATAACAGAAACAATATGGTAAAGGATGCCAATGAGGTTGTCAGGCCATATGCCAAGAACACAGCATCCTACGTCATTTACATCTCACAAGGCACCACTGTCTTTCACACTTATTTCTTAATGCTCTCTATGTAACTTTCAAGTTTCGATCACAGCTGCAAGAAGTAAAGAATGATCTGATCATTGATTAGAAAGACCCAGAGACACTATAGAAATATGGAATGGCATACAAATCTTAGAGACTTTATCATAATCGGATCTGTTCGCATACTTCTCATCAAATAAACCACAGTTTATCACCTCACTAGTAGCAATCCTCACTCCGCAACGTGGTATGCAGTTAAAAAGAAATTTTCTCTTCAACCATTACAGAAACAATATCCATTCATGTATGTCTATCAGTCTATGTCTTTCCATAAACTCTAGCAGCTTTCATCACCAATTACCTACTACAGAAACACTAACCTTGAGATCTATTCACCAAAATTGCTACTCTATGTTGTTGATATCAAAAACCTTGGGCAGGAGGAAGGAAGGACAAGCCAAAAACATCAAGATTAGCTTATACCTTTATTAAAACCCACGAAAGGCAACCTAAAAATAAGAGTAATTCCATATAGCTACGTGACAACAAAAAAAGCCCCAAATATAATGCAGTCAGCAGTATCCACTAATTCATAGCCTCCTCATCTCCCCTAATAGTCATAGACATAGACTAAGGTTTGCTTAGTTTGCAAAAAACATTTGATCATTCATGTACCAATATATGATAAAATAATAAGGAAACTAAAAAAAGTGTGACAACTGTAGGACTAAGTTTCTTGATACCTATACAGTCTTCATACACAACAACAGAAACAATTAATTTATGAAGCTTCATTTTCTACCTTTTTCCCCTCCCTTCTTATTAACTGAGCACATACTACTATAAGCAAATAACAAACAAAAGTCCCCACCAAAAAGGTAAACCTACTTCATACCAAATTCAATCTGCATCAAAATCCATAAAAAAATTTCCCACAAAAAAATATTAAACCGCACTCATATTTGAATCAAACTATCAAAGTACATTAAACTTCCCCAAAAACATTTAAAAGTCTTACATTACTTCCTTTCCACACTTCGTAGATGCGCTTTGTCATGGTTGAATCTGCACACACTCAAGCCACTATGCAGGCACAAAATCATAGATTTGGAACTTGTGGTTGTTCATCTTTCATGCATTCATTCCCCCATGCACCCTAACCAACGTATAAAATTCAATAAAATCACGCCCAATCTGTCGTTAATTTCAAGGGAAATTAAGAGTTTAAAGACTGGGTTTTTGGAGATCTCAGAGCAAATCACAAGTTGTTTGGAAATTTACAGAGTGTGTGATTATTGTGTCATTTTATGAAATGTTCTTGTTTATGAAGGAAAATTTTTGCTACAAGCAAAATTGAAAACTTAAAATCCAGAGACTCTTTCCATCTCGACACATTTTCTTATTCCCCATTAACTTAGAGCCTTACTAAATCAACATTTTTAAATCATAGTTTAACATGCTTCCCACGACCCACCTGTTGATAACATTACCTATTGCAAAAAACACATCTAGAAGGTGATCGATCATAGTAAGGCACTAAGGCGTATATTTTGTAGTGATTTCACTACAAAAGGTTCCTGGATTATAGTAAAGCTTATATTTTGTTGCTAAGAAATTACTGAAGAATAATATAACAAAAATGGAATATGGTGACCAATTTAACTGACAAGAGACAATGGCAAGTGCTGTCACCAAAAGTAAATTTTCTGTAACAATACTCCTTTCTTGTCACTAATTACATGCTAACATTGTTTTTTATTAACTAAACTTCTCACTGGTCAATATTAATTGACAACTTTACATTGTTATCAGTGAAGCTTGTCACAAAACAGTAAAATGTGAATTGGGCAGTATTATTGTTTATTGGTAAGAGACTAAGAGTATATTTTTTACTGAGAGACGACATTTTTCAACTGTGACTAAATACTTTAATATGAGACTCCAAAATCTAGGCAAATTGTTTACTAGTAACCAAAAAAAAAAAGAATAATTATTTGTTTTGAAACTTGAAAGAGGTTGTGCATAAATCAAAAATAAAAATAAAAACTATTTTTTTTTGCTCACTTAAACTTCAAAGAACGAAGGTTAAGGAGTATTGGAAGCATTGCAAAAGAGAAAATTTTCTCACATCGTCACATTATGGTTAAGCTATTGCTGATCTCAGCTAAGTTTTAGGAAAGACTGAGGTTAAAGGCAGGTTTAAAAAGAAATTTGGATTTTTTCTTTAGTAAGAAGTAAAATATAATTTTTGCTAATCTTTTCCTGAAGATAAAAGCCCCTCAAAGTTCCTCTAATACAGCAGAATGAATTATTTGGTCCAACAGCAAATCCTGCAAGAAATCATACTCAGATCAGAAGTATATATTTGGCCCTTTTCAATACATCTTCTATGCCTCCTCTAGTAGTCCCCGACGCCATCCACTCTTAAATGTCTCAGTAGAAAGATATATTGGGCTATTCACTACTAAGTACGAAGTTTCAATAAATTTTTTAACAACTATACGAACAATAGAATCAGTATAAACTATACATAACAGAACTGAGATGACAACAGGTTTAAGGTAGAAAAAGGAAAAACTGAAGTCATTTCTTAAGACTTCAAAAGAAAAAGGTATTTTTCCTTTCCACCTTATTGTTTCATTGGTAAATCTGAACAAATTTAAGCAGGCAATCCAATACAATATGACAAGAGAATCAATGAAAACTACAGAGAAAAATGCCCCTGATCCTACTAAAAATTGGCTTTTTCCAATTTGCTCATTGTTTCAGATAACAATGTATTTCAATTAATAAAACACCATTGTTCCATATGCTGTCTCTATTTACCGATAACATGGCACCCATTTATTTGCATAAGCCTCATTCATTGTTTCAAAAGGCAAGCACAAGGCTGCAAGAAACTAGGGGATAGAAACAAAATTTCTAAATACTAATATAGAGTCCATGTTTATCTAAATTCAAAAAAAAGGCTTAAAAGGCATAAAAAATTTCACCAGCTCCTCCCATGTCTCATAATATTGGCATAATAAGAAGATATCACAAGCTAGTTCCAGTCTATGCACTGTGATGTCCATATAAAACAATTAATATTCAAATGATTTCAAACATCAGGTGAAAAGTAAAAAACTTCTACTGGTCTAATTAGTATAGTTACCTAGTATCAACGAGTTGTAGAAGATACAAAAATGTCTAGATTAACTTGAGCTTTATTTTCAGAAACAGCAAGGACCAAAAATCAAGAGAAACAACTTAGTGACGTATCAAGGTTTTGGAAGTCAAATCCCAGCACCAAATTCACTCATAGAAAGAATAAAAAAAATGCCCACCACCTGCATATCAAAAATGAGTTTCGAAGTGTCTAATTCAGTTCACAATTGAATTGCTCAGTGTTCATATAGTGACCCTAATCACAATTAAAGGTTCGTCAATTTCACAACCAAACAAATAGAAAAGCCAAAGGTCAAAACGAGTAAAATAGCAAACGGAGAAACAAAGAAAGCTTGTGTCTGCTAGACACAAGACTGCGGATTCTCTCTGTCTGCTATGTATTCATACCCAATCCGTAAATCGTCGGTTATTCAATTCCTTATTGCCCTTATCAACATTGAAAACGCCGCAAGTTAAGCATTAGAGTAATGGAGACAAGCTTCCGAATACTGAAGATCGAACCTGGTGCAGAACCCAGACCGGTATGACCTAGCGACCGTGAGTTGTGCGCAGAGAGAGCGAGACGAGAAGGTAGGTGAAAGTGAATTCTTTATTATTATTATTTTGCCACTTATTTCCACAATTTTTGTTTTTTATTTTAATAATACAAACGGCACCGTTTATGTGTTCAAATGAGAATATTTTGGTCAGGCGGGAACTCAAAATACGGAAGCAGTACAAAACGAGATCCTCGTTACTTGCTTTTCTTTTTCTATTTTTTAAGGCGCGAAATTACTCGAAACCCCCTATACTTTAGCTAATATTAACTTTACACGCCTTTTGCTGCAAAATATAAAACTTCAAGTCCTTGAATATTTGGAAATTCTCACATAAGTATGCTCGCAACTTTTAAACTTTATGGGCTTTTAATCTCCGCGGTTCAATCTGACTAACGATTGTGATTATTAGTCTTTAAAAAATTTAAAATCCCCACCCGACTTGCAGAATATCATATCGAATCTTCTTCCAAGGCTAAAGACCTAACCCAAATTATATCACCTTCCTTACGCAATTCTGACTCAACTTGTTCTTCTTCCTCGTGCAAATCGATTTGGGAGAGACACAACCCAAATCAAACCTTCTTCCTCGCTCAGTTCTTCCTCAATGTTGTTCTTCTTTCTCGGTATAGCCGATTTGGGTGATACCCAACCCAAATCTAGACCCCCTTCTTCCTCACACAGTGCTGAATGAGGTATATAAATGAAATCTTTTATCATTATTTTTGATCAGACGGCCACGAGATGGGCCCATTGGTGACCAACTTGTGATGTTGTTTGCCTACTAATGTCATCTTACATTTGTTTATCAATATTATTACTGTCTTCGGGTTACCCATCTTGAATGAATTCATTGAGTACAACAGTACGCAAATTTTTTACCCATCTCCAGTGAGTCTTCAAGCGAAGAAGGTATGATTTGGGGTTGAAGAAGTTGGCCTCATTTGAGGCGGGTGGATTCATGATTTTTAATGGCCCTTAATCTCAGTCGTTGGTAAGATCCAATGACTGAAAAAAGAAGTCTGTAAAATTCATAACTCACAGGCGTAATTATAGGAGCAAACCTCCTTGTATATATGTCTAGGTAGTGTTAAATAAACTCCCTATCCATACCCCTACCCACACCCCCAACTAACCTATCACATAACTCACATCACAGTCCTTGGTTTTCCTTATTCCATATTTTGGAGTTGTATTCACCTGCATATTGATTTTGTTTATAAAATATTGCATTTTGGTAATCAAATATTATATACTTTTTCACCTTTAATAATTAGAAAGTGAAATGATTTATTTATGATCATCGGATAATTTTGACCAGATCTGACATGTTCACTACTATTGCAACTCCCCAGGTTCATTTTTTTGTGACAAAAAATATACTTAATCCACTAGTTAAGGAAAGAAACTTGAAGCCCCTATTTTTAAGTTTTCCATGCTTCTCCTTAGAATTGAACTCATTAAAAATACAATTTAGCAGTAGACGCTTCTTTTCACTTTTACCCAGCATCAAAATAGGTTGATTTGATTGCATCTATACTCTGCCAGAGAATATATTCCGTTTCATACACTATTTTTGGACCATTTTTGGCTATAAATTTGCAACTAACCATACAATCCTTTCAGCATCACATAGTCCTATAGATCTTTGTCCTCTCCTCACTCACATGAACCATATATTCTATTTTCACTTGCCAATTGGTTCAAGTTACCAGGTTAATAAAGATATTTATGATTTATTTTTTAGAAAGTATTTTGAGTAGGGGCGATTAAAGATACGTAGTTATATTCTATTGTTGTCAGGATGACTTTGTCACAAACAAAGTAAAGCAAGGAGGCGATATTGTGGTTGAAACAGAAGAGATCATCGCAACTGACGTTAGAAATGAGTTTGAAAGTGATATGGTATGATGTTCAAATAAATATTCATTAATTTCTAATAACAATTAATGCATTTTCAGGAGTTCAAATCACTGCAATCATTGATCGATTGGATTCAACAAACCGAATGCAATTTGAGATATATCATGGTCATCAGAAGATTAGATATTGGTGGGTTTGGTAAACAATACATAATACTATTCAAATGTAATCGTGGTGGTAACTACCAAAGTAAAAAACTCTCAACAAAGGCAATTGACAATAAAAAAAAATGTTCATTCAAATTGAAAAGAAGAAAAATGAATCAAGACAATGATTGGATGGTCGAGGTGGGGTGTTCAACGCATAACTATGCTTCTACATCATATATGCTAGGACATTCATATCCTAGTCGATTTTTTGAATCTAAAATTGAGCTAATGGTAGACATGTCTGCGCAAAATGCAAAGTCATGAGACATATTGACAGAGTTGAAAAAACAAGATCCGAACAACGTGTCAACCATCAAAACCATATACACCAGACATGTAAGAGCTTATGGAAAGTGAGAGTTTCGATCGATAGGTGTTGTTGTTGATTTAGGAAAGATAAATGACCTAGTGTCCAGTATAACTTGATGGCGGAGTTGAACACATTTTGTGGATAATATGTTAAAATACTTGGCAGTGATGAGAGGGCATACAATGTAATACACTGACTAAACTTCTTTCAAAATGATGTTGAAGTACCATTTGAGTACTAGATGGCAATGTCAGACATGAGACTATTGATTGCATCCGCATACAATATGTTATTATATGTTCTTCATCGAACAAAAAGCTAGACATATTTACCATTTTATACAATCCCTCCCACCACTCTGTCAACACTACGCTATTGTTATAGGACAAGTAAATGATAATAACTAAGTCCAAGTCTATTTGATAGGAGATTTTTCACACCTCGACCCGAGGTGCATGAGTTAAATGACAAAGACAACATGTATTCACGCATGTCACATCACAAATAGTCAAAATTTCAAAAAAATAATAATAATTTTGCAGCATGAACCTAACCTGAAAAGAAAATACACAACAGTTTAATCCAAATACCATCCAAATACAATCAACCCTTAGGGTCCACAGTCATACAGAAATCTCATCATCGTTAGCAATCAACACAAAATAGGCACGAGAGCACCAAAGTCAAGACACACCTCTCCCAGCTATCCAAACATAACCACCATTCACACCATAATCATAAACATAGTACATTAATATACTCAAACACCTAAAGCATACAATTGACACATCATGCATATACATATACATACATAAGCAAAATAACCACAAACAAGTTTAGGCAACCTTTATCACGCGCCCTCATGCTGATCTGTAGCCTGTGTAAAATAACCACAAACAAGTTTAGGCAACCTTTATCACGCGCCCTCATGCTGATCTGTAGCCTGTGTGTTAGACTAACATGTGGAAAAAGTAAACAAAAGGAAAACTAGGGATAAAAATGGTAGAGTACAGGTAAATGAATTCGAGGCCATAAAATAAAAAATGCATAATCGATGCAACAATATGCAATGCAAAGAAATAAATGCACCATATCCAACCAAACCTCCATATCCTTCTTCAATGGCACCCAATTAGGCGAATCAGACTTCCACCTTGCGGCGACAAGTCGATGGAAATCCACCAGCACTATCTCTCTTTATTGCATCCATCCATCCATCCAATATCAAATATCAATACCCAACAATCAAAATACAAATTACTAAAGAGAGACATAGGCACAAATGTAGTTGCAACCACCCATTGTTGGTCTGACAGTGATATTTTAGCCTACCACGCCTGACCTAATGCCAATCTCGAAACATTTACCAGTGACAAAACTGCTACATGAATCATATGGTCTAGGACCATCACAAGACTCCTATCCATCATCTATGCATATGCCCAGATATCATACACCACCTAACATGAGCCCCCGAGTCCATCCACGAAAACCCAATATGCATATAATGCAAGATATTTGAATAAACATGTCATGTTTGCAATATATATATATATACACACAAGCTACTTTTTCAAGAAACAAATATTTTACAAAGGTTTGTGAAAAAAAGATTTTGGTTTTGCACGTATTTTTATTTGATTGTGAACAAGGTATCGTTTTGGATTTGAAACTGTAAATAATATACATATGTGCTTATCAAATATTAAATTCATTACAGTCCTCAAGGCTACTAACTCTAAGAGCAACTAGCTACCAAAGCGAAGCTCCGACTTACAGGTAACAAGGGATCTTAGCTTTATAAAAGAAGAGGAAAGCAAGCAAGCATCGGCTCACAAGTTGATATATTCATGGAAATAGTGTGGCGAATGACTAGTAGGCAAACTCATAGAAAGGGGGAAAGAAATGAGAGAATCACATGCAAGTGTTAGAAATAGAAAACCATACCAACAAGCAACAAGAACTAGATAGAAGAGCAACAAGCTAAAGTTAGGAAGAAATTAGGCTCAAGCTCAATCAAGACACACTGATCAATTGAAAGAGAGTACACACTACACCAGGAACTCCATGCCCAAAAGTATACCTAGTGATCAAAAAGCATATTCGGTTATGGCAGAAGAGACACTATTTTTAAAACTCAAGGAAATTGTAACACTCCGAATAATTATTAAGTTAATACGTCTCATGTAGGTATCTACTTCATTTGAAATGTGATGCGATTATAGTGTGATTAGATGATGAATGTCGAATAGTCAAAATCATGTCGGTAAGCAAATTTTGAGGACGAAATTTTCATAAGGAATGGAGACTGTAACACCCCAACCTGAATTGCAATGGAAATTTCAAAGGATTTAGACTGACACATTTTACAAAGAAAATAAGACAAAATTAGAACTAATTTAGAGGAAAACGAAATAGAGTCAAAGTATTTTTAATAAATTCGTCCAGGAGAATAGAATTTATTAGTGAAAGGAAAGTTCGAATCGGGGTTGAAACGAGTTTGTTATGAATTTTGGAAGTTAAATACGAAAATATAATAATAAATAGGATAATGACAAAACTGTAAATACATAGGGATAATTAGTATAATTAGGTAGTAAGGGCAGGGGCTGAATTGTAAATGACATAGAATGTAAATGAAAATAAGGCATATGAACCGAGGGAACCCTAGGCCAAAAGTTGCTAGAATGGGGAGGGAGGCGACGAAAACCTACCAGAGGCAAACGACGGTTGTTGGCCACGATTTTGGTGTGAAGAGGTCGAGCTCAATGAGGTGAATTCAACGACAATAATTTCAGATCAAACGAAGTAAGATTCAGCCCAAAACGATGAAGGGAAGCTATGGTTGTGCTGCCACATTTTCCTCCAAAATTCGGCCTATTCCGATCACATATTAGGTAAGGGATAATGGAGAAGCGTTCCTTGTGTGCACTTCAATCTATCTGTGCCAACCATAACCCTTAGCAAAGCCTGACGGCGATGACCCGTTACGCAGCTCTAATGAGTTTGTTAGACCCGTGTAGGGGAGAAAGAGGCTGCTCCGGGTTACCCGACTCGGAGGAGTTTAGGCATACTCGGTCTAGGTCTAGTTGACCAGACCCACAAAGTTTGGTCTCTAATTTATTTAATGATTTTATAAATAAATATGAATTAATGGACTGGTATATTATTATGGATTTCAGGACCAGTTCAGTCAATTGAAATATTGAAATTTAGAAAGCGCAAAAGGCTTAATATCCACCTATGTCACAGAATTAAATGTTCGATGATTGTTTAATTTGTTAAATATTTATAAATGTATGTATATGTTTGTGTATATATATTCAATTGTTTATGTTATAACTGTGTTGAATGTGGTGTGTATTGTTATGTACTTGAATTGAACATTGAGATGAGACTGGTGTGATGTTTGTTTCGATGTTCTTAAAGGTGATTCGTTACATATGATATACTGATGCATTAAATATTGTTCATAAGCATGATGTATTGCACTACATGGAAAAGAAATTTAAGTTTAATGAAATGATGTTTTTAATAAACCTGGTATAACTGCTATAGAAAGGGGTGTACTGGAAAATGATTGTTGAGGGGGTTATTGGAAACGAAAAAGAGTATTTTGACTAGAAAGTGTCCTTTGGTAGGACATTCTAATAAAAGGAAATCTCAACCGGTTACACTGTAGAAGTCTACCTAGGTTAAGGGCCAAGTACTAAAAAAGAATTTAAATGGCTGATTGTTTTATAAATACAATGTTCACGTGCATTCATGCATAGATATTACTTGTTGGGCTTTAGCTCATTATGTTCCGTGATACAAGTACTGAATTCTTGATGATAAAGCTGACCTAGCTGTTGATGGCGTGACTGCGGATTCATGAAAAAGATGTTCATGTGATAGATCTAGGTTTTGTTAGTTCATGATAAGAATAATAATTATATTTAAGTTTTGTGGTTATTACTAGTATTTCAAATTATCGTGAATAAGCAAAAGTTCGCAAAACGTGATCAAGAAGTATGTATTTTACGTCATTGTTTTAATTACAGTTGTTAAATGCTCATTGAAATTATGATGATTAATAATTGAGTTATTTAATTAGAGGTACATGATGCTTATTCAATTTTATCTTAACAGTAAATGGGTTTTTCTGCATGTTTCTATATAGAATTAGATGGTGATGATGGATATAGGTATCTAATATAGGTAGCGTTCAGGACTACGAGCCCGAAAATTAGGATTTCGAGGGACGGGGCATTATAGAGCGTTCAAAAAATGTTTTTTAAATAAATATTAATCAAAAGTTAAGCAATAAAAAAATAAAAGCTAAAATAATTAAAAGATTAAGAGGTAAAAACCAAGGTTTTCATAATCGGACCGGTCATCGAACCGGAAAATTATTCGGTTCATGGTTCAATGGTTCAACCGGGGTTCGAACCGGTTTTAATATATTTAATTATTTAATATATATGTAATTATTTATTAAATATTACACATAAAATAACAAAATAAATTCCATACTTCATATTTCATAATCCATCTAAAAAAAATAACATATCATTTTATAAAATTTAACAATAGCAATGCTCAAAATCATTCTTAATCATAAATAGTCAAGTTTTAAAAGTTAAATATAACATAAAAAAGTGAGATCAAAGTATCAAACCAAAAGAGATACAAATTATAAAGTCCAAATATTTCAAAGTTCAAATCATAAGTAGTGCAAAATACAAATTGTTCATAACAATATTAATACAAGAAACATATCCAAATACTCCAAATCATAAATAGTACAAGTTGTTCATAACCATATTAATACAAGAAACACATAACAAAGTCTAAACTCCAAAGTCCAAACCAAAAGATCCAAAAGTAGTACAAGATCAAGCAAAATGCATCTCCAAACTCCAAAGTCCAAATTAGGATCAAGCCTCACCACCACCACCATCATTTATTGTTCCACACTTTCACTCGTAGAACCAATATTAATTCGAACACCATCACCATCATCACCAAATGATGTCAAGTCGATATCCTCATTATCTATATCATCAATGACATTCTCATCTAAATTCAAAGAAAGAATAAGAAATCATAATCTTATAAACAAACCAACAATAAAATAAATGTTAATAACATTTTGTGATCTTATGGTGTTGAGTGTTTGTCTCCATTGTCAAATCTATTATATCATCATAGTCGATAAATGCATTATCCCCCTCATCATCAACAATCCAAAATTCAGTCTCATCAATGCATTCATAATCAATAGGATCATAAGATTTCTTTTTATATTTGTCCCTACAAAGTACAAAGTACAAACATGTATTCAATAACATAGCTATACTCAAAGTCTCAAAGATAAGTTTCAAAGTATTACCTGTTTTTTAAACGTAAATTATATTGCACAAAAACAAGATCATTGAGTCTTTGATGCTCCAATCTATTCCTTCTTTTATTGTGCACCTGTTCAAAGACATTCCAATTTCTCTCACACCCCGAAGATGCTGAAGTTTGTCCAAGAATCCGGATAGCTAGCCTTTGCAAATTAGGAGCGCTATGCCCAAAAGTCCTCCACCATTCATCTAAAATATATCATGAAATGCATAACAAATTAACAAATATAACAAATAGAATATAAAAAATAAATGTTTAACATTACCTGGTTGCATATTCTTGCAAGTAGTGTAAGCTAACTCTCGCCCAAAACTCTCCAAACAATCCCGAAATAATTTGGTTTCATTTACAACAGTCGGCTGCATAGTATTTAGAAAATTGTTCTCTATGATATCAAGAAACCTTTTCATCACTTCAGGATTATTTCAAAAGTTGTCACTATCATATTGGAAAGCTGGATTCAACCAATAAGCTGCAGCATGGACATGCTTTCTCAAGTGTTTGTCTCAACGATCCTTGATGATATATGTATAAGGCTTTCATTTACAACAGTCGGCTGCATAGTATTTAGAAAATTGTTCTCTATGATATCAAGAAACCTTTTCATCACTTCAGGATTATTTCAAAAGTTGTCACAATCATATTGGAAAGCTGGATTCAACCAATAAGCTGCAGCATGGACATGCTTTCTCAAGTGTTTGTCTCAACGATCCTTGATGATATATGTATAAGGCTTATGCAATCTACTTTTCATCCTGAACAACTCCTGAATTCCCATTTCCACCCTATTAATCCCATCATAGATATATCCAAGGGCCGGTCTTTCATCAGAATCAGCAATACGCAATAAGCGCATAATAGGACTACTAATTTGAACAACAACGAGAACATCATTTCAAAACTTATTATCAAGAATAATGTTCACAACCACTTTTCCTTTCTTATCTCTTGAATATCTAGAATCAATAAAATCCTTGCTAGTCACTAAAGCTTGAAGATCATGTTGATGCTCATGAAGACTACTCAATGCTATAAAAGTAGTAGCAAGATGACTCACATACTCCAACTTATCAAAATCTTTCAGAATCAAATTTAGACAATGATATGCACATGGAGACCACTCAATATTGATATATTTTTTACTAATCATCTTCCCAGCTGCAGCAAAATTAGATCCATTTTCTGTCACCATATGAACAATATTGGAGTGGTCAATATATTCAACAACTTCATCAAACATGATAAACAAAGCATTTGCATCTGTAACAATATCAAAAGCATCAACAGATTTTAGAAATATTGTTCCTTTTGGACAATAAACAAGGAAATTAATCAAAGTTCGATGTCCTATAGCATTAGTCCAACCATCACCCATTATGGTACACCCCGTATCTTTCCAAGTATTTCGTAGAGAATAAACAAACAATTGTATTTCCCTTCCCACGCTCATTAATTGAGATTACTCGCTTCTTTATAGGAGGATTTTCCTCTTGAGAATCTCCATATGGATTTTCCCTTTCGAATCTTTCCTCAGCATCTAATTTTTTTATCGACATGGGATTTCAAGTTTTCTTCCATATCATGTCTAACTTCATATGGAACTTTTGGACATCTAACAACTTGTCCCTTTTTCCATGCAAGGTGTTGTTTCAATCTATGAATGCCCCCACCTCTAAATTGCCTTGAACAATACAAACAAGTGTAAGTTTTGGTACCTTTGCTGTCAATCTCAAATTTGACATGGCCCCAAGCTGGGTCGATTTTTGACGTGCCCCTCCCCCACCTCCAGAATCAACAGATGCAGTAGGAGCATTAACAGGGATTGAAGCAGCTGCACTTGGAGTTTCAGTAGATTGAGCAGTAACTGGATTTGAAGCAGCTGTAGAATTATGCTCAGAAGACATGCTTCAAATGATAATTCAGTTGCTATCAAATGATAAAATGAAAGTCAGGTTCACATTTCGTAGTGACAAACTGAGAATTTTACATATACTATATTGATACCATCATAATCCCTTCCAGAGTCCAAAATATTCAGTTCATAATTTCATATATAAAATTACAAATCATAAAATTCTCAATTCACAGTTGACACATAATTTACACTTCACATAACCATATCATAAATTCATAATTCATTGCAAAATGCAAACTGCTAGACAAGTAAACATTACAATTTGCAAACTGTGAAATTATAAAAATTCAAAACTTCAAACCTATCATGATTCATGAGTGATGACAAACTGACAATGAAAGACAAATAAACTATTTTAAATCAAGAGGCCACGACCCACCTTATAGGCTTATACTGGTGAGTGCCAAGTGGTGACCGTTGATGTCCTTAATGGTGGCTTGGTGGCTCCAACTCGTTGAGACTGTCACTGTGAGAGAGGGAGGCGCGCAAATGCCAAATGATTAAGTGGCGACTGGCGAGATGGAGGTGCTCAAGTGTGAGTGACACTGTGACAGAAGAGATGGAGGGCTGGAGTGCTGGAGGCGGGCAAGTGACGAAGGACGGGAGGAGATGGAGGCGTCACCGTGCTTGTTGCTTGTGGAGTCTGGACTGTCGAGTTGCTGCGCACGGGATGGCTAGATGGGAACAAAGTAAGGGAAGTGGGTCGTGCGATGCGAACTGCGAAGTTGAGATTCTGAAATTTGAATCTAGGGTTCCAGTACTAATTTTTTTTCGTAACTTTCATATGAAACAACGTTGTTTTATGGACTGAAATGAAACTCATTTTAGTCCAAAACAACATCGTTTCTACTGAATTGCCAATCGGTTTGACTGGTTCACTGTCGGTTCTCATCAAATTGGTCGGTTCTTGAATTGCCCGGTTTTTAGGGTGTGACCCGGACTGGATATGTGCCCGGTGACCGATCGAACCGGTCGGTCCGATTTTGAAAACCTTGGTAAAAACAAAAAATTAAAAGTTAAAAAATGATAAATAAAATAAACGAAATTAATTAAAATTAATAAAAGGTAAAAACTTCAAACTAAAAGTTAAAAAAATGAAAAATATTTTTTTAAATATTAGTTTAAAAAATATATATTTTTAAATAATAGAGAAACAATACTGTTTAAAAAATAATTTAAAAATTTAAAAATATAAGTAACCAACATTGTTACTTAAATGTTTATATGCATATTACATAAAAGATTACAGAAAAATAAGTAACTTGCATAATTTTTATAACTGTCATTGTTACTTACTTTTTTCCAACATATTTAAAAGTAAATAACTTTTATAAAATAAGTAAGTTAATATCATTTCATTATGATCTGTAGTGACATCATCATTTTACTCACATTGTTGCAGAAAAGTGAATAAGTTACATAATTTTTATAGCCGTCACAGTTACTTATTTGTTTTAACATACGTAAAAAGTAAGTAACTTCGAGACAATGTGTAAATTGTACAATTTACTTATGATTTGCGGCGTTATCATCATTTTACTCATATTATTGTAAAAAAGTGATCAATAACTTAAATTTTTTTTTAGTCGTTAGAGTTACCTTTTTTCTTCAAATTATTTAAAAAATAAGTAACTTACATAAAATAAGTAAGTTCGTACCATTTATTTATGATATATAGTGACGTTATCATTTTATTCACAATGTGTGTAGAAAAGGGAATAAGTTCCATAATTTTTATAGTTGTCACAGTTACTTATTTATTTTCAACATACTTAAAAAGTAAATAACTTTTAGACAATGCATAAATCGTACAAATTACTTATGATCTACAACGACGTCATCATTTTACTCAAATTATTACAAAAAAAGTGAGTAACTTGCATGATTTTTGTAGTCGCCATAGTTACTTTTTTTCCTTCTTTAAATTATTTAAAAAGTAAGTAACTTGTATAAAATAAATAAGTCATATAATTTAATTACAATATGTAGCCACGCCATTCTTTTAGTTATATTATTATATAAAAATAAATAAGGGCAAATTAGATAAAAGGACATAATCATGTTTAATTTTAGAAGGAGGTCCAACTCATTTAAAAAATTAGAAATAAGGACAAAATAATCAAACTACCCAAACTATCCCTCTCATCCATTATATATGGTCTTCATCTTCGACAATCATATCTCCTCTTCCCGACATCTGATAAAAGAGAGACCACTGCCGTTGAAATTGTATCGTCGAGAGGAGTCCATCGATGGTGGTTTCTTCTCAATCCGCCGCCGAAAAAGGTCGGATCAAGGCAAAACGTTTGAAACACGTTTTGCCTCGATCTGGATGTTTCTGACATCGGATTGAAGCGATACTTGTGGCGTTGGATTCGTATCGGCCAAACGATTCCAACACCGCTAGTCTTACCTCCATCTAATGTTGGAAACAGCTGCAGCAATGAAAAGAAGTTTTAGGGCGTCATCGGAGCTTCGCAGTGGCTTTTCGACTACTATGAACTTCTGTTCTGACTGTCGTAGGTCAGGCTTTACTCCTCTCGTAGTTGCGCTTCTTTTGAGACCAACGAAGATCATTTTGGTGGTCGGACAAAAAAGTTAGGCAAAAAAATATGAAATCATAGTTTTAAACCTATTTTTCTCTGTATAACCTATATTTCTCTGTAGAACCTTTATTTATCTTTAGAATCACTTTTTCTCTGTAAAATATATTTTTCTTTAGACAATACACCCAAAGCTCGTATTTAATACTAAAACTCTATGTCTCAAAGTTCAGACATAGGCAAAAAAAATATGAAATCATAATTTTCGTTCTACTACTAGTGCATAACTTTTTTTCTTTTTATAACCTATATTTCTCTGTAGAATCTTTATTTCTCTGTAGAACTATTTTTCTCTATAGAACATATATTTCTCTGTAGAATCTTTATTTATCTTTATAATCACTTTTTCTTTATACAATAGACCCAAAGCTCGGATTTAATACTAAAACCATATATCCCAAGGTTCAGACATAAAAGTCAGGCAAAAAACTATGAAATCAAAATTTTCTTTCTACTGCTAGTGTATGACTCCTTTTCTCTTTATAACTTATATTTCTCTGTAAAACTTTTATTTCTTTGTAGAACTCTTTTTCTCTGTATAACATATATTTTCTTTGTAGAACCTTTATTTATTTTTAGAATCACTTTCCTTTCGTAAAATATTTTTTTCTCTATACGATAGACTCAAAGCTTAGATTCAATAATAAAATTTTATGTCCCAAGTGATGAACCTAGTTTCGACATAAAAGTCAGGCCAAAAAATATGAAATCACATTTTTCGTTCTACTGTTAGTGCATAACTCTTGTTCTCTTTATTAACCTATATTTCTCTGTAGAACATTTATTTCTCTGTACAATTATTTTTTCTATGTAATTTTTTTCTTTATTCGACATAACCAAAACACAGATTCACTACTAAACCTTTATGTCTCAAGTGATGAACCTCAAGGCTCGGATTCGTTAAACCCTAACAGACTCAAGGAACGAATTCATTACTAAAATATTAAATGTCACAAGTGATAAACCCTAGGGTCCTAACTACTAAAGCCTAACGGGCTCGGGTACCCTAAACACTGGGGGTTCAAACTTCCAAAATTGGTTAGAACTATTTTTTCTTGTAGAATTATTTTTTCTCTATTCGACATATCAAAAGCCGGATTTGCTATTAAAAATCTATGTCCCAAGTGATGAACTAGAAATGTTAGATTCACTAAACCAACAAATTCTTACTATTGGAAGCACTTAAAACAAGACCTAGATAATGGACCAATAATATCATCATAAAATGTACAATGCTATTTTTCTCTGTAGAAAATAATTTTTCTCTGTAGAACCTTCGAAAATGTTTTTTTTTACTAGGTAATCACTTTTCGATGACGGATTGAGGCGAGACCAGTGACATTGGAATTTCCCGACAAAGATGAGTTCAAAGCCACCGGTCTCGTCTCGATCCGTCTTCAGAAATGGCCAGATCGAGGTAAAACATGTTTTTGATTGTTGCCGACTATTTTGCCTTGATTTGGAAGTTTCCAATGTTGGATCTCGACAATTCTAGTGGCGTTCGATTTGTTTGGGCCTAACGATTCTAATTGATCTTGCCTCGATCTGACTCGAGAAACGATCGGATTGAAGCAAATCGTGTTATGAACGTTTTGCCTCGGATCGACAGTTTTCGATGTCGAATCTTGCCAAAGAAAATGAAGTTGGATTCGTCTTGACCTCATGATTCCAACGCCACTGGACTCTCCTCAATCCAAAGTCAGAAGCATCCGCAGCGAGAAAAATAAGTTTTCAATCATATTTGATTGGAATAACAATGACAAATCTGAAATTTCAAGTTTTGTCCTTAATTCAATAAATTTAAAAATCAGTTGGACCTTAACTAACAAAAAAAATTCAGCTGTCCTTTTACTCTTAAAAGTTAGTAAATTTGGACCTAAGCCTAATTTCCCCAATAAATAACGTGCATAATCTTTATAACTGTCACTCTGTTAATTTGTTTTTTCAATTTACTTTAAATATAAGTAACTTCGATATAGTTTAATATATTTATCGTTGCGTCACATGTAATTTAAATTATTAAATAAAATTTTAATTTAATTATTATTAACAGGTGTAATATTTATAACTTGTTATATGGTCACCTATCCACATGATAATTTATTTGATATTACTGACTCAGCCAATGACAAATTAAACATTTATGGGCAAATTACAGAAAATGACATAATCATGTTCAATTTTAGAAGGAGATCCAATCTATTTTAAAAATTAGAAATAAGGACAAAATAATTAAACTACTCAAACCATCCCTCTCACCCATTATACGTGGTCTTCATCTTCGACAATCATATCTCTTCTTCCCGACATCTGATCGAAGAGAGACCACTGCCGTTGAAATTGTATCGTCAAGAGGAGTCCAACGACGGTGGTCTCTTCTCAATTCGCCGCCAAAAAAAGCTGGATCGAGACAAAACGTTTGAAACACATTTTGCCTCGATCTGGATGTTTCTGAAATCAGATTGAAGCGATACTGGTGGCGTTGGATTTGTAACGGTCAAACGATTCCAACGCCACCAGTCTTACCTTGATCCAACTTCGAAAACAGCAACAACAATGAAAAGAAGTTTTGGATCGGAGCTTCGCAATGGCTTTTCGGCTGCTATGGACATCTGTTCTGGCTGCCATCGGTCGGGCTTTACTCTTCTCATAGTTGCGCTTCTTTTGAGACCAACGGTGATCATTTTGGTGGTCGGAGAAAAAAGTTAGGATAAAAACATGAAATCATAGTTTTAAAATTCTTTTTCTTTGTATAATCTATATTTCTTTATAGAACCTTTATTTATCTTTAAAATCACATTTTCTGTAAAATATGTTTTTCGCTATATAATAGACCCAAAGCTCGTATTTAATACTAAAACCCTATGTCCTAAAGTTCAGCCATAAATGTCAGGTAAAAAAATATGAAATCATAGTTTTCGTTCCACTGCTATTCCATAACTTTTTTCCTCTTTATAACATATATTTCTCTATAGAATCTTTAGTTCTCTGTAGAACTATTTTTCTCTATAGAACATATATTTCTCCATAGAATCTTTATTTATCTTTAGAATCATTTTTTCTCTATATAATAGACCCAAAGCTCGAATTCAATACTAAAACCATGTCCCAAGGTTCAGACATAAAAGTCAGGCCAAAAAATATGAAATCACAGTTTTCGTTCTACTGCTAGTGCATAACTCTTTTCTCTTTATAACTTATATTTCTCTGTAGAACTTTTATTTCTTTGTAGAACTCTTTTTCTCTGTAGAACCTATATTTCTTTGTAAAATCTTTATTTATCTTTAGAATCACTTTTTCTTCGTAAAATATCTTTTTTTATATATAATAGACCAAAAACTCGGATTCAATACTAAAATTTTATGTCCCAAGTGATGAACCTAAGGTTTTGACATAAAAGTCAGGCAAAAAAATATGAAATCACATTTTTCGTTCTACTGTTAGTGCATAACTCTTATTCTCTTTATAACTTATATTTCTCTGTAGAACCTTTATTTCTCTGTACAATTTTTTTCTATGTAATTTTTTCTCTATTCGACATACCCAAAGCACAGATTCACTATTAAACCTTTATGTCACAAGTGATGAACCTCAAGGCTCGGATTCGTTAAACCCTAACGGCAAGGAACGGATTCACTACTAAAATATTAAATGTCACAAGTGTTAAATCCTAAGATTCTAACTACTAAATCCTAACGGGCTCGGGTACCCTAAACACCAAGGTTCAAACTCCCAAAATTGGTTAGAACTATTTTTTCCTGTAGAACTATTTTTTCTCTATTCGACAGATCAAAATCCGGATTCGCTATTAAAAACCTATGTCCCAAGTGATGAACTAGAAAGTTCGGATTCACTAAATCCAACAAATTCTTACCATTGAAAGCAAATAAAGCAAGGCCTAGATAATGAACCAATAATATCATCATAAAATGTACAGTGCTATTTTTCTCTGTAGAACCTTCGAAAATGTTTTTTGACCAGGTAATCACTTTTCGATGACGGATTGAGGCGAGACCAGTGGCGTTGGAATTGCCCGACCAAGATGAACTCAAAGCCACCGATCTTGTCTCGATCCGTCTCTAGAAATGACCAGATTGAGGTAAAACACGTTTTTGATTGATGCTGACTATTTTGCCTTGATTTGGAAGTTTCCAACGTCGGATCTCGACAAGGCTAGTGGCGTTGGATTTGTCTCCGTCTAACGATCCTAACGTCACTGATCTCACCTCGATTTGACACAAAAAAACGATCGGATCGAGGCAAAACGTGTTATGAACGTTTTGCCTCGAATCGACAGTTTCCGATGTCAAATCTTGGCAAGGCCAATGAGGTTGGATTCGTCCCGACCTCACTATTCCAACGCCACTACCCTCTCCTCAATCTAAAGTCGAAAACATCTGCAGCGAGAAAAATAAATTTTCAGTCATATTTAATTAGAATAACAATAAAAAAATCTATAATTTCAAATTTTGTAATTAATTTAATAAATTTAAAAATCAGCTTGGCCTTAACTAACCAAAAAAATTCAACTGTATTTTTACTCTTAAAAATTAATAAATTTGGACCTAATCCTAATTTACCCAACATTTATTTACTTATTTACATGATAATCCTAACCGACAGAAAAATTATATTTTACGCGACATCATAGCGTTGCCTGTCTTCCATCATGTGATTTCTTCAAGGACGAGTTTGTTCCTACGTACTTGATGTATATATTTCGTTGGTTTGCGAGTAAACTTATCAATCAGCATGTTTATGTCAAAGGATCAACACAGTGAGGCATTGCCGCAGTATGAACACATCTTTCAGAATGAATTTTTGCATCGAAGGTCAGATTTCACATATTGCTTTCGGATTGAAAAATCATTGGTTTCCTAAATAACTCTTGATTGAGGATTTGGGATGGTCATTTTCTATCCTGTAATCGACGGGGTTTGAAACAAATAAGAATCTGTTGTTCAAGTTTGTTTCTTCCTGAGTTGTTGTGAGAACCCTAGTTTCTGAATTTGGGGAAGAGAGTACACCAGTGCCAATTTGACGATAAACTGATTATTCTGATTGATTTTGTCATTAGTTCATTTAATTTTTCTAGGAAATGGATTGAAAATACGAAAAAAAATTGTCTTTGAAACCCTGTTTGCCTTGTTTTGAGGAATGTGGTGAGTGCGATTAAGTGCTTATGATTCTTATTGTAGACACAAGAAACAGAAGGAAGAAGATATTGTCATCTGTGAATGCAAATATAATCCCAATGATTATGACAGTCCATGCGGGGAGAGGTGCTTGAATGTTTTAACCAACACAGAATGCACTCCTGGGTATTGTCGCTGTGGTGTCCATTGCAAGAATCAGGTGAATTTCATTATATGTATGTACTGATGTGAGCTAGGGCTCATCATGTAGATTTTTTTATAACTCCATATCTTTCTTCGCTTATACCCTGCATTCTGTCCCCTATTTTCCCAAGTTTCTACCAATTGGTCGAGAAAGACTGTGGCTGCTGCAACTGTCAATTTTAGATGAGAGTTGTTATCTTCTTTCTTTTTTTTAATGCACCTTTCCTGTGATTATTGTATATGTAATTCTTAATGTATTTTTTCTTAATTTAGAGAAAGGTGACTTATCAAACGAGAAATCCACTTTATTGATGATGCCCTCACATTTGAAACAGACCATCAACACCATGCTCCAGCCTTTTCTAGTGTGATTTTTGTTTGGCTGTAATGAATTTCAAACTGGTTTATTTTCCTTGGTGTTGCATATGTGGGCAGGAAGTTGCTATGCATTAAAAATCTGAGGTTAGTCAACTAATATGTTATATTTTCTTGAACAGAGGTTTCAGAGATGTGAATATGCCAAAACAAAGCTCGTGAGAACCGAAGGCCGTGGACGGGGCCTATTAGCAGATGAGAATATAAAGGTAATGCTGTGATTTTTTTCTTAAAGATTATCCATGTGACATTTATTAGTTGAATAGATTTTCTCCTATTGTAAAATAGTCTTGGTAAGAAGGCTCACATATAAGGGTAAATGGAATTGATTAGATTTATAAAGCGGTTAAGAAGTGTTGTATTATTCAGTTGTTGAGCCAGGTTGACGTCCAGGACAATAAGAGCCCAAGATTAGATAAGTCTATCCTTGGTTTATGGGCCTTAACAAGACAGTTCCACATTTATTTTATGTATGTTGACAATTGGAAATATATCACTTTTAAGTGTAATTATTTAAATTTATACTAGTACGCCAGTTTCTCAGCTTAATGCAGCCTTCTAATTCAAATTATTAATTCTTCATCATGGATGTGAAGGAGTTGCTTTTTTAGTTGCGAATCTTGAGTAAGATTGCACTGGTTTTGATTGCAGGATGGATACTTATTCTCAAGAAAATAACACACATTTTGTTTGCGTGTATTGCAGGCTGGACACTTATTCTCAAGAAAATAACACACATTTTGTTTGCGTGTATTGCAGGCTGGACAGTTTGTTATTGAATACTGTGGAGAAGTAATATCATGGAAAGAAGCAAAACGAAGATCCCAAGCTTATGAAATTGAAGGTTCATTATTAATGTGTTAGATATCTTTGTGCAAATAACAAGGTCGTAGGTTTATTTTTCTAAATCACCAAATGTAGGTCTCAAGGATGCCTTTATTATTTCACTCAATTCCAATGAATCCATTGATGCCACCAGAAAAGGAAGCCTTGCCCGGTTTATAAATCATTCATGGTGAGCCACATGAGTAAGGACAGTAAAGGAAAAAATGATACTCAATTTTCAATGGCTTAGTGTGCTCCATTTACTGCTTTTTCTCTGTGCTGAAAGTGATTAAATTCTTTCTTTAATTCTGCAGTCAACCAAACTGTGAGACAAGGAAGTGGAATGTTTTAGGGGAAATAAGAGTTGGAATATTTGCAAAGCAAGACATAACCACTGGAACTGAACTGGCTTATGACTATAATTTTGAATGGTATGGCGGTGCGAAGGTTCGATGCCTTTGTGGTGCAGCTAGCTGTTCTGGATTTCTGGGGGCAAGGTCTCGTGGGTTTCAGGTAAACTATGAAAAATGATACTAAATATAAAAACTGAAGGTGAATGATAAAAAAAAAGTCTTTATACAAACTCTGCTTGAACGACTTCAGCCATGAATTAATATTAATACAATTTGAGCTGCTAATTTGTGTGTTAAAGATTAAAGTCATTTTCATGGTATTTCTTTTTATTTTTTAACCTTGTGTGGATTTTTTTTTGTTTGTATTTACTGGCATGATGTTTGTTTCCTTACAACGATAGTAATCCTATATGAATAGTTAGGGCTATTTTTTTATATGTCAAAAGCATGTCCTATGTAATAGAACAAGTATGCCACTTCTAAAAGTGAGGGTACAGGGATTTCTAGCCTATTTCGTAGTGTTACTAATGGGTAACATCTGCAGTTAGGATTCTGATGACTAAGTTGGGATTTAGTGATTTACAACTAGAAAAACAAAATCTTGGAACAGTGCTAGACTGCTAGTCAATGCTATTTATGGCTCAGCATGGACGTATGGAATCCATGAATTGTTCCAGAGAATACTTTAGGCTAAAAGAAATAGGTGGTTCCAATTTGCAAACTGATGTCTCTTATGCAACATGAGAGAGGAGAATGTTGATCATCTTATGCTTCAATGTGCTTGGGTAAGAAAGTCTTGAGGAGTAGCTCTACAATGAATGGGAATTCCAGAAAGGTTGAGGAGGAAATTAAGGCTTGTAATTTTTGCTAGAGGGCTTGAGCCTTGAGGATGTTATTTCTGTTCAAAGTAGGGCTTTTGAGAGCACGTAAACTAACCTCGGAGTGGTTAAGAATAATTGGTCAAATTATTTTTTTAATTGGTATAATTGAAATGTCATTGTGCCGTTCTGGGCCTTGTTGAGGAAAATTTCTTACTGATGTGATTGATCTCATGTCTAATGTTGTTTGCAATTGTGAAGCCTGCCTTGTCTCCCTGTTTTAATCAACATTTTATGTATCAAAAAATAAAAGGAAGTATAAATTGGTTATGAGCTGAAGGTATCTGATGAGAATACACAAGACTTCAATAAGGAAAGCATGACTGGACTGCAAATCCTTGAAGGTAACAAGGAATTAACTGTTTTTTCTCATTTCAGATAATTTGTTTATCAACTCTTCATAATTACTGAATGCTTCTTATGCCTTACGTTGTTGTAGCAATTTCCCATCATAGCTTTTGCCATTTCTTTATTTCTTTATGATTTGTTTTGCTTTAATATACCTTCTTTTAGTGGATATTTTATATTTCGTTCGTGGAAGTTAATCCTCTCTGATTGATATTCTGATTTTCTATTATTTTCTTTGATGTTTTGCAACTTCTCTTTTAGGAGGATACTTATCTGTGGGAGGATGATGATGATAGGTACGCTAGCTTGTACTCTATGATGCAGTCACATTACCTCATGGCTTTGGGTATCCTTAAATATTACAGTGTCCTACCTTATGCACTTTTATTGCAGGTGCTCATTTTTTTACTGTCACTCTTCTTATTTCACCCTATTGGATATTTGACTAATATTATTCAATTTGTACTTGAAAAATAATGAATCCTGCCGAGGTTTTCTTTGATGGGCCGTTTGCGATGGAATCTGATGATCAAGTATTCGCTTGGTCGACTTTGCTTGCCCTTGTGCAATTTACTTCTTTGGTCCAAATAAAAATATTATTATGTTATATAGCATCAGCTTCATTGTGGCTTTTATGAAATGAATGACTACTAAATGTTACATTCAGTATGAGAGGAAAAGCAGTTTGATGGAATGGTTGTAAATGTTTTGAGTTTCTTTTACAGAATCGTGATGCTTTCCTTTTCTTTCTTTGTTAAATTGTTACTCTGGAGTCTGGCACAAGTTCTTCCATTTTTCACTGGGAGGGCCTTGAGAAAACAGGAATGATATCACATGAAAGTGAAAATGCACTATTCTATTTGCATAGTTATTCCGAATTTTGTTTTTTCTCTACTTTTTTCTTATTCTTTATGAAAGTTGTTTTATCATTAGCTTAATGTGCTTCTTTTTGATTTCAGGTATTCAGTTGAAAAAATCCCATTGTATGATTCTGCAGAAGACGAGCCTTCACCCAAGCTCCTTAAAACTGTTGACATCTCAAATTTTGAATACAATATTCCCAAAATATTGAATGTTAGTTCGGGATTGGAGCATCAGTGGGATTCCACAGCTCTCGTTTCTCAGTCATTTGATTCAACTCCAATGGAAGGCGTAACTACTGTGAAAAGTGAAGCACCTGCAGAGATAAAATTGTATTCCCAGGATACTCAACAGGCCATGTCACATAACAATGCAATGATATCTCGCATCCGGAGCAATAGTGCTTGCAGGAATTATCACATATCAAGGCCCTTGCCAAAGAAAAGACCTCTGCACCATACTAATGGAAAGGCAAAACATCTGGCACAAAAGCAAGTTGATGCAAAAAAGTTTGCTGAACTCTTGGCGCCGAAAGAAGCTCAAGAAGAGGTTTTAAGATATGAGGTACGAACTGCTTATTTATGCTTTATGACCTTTTCATGATATCTGTGGTCACAGTTGAGTATTTTTAATTACAGAGACTAGTAACTGGCTTATTAGGCTGGTTAGATTAAGCCAACTATAGAGAGGAGGTGATGTTATGCATGCACTGCAGCCATATACTTGAAAATGTAATTGTGTGTGCACAAATGCAATTCTACATGAATGGAGTGTGTACATAGTTCTTGAGAAATTTTAATAATTCGGTCTGCCATGTCCGCGTGTTTTTTGAAATGCTCAAGGTTAATTACCATAAAAAAGAATGTCTTATGTATGAAGCAGCCAATCTGAAACCGCTGGAAATTTGTGAAAGAGTTGGTAAATAACGACTTTCTACTTTCTAGACATCTGGATTTCATTCTGATGAATTCAAGAATTTTAAATATAGTTTTTAGTAGAACCGTGAAAGAAGACGAACAAAGGAAGTATTTCAGATTTTGGAACGGAACGAGTAGAGATGTGAACGTGATTCTGCAAGCAGAAATAATAGTGAATTTTTGTATCGAACTCCGCTTTTGTGTAGTCTAGTAAGCAAAGATGCCGTCATTCACAAATTGGAAATGGTTTTGGCAGGTGTCTCAATTCATAGATGAAGCTACCATTTGATAGAGATGTTGATATTTGTATGTACAACATTCTTTGATTACGTCTTATTCTTACACATAATAATTTTGAAATATT
The DNA here is from genome assembly GCA_963580455.1 of Euonymus europaeus. Taxonomy (NCBI): domain Eukaryota; kingdom Viridiplantae; phylum Streptophyta; class Magnoliopsida; order Celastrales; family Celastraceae; genus Euonymus; species Euonymus europaeus. The sequence continues at coordinate 7,157,545 of OY756961.1, read as the reverse complement.
GGTAACCCTGCAGGAAACCAAGAACAATGCCACCGCGGAGCTTGCTTCCTTGTACAATGAAATTCGTCCGGCCATTGAGGAGCACGAGAGAGACAGGCAAGACAACGTAGCTACCAGTGTAGCTGAGAAGTGGATTGAAGCTTGCTGTCTCAAACTCAAGGCAGAATTCGATCTCCACTCGTCGATTATCAGAAATGTTGTATGCACTCCCCGGAAGCCACGACAACCGATAAATCCTCCCGACAGAGAAGGAGAAGCAGGTAATGAAATGAAGTACCTGGAATTGTAAACATGGCATGGTTAATCTTCATTGATAGAGTCATTACATTCTAACTTCCATTGAATTGAAGTATAACAAGGTGCAATTACTTGACTATGTGGCAATGCCGTGTGGGTCCCCAATGGTGGACTGTTTGTTCGTCTTTTGCGGCGCTCCTTCTGATTTGTATCTGCATTTCTTTAGTAATCTTTCAAAACACAACGCAATTCCACAGCTCTGCATTGCTAATTTATGGTATTTAATATTCAGAAAAATGCTTCAGAGACGGCATCAATTGATTTTAATTCTTCGTTCTTACATCACAAAGACATTGTTTTCATGATTGTATCTTTTATTTAAATAGTTAAAAATTAGACTAATTGACTGACTGATCATTGATAGTCACATCAATGTTTTAATATAATGAATTTAAAAATTATATCTTTTATTGGTTTTTAATGTCCGATCATGATAATATTTTTAGTTTACATTTAGTTTTTATTTTAAACAAAAAATATTTACTAAGGCGTTTCTTGGTAAATATGGGAGTAACGATTTTGAGCTATTTTTAATGTAGCGATTATGATCAATTTCAAGGTATTTTTAAAACATTTCAATTTTAGTCAAATTAACACTACACTAATCGGGATATCTTAGGGTGTGCCCGCTAAAGCACACAAAAAGAGGATGGGACCCTCGTTTTATCTAGAAGAGAGTACTTGTATATGTGTCATATTAATAACTGCATTATAAGACAAAATTACCCTTGAAATTTCTTTCCCTCTTGCAATTCTACCGCCTAAAAACACTTTGTTTTCCCTCCACATCCCCCCCAAGAAGCCGAGACATTTTTTTATCGTCACGGTAAAATCATTTTATTTTCCCTCATATGAGCAAGCAACAAAGCTGGAGAGAACAAGAAAATACAAAGTAAGAGAGTCACGTGAAGCATATCAAGTAATCTTTTTTCATCCATTTTATCTCTTTCAAGTTTACATTATCATGTATTCCTTTGACTTGAATGAGTTTCCAACTAATATGGATTTTGAAAAAGAGGAGATTAGTTTGAGCCTTTTTGTTGGACAATGTTTTCTAAATGAAGAAGAAGCATTTCAATTCGCACAAAATTATGGATTTTGTATCCGGAAGGGTCGGTTTTTCAATTAAGATGGAAAACTTAAGAGACGTAATTTCTTTTGTCACCGTGAAGGACATCAACCATTGAAAGTTGTTCAATTATCTATGAAGCAACGGAATACCCCTTCTTCGAGATGTGAGTGTAACGCTCATATGCGAATTGCAAAGTCTTTTGATATTTTTCCTATTGAGTGGCATGTGACAGAGTTTATTGGGGAACACAATCATAAACTTTTATCTCCATCTGGAGCATGTTTTCTTCCAGCCAATCGACATATAGGTCAAAAAGACCAAGATCGAATTATTTTGGTGAAAGAAGGGGGTTTTCTATTATATAAATAATACGAGTTATGGAGTTAGAGAAAAATGTTAAACATGGAAGTCTTCCATTTCTTAGTCAAGATATATCTAACCTTTTCTATAAGGTTAGAAAAAGTCATTCAAAGAATGATGCAATGGAAGTTTTGGAGCATTGTAAAATAACAAAAGAAGAGAACTCTAAATTTCAATATGCACATACCATTGATCAAGAAAGAAAGTTAGAACATATTTTTTGGGCTTCTTCGTCATGTTTTGATTGGTATTAAAAATATGGAGATGCAGTTGTCTTTGATACTACCTATAAGGTGAATTCCTATGACATGCCTTTTGGAATATTTGTTGGTATTAACAATAATGGCAAGACGATATTATTTGGTTATGCACTACTTCGAAATGAGACAAGGGAAGCTTTTCAATGGTTAATAAAGGTATATTTAACTTCTTTTTATGGTTAGTTGTTTTTGGTTATCTAACTATTTGAATTGTTAGTAACTATTTTCTTGTTTAATTCTCTAGATATTTGTACTTTTGATGAAAAGCCACCAAAGATAATACTTACTGATCAAGACCCATGACTTACAGAATCTATTGCAAGAGAGTTGCCTACAACAAAACATAGATTTTGCATTTGGCATATTACCTCCAAATTTAGTGGTTGGTTTACAATAATTATCCATACACAATATTGCATGTGATGTAATGATTTCTACGAGCAATATCATGTGGACACCGTGGAAGAATTTGAAAGTGGATGACCGCAAATGGTGTTAAAGTATAATGTGCAAAATAATAAGCATGTGAATAGGCTATACAAGATCAAAGAATTTTGGGTGCATGTTTATTTGTGAGATTTCTTTTTTGGGGGAATGACGACGACTGGGAGATCTGAAAGTATAAATGCTTTCATAAAGCGATTCATTGATTCACGCACATGTTTAAGCCAATTTGTTTGACAGGTTTGTTTTCACTTATGTGATTTTTATGTAATTTTATTTGTATATCTATACTGCTAAATTTATAATATTATTTCACAGGTTGATATTTCTATAGAAACTATCGAGCATAGAGAAGTATATGATTCAATGTTCAAAAAATTTAAAAATTATTCGATGAAGACAATGTCACCGTTAAAGGAAAAAGCTCTAAATGTTTTGACACCATTCGCATTGAAAATGTTCCAAGAAGAGCTTGAGAGAGCTAGCCAATATGAGGTTCACCAACAACCGGACAAAGAATTCCTTTTGCAATACTACAAACATGAAGGGCCAAAGAAAAAAGTAATTTGGATGGGTGAGACAATTACATGTAGTTGAAAGCATTTTGAATTTTCAGAAATTCTTTGTCGTCATATTTTAAGTGTGTTTATTCACAAAGGTTGCTTTGATATCCCGTAAAAGTATATACTTTCACATTGGCGTATGAGAGAAAAGCATAGTGAAGGAGTTGATGTCCATGAAGCTAGTAAAGTCATGTTGGTAAGTGAAGTTGGGTTAGATGACATTAAAATAGCAAGTGGTAGTATGGTTTTGTGTCCTCCAATTTCTAAATCAAGAGGGCGTCCTAAACAAAAGCGAATGAAGGGTGGAAAAGAATTAGGAAAGAATTAGGAAAGCAAACTTTAAACTTTGCAAGAAAATAGGACATAACATCACAACATGCATTGAGAAGAAAAATATTGATTTACCAAAAGAAAAAGAAGAAAAAAGTGATATCTCAAGATTTTGACTTGAATCCTATATTTTGTTTAAAATATTAGGTAACTATAACTTTGAATTGTTAATTTTGTATTTTAAACAATTTTTTGTACCTTTCCAACCCATCCCCCCACCCGCAAGCCAAACCCTCCTATACCCCTACTCCTTATTTTTTATACTATTAAACATTCTATAACTTTTTAACCCAATCATTGTTTGCCACGTGCTGCACACATCTTTGGGCTCACGGGTCTTTTTTCCACTGGAATCATACACTTGTAGGTAGAAACCCATGTGGACGTGGGACCTATTTTGGAGTGGATAATTTTGAGTTTTGAAACATCGTCTCCAAGATATATTTTAAAGTATGGGTCCCACTTGATCTTACGTGGATAATAATATCTGTCTTAAGAATAAAACCAAGCCCACACTAGTTTTTATGAAGCAAAATTGCATAAATATACATATTAAGCTTGTAAAAATCATAGTCCATAACATGATAAATGAGTCTCTTCATGCACTTTTATTTTTGATAATCGAGAATGTATATATAGATATTTTTTATTGTTTACTAAATTTTTTATAAATTCAATTTATTATGAATATTTATTATTAAATTTAATATTCAAATCAAACTAAATAAAAAACACATGAAACTTTCAATAAAAGTATTATTTATTATTAATTATTAATTCATGCACACTATTTTTTCATAGTAAAATATAGTCATTCACCAAGATGGATTTTGTACAAAAGATAACATTATCTCTTTTATTTATTTATTGATAATACAACTAGAGAGAGGAAAAAAAAAGATTACCGTTAAGCAAAATGTTAAATTCAGCATGTGAAATTTATAAATTATAAATAATAAATAATTAAATAATTATAAAATACATGACAAGACAATTAAGCAAAATGTTAAATGCAACATGTGAAATTTATAAATTATAAACAATTAAATAATTATAAAATACATGACAAGACATTATAGGTATAGAGGGAGTTTAAAAGTGAGTGTTCATTTATCATGAGCCAACACAAAAATGGGGAAACTAATGTGGACCGTATGATCAAGGAACAGCAACGTCCATCAGAACCAACGGTAAACGAGTCATACCCCCCGCGTCCCATCCACTCGACTGAAGCTTCTGCCACCACCTCGTTGACTCTATAGACGACTTCTCTAATTTTCCTTGAAAAACGCACCTTTCACGCCATTTCATGGCTGCTTCGATCCGTCTCTTTCTTTAATACGCGTTTTCTCTTCCTGGAACTCTCCATCTCCATGGATAGAACTCTGCAAGCTGTTCTTGCAGCTGCCGCAAGCTTCTTCCTTGCAATTATCATTATCTCTTTCATTATTATTATCTGCAAATCCACCAAAAAGCCCACCCAGCCTATTAGAAGAACCCGGAAAAGGACCCGGACCGTATCGGTTCCAGAACACGAGCTCTCTTCCATCTCGATCGGTGAGAGCCAGTCGTTCGACCCATCCGTGAACCTCATCTCCATGGAGGAGCTGAAGATCGGGACCAAGAACTTCTCTCCTGATCTGATCATCGGAGACGGCAGCTTTGGTCTTGTCTACAAGGCCACGCTCTCCTGTGGACTCATCGTCGCAATCAAGAAGCTCGACCCGGACGCCTTTCAAGGGTTCCGTGAGTTTCGGGCCGAGATGGAAACCCTCGGTAAGCTCCGGCACCCGAACATCGTCAAGATTCTCGGGTACTGCATTTCGGGTCGGGATAGGGTACTTATTTACGAGTTCTTAGAGAGAGGAAGTCTGTACCAATGGCTACACGACACGTCATCGGAAGAGAGTGCTGTGCCGTTATCTTGGGAGACGAGGATCCGTATAGTGAAGGGCATAGCTAATGGGCTTGCTTATTTGCATGGGCTGCACAACCCAATCATTCACAGGGACATAAAGGCCGGCAATGTGTTGTTAGATATGGGCTTTGAGGCCCATATTGCGGATTTTGGGCTCGCTAGATTGGTCGATGGCTCACATTCTCATGTTTCGACGCAAGTAGCCGGTACGATGGGATACATGCCACCGGAGTACAAGGATGGTGCCACGGTGGCGACGGTGAAGGCCGATGTTTACAGTTTTGGGATTCTGATGATTGAAATCGCGACGGGAAATCGCCCCAATTGGCCGATGGTGCTCGACGGTAAAGAAGTAGGACTGGTGTATTGGGCTAGGAAAATGGTGGAAGAAGGTCGAGAAATGGAGATGGTTGATTCTACTGTACCGAGAGATGAACTGGATGAAGTCAAGGTTAAGGAGTATTTTAGAATTGCCTGCATGTGTGCTAGTGATATGTTCAAAGATAGACCAATCATGAGAGATGTTGTTGATTTGTTGACTGATCAAATTGGGACGTCAAAAACTTATTCGACAAATCTCGAGAAATAAGAATGTGATGGTTCAACTTTCAAGTGAGTAGTAGTATTGTTTTGTTCAAAATCTGGTAGGGAAGAATGGTTGTCAGTTGTAATTAGCCCAAGTTAGCCTATCAAATTAATTGTTTGATAGCCATAATTTTACTAGTAAATTATTGAGAATTTAAACTTTTTAAATATATATTGTGGTAAATATTTTTCGTTTACTAAGAAATTGTACGTTCTAGGCTAAACTTGGAGGTATAAAAAGAGTGTCTCAATTCTCAATTCCCTGTCGGAGTATTTATTTCATGAAAAAACTCACCTCTCCCTTGAATCCATGAGGCTTGGTGATGGATGAGGGCATAACCATCTAAACTGAGTCTGCTTGGTGATGGATGAAGGCATAACCATCTAAATTGAGTCTAGTTCAGAGCGTATAGTTTCTTTGTTTTTTTTTTTATATTAAGAAGGGGAATACCCAATATAAATATGGAGACTCAATGATTTGGTGGACTACACAGAGAGAGGTGGTTCTCTTTATTTTACAACTCTTATCATAATGGTGATAAATCTCATTTAAATTGATAGCATGAGATATTCGAACACAAGACCTCTTACTCCTTACTCAGTAAGTAGACTAATCAGACTATCATCTGTTAGTAGCGTATAATTTTTTTTCGTGAGCGAAAATATCCACCATATATATATTATATGAGTATTATTAGATTATTCGTGTAAGTTTCGGGTGTTTTGATGGCTTTACTCTTTAAGAAGTAAGAACACTTTGTCAAGTTAAATGGTAACTATTATATAATATTTTGTCAAATGACGGATAATCCATGTTACCATAAGTGGCGGATCCATGTCCAAAGAAGAGGGACTCAAGCCCTTTAATTTTTTTTGATAAAAAAAGAAGAAGACAACTTATATAAACAAAAATGTTTTTAAGTTAAGAGTCGAACACTTGAATAGGCCCTTCGAAAATTAAAGTAAACTCATTCATATAGATTTAGTCCTAACCACTACCAGAAAATTGCTTTTTAGTGACGGAAATATCCGTCACTAAATTGGAGTTTTCCGTCTCTAAAAAGGTTAGAGACGGAATTAGTGACGGAAAAAGTTCCGTGACAAAAATCGCTGTCGCAAATTTTTGTCACGGAATTTTGAGACGGATTTTTGTCACGGAATTTTCCGTCACTAAAAGATTTTGGAATTTATGTTAAAAATAAATAGTGACGGAGAATTCCGTCACTAATTTCGGGCTGATATTGGAGACGAAAATTTCCGTCACTAATTTCCGTCTCTAATATATTTAATGAATTTTAAAAAAATGAAATGAACGAGTATTAGTGACGGATGTTTCCGTCTCTAATGAATTTTTAATGATTTTTAAAATAAAATAATAATTTTTGAAAAATAATTATTAAATTCATAAATAATTTGATTTGATAAAAAATATTAAAAATAATATTTAACTTTATGTTTAATTATTAATTTTTAATAATAATTTGACCATTTTAATTTTTTATTCTAAATTAATTAGAAAATAAATAACTAAATCATTATAATAGAATTAAAATTAAAAAAAAAAGAATTCTGCAATAAAATTTAATAAATCCACAATGTTTTATCAAACAAAAGACAACTCGTGTATCTAAGCATCATCGCCAGAGAAATCACCATCCTCGTCTTCCTCCCCAGCAACATCATCCACAGGATCCTGCGCCCCGAAATGGAGCTGCTGTAAATCGTGCAGCTGCTGCTCCAATCTAGCTATAGTCTGCTGAGACTCCTGGTGCTTCAAATCAACATGAGCCATCACTGCAGCAATTGCCCTTTGGAACGACTGCTCAACGTCCGGATCAGTCTCAGAAGCTGAGGGTCTGCTCATTCCAGATGTGCCGCGCAGACGTTTTGCCTCTGATCCGATACCATAGATGCGACCTTTAACACTCATTCCGCCAACCGCCTCAAGATATAAGACATTATCGTCCAGAGACTCTTCGACACCGGATGCAGATCTCGATGCATGAGAGGATGACGTGTCCTTCAGGCGACTGATGGCATCCTGATAAAAAATTTCAATTAATATATAGCTTCAAATATTATCATTAAATATTAATAGATTATTAAAAATATAATAAAATATAACACTTACATTTAAACTCGCTGAGCGTGAATCGACAAATACCGTTGTACCTTTTTTCAAATGAGTATGATTAAACAGTTCCTGAAAGGTGGGATCACGGCCAAGTTTCCTATTCTGCAATTTAAATTTGAAGACAGTTTTACTAATATTTATAAAATACATAATAGTTTAAAATAAAAAATTTAAACTTTTAAATTTACCATTCGCTTGCGATGTTGTGTCACAGAAATGGATCCACCGGTGTGAACGGATCCGCCGGTTTGAGATGCCCGATTCTTTTTTCCCTGCTCCCTTCTGATCATGTAAGTCGGGTCAACCCACTTTCTTTCAAGCTCCGCTCTTATATTCTCCGGGATCCATTTTCCTTTGTCTGCGCCACTCCGGATACCAAACATTGCACGTCGAAATGAAGTTGTAATCTTACTTTTCCAAAGATCTTGTACTTCTTTGTCATATGAAGGATCCCACTTATAGTTTTTCTACAAAATAAATAAATTCAAATGAAGATAGTTACACTAAAGAATTAAAACAAATTTTAAAAATTGAACAATATTTTATAATCACCTTGAACTCTCCAAAATAGTAATCCTTCTACTCATGCGTAGTCTCGCTCCATACTGTGGCAGGACTTTCAAACTTACTCTTTAAGATTTGAGTGATCTTCCTACTCACTCCATCGGGCTCAAACCTATAAATTTATAAATTAAAAATTTTATAATTGACATAAAATATTCAAATAAATAGTGTAAATAAATAGAAAAAAAAGATAAGTGTACTTACGAGTTACCATCAGGTCGTATCCACATACGACCGTCTGTATCATAAACTCCAATCCTCTGAGACGAGGAGGATCCAACCTCATGCGTCTGATTTGCTACTGGTGGATTCTAAGTATTAGGTATATCAGTCTGTGTGTCGGGCATATGGGTCTGTGTCTCAGGTACATGAGCTTGTGTCTCATGTGCAAAAGTAGATGCCATGTCAGTGGGTGGAGGTGGCATGAATCCCATTTGTGGTATGTGAGTGGATGACAATGACATGTAAGCACTGGGTAAATGGGCAGATGGAAATGGCATGTAAGCAGTGGGGAGGATGGGGGGATAGAGGGAATGTGGGGGTTGGGGGGGTGAATCGGGGACGAGGGATGTGGATGTCCAAACCATATATCATCGACTAATAATTGAGAAAATGATGGTCGAACAGAATTAACAGATGATGGGGATGGGGTGTTAGGAGATGAACTCCCTCTCCCATGTCCTTGTCCATGTCGACCACTAGATCCCATATGACCTTGACTGTATAAGCCACGACCACTAGATTGAGAGTTATCCATCTACAACTGATTGAAATTGAAGCAAGCAGACAGAACCACCAATAAATAACACTAAAGAAATTGACAAACCATCAGAAAAATTCATATTAAAAAAAACCACACTTAGAAAAGGCAGTTTAATCCAGACTAAGTGATGAACATGCTCTAAATACAAATCCATCAATATAAAATATAGTTCAATGGACATTTGTAGTTTTTTTATGAGGCAGACCATTTCTAGTTAATGGAATTTCTGTGTTTTGTTGTTCTTCATGTATATAGAATTGACCTACCATGGATCACCGGCATAGTCCCCTGATTGATATTTTGTGAATAAATGGGACCCGCTACAATTGGGTAGTAAGAGCATCGCCAAGGCTCGTAGGCGGGATACCGCATATTTTCTTTCATGCGGGATTCTCCTAATGGCAGTCCGATTGATCGGATGGCCTAGATCTGTTGTTTTAAAAAAAAAAAAACTGGATCGAGAGGAATTCTACTCATTTGCGCCTCTCCCTAGCTCCTCTTCACTGCTTCTTTACATGCTCAACTGATTACACCAGATTTGGGAACGACGCTACAACTGGAAATCCTTCATCTCTCTCGATACATCTCATTTGTTCCTCTTCACTGTTCAAGAGATTGCTGGTCCTCTTCACTGCTCAAGCTATTACGACGAGATTTGGGTTCCTCTTGGCCGAACTATCTACCATCTCCTTTATTTCGACACTGGTAATTTGCACAGACCCTTCTCCAACAATCTCTGCAATTTCGGGCACAAGATACATCCCGACCCGAGGTGTTGCCTCTGAATCAAATGTGGTAAAATTCATCTTGTTTTTGCAATTGGTAGAGTTTATGTGTTGGTGATGGATAGCGAAATGCATTATGTTGAGGATGGTGATTTGGGTTCTTCATCAAATAATGCTAGAAATTTTGTGCCTCAAGTTGAATGTGAAAAAATTCCAAAAATAGGGCAGGAGTTTGATTCAATTGAGGAAGCTCAGATGTTTTACAATGAATATGCTAGGTTTGCTGGTTTTGGAATTCGAAATTATTCTTCAAAGACAAACAAATCCAATGAACTTATTAGAAAGGAATTTGTTTATTACAAAGAAGGGGTTAGAGATTACGGAAAATCTAAAGCTATTGGTGTTAGGAAGAGGCCAGAAACTAGGGAAGGTTGTAAAGCCAAATTGAGTGTTGTGAAATGTAGGACAAAGCCATGCTATGTTGTTTCACAATTTAATGAGATTCATAATCATGTATTTGCCACACCACGAAAAGTGCATATGTTGAGGTCCCATCGTTCTGTTTCTACTGCAAAAAAGGCATTGTCACAATAGTTTTCTGCAGCTAATGTTCCTATGCATCAACAAATAAGTATTTTTGAACTTCAAGCTGGAGGCATAGAAAACATAGGATGCATTGAAAAAGATTTTTACAATGCACGAAGAGATGAAGTAAAACAGTATGAAGTCCATGAATTTAGTAGATGGATCACAATCTCAACCAAGTGTTCGTCTTTCTGAACCTACTTTGAACGAGCCGGATCATGTCAGAGCGAAGGGTTGTGGGAGGAGGTTGAAAGGCGGCAAAGAAATAGCGACAAAAAAGAATAGGCGTTGTCATGGTTGCGGATTGGTGGGACAATCGCACGACAAAAGAAATTGCCCGGCATTGTCAAATGCGTAAGTTTTTTTATAATGTTATTGATGCTGAATTTGTATTGTAGAATTTGAAGGCTGCTGGAATACTGTTATTTATGTTATTGATGCTCAATTTTGCTATTCTTAAAAATTTATGTGTTGGAATCACTTTTACTTGTTAGTGGAATGCTGGAATGGAGGGATACTTATGTGTTTCTGTGTCTTTATTCTTGTATATGCAGGCTGTCCGGAGAATAAGAACAATGTTGCATCACTTTTACTTGGTACTGAAACGCTGGAATGGAGGGATCATTTTTTCCTGTTATTGTACTGCTGGAATGGAGAGATCACTTGTACTTGTTATTGTAATGCTTTAGTTTGTTATGTACTGCTTTTGGGGAACCCTAGTCTTCAAGTTTCAGCTTTTAATGTTAATTATTAGACTCAGTCTATATGTTTGAAGTTTCAGGATGATTTGTTTAAAGATGTTATCATCTGTGAAGATGTTATTTGTTAGATGATGTTGGTGTGTTTATTCAATGAGCATTGTTGTCCAAAAAATTTGTGCTATCACAGGTCCCTGCATTCACTTTGAGAAAATGTGTGCTATCACAGGTCCCTGCATTCACTTTGAAAAAATTTGTGCTATCACAGGTACATGCGTTCACAACCCAGCAAGCACAAAATCAGGGAAAGACAAACCAATTCAATTCCAGGAAGCACAAAATCAGGTAACACAAAACCAATTCCTACCCAGCTACCACAGAAACAGCCATCATATAAACAGTCATCAGAAAACCAAAATTCCAAATCCAAATCAGATACAAATATCCATCGCCTAACCAAAATTCCAATTTAATGGAAATTCTGAAAGAAAAAAAAACCTGTACAGATGAAATTCCCATTTACTGGAAATTTTGAAGAAAAAAAATTCTGAACCATCCCATGGCAAATGGGAAAAGGAAAAAAAGACCTATACAGAGAAAAAATTGATTGCTAAATTAAAGACAAAATGAGTTCGTTGTATCGTCCTCCCGAACTGTTCATCACAGGATGGCTTCTTGTTGCTTCTTTCTTGCTCAATTCCTTGCACTGGTACGAATCGACATTTTGGATGACGTTGGGGTTGGGGTTCACAGATCGGGATCGGGATTTTCGATGATGTTGGGGTTGGGGTTCATAGATCGGGATCGGGATTTTGGATGATGTTGGGGTTAGGGTTCGGGAACAAAGATTCTTTCACTGGTACAAATCGACATGGGTTGGGCCTTGCGTAGACAGAGTTCATAGAAGATAGAAAGAGGAGAAGAGGCACGCACATGACAGAGAAGAAACCAGGCGCAGAGGCACTCATTGACAGAGAAGAAAGAAAAGGCTTAGAAGTCGGATCAGAGAAGAAAGACAGAGTTTAGGTTATAGGGAGAGAGGCGCAAATGAGTTGATACAGCCAATATTTTATTTGTTTAAAACAACAAATCTGGGCCATCCGATCAATCGGACGGTCATTAAGAGGATCCCGCATGAAAGAAAATTTGCGGGATACCGCCTAGGAGCCTGGGCGGTAAGAGCATATATACATAGATGCATCACTGTTATGAACACACACACAAACACATGACTATTATATATATAAACACACGCATAACATTGACCTTCCATGGATCACTATCATATATATATATATATATATATATATCATTGTCTGCGTATACTCACACACACACATATGTTTCTCATTACATATCAATTATACTTTCAGGCCTTTCCCATTGTAGGTGCCCTTCTATATTAAAATATAGTTTACCTCGCCAAGGTCTAAGAACTCTTCTTCCCCTGGATCCTGTGCGCACTTTTGCAGTCAATCCCCAATTTGTAAATCCTAAAATAGCGGTATTGAGGCACCTATAGAAAAAGCAGTTTAATCTAGACTTGTTTATCGACTCATATATAGAGTGATGAACATGCTCTAAATACAAATCCATCAATATAAAATATAGTTTAACCTTGAGCATAAGCTTATCCCTGCTCACAGTGCAAAGTCATAAAGTTTAAAAGAACCCAGCGTGACCAACGACGATTGAACCAATGGCTTCATTATAGTATCATATAGCATATCACATCCAATATCTCCTCCAATCCCATTGTTACTGAAAGAAGTAAGTTTTTTTATCATCCATTTTATTTTTTGGTAAAATAAAACAATAAACCAAAATAAATTCCTGCAACAATAGTACAACCAGTTGTTGTCCCTCTTGTACAACAAATTTAGAAGTGGCATGTCTGGAAAATTATCAACCCACAAAACAACACACCAAACCTTTACTGCACTTAATGTTGCCTTAGAAGACAAGAAATGCAAATCCAACAAAAGACAAGAAATGCAAATCCAACTAAATAGTAAAATTTCAGCTTCAAACCCCATTACCTCAAAAATTAGAGAATACTTATTGAACAATCTCTTTCAGTATTCCATAATAATCATTCACTGATTGCCCATAATCGCTTCCTCTTATGCATACTCCGCTATTGATTGACAACTTGCCTTCACTCCATGTATCAGTGTCAAATTTGTAGCCATTGACATAATACGTGTTCCATATCTCAACCTTCCTCAATGGTCCTAAAGCCACATTTCGTATGAGTTCATCGGTTATCCTATTTTGTGGATCATGCACCTTACATAATAAAATAACATATGTTATAAGATATTTTAATGTCATTTAATTAAATTATTTCATAATGTTATTATACTATTTTGTATATATACTTACAAAGTTTTTGAACCATGATGCAAAGCCTATCTCAATTTGGTAGTCGACTTCTTCATCATTCATACCGGACACTCGAACTTATCCTGTATACAAGCTGCAACAAATATAATGTAAATATATTTACTTATGTCACAATTGATTTGCAAGTATATAAGTGAGTAGCTTACTTGACAAAAGGTTGGACAATGTCACAATTTAGAAAAATGTACAATGTTGCAACATTGTATTCCTGATCAGTGAGGTAGCGCCTACCAGCTTCACCAGCAAGCCGGCCAGGTTGATTGAATATTGATATTTCAGAGAGATCCGAATTGAAAATGTTGCCATCATCATTTCGAGGAACTCTTGTTCGTCGAGAGCTCACTTGTGGTTCAAAATAGTACGAAGCAAATGTTGATGTCTCTTCGACTATATATGCTTCACATATAGATCCTTCCACCCGAGATTTATTTGTAACCTTCTTTTTCAAGAAATAAAGGAACCTATTACAAAGATTAATAAAATATATCAATAAATCAATTACCATATTATCTAATGAAAAATATCATTATTGACATTTAATAATAATAAAAAATACCTTTCAAAAGGATACATCCATCTGTATTGCACAGACCCACCCATCCTTGCTTCAAATGGTAGATGTACTAGGAGATGTTCTATAGAGTCAAAAAAAGACGGGGGAAATATACGCTCTAATTTGCAAATAATCACAGGAATGTTAGTCTCCATGATGCTCAACTGATCCTCCCGTAGAGTAGTTGAACATATATCTCTGCAAAACTGACTCAACTTAGTAATTACTGTCCAAATCGGATCTGGCAATGCCCGAAATGCAATAGGAAGTAGCCGCTCCATGAAAACATGACAGTCATGACTTTTCATCCCAAATAATTTTCCTTCCCTCATATCTAACCTGCCTAGGTTTGAAGCATAACCGTCTGGTAACTTCAACTTAGAGACCCAATCACAAACTGCCCTATTTTGATCCATGGTAAGACAAAATTTTGCCTTAGGTTTGAAGGATTTACCTCTGCCATTTTCCACCAACTCTAATTCTCTGCGTTTACAATATTGTGGAAGATCCAGTCTAGCCTTTACATTGTGTTTTGTTTTTCCCTTAACGTCCATACAAGTGTTGAAAACATTGTTAAACACATTCTTCTTCTCAATATGCATGACATCAAGGTTGTGTCGGACCAGATTGTCCTTCCAATAAGGCAAATCCCAAAAGATGCTCTTCTTGGTCCAATTATGATTCTGTCCATAACCCGGAAATAGAATCTGTCTGCCAGTCTCAGTAATCTTTGGAAAATTCCAAAGTCCAGCCAATATTTCTTCACCTGATAAGCGTGGTGGAGGTTCGGATCTCTCACCTCGATTCTTAAGAAATGCATCTTTGTTCCGTCTAAACGGATGTGTCATAGGCAAAAACTGTCTGTGACAATCAAACCATGAATTTTTCCTACCATTCTTCAAGGTGAATGCCTTTGAACTCTGCATGCAATAAGGACATGCTAACTTTCCCGCAGTGCCCCATCCAGACAACATACCATAGGCATGAAAGTCATTGATAGTCCACATTAATGCAGCTCTCATAACAAAATTTTCTTTTAAGAACACATCATAGGTTATCACACCTTCACACCACAACTGATTGAGCTCATCTATCAGCGGCTGAAGATAAACATCAATTTTACTCTTTGGATTTTGGGGACCCGGGACAATTATTGTAAGAAACATAAACTCTCTCTTCATGCACATCCCAGGAGGTAAATTATAAGGTGTCAAAACAACAGGCCAACATGAATAATTTTTTCCTGATTGCCCGAAAGGAGTGAAACCATCTGCACACAAACCTAACCTTACATTCCGCGGGTCTGAAGCAAAATCTTGATATTTTTGGTCAAATTGCTTCCAAGCCACTCCATCAGATGGATGACAAAGAACTCCGGACTCTTGTTGATGCTCATAATGCCACCTCATTTCTTTTGCAGTAACATTAGAACTGAACAACCTTTGTAGCCTTGGAATAAGTGGTAGATACCACATCCGTTTAACCGGAACCTCTTTAAAATTACCATGACCAGTTCTCCGAGCTCTATAACGGTCAGCCTAACAAAATTTGCATTGTTTCTCATATGCGTAATCTTTATAGTATAACATACAACCATTGACGCAACAATCAATTAGCTGATATCCAAGCCCGAGTTTGGATGCCAACTTCTTAGTCTGATAGAAATCTGCAGGCATTCGATTTTCAACTGGCATCGTCTCTTTCATAAGATGGGCAACTTCATCAAAACATCCTTGGGGCATGTTATAATCAGCTTTAATGCTTAATAGTCTCATTGAAGCTGACAACTCTGAATGTGAATCACAACCTGGCCAGAGTGGTTCTTGGGCAGCAGACAACATATCAAAGAAAATTTGTGCATTTGGATTAGGAGCTTCCGGCATATATTGTGGATCATAATTTCTAGCATGTAATAACTCATTACCAACTGACGGACCAGCAGCATCCATTACCATCTGCTCAAATGTATCAAAATTAGCACGGTCAGTTCCTTGCCAATAATAATTACCAGCATCTGTTGGTTGCACTTCCACAGCTGAAATAGGAGGAATTTCAGGCATGACTTCTCCATGAGTCGTCCAATAATAATATCCATCCTGAAAACCTTTTTTGTACAAGTGTTGCTTAATCTCATCAAACACCAAATATTTTCTACATTTGCACCTAATGCAAGGACATCGTATTTTTCCCGTACTGTGAAATTGAAAATCATTTGCAGAAGCAAAAGCAAGGAACTCCTCAACCCCATTAATGAACTCCTGCGTAATTCCCACACGATTTGGTCCTAATCGGTTGTTCATCCAAGAACGATGCTCAGGCACATCCATTTATTTATCACCTACATAAATATATACATTTAAATAACAAATTTAGCCCACACAATATATTCCAAAAAAAAAGTTTTGTTTTTCCAATTTTATGTGGTAACAGATTTATTAATTTTTTGAAAGTTTATAATTAAAACTAAGATAGAAAGCAATTAAACACTTAATAACTCGATTAAATTTTATTGGAGACAATCGCATAAATTTAAGTTGAAAAAAATCTTACAGTTATAGAAAAAAAACACTTAAACTTGTATATTTATGTGTAATCTTATATAATACATGTTATATAATTTTTTAAGTTAAGCTCTTAATTTGACAACGAGCTATTTAAAGACTAATATTGCATAAAATTAAAATTTTAAATATTAACAGATTATGATAACCAACGTAATATAGTGCCTCTAAATTTTGAATATGACATTAAAATCTTCAAAATATTAAATGAGACCATTCGTTAATTAAGAAATTAAGAATTTCTGATCTTCTGTTAAAAATTAAGAATTTACAAAAGCATAAAAAGAAAACAAGGTAAAAAATTTAAGAAAATAACCTGAAATCAATTTTCGGTTGTTGAACCAAAACCTCTGGACGGATGATCTCTCTACCAGGAAGTAGCAAAATTTGTGTGCGGCTGCGGTTGCGGCTGAAACTAGTGAGAGTAGGTTTAGGAGAGAATTCTAATTTTTGATACCGTTTGCCAAAAATTAGTGACGAACACAGGGACGGAATTGTTTCCGTCCCTAATCAGCGACGGTATTTTTGACTAAACTGTATTCCGTCCCTAATTAAAGACAAAATTAGAGACGAAATTAAATTTCCGTCCGTCATTAGGGACGGAAATAGTGACGGACTGAATTTCTGTCCATACTATGTCAGACAGTGAAAAAAGTTATTTATTTGTCACGGCATTAAGGACGGAAACATTTTCCGTCCCTATTTAGGGACGGAATTACAGACAATAACAATTTTCCGTCCCTAATTAGGGACGGATTTAGTGACGGAACTTTAATTCCGTCACTAAAAAGTCAAGAAGTCAATAAAATATCCACAAAACTTGTTAGTGACGGATATTGCTGTCACTATTTCCGTCCCTAAAAGTCAAAAAAAAAATCAAAGTTTCAGCGACGGAAATATTTGATTTTTCCGTCACTGACGAAAATATTAGTGACGGAAAAATTTTCCGTCACTAAAGTCCGTCACTAAAATCAAGTTTTCTGGTAGTGAACATTCTAATTATTAAGCCTATATGCCTAAAAAATATCAAAAATGATAAAGATTTCAATGATTTTTATCCCAAAATTATCTCAATAATATGTGTCATTCATTTATTGGGTGTGATTTTCAATGAACTTCTTGCTATAATGTCATCACACCCAATAAATGAGTGTCATATACTACTGCAATTTTTTTGGAATGAAAATCACTGATATCCCTAACATGACTGAAAAAATATTTTTATAAAACAACAGCATTAGAAGTCATATGTGGTTCGGTTTCTTGCTGGATTTGGCCAAAGAGTACTCCTCCAATGCACTCTAATAGTGATGACATAAACTCCTGGATACGATGATCTCCATCTTCTCACTACAACAATTAGGGTGGGGGCTTTTGGTTTAGTGATCCTTAGCTTCCATAACTCGTGGTTAATCTTTGGTTGTAACAAGAGTTTCTCAAGTGAAGATGAATTTATTCTACGACGTAAGAAGAAAATGGTTTTAGGATTTCAAAATAGATTTTTTTCACTTTAATCTCCATTTTTTTCTCAAAACTCTAATATTACCCGCCAATTGGTTTTTGCCCTAATCCACACCGGTCATATATAACAGTAACGAGTACACATAAAATTTTTGTTTTGTAATATTTCATTACATTAAATGTTTTTCGTTGCGTTAAACACACCCATCAACGCGTTGACTGATCAAGAATGCACAAAAATTGATCGAGAAACGATTCAATAAAATCAATGACTATTATGTAATGTTTGAATGATCAATGATTGAGTTGTAAAAGCGATTATTTGTCAGTGACGAAAAATAAATTTTACCCTTGATTTATATATATGGTATGAAAGAGAGGAGTCAAATTTAGGTCCGTTATTAGTATTCATTCACTCTCTAAGCCAAAATAGCGAACTCATCCACCCCTAGGGTTAGGTAATTGTAATTAAAACGTTATTGGCTATACTAATTATTTTATAATTTGATTATTTGCAAGTCCAGCATTTAAATTTAACGTCACAAATCATTCAAATTATGAACCCCGCTTTTCTTATTTTTCAAAAATGGTTCCATTAAAAATACCCACTTTCCAATAAAAACATGAAATGGGCCAAAATGTTGGGGTAGCCATGCATTCATAAACCAACAAAATCAAAGCCCAGACCAGGATGGTTAACCAGAAGTGTGCGTATTTCTAAGGGCCCAGCTTTCAATAAAAATATGAAAATATATGTTTAGATTTTTTAGAATATCAATTTATGGCATTGTATTTAAAAGTGTGCCAACTCATAACATCAAAGAGAATCGGATTTGAAAACACCAACTTATTGTGTTGTAGTTAAATTTGATGATCGGTTTGGAATCAAAAGGTGGTCGGATTTGGTTTGGAATTTCAACTTATGGAATTGAGAAGAATTAATTGGATTTGAAAAGAATTTGAAAATACCAATTTATGGTATTTATTTGTTTTAAAAAGGGTGAATTTTGTAATAACAATTTATGGTATTTGAAAAAAAAATTAAGTACCAACTTATAATATTTTATTTTAAAAAGATGGAGATGATATGTTAAAACAAGAGGGTTAAGTTTATAAAAAGTGGTGATTGGAAATATCAACTTATGGTAAAAAATTGCTTGAATTTAAAATACCAACTTATGATATTTAAATACAAGTTTGAGTTTGAAATACCAACTTATGATATTTTTAATTTGTAAAATCACCAATTTATGATAGTAGATTATTTCGTATTTTTTAAGAGAGAGACGATTTGGATTAATTTCAATTGTCACATTGCGTCATTTTCATATAAAATAAAATCTCTAAGCAGGTAAATTAATATTCACAAATAATAAAACTTTAAATGCCTATATGCTTCTAACAACATAAAATAAACATGCATGCATTTTTCACTATTTTTGTTTTCGCTATTTACATGACTTTACAATGATATTGGGCTGCTACTAAATTCAATTGAAAACCAAAAATCCCATCTACCTAAGAAGCCTAAAAAAAATACACCAATGAAGCCCAAACAATAGACAAGATCTATTTTGCCCCAATAACAACTTAAACCCAACCCAAAGCCCTAAACATTTACAAAAAATAACAAATGAAACATAGAATACAAGTGGGCCACATGCATATAAAAAATCAAAATCCCATAATATTGGCCCAATATCAAATCAACAAATCAAAAGCCTAATACTTTTGCCCACCAGCAAACTAACCTATGACTTCGACCCAACATTTGCAATCTAGAGTCCATGCTTATAGCCCAAACCAAACCCTCTTCTTCCTTCACCTCCTTCTACCTGCAGACACCGACGCCTCCTTCCTTATGAAATTAGAATTAACGAGACCAAAAATATGATGAGTTGAGATGTTGGTAGATCGGGTGATGATGGATCGAAGGTGATGAAAAGGGGATCCAGGTATTGGTGAGCAGGGAAGGTACTGGTGAGTCAAGTGGGTTGATGGTGTGAGCTGTAGGTGTTCGGTGAGGGGAGTTGATGGTGGAGATCCGGTGGCGGTTTGTGGTTATGGATTCAGGTTTTGGTCGAGGGTCCTCTGGGAATGATGAGTGGGTACCAGTTTTTCTGTGTAGTGATAGTCCGGTTGATGGTGGATTTTTCGGATGATGGGTACTACGGTGATCTTGGCAACCGGAAATTCTCAGGCCTCTAAACAGTGAAGTTCCGGTTGTTGGTAGAGTGATCAAGTCTTGTAAGGTTCCAAACTAGCTGTTGAGATGGTTTTGGTGAGCTACTATGGCGATGGTGGTGTGGGTCTGGAGGGGTTCCAATGAGTATCCTAGTGATGGTGGGTCTCTTTTGAGGTTCTAAGAGAGAGGGTGATGGTTATGTGATGATGGATGCTTGGTGGAGGTGGAATCGAGAGAGGATGAAGTTTTTACGATTGAGGAAGGAAAGGGGAGTGACTATAGATGGTAGGCTGAGAATGATGCCTTGAGGTGCTGGTCTCGGTAGTGGTCAAGTGAGGATGATGGTTCTGTGTGAGTTAGTGGTTTGGTGATGGTGAATGTGAGGGAATGACTTATTAAATTTCAAAAGTGGGTCCCACATCTATCTCACAAAAACACAACTCTCAATACAAAATCATTATCCAACCCAACTACTTTCCTATACATACTATCCCCATCAAATTTACACCAAAATCAAGGCTGAGTCCCACATTTATTACAAAAAGTCAAGCCACATCAATAAAACACATTTTTCAATACACCCACATCATCAAAACACATATTTCAATACACATTTATTGGCCCATTAACTTTGCATCATTGCAATTGCCCGGCTGTTAGCTGTGGTTGAGGGGAGGAAAAGTGATGATGGTAAGGTGGCTCCGGTGAAGATGGGATGATGAATTGATTTTGGAAGTCTGGAAGAATAAAAACCGGTTGAGGGAATGATAGGTTCCTCTCTCCTCCTTTGCTTGTGGGAGTCAGATGATTAAGTCCCGAGCAGAATTGATGGTTTGGGGTAGGTGATGGCAAGGTTATGCAGAGGTGGAGGAGTGGTGCAGATGGGAGGTGGGGATGCAGGGTGAGTAATAGGAGTTTCATGGGTTGGGTTGGGCTGGGTTAGGTTAGATTTATGGGTTGGTTTTAGTTTGGGCATTTTTTGAGCTTAAATTGGGCTTTAGTTGGGATTAATGTGCCTAGGAATCTAGTTTTATTTTGGGTTGGGTTTTAGCTTAAGGTAAGGATTTGAGTTGAGCATTTCTTTTTTGTTTTGTTTTTTTTTTCTTCTCTTTTTCTTCTTTTTTTCACAAAAATAATTTGGTCAGGACAAAAATAGGGTACTACAATTGTCAATTTGAATCCAGTCAACTTGCGTGAGGCGACCTAAGTTTATCTTGTGCACTGGTGGAAATCATTCAGGCCACATTCCTACGGATTCGGGCAAAATACTCAAGGTAAGTTTTGTTTTCCATGATCAAAGTTTTTTTCCTTCTGATGTTTAATTTGTTTCTAGCTAAAATATGATCTCTAGAGAGATTTCTGCTTACATAATCCAAGCTGTCCGCACGTCTTTTCCTATAGAATTGCCGCAATCAAAGAGGTCGGTGGATGGAAGGATCGCACCATTGTCTTGCTGTCCGAGCTAGTCTAAGGGGTTGGAAGTTTCTCTACCTTGGTGATCTCTAGGTTTTCATTTCTTATTTAGTTTCAAGCGCTCAACATTGCAGCATTGGAGATTAGTTTATGCACAATTAATTACTGTTTATTTGGGTTCATGGTAGGTCAAGAGTGAGCTTCCTAGTACATGCAAGGAGTTTCAGTTTTAGCAGCACCAGTGGTCCAACCAATATGTTTAGGAAAATAGACATGGAGATCGTTACAAAAACAAGCTTAGTTCATGAAGAAAAAGTTATTGAGAATTCTAAGTTACCATCTTATACTAACTAGAGGGTAAATTTTTTGACATTTAAAATGATTTGTGCAAAAAGTGAGGTTTTGGAAGAAAGTGTATGTGATCGTCCGGAAGATCATAGCTTGTATAGTCACATTTTTCTTCTGTTGTGTTATACTTCCATTTAGCTGTGTATGGGACTTAGTTTCTCGTAAAGTAACTTGGAAGAGAAAAAATACAATTTGTATCAAACTTGGATCGGTGGTCCCCATCTTCTTTGTTCTTGGTATTGTAGGCAGGCAGCTGTAGAAAATTCAGTTGAGGCCGTTCCAGGAATCCTTGCAAGGCAAAGGGTCTCTCTCTCTCTCACATAATATTTTATGATCGATTTATGCAGGGTTCTATTCCATTTGATGAAGCAATTCAAAAACTCGTATCAATGGATTTTTAAAGGGTATAGTCATGCTATCTTATTTGCTATTTTTTCAATATGTATTTTATTCAGCTCAGTTTCTTTTTGACTTGGAACCTTTAGGAACACTATGCTAATATAGAGCTTGTTGTGCATCCCATATGGAGCTTCTTGTGCATTTCATTAGTGGTCCTTCATTCCAAATTGCGAGTTCATTTAGTAGTTTTCTTTTTGTACCCATTCGTTTCAAGTAGGGGAAGGATGGGCTTCTGCTAGACTGACTCAATAATCCCACAATCAACTCCAAATACGCATGGTACTTTGGATTTTATATTTCACATTTACCTGAGAAATCTATAACATGTTGGTTTTTTAGGTGTGTGGCCAGCCTCATCCATTGCATGTGAAAAACCTGGTACGACCCTCTTTCGAATCATAAAAAATCATGACATGGTAGAATATCTGAACTTGGAGTTCATGAAAGGTAAGTTATTATGCCTGGCAGGCCATTTCTTTCTTATGTCTCATAAAGTTGACATCTTCTTTATAATTTTGATCCTCTGTTTCGTCCCCTGCTTTTGATGTTTTCAAACTTGCAGGATGCTTTGGTCTCTTGCCCAATGATTCGACAGGTGTGGAGTGCTACGTCCATTGGAGATAAATCTGATTTGGTTTCTCTTTTTGTGGATTGGTGGAACTTGGTGGTTCAAAACTCCAGCAGAGATGAGGTTAATTCTGCGACTATGTTGATCTGGAGCATATGGAAGAATAGGAATGAGTTTGTTTGGAACAAGAGGAGGAGCTCTCCAGCTCATATTATTCAAAACTCTTCTGAATTTTTATCACAGTGGCAGCATTCTCAAGTGTTGGTGGGTAGTGTTGTCCACGTTAATCAGCATGGTGCTGCTGGAAGATGGTCCAAGCCGTGCATTGGTAGGTTTAAATGCAATATAGATGTTGCTATTTTTGGTCCAGAACATTGTATGGGGTTTGGTTGTGTTATTCAGGATAAATATGGGCATATGGTTGCTACAAGGAATGGACTTCTTCAAGGTTCTTTTAGTCCGGATGTGGCATAAGCCATAAGTTGCAGGGAAGCCCTCTCCTGGTTGAAGGATTTGCATCTATCAAATATGGTGGTGGAGTCGGACTCTCAGATTCTTATTCATGCCCTTAATAGTGCTACAAATGATAATTGTTATCTTAGTTTGGTGGTTGATGATTGTAATTCCTTAGCAAGGAATATTGACAATTGCTTGTTTGCTTTTGTTAGAAGATCAGCGAACATGGTCGCCCATTGTCTCGTAAAGGCTGCCATTTCTGGGTCTGGTCTTAAGGTTTGGGGCTCTTCCCCTCCTCCTTTTCTTTGTAATGCTCTCTTATCTGATTTGCGTACTTGAAATGAAGTATTTCTCTTTCAAAATAAAAAGTGTTGAAAATTTTTACTTCACCTTTTTCTCTTGTTCATACATAGGTGTCAGGGGCTCTACTCTTATTACCACAAAAGGCGGTTCTATTTACTATGTTTCTTTTGTGGATAACAATACTCAAATTACTTGGATTTATCTCATGAAACATAAGACTGCTTTTTTTTATTATCAAATCAATCATTATTTTAGTCCATGGTCACTACTCAATTCTCCACTACGATAAAAAAATTGGTCTGATCTTAGAAGGAATATCTTAAGAGAGGGTTTGCTAAATATTTGTTTTATAATGGTACCGTTCATCATTCTTTCTATTATGATACTCTAGCTCAACATGGGCGTGCAAAATGTAAACATTGTCACATTCTTGAAATTGCAAGGTCTCTTCTTCTATCTTTCTCTGTTCCTGGTTCTTTTATGAGGTGCAGCTATTCTTATTTTTACTATTCTACCTAATAGGATGTCCACTCCTGTTTTCATGGTAAATCTCTTTATGAGGTCTTCTTTTCTCAAACTCCTAACTATTCTCTTCTTTGAGTCTTTGGTTGTGCCTATTTTGTCATACTTCCTAGAAAGGATTGTACTAAACTTAATTCTCGTTCAACTCTCTGTGTTTTTCGAGGATATAGTATTACTCAAAAGGAGTATCGATGTTCTGATCCTATCTCACAATGCGTGTATGTCTCATGATGTGTTATCTTCCTAGAATGTTTGTCGTACTATCATCTTTTATATCTGACTCTCTCTGTCTCTTAACAAGAATTAGTTCATTTTGATCCTTTTCTTATTGATGTAGATTCTAATGAATACATTTCTACTATCGCATCTAATACCTAAGTACTGCCAACTTCCTCTTCTGCTTCTACCTATTTTCCTTCTTATCAACTGTTAGCCTACCCCCTCAACAAGCAACGCTTCAACATATCTTAGGCAAATCAAGTCTCATCTGATCCTCCTATTGCTCTGAAATTTGATCTTGCTCTTGTGTTTGATGCCACGACATTTGCTCTACCTCGCAGGTACCTTCTTTGGGATCAGTATTTTGTCAAAAAACTTAGTCTTGTCTCTACTTATTTTTTTAATTTTTTATAGTACTGATTTATTTTCTATTCACTCTTTTTCTGAGCCTTAGTCATATAGGGAAGCATCTCAAGATCTAAATTGGCTTAATGTAATGGATAATGAGACTTTTTCTCTTGAGAAGATTTCGAGTTGGGAGTTCGTGCCCCCTCCTCCAAGGAAGAATATTCTGGAATGTAAATGGTTCTAAAAAAATCATGACTCATTTTGATGACTCTTTAAAGCGGTATAAGGCTCGCCTTGTAGCTAAAGGCTTTTTCCAAAAATATGACATTAACTATGAGTAGCTTTTGCTCCTTATACCAAAATAACTTCTGTCAGGACGTTAATCTCTGTTGGTGTAGTTAGATGTTGGCTGTTGTTTTAGATGGATGTTAAGAATGTTTTTCTTAAATTTTTCCTCTCTAAAGAGGATTTTATGTGACCTCTCTTTGGTTTGACTCATCCTCCTAGCTAGTACTTCTTTTCTATGTTGATGATACAAATATCACTAGTTTCGATACTTGATCCTACTTTTGCTCTTATGCATGATGCCACTACTCGTTCTCTACCTTATAGGTACCCTATTCGGAATCGACGTCTTGTTACAAAACTTTGCTCTCTACTTGCTTTTATGTTTCTTATAATAGTAAAACTTTATCTACTATTCACTCTCTCTAAGCCTCAGCCATACATAGAAGCCTCTCAAGATCCAAATTGGGTTAGTGCAATAGATGATGAGCTTTCTTCTTTTGAGAAGACTTCTACTTGGGAGTTGGTGTCCCCCTCCTCTAGGGAAGAACATTGTGGGTTGTAAATGGGTCTACAAAGTCAAGACTCATTTTTTATGGCTCTCTATAACGGTATAAGGCTCGCCTTGTAGCTAAAAGCTTTTCCTAGGAATATGACATTGAGTATAAGGAGACTTTTGCTTCTGTTGTCAAAATGACTTCTGTCAGGACATTAATCTATGTTGTTGCAGTCAGATGTTGGTCGATGTACCAAATAAATGTTAATAATGCTTTTCTTAACAGTTCCCTCCTTGAGGAGGTTTTTAAATATGCGACCTCCCTCTAGTTTGACTTATCCTTCTAGCTATATTTGCTGACTACGCAAAGCTTTATATGGTTTTAAACAAGCTCCCCGCACTTGGTATGATAATTTTTGTGATGCTTTCACTCAACTTGGTTTTCACTCTAGTGCTCACGATTTTGCTCTATCCCTTTTTCATACTAATGTTGGTATATGTACTTCTTCTCTATATTGATGATATGATTATCACTAGGTCTGATACTACTAGTATTGATCGTGTGAAAAGACATCTTTCCAATACATTTGAGATGAAGGATTTGGGTCACTTACGTCATTTCCTTGGAATTGAAGTTGCTTATTCCCATAAATGTTACTTCTTATCTTAGGCCAAGTATGCTAATGAAGTGGTCCGTCGTGCTTGTCTCACTGATTCTAAAGTTGCTAGTACTCTAATGTAGCTAAACCTCAAACTCAATTCTATTGATGGGACTCTTCTTGAAGACCTTACTGTTTATCAAGAGTTTATTGGATGTTTAGTATATTTGATTGTCAATCACCCAGATTTGGCCTATATAGTTCATGTCATAAGTCAGTTTGTCTCTACTTCGAGATCACCTCATTGGGCTACTTTGGTCTATATTCTATGTTATATTCATGGAACTATTTTCCAAGGAGTTTTAATGTCCTCTACTTCATCTCTAGAACTTCGTGCTTATGGTGATTGGGCTGGCAATGTCATGGATTGCAAATCTACTTCTGGTTTTATGTGTGTTTCTTGAAGATTCTCTTATCTCTTGGACAAGCAAGAAACAATTTGTTGTTGCACTTTGTACTGCTTAGCCAGAATATAGAACCATGGCTCATTCTTCTGCAAAGATTGTTTGGCTTCGTTGGTTATTTTATGATTTGGATGTTCCTCAATCGACTCCTACTCCTCTCTATTGTGACAATTGTAGACTCATAGTGTCATTCAGGTTGCTCACAATATGGTCTTTCATAAACAAACCAAATATATTGAGATATTGATTGTCATACTACTCATAACGATCTACAGTCTAACACCCTCATCCTACCATTTGTTTCTTCTACTCTTCAGCTGGTTGATTTCTATAGAAAGATTCACACTCTTGCTTGTTTTTGAGATTTTTCTTCACAAATTTTCAATAATTTTTATGCAATCATTCTCAATTTGAGGAAGGGTGTGAGAGTTGTAAATATTATATATTAAGGGTATATATTAGTCATATCATTGTATCTAACTTTTGTGTGTATATAGGTTGTAATACCTATTGAAGAGAATAAAATGAAATCAGATTCACATTCATACCACTTTATCCCCTAAAACCAACCCCCTGAAAGTCTTCTTTTTGGATGGAATCGTTCTTGGTCATGATTTACCTACCCAATTGCGACAATTGCAGTTTGTCATTTCTTGCATAATGGAGTAGCCATCATTTTAACAACCACAATTGAAATGGTCTACTTTTAGCTCAATTGTTTATTTTCCTTTACCAATGGTGGAAACAATTACGTAGAGTTGAGGCTTTGCTTCACATCAATTACTTGTTCTAATTAATTAATATTGGAGCTCCATAATTTAAAAAATATTTTCCGGTCCATAAGTGAGGTTAACCTTGTTTATTTTAAACATACTGTTTGAAATATTTGCACATTAAACAAGTTATTTTTTTTAGGAAAAATTGAAGATAAGTTGCATATATAAAATATATATAATCAATTCAGGGGTTTTAATTATTTTCTTTAAAGCACATTTCCTAGGTTCTTTAGACGTATCTTCTAAGGGTAGTTAGAACTTTTTCTTGTTTTTATGCGTTTTAAGGTGCCCTTGCTATACTCGTTTATTTAGAGAGAGATTTTGTGACCACCACAAGGGGAATAGTTGTTCGAGTCCGTAAGTTGGAGGACTCGAAGGGTTAGAATTTGAGGAGTCCGTCATTTACAAGATTTGAACTTTGTGATCGAGAAGGGAAATGACTTATTCTCACTACTAAACTAATAAGAATACGGGTTTTGACGGTAGGGTAGTTAAGACTTGAGAATGCAACTTGACTTGCTTTTTTTTTCTTCCCCCTTAACTTTCCTCAACTAATTGTATGGATATAGGATCGGGGGTGGTCTAGTGGGTAAAACCACTGGACCCCTCCATTGTCCTCAATTTGGGTCACTATTTTTAAAAAAAATGAAAAATGTGTAATGCATATCCTAACGATATCAACGGTATATTTTTTTTGTTCGAAACAAAAATCAGAATAGTTATGAAAAATGTGTGAAAATTCTAGACCGTAGGATTTAAAATCTAAACAT
The DNA here is from genome assembly GCA_963580455.1 of Euonymus europaeus. Lineage (NCBI taxonomy): Eukaryota > Viridiplantae > Streptophyta > Magnoliopsida > Celastrales > Celastraceae > Euonymus > Euonymus europaeus. The sequence goes on along the minus strand of OY756961.1, from coordinate 7,129,115 downwards.
TCAATTTTAGATCACTATGATTTTGATTTTAATTTTCAACAAAAACTATATCATTTGTATCGTTATGATTTATACTACACGTTTATCATTTTTCTAGATTTTTTCTAAAAAAATTAGTACTCCAAATTGAGGCACTTGAGGGTTCAGTGGTTTTATCCAGTAGATCTACGCCCAATCCATGGATATAATATTTAGAAAAGCTTGTGCATTTTCATTGCCATATCAACATATTTGTAAATTAACAACAACATCATGCCATCACAATTTGGTTTTCTTGCTATCCGATTGTTATTTATGACCAAGACTAGTTTCTTATTAACATGTGGGATCAATTCATATATGCTTTTTCTACTTTAAAGTACATTTCATATGGGTTGTCTAGTCTAGGTTTATTTTATTTTGTAAGAATGCAACTTGACACGTGTTGCTTTTTGGGTTATGCAAAGTAATTAATGGATATAATAATTAATAAAGATTATCATTTTTTTGTCGATTATGTGTTGTCTACTCGTCCTTTTGAACTTTGATTTTGCTTTATATATAATATTAATTAAAAAGCAAAAATATCTAAAAACATGACTGTTGTCACCTAATCCATGTGCTGCCATAATTGACAATAACGTGGTGCGTAGGACGAGTAGACTTTTATTAAATATTATATAAAAGACACTCCACCACTATCTATATCTTCTATATTTATATGTATGTATGTTTCCCTTTTGTCGTCGTGTGTGTGTGTGTGTGTGACGTGCAACTTCAAGATGGTGCATATATAACTAGCATTTTTTTTTGGCACCAAATATTTGTTGGATTTTTTTTTTTTAGTTTTTAGAAATTAAATTACAAACTTAAAAAATATCGGTGAGATGACTAGGCAAAAGGATAAAAATAGGTTATCAACTTGGAAAAACGTGATTAATATTATGGTTTAAACAACAATGTTTTCCTCCTTTGTATTTTTTTTCCCATTTTAGTTTTCCTTTTGGGAGATTCTCGACCTAATTTATTGGTTAAGGAGTTGGGGACCTTGTCACTTTAACTATTATATTAGTGATCCCCACATTTAACCATCTTATTTAAGATTGAGTTTATGCTATTTATTTGTAACACTCTTGTGCCAAATAGATGACAATAACAAAAAATTATTGAGTTTAATAATAATAATAATAATAATAATAAAATTATGATTGTATTTTTATCGATATTATGAATCCAACGATGATTTTTTTAATCCCAAACAAAAATCAAATTCATATCAAAAGAGACATTGAATATTTTTGATATATTTAAAAGTTGAGAATTTTCATTTTTTTTCATGTCCAAATTACTTTTATTTGGGAACAAAAAAAAATACAATTGGACTTGTAACCTCAATCAAGAAAAAATAATGATATTTTTTCAAAAAATTGTACAGTGCTAAAACATATTTATAGCAAAATCCACTAATTTTTTTTACAACAAACCCTGATCACCTAGAACAATTTTTTAATATGAGCGACTTTATTTAGGGATGAAATCGGATCGGATATGGATCGGATTTCTCAAAATTCATATCCATATCCATATAGTACGGATAAAAAAATCTAAATTCATATGTTATCCACAGGATTTTGGATATTCTCCATGGATATCGGATTTATCCATGCGAGTATGCGACACATATTTTGCTAGTCTATGAATCCAATTAGAATTTCATGATTATGAATCTAAGAACATGAAACCAAATTCTAAAGTACAAATAATATCAAAAATAATCCAGAACATACAAAAATCTCTAGAACCAAAGTCTAAACTCTAAAATCCAGAAAACATCACAAATCAAAATGTTTGCATCAAAATGTTAACTTTTATTAGTTATATAAGAATTCGGTTTGATTAGGATTTAGAGATTAGAATTTTTGGTGTTTCATTAGGGTTTATGGTGTTAGTATGTTAGATTATAGTTTGTAGTGTTAGAGTGAAAAGTTAACGGTGTTAGGTATTAGGATTTGTGGTGTTAGGTTAGGGTTTATACTTGATGGTGCTAGGGTTAGGGTTTATGGTGTTTGATTAGGGTTTGCAATGTTATAGTTAAAATTTACAATATCATGGATTATAATTTGTGGTGTTAGATTAAGGTTTACAATGTTAGGGTTATGGTTTGTGATGTTTGATTAAAGTTTTCAGTGTCAGAATTAAAGCTTACAATATTAGGTATTAGAAATTGTGGTGTTAGGTTAGGGTTAGGGACTTAGGGTTTGTGGTGTTATAGGTTTAGAGTTTATGGTGTTAAGGGGTTAGGGTTTGCAGTGTTAGCATGTTTCGTTAGGGTTTACACATTATAATCAGGACTAGCTTTATAATTTATAATGTTATTTTTAAGTTTAGGGTTTACAATATTTGTGTTTTTATAATTTAGTATTCATTAATAAGTTTACTAATTAAGGTTTTAAAAATATTAGTCAATTAAATATTTTAATTAGTGGTATGAGATCATATCACATTATATAGTGTCATTACAAATTACAATTAATTCATATTAATTAAAAAAGAAACATATATATATGTTGACAATTATAATGTATATAAATATATTAATGATGTTAATTTTCAATTATATAATTGTATATGGATTATATTATATATAAATGTGTGTGTGTGCCGGTAGAATCGGATCGGATCGGATTTCCGCGCGTTCGAGTCGGATCGGATACGGATTTCGGATCAAATATATGTAAATCCATATCCATTCATAATATTCGGATTTTATCCATATCCATATCCATATCCAATATCCAGTCAACGGATTTTCTACTGTTTGATCGGATCGGATCGGATCAAAAATCCACGTATACTGACACATTTACCATCTCTAACTTTATTTAACAAAAATGACATTCAATCCATGTAATTTTCAAGGTGCAACTCTTGCACTTTTTAATTACTAATTAAAACGAGTTCTCCTGTTACAAATTGGCAAGATTAATTAGATTTATTATTTTATATTTGTTACTTGTAATTACAGGATTGTATAGTGATTCATATCCCTAGATTAGGGTGATTTATCTCCCTAAGTTAAGTAGCAAATTAACATGAAAATGAAATGGTATGAGGTAAATAAACACCCCCTATATTTAACCCCCCATAAATGTCTTGTCTCTGGAGAACAGGTTTGTCTTAATTTGTAAAATTATTTAATTAAAATATAAAATCTTATTTAAAAATAAATATTAAAAATATTTCGTTAAGGGTTTCTTACTTTGGTAATTGCCACCGGGATCACATTTAAATTGTAATCTAGATTTTTTATCTGAACCACCAATATCTGATCTACGGATGATGATGATATACCCCAACATCTAGTTTGTTGAACCTAATTGATCAACGATTGACATGATGTGAACACATGAGAATGTATTTCTTTTTATTAAACATAATAAATTTTTATGATGCTACCAAAATGAGAATGTATTAGTCATATAAATTATTATTGAGCCTCAGAGTACCCTTTTAGTTAGATTTATTAGGAAGAGATACCTCGTTATTTAGATTCCTAATTTGTAATTTCACTTTTCTTAGGACAATCAAAGTCCTGGAATTCAATTTATTAGAACATTTATGTGCTACTATTAAATTGGAGGGGCTGAAATCTTTGGTACTTTAACCTCATTTTTTTCACCCCTAAATTATACAGTCACTGTTTTCCCCCCTGTACCGTATCCTTCAACAAATCAATTAAGTCCTTTTTTTCATTAAAAAAAAATTAAGTCCTTTTGGAAATCAAATTTGTGAACATACAAATGGTGAGCCACGCGAGATATGACATGTAACATGAAAAATCATCAACATTTAATCTCATTTATACTAATATTTTTAAAAATTTACTTGTAATTAAGGGTATGGTCAAGTTGGTTTTGGGAATGGTTTCGTTCCGATTTTGGTTCGAATATCCAAAACCTAGTATTAAATATCAAAACCGACTCGAAATCGTGATAATTTTTTTTTTTAAAAAAAATCCGTTCCCAAATCCTATAGCAACAGTTTTAATATTTTAAGCGAATTGAGTACTGTACCAATTATGCCAGGTCAAATTTTTTTTTCCCATCTCTCTTAATTGCTATTCATTTTTTTAGTATTTTGAATTTTTTATTCTATTAATTATTTCCCCATCACAACAAAGTAGCTCCCCTCTCAAATTTCACAAATAAGACAAAAATGATGGAGAAAGATTACAAATTATGGGACCCAACAAAAATTAAGAGTAACAGATAAAGCAGGTCAAAGAAAAAAAAAGTTCATGTGGGTCCAATTCTCAAAAAAAATTCACAATGGTTGCCCTTTTAATGGGCCAATAACTTTGTTTTTGGGTCCCACATCTATCTCATAAAAATACAACTTTCAATACAATCAAATCAGCATAACACATATTTCAATACTGCCACATCAGCAAAACACATCTCCCAATACAAAACCATTATCCAACCCAACAATTTTCTTATCTTTCATACTATCCCCATCAAATTTACACCAAAATCAAGGCTGGGTCCCACATTTATTACAAAAAGTCAAGCCACATCATCATCCACATCACCAAAATACATATCTCAATATAATCACATCAACAAAACACATTTTTCAATACAGCCACATCAGCAAAACACAATAATTTTGTTGGCCCATTAACTTAACACCATTGCAAGTGCCCTAAGGAGTATACGGGTGTAGGGGGGTTTTAACTGATTTGAACATCGAAAAATCTCTTGAGGCACACCTTGGAGACAACATAGCTCACTTTTCTTCTTTTGTGTACATAGTTATTGAACAATCTATCCTTCAAGATCCGTTTGATAAGGGTGTAATATTATAGCTAGCCTAACTATCAATGCGTGGATGGAACGGAATGTCAAGTGGTACCTAACCCTAGACGACTCATTAATAAATTATGACTTTCCCTCCTTTTTGGATAGCAACTCATAAATAAAAATTATGACTTTTTTGTTCTTTTTCGATAGAAATGAATGATGCTCAATAAGAAAAGGACGACTTTTGAAAAGACACATAGATAGTTATTCCTGTCAACATGTGATGGATATTTAAATACGATTATATATATATAACTAGGAAATACCCGCGCTCTGCTGCGGGATTTTTTTGTTAGACTGTGCTAATGGGCGACCATCCTCCGAGTAGTGTTGTAAGTTATATTGTTTTGCTTCCAAAAAGTAGAAAATATTTAACAGATACACAACACATAATTTACATACTAAGAAGACAAAATATTGTGATCATGTTGGAGGTTGAAATTGTCTTCGCTGTGGAGGTTGAATTTTCTCAGCAAGCTATGCTAAGAACCTGTAGAGGAATGAGAACGTGAGACTTAAAAAAAGAATCCAAAGACGACAACATTTGTTTCAAAGACATTTAGGTTCCTAAACGGTATCGTTTTGACACCCCAAATACTTTCAAGAATTGTGCAAGTTTCACACCAAAACAGCTACTCACCAATTGATGGGTTAACATTCAGACACTTTATTTATTATATGATATGATATTATAGAGATAGCTATAGAATGGCAGGGGCGTTTCCAGTGTTCAATGTACAATTGTTATTGCTATTGGCAAGAGAATGCGTATCCCAAAGACCTGAAATGGGCACAACATAAATGAAAGAGAGCCGGAGCAGAAAAATTGCAAGACTGGCATTGAAATTCATTTTGACGAACCTCAAGATATAGTTTCCAAGATTCTAAATCAGTTCATCATCGAAAATATTTAGAAGCCTCGCCACGTAGTCGAGAAAGAAAATTCATTTCATTACAAAGCTTAGTAAACATAGAAGGAAATCGTAGTAACACCATTTATCACCAGAGCAATAAGTAAGAAATTAATGCACCATTTATCAGCAGACCAATAACTAAGAAACTAACGCATTCATAAACAAAAGGTAAGTAACCCGTTTAAAAGTAGATCAGAATTTTTTTAACCTATCTAACAAAAAAACATATTTCTAACGCTGGCGAATTCAAGAGGCAAATAATAATGGTGATCATATATGAAAAATAATGATTTAAGGCTACATGAATCAAGCATTCATCAGAAAATTCATGGAAGATAAGAAAATATTAGCACAGGAAGCTCAACTGAAACAAAAATCAACAGATCCACAAAGTAATTCATAAAGTAGTAGTAAAAAGATAGACATGATGGAAAAGAAGGCCCATGGTGTAAAATTTCACTTCTCTTCTTGACAACCAATACCGCTGCTTCTGTGAGTGAACAGCAAAAACTCGCTTGTTCCTTCAAAAAATTATTCTAGGGAAAATTCAACTCATTCTTTGAGTTAGATAGAACTTTTTTAGAAAAACCAACCAAGCTCAAGAGAAGGTTTTATTCCTCCCCTATCGGGCTAGAAGCTAGCTGAGACGATATGATATTCATATCCCTCATACTGATGTCTCTGCTAGCAAGCCCATGCTATAATCAGCCATTGCAGATGAAGCAAGCTCAGAATTCATATCATGTCATAGAAAAATTCTTATACGCCAAAAAATCACCAACATAAGTGAAGAAAAGTCATGCATAAATTGCTTTAGTATAAAAATTTCTGACATCTTACAATTATAAAACATCTATCAATATGAAGCATGAAGCATCCTAAAGTCAATGATTTAATAGAGCCAAAAGGTAGTAAAAGGATGAAAATTCATTCTTTTCATGAGCCATAATATACATCATGAGGGATGTAACCCCTCACTATAACTGATGAAGCAAGACCAAGATTCAAGTCTAGATTGGGCTTGCGGTGGATGGCCATGATCTTTCAATTCCCATAGATCTGAAGGAACAATGGGCTAACCATGGAAGGAGTAGGAACCAAGGTTTCAACAATCTACATAAAAAACATGGGGCATGCTTCAAGTTGAGGTTGAAGCATTTCTTTCTTGATGATCGTCTTTCAATTACATATTGATTTGAAGTATGTCAATCAAATTTGGGTAATTGTTGGAAGGAGGATAGATATTACTGTTAAAAACCAAAAGTGAAGGACATAAAGCAGAGTATGTGCAGAGGCTGCTGTACATTGTTCTGCAGCCGGAGTCCAATGAGAAGCCTGTGGAGGAGAAGCAAGAGTCACACTCTGGCAAAGGAGGACCAAAAAAGGGGGGAAACCTTGATGGTTTTGCTATCAAGGTGAAAAAGTGGCAAATAAATCATATATACAGGATTGAAAAGAAGAAAACTCAAATTTGTCTCTCTCGACATCAAGTGTCTATAATTGTATCTAGAATAGAGTATTTCTCAATAAAAGAGAATCAAAGGTCTGACTCAGTCTGCAGAGATTAAAAAAAAATTAAAAAAAACTTCAACTACGGATTTTTGGATCAATGAAGATGACAGTACATTCCTCAAGTTGTAAACCATAGTACTTAATTTAGAGATCCAGGACACCTGGGAAAACAAATAATTGTCCACATAATTTTTTTTTTCACATAAAATGTATAGCCTATATGTCACAGGAGATGCACTTAAAGGAATGCAGGAGATCAGCCATGTAGGACAAACCTGGATTCAAAAGGTACTTATGACAGTGATGTCCGCCATGCCAACAACTATATCTTCAACCTGCAAAACCCAAAATCCAAAGATTACTCAATGTAAAATAATTTGCACTTGGATGATCTGAAGCCCAACAAAGTGAAAAGAGCCTCATAGTCATATTCACCATGTAATATAGGCTACAAAACCCTTCAATTATTATTTGCATAATAGGCATATTTTGCAAGCTAAATTATTGAGTGACAAAAAACAAATCATTTCAATTATTCTAAAACGATTACTGGCCATGAACGAATCTCCAAAACGAAAAAGCACCAAACAGACGACAACCTAACCCATCATCCCCATAATCCATAATTCGAAGGAAATAAGTAAAATAATTAATTAATATAAGGATATTTTATTGCTGTTATTTTAACCAATTTTTTTTTATTTTTTCACTCCATCCTCGCTGAAGCTGACACAGACAGCAGCGAGTCAGAGACGAAAAAATGGGCAAGAACAGTAAATGGAGGAGATCGTAGCCTCCCACCACCACCTAACCTTTGACCCGTTGCACTCACTCTTACATCTCCCACGTCAGCGATTGAAACCTGATCAAAGTAGTTGTGTATACTAAACCTTTTAGAGGGGAAACCAAAATCGAAGCTAGATTATGGATGTGGCATGCAGCAGCTAAACAGAAGCGCATGAAATCAAACCTTATGAAAACAGAAGCGCAACGTGCATCGAAACCCAAAGTGAGAAGACGACCTAAGAATAACACTGAAGGAAGAAGGTGAACAAAAGCACAAAAATCGAAAAAGTCACAAACCTCACCGGCCGATTGAACGGAGGTTGAGTAATCAACACAGCCGAAAGGATCTAGACAGTAGAGAGGTAAAGGTAAGACCAAATCGCAAGCAAGTTATCTAATCGGTGACCAAATCGCTGTGAGATAACAGAGCTTCATGAACCTGGCAAAGTAGAGGCGAGTATCTGCAAGGATTACGAAATGATTTGAAAGAAAAGAAACATAAAAGAAGAATATGAATTTACACTTGGTAGGGTTGCTTGGCTCTCTCGAATTCCTTCAGGTTCTTCCGCTATTGTTGCTTCGACCTCCCCTTTTCCGATTTTGTTCCAAACTGTCTGTTGACATATGTACATTGTCGGTGAGGCGGTGAAGGAGTATTGGGTGGAACGGCGTCGTTTCGGTCGCCGAACTTTTGTGGGAAGAACACAAGTCGCGAGAGTACCGAAAATGGACTCGCCGGAGTATTGCACCGACATTTCCAATCTTATATTAGATACAAATATGTGTGTGTATGTGTAACTTTGGAAACAATACTTGGAACGTCTTTGAGACGATGATAAAAAAATGCACTCTGTTCTCGAAATATTTTGCATGGCTGTCCTATTTTTCTTTTGTCGTCGTTTTCAATGATTTTACATATACAGCGTTCTCCGTTTTAAAATATCTGTCACTTTAGAGATTTAATTTTATTTTAAAATACCTGTCGTTTTATGATTTTAAAGCATAATTAATATATTTTTTTTTGATAATTTTACCCTTATTGTGAAAAGTAAAAGTAAAAGTAAATAGAAAATTGTGAGAAATGAGAGTAATTAATAAAGATATTTTTATCTAACATATTTATTTTTTATTAATATTAAGATTATTCAATAGCTTTCTTAATTCTTATGTTTTATACCTTAAACAAAAAATATTTTGAAACGGAGGGAATATTTAATTATCTGGATCTAGCTAGTGTTTTTCGGACATTAATTTCTGTATGTAAGAAAAGGGTTTTAATATGAGTTAAATTTGAATTTCTATAAGTAATAGTATAATATACAATTATTTAATATTCATAGGAAATTCAACCATGCACCCTTAAAACAATAAGTGATGTTTCAATTGTTTGAGAAAATAATTTTGACTATTTTTAATATGACTTAACGTGTAAAGAAATTATTCTGATATCATGGCCTCATCAGAGATTATTAATTATTTTTGACTTTTAACGAAAAATCCATCCAAAAAATGATATATGCAAAGCTTATCTTCAAATAATATTTAAAAAATTTCAACATGTACGTAGACTTCACATCTCATATTTATTATAGTCAATCCTATGAGACTAGATTATTAATCGATAAAAATGTCAATTATTTCAATTTTTTTTTGTCTCAATTATTTCAAAATGTTCACACATGCATGATTCTTACAAAAATAATGACTCGTAACATAATTCGTATAAAATCGTATGCGTTCTTCTCAATCTGATACGATAAAAAAATATTGGAATTCCGTATATGATTGCTGTTAATTGATTATATGTGGCGATAAGGTGCCCCATGGGTGAATAGGGCGATTCCAATAAACTTTTTAAAGCCAGATTAGGTGAAAAATGCAGCATATATGACTTCCACCTAAGAAAAGTAAAGATACGTCCGAACTTTAAAAGCAATTTGATGATATGGGGTTTGGTGAATTCCATTGGACTTGTAAAACAAGACAAGTGGGGGACCATTTGTCAAACACACGTGACAGCTCGCGGCCCTAGAAAAAAATTAAGGAATAAGCAAATATTAATTATTGGGATATGTCATATATTTGGCTTTTAAATCCTAGGAGACAGTGGATGAATCGGTGCAACATGCACATGGATCTCCTAATATTTTGTCTAATTGCACAACGATCCACTATTTATTAAAATTTATTTGATGCATCTTATACTATACCATTTTGAAAGATAAATCACTTTACTTATTTTCTTTAATCGTGATAAATAACTCAGGATTAAGCAGTTTATATTGTCTCATTCAATTATAAAATCGTATTTTATTATAAAATTTTCAATGAAATATGATATTATAATAGAATATTATAATAAAATATAATATTACAATGAAATTGATTATTATGGACAGTTTAAACCTGAGTTATATAATATTTTCCTTTTTATGATTAAATTTGATAGGAATCACCAAAAATAAGATTATGTGCACGGATTATCGGATTTCAACATGGGCTAAGGCGGTACAACAGAGACACTTGTAGTGCTACCCATCAAAAAAGGAAGAAAAAAAATGCACTAATAAAAATTTATACAAGCCCTTACAATTAAATTAGGACTACATTGAAATAAAAGATGTAAACGTCCAAATATTTGGATAGTCTAAAAGCATATTTTACAGTAACCTGATCTATTTATTTTGGTATTTGGCCACTTTATATATATATATATTCAAAATGATTGGCCACCTAAATCTTGTTTAGAGCTTAATAAAATTTTATTAGTTGAGTTAATTAGATACCCATCAGAATCTAATTGTGAAATTTATCAAAAGGACCCGTTGCTTTTTTTCTTTTCCGAATTTTAGGGATGGTTGGGTAAATTTTACATAAGAGCTGGTCCCCACTATAAATTTTACATTCTTCGAATCGAGTCTTATCTCTATTATACAAAAAGTCAAGCTACGTAATCATCCACATTATCATAACACTGTCTTTCAATGTAATCATATTAATAAAACACGAATTTCTCTATTTTTCCCTTTCTCTATAACAAAAGCTCTACATATCAAGTTTTATAATCCATTCCCTAACAAAATTACATCAAAATCAATACTGAGTCTCATATCTTTTTTCAAAAATGAAATCATATACTCATTTATATTATCAAAACACATACCTCCATACAATTATATCGAGAAAAATTCAATCTCAATAAATTATCAAATTTTCAAGCATCCACTAGAGATCCTCTCATTACATTAATCAGAAAAAAGTTGGGCAAATTCAGAATTGCCATGATCCTTCCCCAAGAATAGTTGAAAAAAACAAAGTCAATAGGTCAATGTTTAATTATTGTCCTTGTTTACTTTGTTAGGACACCGACTACCCGTGAAATAACAAAAATCATAAATGCAAAATCACGTGCATTTCTTCTGGGGCTATAAATGACCACCCATGCCTCGTGTCCAACACACACCCAAATTGGACAAACACCCAGCTCAATCCAACTATCATGGCTGCCGTTTCTTTGCTAATCATTTCCTCCCTTTTGCTAACTTCCTTTCTCTGTGTCTCTGAGGCGCAAAGCTCGCCTCCTGTCTCTCAAGGATTGTCATGGACTTTTTACCAGTCGAGCTGCCCCGATCTCGAGTCGATTATCCAAAAACAGCTCAAGAAGGTGTTCAAGAAGGACATCGGCCAGGCCGCCGGCCTTCTTCGTCTCCATTTTCACGACTGCTTTGTTCAGGCAAGTAATTACTAGGAATATTACTTTTGCGGTCCATTTCCTATACAATATCACTGTTTTATTCCTTATTTTTCTTGTAAGTACAAAATAATTATGTGACATTTATTGTAGAAACACCCAACAACACCGATAATTAATTGAACCATGTCTTTTTCCTTATATAAGATAAGAAACTGTGACTTTTGCCCTTGACTATTGTTCATATTCCGTCGGTCACTGAAAAGACGTGCCATTATTTTTGCAATTTTTTTTTTAATTTTTTTTAAGGCCTAGAAATTGATACTTGAAAAAAATTGAGGGACATATTGTTCATTTTTTCCTTAATCTATAACGTAGGAAGTTTTCATCGTGTCAAATCTTCGTCACATAAGATTTGACAAAAGAGATATCTGACAATATTTGAGGGACGATGTTAAAAGTAAAAATAGTTTAAAATGAAAAGAAAAGTAGATTTTAATTGAAGGATAAAATATATCCTTTTACTTATATATATATATATAATTGTGGTCGCTTGTTAAATGTACGTCACATAAGATTTGACAAAAAAAGAGATCTGACAATAGCTGAAGGACGATTTTAAAAGTAAAAACAATATAAAAAAAGTAGGTTTTAATTGAGGGATAAAATGTATCTTTTTGTGTATATATATATATATATAATTGTGATCGACGTGTCAAATGTATGTCACATAAGATTTGATAAAAGAGATATTTGATAATAGTTGAAGGATGATTTTAAAAATAAAATTAGTTTAAAAACGAAAGGAAAAATATGTTATAATTGAGGGATAAAATGTATCTTTTTGCTTATATACATACATAAAATTGTGGTGGTATGTATTGAGGTGTTGATTATAATATGAATAACTGTCGCAGGGATGTGAAGGTTCATTGCTGCTGAATGCACCAAACGGTGGAAAAAGCGCAGAGCAGGACGCCATTCCAAACCAGACCTTGAGGGATGAGGCATTCAAGATCGTCGAAGATCTCCGCCGACGCATTCACAAGAAATGTGGAAGGGTCGTCTCTTGCTCGGATATTCTTTCCCTCGCTGCTCGTGACTCTGTTGTCTTGGTAAATGAACTCCCTCCATCTTTTTTTCAGATTTTTAGTAAGAAACTTCATACTAAGTAGACTATCAACTCTGCTAATTTCAGTCAGGAGGACCTAACTACAAGATTCCCTTGGGTAGGCGAGATGGAGTAACCTTTGCCACAGGACAAGAAACCTTAGACAATCTGCCTGCACCTTTTAGTAACGCTTCCGTCATTCTCGACTCTTTAGCCACCAAGAACTTTGATGCAACCGATGTGGTCGCCCTCTCTGGTGGTCACACAATCGGCATTAGCCATTGCGGCGCTTTCACACCCCGGCTCTACCCGAATCAAGACTTGTCCATGGACAAAACCTTTGCTAACAACCTCAAAAAGGTTTGCCCCACTTTAAATTCCAACAACACGACTGTGATGGATATCAGGTCGCCGAACAAATTTGACAACAAGTACTACGTTGATCTCATGAACCGTCAAGGCCTATTCACGTCCGATCAAGACTTGTACACCGATAGGAGGACTCGAGGGATTGTCAATCAGTTTGCTGTCAATGAATCAATTTTCTTTGAGAAATTCATTGTGGCAATGATAAAGATGAGCCAGCTGAATGTCGTGACTGGCAGGAATGGAGAAATTCGCGCTCGTTGCTCGGCGAGAAACTCGAATAGTAAGTATATAGAGACCGTGGTGGAAGAGATTGCAGAGGGATTTTCAGAGTTGATATAGGAGGAGGAAGAAACTACGTTGAATTGTGGCGCTTTTGGATGAGATGGATCATGTGTAGTGTATGTTGTGTTTACTACGTTTTTCCGTTTGCTAGCTAAGTTTGTTTGTTTACTAGATCCATGTCCAGTTGTATGTCCACTACATAAGTTCCTAGTTCAGTCTTAAAATCGTTAATAAAATAGCTAGTTACTATGCTTCTGAATTCACATTTTTTCATTAACAGAGAAATATTAATTGGGTGATTGAATCATAAGTTTGATTAGTGGCCGATCCAGAGAGCAGAGTTTCAACCATTGGGAGCATACACTATATATAAAAGCATAAATATAACTCGTCAAAATAAATATTATAATTGTTCTCTACGAGTTTGTATATTTTAAAATGTTGTATTATAATATCATTATTAGTAATAGTATTGAACACTTGTTTCTATATAAACTCGTATATTTCGAAACGGTGTATTATAATATGATTAGTAATCGTATTGAACACTTCTTTCTATATAAAACAATTTTGACAAATTTGAGATCTAGGTTTTCCTTTGATTACTTTGCATCCTTCATACCCTTAACTCATTGGGCTTTGTTGATGTTATATGTAAGACAAAATTTATGTGTCTTTTGCACAAAAAATGAAGGGTAGAAGAGTCCAGAGTAGTTAAGGTTTTGGATAATTAAAGCTCTAACTAAACCCAAACTCTATAATGTATATATATAGTCAAAGATGGGCTTGAACCTTGGAGCTTGATTTCTTAAATTCTCCAATTTATTTCATTTATTTTCTTTTAAACAAATTTTATTTAGCTGTTAAACACGATTTGTTGTTATTGTAAATTAACCTAATCCTTCGACTCCAACTCGTTCATGGTTTCTACACTTGTAAGACGTTAAAAACGATTTGTCTTACATTTTTTACTAAAAATCAATAACTACCTGCTGTGATAGGTAATGGGTCTCACCTTCCGTTTTATGACTGGAACCTATGCGATTTGTCCTGTAGCCTATTGCGCTCCCATCATCTGCGACATCGTCTAACAAACTACATGGGTAAATGTCTTTGCTATCACTCTCATCCATGCATCCATTTGTTGTATAGCCATCGGTGATAGTGCTGCGTGAGAAAATCCATGGTCTGCTTGTGCCTCGTGAACATTCAAAGGGTGTAGGTTCTCCCTGACAATCGAATCCTCAAGTGTAAGAGTCATGATCCTCTCGCGACCAACTCTACCACAATCATGTCCTCTACTAACATTCTAATATCTAAACGTACGTGGAAGAAACTATGACAATAACCTACAACACATTCAAACGACGGTAACTTACTTAGAAGTCCTAGAAATGGCTCGCGGGCCATGGTTTCTTGTATTAGATATTAGAACCAAAGCTTCGATATCAACTGTAACGTACGTAAGGATTTGCAAAACTACTAAACAACCAACGACTACATTTGCAAAATTCTCTAATATCTGAATTTATAATTCATACAATGAATGTAAAAGTCTCGAAAAGTCAAACTACAACAAGTTTAATAACAAAAAAAGAAAGAAAGAAGGTCTGACAAGCACTATCCATAACCTTAGACTTCAGTATCTATGAGACTCGTTCAAGCCATAGGATGTTGGCTGTCATCTACAAACTCATATAAAATGCGAATCAAAGTGAAGGGTGATCTAAATAGATCAATCGTGGTGAACTACCCATCAAGAGCTCAGATAACTATACGCCAGCAATGAACAAACAAATATCAAGAGGAATAATAATTTGTAAAGTCTACTATAATATAATCGATATCAAATGATGATACTACAAAATGCGTAGAATAAAATATACTGATACAAGAGTTATCAAATAATGAGACAATAAAAAGATATAGAAAAAAGTCTATAGATACTAGAAATACGACAATCAACAATTAGTCAACATATACGAATGCAAACTGTCAATGAATTGCCAAATAATAGCAAATGCAGGAATAATAAATGATCGTACCAATAATGATCCAATACATTGGTACTGCATATAGGATAAATGTAGTCACAAGCAACCATCAATTAAATACCTCTAAGGGTTGATCATCCCATAACATCCCACAGATGGAACGAAGGATGAATTGTGTTAGGATATTTTATATAAGCACCTTTTTATATATCTTAAAGGTACCAGGACCTTGGGTTTTCATATCAAGCCCAGCTCTTCTATACTCCTCACTGGATTTTTTTGACGTTAACTGGGCATGTAATCCTGAGGATAGACGCTCAGTTGGTGCATATTGCATTATTCTTGGTGGAACTCTTGTTTCTTGGTCCTCTAAAGAGCAAGCTTTCGTTTCTCACTCTAGCACTGAGTCTGAATATCGTGCATTAGCAGATGCCTCTTTCCCTCTTCCCCGTATTCCAATTTTTTGGTGTGACAACATGAGTGCCAATGACTTAGCTCATAATCCAGTTTATCACGGCAAGACCAAGCACATTGAGATTGATATTCATGTTGTTCGAAATCGGGTTCTTACCAAGAAGCTTGAAGTGTGCTACGTGCTATCTCAAGATCAAATTGCGGACTGTCTCACTAAACCTCTCTCCCGCAGTTTCCTTAATCTCTGAGTCAATCTTGGTTTGGTTCATCGTTCTTTACCATCCAAAGTTTGGGGGGGGGGGGGGTTTGGGCCTGTGGGGTGGGGGTGGTTGTGGCTATCATTATTATTGGATGTATCGTAGGGTTTCTCAACACCATTGATATACATATATATATATATACACAGTTCGGTTCACGTGTGGGATCTCACACGATCCCACTCATGCGGGATCCCACATCCTGGCTGTCCATCTAATCGGACGGCCAGATTAAATTTTTTTCGCTAAAAATATCTCGCGTATCAAACTTCGTCCTTCTTCCTTCTTCCTTCTTCATGCGACTTCTTCTTCAGGGAGTAGATCCATCTCGCGCAGTGATAATACTTCTTCCTTCTTCACGTAACTTCTGATACTCTTCTCTGTAGCAGTTCCCTCTCTGCGAGATAGGGCCCTCTTTTCTATCTGATACTCACAAACAATAGCTCCGGTTACCCTCTCGCACAGCTACACGCAGCTTCAGTCTCTTCTATTCCTGTAATTTTTATTCAGCTGGCGTAAATCAATTTCAAATTTCCAATGCTTGGGTGACTTGAATGCTAGGCGCAGCTTTGGTCTTTTCCATTCCTGTAATTTTTATTCAACTTGCTGTTGTTATAGTGTTTGTATTAAAGGATGTTGCCTTTTCTTTTGAAAAATTTCTATTTTTTGTTTTGTTGCTGCTGTTATGGTGTTGTATTAAAGGATGCTTTTTATTAAGTCCCCTTAATTTGTGTTTTTGTATGTGGAAATCTGACTGGATTTATGCATGAAAAATTGCAGATAGAACTATAATATGTGAAATCACATTTCCATGGGGTAACATTAATCATTGAAATTCATATTAAAACTTTCCATGGAGTAACATCCATGTTACAGCAGCCAAACGACATCTTGTCACAACAGGTTGGAGTGTGTTTGTAAGTACAGATAATAGAAAAGCTACATGAACTATTTCTTCTAACTCAGTTAGATCATTTACACTTGTGTATGTATTTCCTGCAATGCCAAGTGAAAAAAGTATCTGTTTAGCATAGTGGTTAGTTATATTCCTATTGTTGTGATTGATGAAAAATAATATTGGTTTGTTAGTAACATCCACATGCAAAATGCATGCTTGTTAGGCCAACAACCATTGTTGTTGAATTCAAGCTTGTTAGGTCAATAACCATTGTTGAATGGTTGAAAGTTTGGCAAATGCCATTGTTGAATGGTTGGCAAATGCCATTGTTGAAAATATGTACCAAGGATGAACTTTATGCATCTATAAATAGAGTAGTTCACTAGGTGCTAATTATCATCCAAAAATGAGAGAAAAACTTGTATGAGTGGTTTTGAGTGAGAGAATTTTGTGGGAAAATTCTCTTGGGCTTATAATTGTTTTCTTTGTTTTTGGGTGTGTGAGAAAGTTACTGAGAGTGTGGTTGTAACAATTTTCCACATAGTAAAATTGTCTCTGGTTGTCTTTTGACAACAAAAGTGATTTTTCTCCGGTTTGGAGTTTCCACTATAATTCTTGTGTTGTGTATTTTTTATTTCTCTATTCTTTGACATTTTGTTTAAGAAGTTTCTGGGAGGGGAATTTGAGATTATACCATTTGATCCAAATTTCCCAATCATGATAGCAAACAAAAACAAAAACAGAGTCTAATAATAGTGGTTTTTCTTGATAAAAAACAGTTTCTTAATGTAATCATACCTCCTCTATACGAATACAGATGCCTGTGTGTGTGCAAGTTTTTTCTCAAGTGCATTGAAAATGTTTGGGATCACTTTTAGAGTCTAAAATATATTTTTTTAATTTTGAAAAATTATATTTGTGTTTGATCGATTATACGCTAATCTAACGATTAGTTCGAAACAAAAATCAAATGTAACCTAAAAAGAGTGTGAAATATTTTGTGCTATATATCCAACGGTCTAAAATTATCGAACACTTTTTATATTGAATTTTATTTTTGTTTCGAACAAAAAATATATATCGTACTAAAGTTAGGTGCACATTTTAAATGCAAGCAAGAGAAAACCTAATATGATAATATATCAAAATTATATTTAAAATCATTTGATAATCATTTTGCACTCTAGAGCCTATATATACCCGAGAGGTATATTGGGGATATATACATTTGAAAGGCATATATGCTTCCCATATTATGCTTATGTCACAAGAAAAATGAAAGTGAGGCCGATGCTGTTGCTCAACTTGTTTAAAACCTCGTAGTAAAAAAAAAGAGTACATATGGTGCCCTCAACACTACAAAGGATAGTTTCCTTATTCTCATTCATCAACTTATATATTATTTTCTTTTGTTTTTATTTGCTGGTCAATATGAGCTTAATGAATCACTTCATTTTAACTACTTATATAAAGAATTCCCCCCATTCTTTATTTTTTCATTATTTTTGTATTTATTTCTATTGAATGTTTTTTTTGAAATATAGTATATTTCTTAAAGGTTCATTTAACTTTTACATACATACATATACATATACATACATATATATACACACACACACTAATATCCATTGATGAGCCTCCAACATCTCCTACATTTAACTCACTCATAATTATTGATGAAAATAGGAAGCTAAATAGTAAATGACCTTGCTCGATTTTCTTCACTCTGAGAATTCTTCTATCTTGAAGCAGCTTGCTAAAATTGTTGACATCTAGACCTATAAACACCAAAAAATGGCAGTCGTAGATCACAATGAAGAACACAAATAAGATCATAGCAAAAATGGCATTCGGATTCACTTACCTCCTAAGAAAAACACAAAGAGCACACACTGTACTTTGCCAAAGATTGTGAACACTAACTAATTCAGACTTCATATGCGATACAAAAATCTCAAGCAAGATAATAATCTTCCAGCACTGTACTTTGCCCAAGATTGTGAACACTGACTAATTCAGACTTCATATAAGAAAATCTCAAGCAAGATAATAATCTTCCAAAGTTGAACCATGAATCTCCATTTACAAAAGCTCCATTGAAGTTGACCCATGTAATCTGGCATAGCCTTTGTGGAGAAGACGAACCCTAAGTCGGAGGTTTGAATGTTGCTGGCTGTAGAGAACAGAGTTGTGTTCATGATTGTTGTTGATGGTAGGTCAAAATCAGGGCGTTTGTTGTTGAAGGTAGTCGAAATCAGGATTTGAGCAGGCGAGCCAGAAGAATGATAGCAAAGGAGAAGAAGGTAAATGGGGGTAATTATTTACAAAATTGAGCAACACCGTTGATCAAATCAAACGGTGTATATTAAGAGCCTGTAAAGAATTGAAGTACGGGCATCTGTATGAGAGACTGCTTGTATATATATATTAAAAACATGAAAGACCCACAAAACATTAATGTCTAGGTTTTGAAAGAATAATCAATTGAAATGTCAATCTAGAATAGTAACACTATATATTCAGAATAACACATTAGTTTTTTGTCTATTACAATACACTGAAAGCTAATTACATGTATAGAAACCAAGCAAGTACAATGAAAATCTAGACTAAATATACTAAATGTTCATACAAACACATTATCTTCTTAGTTTAATACATTATCTTAAGCGATAATTACAATGTATAAGTTAGCATAGTGTACCTTCAAACTCATCAGTCGTCTGCGAATCATACACAATTGTCCTAACATCTTAGTGATCCTATTATAATCAGAGTGAGAATCAAACTTCTCTGAAACTTTTTTCATAATGTGGGCCCATAAGCACAATTTATGTGTAGTATTTGGGAAGACCATATCTATAACATTTTTCATCACCATATCTTGATCCGGTGGATCTGCCAAAAATATTTCTTAGACAACCCTGATCATCCTAATCAATAAGCGAGAAGTACCCACTGTTACTCGATTACATTCTAAGAAATAACTCTACATCGCATATGCATCACCTTCGTCAAGCCGCATACATCACACACTAGCAATGAGGCTTCAAGTATATCTCACCAAAAACAACAACTTCTCGTGTCTTGCTGCCCCAATAACAAATGAATTGTGACTCTTACTCAGTCTAATACCCGCAAATTCATTGATTTCCCGCTACCTCCTCAAGTGATCATTAATTTGTTGATTGCATCTAAAAAATCTTAAACTGACTCGGACTTAAATCATGATTATCATTAAAAAAAAGTAATCTCCCACTTTCCATCTGCAAATAAATGAGCTGTCAACCGAGCCTTACACTCATTCTTCAAATGAGCATGATGATTGATGAGGTTATTGGAATGATTAACATACACATTAGACCTCCCACAAGTGCAAAGCAAATACTCGTGCAACCCATTGTTGTCTTTCATTATGGATCTTCGCTTAATTGAAAAACCATTAACAATGTCATACTCCTTGTAAAAGTTAAACATATCATCCACAATCTCAAACACCATTTCGTTCAGTGGTGCCTTCAATTCAATAGCTTCATCGTAGTAGTATATACCAATCAAATGATCAGTTGATTTCTCCATATGCATACAAAAAAATTCAAACGAAATGAAACTTGTTTACAAACAAAGATGACTGAGCTAGTCTTTCTAACTAACAGAGTAATTAAATTATAAGAATAAAACATTGCAATTAAACCCAAAAACCTATGAACATAGCCAAAATTTTAATTCAACAAAATCATAAGCTCGGTCCAAAAACCAGCATATTCAGCACCCTAATCATCATTAATAATACATATCTAGCTATATAATATTATTTCGTAGATCGTGCTTGAAAATGGATTACCCGAGGATGTAACATAGTTGTCCGAATACACAGTTTGACAACCTAAAAATTTGGCACCGTTTGAGCGAAAAGAGCAAAAACCAATATGTTGTCTGAAATCGAGCACCCACAAGCCACAAATGCTTGTTCTTGAAGTTGAGGAGAGAGAACGTAATAAATGGAGGAGAGAGGATGTCTTAAGCAAAGTTAGGAGATAGAGACATAAATGAGCGATAATCCAAAATCTAGTGAGAAGAGAGAAACGGGAACATTAAGCGCTCCCAGTTGTTGTAATAAAATAAATCTAGGTGGCATGTCACCTAGATTATGTAAGGGTATGGATGTTTACCCTATGTATGTTTAGCATTTTCATATTTTTTTTATAAAAGGCTTGATTTTCATCATTTATAGGACGGCTAAGGAAGAAAAGAATTGAAAATTATTTTTTAATGCAACCTCAATAATTTGACTGTCCATAATTGTTAAAATATGTCCGAGTGATGAAGTTACAACAAAAATAAAAGTTAAATGACCAAGTTAAAACGTTTAATCTTTGAGTGATTAAAATGGAACATAAACAATCTTTGGGTGACCACATCTTCTATTAAACCGTATTTGAACCAACATTCTCAAATGCTACTTTTCAGGATCATTTCATCAGCATTTCACCTTTTTATACGAAAATACACCATCTTTTTATTGCATTTCCAAAAATACCCTCATATTCTTTTAATATTAATGCGTATTATTAAGGTAAAATTTATAATACCTCCATACATAATTTGTCCAATATTTTAATCAACATATATCCTATCAATAAAAAAATTAAATCAAATAGTCGCAGCATTTCAACTAACATATATACTAGCACTTAATTCATCATATATACTAACATTTAAATTAACATATATGTTAGTTAATTTCCAAATTGCTCGCCAAACGCAAGTGATTGTAATCTTTCCATATTATCTCATATTCTTGTGGAAAGTCGTCCTATCAAAAGTATATAAGTCAATGAAAAGAACCCAACAATTAAGTGAAATTTTCTTCTTGACATCTAATTTATTCCTTATTCTCATAAAAAAACATCTATGAATAAAATCAATTCATTTTGGCTGCTTGGCTCTTGTCTTTCCATGTGAAGAGACTGACCCTGGTGCCTAGCAGCGTCCTTTGCTTTGAATTGGGTTACCATGTTATTTTTTACTTCCCGAACTCTGTGTTTTGGAGAAAATCTTATTTTCGTCTCGAAAAAATCAACTTTTTTAAAAAAAAACTTAGTCACTATCGTTTCAAATTTGTCAAAATGATCACTTAAAGATGTTTATTTTTGCACTACAAATGACCATTTTGAGAAATTTAAAACCATAGTGAATAAGTTGAAAATAAGTTGATATTTCAGGACCAAAATAAAACTTTACTCCCATGGTTTGTCTTGATAAGACAGCAGTTTCTTACTGTAATCATACCTCCTCTATACGTATATATGTCTGTGTGTAGGTTTTTCCTCCAGTGCATTTAAAATGTTTGGGATCACTTTTAAAGTCTAAAAAAAATAAATTATATTTGTATTTTATTGATTTTACTCGAATCTAATTATATGTTTTTTAGTTCGAAACAAACATAAAAATGGTGTCGAATGTTTTGTGTTATATATTCAACTGTTTAAAATTATCAAACATTTTAAATTTTAAATTTAATTTTTATTTCAAACAAAAAATATATCATTAGGTTCATAAAATCGATTAAACCAAGGGTTATATTATTGGGGCTACATACCTTTGACAGGCAGATGCTTCCATATTATGCTTCACAAGCAAAATGAAAGTAAGGCCGGGCCTAGAGATGCAAAAGCCCTGACACTTTGATTAGTAGCGGAACATATAGAAGCTATTTGGCTAGAGTTTTCAACTAATCAACTTGTTCAAGACCTCCTAGTAAAGAAAATGTACATATGGTGCCCTCAACTGTAAAAATGACATTTTACTTTCATTCCTCAACTTATATATTATTTTCTTTTGTTTTTATTTGCTTGTCAATATGGGTTTAATGAATCATTCCAATTGACTACTTATATATATATATATATTATAAACATGAAAGGCCCACAAAGCACTAAATCCCTCCAACATTAGCATAAAGCAGGAGGTGGACGTAGACAACATTGCTTTTCATAAAGCTAAAGGGTTGCAATGAATCATAATTATCACAACATGACCAAAAACATGCACCCTTTGAATCAATAGACACAGCTACACAACATATACTGGACCCTCCATGAGATACGATAAGATGAAGAAGATATTTTCGATGATAATATCATACGTAGTTGTTGATTTTCTAGAACTAATTAAATTGAAAATAAAAATAATTAATTCATAATTTAAATTCTTAATCAGTACTAATTATTCGTAAATTGATATCGTTCTATTGGTTCTGGTACATCACGAGATCAATGAACGTTTCTTCATCTATCACTAGGCCCCGCACCCTATTAATTGGCTCTCATGATTCCTCCCACATGGTCTGCCACCACACCCGATAATGATCATGTTGCACTGCCTTTTTTTCTCTCTCTCTCTCTATCTACATTATATGCCTAGAGAAGGCACATATGATCATATGTACTTCAAAGCTCGGCGATACAAAAATGGAGAAGAGCAAGTCATTCCCTCAATACTCATCGTCTTTCGACTGCGATTTCGGGTCGAATTCGTATAGCTTTAACGGGCCATATGAAAAGAGGAATGGATTTGCCACATCAAGTGATCCAGAGATTAAGAGGAAGAAGAGGATTGCGTCTTATAATGTTTTCACCATGGAAGGTAAGCTTAAATCAAGTGTTAGGAACAGCTTCAAGTGGATCAAGAACAAGTTGATGACTAGTGATGACGTTCGTTATGGTGTGTGATGATTTCCTCTTCTTTCTTTTATTGCTTAATTAAGCAAGTTTTGAGTTTTGTGTGGAAGCTGTGTACAACTGGCTGGATTTCTCCATGGACAAAGCCTGATTATATTCTTGACTTTGTCATCGATCGATCGCACTTGTTGTATAATAAAGACATGTTCCTTACCACTTGTATATGGAATAAGGTTCTATTTTCCTTAGCAAGAAGAAAAAGACAAAACTTAATTGCATCATCAAAGGTCTTCGAACTATTACTAAGATCTTGCTTGGGAGAAGGGGTACGCTTGCTTGGCACAAATATCTCAACGTATTTGGATGGGTTTACGAATTTCTCCCTAACATTTTTTTTTCAATTCCTCAAAATAAAGAGTTTGAAGGTGTTCATTTATATTAAAGGTTCTTAACCTCTCTCATAGCAAGTAAGAGTTCTTTTATAAACTCAACTCTATCCCTCCCAATTCAACTCCTCCCAACCCCTCTCCCAAGCTCTCAAGCATGGCCTAAAAGTCAAATATTTAAACATATCTCGTACTAAAACTAATCACCACTAGTAAAGTTAGGTTTGAATCCCGTTGGGTGGGGGGGTTTTAGAGCTTTTTGGAGCCTTATTTCATTGGGGTGAATGAGGCAATTCAACTTTTTGGTGACCAGGTCTAATTTGGTTATTCAATTTGCAAGGGTTCGAACTACACAAACATATTTTTTGATATTCGTCTTTTAAGAAAGAGACTAATTAGAAGGAGTATCTCTGGTGATTACAAGAATCGCTCATCTAATTATCAGTCTCTCTAATTGCAAGAATCACTCCCTAATTACATTATAATCTCTCGCTGAAATATTTCATAACCAAGCATTATACCAAATTAAGACCCTATTTAGAACACATGTCAACACCCCCTCTTAAGTTGGTGTGTAAATATCGCTCATGTCCAACTTGTCAAGTGAGTTGTAGAACATCTTGTTATAGATTGCTTTGCTAAATATAACAGCCAATTGATCTTCGGTCTTTACAAACGGTATCTCGATAATAGCAGCTTCCAGTTTTTCCTTAATAAGGTGTCGATCAACTTGCACGTGTTTAATTCAATCATGTTGTACAAGATTGTGGAAAATATTAAGAGGGACATTGGTATCACGACTCATGGCTTTCTTAGGTTCAAATCTCAAATCTATCAACAAATATCATAACCGTAATCACTCACATATTTCCGGGTGAAGATTTCAAGTATCTTTAAGATCCGGCTGGTCACAATGTCCATATATGTTTCTCTTGGAACATGCATGAATTGGCTAACCACGCTTATAGCATAGGGTGATGTCCGATCATGCGTGAGATAAGTAGATCAATTTTTCACGAGCCTTTAATATCGCTCCCTATTTGAAGGCACTTAATCCGAATATTTAAACAATTTGTGATTCTGTTCAATATTTTAGTAAGCTTACACTCCAACATTCATGTTTCAATCAGAAAATCAAGAATATACTTTCTTTGAGGCAAGAAAAATACCATCTTTAGACTCGACTACTTCAATCCCATGAAAGTATTTGAGGTCACTCAGTAGTCAGTTCTTTAATTTCAAACTTAGAGGCAAGGTCTTGTTATAATTTAACATTTTCATCTTGGTCATCTCCTGTGACAACGATATCATAAACAATATCATCAAACATAAATAATTAAGGTAGTAACTTTATCTTACCTATGTTTCATAAACAATGTAGCATCATAATTACTCTGTCTGTACCCCAAAGTTTTTCATGGATATGGTGAACCTTCCAAACCACGCTCGAGTAGGTTGTTTTAAGCTAGCCATATGAATGCAATTTCACTACTTACATCCACTATATACATCCACTATATACGAGTTACAAAGGAGGTGGGCCCAATACATGGGAAACAAAATAAAAACCCAAAAACTATATCACTTAAGACCCAAAATAAAATACAAAATTATTGCTAGCCCAAAATAGCAATCCAACACCTAGCCCATATTTAACCAACATTCCCTGGGACATATTCTAAACTGACATTATCTAGCCCATCAACCAATCAAAACAATACCCAAATTACCCGAACTTCATTCTTCTTCCTCCCTGTTCTAGTTCTTGATTCAATTTTCCTTACTCATTAAGAAACACAAACAGACACAAGATCTGACATTTTTTTTTGATAAAGGAGGACGGTACCTCCAAGATTTTATTAATTGCCCTCACTTGTGGCGGAGGAAAATCGAGGCTACATACTCGAAACCGAAGACTCCTTACAACTCCAAAAGCAAAATTAAAACTAAGCATACCTTACAACCTTACTACCTAAGAAAAACTACAAAGCAATTTAGCCCTGAGGGCTAAACTGCTAAACAAGCCTCAACCAACACCTTGAGCCGCTAAAAACCAAGCAACCCAGCTGAAACAGCCCGAAGAAGAAGCCTCTGCCAACTGCCAAAGCAACAGCCGAAACAACAACTAAACAGCAACGCAAAAAACAAGCCACTGCCAACTGCCAAAGCAACCCACATAGGACCAAAGAACAAAAAATCAGAGCGAACCGAAAGCCAACCTTGCAAGAATCAAGCAGCAAAAACACCCAAAGCCAACCACAAATAAACAAAGCACGAAGACACACTCTACTACACACCCAGCAGCAAACTCAAAAGAAGACACGCAAGAACCCAAAATCAGATCAAAAGACAACCAAACCAGCGGCCTCCAAGCAAACGATGAATTCACCAGCAGAGTCAGAATAAGACAACCAAGAACCCAGATATGGACAAAAATAGCTCAAAATCCACAGCCCCCAAGGCAATCCCAAGAGAACCAAAAAACCAAGAGACAGGGAATAAAAAAAGGAATCCAGGCCAAGCTGATTTTGAGATCATCACACAAAACACCAGCAAGCCTAAGACAAACACCAATACCAATTGGGAGAAGAGAATGAAAAAAAACAACACCCGAACTAGGAAGTTTGATAATTCATCAACCACGCTACAGACATTGAGCCTCTTCCTGCTCCATTCTTGGCTAAAACGTCTGCGACCGAGTTGCCTTCCCTCCAAATATGATTAAATGTCACCAGGCCTAGACCTTTCGAGAGGTTCCTTATAGCATTGACGTCGTTGTCCAACATCCATGGGTTTAAAGAGTCTTTCACTAACCAGGTGATTGCATTCAAAGAGTCTGATTCAACAATAATTTTCCCCACTTGGTTAATGCCATGATCTAAAGAAATCTGAAGAGCCATACGAATTGCCTTCAATTCCACAGCATTTACTTCGGAGCAAATTATAGGGCCAGAAAAAGTGCAAATAAAATGGCCCTCGCTATCTCGCAAAACTCCCCCAATACCACTTCCATTGGAATCATACGAAGCATCAGTGTTCCATTTTAAAAAAGAATGAGGGGGAGCAATCCAGCTAGAAATTGGCCTAGGAATTTTTCGAGTAATTTCTTTAAATTTCAGACCATCCGAAGAACTCATCAACTCAGGCCCAGAGAAAGGAAGGTGGATGTTCACAGCCCTTAACCAATGACCGAATCGGATAAAAATGAGATAAAAAAACATTGTTCCATTCCACCGGTTTGTTTTCAAAGATTAAGGAATTTCTTGCTATCCATATCGTCCAAACTACTGACGAAAATAACATGTGCCAGGCTTTCTGTTGAAGTTTACCTTTAGCAAAGGAAGTCCATTGAATAAAATGACTACTGATTGAGTTTGGAATACACCAATCAATACCACACCAGCTCATAATTTTGTACCAAACAGACATGGAACCATCACAGATAAGCAACAAATGATCCACTGATTCCATAACTTTTTGGCAAAAAGGCCATTTTGAGCTTTCGACATCCAGAATACCCATCATGTGAAGCTTGTCACGGGTGCTTATTTTCCGGTGAATAGCTAACCACAAAAAGAACTCCATCTTCGGCGGGGACCAGCCTTTCCATACTTTAGTGGAAACCAAATCTAGAATGGATAATTCACAATTTTAAGAGTTCGATGTTAGAGACTTCACAGAGTAATTACCATCAACATTGAAACGCCAAATAATTCTATCTCTCTTCTCAGTGCAAATAATCGAAGAGTCAATTGTCTCCAATAAAGCTATCTCTAACTCTTCCTCCAAGCTAAACAACTCCCGTCTCCAAGATATGATCCACTTCCAATTCAAGCCCTACCAAATACCAAAGCTCTCAATTGGGTGATTTTGTATATTGCTGATGTCATAAAGTCGACTGAAGGTGTCTTTCAAAGTAGCATTTCCAACCCATAAATCCTCCCAAAATCTTATACTTTTACCATCTCCCAAACTATAAGCTAGCCCTTCTTTTATTGATTTTTCCAGATTACCATTCAGCGGGTTCATCAAGGACTGAACATTTCTCCAAAGAACCGAGGTGACTGGGTGAGTGGTGGGACTTTGAATAACTTCAGGAAGATTATACTTCTCTTGAAGAATAGACTTCCAAACTGGCTTGGAAGATTCTTGGCATTTATTGAAACGCCAAATCCATTTAAAAAGCAACGCCTTGTTTTTATCCAGAATCGAGCCAATTCCTGCACCATCTTTTTTTTTTGATTTAATCATTTGATCCCACTTTATACAATGGATCCTTCTACGTAAATCAGTGTCACCCCATAAGAATTGTCACCGGATTTTTTCAATTTTTGAAGCCACTTTTTTGGGATTTTGAAGAGAGACATATAATACACTGGAAGACTTGAGAGCACAGATTTGATAAGCGTTAACCTTCCGCTAATTGAGAGTTGTTTTGCCTTCCATCTAGCCAATCTTGATTTGATTTTCAAAACCACTGGGTCCCACATTTTCACCCTGTTCATATTCCCTCCTAGAGGCATCCCCAAGTAATTTAAAGGAAGGAAGTCAAGTTTGCATTTCAAGCAAGCTGCCATGTTCTGAGAAACTTCCTCACTAACTCCAATACCCACCAGAGAAGACTTGTGAAAATTAACTTTTAATCCAGACATCAATTCAAAACAACGAAGAGTTCTCTTTATGTTTAGAAGACTCGAGTGATCCGCCGAGCTGAAGAATACCGTGTCATCAGCATATTGCAAATGTGTTGTTGTTGTCCCATGATCCTTGACTGAAAGCCCCTCTATAAGACCCAAATCAGTAGCATTTTTAATCAACTGGTGCAGACCTTTTGAAGCCATTATAAATAAGAAAGGAGATAGAGGATCCCCCTGACGGATTCCACGCTGCAGTGTGACTTCATCACAAGGAGAACCATTAATTAAAACTGAGAGCTTCGCAGTGTGGATACACTCACGCATCCAGTTCAGCCATTTGGTTCCAAAACCCATTTTTGACATTACTTGATCCAGGTATCCCCATTGTATGGAGTCAAAGGCTTTCTCAAAGTCGATCTTCAGGATAAAGCCTCGCTTTTTTTTTCTTCTTCAGATAATCCACAATTTCATTAGCCACCAAAATCGAATCCATGATCTGACGACCTTTGACAAAACCAGACTGTTCCTCGCTAATGACCGCATGCAGGCAAGGTCTAAGTCTAATAGCTAAAGACTTAGCAATAATTTTATACAAGCTACCAATCAAGCTTATTGGTCTGTAATCTTTTAGCCTCTCTGAACCAGCCACTTTTGGCATCAAAGTAACAAAAGAAGAATTGATGCCCTTAGGAAGGATTCAGTTCTATGGAATCTACCCATCATCCTCATTATATCGCTTGAGATCACCTCCCAAAATTTCTTGAAGAACCCAAAATTAAACCCATCCGGACCTGGAGCCTTAGAGCTACCACAACTCCAAATTGCGTCTTTTATTTCTTCATATGTAAAAGGCTGTTCTAGTTGAGTACTCTGACAAGAAGATATGGATTTAAAATGAACACCATTTATATCAATTGGAACCCATTTTTGATCTTCATAAAGCTTCTGGAAATGACAAAACACCAAGACTTTAATCATTGCATTCCCAATTCAAGATCAGTAAAGAACCAAACAATAACCAAATCAGTCAAGAAAAAAATAGAGAATAAGAGGCATTCCCACAGTTCTACCTTCCAAAAACGGGGGTGTCGAATTTAGTAAGTCAAGATTTGATGGTGATGATGATAAATGAGAATTCGAATAGGGGAAGATCTATGTTTTTGCAGTTAATAGCCCCAAAAAATCATAGAATTCTTTGTCTTCCCTCCCCCCCCCCCCCCCAATTTCTTTTTCTTCTCCTTTCTCCTCTCTTTTTTTCTTCTTTTTATTCTCTCCCTTTTTCTTTTCTTATCTACGCCTCTCTTTCCCTTTTTCCTTTTTTACTTTCCCCTTTTTTCTTCTCTCTCTACGCCTCTTCTCTCTCTTTTTCTCCCTAATTCACCTTTTCTTCTTGTATCTCTAGTTCTACATCTTTCTCTTTCCTTTTTTAAAACAAAAACTCTTTGCCTTTTTTTTTATTTCCTTCTTTTTCTTTTGTCTTCTCCCACTTAGAGCATTCTCAACAGTTTCCATCCCTATCCCTATGCTAACAGTGTATAGGACCATTTTCAAGATAGGGAGTCAATTTCTGCAATACGCACACAACAATGTCTCTATATTGGTTCTCTAAATTTTGAAATTTGATATTTAAATTTCAAATGTGTAACGATAACATTTTCAATAGTACAACAGTGATATTTTTGAATTGCGGAATTTGAATTTTGAATTACAAATGACATAATGGTAATATTTTTGAAAAGTACAACAACTATATTTTTAAAATATATATAAAAGGTGTTTTGTTCCATAAAATTCGTGCAACACTTTCAAGTCTTGAAATTATTCTTCTTTGTATTCATCTCAATATCAAAATGTTTCAATTTTTTCGAACAAGATCTCCACAACTCCTTCTTGACTCTACTGAAGAAGAGGTTCTACAAGCAAATTCTTAGACTATTGGAGGAGAAAGTGAAGAACAAAATGCTAATAGACATCGAGGTTCTATTCCTGGTCATGTCCATATCGACAACGATCGTAAGACTGGTCATGAAAACTTGGTCCCGGATTATTTTTCCTCAACCCCGACATTTCCTCACAGGTTATTTCGAAGACGATTTCGAATGAGTCACAAATTATTTCTTCACATTCATGATGGCGTGTTGGCATATGATGATTACTTTGTGCAAAGTCTAAATGCTGCACACATAGAGGGCTTATCTTCATTACAAGAAGTCACTGCTGCACTGAGAATGTTGTGCTATGGAGTTTCTGGAGACATGGTTGCTGAATATCTTCGGCCAGCAGAGATCACACAAATGAGGCTATGAAAAGATTTGTTGAAGCGATGATTATTATTTTCAGTGATGAATATTTGAGGTCACCTACTCCGAATGACGTTGGAAGGTCTGAATGAAGAGCGTGGATTCCCAAGAATGCTTGGGAGCATTGGTTGTATGCATTGGACATGGAAAAATTATCCAAGCGGTTGGTAAAGTCACTACTCGAGCCATTGTGGTGATACTACTGTGATACTAGAAGCACTAGCCTCACGTGATTTGTGGATATGGCATTCTTTCTTTGGTATTCCAGGCTCGCTTAATGACATCAACATTGTTGAACGTTCTCTTATCGTTGCAGATGTAATCAATGGTCGTGCTCCTCCGATCAACTTCATCATCAATGATCATCAATACAACACAAGATATTATCTTGTTGATGGTATCTACCAAAAATGGTCGACTATTTTCAAGAAAATCCAGATGCCTGGAACTCAAAAGGCAAAAAACTATGTTAAGGCTCAAAAGTCTGCAAGAAAAGATGTTAAACGTGCTTTCAGGGTTCTCCAATCAAGGTTCCATATCATTTCACAACCATGACAATTTTTCAGGTTAGCAACAATGAAAAATATCATGAAGGCATGTGTTATAATGTATAATATGGTAGTAGAAGACGAACATGATCTATAGTAGTCGCTCGAGAAAGATAACTATTATTTGTATAAAGAATTTTATGTTCCACAAGAAGTAACTATTATATGAACACTTCGACTACAATAAGTTCTTTGCTGGAAGTGAGAAGCTGAAAGATAAAAACATATATTGTCGTTTTCAAGAAAACTTAGTTGAGCATTTATGGGCAAGACATGGAGATGTAAACTTGGAATGATAAAAAGCCTATAGACATTAATAAAAGAATAGTCCAATAGACACAAATTCCAGTATAGTCAAAATGAATGATATAAATAAGTTCTAGTACACACAAATGCAATGGCAAAGATTTATGATATAAATAAGTTTCAATACACACAAGTTATTCCTTAAAGTATTTCTCAAATATCTTTGCTTTCTTCATTTCAAGAAACTTCCGCTGCATGTCATTCAAGTTAGTCATGTCAGTAGTCATCACCCTCTCTTCTTGAAACTCCCTTTCAAGCTCAAGTTTATCCTTCTTCAATTGAAGATACTCATCCATCTTCTTGCTATCGTCCATGATGACATCCATTTTTTTGATCATGGAACTTCTACAACAACTCTTGTGACTTGCCAAAGTTGATGCTGGACTCGGACTTACCACTGTCTTCTATCTTTATTCTTTTGTTCTTCACGAACTTTTTTCCCTTTTTCTTTCCAATTGGCCTTTCCAATTCAATGACCAGTGCCACTTTCATTTTCTCCCAAGTTAATGAACTCTAATGCAGCTTGATTTCAGCTCAAACTAGGATGAACCACCTCTGTCATCCATTTTGGAGAATTCTTGAGCACTTGATAACAATGCACTAGTTTGAACACACCTCTCTCCTTCTTCTCTATTGACCATACCTTGATTGCTTCATTAAGCTACAAAATGGAAACAATGCAAGATAATAAATAGTATGCTCTAAAATGAAAAGAATACAATAATGCTAAATCTAAGACCATATCTCGTCTTATTCGGTCATTCCACTAGGATTAGTATACTCAATACTCTGAACGATCCCAGCAAACTTCAAGCATTTGGTCCTTATAATGCTAAATCTATTGATAATTGATTTCTCAGATCGATATGGATAAATAGTCTTGTTATCTAAATACTCTCTCTAAACTCTAGTCCAATATTGCTCTTTTGCTTGGTCAGTACCAGTTACAACATCCTCACTCGTATGCTTCCAATCCACAATAAATAATAAATCTTTCACAACAGTATAATTCTCAGCCTTTCTAGCCCTAGGTTTCTTCCTTGCTCACAATAGTTTTGGAACCCATTAATATGCATTCAACATATTTCATAAAATAAGTAAATATATGGGCAGAGAGCAATAAGACAAGTTGTTATTATATGTCCATTTCTTACAATAATAAGGCCTACAAAAAAGCATGTCGTTCTCCCTCACATTGCAACATGGAGGTCCAATAGTACACACCCATGTGAGTTCATTAGTTTTCAGGAATTAAAAAAAAAAAAAACCCTAACCAAACAACAACAAATTCAATGTATAATAACCCATGTGTCATAATGCATAAATATCAATGTATACTAGCTATTTTAACAAATGTTATTCGGTGATATAAAAAACAAGAGTGAATTTCTAATACTCTATTGCACCCACTATTATATACACTATGGAGGATATCATTATACTAATAAGCATGTGGAAATGATTAATGCATTTACTACAGAGAATTTAGTCCAACATCTCAAATCCTTAAATACCCACAAATCTATGACATTATCAAACACAATATTATCATTCCAATCCTATGCATCCAATGTCTGAAAATCAGATTTCATGACTTTAGAAATCTAGATATGATCCCATCTCAGACCAAGTAGGAGACGACTAAGAAAATGTCATAATAGTATAAAGGCATTAATGTTTTCATATTTTTGGCAAAGAAAATATGAATATTGTGTCACTAATTTTAGCAAGAACAAGATATGATGCAGTTAAGCCAAAGAACATGATCATAACATAACTGCAAATCAAAACAGCACATATTGTTGAATAACGGGAGGACATGAATGATTTCATGGGATCAAAATACAGATGGTCTACATGCAAATTGATCATATTTTGAGGAACAATATTGAAGGTGTCAATTTCTTGTCAGAAAGTATACAATAGACAATAATCACCCACCTAAGTTAATATTGAGAAGAATAAGAAACACAGTAATTATACCCCATCATCCAAAAGAGATGATGGAAAATCAAATAGATGCACAAGGCCAATAACAGTTACTAAAATGACTTTTTTTTAGGAACAATAGACCTAAACTATACAAGTCGATGCAAAATAATCATTCCCAATCTTCTCATCTACCAAAAAATACACGTATATTGATCCAAATCTCTTATCAAAAGAAAACAGAGCAATACATATGGGTTCAACAGAGCAACAAATCTAAAGAAATTTGGGTTCAATAGACAAAACTCAAAATCTGATTCATTTGTATGAAAATTGGAACTTGTAACACGAAATCAATCCAACCTCAGTTTAGTTCACATACACCAAAAGAAGAAGAATAAACCAAAATTACACATACCTTAACTTGATTCCTTCGACGCACAAAGCCAACGCAAATCTGCCCAAACCGAAATGAAAGAATCAACAAATCTCTCGCGAAGGGATTCGATTCGTACAGCTCTCGCGATGCTTTTATGCTCGGTGTACACAATAAAGAGAATGAAAGATGCAGAAAAGGGTCGAGACTCGAGAGGGAGAAAAAAGTGTTCGGATTCTTCTTTATGAAAACTTTTTTCCATCAAAAGAGATGCTACATGTCAGTAAAATAGATACACAAGAGAGATAATGACCAGTCTTTCCAATTCCCTCCACTTAGAGACTTAAACTAGGTATAAGGATTTATATAGAGAGTTATTCATAATATAAGAATCTCTAGATATGTTTCATTTCATTACTGATCGCAATATCCTTCAAGCTTGTAGGCGTCTCAACACTTGAGATTGAGAGGCTTTAGGGAAGTACCACAGAGCCAATTCATTCAGAAAGATTGTGAAGCCATCTCGGACATGCCTGCAAGTATACAGTCTGGAAGCATTATCGAAAGTTAAAAACATTTATCAAATCGAATAGAAAACTTTTTGATTTTTGAAAAAGATGTCACAGAAAGCTAAATTGTTTATGGCGGTCGATGATGCTTGATGTACTTTCGTCATCTTCGTTGAACTCAAGGTGACTATTTATCAAAAAAATTAATAGTGAAATTGATAGGAGCCACCCAACCAATTAATTGGCTCCACATCATCTCTTTCTTTCTCTCTATCCTCTCCTCTTCCTCCTTTTTTTGAACCCCACCCACCGAAAGAGCAACAATGGCGACTGAGAGGTTTGATCTGGGGAAGTCGATAAAGCCAATGACAATATGCATGCCAGAGTTTGTCCCTTGGGGTGATCGTATCTGATAACATCCAAATGTGGTCGGTGTAGATGACGTATTAGGCTATGGCCAAGCTAGGTCTTCTCGGTGATCTCCTTCGTAGATAAACAAACATGAGCTAAGAACCCACTAAAGTTGTTCTCTATTATTGGCGCTTTGACGCTCAATTAAGTCTCCTAGCGCCCGTTTGGTATAGAGTATACCAGCTTATAAGCTTAATTTCATTGGTCAACAATCACATCAATCACATATCTAAAAAAATCTCTCAATTTCCTCTATTGCCCCCATTCTCTTACACATTTGTGCTTTTATCTCTCAAAATATATGTTAGATTTTGAAATATATATATATTCGAACTCAACTCATAAATCTCTTTCCAACAAGACTCATATTCGATAATTTTTATTTTATTATTAAATTAATTTATATACCCTTAATTATAAATTGACAGTTTATACGTTGCTAAAACTTGCGCTCTACCAAACAGCACACAGTTTATACGCTAAACAACTTATCCGCTAACTTATACGCTGTCAAACGTACTCTCAACCAAACACACATATAGAGTGTTTATGTATTAGACTGTAGAATATGTCATGTTTACTTGGTGGAAATACCTTTTTAATAATGGTGGTGAAGTTCTTCTTCTTGTATCCTGAGTTAAGTTCTTTCTTGAGTATAGTTCTTGTTAGAATAGGAAACAATTCTGGTTGAGGGAGTGCTGGTTGAGGGAGAGTTCTTATTGTAAAAGGAACTTGTTTCTCCTAAGGTGAAGCATATGTCCAAAGATTGGGATGCCGAGCATAGTGTTGGTATGCTCGATTAGGATCGAGCAACGAGCACCAACCACTATAACCAAATTGTATTCATCGTCCAGAATGACTTCCTTTTCCTTTTGTGCCACATGTCAATTTTCAATTGGAGGGTTCTTTTGATATTATTAGAGCAACCACAATGGTTGCTTTTTACTGGACCAGCAAACTCATATTTTGGGTTCCACTTCTATTACATAAAATTTAAATTACACATATTTTTCAACACAGCCACATCAGCAAAATACAAATTGAGAAAATATTTATTTTCTCAATTTTAATCAAGCCAACCACTTTCCTATCCTTCATACTACCTCTATCAAATTTACACCAAAATCAAGATTGGGTCCCACCTTTATTACAAAAAGTCAAGTCATATTCATCATCCACATCACCAAAACACATATCTCAATAAAGCCACACCAACAAAACACGTATTTCAATATAGCCACATAAGTAAAAACACACATTTTCACACAATTTATTGGCCTAGCAAAATGCAACCATTATGGTTGCTCTAGTATCCAATTCCACCGGATAAACATTGAGCACGACTCCTGCCTAGAAGGCCTCTATCTTTATGTTATACACTTAGCTATTTATGGATATGAAGCTTGCATTTCTAGATTCTATAATGAATTGCTCTTGTTCTTGCTATTATTGCAGTTCATGTTGCTATAGAGAAAACCGAGAGACAAGAGGAAGAGAAGGAATGTTGGCTCAAGAGTTCTCATTGTGGGTGCATAGGAAACATAATTTCATAAATAGGATCGAGCAAACAATTTGACCGTCAAAATTATGAACCAGTAATTAGTCCCATTTTTTGCTTACAAAATATCAAATGTGCAATTAAACTATACGAAATATGTTATCATTTTTTCTACAAATCTACTTGTGATTCAACCTTCATCTAATCAGTTCAACCTCCAAAACCTCAGTTGATATGGTTTTGAAATCTATGGAAACAAATGCTTGTTGCACAATAATTGAGGAATTTGGAGTAGTTTGGATTACACCCACTGTGGATGATCTCAGCCAGGTGTGTTCGCCCAATAAAGTGTAGAGAAAAAATCAGGAACTATTAAGGCTTCTGCCATCCAACACATGCCCTAGGTTAGCATTATACAAAAGGATACTTCTTGTCAAGATGCCAAAGTCATATAATGCCAACATCAAGGTCCAAGTGATTGTATGCAGTCATGTGACAAGCTGCAAGCCCTAACTGATTACAGCGATACTAGATTTATTTATGAGAAAAAAAGTAAGATAACATAAATGGCCATCAATCCTTAAGTCCCATATCATAGTAGCGTGCCAACTGATGAGCAGTTCGATCACTCCTGAGACCGTCTAACATCTCGTACTTCTTATAATTGGCTTTAAGGGATGCCGCCTGCTCTTTTGCAAGCTTCTCTTCTTGATCCAATTGATTCTACAGATAAGGGGAAATACCATAATAAAACAGAGTCACAAACAAAATTTAAAATAGTGTCCATCCTGGAATATACGAAACAAAATAACAAATCAGTGGAATGCCACGTATATGGGGAAATGAGTGAATTTACCTTGAGCAAGAATGAAGCTTCACTAGCGTGCTTTCTGGTTAGCTTTTTCAGTTTTGTCGCCACTACAAATTTAGGATCATTGGGGTCCAACCAGCGGCACTGAATGTTTAAACCCGGGAGTTTTGGGCGATCATCAAACATCCCTGGTTCAGCTGCACGTGCCCTGACAGGCCTTGGCATCCCAGATATCATGAAAGGATATTGGGCTAACACTGAGATAATCTCTTTTGCTTGATCTGATTTTTCCATTTCCACCAAAGCACACTGAGGGACAGTCTTTGGCTCCAAGTAGTTTGGCATAAGTTGGACACTTATAACAGTCCCAAACTGATCAAATGCAGTTCTCAACACAGATTCAGTGGCCTGTGGTGTTAGATTGTCAATGTAAACTGTCCTCCCCACCTTCTCCTTAAATAGAGCATAATCTGCCTCGAGTGTAGATGTCATTACGATGATAAACACAAATCTAGAAACAATCAAATCAAAGGGTCATCAAAATTTTAAATTCTACATTTTAAATAGCCAAAAAAAATTTAAAAAGTAAAGAGAAAAGCAGTTCTATGATGTCTCTTGCCCTAGCAAGTTATCCAAATATTGATATCAAATTTTAACAAGTGGAAATACTGACTGTAAATTATAAGAATCAGGTGACAAATATTGCCACTCATTTTCATCCTTGGATTTGTTTGCACTCACATTCTGGGCAGAACAAACACAAACTCATTGCACATAACTGCAATGAGAAAAATATTTTTGTAAACCTGAATACTCTTCAATGAGTACCATACGTATTTTAAGCTTTCTTAAAGGTAAGATTTTTCAAACGCAAAGATTGACAGAAAATTTGCAATGATAATTTGAACAATTTAAACAAAGAAAAAAATAGAAAAGGTTATGCTATTTGCCTATTTCTGAAGAACTATCACATCCAAATATTTTTATCAAACCTTACCAATATCTGGTAACTTTACCCAAGCTTTATATCTTACTTTGAAATATCAAGCAGTGTTTCAAGAAAAAGGCAGATCCGCTTGAAGTTTCACGAAACATTAGATAGAAAGATTACGGAAAAAAGAAGAAGAAAATTAGCACAAATCATTGTTTCAGGCACTTACAATCTCTTTACATAATAGCAGCTGGTAATGAACATAAACAGTCGGCTATGAAGGTCGTAAATCTATTGATCGCAATTAAAAACTGACCTACATATCAACAGATATTAGAGGATTTTGAGAAAAAATGACATTAGAAGACAATCCAACATATTCTTACCAACTACAGTTTTGACAAATGCAAATGATCTTGAAAAAGTAAAAAAAAATAGGTCACATCCTAATTGCATTATTAGGAGGTAACATAGAAGCAATCCAAGTAAAGAAGAATCCAGATAGGGGTGTAAGTTCGTTGCATAGGTTCAGTTTTTAACTGAAACCGAAAAAATAGAAAACCGAAAATTAGGAGGTGTTCGCTTTGGAAAATATTTTCTATTTTCTATTTCTATTTTCTAGAGATTGTTTTTAGTGTTTTCAATAGATAGAAAACATGTTTGGTTAAAAATGAAAACAAGAAATTGTGTTTGGTTTGCACGAATGTCTTATCAAATTCTAGATCATTTGTTAAGAAAATATTCAAAATAATATGAGAAACAAATGCTACATAACATTTTAAACAACATATTAATTTCAAGAACATTCATAATGCAAATCATCCATAATACTGCATATTGTTTTTTTCTTTTAATCATGAAGCACTCATTATATTAATTTGAAACACGAGAGTCATGCAATACAAACTAACACACTTCATGAGGAAACTCCTCAATGAAAAATAAATCATGCTCCTGCCTAAAAGCAAAATCATCCATAATATTACATAGTTCATGCGAATAGCCAAATATCATATTCATTCATCAAAGACGTTCCAACCAAGGCGTCCTCCGACAAAACAAGCTTCACCAGAACATAACAAAACAATTTAATAGTCAAATATTTCAAAAAAAAAAAAAACACATCACTCTTACATGATAGCATTGTTTTGAGTAAATCAATCTTAGTACTATATTTCTCTTCTCTTAACATCACCAGAAAGTTCTAAGTTCTCTTAGAGAGAACTAAAAAAATCCGCCAATAGGTAGTCTATTATTGCCACTAGCTTTTTTTCTCCTTATCATGGCCTTAGTCAAAGAAAGTTGACACTGTACACCAGTGTTATAGAGAGAGCTATCAGCATCCCAAAAATCTTATAACCAGTGAAAATGATTATTAAAGAAAATAGGGAGAGATTAGTGCACATAATCATGGCACTTGTTATCACTAAACATCCATGATCCGCCGGACCCAATCACATATGCATCCATAATCACATAAAATAGAATAGGCCATATATATACTCTTGTAGTTATTTATGAGAGAGGACTTATTGGGACGTACCAGAACAGGTAATTAGCTCAAGCACATCATGTATCATCTAAAGTTGTGTTCTAAAGTTGTTTTTCATAAAAGAAAGAATAACAACCTAAACTATGAAAGGTCAATCTTTCCCATCAGTGTTAAGTAAAATGAAAAAGTTTATAAGTCTTATAGTTCTTTTCTTTTGATCCCTATGGAGACTTTGATCCACCTCTTATGACAATGTTTTTTGGGCCAAACTTCTTTTCATCTAAGCTCTATCTTCTCTCACCTATGAGGTAAACTGATTTATATATCCTCTTAAATTCGGCAGTTTTCCCCAGGTTTCCAAGCTAATTAATACTAATGGTCACTGGTGAAGGATCTTGAGTTGGCAAAACAAACAAGAACAATCAGAGAACCCATGAATATCAAACAACGCAAAATGAACGATTAAGGCATAGACTATTAACATGGACCTGTATTAGAAACAATTTCGATTGCTGAAACTTCCAACAAATCCTCTGATTAGGGCTGTTTATCATCAAAGAGACTAGGGATTATGGTAATGGGGAAGAGAGAGCGGCTATCAACCGCAATCCAACGAAAAAATAGCAAAACAAATCCAAAAAGAAACACAAAGACGAAATCAATAGGAGTTGGATATTACCTGCAAATAGGAAGACGAAGGGGGCTGTAGGAGTTGCGCACGAGGAGTAGCAAGAGAGAGATCGGGTTTCGGAAGGAGTTGGATTTTACCTGGAAAACGAAGGGGCCTTAGGAGTAGGAGTCGCGCACGAGGAGCAGCGAGGAGAGAGATCGGGTTTCGGAAATTTTTGACGGAAGAGGCCGAGCTCTGTGTTTTTCTATTTTCTGAAGACGTCTATTTTTTCAGAAAATGGGCATCTATTTTCTAGAAAATGAAAATAAAAACAGTAAATCCAACACTTTCTTTAAAAAAAAAATCAGAAAAGGAAAACGGAAAATTGTTTTGTAAACCCAACACTTTCTTGTAAAATTATTTTCATTTCTTTATTTTCAAAAACAAAAAAGTAAGTGAAACAAAAACAGTTTACCTTCATTATTATTATTCAATAAAAAAAAAACTTCGACGAACGTTTGTTTCACTTTTTAATAAAAAACAAAAACATAAAGTGTGTGTTTATTGACCATTTCTCATTAAAAAAGCCTTATAAATGTTTAGCCCTCATTAATGAGAATATTCTCGAAAGACCTATGTGACAATAATGTTTCCGGACAGGATATTTAAACACCTCTATAAATCATAGGTAGTCAATCGTTAATTTTACGTGAATATTGTCCATCAAAAAGTAAAAAAATAGCGCATCAATAGTAGAATTGAATTTCAGAAAAAATGCACGCATGACAGCCTAAGCAAAGCTATCAATGTATCTAGCATGCAAATTTTGTAGAGTAGTATTAGATCCTCTTGAGTCTACTTTAAATTTTTTTTGTCACTAGAATAGGCCACCATTGGAGTAATGTAGACGCTACTTAATTACATGCAACCCCATATTGAAGAAAACAAAGTGCATATACAGACAATATTTTCTTGCACCCATCACGATGCACATTTATAATTTACATATATGTGGGTTTAGGGTATAAATGTATTTGTGTGTATATAAATAAGTTTAAACTAAAAATTTAATCTAAATAAAAGTTATTAATTACGTAAAGAAACAAAAATGTAAAAAAATTGAGATATATCTATAAATGTCTAATTTTATTTTTTCAATAATAAATTAATTTAATTAATTTAATAATTATAATACATATATAGACAGCATACTAAATTTATTCATTAATTACTTGATGTCTAAACTTCTCAACATACAAGATAGTGATACTAATTTAGTCAAGAACATGAATAAAATGTTCGGAAGAAGATTTGATGAATCCATAATTGTTTGAAAATTTTAACTGGATTCAAGAAAATGTTGAATTCAATATAATAAATTTATTAAAAATAAAAAGAATAAAAAAATTATCAATATTCACATAAATTTAATACCCATTATACTAATAATTTTTTTTATTAATAATGAAACAATAAAAAAAACTATTAATATATAATTATATAACATACCTTGAAAACTTGAGAGTTGGGAGAAAACTTGAGAGTTTAGTTAAGAGTCAAAGAATACAGATTCTAACTACAAACATAAATTTACATTTGAATTTTTGAAATAATAAAAAATTAAATATATTTGATAAATAAATAAAAATAAAATGCTGAAATGTTCCATTTAATTTCCAGAAATATTCGATTTTCTCTGATAAAGCTGAAATATTCGCATAAAAGTGACATAAATTCAAAATTTAAATGATATGCAATGCAATATTAGTTGTACACAATAAGGGGTGAGTAATTGGAGACAATGATACAGACACGTCTAATATTGGACACACTGATTTGACATATAATATTGGACACATCTAATATTGCTTGTCTACACGCAAACATATATGCAAATATAGGTGAATTTTTGCAGATGAAGTGATTAAATTGATGGAAGGGTAGAGGATGTTTAAATTAGGATTAGTGAGGGGTGTGTGTTTAGTGCATCCCTAACCCTAATGTTTCCTTAGATGAAGATTTAACATAGTCCTATTCCATTAGTTGGTCCCTCCCTTCAAGGGGATGGTAAGCAAATGCAATGGTAGTATTTTAGGAGGGAATGAATAATATATGAAAATATGTGTTTTTGCTGATTGTATTAAAATATGTGTTTTGTTGATGTGGTTGTATTGATATATGTGTTTTGATGATATGGATAAGTATGTAGTTTGACTTTTTGTAAAAG
Source organism: Euonymus europaeus (assembly GCA_963580455.1). Lineage (NCBI taxonomy): Eukaryota > Viridiplantae > Streptophyta > Magnoliopsida > Celastrales > Celastraceae > Euonymus > Euonymus europaeus. The sequence continues at coordinate 7,086,392 of OY756961.1, read as the reverse complement.
ATGTGGAACTCCATATTAATTTTTGTGTAATTTTGTTGAAGAAAAGATGAAAGAATGAAATAATAGATGTTTGAATAAGGGTTTTGTATCGGGAGATGTATTACGCTAATTTGATTGTATTGAAAAATGTGTTTTTATGTAATAAAGTGGGACCCAATTAAGATAATGGATGCTTGTATTATTGTATTTGTTCAAGCAAATCGTTAATGTTTTTGGTTGGATCGTTGGAGTAATCAATTTTTGTCTGGACTTAATTTTAAAAAATACAAAGATCAAATTAATCAAAAAGAAAAGGGGGATTCACCAATAAGTCTTTTAATAAAAATATGTATTCCATTCATTACCTTCAATTTTTCAATATTCCAAAACATCATTTAAATAATTCTTGACAAAACTACCCTTATTCCAATAAATCCTTATGTGTATGACATATGTTGACATCACCATATTCTTACTATTTTTTTTTCTTTTAAAAACTTTAAAACAGTTTTATCTCTCAAAATACAAGTCGGATTTTTAAAAAATATATATATTCATAATTAGCACAAAAAACTCTTTCCGATGAGATCCATCATCGATATGTTTAAATGTTTATTCGTCAAAATCCTCTGAATGAATTTAAAGGATTTCTTAAACTTATCTAGAATTCAGAGGATTTCTCGAAACTCATCAAAAGAATTTTCAAAATTAAGCAAAAAAATTCAGATGATTTCATAAAAATATATCAACAAAATATAGAATTTTTGAAAATCAAACAAAAAATAACAAAAAATTGAGAGGATTTCACAAACTTGTCTCAAACTTAGAGGATTTCGCAAAATTTACCAAAATAAATCAGAGGAATTTTTGAAATTAAACAAAAAAAAAGTAGAGGATTTCATAAAATATATAATAAAAATTATAAGAATTTTTGAAAATCAAACAAAAAACAACCCAAAACTCTATCTTAAACCCTAAGTACTAAATTCTAATCTCTTAAATCCAAAATTGATAAAGTATAAACACTAAACTCTAATCTTTTAAACCCTAGACTGTTAAACTTTAAACCTTATAACCAGAAATCCTCTAAATTTTATAGAAATCCTCTGAATTTTCCATAAATCCTCTGAATCTTAACAATTCTAGTTCTAATTTTGAAAAAAAAAATCTTATAAATAACTAAGAAAAATTGACAAAAATAAGAAGAAAATCATAAAATTTTACTAACTTTTATATTCCTAAACCTTAAACCTTAGGTCTTAAACCCCAAAATCTTAAATAATAAATTATGATCTCCTAAACCCCAAAATCTTATACCATAAACTCTAAACTATAATATATTAAACCTCAAAATCCTAAACTTTATACCGTATTATCATAAATCCTCTAAATTTTCTATAAAAAATTTAGAGGATTTATCAAAATGAAACATAAACAACCAAAAATTTAGATGATCATAGGATTTCTCAAATTTGTCAAGAACTTAGAGGATTTTACAAAACTCACCAAAACAATTCAGAAGAGTTTTTGAAATTATGCAAAAAAAAAAAACAGAGGATTTTCGTAAAAGTCACCAAAACGGCTAAAAATTGTTATGGTATTTGGTTTTGTTTAAATTATGAATTGAGTTTTTTTATGATATTATTCTCATAAGTTATTGGCTTTCGTTGTTAGTGAAGAATGTAATAAAAATATTGACATTTGTATTGGATAATATTTTGTTGATGCATAAGTGTTTCATTGTTGATTTCGATAATATAATGATTCACAAATTTTAATGCATATGCATAGGTTATTGAGTCAAGTAAATTTTGTGCATGTAAGTGCATGCACTTAATTTTCATGAAAGAAAAAAATTTTGGTTGATCGACTCTTCACTTTGATTCATCAAAAAGTGAAAATATTAGTTTATCTTTAAAAACATATAAATAAAAGACATGATTTTCATCCGACTTTCTGAGATTGTATTTATATTTATTTTATTATAATAATTATTTTCTAAATAAAGAGAAATCATATACTAATAAAAATAAGGATAGGTTTAAATGAGAGGAGGGTAAAATTGTCATTAATTGAGATTAAATTTAAAGTTATCCTTATTGAGCTAAACTTCAAATAATTGGGAATGTATTGGGTTACAAACTTTTCAAAAAGACTAAATGGAATATAAAGTCCATATAAATGACTTATCACCAAATAATCCAAAAGAAGGAAAAAGAACGAAAATTAGAAAAAGAAAAAAAGACACAAAAACTCAAAATTCAAAAGCTCATTTTTCGACGAAAAAAAAAGTCCAAGACCAGCCTGCTAACAAAAATTCTAGAAAATATTTTAGAAAAAGTCAAATAAAATGTGCTTTACCTAAAGAAAATCAAGGGAGAGGATTTTTTTGGAGCTTTAAAAAAAAAGTGGATGATTTTTAGAAAGTAGAATGAGGGGGAAAAAAGAGAGGAAAGAAGGTTGACATGGACCACATGATTTTAAAAAGGAACTAACGAAGTGGATAAATTTTTGGAATATAACCCGTGTTAAAAAAGAACGATGAGTGACATGCAAAAAAAAAGTGAGGAAAATGTTAGGGACAAAAGTTTCACATCGTGGAAATACCCCAGCAAAGACTCATTAATAAGGGCAAGCCCCTCCCAACCTTGTAGCCAAGTTTTGGGGCATAGCCTTGGGCTTGGTTACAGCCGGCCCATGACTTCTGTGCGTGAGTGACTGTTGGGCTTGGTTGCGGGTTGGGTTCTTCGGGGCCCATAATTATTACATGGTATCGGAGCAGGTGTGCATTCGTCCCCGATAAGAAGTCCACTCGTTGGGCTTGGGCAAAGCCCAGTCCACGAGTGCGGGGGAGTGTTAGGGACAAAAGTCCCACATCGGGAAAATACCTCAGCAAAGACCCATTAATAAGAGCAAGTCCCTCCCAACCTTGTAGCCAAGTTTTGGGGCATAGCCTTGGGCTTGGTTACAGCCGGCCCACGACTTCTGTGCGTGAGTGACAGTTGGGCTTGGTTGCGGGTTGGGTTCTTCGGGGCCCATAATTATTACAAAAAATATAGGAATTTTAGGAAGCAATGATGTTGTTGGCTCAAAAATGGTGACGTAATGCAGGCGTGTTAGAAATTATAGTTTCTCAAACTGTAAAATAAAATACATCAATTATCATCTAACTTGATCAAACGAAAGTATAAATTAACTTGGATCTTAGCAATCTTTATATGTTTTACCGAATATTTGTGAATATGTAGAAATATCTTTGTTTTCAAAATAGAGACATTTAATTGTTTTATGAAATATTTAAATATTTTTAAAATAGATATATTTTGCCCTTTGTGAAATATCTATGTTTAGTAAGAAATATTTTGTTTCATAAATTTGATCCTTTATTAAAGCGGATGAGTATTTTGTGTCCATGAAAATGTGAAGACTTATTAGGGTATAAATTTTTACTTTGAATTGGTACACCATCTTTTACTAAGGGACGATCTATTGATAAATTTTACTATTATTAATTTTAGAAAGAAGGAATCAAACATTGGATTGACCACTACCATCACCATGCCACAATTGCATACATACTTGCATGCTAGTGTAAATAATGATCTATGATTCGACCCAAAAAAAAAAGAACAAAACTTGATGATTCAATCTGCAGCTTGTTTCTCTACGCTTCTTATTATATATATATATATATATAAGAATCAGAAAGACATGGAGTCAATACTTGATTTTTACCTTGACATTAGGCAAACAATGCCTAAATACCAACAGAGGAAAAATACAAAATGGTTATACAGTAACCAGGCCTGTGCAGCTGTGCTCATCATGGTCAATGGTTATAAATTGGTATAATCAGATATGTGCTATCTGGGTATAATAATCTCTTTGAGAAACATATCAACATAAATATTGAATAAAACCCCAAGAAGAGCTGCAAATCATATATTGGTAAAACCAAGAAATAATGGTTTTTGCTAAATATTGTAATCTCATGAGGCCTAGTCATTCTAATGGATAGAGTTGTATATACTTCCTTTGGTTCAATTATCTGAATTCTCTTGTGGATGCAGACCTGCTTACTTGACTCGATCTGCGCACGACATCATCTTCCATTTTGTACTTGCTGGAGCGGGTCTTAGAAGTTGGCAATGGTGGCAATTTATGGAAACTTTTTCTGGCAATGGTATGGCCTTGGGTTCCTGGGGAAAGCCGCTTTTGCTGGGAGGAAGCGATAGGGGAAAGCAAGAGAGGCAGATTTTCATTCGAACCTGGCTTTGTACTGGACGAGGTACTACTGGTACTGGATCGTGGTTCTTGGCTCTGGATGTTTGATTCAACAGTCTTTTCTGGATCCTGCAATAACTTGTACGTCAATGGACAACCTACCTTCCTTTGTTACAGCAATACTTCTCAATTAACCGGAAAAAAACTAGTGACAATCTGCCTAGCTACATATATAGTCAGGAACAGGGTAATGTTCTTGCGACTGGATGGCATGTGTCACATTTGCTTAGCAGGCATCAGTGTATTGTTGTAATGTTATTTTATTATACAAAGAATTGACCGATTATCATGAAATGAGGTAGAAAAAAATCTCGAGAACAATGTGTGAAGAAGAAACTTTTACCTCTTTAGGAGAGACATGATCTTCTTTTGGTTTCTCATTCACTAGGTCTTTTCTCCTCCGTTCACGATGTGTTTGAGATCGTTGCTTCATTCTGGAGCTCTTGTGCCTGAAAAAAAAATCATGATATTCAGATATTTACAATCGAACAAAGGTGAAAAAACTAATATAAAAGTTATCAAGTTGCAGTCTTTAGGAAGTGATGTCCAAAAATCATGCACCTGCTATACTTGGTATATATCACATGGATGTTAAGTAGATTCACATTTTGCAATGTACGAATGACAAATCGATGAATGCAGTAGTGGAACTTGATCCAGTAACATCTATTTTTAATTGAAACATTATTTTAGATCCTTAATGCTCTTTCTGACAAGATTTCTTAAAGGGACATTAGTTTTTGCAGCTCATGGTATTTATCATGAGTACAAGCGCAAGTATGAATCAAACGCATCAAAAACTCAGTACGGTAACAAGACCAAAAATGACTAGATGGTGAAAATGAATTTTGAATTCCAATGATGGCAAGAAGGGTTCTCCTTTTGCCACATATTTTTTTAGAATACTCAAGATGACAGAAAAGCCAATGCACCAGATAATTTATCAGATAAAAAAACTCGTCTACGTTATTATATTTCCACAATCAACATTGACCGGTTGTAACACTAACGGGAGATTAAGCATATAGTTGTAACAATAGTAGGAGATCATTCATGTCTTTGTCAGTTACTAAGGAATTGATTTCCTCATTTTTACTGGAAATAGAGCATCTAAACATCATTATATTATTCACATGCATTAGGTGCTTTCCATCCATAAGAGGTCCAGGTCAATCAATCATGTGTGTGTAAAAATAAAATGCTTTCAGCACCACCTTAATATGGACGCTGATGACCGGGTTGTAAACCTGAAAGAAAAACTTACTTCCTTCGTTCACTAGCTTGAGGTGGCTCTTCCTCCTCTTGGTAGATTACAGGTAAACCTGAAAGGTCACATGCCAAAGGACTTGTGTGAAAGAACTGCAAGACAAAGATACTTCAAGCATCAGTTCAGGAAAAGCCCAGCATTTAAGTAATTCCTTGCAGTGTGGATCTTAACTCTGCTCATCACAAATGATGCATTTAAGAAATAAAGGGAAAAAGTGCACGAGCATTCATAAAATTTCGGTGACATGCCATAACGTCTAACGAATACCATTTATATTTGTGCAAAATGCTAGTTTGGCTTACTCCCATGAAGTTTTAGACTTGAAGACCTTTAGACAGAAGGTACAAAATTAGACAACAGCTTGAGAAATAATCTTTTATGACTTAATAGTGCTACTTTTAAACACATTATTTTTTTAACATGAATATTGAAAACAAGCTATACACATATCTTGCTCACTGCATACAGATTGAAAACAGTCATAAAATCAACAAATTTCTACATTTTTAAAAACAACAAATGTCAAACTCATTACATAGCTTCCATATTATGGTATTAAAACAAACTAACATTACCCAACTTGTACTTACTTCATTCTGAAGGGCCGAAGATGCAGTACCACGATATGTTGGATCCAACGCAAGAAGTGTGCTCAAAAGACCACGAGAAGATTTGGGGAAATTTCTGAAAGCTTGAAAAAGACTAGGTTTGTAGGATTGGGGAGGTCGGAAGGTTGTTGACAACCTCAACGTTTTCCAACATTCCCCTGAGGGAGTTCCACATAGCTTAAAAATCCTGTGAAGTTGCTCAACCTGAATTTATAAGCAATATGATATAAAAATTTATACTAACAGCAAGACTGTCCCAACATTTATAATTAGTGGATGATCTTCTACAGGCACTACATTGGAAATGCCATACCTCAGTTCTACCAGGCATAATTGGCCTCCCTGCAAATAACTCTGCCAAAAGGCATCCAGCACTCCAAAGATCAATACCAACTCCATAATTTGTAGAACCCAACAACAACAGCTCAGGTGCTCGATACCAAAGTGTCACAACACGATTTGTGAGAGGACGCATGGGGTTTGGAGAATAATAATTTGCAAGCCCAAAATCTCCGATCTTTAGGATCCCATTTTTATCAATCAAAAGGTTAGATCCTTTAATATCTCTATGCAATATTCCCCTATCATGGCAATGCTGTAGTCCTGAGAGCAGTTGATGCATGTAACATTTGACCTGCATTAATCAAGCTGACTAGTGTCAAAGAGCATTGAAAATTAAATTTAGGTAAAAGAAAAGGAACAAAAGAACATAAAAAAAATCAAAAGACCAAACGAACAATGTAAGAGATAGTCTGCCTGTGATTCAGTCAGTCCTCCTTCAGGGCGGGAAATGATGCTTGCTAAATCTGACTGCATGAAATCAAAAACAAGATAAAGGCTATAATGCATTCTGGATGTGGCCAGCCCTTCAAGCTTTAGGACATTGGGATGATCCAGCTTCTGCAATAGCATAATCTCCCGTCCCATAAATTTCACACTCTCAGGTTCTGAGGTGTCAAAACGAACCTTCTTCAGGGCAACAATCTTTCCAGTGTCCCTGTCTCGAGCTTTATATACATTACTGTAAGTACCCTGGCCTACCTGAAACCATGTCACTAGACCAATTTAGAAATCTCGTTTCTCTCTGCAAAGGCTAAACGTACGTATTATTTGTTCAGTGACAAAAGTGGGTGAACATTAATAGAATGCGAAGGTTTTCCCACATCAAAGAAGAGACTTCTTGTGTGTCTCCAACCTCTCCAGAGGCCATTTCTTTAACCCCATCAAACTCTCTCTTTTGGCAAGAAAAGTTATCAAACTGAATTCCCTATTTTGCTATGCAATTTTGGCCAAAAACAATCAGATTGTTAAGAAAAAACAAAACAGCACCAACCTTATCAAGCTTGTCATAGTTCTCTGCACTCTTTGGGACCAAACCAGCCAAAACGTCTCTGGGAATATTATCAGTCAGCCACTTTGGCCATCCATCGACAAATTCATCTTCACCAACAAGTAAATCTCTCCGTGAATTGTTCCCTCGAGCATCAGCACCGCCATCTCTTTTTACCTCCTTATCACTCAACTTACCTTCTCCACCACCATCACCATCATCATACCCTACTTCCATTGGTGGCTTTGGGTTGTATATCCTACCAGATTGCTTCTGACCAGTGGATCTTCTATGAGCTGCAAAACCCTCTATCCTACCCACATACCCATCTTGCATTTTCATCTTATCCAAACCCCTAGGAGTTGTATTCTTTGAAGGCTTTCCCTGAGTAGAACCCATTGCTTTCTGGTCTGATTTGTTGTCAATTTTGGAAGAATTATATGAACTTTGAAGTGATTGGGTGGTGCTTTGTTGTTTCTAATGAGAAACATGAAGAATAGGCAATGAACAAGAAGAAAGAAGAGAAGGAAAGGAGATACTTGGTGTTTGATATGAATATGATAGCCGGCCAAGGACGGCAGTTTTGGATTCATGTCGTGTGGTATAGAGATGCTAGTCAGGCCTCTTCTGCCAAAGAAAACAAAAACATTAACTTACAGTGACTCTGTAGCCGGTCAATGAGATCTTCACACGTTACAGGTTTTGCCACGTCATCATTAGATGGAAGAGGTGGATCCTACTGATGAGTTGGGTTGTATGCTCTGAAAATGCTAACCAATCCGGACTCAGGGCTATGCGGTTGGGCAATGCGGTTGTTATTTTCAACCCTTAGATTTTAAACATTTGATCCAATGGCTGGAGCTGTTCCAACTCAAATAAAGACAATTTCATCACGTGGGCGGGATTCATCCCTGTTGCTCTGTTCCTCACTTCTCTTCTGCCGCTTCTTTGCAAATGTTTTCTCTCATTTGTAAACCTAATCTCCATCGAAACAATCACCTTAAACACTGATCAATTCAAGCTTCTTGTCATTTTTGTTGGCTATATTGCAGCAAGTTTCGAGGTTGAATCAGGTATTTTGATTGAGGCATTATCTTCTATAAAATACTTGTTTATTTTACATTTGTTAGCCAACTTTTAGCTCTTTGTATTTTGATTGAAGCATTATCTTGTGTAAAATATTTGTTTATTTTACAACTGTTAGACAACTTTTATCTCTTTCTATTTCGATTGAAGCATTATCTTGTGTAAAATACTTATTTATTTTACAACTCTTAGCTAACTTTTAGTTCTTTAATATGATAAAAATCATTAAAATACTTGTTAGGTATTGAATTGGAGATTGGTGTATTCACATACTTTTAAATTCGTATATAATAGACTCCTTTTAATTGTTTAGGAACCAATATTTGATCTTTTTTGCATTGGGTTTTTTTCTTTTCAGTATGGAATCCTATATTGGCACTAAAGATGATATCCCTTCAGCAATGGATGAAGAGCAAGACTGGAATCCCAAGATTGGTATGAAATTTCTTACCGCAGATGATGCATTTCAATTTTGGAAAGCTTATTCAAAGAATAAGGGTTCTGGTGTTAGAAAAGATTATGATAACAAGGACAAAAATGGAGGTCAAGCATGATCAAGAGTGATTATCCCACTTCATCAAAGGTTTGGAGAGCTCATGAAGAGAGAGAGAGAATGAATTTCATATTTGGGGTTGGAGAGATTTGGGTGTGGAGAGATGGGGCATTTGCAGATAGGGCTCGGGGAGGAAAGAGAATGAGAGATTTGGATGGATTTGTTTTTATTTGAGTTGGAACAGCCCCAGCCATTGGATCAAATGTTTAAAATTTAAGGGTTGAAAATAACAACCGCACAGCCCCTAGGTCCAATCAATCCCTGCAATTTTTATACATAATCAACCATAACCTACGTGGCATGCTAACTCAACATGCTACATAAATTAATTAAAAAAATATTAAAAACATGAAATATAATTCTCACTTCTCTTTCCTCTGTTACCACACTTTTCCCGCTTCTCTCTTATTCATCTTGTTTTTATTATTTTCTATATTCTATCTTTTCCAACATCATCTCTCTCTGATCATCTCTTTCTCTCACTTTCTGTCAATGGAATTTTTTGGATCCGGCCACCATTTGCGATGTGACTGGTCTCAAAAAGAATCGTAAGATGATAAGGAGAAAAATCTGACAACTCTCGACATATTTTGTCCATCGTAGTCGCCGGAATCAAACTCAAAAGATCATGACCATCGCGAAGAAAATCTTCAGATCTGAGAAACGCTAACAACGGATCGATGCATCGCCATCAGCATTGAGTTCGTCTCTGCGATAGACACAGATTCCATCCTTTGAACGGACAAAATACTCGTCGAAAGGCGATGGCCCGTATTGGACCTGAAGACCGACATTTCTTACTCAGTTTGATCGAGCTTTTAAGTAACCAGAATTTTCGATTCTGATCTTAAATTTTGAGTCAGCAAGATGTCGTGAACCATATTTAGTGATTTAGACATTCTACAAAAAGAGGACAAAACATTGCAATTAAAAGATTAAATAATGTAATAAAATACATATAACATGTAATTCAACAATAAAATAATGTAATTACAAAGTGAGCCAATGTAAACCAACATCATATTTCATGCAGTATTAAAAATAGAGTTTCGAGTTAGAATGTTGTCTTGTGTCATAGTGTCCTGTATGGTCCTGTCTTATTACACTGCATTTATTAAGTTATTTTTTTGGTGCAACTTTCTCTTCGTTATGATATTTCCTCACTTGTTTTAGACTTTTTTAGCTATTATTTTTGCATTGCTGAAAAAAAAATTGTGCAAATCATTCGAAACACAATGTATTTCACAGATAAATATAAAACATATCAAATAACAATTTAATTGTAATTAATAGTTTAAAAAAAATCTAAAATGATCATTAAATTATAATGTTCATTATGAATAATATAATAAAAAAGGTAAAATAATGTAATAAAAATGAAAAAATGTAATTAGAAAATGAAACAATGTCTAACAGCACTGATGCTGATACACTACATCATCTCTATCACGAACCAGCGATAGAACTTTGGCGTCCGAACCCTAATCGCAACACGACTAGTCTCAAAAAATTGAAAATTGATAAGAAATATCAAAAACAAACTCCGAACAACGAAGTCCACATGACATCCACCACCAACAATATCTTGAAATAAGAAGCCATCCACCACTAGAAAAAGTGTAGATTTGAGCAATCACGACGACATCTTTGTGCACTGCCACCATTATTCGAGTTCTTGAGTTGAGACACACTTGACCCAACCATTTTCAGTTAAAAAATTAAAAAATAGATAAGAAATCTCAAAAACCATATGGAAACATAACTAGTCTCCCTCACTGACCGGAAATAGTGTCTTATTACATTATCACCTTGGTGTATTACATTGTCAAAGTGGAGTATTACACTATCACAGTGTCGTATTACATTATCACTTACCAATTTTGAGGACCACCGTTTTGGCTGTTGCCAGCTCTAAAAGATCTCTCAAGTTTCAAACAACGAAACTCATAACATCCATCGATAATAGCCCCTTAAACAGCTGGAAAAGATGGCATCCACTGCGAGAAAAAAGTGGTCGATTCAATCAACTCCGGTGACATCTCCGTGCAACGCCACCACCATTTGATTCCTTGAGCTGAGGCACACCCAATCCAACATTTTTTCGGTGAAAATGACTATCGAATTTTGACCTTCACTTCCTATGTTGAGAGAAAGAGAAAATGTGTGTTAGAGATTAAGAGGAGAGAGAACACGTGTGAGAGAAGAAAAGAGAAATTGATTTGATAAATTCACCTTTGAATTTTTTAAAATAGCCAGGTTGACTTGCTTTGGTGGCATGCCACCTAGATTATGTATGATTATGGACATATGATACATATATGTTTAACATTATCGGGTATACGCTGCATCTTTTTAATTTGTGAGAGCAACAACACTAATAACATTTTGCTGCCTAGCAGAAGCACACACTGAATCTCATCTTTATTATATAAAAAATCAAATTATATATTCATTTATAGCAACAAAATACGTTTCTCAGTAATGTCACATAAGTAAAACATAATTTTTATATATTTTTTCTTCTAAAAAAATTAAACATCTATTTTTTATTTTCTTATCTATTTTTAAATAAAATTACACTAAAATTAATATTAAATCTCATATTTTTTCTTTTAAAAACTCCCAATCAACTATTCATCCAGATTACCAAAATTATATCTCAGTATATCTACAACACTAAAACATATCTTCATAATATCAATAAAAGGAAACATTCTCATATATTTTTCCTCAAATTCTATCATTGCAATTTGCTCTGATTGCTTGCATTCGATTCCCAACAAAAGTACAAAACCCTCTCACATATCTGAGAAAATCCAGAAAAACCCTAATCGCAAGAACTGTATTGTGCGTTTTCTTTATCTTCTCCTCCTCTATCAGGATCTGCTGTCAATGTTTCAGGTATGCGTTCTATTCTTTTTCTATTTGAAGATTGAGGATGGTGTGAACCTGGATTCTGCTTGCTTTTGATTGTCGTTTGGGGATTTCGTGGTATTCTCCTTTTCTTTGTTGATTTTTTCGGTTGAGATGAAATTTTGTTGCTCCTAATCTTGATATAGTGAAATCAGGGTATCAAAACTGCAAAAATTCCTATCTTATCAAGTTCATTTTCCTTCTCAAACTTCATAGATGACATAGGATCTAAATCCTTTTTAGGTCTTGACAGAAACTAAAAATGACTCTAATTGTTATAATTTATTTTGCTAAGGAAAATCTGATTTAATTAGCATAATTTGATCTTTGTCAGTTTCATAGTTCATACCCAGTAAAGATGTTTCTGGCTATTTTTTCATTTGGGTTCGTTCTATAGTGCCAGTGTAGTGTACGGCTTTGATTCTAAGCATGGTGAACTATCCAAAACTGACTGGTCACACATTAGAGGCTTAGTTGCTTTTTAGTCTGTAAGAATTAGGTTTTCTTTTAATTAAGATTGGTGATAAGTGTCTCAGAGGTGTTTATGTTAGCAATTTATGGCATGGTTGTTTCAAATGATAATTTATGTGATGAGAGGGCCTAGCACTGCGTTTGTTGGTTTAACCTAAGCATTGACCTAGAAGCCTCTTATCATCCCAATAACCAGTGGAAGTTGAGTTGGGAAAGAACTCAGTGAAATAGAAGTATTTTGTAATCTTACAGTGAAAATTTGAACTTATCTGCTTCATGATTCTCTAGTTAAGCTTTGGGTCAGCTCATAAAATTAACTTGCTAAAGTCAGTACTCAGTACGTTTCTCCTTCTTCTGCTGCTGCTGCTGCTGCAGTGAACTCAGTTTATTGAAATGTGTCTGTATCCACCATGGGATGATGATTCGCCTTTGAATGAAGATTATGCACAAAGCAATACAAATGGTACTGACCATGTTGATCCGAGATTGGAAACTCGGCTAGCAATGTTGGAAGCACGAATTTCAAGGGTCGAGATGAATATGGAAAGGCTCGAGGCTAGGATGTTGCGGCTGCAAAGAGGAATCCGTGTTGTCTGTGTGATGTTTTTGGTTACTCTCACGTTTGCTATTTGCAAATAATTTGTTGAGATGTTAAACACGGTAGACATATGCCCTTACATATGATGAAATCAATCCAATCCATAATTTGTTGCTGATTTGAAGAACAAGGTAATGAAGACGCTGTTTAATCTAGTGCTCAATTCTGCTATTCCCAATCGAAAAAATGCGGACAGCTAAGGTTGACAAACCTACAGTTGATGGAACAAATTAGTACCATAAATTTTCCTATTATACTCTGAAGTCTGGTTTAATTTTTTAAGGATAATGTAGATTCACACATCAGGTTTTCTGCGAGACTGATTTAATGCAACTAATGCCTTGATGGTGGAGAAGGAAGAGCAGGGACATTGTTTCTATCAGTGCCTTCATCAAGTATATTATTATACCTCCTGAGAATGGGTTATATATGTTTTTTTTGAGTTTGTTGTGAAATCATGAGGTTTGATGATATTGATACATTCATTAGTTCTTCCAAGTACGTTTTCTGTCAAAGTAGAGACTGGCCTGCACATCTGAGAATCTGCAGATGGCTTACCTGACTCCAAGAGTTTGCTTGCTAACAAGAATGTAGTTCTTGAGTCAATTAAAAAAACTTGTACTCTTACAAAATCAAACGAACCAAGAAGAGACAATATGATATGCGTTAAGCATTGCTCAAGCAAAGTGAAATTCAAACAGATTACTAAAAAAAAAGAAGCTATAGATCAACAAGTATTACAATTTCAGAAAGTATTCATGAATTGAGAATCATACAAAATGCTCATTCGAGGTCTAGTATACCGAAATTGGAAAGGAGGATCTTTACTTGATCGACAAAGTCCGAGCCTGTTGCATACTCTGTTAGCATTCCGACAGCAAAACCGAACATAGCCCATCTGCATAATATCACAGGTATATGAAACACAAACGGTATGCAATCAAATGGTCATACCAAGACTGGAAAATTATAGGTGATCATATTCAAGAAAAAAATTAATGCCACAGGAAATGAAATGATAAGTAAAAAGAAGTCTAGTATACTTCAACACTTAATCACTTTACATCAAATGTAGAAATATCGCTCTTAGAACCCTGTTTTCCAAAAAAACTCTGTTTAGCTTTCTAAATCATTACTGATGAATCACAACATTAACAATTATAAGAGGTCCCAGAGAGTCGTAAGAAAGGAACGAGTCCTTAAAAAGGTTTAAGTAGCCCAAAAGAAAGGCAAAAATCTTTCACAAAACTAGTAGTCAAAAATTTTTGCAGGCGAAATAAAATATATTTTCACCATACATAGCGGCAGTTGTTAAAACTCCATTCACAGATCTTAGACCAAATCATGCAGCCTGATCTAACATGCAGAGTAAATTCCACATATAGCATCACTCAAACCCTCTGCTCCAAGCCTCCAACACTGCCCCTTTTAGCATAAATGCTTCGCCTTAATCTGTAGAAGTGTAGAACTCATCTGGTAGTGACCAATAGAGATAAGCTAGAAGTAGTGCTTAGATTCTAGGTAGGTAAGCCACTAAATGAAAATGCTAAGTATCCCAACAAAAAACATCACAAAAGTGTTCCAATAGAGACACTGCTTATGAATTTGAATATTGAACTCTGAATTTGCCTCCAAATCCTATGGTTTATGTGCTGCCACATAGGATTATGAAGACTTTGAGATAATTGGTGTTGGGATGACTAGCACCAATGGACACTAAATGGGAAATAAACATATCACGGGTATGAAGTAACCATAACATGCTCTTTGAATTTCAGTAACTAAAATGCGATTTTGGATAGGAGGGTGATAAATTTCAATCCGTCCACACTACAACAAGTATTGGTTTACTGAGAAGCAAGATTTTCGAGATCCCTGACATGAATAATAAAATCCACAAGATTTGACTAAATCTCAGATATAATGAAGTGGTCCTTAAACAAGTGAAAAGCTGAGATTTTTTTTAAACGAGAATGACACATATTTCAATATGTCCACATTTCAACAAGTATTGGTTTTACTGAGAAGCAAGATTTACGAGATCCCTGACACGAATAATAAAATCCATAAGATTTGACTAAATCTCAGATATAATGAAGTGGTCCTTAAACAAGTGAAAAGCTGAGATTTGTTTTTAAAACGAGAACGACACATATAATCTTGGCCTTTGGACATCCGATATGAGCTTAAATTCATGTCGTCCAGCCTATGTCCTGCGCGTACAGAATTTTTCAGGAGTAAGTAGAACCAAATTCTAGCGAGTGACGAGAAGGGTATTGCTCATAGTAGGAATCGAACTAAGCATCTCTCGAGTCCATATGGTTTGGCCCTAGAGTAAAAAGCTGAGAATCCTCCAATACAAATTCTTCACAGAAAGAGATCATGACTTCATGAGTACCGAAGTTTACAATTTTTACAATGTGATGGTACTGGAGTCTATCACTGTGTCTTTTAGTTGGGGTTACTAAAAGGTTTCAACAGCAGCATCAAAAATAGCTAAAGAATGCAGAAATACAAGACAAATAGCTCTTAACTGCGAGAGAGAACTGACATGTAATGGGGCTAAGAGAAAAGATATTGAAATGCCCAAAAGAAGTACAGCGGATGGGTATATTGCTGCATAGTGCTTTCATTGAAGTCAAGGCAAGGAGGTCTATCATTACATCTTCAACCATTTACATTGTAGAAACGAATTAGGAAGAAATATTTCTCACGGAATATGTCAAGATTCTTCCCGAATTGTCAAAATTCAAATGCTTGCAAATGGAGCCTAAATTATTCATAAATACTCATTAGAATGTTCATACAAGCCCTTCCACTAGTAACCACAAAGTTCATACTTCCTATTATAGCCAAATGCCCAAATCCTCAAATCCCAGAATCAATTTCATTAAAAAGAATTAAAAATTATTACTATTCGGACAGCCACACGAACCCTGGGCGACCAATCTGAACCTCAGAACAATTCAATCAAATACAACAATGAAAAGAGCATTACCTTCCATTGGCAATCTCATTCTTGCCAATGAAGCCGAAGAACGGACCCTGATCTGCCTCCTCAAGCTTCTTCTGCTTAAAATAATCCTGCAGCTCCTTGGCCTTCTGCCTCTGAAATTCAATAGTAATCACACTCGCATCCACTGGAGAAAGCCGCGGAGCTGGCACCACCGGAGAAGAGAGAGGAGTGGGCTTCAAAGGAGGAGGTGCAGAGGGTTCTCTGAGAGGAGGAGCTGCAGGTCTCCTTATAGGACCCTCAGTTTGAGAGCTCCTAATTGTGAGAATATAAGGCTTTGATGTAGAGAATCTGAAGGAAGAAGAGAATGATGAGGAAGAGGTGGTAGTTGGCGCTGATGACGTTCGATTTGGGGTCTTAATGCACGGAATTGTTGAAGCCACTGACATTTTTCTTTCTCTCTGCGTCTCTCTGTCTCAGTCTATTGGACTTGGAATTCTTTGGTTTTGGATTATCGGGTATTTATCAGGAACAGAGAAACTGTGTGGATAAGACGCGGCCAAGTTTCTTCGAAACCGAGTGGTTTTTCCTTACCCAAGTTGACAGTTGCTAATGGTTATTGGCGCCTAATGGACTCATGGCCTCCGGCATTGGCAACCCACATATACCAAAAACTAGATTGCCCTCTTAATTTCTTTTTAGATGAAAAAATAGCACATATATATATATATATATTACATATTTTGATGAAAAGATAAACGTTACGTTTGTAAAAAAATAAAAACATATCTTATTATCGGAGGCTTTTTCTGGATTGTCATCACCCGAGCTCTCAAATTTTCACGGACCCATATTTTTGAAAAATATTATTACTATACTAGTTCAAAACTCGTATAAAACAATGATGCAGTGGAACCCTGATTCGACTTACAACGGTCACAATAATCACGACTTTGTGTTATGTTCGATCGACATTTAGAATAATTGGATGTGAAAATTGTGTTTTCTATATGTAGAACGCGAAAAATAAATTTATATGTTCCAACTAAGGCTCTGTTTGATAGACTGAAATGATTAGAAATTAGAGATTTTTTAAGTGACTAAAAATTAGAAGTTTTAAAAACCCTTATTTGTTCACATTTTAGGGAGAAAATCCCCCCAAATCAGTGTAGTTTTAATTTGATCAGTTTTTAAAACATCCCAAATCGGGATGTTTTGACAATTTTTTTGAAATTCATTGTCTTATTTACCTTCATCATAGTAATTTAATATTTTTAAAAATTTTCAGATTGCTTTAATATTTTCTCAAATATTAGATTTAATTATTTTAAAAACCGTTACTAAAATTATTCAAAAAACTATTCTCATAACCAGTCATAATTACTATCTTAAAAACACATCAAAACCGTAACTCTCGTATTTACTAAGCAGAGCCTAAAAGCAAGGAGAATCTGAAAATTGCATTGCTTCAATATGGGCTCCCATAAGATACAGAAATCAAATACGATATCAGCGCTGGTATTATATATTGATTTCCTTATTCAAAAAACACAAAAATATTTCTATTTGTGACACGTGTCCTTTAATAGTATTAAAAATTAAAAGATTATAATAACAGTAAGTATACATAGTGAAGGGAAATAGAAACGAATTTCCTGCATTAAAACCCAAATCCTTACGGATATATTCAATTAAATGCATTTACTCCACGGCCATATAATTTAGATATACATGCATGAATTATCTTTAAAGCCAACATATAAAATATAAAGTACGTGTTTGTTTGATGGAGCGTTTATACGGTTTATCTTCTATACTCTGTCAGACATACTTAGACACCCTTAAGTTTTTCTCCTCACAAGATGAATTCTCCAAGTCATGCGTTGTTGCTTGCTACACTTGTGATTTTCTCTCTATCAACTGTCCATGCAAAGGCAAAAGGGAAGACTCCATACGAGCTGGTGAATGAGGTGTGTTCCAAAACCGGCGATACTTCCTCATTTTGCATCAAAACTCTTGAATCCGATCCCCGAACATCATCGGCACACGATTACCATGCCCTAGCAAAGATTGCTTTGGATCTGGCCGTAACCAATTCGAAAAAAACTCAGGCCGACATTAAGAACATACTGAAGAATACCAAACCCAGAAAATTGAAATCTGCGCTCGAGTCATGCTTCGAATCTTATGAAGGAACCATCCAATCATTCAGGAGCGCGCTTTTGGAAATCGACGAGGACCCTATGAGTGCAAATTATGATGCAAAAGCTGCTGGTGATGGTCCAGTCCAGTGTGATCAAGCATTGGATTCTTCTGGTTTTAAGGTTGAGTCGATTTCAGCGGCAAACCAAATCACTAATAGGTTTAGCGTAATTGGATTTGAAGTTACAAATCTTCTTTAGTTAATTGATCTGTTTCTAGACGGATGTACTGTTTTAATTTCTTATAATTCATATGTAACGTGAATTCGTCCCTCTAAGGAATAAAATATAGAATAATGAAATTCTGCAATATAATAGTTTTCATGTTCCTTTGAACCACACAATAAGTCTGTTTGCAATATGTGCACCTACTAACAAAACTTTCCAATGAGCCAGCCAAACACATAAAAAATGTAAGAATCGAACCAACAACCTAGAGAGAGGAGAGAGGGAGGGAGAGAGTGAGAGATGAAATGGGACATCAAAACACCATCCCCGTTTGGTTTCATTGATTTGTAATTGTAATTGAAATCCTATTACTAGTAATCAAATTAAAATAATATAATTACGTAGTAATCACATTCAAGCGTTTGGTTAATATATGTTATATAGCTAAATTGTAACGAAATGTAAATTACTTTCTGGATTTGCCCTTCAATGTTTGATTTTAAAAGTAATTATTAGCGTTATACATTTAAATGCATATTCATTTTAATTACATATTTATATAGACACACATATATCATTTTGGGCAAATTAGATAAAAGGACATAATCATGTTTAATTTTAGGAGGAGGTCCAACTCATTTAAAAAATTAGAAATAAGGACAAAATAATTAAACTACCCAAACTATCCCTCTTATCCATTATACGTGGTCTTCATCTTCGACAATCATATCTCCTCTTCCCGACATCTGATAGAAGAGAGACCACTACCGTTAAAATTGTATCGTCGAGAGGAGTCCAACGATGTGATTTCTCCTCAATCCGCCGCTAGAAAAGGTCGGATCAAGGCAGAACGTTCGAAACACATTTTGTATCGATCTGGATGTTTCTGACATCGGATTGAAGCGATACTTGTGGCGTTGGATTCGCATCGGCCAAACGATTTCAATGCCACCAGTCTTACCTCCATATAATGTCGAAAACAGCTACAGTAATGAAAAGAAGTTTTAGGGCGTCGTTGGAGCTTCGCGGTGACTTTTCGGCTGCTATGAACTTCTGTTATGGCTGCTGTAGGTCGGGCTTTACTCCTCTCATAGTTGCACTTCTTTTGAGACCAACGACGATCATTTTGATGGCCGGAAAAAAAAGTTAGGCAAAAAAATATGAAATCATAGTTTTAAAACTATTTTTCTCTGTATAACTTATATTTCTCTGTAGAACCTTTATTTATCTTTAGAATCACTTTTTCTTGTAAAATATATTTTTCTTTATACAATACACACAAAGCTCGTATTCAATACTAAAACTCTATGTCCCAAAGTTTAGACATAGGCAAAAAAATATGAAATCATAGTTTTCGTTCTACTACTAGTGCATAACTTTTTTTCTTTTTATAACTTATATTTCTCTGTAGAATCTTTATTTCTCTGTAGAACTCTTTTTCTCTATAGAACATATATTTCTCTGTAGAATCTTTATTTCTCTGTAGAACTCTTTTTCTCTATAGAACATATATTTCTCTGTAGAATCTTTATTTATCTTTATAATCACTTTGTTCTTTATACAATAGACCCAAAGCTCGGATTTAATACTAAAATCATATGTCTCACGGTTCAGACATAAAAGTCAGGCCAAAAACTATGAAATCAAAATTTTCTTTCTACTACTAGTGTATGACTCCTTTTCTCTTTATAACTTATATTTTTTTGTAAAACTTTTATTTCTCTGTAGAACTCTTTTTCTCTGTAGAACCTATATTTTCTTTGTAGAACCTTTATTTATCTTTAGAATCACTTTCTTTTCGTAAAATATCTTTTTCTCTATATAATAGACCCAAAGCTCGGATTCAATACTAAAATTCTATGTCTCAAGTGATGAACCCAGTTTCGACATAAAAGTCAGGCCAAAAAATATGAAATCACATTTTTCGTTCTACTATTAATGCACAACTCTTGTTCTCTTTATTAACCTATATTTCTCTGTAGAACTTTTATTTCTCTGTACAATTCTTTTTTCTATGTAATTTTTTTCTTTATTCGACAGACCCAAAACACAGATTCACTACTAAACCTTTATGTCCCAAGTGATGAACCTCAAGGCTCGAATTCGTTAAACCCTAACGGGCTTAAGGAATGGATTCATTACTAAAATATTAAATGTCACAAGTGATAAACCCTAGGGTCCTAACTATTAAACTCTAACGGACTCGGGTACCCTAAATACTGGGGGTTCAAACTTCCAAAATTGGTTAGAACTATTTTTTCTTGTAGAACTATTTTTTCTCTATTCGACAGATCAAAACCCGGATTTGCTATTAAAAATCTATGTCCCAAGTGATAAACTAGAAAGTTCAGATTCACTAAACCAACAAATTCTTACCATTGGAAGCACTTAAAACAAGACCTAGATAATGGGCCAATAGTATCATCATAAAATGTACAGTGTTATTTTTCTCTGTAGAAAATACTTTTTCTCTGTAGAACCTTCGAAAATGTTTTTTGACCAGGTAATCACTTTTCAATAACGGAGTGAGGCGAGACCAGTGACGTTGGAATTGCTCGACCAAGATGAGTTCACAGCCACCGGTCTCGTCTCGATCCGTCTTTAGAAACGGCCAGATCGAGGTAAAATATGTTTTTGATTGGTGCCGACTATTTTGCCTTGATTTGGAAGTTTCCAATGTCGAATCTCAACAAGTCTAGTGGCGTTGAATTTGTCTGGGCCTAACGATTCTAATTGATCTCACCTCGATCTGACTCGAGAAATGATCGGATTGAAGCTAATCGTGTTATGAATGTTTTGCCTCGGATCGACAGTTTTTGATGTCGAATATTGGCAAGAACAATGGAGTTGGATTCGTCTTGACCTCATGATTTCAACGGCACTGGCCTCTCCTCAATCCAAAGTCGGAAGCATCCGCAGCGAGAAAAATAAGTTTTCAATCATATTTGATTGAAATAACGATGACAAATCTGAAATTTCAAGTTTTGTCCTTAATTCAATAAATTAAAAAATCAGTTGGACCTTAACTAACAAAAAAAATTCAGCTGTCCTTTTACTCTTAAAAGTTAGTAAATTTGGACCTAAACCTAATTTCCCCTATCATTTTCCTACAATATTTTTCAACATATATAACATTTTTTGTATATATATATATATGTGTAAGCATATAAACTGGGTATATGTGTGTTTGTGTATATAACATTTTTTGTATATATATATATGATAGTGATCCATGGTAGGTCAATTCTATATGCATGAAGAAGAACAACAAACACAGAGAAATTCCATTAACTAGAAATGGTCTGCCTCGTAAAAAAAAATTACAAATGTTCTGCTAAAAAGAATAAGACCAAATTAATTGCCATGAAACAATGGAGAATGCAATCACGCAATTCAAAAATAAATAATAAAGTGAAGCCAAAACGAAAGACTATTCTTCATTTAAATATAAACAAAAGAGCAGTTGAACAAATGGGGCCAGATGTAGCATGATTTGCTCATGGACCAGTACAAGCTTTACCTCAGCCCAGAAATAGGTTGAACCACGGAGAAACCAATGAGCACTGTTGGTAGATATCTTTATCTACCAGATGCATCCTCACATGTCCAAAAAAAGCGTTCAGCCACATGATGTATTGGCAAGGATCTCGTTACATGATTGCACATGAACAAGTTCTTTCATTTCCATTCTCAAATTCATCGTCTGACTCCCCCGTTTCGCTGCCATTGCCACAATATCCCATCTCAGCAATATGATTGATAGAATCAGGACGTATAAAAACAATAAAGTAAATATGCAAGGAAGAATGCATTTCATTTCAAGACATATAAAACATATACTTCAGCAAGGTAAGCACGGAAGTGGAACCTTCTATAATTCGTAGCATATTTGAGAGCCAAGTCAGCCAACCAAATTGAACAGTCCATGGCTAAGAAGAAGCTACACAACTTAACATGAACAAAAGTTCTATTTCATTGTAGTGCATAGGCACTGGTGGTCAACCCCTAAACATATTTCATTTGAGTGTCTAAACAAGTACTTTCGTCGAATATTTACTAAAGAAATGGTAAGTTGACAGGGTCCAAAGGGACATACCAGATTCACAAGCCCTAACAATATAATGAAGACGAGGATATCCAGTAGGCTGTGAACATCAAAATTTCTAAATTTTCTTTCAAGGTTAATGCAAGAGGACTTTGATTGAGTCATATATCTAGAAAGTTGAGTTAAAGCAAATGAAATACTTCTACAAGGGAACTACATCCCAATTTCACCAAAATCCGAAGCAGCATTTACCTCGTTTAACAAATCAAACAAGAAAAAGGTCTTAACATATAACACGAAGAACGAATCAACAAAACAATTTTATTAAACTCAAGGCATTTTTTTTACAAAGTTTTGTAATTTCAAACAAAGTGGACACAAGTAATCAAAGCAACATAGTAAAGTATGCTAGTAAGAACTGAGAAGTCAATGCTTGGACTATGAATGAGAATAGCATTTTAAAGGACTCAAGCAAGAATCAATGAATCATAATCGACTTTCAAGTTTCAACTTAATCCACATCCATGCTACTTGATTTAACTGCTCAACAAAATAACATCTTGCCAACACCTCAATTGAAAACCAAAATTGGGGAAAATATTCACATGGACAGCCCTAACAAACCGAAACTCAGACATGCTTTGTTAATTTAGTAAAGCCATGAACACAAACTTTGAAAGCAAATGATGTTCTTCGTAAAAAAGAAGAAGTTCTTGGAGTTAATTCTAATGGACTTATCCTAAGGACATGAAATCAGGACTGCATATGGTGCCGCTATTTCAGCAGGAAATTTGGTAAGAGCAGAATGTATTAAAATTTTAAGATGGAAAATCTGCCGTTCATGTGAAACAACGAAATGATAAATAAAGTCGAATGCCAAGACACCAAAAATTCATTGCTTATTATAATTTGCTTAAGTTCAGATAACCTCTGAAAGATGTAAACAGAAAACCAGTTTAAAACTGTTCTTAGGTCACAAAAACAAGAGACGTATATAAAAAAGATCAGTTGAAGGTGTACGATGCAGATTTTAACGAATTTTATATCAGCAATTGCATTACAGAATTTTTTGTAGGAAATGAATTGAAATAGAACATATAAATTATAATAGATATGCGAGAGCAGAGACAAATTGAGTCTTTGACTATCATTAAGGAATACAGTTAGGGCAAAGAAAGTTTGTCTGTGTGTTTGTGCAGCTACGTAGTGAGATTCTTTTAGCAATCCATTTCCTTTTCTTGGCAGACTCAAGTGCTTACTCTTAATATATAAATATAATAAAAGAAAAGTGCTCAGTGCTCAGTGCTCACCCTAGGTACTTGACGCTGCAATATGGATTGCATTACCAGTCTACCCAGGAGATGAGACCTAAGGACGTACTGACTTTCATCTATGGATGAAAAAGCATTAAAAGAAAGATATCAACCATCCTATATTGACTCATTATCTGAAATAAATATACTTTAGAAGTGAATATGAAGCAATAGTAGATGGAAATAAGTTGCTCTCTCCTTCAGTGAATCATACTGATGCATAACCTAAAAGAGGAGTAGCAGTCATCCCTTCCTCGTAAAAATGGACTTGAAAAATTGAGCTTCTCAATCACATGAATTCGAGTTAATTTAAATATATGGAATACGTTCTGTTCTGAGTATGATGAAAGAGGTAGATCAAGAATTTGAACTTATCAGGCAAATGAAGGAAAGTATCTTCAGATCATCAGAGGGCCTAGTGCTTAAAAGATTGTACTTAACAGTTACCACCCATGACTCCATTAACATAGATAGATAAATCACAATTTTAGAAGTACAAACGGATTCTAAGATCCTAATCTCAAATCAAAATCATGATTAATGCATAAAGCAAAATAACACAAAATGTATTAAAAAACCAAAATCTTAATATTTTCCAAATATAATTTAAGGGGAAAAAAATTACACACCTGGGCTCAAATTCCCTGATATGAGCAAGCTCACTGCCACAAGCATCTGTCCACTGCACTTTCCTCCTTTCTGTGTGACCAGGGATATCACTACCCTTTTCACCCAATACCTCAGTTTGATCTGTGACCTGAATTGGGCCTGGAATGTTCTTTGATGGCTTCTTCATGTTACTCTTAAGGGAGACTTTCCTAGTATTGTTTTCATCAATAAGATCAGTTGCACGATCTTTGCCCTTGTCCGAAACAAGAGGCCCTGGCGAGACATCCTGCTGTTGTGTAGGACCCACTTTAGGAGGGGATGAGACATCGATTCCTGTGGAAGTGCGACCAAAGCAGACAAAAGAAGCACACCCGCAGGAAAGCCTATTCTTCGTGGGAGCCAGCTGGAGGTCAGGGACAGGATCTTGATCCACCAACTGGTAATGATTCCACGGACTAACTCTCATGGGTTTGTCTTCGTGCTTTTGACCCAAGAGAAGAAGGGTTAATCCCTTGCTATACCCAGAAGCTGACGAAGAGAAGAACCCTCCTCCTTCCAATGCCAATAACATCAGTTCTGCTCATCTGGGGCCACAATACACTCTCAGTAAAGCTCCAAACTGAAGCCACAGGCTTTGCGCAACCTATCACAAAATCAGGCATGTTTTCAGACATTCAATATCACAAACAACTACAAGGCATAACAGTGCAACTCTAAAATTAAATATACGTTACCGAATTCCGGCTGGTTTCTCCTTACTTTATGCCAATTCAGATATAACTGTTACGAACTAGTTACTAGCAGCATACTTTTTCAATTATCATTAACTATGAGGTAATTTGATGTGTATTAATCTCAACATTTTCCCCAGGTTTCACAAAGCCTACTATCAAACTTTCCATGGGCAGTTGAATTTACACGTAACATGCGAAGAAATAAAATAGATCCCAAAAAAACAGCAGCTTGTACGTCACTCAACATGAAGAGAAACCAAATAAAAGGGCAACGCAATATGGTAAATAGTAAAAAGAAAAAAAAGTTCTACCTATGAGAGATATGGAGAGCTAATCTCAATGAAACAAAAAAATTTCAGATGGAAACAGATCTAGTGACCCAAAAAAAGGAACATACAAGATTTTGATACACATTGTCATAGTACATTAATTAATTTCGAATATCAACAAGTTACTAAATACAGAATCAAATATATATTTCACAAATCAACACCAGCTTCCTTCACAATAAAAACAAAGCTAAATTTAAATAAACAGCTACTAAGAATTCAGAAAAACAAAACCAATTGTTTAGGATCCGTTACTTCATAAAGCAACAACAGCATAAAACATTTCAAAGCTGCAAACAGTTCACCGAACCAGGTTCACAATAATGCTCAAAAGAGAAAGCAACACCTTCCACTGCTAAAATCTGGATTCCACTATACTTTCTCTTACTTCAAATCAAGAAAATGAAATTAGAGTCACAACTTCCTCAAATTTCTCGGGAACCAAACAGAAAGTTGTCAAACAAAAAAAACTATAGAATGCATTACCAGACAGGAAGTTTCAGATTTGATAGTGATTCCCGGTAACTAAATCGCGAGCGCCTGCAGGACGGATCGCGTCATGTACGAATTAAACCGGCGAGTAACTTGCGACTGTGGTTGAAAAAGAAAATATAAAAGAGAAAAAAATAAAAATAGAAGTGTTCGGGGGTTTACTTGTGGTTCGAATTATTTAAAGGATGATGGACATAATGACTCATCGGCGCATGATAGCCATGGGTCCAGTTTCACTTTTATCTGGTGTTTTTTCAGTTTTTATTTATTAAAATATAAAAATAATATTCTCACACTTTCAAGAAAGTGAGTGCATAAGAATATGCAGGCGGTGTGTGGTAATTATGAAGAAAAGCTTGCTTTTGTTTGCTTGTCTGTTCTTTCTTTTTTTAGGTCAACACAGTCCCTTTAATATTAATATTTTTACCTTTTTCTCTTTATTTAACTTTTATAATCGAGTTTTCATCAAATGGGATGGTAATAAATGTGTTTTAACAAACTCTGACTAGTTTAGTTGATGAATTGAGTCATATATAATCTTGAATTTCGGGTTCGATGAATCTCACTTCCCCACCTCTTTTTTGTATTTTACAAGTTTTGCACTGTTTTCTTTGTTAATGACATTGAAATAAGTCATAAGTTAATTTTTGGTAAAAACTTGGAGAACTTTTGGCCTCCATTAATGATAGGTTGACATCCAAAGCTCTGGTTCAATTTTGCAATGGACCTGTGGGGTGGTCATTCAGGCTGCAGAGCATAAGTTCAATTATAGACAAATAGGGAGAACAAACACCAATAGATTCTTCAATGTATTCCTTCTTCACATTCCTTCATAACAAATCTGCATCAAGATCCACAAGCCAACAACTTTACATTGATGATCTTTTCAGCATCCTTGAAAGAAAATGAAGAAAAACTTAAAGTTGAAAATCATTCTCACAGCCTTATGCATATCATGGAGGTCGTAAACGTCACACGAAAGACAAGAAAGATTAATTGATAGGATAAGGTGACAATCAAACCAGATTTGATCCTATTATAACACACAAGCTACTTAAAGAAAGTATTTTGTCGAGACAGCCGATGAAGTTACCAGCACCCTGCCTTGAAATTCTAAGAGGGATGTTTCCATGTAGTGCTCTAAACAACCAAGGAACTACATCATTCATTTCAAGTCAGTCAGCCAGTAAATAACAAACCACAAACCGCGAAAGGTTTCCTAGACATGCCAATTTAGTCCGCATGCATGTCCGCCGAAGAATCATTGGAATTGGGAGGATTGGGATGCCAATTCTGGTTTTGAGTAAAGTTGGCCTTGCGGTTTCCATTAGATGAACCACTAGCTGGGTAGTAGCCTTTCGGAGCAATGTGATAGTTTTGAAGACTGCGCCGAATGAGGCTGGTCAGAGCGTTTGAGAAAACTAAAATTTTGGATTGATCATCAGATTGTCCAGAGCGAGCTCCCTGCCCACCACTCGTTCTGCCTGGGTCAGATGAGGCTGAAGAAACCAAAAAGCTTGAATTTGTGAACTGCGTAGATGGTTGGGAATTCTGAGGAACGGATGCTCTAGGGGACATTGATGGCTCTTCTCCACAATAGTCCAACTGATTCTGCATAGAGGTTAGAATAAATTAATCACTCATTGTTTTCAGTTCAAAAGAATAAAATTAATCAACTATTACTCTCGCACTAATTTAACAAGTACACAATACTATCTCCTCTCCTCTTAACATCCATATCCAACACTTTCTGAGAGAAATTTCAGTGAGCAAGGCATGAAAATAGCCAACAAAAGTTACAAAACCTGAATGTAATTAAGTACATCAATTGTATTCACTCTCGAACTGCCTTCTTGCAGCCTCCAAATCCACTAATAAAGTTTTTCCTGAAAACAATATGAACAAGATGTGTCACCAAAAGAAGGGCGTAAAGCTATTGAGAAGTTTGTAACACTTTTATGCAAATCAGCAGAGAAACACATTAAAGTCAAACACCAAACCATGCTAAATTATGTTACATGGGATTTCAAAACTTTATTCATCAAAGCCCATTGCAATACAGTGTTTCCTCAATCCTCATGTATGAGGGAATACAAATCCCAATAGAAAAAAGTAAATAAATTCAGCAGTCTTAGAAAAACTGATTTCATAAGATAAATGTAATACAACAAACGCTAATCTTAGGCAGTAGCATAGTTGTCAAAGGGCTAGGCAACACTCAAGGTGTGCCAGGGCGGAGTGCCAGGACCAGGCTCTGCCTAAAGCAAGGAGGCTGCCTTGTGTTAGGTCTGTGGATGCCTACACTGAATAACCATTGAAAAATGAATGGGAATTGGGGAGATGTTGCAACATTAGAGCAAAAGTCTCAAGTTTAGTTTATTTGAATGTATTCCATCAAGACTTCACAGTACCTCACAACACAGCACCCTCAATCTCTTGAGGATAACAACCTTTCAGGCTTTACGTTAGTACATTAAGGTAAAAAATATTTATATTTTCTTCCAGTTTTTGGTTGGTTTAAGAGAACTGAAAATACTTCACAACATATTCAACCACAACCCAGCATAGTTTCAAAATGCATGCCTACGGGAAGATTTAGGCTTGGCTAGCTAAAGGCTTGCAGCAAAAACAATATATATTGAAATCATTCACAATAAATTCAAACTTCAAAGAAAGATGCATACAAAAATTACTACTGAAATTGGATTTTGCAGCTATTAAATTCCTGAGTAATAACTCAATGACAATTTCTTGACAAAAGCTCTTTTTGCTACTCAGGGAAGTCACAAATAATTGAGCATGCACACACTCAAGCACAAATTCTTCAAGAAAAAAGATGAAAACATGGAAAAACAAGCCAAAGTAGCAACATAAAAGTTAAAATGAAAGGAATTTCCCCAATCCTAATCATCAATCAAACAATCTCTCTAAACATTAATGGGAACTAGAGAACAAAATGCCATTTTTGCTACCCTTGGCACCATCCATATAACATAAATAAGAAAGATCATAGTATGCAATGAAATTATGCTTGCAAACACAAAGTTAACAGCTGCCAAGGTTCACATTCAATGGGCAGATCAGGTACCCTCTACACAGTTTAGCATTTTTTTTTTCTCTGAAACACTATACACAAGTCAGCATCGATAAAAAAAAGTGCATAATAACTTGATAAGATGATATTCCTGCCTACATCGCAAACATGGTTAGAGGCCTATTTCATTTATCCAACCTTGTCATGCCAATAACATCATTTCAAAGAACAAGACACCCATTAAAACTAGAACATTAAAAAGACTCCAGGTAAAAAAGAGGAGCCAATAATCACCAGGGTTGGTAATGATGAATTAAATCCTACAAACTATACTAAATCCACTAATACAAGCACCGCCAGAAGATAGTTCATGCACATCCATCGAATCAAACAAGCCACTCAGTATAGAATGATAAAGGACCAAACAAGCACCGGCAAAAAAATTAAAGACAAGAAAACGTTTTTGATTTATCAAATCAAAGCCTGCAAAAAGTACACATAAAAGCCAAAGATAAGAGGGGTGGGAAATCTTACTAGGTCGTGGCGAGACAAAGATTGAATACCAACTAAAGTGAAGACAAAGATAGAATACCAACTAAAGTGATCTTTTGTATTAACAGTATATTTCGGCTAACCAATACAGACTGACTTATAAAGGAGAGTATGGACAACCCTAATTACAATGAACGAACAAGATGGTGACATGTGTCACTAGATCAACAAAGGTTTAATTATCAAAGATATAACACTACTTAACAGCCTCCCTCAAACTTGTGAGTGGTGGAGGTCGAAGAGTAACTCCAAGTTTGTCTCGCAAGAAAGAGAATCGTGAATGAGACAGGGCCTTTGTGAGGCAATCTGCAACTTGATCATGTGAAGGTATATACCGAACCTGAAGTGCCTTTGAGATAACTCTATCACGCACGAGGTGAACATCAATTTCAATGTGTTTGGTTCTACTGTGATACACTGGATTAGCAGCAAGAGCTCCTGCACTAAGATTGTCACACCAGGTGATTGGAGTGGCAGGAAGGGGAAATTGAAGTTCCTTGAGAAGTTCTTGAAGCCAAGTAAGTTCACAAGAGACATGAGCGAGAGCTCTATATTCTGATTCTGTGCTGGAGCGTGACACGACAGGTTGCTTCTTGGATGACCAGGACACTAAGGTATCGCCAAAGAAGACACAAGTCCCTGCAACAGATTTTCGATCTTCAGGTGAGCATGCCCAGTCTGCATCTGAAAAACCAACAAGAGCTAACCGGTCACAAGGTTTAATATGAAGACCCATATGCTTGGTTCCTTGCAGGTAACGAAGGACTCTTTTCACACCTTGCCAGTGAGTGGTAGTAGGACAGTTCATAAACTGACTCAGTTTATTCACAATGTATGCAATGTCTGGACGAGTGTGGATAAGATATTGAAGTCCACCTAGTGTGCTCCTATAGACCGTAGGATTGGGCATGGGATCCCCATCCATGGGAACGAAATGCTTTCCAACAGCTGCAGGGGTAGGACATGATTTGGTATTTTCCAAGCCAACTCTTTTGAGAAGTTGTTCAATATATTTGGTCTGGGTGAGAAACATACCAGTGGTAGTTCGGTGAACTTCAATTCCAAGAAAATGGTGGAGAGAACCCAAGTCTTTGAGAGCAAATGTTGTGTGTAATTGTTGAACAAACTTCTGAAGAGAGAGTGGATCATTACCAGTGACTAGGATGTCATCAACGTAAATAAGTACAAGGATGATCAGTGCACCTTTCTTGAAGAAAAACAAGGAGGTATCACACTTGGAATTTTTGAAGTCCCATTTGAATAAAGTTGCCTTTAACTGTTCATACCAGGCTCTTGGGGCTTGCTTAAGACCATACAGAGCCTTGTGCAACTTACAAACATGGTGAGGCTTCTTTGAGTCAATGAATCCTGCAGGTTGACGCATGTAGACAGTTTCTTGAAGCTGCCCATTGAGGAAGGCATTATTGATGTCAAGCTGGCGCACAATCCAATTCTTGGACACAGCAATGGTTAGAATAATCCTGATTGTAGCAGCTTTGACTACTGGACTGAAAGTCTCAGTGTAGTCAATACCGGGTGTCTGATGAAACCCCTTGGCAACGAGCCTAGCCTTACATCTTTGGAAACTCCCATCTACATTGTGTTTTACTTTGTAGACCCACTTATTTCCCACAAGGTTATAAGAAGGGGAGAAAGGAACTAACTCCCAAGTGTTGTTTCGTTGAAGTGCCTGAAATTCTTCAAGCATAGCAGCCTTCCACAAACCTGATTGAAGTGCCTCATGAACGGTTTGAGGTTCTCGGGGAAGTTGCATTCCCTGAGTGACAGTAAAGAGCTGATAATCACTGGAGAACTTCTTTGGTTTGTGAATGCCAGACCTGGACCGTGTGTGAATCAGATTTTGAGGCTGAGTTGGAGGCACGACAGTAAGAGTACCTTCATCTGTCTCTTCAGTTGGAGTGGGTACAAGTAAATCAGTGGCACCAGTGGGCTCAGCTGATGCAATAGGTGCTGGATTAGGCTGGGTAGGAGCCACGGTGGTAGGAGTTATTGTGTTGTCCTCACTTGGTTGAGATGCCAGTGAACTAGCACGGGCAGGAGAGGACATGTCTTCAGGAGAGACGTGAGAATGAGCACCTGGATTCGAGTCAGGAGGAGGAAGAGAGTCAGTGTGTGGAGGTGATAAAAGTGGAGAAATCCAACTGGAAGCATTGACTAGAATTTCAGATGGAATGATTTTGGTGTTTAAGAAGCCTGACTGGAAAGGAAGTTCATTTTCATTGAAGATAACATGTCTAGAAATGTACACCCTTCCTGTGGAACTGAGACACCTAAAACCTTTGTGTGAGTCACTATATCCCAGAAACACACACTTACTCGAGTGAAACTGAAATTTCTGAGTATGGTAGGGTCGTAGACAAGGAAAACATGAGCATCCAAAGACTTTTAAGGCTTTGTAGTTTGGAGGTTTTCCAGTCAATTTTTCAAGTGGAGATTTGTTGGCAAGCACGGGAGTAGGTAATCTATTAATGAGGTAGGTGGCAGTGTGAAAGGCTTCCCACCAGAATTTAAGTGGCATGTGAGCTTGAGCAAGAAGAGTGAGACCTGTCTCACTGATGTGTCTATGTTTTCTCTCTGCCCGCCCATTTTGTGGTGAGGTGTGTGGGCAAGAGTGCCTGAACTCAATGCCGTTGTTTCGAACAAAATCATGGAAGGCTCGATATTCCCCACCCATATCAGATTGAAGACATTTGATTTTCTTGTCAAATTGATTTTCAACTAATTGTTTAAAAAGGATAAAGGTAGATAATGCTTCAGATTTAGTTTTTAAGGGATAGATCCATGTGAACCGACTGTGGTCATCAACAAAATGGATATAATACTTGTACCCAGAGGTGGATTGGATAGGTGCTGGTCCCCATAAATCTGTATGAATTAGTTCCAAAATTTGAGTAGCATGAGATTGGGAAGACGTAAAAGGAAGAAGATGAGATTTGCCAAGTTGACAAGCATCACAAAAGATAATATCTGATTTAGAAGTCAATTTTTCATGAGAGTTATGTAAGACAAGAGACATAACCTTTGGAGAGGGGTGGCCTAATCTCCTATGCCACAACTCCTTGGAGGAAATATAACTAGGTGAGTTTACAGACTCAACATTTAGGGAATTAAAATTTGCTGCACTACGATGACGGTCTTGAGCTGGAAGGAACTGAGGAGGTGGACTGGAACATGAAGTAGAGGCAGGTATTGGAGGATCAAATCTGTAGAGCCCATCCTTAAGTCTCCCATGAAGTAATGTCACTCCTGTCAGTGAGTCCTTGACAAAACAACCAACAGAGTTAAAAATAACAATAACATTGTTATGAGAAGTAAGCTTAGAAATGCTCATCAAATTTTTGGTAATGCCAGGAACATGTAGGATGTCATGCAAGGACAGTTTGGAATTATGATTTCCCACTAGGAGAGTGGAGCCAGTATGATGAATATCCAATTTTTGTCCATTACCAACTATGAGATGAGTGTTACCAGTAAAATCAGATTTTTGATTGAGGTTGTTGGAGTCTCCCGTGACATGGTTGCTCGCCCCACTGTCAGCATACCACGCTGGATCAAGAAGAGGTGCAGCGAAACTGGCAGTGGGATGGACAGTGTATGCACTAGGCTGGACAGCTTGAGCAGGAGCAGAAACTGGAGCAGTGGGCCTGACGTGTTGTTCATGAGGAGTACCCATATATTTGTTGTCAAAACGGAAATAGCAGTGGGCAGCAGTGTGTCCAGGTTTGCAACAAACTTGACATGTGGGCCTGTGGTTGCCAGACCTACCACCTTTTCCCCCAGATCTGCCACGTCCACGGGAGTGAGGAGGACCTCTGTTGGCGTTTCTAGTGTGCATAACATTGGCACTGGCTGAGTTGAGGGACAAAGTAGAGATACCTCCAGTGATTTGTTCTAAACGACGCTCAAAAGTGAGTAGTGTAGACTGCAGTTCCATCCAAGTGATGTGTGGTTTTTCAATGATTTGACACACCACAGGGTTATACTCCAAAGAGTCCAACCCAGCAAGAGTTTGAGAAACCAAGTCATCTTGCCCAACAGGTTGGCCAGCTAGGGCAAGGTTATCGGCAAGCTTCTTAACAGATTTAAGATAATCTCCCATAGTCATGCCTCCCTTTTGAAGCTTGCGAAATTCCTTTTTGAAATAAATAATGTTTGATCGAGTTTGTACTCCAAAGAGAGTCTGAAAAGCATCCCAGAGGCTCTTGGATGTGTCATTCCCTAGCACCTCAGAGGCAATGTTAGCCTCAATAGAGTTATAAAGCCAGCCCAAAAGGGTCTGGTCAATGGCAGTCCAGGTTTCATACTCTGGATTGATGGAGACTTCAACCGTAGTCGAGTCGGGGAGAGTGCGGGTGACAGTTTCTTCCGGGCAAGGTTTGGCTCCGGTGATAAAGCCTTCAAGGCGATTTCCTTTGATGACAGGGAGGACAAGGCTCTTCCAGAGCAAGTAGTTGTCATGGGTGAGCTTGACAGAGCAAAATGAGCCCAAAGTATTACTCGAAGATGGCTTGGCCAAGGGATGGCTCAAAGAAGAAGAAGAGGCTACGGGAGTGAGTGCAGGTGAGCTTGAACTGGCAGCAACAGCAGCAGAACTGGCAGCGGCAGAGGAACGTTGACTGGTGACAGAAGCGTCGCCGGCGGCAGTGGCCATTTAGTGCTTCGATACCAAGACAAAGATTGAATACCAACTAAAGTGAAGACAAAGATAGAATACCAACTAAAGTGATCTTTTGTATTAACAGTATATTTCGGCTAACCAATACAGACTGACTTATAAAGGAGAGTATGGACAACCCTAATTACAATGAACGAACAAGATGGTGACATGTGTCACTAGATCAACAAAGGTTTAATTATCAAAGATATAACACTACTTAACATGGCGTTCACCGGCTTGGAAGGAGAGCTTCTGTTGGATGTTGCGTGCTTCTTGAAGATTTTCTTAACCATTTGAAGAGATTTAAATTGCTTTTGGATTTTTCGTGAAAATAGATTGTAATTTTTATTCGAGTTATTTTTCAAAATTCTTTGATATGTGATTTCAATGTATGTCTGCTATTATTGATGAACTAATTTTAAATTTGTGTGAAATTGGTTCTTAATGTGAGTCTACTACCAATCAATGTTGTTCTCTCTCTAGAATCTAGATATCCTTCAGCGACGCCTTTTCAATAATGACCCGAAATCCGGAGCTTGCAACCTTTGACAATGTATCATTTTCAATAATGACCCGAAATCCGGAGCTTGCAACCTTTGACAATGTATCATTTTCAATAATGACCCGAAATCCAGAGCTTGCAACCTTTGACAATGTATCATTTTCAATCCGCTTCTCTTCTTCTTGTGCGCAGCACAACTTTGATGATTTTTGATCGAGATTCATCTAATCTATGAATTTCATTTTTTTTTTGAGCTTGTGTACGAGTGAGCTTTTATTTTTTATTGGTTTTTTTCTTATGGGTTGTCATTGCAGATATCTCTCTGCTTTATTGGCCCATTAGTTTTTACATTAGGCATGTTTTTCATTTGAAAGTATTGCTGAATATTTTAGTCTAGATGTCTAGTCTTTTGGCCTTTGTGTGTCAGTACATAAACACAAAATAACACGTCGATACGAATAAACTTTCGAAGAAGCTTGAAGATGAAAGTATTGGCAAAAGAACAGGAAGATGATGGTTTCAACAATTAATTCACTCACTTGGCTAATTTATATAATAATCCACTTAAAAAAAAACTCTCAAAAACACAAACAAACTACTTTGATAAATCAACAACTTTAAATTCACAAACAAATTTACTTGTGTAAAAGAGCATATAAAGTTTGATGTCCGGCCGGGAACACAAACCAAAGAGCGACTTTGATGACAATGATAAGTTTGATTAACCTTTCCAAGAAAAGCTACAAAGCCAAACAAAAGAGTAAAATTGGACAACTCTCACTTGCAAAAACCTCTAGACCTCAATCCTTCAAGTAGCCATGAATTTTCAACCGTTGCCTTTTAATGAAGAAGTTGTAGTAGGACAATTATAAAAAATGTCATTAATAGCAATGATCAACGTTATCCAATTATAGATTAGGATGATGATAAAAAATCTCCATCTACTTCTCTAATTCCTATTATCATCCACTACGTGTAATATTGAAGCTTATCAGCATCCACCACGACATGCCGACATATGTGACCCAAAAATTCAAAGGGACCAAGAGCGGGTGACCAACTCTTGGATACTTTTACTACCAACTCCTCCTGCCACTCTAGCTTTTCACTAAATGGCTCTCACGTGACCCCTTCCCTTCCCATCACCAACTACCTCAATTAATGCGATGCCGACAAACAAAACACAAGAGGCAAAAACAAAACCACACATATAACATCAAGGGGACCCATTACCTAAAAGTTGTCTCAACACATAACAAAAAGCTGGGATTAAATACTAAACAACACATGCCACCCACAGACACACAAGTCTGTCCAACACAAAGTTCAACGTGACACTCGCGAGATTATATTAATCAAATGTCAATGCATGGACAAAGAAAGACCCAGTGACACACATTATTAGATGGAGTTGTTGAAATCCTGTTTGCTAAATTCAAACTTCAGTCTCGAAAGTAGGAAAACAAAATCCAACTCGCCCAATTTTGTACAGACTTGCCTTACATTTTAGTGTATTAAAGATATTTACTCAATTCAACTTTGTAACATACTTTTGCATTAATGAATTCTGAATTACTTTTTCTTCATTCCTCTATCTCTGTTTCTCATCT
Source organism: Euonymus europaeus (assembly GCA_963580455.1). NCBI lineage: Eukaryota > Viridiplantae > Streptophyta > Magnoliopsida > Celastrales > Celastraceae > Euonymus > Euonymus europaeus. Next base: position 7,050,083 of record OY756961.1, on the reverse strand, counting down.
CATTCTCTCTGAATTCTTCTCTGTTGCAATCTGCAAATTGAAACTAATTCATAAATTATATTATGGCCTCAAAGCCTATCAATCCTCGAGAATTTCAGTTTCAGAAGCTATTGCTCGTGTTACTATTTTCATGAGGAATGGTCAAGGATCATTACCTCCAAACTCTTCAACCATGGCTGCCTCACTCATCAATATTTCCATGTTTCTTGCAGTACAAACAAATTCAGTTACAAATCGAATTTCTGAGGTGGGATAGACATCTTCACTCTCACCACCTTTACCTTCTACTTTCTCTTTCTTCATTTAACTCTTCTACTTTCTCTTTCTTCATTTACCTCCAAACTCTTGACAAAAAAAAAGGATGAAAACGTGAAAAAACAAGCCAAAGTAGCAACATAAAACTTAAAAGGAAAGGAATTTCCCCAATTCTAATCATCAGTCAAACAATCTCTCTAAACAGTAATGAAAACTACAAGAAATATGTAGTGAAATTATGCTTGTAAACACAAAGTTAACAGCTGTCAAGGTCCACATTCGAGGGGGAGGTCAGATACTCTCTACATAGTTTTTTTATGAAACACTATACACAACTCAACATCGATAAAAAAAATGCATAATAACTTGGTAAGATGATACTCCTGCCTACATCGCAACTTCAACCTCCCCTCCACATCTAGATTTTCATTTATCCAACCCTGTAAAGACTATATATGTCATGAAAATTATATCATTTCAAAGAACAAGACACCCATTATAACCAAAACATTAAAAAGAATAGTCAATAATCACCAAGGTTGGTAATCATGAATTAAATTCTAAAAAATAATAAATTCAATAATACAAGCACCAACTAAAGATATTTCATGAAAATCCATCGAATCAGACAAGCCACTCAGTATAGAATGATAAAGGACCAAACAAGCACCGGAACAAAGCCTGCAACAAGTACACATAAAAGCCAAAGACAAGAGAGGTGGGAAATCTTACTAGACCATGGCGTTCATCGGCTTGGAAGGAGAGCTTTTGTTGGTTCTTGAAGAATATATACATGTTAGCGGCTATATTTTACTGATGAATCCCATTCCTGATGTTGAATCAGGATTGGATTTAATATTACAAGAAGAGAGAAAACAGAAGATGACGAACACAAAACTAGCTCCTCAAAATGAAGCAATGGCTATGACATTCAACAAGTTCAGTAGCAATCAGCCCCATCAGAGAAACAATTCTAGATTCAAAAGAGATGATAAGAATAGATTTGCTCAATCGAACAAAGAGCCTCTATTTCGCAGGTATTGCAAAAAAGATAATCACACCATTGACAAGTGTTACAAGCTGCATGGCAGTCCAAATAATCCATCCAAGAGATTCAAGTCCAACAACTATAATAGAAATCACTCAGCCAATTAAGTGGAGGGGCACACAAATTGAGAAACCAACACAACTTCCTTCAACACTGATCAATGCCAGCAGCTTATATCTATTCTACAATCCAAAGTCAATGGTCATGAACATTCTACAGCACCTCCACAACATTGTAGAAAGGTAAAAATGTTTTTCCAGCTTACCTTGATTAGGGTTTACGCCACTTCATATATATCAATCAATGTAATACATTTACAAGACTACCTTTTACAAGAGAAAATTCTCCAATGAATACAATATGAAGTTAAACATCTAACATCCCCCCTCAACCAGTAGTGGGGTTAGAAACCACACACAGGTTGTCACGTAAAAAACGAAACCGAGATGCAGAAAGAGACTTGGTGAAGATGTTAGCAAGTTGGCGAGTAGTAAGAACATGCAGTATATACAACCTTCGAGCGAGAACTAATTCACGTACAAAATGAATCTCAATTTCAATGTGCTTCGTAGGAGCATGTTGAACCGGATTAGCAGCAATATAGGTGGCACTAAAATTATCACAAAATAAAGTGGGCGATTGAGGCAGAGTAACACGCAACTCACGTAAGAGATAAGTAAGCCATAACAAATCAGCAGTAGCAGTTGATAAGTGCCAGAAGTCACTGGAATGAGCCTCTGTTACCTTACTTGTGCATGTGCATTGGTTGAAAAAAAAAAAAATAGTATATCTATTTATATTTATATATTTCGGTTCCGCAAAATATATTTTGATCGGGTAAGATAGTATGATATATTATGCTACTAATTGCATGTCTAGGGAAATTCTGTCTAAGGAGTTTGGTATTTAAGTGGACCACTGTGTCCCTCCAATCTTTCCTGGGAATTTCCCTGGTGTAATTAGTGATATAATTGTTTATATCTTCTACACCAATGATCTACAAAAAAAAAAAAAAAAAAAAAAACGTAACCCTAATTGTTTTCTTCTCATACTCTGTTCATTCCTGATTTTCAAATCTCTTTCTTTTCAGATCGTCTTTCTCCTCCTCCGTCACAGTATGTCGCGCAGCCCTCGTGATACCGTTGCGACGGTAGATTTATTCGCCAGAGCTACGATCCTGCCAGAACGTCGAACCGATTCAAAAATCCTGAACGATTCTGCCAACCACTGGGCCATGAGTTACCTCCGTGACCATTCTCTGCTGTTCTTGGTCGATCCTGATCCAAAAGACGAATTGCCGGTGTATCCTCACATCGTTCGCTCCTTTTACCATACTCTTCACAAAATACCCCACTCTTCTGGCACTCAACCAGTATATCAGGTTGACATCCCTGGTCTTCGGCTTCAATTCACTTCAGCGGATATTTGCAAATGTTTAGGTTATCCACCTACCGCTGACGTCGCTGAAGGTTTTCAAGCGCCGATCTCTATTTCCCATCAAGAGATGATTGATGATCTGTGTCAAGGGCGACACGATCCGAATAACGCTGCTTCTACACGCCGCTCTTATTTGCCGTCCACGATGTGGATGCTTGATGATGCCATCCGAAGTAACCTTTGCCCCATTGGACACAGTCAACAACGACAGGGTAACATACTCTCTGTCCTATATTACATGTATCGTGGAGCCTGGTTTGATATTGGCCGGATTTACCTTGAGAGCATTCTTAAGGCGAAGACCCTCGTGGAGAGACAAAAAACCAAGGTTGGAAGATTATTTTTCCCGAGACTCATCACACGGTTGCTTTTCAGTATGGGCATTCTCCCACCTCCCAGTCAGACAACTTCCAATTATCCAGTGACTGTTTTGGAGAACTCTACCTGGCGTCAGAGTACTAGCCACATGCTTTCCGGTGCTCGCAGACAACGCACACCGCGACGTCCAGTTGCTTTACCACTGGAAGCGTCTGACTCTTCTGTTGCTGCACTACCTTCGACTGACCACATTCACGACATCTTGGCCCGCCTGCATAGGTTGGAGGTTGGACAACAGCGGCTGGAACACATGCTAAATGTCCTCATGGACATGGTGCGGCGCTAACCATCTTCTCTTTCCACCATTGTCCGAGCATCTTCCACCTCAGGTTGTATTTTTCTATCTTCTGTTTCTTTGCATTGCATTGCTTTTCCATACTTCATCATTTTCACATTGCGAATTTTCACATTGCGGACAATGTTTGGTTTAGGTTGGGGGTGGTGTCATATTTATGCAGTTTCATGATTTGGTACTGGTACAATTAGTTTGAGTCAATTTTTCTATCTGGATTATTAGAAAGCAACTTTTAACACACTTTTGTCCACAAATACTAAGCCTTGTGGTAAGATGGATGATAATGCACATGACTAAGACTATATTCTGGTTCAAGCACAAATGAGTGGAGAGAAATGAGTAAACAACTTATGAACTTGCATTGATTTTTTTGAAATGGTTAATTGCTGTCAATGAACACCATTACATGGTTTGTGGAATGATTGGATGGATGCTGAGGATGATATTGATCAATGTTTGAGAACAATGTTGTAATTTTACTGGGCCTTTGTTTGATATGTTCTATATTATGAATTCGAGACAAAAAAAAAGAAAAGGAAAAAAAAGAGAAAAAAAGAAAAGGAAAAAAGAAAGAAAGAAAGAAGACAGAGAAAAGAAAAAAAAGAAAAAAATTGTTATGGGTATTCGTCATTCGTCAGTAGATAAGTTGTTATGTGATAGGGCTCTATTAGTTTGTCAATTGAAAAATGTTGATCAATAGAATTCCAAAGCAGGTTTGTGGTAAGACTGGTGGAAGTTCTTGACAGCTAATATACCTATCATTTGATCAATGTTTGTTTATTTGTTTGTCCTTAAATTGACTTTTCTTCTGAGTGCATATCTATTTTCCAACTCCATGAGAGAAATTCATAGCCCAAAAATCTTTCTATACCCTGTGAGAATATGGAGTTGAGGCTTTTACTTGGATAAATGGTTTGAGGTTATATGCATTATGGATTGTGGTATGAGGTTTTGGTTTAGCACACACACAAGTGTTGGAAGTTGTGACTATACTAATCTGGATAGGAATTGTGATCTCTTACCTTTTGTTCTAGTTTGTTACTTTCACTCATTTCTCATAACATTTTTACGCTTGAATTACTAGGGACTAGCAATAAGCTGGTTGAGGGTTGTGATAAGTGCCAGAATTACATTCTTAAAGTGCTAAAATACTACCAAAGCAATGCCAAGAAATTGTGCTTAAAAGCTGAATTTTCAAGATTATTGTACTTAAGATCTTCTTGGATGTTTTGCAGGTTAAGAGCTAGTAAGAGCTATCGGAATGAGATTTGATCTTCAGCAAATGTTAAGAGGACACTTCAAGCTTTGCAGGAAGTGCTGGTTCACAAAAATCAGAGTTCATTTGGGCCTCTAAAGGTTGCCTTGAAGTCAAGTTTGGAAGTTATATCCGAAGCAGAATTTCTGTTTGCAGACCAGACCTTTGGAAGCCCATAACTTGAGCGTCTGATATCCAAATTGAGTAATTCAAAAGCCCATAATTATCTACACATTTGTATCTACAATATTGATGAAGGGTTTGAGTTCATAATAGGCTTCGTTTAGGCCCAGAATGTAGTTACAAGATTAGTGTGTAATTGGATGTTGATGTCATTGATGATACCATTTCCATTCAAAGAGTGGACAATCCACCACACGAATTTGATGGACAATCCACCACCAAAAGATGGCACTAACTCCTCCACTATGTGCTCATTTTCTCTATAAATATAGAGGAGTAGGAGCTAGGAAGAAAAGAAGCTTGGGGAGACAAGAAGGAAGAGAAGCTAGGATTGGAGGCAAAAAGAGGAGAAGGAAAAGAAGAAAACAAGGCTTGTATTTGTAATTATGTTTTTATGTTTCATGTTTTATTTGGTTATGTGTAACTAAACTCTTGTTAGTTAGGACTTGTCTTGAAGCCCTAAGCATGCTTTCAATTTTATAAGTTGTGTGGATTTCAATTTCTACAAGCATGATGATTTTGATTTTTCCATGTTATGTGAGTTCTAATATTGTGTTTCTTTGAGTAGCTAACTTTGAAGCATGTATTAGAATTAATTGTTGTAGAACATGGTCAATTGCCTTGTTGAATATGTTCTTCCTTGCAACATATAATTCAGTTCAAAATGAATTATGAAAAATCAATTCTTGAATACCTAAGTACAAATACCATGTATTAGGATTCTTGTGACATTCATATTCTCTTTGCTCTTATTGGATTCTTGATTGTTGATTGATGCAAATGCCATGCTAGATGTCAATTAAGAATACACGTAATGAGGTAGACGTCATACACTTTACATGCAAATAAGAGAGAATCATACAACTTGAATTTGGCCATAACCTTGTTGTGAATGTTGTCATCATATGCTTGTTTAAATTGTTAGTCTATTATTTCTTATAAATTGTTTGAATGTTTTGTGGTGGATAGTGAGTCTTAGCTATTGTTTTCATTAATATCAATTCTCATTCTTGTTCTTAACGTCAATTTCTTTGTCTTAATTTTTATCTATTGCAGGACTTAACCCCCCTTGTATCAATTATATTCAAGTGTTAGATTATATATCTATTAGCATCACTCCTTGTGGGATCGACTCTTACTTGTTCACTATATATTAATTGTACATTTGTAAGTATATTTTAAATTGTTACTAACGACATAACAATTTTTGGCGCCGTTGCCGGGGATGTGATTATCTAATATAATGTCATCTAACTCTTGTATATAATTTATTTATTTATTTTTGTTGTTAGCACCTCCTACATGGAAGGTTTTACATTATATGTCATTATTTAACGTGGTTGGCTTAAATGCCCCATTTTATTTTCTATTAATGGCTGGTTCAAACCGCCTACTGTTCTTAATATATGTATATATCTATTAATATTAATGGCTGGTTCTACCGCCTACTATTGTTGATATATGTATATATCTATTAATATTAATGGCTGGTTTTACCGCCTATTAATATACCTTAATATTTACTAACATCATTTTTTTTTATGGTTGGCCTTTTCTGCCCCATTTTATTTATTCTGTATACTAACTTTTATATATTGTCAACTAACTCCTTTAATCCTCTGGTTGTGATTGTCAGAACATCTTGATGAGAATTTAAGGCTCTCTGATCCTGTTCCACTCACTTGATACGCTATTTCGTCTGGCTGACGACGCTAAATTTAGCGCTTATGGGAGGCAACCCATATTTCTTTCTCATTATCTTTGTGTGTTCAATCAAGCATTTAGTCCAGTTGCACATTTTATTAGCATATTCATTTTTACTTTCACCTTGAGGTGGTCACTGTACACTTTTGTGTGCGTGGGGCTTGATTGCGCCCATATGTCTACGGTGTGAGCTTTCTCCACCAGCTTAATGTGGTTTGGATCTTCAAATGTTTACTTATAGGGCAGCTGGGAGGGAGAGCATCTCATGACGGTATTGTCATTAGTATAAGACCTGAAGGTTTACATTTTGATCCTGTGGACAAAAGCTGTGGTCTCCTGATAGGCCGAAGGAAAACACTCGATGGCGTTAGCACAGAAGTCACTGGAATGAGCCTCTGTTACCTTACTTGTGCATGTGCATTGGTTGAAAAAAAAAATAGTATATCTATTTATATTTATATATTTCGGTTCCGCAAAATATATTTTGATCGGGTAAGATAGTATGATATATTATGCTACTAATTGCATGTCTAGGGAAATTCTGTCTAAGGAGTTTGGTATTTAAGTGGACCACTGTGTCCCTCCAATCTTTCCTGGGAATTTCCCTGGTGTAATTAGTGATATAATTGTTTATATCTTCTACACCAATGATCTACAAAAAAAAAAAAAAAAAAAACGTAACCCTAATTGTTTTCTTCTCATACTCTGTTCATTCCTGATTTTCAACTCTCTTTCTTTTCAGATCGTCTTTCTCCTCCTCCGTCACAGTATGTCGCGCAGCCCTCGTGATACCGTTGCGACGGTAGATTTATTCGCCAGAGCTACGATCCTGCCAGAACGTCGAACCGATTCAAAAATCCTGAACGATTCTGCCAACCACTGGGCCATGAGTTACCTCCGTGACCATTCTCTGCTGTTCTTGGTCGATCCTGATCCAAAAGACGAATTGCCGGTGTATCCTCACATCGTTCGCTCCTTTTACCATACTCTTCACAAAATACCCCACTCTTCTGGCACTCAACCAGTATATCAGGTTGACATCCCTGGTCTTCGGCTTCAATTCACTTCAGCGGATATTTGCAAATGTTTAGGTTATCCACCTACCGCTGACGTCGCTGAAGGTTTTCAAGCGCCGATCTCTATTTCCCATCAAGAGATGATTGATGATCTGTGTCAAGGGCGACACGATCCGAATAACGCTGCTTCTACACGCCGCTCTTATTTGCCGTCCACGATGTGGATGCTTGATGATGCCATCCGAAGTAACCTTTGCCCCATTGGACACAGTCAACAACGACAGGGTAACATACTCTCTGTCCTATATTACATGTATCGTGGAGCCTGGTTTGATATTGGCCGGATTTACCTTGAGAGCATTCTTAAGGCGAAGACCCTCGTGGAGAGACAAAAAACCAAGGTTGGGAGATTATTTTTCCCGAGACTCATCACACGGTTGCTTTTCAGTATGGGCATTCTCCCACCTCCCAGTCAGACAACTTCCAATTATCCAGTGACTGTTTTGGAGAACTCTACCTGGCGTCAGAGTACTAGCCACATGCTTTCCGGTGCTCGCAGACAACGCACACCGCGACGTCCAGTTGCTTTACCACTGGAAGCGTCTGACTCTTCTGTTGCTGCACTACCTTCGACTGACCACATTCACGACATCTTGGCCCGCCTGCATAGGTTGGAGGTTGGACAACAGCGGCTGGAACACATGCTAAATGTCCTCATGGACATGGTGCGGCGCTAACCATCTTCTCTTTCCACCATTGTCCGAGCATCTTCCACCTCAGGTTGTATTTTTCTATCTTCTGTTTCTTTGCATTGCATTGCTTTTCCATACTTCGTCATTTTCACATTGCAAATTTTCACATTGCGGACAATGTTTGGTTTAGGTTGGGGGTGGTGTCATATTTATGCAGTTTCATGATTTGGTACTGGTACAATTAGTTTGAGTCAATTTTTCTATCTGGATTATTAGAAAGCAACTTTTAACACACTTTTGTCCACAAATACTAAGCCTTGTGGTAAGATGGATGATAATGCACATGACTAAGACTATATTCTGGTTCAAGCACAAATGAGTGGAGAGAAATGAGTAAACAACTTATGAACTTGCATTGATTTTTTTGAAATGGTTAATTGCTGTCAATGAACACCATTACATGGTTTGTGGAATGATTGGATGGATGCTGAGGATGATATTGATCAATGTTTGAGAACAATGTTGTAATTTTACTGGGCCTTTGTTTGATATGTTCTATATTATGAATTCGAGACAAAAAAAAAGAAAAGGAAAAAAAAGAGAAAAAAATAAAAGGAAAAAAGAAAGAAAGAAAGAAGACAGAGAAAAGAAAAAAAAGAAAAAAATTGTTATGGGTATTCGTCATTCGTCAGTAGATAAGTTGTTATGTGATAGGGCTCTATTAGTTTGTCAATTGAAAAATGTTGATCAATAGAATTCCAAAGCAGGTTTGTGGTAAGACTGGTGGAAGTTCTTGACAGCTAATATACCTATCATTTGATCAATGTTTGTTTATTTGTTTGTCCTTAAATTGACTTTTCTTCTGAGTGCATATCTATTTTCCAACTCCATGAGAGAAATTCATAGCCCAAAAATCTTTCTATACCCTGTGAGAATATGGAGTTGAGGCTTTTACTTGGATAAATGGTTTGAGGTTATATGCATTATGGATTGTGGTATGAGGTTTTGGTTTAGCACACACACAAGTGTTGGAAGTTGTGACTATACTAATCTGGATAGGAATTGTGATCTCTTACCTTTTGTTCTAGTTTGTTACTTTCACTCATTTCTCATAACATTTTTACGCTTGAATTACTAGGGACTAGCAATAAGCTGGTTGAGGGTTGTGATAAGTGCCAGAATTACATTCTTAAAGTGCTAAAATACTACCAAAGCAATGCCAAGAAATTGTGCTTAAAAGCTGAATTTTCAAGATTATTGTACTTAAGATCTTCTTGGATGTTTTGCAGGTTAAGAGCTAGTAAGAGCTATCGGAATGAGATTTGATCTTCAGCAAATGTTAAGAGGACACTTCAAGCTTTGCAGGAAGTGCTGGTTCACAAAAATCAGAGTTCATTTGGGCCTCTAAAGGTTGCCTTGAAGTCAAGTTTGGAAGTTATATCCGAAGCAGAATTTCTGTTTGCAGACCAGACCTTTGGAAGCCCATAACTTGAGCGTCTGATATCCAAATTGAGTGATTCAAAAGCCCATAATTATCTACACATTTGTATCTACAATATTGATGAAGGGTTTGAGTTCATAATAGGCTTCGTTTAGGCCCAGAATGTAGTTACAAGATTAGTGTGTAATTGGATGTTGATGTCATTGATGATACCATTTCCATTCAAAGAGTGGACAATCCACCACACGAATTTGATGGACAATCCACCACCAAAAGATGGCACTAACTCCTCCACTATGTGCTCATTTTCTCTATAAATAGAGAGGAGTAGGAGCTAGGAAGAAAAGAAGCTTGGGGAGACAAGAAGGAAGAGAAGCTAGGATTGGAGGCAAAAAGAGGAGAAGGAAAAGAAGAAAACAAGGCTTGTATTTGTAATTATGTTTTTATGTTTCATGTTTTATTTGGTTATGTGTAACTAAACTCTTGTTAGTTAGGACTTGTCTTGAAGCCCTAAGCATGCTTTCAATTTTATAAGTTGTGTGGATTTCAATTTCTACAAGCATGATGATTTTGATTTTTCCATGTTATGTGAGTTCTAATATTGTGTTTCTTTGAGTAGCTAACTTTGAAGCATGTATTAGAATTAATTGTTGTAGAACATGGTCAATTGCCTTGTTGAATATGTTCTTCCTTGCAACATATAATTCAGTTGAAAATGAATTATGAAAAATCAATTCTTGAATACCTAAGTACAAATACCATGTATTAGGATTCTTGTGACATTCATATTCTCTTTGCTCTTATTGGATTCTTGATTGTTGATTGATGCAAATGTCATGCTAGATGTCAATTAAGAATACACGTAATGAGGTAGACGCCATACACTTTACATGCAAATAAGAGAGAATCATACAACTTGAGTTTGGCCATAACCTTGTTGTGAATGTTGTCATCATATGCTTGTTTAAATTGTTAGTCTATTATTTCTTATAAATTGTTTGAATGTTTTGTGGTGGATAGTGAGTCTTAGCTATTGTTTTCATTAATATCAATTCTCATTCTTGTTCTTAACGTCAATTTCTTTGTCTTAATTTTTATCTATTGCAGGACTTAACCCCCCTTGTATCAATTATATTCAAGTGTTAGATTATATATTTATTAGCATCACTCCTTGTGGGATCGACTCTTACTTGTTCACTATATATTAATTGTACATTTGTAAGTATATTTTAAATTGTTACTAACGACATAACAGCAGTAGCAAGGGCTCAATATTCCGCTTCAGCAGTAGAGCGAGACACAGTATATTGCTTCTTGACAGACCAACTGATGGGATGAGTGCCAAAAAATGAGCAGTAAACAGTGATACTACGTCAAGTATCAAGACGTACGGCCCAATCCGCATCCGAATAAGAAGAAAGATGAAAACCAGCAGAAGTTTGGGCACCAAAATAGACCCCATATGAACTAGTACCACGAAGGTAACGAAGGATACGATACACGACTTGTAAGTGAGGAACACGAGGCGCATGCAAATATTGAGAGACAATACTAACAGCATGAGAGATATCAGGCCGAGTGAAAGATAAGTATTGAAGACCACCAACCAAGGTGCGATATGTGGTGGTATTATCAAGTAAAGCACCATCTGAGAGTGTGAGAGTAACTTTAGCCAAGAGAGGAGTTTGAACAGCTTTAGCTTGCGCCATGCCAGCAAGAACCAATAAATCCTCAATATATTTGCGTTGGCATAGAAACAAACCAGCAAAATTTCGTTGCACCTCAACACCAAGAAAATAGTGTAAAACACCTAAATCTAACATAGCAAATTCAGCACTCAAAATAGAAATCATGTGTTGAAGAGAAGTGAGTGAATTCCCAATCAAGATAATATCATCAACATAGAGCAATAAAATCAAGTGAACACCAGATGATAATAAACGAACATAGATGCATCAGCCCAACTTTTTACAAAATCACGAGTTTGTAAAAAAATAGCAAAGCGATAAAACCAAGCCCAAGGAGCTTGCTTGAGACCATAGAGAGCCTTGTTGAGCTTGCATACATAATTGGGAAATTCAGCACTTTCATAACCACGAGGTTATTTCATATAAACATCTTCAGAAATAGAACCATGCAAGAAAGCATTTTGAACGTTAAGTTGACGTATAGGCCAAGAAAAAGAGACAGCAGTGCTAAGAACCAGCCGAATGGTACTGGGTTTAACAACAGGACTAAAGGTGGCAGTATAATCAATACCAGGTTGCTGTTTGAAGCCTTGAGCCACAAGCCGGACTTTGTATTTGGCAATAGAACCATCGAAATGTCGTTTAATACGATAGATCCACTTGTTACCAATCAGATTTTGGTGAGGAGAAGGAGGGACCATAGTCCAGGTGTGATTCTGAATTAAAGCTTTATATTCATCAGACATAGCAGTCCTCCATTCAGGTTGCTTAATGGCCTTGGAAAAACAAGTTGGCTCAAGAAGAGAGTAGACAATATCAGCACTAAGATTTAGAAAATTTCGAGGCTTATGAATACCAGCCTTAGCACGAGTCAACATTGGATGCTCGACAATGGGTGATGGAGATACGACCGGTAAGGGTTGAATGGAAGAGGATCAAGTAGGAGAGGAGGTAGAATTAGCAGTAGAAGGAGAAGAAGGGAGAGGGACAGAAGAGGAACAGGCACGGGATAAGGAAGGAAAGGAGGGAGCTGATAAAGGAGACAACGAGAAAGTAATAGTAGTGGCAGGATTGAGAAAGGAAGAAGTGGATAAAGGAACAACGGAGGGGGAAGATAATTGAGGAAATGGAAATATATGTTCAAAGAAAGTGATATGATGAGAAAGGATGACTTTACCAGTTTCAAGAAGATAGCATTTATACCCTTTGCAATTGTCAAAAAAGCCTAAAAACATACAGGGAGTGGAACGAGGAGCTAATTTGTGAGAGAAAGTGGCAAAAAGATTAGGAAAACAAAGACAACCAAAGACCCGCAGATTTGTTAAGGTAGGAGGTCGATGATACAGAAGAGCATAAGGGATACGATAATTAAAAGAGCGCAAGGGTTGACGATTAAGAACATACACAACATAGATTAAAGCTTCCAGCCGAAATTGAGGAGGCAGGCTAGCCTGAAATAATAGAATACGAGTGGCATCTAACAAGTGACGATGGTTACGTTCAGCGACGCCATTCTATTAAGGGGTATGAGGACAAGAAACACGGAGAAGAATGCCATGAGTAACAAGATATGATTTGAAAGCAGTGTTAAGATATTCACCCCTACCATCTGTTTGAAGGTAACACAAATTTGCATGAAAGACATTGGAAATCATAGAATAAAATTCAAAAAATTTACAAAAGACTTCAGACTTGGCACGTAAAGGATAGATCCAAACATATTTTGAATAGTCATCCAAAAACAGTACATAAGATCTAAAACCAGATACATATGGAACATGAGACTGCCAAACATCATTATTAACTAATTGAAATACAGAGGTGGAAACAGAGGCGGACGTGTCGAAAGGAAGACAATTATGTTTCCCTAATTGACAAACCTTACATATGTGATGCCGAGATAAAGAATAACTAAAATTGATCAAAGATTGTTGACGAAGACTTGTAAGCACAGCATAATGTGGGTGACCCAAACGTTGGTGCCATAACTGAGAAGGAAGTTGAGAAGCAACCAGACCAAAGATTGGTGGAGTAACAGTGGCAACAGAGAAAGGAATCGGATAAAGCGCACCAGAGCTATTGAGCTTGAACATCGGGGCCTGGGTCAAAAAGGTCCTTCACAACAAAACCAGAAGAGGTAAATTCAAAAGAGTGGTTATTATCACGGCAGAATTGACGAACAGAAAGTAAATTTTTAGGAATATGAGGCACGAAAAGAACATTGTTCTAAGAAAAATTAGCACAAGGAGTCCGAAGTTGAGAGCGACCAACGGCTGTAATAGGAAGTAACTGCCCATTACCTACAATAACAGAATAAGGACCAGTGCAAGGGATACAAGATTGAAGATTACCATGAGTATTAGTCATGTGAGATGTAGCGCCAGTATCAGGATACCAATTGGGATCAATAGGTTGACTGATGAGAGAGCTAGCATAGGAACCAACTCTGGAAGGGAGGGAAGAAAAAAGTGAAAGTGAAGTAGATGTGGGACATTGGCACTGCAAATGGCCGAAACCACCACAGGAGTAGCACTGAACAGGTGGGGAATCGAGGGGAACCCAAAATGCTTGAAGAAAAGGAAGAATGACATTGCCAGGAGGAGGAGCCGGAGTGTGAAAAAGGAAAGTTACCAAGGGATTGGGGGTAGAAACGACCAGCATTGGGGTTCCAGGGAGAATAAGCAAAGTGACCACCCCGCCCCCTACCACGCCGACCAGTCTGACCACCACGAGGGCAAGGAGAACCAGTGGTAGTAACAAGAGCAGGGGAAGTGGAAGTAACAATAGGGGAAGAGAAACCAGAGGGGACACCAACAAGGAGTACAGGAGAAGTCATAGTAGACGAAGATTGACGAGCAAGAAGATGAGCTTCATAACCTAACAAAAGAGCCCGAAACTTTTCGAAAGAAGGAAGAGGCAAGGTGGTGAGCAAAGGAGCGGTAATACAGTCATACTCGACAGGAGGACTGTGGTATCCCGACCCGGAAATAATATAAACATTGAATAGGAGAGTGACACGTGTACAATGGTACCCCGAGGAGTCCGAAAATGAAATTCGGATTAAAAGAATTTATTCCAAAAGTATATATATATATATATATATATATATATATATATATATATATATATATATAGACATATAAAAGTAAAGGATAAATGAGAGGTAAATAAATGATAAAAAAATAAAATAAAAATAGATATACATATATATATATACATATATAAATAAAATAAAATAAAAAGGAAAAGAAGAGAGAATTCTAGAATCTTGGAGAGAGAAGGAAACAAATAAAAAGGAAAGAAAGAAACGGAACAGAAGAAGAAAAGAAGCCGGAAGAAACGAAACAGAGAAAAAAAAAAGAAAAGAAAAAAAAAACTCCATTTCCGCGTCCGGAACTTCTCCGGCGCCGATCTCCGCCGTCCGACCACTTCAGGCGACGAGACCAGTGTCAATCTCTTCGTCTCTTCGAGACGTATGAAATTGCTTCAAGAATCACCTTGATCGGAGCTGTAGATCACCGGGAAAAGCCGTCGGAAGTTTCGGCCACCACAAGCTTCGACAGTCGATTTCTCCCTCCTCCGACCTCCGATCGACACGAGACGACCACCGTTGAGTTCGTCTTTGTGAGTACTACCAAACCCACTAGGTGATTTCCGGTGAAGGTCGCCAGATCTTCGGTAACCCGGAATAGGGGTATTTCGGGTACTATTTGACCCGTTTGACCCGAGTTGACTTTTCGGGTAAAATATACCCGTTTGACTAGATCGTATATACTACGTATTTACGCGGATTTTGAACATATTTGAGAACTTGGATTTGCCTTTGGTGTAGAACTGGTATAGGAACCAAAATGGTGTACGTCGGGAAAATACGGAAAAACATTGGTTCGAGTGGGATGTGAGGCACGCTTCACGAGGTAGGGAATACTTTAACCCTTGCATGGTTTTGGAGTTTCTGTGTTATATTTAAACGGAAATTCTTGCTGTAAACATAATGCATTGCATTTGTGGGGACATAATGCATTGCATTTGTGGGGGATTAAATGTCTGGTTTTTTTATTGTGAAGTTGCGGGTAATGGTATTGTGGATGATTCTGTTATGCAGTACTCCTGCATTTCATTGAGAAAGTTGATGTTTTATTACTGTATGCATGAGATTGAATATTTGCTTATGCTGTGGTTTTATATAAATTGTGGAGATTGAAGTGATGTGGAAATGACCCTGTACGTACAGTGGGTGATAATCCGAGTAAGGATTTGCTATGCGGCCACATAGCGAAGGGGTGGCAAGTCCCGGGTAGAAGAAAGTGCCTACCTTCCTTACTTGTAGATTGCTTCCGGCGAGGAGGTCGGAAAGCGGAGAAAAATATTTTCCGGCGAGGAGGTCGGAAGGCGTTCGAGGTGGTGACGGATATTCGAGGCGGGTTGATAAATAGAAGTGTTATTTAAATTGTCGTGCTTCTGTCAATAACTATTTTGGATGTTTTTGCGTGTGAATACGGTATTCCCTACTGAGCTTCGGCTCATCCCCTATTTCCCATTGTTTATTTTCAGGTGAAACAACTGTGACGAGACTGGGAGTGCAGACAGGACAGGACAGTCGGTGTACATACCAAAGTCGCTGCGTAAGGGTTGAGTGGACCCAGTGGGTTGGGGTGGCTGAGCTGGAGTCTCAGTCGGGTATATAAGTTATTATGTATTTATTATATCTATCATCTAAATATAAGTATGTAGATAATTATACTTTTACTGAGTTATTGAGATTTGAAAAGAAAATTAGTCGGGAGTATGAGATAGTTACACGTCACGTGCCTGGGGATCGGGGCGTGACAAGGTGGTATCGGAGCAGTAGGTTGGAGTTAGGATTGAATGGAGGGTATGTACACCGGACCTGTCTTCTGCTTCACAGTCGATCGAGAAGGTACACATAGTACCGTGTGGGATATATTTTAGAGGTTCTTTGTTAGCTTATTGATAGGCATGCGAGTGTTGCATGACCGATATATCAGTTAAAGGATGAGAAGAAAAAAAAAGTGATAGAAATAGGAAGGAGATGAGCATGAGTACGGGAATGATTTGAAAATGTGATGAATACGACAGTGTGATAACTCTGTTGATTTTCGGACATAGTTACTTGGAAAATTTTGAATTGCGTAATTACTGCTGAAATGTTAATGAAGAATTGTGAATTGATAGTTGACTTGTTGATAAATAGAGCTGGGGTACTTGTCAATCGTTGTGTGACTGGTGAAGAGTCTCATACTTTTGTGATTATTTTGGAAATAAATCTGGTGGTATTTAAATTTATGAATTGCAGTTTTAATCAACTTGACAATGGGGTTGTGTTCTTTACATGCTATGCCGGTGGTTATTATATGAAAATTGATTGTGGAATTGGGTGGAATTACGTGAGAAAGAGGAAGGTGACGAGAGGTGATGGTTTGTATTAGGAAAGTAGGGTGCTGATAAGTTTCTGCGTATACTCTGTAGGTTAGTTTATGGCTACGTGGTGTATTAGAGGGATATGAAATTGTAGTGAATACTATAATTGTGAATAACCTGGGAGGGTGTTGGATGACCCTGTGAATCTTTCCTTGGGGTTAACTGGAATCCCAGTGCTTATCATTGTGTGATATTAATCAACACTAAAATGGCATGTTACCTGTGAACTGCATGTTATAATAATTAAAGTGAGTATAGTAGGTAACAATAAATCTGGCGATTATACTAAGTGGACTATCCTTGGTTTGGATTAATTATGGTGTGGACTGTAATCCATTGAAGGGTCTTTCAGCAGGTTGAGGTGACAATCATAATTATCAAAAATTGATCTCCAACAGGTGATACGAAATTTTTAGTGGGAGGAGTGACGATACCTGTGATAAAAGAATTGGATGACCAGGTAAATGGATTGTTCTCGTAGGAAATGTTCTAACTTTAGTGAACTGGAAATGTATAATTTATACCTTGCTGTGCTATAACTGTGATCGGATGAAACCAACGAGATTTTGAGTTGTTTTTGTTTGATGGTGCGGGTTCAAATTTCTTGTGAAATGAGTGTAGAATTTGGACTAACGTGTGGCTTGCTTTGGTTAAATATGTAATACGTTGAATTCATGGTGTGATCAAGCATTAGTATTCGTGACTGGGAATTAATAAGAACCATGGACAAACCATTTATGGGTATTTGAGTAGTTGAATTGCTGTCAAAAGGGGGCTAAAATGTGGTGATTTGATTGCTTGTCTGATCGTATAAAAGTGGTACCATATTCTGTGCGTAAATCGGGATTTATGATTTTGCTTGTCCATTTGTGTTGTTAGTTGCCGAAGGAAATAATAGAAATTACGGTTGATGGTTGAAGCTCAATTTGTGTGAGTGGACGTATTAGTATATAATTGGAACTACTGGTGTGACATGGTATACTATGAAATGGTTGCCGAACTACGAGTAGCAGTGTCATGCCGGGTGATGAGAAGTTATGGTTATGATGTTGGGCGCAAGTGGTATGTCTGAGTGTTTGGAAATTGGGTTGTCTAAAAAGTGATTTATGACAAAACTAGAATTTTGGGTGGATTAAAATGCTTGGCTAGAAATTGCTGGAATGGTGTTCTTTAATTTGTAACTTTGTGCGTGATAATCTGAATTGTAGTAACTACAATTGTGGTTGCTATTGATATAGTAAGTTGAGTATTGATTTGCCGAGAACATATGATGGAATGTCTAGTGATTAAGATGTACTCAGGAATTGATTTCGACCAATAAGAGGTCATGGAGGAGGGGTTGCTTTAGTTGTGTTATAATCAAGGTTGGGTTCTAATACAACTCTGTGATATATTGAAACACTCTCTGCATAATTGTGGGTTATTGTATGTATGTTCATGTGGTTTGAATAATTATGGTTACTGGGAATGTGGAAGAATTTCGATTAGTACTTGCCGGTTAAGAGTGTGGTTCCAATTAAACCACTTGTGAAATTTGAGGTTAAAATTGGTTCGTAAAATTGGATCTTAAGCATGTAAATCTCAGGTGATCTATATTGGAGTAATGAGACATTGGCTTTGTAATTATGTAAATTGGAATCGCTATATACATATTGGGAGATGTTGGCACCAAACTTTTGGGGATAATTGGTGGTTGGGAGTTGGCAATTGTGATGACGTTGATCTCGTTGGAAATGTTTGAGTTACAAATTGTACAGGAAGGAAGAAAAGAAAAAAAAAAAGGAGTGAGCAATATTCTACATTGAAGGATATTATACAAAAAGGGACTATTATACATGGTATATTTGGACAGACCTTAACGCTAACAAGCGGGGATATTATAATGGTAGATTGAAGGAAACGAGTACGGTTAACACAATTGTACATAGATAGTAGGAAATAGTAGAAACTGAGACGAGGACATACTAGTAGGTATGTTATTGGTACTACCTAGCAGTGGTCGAACCATCCAGCCCATTCCTCCGTGCTGTATGGCTCGGTACGAGGGAGCGACCCCAGAGGGTAGTCGGAGTCAGTGTTGTATAGGTCAACAGAGTCGTTGTTTAGACTGCTAGTGGCCAAGGCAGCATCCTGACTATCCTTTGGTGGTGCTGTTAGCAGGATTAGGGAGTCGAGTTTGGCTATGATTTGACCATATAACCTCTCAACGACTTGGAGTTGCCTTTGAACCTCTTCCAACTCTCGGAGTATGTTGGAAGAGCTAGCATGAGAGTGAGTATCCATTGAAGGAGAGGGAAAAGAGAACAAGGATAGTAGATTCTCTGAAGACGAGTTGAACTTCTCTAAAATGAGGTTTAAATAGAAGGGGAGTATAAACGGATAAGGATGAAATTATTCATCCCAGAAACACGTGTCGCTATGGGTGGATAGAGAGACCAGTGGGATAAGAACGGGCTCGTCTACCCAGATTTGATGTGTCAGTATTCAGTTTCTTTTATCTGGGAGGTGATAAGAGCAAGACTCATATCCCGAGAACAGCTTCGAGTCGTCGTTTTATAGGGCCTGATAATTGTTTGAATGAAAAAAAAAACTAAATGGTTAGTGGAAATATTAGATAATGGTGTTGTGTGGCAGGATGGTGTTATTAAGTGTAATCACTAAGATGAGGAAGTAGTACATGACCTTCATTGAGGTACGAGATTCTCGAGTAGAATGATTGAAGTGTTGGTACCGGGCTGGGATTGATAACATGATAAAGTTAACTTGGAAATTTCTCTTTTAGTTTTTGGTGAGATTATTCAATCCTAAAGCTAGCTAAGGTAGTCGGGTTCATTGGTTGTGAATTTTAAATGTGACGATGACTTTATCTGGGGGTGCCATAGAGAGAACTCTGGCCGCATGTATTGTTAGATTATTTGGACCTGTTTCGGAGGGGCCACTACCGGAGTGGGATCGGGTAACTAATGAGTTCTAGTGGAACTTAGTTTCCATGATTGTGACATGGATTGGATAGGTTCCATTTGTCATGTTGCGTGGTTGTTAGGAATCTTTGGTAGTTGCTAGCTCAGGGTGACTAGCAACATTAAGGAAAAGAATGGATGTGACCTTGTGTTAAACTTGCACAGTTAGCAAATACAATTCCGTAGTTGCACTGAAAACTTAATGGGCTATGGATGGTGGACAAGTTATTTAATCTAATGATGTCTAATAAAATGATTTATATGATACTAAATTGGTGCTGAACATTTGTCATGGCGTTGCTGCTTTGAGCAGCCTATTGAAAAAAGTTGGACTGATGCTAAAAAAAAATTGTAAGTGACAAATTGATATGGTGATTTGATATCATGTTTTGAAATCTCATGCATGAGTTTGCGAAGTTTTGAGTTGCGCGGAGATGTTGATTAGTGAGGGGATGTGTGGAATATACTTTCAGTTGATCATGTTAATTATAGGAAGTAACTCTGTACTCATGATGATGTGGTCATTTTGACGTGATTATTGCTAAGATTATAGAAATTTAATACTAGATATATATTACATTACTAGGGTATGTGTGTTGAACCCTTACACTGTGTATGTGTTGGCAATGAATGCATGAATTCATTAAAATGATGAGGGAAAAAAAAGAGCCGATTGGGGTCTATGTTGATGTATGATTGGTAAATTGTGGGAATGGCCACATGTGTGTTTTTCTATATTGTCATATAATTTTGAGTTGGTATGAGATTGGTAGAAAGACACACACATGGGAACATATAATGTGTAGCTGACCAAGAGGGTGATTATTCACTGATATACCGTGCATTGAAAGGTGTGGGTAAGACGAGTTGATGAGGAATATGTGGTGTGATTGTGCACACGTGATAATTAAGATTGCCCTGACACGGTAGTGCGGCTACTGCGATATTGGTATAATAAGATTTAATGACAAATTCTTGTGTGCGTGTAAGTAAATGTTTGTGGCCGGGATGGTGGATTCCGGATAAGAATAATTCAGATGATTTACCATGTGTGAGATTTTATGTATATATGACTTGTGTTGTTTTTTTTTTTTTTTTTTTTTTTTTTTTTTCGATTTTCCATGTGCATTTGAGTTTGAACTTAGTTAACATGGAAGGAAAACAGTGGTTGCATGTATGAAACTCTTGTTTCCTGCTGGACACTCTGGATTTACTTACCCCTAGAAATAAGTTTAGGAGCTCTAGGAATAAGACATCGGTGTTTGGGGAATAATTATTGTTGGGAGGATTCAAACATGAATTAACGCGGGATGTGAGTTGCTTCCAAACTTTATATAAAAAGTATAGTGGAGAGATGCTGTGACAAAATCACCGTGGAGAAAAATTGACTGATGTGGTAAGGAATGGTAGGTTCCCTTCCAAGATTGAGAGGGAATTTAAATTTCGAGGACGAAATTTTTATAAGAAGGGGAGAATGTGGTATCCCGACCCGGAAATAATATAAACATTGAATAGGAGAGTGACACGTGTACAATGGTACCCCGAGGAGTCCGAAAATGAAATTCGGATTAAAAGAATTTATTCCAAAAGTATATATATATATATATATATATATATATAGACATATAAAAGTAAAGGATAAATGAGAGGTAAATAAATGATAAAAAAATAAAATAAAAATAGATATACATATATATATATACATATATAAATAAAATAAAATAAAAAGGAAAAGAAGAGAGAATTCTAGAATCTTGGAGAGAGAAGGAAACAAATAAAAAGGAAAGAAAGAAACGGAACAGAAGAAGAAAAGAAGCCGGAAGAAACGAAACAGAGAAAAAAAAAAGAAAAGAAAAAAAAAACTCCATTTCCGCGTCCGGAACTTCTCCGGCGCCGATCTCCGCCGTCCGACCACTTCAGGCGACGAGACCAGTGTCAATCTCTTCGTCTCTTCGAGACGTATGAAATTGCTTCAAGAATCACCTTGATCGGAGCTGTAGATCACCGGGAAAAGCCGTCGGAAGTTTCGGCCACCACAAGCTTCGACAGTCGATTTCTCCCTCCTCCGACCTCCGATCGACACGAGACGACCACCGTTGAGTTCGTCTTTGTGAGTACTACCAAACCCACTAGGTGATTTCCGGTGAAGGTCGCCAGATCTTCGGTAACCCGGAATAGGGGTATTTCGGGTACTATTTGACCCGTTTGACCCGAGTTGACTTTTCGGGTAAAATATACCCGTTTGACTAGATCGTATATACTACGTATTTACGCGGATTTTGAACATATTTGAGAACTTGGATTTGCCTTTGGTGTAGAACTGGTATAGGAACCAAAATGGTGTACGTCGGGAAAATACGGAAAAACATTGGTTCGAGTGGGATGTGAGGCACGCTTCACGAGGTAGGGAATACTTTAACCCTTGCATGGTTTTGGAGTTTCTGTGTTATATTTAAACGGAAATTCTTGCTGTAAACATAATGCATTGCATTTGTGGGGACATAATGCATTGCATTTGTGGGGGATTAAATGTCTGGTTTTTTTATTGTGAAGTTGCGGGTAATGGTATTGTGGATGATTCTGTTATGCAGTACTCCTGCATTTCATTGAGAAAGTTGATGTTTTATTACTGTATGCATGAGATTGAATATTTGCTTATGCTGTGGTTTTATATAAATTGTGGAGATTGAAGTGATGTGGAAATGACCCTGTACGTACAGTGGGTGATAATCCGAGTAAGGATTTGCTATGCGGCCACATAGCGAAGGGGTGGCAAGTCCCGGGTAGAAGAAAGTGCCTACCTTCCTTACTTGTAGATTGCTTCCGGCGAGGAGGTCGGAAAGCGGAGAAAAATATTTTCCGGCGAGGAGGTCGGAAGGCGTTCGAGGTGGTGACGGATATTCGAGGCGGGTTGATAAATAGAAGTGTTATTTAAATTGTCGTGCTTCTGTCAATAACTATTTTGGATGTTTTTGCGTGTGAATACGGTATTCCCTACTGAGCTTCGGCTCATCCCCTATTTCCCATTGTTTATTTTCAGGTGAAACAACTGTGACGAGACTGGGAGTGCAGACAGGACAGGACAGTCGGTGTACATACCAAAGTCGCTGCGTAAGGGTTGAGTGGACCCAGTGGGTTGGGGTGGCTGAGCTGGAGTCTCAGTCGGGTATATAAGTTATTATGTATTTATTATATCTATCATCTAAATATAAGTATGTAGATAATTATACTTTTACTGAGTTATTGAGATTTGAAAAGAAAATTAGTCGGGAGTATGAGATAGTTACACGTCACGTGCCTGGGGATCGGGGCGTGACAAGGACCATCAATAAGTTTCATAACAAAGTTATGATTCGTAATAGAGTGATTCAAGGCAGCAAAAGAGTCACGAATTTGCTTGGCAGATTGCAAGTATTCGGTCATAGAAAGAGACTTTTTGGAAAGTTGTTGGAATTGAAGTTGAAGAAGAGATTCCCGGGCAGCAGCATGATTAACAAATAAGCTTTCCAGACTAAGCCAAAGAGCACGAGCAGTCAAAATGGAAGAAGGATCGAAGACTTGCTGAAGAACATCTAACGAAATGGTGGAATAGATCTAAGTAATAACAAGAGTGCAAGCTGAGCCCAAGAATCATGAAGAGGATTGAGTAAAGAGGAATCCAAGAGTTGAGAAGGACAAGAGTCATCAAGAAGAACATGATCAATAAGTTTATAGGTCCAGAGAACATTAAGAAAGACACTCTTCCAGAGGAGGTAGTTACCAAGATCAAGAGTGACCTGAATGAAAGAGCCAATATTAGTGACATGAAAAGCTGGGTGAAAAGAACTGGAAACAAAGGAAGAGGAAGTAAGAGAACCCACAGAGATCGAAGGAGTAACAGGAGAAGAAGAAGCACCAATAGGAGGAGAGAGAGCAGAATCAGTGAAAGATGGAAGCAGAAGAAGCCATAAAGAAAAGTATGGAAGGCCAGAAAAGAAAAAAAAATCTAAAAGGAGGAGGACGGCGGGGCTTCGATACCATGTAGAAAGGTAAAAATGTTTTTCCAGCTTACCCTGATTAGGGTTTATGCCACTTTATATATATCAATCAATGTAATACATTTACAAGACTACCTTTTACAAGAGAAAATTCTCCAATGAATACAATATTAAATTAAACATCTAACAAACATATGGCTACTGCTGCAATAATAGCGAGTAATTCTAATCCTAAACTTATAAGAAATGCTACTAAATGGATAGTGGTACAACAGATCATGTGATTTGTGACATTAATTTTTTTTCATACATATCATCATGTCATGCATTCATATGTCACCTTGCCTAATGGACAAAAGCACAGAATTACTCACATAGACACAATTAAGTTAACACCAACAATAATTCTAACTAACGTCCTATGTGTTGCTAACTTTTCTTTCAACCTAATATCAATCAGTAAATTAACAAAAGATTATAAATATTGTCTAATTTTTTCAAAAAATAAATGTGAATTGCAGGAAACAATCACATTGAGGAAAACTATGCTGGGAATGACTTTTAATGGACTTTACCTCTTCAATCAAACACCAAGAAAGGATCTAGGACATCTTAACTCAATTAATTATGTGGTTACTAGTAAAGTATGGCACTCAAGACTTAGACATCCATTTGAATCTATGTCCAAAGTTCTACCTCTAAGTCTAGATGGTTCTACAAAAGACTATATACATCGTCAATTAGGGAAGATTAAGAGGAAACCTTTTTGTATTAGTAACTCACAATCTGAGTCTTTTGACCTTATTCATGTTTACATTTGGGGTCCTACTCCTATAATCTCTATTAATGAATACAAATCTTTCTTAACAATTGTTGATGACTATAATAGAATGACATGGGTTTTCCTAATGCATAAAAAAGATGAAATCAGGAATTTTTTATAGAACTTTGTTCATTTTATTAAAAATCAGTTTAATAAAACTATAAAATCTATTATAATTGATAATGAAATAGAGTTTATAATGACATAACTTTTTAACACTCGTGGAATTTTCATCAAACAATTGGTCCATACACACCCCAACAAAATGGGGTGGTAGAAAGGAAACACTAGCATTTACTCAACATTGCAAGAACCCTAAGACTCCAAAGTGGACTTGGAGAATTTTTTTTTTTGTGACATTCTGTGTGCAAAATGTTGCATAATTAATAAATACGATGCCTACTAGATTATTAGATAAGAAAACACCATATGAACTAATTTACAATAAAACAATAGATTACACTAACCTAAGAGTTTTTGGATGCTAGTTCATTGCCAAAACTAACAGACCATGCACATCTAAATTCCAGCCAAGAGCTATCCCATATATTTTTCTAGGATATCCCTTAGGAACGAAGGGATATAAACTAATGAATTTGGAGACTTATGAATTTTTTTCTAGAGATGTTTACTTCAAAGAAGATACTTTTCCTGTCAAAAACAATTCAGTTGATAATCAAATTGTTCATTCTGCATCTATACCACCTAATAGCTCTACAAATATCTCACAGAACATAACACCTTCAGTAGACACTAGCAAAAGACACAAGAAAATTCTTGCATACTTATATGACTATATATTTACTACCACTTCTACATGAACTGCATCTAATGCTGCATCTCATATGCATGCTATTTTTGTCCCTCAATTGCTTTTTCTTGCTTCAATTGCTAAAGAAAAGGAGCCTACCAAATATCAAGAAGCAATAAAAGATCCTAGGTGGTGTCAAGCTATGAAAAATGAAATGCAAGCCATTAGTCTTTATATCAAGCCTGTTTTTCAGTGAAAAGTGTTGTTGAATATTTTAGCCTAGATGTCTAGTCTTTTGACCATTGTGTGTCAGTACATAGCTTGTGTGTATATATATATATATATGTATATATGTGCAATTGAACGTTGTAAACACACTTTTGCATTAATGAATTCTGAATTACTTTCTTCTTCCCTCCTCTATCTCTGCTTCTCATCTCCTTCTCTCTAAATTCCTATCTGCTGCAATATGCAAATTGAAACCAATTCATAAATTATATTAGCCTCGCAAAGTGGTAGAGACTAGAGAGGATATAATCAGTATCTCCACAATCGTAGGTTGATTAAATGATGAAGCTCTAAGGGAAAACCATTATTGGTTCATCCATAGACATTTCTGAATATGACTGGTATTTATTTGTTGAATAAGCAGATTGTCCAAAAAAATTCAATGGGGAGTTGTTTGTGTATAGAATTCACATTTTTTCCAACAGATATTGTAGTCAATGGCAATTTTTTTCTTATAACTCACAGTCCTTATTGTAATCAATGATGAATAATGCATGCGAAGGTTTTTTACAAAGACATATTTCATTAAAGAGGAAAGACATAGGTTTCAGATGTTAAACATCCTAAATTTAATGCTTGCCATAGTCATTGTATCAAACTGTTGATAAAATGACGCTATATACTTTTTTAGTAAACAGCTACTTAGCTAAAGGAGGTCACATTCTTGTTTTGTGCAATCATCTTGAGTCCAAGAGCATCTCACTCTTAGAGTTCAAGCCTTTTAAAAGTTGAATTTTAAGTACATTTATATGTGAAGACTTGTTTTGATGGTAAACATTCTGCTGATATAATGCAAATGACCATCTCATTCGTAATCATGATGACTCAATGAGTTTTATGGTTTCTTATCTATTCAACTTTTACCTTTTCAGCATTGTCTTGATTACATTGGGTATAACAGTAGACCTCATATGGATTTGGACAGACTTTTCTGTGGAGGTTGGGGAATGATAAAACTTTAAACCTATCACTTGACAAAGAAATTTAAAATGGCTGCAGCTAGCAAAGCTGATAAGAAGGCAACACTGGATGCTGCTGCTTGGATGCTCAATATTGTCACTTCCCAAAAAGATTATCATTGTCAATAAAGCTTCAGTGGCTTTTTACGGATTTAGCTTTGGTAAATTTCTATCTGATTCTCGTCAGTCTCTTTCTACTGCTTTTTTCTTTTTCTAAAATGAATCGGCAGTATGCTTGTCTGTTCTGATATGCCCATATGCTTACTGAGAAGGCATTTCCTTATCTCCAACTTCTTTCTTCTAATTCATATACTGATAATCATTTGTTTTCAAATTGTAATTATAAACAGGGATGTAGCTTAGGATGGTTGTTCAGAAATACTGACAAGGAAGTAGCCTTAGTGAAAGAAAAATTGCTGCAATGACCCAATACTGGTTAATACCTCGAAAGGGAATTTGATTGATGGTTGATAAGATGCAGAACTTCCTAACAATTGATAATTTGTTGATATGGCCTTGGTGTTAACCTGAAAATACAAAAGATCAATGTAGGTAACTGGAAGCGAAATAAAATGAGGGATAGGTGGTGGAAGTCATCACAAAGAATTCCCATTGATAATAGTTGATAGGCACTTGATGTTCACCCTTAAAGATAACTGGGCTATCATATGGATGTAAGTGCTGGTGGTGGTGATGAAGCTTATTTGGCATGTAAATTAGTTATGTCAGTATCTAATCACTTGATATTCATTGCAAAATGTGTCTGTAGTGTCATGCATACATGAGCTTTTGATTTTGTAAATTATAATTAGTTCTAACCTTTTACAGCCACAACGCTAAACTGGCTTGCATTTTGGTATGACAATTTTGTTGACTGTTGTTCTAAATTCTAAGATGGCTAGGTGATGCAGTGTAGCAAGCTGCACTTGAGTATGAAGAGCTGCTGGAGAAACAACAAAGGAGAAGTACTCGTAGTCGCAAGAAGCCAGCTCGGTTTATTCAAGATGTTTGGGACTTTTTTGTGGGCTTCTGCTGTTAGTCTATCAGGCCGTGACCCTTTTGTTGTTCTTTTGGCTTTTCTTTGTTGTGTTTAAGTTGTAAGGTTGCCTTTGGTGGAGAGGCTTTTTGGTGATTGTAAAAAAAATTGATGTTCGTCTCTCTTGTTGAGAACGACCCTTACCCTAATCTCTACTGTTAAAGGCTGCGTGTGTGAAATCCTTAATTGCATTCCTATCTTTGTGTGCACTGTCTTCTTTGGTCGACATCACTAGGACCTAGGATACATCCAAGCATCTCATCTACCCTTCCCAAAGGTCCTAGGATACATCCAAGCATCTCATCTACCCTTCCCAAAATTTATGTAATCCGTTTTCTTTGGAAACCTTTCAATTGTTGGAATGAATGTTAGTCTTATATTGTTTTCGATAATATAACGAAATCATTCAGCCATCTTTTGTTGTTTATTCTTTTTCTTGCTCTATCTTCATTCTTTTAAAGATCCCTGCAATCTTCATGAAGAAAATCCAAGTTTCTGATAAACCGACAAGAAATTAAATTGTGGGCTCTTCTTGCTTAAGAATCTAACTTGGGCAGTGCAAAAATCAAAAAAAAAAAGGAAAGCTAATATACACAACAATCCCATGTAGAATTGTCAAGAGTATTTGCAAAGAGATCTATGCTTGGAGAAGAAAATACTTTCTAACAATCATATTCTCCATTATATTTAATGGAGTCTCTTTATGTTTGTAAGTTTTCATTAAAAACAATAGGACTGATAAACCTAAACTGTCTTCTCTTGGAAACTGATGTCATAAGGAGATGGCGCATCCTAATTCCTTCGCAGCAGTATCGAGAAATTGTATGGCCATTCCAGTAGCGAGTCGGCTGTGTGCTTCCCAAGTCAAGCACTTTGCAATATCAGATTGCCAATCAACGGTATCCATACTGAAATATTGATGGGAGGGGCCATGGCTGCCATTTTTTACCCTTTGTTTAGGATTATATTTGATTGAACCAGTATGCAACATATCACGAAGAACTGATGTGCTTAGCGCACGAACATGAGCACTTGGATGACAAAGGCATCTGATGGTAGCCGGTAGTCGACACTGCAAATATTGTCCCAAAAAAAAAACATAAACCAAAGTTATTCATAAGCATTGAAAATGAGTAAAGTATTGGTTATTTCATTTTTGTCACGAGTCTCTTTGCCACTGCTCCGTGTAAATAAGCAGTAGTCTAGAGACTATGGACAACTGGAAATGGAAATCAAGCATGGTTGAATGACACGTGGTGTTCTACAGCCTAGGAACGCAGCAAATTTCAAAACCAAAAGGATGTTAAATTACCTTTAACAGGTTTAAAAGCCCATCTGCAACTGCCAATCCAGATTTTCCCCAACCCAGCACAGGCTGAACTGCTCTAGCAGTAGCTTCTAGTAGCTGCAAATTTCATGAAGATCAAAACATCAACAGAGAGTTGATCCATGGGAAGTTTTAGGAAATCATATGAAACTCTGAAACTCCAGTTACCTATAAGCCTTTAACTAATCAGATATTTGACAAGTTACCTAAAATTGCAGTTCTTTTATCATGTAATTGCATGGTTAATAAAGAAACTCCGATTTAAGTTACCTCCAGCTGTGGTAAAGTGCATGCTTCTCCGTCGACCAGCATTCCATCAGTGGCACGTAGAAGTAGGTCTGAAGAACCAGCCAAAATTACCAAGGATTCTGGGCTATCATGGTTTCTCATTAGCTCCACAATCAGTTTTACTATCCGCTGGTTGATTCTCCACATCTTCTGACCTTGGTCATCATCTTTGGCAATCCAAGGCTGTAACTCCCTCTCCGCCTGACAAAGACATATGGCCATGTAAGCGACAGTGCAAAGTGAAGTAATGATTATACGAACAAAAGAGAGAGTAAGGCTGCTTATCCTGACACCAACTAGGTGACAGTGCACCTTCCCTGATTTGGACAACAACCAACATAATCATTTTTTATTAAATCACAAACTGCAGTCTGCACAGTCAAAAATTTTGAATATTTTGTATCCTCTGAAAGTTCTGAATTGTTTAATTATCTATCACAGAGATGGTGTCACCCTTGGGTTAAAAAAGAAACATCCATCACAAGTGAGTGAAGACTTTTATTTTTAGAGATTATTCACAAATTAAACAAAATTTCAACCTGAAGCACAACTGCTGTAGCCGCTTTTGTTGGGAATGCTGAAACAACATTGCATAGTGCATCAACAACCTATGACATCCACAAATTGGTTAAAAAATGTTTTTGAAGGAACACAACAATAAGAATTCAAATGCAGCATGTACTTTTAATGAATTTCCAGCACAAAAAAGCTAGACAATCTTCTCATGCATTAGTTAATTGTAATTTCAGATTTGCCTAGACAGCAGTACAGAGAATTTGATCAAGTACACAGACATCCTCCAACTTTTATACTATTCCAACTGACAATGGTTTGTCAATCCATTTAATTCATAAGAGAGAATGTCACAAAAATCTCTAAATGATCATAAGACACCAGCTCGTATGGGATGGAACTCATAATGCATTTGTCAAAATTAGAAAGTTTTGTAAACCTGTCGCATTTTTTTGATAAGTAACGCTATGGCATTAGGTTCCACTACATTAAAAGCCGTCCTTTCTTTTTCTAATAGAACTATGGTTTCCCACCACCTTCAGTTTCTAAATGTTTTGATATTTGTCAACTGAATATCACTGCAACTTTCCCTGCTTGAAAAAACAGATCCCGCAAAAAGACCAAAACCCTTCCCTATAAGTAGACAGAATTTTACAAGCCTTTTCTAATTCACAGCATTTTAACCAACAGGTTCCTTGAATGGGGAACAAGTCTTTTTACAAATGTCAGAAAGGACATCCTTCATCTGGCAATTCATAATGATAGAACTTGTCACCTGAATATTCGAAAGTGCTAAAAGGAGAAAAAAAAATTGCTGATAAGGGAAGTAATAGAGAAACACAGCTGGCTTTCTACTTTTGCCGCAGCTAACTCTTCCATGAAAATGTCCAAGGGTAGTAGTATGCCACTAAGATGAATTATTGACTTGTGTTTGATGACTTTTCATTGTTGTTACTTGTTAGTACCATTACTACTGCTGGTACTACTTCTTCTTGTTAATTTTACCAATTTGTTTGCTCAAAATGTAGGGCGCTTCTTTAAGTTAGAAATTTGTATTGCTTCATATGTATCAATGATTAAAAGATATAAATAATTAAAAGCATCACCTGTCTCCATCCTTGTTGGGCAGAAGTGCCTTCTAAACTAGGCTGAGTTTCAGGTGCAGCAATCAACTTGTGCCATAGCAGTGAAACTACAGAGAAACATAGCTCTTGTTTCTCTGCAAGAACAGATCTCAGGAGAACTTTTGCACTGCAATTGAGTCCTATATGCCTGTCCTTTGTAAGGAAATTGGCTAAATCTGAAGCATCCAGTGGAAAACCAGTAATCCCATTAACCAAGTTACATCCAGAACCTTCATCTGAAAGCAATGCCCTCTCACGTTTGACTTTGATTTCTGAATGGACTGAATCTTTGTATCCTCCAGTAGATGACTGAGCTGAATCAATGCATCTAGGATCTGCCATTTGATGATCCGTTTGGCCCTCCAAATTCACAAGTGGATCCTTCCAAGATGACTCATGGATTAGGTTTGCTTCTAATGGCTGAGCTTTGTCAACAATTGATGCAACAACTTTACCATGAATATCAATTAGATTATACAATGACGATGCCCTGGAGAAAATTTCATTATCCCACTTGCACTGCATCAAGACAGAGAGTGCATGCGTACAAGCTTTCGACCGTCTAAACAGTTCAGAAACATGAGCAGCAACCATAGCAGCAGCAACTATCTCATTCGAACTGTAGCTCCATGATGTGCCTACAGAAGATGGCTTCAATGAAAAAAGTGCCTCCAAAATTGCTAAAATTCTGTGAGTATGATGAACTGCTGAATCAATGCTATTTCGAAACTCATTAGTAGATCCATTCATTTTTGCAGGCTTGGCTACATTCTGCGTATTTTTAGAACTTGAATGAATACTCCCCCTCGAAATAAGGGGGTACAACTGCAGCTCACAAGCAAGGGCACAGACAGCAGCCAGAACGTAA
Organism: Euonymus europaeus; assembly: GCA_963580455.1. Classification (NCBI taxonomy): domain Eukaryota; kingdom Viridiplantae; phylum Streptophyta; class Magnoliopsida; order Celastrales; family Celastraceae; genus Euonymus; species Euonymus europaeus. The sequence continues at coordinate 7,018,335 of OY756961.1, read as the reverse complement.
GAGTCAAATGCTGCCACAGGCCCTTGTTTCTTTGTCTTTCTAAATTTCATGTCGCTCTGGTTTTCAGTTGTTGCTTGCAGCTCCCCAGCGCTCCCATCTGATGGATAACGTTGTTCGCCTCTTGGTCTTTTGCTCTTACTGAATTGAGCTTCATGACTAACACATACAGTTAACACAACAAAGAGCAGGCGCGATGCAAGCTCCACAGAGGCACACGATTCCATAAAGAGTGAATGGACCATCGTACGGAACTCTGCAACGGCCAGGTTTTTGGAGGCGGACCCTATGCCAGAAAAGTGTCTTGATTTCCTGCTTTGCTCTCTGGAAGAATCAGGTGGGAAAGTTCTCTGAAGAATTGCTTCCACGGTAGAAACGAATATCTTCATTAGACATGCTTCAGATGGACTTCCACGAGGAAGATATTCTAGCACCTTAAGTAGAGGTATGTAGAGGTTCCATGATAATATAGGAGGCTGCAAAGGAGTTGCAACTATGATTTCAGGAAGATCAACAGCAGAGGAACTTAAAGGAATTAGGCCATAAGCAGCTTCCCATATGGTACAGATCCTCCATTCAACCTCAGGGCCATGAGCACAAAGCATCGAGGCAATCCCTTGGGCAGTGGCTTCAATACTTGCTTCAGCTGCAGGCACTTCTATCTGCTCATAAGCCGATTTTAAGACAGAAGTTAGACCATAAAAATACTGAATAGCTCAAAAAATATTCAGATTCGCACAGAACAGAAGAGAAAGCCATTTTCAGCAATTTAAAGTGCAAACCATAATGGGTAAAGGAGTGAAAGAAAAATGGAAAACTCTGATTTCACCTGCTTCTGGTAGCAAGAAACGTAACAGCCCAATGGTTCATGTTGTATTTCAACTCCCTCAACTTGTCTGAGAGGAGGAAAAAGCAAAGCAGGCTGTGAAAGTACGCGAAAAAGCAAAGCTGCTGCAGCATCAGCAGCTATACCTGCTCTCATGGACATTGCAGTTCCAATTGCGCGCAAGAAATGTAAGTGCATCCAGTTCCTGGGGAGCTATCAACAAACAAAAAAAAATTGGAAAATAATTATAATGCAAAAGTATCTAAACTAGAGAACATCCTTCAAGTTTGGCATTCCTTTAAGCAACTCTTCTTTTCCTTCTTTCACTCTCTTCTTTTATAGCTATTGCAACGGCATTTAAAAGCCAAATGAAATTGATCACCATCCAACAGCACAGTGTTAGAAAAAATGTTTGCTATTAAGAAAATCCAACTTACCCTTGTGCCGGATGCATAATCTTCAGCAGCCCGAAGAAGTTCAACAAGCTGTACAGCAGCATCAAGTGCATCTGGAGCCCATGATGGCGGTGCTTCCAGAAGTCCAAGAAGAAGTCTTTGGGTCGCACTAGGAGTGGCAAAGGCATAGTACCTACCAAGAAGAGAAGGAAAAAAATCCAATAAACTATGATACGAAGGATGCTTCATCCAGCAACAAAAGCGTCCACTTTTATTTAATAAACAAATCTGCACAAACATGAGGCCTTGTCTTGAGACCACATAGCCAAATAAAAACTTCATATTTTTTAAGTCCTGTAGGCTGTAGCTCTTTTGCTAGACGGAGACTCTTAGTGAAGGTGTAATTGAAATTCATCTTTGCCGCCACAACAGATTACACCCAGAGCTGTAAGCATTTAGGTATTAAGAAGTTTCCACATCTGATTATGATTGTTGATGCTAACACAGAACCGGGTTTTTTTTTTGGATCATTCTATTGATGCATTACCATAGCACATAAATAGAAAAAAGCCATCCAACATAGTTTTTGTCCCAAAATATACCTATGAAATAAACGTGCATATGGCTCAAGAGCCGGTAACCCAGCAACTAGATGCTCATCCAAAGCGGTAGTGGGAGGAGGAAGAAGAAGAGCAGGAACAGCAGCTGCAGTTAAAGTAGCAGTCTCATAGCGAGCAACTTCATCATCACACACACTTAATATAACTCCAGCACCATTAGCGACAGCCCACCTTGGAGTTGATTGAATTAGTTGAGGATGCTTTCCAGATCCACGAGAAGATGCTAAGAGAAAACAGATGTTAATTTGCAGTAGTATTATTCATCTCAAGGTGTAATGTTAATTATGAATCTAAAATAGGATAGAATGTTCCACAAGAAGCTTTTCAGAGTACATACCCAAGATTCACTGTCCACTCAGATTTTTGTTACATCTATCATCATGAAACACAGTGATGCAAGAAGACCAATTTTATGTTTTCAAGAGTTAGTTTATTATTGATTTATTGGGTCTATTTTAACTAAGTTTCTTTAAGTTTTCACAGTAAGGGTTATTGTCGGAATTTCCAGGTGCATGGTATTTCGAATTTTAAAGTATTCATATTAGTTTATCATTAGGTTATTTTCCTAAGTCAAGCCATAATTTAATTGGAGTCGTCTTAGATTACTTTTAGGAATCCCAGTTTTATTTGAAGGAAGTTTTTTTTGTAATTAGGATTACTAATTACTAGTCTACATATATATATATATATATGGATGTAATTTATGGTTAATAATATTGAGAATTTTTAGGCAAAGTTGCAATAGAAGAGATTCCTTACACGTTCAGAAACTGATACACACTCGGTGAGAGGCTGAGGGGGAATCGGAAGATTCATGGTGATTATTCTGCTTTTAGTTTTTTAGGAATTAGAAGATTTCTGTCCTAGGGTTGAATTTTGGAAATAACTTGGGGTTAGGGTTTTGGTTCGCGAAATCCAAAACAACATCCTCAAACCCGAGCCTCCATTGCAGGACCTTGTAAGTTGGCTTTTATTATGATACAAACTGCTTTAGGGGGGAGAGATTTTGCGAAATTCATGTTATATGGGAGCAATACTGACATCTCTACTAGCATCTGACATATTTCCAAACAGCACCTAGGAGGCTAAGCCACATTAAATATCAAAAGAATATCTGTCCAGTGCCATATAAGAAATCTCAATATATGATCGCCTTAAACTATGCCCAGTAATGAGATGGTTTCTCCAAATTTTCACAACAATCACAGCTATCAACGCAAATTAGCAGACAATTAAACTAATTTGTATTGGGAACATATTTAAAGAGCTTTTAACATTTTCCATTAGCCTCTCAACTTAAATGCCACCAACCAACATATAGCAAAAACTAAGTTTCATTTATCGATTTTTTAAAAAACAAAACCTTTTCACATAAAGTTCTCTAATATGAAAATTTTCTCAAGTGAAATCAGCCAAAACTTATTCGAAAACTAGGGCTGGAAGATTAGACTGAGTTTGATTGCAAATAAATGCCAAATCGGTCATCACAGACACTCTTAAAGAAAGATCCAGCTAACCTGTTGTAGGTGGTTTGAGTTCCCCAGCTGCATATTTACCCATAACACCACTACACCTGTAAACACATTAAAGTTGTGACCCTAATTAGCATGGGATATACAATCAGAAATCATACTTCGCAAGTGAAAAAATGACAGTGGACCAGATACCATACTGTGTCAAGTATGCACAAGTACACAACAGCTCTGGCTGTAATTGATACACAATCAATTTACTATTTGAAACTTTAAGCTAAAATAATGGTATAGCCTATTAGCATCTATAGAAACATGGGGTTGAAGTGAAGTTTGAACTATTTTTGGGAAAACAAATGATAGGTGAGCCACCAATAAAGTTACGCTAATCTCTTCAAAGACAACCCGACATTCGAAGTAAACCGAAAAAAAAGCAGATAAAAGAACAAATAAATGGAAATTATCAACAATGCTAAATCTCATTAAACACTCTCAATTTCAAAACTAGCAAAATCCCTCAACAAAAAAAAAAAAAAAAAAAAGTCCTGCAATTTATTTCGAGAACTTTCTAAATGCTAGTTATATGCTTCTTTGCCTAGGATGATCCAGCATGGAAATCTGCCCCAATCCTTTTCAAGTGGACTAACATATTGGGATCATAAGAGAAGAGAGAATCTATTGCTTGTCGGCTTCTGGATCACTCTCCTCCCAACAAAGTGGTTATTTCTATATAAAAAATCTGTTCAGGTGGTTGACAAATATCATAAAGAAATCAAAGCACTATAGTTAAAATTCTTGTCCAGCCAACGCAACAACACTTCCTAAACAGAAAAGAAACACAAAACCAAATGAGAAACAAAAATGCACTCACCAGCGGAAGTAATCGCTTCTGATACCCAGAGGTGCAGCAAGCAAAATATCTGTAATCCATGGAGATAAAGGCCTAAAAGGTTTCCTCTCCTGGTGTGCCATAGTTATATTTGAAGAATCCTCATCTACAGAGCCACTTGTTGAAGCATGCTTGCCACTATTGCTTCTATCTGTTTCACTATTCTTTTGCTCCATCTTGTATATTGGGCGATTGTAATGAGTTAAAATTCTTAATATCTCCCCACATGCCAGAGCCCACTGTTCTGAATATTCATTCTGTAAAAGAGAGATGGTATATGTATTTATGATATGAAATTCTTCTTGAACTTTGAAATCCCTTGCATGCTTTACAAAACAAATAAGAGGCTTTAAAAAGGATATGAGCTTGTAAAAACTGGAAATAGAATTACTAAACACAGTTCATTCCCAAAGAATTCTTCACTCCTGAATAATAATTAGAGACTAAAAACTATGCCAAATTAGCCTGTTAAATATCACTTAACTAGTATAAAGTGTAAGTTTTTTTTAATCCCTCAAATTTAGGTTAAATATACCAATAAGGCAACAGTATTTAATTATTTATATATACAAACACCACTAACACTACTAAATCAAAGCATAAATACATCAACTTTAATAGGTCTCAAGGGTTCTAGACAGGATATCAATAACGAGATAGACCATAATAACTTTCTCCCTAAAATGAAATCAGGCAGTAAAGCCTGATTGATGCTTCAAAAAGGGAAGTAATCAAATAATTCTAAAATGAAATGCGCACTCATAACAGGATTGCCATCCTTACCTCACTGCTAGGGCAAACTAAGGAAATGAAAATAGCAAAAGGAGGACTACTCTGATCATACACCAGTGTGCCATCAATAATACATGATATGATTGGAAGAAGAACAGCATGTCCATGATCTGGATGATGAAGGACAAATGTTGCTGGAATAAAAAATACAGATAACAGGGCAATAGTCATCAGCATCGTCAATAGAAATGTAAAATTTCTCAGCATAACCAAAATAATACATAAAAAAGGTAGTTAAGAATCAATACCCAAGACATCGTCAAAAAGGCGCTTTTCCTTTGATGGGTAACGATTGCGAATCAGCTGCAAAGAGAATCAACACGGGTGAGTAACATCTATTGTGAGCAAGAAACTGTGAAGTTCTGAGTGAAATTTACGAATTTTGTATCACTACAGAAATTGGGAGCTTAGATGAGAAAGACATTTTCTATAAATATATAAAAAAGAAAGAAAAGGAATGAGCAAACCTCAGAAATATCTTCGGGAAATCTTTCTGATGTGAACTGGCCAAAGTACTCTACGTAGGCAGTGATTTCAGCCTGTGCCAACATTCAATTAAATTAAGTGACATGGAAATACATTATTTTCAAAAATGAGTGATAAGGGCAAAAATCTAATCATCAAGGGAAGAAATGAAAGAATAGGCATATGATACACGAACTCATAAAATATTCAGCAATGAAGAAAGAAAGAAACATTTGTCAAAAGATCTTAGATAGAAGAAAATATTATTGCTGCAAGTTTAACATCACAGATGAGACGTCATTGAATAGGTATCAATTTTGGCCAAAGATCTTATCCACCATCTGAAGAATTATCTGGCAGGGTACAAACTGAACAGATCAAGCAGAACAAAGACACCCATTCCTTTCCTAATCTAGCAATCATTGCTCCACCTATCAACTGAACCAATTTCTTCAAGCTTAAAGAGTTGTCTTAAATCTTAAATCTCAACTCTCAACTATGTGGGCTGGACGTTTGTCCTTCAAATGGGAAGGTCAACTGCTACTTACTTATACACTTTTACCTTTACTACCACTGACTTGTGGCCAGGACTGACTTTCGATGGGGAAACCCAACACAATTAATTTTTAGGTGGGTGGTGAATTTCGATGAAAGGATTTGGCGCTTGCCAGGGGCTTTGATACCACATAAAAGTCCATATAACCTAAATGCTTGAACTGATGGAAAGGTGAATCATTCAGCATTCTTACTATAAGTCTATAACACCAATCAACCTCTACAAACGAACCTACAATCTCTTCACATCCATCTGCCATGTGCAACTCTTATTTCGCTAAATATCTTCACAACTGTAAATTTATTACTAATGGAATTTCCAGACTATTAACTCCGAATCCACAAGTTCATTTGTTGAAGAATAGCAACTCTCTATAACAGCAATCCTCAGACATGCAGCGAACTTGTAAACCCGAAACACATCTAGCAAGACTCCGAACCACATCAAAATCCCCGAAGGCTAGTATTATCTTTCATCAAGTAAATAAAAATATGAGGTTTCTTGAGTCATGGGGACACTGCAGCAAATCAAAGTACCAATGGCAATCCCCATCGTTGCTCGTTGTGCTTCAAAGGTTAATTTATTAATTTATTAATTATTACAAATTCCCTAATTCTATAATCATGAAAAAGGAAAACTGAACTAGTAATTTTGAAGACTCCTCTGCTTTAAAGCATATTTTAAGAACCTTGTGACGCTGAGAGTTTACCCCCTAATTGAAAAGTTAATGACCAAGGAAAAAAGAATAGAGAAAACAAATATTTTCAAACTGTAAATGCCTTTTAAATTTAAACGACAAATTGCTCTTTGCTAATCTTATGATTTTATATGTTGACAACAGCATGCTTTCCATACATCTCCTCTTAATATGATTGCAAACATTAGCCACAGAGCAACTAAGAGTTCAGAAGAAGGAAAAAAGACACATCACATATCTAACACCCTGTTAGCAAACAAATAAGAATTGTAGCATTTGAAACTTTAAAAAAAAAAACGCACCTTTCGTAGCAGGGCATCTGGTGGGGGAGGCCTGAACAGTGAGGAGAATTGAAGACCATCAATCCACCTCACAGATGAACCAGCCATGGATAAATATTGACTTGCAAAAGCAATGAGAACAGGCCAGAGTCAAGCCGATAAACTAATACTCTAGCTGCTAGCAACCAATAATCAAAATTCAATAATTCAACATCCGACGCAGAGTTATCACTCCCAGGCTCGATAAATTATCAATTAAAATTTACAAAACACAGAATCAAGGGGCCATTTACGTCCAAAGCTTCAAATACAGATCATCGCAACCTCTTCTATATCAGGAATCAAATTGAGTTTCAGTAGTATGTGTTTGTTCTCAACCTCTTCACCAAACCTTGAAAACAGTATTTAGACCTTCAAATTTTGGGCAAACTGCAACAACTCGCCTATCTCATGCCCTGCAACAACAGGTATAGAATCAAAACTGGAACACATGCAGAATATTATGATTTACGGAGAAAAAAAATGGGGTACGAAAGAAATTAAAACAGTGAGATCTCTCTCGAAACCGCAGGAAAAATTATATGAATAATCAAAAACTCGTATATACGCTATATTTGCTACAAAATACAAATTGCTTTCAAGTAATAACTTTGAAGCTAAATCTGAACTACAGAGAGCAAAAAATATGGGAACGAACCCAAAAAAAAAATTAATAATAACTTGAGACTTTCCCACACAGATTTTCCGCGAAAAGAAATTGAGAAAAACAATGATTTAACTCAGATCCAAAATTTTATAAAAGGAAAAAAAATTATACTGCGATTCATTGAACGAAAAAAAAGAGGAAATGAAGAACAGAAAATCTAAAAATAAATCAAGTTTGAAAACAGAGAAGTAGATACCTAGAAGATAAGAGTCGAGATGTCTGTGTTGGACTAAATTGTGGTGATTATTGCTGTTTTTCTTATAGATATATATTAGATTATAGATAGATAGATCAGGGTTTCGTTGCTTGAGAAGAGGTTGTAGTTCGGCAGAGTGTGAGAGAGAGAGAGAGAGAGAGACAGAGAAGGGAGAAGAGGTGGTGGGGGGAGATCTTTAGAAGGACTCTCCTCGCAGATTGGCTTGCCAATGTGGCAATGATATTTTCCTCTCACCTTAGAGGCTGCTTGTCTTGCCACGTCAGCTTATGATATTCATATGTACCCATACCATACATAATCCCTCTATCGCATCTATATACACATACATGCATGCATACATGCTATGAAGGAAAAAAAAATTGGAAGTCATTTTCCAAATTTCCGATAGATCCATGTAATTAGTTTTTTTTATCATATAAGTCCTTGGCGTTGTAACTTGTAGTAAACTTCTATAAGTTCTAATAACGACTTATCTTTCAAATATATGATGGATTTTGAAGAAAAAATCATATATATTTTGCATTAATATGGAAAGATCTTTCAAGTAAGACTTATTGTCGATATATTCTCCGCATAAAAATTTTGTAGAGAAATTTCAATTTTTTCATATTTGAATACTTAGAATCTGTTTGTTTCATAATTGCATTTCATAGTTTTAAGCTGTCAAAAATGTTGTGCTTAAAGTTATGAAAAATGTTGTGTAAAAAACTGTGGAGCTCACAGCTTTAAGCTGTACAAATGCTATAGGGTGTTTGGTTTATTTTTCTGTGAGATTAACTTTGTAGATAAAATTATAAAAAAATGTATTACAATAAAAAGTAATTGAAAACTTTTAATATACGGATGGACAATTATGTAATGTGGTTGTAAAATATTGTGGGTCTCATAGTTTTAAGCTCTGAAAAGTTATGGAATGACAGCATTTCATTTTGCACAGCTTAAAACTATAGGGTCCACAGTTTTAAACTGTCAACAAAATATGACATTTGGTTGGCACAACATTTTATACGAACTCCACAACTTTAAGCTATACGAAACGTGAAACAAACACAATCTTAAACGTTAGAATTTGGCCAAAAAATCAATTGGAGCATTAACAAAGTCAAAGTCATGAGTTTTAAAGTATGTGGTGGTGGAATCAGAGGCGAAGCCATAAGAAAAAAAAAGGACAACGTAACGTACATGAAGACTCCAAGGGCAAGGAGTAAATGCATTTCCTAGTGTAACTCATAGCCTAAGTTTTAGTGCAATCCTAGTTTAACGTATTGTAGTCTTTAATTTTAAGTGTCATTAGGGAGGATTTTGATAGCTTTTTCACCCTTTTTTTGACTTTTCCCTAGGAGGCTAAAACGTTTGTGTTTTCTTCAATTCTGGGAGTGGTTTTATCTTTGCAAATAATTTGGCATTCCCGATGGGGCATTTGTGAAACAGTTCATCAAGAATGCCTCCAAGAAATGGTGATGAAGTACTAGTGGGTGAAGTCTTGGTGGATGAAATAGCAGTTCGTGATAAGCGAAATACGGACGACCTGCTATAGGGCATGTGGCGACCATGGTTGGCCGCTACAAGCGAGTTGGCATTAGTGCACGTGCAAAGCACAAGTTGTTGACCGAGATGGCTGCATATTTGCATGGTCAGGTAACATCTCATGCTCATTTTAAAATGGTAACCCGTGCTGATAAAATTACTCAAAACTATGATAAGAATACAAAAGTAATTTATTATTTTGTATTTATCAACGAACAATTTTGTTTTAAATTTATGATTTATATTTACAAATGGATAATTTTGCTTTTATTTTTTATTTCAAATTTACTAACGAACCCTAACCTAATATGACGAATATTTCGTCGATAATTTGCTACGAAATATTTTTTCCATCTGTAATTTCCTTACCGATGGCATAATTTCGTAGGCAATTCATCAGTAACATTATTATTGACAAAATCATCCTTAAACAAATTAAACGAGGCAAAATCAAACAATAATAGGGCACAATAATATATAAAACAAATGCACATCACATACCCTTTGCCAACACCTTAACATCCTTACCTTCAGTGAACTCACGCAAACACACAACACAATCTTCATCTACTCATCCTTTGGTGTACTTGACCCTTAGACCTCGTCTAAATATCAAGGTTGTCAAGTCATATTGGCCGGTCAGATTGGTTCAAACTGTGACTGGCCAAGGAACCAATTCGGTCACCCTCATATATTGTGAATCGGTTCAACCGACGGAATCAATAGGTCCCAATAAACTGGACCGGTCAATTTTAATTGAAAAAGTTATTGTTGGTGATAGTTTTTAAACACAAAACCTCTTCTTGCTAAAGACCTTACGATTAGACTATGACACATTTTTTGTTCAAGTACGACATGCAAAATTAATATATAGTATTTTTGTAAAATATTTTTATACATTATTCAATACTAAAATATTATTTATATAGTATTAAATAATTATCTATACCATATAAATGTATAATATTATATTTTATTGAACCTTGTTTAAACTCAGTTGAACCTTAAATTGAAGAATTTTTCAATTCGATGACTGATCTAGTTTTCAAAATCTTGCTAAATATAGGAGCGGTGTTTACATTGCTAGCTCTTGATGATTAAGCTAGAGATAGAAAGTGAGTTTATATACATGTGTGTGTTGTGCTTGTTTGTACAAAATATATAAAGGTTTGCATCTTGGTTTTCCAAACGTGAGCGATATGGACATGCAAATATTTATCATATTCATATATAAGCACAAAAATAGTTTCATCGTAATATTCAAAGACTATTTCTAAGTGGAACATTCTTTTTTTAATAAAAAAACTCATATATTAATTAGAAACATGAACATCCTTCACTGCAAGATTAGAGATTTTGAGAGGACAAATCTTTTAGAAAAAAATAAATCATGCTTCTATCTTAAATCTAGTTGTGTCAGCCAATGTGCAACTATATTGACACGATCTAAATTTATTTTAAAGGAGGTGCAATGATATTTTTATAACTTATCAAGTATTTACGAGACATTTGATTGAATAAGAGATGATTATGTGAATCACTCTCTCTTAAAAATTGCAAAGACCAAAATATCTAAAATTTACACGCGTCAAAAATTGAAGGATACCTTGGGTTTGTTGCTCTTCAAAGCCTCTTTCGGGTCCAAAAGAGGATGGCAGATCGAACGTGTAAAAAGACTCTTTAAAATACAAATTGTTTGTCAAATATGTGTCTAACCGATATGCACTTGTAATTTTCTTTGCTTTAGTTGTAGCTTTTATGACAATGACAACCATTAAAATTTTAATTAGTGTAATCTATGATCCAAAGTTATTTAATTTTTATTGTTTTTCTATGGATAATTATCACTAAAGTGGGTCACATGTGAATTATATATGGTTGTTGTAGTAATAGTGGGAGAGAGATAAAACGCACTAGAGATTGCTTGACATTTTTTTTTTTGAAACATTTATTTATTTTAAAAATAGGAAAACACAACTTAATTTGACTTTTAAAAGATAAACTTGAACAAAACTCTCATAAAGTCAGCGCACGTATTCTGCTTGCCATTGGTAGACTTTTTGTCACCTTTAAAGGGTGGCATCCTTAGTGAGAATCAACTAGCATCAATATTACAATAAAACAAAAAATTTGGAGTCAATTTGGAAGTGGCCTTCAACAACCTACGAAAATACATTGAGAGGTCAATTGTCTGGCCGTCATCGGTGTGTTGCTAGTTGTTGACACTCCGACGATCAAAATTAGTTAATAAGAATCAACTATCATCAATATTACTATAAAACGAAAAATTTGGAATCAATTTGAAAGAGGCTTTCAACAACTTATGAAAATACATTGGAAGGTCAATCGTCAGGCCGTCACCGGTGTGATGCTGGCTGTTGACACTCCAACGATCAAAATTAGTGTTGAACTACAAAATATAGTCGTACAATACCTGCTGTTGGGCGACATCAATGAATTATTTTCTAAATTTCAAATCTTGATATTTCGATCGACATCATCATTAGTGCATCAAACTTTGATTTGGCTGACATCTAAGGAGTAAAGAGCACCCAAGTTGCCTTGTTAACTCTCCACATCTGACCCAAGTTGAACCTCCAGACCCACCTAAAAGCCCAAAAATATCTAGTGATACACGCACCCTCAATCAATTTTTGTTCTATTCGAACAAAACCATAAACAAAAAATAGAAAATTTCTACAGAACGTGCATGATGTGAAACTCCATGCCCAATCCGACAAGTGCTATAAATATATACGAAGGCTAGCATTGCTAAATGCAATTTAGAAATTGCTAAGTATAGTCAATTGCTTTATGTCAGTTTCCAGATTGGTTTGAATTGGCATAAAACAACGTATTAGTTTTCAGACATGTTTCATGTCAAGTAGCAACATATTAATATTAATTTCATGTCATATTAAAGTCATTAAAATAATAAAAAACATTCATTTTTCAGACATGCTTTGAATTTATATTAAAGGCATGTAAATTATTCATTTCTATTATTGATTTTCTCCATTGTTTTTTCATTTTTTTTGTCAAAATATAAAATATGAATAATTTACTGTAAATATTAAAAAAATTACTAATTTTTTTTTAAAAGTTCAACTAAAAGGAAAACAAATATTACAAGGATGCAATCCCAAATATTATAAACTAAATCAAATACACTAACATGATACAATCAAGTGACCCATGTCTAAGAAATTTATCAAATGAGCCACCGATGTTGACCTATCTTGTTCAAAAAAAAATCAATGATTCTCTTATAAATGAAAACCTTTCTCATGTTTCATACAAGGATGCATTATCATCAACGTTGTTATTTAGATCAATTAGTATATCATTTCTTACACGAGACAAATCAATGATACCTCTACAAAGTGATTTTGGTTAATATTTTCAATACAGATGACGCGTTGTTGTGGTGGTGGTGGTGGGACAAACCGCAAAGGATGAAACGCCATGGATTACAATTCGCTTACTACAATAAAAACAACATTGTAACATGATACAATCACGTGACCCATGTCTGAGAAATTCTTCCAATGAGCCACCGTTGTTGACCTATCTCGTTCAAAAAAAATAATCAATGATTCTCTTATAAATGAAAACATTTCTCATGTTCCATACAATGATGCATAATCATCAACATTGTTGTTTAGCTCAATTAGCATATCATTTCTTACATGAGACCATTCATCTTCACCTTCTTCCATATGCAATGCCACAACAACACTACAAAAATTAGAATTTATATCATTAATGTCATCAATCACAAATATAATATATGAATGCATTATTTGATTATGCTTTCATCATGTGGTATCGATCATCATGTTGCACATTAAATAACAAAATTAGTTTACAATAATTACCTTAGAAAAAAAATTATAGCGACATGTGCTTGTCAAAATATAATTTTACCTTCGAAAAATGTAAATCTTCACCTCAAAACTTAAAATATTAATCCATAATTATAAAAATAACAATACTATTAGACACAATGACCCAAAATGAGGAGAAATATAGAGAGAAATAAGATTAGAAACAAAGAATATGTAAGAAAATTTTTTAAAGTACATAGGCCGCTCAAAAATATATATAATATTTAGTTGTCATAGTCCCCTATATATATATTATTAAAGGTTCAAAGTGTTGATGACAATCTCCAAACAAATTTCTTAATGATCCCAACTCCCAAAGTAATTTAACTATATCATAGATAAACTTTACATATCTTCAATTACAAAGGTAGTTGATAGAAATATAATATTATTGTTATTTATACATTTACCAAAAAATAATAGACAGAAATATTTATTTTTGTTGTTAAGTTAATAAATGAGGGTCAAACAAATAATTTAATGATATAATTCAAAATTAAAAAAAAAATGATTTGCAGCAATTTTTGACACGAAAACCTTGGATTTGGAATAATTATTATTGTCAACAAATTATTTCTATAATTATTAGAACAACTTTTGAAATGGGGACCCACCTGAAAGGGAGGCACCTAAAATCTCGCAAACAAACGACGTGGCTCATCGCTGTGCTAGGAATATATCTTCAGATATCAGCCTAATGGGTCCCACCGATTTTTTTTTTTTTAATTGCATTGATGGATCTCAAGAGAGAGCACATGAGATGACGATGAGGCATGCATGCATGCATGTCTTGCCATGCATGGATATTCCACGAGTCTGCTTCTAATTGGAGTAAATAAAGTTAATGCGTTGACCCCTTGAAACATGTGAAACTACCACTTGTGTTCGTAAATTGACATATATACCCCTTCCAATTACAAGTTGGTCAAGTGGGTTTAAATCCTTATCTTCTACTTTCGATTTTTTATTTTTTTTTGTCTTGGAAATATGAATCAAAAACTAAAATTATTAAATTCATTTCTCCAAATAAAACCGGGGAGTAAATTGTGTGTGCGACTGTAAATTAAGGGTAAAAGGGTTAATTAACTCGATTTTTTTTCTTGGAAATATGAATCAAAAATTAAAATTATTAAAGTAATTTTTCCAAATAAAATCAAGGAGTAAATTGTGAATGCGAATGTAAATTTAGGGTAAAAAGGTTAATTAACATAATTAGAAAGTGACCCAGATGGAATGGAAGAATCTAGAAAGACAAGAAGTATGGACAATAAAAAAAATTAAGGTCCCAATTAATGAAGTAAACGTCGGTGGGACGGTGGGTTAAAGATAAACTAAAAAAATGTCTAAGTGGTTTTGTTGAGGGTCATTAGATTGGATTTAATTAAATTAAATTAAATAGCTCCAATATCATGAGACGGTATTTCTTGTTGGTTGTACACGTGTCGTGAATCACATTTAAGGTGGGGCCATATTAACATCATAGCCGGTTGAGCCAATGATATAAGGTGATTTTGAAAGGGATTGAACGGCCGGGATGATACCTAAGTGTATGATGATGATGATGAGGTAGTACTAGTGTCTGACTTGAAGTTCCACCACCTACAAAAAATATATATATATATTATATAAATATATATTATATATATAGCTTTAATTACAGTTTCTCAAGGTGATTAGGACACGTATTGTAAAGAAAAAATAATGATGTGGGTTGATTAATTAACTTCTGATTGCTCATTATGTAGCAATTGTTTTATAGCAACTTACTCTATAGCCATATTGGGGCATGTTTTGAGTGCCCTCTACAACAAGGCCGCTGTAGATCATTTTTAAGGGGGCGAAATATTTTTAATATTTTTTTAAAATTATGTTTTTATTTTATTTTAATGAGTTTTACTAACTTAATAATATATTTTTTGAAATAAAAATCAAATTATACCTGAAAAATATATGAAATATGTTCTGGTTTAAAATCAAAGGCTCCCCAAAATTATTATGCACTTTTTTGGTATCATTTATTTTATTTTTTATTTCAAAAAAAAATGATTGAATTCGTAATATCAATCAAAATATAAATATAATTTTAAAAACATTTTGACGATAAAAAATTTATCTACAGTGAACCCTACTGTAAAAATTCAACAGAAGGGTCAGGATTCATATTTGGAGGGTCTCAAATATTACCCTATTTTATAATACTCTTCCACAATCAAATATTCTATCATTTAATGTAGAGAACATTCTGGAATTTCCCAACAATATAGTGTGAATTGTGGGGACATGTAACTTTATTTGGACTAATTGTAGCGTGTAATGAAAGTATCAATAAAATTACAACTTTTACTCTGTTTTAGTCATAAAAATTAGTAAAGTTACTATTATCACACACACATAGATATATATAAATGTCTAAATATACTTACAGTTAAGGGTATCTATTATTTTCCTTAAACCTTTACATGAGATACTGCTGGAATGGCATATATACAGGGTGTCAATGATATCAAATTAGAAGAGAAATCTGAGTTGGTCAAATAATAAGGATCATGAAAAGGATTTTGAGTGGGACTTTGATTCGTTGATTGATAATGAGAGTTTTGAAAGGTTAGGAATTGTATTTTTGGAGCTCGTATGGAATTTTACATAGAATGATTTCTTTCAAAGTTCGAAAATTTGGTGTGAGCAATAGAACGCTGTAATACCATGAAACCGTTTTAATAACAGATGATTTGGTAAGAAAATAATTGCGAAATCATGTATTATTGATGATCAAAGAACTTGTAGAAAGCATGGCTCAAGAAGAACAAATCAAATAAAACGCAACATAAAGGAAAAACGGTGTTGCGGGCAAGATAAAATGAGTTCACACATAAACGATATCATAGTTGACTAATGAAAATGTTGTCATAGCTTACTCCCCTCTCTAACACTGGCTACTGCAAAATCACCGATCGAATGGTGTATTTTTCTCTAATCGAAGGACTTCTCTAATCGATGGATGGCAAAATCTATGATCGAAGGGCTTCTCTGATTTGTTAGAACTTAGTTGAGGAGATCATATGGGTATGATGTATGTGATCTTCTCCAAGAGTCCAGAACCTCCTTTTAAAAAAAATCATTTTAATTTTGTCACTCGAATTATCGAGGGACCCGATCACTCAAAAATTTGTAAACTCAAAAACCAAAACATGGATCAATATAATAGCTTTTGGGTGGGGTTAGGCCTAGGAATGGCAAAATTTCCATCGTGTACTCGATCCTAAATTTCGGATCGGGGACCCAAAAAATTGGGTTCGAGTTTAGCACTCGAACCCCACTGCCCCGAACTTGACCCGAACATTTTGTGATATTTATTTTTATATATATAATACATACATATACATATATAGTATGTATATATATGTATCTATTATATATATATATATATAAGTATGTGTGTGTCTATATATACATCTGCGTGTGTGAGTATGTATTGTTGGTTATCAACGTTTTATTTATCCATCTTTTTGTAAAATTATACTAACATGTAACAAATGATAGCATTGTAAAAATCCATATTCATATCCATATACTACGGATAAAAAAAATCTAAATCCATATCCTATTCATCGGATTTCGGATATTCTCCATGAATATTGGATTTATCCATATAACACGCTGACACATATTTTGCTAGCCTGTGACACCAATTATAACTTCATGATTCATTAATTTAGGAATATAAACCAAAGTCTAAAGTATAAATAATATCAAAAATCATCTAGCAACATAAATTTTTTTCTAAAATCAAAGTGTAAAGTCCATAAAACGTCACAATCAAAATGCTTACATCAACTGACAAATTCAAAATGAATAACACCTTCAATAAAGTTTGGTAGACCTCATCTTCATAAAAGTTGATGACAATGCTATCATTTGTTACATGTTAATTTA
Source organism: Euonymus europaeus (assembly GCA_963580455.1). Taxonomy (NCBI): domain Eukaryota; kingdom Viridiplantae; phylum Streptophyta; class Magnoliopsida; order Celastrales; family Celastraceae; genus Euonymus; species Euonymus europaeus. Next base: position 7,001,075 of record OY756961.1, on the reverse strand, counting down.
TAATGTTATTGTTAGGTTTAGGGTTTACATTATTATGTTTTTAGTATTCAGTACTAACTTTACTAATTAGAGTTTTAAAAATATTTGTTTATTAAATATTTGAATTAGTAATATGAGATCATATCCCATTATATAGTGTTATTACAAATTTTAATTAATTCAAATTACAAAAAAATATATATCTACATTGACAATTATAATATGTATATAAATATATCAATGACATTAATTGTCAATTATATAATTGTATATGAACTATATTATATGCGTGTGTCGGGTAGAATCAGATCGGATATAATCGGATTGGATCGAATATCCGCACGTTCGGGTCGGATCGGATACGGGTTTCAGATTAGATGTGCCTAAATCCATATCCGATCCATATCCATTCAAAAAATTCGGATTTTATCCATATCCATATCCATTATCCAGTCAACAGATTTTTCTACTGTTTGACCGGATCGAATCGAATCGGAAATCCACAGATTCGGACACATTTGCCATCTCTACCCGTCGGATTCCAAAGATCGAGGATGGGGTACGGTTTCAAAGATGGGAAGACCATACCCGATCCCTTCCCGTCCCTTTGCCATCCCTATTGATTGTCAGACTGATTTGGTTCTGCCCAATGATGATTGGGTCGGATCAGGTTTTATCACCCGGTGTACACCCGAAGATAGAATCTCTATCCAAGTCCGGACCAAATGCAAAATATGTTTACGAAATCTAGTTAAAAAGGGGTGATATGATTGGGCCGAGCCCAAAGTCTAAGTAAATAAAAGCCTAGCCCAATAAAATTCAGGCCTAATTTTTTATTTATCCCAAGCCTAGCCCACGCACAAAAAATAAGTTGAAGTCCGCTTTTTGCCGGAAAGGGCCTATTGGGCTGCCCACCAATGATAAAATAAATAATAATGAAAAATAACAAGAAAAAAAATTCCAATGGAGAAAGAAACCATTTAATATTGAGCGCCGTTTTATATCCAATGAGATTCCATAATTTATTTCATTGTATAATATAAGGGAATAACGGATTGTACCACAGTGAAATACGTACTATTATAATGAAATACGTTATTTCATGGTGCTAGAATCTGTTATTCCATTATGATAATACAATGAAATAACGTATGAGATATTTCATTGTAATAATACAATGAAATAACAGATTCTAGTATAGTGGAATACGTACTATTACAATGGAATACGCTATTCCATTGTAATAAAATCTGTTATTCCATTGTAATAATACAATAGAATAAAATATGGGATCCCATGAGATACAACCCCATGTTATATATATAATTTTCCTTTAATGTTTATACCTTTTTTTTGGCTGCACTACAGTTAAGAACGGTCAAATAACTGTATTAAAACAGTTGACTTGATAACTGTTGGATTTGATTACTAAAGAATTATGAAATCCTAACCATTAAATTAATAAATTAATTAAAATTTATTTTAGAATTAATAAATCATGTATTTTTTGTATTAAAAAAATGAAACACCCCTACAATTATCAAAATACCCTTATACCTCCGTTCTGATTATTGTTAACGACAAAACCCAGTAAAATATAATTTTTAAAAAAGAACAATGCGTCGAACTTCTAGCCTTTGAATCTACGGCCCACAAACCACCAAAAGTATAGATTTCTTACCCACAAAAATTCACCTTGCGGACAATTGCACAAATATAATTGACTGATGCTTCCCAATCAGATGGTTACTTTCACCTTGAAGCGAGTAATTGTCCACAACTACTCAAGAATCAACTCAAATTTCTTATGATATTATACAACCTCCAACTTCCTTAATCTCAAGGTTTGACAAGCATGAAACAAGGGATGTACGGCCCCATACGAGCTCTTCAACCTCTGTCCCTAGATTAGCAGTTGGATTGCAGAGGGATTTGGTTTTTTGTCCCCTCTTCTTTTCTACCAATAATGGCTGACAATAGGGGCTCGTTAGTTGATGAGTTGGTGGGTCAGTGCTTTCTGTAATAAGAACGAATTATCAAGTGAATATAGTAAGTTAGTAGTAATAAATCTCCTAAATTTTCTGTTTGTAATAAGTTAATATTTTCATATTGATTTTTGTCATTCCATTTTCATGACAAAATTTCAAAAAATATATATATATTTATAAATATTGAATTGGTCAACGTTCACATGTCATTCATTGATATGGACTTGCGTTTAGTCTTTTAGCGAGACTGGACGCTAGTAAAACCTTTTTTTTAACCTCGATGGCTTATGTGATATTTATACTGCTATCTAACAGCAGTGCAACTACACTTTATATATACCCTGTGACAAATTTAAAAAATAAAATATATTTAATCTAATCAGATTTTAGTTATATTTCTTTAATCGTTTTAACGATGCAACTCATAGTAACAAAATATGTGATAAATAGAGAACTTTGTTCCTGTGATAAAACGGTCACAGTGTTGGAACAATGCCCAAGTCTGGTGTTCCAATGTCCCACATCGGTTGGATCTAGCTAGTGACACTTGTATATTAGTGCAAGCCCTGCACATCTTATCATCGGGCATGTGATTTTCACACCACATGTTCCGCACAGCCAGCCCAATCTTGGGTGTTGGCTGGGCCATATGTGCGGGGTGAGTGGGTTGTGACCCAAACTAATTATATCAAACCACATGGTAAAACTCCAGTCCGATGTTAAAACTCCACGTGTGCGTAGCGTGTGGTGCCCAAGTCTGAACGACCCACACACGTGTGGGGGGTGTTGGAACAATGCCCAAGTCTTGTGTTCCAATGTCCCACATCGGCTGGATCTAGCTAGTGACACTTGTATATTAGTGTAAGCCCTGCACATCTTATCACCGGGCATGTGGTTTTCACACCACATGTTCCGCACAGCCAGCCCAGTCTTGGGTGTTGGTTGGGCCATATGTGCGGGGTGAGTGGGTTGTGGCCCAAACTAATTATATCACACAGTAAGGGTATTCCTTGCATTAGTTTCTACAGAGAATTGGATAGTGCATCACTTAGATGTACGCAAGCATTTTAAAATATGATTTGCATGAAGATGCCTCCTAAATCTGAGACTCACAATGCAGGTTATGCTTACAAATTAAAGAAGTCCTTGTACAAGCATCAAGGTAGGGGAACCAAAACTGCAAGCATGCTCTATTAAGGTTTGATTTTAGGAAAATGTTAAATGAATCCAACCTTGCAGGCAAGATATATATACATTTAATAAGATAACTCTTGCAATATGCTCCGTTAATGGCAACCATTTTGTGCAACAATTTGCAGATTGTTATTACATGCATTCGCTTATGATTCAGTGGTTTATAAACAGGTATGAATGTACATTTGAATGAACTATAACTCTTTACACAAAAAAACTCTCCTCATATGTTAAATGTACCCATTCAATACATCCTCCCAAAATTATTATATCATGAGCAATAAAATTATATCTTCTATACTTGTATTGATTAATTGAGACCTCTAAATTTTTTAGATTTTCCAAGCGGTACATGAGGATTAAGTTGCCATCCACTAACCCTGCCAATTTAGGGGAGCATCCTTCTCCGGCACTGTCAAGATGCTCCCACTTCTCTGGCATTGTTAAAATGCAACATTTTGATACAATCTAGTAAGCATTGGGTTTTCAATAAAATATTGGTTTGTTTTGTAGTTGAGTTCCACATCCACTAGTAAACAAAATACATCACTTCAAATTATATTACTCTCCTCTCTCTCCAAATTTGTTTTTCTTTTCAGGTCTATAAAATTTGGGAGCTCCTTCTCTCCCATCCTCCGATTCTCCTCCATCCATCGTGAATCTTTGACCTTTGGCGTTTTTGTGTGCTTCGGGAACATATAATCAGCTTGTAATGCTGAGATTCTTAGATTTTCTAGAGTTTGAATCCATACTATAGATTAAAATTCTGATTTGTGTAATATTTTTTTTAATATCTATTTCTCGGCATAGAATTGTGGTGCGTCTATGATGTCAATTATCTATTTTCATATAAGTAACCTAACGCAATCAAGTTAAAGACCTTTTCAAGAAAAAAAAATGAAGGGAAAATGAAGGGACCCAAGAAAGAAAAAAGAAATCGACTGGGCCTTTTAAATGTCGGGTTGGGTCAAACCCAATCAAATAATTAAAAACCCGGCCTGGTGCACCCCTTATTTCTATCCCGATGACTTGTGTGGGATTGACCCAGTCGAAAATCCAGGATAAAAAATATTTTCAATCCCGGAAAAAAGTGATTACGATATTTTAGTAATGAAAAAATCTTTCGTATATAATTGTTTAAAAAGTGTTAGTGTGGAAAAAAATTGTCAAGAAATTTTATATATTAATTTATTGAGATGAGATGAAATTTAATAGACAGATAGGGATTGATGGAAATTAATATAATATCTATCGAATAACCCAAATATAAAAGGAGATTCAATAATGGAGCCATTTATGAGATTTTTTTTACTAAAATAACACCCCTCATATTTTTAAATATTAATATATTATTGACTCAAAAGATATTCGGTGAATTATTCTTCTTGTTCATTTCTATTTATTTTATTTTAAAAAATTCAATAAATAAAACTGAAAATTAAAAAGGATGTGTTTGAAAATTACTTATCTTTTTTAGTTTTTAAAAATGATTTTAAATTTAAATTTTATAAATAAAAAATATGTTTAAAAATTCATTTCTCCCTTTCATTGATACCAGTGGCGTTTGAAACTTCAGTATTTAGAAAAAGAAAGTTAAGGAACTCTCCATTTATATGTTTTATCCGAAAAGACTAATGACTAATTAACTAATGGCTAATTATTATCACCTTGTTTGTTTCAGAGCATACGCTAACGTATGCTCTGTCACCCATACTCTCAGACACTCTCAGCTTTTAGGCTTTACGAGAGAGTAGACTCTATGAAACATACTCTCATCCAAACGGATATATATAAACACGCGTTTAACTGCAAAACCACTTATTAAATCTGGCCCACCAAATATTAATAAATAAATCAAAACGGGACATAAAATTATAAGTCCAAGTTAAATTAAAACGGCCAACCGAGGTTTTAACTGCCAACTTCTCCTCACATGTCTGAACTTTTCCAAATTTTTTAAATCGGTGATATGAGTGGAGGGGTGAAAATTTCTTCTCCATCGCTTTCTCTCCTCTGTTTTCTTTATTTTTCATGGGCATTCTTAGTATGCATCCCGAATAATTTGAATTCTCTATATTTTTTACATGTTAGTTTGACATCTACAACATTAGAGCAACAGTGAAGTAGAAGAAGATGATGGTAGTTCTCTTTCGATCTATACTGGAATCTACTTTTGTTCCCATATTTGCTTTGATATTGCTTGGAATCATAAGATCTATCATGAATGGGGTTTTAAATTGACAGATCTAGTTCTACAGATACAAGTTTGTTGTATTCATCTTACCTCAATGTAAAGATAAGAGTTTATGTTTATTTTATTTGCTTAATATATCTAGGTTTGTTTTGAGACTACGTTTGCTAGTTCGATGTGTGCTTATTTAGTTGTTATTGTGTCTCTATGTCTTATTCCTTTGACTTTGATTTGTAAAGTCCAAGGATGCTCGATGATGTGGCAAAATTGATCCATCCAATAAGATTGTGACACGTGTAAATGTCCACCTTGGACGAGCGATGTTGCGCCTTGCTGGACCGACCGACCTAAAGTATTAGAGTGGTTCGGTTGGGCGGAACACCTTGCTTGTACTTGGCCCTTTTAGGCTTGTGGTTGGTTCGGTCGGTCATCCTCTACAGGTCGGTTCGACCTTCAACTATGACGTATTGATCTTAACATTTGGGTACATAGGTTGGTCGGTCATCCTGATCTTATATAGACTGGTTGGTCGGTCGGTCGGCCATTGCCGGATCCGAACTAGATCCATCCCTTCTGTAAGGAGTTCTAATCCTATAAGGAGTAGAGACCCAAAAGAACTATGACTCCGAAAAATGTGCTTACATAAGGAAGAGAGGAGTTTCATTCCTAAAGGAATAAGAACTCTGTGAATCTCTATAAAAGGAGGCCCACGCATCAGGTAAATTTTTAGGTCACAACTTGTATCACTGTTGCTTAAGTTGAGAGAGCTCTCAGAGACCGAGCCCTGCCAATTGAGAATTACCTTACTAACTTGAGCGTCGAAGCGGGCCCCCCGAACTAATTCGGGGTCCCTCTTAGTTTACGTTTGCTTGCTGTGTAGGACATTCAGTTCAGCAATTTGGAATCTGACCGAACTGATCGGTGCCCCATTAGGACGAGCAATTTTTGACATCTATCACTCGATATTACTTTGCTATTATAATAATAAATGTTGGTCTATAGAGACTAACTCTCCATTTTCGAAAAACAAAACAAAACAAAACAAAATCGGCCCCACCAGCGTCTTTTTCATCGCTTACTCTTAAAATTTCCCGTCTAAAATGATTATAATCCTTAGATACAAGATAAGAATTCACGATTGTAGTATTTTATTATGTAGTATGACTACTTTTTCATCTATTTTTTTTTAAAATTAAATAAATATTTTAATAAAACTTTTTAAACTCACATTTATACTCTTCTTTAGTACCGTATCATTTTAGGTGTGAGAGCGCTGCTCTAATGCGGACACACGTACGGTTGAATTACGGCTTACGGGCGTCACCTTTTGTGAAGGGAATTATGAGGTCCATAACGGTGGGCTCCACACAAAATCTTGTTTGGGAGGGCGATTAGGTCGGCGCCCGTATGCTTGAGATTTGAGAATGATTCTTAGGTTGTATATTTGTTTTCACTCTGTTAAATGATAACGGTCCAATTTAAAATATTTTCCCATCCTTATTTGACAGACTCATATTTTAATTTAATTTATTTCAAATAATAATACATATTTTTATTGAAAAAAAATAAAAATCATTAGTTTACTCATCTATCCTTATTTATTTTGCACTTGATTAACAAATGAAATTAACCTCTAATAATAATAAAATGTGAGTGGAGTAATTGAAGGATGTATTAGGAATAAAATCTATTAAATTTATCGTTTCAATGATATTGATTGTGTTTTCTTAATATGTGTGTAAAAGCAAATGAGCCCATCAAATAAGGATGGAGGGAGTAGTAGAGTTTAAGAGAGATAGTGCACTTTTGAGTTGATTTTTAGCGGTACATATATATAACATTAAATATACTTTGTGGGCCTTGTAATAGGTGTTTTTTTTCTCTCTATTTTCAATTTATGATAATAAAATGTATTGACAAATGCATTGCACTGGTCGTCCCCTCTTTCTAATAAAATATATATTGTTGATGTAATTATATTGAGATACATATTTTATTAATATGAATAAATATGTGATTCGACTTTTCATGATAAATATGAGACTTAATATTGATTTTGATATAAATTTAATGAAAACAATATGTAAGAGAACGAATTTGTTGTCTTGAATAAAATATGGAGAAAAATGCATAGTAATTTATTTTACACGGTATTATATTGACAACGTATTTTACTGATTTTAAAAAAAAATATTCGCTTGATATTTTTATTGATAGCTTTTGACCGACCTAACCGACTAAGTCGAGGAGTAGTTAGATTCCAAAAGTCAAAAAACCGAGTTGGGTACGTCGTTTGACTTTGAAATATCTTTTGCTGCATAAATTGAAACAGATTCGTCACACGTGGAAGATCATGATACGTTTCTTGCACCGCTGTAGTCTCCGTGTTTGGCTCTCTCGCAAGCCAACAAAATGTATTTCAACTGTATACGCGGAATCTATTTTAGCAAGGAAAGGTAGACAGTTTCAACTTCCAATGGCTTAAATTTTCCATCTTCTCTTCTTTTTGTTGTAAATACAATTAGTGGGTCTTGCTTGATTCATTCATTATATTATTTTAAGAATCTTTGGAGTTGATTTCTGTTGCTTTCTTGGACAGTCTTTGCCTTTTGTGGTTATTTAAAAACAAGGCAATTCAATCCTCATTTCCAGCAGCAGTGCCTTACTTTTCGGATTCTCCGTTTCTTGATTTCAATTTCTTGTGAGATTCTTCTCAACTGATTGACTATATAGTGTTAATTACTCGTCTTTGAATTGCCTTGTGTTATTCTGTGATCCGATAGGTTTATCTTCTTCTGATACAAAAATGGGTAAACGGTCAAATGGGTTCTCCGGAGGTGGTTTTCCAGAAGAGCTAAAGAAAGTATTGAGATCGTTGGCGTCGAATTGGGGGGATGTGGTGGATGATATGGAAGCCTTGTGTGTGATTCCTCTCAAGGGTGCAATGACCAATAAGGTTTACCAGATTAATTGGCCCAGAAAGAATGCCGATCTTTCTCGAAAGGTCTTGGTTCGTCTTTATGGAGAAGGTGTGGAGGTTTTCTTTGATAGGGAGGATGAGATTAGGACCTTTGAATGCATGTCAAAGCATGGACAAGGGCCTAGGCTTCTTGGCCGATTTGCCGATGGCAGGGTGGAGGAGTTCATTCATGCTAAGGTGTGTCAATCGTGGTTTACAGTTTGTCTTTGTTTTGAATCATTTACATGTTCTACTATGGAATTTGAAGTTTTCAGAAATTCTGTTGTTATGTAGTGTTTTTGTGCGATCACAGGGTACTATAGACACCAACTGGACTAAATTTAAGGTTGGAAAGTGAGAGAGAACAAGGCGTAAAAGATTCGCCATTCTTTTCATCCTAAATTTGATTATAAGAATGGGAATTCGCACGAAATAAGTTTCTGCAAGTCATAGTATGTAGATATGGAATTTCATGTTGACTCTTCAATGAAACAATTCTCTCAGCAGATGCCAATTTACTAGATTGAATTACGTATTTCCACCTGCCAACTGGTAGAATAAAATACTATGAGATTAAACCCAATGTTAGTATCGATTTTCGTACTGTGACAAATTTGAAGTCAAGCAACCAGATTTAATTCAATTCTATCTGTATGATCTAAAGATTCCGATTCTCCTGGAGTAATGCATCATTCTACTTTGTCATATGTTTTCAGCTCCATTGTTCCTTTGCTTAATTTATTAGAAGCGCCCTTATGATAGATCGACACCCAATTTAGTACTCCTGCGAAACTGATGCTAACAAGTTTTTTTATTTTCTTCTTTTTTTTTGCATTTATTTTTCTTATTGGCTGGAATTTTTAGACTCTGTCAGCTTCTGACCTCCGTGATCCAGAAATCTCTGCTCTTGTTGCATCTAAGTTGAGAGAGTTCCACAATCTTGATATGCCTGGCCCCAGAACGATGATTCTTTGGGAGAGGCTGAGGTATGTGTGTATGGAGAAATCAAAGTTTCATTGTAGGGCTGAAGATAGCTGATGCCATTGCCCTTCTATTTTTGTCCTCAGGAACTGGCTTAGCGAGGCCAAATCTTTGTGTTCCCTTGAAGACGCAAATGAATTTCGCTTGGATGTTTTAGCTGAAGAAATTGATATGCTTGAGAAGGAGTTTTCACTGGGTTGTCAAGATATTGGGTTTTGCCACAATGACCTACAATATGGGAACATAATGATGGATGAAGAGACGAGAGCAATCACTATTATAGTGAGTTCCCAACGTTTTTTTTGGCAAACTTTATTGATGCAACAGTTCTATATATCAATTCTCTCCCTCTCCCTCTTCCTCTTGACATCTGTTTGCTTTTATGAAAGTTTTCTGTTTCTAGCCGAGCGAGGGTAAAGCAAAGGAACACTAAGTGCAGTCAAAGTGATGTGTTTTAGTTCTTTTATAATTATCATCATAAGTGCATCCTATGCTGCTTCTACCTTTTCAAAATTGAAATTAACAGTTGTCTTTCCTAATCCAATTTCTTGAGTCTGCTAATTGGTTATTGTACAACAGCTAGTGGGTTGTAGTCTTGTAGCACTGATGCTTTGTAAGCTTCGTATCATAGATGTCATTTAGGTATGAAAAGATTACAACGAGTCAAGCTGGAAGACCCTAGTTAAAAATAAATTTCACTTTCTTGGGTTTTTGTGGTATTTCTCTTCTGAAAAGTTTGGCTTCTTCTGAGGTAGTTAGGAATATACATTTCAATTGATTATCTTACTGTTCTTTTGGTTTTTCCCCTTGATTAAGAAACTCAAGTGAATGCAATATGAATGAAAGTGTCTGTAACATACATTCTAATTCCTAAAAGTCTATTTTTAACCTTTCCAGGATTATGAATATGCAAGCTACAATCCCATTGCTTATGATCTTGCTAACCACTTCTGTGAAATGGTTGCAAATTATCATTCCGAGACACCTCATATTTTGGATTACACCATATACCCTGGTGAGTAACTGAAAGAAACTTGGTTTTCCAATGTTTCATGGCCTATAAGTTTTCCTTATTTGCTCTTTAGTAGTACGCAAACTAAGAGCAATATTCAATTTACCTTTACAAATACAGGAATGGACGAGCGCCGGAGATTCATCTATGCATATCTGAGTTCTGATGGTCAGTCTTTAAGTTTCCTGTTCACCCTTTTAGTTTCATTATGACAGGCAAGAACTTGGTTGCTGGGACATGTAATTCATCGTTATAGCTAATGCATGGAATACTACACCTGCTACGGCCTAATTTGGAGCAGTACATGGCTTTCTTCTGATTTAGTTGTGCATTTGGATTTGAACTTGAAACAATGAATTTTTACAATTTAGGTTCCAATTTCTATCATAAGTTGCATTTGTAGATGACAGAGATTACTACTGTTTCAAATAGATGTCCTTTCAAAATGGGTTCATGCTGGTGTTGTGCATTTGTAGCTTGTAAGGCATGCTTGTTCACCCTCCTATCCTGACTGTTTGATAGTAATAAAATCAAAGGGGGCTGCCTACATCAGTTAACAGTTCGGAATCATTTTCTGGCCCGAGTGAATATTATATACTAAATAGAGTATGTCAAAATCGATATGGATCCTGTTGCAATCGGCCTTTTAATTCTTTGTTTCATGTACTTATATTAAATCTATCATTCACATAGGCAACCAACCCACGGAGCTGGAAGTTGAGCAGCTAGTTAGCGACGCAGAGAAGCACTCTCTTCCAAATCATCTATTTTGGGGCTTGTGGGGAGTGATTTCGGTAAAACCGAATCTGAATACTGATTTATTTTGACTCAATCTGCATGTGCCTGTTGCACAGATAGAGAGAGAGATTTAACATAATTTCTGCTATGTTTGCAGGGCTATGTAAACACACTTGAATTCGACTACATGGAATACGCAAGACAAAGGTTTAAGCAGTACTGGCTCAGAAAACCAGCACTCTTGATCTCCTCAAGCAGCCTCCCAGATGAAAATGTGAACGGTCCATCATCAATAAACACTACGTGAACGTTTTTTGCTTTTGCCAAAATTAGTTTCAGAATGTAATTGCTGTATTAGAGTATTGTGAATTTGTGATAGCAACTATAGGAAAACTCATTTGAAGGAAATGTTGCTATATATGAAGAATGGCGAGGGAAAGCATTTGAATTAGCATCAATGATGTTGGAAGCAATCACCATGAAAAAGAAAGAAAAATATGATTTTTTTTTTTTTTTTAATTTTTTTGCTCAGACTACTCTTCTTATTTCTAGTAGTGAGATCATCCCAGGGTGCAAACATCAGATGCTTAGGAGCTTCAGCTTGTCAAAATAGAACACAGCGGACGCTATTTTTTTTTGGCTGTAAAACCAACCAGAGAACTGTATCCTCATCTTCCTCGCTTGTTCTGACTTCTAAGCTTCCCTGAAAATCTGGCACACAAAAGAGGGACAGAAAAAAAAATGATAAAAGTTTTCTCAAAGTAGTTGAGAAAAAAGTACTTTTACCTTTCACTGAAACTGGGTAAACTCTTAGCTCCTCCCAGTGTCTAATGCTTCTGATACAACTTGGCCCATTTTTCTGTTAAAGCAACCAAGTAGAGAACAACAATTAGGAATGAAAGTCTAGAAATATAATTGAATGGGCAGTTGAGAGAGATGTGAGAAGTTATATAACTCTCCATCGAGGAATTACAACTCCCCCAATGGGTCATTTCGAGAAAAATATAGCAATCAAGAAAGACTCTCTCCCTTTCAATTTCGCAAGGTAACATTTAATCTGTTTGCACCAAGTTATTCCAAAATGTTATGTATCTTACACCAACTAGAATGTGATCTTGAGTCAAATTCAGATTATGTTCTTATTTATGAAGAGTTTAGATCATCATCATTAGTCCTGCTCTTTTTGTATAGTCTGAAGTCTGAACTATATATACTTGATTCCGATTCTATTGCATGTTTTTTTAATCAAATTTTGTGTATTTTAACAACTCTCTTTACTGATTCTATTGCGAATGCTATTAAGAATAACGCATTTTCGCTAACATAAACGAGTTTAATTCAATTTTGCTCAATTGGGGATGACTGAGTTGGCTGGGGACAAATCTTTACAACTGGGGAATCCAAGTTCAACTCTCCACATCAACACACTATAACTTATCATGTACTTGATGAAGGTGGGACAATCCAAGTATCCCGGGTTTACAGGGACCAAAATCGGTTGTTAAGGAAAAAAAAATGAGGATTCAGTTTAGCACAGCAAAATCGATTCAAGTTCAACTAGCGTCGGGCACCCCCTATAATTCAATCATCCGCACCTGTGAGCAGATGTGAGCCAAAGCACACAGGGCTTGTGTAGTAAACGAGATGGATACTTGTTGGAGCTCTAACTCTGTATTTTTTCAGTCTGAGAGTTGGCCACCCTTGATGCTCCCGGTAACACATCCTGCATAAGATGGAAAGGCCTTCATCAAAACTGCATAGTAATTAAGCATCATCCATAAAGCAGAAAAGAAAAATCTTTTACATATTTCTGAAAAGCAGAAACAAATCTCTAGAGCTAGGCCTCTCACTGAAGAATATGCAGTACAACACGAGTTCACTTCGATAATATGAGGTAGAAGAGATGACAGAAACTTGTCATGCAGCTATCGCCTTAACAAATAAGTAGTATAGTGTTTCTTTAGTCTTGAGTTGTGTGACACACTTCAAGCTTAAAATTGATCACTGACAAAAATGCACCTATCAGTCAGCCAAGGATAGCTGTGGTTTCAAAGAATCTGGAGTCCCGACCAACATCAATCAACTATCTGATACTAACGCAACAGGTCAACTTTCGCTTGAAAGATTTCAGTAGAAGCTATTTTTTCTTTCCATCAGTGTTTCTGGTTTGTCACCTATAAACAATTAATATTCACTAACAAATAATTATATTCATTCCAATCCGGATTAGGTTATGGCACGGAATGTCCAAGTATGGATGAACAATAATAGATATCCATGATTGAATTATTTCTAGCTTGTCCTTGGATGTCACTTCACAAGAAGATCCAACATCAACAGTTTTCAATCCACCTAAAATTTAAAAAAAGGCCTTGCATAATCTAAGGCAAAATGCACAGATGGCCTTACTTCCTGACTTGAGACCCTAAAGAACTTCGAACCGATGTGGACTGCATAAACTCAGAAAACCCAAGTTCTACGTTGCCAAAACTGCATCTGGACTCTAGAGTCCTAAGACATTGTAATCTGGTCCAAAAGTATCCGCATTCTAAACTACCTGACACTATCTTAACTTGTTTCTTTAAGGATCTCAGTAGAATTTTTTATCTATTTTTTTTCCGCCCTCGGCTGTTTCATTGGTTTGCATGCTTTTTTTTGTACACCATCATCGTATTCTCTTTTCTGTTTTCTATTAAAGGAAACCCAAAGTTTCTATTCCCCACTCATGCTAACAACAATAAAATATTTTATCAATAAGAATAATAAAAACATTACTTACCAAAAGAAAGAAGAAACCTAAACTGACGTTGCTTATTTATTCGCACTACTTACTCACCTGATCCGGTCTCAACCAGCATTTCAAAAAATCAATAACCCAAGTCTGCTACAAGTTCCGTTTCAATTTCAGCATCTGTAAATGTGAGTGCCTGCTGTAGCTTCCTAGGAGAAAGCACTTCAACCTCGGCCATATATGTGGCAGACACCGGACGATGATCAGAAAATTTAAGGTCAGTCTTCATGTAACTCAGTAACCTCATTCCCTTGCCATATGAAATGATGCGATCACACCTAAAATAAAAATATTTCTTGCATCATTGTAGTAATGTTCATTTCAGCCACAACTGTTCCATTGCAATAAGAAATGTGCTATATCATAAGCAAAAGACATTAAGATGTTCACTCATCATGGTAATGACTTGCTTACAAATTTGTTTCACAAAATCATCTGAGCAAACACAGAAATTTCTGTAAATTTTTAATAGTTATGCATCGGAATTAGTAGAGCCACAGACGTTAAGATGTTATCTTTACACTATGAAGTCATTAAGATAATCTTAAAGAAATCTTAAAGAAATAGCAACATGACCAGAAACACGATGAAAGTAGTACCCATTAAGGAGGAGAAGAATCTAAGAGATCATACGTATCAAACTATATCAACAGAGAGAAAAAATTAACATAAAAGAACAGAGCATGTAAACAAGAAATAACATGGCGCAGGTAAAAAAGGTGCAATAAACCAAAGAAAAACATGTTCACGTACTTCAAAGAGTATCAAGTGTAAGAAATAGTTGAGACAGATTCAAGTGAAAAGTTGATTTCAGTAAATACAGTAAGGAAGAGCCAGCAGATTATCATGAGAACGCCACAGCAGAAAACTAATCAATCAATAATTATACTAAGAAATTAGGGAAAACTACATAAAATTATAAATGACCCGTATGTGTGTGTCTATCTATTATACACACACATATATACCAACTGGGTTGCGGAAGCATACCATGCTGGAGTACGCCTCCCAGCCTTCGGATCCTCCTTGCAGTACTTCTCAGAATTTAGCTCATACTTATATGTTGGTGGAAAAGTTAAAGTGCCCTCAGACCATCCATCAAATGCACGACCTTTTCTCAGCTCTCGTACAAGCTGCCAACAGGACAAATTCAAAGCTTAAGTATCCGTCATAGCTACTCAACTAAATTTCAAGTTGTATATTTAACAAGAGCACTGAGCATTACACCAAACGAAAATGCGAGCCAAATCTTTTTGATGAATGTATGACAATGTAAGAATATATGATATTTGTCCTTGCACTATCTACGAAATATGCACAATTGTTTAGAATGGAACAAGTTCCACATGATAAAAATATCATATGCCGGTGTGCTAGCCATTATCTAATGTTGACTAGACAAAAGTAAATGCCACGACCATAACATGGGTTTTGCTAGTGTTGCACTTGCCCAGTCATCATCATCATCCTCATCCAAGCTTTTATCCCAAAATTTTGCCTTAAGGTACAGGACATTTTGACTCACCATATTTTTTTGCCTCTAGGTGTAGAGCATTTTGACTCACCATCTATCTATTTTTCTACTTGTTCTCCCCACATGGAGTTTAAAGCCCTGACTAAACCTCAATTTGCATTCTTAAGTAATTTCTCCCTAAAATCATATATTTATCCACTTTTAGATTCCACCACATAATTGTATACTCTCGTGCTGCTCTACCTCTTTAAGACCATTTCTTAAAGCATGTCCTTCACTATCCGACTATAGTTATGTTCACTCCTAAAGGTAATTAAATGAGAGGAGTGTGTCACCAAAAAACGTGAATAACACAAATTTGACTGAAGTGCCAAATTTTCAGTAAATACTGGATATTAAATTAAATATGTGTAGATTTTGTAATAATTCAAAACATTACTAACGATTTCTAACGTACCTGGTCGCTCTCCAACAATTTGGACCACTCCTTTTCAGAGATAAGTTCACGTGCTTTCGAATATGACAAGTTAATTCGATAGTTTAGATCACCCAACCAGATTATCCTGCTGCATAAATAATAAATTCATTTGGTAAATTTCTTCTAAGGTAGAGGATCCAATCCACAAAAACCAGTGAAAATAAAAAAGAACCAAAAAGATCTTTGTTTTTACATTAAATTTAATTCATATAGAAAACCATGTGCAGAGCCTCCCTTTCGAAGGGACCAATTTTTTTGAAAGGAACATAACTAATCATGCCAATGAGCACCGTCTATTTCAATTTCCCTTATTTGGATTTCATTTATCATGATAAAGGAAAAATGCTACCATACACGGATTACCCAGGAATTCAGGGTTGATGTAATCTGCATATGTGCAAACCATTTTTTCATGAGATCTCCACCCTTTTGTGATAAAAATAAAAACATAAATCCACATGATTCTCGCTTTTGCATGATTTGAATCTAAGACTTACCCTGTCCCATGCCACACAACCTTTTTTCCCATTTCATACTGCAAACTTATCCATAACTTGATAATTAGAAGCGCTGTCAAAGCTCCTTGAAGGACTTCCAGGTAGGTGCTTAAGAGTTAAGACAGCCTCAAGGTTTAAGACTCCTCAACCTTCAAGATGGAATGCAACGTATTCATATGTGCATCAGCAGAGACTTGAAGATAGCTAATCATTTATAGTTCTCCACTTCTCCACATTTTTGTGGATTGAAGAATAGCTCTAGTGAAGTTTACAACGACCAACGTTATTCTTTCCAGTGACACAGTTCACTCATTCAATGCTAGTCTATAATATGAAATAAATTATTAAAAATATAGCTTGTTTTTCCATATTTTTTCTTCCTTGAACTTTACCCTTTCCACTGAGAAAGTAGAATAAGACAACAAATAACTGTCCTAAAAATCTGATGGCGCTTAGGACACATGCTTGGATCTATAGCCACAAACGGGAGAAAAAATTAATAAAAAAGAGACTGTATCTTCATTAAAGGAGAGTTCTTGTCATGCATCTTAACCTCAACTTCCATTAAAAAAAATTGAAACTGATAAATGTGGTATTCAAAAAATTTAACTTCAAGAATTTTGAGATCAAGTATAGCAGAAAGAAATCAGTTCTTCATGTTAAAATGATGGGCTGAACTTACTCATGACCATGAATACTTTTGGGCAGGCCAAGGCTGGAGAGTGGACGGAATTGAGTTCTTCTATGTATTTCATGAACATCTGCATTTCTTTTCAGCTCATCTCCATCTTTTTCACCTGATGTCAGGTGAGTACACACAAAGCAAAATAGTGTCTGATATATGGACATGCTGACGGACACTGATCCCTGGAAGATTGAAGAACTGTTATGCTATGTGAAGAACTCCCGTACAGTAACAACGTAGTAAAGTTCATAATGGATTTGGAAACAGAAACAAGCAAAAATGTTAGAACAACTGAACAGGGCTCTCACAAATAAACTTCTCCTATACTTACTTCCCTAAATGCAAAATATAATATAAGTTTTTCTTGTCTGCCTCCAGGATTCATACATGGCATCCTCAATTTCACATCAGGGATCCTTTTCATCCGATGCATGTGTGTAAATCTTACTCCTTTCCGCTCCCTCTATAACAACCTCGTGTTCTAACAACTCGTACTCTTCTCAAACGAAAGAAAATCAACTTTCTTATTATACCAACATGAAGATCTTAATGAAAATTTCAAAGTTGATTAGGATGGAAGTAGTCTCACAAACAACAACACGACAATCATATCCCAGTGAACAAATCTAATTCCAACTTCTCCGGCACAAATTAACAATTAAGTAAGGGTAAACAACTCCTACGCACAGGACTTCCATAGTGGAGGTCAAGTTAGGTCCATACACAACCTCGCCTATTGGAGAAGTTGTTTCCAGAATTTGACTCCTAGGATGCAGTGAAGTAACTTTACCCTGGAAGTTACTGATATGAATAGCCAAAAAACACTACAGTCTGTTGCAACATCTATTTTAGTAAAAGGTAATGAATGAAAAGATTTCAAAATACAAACGTGCATATTGCTTGCAAACAATTCAATAAAACCTCAAAAATCATAGGAGTAAGTGGAAACAATTACATTTTCAAACATGTATTTTTCTAAATGCAAACAAGAAGTGATTTATGAGACCACACTAAAGTTGCACTGTTAAACATAAAAGTGGAATGCCAAGTTAGTTTAGAAAACAAACCTTGTTACCAATGTAGCCCATAACACCAACACCAACAGTGGAAACCCTTAGGTTCTGAATATGCCTGCGCAAGCTCCTCCGAACCCATACAGTGAGAAAAATTCCAACCATCTGCTTACTTACTATCCTCACATATGGAGACCTTCTTTTGCGATTCATGAGAGATTCAAGGTCGATTTCTGTGAGTAAAGCTATTTCAGGCGGCACCTCACATGTGATTGATTTAAAAGAACTATATTTTTTGAAAGACTTGGATCCGTCGAAAGATTTAACAGATTTGAAGGTACTTGTCCTTTCTAAAACATGCAGAGATAACAAGTCTCGGGGAGGTTCTGGCCAGCTCAAACCAATCCTTTCAGAGTTGCTTAACATTTTAGTTAATCTCCCAATTTTTTGGGCAGCTGGCACTTCAACGTTATCCGTAGAATCTTCTGTTCGGAGGCAATTCAATTTATCAAGATTCTTTGGAGAAGAAAACTGCCTCTGCAAATCCTGTTCTACTGGCATATCTAATTTCTCACTCTCAACGCAGTCTAGTTCGGAACTCTTGAAGTTTTTTTCGCCATTGAATGGACCTGCCTTGCCTTCGTCATAACTGTTAGAGTCTTCATCTAAGGGATAAATTTCCTCACCAATGTCACTATCACTCTCAAGAAATATTTCTGCTTCTATATCCGGGATATCTTCAGATGGCTTAAACTTTGATGGGGAGGGGGGATCACTGAAACATTTTACCTTCCTTGTTGAAGGTCGAACTCGATTTAATGTTTCACGAATGATGTTTTCCCACTTTGCAACGGGACGAATATCTTCTGCTCCAAATATATTCCCAGCATTTAGTGGTACAATTTCCTGTATGCTGCAGACATGAAATAAATATCATAATTCTGGACAGGACATAGAAAAAACCCGAAAGAGACTAACAAAACATAGGAGATGTGTCATACTTTCAAATAAACAGAAAGATAATACAGAATGACATGTAAAAACAATACAAAAAAATTCAAGGAGATATAAGAACTCAAAATAACAACTAATGAGGAATCAGGAAAAAAAATTATGACAAAAATTGGACAGCAGGGCTGCACGTTTTTCTTTTATGTTTCAAATTGATAACTGGCGAGGGTAAGAACTAAGAGCACAACATAGGGAACTGCTTACCCAAGCAAATAAATGTCAGCAGGTTCGTTGATGTTGATCCAATCATCAATGTCTAGGTCGTCAGGTGGAACTTGTCCTCCGACATTCCATGTGCCAACACGAATTCTAAAAAAAAAAGAGGTTTTCATATGTTAAAAAACTTAAAACTGACCAAACAGAATTCCTTGGAATGTTCAGAAACAAAGCAGCCATAGATTGGTGACTAAATTTGACTTTATCAAGATAGAGGGAGTTTTACCTGAGCTCCTTTGTATTTATATACTGTGCCCTAAAAGTTTCAGAAGTCCGTCTTTTTATCTTTGGAGGACTATCTAATGTCAACAAAAATTAAAGCATCATGCAAGGAATTAACAAAAAAGAATGCAATGAAACACTTCACTGGAAAAACACGTCACAAGATTTAAAGTAGCCAATAATCAGATAAATCGTCTGTGAATCAACAAAGATCAGAGCAACCATGCCATTTTAGAGACCACATATATAACTCATTTTAGAATGCATAACATAGACAATAGGTTAAAGATGTAACCATTATCAGGACCGAGGTATGAACAGCTTATGCTTTTCTAATGCAATGGTCCAAGTGCTTCCTAATAACAAAGTGAACAATGCTTTCATTTTTCATTATGAATTCTATAATAAATTCCATTGTGATTTTTGTACAATCACTTAACCATCAAAACAAACCTAGTGGACTAATAATCACTTAACAGCGAACTAATTAAATCAAAAAAATTTGTACGTCGATTTAAGGTAGTCCTGGCTCTTTTTGGTGGCGGAAAATAGAAGGCTCCAAAGCTGTCTCGCCTACCAATTGATTTGAGAATATCTTTTTACATAATAAATATACGCTGATACACAAATCGAATCCATATATGTGAAAGAAAATTCATGGGAAACATACGTTAAGAATCATACAACACAATATGTCCCTCAAGTAGTTATGTTAGAAGCAAAATCGCAAAATTAATTATTAAAAATTCAGGCTCAAAATTGCAACATTTATTCAATGAAATTCAACTATCTGCAACTGCTCTACCATGATTGACCAAACTCTAAGATTTCAGCAATGCTGCAGATACACATTACCAATAAAATCACCCCGAGCAGTCCGCGAATTCCGCTTCCATTCATCATGCGCTGTGAAAAAAGAGAGAAGAAAACCGCCACTTCAGGTTCGAGAGTTGAAGAATTTTTTTTTAAAAAAAAAAAAAAAAACAAAACCCCAAAAGAAACATAACATCCCTGAAAACTGAAGACTTTAAAAACGCATGTTAAGGAAGTAAAAATCACCAAAATTTGAGTTGTTGGGGGCAGTACTAGTTGATGCCATGGGGACGTAACCTTCACCTTCATCATCTTCAGAATCGGGATCCTCGGTGTCGGCGCTGTAATCAGAATCTTTGCCGCTGATGTTGAGCCACTTGCGCATCACCAACTGAACCCAGAGAAGCTGTACGAACCATCAAGCCAGAAAACAGTTGTCAAGGAATTTCTCTGCAGGGCTTCGGAAATGAATAATAAACACAAAAGAAACAACAACGACAAGAAGGAAAGATTAGAGTAGGAGAGGGAGAAAGTACCTCCGATTGCCGATTTGTGCGAGAATCCATTGCTCTGTAGACCTACCAAGTAAGCAATACTAGTTTTCCAATCACACAATAAATGAAGAAGAACAACAGTGAATCGAAGCTGCTTCTCTGGATTTAGAAGTTGATAAACGACCATACAGAAGAACATATAACGGTATGAAAGAATAAAAAAGAACGGCAAAATATATATTTAAGTCCCTCAACCATACTTTGATTTCATTTTCGTCCTTAATTTTTATTTTATCCTAATTCCATCCCTCAACTATGGAAAGATACTCCGTTTATCCCTTAGTAAATTTCGACATTGAAAAATCCTATGAGGCATATTATCAAGACAATCAAATCGAAGTCATTATAGACAGTGGTTCATTCAGACTGTCCAATGAAGGTAGATATGACAACGGATTGGATACCTTCTAATTAACTAATAATCAAAACCATTATTATTTAATATACTATGTATAAAAATCGTTTTAAAAAATCATTTAGATTTTTAATATCGAAACCGTTTATAACCGTTTAAAGTCAGATATTCATTTACCGTTTAACTTTTTCAATTTCTTTTATAATCGTTTCAAAACACACCTGAAACTCGAATCATGCATTAAAAATATATTAAAATTACAATCTATAATATTTATTTTGATAAGTCTAAGATATTCTTATTAATAATAAAATCTATTAAATAATACAAATATATAGAAATAAAAAGAAGTTCAATGTCCAAACGAACTATATGATTACACCATATTACTTCTTAGACATCAACAATCCAACAAAAGTAGTTATACAAAAATTGATAACCCATCAATATTTTTATCTCTTATTCAAAGTCCAAACTCCAAGAATTCCAAGAAATATAAGAGAGTAGGAAAATGCCACAATTGAAATTCGTGTGACATTTGTAATGTTATTATGAAACCCAAATTTCATACTCAATATATATTTATAACTATGAAAGTCTATCACAAAAAGTAAACAATTGGACTAATGGTTAAATGATTTACTTATTTATACATGTGTAAGGTTCAAAACATTTATCTAACATATTTACTAATATTTTTAAGAATTTACTTGTAATTGAGGGTAGCGTAGGGTCAGTCGGTTACGGTTTTGGATATAGTTTCGGTCCGATTTTATTTCGGATACCCTAACCATTTATTAATTGATTCGAGTACCTTGAACCCGACATCAAATATCAAAATCGACCCGAAATCATGACAGATTTTTAAAATAAAAATAAAAACCGTTTCCAAACTCTATAAGAGCGGTTTTTGGATTTTAAACGTATTGGGTACCCTATGAATTATGCCAGGATCAGGTTTTTTTGTCATCTCTAAATGTAGGTGGTGGGGGCTCAAGCTCGCTAATTTTTGAATTTAAAAAAAAAATTAAATTGTAAGTGTGTACCAAAAAATAAGTATAATGTATGTATTACCGAAAATACTTATATTTTTTTAATAATTATATAATATTTATGGTTGATATAGAAATTATAATTATTGGTTGATACACGCTCATGCCAAGTAGGATTTTTCCAGCCACGCTCCCATTTGAAGGATGAAACTGTACTTTTTCATGGTTAAGAGCGGAAATTGAGAGAGTAAAACTTAAAAGATGAAAGTGAAATTAGCATATAATTGAAGGACCAAATGTTATATTTTGGAAAGAGAAAAATAATAATGAAGCATTAACTACTCCACGGTGTGCAGAGGTTCGAGAACATCTCAAACTCTCACACGACAGCCACATGCTACGGCCAGCACAATGCTAGTAGCATCTTCTATAAAGAGAGTTGCCCTCGAATTCTTTTTCCCTAAGAATAAAATCTCATTAGAACTTTCCATATCCGGTCCATTTTTTAGGCCGAGACTAAACCTGTGCTCGAAAGATAATTCACTAGGGATCGATGTATGGATCTTTAGAAGAGATGAATCGTGGTGATTCAATTTACTTATCCGCATCTTAACAAATAGGGTTATAATTAATCGAGTGCGTCTAAAACGCAAATCAATCCGAACTCGGACATCCAAATATTTGGTTAACACTCACATTATCTTATCTGAAACCCATTTTTTTCCCCTCTGACTATATTGAGTGGCGATTTCTGTAACTGCCTAATACGTCATGTGGCCTACATAGGGCACTAATCTCCACTAGAAGGAAAAAAGAAAAGCTGCAAAACTACTAGGAATAGAGAAGATGTTCACATTGCTTTGAATTAATGAGTCAATCACCGACTACTTTTTCATGAATCACTTTCTAGTTTCTTGTACTAACAAGTACCAACTCCGACAAACTTTCAAAGTTTCATACACTATTTCCTGCCTAACAAAGAATACATATACATATATAGGTGTGTATACATGACCTTGTCTGGACTGACTCTGGTTCTGGTCGGTTGCCACCCCAGCTCAATTATTTATGGAGACTTGGACTATCGTACACTAATTTGAGAAATTATGTATAGAAATATCCTAATCGCCGTCTACTGCATTCTAATATCTAATCACAATTATTATTAATTTGCTTAAAGAAATATGTGTATATTTATATATAGATCATGTACAATAATTCAAAAGCAATACTTTATACTTGCACTTATCTATAAAACAAGAAAATGATGGGCTTTGTGACACACCTATCTTTTCTTGCCTCCTAATTCCCAACCCCCATTACAATTATTTCAAATAATAATAATAATAGGAGGAGTAGAAGGAAGAGGAGACAAAAAAAAAATAATGAGAAATTATTCAATAATTCGGCTGCATATCCCATTTGGCACATTTAATAGTATTTTAATGGCGTGATTTATATCAATATGTGTTTCTCTCATACTTTTTGATTGACATCATTCCTATGTGGATATGATCCAAACCCTTGAATATGTCATGTGAAAATGTACCCAAATCACTGAATAAAATCGAATAAACCAATGTATGATAGGCTTTACCCAGAAGGACGAATATTTCCCAATTTGGCTAAATGTCTAGCATGTTGCTTTATTTTTATTGCTTTAAACAAGATGGGCCAATATGCACATAATGGGCCTTGAAAAAGATGTCTTTTGTTCATTCGAATATATACACTTTTGGTCAAATCTATCATGATTAAAGGCTTAAATATCTCACCACGCACAAAAAGATGTGTAAAAATTACAAACAAAAAGATTCAAATATATACACTCTAGGGTTTCTCTTTTGCCCATTCCCCCCCCCCCCCCCCCCCCCCTCTCTCTCTCTCTAAATACTTGTCTTCCTTGATTATTTTTCCAAAACTTCTCCAATTAATTCGACTGCAGATGATGACTTAGCAATAAGCTTTCAACCTATACATACACACACATACACTTCCTCATATGCTCTTTATTACCATTATTCCTAAATGTATGCACTTATAATAATATCACTAAAATTTCTTGAAATAACACATTAATCAAGACATCAACCACTACTAGCCTTTCTTAATTACACTAGTAACTCAGATCATTAGTGTACTTCAAATCACAAAATAATAAATAAAAAAGACTATAAAAACGACATAGATATAAAAAAAATTCAATAACGATCAAATTAAGTAAGGATTAATAGATGTTATTTGTGTAAGCAAATCTTGTCGATATGGAACATATAGGCGTACAGCGTACCTCTTGTCGCTGAGATTAGAACTTGCTTTAGCTTTCTCTCTCTGCGTTTCTTTTCCAGCAAAACTCTCTCTTCTGGAGGAAGAAAAAAAGTATTTCACTACTAGGCGTTTTGTTTCAGACTTTCAGTACTATAGAGAGAGAGAGAGAGAGAGAGAGAGAGAGAGAGAGGCCATAATAACAACTTTTGATTGCTCTTGTCGATCTTTATATTGATAAATGTAGAAGAAGGAAGAAAATAAAAAATGCAACAAGAATGTGACACGTAGCCAGTCCAGCAATATTTATTGTATTTATCATTATTGCAATTCCCATGTTTGTTACACAAAAAGACAAACATAGAGATAATAACACATCACCTAAAGTTTCTCAAGGGATTGCAGTCCATACATGATTACTCCGCATTTAAAATTCTTTCTTTCTTTTTTATAACCTTAACATAGAAGCTAGGTTATATCTATAGTAACAATATATATTCTGAGAATCACGAACAATTCGAATGACATTTATGTGTCTGATATCTCATATATAAGTTTCGAGTTCGAGCCTCCTCATTCCGTTCCCGTGTTCTCAAAAGACAATGAGATATTTCACCCTTAATCTTATATAATGTGATTAATTTAATGTTCATATTAAAAAATAAGAAGATAAAAATAACAATAAAACTAATCTAAGGAATTAATGATATGAGTTTTAAGATAAGTTTTTTATTATTATAACTTATCCTAATTAATATGATGATTAGGTTGAGGTTGATTGATGATTCTCACCAAGAAAAATAACGTTGTTTCGAAGAAAACAAAGGATATGGTTTTAATTAATAAAAAAGCTAATGTTAGATTCACATCGACTCCTGTTAAGGCTGCCCAATTTTAAATTGGAGACATTGGATTAACATAACCAAAATTATAATATGCATCTCCGTATTCACATGCCAACAATATTACTAAAATTATATAGCTCGTGCAAATACGGCTCTCTCCGAGCGAGTCTCCGTCTTCCTCGTTAATTATGTTATTGCAATTCTAACCATCTATAGCTAATTCTTCTGTTTTTTCCTTCCTTCTAATTAATTTTTTGGAGGAAACTTCAAGAACAAATAACGATATCTTCGGTATACTTATTTTTCATATATTTTTTGTTTTTTATTTTTGGAAAACAAACGGAAAAAAAATCTGGAAAAAAAGTTTGTTTGTCATTTTGAAAACACATGAAATAAAAAAAATCAATCGAAAACAAAAAATGACGCTTTTTTATGAAATAGAAAAAAAATCACAAAAAACAAAGTCCAAAACTGTTTTTTGTTTTTTAAAATAAAAAATTGGATGAAAATTTATTTGGGTGTTACAGTTTTTGAAAACAGTTTTTCAGAATTGTGTTTTCGAAAACAGAAAATAAAAAATAACTATTATTGAAACTCTCAATTTACACTATGCGAGGAGTTTGTATAGGCATAGACTGTCACTTAAGCTCAACACTTCGATTCCTTCCCATCGAGACCTTAGGTCCTTAGTTTCCATTTACTATTTGAGACCTAATCAATGCAAGATTATCATTCTATAATAGTAAATTTGTCAATGATATATGATTATTACAGAACCATGTCATATGTGGTGATAATTAATTTAAGTACATTATAATTAACAATCAGTAGAATGCTATAAATTGTGTTGGTTCGTATGTCATGCTAGAATTATTATACATAATTAGAGCAGTACCCGCGCCATGCGTAA
The DNA here is from genome assembly GCA_963580455.1 of Euonymus europaeus. Taxonomy (NCBI): domain Eukaryota; kingdom Viridiplantae; phylum Streptophyta; class Magnoliopsida; order Celastrales; family Celastraceae; genus Euonymus; species Euonymus europaeus. The sequence continues at coordinate 6,974,912 of OY756961.1, read as the reverse complement.
TTTTTTTTAGTTATTTAAATTTGTTAGGTCATTGATCTCACATTAAATTGTTATAGTAATTTTAATAAAATATATAAGATTATGCATATTTTCGCTATCACATATTATCTCTTTTTGATTATTAAATTTTATTTTCTCTCTCATGCGAAGGTATTCATGAGACCTCCATTATATATATAATGGCCTTTGCTGTCCCATTTTCTTGCCTGTGAATTTATCGAAGTTCATACATACTGGACCACCATATTTTTCAATAATAACACTTGAAAGTCTTTCACATAATATTAATTATTGTTGAGTAAATGTCACTTCTTGTCATTAATAAATAACCATTATTACAATTTAATCACTCAAAAATCAAACGAAATAAAATAATCATTAATTTTACTGAATCATTTCACGGTCAATTTTTGTAGAATTTTGATCAATCAACATGCACCTACATAAAAATATCAAAGAAACCAATTTTTTTTACTTACATAGAAATTTAAAATTTTATTTTTAAAACAACACATTGAACGATAGAACATGACAAATGGAAAGGCTGACCAACTCTGACTTTGAGATCATATCTATAAATGTATGATATGTTATAAAAGTAACCCTTGCAAGTGCATCTACAAGCTCGATGAGGTGGGCAAGTATTCAAGGTCTCCATCTCATAGGGAACGCTAGCGCAAAATTCAACTCAATAGCTTTTCTTAATTTTACTTGGAGAGCATTTGGTGAAAATGAATTGGATTTGATTTGATTTAATTTAATTAATCTTGACACACTACAAGAAAAGCGCCGATTACCGACGGAAATTACCGACGGAAATTTCGGTTGGTAATTTTCGACGGATTTCCGACCAATTACCGATGAAAGTGCACTTTGGAATTTTGCGGACGGTTTACCGACCGATTTCCGACGAATATATTACCGACGGAGTTATTTCGTCGGGATTTTTTGGCGCGAGTTATGGCGCGAAATTCACCGACGGAATACCGACGATAATTCGGTCGGTAATTACCGACGAAATATTTGTTGTCGGTAATATTTTCATTTTTGATTTTTGATTTTTTGAATTTTTTAAATGTTTGAAAATAATGATTTGTACCGACGGAATTGTTCCGTCGGTAATACATATTTTAAATTATTTTAAGTTTGCACATAATATTTGCCGTAAGTTTTTATTATTTTAATATTGCCGACGGAAAGTTTCGGTCGGCAAATCATCTGTGAACTTTAAAACAAAAAACCCTAATTTTTTTATGTTCTTTCTTCCTCCTGCAGATGGCCTCCCGTTCCTTGTAGCGCAACTGACCGGCTGATCGAGAAATACATTCTCTGGTGGCGCTTCGTATGTCCAAGCAAGTGGAATAAACAGGTATTACCGAATACCTTTTAATTTTTGAAGCTTGTTGGTTTGATTTGGGTCCATTTCTGTACCCAAATTCCTGCTGGTTTTGGTGCTTGTGCATGTCTCTGTACTCGAATTCCTGCTGGTTTTGGTTCTGGTTTTGGTGCTTGCCGGTGTTCTGTGATGCTCCCGAAGTGAGCTTGGCTTTTATTTCTCGAATGGTTTTTGGTTCTCTTGGGAGTGTCTTGGGGGCTGCTGATTATGTGATGTTTTTTCTCCTGATCTGGAATTTGGTTGTCTTAGACTGGGTCTGTTGTTCTCAGGTCTTGTGTGCTCAAAAGTTTGCTTGCGTCGTGAGTGTTGTACATTTAGCAACGGAGAATATGTGAAATCTGGATTAGCAGAGTTAGAGCTATGGTGCTGCCAAGCTAAAGAGGAGGTAATTCTGTTGCCAAGACTTGTGATGGGTTACCTTTATGTACTAATTTGATACGTAATTTTTCCCTGATTATTTATGCTTCCCTACATAAATCTTTAGCTGTGTACTTTCTTCTCATACCTTTGGGCACCTTGAATTGCAGTATGCAGGCTCATCTTGGGATGAACTTAAGCACATAAGACAGGCTGTTGGATTCTTGGTATGTCCATCCGGTTTAATGTTGAGTACCCCTCTTAAAACTCTCATTGTAATCGTCCTTTTTTTTCTTCTAGTGGAATTCATTTTGTTACTTTCTGAAGTAATTCAAAATTTTCTTGCATCACTTTTTAACATTTTGTGACTTAAAAAAATTATTGTGATGTCGAGCTTACTTTATCTTTTCCTAATGCGGTCTTTTGCTGGCAATTGATTAATTTTGCAAAATGAAGGAACATGATCAATTTTTTGTTTCTGTTTGTTAAGTTACTAACCAATACTATATGTAGTTCAATCAAGTGACATTATATTCTTGAGTGATATAATATTCTGAATTCTTTTTGGACAATAATAAATCAAAAACTTGATATTGGACAGACCTTACAAGTAGACAAGAATCTTCACAAGTTTGTTGTTTGTCTTATTCTTATTAATTCTCGTCTAATTTCAACCAGATTGTAAGTCAAGTAGTCCTGAAATGATTTGATTAATATTGAAAGGATCGGACAAGCATTTTAATTATTTACTTGGAATTTATCAAACAAAGTCTGGAATGTGTTTTGGAAAGTAAGACCATGATTTTGTAAATTGCTTTAATTATCTTGGATTAGTCTTGCACTTTTTTTATTGGTCTTATAAAGAGTGATGGTCAGTCCATTGAATCCAACTAGAATAAATTTTTTTAAACCATTACATGAAGCTGCTTCAAAAAAATTAGTATGGAATGTTAAAAATGATATCTATTGGTTACTGGGCCTACAAGGAAAGCAGACTGGTCTTCTTATCCATTACAGCTGCATTTTTATGTCTCATGATATGCTATCTGCATGAGTACTAGCATGGGTAGAGGTTGCAATCAAAGCTGTTTTTTTGCAGCTTATCCATTTACTTGCATGTGCGTAGTAGCTAAGCTTGTTCCTATCACTCTAGCTTCTTATGATAATTAAATTATTAATTACTTTGTCATAGTTTTCTTTATCAGTTCAGTCTCTGTCTCTCAGTCACCACTTTTCTTGCTTGATGATCTTTGAATTTTTGGGTCTACTGTAGGAACATAGTTGGTATTCTGTTGATTGCTGGAGTGCTCTTGCCTGATTGGAATTTCTTCAGTCGAGATTTCTCTCTCTTGCCTCTCCAATCAATTCAGAAGAGAAGGCAGCAGCTGAAGTGCAAAGGTCTGGACCCCCTAAGGTTTGTATTCATTTATTGTAGATTGTTGTTGGATTTTCCAGTGGGTTCTTATGAGTGAATCTGGCACAAAAAGGAAAGTCAAGAAATTTTAAAAATAAAATCTGAAAATTCATATAAGTTTACATAATTATAAAACAATATATAGCTTTGCTCTCTATATAAGTGGTAGTTGTTTGTATGAAGCTGAGCAATTTAAGGATTAGCAGTAATTTTTAGCTGCTAGTACTTGTACAACAGTGACTATTTTGAGTTTCTAAGTCATTTGGTGCTTTGCAAATGATTAAGATTGGTCTAAAGTCTAAAAAAGTTCGTTTTTTAATCACTGCCATTTTGTTGAATTGTTTCAGAGACTGAGTGCAGATCAGATTGGAAATTAATGTCACTTAATTGTATTCTTTATAAAATTATTTGAGTGATTTTTGATGCTTTATTGGTAGGCTTGAAGCTTGAACTTTGGTAAAATAAATTGATTTACTATAGAAAGAAAGCTAGTTAGATCTTCAACTAAAAGAAAAGAGCCACACCTATGAATGCATGCATACTTTGAACTACAAATCTATGTGATATTTTATGAATGTGTGTCCTTTGATACTTACCAAATACTTTTCATTGTTGAAGAAGAGGTCATTAAATAAGTCTATATATGATTTTAGGTAACATTGTGGCTGAACTCAAATGGAAAGAATAGATAGGTCGTGGATGTATGCTAGGTCATTCGATGGACTGCTTAACAGGGCATTTGCAGAGGGGGTGGAGCAGTTTATTGCCTATGCTTGTTCCCAACCAAGGTTCATGGACGGAAGTAAGATAAGATGTCCGTGTGTACGGTGTCATAATCGTAGATACTTGGAGCCAGAGGAAGTGCACCTCCATCTATTAAAGAAGGGGTTTGTGGAGGATTATTACGTATGGTCCCGACATGGAGAACCATACATCGGAGCATCAAGCAGATCCATGGAGAACAATGAAACAAGCTCATATGCAATGGAAAATGTTGAAACCTACATTCCTAATCCGTACCATACAATGGTGATGGACGCAGCTGGTCCAAGCTTTGACCCATCGAATTTGGAGGAATTTCCGAACCCAAATGCTCAAAAATTGTATGACATGCTTCAGGCATCAGAGGTACCATTATGGCCAGGGTGTGAAACAATGTCTCAATTATCGGCTATGGCGCGGTTGTTGAACATTAAGTCTGAACACCATTTGTCTGAAAATTGCTACGACTCGATCACTGGGTTATTTAAAGAGGCTTTACCAGAGGACAACACACTTATGGATAGCTTCTATAGCACCAAGAAGTTTGTTGAAGAGTTAGGGCTTCCAGTGGAGAAAATACATTGCTGCCTAAATGGGTGCATGATATATTGGGGAGAGGACAGCGAATTGAGAAGTTGCAAATTCTGTCAGTACCCTCGTTATAAGAGCAGAAGAAGGGGAGATTCTATGCAAAGGAAGGAGGTGGCAAACCAAAAAATGTACTATTTTCCTTTAGCACCCAGGCTCCAGAGACTGTATGCTTCTGCCGCCACCGCTGAACACATGAGATGGCATGCCGAGCATTATCAAGGTGATGGCGTGATGCGTCACCCTTCAGATTCTGAGGCTTGGAAACATTTCAATCAAGAATTTCCATTGTTTGCAAGTGAGACTCGGAATGTGAGGCTCGGGTTGTGCACAGATGGATTTCAACCTTTCGGTCAGTCAGGTCAACAGTATTCATCATGGCCTGTGATACTCACTCCATACAATTTACCTCCTTGGATGTGTATGAAGGAGGAATATATGTTTCTGACAGTGATTGTACCTGGACCAAAGAATCCGAAACAGAAGATAGATGTTTTTCTTCAGCCTCTGGTCCATGAATTGTGTATGTTATTTGATCATGGTGTTAATACCTGGGATGTAGATTTGAAGCAAAATTTCCAGCTTCGAGCAGCTCTAATGTGGACTATCAGTGACTTTCCAGCATACTCCATGTTGTCTGGTTGGTCAACTGCCGGAAAGTTAGCATGTCCTTATTGCATGGAAGATTCAGGAGCATTTACTCTTCGTAGAGGGGGTAAGACATCGTGGTTTGATAACCATCGGAAATTCTTGCCTATCGACCACCCTTTTAGGAGGAACAAGAATTGGTTTAGGAAGAACACTGTTGTCACCGAAATGTCTCCACCTGTCTTGTCCGGCGAACTGATATATCAGCGTATCACTGCATTTGGCTTAGAAAAAGTAACTGATGAGGGCGGGGAGCAGCGCAATCAGCATATGTGTAGGATTATAGGTTGTGGGTGGAAGAAACGAAGTATATTTTGGGATTTACCTTATTGGAGATCAAACTTAATTCGGCATAACCTTGACGTGATGCACATTGAGAAGAATGTATTTGAAAATGTCTTCAATACTGTGATGAATATTGAAGGCAAAACAAAAGATAATGCCAAGGCACGTGATGACATGAAAATCATTTGTCGTCGTAAGGAGTTAGAATTCAATTCCACGACTGGGAAATATCCGAAGGCTTGTTTCTCTTTGGATAAGACTAGCAAGATGGCAGTTTGTGAATGGGTAAAAAATCTGAAGTTTCCGGATGGGTATGCTTCCAATATGGGCCGGTGTGTAGACATGAAAAAGTATAAGATGTTTGGGATGAAAAGTCATGATTGTCATGTGTTCATGCAACGGTTGATTCCTATAGCATTCCGTGAGTTGCTACCGACCAATGTTTGGCAGGCACTGACAGAGTTGAGCTTGTTTTTTAAGGAGTTGACATGTTCATCGTTGAGAGTGGAAGATATGAGCAGATTGGAGATGCAAATTCCGATTATTTTATGCAAGTTGGAGCGAATATTTCCTCCAGCTTTTTTTGACTCGATGGAGCATCTGCCGGTTCACTTGCCTTATGAGGCAAGAGTTGCAGGCCCAGTGCAATATCGATGGATGTATCCATTTGAGAGGTACCTTGGACACTTGAAGAAGAACATAAAAAACAAAGCTAGGGTTGAAGGATCGATATGCAATGCGTACATAGTTGAAGAAGCCTCTAAATTTTGTTCATTCTACTTTGAGCCACATGTGGACACACGACACAGAAAAGTGCCTCGAAATGATGATGGTGGTGATATGGATACGATGGAAGGGAATTTATCTATATTCACCCATCCCGGTCGAGCTTATGGAAGAGCGAGGATTAGGCTCCTCGAAGAACGAGAAATGTTGGCGGCTCAAACGTACATACTTCTAAATTGTCAAGAAATTCAACCATATGTCAAGTAAGCAAGTGTATTTTAATTAGAACTCTATTAAATCTTTCCTTGGAGGTTAAACTAACTTTTTTTACTTTTTGAAAAATGAAGCATTTTTGTCGAGTATGTACGGGGATCGGGAGTTGTGGATGAGGCTGCGGTTGATGAGGCATTGGAGACTCAATTTGCATTTTGGTTCCGGGAATATGTAAGTCTTAGTCCACGAATTTACTTTCCATTATCGATGAGGCGATGTTAATATTTTTTTTTCCATTACTGTGTAGGCACTAAATTCTATGAATGACATTTCCAACCAATTCATCAAGGATCTCGCTATGTGGCCTTTAAGAAACACGAAGTCTGTTCCGGTTTATTTTGTGAATGGCTTCAAATTTCACACGACTCTTCATGGCTCACAAAAAGCGACAGTCAATAGTGGGGTTTGTATTAAGGGTTCAAACTATACAGAGACGTCGAGTGACTACTATGGTATGCTCAATGAAATATTGATTTTGGAGTACCCTAGGCTACCTATCAAAAGAACGATCTTGTTCAAGTGTGAATGGTTCGATCCGACGCCCAATGTTGGAACAAAGGTTCATCATCAATGTAATCTTGTGGAGGTAAATCAGAGACGACGTTTCAATAAATATGAACCGTTCGTTCTAGCCTCGCAGGCCCAACAAGTTTATTTTGTACCATATCCGACCTTAAGGCGAGATAAAGGTGACTGGTTGGCAGTTTGTAAAATAAAGGCTAGGCCGATTGTGGATATGCCGGAATCAACAGAGAATTCTAAAAATGTGGCATCACAAGCATTTCAAGAGGAGGAGGCAGAGATGCGCCCGTCATGTGTTAGTGAGGATGTGCACCCGGGTCCTCTAAATGATCCAAACGGTTCTATGATAGACCTGGATGAGGATGAGGATGACGATGAGGAGGACGCTGAACTTGATTCAGGCTCGGCTGAAGAAGACGATGATGATGATACTGAATTTCCTGATTATATCTTTGACAATACTTAGTAATATTTATTAGGTACTTAATTTTAATATTATTTTCCTGTAGTGATCCTCAAATAGGGTTTGAATATACTATGAGCATACGTTTATCTTTTTTTTTATAGATGACGAGAGGTGTAGGACGACATTCTATACGCCGAGGAGGGACGGGCAGATTGTCATCATCTCGTGGTGGTAGAGGCGATGGTCGATCCCCGACTCCATCATCACCTCCTACCCCGACGTCGATGGTTCAGCCGATCGATAGTTCTTCAACCCCTGTTGATGGTATTGCTGAGAGTCCACATATCGGGAGTACATCATCGGCTGCAGACATCCCTCATATTACTGCACGTGGTGGCCAGTAAGTATTTGTAATTTAATATTCATTCAAACATTTACATATATTCTTCATTTATTGACCATATGATCATTTTTTCGTAGGTTGCTTCCTTCTGGGATCTGTTCACGTAGGATTCGGAGGATATTCGAGGAGAGACTTGACCTGGATGGGTCGACATGGGGGGCAGTCACTGATGACACAAAGAAGTTCTACTTTGATGAGTTTCGGGTAAGAGTATTTTTGTATTACTTATTTCTTCGACAAATTTCATATCTTGATTTAAGTAACTCTTTTTAATTTTTTATATGTTAGAAATATTTTGCATGGGAAGAGGCGATGGAGGAGTTGGTGCACATTGCTTGGGAGCATAAAGCAGCAGAGAGGTATTCAGATATGCTCTATGACATGAGGAAACAGGGAAAAAGAGCGAAGTTTGTTCCGGAGGAGACATGGAGGAAATGGGATACTGATTGGGCCAATGAGCGTTTCAAGCAGCGAGCTAGGCAGAACGCTGCTAACCGATCCCATGCCGCCACTCACACTGGAGGGTCGGTCACGTTTTCAGAGCATGCAGAGAGAATGGTATGAAATTATGCATTTACTTCATACTTGCATTTAGAATGATATTATTAATTTCTTACTAACGTATTTCGTGTTTTTTTGTAGCGATCTGAAATGGGACGAGACCCTACCCCAATAGAGTTGTTCCGACATGCACATAGTAGGGGTCACGACCGCCAGACTTTCGTCGACGAGAAGGCTCGACAAATCAATGTAAGTTTAGGATTTTTAAATTCTGTAGTGCGTAATGTGGATGATGGGGCCACTATTTAAGTGAACCAATTGGATTAGGTGCCTGAGGCACATAAATGGACTTATATGTGATGTATCTGTAGCTGGGTGCTGAGCACCATTATGTTGGGCTTGTTTGCAGGTGAGTTTTATCCGATTTATGGGGAAACTCTGTCCGTTTTTCCGTAGATCAAAGAGATTTTTCTTGATATAGTTGTATATGTATGAATTTGTTAGTTATATCGACATTTTCTTTGATAGTTATAAAGATTTCTTGATTGCTCGTAGGAGACATATGAGACTATGCGGCAGTCGCAGTCGCAGCCCGAGCTAGGGTCCTCTTCAGCTCCACCTGTTGACGAGGTGGCTCTTTATTACGAGGCAGTCGGCGGGGCCAAGAAGAACTTGGTCTATGGTATGGGGTCGCAGGCCTCTGCATTCTATCCATCGACTAGCGCCTCTTCCTACTCTCAGACTGCGACATCAGACTTGCACTATCAGAAGTTGCTTGATGAGCAGATAGGACAACTACGAGTGGAGATGGAACAACAGATGCAGCAGATGCGGAGGCAGCAGGCCCAGGAGCAGGAGCAGACCCAGATGCAGATGAGAGCTCAGCTAGAGTCGCAGATGAGAGCAGAGATGAGAGCGGAGATGAGATCGGAGATGCTGGCGCAGATGAGAGCAGAGATGCAGGCGCAAATTAGGGCAATACTAGGTCAGACCGGACAGGATCTCCCTCCATTGCCACCAGAGGATCCTTCAGGCGATTTGTAGATTATTTTTACGAAACAATTGTGTTTGTATACTGTATTTTATAATAATTTCGATAAATTTGAATATTTAGACTTATTGAGGATTTTGAGATAATATTCTGTTATTTATGCAATTTACAGGGTTTTCTAAAAAAATTAAAATAAATTTTCAATATAGTTTTTGGAATTACCGACGGATTACCGACGGAATAATATTTAATTTAAATATTCATCTTAATTAATCGCCGACGGATTACCGACGGAATAATATTTAATTTAAATATTCATCTTAATTAATCGCCGACGGATTACCGACGGAATAATATTTAATTTTAATTTTCAACTTTATTATTTACCGACGGATTACCGACCGCAATATTTAATTTTAATTTTCTTTTTAATTATTTACCGACAGATTACCGACGGAAAAATATTTTTCTAATTTTGTTTGATTAATTGCCGACGGCTTTCCGACGGAATACCGACGGAAAAAGTTTTTTATATTTTTGATTTAATTAATTAATGACGCAGACGAGGCTATTACCGACGAAATTGCCGTCGGTAATTACCGACAAATTAGATTCATCGGCAAATCGGTCGGTAATTTACTGACGAACATCAGTTTCGTCGGTAATATGGTTACCGACCAGCTTTTCACCGACATATAAAAATTGGTCGGTAATCCGTCGGTAAAATAATTACCGACGAAATATTCTTATTTACCGACGGAATATTCCGTCGGTAATTGGCGGTTTTCTTGTAGTGACATAGTATCGAATTGCAGAGGTCTTGCTTCGAACATTAACTTTGAGTCTTTTTGTTGTTGCCCAAAGTGAGGGCATTAGGTAGGTAAGAGTAACTCTAGTGCCGGGTCTCGTTTATTGTACACGTGTTGTTTTTTAAATTATCTAGATCAGACGTGAGAGAGAGGTTAAAATATATATAAATGATGTGAAACGTCCCAACTCAACAAGTTAACTAATTAAGTTGAGTGACAAAATAACTGATCTTGACAAAAGAAAAACAGTAAAATAAATGGTAATCAATAAAATGTAAATTTTAGGATATAGACTTCACCCCTAATCGACTAACCATGACTTAATATTTATCTGTGGATCATAATATTTATATTTGTCCAATTATATTTTGGCTATCAATCTCATTAATTTCTCAATCACAAATATAAAATTATAAAATCCAAAAAAAAATTCAAAATTCAAAAGTAACTTAACTAGGGTTTCATCAAACCCTAGAGTATGGCTTAGTTAGCCATAGAAATTTGGGAACGAACGAGCCCACCGGTGTAGAAACAGTGAAATCCCAACATCTCAATCATGCACTCTCCCTCTTCCTCTCCCTTTCTCTTCTTTTCTCTCCTCCTCTCTCTCTCTCTCTCTCTCTCTCTCTCTCTCTCTCTCTCCCCCCGTGTCCCTCTCATGCTTTGCTCTCCTATCGGTGTAAATCCTTTTAATTATTTTATAAGGGGAAAAGTGGATAGTGGGATGTAAGATTATCTGCAATGGTGGACCTCGGTGTTTGAAATGAATAGCAAGTTGAATTGTTTGAAAGTGGACTTGAATAGTACATACGTGGAAGGTTAGATGTAATGAACGAAATTATGCATGCATGAGCATGAGCATGAGCATGTGCAGGGGAAGAATCTGAGTCAGATTTTAGAATCTGCCCAGAATTTTTTTTGGGTTATTGAATTTTTTGGGCTTAAATTTAATTAGAATTTTTGGACTTTTTTATTTAAATTTCAATTTTTTGAACTTAACTAGTTAAATTTTGGATTTTAAAAAAAATAAAAATAAAATTGGAAGGGGCCATTTGGCTTTGAAATTTTGAAATTTTATATATAATTAATTTACAAATAACGAAGGGATAATTACTCAAAAGGATAATTTGACACAAACTTAACCCAATAAGGATACAAGCCAAAATTAATTATTAATAAAGACATGAGCTAAAGAGTTATTTTTGTATATCATTATAATTTTCATGAAATTACATAACACAATGATCGAAGATCCACGTGGTCTCTCATAAAAAATTCATCCAATTAATGAGAATGATGACATCATCAATTTTATATTTTATATTTTAATTTCCTAAATGATATTTAAAAATAATTTATCTCACAAAATACATAACGCAATTTCGTAAAAAATTATAATCTAAATAAGTGTGAAAATATCTTTTAAAAAAATCCACTGCTGATATATTTTGAACAAAAAAAAAGTTAGTGCAAATAAATTTAGCATAAACAAAATTACCTCAGTTAAATTTAGTGTATATATGAATTTAAAACGCCATTTTCAAACCATCATATATGCTACTTTTCAGATGTTTTATCAAACAGAACCATATTAATCATAACAACATCACAACAAATAACTTAAGTAAATAAATTTAGTGCATGATAATACCATGTGATTCACAAGTCCGATGTGCAAACTTAAAGTCTCAATTTCCAAAAGTATATTAGAAACAATTCTTCAGCTCTTATAGTCGTCTTTCGAATCTCATAAAAATTGTATTAGTTAGAGTTCAAACCGGTGAGTTATTATTATCCGATCACACTGACAACAGAAATTAGAAACACATCTATCTTGTGAAATAGATATTTCTTCGCATAAATTCACCCCAAACTATAAATTCTAAACCCCAAAACTCCAAATCGTAAATTCTAAATTATAGACCCTAAAACCCTTAACCCTAAATCTTAAGCTCTAAGACCCTAAATCCTAAAATCATAAACCCTAAAACCTTAAATTCTAAATTCTGAAATCCTAAACTCTAAAACCCTAAATTCTAATTCCGAAACCATAAAACCTTGAACCTCTAAACTCTTACAGCATATATGTATGTTTTGTTATCATTAAGATGGTAGAAAGCTCACACTATTCAATTATGAGTATATTAATTTGACTATCAACAGTTTCATCTATGTACAAAACAAATTTTCTGAGAACTATTTGGAAGATTAAGAGGCAATTATTGACAGCAACAAACATCATATAAGTAAATCAACACAATATTAAAAATAGAAGGAAAAAAGAGAGCATAAACATCATATAAGTAAATCAACAAAATATTAAAAATAGAAGGAAAAAAGAGAGAATAATTTTTTAAAAAAATTGATAAGAAAAAGAAGTGATCTAAAAAAAAAGAGAAGCAAATAAGAAAAGAAAATGATCTCATAGAAAAGAAAGGAAAAAGAGAGAGAGAGAGAGAGAGAGAGAGAGAGAGAGAGAAGAAAGCGATCTAAAAAAATGATAGAGAGAGAAAAAAAAAGTGATTTAAAAAAAACAGAGAGAGGGAAGAAAGTCAAATTAAAGAAAATAGAAAAAAGTGATCTAAAACTTAATAAAAAAGTGAGTAAAAATATAGTTTAAACAAGTGAAATAAAAGCTAAGGATAGTTTAGTCAATAAAAAAATTAAATTTATGGTCTTCATTGAAATATATTTTAATTTCTAATGAAGCTTGTAGAAACAATCATTGTTGTCCTGAATAGAAAACAATCATTATGGTTGCCTGTGATAATCTTGCAACGGTGACCCGGCGATGGGGACGAATCTACTTGGTGGATGGTGTGAACATGAAAATGGGGCCACCTTTGATGTATTTTATATCAATAGACTTGTACTTGTTGTACGGATTGAACAGAAAATGTGTGGTGTTGCGGATGAATTCGTGGGCTAATCTCGTTATATTTGGATTAGGATCCAGATAAATGGATTTGACTAATGTTCGTTAAAAAGAAAATTATAATTTTAATTATTTAATATTATTTTCGTCTTTGCTTTATTTTTGGCATATGTTGTGATTTTACGATTTTGTTTCCTAATAAGTTAAATTAGAGATTCGAGGTAGTCTTATTTAAATTTCTAACTCTTTGAGAATATTTTTCAGTTGAAGTTTTTGGTTTAATAAAGTTAGAGACGGCAAATCATGTTTACATTTCTTTGGGTATTCTTCGAATCAACAAGTTTTTTAAAGACTTAATTACGATATTCGTTTGTCGAATCAACAATTTTAAGAAACTTTATATCTGATATTTGTGCGTCGAATCAATATGTTCAAATAAATGTTTTTTTTCTCATTATGTCCCTTGCATTAAGTTGCAATCGGGCATGAAAATATAGAAATAAATATAAAGTGATTAAAAATGATATTTGCAATTTAATTATGTAATAATCATTTTAAGCTTATAAATTTGTGACAAATGCCCATGATAAATAGTGTCAAGTTGATTTTGAAATATATTCGTGACCCTTTTCTATATGCTTGATGTTCTATGGATTTTATTATAATAATTTTTTTAAAGAATAAAGATAAACAATAATTGAAAGTTGATTTACAAATGTTCTCGACGGCAAAAGAATCATCATCCGTTGATCTCCAATTTCTTGATTATGGTATATATGATTACTGGAGTAAGTGTCATTAGTGACCATTTTTATACACATACAACTTTTCAATAACTAATTTGTAACAATTTAGATATAATCTCAAAGGCAAAGTTGGTTGGTCTTTCATTTGTGATGATCCTATTGTGTTATGTGTTTTTTTAAAGTCAATTATTATTATTATTATTATTTATTATTTTTAACTTTTTGATGCCAGATCAGCACCTTAACTGATCGAAACTCTACAAAAATTGGCCGTGAACGGCTCAGGAAAATCAATAAACTTTTTGGTAACATTTGGTCTTTAACACTGTTTGGTTAGTGAGTAAAATGAAGCAGAAGAAAATTTTTAGTGTAAAATAAAGGGATTTCAAAAATTGAGGGTGTTAGGTTAGAAAGAGAGAAAATCGAAGGGAATGTTTTTGAGATAAAATAGGCTGGGTTCCACATGAATTTTTTACCTCCAAAACTGGAGGGAAAAGCTGGGAAATAAGGGTGACTGGTGGGTCACACTAGTGAAATTACAAGTATGACCCTAGTGAAATTACAAGTATATGGGTCCCATACTATAACAAATATATAATAATAATAATAATAATACATATATAAATCTATATCAAATGTAACATGATAAATTTATATGAACATTACAAATCATAAAAACATACTTTTTATTTTTATTTTTCCTTCCTCCACTTTTTGATTATCTAAATAAGAAAAAAAAGTAAAATTAATTTCTCATCCCCTTCATTTTTCATTCTTCTCAGATTTTTCTTCCTCTCCCCTCCCCCAATCTAAACCTAGTATAAGAGATTGAGTTGTAACATGAGTTATCTATCAATGATTAAAAATAAAATTTGCACGATATTGTTGATGGCTAATGCTTGAAATTCTCAAAATATGATCTCCACTCAACTCCCAATTAATGTGGAGTATTGAATGTTAAGTGAGTGATACATATATTGTGATAACCAATTGTTAAAACACATGACACCTAGAATCGAGAGTAAAATGTGGGTCGTAATTTGGGCTGAAGTAACATTGCTAATTGTTGATTGTTTAAAAGAATAGATCATGTTTCATAACAAAAATTAAATTTATATAATTTTCCTTTAAAGTACAAAGGATAGATATTATTCAAGTTAATTCGAATATCTGTCACAAATGAAATCAAAAGAAAAGAGTTTACAGGAACACTCAGTGGTGGAACTACGCCTAGCCAAGTGGGTCAGAATTCAATACATGTTTCACATGTAGGCCAATAAAAAAATAATTATTTAATATAATCTGAACCTTAAATAATAGGTCAATAAACTATATGCCTAACTGAATAAGTAAAGTAAGCCATTGCAATCCTAATCATATAGACTCTTTTTTGGTTTTTTCTTAATTAACAAGCATGATCAATAATTTCTTTGTGGGAAACCTCAAGAAGATATTCAAACAAATAATGGTATGTTTAGTATACTTATTTTTCACGCATTTTTTATTTTTGTTTTTATTTTTTGGGGAAAAGAAAATAATCTGGAAAACACATTTGATCGTCATTTTGAAAAAGAAAAAAATAAAAAATCACTCGAAAAAAGATGTTATTCTTGAAATAAAACATAAAAAGAAAAGAAATGAAAACATTGAAAACAAACCAAGCAAATAAGTGTGTTTGGTGAGTGTTTTAAAAACTGGTTTTTATTTTTGAAAATTTTAAAAAAATTGAATAAAAATCCATTTGGGTGTTTGAGTTTTTAAAAATCATTTTAGAAAATTGTGTTTTTGAAAGGAAAAAAAGAAAAAGAAAACATCATTTACATGTTTTGGAGGATTTTTAAGTTGGATCAGTGGCAAACTTAGATAATGCAAGCTTTTTTCACTTTCTCTCTCCTTCTCACTTCTGCGCCCTCGTTCGACGATCATTCACCACGCGGCTGATCCCAAAAGAATAGCAAGATGGAAATCGATAAAATCTGACCAACCTCGCTTCATTTCGTTAATCGTAGATACTGTACGTTTGATAGCGTGCGGCCACCGCAAAAGATCGAAAACGGCCAACGTGACTGAAACCAAATTAATGCAAAGATTATCATCCTATAATAGTAAATTTATTATGATATGTGATTATTAATATAGTACCATGTCATTGTAGTAATATTTAATTTAAGTTTAAGTAGATTATAATTAACAATCATTAATCCAAAGAAAGCTATAAATTGTGTTGACTTCTATGTCATGCTATAATAATAATAATAATAATAATAATAATAATAATAATAATAATGATAATGATAATGATGCGCTTTGCTATCCTCTTTTCTTGGCTGAGAATGCATCGATGACTTCACTTGAGTGTACCACCACCGTATTTTCAATAACAACCCTTTGAAAGTCTTTGACATAATCATGATTATCTGGAAGAATAGATCCTGTTTCACATTAAAAATTATATTTAAAAAATTCCCACTAAAATTATAAAGGAATATTAAAATCAAGTCCTAATATTGGATTCCATAAATCATACTGTTTGTAAAAAATATCAACACAAATGAAATCAAAATAAAATATTTTATTGTTCAACTGAAACATAATTAAAAATTAAAAATTAATAAAAGAGAGTAGGTTTTCTTCCTACTGATAAGTAACAAAATTACACTGTAAAAAGAAAGGGATTTATCATAGGCATTTGTGAATATACAGGGCTTAAAATAATTTTGCTAAACAACTAATTTACAAATAGTGGTGATAAATAGCTACAGTTCAGGTTGTCCCGTTCTATTATAATATTGTATTCCATTGTAAGTGTACAGTAAAATACGATATTTCATTGTAATTATACAATGTAATGGACTATATGCGCTGTTTAGAATTGGACCATACAACATTTTCCATCGTTAAATAGTACCATTCATAAAAATAATTTTATCTTCTAAGGTCCATTTGCTTAATTTTCAAGCTCATTTGTGAAGCCCATCACACCAGGCCCATTTTTAGCCCACCACCACCCCCTGACATCAGCACTTCATCACTCCTGCATCAGAAAGAAAACTCATCATCAACAATACTGCATGCTGCATGCAAACAACAGTGTCTAGTTAAAAATCCAAGCTCACCATCCACAGCCAGCACTATATATCTTCAACGTACAGCCGCCAGCCGGGTCCACCAGTATTTGTCTTGTCGGGTGCACAGGACCAAGAAATCAAGATTTGCAAGTGGCATATAAAAGTGGACTCTAGTGGCCACGATTCAGCCTCTATGAAAAGAGAAGGCCAGTTCCAGAAGACAGAGGATCCCAAGTGGAGATTGAAAAAGAAACACACGGGTTAGAGAGAATCGAAGAAAGACTTGAGAGTGAAACACACGGGTAGAAAGCAAAGTTATAAATGCGAAAGCGTAAGCGATCGAGACGTTTTTGGAGTCGCAAGGTGAGGTGTAAGATTCGACGCATAGGTCTTTGTGATAAATTTTTAGATAATACAAACTAATTTAGGTTGTGCTTAACATGAGGGTTGAGAGAGGTTTATGAGAATGAAATCTTACTTGGTACACAAATATATTGGGAGGGATTGGTTATTTTTTTTTTTTATGAGGATATTTTTATAACTTCATATTTAATACAATAGATAACCCCTCAAACCCTACATTTTCAAGGGTTCAGAAAGAGGGGTTAGGAGGGGTTCACGAATTCCTTCAAACACATGAAAGTTGGCGCCAAACAAAAGTTCGGTTTGTGAACCCCTCCCAAACCATGTGCCATGTGCCAAGCAGGGCCTTAATATAGTTAAAATAAGCATAGCTATGCATGAAATCATGAAACAAAACAAATTGTCTCAACCATACATAAAAATCTAATACTCAAAGTATCAAAAACCATCAATCATCACATCCTATCTTACAAAGTTATTTAATCAAAAAAAATTTAAGTACTCCTAAATCTTAAAGGATATGCCTTCCTTCTCATACATAAGCTCATCTCCATCCAAGCATCATCATCACGTCCTCTTCTTTTATACAAAAACATAGGATCACAAGGATGAGGAGTAGACACACTAGAAGTTGGCTCAACAACTTGGATAGAGGGAAGAGTCGGATCTTCTATTTCGACAACCCACTCATCATCGGAGTCAATTTCTCCCACTACTATTGGATCGACCTTTCTACTATACATAATATATCTTTGCGATGCTCATCTAGTATCTATTCGTTTTCAAAAAGATTTATACTTCCTCTCCACATTTCCAAGATTCTTAGCAATCTTCTCTTTTACGGCATCCATCAACTAATATATATATATATTTCTTGGTGGGTCTATCTTCTTCATCAACCTCTCTCAAAACACAAACAAGAGGGAGAACACTCTTAACACAAAAAGCAATATGTTGCCAAAAGAATTGATCGAATGATACATTTTTTCTAGCTTGAACACCATCATGGTTCTTTGCAAATGAAACTTCGATCCATTCTTTGGAAGAAAACAAAGCAACAACACCTTTTTGCTTGTATGAACTTTTGAGAGTGAGAAAAGAAGTGGCAAAATGTGTGACTGCAGGAAGAATAAGCTCCCAATTATTGGTGAACTTCCTCATCAAGGCAAGAACCCATGAATGTCCATAAATGAACTTCACCACAAACTTTGCTTTTTGGATGATTTTGTCAAACACAAACAATTTGCTAGTATCTTCAAGTATCAAGTCAATGCAATGAGCCTCACATGGAGTCCACCATATTTTCTCCCTTTGCTCCATTAGAAGGTTTCCGACTCTCTTATAATTATAAGCATTATTGATGACAATTTGGATTACCTTCTCCTCCCCAATTTCATCTATAACCTCATTAAATTACTTTAGCAATAAATCTCTATTCTTTTTTATCATATTCAATGCAGCAATAGAAACCATGTACTTTTGGAGCTATTAACTAGAAAGTTAATAATAACCCTACTATTCCTATTCGTCCAACCATCGGACGTAATAGTGCATCCATATTTGACCTAATCTTTTTTATATGTCTCCATGACCTTTTGAACATCTTCAACATTTTTCTTGAGAATCCAAGTTCTCAACTCATGGCTAGAAGGAGGCTTGAACCTGAGACCAAAATTTGCAATATCTTCCATGACCGTTTGATAATAAGGATTGTTTGCCGCATTGAAAGGAATTGCATTAATATAAAACCGCAACCCAATCTTCTTGCAAACTTCCTCATTTTTATAATTATTATTCAAATTCCTTTGTCTTGCCTCCAAATTAACAAACTTGTCAATTGGTCCCCTTAGCCTAGGTGCATCAAAAGAAGAAGTATCACCATTTGGATTTTGCACATTTGAGCATGTTGAACTCCAAACAGAGTCTGCATGGTTTCCCACAAATATTTACAGGTTTCATTGCCCAGAACTTTTGAGGCAACATCAACATCAAGGGAGTTATAGATCCATCAAAGAAGGATCTGGTCCTGAGAAACATAATTTTCATACTCTGGGCTCAGGTTGATTTAAAGTTATATGTGGCTGTAGTGGCGGTGGTACTGATCTACTCAGATGGGCAAACTTTTATATATGCCCATAATGAAACTTTCTAACCAATTTCTTTTTATTATGGAAAGGATCATGCACTTCCAGAGTAGATAGTTCTAGTCATTTAACTTCACAAAACAATGGGTTCCTAGCCAGGTACATACCTGACTGAATCTTATAAAGAAACTATTTTTTCTCATGGACCCAACTTTCCATATTTGTTAGAAGATTCATGAGTATAAGCAGGCATAATCCCAAGATTTAAGTAAACTTAAATCAAGTTTATGATGTGTCCATAACTCAGTTGGTATGGAGACAACTAAAATAACCAAAATAATAAGCCCACTCAAAAGCCCAAGCCCATTCATTTCTCTTTTCTTATTTTTTCCTCTTCGTTTCTTCACTTCTACCTGCAGCCCATTTCTTCTCCTTTGATGGTGGAACCCTAATTTTTCCATACTCGGAAACTTAATGGACACTTTGCTCTGCTAAAACAAATATCGTTTCCTTGACTAGCTTGGTTTGTGATTATGTTAAAAGGGATAGTGCTAAAGAGGTTGTTCAATTTTTCGATAAATTGTATGGTGCACTCGCATTAATTGATATGTACATGAAATGCGATTGTGTTGAAATAGTAAAGAAGGTTTTTGATGAATATGCTGATAAGCTTTTTGAAGAATGTGCTGATAAGGTCTATAAGGGCTAGACAATGGAAGCTTGGGAGAGTCGAAGGTTCACGAAGGAAGAAAAAGAACGAAAATGACATGTATCCATAATTTTTGGTATCCATTACATCTATATGTGAGTGTGAGATGTGATTTTAAATTTTCAAAATTGAATTTGGAGTCAAAATGAGCGGCTATGGTGATTACTACATAGGATTGTGGATGTTATAGATACCAACTTTTATGCATATATAGCAATACCGAAAAAAGAAACCCGTCTGGAAGTATCAGAGAGGAAGGAAACTGTAGAAATGTAGTCTTGTTTTATTTAAATGTGCATGAATTTTGTAACTTTGTTCGATATCAATTCCTTCACTGAGTCTCTTGTTTCTTGCAATGTTGATGACAAACCAATAGAGTTATCAGATGTTGATGGTATGTATAATTAGGTGTTTCTGGTGCCATTTTTTATTGCCAAATAAGAGGTTTAATTTATTTGATCCACTTATTAAAATTACATGGACTTAATTAAGCAAATGTATATGAAAGTACAACCACTTTTTTGCCCCTAAAATAATATATAAGCTTCAAAATGAAATGGACTTATTTAACCCGAAACAATATTGTAGAGGAGTTTGGCTGGACTCTCTTTAAATTTGAATAGTTATTCCTAAATTTCAGAAAATATTTTTATATTTTTTTAGAAGATTTTAATTTTATTGAATTATGGAGGAGTAGAAAAGCTCTTCTCCGGAGCACACAATGAGGGAACAACAAACCTAATCCATGGCAACAAGAGAATACACAATAAGAGAAGAAGACAAAGAGAAATACAAAGCCTGTTCAAAAAATAACACAAGAAACAAAAATACAGAGACTTACTGCATAAAGAAGCATAAATACAAATAAAAAGACTAATGTTTGAATCTAACCGCAGAAACTCCTATTTGATCAATCTTTAGTAGGCCTCTAACCTTCTCAGGGAGGTCCACCAACTTGCAAAAGCACTCATAATACTTACCATTGGAAGCCTAACATGTTTGGTAGAGAGTATGTGTGATAGAGTATAAGCTATCGTAAAACGTAAAAGCTGAGAGTGTCTGAGAGTATGTCTGATAGAGTATAAGCTAGCTTAGTATCCATGTAGTCTGCCACACCATTAACTTCAAGATACACATGACAAAATTGAATTTGAGCACTGATACTGCATGTATGAATTTGTCTTTTTGTGTGAACTAATTTCCAAGGGCTACTAGAGTTAGATGACAAAATGTTAATCACCACTAAGGAATCAGATTCAATAATGATATTTCTGAAACCAAGAGAGAGCCAAAATAATATATCATTTTGTAATACAATAAAACCACTCTATAGTGATATTTTATATAGAAATAACATTCATATATGTTCATGTAGTTATAAAAAACTATGGTCCCAAGTCCCAACCTAGATCATAAATAAGAATAAACTCCACATTATAATAAGCTATAATATATTTTTCTTGGTCTCGTCTTAAAAAACATGTCTCCACATAGTTATAAATGTTTGTATGTTGTAAAAAATATATACTATGTTACATTAATGATTTAGGATGGAATAAAATATTTATCTAAAGTTTTTTAAGATGTTGTAGTACAATGTATTTATAGAATTTACACGAAGAAAAAAAAACAATGAGAATGCAAAATTTTACATTTTTAAGATGATTTTGCATATTTTCAAAACTACAAAGATACAATTAAATACTATTTCTTTTGAAGTTAGGTCTATCTATTTCATCAATGTCTATGCCTTGGATTTCATATGTTTTATTAATTAATTATTAATATGGTGCATACTTTACCTCTATAGTTTGCACTAACGATAATTAATTAAAAAATAATAATTTTTGTGACTACATTTTTATTAAGTTATAACATGTTCATAGTATTAAAATTAATCTAGTCTCATTATTATATTATGATTATAGAGAGGTTTTATTGTATTTTCAATTACATTTTTCAGGGCTCTCATGGAAAAGTTTGAACTTGACAGGTTTGATGATAGAATTGAGCCATTTGATTCATGATTCATCTACCTATCCTTACTGTTTTCCAAGACTGACATGATTGCTACATAGGTACAGTGATGCCCTTAGGACTCATCCACGAGTTTTCCTGCTTGTTTTGATATCTCCATGGATTTCTTCTTGCTGCTGTGAAGATTGCATTCTTCTCATGTTTTCTGGTTTCTTGCTGATGTAAATTAGCCGTTGAATATTTGTCCAAATTACTCCAACAAATGAGGATACTATTGACTTAATACTCAGCAAGAGGGCAAATTGGGTTAGTTTTTGTGTCCCATTCTGTGTTATTTCCTCCTGGGAAAGAAAGCTGGATGACTTTGCGTTGTTGCAGGAAAATTTATATCTTAAGGAGGTTTAAATAACTGAATAAGGATAATAGACTGTATAATACACAGTTGGTTTTGTAAAAAAATTCTGCTATAATACTAAATGCATTTCAACTTATTTAATTTGGTCTGTTGTTTGGTGAGAATCAAAGAAAGTAGAGAAAATGTTAGAATGCCAAAAAAGGAAAGAAATGCCAAATTAATTAATAATATTTGAGGAACCAAGTTCAATCTATAGCATGCATCTCATGATTTATTATTAGTATTTATTATTTTATTTTTGCAATTCATGATTGGCTTATGTTTGCCATTCAATGATATCTTATGATAGCTTAGTAATGCTTCTCAGTGAGTTGCTGCATGTCTCTAACATCACTTGTGCACTGAAGACCTACTTAAAGTTGACGAGAAAGTTCTAGTTGGTTGTAAAATTGATGTTTCCTGATAAAATATCTCTCAGGTGCTTAAGAATGAATCATTTTGTTTTTAAATTTTCCTCTGGAATGTTTTATCCCCTTGTGCTGTTCTTCATGAGCTCTCTTATAAAGCTTATTTACCTGCAAAAGTTTAACTTGATGGAGCCCTTGTTGCAGTAGTCATTACAAGTTTGTTTCAAATTTAAGGAAAAGGCAATTGTGTGTAAATAAATTTTGTTGCCTTTTGTGCCGGAACTGTAGCTTTTGCTTTGTCGGAGACACCAATAGAATCTCACAAAACAAATTTCTTGTGTGATAGAGTTTTTTGTAGTGGGTTTGATTTGCTCATTAAGAATCCTGCAACCCGAATTACTATTGTTTTTGAATTTTGGTTCTCATTATCTTCTTTTCGTGTTTTGTCAAGATTTTGCTCTCTTGCATTTTGAAAATCATCATAAATTGGCAACTACTATGCATCAAGATAGTGCTATTTATTTGTGGAAGTCTATCAATTGAGGGCAGATGATAGAATCTTTTTGGTTGGAGTTAAAACTTTTTTGGAAACATTTTTCAGATCTTTTTTCTCATTTTGTAAGGTCTCAAAATTTTGTTTAATCAATGTTGATTACTGACAAAGGGTGGCTGATGCTGCTCATCTTGCTTCTCTGGTTCCCAGTCTTGCTCACCTCGAAAGCAAGCCTGGCCTTTTTACATCTAACAAAGAGTTGTGCCTTTTTCCTTTTTCCCACTTGGAATTTTTTGCCTAATTAGCTGGAGTATGGTCTGAAATCTGAATCTTATTTTAATTTCAACTCTTGGACATTAGTTGATAAAGAATTTATGTGTTATGTTATAGAAAGTATGTAAGAACCACAAAACAAAAACAAAAATTGCTCCAAGCAAAACAAATACTAAAACATCCTTTTATAATGGGATCTTTGACAATTGTGTCCTTTTGCCAACAGTTGTACGTGTCTTTTGTTTGTGTCACTTGACAATTGTCTTTTGTCAACACTTATGTCAATTGACAAATAGTTTTCTATAATTTGAAAATATCCAACAAAGTATTTGCCAAGGCAGAAGAGATGGCAAATAGATACAGACATAAGCAACCTACCGTTTTACCAACTCCTATGTTAGAGACAATTCCAATTGATGGTCTTCCTTTTGACAATAAAGCGAGTTTGTATGCAAATTGGAAATGGTTCGGATTTGAAAGAGATACTGAAGCACAATGACCCTTCAAGTTGTAGATGATTCTTTTTTCTTGATTTGTTTTCCTCCACTATATGTGAGGGTGGAGGTACCGTCCTCTTTTATCAAAAAAAAATTATAGATGTTTCTAAAATGGAGTCATCTTTCATACCCGGCGCACCATCCTGGATCGTATCGACCACACCATGGAGAAAAGAAGATCAAGTTCTCAGAGCTAAAGACATGTAACCTTTTTGGCCTATGTTGCATTCTGGACGACAAGGAATCTATGGATACAGCACCATATGATGGTCATAGCTTTCTACTGATGATTTCCACAGCAAAATGTGGAATTGGCAAATCTGTTGTACAAATCAAATATTCTTTAATTTGTATTAGATGTGTCACTTGACAATTGTCTTGCTCATTATAATCTCTCAGTAAGCATGCTATTAGGTTAATCACATATGACTAGCTAGTTGGAACTTGGAAGGTGTTGGTTGTTGACAAAATAACCATCTTGCGAGCTGAATATATCCGATTAATACTCTTAGCAAAGGCATAAAGGGGAAAAAAAAAATCGTGTCCAATATTCTCTCATGCACAAGACTCTCGTTGTGGGTGAAGTCGATGATGGACAACATGTACGCAGATTTTATCTCATATAATATGTGAAGAGACTTTTTTAGACTTGAATCTTTAACAAAACATAAATCATTCAAAAAAAATGGCTACATAACACTAGTCATTGACGCAGAGAGTTTTAGAGATAATGTATTGAGGTTACAAATTCCAAGCAAAGAAATTGACAAGGCCTTCCCAGCCCTAAGTAAAACTAGGGTTTGGGTTTGGGGCTCCACGAATTTTTTAAAGGCACACTCATGAATGGCACCATAAAGTCAGGCTAGCTCCTTATGATGCCAATGTTTACATATATCTTAGATGCTTAAAAGTAACATATAATTATGTACGTAGCAGCATATAATTATACAAGTACATAGTACAGACAGAAGAAATATATATATATAATCCAGTGTAGACACAAGTCCACTTTGGTAGGCTGAAGTGTAGCTCCTACATATCTTTTAGCCATATGCCCCTTGATTCCCTATTGCAATAATTAAATGGAGATTATTTTTCATAATCATAAATATAAACACACTAAGTAGCCGCTCATTAATGTATACTTTGTTTCTCATCAAGGAGTGATTGGTTCAAGTGCTACGATATTTATTCTCCTTAAGCAAGGTTTCGAGCACGAGTCTCATGAATGAAAAAAAATTCATGTTGAAAGAGCTTTGTACCTCAATGGGACTCTCCCAATTCGGTCCAGATTTAGTTGCAATAAGATTAATTGTGGACACGTAACGATCTAGACAAAAAAAAAAGTATACTTTCTTTATATGTAACTTTTTAGTACAATAAACTAGCTGTATTTGTGTTACTAATATCCTAACTTTGCTCATAATCCAATTGTTATTAGTTTCCAATATCAAGGAGGGAGAGAGATGAGTGATGGTGTGGCGGGGCTACACTTAAATCACTCAAACCCTAATTGAAACCCTAATCGTGAGTTGTGCCCTAATATATAGATATAGAAATAGATATTTATCTTTAATAGCAGTTGGGTTCTTGTCCCAAAACAAACCCACTACTCTTTCCTTGGTAATCAAACAAGTGTTAAAAAAGATGAATGTAATTGTTAGTATGAAAGAAACTCCAATAAAAGCCAAGCCTCTATAACTACGCCTACATCCTTATCATAATACAAGAGTTTGGACAATAATATATTTGTAAATTAAGGACTTAAGTTTCACCTTTCACAATCTCCCAAGCTGCCCTTGTCATCAAAGCCATTGTCTTCCCTAGGCACCCACACGCCAAGTCCATCAATACTTACTTCTGATTCCTATTTTGCACATTCAGTGCACACGTGTCATTCGTACTTTGATTCCTCAACAATGATTTTTTTTTCTTCTTCAAAAGGGTTGAAGCTTAAACCTCCGTTTATTTCAGAGTATAAGTTAGCTTATACTCTGTTCCCATACTCTCAGACACTCTCAACTTTTACGTTTTACCAGAGCCAAGACTCGAAGTTTAACCCTCGTTGTTATTCTAGTTAGTGGCTAAGTCTCTTCATTATCATTCTAGCATTTATCATAAAATATTGAACCGATTATGTTTATGAGAAAACTAATGGAAATTTATGATGTGTATTCATTCCCACAATTCTATTTAGAATTATATTTCCATCCACTCCTATTGGCTATGCTCGGATGGATGGGGAGTTAGAAGTAGAGTTCGTAGTGTTTGGGGGGGTTGGGGAGTTACGTTCATGGATTTTAACACTTGTTTCAAAGGAGGGACTTGGGAGTTGGGACTTGGGAAGGGTTCAAAAATTCTGGAAGTTATGAAATTATTGCTAAGATAAGGAGTTCCCTCCCAACCCACAATTATGAGGGTTCATTTTTGAGGTGTGGAGCACCCAACCCTAGCCTGAATAGCTCTCAACTTCATCAAATCAAACTCTTGCGCTCTGTTTGATAGATCGAAAAGATGTGATTATTAATTAGGGGTTTTAAAATCTCACTTGTTTACATTTTATGAATACTTAAACCTCCAAAATCATTATAGTGTTAACTTGATCAATTTTTAAAACACTCAAAATCTTGATGTTTTGAGGATTTTTTTGAAATTCATCATCTTTACAATTATCATAGTAATTTGTATTATTTTTAAAAATCTTCAAAATCAATGCTTTAATACTTTCACAACTATTGGATTGGATTGTTTTAAAAATCACCACTAAAATTATTCAAAATCGTTATTTTCATAATCGATCAGAATCGATACTTTAAAAATATCTCAAAATCGTCACTCCCATACTTTAAAAATATCTCAAAATCGTCACTCCCATACTTTAAAAATATCTCAAAATCGTCACTCCCATATATTCAGGAAGTATAGCCTTAAGAGTTGATGTAGTGTAGTTGATAGGGTAGATCCTGCCAAGTCATCTCGATGACCAGTGGCGGCCAAATCAAAATTTTCTGTACTATTTAAACGGAGAGAGAGAGAGCTTGAGCTTCAGTACCACCGCCACCAACATTGCCCTTCCTCTTACCGCCACCACTAACACCGAACACTCTCACTGTAACTATTCACCGAACAAATCCATCCTCTTCTAAGATATTGTAGGCTTTTGATTCTCTTTTGTAATCTACGCTGTCCGTCCTTTTCTTTGGATCAAACATTTATGGGTTTCAATACTTTGGTGTGAAACTTAAGCATCCTCACATGGATGTTGTCTCCTAAAGTGGACTTTCACCTTCAACTTCACCATCACCTCCACACACAATTAATTCAATCAAAAGCCCTCCATTGTTTCCAGGACTACTCCAATGGAGAAACCCATCAATGTTGTTACTTCTCAAGTGTCATTCTTGTTAACAACACTAGCTGCTGTTGTTCTTGTGGTTAACTCACTATCTCCAGATGGGGAAGCCCTTCTCTCTCTTCTCTCTGCAGCTGAACCTTCCTCCTCAATCCTCTCTTCATGGAATCCATCAAACCCAACACCGTGTTCGTGGAAAGGGATCACTTGCTCTCCACAAAACAGAGTAATCTCTGTGTCGCTCCCAAACAATTTCCTCAATCTCTCCTCTCTCCCTCCACAACTCTCCTCTCTCTCTTCCTTGCAACTCCTCAATCTATCTTCCACCAATGTCTCTGGCCACATTCCTCCTTCATTTGGACAACTAACCCACCTTCGTCTCCTCGATTTGTCCTCCAACTCTCTCTCTGGTCCCATCCCTCAAGAGCTTGGAAATCTATCTTCACTCCAATTTCTTTACCTGAACTCCAATAAGTTTTCTGGTAAAATACCCCCACAACTTACCAATCTTACTTCACTTCAAGTTCTTTGTCTGCAAGACAATGTAATTAATGGTTCAATGCCTTCACAACTGGGTTCTTTGGTCTCCCTGCAACAACTCAGGGTTGGGGGAAACCCTTACCTGACTGGAGAGCTACCATCACAATTGGGATTACTTGCCAATCTCACAACATTTGGTGCCGCGGCCACGGGACTATCGGGAATGATACCGCCTACAATTGGTAACTTGGTTAATCTACAAACATTGGCAATTTATGATACTGAAATATTTGGCTCTATACCTCCTGAACTTGGGTTTTGTTTAGAGTTGAGTAATTTGTATTTGCACATGAACAAGCTCACTGGTTCAATCCCTCCTGAATTGGGTAAGTTGCAAAAGCTTACAAGTTTGCTTTTATGGGGGAATGAGCTTGCAGGACCAATCCCTCCCGAGCTTTCGAATAGTTCATCACTTGTTGTGCTTGATGTGTCTGCTAACAATCTCTCTGGTGAAATACCTGGTGACTTAGGAAAGCTAGTAGAACTTGAACAGCTTCACTTGTCCGATAACTCGTTTATGGGTAGGATTCCGTGGCAGTTGAGTAACTGTAGTAGCCTAACTACTCTTCAACTTGATAAGAATCAATTTTCAGGCTCAATCCCATGGGAGGTTGGAAAATTAAAATATTTGCAGAGTTTCTTCTTGTGGGGGAATTCAGTGTCCGGAACCATACCAGCGTCGTTTGGCAATTGCACTGAGCTATACGCGCTTGATCTTTCGAGGAACAAGCTGACAGGTTCAATCCCAGAAGAGATTTTCAGTTTGAAGAAACTTAGCAAGCTGTTGCTACTTGGGAACTCATTATCAGGAGGCCTACCGCACACTGTTGCAAATTGTGAATCACTAGTAAGGTTGAGGCTTGGGGAAAACCAGCTGTCCGGGTTGATACCCAAGGAGATAGGCCAATTGCAGAACCTTGTTTTTGTAGACTTGTACATGAACCATTTCTCGGGTGGCCTTCCTCCAGAAATTGCAAATGTCACAGTTCTCGAGCTATTGGACGTGCACAATAACTATATAACTGGACAAATACCATCTCAGTTGGGGGAGCTAGTGAACTTGGAGCAGCTTGATCTCAGTCAAAACAGTTTTACCAGAGAAATTCCTTGGAGCTTTGGAAACTTAAGCTATTTGAACAAGCTCATTCTCAACAACAATCTGTTGACAGGCCCGATTCCAAAATCGTTTCAGAACTTGCAGAAGCTAACCCTGCTTGATTTGAGTTGTAACAGTCTCTCTGATCCACTCCCACCTGAAATTGGTTATGTGACGAGCTTGACAATCAGTTTGGACTTGAGTTTCAATGGGTTCACAGGAGAACTCCCAAAGACAATGTCTAGTTTGACACAATTACAATCCCTGGACCTTTCGCACAATATGCTTTATGGTAAAATTGAAGTTCTTGGCTCACTCACTAGTCTTACTTCTCTGAATGTTTCCTACAATAACTTTTCAGGCCCTATCCCCGTAACGCCATTCTTTCGCACGGTAACTTCAACCTCATACCTTCAGAATACAAATCTTTGTGAGTCCACTGATGGGTCTACTTGCTCTTCGAAGATGGCTAGGAAAAATGGATTAAAATATGCCAGGACTGTAGCATTGATTTCGGTGATTTTGGCCTCATTGACCATAGCGATTCTGGTTTCATGGATTGTCATTATGCGGAACCACAGGCATATGGTGGAGAAATCTTCAGTGACATCGTCCTCAGCATCCGGGGTTGAAGATTTCTCTTATCCATGGACTTTTATTCCATTTCAGAAGCTCAACTTCACCATTGATAACATCTTGGAGTGCCTGAAAGAGGAAAACGTGATAGGCAAAGGCTGTTCTGGGGCTGTCTACAAGTTGGAAACGCCTAATGGGGAGTTAATAGCAGTGAAGAAGCTCTGGAAAACGACACGAGAGGAAGAGCCAGTGGACTCCTTTGCCGCAGAAATCCAAATTCTCGGGCACATTAGGCACCGTAATATTGTGAAACTCCTCGGTTATTGTTCTAATAAAAGTGTGAAGCTCCTTCTGTACAACTACATTTCAAACGGTAACCTCCAGATGCTCTTACAAAGCAATAGGAATTTGGATTGGGAAACGAGGTACAAGATTGCAGTTGGGTCGGCTCAAGGTCTGGCTTATCTTCATCATGATTGTGTGCCTGCAATTCTTCACAGAGATGTCAAGTGCAATAACATACTTCTAGATTCCATATATGAGGCCTATTTGGCAGATTTCGGTCTTGCCAAACTGATGCACTCTCCAAATTATCATCATGCAATGTCCAGAGTAGCCGGATCTTACGGATATATTGCCCCAGGCAAGTATACTAGTGTTCACATCCTCTTATGTAGAAAACTTTTGTATTGCTATATTTTTTAAAAGTTGTTTAACTGTTGATTTCGTTTCTTTGGCAATGTAAGAATTTTCAGTTCTTGTTATCTTAATTATGTTCTTTTTAGCTGCTTATGTGTCTACAATGAATGCAGAGTATGGATACACCATGAACATAACAGAGAAGAGCGACGTTTACAGCTACGGAGTAGTTCTACTGGAGATATTAAGTGGCCGTAGCGCTGTTGAGTCCCGACTAGGGGATGGAATACACATAGTGGAGTGGGTGAAGAGGAAAATGGGGAGTTTTGAGCCTGCTGTATCAATATTGGATGCAAAGCTTCAAGGTTTGCCGGATCAAATGGTGCAAGAGATGCTTCAGACACTTGGGATTGCCATGTTTTGTGTTAACTCTTCACCGGCAGAGCGGCCCAGCATGAAAGAAGTGGTGGCATTGTTGATGGAGGTTAAAAGCACACCAGAAGAATGGGGAAAGACTTCTCAACCACTAATAAAACAGTCCTCCAATCAAAGTTAGGATTATTTTTTTTAATTCTCCAGCATAAACACCAGTGATTGTTTTTTCTTTTCTGACCCGAGAATGGATGAAGGTGTTATTGCTGGGTGTTGGATTTGTTGTATAGTAGTAGAGACTGCAGCTTGGTTGATTTATTTCGAGTTTCTTTTATTATGGTTTTCTCTTGAACTTTTAATTCCAGATCCAGCGTTACACTAATGTTCATACATGGTTCCTCAAATTCTGGCCTAATGTTGTATTGGAATAATTTATTCAAATAGAAAATGTGAAGACTTCCTTGACTTTGTTGATTTATTTAAAACAATAGTGATAAATAGCTTAGGATATATAATTTATATTGTCTCATTCTATTATAACATCATATTTCGCTGTAAAAACTTATAATGAAATAAGATATTTTATTGTAATATTATAATAAAATATAATATTTTATTGTAAATTTATAATGAAATACGTTGTTACAATGTAATGGACTATTATGACATCATATTTCGCTGTAAAAACTTATAATGAAATAAGATATTTTATTGTAATATTATAATAAAATATAATATTTTATTGTAAATTTATAATGAAATACGTTGTTACAATGTAATGGACTATTATGAGTTGTTTAGCTTGAACTATGTAACATTTTCCTATTTCAAATTATGCCATAATGTTTTCTTGGAATACTTTAAGATGGTATAAACACATATAATGTAGAGATGACAGTGTAGTGGTGAGGAGAATCGAAAGAATTAATATAAAAGAGAGTAGAAAGCAGAGAGGGAGACCTAACAAGACATGCCTTGAAATAGTAAGAAAATATATGAAATCGTATGACCCTAAAAACAAAAAAAATGAATGACGTAAGCAAATACACGTAGTGAATTTTTTATTTTTTTCACAGACTCGTGTAGTCAACTCCCAAACTTTTCAGATAGAAGCTCAACAAATGATAACAAGACTCCATTAAACTCCTCAAATTGAGGTTCCACAAGACATTTGTGTCCTACAAAATCAAAATGGAGCCTCTACAAGAAACGAATAACAGATTCTCATTTGCTAGAAGAGAAAAAAGGGGGAAACATCATGTTGCATGTAGGGTCGTAGGAGACAAAGAACAAGGAGGCCATACCTCTCACATGTCTTGAGCCGACAGAACACATGTTTCACTTCACTTGGACTTAGACTTGTCCTTCCATATCTTTTTTGTTTGTCACAAATGCTTCACCTGGTCCATACATCTATGATCTCTCACTCTTATAATCTTTCAGAAACTTCCTCTTTTTTTGGTTCTTAGTGCCAACCCAGTCTTTCAACACAGGTCTCATGCCTCAGGAGTCAAAACAATCCAAAAGAGAAGAGAAAGGCAGAGCACCTTTTGTCTTGTGCTTCTGATGGTGTTTCATACCTCTACTGGGAGGGAGATTGGGAATCTAAGATAAAAGAAGAATTATTGTGCTTGTTTTTTCTTTTGGCAATTTCTACATACACCAAATGCAGGTTTGGAACTTTGAATATATAAATAGTCCGCTCAATTTCCTGTCATAACAAAGGAGCACTTACCTGATTAACATCAACACAGTCTACAGATCAAAGACTGATACATACACATTATAATCTCATAAGAACCCGATACAAAGGAATATCATAATATCCGAGCTCTAACGATCCTTGTATAATTTCATCCAGTGGTTTGTTCTGGCTGCAACATTTATACAGACATGGACATAATCTCATGAATTGGAAGTTCATTACTGTTATTTCTTCCTAACAAAACAGTAGACTCTATATTGAGAACAAAAAACCCACAATGGGAGAAGCAGAAAGGGGATTTAAGGTAAAAGCAGCATGACACTTCTCATGAACTTTGGGAAGAATGTGAATGTTTCTACCAACTTTGCTTTGTAACCAAATCATCTCTCAAGTGTCAACCCAAAAGTAATATTCACACATTTCCAATATTATGTCAGTTCCCTATGTAACACGGGGCTATAAGCCTCACCATTGTATAAACACTCTGCACTTTCTTGGTGCATTAATAAAAAAAATATATCTATTCCAGCTAGGGGTGGCAAAATCGTCCCACCCCGACCCGACCCGACCCGTGTCTCCCGACCCGCCCCGACACCCCGTTCTAATGCCCCGCCCCGCCCCGAAATACACTATATATATATATATCATATATGTTTATATAAAAGTTTATATAAACATATATGATATATATATATACGGAAAAGCTCAGAGGCGGGATCCCGCGTGTAACTTTACATGCGGGATCCCATTTCTGGCCGTCCGATTAGATGGACGGCCAGATCTGGCCTTTTTTTTTTAAAAAAAATTCTTGACAGAAATGGGATCAAAAACGTATTTCCTCTCTCTCCTCGGGTCCATTTTAGTCTCTGCCCCTTTCCTCTCCTTCGATCGGCAACGGCGAAGTTCAAGCAAAAACCAGCTCCTCCGATCATCTCTCCGATCAAAAAGGTATTTCCTCTCTCTCCTCGGGTCCATTTCAGTCTCTGTCCCGATCCTCTCTACTCGTCCGAGACGATTCCGAGAGTCATCGGGAATGCCCAGATTCTCTGTTCCTCCGATCTGCGCTCGTTTTCGATCGTCGTCTCTCTCTCACTCCTCGATCTGCGGTCGTTTCCGATTCCATCTATTCTTAAACTAAAGATGTGCGAGTCAACCGAAAACCCATCTATCGGATCGGCGACTCAATGAAGCTGCTGGAAGATCCCTGCTTCTCTATTCCAACTGTCGATCTGAAATCCATCTTCCTGGGCAGTCAGGTATTTGTGGATGTGTTGTAATTTTGGTTCTCCTCTCTTTGTCGACGAAAGGCAGATCCGATTGTACATTAGGGCAGTGAATGGTTTTGTATTGAAATTAGAAGGTTTCTTTGTCTTTAATTCAGCCAGGATATTAGTTATTTAGAAATGTAAATTCAACATTTGAGAATTTACTGTAATTAATTGTGGTCGCTGGATTGGATTAGAAGATTTCTATGTAATCAATTGGATTTGTGTTGGCTGCTTTTATGCTAACTCTTTTGGAATTGTGTTGGCTGGTTTTGTGATGATTGTTTTAGCAATTTGTATTTGTGCTGTAAAACATGTCTTCGTTGATCGTTGGATTTGTGCTGGCTGGTGTGTGCTGGTGGTTTGCACATAAAGTGAAAACACTAAAATGTGTAACTGGCTTCGCATTCACCTACTAACTTTGCATTTGAAGGACTTCTGTCCCTTATACCAATTCATACTTGCTCGACAATGGGTGTAATATAATTTGGCAAGCCAATATGTAAATCGAATTGAAACATAACATCTTCCAAAAGCATTACATAACATCTTCCAAAAGCATTAAAAATCTTAAGATGGTGTAGCTAAATAATAACACATTCCAGAACCATTACAGAGCTCTTACATCACCCAAAAAGCATTACATAAAAATACAATGCATGAAACTTAAAATATAATTCCTTTGTTCCTCAATAATCAATTGGTCATCCTGATGTTCCTGAAACAAGAACACAAAAATTGAAAAATGTAAGCATGACCATAAAAAGGCTACCAATCAAAGAAAGTAACATGCCTTCAATAAAAGGCATATGTGTTCAGTGGTGATTGTTTTACAAACAAACAACCTCATTCTGCTGAATATTCCATAACTACTTTCGTCTCCAATGTAAGACATCAAGTTCAATTCATGTGTTTTTCTCAAACAAGGCAAACATTTAAAATGAACTATCAAAGGAGAGGAGATTTTTACCTGGAATATAGGTGCATCTGCATCTTTATTCACTGTCAGAAAAGGCAACAATTTTTCCAGTTTGACCTACATGATAATAAGTAGTCATAATCAAAGACCAAGACATTAACCACATAATATGCTGTTTATAAGCCTTTTATGATC
This sequence comes from Euonymus europaeus, assembly GCA_963580455.1. NCBI lineage: Eukaryota > Viridiplantae > Streptophyta > Magnoliopsida > Celastrales > Celastraceae > Euonymus > Euonymus europaeus. The sequence continues at coordinate 6,940,325 of OY756961.1, read as the reverse complement.
ATGGTTACAAGAATTGAAAAATGTCAGCATGACCATAAAAGGGCTACCAATCAAAGAAAGTAACATGCATTCCAAAAAAGGCATATGTTATAAATTAAAAACATAAAAGACATACCAATCTCTCTCTTATGCATTGTTCAATGCCGGACAATTCCTTTTGTCATGCGATTGTCCTGTCAATCCGCAACCATGACAACGTCTAGTCTTTTTTGTTGCAATTTCTTTTCCCCCTATCAATCGCTTCCCACAACCCTTTGCTCTAACTTGATCCGGCTCGTTATAAATAGGCTCTGACAAACGAACACTTGGTTGAGATTGAGATACATCTGTTAACGTCATTGATTTTATTTTCTCATGAAGAGACTCGAATGTCTCCTTTGCCAACTCAAACATGTCTTCGTTCATACAAGCATCATCGATGATCTTCGATGCAAGTGTTCGTAGTAGGTTGTTGTTTTCAAGAAAGGAAGAGTCTTGGCCACAAGAACTAAATGAACATGAAGCTTTGGCCGTCTTTGTCCACCTACGTAAGATGTACTTGCTCGACAATGGGTGTTGTAGTTTTATCCGACTGAAGGTCGCCAAAACATGTCGACAAAGAATGCCGGAAGACTCAAATTTCCTGCAACTACAACTTATGTAGTCCATTGTCTTATCTTCCACAACCTTTCGCACCCGGCCATCTGTAATTTCAACCCTGCTGACAGTATAAATGCAAGTGTCTCCCAGATCTTGCTCCACCGCCACTACATAAGCCATGCTCTGGTACAGCTCATCTTGAAATTTATAGAACATGGTATGTGTGTATACTTCACTTGCCTTTTTCTCTATTGGCCACATAGTCTTCATAACAGGTTGTTCGTTGATGCCCTTATGCTCTAGCATTAACTCTTGATGGCGTTGGTGCTTAAGAGCCCTTTCAAATCGAACAACAAAATCGAACAAACTATTTTTCTTCGACACGTAATGCTTGAAGAAAGAATGACAGCTTTCTGCTCGTTGACTACTTGACATGCCTAAAAAAAAGTTAAGATTATTAACAGACATGTATAATTAAAACATATAATATACTAATCATGAAATGAATAAAACTCAACCTGCAGAAAATATTCTATTAACATAAGCAGGGATCCATTTTCTTCGAATTTCATAAAGCCCTTTCAACCACTCATTGTTTGACATCCCACTAATATCAAGCACTTTTGTCCATTGAGCCTCAAATTGTTCTGGATCCTCTGAATTCCATATACAGTCTTGAAATTTAGGATAGTGTTCTTTCCATTTGACTGCATCTAGTTTTTCGGAGAATTTGCTGAGAATATGCCACATACAAAGTCTGTGTGAAGTGTTTGGGAAACACTCTGATATGGCTCTACTCATAGCAGGATCCTGGTCAGTGATAATCATTTTTGGTGCCCCATTTGGCATGGCTGTTAACAATTGTTGTAGGAGCCATGAGAATGACTCTGTTGTTTCATCACTGAGGAATGCGCATGATAAAAGTGTGCTTTGGCCATGATGATTTACTCCAACAAATGGAGCAAATATCATCCCATAGCGATTCGTGTTATACGTAGTGTCAAATACCACGACATCACCAAATGCCTGATAAGATCTCCTACATTCTGCATCAGCCCAAAAATAATGTCTAACCTTATTTTCTACATCCATCTCAAATGTGTAAAAAAATCCAGGATTCTTTTCTGTCTCAGCCTGAAAATATTCAATCAACATCTGAGCATCGTGTCCAGCATACAATTTTACCTCATCTCTTCTTGCATTATAAAAATCTTTCTCAATGCAACCTATGTTTTCTATGCCTCCGGATTGAAGCTCAAAAATACTTATTTGCTGGTGAATAGGCACATTAGCTGCTGAAAGTTGTTGTGTCAATGCTTTTTTCGCACTAGAAAATGAACGATGAGACCGCAACATATGCACTTTTCTTGGTGTTGCAAATACATGATTATGAATCTCATAGAATTGTGAAACAACAAAGCATTGTTTAGTCCTACATTTCACAATAGTAAATTTGGCTTTACAGCCTTCTCTAGTTTCTGGCCTTTTCCTAACCCCAGTAGCAGTAGAATTTCCATAATCTCGAATCCCTTGTTTGTAACAAACAAATTCTTTTCGAATAATTTCATTGGATTTGTTTGTCTTTGAGGAATAATTACGAACACTAAAACCAGCTAACCTAGCATATTCATTGTAAAAAATTTGAGCTTCTTCAACCGAATCAAACTCTTGCCCTATTTTTGGAATTTTATCAACCACCACTTGAGGCATAAATTCATGAACATTGTTTGTTGAAGAACCCACATCACCATCCTCAGCAGAATACAATTCACTATCCATGCTCAACATATAAATTCTTCAAATTATAAAACAAGATAAATTTTACCAATTAGGGCACTTAGCCACAAGAACACTGCCGTCACTAGCAAAGACCACAACCCACAATGCCTTGCTTGCCTAGCTGACCGGAAACCACTTAGTGACCGAAACCCCCACTGCCTGCATCCACGCTGCCTGCCTGAGACCGAAACTCACACTGTTTGCAGCCAAGGTTCTCGCCAATCGGAGGAGAAGATTATAAAATTGGGTGGCCTAAAATCGAGGAGTGAGAGAGAGATGATGATCGGAGGAGCTGGTTTTTGCTTGAACTTCGTCGTTGTCGATCGAAGGAGAGGATAAACTTGTTGAGTGAATCGGGGACGAGGAGAGAGGATCGGGGCAAAGACTGAGGAGGAAATACGTTTTTGCTCCCATTTCTGAAAAAAAAATTTAAAAAGGCCAGATCTGGCCGTCCATCTAATCGGACGGCCAGAAATGGGATCCCGCATGTAAAGTTACACGCGGGATCCCGCCTCTGAGCTTTTCCGTATATATATATATATATATATGTTTTATAGTAAACAAATAGGGTTTCGGCTAGGATATATATATATATATAATATATAATATATATATATGTAATAGGAATACATATTAATGTACTATATTTATTTATGTAAACAAACATATATTTTTTTCTTAAATTTTTCCAAAAACAAAAAAAAAATATTCGGGGCGGGGCAATATCTAACGGGGCGGGGCGGGGCGGGGACGGGGCAGTCCTTCTTACCTGCGGGGCGGGGACGGGGCAGTCAAATTCCGGCCCCGATCCGCCCCGTTGCCATGCCTAATTCCAGCTGTGCAGAGCTGATAGATTATTTGCTTGATAACACAACAGTGTTAAGCAATAGGTACATTTAGATCACGTAAGAGCAATGTTTTTTTTTTTTTTAGAATAAAACATTTCATTAAACAAACTCTCCAAAAAGAGACACAAGTCACCTAAAAAGGCAGAATAAACCTCCTAAAGAGGCAGCACTACTCACTCAAAGTGAGAACAACAACTCTTATGTAGGGGAGATCAACACAGGGAAGAGTAAACAGTCAAAGAAAACTACAAAAAATAGCACTGCAGGCGAAAATGCAAAGTGAACATCCTTATAAAGCCGACAAAGGCTAGATCTAGACACTGCTACCATTTCCTGGGTAGTACACAATAAGATGAGCGCCAACAGCTGCATAAGTCCCATAAGACTAGCTCAAAACTAGATCTGAGAAAACGGAGGTCAGCCTTGCAATTTCCGCCACCAATATAGATAATCTACAGAGATCCATGAAAAGTTCGTTTCCACTTTATTGAAAACAGTAAAAGGAAAAGAAAAACAAACACAAACACCTCAAAAGAAGAAGCATGGAAGAGGAAAGAGGAGATGGAGAGGATGAAACATAAAAAGAAAAAGTGGAAGGGAGAGATAATGAAACATGTGGAAGAAAGAAGAGGGGGAGGGGATCAACGCCTCCTCCCCTCCGCAACGGCAGATCTGGAAAAATGAAACCAGAGAGAAAGAAGTAAGGGGAGGGAGAGAGGGAGAGAGGGAGAGAGAGTAGAGCAATGTTAAGTAGCAACATTAGGCGACATGGATTCACTGTAACGCCCCATTCTATGCAAGCTAAACTCACAACAGACATTACTTCCATTACCAAACAACTAACATTACAACCTTAAATAATTCATTTAAGTAAACGCTCTCCAACAAAAACTTGATAATAATAATAAATAAAAAAACAGTCTTTCAATAATTAAAATACAAGTAGTCTCCAAACAAATCATTCATACACTAAATCCCAACCAAATAAAAGCATACTAATTACCCTTACTATTAGTCCTGTGGTCAATCGCTTATTTAGAAAAATTAGAAATTACTAGTCACCAGACATAAGATATTCTGAATAATCCTTAAATCAACTCCTCATAATACCGCCTCTGTTACATGAGCATTTTCACTGAGCATCCCCGACATCACCATCAATAACCAAATCAGCATACTCATCATCACCTGCATCACGGAACGTAATGAGTCAAGACTCAGCAAGTAACATTTTATGCATTAATGCACATGAATCTCTTCGTTAAGAAAACACAGTCAGTTAAAATTTTTAACCATTACTAGGACCCCCTAACTCTAGTAAACTGCTAAAGAGCAACCAGTTGGAATTTCCATTCAATATCCTACCATAAAACACTTTCCTGTCAATGAACTTTATTCCTTCTTCTTTCTAATTCAGTAAGCCTTAACAATAACTTTAACAGTACACCCTCCCTGTAGCAGTTATACTAGATTTATAAAACATTTTGCCATTAAATGAATTTTTACATTATGATATGTCATGTCAGTCACCATTCTTGAAAGTTACTGAACCAAGCATTAAATATCACCACAAATAAATCTCCATATAATTACACACAACAATAATCTATCAACCAAATTAACTAGTGAATATGTATATCAATATAATATAATTCTATCAACACACAAGTTTCATAACACAGTTGAAACATTACTTACCTTATTGCGCTTTCCTAAATCCCCATAAAATCAAGTATGCAATCTTAACCTTGAAACTCATAATCACACTCACTTACATTAATATTTATATAAAATAACAATATTTTAATTTAATTTAATTTAATTTGGTCAAACATGGACAGACCGGTCAACGGATCTGTCCAGTATCAACCGGGTCAGCCTAACCCTGTTGTGCTTCTTCCTCCTTTGTTTGGGTCAAGCAGACCCATTTGCTGATGAAACCGGGTTGCCACCCATCAAGGTGTGGTGATCCTCACCACCGACCTAGAACGGTAGAGGGCGGCCTGACGAACCCTGCGTCGTAGTCCTTTACCTAGATGGTGTTCGGAGGCCGGTGGAATCCCCTCTAGAAACTCACGGCGACCGCTTCTTCTCCTCTCTGATTGACGGTCCTAAGCTGCTCCGATTGATCCGAAAATACCACAGTTGAACTCCTTTCCTTACGCACGTCCTTCTAGTGCCAACCACATCGCCGTTTGTCGCCGTTTTCGAAAACCGTCGCTCCATCGCCACCCCTCTCCCTCTTCCTCTACTCTGGTTTGTTATAGGGTTTACCTCGATTTCCGTGCTGCTTTTATATTATTTTAATGATCTACCAATTTTACACTTCTACCCCCACTTAAGCTATATATTTATCCCACATAAATCCCTATCGTATTTACCGCACTGCCATTTTCCATTGAATCCTTAACAATTCCTATTTAATTTCTAAAATTCCAATTAATTGGATTTTCGATTTCCAAGTCTAGTGGATACTTACGCCCGTAATATTTAACAATTATCTTCACACCACTATAAAAATGCATATTAATTACCACCTTCGTTACCTTGTCTTAATATGATGACTTGTTGAGATTTTCAGAGCAAATATATTATCAGAAACCAACTTTCTAGAGATCCAAAAAAAGTAACTTATAACAAAATGAACTATTCCAACTGTGAAAATTTCTGCTGTTTATGAGGAGAAAGATAATTTTTAGACTAAAGTTACCATGTTCAAAATAATATCTTAATTCAATTCAAACAGTAAGGAGGTGAAATCACTAATCTGAAGCAATTTCATATAATTCAGAACAGATGTAGTTAAAACTTTATCCAATAGGTCATAATTTAAATTACTTTCTTTCACATGTAGAAACCTTGCAACTCGCAATTAAAATTTTAGAACTGGAATTCATAGATAAGCCAACGTATAGCATTCCCTCCATATACCATGCATTTCATAATAATTTATCAAAACAATAAAATAAAAATAAAAAGTGAAATTGCTCTTCAACCATTAAATGAAGAAGATAACAAAAATTGGAATTGAAAGTTCACTTAAGGTAGTATCATATTGCATTCAAAGAAATAAATATAGCACCTATATTCATTCATGTCATACTTTAATTGCAGCATCTGTTGATGGTGAGGATAAACACAATGTAAGGTCCAAAAATGCGAAACTAAAATGATAAGGACTTCTTAAGATAATATTTAATCAAATGATATATGAGATCTGATAATAAATACGTCTTGATAAACATGAATCCATAGAACTGGTCAATTAGCATAGACACTCGAGACAACTAGCTGTCTAAATAACGCATATACAAAGTCTATTGTGTTTTTACGAGGTAACATATGAGTTATTTAGCTCATAGCTCTTCATAGCATTAAAATTTTAAAATTCATCGTTCCAACGTAGTGTGGTTGCGAGCCAACATGTAATTAAAAGCATATGGACTATGGAGAAGAACATAAGCATGGATGATGGAATCACTACATTCGAACCTACCTTATGATATGAAGAGACATTTGATGATAAAATAGCCTAGCTCAAAAGAAGTCTCTCCAATTCTTCCTAAATCTTATGAATTCCTTGATTTGACACTATGTTGTGATAACAACTTGAAATCACTGCCCCAAACTCAGTTTACGCTTCACAAAGTTGTCACTACATCAGCAGAGAGACAAAAGCATATCACTGACACTAAGGTGGATTATGATTCCAACAGATGGAGAATAACAATTAGGATTTAGGACCAAGAAGGAAAGAACATGGGAGATCAGGGGTTGTATAATAATCACACATTTAGTCCTTAGCACTACTCTAGCACTGAAACGGTCCACCATAACTATCTCGAATAGAGGAAAAAATAACTGTGATCATAGAATCATTGGCACTACAACAATTTCTTTAGGACATAGACCACAGAGAATTGACAATTTAGGCTAATTTGTATGAGAAAGATCAGGGTTGTTAAAACTTAAAACATAGTTGTTAACCGATTGGTCAGAAGTCAGAACAGACTGCGAAATTGAAGAATATGGATGACTATAGCAATGGATAAACACTTCTACATTATAATATAATTGGCGGTGATGAACCTCCTGATCAGGGTTTCAGGCTCTCTCAAAGTCCCTATAATTTTAAAGAATATGAGAATTTTCAGATATGTGCATTTTAATGTAAATGTAAAATGAACCACAAATCAATAAAATTTAACCAACATTAAAAAAAAAATTATCATCTTGCAGAGAGCAATGCTATCACGAAAGTTCATAAGCGGACAACTGAAAAAACTATTGGTGCATAATGCATTCAAGCAACAATGTAAGTTAAGATACTGTGGTAAATGGTGATTGGCAAGGTTGTTCATCATCTTTTTTTAAAAGGCCAGCATGCATCCACTCACTGGGAATTTCAGAATCATACAATTTTAGAATAGAAAGTAATACAATTTCCATTATTGGGTATAATCAAAATCCTCCAATTTCAAGAGCATATCACTTACTAATCAATAACCCACAACACATATATAACCACCCCCATCAATAACATCTAATTTCTAGAACTCGAGTAAAATACCCTAGAGAAACAACAAGAATTAGAGAATGACCAATTCCCACCAACCTGATCAAATATCAATCATCCAACTGCTTAATCTCAGCCTTTAACTGCTCAATCTTGAGCCCCATCGATCGCTGCAATGCCGCCCTTTCGCTCTCAGGAAGCTTGCCAAGGAGCCCCTCAAACATGTCGACGACTTCCTTCACCGCAGCCCGCGCGCATTCTGCTTCTTCGTCGAAATAGACGGTCTCTTTAGAATCCATAGCCATCTCAATATCTTCTCTGGCCTCCGAAAACTTGAGGTTTATCATGTCCACTTCCCTGTCAACATCCACCTCCGACACAAAGTGAGTAGAGTATTTTATCGAGTGAGTCGGGAACTGTAATTGCAACTTGGTATCAGTTCGGTGTGGGAAACGGAGGAATTGTGAGGTCGGTGTGTGAAGAAACGAGGGCTTGGCAGATGGGACCGAATCAGTAACTCGGCGAGCCATAACCGAGCGTCTCGAGATCAATTTGTAGGATCGCTTAAACATTCTCTCTCTCTTGGCACAAGAAAATACTCAATTTTTCATCCACAAAGATTCATTATGAGGGTTTTGGTTTCTGACTCGTCTTGACTAACAAAGAAGTTGGGCCCATAAAGTGAATTGGGCCTTGCTTAATCCAAAATTGCTACTGAAGCCTTGAGCCAAGTGAAATAGAAACAAACGGTTTGAGATCGATCATCAAATCGAAAAATCTCTTAGATTTTATGATTCATTGGTTGAACCAAGTTCATAATAATAGATTATTATATATGTATTTATTTAATGTACATACACTATAAATATATCAATAATATACCTCTATTAAAATATGTAAGTGAAAATGCAATACGTGTACATGTAAAATATTTAAAGCATTAAATACATATTTATAACAATATACATAAATAAATAAATGTACAAAATATTTTTAATATTTTATTATAATGTGTATAAACACTTTTGAAATAATGTAATATAGTTAATACACATCATCCTTCAAACATAAAATGTGTCATAGTTTAGTTATAAGACTGTAAGAGATACTTTTTATATGAGAGGTCATGAGTTCGAAACCTATCAAAGATATTTTTTCCAGATCACATGGACTGCCCGATTCAACCGAGAATCAATCAATTCTTGCAAAAATGATGAGTTCAAAAAAGCATCAATTTATATGTACTAGATTTATCCGAATACAAGCCCCGTCAACAGTTGGATCAGCTGATCTGATTTAATTTTCAAACCTTACTATCAACAAAACAAGGAAAATAGAGTAGCATGATGAGTACAAGTACGTAAACCACTTTATTGTTTTTTTTTAACTCGAAAGTTTTCACTTGTAACTTGAACCAAAACTGAGCACGCGACCATTTAATATGAGTCTAAACTCAAGTTGTAAGGTCCGTATGCACACAAAAAATTCAGCCGCTAATATGATAAATTGGTTCAAAACTCAAAGTGTAACCAAAGCATATTATTTCTAATAAAAATCAAACTTCAAACTTTCGAGGTCTACATGGTTTGGCTTTAGAGAATTTACTAAGCTATCACCTAAGTGATTGATAACCACTTACGCACCAAGTCAAATTCAACAAATCCTCTGTAATTCTAGCAAACCCATCAACTTACAAACCAAATCAATAGTGCTACTTCAGAGTTTCAACTAATCCTCTGTAATTCTAACAAACCCATTGAGCAAAACATGAGATGGGAGTGCATATAAACCCCTCTCATGTCCTGAACAGGACTCTTCATTTGCGTTCTCATGGCTCTCCAGCTTCCGCATATTAGCACATCCCAAGCCAGCCTGACTGGAATGACAGTTCTCTTTTGCGCATTTGCCTTGTTCATGTGCGCTAAACATTCACGCAGGTGGCGTCGCTGGAGGGCTTGTTTTGGTTCCTACGACCAACACCCTGTCATACATCTAAGCAACGAAGCTGTGATGGGAGGACTTGGTGGCAATGCGGATGAAAGCATGTTCAGCGGTGAACTCTGGCAGAAGAACATACTCATGGGCGGTAAATGTCAGCTACCGGATTACTCCGGGGTCATCATTTACGACTCAAACGGCAGCGTTGTTATGCCATCCAAGACTCCTCGTCCCATGCTCACCTGGAAATGAGATTTTGAAGCTACACACCAACCAGAATTGGCAGCTTTGTTCAAATTTCCAATTGTTAAAAGAGCGTATATATCTTTCCAAGAGCTTTCTCAAGTGCTTCACATGCATATCTACTACAAAATAATATAATGTTACAATACCTGCATGTCCCCTCAATATTCAGTTCTAGGGGATCAAACCTTACTGCAATGGAGGACTCCATCTATTTATAATTGCAGGGATTTTTCACACAATCAAAATACAAAATAACAAGATTACCTTAAAGAATGTAAGGCTTCAGAGAACCACTCCATTTCTTTCTTAAAATTAGCGAAAATGGGGACGGTGCATAAAAAATTAGTATGATCTCATTCATTCCAACTGAGCTGAAACATATGATACTTGTAAATTTATCCGCATACAACAACTTTAACAGCAAAAACCAAGATGCATCTCATAGAAGCTGCTAAGAAATAGTTGAACATAATTAAGCAATCTAAGGTAACAAGTAATTCATTAATTGTACAGTTAAAACAAAGTTCAACCCTAGAACTGAAGTCAAATGCCAGGGAAAAAACTTCAGCCATAAAAGTTAGGAGAGTTTTATGAACTTTTAAGACTAATATAGCCTTAAAATAAGGGCCATGATGACACTAATCAATGAATTAACATAGGGAGTTGAGGGCTCTGCCTCATTTTATCAGTACAGGGAGCCGAGATTAACAAAAGTGTCAAGTGCCTGATGCATATGAGGGTAAAGAATCCATAGCTTCAGCTACTCTCTTTTTCAGAGCATTTGGAGACTCGAGGAGATCAAATACCTCCATTTGTTCCATCTCCAATACTGCTGCAGCAACTTTTCCGGCATGATTGCGCTCAATACTATCCATAAGAGGAGAGAACTCGTCACCTAGTATCTGTAATTTTGAAAATTTTAAAAGTTAATAACAGAAGCTCGTAATCATTTGTTATCAAATATTTTAAATTGGGCATTTGAAGCATAATTAAAGACATAAATGTCCATTCTCAGCACATTGGAACAGACAGCTCCTTCATCTCTACCTACCTTTGATATTGTTGAAGTGATCAAAATGGTTTGCAGCCCATTGGTACTGGGCTTCAATGCACGTTTTCTCAACGGGTTTACGATTCTGTTAACTTCAGGACCCAAGCCACGATTCAACATGGTGTCTGCCTCATCCAATACCTATCAACATCAACATATATTGTGACATATTAAACAAATTACTTGAGAACAGGCCAGAATATATGATGCATAGAAAAAACACATATACTGACATGGTAAAGTAAAACACATTTAGAAAATAGGATGACATTGAAAAGCTGTTACACCTGGATTTAATACTGAGATATGAGTATACTGACCAGATATTTAACATCATCAAGAATCACACTTCCCTCCTCCATGAACTGAAGAACCTCACCAGGGGTTCCGACTAGCATACCAATAGGGGCATTGGACAATTCTTGTTGGGATTTTGATTGACCAGAACTGGTTTCTGTTCCAGGTTTCAACCGTGCATGATGGCTGATGAACTTCGCCATTTGAAAACCCTGCAAAGCCATCCAGAGATAATTACATTGGTGACAGTCCCATAGTTTGAAGCAGAAAATTCACAAAAATACACAAAAAGTACTTAAGACCTCATCGGATTGCTCATCTGTAGTGCACAACACAATTGCCCGAGGATGCTTGGGCTTCATATGTGATAGTGTTTCATCCCGTTGCAAAAGCTACATGTAAAAAAAAGTTCGAATGCGCAGGATTGAAAAAATCAAAGTTAATTAAAGCTCAATGCATCTCACAAAAGCATAGGAACTACACGTATGGGCAGAGTGAGGTATGTAAAAAAGTTCAGAGCAAGTCAGTTCAAACAATTACACTTAGTTCATTCATACGAAGATCTGTAAAAATACATTTATTCACAATAAAATATGGTTTGCCAAGCATTTTAATTTTAAACTACAAGACCAAACTTCAGCTACTCATCACATTTCAGGTGTCTACAATACTGACCAAAAGGAATATAACTGTGTGCTCAAAAAAGACAGATGATGATTACAAAGCTTCAAGAAACAACTTGCATTTGTGAAGTGACAGATAAATCCAAAGCCTAACAGCAAATAAGCCATCCCAAATTAGCAGCAACTACACCCAATATAGAAGCACAATTGAAACAAGCGGATGAAGACACATTTTCTGTGTGTATTTAACCATTACATATGATAAATTACAGATAAATTGCAGATGATGTTCAGAGACAGATGATATATGATAACTAAGGCAAATAAATCCTGAGAATTCGAAAACCTCGAATGCAAGCAAGCCGTCCCAAAACCGAATAGATGAAGCCAGTTCGGCAGTTGACATGAAAAATGACAACAAATGAAAATTATGTTCGTCTTCAATGCAAATACCTGGACAAGGGGCAACAAATAAGCCAGAGACCTGCCATGGCCAGAATCAGAACTCAAAACCAGGCACTTCCCTTCCAGAATAGCAGGGATTCCAACACACTGAATCTCAGAAGGAGCCGAAACACCCATCTCCAGCAGAGCCGCTGTTAAACAGTCTGTCAACCCCAACTCTTCAAAACCCGACAGGACCTCCTCGGAGGGTCGCGCTCCCCTCTTGTCATTCTGCAAACAATCATCTCTCCTTCTCAATACCCTCTCGGAGCTTGAACCTGAACTTGATATTGGAGGTTTAATATGTGTTGGTCCGAGACGACCTTGGAGTTTTCTCTGCCTGAATTTCTCGAGAAGGCTTGAATCTCTCTTGGATTGCAGAGGTGGGTCTTTCTCATCTTTGGAGACGCCGGTACCGGTGCAAGTGGAGAGAGGCGCAAGATTTGTAGAAGCAAACACTTGCTCTGATACTCTCGTCGAAGTCGCGAGTTTCTTGGAGAGGGAAAGGGAGAGGCTTAAGAAGGCTTTTCTACTGCCTCTCATGGTCACTCATCTCTGTTGTTGGATCCCAAAATTTATTTCGAAAATGTTTTATTGGACTTTCTTCAAGCAGTACATAAAAACAAAAATTTTAAAATACTCTCAAGCAGTACATAAAAACAATAATTAATAACTACAAGCATTCTAGAATCACTAGAATGCATACCCTCACCCTGGGACTATCGTGGAAACAAAAAAGTAGGCCGGATAAATCTTGCATGAGAGGTTTCAATTTTATGAATCACTTAGGATAGCCTTTCTTGGCTCATTCATGCCCTCTTACTACAGCAAACGAAAAACGTTAGCCTTTCTTGCACATTTTCGTTAGTTTTGGCAGACCTAGCTCGTACAAAATGACATGGCACATATGTTTCATTTATTAATTTAGTTAGTGAAAGATTATTTGTATCTAGTTAATAATTGAAAGTTTTTTATGACCCAAAATTGTCACTCAATTAGTTTTACATAAAATCAGGCATATTTTCTGCTAACTTAGCGGTTGACCGTCCTTGTCAACTGCCAATATTTATGACTTGTTACTAGATGGATTGTACCTTACTGATGTGAAATTTGAGCAACATTTAAAAAAATAATAATAAAACACATTTCATGATATGATTTGATCAAATGACAATGTTCTTTCAAAATAAAATATTACAATTTAAAAAAATAAAAATAAAATGAATAACAACTCTCCATAGACAAACCCTAGCTTCAGATCATGGTTCTTCTCACTAACGGGTCTTCACCTCTTTTCACTCATCACACAGGGACTCCATCATTTCTGAGCAGAACGAGGTTGCCGAAGTCATCAATTGAGGCGTGTGAAATGAGAAGGCCTCTTGTAGTGGACTCCCAGAGAGTGGCACCAAAGCCATTGACTAGTCTGAGATTACCATTCAAAAGAAATCGGAGGGCTCCACGGAGATCAACAATGCCGGTAGTCCACATGGTCTCCACTAGTGTAGAAGATGGCAGCGACGTAGGAGCAATGTTTTTAATACCGTGCCGGTCATCGAACCGGTATGATGACCGGTTCACGGTTTAACCGGTTCAACCAGTTGGCAAGAGTAAAATCGGTATTTCACATTTTTATCAATTCTAAACCTATTTTGAGATGTTTTAAATAATTCTAAACCTGTTTTAAACAATTTAGAATTGTAAATATAAAATATCTCATATTTACTCTAAGAACACAACCAAAAGAGAAAAATATAAAATTACAAGTTCAAAACATAATCAACATTCATTCCATAAACATAATTCAACTAAGATCTGCTGCTTATGTTCTACAGCATGAAAGACAAGAGAAAATCTACTACAGAAAACACAGAATTAGCAGAAGCATTCATACATAATTGACACTATAAGCATTATTCACAGTCGACTAATTCCTTGTAAGGTGTACAATTGCAATCAAAATCTGCAATTTCTATGGAAAAGATTGCCTCCTAACCAGAAAACCCAACATAAATCCATGCCGCGACACCCAGAACGTAGACCCCAATCGCGGTGCCTACCACCTCGCGCCCCAACCTAGTCGCGGCTCCGATTCCGATAATCCCAGCAACTCCCATCGGTACCCTCGTCAAAACCGCTTTTCCTGCACTGCTCACTACGGCTTCCCCAAACAGCTCCACTGCCCAGTCCTTGAACTGGGACTGCCCCAAGAGCTCCGGGTCCTTCTCCAGACCCAATTCGTACCGTCTCTCTCTGGACTGTTGATGGCTAGTTATGACTCGGAGGGCCATGTCGATCTGGGACCGATTTGGGGGAGACGGGACCCACCTGTTGATGAGTGGGAATTGGGTGGTGGAGACTGTATGGTGGATATGGGTGGCAGCGGTTGGGAGCTAGTAGGGGAAGACTCCATGGAAGGCGTGCTGACTGTCGGAGTGGGGACAATCTAGCTACACACGACAGTGGGGACGACGCCGCCACGCAGCAGTCCAACTCCTCTAGGCTCCAGCAGCACTGCAGCAGTCCACCTCCAGCCCCAGCTTTGAAGTTCGAAGTTCGAACAACCCAAAAGAGCAAAACACTGAAACAGAGTACAGGTGGAAGAGTTACGGAACCCAGGAGAAGAGAAAGAAAAGAGGCGATTTTGACCTAAACCGGATTCACCGGTTTAATTTGGACTGCCGGACCGGACAGGTCACCGGTCCACGGTTCGACCGGCCGGTCCGGTCCGGTCCGGCTCCAAAAACATTGCGTAGGAGATTGGCCGAGTTAGGAGATTTTGGTAGTGTTTGGTAAACAATTCTAAAGAGTATACATATTAACATGTAACTTATAAGCTACAGATAAATGTTAACCTAATCAAATAATAATTCAGCATTCAATATATTATTCAACATTTTTGCATCAAAAAATGACATTTCCAAAATTGTCATTTTGCTTAGCATATTTTGACTATTATACATGAAATGTCGAAACTAACCCTCATCTATTAACTAATGCCCAAGTTACCCCTGCATGTACGGACCAAATATTATTATAAAAATATTTTTAATGTTATTAAAAATGTTTGAATTTTATTAGAAAATGTAAAAATATGTTGAACATTATTCAAAAATTTAGAAAAGTTGTATAACAAAAAATATAAATATTTTGATATTATTAGAAAAAGTTAGAATTTTATTATAAAATGTAAACATATGTTAAACATTAATAAAAAAATTACAGAAGTCGTATAGCAAAATATAATTTTTTTTCGTATTATTCAAAATGTTAGAATTATTTTAATAAAATGTAAAAATGCGTTGAACATTAATAAAAAAATATAGATAAATTGTATACAAAATATATAAATATTTTCATATTATTAAAAATGTTAGAATTTTTTTATAAAATGTAAGAAAATGTTAAATATTAATAAAAAAATTAAGAAAAATTGTATAAAAAATATATAATATTTTAATATTATTAACAATGTTAAAATTTTTTGTATTAAAAATGTAAAGATTATTTTTAAAAAATATAAATCTATTTTTTAATAATTTGTGTTAAGACCCCTGCATGTAATTAGCCACAACATTTATACTAACATATATGTTTTTCTCTGAAAAATCTAACCAAACACCCATAGCATTTATAACAACATATATGCCAGCATTTCAAGCATTATAAAGCAACCAGCATACAGACTAAATTATATGTTATTGGTAAAAATTGTTTACCAAACCCACCCTTTAAGTAAATCTGACTGATTACTGATTTTGAATCTAACATATATATCAATATTTGAACAAACATATCTGCTAACATATATACTACTTGCAAAATTGTTTGCAAAATTGTTTGTCAAAAGAAGCGAATTTTGTGACCCTACAATTTGATTATAATATTTGTTTGTTTGAAAATTCAATTTGGTATTAGTATTTTTACTCTTAAGCTAAAAACCATTTCTGGCACTAACACGCCAAGAAATTCAAAATCAAAAGCCACAATGCCGACCCACTTCATCGCCGTCCATTGCTGCCAGTGCTCCACGATGCAGGCACTTGTCGAAATTAACACTCCATGTTTAAAATCAAGGCAACGATGGAGTTGATCTTGTTTGTGTTTGTGTGTGTGTTTGCCAGGTGAAGCAGCAGAAGAAGAGCAGCAACAAGTGGACTTGCGTGGTGTGCAACCAGAAACAGTCGATTCGCAAGGTGTTCGCTAAGAGTCCGATGGCGAAGGACATCCGCCAGTTCGTGCAGTCCTTCAACATGTCACGCAAAGTCGCCGATGAGGCACCCCAACCAGAAACAGGGCAAACCTTTGATACGATGCCGAATCTGGATCTGGCGAAGAAACGCACCGATTGGAGCGAGTACCTTGAACCCCTGCCACCACCGGATACTGATGAAGAACAACAAATCGGTAAATAATTAGCAAGAAACAAGCAACGTCGCTGTCATTGATAAATAATTATGGAATTGAGATTCTTGTTCTTGTTTGTTTGGTCAGAAATCGTGACGGAGTTGCCGAAAGATACGTTTAAAAGGCCCAAATTGACAGTATCAGATGGAGTAGGAAGTGATGACACACTGTACAAGCCATTTTTCTCTAAGAGGAATAACAACTCCAAAGGTCAGTATTTCTATGCTTCAAGTGACAACAAACTGCATTAATGGCACTACATTATGATGTGAAGTTAGATTTTCCAGGAAAAAATCCAAAAATGGCCAAGGGTACTTCAGATACAAAATGGAGCAAATACATGAACAGTAATGACATTACACCAGTTGAGAGTGAGAGTGGAGTTGATGTGGAGAGTGCAAATGTTGTATTGGAGAACCTACCAAATCATGAAATAGTAGAAGATGACATCCACCAAGATTTTCTTTGAAGCTCTGGGAGCTCTGCAATTTCCGTAGTGTACAAATCACACCACATTTTTGTATTTTCCAGCGAGATTTGTTCTCCGCCAATGGATTTTTTTTCGTGTTATTCAGTAAGACTGATTCTCCGTCATTGAATGAGAATTATAAACCCGGGATAATTTCAAAGTTCCCTCATCCATAGTACGTTTGATTTTGAGAAGCTCTTTGTACATCATTGGATGCATTTTACTTGAAAAAGAAATTGAAATGTTGCCTGAAGGGAATGTAAAGAATAAGCGAGGAATGAAAGTAACCAATCAAATTGCTATGCATCTACACAAAAGAACCACCAGACAGCAATGCAATATATAGTAAAATCATGAAAGTGAGAATATCTTACAATAACTTCAACATCATTACAATCTCTTCATAGTTCGGACACAGAGATCTATATATGCAATACGCGAGATAAATATGCTACATTATTAACAGTCGAGAACAGCACAACAACAACCGATACTGCGAGTGAATAACTCTAAATAACTGAGCGGAATACTCTGTCAAGCAACTACAAAAGGGATGAACAGAACAATGAATTCCTGCCAGAAGCCTAGGATTGAAAACCTCAAAATCAAATTAAACTTAATTCAACTTCTCAAGTATGGGTCAACCTTGTCCGAAATAGGATTCTAGTGTTCAAGTGCGAGCTCTGGATAATACACAGTCGTAAACATCAGCATGCACTAATCTTTTTTTATCCTTGCCTCATAGCCCCCTTCAGGTCGCTTCACAAGATTGTAGGGCATGTGTGTCCCGAGAAGTCTGTCCCATATGGAGAAGAAAGGCTGAGAATAGTTATACTTTGTCCCTTGTAGTTGATGATGGATGTCATGGTAAGCAGTGTTGTTCTTGAAGAATATG
Source organism: Euonymus europaeus (assembly GCA_963580455.1). Lineage (NCBI taxonomy): Eukaryota > Viridiplantae > Streptophyta > Magnoliopsida > Celastrales > Celastraceae > Euonymus > Euonymus europaeus. The sequence goes on along the minus strand of OY756961.1, from coordinate 6,922,233 downwards.
TGGAAGATATCACCAGGCAACCAAAGTCCACAGTGATCATCGACAGTTTTAACCACTGCAAAGCAGAAGAAAAAAACTGCTGTTCTTGCAGTCATTCCTGAGACGAGAAAAGAGATGGCTCCACCAAGTGTGTCAAGCAAGAGACCCTCAAGTGGGTGATTGTAAAGAGCGCCTATTGCATAAGGTATCACCAGCCGATGATGTTGCGAGTGGATATGGCGATACAAGAATTTGTTCTGATGCATATAGCGGTGCACAAAGTACTGCCATGTGTCCATGACAAGCATTGCAATAATGATCTGCACGATTTGGAAGGGAATGGATGGCTGGATTGTCACCCCTGAAGCATCTGCTGTCGAGGTCAACTGTAGCAAAAATGTCACAAAATGTCAGGACAGTAACTACACATAAAACCACAAAAAAACACAATTACTGTATGCACAGAAATTAGCTGTAGATAGTTCTTACTTTGAGTAATGATTGGCAGGTGGAAGGGTTCACAAAACCAAACTTACAATTATTTTTATGCCATCTATTCTTCCTAACTTTTCTCCGCAATTTGCAAAAAGAAATCATTGTTGCCATGGCTTACTACACTTACATACATACCATGTTGCACCCATCCAAAACTGGTTAGCCAGTGCATTTTACCCAATTCACACATAATGGTGGTTTCCCAGTATGATAAAACCTAGAGGCGCTCCCTAAAATTTAGTATCTACATAATGCTGCCAAAGACTACTGCTAATGGTGCTGCATATCAGACAAGTATTATACATGAGCAAAGAGCCCAATAGCAAGAACCGAAAGGGAGAACTACAGAAATGAAATTACAAAGCAAGATTCATTCTCATTTCATTTACTTTCTCAACACAAAAAAATTAATTTCATTTCAATCATGAAAGTTAGATACATGGCCTGACTCATATTATTTTTACATTACTCAGAACAAAACTTTCTCAGTTCTAATGTTGAAGTGATGGAAAATCATTAAACGAAAACAATTTTAAGAGGAAGAAAGTTTGCAGTAGTTTTATGAAAAAGCGTTGACCCAGATACGTAGTTTAGAAAACAAGAGGATTTAATTTTTAGTATTGAACATTTATTACTAATTTTTAGGGTTGAGAGTGTAGAATGATGAAGAAGCAGCAGAACCATCATAAGGTGAGAACAACTATAAAGAACAAAAATGACATTGATGATTTAGCTAACAGGCACTAGGCCATTAGCTGAGATAAGAATGCTGCAATAATGAAAGGAGAGAGGTGCACAGATGACCCACATTGTAAACCAGAAACACTAGCAACCACCTTGAAGTCATTAATATCAATTGAAAAAAAACTCTATGTAATTTAATATAGGATCAATTAAAATGATTAGAAACTTCTATTAAATCAATTTTTTAAAACAGTGCGAAAGATGCCCATCGAACATTTAAGAATCAAAGTCCTAGTAAGATAATGTCAGAAGACATAAAGATTAATCGTGATTATACGTTTAGTATTAAATTCCAATAACTCACAGCTCAAAAAAAAGAAGTTAAAAGCCTACGTGAAGGAGAATAGACAATTCAGGTTTTGGTAAGTCCATATATGTACGAGGGTAGGGAAACCAGAATTTTCATTCAGAAAACAGAATGATCCCATCCTACTGATCTAACATCTAGTTATCAACCGTGGAATACAGCAAATCAAGTAATTTACGATTGATTGGCTGATCTATTTCAGTCAAAGGGAATGAAATAGCAAAGGGAAATATGTACATATGGTGTAAGTGTATTTTTGAATATCCTGTTTAAACATTTGAAGCAATTTGAAGAAAAACCCATCTATGTTGCACAGAAGGTTACACATAACAGTAAAACATCTGATCTGCCAAAACATAAGTCAGTGGGTAAAAAACCAAAAAAAGCACACAATAGTTTCCAAAAGAAACTTCCAGCTAAAATTTCTTATTTTATTATTTTTTAAATTTCTGTATGAGTGTGTCGTTGGGGATCCTGGAGTTAAAAGAGTTGTTTAGAATATGGAACAAAACAATTCTTTCCTAGAAAATTTCTCTCAGAAAATTATTTTACTAGACTGCTATACCCATCTCAGATGCAATCCTTCAGTCGTAGAGCTAATAAATCAATATATCAGCAGCAATATTATTTTTACATCGGCCATGAACCTCCAGTGACTTTTCACACCCATAAAGCCCCATACTCTGCCATTCCGATGGTACTTGAACAGTCTACAATCATCAATGATTCAATAGTGATCCATGTATCCTAAACCTTGTGTGCTAACACCCAGAACATAAAGGTGTTCGCACTTAAGCCAACATTAGAACAAGGACTTCATCAAGGCATACATTATAGAAAATACAACTAGATCAATGGTAGCCAAAATGGGTTAAAAACCTAAAAGGAGTAGAGATAATGCTAAACATGACGGTAAAAAAAGGGGGTAAAACAACACCCATACACAAGGCTTTGGCAGTGCGTAGGGTCGGGAACAAACAAGATGTACGTAGACCTTACCCACCCATAAGATAGTTTTATCATTTTTTTTAACCTTAAAATTGAAACAATTTGATATGAACTTTCAAACTAGAAACTACTTTAATGTAATGCATTTAACGAAAGGTGGAATGGCGGATCTGAGTGTAGGCTTTGGGGCCATATTTCTAGATATATTGTCATCCCAGTGTCACTGCTATAAACTATACTGCATGTCTTTCCCATTGATCTAACAACTTAACCCAAGCTGACTTGAGACAAAAACTACTCTTTATCAGGTGGAGAACATATCCTTCGAACCAAAGGCAGAAGGGATGTTACCCGCCACATGAAGCCCAAACATGGGGTTAGGGGTGGTACACTACAAGGAAATTCGTGGGATGTCTGATCTCTTGTCATGTTTAGATAACAGGAATGTAGCACATTAATGTACTATCAAGGAATGTTGAATACAACGTTTATGTAGGTGTATTAACATGTCAACGCAACTCGAACTCCTAGATAATATGTGAATGTATTTTAAGCCATATTAAACGAATGAGAAATGAAATGGCATCTGCATCATGAAAATTGAGTTCGACAATCCTCACATAACACCGTGTGTCATGCTTCTTTCTAAACGGAGGTTGACTACTATCTACCTCATTATTTCTCACATATGGCATTGACAATACATATATATATCCAAAGACAGAAACATGGACCCATGAATAACAGAACAATAATAAATCAAATAAAAAGGAACACAAGCAATTATGGGTTCAACAACTAACCAAGAAAAGAACATGAGCTACTGTTGCCTGAACAAGCTGTTGAAGCAAAACACCTTTAACCACCATGGCGAACGACACTAAATTTTTCTCTTCCTCTTCTTTTCTGCTATGCAATCGGTAATTATCCAAAGGCGGCAGCAACTGATAAAAGCCGGCATACAACCAGTAGACCACAATTGGGGCAAAAGTGCCCATAGCTTCGTCACTCACATATCCTTCCCAAAAAACCATTCTTTTATCCAAAGTAGAAGAGCAAATAACTCAATTTAGCTCAAAAGATTCGTAGTGGAATCACATCAAGTTACTGAATTTCCACCTGAAAACGATAAACAAAATGGGAAAGAAAAAAAAAATCAGGAATCAGACTCAGAAACCAAATCCGGCAGATGCTTCAAACAGGAAAATTTTCCCCTTTAGTCATAGAAAAAGCCAATGTTCGATGGAGAATTTGAAGCGTGAAAACCAAATCAAAAGGAACAAGTCGCTTTGACTTGCAGCATCGCGATGCAGATCTACTCCTACCTTCTATTGCGATCAAGAATATCTGATCGATGGGAGGGAGAACAAGAGGCTTTGAACACAATCATTATACTGTATCTTCTTATATCAATCTATTTCCTTTCAGACGTGTTGATCTTTCGTCGCAGTCCTTTCTGAAAAGGGCACATCAGGATGCCCTGATCCACTGTAATGTAAAGGGTATTTTAGGTACTAAAAAAATTTTATTTTATTTTTAAAAAATTATGAATATGTTTTTGATAGAAATTATGAGTCAAATGATATATTTTTTTATCCAAATAAAAACTAAATATACTATAAAAAAATATAAGAATATTTTGAACCATTAAATACAAACTCAAAACATTCTTTATCTTTTTTACATTATATTTAATTTTTATTTTGCATAAAAAACAATCTCTTTAAACTCATAATATATATTCATAATTTTTTTACAAATAAAATTAAATAAAGTATTTTAATACCTAAAATACCCTCTACTATGGACCCACTGTGAAAAAAAATACAGCCAAGGATTCAAATATCTATGGGTACCGACAGAATCGAACGGTCAGGAATTTTGCTACTAGTCAAACTGATCGCAACCCTCCACTTAAACAAAAATTTCAAAGTCAATTTTCCTTCAATATTACAATCCGTTTGATAGAGCGTAAATTTTGATAGCGTATAAGCTATATAAGCTGTCAAATAAACTGTATGCTGTTCGGTAGAGCGGAAGTTTCGATAGCGTATAAGCTGTTAATTTACTATTAGGGATATGTAAAATACTTTTTATAATGAAATAAAAGCTATTGAATATGAGTTTTGTTGGAAAGAGGTTTACGCGTTGAGTTTGAATATGTAATTTTTTTCAAAATTTTACATATATTTTGAGAGATAAAATGATAAATGTGTGAGAAAATAAGAGTAATAGAGGAAATTTAGAGAATTTTTTTATATGTAATTGATGTAATTATTGACCGATATAACTAAGCTTATAAGCTGTTTAGCTCATAAACTGAGCTTATAATCTGATATAAACTCAAACGAACGGTACCTTAATATACTACTACATCATGGGCGATTAATGGGCCCATGGCCATGGCTGAACAGATATGTAGGCTGAAATTCCGATTAAAAATTGGGAGGAGGCCAGCAAGGTTTTCATTTCAACGTAGTTAGTGTTGAAATTAACCTTAAAATAGAAAATGTCATTGAAAGATAATAAAGGCATTATTACTGTTTCTATTTTCAAAAAATTATTTAATAAACTTCTAAACAAAGATTGCATGACACAATTACTAAATTATCTCAACAAACCATCATTTTTCTCCAAGTAAGGAATCATTAATAGTTTATTAACTAAAAAATCGTCAAATTTTCACCATATTATTATTATTATTACAATTATCATCCTTGTGAGCATAATAGTTATATCTTTTTCACCAAATATGGAAAAAAATTGTGAGTTATTCAAATATTAAAAAATTTAATTTTTAATTTGTTTGAATATTCGGTGACGAAAATGGAACACAATGAATCTTTAAATGACAACAATATTTATTAAATTATTAATCCATTTAATATCCTAATTATTAATAATTAATAATTACAATCCTTGTGAGCATAATAGTTATTTAATGAATTTTTAATTCTCTAATTTATCCACTATGAAAAACGAAAAAAAGCCCCAATGAGTAAGGTTGTTTCTAGAAATCTTGAGAAACTCTCTCTCTCTCTCATAAGAAAGTGCCCATAAGAATAGAAGAGAGAAATGATGAGAGACTACTGATTTGACCAATGTTATCAGAACCGACCTGTAAAGCGACCCGCGATAAATGATTTTAAAAGTTTAACCGGTTAGATCGAAGGGTCAAGGGTTGAACTGCTTGTTTATTTTTAATTATTTTTTTATTTATAATAATAATAATAAGTGTAAAAAATAATACAATAAATCAAATATAAAACATTCATACAATTAAAATTATTTCAGTCTTTTCAGATCATATAGACAGAAAAAGCAACAAATAAATTATAACAAATAAATAAGTTTAAATCCAAACTTTATAAAGGGAAAACAATCAAGTATTCAAGTGATCAATTGCATAATAATATCTTTTAACAAATCCAAGTATCCAAAAATCCACAAACTACATTTTAAAATAGATAATGCTTATCATTGTGTTGTATTGAAGCCATATCCAACCCCTCCATCAAAGTTGTCATGTTGTGTGGTCATTCCTATAGGGTCTAAACCAAATACATTTCGTCATCAAAACATTTAAACTTGGGGCTTTATCTTCCGGTGGATCTACATCATCAATTCCATATTCTCCAATACTTCCAATCACATCTACAAAATTAAAATAAAAAGTAGATAAGACATATTATTATTATAAATATACATTAAAGTTTAATGAAAATCATACCATCTTGTTCTTGGGGGGTGCATTATTTTGAGAACTAGAGCTTGATAAATTTTGTCTAAAATCTTCAATTTCTTCAATGGTAAAAAATGGAGTTCTTCCTCCAACACCCATGGTTCATTCGAGCAAAAATCCTCAAAATCAATGGGATCATAGTTTCGTCCCTTCCAATAATTTCTACAAATTTTTTTTTTGATAATATTTAAAGTGTTTATCGGTAAAGACTTGAAGCTTAAAAGTTAAATACTTTTACCTTTGTTGTAGTCGTAGGTTCTATTTCTCTTTTTTGTATGTATATGCTCAAATGCACTCTAATTTCTTTCACAACCCGAAGCACTACAAGTTTGACTTAATATCCGTATTGCAAGCTTTTGTAAGTTTGGTGCACTACTTCCAAAGAGAGACCACCATTCATCTACAATCACCATAATAAAAAAAAATTACTCAAAATAACATGTATTTTTACAAACAAATTTGTGTTTTAAAGTTTTACCTGGAAGCATTGCATTGCGATCAGCAATAGCTGAAATCCTTCCGAAATCTCGTTCTGCATTCTTGAACATTGTCATCTCCCTTATACAAAATTGGCTCGTAATGCAGGTTGTCCATGGGCATATCTCTCAATTACATCCACCAAACCTGATATTGTAGTTCTATGTTTTCCCACCTCATTGACATATCATATTGATAACGAGGATTCAACCAATAACCAGAAGCGTGGAGATTTCTATGAAGTTGGCTGTCCCAACGATCATCAATGATCCGTAAATAAGGTGCAACCCTTCTCTTCCTCCTTTGAAATCTCTTCACAATTTCTCCTCTTGCTTTCCAAATTGCAGCATACATATAACCCATTGCTGGCCTATTTTCACTATCAACTAGCTTCAAAACACGAACTAAAGGCTTGGTTATGTAAACAATTGTCGCACATTCTTTCCAAAAAAATGAATCTAATACAGGATCAGTAAATTTCTTCCCTTTCACGTCTCTTGCATGTGATGATTGAATACATTCTCTACATGTCACCATATGACGCAACGCATCCTTTTGTTGCAAGATGCTTTCCAAAGCAATAAACTTGGTTGTGAACCGTGTAGGTGCACGACGAATAATTTCTCTTCCACTGGTATGCTCTCTCATCAAATGCAACACAAAAGTATGATTATACACATACTTTTTTATCTTGGATGCATGAAACATAGTCTCACCAACCTCTACAAATTTTCCCATATCTTATAACATCAAGTTTATATAATGGGCGGTACAAGGGGACCAATAAAGTGTAGGAAATTCTTGTTCCAACAACTTTCCAGTAGCCATATAGTTAGCGGCATTATCAGTCACCATATTCATCACATTTTCAACACCCAACCATAGAAGAACTTCTCTAAACAGCTTATACAAAACACTAGCAGTCTTTGAAGCATCAGTTGCATCAACAGACCTAAAAAAGACGGTGCCTCGTGGACAATATACAAGAAAATTTATAAGTGTTCTCCTGCATTGATCAGTCCACTCATCTGCCATTATAGTACAACCCGTTTCTTTCCAAGTACAACAAAAATTCTCAACAAAGTCTCTCACTTCTGTAACATTTTTAGATAGAAGATAACCATGTATATCATGAAAACCTAGCCCTTTGTAACCAGCACCCATGCTTGCAATAGCATCAATGGCATATTGATAAAATTTAGAATTTACTACATTAAATGGAATAGTTGTATCAATCATCCACTTTGCCACAGCAAGATCAGCCTTCTCCTTAGCTTCTTTTGTTTGTAATGCACTTTTGATAGTTGGTTGTGCACCTGGAGAAGTCCTAGGCATGAAATAAGATTTGACACCACCCATTCTTGCTTGTGTCTTTTGGCCTTGGGTGCTTCTTTGACTTCCGCTGATGTTAACACCGCCTTGACTCATTCGACGTGGAGGTAATGTCTCTTGAACTTCATCCCACTCCTCCCGTTGCTCAAATGGAGATTGCTCATCATGCAAAGTTTGGTAATTTCTTTTTTTTGATGAAACATCTTCAAGAGACGTTTTCATTTCAAATTGGATATCAGGAGATACTTTTTTGCATTCTTCTACACCACCACCCTTGATGGTCCGGATGATGGTGTTGACGACATTAGTCTGGTAAACAATAACACACATTATGCTATGACAGATTGCACAAATGGACAACAATAGGCACTAGTGAAGAATAGAGAATCGAAGACTAATCAATAAATCAATCTTTAAGAAAACTCACCCGATCGGTGCTTGACAAAGTCAGCCTAAGTGAAGAAGAAATGCAGAATCGGCAAACATGAACTACAAAGCAGAGCTGCAGAGGACCTCCTGACTCCCCGAGTGAATTCTTTGATTTCAATTTTTTAATATGTAAGATACTAAAATGTTAATTTTAACTTTATTTCAGTTGTCTTTTACTTTAATTTTAAGTTTTAACAGTTTACACTTTATGACTTTACACTTTACACTTTACACTTTATAAGTTTATAATTTGTCAATTTTAAATGGAAGTTTCTGGACCGGCGGGTTTGCACGGAACACAGGTCTTGCAGTTTTGACCGGTCAGCACGGGTTTAATGCTTGCTCGGTTCAACGACTGAACCCGCCCGTTTTTTGGGAAAACCTGCGGTTCAACCGGCGGGTCGGGCCGGTTCTGATAACACTGGATTTGACAAAAAGGACATATAAGGTAGGGGTGTAAAGTAGACTTGAGTTTATTTATCAAAATTCTTGATCAACCCATGTGAATAGGTTTCCAACTAGATATTTATCAAATGAGTTCTTGAATAAGATATGTCTAGTTGAGGCATTGGAAAATGCTACTTTTGGGCCGAAGTGTACAAGTGAAGGAGTGACATTGGTAAAAACTATGTGCAAATAGCCCCCACCAAAAGTTGTCAGAAATATTCCTATATCTTCAAATTTTCTTCCCAAGTTTTGAGCATATTTATGTTGGGAAAAAAACAAATAAGTCACTCAAAGATGTCTCAAATTATAATTAGATCATTTATTGAAAAAACTTCAATTTCCATCACCCTATGTTTACGATACTAGTGATGTGGACGTTCTAACATGACACTTGGGTCGATGTGGCTCTATTTTCTATTTTAAAAAAATTATTTTCATATTGTTTACTCAAATACAATAAGGACATTATCGTGATTGTGGAGACATCCAAATAAAACCCCTACACGCATCTTCCATTTTCATTCATTGGGTGATGAAAGTTGAATTTTTTCCCCCGATAAATGACTTAATTGCAATTTGATGCATCTTTCAATGGCCTATTTGTTAGAAATAGAGAATTGACACCTTAATATAAACCAATTAGCCAAAACACCACAAAAAAATTATCTCAAGATGGAGAACAAAGGGGAAAAGATGATATACAATCTAGACTACTTGCATCAATCATTCTATTGAAGAAGGTTTTAGAAAGAAACAAACAAAAAAAGTCACATTATATATGATGAATAATCCCATATTAGTTGTTAGGCAGTCTCATTTGCACAACTTCAGAAGGGGGATGCAAAGTGCACACCATCTCTCTAGTCTTTCCAAAGTAGACCTGCAATGGATATTCATATTCCTAGTGAAACAGAGTATAATGACTGTTTTGCATGAAAACAATTAAAAAAGTCATTTTGGAATGACAAATGCAGGCAGTGTCCTTAGTACATAATATAAGATGATGAAAATATGAGTCATAATACTTTATCCAAGTGATTCCTCAGTTTACCCTCCATTTCTTCAATCATTCTGCCCATGTTATAGAGATGACCTGCTACAATGATCAAATCCATATTCACTTACATAAGGTTTTAAAAAAGTTAAAATGGCTAATTTCAAATCTTATTTAAATAAAAATAATTGCATATGGGCATTCAAAATTTACATTATAAGCATGTCTCTAGTCAAAACTAAGGAAAATTGTAGAGGCTTTATTCTCTGAGATTGCAAAGGACCATTTTCAAAGAGTTTCGCATATACCTCCGACATTTCACTCATGTATTCCCAACGCCCAAGAAAAGCTAAGTATATACATAATATTTTTGAAGGAAGCTGGATGCATGAGTTATCTAAAATGATTTATAGAAATTAATTGATGTTTCATCTTTGGACAAAAAGCAATGGTTAATATGCAATATAACAATTTTCCTTTATTTTTTTTTTCTTACTTGGAAAAACAGCATATGGAAAACTTGACGAATATAAATAAAGCAAAAATAGTGGTCACATCACATGATTATAAATGTTAAAGTCCCATCATCATCTTATACACTTGTATATAGTTGAGGCTACCTCCCCTCCTCTACTGGGTCTTTTAAAGAAGTGTGTTGGGCTCCAATTTATATCATGGTATCGAAGGACGTTGCCGGGGTTGTAAACTCCACGTTTGTTAGGTTCATGCGATAATTCAGATAATCTCGTAAGTCCACACACGTGTTGGGGGATGTTAATGTCCCACATCAATGAATCATCAACTTATACATTTGTATATAGTTAGAGTTACCTCCCCTCCTCTATTGGACATTTTAGAGGAGTGTGTTGGGCTCCAATTTATGTCAACAAATATAAACATAACTAATGCTCTATTTGGTTTAGCAGTAACATACATAAGCATGGAATTGAATTATTGAACATTCAAAGTTGAAACAACATATATTTAAACCACTTTTTTCTTATTAAAGAAAACACTCTAGAATCTCCACAATATCATTCTCAAAAAACAAATAGTTGTTATTTCTAGTAAATCCTCATACTCGGCAAAAAAAAAATTGTTCTAGGTTAATTTGGTTTTCTTTGACATACTTGAAATTGAATCCCACTAGTTCCATATTTCGGATTACTTTTGTTTTCTTTATTATTTTTATGTTACAAAGGTATTAGGGGAGACTGGGAGAGACTTCATAAGAGGGCTAATTGGCTTGTGAGAGTATATTGGAGAATTGATGGGGCAAGAGGTTGAGAAGATGGATAGAGCCGTCTCTGACTGCTATGGGTGTATTCTTCGCATCAATCCCATCGCTGCCTCCATTTTTCAAGCACTGTAATAATGAAAGTAATTTCTTTGGGTTAACTCAACTTTTGGTCACTAAAAGATTAACCATTTTTTATTTTGCTAATTGAATGTTCAAATCATGTATTTTAGTAACCTAAAGTTTTGATATGTTTCAATATGTTAACTTTGAGTTACCATATTTAAACAATCAAAAACTAGTCGAGTTACCTCAAAATTATCATATTGAAACAAATCAAAACTTTAGGTTATTTAAATGTAACATTTGAACATTTAGTGACAAAAATAAAAAATGGCCAACTTTCAGTGACTAAAAATTGACTTAACCTCAATTTATTTGGTTCCACAATTTGAATGAAAGATTAAATTCGAAGTATTTCAAGCATCATAAGTTTTTGTAACACTTCAGCCTCTTAGGCTATGCTTGAAGAGGTGTTGGGAGGAGTACGTTTATTCGTGAACTTCTCTGAACATCTCTTTGACACGAACACCTTGAAGTGTTTGAAGAGGTTCACGAACCCCTTTCAATCCCTTCCAAAAACCATTTTCCAACCACTAAAAATGACGGGTTGGGATGTGTTCACTCATATATAAGTCTCTGAAAAACCTACGTAAACTCAAGCCGCGCGAGGGGGTGCGGAATTGTGTTCCCAAATTGCAAAGACAATCCCATTTTTATAATTTAACAATAAATTATCAAATATCATGTAACATGCAAGATTGGCCTCTTATGATTATCCTAAGAAAATTTATGTCAAGTGAAATATGTGATATAATATATAATGAATGTCTAGCTAACAAATGCACAAAACTCATAATGCAATGTCAATAAACATAAATCTGCACACCGAATTGATAAAATAAATTTAACCTAGCAATTCTAGTCGGAATGTAGTGAAATTTAATATGAAATATCAAAACACATTAATGAATACTATATCACAAATTCAGATCAAAATTCAAGGTTTAGCTATATGAACAATACACGAACAGATTAGTGTTCAAATCAAATATGCACATCAACTGGATAAAAACTATTTGACCTATCAATTCAAATCAAACATTCCTTCTTGATGATGAAAGTAATGCTCAAACCAAGACAAACAATACTTTCTAGATTCTGGAACAATGAACAACTTTCCAGTCATTTCTCTCTCCTTTGTCCCTCAAGAAGTAAATGTTGCCACAATCTTGACCAATCAAAATAAACTTGAAAACTCTTTTGAATTCTTCGCAAAAAAGACATAAGAGGACTTCTAGAAGCTCAAATAAGGAATTATCCAGCAAAAATATTCATTTCACACGCCTGGAACCAATGCTTGCTCATGAGAAGTCAAACTTTTTCTCAAATGGAGTTGACGATACTCAAACTTGACCAATTAAGCTTTAACAAATGAATGTATAAATTTTATCAATAAAATCAGCTTCATACTGCTTCAAATAAGCTCATGATACTTAATTGATTTCACTTACAAAGAAATAGGTGACAAGGCACCTCATTGTTGCTTGTAAACTCAAAGAGCTTCAATGCTTGGACATAGGTCAATAAATATGATATATGCTCAATAAAATTTAAGTAAGTACATAATAAATTATTTAACATATATTTAACTATGCACACAAAATTTCACAGCCATTGGAGTTCAATTGGTCACTCAATTTCAGCAAGTAATCTCAAACAGTGTTATATCATGTCTGCACAGTTATACAAACTTCAATAGAGAAATTGAATATCTTTCACTCAAAATTGATTCATAATTTCAGAACAATAAATATTCCCATATTTCTTAATAATATTTTAGAACAAGAATCAAGTCATTTAGAGATCGTATGAAAAAATTATGACTATTGAACCGACATGTACAAAGTGTGATGTTTAAGCAGTTTTTGTAATCCGAAAATGAACAAGTCAAAATTCATCGAATTCATATTAAATACAATCAAACATGATTCCAAATGATATATAATGATACTTAAATCAATTATCATGATCATTTCATGTGTTTATCCAAATTCATTCAAATATGAGTACAATCAAATAACATATTAAATATTTTTGCATCAAAACACAAATGTAGGACCTATGATCCAACAGTCTCCAACCCTTCTCAATACTTATAAAAGATAAAAAAAAGTTCACTTTTATGAACCCCTCCCAACCCAACCTCTTCTAACTCCTCCCAACTCAACTCCACCCAACAGCTCCCCTAAGCACAACCTTAAACTTATCCATATTAAATCAAGTACTAAATAAGTGTTTTTTTTCCAATTGTGAACTCTCTATAATATTTTATTGGGCCAGATAAAAAAATAGACGAACATCTTTTATATACATCCCATTATTATTTTAACCACACTCCAATTTTGACTATTTAGCTTTCACTATTTGCTTTTCAAGGTATATAATATTTATATTCCCACCCTTTTATCTTTTCATTGCACGACTACACAACTCATTGGCTTGTGTACTACTTTAATTACCGTGAGATGACATCAATTTTTGATATTTTATTCGTAAAAGTATTTTTGTTTGATATGATTTTTGCCTTTGGAATATATTTTATAAATGTGTGAATTTTTTTGTTCTTAGTTTGGTTAGATATTTTTAAATTTTTATGAGGTATAAATATGTTGGGGTGTAGTTTAAAAATAATAAGATGTAAAAAGGGCTAATCAAAAAACATATTATCGGGCATGGACTTGGGCTTGCATTTTGAATTAAATATAGGGCAATTTTAGAATTTACCTTTATCGGCTATAAAACCTTGACCTTCAACTAACTAAGGCATGTAAAGTCTTTGTGGACATGATTGAAATGGTTGAGAGTACCAAGAGTCGAATTGATTGGAATGAATCCTTTAAACTAAGGGAACCAAATTTAACTCATCAAATTTTATATACTTATAAGATATTTGGAGAGAGTTGGACAATTCAAGTATCTGATAAGAGTAATTACAATGAGCAAATTTTGTTTGGTCATTAAAATCACATATTGGATTCTACCTCCATTATATAAAAAGTTGTCCCACATGGCATATACTCACCCACATTAGCAAAACACGCACCTCATCGATATAATTAAAACAAAACATTTTCTTAACACGTTAACAATATCAGCAAAACACACAGATTGTTTTCTCATTTTCCTATTAACAAAACATCTATTCTTTCATTTCTTCATCTATTTTCCAACAAAACTATACCAAAATCGGCACTGCGCCACACAACTTTTATAAAAATACAATCACTTACTTATTGATATAATTAAAACACATTTCTCAATACAATTACATCAACAAAACATATCTTCGAATATAGTCACATCAACAAAAACATACATTTCCATACATTATCCACTCTCTTCTAAAAATACATCATTGTAATTATCCTAACATTTGATATACTTATCAGATATTTGGATAGAGAGGCGATTCAAAAATACAGTCACATCAATATAAACATACATTTTTATATATTAACCATTTCTCCTAAAAATGCAACATTGCAATCATCCTAACATTTGATATACTTATCAAATGTTTAAAGAGAGTGGGACAATTAAAGTATCCGAGATTTACATTGGCCTTTGGCCCATGTTTCATACAAAAAGGAAAAAAAACAAAAGATAGGGGTCATCGACCGGAAAAGGTGACGAAACAAATTTGTTCGTTCAAGAATAATATAGATGTCATGTAGTTTGGTTCATCTACACGCAATAGTCAAAACAAAGTTTGCCTATCAAAGTTGTATTGCTCAGCCAATGACTGAAGTAACAAATTACACTTATTTTGACCATCATTCATCTTTTTACCAACAAATATCAATCTCTGCTGATCAGGAGAGATTCCTTCCTTTTCCTAAAAGAGAGACATCGAAATACTGTTAAACATGATTGCAACTGCTCACGAATGAAGAACAAGAAAACATTAAACATTTTTGCCACAAGGCTTCCATGATAGTGGCAAGAAACACAAAACTGTTTTAAGATAAACTATCATTGTCACTGATTCTCTGTGATTTCATTTTCAGGTGAAGGGTTCAAATAGAAATTTACATATTTTTCTATGAGAACCCTCCCAAACCATCCCCTCCTTAACCCCAACTATTACAAACTCTCCTCCCAAGCAGCCTAAAATGACAAAAGAAATACCAATGAACTAGAAAACGTAAAATAAAGCCAACATTAGATATGTTTCTGCCAGTGGCTATCTTAATAACACTGTTCAGATCACATCCCGAACCACATATCACGAATTGGCTTATCAATTGCTTAGCATCGTATTGTCATAATGGCCTATCTTGGTGTAGAACAACCCTATTTTTGATACTATCAAAAATCAAAATCCTAAAACTTCAGAAGTCAAAAAAGTCAAAATTCTATTTACTAGGTTAAACATAGGTGTGCATGACTGAATGTATAGAATGTCTTGATCTTTCTAAAAACTATAGGCATGCTAAGGTAAGTAATATTCAACTGTGTTATGGAACAATATGACTTATGAATTTTATGTGTATTTTATGTGTAGAAAGTGATGCTATATGAGACTGAATTCATGTTGGTGGATTTTCTATGAACTGTGAACAACGCAATGGATGAATTGTTTACTTTATATGTGGATGAATTGTTTATGTTACATATTTTTTGTATGTGATGATTGTTTCATGTTGGTTGACTATTAGTGAACTGTTATCTACTGGATGATGATTCATGAAGGTAACAGTTATTGTTTGCTCTGCATGGAACATGACATACACAACATGCATATTAAAGAAAAGTGTTTTACAGACCTGGCATAACTGCTATAGGGGGTGTATACTGTAAAAGATATTGTTGAGGTTTATTGGAAATGGAAATGGTTTTTGACCAGAATGTGTTTTTTGGTAGAATGCTTAATTAAAGAAAAATCACAACCGGTTGCTCTATAGTGGTTTACTTAGGTTAAGGGCTCAAGTACTGATATTTAAAGATGATGTTCACTTGCATTCATGCATAAATATTACTTTTTGGGTCTCGGCTCATTATGTTTCGTGATGCAGGTAATGATTTCTCTGATGATTATGTTGATCTAACGGTTGATGGTGAGCGTGTGCATCTATGAAGATGATACTCATGTGAAAGAAGCTAGGTTTTATTAGCTAGTAATAGTGACTAAGCAATAAATTTATTTTATGTTAGGGTAGATACTAAATTTCGAATTTTTATTTAACAAGCGAGGGCTCGTAGTACAAGGACTAGAGTAATTATCACATGTTTTATTCTAGGGATGATAGAGGAGATCTGATTGTTGATTTAATTTTTGGTAATTGCATTATCTTGAGTTAAACCATTGAATGAGATTTAATTTCTCAATTTCTATGTTGTCTTAATGTGGAATAGCGTTAAATGGGATAATTAGGTTTTTACTGGATGGTTTAGAATGTGATTTGGGTAGCGTTTCAGTATGTGGTCTTTGATCTAGGGTTTCGAAGATCGGGGCGCTACAAATGGCATTAATTACTGTGCCATTGTTTACCATAATCTTTATTATAGTAACCCCATTGAGATTTGTTCTAATGTATAATGAGCTTAAATATTCTGTCATATTTTGAGGTGGATGTTTAAAAACCACTTGTTTAGACATGTTTTCACATGTCTTATCCTTTCCTTCAAATTTGTCATCTTTTATAGTGAGCTCTGCTACATCAGCCTCCAATTCCTCAATCTTTGGCCCTCCACTTCTCTAACCACCAGATCCCAACCAGATAGTGGTATGACAACTTCTGTTTCGCTCCCGATTGGCACCCCATTTGTTAACCTTAGGCGTGCCATAAGTCACCAAAAACTCATGCCTCCCAGATGTTTTGCCCAGAGGTCCGTCTGTCGGATTTCCTGTATCATACAACTCTTTAAGAAATCTCCCAGTGGAAATCCCTCTTCGTGCTGCTTCCTCAACTATGTTAATCTCTACCTCTACCTCTACCTCTATCATTCCTTCATGATGTTGTTCTAACATTGTTAAATTGGTCATACTCTCTGAACCATCCTCAAAATCTTCTAACTCTCCTTCTTTTTCCATTTAAAAACGCTCAAAAAGAATATAATTATTACTAACTATTGGAGGCAATGAACCAAACTGAAAGGTGATTGGCCGCATACTATCATCCTCATAATCTTTCTTCTTTTGGTCAAATTTTGACCGTCCGCAATATTCTTCAGTTTCTACTTTCATTATGTCATTCCCTTCTTCAGTTTTTCATTAAGTCGTTCACCCGACCTACCTACACCATTTCTTTGGCGCATCATTCGGCCATTATTCCTCTAAAATCTTCTTTGTTGAGTTCGAGTCATTTGATCTAATGGGATTGATCTTATCTATGAAGGTTATAAGAGTGCCATATGTTAACTCCTTGAACGTGCGGCCCAAACGTCCTTTCTCGATGCCAAGTCATATTCGGCCTAAACATGTAACCACAAAATAATTTGGTGAAACATATAACCATGAAATAGCATAGTAAAATATGCTGGTACAATGTGTGTCTATAAATAGATATAGATATATAGCCAACACATTAAACTAAATTTAATCAACTACAAAACACACACACACACACAGATATATATATATATATATACACCCACATACACATATTTTTCTCATGTTCATCTAAAATGTGCACCTAACTATTGCGATCTTTTTAAAAAATTTGAAAAAAAATATTTTTATTATGTTCAGTTTTACGAATTCAACGATATATTTTTTTTTATTCAGAATCAAAACAAGATTCAACATGAAAAGTGCATGATAATTATAGACCGTTGGATATAAATCACAAAAATATTTCATACACTTTTCAGGCTACATTTTATTTTTGTTTCAAGCAAAAAATATATTGTTAGATTCGTAAAATTGATCAAACACAAATATAATTTTTAAAAATTAAAAATATATATTTCAAGACTCCAAAAGTGATCCCTAAAGTTGGATGCACATCTTAGGTTTATATTTTAAGTGAACATGAGAGAAAATCTGTGTGTGTGTGTGTGTATATATATATATATTACATATATTAATATTCGTACGTGCAATATGTTCAATTACATGACGCATGTAAATAACTATAATTTAGAAGTAATTAAATATACATATATAATCAACAACTAAAAGGTTTTACTAATTTATTGTTGCCTGGTTAAAGGGATATTGACTGTGCAATCGAGATTAGTTGGTGATTATAGTGGTAAATTATGTATAGTTGATGGAGAATGTGAATTATTGAGATGTTAGGCGTATTTAATTAGGAGGGCGAATCCATAATCATTCTTTACATTGAAATAAATTTTTATTCAATTTATTAAAATAGTCCTTCTTGGAGTAGCTTCAATGGCAAGGTAGACCTTGCTAAGTGTGGGTTAGGAGTACACACTCGAATTCAAGACAATGTATTGTGATGTATCACTATCTTAAAAGTTTTTCATACAGAAATAGGTCCTGAAGGTATAATCTTGGACAGGGGTGGAGTCAGAATTTCAGACAAAGTAAAACAAAAAATTTGCAAAAGTCTGGTACAGCATCCCTAAAAATTTATTGTCATGAGGCCACGCATATGATTTTGATTGGTGTTGCAGATTAGTAAAGTCTGTTAACCAAGTTGACAAGTTGTAACTTCATCCAAGGGTGATCATTCATTCTGGGAGGCGGTGCTGAATACATGGCTTGGATTTGCAGTAGATTTTATTATAAATATAGCTAGTTTGTACGTATAAGGGGATATGAAGATTCTTGTATTTTTCTGATAGTTTCTTGAAGGGAAAGAAGCTTCTATGGCTTCTCTCTAAGGTCCATATTTGTAACCTTTGATTCAGATCAATAAAACATGTGGATTCGATCTACATTTTATTGATTCATTATCTTGTTCTGTTCTTGGTGAGTCGTGGTTCTTGATTTCATTGTTGTTCTAGGAGTTCTACTGAGGTTCTTGACAATTATTTAGGGACCATTTACATAAATATTTTTTTTTTGCTGCAAATTACTGTTTTAACATGATTCACAATCAAAAAGCTCCTTATCACTGATATTTATCATACTAATACTAGTAGATTCGACATCAACATATATAAAGCATGAACTTAACACTACATGTTCTTTCGAGATAGAGACTCAGGTTGTGCTTTACACGAGGGTTGGGAGAGGTTGATTAAAAATTTTAGATTTGTTATTAGGATATTTTTGTAACTTCATATTTGATACAAACTCTAACACTTTTGAAGATGTCATTTTTAGGGTTTATGAACCCCTCCCCAACCCTTTCGGACACCTTCAAGTGTTCACGTCAAGCACGTTTTTGCGAACCCCTTCCAACCCATTCATCCAAGAGGGCCTTAAGAGTTAAGAAAGTGCGCTTAACGTGTTTTGTTTTTGGTTCTTTGCTTATGCATTAAATAGGCATGGAAGGGTAGTTAGGTCCTTAAGGAATTATTTCATTAAATTACGGATCTTCTCTTTAAAATTGGAAATTTTTTCCCAATTTTTTTTGGGTATGCTCCTCGTATTGTGTACAAACTTTTGATAAATATAAGGCTTACATGTGGATGGATTTTAAAAAAATATAATGATAACAGAGAGAGCAAAATTAAGAGACCTTTGGGGCTTTTTTGAACTTTCTAGAAGTCTAATAGATTTGGAGTAAAAGAAACTAATTTAATGTGGACGGATTTTAAAAAAATATGTTTTAAAAGGGGGATAAAATTGAATGGATAGTATATGTGAGCCTATCAACATGAATCTCGTGATCAAATCTCATCTATCATTTTTTATTGCTCTATTATAAAATGAACTCTAGTAAGAAAATAGAAACAAAAAACAGAGGTTTTAATTTAAATTCTCTCTAAATTTTTTGTTAACAATTTTCATTTCTTCCTTCCCCACCTTAAGCTTTGGACTGACAATTGCACGCTTCATAAGACTTTTTATTTTTAAGTAATTCTTTAAGGTTAATTATTTAGATCGAATTAATTTAATTATTTTATATTTTGGATATTGTGGTGGATATATTAATTGCTGAAGAATATTTTAGGTCAGCTTCATCCTGAGCTATTCGTTTCGTATTCTAATCAATTATTAGAATTCTAAGCCTTCGTTGTATTAACATGATTATGCAAGCGAGATTCTTTCACAATAATTTTGACGTATTCATTTATCAGGAGAACAATCTTACAGTCTTTGGGTAGAAAATGATATAACGTAATATGACAAAAAAAAATCAGGCACAATCATGGGCAACTACAACATCGAATCCCCTAGACAAAAACGATGATCTGGAGGGTCTACATCATTGAAAAGTCACTCCTAAAAACTTACAAGAAAAGACAGTTTATTGCTGTTAATTTTTCGCTTTTAAAAAATATAATTAATTATGGACTTAATTAAATAAATTTTTATAGACCCATAGATCTATTAGACTGTATGATTAATGAGTGTTCTTAGTGGATCATAACTTATTTTCAAGCATCTATCAAGTATTAATTAAGCCTAAAAACAATTAAGGGGATAAAATTGAACAAATTGATAGCACCTAGAATATTTTTTTAAAAAAAAAAATACTACATGGGTGCATCCACCCCTCTCTTGGGTGGGTTATTCGTCATCCAAAGTCGTTAGAGGTGGTTTCTTCTCTATGAACTCCAAGGAAATTCTTATGCTCCGTTTGTTTGACGGAAAATCAATTTTTGAAAAATATTTTCCTCACTTTATGGTATTTGGGGATGAAAAATAAAAATAGTAAGTTGAAAATGTTATATAATCCACTCAATTTTAAGACTTTAAAAATGGAAAACAACTTCCATTCTCAACTTTGGGATGTTGTTTTCCCCAAAACTATGAGCATGAATGTGAACATATTGAGTCACATATTTTTAACTCAATGTACACTTATGACCTGTAATACTTTAACCAAGTTAATTTAGATTGTGTTTCGCATACATATAAACATATACGTATTATATATATACATATACATATGTATGTTTACGCACAATAAAAGACATTTAACAATAAAAAAATGATTTGTTTTAAAGAATTTTCATTATTGTCAATATTCTATATATATATATATATGAATTCATGTATATTCACACGAAACATACACACGCATTTGTTGGTCAACATAATAAAAGGTGTTATATTTCAAATTTTTAATTCCAAACAAACAAACAATGAAAAATATTAGTAATTATTTGTCCAAACACTAGAAATTAGTTATTTTTACAAGATATGTTTTTCCTTTTCCATAAGATGCTTGTTTTCCGTCAAACAAACGGAGCCTTAGTATTATTATATATTTGGCCCCCACTTAGTGCTTGCCACGTGGAAAACCTGCCCTTAATATTGGTATAAAGTTGGTTGCTGGTGTTTTTGCGTAAATTGCACACAAGAGAGCCAGGCGTTGCAAATGTTAATTAAATTGGCTTTCAATTCCATTAACTTGTATCACAAGTGAAGCTTATCCTTAGTTGAATTTTGGTGAATGCTTTTCCGATGTTACAAAATTACCCTTCGAAAAATATCTACTCATCCAAGTTACAAAGAAAGGTAAGGACAATTTGGGAAATTATTGTAATACGTAGCATTGACAACAAATGTCAAACATATGACATATCCAATAATAGCGCTATGTATCTATATATATATGTATATGTATATGTACACTTAGCTTGATATATTGAAGCTTACAACACATATTGAGCTTGTCACCCTATGCACATATTTTCTCTCTTGAAGCAGATTGAAGCAGTGATCAAAACACAGACACTCTCATTACTATCTCTCGATCCATCAATTTTAGGGGATGTCGACGGAGGATTACAGTGAAGAGATGAGTCTGAAGAAAGGGCCATGGACGCCGGAAGAAGATCAAAAGCTTGTAGACTACATTGAAAAAAATGGTCATGGAAGTTGGAGAGCACTTCCTAAGCTTGCGGGCCTAAACAGGTGTGGAAAGAGTTGTCGGCTCCGCTGGACTAATTATCTCCGGCCTGATATCAAGCGCGGAAAATTCTCCGACGAGGAAGAACACGCCATCATCAACCTCCATGGTGTTCTAGGCAACAAGTACTCGCTCATTCATTCATAATTCACACAATAGAAACAATTAATTATAGTATATATATATATATATGCACATTGATGTTAATTTTTAGGGTTTCACTTGGTGTATGTAGGTGGGCGGCCATAGCGACTCATCTTCCGGGGCGTACCGACAACGAAATCAAGAACTTTTGGAATACACATCTAAGGAAGAAGCTAATTCAGATGGGGATTGATCCAGTTACACACAGGCCAAGAATTGGCGATGATCATTATCTCAACATTAATAGTGTTCTTTCAAATCTACCACAATTGCTTGCTACGGCTAACTTGATGAACATACTTAATGTTCTAAGCACAACTACTCCTCAACCACCACCACCACCACCAAATGTGGAACCACTTAACCCACTAATGATGGACTCCCATCACTCTCTTGTTCATCAAAATTACTCAAATTTTCCCATCTTTGAACCCAATCAAGGTCTATCGATTAAGGATTATGATCGACCGATGAAGCAATATGATGGATCTTCTTATGATCCTTCAAATATGCTTCCTCCATTGGTTTCATCACCATCAACTGATCACTACTCTTCTGGGAATAATTACCAAGTCAACCCAAATGCGATTTCTAATCCTTCATCAACCTCAACCGATTTTGAAGGTTTGGGACACTTCATGGATGATATTGAAGCAAGTGACGAGTCCTATTGGAGGAATATTATTATGGAGTAAGCATTAGTGCATAGGTTTTCCATTTTATCGGCTATATTAGTAGTTAATTATAATATGTTCTGATGATTTCCTTTTCAGCCAAGACTCTTCGTCAAAGCCGTGGCCAATCTCTCATTGACATCCATCTGTCCTTTTGGTGGATTATATATCTATATATATGTAGACAAATATGTACACAAGAATTATTTATGTGTTTGGTTCATTTCCTTTGTAGTTTTTCAAATAGAGCTGTTAATAGATTTACATAGGGAATGTTCCATGTAATTAAAAGACACAAGAAGCTAGTCTTGATTAATTTTATTGTGAACACTATTGCTTTCATACTAAAATATTTGTTACATTATTATAATTTATTTTGAGTTTGGAATCTTATATTGCATTTGCTACTTTACGTGCATTTTATCTTGCCAACTTAATAATAGTTAGAAAAAAATAGATTATGTATATAAAAAAAAAGGGTTTGTTGTAAGCGTTTTGGGTACGACATACATACATATATATATATATATACATATATATATATATATATATGTATAGCTCTTCTACAATTAGAAGGCAGTGGAGGTGTTTGGCCTTTAAAAAGCCTCATGCATCAATTAAACTTGTCTTAACAATTAATATGGACTACCTCAAAGCCACAAGACAGTATCTACTTTTGTGTTTGGGCCTTGTCTTTCCATTTTTGATAATAACCCGACATTAAATGATTAAAGTGGATTAAAATATACAAAAAATTGAAGTTATTTAAGAATTTAAAATCATAAAAATTAACTACTTCATATATATAGATATAGTTACATCTACCTTCTTTTTTTGTATGTATAGTTTTTTTTGTAAGTATAGTTAAATCTACCTTTTGATCACCAAAGTCAAAACTATTTGTCACTATGAGGTGAGGCTATATATTTCCTTTTAGTGTTAGCAAATTCAGCTTAACAAAACCAAATTAGCACAAGATGAACGGTATTCTAGAACACACACACACACAGATATATATATATATATATATATATATAGATATATATATAGAGAGAGAGAGAGAGAGACTGAGAGAGAGAGAGAGGTGGCATTGAGAGTGTGTAGTTTTAACTTTTATGTAGATTCAATTGTTGGAATAATTGTCATTAATGTCAATATACAAGAAAATTTGAGTCCAAAATTATGATGGTATGTGATAAATTAAGGTTGTGTAAGAAATCCAAATTCACAAGCTAAGCTTGTCCAAGAAGGGACTTCATGATATTCAGTAGGTATAACGCCATTGACATTTTCAGAACAACTAACCCTACCTACCTTGTCAAAATATTCTTACAGACCAACCAAATCAAGGTTTCATATCATATGATCAATTTATCATTTATCTAGGAGGTATAGCCTCGATGCCAAACAAGACACCGTCCCTGTCACCTACATATATACGTATTCACAGTACACATGCATTAGATTAGATGGCCACAGTTGTGTGTTCATTAAAAGCTGAATTTACCTGTAGTTCCTTAGCAAAAGATATTGTATCAATGGGTCCTGTAAGAGATTCTACCCGAATCACCTCACGTGATGCAAGCTCATTCTCAGTTAGTTAACAACATTCATGGGATCTACATTATCTTGTATCCATACATAGCATTAGGTAATCATAGATTGATTTTGTATTATCTGTAGTTACCTAGAATAGATTTAATGTACAGCTATATATATATATCAGTTATACATCAATGAAAAGAAAGCAATATCACTCTCAAAAATCTCTATATTTTCAGGTCTAAAACAAAAATTTATACACTCGTAAGTTTGACATTTTCACGGACAGAAATGCCACTGTATTTTAACGAATGATCAAATTTATGAAATAAAGATATTTCAAGAAACAATGAAATATCATTGTTTTGTTATTTCTATGTATTCATGAATAATATAAAAAATAAAATAATAAAAAAATCTGTTTTAAAAACAAAGATATTTTACAGTCATCGATTATTATTCAATAAAAAAACATGACAAATATTTCTTTCACTTTTCAATAAAAAAAATGAACATAAAGAATACAAGAATTGTGTTTTTCATATAATCAACATATTATATAGCAACTCAATTGAATATTCAAAAAAAAACACCAAAACCCTAAACCATAAATTCCTAATTCGTACACCCTAAATCCCTAAATTATAAACACCTAAACCGTAAGCACAAAAAACTGATCACAACCCTCAATTGTTGAATGTCTGTCAAGAATATAGGAACTGCAATAATGTCTTTTCCTGGCTTAACATATATTTCAATAAAACATGACAATGTTAAGTATCAAACAACAAAAACTTGCCAATATTTAATTTTATTTTTGTATTTACAAATATTCGATAAAATATACAAATTTCTCTATTTTGAACACTGAAAATTTTGAGCTTACATATACAAATTTAAACTTATATATATATATATATATATATATATATATATATATATATATATTCGTTTGTTTTGCGAGCATAAAAAATTTAATTGTCATGGATTATTCAAAAAAAAGCATGAAGAATGTTTTTTTTCCACATTTTCAATAAATAAATTAAAAAAAACAAACACAAAGAATGAAATAGGTTTGTTCCATATAATTAATTCTAGAATTACCAATTATGTTTTGTCTTTATTGATTAAAAACTCTTGTATACTATAATATAGCATTGGATCAGATAAAGAGTGGTTCAGTGCGAATTGATCCAAATTGGCCTATTTTACTAAGTTCTTTTTTGCGAAATAACTCTTGGGATGTTCAGAAATTGAGACAAATTCTGCCTCATCAAATTGTGGACATAATCTTAAGTGAAAATGTTGTTGTGAGTCACTGTCAAGATAATTTAATATGGTGCAAAAATAATTCTGGTATTTTCTTTGTGAAATCAGCATGGGAACAGGTAAGGAAATCCCATGTGTTCATTCCTACATATGAATTTATTTGGCATGACTTAATTCCTGTTAAAGTGTCCATTTTCATGTGGAAAGTTTTAAGAAATGTTCTTGCTGTCGATGATAACATTAGGAAAAAAGGAGTTCAAATTGTTTCTAAATGTAACTGCTGCATGAATTCAAATTTGAGTTTAGAAACTATCCAACATTTGTTTGTTGAAAGCACTATGGCTATCTATGTTTGGAACTTCTTTTACAATGTCATTGGGCTGCCTTATAAATGGAACACATTGTACTTGAGGTTTACAGAATGATGGACTATCAAAAACAAAAATTCAGTGGTTGGTGTTTTAGCTAGTTTGCTTCCAATTTACATTTGCTGGAGTATTTGGAAGGCTAGAAACATGGGTAGATATGAAGATGGCCATCCTTCTAGCAATTGGATTATTGAGGACGTAATTGAACAAATTGCAACGCAATTCAAGAGTAAAGGTAAGAAATACAAGCTGGATCTTAAAGATCCATTTATCAGTCAACTCTTCAGCATTCCTCTGCATCAAAAACAAACAGGTATGACCACTTTTCTTTATTGGAATCCCCCTCCCCCAAATTTAGTTAAAATAAACTGCGATGGGAGTACTCTGCACAACCTTAGCGATTCTGGTGGAGGTGGTATTATTCGAAATCACTCTGGTAAGTTTTTGGGTGGTTTCTCTATATTTTATGGTCCTAATTCTATCACTTATGCTGAAATGCAAGCTATTTTTGACGGGATTACCTTGGCTTTGAGTTTAGGATATTCAAACTTGATTATCGAATCTGATTCTTTGATTGTCATTAATGTTCTATCTGATAGATTTAAATGTCCATGGCGTTTGATGTATCTTAAAAGAAGTATTCAAACTTTGTGCTCTAATCTTCAAATTCAATTTATTCATGCCTATAGAGAAGTTAATTATAGTGCTGATGCTTTGGCTTCCATGGCGACTTCATCTAAAGCTTCCAATACTTTCCATAGGTATGAGGATCTCCCAACCAAAGTTCGAGGTTTCATCCAATTGGATACTATGCATCTGCCTGGAATTAGATTTAGAAAATACCATGTTGTTTCATGAAGTCTTTTGGTCTACTTCTTTAAATGTAATTTTTCCTTTCTCTTTGATGGGTTTGGTGTTATGTCCCCCCATTGTGAGCCTCCGGAAAAGAGCTTTTCTTTTCCCTTTATGATATAATACTCCATATTTAATTTAAAAAAAAAAGTGGTTCAGTGCCAATAATAAACGTTGGAGCCTCAAGATTGAAGGGAGAATCTCCTCCACCCTCTGATTCTTGGGCCAGGAGAAAGTCCGTTCAGAAGCTCATCAAAGGCTCACTCAAGATCTGAACGTCCGGTTAGTCAAACCACCCGTGGTTTTTATGGTAACCGACAAGAGAGAGACTGCACACATTGTGGTACCACTGGTCACACAAAAGCTAGATGTTATGAACTCATCGAGTATCTTGACTAGTGGGATCCTACCAAGGCATCCAACGAGCGTGGATCAAAATCTTCTCATCAACCTCATGCATCTATTGTCCTGGCTGAGGAAGCAATTGAATCCACCCAAGTAGACTCAGGTAATCTTGGTAAGTCTCTAAATGTTTCTGCTCCTCTTAGTGATAATATATGGATAATTGATTCTGATACTACAAATCACATGACTTTTGACAGTAACCATATTTCATCCATAACCCCTTCCAGCCAATCTTCAGTTTCCACTGTCGATGATACCACATCTTCTGTAATTAGAGAAGGTTCTATAAATCTTACACAAGATTTGCACTTGGAGTCTGCAATGGTCGTTCCATCACTCAACTATAATTTGTTAGTTGTTGCTAAGATAACCCGTACTTTGCGTTGTGTTGTGATTTTTTGTCGTAACATGTGTGTTTTTAAGGACATCCAAACTCACAAGACGATTGGTTATGGTACCAAAAGGGGACGCCTTTATTATCTTGATCTGACACCTGGAAGCTCTACCATGCATGTGTGGTGGATACCACAGAGAGACGCTCATAATCCAAAATTTGGTTGTGGCATAGATGCTTTGGTCATGATTCTTTTGGTTACTTGCGAAAATTATTTTCTCATGTGACTGATAAATTTCAAATGTGCAACTTGTGAACTGGCTAAAAGTCATCGGGTTGCATTCCCTATCATCGATCGGTTGCCTACTCAGGCCTTGCATTTTGAGACAGTGAGACACCCCTTCATGTTCTTAATTCCAAAGTCAGTACCCCTACTGTCTCAAATCTTCCACCCAAAGTGTTCAGTTGTGTGGCTTCATCCACCTTCCAAAACCTATGCGCGAGAACCACCACTTTCTTTAGGATTCACATCAACCGCAATCCACCTTTTGATTCCACCAAATAATTAGTCCGCAATGGATCCATAGAGTTTGCCACCAAGGCAAGCTCCAGCATGAACCCAGAGACATCCACATTAACTGTCTTCCCCATCTTGTTGACTCCAACGAAATTCCCTTTGAACAAATTACAAATTGGCAGCCTTTATAAGAGGAACATTTTCTTCATTAGTCTGTTATTTCTGTAAATATATGCTTAAGTTTGGTTAATCATTTAATGGATTGTTAACTATTTTTCATGTCTATTAAATGGCAATTACAATTGCTTAGTTAGTATATAAGTTGCATTCTTGATTATAATTACGAGATTTAGCAATGAAATGAAGTATTTTATTTACACCGTATCTTCTCTTCCAATCTTCCATATCCATTGCTAGGTACTGTTGAAGGTAGCTAACAAATGGTATTAAAGATTTATTTGATCCTAATTTCACTCCATTGTCCCCTCCCTGACTGATTTGGTTTCCTTTATTCTATCCACTTATGAAGATGTATACACCAATTGAAATAAACTTTTTAGGACTTGTATTCACTCTAAATAGGTCTCCAAACCTAACAGAAAATCATGCTCAATTTTGTGAAGAGTAGCCGCTTTCAATTTTGAGAAAAGAGGATGCTCAATTCTCCTTGTTTTTAGTTCTTGTCCCCATGGGTTCCTCTTCTCTTTCTTATTTGTGTTCTTATTTCATTTCATGGGTTATAATTTGTAACTATACTCATTGCTAGGGCGTGATGTAGCATGACAATTTTCAGATAATTCATTTTTACAAATATTCAATTCAATTCATAATTCTTGTTTTCAATTTATGTGCTTAATGGTTTTTTTAGAAGAAAATACCATTTCATTAACAAGAGAATCATCGGTTACATATTGAAGAAACTGTTGGGGACATTTAATTCCCCATCGAGAAACACATCCCGTTGGGGTGATTGTGCTAATTTAGCTAAAAGATGAGCCACTCTGTTGGTTGAGCATAGGGGTGTAAACGAGTTAGAGTTTTGAGGAGCTCGAGTTTAGCTCGGTTCAAATGTGATAAGCTTGAGCTCGACTCAAGCAAAAATTTATGTTCGAGCATGGCTCGATAAGTGTTTTAGCGAGTTTGGCTCGTTAAAAACTCGAGAAATCTTTAAACGAGTCGAGCTCGAGCTTGGCTCGTTAAAAGTTTAGTAAATCACTAAATGAGTCGAGCTCCAGCTTGGCTTTTTAGAAGCTCGATAAATCACTAAAAGCTCGAGTTTGTCTCGTTAATAGCTAACAATCTTAGTGCATTGATAAAACACCAAATATTTGGGCAAAAATATTTTAAATAATAAATACATTATTACATTCAAACATATTAATAATGTTAAATTGAAAATCGAAGGAACTATTATACACATGTATATATATAACTATAATCTAGCCGAGCTATAAGCCGATTGAACGAGCTAGCTCACGAGCCTTAACGAGCAGAGTTTTGTGATGCTCAAGCTCGACTCGTTTATGAATTGAGCTTTAAAATCAAACTCAGACTCGGCTAATTTATGAATTGAGTCAAACACGAACGAACGGATTTTTTTCGAGCCAAACTCCAAGGTGAAAGGATTGACCTTCATTTGCCAAATCACACACTATCGCAAGAGAATGACTTTCAACTTGGATCTTTTTGATACCCAAAGACATGGCAAAGTGAATACCGAAGAGGATCGCCTCTGCCTTAGGGCAACCACAATGGTTGCCCTTTTAATGGGCCAATAACTTTGTTTTTGGGTCCCACATTTATCTCATAAAAATACAACTTTCAATACAATCAAATCAGCATAACACATATTTCAATACTGCCACATCAGCAAAACACATCTCCCAATACAAAACCATTATACAACCCAACAATTTTCTTATCTTTCATACTATCCCCATCAAATTTACACCAAAATCAAGACTGGGTCCCACATTTATTACAAAAAATCAAGCCACATCATCATCCACATCACCAAAATACATATCTCAATATAACCACATCAACAAAACACATTTTTCAATACAACCACATCAACAAAATACAATAACTTTGTTGACCCATTAACTTAACACCATTGCAAGTGCCCTTAGCCTCTGCATTGAACACCCCCAGATCCACCTGTCTCTTACTATAGGCGGAACCCAACATCCTTCCTTGCCACTCACGAGCTATTATGTCGTATCCATATGAGGATAGAGAGACCGCCAGCTTAACTACACCAGGAGGTAGGGGACGCCAAAGATCGAAACTTTGGGTCCACTATGATCTCACTCTCTCTCTCTCTCTCTCTCTCTCTCTCTCTCTCTCTCTCTCTCTCTCTCTCTCTCTCTCTCTCTCTCAGTTTCGCTCACTTAGAACATAGAAATAATATATGGGTTCAGTTCTCCGCTGCCAACAAAACAACAGTTCCAAACTTTTAGCCGCACTCTACACCACTCATGGAGGAAGGAGGTGCCAAAAGGACCAAAACTATTCAGAACAATGTGATCAATTATTTTTGCAAGGACACGTCTATTGACCTGTTCTACTTCTACCTGTAAATGAGCATCTCAAAATCCGTAGAAAATGTCATCTCTGTTGACCCGTTATAAAAATTGTGCATATAGATTCCGTGCTTGTTCCCAGAAAATGTCAGCACCTTTCAAGCGATCATGCCCATTATGTTTTCCACTTGTGATCATCCAAGTTCACTTACCTTATGTTCAAAACAGCAATGAACGAACTACCAGTTTGTTGAGATGGTGCAGCATTACGTTGAAATCATCTTGCTCATTGAAAGGTAGCAATCACTAAATGCAATTTATACAAAGGGAGAATATAAAGAATAAGGAATGTTAAAGAAACTCCATCACATACAAGACACTCTGTAAAAATATGTAATCACATTGAAAGGTTATGACGAAAACTTAATTCGATACACACCTACTCATTTGAAGCTACAATAAGAAGACGCAAAAACAATAAAGCAAACACATTTGAATGCAATGTAGTATCATGTCGTTGCATGCTAGTAAAGCATATAGATCAATCCACAACTGTCCTTTTCTTCTACTTATGGTTGCTAGTTCCTTTTTTCTTAAGTAAGCCTCCAAACTTACGAAACAAAGGCTTCTTCTTCTTCAACTGCTGCTGCTTCGAAGGTGAGCTTCCACCATCATCGCCAGTTTCTACAGAAGATAATCCATTTACCTGATCTAAGTTCTCCCCACCATCATCCTTTGAGTCCACTTCCTCCTCGAAGGATTCCTGCTCCAGTTCTCTTTCAGCTGAAAATTCTTTCTTTTCAATCTTGCAGCTCTCCCACATCTTAAATTCAACTTCAACTGTATCGTCTTCTTTTTCTTTGCTGTTGCCTTCCTTTGGCTTTCCATTCACATTCTCAACTCTGACAGCTTCACTTTGAACCCCCTCATTTTGCACAACATTGTTCTCTTCCGTTGCAGCATCTTTTTGGGTTTCCTCGTGTTGCTGTGAAAGAAGGTCAACTTTTGGCTTCTCTTCTCTAGCATGCCCATTTTCTTCAGAGAATTCAACCACCTTTGGAAGCAAATCATAGTCTTTCTCACTGTCTGTAAGCTCACTATTCTCCTTGGTTTCCTTTTTGGCCGTAGCTTCCTCAAGCAATTTAGATAAAGCCACAACCTTCTCCAGAGAAACAGCTTCCCTATTTCGGACATCATCATTTTCTTGCACAACACCCTGCAGCTCATTTTCTTTGTCCAATAAGTTTTCTTTAAGTTTCGTGTTTTCAGCCTTTGCTTGTGATAGAGCTTCCTGTAAACAAATTACCTCAGATTCAACTTCTTTTAGGCTATCCTTCAGCTGAGCTTCTGCCTCCTTAGAGGCAGAAGTTTCTTCCTCTGTTTGCTTGACCAAATTTACCAGTCTATCAACTTCTTTTCCCAGTTTACAGCTTTCTTCTTCAGATTTTTTTAAAGAAGTCACCAAATGAAGCTCTTTTTGCTCCAACTCGGTCTTGGAGTTCTGAAATTCATCCCTTGATTGTTCAATAGTTTGTGTGAGAAGATCAATCTTGTGTTTAGCATCGTCAAGCATGCCTTCATATTTCTCATTTGTTACTTTAATTACCAGCTTTAGATCTTCTATTTGGGTCTCATAATTTCCATGCTCAACTTGACAAGTCAAAAGTTTTTCTTTGGCTTCCCTCGCCTCTGCTGAGACTTCATGCAAGGCTGATGCCAAGCTCTCCATTGCTTTCTTATCCTTCTCCTCTTCATCTCTGGAATTTTCTAGCTCATTTATAAGCTTATGTTTTTCTTCTAAGAGGGTTTGAACACTAGAAGCTGCTAGCTTTTCATTGTTCAAAGCCTGGACTTTCTCCTCCTTAACTGCTTCCAGCTCAGATTTTAAAGACTCTACCTTCTTCGCCATTTCAGAAGTTTCAACTTTTACCTTGTCAAGATTATGCTCTGATTCGTCAAGATCCCCTTTCTGTCTTCCAATTGTCATTTCCAACAAGCTTACCTTCTCTTTTAGAGCAGCAATTTCAGATTCCGCATCATGCAATAAGTCATTGTTTCCTTCTAGTTGTTTCATGACTGACTCCAAGGATTCTGACGCAGACTTCTCTAACTTACTTGCCGTTTCAAGATGGCTCTCTAATGCCTCAACCTTGTTTTTCAACTCCTCAGCGAAATTCCGTGCATAGGATTCAGCCATCTTTGCAGCCTCTAGTTCAACATTAAGGTGTTCAATTGAAGCCTCCTTTGCTACCAACTTCCCCTCAAAACTTTTCGCTTTCTTAACTTCTTGTTTTAAAACATCTATCTCCTCCTTGAGTTTCAAGATCATTTTGTTGCTTTCACTAGACTCAGTTTCAATCTTCGAGTCAAGCAAAGCCCTCAATCGAGTCAAATCACCCGAAAGAATCTCCACCTTATCAGCATGAATCTCGGCAATCTTAGTGGCATCATCTGCATGGCTGAGTGCCTGGTTCTTTGCATCACAAGTCATGGCCAATTCTTGCTTCACCCTTTGGAGCTCCTGAGTTGTAGAAAGAAGGGCAGCAACATCCAAAGCATGTTGGCTCCTAATAGCTTCTACCTCTTTCTGCCACTCCTCTTCCTTCTTTTGGGCTGCCTCAATCCCAGCTTGTTCCAACTCAACAGCCCGAAACTTCTCAATCTCTGAATCTTCCTCGGCTCGCTTTTGAGCCACCAATGCCTCCTGAAGCTTCTCATTGGCCTTTTGGGCCAATCTCTGAGCTTCTTTCAGATCATCAATAGCTTGTGCTTTCTCCTTTTCAATCGACGCTATCTGTTCTTTTGCTGTCTTCAGATCTTCCTGAACAAGATTCAGTTGAGCCTGTAACTCTGATCCCTTCACAACCCTTGTCTGTGGTCTCTGAAATTAAAAAATAAATTGAAAATTTATATCAAAATTCCTTAAAAAATCCCCACAGGCAAAATTGGGGCAGATTCACAAAAATATATATTGAGAACATATATGATTTACTTTCAATATAATCCATAGAAAGTTTTCATATGATTTGATTGTTTGCTTTCTTGGCAACCGGATATGAATTCATAACATCATCATTCTACCAGTCACTTCTTTCATTCAAAGTTCACAAGTTCCTCAATATTACAGCCAGTAATTGGTATTTGGTGGAGAAACCTAGCAGACCATTAAAAGTTAGAGGAACAAAGGGGCAGCATAATTTGATTTGCAATGACAAAAAACTTACCTCAGGTGGGGTGGAAACCTTTGGACTTCGACGATCAACCGTTGGCTTCGACGTAACAGATCTCGGGGACCGATCAACAGAAAGGCGTGGATTTTGCAGGGAAGAGTGTGAATTAGATTCTGATTTAGCACTTGCTCCCCTACTTATTCTACTGACTCTTGGAGTTGCTAGCGATGCTTTGTTTGGAGTTTCAGGCAAACTAGTTCTGTTTAGACAAAATGTTACAACTACATTCAGACAACAATATCCATTAACATGGGATCTATGTCAAATACGGTAACTTGAAACACAAATTGCAGAATCACAACCTTGAAAGCAGATCAAACTCATTTAATTCCCAGTATACATAAAATTAGTTGTGAGAGCAAATAGCCATCAAAATTGCAGCAAAATTTGGTATGAAAACAGATCAAAAAAAGAATCCTCACAATAGAATCATTAATGAACAAGGATCAGGATTCTGACCCAAAAAAGTCATCTAAAACCCACCCATAAAGAACAAAAAGAAACTAAATCAAGACTGGGTTTAGACAAATTCACATGACTGATCCACCAAATAAAAATTAAGAAGAAGCAAAACCCACGTCAGATCTAAAGAGATAAAGTGCTTACTTCGATTTAGAGGACATGTTGGTGATATGGAGAAAACTAAAGTACCAAACTTTGTGCTTCTTTGCTGAATGGGATGTTGAGTAAATGAGCGTGTGCTAAATCGCTGACATTCTAAAACAGAAGACAAATGTAATTTGAGAGATTGACTGAAGGACTTGTTTTCTTCTCTTCTGCAGAACAGAAACTATCATTCAATCTGCAGAAACTATCATACAGTGTTTTGCATCCAAAAAGTAGGCAAGATAAGAAGGAATAAGAGAGAAAAAAAACTCAAAAACAATTATAGATTGGGTATTCAGAACATCGAACATTACATTACATACATATATTAAAGTACCCAATTGAGCAGCAGCAGCTGTATTGTCTGTCCCTTTCTAGGAGTTCTATAATTTTTTCAGTGGATTTTTTTTTCTTCAGTTTCTTAAGAAAGGGTGTGTAAGTACAATGATACCCCTCTGTTTTGCTCGTGCTTTGTCAAAGGCTGGCAAACGGTAACTTGCTCTCTTGGGAAGCAAGACCAAAAGAGACCTGTGGATTTTGATACCAAAGAAGCCGGACCCTGCTTTTCTGGTAAAGTGGATAAGTGGGTCAATCGCCTTTTCTCGACTTCTGAGTCGTGACTTTGATAGTTTTCTGTTTTCTATTTTTCTTTTTGTTAATGAAAAAAAATTTCTTTACTTCTTTTGTGTTTAGGTTAATCTTGTAAGAAAATATAACAAAAAAAAAAGTGGAGCGAAATAGCCCAAATATTTATAAGATAATATTAATTAAACTCTATATGACATGACATGCTTTGTAAGTATATGACATGACTAAATCAAAATTTTTAAAAATAAAAATATATCGTTTGAAAATTATACTGCACAGTTTTTTTTAAATGAAATTTTAAAACATTTTATCTTTCAAAATACATATTAGATTTCGAAAAAAAAACTATATATCTAAAATTAGCAAGTAAAGATCTTTCTAACAAGATCCATCATCGATGAGTTTTATTCAGTCATTTTTATTTATATTTTTTTTGTACTGATATGTGAGTTTTGTAGCTTTTAGTGTTTCTTTATATTGTTTTTGAAAATAATATAATTTCATTGTGAATACATAAAACAATATATTTCAAAATACATTTTTGTCAAGTATATATTATTTTTATCAATGATATATATA
This sequence comes from Euonymus europaeus, assembly GCA_963580455.1. Classification (NCBI taxonomy): domain Eukaryota; kingdom Viridiplantae; phylum Streptophyta; class Magnoliopsida; order Celastrales; family Celastraceae; genus Euonymus; species Euonymus europaeus. The sequence goes on along the minus strand of OY756961.1, from coordinate 6,886,406 downwards.
TGTTTTAATTTATATTGACAGTAAAAATTTACCATAAATTGATCAGATATTTCAGATTCACTACTAAAACTTTTTGTCCCAAGTGATGAATCTCAAGGCTTAGATTCGTTAAACCCTAACGGATTTAGGGAACAGATTCGCTATTAAAATTATAAATGTTTCAAGTGTTAAATCATAGTGTTCTAACTAGTAAACCTTAACAAGCTCGGATACACTAAACCTTGGGATTTTTAACTTCAAAATTGGTGAAAATGGGACAGTAGATGTACATGAATGATATCTCATTTAATAAATTCTTATGATATCAAATTTAATAAATTTTTAATTGTTATTACGTTTATTCCGTATAAGAATGAATTATAAATTTATAATTATTATTTATTATAAGTATAAATATAAATTATTATTAAATTTATTTCAAATATAAATAAAAAAGTGTGATAAATATTAAATAGAATAGAAGAAAAAAAACTGACAGAATTAATGCTCCGTTTGTTTGACGGAAAATCAATTTTTGAAAAATATTTTCCTCACTTTATGGTGTTTGGGGATGAAAAATAAAAATAGTAAATTAAAAATGTTATATAATCAACTCAATTTTAAGACTTTAAAAATGGAAAACAACTTCTCTTCTCAACATACACACATTTGTTAGTCAACATAATAAAAAGTGTTGTATTTCAAATTTTTAATTCCAAACAAACAAACAATGAAAAATATTAGTAATTTTTTTGTCCAAACACTAAAAATTAGTTATTTTTACATGATATGTTTTTCTTTTTCCATGAGATGTTTGTTTCCCGTCAACCAACAGAGCCTAAGTGTCACAACAATTTTCAACATATGATCTTTAAAATAAAATAGAAGAAAAAAATGTAAAAAGAAAAAGTTGGGTGCTGTAACATTTTCTTAAAAAAGTTGAAAAATAAAAAAGGTTTTTTATTTTCAAAAATATTTTCCAACATGACATGCCATGTAGAATTGATTAATTTGGTCTATTGAGTGCTGTAACATTTTCTTAAAAAAAATTACATATATTTTGTGGATGAGATGAAATAGTATGCCTCTGACCTCTCTCTCAGCTCCAAAACAAAATATGAATGAGTTTTTTAACAATGAATTAAGGAAAAATAACTCATCTAAGAGTCTGTCTACGGTACGCTAACAACCAACTCTAATGATTCTTTGAAGTCTTGGCTTGAAATTTGAATCTCCCATTTGAGATTTCCTTTTTATGACATGAGAATCCATATTCTCTACACCTCTATTCTTTGAGTGTGTATGAGCCTCTGCATAATAATCGAACTATGATAATCACTAATAACGTTATAAACCAACATATGGTAACCTAGTTGGTCTTTCTACTGTGTAGGGAGTGAGGTGTCTTGTGTTCAAATCTCTCATGCTATCAATTTGAATAAAATTTATTACCATTATGACTAGAGTCCTAAAAAAGATAGGGCTGCCTCCCTCTGTATAGCCCACTGACCTATTGGGCAATTTGATCATTCAAAATCAATTATTATTTCACTTGTGTGATTAAATCATAAGAATAAAGTATAATAACTAATAAGACATTTTCTTTTACATATTGTCCAAAATCCAGATCCAACAGAGCTCACTATCTTAAACAGTGATACATCATATAAAAATCCAAATTAAATGTGAAATCCATGGTTGATAATGCCTTCACATTACAAAACAATCCAATCAAATCAAAGCAATTCGTCGGTTGCCGGAAGCTGACTTGCAACCAAACGAGACATTCCAACTCTTTCTTTTTATGTGTGTGGTAGTATGGATATGTATTGTGATTGGGAATGATTCGGTCATCAATCATTAATAAACAATTTGTTTCTTATATGAAGATTGCATTTGGAGGTAAATTCGGGTTGAAAATTTAAATTTATGAATAATGTCTTGTCTTTGATGATGCAGAATTGTGACCTTCGGGATCGTAATTCGTGCATCTCATCATTTAGGGAAGCCCTCGTGTCCCATTCCTCTGCTTTTTATGGGTAGGGCCTAATTCCTCTTCTCACAGCGTTTCACTTGTGGTGGGAATTGAACTCCTTACCTCATTTAAATGGGTTGAAAATACTACCACCAAGCTGATCTTTTATGATGATGCAGAATTGTGATCTCCGAGATCACAATTCGTGCATCTCATCGGTCTTTATTGAGATACTTTTGAAATGTTTGTAGTAAGTGGAATCAAATTGTTTGATTCGTAGTCTGTACTTGAAAAGATATTTAGATAAACCCAATCTATGTGAATTATGTGTTACTTCTTACAGTTGGGATAATAATTAACATTTTCGTATATGAAGCATCCTCTTCGAGACTATTTGTACGTGTGCACACGTAACCAGGCGCACTTATGTTAATCTACACTTTTGGCACTTATCTAAATTCAAAAGTTTAAAACACAATAAAAAAATTGAAATAAAAAAGACAATAAATTTTGAACTCATCCGTATATTATTCTATATTTTAGAATAATATAGACCAAAAAAATTAATTATATAAAATATTAAATTTTATCCCTTGTAGAAGCTTAATTGTAAATGACTGCAAATAGTAAATAGTTTTAGTATATAATTATATATAATAATAATTAGTTGCTTAATTAAGAGAATTGGTTGTGGCAAGTGAGCTTGTGGTCAAGCGACAATCATTATACATGTAAGGATCGACCATTTCAATAGAGAGTGGATTCGAATCCTCGATCTCCAATTCTCCTGACTCAAAAAAAAACAAAAGTTGTGTTAGCATGATAAGTAAATGAATGAATCTATCAAATGTAGGGGGCCAAAGTAATAGGAGAGTAGAATTGACAAAATTAGAGCAATCATGGATTGATTTAGCCATAATCACACGGCACCGTTTCATGTTAGCATTAATCGTTAGTTAGTTACTGTTAGTTTTGGATACACTGAAAAAACCCTTCAAATATAATCCAATTAATCCCAATCAGTCTCATGAACGTCTAATTAATGTTGTTTAACCAAATATGCCTTTATGTACACGAATTAACAACATCAACATCAGTATCAAACAATACCAAAGGTGGTTTTCTCTGACCTTTTCTCTCCCTCTCTTTTCTCTGGTTTTAACTTCACCGAAATAGCTTCGTCCTCTTTCCTCCCCCTTCTCCACCCCACCGTCTTCATTCATCTTTCATTTTCCTTTGTATTTTTTGTTTTGTTTTGCAAGGATTTCGAGGTTTGGTGGACTTATAGATCTGGTTTCTCTAGAGCTGATATGACAGATTTGGTTCCCAGATCTATTTATTTTTTCACTGATCTAGTTGATATGGGTTTTCTTACCCTAATTGACTGTCCTCGAATTTGTACTTGGTGATTTACTGTTCAATGAAATCTGTTACTTTCTAAAAAAAAAAAATATCATTTTATATTGTTAGTCTAAAAATGAAGGAACAATTGCAAAATAAAGGCATGTTTTGTGACGATTATGGCTAAGAATGTATCTTTTGAATTTGGAAAGTCTCTTATGGGTACGCTCGCAATTTATATTAATATGCACGCTTCAATCTCAGCCATTAGATCCATCCAACGATTGAGATCATTTTTATTTATTTATTTGGGTTTAACCCGTATCAACTCTAGCCCGATTAACCTTCTTCCTCCCTAGAACAATTTTCACACAAGCACATGTACAACAGCTATTCTCCTCCGTCGATCAAGATCGACCAACAACGGCGTCTCTTCATTTTGGCAAAGGAAGGATGCAATCGAGTCTCAGATTTCATTTTATGGTTTTAGTCATTTTTCAGCTATGGCAAAATGTTTTTGCCTTGTTTTTTTTTCTTTTTGTGTGTCTATCCCTATTCTTGATAGATTATAATTGTACATTGATTTTCCTCCGCCATTGGTGAGGGTATTTTTAATATATGCTGAGGCTAAGCCTATTCCATCAAAAAAAAAACGGCGTCTCTTCTTTTTCTTCCTTCTAAACCGTTTCAAAGATCTCGTCCGTTTTATGTCAACAATTGCCCACTCTTACCCCTACATAGGTCCACCATCCGTTTTATGGATTCTTTCATTTGTCATTAATCTTACATTAAATTATTAAAATAATTTCAATAAAATATATAAGATTCTGCATTTCTCTCTTAAATATTATGTATATATATATATATATATAAAAATTGAAGATATATTAATAGATTGAGTTAATTATTGCATTCATAATCATGATAATTCTATTTTTTAAAAAAAATTATTAAAAATAAAATCATGAAATTATAAAAACTCTATCTTTTGCACATTGTGCAGCAAGTATGAGGCCTCCATTATATATATAGATATAGATAGATTAGTTTCTTAATTAGGAGAATTATTGGTTGTGTTAAGACAATGATAACTAGTAAGACAACTATATCAATGAATCTGTCAAATATGAGGGGCCGAAAGATTCTCTAACGAGAGATTAAAATTGAGAAAATCATAGCAATCATTCTTTGATATAGCCATAATCACACGGCGCCATTTCATGTCAATTAGCTTTAATCGCTAGTGATTTAATTAGTGTTGGTTTTGGATGTACTTAAGGAACTTCAAATATAATCCAATTTTTCAATCTGTCTCCTGAGGCTGAACGTCAAATTAATATTGTTTAACCAAATACGCCGTTATAATAGCTTTATTAAATTATAAATATATATATGTTGGGGTTTGAGATTACAATAGAATAAGTTCAAGATTAAATTTATATGTAATGAGTTTAATTTTAATTTTTAAAAAGACTTTTTGTTTTAGTGTTCGAGTCTTAAGTTAAATATAATAATTGATAGAAATTGATTTTTTTAATTTCTATAATAACAAAAAATAGCGTACATTCCTCACTGACTGACTAAATCTTTTCAGTTTGGGGACTGTACTTAAATTTACAGCATATTAACTTGTTCAAATACTCCCCCATGGAAACTCCTGACACTGATCTACTAGTTGTGGTGTACAAGGATTTAGTCATAATGAGATTAACTGAAAACAATGAGAGATCTAGATATATCCATGTGAACCGGATAACCCATATATATAGCAAACACATGTTAATCCACGTGGCATGTTTCAACCTTTTTGTCGCGGAGAAAATGGAGCAGAAAGGGAAAATCCAATGTTGAATGCAAATGAAATGGAACTGGGTCGTCTCTTAAACAAGTTATAACAACTGACATGAATGGATTGATGAACAATATAGTCAAATACTATTCTAAAGAGGCGACAAACAAAAAAGTTGTGCTGCACATGGAGTTGAGGAGAAGTTGCAGAGAAAGAAAAAGAAATGTCGAGCAGAGACAAATATGCGCACCCACTGACTCTATTATTCGCTCGACAGCAGCATCATCATCATCCAACCAGAATCACGGTTTAACCTAAAAGAGGAGATGCTTCAGTTTGGCTTGCATGGGCAGCTCATACCCATAACATCTCTGTTTTTTATTTTTAATTATTTAATGATGAAGGAACAGTTGCATCAGGTGTGCTAATGTCTCAGGCTTTTCTGCTGCCCCGTTAAAGTTGGCAGCATACGGCGGATCATTTGGACCCAAATCATATAACTTGGCAACAACGATTTAAAGTTAACTTTGACTAGTAAGTACAAAACATGCCATACAAAAATTTCAAATCGCTTACACCATGCAAGCAACTATTCTTATAATCTCAGTTTTTTAAAACCTTGCAGTAGTAGAACTGTTATGCATCTGCTTTAAGAATGATGCAGGACGTAGCCCACAACTGAAACCCATTGGGTATAAAGGATAGAACCCAGCATGTGGCCCAATTCTCTTGCGAACAATAGCGGATCTGGGAATTTGATTTACATGGGCTTAACTTAAAAGTGACGGGTATGATTTTTATTTTTATTTTGATAAATTTTTTATAATATCTATTAATTAATTCAAGCAACATAAAATGCGTACAAAATATTCATTTAATCAAATAAAGCCAACACATACAATAATATCACATAGCTAGGCCATAAAATGTACATTTAGAGTATGGGTTTGCATCATCACTCTTACGTCAATCAAATTGCGATAAATTAAATCACTTACATATATTTATGAATTTGTTCAAGCGTTGGGTACATCAAACCAGCTACACAAATTTTATGCAAACAGTCTCTGCACAAATATATGTAAAACACAACCTCTTTAGAAAAATAGTCTTGTAAGCATATTAATTTTGTATTTTACACACTACTGAAGCATTCAACAATCTGAGACTTAGATTGACCACAACCAACCTTCTTAAATGAGAGAATGATCTTCTCCAAATCATTCAACTTCAAATTGACAAATCAAAATCATATTGATTGAAGTTATATTGTAGAGAAGGAAAGTTCACGAAGTTGCACATTTTGTATTACCAATTTTAGAGGGCTTATTTCTCTGAGATCAACAATGTACTCGACCATCTTCATTCAAATGTATATGCCTATAAAATCATTAAAGGATCTATGCATAAACATTGGAAAAATTACTAGCGGCTCAAATACTAGCAAAAGGCATCTATTCTTGAATATGTATCAATAGTTTTTGCTATTGCTCTTTCGATGAAGACAACTAATGAATCATTCAAATACTCATTTTCCATCTTGTTACGAAGATCACTTTTGATAAATTTCTTAACCGAAAATGCACGTTTTGTAGTTACCATAGAAATGGGAAGAGTCAAAATGAGAGGAATCAACCTGTCGATTAAATTATAAGACCCTACCTTATTTGTTTCTACTAATCCACGACACAATTCTAAAATTGTTGACATATTCTGAAACTTCCTATGTAAAACCACATCAATTCGATAATGATCTAACTGACATTTCAAAAGATATATGTGGTGTTTGCTAAAGTCAACTGGATAAAAATTCTCAGCAAGTAAAAGAATGTGATTAGGATCAAAAGCTTTGAAGTTTTCCCTAGGATTTAAAGTAGAGCTGAGCATAAGCAGTTCCATTGACTCTTCACTGATTCTAGTATATAATATATAGTCAACCATAGCTTTAAAGATGTCAATTCAATAGTGATGCTCAACTGTGATATCATCATTTTGTTGGCAATAAGTCTTGTAGCTTTTTTGTACTGAGTGCTCATATCAGGTACGTCGATATCAAATTTCAAGCAAATTGATTTCACATGCCTAAGGAGATTACCAAAAGCTTCTTCTCGCAATGTTCAAAGTAATTCCTTTGTCGTTGAGACCAAATTCAGTGCCTTCAAAATATCCAAAGATTTGTGCTCTAAAGTTCGACAAAGCATATATGAAATCCCCATATTTTTGTGCATAAGATGCAATATATGAATATAAAATCAAAGGACTTTATCGACACTAAACAACCAGTTTCTGCACGAATTTTATTTGTAGCTCATTCTTTAACCAAAGATCAAAGCACAATAATAGTTGCACCATCATATCTATCAAACTACAAATGGAGTCAAAATGTGAGCTCCAACGAGTAGTACCAACTATATGCAAAGTATCATTATGATTAGCCTTTTTATTGGTCTCACATTTACCGCTAGCTATGTCACATTCAATCTCAGTAGCTTGGGTAGATCATAACTGGTGAGTGCAAAATGTACTCGTGTTTATGATGTTAAATACCCAATCTTTATAAGGTTTCTAGCACAAAATACTATCCAATTGTGTGATTTAATGACAGGTACAACTGAATGCTATTTATTTGAAAAAGTTGAATTCTGGGTAAAAGTGAGCCAGGCGCGACCTAAGCGCGGCCGCGAGTTGCGGGATTTGCAGAAACGGGCCCAGCTGACGTGGCAGTGGGGACAATAACTTTTTATGGTTAAAGACTAAACCCTAGCCGCCAGATACCAGACTAGATTTTCCAGAATACAGAGGGCAGAGAGGAGGCATTCCAAGCGTGGAAATTCCTTCATTTTTCCCATCGATTCGAACAATTGTCTTGAGTATTTTTATGGTTTTTAGTATGAGTATGCGTAGCTAAGTACTTTTTAGCTAGGATTTGATATTTTCTTCTACTGAAACTTTGTGTGCATAGGTGGAGGTAGTTGAACTAGCCAAATCCAAGCTAATTTTCATCAATTGTTAAATTAGTTATTTTATTTGAACTAGCTAATTTTTCCATTATTAATTCAAGCATCCAAATTAGTTTACACTATTGTTTGTCTTTCAATTGATTTTTACAACAGTCCATGTGGATTCGATCACTTTCAATATTATTGCCTTGCGACCGTATACTTGCGATTGGGTAAAATCAGTTGGTATTTATTGTGATAAAAACAATATCAACCAGTAACTCGGTATGCTGCTTAGGAGAAGCACTAACAAGATTGACAATAAAAGTCAATTTTGAAAAGAATAGCCTAATTTATATCTCTTTCTTGGAAACTGCAACTAAAGCAAGTTGTAGATGATGAGCAAAATAATGAACATAGTATGCATACTCACAATCATTGCGAAATAAAGCTTGCAATTTGCTCCATGCACCATGCATGTTGTTACCACCATCATATCCCTGACCTCATAAAATCCTTTGCTTCATCAACCAAAATACAAAACCTTGCATTACCAACTTCCTCACGAATTTTGTTTCACTTTTGTGGCTATGATATGCAAGATATCCTTTTGGTTCAAGTGGGATGTATATTTTACATTTCCCGAAGTTTCTCTAAGACAACATCATCAATCTCAACATTCAACTTTTCCATCAAACTAATCAAGTCAATTAGATTACCATGGTTCTTTGACGTTAAAGATTCATCATGACCCCTCAAAATACATCCTTGTAAAATAAGCCACCGAACACTATCAATAATAGTCTTAAGACATAACCTATTTCTCTTAACATTCTCCAAACTCTGAACATTCATGACTTTATCAATGTGCCGAGATATATTCTTCAATGCCTCAACATTTCTCACGACATTATTGTGTGGGGAAGTAGGACTTCCCTTATGTGCTAAGAATACACATTTGGCCCTATTGTTCGCTCTCTTCAAACTAGTGAAACCGTCAATATTAAAAATAGGATGTAGAGGTGTGCAATCTTGAAAAAGAAAGCATGGAAAGCAAAATGCTACATCTTTTGAAATAAAGTACTCTAACCATGGAAATTTTATAAACCAACTAACATGAAATTGTTGAGTTTGACCTTCGATTTTAGTCCTTGAATACTCGGCTGAGATAGGTTGATTTGGTCCCCATTTGATATAAGTACATCTACCTTTATCTTGATAATAAATCGTATGATTCCATATTGGAATATGTAGTGCAAGATCTCATTCAAGAGCATTCTCATCAAATGTAATCCTTTGAATTGGAGAATCGATAGTAGATTTCAACCCCGAAGATGCTCCAATTATTGATGTTTCTTATTGTTTCTTGTTAAAGAACGAGTTAATAGTTTTTTTTTTATTTCCATCCTTGATTTTCCATCCTATTAAAATAAAGTATCAAAAAACAATCATTGAAAACCATTAATGAAACCCATAACCATATGTATCATTGTCCCTCTTGAGATTGAAACCAAGCATACATCATGCATATCCTTAAAATTGGCTACTGATAATATAAACTAAGGATGAGCAAAGTATCTAATACTACAAGCATACATCATGCATATTCTTTACAATTTGAAGGTAGAATGCAGACATATGTAATTCCTTAACCCTACAATATTCTCTCTCACACACGAGTAGATTAGACCTCTAATAAATCGTTATTTACCAACAAATTGATTGATTGAAAAAGGAATAAAAGAGGCTTAGAAAATCATCAAGACATACAAAATTTAACAATACTTCCACGAGTATAACTGATTCCAAGTTTCCCTTCCAAAATCTAATAGAAGGAGGTCTTACTCAAATGGTTTGATAATTTCCATAAGCACATGCCAGCCATATACTTAAAGTCATCAATGGAGCCATGCAAACATTGAAGACAAAATAAGAAAAATAAATGAGAAAGTACCAAATTGAAAAACTTGAGGAACTACAACATAGAAGGAAACAACATGGTACCCATTCCAAAGGTAGAGTTCCATAAACTAATTTGACTTAATCTAATCAATATAATGTAAAGAATTAATATAGATTACTCTCTCTTAGACTCTTAACCTCTTATGGGTGGGTTATCCTTTGTCTTCCTCTATCAATTCAAGAACTCAAGTGGCAGAGTTAAAAAATGCAATAAATGAAAGAGTGGAATATTGGAATTCAGAGCGGACTGGCAGAGGACTAAGGCAAGGGAATTAACTTACCTGTTTGACTAGTCGGGATGGTGATAGAGACAAAGTTGAAGTCTTGAAGATCGGTCTTCGTCGAAGACAGTGGTTGCTTAAGGTTTGAGGCTAGAGCAGTGGTCTAATGAAGAAAATAGTGTGAGACTGACTTAGAAATATAACTCAATGTATAATAGTATAAGTATATTTGCTAAAAAAAATTCATATGGCTGATGTCCATCTGAGCCCAAGTGTAGTCCCGACCGTGCTTGCTGCCTTATTGTATTTCAAGTGTAGCTTTGAGATTGCTAGGAAACTTTTGGTGAAAGATAGATGTTATTGTTATTTTTTCTTCGTTGTATTAGTGTTCTTGACTTTTCTTTCTATTATGAGAGATTCCAGTCATCTTGGAGAGCGATTCTCTATCCATATCCCTTGATTGTACTAGCTGTTTGAATATTGTTTACGAGTTGAATCTACAAAGATATATGGTTGTAATTATTTTGAGACTTTATTATTGACAGCTTGCATCAATTTTGGTATCAGAGGGAGCGCATGTGCCTTCACAAGTACCACACAGAGCGATCATTTGTAGAAAGCCTTCAATTCACGGGTTGAACAACTCCTCGAGTCTCTACTCCAACGCGTTGATATATATGGTTTCTAAGAAGCTTAATACTGTTTGCGAGCATGTGTTCCCTACTTCCATCAATGGTCTTGACCACCTTTCTGATGAATAGGTTGATTCCCTAAAGGGTACAGAGAATGTCATTGGCATAGATAGCTGCCCCAGAAGCCCTAAAAACTAACTCAACCTAAAAGATTCCATGCTTAATCTATCCCATGTCAACTCTACTACCTCTACCACCCACCGTTTACCTCCAACCCTCCCCCACCCTCGAACTCTTCTACCTCCAATTTCTTCACCCATACCTACCACATTTCCTTCACCCCGGTTCCTTCCCCTTACTGGAGTACCTCACCATCGCCTTTCCCTCCTTGTTCATGAGCATCAACCCTCACATTTCTAGCTGCCTATGCATCCTCCCAACCCTTTATCATTTCCACCCCCATTCCAACCAAGTTGTCTTCCACCTTTCTATCCCCGTAACCCTCATTCTTTTGTCCCGTACTGCACTACCTATCCCCATCCCCAATCATCTACTAGATTTCATAGCCTCTATGACCATCATTGGAATGTGTCTCGACGTGTGAAGCTTGAAGTCTCAAATTTCTCAAGTAATGTAGAGCCCCATGAATTTACGGATTGGTTAAGCATATTGAAGAATATCTTCAATGGTATACTGACTCGCCCAAAATAGGTAAGTGGATTAACGCTTTCCCAAGTGTAGGTTTGTCAAAGTAATAATAGGAGTGAATCCCAAATCGTCTCACAAAGACTTTTGGTTTCGGCTTGGGTCTATGGATTATTAACCTAATTACTTAATTAAATATGGTATTCACAATGTTAAGTGTGGCAAAATTGCACTAACCATTGGTTAGATTCGGTTTTCCCTCTTGGGGTGATTGATTGAACTAAACCCTAATATACGAAATGAGAATTAAATACTAAACTACTGCAGAAAATCAAAATGGAAATAAGCACAACATAATAAAATGTAAAACATAACATAAAACGTTCAAGCACAAACTAAATCGGAATGGAAATATTCAAGTAGATTAAACTAGAACTATGAATCCAAATGTGATAATAAAATGAAATAACAATAAGGAAGAGGAGTTTAAAGATCAAATCCAATGTCGAATGTTGAGGTGAATCGGCCTTCCAATCTACAAATAGAAGTTGAGGGTAATCCAACTTGGGCTCTTCTCAAGCTCTACAAGGAGAAATAACTTCTTCTTCTAGTTGGTTGGGTCTCCAAGACTCCTAGCAATCTTCAATAGACTTATTTTCGAACCCCAAGCAAGAATCAAAGATGAAGAACAAGGTAAGAGAACAAAAACCTTAGAGAATATGTATTTTCGGCCAAAATGAGTGTTGTACAAAGAATGGGGTCTCAAGACCCATAAAACCCTCATACCTGTCTTAAAAGACCATCCTAACCTATTACAAATAAGTCCCATTGGTCAAATAAAGTAATTAGACAAGTTTGACCTTCAAGAATTGAGTAAAAATCATAAAACCCGAAATTACTGGAACTGTTCGAGGCAGCATCTTGTTTTAATTCCACAGACTTCAATTCTCAATGGATTTATGCGTATGAGCACTCGTTGGAAAGATCTGGATGTCTACTTCAACTTTTTAGAAGAAATTCTATCATTTACATCTTCAAAAGTTGACCCGAAAATTATTGCGCAGTGCCGTCCGGACAGATATGCTTGAAAACAGCACTGTCCGTCTTTCTTCTTCAACCGTCCGGACGGTGAACAGTACCGTCCGGACGGATATGCTTGAAAATCAATCTGTCCATCTTTCTTCTTGAACCGTCCGGACGGTTTCTGATAAGTGTCCGGACGGTTGACAGCAAAATCCAATTTTTCAGCTCCTTTGTGTCTTTTCTTCCATATTCAACCCCGATCAATCCGGAGCCTACAAAACCCATTCAAACAAGTCATAAATGACTGAAACATACTTAAACAAGTGTCAAAACCATTTTTAGGTTGATAGAACAAAATTCGGCATATTAAAACTCAAATGCTTAAGAGATAGCATTTCCATAACTTCTAACCATTATGCCCAAAACTTGGATTTCATATCTCTAAGCCACCAAGCCAACTTGAACCACTAAAAAACACTTAAAATGACTATGTCAAAGTGTTGAATTATGCATTGGCTCATTAACATGGATTTCGGCAACTCAAACCTAAAATGTGGTTTTTAAGCATTGAAACTCAACCTTTTGCTTTTAAAACTCCACAAAAATATGCAAAATACCATCCCAATCACAACCCCTAACTAGCTTTTTGCTAGTCCTCGAGCAAAATAGTGAAAATCAATTGGGATGAATTTCGAGAGAAAAATTTACTTTTAAACCAATTTGTCTGGAACTTGTGTGAGTGTAAGCATGCATTGACAAGTTCTTCCCTAAATGTTTAACCCTCAGAATAAACACATGACAAAGATGCAAGAAAACAGAAATCTCAACCAATTCTTGATTTTAACTAAAAAGGTTGCTTCATTTTGAAACCAAACTATTCTCGTGTGTGTGTGTGCGTGACCACTTGGAACATCCTTGCCATCAATTTAGATTAGAAAATGCAAGAGTGATTCATCAAATGAATCTCAATCATAAAGTGCAAGCCGCCATATGCTCACTTTTCAAAACCTCTCTCCACTAATGTAGCCCAACACAAAACCAATGATCCAATAGGACTTTTAAAGCATGTAACGTAGGTTGAGGCTATGAGTATGTCAAAATGGAAATTTTAGGCTAAAACCACAACTCAAATATACATGTCAATGTAACAATGGTCATACATATGCATGCATGCACATATACCCCAAAGTAGTCCCAACTCACCTTTTTCACAGTCACTTTGCTTTTTCTTTCTCTACTCTCATTTTTTTTTTCTCTTTTTTTTGTATATATGTGCCACATTGATTTTATTGATGGCATGCAACCGTCTTACTCTATACATATATCCCAAACTTGGATATTTTCATTCAATGAACTAAGTTGTTGCCTTCTTTTGCTATTTTTTTCTTTTCTTTTTTCACTTTTTTTCTCTCTTTAAAGCAAGCAACACCTTACAAAATGCACCATCACAAAAACGCATCACTCAACCCATATGCATGACGATATGCACAAGCATCCCACAAAAACATGTATATCCAATTGCGCGGGTGATGCATGGGGAAAATTTTGTTCTAGCTGGGTACATATGTAGGTGTTGAAATAAAAAGGTTAACATTTGGCTAGGAAGGGACACCTAGGGATAAATTTAAAGTATGGTAGGCTAGAAATTAAGCTCAAACGACCAAAGAAGGCCTGATGTCATCTCATCAGTCAAAATGTGGACTAGGATTTCGCCTCAAGAGTTTATCAAGTGAGTTTAGTGCTTGTGAGATTCAAAAGACTAACACTAAGCAAAACTTCTCTAAATGTCCAACACTTCAAAACCTCATGGTCATGTGCTCAAGGGAAAAGAGAAATAGTCCAAACTTCAAAACAAGACAAACTAAAAAGTCAAGCACAATCCAAGGGATCTTATATGCCTCCCACTACAAGTCATATTTTTCATCATGGGCAATCAAGGAGTCACAGCAATGCAAAGCTTTTCACAACACACAGTTCCAGAATTTTTTCTTCCTTTTTTTTTTAAAAAAAAAACTTTTATTTTTGAATTTCTTTTGAAAAACTAAACCAAACACAAACTGGGCACCCCCACCCCCAACTAGAGTAAGACATGATCTCCATGGATGGAACGAACAAAATGGTGCACAGTAAGTAATTATTTAATGCAAATGCAAAACACTAAGTGGTTCTAAGACTACAATACTCCCAAAGTACCACAAACAAACGGAGTAATGTCACGGCACCAGCACCCCCATGACTAGGTATATGGATAATCAAATAACAGCAGGAGAAGTTGAGAGTACTCCCTGGACATCCTGTAGAAGGAGTGTCTCATCCTCTGGTGCATAGGGAACAAGGAATGGCTTGAGCCTTTGTCCATTCACACTGAAGGTGGTCCCATTCTTTGGATTGGAAATATCCACAACACCATGGGAATGAACCTTCTTGACAATGTAAGGGCCACTCCAACGACTTTTCAACTTTCCTGGAAAAATATGGAGCCTAGAATTGTAGAGAAGCACCTCTTGCTCAGGGAAGAATTTCTTGTCCAAGATCTTCTTGTCATTTGAGGCTTTTCCATTCATCCTCATCCCTATCGTGTGAGTTGGGTTAATGAGACCTCCATTCTAGTGCTTGATTTGTTGTTTTCTAGGCAAATATAAAGATAAGGCCTGCAGTGATATTTTGCCTATGACAGCGTATTAGTTGTTGCTAGGTCATCCTTGGTTGTTGATGCGTGCCGAGCGCGTTAAAAATAATTATTATCTTACCTTACAATCTATTTGGTAGAAGTGATGAGCAAGGGTCGATCCTCAGAGACCAAGTTTTTAACATGTGTTAATACCATTTCCATGTAAGACTAGGCCCAGTAATGAAGCCCACATAATCAACTCATGATGGACAGCCAACGCAGGCCTAGGTAGATAACATAATCCAGGAAGAAGCGGCGACCCAGTATGAAGAGTTTAGATCTAGTAAGGAGTGTGTGGAAGTTTGATCCAAGAATGTGGATCTAGTTGCTCAAAATAAAGGCCACGTGGTAGGAGTTATGCAAGTAGCCAACTGCCAGGATTTGTTTAAATTACACATTTGGAAGTTTACGTTTGTGCCCGAAAAAATAGGGACTAAGGGAGGCAGGACATGAAACATGGTCGCACTTGGTGGAAGATAGACCTTAAGAGAGGTGGTAGACGGAAGAAAGAGGCATCAACAAATCAAATCAAACAAGATAAACACAATACTTGAATAGAGTTTCTCTCCAAATTCTCAGACTTTCCTAGTGAATTCAGTGTCAATTCATATTGCTAGTATGTTATCTGCCAGGATATCTTTGTATTTAAACAATTATTGTCAACTATCTAATACCAACTATCGTTGTGTCAATTTATGCTTGGTGTTACTCTGCTTTTATTTCTATTAATCTCAACAAAGCGCACTTCAGTTGAATTGGGGAACCTAAGGTTACTAAGTTCCCAAGATAATCTGTATTTTCATTTGATTTAGTTAGATAGTAATCGGTGTAATTTTCATATTCTACAGTTGAGACACTTTAATCTCTGGCACTTCTGCAATACGATATCATTGTGGGTCAGCAACATATTTAATACAAATCAGGGGTTTGTTTGTTTTCAATAAAATTTAACTAGAATCTAATAGCGAACGAAGAATTATAGAAAATATGAGGTAACAACCTTCGAATCAAGGGACTAGTAAAACCAAAACATGGATTCATGACAGACTCTCAAAATACACATTCGACATCGAACACTTACCCAAATTCATCCACAAGGTAGATAAATTATAATCTTCAATCAGTTATTAATGTGAACTCAACATCCACATTTTATTTTGTAATCAATTGAATTGGTATTATGCAATCCTCTCCTATCAATAACAACTTTAAATTCTCTGAAGATGCTAAGATTGAACAATAATTTAACAGGTGAAAACTATTAATTCACTCTGTGTTTCTGGCATACAATGAAAACTTGGATCATAATCACGTTGTCCAATTGCTACTCTAACCAAGCAACATAACAATTATGTATCATGCACTCAGTATAACATTCAACCACACAAATTAATCAATCAACATGCATCTCAATCAATTAATCCATGCAATCATTGACAAGAACAACCAAAAAGTATAGATATTTGAATCAAGAATGATAATAAATATAATGAACTGAGTCTCAAAGTCACATGAACTAAAGTTAAATCCCTTGAATCAAAGAAATAAACTAGTCAATCATCGCGCAAAGAAAATCCTACATGCTATTTGAAAGCATGTGCTTCTCTGTATTTTTTTTTCTACCCTCAGCCATCCCCTTATCAATAATAAGTCTCCCCTCACGTCTCCTAAAAAAACTAATTCATGACTCCCAAAATCACTTAGTTTCCTTAACTCTTTAGGAAACACAAATCTATCATGATCTTTTAGCTTAATTCTAGGCTAAACGACACGTCTTTTGAATTTAAACTCTTCATAAAGTTGGAGCTCCAGATGTGCAAATAATTATGGGTTTTTGAATAACTCGATTTGGACATCAGACGCTCAAGTTATGGACTTCTAGCAGTCCGGTCCACAGACAGGAATCTTGGTTCCGATAGGACTTCAAGACGTGACTTTGGAGCAACATTCAAAGGGCCAAACGTGATCTGATTTGTGTAAACCAACACTTTCCAAAAAGCTTGAAATGTCCTATAAAAATTTGTTGAAAATTGCATCTCATTTCATCAGCTGTCCTATAAAAGTTTGTTGAAAATTGCATCTCATTTCATCAGCTCCTTCTATCTCATAACCTGCAAAACATCCAAGAATGTCTCAAGTACAATAATACTGTAATTTTCACTTTTAGGCATAGTTTCTTGGCATTGCTTTGTTGAGGTAATATACATATAATATCATCACAAACCAACCACTTTAGACCTAAAAATAGCTCAATTGACCAAATAAAAGGAATGTAAACATGCATAAATATAATTACATCAAATTTCCCTACACTTAGCTTTTACCCAAGGGTAGTGGGTAGGACAAAGACTAATTATCTAAAATGAGGCAACAACAAAAAAAAGAAGAAAAAGGGCGTACTGAGAGAAAAAATAAGGTTGATAGGCTATGATTGAAGTCTCTCTATCCACTGTCTGAGGACGTGCAGACTCCTTAAGACGGGTGGAATGACAATATCTCACATCGAAAGATTATGAGTTATCACTCTAGCATATAAGGGAGAACAAACCTATTATTGTCAATCTGAGTTTTCAAACTTATAAGTTTGGGTTTGAGGCTTCGTCTTTTGTATGCGTGTGAGTATGGAATCACGAGTCTTCATCATACAATAAATTTGGGTTGGGCCCAAAGTCTTTTTTTAAAAAAAAAAAAAATTCCTAAATCCTAATGTCTTTTATAAAATAAAAAATTTACGTCAAAAAATACAAGCTATTTGATCATTTAAATCCCGTTCATTGGCAATATGAGGATGTTCTTTTTCTAGTACCAACTAGAAGTAATGAGTTTTATGATTTTTTATCCCATAAATTAAAGGAGAAAACCTGAAAAAACTGAATAAAGAGATGAAAGGGTCGGCTGGTAGAAGATTACACAGAGGGAGGTCTGACTTCTGAGGTCTCCGTTTTATCCTCCATTTGCCCATACAGCACCAGATAGAAAGATAGAGATATTGAGAGAGAGCAAAGCAAAAAGGTCTCTGGTTGTCGCATTCTTCATTTTGTGGATGGAGGTACACCCATCTCCATCCTCTTCAAATCAATCATACTTCTGAGAAAAACAAACCAACCCATCTAAGTTTTATATAATTATAGCCTCAATACCGCGCACATGTCGTCTCTATCTCTCCTCTCTCCCCCTAATTTATCTCCTTTTCACATCACCACCACCACCACCTCTCCATCTTCTTCTCCTCTTCTCATTCTTCATCCCCGCTCTTCTTTATATGGGCATTGCTCCACCATCACGACTGCCCCAAGAGCTTTTGTTTCTTGGCACTGTAGGGCCACAGAGCGGTCTGTTTTTTCTCCTATGCAAAAGTCACGAGATGGGTATTTCAGGACGTGTTCTTTCTCTACATCTGAAGGTGATACTGGCGGAGATGTAGAGAAGGGAAGCGAGGAAATTAAGGCAGAAGCAGATGATGAGGAGGAGGAGGGGGGAGAAGAAGGGGAGCAAGAAATAGGGCATTTAAGCCCTACTTCTGTTCTGCCTGAGAGATGGGATGTTTTGGGTCTTGGCCAAGCCATGGTAATTTATTCTCTTCCTTGCACTTTATTTTTAAATTCAGTCGTAGAAAGTTTGTGGGAGAAGGATATACCATAATTTCTTTTTGGCTATGGAGTAAGGGGGTGGAGTTAAGGGTTTCTGTAATTGGCACAGGAGGCAGATACTTGTATCACTCTTTGCAATTTTGTTCCTGTAGAATTCATCTTCCTGGCCTTTTCCAAGGCGCTGGCATACAATTTTTATTCTGTCTACATATTTTGTTGATATAATTGTTATACTTTGTGACAGAAAGAGGAAATAAGATACTCGTCTGTGGTATTATTAAGGTTGGGTTAAAGAGTTTTGGGAATGGATTGGTGCAGGGTGTAGATTTGAATCGAATTGAGTGGTTAAGGAGAATTCAATTGTGCACTCCAATTCACCAATTATTTAGCAGTGATGATTTTGTTCGACCATTTTTTTCGTGTAATATCTGGTTAATTTTCCAGTTTAGATGATTAGTTCTGGTTATGATCATTCTTTGTTCACTATTTCTTGACTTCTGAAATGTTGAAATACAATAAGCAGTTATGTGTTCCAGCAGCATCAGATTGGGTACAACTTTATTTGACATTTTCTTGTATGAAGCTTGGGAAGTTGTTTTACTATATTTACATTAATCACCTAAAGTGGTTGTCCGGATTGCAAGCGGAATTTAACCTTTCATTTGCTCTCTGTTACTATATGTCACAGGTAGACTTTTCTGGTATGGTCAATGTTGAATTTCTGGAGAGATTGGGATTAGAGAAAGGAACCAGAAAGGTTGTAAATCATGAGGAGAGGGGTAGAGTCTTGCAGGCTATGGATGGTTGCAGCTACAAGGCTGCTGCCGGTGGATCACTTTCCAACACCCTCGTGGCCTTGTCAAGGCTTGGATGTAAACCCATCGGAGGGCCTGTCTTGAACATAGCCATGGCAGGCAGTGTGGGGAGCGATCCACTAGGTGGATTCTACAGGTCAGACTCCATGCTAAATTTTTCTCGCTTAGTTTTCATTTATTATTTTAGCTTGTTTAGTCATGAAAGTGCATCTAAGAGGACTTATTGCATGTGAAAACTCTGGGCAATTAACTTCTACGGGATGAGGATGAATAAATGCTGTGTTTTTTTTGTCTTAATTAGTGGCTTAGTGCATATTATACCATATGTCATTGGTGTCTTTTTCGAAAAGACTTCATCTTGTCGAGGTACTGATGTTATTAAATATGCTTGGTTTTTTGAGATTTCAACCTTAGAAGAACATTGTGTTTCTGCAATTTTCACTCATAATATCTAGTTTGCTCTGTGAATATCATAGTAGTAATTAGTAAGCAAGAGGAGGGAAGAAAAGGCAACATGAGGAGGTCAACTAATTATCCTTCCTTCATTTCATAATTCATATAATTAGTGCCATATGAACAAAGAGGCATATTGCTGGCAAATGCAAATTTCTTGCGTCACTGCTTCCATTTTTCTTTCAAAATCTATCCCGTTTCCCTTACAAATCTATGTAGCAAGATCATGTCTAG
The DNA here is from genome assembly GCA_963580455.1 of Euonymus europaeus. NCBI lineage: Eukaryota > Viridiplantae > Streptophyta > Magnoliopsida > Celastrales > Celastraceae > Euonymus > Euonymus europaeus. The sequence goes on along the minus strand of OY756961.1, from coordinate 6,866,137 downwards.
ACAAAAAGTGTAGCAAAACCTTTAGCCTCAAAGCTTTGCACGGTTGCACCAGACCCCCAATGTCCACGAGGAAATGAATAAAATATTTTGCTTATTTTTCCTTTGCATAAGATGCCATAGGCATTAAGCCTTTTCTGGTGCAACCCAATTGCAAAAGGACTAATCCCTTTCAGAATGATAGACTGAGAGAGAGAGAGAAAGGGGGAGATAGAAAGTAGAACTTCATAACTATTAAAAATCACTAGTATACCTGCCTGCAAATAGGAAGTATACCTATTTACAAAACTTGACTAAGTAATCTTTACTTTTGAGATGTTCCGTAGATCAAAACTTCGTCGGGCAAATGTGAATTTTCTATCTGATGCTATTGAGGATGGGACGACGGGTACAGTGATAGTTCTCACAACTCCAGATGCTCAGCGCACTATGCTTGCATATCAGGTAGGACCTATTTTGACTTTTGAGTGAAAGTCATTGTAAAGCCTAGCTTGACTATGCTTGGATTTTTCTCTTTGATATTTTGTTTGTCTTTGTTGTTTTTGGTTTTTTCTTTTCATTGAATGTACAACTGAAGTACTGAACAAATTGTTTGTCTGTATCTCTAGTTACATACTTACATATAGCTGATATTTATTTTGTGAAGCTGTGGAAATTTCTACTTTTTCTTACCTAATGTGACTTCTGTTACCATTTGCCATATGATTTTGTTGCTTCCGATGTAATAGGTAACAATGGAAATTAGAATTCACTATCCCATGGAACAATAGTTTTCCAATTATGGGAAAAAAGAGCTGATCAAGATTTCCAGCAAATTTTGCTCCTTCCAATTCCTTACAATTCCACATCTAAGCATTTGGATTTACCCATGTCGAAATATATGAATTGGAATAAAGGAGGGAAAGAGCTATTCAAACCTTTTTGTGAAATGCTAAGGAAGTAGGGAACTGCAGGGGATTGAAATAGCTCTTTTTGAGCATACTTGTAATTGTTCTTTTCTTATGTTTTTTGTTCATTACATTTTGATTATCTCCATTATGCATAATTCTTTCATTATCTTTTCCATGCTATCAAATCATATTGCAGTTAAACAACGACTACAGTAAAAGCATCTGTCATGTATAAGGAATTTTATGAACTTTGGCAAATTGATGTAATTTAAAATTGAAGGAAAATGAAGAACTTGCCCTAATCCTTTGTAGCTGGGTATTCATGAGTGACTGCAGACTGAATGAAAGTGGTAATGAGTTGAAAATTTAGATTATCTTACAGCTGAAGGTTCTGCACTTTAGTGAATGCAGACTGAATGAAAGTGTGGTAGTAAGCTGAAAATTTAGATTATCTTACAGCTGAAGGTTCTGCGCATGATTCTTTTCTGAATTCCCACTCTATTAAATATTAATGACAATATTGCTATGCTATCTAGAGAATTTGCTTATTGTTCTGCTCATGCGTCTCATGAGTCATACTACCTAGATGGCTTGAACAACAACAAAAAAAAAGACCTCATTAAGGAAGTTGTTTTACCCCCTTTCTCTTGGCCTGATGATGAATGACTATTTTTCAAAATATCTGGCTCCAATTTGAACTACCCCAGGAGAAGATGTTCTCATCACAGAAAATGACCGCAATACAACTAAAGATGAGATTGCCATTGGCATTGGCCTAGTTCCAATTATGTTTTGCCCCATGCTTTTCGGTATTTTCTCCTGTTGATATTAGAAGGCATGATGCAACTCATTATGCAGCATCTCTTGTTCCCCTTTATTGAAAGAAAAAAGAATACCCAATGCCTTGGCATCTTATATGGTTTTTGTTCATATGCAAAGCAAATAGAAGTATATTCCAGTGGAGTTTCATAATTTATTTTTTGCCTTTGTTTTGGTTTCTGAGTTGACCTTGATAAAAAAAAATTATATTATTTCAGGGTACATCATCAATTCTTAGCTACGATTCAAGCTTGGCGAGCATTATTTCAAAAACAAATATACTGGTTGTCGAAGGATATTTATTTGAATTTCCTGATACCATTAAAACGATTGCCAAAGCTTGTGAAGAAGCACGCGGGAACGGTGCGCTGGTTGCAGTCACAGCGTCGGATATGTCCTGCATCGAGAGACATTACGATGACTTCTGGTAAGATCTTACCTCATTTGGTCTAGTTTACTCATACTATTTTTTGGCTATTAAATCAATAATTGTCTGGTAAGTGGATTTAACATCATGATATTTTTTTACGACAATGTGTTTGGGTTTATTAGAAAATTTTGCTCAACATACTTGATGTAACTGTTAAGTGGTTGTTGGTCATACCAAGGGAACCCTCACCTAGGTGTTTTGGGAGGACTGTTCTTTTACCCTTGTTTCCCTGGCAGCTTGAGAATAATTTATTTGCGAAGTTCTTACTGTAGAATTTGTGCAATCATCTTGTGAGAACTATTTTTCCTTGTTTTGAAGACTTAGAGTGAACTCTTCTGTGTGCCTTTTGGTTCACTTTTTGTGTGTAAACTATTAGAGGCTCCTAATTCTTTGGTGATCCCTAAGCATGAGGTGCATGTAGCTTTTACCTTTATTATCACCAGGAATTTGGTCATTGTCTTCCTGCATGACTTTAATGCATTATTCATATGTTTAATTTGCACTGAGTTACAATTCCAGTATTGGAACTTTAGTCCTTGTCATATAGTTAAGGGTCTAGGTTGCACCTCCATTTTATGGTTTCATTGAGCTTCGGTGAAGTTTTGGGATTGTGTTGCTATTTCAGAGAACTCGCTAATGAGAATTGACGAGGAACCTGCATATTTATTGTAGAGTTTTATTAGTTCGTATGACAGTAAATAGCACATAATTTTTTGACAATCTCAGTCTTTTTCACTGTGATTTGAAGACCAATGCAATTTTCAAACCTGCCCTCCAGAATAGATTATAGGGCTTTAATATCTTCAGTTTGTCACACTTGTTATAGTTAATGATATTTCCAAGTACTGCTGCAAAAATTCACTGGTCTAAAATTCCCTTTCCTCTCTTTTGTCCTTCAGGGAAATTGTAGGGAACTATGCCGACATTGTGTTTACGAACAGTGATGAAGCGAGAGCATTCTGTCATTTTGCCCCCAAGGAAAACGCAATTTCAGCGACTAGGTATTTAAGCCACTTTGTTCCTCTAGTCTCAGTTACTGATGGGCCAAAAGGCGCTTACATTGGTGTGAAAGGAGAGGCTGTTTATATTCCCCCTTCTCCTTGCGTACCGGTTGACACTTGCGGTGCTGGTGATGCATATGCGGCTGGAATCCTGTATGGAGTACTACGTGGTGTATCAGATCTAAAAGGAATGGGTACATTGGCAGCAAGAGTTGCAGCCACTGTCGTTAGCCAACAGGGTACTCGACTCAGAGTGCACGATGCTGTGGAGCTAGCAAAGTCGATGACATTCCATTTCAAGTCTTCTAAGGTACGAACAGATTCCAGTTCCGATCATATTTCAAGCTTGTAGTCGGTTGCTACCCTCATCTTGTTTGTTTAGCCATTCTTTTCAATGTGATGCAATTCCTTAATTTGAACACAAGTTCTGTACATTCAAGTTGTATTTTTTATATACTAGCGATAAATTTGCCACCACTTTGATTAAAAAAAAATATTATTACATATAGTTGTGCTCTCTCCCTCTCTCTCCCTCTCTCCCCCTCTCCCTGTATATTTTCTTTGCGGCTCATGCCAGAAAAAGAAACTCTTGATTGGAGATTATAGTATTGCTATTGTTATTATTGGACCCTAGAGCCAAGGAAGAAAATTCGGCCATCTTAACAGGTGAGGGCAAAGGCAATTTTCTGGGTGGTTCTGCCAGTCAAGCTCAAATTCAGGTCCATCTGAGTTGATTTTGTTAAAAATCTGGTATTTCTTTGCTACAGTACATTCTGAACTGAAATATTGACCGAAAATTTTTGATTTCTGTTTCCTTTATGTGATCAAAGAAGGATAGATTTGTTCACTGATATCATCATCATCATCATCATCATCAACTAATTGAAATCCCTAATATATGCCTTAATCTAGGAATATATTGCGAGGTACAGAAGGGATTGTTGGCTGTTAGCCAAAGTGCCAAACCATGATTTGGTGATCAATTTGCATTTTTTTAGGGTATGATTAATCAGAGGTTCGTGCCATCTATACGAGGTTTTCCTCTACGAGCAATGCTGCGAGCTCCCTTATACGCCCAATTCAGGTGACGTTGGATTGTTGGATTTGTTGGATTTGTTGGGGACAAATTGAACAAAGCTCGAATAAGAGTCTTGTTTATTAATGATGCGGTTGATCAGTAATATTTTGAGGAAAATTAAAAGTAAGTCCTATGAAAGTATAATAGAGACACTCCAATAAATTTTATTTCATAAGGTCCATTAAATTTAAAAATATTGCATAAATGACAAAAAAAATATAGATATATAATTTTTTATTAACATAAATATCATCATGTTCCCATCTTCCCAATTTGACACTCAAATAAGAACTTCCTCCTTCGAAAGCTATTTTGCTCAACCAATGGGTGAGAATAGTCCGCCTAGGTATAGGTTACACTCCCGTAGTGGTGGCTTGCGGCGTCTCTAGCGGCCTGATCAGACATATATTTTAATGGTTGGCCACAACTTCGAGGTCAAATTTTCGGTGGAATCAACAGTTGACAACCACAATGATCAATGGGAGTTGGTCATGGTGCTTTGGCACTTCTATTTGGTGGGTTCGCACTTCGCAGCCTTGACAGGTGGTCAGATGGTGATAGTCCACCACGCCAACAAATATGCATCGTATATTTATTTGTTTTCTTGCATCTTTTTTTTTATATCTTTTTGAATACCGAAATACAATAATTTCTACTGGTAATGTCGTCACAAGACTCACAATGAAGATTGAAATACAAATTTTTTATTTAAACAGATAGAATATCATCAAAATAGATATAATATTTACATATTTGAAATAAATCTAATATATGCAAACTTGAAAAAAGGGATCTAGAAACCAAAATGTTTTTTACTTGTTACATGAGATTGAGTTTCATATATGATGCGCATTAATCCATGGACTTGATTAGGTGGTGTAGATGGTCGTTGGCATCAGTCGTATTAACCGCATCGAGCTCTTTTTAAACGATGACAAGATCCAGAAACTTTTTAGATGACTCAAGTCATAATCAGTAATCGATGATGATGTTGCTTTGGTCGGACTGACATAGAGCTTCATGTCAATTCGTTCGTCGAAAACGATGGCTGAATGACCAATTTTCAATTGTGGGCATTAAGAAACAAAAAGGGAGAAGAATGAATAAGAAAAACAAAATGAAATTTTTGGTAAGTTTATAAATATCGTCCTTTTTTTATGTTAAAATAAAATTTTTAGTTGTTTGTCCTAGTGGGCAAAAAGCCCTAATATTTACTTAGTGATTTTTTTTTTAATTTATGGTGTCAATTTACCAATATACCCTTCTTAGAAAGGACGAAATGAAAGTTTTTTTTTAAAAAAAAAAAAATTAGCACATACGACATATTAACACTCATAAATGTGTCAAACAGAGAACTAGAGGAGCCGAGTGATTGAAAATAAAATTGTAATGTCTTAAAAACTTGCCCACCATCCAAATTTCAAGTGTGGGTAGAAGGCTTCATGAAGTGTCCTCGAAACTCTCATAAACCTAGTAATTTACCAAGGTTTCATAAAAAATTCAGTCACTAGTTAAGTGACACTAGCCAAAGTTTCATTCCATAGTGAATCTAGTGGACCAAGAGCAGAGAACAAGGAAAAAAAACATAGTAAAGAATCCATTAGAGGATGATGATGCACCCATAATACCTAGCCAAAGGACCCATTAAATGGATTCATTTTGGATTATATCATCCATACTTGCCTACAAACAACGCTTTAATGGATAAACTTGAAATAAATAATTTCTCACAAAAGTTCTCGATTAACTTTGATATGAAGAAGAATTCATTATGAAACCAATTACAGGAAGCCAATAATCACATTAAAAATAAGTCCGTTGTTGAAGGAAAAAGCGAAAGGTAAACTTGTGGCGCAACCAAACAACTTCCAGAGAAAAAAAAGAAGAAGCAATAGCACAAACCATTATGCAGGTTCAATGGTTCAGATGTAACTTTTCAAGTCATGATTAAGCTGGCACCATACCTCAGATCATGATAACCACACATAGCATCACATAGTAGCTTCCACCTCGGAATCGGTTTCAATGGGCACCGGGGGCGAATTTTTGCCTCCTCTTAAACGTGAAGATACATTGTCAATGGCAGAATTTAGCTGGCTGATTTTCTCATTCAAAGTTTGCCGGGTTCTCTGCATTCAAATAGAAGGCAATACAAAATTGAAAGAGGCAATAAAATGAACAAACATGAAGTACAAAATAGACCCAATGGTAATTACCTCGAGACCATCATCATGGTATATCGGCCTCCTAGCCTTACGAAACCCATATTCATCTTCATTAAGCAGTGATCTTCTTATCTGAAATATATAGAACAATATCACATGCATGTTTGTACCTTAAACTATAGCATAAACCAGGCCTTAAAATAATTAATATAATATATAACCATACAAATCTCAATCACCCCAGAAAATTCACAAACATTAGTATTGCCTCAAACAACAATATTACATCTAAATATCTAATAGTATCTCAGGTTAGATTGCCTCAACAAACAAAACCAACCAGAAGTCAAACAGATTAGATACGTTGGGGCTTATATTAATTTTATTTGGTGATTTGAAATTTATCAACGCAACAATCAACAGATTGGTCTTGCATGGCTCAAATTTTATCCCACACAACCCATGCATAGCCCTAGCAGAACAAACACAATTAAAGCAACGTGTGAAAATCAAGATTTCACGTCCTCATACTCATAGATATGCATAAGTCAATTGGATTAATTCTTTTAGATCACTGCAGAGTGCAGGCACATGAGAAGCACTATGATTAGTGCACATAATTGACTGCACAGCGGCCATGGCAACCCCTCTTATGTAAAGTCCATTAACTACTTGTTGCAGTATATTTTGAGTACTTCAAGTGAGCTATTCAATCACCTGGGGAGCAAAGACATATGCTAAAGTTCCAAAAACAGCACCTCCTAGTAGAAAACCAGTAACAAAATCACCACCTCCACCCCTACTACCATCACTGCACATAACAGAGTTGATACAATAAGAAGATAATAAATAGATATAAAATAGTCTTCACTGAGAAAGGACATAGATTACTTTAATGAGGATTGAGAAGATTACCAACTTGGCAGCAAAAGTGAAAAAAAACTGATAGAAGCTTCAAACAGATAAACAAACACTACATGTGACCACTGCTCCAATGGTAAGTCATGCTTGCGGAGCAAACACCAGATTCTATCGAATAATGTAGTAGAGTACTCTAATGTATCACAATATTTAACCTCATATTTGAGTATCATGCAATTCTTAAAAATCTTCTCGCTTAACCCAAGTCAGGCTGGCTGAAGCACAAACCACATTCTATTGAAAAACTTGAATTGCTTTCATTCCTTTATCAATCTGATGGATCATTTGGAGGAAAGGCAAAAAGACAATGTGAGTGATTAAATCTTTATAATTACCAATACAAGACGAGTGGAAAAGAACAGACACTAAGTCTAGCATGGTAGAAACACTCCACAAGAATACCTTCGTCATGTGCCCTTGCCACCTTTTCAATTCAACAGAATTTTACAACTCAGGGGGAACAAGAAAAGTTGAGTATAACTCTGACAAAACAACCCATCTTTTTGGGAGGATGCTCAAGAATTTTCTAAATATCAGCCTATCATAACACGAAATATTTTTTAAGGGAAAAAACTCATAAACACTCACTGCTGACTGGCTTTAGCTGAAGGAAATCGACAAGTCAAGCATTAAACAAACTAAACAGAGAAACGAACACGTTTAACACCATATATCAAGCAAAAATTCTACCCGACATGTTCCTTGCTGCAAAAGAAACATATGGTAATAATCACCCAATTCTTGCCTATCCCTAGTTAAATGGACTTCAAAATAGCCAAGAAGAAGATATGCTAATAAAACATCAAGGAAATGTATTAAAAAATAAAATTTAAAATAACCCAATATTACTATTTAATACATAGATCAAATGATGCAAATTATTATCAGGAGAAAAGAAGAATATAGCATATTATCTACTTTCCAAATTTTCCTCTGAATACCAGAAAATAGAAGAATTAGCTTCTCAATATGAAGATATCAAGAAGTGAAAATCCACAAACTGTAAAGATCTCATCTCGTTTTTATCTAAAATAGAATGGAACAATGACATTCAAATTCGTTATGCACTACCAAATTTTCAATGCACCACAGAAAACACAAGTTGACATGTTTTTTGAGGATTTTTTTACCTCTTAAAGACGAAATAAAAATCAGTTCAGTATTTGTTACAAATACTGATGTCCAGACACCAAAAAGAAATACCTGTATTCCGCTTGAACTGACAAGTTGTGTCTGCGTCCCAGATTATTTGATTTCCTCCGAACTATCAGTCTTGAAGGCCTCTGAAATGAATTTGACTTCGTGGACCAACATTCAGATACTTTGAGCTGAGATCCACCTACACAAAAAGAAACAGCAATTGCCAGCCCGAGTATAAGAATTCTTCTATAACAAGGTCTGCCTATTAAAAACCACGCTCTGTGTAATGAAAAAAAAAAATTGTTGACGATGTGAGGAATCCAAATTCATTTATAATAATAATCCCAAATTTGACCTTTTTCACTTACGTTATTTTCTAATAATAAGTGGCAACTGAAAGATTAGTGTATTTTCTCTTTTTGAATGTATTAGCAATTTTCTCTTCTTATGCACATACATACACCTTCATTCACTTCCATTTCCAACTTGAGCAAAAATTGCTCATTTGCATACTGCAAAGCAGTAAAAAAAAACACAAACGAAATAGTTTGGAATTTATCTGATTAGACTTTTTTTCCCCCACTTTGATTGACTGTTTTAATTTGCCTAAGTCGAAAAAGAACCAAATAACCTCTCCTACTATTCTATCAAAAAAATAATTCAAAAAGATGCACACCATGTGTATGCTCAACAAAAGTAGAAATTAAAGAACTGAGTTACAACCTTGTTAATTTAGCAATTGAATCAGCTAATTTGAATTTCTTTCTTTTTTTACCTATACCACAAAAAATACCTTATGTTTCATTTTGACATCATACACACCAAATTCTGAATCTCCCCACCCCCCAAATCAATTACATAACCTCTGTAAGACATACTGAAAGTTGGTCCTTCAACTGTCCCAGCCTCCCCTCAGTTAAGTGTTCCAAAACCCTATGCTCCAAGTCAAATGATGGATCTATTGGCCACTTATCCATTTCCCATTTCCAATGTTTCATTTGAATACCAGAAAATAAAAGACTGAGCATCTCAATATGAAGAGATATTGTAACTAGAGAAAAATCTAGACGCCTCATCCCAATCTCATCATTTTTATCCAGAATCAAATAGAACTATGTTCTCAATCGGATTCTAAGACTTTCTTGATCCACTACCTAACTCTTTAATTCCATCATAAATAAAAGACAACCTGACATTTATACCAAACTCTACATTCAAAATGAAAAAGAAAATCTCACAAGGAGGTACTGAAATCTCAGTAACCAGAGATTTAATAAAACGAACAGCGCAGGGTATATCACAGTATAAATTCAATCTACATATATCAGACTAAATCACGGAATCAGATTTCGAAAATACACAACTCAATGATAGCACATATATAATTTTTACCTGAGAACGAAACGGGAACCAAAGAGGTCGCCATGAGAGGAGAGACTGATGAAGTTTGGACTGTGCGAATGTTGAGACGAAAACTCCGTTATATTAATGCGCTCTTGGATTCCCCAACTACCCCTATTTTACAATAAATTACAAAAGGAACCAGTATGATGGACATTTTACTAATTTTAACCAAAGGGCCTCCGTTAAAATGGTAATTTATCAAATGGCTAGGGCTACTTTGGTAAAATAGAAAACTAGGGGGAGATGTGTGACGGCAGTCATATTGTTAATCCCAAAGTTAATAAAGGCTTTGGTTAATCCGCTTCATAAAACTGCCAGTCTGCCAATATTTAGCGTACATCACAAAGTCACCATCGCATCCCAATACCAAATATTATTGTTTAACCATCATTTAAGATGGCCGACCTATTAAAAGAGAGTTCTCGAGGGTCAAAAATATTTATCAACTTGTCATAATCTAAATGACACTGAAAATTGAGCATGAAGTTGATGCATTGTCGACTCTTCTCATTGTCGATCTGACCCACTTTGATGTCCCTTTTAGCCGCCGACTATTAGGACTAGTCATGTGTCGGATTGGTTGCATATTTTCTTGAATATCAGAAACCTTTACCAGCTCGACTATCATGGACCGTTTGTCAGATGACAATCGATTTTGTTAGATCGATAATGAGTGGTTGTTAATAACAATCTAACTTTCAAAAAAGATTTTATTTGGGCCAATAATGGGTCCAGTAATGACCAATAATAGCTAAAACCAGTAACGTCCGGTAATTGCATCATGATATCCGTCAAGGTCCTTCATAGACCTCCAATAAAATCTGAATATCTGTCAAGGTGCTATTACCATCAACAACAAAAATAGCATTGCAATCACTACACAATCCATGAACCAGATGAGAATAAAGTCAAACGCGCATTACACGGGTTTAGTAGGCTCGACCAATCACTACCCGATATGAGCTGATTGTGACCAATAAACTATATTGCCTGAAAAACTAAGGGAATATAGTTTTTCAACCACTTCCCAGAGTACATGAACACCGAACTCCCAACGATAACAGGTGGAAAAAAAAAATACTAGGGGAAGCCATCTTTAATGCTTTAACCAACCTTGAAAATAGAGGGAAGATCAGTAATGGAATAAAAATGGCGACGACAAAACTAAAGGATGGGACGAGAAAAATAACATAAAACCATCGGGGATGCATTGGTCTGAAAATTTCTATAAGCATTTGGAAACTATTCTGGCTGTGTTCACCTTATATACAAACAGCCGGCTATGCACTCGAAAACAAGAAGGCTCCAAGTAAAAGGGAAATTATTAGCAATCCTGTGTGGGTTATAAACAAATCGAAAATAGGTCCCCATAAGACCCTCATAAGATTATCATCTTCCCACCTGTAATACGCAGAATATAACACAAACTGTGGTCATCATCATTGGCCTATTTATCTGACAAGCCCCCAAAGAGCCGCAGTGAAGTATTCACATTATTCCTTTCTGGCAGGACCTGCTCCTTTTTTGATACAGATTTAACAATTTGTTCCTTGTCCGCGAACGGGAATGAAAGAGAGAGAGAGAGGGAAGCAGCAGGATCATCCTCTTCTCCCATATCAGTCATCTTATCAAAGGGCTTGTTCTGGTTATTATTTCTGCCTACCATTCCAACAAAAAAAGGCAGAAGTCCCTTATTTGGAGGTTTTCTATCAGCCCCTAAAGCAAGCTCAAGATCTGGGACACGATCGTGAGATCTATTTTGATCTTCTAAAGAGGGCTGTTTCCATGGCATAGGCTTGTCTTCCAACTGATAGTCCTTTACATGAGGTGTGACCACAGGAAAGAAGTACCTCTCAGCAGAGCCCAAGTCCTCTAGGATAACTTTCTCATCACAAAACTCTTCCGATCTCTTATCGTCTATTGAACAACCAGAACACGTTTCATGCATCTGAGAAGCAATAACTTCTTTACTCCTGCTACATTCATACGCTTCACTAAAATCTGCCTTCAGCTTTTTATTGACACTTTCCCCATCGTAAATGGTATCCAGCTTGTTCCAAGGCAACCTTTGATCCATGCCATTAGAAGATTGAGGGGCCGGTTTGGACAGATCCAAGTGCGGACGTTTTCTGTGCTTGGAATCGAGGTCTTCAATATTTGAGCCACCAGCTAAGCAAGTCTCTAGGTTGATTTCTTGAACATCTCTTCCCAAGTTCATTTCAGGTTTGATTCCATTGCCATTGATAAACATTCTATCTGCTACTTCAACCTCACCAATATACCCAGCAATACCTTTTTCTCCATTCCGAATAGGGAGCTGCTTAAAATCTGAGCTGTCTTCCTTCACAAGTAAAGCATCCGATTGAGTCTTCTCACTCTTGCCCGAACCTCCCTTGAATCCAATTGGCAGACCAGAAGATTTCTTCAGCTTTATGTGTTGTCCCTGATCTTCCTGCAGAAAGAATGAGCGTTCAGCAATTCCCATTTTCAAGAAAAGTAACAAGGACCCATAATAAGAAAGCATAATTTAAATGACGTAAAATTAGGATGCATAAGAAGCGAGAACAAGGCACACATTTATGTTTTCCATCATCAACTGAAAGAAAGATGTTCCCTCTTTCAATTTCTTTTGTTTATTTCCTTTTGTAAATTCTGTTTGCTCGTCTGTGCATGCTGAATGTGCATGTCAGAACATGCAAAATTTGCTTGCTTATCCATAGCTTAAAAAGATAACAAGTTTGAGAATCTCAGGACAGTGCTCTAGTTGAATTCATTCCCTATGAAGAACACGGAAGCATCTACTTGAAACTTCTAATGATCACCGAGATTGCTGGTTCAGGATTGGTAAGGCAATGGCCAAACAATACAGTTCATCTTATTTTAAATGGACATGCTTGGATAAAATCAAATAAGAACAAGTATCGACTTGAGTGAATGCTCTATTCTTACCAATTACAGGACTCTGCATCACAAAATTCTGGGGAAAAGTGAAAACTTGAGATAAATCATTCCGAAAGAGAGGTCATATGGATTAAGATTTCAAATGAGACATCTAACTCATCCAACTTAAGAGCCTCTTTCCAAACCTTTGAATGATATCTCCAATGCAAACTAGTTCTAATAGGCTGCTCTAATAGTCTAATTTCAAACCAGAAGATTCATTGTGCACATCTTTCAGTCAAAATTACTTTTGAGCTTTATCATTCTGATCCTACTAGTGTGCTCTTAACTCAACGTCTCCAAGAGAGAATCGAAGCAACATCTTAGCCTAAATCAAGAGTTGCAAGTTTGGCACCATCAAAGAAAACATTTTGGTCCAGGATTAATGTGCACAACTTTCAGCCAAACTTATTTTGAGCTTTATGACTCTGATCCCAATAGTGTGCTCGTAACTCAGCAGAGCCTAGTTCTACACCAGAGAGAACGGATACATCGCCTAAGCCTAAATCAAGAGTTGCTCGGCACCATCAAAGAAGATATTTTCCTGGATTAGTGCCTTTGGATAGTTTGAGTCAAGTTTTAAAAGTTTTTATGTAGGGGATTTAATTAATTATTAATACTCAAACCATCTCCGTTAATAAGTTTTTGAGTCTGTCAATAAATTCCTATGAGGAAACATTGTTACAATAGAATTAGGACAGTGGCCACAATTGAGAAACAAAACTAAAGAGTCTATATACAGTCAAGAGTCCACCCAAAGAAGAGAACAAGGGTTGAGCATTTGGCCATGTAGAGCCTAGGGTAATCGCCACTTTGTTAAATCTTCACTACCAAAGTACCAAGAGTTCCTGTTTGACAGCAACAGAACAACCACTATAATAACTTCTTCATTCCTTTACCTTCCAGCATTCTCCAAATATTATTCCCTTGTTTTCCCCCTCAATTTCCGAAGTTTTTTCGCAAAGAATCCACAGAAAATTCAACTTTTGTTTCCACCACTTCTCTCCAGCAACCTGGAGTTTACGTCGCAGTGGATATTACTGTTCGATATACTCTTGCAAGATCCTTAATAACACGTAAACTAAAAGCTAGACAAACACTTTAACTTCCAAAGTGTTTTCGTAAAGAATCCACTGAAAACTCAACTTTTCCTTTACAAGATGTAAAATAAAAGCTAGATAAACTCTCAACTTCAGAAGTGTTTTCACAAACAATCCACTGAAAACTCAACTTTTCTTTCCACCACTTCTCTCCAGCAACCTGGAGGTTAAGTTGCAGCTGATGTTACTGCAAGATATACTCTTGCAGGACCCTTAATAAGATGTAAACTAAAAGCTAGACAGACTCTTAACTTGATAAGTAAATTTTAATTGTTGCAAATCCCAAGCACTCTCACATCAAAGATACTGGCCACTTTGTATTATCCAATTCTCGTGGATACATCTAGCCCCATATGGTTTTGTTCTTCCCGGGCCGTCTCACTTAATGATACTTAGGAAAAAGGCCTCTTAGTGTGGTAGGGACTAGGGACTTGGGTTTCTTTACATACCCAAGCGATGTGGGACTTTATACTTCATAACACTCCCCCAACACTTGTAGGTTGGGTTATGTCAGACCCAACAAATGAACAGGTAAACGTCATGTCCAACTGGGCGACACTGCTCCGATATTATGTTGTATATATCAACCCACTCACATCAAAGATATTGTCTACTTTGGGTTATCCGGTTCCCATGAATACATCGGACCCGCATGGTTTTTTTCTTCCTGGCCTGTCTCACTTAGATATGGGACTTTAATACTTCATAACATTAACAATATAACATGCGAAAGAAAACTCAGCCACAACAAAGTCTATAATAAAATTTAACAATATGGGCTATGAAATAAAACTATGCAACAAAGTTTAGAAAGCTTCAGATGATGATAATAATAATAAATTAGAATGAAATAAATTTTACCAGAGGATTATTAGATTCCATTTTGAGGCATAGAGACACCATGCTACTTGCAATATTTGATGAGGATTTTGATTCAAGTTCACCATCTTCCTGTTTACAGTTAGCTTGCAAATCCAAAATTCTATCCTCCATAAGACAAACTTCTTTATCACGATCACCTTTCATTGTGACATGAGTCTTGTCAGTAGCATCATATTCTTCGACTGCCTCGGGAGAAATTTCACTTGCAGGTGAGCTTTTTCTCTCAGTACGCATGGCCGAACATATATTCTCAGAAAAAGATATGATGGCGTTTGGAATTTCTTTCAACTTGGGCACTGTATTTGAATCAAAATCACCTAACTTTTTTGAAGGATCTGAATAAATTGAGGAAACTGAACAATTTGATCTCCTACCCCTGAAAACTCCCCAAAGAAAAAATAGCATATTCCAACCTGTAAGGTGTCAGAAACAAAATACAGTTTTAGCAACCACTCAGCTTCGGAATAGAAGCTATAGCACTAAGGTTACACACACAAAAAATTTGCATACACCAGCACCATACTGCTGGTAAGAATTACAAATGCATGAGTATCATCATAAAATTTTCTTCTGTCTACACTAACTCAAATATGACAAGAGAGAAGTACTTCCATTCAATCTTCTTCAAGATCAGCAGAAAATCTCAGGAGTATAACAAATGAAGCTGTCTCCCAGTATTCTACATAATTTAATAATTATGCACAAAAAAGACATTGACATAAAAGTAATAATTGTGTTATAATTGTGATGGCGATATAATTGTGACCAAAGGTAAGGCTAGGGTAAGTACCAGGCAATATTGCATTGCGTTATAATTGTGTAATTGTGACGAAAGGTAAGGCTAGGGGAAGTAAACTGCAGAAGTTGTCTTGCATTGCGTTATAATTGTGACCAAAGGTATAATTGTGACCAAAGCTAAGGCTAGGGGAAGTACTAGGCGATATTGTCAGGGAAGCAGGAGAAGAACTTCAATTCTTCAAGAGACTGACCTCATGCAATACTTTTTCCAGTTAGTAAAATCTGGTGATGGTGCATTTTTCATATGGATAAGATCAAACTATTAAACAAGCAAGAAAATGAAATACAAAGATTTCGAATTGATTCTGAACATAAAAATGAATGGTCAGATGCAAATACACTAAAACTTATAAGACGTCTCCGTATGATCTTAAAAGAGGTTCAACCTTCAAGTATGGTTTTTAAAACTTCGATGCAGGAATATAAATTGCATTGCTTTCATCATGCTGACATCACTCAGAGATTGGACCACGATCTGAACAGTTACCCCATTGACTTTTGTTCTAGGTTGTTGCCTAGGTCGGTTTCAAAACACTAATACATACTACAGAGTGAACAATGACAAACAGATACCCGTACCATGCAGTCAATGTCAAACAGTTTTATAAAACGTTATTAACCTACAGTACTTTACAGAAACGGCAAAAGAACAAGAAACAGAAATCAACAATAGACCATTTAGTGAAGAGCATGTTTCATCATCATCCATAAAACAAGCTTAACTGTATAGATCAACACCACCAGAAGCATTCTAAATGATTTCACTTAAATTAACCTTAGGATGAATGACAAAAAAACCAATCAAAACATCATTATAAAGGGCTGTATTTGCTCATATGACAAAAATTCACTACTAGTCTTACGCTGGCAGTTCTCAGGAAGCACGTTGGAAGGGAATAACAGGAGTTCAACACCATCAACAGTTCCTTTGAGAGCCAAATCACTTTTAATCATCCTATCCAACAAGCCCATATAACTTTTCTCATAACTGCATCGCAAACAGAACAGATATTTTAGACAAGTTTCCCCAAGATATGAACCAGAAAGACCAGATTCATTAGAAAAGAACAGACTGTAATTACCTCTCAAGATCCTTGGCAAAGAAATAAAGAGCAATATTATCCTCATGTACACCATGACATTGAAACTGTGCTGGCCACGTGCTCAAGCGAGGTACCTCATCTAAGGCAACTTTAAGTGGCAACTTCTTCACTACTCCCAGCACCTTTGGTGATGCACAAGTCGATAGATGCGCTTGGAAAGCACCACATGAGTCCAAAATTTTTCCATCCTTTTGCACCTCAAAAGTACCTCTGCAAAGTAAGCAACACAAGCTTACAAAGAGAACAACTTAAAAAGCAACAAACAGTCCGAACACAGGAAAAACAAAACGGGAAATAGCGAAGACACATCCTTCCAAGAAACAAAGAAAATGGACTACAGGAGGAAAAACCTACTGCCAAATATGCTCGGGCTCTGGAATAGCAAATGCTTTACAAAAGACAGACACTGCAGGGGAATGTGCATAGCATTGCTCTTCAGATTCTGTTTCAAATTTTACAGCTTTCTTTGGAGTGGATAACCCATCCGTTTCTTCTATATCTCCTTTCTTTTTGTGTATTACAGGTCTTTTCAGCATAGCAAACTCAACTGCAGCTTTTAACTTACCTTTTCTCATCTCCTCTTTCAAACTTCTTGCAACAGACAAATCAACACCTGCAGACCGTGGACTACTGAATGATCTGCCAGTACAATATTCGGCAACATGACCAGTTTCCTTACATTTTCTAGAAGGAAAATTTCTGGAAGCTGTTGTAACTGGATGCCTTGCACGACTAATAGGCACCTCCCTACTTTTCTCACCTTGATGCGACAGTTCTCCCGACCTGGGTAACCCATCTAGAAAACAGAAATTACTTGATGGTCTATCAGCAGTCCAAGAAGCATTTGAGGCTGTTTCATCCTTAGGAATGGATTGGTTAATCTTCTGCCCACCAGAACCACTGTTTCCACTAGCATCAGAAGCTCCAACTGCATCAGAAATCAAGGAAATATTAAAACTAATAAATAAAGAAGAGAATAATTATATGTAGAATTAACCCATTATCTTCACTCAGGAGTTAAAATCATACCAGAAGTAAATGGAGCTTCTGAAACTTTATGAGCTAGACCGCTGGTACTCAGCTTTCCATCAGATTGAACAACTTTTGAATCTCGGTTGTTACTTGCAGATGTCAGTTTTGAATCAGCCTTAGGACTTGAGATAGAAGAACAAACTGCAGTCGAAGTAACAAAAGGGCGATCCTGTTTTAAGGATTTTCTCCATTCAGTTGCATTCCGGTCTTTAGTTGCTTTTAATCCTTTTAGATCTTGAGCACGCGAAAATTGAGAAGAAAGCATTTTAACTTTCGATTCAGGAGCATTTAAATGGCCAGGAATCACAGATTTAAATGAGGTAGATTTGCCTATTGCTCTTGTACGACCCAACTTCATATCAGAAGCAGCATGTTCTTTAGCCCCCTTCTGCCTGTAGGGAACTTCATCTACCTGCTTGAGTTTCGGTTTGAAATTTGAGGTGCAAAATGAATTGGATTTTATCAGAGCACCTGTCCAAAGAAAAAAATATGAACTAATGCTTGATACAAAAAAGCAAGGCAGTCATACAAACTTCAGAAGAGTGGACTGTCCTCGCATCTAAAAAAAGATCTAAAAGTAAAGGTGCATGTACATGTGACTAGAAAACATTTTGCCAGGTAGAGCTGTTTACTTACCTGTAGGAGGATGAAGCCGCATACTGGTGGTGGGGGAGTGCACAGTTTCTAAAACATCAGAAACAGGTTGATTTCCAAATGACATTTGAGTTGGCCTTACTTTCCCCATATCTAAGTTCTTAAAAGAACTATCACGAGATAGAGTAGCTGTTCTGTGAGGACTAGATGACTTCGGAGACACAATATTCGCTTCAATTTCCTGCTTCCTCGAAGCTGAAGCAACATCCAAATGTTCTGCCTGTCTCGTACCAGAGTTTGGTATACTTGGACTAGCTTTATCTACTATTTCAACCTCAGCATCTGACCAGTTAATATCAATTTAACTAGATAAGTATGCCATGTTGGTTTCGAGAAACTAACACTTATATATCAGAGATTCAGCTTTACCTTGCTTCTGGCTTTCAGTTTCCTCAGCAAACTTGCATTCTTCACAAAGCCAATCACCTTCTGGAACTTTCTGAAGCATCTCTCGCATGCAATATCTGCATAATGGGGATAACAGTATTGAGACACATATTTATCATAGAATTGTGCACCAAACTAAAATTAATTAACACATAACTGAATATAGCAGACAAACACAAACAGAGGCTGCATATGCTTACGTGTGTTCGGCACCATCAGTGCACTTGCTACATATAGCAAGTAAATCCTCCCTACCTGCATCCCCACATATATCGCATATTTTCACCTGCACCAACGGAATAAAAGGAATCAGAAAACTTCATTTTTCTCAAGAAAAAGAAAATTAATAAACATAAACATAAACAAAAAAGGGAGAGAGAAAGAAGGAAGACAACTGGAATGCAGATAATCCCCCTCATTCCTCTTGGGAAACATCATATGTATTTTCCAAACAATTATTAACAAAATATGGCTGCATAAAAATAAAGTGGAGAGCTAAAATAGCTTGAAGATAAATTCCCCTCCTTTCATTCAATATCATTTCATTCTATTTTTCCAAGATGAAAATTCATCATTCAATACCCGGGGAAAGGACACAAATTAGTAGATGGAATCATGGAACCATATGCTAACACCTAGACCTCAAAGAATTCAAAATTCTCACAACAAAAAAACAATTGCAATCCAATAATTGGATTGGAATCATGGATACCAAGCTTTAAGAAACAACATTAAGGCTTCAGTTAAACTTCCATTGAATCCCTTTGTTACCTTACAAGAGCACACCAAAATGAAGAAGAGGTCACCACAAAAAAACCAATACAACAATCTTCCAGGACATCCATTTTGGTTCACAATACATTTAACAGTATGCAAACAAAACACAACACAGATTTTCTAAGATAATGCATTTTATCGAAACAGGTCAAATGCCAGTTATTTCCTCGTGGCCTTGACAATGATTTGAATGCCAGTTTCCAAAGAAAAACCAATCAATAGCAAGCCTTGTGAAATCATCAGGGGGAAGGAAGAGGGATGTCAATAAATGGAAAGAAAAACATGTGTAACAGTATGTGGGTGCCATTACATTCTCTTTTGAGCGAAAATGCCATTATGTACCCTTTTAAGTGACAAATAAGAAGACATGGACGGCATATAGACGAGAACTTTAGCATAAGCATACTGCCCTAATAATAGTGTGTAAAATAATATATCAATCCACCTAGTAATGTTTATAAGTTAAAATTTTCTGGACAAGATAACAAAAGCACAATCACTCACATCATGTTCCACAATATCTGAATCATCACTCTCATTTGCGGATGCAGACTGCAATAGATGTTCCTTTGCATCAGGTAGCCCAGCTGACTTAGTGGTCTTCTCATCTTGATCAACTTTATCAGAAATTCTGTGACCTTCCTCGAGTGGCTGTTTACTATCATTGTCCGTCTCCACTTCTGAGTTTTTATTTGAAACCTCTGAAGTTGGCCCAGTTGCTGCCTCTTTTGACAATGACAAATTGATACATTCCCTAGGACTCTTTTCAGGCACTTTTCCCTGGACAAAACAAAATGGATCCCACTCAAAACCTTGAAACATTTTCCAAAAGATAACTGTAACTTTTAATAAGGCAGTATAAAACATGTACCTTTAGTAGGCCACCATGGGCAGAAGCATCAGTTAACTGAGCCTCTAACATGCCTGAAATGCAGGAAATAAGTGCCTTTCCAGATCCTTTAGGACCTAAATTACTAACAGAAGCTGCACTGCATGACACATTTTTTCTTTCTAAATTTCCCCTGGAATAACTGACCAGTACATCAGCATCATTCACTCTATTAATGCGTGATGTGTTATCATCACAGTCTTCTAATTCTCTAAATTCCTCTTTCAGTTTTGAAGTACTTTGATCCAAAACATGTTGTGCTTTCGAAGAAGGTTGACCATCCGCTCCTCCACATAAGGATGAATTGGGGAACACCTCAGTGTCATCCGAAGCATCTGATGACTTGATAATCACTTTGCTTTCTGCATTTTCAGACAATGAATCATGACTTGAATTGCCACTGAGAAGGATACTCACTTCACTGGTGGCATGCTGTAAAGTTTCACATGCTCTACTCTTAGAAGAAAGTACATCACCCGCACTGATAGAGATCTGACTGGTTACAGTAGCATGGCAGGTTTCTTCAGAACATCCATTACTCTTTGACCCCATTCGAGCTAGGTTAAGGTGTATACAAGATGAACAAGGAGCAGAACACAGGTTGCAGATCCCGGACTCTACTCTCATGTTAACCTTTTGATTCATGGGATGTTAACCAAATCTTTTGTTTAACCCGTGTTGATTCCTAAAGAACCACAGAAAAACATACGAACAATAAGTATGATACAGAGAGGAAGAGTCACATTTTAAAATGACACTCTAGATTAAAACAAGAACACATAAGGCAGGAAGGAAACAGGGTGAAAAGGTACAAAACACTAGCTGAAACTAAAGGAAATCAGTCATCAAACTTAGTACCATGCTTCTATCTGAATCTACATCCCGTTCTACAGCCAAAAATTACATCCAAGCACTTAAAACGCCCTCTCAGAAAAGCAACTTACCTATTTAACCTAAGGTAACAGTACCACTACAGCAAAACTGTTCTCTCTTCTATAATCTCAAAGCACTCAGGAGCACCAATCCACTAAATATTATCGTATTTTCTGAGTCCTGACACAAATTTGTTTCCCAGGAATATAATAAAAATCAAGCCAAAATGGCACATCATAAAACTTGTGAAGACCAGCTTTATGATTTCAAAATGAGTGGCACAAAACCAAATCTGAGTACAATTCAGAAAGTGGTTTATTGAAATTATGTTGCCAAACTGGCATAGAAGTTAGAACCATATCAGTGGTTTTCCATAAACACCAAAATTCACATGTCAGGAGAGACATAATATTTCACCCTTTTTATCCAATATAGATCCAATCTTACAATATTTAACAGAACGAACTAAACAAGCTCACGCATTCGTAATATAAAAATGCTAGATTATATTCCATATAAAAGAAATCCATTAAGAAGGCAATGCTACATTATATCAGCAGACTCCTAATCCAAAAAAAAAAGGAAAAAAAAAAAGAAAAGATGAGAGAGAAATCATCGTTTACTAAATTGTAAGTGGGACTTTGAAACCCTGAATTCTCAGAGAGGCAGATGATCTGCTCTATTTTCTCACACATATGTAACCACGATAACAAGAGGAAAAAAGAAAGAAAATTTGCCTTCAGATCAAAGTGTCATCATACAGGATGAAAAACAAAGATATATAGCATGAATCCAATCTAAATTAGGTTTGAATTTAATGATATAGGCAAAAGTGTCCCGAAATTTACTCACCACAAGGCAATTGTCTTCATACAATAATATACAGCAGTGATTTGAATCATTAAGAAAAATCGACACTCAAATAGACAACAGTTAATCAGAAAGCATAATCAATAGCAAGAAACACATCAGAAGCTTTTAAAGTTTCAAAATAGATAACCATAACACCTAACCAATCCCAGGAAAAAAATAATTCTAAGAAAACACAATAGAAAAAACCTTCATTTTACTTTAGAATTTCTTACAATTAACATCCCTTCAAATTCCATACTTAACTCTTCTCAATCACAGATGTCCTCTAGATTTGATCTACAAGATTATGAGCAGCACAAAAGGAAGTACAATCTGAAGTGACAACAGAACCAAATCACAGACACCTGACTAATATCTTCATGATCCAGAGCGCAAAGAAAAAACAGCAACTAAACCAACATTCATCAAAACTCAAAAGTACCAACTTCAGCAATCAAAGAAGACTAAATCCAAATCCGGCAGCAATCCAACACAACGATTAAGTTCAAAACACAAATAAAACGAAAAATCAAAACTCCCAGGAACAGGACAAAAAAAATATACGCGTGAAAACAAACTGATTCAAATTACGAACAATCAAATTCAGGGGAAAAAAAAAGATAGCCATAATTGAAAAATAATATCATGCCTTTCGGTTCTTTAATCACCTCCGCCACATTGCATAACTCATCCACAATCCGCCCCCTCCACTTTGCGGCCACCATCACCAATCGCACACAAAAACTCCAGTTTCTCACTCTTATCGCTTTAGATTCTCACCCCAAATCGAATTCAATTTCAAACAAAAAACCCCTCCTCCCCCTTCTGTTTGTTATGATCACAATCCCCAATAGCAGAATACACCAATATATATACATAAACCGACTCTCGCTCTCTCTCTATGATCCTGAGATGGTCATTCGAGTGAATCCGAATGTTTCAAATTGGCTCTTACACACAACCCCAGACTCTTCCTATATTTTCTATCTCTAGATGCGCTCTCTCTACAATTTTCGCTCTATTCGGTGATAACAAGTAAACCTGGTTAATTTTGCATTTGTTGGAGAAATCACATTGATTGCATTTTGTTTGTAAATAAATTGCGTGAAAATATGGGTTTTTATTATTTGTGATTATATTAAAATATGTATTATTAAGATATGTATTTTAATAATATGAATGAGTATATGATTTATTTTTTATAATTAAGATGAGATCTAATATTGATTTTGGTGTAAATTTAATAGAGATAGTTTGAACTTTGGAGGGTAAAAAAGTAATTGTTTGACTAAAATTGAGAGAAAAAAAAATAGAAATTTTATGTTTTACTAATGTGTTTGTATCAGGAGATTTATTTTTACTGATGTGACTTGAGAGATGTGTATGATTTGAATTTTTATGTAATAGAAAACATAAATTTGTTGGTCTTATAAAATGCAATCATTGTGATTACTCTTATCATTAGCCAGGAGGTTCACATTTTAGATTTTTGAGGCTGTTTTTCTCATATTTATATTCCTAAAATTAGTCTTTAAAATAAGACGTTAGTTATTACTATGCTTCAAAGTATTTTTTTAAAAAATATAAAAAAAATTATAGTTATATTTTTGTTCGATTTTTTGAAATTCAACAATATATTTTTTGTTCCAAAGAAAAATCAAATTGAACGTGAAAAGTGTATGATATTTTTAGATCGTTGGATCTAAAATAAAAGCATTGATTCGTAAAATCAATCAAAGGATAAATATATATTTTTCATATTTTCTACCAAAAAAATTAGAACCCAAAAATTAAGACCTCATAAGAGAATTCATTTTTATAGTAAAGCATCTCTAGTCATAATGGTGGAACGAACTAAATTTATTACTATAATGTTCCTTTTAGACGAAGGGATAATGCTCCGTCTAGTATAAAATTATCATTTAATGATATTATTGGGATTTTGGATGTTTTAAAAAAATTATAATAGTATAATTTTATGCAAAAGAGTTTCTTATACACTGCATGTCTTATAATATTAAAATATTTTCAACTAGTTTTATTTTATACGGAACACTTATTATAAGAGATAATATGTCAAATTACAAAAAGTACCGTCACTCTTTATTTTATATATTGCAAAAAAAAATAGTAAACCTTAGAACAATAATAACACCAGTGAAAATGATCCCTCTCGCTTTATCCCTCTTTGATTATATTATTTTTCTTTAATCAAAGACCTAATTTAGTTTTTATTCCAAAAACTAGCATTGATTCTTAGCTAAAATGAAGGAAAGAGATGTAGTTTTTTCATTATTGTTAAAAGCGTTTTTATCCCATAATTTTTTTTTTGTCTTGCTATGCGTGTGCCCATAATTGAGTTACTTGTGAACTTAATTGGGTAAATTTTATTGTTAAAAGTGTTTTTTCTTTTGATTTTTTTTTTGTTATGCACTCACTAAGCCTATAATCATGTTATTTGTTATGCACATAATTATAGTCACTCGTGTTATGCTATGTTCAGAAGCCAACTTTATATTATCCAAGTAGTTTCACGTTATTGGTTTATCGGACCTTGTATTTTTTTTTTAGATCAAGATGATTTTACTTCGTATTATGTTTATTGTGTTCTTATATCTTGTTGTGAGCTTTATTTTACATATTATTCTGTGCATTATTTAAATAGGTAAACTATTAAAAATAAAATAATTTAAAAATTATTGTTTTAGTTGGGGGTAATTTAGACATATTATTATAAATACTATACTATCATTTTGTCTAACAATAAAATAAATATTGTATTGTATAAGAAATATACTATACAAACTTAATGTCATTTTTTTTCCAAACACTATATAGTATTAAATTATACAGTATTTATACAATGATTAACTTATACATTTGATAACAATATTGTAATATCTTATATGACATCCCAAACGGAGCCTGAGGAGGATATAACTTGATAGATGTAAAATGTGAGCTCTATTTGTAGTCCATTATTTTCTAACCATACTTCAGTATATCTACACCTCACAAAATTAAAAAATATCTAACGACATCTTAAATAACTAAAAACTCACACATTTATACACCCCAATGGACAAAAACTATATCAAACAAAGATAATCTAATTTCACATCATAAAATACCAAAAATTGATGTCATCTTACAGTAATTAAAGAAGTACACAACTCAAGAACGAATCCACTGGAAAAATGCACAATAAATTTTAAAAAGAAAAAACAAATAAAATGTATTGTAGGTCCAAAACTTCACCATTGTTATAGCACCACTTCAAGGAGGTCGTTATTAGACAAGGCGTGGTCAGAAAAGCATTGTCGGTGTTGCTTAATAACAAAAATGATGATGATTTAAATATATAAGTTTCTTAATAGAAATTGTTTACATCAACTACTCTCTCCTTGAAAATGTGATTCCTCCATAGGCTTTGAAGACAAAGGAAATTCAGGAAACCTAAAACAGAACTCTTCATAGTTCATCCACGTAGCCTCTTCTTGCTTGTGATTTGTCCACTGCACTTGCAACATTTTCCTTCCTATAGACTCTTCTATCCAATATTGCTATAGGTGTTGCTTGAACTAATCGTCTATCAGTAATAGTTGACAACTCCACTTGAGGAACAATAGTTAGACCGATATGCTTTTTCAGATTACTCACATGGAAGACGTGATGTATTTTAGTTCTCTCAAATAACTTCAATTTGTAAGCACAACTACCAATCTTGGCCTACACCTCAAAAGGTCCATAATACTTGGGAAGTAACTTATGGTAGGAATGAGTAGACATTGAGGGATACTGATAAGTCAAAAACTTAAGATAGACAAAATCTCCCAACTCAAATATCTTATTTGTCTGCTAAACCATCCTCCTTTGTGCTAGTAGTAAGTTATGCTTAAGTACAACTAACATCTCATCCCATTCTACCAATCTCTTATGCACTGTGCCTAGTTTTGTTGTACCAACCTTATAAGATATCACAGTAGTGGGCAGATACCTATAAACAAGTTAAAAAGGTGTTGCTTGAGTTTTAGTATGATATGCGGTATTGTAACTCCACTCAGACCAAGGTAACTAATCCAACCATTGTTTGGGCAGCATGCTAATAAAACATTTGAGATAGGTTTCCAAGCACATGTTTACCATCTCGGTTTGTCCATCAGCCTAGTGATGGTAACCCGAACTCATACACAATTTTTACCTTTATATTTTAAAGAATTCTTTCCAAAATGCACTCAGGAGAATCGGGTCTCTACCACTCGCCACTGTAGTAGGCATTCCATGCAGTTTAAATACATGTTCTATAAACAAACGAGCAACCATGACTGCTGTATATGTATGAGAAAGAGCCATGAAATGACTGTATTTTTTAAGCTTGTCAACCACAACCATGAATACTGACTTACTTTTGCATAAAGGTAATCCAGTAATGAAATCCATACTAATATCCTGCCAAACCTGTGATGGAATAGGCAAAGGCTGCAGGTGTCTTGGTGGTGAAATAGACTTATATTTGTTATGCTGACATGCCACACATTCTACCAACATAGTTTTAACATCTTTTTTTCATGCCCTTCTAATAGAATCCCCTTTTTAGCCTCTGGTAAGACCTCAATATCTCAGGGTGTCCAGCAGATGGAGTAGAACGGAATTATGCAAACAAGCTTGATCTCCATATAGATTGAGGACTAATGACAATTTTGGATTTATATTTTAAAAACTCATTGTCCACCATGTATTTTGTATGAATTCCCTTTGCAATATCTTCTTGAACCTCTGCATTTTTTTATTTAATCCAATCATCTTGCTCATTGTATCTTCTCAACTCATATATCCATGCAAAATATAGATAGTATATTGCATGACACTCACAGTCAAACACAATTTGAGAGACATTCTTCTTAGGCAATATTGAAGTTCCCCCACCTCATGAAAGTGCATCAGCTTTAACATTTTCACTGCCTTCTTATATTGAATCTCTTAATGAAATCCCATGAGTTTAGCTACCCATTTTTGTTGAAAAGCTGTGTTCGCCTTTTATTGTAAAAAATGATTCAAATTTCTATGGTCAGTCTTGACAATAAAATACTTTCATTGTAAGTAGTGTTGTCATATCCTAATTGTTGAGACCAAGGCAATTAGTTATTTTTAATATGTAGACAATGTCTAGTAAAGTGGACCAAAAATATGACTCATAAAAGTCACTAGTTGACCCCTTGGTTGCAGCATTGCCCTAACTCCAAAACTGGATGCATCACATTCAATTTCAAAAGGAGTTGAAAAATCTAATAAAGCCAAAACTGTTGGTGATGCCATAATTGTTTTGAGCTAATTGAAAACTTTTGTAGTCATTAAAGTCCAAATGAAGCCATTCTTTTTTTGTCAACCGATACAAGGGGTGACAAATCCTGCCATAATTTGGTATGAACTTTCTATAGTAAGTAGTAAGACCAAAGAATCACTTTAATTCCTTCACATTAGTAGGTAAAGGTCGGTCCTTAATGACTTTGATTTTGGGGGGATCATCATACACCCCCTCACTGGACAACATATTTCCTAAATGCTCTAATAGTTGCTGGTCAAAAGGAAAATTTTGTTACTTTACAAAAAGATGACGGTGTAACAAAACATCAAAAGTCTGCTTTAAATCCAATAGATGTTTATCCCATGTAGTACTGAAAACTAATATGTTATCAAAGAAAACTAACATAAATTTTCTCAACATTCGCTTGAATATATCATTCATTAAACTCTGGAAGGTTGCTGGAGCACTAGTGAGGCCAAAAGGCATCACTAAAAACTCATAGTGGCCCTCATGAGTTTTGATTATTGTTTATTCCACATCATCACTATGCATTATTATCCAGTGGTATCCAGACCTTAAATCCAACTTGGAGAAATAATGTTTCCCATGTAGTTCATACAATAAGTCATCTATCAAAGGAATGTGATACCTATTCTTGATAGTTTGCTGATTTAACTCTCTTTAGTCCATGCACGTTCTCCATGTGCCTTTTTTTTCTTCTTAACCAACAACACTGGTGAAGAGATAGGGTTGTGACTTAGCCTGATATAGCTAGAATGTATTAACTTCTTGATTGTTTTTTCAATTTCATCTTTTGTTATGTCCATAATGATAAGGTCTTTTACTGGAAAGTTTTGATCCAGACAGTAAATGAATGATATGATCATGAAGTCTTTGAGGTGGTAAATCCCATTAAACATAGAAAATTGGTGCATATTGTAGTAACATATCCTATAAAGTTGTTTCTTAATCCTAATTGAGTATTGATTCGTCACTCGCTAAAGCTACCATAAGCCTTTCATGAGAATAAAGT
Organism: Euonymus europaeus; assembly: GCA_963580455.1. Taxonomy (NCBI): domain Eukaryota; kingdom Viridiplantae; phylum Streptophyta; class Magnoliopsida; order Celastrales; family Celastraceae; genus Euonymus; species Euonymus europaeus. The sequence continues at coordinate 6,837,667 of OY756961.1, read as the reverse complement.
AACATTCCAAAACTATAGTTTGCAATATTGCTCTCTAACTGCTACAAAGAAGCTTTTTGAACCATATGTGGGTTTTTATTGACACTGTGCAATTGATATTATTTCTCTTCTATTGCAAATTTTAGGGTCAACAGTTAAAAATCCCATAACACAAGACTGACAGTAGTTGATAATTGAATGCCAAAAACCATATCACATCCACCAAGAGGTAAGACAAACAAAATAGAATTGCATTATAGCTTCCCAAGGTAAGAGGTGTGTTTCTACAACATCTACTGCTTTCAACCAAACCACCATCAGCAATCATCACTTCAAAAGCTCATGTACGTTCATAGTGTCAACCCACGTGTTTAACTAACTTGGAGTCAACAAAATTATGTGTACTCCCTGAACCTACAAGTACCATCACTGAATGATTCTTGATTGTTCATTTAACCTTCATAGTTTTTTAAGTTTAGGTGTCATACTAAATGAAAAACTCTAAAATAACTCAACATCATTTATATCCCTAAACTCATGCCCTTCTTGTACATTATCAAAGTTTTCACTATTGCTCCTAACATGTTCATTTAGGCCTTCTCCAAAAAATATTTTCTCCATACTTGAAATGTCTTGAACATTCTTATCAAAATCCATCCAAAACTATTTCGTGATATATTCATCTAATCTTATTTGGAGGATGTAAACATTTATAACATTAATCATTTTCTTTCTTAACACAAATTTAGTCATTGAGATTCTATCACCATTTCTTATCATCTTTACAACTTATTATTTTAAATTACTATATATTATTATATATACATAGAGGTTGGCATCGGCTAGACCTAGGCTCGAATATTGACTTTGGGCTTCAAGCAAGGCCTGGGCCTGGGCCGAGCTTAGTGCGAAAACATGAGCCCAAGTCGGGAAGTTCAAGCCTTCAGGTGGAGCCTTATGCTTGAAAAAAATTATGTAATTAATATATTAATTATGTAGTTAATATATTAATTGTCTAAGACTCCCACAACAATAAATATGTAATTAATATATTAGTTTTCCTCTTCAAGACATTAAAATGTAATTAATGTATTGATTTCCCCATAACCTAAATTATGTAATTAATATATTAATTCTCCTCTTCACAGAGACACTATCACAACATATTAAGGTAATTAAGTGTACATCAATTACATTTTTCTTATATATAGACTATGTACTTTCCTTTTTGCTCGGCATGTTGGTGTATTTGCTTGTTGCTTGGGTTATGGTGCTCAATGGGAAGATGTTGATCATATATTTCGACATTGCATGGTGGCGAAATCCGTACGAAAAAGCTTGGCTCCCTATGTGGCTTATGAGTTAGGAAGGGGTCTATCACTGGTTGTTGCTAGGGTGTTAAGGACTAGCTAGTGTGCTGATGAAATACTATTGGCCTCGATGGTATAGGTTTTTTGGAATGCACGTAATTCTTTGATTCATGAGGGTGCAAGTATGAGTATGAAGGTTTTGGCAGCTAGAATTAGGCCTCATCATTTGGCCCGTGGGATCCGACCCGAGCCCGAAATCACTTCGAGCTTGGGCAGCCTAACCCTAGGCCTTGAGCGGGCTTGGGCCCCATATCTGCGGTCGATCCCTACAAAAAGCCCGACCATTTGGGCTGGTTTGAGCCTAAAACCCAAAAAATTGTAACACACACATATATATATGGATATTGTCACAGTGTGTGTATATATTAATTTAATATTTAGACTCGATGCCCGTGACCAAAGACTCAGACTCGAGTCTCGACCTATTAGCTCGAGTTATTTGGGTCAAGGTAGGGCTTGGCCTTACAAAATTTCTTAGTCCCTGCCCAGGTCGAAGAGGGTTCTCGAGCTTGGGCTGAGGTCAGGCCTAGGTCTAAAATTTTCGGGCCGGCCTTGCTTGATGTCGACCCTTAGCTAGAGTGACCCTTTTACTGTTGATTTTTTAGAGTGCAGGATGAGTCCGAGACCAATGGGTGTTACTAGTGTAGTGGTGAATAACAAGAGCTGGGTAGTGCCTCCTCCGATGATGCTAAACTGAATGTTGATGGTGCTATTTTTGAAGAAGAGGGGGCTACTGGCATGGGGGCTATTTTAAAAGATGCTTATGGAATTCCCTTATTATATCTATCTGAGAAAATAAGAGGATGGATAGACTCCACTTATGCTCAACTAATAATTGTCACATGTTCTCTTCATTGTCTAGTCCAGCTGGAGTTTAGAGGCTTTGTATTAGAAGTAAATTCGATGAATGTTGTTCATGCTTTGACAACGGATGATTATATGGACTCTTGATTGTGTCATTTTGTGAAGGAAGCCAAATCTATAATGGCTAATCTAGATTTTAGTTTATGTCAACATGTACCTCATTCTGGAAATTCTGTTGCTCATTCTCTTGCGAAGAGAGCTAAGGATTCAATGATGAGGTAAATTTGATTGTATGAATGTCCGCTGAATGTTTCTTCTTTTATCATGAAGGAATAACATCGGACAATATAGCTTGTTTTGTTGTTTTATGAAATTTTTTTCTTCTCAAAAAAATAATATATATATATATATTAATATATTAATGATTTTAGGTTGGGTTTTGGGCAAGCCCGAAGTCTGCACAAGTCATCAAGCTGCCCACGCCCGATACAACTTCGGGCTAGGCGCCTAGGCCTAGGCCGACAGGCCGAAGGCGCTTAATATACATCTATCATTTCTATTTCTATCCATCCAATCTAATATATAATATTTTATGACATGGGTTTGAGGGTGGGCCAACCCAAGTACAATGGACTGTTCAAATTATGCAGGCAATTGTTGCCCGATAAGTACACACAACTAACAAAACAAATACAAACTTCATTTCAAGAACTTGTAACTGTGTGTATAGGGTTGGTCAATATCAAGACATGTGTTTGGATAAATATTTATTTATAAAAAAGTAGTTGTTTTGAAAAAGGACCATGTTAAATGGCCTAGCAAATATTAGCTTAAAATGTTCGAAATCTACATGACAATGTGACGTGGCCATCGATTTAGGCATGCCAGATAATGGTAACAAGAAAATGATGTCCAAGGTACATCCATCTTTGACCGGCCTTAGTTTTTGAATCGAGAGTCGATTTTCTTATTATAATATGTTTCTGGAGACTGATTTTCGAGATCTTGAAGTCTAAGTAGGCTTATTTGGTCAAGATTTAGTTTTAGATGTTTTCGTTGCCATTTAAAAGTCTTATGCGTGAATTAAGTAGTTTAGTTAGTTTTCAATTGTAGTTCACTTAGGATTTCCTGATGTTTCAGTTATAAATAAGGCTATTGCAGCCGTTGTATGAGACTTTTGATTATTTTGACTATCTAATAAAACCTAAGGGTTTTCTTTCCATTTGAGACTTTGTACTTCCGATTGAGTCACAATGGCAAAGAGATATATGATTTGACAAAAAAAGATCAACTGCATAGGGTTTTTTTCTCCTTAAATGAAATTTCAAAACACTTTAGTTCTCGCAATATATATTAGATTTTAAAAAAAATTATATATCCAAAATTAATAAATAAATATATTTCCAATTAGATTCATCATCGATACATTTTATTCAATCATTTTAATTATATTGTTTTTTAATTACATTATTTTTTTCAGTGATATTATTTTCATTTGAAAAGTTATAACATAAAGCTAACAATCAATTAAAAAAATATATATTTCAGATGTAATTTCAATTACTAGTTGAGTCTCCTCTCTAGCAAAATATTTCTACCTGATCCTTCTATTATCATCGATAAACAAATGGAGAAAAGGTTTCCATCTGCAACTCTCATCTCATGTATCAACAGCTCCAGCTGAGCCCTCCCATTCCCACCCCACCCACATTCCAGTTTAGGGACAACATTCATTCTCCATTCCGAGTTCAAACAAGACAGATTCTCTCTTTCCATTCCAACTCTAAACATCCCCAAGGTTTTCTCCAATGGAAAAAACTTGTGTATCTTGCAATAAATTGACTGAAGAAACATAAAATCAGAGAGAGAAAAACTAACAGAACATGTAAAAGCTCGCTGACCACTTCTATATATGCACCAGAGAAACAATCTAATGATGTAATCAAACATAAAAATTTTAGTTGGAACCTCTTTGGCTACAAAAATTGGACCCCGATGAAATGGGCTCGGAGAAACAACAAATTACATTTTGATAACCACTTGAAAATATCACGGCTACTTTAACTGAAGCAAAATAAAATGTCTTTTCAATACATACATATATACATACATATGAATTACATTAATCAATTGGGTGCTTTTCAGTCTGGCGTGATGTATAATGTGCTGAAAGTAAAAGCAAAGACAGGAAAGCACTTGCCACAAAAATTGCATCAAACCATCGATGATAGAAGTCAAACTGAATGTCACCACCCAGCACATCTGTTATGATCTTCCTGCAAAGAGAAACCAGAATCATGTTGAAAGCAATTTAATCACATAACCAACCGCCTGGTTCCACCAATCCGAATATACATGCCATCCCTAAGCAATCACTTGGAAAGAGGTGGCTGGAGATTCTAATTATTCAAGGATAGGAAATGAATTTTGCACTTATTTGCAGCCATCAAAAGAAACTTTCCGGGCATGTTTTCTCTATTGGGTAACACTAGGTGGTTTTGAAATTATGGGGACATCAGGTCAACTTGGCATTTTTTCCAATTTCAGAAAATACTGTTGTTGTTTTGTAACTAAGAAGCAACATCACCCCTAGCTTGGTTCAACTGTTTTAGTATGGAGTTTGAAATTAGAAGTCAAGGATAACAATCAAAATAATTTCCCTAGAGCACAAAAAGTGAGATTTTTCTTACAGGAAAAGGAACAGGGTCTATATCTTGATCATCCATACCTTAAAAGCATCATAAGAAGCTAATTCACGAATCAATAAAGAACTCGGATGATTTTTGTAGAACAGTTCATCCTATTAATTTAATAGCCTTTATCCCAAGCAATTTTGGAATCCACTAACATGAATTCTTATTTCTCTAAAACAGAGAAAGTTTAATATAATTTGGAGATTCCAAGAACATGACTTTGTTTCCTTGATAAAAGTGTCTTCATCAAACATAGGAAAAGAGACCACAACTAAAACTGTCTATTTCAAGTTTCCAACCATGACTCTAGGCAGTAGAGTGACATGAAAGAAAGTAAAATAAAAGATATGCAACAATATGGAGAAGATATTGGATGACTAATGAGCATACCCGTAATTCGTTGCTAAGCTTTTTCTTATCAAAAGAATAGAAGACAGAAAGTACATTCCCATGATTTCAGACAAAAAAAGTACAACATTGCTTGAAGATCCACTTCCAACTCTGGAAACTGCAAAGAAGAACTGCAAAAGCCAAAAACTGCTAGTTAAACTGCATGATACAACAGACCAAGGTTTTGAAAACTGGACCGGTCATCGAACCGGATAATTCTTCGGTTTAAGGTTCAAAGGTTCAACCGGATTTAATAAAATATAATATTATATATATTATATATATTTATATGATATAGATAATTATTTAATGCAAAATAAAAAATATTTAGTATTCAATAATGTGTAAAAATATTAATTTTGCATGTCTAACTTTAACAAAAAAATGTGTCATAGCCTAGTGGTAAGAACTTTGTCTTAGTAATAGGACGTCATGTGTTCAAAATCTACCAAGAGCAAAAGTTTTGTAATTAAAACTTACCTCACCGGTTCATTGAGAGCAGCCGGTTGAACCAGTTTGATACCGGTTCTCAAAAAAGTGACCGGTTCAAAAATTGCCCGATTCTTATGGGTGTGACTGGACCGGTTACACCGCCAGTGTCCGGTCCAGTTCTGATAACCTTGCAATAGACCACAACTTGCGGTACTTTCAACGTGCTTCCCCTCATGCTAAGGCATGTTTAATTCTTAATACTTACAATTAATTTCATCAGAAAGACTATTTTGTCAATTTATTGTATAAAAAGCCGACACCATATGCTCAATATGCATATTTGATAGCTAGCTAATATGCATCGAGAAGAACCAGTGCATTTGTTTTCTTTTGCATACATGATTCAATAAGTATCAACTCCTTAAGACTCAGTAAATATTCATTACTGAGTCTTACTAGCTAGTTTAATGATGTATGAAATAAAGTTACCCAACAATAGATTGGCAATTCAACCTCCCATTTAATTAGTTAGCTGTAAGAGAATAATAAGGCTGCATTGACATAAGTTTGGCTAAAATCTCTCAGCCAAAGTGGGGGAAAAATTATACTCCAAGAGAAACAAAAGAAAAAGAAAAACAGAAAATGTTATAATGAAAGGTGGCAATCAGAAAATCAATATTGAGACATGAAACAAAATCGTGTTGGTAGTAAGAAATCACATTTACCTTCATTAAATTCGTTAAGAATCCCCGTACTGATATCACGATCAACATTCCAATAAACAACAGGGAAATATACTGCACAACACAACAAATAAAAAATCTTAGATCACATCAGTTTACAGGCAGCATTGCTTCAGAGAAAAATCAGTAGCTGCCCATGAGCAGAAAGCAAAGGAACTGGGTGGTTGGTTCCATTAATATTTTCATTTGGCCAATAATCGAAAGCTGTGTTATGAACCCAGCAAGCAAAGGCTTTGGCTGGAATTATACTGTGCAACAAAACAAAAACTCAGACGATACCAGTTTACATGCAGCATTGCTTAAGAGTAAAATTAACAGCTGCTAATCAAATTAAACATAAACCTTCAAGGTCTGGTTCAGCTTCAAGCATTTCCACCTTTATCAGATTAAATATTCACCCTTTATAACAATATGTGTCCTCTAACTGCAGTAGAATGAATCTGATGCCACAGCATCTCAATTAATTCACTTCAAAAGGCACAGAAGTCTTTCTAACTAGGTAAAGCAATATATATAATTTTAGACAAGGGGCAGAATATAAATGTACCTCGCCAATGATAATGTCCACAAATTGTCTAAACCAATTCATTTGTTTTCTCATTTAGCAAGCTTATTTTATGACAATAGAGTTCCCCTATTTGTTATTGTCATGTTTGTGTTCACTGTATTCTCTCTATTCAATATGGTATCAGAGGCCCGGTCGTGTTCCTTCTAGCTTGTCACAATATTCCTCCGCTCATCTGCTCATCAGGACTGACGTGAACAAAATCAACTGACGAGTGCGACTGACGAGCATAGTCGCGCTCATCATGACTGCTCTATGGTCTCGCACGCTGCTGGTCTTCCTCTCGCGCTGCTGGTCTTCCATTTGGCTAGTTGAACTCAGCTTCTGGGGTCTCGCGCTCATCGCTACTGCATCTCTGGTCTCGTGCGCTGCTGGTGTTCCTCTCGTGCTGCTGATCTTCCATTTGGTTAGTTGAACTCAGCTTCTGGTTCCATTTCCATATGGTTAGTTGAACTAGTTTCTCAATCAGCTGAACTCGTTTCTTGAATCTGCTGAAATTTGAGTTGTTCAACATGTCCATTACTACTGGTGACACCTCTGGTGAGTCTTCTCATTGGTCTGGTCCTTCGTTTGACAATCATACCCTCCAAATCAGCCCTGTGAAGCTTCATGGCACCAATTACCTTACCTGGTCCAAGTCTTGTCTGTTGTTTATCAAAGCTCGGAGTCTATATGATTATGTGAATGGGAAGAAACAAACGCCCTGAACTCACTGTCCCTGGTTATGCTGAGTGGGATGCCACTAACTCTCGTGTTATCTTGGCTCTACTATTTCATGATACCAAGTATTTCTAAGGGGTATCTTCTGTTTGATGAAGCCTGAAAGGTTTGGAGTGCTGCTGCCCAGACATATGCCAACCTTGGCAATGATTCTCAGGTGTATCACATTCGAAAAAAACTTCACCGGTTCTAGTATGGTTCTCTGTCTATCCCTGAGGTGTTTGCTGAAATGAGTAGCCTGTGGCAAGAACTAGACTTTTACCAGGACTTTGCTACTACTTGTCTTGCTGATGCTGCCGAATTCCAGAAAATGGTAGACCGTGAACGAGTTTTTAATTTCCTGGCTATTTTGAATGAGTATGATCCTATTCGAGTATAGGTCTTGGGTAAGACTCCATTTCCTTCCCTACGGAAAGCTTACTCTCAAATTCAGCAAGAAGAGAGCTGCCGCAGTGTGAGTGTTCTGCTTTGTTGGTTCAACCTATGCATTCTAATTCTATACTTGGCCAGCCCTCACTTGTCACCACTGTATCACCTCATACTAAGGATCATTTGCATTGTGATCATTGTGGGCGACCCAAGGACACTCGGGATTCGTGCTGGAAACTGCATGGTCGTCCAACCAATGGGAGGGGTGGTAGATGACCAGGACCTACTCGATCTCAGACCTACTCGATCTCAGGCCAATTTTGCTGAGGGCAATGACACCTATAGCCTTGCCTTATCTCCTGCGGAAGTACAGTCGCTGAAAAATCTCATGTCTCGCCTCAACACTTCCTCAAGTGATAGTAGCTCCTTCACTCCAGCTGCCTCATACCAGACCACTTCATATGTAACTGATAGCTCAGGTAACTTTGTCAGTCATATAGCTCACACTGCCGCTAGCCCTTGGATTATTGATTCCGGGGCTTCTAATCATATGACTGGCACTTCTAGCAAATTTTTCACTTATTATCCTGCTTCAAGTAGGGAGAAGGTTCGCATTGCTGATGGTTCTCTTTCTTCTCTCTGGTCAAGGGACTATAATTTGTACTCCCTCCTCACAACTCCATAATACTCTTCATGTGCCTAGCTTTCCCAGAAATCTCATAATTATTACTACTATTACTCAAGATCTAAATTGTAAAGTCACGTTCTTTCCTTCTTATTGTATCTTTCAGGAGCTGAACACAGGGAAAACGATTGGCTATGGTAGAGTGAGGGATGGGCTGTACTATCTGGATGTGCCACCAGGTTGCAGCCATAGATGTCTTGAGCTCTCCAATATCCATTTTACTACTACATAGGCAATTAGGTCACCCATCTTTTGTTGTTTTGAAGAGAATGTATCCAACCTTATTTAATCAGGTTGTTTTTGATAAGTTAGTATGTGATGCTTGCGAGTTTGCCAAGCACACTAGAACTTATCCCTCAGTGGATAGTAAGAGTACTGAACCATTTTCCATTATACACTCTGATGTTTGGGGACCAAGTGAAGTTATTTCTTTAAATGGTTATCGTTGGTTTGTAACTTTCATTGATTGTTATATTCGCACTACTTAGGTATATTTACTTCAGTCTAAAAGTGATGTGTTTGTGTGTTTCAAGCGGTTTCATAAGATGATGTGTACTCAATTCTCTGCTACACTAAAGGTCTTGAGGAGTGACAATAGGGGTCAATATGTGAATGGTGGATTTGCCTCATATCTAGCAGAGCATGGGATTGTTCATCAGACCAGTTGTGTGAACACTCCATCTCAAAATGGTGTTGCTGAACGAAAAAATAGAAATCTTCTGGAGGTAACTCGTGCCTTGATGTTCTCTATGAATACTCCTAAGTCAAATTGGGATGATGTGGTTCTCGTTGCCGCATATCTTATTAATCGGATGCCCTTGAGGACTCTCTCCTTCAAGGCTCCCTTAGATTTGCTTCAAGGCTCCCGTGTACATCGTATTCCTCCTCGGATCTTCAGTTGTGTTTGCTTTACTCATGATCATCGGCCAAACTTTAGAAAATTGGAGCCACGATCACTCAAATGTGTCTTCATTGGTTATTCTGCTACACAGGGAAATAAATGTTATCATCCTTCCTCTTAGAGAATATTTGTTTTGATGGATGTAACTTTCAGTGAATGAGAACCGTATTTTGCATCCCTTCAAGCTTCAGATGTGACCCCAGGAAGTATTCCTTCTACAATTTTTTGACTCTATGTTGAGCCTACCTTTTGATTCCTCAGTTGGCAGTCAATCTCTTCGTCCCAAGGTTCCTGATGATGCATCTTCTAGCTTAGACATTGGTGATAATCGAGACTATGAAACTCCAATGCGATTGACAAAGGATGACTTGTTGCAATCAGTGTTTTCAAAGGCGTTTTGAAGGCGCGTATTGGTGCGTTTTCAATGAAACACGCACAGAGGCGCGTGTGAAGTACTCTTCTTCAAATGCATACGTTTTTGGATCAAAAAACGTGCAAGGCGTGAGGCGTGAACAAACGTACGCATCACATGTTTGATTCAAAACTACATTGTTCTACCAATTTCACGGTACCTTCTTCACTGCGCATCTCTCTTTGTCTCTGCGCATCTAGGTCGACTTTGGTCCCTGGGTTTAGACTTTAGATCACGACCCACGAGGCTCTTATGTTGGTGCCATGGTGTTTGCGATCCTGGTCGCAGCTCTCATCTCTGGTTTTTGATAAACTCCATATGAGGCTGCGCAGCTTCTCCGAGTTCTAGTCTTTTCCCGTGCATCTAGGTTAGTCTTCAGCTTGAAGACAATCTGTGAAGTCTTGGACTGGGCTAGTTCAATTGAAGTCATGGGGTGTTCTCTTATTAATTAATTGGGCTTTATATTCTAGTCTTTCTATTATCCCAACTGGGCTTTATAATTGGACTTGGCTTTATATTATGACTTCTTATCAGTCCTATCATTTTTTTAGTATAAAAAATATTTATACCTAAAAAACTTACACCTTGCGCATCAAGGCTTACGCCTCGCCTTGTGGAGGCAATTATGCCTCGCCTTACGTTTTCGCCTTTGAAAACACTGGTTGCAATACTCTCGAAGACCGCCATCCGTATTACCGCTTCCTCCTTCAACTCTCTATAGCCCATCGACACATCCTGAGTCAGCTTCAACCACTCCTATTGCTCCTACTACTGGTACAATTTCTTCCTCTACTACTCCTGACACTTGTGATCTTCCCATTGCTCTTAGAAAGGGTGTTCGGCCATGTACCATGCACCCTATTTCTAACTTTGTTTCCTATGACAGATTATCATCTCCATGTCGAGCCTTTGTCTCGTCTCTTTCTGTGATTTTTGTTCTACAGAATTGGAGGGAAGCCTCAGCTGATAATCATTGGAAAATAGCTATGACAGAAGAAATGCAAGCTTTAAAGAAAAATGCAACATGGGATTTTATCACCTCTCCCTCCAGGCAAAAAACCTGTTGATTGTAAATGAGTGTATACAGTGAAATACAAAGCTGATGGTACAATTGAGCGCATTAAAGCTCGATTGGTGGCGAAGGGTTACACTCAGACTCATGGCATTGATTATGCTGAGACATTTGCTCATGTAGCATGGATGAACTCTATTTGAGTACTTATTACGTGTGTTGCGAATATGGGCTGGAATTTGAGTCAATTGGATGTTAAAAATGCATTCCTTCATGGAGTTCTTCGAGATGAGGTCTATATGGATATTCCTCCTGGATTTGAGTATAGGATGACTGAAGGAAAGTTATGTAAATTGAAGAAGGCTTTTTATGGTCTCAACCAATCACCCCGCGCCTGGTTTGAGTTCTTTCATCAAGTTTTGGCTAACACTGGCTATACTCAGAGTAAGAGCGAGCACACGTTGTTCACAAAGCAATCATATGGTAAAATCACTATTCTAATTCTAATTGTCTATGTGGATGACATTATTCTTACCGGAAACAATTCAGTGGAAGAAGCCCACATCAAAAGGGTTCTGGCCAAGCAGTTTGAAATTAAAGACTTAGGTCCCCTTAGGTACTTCTTAGGTGTTGAAGTGGCTCGTCTACTACTGGAATTTTCATATGCCAAAGAAAATATGTTCTCGATCTCCTAAAGGAGACGGGTATACTTGGATGCAAGCCTAGTGACACACCTAGTGAAGCTAATCACCGTCTTGGTAGTAAGATTGGAAAGGAGGTTGATAAAAGGCAGTATCAAAGGTTGGTTGGTAAGATATATTTATTCTATACTTTCTAGACATTGCATATGTTGTTGGTATTGTTTGTCGATTCATGTATGCTTCTCTCGAACCTCATATGGAAGTTGCCAATCGGATACTCTACCCCTTGGAAGGGCTTACTTTTCTCCAAGAAGGATCATATGAAGATTGAGGCCTATACAGACGCTGATTGGGCTAGTTGCCCCATTGATCGTAGATCCACTTCTTGCTATTGTTTCTTTATTGGTGGTAATTTGGTTGCTTGGCGAAGTAAAAAACAAGGTGTTGTGGCTCGCTTTACTGCGGAAGCAGAGTATCGGGCAATGTCCCTTGGTGTAGAAGAACTCCTATGGTTTCAGGAGTTGATGCGGGATCTTGATTCCACTTGCAACCAACCTCTTCGCCTCTACTGTGATAATAAAGCTGCTATTAGCATTGCAAACAATCTTGTGCTTCATGATCGAACTAAGCACATCGAGCTAGACCGAAGCTTCATTGAGGAAAAGATTCACTCTGGATAGCTTTGCATTCCCTTTGTTCCATCAAAAGACTAAATAGCTGATGTTTTCACAAAGGGATTAGATGCAAAGTCTTTTCACTCTATTTTGTGCAAGCTGTGCATGGTAGATATTCATGCTCCATCTTGAGGAGGGGTATTGTAATATAATATAGTATACATTGTATATAGGGGTATTATTGTATACTGGTACTGTCCATATATAGAAAACTCTAGGTCATCTTTTCCTTAACAGAGATGTGCCTCCAATTCATGTTTGTGTTCTCCGTATTCTCTGTATTCAATATTTGTCACATCCTGAAATAATAATAAACTCAACCATTCTCAAGTTTTAGTGGGGTAGTTGGCTACCACACATCATAAATTCAACTATTCTCCCATTGATCACAAGATTTAAAAACCAAAGAATAGAACCGAGAGCAATAGACAAAATGGGATTTATCAAACGAGGAACAACATAATCGAAACTAATGTCACGGTAAAAGGTAAATCAATCAAAATAAAAAATTTCAATGTATCAAAATTTAAAATAGGTAGATAACCAATTCATTCACAAGATCAGATTTTGATGGCATTGACAACTGACCTGTGATAGCAACGCAGCATTTATCCCTATATCAAAGAATTGTAAAAATATGCTAATAGTCATTGTCACGGGGTCAACTGAACCAGCCTGTCACACATAGATCATTACTTAAGCAATGCCTTGAGAGAACACTCAAAAAGGTTTTAGTGACACATAATATCATAGATATACAAAAATTGAGTATGTTAATGAAAGGAAGTAGGAAGGGATGAAAAAGATACCGCTTTGAAAACCACGCTTTGTAGAGACTGCACAGAGCAAATTAAATCAATCAGTCACCTCCCCTTCAATATTTTGGACAAAAATCAGATAGAACTACAAACAAAATCTTCTTAGCAATAAAAAACAAGAAAAGATTTTGCATGTTATAACAGAGATACGATTAGTTTCCCACTATTTTCTTTCTTGGAAAATATTGTGATAAGAAATATAGTACTAATTGATATTTGAATTGAAAGTTCTACAAGGAAGAACAGCGCTCCGTGCATGAATAAGCAGCCTAGGGGCACTGATTTTCTAAGTGTACGAAGGCCATGGAGACTCTGCACCACATAAACAAAGAGCTAGGGGTGGAAAAAACTGATCCGAACTGAAATCCAAACCGAACACCGAACCAAAATTTTAAATTCAATTTGGTTTCTCATTTTTTGGTTTGGTGTCGGATTTAGTGTTTTATTTCTTTTTTGGTTTTCGGTTTCGGTTTGGTCTCCAAAAAATCACTTCGATTTAAAACTAAATATCTTCTATATCATTATGTGCACAGGTTTTGTACTTATATATACATTCGTCACTAGTCACTTAATAGCATATACTATTATTAATATTATTTTCTAAATACTAAATACACTAATAGTCTAATAGAATTTCTATTAGATTGTTAAGAGACAAGACCTAGAGAGAGTTACGACATACGAAAAAGAGATGAGATCAGAGACCAGATCGAAGATGAGAGAAAGCAAGATTGAAGACCAGAGATTCGCCAGATGGAAGACCAGATTCGGTGACCCTTTGGATCCTTCATTTCTTCTCCTCTGATTTGACTTTTGTTCAGTTTTTGGCTTCTCTGGTATGGGTTGTTTGTTGTAATAAGGATGTGTTTTTCGGCTGGTGGTTTGGCATGCTTTAGCTCGATGTGAATCTGAGCTTGGTTAGATGTCCAATCTAGTCCATTTTTCTTGGCCTCCTTGTTAGATTTTCCCACTTTCTGTTCTTTGTCTGCTTTGGGAGGTATTCTTGGAGCTTATATCTTCTTTGGTTCCACGCAAGATGTCGAAAAGGAAAAGATAAATAGATACAGAGTAGTTGAGCCTAGAACTCAAGAATATTCGGCTTAAAACCGGAAAATCGAACACCGAATCGTTAAATACATTTCAATTCGGTTCTGATGCAGGGACCCCCAACCCAGGACGATGCCCACGCATGGGCCCCTTGGCGATGGGCTGTCAACCACCTGGCCTGGCTCAGAGGCCGCGGCATGGCCAGCCAGCGAGGCATAGGCCCAAGCATCAGGGCTGCAGCCCATACACCCCAACCCATCGCTCTCCACTCCGTTCCCAGAGTGGTGGGTTGTTGGTTGTGAGGGTTACCCCTTACAAAGGGTGTGAGGGTTCGAATCCTCACACCAACAACCCACCACTCTGGGAACGGAGTGGAGAGCGATGGGTTGGAGTGTATGGGCTTCAGCCCTGATGCTTGGGCCTATGCCTCGCTGGCTGGCCATGCCGCGGCCTCTGAGCCAGGCCAGGTGGTTGACAGCCCATCGCCAAGGGGCCCATGCGTGGGCATCGTCCTGGGTTGGGGGTCCCTGCATCAGGTTCGGTTATACATATTGTTCGGATTGGTTTGGTTTAGATTTATTCCATATTTCGGTTTTCGGTTTTTTCGGTTTCGGGTTAAAACCGAACCGATAAACCATACTTCCACCCCTACAAAGAGCACCATAGACCATAAAAGCTTTAAATGGTCTATGTGTCCAGTAAATTAAAATAACATTGCTTTCATGGTCTGATTTTCACACAAGTTCACCAAGGAAATTCCTTATCAACTCAAGAAACAATAAATATCTATAAAAATCTTTAAAATAGTGAATAGTCCCCAAATTCTGACTCCTTTTAAGTTCATTTTGAGCATAGAGTTGAAGATATAATTTCTAAGAACTAATAATCTTACATCTAGATCTAGTTCAAATGAGCAATATAATATATTGATGATACGACAATATATAAGAGGTTTTATACAATTTAAAATTGGCATTTCTGAGTCATCAAGCAGCTCTTGTATTCTGATTCCAAATAAAACGCAAGCAATCCTAGCCATCCGAGCTCATTAAAAGTCACATGCAAATGACTTGCTTTAAAATATAACTACTAACCATAGAACTCAAAAAGGCGAGAAAAATTAAAAAGAGTATACTAAAAAAAGCTAAAACATATGATTTGCTACAGTGGCCTATATGATCCAGTATAACGTGGCATTCTCTTTGTTTTAGAACTCAGCTTCTGGCTGCAACTTCAGTGAAAATATGGGTTCAATACTTAAATTTTCTATAGTGGAAAATTAATCCATTGGCACATATATTAGCAGACAATAGAAGTCCAGGTCTAATAAATATAAATGCTAAGATATCTTAGATACTGTAGCAAGCATGTCAACTCTGAGTTAAATCAAGCAAAGTGAATTAGTTTGAGGGAGTTGAAGAGAAAGGTAGTCCACACTGAGAGAAGCTCTCTCTATTGTGAGCAGAAAGATAACAACTATGCCAGAGATGAAGATAATTAGATAAATGAAGGTATATCTAGAGGGAAAGGGGTCAAGAAAGCCCTAAGTGGCATTTAAGATTGTTTGTCTCCTTGAAAGATCTAAAAACCATTATTCTCTGCTCCATCCTAAACAATGGCTAGATTTTTTTTCATATTGTCATATTTTCTTGAATTTTCATACATTAGAGTTAAATAATTCAAAAGGCTCTAAAATCTGATATACTAAGCCAACGAAAATAGTAACTGTGCTATATAGTGAATGTGAAGATGGAGGGACTGATAACTTTTGAGAGCATATCCCAGTCTCAAAACACTTATCCAAACAACAACAGGATTTATGAGCCAAAATAAAAATCCTAAACTTGGCAGAAAACCATCAAAACTATTATAAGCAATTTAGAGCTCCTTTTTTCCATTAACGAAGAACCACAAAGTTTTCATGGATCAGACAACAAAGCAAACCAGAGTACTTTACATCTAAAGCATGTTATTTTATTTTCCCTTTAATAGGTGAATCCCACAAACTAGAGGGTATAGCTACTTGAGCTATCAATATTCGATCAAGCAAAACACACTTACCACCAGGCCTTGGAGGTGGTAAGTAAGTGGTAACACCAAAGAGATCATGGCTGTACCTTAATCATCTTATACACGCAATATACTGAACATGCATAGCCAAGTAGATTCTGCAAGTGACCCCTCCATGTTCTAGAATAAGCAGCTGCCTCCTGCAAAGCCAGAACAAATGTGAGAACATATGCTCCAAAAAAAGAGAAGTTTGTTAGGGATTTTTTTCCTCTTCGGGAGAGGGAAGGAAGGGGCTTATAGATTAAGAGAAGTGAAATTTTACCACAGAGAGGAACAGACACAATTGTGTTGAAGATAAAAAAATTTAATATTGTACAATCCACATAGGTAAAAGCAAATAAAAACCCTAAGTACAAACAAGGCGGCCACCCAGGCAATATGAAGGAGATATATCATTCGTTTCATAAAAAAGCATATTGCCTACAGACAACGCAACCAAAATGTCCACCCATGCTGTACGAATGAAACATCTACCCAGGTTGTACAGAGTCTACAGACAATATATCTGATGAGGGGTTATAATAAACATCTTGCTTGTAGTGTCAATTAGATTGCAAAAGGAAAAATGCTGTTGAGTTGAGCAAAGAAAACAAAAAAAAAAGACGAACAATTATGAAAGTACTAAGCATATTGAGGTGGATTGACAATTTATTTGTGATCTGCTGGTTGCCAAAAATATTTGCACTCCTTTACATCCGTTCTGACTGTTGGATGATATTTTTATATGCCTTTCTCTTGTTCATCCTTTTCTCTTATTTTGGCCAAGCTGGGTATGTTTAATTTGTATGCTCCAGCTTGAGGAGGAGCGCTAGAATTGTATTTCTATGTGTATTATTTATTATTATGTGACTTTATATACAAGTGAGTGGCTTACTGAGTAAGACCACAGACTCTTTTCCTGCTACTACTCTCTCGTCACTCTCTCTTCTCTTACCAACCCTTTCAATTTTTCAAGTATAAATGAAATTTAAAGAAGATCAAGATTAAAAAAAAAAAAGTTCAGCGCTCTGCCTAAGAAACTGCACACCCATGCACAAACACCACTGAAAATCAAGAGTTCTTTTAACTTCAAAGGACATCATCAGGGTGAAATCGATAAAAGGCAGGAAGAAAGGGGGGGCAGGGGCAAACCTTAGCTTGACGAAGTTCATAGATTTCGAGGAATAACTGCTTGGAAAGCTCTTCTAGAGCCTGTACCTCGGCTTCCATGCCCCTAATATCTTAAAAAAAAAAGATTATCTCATTTTAGAAGGAGGTTTCTGAAACAAAGATATTTCATCAAACATTAGTGTGATATAAGCCAAATGTATGTATGGAGAAAACCAACACAAAAAAATGATCATTACAACACAACTAAATAACAACAGACAAAACAAAGCGAAAAAATCACATGTGAAAATCCGTACAAAGATTAAAAACACACAAAAAGCATCACAATTTTCAAACTAGAAACATTTGAGGATTAGTGGACATTAAGAAGGCATCAAAATGTATGTTGACATTCAAGAAAATCAACAATGACCCAATACTTCAGTTACCTTAAGCCTAAGTGCACAAGAATCTGAATATGGTTTTGAATTTCCAACGGCAAGCAAATGTGACAAAAGGCATTCAAATGTTTCCCTTGAATAATCACTGCCTCCAAAGCCCTTGGCAAAAGCCAAACAAGCCCTTAATCTTAGGGGAAGAAAAGAGGTTGAGATTTTTCTAGCAGTTTCTTTGTTCTCTCTACCTTTGAAGTTTTTTAAAACTCATCTTAGATCATTTTCTCTCATTTATGTTTAATAGGAATTACCTCTACTTTATATGGAATAACTTAAGCTATCAATTTAATTTTCTGACAATGAAAATTGGAAGATTGATTTTGTACAATGGAATGATACATCCCACTGTAAGAAAAAAAAATTACAGGGGAAAAATAAAAAAAACACTAACCTTGCTCGTTTTGGTCATCTTGCACAGATCTCACAACTGTTCCAACAATTCGTTTAAAGAAAGATCTTGCCTTTAATTTCTGCAGGTACAACTTTTAGTTTCAGTGAGCAAAATTCAAAATGGTGCTCAAAGTGCTAGTAATTGAAAGTGGATATGTTTTATGTTTTAATGATAATTGAAAAAGATATTAGCGTTATTTCATTAATATGCATATAGATTATACAGTACATGTAGATAAGATGTTAAAATACTTATATACATGCATTTTTCTGAGCAGAAATTCAAGACCATGGCAGTGTAACAGTATTGACAAAGGCGCCCCTTGGTACTCGGCAAGGTGAAATACCCCCGAGAGTTGAAATCTGGGCAAGTTACCACCAAGGCTCATGCCTCGATACCTTGAGCCTCAGCTCTGGGTGTGCACACAGAAAACTGGAAGAGTCTCAACCAAATCTTGCTAACAGAAGAAACAAAACCCTAGAGTTTTACTGTTCTACTAGGGGATCGTTGGGACAATTGTGATGGTATCAGGAACAACAAAGAAAAAGGACAAATGAGCAACAGCCAACAAGACCGTTGTGATGGTAGCACATATCCTTTTAACTGCCAATTAAGGACCGTCTCCAAAAGCAGTCCTTTGGCTCAATTTCTTTATATTTTCATTTTAATTAGCATCTTCCTTTACTCAGAGAAGAGCCTTAACTGAACCTTTGGAAATACGGCATCTTGGCACCTTAAGCATGCCTTGCCCTTTTGCCAACAATGGTATACACTGAGCATCATAAGAACCCATGTCCATAGATGTGTTACAATTGTTGAAATGACAACCAGGAGAAATTATTACCAGGAACTTATGTGTAAGGCATTCATAATTGACTGCCTGGGTTCAACATTTTGAGTAAAAGAGTGACCAAACTACTGGAAGCCTGGAACTCAAGCTGTTAGAAGTTCTCGCATGAAGCAACCATAACAGAAATATTATCAAAGTTAGGATGTTGCTTCAAATTTATCATACTACACATTTTATACAAATATTTTTTAATACTGATTTTCTTTTATTTTTATGTTTTCCTCAATGTGATGAAACCAAAAAGCTTATGATTGCACCACACTAAATGAAAAAAAGAGATTAAACGAGTTTTGCATACAAAACCTGTCCAGTAAATGAACACTGCTTCATATCTGTTCATTTTCTTTTTTTTTTTCCTTGTAAAAGTTTCCCGTCAATGTGTATCGTATGAGTTATGAACACACTACAGCTCATAATACTTTGTTTTACAATCAATAACAAAATCAAAAATTAAAAAATTAGTTGATGAAGGATATAATCACGCAAAGAAAACAAGCACGATCAACTAAAATGATAACAAAGATAACAAGATACCAAACCTCCTCGGATCCTTGGATTCGCTCCATCTCCCGTTGAGAAAGCACAATTCTCTTTTTCTTTGTAATGCAAGTTTCAATTGATTGCATTAATTGTCTTTCCATGGCCTTGATCTCCGACTCCTCAATCTCTCTACCATTTTAAATATAAACACGCAAAAAATGAGAAATTGCTAACTGCTCTAGGAGATACAAAATGAAAAAATAGTGTCTTAGCATTATTTCGTATCGGGAACAGAATTAGAAAATTATTTCTTTTTATGATCATTCCTCATATTGATAGTTCTTCAATTAATTCTGTAGCAAAGCACATTTAAGTTCAAAGAGGCACTAGCCTGACGTAAATGTTCTCATCTCAGTGAGGCACTTGAGTTTGGTGACCAAACTTTGGTCCTATGGGGACAGTTGGTCCAGCCTTTTGAATCATTGATATACCGGTCCATTATTTCCTAACTTCCATCCATATTGGCATTTAACTCAGCAATGATACACTACTTTTTTTTAGGATATTTTCATTCCTATTCTACAGCATCTATCCAACTCCATGAGGGAAGACAAATTTTTTTGTGCCATCAAAGTATTGAAAAGTCATTAGCAAAAACAATTGAGCTCGAGTACTTCACAAGCAACTATAAAAGCACAGCATAAAATGTAACAGATAATATGGTACAAAAGCTAGATCTCATGCAGTTGCTTGAGATTCATGGAGAAGATCAAAAACTAGAATCTCATAAGACCCATATGAAGAAAAAGTAGCCATTACCGAATAAAGAGGGATAAATAACTGAAAGGCAAATTTACGGCACCAAAACCAGAAAGAACAGCCATGACAGTAACACCAATGACCCCAATTCTGCTGACGAGTTGGGGCATGGTAAAGAAACCTGCAACCATAAGCACACAAACAATGAGCCTTAGGGTAACAAAATTAACCAGCTTAAAGGTGATGAACATTTGCAAAGGAAAGATGAACAGAAGAAAATGAAAGCAAGGAAAGATAACGAAATTCATGCAAACGAACATAATTTTTCACACTATATAATTTGTAGTTCACAATGATGTCACGGCAACTAGAAGTGGACCAATATACAAAAAACTAGTATGGGTCAGTCTACTCTAAATGTGTTTCTAAATTCAAATGTAGATCAGGTCTATGCCTTACCTCACATATATTTAGGAATTGGCTACAATGCCATTTTTCCCACCCATGCAGAATCAACAGGGAAGAGACAGGGGAAAGATAGAAGATACATGAGGTTCCTACTCGTGGCAGATTTCAGTAAATATAATAAACTTTAAAAGCATTTTCATTTTCAATTTCAGCCTACAAGGTTAATCCAGCTCAACTCCCACATGTTTCATGTTATGGATATGCATCTACCTAATTCTTATATGCCTGCCAGATCAGTTGACTCTCCAGAAATATCTAAGGGCTTTTTGGTTGGTAGTTAATGCGCAAAGCGCAAAGTGCCAAGGCCTTGCATTGCTTCAAAGCACAATTTAAGCGCACGCTTCAAAGACGAGAAGCGCAAATATGAATCTTAATAACAATTATACATATATTGAAACACAAACAAAATCAAGCTTAAATAAGTAGTCAATAACATAGCAGAGCAAACAAAAAATCTCATTCAGGAACTAGCACAATTTAAAATCAATTTTAAAAAGAAACCTCATGATGAGTTCACCAACATGCTTAATTAAGAACTTAATATATAATTAATCAATGATTTAAAAGAATTAAAGAATTTAATCAAGCAGTTCAAAACTGTAAAGTGTAAACAGAAATTGCTTCACATCGATATAATGGAATATATCATTCTATATGAACTATGAACACAAATGGCATATTATGAACACTGATAAAATACATTCAATACTGCACTGACAGATGAACAGAGAAGAAAAAACAGGAGAGACAGATAAATGGAGAAGAAATTGCGAGAGAGAGATGTGAACTGAGTAAGTAGCGAGAGAAAGAGATGCGAACAGAGAGAAAGTAGCGAGACAGAGAGAGAGATGCCTGGATATCAGCGACAGAGAGAGGAACTGAGCTCCTTCGATGATGGGGTGAAGTGCAATTGCGAATGAATCAATGAACTAGGGTTGCTACTTGCTATTTCTGTGTGAATATGCAAAGGCCAAATTAGAGCTGGAAGACCAGATTTAGGGCAGGACTTTCAGTTAGTGAAGGTTAAGCCCAACAAAAAGCCAAGCCCAGACAAATCTGGTCTGATGAGCACGCCTGGGACGCTGCACTTCGCCTTGCGCTTCACCGGAAGCGCGCACTTCTCTGCCCCTGAAGAATTGGCGCGACGCGAGGAGGAGCAATGCGCGACCCCCTCACACCGCTGCGCCTCAGCGCTTAAGCGGGCACTTTCGACTACACTGGGTTGAGGGATATGGAGGAGAATCGAAAGGATGGGACTGGAGGTTAGAAGAGTTCCATTAAAAGCCTAGCACACCAGGAAGCATAATAGAAACATCTTGAAAAGTATAATAGAAAACTATACAAAGAAAAAGAGAGCGTAAAAGACATGCCACAAATCATAAATGTAAAAATATGCATTTTTCTTTTTCGAAAGAAAAAAAAAAGCACACATTAGAACTCTATCAAGTCTCGTGAAGCATGGCAAGAGGAAAGCAACAACAACCATAAAACCAAGAAACTCAAGATCTTCGATAAAATAATTCCACTCCAACCACAAATTCCACTTATACAAGGATAATTCCTCATGCTAATTCACCATGCCTCTTCCGTTATATCCCGCTGCAACTTCCCAACAACCACATACACTGTTCTGAGAATTTCCCACTGAACTTCCCCCATAGATTAAAAAAAAAAAACCCTACACCCAATCACTATTACAATAACAATACAAGAAAAGACAGTAAAACATTTCTCGACCTTATTTATGAGAAGTATAAAATCCTTTCACCTACAACAAATAGACCAAGACTACTCAGGTTATAAAATCAAACAAAAACAAGCAATTCAGTAAACCTAAACCCTAACTCCCCAAAATCTCCAAAAATCCAGGGATCCAGGGGTCCCATTCAAATTATGTAAGTCGCTAACATCGCAACTGGAATTACAGATAGATCAAAGAAGTTCCCTGTCAAAGCACTTTCTGCCCACCACAAATCATATTGACTATGCTCTACATTTTGTATTTCTCCTTTTGATCTTAATCTCACTCACAACTCTTCATGTCTTCTCTTTTATACTCCCCTTTCGACTCGTTTTATTGCAAAATTGTTGCAATTATAGGTTAAATTGATCCCAATAACATTGTCAAACATGGACATTATCTTCTTATATGCCAATAATATGTTTATATATATATATTTATTTATTTATTTATGTGTGTGTATATATATCTCTGTGTGTGTGTGAGTGTGTCTGTTAAAGCATGGATAAACCAATGCTAGTAAACATACAGGACATCAAAACATGGAAATTTGAAATAAGGTATAACTATCTTCCTTCTTTACTACAAGTATGTAACAAGGATGGACTGTGGAATGAGAGATGGAGCTTAACAATGAAATTTTAATTGAAAACCTTTATCAGGTGAAGGCATAGGAAAGTGAACACCCATGCGCCAAAAAGCATAGAGAAATGCCAGCAAAAATAAGATGGCACCAGTGGCAGCCCGCTCCTTCCGCACTCCTGATAAGAATACCAACTTGCATAAGATTGCACAAGTAAATGGAATATGGAATATGAAATATGATGGCCAACTTAACTTAGAGAAGAAGTCATACATCAAATATGTGATATTATTCTTAAATTCCGATCCCCGACGAATATCAATGGCAGCTGGCATCAGTCAACTGACTAAATACAAAAACTATTCCCCGGACCAAGATAATTTTTTATTCTTAAATTCCGATCCCCGACGAATATCAATGGCAGCTGGCATCAGTCAACTGACTAAATACAAAAACTATTCCCCGGACCAAGATAATTTTTTATATTAAACGTAGATTTAAAATAAATTAACCAGGGTTAATGGAAGAGAATAACTTTTTCCGCAAAATGTTTGCTTTTCCGATCACAGACAAGATTAAAAAATGTAAAGCAGACATTATCAGGAAATATGAAAAGAATAAAACGCCACTCAAATTCACAGTAGCATATAAGATATTTCTGGGCAATTTAACTTAAATTTGTGTCTTGGTACTACTGTTTCTGGTATACCACTTCTGTAGTTTGCGAGGTTGCACTTAAGTACCATGTTTGGTAGTGCCACCTAATTGGTGTTTCTGTTGTAAAATTACTATGCGGGGAAAAAAATCTGATAAATTATATCATAGGACTGAATGACATATTTTTGTATTCATTATCGTATCTTCAGATTTCTAAAATCATTTACATATGTTATGAGATAAATGTTCCAAATCGTCAAATTTGAGTGAATTGTACATGTGGTTCGCTCTCGTCTCTCTAATAGGTCCATTTCGAGAGAGCGTATGGGCCACAGGTCACACTATAAGCCAAATTTAACATGGTAAATTTACCCCAACCCATTTCGTGGGCCATGATTTACCCGTTTGTTGCACTTGTTGGGCCGTTGGATTGTCCATCGCACAAGTGGGGACTGTTATGTCCCACATCATCTAATTTAGGAGAATTGTATGTGTATATGTAATCCCTCCCCTCCCTCTAATAGGTCCTTTTAGGGAGAGTGCATGGGCTACTATGAGCCAAATTTAACAACATAATCCAGAATGCTACCATTTATCATTTCAATGAACTAGTCTTGCAACGTTCACTTCCAATATAATTGATCTATGTATCAGCTAGTAGTCAGCAAAGTAAAGTAAACACTATAGAGCTAAGTCAAATTAATTAATGTTGAGCCCAACAAAATGTAACCTCAATTCTAAAAAAAATATATAACTAAAACCTGCTGTAGTACGACTCGAAAGGCAAGCATGTTCAGCCACATTGAGCTCGACATCAATGAAGTATCCATCACTGACCTCTCTTATCAGTTCAAAAGAGCAAAGCACAAAAAGAAAAGCGAGGATAAAGAAAGGAATAGAGAGAGTACCGCTGTTGCAAAGCATCAAGTAACAATGATAATAAGGCAACATGAAGACAAGCAACAATATTAAGCAAAATAGATCCACCTTCCAGTTCATCCATCTTGTCCTGCAGGGATGAAAGAATTTTTATACGAAAATAAAGTTAAAATTCGTATATCCAACTAATGAACTAAACAAAAAAAAACATTCTACAGAAATTTAAATCCCAGTTTATGTAAACCGTGCAAAGACATAGGCACACTTGTAAATCATTCAAATCATTGGCTCTAACGTCAACAGATAAACAATAAGTATGCAAAGGAAATGTATGTAGAGGGTAGTCACTGGCACAAATAGCAGATCCAGAGCCTAATTTTACTAATTAACTGCATTTCCTCGACAATCACATCCACAGATACCAAATGAATGAACGTACTCTTTGGAAAGTAGAGGGATGATCTCGAAGAGGACGAGCTGGAGAAGATTGCAAGAGAAAGCGAAGACGACACTGAAGATGATCTGGACTAACACTCTCTTCTCTTCATACTCTTTGTAGAGCCTCCGGTTGAGGAACCAAAGACCAGCCCATCCAAGCAGACACAGCGAACCCACCGCCACTATCCCCTCATAGATCGCCCAAACCCACCCCATGACCTCTCTATCGGTTCACCGTTTCTAGATATATCTACTCCGGGCGTTTGATTGAAGTTCGGATCTTTTGTAAGGTCATACATGCAGTGTCGAGAAACACAGAGCTCTCGATCTACAACTTGTTGAAAATATTAATGGTGGTGATTGGATCATCATCAGGGGCCGGTTATTAGTTTACTACGCACTTCTGTGAAATCGTCGATCTATAGCTTTTCTTTTGCTTTCAGGTTTTTTTTTTTTCGAAAAATAGAGCTCTCAAGACATGATTTTATAACCTTAACCCCACTTTTTTAATAATTTTAAAAATAATCTTTTGAGGATTTGAAATGTCTTCCCTATCCTCCAGTCCCATTTCTCTTCAATTTCATTTAACAAATAAATAAAATCTTAAAAACTAATTAAATTAGGTTAAAAACTAAAACCACCCAATCCCCTCTCTCAACCCGCACGCCAGTCTTCAGTCTTCTTCCTCATGCGAATCTCTCTATAAATCTCTCGTATGAATTGCTATTCCATCCAAATATCTCATGCCGTTCACTTTTACTATTGCTCAACATTCTTCTTTATAATCCTCGTCTAGTCTCATCATCATTGTTGTGCGACCTGTATGGGCAAAAAACCGTACTCTTATGAATCATACTACGGAGGCTTGTGAGCCCACATGACGTAAAGGCCTGTTGGCCCACCCAGGCTTGGGAGCCCACATGACGGAAAGGCCTGTCGGCCCATTATAAGGCTTGTGAGCCCATGTCAGGCATACGTGTCGTACGACATCAAAGGCTTGTGTGCCCATATAAGGCTTGTGAGCCCATGTCAGGCATACGTGCCGTACGACATCAAAGGCTTGTATGCCCATATAAGGCTTGTGAGCCCATGTCAGGCATACGTGTCGTACGACATCATAAGGCTTGTGAGCCCATGTCAGGCTTGTGAGCCCATACGACATCAAAGGCTTGTGAGCCCATGTCGGGAGGCCCATTGACTTTTGTTATTAAAAGGTCCATTTGCTTGATAAACAGGTAAGCCCACCAAGGCTCATTAAGCTCACCAAGGCGCATGAAGCCCATATGTTAGACCATGAGTGTAATCTCATCCAATGCATACGGTAAAGGCCCAAAACGGCCCAATAATAACTAAGAGCTTGACAGCTCACATGAGTCACGTGCCACGCACGTGACCCGAAATCCTATAAATATGAGTAGTCCAAGCCTCATAAATCTCTCGATCATTTTCTCTCTTGCTCTCTTTCTCTCTCTAAAGACCTCCGCTTCTCTCACTATAAACTTTCTACCATACGACAGTGTGTAACTGATCGGATTGTCGAAGGCCTCAATCGACATTTCATTGATTGTAGATTTTTGGGTCCACAATTTGGCGCCCACCGTGGGGCCTCGACAATCATTCTGCGCTAAGTTCACGCTCGTACGAATGCAATGATCAGACGGTACAAACAACTTTGCAACTCAATTAGCTACTCTCAAGGAGTTGAGAGAGGGGCAAGTCGTTTGGTCGATAGTATTATTCAAAGAGAATGTTGCGGTGAGAAAGATATGTTGCCATGAGTGCTGGTACTAACCAACCATGTTCGTTCGACGCGAAGACCCAAATGCTCATTATTGGTGTTCAATTGACAAGAAGCCCTCCACGTGTTTTTAGCCAGGTTCGATCGACTTAATGACCCGAATACATCCTAATTGACGTTTGTTTGACATTGTGCGTCAAGTGGAGGAGAAATAGTGAGGAACACCTTGAATACAAGTAGTTGTTAGCACTCAGTAGCCTCAAGCACAAATATAACAAGAGACCAGTCGCAGTGTCGACCGACCAAGTTAAATCTCATGCAAGCAACTGATTCCCCTCCAAGCCAAGCAACTTGACTCCGACGGAGAAAGAACCAACAAATTTCAAGGATTTCCACCAGCACTCTGGTGCGATCGACCAAGCCCACACATTATGCCATTCGACTAGGATGGACCAGCAACGCGAGGAGAACACCTGCATTCTCGTGCGATTGACAAAGTTGCACAACCGGAATAAGCTCACTCGCTCAACAAGTAACTTTATATTTTGCTACATAACTTGTGGTATAGATTTGCAGGTTACCAAATATACGACTCTAGACAACAGTTGGAATGCTAGACATCTTAAGTGGAAAAACAAAATTTCAAATTTGATCTTACTACGCCGACCGAACGACATATGTCGAACGGATGTAAAATAGAAAATGTAGAGCCCTCTTCTAAGTAACGGGATAGTCATAGAAAATGGAAACAAAGCAACCTAAGGCTCTACAACATCCTGGAGGTTAGCAATAGACTCAGCTTCTTTCTCTGCTTCGTCTTCCTCTAACATCTTCAAGTACTCCTCCTATTCGGCAATCCGCTTATCAACCTCCCAACTGGTATGCTTTCCTTCTTTATATTCTTTCATTAACTTGCCTGATGTGCAAATAATTGCATCATCTGCAACCTCCTGCACTCGATCTTCCAGCATAGCACTCTTCTCATCCGCCTTGCTCTTCGCCGCACGAATATCCTTAAGCTCTCCCTCAAGTTTCTCTTTTTCTTTCTTCACCACTTCGTACTCAGCCTTTAAATTATCTGTAGTTTCTTTGGCCCGTCATTCGGTTTCTTTGCGAATATCCAATTCATCCTGAAGTTCCACATGATCATTATTCAACTTGCTGTGGTCTTCTTTAAGGCACCTATAAGAATCTTTGAACGACAACACTGCTTCAAATGCCTGAAAAAAAAAAAAAAAAAAACTCAGTCGAACGACAATTTGAATGATTGTCGCTCAATAAACAAATATATATATGCAATAAAAATAGATAAATATGTATTAATAGTGATTACCTGAAAGAGATTTTGCGCAGCAAAATTACCAACACTTTCAGGTGTGGCATCGGAGAAACGCTTCTTGTCCTTTGGAAAAATCATGTCGCTCGACAATGATGTAAATTCGTCCACATCACTAAATGCGGAGGTCCATTCAGGAAAAGAGAATTCGAAACCCTCCATTCTGGTACGACCCGACTTTTTGTTCTTCTTTCCCTCAGGTAATAGAGCTTGTTGTTCGACAATTTCCGTACCAACATCTTCAGTCTCTTCGGTCACATCTTGAGCAACTTGCACATCTGGCATTTTGACTCTCACAAGTCGATTCCTCCTCCTCCGTTCGATCGCTGCAGTTGGGTCATCTATGACTTTGAGGTTTGTCATTACGTCGTCAGCAAGTCCTCGTTCTTCAATGGACAAAGGATTTGTAAACAGTAGTCCAAACTTCAAAAGTTCGAACGACGTGATGGACATTAAAACAGTACGAAGATCCTGAAGTTACGGTATAGGAATACCTTGGTTTATACTTTTGACGTACGACCAAAGAGAGCTTCTAACAAGGTTGTTCTCTAACAAAAGAAACTCCCAGGACCTCTCCTTTGTTGGTCATTCAATAAAGGTAGCAATAGTTTTTCGCAAGTTGGCTACAATCGGAGCTTTCAATCCAACCCGCCCTGCAAAAACAAGATAAATGAGTCTCAGTAAAGTTGAAGTATGAAAAAGAAATATCAATACTCACTAGCCTTCCTCCATGACCATGGCACTCCCATCGGACCATCCGTACCGAATACCAATTCCCCCCGTACGAAAAAATAACGATTCTTCCAGTTTCTATCATTAGAAGTAAGGTTCAAGATCAGGTGCTCTTTCTCAGTCGAACGAAGGTAAAAGCTATATCGACCACTTTCAAAAGAATGCTCCCTAATGAAGTACGCATTTAGAAATTCTCTAAGGCCCAAAGGTCGTCCATATTTTTCTACTCGTACACAGATTGATAAAAGCAACCTCCATGTGTTAGGCATAAGCTGACTTGGAGCAATCCCAAAATATCCCAATACTTCTTTGACAAACCGTGGAATCGGGAAACGAAATCCATGCTTAAATGGTTGTTCATACATTCCAACCCAATTTGGGATATCCTTATCTATTTTCTCATTGACCTTGGCCGAGCGAATTTCAACGTTGTCCGGAATTTTGTAGAGATATCTCAAACCAATAATCTCGTTACCACGAATGATCGATTTGGGATTCTTGATGAGGAGCTTTGGAGAACCCCCTTCTACTTCGTGCGACACAAATATATCACCCCGCACTGGCAATGCTTCGCCTCTGCTTGGCCCACCTTGTTCAATCAGATGCGAATATGGTATACCTGCAGGGTTGCATGTTGGACTCTGTCGTGCAATAATTTTTATTGGAAGTTGTGCCATATTCTCCTCTTCCTCATCTGAGAAGGCATACTCTCCAACTGGAGTTACAGTATTAGACACCAACCCTGACTGTACGACACTTCTTGTCCGCCTCTCTCTTCTGACATCATCCAAATCAGATTCATGCAGCCTCTCTAAACCCTCCATAACAAGGAATCACCAACAAGAAAGTTCTTTGCAGAAAGTTATGGAAAGACTTCAAAACCTTTGTTAAAGAGATGAGAATTCGATCAATCTTCTGCAGAAAAATCTCGAGGGCTTCGACTTTCTAAGACATTGAGAGTAGGAGAAAAACATAGAAACAGCGGCAAGCTTCCAAGATCAAAGAGTTTCACCAAGGAAAATTGTCTCTCTTTTTTTCGAAAAAGCCAGAAAGAATAGAAAACAAAAGGATGTATGAACGAGAAACCAGAGAAGACGAAAATCACCTGATATTTTGAAGCATAGAGAAGGACGTGATAGATCACAAAAAACTCAAGAAAGCAAAAAATCGTAGCAGAAAGAATGTACGGGAAGGAGCGGTTTTATGTTTAGGCACGTTAACTACGGGTTTATCTCGAGGTTCACCTTGGTTAGCCTAGGATTTCTACAAAGAAATACCTCGGGTGAATTAAATTATAATGACTGACACAATCAAAGGTCAGTGGTTTTTTAAAAAACAAAAAGCAACCCTTTAGTTGCCGCCTAAGTTGCCTAAGTTGCAATAGACACGTGGCCACCTATTAAAATACTTTAAATAAAGGTTGGGAGGTATGGCTTTCACATGCTGCACATTATGTGCTTTGTTGTGCCATCTATTAAAATACTTTAAATAAATGTTGGGAGTATGGCTTTCACATGCTGCACGTTATGTGCTTTGTTGTGCCATCTATTAAAATACTTTAAACAAAGGTTGGGAAGTATGACTTTCGCATGCTGCACGTTATGTGCTTTGTCGTACGAAATCGTGGAGTCCTCAAAGATTCAAGCCAAGACCTCGGATGATCAATATGATACATGAACGAAAATAACTAGATTATGTCGCACGACTCGTGGTATAGATCTTCAAGCTACAAACATATGACTTCTACTCTCAAAGTCAAGAAACTTGGACTTTGAGAGTGGGGCTCAAACTGTATGGTTTGCCCAGAGTTTGCCCTTGGTTTGCCTAGGATTCTTATAAAAATGTCTTTGGGGTTTGCAGAATTTGCCCCAGTTTTTTGTCACATAATGCCCATTAAATATACATATCATGACACATGCCACTACGTGTGACATATCATGAAATAATGGTCACAACTTTCAAAGCAAATTGAAAGCTTACTATATTATATTACTATCTTTTGTCATAGTCTCCATATATCATTGTAGTTTTAATATTCTTCATATATAAATCATAGAATAGTTGTCGTACGACTTAAATTCACGAACAATTAGTCAATAGTTACTATATCAATTGCCATTCGACATATTATGGTAGAGAACCGACATCGATGTGTTAACCAATACTATCTTTGTTTGTCGTTCGACGCACTATAGTAGACAGCCCACTTTGTGAATCTGTATCATCCACCCTTTTGTCGTTCGACGTGTTGCGTTATAGAATTGCCATTATATTTTCAATTGATATTATTCATCACCCGTTGTTTGACGTTGAGCTGTCGCATGACACACCAATGGCTTAGCTGCACACTGTAGTTATTCAATGATGAGTAGTCGCACGACAGTTCTCTACGACATTGGGGTTTCGCATTGTTTAGCTTTACAAGTCGCACGACATGGCTTAGCTGCAATATAAGTAGCATTTGATGTTGACAAGTCGCACGACATATATTTTGCCCCGCATTAAAAGTTTTGATCGACTGCTTTGGTCTTGCTTCAGGTTTGATTTATAATGTTGTTCCGACATCCTCAAAGGACAAACACTTTTCTACTCTCCAAGTCAAGTCACTTGACTTCAAGAGTGAGGGACAAACTGTTTGGGCAAAAAACCGTACTCTTATGAATCATACTACGGAGGCTTGTGAGCCCACATGACGTAAAGGCCTGTTGGCCCACCAAGGCTTGTGAGCCCCTCGTCAGGCTTGTGAGCCCACATGACGTAAAGGCATGTTGGCCCACCAAGGCTTGTGAGCCCCTCGTCAGGCTTGTGAGCCCACATGACGGAAAGGCCTGTCGGCCCATCATAAGGCTTGTGAGCCCATGTCAGGCATACGTGCCGTACGACATCAAAGGCTTGTGTGCCCATATAAGGCTTGTGAGCCCATGTCAGGCATACGTGCCGTACGACATCAAAGGCTTGTATGCCCATATAAGGCTTGTGAGCCCATGTCAGGCATACGTGCCGTACGACATCATAAGGCTTGTGAGCCCATGTCAGGCTTGTGAGCCCATACGACATCAAAGGCTTGTGAGCCCATGTCGGGAGGCCCATTGACTTTTGTTATTAAAAGGTCCATTTGCTTGATAAACAGGTAAGCCCACCAAGGCTCATTAAGCTCACCAAGGCGCATGAAGCCCATATGTTAGACCATGAGTGTAATCTCATCCAATGCATACGGTAAAGGCCCAAAACGGCCCAATAATAACTAAGAGCTTGACAGCTCACATGAGTCACGTGCCACGCACGTGACCCGAAATCCTATAAATATGAGTAGTTCAAGCCTCATAAATCTCTCGATCATTTTCTCTCTTGCTCTCTTTCTCTCTCTAAAGACCTCCGCTTCTCTCACTATAAACTTTCTACCGTACGACAGTGTGTAACTGATCGGATTGTCGAAGGCCTCAATCGACATTTCATTGATTGTAGATTTTTGGGTCTACACGACCCATATTACATAACTAGCAAGATTCTCAAACATGGTTTCATTGTTAAGTTATTCAAGTTAACTGCTAATGGGTTATTGCTATAATTGTTTTCTAACAAAGTTGCATCACACTTTATGCCCGATTTTACCCTCGACACTTGCATCTTATGGTGGGTTTGATAGGTGTGTAATGATTACAAGGGTAATTAAAATTACTTGGATAAACAAATATTCATGTTTGGTATTCATGTATCTTAGTTACCCAGATAATTTTTTTAGGCAATTTTCTTCATATTTTGAATCTAATTATTACTCATGGGGAGAGGTGGGTAATGATTACCCTAGTAATATATTACACTCGTAATATATTACACTCATATTTATTACTCTCTTATTAAACATAACCTAATGTCAGAAACAATTTCATGCATTTTGGAAGTAAGTTGGGTTTGAGATTTTTCAATGCAAGTGTTTGTATGTAATAAACTCAAGCTAGTTGGGTTTTGCCATCTCCATCAACTTCTCATCATTCTTAACTCTCATACAAACATCTACGTTGATCAATCTCAAACCCAACTAGCTTCCAAAATGCATGGAAGTAGTCTGGCACTAAGATGCAAGCGTCAAGGGTAAAATCGGGCATAAAGTGTGTACAACTTGGTTGGAAAACAATTATAGGGTAACTCATTAATAATGAACCTGAATAATTCAGTAATGGAACTAGATTTGAGAATCTTGTTAGTTATGTAGTATGGGTAGCACAACAATGGGGATGAGACTAGAAGAGGATCATAAATGAAAATGTCAAGCAATGGTGAGAGAGAACCGAACGAGAGGCTTAGAGAGATTGTTGGAAATATATTTTTATATTTGGGGTGACATTGTTTACCTACTCCCCGCCTTTACCCAAGATCGAACCTGGGTGGTCACCTTCATAGGCGCCCCCAGTGTAAGTCCTAGTACCACTGAGCCAAGTACAGAGATTCACATGAGAGACTTGCATAGAGACATTAGCATGAGAGATAGAAGACTACGGCATAGGTGTTGAAAGAGGGGTGGATTTGGGTGTGTTTTTTTTAACTTAATTTTAATTAATTTTTCAATATTTTATTTATTTGGTAAATGAAATTGGAGGGAAATGGATTGGAGGATAGGGACGACATGTCACATGCCTAAAAGGCCATTTTAAAATTATTAAAAAGGTGGAGCTAAAGTTATATAAATCATGTTTTGAGAATGCTATTTCTCAGAAGGAAAAAAAAACTTTTTCCTTCCTTTTTATTTAGTTTTTTCTCTTTCATTTCAACAGAAACCGTTAATGAAAACTGATAATTATATTGTCGAGAGCCTGAGATGCAAGGCATTGCTTTTATGCAAAAATATTTGTTAGAGAGGATTTAAATACATCCACTTGTTCCACTCTCTACACCACCCTGCCAACCAAATTCTCTCCAAATTCTACATCACCAATCATATACTATATACACCATCCTCCCTTCATAACTCATCATCTCTGTAATTATTTTTACATTTTTTAAAATAAACTCTCTAATTTTCAAAATTTATAAATACACCTCCAATAATTATTATATTTATCTTTTATTTATAATAATTAAAACTTGTTGGATGTGTGTAAATAATTTTTTATTATTATTTTTTGTTTTTGAGTATTTTAGATATTTCTATTTTTTTACGAATTTTCTTCAATAATTTAAAACATTATGTTGTGATTTTTATCCTTTTTTACCTTCAATAATTAAAAAATTGAACGATATATATGGATTTTAGTTATGTTAAAGAACTAAACTACCCTCTTCAAGATCTATATAAACGCATGCCATTTTATTATATTACTACACATAATCATGGGTGTATTTAGAGGAAATTTGGTGGGTGGTGTAGAGTTTAGTGGGAATTTGGTGGGTCATGTGGTGTATAGAGTAAAATAAATAGGTGTATTTAGAGACTCTTTTCAATTATGTTTATCTTTTTATTTATTACCTAAAATACATCAAAAGAGTATCAATTTTTTATGTTTTTATATTTTAAATCATCATATATATTGCATCATATCATATCATTTATACATTAGGATCCGTTTGGAGGAGGATATAAGACTCTTAGTATAAAATTATCCTTTAATGATATTGTAGACCATTAAATCTACAATCAAAGTCGAAATAGTCCTTCTACAATCAAGACAAACGCTGTGATACCCCGACTCGAGAATAATATAAATAATGAATAAGATAGTGACACGCGTACAATGAGATGATAATGAAACTGATAGATTAAATTCGGGTTAAACTAAATCAATACAAACAAATATATATATAATATGACTACTAAAGATTGTAAGAATTATGGAAACCAAATTAAATGAGAATTGAATTAATAGAATGAAAAAAAATAAAGAAAATAAAAAGAAAATTTCAGAAGATTCCAGAGAGGGGGAGAAACAGAAATAAAAAAAACAGAAAAAAGTAAAGAATAAAAAAAACAGAAACAGAGAAGGAAAAAAAGAAGAGAAACGCGATTTCTGCATCCCAAACTTCGGTGGCGCCGATCTCCTTCATCCGGCCACCTCAGGCTACGAGACTGGTACCAATCTCTTCGTTTCTTCGAGACATATGAAATCGGTTCAAGAATCACCTTAATCGGAGCTGTATATCTCCGGAAAAATCTGTCGGAAGTTTCGGCCATTGCGAGCTTCAACAGTCGATTTCTCCCTCCTCCGACCTCCGATTGATGCAAGGCCACCACCGTTGAATTCGTCTCGATGAGTAGTACAAAGCCCAGTTGGTGATTTCCGGTGAAAGTCGCCGGATCTCCGGTGACTCGAATGTGGGCAACTCGGGTACCATTTGACCCTTTTGATCCGGGTTGACTTTTCCGGGTAAAGTTTACCCCTTCGATTAAACCATATATTTTACATATTTACGCGGTATTTGAACGTATTTGTGACCTTGTATGTGCATTTTGATGTAGAACTGGTATATGGGGTTTAGTGATGTACGTCGAGAAAATTATACAGGAAAGCATTGGTTTGAGTGAGATGTGAGGCACGCTCCACGAGGTAGGGAATACTTAATTCTATGTTATTGATGTGATATTTATGCTTTAATTAATTGAAGTTCTTGGGGTGTGGTAAAATGTGAAATGAATGCTCGGAGTAAGTGCCTACTGCTGAATGTGGATTGTGTGTGATGTTGCAGTGAATGATTCTGTTATGTGGTACCCTTGCATTTCATTGAGAAAAGTGATGTTTTATTATTGAATGCATGAGATTGAATATTTGCTTATATTGTGGTTTTAAATAAATTGTGGGAATTGTGATGTGGATATTGGAGTGATGTGGAAATGGCCCTGTACGTACAGTGGGTGATAATTCGAGTAAGGATTCGCTATGTGGCCACATAGCGAAGGGGTGGCAAGTCCCGGGTAGAAGAAAGTCCCTACCTTCCTTACTCGTAGATTGCTTCCGGCGAGGAGGTCGGAAAGCGGAGAAAATTGCTTTTGACGAGGAGGTCGGAAAACGGAGAAAATAGTTCTGACAATGAGGTCGGAAGGCGTTCGAGGTGGTGACGGATATTCGAGGCGGGTTAAGAAATTGAAGTGTTATTTAAATTGTCGTGCTTCTGTCAATAATCATTATGAATGTTTTGGGTGTGAGTACGATATTCCCTACTGAGCTTCGGCTCACCCCCTACTTCCTATTGTTTTATTTTCAGGTGAAACAACTGTGACCAATGGGACTGAGAGTGCAGACAGGACATGGCAGTCGGTGTACATACCAGAAATGCTGCGTAAGGGTTGGGTGGACCCAGTGGGTTGGGATGGCTGAGCTAGAGTCTCAGTCGGGTATATAAAGTTATGTATTTATATATATATATATATATATATATATCATCTATAATATAAGTATGTAGATAATTATATTATTATTAAATCATTGAGTTTTGAAAAAATTATAGTCGGGAGTATGTGTTAGTTACACGTCAAGTGCCTGGCGGATCAGGGCGTGACTAACGCAGTGCGTCGAACAGAAGAAGAATGCCATCGGAGTGAGCATAGAGCTTACAAGTCCGATGATGGGGAGAGGATCTGTAGTGAGAGAAGTGATGGGGGTTTTTAGAAAGAGAATTGAAGCAAGCTAATGACTGAGAGTTTTCAAGAGGCTTGGACTACTTATATTTATAACGTTCAACTCACGTACTTGGCACGTGAATTGTGAAGTGTTAAGCTCGTATTGGGTATTGGTTTAATATATATTTGAGTGTTGTTTTTATTGATGCCCAGCCTGTGGGCTTTACTGGGCTCGACAAGCACTTATTGACCATGTATGTCCTGCGGGCCTCAATGGGCTTCTATATCGCTAGGTCAAGCA
Organism: Euonymus europaeus; assembly: GCA_963580455.1. Classification (NCBI taxonomy): domain Eukaryota; kingdom Viridiplantae; phylum Streptophyta; class Magnoliopsida; order Celastrales; family Celastraceae; genus Euonymus; species Euonymus europaeus. The sequence goes on along the minus strand of OY756961.1, from coordinate 6,800,896 downwards.
GACCTTTAATAATGAAAGGGCAATGTGGGCCTCAATTCAAGGAGCTCAAAAGCCTTAATTGAAGAATGAGTTTGTGGGCCTTAGTAAGTTGGGCCTACAAACCTGATGAAAGGGATGTGTGGGCCTCAATCCAATGGGGGCACACAAGCCTTAGCGTCAAATGGGCTCACAAGCCTGAATAAGACTCACAAGCCGTAACGTCATATGAGCTCACAAGTCTAAAATGGGATCACAAGCCTTAATGTTTTATGGGCTCACAAGTCTCATATGGGTTCACAAGACTTAATGTCATACAGAGCCATAGGTCTCCATATATTGGGCTCACTAGCCTTGATGTCGAATTGAACATATAAACGTAAGAACCTCGTACTCATAAGAATGGTTTTTCCCCATATAGATGCTATCAGGTGTTTGGAATTTTTTTTTAAAACTCAGTTTACTATAACTTTATATAAAATGTGACTCTTATACGCCCGACCATAGAATATTAAAACACCTCCAACTCGTTTTAATTTTATACAAAGCATTCAGGATAAGAGTTAAAATGTCAAATGACAAAAAAATATAAATCTTATACTAAAATCTTGTCTAACAATAAATCAAACACTATATTATATAAAAAATATACAAGTCTAATATCAAAAAAATTTCAAACAATGGATAGAATTAAGTATTACATCAAGTTATGCAATGATTAGCTTATACATTGAATAACAATATTATACTATCCTATACTCGGGATGGCAACGGGTCGGGTATCCTTCCATTTAAGAAATACCAAAATCATTACCGTTTAATGTACTCTATACCAAAACCGTTTAAAAAATCATTTAGATTTCCAAAACCGGAACCTTTCCATAATTGTTTATCGCCGGGTACCCATTTACCGTTTAACTTTTTCAATTTATTTCATAATTGATTGGATAATGTTTCCAAACACTCAATATATATTTTTAAACTATGAAAGTCTATAACAAAAAATCAAACAATTGAATTAGTGGTTAAGTGATTTAGTTTTGTATACATGTGTAAGGTTCGAATCCCTTCTCTAGCATATATACTATATTTTTAAGAATTTACTTGAAATTAAGGGTTGGGTCGGGCCGGGTTGGTTATGGTTATGGGTAAGGTTTCGGTTCGGGTACCCTAACCATTTATTAATCGGTTCGGGTATCCTAAACCCGACATCAAATACCAAAACAACCCAAAACCGTGACGAATTTGAAAATAAAAAGCAAAACCGTTTTCAAACCCTATAGGATCTGTTTTCAGATTTTAAACGGATCGGATACCCTGCAGATAGTGCATGGATCGAGTTTTTTTTACCATCCCTATCATATACGGACTCCCAAACGAAACCTGAAACAAGATTCACGTTTTAACTTCTTTAGGTGATGTCGTGTCATTTTTGTAGGTCTTAAAAATAATGTCACGTGGATGTGTGAAGTGTTGGTATAAGTGTAAGTATAGGTGTTTATTTAAATAAATATACGATTTTCTACGTTTAATTTATTGCTCAATTAATTGTATATTGATATGGATAATTGGAGTTTTTTCTTTTTTGGTTCTCTCCCGATATTATAACCTCATTCAGTGATCAAGTTCTTTCTCTGTTTCCTATTTAATTGAGGTTTTCCTTTCTGATTCAACATTACCTCCCTATATGATTTCTTATTTTATTAAAATTTTATTTTCCTCACATTTACAATGACTACTATCAACCCCCTTAACCGAGGTGGTTAAGACATATACTCAAATTGGGCGGTACCTAAATTCGAGTTCCCACCCTCACACAAAAGAAATACCATATTCTCCCCTCGATAAAGAGAGGTTCAGACATTTGAACTAAGTTGGAATGAACCTTACTGACAAAATTCAGACAATTTATCAAAGTAATCACGAATCATAAAAACAAATATTTGATCATCATGAACCTTAATCAAATACACACACGAGTTTAAAAGGTCTACACAGCAGTTCATTCTGCGCCAAGTATGTTGCTCAAGTAGAGCTACCTTATTCAACAAGCAATTCATTAAGAACCAAACAAAACTAAGAAGAAAAGGGCTTGCCCTATTCCAACCAACCCACAAACACAATTTTATGAATCTCTAAACCACCTGGTAGAGTTCGTTTTATTCGAAATCCAAATCCTGAGCTCGATAATCTATAGTATAATGTATTACACAACCAACGACAAGATAACCTGAGATTCGGAATAAAACAGAAACATGTTTTAAGGGATCGGTTTTTGGGGACGCAACTGATAATGTCACGACATGGTACAGCTTTCTGCAATGTAGCTGTTGAAATTCCTAACGCACATTATCCCTTTATCTGCAGCAAAATATCAAACAGACAGTATTCAACTAGTGATCGGGACTTCCAAAATGGATAAACATAATATCAAACTTACCATGTAGAGGATCGAGAACTTGTAGCAGAGAAGTCTGATGACGACATTGGAATGGATATCGAGAGCTGGGTTGTGGAGAATGAGGCGTGGTTGGATCTCTCCCCATCAAGACTCTTGGGCCACTCATCAAAAAAAGGTCGAAGAGAATACGCCTCTGGTTGTTTCAGTGTCTCTCCCGAGGCAAATTCACCGCCAAAAAACGAGTGCTGTGGATAATCATGCTGCATCATCGGGTTGGCACTTGATTTTGAAGAAGGAAGTGAAGAGACTGTTGATGGCATCACTGGCCATGAATTGTCTAGTGTTGTGTCTATCTGGAGACCCCTATTGCTTCCTGAATTTTGGGTGAAGAAGCTACGCTCACCAACCTCGGGTTTAAGCTCTTGAAGATACCTGTATATTCCACCAGTAAATAACAGAGATTCAGAGAACAATCTCCACGTACTCGATACTTGGAAAGAAAAGGTTCCGGGACAATATCTACGAAGTGGTCCCCGGAATTCTACCAGAAAAGAAAAGAATAAAAAAAGATAAAAGGAGACATTTGAAAGCAATAAATTCTTAAGGGATCAGATAGTAGCAGGTATTGGAGTACGCTACGTGCCAGTAAGGATTCTGTCATTCATGATAGCCATAATGGTACCATAAAATAACAGACAATTTGACATTAGCATTAACTTTAAAGAAAACAGCGTGTTTATTTCATATACCATTTGAATAATATGCCCCAAAACAACACCGAACAAACGAAAGTTCCACGTAGAAACAACAACTATCATGTCATGATATAATAAGTTATTAATCAACAGAGGGAGCATTGACCAGAGAGCAAGGACTAGAAAGCATAAAATCACAGTCGTCAAGCTCAACATCAAGATGGAAACAAGAATGGGATGTTCTAGACGCCTCCCTTTAAGACCGTATATGCAGGATGACAACCTTTTTTCCATTGTTTTCCTTCCCACAATGAGACCAAACACATTTTAAACAGAATTTTTGTAACACCAGTAAGCCAACTCTTCTCATATTTCTGTTTTTGACTTAGAAGTGTCAACTGAATTGACACTGACTGGCATGCCTAGAAAATGCTCGTCAGACAGATTTGCACCCAGGAAAAAACGTAAATAAGCAAAGCGAAAAGAGGAAAGTGAAACATACTCTACAAAGACAAGGATTTAAACAACATTTATCAGACATCAGGGCCCAGAAGCCTGAGGGTGCGCTTGGATTAGGGTATTGGAGAGTTAAGTAAGGCGGATTAAATGACGTAGTCATTGTTTACCTTGCTTGGTGTTAAGTGAGGAGGTGTTAGGAGGATATCCCCTACACTACTCTCATTTGGGTGTGCTTGGATTAGAGTATTGGAGAGTTAAGTAGGGAGGATTAAGTGAAATAGTTATTGTATGCCTTACTTCGTTTTAAGAAAGAAGGGGTTAGGAGGATAGTGTAGGGAATAATTTATCTCCTACACTACTCTCATTAGTGATAATTGTAACCCTTGATTTGAGGGGTTAGAAGGGTAGATAAGTCATTTTAAATGTTTAAATTCTATAATTTACCTTACTCTGCATTCTATCCGAACAAAGTTAATAATTTATACTTTAATTAACTCTTACTCTATCCAATCAAGGTAGAGTTTCATTTAATTACTCTACTCTATTCTATTTAATTATCTCTTACACTACTTCACTTAACCCCACTTTCTTTTATCCAAGCAAGCCCTGAGACTTGACAAAAATGAAGAAGTTCATGCGACACATTCATCGCCCAGATGGCAGGAGTTCTTCCATATCCAATCAGATAATCTTAATTTTTATCAATGGGCCCAGGCCAGTATCAAAACATTAGATTGAACAGTTAAAGCTATTGACAAGTCAAATTACACTGCAGAATACTTAACACGCCAAGAGAAGAAAAGACATCTATGGACAATGATTAAAAGTTCAAACATACAATACTAAAAAAATGGTAAAAGTGCCAAATTTTCCACCTGCAATTAAACGTTCTTCCTAGACTGACTTCACAGAAGGAAGAAAAAAAAACACAATGCAAAGTACCACATAAATAAAGAAAGAAAAGACTCTCAAACAAATGCTCTACAACAAGTACAACTTCTCCAAATCTGCAGAACCCTGATCTGAACAGAAACTGAAAAAGTTTATGCAACTGCAGGATTTCCACTACTTACATGCCTTTGTTCCCCTCACAAATCCCGTCGATATGAGCCACCCAAATTAAACAAAAAAATCCAAGACGCATACAGATAAAGAATTCATAATCAAATTTCTTCAAATGAAAAAACAATTTACTGAAGCAGCAAGGAGGTGCAAAAAAATTGCATAAAAGGTAGATTTATGGTATCCAAGAGATTATTACAAAAGAAAGAACACCAATGTTTCAGAATAGTGTAACAGTTGTCAATGAAAACACCAAATTCACAATTTTATAAATCAACAAGAGGAACTTTCTCGTTAACACCAAAGCCTTCCAGCTTAGTAACTTCCCCCCAACTATAAGAAACCGTAAGAAGGAATCAACCTTTCAAACTGCAGATATATCTCCCAAGCATGAGGAACTAACACAAATAGGTATTTAAATCTTTTAGCCCTACATTCTCAGAATTTCAAAGAGGAAACCAGCAATTGCAAAAACAGCATACCTGTAATCTTTGCTTGGGATTCCAAAGGGAATGGAATCCACATTGGATAGGCAGGTTCCAGAGCCAGATCCTTGTAGATTACCAAATGAATGTAGTGGAAGGTTCTGGAAGCTTCCAGCCCCCACAGTTGATCCAGTAACATTCAGTGATGTCACAGTAGGGGATGACTGTGTCATGGATTGTGATTCCACAGGCTTTCTTGAACGGTTGCGGCCACGGTGCATGTGGCGCTCACAGTACTTAGAGTCCGGGTACGCGTCTTTCGAGCACCTCCATTTCTTTCCATCAGTCCTCCTGCATCGTCCGGGCTCAGGGTCCACCTTCTTCCCATAGTAAGCACAATAACCCACTGCATAATCACAGTTCATGTGATATCCAATAATTCACCTCTAAAAGTCACAATAATAATATAACTTCAATAGATTACTATTTACATGTATGATAATATACAATGATAAGTTCACTACTAGTCTATTATAAGAACAGAATGACACTTCATGATAAAAATGTTATGAATACATAACCTTTGCTGAAAATGACAAGCCTTCATCAAGAGACCTAAGTAATATCACATGGATGACTAAAGAACAACTTAAGAAAATAATGGCTATGAATACATAACCTTTGCTGAAAATGACAAGTCTTCATCAAGAGACCTAAGTAATATCAAATAATGGCATCAGACAAAAACAGCCTTGATACAACACAAATAAACCAAAAAGAGCATGAAGACATAAGATACTTTCAATAAAGAATAAAAACCATGAAATCAATGATTGCCTCAGCAAGAAAAGCCTTTTAATAACAAATTTTTTAGTACCAACAGAGATTCCCACAGTTGGCTGGGTCGGGATATTCAGAAGGTAAGCAGACATTACCCACATAATATGTGGAGAGGCATCTCACCCCCAATAACTCTACCATTGGACTACATGTTCACTTGTATGTCTTCTAAATATCACTACTTGAAAATTTCCAGATGTTCCAAAAACATGGCAAATCTTTGCTTATCATTAACTCAAAATCTAGAAGTCCATCTGATTTTTAATTCCCCAAGTAATATAACATCGGCAAATCCTAACTAACTATTATTCAAAGCTTGTTGAAAGATGTTTCTCTGTTGGTGTTAAAGACCAATAGAAGATCCCAAATCTCTATCAATCAAAAGGTAAAGTCTTGTCATTTCCCCCCCAAAAACAACATCAATGTAAAAGGTACCAATAATAAGGATACACAAGGAAACATTGAAAATACTTCTATGTGGACAGAAATGAAAAGAATAAATTCCCTTTTTTAATGAAGAAATAAAAAAGAAAATCAAATAAATAAGATTCCTCCAAATCAAAGCAAACCCAGAAAGGAAAAGAAAAAATAAAAATATAAAACCAAACCTAAGTCGGCAGATAAAGAAAAAGAGGAGAGAAATAAGAGCAGACTGGGTAAACCGACAAACAATAGACAGAGATAGAGGGATTTAAGATAAAGTCAGGCTTACTGGTGGGATGGTGAAAGAACCTATGAGAAATGGACTCAAAGCTCTTCTGAATGGGAAGCACAAGATCAGGTGGCACAGGCAAACCTGCCATCATGTACTTAAAGATCAAAGCTTGGTGTTCCAGTTCCTGCCACTGAGACACTGTAAAAGGAGACCTCATTGCCATCACCCCGGTCGACATTCCTGTCCCACCACCCCCACCTCCACCACTACTATTCATCTCCCCCGACCCAACCCACAACAACAATCAATCCTTATCTAAATAATCACTCTCTCTGAAGCTAGACCCAGAAGCCTAAACATGGCCAAGGATATGGAAAAGGAACATGGGACACAGATCAGCCCCTGTCTGAACCATATTAGTCGTGTCTATATCTATTACACCGACTGTGTTCTTTGTTTGTGTTGGGATGGGAGGCAGTGTCTGAGAGGAGTAAACCTTTAGGCCAAGTTTGGTCTGATTTTATTGGGGGAAGCATTTTACATTAATTCGTTAATAATAATAAAGTGGACTTGTTAACTATGTTTTTCTGGGTACTTTTGTATTTATTTGCTAACTAGAGCTTTCACTAAGCTGTTGTGATGCTGTCTTGAGTGAGATGTGTGATGGGTCGTTTGTAAAGTGTCAAAGGGTTTTTGTTACTGCCAAAACCTTTTTTCTTTTTGGGTTGGTTTTTCTTGTTCAAGACCTTCTGACTAGTAACAGAGGTAAAGAATAAGTTCAAATGAAAGTGTATATATTTTGTTTTTACTTGGCAGAATGTGGTGTTATTACAGGGGTGTTAATTATTGACGGTCGATTTTGATCATTTTTTAACATATTTTGTTGATTTTTTTTATAATATTAAAAATATCGTTCAATTAAATATCGATACATGTCACAAAAAACTCGAAAATTATCTTGATTGGTGCTTATAGCTCGATTAAGGTTGCTCAGTTATTCTAATTAACCCTGACTGAGCAACTAAATTGCTATGCTCGGCACTCATCTCCCTTTACAGTGGCAAATCCTTAGGAGAGACGAATTCTTTTACTAACAAGGACTATACCTTAAACTAAAGCAATTTCTTATTCTAAGAAGAACCCCTCTCAAGCAAAAACCTAACTCATAATATGAAAAGGAGAGGCTCCACCACTATAAAAAGTCATCTACACCAGGAAAAACAAAACACACAATCTATTACCTAACACGTAACTTCTAGAGCCTCGAACTACACACTCTAGAAGACTTACACTTTCACACATGACTTGAGAGTTGGAGTGTCAACGTCGAAAAACAATATCTGGTGGGAAGAGTCGACGTCAAAAAACAACATTTAACAGGCATTCACGTTTGTTCATCTAAGCAGGCGTTGGAAGAGCAATATCATCCGAGAATATCTAGCTTGATCATATTCCGGTGCATCATCCAAACTAACCAGTTTTGGACCTCATCAAGTTTAATCAATTTTTGGTCTTTTTAGTATAAAATATGTAAAAATAAAAAATCGACCAAACAATTCGATTTTTGATCGGTTTCGATTTTATCGATTTTTTTGATAATTCTAGGTGTTAATGCGTCTGGACCCACATCAAGTGGTTGGCAGGTCATATATTTATTCAATCTTGCATCTATATATCCCCTGTCCTTCTTGCAAAAGCAGCAAAGTATTCCAAATTCAATAGATATTTTGAATTGTCACAACCTCCTAATCCAAGTTTTTTTTGTTGATTTTAGCAAATAATCCTAGTTTATGATGAAAAAGAAAAATGATTCTTCTAGGTTCCTACGTGTGAGTTAACACGTGATTAGAAAATCATATGGGTAATGTGGTTTACTTCCATTTAATAGTGGTTCTATTGTAATATTGGAAAACTCATGGCACCATTTACCAAAAGTTTTTAAATTCAGGGGTATATGTCTCAAAAAAATTTAGACGCGCTTCTTTTTACTCCACTCTTAATTTAGTATCTCTCACTATTTCTTTTCCCAAATAGGGTGTTAAATACTTAAATCTCTCAATTATTTTGTAAACATAACGCACATGTTTGGTAGAGAGTATGTGTGATAGAGTATAAGCTATCGTAAAACGTAAAAGCTGAGAGTGTCTGAGAGTATGTCTGACAGAGTATAAGCTAGCTTATACGCTGTACCAAACATGTGCGTTTGTAAAACTGTGAGAAAGGAAATAAAATATAAGCCGAAATTTCAAATTTTACTATCCGATGGTAAAAAAATGTTACCTAAATTTCAAGTATTTAGGTTGATGTCTTATCTAGGCACACCTTCAACCATTTTGATGTCTAAAACGACACGATAAAGACATGTTCTCTTATATAAATTTTTTTCATGTTCTCTTATATAAAAATAAAAGAAACTAAATCGATTTTGAACTACTTTATAAAGAAGTTAAATAATGGCCGATTTTGTGTCCAAAACCTCAACTTAACTACTTAGGCAGGATGTGAGAAGCTGTAATGATTTTACCATGAAATTGTTTCCATTTTGAATTTCAACCGTCAAAGTGAATTACAATAAATATACAAAATAAATTATGACGCTCTACTTGGATAGTTGAGATTTAAAATAAGAACAATTGTATAGTAAAATTATTTCAACCTCTCCCATACCACTTTAGGCACCGGCCGACCTCGACCTTATCCCATACATTAATTAGGGAAATTCTGGAGTGTTAACGCGTCAAGTTGAATTCATTTCTTCCGACTCCAATGAAAAATGTATAGCCAATGTTGCATAATCATGTTAGATCTAGACTTTGTGTTTTTGTCCTCGCAACAACAGATTTTTGGTATCTTCGTTACCTTATCACCGACCACTACTAGTGATGGGCTGGGACTAATGTTTGGGCCCCAATAGACAGACTCAAGAATCGGCTACCGGCAACCTACTATAACCGGTAAACCACGAAAGAAGTTACCCGGTTGCCTTGCCGGAATGCAGGTAACATTTAGTGGATTTTGCTTGCATTGAGGGTATTGTTTGTATGATTGTAATGTGGGACAAGTAGGGTTTATGGTCTCATATGCTGCATAGAGTATGTTGGACCACTATTCTTGAATCTAGCACCACATACATCTTTTGTTTCTGGAAGAGAGAGAGAGAGAGGCTTTTGGAACCTTGTAACAATGGAATATAATACAACTTTTTTTTTTTTTTGCTTCTTATCAACAATAATGCATCCTACATTATAATCTATCCTTCGTTGTCTAAACATTCATTTTGTTTAACTATATACTCAATCAATACATTGGAGCTATAATATTGTGGTGAATAGATTACCTTGCTAAGCCAACGCGTAAATGGGCATGAATAGATTTTGTTGATATTGATCAATAATAAGTTGAGTGGTGGCAACCCCTCACGTGAAGACAACTGCAATAAATTGTAAGATAATTGCAATTTAATTTTTCTTGCAACTGTAATAAATTATAAAAGAATTGCAATTTGATTTCTCTTGCAAAAAATAAGTCAAATTGACTCTTTTTTTGTGTGTGTGGCTAAATGTGTAAATGTTTTGCATTCTCCTATTTAATAGGAGTGAGATTTCAATGTAAAGGATACACAAACACAGAAGTGCAAAGTTTGTAACACCGAGTGAGTGAGTCAAGAGATACTAGGCACATGGTGGTGCGCCGATGTTTTGTTGTATCGAGAAAGTGTGTCAGACTGTTGGGTGTAGGTATGCCGCAAGGGTAGGGCTCATGCATATTTGGTGTGAGATTATAAGAGATTCCAAGATGTAGAGTCTTAAAGAGTTTGAGCCGAGTGGGGGGCTTATGATAATCTATTGGGTTCTTGGGGTTTCTGTTAGGTAAGAGATGTTTCTAAGAGTATGGTTGTAACAATTTATCATATAGTGAATTTTCTCTAGTTGTCTCTGACAACAACCGTGTTTTTTCTCCATTTTGGAGTTTTTCACGTTAATTCTTGTATTATGATTGTCAGTGTTATTCTCAATTGATATTTCTCATTTGTGTTTCGATATTTCTATAAAGAAAAATCCTGATATTTTTCCCAACAAGTTTCACTTTCATGCCCAAGCACATGAAAATAAGAATCGGTCAGTTTGTTAATAGTGTTTGGGACATATTTAATGGCAACGATACTTACCATTTTATTTCATATGAGAATCTACAACCACTATTCTTTTGAGTGTGCATTGAATTAACTCATGTGACTAGCACAAAAGTCACGCGTGCCAAGATAATATATGAAAAATTTGTACGAGTTCAGTATGAAATAAACCCAGTCTTCAAAAGGGGAAATGTTTCGAAGCTCACATTTTGCAAAAGAAAGTTCCAAAATTTAGGGGTTGACTACCTAAAAAATAAAAACTGATCGAGTTACTAGTATGATACAAATCAAAATTTTAGATAGCTGATCTAAAAAAATTTGAACATTCAATGATCAGAATGAAAAATGATAAATCTTTCTGGATATTGAGTGGACTACAATTGCATGTGATTTCATGAAAAAATGAGCTTCTTCTAAATCACAATCAGTCCATGTAGGGTCGGTCAATCAAATTGTATATACTTGTTATATCTCACTTGAATGGTTGTAATTTTTTTTTAAAAAAATTTACGCTTCATGAAAAGGGATTGCTACCCCCTACCAACAATTTCGGTGTCTAAAAATTGACCAAAACCTAAATTTTACTACATTATATTTGTAAAATGTGTTAAAAAATATTTATTTAAAATGCCCTAACTTTGATGTGGATGTGACAAATTAAAGACTACTACATGCATTATCACTGCACTAATTGATTGCTTACATGAAAATGAGAGGGAAGTGGTTTTGAAAGGATCATAATGGAAGTCACCAAAGAAGAAGATGATGATGACCAAAAATTACAATAAATGAATAAACACTAGCTTGGAGAGTACAATAATTGCGGCAATGTGCAAATTAAGATGAGACAAGTTCTGATGTAGTTGGGTGCATTTCATTCATATGTAACCACCGTTAGATATTTCAATATGGTGATCAACTTAATCAATCAAGTTGAGGATTTATCGTCTGGTTAAGTGGCAGTGTACTCTTCAGGACTTGAACCAGAACAAAATTTGAGCCTTATTCCCATGATTATTATAAAAATAAAAAATGACCTTTTAAAAATCTGAATATATTGGATTTTTTTTATTCTATTATTAAAGTTGGAGGAAAAATTTATGATCAAGTCTAAATATTATGTTCCGTTTGTTTTAAGAAAAATTCGTAATTTTTTTGGTGTTTGTTTCCAAGAATTCTTGAAACATATTTTCATAAAACATACATACGTTGGAAAGAATTTTGCTCCAAAAAGTTACAGAATTTCTAAGAACTTAGGCTGAAAATTATAGAAGAAAACTCAAAACGGACTTTTCATTGTCCCTTGTTGTTGGCTTTTTTCTCCTATATAAGTGAACCGAGTCATAAATGGGAGGGCATAGAGGTAAGACCAACGAACCAATGCAATGGTCTAATGAGAATGAGGTTGCATTTATTGAGATTTTATCTGAACATGTAAAAGCATGGCACTTGCAATGTTCTACATTTACAAAAGAGATGTGGAACAAGATCAATGAAACAAGCAGTGTTGATCCTTATTCTAATATGGTGTCCTTGAACATCTTGAATGCTATGGAAGGGGTCTCCAATGAGGTTTACTTGAAAGCAAAAAAAGCCTTCAAGGATCCTCTTTTTAGGCAGACGTTTGTGATGATGCCTGAAGCTCGTAGACTACTTATCTTGGAATTTCTTGGAGATTTTTGATGCTTTTTCTATTTCATGCATGAGTTTAGACTTTTTATCAGTTTGAGTTGTAATAATGAACCTCTTTGCTTGGTTGTTTTGAGAACTTTTGTTTGTGTTGCACTACTGAATGTGTGCTCTTTTCGAGATTTTATATGTAATAAATGACTTTGTTTCTACAATTATTTGTGCAAAGATGTTAGGACATGGTTCTCCATCGTATGTGACTGAATCTAAATCGAGTGATGATGATATGATATTCACAGATGATCTCGATGTGGAGTTCGGGGATATGCTAAGGCTAAATTATTTTGTGGCCAATGAAAGGAGCTTGATGGATAGAGTACCATGCATAACATCACTACTTTCTGGAAAGATGTTCGTTCTTAAAGATGCTATGAAGTCAAATCAAGCTGATGAAGTCATATAATTTGATACCAGTCAAACTGCTCATATTGGGTAACTCAGAGATCAAATATCTACGCAAATGTAGAATGACTACTCAGTGACTCATTAGTAATTTTAATTGAAAGTATTTTAATGCATATTGTAAAATGTATGCACTTATTTTGGAGCTTCTGATAATTTTGAAAGTACTCATTAAATTATTTTAATTTAGAAAGTATTTTAATGCATATTAAAACATGTATGTAATTATTTAGAGTATGTAACTTCAAATATTATGTTGCATTTATATGATTAATATGTTAATCATAAAGCAATTGATCAAAAATTGTAAACCAAACGCATTTTTCAATTTTCATTTTCAAAAACAATTTTTCAGAATAACAAAACCAAACATATTTTCAATTTTCTGAGAACATACTCTCAAAATAGAAAACTAAAAATAACTCTAAAAATTGAAAATTGAAACACAAACCAAACGCCCTCTTAATTTTTCTTAAGACAAACGGAGCTTAAATTAAAGAGTGTACATTTTTATTTTTTTTGGCCCAGTTTGGATTAGCATTTTGGCTACCCAAAATGGTACATGTTACTGAAAATTGTTTGCAAAATCAAACATCCACTTCGGGTAGCATTTTGTGTAGCATTTTACAAGCATTTTTCATACATTTTTAGGATTCTAGTTTTTGTATCATTTTGACTAAAAAAGACACATATATCTAGTACTTTTTTTTTGAAAATTACAACTTTACCCAAAGCCATAAGCTTTGTTTTTATTTCACTATTTATTATTTTCGACCAATACCCTTGTATGTAATTTGCCACAGTATATATGCTTTCAGCAAAAATTTAAACCAAACACTCATAGCATTTCAAACAACATATATGCTACAATATTTTAAACAACATATATGCTAATTTTCAAATACTAATCCCAAACACACCCAAATTATTTTTAGTGGCTAGACTTAGTTTTCCCTATTGAAAACTTACGGGCCTGAACCTCTTTTTCATTCCAGGTCCAATTCAAAGAGTCGACAGTAGCAAAGGAGTTGTTGACGGTCCGGTTAACCGAACCATAGGGTGAAACAGTTAATTTTGGTTAGGTTAAGTTTTTTTTACAAATTGAAACCAATCCAAAACCACTAAAATCAAAAAATGCGTTTAACCGATTTTAATGGGTTGGTTTCGATTTTAGTTTAAATTTACAAAATACACAAATAATAAATCAAAAACAGAACAATTGGTAGCAAACAAAAACAAAAACAATGAATTTTGGAGAAAATAAAGAAAATCAAGAAAGAATTTGAATCGCTTGAAAAGACATATCTCGAATTGTAGGTTTGAAACAGTAGAGAAAGGGATCCATCATTGTCATGAAATTCTCATGCACGAATCTGTTCCTCCTTTTTCGTTTTTATCCTCCCCTCTTGTGTAAAGTTTGCAAGCTTGAGAAATTGTAGAGGGAGGGAGGGAGAGGGAAGGGACTCTACTATATATAGCCATCTACATATAGTAGTAATATGACTATTTTATCTCCTGTTCTATAATAAAACAAGGAGTAATGAACTTTGCATTGTATGAATCCAAATCTCATCAAACCTTCTTTATATTTAGTGCTCCACTGCTTAAAGGCTTGCTTTAAGCCGTATAGAGATTTATTTAATTTGCAAACTAGGCCTCTAGAATCCTTGTCATACCCTGGGAGAGTCTCACATACACTTCCTCATTGAAATCCCCATTGAGGAAGGCATTGTGTACATCAAGATGACACACATGCCATTCTTTAATACTTGCCAAAGCTGAGAAAATTCTAATTGTAGTAATTTTGATTACTGGGGAAAATATTTGAGTATAATCATATCCTTCAATCTGACTATATGCAAAATTTACTAATCTAGCCTTGTACCTTTCAATTGTGCCATTAGGATTATATTTGATTTTATATACTCACTTAGATCTTATAGCTTTCCTTCCTAGTGGCAGTTTCACTAGATCCCATGTATTGTTTGCTCTAAGAGCATTCATTTCATTTTTCATTGTCTGTATCCAGTTGTTGCTCTTTACTACTTCACTATACCTAGTAGGTTCTATATGAGTATCAATGGCAGCAAGAAAAGCTCTATGTGATGCATAAAAATCAATTATGTCCACACTTTTACAATAGTTAGTATAAAGTAGATCAGTACAGGTAAGGACACAACATTGCATTCATATTCTTGCAAATACTTTGGTGATTTACTAATTTTTTTGTTCTGTGATTGTCTGATCTGATCATATGATGTAATACTCTCTAGTGATGATTCTTTTTCTATCAGATGATCCTTTTTTAGTTCACTATTTGTAATCTTTAATTGACTATTGTCTAAATTTGATTGTTTAAGGAATGAAAATATTTCTTCTCTAAACACCACATCTCTACTAACAAAAATATCTTTGGTCTCTAGATCCATAATTTTATAATCCCTACTAACAAAAATATCTTTGGTCTCTAGATCCATAATTTTATAATCCTTGACTACAATTTGTTATCCCAAAAACACACAGGCCTTAGATTTGGGTATAAGCTTTCATGGCATAGGCCTATTTATCCTAGGTATATAGAAACACCCAAAGGTTCTAAGTTCTTCATAACTATACTCCTTCCTAGAATACAATTACATAACATATATATTAATTACTTTTTAAAAAAAAATAATGTAATTAAAAAAGTACATTAAAAACTATTGATGATTTCTTGTCTTATATGTTCATGTACTTTTAAGCTAGTCTTCTTTTCCTAAATTACCACGGTATTTCTCCCCTATAAACGAGACTATTAATAAACTGTTGAGGTACTATCCTCTTTTATTAAAAAAAAAATAAACTATTGATGACGGGTCTTGTAAAAAAACTATCGATGACGGGTCTTGTTAAAGAGGGTTTTACGAGCTGAGTTCGAACATGCATTTTTTAAAAAAAATTTACTATGTATTTTGAGAGATAAAATATTTTAAAATTTGTTTATGAAAAAAAAATACAAAAGTTACAATGGATTGGACCGACGTTCAAATAAGTTTTGTAGATGAACTTACATCTTAATAATTTCACAAAAGTGGACCGCCCGCGATTCTCCCTTTATTTATTTATTGTGTAACAGTAATGGGCTTAGAGTTTACTGTTTAGTTATAAAAAGCACGCTACAAATCAATAGCGCCTACTTTCATTTCAGCTGATCGAATGTAGCTCTCAAGTGTCCAAATTTACAAGCCTACAAAAAACTACTCTTCGTTGCTCGAGAAACGCAACCAAGAGTGTGCGCATGGATCGATTGTTCACTGCTTATGTAAAAACTTATAGTAATCTCCTCTCTTCTATCTCTTCCATTTTATTTTAGTCGATTATTGCGTAAAGAGAACACATTTTCAGGGTCAAGTGAGTATTTGATATTGAATTGCAGCTCAAGAAGGATTTGAGGATATGTGTTTCCGTTATGGGATTGAGCTTGACGACGTGGTGAGTAAGTACTCTTCACTCTCACTTTTTTTTAAATTTTAATATTCGAATGGCATTAGATAGGTTTAATTGGAAATTTTGAACTTTTTAGCACACAAGAAAACTATATTTGGCTGAACTTTCGATGTAATTAATTTGACATTTAGAGGAAAATATGCAAATTCAAAACTCCTCACACAATATGCAAGTTGTATAATGTTCACATAGCAAGAAAAATTATAAGGCTTGTTAGAGCATCGTACATAGGGGGTTTATCCCCATGTGAAGTGCCTTATAATTGGATATCCTTCCCCTCTCTATTAAGCCTTTTAGAGGGGTGTGCTGGGCCTCTTTACAAGGCTCAACAATCAAGATAGAATAAGAAAAATAAAAGGACAACAGCCCACATGACAAACTAAATCCCCTTGGTTTTTTCTTTACACAGCCACACTTGATGAGAACCTTATAAATATCCTATGCATTCTTTAATAAGAACCTCATAAATACCCTATCATATAGTACAATTAATTGTATTCCTTTAGTTTAAAAACAATAATGGTATTGACTTTTATTAACATCTTGCTTTCTCCTATTCTTTTTTATTTTTTCTCCACTTCATTATTTGTGTATGCCAGAAACACTATGCACCACTTTTCTTTGGAAAAAATGATAAAAAGATCACTTAACTTCAATATTAGCACAATCAAGGATAACTCTTCCGCTCCAAGACTTATTGAGAAGGAATTCAAGTTTCCTTCTCTTCATACTTCTTATGCTTTTGTTCAAATGCTTGGTCACCATGTTGTTTATTATCGGATTCCAAAGGTAATTAGAAAGGATGACTTCTATGTTGTTGTTTCTTTGATAAATTCTTGATGTTTATATGTTCTAACCTATAGTAATGAATTTAAAACTTTTTTCCTTAGGATGTTCTACTATTTTTTTTGAATCAAGAGCTACTAAGGATGACCCAGTTGTGATATGGTTGAGCGGAGGTCCTGGACTCAGTTGTATTAATACTGACCTCATAGCCAATACACTTCCTCTATCAATCCCGTAAAAAAAAAGATGATTTAGCAACACAATCTTACAAGAAAACCCCCCACAAGAATTCAAATCAAAGAACAACAATTAGCCGCACTGTTAAAGAAAAGGCACAAAGAGGACAATTGAAGCAACCCACTTTGCGAATCCAACACTCAAAGAAACTTTACTGGACAGGAATTACAAAAAAATTGGCAATTTAAAGAGACCATCAATGGACAGAAGATGAAGACTAAAACCCAAATTTTTGAAAGGTAAAATACAACTCACATTTGGAGAACTTGTGATTGTTAAAAAGTCTGACAAATTGTAAATGCAATTGAAATGTTGCAAATAGCAAACCTAGCAGAATTTATGAAGTGGAACTTGCAGTGCAAAAGAAATTAATATGTCCTCGAGTGCAGAAAGCATAATATATTATGTAAAGAATGCATATGACTTCTAAATATCAAAAAAATTAGGGACAAAAGAATGGGTACTTTAGCAGCCCATGCATTTTTTAGTGAGCACCATAATAACCATCATGGGTAAGAGCAATTGCTACTAGATTAATTAATATGCTGAGTGATGGGTCCATACCCATGCACCAGTGTGTGCATGCACAAGTCAAGGTTTGCATGCAGCAGTCAAGGTTTGCATGCAGCAGTCGCCAATCACTGTCAGTACAGTAAGTAACTGGTGATACAATGAGTTCGCCTACTAGTGTTGATTTGTGGCACCGTCAAAGTTTTGTTTGTCAATAATTGCTACTCCATCTAGGACTTAGTTTAGTGTGTTCATACCTGTGCAATATCTCTATATAAAAAGATGGTGTTGTAGAGAGTCATAGAGGAGTGGTGCACTGAGTTAGAGAGAAAAGAAAAAAACAGAGTGTTTTTGTGAGAGAGTGTGAGTTGAGTCGTTGTAATCTCTTCCTCTTGTATTATCTCTTAATAAGAGTGTGGTTCCTCTACAGTGGACGTAGGTCGTTAGTGACTGAACCACACATATCTCTGTGTCTTTCTTTCGTTTTTGATTTTCGTTGTTTGTACCATATTGACCCGATATCCTCAACACTGAGCATTTATTTAGTTTTATGATTTTAGATTAATTAATTATTAGTATGTTAGGATGTAGCAGATTTGTTATCCTCAGGATTTAACACTTATTGTTTAGGTTACAGTATGAAAATTCGATACACGAGCTCGTTAGGGTTTAGCGAATTCGTTCTCTTTAAGATTTAACACTTATTGTTTAGATGTGATACCATGAGTTCCTAACATATGAGTTATTTATCACTATCCATATTAGAATTATTTAAGCTACATGGTTTTAGAGGATTAAAAAAAAAATCTTAGTTCAAAAAATATATGACTTCAAAGGGAGTGAGCATACATGATGAAACAATATTTCATAATATAACTATTGCATTTTCCTTTAAATTGTAGTTTGACAGAGAAGAGGTAAAAACCCAAGAAATAACACTAAGCTTTACCAAATAGAAGTGTTCACCGTTCCATCACATTAAAACCCGTATTTTGTACTTTGGTATCCCTCCGCCATTGATAAGGGTTGTTTTATGATATGCCTAGGCTAAGCATGTTTATCAAAAAAAAAATTTCTCTGAAATACACCCATTGTGAACTGTTATATCTCCAGGGTCAGTATGTAAGTCTTGTTACTTCCTATATTGTATTGGCCGAAGATAAACATTAAGCATAAAGCTTTACCATCCAACTTCAGCTGCTAATCCATCCTTAGATTACAATGAAAGAGAACCTATGAAGTAATTTTTTTTGTCTTTTCTATGAAAATTAATTTAAATTAATGATTTGGGCTGCTATTTTTTTTTCCCTCACAACATTGCCAAAGACTCTGATTACGCCTCTTGAAGAATCCAATTATGGATCTACTGACTTCACTTTGTTTTGAATAAACACTGGCTTCTTTTGGGGCCTGTCATACGTATTCGGTGTTCTTCCATGTCATCGTTTGCTACCGATAACTAGTAACAGTAACCTCCGAGTATGAAAGAGATCTCAATGCACGACTTTGATCAAATATTTTAATTACAACTATGAATCCAAGTCAGCGTGCAATCAAGAAGGTGTGCGAATTGAATATCTACAAAAAATAATTTATTAAAATTTATAATTACTAAAAATTTGATATACCAAATTCATATCAAATAAATTAAATGTGACGAACCATCTTAGTTCAAAATTCATTTATTACATCGATATTAATTTGTTCATTTACTCCTATAACATGAAAATGTTCTACTTCATCTTCTACAATGGCTTGAAAAACTTCCTCCTACAAATCGTCCACACACATTTACATTAACACTATTTATTGATTAAAAGTAGCGTTAACAATAAAGAATACAAGAAAAAAAAAGTATTTTGTAAAATATCACCTCATTTGAACCACTTGAACTTTACAACATTAGATTGCCCATAACCGGAGATGATTCATGGTGTGTAGGGACCCGTATTTTAGATCTCAAAAAGTAGCAGAAGAGAAGAAAAAAGTGTTTACTCAAAGGACCGATGGGTTAGAGCTCTTGGTTTTCGTTCGTGTATAATGGAAAGCTAGAGAAGAGTATTAGAGGGCTCAACCTGAGTGGATTCTAGCCATCTCGAGAATTGTTGTTGCTACAACTACTTTGACATAACAGGAAGGTTCATTCAAGAGCTAAGCGTGCAACATCAATGCATTGTGCATAGAATTTTGTGCAAAATTCAATTTGGCAAATGATAAATCAGCCACCTATATTTAACCCTGGCATAGGGTAAATGAACACCCCCTAATTTTAACCCCCTTATCTATGCCTGCAAACCTATAAAATTACTTTGCGTCGTCGCATGTGCACTGATTCTCACACACACATGCCCGTTTCAGAAGCCGTCATCCGATTCAGTGGGTGTTGCAGAGCCGTTTGGCTGAAAATGCTCATGAGTTTTTTAATACCCAAAATACCCCTCTTTACGTGTTGCTACTGGTAAACTCATGATCATGGATCATGAATTTACTCTCAAGAATAATTGAAAAGAAGAGAGAACAAGATTTTCAAAAACTAGACCATTTTCAAGACTTAGCCTCCTCTTAAAAAGAATTCAAAAATCAATTACAATAAAAGTGAAATATTAATAATAATGAAGTCCATAAAACCAAAAACTAATCCGGTCAGTTACATACTTTGTGATTGATCATTTATTTTGACATAATCATTCGGTTACAACATTTTACAACAGATGATCAATTTTCAATGCACTATTTCTTCCATTTAATCTTATTTACTTATTTATTAATTTTTCATTTTTAATTAAAATTCAAAACCATTACTCATTGGGTATGTATTGATTAAGTCAATTGTTTCGAGCAATAGTTTGACGGCGAGCTGATTTCTATTAATTACAAGCATGGTTTTCTTAATATCCACATATTGTGAATATTCAATTTGAATCATAATATCCACATATATGAATCATAATTTGATGCACAAACTTTTCAAAAAAAACATGAAAAATTCATAAATATATTTTAAATTGGAGAAATTTTATTACTATATAAATTTAATCAAGCACATGAACAAAATTATCGGGAGAAAACATAGACCACACTGACTGCGTATAAGCATCAAACCGATCCACATATGGAGTAGCCCATGAAGCTGCACAATCATACCTACAATGAACCCACCCAGGAAATATGGGAGGCATTGGATAATCCTCCGTCAAACTAATCTGGACATAATGGTTATCATTCACGTGTTCTATTGCGATAACAATGTGCTGGAATGGTGGGTGGGGGGGAGGGGGTTGTACGAAGTGTTAGATATGTCACGCTCTCTTTAGGGTGAAGAATGTGTAATATCACATTATATGTTGAAGCAACCCATGTCAGGTATTGTCATCCAGTGTTGGTACGGTGCTTCGACTTCATTTTGAAAAAATATCAATGAATGTCTAACAATACACACTCTCTCTCTCATAACCACCAAATATTTCAACATATTGTCCCCAAAATGTGTCCATCTCTGCTATCAAGTTATATCGGACATTGAGCCATTAATCCTCCCGATGACCAAGAGACACAGCGATCGATCGAAATCCGCAATTTCCATCTCCTCTCACATCTTGTATGTTTCTAATGTATGAATGCAGTATATCTGGGAACTGATCAATATATAATAGTGAAGAGTATTTTTTCTTTCTCGGTCTGGAACTTCCTTGTGTTAAGAGAGACTGAGTATTGTAAACAGAGGAACAACTGTGTCTCGCTTGTTCATTAGAATGGAAAAAAATTATGCTCAATGATCTTTGAATCGGGGCGTTCCAATGCAGAACTGTGTCTGTGAGGTGCCCTATGCTGAACAAAATCACTATGATCAACAACACGTGCAGCTGAATTGTTGTTCTAGGTGGTGGTGGGTACCTTTTTCTTTGTGGAGGGGCGCGCTCTAGTGTTGGTCTTCACAGCTGGTTCATGAAGAGAAGTGCTAGAATGTCTGAATATGTCACTCAACTTCCTTAGCCAACTTACTTTAACATGTATTGTCTGCTATTTGAACTGTTCTATGAACATTTATACATCGGTGATACAACCAATGTCATCATCTTCAAGCGAATGACATGATAGTAAATCAAGCTTTCTCCAAAATTGATCGATGACATCAAGCGGTATAGTCTAACCTTTGCTCACATACACGGTTAATTCGTGAGCACACGGTAGTTCGTACTCCTACGAATTTGACATCTGCAACGGTAAGCTACCTCTCCAACATCATTTGACCGCTCAAACTCCATCCAAATAAAATCCAACGCCTCGATTGATACAAAAGCACGTAAATTTTGGAAGTAATATATGTTGAATTGGTGTGGGACAATGGTTTTGCTTCGCTCAATACTAGCTGTGTCTTGAGATTGGATAACCTCATGAATCCACGATATGGATCTCTCAATGTCTGACTGTGACAAGCACAAATATTTTTTCATCGTAGCATGCTAACTCTCAATCGTATTAGTTGTGTGGTTTCCGTAATGCAGATATTTGTCGGTCCATGCGGATATGAACATCTCCTTATATGGTGTCAACCATCATCTTTCAAGTGGTTAATCACTATCGTAAACTTCTGTAAGACTACTTCGAGGCGTGCCATATTGCTCATGTACACGCTGTCATTTTCAGATTCGAGCACCGTAGTCCACATGCGGTATAACGCATTCCAGGCTCTACTGTCTTGTATTGATGGTCTGCATTTAGTTAAAATACTTTGATAGATATTTCATCTATATAGTAATTTGGAAGCCTTGGGAAATACCTTACCACACCCTTTTATCAAGCCTAACTCTCTGTCCATAACGATCAGTTGTGGACCAATGCATCCATGCATTATAGATCGAACACATTCCAAAGCCCAAGTATAATTGGCCTCTTTCTCTGAGTGCAGATATGCAAATCCTATGCAAAATATCTGACTGGTTGAAGTGACATCGACAATTTCAAGGAGAGCCACCCATACCTGTTTGTCTGATAGGTCGCATCCATTAACAACACATTAGGGAATGCATGCAATCGTCCTAGTGCATTAGGATGTGCGAAGTACAAATCTTCAAGCTCATTGGTTGAAGGATTCGACCGATAATCGAAAACATAGCCATGGTCGGTGAGGATTGTCAACACAGCTTGCATCTGTGATTGTCCTGATTTCTCAGCAGTCTTATGCTTCTTGCGTGCATTGTGTATGGTTCTGATTGTTCACACATTGTTTGGATCTTGTTTTTTCAATTCCGTCAATATGTCCCATGACTTGGCATTTTGCGCAGACATGTCAATCATTACCTAAATTTCAGACTCAAAAAGTCGACTAGGGTATGGATGTCTCTTCATATATAATGCAGAAGCATGGTTGTGTTTCGCCCACACCACCTCCACCTTCCAATCATTATCTAGCTTCATTTTATGTCCTCGCAATTTGAATTGAAAATCTATTTTTTTGTGCCAGTCTGCTTCGTTGAGGGTTTTTTGCTTTCGTACTTACCACCGCGATAACATTTGAATTGTAATTTGTGTTTCTTACCGAACCCACCAATATTTGATTTACTGATGATGATGATATATATCCCAATTGGCGTCCGACTTGTTAAACCCAATCGATAAAAGTTTGTCGTGATTTGAACACCTGAGAATGTATTTTTTTTAGAAAGTTACTAATATTTATTCAACCTAACACAAAAACTCATATTTTGATTGAATAAAATATTATACCATATTGGTTTCAAATTCGCATCTTCATCTTCTTGCTTAATTTCAGATGAGACAAAATAACTCTTCCAATAATGTAATTTAACATTAATAAAAAAAATTAGAAAAAATAATAACTCAGTATTTGTATTTACATGTTCAATTGAACTATTTGCCGGATGGTAGTTGAAAAAATCATCTATGTAATCCATATCTGCACATGAACAGTTGATTATATAAACACTTGAGCTATTAAAGCCAAAACTTAAGCCATTAATAAAATTAACCAAATTGAAAAAAATTATTTTGATTTGTACATTTTTTAATTAACACTAGTCATCGAAAGATTCAACCAGCTTTTTAATTAACCCTAAAACTTAACCCATTAATAAATTTAACCAAATTGAGAAAAATTATTTTGATTTGTACATTTTTTTAATTAACCCTAGTCATGAAAGATTCAGCCAAATTTTTTAATTGAAAAGGAAAGTAAAAAACAACCGGATCACCTATTCAAGAAGATTTCATAAACTCTATGTCGAGACCAGGCCGAGGGCAAGGGGAAGACTAACATAACCGTCTTGAAAAGGCAAGGATTCCATGGGCATGCCCCTTATTCTTGCTTTAGCTACAAGGGATGAGCTAAAAAGATGCTGACACCGAGGTTTGAAAAGAGTCTGGTCTGAGACAATGGGCTTTGCTACTCGACCTATAATTGGAAGAGGAGTGAAACTCTGGCAATCCTCTTGAGGGAAATATGTAGCGAGCTATCTGTTAAGTGATTCTTACGACCGGACCCAGCCAGAAGACCCTAAATTCCAAGGAGTGAACCAAAGGGGAGAGAGACCACATAGCCTTTTAATGCACAAATGTTCATGCTCCAAACAGCTATTGGAGATTTAGTAAGGCATCAAGGAGATGATTCGCACATGCAATGGATAGTGGAAGGGTAAAAAAGAAGGATTCTAACCCAAATTATTTGAGGTGAAGAATGGAGAGTTGTGGTTGCGGTAAGACTGCTTTCAAAAGAGAAAAAACTTCTTGCTTCATTATTTTTTGTATAAGTTGGCTTAGGGAAGAGACACAAGGTAGGTCGGTTAGTCTGATGCCAAAGTGCACTTAGGAAAAAAGGGAAGCTTGGCTTAGAGAGTCGCTTGACACTTTCATATTTAAAAAAACTCAAAGATTAAACCCCCTTATGACAAAGCCAGCTCGAGAACATATATGCTTTTGTAAAAGGATCAAAAATTGCTTGACATGGGTTTATGGCTAAAAAGTTATTAAAAGAATAAAAATATAAGAGTAGGAGGCGGGAGAGGGGGTGGTTGAGGTTTACATAGGTTTCTGGCTAAAAAGTTATTAAAAGAATAAAAAGTACATAATAGTGGGGTGGGGTTGTGGGGGGGCGGGGGGAGGATTACATATAGGTCGTAGGGTGTTGGAATAGTGCTACCTTTCAACCCTCTTTTTCATAGGTGGGACCCAATTTTGCCTTATCCAATCATAAATTTAAACAAAAATTTCTCTCTCTTCTTAGATTATTAAATTTTATATATTTAATGTTCTCTCTTTTTCAACACAAAATATTTTTTAAAAATAGTCCATCTAATTTTTAATTTTTGATTCATTGACTATTTTTCAAAAATTCAAAAAAAATAACAAAAATAAAATCAAGTAAAATTTTGACAGTTTGATACTTTGATCAATGTACTCAGGATTTTTTGTTGAGAAAATAACATACTACGTACTTTGCATGCATCTAACGATTTGGAATTATTCATATTTTTCATCTATTTTAATGAATTTATGTTTATTCAAAGTCCTATTTGGCAAAACGGTTAGGAAAACTGGAAAAAAGGGAAAAAATGAAAGAATCACAAGGAACAACGATAAGCGAAAGGAACTTCGATGATCGCCTATTTGTTTTTAAGTCCATTTTTTCTTACTAATTTATCTGATTCTTATTTGCTAAGTTCCTCTTGCAAAATGGAATTTGACAAAGGATAAATCAACCTCTTATATTTACGGATTTTTTAAATGAACTCATACCTACTGTGAACCCCCCCTCCCCTAGCTGTACCGTCTGCAGACAAAATACATGGAGCATGTCTTGGTAGTAATAATAATTGTCACCCTTTTGTCAGAAAAAATTTACTTTTAATTCAAAAAGCTACATTTTTGTTGAAAAAAAAAGATAGACCACATTTTTGTTACACATATATATATATATATGAATAATTGTGGAACTGATGTTGATGGGACGTAGAATATAAATACATATATATATATATGTAAATGTTTATGTAACAAAGTTTTCCACACTTGTTGTTTCAATAATTTTTCTTCTTGATTGTCTCATACAAATTCATAACAAATTATGCATGCATGTAAAATTAATCATCAAGCACATGAATAAAAGGGGTTGGAAGGAAACATAGATTGCATTGACTACACTCTGCATACGAAGTAACCCATGCAGCTGCACAAACATGTCTACAGTGAACCCACTGAAGCGTAATATGAGGCATTGAGTAATTTTTGATCAAACCAACCTGGATATAGTGATTACCATTTACGTGCCCTATAGTGATAGCGTAGTGCTAGCATGGTGCTGGAGAGACTGTACGAAGTGGTAAATATGTTCCGCTTTCTTGATGATGAAGAACATGTAATATCACATTATATGCATATGCAATCAACAATCCTATGTCTGACATTACCATCCAGTGCTCAATTGGTGCTTGAACATCATTTTAATAGAAGTTCAGTGAGTATCTTACACTATATCCTTCTTTTCACCGACAAGTTTTTGAACATACTGCCCCCAAAATGTGTCCAACTCTGCCATCAAGTTATACTGAACATTAATCTATTCATCTTCACCAAGACCAACAACCACAGTTATCGACCGAGAGCTGCGATTTTCATCAGCTCTTACTTCTTGTACCTCCATAATATAAGGATGCAGGAGCATGGTTATGCATTGAACACACTATTTCGTTCATCCAATCATCGTCTTGCTTCATTTTCCTTCCTTTCAACTTGAACGAACATCCAATTTTTTTTTAATGTCAGTTGTCTTTGTTGATAGTTTTTTGCTTTGGTAGTTATCACCACGATCACATTTGAATTGTAATATGTATTTTTTATCGAACACACCAATATTTGATCTTTTGATGATGATAATATATCGCAAATTGCATCTGGTATGTTGAACTCAATCGATCAATGATTGACGTGATTTGAACACCTTATAATGCATTAATTATTATTAGAAATTAATGAATATTTATTTGAACGGAACACAAAAACACAGATATATTAAAATACTTGGACATCATACCATATCGGTTTCAAATTCGCTTTGAACGTCGGCTTTGATGTTCTCCTCCAATTCAACCACAAGATCATCTTCTTGTCTCATTTCGTATGTGAAGAAGTCATCCTGAAAATAGTAAAATTTAACGTTAGTATCTACGCAATCACTAACTTAAAGGAAATACCTTCTAAACATTAATATAAGTACTAACCTATTTCATTGAAATGGTTGGTGAGTGAAAGCTAAATATATTGTCCATTTAATTGATTTTGTCTCTTTGATCGACTCTGGGCACCTCAATTGGGTTTCTCTTTGCCTATCTCAATAATTGTTGTCACGAAATTGTATGTTTAGGATAACAAAACATACATGAATAATTTGTCTTTACTATTAGTAAATATCCAATTAACATTTAAGTTTTCAAAAATAAGAATTTCTTCTTTAACTTCCATATTAATAGTTCGAGCTCGAGCCACTGCATCTAGTGCCCTAACATTATAAAAATGGCAAAACAAATGTTGGTGGTCATATGCTAGTTTTTTTCTAAGTCAAAATTATACTGTGTTGATAACATGTATGTATTTGGCAATGTGGTTTGACTAGAAAAAGAAAACTGATAGTCAATATTGAAGCGTAGAGTTTATGATGTCCACACCAAATGTACCCTAACCATAAATTAATTCCCTACCTATATATTCTTATCTATACATGGAACTCAGATGTTTAATAATTAGAGGCTAACTATAAAATAAACAACATATATAGCGCCCAAGTCGAACAAGTCTCTTCACAGTGGCAAAAATGTCAGATTGGGCAAAAAAAATCATTTTTATTAACTAAAATCAAGCAGAGGCAAGCAAGATTTTTTTTCCAAAAAATAAATTCTTGCATAAAGGAAGAATCTATATAAACATACAAAAATTGAGGTGGAGCTATTTGCATATACGAGGACCCTGGCTTTTGAACTCCTTTTCTTCTATACTCGAGGGAATGTCACTGAGTGAAGGATGTTCCAATTAAGAAAAGAGTGATATGGTAATGGGTTAGAGCTCTTGGTTTTCATTCGTGGATTATGGAAAGCTAGAGAAGAGTATTAGAGGGCTCAACCTTAATGGATTCTAGCCATCTTGAGAATTGTTGTTGCTACAACTACTTTGACATAACAAGAAGGTTCATTCAAGAGCTAAAGCGTGCAATTTCAATGCATGGTGCATAGAACTTCATGCAAAAAGTGAGTGAAAATTTTGTGCAAAATGGAATTTGCCAAACGATAAATCAACCCCCTATATTTAGGGATTTTTTTTAAATGAACTCATACCTATTGTGAACCCCCCTTCCCTAGATGTACCGTCTGCAAAAAAAAATACATGGAGCATGTCTCAATAGTAATAATAACTGTCACCCTTTTGTCAGAAGAAAATTTACTTTTAATTCAAAAAACTGCATTTTTGTTAAAAAAAAAAGATAGAGCACATTTTTGTTACTCGTGTTATATATATATGTATGTAAATGATATGTAATAAAATTTCCCACACTTCTTGTTTCAATAATTTTTCTTCTTCCTTCTCTAGTACAAATTCATAATAAATTATGCATGCATGTAAAATTAATCATCAAGCACATGAATAAAGGGGTCAAAAGGAAACATGGATCATATTGACTGCACATATGCATCAAACCGCTCTACATACGGAGTAGCCCATGCAGCTGCACAAACATGTTTACAGTGAACCCACTGAAGCGTAATAGGAGGCATTGGGTAATCTCCGATCAAACCAACCTGGACATAGTAGTGATTACCATTTACGTGCCCTATAGTGATAATGTAGTGCTGACATGGTGATGGGGGGATTGTACGAAGTAGTAAATATATCCAGCTTTTTTGATGATGAAGAACATGTAATATCACATTAAATAGTTGCTATCAACAATCCCATGTCTGGCATTACCATCCAGTGCTCAACTGGTACTTGAACATCATTTTGAGAAAAGTTCAGTGAGTGTCTTACAATATATGCCCTCTCTTCACCGCCAAGTATTTGAACATATTTCGCCCAAAATGTGTCTAACTCTGCCATTAAGTTATACCGGACATTAGAGCATTCATCTTCCCATAGACCAACAGCCACTGCTATCAACAGGAAACTGCTATTTTCATTAGCTCTTAAGTCTTGTATCTCCCAAATATAATGATGCAGTATAGTTGGAAACTGATCAATATAGATAGGAATAGAGTAGTTTACCTTCCTTGGCCCTGTACTCATTTGCGTAGACAGAGATTCAGTATTGTAAATTGACAACCAACTGTGTCTCGATGTCTCATGAGAGCGGAAAAAATTATGCTCAAATATATTCGAATTAGAGGGCTTAGATGAGGTACTATGCCTGCTAAGTTCACGATGATGAACAAAATCTCTCTCAACAAACTCGGATGCAGCAGGATTAGGGCAGATGGAGATGGCTATTTTTTTTCTTTGTATTGGGACGCCCTTGAGTGTTCATCTTCAAAGATGGTTGACGAAGGGAATTTTTTGAAGGTGTGATTATCTCCCTCAACTTTCTTAGCCAACTTACTTTAACAGGTCTCGTCTACTGTTTGAATTTTTTGTAAACATCTGTACATTGGCACTACAGTCGATGTCATCATCTTTTAGGGGCTCCGATGGGAATGAATCAGGCTTCCTCCAAAATTTATCAATGACTTCAAGCGGTATAGGGCGACCTTCGCTCACAAGTATAGCTTGTTCGTGAGCACAAGGTAGTCCATAATTCTTATGAAGTTCACATCCGCAATTGTAGGAAAGCCCCTCGAATTTTTTTTATATCGCTCAAATTTCGTCAAGATAAGATGCAATGCCTCTATTAAAACAAAGCCATATAAATTCCGAAAGAGTGGTATATTGAAATGGTGTTGTATAATGGATCTGCTTCTCTCAATGCTAGCTTTGATAGTGGTGTTCTGAGATTAGATGACTAAATAAATCCACGCCACAGATCTCTCCAAGTCTCACTTTGAAGAGCACAAATAGCGTTTTAGCTTAGCATGCTGACTTTCGACTCTGTTAGTCATTTAATTTTCGTAATGCATATATCTATTAGTCTAGGCAGATACAAACATCTCTTTATACAGTGTCAGCAAAACACTTCTAAGATAATTAACCACAGTTGAGACTTCTGTAAGACTACCTCTACGCGTGCCAAATTACTAACGTAGATGCTCTCATTTTCATATTCAAGCACCGTAGTCCATATGTAGTGAAACGCATCCCAAGCTCTCTTATCTTGTATTGATGGTTTGCATCTGGTCAAAATACTTTGGTAGATGTGCCATCTACAAAGTAGTTTCATAGCATCTGAAAAAAAATGAGCGCACACTTTCATTAGCCCCAATTCTCTGTCCGTTATAATCACTTGTGTTTCAGTACACCTCTGCATTGCTGATCTCAGACATTCCAGTGCCTAAGTATAATTGGGCTCTTTTTCTGAGTGTAAGTATGTGAATGCTATGCAGAATGTCTATCTCGTTGAAGTCACATCGACAATTTCAAGGAGAGGCAATCCGTATATGTTATTTTTATATGTCGCATTCATCAATAACACGTTCAAAAATGCACAAAATTTATGTAATGATCCTGGATGTGCAAAAAATAAATCTTCAAGCTCATTGGTTATACTATTTGCCCAAGTGTCGAAAAAGTATGCATGGTCATATAATAATGACATCACATCCTGCATCTGTGATTTACCCGCTTTCTTTGCAGTCTAGTGTTTTAACCGTTCATTGTATATAGTTTGGATGGTTAACACGTTGTTCGGATCTCGTTTCTTCAACTCTATCAATATGTCCCATGGCTTTGCATTTTGAGCAGACATGTCTATCATCAATTGTATTTCAGATTTAGAAAGTCGGTCAGGGTATGGATGTCCCTCTATATATGATGTAAGAGCATGGTTATGCATTGAACACACTATTTCGATCATCCAATCATCATCTTGCTTCATTTTTCTTCCTTTCAACTTGAACGGACATCCGATTTTTTTAGTGTCAGTTACCTTTGTTGATAGTTTTTTTTCTTTGGTAGTTACTACATCGATCACATTTGAATTGTAATATGTATTTTTCATCAAATCCACCAATATCTGATCTTTTGATGATGATGATATATCCCAAATTGTGTCTGATATGTTAAACCTAATCGATCAACGATTGACATGATTTGAACACCTTATAATGTATTAATTATTATTAGAAATTAATGAATTTTTATTTCAACGAAACACAACAACATGTGAATATTAATTGACTTGAAAATCATACCATATCGGTTTCAAATTCGCTTTGAACGTCGATTGTGATGTTCTTCTCAAATTCAACCACAAGATCGTCTTCTTGCTTCATTTCGTATGTGAAGAAGTCATCCTGAAAATATTAAAATTTAATATTAGTATGCACTCAATCACTAACGTAGCGGAAATTCCTTCTAAACGCTAATATAAACACTAACTTGTTTGATTGAAACTGTTGGCGAGTGGAAGCTAAGTATATGATTCATTTAACAGTTGGCGAGTGAAACTGTTGGGTCTCTCTCTGCCCATCTCAATAATTATTGTCACAAAATTGTATGTTAAGGATAACAAAACATACATGAATAATTCGTCTTTACTATTAGTAAATATCCAATTAACATTTAACTTGTCGAAAATGAGAATTTCATCTTTAACTTCCATTTTAATAGTTCAAGCTCAAGTCACTGCATCTAGTTGCCTAACATTATAAAAATGGCAAAACAAATATTGGTGGTCATATGCTAGTGTTTTTTAAGTCAAAATTATATTGTGTTGATAACATGTATGTATTTGGCAATGCAATTTGACTAGGAAAAGGAAACTGAAAGGCAATATTAAAGCATAGAGTTTATGATGTCCACAATAAACGTACCCTAAAATCAACCATTTTGACCATAAATTAGTGCCCTACCTATATATTCTTATCTATACATGGAACTCAGATGTTTAATAATTAGAGGCTAACTATAAACTAAACAACATTTATATCGCCCAAGTCGAACAAGTCTCTTCACAGTGGCAACAATGTCCGATTGGGCAAAAAAAAAAGTCATTTTCATTAACTAAAATCAAGCAGAGGCAAACAAGATTTTTTTTCCAAGAAATAACTTCTTGCATAAAGGAAGAATCCATGTAAACATACCAAAATTGAGGAGAATCTATTTGCATATACGGGGACCCCAACTTTTGAATTCCTTTTCTTTTATACTCTAGGGAATGTCACTGAGTAAAAGATGTTTCAATTAAGAAAAGAGTGATATGGTGCTGGTGTAGAAAAAGAACTTCATTTGCTGCATCAATGTTTTGAGTGAGTTAAATTTGTTGAGGATATAGGTTCATATTTGAGTAAAATAATGATACGAATGTCAAATGTAAAATTATTGATATTCTCTACCAAAAATGATAATTGTTGAAGGTGTTGTCAAAACTTGTTTTGAAACAAAGGACTTTGTTAAGCAATAAACAAAATATAATCAGATGCAATAACCTTGTCCAAGAAACTTGGGCATATATCAACTCAAGTTACTCACCAGTGCATAAAGCATATTTTGCCAAAACATAAAATGTTCAAATATGGAAGTGAGAAGAGAGAGAAAAGGGACAAAGAGACAAAGAAATATGGAGAGAGAGAGGGAGAGAGAGAGGACCCTATTGCTGAAAAGGCTAAAAAAATAGGTTTAGCTTATTGCATATTGATAGACGGATCGATGAATCATAGACAAAACTTTCTTAATTTTTTCTGAAATTTCATAGACATTTATAGAAAGGGTTTGGGTAGGGATATGGGGGAGGGTTCATTTAACATCACCCCTATATTTAACCCCCTTTATTGTAGGTGGGACCCAATAATTTTTGATTTTTTTAAAAAAATCCCTCTAATTTTTAATTTTTGATTTTTGATTCATCGAATATTTTTTTAAAATTCAAAGAAATAACAAAAATAAAATCTAGTAAAATTTTGACAGTTTGATACTTTGATCAATGTACTCAAGATTTTTTGTTGAGAAAATAACATACTACATACTTTGCATGCATCCAACGATTTGGAATTATTCATATTTTTCATCTATTTTAATGAATTTTATGTTTATTCAAAAGCCTATTTGGCAAAACGGTTTGGAAAACGGTATTTTTTTCTTGTGTGCTAAACACTTCCAAATTTAATATTAGAATGAAAATATTGGTATTTTCTTACATGAAAATTGGACAAATTTTATTACTACATAAATTTAATCAAGCATATTAACAAAATTATCAGAAGAAAACATAGACCGCACTGACTGTATATAAGCATCAAAACGCTCCACATACGGAGTAGCCCATGTAGCTGCACAATCATACCTACAGTGAACCCACCCAAAGAATATGAGAGGCATTGGATGATTTCCCGTCAAACTAACCTGGACATGATGATTACCATTTAAGTGTCCTATTGTGATAACAATGTACTGAAATGGTGATGGGGTTGTACGAGGTGGTAGATATGTCAAACTATATTTAGGATGAAGAACGTGTAATAACACATTATATGTGGAAGCAATCAACATATGGGATGGGAGGTAGTTCATGCTACATTGGATGGCTTGCATCAACCTTGTGTTCGTTTCGATGACCTAGAGTCTTCGTTTGGTATGTTGAACCTCTATGAACGTGAACTACAGAGGAGGAAGGATTTGATGTAGGAGCAAAGTGGAATCTGGAGCAGGGAATTAGGTTTAGACCATCCACAGCAGATACTTTTAACAGATTCTCTTAATTCCAGTAAAATAACACTTTTTCATAAATTTACAGTTTTTGAAACAGTAACACTACACATCAGATACTCTAAATCATACTCTAAATCATTTAAATATTTATTTTTACAATCATTTTTATTGACTTAAAATAAATCTATTTACTATTATTATTAACATCAATCCTTACCATATTAAATAATAATTACATGATATTTATATTAAATAATTTGTCTAATATTTAACATTAATAAATAATTGCTCAAATATGTGATTAAATGTGGTTCTTGGAATAATTATCATAATATTGTACAACTTTTAATTCAACCGTTGATCATGAATATTAAAAGTTTATAACAAGACTTTTGTTTGACTTATGAGAGCCATCTCTCCTTTGTCTTCTTTGTCCAAAATCCCTTCTACAATCAGTAGCTGTTGCCAGAGATAACTAAATTGATTCATCAATCTGTGATCATATATCAATTAACTGGTATTATATGATTGTTCCAGCAGCGAAGCACAGAGAGGCAGCGTTGAAGGAAGTAGACCCATGTCTTTTGAGACGCATGCCAGCAGCGAAGCATAGAGAGGCAGAGATGGTGGAGGGCATTCTTGGTGGACGATGATTGCAGAAGCGGAGATGACGATGACTGTTCACTCGATCTTCACCGGGTGACGAATGACGATGACAAGCTTCAGAAGACGATGACTGTTATGGCAGAGAGAGATGAGGTTAGCAGTCATTGGGCGACGATGAGCAACGATTTTTTTAAACAAAAATAACACAATCGCGCATGAACAGTTCTACGCAACTCCTGGCGCGACACTGTAGCAAAACACTAGATTCCAGTTGCAAGTCCCATAGCTGATGTGAGGGTTTTTTTCACTAAAAGACAAAAATTTTACTCTAATTTAGTGTTCCAGCACCCACATCCAGTATCTGATGTGGGTGGTCTTAGATGACTTCAAGCTGGATAAAGCAGGATTGATGGAACATGTGGTCGTCTCAAAATAGAAAGAGGTGTAGACGTCCCAACATGAGGTGTTCCAAAGGCAACTTAAAGAGAAAAGAATAAGACTGAAAAAAGGTAAAAAAAAGTGACACTTAATACACGTGTTGTGCTTATGTCAAGAACATTAACAATTCCAACATGTTACACATACTAAATAAGTTAAATAAAAAATCAATAAAAAAATTGTTAAGTGTCATGTCTGTATAATATATATATATATATTGGAGATGACATGGGGTAGGGGGTAGGGGGCCCGAATAGTGCTACCCATGGAATTTACATGCCACATGTAAGGTGAGCCATTTTCATGTGGACGTGAGCTATTTTTACATAGAATTTTATGCAAAAAGTGGGGTACAAACCCTACCTTTTGGGGTGGAAATCCAATCACCCCTCGCATATCTTCAAAAAAATATCACATATGAATAATATTCATTTATGGACTGAAAACTTGACACTAAATGGTTTAGAGTCTAGTGTGGTATAATAAAACTAACATGATTTATTACACTTTAATTATAACTTTTATTTCACAAAAAATCATAATAAATTATAAAAAAAATTAGTTTCATAAATATGAAACTAGGCTAATATATATATTTCAATTATAAAACACAAAATTTGAGGAAAGTATGTGCACATACCCCTATGACACACCCCCTACACTATCAAATAAAAAAAAAGAAATAGTCTACGTTAAACTGACATTTGATTTCACATGTCAAAGACGAGTATATATCTATCAAATCACATAATATGTGTACTATGTCATATAACACGCAGTATACATACTTTCTTCACACGTTTTTATTTCTTTGGAGAGACAAATAATTGACACGTCCCACATTTTTATTTATTTGTTTCTTTTTTAATATATTCTCTGTCAAAGAAAATCTCAGATCGAGAATATATTCTTTGAGTGTCTCTTATGCCAGAGAATAATAATGATGAATGATTTCTCTCTTTTTTAGTATAAAAGACTCTATCACCTAATAAAAGATCAAGGCAAATATTTCTTTTTATTTAGCTTCTCAAGTCCCACTAGATAATATATTATTAGCCCTCTTCTCAGCATATGGACCATAACTTCTGCTTTGACATGGCAACCGATTCGAGCGAACAGGTTAATATATCTACATGTGGTTTATTTTTAAGAAAATATTTTTGATTAGGTTCGGGTGCCGATACTAGAGTTATATTATAATGTAATGTTGCCAAGATTATTTCATCATAGAAGAAATGAAGTAAGAAAATGAATTTGTGGATGAAGTCAAAGAGAATATCGAAACTGACGTTAAAAGTGACTTTGAAACTAATATGATATGATGTTTAAGTCAGTTAAGAAATGTCCGTTATTTTGTTAGGTAAAAATAAATATTTGTTAATTTCTAATAAAAATTCATACATCCTCAAGTCTTCAAATAACGTCAATTATTGATAGATTGGGTTCAACAAACCTGCAGTAGTTTGGGTTGTATCATTAACTTCAAAGGATAAGATTTTGGTAAGTTCGATAAAAAAACACAGATTACACTTCCAATGTAATCGCGGTGACAACTACAAATGTAAAAAACTCTTAACGAAAGCGACTGACACCAACAAAGTATAATGTCCGTTTAAATTGAAAAGAAGAAAAATGAAGCAACGCCCTCAAAAAGCACCGGACTGCTGAGAAAGTTGGATATATCTATCATTTCATACAACCCCCACCATCCAGTCAACATTATACTATTATTATAGAGGACGTACATGGTAATCACTATGCTCAGGTTGGTTTGACAGAAGATTACTCAATATCTCTCATTATTCCTACGTAGGCTCACTCATTATTCCTACGTGGGCTCATTGTAGGCCTTTTGTGTAGGTGCATGTGCTACTTCATATGCAAAACAGTTTGATGTGTATATACAGTTAGTGTTGTCTATGTTTCCTTCCGACGCCTTTGTTCATGTGCTTAATTAAACTTAATCGATTGAGTTTTTCTTAACGTTTTGCATATAAAGATTTAGTTTTTTTTATTTAAATTTGAGATTTAGGATCATTTAAATAACTCTAGATGGTTGAGATAGTTGATTGCATAATTTATTGCTGAATCACAAAGCGGGAGAGGCTGAATACCAATAAATGGCAAACCAAAATCAAATTTATGGTGACCATAAATTTATAGATATACTAAAAAGTCTATTTATGGTGACCACCTGACATTTTGAGAGGTGATTTTGTGTCAATCCAAAGTGATTGAAGTATGTCCCAAGTTTATTTTTTATGGTTTGGACTATTTACGCCTCCATTTTTCCATTGACACCCCGATTGTAAGAAATCTGATCTAAAAATAATTCTAAGTCATAATACACCCTATTTCCAATTATTCAAATAAAACAATGAACACCTCAAGAAGTACATTTGGTTGAGGCATTTTATCGAACACCTTATAGGTTCTAATTTTCTAGCATTCTTGTGGTGAGATTTCAAGGATTGTGGCTTCAAATCAACAAAAAAATCTCCATGCTCCAAGGTTTGTCCACCTTCATTTTCCATCTTTCTTCACATCGTCCAGGTCTAGCTCTTGATCTCTCCTCGTCATTGCAAGTCCAAAAATCAAGGATTCTGTGAGCATATCGATTGGTTGAAGCCAAACGAGCAGTAAGATTCGCAAGGGCAAGAAAACAGAGGAATCCAAGCCCTTTTTACTCCACGAAACTTATCAACTGAGTTTCGATTGGAAGTCGACGTTGTCCTTGCCGTCCATCACAAAGATGAGATATGAAAATAAAGATGAGAATTGAAGAAAAAAGAACTCATAATCCATGACCACCAAGTTCTTGAAATAAAGGATGCAGAGGGAAGGTGAGGAGAAGAGGGGAGG
Organism: Euonymus europaeus; assembly: GCA_963580455.1. Classification (NCBI taxonomy): domain Eukaryota; kingdom Viridiplantae; phylum Streptophyta; class Magnoliopsida; order Celastrales; family Celastraceae; genus Euonymus; species Euonymus europaeus. Next base: position 6,763,440 of record OY756961.1, on the reverse strand, counting down.
ATACAGTGGTAATAAGGTTGTGTTATGAGGTGTTTAGAGACTATAATTTTTTGAGATTTTAAAGGATGTATATGGAAAAATTAGGGACACATGTAATTCAAACCATTTTTTATATTTCCATCATAGGGGGTGAGAAAGGGGTGCATGTAACATAAATGTATAAATTATTTATATATTAAAATTATAAAATTATTAACAAAAAATTATATGGTGTAAAATTTGAGGGTATTTAATGGGTGTACAAATCAATTTGATTGTGATTTTCAGATGTGGCTTGTAGGTGATTATATTCTCCGAATCCTTGTTTTGGTAGGGAGGATTCGGCTTATTTTGTGCATGATAAAAGGAAAAAAAAAATCAATTTGATGGGATACCCATTTTCGCAATAGTTGATATTTGTCGGCGACCACTGATAAGTATATGATTTACGATTAGGGGTCGACATCGGGCCGGGCCAGGCTGAAAAATATGAGGCTTAGGCCCGGCCTAAGCCCAAACACGAATATCAACTTCAGACTTTGAGCTGGGTTCGAGCAAATTCTTGAGCTCAGGCCCTACCTAGGCCCAAGAAATTTGGGCTTTCAGACCGGATCTTGGACTTGTGAATTTCGACTCGAACTTTAACTTTTTTATCATGTAGAATAATTTGGACTTCAGGCCAGCCCAAATTATCAAATTTTGGATCAGGCTATTCAAGTCGGATGTCATTTCGGACTTGGACCGGACATAGACCGCGGCCCCTATTTACGACCACAGATTCTGCAGTGCGACTCTGCGGTATGTCTCGTACAGCTGTCGACATTTTCTCTCCCTCTGCAGCGGTGTTCACGCGTTATCAGTCACATACCATGTTCGCGCTTTCTCTCTCTCTAGAAAAATCATTGAATTGAAATTGTCTTTTTCCAATTGTATTCCAAGCAAGCCCATCCATTCAAACGACAAGAATTTTTTTGATTCCAAAACAAGCCCGAATTAGCACTTCCGAGTCCCGTCAAGATCTGCATTTCGAATCTGATCGCTTGAACAGTTGAACCACTGTCTGTTCTAATTTTTATGTTCCACATTTTGGTTTTTGTTGATTTGGTAAATTTTGCAAACTATGTGCCGATATCTTCTGTTTTTATGTTATCAGATTAATAAGCACGCTCGCATAGATCTACGATTTTTATTTTTTATTTTTTGCTAATTCAATCAACTAGGAAAAGAAATAGAGATTCGAAACTTAATCTTTTTGCTTATGCGATTCCCTGGATGTAGCCGGACGGATGTAATATTTCGTCTGATTGGGTTTCAAAACCTGATGAAGCAATTGGGGTACCTTGTCATTTGTTGTTTTTTTAAATGAATTGTTTTTGTTCGGTCTCTTCAATAATGCTGAATCACCAGTTAGTTTGATTTGTATTCGTGTGTGCTTTTCTGACCTTGATTTAACTTTTTCACGTTTTTTAATGGAGATAATCACCTAGATTGATCACTATCGGGATACCTTGTCATTTGTTCTTTTTTTTTTTCTCATAAATTGTTTTGTGGGTTATCTTCAATAATGCTGAATGATGAATGGATTATATTTTTATTCTTGGCTGCTTTGCTGACCAATCCGTAATTGGGATTTTTCACAGTTAGTCAACTTCAAATATGAGTTTGAGCAGCAATGGCAAGGTTCACTGTGTGGACACCAATGGAGCTATCCACAAACCCTTTAAGATCTTTGTGGGTTATGATCCACGTGAAGATATTGCATATCATGTTTGTCGCCATTCCCTCTTGAAGCAAGCCTCCGTCCCTCTTGAGATCTCACCAATTGTACAATCAGATCTCAGAAAGGAAGGACTGTATTGGCGTGAAAGGGGCCAATTAGAGAGCACTGAGTTCTCTTTTACTCGCTTCTTGACCCCATACTTGGCAAATTATGAGGGTTGGGCAATGTTTGTCGACTGTGATTTCCTTTACTTGGCTGATTTTAAGGAATTGATAGATCTGATTGATGATAAGTATGCAATAATGTGTGTTCAACATGATTACACCCCAAAGGAAACTACAAAAATGGATGGGGCAGTACAAACAGTGTACCCTAGGAAGAATTGGTCATCGATGGTTTTGTACAATTGTGGGCATCCAAAGAACAAGGTGTTGACCCCTGAAGTTGTGAATACACAGACAGGTGCCTTTCTTCACAGGTTTCAGTGGCTTGAGGATGACGAAATTGGGGCTATTCCATTTGTATGGAATTTTCTGGAGGGGCATAACAAGGTTGTTGAGAATGGCTCTACAACCTTTCCCAAAGCAATACATTATACTCGTGGAGGACCCTGGTTTGACGCTTGGAAGAACTGTGAGTTTTCAGATTTGTGGTTGAATGAGAAGGAGGAGTGCACCAAGGAAGCCAAGAAGAAAGCTGAAAACTAATTTGCATCAGCTTGTGGCATGTTTCTCCAAAGGTTTAGGTCACTGGTATGATTTTTTTGTTTTATCCATATTCGTTAATCATTATTGTTCAATGATTGGTCACACACTCTAGATTGTAATACTATTTGTTGGAGTGATATCTGTTCTATTGAGTTTAGATAGTAATTACACGTATGTACATTGCCTTTTGTATGTGTTGTTTGATTGTTCATAGCTTATTGAGCAATTAGAGTGTAACAAATCGGCTACTAATGAAATATTATTGATCGTTTTTATAGCACGAAGCTTCTTCTTATGTCTTGCTTAATGGCTACTATACTTTGATATAGCTTGTGATAGGGTTAATAACGTTATGGGATTTTGGATGGCCACTTGGGCAGTGACCAAACATATGAATTGGCTTTTGTGTTTACAAGTATCATGGATGAGAAATGATAAGTAATAGTTATGAACAGATGAATATCTTCATGAATCATATTCTCATTTTCCCTGGAAATAAATGATGCATGTTTTGCCAAAAGTTGCTCTGAGATTTACTTAAATTACAACCTTTTTGCTGCCTTAGATGGTAGTAGTTTTTGTAAGTGTATGTGTATTTAATTACTTAACTGGAAGCAGACATGTCTGGCTTCGGTGCTTCATTGTCAATAGTTCACTAGCTAGAAGCAGAAAGATGGTGCTTCAATGCCATTGCTGCTGGGCTCTCCCATCCCAACACGCAAAAGAAAGGAATGAAAGAGTACAGGTATGATTTAGTGGGATTAAGGGGTTTCTCCTTCGGAGAATATTGGTGCCTACTTTGAAGTCTTTTTACCGGGTTGGGGTGATTTTGGTGAAACTATTTTTTGGAATCCTTTCTTCTTTTTTTTCTTTTTTTTTGTCGAATCCATGTTGATGGGAGGAAGTTGGGGTTTTGTTGTGAATTTGTGATCATTTAGTGGTACAAGTTCAGCTTGTAGACTGTTCAACAAATCTTTACTTTTTTTGTGTTGGGAATTGTTTGCTGCTGTGGACTGGGTGTGTTGTTAGTTTGTGTTTGTTTAGTCCTTTGGGTTGTAAGTTGCAACTGTATATACAGGATGTATTCAGTGACACGATTATGGATTTTGAAAATGTCAGATTAGATGCATGGACTGTATACTATTTATGCTGTATTAATAGATACCATTCTACGCATATAAGGTGTTTGACAAAATATCTGAACAGAGTGCATCAACAAGTTATTGCGCTTTCACATATAGCATAATGTTATTACGGGGTGTAAGAAGGTCGTAAGAGAGAGCGAGGCCAATAACTGTTATACTCCTTGATAGCGGTTAATTTTCTGTGGTTTTTCTGCTTTGTGTGTCGTTGTGTTCTATTGGTGTCTTGGTCTGCAGTCTCAGTTTGGGCAATGTTTTTCTGGCTACTGGTTCTGGTTTTGTGGTATGTTTTTCGAGTCCCTAACTGCTTTTGGTTGTCATGGTGTGGGAGTCTTGGTTTTGGGTTCTCTGGTTTGGCTTGGTTGTTATTGGCGTGGGGCTTTTGTGCAGATTGTTTGTAGGTGTTGAGGCTCGTCTTTTTCCATGCTGGAGTTTTTTGCTGTCTAGTGGCCTTGGTCTGATGTTTCTTTTGGGGTTAAATTTTTTGGGGGCCCCTTGTTGCTTTTAGCTGTGCTGTCTATTGTTGTAAACCTTGGCTTTGGCTTTTCTTGTTTTTGTCCTTCGCTCTGCTGCAAGGCATGTTTTTGTAGAGTGTTGTTCTGGACTCGGGGCTCATATGTTGTCATTTCCTTATCTTTGGTTCTTCTTGTTAAATACAGTGTCACATTTTAGAGGAATTATTTACACCAAAAAGCTCTAGGAAAGGAGAAATTGTTCAAGAGGGGAAGCGGAGCGTACCATTTGAGCAGAGTGTGCACACTGTAATTCTCATATCAAAAGAAATCATAGGCTTCGTGAACGTAGACATTCTTACCAAACCACGTAAATATCTCTCGCTTTTTTTCTTTTCTTATTATTTGATTGCTTTGCTATATATTTTGCTCTAGTATTTGTGTATTTCTGTGGCCAAAGTTTCAATACTTGTTCCCTGATTCCCTTAATAAAATCAGTTGGTTCATTAAAAAAAAAAAACATCAAAGTCTTCCCAAGTTGCTTCCTCCACGTTATGATCACTCAATTGAACCAATAGTTGGATTCCAGCAATGTTTCCCTTCTTATATAACACGTCTCTGTAGTATTGCTATAGGATTCTGCTGCACTAGGGACAATATCTGTTACTTGAGGTAACCTAGTGCTAGGATCAATGGCAGGCCCCAGGTGTTTCTTAAGTTAGTTGACATGAAAGACAGGATGCACCTTTGAATACTCAAGACAACTTCAACATAGAACCGACTTTATCCCAACAAGTATCTATCCCAGCAAAAAGGCAAGACTAATTAAGTGAAAATTCATATGTAATATAAAAATAAAATTAAAATACTATTTTTTCTTCTTTGAAAGCTCATCATCATCTTTTCTGATCAAGATTACAGCATATTTTTCTCAACGGCTTTCGACACATAAAAAAATTAATTTGCTCGTAATTAATCGAGTAATTAATCAATATAATTAGTCAAATTTAATTATGAAATGTGAAAAAGGTGATGTTCGTCATTACATGTTTCAGCAAATGATTCCTAATCACAAGTAGACAACTTGCCATGATTCAATCAAATTGTAACATTTATACAGGAATCAACTCCCAGCCTAGGCGATAAGGACGGCCGTCTTTCTTGTCTCTAAAAATTTAACTCATGTTCCAAAGCATCTTTTGTTGCTGGACGATTAGTAACTATATAGACATTGATGGATGTTAATTTTCTTCTGGCTTTGATGTCTTAATTAATCACCTGATTAATTTCTTTGCTTGGACTATGAGGTTTGCAGTATTTCTTTTGTTGATGTTCTTCCTTCTTACTGCTACTTCTGTTTCAGCTCTAAATTACAGAAAGTATGAAAAAACTGTGATGCGAGAAAATAATATCAGAAGGCATACTCTTCTAACTATAGAGGTAACTAAGAGCACTTGATCAATTTTTACTCTCTCTTCTTCTTCTTTTTTATCGAAGTAATTGCGTCGATTGCTTGTTTATCAGTATGTTTAGGCAATCTTGTATTTCAGTTTTAATAATTTGATGATGCTAATTAATAGAGCACTTTATTTCATTCATGAATACAGAGTCCAGACGGGGATCTCATCGATTGCGTTGATATAAGAAAACAACCAGCTTTCGATCACCCTCTTTTGAGAAACCACAAGATTTTGGTATTTAGAGAGAAGCAATAAAATTAATGGTGATTTTTATAATTCCCTAGAGGATTCTACTAATAGTGTTTCCTTGTCTAATTAACAGAAAGTTCCTGCTCCATGGCTGAAAGAGAAGAAAGATAAGTTGAAAGATGATGTTAAGGAAGTATCACAAATTTGGCTAGAAAGTGGGACAAGGTGTCCTAAAGATTCAATTCCCATACAACGGTCCATATTTGATAAAGTTATGAGAGACAACTCAGTCTCTAAATTCAGGAAAAAACAATACTCTCTTCCTCATGAGCTTGATGCAACTCACAACCCTGTCCATGAGGTACTTCCATTTATCAGGCGATGTCGTTTATAAGCATCAGCTTGCTTCCAACCACTTGAGGATTATTTTTAAGGATAAAATTGTGCGAGTCTTGTTGTCAGAGCTCACAATATCTCAAGTGGATTGGATCTAACTTCTCTCACACGTTTCTTCTACTTCTCTCTACTTGCTTCTTTCCAAATTCTTCAAAGTAAAACAAATAAAATTTAACAACCACAATATTTTGACACTCCTTATGTGGTTACATAGTATGCGGTGGCTGTGAATAATAATGGACTGAAAAAGGTATACGGGACTAAGGCAACAATTAGTGTGTGGCAACCATCTGTTGAGGAGAACGAAGAGTTTAGCCTTGCGCAGATTTGGCTAGTCTCAAAACAAGCCAAAGATGTTAATACTCTTGAAGTCGGATGGCATGTTAGTTTTTCATTTTCGTACAATTATCTTATTTATATCACTAACTAAATTTGCCAGTATAAGTTATTGTTTTTTAATTATTTTTTTAGGTCTTTCCGGAGCTTTATAATAATACAAAGAGACCAAGATTATTTATTTACTGGACGGTAAACCCACTCCAAATTTTACTTCAATAAAAAAAATAAAAATTCATATGGAAGTCATTCTTATTTGTTCCACATATATATATATATAGGCAGATGGATATATAAAGACAGGATGCTACAATCTATTTTGTCCGGGCTTCGTGCAAACCAATAATGAAGTACTTCTGGGAGGTTCATTTCGTAGCTCATCATCCTCTGATGGTGTTCAATATTTGATGAATGTCCTTGTTAGAAAAGTAATGAATATTTATAATTTGATCTCGGTTATTTTTATTCTATAACGATAATTTAAGGTGGATGTAGAAAATCGAGTTTTTTTTTTATCTTTGACATTTCAGTCCAACTAAAGTATTGTGTGCTTTTGTCTCTCCTCAAGTCCACACGTATTTATTTATGAAAATCATTCTGACTCTCCCCCTCAAACCCACAATATCTTTAGTTGGGAGAGTGACTACTAACCCGAGGAGGGTCGTCCAAAGCACACAATACTCCGCTGCAATTGACTGAAATACTAATATAAGATTTATACATCCACAAAATCAATTAGTAATCGACTTATAATTGGCATAACCTTATCATCAAATCAGGATCAGAAGAATGATGCTTGGTGGTTGATGTATAATGGCGTGGATTTGGGGTATTGGCCGATGGTCATAGTCACTCGCTTGAAAGAAGGTGCCGCTACAGCGGAATGGGGTGGCGAAATTTTGAACATGCGAGCCCACGGAAAACACACTTCAACACAGATGGGATCTGGGAAGATTTCCGAAAAGGGGTTTAGAAAGGCAAGCTATTTTGAAAATCTACAGATTGTGACTGTCGATGACTGCCTTATTCCAGTCCAAAGCGTTTCTACATTGACTGGAAATCAGAATTGCTACAACATCACCGTTAACCCTTCCAAGGGCAAATGTGGCATCGGCTTTTCTTATGGAGGCCCAGGTTATAGTTCTAGATGCAAATGATGTTCATCAATAATGTTTTGTTTTATAAAAGTTTATCAATAATGTTGAGTTTTGAAGATGAAGATATGTAGCAAATTAACTCATTGATAACATCAAAGTCAGAAGCAGCTGCCTGCCTTACATCTTTGGAACTTGTAGTTGTAGCTAAGCTCCCTTACATTTGAGCATGTTGAATTCTCTTTGTTTTGGGGGTGTTAACTCTACTTTCATTCAATACATACATCTTATTTATAGCACTTCACATTTCTAGAGTGTTTTCAACTAACTTGTTTAACCTTGTATATTTAAGATTTTTCTTCTATCTAGATTTATCTCTCAACTCTATCTACTTCAACACTAAAACGTCTTAGAACCTCCTAGATATGCAGCACGTATTTCCAAAAAATAATAGTTTACAATTTTATGTCAACCTTCCTTGTTGAAGTGAGATCCAAGCCACCATCTTCACAATACAAAGATTTACAAATTTTTTTGTTTGGGCAGAGTACCAATTGGCCTTATATGCTCTTTGGCTTGATTGTGCAGGAGGGGTGGTGGTATTACTCATACGACGTGTGCAAGATCAAAATCTGACATTAATTCTAATTGTTCAAACTTACATATAGAAAGAAACTCATCTCACTGGGAGATGCTATCACATTTAAAGTTCTCTGGGATTCATACCAACCAACGACAATAATTCGAGAAATTATTTAATGGTCTAGGTGCATATCTCATGTGACAAAGAATGTGTACATGTTTAATCAGCATAAGCACACAATTATGAAACGTCGGAGGCATTTCATTATCATCTTCAATTATGTATAAGATTGGGAAAAAGGAATTAACAATCACACAACAACAAACAGCAGAACCACTTAAAACACCAACTCTAATAAATCGAATCAAGTTGAAAACACAGAAATCGAGCAGAAAAGAAAAATAATGAACAACTTCCCATTCCAAGAATAAAAAAATCATATTATAATTAGGGAAACGGTATTTAAACCCCTTCTTTTTAGTAACCAAACCCCCCACATTTTTTTGATATATAGTTTTTTAGCTCCAAATTAGTGTCAAAATCTTATTTATTATGATTTAACTATTTTTGTCTTAATACGTATTCTACCCTTATCTATTAGTAAGTATACCCATATTTTTAATAGCCTTACCCTCTAGCCCATATTTGTTGAATAATTATGAATAATTTTTTTTATTGTAATATATGTTTTATAAAATTTATTTAAATACTTAGATTTTGTTTTTCTTAATAATTGCTGTAAAATAAAATAAAAAGATATTTTTTTGTTTGTTTGTATTGTTAACTTTTTTTTACTAAAATATCATTTTGTTTTGATGTATTGATTTTGTTATGATATTTATTCTAAGATATAAAATTTATTTTCATTCGTAAATTATTATTTTTATTTATGAGAAAAAATAAAGTTAATTAACGTTGTAGAATACAAACAAAAAATCAGTAATAATTGAAGAAAAAAACAAAAAATAGTGAAAAAAATCAGTAAATATCAAAACAAAATGATATCTTAGTGGAAAAAAGTGAACAATACAAACAAAATAAATTTAAATAAGTTTTTTATTTTACAACAATTATTAAGAAATGATTTTATTCATAATTATTAGACAAATGTGAGTCTGTTACTAAAAAATGTGGGTATAGTTAGTAATAAATAAGGGTAGAATAGGTATTAAGACAACAATAATTAAATCATAATAAAATAAGATTATGACACTAATTTAGAGGTAAAAATAAACTATTAATTGCGAGTGGCTAGATTACTAAGAAGGGGGAGTTTAAATATCATTTCCCTTATAATGATCCCAAGCCAATCAATCAGACAAAAGCAAAAACACACAAAAGAGAGCTAATGAGAAGAGAAACAATAAACTACCAAAGAATAGCAAAAATCAAACCATGCTTAACCTTGAAGCTTCGAGGGAGAAATTTGGGAATTCAAAGAGAGAGAGGGTGTTTCACAGCAATAGGCATTTACGTAAATTTTAGAACAAGAATCACAGTTGAAACCCAGAGAGGAATGCAATTGAAAAGATTAGATCAAACAATGGCAAAGCGTATATATCATCTAGCTTTAACCAGTTTTGTGAAAAAGCTATTGAACATCAACTTACAACTGGTTGCTCTCCAGAACATAATGGAGTATCATAAAGAGAGAGAAAGAAAAGGACGAGAAAAAAAAGGACTATTACGGAGATGGCAAGATATCTATTGCTGGAGAAGAAACTACCAAAAACCTTATGGGAAGAAGCATTGTATACTGCAGTTTATTTGCTCAATACGTTACCTACGAGATCTGTTGAGGGAATAACACCTATAGAAGCATGGTTTGGGTCAATACCTTTAGCAAAGCATCTCAAGGTTTTTGGTTCTCTGTGTTATACACATATTCTAGCTACAATTGGCGATTTTTCTTGTGGTGTGTAATAAAGCATCTCCAATACAAGCTTCAAGCACTCTAAAATTTTCAATTGAGTCTCATCTCTATTATACAAAATTGGGTTTCACTTATTTATCTACATCAGCAATAACATGTCTCTTAATACATTCATATAAAAAAAACACATCTTTTAATATAATTTTTTTCACTTCTCATTCATCAGCACTCTAAATATCAAGCATTAACATTATCTCTCTCATACTTTTCTATTATTTTTCACTTTTGTCTATCATTCTACGCCTCTTCAATGCAATTGCTAAATGCACACTCATTTTTGCTGCAAGTACACGATGTGACATGTACCTATATAAAGTGTTGGAGTAACAGTGTGTGTCAGATAAATGTTGGAGACCCAACTTTCCACAGACCAAAATGATCGGAATTCCTATATTATTATTAATTTGGAAATTTTTTAAAAATGACTACATAGGACTGTAGTTATTTATAAAAATATTTAGCATATAAGCCCCACAAGGAGTGCCCACCCAGTTTGATTCCTATTTCGTCTTATCCCGCACTTTGCATTTTCCAATTTTGAATTCTAATTGATCGCATCTAACACTGTTGCAATTTTTATTAAGGATTCGTAATGATAATTTTCACCCTTAGGGCTTGCTTGATGCATGGATTGGGAGGATTTGAGTGTACAACTAGACTTGTCCATTCTTTATAAACACATCTCCCAATAAATTGACCGCAATTTTATTAAAACACAATAACACATATTACATTGCTAATCTTTTACTACAGTGGGCTCAGTAGGTGCATGAGGAAACCTACTATGAATATGTTGCCTATATGCATCAAGTTGTTCCGTATACAGTAAAACCCATGCAGCCGCACACTCATACCTAAAGTAATGCCACTGAGACATAATGGTAGACATTGGGTAACCCCCAACTAAGGAAACTTGTACTTAGTGATTATCATTAACGTGTCCAAGGGCGATAGCAGCATGTTGATAGCAACGTGTCGCAATGGTAAATATGTGAAGCTCTTTCGTGAACTAACAACGTGTAGTATGACATTATACCTGGAAGCAATCAAGAGACTCATGTCTGGCATTATCATCCAATGCTGAGTTAGTGTTGCTCTATCTAATTCAAAGAAGTTCAAGGTGTTGTGAATACCCAATGCATGCTCTTCACTGCCAAATATTGCAACATATTTCTGCCAGAATGTGCCCAACTCACCTATCAAGTCACGACGAACAATATCCCATGCATGTTCGCAAAAATCAAGACCAGCAACTATAGCCCGAAAGCCGCATTTTCCATCAAGTATTACATCTTGCACAGCCACAATGTAAGGATGCAATATTGGCAGGAACTGACAAATATAAATATGTTCATACGTAACATTACTAGATCGGGAACTGTAGAGAGATGAACAACTGTGTCTCCCTGGTTGCTGGGAATGATGACGTGAATTTTTATGAGTTACTCCATCTGCCTTTTTCATCGAGAATAGGCGTCCCACTGAATACTATGCCTACTTTGTTCTACAGAGTTAGGTGTGATAGGATTACAATGACTATGCATTTTTGCCTTTTCCTTCGGTGAGGGGCGTCCTCGTGTACTTTTTTCACAACTGGATCCTGTACACGGTAGTCCGTAGCTTGTACGAAGTTTACAACCACATGCGTCGAATCATATCTGAGAACTTGACATTTCTTAGATTCGTTGAAAATAAGATTCAAAGCAGCAATAGAAATAAAACGACGTAATTCCCTGAACTGATCTGTGTTGAATCGATGCTGGACGATATGTCTACTATTCTCCAAACTAGCCTTGATTGATGTGGCCTGAGCTTGAACAAGTTGATGAATTAAAGATACTATTGACTCAATGTCTGATTGTGATGATCCCAAATATTTCTTTAACTTTGCATGTTGACTCTCGACCCTATTAGTGGTCAAGTTTTTGAAATGCAAATAAGTATTCGTCCAAGCGATATAAACATCTATTTATATGGTGTCAACCATACATCTTTAATGTAATTAATCACAACTGTGTATTTTTGAAGGATTACCTCTAGGTGTGACAAATTGTACACGTGCCAATCTCATTTTCGGATTCCACCAATGTATTCCCAGTGTTGTAAAAATCGGCCTAGTCGGCCGATTAATCGGCGAGTAATCGGCAATCGGCGTCCACCTTCTCTATTTGAGACTAATCGATGCATTAATCGGAATACCCGATTAATCGGCCCAAATCGGATGTAATCGGCCCAAATCGGCCCAATTATCTAGCCTAGCCCAGCCCAGCAAAAAAAGAAAAATGAAATCTAACCTAATGCCAGAAGTGCGCCTGCTGCAAATCACCTCGCGACTGCCCAGAAGAAGAAGTTGCGTGCCTGCGACGAGCCGACGAGAAGCCACCGCGACTGCTACCACCTGCGACGAGCCGACGAGAAGCCACCGTTACTGAGATCGATTGCTAGGAGTAGCCACCGCGACTGCTACCACCTGCGACCGGACCTCAACTGTCGACCTCAAAGGTTAAAATAGGTACTGTCGACCTCAAAGGCTGAAGTTTTATTTGCATTTGTAAACCTTTTTTTTTCCTAACTTGCTTATGCTTTGCTGAGCCTTAATTTAATTTTGTAATTTTGTATCTAAGGCCACTTTTGTTTTATATTGTCTTTGGTTTTATGATGGTGGTAGCTTCCTCGTGTTTTTGGTGTCAACTGTCAAGAAACATTGATGTTGGTCTGGTTGCAAAATAATTTGAGTACTGTTTTTTTATCCAAGTTTATCATCTCTAACAGCTCCATTTTTTACTTTGTCCTTGATTATGGTAAAATGTCAATTGTTTAAAACATAAAGAAAGGAGTTTTAGATATACTGATAAAGTGATAATGCCATATTGGATTTATGACTTATCTCTGTCATTTTTTCATATTTTCTGTAAATGCAAGTGTGATTGCAATAGCATTGCAATTAGTTAAATGATTTGATTGTATTGTTCTATTGATCTGTCTGTTTTATTGTACTTAAATGATTAAATGTTTAATTAATCTTTGTTTTGTTCTATTTATCTAAATCATGATTTGGCAGAAACTTCCATCATTTTTAATTAATGTATGTTTTAGGGATATGGCTACTTCATCTGCTGCTTCTAATTCCAATGAGGTGAAGCCACAAGTGATGTGAATATTCAAAATGCATTGAAGCGTGCTTCCGGTGATATTGGTTGGGAGTTTGGGGAGCTTGTTGATGCTACTGCATTAGATAAAATCAAATGCAAGTTGTGTTCGAAAGTTATGTCCGGAGGCATCTACCGGCTCAAATGTCATGTAGCCGGTAGGTCAGGGAATGTGAGGGCTTGTCATAAGGCCAGTAAAGAGGCAATAAAGGCATGTGTTGAGGCATTAGATGGTAAGAAGAGGAAAAGGGTAGAGAAGCAAGTTGAAGAGCAAGAACTTAGAAATGAAGTTTCGATATCCAGTGGGGGTGTAGCAATGGACATTGATGAGGATGTGGAAGTCATGGGATCCAGGAAGAGAAGTATTGATCAAGGGCCTATGGCTAGATTTGTGGAGATTAATCCACAAAACACTGACTCTACAAAGTTTACAAAGCAAGCTAGTTTGGTTGCCTTGATGAATAAGAAGAAGGTGCTTGATACACAACAATACATAGCACGGTTTGTCATTGAGAATGGTATTCCTTTCAATGTCATTCAAAGTGACAGTTTTAAGCTAATGGCAGAGAGTATTGGGCAGTTTGGTCCAAGACTACCTACGTCAAGTTGATATCGCTTGGCTGGTCCATGTTTGAAAGCGGAAGTTGCGAGAATCAAAAACTCTCTAAAGAAGCATGAAGATGAGTGGGCCATTTCCGGATGTTCTATTATGACTGATGCTTGGACTGATCGTAAAAGAAGGAGCATGATGAATCTGTGTGTTCATTGTAGGGAAGGGATCTCTTTCATTTCATCAAGGGAGGATTCTGATGCATCCCATACAGGAACCTACATATTTGATTATGTTGACAAATGCATTGAAGATGTTGGGCCGGAAAAGGTGGTGCAAATTGTGACTGATAATGCTTCTAATAACATGGCAGCTGCAAGTTTGATGGTGACCAAGAGACCCAATGTGTTTTGGACTTCTTGTGCCGCACATACAGTGAATCTTATGTTAGAGGCAATTGGTAAACTTCCAAGGTTCAAGAATGCAATTGATAAGGCAAGGGCCTTAACCATATTCATATATGCTCATCACTCAACCCTGAGCATGATGAGAAAGATGACGAAGAAGCGTGACAAAGTACGACCGGGTGTGACACGCTTTGCTACCAATTATCTTTGTTTGCAAAGCTTGGTGGAGAAAAAGGAACAACTAAGACATATGTTTACTTCCGAAGAATGGGCACAGAATTCACATTCTAAGAGTGTGAAGGGAAAAGTGGCATATGCGACAGTTGTTAGCATCTCCTTTTGGAAGTCTGTGAACTCTTGCTTGCTTGTTTTTCGTCCTTTGGTGAAAGTGCTTCGGCTTGTAGATAGTGACAGACCATCTATGCCATGGTTGTATGGAGAACTTCAAGCAGCGATAAGAGAGATCAAGGAAGATGTATGTAGCGGAGTTGAAAAGAATTATAAACCGATACTTGACATAATTGATAGTAAATCCCAAGGAAGACTTGATTCATCTTTGCACTTGACGGGTTACTTGCTTAATCCGTATTATTTTGCAAAGAATAAGGTGGATATAGGAGAAGATGCAGCTAATATGGAGGCATTTATTGATTGTGTGGAGAAGTTTTTTCCCGATGATTTGACCACTCAAGGGAAAGTGTCTAATGATGAATTGATCAAGTACAAGAAATTTGATGGAATATTTGGAAAAAAACTTGTCATTAATGCTTATGAAAGTAAGGGTGTCAATGACTTCAATCCCGGTAAGTCCTAACTCTTAAACAGTTAAACTCCTAGATGTTTTTTTTATAGTTCATAATTTATAAATGAGAATTGATTGGTGTTTTTTAATTATAATGAATGCTAGCTGGGTGGTGGAGTAACTATGGTGGTGCTACTCCAAATTTGAAGAATATGGCAATTAGGATTCTCTCATTGACCACAAGTTCATTTGGTTGTGAGAGGAATTGGAGTACATTTGAAGGGGTAAACAACTTTTGAGTTTTTATATCATTATATGATTGTTTTGATATTTTTTTTCATCTAATTGGAAGTTGGAACCACATTATCTTGTAGGTGCACACTAAAAAGAGAAATAGACTTGACTCAGAGAGATTGAACAACTTGGTGTATGTTCAATTCAATGCAAAACTCATCTCTAAGAAGCAAAGAGTGAGTAACGACAAAGATGTTCTTCAAGCAGATGATTGTACTAAAGCTCAACATTGGTTGGTTGATGGTGTTGATGATGAGAATGATGTTGATCCCGTGACTGGAGCAACATGGGAGGTGCTTGATCAAGCGGTGGGAGCGGATGAAATGCTTCAACCTAGGAGGAGCACTAGGAATATAAGAGAAATTGAAGTTGAAGAGTTTGCGTCGGAGGAGTCAGAAGAAGAAGATGATGAACTTGACTTTGAGTCCGATGAAGAAATAGATGTGCCTCTAGTGGAGGAGCACAATGATATTTGAGAATGAAGCTTGATTGCTTGAAGTCTTAAACTTGAACTTGGATGATACATTGAATTACTTATGCTCTTTTTGTTTTTGTAATTTGTGTGTGTAATGTTGGATTTTAATGGATTTATGATTATGATGATGTGATTTTATTTGAACTTGGATGATATATTGATTGGATGATATTCATATATTATGATGTTGGTTGATATATGATTTATGATTTTTTTTAAACTTAATTGATATATTGATTGGACATATATATATGATATGTATTGAATATATGTATATATATGTATATATTAATTGAAAATAGTCAGGGATTAATCCGATTAATCCCTGACTAGTCCCCGATTAATCCAATTAATCCCTAGTCTCCGCGAACCGCCTAGCGGCCGACTAGCGATTTTTACAACTTTGAGTATTCCAGGAGGAGTAGAATGCATTCCATGATTCCTTGTCTTGAAAAAACCTTTTGTAGTTTGCTAAAATTGCCTTATTTATGTGCCATCTGCATAGTAATTTATTTGCATCAGGAAAAACCATGCCACATGATTTCATCAGTGCCAACTCTCTATCGGTGAGAATAACTCTTGGAGCAACTGATTTCTCAATTGATGATCGCAAGCACGTTAAAGCCCATGGATAATTGTCCTGCTTCTCAGAATTTAATAGCACAAATGCTATGCAATATGTCATATTTGTTGAGGTCACCCCGACAATCTCAAGAAGAGACATCCTGAACCTGTTCGTCTTATATGTTGCGTCCATTAGTAGAACATGTGGAAATGCACGTAGTAATGCAAACGAGTCTGGATGAGCAAAAATAAATCTTGGAGCTCGTTGGTTATATTATCGGTTTAATAATAGAAAATGTACATGTGCTCGTGTAGGAATGACATTAGAGACTAAGTGTCTGATTTATCGGCTTTTCTGAATTTCGAAACTTCTATCGTGCATTATATATTGTTTTAATAGTGGGCGCATTGCTCGAATCTCTTTTCTTCAACGATGCCAAGATGTCTTGTTGCTTAACACGATTGTTGGACATATCTACCATCATCTCAAATTCAGATTCAGAAAGGCGACCGGCATACGGATGCCCCTCCAGATATGATGCAAGGGAATGGTTGTGCATTCCACACAGCACTCTTACCATCTAATCATCAGCTCCATGTAATTTCAACCCTTTAAGTCTGAAAGGACAATCAAACTTTTTTGTGCTTGTTTTCTTCGTGGAGGTTTTCTTCCCTCTATACATACCACTACGATCGCATTGGAACAACAATGATGAGCTCGATGAGCTTCTTGTGACGATGATGAATCCCAAATTTTGCCATATTGCTTGAACTCAATTAGTCAATGATTGAAGTGAATCGAACACCTGAATCATTTATATATGTTATAAATGTATTTTTTTTGATAAATATGTTCAAATAATAAGACATGTTATTTTTTTAATTGTTATACTGTCTCGGTTAAAAATTGTTTTGTAATGTCAACTTCTATTTTCTCTTCATAGTCATCCGAAAGTTCTTCTTTTTTTTTCATTTCATTTTTGATAGTACAATCCTGTAAACAAAAAAATTTACTTGAGTGTTTGTAATTAATTAAAATATTCAAAATATTCAATATCTATATTACCTAATCACTAGAACTACTACTTGACAGTCGTAGATCTTGCGCCCAAGCTCTCATTTCTTCCAAATGGTCCATATCCGCAAGGATAAAAATTGAGTAAGAGGTTAAGAGCAGAGGTAGAAAGTTAGAGAGAGGGTGTGTGACAATTGAGATTGAGAAGTGTGAATTAATATTGTGGCATTGTGTTATATTTATAGCTTGAAGGCTTATAGTCAATGGTCAAATTTCTCGCTAATGGCCAAGGGCTAGCTAACGTTCAATATAAATTATCATGCGTAGTCTAATGTCTCTATTTATGTGACATTTGAATGATGCCATTAGTCTTATGCCTATACAGACTTCTTTGAACGCCTTCCTTCATATGGATGAAAGTGTGAACGTATATATCTGTCTCTCACATTGTTAACGACAATGTGAGCTGTCTATACTTTCGGTGACTGATGCACCTAAGTCTAATGTAGTAGGTGTGTGAGTTGTCTGTGCTTTCAGTGGCTAGTGCACCTAAGTCTAATGTAGTAGGTGTAGCCTCTTCTATATATAATTGTAATGTAATGTGTCAGATGAATAATAAATACAGTTTCTAACATGGTATTGGAGCTGGGTGTAGGTTGTCCTTGCGTTTGTCTTCCGCTGCCTGGGTGAATTAGTTTAGGTGAGCCTGTTCTGGATCGACATTTCTTCAGTTCTTCTGGAACTCGATCGGCATTTCTTCTGGACTCAATTAGAGCTGTTTGTTCTACTCTTTTTTGTCTCTGGTTCTTTGTTTCTAGTGCGGCAATGTTTTGGTGAATATGTTCTGGCGTCGATAGCGGGGTTTTGTTGGTGGTGCGGCGTAATTTCTGGCGCTCATCGCTTGATCTCCGATCTCTGTGATTTCCTGGCTTCTTCTTCTGGTCGCTCAAGCTTCCTGGCACGCGTGCTTCTTCTCTCGGTTTCTTTTGGTTGAGCGAGCTCTGGGCGAGGGTTCTAGTTTTGGTCGCGTGTTGGTCGCACCTTCCGGTCAAAGGTTCCAGGTCTACCATGTAGGTGGATTCTGAAGCTAATCTGGTTCGGTGGATCTCCTCACGCATTAAATCTGCGCTTGTCTCTCAAGTGAATTTGGTTTCAATTTGTCAGCCTTAGTTTTGGCTTCACAAATCTGGTTTCCATATGTTTAGTCCCTGATATTTAAAGTGTTTGCAATTTGTTCCTCACTCTATCTGAAATTTGTAGTTTGATCCTCAATATTTTTGAACTTTGGTTTCGGCCCCCAATATTTCTAGAATTTTCAGTTTGACCCCTGCTTATTTGCACATGATTTTGTGGATTTGAATACTGTTTGATTTTACCAATTTGTTTGTTATGGCTTCTGACGACCACACTCATTCAATTGTTGTCCGTCTCACAAGAGATAATTATCTTTATTGGGCTAATATGATGAAGAATTTTCTCCTCGAATGACAGAAGTGGGGTTATATTTCTGGGTCTATTTCTCAACCCATTGATGAAAAGAAAGAAGGTTTTTCTCCGTCTATGGATAATTGGGATATCGCCTGATTTTGCTGATTTCGATTTATTTTTGGGTTCTGAATTTGCTGGTTCCGGTTTGTTTTTTGGGTTCTAAATTTGCTACTTTCGGTCTGTCTTCGGGTTCTGAAGTTGTTGGTTTCGGTTTTTCTTCGGGTTCTATTTCTTTGCTAGTTCGGATTTGTATCTGGGTTTTTCCTTTGGTTTATGGTTTCCTCTACTTCTCTCTGCCTCTACTTTGATTTGGTTCTGGTCTTGTCGAGTATTTTGTGCTCTATTCAGTTATGGTTGTTGGTTCTGTTTCTGGTTGATGGCTTTCCTTTTGACGAGGTGAAGATGTTCTGGTTTGCTGATTTTTCATCTGGTTTTGGATTTTTCTCTATGTTCACAATTATTGTGATCTTGTTACGGTCATATGGTATGCTTTTGTTTTATGTTGCTCCATTTCCGTTTTTCCTTGGCAAACTTTTGATGATTTGTATGCAATCATCCTCAGTTTGAAGGGGGTGTGAACGTATATGTCTGTCTCTCACATTGTCAACGACAATGTGAGTTGTCTGTACTTTCGGTGACTAGTGCACCTAAGTCTAATGTAGTAGGTATGTGAGCTGTCTGTGCTTTCGGTGGCTGGTGCACCTAAGTCTAATGTAGTAGGTGTAGCCTCTTATATATATAATTGCAATGTAATGTGTCAAATGAATAAGAAATACAGTTTCTAACAAAAAGAACAAAAAATAACAAAGTTCGGATGACACTGCAACTAGGCATCACTAGAGATAATAATGAGAAGGACCATCACATGCTGTGTACAGACAAATAAAATGTTGCTTTTGAATTTACAAATAGGCACAACAAATAGGCATAGGCACCACTATGCATGAACCCAAGAAGTCTGTGACAAAACCAATGAAAATTAGTTAAAAAATTCTTTTGAGTTGACGTGACTTTTTACGGTTGTGTAATGTGCATTTAGTAAATTTTATGTGCAAATAGATGCACCCTTCTTCAATATAACTTTTTCAAATCACTCTCTCTACACATTCCAAAATTTCTATCACTTCAAATTAATGCACCATTGCACTTGCTAGGATAATGTCAATTCATGGGGGCTGAGATTTTTTGAAGGGTACTACTATTCCACCCCCCCTCCCTAGCCCCCTACGTAAACCCCACCTTGTCATATCAACTATATAATATTGACGCATGCTGACATCTCATGAATCATGCATCTTTGGACGGGAGGGTCATAACCTACGTGGCCCCCCTTTCAGGGGCATTATTGTCTCTTTGGCTTTACCGACGCGGTGTAATAAAGATTCAATTACTACGTCTCTGACAGTTGGACAAATTTTTCTTTGTCCACGGGTGTATTTTTTTTCTTTCTCAATTTTTGTTTTTGTTTTTTTTTTCTTTTCAGATTCCAACTTTTGTTTTATTTTTTTTAATTTATAATTTTTTTAATAAAAAAGACAATACCCACAATATTTTATTTAAAAATGAAGGGTTAGAACTATATGGTAGTGAACTTCTTAATATAATATATATATATATATATATATATATCAATACCAATTATTGAAGTAACAAAAAAAATGCTTCTTACAATTGATTTACATTGTCTATTTTGAGTATTATTCAAGCCTCTTTAATTAATCACTCTCAACTAACGTAACAATTTCGGTGTTACTATAGATTTTTTGACGTATTTTGATCAAACTATTTAGTCAAATTTTGTTTCAATTTTTGGTCGATTTTAATCGATTTCATTTCTGTATATATTTTTTACAACCCTTATAACAACGTTGCTATAGAAAATAACTTTTAATCCCCTGTTTGAAATTTATGCACCACTTTATTTTCCTAAATTAAATAAAGACCTGTAATAATTAAAATAGAAGAATGGAGCATAAATAATTTTGATGACTTAAAAAAGAGGACTAATCTGGTGGGCCCCTACACTATTTACCACCACCCTCCCTATTATTCTATTGTGGGTCCCGCACCCCACGTCCTCTTCTCATTGTGGCTCGTAATAGAAGCAATCATCACGGTGGTTTGACTCTCTCCCTGTCTTCTACAAGATAAATGAAAATTGACAAAACAATCATAGGGTTATAGGGGGTTTAAAACTAGGGTTGTTTGTTTATCATAACCCTTTTTTGAAATTTGAATTGTAACTACTTTTACTTTCAACCAACTACCCAGCTATAAATTTATAGCTTCTAATTGCTTTTAATACACCACTTCAACACGTGACATTTGCAGATGCGTGGGATATCCAGATCTTTTTATAATATTTACCTATAATTCAAAATGGCCAAAAATTACTCATATGTTTGAGTGCATACTTGGTCAATGTATCCAAGATAGGCTTGATATTGTTAGGATTGGGGATTTCTCAATTCTCTTAAGTCTACTATTCACAACACTAAAAAAAAGCTTGACAAATTTTAAAAATAAAAATATGGTTGTTCGCAACGAAATACATTGATGAATCTATACAATAATATGCAGTTCAGCTATGCAGTAATGGGAACATTGAGGTGATACAATCCTCCCAAGTTCAGGTTTCTCACTATGTATATGTGTTACGTCATACTTGTCATTTATGAACTCAATAAAATAACCGTAAATTTTTAATTGCTCAAGGCAATTAAATCTCTATTAATATATGTTAGTCGATTCAAGTATACTATTCAGAGGCATCCCTAAGGTGGGGCGAGACGGACGATCGTCCAGAACTCTCAATTTCCAAGGTCTCATATTTTAAAAAATGTAGGAGTATTAGAAAAATCTCAAGTGCATTTAAGCCCCGTTTAGAAAAAATTAGCCAAATAATATTTATCCAGTTACAATTTAAAAATCACAAATTAATCAACTTAAATTAAATCTTCTTGAACTTTTATTTTTATAAGGGCTCCATTTTTTAAAATTTGTCCCGAGCCTCTCAACACCCAAGATTGTCACTGTTCCTATGACATGCTGCGCGAGATGAGATGAGATGAGATGAGATAGTTTAAATGCAGAGACCTAGAGGGAGCAAGACAAGCTCTACTATGGCCACCGTCATCTGGGTGCTCTTGCGGCACAAGGAGCCAGCTACTTGTACTCGGAACAAATTTTTCTTCAATCGCGTTCTCATTTCACTAAACTACTTCAAAGCGCGGTCGTTTTCGCATTCTCCCGCTGCACAACTCTCCATCACGAGCACATATATATTTGACCTTCATGTTAAAATACTTATTATTAATTATGAAATGTTTTTTTTATCATATGTGGGGCATAAGATGTCGAAAGGAAACTCCTGAACAATTCAGACAAGACATATATTCATATTTCATACTCTAGGTTCCTTCTGGTCATTGCCAAGCTATTAAAAATGGAAGTTTAGGATAGCTTGTCAAAGAAGAAACAAAAAACCAATCACTACCCGACACCCAACAACGCGTTTCCCATCATCACCACCTACGTACCTCATAAGTACGCCTATACATATCCAAACATCCTCGCACACCACCACCGCATTTTTCATTTCCGACAAAAAAGAAAGAAAACCATGGAAATGGAAGCGTACTGGTTCATCATCCTTGTCAGTCTCTCCATAGCTGCTCTTCTCAAAGCCCTCATCAACCTCTTCAGTCCTAAAAAGCTACCACACAACCTTCCTCCTAGCCCTCGTACAATTCCTATCATCAGCAACATTTTATGGCTCTTCAAACCTGGTCTAGAGATCGAGCTGATTCTCCGGTCCCTCCATGCCAAGTTGGGTCCTTTAGTAACACTTCACCTCGGCCCACGCATGGTCATCTTTGTTTCTGATCGCTCTCTTGCGTACCGAATTTTGGTCCAAAACGGTGCAGTTTTCTCTGATCGTCCGCGAGCTGGCCTTATAACTAGGATGACTAGTAGTAATCAGCATAATATTAACTCGGCTGCCTACGGCCCCACCTGGCGCCTCCTGCGGCGTAATCTCACTGCTGAGATCCTCCACCCTTCGCGTCTGAAATCATATTCGCACGCACGGAGTTGGGTGCTGGAGATTCTAATGGATAGACTAAAGTCTGAGGCTCAATTAGGCACACCAGTTCGTGTCGTGGATCATTTTCGGTACGCAATGTTTTGCTTGTTAGTACTTATGTGTTTCGGGGACAAGCTTAACGAGGATCAGATAAAGGAAATCCAGGATGTCGAGCTTCGCTTTCTTCTCAATGTTAATCGATTCCAGATACTGAATTTCTGGCCAAGTGTGACAAAGATTGTGCTGCGTAAGCGATGGCAGCAGTTTTTGAAGCTTCAACAAGACAAAGAAGCCGTGTTAGTTCCTCTAATAAGGGCAAAAAAGAAGGCGAAAGAAGAGGGGCTAAGAGATGTCTTATCTTATGTCGAAACCCTGTTCGATTTGGAGCTTCCGGAGGAGAAAAGAAAGCTCAATGAAGGAGAAATGGTGAGTTTGTGCTCTGAGTTTCTCGACGCAGGAACCGATTCTACTTCCACTGCCCTGCAGTGGATAATGGCTAATTTGGTGAAGTATCCACACATACAAGAGAAGTTGTTGATGGAAATCAAAGGGATTGTGGGAGATGGTGAGGTAGAGGTCAAAGAAGAAGAATTGCAGATGATGCCGTATCTTAAAGCAGTGATTTTGGAAGGCTTGAGGCGTCATCCTCCTGCACATTTTGTGGCTCCACATGCAGTTACAGAGGATGTAGTGATTGATAATTATGTGATACCCAAAAATGCTTCAATCAATTTTATGGTAGCAGAGATGGGTTTGGACCCAAAGGTGTGGGAAGATCCTATGGGATTCAGGCCAGAGAGGTTTATGAGTGGTTCTGGTACTGATGGTGAGATTGTGTTTGATATAACAGGAAGTAAAGAGATTAAGATGATGCCATTTGGAGTTGGTAGGAGGATTTGTCCTGGAATTGGCTTGGCAATGCTTCATTTGGAGTATTTTGTGGCAAATTTGGTGTGGAATTATGAGTGGAAAGCTAAAGATGGAGATGATGTTGATTTATCACAGAAACTAGAGTTCACAACTGTGATGAAGAACCCACTGCAAGCATACATTTCCCCAAGGTCAAAATAAGTTATTTATAGAGTACTTGTTCATCTGAAGAACCTCACACACACACACACACACACATATATATATATATATTGTGATTTTTGATATAAGTAGAAGTTTTTAAGTGCACAAGTATAGAACTATCAGATCATAATACTTCATTCAGTGTGGACAAACTTAATGCTATTAAGGATTAGATTGTACTTTACAAAGTGCAAATTTATGTCATTATAATTTGTTTTTTCTTTTTTCAATGGGGTCAGCTAATCTCAATTGCTAACACTTGAGTCGCTTCTGCAAAGCTTGTGTGAACTGCAAAGACAATGACCACTCACTAGTTCGATTTGGCTGATGAGATAATTAAGTTCAATTATTCATACTAACACATGCGATTTATTGTATTTGAGGGGGAAATACGAATAACATTGATAGATTTTCGTATTTCAAATTGCCCACAGAAAAATTTTGACTTGCAAATTCCTCACCGAACTTTCAAGAGTTCAACAAATTGTTGTAAATCTCAAACTCACCAACATTAAATATATTGTTGGTTTTGGATTATTCGATTCCCGTAAATATATCGTGCCCAAATTATTTTATTTCTTCTTAATCCAGATACTATAGACTTCATTAGATTAGGAAAGACATCTAAAGTGTAGAAACTTGATTATTCATTATAAACTCACATCACTTGCTTCATTCAAGCAATGTGAGATTATTCTAACACTTTTCCGCATTTGTGAGTTGGGTTATGTCAGATTCAATAAGTAGATAGATAGAAGTCACATACAACTAGACCGGACACACTCCAATTCCATGTTGTCCTCAACTAAAAATGGGGATGGAAATACTATTACCCCTTTTGCTTCATTCAAGCAGTGTGAGACTATTCTAACAACTCACTGAGTGACTTTGATCACGCATGCTTTTTTTTATTATGCATTCTAATAAATAATTGTTTTTCTTATTTGACTAAGATATGCTTAACGAGGAAGCAAACATTAAAAATAAATTAGGAAGATGATTAATTTCCTAGGTTTGACAATAATTAGTTTTGTTTTTTGTGACATCAAGTGTTTTCTTTCCAACCATCGATCTAATAATTTAAGATTTTTCAAACATGAGATAATGTGGAATTGATGTGATTTATTTATTTATAAGAAGAAATTAGTAATAGTCTCTCAAAACAAATTTTTATTTCAATAAGTGCCACTTTTTTTATACCTTAAGGTTCAGAGAGACTTATTGACGATGTTATTTTTATCTATTATTTTATGAAGTGAAACAAATTAATTTTTTATTATTATTTTAGGGATAAGAAAGAAAATTCACTCGCTGGATCGAGGAAGATTCACTGTGATTATGAGTCGTGAAAGATTGATTGAAATCCTAGGTGCAAGATGGACATATGGTTCTAACATTGTTAGTGTAATTGGATATCCATAACTCACTTGTTTAAGTTTCGATTGAGATTATTTTCGTGACGTTGAAAAAAAGACTTAAACTTACAAAATTCCGTTGATATATTTTTTGAGATTTGAACATTTTCATGTTATGGGTTAAATCAAGGCTCGAAGTTTATGCATCAGAATTGTGAATCGTGGAGATACGATTCTGATCTAATTTTATTACAATAAATTTTTTTGGTTGAGTGATAAATCATTCTGAAATTTCATTTAAGAATAGAAAAAATTTAAAATGTATGATGTCATGCACCGAGTGTAGATAAAATGTAGGGAGAAAAAGCCGCAAATATGAATTAAGGCTTCCTAATTTCTTTAAATGAAAAACAAACAAATATGTAATTATCCCTATTCTATACTGAGGAATCCATAAAACGAACCATAATGGTTTAGTTGGAGAGTTTGGTTGTATGTAATCTCGAATTTCAATTTTGAATCCCACTACGGCTCTTTTTTTTTTAAAAAAAAGGAGGAAGGAGGAATCCATAAAGGTTTCTATTTTGCTAATATGACTGTTTTTTAAAGACATATTTTGTTAATGTGACTAAGTGTGTAGCTTAACTTTTTATGAAATAGAGATGAGAAATTAGTCCATTTTATTGGAGATAATAAGAAGGCCAACAATATTGTTGGCAGGGCCGGCATGGGCAACCGCTTTGGGTGGAGGCCCAAAGAAAATAGTTTCTTAGGTTTATCTATAATGAGGGGATAAGGATATTATAATGGGTTTAATAAGGGCAATTGCAATGGTGCAAAACCATTGTGGTTGCCCTAAGAAAGCAAAACACCAAGGTGCTTAAAAGAGATTGATTAAAATACATCGTAGAGCCTTTTTTATGCCATGTTTTTGTCATTCTCTTAATTTAACCATTTGTGATATAACTAATTCATGTGTTAAAAGCTAAGAACATATTTGGAATGGTGAAATGATTGTATACTTTGTTTGATGTATTTTCATGTAATTCTCAAAAATATATAATTATATTTTTTAACCAATTATTATAATATATAACTGGTTTTAATTTTAATGTAATGAAATTTAAGACATGATGGTTTAACCTCTCAAAATTGGGTTTCAGCCATCAAAAATTTATTATTGTTCTATTTGATGAGATAGTGTATGCATTGTCGTTAGTCTCTTTGATGGACTACTTCTTGTGCTTAATTAGTGGATGCTAAAATCAATTAGGATTGCTTGTGAAGGGTGAGAATACAAAATATTTTGTACTTAATTAGTGAAGGCTAAAAAGTCATTAGGATTGTTTGCTTGAATCTTGATAACAAGCTTAGAATTTGTCATCAAACCTCGCCCCTAGAGGCCTTCAATAAATTTTTCGCTCAAGACCCCTAAAAGGACGGATTCGAGGGAGCACCTGTGCAGTAGTGCACAGGTCTTTAACCTGTTCACTTTATTGACCGTTAGATCATTGATTATAAATCTGACGGTCCTTGTATTACTTAATAAAATTTTCAATTTATAAAAAGTTCCTTTATCCCAAATATTATTTGAGTTCATCTCTTTGTTTTTACTTTCACTCTCTCCCAAATAGATCTGACAGTTTCATCTGGCTGATGCATGTCCAGATGGAGTCAACTTCTTGAATTTGATTTCTTGAGGAGTTTGGAATACGTTGCTATTTTGATGTTCTGATTCTCATCCGGCTATTCAGTGTTCTTGGGCGATCCTTAGATTTGGGTGTTTTCTCCCTCTTTCCGTTGGTTGGTGGCTATCGTTGGCTTTGAATTTGTTGGATCTCTTGGTTTTGCAATCTTTAATTGTTAGTGGGCTGTTTGATTTTCCAATCTGCAGGTTTTTTCACTTCTGCGCGACTAGGTGTTTCTTTTCAACCTTGCTGTTTTGGGGGTTCATTGACCCTGGGTGTTGTTCCAGTGAGATATTTACCCCTTTGTTTGGATGGGATCATTGTTGTTAGAGAGTGTGTACAAAAAGAAGAGAGAGGCGTTCATGGTGTCATTGTTAGAGAGAGAGAGAGTACAACCAGAAGAGAGAGAATGTTAGGGGAGATTTGAGATGAGAAGAAATTTATTCAATAATATAAAATATTTATTAAGTAATATAAGGACCGTCAAATTTATAATCAATGATCTAACGGTCAATAAAGTGAACAGGTTAAAGACCTGTGCACTACTGCACAGGTGCTCCCCCAGATCGCTAAAAGTACATGGCCGGCCTGTTGTTGGCTACAACAAAATGTGAATAATAAAATAAACTATAATACATGTTTCGCTGATATATTTGAATATAGATCTTTAACTTTGTGTAATGAAAATATGATCCAACATCAATTTTAATGGTCCGGTTACTCCAGTCCTCTCCAATACCATTACACATTTACACCATTGTAGCCAGCCAGCTAGCCCTGACGTTGTAAATTCCGGACCATTGAATCATTGATTTGATGATGAGGTTCAGGTTTCGAACAATGATGAGATCTTGCAGTTAAAGCCCAGGACAGATGTATTAGGCCCAGCTTAGAATGAAGAAATAATTATTTTGACGGGCTGGGCTTTCTCAAAAGTCCACATTCAATAATAACGAAATTCTAATCCTGCCCCAAGGTCCTCGTAGAAATTGAATCGCGAGATCCCCAAAATCAAGCAGAGAGAGAGAGATGGCAAGCAAAAGCATCGTGAAGGATTTCTACAGGCAAAAGAAGACGACCGCGAAAACCCCAAAAACAACCTCGAAGAAGAAGTCTCCACCAAAACACGCCGCCGGTATCGGCTCCGATGTAGTCCAGCCGCCGGCCCTCATTTCCCACCGGTCTCTCGACCTCCAAGGTCCCCCCCTCTTCCCCTCTTTTTTCAATTAATTTCTCTTCCTTCAATCTTTTGTAGGTCACTAGGTTGTTTGTTTTCAATAATATACCTTTTGTTGTTAATTGATGCAACTGTTCTATCAAAAAATTGAGTTTTTCTTAGAGAATTTGGGGTTTCTGATGTAAAGCAAGGTTTGCCATAATGTTTGTTCATGAATTGGCACTTTTGACATTATAGTGGTATATACTTTTTATTGATTAAAACAGAGAGTTATCCATACAATGTTTTTACTGGTAATAGACTATGTTATAGGCTAGTGACTTTACATAACCCTGTTTAGTATGATAGAGTTTTATTGAAGGTAGGTAAGTATGATTACACTCTTGAATTTTAAATTCAAAATTTAAAACCTGATATTGGGTTTTGTTCTTAAACCTAGAATTAAAAAATGGATTATGATTTGTGGAACTAAGAATTTCTGAGATGAAGCTAATATAACACTCAGTCTGTAGTTTTCTTTTAATGTTTTTGGTTATACTTAAGGGTGTGCCTATATGTTCTTATAAGCAAAAAAAAAAAAAATTGAATTTCCCCGTTTAGTTCATGAGTACATCAATATTTTGCAATACTTATGCTTTCATTTCTTCATTGATAGATGATTATGATGAGAAAGAGCAATTGTTGCGGCAATTTGACATGAACATGGCATATGGACCGTGCATTGGAATGACTCGAATGGCACGATGGGAGCGTGCTCGTAGTTTAGGTTTAAGCCCACCAAAGGAAATAGAACGACTCTTGAAAACTGGAAAGGGTCAAGCAGACTGCTTGTGGGATGGCCGCGTTTAGAAGCTGGCATTGTGGTTTATGTACATTAGATACAAGGTATAGTCTCTGGCTGTACGTTCTTATTGCTCTTTGTATGCTACAATGAACTCCAGGTGTGTTTGATCTTTGTTAAGGGTATTTTGTATAAAAAAGAGGTTCATATTGTGGCAAGGGTTTGGTACTTTTACCGTGAGTGTCAACTTTGTTCAAGCAATTTGTCTCATGCTTGGCTTATTCATGTTTGACCAATGATTAATAACAATATAATTAATTACATTGAATGAGATTAAGTTGGTTGTAATCTTCAATATGAAGAGTATAGTTTGGAGTTGAGATTGGTTTAAAATTATTTTTCTGATTGAATGAAAATTGACTCCAAAATAGTCATCCCAAACATGATATTTTAAGTGCAAATAAGGTGAAAATGTTGGAATCCCACATTGATAACACGGTGTGTGATGTGTTTATATATTCTAGTGTGAGGATATTGGGTTTGGGTCGAAAGGCACTGAAGTTTTTGCGAGGTAGAAAAAATTTTACATTATAAGTTTGGGCTCACAAAAACACATGCGATAAGTAGTTGTTGGTGCCGGGTCCATCAGGCGTGGCTTGACTCGCTCAGGCTTGATCTTGGGCTTCCTCAAGCAAGGCCTAAATAATGCTTAATCTTGCCCTAAATAATGCTTAAACTTTTTGCACTAAGGCTCACTCTCAAGATACATTGAACCTGAATAGAAGACTAAACTAGCTCAGCTGCATGGGCTCTCAGAAATCTTAGATCATTTCAAAATATGGGCTTATCTTTCTGGTGTAACAATGCATATTGTTGAGAAAAACATGCTCCACTTTGAAATTTAAATGAGCTCGAAAATCAGGCTAGCTACCTGATTATCTGGGTCAATTTTGTTGCGAACTATACCATAAATAGATAGAGAGCTTGGGTAGACACAACAATATACAAGAAAATCACTATTTTGTTCATTCATTTTTGCTCCCAAAATTTCAAGTCTGAGAGTATTATTCTTTTGATTCTAAAATGTTTGTTGGTTTGGTGTGTCCATTATTTTCATAAAAGAGTATTGTATCTTTAGAGGTATTCGTCCAAAAAGGGCTCATGTATAATTGGGAGCTGATCCCTTTATGAGATTCGACAATAATCGTTCTCACTTTACTCAATTCATTATTCAGTCTGTTGCCAATAATTCTCCAACATCTGCCAATAATTCTCCAACATTGCTATCTGCTCATCTCAATCGAGAAAGAAAACAGAGAAAATTTAGAGAAAGTGAGGGAAAGTTTTTAAAGAAGCTGACCCTTGGTTGCACCGTATAGCGTACAGGGTTTTGGGTTTTATGTTTTCGTTCATTTCTTTAAAACGACACCGTTGAAAGTGCGGAAACAGACTTCTACTGCCCCGTTCATACTTCAGTCCGTCTTTCTTTTTACCAGCCATGCGAGGTCCTTAGCTTGAGTGGGAGTAGAGTATGATTGTGATTAAGCGGCTAAAGGAGCGGACCAAATCCTTTCACAGCTTCAAATTTCTCCCCAAATCCTTCACTTTCTCGTCAATCAAACATCCGTACAACGTCAACACCCACAACAATCCTTCCTCTAACCCAGAACTCCATCAAAATCCTCCTCTCAAAATCGCTCCTCCTAGATACAGTATCCCATCGCAGAAGGACCATCTGTACGCGTCTTTCTTCTGCACCCTTATACACTTGTACTTGTCCTGCGGTAGGTTCTCTAAAGCGACTGAGACATTCGTCACCATGAGAGACTGCAATATTGTTCCAAATTTGCTCCTTTGGAACCGACTTGTGTTCAATTTCAATGCTTTTGGCTTGGTCTCTCAGGTACAGGTTCTGTATGCTGAGATGCTGTTATGTGGGGTACTGTCAAACGTTTTCACTCACAATGTATTGGTTCATTCTTTCTGTAAAATGGGTGATTTGAGTTTAGCATTAGATTTGCTTAGAAAAGTTGATATTGATATCGACACTGTTACATATAATACAGTTATTTGGGGGTTTTGTGAACAAGGATTGGCTTATGAGGCTTTTGGATTGTCATCAATTATGGCAAAGAAAGGTATAGACATTGATTCTTTCACTTGTAATACATTGGTGATGGGGTTTTGTAAAATTGGGCTGGTTAAATATGCGGAATGGCTTATGAATAATTTGGTTGATGGGGGGATTTGTAGTGATGTTATAGGTTTTAACATTTTGATAGATGGGTTCTGCAAAGCAGGAGATTTGTGTTATGCTGTTGCATTAATGGAAGATATGAAGAGGGATGGTCTGGTGCCTGATATTGTTACTTATAATACTTTGATTAGTGGCTTTTGCAAGAAAGGTGATTTTATCAAGGCTGAGAATCTGATTAATGAGATTCTGGGTTCTCAGAAGAAAACGAGATGTAGTGATAATGATACGCAGAGAAGCAATACTGTGAATGATCGCGTAGATTTAGAGCCGAATCTTATCACGCACACTACCCTCATAAGCGCATATTGTAAGCTTGAAGGGCTTGAGGAAGCACTTTCTTTATACGACGAGATGGTTGCAAATGGGTTCATGCCCGATGTTGTCACATATAGTGCCATCATTAATGGCTTTTGCAAGCGTCAAAGGCTAACAGAAGCAGAAGTGCTTTTTAAGGAGATGGAGAATTCAGAAGTGAATCCCAATCATGTCACCTATGGTACTCTTGTTGATTCATTATTCAAGTCAGGACGGTCCATGGAAGCTCTTGCCCTTCAAAGTCAAATGGTAGTTCGTGGACTTGCATTTGATGTGGTATTGTACACTGCTATGATGGATGGATTGTTTAAGACTGGAATGCCCAGAGCAGCACAGGACACATTCAGGATTCTTCCAAAGCTTAATATAGTGCCGAATTGTATCACCTACTCTGTGTTAATTGATGGACTTTGCAAGTTTGGGGATATGAATGGTGCTGAATCTGCTTTGCAAGAAATGGAGAATAAATTTGCTGGTAATATGATATCCTATTCTTGTATAATAAATGGTCTTACGAAGAAAGGAATTCTTGATGAAGCTGTTTTTGTGTTGAGGAAGATGGTGCAACAAAATATCAGGCCAAATGTTTTTATTTATGCGACCTTGATTGATGCCCATTTCAAGGCAGGTAAAGAACAAGTTGCTATGAATCTTTATAATGAAATGAAATTGATTGGATTAGAGGAGAACAGAGTTGTAGTTGATGTGTTTATTAACCACTTAAAACGAGTTGGAAGGATGGAGGAAGCTGAGAAGTTAGTTAATGATAAGATATCTGAAGGCTTGTTGCCTGATCGTGTTAATTACACATCTCTGATGGATGGCCTCTTCAAATCTGGGAAAGAGTCAGCTGCTCTTAACATAGCCCAGGAAATGGAGAAAAATATTCCTCTTGATGTTGTGGCATACAATGTCTTAATTAATGGTCTTTCAAGGCTTGGCGAATATGACGTCAAATCTATTTATAGTGAAATGAGAAAAAGGGGCTTGACTCCAGACTCTGCAACCTATAACACCATGATTAGCGTGTACTGCAGACTTGGTAACTTTGAGAATGCTTGTCAACTCTGGAAAGAGATGAGAAGTCATGGGGTGATGCCAAATTCAATGACGTGTGACATTCTAGTGGCTGGCCTTTCTCGGGCAGGCGAGATTGAAAAGGCAATGGAAATTCTGAATGAAATGTTGGGCATTGGGTTTAATCCTACCTCTACCATGCATAGACTTCTACTTGATGCATCCTCAAAAAGTAGACGAGCTGATGAGATTTTGCAAATGCATGAATGGGTTGTGGGCATGGGACTCAAGGTCAGTTTGACAGAATATAACCATCTTATCACAATCTTATGCAAGCTAGCTATGACAAAAAGAGCCATTTCAGTATTAGAAGACATGGTAAGAAAGGGAATTTTACCTGATACTAATACTTACAATGCCCTGATACTCGGATACTGTAAAGGCACCCACATAAAGAAGGCTTTTGAAACATACTCGCAGATGTTAAGCAAAGGAGTTGCTCCCAATATTTCAACTTACAACCTTCTCCTGAGGGGTCTCTCTGCAGCAGGTTTAATGAAAGATGCCGGCGGGTTATTAGATGAAATGAAGGAAAGAGGCTTGTATCCTGATGCTTCCATTTATGATACTTGGATTTCCGGCCATGGTAAGATTGGAAATAAAAAGGAATCTATAAAACTTTACTGTGAAATGATTGCCAAAGGCTTTGTTCCTGAAACAAGCACATACAATGTCCTTATCAGTGAGTTTGCCAAGTCAGGAATGATGAAACAAGCTGAAGAGCTTCGTAATGAAATGCAAGCAAGAGGAAGACAACCTAATTCTTCAACTTATGACATCCTAATTGGTGGCTGGTGTGATTTATCTAAGCAGCCAGACCTTGATAAGACAATAAAAAAGTCATACCAGGCTGAGGCAAAACGATTATTCGTAGAGATGAATGACAAAGGCTTTGTTCCATGTCAGAGTACTCTTTCTACTATAACTTATACCTTTGCTAGACCAGGAAAGATATTTGATGCGCAGGTGCTGTTGAACAAACTGTACACAAGAAAGAACAGATAGAACTTAAATTATAATAGAGAAAACTCTGTTCTGAAATTGCCAGTCTTCACAGTCCTTTAAATGTACGTGCATGGTGTCAGTCCAGTGCTACATCTGGGTTTGTGTCCCCATTCCTCGATTGCTTCGCTTATGGGGCAGACTACTACTGCATTGTTATTGGTTTGAGGTAATTTTTTCTCTACTTGTAACTTTTTTAAATGGAGTATTTAATTAAATTGCAGTGCACCAAGTGCGTGCCAATCTACTTGTCATGCTTGAAGCAATTCAATATATTAGCTTAAGAACTTATTTTGGGTTTTGAATTTTCTGTTTGAGGATCTAGACTATCTTGAAATGCCATTATTGTCATCTTTTTTTGATTGTATTTTTTATTTTGTTGTGAATGACTTGTTTGTTACTCTTATAGCCAATCAATATCATCATCGGATTGCCACCAAGATTGTTTGTTAGTTTTATAACCAATCGGTATCCTCATTGGATTGCCACCAAGATTGTTTGTTAGTTTTATAACCAATCGGTATCCTCATTGGATTGCCACCAAGATTGTTTGTTAGTTTTGTAACCAATGGATATTCTCATAGGATTGCCACCACTGTACAGTGTACACTGTAACTTTTTTTTTTTTTTTTTTTTGTGATTTTATTTATTCTTTGTCTGTTGTCACTCTGAGTTCCCAGGAGTGAAGGGCTGGGAAAAGAACAAATAAAATTTTTAGATGTTAACAGTTTTTTAAGTTTTGTTTTCTGAGTAATCGAAGATATGAAATTTGTGAGTCCTACTATCATGTTTTCGCCAGGTGATATACGTCTCCCTTGTTGTGTTTGATTCTTTATGGGAATCGAGAATTTTGCACTCACATAAGACTGTAGCTTTTGAATGGCAGTTTACTGACAGCATTATCTTGTGGTATTTGAAAGGTAGAAGATGATGTTTTTGTTGCTTTACTGACAGAAACATCAAGTAGTTGAATCTTCTATTTATCTTTAAAAAAATAGTTATACAATGAGACGTTTCTCCTATTTATCAAGGCTTCAATTTTTTGCTTTGTCAGGTATTGTTGGAAAGTCAGAGACGGGTCTCCGGAGTACTCACGGTGGCCTACTTGGGAATCAAAGGAACAAGAAATTGTGTGCAAGAACATGTAATTCGGGAGATAAAACTTTAAAATACATCATGGGAGCTGCTCCTTTCAAGCGGAGAGGAGAAAGGTAAGCGATCTCTCACACAAGTATTTCTTGAAATTTCAGTTTGAATTGAAGTGTATTAGTACATCAGTATTATGGTAGATATTTATACCTACTGATTTTGTTTCTAAAAAAGGCAAGAATTTAATTTGGTGTATATTGTCAGATGTCTTTCCTTATTGGCCAACATAAATTCCCATATATAAGGACACAAGGCAAAGCAGTGGAAAGCAAGGTTGTAAGGGACAAACACCCAAGGTTGGTGCATGGCTGCATATCGAGCTGATATTGGTGTACTATTTTTATTTCGACTTGAAAATCGAATATGGAGGATCCAGGAGCGC
The DNA here is from genome assembly GCA_963580455.1 of Euonymus europaeus. Taxonomy (NCBI): domain Eukaryota; kingdom Viridiplantae; phylum Streptophyta; class Magnoliopsida; order Celastrales; family Celastraceae; genus Euonymus; species Euonymus europaeus. The sequence goes on along the minus strand of OY756961.1, from coordinate 6,728,424 downwards.
TTCCAAGCATGAACCTCGATGACAAGATTCAAATTCAAGAGAATTAAATGTTAGAGACCGAGATTTTTCCTCTCTTAATGCTACCGGGATTCTTACGGGAAAGTAGTCCACACAAGGCACGCCCGGACTCAAGCAGAGCAGTTCAAAACCTGAACAAGCTGAAGAATTTTTGCATAGTGCAGAGTAAACAAGGAGGTGCTGGAGTTTTAGGAGTCGATCCATGTTTCTAGATTCGTTAAAACATTCGAAATTTGTTATAAAAACGGTTAGATTTTGTGTAAACATGTCTTGAAAAACCTATTAGATGGCAGATACTTCTTGTGCAATGTGATTTAGTTATGTAGGGGAAGTAAAATATAAGTTTGATAGGGTTTTTGTCCATTACATTGTCATGCACGATTCATATATTTACATAGTTAGGAAATGAATGGCTGATGTATGATGGATAATCTCAGCTCTTCTTAATTGTAATTTTTGTTCAGTCTCTAATTCTAGTGCATAACATCGGTTTATGACATGATTTGTTAGCATCATTGAATAATTTCTCCTAACTTCCAAAATTGATAAAAACTAGGTATTTGTAGTGCGCTTTACCGGGTATTAATAAAGGTGTGTGGTTTAAATTAATTAATTTATAATATGTAGATTATATAATCAACATTGACTTAATTAACATATAATTTATATTTTCAAAAATTGATAATATATAAATTATATATTGCTTGTTGTTTTGTTTATTAGGTGTATACATGAAATCGAATCAAATAAATTGATAGGTAACCACAAGTAATAATGAATCAATATGATCTAGCTTAACTAATGTTCATGTATATAAGATCGAAGGAGTTGCTGTTGAAACTTTTTCTTTTGCCTCTTTCGTCCACCGAATATAGTCCCTTACTCACATGTTTCACTGTGTTAGGGTTATACAAAGTAAAATACATATATGAACTTAAGTACTTAACACATGAGTGTAATCATTACGTAAAAGAAAATTAAGAATGAATGGAGGAAGATGAACTTGATTGATAAATAGGAACCGTCTTGTAAATTTAAAGCCATGAAAAAATATACGCATGGTAGTTCAGTCATACCAGTTATAAGCGTATGTGACTTAGAATTGTTAATATTGAATTCCAATTATTTATTTATTTTTAATTAAATATGGCAACCATAAATTGAATTGCAAAATAAGTGTTTGTGCACTTGAAGTTTTCAATATTTCAACTCAATTATTATTTTATTTTTTACTAAATGTATTAACCATATTTTTATGTTTTGGTTCATTGACTTCAATTTATTTTTTATTAAATATAACAATAATATATTGATTGCAAACTGTCTCTGTTCAATCTTACGTGGATCGTTGTGGTGCATTTGTGAGACCTTAGGTTTATATTGAGGGACCAAGTAGGTGTACATGAATGATATCTAATTTAATAATTTTTTATGAAATATAATTTAATAAATTATTAATTGTCATTACTCTGATTTCGTATAAGAATGCATCATAAATTTATATAACTATAGTATATTATAAGTATAAATATAAATTATCATTAAATTTTATTTAAAATATAAATAAAAAGGTGTGATAAATATTAAATTGAATAAAAAAGAAAAAGAAAACCGAAAAAATTAAGTATCAGAAAAATTTTGATACATGATCTTCAAAATAAAATAAAATAAAGAATGCAAAAAAAAAAAAAGCGCTCTACCGCTCCGTGTAAGCTCCATTTTGGAGCTTTACATATGGAGGTAAGACAATTCAAGTTTTATGAAGTTTTATGCATGAATAAATCAGATTTTTTATTTTTTAATTTTTTTCCAACATGACATGCATGTAGACTTTCATTAAATTAGTTTCTAAAAACTTGGGTATGTAACATTTTTATATACGTAAAAAATATGATGCGAGCATTTACAATAATACATTTTTAATGAGACACTAAAATCAATGAAATTAATATTATGTCTCATCTCAATTACACTAAAAATTAAAGTGAACAAATTTACATCTATTAAAAATATTAGACTTTCAATTTCATTATTCGTCAAATCAATAAAAAAAAATGACAAGAAAAAAGTATCATTTATTACTTTCTCAATATTTTTTATTGTCCCAATAAAAAATGTATCATTATTGTGTGATCTGCTTGGACAAAAGATAAATAAATAAAAAAAGACATTAAGATGGGCCGATGATGGTTGTTTGACTTGAAGCCCAATCCTGATGTGAAGCCCAAGCAAGAATAACACAGTCCTCACAGCACCTCCTGCCGCGTCAAGATACTCCGTTTGGTCTCTCCGTCTCTCTCGCCAAGGTATCAAACCCTTTCCTTTCGCCCTTATTTTCTTGCGCATTCAATTAGCCTTGTCTATCATGAACTTCCTGAGTATGAGTAATTCTCATACCCTCCACTGTTCTTACCAGTAATCTAATTTATTTTTGTATCGATTGCTTGCCTGCCTGTCTGTTGTTAATGTTTTGACGAATGAAATACAATGGAACTTCGTTGATTTGAATTCTTTTTGGACTCTTTGCTGCAGATTTCACCTTAACCCGTTTTTGATTATTATATTGAACAATCGGTTTCTCTGGTGGGTTGATTTCTTCTGATCTGAATCGGCGCCCATAAGAGAAAATTCTGGTTCTGGGTATTTCCGATTCTGCTCTTTCTATTATTTTTTACTACCCTGTCCCTCTTTTTAATTGCTACTTTTAAACGCAAGCTTGTATGTATCCACAGATTCTTTAGTGCAGTTGAGTCGTCTTCGTATTGCTTCCACTTTGATGAAAACATCTGTTCAAATTCTGCATTGGAGATGAGCTGCCAGTTGAGTGGCGGTAGTGGTGATGGTGATGCTCCAGAGTCTTTGAATAATGGGGGAACTTTATCAGGGGACAAGGGTTGCTCTGGTTATGCATCACCTGCCTTTGTTAGTGGATGGATGTATGTTAATGAAAGCGGCCAAATGTGTGGTCCTTATATTCAGCAGCAGTTATATGAAGGTTTATTGACTGGTTTCCTTCCTGATGAGCTGCCCGTGTATCCTGTGGTTAATGGAACGTTAATCAACCCAGTCCCACTGAAGCACTTCAAGCAGTTCCCTGATCATGTTGCCACGGGGTTTGCATATCTGAGTTCCAGCACTACGATCTCACCTACACCTTCTGTTCATCCAAACTCAGATCTAGCACCTGACTTGCTTGGCAATAATTTGAATCAGTCTATATTGAACCCTGAAGCAGCTAACCAAAGCATGGAACTTTCGCTGCTGGTATTATTGCCTTCTATTCCTGCCTTTTCTTCTTTTGAAAGTTTCTCGAGTAGTGGGTAGTTTTTTGTGCTTACTCTATGCTTTGTTTCAGTCTGGTGAAGATCATTGTTGGTTGTTTGAGGATAATGAGGGAACGAAACACGGACCTCATTCTCTCCTAGAAATTTATTCCTGGCATCACTATGGATATCTCCATGACGTAGTAATGGTAGGTTCTATTTATTATTGTGTGAAATTGGAAGTACTCAATGCTGTTGCTATTTACATTGTGCAGAATTTGGTGATGGTGTGGTTCCCATGGAAAGAGCATGTGTACGGATTTTTGTTTTATTAATGCTGATACATCTTCTGGGGTTTAAGGAGTTCAACTCTTGTCAACTTGTGGTTGCAGCTGGACATGTGTTCGTTTTTTACCCGACGTGCATAAAAGCTTCATGTTTGATCATTTAATTATTTGGAGAGTTGAAGCTGAGTCTTTTCCTTGTTGTTTCTCATATCTTTACTGTTGTTTAAGGGCTGCCCCACCAACACTCACATTTAAGGAAAATGAGATTCTTATCTTGGAGGATTACTGCATGCTACCTTTACATTTTTTGGGTATACTCCTTTTTTGTCAATTTCGAATTGCGATTGTCAATTTGAGCATCTACTGAGACAATTAGACAAATGACATTTAATCTTGATATTTGAAAAAGAAAGAATTTTTTTTACCATGTGGTATATTATTTATTGACTGGACGTTCTATTTGTGGTATGAAGATATCACTTTTCTGTGTTTTGGTTTTTATTCTTATAATATGGGGGAAAGCTTTTTTTAAAATCTATTTTTAAGTTTTTGAATACAATATTCATGTTATTTATTAAACATGATAATATGAATAATTACACATGATATTATATTACTCTTATTTAATGCGACAGTTAAGCACAAAAGCAAAAATTTAAAGTTTAGGAGAGTATAATTAAGACAATGATTATGGATTATTAATTCACTGTTTACTTGACTTTGATTGTATTAGTTTTCTATTTCAATTTTCATGTGCATTCAATACAGTTCAGAGCAGCCTATTTTATGCAGAACATTTCCTTATAGTTTATTTTCCATACATTTTAGGTCATAACTTACATTGTCTGCACATGACTAGGAAATTGTTTGATAGTTGGCTTACCCGCATTAATGTTTCTTATGATTTTTTATTTTCTTGTGCTAATGAGCCTTTTGACTTCTTTGTTGTCTGGCTTTAGCCCTTGTTATTTATTTGCTGTCCTATTTTGATGCTGCTTCACACTCTGCGCTTGTTACAATCTGCTTTGCAGTTATACCATGCTGAAAATAAGTTTAGGCCCTCTACGTTGCTATCCGTGGTAAATGCGTGGAAAAAAAATAAACCTGATTTTCCATCTGCTTCTGATGCCGAAATCAATTTTGGCTCTTCAATGAGCTTCATAGATGAAATTTCTGAAGAAGTTTCTTGTCATCTGTATTCTGGAATAATGAAAGCAGCTCGTAGAGTTGTATTGGATGAGATATTTGGCACCATAATTTCAGAGTTTGTTGTTGCAAGGAAAGCGCAGAGAAAACTGGATCATCTGGCTGCAACTGTTTGCTTACCTGTCAGCAGAAAGGTAATGCTTAAAATTGGTTAAGTGTTACTAATGCTATTATGTCACATTCCTCTGAAATTTATGATTTTTTTTCTTTTCATAGTCAGAATCTGCTGGTCAAAGGATGTATAAATCTGCTGAGTCTGACGCAGCCCGTCCCTCTGTTTGTGATCAGGCATGTATTAATGAGACATCTTCGTGGTCTCCATCCATCACAAAATCTGTTGGAAGTTTTGACAATCTCTTGGGGTCTTGTGCTGTTGTTTGTAAAATACTTTTTGATTACTGCTCTCAAGTAATGTGGAATGCTGTCTTTTATGATACTATCGCTGAGTTTTCCTCTTCATGGAGGAGGAGAAAGATTTGGTTTTGTCCTTTGAAGCTGATTTTACCTTCTAATACTGGAGGTTCTGGCATCAATAAACTCCTTGATGAAGCAGTGAGTGACCGGTCATTAGAGTTTTTATACTTTTGTTTTTAAACTTTTTTATGACCCCGGGTAATATTGAAGGTATGTTATCTATGACCAAAGTGAGTCATGTCCCTTGGTCTAACCATTATTATCCTTGCAGGAGTCCTCTGCTTCTGATATTGATTGCCCTCCTGGTTTTGAACCAATGACAATTGAAATAGATAATCATGCAGAGTCATCTATCATGGCTTCATCTATGCTTGTGGAAGAAAAGTCTCCTAACTGGAGTGGCATGCACAGCAACATTGTGTATGATGATGTAACATCCATTTTGGAGAGTCTCGAAGAGGAGCTTCATCAGTCTGCAAAGGTTTTTATACCTGAGTTTGTTGAAATTCTTGTTAAGGAAGAAGTGATGAAAGTAACTAATATTTCACAAGATGAGGAACTGAATAAGGTAACAGAAGAGCTTTTTTCCCTTTCATTTATATTTTCAAATGAGGTGAAAAATACCTGCTATTATGTATGTTTTGTGTCTGTGTACCAGATTGTTTATCTGCTGTATAATCGCAGGACACTGTCAAGTCCTCAGGTCATGGTGTGAAAGCTAGTGACCCTAGTTCTTCAGTCATGCATGATGAATTAAAGATTGATTCTGACGTATTGTGTTTGGAGGAGAATTTTACCGATAATTCTCAAAGTGAATTCCAAGATCCCTTGTCTCAAATTGTATCTGAAAGCTCTACGGCTAACTTTTTGGAAAGTGCTTTTAGAAGATCACTTATGCACGCAGACGAAATGGTTTTCGATGCAAAAGGTAATGAGTCACCACCACCGGGTTTGGAAAATGATAATATGACTATTGCGCCATCACTTGCTAAACTCTGCCCTTCAAGATCAAATGAATGTGCTCCTAAGATTGGAGTATATTTTGCCATGGCAATGTGCCGACTTAAATTGCACGACTCTGTTCTTGAAGAATGCAAATCATTGTTCATTGGTGGTGCTCTTCGTAAATATCTAGTATCTTGGCATACTCCGAGAAAGTGCCATGAACTTTCTTTCAGTCAGGTATGGATTAATTAATTTTTGTTATAGAAGATTTTGTGACGACATATTTGCTCACGTTCTAGAATCTTCTGCGGAAATATTCAATTCCTCGTTCTCTCACTGAGTGTCTTTTTTTAACCCTAAAAGGAAATAACATGCAATAAAGAACGTCATGGTGATATTCTTAGCATACCGGAGAAAGTGAGGGAAAGATTGAGGAAAGTTGACAGTTCGGGTTATTCAGAAGGGTCTCTGACTACTGGCAAGTATACATATTACCGCAAGAAAAAGTCATCATTGAAGAAGGTAGGATCATCTTCCTTGTGCACGACTCCATGTGACAATAAACTACAGAATCTATCTTTGGAGAGGTCTGGGGAGCTGGATGTTAGGAGAGATGCAAGTCCAAAGGAGACTGAAACACCAAATGGCTATGCTGATCCACCTCTTAGTGTCCGGCCTCCAAAAACCACTGTTGAAAGTAGTTCACAAAGTGATCGCCAAGTATCCAGAAATGCTGGTTCCCGGAAAATTATCAAGTTTTCTCATTCTGTTCAAAGTACGTCATTTTTTACATTGATATATGTATTTGTAGTTGAGATATTTGATTATATGAAGGTAACTCTGAGTGTTATTTTGATTGATATGTTTCCAGAGGATGAGATAAAAGAAGATGTCGTGAAGCGTTTTCGGAGGAGTGTTCCAAAGGACAATCATAATGACTTTGAGAGCCATAACCATGACCTCAGAAATGATGGATTGGGTACTCATGAGCAATCTGGAAAGAAACTAAATGGTAAGAAATGGTATAATATCCATAATTGCCTTCAATAACAACTCAAGACTGATATCCTTAAAATATTTTTTCTTGATTTGTACTTGCTCGGTTCTTGTAAAGCAACTAAAGTACCAAAGCTGAAACGGAAGCGTGCAATGGATGGTTCGCCGGGTCATTATCCTGCAAAGGTTTCTAAAGCAGTGAATGGGGCTACTAAACAAGCAGCTGGTAGACAGGTTGCGCTAGGGAAAATCAAGTCTAATAAATTGAGAATACCAAATATTTGCCCTAGGTCCGATGGATGTGCAAGGTGTTCACTTAATGGATGGGAGTGGCGTAGATGGTCAATAAATGCAAGTCCTGCTGAAAGAGCTCGCATTAGAGGAATTCATTACATTTATGGCAAGAATTTTGGTTCTGAGGTCAGTTCATCTCAGTTGTCAAATGGCAAGAGTCTTTCTGCAAGAACAAACAGGGTCAAAATGCGCAATCTTCTTGCTGCTGCTGAAGGAGCTGACCTTTTGAAAACCACTCAATTGAAGGTGATTGGAAAACAAAGTTAATGTTGGAAAGTCTTCATACTGCCTTTTGTTCTTATTGGAGTGTTTTTATTTTTTCTTTGTCAGGCAAGAAAAAAGCGCTTGCGTTTCCAGCAGAGCAAGATTCATGATTGGGGTCTTGTTGCTCTAGAGCCAATTGAGGCTGAGGACTTTGTTATTGAGTACGTCGGGGAATTAATTCGTCCACAAGTGAGTTTGACCTAGACATTTTGCGTGCTGGTTGCAGCATGATTCATGGCTTATTTAAATTTGCTTTAGCTTCATTTCCTTCTTCATAATGATCATTTTACGTTAGTTAATCTTATACACGGTCCCTAGTTGGTCTTAGAGTAATAATAAGGTTTCTTTCTTTTGCAGGTATCTGATATACGTGAACGTCTTTATGAGAAGATGGGTATTGGCAGCAGTTATCTTTTCAGACTTGATGATGGTTATGTGGTCAGTAAAGCAACTTCTTGGTCTGTTTAATCCTTTTTTTGCCTTTAGTTTGCCTCCATTTTTCATGTATGCATTAAAGCAAGTGCTGCTGATGTGTGTACTCCCTTTTTTCCCTGATAGTAAGATAGAGGTCTTTCAGCATTCAGTTTTATAGTCAACTCATTAAGCTACAGTTATGAAGTCCAATAGTTTGTTATTAACCCTGCTGAATCGACTAAGTTGAAGTTCCTGCGTTTGCTTGCTGTATATAATCTGCAATATGGTTTTTAATGTTTATTCAGGTTGTGGTATATTAGGATGCTTCATATTTTTGTTTTCTTTAATTTGTTTGAAATCTGTTTCATTTTGCTCATCTTTTTATCAGTTCGCTTTTGGGGGTAAAATTCGGAGTATTGAGTTGTTAGCCTTTTTCTACCTGTCCGCTTCAGTTGGTTTGTAAGTTTTGTTTGTGTGCTTTTATCACCTCATTGGGAGTCGCATGCATCTGTTGCTCACCTTTTTGTAATGATGTATTTATGTTTCATACTTTGTTAGAGACAACAAAGCTTACTCGTTATTACTTATCCATGAGATATTTAGGTTGATGCAACAAAGCGTGGTGGGATTGCTAGATTTATAAACCATTCTTGTGAGGTAACTGCATGAAATTATATGTCGATTCATCATATCTATCACAGGCTAGTGTTTCCTATTATTTGTTTCTGTTGTCTTATGCCAGCCCAACTGCTACACAAAGGTCATAAGCCTTGAAGGTCAAAAAAAGATTTTCATCTACGCGAAACGACATATAGCTGCAGGAGAAGAAATTACTTATAATTACAAATTTCCTTTGGAGGAGAAAAAGATCCCCTGCAACTGCGGTTCTAGGAGGTAAGATAGAATGAATATTACATTGATATTTTCCATCCGGATTGAACAATAAAAAATTCTCCATTTCATTTATTTATTCGTAATTGATTTTGTGCATCTTTCTTGATAGCTTTTTTTTATTGCATTTAGGCTAGATAAATGGCATGATGAATTTCTGGGTTAGATATAAAGCCCCTAGGAAAGGTTGATGACTTGTAACATCAATTTATGTTGATGATTATTTTGTTTTCTTCAGGTGTCGTGGATCTCTCAATTAGAGTATTGAGGTTTGCAAGTTGAGGTATGCACTTTGTTTATTGAAACTGTTTCTGAAGTTGCATTAATAAATCTTACCAACTCTAGTTCAATGTTTTTGCAAGGGCATGACTTTGTTTCAGTCCCTGGGTGTACCATTTTGCCAATTTTGATGTCTTAGGTATGCAATTGTGTGTCTTACCATTCAACATTTTGTACTTCTTACACATAGCTTTTCCATACATTCTGCTGCAAGTTATTCAAGTTCAGAGGCCTTTCAATCAATCTGTCATGGTTGCTGAGCTCCAAGTGCATTCCTAATGTTGTCATTTACAACCTGGCATAGTAGTTTTTAGGTGATGCCACAAACCATCTATCACTTGCATTAGTAGTTTGTGAGTATTTTAAATGCTTTCAAAAGATAACTCGCTATTCAAGAGCTTCTCTAGATTGATAAAATCCTAGTGAGGGTATCCTTCTCTTTTTTCTGTAATATACTTGATATTATAATTCTCTCATCCTTGCAGACTTTTCAGGTTAGGCATCCTTGGGGCCTATGTTTTCTTAGTGGCAATGAAGCCTCCATTGTGGATTGTTACAAGGATTGAACCATTTGTTGCTTGCCACTGTTTACTATATTTGTTCAATTACAGAATTACTTTTTCCCAAATTTCATCATATGGCTCATAATCTTGATTCCTCTATAGTTGTTGCAATTTTGGATTTTCCATTTGCTTTTATGAATTTTCATCCACTCAACTTATGTTACCTTTTAGCCCTAAGAAATTGCAGCCTAATAATCAACTCAACGAGTAAAAGTTTTGGACTTAACTAGTGGCCATTTGAATTTTGTTGAGAGAATATGTATTATTGTTGGTATAAGAGTTATTTGTATACAGATATGTGTTGTACATCGGGGCAAATACAATTTGCAACTGGCCCTTTTACTTGTATGGGCCAGTCATTTGTGAAATGACTCTTTTTCATCTAATCCTGGGTCTGAATTGCAGATAACTGGATTATACATGGCTCTTGTTGTTTTAAAGTTCCTTAAGTTATTCCACATTCGGATGCGTAGCAGAAAAGATTTATAGGACTGGTTGATTGAAACTACCTTTTATAATATTGAATTCATGTCAAATTATTGAATTTTAGAGACAATACTTAGCTTATGTTTGGTTAAGAGTATGTGTGATAGAGTATAAGCTATCGTAAAACGTAAAAGTTGGGAGTGTCTGAGAGTATGTTTTATACTCTGTACCAAACATATGCTTAATCTCTTTTTCATGTGCGTCTTGGTTATTATTCTTTGTTCTTTCTTTTCATGGTTTAAGTCCATGTCCAACTTAATCTGGAAGTTTTAATACCACAACTTGCGGTCTTTGACGTGATGGTGAAGTTTTTTGTGGTGGCGTAGTCCAAAGCATGTGTATGCTTATCTTTCCTAGGCGCCACAATGGCAAGGCCTTTTGCACTTATTGTTCTTGAAGGCAATCCTTGGTGCAGGGTTAAGCTTATGTTTACGTTGCAGTAATGGTTATAACTTTAAACAATGGAAATAGTCTCTGTTATGTGTCCTAGGTTTGTCTTTAGAGGATAAGCCTAGGCTCAACTGTAAGATTTCCATATCGTAACCTTGATTTAATGAGTTGAAATTCCATAAATGGTCTCTCGAGAATATAGAGCTATGCTTTTCCTTCCTTGTGTGCACTGTGTGTGCATAGAGATAAGCCTAGGGGCTAGGGCTCAGTGGTAAGCTTGCTCCATTTTGACCTTGGCATCATGTCTGTAGTGCTGAGATAAGTTTGCTTTGCTATGGGGTGACTTTTATAGTTACATGTTGGTAGATCACATCTCATTTCTTTTTAGCACTATGGAGGATTTGGAGCCACCATAGATTGGTTCATGTTTTGTTGGCACTATGAGTGCACATGTAACAATGTATTACATAAATCACGAAGGACCCTTATAGATGAGTAAATGTGGTAGAAATTTCCTTAGCATTTGTAACCTTCAAATAAATTTTTTGACTTTGCATATGCTGCTAGCTTTAGTCCGCACAACCTCCTTTTTTAGAAAACAAATGTTGTTTATTTATTGATTTTATTATTTTTGAGTTTACAGGATAGTGAATGTGCATTTTGATGTCAAATTATGCTCTGTATAATAGCTTCACCCACTTGGAACAATTTGCTGGTTGTCTGAAAATTTTGGTGGATGTTGTAACCAGATGGCTTGATTGCCGAGTAAGCCGCAGAGTGAATATTGCCAGGTTTCATCATTGCTTGTATGTACCAGATGACCAAACTCTTTGAATAAATTTGAGTACTTACCAATCAATTTATGGGTTTCTTTGTTTGGATAATCTGTTCAGTAATTAGTCTTAATACTGGGTTTGTGATTTGACAGACATGCATGTGGCCCAATAGTAGAGTTGTGGGGGGCGCAACATATAGGTCATAGGTTAAATGCTTATAATCAACCTCCCCACATATTATGTGGGGGTATGGTATGCATGTCCACGACACCCTCCCACTGCGGGAGCATTGTGGATGAGAGTTGTTTATCTTTGTTTTAATGGGTTTGTGATTCGGTGCTTGGACTTGTTTTGTAGTGGCATGAATGTGGATAGGAACATGAATTTGATAGAAGAAAATGTAGTTACAAGTGCAGCGAGAAACTGTAGATGATACTTTCACATTTACTTGCAAAGACACCAGACATGATTTTCATAGGTACTTTCACTATTTATCAAATAGTAGCATCATATTACTGCTCTGTTTAGCTACTCTGCCTCAATGATTTTTATTATTAACTCTTGCCTTGGTAACTTGGTTAGTTGTAGGACCATGCGTGTTTAGTATTGGATTCAGGGACTTTAAAAGAAAGTTGTATTTATTGATAGTTTCTCATGCACATGGGGTCAGTTTGCTTAGTGCTAAAGTTGATTCATCACATTCTAGACATCACAAGTTGAAACTACAGATCCAGCCTCTCCACAATGTGGGGGTAAGGCTATGCACATTAGCCCGTCCATGACCATGCAGACACTATGGGGGCTTGTGCCCTGGGTGCTGTTTGCTTTTGTAGTGTATCTCGGACCTAAACAACTCAGGAGCATCTCTAGTACTTTCTGTGCAGGTGATGTAATTTGAAACTTTTTGGTTGCCGTGAAATTGATTCGTTTGCTTTCTAGTCTTTATGTAATACATAAAACAGCAGTAACAATGCATTTCTTGTGGTTTCTTCCAGGGTGCTAGCAAATATGGAATTGTATGGTTTCCAGTAAATTGATGTTCAGTCAATGACTCAATGATTAAATAATGCAAGTATTTTGGTATCCTCTTTGCATTATACAGTAACATACTAACATCAATAGTAAAATGAGAGAAAACTGGAGGTTTTAGGTTGCAAAACGGTTTTGGGATGGTTTGGTGTTGTGAAAACAAGTTTATCGTCTCATAAACTGTAAAATGGGGGAAATTGGAGTTTTTAGGTTAAAATGATGTTTAAGGTTTAGGATTTAGGAAAATTGTGAAAACGATTCAGTCCATAAATTTTTAAATAGACAAGATGTCATGATCTCTTGAATTTCTAAAATCTTTGAGTGGCTCACATTTTCATTCATTGGCTTTCTGACACAAATGAACAATGATGAAAAATGGATAGGGAATTGGAATTTACTTAGAATTTGGAGATGTGAGGTGGCCCTTGGGTGGTGTTATCTTACTGAAATACTTGATTTCCGAAAATAGAACCAGAAGAAGCAGTTTCTATGTGTGGTATTATATTCTAATAAAAAGCATAATATCCTAACCTAGTTAACGAAATCAAGTTATTGTTATCTTGACTGAATTCTTCTTTTCATTTTATTTTGACTTTTATCTGTCTTAATTTTTTAATCAAAGGGGGAATCAACATGGATGTTTGCAAATCTTGTGTTATGCGGTTGGCACTGATGCAATTATACTTGTTTTTCAGGCTTCAGGTTGCAGTAGTCAATAAAGACCGGGTATCAAATAGTGGCAATCTGATTGATTTGATTTATTAGCCAACTTTTTGGAGGTGATTTATGGGCTCCTGCATTCTAGTAGGTCTTTTTTGATGCAGATGAGTTTCTTCTATAGGAAACTCTAAATCAGTTCATGGTTTTTTTTACTTAAAACAGTAGACTTTTGGAATGCCAATTTTTTTGTACAGACATGCATTATTTCTCTATGCTATATAAATGAACTTGACCAAAAGTTTGGAAAACTTTGAGGATGAATTTTATGGTACTGTAAGTAATATGTTGTCAACATTGAGAAAGGTTTATACCCTTCCAACTCTTTAAATCTTAGTCTCATGCTCTGCTTGCTGAATCTGAGTGAAGAAATCTGATAGGTCTTGCCCCCGATATCATAAAACCAATATAAACGGCAGCAAGGCTTAAAGAGGGCAAGTCACCAACCATTTGTTTGAAGTTTACAGAATGGATTTGAGTGATCCATGAAACTGAAGTACTCTTCATGAGCTGCCACTGTAATGACTTAAATTTAACAAGTTGGTTGGTGCATGATTATTTTAGGTCTTATGTTTGGATAGATTATCTGGCCAGTTAATTTTAGCCCATTGAATTACTACAAGTCATGGTCTTGTCAACTGTGAAATAAAAAAGTGTTTGTTACATCTTTGCTGATGGGGCTTCGGAGGACTTGCAGATAGAATATATGAGCAATAGACCAATGTTGATGAGGTGATACTATTGTATTGTTTTGAGGATGACGAAAATGTATAAAAAGGAAATGGCATTTGCACTGTTTTCAACAAGACATACAACAAATTCTTGTTGACGAGAGTCCAAATTTACCAATGGAGATTGAGGAAAACTTACTAGCCGGGGTGGCTTTGGGCATCAGCATCATAAGGATGATTGCTACCAAATTTGTTAAAATTAGACTAGGCTGTACCCTGTATGTATTACTTGTAGTTATTTACCATATTTGTTCAATTCGTTGGTTGCAGGGATAGACCAAGTAGAAACAGCACCTTAGCTGCTGGGGCTGGGGCTGGGGCTGGGGCTGGGGCGAAGGTGTCTCTAAGCCCTCTGGTATGTTTCTGCTGGCCCTCCTTTCTTTATCAAGTTGACGGGTGACTAAGACTATTGGCTTGTAATAATTTATGGAAAGAGTAAAGTACATATAGCACCTCGCACGTTTGATGAAAAGACAAATATATTTCCTCACGTTGTAAAAAAATGAAGACCTAAAAATTAACTTTATTTTATATTTATAATAGTTATATTATCGGCATTTTAAAGTTATATCGTAGATTATTAGTTCAGTTATTCATGGTATTTTAGATCCGAAGATCTTGATGTTTTACAAATGTGAGGAGATATTTGTCTTTTCATCAAACATGAAAGATGGTATATGTACTTTACCTTATGAAATGTGGGAGTGTTCGTCATTTTAGAAATGTGAGGAAGGCATTCATCTTTTCATCAAACACAAAGGATGTTGCACGTAATTTATCCTTATGAAAATTCCCCTGCCCAAGGATGTTATCAAATGCCAAATGTCAAGCTAGAGAATAGTTGAAGTTAAGAGTGAAAGATGGAGAGGGAAATCTATTTCATTACATGGATCATCAATACAATGGACATGAGCACTCAAACTATAGGCAGTATACAGGAAGGTGGGGGGTGGGGGAGAGGCTAGGTACCAATAAGCTTGTGCTTCTCCATTCTCCGAAAGAAGAAAGAAAAAAAAGAAAGTTTTCCATTTTTTATTTTTCTTTGGTGGCATTTTTGGGTTGTCACGGTAAGTTTGAGAGCCCAATATGGTCATGACCCCCATATTGTGTTATTTTGAAGATGAATAGGCTTAGATGCCAATTTTGTTGCCACACGGCACACTCTTTGCATAAGATTTTTAGTTGGGGAAAGTGTCAAAATGACTTCTTATGCAAGTGAACGGCCTTGAAATAGGGAATTTTATTTAGGTAATGGTGTTGAATAGTCCTTTACCTTTTACTTGCAAGATATAGTCTTGGTTTATCCTGTGGGTGGAAAATGACCCAAAAAAAAAATTTAGATTTAATAAATAATGCAAAGTATTTTGGAAGAGTTTTTCCCTTTTATCTTGACTAATAAATCAAAAGTCAATTTCATCCCAAGCCTAGGAGAAAATGAGATGACCTAGATAATAAGAAAATGTCAAAAGATATGTCCATTTTATTTAATGCATTGGATTAAGCAAGGTTGAAGCCAAAAGGTCGTTGAGTCTTGAGGTAGGGGTTTAGACATTGAGGCCAAGTCTTAAATCCCTAGTTTTATTTTTATTTATATTGTTTTTTGCTTTTTTACTTGAGAGCTAATCACAGCATTTACCATGATTGGTGTTTTAATGTGCCTTTTTCATAGATGAAATAGTGATTCTAAATAAATTTGCATTTTAGTTGTGCATGTGTGAATATTATATTTGAAAAAAAAAAGGTATAGGACCAAAAAAATTATTGGAAGGCGAAGGCTCCATAAAATAATTTTGAATTCACCTGTTTTTTTTTTTTTTTTTTTTTTTTTTTTGTAAATTATGTGAGTTTAATTGTCCTAGTAAATCTATGAATTTTTAGTTTGATTATCATAGTGTAATAATTTATGACTCGATTAGAAGTAACTCCGCCTGTGTTTTGTTTTCCATTTTTGTTTTTGGCACAGCCGGTCCCAAGCCCGGATAAAGGAGGAGGGTTATAATAAATAAAAATCTTCAAAAAAGCTTTTAACCTCATAACTTTAGATGTAATAATGGCAGAGCTTGTGATGGTTTAAGAAAAATGAAGATAGCTTCTGGTTTGTCTCGTGTTTTGCACGTGTGGGGGTTGTATTTTTCACGTGTTTGTTATTCAAATATTTTTATGTCGTGATTGTATTATGTTTGGTTTTCTAATATGTAACAACAATTGTCATTTTGACATTGGATTTAATTTGATCATATGTTGTTCATGACCTTAATTACTTTGTACTGGATCATGTATATATGCTAATTTTACCGTGTATTAGATGCTGGTATATATACAACTTCATATTCTACACAAAAACAACGTTAATCAATTACGCATGCTAATGCAAACTAAATGATCTAAACAACCAAATCCAGCCACAAACCAAGTATAATTCTTCAAGGACTACATGAAACCAAATACACTAACATAACCAACAAGATTAAGTCAACAACTTAAGAAAAGTGTTACCAGGTTTGGAAAATCGCTCTCTAGAATCTGGATTGGTGGGGTCGATGGAGTCACTCCAGGAGAGATGAAGTCGCTTTCTCGGAGTTGAGCTAACATAGTTTCATAGGCCATTACATGCTGCGGCTCAGTATCTAAATCCTTGAATTCATTATCAACCGAGATTCAATCCTAAAGATATAAAGGGTAAAAGAGCCATATTTCAATGCTTGGACAAATTCGTAAAAGATAAGGATCATAGCTTAACACATTCCATCATGCTTGAGATATGTTTTCTAGGAATGATGCTAGGGCACTATTGAATAAGAAACATCTTACGGATTGGTGGAACACTTGTGGAGATGATGTTCCAAAGCTTCAAATATTTGCAATTCAAATACTAAGCATGACTTTTAGTTCATCCGTGTGCGAGCATAATTGGAATACATTTTAAATGGTAAAGCTTTTAAAAAAGTTATATAATTTTTTAATATAAACTTTAGCACTTATTAATTAACAATTGATTTGATGTTAGGTTCATACGAAGAAAAGGGATCACTTTCATCAAGCGAAGATGAATGACTTGTGTTTGTGATGTACAACTCCAAATTATAGGATAAAAGGTTTAGAAGCGTTGAGTTGCCTAGATTCGAAGAAATAAGTTTAGATAATGAATGAATAACTAAGGAGGAGCTACTTCCTCGTAATGAGGATGGAATAACATATTTGACTGTTGTATGTAACTGTGTACTCTATTTGGTATTACATTATGTATTTATGAACCTTACGATTATTATTTGATCATGTCTTGGTATTGTTATTTTGAGAATCATCTTTAATCTTAAATAGTATGTAAAATCTCACGTGTTCAAAGGTTTTGTGTTTTTGTACTCTGTAATCTGTAGGAAGTGTGAATCAAACCACGAAGAAGCTCTGTGAAAAGAGAAGAAAAATATTGCGGGCAATAGAAGTGATATAGGATGAGAATATAGTATTGAGTGTGATAATGATCCGAGAATAGTGCAATGTAAATTTTGTACTAAGATATGCAATGCATATTGTTTGAAACACCATCTTGCTTGTACAAACGATAATGTCGGGCCGTATCTAAGTGTACCTAATGATGTTAAGCAGAGAATGTTGGAGATTTTTTCTCAAGATGCTAAAGCAAAGGAGAAAAACTTGGATTGTTGTTGCATCAATATGAAGTTGAGAGTTCAGTTAGTGAAACTCAATCTAAATTTGAAATTGGAACATCTTCATCTGTGACCAAGGGAAAGAGAAGTACGATTCAAGTAACCATGAATGAGTTATTGAAGAAAGATTTGGGAAGAAGTGCATATAGAAAAGTTGGGAAATGATTTTACACAAGTGAAATTCCTTTCAACACTGTAAGGAATCCAGAGTTTACATCAATGTGTTAGGAGATAGGTAGACATGAAAATGGTTTTAAGACTCCTTTTTACCATGAAACTAGGGAGACTTTCTGAATGATGAAGTAAAGGATATGAAGGAGTACATTGAGATTCATGAAGTTGACTAGAGAAGAGTCGGATGTAGCATAATGTTTGATGCTTGGACAGATAAAAAGAGAAGATCCATATGCAATTCCCTGATAAATAGTCTTAAAGGTAGAATTTGTTGGAGTCAGTAGACCCATCTAGTTTCTCAAAAAGTTTTCAAGATGTTAGATGATATCGTTGAGAAGGTTGTGGAAGAAACGTTGTGCAAATTATTATTGATAATTGTATAACTTAAAAGGTAGCAGGGGCACTATTGAAGGCCAAGAGAAATCATTTGTATTGAACACCATGTGCAGCACATTGCATTAATTTGATGTTGGAGGATTTTGAGAAGAAATTGAAGGTGCATCGTGAGACAATCCAAAAGGAGAGGAAGGTAACAATTTACATATAGTTGAGCATGTTGTTTATCCATATGTTGAAACAATTTACTGAGGGAGGAGATTTGATCATACCTACTGTCACTAAGTTTGCTACGACATGTTTGAATGTAGGATGTCTTAGCAAACATAAGAGTTCATTAATGACTATATTTTTGTCTTCAAAATGGAAGAAAAGAAAGTTCGTAGGTAGTGAGGAAGGAAAGTTGATTGAAAAGTTGTTATTGATAGTAGATTTCGGAGAAATGTTGTTACAAATCTTAAGGTTGTATTATCTTTGATTTAGTGTTTTGTTTATTTGATTCCAATGTGGAGCCAATTATGTCATTCTTATATGAGGAGATGGATTGTGCAAATGAGAAAATTCAAACTAATTTCAATAATATAACAAGAAGCTGACTAATTTATAAATTATTTTGAATTATAAAGAAAATATTAATTTCATTAATTAACTTCTTTTTTTGTTGTAGTTATGATCTCGTGTGAAAAATTATTGATGATAGGTGAATAGACAACTTCATAGGCCATTACATGTTACGGCTCACTATCTAAATCCCAAATTTATTATCGGTCGAGCTTCAACTCTAACGATGCAGAAATTAAAAAAAATGTTTATTTTAATGTTTGGAAAAATTCTTGAAAGATAAAGATGACAGGTATTTTGCAATATCAAAACTTTATACATTCCATCAAGCTCGAGGTATATTTTCTAGGGATAATGCTAGGACATTATTGAATAAGAAATATCCTACTGATTGGTGGAACACATATGAAGATAATATTCTAGAGCTTCAAAGATTTGCTATTCAAATACTAAACTTGACTTGTAGTTCATCTGGGTGCGAGCGTAATTGGAGTGCATTTGAAATGGTAAGGTTTTTAGAAAAGTTATTAAATTTTTTAATGTAAACTTTAACACTTTCATACAAAGAAAAGGAATTGCCTTCATCAAGGGAAGATGAATGACTTGGGGTTTGTGATGTACAACTCCAAATTGAAGAATGAAAAGTTTAGAAGCGTTGAGTTGTCAAGTTTTGAAGAAATAGGTTCAAATAATGAATGGATAATTGAGGAGGAGGAGGAACTTCCACGTAACGATGATGAAATAACATATTTGACTGTTGATGAAGAAAATATTACCAATGTTGTCTAAGTTGTTGAAGATATTGGTCGTGATGAAGGAGATCTAGACATGATGTTAATCTTAAAAGTTTGAGCTAGTTTATTAGTTTGTATTTGTTTTTTCAATAATGGATTGAACTATTTTTATTTATATATTTTTTTGAAAGGAAATCGCGGAATTTATAATTAAGATAAAGTAGATAAATATGCAGTTACAGATTTAGATAACCATTGAGGTATATTTAAAGTATTCTAAATAACAGTGGTAGGACAAAATAGTGAGTGTCTACAAACCTTGTGAGCTTCATTGTTGAAAGTACGAGGGATATGAAAGAAATTCATGTGCTACATCATGCTTCCCAAGCATAGAATATCCGAGACAATAACACCATCATCACCTCCAGCATTAGACGTACATACCTGCTCAATCGCTTGAGATGAGTCGCTACAAATAATACATGAGAAGATCCTCCTTCGTTGATCCTCCACTAGACCATCACGAATGGCCTCCAACTCCACCATTAAAACATTAGCTGCAATTTCAAAAGGCTGTGCATATGCTTCAACTATCGTAAACATCTCATCGCGAATGATCACCCCTATGTCATGTATATTCTCAACACCATCTATTAGTTGCATCGACAGTGACTATTGGCACCCAAGGCTCAATGGAAGACATACACAGAGAAATACAGCCAGACCTTTCAACAGTATCACTTGCACGAGCAAGCTGAAACTCCTTCAGATAAACGACAACAACATTGTCGTTCCATCCCAATCAGCTTTAGGCCTATGAACCCACCCACTCCTTTTTGCCCATACTTGTCATGCCATGACAACGAACTGCTTAAGTAAATTTTGAGAAGTTTACAAGCTGATACAAAGGTTCATAAAAGATGTGTGTTGTTGTTATATTGTTAATAACAATTTAAAATAACCTCACAAGTGTACAAATAATATATAGTTAACAAAACAAGAGTCGATCCCACGAGGAGTGATACTAATAAATATACAATTTAACACTTGAATATAATTGACACACAATTATAAAAGAGGGCGGGGGGAGGTTAAGTCTTGTAAGACATAACAATAAAGATAAAGAAATTAACTTTAAAAGAAGGAATGAGAATTGATGTGTTTAACTTAATGAAAATACTAGCTAGTACTCATCATTCACCACATAACAATCAAAAAATTTATAAAAAAATGATAGATTGAAAATTTCAACAAGCATATGATGATGACATTCACAAAAAGGTCATGGTCAAACTCTAGTTGTATAATTCTCTCTTAGTTGCATGTAAAGTGTATGGTATTTACCCCAATATGTGTATTCTTAATCGAAATCTAGCACGACGTTTGCATCAATTAACAATTAAGAACTCAATAAGAGAAAAGAGAACATGAATTTGACAAAAATCCTAATGGTGTTTGTACTTAAGTATTCAAGATTTGATTTCTCATAATTCGTTTTTAATTGAATTATATGTTGCAATGAATAACATATTCAACAAGGCAATTGACCATGTTCTACAACAATTAATTCAAATACATGTTTCAAAGTTAGCTACTCAAAGAAACAAAATATTAGAATTCAAATATCATGAAAAAATCAAAATCATCATGCTTGTAAAAATATGAAATCCACACAACTTATAGAATTGAAATCATGTTTAGGGCTTCAAGATTAAGTCCTAACTAACAAAAATTTAGTTATACATAATGAAATCAAACATGAAACATATTACAAACATAATTGAGAACACAACCCTTGATTTCTTCTTTCTTCTTCCTTCATTCCCTTTTCTTTCTCCTTAAGCTCTCTATTTATAGAGAAAAATGAGCACATTGGTGGCAACAAGTGGAGGAGATAGTGTCATATTTTCAAAGGTGGGGAGGATTTGTTCACCAATTTATTGAATTTAAGAACTCATTCTTTGAAAATGGAAATGATGGTTGATATGTGTATTTTATACCACATTTACATGCATATTTTGATACACAAGTGAAATATTTTGAATCAAGATTGAGTTGATAGTTTGAGATTTTATATGTTTTATATGTAGGAGGGTTGGTGTGAAGTTGAAGCTGAATTGGAGCACATTCCGACAAAAATCATATCAAAACGCCCTTCTAGAGCCCTTTGGGCGCTCCAGCACTTCAGAGGCACAAAAAGACAGATTAGAGTGTTGGACTGGCGCTCCAGCACTGTAAGGGCACCCGAGGTTTTTCAGCTTTTTAGGAAACCTAGTTTTATGAGATTTTTGGGACCCAAAACGTATAAACCTAATTGGAGACTCCTAGGAGACTTGTATTAGGTATAAATAGTCTAGAAAAATATGGGAAAATGGTTACAAAAGCTTGGCTTAGGTTGGAATTGCTCTCGTTCATGAAGCAGCTCTTCTTCCTTCTTCCTCCACTTTTGTGTATCACTTCATGGTTTCTTCTTCCCTTGCTCTTATATTTATTTTCATGGGTTGTAACTAAATTCATATCTAGGGTTTGACCTATGCAAGCATGAATATTATGAGTTGATTTTTATTACAAGTGTTTAATGCAATTCTCAATTCTTGTTCTTAATTGTTATGCTTCAAAATATGATTTCTGCATAATTGCTTGATCATCAATTGCATTGTTTATTATATTCATCTAACCAAATCACATAAACGATTCGTATTTATGTCTTTTGGTGAAATCGGAACTAAGAAGATTAATTGTCGAATGCTCTGATCCGGGTTTAGGGGCTTGATTGGTTGTTATAGTTCTTCTAATCGTAATGAGTTATTTTTGCTAAGTTAAAGACTGCCATCAAACGGGATTAATTTGGTACTAATAATACGTGTTGTTCCCACGATTAATGGATCAACATAATTGAGTGAGGAATCAACCCTTGAATTAGAATTGGTATTGAATGCTTGACCCTTATAGCTCGTAATAGGATTGCTTGGTAAGATTGTGCCCTAGGCTTTTTATCATCGTTCACTCTTGTTTGCTTGCTTCTCTACGAATTAAGTGTGTTCTCTTGACTTTAATAATCATTTATTTTAATATTAAGTACATCTTTCGACTGAACTCGTCTCTGTGGGATCGACCTCCTATTTACATCTTTTGTGATACAATAGTACACTTGTGCACTTGCGAGTATTTTAACATCAATGGTGATGACTTTGAATGAAAATAGTAATGATGTCACTAATGACATCACCTTTGATGATGGACCGTGAGTTTTACATTTGGAGATGGGTTAGACTTGGGTTGAACAACAGTGAGTCCGACCAAAATATGATATTTAGGCCTACAAATGCATTTAAAACAATAAAGTGATATCCAAAATAATAAATGTAATTTAATGTGCAAACATATTATTCAAAACCTCAATTATTCATAAGTGTCCATATTTTATCAACATCAGAATGTATATTTTGGCACTTATCAGCTGCCATCGCTCTAACCCATATCGCAACATCCATCCATCCCACACTCTACCTAGAAGCCCATAGGAAAGTAACACATGATGTGTAGATTCACTCGCATCACCACATATTGGGCACATAGAAAGAATAGAGACATGGTGTTCTGTAGATTTTCATATGTGGGTATAATATCAAGACAAGCTTTCCAATCAAATATTTTAATTTTCGGAGGAACTTGTAAACTCCATAGCTTCTTCCACTAAGTTGTCATAATCTTTGAGGTAGTTCCCATTTACCCATTCTACGTATTAAACGCAATCGCATAAGCAATTTTAACCGTGCAAGCTCCCCTTGAGTCAAAGTGCCAAAGCCAAGAATCCAACATAGCAAATTGAGGCCTTGGAATAGCAAGGATCATCTTTGCCTCAAAAATTTAATGAGGCATTGACAAGAGTCAAGTTCCATCTCCCATTGTCATCCCACAACCCAGTCACTAATATGTCCGCATGTAATACCCAAGGAGTACACTCTTTAAATTCACTTGGTAGGGGTTTAGACTCATAAATGGAAATAGTAGTTTCATCCCCTACCCTCCTTTGAAGCCCTAGTTTAAGAGCTTCTTTATCCCAGCACAAACTCCTCCAACAAAGAGATATTCCTGCCAATATATGCATCAACAATTGTGGTATTTGGAAAATACCTTGCCTTCAGCACTCAGCCTAACAAAAATTCTAGATTTGTAAGCAACTGTCATACTTGTTCACCCAAAAGGGCTTGATTAAATAGCTCTAAATCACAAAATCCCATTCCACCGTGAACTCTAGGTCTGCATAGCTCCTTCCATTTGTCCCAATGTAGTTTCTACTACACCTCACTGTCACCCTACCAAAATCCAGCACAACATCGTTCTATATCATTGATATTGTTTTTGGCAGTTGGAAACAACTCATTGCATATGTAGGTTTGGAATGCAAGATAGACTTGATGAGGACTTACTTCCCTACAATAGAAAACAATTTTGTCTTCTAACTCTATAGACGCTTTAACAACTCGATCCCTCACAAATCCAAATTGAACCCGTTTCTGGTGTATAATGAAGGTCGACAAGCCTAAGTAAACATTATGCCCTTGGACCACTAACACGCCAAAATGATCCTAATTTCCTCAATCAAATACTCATGGGTATTTGGGTTAAAAGATATAGAGGATTTATAAAAATTAATTACCTGACCAGAAGCCTCCTCATAAGCACAAAGACAACTCTTCAGCTGAATATAATCTTGAATCTCTGCCCAACTAAAAATAATACTATCGTCCGCAAATAATAAATAGGAGATTGATGGTGTGCCTCTAGCAAATTTTACACCCCTAAATAAATGAGACTGATGGTGTGCCTCTAGTAAATTTTACACCCCTAAATAAATGTCTCTGTTCATTACTAGACAACACAGCCGAAAAAGATGCACATATAACGAATAAGAACGAAGATAGGGCATCACCCTGACACAACCCTCGGCTTGGCAGCACAACTCCAGACACTTCCCTAATAATTAAAAAAGAGAAAGATGCGGATCTGACATAGCAAATGATCAACGCAACCCACCTTGATGTAAAACCCATTTTCAACATACACTATTCCAGAAAATCTCACTCATCACGATCATATGCCTTATTCATATCTGATTCAAAAGCTACATAACCCTTCCCCCTGGCCTTGTGCCCATTTATCCAGTGTATACATTCATAGCCCAGTAATACATTATCCATGATCAACCTCCAAGGAACAAAGGCACTCTGATGATCATCAATCACTTGTTGCATAACTCCTCAAAGCCTATTTGTAAGAGCTTTTGCTATGATTTATATACCACATTGCAGAGGCTAGCTAATAGGCCCAAACTCCCTCACCTCCTTTGGAGCTTTAACCTTGGGGATGAGCTTTAATCTTCGTGTATTCTTTTTGATATTGCATAATGTGTTTTTGAATCTTATGATTATTATTTAATCATGTCTTACTATTGATATTTTGAGAATCATCCTTAATTTTAAATAGTATGTAAAATATTACAATTTTACGATTCAATTTTACTATTATGATTTTACACCCTTTGTCTAACTCCAATTCAATGTTAGGATTTAACTACCTTGATACAAACATAAAAGTTTTGCTGCAATTTACAAGCACTGTATCTGTGTTTTTTACTCTTGTTGCGGAATGTTAAGACCAGTGACCCAAACAATACCCTGTATATATCTCTGATAAAAAATGACTCTATATCTATACGATATTATTGTTGACGATTCATTAGCATAGCCTCCATGTTTCTCTTCCTTGCTGCATTTTTTAGTTTCTCTACTGCAACAAGTCCGACTTGCCGTACTCTTTCTCTGGACAAACCTATGCTGAACATGTGCATTTGACGGTATTATTAACAAAACTTTGAACAGGAAGGAAGTTTTGAGGGGAAATAACAATGCAAGCACCTTCGCCAACTCACCGTTTACTGATGTCCTCCCATGTAAGACATTCGTTATCCAGACCATAGTAAAGACGAATAATGTCCCTCTCCCGTTCTTCAAGTGTCGAGTTGATAAGCTTGTTTACTTCATCCTACAGATAAATCACTGGCAGCGTTACTTTTCTCGACTTGTTCATTACATCAGTAATAGCGCCATAGCATTCCGAAAACTAAATTCAAATCACAAATACAGACGAGGTTATGCACCTGTTAAAACCATAAGTTCGTGCACGAGCATAAACTATTTGAATTAATTTGGCTGATCCAAAGACGTCATATGGGGATTATTAGAATTTTAGATTTTAGTGAAGCCTATATTATCAGTAACAGAACTTTAAGTACTATAAACAAAAACATATATAAAGCTCAGTTGGTGGTTGTCTCTAGTTTTAATCTTTCTCTATATTTATTAATTTGGTTTACCTTAAGCAACCACTCATCCACTCCATGCCACGGGTTGTTCTCAAGGCGATTATCTGCAATGTACTTCAAAATCAAAAGAAGGCAAACAAAGAAAACAAATAGTCAATCACGCGTCGGGGCAAAAAACAAGGAAAGAAAAGAAAAGAGGATGGCTTGGTAAAAAAAAACCCATCCTCGAGTGCTTTTCGTAGATTGAGTTCCTACTTACACTATGATGAGTCTCTCCAGGAAGACCATTCAGTGATGGGAATGCATCCCTATCGAGGGAGAAGACCTTACTAACAGCCTGCACAGAGATGTTATAGAGTAAGCAAAGAGTAAATACGAACCTGAAATGGTGAAACATAGGTATTTCAAAATCCAGTACCTCTGTGGCATTCCTAACTTTCTTTTGTGAAATTTTCAAGGTTTCTGCAATTCTCTTAAAAAAGAGAAAATAATAAGTGCAACAGACACATCAGGAACAAGAAGAGAAAAAAACATTGATAAAATAATATCAATCTTTATTTGCTCTAAGAGATTCATAACTACTGGATCAAGCACTGACTGATAGTTAGCAAACATAAATGAAGTACAACTGATGGCTTACATCAATAGACGGAGTTATTCCTTTCTCTTGCAGCTTAATCTTAGCATTCCGAATTAGTCCTAACCGTTCATGTAAATGTGTCGGCAATCTTAAAGTTCTGGAGTTGTCAATTAATGCTCTTGAAACACCCTGGTGAAGATGGAAATAAATAAATCAAAGATCAGTTCTTCACTGACGCAAAATTACGGGGCAGAATCAATTACAGTACCAGATAACGAAAACTTTAGACAAGAATAGTATTTTTTTTTTTCCATTTATGTTTAAAACAAAGGTTTTATGAAAGGGACTAGCATTACCTGACGTATCCACCAATACACATAAGTTGAAATCTTGAACCCTTTTGAAGAATCGAATTTCTCAATGCCACGCAATAGTCCAATCAAGCCACCCTGTATTGAAACAATAAAAGTTACTTGTATCAGGGAGGGAAGAACCATAACTCTATCCTATGTTTGTTAAAATGTTAGAAGGATTAATTTGAGGCATCGTAGCTGATGTCTGAAAGGAGAAATTACCTGAACAAGGTCTCCCATTTCAGTACCCATGTTCTCGTATCTCTGTGCAATAGACAAGACTAGCCGAACATTGCTCATTGCCAGCTTTTCTCTTGCCAGAGAACACTCCATCAAGTTTGATTGTAGTTCAAAGCGAGAGATTCTCATAGAAGTTGCAAGTTGCTCATCAGTAGGCTCAGTTCCTAATCTCTCCTTCAGCCTGGAAACCCAATGGAAAAGATT
The DNA here is from genome assembly GCA_963580455.1 of Euonymus europaeus. NCBI lineage: Eukaryota > Viridiplantae > Streptophyta > Magnoliopsida > Celastrales > Celastraceae > Euonymus > Euonymus europaeus. Next base: position 6,701,283 of record OY756961.1, on the reverse strand, counting down.
AAACGGAAGATTTTCATAGTACAAGATAAGCATGTAAGAACGCGAGAAAATCTCTTGAGATTCATTAAACCAGTACATCATTGATTCATCTTCTTTTCTTTTTCTTGTGATTGGTTTCTAAGAAAAAATATTTTTAAATTATAAGACTTGACGAAGAAACTTTTGACAAGGAAGCAATTAACTGAATGACATAGCATTTTCAATCCCTAAATAGAAAGGGGTTTACCTGGATTTCCACTCCTCTAAGGAAATACCGATTCTAATTATTTTAGACAGCCTCACAACTTCTGCATGTGGGAGAAGTTTCTCACTTATTACACCCTTCACATAGCCCCCCATTGAAAGACTTGGAAGCAACTCTGGACTGATAATTGATTTTAGCTGCTTTCTGCCATTAGGCTGCAATAATGATTTATTTTGGTTAGAAGTTTTCCTTCTGGAATTTATTCTCCTTTGCCTGGCAGAGATACCGGAACAAGAGACAGGTATCTTCCTGCGAGTTTTTTCTCTTGGTGATTCAGCTATTGCTGTGCTTTCGAACAAAAGGTTCCATTGCTTTTCCAGCATAGCCTTTTGCAGCAAAAGAAGATCCTCCACTGAAGAGTCAAAATCAGAGGTTTCATCTTCTAACTCGTTGGAACTCTGATACCACATATCCTCAGTTGACGGGACAGTGGCAGTACCAACATGATCTTTAAGGGCCTTAATGGACTGTATGTTCCGACTCGATTCTGAAAAACTGGAGCTGGAGTTTGATGAGTTCTTGAAAACTATTACAGTCTTTGTCGAACAGGATTGACAATGCGAGAACCCATGATCACCAACATAATAGAGCCTCACAGTAATATCAGAATAGAAGGAGGAGGAATTCAAAAGCCTCTTTCCTGCACTAAGTCCAATAACAGCTGCCGTGGCCATCATATAGATGCACAAGTTTGCAACAAAATGGATGGATCACAACAATGTCATATAATGCTTCGATGGAGTACACAGCAGAATGTTTCTAGGCCCCAACAAGATTGCTGTAAGCTTTCCCTATGATTACATTATCAGTTTGCTTCTGGTAAAAAAAAAAAACAGCAAAAAGGGAAACCTTAGGATTCTCCCATTTTGATTTATCGATACAAAAAGTATCCAATTTTAAGCATATCTTCGCAAAGGTGAAGTGATATTAATTAACATTTCATACACCAGAGCTTGTGGGAGATATGCAGGATGGGAAGATGCGCATCCAATAACCACAAAAGTACCAATTTAACTTGAAAATTACTTAATTAATGGCAGATTCAGCAATACATCAATACACCATAAAAGTTTCTATAGCTTTTACTTATAGTCTTATACTACCAAGCTTGAAACCTTCAACCCATTAAAATGAAACCACGCATTAAAGGTGTAAACGATCAACCCACATAGAATTTAATTGAATTGGATCATTTTCGCAAGGAACCCATTACATATCAGTCACTGGAATGAACAAATCCACACAGGTAATCTAAAACATATTGGGAAAATCTTGAGTTCAACATCAAGTTAGATAAGATGGCCAAGAAAGATCGAAAATCAAATAATTTAAGCAAAATCAATGCAGAAAACCCAGTAAAAAAAAGAAGAATCAACATGTTAACAGAAAGAACAACCAGTTCCCTGTATAACCAATATATTTATATATAGTAAACGCATTAAAGAAGAGCTCAGAATGACAATTATAAAACAACGTACCTAAAGAAATGGTATCAGAACAGAAAGAGAGAATGTGCGAAGAAGAAGAAGAAGAAGAAGAAGAAGAAGATGACGGCGGTGATATCAAAGTGAAGTGCAGGCTTGAATTTGTTAAGCAATAATAAATAAATAGGTTTTATTTTTAACATAAAATGTGATTTTTTACTAATGAAGAGAGAGCCTAAAATGGGTAGAGAAGATATGGGAAGAACAGATGGGATTGGTTGGAACAGATTTAGGCCGTCACTTGAATGGTGTAGAAACTCCGACTTTGCCTCTTTTGTTTCTTCTCTCTTTCAATCTCTGTGTCTCGTTTATCTCAAAAAAAAAATCTGTTTCTTGTTTTATTTTTATTTGTAAAAAAATAAAAATATTATTTTATGATTGATTTAGGTAGTGTGGTTGGGCGCACACAACCAAAACACAACTGTATTTGGGCCTATCGATGAATCCACAGTACACGTCAATAAGCTAACTGATTGTGTGCTCCAAACCCGCACCCTTGACCCGAATAATCCAGATCCAAACCACTCCCCTCAGCCAGACCCGCATGATTTTATCTTTAAAATAACCCACTTATAAACCATATTGATAACCGACAGCCGAAGACCCGCACGATTTTATCTTTAAAATGACCCACATATAAACTTTATCGATAACCAACTGTGTACAACATAACCGACGTTGACACAATGAAGCTATGGCTTTATACTGTCTCCTGGTATTGCAAATACTCCATTGTAGACTTGTAGGAGTATAAATTTGAAGTTCAAATGATATAGATATGAAGACCAAAGTAGGTAGTAAGAACATATACCTTCAAACTAGAAGTAAACATAAATAGTATTCTGGCCAACTCAGGTGGAAAGTATGCGTTCGGATATTTTAATGTTGCGTAATAAGTACATGCTTTTTGTCAAAATAGGGAAGCCAGAGAATGACCCGACAAAAAGGACATCAGAACTAGAGCATATGAATTTATATTCCTTATTCTACAGACTTTTTTCCTGCACATGAAAAGCTAGAGATATTGACAAGCTATTGCTGGACAACCAACGAATAAAATTGAACTTACCATCCTGCACATGAAAAGCTAGAGATATTGACAAGCTATTGCTGGACAACCAACGAATAAAATTGAACTTACCGAAGCTTGAGCAACAAAACCATATTATCATTCAACATCAAAATAAGGCAAGTCTTTTATTCCCTCTCAACTGTTCTTGCCTCGAAAAGTTCATGTCCAAGCATAGTTCTGAGAATGCGGGACGAGAAATAAATCCATTTCTTTCTCATCGTCATTCTAACTGAATAAACAAATGTCAGGCTATGAAACTTGCTCTTGCCATACATTACAACTGTATACAGTTAACTGTTTAGCAAAATCTCCGAACATTTTTGGTCGGCAAAGGAAATGTCCCCATCTCCATAACCATCCAACCTTCTCGCAACCCCAAAATGAGGAGAAGAGGGGGAAAAAAAAAGAACAAAAGATTAGGCATAATTCCCAAGTTAGATTGCAACTTCTAGAAGTCCAAGGTACAAGAAAACTAAGGCCAAATATTCAAGTTACCACTGTGGACGTTAACTCCCTTTTACTTTCTTCTCAGCAGCTGCAATACATATCTCAATTAGTGCGTTAGCTTCTAAATAGAATAAGCAATGTTGATAGAAGTATAGTATGTAATGGAAAATCCTGGACAAAGGAAAAGTGATATTGAATAAAGGCCATGTTAGCTCATAACCAAAATAATTGACCGATTTCCAAGAGAGGTTATAAATACGAAGAAATCAAACCATAAATTATATTTATGCAAGCACAATGAATTGACATGCCCTGAAAGATGATGTGCTCTTAGCATGAGCCCACTTGGCATGTTAACTGTTGGAGTACAACTTTCTTGTGAATACTTAGTACACAAACCCTCCCAGTAAAAAAATCAATCTGATTTCCAGCACTAGGAAATCCGGCCACAGTTCTTTCTTCCTCGAGATGCAGGTGGAATACTTGTCGCAGGATGATTAGCCCTATGCCCTACAAACAGAATGGTAATAAGGTTAAAGCATTACCAGCTTATCCCTCACATCCATATACCCAACAGAAATTAATATCCACTCATGAAACCCACACAAGCTAAAATGAATAAGGGAAATAGAAATCATCAGAGTAACTTTTTAAGTGCTTAGTGAGGAAATACCCCATGACATGCCATTGTTAAATGAATTACTTCCAGGAGAGCGCTGGCCCCCAGAGTGGAAGCTAGAAGGAGGGAGCTGGACCTTCATATGATTCCAATCAGTGCCCTGAACAGAGGAGTGACTCCCTTGGTTAAGCCACCGAACAGGCTGTTGTCCGAAACGGCTTGGAGAATTTTGTGAGATATGTGGCATGATATTTGAATGTTTATACACTGAACGACCATATCCAGCATGCTGATCATAAGCTGAAGGGGGGTTGCCCACCTCAACATGTGAAAATGTTTGAATATGTCCATTTTGTCTGCAAATCCACAACATAAATCCAGAAAACGAAATTGAATGAGGATCCAAAAGAAACCCAATTATGGTAATGACGCATAACACCTTCCATATTTGTGCAAAGAAAAAAAATGAAAAAATAAAAACAAAATCGTAACTCGAAAAATCACACACAAACAAACATGCATTATATTGGCACGATTAATCAAAATATTCTCTTAGTATGGTGCATATCAGTCAACATTCTATCTCAATTCTCAACCTGATTCAATATAGAAAATAACAAATCAAACCAATAATTTTTGGTTATGAATATGGAGGCATGAGCCAAAAAACGACTAAAACCCAGTAGAAAGATCCCATGTAAACCAACCCATAAAAGACAAATACCTGTAAATAATATTTGAGTTCATATTTGAGGCCCTACTGAATCTTCCAAATCCAGCAAGTGGATCCGCAGAACCAAGATGCATGCCTTTGCTGAAGTTAGAGTTTAAGCTCACATCTGAGCCGTCATCTTGTAGTAGTTGTTCTTCGCTGGAAAAGATAAAGGTATGTGTCAACGATTAACATTGTTACTTGGTTTTCAATCTCAAATCAATAAGACCTTAATTCATCTTTCACGACTAAAACCTGGACAATGCTTCTTAGTTACTTTGATAAGATGGATGGTTAAAAAATTATTTGAAAAGGTACAAATAATAATATTAAATTGATATTTCATTTATTTAATCATCTGTCAATCCATTAGTTCTTCTACTGAAGTCGCATGCATTTTATGGGGGACATCTAGTTTCATTCTAAATCTTCCTGAATCCTTCAATAATTTAGGCATCACACTCTTTTGCTACCACAAAGTTGCATTAAGAAACTCATAAATTCAATTTCATATGTATCACACTCAATTATGTAGCATCCAATGCACTTCCTGTGGAAAAGCTGGTTTAAGCTAAAACATTCTACCATCACAAATACTTCATTTCAGAATTTACATTCTAGAATCTTTTGTTTCTTTTTTGTTAATTGTTCAAACACAAAAATGTGGTATTTTGCACACCCTATATGCCAATTGTGCTTGAAATACTAGATCAATGCACGGTACGTCAGTACCAAAACGAAAATCCCAGCATTTCTCAAACCAAGTTTCGTGTTTAAATGAGCGATTATTTGTTGGCTTACCTGTAGTATGGATCCCAATCTCCAGGATCCGGCAATGACTGAAAAACATCAGGCTTATCATGATTTTCCGCTGTGCTTTGAGGAAGTTGAATACTGGATCCGAGTCTAAAGGAACCTGGCATGTTTTTAATGTAACCCGTACTAACTCCACCACCTTGCTGTAGCATCAAGCTTGCAGACCCTGAACTTGACTGCAGATGTGAGGGTGAACCACCAAGTCCTTGAGGATTCCCCTCATCTTGGCTAGAGCTTGCACCCTCAGTAGTTGGACCTTGCCAATGTGAAGATGAACTATCCTGAGTCTGAGAACTTCCAGAATATCCCCAGCTTTTTCTTCTATTAAAATTGCTGACTGCAGCCATTTTACCTAAAGGTGACCCATGACAACTGCTTCTTGCAGGAGAGGTTGGTCCATAATGTCCAGGAGAGCCAGCTGAAACTTGACCATAAGAACTTAGTGGAGTGAACTGTGAAGGACTAGTGCCAAGAGGTAGTGGAGCAAAGCTTCCTGCCGATGGGCTGACACCTAGTCCATTTCCATGGGAGTATGAAATAGTCCTCCGTCTTGTTTCAGGACTGCTTCCACGCATTGACATGCTACTCTGTGCACACATGTTCATCCCAGATGGACCAACAGGTGAATAATATGCAAACATATTGCTACCATCCCCGTAACTTCCATAGCTGCTTCCTAACCCAATACCATCATTATAGCTACCATGGCTTCCTATACTGCCATAACTGTTAGCATGTGCATAGGGCCCCATCTGAATATGTGGACTGTTATGCATGGCAACTCTACTGCCCTGAAGCTGCAAAATGAGTAAGGTACTACTATGAGTTTCCACTTCTTTTTATTTTTTTCCATTATTCCATGTGAACGGAGTTATAATTCAGTAAGCTTTAAATGAAAAAGAAATTTATTAAATGCATTCAACCTGTGATAATTAAATAACGAATTATAAAGGCTCAGTAAACTCACATTGAAAGAGGGTTTGATAGCAGTGAAGTGGAGGGAAACACGAGTACGAGGGAGGGGTTATTGAAAAAGGGGAAACACGAGCGAGAGAGCGGTCCTTAAGTGGATAGAGAGAAGTGAGGTCATAAATTTCCTTCCATTGATTTGGTGTGCAGGTTTATCTCTCTATAGGCTTATGCTTCAGTGGAAAGAATTCTGGGAGATCTCTGGTCTCTTGAATTTGGCTTTAACTTTTCCAAAAATTGAGCTGCTTTGTTTCACGTTAATCGCCAGACGTAGTGACAAATTTATGCATTCTATGTTGCTGTACCGATCTTGGAGTCAAAGAAGTGGTGTTGTTATTGTCATTGGCTTACTGACAGTGGAAGTTTGGTCTATTTATGATTTGAGGCTGCTGTTCAGATATTAGTCAACAATTAATCGGGTGTCGCTCTCAAAATGCTATTTCTGATGTTAGAATGGCTCTGGCACATTGGCATCTGGCAGATGACTGTTTTGAGAATTGCTGCTATACTTTCATGAATTATTAGTCCAATATATTGTGTTCATGGTTTTGATGGTGGTACGGGAGTGGTTGGTCTTGAGTGGTTCTTCAATCAAACGAAAGAAGCTGCTGACGTTTTGCTCCTTTTGTTGTTCATGGTACTTGATCTTGCAATGTTGGTCCTAATTTGCTATATTGCTCACTGTGCTAAGCTTTTGCTAATGTGGGTTCTCTACTGGTTGTGCTTTTCTTGCCAGTGTTTCTTCTTTTAGTCCTCTTGAAATGAGTCTGCCCCAAATATGCAGCTCTTGCAGCCTTCAGTTTTTCTATCATATGGTCTTCTAGTTGGTTTTTCTGGGAGTAGCAGTTTAGCTTTGTTTATTGATTTAGTTGTGCTCTGTAGGCCCAGCTAATTATAATGTAATGAATTGTCTCTGTGTAAGCTAAGGATATCCTTAGCTTTGTTTCATTAAATAAATTTTCATCTTACTGATAATAAAAAAACTCACATTGGGGGAGAGACCTGCAGCAAACCAATGCCCTCCACCAGGGTGATGATCCACCTTGAGATTTTGAGCTACAGGCTACAGAAGGGATTTGGAGGAAGAAAAAGGATCATGTGTGTCAGTAAACTAATAATGTTGAAGATTCAACATAAAATGAGGCCAAGGTAATAAAGCGCAATCAAAAGAAAACCTATCCTATTTATGGCTAAATTTAAAAATAAATAATTGCATCAAAAAGTTGAAATTTATATGGAGCCAAGCAAAAAGGCCTAAAAACAGCAATAAGGATACATCACTTTTCCAACACTGAAATGCTTGATTTCAAAACCCAGTTATTTTGTGAAGCACAAGTCAAGATTATTTCAATTAGAAGAAAAGTTGTAACAACATACAAAAATTCATCAAAAACTCTACATGGAAAAACAGTTGGGATGAAGTTTGAAACTTGTTGCAATAGCATCATATACTAGAAGTTGAAAACCAATTCAAAAAGCCAAACACTACCCCCTACTAACCATGCGAGGTGTCTCTGAGGGAGGCTTATAAGGGTATGTGAAGGGTTCCCCCGTCACAAAAGGATGTTTTGAAGCCTGCAGGAAAAAAGTACAAACTGTAATTGCCCATAGCTTAAAGAGGTTATATTCAATAGAAACGGGGAAGGAAAAAATTCTCAGAAGATAAAACAGCTGACGAGAAATTTTTATTACTTGAAAAGGTGACCAGCGTTTGGCAGGATCAAATTCAACAAGTCCCCTTAAGAAATCAATCAAGGCCAATCTTATTTGACTTTCTGTTACAAAGTAATAATATAGCAGCTGTAAATTAATTTATCAAAAATAAGATAAAGTAAGGGAACGTATGACCCTATCCACTACTTTGAATAAATGAATAAGATGCTAACCTCTAATGACATCTTCTTCTGGCAAGTTTTTTCTGTAAGGATAATTTGTGACAATCGCTTCAAGGTTCATATGATTGAAATATTCTTTTCCAATCGCTGGTCTTTTCAACTCTCTCTGAACAAAAACAACAAGCCACAGCCAATAGAATTAGGCTGAGAATATCTATCAAGAACGTAAGAAATTTTGAGGGGAACAAAATTAAACAAAAGAAAAAAAGATAACAATATTGTTAAATTACTCAGGTGCTAGAAGCAAGTCCGGCAACAAATAAGTTGAAGACCTACTCTATGTCACAAACAACTTCTTCATTTTATCAATTCCTATTTACTGGAAGCGTAAAATGAAAACTTACTGCTTCATATTCCTCCACCGTTAATGCTTGGTAAGCACTTCTTCCACCCATGGAAAGTTCACCATTCTCCAGATTGTGGACAGTCCCAATGCATTTAAAGAACTTACTTGTGTTTTTTGCCTCCTTTAGTACATAATCAGGGGGTTGCCCACTACAATATTTCAACCATATATAAAAGGTTGTTCAAACAAATTGAAAAGGAAAACCAAGTAATGGGTAATGAGTACCAAGAGCATCATTTTAACTCAGCCTGCATAACTTAATGAGTTAATGACCAAATATTAATTTTTTTTAAGAAGTAAACATGAAAGAAACAACAGCAATGACGAGACCAACCGAGGATAAACCAGTTTATCCTATAACAAGAATTAACTGTGCCAAAGGATATGTGCCTACATAAGCAACCGGAAAAAAAAAAAAAAAAAGTGGATATCATCATCATGATCAAACACCAAGAAAAAATTTCGTTCAAAAACTAACCTTTAGGGAAAAGTCAAACTATCATATAATAAAATTTGTTTCAAGGTTTAAAACCCAGACACATGAGTGCCTAAAAGCTACTAATAACCTTTAAAGGTATGTTTGAACAGATTGAAAGGAGAATGTTGATTCAAAGAGCTCAAAAAAGATGACTGCAAAAAGAAAAAGATTTCTCAAAGGTCCACTGAAGCAAAATAAAGTTCTAAACAGTAACCCAGAGAAACATTCATAATTAAAAAAAAAATCTTCACAATATAGTAGAATCATTAGCTAATTATCACAGCTGGTAATGCTATCTAGTCACCGCACCAGTTATGAATGCCCAGTACCCAGAAAAAGAAGGCATGGCAAAAAAAGCACAGGGCATAAAAATAATGTGCCCAAATGACTTCACTCCCAGAATTGGATCAATAATTCAATGGCAATGTCAGCCATCACAACTAAGTATATCAAAACCTTTCATCCCCATATATGAGTTTTGAGTGCATATGTGAAGAGCATCAATAATGATTTTACTTTGCCATTACTTCTCACCACTTCCTTTTAACTATGCCTCCCAAATCCAGAAATCCCGGAATTTTGCAATAAATAACACGTTTTGAAATCAGGTAAGATCTCACTAGAAACCTAAACATTAAAAAAAAACGAAACTCAAAACTATCCCTCTAGTGTCACTGTCCAATGGCTAGAATTTGTGAGACCAAAATCTCATGGATACTAAGAGCCCTAAAATTAGATAAATGAACGACTTCCGTCAGAGTTCCCAGCGAAACAAGTAAATAACTGTCTTGTTTCTCGTTCATCACTCTTTCTAAGAAAACATCGACAAATCAACAGCACAATCATATAATCCTAGACGGAAAAAATTCACCCTAACTCATCCATGCAGACTGATTCCCATAAAATGAAAATATGTCCTACAAAATAAGAAACAGACACATACCCAAGTATTTCAATCATTCTTCTCAGAAGATCAAATTCTGAGGCTCCAGGGAAGAGAGGCAACCCTAGAAACAACTCAGCAACTATGCATCCAAAGGACCACATGTCAATGGCCGTAGTGTATCTGAACAACGTTAAGGCAAAAAAGCAAAACGCCAAGAATGCAAGGATGATTATTATGGAGACTGAAATCATTAATTTTCCAATGCAGTAACTACAACAATAAGTTGAAGCATGGTAACTGGGAAAATCATTATCCCAAAAAAGAGAGAGAGAGAGAGAGAGATTCAAATTGCAGCAGTTAACATTGGTAAAAGTAATTATTCAAAAATTCATTATTAAAATAAACAGAGATATATTCTTTTGACAATCAAATGAAATGGCAAAGAGAACCAAACTTTCTATAAAATATTAGTACACCGGAATCAGGTCAAAAAAATAAGAGACCTAATAGGTCTGACGAGTAAAAAATCTAGCTCAACTTAGATGCATCAAATGGACAACCGCAAGGATCACAACATTCTCAAAAATAAAATAGAACTAACAAATCATAGAACCAGATAAACAAAATTAAATTCTTCGTAAAATTTTGGAAGGGTAAAGATCGTTTTAATAAAGATAAAATACTTAGGTCACTTCATTGTGTATTTATCAGCATGAAAAACAAAATACTGGGCAGAGGAAGTGTGCCCTAAGCAAAAGAGGGACATGCCAAAGCAAAAATCATCAGGAAAAAAAAGGTGAAAGACACACAATAGTAAAGCTTTGATGTCATGTAAAAGGATACTGATACCCAAGAAGAACTTCAGGAGATCTATAGTATCGACTCTGCAGAAAGACAACTTACACAATCAGAAGGCCTCTTAAAACATCATAATAATGCAACCCAGGACCTCAGAATAATCATAGATGCAAACCTGAATATATGAGTAAACAGTACGATCTTCCATGCATGCAGATCCAAAGTCAATAATCTTAATTTCTGCTGGTTTCACACTGGTAATTTAAAGACATAAAGTAACAGAAAAACTAACAATAAAGTTGGAACAGGGAGAGAATTAATGGACAGACTAAATTCCAAAACCCATTATGAAAAAAAAAATACCTCGTGCACAAAAGAATGTTTTCTGGCTTCAAATCACAATGGACTATCCTGGCATCCTTTAGTAGAGCTAGCCCACGTAAAATCTGCCCATAACATATAACGCATGATAATCATGAAGAAAAGTTGCAGTTTCTTTCTAAATGTTTCTATACCTGTTTGGAGAACAATTGGGCGATGCTCAATGATAATCCCCTGAAATGATTTATCTTGATAAGCTCGTACCTAAATACAGATGATGAATATCAAAACAATGTTTCAAAAAAGAACTAAGAGAACAGATGCATATATTTTGAAAGACAATATGTCAAAGCACACAAGAACGGAAAGTGTAAGAAGTTCTAGTAGCGTACAGATTTGTGTCAAGCAGCTCAAAGCATATGCACAAGTGACGTTGATATACAAAGTAGTCATAAATACGAACAATGTGATGCTTATCCTCAGGATCGTACTTCTTGTTCAACTGCAAAGGGCGAAAGATATATTTAACCAATATCAACTGGGATCTAAAACTAACCAAAAGCTTAATTACCGTAGTCAAAATAGACACTTCAACCAGTGCCTGTTGATAATATGCAGGCTGGTTTTTTATTATCTTAACCGCAACAAAGCTGTTTGTTTCTGCAACCCAGCATTTAGCAACCTGTCCAAAAGTCCCATGACCAAGAACATCTTTGACCACATACCTGAAAATGATTTAAATGATACAACAAATTGACAAAGTATTTAATATAGAAATAATACAAGGATAAAACAAAATGGTAGTTATAGTCAGTCAGTTAGGGTAACATTAAGTGGACTGATAATAAATGTTTCACTTCTTCTTCTTCTTTTTTCTTTTTTTTTTTTGATGAAATAAATGTTTCACTTATCAACTTTAAACACCCCTGGGCAAAACTCGTACCATTTGTGCAATATTTAATTTTATACAGGTAGTGTCAAATTTTAAACTCGAGACCTAACAATAGCGAAGATTCCAACACTGTGAATTGTGAAAAATCATTTATCCCCAAATATTAAACCAATGGAAGATGAAACTTTTCGTCAATAATTACTACTCTCACAACCTCCAGCTCAGAACAAATAACTGCATCATAAGCAGAAAAGATACAACAAAAACACCAAAAACACTGCACCAACAACCTCTCGACTCTTCCACTTAACAGTCCCCAAAGACCCATTTCCACTTCACATATCCACATCTTATGAAGCATTTCCATCACCAGAATAAAAAATGGAGAGATAAATATCTCCTCATAGTTAGATACTAGCATCATTAAACAAATATATATATACATGCATTACCATGCAGCCATCCATTAATGAGAAAAAAAAATTAATGCAAATATATATTTCAGTACCACAGCACCCAAAAAGCCGTAAACAGTCATGGACTACTACATATTGTAATAAACAACAGCCCCATCTATATTTGCTTTTAACAATTACGATAAAGTTTAATTGTTAAACAACTTTCATGTCCAAGGCTCCCGCAACAGAGGTAAGGTCAAGGATGAACAAGATGTAGGCAACCTTAACCCTGCCTAGCGAGGCTGCTTCTATGGTTTGAACCCGTAATCTCAATATTACGGTGAACCAATTTTATCACTACGCCAAACAACAATGTACAAATTTCTGTTCCTGTTCCATCGCATTCAAAATTCAGGATTTGAGAAACATATATAGGATTGAAACTTATAGCAAGTATGCAATGGTACGCTGTACAACAGTACAAACCATTCTTCATAAAAATTAAAAGATAACTATTTTTGTAACACCCTTAGCCATGTATTATAATTTCTCTCTCTCTTTCTCTCTCTCTCGGGCATTGCAAAATGTGTAATTTACGTCATTGAAGCAAACATTTTGGGCCTGCAATCTAGGAGACCGCGTGTTTAAGTGCAGCTTGAAGTTTCAAAAAACATTATACTTAATTTCTTGCCCTCTCGATACCTCTTATATGAAGCCAAATTCCAATTCTAAACAAAAATAAAATCTGTTACATATGCTAGACTTAATTTAATAACATTTATATCTACCTGAAATAGTTCAAATACACTAAAAGCAATTAAAAGCAAAATTTTCCAAAATACCGAGATGCCTAGAAGAGAAAAGAAATATCTAGGAAAAGTGGATTCAGGATCAGACAGAGAAAGAATTCTTTATCTGGATCAAGCTTTCCTCATGAGCTAAAAATGAAACAAAATAATGACATTTACTAAATAAACAATTTTCACATTCAGTAAGACAACCTAATACTTTCATCAATATACAAGAGTATGTACTCCTAAGGTGACTTTCTATTATAATGCAATAGCAAACAATATCTCAGCAAAAGAAGTTGAATGTAGAAAAGATTAGGCCTGCAACAACATACCTTCTCTGCCTATCTGAATTGACCAACGCAAGGTTCACAGCAAGTATAAGATCTGAGTTCACATTATCAAAGCCATCATTGTAGACGCCGATTGAAGGACTAGTTAAATATCTTTTTGGATTCAACTCTTCTGAATACTTGAACTGTGGATTGCATGTTTGGTACGTTGCAACAATGTCCTTGGTTAGCCTTGCTACAAACTGAAGACAGAAAGGTGCAAGTCAGAAGAAAAATCCTCCGCAAATAGTTTAGAATCCAGAGTGCTTCAACTGCTTCTTAGAGAGAACAATGGAGTAGAAAGTTAAAAATTATATGATAGTTAATATCAAGTCTTGCAACAAGGGTGATAACCTATATCCATACAGCTACACCTCTAGTACTGTTTATAAAACTGCTTAATTTGACTAAATTTCTGATATGCTGTACCATACAGTGCTTTTACAGATCTACAAAGAGTTTCAACAATGTATTCTCCACAAAATGGCAATGAAAATCATCATTGTCATGAAACCTTATTCCCAAATATGAGGGGCCAGTGACATGCAACCTTAATGAAAACCATTACAGCAAACGGCAACATAAGAAATATGGCATACCGACAGAGGGGTGAGTTTTTCTTTTTAAGAAAACAAATATTAGAAAAGTGAATTAATCTAAGAGTCATAACATTAAAACAAAAAACTGTGGTAAAAACACTATTCAAAAGAGTGAACATAAAATGTTTTGTTCTCTGAAATTACTTCAAGCATTCAGATTCCATGTCTGATACTCTTAAAATGTTTGGAGAGGGTCTAAAGAAATTACACAGTTACACTGCACAAAAAGAAAATGGTAAAGCATGAATCGCCTATAGGCTTATACACATACCAAACAGGAATTTCTACCATAATGTCAAGGTTAACAACTTTGAAAGCTAAACTACTAATGAACCCATAATAATTGAGTTAACAAGGATGTAATTTTTAAAAAAGGGATGAACTACCACAATGCTCCCGTGGTGAATGCGGGTCATGGAAAGGAAAGATGTACATAGTCTTAGCTCCGCGATCTAGGAGTTTCCTTGATTATTTAAGAGTTTAATAACTGCCTTAGTTTTCATTATAGGAAGTCCTATTCTTATTAGGGTTGGTCTTTTCTTCTCCAATAAGAAGTAGAAGTCTTTACATTTCCACATGGAATTAGGATTAACTTCTCTATACAAGGAAAACCTATAATAGCAAATAATAAAATGATTTTCAAGACTTTGATTCAATTCTCTTGCGAGGGTGGTTTATTTTTGGTGGAGACCCAATAGATCTCACTACACGGCACCTGTCATTACCCCTACCCATTCCTACCCTATTTTCCATCTTTCTGGCCTGAAGAGATTCATAGGATGCCTTAAACAGACTCTAGGGTTATTCTACTTTGTGTAGAGATTGCTATTTTCCATCCTTCTGGCCTGAAGAGATTCATAGGATGCCTTAAGGAGACTTTAGGGTTATTCTACTTTGTGTTTCAATGACTCTCTACATACAACACCCAAAATCCAAAAAAAATTATCCCCGTTACTGTTGACGTACTGTTCACAGAGACCTGACCACCAACTGTTTTCATTCTTTGAAACATAAATTTCCTTAAGCTTACCGCTTTAATAAAGTGTAGAACAAATTCAAAAGTTCTCCTGCATCAAGTTGTTTCCGGGATTTGAACCCATGATCTCTAGGTTGTCGTTAACACTAGGTCATGGTTTTTCTTTTATAGTTCAAGGGTAACGCACAGGGGATACCCAAACTCTGAAATTTTTTAATAACCTTTGTATTTTCTTGAAGATGACCGTTTTAATAACCTTAGCATTATCTTGAAGATGACTCAAGATATCTGGCATCACATATTTGAAAAATCTTAAGGGGAATATCTACACACAGTGAAAAAAGTTTAATCAATCTTTTCCATTAAAAAACTACAAGTTTTTTAGGGGGATTCCAACTTTGTAAAGTTAGTCCATATTTTCAAGTCATCCAAAGGTTCCAGACAATGAAAGTTGAAACTTATGTGGAAGCAAAGAGAGTAAGAAATTTATGCTACTTGTAGCTATCAGCCTATCACTTTGATATATAACTAAAAGGGTTGAAACGAAGAATCACGCTGAGTTTCTTGATATAGTTATCTCCTCTATAGCATGTCTGATTATATCCAGCATCAATTACTACTGGGGTCAAGGTTCATTATACTCCATGGCAGGGGATTACAGCAGTTTATATTTAAAAAGAACTTATTTTCCCAATTGAAACATAAGGCATGCAGTTCAATACACATGCAATAGAATTCGTCAATCGTGGTCAGCCATATCTGCCATATGCTTTCAAGAAGAAAAAGCACAAACATCAATCCCCATGCCCGCAACTCCTGGCATACACTTCAAACACCTAACTAAAACAACTCTGGTTAAGGACAAGGAGACAAATTTAGGGACAAGAAGCTATTATGTTTTAGGTACATAGTCCAACAAGCTTCTAGGAACTACAGTAGTTCATAATACAGAAAATTTTAACTTTTGCAGTAAGTAGCATTCTTCTCAAGGCATAATAGTTACTAATCGTCTAATCCTTACCCTAGCTGATAAAGGTACACAAGGAAATCTCATCCAGCTATGACAAGTACATCAAATGTTGAAAGCTATAGCATTACACCTTCAGACCACTTAGTATGAAGTACCTAATTACATACTTCTGTTTTATATCCATTGACTAAGCTAACAGACCCTCTCCATCAAACAGTTTTTACAAGTCCCCGAACAGTCTAAACAAGTTGCGTTGCATAGAACAGATTTTCAGTATAAATGTAGAATAATAACTCTTTTCTGCCAACATATAGAAAGCTAGCCATGCCTAAACTTATTAGATTCAATTAAAAATTTCGGCTTTCCACTTCATTTTTCAGCATGCAAACATACTCTTCCGCACACTAGCATTCCAAAAACAAACATTGGTCATTCAATTCAATCTGCATAAAAATTCACAACCAAAACACAAAACAGACTCACAGGTTTTCCAACAACTACGCGCAAAGTAGTTTGAGCCTTGTGGTTCGAGGACTCAATCTCCTGCCGCAAATACGGTGCAAAAGCCAACTCCTTGGGGAGCCACTGCGACGACTCAGCTCCCACTTCCGTTGTTGTTCCAGCTTCACCCGATTTTCCATTGCTAGGGCTCGCATCATCCATGACACTAACCCCTCCACCACTAGTAACGACAGACACAATCAATTTAATACAGCATGAACAATAACATTCCGAGAAACCCAAAATCCTAATTGATTGGTGGGATCGGCGATCCTATCGAGATCCACGATCAAATTGGGATTTTGCTGTCGAAGATGATGATGATGAATCAAATAATCCACCAACGGACTCCAATCCCATATCTCATTCACAAGAATCTCCCAATCAAACCGAATTCAACAACTCACATATCATATCACTGTCAACTAAGCAACCAATCTCACAAAAGCAGAATCAAATAGAGGATAAAAGGATTGAAAATAACACAAAATGACGAAGCTGTGAATACGTACGATATACGTTTATGGCTATCTATGAATATGTGATTAGATGAATAGAGACAGGATTGCGGGCGACACAGAGAAGGATGAAGGTTTTTAGAGAGAGAGTTTTTTTTTTTTTTTTTTTGGAGAAAAAATGAAATTATTTTCGTTTCTGTTTGTTCCTGCGAATGAAAGTTGTTTTTTTATTTTATTTTATTATAATATAATATTTAAAAGATAATAATTACGGAATTACCTGTTTTTGTTTGTTTCCTTGCCTTTGTCTATCTTTATGAGAGCATAACTCTCTTTTTCTCTCTCTCCATTCATAACAATTAATTATTAATTATTAATCCTCAATAAAGATTAAAAAAAATTATTAATCCTCAATTTTAAAATTAAAATGGAGTATCCAACCAAAATGTTTATCGTGGTTCATAATTATTTCAAAATTAATCAAAATTAAAAGCAATAAAGGTTAATTGACAAATTCTTAGAGATTTGAGACTCTGGTGTTTGTTGGGATTGAACCGGGACGACTCGTCTATCGGCCCGTATCATCAAAATGTCAATAGAATGTTAGTCGCAGGTCATGCGACTCAACAATAAGAGACAAAAGGGTGTTCAAAAGTAACACAAATTTCATGAACAACGTCTTCGACGTGCGTCAAACTTATGGTCTCTCTATTTTTGAAGAGCCTCAATCCACTTTGACTTGCCGTTGAGTCATATGTAATAGGAGCAACTTGAGACTCTATTGTTCTTATTACTATTAAAAGACTTTAGACAAACTTAGGATCATTGGTGGCCAAGTCTCCACAAAGAAAATGCTACACTATATACTACAATCATCATGCATATAATGGAGTGAGTAAATTTGAATTACAATTGCTAAGATTTGTATGTGATCTAAACCAACTTGAGTGACGTAAAATGAAAATTAGTGATGTCTCAAGCGATATTAAATACGTACGGAATCGAGGAGGGTCTCAAGTTAGTTACAATTTGAGTACTCTTTTTTTCAAATTAAAAGAGATTATGTGTTCGAATGGGAGAGCCAAGAAAGGCTCACAATATTGTATTGTAGATGGACTAAATATATGATAAGAAAGCTCGGTTTCACGAACAAGAGAAAAATTGGAAGGAAATTTAGTATTGACCTAGTAACACTCTCTAAAATTTTCAATTGCGTCCCTCCTCTATTATATAAAAAATTGAACTACGTACTCATACATAACAATAAAACACATCTCTCAATACAATTTTCTCACTTTTTATATATCATTTTTCTTATCATTCTACAAATAACAAGTGTACAGATCTCCTAATACAATTCTTTCACTCCAAAACACATCTACTAATATAATTTTTTACTTTTTACATATTCTCTTTCTTATCAATCTCTATACACTCCAAAATTTCCAGTGTTGCTACTCTCAAGCGGTACTGGACTTGCTCTAAGCGTCTCATATTAAGGCAAATGCCTCAAAATAGGTCATGGTTCAAATCTACCACCCCATTTGACTAAAAGTAAAATAAAAAAAATCATAAATTTGGAAGGAAATTATTTTGTTAGTGTTTTTCCATTAATTAGAAATCAAATTGTTATGGTATTCCTTAAACTCGTTAGCATGTTTTGTCCTATGCATGCGAAAGGGGGTACAATGTTTTTATGTTAGTGAGGGTAGGCACGTGACGGTGCATGGTGGCACGCGATTTTCTCTCCTATGTGTACAAGTTTTGTCTATACCATAATGTCTTTGTCAGGATTATCCTTCGGACACTTTTCCGTATTTGTATTTATAGTCCCTTAACATTGGATAATTTTTCACATTACCCCAAATTGTTGTGTTAGTTTGAATTATGTCCTCCCATTTTGGTGTTCTCATTAAAATGCATCATTTTTTCCCCAAGGATATCGTGTAGTTCCAAAATCCCGCTAATAATAGGTAGCTAGCACAAATATTGGCATGTCTCTTGTGAATTTTGTTATAAACTTATGATTAGTTAGGTTTATTTATGAATAATACAGGGGGTAAAATCTACAATCAAATATTTATAACTATAGGTTACCAACAACCTGTGATAATGAATCAGAGAGTTTGACAAATGTTTAGTGTCCGTCAAAGAAGAATTGACTATCAAATCAACATAGTAGTCAAAACAGGTTGTGAAAGATACAATTTATGAATCAATGGCTTTTTTGGTTTTGGTTCAGAGTTAAAGTTTAGAGTTTCGCTTCAAAGCTTGAGATGTGTAAGAGGAGGAAGAATAAGAAGAATATGATGATCCTTTTTCAGGTCATAGTGTCCTCTTTATAGTCCTTAACCATATTACATAGTAGTCAAATTAACCGTTGGAGAGAAGTGATAATATTCGTGCTACTTTTGTTCTACATGAGTTAGTTTGAGAATGTTTTTAGTTAGTTTAAGCACAAACGAAGATTTAGTAGGTCATATTTCGTTTTAGTGAGTATTTTAATTATTTCGTACTTTGAGTAGTTAGTTTGAGTCATTTATGACTTGAGCGTATAGTCGTTTCGGTTGAATAAGTCATCATGAGAATTTTAGAAGAAAAAACGTCTTCTTCTTTACAAAAATGAGTTTTTGGGTTTTGCACGGCCACTTTGCATTTTAATATGTGGTTCGAGGTTTCAACGCTTTAACATGGTTAAATATCCTACTTATGAGTTGTTTGAATGATTTGCATAGGTTTTGAATAAATCGGGACTGATTCGGGGATGAAAAGCGGAAATTGAAAGTGCTATCAACTATCGATGCTGATATGCTGATATGGAGTTTGACGTGCTGACGCTCAAACAGCCGCTGCAGTTTCTATAAAAATCCAATTCCATTGATTCTTTCGGCGTTGAAAACTAAACATCTCAAGCTTCACGTGGATATCAAGTTTGTTAATTTTGGAAGACAGATAAAGAAGTCGTGAGTGTAAAAAGTTAGCTACAGCAGAGGTTCAAGTCCAGTTTGAGTGTCCTTCACATTTATCCTTCTAACTTTCACTCCACTGCCCAGAAAAATATGATTTAAGATGAGTTGGAAAGCTAAGAGGAAGGGCTACAACTATTATGTTTTACACTTTCTCAAATTATGGCGTTAGAACACTGTAAAATGGTCATCTTTGCAGATCATAAAAGCTGGACGGATTATGCAGCAGCAGCAGAAGGGTATTTTTGAAATTTTAACTTCATCGAAGAGGGTATTTTAGACAAATTAAAAAGAGGAATGATGGAGGTCTCTTAGTGGAAAATATTAGGGCAAAAAACGTGAGGGGACACAAAAACAGGAGGCAGTAGCACACACACAGAAGAGGGAGAAAAATCGTTGGAACAAAGAAGAAGGCAATTGAGAGATTCGATTCACTCTTACATTCATAGATGGGTTGTAATTCTTTTCTTTGATTTGGTTCTATGTTTGATGTCATGAACTAATTTTTCTTACTAGAGCTTTGATGTAGCCTAGTGGTTTTTGATTGAATTCAAAGTTTTAATAAATTATTGGCTTTTATTCATTGTTATGTGTTCAAGATGGTTCTTAATGCTTTTAAACATATGACCAATGTTTGATTGATTTATTTATGATTGTTTTGTCTGAAAGGAAGAACAGGATATTAATTGTATCTTGAATGCCTTAAATTGATTGGATGTCAGACATGGATTCATAATTTATGCAGTATTGTTATGGTTCTCTATTGATTTTAATGCGCCTCTGATTTCTTTAATCATGCTTGAAAGAGATGATTGTTAATTAGGGGTAGTTTTGATATAATTTGAGAAGGTGTATCAAATAAATTAGGGAAAATTGACTGATAATAATATTAATTGTCCAAGGTTTATTAAACTAAGATTCAATTGAGATAACTATGGTGAAATCTGTGCTCTAGTACTTCTTAATCTTGATTCTTGTTTTACTTGCTTGTTACTATTAGTTAATTTTTATTAATTCGTTCTGCAATTATTCAAACTCAATTTTTTATTCAGGTACTGTTTTCAATTGAGGTAAATTGATGTAGATTGGGCTAGAAGATAAATCTTTGACTGGGCCATTGACTACGACTTGGGCCTACTTTTGAGACTTTACCGAATTTTTGCTATTACAAATAATATTAAGATTTGAACGTTGGGCTTGCTGGAAATTCCAAGGGGTAGCTATTATTAGGCCCAAAGCTCCTTCTATGATTAGAAGTTTTATATATATAGCACTTTTCAAGTGAGGGATTGAGCACGGATTTTTTCTTGCGGAATACATGAATCATCACACGCCACCACTGTGGTTTTTTGTGTGGGATCCCTCACTTGAATATTCCTATAATATATATTTATATATGTATATATGTATATATGTATATACATACAGGCTACTTTGAAAAATCAAATTCCACATTATTGGGTTAAAGATGGAAACTAAACAAGGACGCCCACTGAACGAGTGCCCGTTAGAAAATTATTGGACAAGATGATGCATCATGACATGCGCTACATCCCCCTTAAAGATTGTCTTTTTGCGTGTCAACCTGTTTTGTGTAGTAAACTACCGGTCATAATCTAGAGATGAGTTGTGATGGGCCTAACTGTGTTTGAAATCTCTTGATTTGGATCACGCCTTAAATTTTTTCCAATTTATATAATCATCATATAAAAAATTTATGTGTACATAGACCCGTATTTATGCCCATATATAATATTTAAACGATAAATTCATACGGTCTCTCCGTTCTCGATTATTAAAAAAGAAAATTGGATAGAACTTGAGCTTTATATTGGTCGAGATGAGTTTTTTTGGCACCCATAATGGGTCACCTCATACCAATCTCCTAAGTCCTAACTCAACTGCTATGGACATTTGAGACAGATGAGGGGGAGTTGTAACTCTCCATGGAGAAGCTACAACCCCGCCCCATATGATACAACATCAACATTATTTGTTGCAATAACATCAAAAAGTATGAGGACAACTCTCTCTCAAAGGTAAATCTCTCGCAAACGTGTAAAACTGCATTTTAATCAATCTTTGGGCATCAAGATACACTTCATTTATGTGAGGTGTCTTAGATTAACTCAGGGGCGGCCCTGGGCAGGGGCGGCCGCTCAGGGCCCCCAAATTTTTTTTTAATACTAATATGTTTTAACATATATATAAAATTTATTTTTCACAATCATTGTATCATTACTTTACTTGTGGTCTAGCGGCACAATAGCTTTTTTTATATATTGAGGTTAGTGGTTCGAGCCTTTGATCTAACATCTCCTCTTTTCTTTTTCTTTCATTTTTTGTAGTTAAAATTGGGCCCCCAATTTCAAGTCCAAAGATCCATTTTTTATACTTAAAATTGGGCCCCCAATTTCAGGTCCAAAGATCCGTTTTTTATACTTAAAATTGGACCTCCAATTCCAAGTCCAAAGTTACTTACTACAAGACTCAATTTCACTTTTAAAACCCTAATTTACATCTTCACCTCTTTCTCTGATCTCCCATCTTTGTAATCTCTGTTCTCTCCAACCTCCAACGTCTCTATTTATGTGATTTTATGTAATTATATTTTTAACTAAATATTGTAATTACTAGTTTAATTTTAATGTAATGACATTCAAGGCGTGATGGTCTAGCCTCCCAAAATTGGGTTCCAGCTATCAAAAATTTATTGTTGTTTTATTTGTTTGAATTTTTATTATTAGTTTAAAAATTATGACTATGTGTAAAAAAAAAATTCGGGGCGTTGCCCCGAACCCGGAAATTTTTTTTAAGGGCCCCAAAAAAATATCTTGCCCCGGGCACCAAATAGGCCAGGACCGCCCCTGGACTAACTAGCTAACATGATATGTTGTCAAATTATCTATTTATGTATATTTGATGCACGAGATCATCCCACATGTTAAAACAATAATACTGTTAGGAGTAGGAAACTTAAGTTATTTGAAAGAACAAGTTGTGGACTAATAGTACGTACGAATTAATAGAGTATACTGGCCCTGAGATCAATCTTCATATGAATTATTAATTTATGTATACTAGCAATTAATATATATGTATAGATCATTCATCCATAAAAATATTCTTCTTGTGCGATTCATGTATGGATGGGTTTGCATAGGGAGCTTCCCAATCTGTATTAAAAGACTTGGGTCTAGTCAGTCCCAAACTCATAGTTATAATTGTAAAATTAATCTTAATTTTCCTCATGAAATTAATTCATTAATATAAGAATCCTTTCATAGTTTCATGGGGCATTGAAATGCTCCTCGAAATTTGACCAGACCATTATATATATATATATATATATATATATATATATATGAATTTTCTTTATGTGGTCATAAAATGAGGTCATAATTTATGAGGTTCCAAATATTTTTAATTTTTTTCTAAATTATATTTTTTAATTTGATCAATTTTACAAATCAAACAACATATTTTTTTTGTTCGAAATAAAAATCAAATTCAACATGAAAAATACATGATAATTTTGAATCATTGGATATAAAACTAAAGACATACGATATCATATTACATCTAATTTTGATTTCAAACAAAAAATATCATTTGATTCATAAAACCAATCAAAATATAAAGATAATTTAGAAACAAAAATTAAAAAAATTGACCCCAAAAAGTTAGGACCTCAAAAAAATTCCTATACAGAGGAATTCTCCTATGACATCCTCGCTTTTGGGATCTAAAATATTTTTTTATAAATTTCGAAAAAAAATATATTTTTGATCAACTTTACAAATTCAAATATATATTTTTTTGTTCACAACAAAAATAAAAATACGATGTGATAATGTATGGATGTTTTTGTTGTGTTGATCCGGAGAGTTGAATTTTGGTTACTTCAACTAAAAAGATCTATCCCCCTTTACCACCCTGGAGTTTATTCATCGTCAATGCCTGTTGTGATCTCGATCATACATGTTTGTTGTGAAGCTGCAGGAAGTTTCTTCCAACTTTCTTGGCATATGACCAGTCAACTTTCTTGGCATATGACCAGTCAACTTTCTTGTTTTTGAAATTGCTCGGTAGAGTTAGAGAGTCATACAGTATCAAGACAAAGACTGACATTCATAGTTTCATACTGACTTGTCTTTCTCAATGAAAGCTTTTCTATGTGGGTTCCAAATTCCAATAAAAAAATGTTTGGGAAAATGAATCAAAGTTTACCTGATAAACCCCACCTTCTTTTGGCCATTCATCCACAAACCCACAGCATATATAAAAGTAAATAAAACTTTTGATCTTTCTTTGCATTATGATTCTATTATTTTAATTTATACTTATATATGCTTAACGTATCTAATCACCATCAGACCATTTTTTACCTAAACAGTGTTGAGATCGGATCAATGAAAGCTTGACTCCCGCCACAAATTTTCTGCGTGGCTTCCAAGAAAATATTCGGGAAAATGAATCCTAGTATACCCTACATATGACCCCTGTTAACTTAATTTGTACTTATATGTGTTCAACGCATCTTATCATGACCATCGTCATAAAACTATTTTTATGTACCTACTGGTTACTCTGGTAAAAGTTCAACAGCTTATGACTCTTTGGGGTAGAAGTGATGGTTGTGATGAGTGTATCAAAATTTACTGTAAGTTCAATTTTTTTTTTTTGAATAAACAGCTTTCCTTAAGAAATCAAAGGTGGAGAATCCACCATAATACAATCAGTGAGCCATTGAGGTGCTGAGTATAAATCCCACACACATCTATTAGGATTTGACAAAGCAAACCTAGCAATGGAATGGGCGCACACATTAAAACATCTAGGTCTGAAAACAAAACCTAGAAAATCAAAATACCCCATCTCCCCACGAATGTCACCAATAATATGGCCCAGGGTGAGTATAAATGCATCCAGTCTAGTTACTGGGTGCATCCACCCTACACACTAGCAACAGAGAATCTTTCGGCGTCGTCAGATAGCGCACCAAAAGACATCCTTCTTGATTTGTCCCCTTTGCCCCTCTCACACTCACTTTCCCTTTAAATAATAAATGGGTGAGGATAAATGCAACGGAATTCCTCAACTTTTTACCTTTTGGATTTATTCTAAATATAAAACCATTTACATACAAAATACTTTTACTTCTCCCACATGCGCCTCGTTTGAATCTTTTACTTCTCCCGCATACAAAATATTTCAATCTTTTGGTTTTGCACATTAAAAATTAGATTATTTATGAATTTATTTTTCACAAATAGACATTTTTTACACAAATTTATTTTTAACAAATAAATTTGTTTGTACATCTAATTTCACATGTCAAACTCTCTTTTCCACGTCATCTCTTTTAAAAAAAATTCATATAAAATAAAGAAATTAAATCAAAACCAACTAGGAACCTACTCGGAATTTTTAATTTTTTTTCCTTGCCTGTGTTTGCCTTCCATGTCATGTCTTACAAAAAAAAATATTTAAATTGTTAGAAAATAAAGAAATTGAATTGAAATTTTTTTATTTTTTATTAAAACATATCAACACATGTTACATTCTTAATCTTCCAAGACAATGGGTTGAGAAGGACATCTAAAACGCATATGTTGCTTGTACGCATCAATTCGCTCCACATATGGGGTAACACATGCAGCTGCACAATCATGTCTAAAGTGAATCCATTGAGGCATAATGGGAGGCACCGGGTAACCCTCTGCCAATGAAACCTGGACATAATGATTATCATTTACGTGTCCAATAGCGATAGCAGCATGTTGATACGTAGGTGGTGGAGTAGATCGAAGTGGAAAATACGTCAAGCTCTGTGTAGGACTTAGAACGTGTAATATCACATTAAATCTTGAAGCAACCAAGAGACCCATATCTGGCATAGTCATCCAATTCTCAATCGGTGCTCCCCTATCTGATGTAAAAAAGTTCAATGAGTTGTATATACGAGTCCACTGGTCATTACCGCCCAATATTGCAACATACTGTGTCCTGAATATTTGCAGCTCTTCCATTAAGTTATATCGGATAGTTGCCCATGCATCTTCTGGAAGACCAAGACAGATAGCTATTGCTCGAAAACTGCAATTTCCATCAGGTTTTACGTTTTGTACATTCATAATGTAAGGATGAAGTATAGGTGGAAACTGACGAACATAGGCATGTACAGCGTGATTGTATGGAATAGATGAGCAACTGTGTCTCGTTGGTTCCTAGAAGTCGAAAATATCTGGCTGAAAAAAATCAAATGTAGTTGTGTTTACACGAGCAGATATGTCTTCCTTGTTCTTCGAGTCAGGGCCTCCAAACGAATAACTGTGTCTGCTTGGTTCCCTAGAATGAAGGGAATCAGACTCATCGAACACTAATGTTGACGGATTACCACGAGTATTTGATGCAACTTTTTTCTTTGAGGATGGGCATCCACGAGTATTTTTCTTAACAGCAGGTTCACGAATTGAAGTTATTGATGGTGTGATTATCTCTCTCAACTTTCTTAAAAAACTGAACTTTCCATGCCTTGTTTGTTTCTTAAACTGTTCCGTGAACACTTGGAGCTCAGCGTGACAATCGATGTCATCTTCTTGAAGAGGCACACAAGGTGATAAGTCAAGTTTTCTCCAAAATTTATCTATGGCTTCAATGGGTATGGGACGATCGTCATTCAGAAATATTGCTTCCTCGTGTGCACATGGGAGTCCGTAGCCCATACGAAGTCGACATCTGCATTTATAGGAAACTTTATCTGCATTCTTTGACCACTCAAATTCCTTCAAAATCAGATGCAATGTGTGGCTTGAAACGAAACCACATAATTCCTGCAAGTGCGGTATGTTGAACTGATGTTGGATAATAGTTTTGTTTTGCTCAATACTCGCTTTGATAGCTATGTCCTGTGATTGAATGACTTGATGAATGAACGACAGAGATGTCTCCAAATCTGACTGTGATGACTCCAAGTATCGCTTCAGCTTCGCATGCTGGCTCTCCACTCTATTAGTCGTCTGGTTTCCAAAATGCAGATATATGTCCGTCCAGGCAGATACATCCTTAAGATAATTAATCATACCTGGAAAGTTTTGTAACAGCACCTCAAGGTCCGCCAAATTGCACTCATATGCACTCTCAGTTTTCGATTTCACCAACGTAGTCCACATTTTGTAGAATGCATTCCAAGTTTTGTTTTCTGCTATTGATGGTCTGCACTTTCTCAAGATACTCTTATAGATGTGCCATCTACAAAGTAATTTTTTAGCATCAGGAAATACCTGGGCAGACGCAAGGCCAACTCTCTGTCCGTGACAATAACTTGTGGAGTAGTGCATCCATTCATTGTAGACTCCAAACATCTTAAAGCCCAAGTATAATTGAATACTTTCTCTGAGTGTAGGAACACAAATGCTATGCAAAATGTCATATTAGTTGCAAGCACGCCAACAATCTCAAGGAGAGGCATCATGTACCTGTTTGTTTTGTACGTTGCGTCCATCAATAACACGTGCGGGAATGCACGCCATAGATCTAATGATCCTGGATGTGCGAAGAAGAGATCTTCAAGCTCATTCGTTACAGCATTTGTTCTACACTCGAAGATGTATCCCTCACGTTGTAGAAATGACATGATAACTTGCATTTGGGTTTTACCGGCTTTTCCAGCACTTCGAATTTTCTGACGAGCATTGTATATGGTCCGAATGGTAGAAACATTGTCCGGATTTTGCTTCTTCAATGATGTTAGGATATCTCGTGGCTTCACATTTTTTGTAGACAAATGTTCTGTCAATTGCATTTCAGAATCAGAGAGTCGGCCTAGATATGGATGTCCCTCCATATATGATGCAGGGGCATGGTTATGTGTTCCGCATACTACCCTTACCATCCAGTCATCATCTGTTCACATTTTCACCCCTTTCACTCTAAAAGGACAATCGATTTTTTTGGTGCCTGTAAACTTCGTGGAGGTTTTATTACTTCTGTATGTGTCACCGCGTTCACATTGGAACAACAGTCTAGGACTCTTCCCACCTCGACTAGTCTCTGACTTTCTCAGGACAATGATATATCCTAAATTGCGCCCAGTATGTTGAATCCAATCAATTAGAGATTGACGTGAATTGAATACCTAAAAATGTATTAATTGTGTTAGAAATTAACAATTTGTATTACAAATTTACATAAGAAAATGTATATTAATTTTCTTAAAAATCATACCATGTCAGTGGAAAATTCGTCCCCATTTTCGCCCACATTGTCGTCCACATTGTCATCTTCTTGTTTTATCTCATGTCTGAAAATATCATCCTGAGAACAATGGACATTCATTTGAGTAACTGCAATTAACGAAAAAAATTTCCTAAAACAATTAAAAAGTTGTATATTTACCTGATCACTTGAACCACTTGATAATCGTAGATCATTGGCCTAGAACCTAGGGATGGCAAAATTCCCCGCGGGTTCGGGGCCCCGCGGGTACCCGACCCGAAATTTCGGGTTAGGGACCCGATATTTCGGGTTCGGGTGCCACCCGAACCCCACTGCCCGGGGACGGGTAGGGTATGGTAATACCTTACCCGGCCCCGAACCCGACCCGAACTTTTTTTAATATTTTATTTAAATATATATATAATACATATATTATTTATATATATATTACATATATCTAATAGATTAATACACACATATATATACATACATTGACATACATATATACACACATATATATATACATTGACAAACATACACACATATATATATATATTGACATACATATATACATATGACATATATATATATATAATACATACATACTAACACATACATGTATATACATATAATACAAATACATATAATATTGTAGTATTTTTGGGGTTCGGGGATGGGTTCGGGTTCGGGTGATACCCGTCCCCGTCGGGTTCGGGTTCGGGGATTCCCCGAACTCCAAAAATCGGGTTCGGGTTCGGGGATGGGGGCGGGGATGGAGTTCGGGTTCGGGGATGGGGAGAGCATACCCGGCCCCGCCCCGCCCCGTTGCCATCCCTACTAGAACCTCAATTGATCTAAATTCATATCTTCTGCTCGTATGCATGTTGCCAAGAAGAATCATATCTATGTTTATATAGATATTAAAAAGTTGTATAGTTTTCCATTTTTTAGATAATATATTTTCTGCACCTAGAGAACACCCCCTTTTCAGAGAATATATTCTCTGCAATAAGAGACACCCATTTTGAGAGAATATATTCTCTGCACATCAAGAGAACACTATTTTTCGGAGAATATATTCTATGCACAAAAAGAGTGTACCCCTTTTCAGAGAATATATTCTCTGCACATAAAGAGTGCACCCCCTTTTCAGAAAATATATTCTTTGCACATCAAGAAAACACTATTTTTCGGAGAATATATTCTATGCACATAAAGAGAACACCCCCTTTTCAGAGAATATATTCTCTGCATAAAGAGAACACTCCCTTTTCAGAGAATATATTTTCTGCACATAGATTATACATGACAATACAAGACATGAGCATGCTTATGATTAGGCTAGGTAAAAATAAAATATTATTATAAAACTCAATAATAAATTCGAAACAATGCCCAAAGGCTTAATTATGTTTTGGAAATCCTAATCCAACTAAAAGACTAATTACTAAATTAAAACATAAGTAAAAAAGTCATCTCCGAGCTTTGACTGCAAATATGAGGCCCTAAACAAACTCGGATAGCCGAAATCCACTGAACATCTACGCCATAAGGCGTAGAGTATGATTTCTATCGTCGTCCCGCTTCCGTTAAGGAATGGTTGGGCCAAAACAGAGCTACTTAGTAACTACTAAAATATCGGCTACGTCCTTTTTTAATGACGATTATGTCCTTTTATATTTTAAAAATTATTTTTTTCTCAAAAAATAAACTCATTAATTTATTTTATTGATTTATCAAACTAGAAATATAGGGTCTGTTTAGTAAAATATTTAAGAAGAAGTTAATGACCATGAGAAATGATATTTATATATATTATTGTCACATATCATAACAAATAAGTGAATTTTATCATCTTTTAAATATTTTATCATCTTTTCATTTTATAGCAATTCAAACCTTATAGTTCCATTATTAGCGAGAGAACGAATCCCGATTTTCAAGACTGATAGTGAACAAGGCTCCCATCACCTGACTCTCGTTCTTTGTCTACGTGACCCAATTTTTCTGTTCAAAAGAAGATTCGACCTAAAGTCAAGCTTGGTTCAAAAAAAGAAAAGAAAAGTACAAGCAACTACATCAAAAACCTCTATTCTGATGGATAATGACGTGTAAAAGTGTTTTGCAGCTGACCACTCTATGTGCCTATTTGCAGTCTATGTGCATAGAGTGGATGTAAATAGCAATACCCTATGGCCCAATTCACTTCGAGTCTCCTCCCGAGTATTGAGTTGGTTGATTGCAGATAAAGAATCACTGATAATATGGACCTTTCGAGCCTGGGCTATTCTTGCAAGCTGGATCCCCTTCTGGATGGCAAACAACTCAGCTAACTCAACAGAATTAGAGTAACCATATGCACTGCACTTGCAAGGATCATATCTCCATTCTCCCTTCATACTACACAACCCACTACACTGCTGCCATCTTCTGTCCTCCGTGCAGCATCAACTTGCACAACTACTTCACCCTCTCGAAGAGACCTCCCTGTCGCCTCATGATTATCACGCCTTCCCGATTCTTCCAACCTCTGACAACAATCAAAATCCCTTAAAAACTGAGGAATCCACCCAAAGAGGTTTACATTTTGTCTCCCTTTTTTGGCGTGCACAATCCTGTTCCGATAGTTCCAGGCCTCCCACATGGCCATAAACACCACACGTAAATCCATCTCAATCAATCTCTCCCGTAGCATAGCCAGAATATCAATCAAAGAATTATGCGATAAATGTTTCAACAGAAACCAACATGGGAGCAATTTCCAATGGGTTCGCACTGTAGGGCAAAAAAACAGAGCATGAGCCGTGTTGTCTATGTAGTTAGCACACAAGGGACATCCACTCTCAATAGGAACATGGTGATTCCGCAAGTTGGAGCGCGTAGGCAGATAATTCAAACACGCCCTCTACACAAAAAAAATACTTTGGGAGGCAGTTTCTGATGCCATAACCATTTCCACCACGCTTGATTTTCGCCACCAGAGGAAGAGCCACTCTCCCCCTGTCCAGATACCGCAAGATGATAAGCACTGGTCACCGTAAATCTTCCTCTCCTCTCATAGTGCCAGCATAACTGATTCTCAATTAATCTGCGAGATTTGGGGAGGCTAAGGATAAGCTCAGCATCCCGTGGGATGAATATTTCCCTCACCAAAGCTTCATTCCACCGGCCATCATTTGTGAGCAAACAATTCACCCGGATTTCTTCATGCAGCCGCTGAGGCAAAACTACCATTAGAGATGGAGGACTAGGTAACCACCAGTCTTTATAAATACGAATGGATTCGCCATTGCCTACCACCCAACGGGCACCCCTTCCCACCAATTCCCTACCCCATATTAGACTTCTCCAGATAAAGGAGGGTTGACCTCCAATTGATGCCTCCATGATATTCCCCTGAGGAAAATATCTCCCCCCAAGTACACAGGCTACCAGCGATCGAGGTCTCTCAATTAATCTGCACACCTGTTTGGCTAGTAAGGCTTGATTAAATCCGAAGATTTCTCTAAACCCCATCCCCCCTTCTTGCTTTGAACGGCATAGGGACTTCTAGTTCTTCCAGTGAACCTTCCGTTTTCCATGCTGGGAACCCCACCAAAAACGAGCACAAGCAACTTGAATATCTTTACAAATATTAGATGGCAGTCTGAAACAAGATAAAGCATAAGTGGGTATGGCTTGAATGACCGCTTTTAGCATCACTTCCTTCCCTCCAGCAGAGAACATATTCTCCCTCCAGCTTGATAGTTTCTTCATGACTCTATCCCAGATATATCCAAATTGCAGCCGTTTACTCCTCAAAGAAAAAGTGGGCAAGCCCAGATACATATTGTGTCCTGCCACTACTGTAACACCTAATACAGATGCCAAATGAGTTACAACCCCTGTGTTTGAATTCAGGCTAAAAGATAATGCACTCTTCTCAAAATTTATCATTTGACCCGAGGCATCTTCATATTTCTTCAAACAGTGTTTGAGTACCATGAAATCCCTCTCTTTGGCCCTACAAAAAATAAGACTATCATCAGCAAAGAAAATATGGGATATAGCCGGGCTATCCCTCGCAATCTTAACTCCTTTGAGTTGGCCATAGCCCTGTGCTCGGTGAATAAGAGATGATAAGCCTTGAGCACATAAAACAAACAAATAAGGGGATAAGGGGTCACCCTGGCGGATCCCCCTAGTTGGCCGCAGATTCCCTGAGACTTCTTGGTTAATGAGGAAAGAGAAACTAACCGAGCGGACACATTTCATAACAAGGGAAACCCACTTTCCTGAGAAGCCTAGTCGGAGCATGACAGCCTCAAGAAAATTCCATTCAATTCGATCATACGCCTTGCTCATATCTAATTTGATAGCGGCGTACATAGTACCACCCTGTTTGTGATGTCGAATCCAGTGCATACATTCAAAGCCAAAAGTAAGTTCAAAAGTTGATAGGAGATTGTACTCCAATCTGACTTTATATCAGGCAAATTATGTGCGGTTTAGAGAAAACAAAATTAACTATTGGTTCATAGTTTGTCTTCTTGAAATTTTTTCAATATTCACAACATCACTTACAAGCAGTGATATAGAAATATAACAATGGAATGAAATAACTGATTGAAATAATTGAAAAGTAATACATCTTGAAACGTACTGAAATTTTATTGATAATATATCGAAACGTATGAAAAAGCGTGTTTTGCATAAGAATAATCGCGAAATCTACAATTCGGAGGTTTGAACAAGCCAAAACATATGAATTGTTGTGGAGGCTACAATCCAGAGTTTGATTGAACATAAAGAAATGTCGTAGCCTCTAGCTCAAAGTTCATGGTTAGCTGTAGAGGAAATGTCTTGCCGTGGAGGTCTAAGAGTTCTTTAATTTTAGCTCCCTAGTTGTGCATAACAACTGAAAGTGTTGTTGGAAAAACTAGGAATGTAGAGACTTTAAACTTCGTGATAAGTCTTCTTGATCTTATTTGGCTATAATCTCACCTTTTTGGTAACAAAACGTTCATAGGACACATTTTAAAAGTTAATCTCATAAATGTAGCCTCCTTGGACAAGAAATCTTCGAACACTCATGAATTCCAAAAATAAAAATCTAATTTTCTGAAAAAATTAAACCATAATACTTGCAAAACAAATAAATGATTAGAGAAAATTCATTATTACTTGTCACGTATTAGGCGTTGATTTGTTAACAAGATCTACCGACGAGTCTCATATCACCACATGTTGAAAGATGACTGGAGTTTATTTTCAGTATAAACAATACCTAAACAATATTTAAAGTCCGCTACATGAATCCATCTAAGAAATTCATGTTAAAGGCAAATAACACTACTTGAACATTCTTTATTTTATTTATTTTTTAAATTTCTTTCCACAACTATCTAGTTGGGTTTTCCATTTTTTTTTTAAAAAAAGTGTTTCAAATATATTTGATTAAATTTTATATCAATAGAAGGTTTGTCTCGCCTAGCTCTACATGTATATACGCCATCCAAACTATTGGCTCCTAATTGGTTGTAGAGTAGATTCATGTCTACATTTGGAATTTAATATGTATATATAGAGTAGTTTTCAAGTGGTGCAGGGGCATGTGAGGCCCGCACCTACACCACAATCTATGGTATTCACGTGATTCCGTGTGGAAAAATCAAGGTGGGATCCCTCACTTGAAAAATTCCATCTATATAGATACACACATACAGTTTCAAGGTATATTTACATGGACATACATTCACATTATTGACATTTATGTGCTAGCTACCAAGTCAGGGCAAAAAAGAGTTGTTAGGGGTGATACTTAAATTATACCCCTGTTTGTTTCAGAGTATACGCTACGAGAGCTTATACTCTATGAGACATACTATAGTACACTTATCACAACATATATTAATATTAATATACAACCAAATAGAATAGTCATTAGTTATTCTCTAATAATAATTGGTCGTTAGCGGTCACGTGTTAGGATTTGACTTAAGTATTTATTATGTTATCAAGTAAGAATTTTATGTATTTATGCATGTGATAAAAAATTTGATCATACTTATCTTATTGTTAAGTGAGAAAATTCTGTATATGTAAATCCTATGGTTCTAATTTAACTCCATTTCGAGAGTATCATTTTGGGTAAAAAAAAAAAAAGTGGTGGTCAGCAGCCTTTCTTTGACTAAAAGTGGGTTTTTTAAACTAATGATGATGTAGTCCACATGTTATTGTGTCCTGTGTAAACTTTTCAAGGATGTGGAATATATCTGTGTAGACTGTGTTAAGGATAATGTATAGTTGTATACTACAGTGACCACTAGTCGTCAATTTTTTTTATTAATGTGGACCACAGCACTTGGATAAAATAACTACTGTTATTATTATATTTTAACTCATACCTATTTTTGGGATTAAGTATATTTTTTGTCATTAAAAGATTTTTTATTTATCATATTGATCACTTAATATTCAAACATTACAGATCAGTAAAGTTTTAATTTGTTCTAATATAATAATTTTGTTGTTTCAAAATAGTAACCATGTTATTCCAATTTAATAACTTAAAGGGATCATTTTAAAACAAATTAAATTTTTATGTTATTATTTTTTAATATTTAAACATTCAGTAATTAAAAAAAATGACAAATCTTTTGATGATTAAAAATATATTTAATCCCATATTTTTGCAACAATTTTTTATATTAAAAGTGAAACTTTCCAGATATTAATAATGAATCCCAGAATCAATATGTCTAGACTACTGTTGAAAGTGGGTCCAAACTCCAACCTTTTTTCCACTCAACAACCGATGTATATACCACATTCCTGGTATAATTAAATACAAGTTAATTTCTAAGATATATATATAAAACATATCCTTTTAACTTTTAAGACGTTTTTTGAGAAGGAAGTTTCATTGAACGAGAAATTAAAAAACAAAATACACTATTCAATGTCGTTTCCTTGTAACAAGAGAAATAAGATTCGACTGGGCATTCAAATAATCACTTAAACTTAGCACAAGAAAGTGTACGAGATCAAGGCTCGAAGACTTGTTCTGGAGGAAAGTTTGAGAGCTCTAATTTGAGAAAATTAAGGAGAAAATAATATATAAAATTATTAATTTTATTATAGAGGAGAAAGTTCGAGATTTTTTTATAAATAATATTATAAAAAAACCCTTCTCCCTCCCCAATTTCAAAACTTTATAAACATCTCTTCATGAACCTATAAAGCTAGTCTCAAATGAAAAAAAAAGAAGTAAACAAATTGCATCGTGAACATTTTGCCAATGCAATTTTACAAGAGTGTGCTTTGTTGTTTGTCTAATTTCTACCACAAGAACTTCATTATTTGTAGGCCAACGCTCGTTAGCCTTTCAACACAAAACAGAAAAAAAAAAAAAAAAAAGTAAAGCCTAGTCATGACTCATGAGACTGGAAAAAAGATTTTGGATAGAAATTAGGAGGTTTCCAAGATGTTTTCAAACAATATTCCAACAAATGTTTCCCCAAAATCACTGTCGTTTGATGGTCATACACACACACACACAGATTTTTTCAGCTGCGGACCACGTTACATAATTCGGCTCCACCGGTTCATAGAAACAGCTCGTTGTTCGTAATATATAAAGTTACGGATGTCCGCATGTGAGCAATATTAGAGAATTAATAAAAAATATTTTCTTTTCAATTATAAAAATTCAAATTCGACTCTCAACGTTAATATCCTAAGGTTACTAAGATCCTCAAGGGAAGTCTAAATGTTATTATATAGAAAATACATATGAATATAATAATTCTATCATGTGCACATATTTTTGGGGTTTAATACATTTAAAAATATATATATTCGTATTCTGATCAATTTTAAGAATCTAACTATATATTTTTCATTCAAAACAAAAATAAATTTCAATATAAAAAATGTATGATAATTATAGATCGTTGGATATAAAACACAAAGTACTTCATACGCTTCTCAAATTATATGTAATTTTTATTTGAAACAAATAATATATCGTTACATTTTTAGAACTGATTCCATAACCCTCAACTTTTGGAGAGATGATTATTCTCAAAAAAAAAAAAAAACTTTTGGAGAGATGATAGGAGCCAAGCCAATAGTCACATTTTCCTAGTCAAGTCAACTACTGAATCTATCAAGTCATTAGCAGCCAAGAAAGTGAGAATTCACATTGCAACTTCACCTACAACAACCATATATTACTATAAAAAAAGAAACGAAAAGAAAACAAAGTTCGCACTAATGCCACTCTCACTATAAAATACCCATGTACATATTATGACTCTTCACACACAACACAACACATATCATTCTCTTTTCTTTCTCTCCTACCTTACCATGGCTTCACCACCAGCATCTCTAGTGTTCAAGGTCCGTAGATATGAACCTGAACTAATTTCTCCTTCCAAACCAACTCCTCGTGAACTGAAGCCGCTTTCGGACATCGATGACCAAGAAGGTCTCCGATTCCACATCCCAGTTATACAATTTTATCGTTACAATCCTTCGATGAAAGGGAAAGACCCTGCTAAGGTCATCAAGGAAGCGCTAGCAAAAGCGTTGGTCTTTTACTACCCATTAGCGGGGAGGCTCAGGGAAGGCCATGCTCGTAAACTTATGGTGGATTGTAACGGTGAGGGAGTCGTGTTTGTTGAAGGTGATGCTGATGTTAGTCTTGAAGATTTTGGTGATGCACTTCAACCTCCATTTCCTTGTTTAGAGGAGCTTGTTTTTGATGTTCCTGGCTCTTCTGGTGTGCTCAACTGTCCCTTGGTGCTTCTTCAGGTACTTCCTTTTGGTGGATCTAACTGAAAAAGCATTACAAACTTCGCTTTTTCAAAGCAAAAAGTTAGAAATATGGACCACTAATCTTATTTGACATGACATCATAACGTTAGGCACGTACGTAAGATCAAAGATTTGGTATAAATTCTCATCTAATAAATTGGGTTGAAATTCAATGCCCGATCATAAGAGTATTACTTTGAGAATTGGAAATTGAAATCAGGATCTCTCCAATCCATACCATTTTAGACTCAAATAAAATATTAAAATCACCAACCAAAATATCCCTTAAGTGATTTTCTCCAGTGTATTTTTTGTGCACATAAAAATACAAGAATATATATTATAAGTTGCTGAGCCTTACCCACATGCATGGGCCCTCAACTTGACATATTCAAACAGTCAATGAATTTCTAACCGTTTTAGTATTTATTTTTAGAAGATTTCGTTCTATAGAGTCTAGTGAGTTTTGCTAATAATGTAAATTGGTGGCAGGTGACGCGCCTCAGATGCGGCGGTTTCATTCTCGCACTCCGTCTCAACCACACAATGGCAGACGCACAGGGTCTCGTCCAATTCATGACCGCCGTGGGCGAGATGGTGCGTGGAGCAACTGCACCATCACTGCCGCCAGTTTGGGATCGACACGTTCTCTTTGCCCGAGACCCACCGCGCGTGACACGAACGCACAGGGAATATGAAGAGGTACTGGACACCAAGGGAACTATAATCCCACTCGATGACATGGCCCACCGATCTTTCTTCTTTGGTCCCACAGAAATCTCCGCAATTCGCAGATTCGTCCCACCTCATCTCCGCAACCGCCCCACCTTTGAAATCCTAACCGCCTGCCTCTGGAGGTTGCGCACCATCGCGCTCCGACCCGACCCGGAGGAAGAGATGCGGATAATCTGCATAATCAACGCACGCGGCAAGTCGAATTCTCCCGTACCGGAGGGATACTACGGGAACGCGTTCGCATTTCCGGTCGCAGTCGCGACTGCAAGAGATCTCAGAGAGAACCCGCTAGGATTTGCGGTAGAGAAGGTGAGGGAGGTGAAGGCTGGAGTAGATGGAGAGTACATGAAGTCAGTGGCAGATCTGATGTCGCTGAAGGGGCGGCCCCACTTCACTGTGGTGCGGTCATATTTGGTCTCCGATGTGACACGTGCCGGTTTCGAAAAGGTTGATTTAGGGTGGGGTATGCCTGCTTACGGTGGGCCCGCAAAAGGAGGTGTGGGGGCCATACCTGGTGTGGCAAGTTTTTATATACCGCTAAAGAACAAGGAAGGAGAGGATGGGATTGTGGTCCCACTCTGTTTGCCTGCTGTAGCCATGGAAAGATTTGTAAAACAACTGGACAGCATGTTAAACGACCAAAATACCCCCAGATCAAGTTTTATTGCCTCTGCACTCTAGATCAAGAAATGATGTGGAAGGATGGACTCAAGGGATGGTGACATGTGTTTGAGCTAGATTGGTAGTGTGTTTGAGAATGAATGTACGTATACATACTACTACTATTACTGCTACTAGTACGTATTTTTGAAACATGTTTGGTTATTGATTAAGTTTGGTAATGACTCATGAGAGATGTTCGACTGAATTTATAACGCGTGAGTTAGACGATCCGAGTTTAAGTCACATAAAAGAAATCCGTGTGAATTCATGTTAAAAAGCAAATGACACTATTTGAACATGCTTATTTTACATACATGCATAAGTACTTGTTGATATTATGTTATAGGCATCCAAAGGGAAGCTTTTCCAATAATTGATCGATGGTGAGGGCTTAACTATATATTCTGTGACTAAATCGTTTTATTAGGAAAAAAAAGAACAGTTATTGATGGTCTGAGTTTTTGTTACAATAAGGGTGGTTGGTTTCCACATAGATCTAAAGGTTATATTTTTAAGGGCCCTTTTCAAACCCGAACCAATTAATATTACTCCAATTTTTTTTTCACACTCAGAGGAGGAGGAATGATTTTTTTTAATGTAGATAATTTAATGATTTTGCATTGGGTGCCCTGTCAAACTGTTGAATTTGGTACATTTGTATGACATTTCTAGCTTGGAATGCTAATCTTGACAAATTTAAGGTTGAAGCTGCAACTAGATATGAGCCTTTTGATCTTTTTTAGACTTTTTTTCACTAATTAAAATAGGAGTTTCTTTCTATTCTGATGCTTCACTTTTTGTGGTTGGATAAAAAAAATCCTAGCTGCAATGGAGAAGTTCTTTTTTTAATGTGTCCCATGTATTTTCGGATTCCAATTTTTTGGAAAAAATGGGTGAAGAAAGCAACGTGGCTTAAGATAGATTTGACAACTGATGAGGGTTATATACCACCAGAGACAGGTTTTGTAAAATTTAATTGTGACGCGGCTTTGGGGTCCAAGTCATGTGGTCTTGGAGTGGTAATTAGAGATAATGTGGGCGATGTTCTTGTTTCGAGCCTTTTTAGGAGGAGAGGATTGAGTATTTTTCATGTGGAAGCCTTGGCTATTTTGTATAGGCTCGAGTTTGCTCTTTCATTGGGCGTTCTTTGCTGGTTGTGGAGGGCGACTCTTTGAAAGTGATCAAAGCGATAATGGTGAAATGCCCTTCTTTCATCCTTATGGTATTATTTTTTTTTTGATGAAAAAGCAAAGCCACATAATATATTGAAGAAAGACCTCACCAATGGCGGAGGAACACCCATGTATAAAAAAGGCCTTCAAGAAGAAGACATTTGAGGCAAACAAAAGTAGAAGAACATAAAAATGTCCCACTCCATGGAGAAAACTCAAAGACAATGTTCACACCACGGAGCTCAAACAAAAATAAATTACAAATTCATATGATCATGCAACCTGGTGTCCTATTGTTGGACCAGTTTTTAAGACAGCTGGATGATATCAAGAGCTGCGAAAGGGTGACATCAAGTGTTGCAAGGAGTGGTTCTCATCCACCCTTTCGATACAAGCCGACCACCACCACCACCACAGCCCTTCACCAGTCAACCCCAGCCATAGACACTGAACCCCCACCTCTAATCTCCTATGACTACGCCAAAAGTCAAGCAGTAATCACCTATCCAAATACCATTTCTCTGCCAAAACTCCAAGCCCAACCCTCTACCCACCATGAAAACCCTCAACCCTTTTGTAACCATGGAAGCCAACCTCAAGAAGCCATTTATAACATTTACTTTGAGAATTATCCTTATGGTATTATTATCATGGAAATTTTGCTCCTAGCTTCTTTATTTTGCGCTTGTTTTTTTTTTATTTTTATTTTCTTTCATTTTAAGAGGTCAAGTAATAGTGTTGCCCATTCGTTGAAGAAACTAGCTATAACCTTAGCTGATGATGGTTGCTATATTGAGGATTTTCCTCCGGCTATTGTGCCGTTGATTTTTTTGTCTGTATAAAACAAGATTTTTTTCAAAAAACCCAAATCAAGGGGGATTAAACCCAGAAGACTTTCAATAGTCCAAAGAAGAGAACATGTGGGTCAGAATGCTATCAGCCCATTGGGTGGAAGCGGTTCATTTTGCTACATCATGGGCTAGGTTGTTAGCAGATCTATGGACATTCACCATAGTCCACTTACAAAAGATCCTAAACCCACTAAAATTCTAAAAATCACAGGACTAAAATATATAAAGGGGATATAATTTTTCAAGCTTTTGGGTTATTTATTTTCGACACTAATAGTAGATAACTAGACATATGTTCGTTCGTTCGAAAATTATGAAAGCCATTGAGAGTTAGATTTGTGTCATACTTTAGCTTTATCCAAAATGTCTAATTTCTACAACTTTTGTTCTGAATGTATTTAACTTTGACTTAACCTACTCCGATGATAAGAGAATATGATTAATAAAAAAAAACTTGTTATAAATACATAAAATATATTGAAAAAAGTTGAGTATAATTCTCAAATTATTGTATAATTCTTAAAATATACTAAAAATTAAATTATAATTTCAATATATAAATGAGATCAACGCCTTAGTGTTAACATTAAAAGAAGTTGTATATGGACTTGATTCTATTGAACTAGTGTCTGAACTTGTTTCTATTGAACAGATGTGACAAATCAAATCATAAATTCGTCTCAAAGTTGACAACTATAAGTAATATGATGCAAACCCTAATTTAACTATTTTTCTATATCTCATTCCCTAAAATGGAGGAAAATAATGTTTAGATAATATGGTGTGGTCAGTGTCATCATTTGGCCCGTGAGCCTTCACTTGGCTTGGGCCCCGATCCGAAATCACTTTGGGCTTGGACAATCCAATCCTAGGCCTTGGACTGGCCTAAGCTCCATTTTTGTGGGCGAGACCGGCCCAAAGCCCGACCATTTGAGCTAGCATGAAAATGTAACACACACACATATATATATATTATATTTTACATATATTCATATACAATGTGTGATAGGTATGCTTTTATGTATATTAATTTATTATTAAAACCGAGCCCATAAGCCCAAACCCAAATTAGTTGGGCCAAGATAAATAGCTAATATACATAAATAGCTAAATTATTTTTTAAAAATTCATAACAAATATGAACCTTAAGATAAAAATAAGTTAGACCGTAGATCTTACTAAACTTTTTATTTTTGAAGATAAACTTAAAAATCAATGGCTAAAATTGTTTATATATATATATTATCTATTATGATTTTAGAAAAAAATTAATGAAACCAATAGATTTCTTATTAAACTCAAATTTTAAAATTTCAAAAATTCTCTCACTTATCTTGATTATTTTGCATTAGTAAAAAAAAAAGGCAATGAGCCAAGACAAAAAGACTGTCACGTGATAAAATCACATGTTTTCAGTACAACATTTTGTTCTTATTCATATATTGTCAAATTAAAAAAAATAGTAATTTTAAAAAGGATTATTTGGTGATAAGTTCTTTATATGAAATTTATATTTCATTTAGTCTTTTTGAAAAGTTAGTAGCCCAACACATTCCCAATTATTTGAGCTTGGCTCAATAAGGACAACTTTAAATTTTAACTCTAATTAATGACAATTTTACCCTGCCCACATTTAAAACTTATCTTTATTTTTATGGGCAAATTAGATAGAAGGACATAACCATGTTAAATCTTAGAAGGATGTTCATTTCATTTTAAAAATTAGAAATAATGACAAAATAATTAAACTACCCCTTTCACCTATTATACGTGAATCTCGTGTCTTCATATTCAATAATCATATCTCATCTTCCTATTATACGTGAATCTCGCGTCTTCATCTTCGATAAAATTGGAATTGTATCGTCGAGAGGAGTCCAACGACGGTGGTCTCTCCTCAATCCGCTTCTGGAAAAGGCCGGATCGAGGCAAAATGTTTGATCCGATCTGGACGTTTCTAACAATGGATTGAAGCGAGAATAGTGGAATTGGATTTGTATCGGCAAAACGATTCCAATGTTACATGTCTCACCTAGATCCGACATCAGAAGCAATTGCAGCAACAAAAAGAAGTTTTAAAATGTTATCAAATGCAAATGTCAATATTTTATTATATTTTTCACTAACCACCAAAGTCAATAACTTACAAGAATAATATCATAGTAAAAAATAAATGCATATTTCAAAAAAAAAATCAAATACCAAAAATATTTCTAGTTGTTTGGTGACTTTTGCGAAAATCCTCTGAATTCTAGGTAATAAATCATCTGAAATTTTTTTTTGCATAATTTCAAAAACTCTTCTGAATTGTTCTGGTGAATTTTTTAAAATTATTTGAATTATTGAAAAGTTTGAGAAATCCTTTCATCATCTAAATTTTTGGTTTTTTTTTTGTTTGATTTTGATAAATCCTCTACATTTTTTATAGAAAATTTAGAGTATTTCTGGTAATAGGGTATAAAGTTTAGGAGTTTTGAGGTTTAAGATATTAGAGTTTAAAGTTTAGAGTGTCGGGTATAAAGTTTTGGGGTTTATGAGATTATAATTTATTATCTTATATTTTGGGGTTTAGGACTTAAGGTTTAAGGTTTAGGGTTTAGGAATATAAGTTAGTAAAATTTTATGATTTTTATTTTATTTTTGTAAATTATTTTTAATTATTTATAATATTTTTTGTTCAAAATTATAACTTGAATTGTTAACATTCAGAGAATTTTTGGAAAATTGAGAGGATTTCTAGTTTTAAGGTTTAAAGTTTAAGAGTCTAAGGATTAGAAGATTAAAGTTTAGTGTTTAAAGTTTAGGATTTTGGGATTTATGATTTAGAGTTTCGGGTTGCTTTTTGTTTGATTTTCAAAAGTTATTATAATTTTTATTATATATTTTATGAAATCCTCTAATTTGTTTTGCTTAATTTCTAATATTTCTCTGATTTATTTTGGTAAATTTTGCGAAATCCTCTAAATTTGAGACAAGTTTGTGAAATCTTCCGAATTTTTGATTACTTTTTGTTTGATTTTCAAAAATTCTATATTATATATATATATATATATTATAGAAATCATCTGAATTTCTTTGCTTAATTTTGAAAACTACTTTGATTGATTTTTGTGAGTTTTTGAGAAGTACTCTGAATTCTAGATAAGTTTGAGAAATCATATGAGTTCATTCAGAGGATTTGACGAATGGACATTTGAATATATCGATCATGAGTAGAGATAAAACTGTTTTAAAGTTTTTAAAAGAAAAAAATAAAAAGAATATGATGATGTCAGCATATGTCATACACATAAGGATATATGTTTTGTTCAGAATTATTTAATGAATGTTTTGGAATATTAAAAAAATGAAGGTAGTGAATGAAATACACATATTTATTAAATGATTTATCAGTGAATCCCCCTTTTAAAAAAAATAATATCTGATAGCCATCACAAATAAATATATAAAAAATCATTATATACAAATGAGAGGGGACGGGGAGAGGCGGAGATGAACTTTTTAGGGTATTTTAAATAAACTAAGTAAATTTTATAAATCTATTGATATATTTGATTTGATCATGAACTTAGTGCTGTATAAATTTACAAACGGGGATCTATTGATATAATGCCCACATAAGGGTGTGAGGACAAACAGAGCACCGTCTTGGTCTATCATATCACTTTGAGAGGGAGATTGAACACCGTCTCAGAGTAACATTTTTGACAACACCATGGCTAAGTTTGCTGAAAAGAATAACTACAACCTAGACAATATTGATACTGTGCCAGCTTTCAGATATAGACGTTGGAATTTATGGTGGATCTTGATTTATAACTAACTAGTCCATTGACTAGAAAAACAATTATTTTACAATCGTAGAGAAGTAGAAAAGCTCA
This sequence comes from Euonymus europaeus, assembly GCA_963580455.1. Taxonomy (NCBI): domain Eukaryota; kingdom Viridiplantae; phylum Streptophyta; class Magnoliopsida; order Celastrales; family Celastraceae; genus Euonymus; species Euonymus europaeus. The sequence continues at coordinate 6,656,989 of OY756961.1, read as the reverse complement.
ACATCAACGCCAAATATTGCCTACAAACAAAACGGTTGGGAACAATTTCGATGGTATAAGAAGTCAGTAATTTCCGTCTGTCGGTAAAATTTCGTCAATAATTAACAATTTTCTTATAGTGAAAGCTTATCCTTGCAAATTGGTTTTAAGTAACCCAAAAATAAGGATATTTAATATTAGCTACAACTTTATTCACTCATAAGCTAATATAATAAAATCTATGAATTTAGAAGCTATAAACTCATTTCTTCATATTATAAGTTAGCACGATCACCAAATAACAAAATAATTTAATCCTAAACTTCACCAAACTCGAATAGAAATTCAACCCTTCGTTAATAAATGAATGATTTAAGAACATATGACATATCACGAGAGATCGCACCTCTGAGACTATCAGCATATGAAGTTGAGACATAGAAAGTGTAGTTTTTATATTCACATCCTCCTCTTCATTAAAATCTGTATCAAATTCTTCATACACGTAGAAAGAAAATAAAGGAGAGGAAGACTCAATAATATGGTATGACATCATATTCAAAAATAATTATTTGGAAGGGGCATTTGCTAGAAAGGAAGATATGGGCAATTGGGCATCATAATTCACGTTATAATCTATATGTTTTCTTCAATATTTTCTTCTTCCATATCCACGTCATAATTCATATGTTTCAAAGACATTCTTTTAATCGAAAGAACTTTTGTTGATTATGAGCCACATTGTTTTTAAACTTAATTCCTCAAAATCCATCAATATAAAATCCAATATAATTATGCAAAACCAGTGACACAAATTTCATCAAGAACCAAAAGTAATAAACTTAAATTTGGATTTAAATCTCTCATAAGCCTCCTGGCATCACAAGGAAAAAAACATCCACAAATATTATGAAGCTCTAAAGAGTTCGAAGAAACAAAGAATAAAGAACTTGTACTTCACTTTTGCAGACTCATTCATGATATTGTTCTTGATTGAATTGCCTCTTGAAGGTATTATCAACCTCAACAATCCTGAATTTTCTTTCAAGAAAATAGAACATGTACACCATAAACAAATAAAAAATCAACAAAATTAGATATATGAGCAATCCTTAAAAAAAATTCAAAAGAAAAATAATTATCAATAATCTATCACATAAGCTTCCGAATAAGAAATCATGATTCACGTTGTTGCTCATGTGGAGTTACTTCTAACAAAGTAGTAACAGGAGCATAGACTAACTTGTCATATGAGTTAATAGTAACAAAGTAGAAATTATTACTGACACTGAAGATTTGGGGAAGACAGACGGATTCTTTGAGATTCTTTCAGAGATAATGGAGATCTTGAAGTACAACTACAGAGGATTCGGGTGAAGAGAAATTATACGGATGTTTTAGAACACCACAACTAAGGGTGACACGTCATAAAGTAGCTGAAAAAACGCTAGTCTATTGGGGATTTTTAGGGGTTACACGTCCCATGCAAGGTTACATAGGGTGGTAAGAGTTGAAAGCAACATGATTGAATTCGGGTTGTATTTAAGAAGGGGAACCAAGGTAAGTGACATAAACCAAGTAGTATTTCTCTCCCTACTCAAGTTATACAACTTGGAAAAAAAATGGCGAGTGAAGGACGCTGCAAAGCCTGTTCAGTAAAAGTGCTAGAGGAGTTCACTTCCAACCGTGGGATGCCTCTTCCACGATACAAAACCATAAGGGAACCCTCATGTGTTAGAACAACGGTTACCCTATGAAACCCAGATATTGAGTTGGGTGCCCTTGGATGCGTGATTAAAGCATGGACCACGTTCAGTGGTGGCGAACTGGAAGTTCATGAAGAATGTGCTCGACTTATGCTTCATAAGCTAAAAAATGATTTTGGTATACAGATACCAGGCTACAATTATGGGGAAAGCAGCAATCTGGTGATCCAACAACAGGAGACTAGAAGACTCCGACGTGAAGTTGTACGTCTTAGGGAGGAGAATCGGAGACTGTGGTACGAGAATGAAGTTCTTGCAAGTCGGGTAAGAGAATCAGAGGAGCGTGAGGAAGATTCTGAAGAGGAATCAGAGGAAGAACCAGTGTTTGAGGACAAACACTGTATAACCTTTCATAGAGAAAATGTGAGTTTGAGTGTGTGAAATATGGTAACCGAGAGTAAGAAACCTTTGATATTAGGTGTAAGACCTATTAGTAGGACAACGTATCGAGCTTGGGTGTGGATAAAGTTATGTAATTGACTAAGGTTTGTAATATAAATGTGTGTATGAATGTATTGAATGGAGAGGTAAGAATCCTTCCAATTTATGGTATGGATTTGTGGCTAGATAACGTGTGATCTAGGCATGATAATGTAAGTTACTTATTATATGATTATGATATTAAGTAAACTCTTAGATGGAATGACCATAGCGTGGTAATGCGTAAATCTATGAGGAGATTGAAGATTGAAAGATCACTTGGAGGACGATGAGTTATTGGTGGATTATCAAATTGACGGATAGGTTTTTATGCAAGTCTAATCTATAGTTCGAATTATAAAGAGTCAAACTTTAAGAATTTGTGGTACGAAGGAGAAGTATCCACATTTGTTCTAGGAATTCGGTATCTTTTTAAGGGGGAAGGGATGTAATACCCTGACCCGAAAATGCCAATAATAATAATAATAATAATACTAATAAAAAATATATATAAAAATAATTAAATTGAAAGTTTGAGTTGAAAATACTAAATAATGAATGAAAAATTTGATTTGGGGATGAATTTTCTATTGTATAAAAAGAATTCAATAAAAGTGAATTACGTATAAATAATAATCTATATATATAATATAATATAATATAATATAATATATGAGGCCACTTTCGGTGGCCACTCAAATAGCCACATGGTCACTTTGTTTTTTTTTTTTTTAAAAATGGATTGAACTGTTGCTGCACCGTGCAGCAACAGCTCAATATTTGATACCAAATTAACGAGAGAGCGAGAGAAGCCGAGAGGTGAGGAAGAAGAAAGAGAGAAGCAAAAGGGTGATTTTGGGAAGATAAAGCTCGGGTTTAGGAGGATTTGTGGTGGCCAACAATTTTTAAGCAAGAATCTACAAGAAATTTTGGAATTGAGGTAAGTTTTTGCTTGATTGAGAAATTAGGTTTTGGTGGAAATATTTATGGACTGTTGAAGAGATGAAATTTATGATTAAGTATGTTTGATTAGGACTTGATTATGCTTATATGTGTGGATTTTATTGTTGATTTGGGAATCTCATGCTTGGAGGCCAAGATTAAAGATTTGGTAATTTTAGAGAGAGAAATGTAAGGGTTGGTTTATGTTTTGAATTTTTGTATCTTTAAGTGCTAAAATTTAAGTTGGATATGTTCAATAAAGTTTAAATATGATGTCAATTACTAGGTTCTTGGGTAAATTGAAGTTGTGAACTCGGTTGGGCGTAGTTAAGGATTTAAAATCCTTGTATTGAAAAAAGGTAAGATTTCTTTAATTTTTCTTGAGAAATTAGTTATTGGTACATTGAATTAAGTTATGGAAATTATGAAATAAGTTTGAATTTCGTGAAATTGATAGGTTGAGGAAAAGCCGAAACCATAAGGTTGGGTTATTGATTTTTTACTTTTGCTTGGATTCGAGGTAGGGGATTCTAGCCCAATCTTTCGATTCTTTCTTACTATCCAAAAATGCGTTATTTAATTTTTATTGTTATTCATATTTGTGTTTTTCCCTATTTGCTCCCTAGTGAAAAACGAACCTAAGATTATTCTCGAATCTTCTTAAAATGTTAGTTTGCATTCCCGGTTGATTGCTTGGTCTCATATCAAGCATGTATGGTTCTTATTCATGCATCATGACTAATTAAATATATAACTAGGATTCGTTTATTGCTATATTAATTCATGGCATGATATTATTGCATTAGAGCCACATGGAAGTGCGAGTATGGATTCGTGACTTTCGTAGGTTGTGTGAACGTCATATGAGAGGAGGGTTGTGGAACCTCGGCTTGGTTGCAATCGAATGACTCGCATATGAGGCAACATACTGAGTTTCCGAGGAATCGGTTCAGGAAACCCGAGTCAGTATGGACAGGACGGGTGTCTTGTAATTGGTCATGGTTTCCTTATTGAGTCGTATGGTGACAGTGTTTATCGATATCGACATGTGGGGATGGATGCCGAGGCGTAGTCCCATTGGGACTCACGGTAAGAAACGAGACCACAGTTTGACGAGTATTTGTTATGGTGGTTCATAGTCTTTGACATGTTGCTACATTGACCTATCTTTTTAATTCAACTATTATATTTTGTTATCTTCTTTGTCCCTACTGAGCCATTGCTCACCCTTTATTTTCTTCCTTCCACACAGGCAAGACTGGTATGGATATCGGCGCTACGGATCTGTAGGAGGTAGGATGATATGGTGCCACCTGGAGACACTAGGATGAAGTTAGAATAAAGAATTAACTTTCTTTATTATGTTTGATATTATATATGGGAGTTGACGATTGTGTATGTTGGTTATGTTGTGAACACCTTGACGGTGTGTGATTGGTACGGATAGGAGGGTGCCTTGTGATAGGACTCATGTACCTGGATGTGAACCTTATGGTTATATTGCATGTTGATACATGTATGATGATTATGTTTTATTTTGTATTGCGGATGCATGCTGTAGATGGCCTAAGGACTTGCCTAGGATTGTGGTTGCTTGTGATGTGATGGCCGGAGGCCTTATATATTTGTTGAGTATGTGCTACGTATTTCAGGTGGGCATTCTCCGATATACGTGGAGATGCTGCTGAAATTTCGGTAGAAATTTATGGATTCCGTTTGGAGAAATTAAGATTTAATCTTTTTATGATAATGTGGAGGTTTAATATCTCATAGATATTGAACTAGGTTTAAATAGTAGCGCCTCCCGGGTCGGGGCGTTACAATATCTTAGATTGGTCATCATAATTTTTTCAATATTTAAATATTTTAATTTTATGCAATATTATTTTTCAGAATAATTTTTTAAATTTTAAATTATTAAATTATAATAAAAATTCTTAAACTATAATCGATTTTAGGTGTATTTACATAAAAGGATAATTATAAATGGTCGTTAGAAGACTAAAAAGATAGAAAATTCAAATATGTTTACGATTGTGACAAAAGCAACAAGGGCATGATAAGAATTAAATAATTCTTATCTATTAGTAGGTTTTATTACACTATGATAGTAGAATATATATTTGTTGTTATTTTGTATTTTTATTGAAATTGCGTTGGGTACCCGAATTCATTAGGATATGGTAGTTAAGACCCTAGGGTTTAACACTTGAGACATTTAAAATTTTGTAGCGATTCCGTTGGGGTTTAGTGAATATGAGTCTTTTAGGTTACAACATGGAAATCCAATACACGAGCCCGTGAGGGTTTAGCGAATCCGTTCCACTTAGGGTTTATAATACTTATTGTTTAGGTTATAACATGAAAATCTAGTACACGAGCCCGTTAGGATTTAGCGAATCTGTCCCCTTTAGAGTTTAACACTTATTGTTTAGGTTACAATATTGAAATTCGATATACAAGCTCATATTGGTACCCATAAATAAACACTGGAATCTACGTAACGCACATATTAGTATCAAAAAAAATATAATTAAGAATAACTGAATAAAACCTATCGATGATGGATCTTGTTGGATAGATCTTTAATTGCTAATTATGGATACGTAATTTTTTTTCGAAATATAATATGTATTTTAAGAGATAATTATAGTATCTTAAAATTTCGTTTAAGAAAAAAAAATGTGCTGTGAGTTTTTCAAATGAAATATTTTATTTTTTAAAATTTTAATTTTTGGTGTTATTTGCTGAAAAAACATATCTTGTAGACTTGGATTAATGTTGAGTTACAAAAACTTGATTTATTTAGCTCCACCCTATAAATAGTTGTTAAAAGAGTAAAATGATTGCTTTAATTAATTTTTAAAATACTGAAAGGATTAAAAATTAAAATATGTTTACGATTATTATAGTCTAATATAAATTCAATTTAATTCGAAATTATTTTTAATAGTGGCAAAAGATAATCATACTATAATTTAAATATAGTCAAAGATAAATTAAATTATAATTTATCGATGAATAGGTTTTTGATTATAAACTTCTCTTTATGTAAACAAATTGCATCGTAAACATTTTGCCAATGCAATTTTACAAGCACGTGCTTTGCGTTGGTACGACATTGTTGCGTGTCTAATTTCTAACCACAAAAACTTTATCATTTATTGGTCAACGCTCGTTAGTCTTTCAACACAAAACAATAAATCCAAACAATATTCTAACAATGTTTCCCCAAAATCATTGTCGTTTGATGGTGATAAACATACACACACGGGGCAAGTTCTCGGCTGCGGACGTTCTTAATTCGGCTCCACTGGTTCATAGAAACAGCGTAATATATTCATTTCGTTTCATTTTAATTATCTTTTTTTTTATGTCTCAAAATGTATGTCCATTTCAATTAATGAAAGATATTTTTCACATTTTATCTTTATTTATGCCCTTAACTTGAAAAGTTCAACAATTAATTCAATAATTATGCACATTATAAATAAGGGTATAAATGTCAAATTGACAGATAACTAAATATTTTCTTAAACTGTGAGAAAAAGTGAATGAAACAATTAAAATGGGACGGAGGGAGTATAAAATTATAGTTGTCCGTATGAGAGCAATCTAGAGAGTTAATTAAAGATTTTTTTTTCTCGGTCACAAAAATTCAAATTTCACTCTCCATGTTAATATCCTAAGGTTACTAATATCCTTGAGGGAAATGAAGATATCTAAAAACATATAGTTCAATTTGTAAAATCGATTTCATAACGTTCAACTTTTGGAGCCATAATCGGAGCCGAGCCAATATATAGTCACATTTTCCTACTCAGGTCGAGGATTGAATATATCATTATCAAGTCATTGGCAGCCAAGAAATTGAATTCACATTGCAATTTGAGAGCTACAACAACCATTATAATTATTAAAAACAAAAAACAAAAAGAAGTTCGCACTAATGCCACTCTCACTATAAATGCCAATGTACACATTATGACTCTTCACACACAACACAACGCAACACAACACAACACATATCATTCTCTTTTCTTTCTTTCTCTCCTACCTTAATTATCATGGCTTCACCACCAGCATCTCTAGTGTTCAAGGTCCATAGATATGAACCTGAACTAATTTCTCCTTCCAAACCAACTCCTCGTGAACTCAAGCCGCTTTCGGACATCGATGACCAAGAAGGTCTCCGATTCCACATCCCAGTTATACAATTTTATCGTTACAATCCTTCGATGAAAGGGAAAGACCCCGCTAAGGTCATCAAGGAAGCACTAGCGAAAGCGTTGGTCTTTTACTACCCGTTCGCGGGTAGGCTCAGGGAAGGCCATGCTCGTAAACTTATGGTGGATTGTAACGGTGATGGAGTCGTGTTTGTTGAAGGTGATGCTGATGTTAGTCTTGAAGATTTTGGTGATGCACTTCAACCTCCATTTCCTTGTTTGGAGGAGCTTCTTTTTGATGTTCCTGGCCCTTCTGGTGTGCTCAACTCTCCCCTGATGCTAGTTCAGGTACTTCCTTTTTGTTGATCTAACTGAAATTGCATCACAAACTTTGTTTTTTCAAAGCAAAAAGTTAGAAATATGGACCACACATGATATCGTAACGTTAGTTACGTGCTCACAAGAGTATTATTCTCAGTGAGAATCGAGAATCAAACTCAAAATCTCTTCAGTCCATATGTTTTTGGTTCCATATAAATTCACCAATTAGAGTATCATCCAAAGTAATTTTCTAATTCATTTAGATTTTGCTTTTGTGTGCATGAAAATAAAAGAATATATTTAGTAATTTCCTACTTGTTATCGAACCCATCCTCAGACGTGTTAATCCACTTATCACAACCCTTTGTGTAGTCAGAGATAGGAGGCTTAAATTTTTTTCCCGATGGAATCACAAACTGGCCAATAAATACTTTAAGGGAGTTGATACAAAACCACTGCCATATAACTAGCAAAGCCCACTCATGTACTAGGGCTCACAACCTCCTCATATCTTCTCCACCGAATAAGACATTTCTCACCTTTTTTCAAATGCATTTTTCCATCCATAAACACACCACATGTGCAAGTGAGCTCCACACACCGCCCTACTCCTACCGGATTGGGGATACTGGACCGCTCAAGTGCCTCAATTTGGGGCACTAAATTTTTTAAAAAAATCTAAAAAAATAATAAACGTGTAGTGTATATCGTAACGATTCCAACGCTATATTTTTGTTCGAAACAAAAATTAGAAACATAGTGCGCTATATTTTTGTTCGAAACAAAAATTAGAAACATAGTGATTTAAAATTGAATGTTTAGATTTTAAATCTGACGGTTTAAAATTATCATACATGTTTCACAATAATTTTTATTTTTATTTCGAACAAAAAATATACTGTTTGAATCGTTACGATGTACACTACACATTACTGCAAAGGTCCAGTGGTTTTACACACTGGACCACCCCCGGATCCACTCCTATCTACACAACACACGCAACTTCATCTAGCTCTGTCATCAACACCTTTTTTTTTTGCACTACATTTCTTTCCATTCTTCCTATCAGAGAAGATCAATCCTCCAACTCTCATTCACCTCCCTTGACAAGCTTTAATAAAAACAACAAGGCAATCACCAACACCATTTACCTGTAATGAACAATTCTTACACAGAAACTCAAGTGTTGGGAAGGTTGAAGTTATATTATTGAATCACAAAGACAATGGCTTTATACAAGCCTTTACAGAGAATAAAGAAATGAACTCCATGTTCACGTTTCCTAAGAACATGGAAAGTGGTTTAAGACCAATTCAACTACAAACAGAATTCCCTAATAATCAGGGATTTATTAATTGACTAAATCAGCTCCAACATATCCTCCCTTAAACTGAATTGCACAAATACATTCAGTTTACTCCAGACATCAGGCACATGCCAAGTTTATCACGCAACTTCAAGAACACCTCCAGCTTGAGAGGTTTAGTCATGATATCTGAAACTTGCTCTTGTGTACTGCAATGCATTAATTGGACTATTCCATCTCTTGTAAGATCACGTAAGAAATGAAATCTCACATCGATATGCTTACTACGACCATGTAAAACCGGATTTCTTGAGAGCTTAATGGCTGAGCTATTGTCACAGTAAATAGTAGTGCACAGACCTTGAACATGACCAAGCTTCTCAAGAATTCTTCTTAACCAAACTCCTTGACATGCACATGAAGCTGCTGCAATGAACTCCGCCTCTGTAGTAGACAACGTGACCACCGGCTGCTTTCTTGAGGACCATGAAACAGCTCCTGTTCCCAGCATAAATACATACCCTGAGGTACTTTTTCGATCATCAACATCCCCCGCATAGTCACTGTCAGCAAATGCTATTAGCCTTCCTTCACCACCTTTCTTGTAACCAATTCCAAACTCCACAGTGCCCTTCAAGTACCTTAATATCCTCTTGGCAGCTTGTAAGTGCATCTCTGTTGGTTTCTCCATGTATCGACTAATCAAATTTACAGCATACATGAGGTCCGGTCTCGTGGCCGTCAGATATAACAAACTCCCAATTATTTGTTTGTACTCTGTTGCATCTACAGCTGCTCCGCTTCCTTGCTTGGATAACTTACAACCTGGAACAATTGGATTATTCACAGGATTACTCCTCTCCATGCCAAATCTTTCCAGCACCTCTTTGGCATATTTTCGTTGACTAACAAAAATTCCATCTGAGTTTTGCAGCACCTCTACACCTAAAAAATACTTCATTTTGCCAAGATCTGTCATGTCGAACTCTTTCTGCATGGACTCCTTGAAAATCTTAAACATTGCTTCATCATTACCGGTGAAAATAAGATCGTCAACATAAAGGCTTACAATTAGCAACTTGCCTTGATCACCAGATTTTATAAACAATGTGTGCTCACAGTAGCACTTCTCGAATCCTTCCTTGATGAAGTATGTCTCAATCCTGCTGTACCAGGCTCGAGGAGCCTGCTTGAGCCCGTACAATGCCTTCTTCAGCCTATAAACCTTGTACTCTTCTCCTGGCTTCTCATAACCTGGAGGTTGATCAATGAACACTGCTTCATTTAATACCCCATGCAAGAACGCACTTTTTACGTCTAACTGAAATACACACCAGCCTTTATGAGCCGCAAGAGCTAAAATTGTTCTGATTGTATCCCATCTAGCCACCGGTGCAAATACTTCATTATAATCAATCCCATGCCTCTGTGAGTATCCCTTTGCGACAAGTCGCGCCTTATACTTGTCCACATCCCCATTCTCATTAAGCTTCGTCTTAAATACCCACTTCATACCTATTCTTTTAGCTCCAGCTGGCAAAGTGGTAAGCTCCCATGTTTTATTTTTTTCAATAGCTCTCATCTCCATGTCCATGGCCTCTCTCCATTTGGAGCTCCTTGATGCTTCCTCAAATGTGGTAGGATCTTCAGCTGAAGTAAACATCACGAGATTATGCACTTCCTCATCAGACAAGCCTTCACCAGTAACGTAATCACTCATCCAAGCTGGTTGCCTCCTAGTCCTCCCTTGATGTTGACTTGATGATGCTATGTCAGCTGACTCATTTGAGTTATCTGTTGCAGCAGCTTGCTCATTTAATGAACTTTCTTCTTCCTCATTAGCACCAAAATCTTCATTCTCAACTTCATTTTCAGCTACATCTTTATTAGCAACTTCAGTGTCAGCTCCCCACTCCAACACATCACCCTTTTTAGCCATTGGAATGCTGCCCCAATTCCACTTTTCATCCTCAGCACACACTATATCTCTGCTAATCACGATCTTCTTCAAAATCGGGTCATAAAGCCTATAGGCTTTTGACTCTTCACTCACACCCAGAAGAATACATTTGAAACTCTTATTTTCAAGCTTTGTTCTTTGTCTATCAGGCACGTGAACATAAGCCACACACCCGAACACACGGAAGTGATCAACCGAAGGCTTTATGCCACTCCAAGCTTCCTCAGGAGTGACATCTTTGACAGCTAAAGTAGGGCTCCGATTCAGCACATAGATGGACCAATTAACTGCTTCCGGCCAAAACTCCTTTGGTACTTCTTTTCCTGATAACATGCTACGCACCATATTCATTATGGTACGATTCTTTCTCTCCGCAACCCCATTTTGTTGTGGGGTGTAAGCTGCAGTGAGCTGCCTGCTAATTCCATTTGCACTACAGAAGCTAGTAAATTCATGTGAGGTGAACTCCCCACCTCTATCAGTACGTAAGCAACAAATAACATCACCAATTTCCTTTTCCACAAGAGATTTATATTTTTTGAACATAGCAAATGCTTCAGACTTTTCAGATAAGTAATATGCCCAAGTCTTTCTACTGTAATCATCGATGAAAGTGATTACATACCTTTTACTGCTATTGGATTCTGGTGTGATAGGCCCACAAATATCAGCATGGACCAATTGAAGCCTCTTCGCTGCCCTCCACAAACTTTTCTTTGGTATTGCTTCCCGATGTTGCTTCCCAGCCAGACAATCACCACACACTTTTGAGGAGACTTTGAGTATTGGTAGACCTCTGACCATCTTTTTGTAGAAAAGAGTCCTCAGTCCTTTGAAATTGAGATGGCCATACCGGTGGTGCCACAGTTGTGTGATGTCCTCAGATGTGGCTTGAAGACAGGTTGAGGTAGAAGTAATCACAGAAGCAAGTACAACAAACATCCTGTTGGCTGACATTTGTGTTTCCATAATTAATCCTCTACTTGGATGGTAGATTTTACACATGCCATACTGAATGAGAATAGCAAGATTCTTTTCTTGAAGTTGACCAATGCTTAAGAGATTGTTGCTTAACTCAGGAATATAATAAACTTCTGTGATAACCTGAGTGAACCCATTTACATGCAACTTGACATTTCCTCGTCCCATAACCATCATCCTCGAGTTATCTCCAAGTTTTACTGATTGTCTGAATTGAGCATCAAAATCAAAGAACCATTCCTTGTTACCACACATGTGGTTGCTACATCCAGAGTCTAAGAACCATGCATTCTCCCTTGTTGAGTGATTCATCTCCACAGATGACATCAGAAGCATCTCCTCTTCCTCATCTACTTCCGCGTAATTCACCCCTTTCTCCCAACTAGGGCATTCATATTGAAAATGCCCTAACTTGTGGCATCTGTAGCACTCGACTAGAGCCTTATTGAAAAGCGACCGACCGCTGCCTCGGCCTCTTCCTCGGAGACTTCCACGAGCTCTTCCTCTTCCTTCATGTCGATACTCATCACGTCTGCCAACCTTCTCTGTATTGGTGACTGTCAAAGCATGCTCTTCCTCCTTCTGCCCATACATTCTTTGTTCATGTACCAGTAGACTGCTTTGAAGCTCATCTACGGTCATGGTGGAGAGGTTGTTGGACTCCTCTATCGAACATACAACATAATTGAACTTGGACGTCATCGATCTCAGGATTTTCTCGACAATTACATTGGGCTCCATCCGCTCTCCATGTGCTTTCATCTTATTTGCAATGGTCAATGTCCTGGAGAAATAATCATCAACTTTTTCACCCTCCTTCATACCAAGAATCTCGAACTCTCGCCTCAGAGCCTGGAGCTGAGCACGTTTCACCTTGGTAGAGCCTTGATACTTCAGTCTCATGGAATCCCAGATAGCTTTCGCAGTCTCCTTATTGAGAATGGTCTCAATAATAGTTCTATCTATAGCTTGGAATAGATAGTTCTTGACCTTTAGATCTTTTAGCTTTAACTCTTCAATACTCTTACGCTGGACCTCTGAGAGCTCTCCCCCATCTTCTGCTGCAGGAATCCCATTCTCGATTAAACTCCAATACTCCTTTGATCGAAGGAAATTTTCCATGAGCATAGCCCAATGGTCGTAATGACCATCGAATCGAGGAATTGCTGGTTGAACAAAGCTATTCTCAGTTGCCATGTTTCTCCTCTCTGATTTTTTTTGATCTCTTGCTGTGTGTGTTGGCTTCCCTTAAGAAACTGCAGTTTCTCAAGACCCACAGTCAGGCCCCTGTGATGACGCTCCGATACCACATGTAATGAACAATTCTTACACAGAAACTCAAGTGTTGGGAAGGTTGAAGTTATATTATTGAATCACAAAGACAATGGCTTTATACAAGCCTTTACAGAGAATAAAGAAATGAACTCCATGTTCACGTTTCCTAAGAACATGGAAAGTGGTTTAAGACCAATTCAACTACAAACAGAATTCCCTAATAATCAGGGATTTATTAATTGACTAAATCAGCTCCAACATTACCGCCTTACGAACAACTACTGTTAGCCTATGTTTGTATTGAGTTTAAAATGGAGTGTATGTAAAATTGTAGAGGGTTTTGGAGAAATCTAAAAAATGGGGGTGTTTCGTTTGAAGAGGCAAAATTTTAGAGGCATTTTTGGTAGAAAAAATGTTATTAGTCCTACTGATTTATATTCCCTTCAAAAGTGGGGGATTCAGTGTGAAAACTGCTTCTAAGGTGAGTCCCACGCATACATTTACATCTCTCTGCCCCTTTCCTGGTGGGTCTCACGCTTATAGTTATATTTACGGTACAATAGGTGGGTCTCACCTCATATTATATATATAAATATATAATATAATTTATATATAATATAATTTATATATAAATGTATAAATATATGTAATAATAAATATATGATAATTATATACAAAATTTATATAAGGATAAAATAGTAAATCGATATCAATCTTACAAATCATAAAAACATACTTTTTCACTTTTTGTTCTCCTAATTTTTAAATATATAAACAACATGAGGTAAAATTAACTTCACATCTTTTCCTCTTCATTTTTCATTCCTCTCAACTTTTTCTTCTGCTCCCTTCTCACAATCCAAACATAAGGGTAGCTTCTGAAGGGAGGAGAGAGAGAGAGATCGATCACTTCATTACCAATTTACCATAAACTTACAAACACTGCATATATATAAATACACTGAAAAATTGTCTAGACAATACATGTAAGACAATGTTCTTTGGGAGAAGATTCTAGAATATAATAGAATGTGTGGAGACTTAAACATACGTTGAGACATGTATTCCAACAGAAAATGCAAAGAATTTACAGTAGAGTTTCTAAGCCGTAATTACCCACATGCATGGGCCCTCAACTTGTCAAACGTAAATTACCGTTTGAAGATTTCGTTCTATTTACTGTCGTGTGAGTTTTTGCTAATGTAAATTGGTGGCAGGTGACGCGCCTAAAATGCGGTGGTTTCATTCTCGCGCTCAGTCTCAACCACACAATGGCAGACGCACAAGGTCTCATCCAATTCATGACCGCAATAGGGGAGATGGTGCGTGGAGCAACTACACTATCATTACCGCCAGTTTGGGATCGACACATTTTCTCTGCACGAGACCCACCGCGCGTGACACGCACGCACAAGGAATACGAAGAGGTACAGGACACCAAGGGCACTATAATCCCACCTGATGGCATGGCCCACCGGTCTTTCTTCTTCGGTCCCACAGAAATCTCCGCAATTCGCAGGTTTGTCCCACCTCATCTCCGCAACCGCCCCACCTTCGAAATCCTAACCGCCTGCCTCTGGCGGTTGCGCACCATCGCGCTCCAACCCGACCCGGATGAACAGATGCGGATAATCTGCATAATTAGCGCACGCGGCAAGTCGAATTCTCTCGTACCGGAGGGATACTACGGAAACGCGTTCGCAATTCCGGCCGCAGTCGCAACTGCGAGAGAGCTCAGAGAGAACCCGCTAGCGTTTGCGGTAGAGAAGGTGAGGGAGGTGAAGGCGGGAATGGACGGAGAGTACATGAAGTCAGTGACGGATCTAATGTCGCTGAAGGGGCGGCCCCACTTCACTGTGGTTCGATCGTTTGTGGTCTCTGATGTGACACGTGCCGGGTTCGAAAAGGTCGATTTAGGGTGGGGTAAGCCTGCTTACGGTGGGCCCGCAAAAGCAGTTGCCGTACCTGGAATAAGTTTTTATATACCGCTAAAGAACAAGGAACGAGAGGATGGGATTGTGGTCCCACTCTGTTTGCCCGCTGTAGCTATGGAAAGATTTGTTAAACAACTGGACAGCATGTTAAACGACGAAAATACCCCCAGCTCAAGTTTTATTGCCTCTGCACTCTAGATGGAGAGGTGGTGTGGAAGGATGGACTCCAGGGATGGTGACATGTGTTTTGAGCTAGATTGGTAGTGTTTGAGAATGAATGTACGTATACTACTACTACTACTACTAATACGTATTTTTGAAACATGTATGGTTCTTCATTAAGTTTGGAAATGACTAATGAGAGATTTTCAATTTGAAATGTAATTGTTTGGAACCATTGAATCAAACAAAGATCTCAACTCCTTGGCATCATTAAAAAAAATTATGTGATTGGTCTCATCTTGTGTGTTTTGTGGTGGTGTTGTTTTATCAAGGAAAGAAATAGATCATGTGTTGTTTGTACCACAGAAAGAGACTGAGGAGACTAGGAAAAAGGTGGTGTCTATAATAGACTTTTGCCTAACTAGTGCAATCGTGCATCCTTCTTGACACAGGTATCATGTGTTGTTTGTACCAGAGAGAGAGGCTAAGGAGACCAGAAAAAGTTGGTGAATAGTCCTTTGCCTATAACTGGTTCAATATCATGCATCGTTCTTGACGCAAGTACAGAAGCTGTTATAGGGAGTGTAGGAAGAAGTGTCAGGAGCTTCAATAATATATGTACATTTCAAAGCCAAAAACAAGTAATAAACGACAAAGATGATATGCAAACTTGTTTTTATGGATTTATCCTTGTCCCTTGTTTTCAAAACGCAACCTAAGTGGGATAATTGGTCTTTACATTTAGTGCTATCATAACATCTTTTGATTCAGTAGAACATGTCCGCAGCAAATATAATCATTCATATAAAACAAGGGAAAAGTAAGTGCCTCTATTTTTGAAAAAGGGTGAAAAAAATAATGACCAAGTAGAAGCGCCTCTACCTTTGAAAAGGAGTTGAAAAGGCCACGTGTGCTCACTTAATACTCTGTTTGAATTGAGGATAAAAAAAAATGAAGGGGGTTAAGTGAAGGAAAGTGGAGTGAATTGAGAGCACGTTAGGTGAGATATGTTCATTATCTCTGTCTGTATAAATGGCAAAGTGGTATTAAAAATATTATGGTTATAAAATATCCTTAAAATGTCATAGTTACTAAAAGGTATTTTGGATTTTTCAAAAAATATGATATCTTCTCCTCATTAACAGCCCAATTTGAAAAAAGGAAGAAAATAGAAAAAAAAACTTGAAAATTTCCCCCCAATGAACCTTTTATAATCTCCTTCTAAACCCTCACCCTCAATCCAACTAGTAATTTGTTTTCCCTCACTTAACTCTCTTAATACTGAATCCAAACAAAGCCCAAAAGATGACAAGACTTGTTAAGCCACAAAAAGGGCTTAACCGACCCATTTTTGATAGTTGAGGAGCTTTTATGCTACTTCTCTATACAAAAATATAAAGTGCAGGCAAGACTGAACTGTAACACTGGCGATCAGTATCAATTGCATTGTCGCCAATCTTCCATTAGCAGATTCAATTTTTTGCTAATTTTCCATCAACATATTCTATATACAAGTTTCAAGAATAATTGGAGAGGCAGTTATTACAATATGAAACAAAGAAAAAAGTATATAAAAAAAAATAGAGCTTGCTATACAAATATTGCTGCAGAAGCAAATGGGGGTGAGAGAACAGTTTGCTAGATACAGTTGTCCTCCAAAATAATCATCGGATGTATAAGAGAAATTTACGTCGTTGAATGGTATCCAATGCTAACTAATGGTCGGTAACATTGGATCCATTCCAAGGCCAGACCCCCCAAAGGAACCAGGCTCCGCATGCTTCACTCTGCCATAGTAACGGATATGGCGTAAGAGCCTAGCCAGGAAGGTGTTATGACATATTGTTGAACTATCACAGACAACTGCAACATGTTTACGTGCCCTTGTTATGGCCACGTTCATTCGCCTACTATCCCCCAAGAATCCAACAGCCCCTAATGTGTTTGATCGAACCTAGAACATAAAAAAACTGCTTATGAGTTACGACGTCATAGCCTCGAAAAACAAACATAATTATGAATTTAGGGCTTCAAAAGACTTGCTGATCAAAGATTCATAATCACATGTGGACTCATTATACACCACATGTTTTGTGGGGAAAAACAAGACTTAAAATTCAAAATCAAGTGCATGTGAGTGTTATGGACATTATGTATGACTTTTATGATGGACGTTTAGAATTTTCAGTTCGATATGGTTTCAACATTCTGTCTTCTATTTTAAAGTTGAACAATATAGAGTAGTAACTAGTAAATAAGAGGAAAGAATAAGACCGTTGAAAAATACAAAAGATTACACTATATATTTTATCCAACATAAAACTGTGCCAACTAAGCAGATGGTTTGGTATACGCAGACATAAAAAGATGAAGGCATAAAGCTACTGATAACAAAAGTTAATTTCACATAGTAAAGTAACTAAAATATCACCAGAGAGGAAATACGCATTCTGAGATGGTCAAAAACCTTGTTCAACCTTAGAACAAAGTGAAATTGAAAAAACCTGATGGGAAGCACAGGTATTCAACACCCAGAATTTTGCACAAAATTCAAATGAAATGAAAAGCATTACATCAACAAAATTATGACGCTTAATACAAAGCACTGAACCGATAGTACGTCTTGTAAAACAGAGAAGAAAAATATAGAGACAATGCAGAAGGGTTTAAAGTGAGAGCTCACATGAAAAGGGAGACTTATAAAATATACTGAAGAGTTAAATAAAATGCTTCTAGAGTAATATCCAAAGATAACACTTCTAGAGGAATATCCAAAGATGACCCTCCTCCTTTTCTTTCATATTGGGTATGGATGCTTTAAACAAAATGATTGCTGGTGCTTCTGTGGTAGGTTTCATTGAAAGATTTAAAATTAAAGTGGGGTTGATGATCGACAGGTGAAAAGTCTGATTTGCTATTTACAGATTATTGTGGGGTGGAGGAGAAACAATCTTTAACTTTGAGAAACTTTAATCCTGGCTTTGAAGTGATTTCATGTCTCAATGTCAATCATTGCAAAAATTGCGTAATTCTCCCAGGAACGAGTTTTGATATATGTGAAATGCCATCATAGAGGCTTCAGAGAACACTAGTGAGGGTGGATATTGAACTCTATCTAAGCCTGCCTTACTTAAGAGTACACTCTCAAATCTCACAATTTTTGTGTCTCACTTGCCTCTAAAATAGGGAGATTTCAATGCCATATTCTTTGAGAAAGTCTCCAAAGGGGAAAGTTGCACCAATATTGGTTGTTTAGAGTTGATAAAGCTCCCCAGAAATAAATGAGGCTTGGGAATAAAATCCATCAACCTTATTTCGATTTGTTGGATAAGCGGTTGTGGAGATTCTCCATAGAAGAGACTGAAGACATCTTTGGAGGAAAGTTGTGGTTGCTAAATTGCAGCACTGATAACTGATAAGGCTGTTGGATTTCTAGAACATTATAGAATCACATAGGTCTAACTTTGGAAAATTATACATCAACTGTTAAAAAGGTGAATAACTCTCTTGCACAAAACTCCCACGGTGGATAGAGTTGAGAACAGGCAGGATGATGCAGACCTTGTCCCCACATAATATGTGGAGCGGCTGTTTCCTCCAGAAATGATGGTACACAAATCTCCTCCTTGATGAAATTCACAACCACTGTTACTGAATTAGAGCAATTATAAATCAGATTCGTATATATGGAATGAGAAAGGGGCTTTTTTTCAAGATTGAAGAAGCTGTTTCTACTGTTCTATGCAGAGTGATGAAAAAGATCCATCACCCCAGACGACCCACCGCTTAAACATTCGAACTCTCTTTGTCACCACAAGTCAAATTCGCAAACTCAAAATATAGTATGTTTAACGAGAACTACTGGACAATAATTGAAATAACAGAATATAGGAGTAAAAAATATACCATTGATATGATAACAGCATCAGCTTCTCGACCTTGAAAGCTATCAATTGTTGCAACTTCAACACCAGCAGCCTGTGGAAGCTCATCCATTCTTTCCCTCAAGAGCTGTACCTGAGCAACATATGGTGATTGGACCACAATGGCTGTCGCACGAACACCTGCGTAAGGTATTATTGTAAAAGTTAGTACGAATATATTCAAGGCTCTTTTTATCATTTACAGAAAATAAATAGAAGTAGATGGTTAGATATTGGCCTTTTAATTGTATATTCACTATACATTAGGTGAGACAGTTGTCGGTGGTAAAAAAACTATTAACAAGGCAAGTCTCGACAGTCGATATAACTGAAAAAGATGGCTTTTAGCGATGATTTTTTTTATCCTTTTTCTTAATATCCTTATACATTTTTTTAAGATAACATCCTGATCCGCTTGTCCAAATAAAATGGTAAAAATGGCAATGCGAGAACATATGAGGAGTAATGAAGGGCCAAGAAGATTTACCAGCATAAAGCAATGAAAACACATGTTGCTCAACAATATCTGCTTCACCTTCATTGTAAAATGAGCCTGTGCCAGCTAGATCAAAATGCTCCTCACAACCAACTGACAAACTTCCATAAGGCATTCTTGTATCTAGCAACAGCAACGGACACTGAGTTATCCAAGTGGGCTGCAATATGAACAAAAAAATTGTAAGCGACGCTTTGCAGATATGCCATAAAGATTAGATAACAAGGGGAAAAAAATTCAAGAAATAATACATAAATTAATTTAAACATTAAAACAGATAGTTTTTCTAATGAGTTTTATGTGTTTTATACAGAGTCATTCACTGCACCATGCCTCATTTTACATATGAGGACATATATCTAATTAAAAGCTCATTTACAATGAGAATCTAGCAACGCGATAATAACAGTATTCGCTCACAGAAAGAAGACCTACAAGATTAAGTGAAGATATGTGCTCTAATAAAACTCCAGTTCTTATATTCTAGTAAGGGTCTCCTTCTACATCAAATATTTATAATTAATCAAGACTTCCAGATTGTACTGGTAACTCAAGCCATTTGCATTTCAATAAGTAAATACTTTTCCTCAAAATTAATGTATTTTAGTAAATAAATCAATTATAAGCAAATTGGGTAAGTGTGGACAATTGTCAAAACGTAAGACAGAATCTTGACTCTCGAGTAGCCCATGACACGGAAGGAAAACATGATAACACTTCTGATACCATTTGTAAATAAAAATATTTAACAGGTAGCAATACCTTGACAAATGGAGAATCTACGAGAAGATGAGAAGAAACACTCAATGAGGACTTTAATAATCCCCCATACATCTCTTTTGATGCCCACCGAGCTATTGCATCATTCATACGATACTGTGTCCTTAACTGGGTTGTAACTATGCCGTCATGCAAAGTTGCAGCTCTCTCCATCAAAGATACACCAAGCCCACCCTCTAAGGCTCTTCTAGAAAGAACTACTGGAGCAAGCTGACACTGATCACCAGCAAGAATACATCGTTTCCCCTGCAATATTGGAATCCAGCAAGATGGTTCAATTGCTTGTGCTGCTTCATCTACAACAACAAGGTCGAAGGCATCCAAATTCCGTATCAATGGATCAGCTGCTCCAGTGTTAGTGGCAAGCACCACCTGTGCACTAGATAGAACTTCCTTCACCGTCTCCTTCTCCATCTTCTTCAATGTCTTTCCAAGCTGTTTAAGAAGCTGTCGAATGCCAGCAGCTAAGGAGTCATCCTTTAAGCAATGACTCAGGTCTTTCCTGAGGTCAGACTTCTTCCTTTCAAACTCTGTTAGAAAATCAGCGAGTTTTGACTTCACCACTTCACCCAAAGACTTTGATGCTACAGCTGGAGATATACGAACTGGATTACCAACCCTCACAATGTCTAACCCAATATTTGAAAGTTTTTCAACCATGTTGTCAACTGCAGCATTTGTAGGTGCCGTTACAAGCACCCTTTCTCCTTGTTGAATAGCACGCACTATAATTTCCTTCAGCAAACCTGTCTTTCCAGTACCAGGAGGCCCTTGGACTATCAATACAGGTAGTTTCCTGTTCAGTCCTAAGGAAATTGCTCTTCGCTGTGAATCATCAAAAGTTTCAATACCCAGAAATCCATCCAACTCTGCTTCATCCCAGTCCACAAAATGATTTTCCTCCAGCCACTGAATATCTTCCTTGTCTCCAAATAGTGTAACTACAGTTGCAATTGAAGGATTTTTCTTCTGCAAACCTTTTTTCTGAAGCAGCATTAGGGCTTCACAATTGCGCTTCAAAAAGAATATGACAAGCTATAAATATGGTGCACATTGCCAAAGCTTGTTAGAAGAGAAACATAGACATATAGCAAGAAGAACTTGGGTACATGTTAAGGTTTAACTGTAATAGAACAGGCCATACCGATAGTTACTTTATATAGGTGGTAAGCGTCCACAACAAAGAAACATTTTTCAGCATCTGAAGCCAGTATTCTTATAAGCGGCATGATGTAGCAACTAGCAATTGTAGTTTCGGAATATGAGGAAAGTGTTAAGACAATAGATGAAATAATTATGCAAAAGGTCATGAAGTTGTAGTTTCCTGAAACTTCTAATGTTATTACTTTCCTTCTTGAAGAACATAACTACATATCATGGAAGTCTCAAGATTCACATAATTGCCTCCATAGTGCGTAGAGTACCAAGTTCAGAGTTAGGGAACATTAATGGGCCTATTTTATTCGAGCTAAATTTTCAATGCTACATAGAATACAAATATGTTGTCAGAACTAAGAACAACATCTTTGTCACTACAAACTCGCATGCAGAAGAAAATCGTAGAAAAACCATTTATCAAATACCTCATATGTGAGTGTGTCGGCCAATCCATGTATACGATCAATACGTACACTTTTCCCAAAGAGCTTAGAGAAGGTGGAATCACCATGACGAGATTCTAGTGCTACACTGATGCTGCAACCATCTTCCCCAAGGTTGTTAACAAAGCCCTGCATGCAAGAAGTTGCACCTGCACCCCTGTTATCGCAAATCCTCACACACACCATGTCTCCTGGGGAAAGATTAGTGGGTGGCAATCTGTGATTTCCCTCAACCCTAAACAACACTGAATGCATTCCACCTAACCCTGTGTCCACATCCCGATCCATGTAACATAAATTAAGTTAAACTGGCGTTAAGCATGTAAATTGTAGTCAGAGACAAAATTAAAGGAGCTCCTTGAAATCACATGTACAGTTGACTCGAGGGGAAAATAAAATGCTAAATAACTCAAGATAGGGAAAAATTAGAGAAAAACCTGTTGATGTGCTAACCGCATACAAATTGCAGATGGTGTCACAGAGTTCCTGCTGAGCCTGGCCATGACTAACCAAAAATTCAATTGGTT
Organism: Euonymus europaeus; assembly: GCA_963580455.1. Lineage (NCBI taxonomy): Eukaryota > Viridiplantae > Streptophyta > Magnoliopsida > Celastrales > Celastraceae > Euonymus > Euonymus europaeus. The sequence goes on along the minus strand of OY756961.1, from coordinate 6,634,450 downwards.
TTGAAGTATCGGAGGTCTCATCTGGCATAGGGACTGCATTCAACTCCTCCTGGGTAAACTCTAGTTCTGCATCCCTCTCAATACGAAGCAACTCCGACATTTGCTTCGTAAACTCATCAATCCTGTTTTTTATTGCCTTAGCCTTCTCCAACTCCAGACCTAAAACACCTTGCAAAGGTTTTGGCTGGGTTACCTTCCTAGCAATAGCTTTATGCTGAGCTGCAAATATAACATCTTGGTTCAAACTCACCCTACAATTCTTGAAGCAAATTATACAAACATTGAAAATCCACTACTGAGTGGAGTTAAACAAATGATCAACAACCAATCTCTTAGTCTGCAACCATATTACACAAACAATCAAGTTAAACTTGACTCAAGAAAAAAGGGAACAATTGGTGTCGTCTAAAAGAACAAAACTATTTCTACTACTAAACAGGCTACGAATAAGTTATCCACAATAAAGAAGCAACGAATAACCTGAATTCGCTAGCTCCTTCAGCAAGTTCCAAGACTCTGTCTCGCGCCAATCTTCAAGAACCGATTTGTGCTGCAAATCCTGGAGAACATCCCGCAATTCCCGCTGAAAATGATCGAAAAGAGTGGGATAGTGAGCGCAAGCCTTCAAGCACATGGCCTCCAGCCCTAGTGGCATTGGAATGGCACTAAGGTAAGGCTGTGCCTGGATAACAAAATTGAGGCCATGTTCCATCGGTTGCTTGAGCTCTAAGAACTCCCCCCGAATCTCCGCCTCCGCAAAGTCCGTTGCCATGGCCCTCATTCCCCGTGATATCCACCTCACCACGCTCTTCCCGAGATCCCTCCGCCCCAACGGATCCCCGTTCTGATACAAACTGCTTACATTCCTCGGAATCTCTTTTATCTGCCTCAGTTCCTCTTTTAAAGTCCACGCACTGGCGCTGGCGCTGCTAGAACCAGAACCAGTAGTATTATTGGTCTTGCTACTCTTACCACTACTTCTTCTTTTGGTCCCGGACTTCGACTTGGTCCCACTGCTGCTGCCACTGGTGCTGTTGCAAATTAATTGCCGCGACTGCAAGCAAGAAGAACGGTACGAACATCGGATCGATTGAAATGACGAAGAGAAGGAAAAGGCCGAGGCATTCGAGTTTGCAGTAGATCGACAACGACGAAGGCGAGGCACAGACCATGGAGTCGCTGCGGAAATGCAAGACGCCGTATTCATCGAATTCTGGCTCTGATTTCTTCAGCGCCGAATCGGGATCGACGATTACGACGCCATTTCGAGAGAGAAATCAGTGACGGTGTGTTATATTTCTTCTGAAGTGAATGAAGATCGTTCTTAGAGGAGTGTGGGGACAAGAAGAATAAGGAGCGTGGACTGTGATTGGCTGTGAAGGGTTTAGGGAAGTTAAAGGTTGAGGGCGGTTGTTGACGTGTCGCATTCTTGTTTGATCTTGTGAGTTGCAGAATCTACTCGGTGAAGACTACGCGTGTCTCATTGCTTGCCATGAATTTTGAATATTATTATTTCTTAAAAAAAATCAATTAAGTCCTTACTAAAAATAACAACAAAGAGAAAAACGATTCCCGATGGCGGCCACAGGCTATTTTTCAATTTCATTTGAATTAAAGCAAGTTCAAACTAAACATGTGTTTGTGTCCGCATATACATATACGCTTAATTTATATTATGTTATTTATATTTTAAGATATTTTTAATTTTTATATTTTACGATAATTTATATTTTATAAAACATATTCTCATCCAAACAGACTTACTTATATTTAAAATTGGAGAAGTGAAATGAGATATACATACATTTTTGAATAGCGACTCTCTAGAGTGTAAAAGTTTTGTGTTTTAAAGGTAGTACGTATAAATTAGGTTTGTAAAAAAAATTGTGCCGTAATGCCAGTTATAATGATAGTTATGGTAGTTTTAGTGAGATTTTTTTAAGAGTGAAGTGAACATAGTAAAAAGTGGGGAGCAACTAGTGCTTATCAAGATTCAGTCTTCAAAGTCCAAAGATTAGAATTCGAACATAAGAACAACAATATTTGTTGAGGCATGAAAAATATGTTAAGATACGTGTTTTTATTGATGTGACTGAGAATGAAAATAAAATGACTTTTGTATTAATATAATAATGTAAATTGGGTAAATTATATTTTTGGTTATTGAAAGATGGCATCTGTTACAACCTAGTCACTCAAGGTATAAACGTTACAAAAAGGTCATAAAAAAAACTAAGTTGTTCCACGATCAGCTTTGACTAAGTTTCGATCAGACAAACTGCTAACTTGGCACAAAAAATGAATGAAATTGTTTAAATAACTAATAAATTCTAGGTTGAAAAATAACATTATCGTATGTGTGAATAACATATACCAACTTTGTTAACTTATCATAATATGTAACAAAATAATCACTGATAAATTTAAAATATCAAAATGTCGATAAAATATCCAAAAGCCAACATATGATTCTGCAACACAATTGATCATGTAGAATCTCATTGTATATGACCCTTGTTCTAGAGGCCATGAATGATTACACGCACGGTGGACCATAACCAAGACAGTTTCTAGTGGAGCAACCTTCAATTCAAGGAAGGTCTCACCAATATTCTCGTTGGAGAAGGAGAAGATATATGGTGTTGCAAGCTGAGAGGTGATGGTGAGAGATTTGAAAGAGGGTTTTTTTTTTTGGCGGGGGTGGGGGGGCGAGTGTAAGAAGGTTAAAGTTTAAACCTTGGGGTTATTTGAGAGGTGGAAGAGAGGAAGATTAAGGAGGAAGAAACAAAGGTTAAGAAAAAAAAAGAGAATGATGATTACATAGAGACATTTATTTCAATGGAACCATCCCTAATTTTTGAAAGAGAGGGCCATTAATTTGGGTTTGCCCTTTTTATTTTTTTATTTTTGTTAAACTGATTTCATTGTAAGATTTTTTATTTTTTTATTTTTTTAAAATTCCTATGTAAGTAAATATTGGTCGGAAAACAAATTTCACTAACTTTTTATGACAGCTCAGCATTTTGCTGACTGAAATTTAGTCAAACCTAAATGTGGCACGACTCCATTTTTTCAGGGACCTTTTTAAAATGTTTAGTCTTTCATTGACATTCTAATAGAGGCAATCTATTAGTGACTGAAAGTATAATTTATCCATGTAAATTTGTTGGTTTAGTTTGATTGAATTTTTGGTCCCAAATGAAACCACTTTCCAAAACATAAATCACCTCCCTCGTATATTAATCAAATCTAGAAACCAAATCCCTGAAAAATTGGAAGATAGAATTTCGACGATGGTTTATGCCGGATTGGACGAATTGGAAGATGGAATTCAATAAAGGTGTCATCTCTACGGGTTGAATTGTTGCTGGTTTGGAGTGGGGATTTGGGGTATGATTGAGATTTATGGCTGATTATGAGAACAAAATTAACTAAACCCTAAACAAAGACTAGAAAACGAAGCTAATAAATAGGTTGGGATACAACAATCAAATTTTTGTTGGAATTTTTTGAATTAAAATGTTTTTTATTAGTTACAATGGTGTAACTTATACAAATAAATGATTATATGTTACAATATATGTAACCTACAAGTAATTAAGTTTTATAATTTTTATGACCTTTATTTTGCAATTGAATTTTGAATTCTATTTAAGGATAAAGTCAAATCTAAAGGAGAGAAGCTTTTTGGTCCTCCTCTTCTTCTTTGATCTCATTTTGTGTCCATTCTTGAGAGAGTATTAAAGATTCTTGAATTGATGTTACACCATTTTTTTGTGCTATCAAATGTGATCGAATAGGCCTAGGAGACGATATTACACAATACCACAACCTGAGGAAGCATAAAATAAATCGCTTTAAGGTCAGAGGGGTTACTCTCAACTCAATCATTCCTTCATTATGGTTGTAAGGATTTTCCGATTTTTCTTTTATAAGTTCTTTGTATTTCATTTAATTTAATCTATGATACATATAGTATTTATGTATATCATGCATACTTGATGGTTTTGTGTTTAGTGTTGTGATCTAGATTATTCAAGTACTAATTCTAGTAAATTTAACCTAACAAACAACTTTGAAGACAACATAAGAAAAAAAAAGAGTCGAAGAACCCATAGAAGGAACAAGAAAGTACCCAAAAAAATGAACATACATGGGGTAACATTAACATAAAAGGATATCGTGAATGAAAAAGAACACAATAGCATGAACTGAAAGGGCCAAACCAAGAACAAAAAAGAAATTAAAAGGGGCAAAATCCTTGCAATTTGCCCATTGCCTAAGCTCTTAGTTGATCGATTGAACTTCTTGACGACAGCACTGCAAAGATCGAGTACCGCCTAAACTCGATTGAAATCGCAAATGAAGAATAAAAGAATCCTGTGCTTTTCAATTTTAATTAAATGGTTGGGCACAAGTCAACGTGGAGGCATTGCAAAGTTCATGCCCCCATGTTTGGCCCAACAAAATGAGCCCAATATATTGTCATTGTTGGAGCATGTAAATTTTAAATGACCCATTAGATTATTAGTTTTGGTACCCATATGAAGAGCACTGGGTTGGGCTAACAACCTCTTCCATTTCTTCGATGTGGGATCTTATCATTTCACCCCCTTTAAAGAGTTTGAACATCCTTAGGTAGTAAAAAAATTACATAGCTCGGCAGCCTTCTTTTTTTGTGGGTTTTGCGCTTTTCTTTCCTTATGAAATCTCCATTTTAGACATTGAGCCATTGTCTTGCTTATTAGTCATATAGAGAGGGCTAATAATGAAGACCTATAGCCTTCCAATGAGGTGGACAGAAGCCCAACCAACATTTGACATAGCTCACAACCTAACACTGTGATATTGTCCACTCTAGGTCAAGGCTTGCACAAATTTGCTCTTCTTGGCCCACGTCCTTGCTTGGGCCAAGAAAATCGATCACATTTTGTTAAGAAGAGTTTTCTCCTTGTTTATTGCAACAACCACTCTCATGTCTTCGATGTGGGATCTTATCATTCCACCCCCTTCAAGAACATGCATTTCTTCAAGCAGCAGGAAGCAAACTTGCTCAACCTGCTAGCTTTTTTGTGGATATTACGCCTTTTTTATAATATTCTCATTTCAAACACTAAGCCACTGTTTGTCTGCCACAAGCCCGCTTGCTATCCACAATCATACAACAACTCTCAATGAAAGCACCAATGATGAAAAGTTTTCTCCTTGTTTATTGCACCAATGTTAAGAAGAGTTTTCTCCTTGTTTATTGCAACAACCACTCTCATGTCTTCGATGTGGGATCTTATCATTCCACCCCCTTCAAGAACATGCATTTCTTCAAGCAGCAGGAAGCAAACTTGCTCAACCTGCTAGCTTTTTTGTGGATATTACGCCTTTTTTTATAATATTCTCATTTCAAACACTAAGCCACTGTTTGTCTGCCACAAGCCCGCTTGCTATCCACAATCATACAACAACTCTCAATGAAAGCACCAATGATGAATACCTTGCAAAATTAAGAACGAGGTTGGTTGAGAGTAAATCCTCGATTTTCAATATATTTTTGTGCACCTTACAAAAAAAATGTCTAGGCTCTTACAACCTTAGATTTCTAAACAATTTCTACCCGATAATGGGAATAACTAGAAATAGAAAGCAAAGCCTAAACATAAGGTTATAATTATTGAGAGCAAATAAAAGTCTACCACTAATAATTGATACTATTTGATGTCAATCATAGTCCTTCATTAAGTGTGCTCTTAAAGGAATTAATATCAAAAACTTCCATGTCCGACTTTAGAGATCCCAAGTGCAATCTTCTTTCGTCTTGCATGCAGTCTGCATGGTCTTCAATCTGGCTTGATCACATTCTTCTTTCATCTTTTGGCTAAGAGCCTTATTATAATGATTTTTCAATCCTCGGCCCTAATCTTCATCATTCCCACCCTCTTCAACTGGACCCTTATCCTCAAGGATGAAGTTGTTGCACCGATGACAACACCTAACGCTTAATTGCATTAGGTGGCTGTTAACCTACTTGATTTAGGTGGCAGTTTTGCCACCAAGTATCTCTTCCTCTCTAAGCCTATATAAAGGCATGACCTCCTCTACAAAATACACACAATAAAACACAACAAAGAAATAAAGAGAGGGTGAGAGTGAGAGAGAAAAAGAGAGGTTTTGTGTTGAGATTTTTAATTTTTCTCCTAGTTTCAAGAGATAGTATCATTGTTCTCTCAATGTTAAATTAGAGAGAAGGTTGTAATCCTCTGTTCTATAGTGAATTCTTCTATAGTGGTCTATGATTTTTACTCTGTTCATTAGGGGTTTTACACGTAAAATCTGTGTGTCCAATTTCGTCTTTTACTATTTCAAGTTCATTTGAAGCTACGATCCTGCTTGATCCGGACTGTCAATTTATAACAAGTGGTATCAGAGTGATTGGTTGGTTCAGAATTTGCTTATTCTCTTGAAAATATGAGTTTGCTCTATGGTTGTAGCATTGTCTGATCTTCCATATCATAAAAGTTTTCTCGAGATTGTTGATCAGGTATTCGTGGTATGGTTGTGTGGAAGTAAAATCTAAAATAAATTATGTCTAGAAAATAGCGATTTTTTAATTACGTGCCGTTTTAAACAGAAGACCTCATCCCTTTCCTGGGAACCAATTTGGAGGTACTATTCACGATACTGTTCACAAAATACTTGGTTGTGAGAAGAAGTAATGGTAGCAAAACATGAAATTGAGAAGTTCAATGGGAGTAATTTCTCATTGTGAAATTTGAAAATGAAGGTTATCTTGAGAAAATATAAATGTTTGGCTGCTATTGATAATAGCCAACTGGAGTCATAGATGAAAAATGGAATGAAATGGATGGTACTGCGATTGCCAATTTGCATCTGGCATTATCCGACGGTGTACTATCAAGCGTAGAAGAAAAGAAAACTGTAAAGGAGATCTGGGATCATCTCACCAAACTCTATAAGGCGAAGTCTCTCCACAACAAGATTTTTCTAAAGAGAAAACTCTACACTCTTCGTATGATTGAATATAGTTTGGTGACAGAGCATATCAACTCGTTGAATACTATATTTTCTCAATTCACATCGTTGGGATATAAAGTAGAACTATTGAACGGGCAGAACTTCTACTCCAAAATCTACCAGATTCATACGATCAACTCATCATCAACCTCACTAACAATGTTCTCACGGATTACCTAGTCTTTGATGATATTGTCGTTGCTACTCTAGAAGAAGAAAATAGGCGCAAAAATAAGGAGGAAAGGTTGGTCGGTTCACATCAAGCTGAGGATATAACGATGGAAATAGGGAGATCAATGGAAAGTAGCTCAAGTGGGAGCCAAGATCATGGCAGGTCCAAATCAAGGAGTAAGAAGAATTTTAAATGCTACTTTTGTGGCAAGAAATGACATCTGAAGAAGGATTGCTGGAAGATGAAGAATGAAGAGAAGAATTCTCAAGGAAATGTGGCAAGTACTCCGGATGATGGTGAAATTTTGTATATTGAAGCAATGCCGATCTCGGAAGGTGAAAGAAACTTTAGTGATACCTGCATTATTGATTCCAGTGCTACATGGCACAATACCTCATGAAGAGAATAGTTTCATCAATATAAACTAGTCTTAGGAGGATCAGTGTTCATGGAAAATGATCATATCTTGGAGATTGTCGATATTGGGTCCATCAAACTGAAAATGTATGATGGGTTTGTTTACACCGTCAAGGAGGTTCGACATATGGAGGGCCTGAGAAAGAATCTATTGTCCTTGGGACAAATAGATAGTATTGGTTACAAGATCCAACCCCAAAATGGGATAATGAAAATTATCCGGGGCGCACTTGTTGTTATGAAGGCGGAAAAACTGAATTCAAATTTATATAAGCTAAAGTGAGATACTATACTTGAAGTAGAAACATCTGTTGTATCAAGTAGTTCAAAAGATGAATTTGCAATGAAGTGGCATCTCAAACTCGGACATATGTCTGAACGAGGATTGAGAATTCTTTCCGAGAAGAATTTACTCTCTGGTCTCACAAAGGTGTCATTACCCTTTTGTGATCACTGTGTTACAAGTAAGCAAAATAGATTGAAATTCAGCCTATCCAGTTTCAGAAGCAAGGATATTCTAGAACTGATTCACTCTTATGTGTGGGAAGCACCAGTGATATCTCTGGGAGGAGCAAAATACTTTGTTTCCTTTATTGATGATTATTCCAGAAGATGTTGAGTGTATCCCATCAAGAGGAAGATGAATATGTTTCCATTCCTCAAACTATTCAAGGCCTAGGTGGAACTTGAATATGGTAAAAGGATCAAGTGTTTGAGGTCTGATAATTGAGGAGAATACACTGACGATGAGTTTGATGTTTTATGTAATAAAGAAGGTATCAAAAGACAGTTCACTACAACATACACTCCTAAAAAAAATGGAGTGACAAAGCGGATGAATAGAACCTTGTTGGAAAGAACGAAGGCAATGTTGAGAGTTACAAGCCTACAAAAGTGTTTCTGGGCAGAGGCAATCAAAACTGCCATTATCTAATAAATCGGTCATCTCGATTGCAATTGAATTGAAGACACCGATGGAGATATGAACGGATAAACCAGCTGATTATTCAAAACTCCATACATTTGGAAGTGTTATGTATGCGATTTTCAAAGCCTTAGACAGAACAAAGTTGGATCCAAAATCCAGGAAATGTATATTCTTGGGATATACTGATGGAGTTAAGGGGTATCGCCTATAGGATCCCACTGCCCATAAGGTTATCATTAGTAGGGATGTTATCTTTGCAGAAGATAAACTGCAAGAGAAAAGTGATGATAGCACGGAGAAAGAAAATACATAGACTATAATAGTTTAGACAAAAAATAAGTCTGAGGAAGAAGTTGTTTCTAAAGAAGCACCAAAGCACGAGGTACAAGAACATGTTGAGTCCAAGGCTCTAGAAAATCGGCGGTCAACTTGAGAGAAAAAAATGCCAACTTGGCACTCAAAATATGTTACGGAGTGCAATGTTGCATACTATCTTTTAACGGATGATGGAGAGCCATCAACTTTCCATGAAGCTAGAAACAGTTTAAATGCATATATGTGGATGAAAGCAATGCAGGAGGAGCTTGAAGCTCTCCATAATAACAAGACTTGGAATCTTGTACCATTGCCACGTGGAAGAAATGTCATTGGTAACAAATGGGTTTACAAGATCAAGCGAGATAGCAATGATCAGGTGGAATGATATCGTGCTTGATTGGTGGTAAAAGGATATACTTAGAAAGAAGGCATTGACTTCAACGAGATATTTTCTCCGGTGGTTCGACTTACAACAATCAGAGTAGTCCTGACTATGTGTGTTACATTTGACTTACATTTGGAGCAGTTAGATGTTAAAACTGCATTTCTTCATGGAGAACTTGAAAAAGATATTTATATGCTTCAACCAGAAGGTTTTTCTGAAGAAGGCAAAGAGAACTTGGTTTGCAGGTTGAACAAATCTCTATTTAGTGTCAAACAAGCGCCGAGATGTTGGTATAAGAGATTTGATTCCTTCATTATAAGCCTTGGGTACAATAAACTCAGTTCAGACTATTGTACATACTAAAAAAGGTTTGAGGGAGATTATGACTTCATTATCTTATTGTTGTACGTAGATGACATGTTGGTAGCAGCCCTAACAAAGATCATATCCAAGAATTGAAGGCATAGTTGACTAAGGAGTTTGATATGAAGGATCTGGGACCATAAAACAAGATTCTTGGGATGTAAATTCATCGAGACAGAAATAGCAGAAAGATTTGGCTTTCACAAAATAATTATTTGCAAACGATCTTGCAGTTTTTCAACATGCAATGTTGCAAGCCAGTTTCTACCCCACTTCCTGCTAATTTCAAGATATCCTCAAGTATGTGTACTAGCAATGAAACAAAGAGGATGAAGATGTCTCGAGTACCATATGCATCAGCTGTGGGAAGTTTAATGTTCGCTATGATATGTGCAAGATCAGACATTGCACAAGTAGTGGGAGTGGTTAGTTGATATATGGTGAATCCTGGTAAATAGCACTGGAATATTGTAAAGAGGATTCTGAGATACATCAGAGGAACCTCAGATGCTGCATTATGTTATGGAGGATCAGAATTTACTGTCAGGGGCTATGTGGATTCAGATTTTGCAAGGGACCTTGATAAAAGGAAATCTACTACATGCTATGTGTTTACACTTGCAAGAGGAGCTGTAAGCTGGGTTTCAAAACTACAAATTGTTGTGACTCTGTCTACAATAGAAGCAGAATACAAGGAGGCTACACAAGCTTGCAAGGAAGCTATTTGGATACAAAGGTTATTGGAGGAGCTCGGGCACAAACATGACAAGATTACTTTTTTTGTGACTCTTTTTGTGACAGTCAGAGTGCCTTGTATATTGCAAGGAATCCGGCCTATCATTCAAGAACAAAACACATAGGTATTCAGTATCACTTTGTTCTTGAAGTAGTGGAAGATGGAAGTATGGATATGCAAAAGATTCACATAGATGAAAACCTAGCAGATGTGATGACCAAGTCGATCCCCACTGACAAGTTTCTTTAGTGTAGATCCTCATGTGATCTAGCGGAGATATAAACAAACATGGGATGACAAGTATAGAAAGAATGGTGTGGAGACATGATAGAATCTTAATCAAGTCTCCAAGTGAGAGAAATGTTGCACCGACGATAGCACCTGATACTTAATTGCATTAGGTGACTGTTAGCCTACTTGATTTAGGTGGCAATTTTGCCACCAAGTATCTCTTCCTCTCTAAGCCTATATAAAGGCATGACCTCCTCTACAAAATACACACAACAAAGAAAGAAAGAGAGGGTGAGAGTGAGAGTGAGGGAGAAAAAGAGACGTTTTGTGTTGAGAGGTTTTTACTTTTTCTCCTAGTTTCAAGAGAGTATCATTGTTCTCTTCTTGTTAAATTAGAGAGAAGGCTATAATCCTCTGTTTCATAGTGAATTCTTCTATACTGATTCGTGGTTTTTACCCTGTTCATTAGGGGGTTTTCACGTAAAATATGTGTCTAAATTCACCTTTTACTATTTCAGGTTTATTTGAAGCTGCGATCCTGCTCGATCCGGACTGTCAATTTACAACAGAAGTTAGAAAATTGCATTTTAACCATGGCAATGTCTTCCCATATAGCTTCTTCATCTTCTAATGACTCCCATTGTACCAACACTTCACTCTTGAGTCGATAGCCACGCTTGATGTTATGATACTCCAAAATCTTATATGGTTGCAGGATCAGTCTACCAATCTGATTAATTGAAGGTATGTTAGAGCTACTTACCACTTTGTTCCCTATTCTTCGCCTTAGTTGAAAGACGTAAAATACATAATGGATCTGTGTCTGCGGGTAGTTCAAGCTTACAGACAACCTTTCCTATCTTCTATATGATCTTATATGACTCATAAAAATGACTACTTAATTTATACAAAGCCTTTTGTGAGAGATATGTTTATCAATGAGGCTATATTTTCAAGTAGATCCAGTTCTAGAGATACGAGTGCTCTTCACGTCACTTTTGATCTGAAAACATCTTCATGCAATTATTGGAAAGATCCAAGTTCCCTTTAAGTTCACTAATCTGTTCATCTCTTTTTTGTAACTCATGATCAACTTCACCATTTGGAGATGTTCCAACCGGATAACTGACTAAAGTGGGAGGGTGGGAGGGGCACGACCATACAAATACTCAAAATGAGTGTTTTTTGTAAACGCATGATAGATGTATTAGACCAATATTTTGCCCATGTAAGAACTCTTCTCTCCTCTGGGATTCTTATGAGCAAATGCTTGCAAACATTGTTCCGAAATTCGATTCGTTACCTTTGTTTGTCCATCTGTTTGAGGGAGGTAAGCGAAAGTGCAGAACTCAAGGCTAGTTTGGATCCTTGTAGTTTGAAGAGTTCTCCCTAAAAATTGCTGATAAATTTTTTGTCCTTATCGGTGATGGTCCTCGGTATCCCATGTAGTTTGACAATATTGGAAACAAAAAAGTGGGCCACTGATTTTGGAATGTATGGGTGGACGATTGGAATAAAGTGCACATATTTGGTTAGCTGATCTACCATGATGACCACTACATTATATCTGTTAGAACAGAGATTTCCTTTAGTGAATTCCATAGATATATCTCTCATACCCTTTTTGGGATCGATAAGGATTGGGAAAGTCTACAAGTCTTTCGAGAATCACTCTAGATCCGTTGGCAAAGATCGCATGCAACCACGTACTATCAGAACTCTTTCTCCATCCCTTGGTAAAAAAATAGCGTTACAACTCAGGCTCAAGTACGATACACACCTGAATGTCCTCCCAATCACCAAGTCATAGAAGTGATGAAGGAATTTCTAGAGAATCTTCTTTCTCTCACAATCAATTTTTGATAAATGAACAGCACATCATTTTTCTTATAATCAATCCACTTCTCGAACTACACCATCAATTATGCAAGATCACAGTACAATACGTGCAATTATTTGTCGCATCTCTAAGGGCATCTCCAACAAGGGTCAGAGATGAGTTCGCATAAGTCTAACCGTCGATATGCAATTCCATTTTTGAGTTTTATCATTGCCAACAGAGGTCGTAACTCAATTCGCAAATTTTCGACCCCAGTTTGAGTTCCCATATATACGACTTCCAAACACAAGTTGCATCTAGTCATGGGAGTGAGTTTACCGTTGCTCAACGGCTATGAACAGGGATCGATCTCCATCAAAGCACGCGACTACGCCTTTAAACCTTGAGATCTGTCTACAAATTGAGTGAAAACCAAAGAAATTTTTCTTCATCACTTAGCTTCTTCAATCGATCCTCACTGATTGGCCGTAGACATCTCTCTCTTTCTCAATTGATCCTTCTTCATTTGAAAAGGTATGAACCTCTCTTTCTTCCTCGACTTTGTGATTGATTTTGAACACGGGAGGTGGGTAGTTCAATCCCAAGAAATTTTGGGTTGTCGCCCCCTCCTCTAACCATTACGTGAGTCTATTCTGAGTTTATTTAGGTCTTTTGATTAGGTTTTGCCAAAAGAAATCATGAAGGGAATGCATGGCTCAGTGAAGTGCGGATAGAACCACTAGAAGGGTGGGCTAAATATGGTTGTTCTTTATATCAATTTAGCTAAAAAGAAAGAAAGTAGGGAAGGTGTTATGATTTGTTCGCTGCTTTGGAATTTTGAGATAGAGAGCTTTGTTAATCAAATCTAAGCAAAAAGCACAAATGAGATTGGTTTTGTTCATAGATTTCTTTGTTAATCAAGGTCTGATTTGTTCATTGGTTTGAAATATTGTTGGAGTCATACACAAACTATATTGGTTTTGTTATTTCTTGTGCGTGTGAACTTTGTTAATCAAGCTTTAATATGTTCATTGGGTTGAAATACTGCTGGAGTTTTACACAAATTAGACTGGATTTGTTCATTGGTTTGTTAGTTCTTGTGCGTGAGAACTTGGGGATTTTCTTTGTGATGTTTCTCTTATTATATGATGTATCTTGGAATAAGAGCAATATGTGATTCAAATCAAGAATTTGCAGCACCGCTGTCTTGATTTTGGATTGCAAGTCACAAAATCTGATTATATCCAATTTCATTTGTACATGCAGGACATTCCAGTGATTCCACCAAGTGAAACTTTGGTCATAAAAGGGCGGTAAGCAAGCCACTCTAATCATAGTTCTTACATTGAGAGAAAACTGACTCCTATGATAGTGCTAGACATATGTAATTTTTGGACTTCAATTTATTGAATGAGCATATCTTTTAGAATTTGTTTGACTATCTAGATTTGCTGGTGGTGGTATTAACTTCTTTGTTTACAATTGCTTTTATAGTTTGCTTGATTGTTGGTTATATCTCTTTTCTATCAATTTTACAATGTTTACAAGTTCTTCCCAAATGCATGTATAGAAAATTGGAAACTCAAATAATGTTCTAGAAATTGTTTATTTCACCTGCTTTTAGTTACCCTGAATTTTTCTCCTTTGGTGTGATTCTTCAATTTAATGTTAGCTATCATTGCTTAGTTTTCCATATTCTCAATTTGGGTGCCTAAATGAATACTTTTATGAAGTTAAGACTACCAGATGCACACATGATTCTTTAACTTAATGTTAACTATCATTGCTTAGTTTTCCATATTCTCAATTTGGGTGCCTAAATGGATACTTGCATGAAGTTAAGACTACCAGATGCACACATGGTGAACATCAACAATAAACTTTGTGCCTTCTTCTTTAGTTCAGTGTTTTCTGTGGGGATTGGTTGATGAAATGAATTGGAGACTAAGTTATTTATAGAAAAAAATGTAGAAAAAATAATAGAAACTCAATTTACATGCCCATTATTGGAGTCCAAAAATTAAAGGGGGTATGCAAACAACTATTCAAGTATGCAAATTGATTTTTGCATACCCATTGTTGGAGATGCCCTAATGTCATCCCAAATGACCCAATTGGGTCAGATAAGGACACAAAATCATGGACTTATCTTCCCTTTGTGATAGCGCATCGGCAACTTTGTTGTTTTATACTGAATCTCAAACTCGAATCCAAGCAATTTGAAGCAGTTTGGAGATGAACTTATGTTACTCCAAAGTAATGATACATTGTTCTAAAAGGTGTTTCAATGGTTGTTGATCGGTCACAATTTTGAGTATTTTACCAAGCAAATATGGTCTCCATAGTCTCACCGCTTCAATAGCGGCCAACATCTTCTTAGATCAACCACTTTTTCTTTTTCAAGCCTAAAGCCTTGCTGAGAAAAGCAATTGGTCATCCCTTTTTGTGTCAGTATTGCTCCATTCCAAGGTCAATGGCTAGTATAAGTGTTTCGATCATTCCAGAAAATTGTATTGTTAATCCCAATTTTTTTTAATGGAAAGAGAGAATTAGTTCATTCATATGACTATCTAATGTTAATCCCCATACATTGCAAAAAGGAAGTTGTAAGCGCCAATTTTAATGCCCTATCTTCTATTCTTCTGTATAATTCATAAAGAAATATGTCAAAGAAGATAAATTGAGTGTAAGAGGGGATACTGGAAACAGAAGAAAAACAGTACTTATAAGCAAAATTACAATATTCTTCCAAGACCAAAAGGTTATAGTTTATGAGGAAGATAATGGAAAACTGAAAGTTTTCGTTAAATCCAAGAGACTAGAGAGGCAATACATACACAATGTACAGAGACAAACAAATGAAAATGAGAAAATGATCAGTCAATTATCACAAACAATACAAGAAAAAACCTTCTGCACAAAAGTTTTTGATGTTCTCGGCGACTCTGGTGGATTCTGCTCCGAAACAAGAATCTCAGCTTCATCTTCCCCATTTTCTCTAGCTCTCTCGCACTTCTCGCAGAACTCTTTGAATGCATTCTCAACATATGTAGCTGCATCAACTACTGTCATGTTCTCAACTAGCTTGTCCGGATAGGTATTCTTTTTATAATCACCTTTCAATACCGCAGCTAGTTGTACTAGTTCTTGTTGGAATTCACTCAGTTTTGCATCCTCTTTTGCTCCCGCAGAGCGCAATTTAACAGGTTCAGGCAAAGTAACTTCATCAATATGCATACATTCACTATATAAGCAACACTGTTCTTATCTTATGAATGATGAGGAATCAAAGATCAGCTAACATTTTTTTGGTTTACCTGGACAATCTGCTCTTGGGGTCTTTCTATTCAAAACACCCTCAAAAGTACCCGCCCACGCATCACGTGTTGTTAAGAACTCCTTCAAGTTGAAGATCTTTTTAACAGTTGCTGGGATCGAAGAATGCTCGAATTCTGATGTTGGCTGTGGTCCTGAAGGTCCATGTAACACTACATACATATAAGCACATAACAAAATCATCACAAATTATACATTAAAACATAAATAAATTCAATCAAATTAACACGAATATGCTGGTTATTAGTACCTGTTCCAGGTTCAATCCACGGAGAAATCAAAATGGCTGGAACCCTAACACCAAGACGATCAAACTTAAACTTATAAGGCTCAGGACCAACAATACCATCAGGACTCGGAACACCAGATGCAGGAGTTGGAACATGATCATAGAATCCGCCATGTTCATCATATATGATTACGAACAACATTTCGTTCCATTGAGGACTCGATCGTAGGGCCTCGTAGACTTCCTTGATGAATTTTTGGCCTTCAGAGACATCATGGGATGGATGGTCGTCATTAGCAGGCAGTGATAGTATGTCAAAAAATCTTTGCTCCACAACCACATAATTTGGGAGCTTTCCCTTCTTGCAGTCGTCTTTAAAGTCTATATCAAATTGATGAAACTTTGTGGAGTATTTCAACTTTCTAAGGTTCCTATAACAATGGAAAATAAGAACAAATCATAAAATTTAGTTGTATTTTCTACAGAAAAAATCACAGCATTTCCTTATTGGTTGTTTCAAACCACTTGGATGATGATGCCATCATGTTTGTGCGTATATACATATATCATATATTATTTTATTTTTAATTTTTTGGGAATAGATTCCTAATATATATGAATGAGGCCATAAGCCTAAAACATGCACGTAATTTATCGTCTTTCAAAGTTTAAATATAAAAAAGAAACTCAAAAATTTAAGTGCAAGTATTGACTTCAATGTATTCAAGCAGGAAATGTTGATATATTGCTTTTCAAATGTTTTACCAAATAAAACCATATTAATCATAGCAAAATCAAAAACATATAACTAATGTAAATAGACTTAGTGCAGATAAATACAATGCGTAATTGTGTTTATATGATTCACAATTTCAATGTGCAAACTAAAAGTCTCGATTCAACCAATAAAATGTTCGAATCTAAAAAAATTTACTAGACACAATTAAGTCTTAGAGTCTCCTTTCAAATGTAAAAAAAAAATCGTCTTAAACCCTATACTTTAAAATTTTAAACACTAAACATTAAAATCTTAAACCCTAAAACCTATATATATGTATTCATTATTAAGATCTTAGAAAGTTTTGAACACTTTTCAAATATGAGCATATTAATTTGATGGACAACATTATCATCTCAGAATAAAAATGATTGCGAAAAAAATATCATATGAAGAACTATTGAAAAATCAACACGACATTAAAAAATAAAAAAATAAAAAAAGAGGAAAACGAGAGAATAAAGTTATCTTGAGAAAGAGAGAGAAAGAGATGCCAAAAAAACAGAAGAAAATGACCTTAAGGAAAATAAAGGGAAATGAGAGAATAAAATGATCTAAAAATAGAAAAGAAATTGATCCCCAGAGAAAATAGCCTAAAAAACAGAGAAAAAATAAGTGATCTAAAAAGAGAGAATAAAATGTTTTCAAAGAAAAAAAGGAGAGATGAATGAGTAATAATATATTTTAAATCAGTGGAATAATTTTTAAAGATAGTTCAGTAAATAAAAAATATATTTTAAACTAGTTGTCCTTATTAGAATATATTTAATTCCTTATGGACCTTATTGTTTAAGAAAAAAAAATTGCCCTCATTAAAATACAATTTTGTTTTGAGGGACTTGTGGCTAATAATCCCTAAAATTACTCTCTTTTTTTAATAAGGAAAAATGAGGTGGAGTTCAAACTCGAGATTCGAAATCATATGCGATCTAGCTCGCCAAATGAGCTATTTGGGATTCATCTAAAAATTACTCATTTGTTATTAATGAATTAGTTTTTTTGTTATATACCTTAGAATTTAATTAGATATTAGATAATCTAACTTATAATTTGTGGGTTGATGGATTGTTATCATAGACACATTGTGAGCACATACACAACACATTTTTACAAAAAATGGTCTCCCATATTTATTAACATCAACAAAACACGTATTTCAATACAGTCATATCAATAAAACATATCACCAAACACAATTTTTTCATTTCTCATTAGTCAAGAAATTAACATTTTATTTCTCCATCATTTTTTCACTAAAATTAATATTGAGTCACACATCTATTACTCAAAAGTCAAGTTATATACTCAGTCACTTCATTAACTTTTTACTGTCATTGGGATGAGAGGGACTGAAATGATTTCATCATGAAATCTTTTTTATTTTTAATCTCAATCATTCATGTGAGAACCCTACCTTATATTGTATATTTATTGTAATCAACTTGAATAGTCTTGATTCAAAATGAGTGAGATTTAATAGTAAAATCATTTCAGCTTCTCCCGTTTCCTAATAATTATTGATTTGTGGATATGAACAAATCTAAAGTAGCTCAGTAGACACGCTGGATCGTATGTAATCTCAAATCTCACCCAGTCCCTTTTTCAAAAACAAAAAACTTTAAGGATATGAGAAAAAATTGCATTTTTAGATTTTTAATAGCTATTATATTTGTAACAGGTAAATTGATTATCTGTACCCGTTGACCCATATATATAGTTCTAAAACACAGGTAAACGGACGGGTCATCAACCTTCAAAAATTAACGGATTGGGTCAGACCCGACCTGAAGTACCTGTAGCTGGACCTGCTAATTTTATTTACCAAAATCTACTTAATATCAGCAGTTCAGCACTGCCTATCTCAATAATAAATAAATAAATAACCCTAAAACCATTAAAAATTAATTGCAAAATTCCAATTTCTTTGTATTTTGTATTATTTAATTTTAGACAAATAAAGTCAAAACTAGGAATTTTACAGCAAGAAAAAGTCAAAATTTTAGGAAGGGAAATGCTAATGTTTACATACCTGTAAAAAAGCGTGGATGGAGGCTCCTGGTGGTAAATCCCAAAGCTAAACCCGGCCTCATCAAGCGAATCAAATATGGTCTTCTGCGGCAACCCTTTAACAAGCAACTTCGTATCATTACTCGTCAACCCATGCGACGTCGCGGAGTGCACAAATAACCTATTAGGCTGCGTCGACGACGGTATCGACGAGAACCACCGATCACAAACCGCAAAATTCGTCACCAGTTCCTTATAAACCGGGACCGAATCGGGTCTAAACCCTTTCATCACCCTCTCCGCAAGCCCCTTCTCCACTTTCTCCGCGTTTTGCGCGAATCCTTGCATTGTCGGAGTCAGATTGGCACCGGTGGACCATGGTTGCCCAAACACCTGTTCGAATATGTCTTGAATGGAGTGTCCCGGGTCCGGGTCAACGTATTCAGCACCTTCAGCGAATAGGATCCTGGAGGATTCCGGGTCGGATGTAGAGACGGGATTGGATTCGGATCCCGTGACTCCGTTGATTTCGGGGTTTAGGGATTTAAACCATCCTAGCATGTGATCGAAGGATCGGTTTTCTTGGACTAAAACGACGACAGTTTTGATAGGGTAGGGAGTCGGAGTAGGTGGCGTGGCAGTATTGGTGGAGGCTTCGGCTACCATTGTCAGTGAATTTCGCAGGTGCTGCTACAGTTCTGGTTTGGTTAGAGGAGGAAAGGTTGAATATGATTAAGAGAATATCTTCCAATTTTTTTTTTTTCAAGTTCAACTCGTCTGTTTAAGTAATGGCGATTCTGACGTGGCGAACAAGTAGCATGCACATCCCGTTTCTTCTGCTTTTGGTTTCGTCAAGATTTTCCCTTCCCATACTTGTATGTTGTATCATTTGAAGATATTATTCAATAGTGTTATCACATCACGTAATATGTTGATATGATTCACAAGAACTGATGGGATCATGTAGGGCGGTTTCATCATCAGTGTCGGCCATCATTAGATATTTTTGTGATGATATCGTTTAGTCAATTATCCATCGGTTTAATCAATTATCGTTCGATTATGTTGAGTTTCAAATTTTCATAGAAAATATGTAATTTTTTTTAAAAAAATCGATTAAACGATTCAGTTACGATTAATTTTGATTACGGTCATTTTTCGACAGTTTTAATAGGATGTTGTAAATTTACTTGTGATTGGAGACACTGCATAGGCAGTTAAGAATATAAATATGCGCTTTATAATTTAAATTTTCAAAAAATATCAATCCTCAATGGATTAGCACCGTAAGATGAGTTCTGATGCACCAGATAGACATATGACGACATATTGTGACAGGATTATTAAAAATTTATCGTATGATTTTTTCATTTATGTGGGTTTGCAAGTGATAACACATGATAAGTTATGTAAGTGTCGTCGTTTTCATTAGTTACAAGCCATGAAATTTGTTCCTAGAACAATTTGGGTAGAAAACTCCAAAAAATATTATTAATTTATAATATGAAACTACGTGCGATTCTTTGTGAATTGCGCAGATTATTGACTAAATTGTTACTAATTATCAAAAAAAAAAAAATTGTTACTAATCTTTTGCAAGTACTATGGGAATGGAATTTAGATAAAGATTAAATAGTAATGGTAAACATTTCAGATTTATATATTTTATGATATCTTATACACATGTGACGTAATTATTCTATTATGTTCGCACCCTGACATAAATTCTTTTATTGTTATAAACATAATTAAATGAATAATAAAATATCATAATAAGATGTATCAACCTCATAAACGTATTATTTTCAAAGATAAAATAGCTTTTGCACGTGTGTTGACTTCATGGTGTAATTTCTTAAATAACTTGCTTGTGTGGCGGGAAATCATGAAAAGCTGGTGAGAAATTTCGTATCTTAAATTGGAAAGATGGCAGTGTAATTTATTATTGTAGATTAAAAATAAAAAGAGAAAAAATACACTTATTTTAATACATGTAAAATGTATTTCCTCTGTCGCATAAAGACAATTTTTTTTTTTAAATGTCATAAATTATAGTCCAGTTTCACTTTTTATAATATAATTAATTACTTAATTTTTTAAAAAATTTATTTAATGTGCTTGGTTATCTTAATTTTTTTTCCATTTTCTTTGGCCATAGCAAAGGTTTATCATTAACCAACGGTATATTAAGTATTATATAAGTAAAATTTATTGTTCTTATTGTATTTTCTTAATCTTTATGAAAAAATAAGTGAGATAATCTTTACGAGACGAAAAAATATTTATTAATGATACAAATATGTACTGCTTAAAAATCAGTTCAAAAATGTCTCAAATCATTATATATAATCATCCAACGTTTCCGATAATTAATGCCCATAATCCCTCATATTATTGAATCACAAAATTCAATAGTATTTTTTTTTGGTGATGTCTTATCTTATCCTTTCAAGAAACAAACCAATGTATGAGTCGTAACGTGATGTGCTTGTCATGGACTTGGTGTCTAACGTACAATTGGTTCAATCCAACCAAATCAGAAAAAAACTTTGTTACAAGTAAACCATATAGATGCTATGCGTGTGGAACTATATATATGGTTTTTTCTTTCTTTCTTGAATGAGTAAAATGTGTTATATTTTCTTTGCACATTTTGTTAGCTAGTCAACCATAACCAATGTCTCACCAACTCAACTACTATATTTACAAGCAATGACAGCCCAACAAACCCTAATACAAATAACTATATAATCCCAATTCCCAAATGGAGTTTTGTTTTTGTTTCCTAAGTGACTCAATAGCATTTTATGGCCCTCTATAAATCTAACCAAGTTACGCATTTTGGGGTTAAAGGGTTGGGCTAGGTTGGTTCCTTAATGCCGGTTGGTCGGGCCGATAACCAATCGACTCGACCTAGTCCCCAGACCTAGTTAACAGAGTCATCGATTGTGTTTCGGTTTTCACAAAAAGCACAAGTTCGGATACGACCCGAACCAAGAACTCGATATCTGATTCGGTGTACATCTATGCTAACATCACATTGAACGTTCATGATTCGTTGCAAGCAGTCCCTTCATTACAAATACACCCTCATAAGTAGCCTATCAAAAATGTTGATGCTCGGTTGGGCTTTTGGCGACCTATATAAATGTAGCAGTTGTTGGGGCATCTCAATCTAGATCTAATCAAAACATTACAAATCAAGAGGACTGTATTTTAAAATCTGTTTAGATCTTCTTCCAAATCTGTTAGGAAGAGTGCTTAAATTAATGAATAGATCGACCAAGCTTCTCATGTTTTGTTTCGACTGTGGATTGTGTTGTGTTTTTATCGTTAAGTCTGTCCGGGTTTATTCCGAAACAATGTTATTTTGATACAATTTTGGTGTGGCCCATTATTAATCCAATTTTTGTTCTTCGATTTGTAATTCATCTGCTTGAGTTCATAAACTCTTTGGCTGGTACCGTGGCATTAGGTTTTAATGTTTGCTTCTATGGGATAAAATGGTGGAGTTTAAACAATATCATATATATATATATATATATATATATATATATATATATATATATATTAGATGGACATAGGATCATATTCAAACAAATTTTATTGCAAAAGACATGTAATTAAGCATCAATTTTAAAACAGTAGAAAATTAATAAATAAGATTGTGTTCTCGCTTTTTGGTTTTCAAAAACAGATTTTTTTTTTCAATTTTTTTTTAAAACATCACCACCCAAATGAATTTTAACAAAAAAAATTATTTTCAAAAACAAAATTATAATTTTAAAAACTGTAATCAAACACACTCTAAAGAGTTTGCTCAAGAGTCGAGTCATCATCAGAGCCTCTTCCATCTCTCACATTTTATTACCTGACACAAATGCATGACCTCAATCCAAGGCAAAGACCTAATTTATATTGAATTTCTAGAAGAAAAATTATTTAAAGTTTCATATGAAATAGAGCCAAGAGACAATTTTTAAATAATAAATAAACTTTTTCCTTTTTTGGATATTTTCCATAAGTCTAGAAGCAAAATTCAAAACCGTTTGGCTTTGATAATTGGAACCGAACCTTGAGCCGTGGGCGGGCAATCTGCGTCTTCGAGATACCTAGTAAAATTTCTTTTATTAAAAATAAAAATATAAAAATATGTGACATGTATGGTAATTATATTTGAAATCTACAAACATATACGATAATATTAATTTAGTTATAGTTTTATTACCAAAAACACACACACACATATATATATATGAATCTCAAGTAGCTCAATTGATAAGATAGGTCATATATGTAATCTCGAACCTCGAGTTTGAACCTCACTCCTTGTCCTTATAAAAAAAACACACATATTTTTTTTAAAATATTTTTATATAATAATTGTTAAAATTTAAAATTCCTATTTTTGTTGGGTTTTTCCAACATATTACACGAGCTCCCAACTAATTTTATTTTTTCCCTTCCTTGAAAGTTATAAAATTTACATTACACCATCATATTCGGGTTGTACTAGCGTCTAGTCTGGCTAAAGTACTGGACGTCGTATCGTCCATTCTAATGCACAACATATGAATGTTGATTCGGTCAACATCCACGTACAAATGATTTTTATTCTTTTTTTCAAAATTTTATTATGCAAATAATATGACAAAAATGGGTGTAGAGAAGGTTATTACTAACGGAAAATTTAACGGACCGATGACAACAATTTGTTGCCGACGGATTACCAATGATTTTTTTTATTATTTTTTTCGTCGAAGGGTTATAGATTAAATTTTAATTTTTTTAAACATTTTTTACTACGGATTATCGACAAAAAAAATCCCTCAATAATTATCACCGAAATTTTTTTCATCGGTGTTTAGATTAACTACGAGGGTTTTAATGACAAGAATTTTTTATCACTGATTAATATTACCGATTGATTTTTAGGATTACCAACAAAAAATTTCATCAATAATTCGCGAATTTCTTGTAGTGTAACAGATGACATCAAATTATTAGTTGGGACAACATAAAAATTTATACAATTTTTTATTTTTTTTAATGGTAAAGAGAATGACCGTTTTTGTACCATTATTTGAGGAAACTATTTTGTAGTTCAGCCCATCATATCTAGACAAACTGTATTTATAGAACATTAGAATTGGAAAGAATCTTAAAAGGTGTATAAAGACGCGAAAGATTATGAAGAGTCAATTGATTAGTATGATTAAGGTGGGAATTAAGGTGGAATAAGGAATAAAATGTGGCATGCCCTTTGAGTGAGATTTCTAAGGGAAATTGAAGACAATATTTTCATTGCTTAATTAGAGAAGTACGAAATGAATACATACAGGCTTTATAGAAGCAAGAGTCACAATAGTGACAATATTAGCTAGAATGCTATGATCTGAGACACAGACTGACATTCTATTTGTTGAGATGCACATGAGATATTTTGGTGAAGAGGGAAAAGCCACGTACATCGAGTATGTTGATGTACAAAAATTACGCAATATGTATAGCCATCATAGACCAGTGTAGATAACATGTAAGGGTGCAGTACTAACAACAGTGGATTGACCAAAAGACGGCATGTGGGAGTTTTATTCATGGTGCAAGAGGTTTACAAAGGAGGGATAGTAGTTGCTGCTTGAGTACATGAGAGATTTTGATTTTTCATAACAAGAGAAAATAAAGCCGAGGAAGGGGGAAGGGTGACCCAAGCGATGATGCTGTTGAAATTGATCGCACACAAGACAAGGAAGAAGCATCAAGACAGGCGATTAATCTTTCAGGAAGGTGATACACTCCATCAATGCATCAATCCGTAGCCAATATGGGACCCGAGGACTGATCCTTTACAAGACCAACAAGAGGAAATAACTTAATAGAGACATTATTTTCTTTAGTAATCTCATGCACTGATAAGAGATTTTTAGTTCAAAAGAGGCACACATAATAGAATATATAATTGACATTGAGTGGACATGCTTGTGTTTGAATGTGAGCGGTGCCCGTGTGTAATACGTCGCCAAGATTGATGCAAATATGATGAAGAGGACTGATTTTATTGGAATGACAGAAAAGAACACGGACAAAGAAAAAAGATAACAATTGAGACTACTCTCAACCAATGTTTTAAAAGGCGGGTTCGGGAATTGAGGCGCTCACCTTCTATGAGGCGAGGCGTAAGCCTCGAGGCGTAAGCCTCGGATTGAATAAAAAATTCAAGAGTCAAGATAAATCAATAAATAATAAATAATAATACTCACAAAGTTTCAAGTAAGAAACTAACAATAATCAACAAGTCTCATCATGATCCATCATCAAATAATGTCAAAAGACATCAAAGCAAAAAGAGTTTAAAATAAACCAAAGCAAAAATAGTTCATAGTTTAGAAGTTTAATACAAACCAAAGAAAAATAAATCAAACCACACAAATAAATCAAAGAGTTCAATAGTCATCATCATCCTCATCCATGGAATACTCATCATCACTAGTTGGATCATCTAAGGAGTCATCCATAAATCGAATTGGTAGACCATCCAACTCATCTAAATCATCACTACTAGCTTCTTGAAATTCATCTTCTTTCTCCTCTTGAATGAGTAGCTCTTTTCCTTTATACTTCCCTAAATTAATAAGCATTGATAAATTAAAATTAGTAAGTAGTAAATGAGTAACATAAATATAAACTATATATTTCACACTAACCTTTGCTCTTCTTGGCTCTTGAATCCATTTGACTTGGATTTTTCTTTTTCCTTTTGCTTGTCCCACCACCGCCTCCACTTGCCCCACCTCTTCTTCCGCCTCTAACATTACTAGATCCGCCTCCACTTGCTCCACCTCCTCCACCTCCACCACCACTTGCTCCTTCCACTACTTGAGAATCACCAATAACATTATCCTCTCCTTGATTCAATGTAGAAGTTTCAATAGCATCTCCAACATCATTTGGATTAGGAGGATTAGCAACCCACTCATCATCCGAAGGTAAATCATCAACTACCAATGGATCTTCATTAACTTGAAGCTTTAAGTGTCGGTCTTTCAATTTTTTGTTATACAAAATATAGACCAAGTCATTCATCTTCTTCGTGGTTAATCGGTTCCTCTTTTTTGTGTGCACTTGATTGTATGCGCTCCAATTTCGTTCACATGCGGATGAAGAACAAGTGAGACCTAATACTTTAATTGCAAACCTTTGCAATTCTGGAACTTCATCTCCAAAGTTGATCCACCAATCAACTACAAAAAGAAAAATCAAAATTTAGCATAAAAATTTTAGTACTTGACTACTTGATTTAAATTCAATTAATTTGGAAACTTTTAAAGACATATTGTTACCTGAAGAACGCTTTCCCACTGATCTCTTAGCATTTTCATATGCAAAAAGTCCTTGTTGCTTTCGAAAAGCATCAATTTGTAGGTCAGCTGCAAGACAATCTCTTGAATTAGGAATGAGCTTCTTCATTGAACTATACAATCCTGTCTTCACTTCTGCATCAAAAAGGAAGTTCTCTTGAAATTGAAACTCGAGATTCAAGAAATAAGCAGCAGCATGCAAAGGTCGGTGTAATTGGAACTCCCATTTTTCATCAATAATATCCCAAATCTCCTTGTAATCTGTTAGTTCTCCACCCAAGTTTTTTGCTATTTCTTCCTTTGCTTTATCCATAGCATTATAAATATAGCCCATAGCAGGTTTCTTCTCAGAATCAACAAGTCTCAGCACTCCCACCAACGGCTCTGTTGTTTTCAGTGCATAACTCACACTAGGCCAAAAAGTATTATCTTTAAGAATTATTTTCCTCACCTCTTTGCCATCAGTTGTGTTTGCCCATCTACAACTCGTCCATTGTTGTGAAGTGAACATTGCTTCAAGAGGTTGTCTAAGCTCTATCATGCATCTCAAAGTCAGGACAGCTGTTGCAAATCTAGTAACAGTTGGTCTGATGATTTCCCTCTTTGTAAATTTCCTCATCAAAGCCAAAACCCAAGCATGATTATATATGAAATTGCTTACTTTTTTGGCCTTCAATAAAGCTCTCTTATGCTGCGTCAATTCTCCAATCTTTTCCAACATCAAATCTAAACAATGTGCCGCACATGGAGTCCAATAAATGTGTTTTCTTTTCTCCATCAATTTATTTCCTGCTGCTTTGTAGTTACTTGCATTGTTTGTCACAATTTGAACTACTAACTCTTCCCCAACCTCCACAACAATGTCATCAAGCAACTTAAATATCAAATCTGCATCCTTCACATGTTCAGAAGCATCAACAGATCTCAAGAACACTGTGCCATTAGGATTATTCACAAGAAAGTTGATTAAAGTCCTTCCCGATATATCTGTCCAACCATCAGATAGTATTGAAACTCCCGTGTGTGCCCATGTCTTCTTAATATCATCAACTATTTTCTCAGAAGTGTTCAACTCCTCCTTTAGAATCCACGTTCTAAACTCATGCATGGTAGGAGGTTTAAGACCTCGTCCATATGAACCAATCGATCAACACATGTTGATAAATGATGGACTTCTTGCCACATTGAAAGGAATCGCATTTTCAAAGAAGAACCTCCCAATATCCAAACAAACACGAGTCCGAGCTTCTTTTGCGTTTGTTGTGGTCATGGTGGTTTTTGCCCTATCAACATCCTCATGATCATCAACAACATTGGCAATGTACCTCTCCATAATAGCAAAGGTATCAAATAAAGTTCATAAGCATAAATGCATAAATCATAATGATGTCAAAAGCATTAAATAAATTTCATTAGCAAATTACCGATCCATAGGCCCCCGAACTCCTCGAGATGACACATGTGCACCACCACTAGGTCCATTAACACTAGTGCTAATAGGATTAGAATTCATGCCTTCGAAATAAGAATCGGCCGAAACTCTCTCCTCAAACCTCTCTTGTGCCATATGCCTTAACACGGTTCCTTTTTCTAAATATTGTTTCATCTCCTGCTTAACATCTTCAGGAACCTTCTGACACGGAGCTACATTTTTATGTGTGCATGCAAGGTGATCTTTTGCCCTTTTAACGCCTCCTTTAAGAACTTTGTTGCAAAAATTGCATTTTACATACACATATCCTTTCTTCTCCCCATTTCCAACTTCTACCTCCTCCGTATATTTCCAAGCAGGATCTTTTCTACTCCCTCCACTAACTTTCACCATATTCAGTTCAGCCAAGTGAGCCAATTAACAATAAATTATAAACTAAACAAAATAAGTTCATGCAATAAAAGGGTAAAAACAAAATAAAGTAAACAATTAAATCAGTAGCATCAATTAGATTACAAAAATATGGAATGAATTGACAAAAAAAGCCACAAACAGAAAATGAAATAAATTAATTCCAAATAAGCCACAAACAGTTAGCAACTTAGCATATGATTGTTTAGATGATACAGCAAGTTTTGGAGAGTGTTAGAGATAATGTTCAATCTCAGCAACAATATTACTTCAAATCAATTTAAAATTAGAAGTGATGTTAGATGTAGAATGATTGTTTAGCAGACCTAGAAGCTCACTTGTTTAAATAGTTTCAAGGACCAACTTCGAATGTATATGTTCGTTATCAAATAAACTGTAAGATTTGAATGGTACTTGTATACTGGTGCACAAATGCAAGAACTATTGGCTGATTTGGCTCCCCAGCTCCACTGTTCATGCGATTGCATACCGGCAAGAAATGATAGAAAGAAAAAACAAATTAGATTCATACTTTAATAGGCAAAAAAATCTATCACTCTCTTGTAAAATGTACCTCCTAATTACTGCATTAAGCTGGAAAATCCGAGTGAGATACTGAGACGGTAGAGAGTGAGACGGCACGCAGCAGAGAGGGAGATATCACGCAGCAGCACAGATATGAAAGAAGAAGAAATTCAGGGTTTTGTAACTGTTGGCCCAAAACGACGTCGTTTTGGGCCAACTCTTTTAAAAAAAATAAACAGAACCCAAAACGACGTCGTTTTGGGTTCTGTTGTTTTGAAAAAAAAATACGATTTCGTATTTCTTCTCGCTTTCGTCTCTGTAACAGAAGCGCTTTCGCCTCTGTTACAGAGGCGAAAGGCTTACAGAGGCTTCCGCCTCTGCACACAGAGGCGGAAGCCTCTTGCGACACATGCGGGGCGGAAGCACTGAGGCTTCCGGCCGCCGCCTCGCCTGAGGCGCGCCCCGAACGCCTTTTAAAACATTGCTCTCAACACAAGAATCACTCCTTACAAGAACTCTTTTCAATGTTTGCATTATAATTGTACAAGCCTGATAGGCCGGACTAGAGTCAAGAAATTGGGCTGCAAGATAACTAGAAGGGCTGGGTAGTGTGGCAAGGAGAGATGGGCCATAGGTAATGGAGTGATTGGACTGGATTGTTAGGTGCAATATATTTGAGCTAGCGATTGGTAGGTCATTAATGTTGTTTAAAATATGGACCCAAATTTAAGAGTTGTTACGATGGAGACTTAATCTTAAGAGTTACCTAGAATTTAGGAGATAAGGGTTTATCTTCCCTATTTTGGTGGAAATGATGTTTGAGTTGAACGGGCACTATGGAGAACGAATTGAGCATATTTTGCAAGTAATGGCGCCATTATAACACAATTGGACCACTACCACAACATTTGAAGAAGATGGAAGCGCATATGAGGGAATTTTGGATGGTGGCAGTCATGGCAGAAGTGACAGTTGGTTCCAAAAATCCGTAGAGATATATTGTGACAGAGAAGAAGAAAACACACAACAAAATACACAAAAACTCAGCCCAACGGCATCAATCTCTCTTTCAATCTTTCTTTCAATCCTTCAAGTATTCTAGCGCTCTAGCTTACATTCCATTTTTTACACACTTTTCTGTAATTATTTCAACCATCAATGAAATATTATAGTTTGGCATTTATGTTTTGTCCACTATCTAGTGAAGCATTTTCCAGTGGATCTAGAGTTCCTTGAGGAGTCGTAGTGAGATTACGAGTGACCTCTTTCCTCTTACAATCATTTGATAGAAGTTAGATTTCAGTGCATTCACATCCATTTTCCCTACTTTGAGACTAACTGCAAGTCTCTGGCACACATGTACGCACCATCTTGTCACTAAGGGGCATGATTGACCTTTTTGATAGATTGCAGCCAAATAGAGGCAACAAAAACAAACTAAGTTACTCCAACAGGAAGGACATAGCTAGTTTAAATAGTGAACCAAACCTCTGCAATTGTTCACACTAATTGCATCCATCAAGCCTTCATATTTGTACTGCATGATTCTTTCTCATCTGTTGCACCTTTTAAGCCTTTGTTTGTTCCCTTAGTCAGCTTGATTGATACAGTTGAATCCTTGCCTTAAACTGCTCCACAAATCTTTGATGATATCTTTATATCTTATTTCCATCAAACTCACGATGCCAAGATGGGCTTGGCTTGTAGAGGGCTGAACACTTCCATTAGAGGCCCAAGCCTGAACCTCTCTTGCATCAAAGATGGTCCTCATTTGTGCCATCTTACTATAAGTGAATGGAGAGGTTGTTCAAATAGAGGCCCAAGCCTGAACCTCGAGTCCAAAAGCCATGATTGAATGAACAGGTTGAGAGGGTGGAATAGATGGTGTAGAAGTGGCATAGTGAGTTGAGGGTGTAGAGGAGTTCCTTGCATTGGAAATTTTTCTGAACTCTCTGCACTTGTTTGTAGGATGACCAACCTGATCACAAAGTTGACAAACAATCCATGAATAGTTGCGACCTAAACCCTTGCCTCGCCCATAATTGTTTGAATGAGAAGAGAATATATCATTTTACCAATTTGAATTATGTGAACCCTGTCAGTTTTGATTAGTGCGTTGACCATGCCCTTGATTATTGACTGAAGAAGAATTAGAATGAGAGACTCGTTGATGAAAATTAGTAGTGGTAAGAGCTGTACTTTGAGCAGCAGCAAGTCGAGCAAGATACCCTTTGTGGGCTACCAAGACATCCTTATGCTACTCATAGCTAAAAGTATTTTCTCGTGTATGAATCGAACCAATGATGTCGGAGTAGTCCTCACTCAAGCCGTCAAGAATATGTAAAGTTAGATCATCCGTAGAAATTGGGTGATCTATAATGTCTAGTTCATCAGCCAAACAATGAACCCCTTGAAGATATTTGGTCATAGTTTTACCCTTTTGGGAACATCAGGATAATTGAGATTTCAACTAGAGAACTTGAGAACGAGGTTCGTTGGCATACAAGATATGGACATTGGTCTAAGCTCCAGCACTTGAGCTCACCTCACCAAGAAGAAGTATGATACCATCAATGGAGGCGATAATTGCGTGCATAACTAATTGATCCTGAGTCTGCCAGGTGTGGTACAAAGTAGTTGCAGAATCACTAGAGCGAAGATCCTTAGGTTTGAAAGGTAGGGTTGAGACCCATCGATATGATCAATTAGCCTAAGGCACGAAGAAGAGAGACAAATTGCAGCATCCAAAAAGTAAAGTTGGGGCCTATGAGCTTGAAGGGTATATGGGTGATGGGCTGAATAGTAACAATAGAAGTGTTAGCAAAAACTAGAACAATGACAATTGAAATTACTCGAGACATTGTAAGAGACGAAGTCAACTTGTTGGATTCCTCGTGCTCCTATACCATAAAAGAAATTGAAGACAAGATTTTCATTGCTTAATTAGTGAAGTACATTATGAATACATACAAGCTTCATAGACTGATAGAAGCAACAATCACAATAGTGACAAGACTAGCAAGAATGCTATGATATAAGATTGACATTCTATCCACTGAGATACATAGAGATATTGGATAGGGAACATAGAGATATTGAATAGGGGTGGCAATTTCACCCGCCCCGATCGGGGTGGGTTCGGGGGAACCCATTTCGGGTTCGGGGATTTTCGAAATCTCCGAGTTGGGTATGAGGAGGGGATTGTATTCCCATACCCGACCCTGAACCAAGCCCAAACTTTTTATAATATTTAATTTATATATATTACATATATCTAATACATATACATATATAATACGTATATATATAATACATACATATATAAATATAATGCATATACATATAATATTATATTATTTTTGGGATATTCGGGGATGAGGGCGGGGATGGAGAAGTCATACGCTACTCCGCCCCGATCCGTTGCCATCCCCACATTATTGAAAGACAACTGGGTCTTATGGGCTTTACATATAGACGAATAGATTATTGACTTTATTGGGCCTTACTAGTCCACAAGAGATAAGTCTTTAATCTCAAGTCTCAACCATGTATCAATACAATTGATGTGAAAAGCATGGCAGCATTTTGGGACCAACCTCAAGCTCTCTTCTTGAAACTTAGTCAAGCAGAAAGAGCAATCCATGCTTTCTACGAACCCATCATTCTTCCTATATTACATACTGCGATGAACTTTATAAGACTCTCGTTTAATCTATCTAAACTACCTATAGGCCATGCATCGCCGTTCACTTGGTCACAATTTTCGCTGAATTCTACAAAATTATTGTCATGGGCTCGCGATCTACAATGCTTTGAGATGAGGGCAAGGGCATCCCTAGAGTGGGACAAGATGAGCAGCCATCTAGCGCCCTCAAATCCCCTAGGCCCAATATTTTTAAAAATTAGTAGTAATATTATAGTCTCGAACACATTAAAGCCTTATTTTGAAATATTAGCCTATTAATATTCACCATATTACAACTTAAAAATCAAAAAATTAATCCATTAAGTCTTCTTTAATTATTATTTTTATAAGGACTCCATTTTTTAAAATTCATCCTGGACCTCTCAAGATCCAAAATGGCCACTGGATGAGGGTGAAGTAACATATCACAATGAAAGCACTGGCGAAGATGCCGATAACTGCTATAATGAAAGGAGAGAAATCGGTGCCACTTGCCAGAAAGCCAGAGTCGTCTTGATCTCCAAAAGTAGATGGAGGAGCTGGTGGAGGGAAGATGATGTAGCTCCATTGTGGGCAATATATGCTGCAAATTCCTAGAGAACAATCTTTGTATCTTTAGTATGGCGGCCATGGATTTTGGTTTCCAGAAGAAGCCATGTTTAATCTGAATCAATCCTACTTTTCTCTATATATGCACTCTTTGGCTCAAAAAGTAGAGAGGAAATTGCGGGGCTTAGTCTCTTATCTTCTACTTAATTCTTTTGAGGGGAAATTGCCTAAACCCTATATATATATATTGGCTTTCTTTAATTGAAGACCATAACTTGTGGGGGTTTTGGCACCAAAGTGAGGAAGAAAAAAAATGCTAAAGTACAGTCCAATCTTTCATTGGTTGGTGAAGTATTGTTGAGTGACAGCTGTGGAACATTTTTAACAAAAAGGGCGTTGAGGTGAGCCAGTGGACAAGGTTGACGTCTTCAAGGAAACCCACATGGAAGCATGCAAGAGGACTAAAAACAAGGTCTGGGCTTGAGACTTTAGAGGACTGAAGGAGGTTTTATGGGCCATCCCATAACATTAAAAGTTAGGGGCGAAGCATGATAGATATGGGCTTCCTTGGTGGTCTGGTTGTCTCCGAAGCTCTACTTTAGATAGGTGTGAAAGATTTATAATGCACGCCATCAACAGAATTAAATCAAATTTGAAAATAAATTTTATTTTTAAAATTTAGATATAAATACTAAAAGAATTATCCAATTAAAATAAAATTTGATTTTAAATACAAAAATCTAAAGCAATATTATTATTTTGACTCTAATTCGTATTCAATTATTGTCTGATTGACTTATTTACTTTTAAACTAATTCGAACAAAATTAATTAAATGTCTGCAAAAATTTAAATCAATATAAATTTGTATACAACAAAATTCTTATAAAAAATTTAGACCTATATTTTTGCCATCCGCTTCATCCTTCAAGTGAGATGAGCTGAACTACAAAATAGTCCACCCATATAACGGTACAAAAATAGTTCATCGCTCTACCATTAGATTAAATGTTTTAATCTCCACCATTAAAAAAATAAAAAATTACATAAATGTTTATCTTGCCCAAATTAATAATTTGACGTCATTTATCTCACTGCAAGAAATTCACGAATTATCTGCAGATTTTTTTGTTGGTAATCTTCATCGGTAATATTGATTACCGATAGGAAATTCATGTTGTCATAGGTAATCTAAGTACCGATGAAAAAAAATTGTTGATAATTACGAATGGATTTATTGTCAGTACTCTATTGACAAAAAATAAAAAATTTAATTTATGTATGTAATCCATCTCCAAAAAAATTTAAAAATAAATTTCACCTGCAATCCATATGCAAAAAAAATTTATGTTAGTAATTCGTCGACAAAAGAATGTAAAAAATAAAAAAATTATTGTCATCGTCCTGTTAAGTTTTTCATTAATAATAAACTAAATCCACATACCCATTTTTATCATATTTTTAAAAAAATTTAAAAAAATTTATTAATATCCATTGGAATATATGGTAAACTGTCAGACTACTTTGGCCGGACTATACTCTAGTCTCTAGTAAAACCCAAGCTGGTGTGTTAGTGGTGTGCGTGTGTTGATGTAAATCTCTCGCTGCGGTGTACGCCCTCTAAGTCGTCCATTGGGTCTTCTTCTCATCCCACATCAGTTGGTATGTGTGTGTTAGTAGTATATATTGGATTTCATGCTTTAATAGAATTACCGGTTTTAATAGAGCACTTGCAATACAATCAAATCAGCATCACACATATTTTAATACTGCCACATCAGCAAAACATATCTCCCAATATGAAATCATTGTCCAACCCAACCACTTTTCTATCTTTCATACTATCTCTATCAAATTTACACCAAAATTAAAACTGGGTCTCAACTTTATTGCAAAAAGTTAAGCTACATCTTCATCTACATTATCAAAATACACATCTCAATACAATCATATTAACAAAACACAATTTTGAATACAACCATATTAGCAACTAATGTCCCATTATATTTGGCACCATTGTGGTTGCCCTTAACATCTTATTGTCCCCATTAAAATTATTTATGGACCCCACTTCTTTCACACAAAAATCCAAATCACACACATCTTTCAATACAATTATATCAGCAAAATACATATTTCAATATAACCACATCAGCAAAAAAAAACATCTCCTAATACAATTATTCATTTCTCCATTATTCAAACCAACTATTTTCATTTTCTACATCATTTTTACAACAAAACTATACAAAAATCAAGATTGATCCCATCAAAACACAACTCTCAATACAACAACATCAACAAAACATATACTTCAATACAATCAGATCAACAAAAATATACATTCCAACAATCTCTAATGTAACCGTTACGCCTACACCATCATGTACTAAATTTAGGTGTGTTCCGTCAGTCTACTAGTAAGAGCAACTCCAATGGTACGCTGGATAATGACGCTGAAAATTTTGGAGTATGCAGAGAGAATGATTTGAAAAAATTATATTGAAAGATGTGTAAGATGGTAAAAAAAGTGAAATATGGTAGAAAAGTATGAGAAAAATTGTGTTGATACTTGATATTTAGAGTGTTTGTAAATGAAAATTGAGAAAAATTGTATTGGAATATGTGTTTTGTTGATATAACTGTATTGATAGTCGTGTTTTGCTGTAATAGATGTGGAATCACGCTGAAAAATTTGGCACTTCCACCATTGGAGTTGGAGTTGCTCTCTTAGAGCAACTCCAATGGTGAAAGCTTCAAATTTTTCAGCGTGATCCCACTTCTATTACAACAAAACACAACTCTCAATACAGTCAAATCAACAAAACACATATTTCAATACAATTTTTTTTAATTTCCATTCACACACACTCTAAATATCAAGCCTCAACACAATTTCTCTCATACTTTTCTATCATATTTCACATTTTTTTACCATTTTACAATTTATTTTAATACAATTTTTTCAAATCACTCTTTCTAATACACTCCAAATTGAGCTCCATTTTCAATAGTGCGATTAGAGTTGCTCTAAGTACGTATGTCTTTTTCTATCGCAAAACCCACGCTGGTGAGTGTCCAGATTTTACTTTATACTCCGCTCACGTCATGATGTTCTAATCCATCGGAATTACGAAGTTTTTTTTTTCTTCCTCCTTCCCACCGGCTCTTCCTTTATATGCCACGATCAATCGAAAAATGGATTGATGAACGGCGGAAATTTGACGGAAATCTTGATCGTTAGGAGAATCAGACTCGCTTTTCTCGATTGAAATCGATTAAGGTTAAGATGTTACACCAGAGTGGCAACATTCCGGTGATTGAAGTTTATTGGTCTCTGGTCGAGAAAGCCGACAAGAAGTTCTCCAAGATCAGGGACTTGCCCTACTATGAACGCAACAGGTTACTATCGCTCTCGATGTCTTTGATTTTTTGTTTTGTTTTGTTTTTATGATTAATTCTGAATTTAATTGCAGCTCGAGCAAGCGTTTTCAATTGAATGGGGAGTGTGTGGGTTAATATTGTAGTCAGAACCTTCCTTTTTATTTTCCTGCATTTTCTCAGTGACCAAACAGAAATCCTTTTCCTTGCTATTCGATGATCCTCAAAGAGAAGTTAGAAAGGGTAGTTTCTTTCATAGTTATTCATTATTGTATTAGACACCAATTAGTGCCATGAACATGTCTCTCACAAATAATACCCCTTTTCTTTTAGCAACGACATGGTGATTATTGCTGTTGTTATATGAAGAACTATTGTACAGTAAAATGCAAGATCAACATAATTGTGGGTTTCCAATTGAACCATGGTGCCCTGGTTTACATTAATTTCAAGGATTGTAAGGCATTATTATTGTTGTTGGTTTGATTTCAGGTATGATACATATTTCTCTAAGGTGTTCAAGGTGTACACGCAACTATGGAAGTTTCAGCAAGAGAATCGGCAGAAGCTCGTGGAAGCAGGTCTCAAGAGATGGGAGATCGGTGAGATTGCATCTCGGATTGCACAGCTCTATTATGGGCAGTACATGCGAACAAGTGATGCAAGTTATTTATCAGAGTCATATATCTTTTATGAAGCAATACTGACCCGTGAATACTTTAAGGAGGGAATGTTTCAAGATGTTAGTCTTGCGAACAAACAATTAAGATTTCTTGCTAGATTTCTGATGGTGTGTTTGGTTTTGAATCGACGAGAAATGGTGCATCAGTTGGTTACTCAGCTCAAATCGTTGGTTGATGAGTGCAGGAGAACATTCCAGGTTCTTTTTTCTTGCAATTGTTCTATCACATCTTCTGTTGGTCGTTTATCATAATAGCTCTTTGGAGTAACATTTTGAACAATTTTCTCTGTGATTTTCGTTATTCAAATCAATCACTTTAGACAGAAACTATCATGGAGTCCCTTTTAACCTTCGGCATGCCTGTTAGGGTTTTGGGACAGTGTGGTATGGAAGAGTGGTAGAGGAATTATGGGATGGAATTAGTAACATAAAAACAATATTTAACAACCATGCTTCCCATGTGAGTTGGGATTCTCAAACTCTCCAATCTTATCTTTTATCCATTTAATTTTAGCGATTGAAGCATTTTTAGAGACAAAAATGTTTGTTAGATTTGTGCCGTAAAACGTAATGAAGTAAATAGGTAAAACTTCAAAATTGGAGACACTGAAAATCCAAAAGGGATCATGAACTTCTTTGTTCTCATCTGTCATGATTCCATTCAAATTCTTGACTCATGGTAGATATTTTTGGCTTTTGGTTGCTTCTAATTTGTTTCGAGTATTGATTTTACACTAATCATGTTTCAGGATGCTGATTTTAAGGAATGGAAGCTGGTGCTTCAGGAAATAGCTAGATTTGTGAGAGCTGACACAGTTTTCTTGAATGTTAGACCTTTAAGATATAGTCTTGTTCTGGACCCTCATCCGGATTTGCTACCAACAGTTGCCAAATCTATCTCGCTTAGAAATTTAAGATTACAGGATGCAATAATGAGCAGCTACCATCATAATGAGGTTAGGTACTAAGCTTTTCTCTTTCTCCCTTTCCGCCAACATATGCAAATATGTATGTGGATGTGTGATAGTGAGTTTTAGCTTTTGATTCAGTTATATATGCACTATGGAACTGAGGTTAGGGTTTCATATATTAGGTTTGCACAATCAAAATTGAGTTTGAGCTTTCTTTGTCTTGCTTTTCTACATTGAGTATGATGAAAAGGTTGTTTCTTTATATTTCTGTCAGGTCAAGTTTTCAGAGCTATCTCTCGACACTTTTAGGATGCTTCAGTGCCTTGAATGGGAACCAAGTGGCTCATTCTATCAGTCAAGTGGTACTAAAATTAGTCAGAATGGGGATCCAGGGCCCATTCTCGTTAACCACTCCCAAGATATAGCCGATCCTACTTTGCCAGCAAATCCGAGGAAAGCCATCTTATATCGGCCATCTGTCACCCATTTTCTAGCAGTGAGTGATGATGCATCAAAGTTGAAAAGCTACTGCCTGATTGTAATGGATTGTTGTCCGAACATGGCTTTAATGGGTTAGAGAATATCTAATGAACTTGTGCTGTTTTGTGTTATATACTTCTAAATGATGAACAGTAGAAAAACAAGGAGGCATATTCTTTTAAATGCAAAAAGGGGGATATTTTCCGGAGGATAGAATAATAATAGTGTAACTTGTTTTGGGTTCTTAGATTTTGCGAGGATAAGTACACAAACCATTTTGTTCAAAATTAATGGAAAAAGAAACAAAGAAGTCCATGGGAATATGAGTGGGCAATTCCTATGATGCTCTGATACACAACTATGCATGGAAGAAAGGTAAGATTAGGACATAATGGATCTGGATGAGAGTGAAAGCATTCTAGGTTTTATGAACCTGAGAGTTTTTTATTTTTTATTATTATTATTATTTATTTTCAGTAATTATCAAGCATAGTCTTGATGATTAGACAGTAATTTAATGTTGCTGAAAACTTATAATGACTTTGAGTTAGATAACAAAATGAACAAGTTTTGCAAGTTATTTCTCATCATTTGTAAGCTATTGTGATTTTTCGATAGTTTAGATAAGATCATTAACATGATTTGTGTTTATTAATATTAGCTACTTTGACATTCAACCCAATAAGTTAACTTGTTGGGTTGGGGCATTTCACATCATTATGCATATTTTAACACCCCTGGGCAATCCAACCTCCGAAGTGTGGGCTACTCTCACCCAAGGCCCTCACTTGGGGCAACAACAAATGGGGGTTTAAATTGCAAAAGCTAAGGTTTGAATCAAAGACCTCCCCCTCCGATACCATGTTAAAATTAGTTACTTTGCCACAACCCAACAAGTTAACTTCTCGAGAATATTAACAATGTGCAATAAAGAGGTATTGCATATTCTAATCAAATATGATATTGCGTTGCATCTGGTCGGTATGGAGCTTCACATGTGTTCTTAGGAGGTGTCTAATCCATGAAGATTTGCATATCTCTCTCTCTCTCTCTCTACATATATATATATGTGTGTGTGTGTGTGTATGTGTGTCTCTTTGCCTGTGTTTGTGTGACTATATGTGCTCTTGTATGTTACAGTGCAAAATATAGGATTCCTCTTCAAAAATGCTAGTGCTAAATGGCAAGGCATGTACGCCAGAGAATTCTTTGAGTTTCTTTTTAATAT
Source organism: Euonymus europaeus (assembly GCA_963580455.1). Classification (NCBI taxonomy): domain Eukaryota; kingdom Viridiplantae; phylum Streptophyta; class Magnoliopsida; order Celastrales; family Celastraceae; genus Euonymus; species Euonymus europaeus. The sequence goes on along the minus strand of OY756961.1, from coordinate 6,595,064 downwards.
ATGCATCATTGTAAGTTGCATGGCTTTATGCTTTCTCATGGCAGGTTTTGGCTACCGTTTGTGAGGAGCTGCCCCCTGATGGAGTACTTTTAATCTATTTGTCATCATCAGGTAAAACAAATTTTCAGCTCATGTTTCCTTTTTTTGTCCCCATGTTTATTACCGAGGCTCCTTCATCATTCAAATTTTTGCAGGGAAAATTAGACATGGTATTTCCTCTCCCTTAGGTTTCAGAACTTGTATGAGTGCCACTGTGAACATTGTCAGCAATGCAGGTTTACAAAGTGATAACCCCGATCCTGCTTATAGGCGAAGTAAAGGAGATTGCACAAGTAATGATACTGCATCCTTGTATTTTGGTACTCGTGGAGATGGAGGTATTCCCTCGTATGCCTGGAGGATATCTATCTTTTATACGCTATCTTATTCTCACTTCTTCAATTAACTATCCGTGTTCTATGCATTGTTTTTGTACGTGATAGATGATAGTACAACTTGTTCTTTTGTAAGCTGCTGTCAGACCTTGTTCTACTGGTGACTGATCTATCACGGATGGACATGCATTTGAACATAAATTGTGCTCTATATAATATGGCCAAATAAAAAGCTGCATGTCCTAGATTGGTCATCTGTTCATGTCGTATTCCTGGAAAATTTTGCAATGGTATCGTATTAGCTAGATGGAGAAGGATTTTTGGAAATTTCAGAAACAAATTCTCTCTGTGTATTTGAAAATTTCTAAGTTCATAATAGACATAGATGGATTCATGCAAAAGCATGAGAAAGGGATGTCATTTTTGGTCCATTTAGAGGCACGGTACATTTTACTGAAACAGTGCATTTGTACAATTTTTACATCTTTTGCACCAACTATTCTGAACTTTCCATTTCAGAACCTTTTGAGTTAATTGAAAATTGCAACTTTTGAAGCAAAATCAATTCGTATTTTATTTTTCTGTGCTTTTTGTCAGTATTGTAGTATTTTAAAGATTCTGCTATCCTTTTTTTCCAGGATTCAATGGTATTTATCCTAGTGACTTAATTCCATTTACAAGACGACCACTTTTTGTAGTTATTGACAGTGATAGCAGTGAAGCATTCAAGGCAAGTCTGCCAACTCTTAACTCAGATTTTGCATGTCATTGGTTGCAGTCACATGAAGATTTTTTTGGAAACTCTTTAACTGATAAATTTAAACACTTGCATTCAATATGCAGCAACTGCTTTTTCTAAAGTTTTCATGGATCTCCAATCACCTTTAAAATTTTAAGACAAATTCTCAGTTTTTTATGCAGTTCTTTGCTGAATAGTGGCTAAACTTGTCAAAGATGTCATGATAATCTAAAACCAATGCAGGCTATACACGGAGCTGAGAAAGGAGAGCCAGCTGCACTGCTTTTATCTCCAAGCTGTTCAAGTTCTGACGCTGCTGCTGATCTTTCTCGCCAGCTGAGTGGTAGTCTATTCACCAATTTTCTCACAGCTCCCTTGCAGGCATTCTGTCAGTTGCTCAGTTTATCAGGCCAAGATATTGAAATGGTGTGTAAAACTTCACCATTCTGTCCTTAATATTGGGCATTTATTTAATTGTTTTGGTTCAGTGGTACAAGGTTGGACATTGGGGGGCCTATAAAGGCTACCACCCAAGTTCAAACCTTGGTAAAGGCGGGGAGGTAAACAATGCCCCCAAATATAAAATATATTTCCAACAGTTTTGGTATCTCAATTTATGCAAAATGCACAGGATACATGTAACAAGGCTGATAATTTACTTTCATCGTCATTGAACGAATGGGGGGTGGTTTTGGCAACAACAGACACCCTTGATACTGTTTGGGGGCAGGTTCTAGGTGATCCATTCCTGAGACGACTTCTTTTGAGGTACCCTTTGATATTCGTTATTTTCTTTTGTTGGGGTTTAAGGTCTTCACACTGTATAACAGTATAAGATTTATAAGAATTATGCAAGTTTACCAAAGGCATTAATAGTCAGTACACCGTGAGAAGGCTGTCTTCCAGACAACTATTGCATGTTTGTGCGAAATAGGAGAACAATTTATAAACATTTGGGTTTCATGTTTTCTAACTCATTGATATGAAGGATTGCCAGTCAATACAATGTTTGGTGGTTGCAATTGTTTCCTTGGCATTTTAACAGTTTCGGGTTTTGATTGAATTCCTGTATTTCATAGATAGGTGTGATTGTTCCGTTTCAACCTATTAATTAAATGTCCCCTTTTAAAGAAAACAGCTGTAATTTCTCTCATATGGGTCAATTGGTTTTGACTTTTGAGCAAACACTAGCAGAGTAGGGATATGTTGGAAAAGCAATTATTGAAGAAGTTCATCATCTTGCTTTAAATGAATAACATGAAGGCTTAAAGTTTTGTGAGGGATTTGATATTCTGTCTCAAAACCAGCAGAAAAATGAAAGGAAGAAAACATCTGGACAACCATATGATTTCCATACATGGCGTATATGGATGTGCTCCTTCAATATTTTCCTGTCACTTTTGTTTTCTTCCTGAAGTCTCTGTTTCCTAGGTCATTTCTGCAGTCAGTGGAACCATTTGTTACGAGGCCATCAAGGACTACATAGCATGCATTTGCCACTTGTTTTACTTTAATAACGAGTATTGTAGTTTGTAGAAGGGAAGACTTCAGAATATTTGACGAGTTCTGTTCAATTATTTTGTTTTTGCAGATTCTTATTTTGTCGGACGGTATTGACGCTGTATGGCAAAACTTTTGGTAGGAAGGAATATCATCCTGACTGTATACCTTCCCTACCGGAGTCTGTCCTCCCAACAACTATTGCATCCCAGTCTTTAGTTCTGCAATTGGCAGATATCTTTGGTGCAACCCACAATTTTATCTTTTCAGAAGGAATTGTGCTTTCTGAGAATACGCAACGTGACATGGACACAACTCCTTGAAGCTTATGGGATCTGGGAAAGCTCAACTCGTAGAATTTCGATTGAATTGATTTGTGTGAACTTTTTTTGTTTAAAGATCAATCCAACAACCTTGATATGGGGTATGCCTTGAAGAATAATGTAAACTATTTAAGCTTGTGTCTTTACATGATTTGAGGTTGCATGTTTTGGATTTTCTGTGATGGCCATGTACCTATAAATAGCATTAAACATCCTTCTTTTTCTATTCACGTTCAATTGCACCATCGGAGATGGCAGCTGTTAATCTCAGTTTTGTTCTTCTATTAATCTCTCTCCATTTCCAATGCTTTTGCGAGACACCCTCTCATAGGAGAGTGGATGTAAACTATTGGACACGTAGCAGGAAAACAAATACAGATTAGGCACTTTATGTATAAGTCACTTCATCATGGCTCATATCTCCATGAGTTCAGATAGGAACACTTCTGTCCGATTAAGGAAACTAACTTAGAGTTTCGATCTAGGAGTTCTGAACTTCTTATTCTCATTTTGATTTTAGTATTGAAGCACCTTTTCAACATCGGGGCGTCTTTCAAAGGAACATACTCTCGAGGATTTATTAGCTTACGTTCGCTCACCTTATAGAAAAATCATATTATTTAATCATCAGCAATCGAATACCCTAACTCGGCTATAACTAACACGTCAACAAATCAAGCAAGATTTACACACTATCAAATTATATCTAACGATTAAGAGCTACACTGGACTACAGACCGGTGCATATATGCACCTGTTCTATTCTATTTTATTCTTTCCGTGTCTCAAAGCTAGGTTTGTAACCAAACTGGTTTTATTTCAACTTCTAAACAAGGGGGAAAAAAACTAGAGGGGTGTTTTTGAAATCCCTTAAGGTTTAAGGGGTTCGATTTCATATTTTCCTTAAAATAAAAATCTTTTTTTTTTGTACTTTCTAGTTCTAAATCGAAAGTCGAAACCTTTCCCTTTGGGTTGTCACCGACTTGTGAGGCGGAAAGGGCAGGAAGACGACAGTGTCAGTATGGCGGCAGTCACCAACACCTCCTCCATCACAACAACAGCAGACCCTCAACTCGATCTTATCAAGCAGGTATTTCCTCCTCTGCTCACTCTCCTTTGAGCCTATATATGTATTCAGCGAAGTTTTTGGGATTTTATGGTTGCATCAGGTGAGAAGCCACGAGGTCGCAGTAGCCGAGCTGAACAATCTTTCCTCTTCTCGGGTAATTTCCTTTTAGAATCATTAATTTCGTTGTTTCTTTAGATTAAATTTGTATTTGATTTTGGATTTGTTGGTTTGGTGCAAGACAAGTGTGGATTGTTGTCTTGAGATGAAACTGTCTAGTCTTATGTGTGAACGAGGTATCTGCTTCTTGGTTTTAGGGATAGTTTTTTCTGAATATACAGTAAAAATGTATACTTTTGTTTCATAATTTAGAGTCCAAGTGTTTAGGATCAAAATTGAAATACTTTTTACTAACTGTAAAAGTTTTGTGGCATTTATATAATCTGTTATGAGTAAAAACATGGAACAGCCTAAGAGGGCCCCTTTCCGTGTTATTGTTCTTAGGCAGTTAGGTTTATGGATTTGTTGGGAAAAAAAGATGTTTTTTTATTTACATATTGGTTTATGGCTTAAATATTTTATAGTTTGAGGGAATGAGGAAATTGGATTCCAGGAGGAAGTAAGATGTTGAAATTTTCTGGCAGCAAAGAGATTATGTTTTTGAAGGCTTATCCTGGATTTTTTTTTTTTTTTTTGATAAGCTATCCTGGATGAATTACGGAGAGACGTGAAGGAACTTTGGGGTAATCGTTTTGCTGTAGTGTTTTCAGAGAGAAAATATGGGAGTTATATTATAGCTAGCAATTCTAAATAGAGATTTCACATGGCTGTTGACAATAACCTCACTGCTTTGGCCGGTAATTTTAGGGTGAATAAAATATATTTGCCTTTGGAGTAGAATTATGCACATAGTTGAGAAAATAGGAAGGTGATAGGAGTTGCCGAGTTGTATTCTTATGAAAGAATACATTAGTAGAACGAAAAGATTGAGAATGTAACACTGGGTGCATATCAGCGTATAGCACTCCGCATCCCTTTAAGTCAAGGGAAAACAGAGAAAGAAAGACAGCAACCAAGAGATGCATATTGCATGCCTTTGAGGCAAACACAGATTTATATAGGCTCCTTGGTGAACATGTGGGTTTATATTCTTTAACTCTCCAAAGACTGTGATTTCAATGGTAAGACTAACTAATTATCAGCAATGAAATACCTCTTCATTTAGAAGCACAGTAACTAAATATGGTTTAGAACTAAGGGGTAGTAGATCAAAAAGTAAGGCTTGCCGCTTGCGTACTCTAAAAAAAATTATCCTTGATAATTTGATAAAAATCTGTGAGAAATGAACCCAGCTAGGTTTTGAGAATGAAATAGTGTTCATAATTCTCTGAACTCTGGCATTTTGCATTTAGGCAGGGGTTCCTGTTTTCATCGTGCATCTAAGCAACTCGAGTAATGCTGGCAATTTAGCGAGTTTAATCAAATTATTTTTTTAACATGAACAGAGAACATTAGTTCAGAAACGTTTAAGCACCACTCCAGCACTCGCATGTTAAAGTTCCCCCTTCTCTTAGTCATTTTGGTGCCAGAGGCTCGTTTGTGGGTGGAGAAATAAGTGTGTTTTATTTTGATTTCAGGCCGTCTATCAGAAAAATGGTAATCTATTCTTCCGTACTACTATTCAGAAGGCATCAACATCTGAACAGAGTAAGAAAATCTTCTGCTCATTCTAACATAACTCTTCTGTGTGTGTTGATAAGCTCTTACTAGATATTTCTCAACTTATTATTTGACAGAACAACTGGATTTGGCCAAAGCTAAGCTAGAAAAACTGCATTCTCCCTGATTACAATTTGCTGACTGTTGTGGAGCTGTGCATATGATTTGCTGCTGTAGGAGCGAAAAGGCCTTACTCGTCGTGGTTGGCAATATTAAGTGAGGCGTCCATGCAAATGCGATATTATTGTCTTCTGGAATTTGACAAGCAAACTTATTTACATTACAACAATTCAAAATTTTCATGTACTGGAATGATGATATTTGAACCTTGCGCACCTTTGATTGTATAGTTTTATGACAAAACGTATAGTTTAGTCCTTTTTATTTTGGTAATAGTGCTAAATGATTTCCTTGATCTTTTGGGAACCACCCGTCTATAAAAAGCAGGGCATCTTTCTGTTCTTGCTGGGGAATGTTGTGTTATTTTGTTAACAGCGCTTATGGTCAAAGACTCAAAGGCCATTGAATCCCTGATGGAAAGCATTTAGGGAAGATAAGACCTTTTTATTGGGCCTCATGGATAACGAAGCTTATGACCTTACACAGGATTTGTTCTATAGGCTTGTACATCTCTCTTTTTGAGTTCCAAGGTAAGCAGACCGGGGCAAAAGTCTGGTGGATGGATTATGGCCGTGTTATCAGAGCCAAATTAACGCCAACGACCCATTAGAAGATCGCGCTCAGCTATTTTAATGGTCACTCAGCTGCCTGACAGACTTCCCATATGTATATATATACATATTCCGTCAAATTGATCAAAAGACGAATATAATTTTTTCAAATTTTTTTTAAAAAAAATGGTTTGAGCACGAATGGTGGTCAATATTTTATTTCACTCTTTCATACAAAGAAAACCAATCATGAAAATAACAAACAAATTAAAACACATGATGAAAATAAACCTTTCCTCTGAACATTTGCTCCACCGCCTGATTGTTGATCTGGTGATCTCTTTGGAACTTTCATCAGAACATTTTGATAACAGCAATACACTGAGGATGCGATAAATATAACCATGAGTACTACAAGTGCCAGCATAAATATTACCTCTGCCGTCATTTGATCTTATTCTGAAAAATTAAACAAAAAATAGATCAATATCAGATGACACCCTGTTTTTTTCCTTTTTCTCTGACGAAGTAATTACATTATAGCTATGGAAAATGCTTTTAAAACCTTATATGTAGATGATATGTGCATGGATAATATATTTACCTACATAAATAGTAACTGAAATATTTTATGAAGATTAATTACGAATTCATGAGAGGGAGAAGATTGAGGATAAATGCTTACAACTCTGTGACTTGTAGTACGAACAATTTTGTTGCTTATTTGTCTTCAAAGATATGTGTGTAAATATATATATATATATATATATATATATGTATGTATGGATGTATGTTTGTTCTTGCAATGCAGCAAAGTATATGTTTGTTCTTGCACTACAGCAAAGTATCTTTATAGTCGACGGTCAAAACAACAGTCATTTGAACAAAAAACTGCAGGAAAAGAAATATTCGCTTAGATATAAACGTCTGAGTGAGAAACTGCTGACATAACATTGATTCAATCGCAAACCTAAAGACTCAAGATTACATTCATTTACATACAAATATAGAAGGCCATTGGAGTTGTGCTTTTATTCATGAATCTTACGTTAATTTTTAAGTCTTTAAAATCATCGAGATTTTTTAGGAATAAAAGGAGTTGATATGATATAAATTATAATTATGTTTTTAAACTAGAAAAAAAAAGTGGAGTTTTATTTTTATTATAATACAGTAAAAAAAAAATACTAGATGAACAACATCCGTGCACAAAACTCTCGTGATGGAAAGACCCTAGCCGAACTAGAACAAAGAAACTAAAACAAATTAGGGAACGAATAAATTAACCAGCAAAAAAATGGAAAGACCGTGTAATTAACGAAAACAAAAATGTGTAGAGCACGAAATCCCCTTTTCGAAAACATATTATGAGCCCCCTAACTCCACCCTAGCTGAAAGTTACAGGCTCGCAAAGCCCACTGCCTCATTGGACCCCCGAACTGCCTTCTTTCGAGCTGCATTCTTGCACGAACACTCCAACTTGTTCATAAAACCATCTGTCACATGCTCTACATCAGTACGTTCCCATACGTTGAAAATTCATCATTTGGTGCAAATTCCAAGCACAAAATTCCCTCCGAAATTTGGAAGAACGTGTTGTAATACTTGAGCTTCAAATCTGCGTTAGTGAAATCATGTGTTGTTACCAATTGATGTAGAATTGTAACAAATACTGAATAATCCACTTGGATATGCAACTGGTTTTGCTTTAATACTCTAATATTGTCAGTGTAGTCTCTGAATCAATCACAATAGTTTTCTCTCATCAACCCCATCAGCTTCAATTGAAGACCTTTGTTTATCATCAGTCTCATATCTCCAACATCAATTGCTTCAAGAGTCAAGTACTAGAAAGCTGGATATTCAAAGTTAGTGTCTCATTTGCTACATTCCCAACTTATTCTGACCAACCAGTGTACGAGATCACATACTGACATGTATTCCTAGGAGGTTCTATCGACTGATTGACATCTCTTTGGTTTACAAGGGACTTTTTGATAGGTCTTAGAAGATTTGGGACGAAAATGGGGTCTTGCTATTCACTACAAGAAAAACGAATTTGGTCGCTAAACGAGTTAGGGATGGAATTTGTGATGAAAATTTAACACAAAAAATTCCAGCGCTAATATTTATAGTTAATTTAATTATATAATAGTTTTTTGAAAAATAGGATTTTGGGATGGATTGCTCCATCGCAAATTCATAAATTATTAAATATAAAATTTTTATTTTTAATTTTTAATAATAATTTAACCACTTTTTATTTATTATTTTAAGTATAATAGAAACAAAATAATTAAATTATTATCAGAGAATTAAATGCAAAAAAAAAACTCCAATAAAATTTTATAATATATTAAATTCACAATAAGTTTTATCATGCAAACGACAACCCGTGTATCTAATCATCCTCATCGACATCACTTTCGGGATCTTGCTCCCCGGACTAGAACTGTTCTTTTCGTAAATCTTGCACTTTCTGCTGTAATCTAGCTATAGTCTCTTGAGACTCTTGATGCTTCAAATTGATATGAGTCATCACCGCAGCAATGGCCCTCTGGGATCCAAGGACAGATCCATTGGATTGGAGTAAGTGTACTAATTAGTTTGGATTCATTTCCATTCATATTCCACCCCAACAAATAACACATGTACTTTTGCTTTTAATTGTGGGTATCCATATAAAAATTGCGGGTGATAAACTTTTTCTGCGGTTGGGTGGTTCAGGGCTACCTTCGTGTCCAAGAAACTAGACATAAGTAAACTTGTCCATTGGGCTTAGGTGGACGTAAGCTTTTGTGGGTTTTATTAGGGTTGCACATCGAGTCGAGTTTCGGGTTATCGGACCGGATTTGACCCAACCCGATCACTTTTGAAATGTCTTAAACTTGGTCTGATAGCCCGGTTTTAAAGTACCAGGCTATCGGGTTAGAGTCAACCGAATTACCCGATTGCTGTATGAGAAGGCCCCAAAAGAAACCATTGATATTTTCTCTGCACCTCCAATTCAAATGCCACAACAACTTAATCCTATGGACAGAGAGTCCCGGGTCTTAAGGTACAGAGAAAAGAAGAAGACGCGCAAGTTTGAGAAAACAATCTGAGCCACAAAAACGAAGGCCAAGAATCGAAGGCGAATACGAAAACCAGAGGGGTTCAAAGTGGCGATCGTCTTCGATGATGACCATACGATATGAATCGAGCTGAAGAACGAAGCACAGCACCTGAAAGCCTGAAACAAAGGCTGACCCGAGAAGGAGGAGTAGCTGATTTGAGATGGAGGCTCGTCGACAACGGTGAAAAGCTGTGATTGGTGTGGAGCCATGGAGATAGGGTGCACTTGCGACTTGATCCGTTGAGGCGTTGATCATCTGTTGAGTGACGACAGATGAGTGTTGATCTTGATCGTTGATCATCTGTTGGTGACTGCTTGACTGCCACTGGTGAGGTAAGGGACCTGAGGGAGTGAGACGCCTGTGACTTCTGAGGGTATAAGGGAATTAGGTCAAAGGGAAAAATAAATTTTTTTAAAAAAAAATATGTATATATATAATCGGGTTATCGAGTGACCCGATAATTCGGATTTCACTAAATAGGAAATCCAAAATCCGATCCGAAATGACTAGGTTCGGATCGGGTCGGGCAGGCCCGATAACAACCGGGTCACACTGGGTTACCGGGTCGGGTTGAAAACCCGGTACCCGGTATACAGCCCTAGGTTTTATTATGAAATGGGCTTTCTTTTATGGGCCATGGAACTCGTGTGTTCTTTGCCGTGAGTAGCTCGTAGTAGTACAAAATAGTAAAGTGAGGTACCTTCACAGACTACAGAGCATGGTGGAGTACCGAGGAGCCTTTGTCTGTCTGCACTCTGCATTCTCTAGAAGGTGGAAGGCAAGTGTTTTTGATTTTGATTTTTTTTTTTTTGATGTATTTTTTTTTTCTTCTCTGAAGTTTATCTGCATCTTATTTTCACCATAATGTGTTTGTTTGGTAGCTTCAATGGGTTTTCTTGGTATGAACATATTGACTACCATTCCCACTGCGGGTAAAAAGTTAGAAAAGGGTTTTTTTGGTATGAAAGAGTGATGGCCTTGTTCTTCACCTCCTAGAAATTTGAGAGGAACTATGACGGATCTTTGTTTTAGACAGAACATTTGTGCTTAAATTTAGTATTAGAACTTAGAACTGCTAAATCTTGAAGGAAAAATGAGTAACAAATTATGTACTTACCTCTTGTAGAATGTTGTGTTAGACCATGGTGATGAGTCACTTGAAGCAAAATAGATTTCAGAGGTTTTTTTTTTTAATAAGAACTTTCCAAAAAAAGATTGGAAGTAGTCTGTCAGGCAGCTGTGTGACCATCCCACCCATATGGAATAGCTGAGAACGATCCTCTACGGCATCAGTGGTTTAGGAAACCACGACGCTGTTAATCACACTCTGATCACACGGCCATGATTCATCCACCAGAATTTTGTTCCTGACTCCTTAGAACTCAAGGACACAGATGTATGAGCCTATAGAACAGATCCTGTTCAAGTAAGGTCGTGACCTTTGTTGTCGATGAGGACCAATAAAAAGGGCTCATCTGCCCTATATTTTTCCGATGTGGGATTCTTGGCCTTGTTATTAATTAATTAACCATAAGCACTGTTAACAAAATAAGACAAAGATGCCGTGCCTTTTTATAGACGGCTGATTCCCAAAAGATTCCTTTAAAACACTACATGTTCCATTTTGATTGCACCATTTTATTTTGCTCTTATGGCATTCTAGATATACTTTAATGGATAGCATATACCTTCCCATTTTGAACAATAAAATCTTCTACCCTCTGTTGTTTTTGCCTTGTTGGAAGTGGCCATCAAATTGAATGGAAATCTTGTTCTTTTTTCTTTTTCTTTGAAAGTAGTGTGACAGTCTGACCTTTGTAAATAATGGATATGAGTTATTATTGCAGTACATGCTTCAAATGTAAATTTCCTTATTAGGCATGTGGACCGGGCATAAAGGAATTGAACATTTGAGCACTGATTGTTCTTCTTTTAATATAACTCTTTCTCTAGTTGAGGGAAAAAAAAGGGTGCATAATTAAAATTCATACTAGCAAGTATGAATTTGAAAGATTGCACTATCTTCTGGATTAAATGTTTCATCTTCTTGTCAGCATGAGTTTTTTTTTTTTTGGTTGGTCAAAGGGTTGTTTAAATATTTTTCATGAAGCGTTCCAAATTCGACTGGTTTATGGAATCAGCCTATTATAGGCTGATAGCCACGTTGGCATCACAACCATGTCAAGAGCCCTCTGCAATGTAAGGATAAGATTATGCACATCTTTTTCCCTCACACCCTCCACAGTTTTATCAAGAGCGTTATGCATTGAAAGTGACTGCAAGAATCCTCAAATTGGGTTTGTCATAAGATGCTAGTTCATTTCATATCTTCATTTGTACATGTGAGTATTAATAAAACGTGTGATTTTGATTGATATCGCGTCAAGCTTCGGAACTATATAGTGATTTGGTTATTGCTAATGCTGTGTGGTTAATCATTTGTCAAATGTTAATAAACTTTATATGGCACATGTGCATTGCTTCTTTTTTTGTCATTATTTATCTTATTATATCTCCTATGCTGTTTTGCATCCGTTTACATTTGCCCTCATCTGGTTAATTTCTTAGCACAACCAGGAATGCTAAATTCTCATTTCTAGTATCTTTGTCAAAATCTGTTGTTTGTTTTGCCAAAGTTGATTGAAGAAGATAAAGTTATATCAATTGGTTATGGTTTCTCTGTAATTGTAAGTTTAAAGCACTGTTCATTTACAAGTTTTTTTAACAGAATAATAGACCTGCCAGCCGAAACCATGTCAGAGGCTACAAAGATTGAACTTCATGGCAATGAGTATTGGCCCCTTTCTGGGAAGTCATACTTTCACATTGTTCTTTCAGAAACACATGTGAAACCCAGATATCTGATGGTAATTTCCTCATTTTCTATAAAGGTTGATTTTTAAGTGGGAAAGTAAGATAAATAAAATGTTTGGATGACCTTAGAATATATCTTTTTCTGTCTTGATATTATATTGCTAATTCATTTTCTTCAAGCACCTAATAATGTACTGTAGAACTTCAAATACTATTCAAAGCTGCATAATCACTATATCTTAAGTTTATAGCAACTACTATTAAAATTTTAGAGTTGGAAATAATCTTTCATTTGAGCTCACCTGTCTCTCAGACTTCCTTTGTGCTAAAGGATGAGTACTGGACTAATCATGTGCTAGATGCTTATATAGTTAATAAGTTTTTTATTTCACTTTTTTTAAGTATGTTTTGTGTAATTTGATTAGATATGCAAATGTTGGTATTCAGGTCGTTCCAGTAAGTATCCGACCAGTTATTCCTTCTCTAACCATCCCTGCGCATCTCACTTATCGGGGCAAGGATTGGAAGATAGTTTATACTGGATCAAAATATAAAACATTTGGCTATGGCTGGAAAGGATTTGTAGATGACAACCATCTGAAAGCCGGAGATGCTTGCGTATTCGAACTTACAGAGTGCAGCAACGAGAAACTTAAGTTTAGAGTTCAGATTCTTAGGGGAGACATCCCATCTGAATTTCTGGATAAGGCCAATGGCAAGAGTATGAACAGCCCAATAACTATTGAATAGTAGGCCTGGTTTATTTACAATATCCTATTATACCTACACTAGTGTATGGGTTTGGGTACATACTGAAAATTGATGGGTATGTGAACACTGTCCAAACATCAAGATACATATGTGTGGACACCATCCAAAACTAAGATATGGGTATGTTTGTACGTTATCTTAATATGTGTTAGGATTATTATGTAAAAAATATTAGTGTTATGCTATGTTACGGTCAATGTAATTTTGTCATCATTTTCAATTTTTTAACTATTGAAGAATCCAGGTAAGCTAAATCTACTTTTATGAACTTGTATCTTTTGTCTTATTGCCTATATTTCTTTCAACTGTTTCTCCAAATGTTCTGCAGCACATCTGAGAGTTTTGACAACCAATTAGTTCCCATTAAAACCGGGGGACATTGTCTGTTACAGAAAAGAAATAAGTTCCTATTTTTGTTTCTTTCAAAGCGATCATATGCTGGCTTTGTTCTTAAGAAAAGCACGAAACTTGAAACTAGGCCTAGCAGGGAAATGCATCCCCACCATAATGTCTGTAAATAGCATTTCCTGCCCATGCATACCATTGCTTCCCCTAACCAGTTCTGCTGCAGGCTGCTAGTTTCTGCATGTGAATCATACACTATAGCTGCAAGAAGGCCATAGAGGAGCGATCCAACTGGGATGTTGGTGATTAGGATGTTGTGGTTGACACTTGTGCTGTTCGGACCAAATAACTCTGTTGTGATTGAGACAGCTGCTGAAAAAACATACCCGGAGCTTAACCCAATCAGGGCTGTACTTGCTCGCAGAGCTGCCTCGCTTCCTGATGCAACAAGCAAAAAGAAGGCCATTGGTGTTGGCACAAGTGCGACTGCAAGCCACCCAGTCCTTGCAAAGTACACCTTGCTGCATTGGTAAAACTGTGAGCTTAGTTCTTTTTTCTTAAGTTTTTTAAAAAAAAAAATATTTATCAATGGTGTGTGTGAATTTTCAGCTAAAATTTGTTCTGGTATTACTATAAATACATACTTACGCAGGAAGTCTGGTGCAGCCGAAAGCAACCGTCCAAAAAATGAGCATGATGAGTAGAGTGTGACGAAGGAATCGAGCTTTGAATAATGTCCAAGTGATTGTGCAATTTGCCATAGATTGTTGCTATAAGATATCCCTATTGTTCCTCCACAGAAGTATGCAATGTAATATAGCCAAAAATCCCACCTTTGCACCAGCATTTTAGCAGAATGCTCTTCACCAAGCATTGTTAACCTCCCTTTCTGAAACATCTTCTGGAAACACCCTTCGTTGTCTATTTCTGCATAAGAAGTGCCAGTTGCACTGGTGCCGTTCTCATCTCCTACGAGTTCTTTGAAAAGCTCAAGCTCATCATGTTCAACCAAACGAAAGCTCAAGTGATCAAAAGGGAATACCAATTTGATATTACAGCGAGCCCATTCCCTTGCATATACAATTCCGGGCAAGCACAAGGAGAGTACTAATAGAATGATAGCCCCGGCAAGGAGTATACACGCAGTTGATGCATCAGAAGATAGTGAATTGAGCAGGAGAAGGTATAGGCCAGTAATAACAGCTAAAATGTATAGGACAGGAAAGGTGAATGAGTCACAGCCAATGACGTCAACTGGGAGTTGCTCTGCCGCCACTTGACGAAGGATTGGGACTAGTGCCACACCGGATGTCAAGAGATTTACGACTGTATTTAGAAAGAGATAAGAGGGTTCTGCTACTAGGGTTTATCGCATTGGCGATAAGAGTATAGAGCGTTGCACTAACACCATTGAAACTAATGGTGGGAGACGATGAAAGTGCCCTGTTGGCGGGGAAGTTTCCAATGCATAAAACGTAGCATACTGTGTTGAACCAGCAGATGCTGCACCCAGCCATCAAGCACAGAAGAAATACCTGAGAAAGCTCGGCCATTTCAATGTGAAAACCATCAACAGCTCACACAAGAAATATATGTTTTCCTTGTCCAATTTTCTAATTTTCTGATGTTACAATTAATGTTCGACTGAGATTATTTCTGAGGAAAAATTAAAGATTCTTTTAAGATTAGGAAATTAAATAGATTTTAGTGTTGTATATTATGTGACAGCCACCATATCTACCAATTCATTGACTTATAGTTGTCTCTTCTAGTTACCATTTCTACAGAGACAAAGATAATAACCAGCCTTTTGCCGTTGGGTTTGTTTTGTTGTGTGAGATTGAGGTTCGCTATTTTTTCTGACAGAATAGAGACCAAATGAATAAGATAATAAAATAAATATATTATAATAAATCAAAATTCACAAAGAAAATTAATAAATGGATTAAGAGAAGGAGGACTAACTGGGAAATAAGGCAATGAGATGAGATTCTGAATGACAGGCCATTGAAGGCCATAAGCATAGAGACCCATGAAGGCAGCCATGAACATGACAGACCATGTAGGGAAAGTGTTAGATGTATATCCTGTATAGCCAATCTAATACGGTTGTATTTGGAACATATATAATAATTTTATTGTATTAATTGTTTATATAAATGACAGTTTATAATATATTTGATATTTCTATTAATATAGTTGTATTAAATATGTCCGTAGATATTTATTAGAGACCTTATTCTCAAGAGTTGAGAATATCAGTGACGAGTGATCTCTAGAATAAATATCTTAAATAAAGTTCATGATTGTAGAATTATTAATTGAACAATAATAATTCGGAAGATCGGCATACTGTTTGTTTCCTATAATGATAGGGTTGTGAGTCTCATGCAATTTAATATGAGATATTAGAATAAATAATATGAAATGTTTATTGTTGAATAAATGCTTCGAACACGACTTGTTAAATAATGAATCACTTGGAGGTTTATATCATTGTCAATGATTTATTATTTATTTACAATTGTATAAATAATCCTCAGACCTGAGATGACATAGTAGTTTTGTATATGGGTGATTGAATTTTCTCAATGTTGAAAATATTTATTTATTAAATAAATATTTCAGTTAGTTAGATATGGAAACTTGTGTGCAGTCAATAAGGAATCCACCGCCTCGAAATAAACGAGGAGAATATCCCATGTGATCCAGATATTTATTGACACGGAAAATCCTTGGCCGAGGTTATATGATTAATGAAAAAGGTGTTTTCATTAATTATTTGTTTGTCAATAAAATATTAGATCTGACATATAATTGAGTTAGTGGATTTGACCGATATCCATGATCCTCACTCAATTGGGATATTGTACAGTGAAATGATTTAATTACATGGTAATTATAATTAAAGGTTCATATGAAAGAATTCATCACTGATTGGGTAGTCACGATATACTGCTAGGTGTCGTGATTTATAAGAAATGATTAAAAGATGTTTTAATTAATATCAAAGAGTTTGATATTATTCTTATTGCTAATCGGTAATGAACCTAGAAAGTCACACATAAAAGAATCACAAAAATTTGTTTCAGCTAAGGTTATTAAGAGAACTGTGTGGATTCGATAATTTCCATGAGATGAAAATAATCGAATTATTAATTAAATAAGGTTTATTATAAACTGGAATGGATCTGATTGATTAATTGATAATGCTAGCACATGATAAATTAATCAATATAAAAACCATATTTAATTAATACATATATCTATTTAATTAATATATATTAATATATTAATTAATGTTGCAAAAGGTGGTTGCCGACACCACCTTCTGCCATTATAAGTTGTAGTTACAACTTATGAATTCATGCAATTGAATGAATTGGTTTTCTTTTTAAAAATAGATATATTACGTTTCTCAAGAATACCTTCCATTTTTGGAAAGTTTTTCATTTTTGGTGTGTGACACCAAAGTGTTATCGTAATACCTTGGCATGATTCGATGGACTAACTAGAGGCTTCGTATAATCGGAATTCTACCGGCGAACCGGTGGCATAGACTTGATCAAGAAGGAGTACCCGACAAACCGTTCGTACAAGCACGCTACAGGAGGTAAAAATTTTGTAACTTCCGCTGCGTATTGTGTATACCGTATGCTAACAGAAAGTACCTTAGAGACACACCTGAACACCAACCAAATGCCTTCCCCATATTAGAAGCAACATAGAGAGAGAGTTCAATTGAAGTTCTGAAATGCCAAGAACAAATTTTAAGGTTGATGAGTATGATGAGAAATCAAAGTTTGTCCCTGTAAATGCTTGTATCCATGTTGTTGCTGTAATTATCATCCATTTTCTTGACTGTCCGACCATTGTAATTTTCTTTTCCTCACTTTATAGGAAAAAGAATTTTTTGAGAAAATCAAAGAAAGTGTGTAAGAGAGAGGGGCAAAAAAGAAGGATTGAGAGTAAGAGAGATTTGTTGGGAATACTAGATTGTTGGGTTCATAATGTTCTTGAATAGGGTCAATGGGGTGGTTGGTGTTTATTGCCTCATATTTATATTGCACAATAAATAAGGAGAAATATATTTATTATGATATGGAGCCTAATAAAGAGTAAAAATAAAATTCACATCCCTAAGAATCTCTTTAGGATTTATTTGGGACCTACCCATGCAGAACAGAAAAGGAATATGACAGTCTTCCTAAATTTGCAAGCCTATCTGTTACTTTGTCCCTATTAATATGTAAGAAAAAAAGATCCAAATGCATAGCTTGCCGGCCAATTTCATCAAAGATAAGGCCACGAGAAACCATAATATTAGTGTTAGAGCAACCACAATGGTGTAATTTTGCTGGGCTGACAAACTCATATTTTGGATCCCACTTCTATTACATAAAATTCAAACCACACACATCTCCCAATATAGTCACATCAGCAAAAATACGTTTTTCAATACAACTACATCAACAAAACACAAATCTCAAAACGTTGTGGTTGCTCTTAAGAGATAAGGACGAGACGACCAAGCTTGAGTCACCTTCAATGATAGCTTTTTGAACTCCTAAAAGCATGGCCTGTTGAATTTTAAATAAAAAGGCATATGCTTCAGCCTCTAAGATACTCCCTAATCCTTAAATGGGTTTGAAGGCCGAGTAAAAGACCCCAACCCAGTCATGGAAGAGGCGTTGATCCATGAAGCATCAACATTGATCTTCAGGAAGCCTGGTTGCGAAGCAGTCCAGGTAGAAAGTAGAAGCCATGGTACTGGAGGGAATATTGGAGGTCTCCTGTGTTGTAATTTTAATATGGAGCCTGTTTTGTTTTTGGGCTTTATTACTATGTTTTTTTTGACCCACTTTTGATGGTGTGTGAGGGTGGTTAAAAGATTGTAAACCCTAGCAGCATATTGTATTCTGACTCTCTGAAAAATAGTGGAACTCTTTGCAACTCCGATGACGTAGGCACAATTGGCCGAACCTCGTAAATCTCTCTTGTTTTCGATTTCCTGCATTGATTTCTATTATGTCTGTGTTTTATCTCCTAACAAGTGGTATCGGAGCAGAAAGTTGTTTTAGAATCAATGGCTGGAGACGACGGATACGCTCACGATATCAGCAAGTTTGATGGCACTGATTTTGCATTTTGGAGGATGCAGATTGAAGATTATCTGTATGGTAAGAAGTTACACTTGCCACTCCTTGGTAAGAAACCCACAGCGATGACAAATGATGATTGGAGTTTGCTGGACAGACATGTGTTAGGCGTTATCAGGCTAACACTGTCAAAGAACGTTGCTCACAACGTTGCGAAGGAGAAGACCACTACTGCAGTTATGAAAGTTATGTCAGATATGTACGAGAAGCCATCTGCAAACAATAAGGTACATCTGATGAAGAAATTATTTCATCTGAAAATGAATGAAGGTGCTTCTGTTGCAACGCATCTGAACGAATTTAATACTATTGTCAATCAGTTATCCTCAGTTGAGATTGATTTTGAAGATGAAGTTAGAGCTTTGATTTTATTGGCGTCTTTACCTAATAGTTGGGAGCCCATGAGGGCTGCGTTAGCAATTCTTTTGGCAGTTCAAAACTACAGTTTAATGATGTTAGGGACAAGCTTTTGGCTGAAGAGGTCCGCAGGGTTAATTCAGGTGAGGTTTCTACATCAGGTTCTGCATTGAATACTGAAAACAGAGGCAGAGGCAGAGGTAGAGACAAGAAGGCTAACAGAAATAATGGCAGGTCGAAATCTAGAGGTAAGTCTAGATCTGGTAGGAAGGTAGAGTGCTGGAATTATGGCAAGACTGGTCACATGAAAAATGATTGTTGGGCTGACAAGAAAAAGGAAGAGAACAAGAATGACGGTGCTAACGCAGTATCCGAAGATGATGAGGATGCCTTGCTTTTATCAGTTGATTGCCCAATAGACTCTTGGGTTATGGACTCAGGAGCTTCATTTCATACCATACCCCACCGCGAGGTCATGGAAAATTATGTAGCTGGAAATCGCGGGAATGTGTATTTGGCTGATGGCAAACCACTGGATATAGTGGGCATTGGGGAGGTTTGTTTGAAGATGTCAAACAGTTCAGTTTGGAAAATTTAGAAGGTAAGGCATGTACCTAAATTGACACAAAATTTAATTTTGTGGGACAATTAGATGATGAGAGCCACAATGTGAACTTTTGTGGCGGTACTTGGAAGGTTTCCAAAGGTGCTATGGTGGTAGCACATAGGAACAAGACTGGAACATTATATATGACCACGAATTGTAGGGACATGGTTGTGATTGCTGACAGTGAAACTAAATCAGATTTATGGCATTGCAAACTTGGTCATATGAGCGAGAAGGGGGATGAAGAAGCTAATTTTGACAGGCAAGCTTCCATAATTGAAATGTGCAGAGCATCAGTTTTGTGAAAGTTGTGTGCTTGGCAAGCAGAAGAAGGTGAGTTTTGCTAAAGTCAGAAGAGAGCCAAAACAGGAAAAATTGGAGTTGGTTCACACTGATGTGTGGGGACCTGCGCCTATATCATCTCTTGGGGGTTTCAGCTATTATGTGATGTTCATTGATGACTCAACTAGAAAGGTATGGGTCTATTTTCTTAAACATAAATCTGATGTTTTTGCTACTTTCAAGACTTGGAAGACCATGGTTGAGAATCAAACCAAGCTGAAGATTAGATGTTTGAGATCTGATAATGGGGGTGAGTATGTGGATAGTGATTTCAGCAGGTATTGTGCAGAGGCTGGGATTAAAATGCAGAGAACTGTACCTGGTACACCCCAACAGAATGGTATTGCTGAACGAATGAACATGACTATGAATGAGCGTGCAAGAAGCATGCGCCTACATGCAGGATTGCCTAAAATGTTTTGGGCTGATGCAGTTAACACTGTAGTTTTTTTTATTAATAGGGGTCCTTCAGTTGCTTTGAATTGCAGAATACTTGAAGAAGTCTGGAGCGGAAAAAAGGTGGATTATTCTTACTTACAGGTATTTGGGTGTCTATCATACATACATGTTGATTCAACTGCTAGGAGTAAGCTTGATCCTAAATCCAAGAAGTGTTATTTCATTGGTTATGGTGGTACTGAGTTTGGTTATCGTTTTTGGGATGATCAAAATTGAAAGATTATTCATAGCAGAGATGTGATATTCAATGAAACAGTGTTGTACAAGGACAAGTTGGCTAAGGGTTTAGATGATACTAGTTCTGAACATGAGACAGAGGTAGTTCACTTGAAAGATTTTCCAGTGATTGATGTGCAGCGGTCTGACTTTGAAAATCAAGATGCTACAGCTCAAGAAGATCAAGTGGGAGAAGCTCCAGAACAGAACACCCCAATGTCACAAGTGAGGAGATTTACAAGAAGTATCAGGCCATCTCAAAGGTATTCTCCCTCACTTAATTACATTTTATTGACTGATAAAGGTGAACTTGAATACTATGAAGAAGCAGTGCAAGCCGAAGAATCGCTGAAGTGGGAGTTGGCCATGAAAGATGAGATGGACTCATTTATGTCCAACAAGACCTGAAAGTTGGCAAAGTTACAAAAAGGTAAGAAGGCCTTGCATAACAAGTGGGTTTATAGAATCAAAGAAGAACATGATGGAAGCAAAACGTATAAAGCACGTTTGGTAGTAGAGGGTTTTCAGCAAAAAGAAGGAATTGACTACAATGATATCTTCTCTCCTGTAGTTAAGTTAAATACTATAACAATGGTGCTTAGGTTAGTAGTAAAGGATGATTTTCATCTGCAGCAGATGGATGTGAAAACGACTTTTCTCCATGGTGATTTGGAGAAGCAAATTTACATGCTACAGCCACAAGGTTTCTAAGCCAAAGGAAAAGAAGACATGGTTTGTAAACTTCAAAGAAGTTTGTATGGACTAAAACAAGCCCCAAGGCAGTAGTATAAGAATTTTGATACTTTTATGGGTAACAGTGGATTCTCCAGGTGTGAGGCAGATCATTGCTGTTATGTGAAGAAACTTGTTAAATCGGTTATTATACTATTGTTGTACGTTGATGATATGTTGATCGCAGGGGCTAGTTTGGTGGAAATTGAGAAGGTGAAAAAACAACTGTCTAAAGAGTTCTCTATGAAGGATTTTGGTGCAGCAAAACAAATTCTTGGGATTAGAATTATTAGAGAGTGAGAGACTCTGAGATTGTCTCAAAAAGACTATGTGAAGAAGGTGCTCAAGCGTTTCAATATGGATGGTACAAAACCTGTAAGTACTCCTTTGGCTAGTCATTTTAAGTTGTCTAAATATGAGTTGCCCACTACTGAGCAGGAGAAAGTTGACATGGCTAGAGTTCCGTATGCTTCTGTTATTGGAAGTTTGATGTATGCCATGGTGTGCACTAGACCCGACATTGCACATGCAGTGGGAGTTGTCAGCAGATACATGAGTAATCCTGGTAAACAACACTGGGAAGCAGTTAAATAGATTCTTAGGTACTTAAAAGGGACTGCAGGTTCAGCCTTGTGTTACAAGAAGTCTGATGGTGGTTTACAGGGTTTTGTTGATGCTGATATGGCTGTGATTTAGATGGTAGTAGGAGTACAACCGGTTATGTGTATACTTTTGGTGGTACGGCGATCAGTTGGATTTCTAGATTGCAAAAGATAGTTGCACTATCTACCACTGAAGGAGAGTATGTTGCATTGACAGAAGCTAGCAAAGAGATGGTTTGGGTACAAGATTTGCTAGAGGAGTTAGGCATGAAACAAACTGCAAATGTTTTGTTTTGTGATAGTCAAAGCGTCATTTATTTGGCGAAGAATTTAGCATTTCATGCAAGAACAAAGCATATTAGAAAGTGGTATCATTTCATCCGATCATTACTGGAAGAAGGGGTTCTTCAAGTTGGAAAGATTCAAGGTGCAAAGAATCCAACAAATATGTTTACAAAAGTTGTCACTCAAGATAAACTGAAGTTGTGTGCAACTTCAGTTGGCCTTTCAGCTTGAGGACAGTGTTTTGAGTTGCATGGAGAGTGATGGACTGTTGATTGGAGTCAGGTGGAAGAACAGTCTCTATGTGGGATATTGTTGTAATTTTAGTATGGAGCCTATTTTGTTTTTGGGCTTTATTGCTATGTTTTTTTTTTGCCACTTTTGGTGGTGCGTGAGGGTGGTTAAAAGATTGTAAACCCTAGCCGCATATTGTATTCTGACTCTCTGAAAAATAGTGGAACTCTCTGCAACTCCGAGGACGTAGGCACAATTGGCCGAACCTCGTAAATCTCTATTGTTTTCGATTTCTTGCATTAATTTCTATTTTTTCTGCGTTTTATCTCCTAACATCCTGAACCGAATAAAAAGAGGGTTGGAATTAATTAATTGGCAAGGTTCAATTATTGACTCATTAGTGGAGCACTCAACATGGACTTAACCTCCTATTTGGATTGAGAGTAAAGTCTATCAATTACCTAGTCCAATCCTATAAGGGATAGAGTTCTAATGCAAAGTGAATTGTCTTCTAATTCTCTATACAATTAAGATTTTTGAAGCACATAAGCTTCAATTCCTATAAATTTGGAGATCAAACATAGAGCGTTATCTTTGTTATGTCTATTAGTTCTTGGCGTTGTGATGCAATTGGATCTAGTATAGTACTAGATTCCGACCGCAAATAGATCCTCAACGGTTGGTAAGTATGCAATTCCACTGTGCATGGAATTGCCGGCATATCACATATATGTGTTTAATGTGTAGGTAATCAACAATCAGGCAATGATTCTCAAACCAAAAAAAAAAAAGATTGTCGACGTT
This sequence comes from Euonymus europaeus, assembly GCA_963580455.1. Taxonomy (NCBI): domain Eukaryota; kingdom Viridiplantae; phylum Streptophyta; class Magnoliopsida; order Celastrales; family Celastraceae; genus Euonymus; species Euonymus europaeus. Next base: position 6,571,832 of record OY756961.1, on the reverse strand, counting down.
TGACAATATTTTTGTTTATTAAGAACTTTAGACCGTGTATTTTTTTTATTAAGAACTTTAGACCATGTATTATGTAATAAACCCTAAATCTATATATGACTATATTATAATATATATATAATATTATAGTTATATGTTTCATAACCCTAATAGCCCTAATACCCTAAACGGCTAAAGCCTAAAGTTATAGTTAAGGGTTATATGTTTCATAACCCTTGACTGCGTCGTCGTTCTGCTTCCGAAAACGTATGGCTCGCCTTGAAACGGAGCTCGTGAAACAATAACAAAAATACCAGCTATGTTATTTTTGTTGTTTTGGCCTTCTTCCTATAATCATATCTAATTCTTCCTCAAATTCCAAAGCCAATTGTCCTACATCACTACATATAGGTGTATTATATATATATATATATATATATATATGTGTGTGTGTGTAATATTTTGTCAGTCATAATGTCAGTAACTTAGTATATATGTATATGTAATATGTATTATATATGTTATATGTATGTCATAATGTGAGTATATATTTATATATATTAATACATATATGCATTATATATAAAATATTACAAAAAGGGTTCGGGTGGCCCGAGCCTGAAATTTATAGGCGGGTCCCCTGACCAACAGGGAATTTCGCCAACCATATACACATCGAGCAAAAACTTAATTACAGTGTACAGTGCAGTATATGACCAAGGTAAGCTACCTTACCACCGATGTAAAGCTACCTCATAGCACATAATTATCCAATTATCAAAAATCAAATTGGTTAAAACCAACAAATAGATTACATTAAATAGAGAACATAAAACATAGATATATCACAACGTAAAATACACACACACAGAGATATATATATATATATACTATTATTCTCATATACGGACGTCCACATATAACAAAATGTGGGCATCCGTTTCACAAGACCTCCAAAAAGTGAATTGTGGTGGGGTCCACTGTTTGGGCCCACCAAAATTCAAATCTTGCTCACATTTACACGGACGCCCGCACTTTATAAAGTGCGGGCGTCCGTATAGGAGAGGCGTTCTATATATATATATATATAACAATGTACCATTTCAATATATTATAATCAAATCATAAAATACACAGACACCATAATTACTATCGAACAATAACCTTCTTTGAATATCTAAAATGAATACTTTCAAATTTAAGAAATCAAACAACTAACAACACATATCCAACTCAAAAACTAAACATAATTTGACACAAATACAAGAAGGCATGCAAGAAGATTGTAAATTGAACACTGATAAGATCAACCATAAGAATTGAACTAAATATATAAATTTGACGAAAATAATTACCATAAAACTAACACCAAAATCAATTTTTAAACACCAAGTAAATGTAAAAAGATCATTACCTCCATGAAAATCATCATAAGAATGCAAATAGATGTATGAATCAATTAGAAAATTCAAATCCGTGAAGAACAATGGTTGAAGGAAGCAAATTGATGAAGAAGAATTTTTTGTCCATGAACTGCGTGAATTCACACTAAATAGGAGTTCTAAATTCTAATTTGATTTAATTAAAAAAAAATAAAGTATCTCGATGAATTTGAGTTTAATTCTTTAAATAATTGGGTTGAGGTTATTTTGGTCAATTTAAAAAATTTGCTGAATATTTTGTCATTTTTAGAATGTCTATTTAAACCTTATGAATTTATTGAAACAAAACTTATATCATTATTTTTATAAGAATAAAGTTTTAGATGAGAGATTTATCTCTAGGCCCGTTTGGTTTGTGGAATTGGGAGAGAATTGACATGGCTTATGGAATGAAGCATTCAATTCTCTCATTTGGTGGGTTAAAATTTTAGGTGCTTCATTTCATTCCCTCAACTCTCTCTCATCCAAATCTGATTCCCACAATTTTATGTGGGATTAGGCTATTCCATGTGGAATTGCATATGAGATTACCATTTACCTCACACTTAATAGTTCTATCACCGTTAGATCATATGAAGCAATACCGTCTGATCATTTTTGATTTCATCCCTAAAAAAGTCTTGATCAGGAGAGGTGAACATCCCAAAATGAGAAGAGGCATCGAACTGGTTACCCTAGGTCGTCAAGAAGTCTAGACAAAGTGTAGAAGTGAAGTCAACGAGCCACATAATCTCTCTCAGGTTAGGTGTGATATCCCGACTCGAGAATAATATCAATAATGAATAAGAGAGTGACATGCACACAATGATATGATAGTGAAACCGATAAATTAAATTCGGGTTAGACTAAATCAATATAAACATATATATATATATTTATAATATGACTACTTAAGATTGTAGGAATTATGGAAACCAAATTAAATGGGAATTAATAAAATATGAGGTGTTGGATCTCATTTGTTGGAGGATGTTATTTTGGTAAAATAATAGAGAAAGAAGTTAAATGGTTAATTGGGAAATTGAAATTGTTAATGGTGCCTACTAAATCATTAAACCAAAAGAATGTAGAAGAGTGGAGAAACAAATTAAAAAGAAAGAAAAGAAAAATAGCAAACAAAAAAAAAGGAAAAAGAAAATTTTAGAAGAGTCGAGAGAGGGAAAGAAACATAAAAAAAGAAACAGCAAAAAAAGAAAGAAAAAGGAAACAGAAACAGGAAAAAAACAAGAAAAATGAGATTTCCGTGCGTCGGATTTTGGCAGCTTCGATCTCCTTCGTTTGGTCACCGTTGGTCACGAAATTGGTACCAATCTCTTCATATTTTCGAGACGTATGAAATCGGTTCAAGAATGGTCCAAAACAGAGCTATCTATCTCCGGGAAAAGCTCTCGAAAGATTCGGCCACCGCAAGCTTCGTTGGTCAATTTCTCCCTCCTTCGACCTCCGTTTGATGCGAGACTACCACCGTTGAGTTCATCTCGGTGAGTACTACAAAACCGTTGGTAATTTCTGATGAAAGTCTCCAGATCTCCGGTGACCAGAATGTGGGTATTTCGGGTATTGTTGACCCGTTTGACCTGGTTTGATTTTCCGGCAAAGTTCACCCATTTGGCCCGATCGTATATTTTATTTATTTTAGGAGTGTTTGAGCATATTTGTGACTATTTAAACATGTTTCATTGTAGAAACTATATCTGAAGTTGGTGAAGAATTTCGGGTGCGTGTCAAAAATTATACAAAAAGGTAATGGTTTGAGTGAGATGTGAGGCACGCTTCACGAGGTATGGAATACATAACTTGATGATATTTTGAAATTGGTACCCTAATTTTTGTGTTGTAAACTCTTATTACTTTGACAGATTAGTTGTGAACTTTATATTTAATATTTGGTTGTTATGTTGGGATAAATTGATTGTGGACTTGGGTAAATTTCATGAATGTGGAGGTCTCAAAAAGGGATGAGGCGACCCAATAGGGTTAGATGTAGATGGTGTACTGTGAATAATTGTATTGGTAGCCTATAACGGTGTGTTGTTTTTTAGAATAATCCAGGACTGAGTTATCACAATTGTGTGATCTTGACGTGGTTAGTCGAACGGCGCGGTAGGAAATACCAAACCCATGTCATAATCTAAAATTTAAATGGCTATTTAAATATATATGAAGTTGATGAAGATTCTCGGTATTAATTGAAGGTGGTAGAAAGGGGCTATTATTTCTTATGTGTATTGCGCTAAATTTATGGTGCAGTAGCTACACACCGGTAGCTTTGGCATTAATAATTAGTAGTTTTGCATGAAACCTTGCGTTATACATTAATTGTTGGAGATTATAACGCATGAGTTGTCTAATGTTGATTTAAGTGAAAACCGCGGGGTGTTTCTTTCTATTTATATGATGTGGCTACAATGAAAGTGAACTTGAATGGCTTGACGTGCTGGAATGGTTGAAATTTAGCTTACATGTGTTACACTGTTTGTACTTGATTATTACTGTTGGGAGTTATTGTTAATAGTTGCTGATTAATGGAAGTGGTAAATTCTAAATGATATGATGATGTGACTTGGAATTTCATGAATGGGTTGTGAATCTTGTTTTTGACTGGCAAGGAGATACTGATTAAATGAGAGTTGTGGTGATAGTATTGGAGAGCAAGTGCAGGCCTTGTACGTGCAGTGGGTGATAATCCGAGCAAGAATTCGCTATGCGGCCACATAGTGAAAGGGTGGCAAGTCCCGGGTAGAAGAAGGTGCCTACCTTCCTTACTCGTAGATTACTTTCGACGAGGAGGTCGAAAAGCGGAGAAAATAGTTTCCGTCAATAAGGTCAGAAGGCATTCAAGGCAGTGACGGACATTCGAGGCGAGTTGAGAAATAGAAGTGCTATTTAAATTGTCGTGCTTCTGTTAATAATTATTTGTGAATGTTTTGTGTGTATATACGGTATTCCCTACTGAGCTTCGGCTCACCCCCTACTTTCCATTTTTTTTAATTCTCAGGTGAGATGTTCGTGACCAGTCGAACTGCGAATGCAGGCAAGATAGAGGAGTTGGCATATATACCAGTGTGCTGAGTAAGGGTTGAGTAGACCCAGAAGATTGGGATTACTGAGTTGGAGTCTCAGTCGGTTATATGAAACTATTTATGTATTTGTATATTTAACACCTATATTTTAAGTATATTGATAATTATATTATTTAAAATATTTTATTGAGTCTTGAAAAAGAAAGAGTTGGGAGTGTGGTTTAGCTACACGTCACGTGCCGGCGGGTCGGGGCATGACATTAGGTGTTTTCTTCTGCTTGATTTCTTCCGTTTGCTTGAAATTGCGATTTTCCACTGATTTTATCACGATTTTCATTTTGATTTATGGTGTGCTTCTGCATTTCATGGGTAAGTTCAGTTTTGTTGTTAATTTCTTTTGGGTTCCTTGTTCTTGAGCATCGATTTGCATTTCATCGATTGAATGGTTTTTTCTTCGCTTGTGTTCAAACGTAGTTGATTGAACCACTACTGTTGCTTCATTGGGATGAAAATTTCTTAGATTGCCAAACGATTTCTTTCTTCACCTTTAGGATTCTAGTTGTGTAGTTTTATTTTCAAGAACATTATTTTCCGTTGAAATTTGGTTCTGTTTAATTTGATTTTATAACAAACATATTCTTATTAACAGGGCTTCATGATGTCTGCGTTTCATTCTTACTGAAAGTTGTTTCCGTTTAATTTGATTCTGTGATAAAAACCTTTTGTGGATTACTAGATTAGCATTGGTTAATATGTCAATGGGGTATATGTTTATATGTTCTTGTTATTTATACTTCTATGCAATAATGGCCAAAATGGGTTTGAGAACCAATCTTTTTATTAGACAAAGGAAGTTACAAGTTATCAAGCTTATGATTTCCATATTCATGCGAATGGTTAACTATTTCTTCATCCTCATTAGTAATGCTGCAACCCATTACATCATTGAAAGGCCTAGAGCTTATGTTGTAAACCAAATGGCTAAGATGTTGAAGGTTAGGGAATGAGTTTATCATAGTGATAAAACCTCTGTGGATGAGATTAGAATGAATAGATTAGCTTTTGGGAATCTTTGTTGGATGTTAGAAACAATAGGAGGGTTGAAACATACGAATAATATGTTAATTGATGAACAAGCGACAATGTTCCTTCACATCATTGCACATCATGTTAAAATCGTGTTGTGAAAGTTGATTTTAAGAGCTTTTGAGAGACTATAAGTAGGCATTTCGACAATGTGTTAAAAGCTGTGAATCGTTTGCAAGAGGAGCTACTAAAAAAGCCTAAACTAGTTCCTGAAAACTCAACCGATGCTAGGTGGAAATGGTTTAACATACGTATTTCCAGTTACTACATTACAATATTTGTTATTTTTAGATTCGTTCTTATTAAATGATTTGTCATTGGTTTTCTATATTTTTAGTAGAAATGCCTTGGAGCAGTAGATGGAACACATATCGGAGTTAGGATGCCTATAAAGGATAAACCTAGATATCAAATCGAAAGGGTGACATATCAACCAATTTCATGATTGCATCTGACCAAGACTTGGAAGTAATTTGTGTCTTCCCTAGTTATGAGGGTTCAACCGCGGATGGAAGAGTACTGCGTGATGCCATTAGGAGGCCTAATGGATTCAAAGTCCCTCATGGGGAGGCACATTTGTTTTATATAATCCAATTTCAATTGGATTATTTAAATTTCATAACTAAAATTGACTAAACAATGTCTCGTTTTTAGGTTTTTACTATCTTGTCGATGCTGGATATGCGAATAGTGAGGGATTTTTGAGACCATTTAGAGGCCAGAGATATCATTTAAATGATTGGAGGCAAGGACACCAACCACAAACTCCACGTGAATATTTTAATTATAAACACTCTTCCGCCCATAACTTGGTTGAACGATGTATTGGTTTGTTGAAGTCACGTTGGGAAATTCTTAGGAGTCCTTCATGGTATCCAATCAAAACTCACAACCGCATGATTATTGCGTGTTGTCTCCTCCACGACTTCATTAGAAGACAAATGAGTGAGGATCCTATGGAAAATTCTATACAGGATGATGGCAATGTTGAAGATGAAAGAGATGGTGACGGGGGAAGATGAAAGAGATGGTGAAGGGGGATGATGATCTCATTCAATCAATTGAGATTAGGTATGCATGGACAACTCGGAGGGAACAACTTGCAAATGAGATGTTCACTTCTTGGAACGCTACAAGAATTGAATAATGTGTTGGATGAATTTTTCCCATTTTAAGTTTTTATGCATCTGAGTGATTCTTGTATTGAACACTATTTTTTTTTAAGATGTCTTGTATTGTTTCATGTTTTGAACACTTTTATTTATCAATTCCTCTACTATCATGTATTCAATTTGATGCACTCCGGACATGCTATATTTTTCTTCTATCTTGAATTCAATTTGGGATCATTCTATGTATGAATAATTAGACATGATGGATTATTTATTCTATCTTGTTTTTAGATTGGAGCACTCTGCCAATGCTTAGTTAGTGACATGCTATTTTTTTTATTGTATCTTGCCTTCAATTTGGAGCTTCGTGGCTATTTATAAAATACATATGTTGTTTTTTTTTGTTACAAGTTATGGCAGGTAGGAATAAGCACAAATGGACCTTAGAGCAAGATAATGCACTTGTGGATGCATTGGTTGATCTACATAACAAGGGAAAACATAATGCTGACAATGGGTTTCGATCAGGCTACCTTAAGATTATTTAAGATGCTCTCAAAATAAAGTTACCGGATGGAGATCTCAGAATCAAGCCTCATATAATGAGCATACTTAAGACTATGAAATCAGATTTCAGCATTGTTCATGACATGATTTATGGGACAAACACCAGTGGGTTTGGATGGGAATCTGAGAACCAAATTGTGACAGCTGAACCTTCAGTTTGGGAGGCATATTTGGAGATAAATTTCAATATTCAATTGTTGTCTATTGTTTTATGTACTAGGTTGGATTATGTAATATGATAATTTTGTAAAGCTGCTGATGTGTTTGGTTGCTATAGATATTCGAACATGTATTCTGGACGTTGCTACTGCCTAATAAGTAAAAAAATATTGGAACACATTGGACTTTAGTACTACCTAATAAGTACGAAGTGGCACATCAGTTTTGAATTTATTTAACTTTCATATTGCTGATGCTTGGATCATATTGGTTACTGGATAATTGTTCATGTACTGTTAATTTGATGCAATCTCATCCTAGGGCCAAGCCCTTTAGAAACAAAAGGCTTCCATATTTTGAGTCATTACAACGGATTTTTGGTAAAGATAGAGCAAGAGAAAACAATGTCGTTATACCATATGACGTTTCAAATGGCAATGAAGATGAACAATGGGAAGATGATGATGTATACACCCCAGTAATGGATGAAACTCTTGCAGAGCAAACCGATGCATCATTTTCCTATGGACAAACATCTATTGGCAAGGACAATGGGCATGGAAATTCTGGATCCAACAAAACTAGGAAGAGACGTCTCACACAGGGCATGAAGGATGCTATTTGTGAGACAACCACAAGCCTCGGTGAACATCTCGAAAAGGCGTGTAAAGAATTGAACAAAGAAGAAGCCCATTTGATAAATCAGCGGGACTCATTCCTTAATGACACTAGGTCTCGATGCCCATCAAATCTTCGCAGTTGGTCCTAAGCTTGGAGCTGATGAAACAACACTGACAATGTATTTTGCAATGCCCATTGAGGACATAGCTGCTTTTGTAATTGACTATTTGAGTCGTCTGTAAATTAGTTGCCAATATCATGACTTCAATGATAGAAAGCTGAAAAAAGTCTAGAAAATGATAGGGCAGTGCTAATATTTTGGTGACATGGTTATGTAATATTTTGGTAACATGTTCATGCAATATTTTGATTTATGGCTACATCACTAAAAATATTATGTTAATTTGGATATTAATTAATATATTTATATTATATATATGTTTTAATTTGTTAATATATGTAATTTTATAAAACTGTTTTAATTTGTTAGTTATACACTATTAGAAATTGTAAAATGAATTTTTTTTAATATACATAATTATAAAGGATATAATGGACAAAACACATTTTCATTCTCATTCTCAGTTTTTATACATATCAAACATTAGAATCAAAATCTCATTCTCATTCTCACTCTCACTCAAATCATTCCACATACCAAACGACCCGTAATTTTTTCCTTTCGTGTTGATGAAATACAGTGTTGGACCGATATAAGCCCCTATTCAGTCAGTGCATTTCATGGGTCGGTCTCATGAAATCACACCATATATTATTGACCCAACAACCGTCGTAGCCCAAAGTAACGAACACCATTACTTTTCTTCAGAAAACTCAGACCATCCACAGCAATTACTCTTAACAGATTCTCTAAATTCCACCAAAAATACACTTTTTCACCAATTTATAGTTTTTGAAACAGTAATAGCACACATCTGTTACTCTAAACCAATACTCTAAATCATTTAAATATTCATTTCTACAATCACTTCTTATTTAATTAAACTCAATCAATTTACTATTATTTTAAAGATCAAACCTTACCATATTAATAATGATGACATGATATTAATGTTAATAATTTTTTATTTTGTTTATTAGTTACATTAATAAATTTTTTATTAATTAGTTAATTTGTGTGGCTACAAATGGGGTTGTTAGATTTTGTGGTTGGGAATGTGATGATTGAATGTGTGGATAGTTTGAGGTTGTTGGAACATGTGGTTGTGGATGTGGTTGTTCAAATATGTGATTCTTTTGTGGTTGTTGGAATATGTGGCTATCAATTGTCTATTGAGTTTGTGTGGATATCATTACTCTAGAAATTTTCTATATAAAACAATCAACTACTAGTATTCAATACATCTTAAATCTATAATTTCTACCATAATCTTCAACTTCAATGGATTTCTTTTCAAGGTTTAGAAAGAAAAAAAATCACTGCAGATCCGCCATCTGATAATGATGTAGTGGAGACACTGGCAATAGGGCTAGTCATCATCCGATCATGGTTATGGAGAAAGACGATATATTGATGGTAATACTTTACTAGGCCATGAGCATCTGTTCCATGATTATTTTTCAGACAATCCAGTGTACTCTGCTGAACTTTTTCGAAGAAGATTTTGTATGAGTCATTCTTTGTTCAATAGAATTTCAACTACGATTGTAGCAAATACACCATACTTTCAACAAAGGAGAAATAGTGTTGGAAAATTGGGTTTGTCGTCTATTCAGAAGATAACAACAGCACTTCGGATGCTTGCATATGGAGTATCAACTGATTTCATGGATGAATATATCAGAATCGGGGAGACTACCGCACTTGAAAGTCTTAAACTATTTGTCAAGTCTGTAATTTGCTTCTTTGGCAAGGAGTACTTACGATCCTCAACTGCGGATGATCTTACCAGATTGCTTGCAATTGGTGAAGCTCGTGGATTTCCGGGTATGTTAGGGAGCATTGACTATATGCATTGGAAGTGGAAGAATTTTTCGAGTGCTTGGAAAGGTATGTATTCCGAACATCTACATGAACTAACTACTATTTTGGAAGCAGTTACCTCCTACGACCTTTGGATATGGCATGCATTTTTCGGCATGCTAGGATCTCACAATGATATTAATGTCTTGGAACGATCTAATGTATTCCAAGAGCATGCTAGAGGACGTGCTCCTATAGTGGATTATTCTGTTAATGGGCGTAACTAAACCATGGGATACTACTTAGCCGAAAGCAACTATCATTCTTGGGCTACATTTGTAAAAACAATTCCTGCACCGCGAACACGTAAACATAGACACTTTGCTAAGTGTCAAGAATCCGCAAGAAAGGATGTGGAACGTGCTTTTGGTGTATTACAAGCAAGATTTCCTATTGTTCGTGCTCCAGCTCGGTTTTTTCATACGGACACTCTGGACGACATCATGACTGCTTGCATCATATTGCACAATATGATTCTCAAAGATGAGAGAGATTCATATCAGCAGTTGGATCTTACTGCATATGAACAAAGAAATGAAGGCCCTCCTCTGGCTGAGACTTCAAACAATACTGGAGAAGTCATCAACTTCATTCAACATCACCACCTTATTAGAGATAGAGAAGTTCACAACCAATTGTAAATTGATCTCATCGATCATGTGTGGAATCTTCACAGTGACACAAGCTAACCATTGGTGGTTCCATTTCGTAGTTTATTATGTAATTTCATTTTGTAAGCCAAGTAGTATGGTGTAACTTTATCTTGCAAGCCAAGTAGTATTATGTAACTTCATTTCGTAGTTTTTATGTAACTTTATTTTGCAAGCCAAGTAGTATTATTATACGTATCTATGCTAATGATATTTGAAAAGTCCAATTTATAATATATATCAAGCACTTAATGATAAATAACAAGTCCAAATTATAAATAGATGACAAGTTCAAATGATAAATAACAAGTCCAAATTATAATAGATAACAAGTCCAAATGTCCTCAATGTCCACGCCTAGCAAGGATATCTGCTTGCAAGCCCTCAATGTACTCGCGTTGCACAACACCTAATGAATTCAAATCAGTCATCATGATTTGATATTCACTCTCTTTCTTTTTTTGTTCAATCCTCTCATACTTGGCACTTGCAAGTTGTCTCTCTACTTCTGCCCTGACTTTCTCCACCTCTGCCTTGACTTGCTCCACCTTCAGCTTCACCTCCAACTTATTAGTTTCCAATGCCAAATGATCCTTCCAGTCTTTGTCAACTCTAATTCTCTCAACTTCAGCTAATGCCATCCTCTCCTCGTGCTCTTTCTTGTTATTGATTGTCAATTGGCCCACAATATCAACTAGTGCACTGTGATCACCCTTGCCTTTCTTCCTAGCCTTTTTTGCAGCATCTCGGCCAATTGGTCTTTCAATTGAAATTGATCCTAAGAACTCATCATCATCCAAATTTATAGTATCAGCATCATGCATGTCACAGGTATCATTATACTTTCTCTTAGAGGACGACTGTCCCACATACATGTTCCACTTTGGTTGATGTCTCAGCAAGTTCCAGCAATGATCGAACTGAAAATGTGTACCTAAAATTTCATGATACATCTCCTTTGCCATTTGGATTTGTAAAAATTAAATGTAGTTAAAAAATAAGAAAATTTTGGAACTTGAATCATAAATATTAAACTAGAATTTATGCTTACCTTATCGATCTCATTTGTACCGGATGGTCGCGAATCCTCAATTTGAGTAAGATAGCCTGAAAACTTGTTTACTGCAAGTTGAATAAAAGACCACCGGCTAGTCAACGATCTTTCAGTTCGAATGTCGTAATTAGAGCCTCTCCCCTCATTATATAGTTCTCCAATTTTTGCCCAAAAGGTCTTTGACTTTTGGTCGGTCCCTTTAATTGAATCCAAATTTGTGTTCAACCAAGCAGATACCAAATTTTGTCTTCTTCAATGGAGAAGTTACCTCCACGATTGTCCGATCTCTAACTCGTCTTTCGAGTCTTCTTTGGAGCTGAAACTTCTTCATAAGAACTAACCATATGCACATTCTGCATCTCGTATTGCGTAGAATCCTTCGAAAATGGGTCAAATTCATCATCAAATTGAGGATCCATATCAAAGAAATTTTACAAACTCTGTTTCAATACCCTACAAAAATTCATGTACCAAATCCTCATTAAACTACTACAATATGGTTAAAAAAATAAGCAAAGGAAATGGTACAATGAACTCATCAAAAAATCCAACAAGATTAGAGGAATTCAGTAGCAACAATATGGTATTCCATCTGAAGAGAACAAAAAGAATTGCTATCACTCTTGCTAGCAAAAAAATTCAGTGTTGATGCAGTTTCTATCACAATTACAAACTAAAATAACAAGTCCAAATTTATTTTCATATGTTCAAAGTAATCACCCATAAAATATTTGGTGTCTTATTACTTTTTATTTAATTAAGGCAGATATGAGTTTCTCAGCAAAACCATTTGTAATAATAGCTAGCTCATTACTCCGACAATGAAAAATGCAGGGGCTATTTTGAGTACCAAAACATTAACTTGAATTAAAATTGAATCAATAACCGCTGGACAGTAAGGGGTGTTCACCAGACCTTGAATCAACATTAACTTCAATTGAAATTGAATCAGCTATCGCATCAGCAAGTACTAGTAACAACTCATAACAAGAATCATGGATTTTCAGTAACTATTCTGAACAAAAATCATGGATTTCCAGTAACAACTCAGAACAAAATTCATGTACAAGACTTTTCCAGATCACTTCACAAGGTTAATCAAACTAATCCAGTAGATTTTGAGAAAATTAGAAATACCTCAACCTGACGCATGGATTCTAGGGCATCGCACACCAAAAAAAAAAGAATCACCAGGAAGGAACTCGATTTCGCCAAACAATGGAGAGAAAATGAAAGAGGAGGTTTGGTGCGATGGCGGCTTGGAGAGAGAACGACAACATTCAAAATTATTTTATTTAAAAAAAAAAATTAAACGCATAAATAGTGTGACGCGAGTAGTCCAGAGCCACTGTTACAAAACGAGATAGCCACTATTACAAAACGAGATAGCCAGTGATTGATCGAGTCACTGATCTGAGGTAATTTTTCACTACAATCCAAAACTGACTCTTTATTTTACAGCCCAGTTCATTACCCAGTCACTGGTGTGGGTAGTCTCAGAAGTCTTAAACCCATCGAACTCAAGACTCTCTCTGTGTCGCTTCAGCTAGTTATGGTTGTTAAACTGTAAACCTCTCTCCTAGCAGTTTGAGTCCTCACGACAGCAATTGCAGGGAAATAGTAAGGCAGAGGGGGTGAGATGGAGGTAGAATTGGAGCCAAGAGTGAAACCCTTAGTATTCAAGGTGAAGGGGATGTCGCGCGAATCGGCAACGCAGAAGGCCTCGAATGTGCTCGACTCTGACCTCCGTACTCACTGGTCCAGCTCCACCAACACCAAAGAATGGATCCTTCTTGAGCTCGACGTAATTTTATTCCTTCTACTTCTCTGTTTAACATAATGTGTCTTTCTGTGATTAGCGTTTTATGGACTATATGAAATAAAAGTTGATAAGAGTCTTATGCTTGTTGTTTGTAGGAACCTTGCCTACTATCGCATCTACGGATACACAATAAGTCGGTTCTAGAATGGGAAATTTCGGTTGGCTTACGTTTCAAGGTTAGCTTTTCAACCAGTTGTAGTGAATTTCTTTATTTCTTGTGTACATTGTTGATAGTTGAACTGCATATGATATGGAGCTTACTTTACAAGGTTAGCTTGTTCAGCCATTTGTTAAAATTTGTTTTTTTTTCATTAAAAAACAAAAATCTTGACTAAAAATTAAGTAATGATTCAGTGTTCAAGGCTGCAAGTTTTTTTTTTTGTTCTTTTGTTTATGAAATCCTAATTTAAGCAGCTATTGCTTCCCTTCTTCGTTAGAGATTCCCTCCTCGAAATATCCTTGGAATTCTTCCTTTCAAAAGCTATTGCCTTTTATGGTCGGATAACCACTATTGCTCGTGGTAATGATGGCACTTTTACTCGTACCACTTGTAATAGTGGAAAGTTTAATATTAGATTTTGGCAACCCAGATCAATCGTAGAGTAATTTAAATATCCTTGACTCTATCTAACAAAATGACTCTTTCAAGTTTTATTTTGACATGATCCTTAATCACCGGTGTCTTATTCAGTGCCAAGATGGCCTCTTCAAATGTTATATTGTCATGGGCTTTCCATGATCTCCAGTTTCCCCAGCTTCTAGAGAGCCTCTAGGCTTGGCGCGCCGGATAGCTCTTGTTGGAGTAATCATTTTACTACCAATGGTAAAACTTTACTTTTCAGGAAATTTATGGTGGTGTTGATTGAAGTTTCACCGATCTTTGATGCTTTGTTTTACGCATTGAAAAGCTTCAACTAAATGATTTTGGATTTATTGTTCTTCGGTGGTAGTAATGTTATGGCCTATTTGGGTGAAGGAAACCTAAAGAGCATGTCTTATAAATTATGTTGCATTTTATATATAAGTAATTTGTTATATGCTACATTGATCTTGGTGTTCCTCATTTTTTTTTCCTTTTAGCTTATTTTGTCCTCTTTCTTCTTCAATTTTCCGGTTGCTAGCCAGAAACTTTTGTGAAAGTCCGCCCACGCTGCGAAGCGCCTCGTCGTGATATGACATACCCTATGAATTACACTCCATGCCGCTATGTGAGAATATCGTGCTTGCGGGGAAATCCCATTGCGATTTTTTTCATTGAGGTATATGAGGATTGGTTTTTACTTTTTGCTTTACTATGTCTCCATTATCGGTTCATTTTTGTTTTGGCATTGCATATTTGAGTAGGTAGTTGTGCACTAGCCTTGGACTGTTGTCAGTACAATAATTTAATATTCTAATATCATGTACCATATTGATTATTAGTTTTCTTAGGAAAGTCTTTAATATTCTTATTATCTTACACATTTGATGTTTCAAAGTAACATTGACTTTCTCTGCTTTGGATCTCTTTAGAAAAATTTAAAAATAGAGGTGAATGGTTGTTTATTTACCATTGTCTCTTTATTTCATAAAAAATAAACAATGTTTCAAGACTCTAGGTTGCACCATTGCAAGTGTACCTGGGCCACATGTTCACCTGTTGTCTCCTTATTTATCTTGTATAAAAAAAAATATTGGGTCACCACTAGAGGTTATTCATGGAGTTAGACATATGCCGCTGCTCATTTATACAGTCTTTTCTTAAGACTCTTTATTTTCTTGTTTTTGCATGTATTAAATTTCAACTGATTTAATATACAGCCCTTGGAAATTGCATTGCTCTTTCCCATACAATGCGTTCTTTCCTTAGAATTATGCTTGCAGTTTTAAACAATATCTTGCATCCAGCATGCTCTTTAAAATATATCTTAAATCAAGCATGTTCTTTAAGGATAATTTTCGAGTCCCTTGAGAACTCTTTTCTGGCAGTTATTGTGTTAGCGTAAGTTGCTTCCATAATTTCATCTTCTTTGCAGCTCATCGGGATTTCAGTAACTGGTCTGGAACCAGAATTTCAACCAGTTGTTAATCATTTATTGCCACACATTATATCACACAAGCAAGATGCTGATGATATACATCTTCAGGTGGTTCACATTAACTACCCTGTTCTATGATGGTTTTTCTGTATTGCCAACTTCTATCATTTGTGTTTCCTTGCGATCTGCGATCTGATGTTCAATATTTTTTAGTTGCTTCAAGACATCACAAATCGGCTGCTTGTCTTCCTTCCACAACTTGAGGTACACTTGTGTCATTTAAGTGGATGATTTAAGTTTCCTTGTATTTTTATATGTGTTACCACTTACCACTTACCACTTACCGCTTACCACTGCTGGATTCAGTACCTTTTGGTGCCACAAAAGTAAGTAATTTGATCCTTTATATATAAACCTGTTAAAAGTTTTGGTCCCATTATCATAGTATATAAAGTACCCAAATAGGAAAAGAATCTGAAGTCTATAAAAACAGAGACAAACTAAAATCTATGCTATGTAAGGCACCTCAGGAACATTTTTACATTGTGAAAATGCATTTGAAGTTTGCACGCCTATGTATATTTATGAGAAAATTTATTAATTTAGTAAATCATCTTATTCTAACTGAAAATGGAATGAAAATTACCCAAGTAGTAAGATAAGGAAGCTGTGATTTTCGTGTGATCTGGGAAATACATAGACAGATTTGTATTGCTTGTTGAAATAGATAATGAAACATGTAGCAAAGACCAAGAAAAAGAAGGTAAATATTTTTAAAATAGGAAGGACTGGGAAGGAAAGAAAGCATGGTGGTAAGAGACATTAGATTGGAATAAGATGTCTTAGGTACTCAAAGGCTGGCATTATCCTTTACTGGTGTAAAAAGGAAAGTACCGAAGCTCAAAGGTTTATAATTGCAAGAAAACTGTTTCTTGTCTTAATGCTTATTTAACATGTGCCAACTGTTTTAGGTTTAATTATGGGCCTCTTCCATTTTCCATTACTGGTTGATGGGCATTTTGTCGTCACTGTGCAGGTGGACCTTCACTGCTTCCCAGATGCTTCTGAGCATAAATTACGTTTTCTTGCCATGCTCGTGGGCCCATTTTACCCAATACTGCATATTGTAAATGAAAGGTTTGTTTCCCCATGAGCGTTTTGTATGCATGTTCTTTTGTTTCCAGCTGCTCTACTTGTTTGAATTTGCTCAAAGCGAGACGCTCTAGTGTGAACTACTTATCTTTAGATGATGGCTTGGACCCTAAGAAGGAGCTGATAATCAAAATTTCTAGTTTAGGGTCCATAGAGGAAGTTATCTTTCACTTGGGCTTTAGCTAGTCAGGCCAGGTGTTCCCTTAATTGGAACCTTCCATTCACAATGCTTTTGACTTGGCTGATAATCTATTGGGAGAAGCACTTCTGTTGTGGGTTATTTGACTGGAAGCAATTGTTCCAAACAAATTGTAAATGGTTGATTGGATCCTTCAATGATTGGATCCTTCCATTCGCCATGCTTTTGACTTGTCTACTTTTAGCATTTGTCCTAGGAGCCAGAACTTTGTATTTCCTCAGTTGCCTAATACTTTTGAAGTTCATTTAAGTCCATATTTGTCTGTTATGATTTTCTTTTTCCTTACATTTATAGGCTATGCAGCTATTTTGAATTTATCATGGTAACCACAATATTTTATTGATGTTACAGAGAAGCTGCAAGATCGTCCAGCAATATTGGTGAATTTGAAGTTAATAAAACCAGCCAAACATCATCATCTTTAACTGTTTCCTCTAACTTTGAGGTAGATCCTTCACACTTTAGGTTGCAATTGCTAGTTAACCCCCTTCCCCATAACTCCCAGAAAAGAGTAATAACAAAGTTGGAAAAAAAATGAAATTTCAAATACGAAAAGGCCTTTTTCTCAAATGCATGTTGACGCGATAATTCTACTGAACTTCAATTTTTTGCCTTCCCCTAGAGTAGCAATAACTAGTCTGGCAAGGATAATGATACTTTTCTTGTTTCTTGAAAATATACTATCTATTAATACCTCTTGTTAGAGATATCAGCTTTGGTTCTGATTTTGCTCACAACAGTTAGTATAACATATGACCTTATGGTGTGATTTTTGTGTTTCAATAATGTTGGAAGAGGTGCAAAAGGTAAAAGAAAGTTATCATTTGTCCTTATGAATGGAAATATAGAGGCACAGAAAGCAAGTGAAGAGCTATTTCTGCTTCTTATGCATGCGAAGGGAGCTCAAATGTGGGACAACCATATTGTTCTTCTTGATTGTGAGGATATTCATTGTTTCTCTTAATATGCAGCCATTTTGACAGCCTTATACTCGGCATAGTTTAAGTGTCTTTCTCTCTTTCCTGTTTCCCCCTGATTATTAATGAAGATGTGCTTGAATGGCATTTAACTTGTTACTTTACTCACTGCCTGCTTTCTGTATTTGTAGCCTAGGAGATCACGTAGCGCACCACATTTTGTCTCATCCACATCTAGTTCTGTGGCATTCCGCCCAGATGTAATTTTTGTGCTGCTGAGAAAGGCATATAAAGAGTCTGATCTAGGAACTGTTTGCAGAATGGTAAAGTATCTCTTTCCGCTATGTCATGTTTTAGGCTCTATGTTATAAATAAAAAAGTTTATTCTCTTTGTTTCAGGCTTCTTGTGTTCTGCATAGGCTTATAGGGCCCATTACGATACAAGAAGCTAGTGAAGTTATACCGATGTTGGATGAGGCGTCAAAAATTGAAGTATCTCACCCTGTTCAGTTATATGATTACTCAAGCTTGTTTGGAGAGGACTTTCAGATTCTTGATGACCACTGGGACTCTAGTATTCTTAGTGTTTTGGATATTGCAGCAGTAGAAGAAGGGATTTTGCATATTCTTTATGCTTGTGCATCACAGGTTGATTACGTTAACCCAAATATAATAATCTTTGGGTATTGACTTTGTATTACTTCATTTATTTATTTATTTATTATTATTTTTTAAGTGTTATCCGCATCTATTGTTTTACTTTCAAGCTTTGTATGTTTTGCAGCCTCTGCTTTGCTGTAAATTGGCAGAGAATGCTTCTGACTTTTGGTCCGCATTACCACTTGTACAAGCATTGCTGCCAGGTCAGTGCAAAAACATTGCTGTCAGGCAGGTGTTACATATTGTGGTTACTTGTTAGAGACTTAGTGTTCCTTGAAATTATTTCATATAATAATACTGAAGGGTGTAAGACTGTGATGTAGGACAAGTTTCCTTTAGTAATTAGCAGAGTTAGTTTAATTATTTCCTTTCTCATTTGAAGTGTATTTCTTATAGAATTATTAAGAGTTTAGTATTTCTGTTCTGTGTCAGTAGGAGTTCTGTAGTCTTTTAGAATGATTTCCTAATTCTACTTGGATTAGTTTGATGTGCCTATATAAAGATATGAATAGTTGTTTTGGAAACAACTTTTCCATTGAATAAACTTTAGTTTACTGTCTAGAGTTTTCTTTGTGCATTCTTGTGGATTCCATATAGGTTCCTGGTGGATTCAGGTTTTCTAGAGCTAACATGGTTTAGTTCTGGTTCTTCACGCTTCTGTCCCAGTCAAATTGTTTTTTGAATTTTATATCATTTAATCCCATTGTACTAGTATCTGATTAATAGGGCATTTTGTTGCGCTGGTACAATGTTGTTCACTTGTTCTATAAATGCAGGAGTAACTTTATAGTTGCAAGAAGTTTTGTTGACTACTTTTGTTTTTGTAGCAAGAAGCCTGTTATTTATATTAAAAAATGAGAACTGTTTTTTATCTTGTTTTGTTGTCCTTACTTTTAATTATTTTACATTTGGGGTGTGCTCTGTGATCTTTTGTAGCCCTTCGTCCATCTGTGAACACCCTTGGGTATCAGGTCGATGATAGCTTCTCTCAGTGGAAGCAACCTTTTGTACATCGTGCCCTTTCCCAGGTTTTATATTTTGTTGAGATGGAATTTTTTCTTGTACTTTCTTTTGGTCATATGTGATTTTATTCACTGTTTTCCCCTAATGTTGCAGATTGTCGCTACTTCATCTTCATCATTGTATCGTCCTCTTCTTCATGCATGTGCTGGCTATTTGTCGTCATATTCACCATCCCATGTTTGTATTGCTACTCTCAGTTATTTTTAATTATCCTAGTAGCATATAGTCAGATAAATTTTGCTTTTATGGTGTGATGTTGTCGAGGGATGTGAACTGTGGTGGATTTCAAAGGTACCGGGATCAAGGGCATGTAACTAAGTTCTAATAAAACCACAATTTCCAGCTGATCAGGCTCATAAACTATAAGCTATATAGGGTAAAGCACAAGTGCTGGAGGGGAAGAAAATTTCTATAAAAACCAGGATATGATTCATCTCATTTACCCTGCTATAGTCCTATAAGTGCTAAACCCTATTTTATTAGGACCCTCTTAGCCATAGATAAATGATTATATTTGTTTCTTGAATAAACAAACAATAAAGGCCATTAAACTAAAGAAAAACAAGCCCATCTTCTCACTCTGTACTTGTCTCGACCCTCGATCTGTAAAAGAATTTTTCCTTTTCTTGGTGAGTTTGTTTCTCTTCCTCATCGCCCCTATCCACCGAAGAGAGAGACGGAGAGGTGCTCTTAAGGGTTTTTTCTTGAGTTAAATCCTTCTACTATACTTTCCATTATTGAAAGCACTTTTAATATTGTTTGGCTCTGTTACCATGAATAATGTTGCCCTTAAACGGAAGAAAACTGCCTTAACCTCAACTTCTATACAGGCTAAAGCTGCATGTGTTTTGATCGATCTGTGTTCTGGCGTGCTATCTCCTTGGGCTGCTCAAGTGATTGTGAAGGTTGGTATCCCACAAAGTCTTATCATTGCCAGTTGTTGTGGTCTAATTCTGATGTGAAAGTGTTTGCATTCGGTCTTTGATTCTTATCTTGTCTATGGTTTAACTTCCTTGATGCTCAATTCTATGGCTGATTGTCATGCAGATTGATCTAACTATTGAGCTTCTAGAGGAACTTTTGGGCACAATTCAGGTATGTGTATCCATTTTCCTTTATATTGTACCGTTATAATTGTATTGTATTTCTATGTGTTGAAAAGAAGGGAAGGAAAGAGTAATTGTACTGTGAAGTTGTGCTTGTCGCGTGTGAACTGGCACCATACTTATTCTTTTAACAGGACAATATCTATATATAGGAAATGAAAAAAATATGGTCAACACTTTCATGTGCTTGCCAATATGCTAACAAGCTATGTAGATTAACCTCATTTTATTTATTTTATTTATCCTAGTTGATTCGAAACTAACTTTAACGCATGGTATTCAAATAGAATTCTATCTATACCTTTTGCAATCTTGAAAAAGATGAAAGCTGTTGCTCTATCAGAGGGCTGTTGAAGGCTCACCATGTGTTATTTGTATATCATTTTGCAAAAGAGTTTAGCGTTATGTGTGTCAGTTCTCTTGTCTCCTTACCATACTGCAAATTGTCAAGACATGTGATGTGATCTTGAAGTTATTTGGCAGTACAGCGGCATTAAGGCTTCAGATGACTACTCTCATTTTTATTAACTCTCTGAGATCTATTTTCCTAAATTTTTTCTTTAACTGTAAAAGAAGAAATGTATTGAAAAGTTACCCCTTAATACAACCCGACCAGTTTCTTTTGCAGAAAGTTATTCAATTACATTGAAAAAGCAATTACACTGAGAATAATTTTTTTCATTAACGTTGCAATGTTTTTTTTTAATAGAAAAGATTATATTAGAGGCACCGAGGGGGTGGAACCCGAAACAACCAGAATTAGAAAGAAGACAAATTTAGACAAAGATATTGGGACAACTTCCACTTAGCCAAAGCTTAAGCACAATAAGCCAACCATCAAAGAAAACATCAGTGTAACATTCCTTGTCTTGAAAAATACTGGAGTTATGTTCTTTCCAAATTAACTAAATGTAATGATCACTTACAAGTTCAAGTGGGGTTTCAACTTACTCAAAGCCTCAAAGGCCATTTAGTTCCTTCCGGACAGTACAAAAAATAGCAAGACGAATTGAGGAAATTAGTTTTTCATTTTCCACCCCTTGTATTAAGATAGGATTGTCTGATTGCATTGGTTTCGCTTTCTACTTTAGGCCTTCCTCAGTGTGTGATATTGTACTTTTACTCTTTTAGATATTTTAAAAGAAAAGAAGAAAAAAAAAATTGAACTTCTCCAACTCCCAGTCTCTTACTTCTCTTGTTAATTGATAAATCTAGGCTGTCCTGTTGTGAGGAATTGGATGCTTTTCTCCACTTTTTCTCCCTCGTAGTTTGCCAAGAAATATATATATATATATCTGGAAATTAGGTTTGTAGATTTCTAGTATCACACCAAATGTTGTTCAAAAGCCAATTCTATTGCATTTGCTTATTAAAATGGTGGTGTTTGTTGCACAATCCTATTTTTTCCCTCAATCCAACTCTACAGGTGTTTGTTTTTGCCTTAAGAATTCAACTGCTCTCTCCTGCCACCCATATTTGCTTCGTTCATTTTTTTCCATAACCAATTGCTCTTGTTGGTAAATCTCCAAACCCATTTCCAAAGAAGAGCCTTGTTGAAAAGCAAAAGAGTTTCTTTCTAGACCACCAATTTCGTGGGTGGCTTCTATATCCCACTTCAGCAAATTGAGTTTGTGAATGACTGTGATTTGGACTCGAGAAGTTAGAAGATGCACGCTACAGCATTTATTGTTGCAAACAGACTCCATGATGATGATAATTTTGTTTCATCCTCTCTCTCAATCAATATTTATGTGCGAGTAAATCCAACTTATTTACCAGTGCACAAGCCCAGTAGAAACCCAAATAACCAAAAAAATAGTATCTAAACTTAACAATTTTAGTGCTGATTAATTACTTCTTGGACCTAGTATTTTCAACGTGATATATGCTGTAGAATCACTGTGAATCATAGATGTTAGTGTTCTTGGACGTGTAATTCATATCATTTAATGGTGTAACTTTGATCTCCTTTTGCTTTGTGAAAGCATATTGGCAGCAATCAGAATAGCGTAGAGAAGATGTCCATCTATTACTTTGGACATGTTCTTAGAAAATTAGTTGGCTGTACCTTTATGAAGCGAACTTCTGCCATTTGAGATTGAAGTTTCTGAATGGCTGACTCCCTCTAGGACAGGACAATGACAGTACTTTATAGGTATGGCTTTTAGCTTTTGCAATGACCAAATGAATCAATTCACATGTAAGTGGTGGAATTCATAAGAACGCAATCGACTTATATTATTATCACGGAAAGTCTAATAGGAATTAACAATTTTAGAATTGCGAAAGTAATAACAGGCCTGACAAACAATAATTCCTGCAACTTTTATGTCTCCTTAGGATGGCAGAAGGTAAATGAAACATAGACATGAAGTAAATGGGCAGGTTTCAATGATTACTTTTGATGCCATTGAGCGCAGCTGGTTTAGGACTCTTTATTCGTGGGTTATGGGTTTTGTCGAAAGTCGAAACTGATTGTAATGCCAAAAACTTCATTTTGGAGAGATGTAACCTTTTGTGACACTGTCTTGGTGTTGTTTAATAAAATTGTTGTCTTTTCAAAAAAATAAAAAAATCCCTGCCTTACTTAAATACCTCTTTCATGTAGCTGTTTCCTTTCATAACTTTCCACTTCCGTCCTAGCCATCTTAACTCAGTTTCTTCCTTTTTTTGTGTTTTTTCTAGTAAGGTATGTTATAGCTATTCTATTATGTTTCATTTGTTGGATAAGTGATTGTGGATGACCTCCACATATTATATGGGGTAAGGTCAGTATACATCCTAAATAATGCCTTACATCCTAAATCATGTCTGTCCTCTACCCGCCCATTGCGGGGGCATTGTACTTGGGAGTTGTTTACATTTTTTATGGTATCTATTTAAAGGATTTTTTTTTTCTTGATATTTATCAGAGTGCCCGGCAATCCCCAGCACGTGCTCGTGCGGCCCTTAAATATGTTGTGCTGGCTCTTTCTGGGTATATGGATGAAATACTTGGGAAGTATAAGGTACACTGCTATGTTTATGCATATGTCTGTACGTACGCATGTAGTTTGAGGCCTTGTATCTATATGTGTCTTATATTAGTCTCTGGCAACATAAACTGGTCAAGTTTATGTCAGATAACATCAAATACATTTCTTTGGTCATTCTTGTAGTTAGAATTGTTTCTCCATTGGTTGATGCTTAAATGTTTCTTAATTATGTGGAGATTTAAATTGGAATTAAACAGTTTTAATGTTGTTCCTCATCTGTTATAAAATGGCAGTGGTGACATATTTGTTGCTTGTTTCAGGAAGTTAAGCATAAAGTTCTCTTTCTTGTGGAGATGCTAGAGCCATTCCTCGATCCTGCTATCTGTGCATTAAAAAGCAAAATAGCGTTTGGAGATGTATCTTATACTTTTATGGAAAAACAGGAACAGAATTGTATAATTGCCCTCAATGTCATCCGTACAGCAGTACAAAAGCCAGCGATTCTTCTTTCCTTGGAATCTGAATGGAGACGTGGATCAGTTGCTCCTAGGTATCATGCTGACAGCCTGACACTGGGCCCCTTTATTTTTAATGCGATGGGAGATTTTGTTGAAGAAATTATCCTATCATTTTTGTTCTCTGGGCTCTCGTATAATATTGAGGGAATTATGGATGTAATGAAATTTCAAAAAATTGTTAATTGAAATTTTAATCTGTTTTGCTATCATGTGTCTTGAGTTTACAAAATATCTTGTAAATGCTCATATGACTAGTAAGAATAATTAAGCTAATTCATGTGGCAATATGCCAGCATAATACGCAATTTCATGACAACTATCCTTGACATTAGGAACTCTCTCTTGTTTCCTGCACAGTGGCCAGTCTATTCTTAGGTTTCAATTGCATTGTTTGTAATCAATTTATGCAACTCTTTGTGCAGTGTTATTCTCTCAGTTTTGGAACCTCACATGCAGTTGCCTCCAGACATAGACCTTTGCAGGTCTCCTGATGCGAAAGATCTTGAGCATGAAGCTTCAGCCATTTCCTCTCTCTCTTCCAGTCTTCACTATGATGGAAGTGGAGCTTCATCAAAATTAAATAGCCTAGATGAATATGATGGAAAGATTGATGTCTATGATTCAGCTGTCAAGATTGAAATGTATGAAGATGTTAGTCTTTTCTTTGCCCCTCCTGAACTGCGTACCATAATACTGAGAAATGTTTCTAGCAGTCCTACTGAACATAACTTCATTTCCAAGCAGAAAGATGTCCACTGGGAAGAGAATCAGGTGGTGGAGAAAAAATTTGCTAAAATATTCCAGAATGGCCTACACTTAGATGAAGTTTTTGCTGCTGATTACTCGAGCTTGCAGGCTGACTATTTTCAACTTGTCAATTTTCGAGATTGTGAACTCAGGGCTACTGAATTTCAGCGTTTGGCTTTAGATTTACACTCTCACCATGAGATTGGTGCTGAAGCTCATGATGCTGCTATAGATGCTTTGTTATTGGCAGCAGAATGCTATGTTAGTCCTACTTTTATGATGTCTTCAAGGGCCAATTCAAAGGTCACGGACCTAGGGAATGTCAGGGCGTCTAAAGCTCCAGAAATTTCTCGGCAGAACAATGCTTCCAAAAGAAATAAATGTGACTTGGAAGCAATAGCTCTTCTTGAAAGGAAAAGGGACAAGTTTGTTCTTCAGTTACTGGTTGAAGCTGCTGAATCAGACCTGAAGTATCGGAAAAACATGTCTGATGTGGAATGTTCTTCATACTATACTGAGGAAGTCAATGACCAAGTGATACAGTTATCTGCTATTGATCTTGAGTCTGCAGATGCGATCACACTGCTTCGAAAAAATCAAGCTTTATTGTGCAAATTTCTCATTGAGAGGTTGAAAAGGAAGCAACATTTGATGCATGAAATTCTTTTGCATTGTCTGGTGTTTTTTTTGCACTCGGCCACTCAACTTTATTGTGCTTCTGAAGAAGTTATTGATATAATAATAGCATCTGCTGAGTATCTAAATGAGATGCTAATATCCGTCTATAATCAATTCAAGGATGGAAACGTGGAGTTGCATCCAGAAAAAAGTCACAGGATACGGCAACGCTGGGCACTACTTCAAAGATTGGTAATTGTGTCGAGTGGGGATGATGAAGGATCAGGCATTATCACTGTCAATAATGGAGTTCGTTATCACAATTTAATTCTTCCATCAGCCTGGATGCATAGAATATCTACATTTTCTAGTTCCCCTTCCCCTTTAGTTCGATTTATTGGCTGGATGGCTATATCTCGTAATGCAAAACTGTACATCAAAGAGCGGCTTTTCCTTGCTTCAGACTTGTCACAATTGACATACTTACTATATATATTTGCAGATGAGCTTGCAATGGTAGATAATGCGGTTAGAAAAACCAATGAAGATGGGAAGTCTGAACAATCGGGAGGGAAACAAGATTCTTCAATCGGTCAAGGTTATGAAAATGCTGATAAAGAACGTGGCGAACAATCTTTTCGTGTGATATATCCTGCTTTAAGTAAGTTTTTTCCAAATATGAAAATTCAGTTTGAAGCCTTTGGGGAAATCATTTTGAAGGCTGTTGGGTTGCAGCTGAGGTCTCTCTCTTCCAGTGTTGTGCCTGATATTTTGTGTTGGTTTTCTGATTTGTGTTCATGGGATATTTTCCACAACAAACAAAATATATATAGAAATTGTCCTGATAATTTGAAAGGTCATGTTGCTAAGAATGCCAAAGCGATAATCCTGTACATACTTGATGCCATTATTACTGAGCACATGGAGGCAATGGTGCCTGAAATCCCTAGAGTGGTGCAAGTTCTGGTATCGCTCTGTAAGGCCACCTATTGTGATGTATCATTTCTCGATTGTGTGATGCAGTTGCTGAAGCCAATCATATCATATTCGTTGCATAAGGCATCTAATGAGGAAAACGCTTTAGATGATGATTTATGTCTTAGTTTTGAGTCCTTGTGCTTCGATGAACTTTTTATCAACATCAAAGGAAAAGGTGAGAATCAAGATAATTCTGAGGACAAAGGTTGCAACATAGCACTTACGATTTTCATCCTGGCATGTATGTTTCCTGATTTCTCCTTTCAGCGCAGAGAAGAAATGTTGCAGTCTTTAACTTTCTGGGTTGATTTTACTGCTTTTGAGCCAACCACTTCTTTCCACGACTATCTTTGTGCATTTCAGAAAGTTATGGAGAGTTGCAAAACTTTGTTGACTCAGACTTTAATAGTTTTACATGTTATACCACTTCAGCTCCCTCATTCTTCTGATGTGAGCACAGGTTCACTCGGTGCCCGAAACTTGAGAGCCCATTCTTGGTTTCTTGATGATATCTGCCAAAACTCTTCTAAAGCTGAGGATTCGGTGAAGCAAGAAAGTAATGTTTTAGACGTCATGAATCAAACGGATTGTTATTTATCTTCTGAGCAAATAGGAGACTTCTGTGAAGACTTGGAGAGCCTCATCACTAAGCTTTTGCCAGCTATTGAATGCTGCTGGAATTTTCATCATCAACTGGCCAAGAAGTTAACCATTACATCAGCGCAGTGTTTTATGTACTCTAGATGCTTAACTCTGGTTGCAAAGAAAGTTCAAAATGCAGAAGAGAATGACGGAGCTCAATTCCCTGTCCATTGGAGGTTTAGCCTAGAGGGACTTGCTGGAATCATTACAACACTACAAGACAACCATTGTTGGGAAGTTGCATCTGTGATGGTTGATTGTTTACTTGGACTACCACATTGTTTTCACGTGGATAGTGTCACAAATACCATATGTTCAGCAATAAAAAGGTTTTCGTGTGGTGCACCAAAAATAGCTTGGCGCTTGCATCCTGATAGATGGTTGTCATTGTTATTTGCAAGAGGCATACATAACCATCATGAAACTGAGGATCATCTTGTTGATATGTTTTGTACATTGCTGGTTCATCGTGAGCCTGAGCAACGACTTATAGCTCTCAAGCACTTGGGTAAACTGGTTGGACAAGATGTGAATGGAGAAACTGTAGTAGAGTCGTCTGAAATTTACAATAAGTTGTTTGCTCCAGGCTTAATTCTTTCAGTTCCTGAGCCAGTTTTATCCCATCTGGTTTCGAGTACATGGGATCGGGTGGCTTTACTGGCATCATCTGATTGTTCATTGCCTTTGAGAGTTCGTGCTATGTCACTTATTGTCGATTATATTCCGTATGCTCAGCGGCACCATTTACAATCATTTCTTGTGGCTGCTGATACTGTTCTTCATGGCTTAGGGAAACTTGCACATCCAACATGTGAAGGCCCATTACTGCGGCTTTCCCTGGCGCTGATTGCTGGTGCCTGCCTGTACTCTCCTTCTGAAGACATCTATTTGATACCTCAAAATGTCTGGAGAAATATCGAGACCATAGGAATTTCAAAGACTGGTATTTTCCATTGTTATTTTGTTTTTATGAACTAACATCTATAAAATCAAGAAACTTGAGAGCATTTCAGTTGGATGTACTCTTAATTGAAATCTTCTCTTTCATTTTCTCAGAAGGCAGGCATGGGAATCTGGAGAAAAAGATGTGTGAAGTCTTGTGTAGGTTAAGAAATGAAGGGGACGAGGCCAAGGAGGTGTGTGCTTGGTAGACATTAGAAGTAATTTTTCTTTCTATAGCATAACATATAAATAGTTAGTGCTACCTTTCGGGCTTTCAAGCATTATCAAATTCATGAAAGGGCTGATTTTATTTATAGCACAGTTCTTCTTGGATGTGTTGTGTTTGACGCATTACAGTTTAGCTTCTTGTATCTTTTGAATTGTAATTAGTAATTACTTAATCATGCTTTGAGCATCAGGTTCTGAGAGAAGTGCTCACTTCAAATCTTACACAACAACCTGATCCAGATTTTGGAAGCACTCGTGAATCGATTCTTCAGGTAAGATATTTTACGTAGTCAGGCTGTGGACTTCTATTTGTTATGTATATTTTGTTTTTCTTATTGACCTGAAGGTGTTTGTTTTGACATTTTATTTCCAAGCCCAGGATTCAATATCCATGTATGGCAATATAATTGTTGATAGTCATTATGCGGCCTCTTTGGGTAGCAAGTATGTACTATGTAGCAACCAGGAACAAAGGGGATGATGATGAACTTTTTGATTAACAGCATTTTACTCTGTCGCATTTTTCCGTTCATCTAATTCAATATGGAAATTGAACCTTGGAAGTTAAAGATATCCTTTTGGCAGTTGTAGAATGTAGAGATCATATAGAATAACAAATAAAACTTGTTCTATGTCATAGGGTCTGGTTTGGTTACCTTAGTTGATAGGGTTTCTGATGCTCTAATTATTTGGTCTTGAATGCATGATCATAAGTTTCCTTAGTGCCTGATCTGTTGGTCACTGATTATTTATTAATTAATTTTGAAACAGGTCCTCACGGGTCTTAGTTCTGTTGACTCATACTATGATATTTTCTCAGAGAAAATTGACCAAGAGGCCACGGTAAGAGTGATAAACTGATAACTGATACAAGAGATGGTGATCTTTTGTTTGTTTCTGTTAACTAAATGGAATTGTTTTGCAATATGCCAATATGTTTTAGGAATTAGAGGAGGCTGAAATAGAACTGGACCTTATTCAGAAAGAATCTGCATTACAAGAATCATTGAATGATTCTTTAAAAGAGAATCAGGGTGCTTCTCTAGTTGGTAAATTTTCTTGGCCTATATGCATAGTCATAATTCTCTGTTTTCACGTGTTAGAAATTTACACCAATAATGCTGCATTTTCTCTTTTGACCTGTTTTCTCACTGATTAAGTTTTCGGTTCAATTCTGCATTGTCCAGCTTCTGTAAGTGATGGACGTCTTCAACAAATCAAGGACCGCATTCAATCCTTGTATGTGCTTTTTTTCTACTTTCTGCTGTGATTTTGCTATAGATTGAACACATTGACAAGTGAAAAAAAAATGGTGCCAACCTAACTTAGTTGTTGTAATTCATTTTATTGAAATCAGATGTGATGGTGTTGTCAGATTTTTAACTTATGTTATATGACTACCAGTTTAAAATGAAGTTCCTGTTGAAACCGCATCAGAGAAGCTTATGAGCCAATTATTGAGCAAAAAAGTATAATGTGCATTTAAATAGAACTGGAAACACTAGTTCCTGATACGGTATTCAGATTCTGCTGCTAACACTTTGTAGGCATGATTGAGTCTGGGACTCTTCCATCCTGATGGGCTCAGGCTGTATTTGAGCATGCTTTTGTAGGGTTTAAACTTTTAAGTCTCTTAGGTTGACCCAAAAAATGAATCTCATGAGTTTTTTCAGCTACGTTTGGGTGTTGCGGAAAAATGTGCCTGATCTTTTAAAAGAAGAGTTATGCGACCACTCTCTCTCTCTCTATCTCTCTCTTTTGCTTCTCTAGTATCTCCAAGTTTGTAAACCATGCCATAATGTGAGGCCAGTTTTTTCCCAGCTCGTTGTAATTTTGTAAACACATGGTAGAGGAACTGCTTGATGGATAGCATACAAAAAAAATGAATGTTGAACTTTTTTGTTGAAGTAGAAGAAGGATCATGTTTGCGTGGATGATAAACATAATTGGGATTTTTATTATAGTTTTTATGAGTTGGAATCGGAGACCTTTTAACATAATGATATTTTTTCTTGAAAATTAAAAGCCAAACCGAGTTGCCCGTAATTTGAAATGCAGTTTTGATCTTTTTTATAGTCGTTTTTCTATAGCATTTTATGGATGGTTGCCATTTAGTTTTATCGAGTACTTCTGATAATATTCACTCTCCTTTTGCATGTTCTTAATCTTAAGTGTTTATGACATTTTTATTAATATTATTAATGATACTTCATTTGTCAGAGATAAGGCCAAACTTCGAGAAGATATAGTATCCCGCAGGCAAAAGAAACTTCTCATGAGACGTGAACGTCAGAAATATTTAGAGGAAGCAGCTTTACGAGAAGCAGAACTTCAGCAAAAACTTGATAGGTTGTAATATGTGTATTATTATCATAATTGTCAAAAACAGGAAATCAGAGAACTGTGCTAACTGCTTACCTTAAAATATGTCAGGGAGAGGGCAGCAGAAGTGGAAAAGGAGATTGAGAGACAGCAGTTGCTGGAAATTGAGCGTGCCAAAACCAGGGAGCTGCGTCACAATCTTGATATGGAGAAGGAGAGGCAAACGCAGGCAAGAATTTTGTAACACTTGCTGTATCATACTGTTAAATCTTGAAATCCTTTTATTATATAATCTGCAAATGTGTCTAATATGACACATATCAGGTAGACCCAGCATGACATTAATTCTATGGTCAATAAGCAAAATTTTCCACCCTTGCTTCATGTGATGGTTTGTCCAAAACATACAATTAAGTCCTGTGTTTACGGTAGTTTAAGGTGATTCTTTAGTGCAGATCCCACACCCAATCCAACGGCTAGTGCGGTATCCCGCACCAAACTTTAAGTGCGGCATGCCGCACTTGAGAATCCCCGTATATATATATATGCTGATTCCTTTTTCATTTTGTATACCCAACAATCTTCATTTCCTTATGAATTTCTAATTTTGTCCAATTGTTTTTATGGGCATAGGGATCCAAACAGATAATCTATTTCTACACTTACGAAAAAAAATTGTATATACATATATAATGTTTTAAGTTCTTGCATGAGATATTCTTAATCTGTAGTTCTGCACCACAAACAAACATGGTTAGCCTTGTTCTCACACAAGATAGAATTCTGTTCTATCCCCTGTTTTTTAGGCATCGGCAACCCATACTTTTTTATTTTGAATAAGGGAAGGGGTGGAGAACCGAACTTGGGGTTCAAGATTACATACGGCCCAGCTCGCCAACTGAGCTACTTGGGATTCGTCCCTAGAAGTATGCTTGAATCTGTAGATTTATGGCATATGAAAATGTAATTAGAAAGCTCATTTTAATGGCACTTTTATCATGGCTGGATATTGTATAATTGAATGATGGATTATTTCCAAGTTCCAACTAAATGAACGGTCTATTAAAAGCTATGGTGTAGGTCCAATCTCAGTTACCAATTCAAGTAATCCTGCCATCTCGGATATGATATTGATAAGAATCTAGCTAAGCGCACGCCCATACACGCACTTAGCAGGTCCAACCATCCAACAAACTTAACTAATACGCACATATGGGTGGTTGTGACTAACAAGCCCAAAAGGCTTTTGCCTAGAAAACTTGTGGGCAAATTAAGAAAGGCATTTGCACTCCATATCAATAAATAACAACTCCCACATGTAAGCAACGTGAGACGTTCGTATCAATACCCTCGCTTTACTAAGCTGACGTTCATGTTGGCTGCACATAGTGGGGTCTTTCAGTGGGCTAGGGTCTTTACCTATACCACTAGATCCACTAGTAGTTTTTTCCTTGGCGGACTAGTCCAGTCCCATACCTGAGCAAAGTATCATGTTGACTATCTTAGTGGGGGTCTTTTAACGGTCCTTACCCATACCACCAGAACAACTGGTAGCCTTTTGTATGACGGCCCAATCTAATTCCATAACTGGACCAAGCACTTAGAGACTGAACTACTTCGATACCATTGATAAGAACTAATCCAAGTGCGCGCCCATATACATACTCAACAAGTCCAACAAGCCGAACCAATACTTACATATGAGCTGGTTGTAACCAACAAGCCTAATAGGCTTTTGCCTAGAAAAGTTGTAGGTTGATTAAGGAAAACATTTGCCCTTTTTATCAATAGATCACAACTATCACATCTAAGCGATGTGGGACGTTCCTATCAGATATTAATCATGGATTTGTATCATATCCTTTGCAAAGAAGAGATTAAATTTTCATAAATTTCAATTTTTTCTCGTATTTATTACTATTGCTACCCTTTGAATTACGCGGAGCATATATTTATCATATTTCTCATCATACAACATGAATTATAGTTTGTTTATAGTGGTGAGGATTATAGTATCAGTCAAGTGTATCCTCTGGGAAGCCTTATAAGTTGTCTGTGCATATGCTGTTTATTTATGGCTTAACTGATATTGTTGAGACTTGAGAGCAGGAATTTAGTAAATTTTCATGGAGGTTAAAATAGATGAAAATCTTCATCATTAGTGGAACTTTGTACAAATTATAGTTTTGTGAGCAATTATACTTGTAGCTTGGTCTGTTTACTTGTTGCACCTAGGTGTTTTAAGCTAAATATATTTGTGAAAAAAGGTAAACATCTCCCGTGTACTCAGTGGGGAGGTTGGAGACAAACATGATGTATGCAAGCCTTAACCCCACAAGATATGTGGAGGCTGTTTTCTGTAATAGAACTTGTGACTTGTTGTACCCCTGCAGCTATACCACATGTATGCAGTTTTTATCCCCACATCTAAGTGGAGATACTGTTTCCAGGAGTTAAATTTGTGACCATTAGGTTGCACTCCTACAACTGGGCCACATACTTGCATGTAAATATATTCCTGTAATATCTTTTTAACTCTCTTTGGATTGAAATGCTTGAGGGGTTTTGTTTTTTCTTTCTCTAGAGAGAACTTCAGCGTGAACTGGAGCAAGCTGAATCTGGAATCCGATCATCACGACGAGACTTTTCTTCCTCCACACACAGTAGGTAAGTATTCTTCATCATTCAAGAAATTACCAAACTATCTTTAATAATGTTTGCACTAGCCTTGGAAGTCTGTTTTTTAATGACAATTTTCTCAATGAGGTAAGTATTCTTCATAATTCAAGAAATTACCAAACTATCTTTAATAATGTTTGCGCTGGTCTTGGAAGTCTGTTTTTTAATGACAATTTTCTCTATGAGATATGATATATGCATTATAAGACTGCTGATTTTAGAGGGTTATCACTCTTTCTGGTAGGAGCAATTTTCTGACAAATTTGATTCTACTACTATTGATACTGCTGATAATAAGATTAATACCTGACACAGTAAAAATGTTTCGATACCTTCGAATCTCTCCAAATGGCCTTTCATATCTGCAAGGATCTTTTTCATCACCACAACATTATATACAAAAAAATATAACTCTCACACCAAACTTATGCTAGGTAACTTGTTGCAACACGACTTTGTTCTACCTTCTCAACCTTAGGTTTCTGAAACTATGAGAATTTCAATTTCCCCTGGTTGTGTTGCGAGGTGACGGGTGACCTACCATTTTTCATTCTCAGCTATCTGAATAACCATGAAAGCCTCATGGTGACCAAGCAACTTCCTTAGCATTATTATTTTTTTTTTTTTGATAAAAAACTTCATTAGCATTATTAATTGTAGGGATATCAGGAATAACCATTTTTCGTTCTTGGCTAGCTGAATAACCATGAAAGCCCCATGGCAAATGAGCAACTCCTTTAGCCTCATTAATTGCAGGGATATCAGGTGGCTATAGGAACTGAAGTTATTGGATCATAATTTGGATTGACTCCTCATTCTGACCTCCTTTCTTTTTATAAATGATTAAATCCTTTCTCATAGGTGCTATGTAATAAAGAAACCATAAATTTCTTAATTCTGAAGTTCAGGTAATCTGAAGCAGATTTCTTGCAATGGCGATCTTATTCAGCTGACTTCCAACTACTAATTAGATCTGGCATAAAATTTTAATGTACATTTGAATTAATGTGCGTGATATTCAAAGCATGAAACGATAAAATATTTTATGGAGGTCGTCCTTATTGTGAACTGTGATAAACGTGCATTTGATTTTCAATCACCATTAGCATTTTGGCAAACTAGTTAGGAAATTAACTAGGTCCGGACTTTCTGTACTTTCTACAATTGTATAATTTACAAACTGCAACTGGAAAATATTTTTATGGAAATTGCATTTAACATGATTTTGTATTCACTTTAAGCAACTTGTAGTACTCAGTTTCTGCTGAACATTATCAGCTCTTCATGTAAATGGACTTTGTTTATATCATGGGTTTTTTTGTAGTCGACCTCGGGAAAGGTATCGTGAAAGAGAGAATGCAAGAGCAGGAAGTGGAGGGAGTGCAAGAACAACAGGTGGAAACATGCAGCCTGAAATTTCTACGAGCAGTTCATCCATGGCAGGAATGCCAACTATTGTTCTATCTGGGAGTCGCAACTTTTCAGGCCAGCAACCAACCATTATACAGACGCGTGAACGTCCAGATGAATATGGGAGCAGTTATGAAGAAAACTTGGATGGAAGTAAGGACTCGGGTGATGCAGGTAGTGTTGGGGATCCCGACTCAGTCTCGGCATTTGATGAACGGCCTGGTGGGTTTGGGTCTGCATCAAGACATGGTTCTAGAGGGAGTAGATCTAGGCAGGTAGTGGATCGGAAAGAAAGGGATGCAAGACATGAAGGAAAATGGGAAAGAAAACACTGAAAATAGGCATTTTGTTAAACGAGCAACAAGGACTAGGATGAAGTAGCTGTTACATTTCCTTGAACGTTTGCTTGTTTGAAGGAAAAATGAAAGAAAAGGAAAGGTTTCCGGAGTACATCTTCTTGCAAGGCAGGCGGAGCATGTAGCAGTGAAGAGATCAATGGCAAGCCACAATGCAGTCCCATCTAGGTTCCTCCACATCCTTTTGTTGTTGTAGGAAGAAAAAAAAATGTCATTACTATTGTCTATTGTAATAATATATAAACAGCATTATATTTTGATGTTGTCTTAGTAGTCTCATTTTAGGGAATTTGAACTATATGTAAAAATTATATGCTAGTATAAATTATAAAATGGTTGTCTTCTTGTTTCTAAACACACTTAGGGTGGTTCAGTGGTTGAGTTTTGTTTGTTAGAAAAAGAAAATTTGCATTTGCTCAACAGCTGAATGTAGAAAATTGTTCCTGCAGAAATATTTCTTGCGACGGTAAGTAGAATAATAAATTGTTATAATTAATATACAAAATACAGTACATATATATATATAAATATTAATTAATCAAAAATATAGTAAAGATATATTCCTTTATTGGTAGATATCTTACAATTAGTGTTTGTTGCTACAGTCAAAGATTGATAAGAGATTGTATACAAATCTAGCATCATACCATACGAATTGTATGCGGTTTAGAAAACACAAAACCATTGGTTTAGGGGTTGTCTTCTTGAAAATGATTTTAATATTTCTAAAGTGTCACTACAAGTAGTAATAAAAATCTAACATCGGAATGAAAAAACTATTAAAATGATAGAAAGGTAATACATTTTGAAATGTACTTAAATTTCATTGAAGTTACATCGGAGTATATGAAAAGACGTATTTTACAAGATAAAACATAAGAATAGCTGGGAAGGCTACAACCTAGAGGTTTGAATGTAAATAACTGGGATAAAGACAGTTGACCGGAGTCCTGCTAAAAATGGAAAAAAGTTTTAAGTCGAGGAGTCTTTGTTTGATGTGTGATAGTTCATGCTTATGCTTCTTCTAATAGGTCTTCGAATGTCTTGGTGAGTCGACTTCTCCTTAATTGATGGCATGATCTTGGCATCACATGAGGTGGTAGATCGTGTACTTCTGTGTGTTGACTTGATTCTTAAATTACTCATCCACTCTCTCCTGAAAATGAGGATCATGCATATTGGTGGCCCACGTGTAGTTGATTTAGGTCATGAGACTTGCTCTCTGAAATTGTTGAGGAGTGATATGCATGAAGTTCATCTCATGCCCCTAAAAGGTAGGACTCTTCACATTGTTGATTTTCTTGACAATAGATGATCTTTTATTAAGCACAAAGAAAGGTCATGACTTCTGGTTCAAACTTCATAGATGGATGTGGAGGAAATGTCTATTTGTAGAGGTGCAAGAGTTCCCTGATTTTAACTCTTTGGTTGCGCATAACAGGTAAAAATGTAATCAAGAAAAACTAGAAACGTAAATGTCTTTATCTTTGTGATCTCTTGATTTTTCTTGATTTTATTTTACTGTAATCTCGACCTTTTTCTAATTAGTCGTTTGGTATGTAGAATGATTCAAGTGGGAATGAGAATGAGATTTTGATTCTCACGTTTGGTATGTATAAAATCTGAGTATGAGAATGAAAATAAAATATGTTTTGTCCATTATGTCCTTTACTAATAGTATTTGCAGTGTCATTTTATCATTTTCAATTTTTTTTTACTTATTACATTATTATTTTATATACTTAATAAGTCAAAAAATGTGAAAAAAAATTTTGCAAATAAAAGTTCTGAAAAAAAAAACTTTCTAAAAAGAAAAATCTCCAAAAAAAAAATTCTAGAAAAAAAAACTACAAAAATAAAGAGACATTAGAGTCATTTTTCATCAATTCTATGTGGAATTATATGTTCCCATCCAATTGAGATGTAATGGAAAATCCATGTGAAATCATATATTATCATTAAATTGAGATGAAATGTAAATGAATAGAGACTTGAACGGTTATTCCATTCCATCAAAAAATAACATATCAAATAATAAAATAGAATGAGTCATTTCTTATTCTCCTATATTCCTTGTCTATCCACATGACCAAACATCACTCATAGAACGTTCTTTTGTAAGAACTGGTTTTGGGGGTTTCACTGGTTCACGACTTCTTTGCACCTAACCTAACCTACTTCTCTCACATCTCCCTCGCGTACGCAGGCTCTGCTTCTCCTCCTCTCCGGCTGTTTCAGCTATCTTGGTGAGTGCTTCTCTTTTCTTCTCTGTTTTTGCTTCGTTTCTTCTCGCTTCTTCTCCGGCTGATTTCTTCTCTTTTCTTCCCAGAGGCTGATTTCGTGCAACTTGTTTCAAGATCGATTTCAAGGTATGATTTCACTATTGTTCGAAATTGTTTCTGGCGTTGGTTACTGGTTAGTGAGTTATTATGTTTTTGATTGATGTTTTTTTCCCATTTCGTTTGCGTTAATTTCTGAATTGTTGGTTTTGATGGGTGATTTATCTTGGAGTGAATGTTGTATGGGTTTTGTAGAAGAAAGAAGATTGGGTATTTGCATAATTTTGTTGATTATTTATTTTCAATTTGTGATTTTGAAGTTAATACTCAACAATTCATATTTTTTTCATGTGGATGTGGGTTAGACAGTTGAATTGTTACTTCTGTGAGGTTTACATAAATTTGAAATTGAGTGTGCTTCTTGTGAGTTATAGGCTGGTGGTGGATGGAAGAATGTGTTCAATTCTCCAAAGTTTTTTTTTTCTTTCCCTGAACAACATAGCTGAAAGTCTTTTGCATATACTTATTATACTACTTAAGCTGTTTGCGTGTGTGTGAAGAGCATTGATTCTTGTGGGTTTTTACATAAAATAGATTGATGACATATGAACTTGGGTAGTTGGGTGGCAATCAAATGTTATGCTAGAGCACCATTGAGTTTACTGTGAATCTTGGAGAGCTAAAATTATTTGTTGGGATAAATCAGATGTTGAGTGTATGAAAAAAATATTTGTGTTTATACTCAAGTTCAATTTGTTCCGGATTTGATATTTACCTTGAAGATTTTCTTTTGTTCTGTATTGTGTATGTGTATCTGATATGTTTTTGCAGCATCCTTATGTATATGGGGTGTTGTTTTTTGAGGCCTTGGCAACATTCGTTGGCCAAGTATCTGTGTTATCCCTCATTGCCCTTTTTGGTGCTGCCACTACTGCCATGGTTTTTGAGTTCTTATTTATGCATACATTTGGACAATAAAAACAAGAGCATATATTATTTTTGGACTTTATTTTTATGGGCACAAATGTAATTTAATTTTATAAAACCTATTCAGAACCGGTGCTTCAATGCTTTCCCAAGTACTGGAATAGATTGTTTTAAAAATTGCTACTAAAAACACCCAAAACCGCTACCCTCATAACTGGTCAAAACCAGTACTTTAAAAACACCTCATTTCCGCTACCCTCTATTTTGCCAAGTAGAGCCTGAATCTTCTCTTTGCTTGATTCTGTTTCTTCCACTCAGCATCAGGTTTGATTACTACCTTGAATTTTTGCTTTTTGCTGATTACTGTGTCTCCCCTCTCGAGCATCGTAAGTTGCTCAAAAACTTCTTTGTGAGTATGTGTATGCAAATATATGACCCCATCTGTATATGTCTACTTTTTTATTGTACTGACCACATTGAAGGATCTTGTTCCCTTGATGTTGAGTTTGATTCATCATATCTGGTTAGTCTATGGCCATGTAAGCATGTAAAGTTGTTTGAATATCTAAAAAGGCCTCATGGATCACAACTGTTGTTTCTTAGCCGGTTGATTTAGAGAATTCTGATTCGTTTTTACAATTCTCCGATCAAACTTTTCATTTCTTCAATCTTTAGTTTTTTCTTGAATCAATAAATATATTAATACCTTCTGGTTCTGTCATCTGGATTGGGTTTTTGGGAGTTTCTAGAGATGGGTTTTGGTTGAACATAAAAAAGAAAGGAACTTGTGCCCGGTGTTGTCTTTATAGAGAGGGGCAGTACATCAACTTTTAGAGACTCTTTCTACTTAGTATGATTAGCACCCATTATAGTAACTTTCATGGTAAATTTTTTGATGAGGTTCTTATTTGATGATTAAACTATTTGATTTGATCATTAACATATAAAATAGTGGGGTGGAAATAGTGGTTATCTATAAGCTAAGAAGCACAGATACGGATACGTGATACGGATACGACACGATACGGATACGAGAATACGTCATTTTTCAAAAAAATAGGATACGGATACGTTTAGGATACATTTTAATTTTTTTAAAATATATTTTTATATATTGTTAAAATTTAACTGCATGTAATTAAATTTTAAAAGAGAAGAATAAGTGGAAAATCATACACTGGAACGAGAGGCTCGAGAACCACGCGAAGGGAGCTCGCGAATTCAGAACCACGCGAAGGGAGCTTGCGAACAGAGCCTGCTGGAGGTCGCGAATCGCGAAGGGAGATCGCGACTCGCGTGGTGGAGATCGCGACTATCGTGGTGGAGCTTGCGACAGGCTGGTGGTGCTCGCGACAGGCTGTGGAGCTCGCGAAAGCCTGGTGAGATGGAGGCAGCTGTTGGTGAGATAGCCAGATGTGGGTCGCGCAAAAGTAAGCACTGATTTTAGGTTTTGGGTTATTGCATAATACGTATCTGATGCGTATGTAATCCGTATCTCAAACGTATCCTTTATTTAAAAAAATAATTAAAAATTTGTATTTAGAAAAAACGTCTTCCAGACGTATTTCTGCCGTATCCGTACGTATCTGTATCCGATACGTAACGGATACTGATACTTCAACACCCTAGACGTATCCGTGCTTCATAGTCTATAAGGTTTTACCTGGAAAAGAAAACCCAGCGTGTATTTGGAAGGTAACAGGCACTGGCAGAGGGCAAGGTTTGTTGATTAAAATGTAGATGAATTGTGCAAGGGTGCATTTGAGAATCTCGATGTGTATGTCAAGGATTTGATCATATTGTCTGCTTCAGGTAAGCAGAGTAGAAGAAAATGGCTTACGCATTGATGAAGCCTACCAAGCCTGGATTGGAGGAATCCCCGGAGCAAATTCATAAGATCAGGATTACGCTCTCTTCTAAAAACGTCAAAAATCTTGAAAAAGGTTTTTCACTCTCTTTTCATGTTTTTTTAAATGATTTCTGGCCTCAAGTGTGCTTGGTTCACGATAATGTTTTATTATTTTTGTTCTTATTGAATGGCATGTATTGTATTTTAAGGCTAACTTTTTGAAGATATTTGTTTGATTTTGCTTCAGTATGTGCGGATTTGGTCAGTGGTGCCAAGGACAAGCGGCTGAGGGTTAAGGGACCAGTAAGGGTGCCCTCTAAGGTTCTGCACATCACCACCAGAAATTCTCCTTGTGGTGAAGGTAATTCAATGTCCCAGAAGAAATTTACTTCTTAGCATAAGTCGATAGAAGTTATGAATTTTTTTGTTATTAAATTAACTTATTGTTTCAAAATTCTGATATCTGTTGTGTGCATTACATGGGTTGAAGGAGCTTAAATTTGCTGGTGCTTCTTGTATGGAATTGGCACATCTTTAATGTAATATTAGTTTTAGCTCGTTTAATGAATCGTTTTCCCCCTTTCTTCTTGGAAGTAAATAAATTAATAGGGAAGTAAAGAATTTTAGAAGCGCAGGGCTCCTGTTGGCCCTTTGACAGGGAGAGTATGAAGAAGCTTTCCTCATCTGTTTCTTGAGCCTCTGAATTTGATGTGTATTATTCTGAAAGAGTCCATAAATCATAATTAATGTTGCGATTTTCAGTGTTTTCAGAAAATCCACTTCATTGCAAAAGGATATTTAAAAATTCCATTGGTGAATTGGTCAACTTGTATAAAAGAAAATGTATATTCAACTTTTGAAAACAGAAATGATGGAGCACCTAAATGACATTATTAGTTATCAAATACATTCTTGTGCAGAGTACATGTGCTGTAATTTTATTTTATTTTTTGTTTTATTTTTCATAGATTGTCTTCTCCAAAGCTTCTTTGATTTCATTGAAGTGGATATACTCTGTCTCTACATGAATATACACGCTCTGTTCTCTTTCTGTTTGTTCTTGTTGTTCTGCTTTGAGTCTGATGCAGGAAGACTATTAATTTTCTGCTTTCATGATGAGTTAGTTTATTATTGGATCTATTTTAACTGAGTTTCTATTAGTTTTCATGGGAAGGGTATTGTCATAATTTTCAGGTGTGTTGGAATTTCGAATATATTATTAGTTATTTGTTTTATGAGTCTTTTATTAGGTTATTTTAATAAGTCAAGTCATTGTTAGAATTGGAGTCATATTAGTTTACTTTTTAGGAATCCCAATTTTATTTGAAGGAAGCTTTTATGTTATTAGGGTTACTAGGAGTCTAAATATATGGATGTATCTTGTAAGTCATGAATAGAGAATTACTAGGAGTCTTTCTGAATTTTTTTCCTTCTGTTTGTTCTCATGATACTCTTTTGGGTGTATTACAGAACTCAGTATTCTGCTGTGCTTTTTTGTGGGTGGATTGGTGGGTGCTCTGTTCTGTTTTACTAGTGTTTGTCTCGCATCCTAACAGAGTAAGATTTAGATTTAGAAGTCTAGATTGTATATGCAGTAATTTAAAAGCTTAGATATGCTATCTTTGTGTAAGTGGACTGGGAAAGAAGCGAATAAGATATATTTCCCTTTTCTTTCTCTATTATCTATGTTCCCATATATAGAGGTCTTCTCATAGTGCCTTGATTCTTATATTGACGCTACTTTTTTCGCATCAAATATAATGAGTTCGAATATGATAACTAATACTATAAAAGACTTGACTTTTTATTCTCCCACTATTTTCTCTTTTGTTTTCCGAGTAGGATTTTCATTTCTGAGCTCATGCATTCCCCACCGTGATGCAACTTTTGAAAGGTCTTTTCCGAGTTTCTATCCTAGTTCTATCAATCTTGGGAAATTAGTTACTTTTTGAGAACTATTTTTTAATCACGGTCACTCTGTACTTGGGATTTGGATTCTTTCAATTTAGGATTGTGACTTTGGTTCTCAAGTCAGTATTTCTTTGTTGACTCAGTATAGAAGTCTTCAATTTGTTTTTAAATTTTTTATTATAAAATTGTGAGGATGGGTACTCACATCTTTCTTTTCAGAGTCTTCAAGGGACCAAAGCCTATCAGTAAAACCAAGAAACATTGACTGTGCATTACCATCGAATAAAAGAGAAGTAGAAGATCTACGTCATGATTTAGCTGCAAATCCATTGATTGCATTCACTTTCGATGAACGAAGATTATCACGGGTAATCTCAGTCAAGATCACTTACCAGGACGGGTTGAATGCACATTAGACCACTCATTATCCATCAAACTATAAACTTGAATTATGATCTTTCTGTTGAAAATCATTAGAAATTGTAGTATGAAACTTCACAATTCTCACAGCTTTAAGAAGTTGCTTTCTCCCTGCCTCATGACCAAATTCATACCAGCATCGCGAATAATAATCTTGGATATTAGGAACACCAATGTAGGTTTGGAATAAAGCTATAGGAGCTAATAAATGGATTTCAATAGATAATCTATTTCTAATCCGCAAACATACTAATCCAATAGGCTCCCAACCATCAATGTTACTTCATTATTTGAAACAAAGATGTTGTCTAGAGCATCCATGGCTAGTGGAACTACTCCTTCAAGATACTAAAGAAGTCACTTAGGTTTTTGCACAACATTGGTGTTGTGTTGAGATTTAATGGTGTAATGATTAGTTGTCTACCATTTTTTGTTTGATTAAGTGCATTATACTCCTCTGTGAAGTCCCTATTTTTAATCACACGCGGCCAATCCTTGCAAACAACAACCGACAAAGCAACCATCTTGAAAGGGAGATGTTTGATGATTTGAATATGTAATTCTAAAGGCAAATCTGGTAGGGTTCTTGATATTTTTCCTCGATTGCTTATTTTGGCTCAAGTTAGACAACAAAATTTGCACAACAGAATGTCTAAGAGTGTAAACGAGCCGTGCCTAGCCGAGCTTTGAGGAGCTCGAGCTCGGTTCGATTCATATGTGATGAGCTCGAGCTCGGTTCCTTAAAAGCTCGAGTAATTTTTAAATTAGTTGAGCTCGAGCTCAGCTCGTTAAAAACTTGTGATAAATCACTAAATGAGTCGAGCTCATGCTCGATAATAATAATGATACTTAATAAATATATATTAATATTTAGTACTCATGTAATATACTAATAATAATAATAATGATACTTAATGAGTTATTGATACATTGAATCACATGAATAGTTTATTACATTTAAACATATTAATAATGTTAAATTGAAAATCAAAGAACTATTACACACACATATATATATAGTCGAGCTGTACCAACGAGCCGGGCCAACAAGCTAATTCGCGAGCCTTAACAAGCCGAGCTTTGTGATGCTCAAGCTCGACTTGTTTATGAATTGAGCTTTAAAATCAAGCTCAAGCTTGGCTCATTTATGAATCGAGTTGAACATGAACAAGCTTTTTTTGAGCCAAACGCCGAGCTGCTCATGAGAGGCTCGACTCGTTTACACCCCTAAGAATGTCACACAACTACTCTCTAGCCAAAATTAACACAATACACTGTTCCATTTCTACGGAACAGAGAAAGGTTATGCATATAACCTATTCATTTTCATCAATTTTGATCTTTCTGTCGATTTTAGACTCAATTTTCATAACTGGAGTGTATTGTGTTAGTTTCGACTTGAGAGTAGTTATGTGACATTGCTTCTATTGTGTAGATTTTGTTGTGTATCGTGAGCCAGAATGAGTAATCAAGGGAAAATATCAAGAACCCTACCAAATTTGTCTTTAGAATTACAAATTCAAATCATCAAACATCTACCTGTCAAGAGCTCGGTCAGCTGTTGTTTGCAAGGGTTGGCCGCGTGTGATTAGAAGCAGGTACTTCAGAGAGGAGTATAATGTACTCAATCGAACAAAAGATTGTAGGCAACTAATTGTCACACCGTTAAATCTCAACACAACATCAATGTTGTCAAAAAATC
This sequence comes from Euonymus europaeus, assembly GCA_963580455.1. Taxonomy (NCBI): domain Eukaryota; kingdom Viridiplantae; phylum Streptophyta; class Magnoliopsida; order Celastrales; family Celastraceae; genus Euonymus; species Euonymus europaeus. The sequence goes on along the minus strand of OY756961.1, from coordinate 6,527,755 downwards.
TAAGAGTATGTTTGGATATTGTTTTTGTTTTTAATAATTAAAAACGATTTTGAGTATAGTTTTCAAAAATAGTTTTTAAAATGAATGAAGTGTTAAAAATTCATTTGGCTTATGTTATTTGTAAACTGTTTTCTAAATAAAAAATACAAAATTTAGACACAAAATAAGATTAGTTATATAATATAACAAGAAGAGTAATGAACAATGACGGAAAGTAAATCAAATAAATTTGGAGAGATAATGGAGAAGAGACAAGGGAGAAAAGAGTTGGAGAGAGTAAAAATGAGAGAGAAGAGATTGTAACAACTAATGAGAAAGGAAGGAAGAAGTAGAGCAAGAGGGAAAAAATGAATTTCAATTTATTCACAAAAATGCCACCAATCCATTTTCAAAATTCTCCAAAACATGATTTAGTTGTTTTCGATTTTCTGTTTTAAAAAACTCAATTTTGAAAAACTGTTTTCAAAAACTGTAACACCCAAATAAATTTTCATCCAGTTTTCTATTTTGAAAAACAAAAAAACAGTTTTGGAAACATGTTCCAAACACACTCTAAGTGACTTGTATCTAGAAGGAGAAGTTTCAGTAGTCATGGATGTTCTGCACAACACTTTTGTTTCAAATGATGAAGTAACATTGGTTGTTAGGAGCCGTGTTGGATTAGTATGTTTGCGGATTGGAAATAGGTTGGCTGTTTGGAATCCATTTATCAGCATCTATAGGTTTATGTTTTCCTAATTTCCAATATTATTATACGCGATGCTGGTATGAATTAGGTCATGAGGCAGGGAGAGAGCAATTTATTAACGCTGTGAAAATTGTGGAGTTTCATACTACTATTTTTAATGATATTCATTAGAAATATCATAATTCAAGTTTTATGGTTTGATGGATAATGGTTGGTCTGATGTGCAAGTATCTCCACACATGTATGATAACCACATTATACCCCCGGGTGGCGAGGTTCTTTTGCTTATGGACTTCTATTTTGGATCGCCAAGAATGATGATGGGCCTGAGAGGGTCGTAGGGTTCAATTTAAGGACCTTCAACACTCGCATTTTTCGAATGCCACTTGGCTGGACTTTGTTGCGTACAATATCTAGGTCGTGCGACTATGAGGGTTCAATAATGCTCATGATTGCACGTTGTGGACCGGTGAGATGTGAAGGTTATATGTTGCAGGCTTGCAGCTTTTAGACAATGGAGTATATATATGTGGTAATAGGTTTTTAATTTCTGGACGGGTGGTAGTGGATTTGATGTGGTAGAACCCCGTGCCCTTTCACCTATGAATGAGTTGGTAATTGAATACAAGTCATTGCATTGCTTGTCTTGGTATGATTCTCGAACAACATTGTCTCAACCATTCGGATTTAACAACACCTTTTCGAGTCGACAGTTTTATTTTTTTAGAACATTGACCCAAGCGACCTTAGGTGACGCTCCAGACTCATGGAATTGGTCGTCTGACAGTATTGATATTAGAAGCACTATCATGAGGCCCCAAATACAGAAATATAACTCTCTGGGTAAAATGTCTGGTAGAATATACCATATGACAAAGGATCAAAATGGTTGCTGCTTTTTACAGAAAAAGTTTTCAGAGGGCACTCCAGAAGATGTTGTAAAGATATTTCTAGCGATTGTGGATCACATTCTAGAGATCGCGATGGACCCTTTTGGGTGTTTCCTAGTCCAGAAACTGTTTGAAGTGTGTGGTGAGGATCAGCTTATGAAAATACATCAAGAAATCACTAGAAAGCTGGTGATCTGATCAGGATTTCATGCGACATGCATGGGTTTGTACCTCTCTCTGTCTGTGTGTTTCTTTTTTCTTCATACAACTGATATTTATTGCCTCTTTGTTTGATGTGTTGAAATGTCATGATGGGTTGCTCTCTATACACAGGACACTGGCTGTTCAGAAGGTGATTTAGTCCCTTACGACTCCCGCACGGTTCGCTATGATAGTTTCCTCGCTTCGGCCTGGTATAGTGACTGATGAAAAATATGAATGGTAACCATGTTGCACATCACTGCTTGCAGTATTTGATGCCCGAGTATATTGAGGTAAGGATTATCTGTTGTTACATGATGCATCTAGTTATTTGCCGCCATTCTCTCAGCTCTTTCATGTGGATGGGTCTAACACGTTTGTGCACTCACACACACACAGAGACAGAGATATATATATATGGTAATGAATATCTTGTTATATAGATAAATGAAGCAAGCTTTTTTGCAGTTCCTTTTTGAAGCTCAACTACTAATTGTGTGCAGCTTGCAACTGATCGTCATGGCTGTTGTGTTCTGCAACAATGTCTAACCTATTCTGAGGGTGAGCAAAGGCTCCAATTTGTCTGAGATCGCTTCAAATGCTTTAATCCCGTGTCAAGATCCATTTGGGTACCTTACTCTTTCTCCTTACAAAATTTTCTATTAGATTTGAGCAGAAGAGTTTTAAACATACTGGTTATAACCATTTTTACATAGAATAGTCTTCATGTAGTGACCCATCTTTAAAGGTTTTGATGCGGTCTTGTTAATTACAGAAATTATTAACTCCAAACAAATGGTTCGAGGTTATTTTGATATTTTCTGCTTTTTTTTTCTCCAGTTTGTACTGTAATGTGGAGATGTATTTTTCTTATCTCCCAAGGCTCTTTCTGTTTCTTCTTCGCTTTCCTCCATCACCGTTTTCTCTTGTTTTGGATGAGGCAAGGAAATGGGGGTAGCAGGAGAGGACTGTTGAGTCTCACCCTATCTAAGGCTTCATTGATAAAGGAATCTCATTAATTTCCTAACTTTTAAAAGTGAATATACTTTGTGGTTTTTAATTCTGTTACTGATTGGCGTGCTCTCTTTTATCTAACTTCTTTTTATTGAATATTTTTTGTCGGGGGTTTATTTGTATACCGTTAACTTTTCTAATTCAAAACAAATATATTTATCCCTATTATCCTGCAGTTTTACAGTACAATAATTTTCTAGGCAATGATAATTCAAACTGGAGATTGGCCTAAATAAAGTTTTGCCATAAGTTCTGTTGTCAATACTGACCAGGACCTGCTAAAAAGGATGAATCCGTGTGTTCTTTTCTGAGAAGGAAAAACAATATTTTGTTCTTTTTACACAGGAATGTTTATCTGCCTTGCTGGAGAACTGTTTCCTTGAATCTGATGATTAATTGCAAGCAGCCTCACGAGCTCCATGTTTATAAATGAGATTGAAATAGTGTAGTATAATGTGGTTTAAAAGACCATTAAGCATATGTTGCTATATGTCTGAAATATGATCTAATACATGCTCGAATACTGCAACCAAATACTGTATTCCCCATGCAATTACCAAATTCATGATTCAGCTTGACATCTTTCTTCCTTTTCAAATTGTAGGAACTATGTCGTGCAGTTTGTTTTTGAGCTTCGTCTCCATGGGTGACTCTGGATATTCTTGATCAGCTGGATGGCAAACGTGGAGAGTTATCCATGCAGAAATATAGTAGTAATGTAGTTGAGAGATGCCTGGAATATGCAGGTGAGGAACACCATGATCGTATTATCCGGGAGCTGATGAATACTTCTCACTTGGTTCGAGTCATGCAGGATCCTTATGGAAATGATGTTATTCAAGCAGCACTGTGTGTGTCGAAGGTTTGTAAACTCGTTATCTTCACCTCCCATTCTTGTTCTTAGGAAGTCCTGTGGTCAAGAATATCTGTGCGTTGCAACTATTCTATGAAATCATATTTTTAAAAAGTTTTGAGAACTGTTAGTTTGAATCTTAATCATACAGTTTTCTTGTGTTTCCATGGGGTACATACCTCCTTCAATTTTTCACCACGTCAGATTTTTGGGTTCAGTTTTATTTATTTATTTCTGAACAAGTGACTTTATGCTTCATTGAAACATGAAGTTACTTGTTGGGACGGGAAGACAATGTATGCAGAAGCTGGTGGGCTATGTTATTTAATCTGGGACCTCGGTGTGGTGCTGTCCAGTTGGCAGTGTGTAGATGTGTTCAGTATGCATGCTTCAATCAATGCAAAGCGATTCACTAATCTGCAGGATTGATTTTTCAAAGATTGTTTAAGCAATATATATATATATATAATCCAAGATGAACCGAAGGAAATTGTGTCATTTCTGGTTGTATTGATTGAATGGTGTGTTCAACTGTTGAGCAGGGAGCCCTTCATTCTGCTTTGGTAGACACCATTCGACCCCATGTTCCTGTGCTTAGGACAAGTCCATATGGGATGAAGGTGCTTTACTCTGTCTTTTTAAGACTTTTTTTTCTAATCTGTTTTCTTTTGATGCAGTCTGCGTGCAATTTCCGGTTTAAATGTTTGACAGTCACTGTAAATTTTACCTCCAATAGGTTGTAAAGGAAACCTCTATGGTGTGGCTGTTCAAGATATTGAGGCTTAGGCCTGGAAAAAAAAATGTGAGATGTCTTTGACAGCTCTTCCGGACAAATGATGGGCAATTTTATTTGTTTTGTTACGGAGATACTTCTAGACATTTCAGAGCTAATTTGGTAATTTGATTCAAGATGCATGTATAGCTCCATGGGTTTATGGGGAATTTAATATTCTGTGACCAAATCACAAGGTTTGGTGGATTGCTGCAGAATGGATAGGCCTTTAGGCTAAATGTAGTTTTCATGCCAGACATGAACTTCGTGGTGTACATTTTTTTGTTTATGGATTGCAACTCTCTGCTTATCTTATGTATAATGGCTGTTTCTCGCTGTTGGATTTGCTTGCGAGCTTATCTTATATCTTTTGCTACATGTCGTAATCGGTTTTTGTCTTTCTTCAAAGTCGAAAAATCAAAAATAATAAATAATAAGATCTAAATACTTTGTTAAGCTCAATAAATTAGGCCCAAAAGGAGGTCATCCAATTAGGGATTTGACCCATGTTTTGAAAAATAAAAGCACAAAGGAAGAAAATTAAGGGAAAAAAAAATCAAAGTCTAGGCCCAAAAGGAGGTCATCCAATTAGGGATTTGACCCATGTTTTGAAAAATAAAGGGTTTATTACCATTTAGTCACTCTAGGTGACATGTTTCACCAAAATGTCACATGGTAAATTTTATTACCAAAAAATCATACCTTTCACAGTTATCAATGTAAAATTTGAAATAATTTTTTTTAAATGGCAAGAATGCCCTTCCACACTCTCTATCTCATCTCTCTTTCAACTCATCTCGTCTCTTCTCTCATATTCTCTCTCACTAAGACCTTAGATTTTCCGACCAGTTCAGATTTTCCGATCATTTTCAGTCGAAATCCCATCGGTAAGTCTTTATTTTTATAGTATTGCTATCTCATGGTTTCTCTCTCTTTCAAGATTTCTAGTTATTTTAGATCTAAGAGTTCTTTTTGAAGATCTATAATTCTTTTTTCAAGATTTCTACTTATTTTCCAAGATCAAGATCTTGCAAATAATTCGTTACTGATACTGCAAGCATTATAAAGTTTGGGTCTTTTAAGTTATTCATACTACTCTACAAATGGGTTTTCTCAGTCTGGTACTATGAAATTCTGATACTGTAAGTGATTCATACTCTATGTTTCTGATACTATGAAATTCTCATACTACTCTACAAATGGGTTTTCTCAGTCTGGTACTATGAAATTCTGATGATACTACACAAATGAGTTTTATTCTGATACTATTAAATTCTCATACTACTCTATAAATGGGTTTTTATCATTCTGATACTATGAAATTCGGATACTACTGTACGAAATGTACTATGTTGATGCTGTCATTCTGCTGATGATAATGTTGATACTGTCATTGTTGTTTCCATTGTTAATGTTGATACTGTCGGTGTTGATACTGTCAGTGTTGATACTCGTGATGTTCTGATACTATAAGTGTTGATGCTCGTGATGTTATGATACTCTAAGTGTTGATACTTGTGATGTTATGATACTGTAAGTGTTGATACTCGTGATGTTGTCATACTGTCAATATTGATACTGTCTGGTGTTTGATACTGTCTTATGACTGATACTGCCTTATTCATTGTGAGGTATTGATTATACTGGTGATACTATATATACTGCATTGAGTTTGACAGTATATATTATTGGTCATTGATTATACTGGTGATACTAGATATACTGTATTGGTTGATGCTCGTGATGTTCTGATACTGTAAGTGTTGATACTAGCGATGTTCTGATACTGTCAATGTTGATACTGTCTTGTCTTTGATACTCTCTTATGATTGATACTGCCTTATTCATTGTGAAGTATTGATTATACTAGTGATACTATATATACTGCATTGAGTTTGGCAGTGATACTTACCGACGCGATATCGACGGAGAATACTGCATCAATATTATCATCAAAGACAGTATCAATCACAAGACAGTATCAACATTGACAGTATCACAAGCCAGTATCAACATTGACAGTATCACGAGTATCAACACTGACAGTATCAACATTGACAGTATCACAAGCCAGTATCAACATTGACAGTATCACGAGTATCAACACTGACAGGCGCGCGGTTCAAAGCTGCAGGTGGCCCACTTTTTGTACTGTCCCAGTGCAGTTTGATTTTCAAACTGCTGAGGGCATTTTTGGAATCTCGAAATTGTGTTATGACTGAATTGGTAATGAAGACACATTGTGTGACTAAGTGGTAAAATTGGCCACTGTTTGTGACCGGCCAGTAATTCACCCAAAAATAAAAGCACAAAGGAAGAAAATTAAGGGAAAAAAATCAAAGTCTTGGAAGAGGAAAAGGAAAGGAAGAATTGGAAAAAATAAGAAGGGAAGAAAATCAAAGAAAAAAAGTTGAAGAAGGAAAAGAGAGGAATGAAAAATATATATTTTTAATTTTTTATTAGAGAATTTAAGGATTTATATTAAAGAAAAAAAGAAGTTTTAGAGATTTGGAGAAGGAAATTGATTTGGAAAAAATAATATAAATGGGGGTGTAGGGTTATTTGTTTGGACATACTTTGACAAGGAATTCTCACGCCACTTTTTCAGCAACCTCCAGTCGAATGGGTTGAATGGAAGATTGCCTCCTGAACTTGGCAATTTGAAATATCTGCAGGGACTTCTGTTTGACCGGAATAAGCTTCAAGGAACTCTTTCTTCTACTAACAATTCAGCAACAAAGTCTGACATTCATGGAAAGTAAGTGGGATGTCAATGCATTGTTAAGTTAGGGTTTAAATAACTGTGTATTGTAAAGTATTGAGATGTATATACAGATGGGTATATAATCCTTCTCTACAAATCATGTTGACATCAAGAATATATGATAAAGCATCTCCAGTGGGAGAGGCTCTCCAAATTTTTCAATTTCTCAATTGGATCTCACATTTATTATATGCAATTGGGTCTCACTTACTTGTCCATATTATTAGCAAAACACATTTTTCAATATAGTCATATCAACAAAATATATATTTCAATATAATTTTTTTCACTTTCCATTTAGAAACACTTCAAATATTAAACATCATCGTTCCAAAACTTTTCTACAATTTTTCATTTTTATACTATTCTACACATATTTCAATACAAATCACCATCTTTACACACTCTAAAATTTCTAGTGCTATAAAATATCACCCATTGAAGATGCTTCACCATGACAGAATTATTCACTGCATAACTCACTGTACTTTGACTAGCTATTCCATATGTATGTATGAGGTCAATGGCCAATTTTGTGGCAGGATAGCTCTTTCAATCAATTTGAATTGTTTTAAACTTTCCTATAGAAAAGGCTGCTTTTTAAGCTTGGTACATGACTAAAGATATCATGAAGAAAATAAAAGGGGCTCTTAAATGTATAGGTTAGGAATAGGCTACATGTCTACTTTTTCATGTAACCACAAGATTTAATTAACTCTTGGTTTAGAGCTTAAGTAACCCAATAGGCTGGAAAGCAAAGTCATTTTCAGATTTCTTGCACCAAGTCATCATTGCATCAAATTTTTTGCACAAGTCATCATTCGATTTTCAAATTTCTTGCGAAATCGGAGTCTGAAACCATTTGAGAGCCTGCGAAAGGGACTGAATCCATTTGCGGGGTTATCATGCCTATAACACCAACAAGGAGGAAGAAAATGATGAAGAATCTAGTTGTCATATTCCCGAATGGGAAGTAGATTGAAAATATTTAAAGCAAGATTGATAAAATCGATGCTGCAATCACAGTTCGAAATTGTTGAAGAAGGCCGGTAGGGAAACATAGGCGAATTTGAGATTGGGTGCATTTGGGGTGAATAAGGTTTTACTTCAAGTTAAATTTGAGACATTTTTAAACATGAATTCTCTTTTTTTGAAAAAAATTACATTCCATTATTTAACAGCCCGCCATCTATTTTTTACGAAAAGGTACGAGAGCTAATATACATGGATGGACCCAAAACTTTCACACACATATATATGGATAGACTCATAACTTTCATCGTTGGATTTTTTAGACCACTAAACAAACCACATACATATAGTGTAACTAACTTAATTGCATATAGTTTGATCAGACATTTAGAGATGGCGAGTTCTGAACATTTATAGAGGGGCTTCCCTTAGTAGGCTCAATCCTCCTCAGAGCAAACCCTGATGACTTATTATATGATTGATCATCTTCATCATGATATATATAAGCAAACCCTCCATGTCTTGTCAAATCCATCCCTTGCATCTCATCTTCACTTGAGATTCTTAACAACTTAAATTTGTTAAGAACATAAAATAATGGGCCCATTGTCGCCGTGACCCAGCCCACAATAACCAAGATCTGTATGATTTGGGCCGCCAAAAGCTTCCCTCCACCACCCATCAACAGTCCATATGGCCGGCCCGACAATCCCGGGTAAACTTCATTGACGTATTTCTTTCTCGCAAACAACCCCGTGAACAGTAAACCCCACGCCCCACACCCGCCGTGTAGTTGGGCCGCCTCGAGTGGGTCGTCGTACTTTAATTTCTCTGCAAGCTTGTTAAACCCTATTAGAACCCATGACGCTACGAGCCCACATATGATTGCGGCCCATGGTTCAACAACTGAGCATCCAGAAGTGATTGCGGCAAAACCCCCTAAAAGCCCATTACACACATCTAGCACATTCCAATGGCCCACCAACAATCTCTTACTAAACAAAGTACTAAGAGCAGCAGTACATCCAGCTAATGTTGTCGTGACAGCTGTCCTCCCGATTGCACTCCATTGGCCATAATACCCTTCACTTTCTCCATAACTTTTCAATATAACCAAAAATGAACCTGGATTAAACCCGTACCACCCGAACCAAAGTAGAAACGTACCAAGCACAACCAACGACGAGCTATGACCCCGTAAAACCACAGCCCGCCCGCGTTGGTCGAACCGGCCAATACGCGGGCCTTCAATTAGAGCACCCCATAAGCCCGCAATGCCACCCACCATATGAACCACACCCGAACCGGCGAAATCAATCACACCGGACCCAAATAAAAGATTATCAGGCCGTGTCGGGCTGGCCCAACCGTCGACAGACCAAAACCAATGAGAAACTATTGGGTACACAAAGCCAGTCAAAAAGGAGGAATATATAAGATAAGCAACAAATTGGGTTCTTTCTGCAATAGACCCACTAGTGATGCCAGCTGCAGCAATGGCAAAAGCCCATTGGTAGAGAAAGAAGCTGTAATCACCCACCAACGAGGAGGGAATTTCTTTCAAGCCGAAAAAGTGGTGACCAATGAAGCCGTTGGAGGGCGAGCCGAAAGCGAAAGCGAAGCCGAACAAGTAGTAAGACAAGCCGCCAGCAGCGGCGTCGAGGACGTTAGTGAGCATTATGTTCATGGTGTTCTTGGCTCGGACGGAGCCGGCACAGAGCATGGCGAAGCCTAGCTGCATAGCGAAGACGAGGTATGCGGAGAAGAGGAGGTAGGTGTTGTTGACGGCGTAGGAAGTGTCGGAGAGTTGGTTTGAGATTGTGGTGAATCGGGAGCAGAGAAAGGTGGAGGCAGCGGTGGCATTGGTTGTGGAGAGGAGTTGAGCTAAGTCCGCCGATGAGCAAGAGAATGAAGCCATGGATGTGATGGGGAGTGGTAGTGCTTGTATGGGAGTAAGTTTTTGTTTATGCGATTGAGAGGAATATATAATGGTGGGTGTAGGCTGTGGATAGACCAAATGGGGAATCTATTTAATTTCTCACAAAGAATCTTTCTCAAGTAATTCAATTATTGATAATTTAGACTAAACTGATTAAAATTATTTTCTAATAACATTTCTATTTATGTAGTGCATGCTTATCCCGATAATTAAAGAAAAATATTATACTAATAGTAATTTCGTAATTTTATTAAATGAATGTGCTTGTAGTTTCTTAATTATTGACTCAAATAAAATAATAAATATATATTTTTAAAAAAAATATAAGCCACATCATGATAGAAACATATATAAGTAGGTTAGCAATTGTGTCAACATCTCTCAATTTCAACTTGCTATTGAGATAATGTTGGTACGTATAGGATGCTAGTAATTATAAATAAAATATAACTTATTAGAATCAATGGCTTTTATGCAAATACAGTCATCAATATTACAAGAAAATACGCTATTTGCGATATTAATTTGTGACGAAAAAATTTAAATATTTCCATTGCAAAATTTATAATTTGTTTTGGCTAGCTTCCGTCGAAAATTAGGAAAATTTCATCGCTACATATTTTGACTTTTAACAACGGAATATTTTTCTGTCGCAAAATTAGGGACGAAATATATTCTGTCACAAATTTTTTGAATTTTTATGGCATAATATTTTTCCGTCGTTAAATTATGTTTCGACAGAATTTCTTTTTATTTCTTGTAGTGTACGGATTTTATATTTATTCTATTTTTTATAAATGTATTTTATTTTTTATATATATACAAACCATCAACATGCACAGAATCTATAGGTTAGTGGCCTGAATAAAAATTTATTAATTAAATACACAGCTCATGCAGTTGTTTAATTAAATTTGCGTTTATAGTTATGATTTTTAATATGATTTGTGGACCTTAGTGAGTTAGTGACTTAAGAGATGATGCCGAGGCAAGTCAGGATGCAGTTTTGGCCTCTCACTCTCAATGCAGATTCAACTACTCCAGAAAACAATTAATAGATAAATAATTATTAAATCATCATATTTAATCACCAAATTAAGCAAAATTAATTAAATAACTATATATTATAATGATAATAGAAGGATGATGCAAGGTATAGAAATATACAACTAACCCAAGAGTCAAAAACCAGCTAAAATCTGGCCTCTCAATCAAGTTGCAGCCACACTTGATTAATGTAGCAATAGGTGGCAACATCAATATTAAAAGTCATAACTTCACATAAATTAAATTAATCAATTTTCTTGATCTATGTACAAAATAAATAAAAATAATAATTTTCCTGCTGTGAAGGATCTTATATTTTATATGGTAATAGAAATATATAGAATGAAAGAATCTGTATAAATTAAAATTTCAAGCAGTTTTTTTATTCTAAATTATTTGGCAAGAAAGTCTTCCACGGCTACAAGAATGTTCATGCCTCATCATCTTGAGACAATAATTTTGAATCTAATTTTTCATTTTATATTGAGTAAAAAACTAAATTCATTGAAGAAAATGTACGAAAAATCTGAATAAATTGTTCTAAATCGTTGGAAACGATGTGTGGCGTGTGTTTCTGGAGAACTTTCTCTAGCTCGATCGAGTTATTCAAATTACTCAGGATTATAATGAATAAGGTCACCACATAGGTGATGTGCATCAATCGATGAAATTGGATGATCAAAATGGGTGAACTATACCTTAAGGTTATGGAAAGCAAGAAACATATCAATTACTTGAGAAAGTATACCTAAACTTATATTGAATTGAAAGGGACGAATTAAGACTAAGTTAACTCTATGGGTCTACAGTAAGTAAGAAATGAAAATTTGTGGGTATAATTTTGGACCATTTTTTTGACTTCTCAATCATTTCTTATAATTTTTTACACTCCTTTCAAATTGGTTAGCTAAGTAACTTTGCATAATTTCCAGTAACTCACTCTATTTTATCTCATTCGCATATAAATGGACTTCAGTTGTTGGCCTGCACAATGAACCTTGAACAAAAGTGATTCTCGATTAAAATAATTAATTAGAGAATCGATTCAAAATCATTCCAGTTTTGATCACTCTCTCTATCAAAACATCGGGTTTCTAAATTCGCATAGGATCCCCTCGGAATTCTTTCTAGAGCCTGTTAAATAATTTGTATGGATTCCTTCATTTCACTGATTCGGACTAAATAACAAGCTAATGAAACGCCTTCTTTTTGCCACGGGACTTCCCAATCAAATTCATTATAACATTCATAATGATCAACTTTGTGAACATCCCACTGTATTCCAGAAGCTCGTAGCATTAGTCCTACTAAACCCCAATTTATTGCTTCCTCTGTACTAATAATACCTACGCCTTCAACTCGTTCTAAAAAAATAGGATTTCGTGTAATAAGGTTTTGATATTCAGCAACCCCTGTTAAAAGTAATTGCAGAAATCCAAGCATTTATCTATCCAATCATGAGGTAGATCGTCCACTACTTCGATACGAAAAAAATTATGTATCATTCTCATCCCAATGTAGCTTCGAATAGATCATATACTAATTCCCGCTCTATGAAAATATAGAAGAAAAGGGGTTTGCGCACCAATATCTGCCGTAAAAGGGCCAAGCCATAACAGATGCGAAGCTATCCAACTCGACTCCAACATAATTACTCTAATATGGCTAGCTCTTTTAGGTATTTGAATTTTTCCCAGTCGTTCTGGTCCATTTACCATTATTGCTTTTGTGAACATCGTAGCTAAATAATCCCAATGTGTTACATAGGGTAGATATTATATAATCGTTCGATTTTCCGCAATTTTTTCCATCCCTCTGTGTAAATAACCTAATATTGGTTCACCGTCAATAACATCTTCACCATCTAGAGTAACGATGAGTCGAAGAACACCATGCATTGATGGATGGTGTGGGCCCATATTGACTATCATGAGGTCTTGTCTTGGAGATGATACATTCATAGGTTTTTCCTCGATTCATTCTTCCATAGCTTACTAAAAACGAAAAGAAGACATCAAAAATGCAAGATCTAATAATAATAAATCAAATAATTAAAAAAATGACCTTTCAAATTAACGTGTTTTTGGTTCCCGAATAGCCAACTGACTAATTAATTGTTTATAACGTACTTCCTTTTTCTTTGACAAATAAGATACCAATCGTTGGTGTTTTCCTATAATTTTCCAGAGGCCTCTCTGAGATAAATAGTCTTTTCTATGCAATTCCAAATGTGAAGTAATTCTTCGGATCTTATTGGTAAAACTGAATACTTGCAATTCAACGGATCCCTTGTTTTTGTTTTTTCTTTTTCATTTTTTGAAATAACTGAGATGAATGCATTTTTTACCATAAAATGATATATATATATATATTATTTTTTTATCAGTAATAATAATGTTGATTCCTTTTTCATTTCATATACCCAACAATCTTCATTTCCTTATGAATTTATAATTTTATCCAATTGTTTTTGTGGGCATAGGGATCTAAACAGATATTCTATTTCTACACCTCGGAAAAAAAAATTGTACCTAAGATTCCAATCATAATATTCTGTTGATTCCTTTTTAGATGTAATTGATACGTCATTAAATTAATGATATGAATAGAATGGAAAACAATGCATGTGTATACATATGTATTCTTATCATATTGAAACGACTTCTGTTATTAGTATCAAACCAACAACGATTCATACAAGCTAAATCTTCTAATCGATAATTGGTCCAAAAAAATAGTTTGAATTTAGTCGATCCTTCACAAGGACTTTTTTTTTCTTTCTTTCTAGTCCAACATCAAGCAAACCAACCAACCCATCAAGGTGGGTCGTGAACAATTTGAGTGTTATTTCCATTAAAAAATTATGTATTTATCTGATGAATATCTTGGTTATTCTTCGAATTTAAAGAAATTAGAATTCTGAATTCTCTACGATGTTGAGATAAAAAAGTATTTTCAGAAACAAACAAATCATCAAGATTTTGGTTTTTATTTCCAGTGTTCATTTTCTATTTTGCAATGGACTCATCCAAATTTGTCTTATCACCACAGTCCTTTTCTTGGTGTCTTGGATTCATTTTGTGCTTACTCTTATGACCCAATGAAATATTTATGGTTTGGTAGATAAGAAATTGTCCCACATTTTTTATAGCCAGACGATCGATAATCAATATTCCTTTTTTTAAAAATTCTATAAGACTCAAATTGTTCTGAATTAGTAAAATACCGAGATCATTTCTCTCCTTTGAATAGAGGATATAACAATTTCATTTGGATTTATCAATCTAAGCAGGAGACAAAATACTTTTATATTATTGAGTATTCTTTGATTTACAAAAGCTCCATCGTAATTGAAAGCAGAAATACCTTTTTAGGAGGATCTCCGCTTATGTAAAACTTGTATTTTTATTTTATTTTTCGTGTCTAATCCCGCAAAAGATTTTTTAAGACATTTTTCTTGATTTAAGCGAACTGATCCAAGATCCACTTGTCTTTCAGATTCACCCAAAAAAAAAATTTGATAGGAGTGGCAAAACAAAAATTGTATCAAAGTCGGTCTCGAGTTAGACAGCATGAGGTGTTTGATTTATTCTCGGGTCTCTATTTGGTGATGGACAGCCATACAAGTAACATCCCTTATATGGAATCGAAATGAGGATCCGTCATGTGACTCTGAACCATGAACATGCCCAACATGGTGAGACGGATTTGTTCTTTTTATCTGGGTCCCATTTATTTTGTGTTCGTATAGCAGACAGGCCCACGGGCCTTTTCAGATACTTTACTTCCAACGAAAGTGGGCTGGAACATGGTGCATGGGCCTGTATAGAGGGTTCCCTAGTTGCAGCCCGCTAGTTATGTAAGTAACTACCACTTTTTCAATTCAGAGGCTCCAGTACCTCTTTCAACGACTCTCGACACATCTGGTTCCAATTTCATGCCCTCCGGCACTCCTGCACATGCCACAACCCTAGAAAGATTGACTTGAACTGATTCATACTGTGTTAAGTCACAACAGAAGGATTCATTTGTCTAAAGCAAACAGCTGCCAACCCCAATCATCCTATGACAAACTTAAAATACCCCACAATTATTTATACACACACAAATACTTGTCAACTTTTATCATAAGAAAAACAAAAGTTAAAATGAAATTTTCCTACCAAGGGAAAAATAAACCGGATTCCAAACATAGAAAAAAGTAAGTACCAGTAAATAATTTCCAATTAGAAAGCATCAATAAAAGAGATGTATACATATATGAATGAAAATTGTTTCATTGTTCAGATTAAAATATATTGCTCATGCTTTTTGGTTATTTTATCCCTTCATATTTCTGGCAACCACAAACATCCCATAATGCTTCAGCCTGCTCAGAAATAGCCTCATATGGTGGAATGCAGATCCGTGTGCTGCAACCATGGTTCTTCAAGAGACGACCAATGAGAACAGAAACACAATGTAGGATGCCGATTTCATGGAACGCGAGGTTTGCTCTCATATATTTCTCTTGGTTCAAGAACATCGGGGCAATACCGGTTAGAAAGAACTTCGACTTGCTCAGAAAATGACTTGTTACCATACGCACCTAAGTGTTGGGCCATTTGCCCCCATCTCTTTCGACATACATCTCCAGACCTATGCTCCAAGAGATTGTCCCAGTTTACCTCTTCCATGCAGCAAGCATCCAAGTTATTAAGCTCAATCAGCAAGCGATAATCGTCCGTATCAGACCATTTACCATCAGCTACCATAGGTGATGATAATTGGTCATACCATTTCATGCAGCAAAGTGCACTGGCTCTGGTTGACAACTTGTCACTAATAGCCTCCCAGCAGATATTATCTCGTAGCATCCCATGCTTGGATTTCTTTTCCTGTAAAGCCTTCATATGGAGATCCACATTTACTAAATCAAACAAATTCTGGTACTCATCTTGGGACCAATGTCCTTTCCTTGTATTGCGCAATTTTATTCTACGCCATGTATCCTTTACATGAACCCTATGCTTTTCCATTGCACCAGCCAGCATTTTCCAATCTGACCCATGTTTTTCATGGAAATTCCTGACCACTTCATACTCTTCAGGAGTCCACTGACGCTTCTCGCCTCTTTGCAACAAAGTATGGGCTCGATAATATATACTTTCACGGGGCCTCCAAGGTAAGGCTGCAGCTATTTCCTTCCAACACTGCCTTATTTCAGGGTGTTTTTTGCAGTTTAAAACCATGTTAAGACCCTCTTTACCTAACTTATGAGCCTCTATATAATTGCTAATTGCCTCTTTAACCATCTCATCTTCCTGAGCTGAGAATCTCTTCCCACGCACTAAGCCATCTTCCTCCTGATCATTCTTCTCATTACTGGGACCATCAGATAACGGAAAAACCTCCACATGATCATTAAAACTTACTCTCCTAGTTCTGTCTTTGCTTCTAGATTTTTTTGATGGAGCAATAATATCACCATCCTTTCTGGTTCTTTGCACTCCTTCATGAGCTTGTTCATCTGAACCAATTTCAATTGCCTGGGTTTTATTCTCCTCTTTCTCTTCATGCTCTTGCTTCTTCTTTTTCCGCTTCTTCTTCATCTTCTTCTTGTAGCAGTTATCGTTTGACTCATCAACAAATATTTTTCTACCCGCATTCTTAGTTAAACATGCATCTCCTTCATGCTCTAAAAACTCTTTATTTTCTATTACATTCCTTTCCTCATTAGGCTCCTCAGCAGAAATCTCCTGTGACAAAGCTTCCGGTGCAACGTCATGATTGTTCCTCTTCTTCTGCTTTTTCTTCCTTTCCTTCCTTGAAGACTCTGCCTTTTCCATTATATTCCCATCCAGCAGTTTTTTTCCCTCCCCATCGGTTATGCTGTTTCTATCCATGATTTGACTACCATCCTTATCCCGCTTCAGTTTTTTGTCCCGCTTTTGATATCGCTCTTCCCCATCGTTCATCACAATCTCTTTTCCATCAGTCATCCTTTCTGTTCTATAGTCATCATCCTTGCCCCTCTTTCTTTTATCCTTGTGCCTTTTCAGATTCGCTTCTTCACCAGTATTAACAAATAGTTTAAGAATAGTTTAAGAAAGCAAACAAATAGTTTAAGAAAAACACAGCACAACAAAAATGACAAACCAGAAAAGCACAACACCATCGACTACTGTTTCAAAAAATGACATTGAGGGACTGTTCTATAGGCCTGAAGATCATCAAAGTTTGGTAGAATGACATTGACACCATATGAAGCCAGAAAACAGACTTCTAACTTCAATTTCGTCTTTTAAAAAATGAGGGCTATTGGCCAACCAATCTAGGCTGTTCAAAGCAACTTCATTCAAACAACTAGATGGCAAACGGAAAAAATAGGCAAAAAACTACAATGCTCAAGCTTTCCAATACCTATAAAAAATGGAAGCAATTAATGAAATACTCAAGCTTCAGTTTTGGGAAACAGAAACAACTACTACCACTTATAGTCTTCAAAATGAACTGTTCATAGTGGGTCTCTGCACTAATTCTGCTTATCGACCTCCATAAAAGCAAGTAAAAGAAAAGTGGCTATGGGATTGAGAATTTTCCAAAGACTTATCATGAAAACAAATCAGAAACATAGACAAGGTAAACCAATGGCGGTGAAACACTATGCCTTCAAAAACTTCAGAACTTAGTCTAGAACACTCGATCTGTATCTTGGCAAAACACACATGCTATTGTCCATCCCGCCCACTGTGGGAGGCTTGTGCTCGGGAGCGGGAGTTGTTTAACTTTTATCCAACGATATCGTAAAAGCACAGGTACACAATCGCTATTGCCCTAAAACTTTTCATATTAAGGAATTGGTTCAAGTGGATAAACCAATCCAAGCTGAATCGATAGCAGTGAATGGAGGTAAACCATCGTCAGAACCAGTATGAGTGGCTAGGTTTACCTCGTTCTTTCATGATTTTGAGGAAAGAAGACACAGTAGTGGAGACGGGTCGCAACTCCAACGAAGCTTTACTCTTTTTATCCGCATTCACTGTCGTCCTCAACGCGTCGTTCAGTATCCTCCTCCCCATCTCTTGAACTTCCTCGTTCACTGTCCGTTTAACAAGAAGCAATCTTCAACCCAAAAACCCAAGGCACCGGATTGGGGAAAAGGTTTTTTTGTCATTTGAGGGGCATTTCGGATATTCTAGAAAAGAAGAGGTGCGAATTGCAAAACACGAAAAAAGGACATTTTTATTTTGGAACCGGTTAAATACACCACAATTTTTTGTGAAATATACCTTCAAGGTTAAATATACCACACAAGACCAATTTAAAATATATGTTTTTTTTAAATATACTGTCCTAATTTAATTATTATACCCTTTACTTGTGTTTTGATAAAAACACCCACATACAACCCCACACCATTTTTTCAAATGCTCAAATTTACATAATCGAACCTAGAATTGTATTTATAATTACACTAAATCCAAAATTTGATATCAAATTCATATCCAACACTTCCAAAACTCATCCATAAATGGAAAATATAATGGATTTGGCACATACGTATCATCTCCGCCAGTATTATGACTTGGTGGTGATCCCATATCTCCAATGCCGCCGGTTTATGGACCATGAGGTGAAATCCTAGATTCTAGTGATATAATCAACCATTCAGGCTATTTCACGTCCACACCCTTATTAGAGTTTTTCAAAACATTGTGTCCTGCAGCTTGGCTTGTAGCATTGGAGGGCATTTTTGATGATCCGCTATTTTTTCTCTTTATGGATGAATTTTGGAAGTGTTGGACATGGATTTGATATCAAATTTTGGATTTACTGTAATTTTGAATGCAATTATAGGTTTAATTTTGTGAATTTGAACATTTGAGAAAAATGTGTGGTGTTGTATGTGGGTGTCTTTATCAAAATATAAGTAAAGAGTATAATAGTTAAATTAAGACAGTATATTTATAAAAATATATATTTTAAATTGATGTTGTGGTGTATTTAACAAAAATTGCAGTGTATTTAACCTCTCTCATAAAAAAAGACATCTAGAAAGATTAGATTAGATGAACATTATGGGCTAAAAAGTGGACTAGACTAAATCACAACTGCCAACCGATCAAACGATACATGGATTTTTTTTTAACAACAATAGGACTAATGATGAGCTCTATTTTTATTCTATTATTTTCTAATTATAGTCCAATATCTCTACACTCCACAAAAATTATAAAAAATATTGAATTACACCCTACATATCTAAAAATTCACACATTTACGAAATACACTCAAATGCAAATACATAACCAACAAGTATCTTAACAGTAGCCAAATCCAACAAAAAAAACATAATCATGGGCGGAACCACCCAATCCCATGATCAAGGGACAGCTCCCCCTCCCTTGGATTTTTATTTTTATTTTTATTTTTATTTTTAGTAGTAAATTTTTATATAAAAATTTACTTTTATTATACACTCTTACATGCCCACCCTTAGCCCATTGATTAAATATGTCTATATGATTTTGACTTTTTTTTGGTAATTATGTTCAATACTATGTGTTAAATATTTTACCCTAACGAATGTTTCAATTATTGTCTAGTTATATATTTTGATAAAGAAGTATATTATAAAATTAAATGAAGTTATTATATAATATTACAAAAACATGAGCAATAATCCTTCAATAATTTATATGTATGATTTTTATAATGCAATATTTCATTTTGGATTCGCATTTTTTTAACAAACGACATATGAATAACTCAAAAAAATTTCGCTCCCCCTTTATCCTTATCCTGATTAATATACATCTAAACAATCAACACTCTCAAATTAACATACAAGTTTTTCTTACCTATTCGATAACTCCTTCTTTGCCCTCAAATACCATATTTGTAGTGAAAGTTAGAGTTTTGTCATTGTGTGCCTCAGCTGCATGATATTCATCTTTTGCATTTGCTCAAATTGATTTGTCAACTTGCAATGATACAATGAGAAACTCTTTTATTCATCAAATTATATTATCTTCATTCTACCAGAGTTAATTTAACATGATAAAACACCAAAAATTGATATCCTCTCACAATAATTAAATCAGTACACAAATTAATGATAAATCCACTAAGACAATTCACAATATATTATAATTAGTTCAAAGAAGAAGAAAAATAATGCATATCATAGATTAAAAAACTTATCATTATGATAGCTCCACTGGTCGGAGAGGACGTTGCCAAGGGATAGTGTTGCTCAACTAGGAAAATGACACGATTTAAGTATGAAGATTTCTTACTCGTGTTATTGCGTAATTGAGAGATGAAAATGTGGTGTATCAACCTTATAGCTTGAAAAACAAAGGGTCAAACTGAACCTCTCTTTTTTCACCTATTTGTTCTTTTCAAAGGCCATCGAACTCAGGTTCCATATCCAATGGAATATCATTTGTTATTTAGATTGTTCACCATACACCAGAAAGGCATAAAAGAATGCACTTCGACTTTACAAAATGTATAAACATGTTTCTCAGCTATATCAACTATCCTGCAGCCTGAATCTATTTAAATACAAGGCTCAAGTTCTTGATGTTATGAAAACAGTGGATACAAAACAATGAATCAAAGGCTTTGAGGCGTGAAGGTCACTATCTTTAAGGAATTAATGCCCCCACTATATATATATATATATGTATATTGCTGTCGGTTTATGGCAAGATTCCTTACAGGATACAACAAAGCCTAGAGACCTGCAGGCAGCAACCCTGAAGATCTCTCTTTGAGAAATTCTATAAACAATAAAGGGTTGAAGATGTATGAGAATGAGAGGTTGGAGAAGTAGTTTCAACATCTAACTTCTTTCTATTTATAGAGCACTTAGACACCCTTTTGAGACAAGACATGTCTTAACAATGAACAGTTACAATTGTTCATATAGCAGTTGTAACTCCTTCCATAACTTCCCTCTTTCTCCTACTATTCTTTTAACATACAACCTATATACAACAATCCCCCACTTAGGTTATATGTTAAGTTTTATGCATATAGAAGGTATCTTTCGATTTAAACCATCTTTTAGTGTAAGTATATCAAGACTTTGATCAAATCAAAGGTGGCCTAAGCTTAAACCTTGATTCTTGTTACAAAACCGGACATACCACACACATAAAAACTCCCTCTCTTAATGAGAATTTCACCAGAACCATTTATTAGCACTATTATGGCCATGTGCTACATCCTGTTATTCATGAACATGTACAAAAGATATTCAAAACTTTTGCTAGAGCGGCACCACTCTTATGTTCATATAGGTGAAGATTCTAAACTTAAACCTTCATTAAGAGTATATAATGACTCATCCTCCAACATTTTTTTTTCTTAGCATAATCTTGTAGGACTAATAACGTACAAACTCAATGCTTTCCCACTTACTAATAACTTGTTATTACCCTTTAAACTTATAACTATTTAAAATAGTAATAAGTTGGGTTACCATTAATAGTAAGTTTAATTAAAAGATCTTAGACCCATTCCAACTGCAGTACTTTTAATTAAATCTCTCGAGAGTCCTTTGGTAAAAGGGTCCGCTAGATTCTTACAAGATCTTATATAAATGATGGTAACAACACCATCATTAATTAACTGCCTCACATATTCATGTCTTAGGCTAATATGTCTAGATTTTCCATTATATATCTTACTAAATGCTCTAGACATTGTTGCTTGACTATCACAGTATAAGGAAATGGCTGGCATTGGTTGTGGCCACAATTTTATATCTAATAATAAGTTCCTCAGCCACTCTGCTTCCTTACCTGCTGCAGCAAGAGCTATAAACTCGGATTCCATTGTAGAATGAGTTATACAAGTTTGTTTCTTTGATGCCCAAGAAACAGCCCCACCTCCTATGGTAAAAATCCATCCTGAGGTTGATTTATTATCATTTGCACTAGTTATCCAACTAGCATCTGAATAACCTTCTAATACACCTGGAAAGGTATTATAAAATAATCCGTAAGTTATAGTTCTCTTTAAATAACCAAGTACCCTACCTATTGCTTTCCAATGATCAATACTAGGATTAATAGTATATCTTGATAATTTACATACTGCAAAAGCAATATCAGGTCTTGTACAATGCATTGCATACATCAAACTTCCAATAACACTTGCATATTCAATTTGGGCTATAGCTCTCCCAGAATTTTCAACCAACTTGAAAGAAACATCATATGGGGTATTTGCTTCTTTAACATTCAAATGATTAAATTTACTTAGTACTTTCTCAATGTAATGAGATTGACAAAGAGCAAAACCCCCACTATGTTTCTTAACCTTGATACCCAAGATAGTGTCTACCTCATTCAAATCTTTCATTTTAAATTGTGAGGATAGATACTTCTTTGTATCATTAACACCATCCATATTAGTTCCAATAATGAGCATGTCATCCACATAGAGACAAATTATTACTCCATAGTTTTCTATAAATTTAGAATAAATACATTTATCCGCATTATTATGCTGGAAACCATACTCTAAAATTACAGAATCAAACTTCTCATGCCATTGTTTTGGAGTCTGCTTTAAACCATACAAAGACTTGGTTAATTTGCAGACTTTCTTTTCATTTCCTGGTAAAACAAAACCCTCGGGTTGCTCCATATAAACTTCTTCATCTAATTCCCCATTCAGAAAGGCTGTTTTGACATCCATTTGATGTACAAACAGATTATATAATGATGCTAATGCCAAAAGCACTCGGATGGATGTAATCCTAGCCACAGGAGCATAAGTATCAAAATAATCGATTCCCTCTTTTTGTTTAAAACCCTTTGCTACTAATCTAGCTTTAAAAGTTTGTAAAGATCCATCAATATTATATTTTCTTCTAAAAACCCATTTACATCCAATTGGTTTTGAACTTGGAGGTAAATCAACAATGATCCAAGTATTATTACTAATCAATGAATCCATCTCATCATTGACTGCTTCCTTCCAAAATGCTGCATCCCTAGAGGACATAGCTTCTTGAAATGTTTTAGGATCATCCTCTATATTCAATAAAATTGGTATTTTATTGAGTACAGTAGTCCTATCACCTTCAACAAGAAAAGCAATAGATTGAGAAGAAATATAATCTGGATGAAGATTCTTTTCTTTTCTAACTCTTTGACTTCTCCTAACTTCAATAGGAGGTTCAGAATCTTTCCTTTTATTGCTAGAACTAGGATCAACACCCTTATCAACAATATTGGTAGGTTCCTTGACCGGATTAGAATCCTTAGGGATGTTTTGCAAATCACTTTGAAATTTATTTTCTATAAAATCAACATCCCTTGATTCAACAATTATATTTGAACTCAAATCCAATATTCGGGAGGCCTTAGAATTTTCAGCATAGCCTACAAATATACCTTTTAAAGCTCTTGGTCCCAATTTGACTCTCTTAGGATCCGGAACCCTATAGAAAGCCAAGCATCCCCAAACTCTAAGATAGCTTAGGTTCGGTTTTCTATTCTTCCATAATTCATATGGAGAAACTTTTGATTTTCTTGATGGAATTCTATTATGTAAATAACAAGCAGTAAGTAATGCTTCTCCCCATAGACTTGTTGGCAATTTTGCATTCATGAGCATGGCGTTTACCATCTCAACTAGTGTTCTATTCTTTCTTTCTGCCAACCCATTTTGTTGTGGGGTGTATGGAGCAGTTGCTTGATGTATTATTCCAGATTCCTCACAAAATGAAGAAAATTCCATGGAAAAATACTCACCACCTCTATCACTTCTTAGAACTTTAATTTTCTTGTTCTTTTGGTTTTCAACTTCAGATTTATACACCTTAAACATATCAAAAGCTTGATCTTTTGTCTTCATCAAATACACATATGTAAACTTTGAAAAATCATCAATAAATGTAATAAAATATCTATTACCTCCTCTAGTTAACATACCATTTAATTCACATATATCAGTATGTACTAGTTCCAATAAACATGTAGTTCTTTCAACTTTTGGAAAAGGTTTCTTTGTCATTTTAGACTGAATACATATTTCACAAGTTTGCATGTTATCTTGATCATAATTAATTAAGCCATGCTTTGCCATAAACTTTAAAGATCTAAAACTAATATGAGCCAAACGATCATGCCATAAAGATAAAGATAACTCAACAATATAAGTAGAACTAGGCATCTTATTATTATTAATAATACTTAGTTTAAACATGCCATCACAAGAATAACCCTTCCCCACAAACATTCCATTTTTGGACAGAATTAGCTTGTCAGACTCTAATACAACCTTAAACCCTTTCTTGTTTAACAAATATGCAGACATTAGATTTTTTCTCATATCAGGAACATGTAAAACATTGACCAACAGGATCTTCTTAGAAGATGTGAATTGTAACTCCACACTGCCTTTGCCCACTACTTTAGCAGAATTATGATTTCCCATCAAAACTTCATCTCCATTGTCAACAATTTCATAATCCTTGAAATGTGATTTATTGTTGCACACATGGATTGTAGCCCCTGAATCATACCACCAATCATCAGATTGAGTGACTGCAGCCATATGAAGTTCTGTGATCATTCCAATATGCAAATCTGACACCATTGCTACAAGATTATTCAATGCATCTTCTTCCACCAGATTTGCATTGTTAGAATTCTGAGCATTATTGTGCTTATGTGCATGATTGGTTTTCTGCTTCTTGAGAAATCTGCACTCACGTTTGAAGTGCCCTTTTTTCCCACAATGATAGCAAATCTTTGCTTTGTTAAACTTGTTGGTACTTCCATTTCCAGAATTTGTCTCAGTAAATTTCCTCTTATTTCCTCCACCAGATTTCTGCTTTCCTTCAACAAAATTTACTTTTGTTGTGGACTCACTTGAAAACTTGTTTGCTCGCAGCCTGGTTTCTTCTTCAATACGAAGATGCTTTTGAATTTGTTCAAGAGAAAATGTTTCTGTAGTATGCAACAGTTTCTTCATGTAACCATTCCAACTTGGAGGAAGTTTAGCAATAATCCCTCCAACTTGTAACGATTCAGGAACCTCCACTTTCACATCTTTGAGTTTTGAGACTAAGATTTGTAATTCATGTACTTGATCCATCACAGAAACATTATCAACCATAGAAAACTCAAAATATTTCATAATAAGAAATTTCTCCACACCTTGTTTTTCATTGTTATATTTGAACTCCAGTGCATTCCATATCTCCTTTGCTGTCTTAACAGAAGTGAAAAGATCATAGAGACGATCAGATAAGTTGTTGAGAATATGCCCTCTACATAATAGTTCATCTTCTTCACGCTTGCTCCTATCTTTCTTCGTTTGGTCATCTTCGTCAGGATTTGGAGGTGTCAAATCTGCCAATTCAGGATTCAATATATAGGAGATCTTCAGAGCTGTAAGAAGAAACATCATTTTGTCCTTCCAACGAGTAAAATTCGTCCCATCAAATCTATCCAACTTTACGAACTCTTGATTCATCACAGCCTTGGACTCCATTTGCATTGCAATTAATTCCTTAAAATTGTTATGAAAACAGTGGATACAAAACAATGAATCAAAGGCTTTGAGGCGTGAAGGTCACTATCTTTAAGGAATTAATGCCCCCACTATATATATATATGTATATTGCTGTCGGTTTATGGCAAGATTCCTTACAGGATACAACAAAGCCTAGAGACCTGCAGGCAGCAACCCTGAAGATCTCTCTTTGAGAAATTCTATAAACAATAAAGGGTTGAAGATGTATGAGAATGAGAGGTTGGAGAAGTAGTTTCAACATCTAACTTCTTTCTATTTATAGAGCACTTAGACACCCTTTTGAGACAAGACATGTCTTAACAATGAACAGTTACAATTGTTCATATAGCAGTTGTAACTCCTTCCATAACTTCCCTCTTTCTCCTACTATTCTTTTAACATACAACCTATATACAACACTTGAACCCCAAAAGTGATCCAAGATACTTCCCATCATCCTTTTTCGTTAGACTCAGAAACAGAACAATCAATAACTGGCTAATCCTTAACCCATTAAGAGCAATATTTGTCTACAATAATGACGAGGACGTCATTTTTGCTTTGACGTAAGTTGCGCTGCAAGTACAAAGAGACCGAGAGCAGTGAAAGCAGACAACAATGCAGAGGAGTAGCAAAGAGCGAGTAAAGCTCCCCGTAAAGACTGCGTCCAAGAGATTTAAAGTTTCAGCTGGCAGTAAAAATAAGTAGAAGAAGGAATAAGGTCATTGATTTTCAAGCACCTTAGCCATCATCAAAGCATTATCATTCGCGTATTCTAATGAGCTCTCCGGAGTGCCTTGGATGCCCTGTGCTAGTTGCCATGACAGAATCCTACATTCCAAATGCTGCAGATGTTGGAATAGATCTTTCTACTATGTGGTTAACGAATCTACAAATGGGATATTTATGTTTACCCAAAAGCAATTCCAACTACGGCCCCAATGTTTGCCCTTTGCGGAGTTACTTCCACTTGAAGATCTCCGAACTGCATGACATTACAATGTAAGATTGCCTCATGAAGCTGCTTGAGATAGCACCCAACAGGTGGGCTGATAACATACCTTGAGTACTCTAGTTTCTTCCTTTGGTTGTTCATCTGTCGTTGTAGGTGTTGAACTTGCAGAAAGAATGTTCCCAGTTTTAATCATCGCATCTGCTATCTATAATTAGTGGCATGGAATCCAAGAATAGTTATGGTTTAGAAATACATTAGCTGATTAAAAAATTAAATATGAGAGGAGAAAAAGCTGCCCTTTAATAACAATGACATAAGAGGCACACAAACTTAGTTCTTCTTACTGATGTTTCAGAACAACATTTTTTAAAAGGAAAAAGGAAAGCAGCAAAAGTAAAATATATTCCGCAAAATGGCAGAGAAACATATGAATAAGGAAACTTCACTATTTTACAGGTTATGTAAGGTACCTTTTGTAGTTCACCTTGGCCATACTGTCCCATTGACTTAAATCTTCTTCCAGCAGAAACCAAGCGTCTGCCAAATGCTAAATTGGAAAAGGTGTGGAATTATGCAACAGAAAGAACTCCAAAATATTCGTCGAAATGAGCATGAATTACATGTTAACTCTTGCCTGATTTGGCATTGCCTCTCAAAGAGCTCTCCAACATAGGGAGCTTGCTAGTCAAAGCATAGGAAGTTAATGTGTCACCTAATTCCCATGCTCGAGACAGATTTAATAACGTCTCCCCCAATTCCTGACCACACTGGAAAGAAAAAATCAAATGAAATATGTTTCACAGTAAGTTTTAATCCTGATCTAGAAGGCCATCTATATAGTTTTGAAAACGACAAAACACATGATCCAATATCCTGGTAGGAACTCAGCAGATGAAATAAGACAGTCTCAAATTCTCTTTCTATACTCTAGAGCCCCAGATATTCAGAAGGTACTGTGGAACCGTGGAAGAAGTGCTGCTATAGTTATATTACATTGCCTATTTATGGTACGTATTAAGATGTTGAAAACTCTTTGAAGGTTTGTACTTCCAAACCTATTCATACGGGGATGGCAGTTTTACCGTACTGCGGTACAGGTGTACACATAAGAACTAGCAACAGAATACTTAATCAACCCAGAGGGGGTTTACATTACACTGCAAAGATTCTGGTTCGCACAATCAGGATTTTGAAGGAAGAAAAAATAAACCATAAACTAAATGTTTCCGACATTTAAAATTTTTGTTCTTTTGATAAAGAAATGTTTGCTGCATGAAACAATTATGCATCACCTTGGGTAGAAGTCTTAGTTGAATTAACAGTGTCCAGAGAAACATCAAAATTTTTAACCAAGCATGATCTTCCCATACAAGATGGCTAGAGGGTGTTTACATTACACTGCAAAGATTCTGGTTCGCACAATCAGGATTTTGAAGGAAGAAAAAATAAACCATAAACTAAATGTTTCCGACATTTAAAATTTTTGTTCTTTTGATAAAGAAATGTTTGCTGCATGAAACAATTATGCATCACCTTGGGTAGAAGTCTTAGTTGAATTAACAGTGTCCAGAGAAACATCAAAATTTTTAACCAAGCATGATCTTCCCATACAAGATGGCTAAGCATTCGAATGAAAATCAAACAACACAAATATCAGTTAATTGAACAACTAAACCAAGAAAATTCGACAAACAATCAAGCGAAAGCATAACAAAAGAATAGTGTGATATCAGTTACCTCATCAATAATTGCTCCATTGGAAAGATCAAAAGCAGCATCATTTAACTACAATACAAAGCAGAACTCCACAAATTTAAAAACTACAGCCCAAAAATACTCATTCACACCAACAAATTGACTCGGATTGAGGGAAAAAAAACACTTACATCCAAACGCAAGTCCCGCGGTAGCTTTGCGAAGTAATCTTCTGGGAGATTAAAACTGTCCTGCAACCACACAACAGAAGAAAAGAAAATCAATTCAAAATTGATTCCATACATATATACATATGGGTGTGTGAAGTAAAGCTTACAGAGAGTTCTTGGAGGAGGGATTGAGGAGAGGGGTCAAGGTATTTGGGGGAATCAGATTCTGTGAGAGCAAATGGGACTCTGAGGGATTTTGAGACGAGAAGCTTCTTTTGGGTGATGGGTTTGAGGGAAGATGAGTATGGGACATGGTGGGGATTGTGGAGAAATAGAAGGGTGTGAGAGGAAGTGTGACTGAAGAGTACGTGAAGGGGAAGAAGAAAATAGGATGAAGCCATTTTTAACGACTATCCTATGATGACCGTATTCTGAAATTATATGGCACAAAAGAGCCCCACAAGGGCAAAGATTACAGATAAGGAAGAAATTCCAGCCGTTGGATTATCATCTGAATATTTATTTTGCTTTTGGTTTATGTAACCGGAGATCTATTACTTTTAAGTAGAGTGAGCCTCAAGAATGCTAAGAAGCATTCTCAACAATTTTTTCATCTTTATCCCTATGTTAATAGTGTATATGATAATTTTTCAGGATAGAAAGTCAATTTCTGTGCCAACCGGCCTGAAAATTGACAGAGTCGCCACCAATTGATTTTATAGTGCAATTGAACACTTGAAGAAAAACCTATAAACCAAAAATAAGGGTACGGGGGTCGATTAAGCATGGAGAAGGTGTTAAGCACCCCACGACTCCTGTTTAAAACAGTTACTGAATTTCTAAATAATTGGCTATTTTCTAAAAATTCATTGTTTACAAGATTTAGTTATTTTGAAGTAATAATTCAGATCATACCAACTTATGGTAGAAAAGATTGGATTTTGAAAACACCAACTAATGGCATGAAAAATATTAATTTTTGAAAACACCAACTTAGGGTGTTGTATTTAAAGGTATGCCAACTTATGGCATTAAAGAAGATTGAATCTTGTAAACATTAATTTATGATGTTGTTTTTAAATTTAATGATTAAAATTAGGGATTAAAATAGAGTCGAGTTTGAAATTTCAACTTATGGAATTGGGATGAATTGATTTTGAAAAAGATTTGGGATTACTAACTTTTATGTTAAAATGAATTTTGTAATTTATGATATTTGAAGAAAATTGAATACCAACTTATAGTATTAAAAATATTGGATTTTGAAACATCAAATCATGGTGTTGTATTTAAATTTAATGATTGGTTTAAGATTAAGAATGAGATCGGACTTTGAATTTCAACTTACGAAATAAATTGAATTTGAAAATAATTTGGAGGCATCAATTTATGGTATTTATTTTGTTAAAATAAGGTTGATTTTATGATAATAATTATGATATCGGTAAAAAGAATTGAATACCAACTTATGGTATTTTTGTTGGTTATCAAATTTATAAAATTGATAATTGGTTAGGGATTAAAAATGGAGTCATGTTTGAAGTTCCAACTTATGGAATTTTATTTGGAAAACTACAAATTATGGTGATAAATTATTTTATTCGTGAAGGGTGAGACGGCTTGGAGTGATTTTTTATATTTTGAAATTTATTGAGATGCCAATTGGAGTGGTTTTGATAATTTTGAAATTGCATGGGATCACGACTTGGCCAAAAATGATTAATGATTGGATTAAAAAACCTACTTAAAGTGGATATTGATATTTTGAAATTAATTGAATGAAAAATACCACTTTGAGTGGTTTTGATGATTTTGAAATTGATCGGATAAAAAATGCCACTTTGAGTGGCTTTTGAATATTTTAAAAAGTTATGTGAATTTTTGGAAATTTGATTAATGCACCAAAGTGGTCTACAAACAATTGATCAAACAGTTTGGATTAATCTTGATCGCTTCGCATTATTTTTTATGGCACAACAACAAAATAAAAAATCCTAGGCATGCATACTACACATATTCACAGAATCCTACATGCCTATATGCTTCTAGCAACCTAAAATCAGGTATAAAATTTTTATTATATTTTTTTTTGTTTCCACTATGTACATGACCTTGGGTCCACATACAATCTAATCCAAAATTCCCAAAAACCCAATACATATTTTACAAGCCCAATTAATTAGACACCCCAAATCTTAAATATATACAAAAGTCCAAATACTATATATTAAACCTAAGTGACGTACAAACCAATGTTTTCACAACCGGACCGGACCGTCGAACCGGAAACCGGTGACCTGTCCGGTCCGATTGTGACTTAAAATACCGGGGTCACTGGTTTAGGGCAAAAACCCTTGTTTTCTTCATCTCATCGCCGCTCTCCCGCTTATCTCTCTCATTGTCTCGTCTATTCCTACGTATCAATCCACAATTCCACATGAAGGTTGAAGCACCGAGTTCACCACTAGTCTTTCTGGCACCACAATTGGTGCCCAAAAGTTTCAGACCAAACCCAAATCTTGTTTTGCTCGATAGATGTAAGTTCAGTGAGAGACTCATTTGCAAAACAACTTGTGAAGTGGTTAATTGAAAAGCCTGAGTGGAGGAGGATGTCAAGAAGGAATTGGAGTTCCAGATACTCTTTTGTTCTTTATTGCTTCAAAATGGGTTCTTAGACGATAGACTTAGACGACGCCTCATTCATTGTGAGCTCTTGGGCTGCTGAGCACGTGGACAAATAATTTTCCTTGCCCTGTTCTGATCAACCACGGGTGAACCTGTAGTATCAACTACAACCTCTGATTTGGAAAGGATCTCACCTGGTGCTGGTCCAAGATTCTCCATCTCGACGAGGCTTCCTGCACTCACCTCATGAGTAAGAATACCGTCAATCTTGCCAAGCTCACCATGTTCAGATTCACCTTTCTCTCTACCGAGCTCAGCCACTTCCTTACCCTTCCCTTTTTTCTTTATTGGAGTTCCAATCAAGAGGAGGCGACGGTGAATACGGCTGTCATGTATCTTGATGGTTCAGCCAAGTTCTGGTGGCGGACCAAAAGATAGAGCTTTTGATCTCTTCGATTGGATCTGGAAAGGGATTTCCAGGTAAGTCACCGGAGCTCACCTAATGTTGGTGCTGTCTTGATGATATGTCGACATTCTCCATGAAGTGTCGACATTCTCTATCAAATGTGAATAATTAATTCTTTTAATGGGCTTGGTTTTGCTTCATTTATGTTTGCATCATTGGACTTTAGTCAAATAGCCCATCACTTCATCTAGGATGACCCATCTTTAATTGTTTTTTATTTCAAATGTTAAATATTAAATTTCTTCTATCTGTATCATCTCTGTCCAGCCGGCCGTTCGAACCGGTCGGATTGTCAACCATTTGTCACACCGGTTCAATGTCCGGTTCAGTTTCGAAAACATTGGTACAAACACCTTAAGAAAATTTCTCCAGGACAAGACTTTGTCCACAAAAGCATTAAAGCTAGTCCCAGGACCCACCCAATTGTCGTTTGATTTACTCCCAAAGCAATTTACTGAAAGAAACAGTGGGGGTAATGACTTGAGTGACAACAAAGACGGCCCCACCAAACCAACTTGCACCTCACCTTTAGACTTCAAGCATAGGTATCCCACGCTGCACATCTTCTGGTCATCTAAAGTGAACAAGAGCCCATGACAAACGCATGATACTCTCAAGCTTGAGATCCTCCAAGTCACCGTCAGCAGCATCTGCTCTCACAGCCGGGCATATTGGATGATGTCGGGGTCGCACCATGGGATCCGATCACCGCCCCCCAAAGAAGGCACAAATAGAGTCGAAGAACCCACTTGGATCTTCTTTAAAGAAAGTGTGTGGTTATGGTGTTCAAAGTGAGGGGATCGGGTAGCAGTAAAGACGAGGATTTGGTGATTTGGGATGGAATCAAGGTTGCTAGATGTTTTGGAGTAGCTCAATTTTCTGTTAATGAAGAGATGGGGAATCCAGTGTCATTCGAAGGATTTAGCAACTCAGTTGTAGGGAAGATGATATGGGTGGTTGGAGAAGCTGTGGTGATGATGGTGAAGGATGGATGAGGAATTGTGGTGATGATGAAGATGGATTTGGGAGAAGAAGAATTAGGGATCAAAGAGGGAAACCCTTCTGCTACTTGTGTATCTCCTCCTTGATTGAAGAAGAAGTCCTCTTCTTGTAGGCTTCCTCTTCTAATCAAGAGCCGACAGAGGGAATCCACTTAGTCCCTCCATTGCTTAATTTCTTCAATTGCCGTAAACACCGGGAGTAATGGAGAAAATGATAGGTACTTAACTTCTTCAAGTTAGGTAAGGGAAACAGACGGGTGGAAAAAAAATTGGAACGCCGAATTTAGTGGAGAAATGGTCTAGCCGGACGAAAAAGAAATACCAATTGATATGATGGGAATAATTAAACGATTAGATAGGAATATAGTAAAATTAAATTAAATTAAAATAAAATAATAATTATATACACAAATTTAAAAATACTCAACTCCCTAAACTATACCCGGACGAAATCGGGTTACTACACGCACATAGCAGTGTGTCTATATTGATTCTCTAAATTTTGAATTTCAAAATCACATAAGATTTTGATTGTGTCACACATAAGATTGTGGTGTCAGTTTTGAAAAAAGAGACCACGAAAGATATATGTTTATTGCGATTGACTATTAAAATCTCCAATTATTGCTATTATTGATAGTAAATGAAAGGGTGATTGAGTTTTGATACAATACACCCACCATAAATCCCCACTTACTGTTTTGGTTATTAACGAGTCTTCTTTATTGTTGTGATTTAAGAGTTTATTATTAATACATCCCACAAAAAACTTTACGCTCTTGATTTATTATGTTCCTTCGTTTGCCTAATACATTTCACTTGATAATTCATACTTCAATTTATGAATCTATATTTATATTATTGTGACATGGAATTAATTTCATTCAATGGATTCATGAAATCCAATGGATTGATGTCATTTGTTTGCTCCTTACAATCTGTCACTCTCATTCACTCTGGTGTCAATGAAGTTATAAGTTATATTCCCTAGGCTAGTAGGTGCAACAACAGCCAAGTCTGCCTAGGAAAAATTACAGGAGGAGTTCCAAGGTAGTGTTAGGGTTAGGCAGCACAGGTTTTGACTCTAAAAAGAGAGCTTGAAATGTTGAAAATGAAAGAGAGTGACACTGTAAAAGATTATTCAGTCAAGTTGGTGGAACTAGTGAATCGTGACTATATCGTGAAGATGTGCAAGTGAAGCATAAAGAGAAGCAGCCCCAGTTTTCTAAAGATGACAAGAAGAGGAAACTTGTGTTGGTGAATCTGGATTATCAACTTTACGATGCGGAGGAACAATGGCTAGTTCGGTTTCATGATGTGGAGGCGAGGTAGATCCATCAAGATGTGTAGACAATTGGTTTGGTACTGATTGAGGAAGCACTGGCGGTTCTGCCGCAACAGTATCAATCTCTTGAGGAGCTACTCTAGTATTAATCTCTAGTGAAGCTTCAACATTTGGTTCATGCCCGAGACTTTGCAAGTCATGATGAGGCTCCCCCTGACATGCATAGTACATTTCATTCTCATGAAATTTAGTATCCATTGTAATATAGACCTTTCAAGAGGGTGGATGATAGCATCGATATCCTTTTTGATGTACGCCATATCCCACAAATAAACATCAAAGAGCGCGAGGCTCAAGCTTTTGGCGAGTGGTCTTGGGAAGATGAACGTAGACAACACATCCAAAGACCTTTGGTGGTCGGTACAGCAGGTGAACAAATAAGACCTTGCAAAACATCAAATGGAGTTCGAAAATTCAATGTACTTGATGGTACCCGATTAATAAGGTATGCAACGATAGTAACAGCCTCTCCCCAAAAGGGAAGAGGTATATGTGCTCCAAACAAATTGGCACGAACAACTTCAAGTAAATGTCGATTTTTCTGTTTAGCTACGCCATTCTGTTGAGGGGAATACGGACAAGTAGTCTGATGAGCAATACCATAGAGATCTAAAAATGGTTTCAATTCCTGATTGACAAATTCACCCCCATTATCAGTGCGAAGAACTTGTATAGAAGCTTTATATTGAGTTGTCACCATAGAATGAAATTTGCGAAATAAGGAACTAACTTCATTTTTGGATTTCATCAAACAAACCCAAGTCATGCGAGTATGATCATCAATAAAGGACACAAACCAACGTGCACCATTTAAAGAAGGAACCTTTGCAGGACCCCATACATCTGAATGAATAAGCATGAAAGGTATTGGACCTTTATTCAAACTAATTGGAAATGGAACACGATGACTCTTTGCTAATTCTCAAATATCACACTTAAAATTCACATGAGATAACTGAGAAAATAAGTGCGGAAATAATTTCTTTAGATAACCAAAGGAAACATGACCTAAGCGTTTGTGCCACAACCAAATTTCAGATTTCCAATTCTTGGTAGTGCCATGAACTGTGAGACTTTGAGCCAATGCATCTGAACTTTTCAGTGTCATATCCAAATAGCACAGCTTCCCCTTTCTAGTACCACAACCAATCGTCTTCCGAGTCTTGATGTCCTTGAAAACACAATGGTTAGGCCAAAAAATAACAACACAATGTAAGAGACGAGTGATTTGAGAGACCGAAAATAAATTATGCTTCAGGGATGGAACAATTCAAACTGAGTCTAAATTAAGATTATTTGGGAGGATAAGAGAACCTTCTCCGAGTATAGGAGATGGAGTACCATTGGCTGTAGACACATCAATTTGTTCAGATTGGTTAAAAGAAGGAATAGAATCAACATCAAAGGTCATATGATCTGTTGATCCAGAATCAATAATCCATGTAGTATTACTAATAGGTGCAGAATTAATAAGAGCATTACCACAGTTACCTGACATTGCATTCAAGGCTACAACATCATCTCCAATGGTATCGGTTGTTGTTTTTGCAGTAGCCGCGGAAGCATGCTGATGCTTAGAGTTCTTTTTACTTGGAGCCTTAGTAGGGTCCCACCAGTTTGGATATCCAATTAGTTCATAACACCTGGACCTAGTATGCCCAGTTCCACTACAATAGGTACAAATTCAATCAGTCCGTGTATTCATAGATGAACCTGATGACTTACCTCCAATTTCAAAGCTCCGGGTTTGTGCATTAGTAGGCTGATTGGTTGGGACCAAAATACTTCTAGTAGTCCTTTTTTGTTGAGGCTTAAATCGACGGGCCAGTAGTGCCGTTGATTCTGCGGAATCTGTTTCTCGGATAAGAAGCATTCGACGATTAGCATCACGACGAACATATGCATATGTGGCCTCCAAATCCAATCCAGGATCCTTCCGAAGAATCTCGCCTTGAATTTGTTCATAATCTGCATCAAGGTCATTCAAGAAAATATGAATATGCAATTTCTCAACTAATTTTCTATATTCAAAAAAATCTCCACGAGTTCACCGCAGTATACAGACAATGGACGACCAGACTGCTTGGTAGAAAATACTCATTGATTTAGAGCAAATATTTGTGTTTCATCTGATCCGTCATAGAATGCTTGAGCTGCTCGAGCTAAAGCACTCCATATTTCACGTGCGATACGTAATTGTATATAACATTTCATAATTTATGGGGCCATTGGGGTCAATAATCAGCCTTTGACTTTTTTGATTTTCGGCATACCACTTGGCATAAGAAGGATCCGTTTTAGTTGGTTGAGATGACTTTCCGATAAGATATTCAAGTTTCTCATGCCCTGCAATATGCATTTCAACCATCTGAGACCATACATCGTAATTGGTTTCAGATAGAATAATTTTAGCATTGAATCCCAGAGTGTTCAGATTGAATATGAACAATTGATGGAGAGGATTTGGTTGAAGATTCAATCTCTTGAAACATGGTGGTATATCGTGGTGATGATGGAGGTTCGAAGATGATTCAAAAGAATGTAGCTCCGATACCAAGGTGAATTTTGGGATAAACTATTTCATGTATATCTCTCAATCATATGAAATGCTTTAATAGCCAAATTACAAAGTTTGTTCCTATAGTTTAGGAATTACACACGATACCAACTTGTCATTCATATCCCTCAATTATAGGGATCACACTCAACAACTATACAAGATAATTATTACAAATCATTGATTGATCTAAATATGGTAACTTATAATATCAATAATGTCAGGCGACCAATTGCATGAGTCTGGGGTGTCACCTAAGGCGGCTTGGGTCAATGTTTCTAAACAGATAAAGCTCTCAAAGTAGAAAAGGTGTTGTCGAATATGAATGATTAAAAAAATGTTGTTAACATTGTCTCGAGAGTCATACCAAGCCAAAGAAGGCAATGACTTGTATCCAATCACCAACTCATTCATAGGTGAAAGGGCAAGGGGTTCTACCACATCAAATCCACTAACACCCGTCATGAAATTAAAAACCTGTTGTCATATATATACTTCATTGTCTAAAAGCTGCAACATATAACCTTCATATCTCGCCGGTCCACAACGTGCAGTCATGAGCATTAGTGAACCTTTATAGTCACACAACCTAGATATTGTACGCAACAAAGGCCAGCCATGTGACATTCGAAAAATGCGAGTGTTCTAGGCCCTTAAATTGAACCCTACGATATGCATTTCAACCATCTGAGACCATACATCGTAATTGATTTGAGATGAAATAATTCCAGCATTGAGTCCCTGAGTGTTCGGATTGAATTTGAAAAATTGATGGAGAGGATTTGGTTGAAGATTCAATTTCTTGAGACATGGTGGTATATCGTGGTGATGATGGAGGTTCGTAGATGGTTCAAAAAAATGTGGCTCCGATACCAAGATGAATTTTGGGATAAACTATTTCATGTATATCTCTCAATCATATGAAGGGCTTTAATAGCCAAGTTACAAAGTTTGTTCCTATAGTTTAGGAATTACACACGATACTAATTTGTCATCCCTATTCCTCAATTATATGGATCACACTAGTACACACCTATACATGATAACTATCACAAATCAATGATTGATCTAAATATGATAACTTATATTATCAATGGTGTCAGGCGACCAATTGCATGAGTCTGGGGTGTCACCTAAGGCGGCTTGGGTCAATGTTTCTAAACAGATAAAACTCTCGAATTAAAAAAGGTGCTGTCGAAAGTCATACGAAGCCAAGGAAGGCAATGACTTGTATCCAATCACCAACTCATTCATAGGTGAAAGGGCAAGGGGTTCTACCACATCAAATCCACTAACGACCGTCATGAAATTAAAAACCTGTTGTCATATATATACTCTATTGTCTAAAAGCTACAACGTATAACCTTCATATTTCGCCGGTCCACAACGTGCAGTCATGAGCATTAGTGAACCTTCATAGTCACACAACCTATATATTGTACGCAACAAAGGCCAGCCATGTGACATTCGAAAAATGCGAGTGTTCTGGGTCCTTAAATTGAACCCTACGATATGCATTTCAACCATCTGAGACCATACATCGTAATTGATTTGAGATGGAATAATTCCAGCATTGAATCTCAGAGTGTTCGGATTGAATTTGAACAATTGATGGAGAGGATTTGGTTGAAGATTCAATTTCTTGAGACATGGTGGTATATCGTGGTGATGATGGAGGTTCGTAGATGGTTCAAAAGAATGTGGCTCCGATACCAAGATGAATTTTGGGATAAACTATTTCATGTATATCTCTCAATCATATGAAGAGCTTTAATAGTCAAGTTACAAAGTTTGTTCCTATAGTGTAGGAATTACACATGATACTAACTTGTCTTTCCTATCCCTTAATTATAGGGATCACACTAATCAACAGCTATACAAGATAATTATCACAAATCAATGATTGATCTAAATATGGTAACTTATAATATCAATGGTGTCAGGCGACCAATTGCATGAGTCTGGGGTGTCACCTAAGGCGGCTTGGGTCAATGTTTCTAAACAAATAAAACTCTCGAATTAAAAAAGGTGCTGTCGAAAGTCATACGAAGCCAAGGAAGGCAATGACTTGTATCCAATCACCAACTCATTCATAGATGAAAGGGCAAGGGGTTCTACCACATCAAATCCACTAACGCCCGTCATAAAATTAAAAACCTGTTGTCATATATATACTCCATTGTCTAAAAGCTACAACGTATAACCTTCGTATTTCGCCGGTCCACAACGTGCAGTCATGAGCATTAGTGAACCTTCATAGTCACACAACCTATATATTGTACGCAACAAAGGCCAGCCATGTGGCATTCAAAAAATGCGAGTGTTCTAGGCCCTTAAATTGATCCCTACGATATGCATTTCCACCATCTGAGACCATACATCGTAATTGGTTTCAGATGGAATAATTCCAGCATTGAATCCCAAAGTGTTCAGATTAAATATGAACAATTGATTGAGAGGATTTGGTTGAAGATTCAATCTCTTGAGACATGGTGCTATATCGTGGAGATGATGGAGGTTCGTAGATGGTTCAAAAGAATGTGGCTCCGATACGAAGATGAATTTTGGGATAAACTATTTCATGTATATCTCTCAATCATATGAAGGGCTTTAATAGCCAAGTTACAAAGTTTGTTCCTATAGTTTACGAATTACACACGATACTAATTTGTCATTCCATTACCTCAATTATATGGATCACACTAGTACACACCTATACATGATAACTATCACAAATCAATGATTGATCTAAATATGATAACTTATATTATCAATGGTGTCAGGCGACCAATTGCATGAGTCTGGGGTGTCACCTAAGGCGGCTTGGGTCAATGTTTCTAAACAGATAAAACTCTCGAATGAAAAAAGGTGCTGTCGAAAGTCATACGAAGCCAAGGAAGGCAATGACTTGTATCCAATCACCAACTTATTCATAGGTGAAAGGGCAAGGGGTTCTACCACATCAAATCCACTAACGCCCGTCATGAAATTAAAAACCTGTTGTCATATATATACTCCATTGTCTAAAAGCTACAACGTATAACCTTCATATTTCGCCGGTCCACAACGTGCAGTCATGAGCATTAGTGAACCTTCATAGTCACACAACCTATATATTGTACGCAACAAAGGCCGGCCATGTGACATTCGAAAAATGCTAGTGTTCTGGGTCCTTAAATTGAACCCTACGATATGCATTTCAACCATCTGAGACCATACATCGTAATTGATTTGAGATGGAATAATTCCAGCATTGAATCCCAGAGTGTTCGGATTGAATTTGAACAATTGATGGAGAGGATTTGGTTGAAGATTCAATTTCTTGAGACATGGTGGTATATCGTGGTGATGATGGAGGTTCGTAGATGGTTCAAAAAAATGTGGCTCCGATACCAAGATGAATTTTGGGATAAACTATTTCATGTATATCTCTCAATCATATGAAGAGCTTTAATAGTCAAGTTACAAAGTTTGTTTCTATAGTGTAGGAATTACACATGATACTAACTTGTCTTTCCTATCCCTTAATTATAGGGATCACACTAATCAACAGCTATACAAGATAATTATCACAAATCAATGATTGATCTAAATATGGTAACTTATAATATCAATGGTGTCAGGCGACCAATTGCATGAGTCTGGGGTGTCACCTAAGGCGGCTTGGGTCAATGTTTCTAAACAAATAAAACTCTCGAATTAAAAAAGGTGCTGTCGAAAGTCATACGAAGCCAAGGAAGGCAATGACTTGTATCCAATCACCAACTCATTCATAGGTGAAAGGGCAAGGGGTTCTACCACATCAAATCCACTAACGCCCGTCATGAAATTAAAAACCTGTTGTCATATATATACTCTATTGTCTAAAAGCTACAACGTATAACCTTTATATTTCGCCGGTCTACAACGTGCAGTCATGAGCATTAGTGAACCTTCATAGTCACACAACCTATATATTGTACGCAACAAAGGCCAGCCATGTGGCATTCAAAAAATGCGAGTGTTCTAGGCCCTTAAATTGAACCCTACGATATGCATTTCAACCATCTGAGACCATACATCGTAATTGGTTTCAGATGGAATAATTCCAGCATTGAATCCCAGAGTGTTCGGATTGAATTTGAACAATTGATGGAGAGGATTTGGTTGAAGATTCAATCTCTTGAGACATGGTGCTATATCGTGGAGATGATGGAGGTTCGTAGATGGTTCAAAAAAATGTGGCTCCGATACCAAGATGAATTTTGGGATAAACTATTTCATGTATATCTCTCAATCATATGAAGGGCTTTAATAGCCAAGTTACAAAGTTTGTTCCTATAGTTTAGGAATTACACACGATACTAATTTGTCATTCCTATCCCTCAATTATATGGATCACACTAGTACACACCTATACATGATAACTATCACAAATCAATGATTGATCTAAATATGATAACTTATATTATCAATGGTGTCAGGCGACCAATTGCATGAGTCTGGGGTGTCACCTAAGGCGGCTTGGGTCAATGTTTCTAAACAGATAAAACTCTCGAATGAAAAAAGGTGCTGTCGAAAGTCATACGAAGCCAAGGAAGGCAATGACTTGTATCCAATCACCAACTCATTCATAGGTGAAAGGGCAAGGGGTTCTACCACATCAAATCCACTAACGCCCGTCATGAAATTAAAAACCTGTTGTCATATATATACTCCATTGTCTAAAAGCTACAACGTATAACCTTCATATTTCGCCGGTCCACAACGTGCAGTCATGAGCATTAGTGAACCTTCATAGTCACACAACCTATATATTGTACGCAACAAAGGCCAGCCATGTGACATTCGAAAAATGCGAGTGTTCTGGGCCCTTAAATTGAACCCTACGATATGCATTTCAACCATCTGAGACCATACATCGTAATTGATTTGAGATGGAATAATTCCAGCATTGAATCCCAGAGTGTTCGGATTGAATTTGAACAATTGATGGAGAGGATTTGGTTGAAGATTCAATTTCTTGAGACATGGTGATATATCGTGGTGATGATGGAGGTTCGTAGATGGTTCAAAAGAATGTGGCTCCGATACCAAGATGAATTTTGGGATAAACTATTTCATGTATATCTCTCAATCATATGAAGGGCTTTAATAGTCAAGTTACAAAGTTTGTTCCTATAGTGTAGGAATTACACATGATACTAACTTGTCTTTCCTATCCCTTAATTATAGGGATCACACTAATCAACAGCTATACAAGATAATTATCACAAATCAATGATTGATCTAAATATGGTAACTTATAATATCAATGGTGTCAGGCGACCAATTGCATGAGTCTGGGGTGTCACCTAAGGCGGCTTGGGTCAATGTTTCTAAACAGATAAAACTCTCGAATTAAAAAAGGTGCTGTCGAAAGTCATACGAAGCCAAGGAAGGCAATGACTTGTATCCAATCACCAACTCATTCATAGGTGAAAGGGCAAGAGGTTCTACCACATCAAATCCACTAACGCCCGTCATGAAATTAAAAACCTGTTGTCATATATATACTCTATTGTCTAAAAGCTACAACGTATAACCTTTATATTTCGCCGGTCTACAACGTGCAGTCATGAGCATTAGTGAACCTTCATAGTCACACAACCTATATATTGTACGCAACAAAGGCCAGCCATGTGGCATTCAAAAAATGCGAGTGTTCTAGGCCCTTAAATTGAACCCTACGATATGCATTTCAACCATCTGAGACCATACATCGTAATTGGTTTCAGATGGAATAATTCCAGCATTGAATCCCAAAGTGTTCAGATTAAATATGAACAATTGATTGAGAGGATTTGGTTGAAGATTCAATCTCTTGAGACATGGTGCTATATCGTGGAGATGATGGAGGTTCGTAGATGGTTCAAAAAAATGTGGCTCCGATACCAAGATGAATTTTGGGATAAACTATTTCATGTATATCTCTCAATCATATGAAGGGCTTTAATAGCCAAGTTACAAAGTTTGTTCCTATAGTTTAGGAATTACACACGATACTAATTTGTCATTCCTATCCCTCAATTATATGGATCACACTAGTACACACCTATACATGATAACTATCACAAATCAATGATTGATCTAAATATGATAACTTATATTATCAATGGTGTCAGGCGACCAATTGCATGAGTCTGGGGTGTCACCTAAGGCGGCTTGGGTCAATGTTTCTAAACAGATAAAACTCTCGAATTAAAAAAGGTGCTGTCGAAAGTCATACGAAGCCAAGGAAGGCAATGACTTGTATCCAATCACCAACTCATTCATAGGTGAAAGGGCAAGGGGTTCTACCACATCAAATCCACTAACGCCCGTCATGAAATTAAAAACCTGTTGTCATATATATACTCCATTGTCTAAAAGCTACAACGTATAACCTTCATATTTCGCCGGTCCACAACGTGCAGTCATGAGCATTAGTGAACCTTCATAGTCACACAACCTATATATTGTACGCAACAAAGGCCAGCCATGTGACATTCGAAAAATGCGAGTGTTCTGGGCCCTTAAATTGAACCCTACGATATGCATTTCAACCATCTGAGACCATACATCGTAATTGATTTGAGATGGAATAATTCCAGCATTGAATCCCAGAGTGTTCGGATTGAATTTGAACAATTGATGGAGAGGATTTGGTTGAAGATTCAATCTCTTGAGACATGGTGCTATATCGTGGAGATGATGGAGGTTCGTAGATGGTTCAAAAAAATGTGGCTCCGATACCAAGATGAATTTTGGGATAAACTATTTCATGTATATCTCTCAATCATATGAAGGGCTTTAATAGCCAAGTTACAAAGTTTGTTCCTATAGTTTAGGAATTACACACGATACTAATTTGTCATTCCTATCCCTCAATTATATGGATCACACTAGTACACACCTATACATGATAACTATCACAAATCAATGATTGATCTAAATATGATAACTTATATTATCAATGGTGTCAGGCGACCAATTGCATGAGTCTGGGGTGTCACCTAAGGCGGCTTGGGTCAATGTTTCTAAACAGATAAAACTCTCGAATGAAAAAAGGTGCTGTCGAAAGTCATACGAAGCCAAGGAAGGCAATGACTTGTATCCAATCACCAACTCATTCATAGGTGAAAGGGCAAGGGGTTCTACCACATCAAATCCACTAACGCCCGTCATGAAATAAAAAACCTGTTGTCATATATATACTCCATTGTCTAAAAGCTACAACGTATAACCTTCATATTTCGCCGGTCCACAACGTGCAGTCATGAGCATTAGTGAACCTTCATAGTCACACAACCTATATATTGTACGCAACAAAGGCCAGCCATGTGGCATTCAAAAAATGCGAGTGTTCTAGGCCCTTAAATTGAACCCTACGATATGCATTTCAATCATCTGAGACCATACATCGTAATTGGTTTCAGATGGAATAATTCCAGCATTGAATCCCAAAGTGTTCAGATTAAATATGAACAATTGATTGAGAGGATTTGGTTGAAGATTCAATCTCTTGAGACATGGTGCTATATCGTGGAGATGATGGAGGTTCGTAGATGGTTCAAAAAAATGTGGCTCCGATACCAAGATGAATTTTGGGATAAACTATTTCAT
The DNA here is from genome assembly GCA_963580455.1 of Euonymus europaeus. Lineage (NCBI taxonomy): Eukaryota > Viridiplantae > Streptophyta > Magnoliopsida > Celastrales > Celastraceae > Euonymus > Euonymus europaeus. Next base: position 6,483,652 of record OY756961.1, on the reverse strand, counting down.
GTATATCTCTCAATCATATGAAGGGCTTTAATAGCCAAGTTACAAAGTTTGTTCCTATAGTTTAGGAATTACACACGATACTAATTTGTCATTCCTATCCCCCAATTATATGGATGACACTAGTACACACCTATACATGATAACTATCACAAATCAATGATTGATCTAAATATAATAACTTATATTATCAATGGTGTCAGGCGACCAATTGCATGAGTCTGGGGTGTCACCTAAGGCGGCTTGGGTCAATGTTTCTAAACAGATAAAACTGTCGAATGAAAAAAGGTGCTGTCGAAAGTCATACGAAGCCAAGGAAGGCAATGACTTGTATCCAATCACCAACTCATTCATAGGTGAAAGGGCAAGGGGTTCTACCACATCAAATCCACTAACGCCCGTCATGAAATTAAAAACCTGTTGTCATATATATACTCCATTGTCTAAAAGCTACAACGTATAACCTTCATATTTCGCCGGTCCACAACGTGCAGTCATGAGCATTAGTGAACCTTCATAGTCACACAACCTATATATTGTACGCAACAAAGGCCAGCCATGTGACATTCGAAAAATGCGAGTGTTCTGGGCCCTTAAATTGAACCCTACGATATGCATTTCAACCATCTGAGACCATACATCGTAATTGGTTTCAGATGGAATAATTCCAGCATTGAATCCCAAAGTGTTCAGATTAAATATGAACAATTGATTGAGAGGATTTGGTTGAAGATTCAATCTCTTGAGACATGGTGCTATATCGTGGAGATGATGGAGGTTCGTAGATGGTTCAAAAAAATGTGGCTCCGATACCAAGATGAATTTTGGGATAAACTATTTCATGTATATCTCTCAATCATATGAAGGGCTTTAATAGCCAAGTTACAAAGTTTGTTCCTATAGTTTAGGAATTACACACGATACTAATTTGTCATTCCTATCCCTCAATTATATGGATCACACTAGTACACACCTATACATGATAACTATCACAAATCAATGATTGATCTAAATATGATAACTTATATTATCAATGGTGTCAGGCGACCAATTGCATGAGTCTGGGGTGTCACCTAAGGCGGCTTGGGTCAATGTTTCTAAACAGATAAAACTCTCGAATTAAAAAAAGTGCTGTCGAAAGTCATACGAAGCCAAGGAAGGCAATGACTTGTATCCAATCACCAACTCATTCATAGGTGAAAGGGCAAGGGGTTCTACCACATCAAATCCACTAACGCCCGTCATGAAATTAAAAACCTGTTGTCATATATATACTCCATTGTCTAAAAGCTACAACGTATAACCTTCATATTTCGCCGGTCCACAACGTGCAGTCATGAGCATTAGTGAACCTTCATAGTCACACAACCTATATATTGTACGCAACAAAGGCCAGCCATGTGGCATTCAAAAAATGCGAGTGTTCTAGGCCCTTAAATTGAACCCTACGATATGCATTTCAACCATCTGAGACCATACATCGTAATTGGTTTCAGATGGAATAATTCCAGCATTGAATCCCAAAGTGTTCAGATTAAATATGAACAATTGATTGAGAGGATTTGGTTGAAGATTCAATCTCTTGAGACATGGTGCTATATCGTGGAGATGATGGAGGTTCGTAGATGGTTCAAAAAAATGTGGCTCCGATACCAAGATGAATTTTGGGATAAACTATTTCATGTATATCTCTCAATCATATGAAGGGCTTTAATAGCCAAGTTACAAAGTTTGTTCCTATAGTTTAGGAATTACACACGATACTAATTTGTCATTCCTATCCCTCAATTATATGGATCACACTAGTACACACCTATACATGATAATTATCACAAATCGATGATTGATCTAAATATGATAACTTATATTATCAATGGTGTCAGGCGACCAATTGCATGAGTCTGGGGTGTCACCTAAGGCGGCTTAGGTCAATGTTTCTTAATAGATAAAACTCTCGAAGTAAAAAAGGTGTTGTCGAATATGAATGGTCGAGACAATGTTAACAACATTGTCTCGAGAGTCATACCAAGCGAAGGAAGGCAATGACTTATATCTAATCACCAACTCATTCATAGGTGAAAGGGCAAGGGGTTCTACCACATCAAATCCACTAACGCCCGTCATGAAATTTATAACCTGTTGTCATATATATACTCCATTGTCTAAAAGCTGCAACATATAACCTTCATATCTCGCAGGTCCACAACGTGCAGTCATGAGCATTAGTGAACCTTCATAGTCACACAACATATATATTGTACGCAACAAAGGCCAGCCATGTGGTATTCGAAAAATGCGAGTGTTCATGGTCCTTAAATTGAACCCTACGATCCTCTTAGCCCCATCATTATTCGTGCAGATCCAAAATAAAAATCCATAAGCAAAAAACCTCGCCACTCGGGGGTTACAATGTAGTGATCATACATGTGTGGAGAGACTTGCACATTATACGAGCGATTATCCATTAAACCATAGACTTGAATAATGATCTCTTGCTGAAAATCATTAAAAATGGTAGTACGAAACTGCACAATTCTCACAGCTTTGAGAAATTGCTCTCTCCCTGCCTCATGACCAAATCCATACCAGCATCGCGTATAATAATCTTGAAAATTAGGAACACCAATGTCTAGGTTTGGAATAAACCTTTAGGAGCTGATAAATGGATTCCAAATTGGCAACCAATTTCCAATACTCAAACATATTAATCAAACACGGCTCCCAACCACCAAAACGTGGACGTCGTACAGTACATTTAACAGCACGACACGTGGACGTTGACTTGGTCAACATCCAAAAATACTTTTTTAAAAAAATCAAAATTTTATGATGAAAATTATATGAAAAAATGGGTATGAAGTTTTAACTTATTACAAACAAAAAACTTAAAAGGGCGATGTAAATATTTTTTTTTCATTCTTTTGTCGACGAATTATTGACGAAATTTTTAATTTTGTCGACGGATTACTGATGAAATTTACTTATTTGTTTATTTTTTTGGTGACGGATTACATACATAATTTATTTTTTATTTTTTGTCGACGGATTATCGACGAAATTTAATTTTTTTAATTTTACGCCGACGGATTATCAACGAAAAAATCCATTGGTAATTATCAACGAATTTTTTTTATCGGTGTTTAGATTACTTACAACGATTTTAACGACATAAATTTCAATCAATAATCAATATTATCGACGGATTTTTAGGATTATCGACAAAAAAAATTTGTCGATAATTCTTGAGTTTTTTGTAGTGAGATTAACATCGTCAAATTATTAGTTGGGGCAAAATGAACATTTATGCAAAAAAAAATTAATGTTGGAGATTTGAATATTTAGCTCAATGGTAGAGAGGATAACTATTTTTACCGTTATTTGAGGGGACTATTTTGTAGTTCAACTCATTTATTCATGACTTAAGTTGCATCCATATATATAGATTCCTACTAACCCTAATAACGTAAAAGCTTCCTTCAAATAAAAATAGGATTACTAAAAAGTAAACAAATAAATGACACAAATTCTAACTATGACTTGACTTATAAAAACAACCTAATAAAAGCCTCATAAAATAAATAACTAATAATAAATTCGAAATTATAACATACCAGGAAATTAAGACAATACCCTTACCATGAAAACTAATGGAAACTCAGTTAAAATTGATCCAATAATAAACTAACTCAACATGAAAGCAAAAAATTTGACGAAGCAGCGCGAAAGCTTGATAAACTGAAATCGTTCACGATTATAACAGGATCTTGGAATCCATCAATGAAAATTTGGCAGAACTCAGATTTTATTGAATAATAATTGATGTGTCTACAATGATTTTTAGAAGACTTATTTATAGCTAAAACAAAAACCCTAATTAAACTCAACTAGGAAACCTCACGTAGACCACTGGGTCTCTGAAAACAGTCATCGAAAACATATTATAATAAGGAAATAGATTCTTGGATAAAAAGATACGGCCGGTCAAAGTTGAGACCTGCACTAATTATGTTTCATATTTTTGCGGGAACAATCCAATTTGAACATAAACTAATCGACGACCCGTTCTGCTTTAGTCCTTTCTACTTGAAAAGAACTAGCCCCCGAGTTATGATCCAGATAAAGAGGTTGCTCCACATGGTACTCACATATGTTTGCAACATTAAAAGTACATGAAATGCACATGGACTCTGGTAAATCAATAACATAGGCGTTATTATTAATATGTTTCACCATATCATATGGTCCATTTATCTTCAGCTGAAGCTTACTATATGTGCCAACTGGAAACCGTTCACTATGAAACTTTAAAGGACTCTAGATCCACTGTAACGCGCTTCACTAGAAAATAGCACTAAAAGAAAATGCCTGAACCCATGCATAATTAAGGTATAAATAAGTATAATGGATTATATAGATATATTACTATATATATATCTTATTACTATCAAATGTGATTTACCACTTTCTTGTTGCATGCGTTTACATAAATATTTTGATGTATATCTATACATGTGTTATCAATTGATTAGTGGTATAATATTGTTGATATTATTGTTCATTGTTCATTGTTTATATATATATATATATATATATGTATATAACGTGACATCTTCAAAGTGTGTATACTATGTCTCTCTTGTAAAACCGAGAACTAGATTCATTCTAATTCATTCCTGTTGCCTCTATTTGGCTACAGTCTGTCAAAAGGTCAATCCTGCCCCTTATGATCACGAGACGATTTTTGCGAGCGTGCCAGAGACTTGGAGTCAACCTCAAAGTGTTGAAATATGTATGTATATGTACTTGTAACTAGACTTCTAATAATCAAACGATTGTATGAAAAAATGGGTAACTCATAATCTCACTACGAATCTTGAAGGAACTCTAGATCCACTGAAAAATGTTTCACTAGAAATTATATTATAAGCAAATGTCCAACTGTAAATATTTCATTTGTTGAAAGAAACGAGGACAGAGAAGTACGATTCTAAGAACATGAGCTGAATGTAAGCAACAAAAAATCAAAACGCTTGAAAGATATAAAGTTTGAAAGAAAGTAGATTTATATCGTTGGGCTAGGTTCGTGTGATTAGTTGTGTGTGTCTTCTGTCTGTCTGTCATTATTCTTATAACTCTTGCAAGTCTTCGAATTAATTGCCCATGATGTCGTGCATATCATGACTGTAATCACCCAAAAACTTCTCAACATGCCCAATCTTCTTCAACCATTAGGATCATGGCACAAATGTGCTTGGATGATGTGCTTTAATGGTGCTAAATCCTGAGAATATACTTTCCTTCGTGCTCCATAATGAGCTGATGCAGGTGATATCATTTTCAACAAAAATAAGCAACTAACTAAAATGCACCACATTCCTTTGACAAAGCCTTATATCCTCCTTAAATAACTTTGGGTGCATACAATATTCAAATTAATGGCCCATCGCCTTCCTTCTAATCTGGCCCATTTAGATTGCAACAAAACTGGTCCATTTATGATGATGTGCGGCCCAATTTCCTTATCTTATCCAACCTTTCTCCTGAGCCCTACTTAGCCCATTACGCTTGTACAATTATGGTGTAAACAATTCCATATAAAAGTAATATAAATGTGTTATTTTATTAGTAATATGCGGTGTTTTATTTAGTGATAAATAAATTTCTATCGAAAAAGTATACTGGTGGACAACCAATAAATTTGTGAAATATATTCTTGGGAAAAATTAAAAAGTTGATCTTGTTATTGATATAACAGATTATTGGTGTTGAAAATACTATTGCACTGGTAATACTGGTGCATGGATTGTCTTGGCAACAAATCATGGTTCCAAGAAGAAGAAAAAGGTCCATTTTGTGGAGGTTAAGGTAAATGGGGTGGGACACATTTACTAGACCAAGAAGAATAATTAAGCTAAACTAATTTCTTCACCTAGTTAATTTGTGGTGGTGTTGGGGGCAACTATAAGTTCAAGTGAACTTATTTTGTTTGCAATAAGCTTGGACACCAAGCTAAGGAGTGCTTCCATCTCAAAAAGAATAATGCACAAACCAATGTTGTTGTTGAAGAAGCTATACAGCTTGTCGTAAGAATGTCATAAATAACATGATGTACAACCTAAAGTAGTGGTGGGTTGATACATGCACCAAATGTCATATTTATCACGACAAAAAGAGTTTTCTGAGTATGCAACAGTTGGTGATCGAGACTAGTTGTTCATGTGCAACTCTTCGGTGTGCAAAATTCTAGACGAAGCGAAGATGGTGCTAAAGATGACATTTGGGAAAGAATGTGAGCAGTTAATTTTGAACAATGGGTTCAAGCTTCAAAAATTCAAAAGCATTTATCTCCAAGTTCATTGTTGATCTAGAGTGCCCAAACATAAGAATATTGATAAATCATTTGATTTTATTTATTTGCTCGAGTCTTCTACTTTATGGCATGGCAAATTGAGTCTTATTAATTATCAATTATCTGCAATTCAGAATCGTGGGGGCTATTGACTTTATCAGTGAATTATATTCTGATTGATTTTTTCAATAAGTTATATTGTAAATAAAATAATCCATAAGGAAATGGATGACACCGTATGTACAATGAAAAATTGTATAAGTCAATTCTATAAATACATGAAATGTTGGGGTGTCTAGCTAGTGTAGCCAATGTGGCTTCGAAATTTCCTAAGAGGATATTTCATGTTGGCTAAATCTTGTGCCAGCAATATACATACATTGTGATAGTCAATCTGTGATTGATAGGGCACAAGTAGGGATGTCAACGGGGCGGGTTTGGGGTGGGAATCCCTTTGCTTGTTGTAGTACCCGTTAAAAAAAAATCTTACTTGTCGTCGTAAAAATATCCTCCGAATATTTTAATTTTTATCTCATCCCCGTACCCGTCGGGGCTGGGAATTCGCTCCCATTTACTCGCTATGCTCACTGTAATTGTAAAAAATACAATAAATTTTAAAACCTAAGTAATACAAAATTATAAATATGTCTTTAATTATTTGAGAGAGCAAAATAAATTATAGTAAATTATATAAAAAATTATTCATGCCCAATTCATGAGTTTAATAATTATATACATTATCCATCAAATAAATAAATACGTTTACTAGAAAGTTAACTATACACAAATGATATATTTCTATGATTTTTTTAGTGATTTGTATGTGTTAACTTTATAAGTAATATATATAAGTAATAACATATATATTATAATTAACAATATATATGGGTACGGGACCGGTTGGATTTCAACAAACATGTCCCTATATTCGCCATGCTTTTTTCCCCTGAAAATACATGTACACATTGTTCGACTTGTTAATTGAAGGGGCATACCTGTATGATTTGGGGCGGGTACGAGTATTTTTTACAGCCAGGCACAAGGTAGTAAGTATGAAAATTGTTATCTGATGTGTTATCTCTATTGACTATGTAAAGTCAAATGATAACATTGCAGATCCACTTATAAAAAGATCCAACAAGAGAACAAATTGTTGAATCATCAAGGGGAATGGGGGTAAAGCCTTTATCTTCAGAGTTACCATGATGGCAACCCTATCTAGTACTTGACTAGAGATCCCAAGATCTAGGTTCAAATGGACAATTGAATTGTATGTTGATTCAGCATAACACTAAGAAGTTGAAATACTCTTACCCATTACTATGATGTTATAGTGTTTCTATTGCGAGAACCAAGTTATGCTAAGATTTTATTGATTCTTATAGCTTGAGAAACTATTGCAGGATACTCTTTATGAGATCACGTATGTGAGTATGAAATGAGACCCTTCTGTGAGAATTGAAAAGGCTAAATTCTCTAGAGGTCTTACTGAAACCAGAAAGAGTTTTGAATGCAAAATGAAAATAACTGTGAGAAGCAAGTATTTTTCGAAAAAAAATTGTGTGATTCCAATGTTTTGGATTATGTGAAAGGCTGGCTAATTCAAGACATCATGTTCACTAGATAGCCGAGTAAATCCGATAGGTCTAGCTAGGAAATGTTTAAATCCAAAAGCCACCTAAATATGATGTAAGTTGTTATATTTTTTGTCGTATAAGAAAACAACAGACGAATATATGTAGTTCAATAGTACTAGAACTCAAAGGTGTAATATAAAGGTCATGTGTTCAATTTCTAAAAACATCTCACATATTATGTGAGGGTAAATTAAGTATACATCTCGTTAGTCAATCCATCCATTGCAGGAGTCTTGTATACATGAGTTGTTTACCTAATCATAGCAACGAAAAACTATTGTTTATTTTCTCCATAAAACAAAAGGCAAGATAATGTGCCTTCTTTAGTCTAGAAATTGTAACAAGGAAATTAATTATCAAACTTGAAAAATAACATTAATTCAGTATGTTTTCCACATGTTTTCTTTCATTATTTTTATGGATATGTACCAACAAAAAAAACAATCGGCAGGAGTATATTCTCACACTAATTGCATTTTTCTTGATGGCCTGCATTGTTTTCCACTGTAAGTTGTCATATTTTTTGTCGTATAAGAAAACAACAGAAGAATATATGTAGTTCAATAGTACTAGAACGCAAAGGTGCAATCTAAAGGTCATATGTTCAATTTCTAAAAACATCTCACATATTATGTGAGGGTAAATTAAGTATACATCTCGTTAGTCAATCCATCCATTTCAGGAGTCTTGTATACGTGAGTTGTTTACCTAATCGTAGCAACGACAAACTATTGTTTGTTTTCTCCATTAAACAACAGTCAAGAGAATATGCCATCTTCAGTCTAGAAATTGTAACAAGGAAATTAATTATCAAACTTGAAAATAGCATTAATTCAATATGTTTTCCACATGTTTTCTTTCATTATTTTTATGGATATATACCAACAAAAAAACAATCGGCAGGAGTATATTCTCACACTAATTGCATTTTTCTTGATGGCCTACATAGTTTTCCACTGTAAGTTGTCATATTTTTTGTCATATAAGAAAACAACAGACGAATATATGTAGTTCAATAGTACAAGAATGCAAAGTTGCAATCTAAAGGTCATATGTTCAATTTCTAAAAACATATCACATATTATGTGAGGGTAAATTAAGTATACATCTCGTTAGTCAATCCATCCATTTCAGGAGTCTTGTATACGTGAGTTGTTTACCTAATCGTAGCAACGACAAACTATTGTTTGTTTTCTCCATAAAACAAAAGTCAAAAGAATATGCCATCTTAAGTCTAGAAATTGTAACAAGGAAATTAATTATCAAACTTGAAAATAACATTAATTCAGTATGTTTTCCACATGTTTTCTTTCATTATTTTTATGGATATATACCAACAAAAAAACAATCGGCAGGAGTATATTCTCACACTAATTGCATTTTTCTTGATGGCCTGCATAGTTTTCCACTGTAAGTTGTCATATTTTTTGTCGTATAAGAAAACAACAGACGAATATATGTAGTTCAATAGTACTAGAATGCAAAGGTGCAATCTAAAGGTCATATGTTCAATTTCTAAAAACATCTCACATATTATGTGAGGGTAAATTAAGTATACATCTCGTTAGTCAATCCATCCATTTCAGGAGTCTTGTATACGTGAGTTGTTTACCTAATCGTAGCAACGACAAACTATTGTTTGTTTTCTCCATAAAACAAAAGTCAAGAGAATATGCCATCTTCAGTCTAGAAATTGTAACAGGAAATTAATTATCAAACTTGAAAATAACATTAATTCAGTATGTTTTCCACATGTTTTCTTTCATTATTTTTATGGATATATACCAACAAAAAAACAATCGGCAGGAGTATATTCTCACACTAATTGTATTTTTCTTGATAGCCTGCATAGTTGTCCTCTGTAAATTACAACAAAAAACTATAAAGATCGCCAAACTCTATTATAACATTTGTCCTCTATCTCTGCATCTAGGCTACATGAAATTCCTCTTCAAGAAGATTTCATTGTCTGCAACTTTTATCTTGACATTATTAATGCTTAGTTTGACCTTGTTTGAGCTTGTATCTGGACTTTCAGGTTATGGGACTGCGACCTATGAAAAACCTCCCTATCTTTGTAAGCATTCTTTCTTCAATGTATAATTTCTTTTACAGCTCTTCCTTTTCTTTTTCTTTTTGGGTAACGTCAAAATTTTACTAAAAACAACTCTACAATACAAAGCTTCCCACAGTAGGCAAAGTTCAAAACCGAAAAAATGTACACATATCATACTCTCACATAGTAATATGTCAAAAAATTGTTTTAGGAATTGAACATGTGACTTCAAAGTTATGCTAGAGAGTGTTTTCAAAAATTGAACTCGTCAATTAATTCTAGGTTGTATTACGACAACTCTGCCACTGGTCACATAAATTATGCAAAAACAACCACTGAAAGTTTTTTTCACCAAATCGATCCCGAATTCATTATTTTGCACGCATGAAACTGGATCATTTTACTTTATTTTGGTGTGAAACACTCCAAAAAACCAATCAACATCTTTAATCACTACAAAAAAAAAAATTATTGATGTGCAGATTCTGGTTGTCCTGGAATGCATCATGTTTATGGAAACAAGATGGCAAAAGTAGGTAAAAAGCTATGGAATGATGGTGCAGTTTGCAGGAAAATTTATGCGGTCTCTTGCATTTACATAATTGCAGACGGAGAAAACAATCCATGCAATCAGATTAATTCCATTGTAGAAGTGAGGATTTTGGGGTATTGTCACGAATGTAAGAATGACATTGTTTTGACCGAGGAAGCATTTTCTAGAATAGTAACTCCAGATACCGATGCTCGTGTTATAGATATCGCTTATGGGCAGTAAGAACTTTTGCTGACACAAAATTCTTCTCCTATCTTTTTTATTTTTTTTATTTTTTGTGTAGTTGAGGTTTCTATTGAAATGAGTTTGCAGAATAGGTTCTTGAGGATAGTATATATGCTTACAAATGCATATCGAGGATGTTTGGGTGGATGGATCATCACACAATTGCTCGTTCGGGGTCTGCTCGATGCTTCAAGAACGCATTAAGGATTTCTAATCAAAAAAATTTCAAGCTTTGAATTTGTAATTCATCTATGTATTTTCTGTATTACTCCAAAGGAGCTTCAACCGTGAATAGTAGTCAAGAATAAGAAAATAAAAATAAGCCTTGTGAATTAATGTTGGTTAGGCCATCCTCAAAGGGAAAAATACTCTTGTCCTCTATAAGAAAACAAAATTCTTCAGTATTATTTATCTATTTTAAAAAAAGAAGAAATGCTCACAAAGGTTGCAGATTCATAATAGTTTTAGCCCCAATCGATGTCCATCTTGGTTAACGAACTTCCAACTTTAGCAACCTTTCTTTACTCTATTTGCCCAGTTGATGGGCAGTGCATTCTATCCAACTTATCGGTGTAACAACTCTGTATTTCTTATTGATTTCATTGGTATTACATCGATTTATATACAAATACAGCAACTCCAGTATAGATTCAACACTCACACCCTTCCTCAAATTAAGGATGATTGCATGGATATCATCAAAAGTTTGTCAAATCTAAACAAAAATCGAGCAACGATGTGAGTCTTCGTAAAGAAATCAGTCAGAGTATGAGAATCAAAAGGGAGAGTAAGCGTGCTGCCATGAAAAAGGTAACGAGTCGTATGACAATTAATCTCAATATGCATGGTTCATTCATGAAAGACTGTATTGAGAGTATTCTAATTGGCACTACGATTGCCACAATAGGGAAGAGAAGGTGCGGACTGAGTAACACCAAAATCAAAAAGTAACCAATGAAGCCAAAAAAAATTGCATAGCATAAGCAGAGCTCGATATTTTGCCTCAGAAGTAGAGCGAGCAACAAAAGATTTTTTGTGCTTTTCCAATTAATAAGAGAATCGAGAAGAAACACACATAAGCCAGAGATCGACTTATGATCCGTGACATCATCAGCCCAATCAACATTAGAATAACTAAGAAGTTCCAGAGAAGAGGTAGAGGACATTAACACATCCTTAAAAATAGCGCCGCAAAGATAGTGCAGAATATGATCCAAAACAGCCCAATGAGAAGATTGTGAACAAGCTCATGGTAAAGAGTTGGGTCTTCAAGAAGAGTTTCATCACTAGAATTCAGTTTGAGATTGAGCTCCATTTAAGTAACAACAACTTTAGAATCAGTGAGATGTGCACGGTCGATCACTGCATTAGCATACTTGGCTAGAGACAAGAAGCAGCCTTGAGGAGAATAAGCAACTTCAATGCCAAGAAACTAAAGCAAGAGAAACAAATTCTTCATCTCAAATATACTGGAAAGATTCCTTTTCACACGAGCAATAGCAGTGGGATTAGAACCAGTGATAATCATATCATCAACATAAAGAAGAAGTGTCATTATACTAGCATCAGTATGAAGAAGAAACAAAGCAGAATCATTAGCACTAGAATGAAATCCAAGATGAGTGACAGCTTCTTGAAAATGATCATACCATGCTTGAGAAGCTTGTTAAAGACCATAGAGAGCTTTGCGCAATCGACAAACATAGTTAAGAGAATGAGAGAAACTAGGAGGAGGTCGAATATAAACTTTCTCAGAGAGAGAATCATTAAGAAATACATTTTTAACATCCATCTAGTACAACGGCCAACTTTTGGCTGCAACAACATAGATTAATGTATGGACAGATGCCATTTTGGCCACAAGAGCAAAAGTCTCCTCATAGTCTATACCATATTTTTTAGAGAACCCTTTAGCTACAAGTCGAGCCTTATACTGCTCCAGAAAGCCATAAGAGTGAGTCTTGACTTTGTAGACCCATTTACAACCCACAATGTTCTTCTTTGGAGGAGAAGGCACCAACTCCCAAGTAGAAGTCATCTCAAGAGCAGAAAGTTCATCAACCATCACACTAACCCAATTTAGATCCTGAGAGGCTTCTTTGTATGACTAAGGCTCAGAGAAAGAGTGAATAGAAGATAGAGCAGTATGATAAGAAACCAAAAAAAAGTATAGAGAAGACTAAGTTTTGTATAGTACATCGATCCCGAAGAGGATACCTGCAAGGTAGATCAAATGTGATGGCGTCAGACATAAGAGTAGGAGCATAAATACGATCAGATTCTAGAGTAGCACAAGGATCAAACAATACATGAGGCAAAAAAGGAAGACAAGGGCATCATGATAGTAGAAGAGATAGTAGAAATATATTCATCAGAAGCAACATCAGCAAGAAAAGGGTCAATATGAACAAATTCTTATTTAGAGACAGAGGGAGTTAGAGTGAAAGAAGGTAGTAGAAAAGACATTCTAGAAACACAACATGATGTGACATATACAATTGATGAGAGATAGGATGGCATCAATACCCCTTTTGAGTGAGACTATACACTAGAAAAACACAAAGAGTAGAATGAGCATTGAGTTTAGTGTGTTTTAAACAATTTGAATATATAATGAATCAAGAATGCAGAAACCCACAACTGTACAATTCAACGTACCATATTCTCACATTATGAAGATAGAAATTACATACCTAATAATGCCAGTAATTTTTTTTTCATATAGACCACTTTGAACAAACACAAATTATATCAGCTGAAAGCCTGAAGCCATCCAAACACACTGCAAAGAAAGAATCAGATGACATATGTTTCACAGTAAGTTTTAATCTTGATCGAGAAGGCAATTCCATATAGTTTTGAAAATGACAAAACAAATGATCCAATTGTTGTGATTTTAGTATAGAGCATGTTTTGTTTAGAGGTCCGATTTGATGACCCGACTAGATGTTGCGTATCCTGTGAGTGAATTTTTTGGAGGCTTACTTTGTGGAGCGGAGGTGAGGACCGATAGGCCTGAACCATAGCGCTTACAAATTTTTTTGGGGCTTTATTACTATATTTTTTCGGCCCACTTAGTATGTGGCTTTTAGGGTGTTTATAAGTATTGTAAATCCTAGCCGCAAATTGTAATTATTTTCTCTGAAAATAGTGGAACTCTCTGCAACTCCGAGGACGTAGGCAAGATTGGTCAAACCTCGTTAATCTTCTTGTTTTGTTTCTCTATTGCATTGATTTTGTTTGTCTGCAATTATCTCCTATCACTAATAACCTGGTAGGAGCTCAGCAGATGAAGTGAGATGGTCTCAAACTCTTTGTATACTTTAGAGGCCCAGAGGTTCAAAAGGTATTGTGCAAAGAGTGCTGCTATAGATATATTATATTATATTATATGTCTATGGTACATATCAGAATGTTGAAAATCTTTGAAGGTTTGTACTTCCTATCCTATTCATAATAGAAGATGGCAAAATTACCATGCACAAAAGAACTAGCTACAAAATATTTAATCAATCAGAATGTTGAAAATCTTTGATGGTTTGTACTTCTTATCCTATTCATAATAGGAGATGGCAAAATTACCAAGCACAAAAGAACTAGCTACAAAATATTTAATCAACCCAGAGGTTTACATTACATTGCAAAGATTCTGGTTGGCACAATCAAACCACTAAAGGAAAAGAGAATAGAGCATAAAAATGTTTCCGGCATTTAAAATTTTTGTTCTTTTGATAAAGAAATGTTTGCTGCATAAAAAAATTATGCATCACCAAGGGCAGAAGAATTTAGCTCAATGTAACTCATCTTGTAATTCATCAAAAATGGGTCTTGGGAATTTGTCTTTTATGATGAGTTGATTCATGCTTTTTCACTAACAAAATAGGTGAGGAGAATGGGTTGTTGCTTGGTCGAATAACACCATATTTAAGCAAATAACCTACTATCCGTTCAATCTCTGACTTTTGATAATAAGGATAGCAGTAAGGTCAAATCTGAGACAGGATTGCTACCTTTCTTGAGAATTATCTGGTTATCATGGGTGCATTGAGGAAGAAGCTCTTTTGGTTCTTTGAAAACATCAGCATAAGATTACAACAATTGAGCCATACCCATATCAGCAACCTCTTTAGATAAATAAGGAACATTATTACCTGGTGGTTCAATTAGAGCATGAATGTGCAATAATAATCCGTCCTTTTTGTTCTTTATCTCTCTATTGCATTCAACATCACCAACATGTTTATCTGATAAATCTTTTATGCCTAAAAGAGCAATTTCCTGGCCATCTATTTTGAGTATCATCTACAATCCGGAGAAGTCCCATATGATGGTCCCCAATGTTTTTAACCACTATACACCCAAAACAACATCACATCCTTCCAAAGGCAATAAATACAGGTCCACCTTGACAGGAATCCCCTTCATCTTCATAAGGGTTAATACAACTGTTGTTCATTGAAAGATAGACCGTGTTTCATTTTGGTCACTAAAAGTCAAAAAGTGTCAAGTTGGGAATGTAAAGTGTAAAAATGTTTCAGAATGACCACTCAGTCAGTTTTTGGTCAATTTGAGCATGAGAGATGCTGACACAGCATCACCTCCATTAAACAAGATGATGTGGCATTGACAAACGCGAAGACGGAGTCTTTTGGTGGGTTATGTTCTCACCAACGTGTTATTTGCATGCCCAAAACAGAAACCTTAATGCCAAAACTCTCTCAACTTCCTTCCATATTGCACTCTGTGATTTCGTTCTGAGGTGTGGAGAATTATCAAGGAAGACATATAGCTGGTAAGTTTCATGCATCATTTTATGTTTTTCTTGTTTACAGAGGTTCGTAAGGTGTTTTCGTCGGGTCTGAGTTCCATGTTGCACTCTGTTGCATTGCTTATCTAGTGGATTCATAGGTCAAGAATGTTTTTCTTGGATTTTTTTATGTCTGTTAGGTTCAAATTTGTATTTCAATGTGTGTTTAGTGACATCTAAAACCCTAAAGACATAGTTCAGTTTTGATAATTGAAATTTTTGTTAGGGAGTTGATTGTTTGCGTTCATTTGATTACTAGGTTCAATGACGGATGCTCCAAAGAGAATGCTTACTATGTCTCACAACAAGCTCATAAAGGTTGGGCAAAATAGTGGTTTCAGTGGGATCGTTCACCTTAATGATAATGACGATGAGGTTCTGGCCTCCTTTATGACAAACCTTGAAGCAAACCAAGGGGGCCAAAGTGTACGTAGTGTACATGGTGAGGGTTCTGTACTAGAGAATGCTCAGGTTGGTGATTCTTCTGGGATACAGAGTGTATATGTTGAGGGTTCTATAATATTGAATGCTCAGGTTAGTGAAGACATTCAGGCCTTTGTTTTTGCGAAGAAATGTTGTTGTTGTGGACATTGAGGATGCTGGATTGGATTATGGGAATGCTAGATTGGAGCAATAGAATGCTTGATTGTAGGAAGAGAATGCTGGAAATGGTGTTGGACAGTGTGCTAAGCAGGATGATTTAAGTTATATAGAGGAGGATGAGAGTTACGAAGAGAATGAGGATGAGAATGGTGGACTGGATGATAAGAATGTTGAATTGGAGCAAGAGAATGTTGGATTGTGGCAAGATAATGCTGGTTTGCAGCAGAAGAATGCTGGATTTCAGGAAGCGAATGTTGGACATAGTGTTGAATAAGGTGCTCATATCGTAGTGATGACTCATCACTCCACTTTTCTAAGAATGAAGACATGTTGTTTGAGGCTGACAGTGATGACTAGGTCAGAGCTCTTGCAGGTGGGAATCCTCAGTATTATCCCAATGCTGGTGGACAAGAGTTTGCCTTCGCACTTGGAATGGAATTTCTCACACTCAAAGAGTTCAAGGATGTTGTTAGAAGTTATGCTATTGGGGGTGGTTATCAACTACAGCTTGTTAGGAATGACGAGCTACGTTGCCAAGTGAAGTGTGGTGCTCAAAAATAACTGGTTAGGCCACATATCAACTAAAGACTTATGTCTACAAACACGAATGCAGTAGAAGGATTGACAACAAACATGCCAACAGTTCGTGGTTGTCAACTAAGTTAGTTGAGAAAATAAGAGTACAACCACGGATCATTGCAAAATAATTAGTGAACCATGTGAAGGATAGTCTCCAGCTAGAAATATCAAGGATTCATGAATATATAACTAAGAAGAAGGCCTCAGAGATTATTGACGGGAAACATTAGGAGCAGTATGGTAAGTTAAGGAGCTACATGGCAAAGGTCTTGAGGACAAACATAAGGAGCAGTTGTAGTATTCTTGTAGATAAGGATAAGCCAGAAGAATCTACAGTTTTCAAGAGGGTTTATATGTGTTTGGCTCCTTTGAGAGATAGGTTTTTGGCAGGTTGCAGACCTTTGATAGGTTTAGATGGGTGTTTTCTAAAAAACACTTTATGGTGGCCAACTATTTACTGCAGTTTCTCAAAATGCTGATAATGGGATATATCATATAGCATGGGTAGTGGTAGAGAGGGAGAATAGGGATTCTTGGCTCTGGTTTCTTAGAAAATTGTTAAATGACATTGGTGGCTTTAATTTTAGAAGGTGGTGCTTCATTTCTGACAGGCAGAAAGGGTTGGTGCAAGAAATTGAACAACTGTCCATAGAAAGCCAACAGGCCATAGAGCACAGGTTTTGTGTGCGGCATATTTATGCCAACTTCAGTAAAAAATGGCCAAGTAAACAATTCATGAGACTAGTATATGACTGTGCTAAGTCAACCACTATGCAAGAGTTCAATGCTTTCTTGCAGAAGATTAAGGAAATTGACCAGGAGGTATGGAAGTAGTTGGATGACATAGATCCTTGTTTGCGGGGAACCATTGTTGAGCCACCAAGGGTGCCTATTGATACGACTTGGCCTGCATCGAGGAGCACGAGGAAAGTGTTTGCAACAACTTCAACAATTCAGCGGGCAACTTCTGTTGCCAGGTACACTAACATGTTGAATGCAACTCAAGCGTCAACAAACAACTCCATCTCTAATGCGTAGGCCAAATACTACACTAAGTTGATGCTTAGTATTTTGAAGACAATGCAAACTAGTTTTGTGTTTTACTGTCATTTTGTTGCTACTGTGCAGTGTTAAACCAATCTAGATGGTATTTATCAAGTGTGTACAACACCATTTTGGACGATTAATATGTACTGAATGCAAAACTTTGTTTAACTGCTTTAGGGACCATGTTGGAACAATTTATGTCTTTCAGTGACCAATTTGGATTGCATGGAACATATTATCATACATGTAATGGCAACAACAGGTGTTATGACCAACAATTGTATTAATCCATCTTCATACGCACTCATTTGCATTGACCTGTACTTAGTAACTTCTCACCACTAGCTAACGCTACTTCAAATCTGCCTTCATGGTTTGGTTTCAAACCAATTTTTTTGGTAGTGTTATCATTTAAGGACTTATGAATAATGCCAGAATCAATTAAAAGTCACATTTTGTCCTTGTCTTCTTAAACTACCAAAAACTCGCATCGTTTGTGGAGTTTTGGATCCATAAATGGCATTGATAGAAATCTCAGATATTTCTTCAATGTCAACAACAGTGCCATCCTCTTGGTTTTCCACCTCATCTTCCACAGGCCATAGTCCCTCAATGAGAAACAACTTCTTGTAGCAATGACCTGGTCCAAACTTTCAGTTACAATTAAAGCATGGTCCTTTAGCTCTTTGCTTAGATAATTCAGCTAGTGAAAGTCTTTTGATTGGTCAAGATATCTTGCTCGGGTTTTGTGGATTTTTCATCGGCTTCTTGCCGCCAATTATGTTAAGAGTTTCTGCTTGTTAGCTGGCAACTTTCATAAAGACGTGCAAGCCAATAGCAGCAGATAAAGAGGTTGGTTTGCAAGCCTGCATATCAACCCTCGAACTTTCTTCCAACCCAATAGTGAAACAACCAACTTCTTGTTCAGACGACTAATTATACCTCATAATTGGGAGATACATTATTAGATTATGAGGTATTTAGGGCATTAATATGCATTTAGATAATTATTTATCAAAACATGTATTTCAATACAGTCACATCAATAAAATTTAAAAACTGAAATATTTTGACTTTATGTTAGCCCTTTGACAAATATGCTATGAGAATCTGCTTTGTTTTGTGAACACAAAAACTGAAAATTTATTCTTGACTAAGGAGAAGAAATGGATCATTTCCAAATTCCAACTTTGACACATTATAACTAAAGCCTCGGGCAATGCTCGGGTTACTACCTAGTTAACTGTAGTTAAAGATCGTATTTTTTGAGCTAAATTAACGTTTAATATTCAATTAGGTTTTTTATTATTTATATCTATATGTATAAATTGTGATTTCATATGGACGGTATTTCTATGGATTATAGTAGGGGTGGAAGAAACCGAACCAAACCAAAATCCGAACCGTAAAACAGAGTTCGGTTCGATTTGCTGTTTATCGATCCGGTTTCGATTTTATATTTTTGAGAAGTTTGGTTTTCGGTTTATAAAAATTAATTTCGATTTTAAACTGAAAACCGAAGTTCATTTATATGTTTTAATTTTTTTTTATATATAATATATTAATTAATTATTACTTATTTACTTATTAGTAGGTAATGTATGACATAAATACTCAAATATAACATACATTTAACAAAATCGGTTTAAACCGAAAAACCAAACCGTATTAAACAGTTCGATTCGATTTTCTTTGTTATTCGGCTCGGTTCGATTTGACATATTTGGGTAAGTTCAGTTTTCGGTTTTTTTGGTTTCGGTCTCAAACTGAACCAAAAATCCAAACTTCCACCCCTAGATTCGAGGAGGTTGTTGAATAATTTTTCTTTAATTTTTTTACTTCCTATTTTTAGATTCATATTAGTTTTTATTCATTTAATGATACTTTTGTTTTTCACTTTAGTTTTAATTTAATCAATGTGAAATTATGTATTTCTTTAATAAATAACTCTAAAAAAAGTCTTTCGGAAAGGCAAACTTTGTACCCTGCCAACAATTTGATCTCCCATCATGTGAATTCATGGCTTTGCCTCTTACTAGAGCTTAAAGCTATTCCGGTGGACATTCTCCAAAATTTTCAATTAGGTCTAATCTATATTACAAAAATGTCAAATAACATATTCATTTACGTCTCTCAATACAATTTTTCAATTTTTACATATTCTATTTTTTATCACTCTACAAATATCAAGTGTACACATCTTCCGGTACAATTTTTCACTTTTTTCCACTCCAAAACACATCTTCCAATATAATTTTTTTTCACTTTTTAGATATTCTTTTTTTTTTATCTCTCTTTACACATTCCAAAATTTATAATGTCACAACTCTCAAGCGGCTGCGCTTGCTCTTATCATGGGTAGACTTTGCGGAGCTTGATAGGATTTTTGATCCTACAAGCTTGAGCCTGGACAGGCCCACCCACTGAAGTTATCCGGTTATGATTCCAGCATCAATTACTTGGGGGAACTAACTGAATGGATGGAGAAAGAATGATATACCGAGAAACCCCTATTCATATCATCTCTTGTTGGGGTATATATGCACTACCCTATCTTTGGGAAATCTAAGAAAACAATCTAGATGAGATCTTAATTGAATTCAATCTTGAGGACCATGACCCCAACTTTTTTAATATGAAGATGTGTGGTGTGGGGTGCATTTATGTTGGAAAAGTTATGGCTTTGACCATGTATTTAATAGAGATTCAATTATCGAATAATTGAAGTTAGAACATGAATATGTTGAGTTTCATGTGGAGAATAATCATATGTATTCACTTGTTCAAAGCGAAGTAAAGAGTGAATGAAATGTTGCTACAAAGTAAGCTATTTGAGCATGACCAAGTATAAGGAAAAATGAATGTTCGGCATTGAAAAAATAAGAGGACAAACTCTTGTTTATAAGAGTGAGTGTTGGACATAGACCTTGAGACCAAGGGCACCCAAGTTTTTGTGGGAAGGAGGGAATGCACATTATGTTAAATAGTAACACTCGCTGCCGCCGACCGGTTCGGTTCGGTTCCCGCGTGTGTGGACAGAGTTTACTTTGGGCTTGGCGTTTCTGTTTCTTACTTTTTACCTCCTTTGTTCGTTGGTTTGGTAATGTATTTCCATGTTCGTCTATGGTAATAATATTCTGATAGGAGGGAATGCACATTATGCTAAATAGTAACACTCGCCGCTGCCGGCCGATTCGGTTCGCGCGTGTGTGTGGACAGAGTTTACTTTGGCCTTGGTGTTTCTGTTTCTTACTTTCTACCTCCTTTGTTCGTTGGTTTGGTAATGTATTTCCATGTTCGTCTATGATAATAATATTCTGGTTGCTTACTTTGATGTGAGTTTGATCCATAAACAAGTTCTTTATAATCAACAATTTACACCACTTCTTCCACCGTGCGATATGAGATTTAGAGCATTAAGCTCTTTAACCACTTGATAACTCGCCCAGTATTGACATACTATCAAGCTTCCCTTGTGCGATTTAGAGCACTAAGCTCTTTAACCACTTGATAACTCGCCCAGTATTGACATACTATCAAGCTTCCTTGTGCGATGTGAGATATAGAATACTGAGCTCATTCATTACTTTGTACCTCGCCCAGTGGGCCCTTTGCATAGGATTGTGACTCCACCCACTAGAGACAGATACTACAAACCGTGATACTTGTTAATGAAGGATAAACATTCTTGGAGATCATATATAGGATCACCGTATATGTAAAAAAAAACAATTATACAAGGAAATCGCTAACCCAACGGCCACTTTGTGACCCTTGGCCTAGATCCAAACCTCGACAATTGGCCCACCAGCTGCACAACAAACCAAGCGTTAAGTCTGGGCCGAAGCCCATGCGACAGATAACGCATGGCTTGCAGAACTGAAAGTCCTAATTGTGTTAACCTTGATTTGTATGTAACGATTAATTGTGTATTTATACAAACTGAGATTTAGAATCACTTGCTGATAGATAAACAATAACACATCATCTTTGAAATTGTAGATCATATAAATTAGTTTCCAAGTTCTACTTTTACACAAAATTTAAAGGAATTGATGAGTAACCATCTCTATACAAATAAAAACTCGAACAAAACAAAATATTGAAGATCTTGATGATTACCTTATCAAAGAATTAGACTGCGCATGCATACTTGAAACAACAAATTAATATTGGTAAATATTATGAAGGCGGATTTGATTAGTGATCGATGATCATCAGGGGCATCTCGGATTGTTGCCGGGTCCTCCATAGTAGAAGTATGTGCCCCATTCGTTATTGTAAGAGCTCTCAATGTTGTAACAATCATTGTTCTCAGCTAATGTAGAGATGCCATGGACTGCACTGAGGCTGTTATCAGAATCTACTATCTCTAAATTTCTAAAATAACTTGCCTTTCCAAATCCGTCTCCTGCAAATTGGCCCGAACCCATTTGGGTCGAGGTGTGTTTTCCGTTAGCCCTAGAGTTCACCACCTCGCCACCCCACTCCACCATGGTGGCAGAGTCTGCTAGGTGCGTAAAAAGCTCGGCCGGCCAATACCCGACTAGGGTACTATCTCCGAACCCCATCCACCAATTCCCCAGCTTCGGATCCTAATTCATTTGAAACGAGAGTCATTAATCAAATGCAAAACGACAATGAGATTGTAATTGTATGCAATCTTCAATGGTAACAATTACCTTCCAAATAAGAACAGTTATGTCATACTGGTGGCTATTATAAGACGATACAGGAGAAATGGCAGCACCAATGGCTATTCTACCATTGGTTTGCACAAATCCTGCGCATAAGAGATTGTAGCATCCCGTTGCCTGGTATGAATCACTCTGTAACATTTCACAAACTCTTAGTAAACTATACTTATGATGGGTCACGTAACCTATATAGACAATCATTCTTTAGTATCATGATTTATACAAGTACCTCTACTCTTAAAATGGTTGAATTAAAAAAAAATTAAAAACAGCTAAACTCTAAGGAATCTCGGACTTTGCTGTAAAGGCTTTTTAAGCATTTAAAAATATTTTCAAAATTTTAAAAATTATATTTGTATTTTGATCGATATTATGAACCCAACGATATATTTTTGTTGGAAATAAAAATACAATTCAACAACAAACCCGGACACTCTAAACCCTAGATCCTAAATCTTAAACACTAAAACTTAAGCTCCAAACTTCTACACTAAAACATAAACTCTAAATCCTAAACACCAAATCAACATTAATCTCAATTATTTGATCACATCTAAAACACCAAAAACAACTTTAATATCAATTATTTGATCACATATATGAGTTTAAAACTAGAGGCACGTATATTATATATATATATATACATATATATATGATGCCCTAACTTTTCAACATCAATCCAAATTAGAGTAATTATTGTTGCGAAAACAATTGTGACAGCTACTTATCATGGTACAGACCAATCACTCTACTGTCCAAGGACAACGATATATTAGTTATAATTATCCACAAAACATGGTCTTAAAATTGAACCCAACTTACTTGTAATTGAAAAATAAAAATATTTTCATTTTATAATTTCGATATATTGAATTGCATAATTGACATTCATAAATAAGTAAAATAAATGAATAAAAAAGTTTAATTAATTGTTAACAAAATTAAGAGAAGCTAGCATTACCGTCCAATAGGTGAATAATCTAGGCCTGCCGTCACCGTAGAGCTCCGGACTAACCTGACTAGTACAACAATTGAGACTTTAGAAACTTCCAACTGCTATTTTTTTTAATTAAATTAAATTTTTTTTATTAAACTTCCAAATTAACAATTTTTAATTGTTTGTTTATTGAAAACTAGATACTAATACGGAGAGAGGCATTGGATTGTGTGCATGTCAGACCAGCAAAAGGAAGAAGTACCTGCCATCCGGCTTCGATGCTGTTGAGATCTGAGCCGTCGAATGATCCAGAGAGAACCCAAATCTGGGAGAGGCTGAACTCGTTGACTACTTGAACTGATGGGTCCCACACGTTTATTGTTGCCTTTGCTCCATAAACTTCTTGTGATGATCCAGTGTACGCGATTGCATGCTATCAATCATCAACAATTTCACAAACACAAGTCGATAGATCACCGTTCATTTCATAGGTCAATTGCCCTAACGATCCCTTTTTTCTTCTTTGATTAATTATTGTTTTTCTCTTTCTCGTATTTTCTATTTTCTCAAAATCGTATTTTTTCATTTTGGATTCCTAAACTGTTTTCAGGCGATTTTATATTTTCGTATTTTCTAAAATGATCAATCAAACGTGATTTCGAAATTATTAGTCTATTAGAAGGAAAAAAGAAAGAAAGGTACCTCATGTCCATTGGCACTAACTACATCAGGAGCATCAGATCGCCTGGCAAGAGAGTGAGAACGTCGTTTCTTTCCAAAATCAAATAAAGATTTAGCTCTAAGAACATCATCCAATGTGCTCCGCCGTATAGGAACAGTACCCTTAGGACACCTGGTTCCATTTCCATGCCACATTTGCCATGCACCTCTGATCATTGCTTCATCATCACTCCCCTTTGACTCTCTTGCCTCGTCTTCTGATGCCTTCATCCTTCTCATCTTAGGCCATTCTGTTGGTTTTCTCTATCACATTAACACCCATACACATTAGTTAGTTAATGATACATGCATATCTTCATTGAAGACAGTGGCGGATCCAGAAATTTCAGTCATTTAAGCCAATACATTGATACACAAATACATATATTCCAACCCTCCAGTGAAATAGCACTAGATCCGCCATTGATTCGAGATAAAAAGCACATTATATACTAAAAAAAAGTATCTAATATGACCATTTTTTACCTGAAACTTGTGATTCTTTAGAAGAGGGTGATCTAATGCTGGTTGTTTTCGTTTATGAACACAATCTATGGTATCTCCATCTGGACTCTGAAAATATCAAACATGCAATACATTACCCAAAAATAAAAATAAAAGCACCCAAATGAAATCTAACCAAGACATTGGGGGAATAAGAAAGAAATAGTGCATGTATATATGTATGTATATACATACCTTTATAGTGAGGACAGGAGGCTTGTTTATCTTGTTCAAGTGCCTTTGAATCCTGTCTAGTCTCAAGCTACTAACTTGTTGCCTATAGTTTGTGTAATTTAGGCCAGAAACAACAACACTAAATCTTTGAACAAAAAATAAGACCAAAGCAAGATGAACAACAACACCTCTCTTCATATTCGATACTGCAACACTTGTACTCTCATCTCATTCAGTGCCAAGAAAGGAACTCACACCCATTACTAGCAAAAACAATTAAACAGCACAGAAACAAATCCGACCTTGTTTTTCTTTATATTTCTGCTGGTACCAAACACCAATACAGACTGCAAGATCAAGAAAGGAAGAAAGCGACCCCAATCTCTCTCTCTCTTTCTCTCTTTCTCTCTCTATATCTCTCTTTCTTTATGGTGGAGGAAAGGGAGGTTGTTGAGAGGTTAATAATTAACCTCAGCTGCAATTGAAGCTGCTACTCTCTCTTACTCTTACAACTTGAACATCAAAACCATCATTACATGAGCTGCATCGGTTTCATATATATGTGTGTGTGGGTTGAAAGTTTAAAAGAGTGTTAATTGTTCCTCTGGTAAATGAAATGAAAGAGAGAGAACAATATTGGAAGGAGAGAATTGAAGGAGCTATAAAAACACCCCAACCTACCCAACTAAATTGCTAGGTCACCCCTACCTTTAATTGCAGTACTCTCTGCCTTCAATGTTCATCTGTCACCATTTAATTGTTTTTTTTCTTAGCTTCTCAGTGTCTTCTCTTCCAGTCTTCCTTTTATTTAACTCCAAGTAGCACTCGATGGTGGGTTTCTGCCACGTGGAACTTCCACCTAATGCAGGTGTAAATGTGAATATGATACAACAACTCCAATTTATAGCTACCGTAATCATAATTTTTTCCACCTATAAAAAAATAGCATATATATATATGTATTGTATATGTTTATATATATACTCTTGCTGTTAGAAATTTTGAATTCTGATACTTTAAGAAAACTCAAAATTTGGTATAATATGTAAAAATTGTACGTTTGAGTACATTGACTTGGCATTGTTTCATGAAATATATATATATATATATATATATATGTTAAATATTGTAATCTACATAATTTTCAAAGTCAATGGTAGAGGAAAGAACTAAAAGCTTCTACTGTGTCTTTCCTGTGTTTAATCGAGAAATAGAGTTTGGCTGCACGAGAACGAATACTATATATTGAAGATTAATTTAATAATTTATGCAAATATATATAATTAGTGGGGTTGGATTTTGAATTGATGAAAATCAAGGAAGTAATTGTGCAAATTTGTTTTAATTATTGGATTTAAGTGTTGGGTTGCGAGTGAGTTTCCTTGATGTGGGCTATAAAGCACTCCTCTCCATGTGAGAAATAAATGCTGTAATTAATAAATTGAACAAATTATCATAAATGAAGACTGAGGAAATAATATATAAAATAATTGCGTGATCTTCTTCTATATATTCACGAATCTCGAAATGCTTCCCTGCTCATTGAAGTTAAAAATTGGCAGTTTTTGTGATCACCTCTTCGACCTTCCTTAGCCTGGAACTCTGGAACTGACCAGCCGGTATTGAAGTCCAAATCATATATATGTGTGTGTGTGAATACCCTTTGCAATCATTTTCTTCTCGCAAAAGTAATGTGAATGCAAGTCCTAGTTAAGAAAGATGAGTCAATGATGAGTGTTTGTTCAGCCATTAAAAATATATTTTGGCTATCATTTCTAATAACAAAAAACACATCTCTTAATATTATTAAATCAGCGTAACAAATCATATTAGCAAAATACATTTTTTAATATAAAATTATTATTCAAGCCACTACCTTTTCATTCCTTCATCTCATTTCTAACAAAACTAAATGAAAGTCAATATTAGGTCCCATATTTTTTGCAAAAAGTCAAGCTACATATCAACAAAACACATATCTCAATATATCAACATCATCAAAAACACAAATTTTTACACTATTTTATTGGTCCAGCAAACACCCACCATTGTGGATACTCTTATAAGTGAACGGGATACGCTATATCAAACATCAGTAATAAATTTTAAAAAAACTCCAAAAAATTAAGTTCAAGTTTAATCTTATTTCTTTGCATATTTCATAATATTTTTCTTCTATTTTTAATTAATTTTATTTAGTAATGTTATAAATTTTGAAAATATCAATTTCATATAAATTATAATGTTGAATTTAAAATTAAATTTAATAACAAAATACTTATAATAAAAGTAAACAAAATTAAATTAAATTGATTTTAATCATGAATTTATCTCGTGTAGATATGGTGTTGACATGTATAAGTATAATCTGGTCGATGTAGAAGATGGGCTTATATTCTTATTTGATTTAAATCAAATTGTCATTTTAGATTGTCCGATACATGGACTGTTCGACGTATTACTTTTATACGTGTATTCATAAATAATGCATGTAAATGGTATTAATTGTTAACGAATGATGTTGTCATATACATATACGATTTGATTTTTGTAACGTAATCAGACTATCAATTCAATTCAGGAAGTCCAACATATCATGACTAGTACATGTTAAAGCATCAGATAATTAATGCATGTAGGTTCAAAAAAATCTATTGATTTCCATATAATTTCAAAATGTTATGAGATTATATGTGGTGCATTGTTGGATCATGAGTTCTGATTAAGATATATGATTTGACATGTAAGTATTGTGTGGAGAATATATATATATAATATATATTATTATGAGGATTTGATTTGTGAATAATGTGTTTAAATTCATTTGTTGAATTATTATTTGCACATATGTTATGCAAATATTTTGATAATAATTTTTTTAGTGATTAACAATAAGCTAGTATTCTCTAGAAAGTTTTGTCGAGGAAAGAGGTTACTTAATTATGCGCCGTATTAAACAGAAGATTCCCTTTTTTCCTTAAAACAATCTGGCTGCTAAGTTTGTTAGTCACTAACTTAAAAGGTCGATAATGTTCCTTCCTTTTGTGCTTTGTGCATAATAATCCTCGTAATATATCTATTATATTCTTAATGCTTATAATAATAAATTTATCTGCAGTATTGCTTACATATTATATTGTTAATATGTTGGATCATAAAGATTCCTTCTTTGATTATTGATTGATGAAATATGAAGGTTAAATAATTTTTTCCTTTAATTGTGAGTGATGACTTGAGCATAGCGATTTTTCAATCTCTCATTTTTAGCAAAATTATTTAATTTTTATGTTTTAAGTTGATAAATTGTGCCAATTGAAATTCTACCTTCTTTCGTTTTTGTAGTAGGGCCAAAAATGTGATTGCCGACCTTAATAGTGGAGATAAGTTAACTGGATCTAAAAACTATGATGTGTAGAGGAGGAAGATTCAATATCTTCTCAACTAGCAAGAAGTGTTAGAAACTTTGGAGATGGCTATGGTTCCATCCGAATAAGGTAATACAGCCTAGCACCCTCATGGCCAGTAAGTGTATGACAATTGGGTCAAGAAGGACTATTGTGAATGATTCACAATGCTTAGTGCTATGCAAAATGACATAATTGATTATTTTGAAGATTGCACAACGGCTCAAGCCATATGAGTTGATGAAAATGATACAATATATCACAAATACAAACCAATCTAAGTACTTATTATGGTCAACTTCGTTTTCACGGCTTCCTTTTTCTCTTTTCTTTTCTTATTTTGAGAAAATTAAAGCTCAAGAAAAGGTTAACCTCTTTTATGTTTTGAAAAATGATAAGCCCCACCAATTCATTGCAAGATAGCAAGGTTTTAAAAACTGG
The DNA here is from genome assembly GCA_963580455.1 of Euonymus europaeus. Lineage (NCBI taxonomy): Eukaryota > Viridiplantae > Streptophyta > Magnoliopsida > Celastrales > Celastraceae > Euonymus > Euonymus europaeus. The sequence continues at coordinate 6,454,922 of OY756961.1, read as the reverse complement.
CTGGGTGATCGAACCAAACAAATTTCCAATTCATGGTTTGATAGTTCAACCATAATAAATTATGGATGGCACTATTTGCACACCACTTTTCCCAATGACACCTCATTAAAGGTTTCTTAACCCTAATCTAATACACCCCAACCCGCCAAAAACTCACCTCCTTCCCATCCATGATTTCCTCCTTTCTCCCATGTTTTCTCTGGTTTGAATTGTCGCTCATTCCATGGGAAACAAAGATGACATGGACGAAGAAAGAGTTTTTTTCGTCTGCATCGATTTTTTTCTGAAACCCATTGCATGTCCATTTCTTTGTAGATTTTGGAGAACTCAGCGCTAGTGGATACGTTGGCTCAGTTCACCACCGACATGGTACGATTTTTGAGTTTTTTGTTAGTTTCGTCTTCAAATTTTGTACATTGAATAGGGTCTTGTGCATTTTGGCTTTGGTTGGAATAAATAGGAATTCCCTTTTGATAAGATTGTCATTGATTATGCAAGGAAATTTGGCCATAGGCATGAGGTAGTCGTAGTGGTTAAGAGGTCATACTTGAATGATTAGAAGCGAACTCCTAGAGTGTTCCTTGGATGTGAGCGTAGTGGTGGTTATAAGGGGAACAAGAATAGGGTGATGAAGAGGAGATCTTCAACCAAGAAATGTGGTTGTCCATTTAGTTTGAAAGCCACAATTATCAACACATTTGCTGGAAGGTGGGGATTAATGGTGATGAATGGGAAACACAACCACCAACTGGTTAGGTATTTTGAAAGCCATTCATTTTTGGGTAGGTTGAACAATGAATATATGAATTTTGTTGAGAAAATTGGACTAAGGGCTAGGGACATTTTGAATCAATTGAGGGTAAAAGATCCATCGAATTCATTTACATTGAAGACTATATATAATGTCAGAAGTGTATTGAAGATTAAAGAGAGTGCAAGGAAGTCTCATATGCAACATTTGTTTAAGTTTCTAAATGAAAATGGCTATGTGGTTAGTCATAGGTCTGAGCCATCAACAGAGCACCTGTTGGATCTATTTTTTTGCTGCACATCTTTAGTAGAGCTGGCAAGATCTTTCCTTTTTGTCTTTATGCTTGACTGCACCTATAAAATAAATAAGTATAGATTACCTCTGCTTCAGATAGTTGGGGTCACTTCTACCATGAAGACATTATGTATGACTTTTTGTTACATGTGTGCAGAGAAGGAATATGACTATGAGTGGGCTTTGAAGTGTTTTAGGGACTTGTTTGATGAGGTTTTAGTGGGTGTATTCATAACTGACCGTGAGCTGGCTTTGATGAATGCCTTGAAGAGTGTCTTTCGTTCTGCCAATAATCTCCTGTGTAGGGTTCATATTACTAGGAATGTCTTGACAAACTGCATTAGTGTCATTAGAGTTAAGGATGAATTTGATGAGTTTATAAGGTGCGTTGCTGGAGTGATGCATTATGCTACAGTAGAAGAGTATGAGAAGAATGTTCTTAATATGGAGCAAGAATTTAAAGACTTCTTAGTAGCTTTGAACTATGTCAAAAATTCATGGTTGAATCCTCAGAAGCCATGCTTTGTTTCTGCATGGGTTGACAAGCAACTACATCTTGGAAACAAAACCACCAACTGAGTGGAAGGCAGTCATACAAAGCTAAAAAGATACCTAACTAACTCAATAGAAGAATTTGTGCAAAGCTTCACCAGGTATTCATTTGCTGCTTTAGGGTCAAATTATTGAAATTAAGGCTTTATTTGAGAAGAGTTTGACTAGGGTTCCTATTAGGTTTAGGACTCCTATGTACAAAGAGTTAGCTAATGTGGTATCTATTGTTGCACTAGATTTGATTGAGTATGAATTGTCTCATTTGGCAGTGCAGGTGTGAATGCAAATAATTGCACACACAATTTAGCTTCATGCTTTGGCCTCCCATGTGCTTATATGCTAACTTCCTATGGGCTTGAAGGTTGTAGCATCCCACTGGCAGATGTCCATGGTTTCTGGAAACAGTTGTCAACATCCCCTTTCTCTCAAAATCCAAAATATGAGGTGACTATAGACATGGAAATGGATATCCTTAGAAGATCATTTGCAGCAGCCACAATACCTCAAAAATTGGAGTTGAAGAGGCAGCTTTAGTTGCTAGGTCAGTCAAGCACATTGATTGTTGAGCCAAAACAGAAAGTTAATTTGAGAGGGAGGAAGAAAGGCAAAATAAAATTCAAAGGCAACTAGGCAGATGACAAATCAACCAAGAGAGAGCCTATTGCTTTTGAGCATGCACTAAATGGTCATGTATTTGATGACATCCCAACAAAAATCTCCCAGATAACAACTCAAACTGCTTTGTAGGAACCTATGCCTCATAATGCCAGGGTGAAGAAGGCACCTATGCCACTGCATAAGAAAAAACCATTCTAACCACCAAAGTTGAGAGTGTATAGAACAAGGGGGCAAACACCACGAATTGGGTGTCACTATTTCTAGCTTTTTTTGCAGCCTTTCATATCAAATATAGTGGATGTCCCAGGTGATGGTCATTGTGGTTGGTTTCTATGGTTTGGCAGCTGATGGGTGGAGACAAGTGAGAAGGGATCCGGCAACATAATTGGAAATGAATGAGGAATTTTATAACAAGGTCTTGCAGCCTCTCTCAAGCACAAGTGAGTTGCTATCAAGGTGTGAATTGTTTTGATCAAATGACAGACTCAAACCATTGGATGATAATGCCATATATGGGTCATGTGATAGCAACATGTTATAAAATTGCAATTTTGTTGCTTTCACAAGAACAGTGCCTCACTTTCTTTCCCTTGAGGGATGCAGCTGCTCAAGATGGTAAGGAGAAGATGTTGGTGTTCAGCTACATCAATGGATCCCATTTTGTGAGGATCGATATGCTAGCAGATTCTCTAATCCCCCCCAGTATCGCAGATGTGGACTAATCATCGTCTACCAGCTGCAAGTTGTTGGCCAGACTTGTTTGCACCAAGACTAGAGAAATTCAGGATGTTAATTCCTTCTAACAGATAAGGCACAACAACTATTAATGTACTAGACTGATGTGTTTGTTGGTTGTTTATTTTGTTCTTTGGGTGTTGTAAAGTCTTATTTTATGTTCTAACATACTTGAATATATGATCCAACAGCTGGTTATGTTTAGCAGGTGTAATATACTATGTTTTTTGGTACAAATGAAACTACTGGGATGTTTTTGGATATATTTGAATTTTTCAAAATCATATGAAAAAGGGATGTGTAAGAAACATTCTAATTTTGGTCTGAGGTCCACAAGTAATGGAGTGTTATTGGGAAAAAGTGGTGTGCAAATAGTGCAACCCTTAATTATTATATACATTTATTTAATATAATAATATAGAAATACATCAACAATATGTGTACATTAAAAAATATCACAATAATTTATAGGTTAATAATATATATTTCTACATTATCAAATGTATTTAAATTTTTATAAACTACAATATATTCAAAAGATATATCAAATCAAACAAACAAAGACTTAGTTGGTTAGAGCACTTATCTTAGCAATGAGAGGTTATTAGTTCGAATTCTACAAAAATTGAAGTTTCAAAAATAATTTTTTTAATTTATTAAATGAACTAAAATGGTTCAAGAAGACCGATTCTGACCTATTCCACAGAAGAACCGACTAATTTAGTTTAAAAAAATACTTATTGGCTTAACTGTTAATTTTCAGGTCTTGAACCGTGAACGTACTGGACAGAGGACCAGCGCATTGTTAAACCGTTCAAAAAGTCCGTTCCGATTTTGATAGCCTTGTATGATTGTAAAAGTTACACCTCTACATTAGCAGCCTAAGAAATTGATGTGACACACTGGGCAAATCAAGGTGCTTGTTTTTTTTTCTCTTTCTCCAACAGATCTACGAGCCTATCACTTTGCATTATGAATGTATTATTGTAATACACTAGAAAACAAATTATCAATAAAACACGTCAGTTGAATGATATTTTTTTCTGCCCTGATTATACAAATATTTGAATACTTTAAATATTCAAGCTTTTAAATTTATGTTTTTTTTTCATTTATATATTTTAAGAATATTCTTATAAATACTACCAAAATTTTTATTCCAGGCCACTTGTAATTATAAATACAAGCAAACAATAGCGTGTAGCCTTTTGCCATATTGACCTAAATGGACCAAACAACCAGACAGTATCACAACATATGTCTCTTAGGCCCACATGCCCAAAATAGAACAATAAACTGCCATTTAGGGCCCAAAATAGAAGGGAAAAAGAGAGAGTAAAAAAACTCAAATTGTGCACATGATTTGCTAATTTCTTTACCACAGACTCCTATTTTCTATTTTTCTTACCCAACAAGGAGAAATAGAAATGTCTTGTCTGCTTACTAGCCATCAATACAAGACACACCACCTTCCATAACAATTGAAAGACCAAACAATATGAGGTACCATAGATGCCCAAGAGAAGCATCAAATACCTCACAAGCACCATGGACCTTGCAACCCAATGTCCCAACTTTTCAACAATCCTCCATTATCATTCATTTCTTGATGATAATTCCCAACATTAATCTCAGGCCAACACAAATTCCCTCCATCAACCAATCCAGAAATTGAACTCTCCCAAAACCCATCTCTATTATCTTCACATTTAATTGAATTGCTACTCCCACTAGTACACCCACCATTTTGATCTTGCACTCCTCCTGAACTCCTACCACCACTGCTCCCCACAATTATCTCAACACTATCAACACCAACCAAATTAGCAGAACTATTGGGAGAACTGCTGATTGAAGAAACACTATTGTTTGGCAAATTGAGTTTGGCCGAGGAACCATAGAGTTTTTTCGCAGCCTCATCGTAAGCAATGGCAGCTTCATATGAGGTATCGAAAGTGCCTAACCAAAGCCTGGTGCCTCTATTTGGTTCTCTAATTTCAGAAACCCATTTGCCCCAAGTCCTCTGCCTTACTCCTCTGTATGTACAGAGTGCATTCTCTGGCCCTCCTTTGCCTTTCATACACCCTTTCCTTGACCTTCCCAAGGAGGGTTTCTTAGCTTTTGCTGCTGCTTCGCTGTCTTTCATTTCTAGCAATCCTCTCCCAAAGTAGCCAAATATTCACAAATCATTGCTGTGAATGCATATAAACTTATAGTTTTGAATTACTCGCCATATCAATACCCAACTGTGGAGGTTACGTGGCTTGGTGAAGTGGGTGAGTGACACGTGCACAGACACAACTAAGCTGTTGGATTGGGCTCTTGGCAGAATCCCAGATTGCCACGTGCCTAACTGTCTAAACACAGCTGTCTAAATCTCCTGAAGAGTCATTCAGCCCCAAGGACCTTAAAATTAAATCTATTTTATTTTCTTCCCCCATGTTAATAGATTTGAGGAATCAAAAGGTGGGTTCATAGTCTTGAGGAAGAATTCAGGCACTAAATTCATTAAAAATAAAATAAAATTTGTGTGGCCACAAAAAGAACCACGAGAGATAGTTTAATCAAATGTCTGTTGTTTAGCATGAAGTTGGAAAAGAAAAAAGGAACTTTATACAAATCTGTGCAATCTTTTCAGCAACAGAATTCTACTCCCACCGTTTTTAATTTTATAATTTTATTTTTGTTTTAAAATATCTGTTATTTTATAAGTTAAAAACATAATTAATATTTATTTCTCAATTAATTATTATTCTCGGCTTTCACTAAGAGTTTAATAAATTTATTCATTAATTAGCTTTCGTCTTTTTAATAAGGACATTTCAATACAATGCATTTATTTTTTACTATTATTAGGACTATTTAATAACTTTCTTAATTCTTATATAAAAATCTTAAAAAACAGTCATTTATGAATGGAGGGAGTGCTGCATTCGTCCCATAAAGATAGTCTTACATCTTTTTTCAGATTAAGAAAATCTAATTAATACAATGAGAACATTAAATTTTACTTATAAACTTCTTAATATATTCCTAATTAATGAATATATTTTGTTTACATTTCATAGAAGATGAAAAAGTTTATAAGATAACAAAGCACATTAAATAAGATCTTTAAGGAAATTAATTAATTAATTACATTATAAAAAGTAAAACTAGATTATAATTTGGGACATATAAATAAGGAAAGTATGACGGAGGGAGTATTAACTTAAAACCTAAAAGGTCAGGTCAAAATACCATGGTTGACCAAATCCATTTGTGCACAAATTTACACTACAAAAAAAGAAGTAGAGATGGTTTACTTATGAAGCTAAAGCACATCTACGTTCAACTGATATACTTCCAAGCTTTCATTCGTCATAATTGAAATAGATTAGTCATGAAAGACATAATTGGGCAAATAATTATCACATTATAGAGGAGTAGAAAGCAGGGAGGGGGGATTACAGAGTAGAAATATGGCACACATCAGAAAATGTACGTACAATGCTCACTACTTCAGTTCTTCAACCTCATCCAATGCATAGTTGTTAGTTGATACATTGGCATAGTTCACTTTGGTAAATCTTACCACGACCGGGTACCGGGTTTTGGGATCCTGCATCAAATATGGTGTGGTAGTGATGAATTAAGTTTGAGGCTAGTCACGCGTGATTGCACGAAAGAGACAGACAATAGTGTTACCTGATCAACGGTCACAACAGATCCAACATCTTTGAACCAGTAAGACTCTCTCCTTAGGATCTTCACCTAAATATGAACACAGCAGACCACACCAGTTAATCATAAGTACTCTACACAACAAACAAATGATGCCCAAATTGGAGGGTCTTGTATAGATGAAGCATGAAGAACAACTCTAGTGTCTGTGTCACATATTTGTAAAGAAGACTTCCTTTGAAGCTTTTTCACTCTTCTATGGTCAAGACATAGAGCAACAATTCGATGCTTCAAGAGACAATTACTGCTGATGTCAATTAAGGTTAGATCACCCAATAAGTTCGAGCCTTGTGAGAGAAATTCTAAATCAATTCAGGCTATTCACTGACAATTTATCTGAGGAATGGAGATGCAGGTTTATGATATTGCTGTAGCCTGTAGGTGAAGCCAATTGTATCTTCACTCACTAACACTAAACAAAGCCTACTCCAAATCCCTAATTTAATTGTTACACAACTAACCAAAATTGGAGGGATATAATTTTCATTAATGCTCTAATATTTGTTTCAAGGGAAATCAAGTTTTGGGAAAATTCATTAGTGTTCCAGTATTTGTTTGAAGGAGTTTTACTTGAACCAACTATTTTCCAAAAGCCTGATTTTCCTGAAACAAACAGAAATCTCAGAATGAAAGAATGAAAAATCTGGGTAGTTCTCGCTTTCTAATCCATGATTGATTGATCTAATAAGCTGGACATCTCCAACAAATTAATAGAAAAAAAAATCAATTGTCAGTTGTTTTAACCTCATCGGTAGAGCGTAAGATATATTTATGAGTATTTTCTAAGCTAACGAGCTTATACGTTCTATCATTTTATACTTCAATACTCAAGCGACACAGTATCACTAATAATAATTTTACAGGTTACATCTTATCATAGCTTTCGTTATATCAAATAATAATAATTTATTTGACTTTTATATGCTATTATAATTTTCTCTCCACTAAACACAAGCCAAGCTTTTCCTATCAGTATGTATTGCGCATGTCCAATTCCTTCACACACAGAATCAATCCCAACCCTAGCCAAAGAAATAACAAAATGACAATTGGAGGAAACTGAGGGAATAATATTACCTTGCTTCCCCTCTTGGGTCCAATCGGAGGTGGCTTAGGAGCAGCCTTAGGCTCAGCCGGGGCAGCGGTAGCAGTAGCAGCTGCCGGCTCCGCAGGCGGAGCTTCATCGGCCGCACGTACTAGTACTAGCCTCCTTGAACCACTCTTGATGACATTATTCTTGGCAAAGAAAGCAGCACAATTCCTGGAATTTGAGCTCGTGTTCGATACTACGCCGGATTTAAACACAAGACCAGAAGTTACACACGCCATGTTACATGTAGCCATTGACGATTACTACTTCCAGTCTCCAAAAACTAGCAAAGCGATGATGCTTTAGATGCAGAGAAGAAAGGAAACTCTCTCTGCTTTTCAATTTTGGACCCCATGGAAATTGGCAATTTTGATGTTCATCCTATAAGCTGGTGCCACGTGTGAACACTATCTGTTACTTGTGGACGGCGTCATCTCTCTGCTATCGATCATTTTGCTTCCATATATTGGGTATTGACACGTGTACTAGCATTAATGGGCCCAATCTACTAAACTTGTTACTGGATTGGACTTTTTAATGCGTTTCTGGCTTTCCTGAGTTATTGGGTCGGTGACACATCAAATGGGAAATATTGGGCCCAACTCCAATATGTAGTGTTCTTCTTATGTAGTGTTAGAAAGCTTGTACTTCATAATTCCCAAAAAAAGTAAATGTTGGTTTGTGCTTCTGAAGAATTTGTTGGATAGGTAGGTAACTGGGAGACTAAAATGTTTTGTATAGACTCGGAGCATCTTGAATTCGTCAGATGATAAATTTTGGTCTAATTTATTTTATCATCGGGTGAGAAATTTTTATGCATTTAGAATTGACGGTCTCGAGTTTAGGGCCCTAAATATCAAGTGCAATATCATGAGACTAGGCAACTAAATTGATAACAGCTCATGCTGAATAATTCAGCTCTGAAAACAAAAAACAATTCAATTGACTTTGCTTGAACTACTCTTTGATATGTTATTGTCTTATTTCTCTGCCTCTCTATGGTAGAACATAAAATAAATGTAGCACCAAAAACACCATAAATTTTTGCCACACAACATAAGTACGGGTTAATCGTACTTTTAGTCAGCGAAAAAGTTGATGCGTTTCAACTCAGTAATCTAAGTTCTAAAAGTTTCAAATCAGGAACCATATTTTTTTTATTATGTTTAAATTTAATGTAGTCAAACTCAATTTACTTCATCCATAGTTTGTTACTTACAAAAATGTATACTATTAGCTCCTTCATAATTTTTCCAGTGTAAAATTGAGCGACTCTAGCGAGCATTGTTCCCAAACGAGTATTTTTCATCTTCGGTGACTCACTACTTAACAATGGCACAACAATTACACAGCAACTACCGCTTGTGTCGATCGCCCGACTCATCGAAGCACCGGTCATTTTTCGAACGGCCTTAACATCACCGATCTCATTAGTACAGACTTCATTTTATTTTAATTCCTGTAATATGTGTCATATATATATATGTGTGTATATTTCATTGCAACCTAAGCGTTACATGTTCAGGAAATGCCCTTCGGTTTTTAATAGTTGATGCTTAATGGCACTCTTAGGTGAGGTAATTGGGTCTGAACCCCTCATTGCCACACTTAAGCCTAGCCCTAACGGGTGAGACCTAGAGATGTTTAGTGGAGACAATAGAGAATTAGAGCAGAGAATAATTAAAAATGTAGGGACAGATTTTAATTCTTTTTGTACCGAGCTTGGTGAAATAGGGCTACAAGTGAGTTATTGTGTCCATGTCCTTCAATTAATGCCTATACCATTAAGTTCACACACATCATTTAGGTCTTGCTTGGGAGAGGTGTTGGGAGTCTCGAATACCTCTGAATCCTTGCTTGGTGCGAATACCTCACAACACCTCTTCTCTCAACCCTTCAAAATAAGAGGTTGGAAGGTGTTCACTCACATTAAACGCTACCAACTCCTCCTAACCCTCCACCCCTCTCATACCAAGCAAGAGTTCATTTTTATGAACCCCTCCCAACTCCTCTCCCAAACATAGCCTTAATTTCTTTCTAATAAGAAATGGTGAATGTTCAATTGAGCTTCAAAGAGCAGCAGGGTTGTTCAATCCTCAACTTGTGTAAAATGATAAATTCACTAAACATGCAGTCAAATTAGATCTTTTATTGCTTCAAATGCTAATAAATGAAATGCATTAATACACCCTAAAAATTAATTACACACATAAGTGTAGAATATAATGCATACCCTTCAGTGTAAATGCTAGATTATGTGTCGCTGGTGTTGTGAGTAAAAATGATATATTTTGGTCCCTCCCCTATCATATCACAACGCTCTACTGCAACTACAATGTCCAATACACTATTCAATTCCTGGGTCTTGTTGGTTGTTACAAAAAATATAGATGTGTAATACTTAGTCTAACGAATACAATAATATATTTTTTATTCAAAAGAGAGAAAATTTATTGTGATCGAAACATCAAATATTTTGTGTTTATATTTGACGGTCTATAATTGTTATTTTTTTTTCTATTGATGCTGAATTTTTTTTTTGTTTCCAACAAAAAAATACATGATTGAATTTGTTAGCCTTAATACTGCATGTTTATAATTTTTTTTTCCATGGTAATCTAGTGTAGACATTTCAACGCATATTGTGCATTTATGTTATTTGTAATCTTTTGTGTAATTTTATTGTAATTTTAGCAAATGGAATAAGGCCCAAGCGCATAAAATAAAAATAAAAATAAAAACAAAAACTAGTTCGAGTTAAATCATAAGTAGTCAAGTATGTGTACTAATAGTCCAACAGCAAATGCAACAATACAAGCATTCATTCTCAATTGGATCTCATTTTTATTACACAAAAATATATAATTTAATACAATTAAGTCAATATTATAGTCATATCAGCAAAACATATCTCTCAATATAAAATCATTATTCAAACATCTACTCTTCAATTATCTCATTCATTCTCCAACAAAATTTAAAAAAAAAAACAATAATGGATCATATATCTTTTACGAAAAATCAACTCACATGCTCATCCGCATCATTAAAACACATCTCCTGATGCATTAATACTACCAAAACACATATTTCAATACAATCACATTAATAAAAATACGAATTCTCATACATCATCAATTTCATCTAAAATACTATGACGTGTCCGACTGTCCGTTGCAAACCTGGCTCTAAAGCATCTTATTCAGTTGTTTCGTATTGGGCCGTTGGTGGGCTTTGGATTTTCTTTTCCCCAACCGACCCATACAAAATAAAAGTCTTCGACGAACAGCTTGTGTTCGAGCTCAATAAAAACTTGTCTTTGTTGGATTTTTAGACTCGTTTAGTAAACGAGCCGAACTTACACACAGTTAGTCTAATATGGTAGGGGCGAATCAAGAAAATGGTTTGAGGGATTACTTAGTTATTGGAGAGGACAAATGTTGATAAGGTCGGAGGCAGCAGCCCGGCATTTTTTTAGAGTTATTTATTGATAGACTTATGAAAATTAGTCAAAAAATAGATATAATAGTATGAAGATGATGTTATAATTTCCCCCACCCCTATATAGTAACATTATTGTCCGTTTTAAATTGTCCGGTTCATTTTGATACATCAAGCTCGCCTGACTTTGTTTCTCTTCAAATCTAGCAAGTGAGCTTGATTCCAACTCACTAAATAAAGGAAAAAACCTTGTTACTAGTGAGAGAGTAAATAACACTAATAAAGTGCATTGATGTCCCACATCTTACCGATGTGGGAATTTTACATATGAAGTATTATGATATAATTTCGAACTCTAATAGACAAGTCTCTAAAATTGTAACTATACATAAAAAAGCTACAAATTAAAATTTATACAATTGAGTAATTGACCCCATCAAGTTTCATATTCTAATTTTTTTGGTGATTGATTCATTATCAATTTTATCAAAGATTGTATCTCAATAAAAAAATAACCAAGTTATTTTTATGTGTGTTACAAATTCTTATCAAAAATTAATCAAACAATTAGTAACACATAGATAATTTAATTAACTAATTAACAAGGAATCAAATCACTGAACCCTCTAATTATCTTGTAAAAGTGGACTATTAGAGCTTAATTTGTATTAAAATAATTGAGAGTTTATTTTGGATTTGGATATTTAGTAGTATAATTAGTAAAAAAAATCAAAATTTAAGGGTGGGCTCAAGCTTTGATTGGATCCGCCACTATCGGCCCGTTTGCATTCCTAACCGCATGGTTTGTTTAGTGTTCGTGGGCATATGGACCAAAAATCGTACACCTGTAATTATACTCAAATACCCTACGAGAGTCCAATCAAGAAGCCAAAGATACCCTAATCAACCCGGCAAGCTGCATAAATTCATAAATGTCAGTAAACGTATTTTAATTATGCATTCATGACTGGACTCGACAAAATACCATGACCAAGTTAAATTATCCATTAATGATCACACTAATTTACACATAAACTAGTTAATTAGCTAAAAATGATCTTATTAAAAAGCTGCCGAACAAGCTCGAGCTCATTAATTTTCTTAACAAACCAACATGAACATGGCTAAGCTCGGCGCTTTTATACTCCTGAAAAAAATGAAAAATATATTCTCTCTCTGCAAGTCATTATTCGGACACCTTAGGGTCCGTTTGTTATCCAATTATATTTTACAGCTAAAAGCTGTGGGAAATGTTGTGCTTTAAGTTGTCAAAAATGCTGTGTAAAAAGCTGTGGGAAATGTTGTGCTTTTAGCTGTGTAAAATGTTTTGAGGTGTTTGGTTCACTTTTTTTACATTAGCTTTTTATTATGATATTTTATATGAAATGACAAAAAAGGGCATTGTAATAAAAGAGTGATAATATTGAATAAAAAGTTTTAATTAGACACATAACTAGAATTCTTACATGACATTTTAGAAATATTTACAACACACAATAATTTTATAAAGACTAATGTACATTAAATATTAAATCAGCTACTTCCTCTCTCAATTTAAACACGCGTTCATTATTGTCAACCTCATCCATCAACCTCAATTGCTATTAGCTCACACACACAAAAATCTCAATTTGTATTGATAATTAGAATGGGCAATCTAGCCCATCATTGATAAAGCACTTTGACAGAGTTTTAGAGGAATGGCGGGCTAAGAAAATTCAGAGCAAATAAGGGCAGTGTTGTCTTCAAAAAAAAAATTACTCGTGAAACGCTATTCCAAATCAGCTTCTAAACGCGGTCCAAAACGCAATTTTTAAAGTGCCGTTTGGTATGGACCACTTTTTAGTGGGCCCCACAGCTTAAAGCTGTGAGAAATGCATACCAAACGAACCCTTAGTACTAAACCCTAGTTTTCACGAATAAAGAGAGTTTTGTACCTCGGTCAGCCAAACAATGGAAGCCCCGATAATAAAAAAAGTTGCATAGAGTCCAAAAATGAATACAACCCACAAGAGGATTCCTCCTCCAATTCAAAGATCAAAGGGATCGCCTTCACCAAATATATTTTTAAACATAATGTACATAATTCATTACATACTTGAGAGTTCTAACATACGAGCTCTTAATTATATCATGTTCTCTCACGTTATGACTTGAGCATCTTACCATATTTCTGAAGAAACACACTTCGGGTGTTCACTTAACTTATGTTTGCTTATTCCAGATCGTCATCAATAGCAACGAAAGTGCCTGACTTGGCCATTACTAATACGTCAGCAAATCAAGCAAGATTTACACATCATCATATATATATATATATATATATATATTTATATTTATAGATATCAATATCAACCAATTAATTAACAAATACTTGGAAGTAGTAATGACCAATAATATTGAGTATCAAATCATAACCGTCGGTCGAATTCAAGAGCCTCAAAATCAGGTTGCGAACAATGAAATATTAGTTGGAATAATTATATATATGTGGGGACTACACTAAGTTGTTGAACTGCTAGCTTCCTACAAAAAAAAAAGTAGATAAAAAATGGTTGCAAGAGTGGTTGGCATTATTAATAATCACATACTCTCATTTATTCATCACATCGACCAAGTATAGCAAAGAAAAGCAAGATCAATTACTTTTGTCCCAATTTTCACTTTATTTTTTAGTATTGTTCAGGCTCTTAAAAAAATTTGACGAAATCGAAATCGATCAAAACCAAACCGTTTGGTCACTTTTTCAAAAAAAAATATATATTTTCGATTAAAATCAACTAAAAACTAAAAAATTGACTTAATTGACAAAACGATTTGTCCAAAATACGTCAAAAAACTAACTGTTCACACCCCTACGTTTTATGAATATTTTTTTGCAAGCCTTATAAGTTACAACAGATTAATTAACTTGTCCAGCCAAATGCCAAAAAAAGCCAGCGTCCTCCAAAAAATTGGGTTTATTCGAGTTTTTTTAATTAATATAATGTTAATTCATTGTTTATTAATTTTAATGCGAGGGAATTCGAAACTGTTACCTGTTCAAAATCTTAAAGAGTTGCCACATTTAGATCGAGAGTTCCATAATTTTCTTATAGACCAGTGGGGGAAAGCGAAAAATTGATCATTAGGCCAAGAATTGCTTCCTAACTCATTGGATTAAAATCGGATTTGGAGGCTCCACAATTTGTTTAAAACATTAGAGTTTAAAATTTTGATCAGGTGATTTGAATGATTTGTCACATCACATCACACTTTTATTTTTCAGTTTATATCGCCAGTCTTAATTAGGTATTAGTAGCCAAGAAAGTAGTTTGCTCTCTTCACATCAAATAGTTTCTCCGGTTGACAAATTTAAGTGGGTTTGGAATATATTTGTATATATTTTCCACTGTGTATAAAACATTGCGTATTTTATGTATATATATAGTGAGACTTGTTTCAACGACTTGGCCAATAATTTAGTCACGAATCTCTCTGAGGTTAAACTGTATGAATTCATAAAGATTTTGAGTTCGATTTTCACTCAGAGTGATATCTTTGTGGCTATGCGCTGAACTTTGTCTCAATTTACTCTATCATTAAGTGAAAAAATTGTATGAATACGGACATGATGACTCGAGTTTAGCTTATATTGAATGTGCAAAGTAGTAAATTTGTTTGAATCGTTAAAAAAAGTTTTTTTTGGTTTAGGCTCCTTTCTGTCTTAGATTTTGCACAGCTAAATGGAGTAAAATAATCAACGAATTTAGAAGCAAAATACTGTACCATGTGCTTCACAGTTGAAACACTAGATGTATTCAAAGATTATATTATCTACCACTGTAGACTTATGGAGGTATAATTAAAAATGTGGTACGTGATTAGGAAATATATCAGTGTCATAATTAATATCAAAGACAAGGACTATATATATATATATATATATATATATATATATATATATATATTCAGCCAGTGAGGCAGGGAGACAGCCTTGTACACGTCCTACAGTTCGTGTGTAATTGCTTTTACCTGCAAACAATTATGATCAGCCATTGAAAGACATAAAATAAAAGCACATGATTCCATTATTTTCTTTGCATGTATATGTATATGTATACTGTAATATTATATGAATTCTTGTGTATTTTGTATCTTATTTAGTAATTATTGATTTTTATGTTCGTTAGACACAACTTTAAGCTTTTATAGAATGTTGTGCGTGTTTGTTTTATTTTTTTTAGTTTAATTATATAGAGAAAATTACAATACAAATTAATTAGAAACTTTTAAAATACAGAGGAAAAGTTATGTAGTGTGACTGTACATTTTGTAGCCCCACACAGCTTTAAGCTATGAAATAACAATATTTCATTTGACACAGTATAAAGCAATGTGGTCCACAACTTTAAGCTGTCAACAAAATGTGACGTTTGATTGAAACAACATTTTATGTAAATTTTAAGTTGTAAAAAATACGAAACAAACGGCGCTAAGTAATTAACATTAAATTAGGACCTTTTTTCGTGTTAGAAGTTGCATTCAGAAAATGACTTGAGCAGTTGCACTCTATATTTTATTGGTTCTTAAATCTTGAATGGATCTAATAAAGATTGATTTTTCCAATCAAAATTGAGGAAAATATTTTAATATAGAAGTGGATATTAATGCAAACTTTTTTTTTTTTTTGGGACCATGTGAGAAACAATCAATGGAAAAAGACATTGATGTCTATCTCCATATATAAGTTTTAGCTAGATAAATAACAAGAATATGTTAAGCCCAAGTACCCTATTCTATTTATAGTAAACATATTCTAGAAAATTAAATAATTGAATACGTGAATTTCTAACATTAAAAAACAATCTATACACACTAGAGAGTGAATGTATATATACGTACACATCTAGCACTAAAATGCATGCCTTGCTTTTTTTGTGGGCCTTACTTCACTTTGACAAGCTAAAAACCACTCTATATAAACAGTGCCTTCCCTCACAATGCATTCACACTTCAAGAAATTTTGCTTCGAGTTCCATGGCAAGCATAACAATGCATCCATGGACAATAATTTTAGGTCTTGTGATAATAATGCCACTGGGGACTCTGGGTCCTAAAGTTGTGGAAGCAAGAGCTTTCTTTGTGTTTGGAGATTCACTAGTGGATAATGGCAACAACAATTACTTAGCCACCACAGCTAGAGCAGACTCTCCTCCTTATGGCATCGACTATCCGACTCACCGGCCAACCGGCAGATTCTCTAATGGCCTCAACATTCCTGACATTCTCGGTTGGGTTACTGATATATTTGTTACTTAAGAGTTTTCATAATTTTGAAATGTATGTGTTATGTATATATATTGTATATATAGATGAACTAATACTAGTTTTTGTATGTGTATCAAGGTGAGCAACTCGGGGTGGAACCCTTATTGCCATACTTGAGTCCAGAACTCACCGGAGAGAGACTTCTTAATGGTGCCAATTTTGCTTCTGCTGGAATTGGAATTCTCAATGACACTGGAATTCAGTTTGTAAGTCCCTACTTCTATCACCCTCAAAAGCTTTGAACTAGTTCACCATTCGGGTTTTTTTTCCTTCCAGCAAGAAAATCGAATTTTTAGTTACAGTGATGCAACAAGTCATAGTTTAATTTACGAAGTAGTCTTTTCACATATTATGTAAAAAAAAAATTTGCGCATCTTATTTGTCTAAAATCTCGTCAGAGTATTGTGCACGAGAGTTCTCACACGCACAAATCACATTTGAATTGTACATCACTTATATCATATTGCATTAATTGCATTATATAGGAAATATCATATATATGTGGTCGGTTTCTTTCTTTGGTACAAACAGCAGGCAGGACCACATGGATTGGACCCAAGTAGTCTTTTTTCAAAAAGAAAATCAATTTTTTTTTAAATTACAAATAATGGATTTTATTTATTTATTTATTAATTTAATTGCAGGTGAACATAATCCGAATGTTCCAGCAGTACCAATACTTTGCACAATACCAGCAGAGAGTGGCTGCTATAATTGGACCTGGACGGACTCAACAACTAGTGAATGGAGCAATTGTACTAATCACTGTTGGTGGAAATGACTTTGTGAACAATTACTACTTGGTCCCTTACTCTGCTAGGTCTCGCCAATATTCTTTACCAGATTATTGTAAATACCTAATCACCGAGTACCGTAAACTTCTAGAGGTAATTAATTAATTAATTAATTAATTTTCTCCTCTAATTAATTCCTAGCTACGTACATTAGTCATTATTTCAAAATAATTAATCTCAAATTGTTGTAATTTCAGAACTTATATGGTCTCGGGGCACGTACGGTTCTCGTGACCGGAACCGGGCCGTTAGGTTGTGTTCCGGCTGAATTGGCAATGAGAAGCAGAGATGGACAGTGCTCGGACGAGCTACAAAAGGCGGCGTCCTTATTTAATCCACAACTCGGGAGTATGCTTAGAGAACTTAATAGCCAATACGGCGCCGATGTCTTTATTGGTGTTAATCTCCAAAGGATGCACAATGATTTCATTAGTAATCCTCAAAAATTTGGTAAGTTACCACTAACTATTACTTTTGGAAATATATGTAGAAAACAATGGTAACGCCTAAACTCGAACCCCAAATTTTAAATCATATTAATCTTCAATGTAGACTCTTTGTGTAATTGAAATTGATCACCGTAAAGGTTGAATTGTTATTTTTTCAGTCAATCGAATGGCATATTGAATAAGTTTACTGATGATTATCTCCGTGTCACCTGATGTTATGTGTATGTGTGTGTGCAGGGTTTGTTACATCAAAGATTGCATGTTGTGGACAAGGACCATATAATGGGCTTGGATTATGCACAGTTGCATCAAATCTGTGTCCTGATCGTGATCTCTATGGATTTTGGGATGCATTCCACCCATCAGAGAAGGCAAACAGATTGGTTGTTCAATCTTTCATGACTGGTTCTGAGGACTACATGAACCCCATGAATGTCAGCACCATTCTGGCCATGGATTCCAGGGTTTGATATATGTTGGGAAATAATAGTTATGGCATCATTTCTACACAAATAATGTAGGTCTGGAAGGAACAATTGATGTTTTGTGTGATCTTTCATCTTAATTGTGTTATATGGCTGTTGTCTTTAATAAAATTTGAAATGAAAGATGTTCGTTCTGATTAAAATGTGTTTTTATTGACTCTTTTGTAATGGTGTGCAGAAAATCCGCTATAACTTTTTTGGAGTTCAATTTTTTTCGAATAAAAAATAAATTATTAAATTGAACAATACACATTAATGTCATTCCTCGTGTTGGTCTAGATATTTTCGAGAGTCAAAATCAAGCGGTTATTTTATTATAACAAAAAATAAAATTCAAATTTTTTTTCTGATTAATAAAATTGAAAAGATACATAGGTAGTGAGACGGTTTAAGAGTCATTGACTCTTCTCCCCTGTTTGCCTATAAAAACACACTAATATGGTAGTAGCTTGAGACAATAAAGAAGAAGTGACAAAATTATATGTATGTATATAATGTATACAATATTTGAAGACCATTTTATCAACGGTTTTTTAAGAATATATGTATATATATTTGTATGTATACATACACACGAATTCTCATATGAGGGCTAAAATAAAGTCTTTATTTTTAAGTTTTAGGATTCAAATCATTTATTAAAAAAATCAAAATTATATTTATATTTAGATCGAATTCACAAACCCAATAAATTTTTTGTTTGAAATAAAAATCAAATTCAATATGAAAAGTGTATGATAATTCTAAATAGTTGGATATACAATAAAAGAATTTTATACACTTTTTAAGTTGAATTTGATTTTTATTTCAAATAAAAAATTTATTGTTAGATTTGTAAAACATATCAAAATACAAACATAATTTTAAAAAATTATTTGACCTCGTTTTAAAATCTCATATGAAAATTCATATATGTATATGTATATGTGTATATATATATATATATATATATATATATATATCACAAGAGATGATTTTTAATTAAATAATTAGCATATTTGGTTTAATTTACATAACCCATAACTCCAATCTCTTCTTTCTTTTCTTTTTATTTCTTTTTATACTTATGCATTAAGGAACAACTTTAATTAATGTTGATTTCTATCTCCAGACACATGCAAGGGATAGCTTTTGCTTTTCTTTAAAGGAAAATTAGGTAGAAAGACTTGAGTCATAATTATTGAAATAGGTCTACTTCATTATAAAACCTGAAAATATGTCTACCATCCAACTAGGCTAAAACTGCTTGAAAATCATATATGCCCTTCCTGGCATCAGATCGAAGCGAGACCACTGCAGTTGGAATCATATTATCGAGACGAGTCTAACAGTGGTGGTCTCTCTTCAAACTGCTACTGAAAATAATCGAATAAAGGCAAAATACACTTCGGAGTCCGAAATGATTTTTGCCTTAATTTAGTCGTTTTTGGAATTAGACTAAGGCAAAATCAATGAAGTTAGATTTGTCTCGTCTTGGCGATTGCAACGCCATCGACCTCACCTCGATCTGACATCAAAAATAGCCGCAAGGAGGAAAGGAAGTTTTCGAATGTCGTCAGAGCTTCGTAGTGGCTTTTCGACAACAGTGGAACTCTGTTTCAGCCATTGTAGGTTGAGCCTTTTGGAGCTTTACTCCTCTCACAGTCGTACTTCTTTTGAGATCAGCGGCAATCGTTTTGGTGTCGAATAGAAAAGTTAGGGCAAAAAACATGAAATCAAAGGTTTTTGTTGTACTGTTAATATAAAAAAATTTCTTTGTATAACCTATATTTCTTTGTAAAATCACATTTTCTCTATAAAATCTTTTTTTCTCTGTTCGACAGACCCAAAACTCAAAATCACTACTAAAGTCTTATGTTCCAAGTGATGAACCCTAATGCTGGACGAAAAAGTTAGGCCAAAAAACATGAAATCATAATTTTCTTTCTACTGCTAGTGTAGAACCTTTTTCTCTACATAATCTATATTTATTCGTAGAACCTTCATTTCCTTGTAAAATCATTTTTCTTTGTAAAATCTTTTTTTCTCTGTTTGAATGAACCAAAACTCAAATTTACTGCTAAAACCCTATGTCTCAAGTGATGAACTCCAAGGCTTAGATTCACTAAACTCTAACGAGCTTAGGGAACAAATTCGCTACTAAAATTATAAATGTCCCACGTGTTAAACCCTAGGGTCCTAACTATTAAACCCTAACGGGCTTGGGTACGCTAAACATTGGGGTTCAAACATTCAAAATTAATCAAAACTCTTTTTGCATGTAGAACCACTTTTCCTCTATTTGATAAACCAAAACCCGGATTCGCTATTAAAATCCTACATCCCAAGTAATGAACCCAAATGTTTGGATTCGCTAATCCCAACAAATTCTTACCATTAGAAACACTTAAAGAAAGACTTAGATAATGATTTAATAATATCATTATAAATTGTACATTGTTGTTTCTCTAGGTAAGAAAACACTTTTTCTCTGTAGAACTGTCGAAAATATTTTTTGATTGGGTAATCGCTTTCTGGTGGTGAAAAGAAAGAAAATCAAGAACGAATTTATACTTCATCTTTAAATGGAATAATAATGGCAAATTTGTAATTTTAAGTTTTATTCTTAGGTAGTGTTTGGTAAAGCATTTTGCAAAAAGCATATATTTTGACATGTATGCTGTTACCTTTATGCTGATATAAATGCTGGCATATATGTTATTTCAAATGCTGAGGTGTTTGGTTACTTATGCTGAAAAAAACATTTATGCTGTTTAAAATGTTGTGGCTAATTACATGCAGGGGTAGTAATACATTCAATTATATTTAATAATTTATTTATACTTAATAATCAATTATTTATTATTATCTAATAATCTATTCATTTATATTTAGTTTAATAATATATTTAATTATTTATATTTAATAATATATTCATTTATATCATTATTAAATATTATATTTGTATTATAATAATAAATTAAATATAATAATAAACTAAATATAAATGAATAGATTATTAGATAATAATAAATAATTGATTATTAAGTATAAATAAATTATTAAATATAATTGAATGTATCACTAAATGATAATAAATTAAAATTTATTATTAAAAATAAATGAATATATTATTAAATACAAATAAATAAAATATTTGTAAATATGAATAAATAAATTATTAAATAATATTGAATATATTACTAAATAATAATAATTTATTAAATAAAATAAAATTAAAATTAAAATTAAATATAAATGAATATATTATTAATACAAATAAATAAAATATTAGTAAATATAAATAAATAAATTATTAAACATAATTGAATATATTATTTAAAAATAAATATATTATTAAATATATTAGTAAAAATGTTAATATATTATTAAATATAAAGGATATATTAAATATAAATAAATAAAAATTTATTATTAAATAAAAATGAATATATTATTAAATAAAAATAAATAATAGATTGTTAATATGAAGGGTAGTTTGGTCATTTGGCTGAAATATAAGGGGTAGTTTAGACTTTTCATTTTTGATAGAAGACAAATGTTGTTGAAAATGGTTTTTTATGTAGCATTTTAAAATGATAACATATATGCTAAAATTATTATTGGGTGTTTGGTTATGTAGCTTTTCATATGTAGCATGTATGTTGTATGTTAAAAATATGCTGTGCAAAATGCTTTACCAAACGTTAGTTCAATAAATTTAATAATCAACTAGATCTTAAATATCAAAAAATGATCAGTTATTTTTTTACTCTTAAGGATCCGTTTGATATGGGGGTAAGAATTTAGAGGTATAATTTGTTACTTATGTAAGATGTTACAAGAGTAATAATAAATATGGAGAATAATTGTTACCCTTGTTTGGTAAATATAGGTAAAATTTATCCGGGCATTAATTAGGATCTAAACCCAATTTTTCGTTTGTTTAATCTGTAATACTTCACATACATAAACTGTTCACTCCATAGTATCCATAACTGAGGTGGCATGCTGACTGTATTGATGACAATGCAATTTCAAATCCCTGCAAAATGTAACAAAACTGGTAAATTCAAAACGTTGGCCCACATTTGAACTCATTTGGACACAAATGCCAATGTTGATTTAACCACGGTTACATTGAGTGAAAACTATATCATCTACCTGAAGCACAAAATATTTTGGGAATTTTCTCTCTGGTAACCCATGTCGAAGCTCCATTGTTTTCGGTGAAAGCATCAACTGCCATAGCGAACTACGATTCAAGGCCATTTCCCGTCAAGAAAAGAAGCTAATATTGGTGGAAGCTATTAAAGGTAAGACCTTTTTGACATTTATTTCTTTTTGAAATAATATAAATGAGTATGGATTTTGCAACAGCGGTGATCAAGTCGATTTTACGTTTTCTGATTATGTTTCCATTTAGTACAGTTCTATGGCATACATCTAAATATTGTTGTCATTTTTTATTTTATTTTTTTGAGATTTTAAGGTGCTAAGATATTGCTTTGGTAAATTTTTGTAGACAGAGTATGTTACATTGAGACTTTGATGAACTTCTAGCTGTTAACAGGTTTGGAATACTGTGTTTGTTAATGAAATACATTGTTGTATGTAATCCATTGGTGTCAATTTTATGTTGGTCACCAAACACATTATTAGTGTAATGGCACGGTGTAATGTAATCAGTGTAATTTTAAAATTGACTGTGCATGTCAGAGCTATTACACTGACATGTCTAATCACAATTAACTATGATTACTTTATTTTATCATTATCAAGGCTATTATCCAAAAAAAAACCATTTGCACTGAAAGATACCTCTAGCTTCTTCTCCAGCGAATTTGAGGTTGAATCTTAGTGCTTTTGAAGCTCATTCAAGCTACATCAACTCTTCATACATTTTTAATCCCCTTAAAACAAGTTGAGGCAAGGTTATTTATTATACTGAAAGTTTATTTGCAATTGTTCTTTTTTGAAGTTGCATAAGATGATATCTTTGAGGAGCTAATGAGCTGATACATTTTTTTTTTATTATCGAAGTTAATAAAACATATTCAAGTAGTTAATATTGTTAAGTTTTTTTTGGAAGGGTATATTTTATTGCTTTTTATGATTTTTATTACGCTGTCTGATTCTAATTTTTTCCTTCATATTGTTTATTGTTATTGTCAACGTTTTAAGGAATTTTTTGAAATGTTTGCGGATCTGATTACATTGTATTCCATTTAAATTGTGGGCTTTTAGTGTTTGAAATTAAAGTATAAATGATTTTATAATTAATCAGTGATAATGTTTATAATTGCAATGTGAGACCTCATTTGAGGCTTTCATTTTTTGCTCAATGTAAACATATCCAATGTACTTATCTTTTTTTTTTCTTTTTTTTTTACTTACATTGTATTTCTATTTTTTATTTTCAATTTAATTTAAGTTCTTTGATTATGTTTTTTTGGAATAATTTGTGTTACAGTGAAGCAATGATCAAGTGTGTAAAATGTGTATATTAGATTGAACTGACTATTACATTGACATTAATTACGTTGGCTTGGCTGATTACAATGATGCTGAGTATTATTTCTTTAATTTTTACAGAATGTATTCCAAAATTTATTGTGTAATAAGTGCTTATGACATTGAGTTTTTGAGATTGAATATCACATTGTGCATGTTACATTGGTGTTAGCTTTGTGATATATTAATGAATTGAATTTCTTGTGATTAGATGGCGAAGGGTAGTTCATCACACTCTAAACATATTGGAAAGGCTTCATGAAAAAAAGTTATCTACTTTGAAAAAGGCTCGTAAGCCTCCAAAGAAAATGCAATTCAAATATAATATTGGAACGGTAAAAACCTACTTGAAAGCCTCAACCTAATTATTGTGTGTGTGAAATACAATGACCCAATTTATAGAATGATATTTATCCAAACATTCCCCTCCAAACCATAAACATATATCATCCTCCTACAAGTCTCTAATGAATAAAAGAAAATGAATGAACATTAGCACAAGAATAATTATATTGGATAGTAATGAAATAATAAATTGCCAAAGGTTAAAACAATGTAATAAAGGACTGACAAACTAAAACACCATGAAATAAGGCACTAACATAGTAAAAAATAATGGAATAAGACACTATAAAAGTAAAACAAAATTTGACTATCTCCACTATATATGATTGATAAATTTGACTACGATATTTTGTGAACAAAATTTGGTGTTCATTTGTAGACGTGATTTTTGTATGGACATATATGATACTTATTGTAATAGTTTGTCATATCTTATTACATTTGAAACACTTGGCATGAATTTTTTTTATTCAATGGGTAAAGTCAATGTGAATGCCTACTATATGGAGTAATCATTTAGTTTTTGTAATTACATTGCGACGACACTATTTAGTAAGCTTTATTATATTATCATAAAAGTCAAATGTAAAATGTCAATAACACATTACAATTATTCGGCCTCCCAAAAATGAATGTCAAATATTTGTGAATCATACTTACATCCTTGGTGATAAACCTTTTCATAAAAAACTCATTAGTAATTCCATGTTCTATATAAAAAGTGAACATGTCATCAATGGAATAAAATAACATTCAAGCGTTGGCACATTAGATCCAACAGGATCATCAGACTCATATGTACTCTCAACCGGTTCAATCAACTTGAGCATTGTCTCCCTGAAAATAAAATATTAATATTGGTTACAAGGATATCATGTTGAACCCAACACAAAAACAATCAACAATAATTACTTTGCCTAAAATAATACAGGTGTTAATTACATTGGAAATACATAATAGTAATACATGTGTTCATCTTATTTGTCATTGAAATTATTTGTGGATTTTTTGGTGATATTACATTGTGAATAAGAACAATGTAATTATTTCCATAAATTCAAAAATAAAATGTAATAACATACAACGACGAAATGCAACAAAAAAAATCTGTTTTTACTAAAAATGGGACGAACACTCTATAATCTACACACGAAGCATCATACTTTTCTCAATTGTAACTGTCAAATTTTCGACATTCAAGCATCGAAGAGGAAAGAATAGGCTGGAGAGCGAATGGAATCAAAGGCTAAAAGGAAGTCCAAGTCTCTAATTAGAGACCAATAAGAGTACATGAGAAAAAGATGAACTACAAATGGCTAAAAGGAGTTATCCTAACCGTTAAAGACTCGGCTGTGAGGTCTAGCATCCAAGGGTCAAGGGCCGTGAACTCCTCCTTTCTTGATTAAGTGTCGGGATTTGCGATAGATCTTGCTGGATTCTGGAGTTCCATTGTCGAAAAGTAAGAGGAAGAGATGGTGGAGGGAGAGAGAAAAATATGGAAGAGAGAGAAGAAATAAAAAACCTTAACCAACCATGGTATACATGTGTGGTCAGAAAATGAGGAGAGAGGAACGGGAATACCAAATTTTTAGGCGGGATGTCTATCTCATCTTGGAAAATGCCCCATTAAAAAAATGGGTCAAAATCTATGTGGCATGATGATGTGTCATGCCACATAGATTATGTAAATTATGGAGTGAACAGTTTAAGGATGTTTATAATTTCCGTTGTTTAATTGGTTTTTTCCTTGAATCGGAGAAGGCACAAATGCTAAAGTTAAATACGATTTGGTTCACAAAGCTATAAACTACAAAAGACTTGAATTTTGCGTGATTTTCAGTGTCATGAACTAATGAACATAGAAACTCACGATAAAATGAAATTATCAAACTAACTTTTCAAAGTCAATAATATCAGGACATAAATATACATACATACATTCCATATACCATATATAAATACCAAAAACATTGACACAGCTAGAGCAAACCTCTTGATGCGGTCCTCAGTGCTCTTCTGTTTGAATTCTGATGGTACGAAGCTCTATCATCTATTCCCATGTTGTAATTTACACACCCTCATACACATTAATGATATTGTCCGTTTTGGATTATTCGGTTGGAAAAAGATCTTGTTAATGTTGAGGGCAGAAAGTAGCACTTATAAGTGCACTTGACTTCCCACATCTTTCGATGTGAGACTCTCTTACACTCCCTGCACTTGTGGAGTAGAGGTTATATCCAAGTGTCCGACTGGAATCAAGCGACCTGACTCTGATAATATGTTGTAATTTACACACCCCTATACACACTAATAATATTGTCCATTTTAGGTTGTTCGGTTTCTAAGGATACATCGGGCCCATATGACTTTATTGCTTCTCAAGTTTAACAAGTGGGCTTGGACCAAACTCATTAACCTCTGAAAAAGAGGTTATTGATGTTGAACGTGGACATTAACATTTATGAAGTGCACTTAAGCTCCCACATTTTTCAAAATGGGACTCTCTTACAAGTCAGTCCACAAACCACTGAGCTAAAGATGTATTCTTGCAAAAGAGAGCACTTTTATCACCAAGCTGCAGTTTTTCTTTGTTCAAACAACCAAAAAACGTCTGTCATTGTAAAGGCTCTGCCTTTTGTTTTCTTTTCTTCAAAAACTTATCAAACACTTTTTCTTATTTTAATATATCTCATATATATTAAAAATAGAAATTTCACTTTTCCTTTTAAAGAATTAAAAAATATTAATTGAATACATTTTATCCAAACAAATTTTGGATTATGGCCCAAGACTATTATTAAAGTCTAATGTGCTAGCATTAATTAAATCGGACCAAGCCCGATTTACAATAAATCATTATTCACTTAATAATTTGATAATTTTCACATCTCATATGAACATATCACACAGTTCTTGTTCCCTCCCTTAGCTAATTTTTTTGATGATTCTTTATGTGTGACTTTCTAGATTCATTACTAATTAGCAATAAGAATAATATTGAACTCTTCAATATTAATTAAAACAAACTTGTAATCATTTCTTATAAATCATGAGTGATGCCTAACAACATATCGTGTTTACTCAATCAGTGATGAATTATTTCATATGAATGTTTTATTATGATTACCGTGTAATCGAATCCTTCCACTGTTCAATATCTCAATCGAGTAAGGATCATGGTAATCTGTCAAACCCACTAACTCGATCATATGTCTGAATTCATTATTATTGACAAACAATAATTAATGAAAACATCTTTTCACTAATCATTTTATCTCGGGTAAGGATTTTCTATGTCAATAAATTTTTGGATTGCATATGATATTCACCTTGTTTATTTCAAGGCAATGAATCCTTTGTTGAGTACACACAAGTCTCCATACATAACCAACCGAAATCATCAAATGTCAATATTTATTCAATAAATAAATATTTTCGACATTGATAAAATTCGATCACCCATATGCAAGACTACTGTCACCTCAAGTCTAATGATTATTTACACAATTATAAATAAATAATAAATCATGCATTGACAAGGAAATAAAACTCTATATGATTCATTATTTTGCAAGTCATGTTCAGAGAATTTATTCAATAATAAATCTTTCATATTGTTTGTTCTAATATTAGATATTAATTATATGAGTCTCACAACCCTATTTTCATAGGAAACAAATAGTAAGCTGATCTTTCAAATTGTTATTGTCCAATAAGCAATTCTACGATCATAAACTAATTTAAGATATTCATACTAGAGATCACTTATCACTCATATTCTCAACTCTTGAGAAAGATATCTCTAACAAATATCTATAGACATATTAATTTAACATAAATATTAAATAATAATTTAACTATCATTAATTAATTTAACTAATACATTATTATAATATACGTTCCAAATACAATCTTACAGATTGACTATTTAGAACATATATGTCACAAAAAGATGTACGTAGAATTTACCTTCACATTATATGAAGAGGTAAGCTGCACCTGTGCAACTCTACGACTGATTACACGTTCACCTGTAACCATAGCTAGACAAATGTGGTTGAAAATTTTGTTTTCCGTTGCTCACTCATCGTGCATGATTGTCACTTGTACAAAAACACTAGGAAAGAACAGAAAAGAAATTAAATGAGTAGTTCAACACTTGTGCAAAATAATCTACACAAGTTAATTGATAATCAATTCAAATGCAATGCATGCATTTGAGTACTCTGACTTTGTGCCATTAATTACTTTTCTTTAGTACTAATTGAGAGACTCTAGTCTATATATACAAGGCCTTCGTTATCTCGCAACATTTGGTTCATAAGATTAGGTTTTTCTGCTTCAACTAATCGTTCAATGGCTTGCAAGAAAGTAGTGGTTCCACGGATAGCGCTTTTGTGCTTTGTCACGTTGGTGGGAGCTTTTGGTACTCAAGCTGCTAATAATCAGCCAGTTAGGGCTTTCTTTGTGTTTGGAGATTCACTTGTTGATTCTGGCAACAACGATTTCTTAGTCACAGCTGCTCGAGCCGATACGCTGCCTTATGGCATCGATTATCCTACCCATCAGCCGACCGGTCGGTTCTCTAATGGACTCAACATTGCTGACATTATCAGTTAGGGTTTGCTCTTCTATTACCATAATTAATTTTTAACACAAATCATTTTTAATTTTGCAATAATCAATAACACAAATTCGCTCGTATTATCATTTTCAGGTGAGAAAATCGGGTCGGAACCAGCATTACCATGCTTGCATCCACTTCTCCAAGGAGATAAGCTGCTCATCGGTGCCAACTTTGCTTCTGCTGGAGTTGGAATCCTCAATGACACTGGTTTTCAGTTTGTAAGTTGTCCAGTTTCCCCATCTTATCCACCATCTTATTAAAAACAAATAAAATTAAAATTATCACATGAAACTAATTAATTTAGAAATGTAATAAATAATACATTTGCAGGTTGAGATAATCAGAATGTACCAACAGTTAGATTTCTTCAAACAGCACCAAGGAAAGTTGACTGATCATGTAGGAGAAGATAAAGCTAAAAAGCTCGTCAATGGAGCACTCTATCTTATCGTCGTTGGTGGAAATGATTTTGTGAACAACTATTTCTTGGTGCCTTTGTCTGCTAGATCTAAACAATTCTCTCTACATGATTATGTTCTGTT
Source organism: Euonymus europaeus (assembly GCA_963580455.1). NCBI lineage: Eukaryota > Viridiplantae > Streptophyta > Magnoliopsida > Celastrales > Celastraceae > Euonymus > Euonymus europaeus. Next base: position 6,425,670 of record OY756961.1, on the reverse strand, counting down.
TGTCATATCCGAGTTCAGAACAATTCTCACTGTAAGTTCCTCTCTTTAATTATTCCGGCGCTACGCATGATTCTTAGCTATTCAACTGTACCAATCGATGTGTGTTGAGTTGATACTGCAGACTTTATATGATCTGGGGGCACGTAGGGTTCTCGTGACCGGGAACGGGCCGTTGGGTTGTGCTCCGGCAGAATTGGCGCAGCGGAGCAAGAACGGGGAGTGTGCAGCGGAGCTACAACAAGCGGCGAGCATGTTTAACCCACAACTTAGTCAAATGCTTAAGGAACTTAACACCAATTACAAATCTGACATTTTTGTTGGTGTTAATATGGATATCTTGCAAGATGACTTCATTAGTGACCCTAAAAAATATGGTACATACCCTACAAAAATCTCTTACTTTTCAATTGGCAAGGCATATATGTATGCATGTATATGTTATGTGTGCAGGATTTACTACATCAAAGGTGGCTTGTTGTGGGCAAGGACCGTATAATGGGCTTGGATTCTGCAATCCGACGTCGTTTGTGTGCGATGACCGTAACCAATATGTGTTTTGGGATCAGTATCATCTGACTGAGAAGGTAAATAGGATTGTGGTTGATCAAATGATGTCTGCTTCTACTAACTTCATTTTCCCTATGAATCTTAGTACTATCATGGTTATGGATTCCAAAGTGTGATAGTCTCTTTTTCTTGGACAAGAAAACAATGAATATTTAGCTAGGAATAATTTGGATCCATATATCTGTTTTTTATGTTTCTGTTTTCTTCAAATTTTCAATATGATAATCAAAATTTATTATTATGACAACATATGTTGTGTACTTTAATTTTTCTCAGACAATATTTCACAGTTTCATGTGTCAATGACTTGTATCATTCCAATTTCTCTCAAATAATAGAGCCTTTTTTTATGATCTAAGAATATAATTAATTAATCTCCTCCAAAAACTAACCGAATACAAGAACGATTACTCAGATAAAAGAGCTAGAGACCCAAAACACCAACCAATTTTGCCAAAAACCTCAACTAATGAGCCCGAATTTGTAAACTCTTCGAGCTATGCGACTGTTAGAAGCCGATATAGTCAAAGACCCTATGTCACTCATTGGCTTCAGTGGAAAACAATAATTTATAGTTGGAACAATCCCCCTACAAGTCTATGGCCAGGGAAGGAGTTATATAACCTTTAGGTGCGTTTTAATGTTCTAGATTGCATCTCATCCTATAATGCCATACGTGGAAGATCATGGATCCACACAATGAGGGCAGTACCATCCACTTACCATCAATTGGTTCGATTCTTAACAAAGGATGGAATACGGGAAATCTACGGGGGTCAACATCAAGCCAGGCGTTGCTACAAATAGGCTTTAAAAGACAAAGCAAAGCCATTATAGCAATTACAGCAGCAACCGGTTCTCAACAATCAGGAAGAGCCCGGCCACCAAGAAGGAATTGGAAGAAGTGCTCATCCACTCTAACTACCCAAGGCAGAAATTTCAGATTGGGGCATGCCTGGATTCACAACTCTGCGACAAGTTGATTTAATTCCTAAAAGAACATAAGCACACCTTTGCTTAGTCTCACTCCAATATGGTGGGGATCAATCCAAAAATCATTACCCATCGATTACAAATGGATCCAGACTTCTCACCTGTAGGCAAAAAAGATGAAGGTGCTCAAGAACGAAATAAAGTGATTAATGATGAAGTGCAGAAACTATTTGACATTGGCTCCATGAATGAAGTCAAATATTCAAAGTGGCTAGCAAATATGTTAGTGGTGAACAAGAAAAATGAGAAATGGAGAGTCTGCATTGATTTCACAAACTTGAATAAAATCTATCCGAAATACTCATTCCCATTCCCACACATTGTTGTGTTAATAGACCCTGCGACTTGCGATGATTTGTTGAGTTTCATGGACACATTCTCCATATATAATCAAATTTTGATGCATTCAGATGATCAAAAGAAGAAGACATTCATAATTGAAAGAGGAATGATTTTTATGCTTTTTTTATAAAAAATCGTTTTGTATGTCCCAATTGTTTTAATAAAAATTTTATATATCCGATAAATCATTTATTATCAAATGGGTGTGGATCTTCTAGGTTTTGGGCCTTGATTTTTAATGGGTCTTAACTTGGGCTGGGTTCAAGTCAATTGGACAAATTTTGGTGGGTTTGGGGGTAATTTGAGTCTTGGTTTGGGCCTTTAATTTGGGTAAGATTTGGATTGTGTAGCCGAGTGGGTGAGGTTTTGAGGAATTTAATATTTGGGTAGGAGTGAGCTTTTTTTTTTTTTGTTATTTAATTATATCTATTTTAGGGTCTTTTAATTTGATTTCTCTCTTTGATCTTCTCGCCCTTTTTGTTTATTATCTTTTTTAATTAATCTTAATTGCAGTTTAATGAATTATCTTCAGACAAAAATTGGGTACTAGACCTAGATATAGGTTTAGTCAATAGGTCAGTCACCAATTTACTTGTAAAGATTGTGTTTTAAAACCACCTCCTTTTGTTACATAATGATACTTCAACTATATGTGTTTAGTTTTTTCATGATACTTAGGATCCTTAAGGTTATGCAATGCTGCCATATTATTATACAAAATTGTGATGTGACAGGGTTTGATGCACTTTTAACAACTGACAAATGTTACAGGAAAAAATAACTTGCAATGCACTTTCAATTTTAAAGGCAAAAACTTGATTATACAGTGAGAAAAAAAGCAAAAAATAAATTTAAATATAACTAAAAATGCGTATATTATCAATTCTTGTGGGGTGTCATCAATTTATACCAATCCAACACACTCCCAAAAGCACTTATACCAATGTTGTCAAAATCGGACCGGATCCATCACTCGGACTATTTCAATCGGTGATCGGCTATGTAATTAGTCTGGTCACCCTCATATAAATTGGATGTTTTATGAACTAGCTGTTTTTTAAGAATAGGTATTAAACTGGTTCAACTGGATGATCTCAATGAACCGGACCGATCAATTTTAGTTGGAAAATATATGTTTATGATTTGTTTCAAACATAGGACCCACTCTTATCAAACCAAAGACCTTACCAATACGCTGTGACACATTTTTTGTTTAACTAAGAAATGCAAATTTAATATATAATTTTTTTGCACATTATTAATGTTAAACATTTTTTATGTATTAATAAATAATTTTCTATACAATTACCATATAAATATATAATATTTTATTTTATTGAACCCGGTTGAACCTCTAAACCTTAAATCGAAGAATTTTTCAATTCGATATGTAGTCCGATTTTCAAAACTTTCTTAATTATTATAGAAAGGTAAACCAAATGCGCCCATAGGCATTTTGGATAAAGATGCCCAATTATGAGGGATATTACTTTGTATCTAGTTAGATTATACACTTAATAAAATTCAAAAAGTTTTGAGAAACTATGATTTTTGCAAATCTGAAAAAATATTCGTACGTTAAAGAAGAAAAATCCAAGTTTGAGATTGCATATTGACAACTTTTCTTTCAAAGGAATAGAATCTGTGGGTAGCTTTCATTACTTCAAACCCAAAAGTTATTACTTTTGTAAGCATTTTCAGGATCAAATGCAATGTGTATGAGAAACTACTTTCCTCAATTAGTATATAAACCCTGGAGAAGTAATGCAAACAGTGTATACCATGTGTGCATGGCTAGCAATAGTAGCTAGTAATTAAGCTACTTTCCATTTTCTTTGTCTTAAGATCAAAAGATGTTGTTGTCTTCAATTACTATATTTTCTCTTTGATGTTCGCAGGTAACGCTACTAGTAAAAATGGCGTTCAAGAAAGGCTCTGGCTCGAGTAATCCCAGTCTTTCGGTGCTAGTTGTGGACGATGACGCGGTCATTCGTAAAATTCACTCTAGGTTTCTTGAGAAATTGGGTGTAGAAGTTGAATTGGCTCTAGATGGACAACAAGCCGTTGAGCTCCATCGTCTTGGTTTATCTTTCGACATTATTCTAATCGACATGGAAATGCCCATCATGAATGGTTTAGATGTATGTTTCTCAAAAAAATATTTATAATTAAAACTATTAGGGTGAAGGTACTCACCACCTCAAAGAGGTCATGCGTTTAATTTCGAGATGCGAGATCACTACTCAAAATAAAATACACAATACTTTCATAACGATTCTAATTCTCTGACGTTTTATAATTTTTTTGCGTTATTATTTAGGCGACGAAAGAGCTGCGAAGGATGGGTGTTGATTGCGTGATTGTGGGAGTTACTTCCCATACTTTGTCCTCTGAAAAGGAAGCTTTCATGGAAGCAGGAGTCAACTTTTGTTTTGCAAAACCGCTGAATGGTCAGAAGTTAGGTTGCATCCTTCAAGAGCTTAACAAGCCACTCAGCTAAGTTGGCTACCGAAGTCGAAGATATTGGACTATATGTGGTTTTACTTTTCTTATGTACCCATAAAATTTCCATTTTTTTCATTAAGTTGTCACTTTTTAAGTTAGGAAAATTTTATTTTCTTTGATACATTTGGGAAATTATATTATTGCAATAGGAAATCGAACGAATTATAGAACCCTTAGGGGGCAGACCCCAGCCTAGAAGAACTCAAAATCCAAAGGCAACAGAACCTGGGCAAAATAGAAACTTTCCACACTGAAATAGCCTGGGCAACAATACAGCCTGCGTAAAAAACCAATCTGGATCCCTCAGGAAACTAAGCTACTTATAAAATGAAAAAAATGGAGCTTATTTGGCTCCGCATAATGATTTGGTGTTTAGATTGTGCTATTCCAATGGAGTTGACTAGGTGGTAAATCGACAATATTAATTGAAGTCTTGGGTTCAACTTTCACGTGCAAAGATTTACTATATGTTACGGGGTTCAATGTGACCATATCTTGGATGGGTTCCTCGTTATAAAAAGAAGAAGAAAAGAAGAAAAGTACTATCTCCATCAATTTTGGTAAATTACATGTTATTAATATGGAGAGTATGATTTGGTATCCATTAGTGAAATGCATCCCTTTTTGTGTTTATCTCATTTTTTAGGGTGATTATTTAATTTTTGAGGAATTGTAATTCTATAAAGTAACTTAAAATGTCTTCAACGACTTCCACTTGAAAATATAAACAAACTATTTTTAAAAGTGAACAAATGGTCATAAGTAATGGCAGATTTCATAACATAGTTATTGCTTTCAATCGTGGGATTCAAATTAAAGTGTACGTCCACATTAACCCTTAAATTTGTCAATATTTTTTAGTGTCTCTAGTGATTGTTAAATTAGCCGGCCAGAGATGAATCTTTTCAATTGTGCGACGAAGAAGTTAAATTCTCCATATTCCTTATAGAGGAGATTGAATTTCCACTTTTTTTCGATATGAGATTCCTAACAATGTCTCTCTTCTTTTTCTCACGCTTCTCCTGCTTGAACCCTCTCTCTCCTTGGCACGAAATGTCACCATTTCTCTATGCGCGCCTTGGTGTCGATCACAGGGAAGCAATCGAGGAGATGAAGGAGGGCAGCATTTGTCATGTGGCCCTGCCGCCGATAAGAAGTTTTGTGTCATTATGACAAAAAAATTTGCATCTCAATTCGGTCTTGTAGTGTTGTTGCCTCATCAAGCAAGGCAAACAAAAACAACATGAGCAATGCAGGAGTTGGGACTTGGTGGGGCTATACTTTACAGCAAAAAAAGCAAACTTTCCTAACAAATTATTGCCATTTTACCCTTGGTTTGCAGAAGTTACATTTGATTCTTTCCCGACGCAATTTTTTTTTTTAAACAAGCCGCAAATATATTCAAGGAACAAAGAACAAAACAGTATAATAGGGCATCATAGAGATGACCTATAATCAAACTCAAGGGACATGGCCCGAGAGCATTAAAATTTGCAAGAAAAAGTGTTTTATTAAATAAAAAGCAACCCCAAAAAATCAGATTTAATTGATATTATGGGGATTGAAAAGCAAAAAAAAAAAGAACTTCATTCGTAATGCAATTGGCAACTCAAAATCCTCGTTTCCCTCGCTGGATATTATTCAAATTCCAAGGGAATTAAATAATATTGCGGATGCTTTAGCTCGGGAAGGTGTTCAATTATATGAAGATCGAATAAGCTTGGTTCTGAGTGTTTGAGAAACACGGCAATGTGTTATGGAGATGGGAGTTTGTTTAGTTGTCACCATATATGTAATAATTATTAGATTTCTTGTGTTTTTTGATGTCTTCTGCAGCTTTCTTTTTGAAGGCTGAGTAGACTAAAATTATGAATTTTATGTTCGATTTTCCTCCGTTTTGTGAGGTTTTATATCTATATATTGCTGAGGTTAAGCTTTTTACAAAAAAAAGAAAAAGAGAGAACTTGTAAAGTAAGACCGTATGGAAATTAAATTGCAGGATTCTTATGCTGAAGACGTTTTCCTGGAACGTTGGAATTGGTTATTCTTGAAACTTCGGTCATTATTCTAGTCTCTTTGTGGCACTGTTCTTATTACAGAATCTTCAATCACGTGAACGTCATTTGGAAAGCATAAAATACCCTCGTTGTTATAATAAATTTTACACTTCACCTTTTTACGTATGTGAGTTTTAAACCTCTTCGTCTCTCCGTAACTCGCTCAGTACCATCAAACTTGACACCATAAAAACTTGTGGCCCTGCCCACTCATTCTAGCTGAGTAATATTATAAGTTTGGTATCTAAAAACTTCTGAATTATCTCCTGATTTGGTTACTGTTTATGCACAGGTGGTGTTGAAGTTTGCTTTGTGGGTACATCATTCATGCTTGACCCTGAAGCAAATGAAGGTAAAGTATATGAATTATTGTTCAGACAAAAATTAGAATTGAATTTATCTAAAACATGGCAAATAAGTGGAGTCTGGGTCCCAACATTACAACTACCTCCACCAAATTCAAAGGCTCAAGCTAGCGGTGCCGCTACTGTTTATAACGTGCGGTATTATTATTATTATTTTATATATTTATAAAAAATTAAGATATTTTACACAATTTATAAATTAAGGTGAGTTATGAGTTACACCAAATAGTTTATTTCACAGCTTATAAATTATCTTAATTTTCATAGCTTTTAAACTAATTTATTTCCATAGTAAATAAGCTTTGCCAAACAAAAAAATGGAAAAGTCGATCACAACTGTGCCGAATCCTTTTTCATATTATCCATGACCACCCTTGCATATTCTTTTAGTGTTGGGTGATTTCCGAGAAGATATATACATTGAGGGCCTTCGTACTTTGGGGTGGTTGCAAGAAAAGCCTATGTACTTTGAACTAATATGTATAGTTCAATTCATTCAGGAAATGAGCTAGCGAAGCTATTTTAGTGATAGCCTATTAATAAAATATTTCTGTGGTTAAATCATATAGATTCATGTGAAGAGCATTCACATTAGTTATGCCTTTATATATTTGTATTTGTATATAGAGGTAAGATTTCTCTTTTCTTCGTAAGGCCTTTTTGGGTAAGTTGAATAGGGCACAATTTTTTATGATATAGTATTAGAGTCAAGTTATCGGGGTTGTAAATTTAATATGTGCGTGGCGCGTGGAGCTCAAGTCTGGCACACAACCCACACCGTGCGAGAGGTGTGCAGAGCATCTCACTTCGGTTAATCATGCCTTTATACACTTGTATATAGACACAAGCCTCCTCTACCCTTTCCCTTCATAAGACATTTTGTGTATATAGACACAAGCCTCCTCTACCCTTTCCTTTCATAAGACATTTTGTGGGAAAGTTGGATGGGGCTCAACTTTATGACAATTCAAAAAGTTCAAGTTCAATTCCTACCGAAAACAATATCTTTATAGTCACGCATTGAACTTTGATCTAATTTATAATATCATTAGTTGGAAAACTTTCCTACGTGGTCTAAGTTTAGGCGCCGGGGTCGTGACTCCTTTTCAGACTAACCGCACCCGAATTCCAATTCGAGTTGCGCACTCATATACGCTTTCATTTCGGGTGAATTAAACTTTATTTCATTCAATTTGTTTTTAAAATTAAATAATTCTCCATTTTGAAATGCAATGGTTTGATCTGAGCTCTCTGTAAAATCTCTCAGTTTGTGCATCGACTGATAGTCGAAATTGACGTTCAAGGTCCATCGATGGCAGTCCCGGTGGAAGAAGCCATTGCTGCTCTATCTACATTCTCGCTTGAGGTAACTCTAAGTTGCTCCCAAAAGCTGATTTTTTTGTTGTTGAAAATTTTAACTACAAATGCTGTCTTTTCGTGTTTTTTTAATCTTTTTTCTGGTGAATTATGTAAGGATGAGCAACCTGAAATGCAAGGACCGGCGGTTTGGGTAACAGCTGAAAGTGGTGCTACTAATAGTCCAATAGGTATTCACTTCTCTTAATGGCTTGATGTAGTCGGGATCTTTAGTTGTATACTCGATCAAGGGGAGTCAGTAACTCAAATCTGCAGAAATATGGAGACAATATAATTTTCGTAGGATACACAAATTGACTGTGTAGTGCGCAAATTAAGATGGTGATTGCTTGATTTTCAGAGTTTTCCGTCATGCATCCTATTTATGGTTTGCTTGAAATTTTTAGCAGAAGAGCTGAAAAGATAATACATGATTCATGTTTTTTTATATATTTTTCTTGTCCACTATCATGGTTGTTTTTCATTAATGGACATTTTTTCTAATGTGATTGAATTATTAGTCACTTTTATGAGCGCAGTAGATGGATTTATGCTTAGCAACTTCTAACTAGTAATTGAGGGATGAGAAGATAAGACGAGATGAACATGCACTGCATGCCTACTAAATATTTAGCTTGTGATGAGTTTGTAGGAGATTTGAATTGATTATCATTGTTGTAAATAGGATTAGTAAATCTACTGTCAACAGAACTGAGAAATATATTGATTGTGTATCCTCGTGTCTTTGAAATTTTAGAGGTTTTAGAGTTTCTTGAGAGCTCTTGATTAGTGAATCAAAGTTTTAATTGCTTTCCTGTGGCTTTCAGCGAATATGAATGGGATGTTTTTGAGACTGCAACTGCTTGTTTTTAATATGATGGGATTATAAATACTATGTTAACCAGTCTCTCTCTGTCACACACACATGGACACATCTATTTCAGAATCCCCCCACCACCACACACACGCACACAAAAAAAAAAAAAAAAGCTGAAACATGTAACATACTTCATCCGCCAACAACACACATTGTAAATCTCATTTCTAAAGGAATGTTCCCTTTGTAGAGTATTCTGATGTTGCTGCATACCGATTATCTCTATCCGAAGACACAAAGGCTCTCAATCAATTGGTATGTGGCTTATCTATTCTCCCATTTACTTTTTCCTTGAGATTTTTGAACTTATACCTTGAACTTAAGCCCATATAACTTGGTTGCTTGTAGTCAAATGCTATTCTGGTTACTTGACACTGGTCCTTTAGAAATCTGTTTCATTTTTTTCATGTCTATCAGATCCTGTAATGCTATATTTCATTGATATGCAGAAATCCCTTATCCAAGAGGGCAAGGAGATGTCATCAGTGCTGTATACATATCGCAGTTGTGTCAAAGCTCTTCCTCAGGTTAAAGTTGGCTTCAAACCGGAAAAACTCATTTTTGAACATAAGAATTTAATCCTGTCATGTGAGCAATTATGGAATCCTAGTATCCCTACAAAAAAATGTGTTAAAAATCAATTTTCTCACTTGATATTCATTGACGTAAATGGAGGGTTTAGGGAATAGGTAGAAAGAAAAAAGTTTTTCTTCTGAATATATTTTGAGGAGAATGTGTGATCAATTAATACTCTCATTGTGAATGGACATACTAGAGTATTTTATATGAGGCTGTCAAAAATGTGGCAGCTTCCTGATTCTATGAAGCACAGTCAATCTGATTTGTATCTTGAAACATATCAAGTGTTGGATTTGGAGATGAGTCGATTGCGTGATATTCAGCGATGGCAAGCCTCAGCTGCATCTAAGGTATGTGTTTTTATACCTTTGTTTCAGTCATAGAATGAATGTGAAATCTTGTTAAACATTCACATTACTATGTTGTTTGTAATGCAGCTAGCTGCTGATATGCAACGATTTTCTAGGCCTGAGCGGCGCATTAATGGCCCGACAATAACTCATCTCTGGTGTGTAGCAGATAAATGTACTCACACATGCATGTCCTTTATTTTCTTGTTGCTATGTCTAATTTACTCACTTTGGTGATTAATTTTAAGTCTTTGATGTCTTGTTTCTCTGATAAACCATAAAGAGAATGATGAGTAAAACTTTTGATGCTTCTTTGTTTGATTCCTAATTTCTCCAGGTCCATGTTGAGATTACTTGATGTCCTTGTGCAGCTTGATCATCTTAAAAATGCCAAAGCAAGCATACCCAATGACTTCTCGTGGTACAAGAGGTATGGCAGCTGGGTACTTTTTGTTCTACTGTGTTTCTAGACCTAGTTTATGTGGCTATTTAAGATCTTTACATCTGTTGGTTGTGACCTGAGAGCACAATGTCCAAATCTGTGATACCTGTTTTGGTCAACCAAAGTATTTATGTTGGCAAAAATAACTAGGGCAATTATGTGGCTTCAGGATATTCCAAATGGTAGAGCTATGATAAGTGGATGAGTCTGGTATTTGAGACCGTTTGACATGCACATGATAATCATTTCTGAATCTGAGTAACGTAATTCAGGATTGATTTTCACTCTAATGAATTTTCATGATGATGAGCTGATTTCTATGATTGATCAGCAGTTTCTCATGTTAGTGTTTATTTACGTTGGCTCAGTAACCATTTTGATGTAGAATCTTGAAATTGGCATGGGAAGCCTCCCTGGCATGCCGTTTTTATTTATTGATCTATATCCTCATATTTTCAGGACATTCACACAAGTTAGTGCTCAGTGGCAAGACATTGATTCAATGAGGGAGGAATTAGACGATCTGCAGGTGTGGTATTGTGGTCAGAGACTTTCTTCCAAAATGTTACGGAAATGGATGATTAGACGCTGATTACATTATATATCTCAATGTGTGCTAATGTGATATTCTTCCATCGTTGTTTTCTCATATGTTTTGACTCTTGGAAACACAAATGTTTCAGATTTTCTTGAGCACTAGGTGGGCTATCTTGTTGAACCTGCACGTTGAGATGTTCCGTGTGAACAAGTATCCTATTGACATACAAGTTTAATGCCCAGTACTTTTTTTGTTTCAGAAAAAAATTGGTTTGTTGCCTGAAAGGGAAAATAGTTCAGTAGATACTTAAACTAGACCATGTTTGCCACAATTTTTATGTGCCACTAAAACTCCAAATTCAAGAATATCCCACCCTTTGCTTTTGACTTTACAGTAATGCTAATGGAACTGTATGCTTCAGTCCCCTTGATCCTTGACTTAATTACAGCGTGGAAGACATTCTTCAAGTTCTTATAGTCTTTGCTGTTGAGTCATTGGAGTTGGATTTTGCGCTTCTATTTCCAGAGCGCCACATTCTTCTACGTGTCTTGCCTGTTCTTGTAGTCTTAGCAACATCGTCAGAAAAAGATAGTGAGTCACTGTACAAGAGGGTGAAAATCAACAGACTGACCAATATTTTCAAGGTATTTTGGATATTTGATGATCCAAAATGTTACATTGATGTTGTGATATTATGCAATGTAATTTTTTTTTTGTATGAACACATATCATACTAATGAAAAAATTCAACCACTTTGTCTATGACAGAATGATCCTGTTATTCCTGCATTCCCGGATCTCCATCTTTCTCCCGCTGCGATCTTGAAAGAATTGTCAATGTACTTTCAAAAATTCTCTGCACAAACTCGTCTTCTTAGCCTTCCAACACCTCATGAGCTTGCACCGCGGGAATCACAAGAATATCCTATATATAATTTCTATTGCATGCTTTCTTGGAGCAAAATTTTCAGATATTGATATATGAAACAAATACAGGTAGCTGATAGTGGCTTTCTAATTACATGATTCTGTTTCAATCATTATGGCTGACAGTTCATTAGGTTTGTGATCTGGTTTATACCAGCAATGGCGACACACTTCTCTTGTTGAAAGGCTTGCATCTGGTCATTATACTTCTCAGAATTTAGGAGTAGTGATAGGTGAAGTGTGTATAAAATCAACTTTAAACCTTTCAATACAATGGGTTCTTAATCATTAGAAAAAGAAACAGTTTTTTCTTAGCTACTTGAAGTAAATAAAAATCCATTCAAATTGGCTATGGGAAATGATCAGAACCTTGGTGTTTATTGTTTGTGTTGGTGCATTGTTTCTGTATTGTTTGCATGTGTTGCTAAGGTGTTAGTAATTTCCTAGTCTTGTAATTTTTGCCATGGCTTGTGTTGTTACTGGTGCTACTGCTTTTAGAACTCAAACTATGAAAGTCAGAACAGATGTAAACTCTAATCTCTGATAAACATGCTGATTGAATAGTTTAATACCAACCTTTGTGTAATGGACTCATAACACATCCAAAAAACGATTGCCATCTCCATATAAAGATGAAGTGACTAGTTAACTTGTAAAAATCTGTTTTCCATTCAACAAATGAAAAAAAGAGAGATTCCCACTCAAAAGAGAACTTCTAGAATTCTTATTGATGTGTCTGCAGAATAGCCAGTGGGTAAACAGTCTTCTCGATGTGTGGTTTAACACTGACGTGAGCTTCTGTTATGGAATGTGAAAAGTTTTCTGTACAATCTTTGTTATTTCTGCAATGAGTATTTCTCTCTCTCTCTCTCTCTCTCTCTCTCTCTCTCTCTCTCAGACACACACGCACACACACACATTTGTATGTGTAGTTTGATAATTTTTTATATTTAATATCAGTTGCTCGAATCTCGATAATGAAACATCAGAACTTCTGTATCCATATTCCATAACACTATGTTTGTGAAGGCAATCAAGCATCTAAATTTAAACAACGTGGTGTTTTCTATTGTGTGTGAAGGAGAATTTGTATTCTGGAAAAAGAATATATTGAGATATATATAATATATATATTTTTTGTGTATTATTCGTTTCTAGACTAAGAAGGAAATTCATTGGTTTCTCAGAGTTTGCATGCTTTCCATGGCCCATTAATTCCCATTTGAAGCCGAATGGAGTTGCAGTACATGGATAATTACTTTGTAGTTCTTCTTTGCAAAATATGTCAGAGCTGCACTAAGAATCTGTATCACTTGCATTATGTTTGAAGCCTTGAGGCCCTTGACATGATTTACCTATCAGAGACATTATCTGATTGCCAATCACATTGGAGCCATCCGAGCTGAGCATGACGATTTCACAATACGGTTTGCTTCATCGTTGACTCAGGTACATCCTACAGAGAATCACCTTTTCTGGCCCACACATTCCATCCACACCTTATATATGTCTCTGTGTTTCTTGCTAGTTTCACCATAGTACTTGTTTTCATTTTTAATTCAATCTTGTCTGCACAGTTATTACTGTTGAAGTCCACAGATGGTGCAGATGTTGAATGGTGCAAAGAAGTGAGGGGAAATATGTATGATATGGTGGTTGAAGGTTTCCAGGTCTTGAGCAGATGGACTGCACGAATCTGGGAACAATGTGCATGGAAATTCTCACGCCCATGCAAAGATGCTGTACCTGAATTACACGAGACTTCAGCAGCATTTTCTGACTATGAAAAGGTATTATATTCTACATCTGTGATGCTACTATTGTGTTGAACCAAACCCGTCTTCAAGCTTCTCAATCTGGGAGCACATTTTGGGTAATAAAGTCTAGCTTTGCTCATGGTTTATTTAACAGCTGATTCTTTAGAATTATATTATATTATATATGGCCAGTGCATTCTTAAGAAGGCCTGTTACAATTAAATACTATGAGAAAAGCTTTTGAAAAATTGAAACTAATTTAAAATATGTGTGATTTTGTGTGGTAACTAACAATAGATAAACAACACCCATGCACAATGCTCTCGCAATGGGCGGCGTCGGGGCAACCATGATATACATAGACCTTATTATATGGGAGACTGTTTCCAAAAATTGAACTTCTGACCCTTAGGTTTGACCACCCTGCAAGTCTACCGCTGGGTCACATGCTCGCCTGTTGTTGTAACCAATAACATGAAAATGATTGGTTATGTTTTTATAGCTTGTGTGGTTTATGGGTATTGTTGTTTGTTTTATGCTGACACATTTGTAAAATCATCTTTAAGGTGGTACGCTATAATTATAATGCAGAGGAAAGGAAAGCGTTGGTTGAACTTGTGAGCTATATAAAGAACATTGGATCAATGATGCAGCGTTGTGACACATTGGTAGCTGATGCTCTATGGGAAACTATACATACTGAGGTCCAAGATTTTGTCCAGAATACATTAGCCACTATGTTGAAGACTACCTTCAGGAAGAAGAAAGACCTATCAAGGTGAGCATTAAGTCAGTCTATCTGATTCAGATTTCTTTTTAAATTTGTAGGAATTTCTGCTGTCAAATCTTTACTTAACTATTTTTAATAAGCAAACTTTGCTAGAGTCACATTATAAATATCCTTAGTTACAAAATATGAATAATATGTTATATGTTTTACAACTATTTAGACTTTGGGCCGTTGATGGCTTTAGTGTATGTCTCTAGAGACAAATATAAAAGAAAAACCATAGAACTCTTTCCTTTGATTACGGCATAGTTAATCTGGAATGAAAGAAATAGAAGGATTTTCATCAACGAAGATATTTCTTCTTGCACTTTCATTGACCATTGGTTCAACAATAATAAGTTTTGGAGTTTGAATTATTGTATCAATTTCGTGGAAGCTATAAATCTAGCCATTTTGCAACTGTTGTGGGTTGCACCCCCTTCGTGCTGCAATAGATTCTTTCTCAATCAAAAAAAGATTGAAGATTTTTTAACATTAAAGCTCTATGTTTTGTTTTATTTCCAGCTTCTGTGTGCAGTTTCCAGGGAAAGTCCTAGTGTTTTGAAGCTGCTCCAGAGTTTTCCCCCCTACCTTTTGGATATCCCTTTGGTTTATTATTTTAGAAAATTATGTCAATCACATGTATGATGGTTATTATGTAGTTTCTTTCTCTTCTGTACTTACTTGGGTTATGATTCAAACCTTGTCGAGTTTGTTGCAAGACATCTATATATATATATATACAAATATTAAAGGTTGCACGGCATCACCTTCCTGGTGATTTCTGATAATTTTAGTTTTTTTTTTTTTAATATTGGGTTCACCGATGCTGTAAAATGTGACAAACTGTGATCATGAATTGCTTGGAGTGGTTTAAGGACCTGATTATGTTAGACATGCATTTCACTTCTTTCTAATCGAATTGGTAATATCCAGGATTCTTTCTGATATGCGGACCCTTTCAGCAGACTGGATGGCAAATACAAGCAAGCCTGAATCTGAGTTACAATCTTTACCACATGTAGGAGAAGAAAGCAGAGGAAACTTATTTTATCCAAGGCCTGTTGCCCCAACTGCTGCGCAGGTTATTATCCTATTTCTTTCAAGCAAGCTGGGTTTTTTCCCACTTTTTTGTCCTGTGGCATCAGGGTTAAGTAATACCTTGGAACTTTGGGAGAGTGCAACTAGTGTGCAAAATCTGATATATGATTAATTCTGTACAAAAACTAGGTTAATCATGGAAGTTATCTTCTCATCAAAGAACGGGAATTTAACAGAGAAAAGAAGCAGGGTTGCGTGCTGGATACAGCCAAAAATTCAGGATAAATGTAGAGTATCGTCAAGAAAGTTACATAAGTTGAGATCATTGCTGAGGGAAAACCATATTTTAAGGGTGTTGAACTAGTTATCACTTATCAGGGACCACTTCCAAAGGAATTGGAAACTCTCCAATTCCAACTAAATTTTCCAGAAACTAGCTGGGAATATAACAATTTATTTTTTTTGTGTGTTCTTGATGACATGTTGAAATAGTTTACGTTTGGAGGTCACTCTTAGAAGCTTATGGATTTAGTCCCAAAATATTTTGGCTGCAGTGGAGAAGGATGTTGCTTGTGGATGCTTATTTTCGGTACGATGAAAAGTTGGAAACATCTTCTTGTTAAGATCATTCTGTGACGTGTATATGGTTTATTTTATTAAAAAATATTTTCCCCAGTAACCTTCCACCTGAAAACAAACTCAAACAAATTTTATTGGCGTGTTTTACTGTCAATACTCAAGAGTCGAGAAATTTTGCAATTTTTTCCCCATAATAGCGTCCGTAAATGATTATTTCTACTTATTTTGAAAGATTATCATTGCGGAATATTAGACAAGGGAACAAAGTGATACCTTTTGATTTTGAGTCATTAAGAGACAAAATGAGAATGGACTATAATGCAGAGTTTATTGATAATTTTACTTGAAAGGCATAAGCAATTCTAAATATGAACATATGAGGCTGGAATGGTGGTAAAAGTAGTATGTTACCTTCTTCCTGCAGGTCCACTGTTTGCAGTTCCTGATATATGAAGTGGTGTCCGGCGGAAATCTGAGGAAGCCTGGAGGACTCTTTGGAAATAGTGGTTCAGAGATTCCTGTTAATGATCTAAAGCAGTTGGAAACCTTCTTTTACAAGCTTGGCTTCTTCTTGCATATACTGGACTACTCAGGTTATACTCCATTCTAATTCACTTGTATTAGTATTAAGAAGTGAGTTACTGTTTTGCACAATTCACCCTGTGCTGCCCTTTCAGCAATGGGGAAACCCTTCAAATACTGGGGAAATGATGGTAAAGTTTAATTATATATTTTTTTTAAACTTTTAAGATGAGTTCTGATCTCTGGAGATGCAAATTGGGAATCATTGATTTCTTATTTTAGTTTGAACAGTAGCAAAAGATCACTTAAAAATTGAAGGAATTCTTGGAAATTGAACAAAGACTTTCTTTATTATTGTTTTCCTTTTTCTTTGTCCAATAAATGTCAATGTTGCAAAAATCGACCTAGTCGGCGACTAATTGGCTGACTAGGCGGTGATTGGAGCTCACCGCTCCGATAAGTGCCTAATCCAAGGCAAAAATCGCTTAACGGATTAATCGGCCCAAATCGGAATTATCCCAATTACCTATCCCATTTCACAAATAATGCTAAAAATAGTAAAAAATTAACCTAACAGTATTTTCTTCCTTCGTTCTGGCCTTTTGTTTTCTTTGCCTTCTGTGTTCTGTGCCTTCGCGAGACTCCGACTGCCAGTAGTGCTTGTCTCCGATATTCTGATTGCAAGGGTGGTGCTCGTCTGCGCTCGAGGGTGGTGCTGACTGTTGTGCGAATCGCAAGCTGGTGGCTGGTTTAAATGGGTTCTCTGGTTTAGCATTTAAATGGGTTTCTGTTTTAGCATTCTAAGCTGGTTTCTCTAGTACATATCTATTATTGTGCCGATGTGCTTCTGTTGCATGCTAGGGTGGGCTGGCACTAGTCATTATTAGCTCATTTTGTATATTGTTGTAGATTGTCGGTAATTTTCCAGAGTTTTATATGACATCTAGATGCCTGCATTGCATTGGTTGCTAATACCTTTTTAAACTTGGTTGATATATTGATTGGATATGTTTTCATTTATGTTGTGTTTTTACACATATATATATATGATATGTATTGGATATATGTATATATCAATTAAAAAAACTCAAAACGATTAATCCGATTAATCCCCGACTAGTTCCCGGTTAATCCAATTAATCCCTAGTCCCCGCGAACCGCCTAGCGGCCGACTAGCGATTTTTACAACCTTGATTAAGTGGAGCCAAAAGGAACAGAATCCATGTCTAATACAACTTTATTTAATTTTTCTGTCCTATCATAGTATCATTCATTAGAGACTATTTTACCTGTGCACCACTGCATACCCTTGTAATTCCATACATGAAATTAGACTAATTGTCCTCGAAGTTGTAGCTACGTTCAAATATAATCATTCTCTGGTACTCCTGGGGTTTTAAGTTCAGTTGTTCTGTTATATTTGGATAGAATCTTTGACTCATTGAGGAATATATTTGTCAACTAAATTTTCTGTCACAAACTCACAATTTCACAAACTCGAAAGATTGATGAATATAGACATCTTTGACTTCACATATGTAGACATACTAAAAAATTTGAGTCCATATGAACGTCAGAATTGTCCTCTATCTTTTAGCTTATGTTACTTGCTGGCAACATATCATACTCCATTGGTTTGATTTTCTAGGGCCAGTAACACCATATAACTATTATACTGCTGCTATTTGCTGATTTTGTGACAAGTAATGGTGCTTCTCGTAATGAAGTTTATATCTCCTAACTACAACTATAATTCCAATCCAACTATTAATTTAGTGCAATATTATAATGCTGGTTTAACCTTTGTGTAATTGTGTATGCAGTGACAATTGCAACTTTGACAGATCTTGGCTTCTTATGGTTTCGAGAATTTTATTTGGAGTCTTCTCGTGTTATTCAGGTGAAGATTTTGATAATATATTCTTACTTTTTACTACTGCTTAAGAATTCTTAAAAGCTTCTTGGTGCAGGCTACTCCTTTATTAGAGATGGCCATCTAACTACCTGAAATTATTTTCAAGCGTTCCATGATTTTGGGCAGTAAATCCTAAATTGCATTGTATATTCATTGAAATTTACTAGCCACTATTACAGAATGGGTACAATGAACTCCCCCTTTAACTCTCTTTTGCTTGCAAAATAAATGATTTGTGATATGCAATAGTTTTTTTTCCTCCTCAATTTAGTTTTTTTATTAAGGATTTGATGATGTTGCAATATTAATTTGTAAAAATACGTAAAGAGTAGTTTCACTTCAATTGTTTGCTTTGTCGGTTTTAGAGCAAAGAAATGGTTTAGTGGAAGCCTCTGGTAGAATAGAATAGCGGCCACAATGTCAGTGTTTCGCTGCTATCTTTGTTGTCCTTGGGCTCTGTTGTTACTTGACGTTGTGATAGGGTCTCGAACCATGATTCAAAATATAGCTAGAACTACTAGTTTGTATGTATTTTGTGGACTAGTGGTCCCATGTTTGCGGCTTAATACTATTGCAGTCACTAAGATATTTCATTTTGTAGAAAATGGCTGTGCCTATGGATATCCCGAAATAAAGGTCCTAGGTAATGCAAAAGATCTATCTAATTGTTTTATTAATGAGGAATCAACAAGTGGGAAGTGGGAACTTAATACTATATTCCTTCTCCAAGGTAGTCGGAGTGTTGCATCTCTTCTAACATGGAGAGTTGCGTGGCTGAAGATTGGTATTGGGTTAAGAGACATAGAAATGCCAAATTTTGAAATATTTTGTGCTACAAACAATAATTTGAGTTTGTAAAATCTTCTAATTGTACCTCAGTCCCTGTGTACACTACTACTATAGTACTAAGTTATCATTTTCTAGAGAATAAAAAACATCCCAGGGTCCTTTATGCGTTATTAGCTAAAAAGGCGCTTTGGTCTTTCTTTGATAATGAAATTGCATATTTCTGTATTTCACTTCTTTTATGTGAATTTTTGTTCAATTCATTCCTTTCTTGAACTCATGGAAACTTGTATATTATCCTTGTGCAGTTTCCTATAGAATGCTCCCTTCCCTGGATGCTGGTGGATTATGTGCTTGAGTCACGTCATGCAGGTCTTCTTGAAAGTGTTCTGATTCCGTTTGACATCTACAATGATTCGGCTGAACATGCATTGGTTGTGCTTAGGCAGCGTTTCCTCTATGATGAAATTGAGGCTGAGGTATATGCATATATTTGTCTTGGGCTCGTGATTTTCCTTCTCTGAATTTGTTGTACAGACTCGAACTAATTAGTAATGACTTGGAAGTGGTTATAGAGATCTTCAGATTCTTATTTCCTGTTCCTGTTCAGTTGTTCACACTTTTGTGATAAAAAACTGATAACTTTTGGAGATGCATAAAACATCATTCTATAGCTGTGTAATTATGCTTTGACACTGCTATATTCTTTGGAGTTATTTTTATGATTTCTTGATTTTCCACCATTGTGATTGTAATTTTTGTTTGTTTTAATAGGTGGACCACTGCTTTGATATATTTGTGTCAAAACTGTGTGACATTATTTTCACATATTACAAGAGCTGGGCATCAAGGTGTGTGCTCAAGCGTTTTCTTGTGTCATTGTTAACAGCGATTCGAAAAATTGTTGAGCTAATTCTTTTATCATGTTGGTTCTCGAATTCCATAGTGAGCTACTGGATCCGTCATTCCTCTTTGCCTTAGACAATGGAGAAATTTATGCTGTCCAACCAATGAGATTTGCTGCTCTCTTCAAGATGACAAGGGTGAAGGTGAGGTTACAATTTCTGATGTATTATTTGCTGTCTTTCTGTGCTGAAATTGTCTCCTGTTTGTCTGCCCGTTTGCTTTTCACATTTGTTTGTGGGGTCTTCTCCCTCTTTTTTCTTTGACCCCATCTAAAGTATTCAAACAATCTCATCCTCACTGCACCGTTTTAGAATAAAATTTAAATTTCGATAAAAAAAGAATACTTTTGTATATTTTCTTTCCACTCTATAAATCACTTGATTTTTGCATGATACACAGTTACTTGGGAGAACTATCAATTTAAGGAGTTTGATTGCTGAACGAATGAACAAAGTTTTCAGAGAGAATCTTGAGTTCTTGTTTGATCGTTTTGAGTCTCAAGATCTATGTGCTGTAGTGGTAAGTAGATTCTTCTGACTTTTTTGGATCTGTTTCTCCATAAATGAAAAATGAATCCGAAACTTTTGATTGCAGGAATTAGAAAATCTGGTGGATATTTTAAAGCATGCCCATCAATTACTTTCAAGAGATCTATCAATAGACTCCTTCAGTCTAATGATGAATGAGATGCAAGAGAACATATCCCTTGTGTCATTTTCTAGCCGACTTGCTTCTCAGGTGAGAGAACTTCTTTTGTTCATCACATTCTTGTTAGGGATGTGCATGGCAAATCATGGTTTGTGGTGTATCATTATACTTCTAGTTTATACAAGCTATGCATTTATAAGACAATGAACAAAAGTGTTTGTCATCTTTTACTTCTCATTTCGGAAGGAGCCTAGCTTAAACGTTCGGCCATTGAGTATGCAAAGTTAGTGCATGGGCAGTAAATTTCTAGCTTTTCACCTAATCTATTTATTTGCGCCTCTTAGATTTGGTCAGAGATGCAAAGTGACTTTTTGCCTAACTTCATGCTTTGCAACACAACCCAACGTTTCATACGATCATCAAAAGTTCCTCCCATACCTGTTCAAAAGCCATCAGTTCCCCATGCGAAGCCCAACTTTTATTGTGGTACTCAAGTAAGGAACTCTTTGCCACTGTATTTAACCCGATTTTATCAATATGTTACCTGTATGAATCATTGCAGAGGTACTTTTTTAATTTATTGAACCTGCAACAATGTTTATGTTGCTCTGGTAGGTTAATATATTTCTTCATATTTGTGTATTTTCATAATGCAATGTGACCTGTTTTTGATTTGGTCATGAAAGGATCTGACTTCTGCACACCAAAGTTTTGCGCGGTTGCATAGTGGGTTCTTTGGAATGCCTCACATGTTTTCTGTTGTTAGACTTCTGGGACCCAGATCACTACCCTGGCTCATCCGGGCACTGCTTGATCATATATCAAACAAGGTAAACCATAATTTGCATGATTTCTCTACCTACCATATACATAGTACAAAGTTTCAAGGCTATCGAAACAGGCATTGTCATAATTTTAGGAATCACATTTATCGTTGCATAACCATTCTAATTACTTTTTTCATCTCCATCGTCAAATCCTTTATCCCAAAAGTTTGGGATTGGCTACATGAGTCTATGAGAAGATCAACAGGACTCCACCATGTTTGCTCATTTTTTTATGCAACCGGGTTCTGATGCAATGCGTTACAAGTAGGGAATGCCCCAACGAAATTCTCATATAGACTCATTTTCATGAGTTTGGCATAGTTTTATGTTGGCTGCCAACCTACCGCAACCCTACTTTATCGGGGCTTGGGACTGATTGCAAGCACAAACGGAGTTTTCTAATTACTTTTTATATTCTAAAATTCGATGTAAATGACCACTAGAGACATAAAACTCATTGGCATATATTTTGTGACACCCTCTCAGATAAATATAAAATAAAAGGTAAAATAACTCGCTTGGACAACGCTTCCACAGTAGAGGCATGCCTTTTTCTGATGGGGAATGGCTTTTGACCCATGTAAACCTTGAATAGTTGGATTGCCTTACCTCCTCTAGTACCTTAGTATGTTCTAAATGAAATTAAGGATAATCCCACAAAGTTATAGAAAGAAAAAAAAAAGTGATTGATTTTGAAGACTTGAATTAAATTTGGTAAAGATGAAATGACTAAACTAAGAAAACCTACAACAAGAGGTCCATGAGTATGAAGTGCTTGATAATGTTTACTTCAGCTCCCTAGGAGACACTTATATTCCTTTCCTCATTAAAGCCCAAGTTATTGTGTTCGAATAAATCTTCATGATGGAATAAAGTCCAATATAAACTTTTCATGAGAGATAAAACAGTATCAGGTTGTTACATAGACACCACTTCATCTAGAAGTCTACTCTAAAATATTGTTTTAATATTCAACTGATGGATTTCATGTTAATATAGAAGCAAAGGATATCAAGATCCTAATAGCTAAAATCCAGCCACGGAAGCATAGATGTTGTTAGAATACTTGAGGGTATTTTAGTCAGTTCACTTATTTGTATGTGGGTAGGGTTATACAGTGTAGAATATATATTGTACTGAAAAGATACATATGAAAAGTGGAATAAGAACGCCGATTACATGGTATCGGAGCCGTAGGAACGATCGTGCGATTCCGGTGTACCTGACTGTCTGTGCGTCCAACTTCTTCTGGTGTGCGCAAACTCTTCTTTCGTGCGCTTCTGGTTCTTTGAGCATCGTTTCTGGTCGTGTGTGAGTCTGATTTCGCGTTTCTTGTGGCCTTCTGGTGCGCGCGAGTCTGGTCGCGCCTCGTCTCTTCTTCCCTTCTGGTGTGTGCGGTCTGGTCGCGTCTCTTTTGGCTTTCGTCTGGTCTTCTCGTGTGGTTTGGTTCTGGTTTCTGGCCTTTTGGTGTGGTTTCGTTTGGTCTTCTGGAGTGGTTCTGGTGTGATTTCGTGTGTTTTGGTTCTATTTTCTGGTTTTAGGGTTCCGCCAGATATAGGGATTGCTTCCTGATTTTTGGTGCGGTGGGGCACTTTGATCCTGTGTTGGCGCGAACTAGTTCATTCTTAGTTCTGGTGCATTCTGGTATTGCAATACTGATTTTGTGTGGCTTTGTGTGGCCTCATTACGGTGTGAGTTTTGTGGACAATTCTTTGAATTAATTTTCTGTTGATTTTGTAGCTGATTATGGCTAAACCTAATGATAAGAAATCTACTACTGAACTTATCGCGACTTCTACTCGTATTACGGATCGAAAATTGAATGGTACTAACTATCATCAATGGAAGCGCATTATTCGACGGTATTTGTCAGGTATTGATATGGAGAAACACTTAACTGATGATCCTCCAACGGAACCAAGGGCCAAGGCTCAATGCATAAAAGATGATGATAAACTCTATAATTTGATTCAGAACACTATAGACACTTCGGTGGATGATATGGTAGGACAATGTAATTCTATCAAGGAGTTGTGGGAATAATTGGATTCTTTGTATGCTAGCAAGAAAAACTTATCACATGTTCATGAGTTGCTATCTGGATTGTACCGTGCTGACAGAAAGGGCGTACGTTGGTTGAGTATTATACTACCTTTAAGAGAATGTTGAGGAGATGAAGACTCTGTATCCTATTACTACTGATGTGAAGAAAATGCAAGAACAACAGGAGGAGATTATTGTTCAGTGTTTTCTTGCCGGATTGAATTATGAATACGACGTGCCACGATCTCAACTTCTTACTGACACAGATTTTCCGTCACTCGCTGAGGCATTCTCTCGATTATGAATGGTTTGTAAGGATTCCAATAAAGAGTTTCCGGGAGGGTTTATTATTGGGGAGGCTTTTGCTCTAGGTGGATGGATACCCCCAGCTGATAGTACCAGAGGTGGGCGTGGTGGTAGTAGACCAGGGGGTCGTGATGGAGGAGGACGTGGTGGTCCTCGAGTGTGTTTCTATTGTGGGGAGCAGGGACATCTAAAGAAAAATTGTTGGAAATTAAATGGTGAACCGAATGCTCCTCCTCGGCTTGCTAATGCTGCCATCAACGATAGTCTGTTACCAACTCCTGGTGGAGTCGTACGCTCAGCTATGGGTTCTAGTTCAGGTGGTCAAGTTGTGATTTCTGTTGATGAGTATGCTCGTTTTGCACAGTTTCAAGCTACCCATAATTCCTCCAATACTGCCACTCAAAGAACCAGAAGTGCGCGCAGGAAGAGTTCGCACACACCAGAAGAAGTTGGACGCACAAACAGTCAGGTACACACGAAACACATTGCAGTTGATTGCTACTTTGTCCGTGAGAAACTTCAGAAGGAGCTCATCTGTGTAAAACATGTTAAATTGGCGATCACAGATGTCAAACTAATCAATCCTTTTGGATTGACTTAATGCTTTTACTACTAATCTAGCCTTATATTTCTCAATGGATCCATCAGGTTTCAACTTTTTTTAAAGATCCACTTACAACCAATAGGTATAGAACCAGTGGGTAAATAAACTTTTACCTATGTATTATTGGAAATTTTATTACATTTCATCATCAATAGCTTCCTTCTTTCCCTAATGTTACATTTATTCACTTCATTGCTTGTTCACAAGTTTGACGGTAACTTTCAATGTGAAAAGTTGTAGTGTCTTACAAATGGCTGCATGTTTCAGATAACTACGATTGAACCGATGATTACGGGGTTGCAAGAGGCATTGCCAAAATCTGTTGGATTGATTCCTTTTGATGCTGGTGTTCCAGGTAGGTGGTAGTGGTACTAAACCTCGCATACAGAGAAGTGTTCACTTTTCATTGTCACAAAAAAAAAAATTAAATTAAATTCAAATAAATAAAGCATTGTGTTGAAAGTTGCTGCCAAGCCCTTTTTTTCTTTATTAACTAAATTGACCTTCCTCTCAAATTGCAATACCCGTTGCTGCAAGATCTATCTCGTTTTAGTAAATGATTTTAGAAGTATTAGTCTCTCTTAAAGAAGAAACAATGTCAGCAATATCGATATTTTCACAGTAAAGGAAAACACGTTAATTGAGCATTGACATATTTCTGGTGGATAAATAACAGAATCTTTTATACTGCCAAACAGAAGCACATATGCATGTATGATATGAACAACGCCAAAAAGACATATTGCTTCTCATTTTTACGTGCGTTCATAACAATAATTGGTTCCATCAATTGATTACATTTATTCAGTATTATCTTTCATCAGTCGCTTTCCTTGTTGTTGTGTCTGATTTATTTCAAACAGGTTGTATGAGGCTTGTAAAAGAACATTTAAACTGGGGGAAAAAATCAGAGCTTAAATCAGAGGTTCTCCGTGGCATAAAAGAGATTGGAAGTGTATTATATTGGATGGGGCTTCTTGATATTGTGTTGGTCAGTGTCCTCAATCTACACTTAATAATTTCTACTTCAGTAACTTGCAGGAATACAAATATAATACAGTATTGTTAACTCAGTAGCTATTGAATTTACATGCATGGTCGCTGAGAGTGTAATCTGTCATACTATCTGTAGTAGATTATTCATAAAAAAAATTATATTGTTGCTATTTTATTCTTTCCTTGTTCCACTGTCATTCTATGCTTATATATTTCTACAATTTTAGTTATGTGTCTACATGGACTTCAATTAATATACAATAATTTCGTCTTTAGATATTATTTCTTAAGTTGACTATGATACAATCTTGAGCTTGCACAAAGAACTTTTATGGCTATAATAAACTCGAATGTTGGCTGGTAGAATTTCCTTTGTTGGAAAATTTAGATCTAATCATTCTGTTGTGACAGGATTCCAGCTAGCCTTTTTTTCTTCTTTTCCATTTTTTTTGTGTAAAATTTGGTCCTGTTAAACTACCGATTCAAGCCAATGGGCTAACTTGTTGGGTGAGGGTAGATTTAATCATTTATTATACTTTAAAGCCAGGATCGAGCATAAGACCTTGGTGAGGGTAGATTTAATCATTTATTATACTTTAAAGCCGGGATCAAACATACGACCTTGGGCACCAATATCATGTGAGACTACCCATTCAACCCAATTGGCTAACCTGTTGGGTGAGGGTAGATTTAATCATTTATTTCAACCCCCCTTCCCTATTTCATGCGAGGCCCACCACGTGACAGGCAAGTTCCACACAAGGGACAAACAAAGCCCAAGCAAGGGGTAATTCATAAGAAATTGGGGAGGGGAATACTAAAGACCGGATCGAACAGCTCGAACATGAAAACTTCCTCTTGTGGGCTTAGTAGTTAGTAGGCTAAATTCCGGGTAGATATATGGGTGAACAACTTTTTAAGTGATAAGAAGTACTTCAGCTGGAGCAGATATGAATTGGTGCACTTGTTTGTGAAACAATGGTACCTTCAGCTTAGATCATCAACTCCTAGGATGTAAGAACACAGGCATTGTTATTTTCTTCTTAGAACAGTGACTAATATACAGGTATTTTATGTCACTCCAAATTCATAAGTAATTCTACTTTTCAGTGCTGGTGGTACAAATCTACTTTCATCCTCTCTATTTTAAGTCATATTGATAATGTCGTAAAACACTATGCAAGTAAAACTGCTATACTTCTATCACGGAACTGTACATGCATTTGTTTGGGATGGCAACTATACATACACACATACATGCATATGCCCTTATAGTGATGCATTAGGCTCTATAAGATTAGAGGAGAATGTAGCTTTAGATCAGAACAAATGGTGAAGGATAATCCATGTAGTTAGTTTCCAGCTAATTCTGCCATTGTTTCATAGAGCTGACCCCCAATGTTTAGCACAAATGCTTTGATCAGGATGATCATACTGATTGAAAGACAATGGATGGCGTGATGACCCCATCTCTATAAAATAAGGCAGCACTATTTATACCCTGTGATCATTTATTTCTGATGCTCTGGAGCGGCAGCATGGTATAATCCTCAAATTTTTTGTTTTCATTGGGACATAGGATGGGTTAAAGGAGGAATAGGAAAGGAAAGAACTTCCAAGTCGTCCAATCCTTATACTCTGTTAGATATTTATGCATGACACTAGTATTCTGAAATGCATATGAAGCAGGCTAGTCATATGGATCCATGTTGTGGTATGTTTGTGTACCTTGCTTGATGTCTGCATTATTCATGGTCATACGGAGATATGTATATATACGTGCACACATTTCTACTTATAGATGCTTACTGCTGTAATGATGCATTCTCTACAGAGAGAAGTGGACACCATGCATTTCATGCAAACAGCCCCATGGCTAGGTTTCCACTCTGGTGTGGATGGGCAAATTTCACATTTTCAAGATGGTGGGGAGAGTCCCCTTGTTAACCTCTTTAAGTCAGCAACTGCTGCAGTTGTGTCGAACCCTGGATGTCGAAATCCAGCATCTTTCCGCACAATGTCAAAGCAGGCCGAGGCAGCAGGTAAGCAATATTGAGTTTACATAATTTATGTTTTAAGCCGTCCAAATGCTCATAGAACATAGGAAGCCAGTGACGCAGGAAAGCCAGTATTTTTCTGAGTACCAGTCAGGGATAAGACACATGCTATGTGCACCTTCTGCAGTTCCTGCTACTCTTGGAGTAGGTCTGAGTTCAGAAACACGAATGATGCATAGAAAGTGAATGGATTCTCTGTGCTTGTGTCGATTAAAGAAAGAAAAAAAAATTATTCCTGTGAGGAGAACAAAGTAGGGGTCAGGATGCCTCCCTGCTTATTTGTTGCAATAAAAAAAATCTATGTTGAAGTTGATCTCCATCAACCTTAATGCAAGAGTTGGTCAGTTTCTTGTTATCCAAATTATAGAACTTGTGATTAGGAAATCTATCAAAATTCTGTTTGATAGACAAAAATAAGAGAACAAATCAGAATACGTTGACCATATGTTTTTGAAATATTGATACTGTTTGTCTGACTTCTTTCATCCTCTTCTTGTCATTCTCTTTGGCACATATTTGCCTGCCATTTGGTGCTTCATTTGCATATTTAAGGGTCAAATATCTTGTGCTGCAGATCTTTTATACAAGGCCAACATGAATACGGGAAGTGTCCTTGAATATGCCCTTGCTTTTACAAGTGCAGCACTGGATAAATATTGTAGTAAATGGAGTGCTGCTCCCAAGACAGGGTTCATTGACATTACTACTTCAAAAAATTTCTACCGCATATACAGTGGCCTCCAAATTGTAAGCCACAATTTTGTATAATTCTCCAGTTGAAATATGAGTGTGCGCGCGACGCACGCAATTGCGTATGAGGATGTGTGCGCGTTGAATGTTAAATATTTTCTTGTCCGCGCAACACAAGGAGGCAATTCCGTGATTTGAATGTGTTACACATTTAGGTCCACTATGGAGCATCTCTGCCACTGTGCCGAGGTTCACCTTGAACGCAAAAAAAAAAATTTATGTTGATTAATTGGTGGCATAGAAGATATATAGCGTTTAATTGACAATGACAAACTCTCTTTACATAATTGAGTGAGATGCAGGATCTAGTAGTTCCACAAGACAACGGCTGTAAATTAATCCCTAAGAAGCCCTCAAAATATGTAGAAATATGTTGGTTTTGATACATCTGTCTATCTTATGTTGTAAGTTGTAACTATCATTTTATGATCCGTAGTTCTGCTCATGGCTTCATGCCAAGCTTTTCTATTACAATTTTTGATTGGGATAAACTTCTGAATCTGGGATATGATTTTAGCTATTGCCGCTTTGCTGGGTAATTAAAATAAAAAGCTGTTCAAGGAACGTTATATTGTATGTCATACTTGAAATGCATAATGCTAGGTTTTGGTGTGATGAGTTCCTCAATTAAGCTTTGATAATCCCATAATTTTTTTTTTGGCCGCATAAATGTTTTGCACTTTGGGCTGTCACCTTTTATTTATTCAAATTCTTGAACCACAGGAATATCTGGAAGATTCTGTTCACCCATCATTGAATAGCCATGAGATGCTGGGCGATTCAGTTGCTTGGGGTGGTTGTACTATAATATACTTGCTTGGGCAGCAGCTACATTTTGAGCTCTTCGATTTTTCCTATCAAGTCCTCAATATTGCAGAAATTGAGGCTGTATCAAACACACAAACACAAAAGAATCCTAATCTCGTCCAGGTATAGAAACTTTTGTTTGTCATCCCACTTTCTCTTCACTGATGTTTTTATAATTGAGATCGTATTATTCATTTCATCCACTGGCAATAATTATTTTTGTATTAGGGTTATTTTTTCTCAATTCTTTTTATTATTGAGAAGTTCAGTTTCCTCTTCCGTATTTAATTAATGCATTTTACATAGTGCGTGTTTTGTTTAAACCAGCTAGCATTTATAAAGTTGCTCACCGTATAATTTTTTCTCTGCTAAATGGCCCAGCTGATCTAGTTGCTGTAATATTGAATGGCTCTTTTACTAGTTTTCCTTTGTTGCTTGAAATTTTTTGTTGAGCAAGTGCTTAGAACTACACAATTTGCTTGGAATCGAGCACGCTTTAGACTAAAACAGAAAAGTGCTTTGGAAAGTTCAAACTAGTGGAATACATTGCCTGTGTGGTAACTTAAGAACCTCGAGTTTTCTTTGATTTTCATGTTCCTTATCGATGCATATATAGAACTTAACATCAGAACTATAATATTTGCACATGAATGTCTGCAAAATACATATGCCTCTTGAGCACACTTGCACTTGCATGTATGCATCTGTGCAGCCACTCTTCCCATGTATAAATATGCGGCATTAATGATCACACTGCTACTAGTTTTCTGTGTTTTGACTTTTGACGAATTGTAGTTACATGCAATCCTTTCCCACCTTGGACCCATGAGAGTCAATTTCATTAAATATGTAAAACTGGAAGAAATGTGTTCTGAAATGCTAACACTGTTCAGATATTTTATGCCGCCTTTATGCTTTTCCTTTTATTTAAGAATATTTTGTTCCTCTATAACCAGGGATGGGAAGCATTGTTAGAAGCAATGAAGAAAGCAAGGCGGTTGAACAATCATTTGTTCTCGATGCTAAAAGCGCGTTGCCCCCTCGAGGACAAGACTGCTTGTGCCATCAAACAAAGTGGTGCCCCTCTGCATCGAATTAAATTTGAGAACACTGTTTCTGCATTTGAAACATTGCCACAAAAAGGTGCCTCATGAGCCTGGTAGTTTCAACTCGAACTGCTTTATTCATTCCTTTTCGTGTCATCTAACACCTGCCTGTACTGGATATTCATGCTGTATATTTTTCTCCTCGTTTTTCCTTGACCACGTTTATGTAGAAGTGATAAAATATACACGCTTCCCATTCCCATGCTAAGGAAAAGAGAGGTTTGTAATTTCACTATACCTGTTATTTGGATCATATGCTACTGTTAAAATGAATATAAGTAGTAGATTTCTTTTTATTTTTCTCATAGATTTGTGTAGCCGATCCCAAACTTTGGGGATAAAGTCTCTGATGATAATGCTCTTGTAAAACATCAACAAACAATAGTGCATGATTTGAGCTTCTAAATATGGAAGTTGCATCCATGAGCATTTTTTTGGACTAATGGGGCACCACTTCTTGGACTCTATGTTGTGATTCTTCTCTCTCAGGTTTTGTGCTTCTGGTGGACCATTTTTTAAATGACAATATGGTCATAGAATTTGATTTACCCATTATTTTCACTGTAATCCATTTTTCGCTTTGTAAAGAAAACCCTTGAAGAATCTCAAAACTATGAAGTTCATGGTTTCTGGATGACTGCTTGACCCATAAGCACTTTCGCATTAGAGAGGATAGAGCCATTATTGAATGGCACTTTGTTCGCTCTGGATCAGGCCACATTAATTTGCACAATTTTGTTATCATGAGCCCAACACCTGCCCATGCTAGTTTGTTACTAGGCAACGTGACATTTAGACCATTGTGCCCTATGCATTCGGTAACTTGCCCAGGCATTGCGGTCTGCCCACTTAGGAAACTGGAGAATTGTGTTTTTTTCTTATTGTGATTTGTTACTCGCACTCAATTAATTTTTTTGTTTTTCATGCAAGTAACCATCACTTTCTAGTTCTAGAGGGGCACATCGACGAGTCAGACCGATGACGACTCTGGCATTTGTAGTTTTGTACCCGTAACTTGTGGTCTAGTGGCAAAAAGTCGCTTGACCCCCATATGTCTCGTACAAAAGCCTCGGTCACTTGGCCCATCCCTAGTTCTCGGTTGCTTTTGACCTAACTGGTCTACATTCATGTGCCAATGGTCAGTGCCTAAACTAAATTCATCATTATTATTATGAGTGGGCTCCATAGAATCTATGCCGTGTGACCGTGTCTACGGCTTTACCCAATCTCATTTCTCATGTCCTCTGCATCTCTTGTGGCTTTACGGCTACAAAGCATAATGCCACAGATCTAGAGACCAACAATATTGGAAGGTGTGAATTGCAACATAAATAAATAAATATATATATACATATATATAATATTCTAACTATTGGAGCCACTTTTTGAGTTTTTTTTTCTTTTACATTTATCAAAATTATATTTATATTTTTGATTGATTTTACAATCGAACGATTTTTTGTTTGAAACAAGAAATCAAATATAACTTGAAATGTCTTTTATTTTATATTCAACGATCCAAAATTACCATGCATTTTTCATTAGGGCTATCATTGGTCAGTTTTTTGGCACCCTCATACACGGGCCAAACTTTTGATTTTTTACTTTTGAATAACTGAAATTGACCAAACATCTGAAATCTAGAGGGGACATCAACTTTCGGGTTGGTCTGTCAATAGTCGATTAAAAAAAACCTCTCATGAATCCAACCTCTTTAAGTGTTTATAGGCCCATAAATCATTGCACGAAGATAAAGTAAACAAGACATCCACATATTCATTACACACGCCTACGCAAAATAACAAAGGAAAATGTTAAAGGTCCCTAAACTATTTTGTACATAATGTCCATAATTTATATGTCATAACACTTCATAATGCCACATAGATTATTACATAATAATTAATGATACACTTTCCAAGAAAAAACCCTAATTCCCTCCTAAATTTTGGTCTTCTCTCTTTTCTTAAATATACATATTACCATGATTACTTCAATTAAGGTGGACATTGAGAGTTGTGACCTTGTGTTTTAGTTTTATGGTGTCTTATTACATTGTATTTTAAGTTGACAGTGCCTTATTACATTTTGTTAATTATTAGGCAGGGACTTATCACATCATCCTTTATTTTGGCAATGACTTATTCCATTGTGTTTGAATTTGTCAGTGCCTCACTACACTGTGTTTTAATTTGACAGTGCATTATTACCTTGTATATTAATTTTCATGTGTCTTATTTCATTGTCTTTTATTTTGGTGGTGACTTATTCAATTACGTATAGACATGTAAGCGCACAATGTAACTCATACGTCAACCACCGTAAAAAGCCTCTTAAGCCACCAGAAAAGTGCTCAAACAATGTAACACGTAGACCAAACAGTGTAATAACAAAGAATCGTCATTTGACTACCGTTCATGCTTCCATCACCTTGAATCAAACCCTCAAGTTTCAAACAAGCTAAAGCAGTTGCCACTCTCAATCAAAAGTTGCTTAAAACATCAAAAAAAAATGCATGAAAAATGGTGGCCATTGTTTATATATATATATATAATGTTATATTTTAACAAAAGAATTAACTTAATTATATATAAATATAATTATATTTAACATATATGTATTATTACAGTCGGTTCGATTATAACCGAACAATTTTATGTATAATGTATAAATCGCCTCCTACTTTTGTTATAAGGGAAAATTAAGCTTAAGTCCTAATTTACTAACTCTTAAGATTAAAATGACAGCTTATCTTTTTTTATAGTTAATGTCTAATTTTTAAATTTATTGAATTAGAGACAAAATTTGAAATTATAGATTTATCATTATTATTCTAGTAAAAAACGAATGACAGATTCGTTCTTGATTTTCTTTCTTTCTCGTCCAACTTTGGATTGAGGTGAGGCATGTGGCGTTGAAATTGTCAAGTAGAGACAAATCCAACACCACATGCCTTGCAAAGATTTGACATTGAAAACTATCAGATTGAGGCAAAACGACTGGAACATGTTTTGTCTTATTTCGGTCGTTTTTGGTAACGGATCGAGAAAAGGCCAATGGTGTTGTAATCTTCAGGCCGAAACAAATCCAACGACAGTGGTCTTGCCAAGATTCGACATTGCAAACTATCGGATTGAGGCAAAATAGTCAACCACCTAGCCCGCTTAATTGTCAGAATTGCGACAACAAAAATAAAACGCTATCTTGAACTCATGACTTAGAATCTTATAATTGATATTAAAATGCAATAATCATACTGTATTTTCATTTCATTGTTTGTATGTCTGTACAAGGGAGGAGTTGACCCAAATAAATGTTGAAAAATTGAACATATATGTATATAAAAATTAATTATATATACATTTACCGTACAATTGCCCAGGCAGTCTAGGTGCTCTACTAGCGCCTAGCGAATTTTAGAACACTGCTTAAGACATGATTTTAGAACTGAATCCGAGCTTTGGCTTTGTCAAACAATGAAAAAAAGATTTTACAAAGAAAAAGTGATTCTATAGAGAAATAAATGTTCTACAAAGAAATATATGTTATATAGAGAAAAAGTGTTCTGCACTGGCAGCAGAACCAAAACAGTGATTTCATATTTTTTGCCATAACTTTTCCGTCCAAGTCCTGGGTTCAACACTCGGGACATAATGTTTTATTAATGAATCTGAGCTTTGGGTCTATCAAATAGAGAAAAAGAAATTCTACAGAGAAATAAAGAATATACTGAGAAAAAGAGTTATGCACTAATAGGAGAACGAAAACTGTAATTTCATTTTTTTGGCTAACTTTTTTGTTTGACCTCCAAAATGACTATTCTTGGTCTCAAAAGAAGCGCGATTGCAAGAGGAGTAAAGTCCGACCTATGGCGGCTGAAACGAATGTCTATTAGTGCCAAAAAGCCCTAGCGAAGCTCCGACGACGTTGAAAACTTATTTTTCTCGGTATAGTTGTTTTTGATATCAGATTGAGGTGAGACCGATGGAGATTGAATCGCCAGACCTAGACGTATCTATCAGCACCAGTTTTGCCTCAATCACTTGTTGAAAACAATCTGATCAAGGCAAAAATCGTTCTAGACTAAAGAATGTGTTTTGCTTCGATCTAGCTATTTTCTGTTGCGGATTGAGAAGAGATCGCTGACATTTAACTCGTCTCGCCGATACGATTCCAACGGCGGTGGTCTCGCTTTGATCGAATGTCGAGAAGGTGAAATATGGTTATCGATTCATTTTGGCATAGTTGGATGGTGAGGATATTAGATATGGAGTGGACCTATTTCTGAGGTTCAAAATGGAGTAGACTTGTTTGAAAGAATGAGACTCCTCAAGTCTTTCTATCTATCAGTTCCATTTTCACAGTTATTTTTGATACCCCTACTTTTCATATTGAATTTGATTTTTTTATTTGAAAAAAATAAAATAAAATTGAATTGTAAATATAATTTTTTCAATTTAGTTAGGAGCTCATTTTAAGATCTTATAGGAAAATTTATGTATATATAATAAAAATGTCTTTAGTTTAAGCTAAAATAAACGTTTATTCTTGAAGTCACTAGATCTAATTAAAATCAATTCTAAAATATAAACCCTAAAATTTAAAAAACTTAAATCCTAAACTCTAAATCTTAAAATCCTTAAAATCTAATGGGTAAAATCTTAAGAAATTAGTGCGTTGTGATGGGGCATAAACTGGTCTTTGGAAATTAGTGCGTTTTATACTATAAGTCAATGCCTAAGTGGAGTTTTGAGCTGAAAGATATCTTAATAACCTACCAGTTTACCTTTTGAATGTTTAATTTGCAAAAGGAAATCTAATCTCACAAATATCTTAATAACCCACTAGTTTACCTTTTGAAGGTTTAATTTGCAAAAGAAAATCTAATCTCACAATCTCATCTTTAATTATACAAAAATCCCAATATGGTCCCCAATTTATTCTTCAATTTACCTTTTGATGAATAAGACAAAATCTCAAACATTCTCCATTTGGGATGATAATATATTATAATAAAATCACACCATCTCATGAATTGTTATAAATTAAATTCTTCCTCAATTTCTTTTCTCCTACTATTGATAATGGATTCATACCATTTTTTTTAAATTATGATAAAATCATCGGAACAAAAACACGTTTATCAATACAAGAACATTCGCAAAACACACATTCTCATATATTTTGTCTCTTTATTCATTAACAAAAATCTATTTTTCGATTTTCTTATATTTTCTAATAAAATTACGCTAAAATCAATACATTTCATATCTTTTACAAAAAAATAAAATTACATAATTCTTCTCGTTATCAAAACACAAAATCTCAGAGGCCATTATACATGCTTCTAGTTTTCATCTAGTCCAAATTCGATACGTGTCAGTAACAAACCGAATCTTCAAAGTCTAAAGCTAACCATCAACGGCATCATCTGGACCGCCACAAACAGGTCAGATTCACTCCCCCTTTTCCTATATATTCTGTGTCTGGAACCAACCGAGAACAAAAATAAAAGCATCTGCATATTTTCAGCGACACAAGCAAGCGACATCAGAGAAGCAAGCTCGTTCGAAGGAATCCTGAACTGGCTTAGGGTCTTTTGCGATCGAGTGTTTTTATTCGTCTGAATCGTTCGCAGTGGCTTTTGAGTTTTGATGATCGGAATTGAGGTGTTGATTGGTTGATCGGAGGAGGGAACAGAGGGATCATTATGATTTTGTTGCAGAACGGAGCCGGGGTTTCTCAGTCTCCGTTTTCTGAGGATCGCAATGAGCCTGCCTTCACCGTGAAGGCTGAGCCGGATTCGTCCTTGAGTCTGCTCAACTTCAAGGGCCCTGATTCACGCCATGAAGGTGTTTTTTAACAGAAATATTTTTTTTGTAAATGAGTTATTCGTTACTTGGTTGATACTTGCTGTTTGTGGCATTTTTTTTTATAGATTCTATTTTAGGTTTTTGTATTCTGGTTTTTGCCAAATGAAGATGAGAATTTCGATGGGATTAATGAAGGATTTACGGGGAGTTTTAGGTTTACAATATGTTTGCATTAGGTTTGGCAGTATGTCCCTTTCTTATTTGTTATGAGTTATAACGAACTATCCAAAGTGAGGTAAGTTAGCGAGCAGCAAGCTGAAAAAGCCCTTTTTCCTTCTCATAATAATAAGTTCATTGTTGTTTGTGGATGATATAACAGTCAGACAATATTG
Source organism: Euonymus europaeus (assembly GCA_963580455.1). Classification (NCBI taxonomy): domain Eukaryota; kingdom Viridiplantae; phylum Streptophyta; class Magnoliopsida; order Celastrales; family Celastraceae; genus Euonymus; species Euonymus europaeus. The sequence continues at coordinate 6,389,148 of OY756961.1, read as the reverse complement.
ATAGTCAACTCTAAACTCGAGTTATGGAAGAAAACCTTAAATTTTAAATGATTTAAATTAAGTAGGACCGAAATAGAATATATGAAAGATAAGTTTATTAATTGCAAACAAAGCAATGAATAAACAATCAAATTAGATGAGGGGAAGTAACAAGAAGCAAGGTTTTTAAATAGATTGGCTCCATTCTTGAGAGACATTAGTGCGATGTATTTGGTAGGATTAAAAAATGGTGGGTGGAGGAAAGATAGGATAAGAAATGAGATTATTAGATATTTAGATCTAAGATATGAGCAGCACAAATTAAAATAAGTTGAGAAAACCATTTTAAGATCGTATGTTCATGTTCAACGTAGAGACAGCAGTAGTAGAGAGCAGTAAGTGAAGTGGAGGACCTAAAAAGTCGTGTTTTGCATAAGTAGGAAAATATATGGATTTAAAAGGAATTGATGAATGTATGATCTTAGATAGAAATGAATGGATGATACAAATAGTCAAATACACGTAGTGAATTCGAGTTGATATTCTCATACGATTAGTACTCGATCCCAAAAGATGAAGATGAAGATGAAGATGAAGATGATGCTGATGTAATATGTAAAATCTCTTTGTGGGTGGTCAGTTTGATAACTAGAACTTTTTCTCTTACGGATTTATTTAAGGAATAATTTGCTAGTACTCTTTTTTTTTTGGCAGAATTTGTTATCTTTCCCTCCTCAACCACATACTTCACAGTAGTGTTGCTAGGGCATTTATTTGTGATTTGTCTGACTGACTTGGTAAATATTTGATCTATAAATATAAATAATGTTTAAAGTCAGCCCTTAAGCACGGGCTCTTATCTCCAAATTCTTGAAATAGTGACTAATTAAACTAAAAATGCTACGGTAATTTAGGTTTTTATTAATGTTTGAGTATGCAAATTTATGGTAATTTAGGTTTTTAAGATAAATGTTTTAACTAATCAATTTTCCAATTACAAAAATCTCTAAAGTTTATTAATGACCTTTTTAAATTGTTTTTTAAAATTCTTCTTTACTTAAGTAACGTGTTTTAGAAAATCCTAGTGCACCTTCATTTCACCAAATGTTTGTGCATGACATGGATGTTCAAAGTTCTCAACTTACAAAAAAGAAAAAGGAAAAATGCATGCAAGTTGCAAGATGCTCCATTTAATTTTTTGAACCTGGTTTATCTTGTAGACATACGGGTGCGTTTGGATTAGCATTTGGAATGTAACATTTAAGATAGTATGTATGCTGTTTCAAAAGCTGACATATATATTAGTTATTTTTTGCTAGAATCATATATGTTGTTTCAAATGCTGTAGGTGTGACAAATTACATGCAGGGTATCGATAGAAAATAATAAATAGAAAGTATTAAGTATTAACATATGTATATTATAATTTTATACATAATTACATACATATATGATTACAATTTACAAATATATTTACATACTTATCTGCTAATATTTTTACATATAAAAATATTTTAAATCTTAAGCCATCTCATGCTTGAAACCAGCAAAAGAACAAATCTAAAACCATCGCACAAAAATCACATGCATTTTGTAGGGCTTTTAAAAATGAATGACAATCCTGTCATTTCATAAAAGGTTCATGAACATTGTGGTTTTTTCCACCCGAAATGCTACTTTATGGCTTGAAAGTGCTTCAAAAAAGGCAATTGGCATTTTGTACCGAAAATGCTATTGAAATGGTTATTGGAATTCTTCTGAAAATGGCTGCTTTGTTTGTATCATAATTTTCAGTACCATTTAGCATTTGAAGTAGCATTTAATTTCAGGTTATGCTACGTGAAATGCTAATCCAAACGGTATGCTTTCTTTTTGAATCATTCTCATGACCTACTTCTGGTAATGCTTCTTGGAGTTGTGTAGTCTATTTTTATTCTCAAGTATGATTAAAATTTCAATTTCAAACTCCTGCCTATGTAGCTTTCAGCTTGATGAAACTCAGGATCTTTGCTGCAGTTCTCTCTCTCTCTCTCTCTCTTCGGTGCCATAATTATTTTTTTAGTGCCATAATTGCTGCTGATGATGATAAAATCATTGGATGTTGCAGTTGATGAAGACATGTACATGGATGTTGCTCATCAGACGTACAAGGCTGGAAACTATAAGCAGGCACTTGAGCACAGCAATTTTGTTTATGAAATAAGTCCTCTTCGCACTGATAATCTTCTTCTTCTGGGTGCTATCTACTATCAGGTTGGTTACATTTTCGGCTTCCTCGGTGTCTGCTGCTATTGATATGTACTAGAAATAGTAAAGGCAAACAACTGCCTTGGACAAGGCTCTCGCAGTTGCTGGAGTCAGTGACGGAGAATATGTACACAAATCTTATCCCACATATTATGTGGAGTGTTTGTTTCCAATAATTGAATTTATAACCTCTAGGTTGCACCCGTAAAACCCAATCAGTTGGCCATGGCCACCTGTTTGCCTGTCCTAGAAATAATAGGGTATCCAATGTAAATTTAGGGAGCTTATTTTGGTGGTTCTCTGTCTTATTCCAATTGATTGGGCTTGTACTGTTGCAGTTGCATGATTATGATATGTGCATTGCCAAAAATGAAGAAGCTCTTCAAATTGAGCCACGTTTTGCTGAGTGTTATGGAAATATGGCGAATGCTTGGAAGGTAATTATGCTGTTAATGAAATCACTTTTGGAATTGTTAAAGCTTTTACTTGGAGGGAAGGAACATGATGTTTCTTGCAACTTTTATGCAGGAAAAAGGAGATATTGATCTCGCTATTCGCTACTATCTGGTTTCCATTGAGGTTTGTATTACTGTTCTACTATGATGTTTTGGTTTTTAAATAAACTTTTAGTTTCCAGAGCAAGTTAATCCTAGAAGACGGCATTGTAGTAATACTTAGGTAGAAAATCATTATATCAGTTTTTTTTTTAATTTTTATTTCAATCTGTCTTCTTATTTTTCTTAGTCACATCTGGCAGCTACTTTTCTATTATTATTATTATTTATGTCAGTGCTTTCTTGTACTTGTCAATTGGAGCCTTGTAGTTTTAACTCATATGACTGTATTAGTGTATTTTATGTAAGAGCATTCTGCTGCTAGCTGATTGAACCATGTTACTTGTACTTGCATCTCTGCAGCTCCGGCCAAACTTCGCTGATGCGTGGTCAAATCTCGCTAGTGCCTATATGCGAAAAGGAAGACTGAATGAAGCTGCACAGTGCTGTCGTCAAGCACTTGCATTGAATCCTCTTCTGGTGAAAATCCTTTACTTTTGTTTCTTCTAACTGCAGTTGATATCCAATTTAGTGAATTTAGTGTTTAATGTCAAAGAAGTTAAATGTCTCTAATTTTTTTGGAGTGCAAATTCTAGTTTTATTTTTTTTTTCGTATCTTTTTTTATGATTGGGAGTGTACAACAATATTTTGTTTTTGCTACTGAATAACTCTCCTTTATCTTCAAACATTCATAGGTTGATGCACACAGTAATCTTGGAAATCTAATGAAGGCTCAAGGACTGGTGCAGGAAGTAAGTATAAAAATTTAGAAATATGAAACGCTGTTTATTATGGTCCCCTATTCTCCTTTTCATATCTCAATTTGAGTTCTTGATCTATAAAACGCACTAATATTGCTTGTGCATCTTCAGCCACCATACCATGTAGAGGATGACTATGCTGATGGATCACTTTCTCTTCCACTTGAGGGGGAGGAAGTGGTCCATTGGAGATCTTGTGACCCACTCTGGGTGCATACCCTCATTCACCTGTCCTGATTTTTTCCCTGTCCAACCTTATGAGGGAGGAAAACGTTCTTTCCATATTTTAGATTATCATAGATTGTGTTTCTCCTTTTCCTGTAAAGTTACTGATGGAGGTAATTTGTGTATGGAACTGTGTAATAATTCACAGTTCAATACGGCTATCAAGTTGCTATCTACAGGACAGAGCTCAGATGATGGTTGGTCTTGTTGTAACTTCAATCTGCAAGACTGCAAATTGTCAGAATCTAATATTTTGTGCAGGCATACAGTTGCTACCTTGAGGCCCTACGCATACAACCTTCTTTTGCTATTGCATGGTCAAATCTAGCTGGTCTTTTTATGGAGTCAGGGGATCTCAACAGAGCCCTTCAATATTATAAGGTATTTTTTTTATTTAATCTTTCTATCCCTAGATTTCCTGCTTGGTGTCTGTTTAGATTTGGCGTATGGTTTTGTTGGGTGTTATGTATTTAGTTATGGACCCACTTATTAGTTTGAGCTATGATGTTAGTTACATAATCAAAATTCAATGCTTGTGGATCTTTCATTCTGTCGTTGTGAAGAAATTAATAACAATTTCGCATATACAATTGGAACATTGTTTGTTTGATGCAATTGTTATATGTACACTTACATTTATCTAAGGTGCATCTTGTGACTTTGCAAATATAGGAAGCTGTGAAACTTAGGCCTATATTTCCTGATGCCTACCTTAACCTTGGAAACATTTATAAGGTTTGTTGTCTCTGACCGAACTCCTAAGGTTTAAGTAGATTAGTTTTCTATCAGGAGATAAGCAGGAGGTTTCTTCTATTTGCAGGCTCTGGGAAGGCCTCCAGAGGCAATCATGTGTTATCAACGTGCTGTTCAGATGCGTCCGAGTTCTGCAATGGCATATGGTAAGGTTCATCACGTAAAAGGTCATTATTGTATTGAATTTTGAAAATGCGTTCATTATTGTATTGAATTTTGAAAATGCTCTGACGGCTGAATCTTGATTTCTTAGTGTTTTGTATTTGCACTAAGTTTAGCTGATGTTGCAAATTGTAGTCCACGTTTCCAGTTTGTGACCCAAATTCAAGTAAAGGCTTATTCCTCATTAACCTTCAGTATGATATTTTCTTCTTGTTTGGAGGCAGTCAAGCTATCTTGTGACAGAAACACTGTTTCATGTCTAATTCTCTTGATCAAGCCAACAGTATTCACTTCTGTTTTGTGGTTTTAGCTATGGGCTCAGGCCTCAGTGTTCACTTTTTTCCCTCAAAAGCTTGGGGATAATAATCACCAAAATGTACTCTCCTAGGTTATCAAAAAAAAAATTTGTATTCTACTAAATCATTTTTTAAGGTTTCAGTTCTAGAAATAAATATCTAGAAACATTTCAGTGGTTGGCTGGGCCCATTGATCTTAAAACTTGCTGGACCTATATCAATTTGTAATTGTTCCTTATTGCCCCAGCTTGGTGCTTCATAGTAAATTCTTTTGCTTTTGATTTTTTTTCCTTCTATTTGTTTTTTAAATGTTTAATGTTATTTTCCAATCCATCTGTTTTTAGATCATCGTATTCATCTCTGATACCCCACCCTTCTCTTGACTAGACTAATTTCTTCAGAACATGGCTATCTCAGTATATATGTTATTGCATGTTGTTCAATATGTACATGACTGTTTTGTTGCGTGGTGCAGGTAATTTGGCTAGTTTATATTATGAGGAAGGACAACTGGATCTAGCAATTCTTCATTATAAGCAAGCGATTGCTTGTGATTCTAGATTCTTGGAAGCTTACAATAATTTGGTTGGTTTCATTTTCTGGAATGTTAATTTAATCTCAATTGTATTTGCAATTAGGGAGTTCCTTGACGTTCATTTGATTTGTTTTGTGGATTGAAGGGGAATGCATTGAAAGAAGTGGGTAAAATCGACGAAGCCATTCAATGCTACAATGTATGTTCTGTTTTCATTTTGTTTAAATTTTGTATCAATTGATTTCATGTGTTCCTGACATCGAGTTTCTCTGACTGGATGAAGCAATGTTTGGCGTTGCAACCAAACCACCCACAAGCACTAACCAATCTTGGCAATATATACATGGAATGGTATGCAATCGTACATTACTGATTTTCAACGAATCAGTGTGATATTAGTGGATGTAGAGTTTATGATGGGGAATAGATTTTCATGGGAATTTTAAACTAGCAGGAATATGGTTGCTCCTGCTGCTTCATATTATAAGGCTACATTGGTTGTGACGACGGGATTATCTGCTCCTTTCAACAATCTTGCTGTGATATATAAACAACAGGTAGAGAAGCTGGCTTCATTACACTTATCATCAGGATTTGATTTTCCATTTTTGTATTTATACCAAAGGGAATCCCAAAGAGAATGCCTGTCTAATGATTGAGGTGGAGTTATGTATTGGTATCTTCTCTGTTCAGTTCTGTATGTTTCATTGCTTTTGTTTGCATCACAGGGAAATTATGCAGATGCTATATCTTGCTACAACGAGGTTCTCCGCATTGATCCCCTGGCAGCCGATGGACTTGTCAATAGGGGAAACACTTACAAGGAAATAGGTAGAGCGAGTGAAGCTATTCAGGATTACATCCGCGCTATCAATATCAGGCCTTCAATGGCTGAAGCCCATGCAAATTTGGCTTCAGCTTATAAAGATAGGTACAATCTCTTCTATCATTCCATGTCTTACAGCTTTTCTGTACGTTGAGGGAGTTCCCAGTTTTATTTGGAAAGCTTCTCAAAAGTTATCAATCTCTTTGATGAAAATGTGAAGAAGGGATTTTTAGTTTTGAAGTTGTGCCCTTTCTACTTTACCTTACCTGGTAACTTAGGATTGTTGTGGGATGAGGTTTCTTCTTCTCAGTTGGATTGAATTAGTGGTATTCATCTTCATGCTGTTAGCTTGTTGCATTTGTTTGGTGCTTATTAATGAATGTGTACTACATATTGTATGCAGTGGATATGTGGAGGCTGCTGTAAAAAGCTATAAGCAAGCGTTGCACCTCCGCCCAGATTTCCCAGAAGCAACATGTAATCTTCTTCACACGTTGCAGGTATTGCCATAGTATATCCTGTATTGCACAATTTGCACTGCCTTTCTGTTAGCTTGTTCTGGTTCATGGGAATGATTGTTAGCCAGTTTGCTGGGCCATTTTCCATGATCCTCTTTGAAATATTCTGTATAAAAATCTTATCTCTTTTGGTCATATGTTTTGTAGTGTGTCTGCAGTTGGGAGAACCGTGATAATATGTTTTCTGAAGTTGAAGGGATTATCAGGAGACAGATTAATGTAATCATTTTCTGTTCCCTTGTTTGAACAATTATTGCTATTGCTTACCACATGGATGTTGCCACCTGGGATCTCATTGAACAGTTTTGTGAATGCAGATGTCGGTTCTTCCTAGTGTCCAGCCATTTCATGCAATAGCATATCCGATTGATCCTTTGCTTGCACTTGAGATTAGGTATTGTTGTCTTGAATTATGTGATCAACTATGATGATGATTGTATGATTTCTGTTATTGAAGCATTCTTCTTGCAGCCGTAAATATGCTGCCCATTGCTCCATAATCGCATCCCGGTTTGCTCTTCCTCCTTTCAACCATCCTGCCTCAGTTCCTGTTAAGCAAGAAGGTGGAAGTGAGAGACTAAGGGTTGGGTATGTGAGCAGCGACTTCGGTAATCACCCCTTATCGCACCTCATGGGATCCGTATTTGGGATGCACGATAGAGAAAACATTGAGGTGTGTAAATAGTTGGCTTTCATATTATCTTTGCATATGAAGAGTCTGCTTGCTTTGATCAAATGATTTTTCTGCTGTGAGCAATAACTAATGAAAACATACAGGTGTTTTGTTATGCCTTGAGTCCAAATGATGGTACGGAATGGAGACAACGTATTCATTCTGAAGCTGAGCATTTTATAGATGTCTCTGCCATGTCATCTGATATGATTGCTAAACTTATTAATGAAGATAAGATACAGATCCTTGTCAACCTTAATGGTTACACCAAGGTATGGATCAGTGTTCTCTCTTTCCTTTCCAAGATGACTACTGTTCCATAAAATCTTCTTTCATGTATTAATGCAGGGAGCAAGAAATGAAATATTTGCTATGCAGCCTGCACCTATTAAGGTTTCCTACATGGGATTTCCTGGGACAACCGGCGCAACTTACATTGATTACTTGGTGACTGACGAGGTGAGTAAAGGACCACAATCTGACCCTAGGTTTCTTTTAATATCCCTTACTGCTTACTCTTTGCCTGATATGTACCTTTTTTGTGCAGTTTGTTTCACCAATTCGCTTGGCACATATTTATTCTGAAAAGCTTGTCCATGTCCCTCATTGTTATTTTGTGAATGATTATAAGCAGGTTTGTCCGTAATTTTTTTTAAATGATGCCGTTTTGATTTTATCACTTGCATCGTAATATATTGCCTTATTGGAGGTCTATTTTTTATGAGAACATTAATATGTTTTTCCTTTCAGAAAAATTTGGATGTCTTGGACCCAACTTGCCAGCAAAAGCGATCTGATTATGGACTCCCTGAAGATAAATTTATATTTGCATGCTTCAATCAGCTGTATAAAATGGACCCTGAAATTTTTAATGCCTGGTAATATTAGATGACCTTTAGTTTGTGGTTGCATGTGTTTGTATGGCAGTTCAGCAATATCAGCGAATTTTTTTGTATGGCTTCAGGTGCAATATCCTTAAACGTGTACCAAACAGTGCACTTTGGCTTCTGAGGTTCCCGGCTGCCGGGGAAATGAGAGTCCGCGCATGTAAGTGAATCTTCATTTCAATTTCTATTATAAACAGTTTTTTCACTTGCAGCATCTCCTAATGCATTCCCAGTCCTTGAACTAAACTGGTTCTTTTTGCTGTCTCTTTTTACCCTTCCTTGGTTCTGAGTTAATAATTTTATATTTTTATTCTTGGATATGAACCCTGCTTAATGATTTTATAAATTGTGCAGATGCTGCTGCACAGGGTGTGCAGCCAGATCAGATAATCTTCACAGATGTTGCGATGAAATGTGAGCATATCAAACGTAGTGCTTTAGCTGATTTATTCCTGGACACGTAAGATATCTAATTGTTTCTTCTAGAGTCAATCAGTTGTTTTACTTTGAAGTTTGTAAATTGATGGTTGAGTTATTATTTTTTCAGGCCTTTATGCAATGCGCATACTACAGGTACTGATGTTTTATGGGCTGGTCTACCAATGGTGACACTGCCCCTTGAGAAAATGGCTACAAGGGTTGCTGGATCCCTTTGTCTTGCCACTGGATTGGGAGAGGAGATGATTGTTAGCAGGTTTGTGCTCATTTGGCCACATAAGTAGAAAGACTTAAGTCTTGCTGGCTAGATTTATGTACGGAAGTTTGCAACGTATATTTTGACAATATGCCAAGCAAGTGGACCTTGTTTTCTGAACCATATATGCCTATTGCCCTCTAGGGTTCTCCATCGTAGTCAGTCTTTTAACTTCAAACTCCTCTTTAAATGAACAATGTTGCCTAGACCCCTAATATGCCAACCAAGTGGACCTTGTTTTCTCTGGACCATATATACTATTTGCCCTGTAGCGCTCTATAAAAAGTTCCCTCATAGAGTAATGATTTAACTTCAAACCCCATTTGATGAAACATTATGTTGGGAGGTTATCTATTCCACCTTGTTTGTTCCCCAGGTGGTACTGAATGCCCCTCAAGGTGGAATCTATTTGCCTGTCCATCTTTTCAGTTTATTGTTCTCTAGAATTCAGGAAAGGGCTGTTTCTCTGCCCACCGTGGAATACTTTTTTTTTTTTTTGGATGTACACGATTATATTTCTGTGTCAAATATTATTAATTTTCAACTCTATTTCGATATGCCCTTTTACTGCAGCATAAAGGAGTATGAAGAGAAGGCAGTGTCTTTGGCATTAAACCGGCCAAAGCTGCAGGCTCTTACCAAAAAACTTAGGGCTGCTCGTATGGCTTGCCCTCTGTTTGACACTGCACGCTGGGTGAGCCTATAAGACACGTCCAAATCAGTCTCTTCCTTTATCTGTGCGACAGATATTACTCACGTTTATCCTTGTTTCCTTGTTGCAGGTGAGGAATCTTGAAAGGGCATATTTCAAAATGTGGAATCTTCATTGCTCAGGAGAGAAGCCACAGCACTTCAAAGTTACTGAGGATAATATGGACTTCCCCTATGATAGATAAATATAGAGTGAGGAGGAAGAGTCGGGATTTGTACACAAAAGGCGCAGAGATGATTTTTGGTAACAGATTCTTTACTTTTAAAAAAAAGAAAAAAAAAGACTACTTACTTAATTCAAACGATGCAAATCTGATGTGGTTGTCATATCATTGCAGATGATTTGAATCTCATCTATGTTTAGACAACTGGGTTAAAACATAATTTCTTGGAAAATGTAATTGAGTAGCGAATTGGTGGTGGTGCAGTTTAAAGTCTCTTACACTCGAACTTCCTGGCATTTTGCTAGAGAGTTGCGAAATTGCCAAGTCTATCCCAAAACTGACCCGTTCCTTTGCGCCTATTCAGCACCACAGGTCAAGAGTTCAATTTTGTTTGGTTAACGACTCAAGGGAGGGATTAGAAGAACGCTGTCCTTGGATCTAATCTACCCATCAATACAATTGTCCTCACCAAGACCGATCAAGTGACCGATAATGTGGAGTTGCCGGACGCTCCAAACGATGGAGATAAAACATATGGCTGTGCAGCTAATTAGCTAAATCAGCCTGGACAATAAACAAAAAAGTGTCTACTTCGTCTTTTAATGAACCACGTAGTCCGTAAGGTGTGCAATTGGAGATGAAAACTATGCACTGACGAATACAGGCGGCAGTTCACAATCCTCAGAAATGAACTCTCTGCCTGGCAAGAGAGATATCTATACTTCACATTAGTGGTTTATAAGTATTAAAAGTGTGTGATTGAAATTCTATTTGATATGACTCGAAAAGCTCGCAGTGCGGCAAAATTTGGTTAATATTTTTTCTTTCTTTCATAGATCTCCTTTTGGGGGTGCTTGAACAGAGTAAATACAATAGTACGAATTTTAGGTGTGAGTGTGGGTGGTTGGGTGGATTATTTATGAGAATGTGTATTTTTGCTGATATAATTATATTGAGAGATGTGTTTTGGTGATATGGATAATGATGTAGCTCGACTAAAAGATGTGGAATTCATTATGAATTTTGGAGTAATTTTGTTTAAAAATGAAAGAATAGATGATTGAATAATGATTTTGTATTGAAATATGTGTTTTACTGATTTAAATATATTAAAATATGTGTTACTATAATTTGATTGTATTGGAAGTTGTGTTTTATAAGATAAATACGACTCATTTTTTAAATTTAATGGACCATTAGATATATCTTATTGCATTTGCTCTTAATATAAATTTGTTATTCAACCGTCACATAACTCTCTCTTGTACATGTTTTCTCTATATAGTGAAATTTTCCTACTATGCTCGCAATTTTTTCCTTTTAAGAGTTTTCCACAAAATTCTTGTATTCTTTATTTATTTCTTGTAGCTTTTCTTCGAACTGTTTTTCAACAATGAGACGCATAAAACACCTTCCGGTGTGCATGGGTCACAGTATCTTAAAAGTTTAAGCTTGTCACCGTTAATTTAAAGGCCAACGTACAAGCTCTCTGTCTTCAACGAGTCTTTGCAGCAAGGTCTTTATTCCAGACCACTCCACAATGAAGAGTGATCAATATTTACCAGAAGCAATAAAAAAAATCTATCACCTTTCTCCTCAATCAATAAAGAACAATGAACTCTCAATTTCAACCTTGAATCTCAGAACTCGATAATTTCTAACAATTTTCCCTGCAACGCAGCAGCACTTGATTCAAAGAGATAGCACCAAGTCATATGTACTCTCTACCCATATTCAAGAGGTCAGCAATTAACAATTCTCTTACCAGAAGGCTAGCGCTTCAAACCCTCCCGTCTCTACTCTCCTACGGTAGGAGGATGTGCCCTGAAAACCCACGAAGTTAATGATTACCAAGTTCATTCAAATGTATTATCCAGCTTCCTACATTGAATAGTCGAGAAGCTTCCTCCAGCAATAAGGAGCATTAGCAAGCCATAAAGAAGCAGCTCTTTTATAAAATAAAATAAAAAGGAACACCAAGTCGTCGTATTCATGTCTTACTCCATAACAGTCTCTTAAACAATGGTATATGGAAGAAAGTGAATTCAGAATACCAATACCAAAACCTCAGGAGACAATTAACCAAAAAAGAAATCATTAGTTTATTCAATTTATAAACGGCTACATAAAACAGTGCTTACTATCCAACAAATTAGATGTCAGATTAAAGTATCTGGATCAGTTGAGCGCAGTCATATAATAGGAAGTAAACAACTCCCATTAAAAAACCACCACGGATCCCAAATACAGGATCGAGTGTAGCATTTGTTTTTAAAATGAAAAAAATGGTAGGGAGATAAAAGTTGACAAGAAGCTAGCATTTCATCAATTAATTTCCTAATTATCATAATGTATATAGCTGAAATGGCTTAGTTGATTGTTCTTCTATGGCTAATTTCAGACCAGCTCTAACTGAGCATCAACTCTTTTGTGCTTAACTTCTTGTTTTTACTTGTCTTGTGTTCTGCATCACAAGTATACTGATGCTATGACAGCAATAATGGACAGAAGAGTTGACAATTGTTAGAAGTCTTGCATTAAGAACCATGCGACTACTGCACGAAGAGCATAGGGAATCACATAAATAAAACTACCTTTCAATAATTACCTTCATATCATATTGAAGAAGCACCAATATCAGCTTTCGAGATCAAATGTTGTACACCATATCTTGAAGCCATTCCCATTACAAATTTACCAAGCCCAAAATTAAACACGTCGAAGGTTGATTTCTAGATGCTCTATCTTCTTAGCAAGATCATGCTTGCCACAATTCTTCAGCCCATCAGTGACCATGTCAAAGCACCGAGAAATAGGCGTTAAGCCCATCTCTGTCATCTCCACCAAATAGTTGGCAGCATCAATAAATCTTCCTCCTCTCCCACACATTGTTATCAGCATAGTGTAAACTGGTCTATTAGCGGGATGACCCTTAACCTTCATCTCACCAAAAAAGCTAAATGCATCATCAAACTGCCCACTCCTACACATGCCCTTAATTATTGGTGCATACAAACTCGGAAATGGCTTATGTCCGTCCTCAATTGAATTATGAAGCAACCTGAACGCCTCGTCAATCCTACCCAACTTTGAAACCGCAGGAATCAATATCTTGTAAGTGTTGATATTGGGGCAAAGCCCCAATTTACACACACTATGGTACATATCAACACAAAATTCAATCTCTCCGGATTTACAGATTGCTTCAATCAAAGAATTAAAGGTATTTATATCAGGTACAAACCCTTCTTTAGTCATCTTCCTCACCATATCCTTTGCCGACTCTAGATAACCGGCATTTAACAACCCTTCAATCAATAAATCACGCCCACGAACAGGAGGGTTGAACCCTTTTTTGCTCATCTCCTCTAGAAACTCTTGAGCCTCTTTCAGTTTACCTGTCGAACACCATGCGTTCACGAGAGTGGCATAGGTCCTCTTGTCAGGATCCACACCCTTCCTGATCATTCTCCTTATCAATGCGTAGGCACCATTAAACAATTTCACCTCACACAAAGAAGATAACAAGCAATTGTAAACATCAATAGTTTGCAGGCAATTCAAATATTGGCACTTGTTGAATATCTGTACGGCTTGGTCGATCAGGCCGTGTTTCCCATACTGTTCGATGATGAAACTGACAGTGCTAGGTGAGAGCTGAAAAGGGTTATTTTCGTTTTGATGCTTCTTCTTTTGGTCGATCATGGACCACATTGAAGAATAGTTACGGTGACAAGCGAGGATCTTGATGAGCTCCTCGAATTCGAGTGAGGTTGGGGAGTAGTGTGACCGGGCCCAGTGGAAGAAGCGGAGGGACTCTGAGGGAGAATTGGAGCAGGCGCGAAGGACGCGGAAGACGAGCTCGGAGGTCACGGGGATGTTGAGTTTGTTGAGGGTACGTTCAGGGTGGACCTCGCGGCGCACAACGTTGGCTATGTGATGGATGGCGGCAAAGTAATCGTCTTTAGTTGTGGCAGAGGCATTAGTGTTTACGGTTCTGAAGTGGCGGGTAATGGCTCCGGAGAGGAGCAGCTTGGTCGTGCTGCGGTGGAGCATTTGCTGTGGTTCGTGGTTGAACTGTGCAAGTGAGATTTTTTTTTTGGGGGCAAATTAAATTCTCTGAAATTTCGGTAGTCCCGTGTCAAAATCATAAATAGTCATTAGATGATTTGATTCCATTTTTAAATTTAAAAAATTAAAATCGTGACCTCGCTATAATACTCAAGAGAAACACATTCTCAAGAATATTTTGTTCAAATATATTCTAAGACAAAATGGTGAATATCTGAAACTCTTATTATTCAACTAGATCAAAATAGATCAACAATCATATCTTTGCTTCTAAGATCAAAATGAGACCATTGCCGTTGAAATCGTATTGCCGAGATAAGTCCAACAACGGTGGTCTTTCCTTCATCAACTATCAAAAAATGTCAGATCAAGGCAAAATATATTTCAGAGTCTAAAATGACTTTTGTCTCGATCCGGCCATTTTTGGCATTGGATTGAGGCAAAATTTGTGGTGTTAGCTTCGTCTCACTAAGCGATTCAAACGCTACCAGCCTCACATAGATCCAACATTAGAAATAACCACAGCGAAGAAATTAAGTTTCTAGGCATCGTCAGAGTTTTGCGATGGCTTTTCGGCGACAGTGGAACTCCACTTCAACTGTCGTAAGCCACTTGCTACAATCGCAATCGCGCTTCTTTTGAGACCAGCGACGGTCATTTTAGTGGTCAGAAGGAAAAGTTAGGTCAAAAATCATGAAATCACAGTTTTCGTTTTATTGTTAGTGTAAAATTCTTTTTTTTCTTCTTTTGTAAAACCTTCTCTATCCAATAAACCCAAAGCTTTGATTCATTACTAAAACCCTATGTCCCAAATGATGAATCACACAGCTCGAATGGGAAAATTAGGTCAAAAAACATGAAATCACAATTTCGTTCTACTGCTACTACATAACTTTTTTTCATTGTAGAACCTTTATTTTTCTATAGAATCACTTTTTCTTTTGTTCGACAGACTAAAAGCTCGAATTCACTAAATGCTAACGAACTCTGAGAACTAAAATATTAAATGTCATAAGTACTAAATTCTAATAGGCTCGGGTATCCTAAACTCTAAGATTCTAGCTTCTAAAAGTGATTAGAACTATTTTTCCCTATAAAACCACTTTTTCTCTGTTCGACGGACCAAAACCCTGATTCGCTATTAAAATCCTATGTTTTAAGTGATGAACCCGAAAGTCCAGACTATTAAACCCAACAAATTATTACCATTGGAAGCACTTAAAGCAATGCTTAGATAATGAGTCTATAATATCATCATAAATTGTACAATGTTGTTTCTCAATGTAGAAAACACTTTTTTTTGTAGAACCGCCAAAAATGTTTTCTTGATCTAGTAATTGCTTTTCGGTAAAGCGAGGCTAGTGGCATTGGAATCGCCCTGCCAAGATGAATCCAACGCCACTGATTTTGCCTCAATCAGTCTCCAAAAATGACTGGATCGAGGCAAAATGCGTTCTAGCTGTTGTCGACTATTTGTCTCGATCCAGCAGTTTTCGATATTGGATATTGGCAAGGCCAGTGGCGTTGGATTGGCCTCTGCCTGACAATTCCAACGTCACTAGCCTCACCTCTATTTGTCACAAAAACGGCCGGATCAAGGCAAATCACGTTCCGACCATTGTCGTTTATTTTTCCTCGATTCGACAGTTTTTTATGTTGGATCTTGACAAGACCAGTGGCATTGGATTTGTTTCGGTCTGACAATTCCAACACCACCGACTTCACGACTATCCAAAGTTAGACCTAAAGGAAGAAAATGAAGAAAAAGAAAATGTGCTTCATCTTTGACTGGAATGACAATGACTAATATATAATTTCAAGTTTTGTCCTTAATTTAATAAATTTTAAAAATAATTGGACCTTAACTACCCAAAAAATGTTAGGTGTCATTTTACTTTTGATAGTTAGTCAATTAGGACCTAAGCCTAATTTTCCTTTTTTAAAGAATATTGAGGTTTGTTTCAAAGATATATATACATATACGAAATTGCTCTCATACAACCCTAAAAACAGATGTAAACACTGGACCTACATTCTCGACTGTCCGATCAGATCTAAGGTTTACAACAGCTCCAACTAAAGCATTCCTTCACGAAAACCATTTCTTCTTCTTCTCTCTGTCTGCGTCTCCTCTTCCCCCAACCTCTCTCTCTCTCTCTTTGGTCTTCTCTCTCAGTGTTCTAACTCACCAACGCATAAATCGCAGATCGTGCGTGAGTCCATCCTATCTTCAACTTCATCTTGGTTGGAGGGCATGACTTCGAGGGGCTGATTCGGAAGGCATGAGCTATGACGTTATCACGAGCTCACGATTTGGAAGTCAGAGTTCAAAATCATCTCTCTCGTCTTCTACTCCCCGTTATTGCGAGTAAGAACCTTCATGTCTCATCTATGGTTAGCAATTTTGTGTTACTGATTTAGGTTTCGCGATTTGGAGTTCGCAATTGAGGGTTCGGGTTCGTACAAAGGCAAAAGGAATTGTCAAGGGTTTTCTACTTAAAGGTACAGTTAGGTTTAATGTCTTCCTTTGGGTTATTGATACAATTGTGAAGGAATCAAATAGAGCAGTTGAAGGAGAATTGATTCTCTAGAAAACTCTTTTACGTTGGCACTATCTATAATTCTGCACTGTCTATTTACTCTCTAATTAGATGTATGATTTGATACACACAGGAATCATGCAGAGTTATGCAAACTGAATAATGCTTCTCTACAGTCATCTAATTAATCCCAACTCCTCTGGCTCAAGCTTTTCTTCAATCATTGCCTAATTCCTGGTATTTGCAATAAGCATTACATGTGGACTTCCTTTAATTTTAGCTCCTTTAATTGAAGCTTTCTTTGTTCCTTTAATTTTAGCTCTTAGGAAAATATTTTAGTTTATGTTCAAACTTTATGGCTATAATATTTGTATGTATGGCTTTTGTCATGCCCCTAGTACAGTTAGTTTAGATTGACATGGTTGGATCTTGAAGTTTCAGATTCTCTGGATAGACTTGATTATAACTGCCACACTCTGGAAGTTAATGAAGCACTTGTAGATTTCAATGACTTTTCTTGAGCCATGTTTTTAGGTTTTGGTTCTTGAGTGCATCTATCTTATTTATTATCTGTAAAATTAGATAAGATGCATAGTGAAGATATTTATTACCAAAATTAGATAAGATACATTGTAGAGATATGCTATGGATATGTGAGTTTCTTTGCAAGCATTGATTCTGTTTTGCTACTGCGGTTTGTTGCAAGCTAGACAAGCATCTTCATTTGTTTGAATTTTTGCCCGGGGAGGATGTCAAAATTGTTGCCCAGGGAGTATGTCACACGGCTCTTTCTCAGCTAACTAGGTCCAGAGGAAATGAAGCATTAGAAATTTGGTAGACAAATTTTTTGTACAAACATGTATTATTGGGGTAGAAAAGGTGCTGCTCTTTTGACTGCAACTTGTGTAATCATTCTTCAGCATGAATAAAAGTTTATTGCAACACGAGTTGTTTCTTTCTAGTACGTCAATTAAGCTGACTACATACTTAATAGAAAAGACAAAACATACAGTTAATTTCAAAACATAGCAGCCTCATAGCTACTTTCATTCAAAATTGCAAACCATCACCACATCCATTACATCAAAGTTTAAAGTTCAAAGTCTTATAATACAATTAAAGTCTTATACTATAATATGTTACTTGAAGATTACAAATAGCACAAATCAAACACATAAACATTAACACATTAGCAACAGCAACACAGCTGCCCCATTGATACTGCAGCTCCATTTTCACAACTACCCGATTTCTATAGCATCTCCATTTCCACAACAGTCTCATTACTACAGCAGCTCCATCACCATAGCATCATTGAGTGGACTCATTCCTACACTTGAAATAAATATAGTCAGCATCTCAAACAAATAAACGAAAACATGCCAATATAACAGTGTCATACTTACATAGTATTAAGAGCCGGACAATTCCTCTTGTGATTGCCCTGTTAACCCACAACCATGACAACGCCGCATCTTTTTTGAGGCAAGTTCTTTCCCCCCCTTTAGTCTCTTCCCATAACCTTTTGCTCTAACCTTTTCAGGGTCGTTGTAAATCGATTTTAGAGCAACACTAGTTGTAGAACATTGGCCTTCACCATTTGTCGTCATTGTGCTAAGATTGCATTGTTTAGAATATGCCATATACAGAACCTATGCACAGTGTTCGGCAATATTTGAGCTATAGCTTTGGTCATTACAGGATCTTGATCGGTGATAATCATTTTAGGTGGACCTGTTGGCATCGCCGACAAGAACTGCTGCAAAAGCCAAACAAATGACTCCGTAGTTTCATCACTCAAGAATGCACATCCGAAAAGGGTAGTTTGTTTGTGATGGTTAACTCCGATAAAGGGTGCAAAAATCATACCATATCGATTTGTATTATAAGTAGTATCAAACATCACCACATCTCCAAAGGTATGATATGCATTCCTACTTTCTCAATCTACCCAAAAACAATGAGTTAACTTATTTTCTTCATCCATAATGATTGAGAAATGAAACTCATAATCTTTTTTCCTTTTTCAACCTCAAAATGCTCATATAACATTTGGGCATTATGTTCGGCGTACATTTTAGCCTCATCCAGTCTAACATTGTAAAAATCTTTCTCTATGCACCTAATATTCTCAATACCTCTGGCCTCTAACTCCAAAATACTAATTTATTGATGAATTGGAACATTAGCTGGACTAAGTTGTTGTGTCAACGCCTTCTTAGCCGGACACATTGATCTGTGAGACCGTAGCAAATGCACTTTTCACGGCATAGTCAGGTTGTGATTATGGGCCTCACAGAATTTTGAAACAATGAACGTTTGATTGATATCTGACTTCAGAAGAGCAATCCTAGCATTACACCCTTCTCTAGTTAATCCGCGTCTTCTTTTCGGAACATAATTTGAGTTCGCAACTTCTCGAGTCCTTTGTTTATAACAAACAAATTCACGCCTAGTGATTTCATTACTCTTATTTTTCTTTGTAGTCCATGCTCGAATACTAAAACCGGCTTCCCTTGCATATTCATTCTAGAAATGTTGGGCATCATCTAATGAATCAAAATGTTGCCCAATTTTAGGAATGACTTCAACCCTTACTTGAGGAACAAAATTAATAACATTAGACGAAGTCGAACCCATATCCATTTGTAAGACTGCATCATAATAAATTCAAAAAAAATACATCAAGTGGAATAATTTAAAACACAAATTAACAAGCCGTCATCCCAAAGCTACAGCAAACAAATGCTCAAAATTAACAAGCTCAAATGAATACACCCATTTCAATCCACAATAAACAAATGCACAAAAATACTCAATTCAGTTCACATTTCAGCCAAAAAAAAACCCAATGCAGTTCACAAATTAGCATACAATCCAAAGAATCTACAACAATTACCAAGAGCACTTAACACATATAGCCAATTATTCAAAACTTAAATCATAAAACCTAAGTGGAATTCAAATGCATGCCTGTAAAACTCCAATTATTCAATGCCTAAATCATAAAACCTAAGTGGAATTCAAATTCGGATTGAAGCACCAGACCTGTTCAAGGCGCTATCGAAAGAGAGAGAGCCCGAGCTGATGAGAACAGAGATTTCACCAGCTGGGCTGCCGACTGAAGGAGATGAGTTGAGTTGCTGGACGTGCGACGAGAGATAGAGGGATGCGAACGCTGCTAGGGAAAGAAGTGCTGGACAGAGAGACGAAATAGGCGGAAGAGGCGAGTAAGCGAATACCATTTCATCTCATCCCTTGGATTCATCTAATGGCTGCAATTGAAAGTCCGTTTTTCAGGGCAATATGAGAGCAATTTGGATATATATATATATATATCTATATATATCTATCTATCTATATCTATAATCTATAATCTATAATTCTATATATAGAGGAGTTTTTACTCGTCATATGGTGGCGAGTCCCCTGCTTCCCCCATACTCTCACGAATGGGTTTCGTGTTTTTGTGCGCGTGGTGCTGTATCCGGGAGCGGAAAATGACACCGTTCTAGCATAACTTCGTTTGCAGAAAATGCCACCGTACAATCATTTTTCTTTTGGCTCCGTGTAAGCTTCTGATGGCGAGTGTTCTCCAACTTCTTCCGTCCACGCGTGTCAGCCCCGAACTGCTTCTGGGCCTCCTCTGCGGTGCATACACCTCCTTTTAGCCTCGAGCTGCTTCTGGCCATCCTCTGCGGTGCATGCACCTCTTTTTAGATGTCCCCTCTTACTTTCTCCTCAGTTCTTGAGAGCTTCTGGCCCTCTCTGCGGTGCATGCACCTTCTTTTAGATGTCCCCTCTTACTTTCTCCTCAGTTCTTGAGAGAACGATCCTTGGTCTGTTGTTTGCGCATTTCTCTACCGATGATTGGGGTTTCTCGCAACAAACACTTGACGAAATCGACAGGTTTGTGTTTCCTTTTCTTCTGCTGCAGCTATATTCTTCCAGTTGGTTGCCTCTGCTCTGTGCATTTTTTAGAATCTTTGCCCTTATTTTGATTCCCAGAGAGAGTAAAATCAACTTCTACGTCGTTCGATTACATTGGTCTCTTATTCTATTGTGAACCCTGTGCTAGCCCTGTATTTTTCAACAGTCATCTTTCCCCGTTTGCTTCGCGTCCCGTGCGGGTGATTGGGTATTGCCTCTCGCACATGACTCACTTCTTTTATGTTTTCGTTTACTTCTCTGGAAACTGTGTTCTTGCGATTCTTTACAGGTGATTCGGGTTCTAAGATGCTTTTATTCCGCGAACAACTAAAGGGGATTAACAGTTTGTTTGTTACAGTATACCACAAGGTTTGTGTGCTTTCGTTTTGTTATTTTTGATGTACTCACACTGATCACCCTTTAAAATTACTCATTTTCTCTTCAGTTATGGTGATTTCGTCTTTCAGCTGTTAATTCTTTGTTTTGGGTTTGGAATTTCTCGGTGCTCAATGGGTTTGTCTTGCTCTTCGAATTGTTAATTTTATGTTCGTCAATTCCTCTGGTGCGTTCTTCCTCCCTCTAATTCCAGCCTTAAGATTTTTATTTCTCTCGTGCGTCGGTGCCTCAGGGCAAGGTTTTTGGCTCAAACCGGCTTGGGTAATAATTTTTTAGGCATTTCCCCTTGCCCTCTTTTGTTTATTGTTTGCGATGTTACTAATTTCTACTAGACGGCTGCTTGGGCATTGGTTAAATTTTCCCTCCCTGCTGCCATTTATTTTATCCCAACTTAATTTCCGTTCAGCTTTCTGCTCCATCTTTTCTCATGTTAACTTGGTATTTTTTTCATTGCTAATATTCTTTTCTTTATTGAGCTTAAGATTGTCCTCATTAGTTAAACTTCTCATGTTTTTTTATCTTCAGGAATTTATGCTTCGTAAGTGTCCAATCTCACCATTCTTTTCCTCTTAAACACATAATTTGGATTTCACACGGCTCCCTTTGGTTAGTCAACTAAACACCCTATATTCTAAAGTATGCAATTCATTGGATCAATTATTCAATAACTATTATCCTTATTCTTTGGTTGGTTATATTTTTCTTAGTCAAAAACTTCTGGCATCAAAGTGTTTTCTTTCATCCTCTTTTTCCTGTTGAAATCTGGTTTCCAATTGCATGTGTATTCTGCAGGTTAGCAAACTACAAGTTCTTTCGTTCTTTAAATAACTCTGTAAATCCTATGCTTTGATGACTACAAATTGGGTGTACTATGATATTTAGATGCACTGCGATATTTCAATGCTCAATGTTATACCTCTGATTGCTGCTGAATAATTGCTCAAAAAGATTTGTGTGCTTTTGAAATTCCATAAACATTATTCTTTTAGAATGGATGGTAGGGAAATGGGTAGAATTTGATTGTGAAAACTGACGAAGAGGCTGCAACTGATCTGGCCAAATTGTTGGAGTTATTCAACACAAATGAGAGTTTACAAAAGAATCATCTCTACATTGTGGCGAAGTCTTACGGAGAAAAGTTTGTAGTCACTCGGGTTATCGGCCCTGAAAGCCATCAAAATCGGCAAGTTAAAGCTTATACTTGGAGGTAATTGGTGGCAATAGATAAGATTTGGTTAGGACATTTGAGATCTCCTGAGCTATAATTATTGACTTTTCTCTGTTTATAGGAGTGGCATTGCGTGATACTTGGATTTCCCGTGAGTATGAAGTGTTGAAAAAATGAGCTATAATTTGCTCTCAAGCATTAGTTTCTCAGTTTTGAATCTCAATGCAGTTCTCTTGGGGTCCCCTTCTCAGAGATGTGTCGTGGCTCGACTACAATGGCTTTAGGAAATCAAATAGGTTCACATTTTACTTTTGTTATAATCGTAGTTTGCCTTGCATTGAAATTAATCTGTGAAAAAATAGCCTAGCTCTGCAAATTAGCTAAGGTCGTTACGTCGATGGACTGGATTATTGTGGTGAACTTATTGAAATTATTATTTCAAGCAGCAACTCTATGGTATTATTGCTTTCTTTACTAACAATTAGATGAAATTCTCAGAAAGTAAAGTCAACTGTTTTGTGGATAATTTGCAGAATTTCCTCAATTTTCTTATGGATTCTTGGATGGATCCGGTGTCTCTAACAACAACAGAATTATTGCAAGGAATATCAATGAATAGATACTCAAGATATTTGAGTTCCCCTCTTGGTTCAGCTTAGATAAGCTTTTTCCAGTTCTTCCAGAACCTCTTTTCCTTTGGTTCAGTCATTTGTGTTTCAAAAATAGTGGCGAATGAAACCATTTTTATTATAGTAAACTGAAAACAATTGATAACATGGGCTGTTATTAAAACTATTCAATCATTCTTGCATCCATTTTTTGGGTCATCCAGCTCCTTTATTTCTTTTGTGTGTTAATACATTAAGCACAGCTATTTCTTTTTGTGTTAATAGCTAATTATATTTCTGTTGTTTCAGATCAAGCTAACTGCGCAAGAGGAAGTAGGTCTTGAATGGCAGAAGAGGTAGTTCCAATGTTCTGTCTAGATATGCATACATTTGGTTAAGTTGTTTAGCCGACTTTGAATGGCAGAAGGTTTGCTTTGTACAATTACACTCAATCATCATGGTTCTTTGTTTAGAGAACTTCACTTTGTTTTCTTAGATGAAATTTTGGACTCAAGTGTTGGTTGAATCTTCTGTTATCCTATGACTATTTTGCTTCCTCTTTATTCATTGCTTATTAATTTTTCTTATACCTGTTTGGTCTGTGCTTATAATGAAAATCCAGAACTCTTTCATCTTTTCTTCATAGTCATCACATAATTTACCTTGCTGGATGACATAAGTTGTATACTTGCACTCTTCTCTTTGGGTTTCACCTTCTTGGTGCACCCAGGGAAAATATTGAAAAAACTTTTTCCATTAAACAAAAGGAAAAAATGGGAAATAACAACTCAAGTTGCCTTTTCACATGTTTGTGTGCATCTTTTATTTTTTTGGAATTAATAGAAGGATGCAGATCTTTTTCCATGAATATTGCACTCCGTATTGGTTTGCCTCTGTGAAGTTGCATCATCTGCTGCACTTTTCAGAGTTTCTTCTTTCATTGTATCTTGCACCCTATATTTTGTGTTGTTGTGCCCCAATTTCTTCATTTTGGACAATGGGCATGATATTTGTTGTGAGTGTTTACTGCGACAAACAATCCATCGAAAAATATGTTTGAAAACGGTTATAATGGAGAACAAATGTTACGAATTGCAGAATTCTATGCCCAATCATTTACAGTCCAACTCTCCGAGCAACACCAACAAGCTCTTTCACCAAGGTAATGAAATGAAGGATTACCTCACTTTTCATACTTTCTTTACTCTCCATATTTACTTTGACATGTTGGTCTATGGATGTCTCTAATGCTCTCCACAAATTTATGCTTCATCGCGTGTTTGCATGAATCTGTTCATGGATTGCTGTTCCTAAAATGTTATGCTTTATTCATCAGAATGAATGAATCTCTTCCATAACAAGGGGATACGTTGGGTTCTGTTCATGGTTTTGAGAAAGCGTGTTTGGTAAAATGAATCTATTTGTGTTTGGGTTATGGCTTTCCAGGGACTTAATGGGATGCAAAACTTTGGTCAGTCATGGCATGGGGTTGCAATGACAGCTTTATCCTTAAAGAGCTTTCTTTCTGAAAGTTATTTCTTTACATACTGAGGATGCATTGTCTGAACAATGCAAGGTAGTGGTGATGCTGGAGAATGCTACGATAATGTGAAAGTGGGAGCACACAAATGATTATATTGGGTAGTTAGATAAGACAGTATAATGTTAGAACCTGCTTAATAACTAATGGTTTACTGTTTCATTTTGCTCAATCAAGAGTCTATATCGATCTAAATTTCTGATGATCATATCCTATTCAGTTCTGTATGGCATTGTTTAACTACACTATAACACTTGGATAGTTTTTTATCCTTCAATTTTACAATTTGATTTGTTAACAGTTAAGACTATAAAATTCATGCACTGTTCCATTATAGGTTAAGGCGTTGCAGGGTTGCTTCCATTCCACATCAAACAGTGGTGTAGGCATAGCCATAGGGAGTCGAAAATGGAGAAATTTGAACTCTTCTGCTTTTAGAATTCATAATTAATAATTTACCCATTGACTAAACAACTCAAAGTATTGTTACTCAAGGAATATGTCCAATTTGTAAATTTAGTTTAATAAGTGACTTGCCTTATGTTTACTGGTGCTCAAATTTCTGGGAATCCCGGGGCAACGCCCGGGTTACCTACCTAGTATATATATATATATATATATATATATATAATTAGCTCAAAGAATTCATCACATGAATATCAAAAATATACATTTTATCCCTAAATCAAAAGCATTGGTTCCACCCATTGAAATGGCTTATATCATTGATTTCACTTTCGTCCCTAAACTATTTTTACTCTTAAAATCATACTTAAACTATTGCAACCAATTCCCCGTTCATCGCTCAAGGGAGATAACACTTCAAAAAATCAGACGTTTCATACGGTATTTTTTTATTTTTTACAGTGTGTCAAAGATGCATGTGACTATCTATGTAGCAAATTGATGCCCTACTTTCTAAAATCCCCAATTTTTATTCATCTTCTCATTACGCCTCTCTTACTTCTCTCTTTCGCAAAAAAAAAATCCTTATTCACACTACTCTTCCTGCAATTGACAAACCTCTGACGATTCACACTAGTCCGATGATATTCCATGGTTCGTTGATCATCCCTTTGTTCTTCCGACGACACATATCATGGTAAACTCTAGACTGCTTCAATCATCCTCTCTTGCTCTTCATTTAGTCAAATTTCTTTAAATTTGATCTTCAATTAGTCAATCGTCATTTTATTGTTGCCATTGGGTGATTTGATTAAGATGTGTTGTATGAATAATGTCTGTTGAAACTATTTCATTTTAGGTTTTGTATAATGGTGAAGACTCGTGGTTCTAGACTTCGAGCTCTCAATTTGTTGAAAGTGGATGATGATTTGGAAGTTAATAGCGGTGAGATCTGTAATGATAGTGACGAACCACTATAATTTTTTTTGTGGTGTCTACTACTCTGATATTGCATTTTCCATTCAATTATAAATTTCATCACATTGTCCAAAAAAATTTGTGGTCGACTATATGGGCATGACCCCAACATAATTCTCATTTTGACTCACGCAGTGGAATAGCATGGCAAGAAAAAAAAATTAGAAGAGCTGCTCGCCTGCTCGGCTTATTCCTTTCATTACAGATGGGGTTGATGCAGGAGAGTCCAAGAAAACCTATGGAGAGATCTTTCTTGAAAGTCAGATAGTCTCCCGATCTGTACGTGTGCATGTTTAATTGATGGCTCACTTATATTTTAATATATTTTTAACATGAACTATTCGTTAATGACTACACAGTTGATATGTGCCCAATTTTAGATAGTAGCGGTGGTAAAATTTTGTTTGACTTCGATACTTGATTTGTCTGATCCAGATTAAATCTAGTTTGGAGACATAAGTTTTATGTTCGAAATCCGAGTTCAAATATAAAAAATTGTCCTATTTAAAATCGGGTAAGGGTTCAATAAACAAAAACATTTTATCCGATTTAGTTGTCTGAACCCTATCTTCTTATTGTTCGATTTACTTATTCGAATTTAAATCAATTCGGGTATGATCAATTAAGTATGTCAGAAAATTTAAACCAATTCTAGACATCTAAATATATTGTAAACATCCTATATTGTCCGACCTCAACTTGAACCCGAATTTTCGTCACCCCTAAACTGTGAGGTATGACTACTAAATTAATTATGGAAATAACATCTAGTATGATGGAACAATCACGAGATTGAAAACTTGTGAAATTGGACCAGGTGACTAGATTCAACGTGACGGTCAAGACTAGTGGCTTGTGCCATTTAGCTCTCTTGATTTTAGCCAACTTCCGCTGCTGTTTAGTATTTTTGAACACTCCCCTAATTTTACTATTATGATTTCCTTTCATATTGCTCCTGTTTAGATGAGAGTATACGCTATATTTTCAGACACTCTCAGCTTTTACGGTTTATGATAGCTTATTTAGGGTTACCATCTCCTATATTTTCATTCAACCGTCAATAAACAAAAAAATTTAGTGTTTTTCTTTCAAGTGGATTCCAGGGGTTTGTGTTATTGACTTAAACCTTGGTTATGATATAAATTGGAGCCCAACACATTTCTCTAAAAGACCCAATAAAATACGGGAGGTAACCCCAGATATTTACAAGTGTATAAGTTAATAATCCATCGATGTGAGACTTTAACATTTCCGCATGTGTGTGGGCTTACAGACTTACGAAATTATTCGAATTACTGGATGGGCCCAACACACGTGGAGTTTACAACTCCTGCAACCTCCTTTGATACCATGATATAAATTAGAGCCCAACACGCTCCTTTAAAAAGTTCAATAGAGGAGGGAAGGTTACCCCAACTATATATAAATGTATAAACTGATGATCCACCGATGTGGGACTTTAACAGCCTAAGCCTCAATCTTGTGCTTGTTTTTGATTGTGTCACAGTGTTTTGCAATTGTTGGCCCTGTCATATTTGATGAAAGGATCAATGGATTATGCTTGTAATTCTCAAGCATGGAAGGAACCCATTGGTTCTTGCCTTCCCTCCTCCATTAGTCTATAACTTAGGGGATAAAGGGGCTGCAATTTAAATTCCATATAATGTGTAGTCTTAAATCAATACTATTGAAGTGGGACATGCAATCAAACTTTATCCTTCTTTTCAATCACTTGGAGGGTGTTGATTTAAAGAAGGCACGCATTGTATAGAATTTGGCCACTAGAAGGTTTATGAAACTTCCTCCCACATAACTAACAATTTAACTACTCAATCCAAATTAAGACTTCTAGTCTTGCTTGTTTAAAAAGCTAGCTCTAGAAAATGGTGTTCATTAGTTGTCTTTATATGCGACTCAGTATTGCATCATATGCACGACTAAAGTGTGATACTTGGATAAACTTGTTATGAATATATATATATATATATATATATATATATATATATATTGTAAATTTGTAATTGTAGAGTACCTTCTCAAATTTCAACCTATACCATAGAAATTAATTATACTAGGATAAATAGATGTTTCATCTACTTCTTTACCAAATTTCAAAGTTTCTTCTCAAATTTCAAGTTCTCTTTCTTTTAATATTTGATTATAGCCACTTTTGAAGACTTCACCTAGTCACTCGGTCCCGATGGATCAGCCAAAAAAAACTCCACATGTTATAGAACGTTAAATGCAGAGATCGACTATTGTTAATTACAACCATTTGAATGTGCACTGGGTAAATCTATGCGTCCGTGCAATAACCCGTAAACTATACGTGTCAAGCAAGCACATGATAACTCTATATATGAACTCATGTAGAAATCGAATTCACGGCCTTCTCAAAAGAAGGTGCGCTACTTATTCAGTAGCTAGGCTAGAAGTTGATTTTTAAATTAAGTTTTACTTTAAGCCATGAAGGGAAGGTTCATTGTATGATTCCCTTGTTTTTTTTTTTTTGAGAGAAACAGAAATTTCCATTAGAACTCTCCCGAAGGAGTAAAAGCTCCCGAAGGAGATACAACTCCACTAAATAGAGAGACAACTCCACAAAATGGAGATACAAAGCAATTACTCACGCAGGGGATAAAAACAACCAAAAGATCATGTAAAAAGCCAAAACCTTGAAGAAAATTCATACAACAATGGTAGAGAACACCCAAAAAAGGCTAGATCTGGAAATGTCTGCTACTATCACTGCAGATTTAAAGACGGACGTCTCTAAATGCCAAATCAGATCTATAAGAACCACCCAAAGCCAGATCTGATGCCACAAGACCTCTAACCACCACCAAGAAACATCTTCCCTCAAAAAACATAGCAGATCTACATAAATCATCAGCCGTATCATTCCTAGCCAGGAATTTATTGAATGGAAAATAGTGAGAACAATAAGCATAAAATAAAGCGGAGAGGAGGAGGAGTCCTCCTCCTCTGGAGAGGAGGTGTGCTGTGTTTTTAGAGAGAGGCGAGAGAAAAGAGAGTGGAGAGAGAGAAAAGAGAGTTGATTCCCTTGTTAACTTGACTAACGTCAAAATGCATGTTTTTCAGGTTGTCCTTTTCTACAATGTCATCACGGTCAAACGATATTGGTGTCGTTTCATCATATATTATTCGACCATTGCTTGTAGTAATTGGATGTTGTTATTTTCAGTGAATAGACTAGTTCTCGAGATAAGATCTAATTTATATATTGAATAAGAACTACCCACTAAAAACTTAAATCCATTTATTGAAAAATCGAAAAAGAAGATCGAATGACATTGACATCGTTTGACCCACAAGGGTAGATATATAAAGGGAGGGGTAGGGCTTGAACGTAGAATTCGAAACCTATATTTCATTTGGGGTTCTTGAGGCGAGGAACCAATAATAATAATAATAAAGATTGACTATATTATTAAACCCTTAATTGTTATTTCAAGTATCAATATCCAAACTTAACAGAAAATTGATTCTAGTGAACCAAACATTGACAGAGTTCCATACACAAGGAACCTCTTTATTAGTGAACAACACGACGACAATGAAATACAATTGTAAATGTTATTCTAGAACTTTTTCTGAAGATCCTCCACTATGTTCTTGTCTAGTTTGAAGGCCTTGGTAAGAACATCCGGATTAATTGGTGGATCAGAACCAAATACTGCATTTGCAATTGTAATGACACCAAAATTTTGGCCACCCAATCCTGCAAAAGCCACTGCTGGTGTTTTCCCGATATTAAGTTGGAAATGAATCATACCAATTGGAAACACAAACACATCTCCGGGGTTTAGGACTTTAGCGAAAAGGCGATTATTATCTGCGTTGGATGTGACAAATCCTACATAGAGTGTTCCTTCCAAGACTACAAGGATTTCCGTGCCACGAGGGTGAATGTGAGGTGGGTTTAGGCCGCCATACGGTGCATAGTCAATACGAACCAGGGCTACGCCAAGGGTGTTGAGTCCAGGTAGTTCATTGACACTAACAGCAGTGACATTAGAACCAACATCATTTGTGACGTCTCCTGGAATGTTGAGACCAGATTTAAAGAAATCGTTTGCATTGACGAGCTTCGGGTCCTTGCAGAACTTTCCATTCACGAACACTACATAAAAGAAATGTCATGTGATCAATAAATTTCATTGACAGGGACATCCCTCGGGTGAGGCGAGATACTTCAGCCAATTTTATTTAAAATAAAAAAATTAACATATTTAAGCCCCTTCGTTTTTCTAGAAGGCCTCTTTTAGAGTTGACCCTGGGCTGTCCAAGCCTCAGATATGCCACTGCTCACATGCTATCAATCCTTAGCGATTAATTAACCTGGGTGGCAAGTTTTCCATGGTAAACCTCAGACAGAAATTCTGGTCTAAGGGACGTCCCAACAGAAAGAATGAGCATGGACAAAAACATATTATATGTGTGGACTCTGAAGGGTTAGGCTGACCTCTAACACTGTACTGCACGAGGTACTAATTAAAATCAAACCAAGACTAATTAAGCCATTGAAACATAGAAAAAGAGCATGTATGCATACCAGCATCCTTAGGTTCATCGATGGCGACACAGAAGTCTTGAAGAGGGCTTGGATCGAAGGCCGAGCAAAGCGAGGAGGCCAAAACCAAGAGGACAAAAGGTACCAAGAGAGGA
This sequence comes from Euonymus europaeus, assembly GCA_963580455.1. Lineage (NCBI taxonomy): Eukaryota > Viridiplantae > Streptophyta > Magnoliopsida > Celastrales > Celastraceae > Euonymus > Euonymus europaeus. The sequence continues at coordinate 6,358,837 of OY756961.1, read as the reverse complement.
GAAGCACCTTTCATTGTTGTGAGTACTGGTGATGCTTCTTCAAGAGCAAGTATTGGATGGAGGTGTGGAGAAGCAATCTTTCATGGGATCTATTTATAGATGGAAGTCATTGAGGCCAAGTCTCTGTAAACTTCCCCAACAAGGACCAGCAGGAAGTTTTTTTATAATAGGAGAACCATTCTTCAACTGCTACACATCACACATGTCGTTGGTAATTATTTAATAAAAAACTTTTTCTTCCTTTGATTAGGTCATTATATAGACAATACATTTTGTTTTAACACTTCAAATCCATTTGACATTTCAACAATCGCTCACCAGTCATCACCATTAATTGTTTTGCGTCCATGACATATCAAATATATGCACCAGCTGCAACAGACGTCATGTTGTTTTTATTGATTTGGATCAGCTTACCGACTCGAAATCTAAAAGTATTGGTAAACCGAGGTGTGTCAACATGAAAATTTGAACTTAAAGTTCAAATACTTATTGTCGCATCCGGCTCGAGTGGGCAGTATTCATGAGTATGTAAAGTCATATGTAAAATTCTTTAACTCAGGGAACACCTTGTACGAGTCAAATGATCCAAGAGGACAAATTGAGAGCCATCAATACTACTTGTGGCGGAGAAAAACCGTGGCGACATACCCGGACTAAAAAAACATCCAAAAGACCTTACCGACTTCGGACCTAAGCATAACTAATTAAGCAGACTCTAGAGTCTTAATCCTAATAATAATGAGATGAGACGGCTTTCTAATGCACAAGTAAGACATAGTAACTAAAAGTGGCAGGTGATTATCGATTACAGAGTTGAAAAATATGTCCAATCAGATGAGAATGATTCTCTGATACCCGAATCTGTACATTGGTAGATATATTGGCAAACAACACGCCACTTCCCGGCCTAAAAAAACCTTTAATCACATTAATTTATATCAACAATCCACTAAATTAATGTTAGCTTGAGTATATCTAATAACCAACCCTTTTTTTAAAATAAATTTGTTCTAAGTCAATAGAAATGGTTCTGGTCCTCTTTTTCCTATTGAGGACATAGATGATCAGCATTTAACTTAACCTAACATGAACATATATCTAGGTTTTATTGAAGGAATCATATCACCAACTGCATATTTCTTCTTTCATTAGTGTATTAGTCTGCTAAAAGGGTTATTAATTCTCCTCACACATAACTAACAATCTAACTCCTCTAGTAGTTGATCCTAAGACTTCTACTCTTGATTATTTAATAAGGAAACGGTGTTCATTAGTTGTCGTCGTCTTTTTTATAGGATTTAGTCTTGCACTATATAAAGGTCTCCTGCATTTTGTAACCTGAGAATAATATCAATAAAATTTCGGAGATATCACGCTCTTAATTTTACAATAATAAAAAATTATATGCAATGCCGAAATGTGTGATTTGGATTGGATGTCATGTTTTCAAGTCTACAATCTCTAACAAACCTTAGTTGAAGGTAGAATTTTTATTTCTATCCAACGTAATTGCGTGCCTTTACAACTCGTTATGAATATATACAGTTTAATTAGTTGAGTTCGTACCATCTCAATTTTCAACCTAAACCAGAGAAATTCTAGTAGCTAGGAGAAATAGATGTTTCATCTACTTCTTTACCAAGACACGTACCCAATTTCAAGGCTTTTCTTACTCTCTTTTTTTTCCCTTTCTCCCATTCTTTTCTATGGAGTTAATAATACAAAGTTTGACATAGTGTTAAGTGCATGTATATATGTGTGGATAATATTTGATTAGCCACTTTTTAAGACTTCACCAATTAAGTCAATGCAAAGTTGCAATGGATCAGCCAAAACGTTAGATGCAAGTCTAGGATCGATTGCTGCCACCATGCCACTGGCGGACTTGAGATCATTGGAGGCACATAAATAGTGATGTAGGGATTTCACTGGAGGCATATCTTTTTAGTGGGGGATCGGCATGCACAAAAATCATTAGGTTATGGTCACCGCCCTTTGAATGTGCACTGGGTAAATTCATGAGCTGTGAAATATGATAATACGTAAATTACACGTGTCAGGTAAGCTCATGGTAATAATTTCATTTACAGGCTCAAATAAAAATCAAACGAACAACATTTTCAAAGGGAAGGCTACCTCCTCACCAGTTAGGTTAGAAGTTGATTTTTAAATAAATTTTAATTTAAGCTATGTAGAGAAGGTTCATTGTATAATACCTCTATTAAATTGTGACTGACATCAAAATGCTTGGGCTTTTCAATCGTGTTGTCATGGTCAAATGGTATTGGAGTCGTTTGATCATATGTTCAGTACATAGTTTTTTTCCCCTTCTGTAATTGGAAGTTGTTATTTTCAGTAAATGGACTAGTTGCCGATATAAGATCTAATTATTGAATATAACATCTACCTACTAAATACTTAAATCTATTTACTGGAAAATAAAAAATTAAAATTAAAATGATCATATATGACATCGACATCATTCGACAAACAACGTTACACAAGCACGTCCCAATATGGAATAGATGTGAATCAATTTCGCGAGTTCATAAGCGAATTTTGTTCTATTTGGATTGGGATCGACAAAAAGGAAATTTGTCCCATGTATGCTGAAAAAAGTCGTAATTTTAATTTTTATTATTTTCTTATGTTTAGGAATTTATTGTTTTGATGTTTCCTTTTTGTAGTATTTTATTTTCCATTAGAAGTGATTTAGCACTACAAAATTTCTACCGAGGATAATACTTGTGAACGGTATTTTTTTCAAAAGCGTCGACGCTCATTGGTAAAGAAGTGCATGAAACATCTATTTCTACATCTCACCTAATGAACCCTAGTTTTCTACTTTGATTTCTTCTTTATTTGGTAGAAAATTGAGAGGCCACATGTTATTATATTGGATATATTCATAAGATTTACGTGGAGATAAAGGGGGAAAAAACTACATTCAACTAAAGTTAGCAAAACTTGGTGTGAAAAAAAAAACTACTAGTGAACACCATTATTTCTTTATGAAAAAACAAGACTAGAAGAAGTCTCTACGGATTAACTAGGGTAGTAGTTAGATTGTTAGTTATGTGTTAGGGAACTTTATAACCTCTTTAGCAGACTGTGTAATAGACTAATGAATGAGGGATACATATATATATATATACACACACACACATTCATTTAATAAATGTAGTTGTTACACATAGACGTAAGCAGATTTCATAAACATTAATTTAGTGGGTTCTTGAAATAAATTAACGGAATTTATAAAAGGTTTTGTTAGATCACGGCATTGGTGTCTCGTTTTTCAATATATATATATATATATATATATATAGAGAGAGAGAGAGAGAGAGAGGGGGGGAACAGATCAGGTATCAAAGAATCATTCTCTTCTGGAAGCTATGTTTAATTGGACAGACTTTTCAACTCGGATGTCCAATAAATACAGACATACACCATTTTCACCAGCCAGTACTCGTCTCCTTATGTTATTATTTCTTACATGTGCACTGGAAAGCCGCCTGATCTCTTATTATTACTATTCACAGTCCACCGTGCACATAGAAATGATTAAATGAATGAGTTATTTTAACTGTTAAAACAAAATGTACTGAGTCTATTGGCCTAAATAATCTTAGCAAGAAAAAGTATCTATTAATTACCAACTACATCTCTGATGCGAGTAGCAGTTGAAGACTGGTTCTCTTAATAATATATAAATGTATTAAAAAAAACAAACAAACTTCCTGGTCCTTGTTGGGGAAGTTTACAGAGACTTGGCCTCAATGACTTCCATCTATAAATAGACCCCATGAAAGATAGCTTCCCCACACCTCCATCCAATACTTGCTCTTAGCTTGAAGAAGCATCACCAGTCACCACGTACAATGAAAGGTGCTTCTCCTCTCTTGGTACCTTTTGTCCTCTTGGCTTTGGCCTCCTCACTTTGCTCGGCCTTCGATCCAAGCCCTCTTCAAGACTTCTGTGTCGCCATCGATGAACCTAAGGATGCTGGTATGCATATATACTCTTGTTCTATGTTTCCATAGCTTAATTAATTAGTCTTGGTTTAATTTTAATTAGTACCTCGGACAGTACAGAAGTACGTTTTGGGGTTCAGCCTTCAGACATATATATATTTAGTATGTTTTTGTACATGCTCATTCTATCAGTTGGCAAGTTCCTTGGACCACCATTTCTGTCCGAGGTTTATCAAGGAAGACTTGCCACCCAGGTTAATTAACCACTAGGGATTGATAGTATGTGAGATTTTATTGATCAGAACAACATTTCTTAATTTTATGCAGTGTTTGTGAATGGAAAGTTCTGCAAGGACCCGAAGTTCGTCAATGCAAACGATTTCTTTAAATCTGGTCTCAACATTCCAGGAGACGTAAAAAATGATGTTGGTTCTAATGTCACTGCTGTTAGTGTTAATGAGCTACCTGGACTCAACACCCTTGGCGTAGCCCTGGTTCGCATTGACTATGCACCTTACGGTGGCCTAAACCCACCTCACACTCATCCTCGTGGCACGGAAGTCCTTGTAGTCGTGGAAGGAACACTTTATGTAGGATTTGTTACATCTAACGCAGATAATAATCGCCTTTTCGCTAAAGTCCTAAACCCGGGAGACGTGTTTGTGTTTCCAATCGGCATGATTCACTTCCAACTGAATATCGGAAAGACAGCTGCAGTGGCTTTTGCAGGATTGAGCAGCCAAAATTTTGGTGTAATAACAATTGCAAATGCAGTATTTGGTTCGGAGCCACCAATCAATCCTGATGTTCTTACCAAGGCCTTCAAACTAGACAAGAACATAGTGGAGGATCTTCAGAAAAAGTTCTAGAATGACATTAACATTTGTATTTCATTGTCATCCTTATGATATGGTTGTTCACTAATAAAGAGGTTCCTTGCATCTGGGCCTCTGACAATATTTTTTGGTTCACTAGAACCAATTTCTGGTATGTTTTGAGTTTTAATATTTATACTTGAAATAATTAATTAAGGGTATGGTATATATAGCCAATCTTTTTAATTACTGTTGTGGGTCAAACGAGGTCAATATCAATTCACTAAAAATAACAGCATAGATCCCTTAACAACTGACGCAAAGTTAATGACATGGGAAATGACAGGAAAGATAACATAGGAAATTAAATAACACAAAAGACTAAGAGAAATTAATAGACTTTCACTTGATCTGCATCATCATCCCCTAATTGGAGTGATGAATTCGCCCTCGAATTCGAAGGTAATTCAACTGCAATCATTCTCACATTATTAAGGAGAAAACTCTTCCTCGAGTTTTTGAGAATTTAAGTATGAAAAGTCTTGACTTCTTGGACATCATTCTTGTACCCAACATGCAAGACCACCTTGAACTCTTGAGTAAATTTAGCAACAACATCAACAATACGTACTCTCCATGTGGTTTGTCGAGTCTTTCTAGAATAACAAATTCAAATGTTGTACTTCCACACACTCGAATTTTATAAACGAAATTACCTAAACTACTAGTCTTTGCTGGAATCTTTCTTTAGCAATATATTCAATTGGATGTCGGAAGAATGGTTGTCTGCAATCCAAGTCAAAATTTGAAAGATTGGGTCCCTGAATATGTCTTCACTGCTTCATACGAACTGGGTTTTAGACTCATCTTTGAATCCTTCTCTCTTCTAGTCTTCTTCTCAAACTTTTTATTTTCCTTTTTCTAGGTCCCCTTCTAGGAGGCAAACTGCCGACCTCCTTGCTTGTCTTCTTCCAGCTTGATATAATGTTTAATTCTGTCCTGAAGCGCAGCCATGCTCTTTGGTAGAGTCATTGTCAAACTCTCTTACAACTTATGCTCCCAACGTCCATACCAAAAGGTAGCCACTGCAGTTTTTTCATCGCAATCCTCAATATCTGTGTAAGTATTTGAATACCTGGCCACATAAGCCAGAAGTGATTCTTAGGTGTAAAGAAAATAGCGTATCCAAGGTTGTTGAATCTCTACTATTTGCTACGAAACCTGCTACGAAAATACGAGCAAGATCCTTCCAGGACAAAATTGAATTCTCCAGGAGTTGATGGAACCACTTCATGGTTGTAGTCCCGAGGCTTGATGAAAACATTTTGCACATGAGTTCATTCCGTCCTGCCAGAATGCCATCTTGTGGGTGTAAGCTGAAATATGTGCTATAGGATCCGTCTTTCCATCATAGATTATAAGCGTTGGAGGCGAGAACTTTCTTGGTGGGTCTTCTAATCGTAAAGCTCACACGAAGGGTGTGGAAGTCAATTTCTTGAGGCTTTGTTCTGCCCTCTTATGAGCACGACATAAGGACCTCTCTAGTATCTCTCTTTGTTCTAATCCATTGGGAAGTTCTTTGACTCTTGGTCCTTCTTGCTAGCATTGGGGATATGTTCTTCTCTCCCTTTAGGTGTGTGCCTCCTGCTCTCAGTGACTAGTCCTCTTTCCCTATGGGACCTCCCAGTAATGTTGCTTTGTTGCTCTCGAACACGTTTTGGGTCCACATTCTTAACATCTGGGATTGTGCTCTGAATTTCATTTGCCTTTTCTGCTCATGATCTGGAGACTCCCCCTTAGGGCTCGAGCACGCTCTTGCCTCTCTTGAAATTCTTCCTCGGCCTTAAGGAGGACTTCTTCCAATTCGTTCGGAATTTTTCCTTCTAATTCATTATGACCATGTTGAACCCTATCTTCTTCCAAGCAAGGTGAACCCTCTCGCCTTACTTCTTTTGGAATTTGTCACATGACTTTTGATTGAAACTCTTAGTTCCCATAGCCGGCATAATTGTCGATGCTAAATTTACGCCGAATGTATTTTAATGCTTAAAGAAGTAAAAAATGTTTAAGGAAAGAATGCAAAATATACGTGGTTCATTTACGTCAACAAATGATTTTTCGAAACTAAAAGAGAAGCTTTGGTGTCCAGCTTCGATGTTGTTTCAGTTTTTAGTTTAGAAATGAGAGAAATTTGTTAAATATATCATATAAGGGTATTCTGGTATTTCTATGCATAAAATGGGTCATTTCTCCAGAAATTTTTAAACAAAGTTATTTCTCCAAAAATCTTTGTCAACTGGGTCATTTTCGCAAAATTCCCAAATCGGAGAAGGGGTCCTCCTCGACAGAGACTGAAGAGAGGTTTAAAGATCATGCCAATGTCATGGATTCTGAATTTGTGCCCCGAAAATCTTCTTCCAAAAGAAAAGTGATTAGAAAGAAATGTAAGTGTAACTTCACCCTTTTAAATACGGATTGATGATTGCTCAAATGAATAAGCCAAGGAAAAAGAAGATTCGTCAAATCAGCAATATAGTGCAGAGTGACAATGAAAGTGAAAAGATTGCAAGTATCTCGGTATCTGATGGAGGCATTTATCACAGAAACTCTTTAATTCTGAATTCTCCCAATAAGCACGTTGAGGTTGAAGATGTTGATCCCACTTTTGTTTCTCAATCATCCGGGCCAGTTGCCATCCAAAAAGAAGCTTTGGAAACTTGGAAGCTTGGAAAGCTGTTGGGGCTTTGTTCTAAGGATGCTGATGGTGTTATTCATTTTTGAATTGAGAAGATGGTGTGCAAGAAAGAGACAGATTGCTTAGCTACGCAAGAAAGACAAGAATAGCCTCTACTTCTTTTTTCCTTCTGGTGGATTTGTTTTGTGTGTTATGTTCTCTCTTCTTTCTTGGAATATTAGGGGCATTGGCAGTACTGCTAAGAAAAGAGCAGTTGCAAGATGGGCCAGAGAAAAAAATTTGGGTTTTATTAGTCTTCTCGAGACAAAAGCTTCAGGTGTGGACTCGCGCCTCATCCGTAAGCTATGGGGTTCTGATTTTTATTTTATTTTTTTCTCGTTGGTTACAACCAGCCTATATGTGGCCATTGGTTGGGCCTATTAAGTGTGTGTATGGGCGCGCACTTAGCTACGTTCTTATCAATTGGTATCAGAGCGGTTCGGTCTCTGCGCACTAGGTCCAGGTATGGGACTGGACTAGGCTGCCATGCAAAGGGCTACCAGTGGATCTGGTGGTACGGGTAAGGACCCCAGTCCAGTGAAAGACCCCCACTGAGTGCGGCCAACATGGTCCTTCGTCTAGGTATGGGACTAGACTAAGCCGCCATGGAAAGGGCTACCAATGGATCTGGTGGTACGGGTAAAGACCCCAATCCAGTGAAAGACCCCCATTGAGTGTCAGCCAACGTGGACGTCGGCTTAGTAAAGCGGAGGGTATTGATACAAACGTCCCATATCGCTAAGATGTGGGAGTTGAGATCTATTGATAAGGAAGGCAAATGCCTTCCTTAATTAGCCAACAAGTTTTCTAGGCAAAAAGCCTATTGGGCTTGTTGGTTACAACAGCCCATATGTGGCCATTGGTTGGGCTTGTTGAATGGTTGGGCCTGTTAAGTGTGTGTTTGGGCGCGCACTTAGCTAGGTTTTTACCATGGTCTAGCTGTGATTCATAGGGCTCATCTAGTGGAATTATATGCATTTGGGACCCTTCTTTCTTCTCCTTGACTTCAGTCTCAGTTGTTGATCGTTGTATCTTTCTTGAGGGGTCTTTGACGGGTTCTAACTTTCCTTGTGTGATTTTCTCGGTGTATGGGTATAATTTGGTCTCCCAACGTATTAGTGAATGAAACCAGCTTTCTTCTCTCAAGTCCGCTAGCTCTCTTCCATGGCTTCTATGGGGTGATTTTAATGAGGTGATTCATATGACGGATAGGTTCGGTTGCTCTGACTTGACTTCGGAGATGAAGAGTTTTGGTAATTTCATCAATCTTTGTGAGTTGGTTGAGCTACCTTTGCAGGGCAGGCATTACACCTGGTATAATTCTACTAGTATGAGCAAGATCGATCGGGCTTTCATTGGTACAGATTGGCTAGATATTTTTCCAAATATTAGTATGATCGGTTTGTGTAGAGGAGTGTTAGACCATTGTCCTCGTCTTATTACTTTTCAAGGCAACAATTGGGGGCTCGGCCTTTTCGATTTATGGACTGTTGGTGGCTTCATTCTAATTTCAACAATTTTATTCAAGAATCTTGGTTGGACTTAAATGGGTAGGTGGTGGGTAATTATGGTATTGTGGCAAAGCTGAGGCTTCTAAAGCCATTGTTAAAAGCCTGGAACTTGAATATTTTTGGTAATATTGGGGATAAACTTAAGGCTGTTGAATCGGCTATTGACAGACTGGAGAAAGAGCAAAAATGTGGCATTTAAGTGAGTCCAATAGCCAGAAGCTCGTCTCTCTCAAATCTGAATATTGGGTTATCTGTAGGCAGCAGGAGAGTTATTGGTTTCAAAATTCAAGATCCAAATGCATTATTGATGGTGACAGGAATACAAAAAATTTTCATTCGCTAGCTAGTATGAGGAAGAGAGCTAATAATCTTGCCATGCTTATCACTTCAGAAGGGAGATTGGAGGATCCAATCTTGATAAAGAGAGCTGTACGTAATCATTTCAAGAAGTAGTTCTCTAGTGCGGATTGGCAAGCCTTGAATATCACCGAGTTAAACTTCAACAAAATTTCTTCTTCTCAAGTTTCCGAGTTGGAATCTCAATTCTCTTTCGAGGAAGTCAAAGCTGCGGTATGGAGTTGTGGTAGTTCAAAAGCTCCCGGGCCTGACGGTTTTAGTCTTCACTTCTTCAAGAAATTATGGGATCTTTTATCTGGGGAGGTTATGAAGATGTTTTCTAGATTCCATAGAACTGAAATTTTACCTAGAGGAATCTCATCTTCGTTTATCACGTTAATTCCGAAGGTGCAAGGTGCAGATAAGCTTAAAGATTACAGACCAATCAGCTTGATTAGCAGTCTTTATAAAATTATTACCAAATGTTTGGCCAACCGTTTAAGAGGCACTTCTAAACTCTGTAATTGGGGAGCAACAATCTGGTTTTGTGGTGGGCTGTCAAATCATGGATTCTATTCTGGTGACTAATGAATTAGTGGATGCCGTTCGAAAAAACAAATTGAAAGGTTTTATATGGAAGCTTGATTTTGAATAATCTTTCGACACTCTTCAGTGGGGTTACATTGATTAGGTTCTGGTTGAGATGGGCTATAGGGGGTAAATGGAGGAGCTGGTTGAGAGAATGTGTTCACTCTGCCAAGGCTTCGGTGCTGGTTAATGGGTCTCCTACAGAGGAATTTACTCTCCAAAGGGTCATTCGCCAGGGAGATCCTCTCTCCCCTTTTTTGTTCATTAAAGCAGCGGAAGGGCTTCATCTTCTTATGGATAAAGCTAGTGATTTGGGGCTGATTCAAGGCCTCAGTGTCAAGGAGCATGGAACTCGAAATTCTCATCTTCAATATGCGGATGATACTCTTATTTTCAGTTCTGACTCTAGAGCCAGCCTTGTTAATCTGAAAAGAATCTTTCGATTGTTTGAGTTTCTTTTTTTTTTTGATAAAAGAGGACGGTACCTCCAAATTTTATTAAAAGCCTCACTTGTGGCGGAGGAAAACCGAGGTTACAAGGAACCGAAAAAAGAAAGCAACCTCAAAAGAAAGACCAAAAAGAAGCAAGGAAAAAAAAAGGACATAGCCTACTCAAAGAGACCTGCAAACACAAAGCAAGGAACAAAAAGCTGAAAATCCAAGCCAGAAGAGTGAACAAAACCAATCCCAAAAAGATCAAACTGAACTCCTTCACCAAGAAGAACCTCCTTCAACAGCAAACTCACAAAGCCACCCAAACCTGAAAAAAATACCACCCAAACAGCAGCAACAACGACACCACAAACCCACAAAACCACCAAAACTTGCAAAAAAACCTGCACCCAAAAGGCAGCAGCAACACCTCCTCCAAAAAACCAAAAAGCACCAAAAAACTTGAACCACTACCACATTGAAATGAAGAGAGGAACCAGATCTAGCCCCAAAACAACCTCACAAAAGCCTGCCGACACAAGGAAAGCCAGCCGCCCCAGACAACCTGCAAAAAAATCCTCAAAACCACAACCGAATGAAGATGGAGAGGAGGACCAGAACTGGACAGAGAGAACTCAACCCCCGCAGCCCCAAAACAACCTTCCAAATAGCATACCAACACAAGGTAAGCCAACATAAAGACAACTGACTGAACCCTAGTGACACAAAGCCCACCAAAATCAAGCCCACCAATGCACCAAAGAACCACAACAAGCAAGCCCAACCAACACCTTAACACCCAGATGCCCTCCAAGAAGCCTGCCGACACCAAAAAGCACCAGCAACAAGACATTCAAGCATTAAAATAGAGCAGATGAAGAAATTAATCCTCTATCAACCAACCTCAATTGAATTTGGCTCGGCAACATCAATAGGACAAAAGCATCAAAGACCAACTTCCAAGATGCATGTCTAACACCAGCCACAAACTATGATTAGCAATATGCCGCACAACACCAAAATACTGACAACTCTAAAATTCCAACACCCAACCATCGAAACACATGCCTAACACCAGCCAAAGACTAAGACTAGCAGGACACCGCGCAAGCAAGAATGCACGCCTAGCACTAGCCATTAGACTAAGACTAGCAGGACTCCATGCGAGCTTCACTTCCAAGAAAAAGGACAAAACAACTAATCCTCCATAAGCCAAACAACAAACAAATTAAGAAGATCTTTCACAACCCTGCTTGGCTAAAGCATCAGCCTCATAATTGGATTTTCGCCAAATATGTTTGAAAAGAACTGAAGCAATGGTACTTGCACAGTTGCTTATTGCATTGAAGTCAAAATCTAACTTCCAAGGATTTGGGCAAGACTGCCTCAACCAGTTTATGGCATTAATAGAATCCGATTCAATAATAAGTTTGTTCATATTACTTGAATTTTGACTGACCGAAATTTCCAGAGCAGTTCTGATAGCTTTTACTTCAATGGAGTTAGAGTCTGAATATGCCATTGGCCCTAAAAAAATACAAAGAAAGTTTCCATCATGATCACGAAGGACCCCTCCTATACCAGCTTTTGACCCTTAAACAGAACCATCCGTGTTCCATTTCAAAGAACCTATAGGAGGAGCAACCCAAGTATTTTTAGGCCTCGAAGATATATGCCCATCAATAAACTTCCTTAGACCATCTGAAGAATTTAACAATTCAGCCCCAGAGCAGTGAGGATCAATATTCACTGCTTTGAGCCAAGCTCTAAACCTTGTGAAGATGAGAAAAAGGATATTATGCCATTCCACTTGCTTATTCTCAAAGACAAGCTGATTTCTTTCAGTCCATAAGGACCAAGCCGTGGCCGCGAAAAGCATGAACCAGATTTTGCTTTGCTGTTTTCCCCTAGCAAAGAATTTTCATTGCTGAAAGAGTGAGCCCAATGTAGAAGGAGACACCCAGGCAATACCCCACCATTGCATGATTTTGTACCAAATTTTTAAAGAATCTTGACAAAGAAGGAGATGATGATCTACTGTTTCAATCATTTGACGGCAAAAAGGGCATAAAGCATTTTCTTGATCAATAATACCCATACGTAACAATTTTTCCCGGGTATTTAGCCTTCCTTTGACTGTCAACCAAATAAAAATTCTACCTTTGGGGGAGCCCATCCTTTCCAAACTGAACTGGACACCATATCCATAATGCTTGTTTCATTTGCTTCAGAGGCTGCTATTAGAGACTTGATAGAGAAGAGGCCATCAACTAAATGTCTCCAAACTATTTTATCAGATTTTCCAGTCCCTTCTCTAAGGCCCAACACAAAAGAGCATACCTTTGGAAATTTAGTGGAATCTTCGACCAGACTAAGTCTTGATGCAACTCTGTCTCAAATTGCCTGTGAAGGGAGGAAGAGGAGGAAGAAACAGAATAAGAAAAACTAAGGCAGATCTGAGGGTAAATGGGCAGAGTCAGTGGATGAGGATATTGATTTAGTCGGTAAAGATTACAGAGATTTTAGAGAGGAGATTCATTCTCGAAGACAGATATCAAAAAGGAAACTCGTGCGAAAAAAATCAAAATGCTCTCAGATGTTAATGAAATACAATCTCTTGCTTACCCAAATACATAAGCCCTCCAAGAGGAAAATTAAGAGGATTGACAAGCTGATGGAACAGGTGAAGATTAGTGAGGAAATCAGTTTGAAGTCCCCAAGCAGCATGCAAATGAAAACGGTTGATTGTGTGAAGAGCAACTCAATTTCAGATGGTTGTTCGAGAAGCCAGTATGTGGATGAAGAGGCGGTTAGAACATGGGAAATTGGGAAGCTTTTGGGGTTGAGAAGCGAAACATCAGATGAGGAGATATTGTCAAGGATCAGGGCCATGGTGGAAAGAGAACAGGGGAAGAAAAAAGAGGTTGCTTAGTCGGCTTCTTTCTTGTCATTTTGCTTTGTGGGATTCTCTTTTTTTTTGTGATGTCTGGAATTCTATCTTGGAATGTCAGAGGGATTGGCAGCTCCCTCAAGGTTAGAGCAGTTAATCGTCTTATTCGGGATAAAAGGCTGGGGCTGATTTTTTTGTTAGAAACCAAGATTTCGGGGACTGGTTCCGATCTTATTCGGCGTATCTGGGGTTCTGATGATTTTGGTTGGAGTTCTTGTGATGCTAATGGGCAGTCGGGAGGAGTGATTTGTATATGGGATCAAGCTTTTTTCAAAAATTCAAAGTCAACAGTTGGTGACAGATGGATAATCCTAGAGGGATATTTTCCTTTTTTTAATCTCAGCTGCACGATCACGGCTGTTTATGGGCATAACACTGAGTCTCTTAGAGATATCCAATGGAATTATCTTCTTCATGCGAAGTTGTCAAGTTCAAGTCCTTGGTTGTTGTGGGGGGATTTTAATGAAGTTCTCAATCAAGATGACAGACTTGGAAGATGCTCCATTTCTAATGGTATGAAAAATTTCTATGATTTTATTGATAAGTGTGGTCTTCTTGAGATTCCTCTTTCAGGTCGCCGCTTCACTTGGTGCAACAAGAGGAGCATGAGTAGGATTGATAGGGCTTTTGTTGATTCCGAATGGCTTCTGAAAATTCCAAATATTTGCCTTCACGGTTTGAGTCGTGGAGTCTCGGATCATTGTCCATTATTCTTGGCCTTCAATTCTGTCAATTGGGGTCATCGTCCTTTCAAATTCCTTGATAGTTGGTGGCTTCATCCCAACTTTTTTGGGTTCCTTTCTCAAGCTTGGAATAGTTTGGGAGCTTTAGTGGCAGGCAATAATGGTATAGTCACTAAGCTGAAGCTGTTAAAATTTAAATCAAAAGATTGGAATTTTTTGGTCTACGGTGATATTAATGTGAAGATTAGAGATGCAGAGTTGAAGATTGATTCGCTGGAAAAATTCAGGGAGTCGGGGCCTCTCAGTGAAGCTGATCAAATCAGATTGGGTGACTTGCAATCGGAATTCTGGAATCTTAGCAGGCATCAGGAGAGTATTTGGCACCAGAAATCAAGGGTGAGATGGATAAAGGAGGGAGATCGGAATACGAAGTTCTTTCAATCAGTTACTTCTCTGAGGAGGAAATCAAACTGTATTTCTATGCTTCAATTGGGTGATGGAAAAATTGAAGATCCTAATCTTATAAAAGCTGTTGTTTTTGCCCATTTTCAGAATCTATATTCATCCAACAATTGGAGTAAAATTATGATTGATGGTCTTCATTTCAAGAGTCTGCATGCTGACCAAGCTAATGATCTAGAGGCTCCATTCTCCTTTGAAGAAATAAAAAATGTCATTTGGAGCTGTGATAGCACCAAAGCGCCGGGTCTCGATGGATTTAATTTTGGTTTCTTCAAAAAGGCGTGGGATTTAATTGCCGGGGATATTATGAGAATGATGGGGAGATTTTATAGGACCGGAGTCCTATCGAAAGGGATCAGTTCTTCTTTCATTACTTTAATTCCTAAAATGGCAGGAGCTGATGCTTTGAAAAACTTCAGGCCGATCAGCCTAATCTCAAGCCTTTACAAGATCATTGCCAAGACTCTAGCGAATCGTCTTCGAAACACTCTAAACTCAGTAATCAGCGAAGAGCAATCTGGCTTCATGAGGGGTCATCAGATTTTAGATTCCATTCTTATTGCAAATGAGGTAGTTCACTCAACTAAAAAGGGGGGAAGAAAGAGTTTTCTCATAAAGATAGATTTTGAAAAGGCCTTTAAGTAAATATAGGGAAAGACGAAGGGCAAAATGGTAATTTACCAGAAAATCTGGCATATACCAGATTTTCCAGTGGGTTTCCGGCAGTAGCAACGTAAGAGAGAGAGATGGGAGAATTTTGAATGGGTTTTTCATGTTTGTGGTCCGATTGGGGCAAGTGAGGTATCAAATTGAAGCTTGTGGAGAGAGGAGCAAAACCCAACCGGAATCGTCGTCATCGGACCACCGTAGACGGCGGAATCAGCCGGCGAAGTTTCGGTTTTTCAAAATTTCAAAGCTCGATCCCGGTCGATTCAGTAGGAATTTTGGAACGAGACAGGTACCATTAGATTTCTGTTGTTGTGGGCTTCATTTTGATGTAGGAGTGACCGGAAACTTTCGCCGAAAAAGTGGATTCCGGCGACCGGCCGGCCGATTTAACTCAGCTCCGGCGAGTTGACTCGTGTTTGACCGAGTTGACCCGTTGACTCGGGTTTGACCCGTTTTGATGGGGTTGACCCAGTTTGACTATTTGACCCGGTTTGACCGTGGACTATTTGACCCGAGTTGACTTTGACCGGCTTTGACTTTTGACCCGAGTTGACCGGTTTACCCGAGTTGACTTTGACCGTTGACTTTTGGTTGACTTTTCGTATTTTGACTGTCGTGTATACGTATCCGTATTTTGATGCAGGAGGTTGATTTGGAGTTTTCAGACGTATTACGGATTAGCTTAGTCGACATTCCAGGTAGGGATTCTGCCCTAGTTCTTATTTGGGGTTCCGGGGGTTCCGTATTCGACGGACTCCTATTTGTCTATTGGTGTGAAATTCCCGGAGGTTGGGAATTTCTCTGTTTATACTCTTATCTGATTTATTTCCGCAATTGCAATATGTTATGATTATATGTGGTTTGTTTGGAGGTATATGTACGACAGACAGTATTTTTGTGCATCGTGTCTCCTGTGGGGCCCACTATCCTGGTGGGGCCACCCATACTCTCGTGGGGCCCACTATCCTGGTGGGGCCCACCTATACTCTCGTGGGGCCCACTATCTTGGTGGGGCCCACTTATCCTTTTGTGGGGCCCACAGCCATTGGTGGGGCCCACCTCCTGATGTTTGGTTTTATCCTCGAGAGTCCGGATAGGACTTCATTATGATGATCTTCTATGATTTGTGAGCTTATGGTGGGATGATTTGTAGAGCGTGGGACCCACATCCGGCGACCCAGCTTACTGGATGATTTATCGATGGTTTTGATCGGGTACGTACCTGGAGACCGGATTGAGGTGAGGTACATCCTAGGGGACGCTCTTCGATGTAGGCGATGCTATCGAGTACCTGATGTAGGCTCGATCCTCATCCAATCTAGGGAGTACCTGGACTGGGAGACACCTTGCGGGGATCAGGGTGGGTCCAGGGGAGGATTTTCTGTTGTTATTTGGATATGAGTTGATACGGATTTGAGTTTGATTATGGTTGAGTACTGATTTGAGAGTTGTACTTGAGGATGGTAGTGGTGGAGCCTACTCGGCATCTACCCTACGGATTGATTGATTGTGATGAGTTGTGATGTGTACCACTTATGATTTCTCTATATGCATTCTATATCATACAGACTTTCTTACTTTATCTATGATTTACTGGAGTTCGGTGATACGGGAGTGTATCACTATTTGAGTTTCTGTTCATCTCACTTACCTCTTGAGCTTTTACTTTCCGTTTATTCTGATGATTGATATTCCTCTATATCCCTACTGAGCTTTGTAGCTCATCCCTTTCATTCACATGTTTTCAGGTGAGATAGCCGGAGTGGATGATCAGCGCAGGGATGCGTGAGGCGTGATGTAGCTGGTGGAAATGGTTTGTCTGTCTGTAGTATCTGTGTTTTGTACGGTATTCCGTATCTATGTGATATTCCGCTGTAGACTCTGGTTTGTATGTTACATTCCATTATGGCAGTATTTGGGATTTGGTTGAGACATATTTATGTGAGATTACTTATGTAGTGTTTGGGTAGCTTGGGGTGTAAATCCGGTTCGGGGAACGGAGGAGTTCCCTGCCGGTCACGTCTCTGGGATTCATGGGTGCTCATCTGCACCTATCTGGAAGAGGGGCGTGACACTTTGACTCTGTGCAATGGGATTATCTTGATCAAGTAAAGGTTAAAATGGGCTATGGCTCTAAATGGAGAGTTTGGGTTAATGAATGTGTTCGCTCAGCAAGAGCTGCAGTTTTGGTAAATAGTTCTCCTTGTGATGAGGTGGTGTTTCACCGGGGATTAAGACAAGGTGATCCCATGTCTCCTTTCCTTTTTAATATTGCAGCGGAGGGTCTGCATCAACTTCTTTCAAATGCGAAATCTCTGAACTTGATTGAAGGTGTTAGAATGAATCGAAATGGCAAAGAAATTACTCATCTTCAATATGCCGACGATACTATTTTATTTAGTGGTGGCAGCATTGACAATCTTTTCAATATACAGCGTATCTTGCAGTGTTTTGAATTAATGTCTGGGCTCAAAGTCAATTATTTCAAGACCTCTTTAGTTGGCATTGGAATGGAAAGTGAGGAGGTTAAGTCTATAGCTAAGGCTCTGAATTGTAAGTCTGAAAAGCTTCCTCTTACCTACTTAGGAATTCCCTTAGGTGGAGATATTTCCAAAGTCAAATTATGGGATTCGGTGGTTTTGATGATTAAATCCAGGTTGGGTAATTGGAAGGCTCGTCAATTATCAATAGGAGGTAGAGTAGCCCTTATTAAATAAGTTCTTTCAAGTCTTCCAGTGTACTACCTTTCAGTCTTCAAAATTCCTAAAAAGGTTGCCGCTTCGATTGAAAAGCTTCAGAGGGACTTCTTATAGGGTGACTCTAGTGTTAAAAGGAAGATTCATAATGTTAGTTGGGAGAACGTTGTTAAATCAGAAAAGAAGGGTGGAGTGGGTATAGGATCCATCATGGAGAAAAACAAAGCCCTGCTATTCAAATGGATTTGGCATTATAATAAAACCCAAGAAGGAGAGATGATCATGTGGAAAGCTTTGATCAAAGACAAATACAGCCTTCCAAAAGTCATCACTTCTTACAGAAATTTAAATACAGTGTCTTATTTATGGAAAAATGTTCAAATGCTTTTGGATCCTTCTCGAGGGAAAATTGAGGAAGCAATTAAGAGTGGGTTAGCTTTCAGTTGTGGTAGTGGGAATAACACTCGTTTCTGGGAAGACTTGTGGATTGGAGACATCCCTCTAAAAGTCAAGTTTCAACGTCTTTATAGTATTTCCAATCTTCATCATCATCCGATCATCAGTTTCGGCATTTGGAATGGGATGAACTGGATCTAGAATATTCCTTGGCGCAGACACCTTTTCAATGGGAAGAAGAACAAGAGAGCTTGCTTCTAGATATTATTGGAAAGTCTATTTTGTGCTCTCGATTGTTTGAGTTAATGTCAGGCCTTCGTGTGAATCTTCATAAATCTCCTCTGGTCGGAATAGGAATTAAAGAAGATAAAGTGTTAGAGATGGCAGAGCTCCTCCGATGCAAGACTGAAAAACTTCCAATAAAATATTTGGGTCTCTCTTTTGGAGGGAACATGAAAAAGAGCAGCTTGTGGGATCCGGTGGTTTCAAAAGTTGAATCACGTCTTTCCCAATGGAAGTCCAAGCTTCTCTCGACGGATGGTCATCTTACTTTGATTAAAACAGTGTTGTCTAGTCTCCCAGTTTATTATTTATCCTTGTTCAAGAACCCGGTTGGGGTTGCCAAGAAAATAGAAAAGCTACAGCGTAATTTTCTCTAGGGTAATTCTTCAGATCGGAGAGGGATTCACTGTATCAAGTGGAGTCAAGTGATCAAGGAAAAATGCAACGGCGGCACTGGCATAGGGTCTATTACTAATAAAAATAAAGCTCTACTCTTTAAATGGATCTGGAGGTATAATCAATCGCAAGCTAACTCGCGAGTTCTTTGGAAAAATGTTCTTGAGGAAAAATATGGTATGCCTTTCGTTATTCAATCTCCTGTAAATCACCCAAAAATGTCTTTGTTACGGAAGAACATCCAGGGGCTTTTAATTCCAAGTCGTGGTGAAGTGGAAGAAGCTATAAGAGTTGGTGTGGCTTTCAGTATAGGGGATGGAGTCAACATTAATTTTTGGGAAGATCTTTGGGTGGGAGATTATCCTCTCAAAGAAAAATTCCCTAGGCTTTATGGGATTTGTGTGTTGAAAAATCATCCCATCTCTAGTTTTGGTTTGCGGGACGGTTTTTCTTGGAGTTGGGTGATCCTTTGGAGACGAGCTCTATTTCAGTGGGAAGAAGATTTTGTGAAAACCAAGTTTTTATTTTTTTTAAAAATAAAAAAAAATAAAAAAAAATAAAAAAAAAATAAATTAATTAGAATATAAGGCTGTCACGGGAAAGAAAAGAGAGAGAGAAGGAAAAAGGAAAAAACAGAGGAAGAAGAAGAAAAGAAGCGCAGAGGAAGAGAGGGAGAAAGAGGAAGAAAGAGGGAGGATTTTTTTTTCTTTGGAGAAAAACAAAGAAAGGGAGGTTGCACTCAAGAATTTGAGTTTCCATAACCTCAAAAATCTGGATTTCTTCAATCTTGAGGTAAGGTTTCATAATCTCAAAACCTAGGGTTGTGGGTATTGATTGATTCCGAAAATTTATGGGTTTTGGAGTTGGAAGTTGTTAAATAACCATGAATTACATTCATTATTGCTAGATAAAGCTTGATTGAGGTTGAGAAGTGATTTTGAGGAGTAGTTGTGAAGAATTGCAGAATTTTCATGGTGAGTTTCGGTGTTTTGAGAAATATGTCTGGAAATAAATGTTTGGGTAGTGTATTGAGTATATATATGTGTGTGAATTAGGGAGTGGAGCTTGAAATTGAATGGGTATTGCTTTAAAGTGGAAATTCTAGAAGTGGAAGGTTGGTGGAGGTATTGAATTTTGTTGAAAGTGTTTTATGAGAATTTATTGTTTTGGAAATAAATTGAGAATTGCTTGTTTATTAATTAGGTGGAATTAAATTGAAGGTTGGTTGCTAAAATCACAAGGTTTGGAATATTTTCTCCAACGAGGTAGGGATTATTTTTCTAACCTTTTTCCGATTCCTACATCAATGCCAATGGAATGGGGTTTGATTTCTTTTGATGTATTTTGAGCTGAAAAATGCTATTGTGGGGTGGAATTCTGAAATTTCTCAATTAGTAGTGCCTTATCTAAATATTTCGAATAAATTGAGATACTCGATCTTCTATTGAGTTATCCATATTCTTGGCATAATGACATGGTGAATGTGTGTATTATTTGCTAGCATTTCATCTTGTATGGGTAACATGGTGCATTGTGTGTGATATGGTGAGTTGGTATATGCACTAGATAGAGCCGGGAATGACCGGGTCTAGTGGCACGATTGAGATGAGATTATATGGCGGTGCACTAGATAGAGCCGGGAATGACCGGGTCTAGTGGCACGGATGGATGTGGCCACCATTGTTTGACATAGCATGGCATCTTGCTGCATTATCTTTCTTCCATTGATTCCAGCCTATTTATACTCTTGATGCTCCTGCCATATCCCTACTGGGCTTTATGCTCATCCCTTTTCCTTTTCCATCTCAGGTGATATAGGTACGAGCTCTGGTGCTCATGTTACGGATCAGCAAGAGGGAGGTACTTGACTTGGATGGCCTGAACATGTTTGGGTATTTAGTCGGGTGTGATGTATTTTAGTATATTTTCTAACTTATGGATAGTTGGAAGATAGTACTTTGGGTAAAATTTATTATGGAGGATTTATATTATTTTTGTTTCATGGTTGGATGGTTTTGTTGTGGAAATTGTTTACGTTTATTATATGGCCGGAGGCTAGAGTGATGATTTTATGATTTTGTGATTATGGCTGGAGGCCCTGATTATATTATTATGGAAGTGTGATAGATTTTCTATCTTTGGTGTTGGAGTTGGTGGATTTAATTGAAGTGTATTAATTGTGATTTTTAATGAAAACTTTAGGGTGGCATGCTCCGATTTATGGGGAGGTGCTGTCCAAATTTTTGATAAATTTATGGAATGGTTTCCATTGGTGGGTTGGTAGTTGGATTATGGAATTTTATTTCTTTTTATTTTATTTATTTGGTCGGGTGACACGCGGGTGCACACGTGTGTTGCCTAAAGTCGCGTCTCGGAAACGGGGCGTGACAGATTTGGTAAATTCTTTGCTGAATTATATAGGCAGCACAATTATTTGCCCCGACAAACGAGATAAAATAATTTGGAAGCATACTATTGATGGCAACTACTCGGTAAAATCCTTGTGTCACGTTGCGGAGGAGCGAGATGTTACATTTTTTTCCATTTCTTCTACAAGGGTTTGGAAGGGCTGGTCTCCACCTAAGATAGAGTTCTTCTTGTGGCTTGTTTTAAATGGGAAAATAAGCACCAGAGATAGACTTCACAGAATGGGAATAATTTATGCCGAGAGCATAGATTGTCCTATGTGCAACAGTAATACAGAGACAATTGATCATCTTCTAATGCTTTGTGACGGTCCGAGATCAATTTGGTATAAGGTTATTTTTTGGTGGGGCCAGGAGTGGTGTCTCCCGAACACAGTGTCAAAATTGTTTGATCAGTGGTCTTCGTTTGCGGTGGGTAAACAGCAGCAAAAGGTCTGGTCCTTGCTTTTTGGAGCAATAATTTGGACTATCTGGACTACAAGAAATAACTTCATTTTTCATACCAAACCTGCAGATTGGGTAAATGTGTTTCACTTAATTTTCATAAGATTTGGGATATTGCTAAAAAGCTTTAAACCTTCACTTGCCTTTCAATGGACCAGAACTTCTGTCTTCTTCAAATGGTTTGAAGCTCAGGTCTAATATGTTGAGAGTTCATAAGCCATTGTCTTTCTGGGTGGCTCCTCTGCGCGGTGCTTACAAATGGAACACGGATGGATCGCTTTCAAACTTAGAAGCTGGGGTGGGGGAGTCTTGCGAGACTCGGTTGGCCATTTTAAGTGCATATTCTCTGGTCCCATCTCGCTTGTGGATTCGAATTCTGCAAAGCTTAAAGCTATTAGATTGTCTTTGGAGATATCAAAATAGCACGGCTTACAGAATAGAGGTTCAATTATGGTGGATTCTGATCCGCTTAATGCTATTTTATGGGTTGGTGGCAATTCTCTTAACTCTTGGGGCTGTAGATCAAGATGTCCATGCTATTCATAATCTGAAGAACTTCCTGGCCTCAGTCACTTTTTCTCATATATGGAGGGACTCCAATTATGTTGCTGACTCTTTAGATAAGCAAGGTACGAATCGCAATTCTCTTCTTATCGCTTGGATGATGGATGATCATGATGATTAGTTTTTGCATGTGCTTCGATCTATTGGTTTGCTGCCTGTTTCGTTGGTTCTTGGAGCTCACTTTTTAAGGATTCGTTGGATGATTCTGTGTTTTTTTAGCTGCCTCATCTGGTTTTGTTGCTTGTTGTTAGCTGGTTGAAGAAGGGTCATTTTTTATTCTGATTCACAGCTTCCTATTGGTCATTGATGGCTGGTGTAAGGCGTTTTTTGTGTCTTTTGCTTGGAGATCAAAGATTTATATTGCATGGCATCCTACTGGCTTTTAAATGGCTGGTGTAAGGCATGTATTTATACTCTATTAATCATGGAGATAGTTAGTCTGCATGGCATCCTACTGGCTTTTTCTTTGGTTGGTGAAAGGCATGTATTCTTTACTCTATTGCTTGTCTTGGTGGTGAATTTTGCATGGAGAGATTTTGTTCTCAGGTTTTGGTGTGAATCCAGGAGGTGAAATAGACGAGGTTGTTCTCAATATATGGTTCCAAGAGGTGAAATAGAGGAGGTTGTTCTGGTGGTGTAGGTGGAGCATGTCTCTCTTTCTTTTTAGTTTATATTGTCATCTTTTTTTAGTTTAATGAAGGTTGATGTTCCTTTGGTTTTATTTTGTTTAATGTGACCAATGTATTCCTCCGCCATAAGTGAGGCAATTAATAAACTTTAGAGTTACCGCCCTCTTTTATCAAAAAATATATATATATTGATACTTGAAATAATTAATTAAGGGTATGGTATATATAGCCAATCCTTTTAATTACTGTTGTGGGTCAAATGAGGTCAATATCAATTCACTAAAAATAACAGCATAGATCCCTTAATAACTGAAAACAAGACCAATTTAGTGAAAACAAGACTGACGCAAAGTTAATGACATAGGAAATTAAATTAAAAGACTCAAAGAAATTAAAAGACTTTCACTTGATCTGCATCATCATCCCCTAATTCGCCCTTGAATTCGAAGATACTTCAACTGCGTCATTCTAACATTAATTATTAAGGAGAAAACTCTTCCTCGAGTTTTTTAGAATTTAAGTATGAAAAGTCTTGACTTTGACATCATTCTTGTGCCCAACATACAAGACCACCTTGAACTCTTGAGTAAATTTAGCGACAACATTAACAATATGTACTCTCCATGTGGTTAATTTGTCGAGTCTTTCTGGAATAACAAATTCAAATGTTGTATTTCCACACACTTGAATTTTATAAACGAAATTACCTCAACAACTTGTCCTTGCTGGAATCTTTCTTTATCAATATATTCTATTGGATGTTGGAAGAATGGTTGACTGCAATCCAAGGCAAAATGTGAAAGATTGGTCCCTGAATATTGTCTTCACTGCATCATATGAACTCGGTTTCAGACTCAACTTTGAATCCTTCTCTCTCCTAGTCTTCTTCTCAAACTTTTTATTTTCCTTTTTCTAGGTCCCCTTCTTGGAGGCAAACTGCCGATCTCCTTGCTTGTCTTCTTCCAGCTTGATATACTGCCTAATTCTGTACTGAAGCGCTGCCATGCTCTTTGGTGGGGCCATTGTCAAACTCTCTTATAGCTTATGCTCCCCGGGGAGTCCAAGCCAAAAGGTAGCCACTACAGTTTTTTCATTGCAGGTCTCTTAGGAGAGAATATTAGGACAAAAATGTGCATAGAAGGGGACACAAAAACAGGAGGCAAGAGCACACACAGAGTAGGGAGAAAAATCGCTGGAACAAAGAAGAACAATTGAGAGATTCAGTTCACACTTACATTCATAGATGAGTTGTAATTCTTTTCTTTGCTTTGGTTCTATGTTTGATGTCATGAACTAATTCTTCTTACTAGAGCTTTGATGTAGCCTAGTGTTTCTTGATTGAATTCAAAGTTTCAATAAATTCTTGGCTTTTATTCATTGTTATGTGTTCAAGATTGTGCTTAATGCTTTTAAACATCTGACCAATATTTGATTTATTTAATATTTATCATTGTTTTTGTCTGAAAGGAAGAACATGATATTGATTGTGTCACGAATGCCTTAAATTGAATGGATGTCAGACATGAATTCATAATTTATGCAGTATTGTTATGGTTGTCCATTGATTTTAATGCGCCTCTGATTTCTTTAATCATGCTTGAGAGATGATTGTTGATTACGAGTAGTTTTGATATAGTCTGAGAAGGTGTGTCAAATAAATTAAGGAAAATCGACTGATAATAAGATTACTTGTCCAAGGTTTATTAAACTGAGATTCAATTGAGATAGCTATGGTGAAATGATGTGCTCTAGTGCTTCTTAATCTTGATTCTTGTTTCACTTGTTTGTTGCTAGTAATTAATTTTTATTAATTCATTCTTCAATTATTCAAACTAAATTTTGTATCCAGGTACTGTTTGCAATTGAATTAGTAGTCTATAGTTGATTGAAGTAAATAGTCCTTGAGGGTTCGATATTTAGTCTCTGATCACTATATTACTTGTTTGCGATTTGGTGCACTTGCGAATAATTTTTACAACAAGGGGTAGGGCTCGAACTTAAAATTCGAGATTACATACTACCTATATTTCATTCTGGATTTTTGGAGTGAGGAACCATGCGTGCAGTATTATATTTAAGATATATCTTCAATGGATAACAATAAAAAAAAGATTGACTATACTAAACCCTTAATTATTATTTCAAGTATCAATATCCAAACTTAAAACATAACAGAAAATTGATTCTAGTGAACGAAACATTGACAGAGTCCCATACACAAGGAACCTCTTTATTGGTGAACAACACGACCACAATGAAATAGAATTGTAAATGTTATTCTAGAACTTTTTCTGAAGATCCTCCACTATGTTCTTGTCTAGTTTGAAGGCCTTGGTAAGAACATCAGGATTAATTGGTGGATTAGAACCAAATACTGCATTTGCAATTGTAATGACACCAAAATTTTGGCCACCCAATCCTGCAAAAGCCACTGCTGGTGTTTTCCCGATATTGAGTTGGAAATGAATCATACCGATTGGAAACACAAACACATCTCCAGGGTTTAGGACTTTAGCAAAAAGAGTATTATTATTTGCGTTGGATGTGACAAATCCTACGTAGAGTGTTCCTTCCAAGACTACAAGGATTTCCGTGCCACGAGGGTGAATGTGAGGTGGGTTTAGGCCGCCATACGGTGCATAGTCAATACGAACCAGGGCTACGCCAAGGGTGTTGAGTCCAGGTAGTTCATTAACACTAACAGCAGTGACATTAGAGCCAACATCATTTGTGACGTCTCCTGGAATGTTGAGACCGGATTTAAAGAAATCGTTTGCATTGACGAGCTTCGGGTCCTTGCAGAACTTTCCATTCACGAACACTACATAAAAGAAATGTCATGTGATCAATAAATTTCATTGACAGGGACATCCCTCGGGTGAGGCGAGATACTTCAGCCAATTTTATTTAAAATAAAAAATTAACATATTTAAGCCCCTTCGTTTTTCTAGAAGGCCTCTTTTAGAGTTGACCCTGGGCTGTCCAAGCCTCAGATATGCCACTGCTCACATGCTATCAATCCTTAGCGATTAATTAACCTGGGTGGCAAGTTTTCCATGGTAAACCTCAGACAGAAATTCTGGTCTAAGGGACGTCCCAACAGAAAGAATGAGCATGGACAAAAACATATTATATGTGTGGACTCTGAAGGGTTAGGCTGACCTCTAACACTGTACTGCACGAGGTACTAATTAAAATCAAACCAAGACTAATTAAGCCATTGAAACATAGAAAAAGAGCATGTATGCATACCAGCATCCTTAGGTTCATCGATGGCGACACAGAAGTCTTGAAGAGGGCTTGGATCGAAGGCCGAGCAAAGCGAGGAGGCCAAAACCAAGAGGACAAAAGGTACCAAGAGAGGAGAAGCACCTTTCATTGTTGTGAGTACTGGTGATGCTTCTTCAAGAGCAAGTATTGGATGGAGGTGTGGCGAAGCAATCTTTCATGGGATCTATTTATAGATGGAAGTCATTGAGGCCAAGTCTCTGTAAACTTCCCCAACAAGGACCAGCAGGAAGTTTTTTTATAATAGGAGAACCATTCTTCAACTGCTACACATCACACATGTCGTTGGTAATTATTTAATAAAAAACTTTTTCTTCCTTTGATTAGGTCATTATATAGACAATACATTTTGTTTTAACACTTCAAATCCATTTGACATTTCAACAATCGCTCACCAGTCATCACCATTAACTGTTTTGCGTCCATGACATGTCAAATATATGCACCAGCTGCAACAGACGTCATGTTGTTTTTATTGATTTGGATCAGCTTACCGACTCGAAATCTAAAAGTATTGGTAAACCGAGGTGTGTCAACATGAAAAATTGAACTTAAAGTTCAAATACTTATTGTCGCATCCGGCTCGAGTGGGCAGTATTCATGAGGATGTAAAGTCACATGTAAAATTCTTTAACTCAGTGAACAGCTTGTACGAGTCAAATGATCCAAGAGAACAAATTGATTATCGATTATAATAATGAGATGAGACGGCTTTCTAATGCACACGTAAGACATAGTAACTAAAAGTGGCAGGTGATTATCGATTACAGAGTTGAAAAATATGTCCAATCAGATGAGAATGATTCTCTGATACCCGAATCTGTACATTGGTAGATATATTGGCAAACAACACGCCACTTCCCGGCCTAAAAAAACCTTTAATCACATTAATTTATATCAACAATCCACTAAATTAATGTTAGCTTGAGTATATCTAATAACCAACCCTTTTTTTAAAATAAATTTGTTCTAAGTCAATAGAAATGGTTCTGGTCCTCTTTTTCCTATTGAGGACATAGATGATCAGCATTTAACTTAACCTAACATGAACATATATCTAGGTTTTATTGAAGGAATCATATCACCAACTGCATATTTCTTCTTTCATTAGTGTATTAGTCTGCTAAAAGGGTTATTAATTCTCCTCACACATAACTAACAATCTAACTCCTCTAGTAGTTGATCCTAAGACTTCTACTCTTGATTATTTAATAAGGAAACGGTGTTCATTAGTTGTCGTCGTCTTTTTTATAGGATTTAGTCTTGCACTATATAAAGGTCTCCTGCATTTTGTAACCTGAGAATAATATCAATAAAATTTCGGAGATATCACGCTCTTAATTTTACAATAATAAAAAATTATATGCAATGCCGAAATGTGTGATTTGGATTGGATGTCATGTTTTCAAGTCTACAATCTCTAACAAACCTTAGTTGAAGGTAGAATTTTTATTTCTATCCAACGTAATTGCGTGCCTTTACAACTCGTTATGAATATATACAGTTTAATTAGTTGAGTTCGTACCATCTCAATTTTCAACCTAAACCAGAGAAATTCTAGTAGCTAGGAGAAATAGATGTTTCATCTACTTCTTTACCAAGACACGTACCCAATTTCAAGGCTTTTCTTACTCTCTTTTTTTTCCCTTTCTCCCATTCTTTTCTATGGAGTTAATAATACAAAGTTTGACATAGTGTTAAGTGCATGTATATATGTGTGGATAATATTTGATTAGCCACTTTTTAAGACTTCACCAATTAAGTCAATGCAAAGTTGCAATGGATCAGCCAAAACGTTAGATGCAAGTCTAGGATCGATTGCTGCCACCATGCCACTGGCGGACTTGAGATCATTGGAGGCACATAAATAGTGATGTAGGGATTTCACTGGAGGCATATCTTTTTAGTGGGGGATCGGCATGCACAAAAATCATTAGGTTATGGTCACCGCCCTTTGAATGTGCACTGGGTAAATTCATGAGCTGTGAAATATGATAATACGTAAATTACACGTGTCAGGTAAGCTCATGGTAATAATTTCATTTACAGGCTCAAATAAAAATCAAACGAACAACATTTTCAAAGGGAAGGCTACCTCCTCACCAGTTAGGTTAGAAGTTGATTTTTAAATAAATTTTAATTTAAGCTATGTAGAGAAGGTTCATTGTATAATACCTCTATTAAATTGTGACTGACATCAAAATGCTTGGGCTTTTCAATCGTGTTGTCATGGTCAAATGGTATTGGAGTCGTTTGATCATATGTTCAGTACATAGTTTTTTTCCCCTTCTGTAATTGGAAGTTGTTATTTTCAGTAAATGGACTAGTTGCCGATATAAGATCTAATTATTGAATATAACATCTACCTACTAAATACTTAAATCTATTTACTGGAAAATAAAAAATTAAAATTAAAATGATCATATATGACATCGACATCATTCGACAAACAACGTTACACAAGCACGTCCCAATATGGAATAGATGTGAATCAATTTCGCGAGTTCATAAGCGAATTTTGTTCTATTTGGATTGGGATCGACAAAAAGGAAATTTGTCCCATGTATGCTGAAAAAAGTCGTAATTTTAATTTTTATTATTTTCTTATGTTTAGGAATTTATTGTTTTGATGTTTCCTTTTTGTAGTATTTTATTTTCCATTAGAAGTGATTTAGCACTACAAAATTTCTACCGAGGATAATACTTGTGAACGGTATTTTTTTCAAAAGCGTCGACGCTCATTGGTAAAGAAGTGCATGAAACATCTATTTCTACATCTCACCTAATGAACCCTAGTTTTCTACTTTGATTTCTTCTTTATTTGGTAGAAAATTGAGAGGCCACATGTTATTATATTGGATATATTCATAAGATTTACGTGGAGATAAAGGGGGAAAAAACTACATTCAACTAAAGTTAGCAAAACTTGGTGTGAAAAAAAAAACTACTAGTGAACACCATTATTTCTTTATGAAAAAACAAGACTAGAAGAAGTCTCTACGGATTAACTAGGGTAGTAGTTAGATTGTTAGTTATGTGTTAGGGAACTTTATAACCTCTTTAGCAGACTGTGTAATAGACTAATGAATGAGGGATACATATATATATATATACACACACACACATTCATTTAATAAATGTAGTTGTTACACATAGACGTAAGCAGATTTCATAAACATTAATTTAGTGGGTTCTTGAAATAAATTAACGGAATTTATAAAAGGTTTTGTTAGATCACGGCATTGGTGTCTCGTTTTTCAATATATATATATATATATATATATATAGAGAGAGAGAGAGAGAGAGAGGGGGGGAACAGATCAGGTATCAAAGAATCATTCTCTTCTGGAAGCTATGTTTAATTGGACAGACTTTTCAACTCGGATGTCCAATAAATACAGACATACACCATTTTCACCAGCCAGTACTCGTCTCCTTATGTTATTATTTCTTACATGTGCACTGGAAAGCCGCCTGATCTCTTATTATTACTATTCACAGTCCACCGTGCACATAGAAATGATTAAATGAATGAGTTATTTTAACTGTTAAAACAAAATGTACTGAGTCTATTGGCCTAAATAATCTTAGCAAGAAAAAGTATCTATTAATTACCAACTACATCTCTGATGCGAGTAGCAGTTGAAGACTGGTTCTCTTAATAATATATAAATGTATTAAAAAAAACAAACAAACTTCCTGGTCCTTGTTGGGGAAGTTTACAGAGACTTGGCCTCAATGACTTCCATCTATAAATAGACCCCATGAAAGATAGCTTCCCCACACCTCCATCCAATACTTGCTCTTAGCTTGAAGAAGCATCACCAGTCACCACGTACAATGAAAGGTGCTTCTCCTCTCTTGGTACCTTTTGTCCTCTTGGCTTTGGCCTCCTCACTTTGCTCGGCCTTCGATCCAAGCCCTCTTCAAGACTTCTGTGTCGCCATCGATGAACCTAAGGATGCTGGTATGCATATATACTCTTGTTCTATGTTTCCATAGCTTAATTAATTAGTCTTGGTTTAATTTTAATTAGTACCTCGGACAGTACAGAAGTACGTTTTGGGGTTCAGCCTTCAGACATATATATATTTAGTATGTTTTTGTACATGCTCATTCTATCAGTTGGCAAGTTCCTTGGACCACCATTTCTGTCCGAGGTTTATCAAGGAAGACTTGCCACCCAGGTTAATTAACCACTAGGGATTGATAGTATGTGAGATTTTATTGATCAGAACAACATTTCTTAATTTTATGCAGTGTTTGTGAAAGGAAAGTTCTGCAAGGACCCGAAGTTCGTCAATGCAAACGATTTCTTTAAATCTGGTCTCAACATTCCAGGAGACGTAAAAAATGATGTTGGTTCTAATGTCACTGCTGTTAGTGTTAATGAGCTACCTGGACTCAACACCCTTGGCGTAGCCCTGGTTCGCATTGACTATGCACCTTACGGTGGCCTAAACCCACCTCACACTCATCCTCGTGGCACGGAAGTCCTTGTAGTCGTGGAAGGAACACTTTATGTAGGATTTGTTACATCTAACGCAGATAATAATCGCCTTTTCGCTAAAGTCCTAAACCCGGGAGACGTGTTTGTGTTTCCAATCGGCATGATTCACTTCCAACTGAATATCGGAAAGACAGCTGCAGTGGCTTTTGCAGGATTGAGCAGCCAAAATTTTGGTGTAATAACAATTGCAAATGCAGTATTTGGTTCGGAGCCACCAATCAATCCTGATGTTCTTACCAAGGCCTTCAAACTAGACAAGAACATAGTGGAGGATCTTCAGAAAAAGTTCTAGAATGACATTAACATTTGTATTTCATTGTCATCCTTATGATATGGTTGTTCACTAATAAAGAGGTTCCTTGCATCTGGGCCTCTGACAATATTTTTTGGTTCACTAGAACCAATTTCTGGTATGTTTTGAGTTTTAATATTTATACTTGAAATAATTAATTAAGGGTATGGTATATATAGCCAATCTTTTTAATTACTGTTGTGGGTCAAACGAGGTCAATATCAATTCACTAAAAATAACAGCATAGATCCCTTAACAACTGACGCAAAGTTAATGACATGGGAAATGACAGGAAAGATAACATAGGAAATTAAATAACACAAAAGACTAAGAGAAATTAATAGACTTTCACTTGATCTGCATCATCATCCCCTAATTGGAGTGATGAATTCGCCCTCGAATTCGAAGGTAATTCAACTGCAATCATTCTCACATTATTAAGGAGAAAACTCTTCCTCGAGTTTTTGAGAATTTAAGTATGAAAAGTCTTGACTTCTTGGACATCATTCTTGTACCCAACATGCAAGACCACCTTGAACTCTTGAGTAAATTTAGCAACAACATCAACAATACGTACTCTCCATGTGGTTTGTCGAGTCTTTCTAGAATAACAAATTCAAATGTTGTACTTCCACACACTCGAATTTTATAAACGAAATTACCTAAACTACTAGTCTTTGCTGGAATCTTTCTTTAGCAATATATTCAATTGGATGTCGGAAGAATGGTTGTCTGCAATCCAAGTCAAAATTTGAAAGATTGGGTCCCTGAATATGTCTTCACTGCTTCATACGAACTGGGTTTTAGACTCATCTTTGAATCCTTCTCTCTTCTAGTCTTCTTCTCAAACTTTTTATTTTCCTTTTTCTAGGTCCCCTTCTAGGAGGCAAACTGCCGACCTCCTTGCTTGTCTTCTTCCAGCTTGATATAATGTT
Source organism: Euonymus europaeus (assembly GCA_963580455.1). Lineage (NCBI taxonomy): Eukaryota > Viridiplantae > Streptophyta > Magnoliopsida > Celastrales > Celastraceae > Euonymus > Euonymus europaeus. The sequence continues at coordinate 6,326,823 of OY756961.1, read as the reverse complement.
TAATTCTGTCCTGAAGCGCAGCCATGCTCTTTGGTAGAGTCATTGTCAAACTCTCTTACAACTTATGCTCCCAACGTCCATACCAAAAGGTAGCCACTGCAGTTTTTTCATCGCAATCCTCAATATCTGTGTAAGTATTTGAATACCTGGCCACATAAGCCAGAAGTGATTCTTAGGTGTAAAGAAAATAGCGTATCCAAGGTTGTTGAATCTCTACTATTTGCTACGAAACCTGCTACGAAAATACGAGCAAGATCCTTCCAGGAAAAAATTGAATTCTCCAGGAGTTGATGGAACCACTTCATGGTTGTAGTCCCGAGGCTTGATGAAAACATTTTGCACATGAGTTCATTCCGTCCTGCCACAATGCCATCTTGTGGGTGTAAGCTGAAATATGTGCTATAGGATCCGTCTTTCCATCATAGATTATAAGCGTTGGAGGCGAGAACTTTCTTGGTGGGTCTTCTAATCGTAAAGCTCACACGAAGGGTGTGGAAGTCAATTTCTTGAGGCTTTGTTCTGCCCTCTTATGAGCACGACATAAGGACCTCCCTAGTATCTCTCTTTGTTCTAATCCATTGGGAAGTGCTTTGACTCTTGGTCCTTCTTGCTAGCATTGGGGATATGTTCTTCTCTCCCTTTAGGTGTGTGCCTCCTGCTCTCAGTGACTAGTCCTCTTTCCCTATGGGACCTCCCAGTAATGTTGCTTTGTTGCTCTCGAACACGTTTTGGGTCCACATTCTTAACATCTGGGATTATGCTCTGAATTTCATTTGCCTTTTCTGCTCATGATCTGGAGACTCCCCCTTAGGGCTCGGGCACGCTCTTGCCTCTCTTGAAATTCTTCCTCGGCCTTAAGGAGGACTTCTTCCAATTCGTTCGGAATTTTTCCTTCTAATTCATTATGACCATGTTGAACCCTATCTTCTTCCAAGCAAGGTGAACCCTCTCGCCTTACTTCTTTTGGAATTTGTCACATGACTTTTGATTGAAACTCTTAGTTCCCATAGTCGGCATAATTGTCGATGCTAAATTTACGCCGAATGTATTTTAATGCTTAAAGAAGTAAAAAATGTTTAAGGAAAGAATGCAAAATATACGTGGTTCAGTAACTTGCCTAAATCCATGGGATGGTTTGATATTTTATTAAGTAATCAACGTCGTTACAAATTTGAGATTGGTTGGTTTTTATAGGCTTAGGGGAATTAACCGTCTCTGGAAACTCCTATGGTAACTGCTCCTGGCAGTTTCAACTTCTAAATAACCTCCTCTTGCTAAGAGCCTTTAACTACCTATCTTTTGGAATGTCTTTGTATACAAACTGTAGCTCTTCTCTGGATATGGTGAGTAACTCTTCTCTGGATACGGAATGTAGGTCCTTTGCTGCTTGAATTATTTGTTCCACACCCTCGTTTATTCTTGGTGGCTAGTAATAAAAATGCCTTGGTTAATGATATGGGAAGTTGGAATGGATTGAATTGGAGTTGGAAATTTCAATGGCGTAGGTTGTTGTTTGATTGGGAGAAGGCCTTGGAAAGGGATCTGCTCTTCATTGTTTCCAAAGTTATCCTTATTCAAAACAAGCCAGATAAAATGATTTGGAGAGTCACCACCAATGGAAACTTCTCGATCATATCCCCGTGTTCTAAAGTTGATGGTATTGGTGGAATTCAAATCCATGAAGATATTACTAAATTTTGGAGTGGTTTAGTTCCACCGAAAGTGGAAGTTTTTACCTGAATGGCTTTGATGGAGGGTATTAATTCGAAGGCCTCCTTATGCAGGAAAGGTATTGTTGGATACAAATTTCAATCAATGAAGTCGATCAATGAAGTATGTAAGATAAAAATAAGGTCGTCAGATACTTGACCCGTAAGACTCGATAGAATTTGTGATCAAAAGGATGAGTAGATTGTACCGTTCTTCAATTAAGAAGACTTTGTAACTAATGTCTACACTAGTATGATTGCATGTATGAAAGATATTGCAACTTACTCTAATGAAATGTAAAAAACAATTCTAATGAAATGGTAAAAAATAGCAAAAACTTACTTTAAACTATTGAAATAAAAAAGGTACAAGCTATAATTATGGGTACTTGTCTACGAATTTATCTAGCCTTAGAGAAAAAATAGAATTTTTGTGTTAGTCTTGAACCCTTATTACATTTGCCTTAGAGTCCAATTTATACAAGTCTTAAAAGTGGTTACAAGAATTCGAAGGCTTCAAAGTTCAAATCGATTTATAACGTTGTTGCTCTTTCTTTGGACCAATAAGATAAACTTAAAACTACTTGATCTTATATTGACTTGGAGAATTTGTCGACCTTGCTCGAGCACACACTTCGTTTCACCACATCTTAATCAACAACTAAACTTTGGAAACCAATATTGAAATTGATCACATCCTCGATTGGTCTTTATTTTAGGATTTAATTTTTGCTGGCAACAGGTATTCTCCGTCTTGAATTTAGCACAAATAAAGGGTGTTAATGCAATTATACTAAAATTTAGTTACCGAATTTGATATTTCCATAAAAGAGCTCCCAAAGTTTTATTCAATTGCATTTACACCTCTTTTGCTTTTCGGAAAAAAAACTCTCTTGTAGTTTTAAATTTTTAATAATTGAATTTAGCACAAATAAAAGGGTTTTTATGAAAATAGACTAAACATTTGTGGCAAAATTGCACATTTCATAAAAGAGCCGCTAAGAAGCATGCACCGTCTCCTTCACCATTGCGTTCGTAGCTCTTCCTACAAATTTTGTACGCTGACGCGAAGGCTTGATGCATCCATTTTCGAACTACCAGTCCTTCAATCTCCCTCACCAAATTTCAACTCCTAACCCTAACCCTAATTTCTCATTCTCTCAAAACCCTACCAGCCATAATTTTAACCTCTCCTTCAATTCTCAAAAACCCCCAAATTTGGATCTCTCCGCCACACTTTCTTCTGTAACATCACTTATCTCTCAATCTCGTCAAACCCTCGATTCGCTCTCTACACTCCTCCCTCTCCCTCCACAACCGCACCATGTACCCTGTCCCTTCAACTCCCACCACCTCATGCCACCGGAATCTCTCTTCCTGCACTCCCTTCGTTGTCCCTCCTCTCCTATTCCACCTATAAACGACGCCGTCCTTGATTCCCTCCATTACCCCAAAATCCTAAATTCCCATGACCATGTCCCCTTCACTCAAGAGTTACACGATCCCTTTGCTGAACTCTGCTTCTCGTTTCATGATTATTATGGTAATTTTGGTTCTAATTTCTTTTACAAAGATTGCCCTGCTGTTGTAAATTTGTTAGACTTGGATGATTCGAATAGAATGTTAACGTTGCCTGGGGTCTTGCTGAAAGAATGTGCGAATTTTGTTGTTCGCGATGGCATGGGAGAAGTTGAGGTCAAGTTCACTGAGAGATTGGGATTTAAGGTTTTGCCGTCGGAGTTGTGGGCTACTAGGGTTGAGGTTGAAGGGTGGGGTGGCAATTATCCAATTGAGTACTCATACAGTGTTGGTTGTGCTATTTTGGGCGCGAAAATGGTGAAGAAGAGTGATTTGAGGAGATGGATAATTGCAAATTCCCGCCGCTATGGTGTTGTGATTGATGTTCATTTGAGAGACTATGTATATGTGCTATTCAGGCTTTGCTTGAAAGCAATTGTAAAGGAAGCTCTTAGTTTGGAAGCGTTGGTACTAAATAGAGCATCTAATGAGCAGAATGTGGAGGGTAATACAAAGAGAAGGGTAAGTTTCAAGTGTCCCATCTTGGTTCAGATTTTGACGTGGTTTGCATCGCAGCTTTCTGTTTTGTTTGGTGAAGTGAATGGAAGGCGCTTTGCTGTCAATATATTTAAGCAATTTTTGTTAGAAGCTGCACCTCAGGCGTTGTTGATTCCCTTGGGGGAAACAAGTGCGCATTCTTCTATAAATAATGAACTCTGTGTAAACACAATTCATGCCAAAGATGCCAAACTTGAAGAGCCAGTTGACAGGCATATGGGGCGTGAAGTGGGTAAACTGGTGTGTGAACACCTAGATCGCGAGGAGATTTTTGTGTCCCAAGTGGCAGCAGCAGTTGCAGCGTTGCATGAACGGTCCTTGCTTGAACAGAAAATTAAGGGTTCACAGTTTTTTCAGCAATTTACAAGGTATCAGATGTAAGATTACATTTCTAGCTTTTGGATTACTCTTATTGTGTTCTATTTTTTTTTTCTTTTTATTATTGGAATAGTGTTTTGTTCTTGACCATAAAATAAGTTGAAGGTGTGAATACTTCTAAATTTTATTTTCACTTATACCTTCTGATTAATCAAATTTTGCCATGCCATTTTGTGTTTCATTTAATGTGAAGCATGTCCATTTCATAAACTATTATACTCAGTCATTCAGCTATTCAATTTCTATATTAGTTTTTAGGTGTTGTTCAAGAGAACTATAGCCTTCTTTGTTTCGTTCAACGTTTCTTTTACTTTTTTATTGGTAGATCTATAGGAAGTTGTATTTTTTCTGAATTGTTTGTTCCCACAATACCCTTCTTTAACCAGGCGGCAAGTGGTGAATACTATTTCTAAATGAGTGAAATGAACAAATTGCAATCTATTGAAATTCTGACTGAGTAGATGGAGGGTAGCTAAGCATATTACAGACTAGCTCCTGGAATGAGGTTCAATTGAAATGGCATAGGATTTGGGAGCAGAGAGAGAGAAGAATAGTTAGAAGGGGGCTCATTTAGAACTATGTGTGAGTTTCTAGGTAATGGGCCAACCCTTGCATACGTCCTTCTGTCCTGCACAGATAAATGAATATGCATCTAAGTGATACTAGTTCCAAGAAGTAAAAGGTTGCAAATAGCATAGTTAAGTAGGCTTAATTTGGAAATAATTAAATTAAGCTCTGTACCCTAGCACATCATCTATATGCGCTAATTCACTCTTCCTTAAATTTGACTGGAAACAGTGATATTATCTTATGCATGCATTGTACCATGGAATTGTCAGTTTGCTTTGTGTTGGTTCATGCAAAATTGCTGAAGCATCAAAAGCTGAACATGCTTATGTGGATAGGATGGCTGAACATGGTTATGTGTCATCAAAAGCTGATGAGGAGCGGAAAAAACGTTCTGATTACAGACCTATAATCGATCATGATGGCCTTCCTCGGCAGAAATCATCTAATCAGGTATGTGTTAGTTGCATAACATCTCTGATTAGGAGCGAAGCATCTGCATCCAATTTTGACATGTTGTGGGCCTTGGGGCTGCTTAACTGGGTCCTTTTTTTTTCTTCCTTTAAGTACTAAGAACCTGACCTCAAGATTTTTACAAAATAAAAAATAAAAAAATCGATGGCTTTGCACCTTAGATGAGGTGAAGTAGGGGAATAATACGGACTGTATGATAATTGTATGTCCTAAGAGATTTAAGTGGTTAGTGTATCCTTCTTTGTTTTACTTTATGCTTTTAGATATTATATTAATAGTGAGGCAAGTTTGGCTCACTTTCCAGTGTCAAATTAGTAAATGTCATCAATTTATTGCAAGATATTTCACTGTTAGAAGTGAGTTTAACTTATAAGACGGCTACTGCAATTAGTTAAGGTTCATTCTACAGTTTGTTGCCCAGGGGTGAACATTTAATTTCCTCAACTGTTAAATCTTTTACTGTTGTTTTTATTGAACTTTTAGAACTCATAATTATTACCAAGAAGATTAGTGAACGAGTTGCTGTTGCTTTATGTTGCTTATTAGCAGCTGTCTGTTATATGTCTCATGGCCCATATTGATCCTGCTTTATTTAGTAGTTGGCTGCTGTTCCTAACTTTATTTCTTTCAAATTGTGTTTTCTTTGTTTGCATAAGGACTCAAGTAAGTCTAAGACAAAAGAAGAATTATTGGCTGAAGAAAGGGACTACAAACGGCGAAGAATGTCATATCGTGGGAAGAAGGTGAAGAGGACAACCTTACAGGCAAGAACTTGTTTTGTAACTCCCAGCTTAACAGATCCAAATAGTTCCATTCATTTACCTCCTAGTAGATTTTGTGGACTAATTTGGTGGTCAATCTTGCATGCATCTGTTTGAAGGTATGGCATCTGTTTCAAGGGTGATTGCATTTCTTTAGGTGCAATCTGTTTTGATTTGGCTTGTAAATTTCTAATTTTCGCTCTCCCCTTTTTTTCGGGGTATTCATAATCCTTTTCGAAATAATCCATGTCATGTAACTGCATGTGGTGAAATGTTTATCTTTAATTTTTTTGAACATCTTTATTTGTAGGGGATGAGAAATATCATAGAGGAATACATGGAAGGAATACAACAAGCTGGAGGAATTGGTTACTATGAGAAGAGAGCTGAAGAGCAAGGGGCTTTTTTTGGATCACCCTCTAGCCAGCACTCTGTGTTGGATACTGATGGGCAAAAGTCTATCAATCCCGACTCTTCAGAAGCAACTAGAGGTATTCCACACAAGTATGGTGGACAATCATCCTCAAATTTTAACAGTCATGGGAGAAGTAATCGGGGACATTGTGGGCACAGTGGGTCTGTAGAAGATGAGATAAGTATGGGTAGGAACAAGCACCATGGAGAGTATGATTCTGAAAGCCCAGAAAGATATCGAAGTCATGAGCGTTCCGGTCAGAGCCTCAGTGTTGTTAATGCGCAAAGCGCATTGGAAGCGCATAAGCATTGCATCGCTTCAAAGCGCAAAGCGCATTTTAAGCGCATGCTTCAAAGACGTAAAGCGCAAAATTCATAATTATTTAATAAATTCAGTAATAATAACAAATTATATATATTTCAAATTAAAACACAAGGTATCAGGGGTCTAGGTGAATAATATGAAATTATAAGGGTTCAAATTTCGAAATTGAAAACACTCCTAGTTTTATCAGATTTTTTAAGTTACAAAAACTCTAAGATGGTGGAAGCGTCACTGTTATGTGAACTAAAGAAAATATAAAAGCAAAAAAAGAGACAAAGTGAGCAGAAGAGAGAGAGTGAGCAGAACTCAGAAGCAGGGACAAGTAAGAAGAAGAGACGAACTAAGAGAGACAAAGTGAGCAGAAGAGAGAGAGTGAGCAGAACTCAGAAGCAGGGACAAGTGAGAAGAAGAGACGAACTAAGAGAGACGAAGTGAGCAGAAGAGACGAGAGAGCGCCGAACAAAGAAGCAGAAGAGAGAGACGAATAGCGTAGCAGAAGAGAGAGACGAAGCGTGCGCCTGCATAGCTTCTTCTTGCCTTGCGCTTCGACAGAAGCGCGCGCTTGTCTGCGCTCTGAAAACTGACGCGGTGCGAGACGAAGCGAAGCGCGACCCCTTCGCACCGCCTCGCTTCGTCGCTTAAGCGAGCGCTTCTCTCGCTTTTGACAACACTGGTCAGAGGATTAACAATAGGGTGCTAGATGATGTGGAAGTAACTCGAACCAAGTCGCATGAGATGAAAAGATCATCTTCTGGTAAGTCCAATGGTCATGACTTTCAATCAAATTATCATGATTCAGATTATGCAGATGGGTTTACTGTCAGAAAGGATAATCATAAGTTGAAAAGTAAACGCAAGCGAGAGCGGAACAGATATGGACATCATATGTCAGACTCTATTGTCAAAAGTGCATTCGAGGACAGATATGATCCTTCAGAATATCATGATAAGTATTGACATTGTATCAACTGGGAAAGAGTGTGTCAGACCGAAAAATTCCGAAATGGCACTGGTTGTGATTCCATGGGAGGACATTCCTCACATCTATGAGAAACTAACAGTAGTTTGACTATTTCGGGTAAGTTAATGTATTCATTATGTATTTTAAAAATATTTTTAATCTGATAATTTTATATTAAGTTCTGTTTTTCATGTGTGTTTTTCTTTTGGGGACATGATTCTTGACGTGGTTCACAAACATAACCTGCAGTAGGAAGTTATCAGGCTTCAGCAATTTTAGCTTCATCTGTATCCTCTTTTGTATCCTTGACGGTTATTTTTTCATTATTGTCAAGATTTTGTTATCTTCATGGTGCTTAACGTTTTGTCTCCATGCTACTCTATCAATATCTCAGAAGGGCTTTATTATTATGTGTTATCAGTTTAACATCCTTTAATCCATTGCAGTAACTTCATGGTTTTTTAATTCATACTTGGACTTGTCACTCTTTAAGTATTTATTTTCATTGCTTTTATATGTCCACCTTTTAGTCCATCTACTCAACCATTGAAATCCTTAGTTTTAGCTGATGCCTATTGCTTATGGTTGGTCAGGTGCTAGAGTTTTATGTTATGCCCTCTTAATATATTACCAGTCAGGTCTCTCTATTTTGGTCATTATCTGTTCTAAACAGAGAAGAGGGAAAAAAAGGGATAGATTTAACTAGACTTGGCTTGTTTATTTCGGTCTCTTAGGTTCATATTTGAGAAGCCAAGTGGCCTTGTATGATCAACACAAATATTGATGTTAGTTAAACTTGATATTACGACTTGTGAATAAGCAAGCAAGTCAAATCTTATGAGTTTTTTCTTTCTTTGTATGCTTAGATACCATTGAATCAGATTACTGTGGCTTTTGAACATTGGTGCGCAAATGATGTGAAGAATTATTGGAATTGCCGATGAGCAAAAGACTGATTGATGCAGATGTGGAAAGTAGTAGCATGAATGAGGACCACAATTTCAATCAAATCAAGACAAACTCAAGTTATTGTGAAGTGCAACCACAATTTGGAGATGGGTTTTGTCGTGGTGCAGAAGGAGATTGGCAGCAAAAATCAACATGGGTTTGTAGATGAATTGGCAATGGAGAATTTTGAATATTTTTAAGACATTCATTATGAACATGATGATAGTATAATAAGAGCAGCAGCTGCTGCAACACATGGGACTGGAATGACTTTATCATGGAAATGGACTTTTGAAGTTCAAGTACTATAAAATAAGGAACCAATGATATGTAGTGAATCAATCTTATGCTTTTGGATTTGTAATCTGACTGTATCTCCATTAAAATAGAAATGACAACATTTTTTATTTTTTTTTGTGCGTCCTGTGTCTTCTGTTACTTTCTCCTTTTTTTTTCTTCTTTATGTCCTTTCAAACTCCCCAAGCAAGTTTTTTCTACGCTTGGGAAAAGCAGCAACTTGGAAGAGAAGGAGTTACTAACTAGCGTTTAACAAGTCTCTGTCTCACTCCCTTTTTTTCCTTCGAGGGTCTATATACACATACATGACACCACTTTTGAGTTCAGTTGATTTCTCATAATTCATCGACTTTCGAGCTCAGGTAAGATCATCTTATTTATTCATCAGCCCAAATTCTTCATGTTTGTTTATTCTCTGGTTTTAGATTCCCAAATAAATTGTGCTAACGATCCTGTTTTGGAGGGTTTGATTTCAAAAGATGAAACAAAGGAGAGAGTGAGCTGCAGTAGTTTAAAATTCAAGTAACTTAAGAGTAAAGTGAGTCGATTGAGTTCACTTGTTTATCTTTATAGGAATTGAATCATGTAGTTTTCTCAGTAGCCATAGATACTCTGTTCTTTCATTTGTATTCGTGCAAAAGACACTCTTACAAAAATAGGACTATTCCTTCCAAAAATCCGTTTCCTCACACGGTCAATTATATGTAGCTACTTCAAGAGTCGCAATTTCTTAAGGGTTTAGAATTCTAATAGGTGGGGATGCTATTCTGGAGATGATACATCTAGCATGCAAACTATAATTTACAAAGAAATTTTTGAAGGACTTAGAGGTCTGTTTACAAACACAGATTGTTCCTAAATTAACTGTGTTTAATAAATACAGGTAGTGTACACATTATTATATGCAGCTCACAGCACCTTTTTTTTAGCTACAAGAGAAGCAGTTTAAGATATGGACTACACACCCTTGACGGAATTGGAGATTGGCCACCGTGGTTACAAAATCAGATGTCGTGTGGCAAGAATATGGGATTCGACGAATCCGGCTCTGCAGGATCAACTTATTAGTGTTGATTTCATGTTGGTGGACGATAAGGTATTCTTTTATATCATTTGGGATAATAATGTATATAAAATTCTCACCTCATCTTGTGAGAATGGATAACCCATTGAATCTGCAAAATTTGTTGTGCTCAAACTATGAAGGGAACATCCATACAAGGATCGATGAGGAAAGAAGACTCAGCAAGGATTAGGGGATTACTTGTTGAAGGGAAAGTTTATACAATGACCAATTTTTTTGTCGGACCTTGCAAAAAAAGCTATAAAGTCTGCAATAACCAGGTTATGATCTGCATAGGAACATGGACAATCATTAAAGAGGTCTTAGACTCTGGGACTAAAATTCCTATCAATGCTTTTGAATTTGCTTCTATGAAGATGCTCGATTCTAGGTTATATAATGACATCCTGCTTACAGGTAAAGACATAACAAGACTTAACCTCAGCATATATAAATAGCCTTAAAAGAAAAGCTGTATGAACTGATTTATTATCTCTGTCCGCAGATATGATCGGCCATCTTATCTCCATTGGTAAACTGGTGAAAATCCATATCAACGGCAGGGAAGTTTGGAAGAAGGAACTGGTCATTCAGACTTTAGAGTGAGTAAATCCAACAAATTTATTAATTTTCAACATTCAAACAATATAGTGGATTTCAAGTCCATCTTTCACCGCAGCTCGGAAAACATACCTGTGACATTGTGGGGAGCTGTTGCGGAAAAGTTTGATCATGCTAATCTAGCTAATGTTGCAAACAAGGAACTTGTGGCTGCAATCTGCACCTCCATGACAGTAAAAGCATATAAAGGTATATTATCATTGATCTCACGTTTATTTATCTTTCAAAGTACAATTACCTGTAGAAATCTAGAAACAAAAAACTGATTCTTAACAATTTTCAGGTGATCTAACGCTGTCAAGTACATCTGCCACGAAGATATACCTGGACCTAGACATTGCAGAGGTCGAATCTTTTCGCAGCAGGTATTTCCCCTAACAATCATTTGTGAGGCCATATAAGAAACAGGAGGTATAAACACTAAATTTTGGTTTTTTAAATTGACAATTAAGGATTATTTCTCCAAAAGAAGTATTATCTCTGCCTGAAGAACACACAGTAAATCCAGTGGAGAAGACAATATCCCAGCTTCAGGAACCAGATGCTTTTCTATATGGAGTAAGTTATTAGATTCAGTTCATAATGTACATATTGTTTTCTATCCAGAGTGCCTTCTTTCTCACAATTATTTTTCATTTGGCCAACCAGGATACTAAAAGTATTTGTAGCGCGTTAATAACCGACATTGACACATCACAAGGGTGGTGGTATAACGCATGTGCAAAGTGCAAGTCTAGTGGTGGTGGAAATGGTGAGGGATTTTCATGTAGAAGGTGTGGTCCCACGAGTTTTCTACCAATGCCATGGTAAAACTTCTTCTTTCATCTAAAATTAAACACCCTCTAACATTTGTTTGCAAATATTGATAATGTTTATTGTGTGCAACATAGGTACAAGTTGAACTTAGGCGTTACGGATGGAACAGCAAGCGCTAAATTCCTCATGTTCGGAAAATGTGTGGAACGACTGATAAACATTCCAGCCAGCACTCTGTGCAATCTGCCTGAATCTAGTAGCACCGTCGTCCCAGCAGTCATGGAGGAACTACGTGGAAAAAAGTGCAGATTCACAGTAACCGCTAGGGACAGATACGGGGATCGTGCAAAATGCACTTTTATAGTTTCACAGGTAACCCGATGCGAAGAAATTCCCAATAGCAACTATGCTACTGAAAAAGGAAAGGAAAAAATAAACCTCAGTTCAACAGAAGTGAATCTAAAGGATGAACAACACCGGGAGAAACAAGATGTCAAAGTTGTCTATCTCTTCGACAACAATGAGGACCTCGATAATCTGGCATGCAAAAGGAAAAGGTTAGTTGATCAAATTCTTTCATTTGGATTATATCAAAAGCATGTACAAATTATGTTTGCACCACTAACTGGTAACTGCCTTACAAATCTTACAAAACAACTGCCGTTGAAGTCTTGAAGATATGAAATAGCTGAAATAAATATGATCCCTACTGATAAACTACACTCTTTACCTGCAACTACATATTTTAGCGATTAAAATTATAACTTATAAGCATTTTTAGCACAGCCTTTTACTTCCTTTACTATGAGAAAATCAAAGACTTCCACAACCAATAAAATGATTGTGTAAGCCTTGGATCTCCATTTATGTGAATGTACCATTCATCCATCACTAACCAATAAAATTAAAAACATTGCCTTGATGAAATGATTCACAAACTTGCCTTTACTATAGATGAATTCACGCTCTTCATTACTGATTTTACAGGATAATTGGACTGAGGGACATTAAGCAAGAAAAAGACAACTGACAAGGTGGCCTTCAAAAGGAATACAAAGAAGGAATGAAATATTTTCTGGGGGATTTGGAGATGAGGTTGGTTTAGGTAATCTGTCTCTCAAAATATATATTCGTCACATTGTGAATATCGCAAGCATAAGTAACTGCTTTTAGATTATTACGTTACCTAACGATGTCAATAGTCATCGAACTAGTTTTTAGCAATGTGTTATGTAAGATATGGTGTGTTAAAAGACTAATTACTCTGCTTATATGATGCTATATAATCTCATGACCTATCTATTCTGATATATGAAGTTGGTGGAGCAGCTTAGACCATTGTAATTCATAGAATAAAAATGCTAAGATCGACTGTGATGCAGCAGACTGTAAGTAAGCTTCGTATAGTTCAGTGTATATGATGAACCCAATTACATACCTCAGGGGAAGTGAATTTACTTTGAAATGATAAACTAGAAGTTGTTATCCTTAATTAATGATGTTCTCGGTTTTCATTAGCTTCTATTAAAAATTGCTTTGGAAAATAAGTAAAGTTTGTACATGAAATTCTTAATCTTCATTAGGTAACAAGCAAGGTCTATGACATTTTTTTAGTTGGAGTTTCATCAACAAACAATGCCATTCTCAGTACCACTTATAACAAAAGCCAAGAATATGAATGTAAGAAACAAACGACATTTGAGAAAAAGAAAACAAATTCAACACTAGGTGAATATATGGAAATATCTCACACATACCAATAAATTAATACTTGGTCAAGTCCCACCCAGTTCTTGGCCTAAATCCTCCTCTCTCACTGGAGGATTTACACACTCAACTCAAGAAACAAATGCATGTCTATTCTAGCCTAGTCGATCCGGCTATACCGATCTCGATTAACCCTGACTATAGAGTCCTCAAAAAGGCACCCGTCTCTGCTCTCCCAAACGTGCCCAAGAACGATTACCCCCTGCATAGGAAATTAATTATCAGGCTTGGGCAATTTTATCTTCATCTGTATCCTCTTTTGTATCCTTAATGGTTATCTTTTCTTTGTTGTTAAGCTTTTGTTATCTTCATGGTGCTTAACGTTCTCTCCATGCTACTCTATCAAGATCTCAGAATCACTTATGTGTTATCAGTTTAATATCCTTTCATCTGTTCCAGCAACTTCATGGAATTTATACTTGGTTGGACTTAAACACTCTTAAGGATTTCATTACTTTATGTCATCCTTTTATTCCATCTAGGTCTGTCATTGAAATCCTATTCCTAGGCTTACCTTATGCATGGATGGTCGAACGTGCTAGAGTTATGTTTTGCCCTCCTAATATATTGACAGTTAGTGAGTCAGGTCTCTCTACTTTGGTCATTATCTGTTCTAAACAGAGAAGGAGAAAAAAAAGGGATAGATTTAACAAGACTTGGCTTTGTTTATTTTTCTCTATCAAGCTCATATTTGAGAAGCCGATGGAGTGGCCATGTATGATCAATTCGAATATGTGAGCTAAGTTAAACTTGATATCAAGACTTGTGAATAAGCAAGCAAGTTAAATCTTAAGAGATCTTTCTTTCTTTGCATGTATGCTTAGATTGTTAGATATATGTTGATGTACGTAGAGCAAGTGGGGCTTCATCATATGCCATGTATAGCCAATCTATATGGTTGTATTTGGTACGTATATGATAATGGCACTATTTTAGTTGCTTTAATAAATGACATATATTATATATTTGACATTTTTATTTAATAGTTATGTTAAATATGTTCATAAATATTTGTTAGAGACCTCATTCTTAAAAGTTGAGAATATGAGTGACGAGCGATCTCTAGTATGAATATCTTAAATAAAGTTCTTGATCGTAGAATTATTAATTGGATAATAATAATTCGGAGATCAACATATTGTTTGTTTCCTATAAATATAGGGTTGTGAGTCTCATGCAATCTAATATGAGATATTAAAACAAACAATATGGAAGATTTATTGTTGAATAAAAGTTTCGAACATGATTTGTTAAATAATGAATCACATGGAGGTTTATTTACTTGTCAATTATTTATTATTTATTTACGGTTGTTTAAATAATCATTAGACCTAAGATGACATAGTAGTCTTGTATATGAGTGATCGAATTTTGTCAATTTTGAAAATATTTGTTTATTGAATAAATATTGACATTCGATGGATTCAGTTTGTTATGTATGGAGACTTGTGTGCATCAACAAGGGATCCATCGCCTCGAAATAAACGAAAAATCTTATGTGATCCGGATATTTATTGACACAGGAAATTTTTGGCCGAGGTTAAATAATTAATGAAAAGATGTTTTCATTAATTATTTTTTGTCAATAAATTATTGGATTTGGACATATGATTGAGTTAGTGGATTTGAAGAATATCAATGATCCTCACTCAATTGAGATATTGCATAGTGGAAGGATTCAATTACACGATAATCGTAATTAAAGATTCATATGAAAGTATTCATCACTGATTGATATTAAAATTATTCGTCACTCGTAATTTATAAAAAATAATTAAAAGTCGTTTTAATTAATATCAAAGAGTTTTATATTATTCTTATTACTAATCGGTAATGAACCTAGAAAGTCAAACATAAAAGAATCACGAAAATTTGTTTAAGCTAAGGTTGAAAAAAAAAATGTGTAAATTCAATAATTTACATGAAATGAAAATAATTGAATGAGATTTATTGTAAATCAGGTTAATCTGATTGATTAAAGGATGCTGCTAGCACATTGACCTTTAATTTAACATGTGGGTCTTGGTTCAATTAATGGGCAACCAATTTTGTTGAAAATTGGTTTGCCAACACATTTGGTTCTCTTCTTCAAATATGGATTTCCATTCATGGAAATACAAGTGAGAGAGACAACAAAACTTTCCATTTTTGGTAAATGGTGTGACACCATACTTTCCATTTTTGGAAAATCTCACAAGGGGATACTTTGGCTCGTGATTCTGTGGATGGACTAGAGGTTTCGTACTATCAAAGATCAACTGGGTCATTTTGATCAAGCACGCTTTAAAGATAATGCTTTCGTTGCATATATGGTGCAAATGATGCGAATAATTACTGGAAATGCCAATGAGCGAAAGACTGATCGATGCAGAGAAGGAGAGTAGCATGAATGAGGAGCAAGTTTCAATCTAATCATGAAAAGTTCAAATTGTGAAGTGCAACCACAATTTGGAGATGGGATTCATCATGTTCAAATGGTGCAGCAGGAGATTGGCAGGAAAAATCAATGCATTGAAGGACAACATAGGTTTTTAGATGAATTGACAATGAAGGTTTTGTAGTAGTAATCTGACTATCTCCATTAAAATTACAAAAGCAGGGGAGCTTCCTCTTGTTGTCAAGCCTCTCCTGCAATGATAGTTGTTATTGTTATTAAAACATTGCTACAGTTTATTTTTCACAGCTTATCGTCCCTGTTTGGATGACTTATACTCTGTCCCCATACTCTCAGACACTCTCAACTTTTACGTTTTACGAGAGCTTATACTCTATCAACATACTCTGATCCAAACGGAGAGCTAGATTATTTTTTACAACAAATAAGCTTGGTAACCGAGCGTAAATTTATTTATTTCTTAGTTAAAAATCAATGAGCTTTAGAGATAAATCAAGGACAGATGAAATAAAAAAAATATAAAAAAATTGTCTTTTATTACTTTCTCCTTTTTCCTTTCTGTCCTTTTCAAACTCTCAAGGAAGTTGTTTGTAAAACTTGTAAGAAAAGGAGTTGACTAACCAGCTTAACAAGTCTCTTACTCCCTTTCCTTTTTTCCTTCGAGTGTCTATATATATATACACATATATGGCACCACTTTTGAGTTCAGTTGATTTATCGCAATTCATCTACATTCAAGCTAAGGTGAGAATTCATCTTACTTCTTCTTCATCAACCCGAATTCTTCATGTTTATTTTCTGGTTTTTCTTGGCTGGCTCTTTTGTTTAACTGTGTCGTATATTTGTTTATTATGCACCCACAAATCTTCTTTCTGATACTTCTTTCATTGTCTTTCAGTCTGTCATAACTCGTTTCAACCCTATGGCTTACATTCCTCCTCACAAGCGGCATTCAAAGGTTCTGGAGAAGTCATCACCAACTCCAGAGTTTTTTGTTCCTCGGTTTGAGAGAGACACAAATTTAAAGCCAGCAAAATCTTACGTAGCGCGACGTGGAAAGATTGTCTATGCAAACAATGCCAAATCCAGACGGTTTATGGTTGGTTCGACTCAGGATGACCGATTTCCTGTTTCTGTTCATCTTGGTCTGGTTTCCTTGGGAAAACTACAGATTGACAAACTCCCAGTAGAGAATATTGAAGACACTATAATCGATCTGATATGGCTTTCTTGGCAAGTGGAGGCAGTTGCAACAGACAGACTAGAAATGACAGACGAGGAAATGGACCTGATCATCAAAACATGTGAGGAGATAATTCGGCAGAAAGACGCATTGATGACAAGTTTGGAATTCCATCTTGCACTTGATGAGGAATGCGGAGTGGTTTACATAAACTATGATCGTATCAATGAGTATGGAAGCAGAAATCGAGCAAACATAGACAAGCTCATGAGGAAGATCATATCGCTCCGTCTTTCGGTACTCACAAAAAACAATGAAGAGGAACAAAGTAGTATCTACATTCCAGAAATCGAAAAAATTCATCTCAGAACCAAAGAACTACTTGCAGCTGAAATAGAAGACATGCTTCAATGGAGGCAAGAACAGCGAGAGCAGTTTATACAAATCAAGGAACACGCGGAAAAACAGCATGTCAAAATTGAAGGCATAAAAACAGCAGTGAGACGTCTTGATTGGTGCACCCATCAACTACAAGTACTCACACTCAATGCAGGAACAAAACTGAAGGAGAACATAAGACTTCACACAGAAGACCAAACAGATGGATAGTGAAGCCAACCAAGTCAACTGGGCAGCGAGCCGGAAACAGTATATAGGTATGACCTCTTTCTCACTTCCACTATGATCAAAGTTCCAATATTCGATTCATACATACCTAACATAACCACAATTTCTAAAATATTTTTGCAGGAAGATAACTGCAGCATTTTGAACATGGTTTTCCTCTTCCTCTGCTTGCCTTACATTGTGAAATATTTCAAAGCGTCAATAGCATGCTAGATCTACTTTATACATAGCATCAGTAGTATGTAAGGTTTTGTATGTACATATTATAAATAAAAAGGTAATAGATCTCTGGTTTTTATGTACCTTCAACCTTCACAAGCATACGACCAGCAATTCTGCTGAAACATCAATTTGAAGAGCAGAATGTAAAAAATCCCATCAGACATCTTCATCAAATTCAAACGAGGTCTAATCTTTCATCAAACGAGCGGAATGCCAAAAAAAAAAAAAAAAAAAAACCCATACAAACAAACGGTAGCATTTCCAAAAATGCGTATCTAATCTCTTAACCGCAAAACCATCCCATTCTTTCCCTAAATCTCTTGTTTTCAATTCCTTTTCATCAAGAAACCCTTTTTCGTTTCCAAGAAATCCGATTTCTCCATGTAGCCCTCTCTTTCTCTGCAAATCCGAACCCTCCCGATTTGTTCTTCCAATCCCGAGAAATACACCTATTCCTCCACGCGATTTTCGAGTCTTGGGAGTGGAGTTGGTTGGGACATCGTGTGCACAGTGTGTCTTTAGAAGATAAGAAAAGTATGGGTAGGAACAAGCACCGTGGAGAGTTGATTCCGAAAGCCCAGAAAGATATCGAAGTCGTGAGCAGTCCGGTCAGAGTGATAGCATCTGGATTCACGATAGGGTGCTGGATGATGTGGAAGTAACTAGAACAAAGCCACATGAGATGAAAGTAATCAAAATATCATCTTCCGGTAAGTCCAATGGTGATGACTTTCAATCAAATTATCGTGATTCGGACAATGCAAAAAGGTTTACTGTGGGAAAGGATGATCATAAGTTGAAAAGTAAGCTCAATGCAAGTAGTTAGACTGTTAAAAATGTAAAAAAAGATAGCATCTGGATTCTCCATGTATCCTCCTCTTTCTCTGCAAATTTAAACCCTCCCGATTTGTTTCACAATTGCATTTCATAATTTTAAACTGTTAAAAATATTGTGCTCAAAGTTATGAAAAATATTATGTAAAAAGCTATGGAGCCTGCATTTTACTTTAAACTGTACTAAACGTTGTAGGATATTTAATTGATTTTTATGTTAGATTAATTTTGTATATAAAATTACAAAAAAATATATTATAATAAAAAATAATTGAAAACTTTTAATATATGGATAGATAATAATGTAATGTCATTGTAAAGTATTATGGATCCCACAGCTTTAAGCTCTGAAAAGCTATGGAACGACAACATTTCATTTTGCACAGCTTTAAGCACGCACCCTCATTCCTCGCATCTATGAGAAACCAACAGTAGTTTGACTATTGGGGTTAAGTTAATATAGTCATTATTTATTTTTAAAATATTTTTAATCTGAATTTATGTTAAGTTCTGTTTTTCATGTGGGTTTCTTTTTGGGAGATGATTTTTCATGTGGTTCAGAAACATAACCTGCAGCAGGAAACTATCATGATTTATAATTTATACTTGCTGGGACTTATCACTCTTAAGGATTTCATTACTGTATGTCTACATTTGATTGCCATTGAAATCGTATTCCATCTTGGTCAGTGATTGAAATCCTATTCCTAGGCTTACCTTATGCATGTAGCTTATGGATGGTCGAACGTGCTAGAGTTTTATGTTATGCCCTCTTAATATATTACCAGTCAAGGTCTCTCTATTTATGTCATTATCTGTCTTAAACAGAGAAGGAGGATAAAGGGAAGATTTAACAAGACTTGGCTTGTTTATTTTGCTCTGTTAGGTTCATATTTGAGAAGCCAAGTGGTCTTGTATGTTCAACACAGACATGCGAGCTAAGTTAAAGTTGATATCCCGATTCGTGAATAAGCAAGCAAGTCAAATCTTGAAGAGTTTTTTCTTTCTTTGTATGCTTTTAGATACCATTGAATCAGATTACTGTGGCTTTGGAACATCGGTGTTCAAATGATGTGAAGAATTACTGGAATTGCCAATGAGCAAAAGACCGATTGATGCAGAGGAGGAAAGTAGCATGAATGAGGAGCACAGTTTCAATCAAGTCAAGAGAAGCTCAAGTTGTTGTGAAGTGCAACCACAATTTAGAGATGGGTTCATTGTGTTCAAATGGTGCAGACTGCTGAAGGAGATTGCCAGCAAAAATCGATGCATTCAAGGACAACAACATGGGTTTGTGGATGAATTGGCAATGGAGGATTTTGAAGACATTATGAACATGATAATAGTATACTAAGAGCAGCAGCTGCAACAAATGGGACTGGAATGACTTCATCATGGAAATGGACCTCTGAAGTGCTGGTTTTAAGCAATGAACCAATAATCTGGTGAAGCTTCCTCGTGTTGTCAATCCTTGCCTGCAATGATAGTTGTTATTAAAACATTCTTATGATTTTTTTGAGATTTAATCCTAATCTTCAGAACATCATTCACGCAAGTCATTTGACAAAATGAGTTTTTTTTTTTTAAAAAAAGGAAAAAAAAAAGTCTTTGGATTCACTTGATATAACTATGTAGTATTTCTCATTTGGTACCCTGAACTGAGAAAAAAATTGATAACATTTTCTTCATTTAGTAGTATTGATTGCAGTAGTACATTCTTAGTGGAGAATGATTACTGATCAGTCTTCTCTTTTTGTATATTTTTTGGTTATTTCTTTGTTGAAAAATCAGTGAGCTTTATTAGAGATAATAATAAAGCTCTTACAGTCTTTTAATGGAATATGTGAAATATGTGAATTGTAAAATTAGGAATTTTATTTAAAATAAAAATAAAATCAAGGACAGATGATATAATAGTATTTCTTTTTCTTTTTCTTTTTTGGTTCTCTTTCTGTCCTTTCAGTTACAGCCCCGCAAGGAAGTTGTTTCTACACTAGGAAAAAGCAGCAACTTGGAAGAGAAGGAGTTTACTAACAAGCATTAACAAGTCTTCACTACCTTTTATTTTTTCCTTCGACTGTCTATATATACATATACATGGTACCCCATTTGATTTCACGTAATCCATTGACTTTGAAGCTCACAGGTAAGATCGTCTTATTTGTTCATCATGTTTATTTTCTGGTTTTAGATTCCGAAATAAATTGTGTTGATCCTGTTTGGGTTTGATCAAAATTGTTCATCCGACATGGGTTTGATTTCAAAAGATGAAACAAATGAGAAAGTGAGACTGCAGTAGTTTAAAATTCAAGTAACTTAAGGGTAAAGTGAGTCGATTGAGTTCACTTGTTTATTCTATAGGAATTGAATAATGTAGTTCTCTCAGTAGCCATGGATACTCTGTTCTTTGTTTTCCAACAAATAGTGGCTAGGTTTATTGCTACTTGTTGATGTTTTCGGGGTGTTTGCTTTTGAACTTTTCGGCTGCTAATCCGTATCCCAGGAGCTTGTTAAGAGTTAGTTTGATAAATTGGGATTGTAGATTTCATGTTTTATCTATGAGCAACAAGCTGTAGGTGTTGAATGTTGATCACATTGGCTGTCGATTGTGAAGAAAGCAAGCGTAAAAGGAAGATGTGTTAGTGTTATATAAGTTGCAAGGATTTTTTTGATGGTTAGGGTCTTTTAAGTGTATGTACTATTCCTTTTTAACAAGCGCAGTCATATATATTATACTTTTATTGTAGAACAAATTAGCCATTTTACTGAATATATTGTCCAAATTTCTGGCTGGAGGGAGGTGACTAAAAGTTTTGTCTTGGCTGGCTTTTTTGTTTAATTGTGGTGTAAATTTGTGAATTATGTATCCACAAATCTTCTTTCTGATAGTTCTTTCATTCTGCCTTTCAGTCTGTCATAACTCATTTTAACCCTATGGCTTATATTCCTCCTCACAAGCGGCATTCAAAGGTTCTAGAGAAGTTATCACCAACTCCAAAGTTTTTTGTTCCTCGGTTTAAGAGAGAGACAAATTTAAATCCAGCAAAATCTTATTCAGCGAGAAGTAGAAAGATTGTATATGCAAACAATGCCATATATAGATGGTTTATGGTTCGTTCGACTCAGGCTGACCTATTTCCTGCTTCTGTTCGTCTTGATTCGGTTTCCTTCGAAGCCTTTGAGCAAAGAACAGGAGGAAAGCCTCTGGATTTTGGCAACTGTCATCTGCTGAGAGGTTGGTACTTAGCGGGTTTAAAGTTGCTTAAGTTTATTCTCTTTCTTATTTTCAGATTTTGAGTTGAATTTTTCTCTCACTTAATAACCTTGCATTTCTTTTCTTTTCTTCTCTTTCTTTTTTCCTTTTAACAGAAGATTGTAATGATCAAAGTGAGAGCATTTTGCGAAGACCATGGGCATCAATAAGCGGAACAGTATTACAAGACATCTTATCTACCTTTGAAATAATGAAAAATGAAATGAATTTTCATGAGTTCAGAGTAATAAAGCCAGTGTTGGTTGCTAGATTTGGTAAAGTTGTTTTCCATGAGTAAGTAATCTAGATTTCCTTTATTCTCGTAAGGTTATTTATTCTTTAGAGTTTTGATATAAAAAAATAGGTCTTAGTTGAGTTAGTTGTGCTAGTGTTTCTTCACAGTAGATTTATGTTAATGTCAGATCTTAGAATTTAATTCTTGGTGTCGTTTGGTGTTAAGAACTGGGATATGTTTTTGCGATAATTCACAATTGGCTTTCTTAATCTTCTTTATGCAGGAGCCCTTCTGTGAGCCTTGAGGGCATTAAAGAAAGTGACGATCTCGAAGCTACTCTGAGACCATTAAAAAAGTCATTTTACACAAATGTTCCTACATCATATATGGAAAATATTGTCGAGGCAGTTGCCCCAGAAATTGGAGTGGACTTCGATGATGAGAAGGACATATACCATGTCAAGGTATTGCTTTTGCTAATACCTCTGTTTGCTCCTCTTTTGCTTTTATATTGTGGCTATTTATTCTCTAACCTTTTGCTTGTGTAGCTGTCTGACAACAGAGGACAAGATGCATGCATTTCATGCAAATGCACCGTGACAAACGATAACAGGCTCGAGCTCTATAAGGCAAGTTATCTTTTGTTTATGGAGTGATATTTATCTTGCTAAAAGAGATGGTGAAAAGTTGCTTGTTTATTGTGGTGTATGAACATATAGAACGTTTCTGCTTGTGCACGTTTGATATGATGTGTATTAGATATGTTCTTATCCGTCTAATTTTGTTATTTTTCTTTACTGTTTTCAAAGTTTTCCTGATACTATTGCTCCTTTCAATTAATTATGGATTACAGGTTGAACTCAACCAAATTCGTCACATGGTTATAGACATATCTTGCCTTGATAAAAATCAAGACCTGAGGCTAATGTTCTGTACCAGGAGGATCTTAACATCTCTGACTGTAAGTTATTATGTGACCAAGCACTCAACAACAAAGTTATTTTGAGTCTCTGCATAATGCATCCCTTATGGTCCTTACTTCCTTTTGTTCTTACAAATGCATTTATTCAAAAATAATTTACCGTCCCTGTGTTATATATTCTGCATTTGAATGTCACCTGATATGTTTTGCATGGGTTAGCACTGTGAACAGCCCTCTTCGAGTAACTTGCGACGAATCTTCGGTTGTAGTTCACGAACCCTAAAAACTATCTTAGCTCATGGTCCCTTTTTTTGGGAAATTAAAAGTCCGTTACATAAATAAGAGATATAGATACAGTGGGTATGCAATTACAACCCTTTTAAAGAGCTCCCAATACACAAGCTGCAATAGAAAACCCAAGGCATGAACAAGAACACAAGGAAACATGGAATGCAGCTTCAAAGGAGTGCGGCCCTTTTGACCTAGACAATAGGTCACCTACAGAGCTTTATATTGCAACAAGTCAATAAGGAAAAATCCAATTGACATAAAAGCAATAATTTAGAAAAAAAATGCAAAAATTTGGGCTTAGATTTAATACTGCAAATTCGCGAAAGAGGAATACGTGTTAACACTAGGTTGTTGATCCACACGCAAAACAAGCAGCGCAGAGCGTAGGACTAAGCCGCCAGGAACGGCAAGTACCGGCCGTGGAGCTTCCATCTCTCATTAGGTCTAGATCTAGCAAAGTTAGATCCATCTGGATGAGATAACATTAACATGAGCTTGCATGCGGCACTTCCTTTCCTATGCGTAGTTGGGAAAAAGCTAATAGACAACAATTGTCATCTGAATCAAGTTTTAGTTTGTGATAAGTCGATTGAAGCACGTTAAGCTTTTATGTAATACCTGATGAATCAAAAGCTTTCTAAGAGACTAGAGAAAAAAGAAAAATTATTGGTTCTTCTCCATGAATGTCTACCCTAATAATGAGTAATATTCTTCCAGGATAATGAGATGTGTAGCATTAGAGAATTTATCAATACTGCAGTTCTAGATGCAGAAGTAAAGGGTGGACTGAGATGGCCCCTTGGAAAAGCGTCCTCTGGAGGTAGATACAGTGTCATTGGGGTTTGGCACACGATTTCGAAAGCATACAATAGTCCATCTTTGAGGCTCAAGGCAAGACGTGCTGATCGATTTAATTTCATAACTTCAACTGGGGACACTTCGAACGAAATTGTGCTGAAGTTGAAAGGAATTGTCTCAGAATTACAGGTAATTGCTTACTCCAATTGAACTCGAACTTGCATTTGTCGAGCTGCCAAACAAATTTGACAAGTTTTTTTTAGTACAAAAGTTTCGTGTTTCCAACGTGGACATGGTTCGCGAATTTATTTTTGAATGTTACAGCTTATTGTGTCAGTTGAATCACCAGTACTGTGTTTTTCTGCAACAATAAATGCCCTGAAGGGAAAAAGTTCATGATTTTGCACCCTCTTTCAAATTTCAGGAACACAAGCGGCAAGACTCGGTCTCTGTGATGCTTGAAGACACCTTGAAGTTGATATGGGAGCACTTCCTCAGCAATGAACATTCTCTTCTGCCATGAAATTGCTGTGTGTAGATGGTGTACTCAGTAGGCTAAAGTGCCATTACTACAATTATATGATTAGGATTGAAAATGGGGTGTCAACGTTGTGATAGTTCAGTTTTTTGGATCTTTTGTTATTGGGTGGTTAATTGAGTCCTGTTGGGTTTTTGTGAATATTGTTTGTTTCCATTTGGCTTGTAATTTTTATGAGACTGCTAGTGATTTGTGAAGTTATGTTTCATGATGTTGATCTTAACTCTCTTTTGTTTTAGCAGCATAAGAAATTACAAATTCAAAGCTAAAAAAAGTTACGCACCCGAACTCAAGAACAATAAAAATTGACAAAGATATATTCAGAAAAAATTGAAATATACACTGAATAACAATGTCTAGGGATGAATTCAAATTCGGACGATGAACTAAAAATAAACAAACACAAATGGTCTGGACTAAAATTCTTAACTTTCCTCTTATCAATATGTGACGTTGGAGAGATCAATCTTCACTTGATCTAGGAGCTCCATCATTTGTATTACGGATCTACACTAAATTTAATTACATTAATTATCTACTGTGATTTTGTTATGATTAATATGATGCTATTTGATAAAACATTTGAAAAGTAGCATAAATACTGTCATATATGCTGATTTAAAAACGATGTCTTAAATTTTAAATAACATTTATTCTTAAAACTTATTTGAAATAAGTTTATTTGTACTAAGTTTATCCGTGCTAAAATTTTTCTACTTAGAATATATTGACAATACATCTTATTTGAAAGAGTTTTATATAAAATATATAATTTTAAAAAAAATCCATCTGGATATTTTGAGAGATAAATTACTTTGAAATTTTATTCATGAAAATAAAAAAGGAAAAAATGATGTTGGAGAAACGTCAATTTATTATGTTATGTAATTTCTTAAAAAGTTAATGAACATATAAGTAATTTTGATACCTGTCCTTATTAAATTAAATATATTCGACAATATTCTTTTGGATAATTGTCCCAAAAATTACGATTACTAACAAATACATTAGAAAGATTGAAAGAAAAAATAAGTAGTAGCATTTCCAAAAATGCGTAACTAATCAAAATGGATAAATATTCGAAAGGCCCTTGTGGTTTTAAAAATTGGTCACTTGAGCTCTTATGTTTTATTTTGTGTCAAATAAACTCTTGTGTTTTAAATATTTTTCATCTATTTTTGCCAATTTGACAATTAAATGACAAAACAGATGTTTTCATGAATTATTATGGACCTTTTCAACCCTTATATTTGTAATAATGGATCAAAAAGGCTTATGTAATTTGAAAAAACTTGGTCATATCACTCCCTCATCTCTAAAAGCAACATAATACAAATTCGAACAAGGGATGTAAATTTAAATGTTCGTATAAATATGAAAAATTAAGGGTTTATTTGGATAAAAAAAAGAGGATTAAGTGAAGTAGTGTAAGTGAGAATCAAGTAAAGTAAGTGAAAAATACGTAAGGTAGAATAGAGTGGAGTAATCAAATGAAACTCTTCTTTGATTGGATAGACAAAGAATTAATTAAAATATAGATTATTAATTTTATTTAGATAGAAGATAAAACGAGATAAAATAAACAATTAAAAAATTTCAAATAATTTATGATTTTTACTGTAACCCTTTAATTTAAACAATTATAATTAATCACTTTTATTCTACAAACCTTCAATCCAAGCAAACACTGAGTATGATATGCATACTGACAGTTATGATTTTGCATATTGATATGAATCCTTTGTTGCAGATGCCCCTACCACTTCCACTATGAGACTCCAATCTCTCCCTCAATTTCTTCTTTTCATCAAGAAACCTTTTTTCGTTTCCAAGAAACCCGATTTCTCCCTGTACTTTTCTCTTCCTCTGCAAATCCAAACCCTCCCGATTCGTTCTTCCAATCCAGGGAATACCCCAATTCTTACATTCGAGTTTCGAGTCGTGTTGTGGAGTTGGATGGGAATTCGAAGGATGATGTTGTTACCGAAGAGGATTTTCAGGGGAATTGGAATGTCGAGGGGGGAGTTCTGTTATTCTCTCTCGTATGTTCTGCTGCCGGGGAAGAGTTTGAGTGATCAAGCATTCTTTCTCCTGGCATTTATAGCCTGCACTGTGTGCTTTTCTGGGTATTGTTGTGGTTACAGTTCTTTTTTTGGCGTGTTATTTTTCCATGCGCTCTGTATTTCAAGATTTGAAATTGTCTGTAACTTGTTCTTTTGGGGTTTTACTTTGTATTGGAGATTTGGAACTCTAATCGATTAGGGGACCAAATGAGTTGGATTAATAAACGGGAATCAGTTCTTTGGAGTCCTGTGACAAGTCAGTTGCAAATTTTGATTTTGTGTAACTTGATGTTGCATTATATTTTGGGTTTTTTCCTAAAATAACCCTTTTTAAGAGCCAAATTATAACAATAATCCAACCTTTTTTTAAATCTCTAAAATAACCCTTTTGCCCTATGAAATGTCATACATACCCTCAAAAACAATTTCCCCCAAAATCATTTACTAAAATAAAAAAACTTAAAAAATAGTCAATTAGGTTAGAAACCTTCACCTCATGCTCCAGCAATTTTCCTTTCTGCAACTCACTATCTCTCTCTAACGTGGAGGAAGAAAAAGAAGAAGAAGAAGGAAGAAGAAGGAAGAAGAAGAAGAAGGAAGAAGAAGAAGATATATGCTCTCTATCACTCTCTCTCTCTACCGTGTTATCTCACGTTCTCTCTCTAGCGTGCTCTCTCACCTTCTGTCTCTCTCACCATATTGATGTACTCTCTCTTAATTTTCTCTCATTCTTGTATTTGGTGTCCCTTCCATATGGATTGACACATGAAATAAAAGTTTTGAACTTTTAGTAGCAACTATATTCTATTCTTAGATCCAAGTAATGCAAACATAATTTTGCTTGATTATCCATTGAAATTGGTTTGTGGGTTTAGTTTTGTAAACATATATGGAGTTATTGAGAATTTTATTTTTTTTAGTTCCTAATACATGCATGTTTTTTCATTAGTTGAGAATTGGTTGTTATTCAAGTTGAGAAATGATTATTTTGATTATGTTGAGAAATGCATGTTTTGGGTGGTTGAGAACAGTCTGTTTTCATTTGGTTGAGAAATGACTGTTTATACTAGGTTGAGAAGTGCATGTTTTAATTGGTTGAGAACTGAGTGTATTGACTTGGTTGAGAAATGACTATTTTGATTATGTTGAGAAATGCATGTTTTTGGGTGGTTGAGAACAGTCTGTTTTCATTTAGTTGAGAAATGACTGTTTATACTAGGTTGAGAAGTGCATGTTTTGATTGGTTGAGAACTGAGTGTATTGACTTGGTTGAGAAATTGACTATTTTGATTATGTTGAGAAATGCATGTTTTGGGTGGTTGAGAACAGTCTGTTTTCATTTGGTTGAGAAATGACTCTTTATACTAGGTTGACAAATGTATCTTTTGATTGGTTGAGAACTGAGTGTATTGACTTGGTTGAGAAATGACTATTTTGATTATGTTGAGAAATTCATGTTTTGGGTGGTTGAGAACAGTCTGTTTTCATTTGGTTGAGAAATGACTCTTTATACTAGGTTGAGAAATGCATGTTTTGATTGGTTGAGAACTGAGTGTATTGACTTGGTTGAGAAATGACTATTTTGATTATGTTGAGAAATGCATGTTTTGGGTGGTTGATAACAGTCTGTTTTCATTTGGTTGATAAATGACTCTTTATACTAGGTTGAGAAATGCATGTTTTGATTGGTTGAGAACTGAGTGTATTGACTTGGTTGAGAAATTACTATTTTGATTATGTTGAGAAATGCATGTTTTGGGTGGTTGATAACAGTCTGTTTTCATTTGGTTGAGAAATGACTGTTTATACTAGGTTGAGAAATGTATGTTTTTAGTGGTTGAGAATAGTCTGTTTTCGGTTGGTTGCAAAATGCATGTTTTTATTGGTTGAGTACTTAATGTTTTGATTAGATTGAGAATTGTCTGTTTAGACTTGGTTGAGAACTGACGGTTTTGATTGGTTGAGAACTTCATGTGTTGAGTGGTTGAGAACCGTATATTTTTTATTTTTTTCTTGATAAATGTTGTCATTTATAGGATGGTTCAACCAGTCAAAAAACGTAACAACAACAACTTATACATCTCATTACTACACTACGGAGATGTTGGCGCTTGCATATGCTCAACCAATTTTTTCAATATTATCCACCGATGACTATGATATGGGAGAAGAGCATGTAGTTGTCTTACCTCCAGCAACTCGACGTCCTCCTGGGAGGCCAAAGAGACAAAGAATTTCATCGGCTGGAGAAACACAACCACTTAGAATATGCAGCCGTTGTAAGAAGCGTGGACACAATCGTCAAACTTGCACGGAGCCTATATCATTGGGACCTAGTGCATCCGCACCATAATGATCTAAGGTATTATTTGTACATTAATGTACTATATTGGTTTATGCAACTTCCTTTAATATTTTAATACTTATATTGACAATTTTTATAATCCTGAATGTATTGTGCAGGGGAGTATTGATGTTGATGCACAAAATATGCCATGAATATGCAAAAGGGAAAGTAGAAGTGGACATTGAAGTACATATGACTTTTTTTTGTTTTATCTTTATGATGGATATTTGAGAATTTTTTTTCAAGTTCTTTTGATGTAATGTTTTTGTTTTGCTGTTATATATTCAGCTATTATGGATATGTGATAACTATTTCTTTAAGTTCATTTGACAGGTTGATAACTATTATGGATATGTGAGAACTATGTCTTTAAGTTCATTTCACAGGTTGAGAGCTGTTATGAAACATGTTGAGAACAGTTGAAAACAGGTTGAGAATGTAACAAACAGGTTAATAATTGTTATGGTTTTAACTTAGTTGAGAATATAACCAACAGGTTGAGAACAGTTATTGAGCAGGTTGAGAATGTAACAAACAGGTTAATAATTGTTATGGTTTTGACTTGATTGAGAATATAACTAACAGGTTGAGAATAATTATTGAACAGGTTAAAAACAGTGTTGAACAGGTTGAGAACAACTATTGTTCAGGTTGAGAATGTAACCAACAGATTGAGAACAGTTATTGAACAGGTTGAGAATATAACCAACAGGTTGAGAACAGTTGAAAACAAGTTGAGAATATAACCAACAGGTTGATAACAGTTATTGCACAGGTTGAGAATTTAACAAAATGGTTGAGAACAGTTATTGAACGGGTTGAGAACAGTTATGTTCAAAACAGTTACTAAACAGGTTTTTCAAAAAAATTCGACATCACCTCTTCATATATTGGAAAGCGCCAACCTGTATCAAATACACAACAATCATTTGAAGGCCTCAGACCATCAAAACCACAACTCCTAAGCAGGGTCTCGGGCCGTCTATTAGTATGCAATAATACTATAAAGTTTCATACATATAACATGTTTTCATAATTAGTTAATAACAAAATGAACCACAATATACAAGCAATCAAATTCTAAATTCTTGTTTGAAACACTCAATCGCAAATTTTTTCCTATAAAAAGGCATCTCATGTATCTTCAACTCTGAGAGTGGGACATCCGAACTAAGCATTTCGATAAACTTTATACAAAACATCCCACAATCTGACCTGCATATATATGTAAGACAATAGTAATAAATTTACATACTAAGAACTAAGTTGCAAAAATTTTCACAATTTGTTAAAAAACATACTCACCCATTGGTTGAGCATATGCAAGCACCAACATCTCCGTAGTGTAGTAATGAGATGTATAAGTTGTTGTTGTTACGTTTTTTGACTTGTTGAACCATCCTATAAATAACAACATTTATCAAGAAAAAAAATAAAAAATATACGGTTCTCAACCACTCAACACATGAAGTTCTCAACCAATTAAAACTGTCAGTTCTCAACCAAGTCTAAACAAACAATTCTCAATCTAATCAAAACATTAAGTATTCAACCAATTAAAACAAGCATTTCTCAACCAAGTGAAAACAAACTATTCTCAATCACTAAAAACATGCATTTCTCAACACAGTCAAAACAGTCATTTCTCAACCTAGTATAAACAGTCATTTCTCAACCAAATGAAAACAGACTGTTATCAACCACCCAAAACATGTATTTCTCAACATAATCAAAATAGTCATTTCTCAACCAAGTCAATACACTCAGTTCTCAACCAATCAAAACATGCATTTCTCAACCTAGTATAAAGAGTCATTTCTCAACCAAATGAAAGCAGACTGTTCTCAACCACCCAAAACATGCATTTCTCAACCACTCAAAATATGCATTTCTCAACCTAGTCAAAATAGTCATTTCTCAACCAAGTCAATACACTCAGTTCTCAACCAATCAAAACAGACATTTCTCAACCAATCAAACATGCATTTCTCAATCACTCAAAATATGCATTTCTCAACCCAGTCAAAATAGTAATTTCTCAACCAAATCAAAACAAACATTTCTCAACCAATCAAAACATGCATTTCTCAACCACTCAAAATATGCATTTCTCAACCTTGTCAAAATAGTCATTTCTCAACCAATTCAATACACTCAATTCTCAACTAATCAAAACAGACATTTCTCAACCAATCAAAACAGTAATTTCTCAACCAATCGAAATATGCATTTCTCAACCACTCAAAATATGCATTTCTCAACCCAGTCAAAATAGTCATTTCTCAACCAAATCAATACATTTAATTCTCAACCAATCAAAACAGACATTTCTCAATCTAGTATAAACAATCATTTCTCAACCAATAAAAACATGCATTTCTCAACCACTCAAAATATGCATTTCTCAATCTAGTCAAAATAGTCATTTCTCAACCAAGTCAATACACTCAGTTCTCAACCAATCAAAAAAGACATTTCTCAACCTACTATAAACAGTAATTTCTCAACCACTCAAAACATGCATTTCTCAACCACTCAAAACATGCATTTCTCAACCAAATCAATACACTCA
This sequence comes from Euonymus europaeus, assembly GCA_963580455.1. Lineage (NCBI taxonomy): Eukaryota > Viridiplantae > Streptophyta > Magnoliopsida > Celastrales > Celastraceae > Euonymus > Euonymus europaeus. Next base: position 6,295,426 of record OY756961.1, on the reverse strand, counting down.
GTTATCAACCAATCAAAATAGTCATTTCTCAACCAAGTCAATACACTCAGTTCTCAACCAATCAAAACAGACATTTCTCAACCAATCAAAACATGCATTTCTCAACCACTCAAAATATGCATTTCTCAACCTTGTCAAAATAGTCATTTCTCAACCAATTCAATACACTCAATTCTCAACTAATCAAAACAGACATTTCTCAACCAATCAAAACAGTAATTTCTCAACCAATCAAAACATGCATTTATCAACATAGTCAAAATATTCATTTCTCAACCAAGTCAATACACTCAGTTCTCAACCAATCAAAATAGACATGTCTCAACCTAGTATAAACATACATTTCTCAACCTAGTATAAACAGACATTTCTCAACCACGTCAAAACAAACAATTCTCAACCACATCTAAACAGTCAGTTCTCAAGCAATCAAAATAGGCAGTTCTCAACCAATGCAAAAAAATTCAGTTCTCAACCAATGCAAAAAAATTCAGTTCTCATTTACTAACAAATAGTTCGATTCTCAACCTCACAATTACTCTGTTCTCAACTTGAATAACAATCAGTTCTCAACCAATGAAAAAACATGAATGTCTTATGAACTAAAAAAAATCAAATTTTCAATAACTTCATATATATTCACAAAACTAAAACCATAAACTAATTTCAATGAATAATCAAGCAAAATTATGAGAGACAATTAAGAGAGAGAGAGTACCTCAATATGGTGAGAGATACAGAAAGGGAGAGAGCACACTATAGAGAGAGAATGTGAGATAGCACGGTAGAGAGAGAGAGTGACAAAGAGCACAAAATCTTCTTCCTCTTCCTTCCTTCTTCTTCTTCCTCTATCTTAGAGAGAGAGAGAATGAGTTGCAGAAGAAGAAACAATGAAAAATGAAGAGCACTGTGAGGCGTGAAGGGTTTGACCTAAAATTTTTTTTTTAAAATTTGGTAAATGATTTTGGGGGGAAATGATTATTAAGGGTATGTAGGACATTTCACAAGCCAAAAAGATTATTTTAGAGATTTAAAAAAAGGTTGGGTTATTGTTATAATTTGGCTCTTAAAAAGGGTTATTTTAGGAAAAAACCCTTATATTTTCAGCACTCTCACGAAGGAGTTACAGAAATGAAGAAAGTATTATATTATTAAACAGGAATGCATTATTATCGATTTTTTACAGTTAGTAGTTATGTAACTGTGGTCTTCATTTCAAAGAGAAAGGGAAATGCTGAAAGTGCAGAACTTTGCAGCGGTTTTAAGATCAGAGCTATAGTTTCAAGTTCGACTTACTAATAGCAAAGATACTTTAAAAGAAAATAGTGCATGGAAGCCTTTCTGCTTGACCATGTTGTGAAACTTGAATATCGTTGAGATGCCATGATAATCTTTTGCTGCCAGACTATACATAAATTAAATTTTGGGTTTTGTTTTTCTTTCTGTTACATTATTCCTTTTCCTTTTATGGTTTGTAAAAAAGTTTTTTTTTTAATTTGTCTATTCCTTTTGTTTCCGATGAACATGGGTCATAATGATTTCATGCAGACTTCTATGTAAGTTATATATACCGTAGAACTTTTTTTTGACATATCTTGGGCCTTGGGGCTGTTTTACTGGGTCCTTGTTTATTTCCTTGAAGCATTAAGAACCTAACCTCAAGATTTTTAAACAAAATGAAAAAATCAATGGCTTTCAATTTTGATGAGGTGAAGTATGGGAATAATATGGAGTATGATAATTGTGTGTTCTAAGATATTTAGGTGGTTAGGGTATCCTTCTTTGTTTTACTTTGTGCTTTTAGATATTAAATTGATAGCGAGGCAAGTTTGAGCTGTTTGGTTCGCTTTTCAGTGTAATATTTCTGATTTGTTCTACTTATTGTGCATGAAAAGAAATTATATATCAAATTAGTAAATGTCATCAACTGATTGCAAGATATTTTACTGTTAGAAGTGAGTTTAACTTATAAGAGGGCTGCTGCAGTTTAATTCTACAGTTTGTTGCCCAGGGTTATATATTTTGACTTTTGTTTACAAAGTGAACATTTGATTTCCTTAACTGCAAAATCTTTCACTGTTGCTTTTATTGAACTTTTAGAACTCATAATTATTACCAAGAAAATTAGTCAGACAACGAGTTACTATTGCTGCCTATTAGGAGCTGTCTGTTATATGTCTTATGCACTATATTGATCATGCTTTTTTTAATAGTTGGCTGCTGTTCTTAACTCTTATTTCTTTTGAAACCGTATTTTCTTTGTTTGCACAAAGACTCAAGTAAGTCTAAGATGAAAGAAGAATTATTGGCTGAAGAAAGGGGCTACAAACGACGAAGATTGTCATATCGTGGGGAGAAGGTGAAGGGGACAACCTTACAGGTAAGAACGTGTTTGGTAACTCCCAACGTAACAGATCCACATAGTTCCATTCATTTACCTTGTAATAGATTTTGTGGACTAATTTAGTGGTAAACCTTGCATGCATCTGTTTGAAGGTATGCCATATATTTCAAGGGCGATTGCATATCTATAGGTGCAATTTGTTTTTGATTTGGCTTATAAATTTCTAAGTTTTCCCTCTCCCCTTTTTTTTCCGGGGCATTCATAATCCTTTATGAAATAATCAATGTCATGTAACTTCATGTGGTAAAATGTGTATCTTTAATTTTTTTTTTAACATCTTCGTCCGTAGGTGATGAGAGAGATAATAGAGTTGTAAATGGAAGAATACAACAAGCTGGAGGAATTGGTTACTATGAGAAGAGAGCTGAAGAGCAAGGGGCTTTGCTTGGATCGTCCTCTCATGAGCACTTTGTGTTGGATACTAGAGGTATTCCACACAAGTATGGCGAACAATCATCCTCAAATTTTAACTGTCATGGGAGAAGTAATTGGGGACATCGTGGGCACAGTGGGTCTTTTGAAGATAAGAAAAGTATAGGTAGGAACAAGCACCTTGGAGAGTATGATTCTGAAAGCCCAGAAAGATATTGAAGTCGTGAGCAGTCCGTTCAGACGATTCACAATAGGGTGCTGGATGATGTGGAAGTAACTAGAACCAAGCCACATGAGATGAAAAGATCATCTTCTGGACCTCTGGTAAGTCCAATGGTCTTGACTTTCAATCAAATTATCATGCTTTCAGATTATGCAAAAAGGTATGATGATCCTTGGGAATATCATGATAAGTATTGACATTGTATCAAGTGGGAAAGAGTTTGTCAGACTGAAAAAATCCAAAATGGGACTGGCTGTCATCCTGTGGAAAGGCATTCCTCACATCTATGAGAAACCGAGAGTAGTTTGACTATTTGGGGTAAGTTAATATAGTCATTATTTATTTTTAAAATATTTTTAATCTGAATTTTATGTTAAGTTCTGTTTTTCATGTGGGTTTTTCTTTTTGGCAGTTGATTCTTGACGTGGTTCACAGACATAACTTGCAGTAGGAAATTATCAGGCTTTGGCAATTTTAGCTTCATCCTGTATCCACTTTCGTACGGTTAACAGTTATCTTTTCTTTGTTGTTTAGCTTTTGTTATCTTCATGGTGCTTAATGTTGCCTCTCCATGCCACTCTATTAATATCTCAGAAGGGCCTTATTACTTATGTGTTATTAGTTTAATATCCTTTTATCCATTGCAGCAACTTTATGGTTTTATAATTTATACTTGCTGGGACTTATCACTCTTGAGGATTTCATTACTTTATGTCTACATTTGATTGCCATTGAATCCTATTCCATCTTGCTCAGTAATTGAAATCGTATTCCTAGGCTTACCTTATGCATGTAGCTTATGGATGGTCCAACGTGCTAGAGTTTTATGTTATGCCCTCTTAATATATTACCAGTCAGGTCTCTCTATTTTGGTCATTATCTGTTGTAAACAGAGAAGGGGGAAAAAAGGGATTCATTTAACAATACATAGCTTGTTTATTTTGCTCTCTTAGGTTCATATTTGAGAAACTAAGTGGCCTTGGATGATCAACACTAATATGTGAGCTAAGTTAAACTTGATATCACAACTCGTGAATAAGCAAATCAAATCAAATCTTAAAGAGACTGATTGATGCAGAGAAGGAATGTAGTATGAATGTGGAGCACAATTTCAATCTAATCATGACATGCTCAAGTTGTTAAGTGCAACCAAAATTTGGAGATAGGGTTCATCATGTTCAAATGGTGCAGCAGGAGATTGGCAGCAAAAATTAATGCATTGAAGGGAAACAACATGGGTTTGTGGATAAATTGACAATGAAGGAGTTTGAATATTTTGGAGATATATATTATGAACATGACAATAGTATAATAAGAGCAGCAGCTGCTGCAACAAATGGGACTGGAAATGGACCTTTGAAGTTTAAATACTAAAGTAAGGAACCAATAATATGTGGTGAATCTTATGCTTTTGTATTAGTAATCTGTCTGTATATCCATTAGAATTGCAAAAACGGGGGAGCTTCCTCTTGTTGTCAAGCCTTGCCTGCAATGATAGTTGTTATTAAAACATTCCTATGGTTTATCTGAGATTTAATAATCTTCAAAACATCATTCAAGAAAGTCATTTGACAAAATGAGTTTTTTGAAAAGGAAAAAAAGTCTCTGGATTCTCTTGATATAAGTTTATAGTATTTCTCATTTGGTACCCTCAACAGAGAAAAAAATTGATAACATTTTCTTCATTTAGTAGTATTGATTGCAGTAGTACATTCCGAGTAGAGAATGATTACTGATTAATTAGTCTTCTCTTTTTATATATTTTTTTGTTTATTTCTTAGTTGAAAAATCAGTGAGCTGATGATAATAAAGCTCTTATAAACTGCAATATGAAATCAAGGACAGATGATATAATTCTTTTTTTTTTCTTTTTTTTTCTTTTTTGTGTGTCCTGTGTCCTTTATTACTTTGTCCCTTTTGCTTTCTGTCCTTTCAAACTCCCAAAGCAAGTTGTTTCTACACTTGCAAAAAGCAGCAACTTGGAAGAGAAGGAGTTAGCACATGCAATGGTTTATACATCTCATTCCCATCGAAATTAAAATTGTGTCTCATCCCTATTACACAAAATCTCAAACCACATACTCATTCATATTATCAAAACACATATCTCAATATTGTCATATGGGTAAAACAGAATGTCTCTACAATTTTTCATTTTTCTATTAACAAGACAATCACTATTTCATTCCTCCATCGATGCCTCAACAAATTTACACCAAAATTAATATTGAGTCCCCCTCTTATACAAAAAGTCAAGCCATATAATCAATCATATCAACAAAACACATTTTATAGTCAGTCACATAAATAAAAACACATCATTGCATTACTAGCATTAACAAGTCTCTCACTCCCTTTCCTTTTTTTCTTTTTTTCCTTGAAGTGTCTATATATACATACATGGCACCATTTGAGTTAAGTTGATTTCACGTAATTCATCGACTTTCAAGCTCAAGTAAGATCATCTTATTTATTCATCAACCCAAATTCTTCATGTTTATTTTCTGGTTTTAGATTCATAAATAAATTGTGTTGATCACTTGATCCTGTTTGGGTTTGATTAAAATTGTGAATGCGACATGGGTTTGATTTCAAAAGATGAAACAAAAGAGAAAGTGAGACTGCAGTAGTTTAAAATTCAAGTAACTTAGAGTAAAGTGAGTCGATTGAGTTCACTTGTTTATATTTATGGGAATTGAATCATATAGTTTTCTCAGTAGCCATAGATACTCTGTTCTTTGATGTCCAACAAATTATGACTAGGTTTATTGCCACTTCTTGATGTTTTCAGGGTGTTTTCTTTTATATTTTTCAGCTGCTAATCTGTAATCCAGTATCTGAATCCATATCCCAGGAGTTGTGTTAAGAGTCAGTTTGATAAATTGGGATTGTAGATTTCATGTTTTATCTATGAGCGACAGGCTGAAGGTGTTGCATGTGTTAGTGTTATACTGTTATATAAGTTGCTGGGATTTTTTTGATGGTTAGGGTATTTAAGTCTATGTATTATACTTTTTTTATATGCACATAATCATATAGATTATTCTTTTATTGTAGAACAAATTAGCCATTAAACTTTGAATTTTTTTCTTCTCCAAATTTCTGGTGGGAGGGAGGTGACTAAAAGTTTTGTTTTGGCTGGCTTTTTTTGTTTAATTATGCTGTATATTTGTTAATTATGTATCCACAAATCTTCTTTCTGATAGTTCTTTCATTCTGCCTTTCAGTCTACTCGTTTTAACCCTATGGCTTACATTCCTCCTCACAAGCGGCAGTCAAAGGTTCTAGAGAAGTTATCACCAACTCCAGAGTTTTTTATTCCTTGGATTAAGAGAGACACAAATTCAAAGTCAGCAAAATCTTATTCAGCGAGAAGTGGAAAGATTGTATTTGCAAACAATGCCATATTTAGATGGTTTATGGTTGGTTCGACTCAGGCTGACCAATTTCCTGCTTCTGTTCATCTTGAGCGGGTTTCCTTGGAAGCCTTCGAGCAGAGAACAGGAGGAAAGCCGCTGAATTTTATGAACAGTCATCTGCTGAGAGGTTGGTACTTAGTGGCTTTAAAGTTGCTTGACTTTATTATCTTCCTTATTTTCAGATTTTGAGTCGGATTTCTCCTTCACTTAATAACTTTGCATTTATTTTCTTTCCTTTTTTTCCATGTTCTTTTTAACAGTAGATTGTAATGATCAAAGCGGGAGCATTTTGAGTAGACCATGGGCATCAATAAGTGGAACAATATTGCAAGACATCTTATCTACTTTTGAAATCATGAAAAATGAGATGGATTTTCATGAGTCGGAAGTAATAAAGCCGGTGTTGGTTGCTAGTTTTGGTAAAGTTATTTTCCACGAGTAAGTAATCTGGGTTTCCTTTATTCTCATAAGGTTTTTTATTCTTGGGAGTTTTGATATCAAAAGATAGGTCTTAGTTGAGTTAGTAGTGCTAGTGTTTGTTCTCAGTAGATTTATCTTAATGTCAGATCTTGAAATTTTATTCTTCTGTGTTGACTGGCCTATGTCAACAGTTTTCTGGTCTACTTGTCCATTAGCCAATTACCAAGAATTGGTAGTCAAGTATTTTTCATTTCAAACATTGTATTGTTTTTGGTTTCGTACTTAGTTACAAATTTGGCTTCAACAATTCTCCGGTACATTGTCAAAATTCACTTAAGTTCTACCAGAAGGGTGATTGATTTACATATTTGCTATTCAAGTACACAGATTATGGCTCAGCCTTTATCTGAAATAGGAGTGGTTTAGGCAACAACAGGTTGGTGTCACATTGGATTCAATTTTTCTGTAGTCCAGGTAAGCCAGTTCGATGTCTCATTTGGCTCGAATTAAAATTGTGTTTTTCTTAAACCAGACCATATTCCTAGAATAATGTGGTCAACGCATGTATTGTTTGTAGCTTCTATTAATATTTGTAATGGGAAACATGCAAGTCTCGTGTTAGCCATATGTTTGTGCGATAATTCACAATTGACTTTCTTAATCTTCTTTATGCAGGAGCCCTTCTGTGAGCCTTGAGGGCATTAAAGAAAGTGACGTTCTTGAAGATACTCTGAAACCATTAAGAAGATCATTTTACACGAATGTTCCTACATCATATATGGAAAATGTTGTCAATGCAGTTGCCCCAGAAATTGGAGTGGACTTTGAAGATGAGAAGGATATATATCATATAAAGGTAGTGCTTTTGCTAATACCTCTGTTTGCTATTCTTTTTTTGCTTTTATATTGTGGCTATTTATTATTTTACCTTTTTCTTCTGTAGTTATCTGATTGCAGAAGACAAGCAGTCATTTCATGCAAATGCACCGTGACAAATGATAACAGGCTTGAGCTCTACAAGGCAAGTTATCTTTTGTTTATGGAGTGATAATTATCTTACTAAAAGAGACGGTAAATAGCTGCTTGTTTATTGAGGTGTGTATGAACATATAGAACGTTTCTGCTTGTGACACGTTTTGTATGATGTGCATTAGATATGTTCTTATCCGTCTAATTTTGTTATATCAGTCTCAAAGTTTTCCTGATACTATTGCTCCTTTCAATTAATTATATATTACAGGTTGAACTCAACCAAATTCGTCACATGGTTATAGACATATCTTGCCTCCAAAAAAAACAAGACCTGAGGCTAATGTTCTGCGCCAAGAGGATCTTAACATCACTAACTGTAAGTTATTATGTGACCATGCACTCAATTATGAATTTATTTCGAATCGCTGTGTAATGCATCCTGTATGTTCCTTTTGCTCTTATGAATGCATTTATTCAAAAACAATTTATTGTTCATGTTGTAAATTTACTCAAAAGAATCAGGACCTGATGAATCAAAAGCTTTTTACTGGAAGATGTTTTCCCTAATTTTCTGGTTACTGGGATACTGCAAAAACATTAATGATTAGAACGACTTTGGAAGATTAGAGAAAAATGAAAAATTATTGTTTCTCCATGAATGTCTACCCTAATAATGAGTAATATTCTTACAGGACAATGAGATGTGTAGCATTAGAGAATTGATCGATACTGCAGTTATAGATACTGATGGAAAGGGTGGACTGAGTTGGCCCCTTGGAAAGACGTCATCTGGAGATAGATACAATGTCATTGGGGTTTGGCACACGATTTCGAAAGCATACAATATTCAATTTTTGAGGCTCAAGGTAGGACGTGCTGATCGATTTAATTTCATAACTTCAACCGGGGACACTACGAACGAAATTGTGCTGAATTTGAAAGGAATCGTCTCAGAATTGCAGGTAATTGCTTCCTTCAATTGAACTCGAACTTGCATTTCTGGAGCGGCCAAACAAACTTGACACTTTTTTATTGTTCAAAAGTTTCGTGTTTCCAAATGGACATGGTTCATGAATTTGTTGTTGAATGCTTCAGCTTATTATGTCAGTTGAATCACCAGTTCTATGTGTTTTTTCTGCAACTAAAAATGCGAAGGGAAAAAGTTCATGATTTTGCACCGTCTTTCAAATTTCAGGAACACAAGCGACAAGACTCGGTCTCTGTGATGATTGAAGACACCTTGAAGTTGATATGGGAGCACTTCCTCAGCAATGAACATTCTCCTCTGCCATGAAATTCCTTTGTAGATTGTGCTGTACTAAGTACTGACTAAAGTGTCATTACTACAATAATACAGTATGATATGGGTTGAAAATGGGGGTGTCTATGTTTTGATAGTTCAGTTCATCTTTTGTTGTTGGCTGGGTTGAGCGAGTCCTGTTGAGTTTTTGTGAACATTGTTTGTTTTCCATTTGGCTTGTAGTTTCTGAGACTGCTGTGCTTTGTAAAGTTATGGTTTATGATGTTAGCCATAACTCTCTCTTTTTTAAAAAAAGATACAAGCTTCAGTCATTCCTCCATGATAGCAAAAGTTACACTACGCATCTGAACTCGAGAACAACAAAAAATAATATCGAGATCGATTCGGACAACACTGAAATGCACTAAGATAATGCCTCGGAATTAATTTGGATAGACTAATAAACAAACAAAAACAAATGTCCTGGATCAAGGTTATTGGTAGGGGTTGTAAAATTATGTTCAACTCAGATGGTCAATTTGTTCAATTCGGATCAAACAAAGTTTGGACATAAGTTTTACATCTAGAATTCGTATCTAAATACAAAAAAATTTGTTCAATTTAAAACAAAGTTAGGGTCCAAACACAAATATCATGTTCAATTCAGTTGTTTAAACTCTAACCCGGATAGAATTATTGTCTGATTTATTTGTCCGAGTTTAAATCAATTAAGTATGATCAATTAAATACGTAAAAAAATTCAAACCAATCTGGATCTAGAAATACAAATGTCTCGTAAACACCATATATTATTCGATTTAGCTTGACTCGAACTTGAATTTTTGCTTGCCCTAGTTATTGGCTTAATTATCAATATGTGATACTAGACACTAAGAGGAAAAGTGCGGATCTGCAATAAAAATTTACAGCAGAACTGCTATAAACACCTTTGGGTTTGTAAATATATATATATATATATTTTTTTATCAAAATTACAAAATATTTTTTACAGCGTTGATATTTGAACCCATTTTTAAGTTATTACACCCCTTATATTTCATGTTGTTCTATCAATCTTCAATTTCATGTTGTCCAATCAATATTCAATATTCAGTAGGTGCATGCACATCCTTACAGACCATGTTGTTTACAAAGGATAAGGACCTTTGTCGATGCCTGATAGTCCAACAATTATCATGCAACCAAGTCAAATATTTTGACCTATAGAAAAATCGATGTTCAATAGGTGCAAGTGAATGCAAGTGACCATATGTCTACTAAGGATTAGGACCCTATATAGAATTATGACTTTTTAGAGGCAACAATGCTAAACGATGCACCTTATTTATGCTACCTTATCTGTATTATCCTACCGACATATGACTGAAAGATTCCTATCTTTTTTTACTTCTCTATATGAATCGAATGGTGCTATATCATCTTATTGCCTATGGAGATGAGTGCAAAACAATATATCTCTTCTATAAAAACAACACGAGTAGTGTCCAATTTTCTAGTCCAAACTTCTACTTCAACCTACAACATCAATACTTATTTCATTTTCAGTAGAGGTCCTTCCAGAGTTTGGAGATAGTTGAGCTTGGTATATCTTCTTTCTTATTCTCTTTGGTTTAATTTAAAAGGGGCCTCTGTATGATGTTAAGTAGAAATACACCCATGTTATCTTTTGGCGAATGCAAATTCCGCATTAATATGGATCATCGAAAACTGTGGGGTGAAGATCTAAGATTTTGAAGTGATTCTGATATTATCTTATATGAAATAAAATAAGAGGAGCATCTGGATGCGAGCGAAGAAAATATTGAAGTTGATGCTATGAATGTATTTTCCACCAACATCGTATGCTACATAACTAATTCATCTATGTTATAATTTGTTAATTCATATATGTTATATTTTGTTAATTCATATCTAAATTATTACATTTTCAGGTATTTAATTCACGTCAATCACTAATTAAATGAGTTTAAAATATTGGACACAATTTTGGATTTGTTATTGTTACAAAAAGGTAAGAGATTGGTAGATTTGGGAGAAGACCCAAATTATTGTTACAACCTGAACATGATGGCACCTACAAAAGTAAGAAAACCTCCACATAGTTAACAGGAACAAAAATAGAACTTCCATTTTTCGGCATTATATATTGAGGGTCATGCATACGTGGGTAGGTTTTTTGCTACTGAAAATAATACATTGGTGGATTTGTCTAAGAACTTAGTTAAGTCATTCAACATCTTGTATACATTGAAGAATAGGGATCTGAAAAACATGTCCACTATTATCACTGTTACAATGTGTTGGGATTACAATCCCACACTGAATGACACTTGTGTGATAAGTTGAAATGTTCAGCTGAAGTAGGTTTCAGAGGTTACCTCCATCAGATTTGAGATTCTACGTTTTGTGTTTCATATGAACTCTATCTCTGTATTGATTTGGAACATGTTTTTATTCAGATAAACTGAATATTATCTTATACATGAGTTGTGATAGGACTGAACACTTCTTGTTATTGATTTTGATATGGAATCCTTGTGGATTACTTGTTGGAAAAGAACTAACTTTTCTTGATTGGATATATGTATGTTGGTTCTTATCTTACCCCATGTTTGGTTGGGGGGTTAGCAGTTGGTACAAGGGAATGTACTTTCTTCAAGCTCATTCTTTTGTTTGGTTTATATAAAACATGAGTCATGAGCATGAGCTCATAGGCCTCATTCTCCCCATGAGAGAATAACATTTTTTTTAAATGACAATTTAGCATCCATTAAATCTTATATAAAATTATCAATTTATTATAAAAGGGTAATACAAGATTTTTATCAATATTACAATCCATTCAAACTAAAACTTATGTTCAATCTCACATTCAACCAGATATACAAAATTTTATCTTTAAACTCATTCACCCGTCTCTATTCTTCTCTATCGGTAAGCTCATGCTCAACTCATTTTAAACTCATTCGCACGTTAAACTCACTTCCAACCAAACGTGGGATTAATTTAGTGCAACTGTTTCTCTTCTAGATAACCTTTTAATTGACATTCATAACTATCAAAAGGAGATCAAAATATTCATATAAAGCACATGCCCATGGAGTTCCATTCATTGAAGCTTTTGTGAAGAATTGAGTTTTGAAGAGCTTGTGAGCTTCGAGTTTTTACTTTTTCACTCTCTTTGATGTTCATTTGAGTGTTTCATATTTGTATTAAGTATGAGAGAGTGTGAGTTTCATGTTTAAGTTGTTCTTTGTATTTCTGTGACTGATCCATATGAGGAAGAAGAAGAGCAAGACTGCACTATTTCAAAGTAACCTTAACAAGCTACCTCAAATTTACCTAGATCCCACTTCAGTTCGAAGTATTGTGGAGGCACCAAGAGCAACTTTATGATCATCATTGGCGTGCTGATTTGGTTCAAAACATATGTTGAGCAAAGTTGTATAATTTTGTCATATGTAATGATATGTTATAATTTTTTCTTCACATAGTGGATTGCTTTGATAGGCTAATCGCTTATAGACCCAAGGTTTTCTCTCAATCAGAGTTTTCTCGTTAAAATTATGGTGTTCTTGTTTACTTTATTTTCTATATTGTTTCCTATTACGTTGAATTACATCTTGGCAAAGGAAATATCATACTCTCACAATGCATATCAAAAGTTTTGGGTTGCAAAGAAAGCCGATAAATCCCAAATACAACTCATATTATTGTTACACTAGTACGGGCACGTTTTCTTTACTCCAAGCAATGCTTAAATTTACGAGCTTGAAGAGTTATTCTTTACACATCCAGGCTCATTGAAACTCTTGTGTGCATTATTGCATGTGTTACTAATGGATGCTACCTATAAAACTAATATGTTTTGGATGCCTCTATTTGAGAATGTCGGTGTGACTTCAACAAAGATGACATTTTGCATTGCATTATTCTTACAATAAAAAAAAGGAGGATAATTATATTTGGGCACTGAATTGTTTTGCGATTAATAATGAATGAATGCGCTACTTCAAGACTTATTTTCATTGATAGAGATTTGGCATTGATGAGGTCGTGTGCCCAAGTGTTTCTTGAGACGATGAAACTGCTGTGTACATGGAACACTGAAAGAACTGGTAGAGTCAACTACAAAAAATCCTTTCAAGACAAGCAATCTTGAGATGCATTCAACTCCATGTGGCACGCATGATCGGAATAAGAAATGAGAATGTGTATCTGTATAATTATTTTCTTTTGAGGTAAATTTACAAAGGTACTCGAAGGTCGTGAATTATAGTAAAAATGTATGATTGACGCCATATAATAAGATGTTCATATCTGCCTAGTGAGATACATATATTCATTTCAAAATGTGACAACTAACAAAGCTAAGAGTCAGCATTCTAAGTTGAAATGATACTTGGGCACATCATAGTCGGACTTAGAGTCAACAGTGTCATCTATTTATCAGCTCGTTCAAGGTCAGCTCACATCAATGAAAGCTAGTTTGAAAAAAAAAACAAAAATATTTTCCAACGTTGCAATTCCGAGAATTAGAGGGGTTTGTTTAATTAACGCATTGAATCTGATTTGGTTGGAATTTGAGATGTCTAAAGTTTCCGAAGAAGACGTCCATTCTTGTAAATGCAAACTTTGTACAAGTAATGGACTATCATGTGCACACGAGCTTGCAATACGTACAAATGAAGGTCGTTCTATACCAATTGCTTGCATTGATAAATTTTGGAAGAAACTTTACTTATTTCCATGTGTTTCTCATGAAGATGATGATATCGATTGTAGTGTCAAGTTACAATTGTTCGCATTACAATTTGAGCATTAGTCAAGACATAGTAAAATCAGTCTACTAAGAAAGTTAATGGAGATAATTAATCCATCAATCACTGCACTTCTTTGATCAGTTGTTATGACAAATATTCGTGGACGAGTAGACAAAGTATGTTCATCAGTTGTTATGACAAATATTCGTGGACGAGTAGATAGATCTACTCATGTCAATCCATCTGCATTCAAGTTTGTTCGGCAAGATTTAAACTATTCTCAAGAATCAAGTAGACAAAGTTGTTCATCAGTATGTTTCTCCTAAAAGAAGAAAATAGATACGTCTACCCGTGATAAAGTGTCTGAATTTATTCAACACGATTTTCTTCATTCTCAGGAACCAGGTAGACACAATTGTTCATCTCTCTACAATACTCCATCAATCCCTACACAAAGAATTTCAAGATCAAGTTCAGTTAACCATGAGCATATATATCTTAGTTAGTTGCCACCTACATTGTATCCTTACATTATATTCGTAAAAGATGTAAGAACATGTGAAAATTGTGGCTTTCGAGCTATTGCTGGGTTACTTGGTTTTGGCAAGGATACATGTCCGTCAAAACCTAATTGATGAGTTGAGAACACTGTGGGTAGAGTATGTCGATGCATTTGGTGGTTATGATCAAGCATGTTCCATTTACAACTCTTGAACTTTTGGGAATCAGATAGACCAACATCGATTAAGAACTAAATGCCAATATTTGACATGGGTCACTTTATTGCTTCAAGTTATAATGTCATATTATATCTTCTTAATTATGAACAATGCTTGACATTTCGCCACTACGATCACTGTCTCATGAACATGACATTATCACTATCGAGTTCGTTAATTATAATCACTTCGTCTAGGTTTTATTGACAAAGGATTACTAGATGTCTTCCATTATGATTCAATGATTTAGGTACAAGTACGATTGCACAGTTGCATAGATTATATCGTATACAAAACAATTTGCACCATACATTCAATATACTCTCATTCTATATTTCCATCAAAAACCATTATGTTAATAATTTCCATAATTTGTATTAGTAGCAGTTCCTTAAATACAACGTTTTTATTACTTAAAAATTTGAAATCAATATTAAGCTAAAATTGACTAATGATGTGGCTTATTATTATTATACTCTCATTTTATGCTTCAATACTCGCGCGATACATGTACAATTTAATATCACTAAGAGTTATTTGATAACTTATATGCTATTATAATTTCACGTCAAACACTAATAAGTTATACGCTAACTATTAATTTTACTCTTTTGACCTTATTAAGACCTTTTTTAATATGTCATTTTTAAAAAAAGTGTAAATATTAATACCCATTTTTTTATCAAACAAAACACAACGGTAGCATTTCGAAAAATGCGCATCTAATCAAATCCAACATCTTTCACTCCCAAACGACAATGAGATTCAATCTCTTAACCACAAAACCATCCGATTGTCTCCCTCAATTTCTTGTTTTCAACTCCTTTTCATCAAGTAACCCGATTTCTCCCTGTACTCCTCTCTTCTTCTGCAAATCCAAACCCTCCCGTTTTGTTGCGATATGTTCTTCCGATCCCGGGAAATACACCGATACCACTCGAGTTTTGGTTCGTGGAGTGGAGTTGGATGGGGTTTCGAAGGATGATGTTGTTACCGAGGAGGATTTTCTGGGGAATTGGAATGTGGAGGTGGGGAGTCCTGTTGTCCCCTCGTATGTTCCGCCGCCGGGGAAAAATTTGAGCGATCAAGCATTCTTTCTTCTGGCATTTATAGCCTGCACTGTATGGTTTTCTTGGTATTGTTGTGGTTACACTTTTTTATTTGGTGTGTTATGTTTTTCCTGCGCTCGGTAATTCAATATTTTAAATTGTGTCGGTTAAATTGTTCTTTGGATTTTTACTTTGTATCAGAGATTAGGAACTCTAATCGATTAGGATACTAAATTAGTTGGATTAATAAATGGGAATCAGTTCTTTGTAGTCTTGGGACAAGTCAGTTGGAATGCAAATTTTGATTTTGTGTAACTTGCTTAGATATTATATTTTTCTGCATTCTCAAGGAGTTGTAAAGGATGAAAGTATTTATCTTGCTAAACAGGAATGCATTATTATCGATTTTTAACAGTTTGTAGTTATGTGATCATGGTCTTCATTTCAAAGAGAAAAGGAAATACTGAAAGTGCAGAAATTTGCAGTGGTTTTAAGATAAGAGCTATAGTTTCAAGTTCGAGTTACTAGTAGCGAAGATTCTTCAAAAGAAAATAGTACATTGAAGTTTTTCTGCTTGAGCAAGTTGTGAAACTTGAATATCTTTGAGATGCCATGATAATCTTTTGCTGGCAGACTATATGAAAAATTTTGGTTTCTTTTTCTTTCTGTTACATTCACTATCAATTTTTTTTCCTTGATGGTTTCATGCAGACTTGTGTAGCATTTACAAGCCTTGTAATTGCAGCCGTCCCAACACTCTATGTAAGTTATATATACCTTAAACACTTTTTTTTGGCCTGGATTGTAACTTCTTGTTGACTTAACTTCCATAACTGCAGCATAGGGCCTTATTTGCAATGTCTAGAGTTTTACAGTATCTATTCATTTTGTGACTCATGCCTGCAATTGATTTCTGACTACTACGGAGTACTACCCTTTGCAAATTTCTTTATTTCGTATTATAAAATGTGCCCCCAGCTCCCACCCCACCAAAAAAGTATTTTTTTAATTTTATTTCTTTGTATATTTTTCCCTCGTCTATTACTTTTTGAATGCAAATTGGCCTATCTCCCGTTCCTGCTCCCATTCCGTTTTCTCAATTTCTCTGCCTATTACTAAATGGAAAAAAATGCAAAGATAACTTTGTGGATATTGGGTAACGTATGCTTGTCATTCAACCACATTATCCCAGCCTTGAGGTGACACCTATACTTGGACCTTTTATTTTTACTTACCTGAGATGCTTTTCATAACATTTACTAAACTGAAGTCGTAAATGGCATAAACTTCTCCATTCGGTATAGTCATAGATGGCTTGTTGCTATGCGATGAAACACTGAAAGCAATACGGTTGAAAGTGATAAGAAAGGATATGAGTGCTAAGAACTAGTCATTAGTGGAGCATTATATTGGAACAAACAACTCGAGAGTTCACGTAATAAACTACCCCAATTTTGCATATGGATTCATGTAGCTAGAAATTCATTACTTATTTTGTTTTTCTGGCTCCTTTTTAATTCTTTGATGCTTTTCATGTAGGCAATGGGGAAGGCTGCAACATCTCTCTCGAAGTTAGCAGATACAGCTCGTGAGGAACTCCCTTCTACAATGACTGCAATTAGGCTTTCAAGCATGGAAATCAGTGATCTTACACTTGAACTAAATGACTTGAGGTGATAACTAACTTATTATTATCGATACTTTTGCTTTATTATTTTGTTTTCCTGGTCTGTGGGTGAAATGGCCATCCTTGATCTTTTTTCCGTCAGCTGATATTTCTTTTGGATTATAAACAAATAATTGGCATTCATTCATTCGCTAAACCAATGTCGCATTTCCCATGTATTCTGTCACAGATCCACCTGATAGGAAAAGGGAGAATAATTGTGAGTGAAGGTTCCTTAGAATTTAGTGACCCCTTCAAAGACAAAAATAGAACTCCATATTCCTGCTCTGGTTTGTCCGATGCTATATATTTTATAACTAATATTTGTGATATGATTAGGCTGTGGCGAGGTCTGATGAATTATTTGTTCTTCACTTTGGTTATTCTTAAACTGAATAAAAAGGGGTGGAAAAGATGACTAGCAATGTGATAAGAATGGAATCCAGCAGAACACAGGAATTCAGGAAACAATAACTAGGGTATGGAAGAAAGAGGAAATTGATAGAACTGTAATTGATGAAGAAAACAGGATAGTAATGGCCTCAGCCAGCTCGCTTTCAATGAGCTAGCACCTCCAATACACAAGCCAAATGATAATCTAAAATCCATGATAATCCCCCCTCTCCAACTGCTCTCTTTATCCTAACAACCTCCACCTACGAAACTCTGCCACTCATTATTGTAGAATTACCTAACTACCCTCTACTCCTCCTTACATAAGCCTGCAAGGCTCGATCACAATGTTTGACTCTATCACAATTCTGTTTGGCCTGGCTTGTTTCAAGCTGAAGTGACACAATTCACAGTATGACAAACTCGCTTAAAAGTATTTCTTGACAATGATAATCGTCTTGTTTTTTTTTTCATCTACTGTCGAACACATGGTTTAGTTGCAATTAGAGGTCACAAGTTCGTGGTTAAGTTGCAGAGGTGTAACTTAAAGGTCACAAGTTCAAACCCTGCAAACAGCCTCTCCTATTTTACGCTTGAGGGAAGGTTGCGTACATCTTACTTTTCTCTGACCCTACCCACTGTGGGAACGTTGTGCACAGTCCTTGTTTACCCTTTTTTTAATGAAGTCAATTAAGCTCAATTAAAGCATTGGTGTTTCAACTGTCACTCAGTCAAGAAATAGCTGATGGGGTCAACAAATCAGCTCAAGTAGTACAAGCAGCTGAAGCTGGCATTCGACAGATTGGTACAGTGGCTCGCCAACAAACTTTCTGTAAGTTCAAGCTTTTCCTCGGTGAACATTGCCCACGGTTTTTCTTACTGAATTATTATTCTTTTTTGTTGGTGTTGTGATTTATCTTCCGTTTTTCTTTTCACCAATACTTTTTGTTTCCTTTGTTATGCAGTAATGATTGAAGAGAGAGCCAACCTTCCCATCATTTCTTTGCAACCAGTTCTTGCAGGTGCTGCAATGAAGACTTCTCGTGCCGTTTGCCATGCCACAAAAACCTTCATGAATATCATCTCCCGAGGTGAGTTCAGTTTTGAGAATAAGAATGAGAATGACAATAGCATAGATAGATTGGACATTTAGGATTCTTACTTCTGGTTATCAATTCCTTAGTCATCTTTTATATATATCATTGAAAGATATTACAAAAGAGCCTATTGTAACTTATTTAGAACTTGCCAAGCAAGTGATAATACATACTACTTATGGTGCAATAATACAAAGTAGGTAGAGAGCTATAACTTATTTGTCCTTGAGCCTTGTCTTTGATCAGCAATAACATTATGCATTCTCATCCGACTTAATCGATATGTAATTTCCATCAAACATTTCTATGTATTTTGGTCTATGATCTCCTACGTCGATGCTCCTCTGGTGAATCCTAGCCAAGCCATCCCCATACTTAGGATTCTCTGGACTGGTATCTGCTGTGAAAGCATCTTGGAGCTTTGGTTTTTTGTCATAGCCCCTCCTTGTTCCCGTCCTCATATATCATTTACAAGATCATCTGTGCAATCCCAAACAAGAAGCCCGACACATTTGGCACCTATAAATCCATAAAAATATATACAATTATGCGGAAATGGATTCGAAAGGGATGTTTATGCAACCAGACTTGAATGAGGTTTTCCTTGAGCAATATACATGCCCTTGACAAAGAAGCCAAAGAAGAACCAAGAAGTGGCAGAGTGTGAGGAAAAATGAGAATGTGAATGGCATAAACTGTACACTGTTGGTCCTAATCACTTGCCTCTGCAACATATATGTACATAACATGTTATTTAATTGGGAATATGAATAGAGTAAATAAAGAAAAATCAAGTACAAGATTTAGAAATATAGATGTCAATCATGATGCTTAATGGAGCAGCATAGACAGCTAGTGATAACACCAGTAACCTTTAGTTATCTTCTGACCATGGAATAAGTTATTTTCAGATGTTTAATACTACCGATAAAATAAACTCCGCTCGTGGTCGAGATTGAAATGGAACGTATCAGTCAAAGATGGAGTCTCTAACTCTTTAGTGAAGTAAATTGTATAGGATTTAGTTTTTCAACTAAACTACTTGAGATTCGTTAATGGGTTCAAAATTGAAACAATAATAATTCATTTATTTTATTTAGGTCACATCTATATGACAGTTTGTACACAGAGGCTCTGTCAACAGAGCATTACATGTATATATATATAAAATAAACTCCGCCCGTCGTACCTAACTGATCAATGAATATTTGAATTGCTTCTTCCTCCTCCTTCCTCTTCTTCTTCTTCTCATTCTTTCCTCTGCATCTCTGTACATAATAGCAAGTTCTTCCTCAATAACCTACAATGTTCACTCTACACAGATGCAGGGGAATTCTATATATGTGAAAGAAATTTTCAGGCTGAAATCACATCCAATGAAGCCGACATTGATGCTACCGATGAGTCCATTCCCATATTATTTCTCTGCACATAAACAGATTCAAAAACATTGAGAAAAACACAGATATGTAATTAGAACTCTAGCAACTAGCATGGATTGAAAATAAGGTCAGATATATATGATATCTAGGTACCGAGTGACCAAACCATTTCAGCAGCTGTGTTTTTCCAGGCCTTGTCCAATTCATCGAACACGACATCGATGGTTGGGCGTCCTTTGCTCGATTTCGCAACACATAGGACTGCAACCTCAAGTATTGATTCAAAATCTGCCCTGTTAACATTCTCATTTAGCCTGGGATCTACAAAATCCGATGGCGGACGCCTCCCCAAACTCACATCCTTCGCCTGCATATTCCCGGAAATTTGATAAGTTACATACTCTATGTTCTCTGATAAACAAAAAACTATATATCTGTGTGTGTGTGTGTTACCTTTCTTGTGAGCTGGTCTCTGGCATCGAGATCCAGCTCAATGACTTTCTGTCCTGATAGAAGCTGCAGAATTACAATGCCGAAACTGTATATGTCGCTAGCGCAAGTTAGCTTGGCATTGGTCATGTATTCAGGATCCATATAACCTATTGTTCCTCTAACATCTGTAAATACTTTGCTCTCCTCCATCCCAAGCATCTTTGCTAACCCGAAATCCGAGAGCTTCGGTTCTAAGTTCTCAGTTAAAAGGATGTTTGTGAGCTGCCAAAACGACAACAAAAATCACTATTAACCATTTTTATATATGTTCAGATGAGAAGCACAAGATTTTTGATACCTTGATATCTCTGTGTACAATGCAGCCATCTATGTAGTGATGGAGATATCTCAGTCCAAGTGCACAATCTCTCATGATCTTGACCCTTCTTTCCCATGTCAAGACATTGTCTTTTCCTGCTTATTGAACAAATAACATGAGCAAGCTAAAAATCCATGGTGGTTTAGTTAGCAATCAAAAAAATAGTCACTGGTTGAATTACTTTGAAGATTTTGAGCTAAATTTCCAGCTGAACAATACTCGTAAACCAGATACTGCTCCCCGCCTTCAACGCAGCAACCAAATAGGCAAACAAGGTTTGGATGTCTAACCCTCAAGAGACCATCTACTTCCCTGGCAAATGAATCGGATTTGCTGCTCTTATGTATGTGCTTGATTGCCACAACTTGTCCACTGGGCAAAACACCTTTATAAACCTGACCACCACTTCCTCTGCCTAAGAACTTCCTTTCATTTTTATAATTCATGGCGTTTTCAATCTCGGTTTTGGAGAATCTATACAGGCTAGACCAGGCAGCAGTCTCTTTAGATTGAACAACTGCATTGCGAGGCTTTCTCTTAGTCACATACTTCACCAGTAGCAGAACCAGCGCTAGCGTGACCGATGCTATTAGGATTGCAACTAATGCTTTCACCACAGAGTCTGAGAAGTAAAGGTTAGGAATTCAAGATCATTGAAGCTATAAGTAACTAATTTTTCAATGTTCATACAAACAGCAAGAACATTAGTACTAAACTTACATTTAATTCTGGTATAACCCAAATCTGTTGATCAAAGACAGAAGGATACTGTCAAATGATTGCATATAGAATTGAGATTTGAAAACTAATGGAACATACATGTAGATCTTACCAAACTCATCAAAAATAGGCAAACACCTATAGAAATCATCTATCAGATTTCGATCGTTGAATTTAGCAGCTGCGACAGAAACTACAATCGCGATTCCACATATCCTTCTCTGATAATCATCTTTCACATTCGCAGCGAATTGTTCCAGTAGATGATCCCTTGCTCTCAATAAAGACCCGGCGCACTTCGTGCACTCATTGACAAACAAAGTGTCGAAGTTAGAGCATGACTCCAAGGCCTCCTTGTATGGCAGTTCATGCTGAATATCAACTAGAGAAAAGCTCGAACACCCGGCGCTCCCATTAAAAAGATCACCAAATCCACAAGCATCAACAGACACAGTGTTCTGGCTTGCAAAAGGACCGGTGCAATCTCTCCAAAGGTTCTCTTCCATGAAGAGTTTATCGTTCGCTGCATTATGCGCACGAAAAGCTAAAGCCTTTGTTATGGTATTGAGTACATTTCGACAGCATATTGTCGTCTGGATGCCACCCCAGATTGTGAATCTCTTTTGCTCTCCGATGCACTCACCGGTTGGTTGGTAGGGGTAAGTGAAATTTAACACACAACCTTCTGAGAAGGCATGGTTGAAGAAGGTAGAGATTATGCAGAAAAAGACAAGCTTCCACGAATGATAATATGATCTTTCTTTCATATCCATCCACTTTACTCCATGAGACAACAGAGAAGCCGAGTTGTGTTTGTGAAAACATGAAATTCAATGGAAACTTAAAACTTTTCTTCAAGAACAGAATCAATCGTATTTATATAAATAAACATATAGCAATAAACGACAAGTAACCGCCTTGCATGAATCGATGAAGGTGAGTTTCTTCTTGTTCTGCATGCCAGCATTGTCTGATGCATAACCTTGATATAATCACAATGTCTTTGGGGTTAGCTCCATTGATTCAATGACAAATGTGCAGACTCATTGATCCAATTATGTTTTCTGAAACCCATCGCCACATTGTTTTGAGAATTAATTGGGAACCCAAAGCTATTCTTTGCTTTGTTTGCATTCTAGTATTCTACGTTTGTATTCAATACAACAGTGTTCTATGTATTTGAAGTTGTAGTGTACATTTTCAACAGTGTTTTTTAAAAAAGTGTCAGAAAATCTTGACAACAATTGGAACCAGTTTTCAAAACTGGTAAAAACTCAGCCCAAAATTCATTTGGGTGTCCAGTTTTGAAAATCAAACATTGAAAACACCAAAATGCAGTTTTAGCCAATTTTCAAGAAAATTTCAGTGTCATTATTGACTTGATTTGGTGAATTCGAGTTTAATTTTGATGAATTTCAGTTTAATTTAGATAAATTCAATTTTATTTGGAAGAATTTCAATTCAATTTCAACGTCATGTTTTTGGTTTCCAAAAATGTAATCAAATAACACAAATCAAATGAATTTTTTAACATTTTTTTATTCCTAAAATTGATTTTTGAAAACTATATTTAAAATCGTTTTTGAAAATTAAAAAGAAAATAATTTACAAACGCACTTAAGAGTTGCCCAACAACATTATGGTGATACTATTTCTAGGAATTGAACATGTTGGCTATAAGTATCTAACTCTAGATTGCATCCTCGCAACTCAATCATTGGATCACCTTTAGATACCCTTGTGTAAATAAATAAATGAAACTTTTAACAAGGTCACTTTTAAAATATCGTTACATAAAAAAAAACGATAATGTATGCCTTAAGGGAATCACTAAGGTCCTTTATATAAAAAAATTATAGTGGACTCCAATGTAACGACATTTTCACCCATTAAAAAGATTTATTTTATTTTTTAAAAATCACGAATGTATTTTGATTGAGATTACGAGTCTAGTAGTATTTTTTGTCTATAATAAAAATCAAATGAATAATCGTTCAATATAAATCCATAGTATTCTATGTCTTTTTTTTTCACATTTTATTTGATTTTTGTTTGATACAGGGAAAAAAACTATTGGACTTGTAATTCATATCAAAACACTTACGCAAATTTTTTAAAAATAAAGTAAAAAAAGAGTAAAATTGTCATTACATCGGAACCCAATACAAAATTTAGAGCAACCCTGCAAATGTCTGTCTTTAGAACACTAGATAAAAATGAAAAATATGCATTTGAATTCGACGAATCTCTTTTGAAATATGTATATTAAATTAAAAAAAATAGGTGAAATATTTGTTAAGTCACTGTGAATCATTATCTGATATTCTAAAAAACAAACGTTATCATTATCTTTAAATAAATAAAAGAAAAGAAATGTAAAGTGAGCAACCGCAAGGTGTTTTGGGGTTGGGGAAGCCAAGGGCTAGTTGGCACTTGGCACCCAATTACCCGATTCGAAGGTTTGAACTTTGAAGAAAGAAGCATAGACTGATACGAATGGGATACGTTACGGGCCTCGTCTCCACACAATATGGGGCGTACTCTTATCTCTTCCAAACCCGACTGGTTTGGCGCTCTTCTCTTCACTTTGGATTATGGTTCTCTCTCTCGCTGGGGCAAGCGCAAACACACCCGTGGCCGTGGTTATAGAGAAGCAACAGTATCAATTCCAGCATTGCAACTCCCTCTACCACTCACCCCTTTGACGCAAGGTACTTATTGTCATGCAAAAAATTCCGTCTTTCAGTTTCTTTATGGTATTTGACTAAGAGTGTTAGGGATTTCGTGTTTTCGGTGATGATTCAAAGGATTTCAAATGCAATTAGTAGGCAGTAAAAGAAGTCCCTTCATTCGATTAACTTTTCAATGATTCAAGGATAGTATTGGGTGTTGAAAAGGTTGCAAATTGGGTGTAGTTTCGAGTTTTTTTTTCTTTTCTTCTTTTTTTGAAATTCGTCAGTGCTTTTGCTGAATTTTATTGCAGAATTAATGTCAGATGATGAATTGCCCCTTCATTCGCTTATATTGCATTATTGGCAATCATCCCCCAAATCCCTAATTCAAGGCACTTACTCGGTTTATGCTGATAATTATCTGAAGGGTGCATCTTGAATCCCAGATATTGAAATATGGCCCTGGCTGCACGTTCGATTTGTTATTCCAGTAATGAAAGTCTCGGTGGCTCATGCACCAAATTGGGACTTACTAGTAAGAGTAACAAAAGGTTTCTGAGAGAGAATGTGGTTCATTTTCATGGCATAATTAAGTTAAGAGTTTGGTCGAGTAGCAGTACTTTGCAAGACTCCTGGGTAATAAGATCTTCTAAAAATCAATGCGGAGCGGGCTGGAAAGCAAAGTTTTCGTCCACACATGGGAGTGATCCAAGTGTACTCAAGGTATACCAAAACGAAATCACCATAATTCTTATAGTCCAACAATCCTTTTTTGTTCACTCTGTGTGTTTATTTTGGTCTTGTAGGTGAACAAAGTGTTCAGAACTATGGCATCAACTGTGCTCAATGGTCTGAAAGACTGGAAGCAATTACAGTTTTTGAGTTTGGCCAGTGTTCTAGTTGGTGCATGCTTGATCATTCCATCCGCTGATGCTGTTGATGCTCTTAAAACTTGTACGTGTTTATTGAAGGAGTGCAGGTAATCTATCAATATGTTTTATTTTTTTATTTTTTTTTCTGGAATTTGTTATTAATACCTTGTTGCTGCCTATTCTTTTATCTTTGGTTGATTGAAAAATTCGTGCTTGTGATCTTTCAAAGTACTTGTTGGCTAATTTGGAGAGAGCGCAATTCTAGGATTTTTCAGAACAAGGAGTGCTCGTTTGGGGTCTTTTTTTGGATGGTTGGCTTTTTGTGCTTAAAACTTTGGTTGAGTGGAACATGTTCGAATATTTTTGATAGTCTCAGATCTAGTTAATGTAATTCTTGTTTGTTCTTGGGTTGCAGTGATGCACACGTTCGGTGCCATAATAATATATATATAATTATATATATATATTCGGGAAAAAAAAGGAATGATAACTGTGGCACAGTGTATTTTATAAGTTACATGATGGAAAAAAGTAAATTAGTTGGTGGAATCTCTTACACCATATATTTTTGTCAATAGTCATGCCCTTCACTAATTAATGGCTTATTACTAGGCATAGGGCTGACATGATAAGCAAATCAGGAACATTGTTCAATTAACTGTATCAAGTTTTCATTGTCATCAGAGAGGAGCTTGCAAAGTGCATTGCAAACCCATCTTGTGCTGCCAATGTTGCTTGTCTCCAAACCTGCAATGATCGGCCTGATGAAACTGAATGCCAGGTTGATTGGTATTTTTTTTCTTAACTGTTTTGTTTAATATATGTTTATACTCAAGTTCAGTTCTCGTTTTATCAGAATCTCTGCCATTATGACATTACAGATTAAATGCGGGGACCTGTTTGAAAACAAAGTTGTTGATGAATTCAATGAGTGTGCTGTCTCCCGAAAGAAGTGTGTGCCTAAGAAATCTGATTTGGGGGAATTCCCTGCCCCTGATCCTGCTGTTCTTGTTAAGAGATTTAATATTTCAGATTTCAGTGGGAAGTGGTTTATCACTAGTGGTTTAAACCCCACCTTTGATACTTTTGACTGCCAGTTGCACGAATTCCACACAGAGTCCAATAAACTTGTGGGAAATATATCATGGAGAATACGAACTCCAGATGGTGGCTTTTTCACACGATCAACTGTGCAAAAATTTGTGCAAGATCCTATGCAGCCAGGGATACTCTACAACCACGATAATGAGTACCTTCATTATGAAGATGACTGGTAAAATCCTTTAGACATTTTGCCAGATTTCAATACTTTGTTTATACATCAAGGTCAAGGCTTCTAAATTCTAATTGTTACTTACCTTAAGCATATTGATATGTGATTTAAAAGTTTCTGAATGAAGCCATTACGCCCTTTTTTGCAAGATGCTCTGCATCTTAGGGTGATGGTTGCCCTATTAAACTCGCTACTTCTCAACTGTGAATAGTCATGCAGCATTAATGTCTGACATTCTTTTCTTTTTTTGCTTTTTTTATTTATTATTATTCTAGATCATAATCCCTTTTTCTTATGTGTCAGCTCCCCATCAGAATTTCGGTAGGTTATATTTGTATTTATGCATTTTCTTAAAGCACCTTCGGGAGAGCAAGCTTCGAAATTCACTCAGCTGCATATCCACAGCACCTGCGCATCAAGTCACGGTGTTTACTTGGGAACATATTTTTGGTCATATTATTTTATCACCCGTTATTTCTACAGCAACAGTCATGCTAATATAAACAGTAGTCATGCTCAAATGATTTTTCATGGCTTGTTTGCATGTCTTGAATTGACCAGTATTTGTTTGTGGATGTACAGGTATATTATCTCATCACAGATAGAGAACAAACCAGATGACTACATATTTGTGTACTACCGAGGCAGGAACGATGCATGGGATGGATATGGCGGTGCTGTTGTTTACACAAGAAGTGCAGTTTTGCCCGAAAGCATTATACCTGAACTTGAAAAGGCAAGTAAAAGCATAGGACGTGATTTTAACAAGTTCATAAGAACAGATAACACTTGTGGTCCTGAGCCTCCCCTCGTAGAAAGACTGGAGAAGACGGTAGAGGAAGGGGAGAAGACCATCGTAAGAGAAGTAGAACAAATAGAAGAGGAAGTGGAGAGGGTAGGGAATACGGAGATGACCTTGTTTCAGAGGTTTGTAGAAGGGTTCAAGGAACTACTCAGACAAGATAAGGAATATTTCTTGAAAGAACTGAGTAAAGAAGAGAAGGAATTATTGAGTGAGCTGAAAATGGAAGCGGCTGAGGTGGAAAAGCTTTTCGGACAGGCACTGCCGATTAGGAAGTTAAGATAGATTCAGTTGAAATAAGTAGCAATCACACCATGATTTTTACAGCCGATATTATTTACATTGATTTTCCAGAAAATGAAATCAAGTCTCATTGTTCTTTTATCAGCTGGGTCGTTATATTCTCTGGACCTTATTGGACTTTTCTTTCTTTCTTTTTACCTGATGTCTAAGACTGATTCATTGCTATAACAAGCTCTTCTCTATCTCTTTAGCTGTATCATGTTTTACTTTTCTGTGTTTGTCTTTTTGTTTTTGTTAATGAAAAAAAAAACAACTTTGTCCAAAAGGTCAAACCAATAAACGATGACCCAACAATCATGTATTCAAAATTATGATTGATATTTTATTTATAATTTTTTAGTAAGAATCAATCCAAATATTCTAAAATCATGTTGAGCAAAAAATATACCCATCTTCATGAAAAAGAAGAAGGAAAAAGATTTGTTCAGTTTTTTGTTAAATCATGCGTTGATAGACATTAGCAGGGTTAATGTTACTTTTGGTAACCTAAAGATTGGCTATGTTACAACTTGGTCACTGAGAGTCAAAAAATTACATTTTGGTAATCTAAATTTTAAATTTGTGTCAACAAAGTAACTCGGGCAGATTTTTGCATTTTGGGCAGTTGCACCGTTACCCGCTACTGATGTGGCTTGACGCCGTTACAATGCTGGCAAAAAAACTCCGTTTAACCCTTCCCCACACGATCTAGTCACCATTTGCGCGCTCAAATGAAACCCTAGAAGAATCAAAACCTCCCAACTTCCCTCTCAACTTCTTCATTCGTTCTCCCACCCTACTTCAACTATCACGAAGTGTCGAAGCATTCTTCTGCGAAATACTGAGTCAGACCTGGTAAGTCATTCATTTTTGTTTGAACATAGTAGTTATTGAATGTGTTCGGGTTAGAGGCGTTGGATGCATTTGTCTCTTTTCATATCACTTGTACATTTTGCATTTTCGTTTCCCTTCTTCTATTGTCATATTTTGCATCTGTTGACACTGGTTTGGTCCTCTTTGCTTTTGATTTCATCAGTGAATGCATTGTGTCAGAACCCAAAACCCTAACTTTTTCTTTGTTTGATTAGTGGTGAAATTCGATGGGGGTTTATAATATTGGTTCCATTTGTGATATGATTAGGTTGTTCGTGCTTAATGAAGGCTGTGGCAAGGAGACCAATCACTAGATCTCGTAACAAACTGAAGAGGGCAGTGGTGAATACTGGTGTAATTCGTCTTGATGAGGAGGAGGATGAAATTTTGGATAGCTTCATGTCCAACCTCGAAGCCAATCAAGGTGAGCTTCTAACTGGTCAGACTGATAGGGTATTAAATGATGAGGTTCTAGACAGGGGTGAGGGTGAATTAGTAGATGATGATGTTTTGGGTACTGCTGCTACTGAGGTTCTTACTGGTCAGGGTTCTAGGGTACCAAATGATGAGGTTTTAGGAAGGAGTGAGGGTGGATCAAGGGTAGATGATGAGGTTGTCACTGGTGGGGATAATTTTAATGTTGGTGGTTCGCGTAATGGGAGGGCAAAAGGAGCAAGAGCAGTGGCAGAAAGTGAGGGTAGAGGCATTGGATCAAGGGTAGGTAATGATCAATTAGGAGAAAATGATGATGATGATGATGATGATGATGATGAGGATTATCAGTTATCTGAGAATGAAGACATTTTATTGTTTGAATCTGATAGTGATGAGGAAGTTATGAAGTTAGGAGGTGGAAATCCACAATACAATCATAGGATAGGTGAAAAGGAGTTTGTTTTCTGTCTGGGAATGGAATTTCCAACCATGAAAGAGTTTAAGGATGCGGTAAGGAGCTATGCAATTGAGGGTGGGTACCAAATTGAATTTGTGAGAAATGAGAAGTATCGTTGTCAAGTGAAGTGTGAAATTGGTTGTCTGTGGACTATGTGGTGTTCTAAACTAACTGGAGAGGAAACATTTCAGTTGAAAACATATGTGAAGGAGCATGAGTGCACTAGGAAGCTTCATAACAAGCAAGCAAACAGTACATGGCTTGCTGCCAAATTGGTGGACACCATAAGGTGTAATCCAAGGATAAGTGCTGAAAATTTGGTGACCCATGTGAAGGAGAAGCTCTCTTTGAAAATTTCAAGAACACATGCCTACAGATCCAAGAAAAAAGCTCTTGAGATAATTGATGGCAAACATAAAGAGCAGTATGGACAATTAAGGAGTTATATGGCTGAGGTGCTGAGGACCAACCCTGGGAGCACTTGTAACCTTCTTGTGGATAGAGATAGGCCCGATGATCCTGCTGTATTCAAGAGGGTGTACATTTGCTTAGCATCTCTGCGTAGTGGTTTTCTTGCAGGTTTGTAGACCATTAATTGGTTTAGATGGATGTTTTCTGAAAACTGCATATGGTGGCCAACTCTTAACTGCTGTTTCTCAAGATGGTAGGGGTGGGATATTTCCTATAGCATGGGTAGTGGTTGAGAGGGAAAATGGGGATTCATGGGGGTGGTTCCTAAACAAATTGTTACTGGATATTGGTGGTTTTGATGTTAGGAGGTGGTGCTTCATATCTGATAGACAGAAGGGTTTAATACAAGCCATGGAGCAGTTGTCTATTGAATGGCAGCAAGGGATCGAACATCGTTTCTGCGTGAGACATATCTACGCAAACTTCAGCAAAAAATGGCCAGGTGCTCAATTCAGAAGGCTGGTGTATAACTGTGCAAAGGCCACCACCATGCAAGAGTTCATGGCGCAAATGCAGAAAGTGAAGGACATTGAAGAGGCAGCATGGAAATACTTAGATGAAATCCCACCAGTTCTGTGGACTAGGGCAGCTTTTTGTACATTCAGCAAGAATGATAGCATAGTAAACAACATGTCTGAGAGCTTCAATGCCAAGATTCTAAGTGTGAGAGACAAGCCTATAATAACAATGCTTGAGTGGTTGAGGGCAGAGGCTATGGACAGGCAAGTTAGGAACAGGATTAAAGAGCAAAGAAAACAAGGAAGACTAGTTAAAGAAGTTCGTGACAGGTTGGAGAAGACATATGAGAAGAGTAGGCTTTGGACTGCAAAATGGAGTGGTGACAGTGGCCATTCTATTTTTCAGGTTATTTATTATTTTTCATACTTCATGTACAATGTAATTCATTCATTTACGTTATTCTAAAACTACTATTGTGGATATTGACAGGTAAGGAAGAGGCCGGAGCAGTACATTGTCAATGTAAATGATCGTAGTTGCAGCTGCAGGGAATGGGACCTATCTGGGATACCATGCACTCATGCAGTGGCAGCAATAGGGTGGCTCCACAAAAGTCCTGCTGACTTTGTTGATGAAGCTTACACTAGAGAAACGTACTTGCGGGTTTACGAGCACAATGTCCGACCAACGAACGGTGAAAATCTGTGGTTATCAACTGGCTGTGACAAGATCATCCCTCCACCAGTTCAGGTTGTAGCTGCTGGGAGACCAAAAATGAAGCGGAGAAGGGAACATGATGAACCAAAGACCACCTCGAGATTGAGACGGAGGTACCCAAAGATCAAGTGCACCAACTGTGGAGCTGAAGGCCATAACAAAAGGGGTTGCAAGAAACCACCAATGTCACAGGTATGATTAAATGCTTGATGAATATGCTATTTAAGACCACTTCTGCCAAAAGAGAAATAATGTACTATATGTAATGTAATTGACAGCAAACTGAAACTGAAAATACTATAGACAGAAATGTAGCGGGTGATAGGGGTGTTGGAGGTGGAAGTTGTTCTGCTGCAGGTATGAGAGGTGGAGGAGGCCGTGGTTCTTCTTCAGGTAAAGGTATTGGAGGTGTTCGTGGTTCTTATGCAGGTAGGGGTGTTGGAGGAGGCCGTGGTTCTGCTAAAGGTAGGGGAGGTGGTCGTGGTAGAGGACCAACTGAGGGAGCTGGTGCTAGTAGGGTTGCTGGTTGTGGTAGAGGACTAGGTGAAGGTGCTGATAGTGGTAAGGTTCCTGTCCAGAAGTTGGCTGTAAAGAGAGCAGTTCTAACAGCTGGGATGCCTACTGTGAGTTCCATCGCAAATGCACCTCATGTTCAAATGGAGTCAACTTGGCTTCGTCCTTATTACAGTGGGAGGGTGCCAACAACATCTTCTACAAATGCAGGTGCATCATTGAGTTCCAAATACACCCAAAAGTTGATAGCAACCCAAGAATCAGCAAGCAAAAACAAGAACCAAGCTTAGGATCCAAGCTCCAGTCAAATGCAAGTTATTTTGTCTATTTTCAATTATGCTTATGTTAATCTTATGGCCTCCTTTTTCTGCACTGTGGGAGTAGTATTTTGGTTGGTGAAACAATTCGAAACTGTGGTGTAATAGCTTAGGTTCAATATGCACGTATGCATGTAAACTGTTTCTTTATAATTTTGGAACACTATTGTATCTTTCAGTGATGTATTTGGAATGCATGCATGCATATTTCTTTATGGTTGTTTTAAAATTATTTCTAATGACACGTCTGAAATGATTTTCCAACGTGGCAATTAGTGGCTAACGGTTGCTTTGCCACGTATGGAAAGGCAGCTGCCCAAAATGCAAAAATCTGCCCGAGTTACTTTGTTGACACAAATTTAAAATTTAGATTACCAAAATGCAATTTTTTGACTCTCAGTGACCAAATTGTACATCATCAATCTTTCGATTACCAAAAGTGACATTAACCCATTACTTTGCACATTACAAATGGAAAGCCACTAAAAATACTGACAGCTAAATTATAGCCATTCACAGATGGTTTGTGTTACAATTTAGTCACACACCAATTCGTAATATTTCACGTGCAAGTTTTAGGCATTCTCGATCAGTCAATGGTCTGACATGGTACTTTATTGAACATTTACAGTTATAAAAATGAGACGCCGTCAAGACTTGCTTACCTGTCATTGTTACTGTAAAATTTGCTGACATGGAATTAGAAATGAACTTCCATTGGCGCCTAAATGACTAAACTATAAGGGCAACCACTACAATACAACACTAATGTTCTCATTAACTCATTAACTCTACTACAATTGGGTCTCACCTTCATTACATAAAAGTGATCTCACATACTTATCTACATCAGCAAAACAAATCTCTCAATACAGTCATAGCAACAAAACATATATTTCAATACAATTTCATTAGTCAAGTCATTAACATTCATTTCGTCCATCATTTTTCCACTAAAACTAATTATGGGTCCCACCACTATTACTCAAAAGTCAAACCACATACTCATCTACATCAGCAAAACGCATCTCTTAATAGAATTATATCAACAAAAACACGCATTTCAATAACAACTAATATTTCCATTAAGCAAATTACTATTGCAATTGCCCTAACACAAATAATATATTAGTGGTCAAATGTATAATTTACGTGCATAAAATAAAATAAAACAAAAAGAACTTTTCAATATTTGAGTATGCTTTATTCTATTCAAATTCCAAATCAAAGTAATTCAACCTTAATCGGATCCTAGAAAAATCAAAACAATGAACTAATTTGCACAACAAAAATTTTTATTGTTAATTTGTTTGGTAGGTGATCTTATCTCAGCCTCCACTCTCCTGGTTAGGTAGGTAATTTGTTTGTACATAAAACCGAAAAAAGATACGATTTTTTCTCTCAATAATCACACCACAATTTCCAAAGCAGAAGCGGCAGAGGGATTCTCATCCTCCACCTGCTGCCTCTCATCGCCGCCGCCGCCATTTACATACTTAGATACGTATATAAACTCACTGAGTCACTGTCGTTGCTGTGGCGAGAGGGGTTAACTCAAGATGGGGGCAATAAAGTCTGCCGTTGCTGATGGGGTGGTCACGTTTATGTGGGTTTTCTGTTCTTCAACTTTTGGGGTTCTGACGTCCGTCATAGCTACTGCGCTTGGGGTGCAAGGTGTGGCTTACGCCTCACTCTTTATCACTACTTTTATTGTGTTCGTCTTTGTCTTCGTTTTTACCTTGATCGGCGATGCGTTTGGTGGGGCCACTTTCAACCCGACTGGCACTGCCTCCTTTTACGCTGCCGGTGTCGGCAGTGACACCCTCTTTTCCATGGCTCTCCGCTTCCCAGCACAGGTAAATTCATTTACAAAATGCATTTATAATGAATATTTGTTCGTCTGTATCGTGTAGTGTATCAGATGTTGCTGAATTGTGCTCTAATTGTCCATGCTTCATCTTGTTTACTGTTTATGACGTATTTTCCTGCTGAATAGCTGACAGTTTCAATTAATTTGTATTTCAATTGTTCCTTTTCGGTGTACTTATTTGTGGGTCTTGGACCAAAATTTGGCTTTTTGTATATGTGGTCCTTTCGTTTTCAATAAAGTCTGTTTCTTTAGGGTTGCTCAACTTTCTGTTGTAGGCTCTTTTTTAAAAAAAAAACAAAAAAAACAAAAAATATGAATTACTTTTGATATCACTGTTTCACTTCTTCTTTTTTATTCTGCATTTTCCCCTTGCCTCTGTTTTTGTAAAAAAAAGCTGGTTTCTTTAGCTTGATCTGTGGAAGTAGTGAGTAGTCAGTACGTATGAAGTATGAACTACTATCCAGTAAAAACTATATTTTTTTATAGACCTATGTATTTTGGTTGTCTCCAAGTAAAAACTAGATTTATTCAAAATGGAATAAACTTTTACTAACATTCCTTGGAACACAAGGGTGGAATGATACATCTGGGCCAAAAAAAAGAATTTGCTGAGCAACAGGTTGTGTGATACTTAATTTGTTTGGAGTTTGGAAAGCTATTTCTTAGTATATAATGTCTGGTGTACAGGCAGCGGGGGCTGTTGGCGGTGCTCTGGCCATCACGGAGGTGATGCCAAAGCAGTACAAGCACATGCTTGGGGGACCTTCTCTGCAAGTTGACGTGCATACTGCAGCCATTGCTGAAGGGGTGTTGACTTTTCTTATTACCTTTGCCGTCCTTGTAATTATCCTTAGGGGTCCTCGGAGCTTGCTATTCAAGACGTGGTTGCTTGCTGTGGCAACTGTAGCATTGGTGGTTGCAGGTTCAGGTTACACCGGGCCTTCTATGAATCCTGCAAATGTGAGTAATCCACCTGGCTTTTATTCTGCATCTTTTGTCAATTTTTTTTATGTTTCCACGACTCTGGACTTCTACGCCATGCTCTAATAATCATTACTTGTTGTGGATATGAATTTGTACATATTAACTGTCGGGAGACAACAACATCATCGTCAAATTAAGCTTCACCATTGACATTTTCGATTGAAGTTAAAGTGTATATGAATTGAAGACCAGCGTGTTTTATATTGGCATTGCTTTATATTTATTCTTAGAAAAATTAATATTATTGTAAAAAAAAAAGTGATGGGAATCATAACAGATCAGGTCAGATTAAAATGATTATATTCTTCTTATAACTTATTCATTTTCTGCATGTTTCTTTATCTAATTTTGTATTCTTGTAATTTTAGCAAGTGTGGCATATACGTGTTATGAAGTTCTTTTTTACATAAGATACGTGACTTATGCATTCATACACATGAGTTTTTGGTTGGGTCTGTACCTCTTTTCCTATGGAAATGTGCATATCTTAGTTTTACTAAGTTTGCTATATAAAGAGGCACGTGGCTTACGCTATCGGGCAAGCCCGAATTTTTACTGGGATAGTACTTCCTCTTCTATCAGATGAGCATGACATGCATCGGATTTTTCTATGAATCCCTTGCAGGTGTCTTAGTTGGAAGGTGTAAACTTTGGTGGCTATAGTTGCTATTCTTAAATATGTCACTGGTTCATCTTTAATTTAAAGAATTGGTCAAATCACCATGATTGATTTTGCCTTCATTTATTTCACATCCTCTAGTAGAAGAACAAGAAGAGAGGAAACAGAAGTCGTTCATCCTTTTTGCCCTTTGCTTCTAATAGGGGATCAAACAGAAACAGTCACTGCAAGGATGGTTTTGTGATAATTATTTTTCTAATCAGAATATGCAAGGCTTATCCTTGAGTATCTTTCTGTCTTCAAAATCTTGATGGATCCGTCCTCTAATTTGCAAGGTAGACTAGAAAGACAGAAAGCAGATATAAACCCAAAGATGTCTGATAAAGTTTCTATGATAGAAAAACTACTCTTTGTTCAATGAAAATTGTGGAGGATGTTGGGGTGACGGTGCTGGTGGATATTGAGTCACAGTGGTAACTATGACATGGATTTTGTTCATTGATAGTATTCAGCAGCTGTGAATAGGCAGTGGAATTCTGGGGCTAGCCCTATACTTAGGTCTTGGGTTCAAATCCCGCCCGATTACTTGTTTGTTCTAGAAACTTCCTGGAGCTTTGGCTATAGAGCTCATATGACCTACTTTGTTTGCGGCATCTCAATTTTGTCTTATATTTTGAAGAACAACTTTGCTAGAAAGAGGAGAGAAATTAGGATCCTATGAAACTCGAATGTTTCATGCGCTGATCGGTCCTGGAAAGGAAATGCATGAAATTAATTACATTCTCGAAAGGTTTTTTAAAATTGAAAATTTTCCAACTTTGTGGGCTGAAATTTTATGATTTGGAAATCTTTCAATACCCATTCGATGCTATTTTCCCAGGGAAAATGTACTTTTCGAGTCTTTGACAAGCTCTCATGGCCTAGTACTTTTAGATTTGTGTTTGCTAATCATATTGATTATTGAAAGAAAGTAGCTGTTAACAAATGTCTGCATGGTGAATATCCCAGGGAGGGTTACTTTTTTTTTATACTAAGGAGGGGAAATACTCAACACAAACACGGAGGCCCAATGGCCCGATGGGCTCATAAAGGGAGGTAGCCCTCTCCCTTTTATAACTCTCACCATAATGGTGATAAATCTCACTTAAATTGGTAGAAGGGGAGACTCGAACACAAGATCTCCCATTCCCTACACAGTAGGAAGACTAACCAGGCTACCACCTGTTGGTATCCCAGAGAGGGTTACTTTATTTTGCTGATTTGTGTTTTTCTGCAGGCCTATGGGTGGGCGTACGTTAGCGGCTGGCACAACACTTGGGATCAATTTTATGTTTATTGGATATGCCCTTTCGTCGGAGCAATATTGGCCGCCTGGATTTTCCGCGCTGTTTTTCCAGCTCCGGCGATCAAAGCCAAGAAGAAGAAAGCAAAGAAAGCCTAATAAACTGGCATCATCCTAATAATCTAGGGTTTAGTTGATTAGCTTCGAACATTTCATGTAATAAGTATTGTCTCTCACTGTTTACTAGTCAGTGAAGTTTCCCTCTTTAATTGCAAGCATTCAATATTGTTTCTCTGTGTTTGCCTTTTATCCCGTGCTCTGGTGCTCGATTTTGATTTGACTTATCATGTCATCGGAGAAAAAAAAATTATACACCGGGATTGATGGCTCGAGTTTAGATTTACTTCAAAGAGTATTTTTTAATAAAATATTTTTTTTTAATTACTGAGTTTAGGAGGTTGTTAAATGAGGGAGCTTTTATTCAAAGAATAAATTTTGATAAAAATATTTTTTAAAAGTATAAATCCAGTCTTTGTACGTGTCAAAATGAAATTATAAATCAAATCTGGAACTTTACGCGAAGTTCGGGCCAGAAAGATCCATCTTCTCTACTCTTTCGGGGACCAATTCACGGCTTCACGCACTGCAGAGACAGCCCACACACACAGACATTGGCGAGAGACGTACTGACACTCGACTCAATCCGAAACGGCATTGTCGTTTTTCCAATCTCAATCTCCAATACCGTTATAAGGTTGGGAGAGCTGGATCCGAACCAAGAATCGGCGGTCCAGTCCCTCAAGGCACCTGCCACCGCTGGTAACGGCCAGATCCGGTACAGATCACCTTCCTCCGCGGAGCTCCTCCTCGATTCAGGTCAGCAACCATCGACCTCTCCTCCTCACCCAGATCATCAACACTCCCCTGACGATAAGATGCTCAAACGTCCTCCTCCTCGTTATGAGTCTTTTTCTGACAAAATCCACCGTTATCGTAGCGTTTTGCTTGTCATCTCTATTCCTCTTTTGCTTGTCGTCTTCGTATTATTCCTTATGCCCGGTTGGACCTCTGATTCGGTAATCGAGGAAGTCGTCATTAACAACCGAAAAGTTTCGCCCAAGGGGGGGTCTCCCTGGAGTTATGCAGTTATTTTTGACGCCGGAAGTTCGGGAAGTCGGGTTCACGTGTTTTGCTTTGATGGTAATATGGATCTGGTCCCCGTTGGCAAGGATCTCGAGCTTTTCCTTCAGGTATCCAATGCCGATTGTGATTTGATCCTTTTGAAAAAATCCAATTTTGTCGCTGTGATTTTGTCTTAAAGTGAGTTGGAGTTAAAAGTTTTGTTCTTAGAGATTGGATCTGAGTGTTTCATTGTTGTTTTGATGAATCACGTAATGTGTTTGAGTTTTGAGCATTCCGTGGATGGAAATTCTTCTGCATGTATCCCGTGGTGAAGTGATTGTAATTACATTTCCATGGATCCATAGTTCCATCACCCTGCTTTAGTAACCATGTCTGATATATATATGAAAATTTTAGATATCAATCATGCCATATACAGAGTGCTTCCCATTGAATCAGAAATTTATTAATTGGGTTGGAGATTGTAATTCTTGGCATTAGTTGAATGATGCTTGTTTACTGTGACTGATTTCATTCTCTTTCTTTCTTATCAAAGACTTTGTTTCTGGCATTTTATTTCTCCCTGTCATTAGTTGTTTACTATTTGTTTCTTTCTCTGTACTTGTGTTTTGCACGCATCTTATTTTAATTTGGTTTTATATACATTCTAGATTAAACCGGGTTTAAGTGCATTCTCAAAGGATCCACAGGCTGCTGCACTGTCTCTTGTTTCCCTGCTTGATAAAGCGGAGAGTGTTGTGCCCAAAGAGTTTAGGACCAAGACACCAGTTAGAGTTGGGGTGAGTAAATTTTAGATATATAATGTGGTACTGCAATGTCTGCACACCCATTGTGCTCATAATCAATCTACTTCGCTCTTAATGTTTGTGTAGGCAACTGCAGGATTGAGGGCATTGGAAGGTGATTCATCTGATAGAATTTTGCAAGCGGTAAATTTTTTTGTTCTGCAAAAGCTTTGTTCACGGGAGTTGGTCTACTTTTACTTGTATTATGCATTTGTTTGGTAGATTTTTTTTTTACCCTTATACTTACTTCGGATGACTGTGAACATCCCTTATGAAGGTTAGAGATCTTCTGAAAGATAAAAGCTCATTCAAGTCTGATGCAAATTCGGTTACTGTTCTGGACGGGAGTCAAGAAGGTTGTTATCAGTGGGTAAGTTGCACATCAATACATCTTATTATGCCCTGGTTGTGTTCCCCCTTCCACAACCTAAGGAAAAGAAAACAAGAAAAGAAACTTATTTGAAAGGACCGAGTGGTCCCTACTCCCTAGGATAGGGTGCATGTAATCCTTCAAAAGAAAAGGAAAGGAGCATTCAGATATTTGGTTTAAACTCATATACTGTTGTGACTTCAGAGCATAGAACTTGTCCTTGTGTTATAATAGGTGTATATAGGACTTGTATATGTTGAATTAGTAATTCTGCTCTCCAATGTGGCTGCATGTCTCCCGAGTTTCCCATTGCACAATTGGAATCAGCTGTAAACCTTTTAGAGGTACTTCATCAACCTATTAATTCGAAGATTGACTGCCTAGCTTAAGTCATACAGCCAATATGGTTGTGCCTGTACATATATTTTCTAGTCTTCCATTCACGATCGTGGACTTCCTGTGCATGACAATTAACTCTAGTGCTTCCATTTGTAGTTAGCAGTTAGCTCCTAGAGCCACAATGCTTCTGATTTCTGAGTTTATTTCTATGAAGTCCATAACTTTCGAGTAGTTTCATTTTTCATCCAGTTTTGTTAAAGGTGCAGCTCTTGTTTCCGGAGGAGCAAGGCACACTTAAGGCATCCACCCGATTGAAGAGAGGTGTTAGTTAAAAATATAAAAAGTACATTATGATGGAAGTGCACAATTAGGCTGAGAGACGGTTTTTACTAGGCAGTTAAAGGTTACGTGCCACAAACAAAATAGTCTTATTCTTCCTCCTTCCTTCTTCTTCATTGTTTTTAACAGAGCAATGGTCCCAATGACTGCTCAGATGGTCCCACCAGCAAAGCTCTAGAGTTTGTCATACTTATTGTTTCCTTTTAAAAATTTGGCTTTAGTTTCTTTTCTTGGCTAGGTTCTACTGTGTCTTCTCTAGTTTTCTGCACTTTTCTCTTTCTGTTTTAACAGAAAGGCAAAGGTGGTCTGGCTCCAAACCACCTGTGTTTTGAGTTATCACATGGGCATACTGCAATTAGTCTTTAGCAAATGTCCCAAAAATCTTCAAAAGTCCAAAGACCCATGTGCATGCCTGGATGCAAGGAGCAAGGTGCTAGGCAGCATCTTAGTGAAGGTGGATTGCAAGGCAAAGTGGGTGAGCCTAGGTCACAATTCCGTTTTACAATACTGTTTTTACCATAGTTTATGGCCTGACTGGATTTTCTTTATCATGGTTTTGAACTTTGAAGAACCAAATATTGTCTGCTTGATCCAAAGAGCATTTGAACAATCGAATTATCACCTTTAACAGGACTTCATTTTAGACCATGGTTTAGGCTAGAGGTTTGCTGGCCTTGGCACTGTGCGAGAATTTGAAGCTAATCACAGTATATGGTTTATTGGAAAAAAAGTAACAGAAATTGATTCGCCGAGGAATCCCTTACTAGTATACAATTGATCGCCCTGCTAATTCTTAAATGAGCTACATACGGTTTGTAAAATGTAGACCAGCCATTTAACAGTAAACTTATCCTCTCATGTGGCTAGATTTTGTGATCAATCACCGCTGACGCCAAATGCACAAAGCCGCTGATGCTAAGTAGGCTCATATGTCTATAGCCATATGCTCTGCATGGTTCCCCTCCATGATTTGATCAAAGAATATATCCACCATAGGGGGTCTCTTATAAACTTTGTTTTATCTTGTGTTGAATACCAAAGCAGCTTAATTTTCAAAGCAGCAACACCCTGATAATTCTTCGTTCATTGTTTGATGGGAATCAGTACAGCTGCATGCACTGAATAAGCTTCTAATGAAACAGAATTAGTAATGACCATTTGCCTTGGTTAATGACCATAACATAGTAATTATCGATCATACCCTTTACTATCAATATCACTTACTTTGGTTTTTACTTGACTTTCTTGTTGACTTGCAGGTGACAATTAACTATCTTTTAGGGAATGTAGGGAGGAAGTATTCAGATACAGTTGGAGTAGTTGATCTTGGAGGGGGATCTGTTCAAATGGCATATGCTATCTCAGAGGAGGATGCTGCCAAGGCTCCAAGGATATTTGATGGGGAGGATACATATGTAAAGAAAATGTATCTTAAGGGAAGAAATTATTACCTCTACGTTCACAGGTTTTTGCTTCTCTTCTATACTAAATTGATTTCTTGTTTCAATACCCAATTTTTTCGTGCTCTAACGCTTCTCGGGGCCTGCTATAAATTGAGGCCCTTTTCTTCTGCCGTTGTTGGGTCCTTTTTTGTTTCTATGGAAAGTGATTCAATAGCAAATATTACTGTGGTTATTTGCCATTCAAGAAAGTAATTTGGATTTGGAGTCTTGTATGCAGTTACCTGCACTATGGCTTATTAGCGGCACGAGCAGAGATCTTGAAGCTTTCTGAAGAGTCTGGCAATCCATGCACCTTGGTTGGTTTTGATGGTACGTAATAATAGTAATTTACCGATTTTGAGCTGCTTAACATTCTCTTGCAGATAAAAAAAATTTCATTAAAAAATTCTCATGGATCATCCGTCTTTTGTAAACATTGAAGTCAAATTGTGATCATGTGTAATCATCCTCAATTACGAGCTATCAGCCTCCATTTCTCTTATCATGTGAAATTTATTGGGTGGGAACAATGTGAGATAATAACTGAACCTGGCCAATGGGTTACTTGGATGGCCAAATGGAAGGTCACGGATAAAGTAATTTTTGTTTCTTTTTGCTCTTTGTAGGATCTTACCAATATGGAGGAAAGTCTTATAAGGCATCGGCTTCCTCTTCTGGCTCCAATGTGCATGGATGTAGGAATTTAGCCGTAAAGGCTCTCAGATTCAATGATACAGTATGCACACACATGAAATGCACTTTTGGTGGAATCTGGAATGGTGGAGGTGGTGATGGACAGAAGCATTTATTTGTTGCTTCATTTTTCTTTGACAGGGCTGCAGAGGTAGTTTTATCCTTAGATTTATTGCTACAAGACTAATCGGTCATGATTTCTTCCATTCTTTTTTTTCCCGTTACCTGCCTGTGTAGCAGTGGTAATTTGACTAATTTTGCTTACAGGCTGGTTTTATTGATAGCAATAAACCCGTCGCCAAAGTTCATCCCGCGGATTTTGAAGAGGAAGCAAAGCGTGCTTGCCAAACCAATCTTGACGATGCAAAGTCCACTTATCCCCATGTGGAGGTAGATAACCTGCCATACTTGTGCATGGATCTTGTTTACCAGTATACATTGCTTGTAGATGGATTTGGTGAGTTCCACTTACCTTAAGATACACATATATTATCATTTTCACTTTCTGAACTTGTGCTGGTAAACATTTAATCATGTTTATGTTCACTCTACCTGGATAGGTCTCGATCCGTGGCAAGAAATTACGTTAGTGAAGAAAGTTGAATATCAAAATTTCGTTGCAGAAGCAGCTTGGCCTCTAGGCAGTGCAATAGAGGCTGTTTCATCACAATGAACATGACAGACATTTAACTCCTTTATCAGCTTGAATCAGCCAGACATGCCGTTCATTAGCATCGACAGCTCTTTGCACAGAAGAATTCACGTATAAAGAACATTTCAGTGTTCAAAATTGAATCGTGAAATCAGAATCAGATTTTGGTCTTAAATATTGGGAAATCTGAATAGTATTAAATTTTTTTTCTCTATTTGTATTCACATTACGAATTATTCTGATTTATAGTTCCCAGTGTGATTGAATTGAATTAGTTCATTTTGTTTTGAAAACTCTGAGCCTTATTCGACATCAAAAATCTCAACAACATCAACAATTAATTGTCGACCATAATTTTTGGCAACATTTTGGTATTTTTCTAATACATTGAGGTCAATATGTCACTGATTTCATTTCTTATTTTTTTTATTGAAATTAAGCTTTAGGGTTTGTTACATCTTTGTAGTAAGAAAATTCCGATTCTTATCTTTGCTGCTCGACCAAGCAAATACATGTTCAACCATGTTTTAATTCTTGCTTAACCAAGTAAATACATGCTCGACCACATTTTAATGCATGTTCGACCAACCAAATACATGCTCGATCATTTTCTAATACCAGCTCGACCAACTCAATACATGCTGGACGATGTTTTACTACCTACCTGCTTGACCAACCATATACATGTTTGACCATAGTTTAATACCTGCTTGACCAACTAAATAGAGGCTCAACTAACCAAATACATGCTCGACCGACTAAATAGCTGCACACCACTTAATAGTGTGCTCGATCATATGATTTCAATTGCCCAACCAACTAATAATATTTTCGACCTACGAAAAAAGTGACTTGCGTTAGTTCATAGAAAAATATGAAACATTCAAATACGGATGGACTCACTTGATATACGAGATATGTAAAGTTCCGAAACAAAATATCTTCACTTTGACGACGAAATCTAAACGAAAAGTACGAATAGAGGGCAGATGTTTTCAGATATCATAAGTGAGCATATTAAGTCTAGTCGAGAGAAGAAGGTTGACGAAAGAGTTTTCTCCTGTTTTATTCTTCAAAATAAACGTATTTTGGTCTCAACAAATTTAAATTAAGTCATATATCCATTTGGTTTAACAATTTCCATGCTAGCGGTTTTAGGGACAATGTCATTTCTTTTTTTTAAAAAAAAAGTTCAGGTCATTTATACAAATTTCCCGAATGTCGAGCCCTAGATCGGCTTCTCTTATTCAAAAAAAGGAAATATGCCCAGACCCCTCTAAACTATGATGTATGTGCAAATACCCCTCTGAACTAACGTAAATGGCAAACAGACCCCCAATATTGAGTTGACCGTTAAAGAAAACGGCAAACTCTCCCAAACTAAAGTTAATTTGAGGTTAATTGTAATATTAAGACAGATAAAATGATTAACATTAAAATAATTATTATTTTATGAGTAATTACAAATCCATATGCCCAGACCCCCCAACTATAGTGTATGTGCAAATACCCCTGAACTAACGTAAATGACAAACAGACCCAAAAAT
This sequence comes from Euonymus europaeus, assembly GCA_963580455.1. Classification (NCBI taxonomy): domain Eukaryota; kingdom Viridiplantae; phylum Streptophyta; class Magnoliopsida; order Celastrales; family Celastraceae; genus Euonymus; species Euonymus europaeus. Next base: position 6,251,547 of record OY756961.1, on the reverse strand, counting down.
GCAAGCTCCAGCCCCTACTGTCAGAGTAGCAGCAATAGCAGCACCAACTGGTGCTTCAGGTTTGAAGCCTTTTGTTCCACCAAGGTCAAGAACAAAATCTTCAATTAAAATCTCTCAAAAAAACCCTAGAAAAGGACCTCCTTGCCCTAAGATCCCTATTGTCAAACCTTCTAAACGAGACTGAACTGAAAATCAAACTGATTTTGAAGACAACATCATCCTTTTGTCTTGATAGTTCGGTAGGATTTGATAGTCGGGTAGGATTTGATAGTCGGGTAGGATTTGATAGTGAGAAACTACTATGTATGTGACTATTTGTTTTTGGACATGAGATTGTTCTTATGTTTTGATTTTTAAGACTGTGACAGTATGTTTCTGGACAAGATTATTGTTATTATTATGAATTTGGTCATTTTATGTTTTGTGCAAATAGCCTCTTATGATTTCTATTTTGTACGAATATCCTAAATGTATTGACAGTTATTTATATTTTTAATCAGATTTAATATAGTTGACCGTTATTTATATTTTTAATCAAATTTAGTAGAGTTGACCGTTTTCTTTAACGAATAGTGAGAGTCTGTTTACTATTTGCATTAATTCTAAGAGATATTTATCCATACACCATATTTGGGGGCTGGGAATATTTCCCCTTCAAAAATTAATGCAGGGGAGATAAAGACTGGCAACTGGTATTCTTGCTGACTGCAGTCCGCGCAACTGCGCAGGAGTTGATCGTTTCTTCTGGGTCTCGTAGAAAGCTTGGTCACTCACTACAGTCCGCGCGCAAGAGTTTATTACTTCTTGTGGCCCCTAGAAGGTTTGGTTTTATTCTGTCAGACATTTTTGCGAACGAGTCCGCATCCATTATCGGTAGATAGTATTTACATTTTTCTCTCTATATTCTGTCTTCACATTCTCATTTAAAGATAGAAATGCGAGGAATCAGAGTCGTAAGATCGACGCCATGGATTCTTTCGATTATTGATCGAACGCATCGCAATTTTACTTATACGAGAGAGATCGAATGCGTAAGACCCATCACCGAAGCTACAAATTCTGAGTTTTCGAATTTTGCCTCTTCTTTCTCCACGTCGAATCTAGAATTCCCAAGCGCTACAGCGAATCCCAGGTTACAAGAAGATTTTAGTAAAAATGATGATGAGGAGGGTGATAATGATGCTGATGACGATGACGATGAGAAAGAACTTGAAGATGTTGCCGTTAAACAGCTGAGGGTGAGAGATGAAGGTCTTGTTCGCGACGTAGATACCGTTGTGGGCATATTGCAAGAACTGGGTAGTAATAGAGTGGAGATGAAAAACAAGCTTGAGCAGTGCGGTGTTAGAGCCACAGAGGAGTTAGTGGACGAAGCTCTTTCTCGGGTAAGAAATGATTGGGAGACAGCGTTCACTTTCTTCTTGTGGGCAGGGAAGCAGCCAGGCTATGCCCATTCTGTGCGGCAGTACCACTCAATGATATCTATTCTTGGGAAGATGAGAAAGTTTGATACAGCTTGGGCATTGATTGATGAGATGAGAGGGTCTAGGACTGGTGTGTCCCTTGTCAAGCCACATACTTTATTGATTATGATCAGGAGATATTGTGCAGTGCATGATGTGGCTCGTGCTATAAACACTTTCTATGCATATAAACAGTTTAAATTTGATATGGGGATGAATGAGTTTCACAGCCTTCTATCTGCACTTTGTCGGTACAAGAATGTGCAAGATGCGGAGCATTTACTGTTCTGTAACAAAGATGTTTTTCCATTTAATACAAAGAGCTTTAATATTGTGCTCAATGGGTGGTGTAACTTGATTGGAAGTCCACGAGAAGCAGAGAGAGTGTGGATGGAGATGAGCAAGAGAGGCATCAGCTATGATGCTGTCTCATATGCCAGCACCATGTCTTGTCATTCAAAGGCGGGTAACCTATATAAGGTGTTTAAGCTCTACGAACGAATGAAGGAAATGGGAATCATTCCGGATAGAAAAGTTTATAATGCAGTAATTCACGCTCTTGCGAAGGATGGGCAGGTAAAAGAGGCCATCAATCTGATGAAAACAATGGAAGAAAAAGGTGTAGCTCCTGACGTTGTTACTTATAACTCACTGATCAAGCCTCTTTGTAGGGTACGGAAAATATTTGAGGCCAGGCAGGTTTTTGAAGAGATGTTGCGGCGTGGTCTCTCTCCTACAATACGGACTTACCATGCCTTCTTTCATCTGGGGAGGACTGCAGAAGAAGTGTTTGTTCTTTTAGAGAAGATGAGAGAAATGGACTGCCAACCCACTATTGAAACCTATATTATGTTGATCAGGAAGTTTTGTCGTTGGCGCCAGCTTGACAATGTTTTCAAGGTGTGGGATGAGATCTGTAAAAGTGGCTTAGGTCCTGATCGTAGTTCATATATTGTTCTGATACATGGACTCTTCTTGAATGGGAAGTTGGAGGAAGCTTACAAATTTTACATAGAGATGAAGGAAAAGCAGTTATTGCTCGAACCAAAGATAGAGGAGATGATTCAAGCTTGGTTAGCAAATAAACATATTGCTGTGTGTCAGATTAAAGAGTCAAAAGATAGTCAATTGGCTCGTGGTCAGTCAGGCAAACAGACCAGGGCAGTCTCTGAAAAAACTGATGAGAAAAATGATTTTATGTGACGACCTGAAACTAGAATGGTTGTCTGGGAATGAGGCTTCTCTTTCCGGTACCATTAGCTTCTCATGCATACTAAGTCTCAAAATTACAGTTTTTTGTGTATGTCATGAGTCATGACTGTGGCAAGTCGGCATTGTAAACCATTGCATATCCACCAAACGCATGAACCTTCATAGAGATCTCTGGTCACATCATGTCTACAAAATTCCTCCCAATTACTTGATTGCTTCCATTTAATTATGACAATGAATGGAACTCTCCACGACACGTGCCGTCAGTGCCCGCTTTACTTTCTAGTTTCTCCTTGTGAGTTGTGAGACACCCCCAGCCCCCATCTCCACCTAAAGAAAAACCCCTTCTCGTGGACTTCATTTTGGGTGCACTTGAAGTTAGAGGTTGTCCACATTGAAGTCAGACAGACCTTATTTTTCTTAGTTTGAAATGTTTTGTTTTGGGGGAATTTTTTTCTTGTATTCAACTATACACTCTCTCAATTATATCTAGGCTAGTTAAAACTTGAGCCATCTGTGTGAGTTGGGGATAAGGGTGTTTAGTTGTTTGATTTAGGGAAAAATCTGAGGAGATCCTTGTAGCTAATGTGAATAATTTGTGATGTGATTTCATTCAATTGACTCTATATAGATGTTTTGTGCTTATGAGTGTGGCCGTGTGCTATTATATCAGTGACAAAGGGCATTCAGCGGTGTGGAAACTTAAAATTCTATTTGGCATTTGGTTTAGCAACTTATAGTTTTGGTATTGTGGAACATAAAATTGAAAACTAGGTTAATCGAGTGGTCATAATGGATAAATTTTCTTCTAGGACTTTCTGACATTTCTTGTTGCATAATGATGGCTCCCCCTTGGTGTCTTTTTCTGGTGCAAACAATCTTTTGACCTTTTACAAAATAAACATTTGTGGCAGAATCCTTCACATGAGCTTAGCAGATTGAGAATGATAGATGGTTATGCTTTATGAAGAGCTTTGTACATTAGACAATGTGATTATCATAGCTTTCTATGATATTCTTTTTATTTCTTTATTCCTTATGAAGAATTTGTTTCTTGGCTGCTTTGCAGTCTCATCCCATAAATAAGACTGACCTTTGAGCCCTTGCAAAAATAGTCTCTTTGTTAGCAAATCCATAGTATTTTGTTAAATGTTTGAATGTGAAAGATCTGGCTATAGTGATTAGGACATATGAAATGGTCATTTGTCCATTTGCATCCAATGGAGTTCCCTGTGTCCAATGGAGTTCTCACTGACATTAAGTTTGTTTACTTGATCATAGCCCTTTTCTCTTCTTATAGAAGGATGGGAATTCTAAAATTATATTTTGTGTGATTAAATGGTGATTCTTACTGTTTACTGTTCTTAGAATATCAACCTCTGCAGTGTTGTTTCACTGTTTACCTGATCATAGCCCTTCTCTCTCCTTAGGGTGGCATTTGATACTTTCATTTCATTTGTCTCTTTTTGGTTGGTTCTAGTGAATGAGGATTGACAGGTGTTGATTTCCATTTTGAGAATGACTTCTTTTTCCCTGCTTTTTTTCAGAGGTTGATTCACATGCTGAGACAAACCTTCTGAAACTGTGCCTGATGATAAGTGGATTGATCTGTGATGATATGCTGATGGGATAAGCATTAAGCCTGATTGAGGTAATTTGGTTTTATATGGTGCTGAAATTCGTTCAGTTTTCTGTTTAGTAATGTCAAATATTAATAATTAAAATATTTGAAAAAATGGTTTAAAATGCCTCGTGCACAAGACTTCCGTAGTGGACGCGGGGATGGGAAAGGAAAATGTTATATGGCCCAGGGTTCTATGGCTCATATTGTTTCATTCCATTGTAATATTATATATTCGTTGTAAACTTACAATGGAATATCATATTCCATTGTAATTTCCCATTGTAATATTATATTCTATTGTAAGTGTTCATATTTATTTGCAATATCATATTTTATTGTAAATTTTACAATGAAATATTATGTTATAATGAAATGGGACAATATATACGGGCTATTTATCACTACCGGATGAGAAAAGTCGAGAAGTGGATAGCCTTACCCCAGCACGAGGAGACTTTCAAAATTTTGCATTGGGACCAATGGGTAGCACTGTGTCACTATTTCATGCTTTTATTTTGTCAAACAAATGGTGACAATGTATTACTTTATATGGATTATATACTTGAGTGCCCAAAAATGGCAGTAGACTTTATTAAATTGTGTTGAACAGTAAGGTAAAAGATAAACAACTCTCATGCACAAAGTTTCCTCAATGAGTAGGATGACGGAAAGGATGTACGCAGATCTTACCCTTGCATAATATGCGGGAGGCTATTTCAGGTAATGAACTTGTGACCTTTAGATTGCATATCTGGCATCTGCACTCTACCATTGGTGACATGTTCGTCTGTTGAACAGTAAATAAGACTATAAATTAGAATATATGCAGCTGTCTCTTGGAAGTTTGTATCCCTAAATATTACTAGTAATTCTTTTGTTAAATAATTTTTTGACAAGACCACAGATATTCCATAACCTTGTTTTCCCGCTTACAGTTCCAGGTTAGGCCAAACTCACTATGTAATGCCCGCATGCGAAATCTGGTGCATTCTTCTTTGACATGAAATTGCTGCTAGTCACTAGATTAGGTGAACCACACGTGGAAAACTACAAGGGTTACAATCAAAGCTTTTCTGCCTTTGAAAATTAGCTGGATTATGCTTATTCATGCATACCTCTTGACTAGTCAGACTGTTTTATCTCTACATTCAGTCAAACCTCTTAACAACTTGATGTAATAACCAATCCCTGGTAGTTTAGGTGTTGAGGGCATGAATTCCATAACCCTGTGGTGAAAGAATTACAATCCATGCTTTAATGTTTTTTTAATCTGAGCAGGTAAATGGAAAATCAAACATCACATTAAGTGGAGAGAGGAATCTGATTATTATCATAATCTTGGAATATGGAGGTAACACCTTTACTTTCTCCTAATGGTTCTACCACTTGTTTCCTTGATCAGCTATCTCTGAGTTTGAGAGTCAAGACCCAAGAGAGAAATTATGGGGCACTCTTTTTGAGGACAACATGATATATTTGTTTATATATTTTATAAAATTGAAATGTGAATATTTGAATTTGAGCTGAACAAGTTACCTAGTGCATGGGAATGGAGAAATATGTTGGTGGAAGACTTTCTCAGACTCTCTTATTTTGCATCATGGATGACATAAGGATTTATAGTATTACTCCTACTATGCATGCAAACAAAACATAACGTGAAGCCCATCAGCCAATCAAAAGCATCTTTGGAGGATAGATATAATGATATATATCCTACTGATTGAGAGTTGTGGATAATCCTTAACTTTTTTGATACCAATTCTTTTATAGTTTTAAAATAAGCTCCCTTGTTTTAGCTCTTTCTATACCAAGTTTGTCTCATTCTTCCTCTTCCGTTGCTCAACTACCTTCTGACCTCATTTTCATTTGCTGAAAGTCTCCCCAAATTTTGGAACTTCTTTTTTGTTTTCCCTTGCCCTTCTTTAATCGAGTAGTCATCTTAGCTTATGTAGACATTTCCAGGTGCAAACAACACAGAGAGATATCATATACTTCTTTGAAATGTCAAAAGTACTACTTTCTGGGTTTCTTGGGGATGCTTTCCGGCTACTTCGGGCATGCATACTTAGATAATCACATAGTGTACGCGTAAACGAACTTGTCACGTGTCATATTATGCTCAGTATAGGGATGATAGTATGATACCATTGTCATATTGCAGATCCCTTAACGTAGCTTGACTAAGTCAAGAATTTTGGTTGAGACTTTAGACATGATTGTTGGGGGAGATTCTTGTTTGGTATCTGTTATATTGACTAAATCAAAAACTCACCTACTTAAAAACTGCACGTAATCCATGCTATTTACATCACACGTGCGTCCTAAACCCTGTGCTAGTCTTGACCCTGCCCTTTGTTTTTTGTTTTGTTTTGTATTTGTAGGTTCTTGTCCTTGTTAATATATTGGTGGACCCTTTACACACACAAAAACAAAGAAAGATTGGCGATGTTTTCAGATTAGATGAGAGTGGGACATGATAGAACTGCATAATTAAACGAAGAAATATGTCAGATTAAATTTAAAAATGCTTGAAACATCAAGGTCTGCTGATCGTTCACACGCGTTCGCCATGCTAGGGTCTGCTTGGGAGACTGGTAATGATAGTTTTTCTAGTGGCTGGAAATGAGGGGTTTTAAAAAGCCTTAATTGTTTACATTTTAATAACACTGATTTTGGAAGGTTTTTTAAATCCTCCAAAATCAATTTAGTATTAATTTGACCGGAATTAAGGGGCTTTAAAAACACTCCGAAATCGGTCATAACCGCAACTTTAAAAACACCTCAAAATTGTTATTTTCATGTTTGACAAGCAAAGCCGAAGTCGCTTAAGTCCCTAATTTTCTTCGTTTTCCGTGCTAGGCTGGTCTAAAATATGCTGGTTTCACACTTCATCAAGTGAGCTTCTTAGTGTGCATGTTCTCTGCCAAACAAACTGTTCTTGAACCCTAAATTTCAAGCACTGCTTTACAGCTATAAATTGTCATATATGTGTTCATTGATTCATGTAAAGCTTGCTTACATGGTTGAAGCTTTCAGTTCCAGTTCCAGCTAGTGTTTACACTTTCCGCATGAGCTAGAGTGAGTGGTCTCCAGTAGTTTTCAAGCTCATCATCTGTGAAATGAGTTCAACAAAAGCATATTCTAGTCAACAGTCAATGACCATGAGAGTCACTTACTTAACTTAGAAATATAACAGCTATATTTATGTACTTTGATAGCTTGGATGCATCAATCATTAAGCACTTGTTTTGTAAAAGGAGAGTTGGCCAGCTCCGAGAGAGAGAGAGAGAGAGATTGAATAGAACATTCCTCAACCCTAATTTGATCCTTAAAAAACTTGGAATTCTCAATACTTATCCAGTCTTTTACTCCTCTTTTTTCCTTTTATGGGTGTTGTGTTTTTCTTTTGTCCTATGGTGACTGCGTTCAATGTATGAGGACTTCCTACAATAATTCACTATTCACAGCCTAACAAACAACCAGATATAATTACTTGTATTAACCACTTAATCCTTAAAAGTAGGAAAAAAAAACTATGAAGTTGTCTATAGATAGATATACCGCATGATGGGTGGGACACGTGGATGGCTGATGGTGGTTTAAGTTTACCTCCAATTAGGACAAGGAGAATGAGAGTACGTCCAGTTATGATCTCAATAGTATGTGATGTCATGAAATGAAACCTCATCCTCTAATCAGCCGCCATGTTGTCTATTGGTGGATATATTCATATAAAAATTTTAAAATTTTTTATTTATGACATCCATAATCTTAGGTGTGGATAACTATAGTCACTCATTTTGACTTCAAATTAATTTTGAAAATGTAAAATTACATCATCACTCACTCACCTATGAATATTTCGGATACAAAATATTATGTGCTTTTTTCATAAACAATTCTCGTTAGCATATAATTTAACATTCAGCTTACATGCTACACACAAAAGGCTAAATAACAAAACACCCAAGAACAATTTATCATATATGTTATAATTTTCAAATACTACATAAAAAATCATTTTCATCAGCATTTACCTTCTATCAAAAATGAAAAGTCAAAACTACCCCTTATATTTCAGCCAAATGACCAAAATACCCTTAATGTTACAGTGTATTATTTATTTTATTTAATAATATACTCATTTTTTATTTAATAATAAATTGTTATTTATTTATATTTAATAATATATTAACATTTTTACTAATATATTTAATTATTTATTTTTAGTAATATATTTATTTTTAAATAATATATTCAATTATATTTAATAATTTATTTATATATATTTAAAAATATATTCATTTATATTTAATAATAAATTTTTATTTATTTTTATTTAATAATATATTAATATTTTTACTAATATATTAAATTATTTGTATTTAATAATTTATTTATTTTAAAATAATATATTCAATTATACTTAATAATTTATTTATTTTAAAATAATATATTCAATTATACTTAATAATTTATTTATTTAATAATATAAATATTCAATTATATTTAATAGTTTATTATATATTTTTGAAAAATATTTTTTTAATTTGTGGTACTGCCCCTGTATGTAATTAGCCACATCATTTGAAACAAAATATATATTTTTCCTGCAATAATGAATCAAACACTACAAGATTTGAAATAATATATTCGTCATATAGACTGTAAAATTGTTTACCAAACGTTACCTATGAATACATATCATTTTCGAAAAGCCAATCATATAAAGTAACCAATTATCTCTCCCCCCACTCCCCCCAGCTGGATATAATTCGCCATGGGGACCAAAATGTTTTTGAAACTGATGTTCTTCATCATCCCATTTGGCCTAATCTCTTTAACTTTGTTTTCCCCACAAAAGGACAAAATTTCCACCTCCTTAAATTGGCAACCTTCCCTCTTCTCTCAAAAATTTCAAGCCCCATCTTTTCTCTTTCCCTTCTATCTTTTAGTCTTTAGACTTGATTAGACAAGATCTTGGTCTGAATTTTTTTTTGTGTGTGTTTTTGTTTAGAAATAGTTGTTGTGGGAAACATGAAGAATCCTCAATCAAGCTTACCACCAGGATTTAGGTTCCACCCAACTGATGAAGAGCTCATTCTTCATTATCTTAGGAAGAAGGTTACATCGACACCTTTCCCTGTTTCAATCATAGCCGATGTCGATATCTACAAGTTTGATCCGTGGGACTTACCAGGTGCATTTTTAATCTCTTCCTCCTTCTTGTGAGAAGTAACTTATGTCCAAACAACATGTTGATTGTTCTTGTTTGTTTGTTCTTGTTGTTGATCATCAGCCATGGCTTCCTTTGGTGAGAAAGAATGGTACTTTTTTACTCCTCGAGACCGGAAGTACCCGAATGGTGCTAGGCCTAACAGAGCAGCTGCATCCGGGTATTGGAAGGCCACCGGCACAGACAAGATTATCATGACACCAGTGACGGTGTCAGGTGGCGGCGGCGGTGGAGGAGAAATGCAAGAAAACATTGGGGTAAAGAAAGCCCTTGTGTTCTACCAGGGAAGGCCTCCAAAGGGTTTAAAGACTAATTGGATTATGCATGAATATAGGCTTGCAGATACCCCCAGCTCCAACCACAACAACAAACCAATCAAGCCCAAAGATTCTCCCATGAGGGTGAGCATTATCACTTCCAATTCTTGCACAATTTAATCATTCATCTTGTATTAATAATGTATTGGGTTTCTCTGTTTTTCTTTTTTAAATGAAACAGTAACCAATTGGTTCAATTCTTCTTTTTTCCAGTTGGACCATTGGGTTCTCTGCAGAATTTACAAGAAATCGAATGTTTCAATACCATCCATGGCAGCTGCAGCTAGTGGTCAAGAAGAAGAAGAAGAAGAAGAGCAGCAATTTGTGCAAGATTATACCCCTCTACCAGCCTTGAAAAGCCCTGTTTGCAACAACAGGCTTAATCCCCAGAAATCTTCTTCATTCTCCAACTTATTGGATGCCATGGATTACTCATTTTTGAGTAACATTCTTTCAGACAATCAAGGAACACAAACTGGGTTTGATTTCTCAACTGCAGCATTCAACAGCAGCACTGCAACACAAGACCAGGCCTTCCTCAGTAACTGCGGAAACATCGGTAGCAGCAGCGGCAGTTACATGATTCAAAAGCTGCCTCCATTGAACCATTCATGCAGTTACAACATGGAGAACAAACTAAAGAGACAAAATTCACTTGTTGATGAGGATATTCTGAACCACCCATCAAAGAAACTCATCAACTCTTGCAGTTTCACTAGTAACACCACCACCCAACCTGATCATTTGCAACAACAGTACTACAATTTTCTCAACCATTCATTCTTGGTCAATCAGCAGTTGCTTCTCAGTCCTCACCTTCAATTCCAAGGATAGATACACTGTTCCAAAAGGAACAAAGAACATCAAAATTGAAGAAGAAAAAAAGAAAAAAAAGTGGGTTAGATAATTTAGCCTTGTCTGTTGAAGATGTGCATAGAAGGATTGTGTGTATGTTTTGATTTTTCTTGTTATTATGGTATCAAAAAAGGAGATACCATTTGAAAGTCAAAAGATGGCAGAAAACCAATTATAAATAAAGAAAATTAGGGGGGTTCATGTCAAATGATTCTAAAGTTTTTTGTAGAAAAACGTTTGCTCTAAGTTTCTGAATGGAAAGATTACTTTCAAGTCTTTGTAGATAAGGTTACGTGGGTCAGCAAAATGTTCATGTCTTTTTTTTTCTTCCATGGAATAAAAGCTATCTTTCCACTATTATATGCTTAATATCCATCTGAAATTCCATTATCATATCAATCATGCATGAGAAATCACAATTGGGATTTTAAGATTTGTGAATACCCATTGATCAAACAAAAAGATTAACCCTATTATAACACATATAGAAGCTATATATATTCTTTGTATATGTAGAATAAAGAAGTGTATAAACAAAAACAATTCTTGTAAACTGAATGAATTGCCACACCTTATTGAAAGCAAACTCTGGCTATTATATAGCCTACAGACCTTAACAATAAAAACTGAAATATTGCTCACGATCTAGCCACAAAAAGCTATGTGAGACTTATTCAGAATAACTAACAAACCCCTTCTGAATAGGACTTCTAAAACAGAATAACAAACTAGCTAAATACTAGGACAACTCCTCTTCATTCTCTCCCTTAAGCTAAACACAGTGAAACATGTTTAGCTTACCTTGCTGACTTCACACATTCCTAACATACCTCTGAGTTTGACAAAAACATCAGACTTGAGAGGCTTGGTCATAATATCTGCAACCTGATCAGTACTTCCACAATACAGCAGAGCAATAGAACCTTCTTTAGTTAAATCTCTGAGAAAATGGTACCTTACTCGAATATGTTTACTTCGACCATGTAAAACTGGATTTCTTGACAGCTTAATGGTGGATGTGTTATCACACATGATGTTGGTGCACTTCTCTTCTTCATGACCGAGCTGCTCCAAGATTCTTTTCAACCATATAGCTTGACAAGCACTAGTTGCAGCTGCTACAAATTCTGCCTCTGTAGTTGACAATGTCACAATTGGTTGTTTTTTCGAACTCCATGAGATGGCTGCTGAGCTTAGCATAAAGACATAGCCACTGGTACTTTTGCTATCTTCAATGTCCCCCGCATAATCACTATCAGTGAATGCAAGAAGTTTGTTGCTTGCACCATGTTTGTAGTAAATGTCGTAATCCACAGTCCCCTTCAAGTACCTTAAGGCTCTTTTAGCTGTTTGCATATGCAGCTCTGTTGGACTTGCCATGTATCTGCTTAGGAGGCTGGTAACGAACATCAAATCAGGCCTGGTAGAAGTCAAATAGAACAGACTCCCTACAAGTTGTTTGTATAGTGTACCATCCACTGCAGTCCCATTCTTATCTCTTTCCAACTTCGAACCAGGAACAATGGGAGTACCAGTCATTTTACTCTCTTGCATTCCAAATTTCTTTAATACCTCAAGAGCATATCTCTTCTGATAAATAAAAATTCCTCCCTCCTTTTGTACCACTTCAATTCCAAGGAAGTAACTCATGCTCCCCATATCGGTCATATCAAATTCTTGTATCATAGATCTTTTGAACTCAAACAATAATTTAGCACAATCACCAGTAAATATCAAGTCATCTACATAGATACTTACAATGATTATGTGGCCTTCTCTGCTTCGCTTAGTGAACAAGGTCTGCTCACTTGCACATGTCTGAAAGCCTTCTTTCAAGAAATAAGTCTCAATACGGCTGAACCAAGCACGAGGAGCTTGTTTCAAGCCATATAAAGCTTTGTGAAGTTGATACACCATGCTTTCCTTCCCCTTCTGTTCATAGCCTTTTGGTTGTTCCACATACACCTTCTCATTCAAATCTCCATGCAAAAACGCGGACTTGACATCAAGTTGAAAAATTCGCCATTGCTTGTGTGCTGCCAAAGCAATGATAGTTCTCACAGTGTCTAGTCTCGCCACTGGTGCATATACTTCTGAGTAGTCAACTCCTTCTCTCTGAGAATACCCTTTCGCCACAAGTCTGGCTTTATACTTGATCACTTCCCCATGTTCATCTCGTTTTGTTTTGTAGATCCATTTCACGCCTACTTTTCTTGCTCCACCTGGTAAGTCACAAAGAACCCAAGTTTTATTCTTTTCGATAGCTTGAATTTCAACATCCATGGCTTGCCTCCATTTTTCTTCTTTGACAGCTTCTTCGAATAGAACAGGATCTTCAAAATTACCAACCACCATATATGCTTGCTCCTCAGCTTCTTCTTCTTCTTCTTCTTCACTAAGGCCTGCACCACTTACATAATCGCCCATCCATGTTGGCATTCTTCTTTCTCTCCTACCAACCACATTACTAGTCCCTTCTCCATTCCTATCTTCACTATTCCTTCTTCCTAAGTTAGCCTCACTGTTACCTTCTTCACCATTTTCTACTTCACTATCAAATTGCATATCATCATCTAAACCATCAGTAGCCTCACCTCTATGCTCTCCCTCACTTTCATCACCATTAAAATCATCATCATCCCAAAACAGCTCTGCCTCTATTTGTTCTTTATAATATTCACCCCAATCCCAACACTTTTCTTCCTCAAACACTACATCCTTACTAACCACTTCGATAACCTTTTGATTCATCACTCACGCCCAAAAATATACAAGGAAAGCTCTTATCATCAAGTTTACCTCGTTTTGCGTCTGGAATGTGGACATGTGCTAAACAACCCCAGACACGAAGATGCTCTACAGAGGGCTTAATTCCACTCCAAGCTTCTTGTGGAGTGATGTTTTTCACTGCAAGTGTTGGACATCTATTCAGCAAGTAGAAGGTCCAGTTTACAGCTTCTGTCCAGAAAGGTTTGGGAACCTTTTTAGCTGTGAGTAAGCAGCGCACCATGTTCATCACCGTTCTGTTTTTGCGTTCTGCTACCCCGTTTTGGTGTGGAGTGTATGTTGTAGTCAGTTGTCTCTTTATGCCTTCTTCTTCACAAAATGTCTTGAAAGTGAGAGAGTTAAACTCTCCTCCTCTGTCCGTCCGCAAACACTTGATGGATGCCTCTACTTCTTTTTCCACCAATTTCTTGTATCTTTTGAAACATTCAAAAGCTTCTGATTTTTCAAAAAGGAGATAAGCCCAACCCTTACGACTATAATCATCAATGAAACACAAGAGGTACCTCTTCCCACCGTTTGAGATTGGTTCAATTGGACCGCATATATCAGGATGTATAAGCTCCAAGACCTTGCTAGCACGCCATTCACTCTTCTTAGGGATTGCATTACGGTGTTGTTTGCCAGTGAAGCAATCAGCACATGTGACACTTGAAACTTCCAGTGGTGGCAGACCGTGTACCATTTTCTTTGTTTGCAGTGTCTTCAAGCCTTTGTAACTTAAATGACCATACCTTTCATGCCAAAGATAAGTGAGATCAGAGGAAGTGTGCATGCATTCTTCAGCAGTGGAGTCTTTGGTGTTGGAGCTTCTATTTAACAAAACAAACATTCGATTGGCACTCATGTTTGTGTGCACAATCAGCCCCTTATATGGATGGTATATATTGCATACCCCATTCTTGATAAGAATAGCCAATCCCTTTTCCTGCAACTGTCCTATACTCAATAGGTTGTTTCGAAGCTCTGGAACATAATATACATCTTGAATATGAAATGTAGTTCCAGTAAAAACCAATCTAACACTACCTTTTCCAGCAACTTGCATTCTAGAATTATTTCCACATGTAACAGAATGCTTGCATTCTTCTTCCATGTTTGAAAACATACCTTTGTCTCCGCACATATGATTAGAGCACCCTGAGTCTAGAAACCATGTATCATTCCTCTTTGCTTTATTTTCTTCAACATAAGCCATCAACAGAAGCTCATCCTCTTCATCCAATACAGCATAGTTTGCTTCTTTGCTCCATTTAGGACATTCATATTGAAAATGCCCCAAATTATGACACTTAAAACACTCCACTGTGGCCCTTGTGAAAGAATGCCTCCCTCTTCCACGGCCTCTTCCTCGATACGCTCCTCTTCCTCTTCCTCTGCTGCTTTCTACCTTGAGAACTTGTTCACTTTCTCTACTGTTGACTTTCCCAAACTTCTGCTCATGAACCACCAGAGAGCTTTGAAGCTCATCAATGGACATTGCCTCTGTGTCCTTTGATTCTTCAATTGAAACAACAACATAGGTGAACTTCTCTGTTAGAGTTCGAAGAATTTTCTCCACCACCTTCGAATCTGGCATATCCTCTCCATTGCTCCTCATTTTGTTGGCCACTGTCATGACTCTGGAAAAATACTCAGTAATGGTCTCTGACTCTTTCATCTCAAGCACCTCAAAATCCCTTCTGAGTGAATTTAGAAGTGACTTCTTCACACGATCGTTACCTCCAAACTTCCTTTTCAGAGAATCCCAAACAATCTTGGAAGTGCGTCTGTTCAAGACTTGTTCAAATATTGTTCTATCAATGGCCCTGAAAAGGTAATGCTTGACCTTGTGATCCTTGGTTCTTGCATTCTCCAACTGCTCCTGCTGGGTTTCAGTCAACACAGTCCCTTCTCGAGGCTCCTCAAAACCATTCTAGATTAAACTCCATAACCCTTTTGCACGAAGAAGATTCTCCATCAACTCACTCCAATGATCATAATGAAGACCATCAAAGTGAGGGATTTTTGCTGAAATCTTGTCATCACTCATCTTCGTGTTTCTCTACTTTGTTCTTAATTAAGCTGCTGCTTAATTTGGGATGTTAGGCCCAACCGCTCCGATACCAATTTGTAGAATAAAGAAGTGTATAAACAAAAACAATTCTTGTAAACTGAATGAATTGCCACACCTTATTGAAAGCAAACTCTGGCTATTATATAGCCTACAGACCTTAACAATAAAAACTGAAATATTGCTCACGATCTAGCCACAAAAAGCTATGTGAGACTTATTCAGAATAACTAACAAACCCCTTCTGAATAGGACTTCTAAAACAGAATAACAAACTAGCTAAATACTAGGACAACTCCTCTTCAGTATATACATCATGTTTTTTTTCTTGGATATATAGGATATGTTCTTACAGACGAACATTTGCTTCAGTGAGTGATATAGCTAGAGTTGTAACGTATAACATACCAGTTATAGATTAAATTCCGAAAAATAATCTATACTTATATTATGTGAACGTAAGGTTTACGTACATCATGTCTCTCCTTAAATATCTTCCAGTGTAAAAAAAAATTGTGCATTAGGGGATATGGTCTTATCCTCTACAGATAGTGGTGTTGTGATCATACTATGATGATTCACATTGAAGATTTAAAGGATTATAGGATATGGCCCAGGCGTTGTGTTGATGGGCTTGGAATTTTTCACTATGTTAATGGGCCTGACCCCACATTAACCACACTCAGCCTTTTAGATCACCTTTATCAATTTCTCGTAAAAGATTTTCTAAATTACTGATAAAATTCTTTGTTCTCTAATTTACAGATTTCTTATCCAATAACTACTGATTAAATTACTTATCATATGCTTTTTATTTTATTAAAAAAAAATTCTCTCAATTTGTTATTCTTTTACGAACTTTCATGACATGACAATAAGTTATTTATTAATTACATGTTAATTATAAAAAATAAATACATAATACAAAAAATCGTAAATATTAAGAATATTAAATTATTAATTAGAGTGATGCTAACGACACTCAAAATATGACCTCATTCTTTCCCAATTTATGTGGCATGTCGAATATCTGTTGAATATAAACACACATGTAAGGTTCACTTAACATTAATTGAGGATATAATCATATAATAGAGTAATATTTTATAATTAACTTTTATTAATGCTTAAAAGACTTTTTATGGTGAGGACCATACTTAATTAGGACTTAATTATTTTGAGATTCACAGTGTGAAAAGTGGGAGCCAGGATTTTCCCATGGTGAGCCTGTTTTTCACCTTTGAGGCTCAAGAGTCCATCACCTTCAAGCTGTTTGACAAGTGGGTGAGCATCAATTTTCTGAAAGAATTCCGACTTGGAAGTGAAGACTTCTTTTGATGAGGTCCGAATCAGAAACAGCCAGTTGGACATTGAGACCAAAGCTGAAAAGGTAAAGGTAAGCTGAAAAAATGGGTGACGTTAAATAATTCAAGTTTTTATAGCTCAATATTAACCTAAGTTGAGCTAACAAAAGTTGAGTTCTATAACATTTTTGCGAAAAAATGCTATCCCAAAGTTAAAAGAGAGGGTTTAAAGTGGTAGTTTCGAAAATAATTTCAAACATATGCTAAATTCAGAAATAGTTTCTGGGAAGAATTGCAGGTGGGTCTATTTTTCTAGACTTATTAAGATTTCAATTCACCCATAAAATTTATTTGAAAATAAGTCTAATTCACTGCAACTTTGTATTTTTTTTATAAACAAAATTTTAAAACGTTTTATCTCTTAAAATACATGATAATTTTTTTAAAAAAATTACATATTCGAACTCAGTACGTAAAACTCTCTTTAGCATGACCCATCATCGATATTTTTTAACGTACTTTTTTAATTACATTATTTTTCAAAAATAATTTAATTAGTATATATGCTATGTAATTTTTTTCAGTACGTTTACCTAAATAGTAAGTATTAAACCCCAAGAGAAATGAATTCTTTAAACTTTAACCGGCTCGTATATCGTATTTTCATGTTGTAACCTAAAAAACAAGTGTTAAACCCTAAGGGGAACAAACTCGCTATAACGGGCTCGTGTATCGGATTTTCATACTGTAACCTAAACAATAAATGTTAAATCCTAAGAAGAACGAATTCGCAAAACCTAATGAGCTTGTGTATGCTCAACATATTTATTAAGGCAATAAAATAATTAATTAAAATAGAAAAATTAATATATATTTTAAATTAAATTTTCTTCATTTAATAAGTATTTTTCTTAAAAGTCTCCAATTTTGGTATGAATCCAAAAAATAAAAATCAAATTAATTATAAAAAAACTTAATAAGTAAAGTTGCTTGTAAATAAATTTAAATGAGTGATCTCATCCCTAATAAGTCTCATAAAGTAGATCTAGCTACAATTTTCCCTAATTTCTGAGAGAATACTAATGCCAGAAAGAAAGAAAAAAAAAACTTTCCCTTTTTAACCCTTCTAAGCAATTAGAAGACCTCGCAATTATCTTTTATTTTATTATTATCTATTTTACATAATAGGTACAGTAAAGGGGGCGGTGTTATTAGTGAGAGATATTGACTTGGAGTTTAGAAAAGCTGCGGAAGCTGGTAATTAATTGTCCTTCTTCCTTCTTCCTTCTTCCTTCTTCCTTCTTCCTTCCTCTATTATATTTTGTTGTTTTGTCCTTCATTGTGTATTTGTGTGATCAGTTCTATAGATATGCCTGAAATTTGCGTCCTTTTTGAAGCAAGTGTGTATATATATATATGAGAGTGACAAGATGAGATAAGACTGAAAGACGTAATTGGAGTGTTTTCAACTCCATTGCTTTTTTCTTTTTACATATTTTTTTAATAAAAAAATTTGTATTAATAAAATAAAATTTAATTTAAATAAAGTAAAGAATATATATATCTAATAGGAATTTAGTAATAATTATTTCAAAAAAAAAGGTAATGAATAATAATAGTTAAAGAACATTAAGAATGATAAATTAGTCATGCATAATCAGCACGACATGTGACATACAAGTAAAGAATGTCTACAACACACTCCATCTAGAGAGTTGACGGACCACGCTTAACGGATCAAAACTTGAGATACATGGCCTTTCATAGGAGAGGGGGTTTATTCTTTGCGGAACATAGATTAAATGACAATCTTCTCAATCATTGGGAGGATTTATCCTACCAGGTACTCATCTCATATGTAAGAAAGACCAAATGTCAACTTAAGGTACACGTACTTGATCTCTGAATTCTTCCTTAACTAAGACACTCACTTGAGTGTCGAAGTATAAACAGGTCAAAAAGGACCACCATTTTTCCCTTGTTCTTGTAAGTCACGGATGGCCGCCGCTGACGTGTGGGTCGAGCATATCTTTCCATCCACAAGGACCACAAATATGTAAACTAAAGAACAATGATATTTTATCTATATTTTTAAAAAAATGTTTAGATAAATTGATAAAATTACTTTGATATCTAAATTTCATCTTACTAGTTTAGATAATGATTAGATAATCTTATGTAAAGTTGCTTTATCACATGTTCATTCTCTAAAATAAAGAAGGAATGACTTTTACATAAATTGCTGGTGCTATCAGTAAAAAAAAGATAATAAAGGAAAATGCTAATAATGCAAAGCAATTTTGTCTATTACTTTATATGAGTGATGTGACATATCCCATCAAAATGATGACTAGACTATATTTTAAAAAATAAAAATTCAAAAAACTTTAAATTCTCACTCTTTAAAATATCTAAAAATTTAAAAAACAGGTATTTTTATTTTCTCTCTCATAATTGGTCGTCAAAATCCGCTAGACATTTCTACCTAAAAATGGTTGGGTCAGATGCATGAGCCTCACCTCATTAAGTCAAATGGTGGTGGAGGTGTCATCAGAGTTGATCAAATCTGTCACTTTTTACTCACTTCTCCTTCACCGTCATCTTTCAAGTAAATTTTGGTGGTTTAGATGGCTATTGGTGTTTGGTGATGGTTGAATTATCTTGTTTGGAACTTGGAGGTGATGACAGTAAAAATGGCGTCTAAACGACGATTCTCCGTTATTATATTGTTTAGTCGACTTATTATATTGTTGGGTATTAATGTAATAAGCATTTGCTATAATTACGCTTGTCTATGAGTTGATTAATCCTCAAATGACCCAAGTGAGAGTTTACTGGAGTAAAGCCCATTGTCGAGGGTCCAAGCATCAAATCAGACAAAAATGTCAGAGCCATTGCCCACCCCCCATATCAAACCTTTCTCTAAAACTTTTCGACATGCATGTATGCTTTTCCAGGATAAAGAAGGGTTATTGCCCACACATGCCTGCATAAAATCACAATTACGAAAATACTTGGCTTTGAAAACCTTGAAGCAAAGAGATTTTTCATTTCGTGTTTACCAAATGTCCAGGGAGCACCCTCTAGCACTTGTTTAGATCTCCTTTGGAGAAAAACCTAAAAAGAAAAATGGTTTTCTGCCATGAGATACCCAAAGGACGGAGCATAAAGCAGTCGCCACTAAACCCTTACCTTTAGCAACGGGGACAGCTCACACAAACCCTAGGTTGAGAGAGATCAACTCCAAATATAAGTATTACTTATCAGACGAGTAGAAACTTGATTTTTCCTATTTATTTTTTTGTTCATTTATCTATGTGACATGCATGGATATATGATAGACATAGATTTTTTAGAACAAATCAAAAGAGCCATCGAAGCTGTGTAAACTGACGTCCCGGATGGTGGAGGAGTTTTGGGCAACGTTGAATTTTGGAAGTGTTAGACATGGATTTGATATCAAATTTTGGATTTACTGTAATTATGAATGCAATTCTAGCTTCGGTTATGTGAATTTGAGCATTTGAGAAAAATTTGTGGGATTGTATGTTTATATGTGGGTGTTTTTATCAAAATACAGATAAAGGGTATATTAGTTAAATTAGGATAGTATACTTATAAAAAACATATATTTTAAATTGATGTGATAATGTATTTAACCGTGAAGACGTATTTAATAAAAATTGCAATGTATTTAACCACTCGCTTCTTAAAAATCTAAATGTTTTTATCTCCATAATTAGATCAAATCATGACGGAAGAACATGATTAACATGTTTTATCTTGTTCTTAAAAAGTCCAAAAGCTGGTATTTGGCAAATGGAAAACAATATGATAGTCAAAAAAATAAAGATAAAGAATCATTTTAAGTAGTATATTATATGTAATTAGTTGTCAATTAGCAATCAATTTCAGTAAGAACTTTACCAGCTAATCACCTTCCTCGGTCAGTCCAGTCCCTGATAAATATGATCAGTGATCAATGAGACAATGAGCGAGAGACTGAATTACTGAAAAGTATCAATTTTAGATCAATTATGGACCCTTTTGGCCACCGCAGTAACACCCACCACCACCAGCGGAGAAATGATGACGATGAAAATGAACCCAGAAACTACTACCCTCCACCACCAGCACCATATCAAGAAAGCAGTGATTTTGAACCGCCGACGCATGTGGGTCATGTCCACCACGATTCGTTCGGTTACGGAGCTCCACCACCACCACCAACCACACACGTGGCTCATGTGAACCATGATTCATATGGTTACGAAGCACCACCACCACCACCGCCCGTTCATGGTGGCGCACCCTCCGATCCTTACTATAATGCTTCTCCTGATTTTGGGCGCGTGCCGCCGCGAACTGAAACCCATCACTCTGACGGCCCTCTCGCTGAGCTGTCTCGGAAACCTACTTTTAAGGTGTATTGCAAGTCTGACCCCAATTACATTCTCACCGTCAGAGACGGGAAGGTCATTCTTTCCCTCTCTGATCCATCCGATGAATACCAGGTATGGAAAATCTTGATCGGTTTTTTTTTTTGGATTCAGTTTCTTCATGATCCTGAATTGTTTCATTTGTATAATCGAATTAATACCTGCTTGCATATTTACCATGATTAGACTAGTTTTGTTGGGTTTGTTCATTGTGGCGTTCTTGGTTTTTTTTTTTTTTTTGGGGTTTGATGTCTCTTACCTGTGTTTTCAGTCTTCATAAAGAAAAAATATATTTTTTGGTCTCCACCATTTCTTCAGACTCTGTTATGTGATAGTTTAATATGATCTGCCTATCTTAGATTAGGCATTTAGAGAAGTGTTTTTCCTTTCCTTTTCATCTGGGTTTGTTGTTTATAATGTGAATATTAGTCGTCACTGGAGTCTATTATTTTTGGTATTATGTTTTGGAATAATCTGTTTTCTTGGTCTCTTACGGTATGATCTAATTTCTTGCTGTAGCATTGGTACAAAGATGAGAAGTACAGCACAAGGGTGAAGGATACAGAGGGCTCCCCTGCGTTTTCTCTGGTTAATAAAGCCACTGGTCTGGCCATGAAACATTCAATTGGGGAATCTCATCCTGTAAGATCCTCTAAAGATTTCGAATAATATCCCTCTGTTATGACGACGTCCATTTTTGCTCTCTTTTTTAGTGACTTGAACATATAACTTTGATGTATCAGTTTGTTCTATAGATTAGAGAAATTCATTAGCATACTGGTTTCCTGCTTAGTTATTCAATCTGATGCTAGTCATCAGACTTGTCGATAGAAGGTACCTGCCATGGAATTTATATTATTATGGAAAAAATGGTTGATGTTGCATCCACAATATTTCTTCTAAATTGAAAGAAAGAAATTTCGATTAACCTTGTATTTTCTTTGTTGTGTTCTCAAGCCTTATGCTACAAAAATCCTATTAAATTTATGGTTGGCCTACCCCTTAGACAAGGCACTCTCAATTCTGACTCGTCAATTTCTACAGAAATCCTATTGAAATATTCAGGATTTATAGTGGGCCCAGGAAGTCTGGTACTCGAAAATGTTTTATTTAGTCTAATACCAGTTCATTCAAAAAATCCTATTGCGGTTTCACTTATTGATCTTAATTTCCAATACCAATAGGCATCCAGAAAGACCAATTGCGGATGATAGCCAGAATGCAATGCAGCCTCTCTTCGATTTATTATTCTTTTAGATTTTGGATTCTGCTTATCCCATGCATAATTCCTCCAAGAGACCTGTCACGGTTGACAATGCTTGTCAGGCCAGAGTAGTTTCGAGTAGGGATTTTACCGTATGTTCTCTCTGTTTTTTACTTAGGCTTGAACTAGAAGCCTAGGATTGGCTATTTAGACAAAATTATAGCACGCATGGAAGAAAGTTCAGGACTTGATGCGTATGATTTCTACTCCTAAACCTCCCCCAAATGATTTTTGGTGAGGGTGCCATGAGGCACTTGCTTTTTTGAATATGAATACACCACAGTAAACTTTTTCATTGTTAACTACTAGGAATTATCAGCTTCAATTTTGTTTTCCTCTGGATAACAAATACAAGATATTTGCAATATTTATATTATTCCTTTGAAATTTGTATGCAGGTGCAGCTGATTCCTTATAATCCAAATTTTCTGGATGAGTCTATATTGTGGACAGAAAGCATGGACTTTGGTGCAGGTTTCAGAGCCGTAAGGATGGTCAATAACGTTCATCTGAATCTCGATGCTTTTCAGGGGGATAAATATTCTGGAGGCGTCCACAATGGCACTGCTATTGTGCTCTGGAAGTGGAAAAAGGGAGAGAACCAACTCTGGAAAATCACCCGTTACTGTAAGTTTCTCGACTAACCAAATAGAAGCAAATCAAGCAATCGACTTTAGTGCCTGTTGTTTTTATAAAACATTTTTGAAACCTCTCCGCTTTCTTATCCCGTCTCTAGCGAGTCATTAGAAGTAAACCTCTGTAGTTTTCTTCCGTTTCCTTTTTAACAATGGAATTAAGAACAGGGTGAGACGATTTTCGGCCAACAAAATCGTTCTTTTCTTTTCTCTTCGTTTTTCGTACTCAGTATCTTCTCTCAATCTTTTTCCATAATGACAAATGCAGGATGTATGTTTGTGATGGTGTTGCCGTTTTCTGAAAGATGTATCGTGTGCTTGTGCTCGAGGCTATATGACTTCCTGAAAATCGTGTCATTCTCTGTGTTTGCATTTCTTGTTCCTTATGGTTAAAGGTTTGTATGGTTACTAGTGAAGCTGCTACTGCGGCCGCCTTCGCCTTATGACTGGGTGTAATAAAACATGATGTATTTGACTGAATGATCTATTTCTGTGATATGTAATGTAATGGCAATCCTAGAATTTGCTTTCTCAATTTTGCGTTCACTGGATGCTTTGGTTTCTACGTTATAATTCTCCACTTTAATTTGATTTTATGTTCAAAAGTATTCAGACTTGTACAAATTATTCATTATAATGCTCTATTCTTTACTAAAATGAAAGTCTTTTGGTACCCGTAGAAATCAGGGTTGTGAAAATCGGACCGGTAATTAAATCGAAAAATTCTCCGATTCATTTAATTAACCGGGTCCAAATCGGGTTTGAATTCAATATAAATAGTAATTAAAAATATTTCGTATTTTGTAATATTCATAATGTGTAGAAATTCAATAATATTTTTATTGGAAGATTCTCAATTATTCATAGGTCTTTCAGCCTTTACATAAAAAAAAAATGTAATATATAAAATGATAAAATAAATTATTAATTCCTAGTGAAAAATAGAAAGAAATATTTAGGAGAAAAGTACAAGATAATGTAAAAATAGTTAAATATTAAATACATATGTATTATAATGTACAAAATAAATAAATGTGCAAAAATATTTGTAATATCTTATTATAATGTGAACGGAAACTTTTAAAATAATATAATATGGTTATTAAACATCATCTTTGGGTTGTTTGGTTATTTTTCCTGGAAAAACATATATGCTGGATCAAATGTTGTGGTTAATTACATGCAGAGGTAGTTGCACATATGTCCTTTTTTTTAATAGTTAGTCGCTTGACTGATGAGAAATAAAAAATTTATTAAAATATATGTTTTGTTGATGTGATTGTAATAAAATATATTTTTTATTGATGTTTATATTACACTTTTATGTAATATAGGTGAGATCCAAAAATAAATTTAATAAAAATATTTATATCTATTCGTTGTCGTTGCTCTTATATATAACTGTTTGTTTTAGGTGGGCCTTTATTAATTATCTGAACCCAACGCATTCCACATAGACACTTTCAAATATGAGTCCTGAGTCCAATTATTTCAAACTGTCAATCCAATTATTTCACCTCATTCCTGTGAATGGTTGCCGGCTTGAAATTTGCCCAATTTTTTACGCATGTGAGCCCGACAACTCATTTAGACTCATATCGATTGTTTAAATAATAAAATTATATAGTGTCATTTTCGATTATTAAAAAAATATGACGTGTTTGTTGTGATTTTAAAGTGTTCCTATTAAGTCGTACCTATATATAAGTGTGTAATTTGATTTTATGTTCAAATTATTCAAGGTTACAAAAATAATTTATTTTGACTTCTACTTGACATCATTGACATGAGCAATCCTTGATTAGTTTCCCATGATTGGTTCCCATAATCAAAGCTGCTTCTTTTTTCCTTGTTTAGCAATCAGATAAGATAGAGACACTTCTGTCACAAAAATGTGACCAAATATTTCTATAATTAATTATTATTGATAACTTGATATCTTTATTTTAAATATTTTTTGATAAATAAATCAATCATATTGATGGCTTTTGGGAGTTATTAGGTTTAACACTCTAATTAATCAACAAATACATATGAGGAAGAGATTATGTCTACAAAGTGTGATTACCAAACTCCACCAAACCATTAATTAAAGACAAACTCAATAATAAAAATTAACTCATAATTATTGCAATTAAAAGCCCACTGAAGATTTTTGTTTTTTTTGGTCATCATGGTTATTTTGTGTCTCTATTTAAGCCAACTGTCTGTGCCTATGGAAACAAACACCATTAATTTTGATTCTTAAGTCTTATTACATAATTAATTGTAATATCATTTAATATATTATTTTAAAACTTTGATTTAAAAAAAATAAAAAAGGAAAATGATTTTGGGAACCCATGTCCATATCTAGTTATTTTATTAATTTTTCTATTCTAATTAATTATTATACTGTATTAATAAATGTGTTGAACATTTATTTGATTTAATAGCGTTATTTTAATTAATTATTAACTCGTTAGAGTTCCACATCCATTCGAGTTTAACAATTATATTTAAATTATAGCATAAAAATTCGATACGCGAGTTTGCGTTCATTAGAGATAGCGAATATCAGTACCCATAAAAAAAGTTCGATCTGATTAAAGAAGCCCCACCAACACCACACACATATAAATAAAACAATTTATAAAAAACAAATAAATTAAAAAATTGCAACTCTCTCTCTCTCTGTGATAGGCTTCTTCAAGACGTGCCTTGCAGCCTACGGACCTTCTTCAAAGCAGAAGCTCTCTTCTCCTCTATTTAAGACCCTCTTTTCCCCTTTGTCCTACTTTCTTAATTGCTATTTTTCACACAAAATCCTCTCTCTTTTTAATTTTTCAAACCTAATAGATTCCCTGTTTTCTTCATACTCTTTTCAGTCTTTTGTTGTGTGTAAATATCTAAACATCTACTGCTTTGTGCATATATACATATATCCACAGAGGTTTAGTTCAATTTCTGGTTTTTTCTATTGAATGGAAGAGGGTATTGTGTTGAACAGAGGAGACGACCTCCTCAATTTGCCGCCCGGGTTTCGATTCCACCCAACAGATGAAGAGATCATAACTCATTATCTTACAGAGAAGGTCATGAATTGCAGTTTCAGTGCAAGTGCTGTTGGTGAAGTTGATATGAACAAGTGCGAACCTTGGGATTTACCCAGTAAGATTTCATATCCAAATATCATTTTATGATCACTTTCGATTGACTTCCCTTTCTGGGTTTTTTTTTTTTCCTTTTGTCAATTAAGCTATGTGGGTCAATCTAATTTTACTAATTCTTGGTGGGTTTGTTTGAGCAGAGAAAGCAAAGATGCCGGAGAAGGAATGGTACTTCTTCTTTCAGAGAGACAGGAAGTACCCAACAGGAATGAGAACTAATCGAGCGACGGAATCCGGTTACTGGAAGGCCACTGGAAAGGATAAGGAGATCTATAAGGGTAAAGGTTGCCTTGTTGGGATGAAGAAGACTCTTGTTTTCTACAGAGGAAGAGCACCAAAAGGAGAAAAAACCAATTGGGTTATGCATGAATATAGACTTGAAGGAAAATTCTCCTACTATAACCTCCCTAAATCTGCAAAGGTATACATAAAGTTTGTATCTTTTGTGTTTATGTTGAGTATTTCCATCATGGGTTTCTTTCCAAGTTTCTTTCGGTTTCTCAAATTACCCTTTTTTGTTTGCTTTCTTGTAAATGAAGAATATGTACCTTATTTCAGGTTGAATGGGTTGTTTGTAGAGTTTTCCATAAGAACAGTAGCACAGGAGGACTCAAGAAAAGTCCAATTCATGAAATGTCAAGGGTGAATTCCTTTGGGGATGATCATTTTCTTGATCGCTCTACACTACCACCTCTAATGGAACCTCCTTGCTCCACCGGAACTAGCTCGGGATTCGGCCATGGCGAGAACGAATTCAAGTCCATTAACACAGCATCTTTGTCAAGATTTTCTGATGGGAATTACCTACAAAACTTTGTTCAGCCTCAGAACTCCAACTATCAAACAACACCAAACTCTATTTACACTCAAGTTCCTGAAATCTTCTCCTCCTTCCATGGATCTCCAAATCTTGGTTACTTCTACCAAGGCAGGAGTAGTGTTTCGGGTTCTGGGTACAGTGCAATTAATGACAAACATTGCAAGGTTGAGCAATTCTCATTAAATCAATCAATGGTTAGCCTGTTGCAAGAGACTGAAATTAGCACTGATGTGAACACGAATACCGAGATATCATCCGTGGTGTCGGGTTATAGCAAGAAGGGTTATGAAGATCTTGAAGGTCCATCTGTTGGCCCTATAGCAGATTTGGATTGCTTTTGGGATTAGATGTGTAACTAGTTTGTTCTTTGTTTCTTATAATTTTTTTCCTTTTTAGGGCATGTGATTTCACCAGTATGAGTTTTCTAGTTTCAACTAGCTAGCTAGATGGTTAATTGATTAATAATTAGTTTCTGAAAGGTTTCTGTTGGTCAGATTCAGATTATATATATACACACACACACTTTGTATAGATTCATGGCAACTTCTATATCCTTTTCAATTATTACATTTTCAGTGGTTGATACACACAAAGAGATCGAGATTCCATGATTGTCTATGATCATATTCACATGTAAATATATATATATATATATATGTATATTCATTTCATATATATTTACTATACTGCAATTTTATTTTTCTTTTATACTCTTCTGCCCCAATTCGAACTTCAAATTTTGTATGGTTTTATAGATTGCATCAATATATAATTAACTTGGATGAATTCATAATTATTTTTTCAATTTATATGTTTAATTTAGATTCAATTATGACATCACTATGACATATGCAAGGTCATTTTAGCTTATAGTAGGAGGAAATACAGCTAAGATAAGTAAACTCATGTTGAGCATGAATCACGTGAGACATTCCCTGAATTTTTGCCATAGATGCCTCTCATCAATCCTTATATAAAGTAATGCAATAATATGACACTTTCAATCACACGCGTACAGGGTTTCTTGAACAAGCCTTAATCTTCTGTAGTAAGCTACTCATATACATATAACTCTATATGTATGTGTGTATATGTGTGTGTATATATATATATATATATAGAGAGAGAGAGAGAGGGGGAGCTATTCTCAATTAAATCTCAATCGTAAACATTTGTTTTTGCTTTACATTATTGTTTTTTGCTTCAATCTTCCGTTTGAACCGTTGGATGCGGACTTATGTATATGAGAATAGTTATATGTATACATACATATATATATATATATACATATATCTTGATGGTTAACATGTTTGATGTCTCCAAGTAATAACATATTTTTGAATTAGTTATTACACTGTTAATGATCAATATGTATCACGTGTGAACTGTTCTAGGGTTCTTATGGTCGTGATAAAGTTGTAAAAGTAGGTACTTTTTTGTATGAATCTGATGCTCTCTCTTTTTTCCAATTCTTGTGTTTGGGTGACTAGAAAGTGGAGAGAAAATAACCGTTATCGCTACCATTGCATCCCAAATTTACTGTCAAAAAACTCACATTAGGAAAATATTTTCCATTCAGAACTCGGCCGTCAAGGGACCCTATATCATTAGTCAGTCTCCACCCTTGTTTGGCCAGGATGGCGAGATTCAAAGTAGATAACTCCGGGCGGCCCGAAACCCAAGACCTCCTTCCCTTTTAGCCGAACACAAGACCTTCCAATTGACCCAGTGAATGGACTTGTTTTTCCAGGCAATAAGAAAATAACATTGTTCTCAAACAAGAAACCATCTAGAAATTGAGTAATGATTTCATAGTCCGGGTGTATCTTCATATGGCACACTCAAGACTGTGAATGATATTCATATGAGAATGATGTCAATCAAAAAATAAGAGAAAAAACACATGTTGATGTCAATCACACTATTAGGTGTGTCACATAAGATAACACCCGGATCATTGAATAATTTCTCTCTAGAAATGGTATATGCATTTAATTTTAATTGAAAGTTTGGAGAGAGAGTATTCTCTTATGTTTTTTATTATAATAAAAAAACAAAAAAACATTCAATGAAGAAGCCTGATTTGTTGCATGGAAACATGGTGCACCAACCAATAACAAGATTCCACCACAAATTCATATATACATCGCTGTCTCTCTTGAGAGGAATTGAAGAGCTTAATTTGCTGCTGCTTCTGGGGTTGTATTTTGTTTGTGTCATTTCTTGACCCTTTAAGCATTCTTTATCTTTTCTTCCTTCTCCTATTGAAGCAATTCAAATGGGTGAATTTACAGTTTTGATATTGTATCTATAAGAAAATATTTTTCATGAATATTTCTATATATCTATTTAGTTGAGAATATATCTGTCAGAATATAAGCTATGTAGACGCTCAATTAAACATACGCTATGTAAATTCTCCCCGTACCTACCTAATGTAGTGAAATTCAAGAGGAGAGACCCATTTGGCATTTACTATAAATATGACGTTCTTAATTATAAATAAAATTGTATAAAGCTTGTACCTACTTTGCTATATCTTCTAGAAGCTAAACCTAGATCGTAATTAATGCTTGGTTT
The DNA here is from genome assembly GCA_963580455.1 of Euonymus europaeus. NCBI lineage: Eukaryota > Viridiplantae > Streptophyta > Magnoliopsida > Celastrales > Celastraceae > Euonymus > Euonymus europaeus. The sequence goes on along the minus strand of OY756961.1, from coordinate 6,221,809 downwards.
GCCTATGTGGGAAAACAGAAAGGTAAACATGCAAATAGAGATTGTAGAAATCGAGAATCCGGGGCTTCGGTGTTGAGGTTTTTTTTAGGTTGTTAAAATTTTAAAAATTATATTTATATATTGATCGGTACTACAAATTTAATGATATTTTTTTGTTTCAGATAAAAATAAAATGCTACACACAAAAAAATGTATGAAATGTCTTTTGGTTTATATTTAATAGTTCAAATAATCATACATTTTTCGAGTTAAATTTGATATTTTTATTTTAAACAAAAATATGTGTCACTTGATTTCATAATAATATCGATCAAAATATAAATATAATTTTAAAAAAAAATTAACACTCTAAAAAGTCTTTACAATGGGCCCTGCTGTAAAAAAACTACATTAGGACCCGGGTTTTCCCTGAAACTCTCTCTTTTTTCCATACTAATTAACATCACTACAAAATCCAAACTATATATATATATATATATATATATATATATATATATATGGTTGATAATGTAAACACACGTACGTGTTTTTCTTGTCATAATGGAGTTATTATTATTGACAATTGACAATTGACAAGAACCCCAAGTCATCCTCACACATGATGCACATAAATACATATATGTTGAAAGTTGAAAAATAAGGAAAAAATAATGTCTTGTGATATTTAACATATCTTTTCTTTAACCTAATAACCTATCACCTGTTGACAAATGAGTAGTCTCTAGTGGTTAAGTATAGTTTAGGTAGATTTCATGCAAATATCAACTTGCATCTTGAACATTTATTTCTTCTAGATACACCCCTTACTTTCAATCTCAATATATATATATATATATGTATATATATATATATATTTGGTAGTATTAAACGAAATCAAATTAAACAGGAAAAAAAAGACCGACATTCTAGAACCCATAGTTTTTCTTGAGAGATGGGAAACTTCTATGAATTTTCCGAGGGAAAATCCAAAATTTTCTCATCATGGAGATATATTGTATAGTGTCTGTGTTGTATACTTGTACTCGAGGAAAACGCGTTTTTCTTGTGGGGTCTAAATAATAATGAAGATGACGATGACAATATGATCATGGCCTTACTCCTTAGGCACGAAGTTTCCAACGACTTTGGATTTTTCTTGACTCAACGGTCCAAAATAAAGCGACCGTTTCGGATGACGTTATCTTGTTTTTTCCAACGGTTCATGGAGTGCCACGTTGTCACCTGTTAATTCTTCCTCCATTGCGACCCTCCAGTGATTTGATTTGATTGAAGGACTCGAGTTCGACTCGTCTTTGTATTATATAACCCACCACTGATATTCTACCTGCATGTCGACGGCGCGAACGGGTAGACAGATCCTTGAATCCTGCCCTAATCCCAAAAGAAAAAAACAAAAGCAAATTGTTCGTCTGTAAAAACAGAAATAAATTAAGAAAAAGTGGTAGCGTTGTGGATCTTGTGGTAAATCTCTCTTAGGTTTAAATCACGTAGATTTGAAATTTTTTGAACTTGATCCCACTGGGAGTAATGCCCACTCATAGGCTTTGACTCAACCTAATAATTTTTTTTATATGCATGGACTTATGATTCAAAATTTAGGCACATGTTGAATGTCCAAATGATAAGTTTATTAGTGGTGTCTCTCCCACATTTCATAAGGTTAAAGTGTGAAGCGACTAGAAGCTCGTGATTTATTTTAATTTATCTTGGCAATATCCTACAAGCCCATGACCTATAGGAACTCGTCACATGGCCAAATTGGGTCCAAGCCTAACACAAGCACAAGCGCACACACCCTCCCATAGTGAAATTTTGCCTCAATAGATACCGTTCTCGGATAATAATAAAAAACAACGACGAAACCAATATTTGTCTAGAAAAATTTATTGAACTATAGAGGATTCCGAAGGCCTGTTGTGTTAAAATTAAAACGGCCAGTATTGAACGTCCACATCCAATAGTGGATTAATTAGTATATTTTCTAATTTAATATATTAACTCTCTCTCTCTCTCTCTCACCTAACAATCAAAAACTATTGAAACCCTTGAAAACGTCTTGGCCGATCTACAACATACACATTCACTCTCTATCGATGATGTTATCTTGTTTTTTCAACGGTTCATGGAGTGCCACGTTGTGACCTGTTAATTCTTCCTCCATTGCGATCCTCCAGTGATTTGATTGAAGGACTCGAGTTCGACTCGTCTCTGCATTATATAACCTACCACTGATATTCTACATGCATGTCGACGACGCGAACGGGTAGACAGGTCCTTGAATCCTGCCATAATCCCAAAAGAAAAAAACAAAAGCAAATTGTTCGTCTGTAAAAAAAGAAATAAATTAAGAAAAAGTGGTAGCGTTGTGGATCTTGTGGTAAATCTCTCTTAGGTTTAAATCACGTAGATTTGAAATTTTTTGAACTTGATCCCACTGGGAGTAATGCCCACTCATAGGCTTTGACTCAACCTAATAATTTTTTTTGTATGCATGGACTTATGATTCAAAATTTAGGCACATGTTGAATGTCCAAATGATAAGTTTATTAGTGGTGTCTCTCCCACATTTCATAAGGTTAAAGTGTGAAGCGACTAGAAGGTCGTGATTTATTTTAATTTATCTTGCCAATATCCTACAAGCCAATGACCTATAGGAACTCGTCACAGACTGATGGCCAAATTGGGTCCAGGCCTAACACAAGCACAAGCGCACACACCCTCCCATAGTGAAATTTTTCCTCAATAGATACCGTTCTCGGATAATAATAAAAAACAACGACGAAACCAATATTTGTCTAGAAAAATTTATTGAACTATAGAGGATTCCGGAGGGCTGCTGTGTTAAAATTAAAACAGCCAGTATTGAACGTCCACATCCAATGGTGGATTAATTAGTATATTTTCTAGTTTAATATATTAACTCTCTCTCTCTCTCTCTCACCTAACAATCAAAAACTATTGAAACCCTTGAAAACGTCTTGGCTACAGATTCACTCTCTATCACTCTGGGTCAGGTTGATCTTCACTTTAACGGTTGACTTCTCTAATAAAGCATACAACGATGGGCAAGTGATATTGGAAGACATGACCTGCTTCACTGTGCTCCTCGATCTACTACCCACCCAGGCAATCTCTCATCCATGGTCTAATGTGCTATATCATCCCAATATGTCATTGCAATTTCCTTCTCTTTTACAACATGATCAAGTAATTCAAAAACTTTAAACCTATCTTTTTTATTTGTAGTTTTTATTAGCATTTATTTTTATTTTCAACATCGAGCAATCATTGAGGTGGAGATTTATCCCATAAATTCACTGCGCCTAATTTCTGGTGGAACAATTTCTTTTCGAGTTGGGGGCCACTCCACTCGACACACGTGCTGTCCAAGACACACGTGCGGGCAATATTTGTCAAAAAAATTTGATAGAACTATAAGAAGTGTTGTTATCACATTTGAAATCCAAAAACGTCTTTGTTGTTATCACATTTGAAATCCAAAAACGTCTTTGTTGTTATCAATGAAATGATGAAGGTTGGAAAGGGGATATTGTTTGAAAAAAACTCAATAAACAAACCAGTAAGTACTGTTCATACTTTTTAAACCATCACTATCATAGGGCATTGAATGGATTTAGATTGGGCTTTATATAATAAACAGGGCCATTCCCATTATCCAGGTCCATGTAAATGATCATAAAACCCAGCCCATTAAAGGCCCAGACTTGAAAACCCAAAAGCTTAAACCACATAACAATAACACAGAGATCGAAACTCCAACATTAGCAAAACAATACTCCTGTTGGGACAAATTAATTAACCAGTAATTCACAAACATAAAACGTAATTAGCAAGGAAGAACCATGATTAGCAACAAGGAGACAAAAAAAAAAAAAAGTATTTGAAGTTTCTTGTCGATGCATGGTTACTCCGCTGGGTAACACAGCCAGCCCCGAGCCTCGGTCAAGGAAGAGGGTACGGTTATATATGAATGATTAGTCTGCACAAGGCTGAATCGCCAGTATCACTATCTAACCGCAGCTATTGAATCAACTATTCTTATTCAAGCTTTCTTGACGTCTTTCTATGCGGAAAGCTACAGATATATCGGTTGTTCCCAATGTGATGTTGCAAGATACCGATCAAACGCAACCAATATCTGGCGCGAGGCCTTTATACGATTACGATAGAGATCAAGTTGATTAGTCAGCTTTGCCTTGTTGATAGGGCATAGCAGCTCGAGAACCTGCGAATTGAAGAACTCACTTCACGAACTAGAGATGCAACGTCTCAATCCCCCATAATGACATCAACATAATAGTATTTAACCCATCAGTATTCACCATTAAGGTCTTGCTTGACATTCAATGAAACTGGGGTTGGGAGGCGTAGGGTTCGTAGCGAACCCCTCTCAATCCTTGTTTGCCAAAAACTATGGATGAGATTCGAAAGGCTTCGCAAACACTTCCCAATGCCCCAAATATGATTATATGAACCCCTCAAAAGTTAAGGGATGTTCACCCTTTAATAAGGACATTATAATAATTTTCGTAATAAATTTTTTAGCAAACTCTTTTAAACCCTCTTAGTTTCCCAAATACGAGTTGATACTCAAAAACCCAACTCAACATCTCCCAACCCTCCCAACCTCACCTTTATAAAATGTCAAGCATAGCCTAAGCGACTAGCTTTTTGTGTAACGGCCAGCCACAGCTGTTCATGCACATGTAAACACTAACAGGAAGCAGCACTGAGCATATAAGCAGACACTCAAATATAGATGTTGATATCATAGATGTCACGAAACTGCACTATTAACCCAACTGTGGGATCGAAACCAGTACCTCAATTAAGGGCTCCAATAATGTCGAAAATTTCAACGACTTTTACATCTACAAGATTAGGTTCTGAATATACTTTCAAGTTGTCAAACCACATAGAGTGACATTAAACATAAGCCAAAATCTTGCAAAGCGCCCTTTTCACCATAGGATTTCATCTCAGCAGAAAGTTATAGCACAAAATAAACCTGAACACCCCACATAATTGTTGGCATATAAATGTCCCCAAGCCAAAAGATAAAAACTTAACCCAATAGCATACACTATACACACCAGAAACATCTTTCCCACAAGTATTATTGACAGATAAAAGAGGAAAATTTCACATCATCAACCACCCAAAAACGGTGAAGATTATCAAAACATGAATGTCGCTTCAGACACTACTGAGGTTTCTGTTCATCAACAGATTCAACTTCCCCACCTCAGAGAATAACTTTTAACAGATTCAGATATTCTTTGTCAATATAATTTTGTAGAATAGGCTAAACTTTGAGCAAGAGCTAAAGTAGCTCCTAATAGTGACGTTAATATACCTATTAAGGCTATTAAATTCATAGCATAAGGTATGTATGAATAAGAAAAGATGAAGAAGGCGAGCAACAAGAGAAATGCCTATGAGAGCTGAAATAGGAGTCGGCCCTTCCATGGGATCTGGTAACCACACATGAAGGGGAAATTGCACAGATTTAGCAACTGCACCGGAAAATAATAGCAAGGAACACTTACCTTATTTGTACAGATTGGTAAAGGGAGCTCATTCCATACTAAGATAAATTACTTTTCTTAGAGTATGAATAACAAACAAACAAAAAATCATGAATGTCCAATATCTAGACTTCCAATCCATTCACTTCACCACAAAACAAAACGAGAAACCAACCACCAAGTGCTCCAATTATCACTCACAGAAACAAAATAGCCAGACCAAATGTAGTGAAGTGACCCTGCACATCGCATTGGCCACAATAACATAGGAAAAACGAAAATCCAAACCAAAAAAGATTCGCAAAACCAGAATGCCCAAGTTATCAATCAATAACTAAAATCCAGAGCTGGAATACCAAAAAATATAATGGCTTGTAGTTGTATTCAATAAGAAGCACTACCAGCACAAGCTAAAATTCCAAGTCCTGGTGATCCATTAATAATCTTCACCCTCTATTAGTAATCCCTAACAAAAATAATTATTGAGTAAAAGTAGACAGTTATTAGTTTTCGAACAAAATAAGAAAACCACCTGACCATCTCATTGATTGCTCGAATCCTGTGAATCAACAGGGTTCTCTGTGTCCTTGGCAGCCACCTCTCCCTCCTCTTTCTTCTCATTCTCCAATTCCTTCTTGAACTCCTCCTCCGCCTTCTTCTCAGCCCGCAAAACAGGCTCATAGTACTCGGCATGAGCCTCCATACACTTCTTCAAGGCCCCTGTGACCTCGAAACACTTCTCCACAAGGTCCTCCTTGTTCTTCTCCGCCTCTTGAATGCAATGTTCCCAATCAACAAAGCTCTCTCCACATGGCCCAGCCTTCATGAACACGCAAAATCCGCACTCACCTTCCTCTTCTTCTCCTGTTCCTTCCTCTGCTTCTACATCCTTCGATTCACCTGAATTTTCGTCAATTGACGAATCCGACGCTCGTTCCGGACCCGGGGTTTCTAGGGTCTTGGACTCTGGACGTGATTCAATGTTTTTAGGTTCTGGAGAAGACATGCTAGAAATCGACGAATCTGAATTATCAGAATTTCTAGGTATCGACGAGTCTGGGGACGACTCAGGTCCTTGACTATGAGAAAACCCTCCTCCCATGGCTGCTTAAAAGAACCCTTCAATGACCCCATTTCTTAAATCCACCCTAAAAAAAAAGGAGTATAGAACCGCCCTCCTGTAATGCACGATGACAAGTGTAAATTAAAATATATTTTGTGACCGTTTGATACGGAGTTTACGAATTTATAAATTTAATTTCATTGGTGAATAATTATATAGTAAAAAAATTCCTTAATTTCTCTTCTTGATCTTGTTCTCTCACGTATTTATTCTTTTATCTCTTAAAATATATGTTAGATTTCAAAAAAAAATATGTATTCGAACTCATCACATAAAACTCTTTCCAATAAGACTCATATTCGATAGTTTTTATTTCATTATTAAATTAATTTACATACCCCTAATAGTAAATTGACAGTTTATATGCTATTAAAACTTATGTTCTACCAAACATCAACAACTTATTTGACAGCTTACGCTACATAGTTTATCCATCAGCTTATACGCTATCAAATATAGTCTCAATCAAACGCATGCTAATGAGTTTGTTTAAAATTTGGTGTGATTGTGGATTTAAATTATCAAACTAGACAATACACATATCCGTTTATTAATCGTGTGCATTAAAATTGTGTGTTTTTAGGTTTTTCTTCTTTCATTGCAAAATTGTGTGTTGTTTCTCTATGATGTTTCACATAAACAAAACCAAAATCACTAACAATCCTATACAATCTATCATAACAATCATCAAAACCCCTCTCGGATTTTTGCTTGGATAGAGACCCAATCAAGCTAGAGATGTGTGAGTGCCACTCATCAGGAGAGCTAGAGAGGAGAAAGGCTCATATGTCTTCTACCTCTTTTAGATATAATAATTTAATCGAGTCAATTTCTTTAAAATTATTAAGTGGATCGGAGGGTCTATAAATGAGTTTAAGATTAAAGTTGAAAGTAGGAACACATAGATTTCATTTCCATCTCAACCTTCTTCAAAGTGACAGTTCACACTTATCTTTTGTGAATATTATTGAATGTGTCATCACTAGTTAACTGTTGTCATTGTCTGTGGTGGCGAGAATGCAATCCTTCATTATGTAATTATTGCTCATTCCAGAATACGCTCAAAGGCAAACCAGTGATCATACAATTTGGTCGGATCCCTCAGCTGCCAAAGCAACTTAGATTGATATATGCATGCATATATGTATTCTTGTCTTCCATATCTTTTTGCCATCTTATTTCTCAAAAAATAATGTGATAAATACACATCAAAATATATTTACGAATGCGTGTTTGGTTGAGAATATATCTGAGATTGTATAAGTTGGTGTAGACGCTCATTTTGTCCGTGCCTATTCTTGATATAAGGGTGTAACTTGAAGATGTGGTTCATTAGCAGAGTTGCAGGGTAGGTACAATCCAAACATCACATTACATGTTCAATTCTTTGAATTATGTAATAATATTTTCTACGGCCAATTGGTCAACTTTACCTAGAATTTTTACGCATGTTTTTATTCAAGTCATGGAGATATATCTTTTTTTTTAACCTCTCTAAGACCTCATGCTATATGGCTGGCAACCCAAGAAACCCTTGGCTTTTGGTCATTATACTAAGGCTGGCAAAACCTCTTCTCTAATTCACAAACATCAAAACAAAACCAATAACCAAAACATTGTCACGAGGGTTTGATTGAGATGGAGCTCAATTTTTTCAATGAGGTGGTTAATGAGTATCAGGTTGTTCCTGACAGTAAGCATTATTGGCTGTTTGGTAGACATGATTGGAAGGGAGGGAAGGAAGGTTGGAAGAAGCAGAGAAAATGGCTTTGGAGATTCCTAATGTGATTGTTAATGATGTTATTTGGAGGACACTTTTGGGTACTTGTAGCTTTCATGACTCGACCGAGATGGGTGAGAGAGTGACAAGGAAGATCATGGAAATAGAGAGAGGATATGGAGTTGATTATGTTCTTATGTCAAATATCTTTGCAAATGCGGGAAGGTTTGACATAGAGAGGAGGAGAGTAATGTTGGATGAGAGGAATATCTTTGAAGTACCCGGCCGGAGGCTATTGTTTGTAGCATATTCAGACAACAGCTCTCTGGAACACAGTACCAGGTTACAGTCTTACTGGTGAGGAAGTTACTAGACGCTCATCCAAGAACCACGCCATAGAGACATCTACTGGTGGGGGCATTCCAAGTTACAACAGCTATCCTTTCTATCGCACACCAGGAAATGGCTCAAGGAGAGATTATTCAATGGCACGCTTGGTATACCATTGTTGTCTTGCAAGAAAGCAAGATACCGCCTTAAGCTCGTGTCTATTCCACCGTCTGTAGAAGCAGCACATTAAAGGCTGGTTCTTCATCATTCACTGCTAGAAAGAAGTTAGGTCATTGGTCAGGGACACTACCAGATTAGATGATTAATGCAGAGATTCTCCTTGGTGAAGTATTTTGGCATCACAAGTATCTTGAGAATCAGGAGAAGTGAAGGAACAATCTCCAAATATAATTTTCCAGCCGAATGGGATAACAAAATGGAATTTTAAGATTCCCTGGGCGTATATGTTGTGAATAAACAGGAATTCGAGAATATGATAAACTTTCATTGTACAAAAAACAGTTGCTGATAATTATGTGTAAGAACAGTAACTAGTTTTTCCTTTAGTTTACATTGGAAAATCAACTCACTTGTATCTACAAATCCAAAATGCAAATACAAAACAATTCATATAATCTGCATATCTATTTTATAATCTGTCAGCGTTAAGGTCTATTTTTCTTTATTGCTTCTTCTAGGACTGAACGTCTTTAATAATTGGATTGCAAACAATATGAGATGACATACAACTCAATCTTTCTTCCATGATACAAGATCTGCTAATACGTTGTATACAACATGCCTATAGCACAAACTTTTAACTCATGTTAAGAATATGGGGGACTACAAGTTCCCTTGAGCTTCCATGAATTCCAATTGTCTAGAAAAAGGAAAAATCTGAGAGTTAGTTTACCTTGTAGAAGCTGCACTGTTGTCACCTCTAATGAAAAATCCCCAAAATGAGTGCAATAACAAAAAGAAGCAGAAGAGTATAATCTCCTCCAGGCAGAATCGATGACCTGGAAAATCCAAACATGTCCTTTCAGATTCACAGCTCGGTGTATTGATGACGGATAAGCAAGGAGAAAATATTATGAGATGATATAAATTGCAAACTAGAAAATTGTCTATAAGTGCTTTGGTAAAATTCCAAAATCATAAAATACATGGAAATGGAATATGGTGCCAATCTTTTTCAATTCATCGTGAAGTTTCACATTCTGTTAAAAGGAATTACCTACTCCATATGTTTACTGGTTTCTTCCCAGTTATCCTTTTTGAGAGACAGGCAAATAAAAATTTGCAAGCCTCCTTCTAAAAGGAGCAACAGTTAGAAACCCGTTCTCTTATGGGGGTTTGAACTATCCTTGATTAAGCTGAAAGGAACCTCTATCAGAACAAATGCATGATTTTTATTGAACATAGTTGGCAAGGATACCTTGGAAGCAACAAATTCACTATTCCAGCACTTCTAGATGGAAAGAATGTTAGATCATTTGCAGCAACTTAATAGTCCATAAACACACTCAGTTTACCCTTTATGCTAGTTTTCACAAATCAAACCCTAACGTTCATAATGTCTTATCTATAAAGCAAATGCATTATAATAAATGAGCATGTCATTGCTGAAGAAATAAAAATTAAAAAAAAAATCACGTGCTGTTGAATTTGAATTTATTGACAAACCTGAGCTTCTTCTTGTATTGCTGTACATATGCCATCAGTGGAGGAAGAATGCCAAATAGGAAGCAGTTTGCATAAACTCCTGCAAAATCTAGAGCTCTTGAAAAGGTGGAGCTATAGAAGGCTGCTATAAGAACCGGAATACCAAGTACCAGTGGCATTACAATGTGAAAGGAATTGAATCCATCCACATGAGACGTCAGTTTCAACTCCGAAGCAGATGAATTCCCTGCTCTATTGAATGATACACTCCCAGCATTTCCAAAACTATGCCCGCCTGAGTAGATAACACATCCAATTCGTCCAATTCTGGTTCCATTGGCAAGAGATTGAGGACATATTTGTTTCGCAGAATAGCTTTTCCCAAAAATCAATCCAAAGGTATCTAGGAGCTGTTTTGGAAAACTAACAACATACCCTATCAAGCTAGTTGCCAATGCACAGAATGCAAAGCCCTGAACAGCAAATAAAGCAGACGGATTGACAGAAAGCAAGAAGGATATGGGGTCTGGGGAGGAGGAGGCAGCTGCATTAGTCCCAGCAAGCCCCAAAACTATTAAATTCCAGGACAAAACCATAATGAGTGGAACTGTCCCACCAAGCAGTACTGCTTTTCAAGCATCCGATACAGTATTACCAGCAATAGTACAAATAAATGGAGTGATGACATGAAAACCCAATGTGAGTATAGTCACGGGTATGCCAGGCAAGATTGATGTAATTCTCCATGATGCGCGAGCAAAGGAACCTAACACATTTGCTCTTGCCACAGATAGACCAATGGCCACAAGCGCAGTAATAGAGAAAATCATAAATAAGCATAAAAACCTGTTTACAGAATCAATTACTTTGAATGGAAAGAACCCAATCACAATCCCAGCTGCAAGAGGAAACAAGGCATGTGCCAATACAAGATTCATCCATGGAAACAACTGAGACACTATGGAACCTATGCCTGAAACACAAGCCACTAACAAAGAGAAACTAAGGCTAGCATAAACCACTGCAACAAAAGCACCACAATGACTCCCAAACGCCTTCAATGCAAGACCAGTGAAACTCACCTCTGCAATCCCATCTTCGTTCATGGCAGCAAAGCTCAGTTCTGCAACAAGAAGAATAGAGGAAATGACATAAACCCAACAAAGTATAATGGCAATGGAAGATGGAAGTGGGCCTGATTGTATTGTTGCAGCAGGCAAACCTAGCATTCCAGGCCCTACAGCAGTGCCAATGATCAAACTGACAGCACCCCAAAAACTCTTTTCTTTCACTGTTCCTTGATGCTTATGGGATTCAATGGATTCACCACTATTAATACTAACACCATCATGATTGGAAATGGGAAGTGAAGATGCATCATGTGGTATGCACTTTGCGGCGCGCTTGCTGAAGTGATCGCTAGAGGCAATTCTTTTAGGGTTTCTTGCTGTGAATAAGGTCGGCCTTTTGAGTGGTGTTGAATGGGAAGCGAGGAGTCCATTGAGTTGGCTTTTCTGGGAACAAAGATTGAATCTTGAATGTGAGATTGAGGTGGGTTCGAGGGTGTGGTGGAGAAGACGAATCATATTGGCAACCAACAATAAAATGCCCTCTGTTTAGGCTCTTTGTAATCGGAGAATCTAGTTCAGTTTCCACAGATATGGGGGATCTTTGATGCATAAATGATACTTTCACTAAGTGGGCTTGAACAAAATTTTAGCTCACAAGTCCTCACGTTTTTATGATTATAAAAAAGGGAAATTGGTGGATTTGACCCATTTTGAAAACCGTTTTAGCTATCTAACTCTGATTTTAGAAATTTTAAAATCTAAGAGGCTGTTTGGTTTGTATTTCAGTTTTCAGTTTTCAGTTTTTAGAGTTATTTTCAGTTTTCTGTTTTGAGGGTCTATTTTCAGAAAACTGAAAATGCGTTTGGTTTGATTATTCTGAAACACTGTTTTTGAAAATGAAAACTGAAAATTGCGTTTGGTTTGCAATTTTTGAACAATTGTTTTATGATTAACATATTAATCATATAAAAACAACATAATATTTAAAGTTACAAACTCCAAAAATATACATATATGTTTTAATATGCATTAAAATACTTTCTAAATGGTTACTAATTTAATTCAATGGTTACTAATTTTGAACCTTTTTTGTGACTGATAATGATCTAGTTCATTGAAAGATATCTAGAAACAACTTTGACTGTTGATTATTAACATGCTGTGCAGATATATTCCAAAGAATGTCATGATCCATCATCTGTGGCAAGATCTCAATACTTTCATTAACATGATACTGCAATAATAAATCTGCCACAAGTACACCCTCAAGGAGGCCGGAGAAAAATAGAGTTATCAACAAATATTATCTTCATAAATACACAAAAAATGAAACAATATTATCTATTCAATACAAGCTTTATTGATCTTATATCGATATAAAACTCTTTCTTCTTCTGGACAATGATAGTGTATGAACCTTCATCATTGGGCACAAATTCCTCCTTGTAGTTCACTTCCCAATTCAGAACAGTCAAGTCCCATACCAATGTGGATCCAACCTATGTATGATTCATCAACAGTTCAAGTCACAATTTCTCAAATAACCCTCTACAAACAATGAACCTGGGAAAGCACAATTCCAATTAGCAAAATAACCACAAAGCAATCCCAACTTTCCACTGGCGAGAGGACAAGAAAAGAGGCAGGGGGAGAGAGGGAGACCTTTCCAATCTGCAGGCACAGTTAATTTAGTCACCACAACACCCCATTCACCGGAAGTGGTAAGCACAACCTTGCAAATAGTAAAGGCTTGAATCAACAACCTATTTTCACAATCTCCACAAAAGAATTATTGGTAGATTACTTGCCATGACAGTATGCTACTAAGCTGGTTGCTATGTTATCTTGATTATGTATGCCCAACTCCATTGAAAATGACAGTAAAACCCAGCAAGAACACATACAATAGCTTAGGACTAAAATCAAATTAACCCAAACCAAGTCCTCCATGAAAATGACAAAGTAAAACCCGGTAAGAAACCATACACACATAAAGATCCATACATGCATTCCTAAAATCAAATTAACCCAAACCAAGTCCTCCATGAAATTGACATTTCACATACCATTTTGAACTCTAGTAACAACATTTTTGAAGAAACCCGATGCAGCAGAGCCATTGTATAGGGATTGGGCAGGCGGCGGCATAACCTTCTTGGGGGACTCGAATACAGGTGGTTCCGCTGGTTTTGGGGTAGGAGGCAGGGTCACGAAGACAGTGTATGGCACAATTTTGCCAATCGTAGGCGACGAAGTTTCTAGTCCAAATCAGGAACCCTAGAATGTCGAATCGCAAAGACCATATTCATACATGTACTGCAGCTGCTAGTCGCACAATTTCAAGAGCATAATAAGCACAATCGGGAACCTAGAAGGCAGATGTGGAAGGAGGCGATGGCTTGCGATGTGGAAGGAGGCGAGAACCAACTTTCGTAAATGACGGAACAAGAAGGCGAAGGGGGTCGTGTTTCGTAAATGACGGAAAGGTTTGTTTTAAAATCCTTTTCCGTGTTTTGGGAGTGTTGGGCGAAAACACCAAAACGTAAAAAACCTGTTTTGAGTTTTATGGTATAATTTTTATCCTATTTTGAGAAACACGTTTTCAGAAATGACAAGGCAAACGAGTTTTCAGTTTTCAGAAAAATTCAAAACTCAAAACAGGTTGAAAATGGGATACCAAACAGCCTCTAACCCTTTTAGCTAAGGAAATGTCCTTCATGCCCCCCACTTCTCATTTCACCCCTAAAATAATAAATATAATTAATTAAATTAAAACAAAACTTAAACTGTTCATCGTCCCCCCACCCATGAACTCACGAATTCACGGACGACAGTGTCCTCCTGTAACGGACCGATTTCGAGAGTACGAACTGAATGACAGAGAAAGGCGCTCAGTTTCTACAGCTCATAGAACCATTTGGACAGTAAAACGGAACAACAACGTCAATCTGTTTCTTCAGCCAACTACATACTTGGCCAAGGTTCGTTCTTTGTGCGATTCTAGACCATTTGAAAATGCAATGCGGTAGAAATGGAGTTAGGTTTGTGGTAACCGGTGTTGGAAATGGAGTTCGTTTGCGTTTAGGGAGGTCTGTGTGGGAAATGGGTTGATCTTGTATGACTAATTGGTTGTAAGGGGTTTTCAGGTGCTATGGAGGATAACTGTTTGTTCCAAAACTGAATGTACGATTTTTAGGTTAACTTTGGTTTAGAATAGTGTCAATATATCATTTAGAATAGTCTGAAAATATGGTTTAGAATATGTTAGGATGGTTTTGCATTTTCAATCAACATAGTATTGTGTACAGTTGGGTTTATAATAGTGTCAATATGTAATTTAGAATAGTCTCAAAATATGGTTTAGAATAGGTTAGTATGGTTTTGCATTTTCAATTAACATAGTATTGTGTATAGTTGGGTTTATAATAGGTTAATTTTAGGTTTAGAATGCATTGCTTGTTCGTTTAAAAGGCTAGTATGACTTTTGAATGCAGAATAATATTTAAATGGAGTACAAAGTCGATCCTGGGAAGAGATTTCCGGCGAAAATTGCATTTTTGTGCAGACTTGGACAATGTTTGAAGACGTTAAAAGAGAATTTGGATGATCCAGGAATGAGGAAGATAGAGGATTCATGTTTTAGATGGTTTCTGGGGATACAAAGTCCAATAAACCAACCACAGCTGGTCCATCAAATGCTTCTACGGCAGGTAGTAGCGCCAGTGGACGAGGGCGAGGGAAGAATAGTGTTCAATTTTTGTGGGAAAAGAGCTTGCTTTAGTGTGAAGGAATTCAACCTTATCACAGGGCTGAATTGCTCACCCATGCCAGAGGTAGTTACTAAGTCAGATTCCATGCAGATAGTGAATAAGGTCTTTGGTGGTAGGACAATAATTTCTTGCAATGATCTTGAGATGAAGTTCAAAGAGTGCAAAGATGCAGATACTAAATACAAGCTCGCACTTGTTCTTTTTGTTGAACTTGTGTTACTTGGAAAAGAGACTAAGTTATCCATCGACCTTGAATGGCTGGAATTGGTGGAGGACTTAGAAGCGTTCGAAAAATTCCCGTGGGGTACTGTATGTTTCACACGCACAGTACAAGGGTTGAACTCCGCCCTACTTGGGAGAGCAGAGAAATTCGAGGAGAAGAATTTGAGAAATGAGTTCTACAGCCTTGTAGGCTTTCCTTATGCGTTTCAGGTATATCACTTATTCTGCTTGGTCATGAGTTATATGATAGGTTTAGAACAGGTTATATTACTGGTTTTGAACACTTTTATGATTGGGTTAGAAGAGGTAAAGTTACTAAGCCAATGAGTTATATGATTGGTTTAGAACAGTTTATGTTGTTGGATTGGAGGAGTTATATTATTGGTTTAGAAAAGGTTATATTACTGTGTTCGATGAGTTATACGGATGGTTTAGAACAGGTTAGATAACGGGTTTCGAACAGTTATATCACTAGTTTTGAACATTCATATGATTGGTTTATAACAATTTATATTACTTGTTTTGAACAGTTCTATGCTAGGTTTACATGTGTTAATAATTAGTTGTGATTACTAACCGTCCGAAAGAGAGCAGTTATTTGATTGGTTTATAATAGTTATATGATTTGGTTACAATAGTTGTAACAATAACATCATTTTTTACTTTGCAGATATGGGCGTACGAGGCTGTGCCTTTGTTGGGAGAAAAATTCGCAACGATGAGTGGCGAAATGTATCCCAGAATGCTGAAGTGGAGACCCCATGTTTCTCCGAGATCAGCTGCTGTGGAGGATGTGTTGGACATGGATGGGTTAATTGTGAATGAATTCCTCTTGCCTACCATTATTGAGCTCGAATAGGAATACTCGAGCTCAAACAATGCCAGTCTGTGCATTTTTGTGAAGACACCTGTTATTAGAGCTGGAAAGGGGAAAAAAGAACCAAAAAAACAAAAAATGGCCACCAACTACGATGAAGAGCATGAGGTTTGTAACCGATCCATTTAAATGAATAATATCAATAACGTAATGGTTTATATGTATATATACATATATATATAATATTTATTTAAAAACAAAAAAATCTGATTTTGTTTATTCAAGCATTGAAATTGTTCGTTAGGTTTATAACAAGTTTTGTTTTGGTTTAGAATGTTGATGATCTAAGTTTAGTATAGTGTTTGTCTGAATTTAGTTATCTGATAATTTTGTCATTCATTGAACACAGGGTGACACTTATGCCATGTTGAGGGGTTTGATAACAGACCTGGAGAAAAAAATAGATGGACGAAGCAATATGGTCCTTAATAGACTAGAGAGAATTGAAGACCTCGTAAGAGGTGATGCAAAGATAGAAAAAAAGGAAAGGCAGTCACTGCGAGAAAAAAAGTGGTGGACAAGAAAAAAATTCCAGAGAAGAAGGTAGTAAATAAGAGCCCTGAGGAGCATAGGAAGAAGAATGTCGCCAATGTTAAAATAAAACAACAAGGTTCTGCTCCCCCTTCAAAGTCTAAAGTGCCAGATACCTTGCTGAAGGATGAGATGACGGAAAAACCTCCAAGGAGGCATTCTCAAAGGTTAAGAGACCAACATCAACAGCCTGAAAAAACTCTTAGGGAAATGTTGGCGGATTTAAATAAAAGTTATAAGAAGAGAGTTTTAAAGGTTAATAGGAAGCCTGAGACGAATATTAGTAGGGAGGAGGAAGAAAATGTTGAGGAGAATAAGAAAGATGATGAAGAGATCGTGGGGAAGCCTGAGTCCAATATTGGTAGGGAGAGGGAAGAAAATATTGAGGAGAATCTGAAAGATGATGAAGAGATCGTGGGGAAGGTTCTCAGAGATTTGAAAGACCTTGAAGGTCGAGATGAAGAAGAAAAGAAATTGAAATTGGTTGAGAGTAAGGATGACCAAAGCCTTAATGATGATGACAAAGAACCTGACTCAGGCATTAATGAAAAGGGGCTAGATGGTAGCAAAGTTACTAATATAGTTTTGCCTATTACACCACAGCCACTATCAGTGGATGCAAGCTTCATCATCTCCAGTCCAGAGGTTGCAGAGTTCATAAAAAATTCTGTAATTGGGATGGCTCCTGCAAACATGGCACAGCGCGCTAAGAGGGTTACCAAAACAAGTAAATATCAAATGTCTCCGTACACTGACCCCTCAAAAACCCTTAAGCGCACAATCCATCCCCCAACCCACTTCAACCCTGAACGGGATTTACCAGCGGATTGCGAGGCTATGTTTGATGAATTTTTCTTGAACATGACGGATAAGATGCATGTGGAATTTCCATCATGCTCAGCCAACAAAAAATGGTTTTCTGATTTGCTTACCCAAGAAGCATGGCTGGAAGATACGGTACGTATTTATACTTCTTAACATTTGTGTACCGAATAGTTCTAATTAAGGTTTAGAATAGCTATATTTTCGTTTAGAATGTTTATATTTAATGGTAGACACTGGTATTTTGTGTTATGTAATGTGGTTTAGACATCTAAACATTTCAGTATAGAATAGTTTAAATTTACGTTTAGAATAGTTAGATTATGGTTTAGAATGTTTATATTTAATAAAAGACAGTGGTATTTTGTGTTATGTGATTTGGTTTAGACATCTAAACCTTTAGGTATAGAATAGTTATAATTAAGGTTTAGAGTAGTTATATTATGGTTTAGAATATTTATATTTAGGGCTACACAGTGCTATTTCGTGTTTTGTAATGTGGATTGGATTTCTATGAATGAAATAATTTATAAAATTTAATGAGTTGTCTTTGTAGCATTTAGACACTGCAATTGACTTCATTCTGATGCGGAAAACTAAGCAACCCAACGTGTTCCCTCAAAATATTCATATCATGAAGACCCCCTTTGCTGTAAGTTAAAGTCTTCACCTTTTTCATTCGTTATGTTGTCTCGTATTCCATGTACACTGTGAATCAATTTTATTATATACATTTATTTTCAGTTATTCTTGTCGCATAGGTGGTTTCTATTCGAAAAAAACCACCGACCCAGCTATTTGGGACAGAGATCAAAGGCTATACAATTATGTTGCTGGTGTTGGCGACAACGTCCCATGGTCAAGAGTGGAGCGAGTGTACCTTCCATGGAACCTAGGTGGAAGTCATTGGATAGCTGTTCTGATTGATATAAAGGGGAGGCAGATACTCGCTTATGACTCCCTCAAAAGTCACACCAGGGGTGCAGTCTTCGAGGGACAAATGAAAGCCCTCAAGACTATGATCCCTCAGTTGTTGATGCGGGCTGGAATGCTAGGGGCTAACGATGTCAAACAATGGCCTGTACAACGGCCAGCCAATGTTCCCCAACAAGAGAATGGGTGAGTATTAATAATTGCGTACCATGTTTATTGTCATACTCATTATTCATTACTATTGGTTTTCGATTTTTTCAGTTCTGACCGCGGAGTATTCACTATCAAATTCATCGAGCTGCTGAGTGCGGACGTCCCATTGTCACTGCTGAAGCTGTCTGAAATGAAAAAAATACAGAAAGATGATTGCAATTGAGAGTTGGTTGGGAGAATGGTGTTGTTAATACACTCAAATAACGTCTGATGAGTTACATGTAATAGTTTAGAATTGTATCCGAATTCGTTTAGAACAGGTTAAAAACATGGTGTAGAACAGGTACCATAACATGGTTTAGAATGGTTCAAATTGGTTTATAATGGTTATTAATGGTTTTGTGCAGTTAGCACCCAATGGTTTAGAATGCTTCAAACTGGATTTGAACAGTTAGAAAAATATATAAAGTTCACGTACTCAACTATGTTCAATGACATATCAGTAAAGGAAAATAGGAATCAGTTATTTGGTACACTACACTTTTATGAAGATTGAAAAATCATATTTCCTACTTATTGGTTGGGTGCAATGGAGTTGCTTCTTTGCATGTTTGCCTATTGTGACCACGTTGTTTGCACCGGCTGCACATCCTCACATTTGCAGTCTCACCTGGATTACATACAATTCAGAGTTACAGCAGCAACATATAAATACTTGTTTATATGTAAAGATATATAAAAATTACCTGCAAATTGTATTCTGCATTTTGGTCGCCTCCCTGACCGTGCAGTGAAAACAGGAGGAAGAGGTTTAACAGGTTTTGTAACAGTAGGAGGCTCATCAGTGCTGACTATAGGGTATATCGACTCCGCATATGCAAGGACCAACATATCTGTGGTGTAGTATTTCGAGCAAAAACTTGACGTTGATAAATTCCTTGTGGCTATAGCTGCACAAGCATGTGCACATGGAAGATGGTCATTATCAAATACCTTGCAGCTGCAAGTCCTGCTCCCTAAATCCACTTGTCCTCTCACGTCGCATTCCCTCACATGGAACTCATTGTAACTTATTGGTTCGACATGCATTCGGCTAGCTTTTAACCGTCGCACCCGTAAGATTGTTTCATGGTGATCTGTGATCTCATTCGTCATGGCAACTGCACCTTGTCGACGCTCATGGAACCATCTTTGAAGCATTCCAACGACATACTTCATCAAACTCGTAATTGGCAACAAACGAGCCTCTTTCAAGGTTCCATTCATGCTCTCTGCAATGTTAGTGGTCATGATGCTATACCGATCCCCAGGGAAATGACATCTAGCCCACTTATGAAAACCTGCATCTTGCAAATAATCGTACACCTTCCCCTCCTCAAACCCTCTGAGTTGGCACATTACTGTATTGAATTCAGAAACACGATAACACTTTGCTGCCTTGTAGAATAGGTTTACTGCATATTCAGGAAATCGTTTGGCCTTCATATTACCTCCAATATGATACATGCATGCCCCATGAAATGCTTCGGGAAAAATACGTCGGACACCATTCTCTATACTTTTATGCCTGTCTGAAATAATAGCCAGATTGGGAATACTCCCAATAGCCCCACGTAACTTCTCCAAAAACCATCCCCAAGAAGCATCGCTTTCAGAATCACCAACTCCGAAAGCCAAAGGATATATTTGGTTATTACCATCAAGAGTGTTGGCAATAAATAACATCCCCTTATATTTGTTCTTCAGATGAGTTCCATCAACACAAAACACAGGCCTCATACACGAAAGAAATCCTCTTATGCATGGACCTAGAGCCATGAAGAAGTATTTAAATCTCTGTTCAGAGTCATATTGAATGTGAGTGATCGTACCTGTGTCTCAAAAAAACAAAAAATGCTTGTAAACATGAGTAATACTGTTCTAAACATGAAAACACTTCTAAACCAATGACAGTCTAAACATTGTTAACACTATTCTAAACTATTAAACAACTCCGTTCTCAACCTATCTTATATGGTCTAGAACAGCCAAATACTGGCAACGTAAACATAGAATAGTATGAATGGTCATACCTGGATTTTTTGTCTTAACTTGCTTACAAAAGAGTGGCAGATCAGAATATCCTTCCTCTGCAGATCCATATATTGAATTTAGGGCGATTTCCCTAGCCTTCCATCCTTTCCAATACGTACACTTGACACCATATTCCTTCTGAAAATCTTGAATTACATCATTGGACCGATAAATGCGACCAACTGACTCGTATTTTGACTTGATGACCTCATCGATCAACGCACCAGTTGCTTGACGATTGTCATTAAAGGTAAGGCATTTAACCGAAGCGTGAACATCACGGAACTTCTTGATGACAAATACAGAATTGTTTGCCTGAGAAGTGGCCCGTAGCCACCACTTGCAATCAGAGTCATAACATCTGGCGACGAATAGAGTTTTAGTGGACTTCTCAACTTTGAATTAAAAGTGGTTTTTCAAAGCGTACATACACAGCCTAAAGTGCAAAGTCTTCTTGTCCGGGAAATATTCATCAACCATAATACCATCTGAAATTTCGTCAGAGAAAGAGCCTCCGGCACCACAGTTCACAGAAGGAATGCTGGCACAATGTTCAGTTGCAGTCGGTGTCATATGTTGCACAGAGTTTTGATTGCCATGGACTGAATCAGTTACTGAAGCGTCGACTGGATGATGCAGTGGGCTATCGACTGGTTCAGGAACTTCATCACATCTTTGATCATCTTCTCCATGATCAAAATAGTCATCAAAAAGATCGACCAAAGGTTCTTGCACAGGTTCACGGTAGTCTACCACACCAATGTCCACCGGCCTCCCTTTGTTTCTGCTACATCGAAAGCCACTCAATTCAGCTCTTCCTTCTCCTAAAGAATACAACACATCATCCGCAAGATGTCTATATGGAATGTTTTCGGCAAAATGTTCGTTGATTTCTATAATGGTTGAAGAAATGCAAAAGGAAGTTACTGGAACGCTTCTATCCGTGTTACAACGAAGGAAAAAACGTACGTCATCGTCTTCTTCAATCTCAACTGGCTCTGTAGGACCATGCACATTGTAGAGGTACTTCATCTCAATCTTATGCCTCCGAGGGTTGAGTTTTGTAATGTCATGGACTTTATCCATTAAATCAACGTAAGAAATGTCGTCAGAAACTATGATACCCTTGCTTCGCCCACCTTTGTATATATAGTTGAGATCAACTTTTTCCCACACTCCAAAGTACCTGATCAGAATACTAACCTTTTTCATGTCTTATAAATTAAATTCGTACTTTATAAATAGGAAAGTATTGTTAGAAAGATAATTTGACAGTAATTTACAAAATAATTTTACATTATTCTAAACCATTCTAAACCAAATAATTTACAGTAATTTACAGTAGTTTAGATTAATTTTACATAAAATTTAACACCATTCTAAACCAAATATTACAATGTTCAAAACGAATATTCATACTATTCTCAACCAAAAATTCTAAACCACATATAAAACTAAGCGCCACCACAATCTCTTCTCTTCTCCATAACTCGCAATCTATCCTAACAATGTTCCAAAACACAACGAAAATGTACTACTCAGTGACCAAAACTCCAACAAATTGAAGAAAAAAGACTAAACTGTAGGAAGCAACAGTAATATAGATCTGGGAAGAAAAAAAATTCATGAGGGTAGAAGAAGTTAACTGTATGTTGTCGGATCAATGACGAAACAAGACAAAGCTTGAGAGTTGGAGAGATGTGGCAAAAGCATATTCGAGTTTCTGACTTGTAAACCTCAGCTAGGATACTGGAATGTGCGAAGAAGCTTGAGGAGCTGCAGTACATGTGGTCCAAAAACAAGTTTGAGTTGCTCAATCAGAGCACCTGCCGTCGCACTCCTCCCCTTATTGTCTGAAAATGGGTTTCTGCGTCGTCGGGATTCTCTGTGCATGTCCAAAAATGAATTTAACGATTTCATTCTAGAAGGAAGGGAAATGAGAAGTGGGGGCATGAAGGACATTTCCTTAGCTAAAAGGGTTAGATTTTAAAATTTCTAAAATCAGGGTTAGATAGCTAAAACGGTTTTCAAAACGGGTCAAATCCACAAATTTCCCTATAAAAACACAAATGTAGAGCTCCTTTCATATGCAATATTTCATATTAATAAGGGTCAAAATGTGAGTCATAAATTTAATGATCTCGTGCCTTTTTCTTTTTCTTTTACATGTAATTGGTCAAATTCATGTGATTTGATTGGTTTAATCCAATTTTTAAATACCGATTCTTATCGGTATAATCGATTTAATCGGTTGGGCTTGGGCGACACAAAGATTTTATATATATATAGGGAGTTTCTCTTATACGGTCTTATATTACGGGTGAAAAAAATGGATTTCTATTTTCTTGCGTTGGATTCATCTGATGGTCACCAATGACTGGGTCTTCTCCTAAGCGCAAATCCCGTCACTCCTCTTCCTCCCATCGCGCCTGACTCCATCGCGCTTGGTTCCTCCCATCATGTATCGCCTTCCTCCCATCGGGCCTTCCTTCGTTCTCCTCTTTGTTGCGACTCGCCTTTTATCGGGTTCTCCTACGCGACACATCTTCTACTCATATCGGGGTCTTCATCGCTACCTCCGTCCTTATCTTCTTCTCCGTTGCGCATATTCTCCATCGCGAACTCCATTTCTGTCATCTCCGTGGCTTAGATTCTCCATCGTGACAAGAGGAATTAGTAAATTATATTTGTATTTTAATCAATTTTACGAATCCAACTATATATTTTTTGTTCAAAACAAAAATCAAATTCAACAAAAAAAATATATGATAATTATAAATCGTTGGATATAAAAAAACAAAAAACAAACGACATGCATACACTCTTTCCGTGGTATTTCATTTTAGTTTTGAACAAAAAAATATATCATTAAATTCGTAAAACTGATCAAAATATAAATATAATTTCGAAAAAAAAATATTTGAACCCTAAAAATGATCTCAAAAGTTAAGACCTCATAGAATAATTTATCTCTCTTCATATATATATATATATATATATATTGCAAAGAATATGAGTAAAAAAAACAAAAAAAAAATAAAGTTCAGTTCTCCTTAATAGTATTTTCAACTCATACAGTCATACAACAGATATCTAACATTAAAAAATTGAAAGAATTTCACAACCATGATTTTTATAAATAAAGTTTAATATTCGATTTAACCGATTGAGCCAATATATATACCTGGTGGTATTTAAAAGATTAATTTGTTTAATCTAAATATACAATAATTTAATTATTTTCTCAATGACATCATTAGTGGGCTTGACTCTTTACGGCCGACTGCCCTTTTTATGGTTGGACTATACCTTTTGGGTCTCTTCTTATTTGACCCTAAATATGGTGCCAAAAACATTATCCCTTCCTCGTGAATTGCACTATTGTATTTGGCCATTGGAGTGAACACTAAAGAAGTAAAGATCTTTTTGTGGAGGAAAAGTACAAGTAGAAAAGGCCAAAACTATGGAATAATTGTCATACATATTTCAAATTGTGTAACTGTACTGAAGTGGACCGTTTGATTTGCATTTGCAAATCCGACGGCCCATAATCAATCCGTTGCATCATGAGCGTTTATTTGGTAGATAATATGTCTGACGGAGAATAAACTGATGTAGAGAGTGATGTTTGAGAATATGTCTAACAGAATATAAACGATGTAGATGCTTTATCCAAATCCAAGTTCGAGAGAGGTCTAGTGTTAAATAACATTGGACGCAACCAGTGAACATCATTAGACTTCAGATTAATTTGACTGTTTCAATAATATTTCGTTTTTTCTTTTCGTATAAAACGAAAGTCTCTTTTTTCCTGTAAATTTTCATCTTCCTTGGCAGTTTCAACTCTTCTTTGTTCCTTCTTTTGTCAATTTCTCCAACAGATTTAGGAGAAAATTGGATCAATTCATGATTACAGATTACAGGAGAAGAATTTCTTTGCTTTGGACTTTGTTTATTCACTTTATTACCTAAGAATCACAAATCGCTTTTGGCTTAATTGGATGGAAGAAAGGAGATTACTTGGTTTCTTGCTTTTGCCATTTAATTTGCTGTAGTGAGAAAAGCTCAGTAAAACTCATCCTCCACCTGGTTGGTCTTTTCCCCAGTGAATGTAAGAAAGGAAAGGAGGGACCTGTATGTCCTGGATCACCTAATTCATCTTTCTCAAGGAAAAATCTTTAAAGTTGTCAGATTCAAACCCACCCAACAACTAGCCAAAAACCCCCTCTAGAAATCCACCAAACTTTGTACAATTTGAATGAGATCTTCTACATCCAAGAATACCACCGGTGACATAATAATCGAGAGGAAGAAGAAGATTAGTGATGAGATTTTGAGTATGAGTAGGTTTTATATCTAGATCTCCAGTGCATACACTCCAAAATATTCTCCAAAATTTTCAATTGGGTCTAATATCTATTACACAAAAATCAAATCACATACTCATCAACATCATCAAAACTCATCTTCAAATACAATTTTTTCACTTTTTACATACTTTATTTATTATTACTCTACAAATATAAGTGTACACATCTCCTAATACAATATTTTTCACTTTTTCCATTTCAATCCACATCTGTTAATATATTTTTTTCCACTTTTTACATATTCTATTTCTTATTGTTTTTGTACACACTCCAAAATCTTCAATACCACCATCCTCAAGCACCATCAGAGTTGTTATAATAGATTGAGAGAAAGATACCGAATGGAGAGGAAGATAGGACAGAGAGAGAAGAGAAAGCGAAAGAAAAAGTAAACTATTGCTAAAAGAAAGAAAGAAAATGAGAAAGGCATTAGATTAATCCAATGGCCAGGGATTCTTCATCGGTTGAGTTCAGTGTTATTTAAGACTAGACCTCCCTCAAATCCATCCAAAATCATATCTAATCGAATTATCCGTACTTTTATAATTTAGTTACTCCATCCGTTCTATTTTAATTATTTTTTATTTCTTTTTAGAATGTCTCAAAGTGCATGTTCATTTTAATTAATGAAAATTATTTTTTTTATTTTATCCTTAACTTGAAAAACTCAACAACTAACTCAATAAGCATGCACATTAATTAACTTTTTATGGTGTCAAAGTATTTGTTATTATAAATAAGAGTATAAACGTCAAATTGAAAGAAAATTAAATATTTTCTTAAACTGTGTGAAAAAACATGAATGAAATAATTAAAATGAGACCAAGTAGTATTTATTTATTCAAAAAATTTTAGATGTGCCACGTGTAAAATTACCCCTGGTTCAAAAAATTCAATGAGCTTGAACAATAATAAATTACGAAACTTATCCGCTGTTTTCCATTTTAGGTAAGCTCGTGTAATCCCAATAGAGTTTATTTACTTACACCCGTTGAATTTTCATCAAATCACCATGATAATGGACGGTCCCAAATTGGCCCACCTGTCCAGAATTTCTTCTTCTTTGCTTATAAACGAAGGCATAAAAAGTGATATGTTCAAAGTCCAATACAGAGAGAGAGAAGCATTTTTTGAGCATTTTATCTTCTGGTTTTGTCGTTGAAAGCTTTTTGTCTTTTGATTTCTGTAAGCGAAAATATTGTTTAGGAAAGAAAAATGGCAACGGAGGTTCTGAGTAAAGCAAATATGTTAGCTTTTTCTCCCCACAAATACAATCAAGATCGAAATAGAAATGGTGTTCCTGGTTTAGCCAAAAGTTGCAACTTTAGTGGGTTTTCGTCTCCGAAAGTGAAACCCTTACGGTGTTCGGGATCACATAAGGTGTCGTTCCTCCAAAGTGATTTTCAAGGAAAGAGGATTGTTCGTTGGGGAAATAAAGGGAAGCCTAAGCGAGGACAATTTCAAGTTTCCATTTCTTCGCAGGTTGATTTTTTTAATTAATTTTGTTCTATGTAATTTTTTTAGTTAATTCCGTTCGCAATTCCCATTCGTTTTTTTCGTGTTTTCTTTTTTCTGGAATTATATTTCGTTTTTGTGCATTTTTTTGCCATCGAATTCTTTCTTTCATGATTAAGGTTTGTGCGAAACAATTGAAAAATAATCAACTGGGAGATTTATAGATTTAGTTTTCTATCTGGGGATTACTGTTTTTCTTTCAATCTCTGAATATTTCTGGATTCACGTCTGAAATGGGTTGTTTAATATTTATGCATGTGCGAGATCTAGTTTGTTTTTTAGTATGAAATCAGTCTGCATCAATGATGTAAAATCCTCTCTGTGGCGATTCTTTTTTTCTCATCATAATCTTGCAGTGATAGAAAATTTTAATACCATTTTCTGTTTTGATTGATAAATTGACAGAGCGGTCCAATTGGAAAAGCTCATAAATGGTGGGAGAAGGGGCTACAACCCAACATAAAGGAGGTTACTTCTGCGCAAGACCTTGCGGATTCACTTTTGAATGCTGGGAACAACCTTGTTATTGTTGATTTTTTCTCCCCTGGTTGTGGTGGATGCAAAGCTCTTCATCCCAAGGTGAATCTTATGTTTTGATGCATTTAAATTTATGTTTGTATGTGTTGTCTAGGTATATTTGCGGCTATGCAATTCGTTGAAAATAATAGATGGGTCGTCTTTACAGATATGTCAAATCGCAGAGATGAACCCAGATGTTCAGTTTCTCCAGGTGAATTATGAGGAGCACAAATCCATGTGTTATAGCCTCCATATTCATGTCTTGCCCTTCTTCCGGTTCTACAGAGGAGCTGATGGTCGTGTATGCAGTTTTAGCTGTACTAATGCTACGGTTAGTTTTATTCTACCATGTTTATTGGTTTTACTAAAATGTCAACTAATTTCCCTCTATGATGGCTGTGTTGCATCTTTGATTCCACTATTATGACCATTAACATGTTCCTGAAATGTTGCAATATTGCAGATCAAGAAATTCAAAGATGCATTGGCCAAGTACAACACAGCTAGTGTCAGCATTGGACCTGCCAAAGGGCTGAAGGAGAAAGAGCTTTTGGCATTGGCTGGTAACAAAGATCTCAAGTTTACATATACACCCAAAACAGATCAACCGGAGGCACCCCGAGAACTGGGAGAGGTGCCTGCAGAAGTAGCCTTCTCTCACTCAGATTCGAAGATCCCCATTCATCTCCCTTCAACAGCCCTAAATTCTCCCAAGGACATTGAGGAGAAAGAGCTTATGGCTGCTAACAAAAATATCAAGTTAACATATACACCCAAAACAGATCAACCGGAAGCACTCCGAGAACTGGAAGAGGTGCCTGCAGAAGTAGCCGTCTCTCATTCAGATTCGAAGATCCCCACTCATCTCCCTTTAACAGCCCTAAATTCTCCCAAGGACAAAAAGAAAGCTTTGGCAACTGCTGGTAAATGTTTTTGTTGGTTCTAACCATCATCTCCCCCCCCCCCCCCACCCCACCCCACCCCCTCTCTTGTACAGGAATATGCTATAATCTTCAATGTAATGTTGGTTTTAGAGATGATCAGGCTTGCAAGTCTTTTGAGTCAATACTGTATGTGTGATCCCATAGTATTACGGGCTGTAGGATTTAGTTTTTTGGATCCTGGCCTGATAGCTGAAGTTGTTTGAAGAGCAGATACATAGCTCTCACTGCTGTTTTTGGGTTTTTGCTCTTTCATATGGGAAGGAAGCCCCCTTTGTTGTAAAAATCTGGTTTTTCTATCCATTAACGAAGATCATATTTATGTCTAAACTTTGATGGTTTCGGCAGGAGTCTGGATCATTGTGTTATGTCAATAATACAATATGACTAGTCTTCTTGGCTTCTTGCATTCCTCTTGATTCAATCAGAAGATTTTGGTTCTGTTGGCACTTAGCGACGGAACTCTTTAATTCTTGCTCTTTCAAATTCTTTCAGTCCATTGAGCACTCTTATAATATCTTTTTCTTTCATGCTCTGCTTAGATTGAGAGGAAGAAAAGAATAAAAAAAAAATTAAGGAGGAAAGTTAAATGAGGGAAAGGGAAAATTTCACACGTAATTTTGCTTAAATTAAGGGGAGTTGAGTGAGGTGTATTTATTATATTTTGCTTGAATTTGAAATTTTGATTGATGATAGTATTAAAAATGTTAAAATTATTAAATATCCGTAAAATGTTACAGTTTCTATAGGGTATTCGGATCTTTTAAAAAAAATATGTATTTTTTCCCTCTCTAACCCTTCATCATTGTCTACTAAATCGCATATTTTTTTCCCTCTCTAACCCTTTATCATTATCTACTAAATCGCACCCTCAATCCAAGCAAGTTATTTGTTCCCTTCACTTAACTCTCTCTCACTTAACTCTCTCTCATTTAACTCTCTTAGCACTTACGCTATGCTTGAATTGAGGCTGTAAGAGTTTAAATGAGAGAAAGTCAGGTGAGAGAGATTTACGTGAGGAGTTTGAATTGAGGGGTGTTAATGAAGGAAAAAATTGTACAATCTTGTTTTGATTGAGGAGTTTGAGAAGGGGTTAAAAAATTTCGTGTTTTGGAGTCGAGAGAGGAGAAAACACTCTTCACTAATCCTCCCCCAACCCTTGTCCTTCAATCCAAATGAGGGCAAAATCTCCCCCTCACTTTACACCCTCCATTTAACCCCTTCCCTCCTCTCAATCCAAGCACAACCTAGTGTGAAAAGCCCGTTTGAATTGCATGAAGCATATATATATTTTTCCATGGGTTTGATTATTGTAAACAGTTAAAGCCGTTGGCTGCTGGTCCACTGTCTGCACAAAGATCCTTCCGTTCTTTATCTTTTCATTCGTGGGTCATGTCCGATATTTGATGCCCATAGCTTGGACCCATGAAAGGACCTTTGAAAGCATTGGCCGGCTGGCTTTTGGTGGACTCGAAGTGGAAGGTTTTGTGTGATTTTGTGATGTATCAACGTGGCTTAACTTAGTTTGCAAGTATGGTCAGTGGCCTGGTGGGGATATTGATGTCACTTTCTTTGACAGATTTGGCATTAATAATAAATAATTAAATAAACAAGGAAAGGTCCGGTCTATGGGATAACTACATCTTTACAAATTGATAATCTTATTATTACAGTATCATAACTCGAAGTGATCAATCCGAAACAAATTAAAATTTTGTAATATTGATCTATGACGTTTGAACCCAGTGATCAAAATAAAAAACGACAAATTCTTCGATGATGAAAAAGTGTAGTTAATCCTCCAATCTTTTGTACCCAGGTGTGTTGGAGACAATCTTCAGTTGACAAAACTTAATATCTTTTTTGTTGTGTGGTGTTTAATCATGCAATAGCTTTGGGCCTTAAAAATATGTTTGGGATTTTATGTTGCGCTGTGCGTGCAGATGAATCCACCCTTGGAGTGAGGTTGCCAGAGATGTGGATGGATTTCAGCCCGTCACTTTTCCTTACTTTTCTTCCTTATTTTCTTTCTATTATATTTTTCTTTCTATTTAATTTGTTTATAAATAATGTCATGTTTAGTTATTTTATTGGTCCATGCCACATTTACGTCAGCAATCATAAAATTATAATGTTATTTTAACGACCATGTCACTATTTTTGAACGGGAAATAATGAACGTAAAAACCAATGTGACTCATTGTTGAAAGTATAAAGGCTTCTTCGAAATAAAGAATTTAAGATGATCCAAAATTGAGAGCACAATGGCCTTTATGATACTTGTTCCCTAATTTTATATATGTGTTGAAACGCGTTTATAGATAGGCAATTAATCGTTTTAAAGCAAGAGTTGTAACCTTGTCTCGATCCTTGGTTTGTAACCGTGTTCATCGGTTCTTATAATTGCATATTTACGTATGAATTTTTTACCAATTTTTTATTTTTTAAGTCTCAAATAAATACATGTTATATCCGGAAAAACTAATTCTTAGACAAAAACTTAAACATCAAATTAACTTAAGTGAAGTGTGCTTGGTGAATAATTTTGAACAAAAACATACTCAGCTTGTATAATTCTCTCTGCGCAAGACCTAAGATTAACTTTAAATCTTCAATTATAAATTAAATTTGACGATAAGAGAATGCAAAGAATAAACACAGAATTCTCCGATATATAAATTACATAGAGACATTAGATTGTCTGAAATTAAACATTCCAGACAACTTTGCAGTGTACAAGGCCTGGAAGATGTGCACTGTAATGTTTTGTTCATTGGATCAAGGTGTTATAAATAAATATAAGAGTATTTTCAATAGGATTTAAACTAGCAAGGAAAAGCATGCCGTGCCTATGGATTACTCGTTCAATGATTTTTGCATGCTGTTTTTTTATAATAAAAAAAAGAGGAAGGAGTGGAGCTCGAACTCAAAGTTTCAAATTACATACGACTCAACTTGCCAACTAAACTTCTTCGGATCCATTAAATTACTTTTGCATGATTTTTTTTAAAAAAGAAAAAGGCAAAAAGAGATTACTTTTGCATGCTTTTTTTTTTTAAAAAAAAAAGAAAGACAAATAGAGGAAGAGGGTGAAGCTCGAACTCAAAGTTTGAAATTACATACGATCCAACTCATCAACCAAGTTACCTGGGATCCATCGCATGTTTGCTATTAATCAAATTAAAAGTAGTATTCACATAGCAAAATTAATAATAAGAATGATCTCAATTAAATAAGTTTGATCATCAAAAGCATAAGCACATTGGGTCATATTTAAAAAGGACCCGTTTTGTGGTTGACTAGCGACTCCATTGTCACTCTGCTACTACAATATCAGGACTGTTCAGTTAAAAATTGAAACAGTTGTGATTAGTAAAATATTCCAGACTAGCTTCAAAATTGTCCACCAGTGAAGGTTTTGCCAAAAACCCAGTTGGGAGGAACAACATTGTCGCTGATGACAGATCGGCCATCGCTTGTTGTGACCTTAAAAGAGAGGGCTTGGCCATTCAGGTAAGAGTTGCTTTGCCAGTTCTGGCCCCAATTTCTGGACATAACTTGCCAACCAGTCCTAGAGCCTTTGATGGAGACTGCCACAACATCACCAAAACCTCCAACATTGGTTATAAGGACAAGGTTGAAGTATGAGTGTCCATTTATGGTGAATCTGATTCCACCAGCTCTCCTACAAGCCACCCTGAAAACACAAAAAAAGATCACCCATAATTATATATTGAATGTTCATGACGGGTAAGAACTTTATGTGTGTCATACAAGCAACCCTTGGTGCCTTACCTTCTGTATTGAACAGGGACTATTCCTGCTTTGAAGCGAGCTATGTGTTGGAAAATAGGCTGAGAAAGGTCAAAATGTTGCAGGGGAGGGTTGCACCAGCCACCAGCTTTGTTAGGAAGAGCATTGTTTGGAGGGCAAAAGTTAGTTGCTGTGACAATTATGGATCCTTGGAGGCACCAGTTTGCATCGTTTACGCATTTGATTTCAAAGCATGCTCCACAGGTCTCCCCATAGTTGAATAAAGCAGTGCTCAATGCAGCTGTGTTTGTGCCATAACCTTCACTATAAAGATTCCCGTAACCACAAGCACCTCCTGAGATATAAGAGAATATATGTTAATGTAAAATAAAAAAGCATATATGATTTGATATAAGAAAAGTGCAGCAAAGAATGTTATAGTGATGGACATTGTTAATCGCTTTTGTTCTTACCCATTGTACCAGAAGCATCACCACCTCCGTAGAAGGTGGCGTGGGCATTCGACCATCCACCGTAGCCATCAATTGACTTTGACATGGTTAGGAAGACAAGAAGATATAATCCAAGAAAATCCATGGTCTGCAGAGCTAGAGGAAAATAAGAGAAATTATGGGTTTGACACAATTTCAGCAATGATAACCCAACTTGCATAACAAAAGCCAATAGAAGTAATGATGTATTACAAGGAAGCAGGAACATGGAATTGTATTTATAGATGTGTGTGTGGGAACTGGACCTTGCTACTTGCTAGGAAAATTTGACGGGTGAAATAAAGTTATTTGCAACAGAACAGTGTCTGGTCGTCTTCTTTTTTCCCTGCTGCCTTCATTATAAGGAAAAGTAGTAAAAAGAAAGTTTAAAGAAAGCTTAATCCTACCCCTAAAAGCATACTTTAATTCACAAATACAATATCCTTATCTCTGCTAAATCCTTTTTCATCTTTCATATATTTTATAACATTATCTTTCATGTTCAGTTTACATCATGTGTCGCAATATTATACTCTGAATGCATGTGCTTGTGCACTTTCAACTACATCATCTTTATTTAAGAAGTCTAATATAACAGAGCAAGAATCAGAAAGAAATGCAGCAGAAAGTCACAACCATAGAGTCAGAAAGGAACCACAAGATAGTCACATGGAACAAAAGAAGCTAAAAACAAAGGCAAAAGAAACTTTTTCCATCTAGCAATGTTTTATCCTTTTTCTGGGTAAAGTTGATGTAGCTCTGTACCGTGTATAACGCCATAAACCACAGGGCAATAGCCTCGTTGGTTATATCACACAGCTTCAGGCTGATGTTGATTCTGCTTGAGGTCAAGCATTCGAACCAGCGGGGAGTATTTTCCTTGCGTTTTCCGAGTTCTTTGGGGCAAGTGCCGATGGCACGCCCTGCTTCCGGAGAGGGGTTAAGAGCCTCACTCGGGCATTGGGCTTTGGCCCAGGTTTGGCCATCTGTGCGCACAGGGTGGCCATCCCCTGCTTCGATCTGGTCCGGCCATCACAAAGCGGTTCGCTGGGTTGGGGTGTTCTCGGCCACCCCAAAAAAAGCATATAATGCCATAGAAAAAATTTAAATTATTTGGAAACAGATTATCAATAAAAACTAAAAAGGATCCATCCTGTGAATATGAAAGAAAGATAAAAGATAAAAGTAAAAAGTTTGTGCCGACTAAATATTTTGAATATGTAAATCCTATATGGAAAGAGAAGATGCTGCCTTGACAATGCAGTGTACAAGGTAAAATACAAAGTTGAAGTCTCATCCCTCTAAAGGTAAAAGTAGAAAACAATACCACTTGGGTTTCTGGTGTGCTATTCTGGTCTTGAAACTGAGATGAATATTCAATATCGTAGGAAGCACATCCACTTGCTGCCACAGCTGCACTGGCATGTTAACTAAACCATTATGATCCTAAGAGTAGTATTAGATATATGTAATTATATCAGAGAAATTTGATCATAATAATTATGCTAACACAATATTAATCCTCCCGTAACAAAAGAACATCAAAATATTCGTTTTCTAATTCATTGGGTGGGGCTCAGCCTTCAAACTCTAGAGATAGCTTCTTCAAACTTTGTCAGGGAAAGATAAATATATTCGGATGTCTTAAATCTTAATAGATAACATCCATAGCTGAAATGTTGAACAATAATAGTGCTCATATACTTATCTCTCATTACCCTTTCACTATTTGGCACTTCATCTCCAATTAAAACAAAAGGAACTTTTAATCTTTACAGCTTCACAAACAAAACAAAAAATGATAGAAAGTGGAACATAAAATAATAAAGCATTGCACTCATCAACCTCCACGGAATACAGGCACATATAGCCTCACATGGAGCCGTCAATGGCGTGCATGCTTTTGTATTTGCTAGCATATTTTTCCCATCGAGTTTCTTAGATTCTTGGCTAATTTACTCTAATATCATGAGCATTCAGAATTTCATCTCCAAGTAAATTTTCATAAAAACTCCCACTAACCCATGGAAATTTACATACCGAGCTATCAGCCAAGTTTTAAAGAAAGTCTAAATGCAAATGCTATAGAGATAGTCAATGCTGTAGATGATCACAAAAACCAGTACAAAAATAGTATTCAAGTTAGCAGAATAATCTGCAAAACTAACATTGGTCAGAAATGGTGATCAGGAAAACCATTTTTTTCCTAATTCAACCTGATCCATGTTCTTACTTTTCTATTGGCTGGACTGCTTCACTGCTGAAGGAATATTCTTATGCAGGCACGTGGATAAGAAGTATACCTTTTGAAATACTATTTACTATCGCTTTTTGCGTACCACTTTCTTGTCATCAAGTTCTGAACACAGAGCACATACGAAAGAAAGAACTAATCCAACCACCACACTAAGGAAATCCTAAAAAAGGTATTAGGTCCAAACGAACATTGATGAAATATCAAAAGCAAAAGCTGGGTTTGGGGTTAGTCCCTGAACTGCACATGTAATCACATGGTCACTTTTCTTCAAAAGAGATCAAGCCATAGAATAAGATGAAAAGTAAAGCCTAAAACCCTAATCCGGATGTGTTTTGCACATATAGTTAGCCCCACAGCTTTTCAACATTCTTCCAGAGATGCCAATCCCAAAAACAGTTCTAAGCCTCATGAAGCTAGAAAGTAGGTTTACAAGCAGAATTGTATAAACCAGAATTCCAAATGGTGGAAAGGCCACTGAAGTCTCTGTCATTAGCAAGTTAAAAAGTAAACTAAGTAGGCCAACAGCAAAAAGTTTGCAGGTGACGATGCAATTGCAGCCTATCGTCTTCACCAAAAAAGAATTAAGAATGTGGAACGGGTTACCTTAATAATTGCACAAGCTGAGATGAATGGGCATTATCTGTCTAGACTTAAAAGCTAGATTCCAGGCTGACTATCAACAAGCATACCCTGATGACAAGAAAATGAGACATTAATTCAAGAGCTGCTCCTTCCTCCGCATTTCTGTACTAACAAAAAACATCAGCGACTATGACGATGAAACCACCTTACGCCAGTCGAAACAAGATCCCAGTTTCCAGCTGCTAAAGTAGGAAATCATTGTCATATTTGTCCATCTGAGACAGAATTGAAATGAAATGGCTGCCCATTCATACACCTATTTCTACTGCATGAATATTGGCGACACTACTGAACAATGGTCAAGGAACTAAAACTAGGACCAGATGAAGATATTGCTGACCAGCAGAAAGACAAAAGTGACCAAATGTCCAAATGCAAACCATATAGACAATCGACCATTTGAACTCTAAAATAATTCTTCTCAAGCCACAAACAACATTAATGGCCAAGGAAATCTGGTTAAGTCGTGGTATCGCATTATACAGTGAACAAGTAACATACAGAGGCTCTTTACAGTAACTTCAAAAATTGAGCCCAAGAAAATTCAATAGAAAAATATCAATCATCCAAGTCTTGACATTTTCTTACAAGCGAATTACATGCAGAAGACAGATACTCAGTGTTGAACAATTTCCCTGCTTGAAGATGACGATGGCCCACACCCTGTACGGCACCTGTGTACTACGAACATCTTTATTTGTTTTCTATTTGTACCAAAAATAACTGTTTATGTGATTCTTTAATGTACTACTGCCATTCCCCCGTGCAATTGCCGAGGGCAGTTTTGCTATAATAGTCTTTGACATGATTTCCAGCCTCATCCTTTCTGTGACCTTCCTAGGCCTTGGATATCACAACTCCTCTGTTCATCCGACAGACATCAGGGTCATCTGCATAGGCTGTGAAACAGTGCAATTCTTCCATAGGTCCAATAGTTTTCAGGCAAGGTGGGCTGCGGAGACCGTTTTGGGTTTACCTGCTCCAAACATTCTGCAAGAAATACATGGCTAGCAGGTAGCAGTCCAGCTTTTGGCATATCACCTCGCAGTATTCGAGGTGAGCATGAAGGGGACTTCTGCCACAAATTTTCCCACAAACACCGATCATTGTGAGAGTCTTATGCAAGGGAATTGTTTAGCAAACACATTTTTTATCTGCCACAGGGCCAATAAGGGGACCTCAGGCTCTCTACATCCATCTCCACTCCATCAAATCCGAAATCATAAGTGCTGGCACTGCTCCACTTGAAACCCTCTCTTCTAGCACTAGGATCTGGCAAAGTCTCCAACATCTGGAGTTCAGTGAGAGCTTTGTGGAACTTGTTCTCACTACTGTTGTCAAGCCAACATCCAGTTGATTTCCAATGGTGCAACTCAGAAAGTGAGGATGGAGATCCAAATTGCAATCACTATGGCAGCTTGCCACCTCTGCAGCAAAAAAGGAAAAGGCATAAAGATAAACATAGTTGCAATACATTCCACTCAAGAGACAAAATTCACAACTTGAACAATATTCAGCTTACTGGTGCACGCCAACCAAATAGCATCGAAGGTTGATCCTGAACGTGAATGAAAAATAAGATGTATAATGCAAGAACAAACTCTAATCAGACATTCAAACACAGAAAGAAAATCATCCAAAGAAGTCAGGAAAAAAAATAACTGAGGAATTTGCTACACTTTGCATTCGAAACAACTAAAATTACCATCAAATTATTCAATAAGCCATTTTACAGCAAATGTGTCCTTTCAATAAACTGTTTCCCCATCTAAAAACCTCCTACAGGCTACAAGAACATCCACAAGAATGACTGAGACTTTTGAAATGTTAAGATCTTTATGACATATGCATACATGGATAGATGAAAGTCACAAAACATAAATGACTGGGCCTCACAAACAACTTGACACTTCACCATCTTGTGTATTCATGTCTTTATATGACACAGTGCTATGGGCAAAATGGACCTAGTAAAGAAGACTGAATAGAAGAAAACATCATTGATAACAAAACCATTTATCATCATACATGCATTCCTACTGGTTCAAGTAGAAGAGTTGGTAAAACGAGGTGAGCTGATATGGCGAGGCAGAAACAAAACAGATGTATGTGCGGTCCGCAGTCCAATAACAAAATCCGTCACAGAAACATTGAACGAACACAAAGAAACTTATACAGAAATGTGCCTCATAAATTAAGCAAAGGGCTATCAACCAAGGCATGGGCATAAATTGTTCTCAGCCTAACGTTTCAGTAATAAAAAGAGACAAATGACAAAAATGTACAAACTTCTCAATTAGAACTGACAAAAACCATCACTTTTCAAACAAACCCATATATGTAAACCTAATGACAAACAAGCATAACATACAAGACTTGTAGCAATCAGAGATATTTTGGGTTGGTTTTAGCCCGCAAGACCATCACAGCCTTCAATCAAATGAGGGCTCTGACCGCAGGCAGTCTT
This sequence comes from Euonymus europaeus, assembly GCA_963580455.1. Taxonomy (NCBI): domain Eukaryota; kingdom Viridiplantae; phylum Streptophyta; class Magnoliopsida; order Celastrales; family Celastraceae; genus Euonymus; species Euonymus europaeus. Next base: position 6,184,016 of record OY756961.1, on the reverse strand, counting down.
CATCGCAGGAGAAAACCTCTAATAGGGCCAAGACCACTCTTTTCTCCTTCCCACTCTCAGGCGGAGCCGCCGGCAGTCCCTACTTAGAGAGAAGGGTGGCTCCAGAGAGAAAAATTGAACAGAGTGCCCCCCTGCTCAGATAAGATCAAGTAGTTAAACCCTAGCAAGGGCTGCACATTCATCTTTATAGAAACGAGAAACCCTCGGGTTCTCTCGCAATGATTTTACTTTAATACCCCTAACGATTTGTGTATATCACTACGAAGGCATTCCTTTTATGTTACATTCTAAGGGGAATTTGAAACCTCTTTATGTCATTAACTTGTGTATTTGTGCATCATTAGACCATGGTTGAACCCATAGAATGCACTTGCTGCATCACCAGCAGCAGAGCCAATCTGAAAACATTACAGGAAGACAAAATATAAGCCCCCAGATAAAACTTTCACAAAAAGGAGTGGCAAAGGAAAAGGGAATATGCCATGGCAAACCCACTGCCTCTAGCCAGATACCACGAGCAGGCTGGTCCTGCTTGTGAAATGGACTAAGTGAGGGGTGTTTGAAATTGTTTCTTTTGAGAAACTATTGTCAGCGGACCCAAATAATGTCTTGCTTGACATTTTATAAATGAGAAGTTCAAATTTTAAGCGTCGGAAGAGATTCATAGGGATTGAGAGAGGTTCATGAATCCCTCTGAACTCTACTCATAATTTTTGTCAAACAAATATTAGGAGGGGTTCACTATGAACTCCCAAACCCATTTGTAAAATGCTAAATAAGGCTTAAAAGTGCAAACATTAGTAAGAGGATCACAACAATCATCAAGGACACACATGACCCAATATGAGTCATAGTTGCCATGACCAAATATAGGTTCCGCAAACTATGCAAGAACTCTACATAGTTCATGTTCAGTACAAAAGACACAAAACTACATATTTTTTAACAGTTTGCTTGCGCATGAGTTTGTATTAACAAGTTTCCTGTGCATGTGGTTGCGTATATAATCACCCATTTGTTTATAAAGAACCTATCATTCGCCCTACTAGAAAATTTGTGATATAATTCTAAGATAAAACAAATTCTAAGTCATTAAAAACATTGATCGTTATTGCAAAGCAATCCCAATTAATGGAGATGATCGAGATAAAATGAAGTCAATTTACTAGTCTAGAAAAATTATATCCAAAGGTTCCAAACAGAATTGATCCAAAAGTACAAGAAAAACAAGTTTCAGTTTTGAATCGGTAAACCAATATAGAAAGAGAGACAGAAACGTATGTACGTATATAAGTTGTACATTGGTTCCTCATCATTGGAGGGAGATCCTGTACAATTAAGGCATCGAATTTTTGTGTGAGAATCCGCCATTGCTCCGCGTCGTCTCTGAACTCTGATGAGACAAAACCCTCCGAATCCTCTTCGTGAAAGTCTTGTTCAATAGAGTCCAAAATTCCTCCAACATTTGTTGGGCTCAAATGTTTCGATTCTTCTTTTTTTTCTTGATTAAGCCCAAGATAATTTGGGCCTCCATGACTGGATGAATAATTGAGTGTTTGTGAAAAGTTGGGCCGAGAAAGCCCAGTCTATCTAGTTTAGTTGGGGTATTTGAAATCATGACCTCATCGGCTCATCCTCAATTCCTCATGGACTCATGATCGTGCGTTGGGGGTTGGGGACTTGCAAGCAGCATGGCACTACACGGCTACAGTGTACAAAGCCTTGAGATGGGTCGGGCTATAATTAGGGGTTGCAATTGCCCCTAAATCTACTAAATCAAGTTTTTTTTTTCTTACTTTTTTTTGTTATTATAATTTAGGGGTCTGAATTTAATTTAATGTTTAGAATTTAGGTTAGGATTTGGAATTTAGAATTTGGGGTTTAAAATTTGAAATTTAGGGGTTAGGATATAGGTTTTTCGGGTGTATAATTTTTTATCAAAATCAACTATATGATAATATTAAAATAATTAAAATACTCAATAGTATAAAAAAATACTAAGAAAAACCTTAATTTGGAAGGATCCGGAGGATAATTACACCTAAAGTAATTATAATAATCTATCCCCAATGCTTTTTATTCATTTACTAGGTCCAAAGGGCAAAGGCCCTAGGCTAGGTCTCGAGAAAAGTTGTGTAGTTTCCTTTTCATTTTCAGAGTTATTTTTGAGTGATTTTTCCGTCTCTCGTGTTTTCTAAAATGGACAACTAAATACATTTTCGATATTACTTTCTATTTTGCATAAAAATGGAACAAACCATATGCGAGTAAGATTCGATCTAAAATCTTGGAATTTGAATAAGTTCGACCATTGATCGCAAAATCTTGGTGATTTATCTATCTAACGAATGGGAAGTCCGCTTTGAAATCATTCACTCTACATCCACCCTCCGAGTAATAATAGACGTTTGTTGGCATTCCAATCCCACTTATCCTTTTTAGGACATTCGAACTATGCATAAGCGATAGTACAAAATTTTAGAGTTTAAATAAATACCTATGGCTCTCATGAAAATTAAAGGGGAAAAAAAAGGGAAAAAACAATGCAATTATTTCCAGAAATGACTTCAACGATTATATACACACATATATATACTGCAATCCATGACTTCTATTTTGCTATCTGAATATTCTCCCGTAGACTATGAGGAACATATTAATTTGGTCATGTCTCTGTTCACCCAATAACATGAGATGACTGACAAATCAGAGCAGCATAGATATGCTGGTTAAGCCCACAAGTGCCTTTTGATTCTGCTCAGATTTTATGCAACTTAAAATGGAATATGAGCACATCAGTTATTTAAATGAAAGGACTGGATGCAAGTGAATATTGGAAAAGAACGCACAGTTGGATCAGAAAAATACCAGAACTATATGCATATATATGTAGGGACTAGGTATTATCGTATCAACAACTGGGCAACCACGGGCCGATAGCCCAGCTAGTGATCTCTGTTAGGCATTCCGTATGTGTGCACGTCCAGCATTCGAAACCCTCTGGGGTATTTTCCAATGGTACCCACATTGTAGGCTTGTCCCGCCTTTGGCGGCGGCTTAAGAGCATGAGCTTTGGTCCAGTCTTCTAGGTTGACATGGTAGTTCGCGTTGGCTTGGCAGTCCGTTTCAGGCTCATTCAACTATCCAAAGGGCACGCTGGGCTGGATCATTCTCAGTTACCGAAAAAAATTATGTCAACAACTAGGCTTGTTGAGAAAAAATATGAATGAAATGGACTATACTCTTGGACACAGCATATTCAACTACAGTACTTGGTCATAATCATGTAACTACTAACTACAAATGGAATGTGAACTTAAAATGGTTAGTTTTGGAAGGCTAGCTTTACAGTAAAAGAAGCTCTGATATGTCCTAGGTTCAAGAAAAAAGTGAGCCACCAAACCTACTTGCATGTGGCATTGTTAGGCATCTTCAAATGAATTTATGCATATGTTAGGTTGCTTCATTCCTGATTGGATTGGATGGTGTATGCCCTATCGTTCATTATTTATATCACTTATTCAAAGAGAAAAACTTTCATGTCTAGTGACTGATAATTAAACTCAACTAGATTTATCATTTTAGTTAATTAGATGAAAAAAGGGGTAACCTTGATCAATTGAACCTCCTAACTATGCATGGAACCAGAAGACCAGTTGTTTAATCATCCCTGTCAATAAGAAGTAAAATAGGACTTATGAGAGGCCATATCTACATAATTAAACATGAGAAAATCTCTAAACATGGCAATATTCTCTCAATAAGGTGTGTGGCTCAACTTATGATGGCAAACAAGCACCAACACTAATCATGAATGTTGAAAAGCATCAAACTACAGTAAACTAAAGTTTTAAAAAAAGAAAAAAGGTATTGGGTGGGAACCCATTTTTTGTGGCTTTGGGTAGAGAGGAATAACAAAATTCTTGACTTGAGAATATGACTCATTGGCTTTACTTTGAGTTAAGATACTTAAATTCCAATTCCAGGGAATCTCACCTTTTACTTCCTCCTCTTAACTTTTTTTTCCTCAAGGAATACATTCTGTGGTCATTTCTCACTTTCCATTGCAGAGCCAATGCATGCTAATCCCATTTAGTCAACAAAATGCAACCAATCAACATCTCGCATGTGTCATCCCTTGTGATTAACTGAAGGACTGGTCCTTAAGCTTGAATTAATTCTTATATGTTGATGTTTCTCTTTAGAGAGCATCTTCTTGTCCTGAAAAGGAAAATTGTATATGACATGGAATCTATAAAAGGAAATGTAAGTACAAGGAAGAACAAAGTTAAGTTCCATGTCCCTTTCCCTAAGTGGAGAATATATAATCCACAGGGAGAGTAAAGTAATAGCTGCTTGATACCACAAGTGAAAGCCAAGTATTCCTTTGAAACAGAGAGAGAGAGAGAGAGAAAGGTTAGTACTTTATATGCTCCATTCTGGGAAAGAAATTGGGTCCTTAAGAATTGAAACATGAAATGAAAGTTACTACACCATGCTTATTCTATTTATGGCTCCTGATGAGTGCTATATAAACATCTAATAATTAGTTATTAGTTACATACCTCCCACTGAAAGAACACATGGGTATGTTTAGTTTCCAATCACAACTATAAATATATACAATCACATAATGTGATGCTATTTCACATATATAGCACCACACGGCCCATGTTACCAATGATGCCTAGAGTTCTATATATTCCTTTCCACATGCCTGCAAACTATTTAGGAATCCTGCTTTAATGCTTTATATATGTACAGGATTTTCATGGATTCCCCCAAACTGCATAAAATATACTGGGAAATTAGAATCAATTGATCTTCTAGAAAAAAAACAATTGGAACAAATGTTAAAATGTTGTCCAATGAATTGGAACTTCACTTATACTTTTCTTTGAACTAGCATGTGAGTTGCGACTCCGCCGCATCTCCATGTTCTTATAAACGCCAAAGGGAAGAGGAGAAGACCAAGTTAATGCCAAACCGTATGCAAACTCTTTCAGAAAATTTGTTTTACCATTCACATTCGTAAGTCCTGACCCATAAACGATATTACACATTCATAATTCATTACTGACCAAGTATTTGGTTCAATTGTAATCAATACTTTGACCTAATATTTTGCTTAACACTATTCCTATTCTGACTTAATATTATGTTTAACATTATTCCTAAAATCAACCAATCTCAACAATCATCATCATTTTTCCAAAAAAATCATATTTCCAACTCTTAATTTTAGCCAAAGAATATTACCTTCATTCCCAAACCACACTTGCAATACTACTGTCCAATTATTATTTGTTTATGAAGAACAGTGACCATTTATACATGAGTAAACCTGGAATTGAACTGAGCCACCCAGGGCTAGGAGGAACGCACAGTAGTACATGGCCACTGATCCAAACTTGACTTGTGAAACAAAGAGGTATCATTATAATATCTCCTAATAAATATGTCTCCGGACACGTGTCAACAACACCAGAACAATCCCATAACTACTGTAAGTTGGCAGATTTGGTCATAATTTAATATAAGAATTTATTCTGCATTAGTCGTGTTAGATGACATAAGTTATTATTCTTCACATTTTAAATATAAGCAAGGCATGGTATAATTCCTGATTATCACAGCACAAACAGATCCAAATTTTAAAAACAAAACAGCATAATCATAATGAAGCAACAGTCGACACATATACACGCATATAGCTTTAATGCAAACCAAGGAAAAACAAATCAGATTATGTTCTAGCTAGTCCAGGATATACAGCTTGGTATAAGATGAAGTCCAGAAGAGAAAGATGCACATTTGTGGAGGATCAATTTATCTCCTATGCATGTATTTTTAAAGTTGAAATACATGCAAAACTTACATAGAGAATTTACGATGAGTTCATCTATCTGTTAAACAAGTTAAAGTATCCTCTCTTTTTTTTTTAATTTACATAACAAACTATTAATAGAAAGGGAAGAGGGTAAGAGTACATACAAGAGAGTCTGGGACCAATGATGCTTTGGATTTGTCGGCGGAGGGGGCCGGCTGTCTTATGCCAATTGAAGGATGAACAAATAAAAAGAGTGTGGGACACTCTTCTATATATTTTTATACTGTGTGAGGACTGAATCAGTACCAAACTTACTGAAGGAGACGAAGCAGAATGTATGCCTTATTCTATTCCTTGCCTCAGAATATTGTCCAAGAGCAAGCATCTCTCTTTGTATGCATCTAATTCCAAAGTTACTAGGTGCTCTGGTCAACAGAATCTTCTTCTAAATTCCTGCAAGGATAACCAGCTATAACCTTGTTTTGTTTCTCCATCTGCACTCATTAACGTAGATATTAGGTAACTCGACTGGACTCCATCTTTTAATAATTTCATATGTACATTGACAACTGAGAAAAACTGACTACAAGACCAAGATATGATAAAATCTAGCCAAGAATCTTCTCTGAGAATGAGAGAGTGGAGGTCTCAAGGACATGAAAAGAGAAACTAGGATTCCCATTAATCCAAGTCTCATGTCCTGGGAATAAGATTCTTGCTTTTGCCAGACAAGCAAATACGAGTGAACAGGGAAGGAAAAAGGAAATTTGGTGGATCAATTCTAGTATCTAATGCAATTGTTTTTGAGAGTTGTGATGCAGAGGAATAGTAATTGGGTGTCTTAGAATGGAAATGAAAGTTAGGGGTCATGTTATCAAAGTAAGAAGGACAACATCCCCTTTCAGGTCGCTGTGAATATTGGATTAAGTTGGAGTTTTCTTCAAGATTCTATGACTCACTCTCTCCCCCACCACCACCACAACCCATCCCCAGTCTATAAAAGGGTTGCTTGAGCAGACATTTGGTCTGTAGAGAACTACCCAAAAGAAAACGGATACATGCAAGAGTAGCAGTGAGAAATACCATATAAATAGTATCTGGATTGGGATCATATACATTGAATAAGTTCCATACTTCAGGGAGCAGCAGAGTGGATATTTCAGGAAAGAAGAACACATCAGGTACCAACCAATCCTGATCGCAAAAGTTAGGTTGTCAGTTCCTGCTTCTAAGTCGAGCTCACTTTGAGTAGTTATTTATATTTTGAGAGAAGATGTATCATCATCCTCAACATCAAGGGAAGGACATCAACTCTTCTTCAAGAATGCCAATACCTCCTGAAAGACGCATGTTCCTGCAAGGTGGGAATGGTCATGGAGATTCTGGACTTGTCCTTTCAACGGATGCAAAGCCTCGACTGAAATGGACGCCAGATCTTCATGAGCGCTTCATCGAAGCAGTCAACCAGTTGGGAGGAGCAGACAGTGAGTATATATATACATTGAGTTCAAGAAATAACGGAGCAAACAAGAAAATAACTCTAGCTAACTCAACTGCCATTCTTTCTTGTTGCAGAGGCTACTCCAAAAACAGTACTGAAACTTATGGGGATTCCAGGACTTACCTTATACCACCTTAAGAGTCATCTTCAGGTAATACCATATCGCCCATGCTATCTAGAAAACATGTTGAAATTCAGTTTTCCTGACCAAGGTTCAGGCCCTCCTAACAATTGGCTATTTAACAAATTACAATGTATGGATAGGATACTGAAAAAACAACATTATTTATCCAAAAAAAAAATACTGAAAGTATGCAGTATTTTTGTTTTCATTCTTACACTAATTCCATAATGTAGGAGTGAGTGATTATGAAACTCTTTGCCTATCTTCTTTAATAATGGACGTCTAATGTGAAGTGAAATCCAGTGGTTTAATGTGTAGTTATTAAATGGTTTAGCGCCTAGAGACCAACGGAAATGAGTCTACTTCCTGAAAAACAATAGCTGAATTTCACTGTCCCTATTTTTTTCCAAGGGAGCTTGGGATTGATGCATACTAATCACTCGACCTATGGATTGCAGAAATACAGGCTCAGCAAAAACCTTCATGGACAATCTAACAGTGGGAACAAAGTTGGTATGATTCTCTCCACATACTTTCTACTATTTACATGATATTTTCCTTACAAATCATCCAACGAAAAGTTTACAAAAATCTCACTGCATGTAGGTTCATTTGCTATTTCGGGGGAAAGAATGCCTGAAGTAAATGCAATTCACATGAACAATTTAAGCACCACACCACAGTCAACAAACAAGTAAGAAGATGTATAGCATTCACGAGATTTGACTTTAGTCACTTATTTTTGTCCATGGTTTCTAAGAAATTCTCTAACTTTTTTATTTTTTAATTCAGAAACCTGCCGATTGGTGAAGCACTCCAGGTGCAAATTGAAGTGCAGAGAAGGCTTCACGAGCAGCTGGAGGTAGAGGAAATTTTGAATTATGAAAACTGCATTTCATTTCATTTGAACAAGCTAAATTGATAAGGTTTATAAACTTGTTTAAACTGAAACAGGTACAACGACATCTACAGCTCAGGATAGAGGCTCAGGGAAAGTACCTGCAAGCGGTACTGGAGAAAGCCCAAGAGACTCTTGGAAGACAAAATTTGGGTCTGGAAGGCAAAGTTCAGATTTCCCAACTGGTTTCCAAAGTATCAAACCAATGCCTGAATTCTGCATTTCCAGACCTGAAAGAACTTCAGGGTTTGTGTCCCCAACCGACACAAACAACACAGCCCACTGACTGTTCAATGGACAGTTGCCTGACCTCCCGTGACAGATCTCAGAAGGATCAAGAAACACATCACAATGGGATGGGATTGAGACCGTACAATGGTGGCATTTTTTATAAGCACAAAGAGATTACAGAAGAGCCTATCCTACCCCAAGCTGAACTCAAGTGGTGTGAAGATCCGAAGAAGAACAAAATGTTCCTCTCCCCAATGAGCAATGACACAGAAAGAAGAATGTTTTCTATGGAAAGAAGCTCCAGCGATTTGTCCATGAGTGTCGGACTCCATGGAGAGAGAGGCAATGACAGCAATGGCTTGTCTGAAGGAAGATTCAAGGGAACAAATCGGGAAGACAATTTTCTGAACCAAACAAACAAAAGGACAGACTCAGCAAAGTTAGTGAATGAGAAAGTTTCACATGGATATAAACTGCCCTACCTTTCGACCAAACTAGACCTGAACGCCCACGATGAAAATGATGCTGCTTCGAACAGCAAACAGTTCGACTTGAATGGCTTCAGCTGGAGCTGAAAATAGACTTTTCAGAGTGAATATAGGTTCAGCGTACAACTAATCCATGAATGAAAGTCGGCATGATAACTTGCTGGCTGCTTATATTTCTTTCTGGCCACGACGACAGATTGATTTTAGTGCTGTATAATATAGATTCATCCAGCGTAATATAATCATGAGTTCAAAATATTTTTGACATATATAAGGGGAGACACATTCAGTTCTTCCCAACTGTTATACTTCTGTTGATGCAAGTTTGGCTCTAACAAACATTTCTACAATTCAAGTTCAACATCTAGTGAAATCAACTCATCGTTTCCCAATTCAGCTACAACAATGTCTTTTAGCAAAAGGCGTCAAAGCCATCATATTCGATGCACAATTCATTATCCATTCATCAAGTCAAAACTCAAGGATGCAAAATGTCCCCAATTAATCATTTGATCTAGGGTTCAGGAAATCAATTTATCTTAGACATCAATCATAGTTTCGACTAATCCAATTAAAAACAACAAACCTTGAAAGCAATCGAAATTTAACTAATTAATCACTGAATTTGTTTTGAAATGTCTCAGCTTCACTGTAAAAAACGGTCACAGAACCACGAATGCATACACCGAATAGCCATTGATTCGTCGAACGCTTAATTCCACATCCAGCTTTTGCTACGACATTGCTCTGTGCGAAGGAGTTCGAATCCAAGAGACTATTTTCTGTGCTAGAGAGAACTGCGGATGACAGTATGAGGAAGAGTGGCTGGGCCTTACTGTCTTATGGGGTTATTATTACTTTGGGATAAGTATTAAAAATGCCATTCTACTTTCGGGTCGATTATATGTCTCTATACTTTTTTGGGTCAAAAAAACTCTTTTACTCAGTCATTGACAGATTCGGAACAGGATGAATCTGGAAGAGAATGGCTCGTCCAACTCTATGAGTTTCATGGCTTGGAGATGGAGATGAAGTTGCACACCGATTATGAGAATTTGAATAAAAAGAAAACTACAGTTCCCTAGTTGGATGAGTTCAAATTTTAATGACTGAGTTGAAACGATCCAAATTTGTCAGTGATTAAAAGTTATATTTACCCTCATTTTATCGCTGCCCGGTGACAAAAATTGGAACAAAAAGAAAACTACGGTTCCCAAGTTGAATAAGTTTAAACGTCAGTGACTAAGTTGAAATGATTTGAATTTGTCAGTGACTAAAAGTTCTATTTACCCTTTACTTAAAACATGAATCATGTTGGCCTTTCGTTTACTTTCCGTCAAAAATTACCGACATGTCCCACATTATATGATGTGGATTTGATTTAAATAACAAAAATAATTGGAGTAAAGTATGACATGTAATTAAAAATTAAAATTTTTCTCTCCCACTTTTTCTTCTTCAAGCTCCACCACCATAGCAATGGTGTTGACCGTCGTTGCACTCTGAAGATCTCCGCCTTACCCTCAATAATTGGAGAAATTCAATCAAAACTCTAAAGTATAGAATAAGATGCATATCCAATCGAGGAAGTCAAAATTAAATAATAAAAGCAATTTCATAAAACACCAGACAAAAAATTGGGGAATTAGGAGGGTCTCGTAAAAACATGTTTCTTCAATCAAATATCTCAATTTCTTTCCTTTTTTCTATGTGTTCCTCTCAATCTTGTTGTTGTCTTTCTTGTTTTGTGCCCTAATTCTTGTCATGTCAACTCCGTAGCATCAAACAACTAGTTTGAGCCCCTAAGCGATGATTATTAATTGCATAAGCTTGGTAGGGTATATCTTTTAGTACTAGTTTTGGATTGCTACAAACAAGTTAAGGTAATTGGACAGCTTAATAGCTTACGATGAAATCGATTTTGGGATGATCACTGCTCCAGAAGATGTGTGGTCGACCACCACGAAGTTCCCGCACACGGAGTCATCTTCATACAGGACATACTATCCTGGACGCACACTCTGTCGGTCACCGTCACATATAGATCGAAAATTCGCCCAATCGAGCGTACAAGCAACAAAACCAACTAGTATATGCCCCCTTCACATCTCGCTTTCTCTCTCCACCACTTCATTTTCAGAGATCGGAAGAATGAAATTTAGTTGAAGTGTTTAACGGAAAAGTCACAGAAAATGGTGTTCACTCTTGGGGAGCAGTGGGTTTGACCAAGAAGAGGCGACGTGGAATTTTAGTTTGAAAAATAAAAAATTACATGCCAATATTTAACGGTTGAGTCAGCATTTTTTGACAAAAAATAATCATAAGGGCTAACGTGATCTATTTTGTAAAGTATGAAATCTTCTTTGGCACGAAAAAAACACAGGGGCTTAAGTGACCCAAAAGTCAATACACAGATTTTTTCAATACTTGTCCCTATTATTTTTGATAATCGAAAGATGAGTCATGCTTCAATTTGGTCACTAACAAATAAAAACTTATAATTCGGTAATTAAAACTGTAAATTTATGTCAAATGACACACTCGGGCAGATTTGGATAATTTGGACAGGTTATTTGTCCACGTGGCAGGTTTATTTTTTTCAAACACAAAGACATATGACAAAGTCCACTTATAAATTAAATGAAAAAGGATAATAATAAAATATTTAAAATAAAATTAAAAAATAACCTAGCAACCCTAGCCCCCATCTCCATCTCTACCACCATCCCAATCTCATCGAATGTCATCCCAAATCTCTCTCTCCATCTCAACAACCCAAAACAACCTATCTCTATCTCTCCACCCTTGGTCTTCTTGCCAAAGCCATCCTCATCTCCACCCTAGGTCGTTCAGTCGGGTCGCCAAAGTAGCAGTGAAGAGGTCGCAAATCCGAATTTAGCTGGAAGTTTCGTCTTGTCCCTTTCTCTTGAGGATCAAATGCATTGCAAACCCTTTTCGCTTTCGTTTTGTAGCGTAGTCGTAGAGCCGAGATTGAGGACTTCCGTCTTGGTAGGAAGAATCACCCACTACACCTTGATTTGTTGTGCTTTGTTTGATTCGTTCTTATTCAATAGAAGATTTGGTTAATGGTGTGTTTTTTTTTATATTCGATCTGCTTCCCCTCACCAGTAACTTTGTAAGTGAATGAAGGTGAACACAGGAGGAAGTAAGACGGTGTTGGAATCCTCTTCCGTCCAAGCAATTTCTTTAAAAAAAAATATTTTGTGTTAAACAATTGTCAATTAATTTTTTTTTCTTATTACAGGAGTAGGGCTAACTTTTTGCCATCTATTTTCTTTATTTAGAAGAAAAAATAATTTCATGTCAATATACTATTTAAGCTGGCAACCTGCCACATGGGCAGATTCACCTGCCCAAATATGTGCTAGTGTGCCATTTGGCACAAATTTACACTTTTAATTATTGAATTGCAAGTTTTTGACTCTCAATGACCAAATTGAGACATGATCTATTTTCAATTACCAAAAGTGATGTTAACCCTTGTCTTTTAGATAATTTTAAACGGGCTCGAACTAGGTCTTGTCGTGCAATTTTTTTACAAAAATGGCACAGTACCAAGGAAAATGATAAATCAATTGTTCAACTTTTTAATTTCCATTGCATGATTGAAACTCAAAAATCTTTAGTTTACACAATTTGAGTCACATATCCTTTTAAAAAGGGATAATATCAAAAAAGTCTTTGTATTTTTTTTATTTTTGGCTTCTGTAATTTTTTTGAGGTCAAAGAAACCCTTGTACTTTAGACAATGGGATCTCTGTACTTTAGATACGTTGGCCCTTACGTTTATTTTTCATAAAAAATTATTGACGTGACTTACATTATATGGCATAAATTTGTTTGGTAGCAAAAATAATAGATGTAAAATATAACATGTAATTAAAAAAAATAGACTCTCTCCCTCCTCTCTTTCTCTTCTTCAAGTCCATCACCACCATGACATCATCTTCTTCTTCGCTACCATTTCTTTCCTTATTCAAGGTCCAAATACATGTAACAAACTAACCGCAGAGCTAATTTGGTTTAGGATTTCACATATAACCACCAAACTTCAACATAATAGAACTGAAATATTTGTAAATTAGGGGAGATCTAGATAAATCCATAACCCTAGGCACAAATTTTGACAACAACATATAATTTATGATGATGGTGGTTTTGAAGATCATTGAGATCGAAGAAGAGTTTTACATGTGGCCGGGCAGTTATTGATTTGGTGGCAGAACAGCGGACCTCTATCAATGGTTTAGGTGTAGTGCTCCACATGAGGGAGAGAGAGGAAAAGAGAGAATATGTTATTTTTATTTTTGAATCATTAATGTCATAGAACATTATTTAATTGGCTAAAGTATACTTTTCGTCCCTGTACTATATAGTTGGTTTCATTTTCATCCTTAAATTATTATTTTTCCACTTTGATCCCTCACCTTTTCAATGGTTTCACTTTCATCCCTCATCTTGGAAAGTCAATGATCAATTCCTACGTGGCATGTTGGAGCTATCCTACGTGGAGTGCGAAAGTAATTTTGTGACGATATGTCCTCTAGCTTTTACCAACATCATTAAAATGTCCTTGTACTATTTCAAAATGACATCGATTAGTCCCTGCAATATGAACAGTTCACAAAATAAAACCAATAACTCAAATTACACAACACAACCACTCAAATAAAACACAACAATCTGCTAGTACATAATCAAACCATCATTCAAGTCTTCATCATCACTGTCATCAAACCGGACATTATTCATGATGTTATCGTCATTGTCTGAATCAAGACTTCCCTCATTATCATTGTCCTTATTTGCCCTATGTGAGTCATCATCTGTAATTGAGACAATAGGCCTTTCCTTTGAAGCTCGTGTCTTCACCATTGAACCTTCACATTCACACAGTGAAACCCTAAGACAACATATAATCCTAACATTTAGACCTAACCAAGTTCAACAACAACATTGGATAGTAATTCAGATCTATAATTCATAACATACTTACCTATAATAGTTTAAGAACGAAAATAAAACCTGCCATATAGTTGAGGGACAAAAAGTTTACTTTAACCCTAAGTTTGCCAAATCATCAAGCCACATGTACAACTCATGCCAAGTCATTTCGCCAAATCAAAATTTTCCGGTGCCGAATTGATTTTAAGGATGAAAATAAAATCAATGAAAAGGTGAGGGATGAAAGTGAGGAAAAAATAGTTAAAGAACAAAAATGAGTATAGTTGAGCGGCAAAAAGTTTAATTTAACCTTATTTAATTGATCAGTGAGACAAATTTTCCACGTGTAATATCAAAAAATAAAATAAGAAATAAAAATAATTAATTAACGATCACTTCAATAACTTTTGATGAAAATAAACACTGTGTGATTCATTAATTGTCTAAAATGAAAGGGCTTTTTTTAACTAAAAAAACAATACATAGATTTAAATGACACAAAAGTGAAAATACAGGGACTTTTTTTTTAATACTTATCCCTTCTGATTTTTTTTTAAAACCAAATTTACCAAAGGTAGAACTGACATCACTGGCTGAGCATAATCAAACCGAATCCACTTGCATTGAAGCCTCGACTTCAAAGTTCAATCGAGGGATCTCCTTACCGTTCTGTTTTGATGATAGAGAATCCCGCCTATTCGTTTCGCATTTATTCGATTCAACAATGGGAGCGAGCCGCAAGTTACAAGGAGAGATCGATCGCGTCTTAAAGAAGGTCCAAGAAGGGGTTGACGTCTTCGACAGTATCTGGAACAAGGTTTGGTTTCTCCGCCTTTTTTTTCTTGCAGATTTTTTTGTTCAAGTAATAGTCTGAGAATTCTATGTTTTGAATTTTTCTTTTACTGTGGTAGAAAACAATTTGGATCTAAAATTTAGCTTGCTCGTGCGAATTAGCTTTTGCAGAGTTGATTGAAGTTTTGTTTTTTCTTTTTCGATTGTTCTTCTTTCGTGTTGCTTTACGTAGTCGATAGGACTATAAGAGTGTGCGAGCAATGGGACCTTGTTGGCTCACTGTTTCACTTATTTTATAGTTTTTAATTTAATTTTATTTTTGGTTGCTTTGCATTGTTTAGTGATTGCGATTTCCTTACTCTTTTACTTGGTGTGATCTATGTTTGTTGAAAGAAAAAAAAGTGCTGTGTGTCTTTTAGGTATACGACACTGACAATGCAAACCAGAAGGAGAAATTTGAGGCTGATTTGAAGAAGGAAATCAAGAAGCTGCAGAGATACAGGGACCAGATTAAGACATGGATTCAGTCAAGCGAGATGAAGGATAAAAAGGTTAGTGTCTCTTCATTTTTCTTGTTCCAGTTAGTTAAAGACCTTAGCAGTTCGGATAAACTCATGTGTCCTGAAAAATTTTGGCGAAGGCATAACTGGGTACTGGTGGTTTCAATTTTCTCCTGCCTTGGCACTGTTCATTTAGGTTACAACCTGAGCTTCAGTGGATGCTTCTTTTTGTGCTGCCTTTGAAAGTTGCATTCAAAGGCCTAACCTGATCTAGGAAGTGTTAGGTGATCAAATAAGCCACTGTGGGATAAATATTCAACCACTTGTAAAACTTCAGGCATGATCGTGTGGTTTAATCCTCCCTCTATAAAAAACAACTCCAGTACACAAGGCTCTCGTATTGGGTGTTGTTTGGAAAAGACAGGATGTTCGTAGATCTTATCTCACATAATGTCTTGAGAGTCTGTTTTCGTGAATTGAACCTGTAAGTGTAACCTCTAGGTTGCACCCATGCACAAATTGTCACTTCCGTTGAGAAAAATTGTGATTCAGTGTTTGGTTGAGGTGAGTGGGTGAAAAAGGTATGCCTAGGTCATTTTGTTCTCTGCAACTGTGATAGAATTTCATAATTTGCACTTGAGAATTCTATTACTGGAATACTTTGGAACAAGTTGGTGTAGAACCTTAAGGTATACAGGTGGAATTTTCATGGCCAGCCTGAGGTTTCGAATGGATTATCCTGTGACTTTTTTTTTTTTGCTGTTGTTTGGATAGAATTTCATAATTTGCACTTGAGGCTTCTATTACTTGAACACTTTGGAACAAGTTGGAGTTGAACCTTAAGGTATACAGGTGGAATTTTCATGGCCAGCCTGGGATTGGGAATGAATTTTACTGCAATTATATTTTTTGCTGTTTTTTGGCTTTCTTTTTCTTTGTTTTCTTGACAATTCTTCTCATGAATTGAATTTCTTTCTAATTTCTTGAACTCCGAAATATGAGCTCCCTCGATTAGAGAGTTCACAAACATCATGCTATTTTTTCCTTTTCAAAAATCTAAATATAAAAATTCTCCTATTGTTTGATGCATGTACTTTGTATTCTGTAGGTTGGCTTCAGGACTCCTCTACCTTGATAAGTAGGCTGTACCCTTCTAAGTGCCCTTTAATTTTCCTATACCTTGCAATGAAAGGATATTATTGGGTCTTTGTGTCCTGTAGCAACGACAAACTCTGATTAGTTGGATATGAGAATTGAAAATAATAAATATCACGTGGAAGTTCAAGTCGATATCTCAAATCTTATCAGATGGAAAATGGAATTTCAATTCACCTATAAGAAATTGAGAAATAATCATGAAATTTAAGTCCATTGAAAGTTTACACTTTTTGGAAAACTTTGCTTTCAATTATATCTAGCAGTTTTTTGAATTTTGACCATTTATACTAAGTTCCAATAGTTGCATTATGGACTTTGACCAAAAAGAATTGGTCAATTTCTTCAGCATATTGAAGGTATGCTGCTATTTTCCTTAATACACAGAAGTTGCATCATAATATAATTTCTACGTATTTTAGTCGACATTCTTTTACTTTTAGTTTCCCATTTCTTGGACCTTAATGATTTCATAAATGAAGGGATAAGAAACGTTTTGGTCCTTGTACTTTCATGAAAGCATCACTTGAGCCCTTCTACTTTTTTTCGAACCAAAGAAGCCCTGTATTTCAGATAATAGCTCACGTTAGCCCTCCAGTACATTTTCCGTCCATTTCATCTGATGTGACAAAAGTAATGAGTTGGTTTTTTTATATTAAAATACAAAATCCAAGTGGAAATACATGTTGACTTAAAAAAAGAAAAACATGTATGTTCTTAGTTGAGAACACTCACCCTAGATTGACATAGACACTGCTGCTCTCAGCTCTCCACAACACCAGATTTTTCCTCTGCCACAGCTTCATCTCCTATTTTGAACCCCAATCCATTTACACCCCTCTCGGACAAAAAAATCTCAGAAAAAACCATGGAGTGGATGGAGTTGCACAAATTGTTATACGCAATCGCTTCTCTCTCCCTTTGCTACAAAATTAGCAAGTCAATCCCTTCACTTTCAATCAAAGCCCACTTTCCTCCAACTCCTCAATCTCTCTCCCTCTCTTTGTGGCCTTCACTTGCCTGTCCATCAAGATCCAACAAACCCAAAATTTGAAACCCATAGAAGCACCTTTCCTTTTGTTATGCTATTAAACTTCTAATTCTGCTTCTCTTCGTGAAGATCTATGATTACAACAACCCCAAAGCAAAGATCTAAGAGATTGTAAAAACCTAGATCAAATCGAGAAGAACAATGACTTAATTTTAATTAGTGTTTTAATTTTATTTTATTTTTTTTAATCCATGTCACATTTTACTTCAATTTTTTGTTTTTAAATAAAAAAGCCATGTCATTTGTTAACTGCCACATCAGCTAAATTGGATGGAAAATGATGCGAGGTGCTAACGTGGCTCATTATCTGAAGTAGACGTGCCTTTTCTACCCCAAAAAATAGTAAAGGGGCTCAAGTGACCATTTTTTGAAAGTACAGGAACGTTACTTATCCCTATAAATGAATTGCAACTGTTCAATTGTCTTGTTTTTTCCGCTTTCAATAATCCATTTGTGTTTGTCTTGCACTATTGGTCTATCAATTATAGTTGAGCTCGTATGTTTGATGCTTCAGTACAGCCTTTGATATTGTAATACGATATAAGTTGAAAATCTGCCCTGTTTTTTTATTAATGTTTGACATGGATGCTTCATTTGACAATTAATCTTTTTTCTTTTGACATATGTTGACATAGGTTAGTGCCTCTTATGAGCAGGCCCTGGTGGATGCTCGCAAGCTTATAGAGCGTGAAATGGAGAGATTTAAGATTTGTGAAAAGGAGATGAAGACAAAAGCATTCTCTAAAGAGGGACTGGGCCAACAACCCAAAACTGTAAGCATGCTTACATCACCTTGTTTATGCTTACATCACCGTGTTTGTTCATAAGATGATACATTTCTGGTGGGTAACAAGTCAAGGTTTCATTGCATCACCCTTTAAATATTTTGTTATATGTATAGTTGGAAATGGAAACCATCTAAATTTTTTTCCCCTGCTTATTTATGTTAAAAATTAGACATGGGCTTGCTTTAGCTGTTGCAATGTTATAACAAGCTTTTAAGAGTTATTTGATTATTTCTTAACTACTGTACTTCATCAATGGCTGTTCTTTTTTCTTTCTTTTTTTCAAAAATAAAAAATCTGAATGGTGTGTTCTGCTGATTTCAGTGGTGCTTCGGATGAACTAGCATTTATAGTTGCAACCCCACCCCCCACCCCCAACCCGCAGCCACCCCGCTGCCCGTAACCATAAGCGATTGACTTTTATTAAATTTGACAATTGTTATGCAGTTTAAGACTATTATTGCAGCTATTGTGTTTTCTATTGTTTCTAATTTGACACAGCGACGTGGCTTCTGGTGTTTTTGCCATTTCTTGTGTGCATGTATACCTCACTTTACCTTTGTACTTTTGTACCTCGTAGTTTTTTAATTCTCAGGCACAATTAACAAGAGTATTTTAGGAAATTGTAGCTTTATTTTTATTTTATTTTTTTGCTTCCTAATTTTACCAACTGTTTGTGATAGGATCCAAAGGAGAAGGCTAAATCAGAGACAAGAGATTGGTTGAACAATATGGTAAGCAACTGGCAGTGTGTGCTCCTACAGTGTTTTCTTCCTTCCAGGCCTAATACTAATTTTAACTTTATTGAGTGCCTTTGTGCTTTAATATACTTCTTTTCATATCAGCAATGCATCACGGTGTTCGCAAAGAAATTTATCAAGTTAGCAAATAGGTTTTCACACATGTTCCTGGTGGCTCTATTGTGGTCATATCATTCTTTGTAGAATTCTATTTTCTTTCTTTTCCTTGTTTTCATTTTATACTCTGAATATTAATGCTGACCTATATAATTGCTTTCACCTGGTGAACACTTCCTTTTTTTTTCTTTGCTAGGTTGGGGAGTTAGAATCTCAAATCGATAGCTTTGAAGCTGAGATGGAGGGACTATCTGTTAAGAAAGGGAAGACAAGGCCACCCCGACTGGTAGGATAAAGAGGCATCTTCTGTCTGGAAATTATAATGTGTTTATCCAATAGTTGTGGATGTTTTATAATTATATACGTCTCTTTGTTGTCAGGTACATTTAGAGACGTCTATCACACGACACAAGGCTCATATAATGAAGTTAGAATTGATATTAAGGCTATTGGATAATGATGAGTTAAGTCCCGAGCAGGTCAATGAGGTCAAAGACTTCTTGGATGATTATGTTGAACGCAATCAGGTTTTTTTTCCTTTCTTTAGTAATTTTTTCAAATGGGAAAGAACTAACAAGTCATTTTTCTTCATAATTGTTCAACTGGCATATCAGATGGTTTTTCATACTGTATTTCCCTCCTGTGCGGCTGTGCCATCCCTGTCTTTTGTTTTTTTTTCACTCAAATTCTATTACACATTGGTATTTGAATAGCTGGATACCTAGTTTAGTCTTATCATGTTTTTTTTCTTCCTTATAGGATGATTTTGATGAATTTGATGATGTCGATGAGCTTTACAACACATTGCCATTAGAGAAAGTGGAGTCACTTGAAGATTTGGTTTCAATTGGTCCTCCTCTGGCTAAGGTATGTTTTTGTATGTTGCGCATGCTCATACGGTCATACCATATATATCTGCATGCAAATCATATGGCAAGACTTTTTTTTTTTTAAAAAAAATGGCAGGTTGCTCCTGTTCTTAGCTTGAAGACTTCTCTGGTAACATCCCCATCCCATATGCCTGTATGTCCTCTTGCTGTAGTCAATATTTTAATGTACTGTATGTTGATTTTTCATCTGTAGGATACTGGAATGATAATCCGAGGTTGTGTTGTTAAATCATTTCTTAAGGACTGCTGTAGATATTGTAGTTCTACCTCACTATGGGATGACCAAGGGTTCTTTTCTTAATTACCAATTTTTTTCATTGATTGTGTATTCTTCATTATGTGCTTGATATTTGGTTGTGTGAAGTAAGCCTTAACTCAGCTGGCAAGGGACTTCTGGTTACAAATCGTTGGGCAAATCAGACTAGGCCTTGTTATTGGTGTTATGACACTATGAAAACCTATAATGAGTTAAAAAATTAATGCTATTGTATTCCATATTTTAATTAGTGATTTGTAATTTTGAATCCAAGGGTGTTACAAAATTGTTTCCTAAAAATTTCTGTAGATATGTTAGTTCTACCTCACAATCCTAATGGAATGGCCAAGGGTGCTTATTTTAATGAACGAATTTTTTCGTTGATTCTGTATTCGTCATTATGTGCTTGATATTTAGTTGTGTGTTGTGTGAAGTGATCCTTAACTGGGCTTTCCAGGGCTTCTGGTTACATATCATTGGTCAAATAAGACTAGGCCAAGTTATTGGTGCTATGACTCTATGAAAACCTGCAACGAGTTAAAATAAAGAAGTTAATGCTATTTTATTCTTTTATGTTAAGTGGTGATTTGTAATTTGAAAAATTTATGGATCAAGCATTTGAATGGCACTGAATTCCCTTGTAATGACTACCTTGTGATTTTAGAAAATTAATGATTGCTGATGTTTTTCCCCATTCAAAACACATTTGAACGCTTATGTGCAATTGTTAATATTTTGGTGTTATATGTTAATCATCTTTAAGGTTTGTACCTAGTTATAAGATTTATCCTTTGTTTCATAGAACGTGATATTATTCTTCAGTCTTCACTGAGAGCTGTCTGATAACATGCGTTGCATGCTTGATGTAATGTTTTAACTGTGAACTCACAGCTTTTGGTGTCCCTTGATTTCCACTTCTATTACATGCTGGTCTTAATTTGTGCCGTTATGTAAACTTAACAATCACAGTTTCCTTTTCAGGCTACTCCGAGCTCTAATCATCAGCCAGGCACTTCTGTCCATGAGCAATCTGATGATACAGCTTCCCAGGATAGTAATTCTGATAGCATTGCACGAACGCCGCCTGCAAAGAATGTTGTGGTGGGTTCTCCTGTTGCATCAACTTCTACTGGGAGTCATGCAACTCCTGTTCCAGTTAATAGTTTGCTCGTCATATCAGCTGCTTCAGCTAATCTTCCTGGCTCAACTTCTGTTTGTGATGGTTTGGAAAATGCTGGTACTGTTGTTACTTCATCCATGGGAAGTTTGACAAGTTCTGTAAACGAGGACGAAATTGCAAGCTTCCCTGGTAGCAGTCCATCTCCATCTCTTGTTGATACTGGACTAATAAGGGGTATTGGAAGAGATGGCCTCTCCAGCCAGCCTACATCTAGCATCCCTCTTAGTTCAGACAGTGTAGTCCCCAACAACGGGGCCCTAGGTACGCTGCCTCTGAAGTTGGATATGGCGAAGAGAAATATAAGGGTTGCTGATGAAAGACTTGGGAGCAGTGCAATGGTACAGCCTCTGGGTTCCCCATTAAGCAATAGAATGATGCTGCCTCAGGCTACCAAGGCTGATGATGGGACGGGCACAGTTGATTTTGCTGATATTGGTGAGGCTGCTGCTTTAGGTGGTAGGCCTTTTTCCCCTACAGTCCCTGGCATGCTGTGGAGGCCTGTAAGTTCCTTTCAAAACCAGAATGAGCCGGTATGTTCTTTTAATGTTGTTGTACTTTTTATTCCTTTTCTTTCTCCTTATTTTTTGCTTCTTGAGCACTTGTCTGTGCACTTAGGATGTGATGTATTTGTTAACTGGAAACAGTTCAAAAATAGATGGTTCATTTTTAGCATTATGTTATTGGTTTATCGAACTTTGGAGTTCTATGGATTGGCTTGCAAGTAAGAAATTCTTGGAAACACCATGAACAATGTATGAGGGCTTATGATTGCACTGGGGATTGTAACACTGTCATGCAGCCAATTTTAATGTGGACATTTTTTGATGACAAACAATGTTGGATGAGTATCCATCTTTCCTTATAGATAAAAAAGGGTTAACAACACCCCTGCACAAGCCTCCTATAGTGGGCAGGGGTCAAGGAAAAGATGTATGCAAACATTTCCTTATGTGAAGAGGCTGTTTCTAAGAATTAAATATGCAACCTCTAAGTTGCACCTCTACAAGACTACAACTCTACCATTGGACCACATGTTCACCTGTAAAAAGATAAACAACACCCATGCACAAGGACGGACAAGATGGACACAAATTTTACTCACACATAATATGTGGAGATGTTGTGAACCTATCACCTCTAGTTTGCACCCCTGCAGCTTTATCACAGGGTCACATGTGCATTTGTCTTTTTTTAATAAAACATAAATGGTTATCATAAGCTTTCCCATTAATATTGTTTTTGTTTTACACTTTTAACTTCTTCTTTTTGGTGATGCGGCTTGTTTTGCATGCTTTCTTTAGCCTAGGTGTGTCTTTTGTGGCTTAAATGGAATTATTATGCGGACATAATTGCCTTGGTGTATCTGATATATGTATTTACACACTTGCTTTTTGCCATATGAACAGGAAAGGTTTGATATATACCAGAATATATTTGTGTCAAAAACAGGTCTACTGTTGTCTATTGATCACTTTTGGATGGATGGATTTTGAGAGACGAGAAGAGAAGGGAAATGACATCATTCCCTTGTTTGGATATGTTAAGAAAAAAAATGAAGGGATTTGAAGAGGATTGGATAAGTTAGTTACAAGTGAAATATCTATTTTGTCCTAGGTTAAGAAAAAAAAATAAAGAAGGGATTTGAAGAGGATTGGATAAGTTATTTATAAGTGAAATATCTATTTTGTCCTTATACATAATACTTTAACTTAAAAATAAGGATAAATTAGTAAATTAAATAAAAAAATTCCTTTCTTTTCTCTTGTGATGACTATCCAAACAAGAGAAATGACAACTCAATTCCTTTATTTTTCTAACCTATCCAAACATGAGAAAGAAAAATATTCTACATTCTCTTATCTTCCTTTCTCAATCCAAACACCAGTGTCTTAGAATATCTAGGGATACCTACTGAAATCTGAGATATTGTTAGAGATGGGATGAGGCTGAAATTGGAGATTTAGAAGTATATTTTAGAAGTCTTATGATACCGTTTTGTACTTCCCCACCATCTCAAAGATATGTTGTTATAATTTATATTTAGCTCTTCTAAGCTACCTTTATTTACATTTAGGGGCAGTTTCGTGGAAGAACTGAGATTGCACCTGATCAAAGGGAGAAGTTCTTACAACGGCTCCAGCAAGTGCAGCAGCAAGGTCACAGTACCATTCTTGGCATGTCTTCTCTTACTGGGGGAAATCATAAACAATTTTCTACCCAACAACAAAATCCACTCTTGCAACAGGTGGTTTTTCCTTAAACCTGTCCTTCTCTTGGCTCAAAAGCTAGTTGATTTATGGAAGCCTAGTTCAGCTTAATACCTCTTAAGTCGATTGTTTTTCATGTTGCACAATCTATTGTTGGCTGATCAACGTGTGACCCTTATTGTGGTTGATAAATGGAAAGCATACTAGAATTGAAAAAGTGAAAAACCTAAATTATTCATATGTTACATTCTTTGTACTGCTTAGTAATCTGGCCATAGTAACAGTCATGAAACCTTTCTTCCTGTAACCATCTGCCCGGGAAAATTTACTCAGTTTTATTTCATAACAAATTAACAATCACGACTGCTGCTACTTGCATTTCAACTTGTAAGTTTTCTTCACGGATGTTTCATGCAAATTTAGTGCTTGAATTTAGTTTATTGATTTTTACTAGTGGCATGAAACTCCAAAATTTCTTAATGCTGTTATAACTGATGGGACTTGAAGTTCAACAAATTGATGATTTGTGAAATCGTCATTTTCTTCTTTTTCTTACTGTTCTTTATTAGATATGAATGACGATGTGAGCCAAGCATAAGGAGCATGTTGCAAGTTCAAATATGTTTATTGCCTTTCTTTGTTATTCAATGCCTTGAGTGTTTTAATTTTAATACATATAATCCATTGACCATTTTTTAAAATCTCTTTGATGTTTAATGTGAATTCTTTTAGTGGTGTATCATTATCACAATTTGTCTTTGTGAAGCAAATTAAATGGAAGGAATCTTTTGATCTGATCTGTTTCATTTTGCACTATGATTTGTTTTAACCAATGATGTTTTGGATTCATAAATGTCTCATAACTTATTGTAATTTCCCTTTTTCACCTTTTCTGATGATATGTATGTAGCTCAATTCTCAAAGCTCAGCTGTTTCTTCGCAGTCTAGTGTGGGACTTGGAATGCAAGGGCTGGGTCTCAATACTGTTTCATCTGTGACTCTACAGCTGCCAACTTCCATCCATCAACAGTCTAATCAACAAGCACTAATGCCAGTTGGTCTAAAAGATGCTGGTAGCAACATATTCTCTCTTGTCTATTGATACAATCATTATAATATTGACCAGACCAATGCTGTTAATGTATGATGCAGACACTGGACACTTGAAAGTGGAGGACCCGCAGCAACAACAAAATTTACCTGATAATTCGAATGCTGAATCTGCCCCTATTTCTGGGTTTGGCAAAAATCCTGTGAACGAGGATGAATTGAAAGCTCCATATACCGTGGATACTCCTGTATGTCAAAGAACTCTTAGTCGGTGTTGCAATGATTTTCTTACTTTGTTACAGTTTTGATAGGTAGGTGTTATCACCTTTTACTAAACTAGATCTAAAACATTGCTGAATACACCCAAAAGTTGATGGCCAATTTTTAAATTTCCTGAGGGAGAAGCATTGTAGAAGCCCCTGTACTTTCGAAAAGGGGTCAATTAAGCCCTCAAATTTTTATTGATCTGTTCAAGGCCCTCTATTTTGGATAGTGGTCTAAATAAGCCCCTTGCCCTCTTTCCATCGTAATTGTGTTGATGTGACCATTACCTCTATGATCTTTGATGTGGCATTGGCCAATAAAATTATTATACATGTCATAATTTTATTTTTGATTTAAAAAACCTAAAAAGATAATGATTAAAAAAATCTTGTATCTTCTCCTCCGGCAGATCATCAGCTCAAGGTTTTAAAAAGAGGAAGGCGGTAGCCTCAAGGCGATCGAGGTGGTCGCCTCAATCCAAACTCAGAAATACAATGTTCTGAGCCTCTCATAGAGACCATCTTCATATGGTCAAATCATACTCACTTGAAAGGAGCCGTAGTGTCCTTTGAAGATGCTTGTTCAATTGAGGCCAGCTTCTCTTCCTAAGTCTATTGCTCCTGGAATCCAACCTAATTTCAATCATGTTAATGAAAAGTAGGGATTGAGACCCAAAAAAATAAAATTCAGAAGCCTCCTGGAGTATATCTGCTGCTCTCTTTGCAATTGGAGGTGGAGATGTGTTGCTACAATGGGGATCAAAAACAGGGCTAGGGTTTCAACCAAAGGTAATACTAGGCCTTCGACTGGGATCTTCTAGAAGCAAGAGAGCCAATTTCTTGAGCACTGAAACCTATTCGTCATCTGTGGGGGCGTTGACTCAGAACCCAGTCTTCGTCTCCCATTTTTTCCTTCAAGGATCTGGTAGTGAAGCAAGAGATAAGATCTACCGTCTCCATCGCCGTTTGTGGAGCAAGATTTTTTATTTAAAGCTATGTCATATTTTATACTTAATTTTTATTTTTGGTAAAATGAAGCCATGTCACATATTGTTGTCCACGTCAGCTTTTTTGAACAAAAATTTGGATGAAGGGCTAATGGAGCCCATTATCCAAAGTAGAGGGCCTTTAATAGGCCAAAAAAAAGTTTTGAGGGTTAATCAACCCCTTTTCAAAAGTACAGGGTCCTCTAGGATACTTCTCCCATTTCCCAATAAAAACTTCCATCCTTTTTTATTCGAGGAAGTAGTTGATTTTTGCTATAAGTTGCTGACTTGGTGATGGTACCTTTAACTTGAGCAATGATACTGCTTTCTCACAGAATTTCCTTAGATTGGAGGATTGTCTGTGTCATGTTTTGATGAAATGTTCATAATAGAATGTTGACAACATCTTTGAAATCCCTCTTTTTTGCAGACAGGATTATCTGGTTCTGTGGCTGAGCCTTCCCAAGTGCCAAGAGATACTGATCTCTCTCTTGAGCAATCTTTACGATCCAATCAACCTTCTGATGGCCTTGGGGTCATTGGACGAAGAAGTGTTGCTGACCTCGGGGCAATGGGTGATAGCCTCAGTGTGTCATATGCAAACCCTGGGGTAGTGCACGATCAGATATACAATCTGCAAATGCTTGATGCTGCATCCTTCAAACTTCCTCAAGCCAGGGATTCAGAACGTCTAAGGAGCTACACCCCAGTATGGATGCACCTTATCCTCACCTCGTAGCAGCACCTATTCAGGTGTGGTTGCATTTATTGTTTTAGAAAATATCATTTATTTTTATTTTTCTCCTACAGAGGCACCCTGCTGCCACACCTGCTAGCTATCCCCAAATTCAGGCACCAATTGTTAATAATCCTGCATACTGGGAACATCTATCTATTGATAGCCATGGAACTGACACACTGTTCTTTGCATTTTATTACCAGCAGGTACCATAACTTCGTGTAACTTTTCATTTTGTGTTTTGTTGTTCTTGGCAATGAAGATAGCTACTGTGAGCTTGTATTTAAGTTGTTATTGTCTACAGAACACTTATCAGCAATATTTGGCCGCACGTGAACTGAAGAAGCAATCTTGGAGATATCACAGAAAATACAACACATGGTTTCAACGGCATGAAGAGCCAAAAGTAGCCAATGATGAATTTGAACAGGGGACATATGTCTACTTTGATATTCATATTGCCAATGACGAATCCCAGCTTGGGTGGTATGTTGACTTTCATTATAAATTTGTTTTAAAGTTTTATCAGACAATATATTGTTTTTCAAGCTTGTTTGGGTGTTTATGCAATTTGACTAGTAGACACAATTTGCGTAGGTACGACTGTTTAAGCTTGTTCTGCGCCCTGGTAGGGATTTTTTAAAGAAAGGGTGGTGGTCATGGCCATGCCTGTGTTGCATTGGGACTTTGTCATTTTTTATGAATGTATGGGAAATTCATTTTCTTCAATGGATTAGAAACTTAATCATGCTTTGTAAAGAAGCTAAGAATCATGCAATTTTTTGTCATAAAAAATACAGTGATAATTGCATCTTAAAAATAGACACAACACCCTAATCCTCCCTCAGCATACGCCCCTTCACCCTTCCCTACTGTATGTTCTCCTCGCTTGGGTAGTTATAGCCTTATGGGTTTGTGATTACGTTGTGCGTGTGATCTTTCTTTTATTATAGTTTGATTGCTTGCTTTCAAAGCACCAGTACTGGATGATGTAAAGTCATATCAGTCCTATATGATTTCATATTCTTGTCCTTCATGTCAATTGTAATGTAGGATTTTGTTTAATTCTTACTTAGAGAACTGTTTACGGGTTTTCATGGTCCGTGGAATTACTATTCAGGTGTCAAAGGATCAAGACAGAGTTTACTTTTGAGTACAACTATCTTGAAGATGAACTTATGGTTTAGTAGCTTTGCTCCTAATGATTTGTCTACAATGATCGACCCCCACTGTTCCGCACCATATCAACTAGGTGATGTTTTCTTCTAGACTTCTTTTTTAATTTACACTATAAATTAGGATTACCATCTTGACTGATTTTAGTTATTGGAATCATATGTACATGTCTCTTCGTGTTGCTTGTAAAGATACACAAAAATTATGGATATGTCGGTTTCTTCTTGATGTTTTATTTAGGATGTTGTAGAAGAGGGAACCGCGTTTGATTTGCCATTTTTTATTTTATCAAGTCCGACTTTCATTTCTCTCAATATTTTAAAGGAATCGTCAAACAAGCCCGAAATTATATTTTGGATGAAATAAATTAGGGCTGTCAAAAAAAACCGTGAAAATTAAAACCCAATCGTTTGGTTTGATTGTATATTTTATGCTAAGACTGATTGAAAAATTGGTATAATCAATCGATAATCGTTTTTACGATATGATTAAAATATGTTAAAAAAAAAGATTGCCGACATCCCTAACACAAATCCTTCTACTTTTCCTATCAATTTGCTTAGAATCATCAAAAGGAGAAGAAACTTAACCAGTATTATCAGGCATAGGACTTGAAATCTCCACGTTTGAATTGCCAATGTCAACATTAATCAACAAAACCAAACAATTAATTATTGATTCATAGCCCTCAGAAACTGTTTAATCTTAAAAAAATTGTCAAATCATCAAAATAAAAGAGAATTAACGTTTCTTCTCCATTTTCACATTTAATGTGCCTAAACATGATCTAATTATTTTATCACCCTAATTCATAAAATATTCATAAAACAAGAAAGCATTTGTTTTATCTAAAAGATAGTGTGGACGGTGGGGATGGGATGTATCTTATCCCCTTCTTTTGGAATTGATACTTTTTGGCACCTTTGTGTGGGACAAGTGACTTGCATGTGTAGTATGTTTCAAGTTTCAAGTTTTAAGTTTCAATTTCTCAATTTCTTCGTGGGGCTATACAAATATCTGGGATCTACATGAGCGGTGAGCCTTTGGCCCATGATTTCTAATTGGAACTTTGAGAACTCATCATAAATCATATCTATTAATTTATCTATTATAATTAATTATTCTACTGTCTTAATTAATACGCTAAACGTTTATTTAATTGTATGATTTTATTCTAATTAATTATTAGTCCGTTAGGGTTTAACGAATTCGCTTCCCTATGATTTAACACTTATTATTATTTATGTTACAACATGAAAATCTGATACACGAGCCTGTTATGGTTTAGCGAATCTGTTCCATTTAGAGTTTAACACTGATTGTTTATGTTATAGCATGAAAATCCGATACGCGAGTCCGGTTGGGTTTAGTGGATCCGTTTTCGTTAAGATTTAACACTTATTATTTAGATATATGTTATCATGAGTTCCTAAAATATAGACTATTTATTACTACATTTTTAATTTACAAATATATATATATATATATATATATATATATATATATATATATATATCTTTGTGGTTTCTACATAATACTTGGTAATGACAGAATGTGGAATCATCAAAATGTTAAATTAACAGTCATACCCTAAATCATGATTTTGGTTAATAAAAGGTAAGAAAGTAGACATTGGTTCATGTGACAAGAACTGTGAGTAGTGGTGGTGGATGGTCCTTTATCCCAATTATTGTTTTTTGAAATGAAGAACTCATCCAAGACATGGATTCTGCCTTATCTGATAAATTTCAGGCACTAAATAATTACAGGGTATTTCCCCCATTGAAGATTGCTCCAAAAATTACTGTACTTGTGAATTGACTGACAACTTGCCTTCATCTAACTAACTCCCTCACCTGACAATTCATCCCAATTGTTGACGATGGATTGTTGGTGAGGAATGAAGGGTGCTACAATTGGGTTTAGAATATGAGAGTGTATAATTTTTAATTTAATTGTTTGAGAGATGTGTCACATCACGTTATATTTTTGAGAGATGGGTGCCAGATTTGCACTTTCTGCCACCAATATATGTTAGCTGCAGAGATCCGAGGAAGTTTCACCTCCACTTTATTGAAAACATGAAAGGAAAAAATAAAAACAAACAAAACAGAAGAATATGGAAAGAGGAAAGAAGAGATGAAAACGGAGGCGAAGAAGAAGTGAGAAGAGATGTAAACACAAGGAGAAAAGGAGAAACTGAAAAGGAGGGAGGAAGAAAACAATGGAAGAAAGAAGAGAGGGAGGGGGAAGGAGAGGAGGTCAACGCCTCCTCCCCTCCCCAAAATGGATCCGAAATATGTGAAACCAGAGAGGGAGGGGTAAGAGAGAGAATTTTGATTATCTCTGTGAGTTTGAAGCTCTTGAATAAAAATTTGAGAATACTCTACAATGATTCAGAACCTGACCAACCCCTTCAAGCAACTTAAAGCTTCCCTACAAGATAGTCTCGGCCAAAAGTGGGCTCATAGGACCAGTAATCCTAGAGCATCGTGCTGCAAAAAACTCCCCTTGATTCGATCGAATAATGCAACCCAGTCCAACATAACCCACTTGAATAGAAATGGCAGCGCCAATGTTACACTTGAGAAATCCATGCGCCGACTTTTGCCACTCGATAATAGCTTGTTACCTAAAAGAAACACTCTAAATTTGCCTCGCAAAAGTGCATCCAACCAATGCATGAAAGCTATATTCAACACCACCCATACATACTGGACAAATTACCGCCACATCCACCCTTTTATTTTGGAGAGCAGCTAGATTCGACAAACATGAAGAACATGCTCTCCATATCAAGTTATTGACTTTTGCTTGAACTTGAAGCTTCCTTATTGAAGTCCACGGGAATTGACTTGCAAGAGAAGCATGAGCCTCCATAAGACTTCTCCATATAAAGATGGGATTAGATCCCAATTGTGCATTCATAAAATTACTGAAGCTATAATGACGATGTTAAGGAATTAGGCGAGGTGAAGTAAGTAAAAGCCAATCTTGTTTAACTAACATTGCGATGTTGAAGAGTCCCAACTTATGAAAACCCATCTCATCCTTAGTTTTGTGAACACTTGGTCGATCCCAGTTCATCCCGCTAATGCCCTCTCTTACATTCTTGTCGCGCCCCCACGAAAAGGGATTCATCATTCATTCAACCTCCTCACATAAATTAAGAGGAAGAGCAAAAACCGTCATAATGATGAATTAGGGTGTAAAAATTAATTTTGGGAGATGAGAATAATTTTCCCATTCAAAAATCCTGTATTTAAAACGTTCCTTCTCAGATTTTCTATCCTTATATTCTAGCCGTTACAAAAGTCCGCCACCCAAGTCAAACTTGGGACTTGCTTCATCGGTCTGAAGACTTCTCTCGAACCTTCGTTTGGCAATAAAATTAAAAGCATAAGTTGTTGGGTAGATTTCATAAACTCAATTCCTCTGAATCCTCCCAAAGGCCCTTCCATATTCTTACTCTCAAATCCCAGAATCACTGCTTGCCTTCCCTGGATTGAATACATTACAGGTATCTTCTTCAGTAGTTTTTCTGGTTCTTTCAGATTCTATATTCCTCTGTTTGCAAAGTTTTTTCTGTTTTTCGAACCCGAAACTTTCATTCGTTTTTCCAAAACCGACGATTGAATGTTCGGACCCATCTCATAAAATCAAAGGAATTCAAAGAGTTCTGTTGAAGAAGAAAAAAAATACAATACCAGATTTAGGTTCTGGGTCAGTTTATTGGGTCTGGCTGTATTCTCTGTTTCTCCTTTGGCTCATTCTATTAAACGCGTATTATACAACAATAACTCCAACCCTTTTCCTATAGTGAAAGATATACAGAGTTACAGACACTCTCATCTGATAATTTTTCATTCTCTTTTAACTTTTTTATGATTTTTTTATCAATCAGATCTTGAACACGATCCCAAGTTCCCAACTTTGGTGGTGCTAGATTTTAGCTAATGCTTCGTACCCATCAACAAAAACGGTTGATTTTTCCCTCTCTTTTCTCCTAAAAGGAAAATACACACACGTAATTAATAAAGCTTTCACTTTTAACTCCCTCCCTTTTTCCTAGGAAACCCTTCATATTACAATCCCATAAGCCTTTTCTGTCCAGGAAACAACGACAGTCAGGAAAAAATGGATAGTTTTTGGTTTCTGAAGTGGGTTGTGTTTTTTGGCCTTTTGGGATCTCTTGTTCATGGAATTGGTGTCAATTGGGGTACGATGGCGACTCACAAACTGCCACCGAAGACTGTGGTGCAAATGATGAAGGATAATGGGATCCAAAAGGTGAAGCTCTTTGATGCAGACCAGAGCACCATGAGTGCTCTTGCTGGGTCTGGCCTTGAGGTCATGGTGGCCATCCCCAATGATCAGCTTTCTGCCATGAATGACTATGATCGAGCCAAAGAGTGGGTCAAGAAGAATGTCACTCGCTACAACTTCAATGGAGGAGTTAACGTCAAGTAAGGACTTTAATTTTTCTGGGTTTTTTTCCAATTCTTTATGTGTGTTGGAGTCCAGATTATGTATTTTGAATCTTTATTGCTGTAACTTGTATTGTGCTATTTTTTATTTTTTTTTGTAAGAACTGACATGTTTAATTTTGTTTTTGTCTTCAAATTATCCTTGTATTAGGTTCTGCCATGTCTTTTATAATTATGGCTATGATATGTGTTAATTTCAGAAGTTTCTGTAGAGGTCTTAGAATCATCCAATGTTCATTTTCCTTTTTTCAACTTCTAATTGTCCTTGTATGAATGTTGATTGTTATTGCTGAACTTTGCTGGTCTTTTTCTGCATATCTCTGAAGTTCTTAAGTTAGCTGATAGCCATATGCTTATCTTTCAGTCTTTGATGTCTTTATGACTTGAATCTGGGAAGTTATCTTTAGGCATTATTATAGTTTTCCATTCTGCATTAATTTGTGGCAAGCAAGTCGCAGTTGTTTATGGGTTGACTTAATTCTTATCCCTGCCTCTAGATATTGCCAACATACACGTGCACAGTGCATTGATACTTTGGAAAAGAACAAGATCTTACTTCATGATATCAAGGGTAACAATAGAACACCTTACAGCATTAGATGTTAAGAATCTTATCTTTTATTAAATAAAATATGTACTTTTATCTTTGGATCGATTACATTTAGCTCTCCCAATAACTTTTGGAAAAAGAAAAGGAGGCACAGAATCTGACCACACGGCTCCTACTTTTCTCTGTACATTGGAGCATCAGATTCTCTTAAGAGGTGTTTTGTTGGGGGCTTGCTCTGGTTAAAGGAGTAAAGGAAGGATAACGAAAACAATGGGTCCATTCCATAGTTTTATTGGTCTACAACATCAATTTTACAGAAAGAAAAGAGGACTAATTTTTGAAATTAATCTCTCAACGAGAATAGATGCACCCAGGCAGCCATTAATTAGGATGAGAAGCCTATCTTAGAGAGGAATTTTAATCCCTGATAGTCTAACTTTATTCTTAAAGACCTCGTCATCGGATGAAATTTTCTTTAGTCTATCAAACTCAACATGGCTATGTTCTTGTCGTGAACAGCTTGAGTAATATGGCAGTGATCAGTGGAGATAAATGTATTTACTCAACATGAAATTAAACCACTGGTGATTGAAGATGGTGATAGATGCTCAACTTACCATACTAATATAGATTGGTAGCTCATTGATGCTAGTAGTGTATGCCTGTAAATCACTTTGTCATTTGGTTTGCTGAGAACAATATATAAAAGCGTATTAACCTTTTTGTATTTCCCTCAGGTATGTAGCGGTTGGAAATGAGCCTTTCCTCAAATCCTACAATGGCTCATTCATAAATACTACCTTCCCAGCATTACAGAACATTCAAAATGCCCTCAATGAAGCTGGGGTTGGAGACTCCGTTAAGGCCACTGTCCCCTTAAATGCCGATGTCTATGGTTCGCCAGACAACAACAATTACCCATCTTTTGGAAGATTCCGGAGTGATATTAGCGATCTCATGACCCAGATTGTTCAGTTTATGGATAAGAACAATGCACCCTTCACCGTAAACATCTACCCTTTCTTAAGCCTCTATGGGAACGATGACTTCCCTTTTAACTATGCATTCTTTGATGGAGCCACACCCATTGTAGATTCTGGAACTGGGATTCAGTACGCCAATGTTTTCGATGCCAACTTCGACACCTTGGTTTCGTCTTTGAAAGCAGCGGGCTATGGAAACATGAACATTTTGGTAGGGGAGGTTGGTTGGCCAACAGATGGGGACAAGAATGCGAATGTTGGTAATGCTATTAGATTCTACAATGGCCTTTTACCAAGACTCGCAGGCAATGTGGGAACCCCGCTTCGGCCAGGACATATAGAAGTCTACCTGTTCAGTCTTCTTGATGAAGATGCAAAAAGTATTGCTCCAGGAAATTTTGAGCGCCACTGGGGAATTTTTGGGTTCGATGGGCAGCCTAAATTCCCGATGGATTTTTCTGGCCAGAATCAGAACAAGGTTCTCGTTGGCGCGCAGAATGTGCAACATCTTGCCCCGAAATGGTGCGTGTTTAATCCTAACTCCAAGGACTTGAGCAAACTTGCAGATAACATAAACTACGCCTGCACATTTTCAGATTGCACAGCGCTCGGATATGGTTCATCTTGTAACAACTTGGACGCTAATGGGAATGCGTCGTATGCATTCAATATGTACTACCAAGTACAGAATCAGGACGACTACGCCTGCAACTTTCAAGGTTTGGCCATGGTTACTACACAGAATGCATCACAAGGAACCTGCAAT
This sequence comes from Euonymus europaeus, assembly GCA_963580455.1. Lineage (NCBI taxonomy): Eukaryota > Viridiplantae > Streptophyta > Magnoliopsida > Celastrales > Celastraceae > Euonymus > Euonymus europaeus. The sequence goes on along the minus strand of OY756961.1, from coordinate 6,149,306 downwards.
TTTGTAATTCAGATACAGTCGGCCGCTTCTTCTGCAGGTCCTACACTTATCTGTTTAGTACTTCTTATAGTATCAACAATTCTACTCCTGTAGATTTATGCTGGTAGATAACTCAACTACTATCATTTTTTTGATCGTGTTAGCTTCATGCATTGCGGCGTTCAATTCACTTTGTTGTTTCATTCAATCTAGTAGTTTAGATGAGTTGCTTGATTTTTCAGCTGACAAGAATGGATGCTATATATGCTTGTGGGTACAGTTCACATGATCTATATAGATTCTAGCCACCATTTGAGTGATAATCTAGTAGTTGATTTTTCTAACATCAAATCATATGACTCGAGAGTAATTGAGTTTGATTCTCATTGAGAGCAATATTTTTTATTGTCATGCGTTGGCGTTTTGGCGAAACTCGAGTTTAGACTCGTGTCAGTTGTTAAAGAATTAATTTATTTAATGTCGTTCTCGGTTATCAAAACAAAATCTATTGATTTTTAGTCAATAGTGTTACTCATCATGTCATGTCGTTATCTGAAAACAGAAAACGAAACGTTTTTGTGGGACTCAGCTGAACTGTTATTGAAGGAGCCTCTCAATTATGCAACCCCCCTACCAACAAATTGAAATTCAAAACCCACTTGTTCTTCCATCATTTGTAATTTCTCATTTCCAAGTCCCCAACCCTTAAATATGAAACCCCAAATCCTTCACTTTCAATTCAATTTCAAAGATGGCATAGTATTGGAATTGCTGATTGGGACAAACCGACAAAGAATGGGTGTCTGTGGTCTACTGTAGTTTTTAGCCTCTTTCGGTGTCCATTTTTTTATTTAAAAAATCATAAATGTTTAGTACTCAATCTAACGAGATATTTTTTGTTCGAAAAAATTAAGGTCATCGCAATCGGAAAATTGCATTTTTTGAGTTTATATCCGATATTCTAAAATTGTTATATTTTATTTAATTGTTGAATTTATTTTTTATTTCAAATAACAAAAAAATATATCTTTGAATTCTTTATACTGAATGCCACACATTCATGAAAAAAATTTGATCTCAAAACGCTACTACAAGGAATCTGCTATAATAACATTAGGTATGCCCAGCAATAAGCAATTCAACAAAGTATGGACATATATGGGTGCGCAAACTGAAAGATGGAGACATATGCATGAGTAATTAGGCCCATCTTCACACCTGCATGGGTCTCCCACCTCTTGCAGTTGCAGGTCTTCAGGTCAAGCATGTGCCACAACCCAACAACTCATTCCAACCAATCTTCAATGAAAGAGTGCTTTATAACCTAAATCTTTGAATTGTAGCTGTGAAGCATAACCAATTCACAATTTTTTTTTTTAATCGGGATCGATATCATACAAGACAGCATCGGGAGCACAGAAGTTTCTTACATGATAACATGATAAATTGGATCAAAACTCAGACGCGTGTTCACAAGAGTACAATAATATTGCTTCCAATAAAAATCGAACTCAAAATCTTTCGAGTTTATAGTTTGACCGTAAAAAAATTCACCGCTACACTATTCCGTGTAAACTCTTCCCCTCAAACTTAAAGTATCATTAACTTAAAAATTTGTAAGTCGAAACTAAAACAAACCACTACAATATAGTATATATACACATGCATACATGCAAAACTATTGTCGGCAGAAATAATTTTATACGTAGACCTTATGGTAATAATTTAATTTTGTAAAATAGGGATTGTAGAAGGGACCCATTAAAATGGGTGACTAAACTCAACCACCACCAACTAAAATCATATGGCATGTCGGTTCAACTTATTTTGAATTTGAAATTTAATTTTATTTAGGGTTAATGCAACTTTTTGTTAGTGTGAATGTTGACCCGTTTAAAATCAGTCATTGATGTTTCAACTCATTCAACTTAGGTACTCAAATTTGAATTCTGTTTCAATTGTTATCACCAGGTAGTTTTTGAAAACTTTCGTTAACATGTAATACTGACGTGAAAGTTGTGCCAAAAATATCGTTAATCATCAAACTAAAGTAACATTCAAATGTACCAATATAGTCGGTATAATTATAGTAACTTAACAAAATAGTCACTGCTAATTTAAACACTACCCAACTGTGCAACAACACAAGAGATTGATTCTTGGGTTTCATTCACCATGGTTGTATACCTTATAATGGAGTTTGATCTTTGAATGGTTGAGAATGTGTTATCAAGTCTCCTCACACTCTCCTTAGTCCTCTACCATCACTAGTTGGAGTTGTTGCACCTCTGCCAGAACCAACACCTCTCCTCACTGAAGTAGCTCATCCTCTCTCTGCGACATTGGCTCTTCCATCTCTAACCAATGATGAAAATTGAAACAAAATTCATACTTGACTACCCGAGTTAAATGAGTTGAAACATCAGTAACTAATTTGGAACATGTCAACTCTCACAGTGACGAAAAGTTGCATTAACCCTCAAACTTTCAACTTATTTAATGTTTTCCGTTCGGTCATATTTCCATATCAAATAATCTACTGCCCGCACAATAAATTCATTGACCGGTGATAAAATTTGAAATAAAATCCAAACTACCTGTCACAAAGTTGTCTTCAATAAAAAATTCAAATGTCTCCCTCCATTAATCCTTGTCAAAATATGAATGGCACCCTTCTCGGGAAAAGTCCAGTTATGTACAAAATGAAAATGATAAAATGATAACCTACGCCCACTAAGATTTATTACAGTATATACGTGTATATGATAAAATGTACTTTTTAAATTTATTTAAATATACATCCAAACAAATTTAAACTCGTTTTTTTATCATTATTGAATGCCTTAAATTAGGAGTGGCAAAATTATGTTCAAACGGAGTGACTGATTTGTTCAACCAGTATTAAACTAAGCTTAAATATAATTTATATGTCTGAAATTCGAATCTAATACAAAGAGATTGTATGATTTAAAATCAGATTCCTTGATTCGAATTGAATTCTTATCCGATTAACTTATCCAACCAATCCGATTATGATCAATTAAGTACATTCAAAATTCAAATATATGAGAGTCCAAACATGCAAATATCTCATAAACATCCTATATATTATTTGACCCAGACTTTTGCCACCCCTACCTTAAAGACACATTATCATTTTTCAAATAATAAAACAAAGCAAAACTTGGACTTCTTCTTTGGGATATCTTGTTCAAATTCAAATTGAAAGGAGCAGTAGAATAAGACATCTTCATCAGTACTTTGGGTTTCCCACCTCAGAAAAATAAGAGGGAAAACTTTTTGTATATGTTAGAAAAAGACAGAGAATCTTCCTTCTTCAAACTGTTTCCCATTTTCATAAGAATCAATCAATTGGGTGAAGGATATAAAATGCTATAAAATAATCCATACTCTTGTCAGTACCAGTATGAGATGGTGTCAGATTTTCATGAAATATTTCTTATTTTTAACAAATCACCTATACTAAATTACTAATTCTTGTTAATAGATTGTTATTACATTGATAATTGAGTTTAAGATACTCTACTTACTGTTCTAAAAAATCCAAATGATGCCAGGAAAATAATAAACTGCAAAATTGATATTTCATGATGAAGGTCAGTAACTCTCAGTACATGATGTTATATGTCCTTAAATCTGGCGACATGCCTTGCTGCTCTTTTCAAGAGAAAACAATCAATAAAACTTCTTTTTTCATCATTTTACACTTGCCTTGAGATTTTGCGTTCTCAACTCTCAAGTAGTTTTCTATTTTGCATTCCTTCTCGCTTGCCTAGACTGGAATTGGGAGATGGTGAAGATGACAAGAAATGGATTCTGAAAAGAGAATGATTCTAAACTTTTGAGGCCAAATTAGGAATCCTGCTTCCATAATCTTACCATATATAAACTAGCAAGAACTGAATATGTAATGATTTAACTAAAATAAAAATAGCAATGAATTTACCATATTGGTCTTATCTAGACTAATTTACATAAGAGGAATTGGAACTCAACAAAAAGAGTCACTGCTCACAAGGATTAATGGAGGAAGTATGACCCATTCTCATCTCCATAACTTTCTTGTGAGAATTGGAGTGCAAGTAGCTCACAAAAGTAGGGCTTTTTGCAGGTCTATACTCTGGCAATAGTCTTCCTGACTTGTACCTCACCCCACATGCATTGCACAATGTCTTTGGACCCATTGGTCCAGCCCTCCACTGAGGGGTCCTTTGTGATTGACAATGAGTGCACCTCCTTGGCTGTTGCTGCTGCACCACACCCAAACCACCATCATCACCCTCAACACTCATCATAACCTCCTTCTCTGTCTCCTTATTACCATCCCCTATGCACTCCTTTGTTTCTTCTATGTTACTAATGTTGTTTGGGGATTCTTTCTCTAGGGGTATCATGAGTTCACTATCAGCTAACCAATGTGGTTGTTGGAGCAAAGGAGGGTCAGAGGATGTGAAATAAAGAGTTTGGTTATGAGGGTTAAGGTTATAAGACCAACTAGTTAATGCATCATTCTTTTTGGTTTTGGCAGTTGGGGACGTCCTCCTTCTCTTGGTTCTGGCCTTGCCTGGGACTACAAACTCGTGCAAGGAAGATGGGTTTTGTTGGGTTATGGTCAATTTGGGGTTTAAGCTCGGGTTTTGAACACTAGACGGTACTGCTGGAAGACAACTTCCCGAGCTTGATAAACAGTCCTCTACAAATACTGACAGCCATTCCAAGCTCATATCCACTTCCTACATTCACAACAGTAACAAACCCAAAAACCAAAAAAATCACTAAAATTAGGTACAAGTGATTCAGCACCAACACAGAAACACAAAGTTTCAATCTTTAGTGAAAAAATAAAGTGGGTCAAAAAAATCACGAGACAGTAGAAAAAATCACAATTTGAGAACAAGCAGAAAGAAAGAAATTAACAGAGAAGCACAAAGTTTCAATCTTTGCTAACAAAACAAATTGGGTCGAAACATATTGAGAGAAATAAAGCAACAACACAAGAAGGAAAAAAGAGAGTGAAACAAGCAGGAAAACAGAACCATGAAGAACACTGACTGTACTCAAAAGGCACAAGCTAACAAAACAAATAGACCAAGAAAAAAGTTGTGCTTCAACAACAACTCAACTTCAAAGGGAAGGATAGACTGAGACAAACCATGTTTTGAGCAGAGAAAAGGTCATCAGTAGTGGGTGAAGGAAGTTGGACTGGCTGGTACTCATCGGAGACTTTCACATTAGGGCACAACTCCATGGCCAAGAAAGGAAAGTAGCTTCTTGCGAACAAAAATCCACAGAAAGCTAAAGAGACAGTCAGATTATAAAGAGGAAGAAAGAAAGTGATGGGAAATGATAATAATGGGGAGAGACTTGCAAATATATTTATCTTCGTTTTATGTCGGCAGATAAAGCTAAAAGACCTAATCAATCATCCACAATCCCTAATTCCTACCATTTCCCTCCACTCTGTTTTATAACTTTTGCTTCGTTTTCGCTCTATCCTCCTGTTTTATATGTATTTTTTCTCCCCGTTCATATGTAACTGTTTAGCATTTTCTTAAAGCACATGTAATGGGATATTTATTCATTTCCTTTAAAGTTAAAATTGTGTCTCATCTCGATAACTCTGTTACATAAAAACTCTTTCACATCAACAAAATATTATCCTTCAATACAACATCATCAATAAAACACAATCGGGCCATTGGGCCTCCGTGTTTGTGTTGGGTATTCCCCCTCCTTAGTATCAAAAAAAAAATAAAACACAAATTTTTGTACATTATCCATGTTGTCCCCAGCAAAATTACACTAAAATCAATATCGATCTCGCCTCTATTACACTAGAGTCAAGCCACATTCTCAATCGCATCGATAAAATACGTCTTTCAATACAGTTACATGAGTAAAAACGCACATTCGTATTAGTAATATTATCTCTTTCCAACAAAAATCTACCATTGTATTTGTGCTTACTTTCTATTACAATGTTGACACTTTGTCTTGGCTTCAGAAACCATGATTTTCTACTATACGTGATTGTTTATTTGTCTAAATAATTTTAAACTTAAAATTGAGTGCAATTGCTGGGAGCCTGGGAAAGTTTTTCTTGGCTGTTGGGGGCCCAGAAATTGAAGACTTATGTTGGGTAGGCTTTTCTCACTCATCAGTCATCACTGCTGAATCAATAAAGGCACTGGGATAGGCCCATCCACAGATGCTACTCTCAATGCAGGCACACAAGGATTCTGCTTTCTGCATGCCAGCACTTATTCAAGTAATAATAACATCGATGAAGAGGGAGAGGGAAAATGTTGTGATATGATACTGTCCATTCACATGCTAGACAAAGTGGAATAATTTGGCCATAAAAGTCCTCTTTACTTCAACACCAAATCAAAAGTTGTAAAGAGAAGGCACTTAAATCAACAACGGCTATAACAAAGAGAGAGGTCATTCATTGATGCATTTCTGTGAACAAGCGAAACTTCTGTTCCAATAGAAAGGATGAGCAAAGAAAAAGGCAGAACATGATGCAAACAAGTGAAGCTGCATGGAAAACTATGTTAATGTAACCAAAAGAGGTGATATTGACAGAAATGAATTGACGGGAGGCGAAGTCTTCTACCGGTGCTTGCAAAAAAACATCAAAACACCAACATATGATCAGGGAAATGAAGATTGACTGCTCCTGTACCAAAATGCAGATTTCCAGTCATATGGACTTGCATTTGATTTGGTATGTTAAAAGTAATTGTCAAATTTCCAATACGATCCACTGTACATGATTTTTCCAAACCGTAACAACAGATTTAACGCTTACATTTCCATAGGCTTTGGAGTTGGAAATTTGGGTATCTACTGACAATATTATGTGCATAGAAATGTACAACTGTTACCACTGACGAATGTCACGGCTCCGAGGAAGGCGTCGATAGATATTGACGCCACTCTTCAGGCATTCCCTTCCGTGTCTTCAGCATCTTTATTGCCGAGCTCGTTAGAGGTATAGCAAGGATGTCATAGTCTTTAGGTGCCTGAAAGATAAAGCAGTAGTAGTTTTCTTTCAAGTATGCAATTGTTAGAAGCTAAAATTGTTAAGAATACAAATATCTTGTACAGGAAGTTTAACTATATGAAAATGTCTTGACAGAGACCAACATGACTTGCTTATTTCTACCACCATTTGGACTAGTTGCAGCTTTCAGTCAGAATGTCACATAACACAGCAAACAAACCTAGCGGCAGCACAGCAGAGGAACCTATCAGTCATACCTTGGGGGGCTTCTTCAACTTCATATTTGCTTCCTCTGGAGTTTTTTGTCCTTTCTTGGAGTTACACTTTGCACATGCAGTAACCTGTCACAAAAACGACCAATTATTAGGAACCATAAAGATCTTATTAGAGATTAGAACAACAATTGTTTCCAGCAGTTGTTTATAGAGACACGATTTCCAAGAAAATCTCTTTCTCGATTGTTGCTTATCGGTACATTTTTGGGGCTTATTATCCTACACTAGGCCAACAATTTCAAGTGATTCCATGCACCACTTTCTTCATATTTTTTCAGGGTGGTAGCAATCCATATGAACATCAATGCATAAAGCGAAATGAACGGATTTGCATTGTTCAAAATTTTACCTCAGATTATTATAACACAGTAATTTAGTGTACCTACAGGTAGTCTCAGAACTCTTTGCCTCTGTTACTGATGCTTTTTTAATGCTCACAAGATGAAAAGTTAAAAAAACATTGGGCAGAACCTTTTTTCTGAATGAAAATGCGTTTAGGAAACAGAAGAGAGCTTGCATTTAGCTGTGTTCCGCATTCTATCCTGGAAAGAGATTTTCTTCCTTATCTTGTTTCTCAGCATTCAAGTGCAATAGGTGGGTCTGAAACAGACGAATAAAACCTAATCCACAATATTGAGTTATGAATCTAACAGTCTGTCTTACCAGATTTTCCCATTTCCATTCTCCTCCACGTGCAACAGGCCAAACATGATCAATCGTCAAGTTCTCACGTGATGAACAATACCTAATGCAAACGAAAGGATCATGTTCATATACGAGCTTTAAATGCGATGTAATAGTCATGTCACAAAGAAACAACGAATTAAAATCATATGACTCCTTTAGTTAAAGGAACAAGTATAGCACAAGATAAAATATCAAACAGAAATCTAGAAAAATTTCCACCATCACTTGACATGAAAAAAAGTTTGTTTTGTCTACACTTTTGTTTGTGTCAAGCAGAATTTGCTTCAGTTGCCATGTAAAACAACAAAAGCATGCAACAGCTATATCTTATCTCTCTTTCTCTCTCTCCCAACATAATTCGACTTCGACAAAATCTTTTTTTCCTTTGATTTAAAAAAAATCAAAATTGATGAACTATACTCTTCAAGACACACAATCTTAGAAACCATCTCCATGATCTGACAAATACTCTAAATAATTCCAACCATCTACAAAAGGAGGAAAGCGAACCTAAAAAGAAAAAAGAAAAAAAAAATCATGTGCAGAGAAAAATGAAGTTTGGAGCCTCTTGTATTTGTGAGACATCATATGAGCATACCAGCTAAAAGTACTGACTGTAATACCTTTACCAGTGGTAGAACCTGAAAGGTTTTTTGATGGTGCAAATGTGAAATTGGAGATATTATTGTTTAATCATTGAAGTAACACAGAGAGTTACTTAAAATTGAGGGTAACTTACTGACAAGTAAAATTGTCTCGATAGTAAATATTTTTGCGACTAAGGCTGTTTCTGATTCTTCTTCTCTTCACAATCTGTAGTAGATGTGGAACCTGGAAACAGAAGAGAACGCGTCAACTTAAACAACTGGTGGCAAATAGGCAATCAAGGTGACGAAAAACAAACAGCAGTGGCACTGAAAAATATATGTCAAAACATTAAACTATCGAACATACTATTATGTTTGATTGCATACCCTTAACACAGCTGGAATGCAGAATGAACCGCTTGGGGAGTTAACAGTCTGATCATAATATTCCAGAACATCAGCCTAGTTTAGACAAGGAGAACAAACTCAGAATCAAGAGCGCAGCTAATATATTCCACTTTTGAAAAGGAGGTTATGTAAAGCGATAACAAAAATTATCGTGCAAGACGTAGAATAACAAATTTGTGTGCAGATGTACAAGCAAGCAATAAAGTTGACTAGAACAAATCATTTGAAATAAAAATTGCCGCCATAAACTAGCTTGAATCTGAACCTAAAAATATATATTATGAATGTCCAAATGTCAAATATCAAAAAAGCGATAGGCACTAGTCCAACCTTCTCCATAAACTCCAAACAAATAGCACGTCTCCAATCAACGACATTGACTGGCCTGTTGCAAGTTCACAAAAGTACAAATGCATGAGCATAAAACTGCATAACTCTATAAGAAATTTAGTATAGAAGGGGGGAAAGGAAAACAAGCAGCTTTTGAGTTAACAATATGAAAAGTACCAATCAACATACCAAATGGGAACTTTTCACGACCTTTTCCTTCTCTCTTTAGCTTTTCTAAATGTTGCAAATCAATATAAGAATATTGGAATTAAGCAGTAAGTCTCCAAACTCTAGAGAGATTCCAGGAAATATTTTTAAAAAAAATAATCTGATCTACAACATAAGATGTTGTTGAACACTAAGGTCCATAGAGATACAGAAAACAATGGTTTACGAGAACACTCAGAACAGGGTCAACATCAATTCATAGAATATCATACTTTGAAAACTTATTTGCCATGCGTCGCCACCACTGTAAAAGGGCAATCATTTGCAAAGATTTTGTAAATTTCACAAGGCAGCACTTATTAGTTCATGTTTCTGTTTTGGTCCTGTCAATTAGGACTCTTGTGTAAAACCACTACCACAGGTCACAAAGACTAGAAAGAACAAAGATGGATATCCCTACACTACATCAAATCTAAAACGAACTTCAACTACAAAAATATCGAAAAAACAATTTCAGCCCGGTATAACCGGGCGGGAGTACTCTGTCCTGCATCTAGCTTACCCATGGATGACCATACATTCTCAAGCACCAAAGGTAATTGGCATAGGATAAGTTTTCAAAATGATTCATAAAAAATAAACTACTTTCCTAGATAGATCCACAAGGCACAAGAACAACCAATATAGGAAAATAATTAAAAATATCAAGTTGACTGAAAGAAAAAAAATCCAGCATCGCAAAAGGTTAAGCAATCACATTAACCTGACCAATCAATTATTTATCAGAAAACCTGATCCATCAATTAATAAACAGTTAAAAGAAATCACATTTAATCTTGGTAATCTGTAATTGAAATTCTAGCAGAAATGTTGTACCGTAAAAAAAAGTAAAATAAAGGATCAAAAAAATAAAGAAGCTACCTATAAGAAACGTCCAAGACCAGGCCTCTAAAGCCAGACAATTCATCACTTTCAAACTTGCGATCATAAGCTTCACTTTCATCATGAATCCCTTCATCACTCACAGTGAGGCTCCCCTTTACACTGAAACACTTGGATTTCTTGTTCAAAGAAGAAGAAGAAGAGGAACCATATAGTCTTGAACTAGAGCCAATAAGCCAAACATTACGCTTATGGAGCCTAATCGATCTCAACCCAATAACCGAAGTAGGACCAACAAGCTTATACTGAAATGGGTCTTGGTCGCCATTGAAAAAAAGCTTCAAGCGTCCATGTATTGTGAATTGCGCCATTAACAACACATACGTAAAGAAGGGCTCAGTGTTCTTGCTTCAATTTTGTGAAGAAGTCTAATGGGTTTAATTTTAGTTATCGGAATTACAAAGTCGTCAACATTTCGAGGAGAAAGATCAATTCTTGGAAGGAAAGGAAGCGGAAATGGAAGAGAAAAAACAAGGCCAGTAGTACACGGGAAACTCTAGCGCCACATGTTCTCAAACATGCTCAGTCGCAGCTCAGAATATCTCCCTTGCGCACTGAAATGACTTATTTGCCACTAAATTTCCTCTTTAAGTTTTCATTTCCTAGAATAATTTTTTTATTTTGGTATTTACATCCCAATCTAATACACCCTAAGGCACCAAACATTCCTCTCCGTCCTCTATTTTTCTTTGGTTCTCCAACATCAATACTTTTGAGGAAGAAGAGATAGAGTATTGGGATAAGAATCTTGATCGATACCACGAATGACGAGAGAAGGAGAAACTCTATTGCAATAGGTCTTCGCGGACCAACCAGCAACTAAAAACACATGGCTCTTAGGGGTTGTTTGGTTTTTAGAATGGTTTGAGTGAGAATAAAATTTTGATTCTCACGTTTGGTATGTATAAAAATTGGTAATGAGAATGAAAATGAAATTGTGTTTTGTCCATTATGTCCTTCATTTATAATTATGTATAATCAACATATTTCATTTTTACATTTTCTAATTATATATAATTAAAAAATTAAAACAAAATGTAGTCAAAATTAACAAATTAACAAATTATATAATTAAGAAATTAAAATAAAATAGAAATATATTAATTAATATATCAATTAACATTAATTAATATCAATATATTAATTAATATTTAATTGAGGTTAAAATTATAATTTGGCAAGCCATTCCATGTGGAATTGGCTATTCCCACCTAAAAAGGTGGGAATGAAAATGGAGGACTGAGGGATGAGGGACCCTCAATTTTTTTTTGCACCAAATGAAGGAATGAAATATCTCATTCCATAAACCACTTCTATTTCACCTTGATTCTAACAACCAAACGACCCCTTAGTGTTTAGACGGAATTTTCTGGATCTGAACATCTCATAGTTACAATCCAAGATAGAATTTTTTCTCTTTGACCTCGCTTTAGATACTCGCCTCTGCATACGTAGTGTATCGATTTGATTCCTCCATCTTGGACTTGACATGGGAAAAAGTCCAAGACCATTCATACAAGAAGGAGGGTGATAAGGTATAGAAGGAACGAAACCATTTGCTCTTGCAGAAGGGAGTGGAGGCATGAGAGGGTTAGGAAGTAACCCAAAAGTTGGTGGTGGAGGTTAAAATTGACCGAAAACTTGAGCTGCATGCCAGATGAGAAGTTGATATTGGGGAACTAGGGTGCATGATAGAAGTTTGGAGGTAACCCGTGTATGCTAAGATTGGAGATTCAGTAGTATTAGCCCAAAATGATTCCCCAAGGGTCAAAGGTAGCATCATTGTTATTGATTCCCAAAATAAGCAAGTTATTGATATTGATAGTACTAAATCTCTCTAAGGATAGTATCCCAACATCCCTAAGGCATGTTACATAGATTAGGTGATTTAGCTTTTTGAAATATTTTAAATTAAAAAACAATGTCTAGCTTAATTACTACATAACCCCTCTCTCTCACACAGGTTGCCGGCCTCCGACGAATATTTCAACCAATCAAAGGGTGAAATTGGTGCCTATCATCATGAAGAACTCAATGGCAGTAGCGATAGATGGACCCGTCGTCGATGTTAGTCCGATCAGATGAATTTCTTTGGGGTGATCGTGAACTTTAAAACGTGATTCTACCCGCTAGAGTGAACATAACATGTTCGGTTTTTTTCCTTGTTATCTTGTGGCTCTTTTGAGAGTAGGCACGCCATATTTGGTGGCCAAAAATTGAAGTTTGTTGCCTTAGAATTACATTATTCGGACTCACAAAAACAATGTAATTAGACCTCGTAACAATGTAACTATAATCTGTGTCATTTTATAACATTGTAACAAGGGAAAGTGATACAAAAAACATAGTAATAAAGGGAAATGACACCAATAAACAACTTAATAAAACACGTGGTATTAAAAGACATGTAATAAGTCAAGACGGTAAAACTATTTTATTAAACTCTCATTTAGTCTTATTACATTGCTGTATTGTCATATTACAATGCTTGAGGGCAAGGGAGAGAAGCGAAAGATAAAATATCATATTTTAAAAAAAAATTATATAATTTATGTGGCATGATTGAGTTGCCATGTCACATAAATTAGAAATACTTAAGGATGATATCTTTAGGTATAATTAGTATTTTGTATTGATATTCAATGTACATTTGCTTGGAAACAATAATCCACACACAAGAATAAAAAAAACAAAAACAAAAACAAGAAAACATTGAAATTTATTTCAATTTTGCTTTTCCATCTAAATTCCAAACAAAATCCCAAACAAGCAGTTCCAATTCATGATTACATGCAAACACGAGTACATTTCACCCTTGTTCCTTGTACACCACTTTTTTTTTTTTTGGGGGTGGGGGGTTGGTTGTGGGGAGGGTTGGGGAGGGGCAAAAGATCAAATATATCTAGGAATGGAACATTAGACCCTTGTTCACAGAACTACAGCGGAACATCCAGCCACACCGTCCCTGCTTCAGATTCCACGCTTGAATTTACTGCCATTATCATTAAACGATATGCGATGAGCCGACACCATACATCATAATCGATCTGCATTCAGACAGAAATATCATGAGACACGGAACAAACGAAGACCACCATTTAAGTCGAGTACTCTCAACTACACCCTTTCACTATAATACAATCCGGGAAAGACGATACACAGAAACACTAAAGCGACACAAACTGCATACCATTGCTGAACCTTTCTAAACTCTGTAAGGACAGGAAAGATGTTTTCGAATGCTGTATAAGTCTCATCCCGTACCTAAGACAAAAAAAAAAAGAGAGGAAATAAGCTATAGCATTGTAATTGACAAACAGAATGTATGCTTATAAAAAAAATAGAATGAATATATACTGAGCAAATGTAAAGAAGAGTACTAATCACCTTGGCTCCTGTAATGACAATTTTTCCAGATACAAATATTAGGAGCACGATCTTTGGCTGTTTCATTCGGTATATCAGGCCTGGAAAAAGCTCAGGTTCATACTGCAGGAACAATACACAAGATGAGCTGTCAATAAAAAAGCTGTTGAACAGTAGAAATAAAATTGTGTTTACAACATTTATAAGATAAATAGATAATTATCAAGAAGCTAATGAGTAAAATAGTGTTTTCGACCACATATTAGAAGCTAAAAGTAAATAGATAATTCGGGCCGATCAAAGTACACTCAACAACTTCCGTGTTTTAAAGAAAATTTTGCCAACTTAGTAAGACGGTTGGACCCTGGACCTAAAGAAACTTCCAGTTCGTATTAAATTTTCTTACAAATATGTAAAAGTTAAGAGAGAGCAAATCTAAAAACAAAATTGCGAGACATGATCATTACTCACACTTGAAAAAGCACCGTGAGCGTATGCAAGGCCTTCAAGTCTGATGGGGAATTTCACATCACAGGAAGCAACAATATTTTGGATCTTGAAGTCCTGTCAATCACAACGAATACTGTAAATTATAGCCAACTATATATAACCCTGGGAGGGAAGGGGCAAGAGATAGATAATAGACCTTGAACTTCGCATTGAATCCAAGCTTTTGAACGATACGAGCATACTGAAAAGCCACATATAAATGTTAGATGCAACAATTCTAATGAAAAAAATACTGCAAACAAATTTCTGACAGTTAAATAAGTTTATTATTAAATAAACCTCGACATCATAAATATTGCAGCATTTTTAAAAGCAGGCATTTACCTTCCTTGCTGCCATTTTCGACTGCATTTCACTTTTAGCACCTGTACAAACCTGTCATACAAGTACATAATTATGTTAGGGCAAAAGGGCCAAAAGGCAGTACAGGAAAATAACCCACAAGGCCACAAGCAGTTCAGATCACAAAATATGGAAGCAGAGCAACTGAAAACTACTCTCACCATCTTTCCTGAGGCAAAAATCAATGCTGTAGTTTTGGGCTCCCTGATCCTCATAATCACAGCAGCAAATCGCTGGACAGTATTTAGGAATTAGTAGATTGATTCCAACAGTAATGTGCAAGCTTACACACACAAAAAAACACACACGTCTATTATTAGTTCTATTTGCCAATGTCTGTTCATGCATAGAAAGAGAAAGATTAATGACGGGCATGGCAGAAAGGGCTAATTTTCTGCAATAACTCATCCAAAAATTGTATACACCACTGAACCCCTATCAACAAAATCATATGCAATGAAAAAAATGAGCAGTAAAAAAAGTTATACAATAGATTAACACTATGAAGAGATAAAGCTGCTAGGCTTGATTACACACACAAAAAAAAATACAGGCAATCTCCCATAGCTATTGACCAAAATAGCTTAATACTAAAAGTTAGAATGAATTCTGGGAACCTTAGGATTATATTCTGCATTTCGTGCTTGCAACGCAATTAGCTTCAGATCCAATTTGCAGTCCAAATTGACAGTTGACACAATGTTCCTACAAAAGCATTCCCGGATTAGAATAGAGAGAAATAAAAATTAGTCAAACAACCTGCTTCCAGCAAAGAAAAAAACACACTAAATGGATGATAGAGTTTAAACACAACACTTAAATTTACAAAAATGACTACAAATGAGAGACACTTCTTGAAACTTCTGAAGCAAACAGTGAACCACACCACAAATGAACACTTTTCATGTCACAAAAATAAATAAATCTATCGCCCACACTGAGAAGCTTGCATTTCTTAAATACAATATTAATGTCACATTAAATGTCCTCATATAAGTGTAATCAGACCAACATGGCAAACATAAATAAGTTCATGGAAGAACATTCTATTCCGCTAAAAAGTTCTGACAAACTAGAAACAACTGCCTCACATCTTTTCGTGTACCTATACAAATGGACCACCAAAACAAAGAATCACAAGTAAATACTTGGATCTTGTATTGGTGAAAAAGCACCACAAAAGAGAAAAAACCATATAGACACATAACTTACAAGTATTAGACATGCAGATTAAATAGTTCAAAGAAAAAACAATTAACCAGCACCCGACTAAAAACAGTCAAAGTCAATAAACAGCCGCAAACAGCAAATCCATAGGCACTAGGCTATGCTTGGATTGAGGAGAAGAGAGTTTAGTGGACTTAAGTGGGGGCGAGTTAAGTGAGGGGTTTGTTGTAACCGATCTCACACAATCAAAACACAAGCACAATAAATCAGCAAAGCCTTCAACTTTACCTTTGGACTTTAAAGTTCAATTCATCAATATAATGAGTCACACCATAATTTAACACTCCAACTTGGGTTGTTTGGATTAGGAGGGGTGTTAATAAAGGAGAAAATGTATAATTTTGCTTGGGTTGAGGAGTTTGAGGAGGGGGAGTAGTATAATTATAACTATTTTATAACTATGCCTCTCACTAACCCCTCAAAATTGGAGGGTTAGAAAATTGGGTGTTTTAGAGTCAAGGGAGGAGGAAAACACCCCTCACTAACCCTCCCCTCAACCCTTGCCCTTCAATCCAAGTGAGAGCAAAATCTTTCACCTCACTTCACACCCTCCACTTAACAGTTAACCCCCTTCCCTCTCACTCCAAGCACAGCCTAAGGGATACCTAACCAGAACAAGGGGAAGAAGAGCTGAAAAGCAACATCAAACTTTTTCACATGACAATCAGTGAACAACATTTGCAATCATATTTTTCATGACTTTTTATTGGAAATATTTTCATATTATTGTCTTTGGACTTTCAAAAAATTATATTTGACAAGGTCTCAATAAATAACTTTTCAAAATTGGCAGCTCAGAATTTATGGGTATGATTTTGATTTGATTCAAGCCACAAATGTTATATATAAATCTCTGGCTTACGCTTCAATCTCTAAAAATCAACAAATTCCCATGAATTTTTTTAAGGATGAAATATACTAAGTCAGTGCACTAGAAATTAACAAAAAAAAAAAGGCAGCATTTATGTAGTTTTTGGAACGACACTACATCTGAAGCTATACAAAAAAAAAAAAAGGGGTAGCATAAAGTATATCCTAGTTAGTGTACTGTTAAACAATCACCAATACTTCAAAGCTTTTCCATCTCCATCTCCATCTAGGTTCAATCTCTCACTACATAATATGAACAATCTTTACCTTCCTAAAACCCCATCTCTGGTTTAATGGACAGACATAACATCTGACAACAAGACACTATTAGAAGCTACATTAGCTAGTCTTCAAAAAAAGCTTCATTGAATCCATTCCTTGCATTCCTTATCGCATTGAATAAGACTACGAAAGCCTTCCAATTACAAAATTTTCACCCAAGAAATACCTCAAAAATCTTCTGTGAAACAAACAGTGTGTGTGTGTGTATATATATATAAACCCCATATCACACACCAGGAACATCCACCCATCAAAAGCTCATCAAAATCTAAATCAAGAAACCGAATCACTTGAAAATAATTCGATTCATTCAACTCAGATCGAAACACGTAAATTATATGTGAAAGACTCTAGTGGGAATTGAACAAAGGACTTACTGAAGAGTGGGAACAATGCCAGACGGATGCTTGGCAAGGTCCACCGGCTGGCTACCTTCCAAGCCACCAAAGTCCGCCATTAGATTTGTTCCTCACCCTCGAAATAAAACCCCAGAAATTTCTTCTTAATGGGTTCCTCCAACAACCCCAAGCAAATAATCCCCAAAAAGACAACCAAAAATCTCCCAAAAGACCTCGATGTGAGCTAATTCACCACCCCAATCAAATCCCAAACACAGATTACAAATTCGGGGCTGCTTGTCTTAGATCAAAGAATTTCAGTTTGTAGTCTTTAACCGTAGCCCAAAATCAATATATATCGATTCAGATTCGAAAACCCCTATTGTTTACACAAAAATAATCGAAATCGCTAAGAAGTATTTCGATGTGAAACTAAGGTCGCGTTGGAGGGAAAATCGGATGAAAGAAAAGTAATTTATAGGGTTAAAGAGAGAAGGGTGGTGGAGAATTTGAAATTCAGTCTCTTTTATATAGCTTCGGAACGATAGATGGGAATAGATGGGAAGAGAGAAGCCTGTAGGTTTTCGTTGTGGTCTTGAGAGGCGATTTTGAGGTCAGATATTGAAGGAGAGAGTCGGTTAGCGAGTGAAGGTCATTTTGTACCCTACCTTGGCCGTATATATAGGTTGACGGGTCGACTCGGTGAGGATTGTGGGGTTACCGAATTCTGCCCGTTTTCTTACTGATTCTTTCCAGGAAGGGTAAAACTGGAAAACAATTGCTTTTGCACTTGATTTCTTCTTATCATCCACGAATCAAACACATATATGACAATCGTACCCCCGGGTGTAATCCAACGGGACGGTAGAAATTACGCATGGAGATGTGGGTTTGTTGGTTACTTTACACACAAGGGAAAAGATCAAACCCATTTCCAACACCTCTAATGACATGGCATGGATTGGTTGTGATGATCGAGAAATTGTCAGTGTATTAGGATTTGTTGTCAGTCTCAATAATGTTTAGGATATTAGGATTTGTTGTCAGTCTCAATAATGTTTAGGAGATTTGGGCCGATCTGATCTTCTATCAGATAATTTATGTGTAGTTTGAAAAATACAAAATCATTAGTATGAGATTTGATTAATGAAAAAGATTTTAAATATTTATGAGCGTCACTATAAGCTAATAGAAACTAAACACTAGAACCGAGTGTCACTTTTGGTCACTCATAGATGGCATATATTACGACTTAGCCATTAAAAAAAACTAAATATTGATCACTCATTTTGCAAGTATGTTACACAGGCAAACTTTCGTGAATCTTTGCCAATAAGAACATATGATGTGTCCCATTGATCGAACTTTTTTTTTAAATTTAGTGACATGGATTGATGAAAACAGAGATAATCTCGTTACCGTGTAAAAATTGATGACGTGGAGCAAATAATGCTTTGATTGGCGCCCTAATCAAATTAAACCTCATAAAAAAAATTAAATGAGTTTTTGAAAAACCCTAAGAATCCAACACAAATGGACAGTAAAAATCACGTCTGAATTGATATGAGGTAGCCTCATTGGCGAAGGCAGTGGCTTGAACTCCCTTAATTCCTACAATAGATAGCCCCATTAAACTCAATTTATGCAAAGCGAACTCATTACCATCGCCATCTCTGATTCTAACACAAGCAAAACCTTATCCCAAGATCTTTGGGCTTGAATAGTCCTAGGCTCCGACAAATTTGGTCGATCTCACCCACCTCTTCCAATTGCAATGTAGTGAACTTTCATTGATGATACATCAAAGTGCATGAAAAAATGAGAAATGTACTTTATAGGCTAAAAATAAGGATAGTTGTGGAGGCTAGCACTCGAGGGTGTTGAACTAAGCTAAGAGCTAAGTAAAATGATTATTTATAAATCATGTTATAAAGGATAAAAAATTTAAGACCCGTAGTCTGTGTTTGACAGGAGGTCTTGATGCTTCTAACTTTTCTTCTTCTTATAGGACTTTCAATGTGGGTGATGTCTCCTGAATTGATGGCATGATCTTAACTTCTCCGAGAGTGATAGATTATGTGCTTATATATGTTATCTTGATTCTCGTGTTACTCGACCACTCTTCCCTTAAAATGAGGATTGTGTATAATAATGGAATAGTTACAGCTGACTTGAATCATGGACTTCGTTATTTGGGACTCTTGTGGCATGGCATGCATTTTATTCATCTCTTTCCTTAAAAAATGGGTCCATGGGAACATGATGGCCATTCTTGAGGATGAATGATCATGCTTGACTCTACACGATAAAAGGTCACGGCTTTTAGATCGGACTTCATGTGTGACTTTATAAGGTCTTTCTGGATGTGGAGGTGCAGGAGTTCCTCAATTTCAACTCTCCAGTCTCACACAACAGTTGAAAACGTTGTTGAGAAAAATTAGAAACGTAGGCTCATAAAACTTCGTGATCTCCTACACTTTCTTGATCTTATCTGGCTAAAAACTCGATATCTTGTCAATAGGACATCTCCTCAATACTTGACCGGTCTCATAAATTAATCTCATGAGAATATACTCTTTGGACATGGATCTTTAGACATTTCTGAATTCCAGCAACTTGTGTATGAGTTTAGGACAACATCAAAATACAAAATACACAAACGATATGAGTAAACTCCTCATTGCTTGTCACGTGTCGATTATTGATTTGTTCTATGAGATTCACCAGCGGGTTCAATGTTGCCACGTGTCAAAGGAATGACAGGAGGTCTTTTTTTGTACAAACACGGTGCCATCATATGATGTTAATTTTATCCGAGGTATTGTAAATTGTATTTTATTTATTAGAAAAAATATATAATTTATAGTAATTCGAGTATAATTTTTTAAATTCTTGTATTTTCTAACACTCCACTTGCATAGTATGATTAGTAATGTTGTCCTCAGATTATGAAAAATGAAAAATAACAAGAGAATAGATTTTTAGAAAATGGCTCACTAGTTCAATCGATCAAACCACAGGTTTAATTAAAAAAATAAAATAAAAATTAATCATAAAATAATGTTAAGATTTTAATAATATCGTAAAAATATATGACATTAGAAAATCAAGTACATATCATATATCTAATACATATGGAAATCAAGTTTCACGTCATAAATTAATAATATATAACAAATAATTGAATCAACATTTAAATTAGAGTTCAAATTACAAAAATTTCATATTTTATAACAGTTCAAAGTCTTTAAAATTGGGTTTTTAGTCATTTTAACATTTTTTAAAAATCGATCGGGTTTTACCGGTTCAATAAGTCTGATTTTTTGAAAAATCGTCTGGGTTTACCTATTTTTCCCGGGTCACATGCTCGAATGGTATTTTGACTAAATCGTGTCCGCTTGGTGATCGGGCCATCGATTTTCCGATCCTATTGATTGAGTCGATCCGATTTTTATATCACTAGTCTATGGTGATTTTTGCGATTTTTTTAATCTCTTATGGTATATTCGATTTTGAAATCTATTGATATGTTATTTGTTTTATTATATTTGTTTTAGTAACTTGATATATCTCATAATGTTATCTATCTTGTTAAAATATATCTACTCTTAATGAAGTATTATCTGTTTGAAGATTGAATAACGAGAATTTCATTTTGATAATATCGTCAAAATAAAAGTTGATACCCATGAATTTCATTTAAACATATTTGATATTAGCAGATCCAAAATAGATAACAAATCAAAATAGATATAATATCAGAAAAATCAAAACAAATATAATGTCAGCAGATTCAATTTCTATATTTCTCTCGAGATCAATAACTATGTCTGAAGATTTGTCTTCTGCACACAAAATGATCGAAGAATAAAGATTTAGAGAAACTTTAATCATTGGAAGAGACAGAATTTTTGTTGGCTATGACGGTGGAGGATCTAATGGATAAAGAGATCGACAGAGGAAGAAAAAGAAAGAAGTAGAATGATGCGGAAGAAAGAGACAATGAATCTTCTGGTTATGGCTGTTCCGATGAAAAAGGTTGACGAAGTAGAACAACAAAGGAAGAAGAGGATGAAAAGGGAAGCGTCTTTTACAATGCAATGCTATAGTAGTAAATTTATAACTTTTTATTTTTATTTCTAAAAAAAAAAAATTGAAATGTATTTATTTGAACAAACCCTTTCCGTGTAAGTCTCCTTTTAAAATTTAGGGTTTTGAATTTTTGCGGTAAGTGAGAATCTTAAATAGTACAACAAAAACATTATATATGTTGTAATTAAATAACAATTCCTCAAGTGATTCAATTTGAGAGAGAATAAGAAACAAGAAACAAGAAACTAGAAAATGAGAAATGAGAACCAAGAAGTATATCTCTCTCTTCATTGTATGTCTATATATAAACAATTATATTTCTAAATATAGAAATATATAAATATCTACAATACAAGGTAGTTATCAACTTGTACACTAACTCGTACGTGATGGTTATCAACTTGTATACTAACTCGTACGTGATTGTTATCAACTTGTACACTACTTGTGCATGATGGTTATCAACTAGAATACCAACTTGTATATACATGTGATTTATCCACTAGAATATATATAACACTCCCCCTTGGATAAACCATATCTACAAAGAATATGTCTCGTTAAAACCTTACTAAGGAAAAACCCAGTGGGATAAAAACCTTAGTGAAGGAAAAAGAGTACATCATTCCTGTATATCAACTGAGTGAGATCAGTGAGAAGATTGTCTCGTTAAAACCTTGCCAAGGAAAACCCTGTGGGAAAAACCATTGGTCGAAGGAAAAAGAGTACAATCAATACCACTATCTGAACATTTTTACTCCCCCTGATTCAAGAAGACATTTGAGTTGCCGCATACCAATGTCATAGACCAACTTCTTGAATGTTGCCGGTGGTAATGCCTTAGTGAATAAATCTGCCAGATTATCACAAGAACGAATCTGTTGAACATCAATATCACCACTCTTCTGGAGTTCATGTGTACTGAAGAATTTCGGGGAGATGTGTTTAGTCCTGTCACCTTTTATGTATCCTCCGCGGAGCTGAGCTATACAAGCAGCATTGTCTTCATATACTACCGTTGGGATACTTTTAACAGATTGTAATCCACACTTCTCTTGAATATGAGAAATCATTCCTCTCAGCCATACGCATTCCCGACTAGCTTCGTAAATCGCTACTATCTCAGAATGATTGGAAGAAGTTGCTGTGAGTGTTTGCTTAACTGATTTCCAAGAAATAGCAGTATTTCCAAAAAGAAATACATAGCCAGTATGAGACTTGGCATTGTGAGGATCAGATAAATAACCGGCATCTGCATATCCAATCAACTGAGACTTGAGATCTGATGAGTAGAGTAAACCCAAGTCGGTTGTACCTCGCAGATAACGCAGAATATGTTTAACTCCATTCCAATGACGTCGAGTAGGAGCAGAACTATATCTAGCCAATAAATTCACAGAAAATGCGATATCTGGTCTGGTACAATTGGCTAGATACATCAAAGATCCAATTGCACTCAAATATGGTACTTCTGGACCAAGTAATGTCTCTCCCTCATCTTGGGGTCGAAATGGATCCCTTTTAACATCAAGTGAACGGACTATCATTGGAGAACTCAAGGGATGTACTCTATCCATGTAGAACTGCTTTAATATCTTTTCAGTATAGGTAGATTGATGAAGAAAGATATCATTATGTAAATGTTCGATCTGAAGACCAAGACAATATTTTGTCTGTCCTAGATCTTTCATCTCAAATTCTGCCTTTAAATACTCAGCAGCTTTAGTGAGCTCTTCAGGAGTCCCAACTAAATTCAAATCATCAACATAAACAGCGATTATAACAAATCCAGATTCTGATCTTTTAATAAATACACATGGACAAATCGGATCATTTGTAAACCCTTCTCCGATAAGGTATTCACTTAATCGATTGTACCACATACGTCCGGATTGTTTTAATCCATATAGTGAACGCTGGAGTTTGATGGAACATAATCCTTTAGGCTTTGCCTCAGGCAACCGAAAACCTTCAGGGATTTTCATATAAATTTCACTATCCAGCGATCCATATGGATAAGCTGTTACTACATCCATAAGACGCATAGTCAGTCGTTCAGCGACTGTTAGACCAATTAAAAATCTAAAAGTGATGCCATCCATGACAGAAGAATATGTTTCATCATAATCAATTCCAGGTCTCTGCGAGAAACCTTGTGCAACAAGTCTTGCTTTATAACGAGTAATCTCATTATTCTCATTTCGCTTACGAACAAACACCCATTTGAATCCTACTGGGTGAACACCTTCTGGTGTCTGGACTACAGGTCCAAAAACTTCTCTTTTTGATAGAGAATGTAATTCAGTTGTCATAGCTTCTTTCCATTTAGGCCAATCACTTCGATGTCGACATTCATCAACTGATTTAGGCTCAGGATCCTCATTACTTCTGGTAATGTCAGTAGCAACTGCATATGCAAATATATTGTCTACAATAATCTTATTTCTATCCCAACTCCCTTCGTTAGTTATTGAGCGCTCATTATTCTCATCAACAGGTACTTGTATCTCTTCAAGAGATATTTTTCTAGAAGGTTGGGATTCAGTAATTGTATTCTCTTCAGGAGTAATCTCTTTAGGAGTATTCTCTACAGGAGACATATGCTCTTCTGGAGTATGCTCTGCTAGAGCTTTGGTAGGAATTTGGACAATTCTCTTTCGGGGAAATTTATCTTTAGATCCCTGTGGTCTTCCACGTTTCTGACGTGGCTTTAATTCATCACTTGGTGTTTGTCCTTCAGGGACATTGATACGTGCAGTAGAATTTCTAGCAGGAATATGTGATTGTAAAACTTTTGAAGTATCATTAAATGCATCAGGTAATTGACTAGCCATACCTTGTAAATGAACAATTTTCTGAACTTCAAGTTCACACTGTTTTGTTCGTGGATCAAAATGAGATTGTGTCATAGTGTTCCAAGAAATATCATCATGCTTATGATGCTGAGAATTTTTGCTCCCTAAAGGAGGAAAAACATATTCATCAAAGTGACAATCTGCAAACCTAGCTTTGAAAACATCACCAGTTAGTGGTTCAAGATATCTAATAATAGAAGGTGAATCAAACCCGACATAAATACCAAGTTGACGTTGTGGTCCCATCTTAGTGCGTTGTGGAGGTGAAATGGGAACATAAGCAGCACAACCAAAAATACGAAAATGTGAAATACTAGGTTGATGACCTAATACCAATTGTAAAGGTGAATATGAATGATGAGCAGAAGGTCTAACTCGAATTAACGATGCAGCATGTAATATGGCATGTCCCCAAGCATCAAAAGGTAATTTACTTTTCAAAAGCATTGGTCTAGCAATCAACTGAAGGCGCTTTATTAGTGACTCTACTAAATCATTTTGAGTATGAATATGTGGAACAGGATGTTCAACGTCTATACCTAATGTCATGCAATAATCATTAAATGATTGAGAAGTAAATTCACCAGCATTATCCAGTCGGACAGACTTAATAGGATAATCAGGAAATTGTGCATGTAAACGAATAATTTGCGCTAAGAATCTAGCAAATGCAACATTTCGAGTAGATAATAAACATACATGTGACCATTTAGATGATGCATCTATTAGAACCATATAGTAACGAAATGGTCCACATGATGGATGAATAGGTCCACATATATCTCCATGAATACGTTGCAGAAAGTTAGGAGATTCTACACCTACCTTCAGGGTGGACGGTTTCACAATTAACTTTCCTTGTGAACACGCAACACACAAGTGATCTTTAGGTAAAAGAAACTTCTGATTTCTTAATTGATGTCCATTTGTATTTTCAATTATTCTACACATCATGGTAGAACCTGGGTGACCAAGGCGATCATGCCAAAGTATAGATTCTTTTGAGTCAGGGCACTTCTGGTGCATCACAACATGTGTTTCAATCCATTTTATACTTGCATGGTATAAACCCGAAGAGAATGCCACAAACTTTTCTAGTACAAGCTTCTAGCTTGAAATGATAGAAGTAATATATAGATAATCTTTATTACCTTATCTTCCAGACTCAAAATGATAGCCATTGTGAAAAATATCCTTGAAACTCAATAAGTTTCTTTTTGATTTAGGAGAATACAATGCCTCCTCAATATATATTTTTGTTCCCTTAGGCAATATGATATTAGCTCTTCCGGAACCTTCAACTATTTTTGATGTGCCTGAGATGGTATCAACATTTGCTTCAAGCAATGTTAAATGTAGAAAATATTTCTTATGTTTAAGGATAGTGTGTGTTGTTGCACTATCAATTAAACATATATCTTCGTCTACCATATTTCTAAAGAAAACAAAATAACATTTATCACATATTAATTCAAAAGTATCATAGATAAATATTAGATTGTATATAACTATATTAATCATATAAATTTGACAAGTCCGGGACTGGTGGCCGAGTGGTGGCAAGATCCAATAAAATATAGAATAGAAAAGAAGGTCCGAGGATCGAACCCACCTTCAGTAGTTCCGGACTTTTGCTTTTCATTTTTTTTAAGTTAATTTTTAAACTTATCAAAATAATATTTATAAAATATTACAAAATTCAATACACAACACAACAATTAAACTTAACAAAGAAATAAACTTATTTATAAATATCAGGATTTTCTAAGAAATCCGAAACATCCAAATGTGTTAAATCCACAAGATCTTCAAGATCATTAGAATTATTAACATCAACTTGTGCAAAGTTTGTTTCCACCACTTTGCTCTTTTCTTTTATTGATGCTTGATATAAATTCACCAAATGTCTAGCCGTACGACAGGTACGTGACAATTGCCCCTGAACACAACACCTGAAACAAGTTTCATCAATTACCCTTCTAGGGTTTATTTGGCAAATTTTTATTTGCATGGCTTGTTTCGTTCTCATACCTCTTCTGGCGGTATGGATGAAAACTAGAATTACTTCCATGGTTTCGAAGACCATAACTATAGCCTCGACTTCTTTTTCCACCATGTCCGCGTCCTCGATTATTATGTACCACAACATTCACTTCAGGGAATGGTGTACTTTCAGTAGAACGAGACTGATGATTTTATAACAATAACTCATTGTTGGACAGATTTGTAATCTTGCAACCTCAGGTGCATCCAGTCATAATGAGCTTTAGGGAGGATGACATTCTTCTGGTGTTCATACCTCTCTTTTAAATCCTTCCATAACTGAAGAGGATTTTTCTCCATGAGGTATTCAGTTTTTAATTCCTCATGAAGGTGGTGACGAAGGAAAATCATTGTTTTCGCCCGATCCTTCTGGGATTCAGTATTTCCATCCTTAATGGTGTTATCAAGACCCACAGCTTCCAGGTGAGTCTCGGCATCAACAATCCAGGAAAGATAATTTCTTCCAGAAATATCAAGAGCCGTAAACTCTAAGCTTTTCAACTTCGACATAATGAAATATTATAAGAAGCTAAGAAAAATATAGATATGAGAAGTTGTTACTTACAACCTGATATCCTTGCTTTCAGAACAGCGGCAGAGACTCGTGCTGATAACGTGTTGTAATTAAATAACAATTCCTCAAGTGATTCAATTTGAGAGAGAATAAGAAACAAGAAACAAGAAACTAGAAAATGAGAAATGAGAACCAAGAAGTATATCTCTCTCTTCATTGTATGTCTATATATAAACAATTATATTTCTAAATATAGAAATATATAAATATCTACAATACAAGGTAGTTATCAACTTGTACACTAACTCGTACGTGATGGTTATCAACTTGTATACTAACTCGTACGTGATTGTTATCAACGTGTACACTACTTGTGCATGATGGTTATCAACTAGAATACCAACTTGTATATACATGTGATTTATCCACTAGAATATATATAACAATATAATCATTAATCTATAAAAGCATCATTAATTGTAGATTAGCAATAAGACAAGAAGCACAAGATCTAGAGACAAGAAAGCACCACATGCAAAGCACTTAAACTACAAATCCACCATTGACCCTGATGATCTGACCATTGACCCACTCCCCAGCATCAGTAGCCAACAACCCAACAACCTGAGAAACATCCCTTGGTTCACCAAGTCTGCCTAGAGGACAAGCCTCCACCAATCTATTGATTGTCTCTTCTGTTTTACCAGCAAAGAAGAACTCTGTAGCTACAGGCCCAGGAGCAACACAATTAGCAGTTATTCCAGTACCCTTCAACTCCTTTGCCACAATCTTTGTCATGGTCTCCACAGCAGCCTTGGAGGCAGCATAAGCTGCATATCCTGGCAAGAGTGCTCCAACAACAGATGTTGATATCATAATGATTCTTCCACCACCTCCGCGAGCCAATCTATTGACTGCTTCTCTGCAACAAAGGAATGCTCCTCTAGTGTTGACATTGAATGTCATATCCCAATCTTCTACTGTTGTATTGGCCAAATATGGGTACTTTGGATCTATTACTCCAGCAGAGTTGACAAAGATATGGACCTTTGAGCTGAATTCTTGCTCTGCTTTATCAAAGAGGAGCTTGACTTGATCCGGGTCCGAAACATTGGCTCTCACAGCAACTGCTTGGGGATGATGAGAAGAGGCATTCAGTTCAGATGCCAAAAGATCTGCTTGTGTAGAGTTTAAAGCATAGTTGAGCACCACTCTTGCACCAAGGGAGTGTAGGTGGACGGCAATGGCACGACCAATCCCACGCGAACCACCTGTTACGATTGCTACTCGGCCGTCGAGTGGAAGGGCTGCAGATGGTTGTTCCCTATCAGTGTTTCCAGCCATGACTAGCTATCCCGAATTTCACAATTGGGTAAGGTGAAGTTATATAGATGGTGACTAACTGGAAGAGTATTAATTGCTACCCGAGTTGCCCTTCATTTCCTGATAAGAAGATAAGGTTGTTCAAGGGCATTTCAGTCTTTTCGTGATAAGAAGAAAAGTCAAGATATGCATGAAATAGTATGATTGCCTCAGCCGAGCATATACGTCATTCCCCAGAATTGTATGCGTTCTCAATGACGCATTCATCATAATAAAAGAAACCCAACTTGTTAGGGAGATGGTGGATGTTGGGAAGATGTGCCTGGAATTAGACTCAAGAATGATTCAGTGAAATGGTAAAAAACACCATTTTTCCCTTTAAATTTTGCTGTTGAGACTGGACTGTAAGGACTTGAAAGTAAGAACGCAAGAGGGAGGCACAGGCCAGGCAGTGGATAAGAAGAAAATCAATGAAGAGGTCTTGAAAAAAAGTTTCCTTATCAAACCAACCAAGTAGACAGTTTCCAGGTTTTTATACATTGATACACACAAGATAAGAGTAGACAGGCAAAGAGACAGGAAAAAATTCCTCAACAGAGGAGAGTGACCTTGAGCTGAAACCCCAGGAACCTATGTCTATAATTCCAGATTTTTCATAAAAGCAACATAATTTTGTTGGGGAAGCCAAGTTCCTTATGAGACTTGTAAATGTCTGTTCTTGTGTTCAAGTTAGCAGGGTTGGGAATAAGGTGGCGCATGCTTTGACTAGGTTTGGGAAATGTTTTGAGGGTCTGAGAGTGTGGGTAGAGGAGTCCCTCTCAAGTTGTTCAATTGGCTTCGGCCGAATTTGTTTCTTAATCTAAATTCCATTTTCTTCTCAAAAATAAAAATAATTCCAGATTAAAATTTGTTCTTTTGCACTTGTGAGAAACTCTTCTTGCCTTTCAAAAGAATTAAGATTAGCATTAGAAACTATTGTAATATCTCATCCTTGCTGACTGTGAATGAGCGAGGCAAGAACCATACCAGAATGAAAGGGTGACCGGTATTCACTGATGGTCAAAAGTCAATGCTCTGTATTGTTAAAACAAATTTCAGAGGGATAATGAGCAGCAGGAGGGTTGTAAATAGGACTTCAACCTGCACATGAAACACAATGACTCAATGAAAGTTTGAGGTAATCAGAAGACAAGGTTAATGCCAAAAAAGAAATGACATTGACAACCGGCAAGAAAGAAATTATCAGATGAGGACCATAGGTCAAAGAGCACTGATACTGCAAAGAAAGTGCAGAAAAAAAAAATAAGGATACAAAATAATAGAATAATGACACATCACAAAATACTATAAACTTCATAAACTAGTAAACTAACCAAAATGGAAAAAAGAAGGTAGAGTGGAGTTACCTGCAAAACATTAAGGAGCAGCTGCCTCAAATCAACAATAGCTAAGGCAGGGTAGGGATGGTTATAGCTTTGTGAAACCCCATAGTCTGGCTACTTGCTTTGAGGTGGCTTTCTAGGTTAAAAGTTAAAACAACTGGAAAAAGCAAGAGTAAAAAGAAAAGGTTATCGGAAGAAAATCTCCAAATGACAGATTCACGGTACAATAAGCAACCATGGAATATTGGAAGTGAAACTGATGATTTTTTTATTACCTTCAAAAGCTAAAAGGCACTACGAATGTCTCATCATGATGACAGGCTTTGAAATCTTGGACAAAAACTTAATCCTGATATTGCAATTGTTACACATTTGAAGATTCCTAATCATGTATATAAGAATTCAAATCAATGTGCTAAGGAGCCATAGGCAGTTTCTCACCATGTATAAATATTCGAGTCCTGCTCGCTCTCTGTCATTCAAAAGACTTGCAACATTCTGGCAAAGAAGAATCGTATTTGCTCATTTATTCAAATCCCACAGAAGCCCATACATCTATCAACTGGTTGACACAGTCGATATGTGAAAGACAATACAAGAACTGTTTCTTAGTTTGTAACCAGCCACTTTAGAGCACCACCATTTTTCACAATTTGTCTCCTCTGATCCCCACAGCCTCATTCGCAACCAATTGTATGGATATATAGATGAAGAAATATAAGTTGATGCATCTTCAGATTCAATTCTAGAAAATTTGTCTAGAACGTAACAAGCAATCATGACGCGCTATCTGGTAGCATAGACATATGTGTACAGTTTCTTCTATGGTTCAATAATCCAGCTGAGTTACAAAATGTTAGCAAGAGGATCAGTCTTGGCACCAGAGATGAAAAGGTCTTCCGAAGGCTTAACTTTTCAAATCTGCAAAGAGAAGGACAAATATCCGCACTCTTTCATGAGCTGCTATCACTGATGCGGCCAATTACTTAAATGGAAATATTGGACATGAACTTCGAGAACTTAGGCACACTACAATGGGAATGATTCAAGTTAGTATAAAATACAAATGTCCAACAACTCGAGGCAAGTAGATAAGCAGGAGATGACAAGCTCCTAGAAGAAAATTTTGTCAAATAGATCTGTAAAATATTATACTAATATAATATGACGGTAAAGTACAGCAAACTCAAGAAAGAAAAAAAGGACTAAAAGCTTGAATTGTTACCATATTCATCTGCAAAATGTCAACTGGCAGACGAAACAATACTCCTCTGAAAAATTGAATGCATTTTCAGGCCTCCACAAAATCACTTTTTCCCAACCATTGTGCAAATTTATTTTACCAATAATCTCTACATGAACATAGACCACCTTCAAAATGATGAAAACGGTGTGCATCTCGTACTACAATGGCCCTATTTGAAATTTTTGTCACAAACTTAATCCAATTATGGCAATCATTGCAAACACGGAGGTTTTTCATCACACGTATAGGGATTGCATCAGACAAACTAAGGAGGCCAAAAGCAATAGCCAATTTCTCACTGTGAATGGACACCATTGACTCCTTTTGCTCTTGCTCTAAGTTATTCAAAAGGCTATAACAATCTTTCACATAACCAATCTCAGTTGCTCGCTTATTTAAGTCCTCCAAGAATTCATATATCTTATCAGCTATTGGGTGAAGCTGATCACTAACAAAGAATGAATGAACTTTGTTCTTAACCTCAATCCAACTAAGACCAGGTTCTTTTTTGACACCTCTATCTTTCATCATTTGCCTTGCCTGATTTCTAAAATCCCATTTTCCAGAAATAGAATACATGTTTGATACAAGAACATAAGTAGCTGAATCTTTAGGTTCCAACTCTAGAAGATGCTTGGCAGCAAATTCTCCCACTTCCATGTTCTTATGAACTGTACAAGCACTTAATAGGGTCCTCCATATCATTGCATCAGGTTCAATTGGCATCCCCTCAATAAATTTTTTTGCACGACCCAGAAGACCAGCCCGACCTAGAAGATCAACAATGCACACGTAATGTTCAGGTTTAGGCATCAAGCCATGCTCTTTTCTCATGGAATCAAAGTAGCCAAGTCCTTTATTCACCATACCTACATGGCTACAGGCCGATAAAACACCGATAAAAGTGACATAATTTGGTTTTAAGCCTACCTGTTTCATCTCCTCAAAATGTTTGACGGCTTCAATGCCAAATCCATGTTGAGAATAGCCTGTGATGATAGCATTCCAAGATATCTCAGTTTTCACAGGAACTTCATAAAACTTTCTCTTTGCATCACCAATGTCACCACACTTTGAATACAATGTGATTAAAGCATTTGAAACTTCGTTTTCTGAATCAACACCAGTTTTTATAATCATGGCATGAATCATCGCCCCTTGCTTTATATTTGCTAAATTAGCAGCAGCACTAACTGCAGATCCAAATGTGAATAAATCAGCCTGTAATCCAAGTTTATTCATCTTAGCAAAGACCTGCAGTGCTTCCTCGTAATATCCACTCTGTGAAAGTCCAGATATCAAACCATTCCATGATATTTTATCTTTAGCATCTATCCTGTCAAATGCTAAATTTGCTTCCTTTATTTTTCCACATCTAGCATAAAGGCTGACAAGTGCATTTTCAATCGAAAGATCATTTGAATAGCCAGAGATATATGATTGGGCATGAATTTGTTGTCCTTGGTTGAGTAATTGAATACCAGCAGAGGCACTGATTGCGCAAGAAAGTCCTATGTTATCAGATCTAATCCCCTGGCTTAGCATTTCATGAAAAAGTTTGAGAGCTTCGGCAAACAAACCGTGTTGTGTATACCCTGCAATCATAGCTGTCCAAGAGACAACATCGTCCTTTTTGAGTCTCTTAAGAATTGACCTTGCAGTATCGAGTTGTCCAAGCTTGGCATACATATCTATAAGCACGCTACAAACATACTCATTACGTTGAAAGCCACTTTTTGTAACTTGGCAGTGAATCTGCTCTCCGAGATCAACAGCTCCCAATGAGGTGCAAGTTCTCAAGATGCTAGGGTAGGTGTACTGATTAGGAACCAATCCTTCAATCTGCATCTGTTTGAATATCTGAAATGATTCACTTAAATTATCCATAAGTCCATAAGCAACTAGCATTACATTCCACAGAACAACATTCTTTTTCTCAGTTGTGAGAAAGAAATTGTGAGCGGTTTCTATATCAGAGCATTTTACATAAAGATCAAGTAGAGCACCTTCAACGATAATATCTGAAGACATTCCAGCTTTTATTACATATGAATGGAGTTGTTTTCCCTTTAGAAGTGCACCAATTGAAGCACAGGCATTCAAGAGGCTTGCTAGGGTAACACAGTCTGGATTCCTGTGATCAAGCTGCATACTCTTAAACAAACCTAGAGCTCTATCGCTGAAACCCTGCCATGCTAACCCAGATATGAGTGAGTTATACGAAACTCCATCCTTGCACTGCATTTGGCTGAAAATATGTTCTGCCAATACTAGATTCCCAGATCGGGAATACAAAGTTACAAGCGCATTGCAAACGTATGTCTCAGAGGAAAATCCCAATTTGAACACAAGACCATGAAGCTGCTCTCCCGTCTCAAAAAACTCTATTTTAGTGCAAGCACTTAAAATACTTGATAAAACATAAGGTGTTGGAAACACTGCAGACGTGTGCATCTGGCAGAATAAAAGGATAGCTTCTTCTTCATTTCCATTTTGTGATAGCCCTGAGATCATAGCCACCCAAGAAACACTGTCCTTCATAGATAATTTATTGAAAATACCTCTAGCAGAGCCTATGAAGCCATTTTTTGCATACAAATCTATTAACGGATTGCATACAATTGGACTACTGCCAAAACCATGACAAAAAATCCTAGCATGAATCTGCTTAACATAGTCAAAACCAACAGAACCACCACTGCAGGCCCTCAAAACACCGGCAAATGTAGCTTCATTTGGATACAGTTTTTCCACTAGCATTCCATAAAAGAGACACATTACTCTACCAGCCAATTTTTTCGCAGCAAAAAAAGAAATCATCTTATTCCAAGAGAATACACTTCTGTTAGGCATATCATCAAAAGCCTTTACCGCCCCATCTGAATCACCACCAGCAAGATACACATCCAGAATTTTGTCATATAAAACTTGCTCTCTATCAAAACCCAGCTTCAAAATCCTACCATGCAGCTTTTTTCCATCCACTAAAGACCCAGATTTCAAACACCCCTCCAGTAGCCATAAAAATGTTTGAGAATTTGCTCGAACTCCACTCTCTTCCATTAAATTAAAAAAAACAAATCCGTTGGCATGTCCATCGTTATCTTGAACCGGAAATTCATCAAACACGTGAGATGCGGCGGCAGTGCTAAAAGAAGCAGACCTCAATCTGCTCAAATTCCCATGAATCAGCTGCAAAATAACGAAAAATTCAAAATTAAACTGATAAGAACTAACCAAGTACACTTTCAATTGTGGGTCACGCGTAGAAATTTGACAAACAATTTACAGTGAAGTTTGAAGCTACCTTTTGGTTGTTTTGGATGCGGTTTACAATGATTTGCGTACATAATCTGCGGGGGGAATGAAAAGGATTCGTGTATGAGAATGACCCACGAGGATAAATCTGGGTAAGTTTCATGGATTTGAATAAGCATGTAGGCACCTTTGGGTTTGCTTCCTTTGTTGAAGAGTATCTGTCCCTTCGTAGTTCGGATGCCGTCACGGCAGCTAAAAGTAAGTTTATGTTTAGAATATTACCGCCAATAGTGACCGTTTGGGGATACCGGCATTTGGCAATTGGCATACGATGTCTTCGGTTGGTTTTGATTTTGGGGATTTAGGGTTTAAGTGGCTATCGTTGATCCAATTACTGTTTAAAAAATTGTATTTCAAATTTCAGTTGAAAAGAATAATGAGCTCTCGTATGGCCCAAAGAGTTTACACTCTTTAGTCCAATTCCAATGATAATACAACTTTTAGGGTAAGGTCATGCACTCATACTTGCCTTATCCTTAGTGACTGAGCAATCTTTGTCATTGGAAGAAAATTGGGACCATTGACAATCTTTTGGTACTTTTGTCGAAAAACACACACACAACAAATAGAACCACACTCACAGCAGTCCCTAAGGGCAAAAAATATTGTGAGTGTCCGAGCCTATATGCTACACATTCATGGGGAAATATTGGGTCAAGCTAAATCTGGTATAGTAATCTCTAATTCGGCCTAATGTATATAGTTGCTCAATTTCGACTGAAAAAGGAATGTCCAATTCTGTTCTCCAAAGGAAATCCTTTGTTTGGTATGATAGACACGATAGCAACGATACGTTCCATCTCACTCATTCTCGAAACTTATGGTTCTTGTTTCCCCTAAGGAATTTATGGTTCCAGCAAGAATGAGAACTTGTTTGACACATTTAATGACAACTTTATCCCTCATCACAAACACATCCCAACTATTCATTGAGGATTGTCGAATTTCATTGGCCTTTTTGGTTGATCAATGGGGGAAACAACATCATCTCATCGAGACAAATCGATTTGGTTATGGTGGATGTGGCCAAAGGTTACTAGAACAGCCATATGAGAATCTTTTTCGATGGGCCTATCATGATGTTCGGACTTGATTGCAATTGCTACAGTGGATGTGATTCGACAGGGTTACCTGGGTTATGATCACGAGGGTCGATGCACTCCATTTCTAGTGATCTGATTGCGACGATAGGTGATTGAACAATGGACATAGGTGATAGTTGCAAATGAATGAGGAAGAGGATATATTTGTAGGAAATTTTACACCTACACTTTCTATTTCATTGCATTTACACCTTTATTATGTCATTTCATTACATTCCTTAATCAATTTCTACTAAAAATCAAAGGTTTACATGGGTAATCTTTATCGCACAATACGTTATAAAGGGATGATATAGTCTTTTCTCAATTACTCTTATTCCATTTTTCAATAAATTCTAACATAACATTGAAATACAATTCTCTTATTATAATTCTTTTCCTAACCAAATATCAAAATCCAAAAAATTTCATTTTATTAACATTTTTAGTCTCATTCTCATTTTTGTTCATATTCTCAAGCCTATGACTAACCAAACCATTAATTATTTCCGTATCTTTTTGCATGGATTCTTGAAGTTTGCGCTATGAAACCTAATGTGTAAATAAATAAATAAAAGAAAAATGGAGGTAAGGGGTAAAGACTAAAAAGAGGGTAAAGTGGTCAAGTAGTCTACTTTTGAATTTCCAACGTAGATAAAGGGCGGGAAGGCATGACCATAGTTTGGTTCACAGAAGCGCCAAACGAAAGCTTAATCAAATGACTAAATTACCCCTATCGTTAAAACAATGCAATAGCTCTGTTTCTTTCTTTATTTATTTAGGTCTTTGACAAATTTAAGGGATGTCAATGGGGCGGGCACCCCTTCGCCCATTTCCGTATCCGTTAAAAACATTATTACCCCTTGCCCCCAGGGCATATGGCTCAGCGGCACCCAATGGGGTCTTCGGTTTGGTTAGTACGGTGGAGTCCCGAGTTCGAAGCGTGCCTTTGGCGCAGTTTCGGTCATTCTTGGTTGATTTATCGGAACGCACCCAGCGGTCCCTGTCGTTGTGTCGCATAACCTGCGACTTACATTCTACCGACATCCCGAGGGCACGGGTTGGTAGACAGGCCCTTTGGTCCTGCCCCAACCAAAAAAAAAAAAACATTATTACCCGTATCCGTTAAAATATTCGTTGGGTATTTTAATTATTGGCTCATCCCCGTACCCGTTGGGACAGGGAATCCCCACTTATTTACCCTCCCCGTCAATTCATGAGTTTCATAATTATTTTTATTACACATTAAATAAATAAATATATACGTTTACTTAAAAAATTAAATATACGCAAATGATATATTTTTATGAAATTTTTTATTGATTTGTTATTGTTAATTTTATAAATAATAATAAAAATAATAACATATATATAATTAATAATATATACGGGTATGAGGTGAGTTAGATTTCAACATTAAATACCCGTACCCATTAATTAACGGGGTCATACCCATATAATTTGGGGCGGGTTGTGCGGATACTATTGGGTACGGATATTTTTGACATCCCTAGGCTGCACCCCTTTGCAAAGCAAACCTAAATAAAATTGATAAAAAAAGTCTAATTACTTGGAAGTTCGATGTTCCTTAGTTATTTAAATAATTTGTATATGATGCTGAATTTTTGCTTAAATAAATAATAATTTTAATAACTTTTCTAGGCCTAATTTTATTTTTTTAGTATATTATTCTTTGAAATTGGCATAACTTTGTCTTCAATTAATTATTTTCGTATTTTTTTAATGCTCAAAGATATAATATAAATAGTAATTGATTTTAAAGGGTATAATAGTCAAAGCAAAGAGAACGATCAGAGACTGAGGCCCAATGAAAGCAGGGATAGTGGCGGGACTATGGAAAGAGTTTTTGAATTTCAACGTCTCTCTCCTCTCTCTCTCTCTCTCTGAGTACACTGCATCATGTAAATACAAAAGAAGAAAGAATGCGTACAATACAGCTCATAAA
This sequence comes from Euonymus europaeus, assembly GCA_963580455.1. Taxonomy (NCBI): domain Eukaryota; kingdom Viridiplantae; phylum Streptophyta; class Magnoliopsida; order Celastrales; family Celastraceae; genus Euonymus; species Euonymus europaeus. The sequence continues at coordinate 6,112,144 of OY756961.1, read as the reverse complement.
CGCTGGGTTTTCTGTTCTTCCTTTTTTTTCCTGAATTTTCGTCAATACATACCCAAATCTCCTCCCTCTTATCTGATTTTCGGACCGAGAAATTAACACCGCCGTAAAGAAGGTTTTTTTTTTTTGAAGCCTTTGATTTCGTTCCGTTTCCATTTTTGGGGGGTGTTTTTTGTGGGTTTGGTTCATTATTTATTGAACTTGGATTTAGAGAATCGGAGTCTCTTCTATTACTCAAATTGGAGAGAGTTGCTAGGGGTTCACAAGAAGAAAGGAAGAAGATATAAAGAGCTGTAAACAGAGGTGGGTTTTGTGATTTTCATTATGGTTTGATCTTTCGGTTTCTTTATGATTTGTGTGTTGTTTCTAGACCGAATCTGAGCTACCCATTTGCGAATTAGAGTTTAGTTTCCTTTTCCTCTTTTGAATGAACTCTCTCACAGAACAAGCTTGGTGTTATAAAGTGTAGCTCGTTTTTGTGTTTTCTAGATTTTTGTGTAGTCAAATCTGATATGTAATATATTGGAATTCTGGTTTTTTAGATTCATATTTTATGTGCGGAGATTTGGTTCATGTTTTTTACTTTTTTTTAATTTATTCATAAAGAGAGGTGCTTTATGCTTTTCAATTTCTATTAACGTTAGTCATTTTGCTAATTTCCCTTAGTTTGACACAAAATATAAGTTACACATGCTGTTTCAAGTTTGCTAGGTGTTTACATATGACAGACTCACACTTTCTGCTTGATAGCTCAGTAAAATAAATCATATACAATATGGGTACCCCTAAAAACTCACGACCAATTTAACTGAGCTTCAATAGAATTATAGAAGTAACAAGTACATTTTCCATCATTTTCAAAGTTCAGGAATCAGGATTGAACATGACAGAGAAGTATGTAAATATTTTAATCATATATCCAGTGTTTTGATAAACAAAGAAAAAAAATTCTTGGTGTATTTCAACCTCAGGAATTCACAATAGAAGGATGCAAATCTGTATTGTCTTTGTTTTTCATTGTTTCAGGTGCTAAAAAATGGGTAGAAATCTCAGCCCAGAGCTGAGACTAGAGTTAGCAAATCTCCACAAAGATGCTTATAGTCGTAAATTAGCTATGAAAGCACTGAAGTCATATGTGAAAGACTTGGATTCTAAGGCAATACCAGTCTTTCTTGCCCAAGTTTCCGAGACCAAAGATTCCGGTTCTGTATCAGGGGAGTATACAATTTCACTCTATGAAGTTCTAGCCCGGGTCCATGGGCCTAATATTGTTCCTCAAATAGAAAACATCATGGCAACCATTATCAAGACTTTGGCTTCCAGTGCAGGATCTTTTCCCCTTCAACAAGCATGCTCAAAGGTTGTCCCGGCTATTGCAAGATATGGGATTGACCCAACTACACCAGAGGACAAGAAGAGGCACATAATCCACTCTATTTGTAAGCCTCTTTCAGATTCTCTCTTGGGTTCCCAAGAGAGCCTAAGTTCTGGGGCTGCCCTTTGCTTAAAGGCTCTTGTGGATGCAGATAATTGGCGGTTCGCATCAGATGAGATGGTGAATAGAGTATGTCAGAATGTGACTGGGGCTCTGGAGGTGAAATCCTCTCAAACCAATTCTCATATTGGGTTGACTATGGCTCTGGCTAAGCACAATGCTCTTATTGTTGAAGCATATGCAAGATTGCTAATACAATCAGGTTTGCGGATATTGAATGCTGGGGTTGTTGAAGGGAATTCTCAGAAGCGGTTGTCTGCAATTCAAATGGTGAACTTTTTGATGAAGTGTTTAGACCCCCGTAGTATATTCTCAGAGCTTGACTTGATAATTGAGGAGATAGAGAAATGTCAATCTGATAAAATGGCTTATGTCAGAGGGGCAGCTTTTGAAGCCTTGCAAACTGCAAAGAAAATTGCTTCATCGAATGAAACAAAACTTAAAAAGGACTGCTGTTCGGTCACTGGGTCAAACTTTGGTAGGAGAGGCCATAGCAGGAGAAACACCTGGACTTCTGGTGATCTATCTCCAGCATCTGTCTCACCTGAATCACAAACCCTCGATTCCTTTATCGAATATGACTCTCTGGTCAAATCACCTATTTCGTCTACACAGGCTTCTCATAACATGGAATATGACCAACGAAGCGTGAATCGGAAGCTCTGGAGCTATGAGAATGGAGGGGTGGATATATCTCTTAAGGATGGTTTGTTCTCTGAGTTGGCTCAGGGAAGTCCCATCTCTAATGCATTTTCTGAGAATTCTAGGCGCCATGGACTTGCTGATTATGGAGAGAATTTCACAGAAGAATTTGCCGGATTCTTGCAGAAAACTCCTAGAAATGGGCTACCTAGAAGTTGTACTTCTAGTCCTCAGGTAAATTTATCTGTCACAGAAATTACTTATTTGCTGCTTCAAACCATAGATTTTGCTTGGAGGGGCATGCTAATGCCATTGGTGAATTTTCTATGAACTTGACTTCTAGAATTTTCTTCAGATATGTCGGTAACTTGTGTGCAAATGTAATTACTGATTCCAAATTCATACTATTGTGCAGAATGCATTTACTGTGTGCTGCCTCTCGAGTATCTATAGATCCCACTAGATTAAGAATGTGAGAGTTGGCATAAAATCAGCCCTTTTTCTGTGTTGTTTCTGATCATTAATCAAACTCACATATGCTCTCTCTCTTTTGCGCTTCAGAGGTCACGCTCTCGTGTTAATTTCGATGACAGTAACATATTCACAACTCCAAGGAAGCTTATCCACTCTCTTCAGGATCCTGGTGATATGAACTCAGACTTCTCCGAGAAACAAACCAGCGGGTTCGTAAGTCCATCCTCAAGCAAGTACAAGTACAGTCCAAGAAGATTTCATCAAAATGGTTTTCTGCATGATGAAAATTGCAAGGTGAGAGAGAATAGGGACATTTATGCTGGAGGTGAGCAGTTGGAAAGTGTTTCTGAGTCGGTATCATTGAGTTACAACGCTTGTGTTGAAGGTGGTGATGTCCAAGTTCCTCGTGAGGATCCTGAAAATGGAAGTGAAACTCAAAGGATTTCCATTGAAAAGACCCAGTTGAACTGGAAGTCATATGCTGGATGGGTATTTGGTCTCTTATTTGTTCTACTTGCAGTTTTTTGTTTGACATGGATGCATGGTCAGGATGAACCTCATCATTGTGTACCAACTTAACTTAATTTTCTCATTCTTGTTGCATGTAAATTATCTGGACCTCTGTGTATTAGAATTAAAGTCAATGTCAAATCCTTTGAGATTTTCTAATAGTTTTTGTTTGGTAGAGTGTTTGTACCGCTTATATTCATTTTGTCAGACATACACTCTCCCAAACACTCCCAAACATGTGTTTTACAAATATTTTGAAATCTCTCTTTATAGTTTAAACTAACAAATCAATTTTTTTTTTCATCAGTAGACATTTATTTCCCAAGAAAGAATTTAAAGTTTGGGATTGGAAAAATGTAGGAAATTGAATTTTGGGTTATATAAAGTTCAGATGTAATTACAAATTATCATGCTCAATGACCTGTGCCCCTCTCCAAGCCTCACCAGGTTCTAGTTCCACAGGCACCAAGATAGTACCAGGACCAGTGCAGATAAAGTACTCATCTCCATACTTCTTAAAGAAAGAACCTGGACTTGATAGGAATATGTCTTCGAACCCAACGCGTATAATTCGGAAGAAAAGCTCGCGTCCCTGTAGCAAATCACCATTAACAACTCAGAAAGTTTGGAACTTTAAAGCATATTTGATCTTCATTTTGAAAATAGAAACGTAATATTACCTGATCAAGGGCTTCATATTTTGAAGGTGGGGTTCTGTAAACACCCTGTAATCTGTCCTCTGGAGGAGCTGCATAAACTCTACTGAACTTGTGTTTCAAAATTGTGAAGGGGACCTCTTGAAGACTCCATGAACCAGGTTTTCCAGCAGGTTCAGTGCCAAATGAGAACCATTCAGTCTCATCATCAGGTTTCATGGCTTCGATCGGAGAAAGAATTTCGAAAGGCGAAGACAATGGAGGGTGTGAACAGTACTTAGCACCTCGAAGCCCTTGAATTCCTGCTTTGTTTCTTTTCTTGAATTTCAAATGGCTGAGTATGGCACCGGTCAGAGTTACAGGCTTCAGGCCATTGTTCTTCACTATTACTGCTGTTGCCATGCTTAATGGATAGAGTGAGACAACATAAGTTAGGTCAAGAGCTCCACTAGTGCAGCCCAACTCAACCTGTCAAAAAAAGGTTCATCTGATTAAACAATCTTTACAGATTTCTGCAGGTTTAATGAAAATAAGTACCTGGATAGCATCAATGGAATCAGAGTCCACATCTTTGACAGACCATTGAGAAGTCAAGAGTGGTTCCTTCGAATTTCCAGCTTCAGAGACATCATTGATGACCAAACCAATGCCACCTCTAGTTATTGCAGAGTCTGATCCATTAGCAGGAATTGTGTAAAGAACCTCTTCAAACCCATCATCTTTCCAGTAAACTTTTGGCTTGTAAGAAGTGACATGAGCATCAGGTATCTGAAGCCTTACAGAGCTGCCATTTCTAACTGTGAGCTCCACAGCTGGTATGTTATTGAATTCCAAGAACTTGATGCCTTTTCGACCGAACTTTTCATCTAGCGTCTCTGGCGTGGAGAGGGTGGTAGGAGAAGAAAGGGAAGAAGCTTTAGGTGTGGTGGGTTTGGGAAGAGAGAATGGAAGAAGAGAAGCCATTGGAGAGGAAGAAGCTAGCTTCCACAGCCTCCAGTGTCCACACATACAAGTGACTGGTTTGTGAGGCTCATCCTCTCTTGGGCAACTGCTTTTGTTTGGACTCCTATTTTGGCATTTCATACCAATCTTTTCTTTCAAATTAAACACTAATTCCTACAAATACAGTAGTCGTACTTGCTATCAAGACCTTTCTTCTTTCCTTCAAATAATAATAAGCAAATCAAAAGGAATCCATTAAACATTAACAGCCCATCCCTTAATAAATTTTGCCCAACAATACCAAGCTTGCATTGTAAAAGCATGCGACCCTATTCACTCGAGTCGGGTGCCACACATTCAGTGGCTCAAAGGAAAGAATCAGGTTTTCATTCAAGGATGCAAAAATGACACGAGACTGATATAACCACCAATTTTGCAAACGATTAGAGGAATAGCATATACAAGCGTGAATCGTTTCCTATTTCTTGGTTGTGAAAAAATTGATTTAAAACAAGTTTTTGGCATTGGAGAAGAAAAAAAGACACTAAACCAACCACAAAAGGATTACAAGCAAAATGAAACTGATTAATTGTCGACCAAGCACAAAACTAATCCTCATCCATGCCTCCAGGTGCAGCATCTCGCCTTGGGCCACCTGATCTACTCGTAGCACAGTGCAAGCTGCATCAAGGGCATATTTGAGAGCAAAGTACCTGCAAAATAACAACAAAAATTAGAATAATGTATGGCATGACAAGATTTTCAGAGAGGGGAATTGAGGGGGATTCAAACTTGCAACTGCTCTTACCACTAGACCACAATGAACGTGATTCAGAAAACCTATCAAAAGCACACAAACAGGGATGGGAAGAAAGAAAAATTCAGAGTGGAAGAAGCAGCTTACTTGGTGACATAGAGGTCCCACACGTTCGTATAAGAGACATCCTCGCAAACACCCGCCTCCAAGTCAATCCCGACTTTGGTGTTTCCAGATGAATGTTCCGTGTAAAGTGAAGATATGATCTCCATCGCATTGAGCCCAGCATTCTCAGCCAAGGTTGTGGGTACCATCTCAAAAGCTTCAGCAACTTTTGCAATTGCATATTGATCCAATCAGCAAAACCATGGCAGAATTCATAAGAGTTCTTGCAGTCTGGCCAAACCAACATGTTTGGACTACAGTTACAGGATCAGACGGGTAATATTCAAATCATTACAACAGTTTCTTTTTTTTGGTAATTAGGAGAAAAACATTTAGGTGATGCGAAATCCAAAAAAATGCAAACAGAAGCATCCCAGTAGGCACCAAATTAAGGAATCAAACCACAGTGTATACAGAGTTCCCACCACTTTCATTTCTTACAACAATAACCTATAATGCTTGGATCAGATTGGTATTTGATAACACCATTTTAATGCTTGGATTAGGTTATAGGTTATGGTGTTAATTGCTTGGATTAGGTCGTATTTGATAATTAAGCAGGGAGATTGTATAATTTTCTTGGTTTTAAGTGAGAATTATTATTATCATTAAATGATAATTATAATTCCTTAGGATGTGAGTAGAGTAGGGATAAGTCATTTTAAACATTTAAATTCTTTTATTTACCTTATTCTATCAATCTATCTATTTTCTATCCAAATAAAATTAATAATTTATAATTCTTACTCCATTCAAATTTCATGATAAAATTTCATTTAATTATTTTACTACACTTAATTCTTTTTTATAGTACTCTACTTAAACCAATATTTTTAAACTCGGACCGGGAGCCAAACCGGTGTGGCCACCGGTTATCGGACCGACCGGCCGGTCCGGTGGAATTCTTATCATGGAAATTGGAAAGTGGAAATCGAGCCATGGACATGGAATGATGAAAAGACTAAAACTGAAAGAGCATCATGGAAAGCAAGAAAGATTGAAACTTGAAAGTGTATTACACGTCTGTCTACAACACTACTACAAGTCTACCAGAGAAAACCGAGCACCATGGAAAGTCTGAAAGAGTACCTGAGCGGCTGAGCTGGGATTAGGTGGCGAGCTGCCGGGCACCGGCACTGACAGTGGCAGAGGAGATCGTTCCGTCTTTGGGTTGACTGCCGGCGATTTCAATTTTGAAGTTTTGAAGAGAGGGGTACATGGAAGAGACGGGGAATGACATTTTTCCGGATTTAGGGCTTTTTTTTCACCTACCGGTTTATATATGCTCAACCGGACCGGACAGGTGGCCGGTCCGGTCCGGTTGTCAAAACATTGACTTAAACCTCTTCTTTTAATGCAAACAAACCCTAAACCTGCGTTGTTTAAACCCAGAATGCCCTAAAAATTGCTAGGACTTTTATTTTAAAAAATAAAAATCGTTATTATTCTTTTCGCGCGTTTAAAATGTAAACGGTGCGTTTAGCGTCTTTCATCGTTTCGCTCGGCGTACAGGCACTGCATTGCGGCAGCCAGCATGTGAGTGTATTTTACTATTTTACCCAAAAATATTTTATGGACCGGGCCCAGTATCAGGCACACAGAACAAGGCCGAGCCAATTAGCCCAACCCAATCCCGCTATTCGGGTAACTCGATAATTCGTACGCATCTCATGGATAGTGTGGTAATTTCGTAATCATTGGAAAGTGGAAATTGCAAAGCCCTACTTCCTTAAACCCTAAAAACCAAACGCATAAACAACGAGCACAATCGGCCACTCAAAGAAGTCGCACATCTTTACCGGAAAACTATACAGTCATGAGGCCCCCGAGAGGTGGAGGAGGGTTCAGAGGTGGCCGTGACGGTGGACGCGGAGGCGGATTTAGAGGAGGCCGCGGGTTCGGTGGTCGTGGTGGTGGTGGTTGGCGCGATGAAGGCCCTCCGGAAGAAGTTGTTGGTTAGTCCTTTGGTCCCTTTTGCATTGACTATTTTCTTTATTGTCAGTTGTTTGGTTGCTAATGAAACTGAGAATGTGAAAAGAAATGGAGATAAGAAAATGCTTCCCTTTTAGCTTGCTTTGATGGGAATATTTTTAAAAAATTTGTTGGTATGCAGAGATATCGAGTTTTCTTCATGCGTGTGAAGGTGATGCAGTTACGAAGCTTACCAATGAGAAAATACCTTTTTTTAATGCCCCAATCTATCTTCAGAACAAGACATCGATTGGCAAAGTTGATGAAATCTTTGGTCCTATCAATGAGTCTGTGAGTTGTCTTACCAGCCAGTTGCTAATTCCTGTGCTATCCTGTCCACAGAGGGCTTATGCTTTTTTGCTTTGGTTTTCTTCTGCATGCAGTTATTTTCTATTAAAATGAATGAAGGTATTGTGGCAACTTCATATCAACAAGGTGATAAGTTCTACATTGACCCAGCGAAGCTTTTGCCTCTTGCAAGATTTCTGACTCCACCAAAGTATGATTTTCCTTAATTTCTATTTTTTTTTAATGTAGAATCACTTATTTCAGTGCATTGTATGTGAAGATTACTGTTGTAATTTTTTTTGTCTATGCTTGTAAGAAAGTGACTGTTTTTTATCTTGATCATTGATATGACTTTAGTGACACTTAAGAATCTGAAGGATTAGAGCAATTGTGTAGTGGAAGCGAGGTTTGATGTTGGTTCCAATGAGAACATCCTTGATTAATTGTAGAGACATGTTGTCATTGCAAACAAAATAATTTCAGATTCGGTGATTGCTAAGTAATGTCCTGGGTTTTTGAGAAAGTGTCGTTGAATAGCAACTTTTATGATGACATACTTTGAGTGTCCTAGTTTTAAACATCCTGAAGCAAAGCTGAAAACTGACTGAGCTACTTGTATATCATTGAATTTGAATCCCTACACGATGCATTTACGAAATTAATTTCGGCCTTTTCATCTGGTTTTTGTTTTGAGGCTTTTGATAGAGGAAATCTTGAAGCTTGCTTGTGGCAGTAGGCATGGGTTTTGTAATGCGAACTGCTTTCAGAATCTCTGTGTTGGGGAATAGTCATCCATCTTTGCCCCTACTAAAATTATGGATAATTCTTGTCTTGACTGGGTCAATTAAATGATCAGCCGCAATAAACAAATTTTATTATTTTTTGTAGCAAGATTGGTGTCGCTTGATGTTATTATGCTATGCTATGCTACATTTTGCCTTTCCTTTTTGGTTTCTATAGAATACTATTCATAATCCCACAAGAAGCATCACAAATTATTTGTGGTATTTACATACTCATGTTCAGTAACGTTGGGATTTCTTATTATGTTATGGTCTCAAATCGGATGGTCTGTTATGCCTAACAGCCACAGGTTTTCTGGTTATGGTCTCTGAATCTTGTGCTTCTTGTTACAGGGGACAATTTCAAGCTGGGGGAAGAGGCGGCCGAGGTGGCGGAAGAGGCGGCCGAGGTGGCGGAAGAGGCGGTGGCCGTGGGGGTGGTGGTTTCCGTGGAAGAGGTGGCCCGAGGGGTGGCAGAGGTCCTCCTAGAGGTGGGCGTGGTGGTGGATTCAGAGGCAGAGGGAGGTTTTAATCAATGTCATGTAATATCTCAAATGATGTGTTTCTTTCTTTTCTCCTGTATTTTTAGTTTCCAATGGCAATGTGCACACAATAATCAAAAATTTTGATTGCGGATCTTTGTTGAAACGTTTGGCTGTTAGTTTGCCAATCTTTATTTACTTAATTATGTTAATTCCTAATTGTGTTTTGCTTTGGATTGGATCACGGATGTATTATGGGGTTTGGGATTCGTTTGGATTAGAATTTGAAATTTAGCATTTTAGATAACATAATGGTGGTAGCTTATATGTTTAAGTGTTGATATATATATACTATTTTAAAGGCTGATAAGTGTTTGATTTATTTTCTGTTGGTAACATTATGCTTAAAAATAATAAATAGAGAGGTGAGAGATTATTAGATGAGTTGGTTAATTTTATAATTTTTAGAAAGTACATGATTAGTGTAGTATTTTTGAGTCAAAATGCTACCAAAATCAGCCTCTCAAAATGTACGCAATTACTTAATTGTATTCAAATGAGACATAATTTTACGAGCCCTACCCTATAAATGAGTGGATAAAAGCTTGAATTTCACTATTGCCTTTCAAGTGTGTCCTCAAAAGACAAAACAAAAGACAAAAGAAAACATGATGGCCCCCATGTTTCCACCCATTAAAACCTATACATACAGCTTTGAATTTCATCTAGATCCAGTCATAAAGTAAACTAGAAGTTTCTATGGATATATAAACCAATGACAAAGAAAATAAAAATATATACATCCAATACATCCAATACATCATATAAAAAAAAATATACATCCAATACATATATTATTTAGCTTTGGACTTTTTTTTTTAACAAGAAACCCATTCGAAATACGTCTATATTGAACTTCGCCATACAATAATAATAAAACCAGGCTACGCCAGCTTTATGTTTCTTCTAGTCGTATGGCATCATGAATTAGGAATAGTTCGTTTGTCAAAGGAAGAAATGGACGTGCATTCACGTGGAGTAGGTGAACCTGCCATTTGACTTCGTAAAAGTAGAACCACATCTTTATACCAAGTCCTGTTTTTTTAAAATTTCTTCGCTTGATCTTCTTTCTATATTACATCAACACCGGCATTAAAAGGGAAAGCAAACCCAACAAAATCAAAGAAAAACACGTCTCTCTCTCTCTCTCTCTCTCTCTCTCTCTCTCTCTCTCTCTCGATTTCAACAAGGGGGTTGACTAATGTGTCCTCTAAGGTTCATCTTGGTGTTTTTCTCAGCATTGTTGGCCGGATATTTGTCATGGAGGGCGGTGAGTTCTTTACCGGGATCAGGTTTCAACTTGGTGGATTCTGGAGACGATGATAAGAAGGATAATCAAGAACATAAACTCAACCCACGCAAGGTTTTCAAGGTACGTCCTTATTTTTACCATTTATTTTCCTAATTTCTGACTTGACATGTTGAATGAACTTATTACATATGCAGGGAATTCAGAATGGATTCTGGGTATTCGTCGACATGGCCAGCGGGAGATACTTGTGGAAGAATCTGAGGGAGATGAAGAAAGATTAGCAGGTCAACTCTGTTAGATTATGGTTCTTGTACTAAATCAATTAATTGTGCTACAGATACCTGCAACTGTAAAGATTTTTTCAACCATGCCAAAGCCTTCTTCCAAAATTGTTCCAATAAGTGATCAAAGCATGTCAAGTTGATAGGAAACCTGTTTCGCATGATAAACTTCTAATTCCTAATTTGCAATCAATAAGAGAATTCTATGATTCATGTATCAAAATCTCAACAAAGTTGGTGACAATTTCTGCAATGGAAAGCTACATTGTACAATGCCCTAAACTGGATATGTTTAGAACCCATAATCTTGGCCGTCTTAAAAAAGGTTCGAATAATTCAGCTTTCAACGATCGCTTGCATTTATTCGGTGTTGATGCCGAGTGAATTACTAAAAGAACATATGTACAAGAACTTCACAAATCGTTGGCAACAGCTGAACAGCTTCAGTTCAAATCGACTTGCAGCTTGATAGACATGTACAAAAGCGTAAGTAGGGCACCTTGTGGAAGTGGAGCATACCTTGTAAGATGGGAGCCAAACCACAATGCCACCACTACCAAAGCAACTGCACTGCTACTTTTTTTCCCGCAAACCCAACTTGCAAATGAAAGACAGAGAGAAAGTAGAACGCCTCCCCTACCACCCAAAGCCCACGCAATTATGTACCCAATCTTATATCCAGCATCCAACTTCCGGTCCAGCATAGCCATCAAACTGCTAAAGGTGAGTGATAATAGAGCTCCAAAGGTCTGCAGCAAAAGGAGAGACAGAAAGGTGGATCTAAGTACCTCGCTGAAGGGGCCTCTTTCTTGATCAAGGTTGCCTTCTTCAGCTTCGCTTTCTTTCTCGTTTGTAAAGGAAGAATTTTTCTCATTAACATTACGATGGTCCCAATATCTCTCATATTGCATCTTCCACCTGAATTCGGCCCACCTATATGCCCTCACTTCATCTTTAAAATCACCGTAGTACCTTTTTCCTCTATATGAACTGCCAATGTCCTCTTGAAATTCTAGTGCTCTATCATATTGTGCCCTAGTTGCTTCATTAGATAGTACCTGTTTGAAAGGAGGAAATACAATGCTCATCATCAAATCCAGTTAACCCAAAAACTAAATGAGAGGGAGGATTCATGGTCTGCAAAAATCCTTCATGGCAGAAGTAAGCAACATCCCCAATGACAGAAATGACAAGGTTCACCTGAACAGGACAATTGCTTCTCTTTGTTAAAAGTTTGAATTCCATTGATACAAATCTTTCAATTGGTTCACAAGAACTAAAACTCTAAGTTTCAAATAAAAAAAATTCTGAGCTGTTTAACGACCTTGATGAAGTCTCAAACCAAAAACTCAGCAACCATTCAATTTTGAATTTAAAAACATCCGTCCACATAAAATAGTTGCTCCTCAAATCTCATCTGTGCTCAATGAATCATTCTTTTCACCAGATCATCAAAAGCTAACATTATTCATTCTACAATGAAAGCATTAACTGATAAAAAACAAACACCAAGGAGGTTAGAAAGTATCCCTCACCTCGTATGCACTATGAATGCTCTTGAATACCTCACCAGCTTGTGAATGCTTGCTAACGTCCGGATGATACTGCATTCATACAATGTAAACAAATTGTTAGCACCGGCCACCAAAAGACTTCATAAATAAGTAATATTCCACCACAGTCAAAGCATGCGCTACCTTAATCACATGATAACCAGCCATCATTAAGATTTATCCAGTCGAAGTAACTTAGAGCTACGAATTGCATATCCCAAATAGATTTTGTTTTTTCATGCACCAAATAGTGCAAAAATTTGCATATCCTAAATAGACGGAAAGCCAGTTCAAAATGGCCCCTCCCACTCCACAGGGCTAGCCTATGTCTAATATAGAAGATCAAGATATGACAGTAAGTAATATGTGATAGCCAAAGTGCTACACGTTAGTAAGAAACACAAAAATACTTCTGAATCACAGAAACTGCTTACCATGCACTGATCCTAACTACGTTCTCTAGTGTCATAACATAGAAAAGTAAACATTTCAACTCAGAACCCCCTCTCTCAAAAGGAGGCAACAATTAGAACAGCTTTCTATATGGAGCTTTCTAGTGAATTGAGGAATAAAACAACTATCTTAATATGTAATCCAGCCTCCTCCCATTCAAAATATAGCATTCCAGCCTTCTCATTGCCAACTCAGTTAGCTAAAACTCAACAGATAGTTTTCTGAAACTTTAACCGTTGAATAGAAGATTTGCACACCTAACTTCATAAATCAACTGAATAAAACCTTCGATGGCTTTATATGAAAAGTTCTCTTACTACCACTACCACCATAGGAGGAATTTTTGGATATCAACTAAAGTCTGCTATCACATTAAGAAAAATTAGAAACATGGTTTGAGTATGATCTCTGGGAGAAAAGGAATGTGGCTGAGAACAGTTTAGGCTTGATTTTAATAATATGAGCTTCGAAAGAATAACTTGTTACATAAAAAAGAAACTCTTATTACCCATTCACCTTTCAAAACTCAACATAGGATATGAGTTTTGGGAAGTACGAATCATGTCTCACAAGAAATACTCCTAATTGTCAATCTACACATCACCAATTGGCTGGACTTCCCTTACAGTATTCAATTAGCTAGATAACTAGAAGATCTCAAAAATATTTATGCCCAACGATATCGCAATTATGTGTACAGGATTGAGATCTTCTCAATTAAAGACAAACATCATATTCCTAAAGCCTTGTCCAAGGATGCCAATGGGTAAAAAGAAAAAAGAATAAGCCTTTCTCACTTAGCTTTGAGCAGCAAAATAGCAACCATCACATATCTTTTACTAACAAACAAGGAACTACTACAGAAATCCATAATCCTTCTTCCATTTACAGAATCAAAATTCAGATTAAAATACAGAAATTTAACTACAAGAGGGAGTTTAGTAGTTGCCATTCTGAACTCCAATCTATTTTCTAATTTTTGTTTACAGGAATCCAAAGAATCAAAAATATTTAACTGAAAAACAAAAGAACAAACACCTTACGAGCCAGAAGTCGATAAGCCCTTTTGATATCGGCGGAGGTGGCGCTGGGTGCGAGTCCCAGTACAGCGTAGTGGTCCTGCCCTCTCCTGATCTCTGCCGACGATGAAGATGATGCCACAGTCCACTGGGTACGATGAGATCGACGGCAACGGTTGCCGTCGAAGATTCCGCGGCCCCATAGTAACGGACTCGAGAGGTTGCCGTTGGATGAAGGAGCGAATCCCACCAGTAGTTGCGCCTGCATTATTGCTCATGCAGTCGCCTTAATTTTGCTCTCTATTTCTATTGAAGCCAGAGCAGGAGCCAAGGAGACAACCAACATATGGCCCACAAATAATATATAGCGGATTTTTAAAAAATAAAAAATAAAAATTGACTGCAAATGAAATTGTGGTAAAACACTATTGATTTCATCAAATCATACATCTTCAGCAGAAAATAGGGAGCCGGAAATTCCAAGATCATTCTCATCATTAAAAAAAATACAAAAATATTGTGTAATATATTCAACTCACAATAAAAATTGTATATGAATTGAGTAACTTATTGCCGAACTGAATTATATATAATACTAGTTATGGGGCCCGCGCGTTGCTGCGGGGTTGGGTTTTAGTTGTTTTGTTACTTTAATTGAAGTATATGACGTTGTAATGTGAAGTTTTTGTTATGTTATGGTTGTGTTTATTTGTCGTTTGAAAGTTATTCTGATTTTTTAATAATAATTGTAAGTTTTTGTGAACAACAATAGTTTTATGGAGATGAAGTTTTTGGTGGTGCTTGTTTTTTCATTGGTTTTCTGATGCATTTTGGATTAGAAGTTGTAGTTATGCATTAATTGTTTAATTTCCACTATCGGTGGTGTCCTACTTCAGGGGAAGCTCTGTCTCAATTATGACCGGAGAGCGTGACTTTGTTGAGGAATTTGATGATGCAATTATGTGAACATCATAATTTGAATATTCGAATATAGTATTACCCAGCATGCTGAGGTTAGAACTGCAATGAAAACAAATAGGAGGCATTGAATTTGCTGATAAGTTATACTGGAGGACCTTAGTATTGTAGAGAGAAACAGCGAAAAGAGTATTGATTGCATTGTCAGCAGGGCCGTTGTAGTACATTGAACGCCACATTGACTTCATACAAAAGATATGTAGGCACAGATGTTGTAGGAGTTTTCTTGCTTGGTACTACAAACAAAATACAGTGCATATATCCTCCGTAATATATATCTATCTATATATATGAGTATTTTATATGAGACAGTGTCATTGGATTAGTTCCATATGCTTGTCCTGCTGGTATTGGCTTTGTATGCCGCAAAATGTGCCACTGTCTTGACACCAGCTTTATAGATGTAGTTCATCCCTGTCATGAATAATATTTGTATAATTTCCAGTGGATATAGATGATAACATTGTAAAATTAAATGTTGCTTTCATTCTTACCAAAATGCAAGAGTTGTTTGACTTGTTTTTAGTCCTGATGGCCCATGCTAGTTGATGCCATATTTTCTTCTTGGTCAGGCAGTATTTCCTCATCTTCATATCCATGTATATGCATGACCCTTTTTGCCAAGATATCTATTTCTTTTGCTAAAGCGTATATTTCATATATAGCTGTTGAAGGCAAAAAAGAAACAAACCTAAGAACAACCACATGCATCAACACATGACAACAGAGTCATAAGTGATAAAAAAAGACAGCTGATTATGCACCACATGCATCAACAGGTGTCAAATTAAAGACTTGAAGGACAATTTATGTTTGTTTTGAATTAACCCAAAAATATAAAAGAATGAAGGAGAGTTTCATGACATACAAAATTTAATAATAAACTCAAGATTGCAGAAGTTGTAGACAAAATCAATGGGTCTTTGAAGTCCCTCCAACCATGAAAGGTTTTCTTCACACACAGTCCAGGTAGTTGAAGCTTTGTGTGCTCTTTCTTCAAAACAATACTCAGTAACCTGGACGGAGATTGATTTGTGGACCCAGCGAAGAAACCCAAGTTCTAGCAATTGCAACCAACTATGAACAATGGATTAATTGTAGTGTTTGGTGCTTCACATATGATACCAAAGCTCCTAACCATGCAGAATTAAGCTAAAGTTTCAGCAATTGTATTAACAATTTGATTATTGAATATCCTCTTCTTTTCTCTACATTTTTAGGCTATCAAACACTTGTTAATGTGGTCTTTTACATGGAAGAACTATAGAATGGGTTTCACATATATGCATGTGTCTCAAAAACTTGCATATGTTATTTCCTGCATCTCTGTCAGCATGACGGGGGTTTCAGATGCACATTTTGATAGCTATTTCGGGAAACTATCAATGTTAAGCTATTTCAGGAAACTATTAATTTTTTTTCCTGTGTTACTTTGTTACAATAGGTTATCAAGCAATCTTTTCTTTTTTGAATGCAAAACGATATTTATTTTTCTTTAAATCAGAGGAGGTTTTTATTACTGGGGCACTAAGTAAGAATAGGAGAAGAGTTCAAGAAAGAATATGACAGTACAAGAAACAAAACTTGAGAAACATATAATTAAATTACATTGCTTTCATTTTTCTGTTAGAAGAAATTATCATAAATTTATTTGTGGAATTCGTTATCAATGACTGAATCCATCACTTTTGTGATTTAGGGTTTTCCTGAAGAGGAAACTTTCTAAACTGCAGTGGATAGCAATCATTTTGTGTTTTCCTTGTGAGAAACCATTCCTGTGTCTGGGTGCTTAATGTTTTAATTCCTGGATGATGTTGAACTTAATTTACGAATGACCATAGTGGTCGAAAAAGATAGCTCGAAAACACAAAAGGAGTTACTTGGGATAAGAACACAGCTATCAAGCAAAAACTCTTTTCCATTATAAATAACAAAGGGATTATAACAGTCATAGAACCACTTATTGAGAAGTTGCAGATGGTGCTTAGAAAGAAGGTTTGACACAACGATGATGAAGGAAGTAACATGAGAAACAAAGTTGCGAAGCCACTCAGCTTGGAAACAAAGAATAGCACAAGAATAAAAACCATTTCATATACACTATGGCAGTAAATAATATAAACAACAAAAATTAAAATGACTCATTCAACAAATAAATTGACTACTAACCTTCGAATATTGTCAAAATCTCAGATACCAGAGAGTATGCTAATGCCAGAAATACAATAGTCAACCACTAATACTTCCAAAACTGTGTAAAATAAGACAAAAGAAAGAGATGAAAGCTATTTCGAGAAACTATCAATTTGGGGATCCACATAAATATGATGGTCAGGCTATTGGTGGGATATTTCTTGGGTGTACTGTGATTCTACAAGTTCCTAAATCACATTGTCAGCCTAGTAAACTCCATTACTATCCATGTTTTTGTATAATTCAGTTTTAGTGAGTAACAACACTTGAATGAGAGCTATGCCCCTGTATAAAAATTAATTCAGTTTAACATTTTTTTATCGTACGCAAAGACATGTAATAAATAGAAAAAACATGACAAATGGTAGAAGTGGGTATAGTACCTGATGATAATTTTTCATCAATGGCCTTCATGTCTTCAATTCTGCCAGACTTGGTATTCCAAAATACTGGCATATTAACAACTGGAAGTACTAATATCAGACCCAATATGATAGGCAGGCCCTTTTGTACCAAGATTTGATCAGAAAGGAGGTTGTGACGGCGTGAATATTTCCTCTATATATACAGATTATTTGATCCAGTCTGCAATGATTTTTGTAGCATAATTTTAATAGTGCATTGTAGAAGAGTCTTATAAATATAACAACATACATTATTTGGCAATTAATAATCTAATAAATTTATAAAACAGAACCTGTCAGATGTCTTCGAATATTTCATCGTAAACAATATTCTTGGTGTGCTTTGCATCTTCACCAGGTTCACCACGTATCAATACCCTTAGTCCTTTTGAGGTTGTCACTCGTGATACAGCAACGTATAGCTGGCCATGCGAAAATACTGGTCTTGGAAGATATAACCCCACCTGTGTCAATGTTTGTCCTTGACTCTTATTTATTGTCATTGCATAACAAAGTCTTAAAGGAAATTGTCTCCGTCTCAAAGTGAATGGCCATTTACTCTCTGTTGCTGACATTATTATTCTAGGCACACAGATTTTGTCACCAATGTGGCTGCCAGTTATAATCGTTGCCTGCACTACTCTATCTCCTAATCTGGTGACTAACAATCTGGTTCCATTACACAGCCCCTTTGACTGATTGATGTTTCGTAGGAGCATGACTGGTGTGTTCACTTTAATATGTAACTCGTGGTTTGGGATGCCAGTAAATGTCAAGGAGTTTAGAAATTCTGTTGGATACAAGAGATCATCATCGCCTGATGCACCAGCTACTTTATAAATGGAATCAAAGCTATGATAGGTCTTCATTTCTGAGGGTATCAGTGACAAACATGTTTATTAATAATGTCAACGGTGTCGTTCGTTGCTGTTATCACTGCTCGTTCCTTCAAATATTCCTGGTCAGCGTATAATGATGGTAAATCGCTGTAGATTTCTGAAGTGATGTCTTCGATGTCTCCTTTATCTGGTTTTACCAACAACCTATCTGGTATTTGTATCCATGAAGGGTATTCCTTATCATCATGTAGTTTCACAGATTCTATGTTTCCTTCACCAATGTCTAAGAGCCATCTTGCAAACTGAGACATTTCAGCAAGTTCTACACTGTTCAAACCAGCTGGTGATAACCTCATATTCTCTGTTAGATAGAAGACACTACATTGCTGCCATAAGTGAGATTTTGTAATGCATGCTCTGACTGTGTCTTGTCTTGTTCCTTTAACTACCACTGGTAAAATTTGTCTAAAGTCGCTTCCCAAGAGCACTGTTTTCCCTCCAAATGGTGTATTTATGATTGAACCATCCTCCAACATAAGAATGTCAGATAAAGATCTATCCAACGCTTCAAAACAATGACGGTGAGCCATTGGTGCTTCATCCCATACAATCAAACTTGCCTTTGCCATTAGTTCAGCTATGTGAGTACCTTTTTTAATATGGCAAGTTGATTCCTCGTGAATATCTATTGGGATTTTGAATCTTGAGTGTGCGGTTCTCCCACCTGGCAGTAAAAGCGAGGCAATACCTGAAGAAGCCACAGCAAGCACAATTTTTCCTTCTGAACGCAAGCGGTTTATGATGGCCTTGTAAACATAGGTTTTCCCTGTTCCACCATGTCCATATAGGAAATACAATCCACCCTTTGCTTTGTGCACAGCGTCTAACACAGCATTGTAAATTTTGTTTTGGCTTTCATTCATGTTCTTTGAATAATCATTGTTCTGCTCTTCAAGAGCACGCAAATTGTGTGCCATTTCTTCATGCAAAATAGTGTTCCCAAAATCATGTTCCCTACCTCCTGTTGGTTCTGGCAGCCCATGTTCAGCTAGTGATGATCCACTCCTCCTTAGTAATTTGTCAATCTGAAGGAGTACTCTGTTCTTTAATTCTTGATTAGAAATATGGAGCTCTGATATACCTGGTGAATGTGGACAACATTCTTTAATTTAGAAAATGGATATATGTGATGCATATAAGTGTTGTTACTTTCTGATCTGATGCATGTGATTTCATTCATAATGTAATTATATTACTACAATGTTGTACATGAATTTCAAATGTAGTAGTTGATATATATGCATTTGTCAAAGAAGTTAAATGTAGCTCTGTAATGAAATTAAATGAAAATGGTATACCAATTAAAGCATGCAAGAATGTTAAAAATGCAATTCACAATAAACACTGAAAACCCACATAAGTATGTCTAATATACCTAGTGAATGTTTGAGGTGGTGGACGATGTCGTCTTGAAAGTATTTAAAGCTTGATTCGAAAAGTTTTCTAGCATCGACAACCTCACAGAACAACAACAATGTAACATACAATTCTCGTATCTGAGCAGCTGTTGCCCATCCAGCAGCTTCATCCATCGCCTCATTCCACTCTTTGTCATTTCCGATTAAACCCATTGCATCACAAGCCTCTTTAAAAGTTTCATGCACAACATTGTTAACTGTTCTAACTTCTTTGAAATTCCTGGGACCTTTGACATGCGAAAGAAGTACTCTTAGATAATAGACTTCCCCTGCTGATGGATGAATATATGATATACGACCAATACATTCCCCTCGCTGTCTCCTAAACCAGAATTTGTTTGGACCATCCCACCTCCATTTTGAAGGGAATTCTGCATAAGTCAATTCCCTAGCATCGTTAAAAGTATGGTTTGCGAACATCCATTCGGTTAACATTGTTTTTTCTACACCGGGTCTGCTCAAAACTTCATTAACAGCTGCATCTCCACTAAAAACTATGTTGTTCATTAGAGGCAAGTGTATGGATAAGCTTTGCACTGTAGGGTATTTGTAGTGTATATGAAGCTCAAAAATTCTCCATGCTGACTCATATGGGCTGACATATCGGACATCAACATACATTTTTATTTCATCTACTACTCTCGGTTGAGAAGTTCCTGCATCAGTTTCTTTTGGTGGGTGTTCTTGTAACAATGCTCTTGTCCTATCAGGCCCCTTGTTGACATACTTAAATAAGTATTTAATCGATCTAGACTTATTGCACCACTCCACATTGATGTGGGCATTGTATCTAAGAAGTAACCCTTTATTGTATGGCACAACAAACCTATTATCGAGTTCCACACCAGATTTAAGAACATAGATGTCATTATTACGCCTTCGATATACGGAAAATCCATCTTCACCGATCAGTGTCTCAGATTGGTATTTCTTAGGAAAATGTTTCATGCATTTGCCATTTTTCATGCATGGAGCTTTAGGGTTTGCTGTACCGCAAGGTCCATGTAGCATAAATTTGGAGACTATGTTGTGCAACACAGGTTCTGTTGATTGGTTTGGTATCTCAGCACTGATGATTCTGTCAATATCACACGGTGTAGGAAATTTATCATTCTCGTGTAACCATACAATGATGTGTACGTGTGGAAGGCCTCTTTTCTGAAATTCAACTGTGTATATAGCTCCAACTACCCTCCCGAAATAATTACCTTGTTTGATATCAGTGATGAATTCAGTAAGTTTCATATGGAACATTCTAGAAATGATGTCAGGTCTATCCTCTGCATTCTGCCCAGGTAATAGTGCCAATGCTCTCCGAATCTCTATCCATTGGATATTGCATGTGAAGGTGATGAACAAATCAGGGTTTCCTCGTGAGCACATATTGCCATTGCGTCGTGGTAGTTCTGTATCATATAGCGGGGGCTGCCAGTGAAGCTTGATGGCAAGATGACGCGTTGTCCCACTGAGTTTGTTGCAACATCTCCCCTGAGGAATGCGTCTTAGACTCCGCTGTAAATTTCTGAACGATAATGTTCTTGCTGGTGTTGGAAACGTATATAGCGCAATCGCTCATCTTCTATCGATGTAAAAGCATCCACTATATATTGTTGATATAACCTACCACCTCTAATCAACAATCCTCCACCAGTAGGCCTTTGTTGTAGCATGTAGCAATAATATTCCCGCCTTGTAACGTGTCCTCTTTTCAGATCAGCACCCAATCTAGAACCACGGTAATTAATATTAAGTCTATAACCATCTTCACCATAAGGAAAGAGTATTGGGTATTGCATTGCCATGAACGCAGGATGAAGATCGCTGATTCGTTTCAAACCTCGTGTCTGGTGATCTACTATGATGTCTCGTCCATCTCCTGTAATTCCAATATCTCCCACCACCAGTGCAGCCATTTCAGGTACAGATGGTGCATTGTATTGAACTCCATCTGTAGAACGTTTTGCAATTAAAAACAAAGTAACATGGCGTGTTTCCCCTGATGCAAATCTATCACGTGCCATCCTAAACACTTTTACCAGTGTATTGACACTATCGAACATTTGAATTAATTGAGAGACAATAGATTCATCCACCTGGTCATTTCTAGAAGTACCTGTGAGAGCTGATATTCTGTTTGAAGTTTCATTTTCTGGCTCGTAAATGTATAGTTGAGCGAATTGTGGTTTATCACCATCCATCGGAAGAAGAGAACCAATTAAATGATGATTTTGCCCATTCAGCCTAAACACATATGGTCCTCTACTTCTGTTTATCTGTCGATCTATCTTCCCTCCGATTGAAGTAAATGCAAACATAGCATTGTAGAGCCTTATATTCTCGCGAAATAACCTACTATCAGCACCTCTCTTGAAAGAAATTAGATTATCCAATAGTTCTGGTGGGTCTGCAAAAGGGGGTAAACCAACACGCCCTTGTCTGCAACACAAAGAGTAAATTGGGGCACGAATGCTAGATGATTTAAGTCTTTCTCCGAACCAGAAATATGCACCACAGAATTGACAATAGTTATTGAGATCTCCAAAATCAAGTTCAAGATTATTCGCATTAGGATTTAGCTGGATCCTAGATGATGGAGCGCATTCTTATACAGCGGGCTGATAGATTGGAGAATTATTATGCAATACTGGATTTCCTGATGATGAAGCGCCTGTATTTGATGACGGCAAATGACGCAAAACACATTGTTGAGATGAGCGTTTCCGTTCAATAATAATCTGCCTTCGTACTATCCTATTAATCCTAGTTGCTTCATGTTTTTCCATCCTGGGACCACAACAACTCTAGTTTGACATAATAGGAAAGAAGCAACTCTCTCATAAAAATCCAAGGGAAAAGTATATGATTCAAAAAAACATCGGCAGCAGGATAAACAGCACATTTTCAATGGAGTACATTTATCAGGGGAAATTATATTTCTTTTTGCAGACACAGCTATACTGGTTAATGTCAACAACTTTTAGGACACATTCATAGAGATAGTAAACTTACATTTATAGGACTGAAGCTGTGATTTAAATAGGAAATAGGCACTATCAAACCGAGGCTGATACTTTAATCCTACAAAATAAATGTAGACAGTCTTTGATCAAAGAGTAGTAGTAATGAGATAATAATGGAAATAGAAAGGCTTTTAAGCATACAATGAGATAATAATTATAAACATCATGGCAATAAATGTGACAATTTATTTTTTTAAAATTGAATTCATATTTAGTTGAAAGAATAGGATCTTTAAATCAAACCTTTGCTGCTGAGGTCTAAATCCCTGGCTGGAAATTAGACTGTACAGGAAGCACTCCACACAGATTGGAACAGAGAGTGAGAATAAAATCTGCAATGCAATGATTTTACAAAGAAATTGATTAGCTGTAAAACACTTAAATGGATCAAATTGCAAATATAAATGACAGCAAGCGAACAATACAGGAATAAGGTAGAGCAATTGGCGGTTAAAACATGATTCGAGCATAATTAACCGTCAACTTTTCCAATGAGAACTCACTCTTTGATCATTCCTTCCATGCGATTGATGAATGAAGAACCGATGAGGAAAGATTATTGCAGTTGCAATGTTACCTGGGCCCTGGAGGAGAAAGAAATTGTTTTATTGAAAATCCTCCGTAGACAAAATTTCTAAATAACAAAATTCCTATGCTTCTCCCTAATAAGCATTGACAGAACCAAAAAAAACCTCAATATTTAGTACACAGGTTGTACGCAAATAGAGCTAAAAAGAGAGAAAACAACCCAATTCATTATGGCCCTGATTTAAAAAGCAATAGAGTAGCAGCATGACAAAGAGGTGAAGATCAAGTGATGAGAGCTTAATCTGGACCAATGCTTACACTGGCCAACTAAAAAGCGAAGACAAATACTATTATGGAGAGTGATTATTTGTAATAATTAATTTGAATAAGAGTATGGCTTTTTCCATTTGGGAGAAAGTGTGGACAACCCAACCTATTATGGGCTTGATTTAAAAAGTGAAGACAAATAACCAATAGAATAGCAGCATGACAGAGAGGTGGAGATCAAGTTATGAGAGCTTAATCTCAACCAATAAATCTTTTCAAAAAAAAAAAAACTCAACCAATAAATACACCGCCTAACTAAGTACGGAGGATAAAGATGAGACGAAAAACCACTATAGCCAAATCAGGTGAAGGAAGAACCAAATCAAGATCATAGCTTTTATCAACAACCTAATAATAATATTCATAGAAGGAAAAATGCGAACCTTATCACCAGTCACAATAAACGACGAGACCCATATAAGGAGGACCGGGAATTAGCAGATCATAGGAGCTGTAGGAGAGAACAGCGAGGAGAAGGGCGCTTAAACCAGACAATAGATAGAAGAAGCAGAAGTCGTTTTGTGGTAGACCAATCACAAGCAACAACAGATATGCGAGGTTGTATTCGGAGCTTAGTTAGAAAGTGTCGTCTCGCGGGAGGATGGTGGCAGGAGGGCTTGGCGTAGGGGGTGGACAGATGGGCAGGTGGGACGTTGAGTTTTGGGTGGGACGGCGTCGTTTTGCGGGGCTGGGCGGGTAAACCAGCCGCACCACTGTTGATGAATAGTATATACTCGCGCGGAGAGTTCGATGAATCGTGCTGCTTTATAATTAAGTCTCGATCGTGCTGCTTTATAATTAAGTCTCGATTGAATCATAAATTTGAGTCTCGTACCTCTCCTTTGATTAAAAAAAATAACAAAAAAAATTGTACACTCCAAAAATTATAGAGTTCCGAATCTCAAACATTCATCTTCCAACGACTCTAGTAGGAGTTACTAAATTGGGTTAATATAATTGAATTATAGTTCCTTAAATAGTGTCAACTAAGGTGCTAAAAATTTTGTTTATTCCAATCCAAAGTATTATAATTGAGTGATATAAAAAGTTTCTCAACTCGTAGATCTTATGGATCAAAGACTACCCACCAAGAAATAAACCCGTCAGCAGCACTCCACTTCCCAAATTGTGGGTCAAGCTTGTGATACTAATACTACTAGTATGATGATACAAGGCAAGAAAAAATAATTCTCATTAGCAAAAAAACAAAGGGTTTGCAGTTCTATACAACAACTGGAGAGAGGAGACTCTCCTTTCCCCCATTCTCTGATAAATCAATCCTACCCTCCCCTCACAACAAAATATGTCCCAAAAAAACAAAAAGATGCCCTCATGTGAGAGAGAAGCTTCTCTCATTCTGAGTCACTTTCCATGCTTCCCATGGCCTTCAATCCTCTTGCCTTCTGCATCACATAACCAATAAAAATCACCCAAAAATATCAATTCAAAGAACAATCATATAACTCAGAAGAAAAGGCACAAAAAGGGTTAAAAAAACATGTAGCTACCTTCTTGGAACCCTTCTTCTCCCTAACTTCATATCTTTCTCGGCACATATCATTCAACCAAGCCCCAGGACTCACCAACTGCCACCAACCAAAAACATCAAAAAAAATTCTAAAAACAAAACATAAAGATCATAAGAAAGTACAGGGAGACTTACAAGCAAACTTCTTTGGATGATTTTGGCCCTCTTTTTGGGTCTTTGAGGAGGTTTACAACCTTTCATTGCCATGAAATCCTCCTCTTTCTCTTTGTTTGACAGACTGATAAACAGCTTTGGCCACACAAATCCTTTCTCCTCTCCCCTGTTTCCATCCAATGAAACCTTGCCGTTCTCATCCACACCCACCATTGATCCTCTTGTGGTGTAGTACCGGTCCTCCTTCTCCGGCGATGACGATTTCCAATGGTTCTCGTTCGATCCTGACCGTATCAGTGTTGCTGCCTCCGAATTCCTGCAACCAAACAGACCAACAAGGAATCACAATCTTTAGTCACTAGATCTCGTTCTGCTGAGAAAATCCTTAATTCTATGTTTGGTTGCTAGATCCCTTTACTCAGATTTCCTGGGAATTCTCAGAGGGGTTAAACCAAACACCAAAAAAAACACTCCGAGAGGTCTCAAATGACCAAAACTGTCCCCCACTTTGAACCAAACAGAGGACGGAGATACAGAAAGAGATGTGACAGTTACTCAACCTGGTAAGGCGATTGGATTGAAGAAGAGATACCCCCTTCTCTGTATTAGCGACTGCGAATCGGTCAACACTCCGGGCCGTGATTTTCCGACGAATTAAATCGGTGGATCGCTGTGAAATTGCTGGGTCTTTGAGTCTCATCCCCCTAATAAGCCTTTTTCTGTTCCCCCACTGCAACAAAAAATCCGCCCCCATCGCTCTACATGCTCTCTGGTTCTTCTCTTCCGTATCCATTTCTGCAACAAACAAACCCACCAAAAAAAAATCAAATTTATTTGTATGTCGAACCCAGAAGTGAATACAACGGCTTC
The DNA here is from genome assembly GCA_963580455.1 of Euonymus europaeus. NCBI lineage: Eukaryota > Viridiplantae > Streptophyta > Magnoliopsida > Celastrales > Celastraceae > Euonymus > Euonymus europaeus. The sequence goes on along the minus strand of OY756961.1, from coordinate 6,086,086 downwards.
GATTTGTTGTTCTTTTTTCCTTCTGTAGACAATGGATTTCGCTAAAACCGGCATAGACTGAGGGTGGCCCAGAAGAGGACACCCGATAGAGATTGAAGATTTGAAGTCACCTGTCAAGATCTGCGACTGTGAAAGGTTTCTCAACTGGAATCCCTTCTAAACCGTAATCTACTCTGCAATTCAACAGGATTGAGTTTCAAACAAAGTATCAGAAAGAGACAATGAGGAGAAGATGACGGAGAAGGGGAAGGAGCAACTCTCTTACCATCAGACACTCTCGCTGAGATTGGAGAAGAGAATCAAATACATATTTTGGAGAAAAACGATCGACTCAACACAACCTGAAGATCTGTTCAATCTCTCAAATGGGGAAAAGAAGTCTCGATAGTTAGTACAACAATTCTATCGAATTCTCTTGGGTGTGATTCAGGAAGCTTTTTGCATTAATCTCTCTGTTTCTCTGTGTTTATCTTCTCAGTCTGCCTCCGTTTTTCGTTTCCTCTCAACTTCTCTGCAGATTCTGCTCCAGTTCTCCTCGCTCTCTCTCGTCTCTTCTTCTGTGTCTCTAAACAATGGAATATTAGAAATAACTGAACATAAAAGTAACCGTTCGATTGAAACTAGACGGTCGGATGCGACTATCAACTATACCGGGTCCCATACCGGAAACTTATTAAACCAGCTAACTCGCCCTAGGTTTAAGTCTGGTTAGTACCTGGGCTTGGGCTCTAAAGCCCAAATAAACTTTGAGCCTTGGCATTCAACTTTGGGCTTCAAATGGTTGTTCATGATTGATCCATTTTAATGTACATCACGATCCCTTAGTTCATTATTGAGGTACCGTTTGGTAAACAATTTCCAACAATATATAATTTAGCATTCAGCATATATGTTACACATAAAAAGCTACTTACCCAAACACCCAATAACAATTTTAGCATATATGTTACAATTTTCAAATGCTACATAAAAAACCATTTTCAACAACTTTTATCATCTACCACAAATGAAAAGTCTAAACTGCCCCTTATATTTCACCCAAATAACCAAAATGTTAACAATCCATTATTTATTTTATTTAATAATATATTTATTTTTAATAACTAATAAATTTTTATTTATTTTTATTTAATAATATATTAATTTTTAATAATTAATAAATTTTTATTTATTTTTATTTAATAATATTTTTATTTTTAATAATTAATAGTTTTTTATTTATTTTATTTAATAATATATTTATTTTTAATAATTAATAAATTGTTATTTATTTTTGTTTAATAATATTTTTAGTTTTAATAATTAATAAATTTTTATTTATTTTATTTAATAATATATTTATTTTTAATAATTAATAAATTTTTATTTATTTTATTTAATAATATATTTATTTTTAATAATTAATAAATTTTTATTTATTTTATTTAATAATATATTTATTTTTAATAATTAATAGTTTTTTATTTATTTTATTTAATAATATATTTATTTTTAATAATTAATAAATTGTTATTTATTTTTATTTAATAATATATTCATTTATATTTAATAATATACTAACATTTTTAATAATATATTTAATTATTTATATTTGATAATATATTTATTTTTAAATAATATATTCAACTACATTTAATAATTTATTTATTTATATTTACTAATCTATTAGTTATTTATATTTAATAATATATTCATTTATATTTAATAATATATTCATTTATATTTAATAATATATTAACATTTTTAATAATATATTTAATTATTTATTTTTAATAATATATTCAATTATATATTTATTTATATTTACTAATCTTTTATTTATTTATATTTAATAATATATTTATTTTTAAATAATATATTCAATTATATTTAATAATTTATTATATATATTTTTGAATTTTTTTAATTTGTACTACTGCCCCTGTATGTAATTGGCCACAACATTTGAAATAGCATATATGTTTTTTTTACAATAATAAACCAAACAGCATAGCATTTCAAACAGCATATATGTCAGCATTTCAAACAGCATATACGCTACCAGCATATAAGCTATATGTTACATGCTACATGCAAATTGTTTACCAAACACACCCTGAGTCTCTTTTACCAAAATACCACAATTCTATTTTCCCTTTTAAATTTAAAAAGGCAAAAAAAATAGGAGAGCTTGGTCAGTCCCATTAGGGTATACCATTATTTTTTATTCTTTATTCTTGATGCAATTTAAATTAAATAAATGTCAAAAGATAAGGGAAAAAAACACAAAAGTTGTAGTGAATAAATACAACATCAGTTATCCGACCATGATGGTTCTCGAGGTGTTCGACTCAAAGCTCCTTTGAATATCTGCTACTTTTGTCATAAAACAACAAGGGCGAATCGATTTAATGGTCGGTGGTGTGATCTTAGATGTTCCTACCATCAAGTTAATCTCAAATACAAAGAATAATTAATTGCCTCTGTCTCATATTTTCAGGAGCTTTTTTCCCCTTGTGATGCTCTGGAGATGCAGTCTGTGCTTGCTACAGTCCAGCCGAAAGTTACGGAACTTATGAATGTTGATCTGTTAAAGGCCTTTACTGCTGAGGAAGTGGAGAAGAGTTTATTTCAAATGCATCCTTCGAAAGCTCCAGGCTCTGATGGTTTAAATGCCTTATTTTATCAAAAACATTGGGACATAATTCATGTAGATGTGATCAGATTTTGCTTGGAGGTTCTAAATGATGGCCGAAAAATGGATGATATCAACTTCACCAACATTATCCTTATTCCTAAGGTTGCGAACCCTGAAGATATGTCGAGATTCCGTCCAATAAGCTTATGTAATGTAATTTATAAGATTATTGCAAAGGTGCTCACTAATCGACTCCATGGCATTCTGCCCCAAGTCATCTCTGAGACTCAAAGTGCATTTGTTCCCGGCCGTCTAATATCAGATAACATTCTTGTGGCTTATGAGCTTCTCCACTCATTAAAGAATAAGAGGCAAGGCGTACATGGTTTTTGTGCTCTCAAGCTAGATATGAGTAAGGCATATGACAGGGTTGAATGGGGATTTCTTGAGGCTATGATGCTTAAGCTTGGCTTCCATTCGTCATGGGTATCCCTTATTATGAGATGTATCTCTTCAGTCAAATTTTCAGTTTTGCTTAATGGAAACTCACATGGTTTGTTCAGTCCTGGCAGAGGACTTCGTCAAGGGGACCCCCTCTCTCCTTTCCTGTTCCTTATCTGTGCTGAAGGCTTATCGGCATTCTTATCGGACGCAGAAAATAAAATGCTCATTACTGGAGTCTCGGCCAGTCGTAATGGCCCTAGAGTCTCTCACTTATTTTTTGCAGATGATAGCTTGCTTTTTTGCAAAGCTAATCTCCAGGAATGCATCCAAGTCCAATCTCTGTTACATGACTATGAGCTTGCATCTGGGCAGCAAATCAATTTTGAAAAATCTGGGGTGTATTTTAGTGCTAATATAAGTATGTTTTTGAAGCAAGCTATATCTTCTAGGCTGAAGGTACGACATATTGCCACTCCTGAACGCTACTTGGGCCTTCCATCTTTGGTTGGTAGGAATAAGAGGAATTCCTTTAATCATTTGAAGGAGAGGATTTTGGCTCGTATTGGTGGATGGAAGGAGAGATTCTTGTCTCAAGCTGGAAAGGAAATCCTCATAAAGGCTATTGCGCAATCTATTCCTACTTATGCTATGAGTGTCTTTAAGCTTCCTAATTCTTTTTTCGAAGATCTTATGCTTGCTTTGAACAAATTTTGGTGGCGAAGCAATGGTGGAAAAGGTATTTGCTGGGCTAAATGGCAGTCCTTATGCTCCCCGAAAGCTAGTGGAGGGTTGGGTTTTCGAAGTTTGGTATCTTTTAATCTAGCTCTTTTAGCCAAGCAGGGCTGGAGATTATTGAAGAACGAGAATTCATTATGTTTTAGAGTACTTAAATCCAAATATTTTCCTCAATATGACTTTATGAGGGCAAGTCTGGGAAATAATCCATCTTGGACATGGCGTGGGCTTTGTGAAGGGAGAGTGGTATTGGAGAAAGGGTTGACCTGGAGAGTTGGAAATGGGCAGAATGTGTCAGTATGGTTTGATAAATGGATCCCTCGTCAATGGAGTTTTCAACCCATTACGCCTATTAAGCCCCAACTGGACCACTTAAGTGTTAATCAATTTATTGATTCTCGGATGGGGTGCTGGAATGAGGATTTCTTGCGGAAAGTCCTCCTCCCTATTGATGTTGATGTGATTTTAGGGATTCCTTTGGGTGATGTCCATGCTGCGGATGTTCGTCGGTGGTTCTTTAATACTGACGGCCAGTATTCAGTTAAGAGTGGGTATCGTGTTATTGAAGAGTGGCGCATATCCACTATTGGTGGTCCTGGGACTAGTTCTAATTCGGGGGAAGCAACATGGAAAGCTATTTGGGATGCAAAGGTTCCTCCAAAGGTTAAGACCTTCATTTGGCGCCTCTGTAAAGACTTTGTTCCAACTTTTTCTAATCTTCAGAAGAGGTCAATCCCTGTTCACCCAACCTGCATCTTATGCGACCATGGGGTGGAATCTACCTCCCATTTGGTGTTTGAATGTCGCTGGGTGAGGCAAGCTCTTCATGCAGCTGGTCTAGTATATCCTCTTAAACCTTTGGGTGGTGATCCTATTCTCCAGTGGTTTGATAAAATGGCCAAGGAATTGAGTAAAGATATTTTCTCTCATCTCCTTATGTGTCTTTGGCAGATTTGGATCATGAGGAATCAAGCTTTTCACAGTAATATCTGGCGAGTTCCTGCAGACGTGGGTCATTTGGCAAGGTCAATGTCCACTGAATTTTTAGCTGTGCAGGCTGTTCGTTGTGTTACAACTGCTCCTCCAGTTAAGTGGCATCCCCCTCCTTTAAATTATATTAAGATAAATTTTGATGCTGCGTTGCAAGGAGCAAAGGTGGGGCTGGGGGTAATTGCCCGAGATGAGTTTGGTGGCCATATTGCTTCAAGAGCAATTTGTAAGAGGGGCCCTTCAACATCTTTATTTGCTGAATGTTTAGCAGCTAAGGAAGCTCTTTTATTGGCACGTGACATTCACTGTCACTCAATTATTCTAGAAGGTGATGCTGCGTTGGTGATCACAGCTTTGAATAGTGAGGACATCTCTCTTTCTGAAATGGGTCTGTGTATTGAGAGCTCAAAGAAGTTAATGCCCATGTTTAATTCAGTTTGTTGTTGTCATGTAAAGCGTAATGCAAACCATGTTGCAGATGGGTTAGCAAAATTTGCTCTCACTATAGACAACTCCTGCACATGGAATGGAGAGTCTCCAGGTTTTTGTCATCATGCAATTGCTGATGACTGTGGTTTTGATTCTGTTTAATGATATTGGTTTTTTCCTCAAAAAAAAAAATTGCCTCTCTATTTATCGGAGTGATGATTACAAAAGGGTCAACCAATTGTAACGCGGAATCCTATATATACTGAATTTCTTATGCTAATACTTTCGATGTGGTATATAACCACACCAGCTACTGCAACAGGACATTTGACAAAGTCAACCTAATGAACACATCTAAACGCAACACTTTGGTTTTTCTTATCCACTATATGAATAAATAGAAACGTATATGTTTGGTTATTTATTTTTTAAATTTCTCATGTATATTAATGCAATTGTTGAGAATCCTAGTTAGTCGGGCTCATAAGAATTCTTTAGAGCCCATATATTACAAGAACATTCACTTTTGGGCCTAAACTTGAGGCCCAATTCGGCCTTACATAATGAAATGAAACTTCACATGTAAAGGCCCATTTCAGATCAATTTTTTGTTTTCTTTCGGATTCTTCGACTTTTTACTTTTTTTCTAGAACCTGCTACAGTGACGAGAGCCCGAATCCAGCCCTACAGAACTGCTTGAGCATCAGAACTGAAAATTGGTATAGGGGTATTATGGTAAGTTGCAAAAATCATCTAGTATAAAACCTTGAATCGGAAACCCTAAATCCTCCTCTAATTTTTCTTTCTGGATTTCAATAACCACCACGTTCATCAATCGCTCCCTCTTTTGCTTCAAAGTTTGTTCTTTTATGCATTGTCTCTTTGAGTAGCCAGATGGGTTGATATTAAATTTCATATCTGGCTTAGTTAGGAGGCAGAGATTGAATTTTGTGGTGATACTTCGTTGTCATCTCAATTCGAGGCTTTTTTGAGTGGAAACTAGTCAATTTCCATCTATTGTCCTCCAAAAGGCCTTGGACATCTTCAGTTTTGTGTAATCAATTTATTTTTTTCCTTTCTATTTATTGGTTTATTTGTGTGTATTTTGGTTTATGTATTGCCTTCAAAATTACCAGAAGGTGAGCTAAATTATTACACCGTTTGGTTCAGACAGAGGCAAATAATAATTAATCCGAAATCATCAGTTTGTGGGTAAGGGAACTTAATCTCTGTGTTCCTTTCTTAGATTGATTTGGACATTTTTTAGATTTCTGGTTGTTTATCTGCAATATCAATTCAGATGCTCAATGCTTTTATTGAGTGAAATTTAACAATTTGGTTTGAGAATCAGGGAATAGAAACGTATAATGCATTCATGGTTGAGTGTTATGTTTAAGTTTGCACCATATGATCATGGAATTGCTGTCTCTGTTTTGGCATGATAGGATTTCCCAAATTTTGTAGGTTAAATCAAGTTGTTCATTTATAGTTTCATTGTGGCCAATGCGAGAATGAAAATACTGTGAATGTGAAATCAAGAATTGATACTGATTGTCTGAATTCGCTGTTGTATTATCGAATATCTGAACGATAATGTTTTGGAACATAAATATGAAGAAGCATTAGGATAATATTCAAATCGTATTCATTCAGGAAGAGATGTTTAGCTTATACTTCTGCATAATTGCATATCTATGGTAATATTCTCTCTTTTTGCAAGTACAAGTGCATTATTTATGCCTATATTTGTGTGTTATTTGGAGTTTATATAGTCTCATTAAAAACTGAAATGTGGAACAATCAAGAGCATTTCTTGGGCTCATGAAAAGAGAGTTTACTCTTGATTCAATTGTAGGCCCTGCTTGGATTGAAAAATGCACGAGTTAAGTGAGGAGGGGGTTATGCCAGGGGACCAGCAAACACCCCAATGTGGGAGGTAACAAATATGAACAAATGAGGGTGATAAGAGAGTTAAGGGAAGGGCACTTCCATCTCTCTCTCTTATAACCAAGCAAAAGCAATGTGAAGTGATTACCCTCAGTTAACTCTCTAGAACATCAATCCAAGCAAATCCTGAGGGTTTTGGGAACTTATTTCATGTGCTGCTTTCCTAATGTTAGTGTTTGACAAATATAATATGGTCCTTATTAGATCTTATGTTCTTTATTTGAATCCACCCTACTGCACTTCTGGACCATGCAGCAAATGTGGGAAAGAGATTGATGGAGCCAGTGTACTTGTATCCTGTGCTTCTTAAGCCATAACTATTTAGCAGAAGCAGGTAATAGTTGATGGCTTTCTACTGTACTAGGCCTTAAAGAGGATGTGAAGTTAAGCCCAGGATTTACGTTCCTTCTGAGACTTGTAGGAAAGGAAAGTGCTTCTTCATTCTCTAATTCTGGAGGATGCACTCATGAACTCTTTCTTACCCTTTCTGTAATATATTTGCTTTAGAAATCTGATTGATATTTGCATATCAACAAAGATCGTTACTTTGAACTTCATTTCTTATTCTTTTTTCTTTTTTTTTTAAATTTCTTCATGGATTTTCACTTGATCCAAATTGAACCCTTCACTCTTGTTCTCATCCAATTGTTCAGTGACCTAAATATTGTTCTTTTGCCCTAAACCTTTTCATGTAGATCTTACCTGTAATTCTATTGTACTGAAGTCTGGTATGTGAGATTTTTGTACAAGTAAATTTTCTTCATTCCTGGTTGCTTCTTCTTGATGGTTCCTTGCAATCTAATTTCAATGGGATGGAGAAAGGGGGCATGTTTTGTAATGCTTGACATCTGGAGTCACATGCAAACAAGAAGTTATAGAAACAATGAATCTGGCAAGGGACAACCAAAACACTGATTGCTATAAATACAATGTTTTGTTGTGGGGGCTGTTCCAATTAGGCACACTCATTTGTCAGATATTGTGACTCAATTACCATTGTCTTCTTCCATCTCTTGTAGCTAGACAGCATGATCTGACCAGCACATGGTTCCCAATAAGAATATGACATTCCTGAAGTGGGTCATGACTCAATAAATCTCCACTTATTTTTTTGTTATGTTGTTCAATCAGTCGGTTTCTTTTCCTTTGTTGGTCTATAGTATATAAAAAGTATATTATGGGACGGTAGGAGGGATTTCAATAGTCAAGGTAATGAAGTGCACTTGTGTTGTTAATCCACTAAACTAGAATCATTTGTCAAGGAACATAATTAGTTAAGGTAATGAGTGATTAAGACAATTTGCAGCTGAGATAAAAGCTCCTCATATCATCTTACTTACTGCAAAGATGTAGAGATTAAAATTTAGTCATCTTGCCTGTTAATTCCTATCATATTTACGCATAAAATAAAAATGAGTTTGGAGATATTTTTATATTTTAAGGCATGCAGAGTTTAAATGTTCATTTTTCACAAATTTATATCTATCATGAGTTTTAAAAAAATTCATTTAAACACTTAATAACATCATCAAAAAGAAAATTCTATATTATGCAAAGCCCCACCAAAAAGACCCTAAATGTGGATCCATCAGAAAACTGCAAGCTTACATAAGAGTACCATTTACAGATAAAAATACCATAGATTCACAATACAAACTACAAAGTACAAACAGGATCCAGAATCTAATATATATACACACACACACATCCCACGTTATCATCTACATATATGAAAGACCTATGTAAAAAAAAAAACCATCCCAAAATTTTACTTTGATGAACCATCCAGATCTTGACAGAATATCTAAAAACCATCATAGTAGCCCCCAATGGTTACTTGAGCTCTGTTCAGGGGAACCCCTCTTACAGCTGACATTGCTTCATTAACGACTTGCTTGATCCTCTGCAGTCAAAAGTGAACTCATTTTCACTACAAAGAATCCTCTAATGTGGTATTTAAGCAGCTAGTCTTAAGGCATACTGTTTCAAACTTTCAATTTGTGTGAAAACTGTTGAAATGGCAAAAACCTTTGTCATGTAATTGTCATATCAAGTCTTCTGTTAAATCGATAAGATCACAATAAACAATGTCTACTGAGCCACAAAAGGTCTATTACGATGCAGGCATCGCATCCAAAAATCACGAAAACAACTTTTCATTACAGCTCCCTTATAAGCATACTAATCAAATCTTCCATTGAAGAAATTACCAATATTTATTGATAGAATTAGGCTAAGAAAGCACTTAATTTTGGTTTTGTGGGAAATAGATCAAATACGTAGCATGCAAAATTTTCAAGAACAGAAGAATTTTTCAAACCTTGTCATCAGTAGGGTAAATCTGGAAGCCAGTCTTCTCGTTCTGCTGCTGCTGTTTGTTTCTCTGGTGGCTCCCAAGGATGATGACACAAAAGGTAGCAGCAGCAACACCAAATGAACAGATAGCTCCAATCCCATTGAAGCTCCACTTCCATATGTTCAATCCACCATTACTATTCTCCTCCCAACTGACATTCTCTCTGTCACCCCCATCAATTTCGCTCTCCTTGGTCATCATCCCCATATCATTCTCAACTTCTTTCCTTGGAGAAGAAACGATCTCCACGGTTTCACTTCTGTCCTCAATATTGAATGTACCAGCATCAATTTGAGGGAGGACTCCCCTAGGACTGGCCATAGGGGAGTAAGTTTTCATGTCGACAAATTTATTTTCCTTCAATTTCTTGAAGAAAACTTGAGCAACCACATCCAAGTCAGAGTCTTTGACCTTGTCAGTGGTTGCAGATGGTACAATACTAGTATCAGTAGGTACCTTAGTGGCTTCTTCGATCAATCCCGCTTCTGCGTCCTTACCAATTTTGAAATCCAATTGAATCTCTACTGGAACAAGTTGTTGGTTAGGCAGCAACCTTGGACTTCCTGTTCTTGGTGGTGAAGGATAAGTGAAGTGATTCATCTTGAATACACCTCTTGGACTAGAAATACTGAAAAGTTTTCTCTCACCTTCTTCTTGTTCTTCGTCTTCCTCTTCTTCTGCATGGTGGTAATCGATGAATCCATCTCTAGGAAGAATTTCCCACTCATCAAGATCCATTTTTTGTCAAGTGGGTATTGATGAATTGGATCAAAGAAAGAGGGATGAAATGAAATATAAAGGATTTGTGATCTGTGAAGGGATGAATTATTGGAATCAAAGAAGGTGTGCTATTCATTGAATGTTAATTATGTGGAATTTTCTTGACACTTGGTATGCAAAAGAAGGCATCAGCTCCTCAATCATGGTGTCCTTTTGCGCTTTTGTCAAGAAATTAGGGATACCTTAGTACTTATCCTTCTAAAGCTGACAAATGAAAGAGTGGTCCAATTGGGGCCCCCTCTCTTAGAATCCCTTGTTTGATAGGTTTCCTTTGATTTTTTCTTTTCAATTCTTAATTGGGTTTGTTGATGCTTTGACTGTGCTTCAAGTTTGATTACTATATTGTTAACTTCTGGATAAATATGACCTAATAATAAAAAATTCCTCATTTGATCTCTTAATGAACATCTTTTAGGTGGCAGTTGCTTGTGTGAGTTTGCTTATGATGACATTGACATGGGTGATGGTCCATGCAGTGAAGATGGAAGTGAAATCCTTAGACAACTGTCCATTGGCTGGTTGTATCATCTTGATATATGAATATTCAAATTAAAATGGACATGTAAGATATTGCCAAGTGGCACTCTCAAGTTCTACAGCTACAAATGCAATGAAAAAAATTATATGACAGGCCATAGTTCTGCTTCGGTTTGGGGTCGAGAAACCGAAACCCGTCTGCCAGTTCCCTGCCCTGGAAGTCACTGACAGATGTAAGTCGCAGGATGTGCAGCCTTACGGTAGGGACCACCTGCCGCTTCAGAAGTGATCGAATGCCTCTACGAGGGTTCGAACTCACAACCTCCACTTTCCCGTTAAGGGTTTTGACAAGGTGGGTACCGCTCAGCCATATGCCCTGGGGGCAGCCATAGTTCTGCTTACAACAATCTGTGGCTTCTCTGGCAGACAACTAGTCTTGCTTGTATTTTCAAATGTGTGTGAGCTAGCCTGTGTTTGGCTTGCAAGAAACTGCTAGGAAAGTTTACTTGGATGGGAGAGCTAATAAACTATTTAAACTCGTTAAGTATCAAAATTTGTCTACTGTTTTGTTTTTGTTTTTGTTTTTTTTGGGTTTTGGGACAACCAATTAGGATAAGTTAAGTGCTAATTATGTGCTATAAGAAAATTAAGAAACCAACCAATCCAGTAGTGTATACAATCAAATTGATTGGTTGATTTTTTTTACATAATTTTCATTAAAACCCATCAAAAACTGACATAACCGACCAAAACATATAAAAAAAAATCAACCAAAATCCATCATTGACACATCACCGACACAGGTCCAGGCTTCAACATCTCATCATATCTCATTGTTAGCCCAAAAAGATGCAAAAGTCACCCAATAACAGAATTTACAATTTTGGCCTTCCTCTGGGAAGTTTTCTGCCACAAAGACCCCTTGAAAATAAGCAATTAACCAGACTCCTATATGTTGGAAGCAGAATCATAAAATTGAATGCCCACCAAAAAGCTATGATAAAAAGGAAGAAAAAAGCAACTATATTCCCCAATATTAAATCTGAAGATCATACTTTTAACTAGCTTGTAGAGTGTGTTGAGTCTCAAACCTATATCTAAAAAAGTTAAATAAAGGAAACCGACATTGCTGGAAATTCTGTATGATGGCCATAAAGCAATGAAGCATAGTCAAATAACAAAAAGAAAGAATATCTATATAGAACTTTGGACATGACACATATGGTTTTTACCTAGTTTATGGCATCAAAATTTCAAAATGGTATCATCAAGCCTCTTTTCATGGTTGTATGGTGAGCTCAGGTGGTCCAGGAGCATAATTTTTCCCCGCGGCAAAAGTGAGAATCAATCGAAAGCAAGAATGAGAGAACATGATCAAGATTCCAGGACAAAGAAGAAAGTAAAAGAAGTTTTCAAAAGAAGGGAAATGACATATCACCTGCAAAAAAAATATATGCTATGTTTACATAGTCCTCACTAGTATTTTCGTTTTTGGGGGAGAGGAGAGAGAGAGAACTAAACATGTTTACGTTCCACTGATGTGCATAAGCAAATGTTCATCAAAATAACAAATATTATACACAAAAAAGGAAAGCAACCCTCAAATTTACATGCTCCCTCACTTCCTCCCAAAATAGAGAAAAAAGGACCCAACTCAAACAGAGGATAACAGCTTCACCTATAATCACTAAAAGTTACCATTAGGTGGGTGCATTATCAGATAGATAGATAGATAGAGACTACCTGTCCTGGTGCATTAAAGCAGGTCGTGATATATTTCATCAGATAAGTTCGTTTCTTAAATACCGTCAACCTGACTTCCTGAAGAAACAGAATTACACTCTAGGATGACGATCTACCTGATGAAGATTCACCCAGAGAAACAGATGCGAGGGACGATGCCCAGACCCGTGCATTCTTCGCACCTTGATGGAAGTTCCTAGTCTTGCATAATCTGAGATTGGTCCAAATTCTTCTCACATCAATCATGTGAAGAGCACGACCAAAGAATTGACTGGTCTCACCAATTATTCCCAGATTCAAATGCGAAGCATATGAGATGTAGAAAGCTGTGACATCTGATACCACTTTTGGGAAAATATACAGAAGCACCCTCAAGAAGATAAACAACGTAGCCAGTACCAGGTAGGGCTCCCTTTTTATCATATCCCCCAAGGAGGAGCTAATCCATGGTTGCATGATGAATTGTTCATCATCCTCGAAACTAGCTAGCTCATCTTCAGTAAAATATTGGACTGGCTTCAGTCCTGAATCATAAAAGTATAAAACGCAGTACATTAACGATAGCAGCAAACAAGCATGCCAGAAAATGTAATAGGCTATGTTAAAACAGTCAGATTTACCAATGACATACAGATAAAAATTACTTAAAACAAGGACATCACAAAATTGAGTCATCAAGAAGCCATTTACAGAAGGGTAAGCTAGTCAAAAAAATGCTGATTATACAGAACCATCATTTACCTGTGGTTCTTTCATAAAATTGTACAAGCGATGGAAGATTTTTTGAACCATGGTATCGAATCTTTGATGTCTGGTTCACCAGTAGTATTGCAGGCAGGCTATGGATTCCGTATCTTGAAAATATGCTGTGACACATAGCAAGGATGTGAAAGAACATGAAAACCCAAGCCAAAGAATATTAAGTGTTTGGTTGAACTTCAAAAAAAGAATCATTCAACAAACAATAATCAATCAAACGGCTGGTAAAGGGATGCATTCAGCTAGGAGGAAAAAGAATCCGTTTCAAAGAAGTCTAGAGCAGAAGAATTGACATAAATAGAAGCATGCCCCAAAACTGTATCCATTACATTATCTTGTTTTTGCCAATGAGTTTTCAGCACAAAAACCAGTCTTTTGTATCAACATGCAACTAACAAGGATATAGACAAAAAGATAGAGCTGTTCCCAGGGCATGCTTGTATATTGCCATTTTTACAAGTGCGGCTTCTGCAGAACTTTCTTCATGAAATGACAAAGTAGATGCCACACACAATGGAGGGAGAATTCACTAATTCACCATCATAAAAGAAAAGACTGGAATAACACCACTTTTTACACCCCTAAAAAATTAGGGGAAAATGTACAATAACACGAGGATAACAGATAAGTCTCACCAAAGGATACCTCAAAGAACAATTGTTCATGGCATTCCAGCCAACAATTAACTCAAGCATAGGTCCTACTAGGGGTCCATCAAATTTCCTATGAACCATAAAGTGCAGAGAACAGGGCCCATGATTTACAAGCATGGTACTTGAAGCATATAAAATCAATAACACCACACCTTGGCAAGGATGCAGATTCTTCAACTGCTAAATGTTCAACCTGAGGAAACATGGAACTGAGCTTTTCAAATTTCAAGCGCATTTGGCGTGAAAACGGACACCAGGAGGCATAGAAGAGTACAGAGCCATAAGCATTCCTCTGTTTGGAAGTCAAAGCTCTGTCAAGGAAGTTGCCATCCACCTACAAATGGAAAATAGGAGATATAACTAAATGGCAACAAACTGTTCAGATTTATCAATAATATGCCAAGGGAAAATTTTAGAAGCAGAACTTTTTTTTTTGGACAAAATATGCATGTGTGCGTGAGCATGTCTGCCTGAAGCAAGAATATAAAAGCACACCACATGAGAAGTCTATATAAAGCGCTTGATCACTTTTTTAGGACAACAGATGGTAAAGTTAAACAGCCCCCATCCACAAGGTTCCCATAGTGGTCAGGGGCAGGCATGATACAATACATATATGAATGCTCACCAAGAACAAGTGAACTACATAAATAAATAGTGAAATGGCCCAAATTTCCTAAACTTAATGCGATATTTTTACATACTACTCAGGGATCACTAAAAAGGAAATAAAAGGATTAAAATATCTCAAGTTAATCATAACAACCACAAAAATGCAGAAGAATTGACACCCCAGACTCTAGGAATTTATATCAGGAGAATAAGGCCTAGTGTAAGTCAACCTAATCACTACCATCAAATAAATCAGGGTATCCCATATCCATTGCCTACCACCAAAAATGCTCATATCCATGACAATGAATGCAATATAAAGAAGTACTTAAGAGGCGCACACAAGACAAGATAAGCGGATTTCTATCACGCTCAAGCTTGTTCGTCAGGAAATTTTCTAGCTTCAAGCTTGTCCATTAAGAAAATTGACAAGCTAACCAGTTTATTTTGAGCTTGTACACTATTTATCAATCAAGATTACAAACAAGCACGTTGAACAGAGATTCATATCATCTATCTATTAACTCATTCACTTGGAACTCATTTATGCCAACTTTAGGGAACCCATAAAATGTTAAAAGATTAGCACATTATTCCCATATAAAACCTCAAATAATAAACTCCGGGTCCACCCAGAAACCATAAAAATTAGTAGCCAAATTTGATGCAGCATCATCCTTGAAATTTTCTGTTATTTTTAAAAATGTTATCTTTTGCATAAAACAGCCAAACCCAACTATCTGTTTGAGAGACATGAGAATTTTTTGCAAAATTCTTTCACGGTCCTCAATATTAAACTTCCATAATTCATCACAACTTTAAGAGTTAAGAACACAATCTCTATCGAATAATATTACTGTTTACAATTTACACACTTCTTTAGAGGCCTAAGTCTATTGAAAGCAAGGTCGAATAGCCACACCAGATCCCAAAGAGAATATCATGGAAATAACAACAGCCTAAAACCTAAGAACTCTAAAGTCTAAACTCAGAAAAGGATCCAGAAAATTTGAATCTCGTGGAAAGACAGAACCCATATATAATTTGAACAATCGGCATGATTTTTCACGTTAATCAAATGAAACTATACCTAAAGTTAGCTATCCGTAGAGAGACATGAATGTCAGTCATATCCTCAAGTATCCCACACACCAATGATTCAATGAACTGTCCTAAAGTTGGATCATCATTTTTATTTCATTCTTGACCATGCATTTGATCACAAGAGTCCCATGCCAAAAACCTGTAAATACAGCCTAAACCATGCTGTGAGAACATTGTGACATTCACATGAAAAGTAACTTCCCCACAATCTCTCACATGCAACCTAATTGCTCCACAATATAAATCTGAGCCAGTTTGATAACCTATTGAGTGTCAAGAAGCAACCACTACCAAGCTTCCTAAATACAAAAATGAAGAACCAGTAGTAGCCTAAGCCTACAAGTCAAAGCCTCTAGAAAATAATAAAATAAAAGTTCTGATACAACATAAATCTTACGTCCGCCTTTTTTTTCCTCCTAGGTTCTTTGCCATAAATTTCATCCAACCATCCAAATCAGCAAATCATTAACAAATGAAACATAACAGCAACAAGAAATGAACCACCGATCAAACCACATAAATCGAATCAACAAATAAGAATGATGCCGACAAAAAATCAGCGCAGCAAAACCATGAGGAAAATATAAACATTAAATAAATAAATAAACTAAAAAAGGCATACCTCGAGCGGTGGATTTGGAGAGATCGAGCGAGGGCACTGAGATTGTAGATCGTAGATAAACAAACCAGATCCAGGAAGGCACGTCGACGGTGACCCGGACGTGAAACTTAGCGATAATAGGGCGGCGATGCAGAGGAAGAGAAGATATCTTGCACAGAAGGAAGCCATCAGAGAGGTGAAGACGACACGGCCAGAGACTTCGCAGAGACGGCTAGTGTCAAATCGGAACCGGAGGAAAAAAAAATCCGAAGATGAAGTAGAAAAATAACGAATTACCAGAACGGGATTACGGCGAAAAATGGGAAAAGGAGTAAAAATTATTTATTTATTTAAGATGATTTATATTTTTAAATTTAAACAACGAGACTACAAGCGTAGCTGGCAGCTGCTTGGTTGGATGATTCCTACCTTTCTTTATTTTTTTATTCAATTTTAGTGGCAACAACAAAATTCCTCAAAATTTTAAAAAACAATTAAAAATATGAATTTTATTTATAATTTTTGTTAAAAAAACTGTGGTCTTTTTCTACAACTCCAAACTTTTCCCTTTATTTGTTGGGATAATCTTGCTTTCCGTCGCCAATCCAAGAATTATTTTAACAACCACCCAAATGATAGTCTAGTCGTAATTTTTCTAGATTCATCGTATATTCATATGAATTTGAAAAGTCATGGTCTCGATTCATAAGTAATATTTGTATGGATTTTTACTATTGAACGTCTGCAAAAATAAATTTTGAAGTGCTCGAGCATTTGATGTATTTAAGATCAATTGAGATACAACTAATTGACTCAAAAAACAGTTGTTCTAAGTTTGGATATCTAGTTAGGGATCATTGGGGGAATCCTCTAAATGCTTTATTTTCAAAAATATGTTACTTTGGATCCTTTACAGTCAAAGCGATGGACGCCATTGAATCCTCGAAGCTTATCACGACAATGGGGTTGAGAAACATTGTATTAGAGGGTGATTGTGTCCCCATTATTCAAGCAATTCAATCAGGAGATTATGTTCTTAGGAGTGGTCTAGTCACAAATATTTAGAGGCGATTGAATGATTGCACTCCTTCGATGTAAAATATGTATGTAGTAGTATTGATGGTTCCATGTATAACAAACAAATAACAAAATCAAACAAATAACGTAACAATAACAAGATGCACGGTTTCGAGATTATCATAAACAAGCCAAAAAAAGTTAGAATTTCTATCAATAGCGTCCTTCCATGCATATAGATTAATAACAACAAATAACATAAAACAAAAAATATTCAACAAACAAAATATTATCATGTACAATTTCAATGTACTATAATCATATCAAAACAACACAAAAATTACTAGAATTACTATCAAATAGTAGCCTTCTACGAATACTCGGAAGAATTAACAACGAAATAACAAAATCAAACAACTAACAAGACATATCCAAGTAAAAAAAACACAAAAGAAAAATGAACAAATGCATAATAAAAATGCAATGCAAATCGAGCATTAATCAAAGTCTAACCATAAGAATAAAATAATATATACAAATTAGACCTAAAAATTGCTAGAAAACTCATATTTATGCCAAAATTAATTTCAAACGCCAAATAGATATAAAAGCATTACTATCTCAATGAAAATCAGCAAATAAACTTAAATAGTTGTAGGAATCAGTTAGGAAACTCAATTTCGTGAAGAACAATGGTGGAATGAATCAAATATGTAAAGAAAATCTCTCTAAAAAAAGTTATTTTTTATTTAATTCAGAATTCCATAAATGCTTAATTAATGAAGCTTATTTCCTTAAATAACTTAAATAAGATTATTTTGAGTAATGTTTTGTCCTTTTTAAAATATTAATTTAAATTTGAGAAAATTAAATAGAAGGATATAACGATGTCCAATCTTAGAATAAGATCCAGTCTATTTAAAAACTTATAAATAAGGGAAAAAATATTAAACTATTGAAACTACCTTTCTCATCCATTATACGCGAATTTCGCGTCTACCATATCTCCCTTTCTCGATATTCGATCGAAGCAATACTATTGTCGTTGGATAGGATTCCAACGGCGGTGATCCCTCCTCAATCCACCGTTGAAAATGGCAAGATCGAGGCGAGACTGGTGGCGTTTGATTCGTATTGGCAAGGTGATTTCAACGCCATCGGTCACCAGAAACGACCAAATCGAGGCAAAACGAGTTTTGACTATTTTGTCTCGATCTGTCAGTTTTTGATGTCGGATATTGGCGATGCTAGTGACATTGGATTTGTTTTAATCTGAAGATTCCAACACCACCAGCTTCAACTCAATATGTTGTTAGAAATAGTCGGATTGAGGCAAAATGTGTTCCAAACGTTTTGCCTCGATCTGACTATTTTTTATATCGGATATTGGCAAGGCTAGGGCATTGGATTCGTGTCGATCTCGCAATTCAAACGCCACAAGCCTCACATCGATCAAAAATCATAAGCATCTGCGACGAGAAAAATAAGTTTTCTGTAATATTTAATTGAAATAATAATAATAAATCTATAATTTCAAATTTTATTTTTAATTCAATAAATTTTAAAATTAGTTGGACCTTAATCATGAAAAAAATGTAGTTACATTTTTAGTCTCCAGGGTTAGTAAATTAGCACTTAAACCTAATTTCCTCTTTAAATTTTATGAATTTATTAAAATAAAATTTATATGAGTATTTTTATTGAAATAAAACTTTCCGGAATTAATGCTTGGCTTCATTGAGAGGATTGAGAAGATCTCCTTCCCATAAAGATGTCTCTCTTCACGCCTACTGTCCAGTTAGACTTGCATCTTCAGTTTCTACACCCAATACTGGATCCAAATACACTATAAGTACTTGTTTGTATTGTGTGTTTTAGTATGAAATGAATAATTATAAGCACCAAATGTATATCATAAGGCTATTTTATTGGCTTGAATTGAATTACATGTGAAATTATACAATCAAATTGTACGGGCATACTTCAATCTATCCAGTAAACTCTTGAATTTGTACAATCATCTTCAGTTTCTACACCCAAGATTGTATTCAAATACAATATAAGAAGTACTTATTTTTATTTTATGTTTTTCAAAATATTTTATTTATCAATAAAATGAATATAATGTCAAAATTTATTTACAAAATATAATCTCAAAATTTAAAACCAAATGTGTTTTTCAATTTTTCATTTTGAGAAACAGTTTGATGTCAAGGCAAAACATATTTTCAATATTCCTTAAATTAAATCTCAAAACATAAAACACAACAAATTGATATTCAAAAATATAAAATATAAAACAGAACTGCAAACGCCCAATTTTCTAAAATTAATTTCTAAAAACGTGACCCAAAATAAATTTTCAAACCAATTTTTATTTTGAAAACAAAAAACTGTTTTGAAAACCACAATCAAACACAATCAATTCCCAATTTTCTTATTTTTTATATTTATATTTATTTACGGAATTTGTTTTTTAAAGATCGATTTGCTTTCGCCAAACATACGCTCGACCTCTCTGTCTTTCTGCTCCTGAATTAGGGCTTAAGGTTTCGGTGCCTGAAAACCTCAGATGGAGATCGCGGAGAAGAATCAATCGGAAATCACAAACAACGAAAACAGCACCGACAATACGCAGGCGGTTGTTGATTCTTCGTTGTCTGATAATATTGACAAAGAGGCCGAGGAACGCCAAGCACGTGAGCTCAAAGAGGGCTTACATCCTCTTAAGGTTCATCTTTATCTGTCTCGATTACAGTTTGTGAGCCGAGTTTTTTTTCCCTTTTTTATTTAGGGGAAATCTAGTCCAATCATTTTTCGGCAGTAAGGTTTAGTAGTTTTGCATTTCTGCGTTGATGATTAAATATTAATTGAGTGATCTCGTAAGTTTGGGGGTTTCAGGAATCGATTTTTTTCCTATATAAATCGAGGTTTATATGATTATACTTTTCAAATATGCAATGTTTTGTGTTTGGCTGGTTTTCTGATTGGTGATTTTGGAAAAGAAATTTTAGATGATTGGGCTGTGGTGGAGGAGTGTTCTTACGTTGTGAAGGAGGATCGTTTAGGGTTAGGGTTCAAATACAGAATAGATATAGGATGCTCGAGAGACTTGAGTGAGATCGGGGAACCTTCTATTCTTAATCTTGTTATTTGAAGGCATCTCTGGTTCGTCCACTAATGCAGGCATGTCTTTTAAATGTCGTCGTGATACTTAATTATATATATGATGGATGAAATGGAAAATAATTCTTTTATGACGGATGAAGATGCAGTCCTTGCATCGTCATCAGTAAGAAATCGCAGACAAATGATCCCTTCTTTATCAGTCAAGTGTGTTACACATCACAAAATGGCTGTTTAACTATGGTTGTTTTAAGTTTTTAAAGCCTAATAAGTGCTAATGCCTCATTGTACCTTTATTAAGTTTTTATCTACTGTTATTTTTTATCTCTGTAACCTTTTCTGCCGCACAAGTATGATGCTGCTTTTATTGATTAAACCTTGTGATCATTACTGTTCTGAATTACTTCAACATTCAGTAGATTTTCTTTTTAGGGCTTGGCAAGGCTTTTGTTTCTATAAATCAGATAAGTCCACTGGGGAGCACCTGAATTCCTTCTTTGAATATTTTTTTTCCCTGTGTGGATCTTTCAATAACTGTATAGATCATTTCATCAGATCTATTAAATCTTGTACTGTAAGATATGCATATGTGGAACAATATGGCTTAGATTCTTTTTTAGTGAATATGGCTATTGATACTATGTGCTAACTTATTGAATAATTTCCTACCTATGAAATTTCATTTTACGATGTTTTTTGTTCTTTATGTATTTGGAGATGTTTTTGTCTTCCACTTTAATTTTGCTATGATCAATGAGATTTTATTTTGGTACAAACATCATGGCCTTAAGCAATTTCGACATTTAAATATTTCTTGAATGGTTATGTTATACCTGTAGCTGTTAATATTATCGATTTATTCTTTTTGTCAGTTCTGATTTTTCCCTTTGGTATTCCTGTGATCAGCACAAGTTTGTGTTTTGGTACACTCGTAGAACACCTGGGGTTCGGACACAGACATCTTATGAGGATAATATAAAGAAAATTGTGGATTTCAGCACGGTAAGTTCTGTTTTTGAATATGAAGGTGCAAATGTAACATTGTTTAAAATTTTACCTTCATGTAATTTTTGTTCCTTGTTTTCTTTTGCTGATAATTTGTTTGACCATTATGTGCGTGTAGGTTGAAGGTTTTTGGGTCTGCTATTGCCACTTGGCCCGACCCTCTACCTTGCCAAGTCCGACAGATTTGCACCTTTTCAAGGAAGGCATCCGTCCTCTATGGGAGGTAAGATATAAAAAGAAAACATCAGCTGCACTTATGCTGTGCTGACTGATTGTCATATCTAGGTTCTTCTAAAATTCTTTCATTTGTAACTCTTTGTTTTTTGGTACTTTTTCATATTATATAATAGATGAATTGTTGTATTTGTGCACAATTTGCATGAACTTTGTTACATCTCAGGACTCTGCAAACTGCAGTGGTGGCAAGTGGATAATTCGCTTCAAAAAGGTTGTTTCAGGCCGCTTTTGGGAGGATCTGGTGAGAGAAGATTTCTTTATGGCTACTATTGAGTAGCTTTGCTATTTTAACATACTGGTTGACTATCATATCTAGCATTAGCATTTTGGATTTTGACCGATGAACACTTAAGTAAGACTTCTAATATGTTCGTATACATGTCTTCACATCACGTGTTCATTTTGAGCTCATCATCACTGCGTGTATTCGTTGTAAGCTAATATATAATTTTTATATTTCATAATAAATTCATTTAGACTTGCGTAAATCCATCAATAGCACCCAGAGAAGTAGAGAACTACTAGGAGGCTGGGAGAAAAGCCTCAAGCAAATTGGTACAGGGAGAGGAACACCAAAACTTGATTCGACTAAACTACTTTTCAATAAAGAAGTCAAAACATGTTTTTGTGAAGTCTTATGAGTTACTGTAGAAGTAGAGCAAGTTTTAGGGGGTTACATCCTTGGAAGTTGGACTGGAGTAGCTAAGTTTAATTTGCTCCAAAGTTGCTTATTTAACAATCTTGTTTGTCTATATAATTTATTTATAGAGGGCAAATCTCTTGGACTCAGTGCATGAGCCACAAACTCTACTTTAGATAGCTTCTATTCCTTGTTTGCGCAAGTCAGAATCTGGGTTTCATGTATGCGAACATGCCTTGGTGGAGTCTGTACCCATTTTCGGGATTAATTAATCACGCTCATAGTGATGACTTTTTGAACTTGCTGAATTTTGGAAATTGGATTGAGATGAATATTTATTTCTCAATTCAGCTCATTTTTTCACCATAAATTGAAGCATTGAAGTATTTGTTCCCGTTTTATATGGTTTACAAATTGTAGCATGAGATATAATCGCGCAACATCATTACATGTAGGTCCTTGCCTTAGTAGGTGACCAACTCGATTAAAGTGATAACATATGTGGTGCAGTTTTGAGCATTCGTGACTTTTTGAACTTACAGAATTTTGGAAATTAGATTGAGATGAATATTTATCTCATATCAGATTATTTTTTCACCATGAATTGTTTGTCAACAATGAAATATTTGTTCCCGTCTTATATGGTTTACAAATTGTAGCATGAGATATAATCGCATAACATCATTACATGCAGGTTCTTGCCTTAGTAGGTGACCAACTTGATTATAGCGATAATATATGTGGTGCAGTTTTGAGCATTCGTTTCAATGAGGATATATTGAGTGTCTGGAATCGGAATGCATCTGATCATCAGGCAAGTTTTCTGGCTTGTCAGTTATTGTTTCTCCTTTCTCTTTGTTGCTATCATCACCAATTGTTCCTTGTTCTTATAGGCTGTTATGGCTCTGAGAGATTCAATCAAACGGCACTTGAAGCTTCCCCACAGCTATGTTATGGAATACAAACCCCATGATGCTTCTTTACGAGACAACTCATCATATAGGAACACATGGTTGAGAGGGTAAAAGTTCCAACATCACGCAACCTGCAAATTCATAGCTGTATGGAGAATTATTTGGACAGGCATGCTTCATAGTTCATATGGAGGCTACTATTTGCATATTATAATATCTGAAAATCTGATCTTCAAGTAGCGACCCTTGTAATGGCCTTTGTTTCTTCTAGGATTCTGTAGGTTGCTGAACTTCTTAGACCATATCTGTCAAAACTGAGCTCATGTTTCGATTTTACCGAAGACATAGTCGTTTTCTATTTGGATTTGTTATGCTATTTGAATATGGTATGTATGTAGATATTGTTTGAGTTACGTGGGATGCAATGACCAATTATGGAGGATGTTTCCCTCTTAGCTTCTTATTTGTGAATGGTAGATTATACAGTTCCATACTCAAGTCTATTTACACACATGAAGCCAGTTCAGAGCCCTGATATGGCCAGCAATATGACAAAAGACAAGTGAACTATCTATCTTCGGCAGAAAGTCGAGTTTAAACGGACGACTGCAGCCCAATGATCCCTGCAAAAAGTCATACCACAATTGTGAGGCTCATGAATATGATCATTCAAAGTTTGTGGTTTCTTCAAGTGATGGCAGTAAACTTAAGGGTTGTTGGCAAACAATTTCAAGCAAAACACTACCAATGCTGAAGCATCAAAATCCTTACCACACCCGACTCTGGCACCAGCATTCCCAGTTGTTTTACTAAGTTCATGTCCACCTGTTTTCGTCAGTCTTTACAGTTAGCTAAAAACAATAAAACTGTACCAGAAAAGATAATGAAGAAACAGATACAAAACATGGGGAAGGCAATTAGCATGCAGAGATTCATTCCATTGTAGGTAAATAGTTCTGAACTAATTTCACTAGACAATTTAATGAGAGTGAATAAGGAAAGAAATAAATTTAAGGTTTGAACAACAAATTTACTACTTCCTCCACTCTGAACACCTAATAATACAGTAAGCTAGGGTTCTGCTATTACAAGTCCAACATCTGCCCAAACACAAATTCTACAAAAATTTAAGTTGATTCAAAGATGAGAAACCGAGTTGTTCAAACAAGATTCAACTTTCCCCCTTTGTTAGTAGAGCATCTCTCTCTGTTGTTATAGGCCACTTGAAACTTTTCACTATTTTCTGAAGTGACTAGAGATTAGGAGTCGGTTAGCAAAGAGAAGCAACACATGATCAGATCGAATAATAGTTGTGCCAGGCCATCAATATTCGGTCACAAACACAAAAGTTTTGATGTAAGAGACAGCAACGCAATGGCCACTCTTCTTTAAACATAAACTAATAGTGGTCCATAAAAACCTCAACTTCAAGTGATAAAGATCCTTTCCTAGATGCCTAGTCTAATTCAGTATTCAACAAAGGTCCAGCATTAGAAGGATCTCCGCTATAAACACAATTTCCATCGAAATCATTTTAGAACTGAAGTTCAGTGACTAATGAATAGTGTATATTCAATCCATATGACAAGTTATAGCCATCAAATTCATATATACTTGTAAACCAATCTCATCCCATCTGTCCAGGTAGGAGTATATGGGGTATCACAAGCATTCATCGGATGCTGATACTTATCCAGATGATAAAGGGACTTATGAAGTTTCTTTATCAGTTCTCATGCACAACTTCCCTACTGTAGAACATTAAGTATGCAGTACAACACTATCTGTTAGCTGTGAATGGCTCACATCCGAGAAATTTTTTACTGCTTTATGTACTAAAAAAAACTTAATTTCAAGTTAATTTCTGATCTTCGGAAACCATGAAAGGTGCATTGTTTTCCAATGATAATAAGATAGTTAATGGCGATGATTCACATCAAATAGATTACAATAATGGTTTGCCTATAAAAAATGGTGATTTTTGACAAATGATGGAAGTCATCAAGAGTAATCAACAGGGGTAGGTAGTAATCATGGATGGCCAATGAACAGTGGCAGATGAAACTGACAAAAAATAGTTATACAAAAGTTGAGTTTTCTTCAGATAAAAGTTATAACTGTTCTCAAAATAATTTGTGGGTTTTGGATTTTACACATGAATTCAATTGACTATGAAAGTATGAATTATTTCCTACCACTTATATTGCACCAAATGCTGGAAGAAGCATGTAATATTTGCATGAAGCTACATTCTGAAAAAGAAATGGAACCCTTATTGTACAGAATGTCTAGACATTAAACTACAGATAGCGTGGCAGATTTAAATAAAAGCTTTTGGAAAGTTTCTGGCCACCATATTCTCTAATTCTAAGTTGGACTTGTTTTGTTTAGAGGAAGTTTATGCAGGCTTGACATATCATCTACATATGCATAATTATGTAATCGGTAGGCATTGTGTTATTCTTATTCTCAACTGACATATATTTTAAAGCGAAGCAAACCATCATCAACTAATACATCCAACACTTCTTTTCTTGTAAAAATTACACATTGTGCAGCCAAAATTTTAAAAATCTAACCTTTGCCAAGATCATCAGGATCAGCATGCACAACAACAGCCCTCCCCAATATTGAATGATGCCCGGTCAAAGGAATCTAATGACGAGTAAATGTGAGAGAATCACAAGAAATAAAACTACAAATCTAGAGAAGAAAGAAAGATCGCAACTTGAGACACCAATATCTAGAGGAATAATAGTATCCAGACAATGTTTCTAGATTTTGCTGAGAGACTTCCAATTAAACTAGATTTGACAATATACATAATTTTCCATTGAATCCCTTCACTGTAGTAATTTCACTTTACCTGCTTGTCCTTAATTGAAACCACAGCAACACCTTGCAACATAAAAATGAAGCTAAAATCAGTAAAAGTACATTTTTCCTCCAAAACTAACAAACAACAGATAGGAAATAGAAACCAAATATACCATCCGAGGCCGCAACAATGTTACCCAAGTCACCCACGTGGCGGTCTTTGTCATCTGGAGCCCCATGCTGCTTCTTGAGAGGATTGTAATGAGGACCTACAAAGTAAATTCAAGTAAAAAAAAATGCTTCATTCCCCCCATTTTCTTAACCCCATTTAACCCCATCCATATGAAGTGTCGGATCTTTAGGGCCCTACATCTGTGTTCATAAGTCATAATCAATGGATATTCCCACCTACCACATAGATTGGCGGTTAAAATGGGAGACAATTTTTGGGGGTTTGCAACATTGCACTTCGAGTAAAACAAACAAACATTCACATAACTAAAAAAGCGTTTCCATTGCAACCACCAGAAAATGACCCACTTAGCCAATTATTTTATAATTAGATTCATAATTTAAAAACCAATATCAAGGCACACAGAAAGAATGAGAAAAAATTGAAGCTCAAAATCATCTGACTGAGAGAACGAGAGTACCAGTTGAGTTGCACCCATTGGTGGTATCTCCAAGAGCATGAATGTGGAAACCATGAAGTCCTGGAGTGAGTCCAGTTATCCTCCCATTCACATGAGTAACTCCTACATTGAATTTACACAATACATGAGCTCCATAATCAATAATTTAATAAAATAAAACATGTACAAATATAGGTCAAACGGGAGAAAAACCATTTGGGTCCTGCACAAACTGTAGAGAGCCGCGAATGTTCCCGTCACCGGTGATAAGAGCCACGGCTTTCACGGCGGCGTTGACAGAAGCGGCCATTTTATCCTCTCTGCTTCTGGTTTAAGCTTTTCTCTGCTTTCGAGCTTGTCTTAAATTTTGGAACCTGGGCCGGTTCGTCTTCTCGGCCCAATTAAAAAGTAAGGGCTTGAACGGAGCCCAAAACTGAGAAAACGGCCTTTATAGATGTTTGGGCCTTATACTTCTTCGAAGCCCTAACCATAAAATTGGAACAAAGACCCAATCCCAATTAAAATATTAAATTGTAATTTATTCTTCTCTATTATTGACTACATAAAATATGGACAATGTACCAAATTTGAATTTTTTTTCTCTCTTGTGAGGTGGCATAGGACATGCAACCACTAAATCTTATGGGACAAAAATAGATCCAATCCAATCTTATCGGATCAACTTGGTTGGAGTTTATCTTTCATGGTTGTCATGTCAATATTTTTTTTTTTCGAAATGAGAGATTCATTCAAGATATGTTTATATTGAACCTTGTTTTATGCGGTAAATCCTAGACGTTTGAGTTTTCCGTTCTACCAGATAGTATCAAAAAATATAAGAATTTTACAAATTCAGGATTTTTTTGGCTCGACTAGACATCAATATCTATGTTAGGTTTCGAGATAGAGTTATTTGATTAATCCATTCCGGTAAATGGTTGATAGATTCATTCTTTCATTGCCTAAGCATTGTATTGTTTGTTTGATTGATTACTAAAGAGAAAAATTATATGATAAGCTTACAGTGTAGATTATTTAAATAATTAATTACTATATGAATTATACCAAAGCCTAGAAGGTCAGGCCAAGTACGTGGGCCCGACTAACCGACAAAACCGAGATGGACAAAAGCCCAAAGAGGAGTTGGCAGCCAGGCCCACAGTGCAACAGTAATAATTTTAACAGCCAACTGTCCAACTCCCATCTACATTTGTTTTCTCTTCGCCGCTCCACCACCAGTCCACCCACCATCTCTTCGGGATATTTTCAAGTGTGTGTGTGAGAGAGAGAGAGAGAGAGAGAAATGAGGGAGATAATTAGCATACACATTGGGCAGGCGGGTATTCAGGTCGGGAATGCTTGCTGGGAGCTTTATTGTCTTGAACATGGAATTCATCCCGATGGGACGATGCCCAGGTAAATTCGCTCTCTCGTGCTATTTATTTTTTGTCCAAAGAATCCATTTTGAGAATGAGGGTTTTTTTGTGTGGTCTTCCTTTGGTGTTGGAATTTGTTTTGTTCGGATGATTTTGGTGTTTCTGGAGTAATATGTGTTGCAAGGCCTGATTTTTGTGGAATCAAAGTGGTTTGAGTTTTTGGTTTGTTTCAGTATTGTTGTGAATGAGAATGGTAAAGCATTTGGATGAAGTATCTGTCATTTGCCTGCAAAAATGAATGCCTGTGTCGTTTAAGGCACATAACTGAATTCTGTTTCATATTTGGGGTTCAAGAATCAATTTGATCATTTAGGACTGAAAAAAGGGTTGTTCATCGTTGGATTAGAAAATAGTTCAAATGTAGCCCAGTTGTTTTAGGTCCCATACTCCCATGCCAAAAAAAAAAAATTCAAATTTGGTCGGTTTTTGAACATATTATGCGAAGAAGGGTAATTTATTTCTCGGAAATTAGTTGGAAATCTACTTATTTATCCCCAAAACAATGCCCCGTAAACCATTGACCTTTTTTGTTTGATTGTGAATGGAATGTGATTACTTGTAAGTTGTGAGTTTCGGCAAAGTGATTTTTGATATCGTGTATGCCTACTCTACAGTATATATTTGTGTCAGTGGTGTAAATATAGATTGATTGAGATTTGATTATTTGCGTGATTTATCCATACAAAGATCATGGTTTCTTGTTTTCAGATAGCTCCTTCTGTTGAGAGTGTTGCTGTTTCTCCTATATTTTCTTGCAGTGATTCCTCAGTGGGTGTTGCTGGAGATGCTTTTAATACCTTCTTTAGCGAGACAGGATCTGGCAAGCATGTGCCTAGAGCTGTGTTTGTTGATCTTGAACCCACTGTCATTGATGAAGTTCGAACTGGGACTTACAGACAACTTTTCCATCCTGAACAACTTATTTCTGGCAAGGAAGATGCTGCCAACAACTTTGCAAGAGGCCACTATACTAGTAATTGCATTTGTCCTGCATCAGTAGAAATGACAATCTTCTTACGATCACTTCTTTGTATTAACGCACTGTTTTTATCTTGTGCTCTGCAGTTGGGCGAGAAATTGTTGATTTATGCCTTGACCGAGTGAGGAAATTAGCAGACAATTGCACTGGGCTGCAAGGCTTTTTGGTATTCAATGCTGTAGGAGGTGGCACCGGTTCTGGTTTGGGCTCACTTCTCTTGGAACGACTGTCTGTAGATTATGGGAAGAAATCCAAGCTCGGTTTTACAATATATCCGTCTCCTCAGGTATGTATTTAAAGTCCTACAGTAAAAGTACAAAAGAGGTGAAAAGGAAGATATGTCATGTGACTGTTAATAGAGAAAAACTTGATCGGCTCTATCATTAATGCATCTTTTTGGGTATTTACTTGTACCAAATGTCATGTTTTCTTGGATCAAAGTTACTGGTATGATATTCTCTTAGTCACATTTACTTGAGCATGCAGGTTTCTACTGCAGTTGTGGAGCCATACAATAGTGTGCTCTCGACTCATTCCCTTCTTGAGCACACAGATGTGGCAGTGCTTCTTGACAATGAAGCTATTTATGACATCTGCAGAAAATCCTTGGACATTGAAAGGCCAACTTACACTAATTTAAACCGCCTAATATCCCAAGTTATCTCTTCTTTGACCACTTCATTGAGGTTTGATGGTGCTATTAATGTAGACATTACAGAGTTCCAAACTAACCTTGTACCATATCCTCGTATCCACTTCATGCTCTCATCCTATGCACCAGTAATCTCAGCTGCAAAGGCTTACCATGAGCAATTATCAGTCCCTGAGATTACAAGCGCTGTGTTTGAACCCTCAAGTATGATGGCCAAATGTGACCCGAGGCATGGAAAGTACATGGCTTGCTGTTTAATGTATCGTGGAGATGTTGTCCCCAAGGATGTTAATGCTGCAGTTGCTACCATCAAGACAAAGCGAACAATTCAATTTGTTGACTGGTGAGTTGATATTCCATTAATTTTATTTTATGGGAGAAATTAATTTCTGAAACATGTATACTATAGGATACATGGAAGGGAAGTTCCCCTCCCCCTACCCTGCCCGCTTCCCTCTCAATTTCCCAACACTACCAAAATCTCGCTAACACCATCACCCAAATGGTTGCAATTGTTGTTTTAAGCAAGGGTTCAATTGTTTATTCGTTGCACTTTAGATGGTGTATGTTTTTTTTTCCTTTTCTGATTAGATTACTAATCCAAAGCAGTTATTTTTGTCGTAATTTTTCATTTTCACAAGTTGTGTTTTGGCATTGAAATTATTGGGTGATTTTATGCCTGCAAACTTTTGAATCACTCCTATGATCCTATCTATAAGAAGCACATTGTTAATGATGACATACTTTACTTGTAATGGTATGATGCTTTGAAAAGTTACAATTAGGTTGGTATCCAAACTAATGTTTTGATCCACTGTTGTGTGTACATGTGCAGGTGCCCAACTGGTTTCAAGTGTGGTATCAACTACGAGCCACCAACGGTTGTTCCCGGGGGTGATCTCGCCAAGGTGCAGCGTGCAGTCTGCATGATTAGCAACAACACAGCAGTGGCAGAAGTTTTCTCCCGAATCGACCACAAATTTGATCTGATGTATTCCAAGCGGGCATTTGTCCACTGGTATGTAGGTGAAGGTATGGAAGAAGGTGAGTTCTCTGAAGCTCGTGAGGATCTCGCTGCTCTTGAGAAAGACTATGAGGAAGTTGGGGCTGAAGGCGTTGAGGACGAAGATGAAGGGGAAGATTACTAAAAATCTACGTCGAGGAATCTGCAGCTGTATAATGTTTCTCCTCTGTTGTTCATATCTGTAGCTGTCTTTGTCCAATGTAATGTGGTAGTCCTTTCAGTAGTGGATTTGTTTTGGAAGTGCACTGTTTATTCTGTCTTTGAACTGAACTTACAGTGTTTATTCTTCAAAATCCCCCCTTTGAAATTCACAGTGAGAAGATCTACTTATAGCCCAGCCCATATCCGGATTCAACTTATATTTTCTTTGATGAATCAATGATTGATTGAGTAGTTGTTGGTGGTAGGTGCTAAGAAGGTATGACTCAGACATCAAGCAGTCGGCCAGTAGGACTTCTCCAACCTCCATTTGTTTTCTGTTATTCATTTTATAACCTAAAAATTGTAACTTGATCAATCATTAGACTATTTTTCATCATCATTTATCATCCGAGCTTTTATTCCGAAAGTTTGGAATCGGCTCATGAACGGGAATCTAGTACGTGTATCCATTTTTTCCTTGGATTGTACATTCATCAACTCTAATCTATTAGAGTATTTTTCATTCTAATCTCAAAAACAATAACAAAAACGACAATGAAAGAGACACATTCCGCTGTCAGATGGAGCAAAACAATGAACAGAGAGGTGGAAGATCCCAAAATGCTTCACCAATTGGATCCTGCACAGTTTCCATGTACTCTTGCACTCCATTCATTGCATATAGAGATGCAGATATTTGTCTCTCAACTTTCATCCTATCAAACTCCGTCAGGTGAGAATCAATCTTTCTTGGCAAATCCAGTAAGGAAAATTGATCGAACCCAGATTCAGAAAAACCCGTCTCGAATTCTTCAGCACAAAGTGTCATATCTGGCTTGTATACATCTTCAAAACATGGAGAACTTTGGTCATTAGTACTCATGCCACCATTGCTAATAACACAGTTATCACTACTAGTAGGACTAGTAGTAGTAACAGTGCTAGTTGTGGGGGTGATTACTTTTTCTGCACTTTGTTGTTGTTGATGTTGGAGAAGGACTCCTCCTTTTCTGCTGTCGAGGAGATTCTGGATTCGAGAAGCGAGAGGGGAATTTGTTGGCACTTGTGGGATGAAATTGGTTCGAGTATTGGTACCGCGAAGAAGGCAAGCAGCTTCATCGTAGGCTCGAGCAGCTTCTTCAGCAGTCTCAAAGGTTCCAAGCCACATCCTGATCTTCTTTGTTGTGTCTTTGATTTCAGCAACCCATCTTCCTGAAGGCCTTTGTCGAACACCAACAAACTTGCTATTGTTGCTTGTTTTGTTTCTTCCTTTGATTTTGTTGCTGGTCACTTTGTTTGTAGGAATAATTCCTACAGAGTTTTTCTTCTGTTTTTGGAACTGGATTTCCATTGAAGACATGATGAAGAGACAGTGATGAAGTAGTTGAGCTCGGCTGGTTATACCCATAGTTTAGGTTTGTCAACATAAATATATTATGGTTAAAAAAGTGGTCTGAGTTTTCAATACAAAGCAAGTTGGGATTATATTAAAGGGAAGCTTGTGAGATGCTTTCATGTGTTTGTCATCTTATGATGCTCCTATTGTTTAACAATTAAAGACAAAATGATTAATCTACCCTTCTGTTGAATACCTAGATATAATGAAGTACTATATTCAAATAGGGTCATGAAAGTCATCTACAAAGTTCAGGTTTTATCATCGAAACACAAAACAAATTAAGTAGAAATTATCTTCAAAGGGTTTTTGTAGATTTTTTATGACACGATCTACCTTTGTTCCATATAAACCCGAATATTTGAAGAGCTCTACTTTATCTCTGTCGTGAAGATTCATCCTTAACCAACTCGGCCACCCACAAAGGGTTAGAAATTTTGGGTCTTTAATTGAAATGATTCATCTTTAACCAACCCGATCCCATCGAATGGTTACAAATTTTTGTGAGTTTGAAGGGGCTAGCTCCTTGTCTCTAGTACAAACTTATTCAACAATTGAAGAAAATTTTGGGAAGTGATGAATGATTGCCACTTGGAGGCACCCTGATGAGCCCCTAGAAGATGCTCAAAACTAAAGGTTGAAAAGACAATGTCAACATTAGAAATAGACCCAGTCGTGTATATAGCAGACAAGATTACATAATCTCATCGTGCACGCTGTGTCGGGTGGTGGTTTGTACAATTATACTGATTTTTATTTATCCATACACAAACTTGACATTACCCAATGCTTCAAGATAGATGATTATCAAACACCTTAATTTATCACCATTAGTCTTCAAAAAGGAGGTGTGTATTTTAATTTAATATGATAAGTTTAATTTAAAAAACGAGTTGCAATTCCAATTTTTTTTATTTAAAAAAAAGGATTCCATTCTTTTTTTTCTTCTAACCTATAAATATTATATAAAAAAATACATAAATATCCAATCAATTAATTAGTATTCATGTTTTTCCCCATTAAAAGAAATAAAAGATATACATTCTATAAAGTTATTCCCACCCTCTAGGCATTGAAAAATTATGATACCAAATTATCAAATATAAGTTTGCATCAGCTATAAAAATATCATCAAACACGTGATATCTTATTTGACCGTTTATAAGCTAGCTTATTTTTAACAAATACAAAACTACGAAACGGACACAAATTTATTGATCTTAATATATCATGAAATTAAAACCATTGAAAAGATTTGCAAAGGCATCTGATGTTTTACACAAATAACATCATCAAGATGCATGTCTGTCTTGCACAAATGAGATAGATTCATGATCATGAGAAGCAGAACAAGAAACGAGACATTTGGACTCGAACAGCTAACCAAAATATAGAACGAGGAGAGGAAATTGATTGGCTAATTTTTTTATTATTTTTATCTCAAGCAACAAAATATGACACGAACTGTAGATAATTTAGTGCAATTCGCAAGATGTATTACACTACTTCAGAGTAAAAGAAATACAATGCATCAAAACTGGTACAAGACTAACCTCACTGACACATTTAAAGCATAAACCAACCACCCGCAGTCGAACTTCTTTCCCTTTCCGGTATATAGGACTGGACCAAGAAGCATACTGGGTAACATACCCATTCTATACCAAAACTTTTTCTTTCATTTTCATCCTCAAACAAAAAAAAATCATAACTTAGCACAAGGAAAATTCATACCGAAGGAATTATGGAGACCTCATGGAAAAGAATGGATAACTGGACATATAACCATGCACGTTCACCCCCTGCTTTGTCAGAAGACAACGACATGTTAACCAATATAAAACTAACTTGGAGAAAAACGACGCCATATGCTTGAAAGAGAAACTCGGGCAACCTTTTGCATGGAGAAAACAGCAGAATACACAATGGAGTAGACCAAATTAAGAAGAAAGGATGGACTGCAAAGCCAGCTGCTGCTGAGGTTGCAAGGATGACCAGGTTGATGCAAAGGTTGAGGGCGGTAATTCTTGCTGAAGTTGCCTCAACAAATGAATCATCCGACCAGCTGTTTGCTTTGTTGCCAATTCTTTACCGGCACATAATATCTATACCAAATTTTTTCCAGCAAAGATAAGAAACATAAAATGAAACAAGCAAGAAGAAATTCTATAGTTTCACAAAAGCAAGATCATCAGCAACCAAAATATTTTGAAAGTCTACCTCAGCAAAAACTCCAACTATTTTGGACAGATATTGATTGTTGGGCCCCAGAAGTTCTCCATCAGATCTGTAGACAATTGGGAACTGATTATTAGTACATAGCGAAGTATAAGCAACCAGCGAGACAGAACACGTAATACACAATGCTATTCAGCAGTATGCTCCAGCAATTCAGATTTTTACCTTTCTACCATTGAACAAAGCTGGTCATGCACAACCTTGGCTTCAATAACGTCATCTTTTATAGGTAAGCAACCTAACCAAGCAGGAACAACCTACAAAATAAAATGGACATGAGAAACTCTAAGCTAATCAAAACATTAAGGACCAGTAAATCACCAGCAATCTCACGAGCGAATTATTAGCTCCAATGCTGGAAAATAACATCTCAGATTACATGACAGAAGGGAAAACAATTTAAATGCAGTGAACTGATTTGCAACTGCAAATACTTCAGAGTCCATTCACGCCTTATTGGAAACAGTCTTAACTTAAAAGGATAGTTATCCTTCAACAATAATGTGAATTGTGAAGGGAAAAATATCTTCTGCTAGCTTTCTTGGGAAAAGCAGGTAAAGATCCAAAGAGTACAGAACAAATTACTTTAGATGGAGATGGGTGCCCAAAAAAGGATAAAGAAAAAAAATAATAAAATAAAATTTTCTAATTTTAAATCATGTGAACAACAAAATAGTCACAAACTTAAATTCCATGAACTCTCCACTGTTAGCTAGGAAACAAACAAGAGAATAGATCAGAGATAGAGGGTAGGGAATTTGCCTAGATGAGAGAGCAAATATAGAACCTGCGGTCATAAACAGTACTTCAGTAGCTATGATGACAAGCAGAGATGAATAACTGAAATCCATATACCTGTGCCGCATCTATGCTATTCCGATGGAACTGGCATATCTTTCCAAGAGCTGATACAGCATTGTCGTATGCCATTACATTGTCAGGATGCAATGCATTGGGGTGCCCTATTACAACATTTAACCTAGAAAGAGCCTCTGCAGAAGAGAGTAGCACAAATAAGTACAGTTACAACAAAGGATAACTCACAGGAGAAAGGTTAACATCCAAGTAGTCAACAAGCAATTACAGAAGCACAGAGAGGCAGTGAACAGTAACAGTAGGCAGAGATGTAGAAAGGAGAAGTTAGGTTTTCGTATTATGTTACCCTAGGAGAAGAAACCTAGGGAAAACATTACACACATATTAAAAAGACCAAAACACCCTTACAACTTTATAACTTTATAACACAAGTCACAACAATCTACCTCCAACGAGGGGTTTGAACACAGATCCACCAAACTCTGCACAGACACCAATCCCATATGCAGCTGCCTGAAACAGTAGTGTTCAGCTTTAGTTACAAATGGCCACGATGACCAATGAATCATTACAAAGAGAGGAACCAAAATAAAGCAAAAACCTGGCGAACATCAGGGTGTTCGTCATTACAAGCTTGCAGTAGCAAAGGAAGGTAGGCATCATAATACCTGTTACAAAAAGAAAACAAAAATCAATGTTGAAGCACCTTGCAGAACAACCATCTGGAACAAAGAGGGAGTATCCGTAACTAAATGAAAATAAATCAAGTGCTTACTTAAGAGCTGCTTCACGGCAATGCTCCACAACATCATCAATTATGCAAATGGCAATTCTCCTCTCTTCAGCTGTCTTGTCCTTACCCTTTGCAATCAAAAAATTCAATCAGTAAGGAAAACTGTGTCTTTTTCTTAAGCCAATTTAT
This sequence comes from Euonymus europaeus, assembly GCA_963580455.1. Classification (NCBI taxonomy): domain Eukaryota; kingdom Viridiplantae; phylum Streptophyta; class Magnoliopsida; order Celastrales; family Celastraceae; genus Euonymus; species Euonymus europaeus. The sequence goes on along the minus strand of OY756961.1, from coordinate 6,049,847 downwards.
GTTACTATCAAATTACCAGAGAAGTACGATTTTCGCACATCTCACAAAATGTTGCTAGAGAAGAGACATTATTAAACACCTCTTGGAAATAAAATATATAGGGGAAACTAAAAATAACAGAGAAGAAAAGGCAGCACTTACCCACATAGGTGTTATGTAAGATGAAAGCTCATCAAAGAAAGGCAAGAAAGAGGCCTTGTACATTTTGATTAAAGTGCCCAAACAATCGCCAACCTTGACCGAAACAAAACAAAATATTTTAATCAAAGATGCTAACTCAAATGCACTCAGATTATAAGATACCCAAAATATCTGTAAGCACAGATGCAAAACAAATATGTAGACACAACTTACTTGATCAATTAGTTCTTCCTCTTCCTCATTCTCCTCCTTAAGCAGTTCATTTTCTTCTTCATCAAAATCCTCGCCTTTGGTTCGTTCAGCTCTTTCATGTTTTCTTGCAGAGCTGGCAGTCATAATGTGTTTAATTTCTTCCACAATGGACCTTACTTGGCTCTCATCTAGAAGTAGTCCAGAAACCTGAGGGTGAAATTTTTTTTGAAAAATAAAATAAGTGCAAGTTTCATTAAAGAGCAAAACAGCATGCACAGATTTCTTTTTTTTATTTATAGTAAACAATGTGTCACATATCGAACTTTCAAATTTGGCACATTTATAAGAAAAATAATTGTGTTTAAGAGGATTATCAATTATGCATAAATCTCTTCGAGAATTACACACCCTTTTCACCTCAAGCCACAGCATCATACAAAAAGGAAATTTACAGGGTGGATGAAGCCACATAAAGGACTAACTCCAGAAACTACTTATTCCAACTTGAAAAATTAAAGAACTTATGTCAAAAAATTTCCCTTTATAACAAATTACAAGAACAATTCCATTAATACCAACTATTATTCCAAATTGCTAGCTACTAAACTGTAGAAAGCTTGGAACGATAATAACGTGGGACAACTTAAACTATTGGTCATATGAAACGTTATCAAAAATGGTACTGAATTTTTCTAATAGTGTACTAACGAGAATCAAGTACACAAAAGGCACAAAACCATTGTGACCCAACCATGTTCAAGGATGTAACCAACCTGTATGCATTCATTCAATGAATTCAACATGCTTGCACAAATTTCCACTTCAGGCTCCTGCAAGTCAGTTTATCATACAAAATGAATCAGCAAAGCATCACCAGTCTCAATAGCTTTGATTTTCATCAATTTTAGAAAGAAGAAAAAAACTACCGAACCAATAAAGTACAACCTTGTGAAGAGCTTCCACCAAAGATGGTACTATGTAATCAGACAACTGCTTTACATAGGACTCATTTCGGCCTTGAGATTGCCCTCTCTCTATGGCTAATTTTGCTGAGCGCAACAGTTCTGGCATAGCTATGGACATATAAAATGAAACAATATATGGTAAAGCAACTGTCAATAAGAATAAACAAACCTAATACTTTAGATAAAACCAAAGAGTTAATACCTGAAACAGCTGCCTTCCTCACTTCTTCATGAAAATAAAATTTTAGAAGGGGTACTAATGTAGTAGCAACCTGCAGAACTTGTGCATAATTCATCCATGATAAACCAAATAAAAACTTCAAAGAGGCGATCCTAAGGAAATAGAAAAGGTGAGTAAACCTGATCAATCCAGGGGAAAAACCCTTCCTTCAATTCATCAGCATAGCAACACAGCATGTTACAAGCAGTGGCTTTTTCCTCAAGTATGCTAGTTTTAATTCCTATTCGTTTATCCCGGAGAATAATTGTTTCAATGCTGCAATAAAGAACAGCCCTCAGTTATGATGTTTCACAAAAAATTGATGCTAATGGAATTTGACAATCTTTTTTCCAAAACCTAATTCCGCACAACATACGATAAACTACCATGCAAGAAAACAAATTCTTTCTTACTAGTGTGACCTATACAAGTCTAATTGCAATTAGTGGAACCAACGGAAAATAAATGGACTTTATAAGAGTAAAGGAATCACATACTCATGCATTGTACATTTTCTGCACACAAAGCGAAGCCATTTTACAAGAAAACTAGGACGCTTTTATTTTGGCAAATAACAATGTTTCTAATAGACGGCACACAGTTGTTATTCAGAAGAAGTGCCATGAATAGCATGTAGGCATACCGTTGAAAAAATGAAAGTCAAAATTAACTGGCAGAATGTCTTAAAAGCAATGTTCTTTAAGTGCTGGGTATAAAATAATGGAATTTCATGTATAAGGCTGAAAAAAGAGATCTACAAAAGAAAGATTCAGTCAGGAAGCCGCTCTTTGGTTACTTCCAATGCTGGGCTCTAGAAAGCAAGGTCGGAAGTGAATTTAGAAAACTTAGCAGCTCATTATGTAAACAATCAATGTTTGCTGTTCCCCTGCCCTCTATTCAGGAGCCCAGCAAAGCTAATGCATGATAATAAGAAAACAGTTTGAGGATTCCACATCAAATCTGGTTTGTTAAAGGGCATTAGAAATGAAATCTCACTAAGCAAGGTGGCCATTTCCCTTCTCAGAAAGAGCAAGTACCAGTTTAGCTAAACTAGAATATATCCCATGAACAAAGATCTAAAAAAAAGCACCGATATCTTAGAAGACCAAAATTACAAACAACAAAGTGGCAACCAAATGGGTGTGAGGTTAATGAAGAGGCAATCTGACAGTGTCACTGAACTTCAAACCATGAATTTTATTTTTAATTTGATCCAAAATAGTGGACAAACCCTTCATCATCTTCATCAACATCAGCATCTGAATCTGCTGATGTAATGACAACATCAGGCTTAAGTTGAGCTGACTGAAGCAGAGGGGGCATAACAACACTCATATATGGGAGAAAATCCTGCCCAAGTGACTTGCAAAGTCGGGCCCATGCCTGCAAAATAATCTAGAAATTCAATCCCTCTCTTTGGTTTTTGATATAAACGTACAAAAATAAAAATTACTGTCATTTCTTCAAATGGTCAAAACTTGCCTGCAAAATGTAGCCGGTTGTTGGATCATCAGCCTCCATTTGCGATCCTTGCAGCGACATTAAGACTTCCATAACCTGCGCATACAACAAGAATAATTGTCTCTGACATGGAAATTTAAGATATCCGCTGGAAGAATGGACATAAATCCAGATGTAGTACAGGTAACCCACTACGCATGAACAAAAACAGATCATATAAGCAAACAATGGCATGCATAGAACATAGAAAAATACTCTTAGCAGGAGGCAATTTAAACAACTGACACCGATAAACAAAGGACCAATCTGAAGTTCCTTAATCAACTTTGAGAAGGTCACCTAAACACCAGAACAGCAACACACTAGATAGTAGATAGATAACCCACAACCAGCTATTTAAATCAGTAGAGTAAAGTCTCTCCAGGATCACACTCTAGAGAAGAAGGATTGAAGAAGGAATCAATGTTCCAAGAAGCCGGCGGCTTATCTTTCATTCAAAATCATTCAACTGCTTCGACCAACATACTAGCCAGAGCTTTTAGGGCACAATGCCACAAACAATAACTGGGAAAATTACCAAAATACCCAAACTAAACACATAAAAGGTCCACCTACAGAACAGAGCACAACAGAACATAAAAAATTACAACTAATAATATCACACAGCATGTCACCCGTGTCAACAACTGATAGCCTAAAACAGCAAGTCGTGGATTTTGAAAATCAATAATCCTACGTAATAACGATCAGAGATTCAGTAACATAAATTGTATACAACGTAACAACGATAGTATTTAATAAACTAAGTAAAGGAGAAAACCAAAAATAAATCAAGAGCCATGCAATAGATGATGACCTGCTTTGCATCATCCTTAAATTTATCCTTCCCAACAGCCATTCCGACCAAACTGATGCACTCCACAGATTTGGCACGCAGCATGCGTTTAGAATCGGCATTTGCATTTACCAGTATAGCTTTCAAGTACGGCATTACAGCATCATAAAATTTCTCGAATTGCTCCTGTTAATGTATATAGGATGTCAGATCATGAAGCTAAAATACAACCAGAGATCTGTTTGGTGTATCAAGTACCTGTGATGAATCAGCAACAGATGCCAGTGCAGTCAAGGCCCCCTCCTGCACCATCTGCTTCCCATTCTGGTTGCATATGGAAAAGAAAGATGGATTGGCAACCAAATGAATATTATTTGCATTCTATCAAAATAAGAACTTTTAAATAAATGATAATTGCTTCCAATTGGGCCCTTTCTTGTTTGTTATGGAAATGGATGAGCTGACAAGGTCTATCAAGATGAAGTGCCTTGGTGCATGTTGTTTCCTGATGATGATGTACTAATGGATGGACGGTCAAGATTTAGTTCAAAATTGGAAGCATAAAAAAAAGCTTTGAAATCTAAAGGTTTTAAAACAACTAGGACTAAGAAAGAATATGAAGTGTAAGTTTAGTTAAGGTAGGAGAGGAGATGACGAACAATTAAATACATTAAGAACTGTGCCTAACGCAACGAATTTTAGATACCTCGGGCCTATAATTTAGATAGAGAGAGGGATCGAGGAATATGTAAAAATAGGACTAAAGCTGGTTGAATAAATGGAAGAGTGCATGTGTTTTGTGCAACCAAAGAATTCTTTTGACAATAAAAGAGAATTTCTAATGGTGTCTGCTATGACATACAGTACATAATGTTTTGACTTTTAAAAGACAACATGCCCAAAGAATATTTTAGAAAAAAATGAGAATGATGTGTTGGATATACAACAAACAAGCAAATTATCACAAGCTACGCATGGAGGACTTGACTCTTATTAACCAAGGGTATCTTAAACACATCTTAAATTGAGGTAAGCACAAAAACAAGATGCGATAATTTTTTTTTATAAAAATAATACTATTAATCTTATATATTTGTGATCACAACAAAACTATACAGACTGCAACCACGGATGCTGAGGGATATAAGGTTGATAATCAAATACCTGAAGAAGCACGAGAAGCTTGCCAACAATCCCACCTAAGTATGGTGTCAAGATATCTGTGGTGCAATTTTCACTAAAATTGAGCAAGGCTGATGCAGCATGTGCCTAAGACATACAAAAATATAAAGACATAACATAAAGAACAAATTTTAATGGAATAATGAACCAAACAAAAATGAGATTGAAATTACAGCTCAACTAAAGAAAGAAAAGTTGATGAGAACCACCCCATTGGTGCAAGTTTAAAATGCATCACAATATTTCTCTTTTAAAAAATAGAAAGAATAATACATGAGATAGCTGGACCAAAAAAAATGTACAGAAAACCATCAAATATAGCTAGTACAAAAATAGATGAGAAACATAAAGGTAAATTACAGGATTACATGAAAAGAGACTCAAATGGCAAAAAGGGAATCTAATTTCCTCACGATCCAATGTTCATAACAAAAATGTACAGTAGAAATAAACACAACAAATGAAACAAACCTGTATTCGAGGGTTTTGGAAATCATCCATGGCTCCAGCTAATGCCGGCAACACCAGATGATGATACTGAACTTGCATGTCAGGGCCCAAGTCCGTGGATAATTGTCCAATTGCATTAATAGCTGCCCATCGCACACGGGGATGAGGATGCTGAAATGAGTTCAAAACCATTGACACCACCTGTTCCAGGTTCTTTACCATCATCTGCATTAACAAATGACAAGGAATGAGAACATGAACACCACTTGGGCTTTGGAAAAGAGAGAATTTTTTGGCATCCCACTGGTAGATATACACAAAGACTAGTCTCAAAAACATTAGCCAGCACAATGTACGCAAATACCAATTTGAAAAAGTACATCTTGCTTGTCCCTGATTGAGCGGAGCCTTGTGTACGGTTGTGTTTACCTTCTACAAGTCATTCACAATCAATCTGAAAGTCTACATCCTTCGATTTAATCTATTATCAATATTCACATTGCATCAACTTAAAAAAGAGTAAGATAGCCAACAACAGAAGAATTAACATAAACAGAAGACAAAAATACCTTGGAGCAGCCCTCAGCAATCTGAGCAAGTGCAACGAGTGCGGCTTGGTGCTTCTGCCAATCAGAAACCGGAGCACCCAAATGAACACGAAACAACTCGAATGCCACAGGAACAATTGTGCTTCCACCCAAGGCAATTGACAACCGGTCCAAACACTCCTGTCCAAAACCATAATTACTTGTCTCCCCTGCATCCTCGTCCTCAGTCTCCGCAGCATGCCAAGCGGGGTCGTCCTCTATATCCAACAACATACCCATCAGCACCGCAAACAACCTCTGTATAAACTGGGGCAACTTCCTCATCATCCCTGGGGCTCGCTCCCTGGCCTCAGTTAAGGTAACCACGAACTCTATGGCTAAATGCCGGGTACCTTCCTCTAACGACCTAGCTTCTGCAATCTGTAACATAGACCCCACAACATCCACTATCTGCCTCCTCAGAAACCTAGGTTCAGTTCCGGCCAATTCAATCAACAACTCTAATGCCTCCTGCGCCGTGGCTTCCTGCCCATAATTCAACGCCTCCGTCAAAGTGCTCATCATCAACGGCAATAAGTCCTGGAATCTCTCCCGATCACTATTGCTAGATAAGCATTGAATGAAATTGATAGACGACCCCAGGGCCGAGATTCTCACATCAGCGTTCTTAGAATTGGCCAAACACTGCAAAAAGACCGAGTGAAGAGTACTCAAGTGAGGAACCAACGATTCTCCAATGAATTGAGCCAATCGCCCGAAAATCAAAAGCGCCGATTCCTGCAATCTAGAATTCTCCGCAGTCACGCACTGGAACATAAAAGGCAACAGCTCCGGCCATCCGCCATCTGGCAAAATCGAGGAGGCGAGCTCAGCGATGGTATCACAGAGCTTCTTCGTGATCGATTTCGAGTCCTCCCGATGTAGGCATGACAACAGAGTGGACTTGAGCGAAGACCGGGTTGATTCCGCAAGGGAGGGGTAGATAAATGATTCGTCCTGCGTAAGCTGCTTGCGGAGGAGGATAGCGGCCATCGCCCGGACCTCAGGGTCAGCGGAAGAGGACATAACATGCGCGAGCTTAAGTACGAAAAAATCTGGATGCGCCTGCTTGCAGTGGTTGAAAAGCGACTCGGCATGGGATCGTTGCTCGTTCGACGAGGACATCAGGTGCGATACCAAGGCTTCGAAGTGAGACGATTCCGGTTCAAGCAAGAGAGCGAGCTGGTGGTGAGTCGAATCGTCAGCCATCGGAGCGAGTTAGTGGCCCAGAGAGAGAGATGGTGTTGGATGGTATGGTCTCGTGAAGCCTCAGATACGAGTGAGTGTGCAAGCGAGGGAAGATTGAGAGAAAGAGAGAGTCGGGGTTGTGGAGAGGTTTAAAAGATCGGGTTTTGGGGAGCGATTACAATTTCAAACAGACCTACTTAGACCGCCGGTTTTCTATCTGAAGCGGGGGATTTTACCCGAACGTATTTTTGGTAAAGTATCTTTAAAAGAGTATGATACTGTAGAGATTAATCTTCGAAAATTTATAAGAGTCTCTCTGAAGTTATGTTGTAATTAGGGATGACAACGGATTGGGTACCCTTCCATTTAAGAAATATTAAAATTGTTACCATTTAATGTATCATATATCAAAATCGTTTCAAAACCGTTTAAAAAATTATTTAGATTTCCAAAACCGGAACCGTTCCATAACCGTTTATCGCTGGATACCCATTTACCATTTAACTAATTCAATTAAAAAATGAAATCAATAATATTTTTTTACAAGTCTTAGATACTTATTAATGATGAAGATATTAAATAATACAATGAGATAGAAATAGAAAGGAGTCCAATGTCTTGACGAACTACATGATAATACCATATTATTACTCCTTAGACATTAATCACTTCATTGCATCAACAAGACAACAAGACTCATGTAATAAATTCAAATTTTATTAGTTTATATTTAGTCTATTTGATTTTTTTGGTACAGTGTTAATGAGTACATTTCAGATTATGGATTCTTTGAGAGAGAAATTAGGGTTCGTGGCTTCGTAATAATGTTTATTGCATTTTTTTATTTTTTTCTTTAAACACTTTAATTTATTATTTAAAATGATATCAAACTTTTAATCTTCATATACATTATATTCATAAAAGTAAAAGTCTAAACTTTATTACGCACAACCAAAATCCATACTCAATACATATTTATAAACTATGAAAGTCTATGACAAATAAATTAGAATTAGACTATTGGTTAAGTGATTTACTTCTTTATACACGTGTAAGGTTCGAATCCTTTATCTAACATATGTACTAATGTTTTTAAGAATTTACCTGTAATTAAGGGTAGTGTAGGATCGGGTAGGTTATGGTTCTGGGTACGATTTCGGTTCGGGTACCCTAAACCCAGCATCAAATACCAGAACCGACCCTAAACTGTGATGAATTTTAAAAAAATAACCAAAACCGTTTCCAAACCCTATAGGATCGGTTTTCGATTTTTAAATGGATCGGATACCCTACGGATAGTGTGCGGATCGGGATTTTTTGCCATCCCTAGTTGTAACGCTTTATCAAATAGAATTTCCCGTCCGGGTCAGTTTACCCATTAGTAAAAATTTCCGTATTTGATTGAGAGTACGGTGGACAGAATATAAGCTTGTGCATAACTAGTTAAATTAAATTACTTTAAATTGAGTGAAATTAAGTTAATTTAAGTTTATTAGTCTTTGGTACTATTAATTTGTTCATAGGATGAAAGCTATTAATTTACCAATAATAGTATTTAAAATAATATAATAATAATGCACGACAAATAATCTTAAAATCATAGTAAAATGAGATCGTTAGGATATTTAGCATAAATATAATAATCTAATTTTTCATATTTTAAGTTATCCATACAAATTTCAAAATAACACGAGTAATGTTGACTTTTCATACATTAACAACAACATTGACACCTAATTTGTCATACGTTGAAGGTAAAGCTGACTAGCAATTATATCCCTAATAATGCTCATGTTCTTATCGTCATTCAACGCACCACCATCTACTGTTATCTTTCCATGACAAGTTCTTGCAACATCACTGAAGAACTGTCTGCAACCTCCTGCGCATCATCAAATTCTTTGTTAATTGTAGTCCTTATCCGAATGTAGTTGTGTAGGGCGCAACATACTATCACAGTGTTCACCTACGTCGGGTATGAATAAGATAAAATCAAATTTAATATCTTTCACCTTATGTTGGTTACTTCGAATGTCCTCTCAATGACATTACGAATGGATGAGTGCTTATGGTTGAATAGTTCATGTAGGCCACCAACATGCCATCCATTTTGCCAATCTGACATATGATATCGCTCGCCTTTATAAGGGGCAAGATAGCTAGTCCTATTTGCGTAACCGCATCTACTAAATAAAATTCACCTGCCAAAAATATATAGCAAATTAGTTGTGAACAAAAATCATTGATAAAAAGAAAAATTCAAACACACCCACGGGTGGATCGGGAAAGTTAAGATTCGTTTTGTTTTAAACGCACTGTAATATCCTTGCATCATGTTCATAACGCTCATACCCAGCAGCTACGAACAAACATAACATGCGAAATCACAAGCCGCCAAAATATTGTGAGATGTGAATCCTTTTTTGTTGAAAGATGTCACTTGAAGCTTTCAACCAACAACTGCTTGTATATGGGACCCATCAATTGCACCAATATCATTTTTGAAAGGTTGTAGCTCGAGCGTAGTTCTAATTTGTGTAGGGACTTCATTAAACTGGTTCTTCCTCGACTTTATAATATCGTTAGCTATTTCGTACACAACACTTAGAATTTGATTGAATATACGACTAACTGTCTCACTTGAGTGCTGGAATATTTCCTGTACTAGCCTGTTCGATGCCCCTTGGTCAACAATGAATAGAAATATAACGTATGTTTGGTTGAGAGTATGTCTGTCACAGTATATTCTGGAGTAAATAGTAATGTCTGAGTATGTCTGACAAAGTATAAGCTATTCAGACGCTCAACCAAACAAACGTATAGCTACCATTTCTAAAATTTGGATGTTATTGGATACATGAAGCATGTACTTGTCCTTCAAATCTTGACAGGGTGCTTTAAAAATATCATTTTGTATCCTAAAATTCTCATAGCATCTTTTTGGATGGCCTCTTAGAACCTCTGTCACGTATTGAGCACCTTGCAATGAAAATGTCCTGCATGAGATATGTTCTATCGAACTTCTCCTTGCATTTCTAGCAACATAAATTGAGCAGCGACTCCCGTCATCAAAACAGTCTCATAAAAATTCCAAATGATGTGGAGAAAACACACATGAGAACATCTACTTAAACCATCAGAAAAACACCAAAAAGATCACATTCACTACAAAACAAAATTTTTTCGATCTGGCCAACTCTAACGATATCTCCTTGTACCACCACCACCATTACACTTCTTGAGGTGAGAAGCACTTGACCCAACCATTTTTCTATCAAAATGAACACCACATTATGACGATTGTTTCTCTTCTTTTGTGAATATATGAGAGAGTGCGAGAGAAATGAGAGAGAAATTCATAGATATGGGTACAATATTATGAAGTTTGAATTTTATAGTCTTCCAAAACGTGAGGCATCACATGCATGTTTTTTAAAATTTTAGCTTTTTCAAAATGTTTTGAAATTGTTTAGTCATCAGCTATGTATCCTTATGGATAAATAGTCTATGTATGACTAGTGCTATCAAAAAATATACTTCTGCCCTGTGTTGGGATTGAAGGTGGTGTATAAACTATTCACAATGTAATGTATCCAAGATAAGAGGTGTTCGTAGTCGGTTCCGATTGATTTTTGATTTTTTTTTGTCAAATTATTTAGGCATTTTTCGATCGATATGTCGATTTTCGGTTCGATTTTTAGTCGATTTGAATAGAAAAAATGTGATCTTCTTTTTTAAAAAAAAGACCAAATGGTTCAATTTTGATCTGTTTTAGTTTTGATGATTTTTTTGAGCAGTAGCATAAATGCTAACATATATGTTGATTTTAAAATATTATTTCAAATGCCAGTATATATGTCAAAACAAATGTTGTGGATGTTTGGTTCATTTTTTGCTAGTGGCATAAATATTGTTTCAAATGTTGCAAATTACATTTTGGCATATTATGCAATATTTTTTTGAGTGCAGAGGAATGAAGTGGGGGATCTCGAACGTGATATGAAATATCAGATACAGGGGTTTAGGTATGATACAATTTAGTAATATAGATTAATAAAATTTGTTATATTTACATACACATATTTACATCTTTATATTATTAACATATTTATAGAATAATTTATTACATATAAAATATTTACAAAAATAAAACAAATTATCTTCTTCGTACACTAAAAAATTATCTTGTAATTGTATCCCGAAACGCTATCATGTTAGTATCTACGATCGTAACTGTGTCATCTTCATTTTCATAAAGCGAGTTATAATATAATGAAATGTGGATATTTCTTGTAAATTTGTTAACTATTTTGAAATTTTTTGAAAAGAAAGGAATAAACGTGTGGAGTCCAATTATCTGTATTTGTAATTGTATCCAATAATATTTATTGAACAACTTGTTAAATAGTGTAATAATGAATCTCTTTGGATCATGTGAATTTAAAAAAATGCAATTGTAGGGTTTTAGGGTTAGTAACTGGAGCGGGTCACGTTCCCGCCTACTAAATTTGTGAACTTTTGATATGGAGGGAACGTAACAGAATATGCCCGTTTCTCTGCTAGCGCACGTGACAGCTCGTCCAATGCAAGTTGGACCACTGAAAAAGAAAAAAATATATGTTACGTGGCAGTTGAATATAAAATCATGGCCCACCTTAAGAGCTACTCTGGTACGCGTGATTATGAGAGAGAGAATGGGTTCGGGCATGTCATTCTGGGCCATTGGATTGCAAGATAATTATTCCTTCAAGCCCCACTCGTGCTGTAAAAGACTATAAAAGTTGGTTACAGTGCGTACATTAAATCTTAAAATTAAAAAAGAGAAAGGAAAGATGAGTGCTGTAATTTTAAGACAAATGTATGCATTGTTGCCCTAAATGATTAGGGTTCAGGGAAGATAAGCACACTTTTACATTGATGTTTAAGTAAGGCAGATCTGCATTATTAAATATATTTTATTGATTCTATAATAAATACATTTTTTCTCTCTCTATTTTCAATTTGTTATAATAAAGTGTACTGATAAATTTTCATTGCGCTGGTCTTTCCCTCTTCCCAATAATCAACCGGATAGAGCAAGCATATCCAAGGCCCATGGGTATGCAGGGGTGTTTGCCTAAAGGCAATTACAATGATTAGTTTTTAAGGGAAATTGATAATGTATGAGAATGTGTGTTTTTGTTGATATGATTATATTGAGAAATATATTTTGCTGATATAAATGTATTGAGACTGTATTTTCGTTGATGTAAATAATATGTGACTTGACTTTTTATAAAAATATGAGACTCATTATTAATTTTAGTGTAAGTTGGAGAATGAATTGAGGAATGAAAAAATAGATGTTTTGTTAATAGGGAAATGATAAAATGTATATGAATTTATGTTTCGCTGATGTGGCTGGATTGACAGATATATTTTGATGATATGTATAGATATGTAACTTGAATTTTTGCATAATAGATATGAGATCCGTATTGAGAGAATTAGAAAATTACCCATTACAATTGCCCTAATTATAAATGAGGGCAAGTTTTGATCCGGAGTCAATGAGTGATGGGCTAACTGGTCTGGCTACAAAGTTGGGTATTGAGTTGGTGACCTATTTGGGGCCATTGATGTGAGGATCTGTTGTGCAGTCAGGATTGACTATGTAAATGTGGGCCCCAACTCCCAAGATGAATCGACTATGCCAGTCTAAAGTATTTAGGGTGAAATTTAGACTCATACAATTTTAGTTTGATTTTCATTATAAGTAATTACGCGTTTGATCCAATTCATTTTATTGATTATTGTCAAGTGAAAATTTTAAGTGCCCACAACACCGATGATCTGAATTTATACCTATATAAAATATTTAAATGATAAATTTATATAGCATCCGTGTCTTCCCTAAAAAAACGTAAGTCTAAGAGTAATGTAACTTGTGTCTTGTGCCGAAAATGTGATTTCAAACTTTCAACAATGGACCAACAAACAAAATTGCAATATATAGAATTATAGATATATATATAAAAGAAAGTACAATATATATATATATTCAATATATGGTCATAGGCCTATCCACATTTGTGATTTGTCTGCTTTCTTTGTCCATATCCCTCTCCCTCTATCTTTACACCTCCAAAACACCCACTACACCTTTCTTTGTAGAATTAAAAAGAAAAATTAATCAAAAATGAGGAATCCATGTTCATCAAGAGCTGGAGCTGGAAGACCAGCCCCATGTTGTAGCAAAGTGGGCATAAAGAGAGGTCCATGGACGCCTGAGGAAGATGAACTCTTGACCAACTACATCAACAGAGAAGGCGAAGGCCGATGGCGCACACTGCCTAAAAAAGCTGGCTTGATTCGCTGCGGCAAGAGCTGCCGCCTCCGCTGGAAGAATTATCTGCGGCCGTCCATTAAGCGAGGGCGCATCGATCCTGATGAAGAAGATATCATCCTTCGCCTCCACAGGTTGCTGGGCAACAGGTACTAATTAGGGTTTGTGGCAATTCTCTTTATTCTTTTGTTTTATAGGCTGTATGTTCTATTGGTAAAAATATATGCACACACACATATATATATACACACATACATGTGTATATTTTCATTTTCCCAATCTAGGGTTTCGTTGAATTCTCATAAATCTTCTGGTTTGGAGAGCTAGGATCAAAAATATTTATTATGAATCAAGTGTGTGAGTTTGTATTGATCTATGTATTTAATGTTTGTTGTGATGTCTTAGGTGGTCTTTGATAGCTGGGAGGATACCAGGGCGCACCGACAACGAAATCAAGAATTATTGGAATATCCATCTGAGTAAGAAGCTCATTAGCCAAGGAATAGACCCTAGAACCCACAAGCCACTACAGCCTTACAATCCCAGTACCTCTCAAATCCAAAAACCTAATCCTCAAGCTAACCCTAAAAATTCATCTGAATTATTAGGAGAAACTAGTGGCAGCAAAAACCAGCAAAAACCTACCACAAACACCGAATTATATATCCCATCAGTCCCAAGTAACCATGATGATGAGAATTGTAGTACTAATCTTGATGGTTTTGTGATGGGGTTGCAAGGAGGGCAAAGCAACTATGAAGAAGACTATTTGATTGGGAACTACTACTGCATTAATGAGGATACTAATACTGCATTTTCTTCCTTTATGGACTCTTTGGTCAATGAAAATGTGTTTGTGAGTGATGCTCATCAGCAGCATAATCATAGTCAACAACAACAGCAAGAGCCAAATATGGTTGCATCCACACCATTTGATCCAACTCTTCATTCATCATCACAAGCCTTCAACGTTCACGATTGCACAATTTGGGAAGAAGATCGAGTGTTGTCTGCAATGGAAGCCTTTGGTGATGAAGGAAGTAATATTGTTAACAATCAACATCATCATCATCTTTGATCAGTAATAAACACAAAATAAAAGAAGTGAAAAGTTTTAATGATCATTTGTTATGTGGAGTGTGCTGTGTATTGTTGTTGTTACTTTAATATTATTGTGGTACTAGTGACTGATGAATCCTATATATATATTTTTCAATTATTGTGGTTCTTAATTATCTTTGTGTCACTTAACTTTTTTCTATAATTCACTTGTTTATGATTATAAGGAAATAAGAAAATAAACACGACTTCGGTGTGCATTCCTGATTTTCTATAGTGGATGGGATTGAGAACAGATAAAATATATATATTACGGTCAGATAATATGTATAGAGAATGTTTAAAAAAAAGATTATAAAATTAAAGTCGAGTGACAATTTTCAGTTTTGATTTGGAAACTAGTTTTGAAAGATCTAGTACCACTTTACAGCCTTGTAGGTTAAAATTGTTTTGCTTCAAAGTATATTTATACACACATAACTAATTAAAGTACCATCGATCATTCCTCTTGTGGTTGGAATTTCAATTTCAATTTCATATATAAATCCCCTCTGCCCAAACTTAATTTTTTTTTATTGGTACTTTCAATTTGTTCAAAATTCTACTGATCAGTGATTACCACTAAACCAACAACTTAATTAATCACCAATTTAAATTATGAAACCAAATTAAAAAGATGACATCATGGAGGGATATATAATAATGAAAACTTAAAACAAACAAAACAATAATGACAGAGTAATAGGGATACATGACATAATGCCCTGACCAACACAGCTTGTCTAATATGAAGCCAAATATTCTTCTTCTTTTGTCTTTTCATTTTTATACAAATTCTTCCTGTGTGTCTATATATATATATATATAGTGGGATTTATAAAGATAGATAGAGGGAGGGAGAGAGAGAGAGAGAGAGAGAGAGAGAGAGAGAGAGAGAGAGAGAGAGAGAGAGAGAGAGAGAGATTCTATGCTATAGAAGAAGTGAAGAGATATATAGCTTAAAGAGCTTTAAGGAAAAGCAGAACATGTATATATGTGTGTGTATATATTTGTAGTGGGATTTGATGATCATATCAGTCAAAAAATAAGGTGAAATTAACTTCATTCTCTCAAAAGAGTAGTACGTGGTTATGCAGACTTCATAGACACACAGAGAGAGAGAGAGAGTTTGTATGCTATAGAAGAAGTGAAGAGATATATAGCTTAAAGAGCTTTAAGTAAAAGGAGAACATGTATGTATGTATATGTGTGGGTGTGTGTATATATATATACACACACAAAGTGAAGAATTAATTGGAGTGTGTTTCTACTATACAAATTAGGCAGAAAGAAGAGAAGATACTTAGAGTAAAGTACATGCACGTGTGAAGTAGATATGCGCATGTGTGTTTCAATATGTTCTTAAATTTAAACCTACCAACCAAACGGTTTCTCAACAACCCACAAACTCACTACTCAAGAAACCCATTTCAAACTAGAAGATACACCTTAATTTTATTTTATTATATATATATATATATAGCATATAGATTTAAGATCAATTGTGTGTGTTTTCTAATGTTTCATTCAATGGAAACATAAAAAACAACATTTATCAAGGGGTGTTAGGTTTGTTAGTGAACTTTGTGGACCTTAATCAGTCAACTTTGTGACTCTTATAATATTTTACAAGCTGATAATTAATTTTGTGGACGGAGATTTAATTATCAACAAATTAATGCAAAATGTATCCAAATATCATCGTAATAGGTAAAATGATAGAGTCTATAGCGACAATTATAAAACCGTGGGTAGGATAAATTAGCGACAATGTTTTCTATCTTTGGTTGCGGTTTGCCCGCAAGAGATCTCAATCTACTTTAGTAATAGGATCAATACAAATAGAAATATAAAAGAGACAAGAACACGAAAAGAGTAATTAATTAATTCTCCGAGTTAGAATTACAATAATGAAAAATATTTCAGCAGTAATTCGAAGTGATATCTATATCTATATATATATAAATATCATTTGTGTAGATCAATCGCAGTAGTACTTGGGAGGAGTTAGAGTAGTATGTCACATGCAAATAAACCTACCAAACTTTCTGGTTACAGAGAATGATGGCTTAGTAGATGAAGCTCACCATATAGCTACCCTTCCTCTAAGCTTGATTCCAAATTATTTTGGTGAAATCATCTTCGCCAACAAAATTTATAACAAAAATCCACAAAGCAACTAGTTAATTACTGCAAATTATTCAAGATCATATTAATTCCTACATAAACTATGCACCCTGAGACTCATTGTAGACATTAAATTTGATCATCCAGTGTCTGCAGTCGGACTTGTAATTTCACCATCTTCACCAGCCACCTACCAAAACAGAGGTGTTCTCCCAAACCCATCTCTTGACGCTTAGTTTACACTCTTGAAGATCAGGTTGGATAAGTAATACTTCCATAGCCATCCATCATGTGTATTCAACAAGACCTCTTCATCATTCGCTTCTTTGGGATAGTGAATCGAGTATGCTTCTTGCTTACATCAGTATTGCAAAGCTCCCTTTGAAATACCATCTCACTGAATTAGTACCTCCCAATTCCATTATTCGCTGCCGGAATTCTAGAGGCAGACTAGGTTCACCAGGATCAGATTTAGAACACACTTTCTTTTTCATGTTCCGAGCCGGATTTCCAGTGTCTACGAGGACTTCAATGCGCATTTTCTTGTATTTCTTCTGTTTTTAATCCATCCAGCTACCAACCACAAAGGATCTCTTGAGAAATTTCTCTCTAATTGGTCTCTTTTTCTTCACTCTTTCACAATATGGGTATCCCAAATCTTTACTCATGTTCAATATTTGTTTGTTCATATTCAAATTAAATGATCTTCTTCATTTTCAGCAGCTTCAAATCGCTCATCAATTGCAATAGACCAATTGAGAAATTCCTCTCTCATTAACCTTTCTTTCACAACTTTCTCACTAAAATTGGGGCTAAAGGACTTATCAACAGAAACCCCTTCTATCAAAATATGAATTTTTTCCTCTCACAGATGACACAATAGAACAAATTTAGCAGAGTTTGTCACATTTTTCTTCCCAGAAACCCAATTGGGTTTCCTCTTAACAGGACCAAACATTGATTTCCTGAAAAACCCAGTTGGATTTTCTTCTAAAAACAAGCCATTGATCTTATTAGGCGCATCAGAAGGTGGGTTTGTGGCATACCTTTGAAGATTTCCCTACCTGATTGATAACTGTTTCTTGATAAACCCAGATTCATGGAGCTCCCTTTCCTTGGCCAAACTTTCCTCCTCCTCCTCCTCCAACCTCTCTCTGGCAACCTCTACAACATCTAACAAGTTGTCAAACGGACCTTTAATCTCTCGCCCCTGAAATCTTCAAGGGACAACATTTTCAATGTACAGTTTCCTCTTCCGCAATCAATCACTTAATCCAATTCACTACCGTTAAAGATGACGAAGAAGAACAACAACAAAACAACTTCACAAATCATCAGGGTTTTTGCGGAAATCAGGGTAAGTTTTAGACATTGTGAATAAATTTATATTTTAGGGTCAGAATGATCCAGGCCAAAAACCCAAAACAAGAACCATTGTTTTACCAAGTATTTGCTTGACATAAATGCAGTAAAGCATTTCTTGACTGAATAATCCTAAGCTTAACACCAAGAAAAAGCAACAAATACAATAACATATCTAACTTAAATACAGAGTTGCTGAATGATCATAAAAGATATGAACTCAAAATCTCCGTCTTTTGCAGATCATGCTTTCAGAAAAACATCTACAATCTTCTTACTTGAAAGGCGTATCTGTTTTCATGTGTTAACTGCATGGCCAGAATCAAATAGCATGGCCAGCAGAATCCATTTATCCCAAGAGAGAAACGTACATTTTATGATAGTAAATATATATATAATTGCAGATGCATACAGGTATATATAAAAGATTCTATGACACACACACACACACACACACACACACACACACACACACATATATATATGAAAGAAGACAAGAATATATCCCATGCTGAGGAACTGCGATCGTCTTATTGATTAATCTCAAACCAAAAACTCAATGACAAGTTAGTCATCCAAATCCAGGCCGACTCAATCAAAAAGGTAATTCTAACGAAACTACACAATGAAAATTGAAAACTATTCAGATAACTCTAGTGGTCTTCTGATTTGTGGCTTCCACCATCTGCATTGCTGCTGTCGTTTCCGTCTTCAACTTCCGCTCTTTGCACAACCACAAGACAAGTTAGTCATCCAAATCCAGGCCGACTCAATCAAAAAGGTAATTCTAACGAAACTACACAATGAAAATTGAAAACTATTCAGATAACTCTAGTGGTCTTCTGATTTGTGGCTTCCACCATCTGCATTGCTGCTGTCGTTTCCGTCTTCAACTTCCGCTCTTTGCACAACCACAAGAGCAAAACATGGTTCCGTGCCTCTTCGAAACGCCCATAATTGAACAAGATCACCTACCTTCAATTGATTGCTCTTTGCAACTGAGAACCAGCCGCCTACTATGACATAAGATGAGCTGCTGCCCCCTGATACCTTCTTCATATTCCATATTTTGAGATCTAGTCTCTTCTCTTGAAAATCTGGTTGGATCAGCAGTACTTCTATAGCCATCCATTTCTTTCCATCATGTGTATGAATTCTCCTCTCTTCATCCTCTGTGAGAAACTTATTCTTCACTTGGTTCCTTGGAATAGAGAAGCGAGTCTGAACCTTGCTTACATCAGTTTTGTAGAGCTTCTTTTGAAGCACCAACACTATATTAGTACCTTCCAACTCCATGATTCGCTGCCTGAATTCTTGAGGCAAATCATGAGGTTCTGCTGTGTCATTTTTCAAACTCTTCTTTTTCTTAAATTTTAGGACATGTTGTACATTGCCAACAGCTTCAAAATTTCTTTTCCTGCCTTTCTTCTCTTCATTGTTCAATGAGCTTTCAGTCTCTACATACATATTGAGGAGCTTTTCTCTCACTAGACTGTCTTGCTTTGCCTTATCAAATTCTGGGTATGCAATTTCCATCCCAAATAACTTATCCCCAACTAGCCACTCATTCATGAGCATATCAGGAGTTGGATCAGACCACAAGTTCAAACCCTGTTCTTCACTTTCGAAGCTAATCTCATTCTCTTCATCTTCATCCACCACAACCGGGGACATATTGGAGCAGTAAGCAACATGAGTTCTCAACGAATTCTTCCCAATAAAATCAGTAGGGTTTTCTCTGATCATTCCTGGTCCATAAACCTTGACGGACTTTCCTTCTTGAACCAAAAATTTTCTCCTCAAAAACCCATTTGGGGTTTCTTGGAAAAACCAACCACTCTTTCTCTCGGAAAAATTAGCAGACAGTGGAGAGACACACCTGATGGATCTAGGTTTCTTAGGCGAAGAAACCAAATTATCTCGAAACCCAGAATCTGATTGATCCTTCTCCCTCTCCAGTCTCTTTTCTTTCTCTAATTTCTCAAATGCAACTGCGGCAACCTCTAACAAGACGTTAAAGGGATCCAGGTCTTCCTTCATCTCTCTGCCTTCAAGATCTTTCGGACTCAACATCTTCAAAACACTGAAGTATTCCTCTTTCACAGCCGGTCGATGAATCAATTTCGTCTCTTATTCCCCTTCTCTTCAAGATTGAAGAACGGCGAAGAAGAACAAGAGCGCTATAGCTAGCAGTCCTATACATATCTAAACCGAAAAACCTACTTCCAATTGAAGTCGCTAAACTCTTTCCCAACTCCGTTCGGAGATAGATCATTGAATCTCTTGCGGTGATTGTCCGGAGATTGTGCCGTTGGACGATGTTTGGTTCTCTTATTGAGTTCATGCGATCGATTTAATCATTTAATCTTTAGTTTATTTATTTATTATTTTATTTAAAAGGAACCGTTGGATTTTAAAATTTAAAATAAGCCGTTAGGTATTACCGTTGGATTTTATCAGGTTAATGTTCTTCTTGTTAAAGGGATAATTTTGAGACAGTTAACTAATTAATCAGTAAAGCATAAAAAGTAATTAATCAATAGATACTAATCTTATCAGGTTAATAATTATCTTGTTTTAATACTCCCATTTACTATTTTTAATATAATGAAACTATTCCTATCATGTTAATATTGTCTATTATTTATATACTCTCATTTACTTGACTGCAAAAATTATTAATAAATATTTATATTTTATTTTTGGGATTGTCATGTTTTATTAGTCATTAACGTACCAACTTGGTAATAAATAGTAGTTTTATTTTAGTTATTTAATCTTATAATTATTTGGTGTAATTCTTATAGATTAACTGATTAGTGAATTTATTACTTATGTCTGATATAATTATAGTGTAACTAATTACTATTTAATCGATCAACTGATCTTTAACTATCTCATTCATTCAATCAACTAATCTAGTAGTGTTATTATAATGTAGTAAATTTATATTATCATTTATTGACTCTGTGCAATAGTGATAAGTGAACAATGTATTAGCTAATTGTAACTAAGTTCACCAAATGGTTCGCGGGCCTAAATTCGGCCCGAGTCCAAAATGGCATCGAGTTTGGGCAGCTCGACTCTAGACCTAGGGCGTGCCTGAGCTCCATTTTTGGGGTCGAGCCCAACTCAAAACCTGACTATTTGGTCTGGCCCGAAGTCAATATTCGGGCTTGGACTTAGGCCGGGCATGACCTCATATTTTTGGGTCGGCTCGGCTTGACGTCGATCACTAATTATAACATAGTTATAATATATGAATTTATTGACAACCACAAACAACTCATATGACATTTATGTGCGTGATATCTCATATGAGTCTCGAGTTCGAGCCTCCCTCACCTTGTTCTTTTGTACTCAAAAGAAATCAACTTATATTTTATTTAATCTTTTTTTTAATAAGGGAAGGGAGTGATACTCGAACTCGAGATTCAAGATTACATATGACCAATCTTGCCAACTGAGCTATGTAGGGTTCGTTATTATTTAAGCAATTATTTGAATCGTACAATTATTTAGTTAATCTCAACTACATCACATACTGCGTCCCACCTTTATGACATAAAAACGTCAAACAACATACTTGTCTATGCCAGTAAAACACGTCTCTCAATACAGTAATATCACCAAAATACAAATCTCTATACATTTTTTTTTCTTCCTAATTTTAGTCAAGTCAACAAATTTATGCTCCTTCATATAATCCCCATTAGATTTACACCAATATCAATATTTGATCTCTTTTTCATTACAAAGAGTTAAGCCGCATGCTCATTCACATCAGCAAAACACATATTTCAATATAGTTTTGCTGACCCGTCAAAATTACGCCATTACAATTGCTCATATAATCTACTGACTAGTATAATTATAAGGAAAATGAATTAGCTTACACAATCAGGTGATCAGTTTATGTAATACAAACAAAAGAATGTTGAAAAGATAAGTAGTCCTAGGTAATTTAACCAATTGATACAGTGGTATTGTGATAAGACTACTCCATTGTATAATTATTTGGCTAAATATATTATAATACAGTCATCTAATTAACGAGTGCTGTTATTCAATCCATTAACCTCCTGCAATCTCAACTTCCAATCCCCTTTTATGAAATTTGTTGTGCTAAAATCAATTATTCACAAGCAAAGCACCAAATATGATTTATCAAATAAGCACTCAATCTCAGCAAACATAGGAAATCCAAGGGCATATGAAAGAGACACGGGATTTACGTGGTTTGACGTAAAATCTACATTCGGTTGAAGATGATTGTTCTATGTTGGTAGAAAGATTACAATGGGAGAAACACAACTAATACAAATTTGGCCAGTAGTTAGTCTGTTTGGCTTGTCTGAACAGGCTTAGGGAGCTATCCAAACAAGTTACAATCTGGCTCCATGAATACTTCTCAAGATATCCATAACAAGTTACAATCTGGCCCCATGAATACCACTCAAGCTGGCCTGTCCGGCCAGGTTGCCCACTGCCCAAAATTGGAACTAATCCATAACAAAAGTTGTCCGGACAACACATGGGTCATCTCAATAGCATATAACATATGATAACATACCAGCAGCTATTTGAGCCAAAAATACCATAAACCTTCATCTTGGTGAAAATAAGCAAACAAGCGTCTTCACCTACTTCAAAAATACTCCACCAAGTGAAAACAATGCCAGAAATCAAGAATGACCCTCCAAACCAAAATAAAAAACAACCAAACTCAATCGCCTCTAAAGGTATCAAAGTGCCATGCTCCCTAAGGAGTTCAAGATCGATGCAAATGGATCAAGTCACAATAATATTGAAACTTGACCCCAATAACCACATTGGTAAACATATCTGAAGGGTTATCCATGATACCAATCTTAAAAATTCGAATGTTCCCTTCCTCCAAAATCTTTATATTGAAATGAAAGCGAGCATCAATGTGCTTTGTTGGGCATAGTAGACTTGGTTTTTCATCAAGTAGATTGCACTTTGACTATCAAAATAGATCAATATATTTTCTTGACGAATCTCCAGCTCACTCACCAACCCTTGCAACCAAATATCTTCTTTAATAGCCTCCATAACTGCCATATGTTCAGCCTCCGTGGTTGATAATGCAACAGTGGATTGCAAAGTTGATGTCCAACAAACTGTTGCACTTGCTAGTATAAACACATAACTAGTAGTAAACCTTCTCTTGTACAAGACACACATGTGATCAAAATCAACATAACAAATAACACGACGACAACTCTCATTATTGCTCTCAAAATGAAATCAACATCTATAGGGCCCAAAATGTATAGGAAAATTTATAAAACAACTTTCCAATGTTGTTTCTCAGGATTATGCATATCCAACTAACCATATGTAACGTCTTTCATATAGGCATGCTCCTTATCTGTCTTTGGAAATAACACAACACTTTAAAATGAGAAGCCAAATGTGTACTCATAATTTTGGCCTTAGAATCAATACCAAACCATTGTTGTATTTTCTTCAAATATTGCACTTTGGAGTTGGCTTTGTGATGAGAACTTGAAGAGAAGTGACCGGATCCAAGCTTGGGAGGCACGAAGTATTGAGAAAATGAATGAAGCAGTTGGTATAGGCAGAGGGGAGAGTGTTGGAAAAGAGAGTTGTAGTACCAAAATATCAAGCAAAAGCAGTAGCCAAAGGTGCTGGCACCTCAGCGCCAGACAACCAGCATGGCAACAAGGAGGCCAATGCGATACTTGTTTAAAATTTGTGTTTCATCCCTTTGTGGGTTTTATCTAATGTGTTTTGTTGAAACCTAGGGTTCTCTTGAGAGCATTTCGGTTGAGACTTGAGCTATGGACTTTCATTTGCTCATAGACTCAGCATTGGAATCCTTCATTTGCTTGGGCTAGCTTGGGTTTCCTTGATCCATTCCCTATTTTATCTTTTCATCATCTTGTTCTTGTCTTTGAGTATTTATTTTGTAAAGACTTTGTAAGTGCTAGACTGCTATTATTGATCTATTGACATGGATTTTTCTTGCTATTCTTGTTCTTGTGGCTTGGAGAGAAAGTTGTCCTAAAAATTTGGTGCTTTCATTGAAAATATTGATCAAAACTCAAGTGTGGGATTTATTCGCAACATAGAGGTAAACACAAGTAAACTCTAAATCCTATATTTGTTTGGGTTTCTTGATTTGCGAAGTTATAAGGTAGAGATTTTGGGTGGAGATTGTGGTTGTTGAAATAGTCACACAGGGTGTTTGTGAAAATTCCTATGAGGGAAAATGGCTCCAAAACTTGAAGAAACTCTTGAAGCTATCATGAGTAGGTTGAAGACATGAGAAGAAGTGTCTCGATCATCAAAAAGAGAGAGTGACAAAGCACAAAAGTTGGTGGTTCAACGGTTAGAAGAGATAAAGAAGGGTATGGATGAGATATATGGAGAAAATGAGTATCAATTTGAGAAGCTTGAGAAGAAAGATGAAGATGAACCGATTGAACATGTGGGGACTTCGAGGCATGAGGGTGATCCCAATTTCCTCAAAGTAGGGGTAACTAATGTTAGGTGAGGCTATTTGGGGGAAGAACACCACTCTTGAATCACAGAATCGAGCACCAACTAGGTGGGAGGATAATGAAATACCTAGGCCTACTCGATGGGTTGATAGCAAGGTAGACATTGAACGGTGGAGAGAAGGCACTAATTGAACTGAGCCAACTTTTCAGAAAAACATCTACGAATTTCATACTAGGAAGGCTTATTTGTTTTTATGTGTTACTAGATGCATGAACATAATTAAATAGCATGACCAGCAGAATCCATTTATCCCAAGACAGAAACATACATATTAAATTTATGATAGTATATATATATATATACATACATACTTGCAAATGCATATGTTAGTCTAAATTTTTCTATTTGATATTCAGTCAAAACATATTTGCTATGTGGTCCCTGTTGTGCCTCTATATAAAGAACTCATGATGTTTAGGGAGGTACATACGTTTTTATTGAGACGTTTTTCTATCTTAAAATTAAACCCCTAGACATCTTCTCTCCCACATGAGTTAGAGTTCCAGAATCGAGGTCACGCAGTAGAAGACTTCTAGCCTCGAGTTCCTGTTCATGAGGTCTTATGTTCATGATCAGAAGAAGCTATTCAGTTTGTGATAGCAATAAGCAATTAGGTTCGTGATCAACATGCGCTACTATGTTCGTGATCAAGTTCCTGTAGCCGTGCAATTCGTGAATGGAAAAGAAGAAGTCGTTCGTTGTTACCTGCTCGTTGTGCAACTTTTACAACAGATCGAATCAGACAAATCTGCTAAGGTATAGATCTTGATTTGATGTATAATAAATCAGAATAAATATTGTAAATCTGGTATGTCATGTGATCTATGAACCGGAACATCTTTTGGATCATTCCGCTGCATGCCCTTCAACATACTTGTATATATTAATATTTTGTGACATGTATAGATGAAAGAAGACAAGAATATATCCCATGTTGAGTCACTGCAATTGGCTTATTGATTAATCTCAAACCAAAAACTCAATGACAAGTTAGTCATCTAAATCTAGGACTCTCTTTGACTCAGTTAACTCAGCTTATATATTAATTTACATTCAAAAAGGTAATTCTGATGAAACTATACACTGAAAATTAGTCAGATAACTCTAGTGTCCATACACATCGTGGCTCATGGAATTGCTAGATATGCATTGTCACAATGTTCTAATGTTCTTTGGTTCAATACTTTTCCATTGTGGTTAACACATTTGATGGATACTGATGTAATCTCTTTATCTTTTTAATATATTTCATGCTCTTTTCATAAATAAATAAAAACAACAATAGAAAGCTAAAATCATAAATTTATAAAGGAAAATGCTAAGTATCCCAAAATGCCCAAGTGAGACAATGCACATGTGTTTGAATTTCAAAAGTGTATTCTCCCTTCAAAATTTTTGATCTATGACTTGCCACATAGGATTTGGGATCTTTTGGGACACTTTTATTAGGTATATCTAGTACTACCGATTTATAAACTACCAACACAACTTGATAATTATCGGGTTAACTATTTACTATTTTGTCAACATTATTTAGCTTTCTCATTTAATCAACTAACCAACTACTTCTATTATAATGTAATAAATTAATATTATAATTTATTGGCTGGTGAATTATGATAACGAAAAATATATCAACTAATTGTAATATAGTTTATAATATATCTACTTATATATTATTTAATCAATTATTGAATGGTACTGTTATAATGTAGTTAATTGATTTTTTTTCTTCAATAGGAGGAAATCCTCAGTAGTTTAGTGCGTCACACTATGACAATTGGGTTGGTTCTAATTCCAATTCATTCAATGTTGTGCGCGCATAACATTGCAGAGCAACTAGGAACAAAGGCCTAGCCACAAGATGCATATATAATGGGGGTGACCTTAGCACACACGGGTTGAACAAGGGTCACACATTAGGACAGTTGAGTTGGCTCTAAATCCCAACCTACTTTAAGACAGTGCACACAACTCAGATCTCTAGAAGCAACTAAAACAAGTGTCTAAGTTTAAGCCACATATATAACGTGGGATGACCTTAATACACATGGACTGAACCAAAAATCTAACTGAAATGCTGAGTTGCTGACTGATCATAAAATATATGAACTCAAAATCTATACAAATTTCATTCTTGAAAGGCTTATCTCACTTGGATCATATCAGAGTTTTTTTCTTCTTTTTTAACAAGTTATAATACAGAGAGAATAAGTCAAAAGCAAATAATTTCAAGGACTCTCTTTGACTCAGTTAACTCAGCTTCTGCCTTATAGATTCATTTACAATTCAATAGGGTAATTCTAAGGAAACTACATGATGAAAACTTTTCAGATAAATCTAGTGGTCTTCTGATTTGTGGCTTTCACCATCTGCAGTGCCGCTGTTGTTTCCGTCTTCAACTTCAGCTCTTTGGACAACCACAAGAGCAAAACATAGTTCTGTGCCTCTTCTAAATGCCCATAATTGAACAAGATCATCTACCTTCAATTGATTGCTTTTTACAACTGAGTACCAGCCGCCTAGTATGACATAAGATGAGCTGCTGCCTCCTGATACCTTCTTCATATTCCACATTTTGAGATCAAGCCTACTCTCTTGAAGATCTGGTTGGATCAGCAGTACTTCTATAGCCATCCATTTCTTGCCATCATATGTATGAATTCTTCTCTCTTCATCCTCTGTGAGAAACTTATTCTTTACTTGGTTACTTGGAATAGAGAAGCGAGTCTGACTCTTGCTTACATCAGCATTGTAGAGCTTCTTTTGAAGCACCAACACTACATTAGTGCCTTCCAACTCCATGATTCGCTGCCTGAATTCTTGAGGCAAATCATGAGGTTCTGCTGTCTCATTTTTCAAACTCTTCTTTTTCTTAAATTTTAGAACATGTTGTACATTGTCAACAGCTTCAAAATTTCTTTTCCTGTGTTTCTTCTCTTCATTGTTCAATGAGCTTTCAGTCTCTACATACATATTGAGGAGCTTTTCTCTCATTAGTCTGTCTTGCTTTGCCTCATCAAATTCTGGATATGCAATTTCCTTCCCAAATAACTTGTCCCCAACTAGCCACTCATTCATGAGCATATCAGGTGTTGGATCAGACCAAAAGTTCAAACCGTGTTCTTTACTTTTGAAGCTCATCTCATTCTTTACATCTTCATCCACCGCAACCGGCCTCTTGAGGAGTTTCTCCCTCGTTAACCGTTCTAGCTTTGTTTTATCCATAACTCCTTTACCACCAGAACCCCCATCTTTCTGAGATGAGTTTTCTCTTACAACAGGGGACATATTGGAGCAGTATGCAACATGAGTTCTCATAGAATTCTTCCCAACAAAATCAATTGGGTTTTCTCTGATCATTCCTGGTCCATCAACCTTGACGGACTTTCCTTCTTGAACCAAAAATTCTCTCCTTAAAAACCCAGTTGGGGTTTCATGGCAAAACCAGCCACTCTTCCTCTCGGAAAATTTAGCAGACAGTGGAGAGACATACCTGATGGACCTAGGTTTCTTAGGCGAAGAAATCAAATTATATAGAAGCCCAGAATTTGATTGATCCTTCTCCCTCTCCAGTCTCTTCTCTCTCTCAAATTTCTTAATCGCAACCGCGGCAACCTCTAACAAGACGTTAAAGGGATTCAGGTCTTCCTTCATCTCTCTCCCGTGAAAATCTTCCAGACTCAACATCTTCAACACTGAAGTATTTCTCTTTCACAGCCAGTCGATGAATCAATTTCGTCTCTTATTCCCCTTTTCTTCGAAGATTGAAGAACAGCGAAGAAGAACAAGAGCGATATAGCAGTCCTTATTCTCGCAAGGGATTTTGGAGAAATAAGAACTCTGAGTAGATTTCCTAATTCCCTATACATATTTAAACCGAGAAACTTCCTTGCAATTGAAGTCACTAAACTCTTCCCCAACTCCGTTCGGAGATAGATCATTGAATCTTTTGCGGTGATGGTCCGGAAATTTTGTGCCGTTGGACGAAGTTTGATTCTCCTATTGCGTCCCGGGGATCGACCATTTAATCGTTATATTTTATAATTTAAATTTTAAATTGAGAGCCGTTAGAGTTTAGTATCATTTTTTAGTATACTTTATTATTATTTTTACGTAATGAAAGTATGAAACTGTTCTTATCAAGTAATGTTCATCTTCTTAAAGGAAATATTGGCTTTATTTTAGTTACTTAATTTATAATAAAATACAACATTATAGATAATTATTTAATATTATATAAATAATATTTAATATTGTATAATGTGTAAAAATATTTTACAAAAAATATTATATATTAATTTTACATGTTTTAATCGAACAAAAAAGTGTCATATCTTAGTCGTACGGTCTTTGATTTGGTAAGAGCATGTCCTATGTTCAAAACCGATCACAAATATGTGTTTTTCAATTAAAATGAACGGATAATCGGTTCATTGGGATCGATCGATTTCACCAGTTGAATTGGTTCACTACCAATTCTAAAAAAAACAATAGATTCATAAAAACTCTGTTTATATGGCGGTGATCGGATTGGATACATAGTTGATTACTGGTTGAACTGCTCTGACGTGTGGGTTTGGTTTTGACAACCTTGATTTTAATTTTTTTTTTTGTACTAAAAAATGTTTTAATACTTTTTTAATGTAATGAAACTATTCTTATCATCCTAATGTCTATCTTAGTTCTCATTTACTCGACTTCACAAATTATTAGCAAATATTAATATTTTATTTTGGTGATTGTCAAAATTTTTACTTATTTATTTTTTGAATGTTTTAGTTATTTAATCTTATAAATATTATTTGGTGTAATTTTAATATATTAACCAATTAGCGAATTTGTTAATTATATATAGATTATAGTGTAACTATTTACTATTTAATCAACTAATATATAATTATCTCATTTAATCAACTAACCTACTAGTTCTATTGTAATGTAATAAATTAATATTATAACTTATTGTCTAGTGCAATTATGATAACGGAAAATGTATTAGCTAATTGTCATATAGTTTTAATATATCTAGTTATATACTATTTAATCAATTATTCGACAGTTACTATTATAATGTAGTTAGTTGGTATTTTTGATATGAGGAAATTCCCACTTCAGCGTGTCACATTATAATAGTTTGGTTGGCTCAAAACTCAGGCCCATTCAAGACGATGCTCACAACTCTAACTGTATTTGTATTATGATGTGATTATTCAATTTTATAATTAATTGGCTAAATAAATTATTATGGAATCATCCCATTAATGGGTGTACAACAATTCAATCAATTAACCTAATAGTATTTTAATAATATAAAATTTGAATAAAAACAAAAATAAAATTTCAGGATAGAAATTCAAGGTAAAAAATGAGAAAACGTGCAAATTTGAAGAATAAAATAATAATTTAGCCTAATAAGAAAAAAGGGAGAATCAGATGTGGTACATTCCATGGAGTAGCTTAAACAGGAGAGAGGAGCCGCCAAACAACAGTAGATCTAAAATCTCTCCATGGCAAACTCGTCCTTCCTTCTCCACTACTACAATCACCGGAGACTCTCAGCCTCGTCTCGGTCCTTCTTCTTTATACCCACAACTCTGGCTCTTTTAACCTCTCTTTTCATTCTCTTGTACATTTACACTACTTCTAATATCTTCAACTATCACCACCAACACCATCCCCATATTCGCCAAAAGCCTTCACTTGATTCCTCTTCAATCCCTCGTTCGACCCATGGAAGAGCGATCCCAATTTCGATACTAAACGGGTCTGCCAATTTGTACCCGAATTTCCAAAAAGGAGCTCCCTTGGTGGAAGATAGGAGCGATGTAAATGTTGGGAGTCAACGATCTTCAAGAGTTCCGATTCACTCAACTGGTATGTGAATTTTCGGTATTGGGTATTTTGTGTAGCCGCCTACTTTGCTTGTTCTTATGATGAATGATGGCTTGTGAATGTTGAGTTTTGTGATCGTTGAATTTCTTGATATTTTAGGGAAATTGTGAAAAGTTTACCTAAATATTTAGTTGGAAATTACGGCTACAGATGCTTCTTTTTGTAAGGAATGGAGGCCAAAAGCCCTTAGAAACTGGAGTTTGTTGCTCATAGACATTTGATGAATCGTCCATGTTGGGTAGGAATCATTGAGTGTATCTGATGGTCCCTAGATGCTTGCATGGTAATTGAATCTTGATTTCTCTTGTAATGGTTATGATTAGTTGTTGAAGATGTTTGATACTTCTACAAGGATTTTGGATTCCATATTAATGGTTATCCCGGGAGTTGAATTGGGGTAGGATGCATCAATTTTGAGCCTTTGGCCTAAAAGTATTTTCATGCTTAGTATGTTCCCTGTATTTTTTCGACATATTTACAATTGTTGTTAAAGTTGTGTTGAAATGTACTTGAGGGGATCTTTGGTTGTGCTGTAGTTGATCTTCTCATACGATAAGTTGTCGTGCAATTTTTAGAAATTCAACAATATCTTCTAAATCTTGATTATCAAATAGGCGGGAAGTTTGCACCAACTAAGAAATCGTCATCATGAGCATCAGGAAAGAGAATGAGAGTTGAAATGTTGAGTACTCTTTGCTAACATGCATTGTCATATTTTTCCATTTTGTTCACAAGCAACATAAGTATAATGTACCACTTCTACGTATTCAGCATGTGGACCACTTCTTCATCCTTCACGTGAACACATCATATGTTTTCGTGCACAGTATGAAGAATTTAGTGATGCAATATGGTTAGTTAAAATGTCCGTAGACGCATCTTTGCTAATGACATGGAATAAAATGATGAGACATAATCTTATTACTCAACCCGACATATGAGACTACTTGTTCATAAAAAAATGAGACTGCTTTCTCAACCAGATTTTGGCATAGGTGGGGTACGTGCTGTTAAAGAAAAATTCAGTCATGTATAAACTTTAATTTCTTAACAACAGGATCTGGAAAATGTTGGTTTTTATGGTTCAGGAGAATTTGTCAGTTACAACGAGGTGTTCCATGACAAAGATATCTTTCTGGAAGACTATAAAGAAATGAATAGGAGCTTTAAGATATATGTTTATCCTCACAGGAGAAATGATAGCTTTGCAAATGCACTCTTGCCGGTAGATTTTGAACCTGGGGGTAATTATGCCAGTGAAAGTTACTTCAAAAAAGTCCTTATGAAAAGTCACTTTATGACAAAGGATCCAGAAAGGGCAGATCTTTTCTTTCTGCCTTTCTCGATTGCAAGGTTGCGGCACGACCCAAGAATTGGAGTAGGAGGCATCCAAGATTTTGTAAGAGATTATATCTTTAACATTAGTCAGAGGTACCCGTACTGGAATCGAACAGGTGGAACTGATCATTTTTATGTTGCTTGTCATTCCATTGGACGGTCTGCCATGGACAAAGCAGAGAGAGTGCGAGATAATTCCATTCAAGTTGTCTGCTCTTCAAGCTATTTCCTCTCTGGGTACATTACTCACAAGGATGCATCTCTGCCTCAAGTTTGGCCAAGACAAGGAGATCCTCCGAACTTTGCGTCATCTAAAAGGTGATTGTAACTTCTTCTGTTATTTTCATTTCCCCTTCATTGCATGTCAGGGAAAGCTTGAATTTATCACCTCCCCTACCTTTTATAAATTTTATATTTGATTTCGGTCTTGTAACTTTGTTAGTACTTAGTAGTGTAAAATTGGTGACAAATCTGTTCATTGAAATTGTCAGTGACAAGGGTTTAAGTCCCTCCCCAGCCCCAAAAAGCTTTGCTATAAAAAAGGGTTTCATTAAACCTAAAACTTAGGAATATTATATTTAGTAAAAACAGTTGATTTAAGTTTATGTACTCTATTTTTTTTTAAATTTTTATTGCTAGTTCTCCATTCCTGGGTTTTGAGAGGTAAAATATCTCAAACTCTAACTAGATACTTAGATAGTCCTTGCGCTTCAGTATGAGAATGGCTCAACTGTTTGGTGTATTGTCATTTTTGTTTATCATACTCTAAAAAATCTGTGTGTAGAATCATTGATATAGTATTCATCATGCTATTAGCCTATTACAGGAAAAAGCTCGCATTCTTTGCTGGATCGATCAACTCTCCTGTACGTGAAAAACTTATTCAAGTTTGGGGAAATGATTCTGAAATCTCTGCCCACTTTGGCCGGCTTAAGACACCTTATGCAGATGAGCTACTGCAAAGCAAGTTCTGCCTCCATGTCAAGGGCTTTGAAGTAAACACAGCTCGTATTGCTGATTCACTATATTATGGTTGTGTTCCAGTTATCATCGCCAATCACTATGATCTTCCATTCGCTGACGTACTCAACTGGCAGAGCTTCGCAGTCATTGTTGCCACTTTAGATATCCCATTACTCAAGAAAATCCTCAAAGCAATAACCTTTGACCAATATCTGATGCTGCAAAGAAATGTGTTAGAAGTGCGAAAACATTTTCAGTGGCACCTTTCGCCGGTTGATTATGATGCATTCTACATGGTTATGTATGAGTTATGGCTTCGACGTAGTTCAATGAGGGTTCCATCAAGCTTTTCTGCAGATTTCAATGGATGACTTCTTCCTCTGTATTCTGTATATTTGGTGTTTCCATACTGGCATCAAGCTTCAAGCCTTTGTAAATGACTCACTGATTTGTTTGCTCCCAAAGCTGTACTGGGATATATATATCTGATTTGTTTTGAATCCACATTTTTTGCAATAAAACTTCAAATTGATTTTGAAGTTCTTGATTCTTTGGTCACAAGTAAAGTTTGATCTAAATGGCCCATTTCTGAGTATTTGCTTTGCTTCTTAGTTAAGCTAAATCTGCAAGTTTAATGTTTTATTAAAGATCAAATATTTGAGCTTTGAAGCCATTTTTCATAATTCAAAAAATGGTTCAAAATACATAATATAATTATATAAATTGATATTTAAGCAATAAATGACATTAAAATTGTGGCATTATTATTTATTTTACGGTATATGAAAACTAAAGAGAAGGTTCGGTTCTAAAAGAAAGAAAATAAATAAGCAAAAATAAATAAATAAATAATATATCCACATTTTATATTTTTATTTTTCCAGTAATAGAACTACGTTTCACTCTCTGTTCACAGTTTAGCGCTTCAGAGTTCGATACTTCAACAAGCAACGAACCGAACCTTCTCTTACGTTTTCATTTTCAATTGCCGATTAGTTTATTAATCTCCTTTCAATATCAAATCTAACCGAAGCAATCAAATCTGCAAAGAAAAAAAAAACTCTCAATTACAAACTCTCTCTTCCGCTCTCTGATACCATTTTCAGGAAGAGAAGCGATTCTTGATTGCATTCAAGATTCCGAATTTCAGTCCCTGTTTGTTTCTCGAGACAAAACCACTTTCGAATCTCGGGGTTTTTCTCGTCTTGAGCTATTATATACTTGTAAATAGCTCCCCTTTTGACCTTCTACGGTTTTCTGGGTATGTGAAATTCAAATTT
Source organism: Euonymus europaeus (assembly GCA_963580455.1). Lineage (NCBI taxonomy): Eukaryota > Viridiplantae > Streptophyta > Magnoliopsida > Celastrales > Celastraceae > Euonymus > Euonymus europaeus. The sequence goes on along the minus strand of OY756961.1, from coordinate 6,015,686 downwards.
CTTTCTATTCTCCTTGATTTGTTTTCAATTTCTTGATTACTGATTTCGTTGGTTTCTTATTCGAATTGGGAATGTAGGGCTTTTGTGGGATTCAATTCAAAGTATTATGTCGTGAGCGAAGATGGCGGTGTGCACTCGAAAGCGGATGGTTTTGTTCGTGGTGTTGTTATCACTTGTATCTGGGTGGGTGCACCTTGCCATCACAAGTAATAATAGGTTGAGGTTGGCTTCGGAGGTGAAAACTCCTCTATACGCTAAGAGGCCGGTGGGTTCTTGATCAATTTATTGTCAGTTTTCTTTTACATTCCCGTTGTTTTTTTTCTTTCCCTTTCTAATTTTCTTGGGGTATGTTACAGCGTCCTCTATGGAGGTTTTACCAGTGGGAGCCTGTGAAGTCTTTAGAGCCTTTGAGGCCTTATGCCAATCCCAGAGGCAGCTATCCTGGTAATTGATTTGGTTAACTGTTCAAGCTGCCTAATTTTTTTAACTTTAGTTCTTATTTGTTGTCAGTTTGAGCAAGTATGCAGAATTTCTTCAGTCTGAAATGATGAAGTCTCAATTATGTTTATCTTCTTGCAGTGTATATGTATAGTCACCATAAAAAATGCATGCCTATTGAGTAAATTTTGATTGTCTGGTTATGGAGAACGTTTATAGTTTCACTGGGGCACATTTAATTGTCCTGCTCAACTCGTTATCCCAATTCCAATTTTTAGCAGAATTATTTGTATATTCGCAGTCTTGATTGAGTCCATTTCAAATTATTGATGGATATAGTTGATGGCAAGAACTTGGATGAGAGAGGGCACTGCATGTTATACAAAATTTCAAAGGAGCAACGGCAGAGGCATCTGGATATAACATGTGTTGTCTGTTATTAATTTGAAAATATCCACTTAATTTCCAATGGAGGAGTAATGTAATATTTAATTCTTCAGCGATCATTTTGTAAGAACAGATTGCCTCTGGTTATTATTTTATGTATAAAGTATAAACAAAAGATTCTTGAGAGTATCTAGTGGTGCCAAATGTGGTAATGTTGGCTTTATCATACTAAGGATTGGTTTGGGATTGTTTACACTTGCGTCATTTACTGGCGAGAATAAGCAAATGTCCGACTTCTTCTCACTTGTACGGCATAAATTGGAAACTTCATTTATGACATTACGATTTTGTTATTTGATGGTGAACACCAACATGATAACCTGAAGATTAAACAACAGTTTGTGGTTTGCAATTTGAATTAAATATATGTGGCATGATTTGTCAAGAACCATGCAGGGGTCGCAAAAGGAAACAGCCAGATGCAACTTGGCCTCAAAGGGCCAATTAGATAGGTTTTAGTTTTGTGAAAAGCTGAAAATCAGTAATAAATCGGTTGGGGTTGGTGGGGGATGGGATCTATCATCTATGGACTGTGCATGTTGTATCACTGTGAAAGAGACTACTTGCAATTGCAAATTTTGGACGATAGGCAGGCTGGTCTGTCATTCTTCATTTTATTTTGAACCAGTGGCCATAGAAAGGTAATATTAAGGTATAATAACAGAAAAAAGGATTTATATTATTTATTCATGTATTGGATTCGTATTCGCGATATTATTCTTTGTACATCTTGTTGTTTTTGGCATGGATGCAAGTTACTGTGACAGTGAGATTAGTGAAAGTGTATGTAGAAATAGTCTAACAAAAAGAATCCTGCTGTTTTTCCTTTTTCAAGATTTATTTATTTACGTCTAAGTTATTGGAAATTTTTCTCTTTAATACAGAAAATATGGCATGTAAGAAAGCTATCGACTGACCTTTGAATAGAGGAATCTAAAAAAGGTTCCACATTACTAATTAAGATGACATAAGGAAAATATGTTAGTTGTCGTTCTCTACTCTTATATTCAACTGTAACTATATGTACCATGTTGGTATTTCCTGCTTCCCCACTTAACCTAAACAAACATATCAGGCGGATATTATAATTTTGTGTGTGTTTAGATTGCCTATTGATTAGTAAATCTTTCTTCATTTAACTTTAGGCTTGTTAGAAACGTGCATGGTAATTAATTTAGACGAGTTGCTGCGGTCGAGATTTACTTTAACTGGAAGATGTTTTGATGTCTAAGGGAAAAATATGAAAATGTTTGAATGTTTATTCCGACACAAATGTTAGTATTATTGGGGCTTCGAGCTTCTCTAGGAGAGACTTCCAGCTTCTGATTTTCAACTGTGCAACAAACTATTAGCAGGGATTATTTAACTTTAAAATGAAGCCCGACTCAAGCAGATTGATTGGCATTAGTTTCATCTAGCTGTCTTTCCTCATTAATTATGTGTTGCTAACAGCATCAAATTCTTCCAGGAATACCAAAGATGGTGATAACAAAAATATATTGAAAGCTAATTCTTGTTTTCTTTACCTAATATGATTCCCTTTTATCAAAGCTGTAGTATTTTCTTTGTTAAAATCTTCATAGAACAAGATGACTTTGGATGCTTTAGTTGTTCTCTGAGGCTCCACTCAACTATATGATTGGATTTTACCCTAGCTTTCTGACCTGGGTTTCTTTCGTCTTCTTCTTTTCTTGTTTTCATTCTTTATAATTTGTGTTGACAGTTCCAAGAGAAAAGAACAATGGATTCATCTATGCAAAAATTTTCGGTGGCTTTGCAAAGATAAGATCTTCGGTATGATTCGTTTGTGTAAGCTGTCTTAAATTTAATAATCAAAGAAAGTTTGTAACGTGTTTGTTTATTTTCTAGATCTGTGATCTTGTTTCCGTAGCCAGGCTTCTAAATGCTACTCTTGTCATTCCGGAGATCCAAGAAAGTACTCGATCGAAACACATTAGGTATTTACACTGTCTATGTTAATGACTTTAACAGTCTTTTTTTCTGCTCCTTAACCTTGTTGTTTTCTGCTTCTTGCATTTTGTCTATGACAAAACAGTCACAAATTCAAAAGCTTTTCGTATCTCTATAACGTGGATGAGTTCATAGCATCACTCTCAAAAGATGTAATCATCGTAAAGAGCCTACCTGAGGTTTTGAAAGCCGCTAGGAAGAGGAATGAGATCCCTACATTTAAGCCAAAAGGATTTGCTTCTCCAAATTTTTACATGAAAGAAGTTCTGCCAGAGCTTAAGAAAGCAATGGCCATCGGACTGGTTATTACTGATGGAGGATGCCTGCAGGTTGGCTAATATCTTTATTAAATAAAACAGTAGTTGCTACATCCCAAACTATTTGTTTGTTTAGGAGTCATCCATCGTTTTTATGAATTTGATCCATATAACGTTTCCAAGTCGCATAGGTTTGGTTATTTTTTAGCTGGGACAATTATTTGGTTCTTCTCTTTTTGTATGATGGTTTGCATTAAAGTACAATTGTAAATATTTTAATATGTTTTATCCTGCATGTTAGGGTTCTTTTCTACTATCATCATGTCTATGGCAACAACCATGTGCTGACTTTATTACTTTTATACTTTCTTGTTCTAAAATTTCTTGCTAAGTATAGAGATATGCTTGGCTTATTGTTCATCAAGCAGCATGTTTGCCCTAAGAAAGAAAAAAAAAATGCTAGATGCTGAAAAATCCTAAAGTACTTGATCAATTTCTCAATATTAAGAGAAAAAAAACTTCACTTTTGTCACTTTTACTAGGCCATGATGCTTTAAGATTTGAATATATTATAGAATAGAGTCCAGCCCCCTGCAATAGCCTCTTTAATTAGTTTTCCTCTTCAAGTAAGGTGGTCATAGATAGCAATTGACGTTCAACTGGCAGTCGTCATTTTAAAAGTACTGGTGGTATTGAAGTAACTTCTCAACATAGTTCCATAGAACTGATGTTTATGGAAATATGTACTCTACCAGCACTTTAGTTGGTTTGAGCCCCAAATTGCCCATACACATGCATTGTGAAGTCATTCATTGCGGCCAAGTCTTTTCATTCCAACAATGAAAGCACTTTCGAAGTTGAATTAATATCGTATAAGAAACATATTCTGAAATAATTAATCCTCATTATCAACTGGGGAGACTTCAGTATTCTAGCTATTATCAGCGTTTGCTACTTTAATCTATGGTAATTCTATGATAGTGATTCCCTCTCGCTCTTTTGTTCCCTTTATATACATATTTTATTTTTCCATCGCCAGTCCTGGATTTGATTTGAGATAATCTTTTAACTAGGAAATCCTTACCAAAGTTGGGAATCCATTCTTAACTTAATAGTTTGAGAGCTCAAAAAACTTCTTATAAAGTCTTTTGGTCTCGCCAGATTTTTTTACTCTTTTTAGTTATTTCACGCTAAAGTATTGCATGCACCAGCTAGGTTCACCTGTCTTACATTAAAAAGTGGAATACCCATTGAGGTTTTTGAGGAAAAAAAATACGGAATGCACTCTGTAATTTCTAATTGTTATCTTTTTATTTTGTACCAATATGTTTATCCAGTGAAAAAGCTGATAAGTTTTGGGAAGCCTTATGCAAAAGTATTAATAGTTGCTTAGATTCTGATTTGATCTTTCGTTTCTTCATCATCGTCCTCATCTTAACTAGGTGTCATTTGAAACCATCAGATAGCCTGTCTGATAATAACTGAACGCCTAAATTGCTAGGAATGGAGAATTCCTGTGAGCTCCATTTTTCTTTGCAGAATGTGACTCTTTTGCAAAAACTAAAATTCAGCCAAGCAAAGATCTGGGTCAAAGCTTTGCTATGGTAAATGTTAAAAAGGAAGAAGGTTTGGCTTAGCTGTGCGGAAATAGCTAGCTTTGTGGACTCTAAGTGCCAGCATTTACCCTTGAACTGATTTTCTTCTCCTCTCAAAGGGAAAGGTTTGGCACAGCTGTGCAGAACTAGCTACCTTTATGGACTCTAAATGCCTGGCATTTGCCCTTGAACTGGCCTTCCTCTTCCTTTAGGACTTGTTGATAGTTTTGCAATCATGTTGTCTGAAGAACAGTGACTGATAGAGATTCTGCTCTATTACCCACCTTCTGGATGTCCTCAAATCCTATTAGGGTAGGAATTAAGGCGCTCTTTGTTATGTATTAAATTCATTTTGTCTACTGATATTGTAGAAACTTGTCTTTTATCCTTTTAATAAAGGGCGAAGGTATTACTTTTTCACTGGGCTGATTGGAACTTATTACTGTTAGCGTCAGTGATTCTTTGGTCTTGTCCATTCTATCACACAGCAGTCATGTTTGACGATATGAACATTAGTATTTGTGATTACACTATGGTTATTGGCTTATCTAGGTAGCCAGATTGCATTTTCTGGGACATTACTTTGTATTGTTTTTCTTTTTAATGGTTTCCTTCGTTATTTTTTCTCGGAGTTATTTACAAATCAACAATCATTTTCCAGTCAATGCTACCACCCAGCATGTCTGAGTTTCAGAGGCTTCGATGCAGAGTTGCCTTCCATGCTCTCCAATTTCGCCCAGAAATTCAGAAGCTTGGTCGATTGATAATAAAGAAGTAAAACTCTCTCACTTTCTCCTATTGATTACTGATTAGAATGTAATGCATGTTGCATGAAAGAAAGAATGATGTTAAGAGTGGTGCTGTTATCACATATTATGACCAGTGTTCATGTAAGGGAAAAGTTCGACAAATGTTCTGTGTTGACACTGTGGGGCCTTTGTTGCCACTTGAGGCCTCCACTCCACCAATTTAGGATTATTTACTGCAGTAGATGTATCAGACATCCTGATCTTTTTCTTCTACAGGCATCGTGACTCGTACAAACCTTTCATAGCATATCATCCTGGACTAACTAGAGAGACATTGGCATATAATGGCTGTGCAGAACTCTTTCAGGTCAGTCATGTATTGTCTTTCTTTTCTGTCTCAGGGTCAATAGGTGAAACGACCATTTTTCATGATGTGATCTTTAATGGTAAGTTCTATTAATATATTTCAGCGTTATTTGCTTCTTTTAAAGAGAACAAATTCTTTGATTAGATTACTTTTCATAAAATATGCAACCGAAATAACTCCCAATGACTGAATCAATACATTTTCTCACTTCATGATAGTTGTCCTGACCACATCTTGTAACTTGGTAATTCTAGGATGTGCACACTGAACTCATACAGTATCGAAGGGCACAAATGATCAAACAAGGAATTGTTAACGATCAGCTTAGTGTAGACTCCCACTTTCGACGAGACAATGGCTCATGTCCCCTGATGCCAGAAGAGGTATACTGGGTAAAATTATAAATTGTTGATGATCTGCTATTAACTTCTTTTTAGTACTAGTTTATATTTACTTTTGTTACCATAAGAAATTTTTTGTTTTTACTTATTTTGTCGTGTCCACTATCACATGGCCAAAAGACTAATTTCTATGCATTTCATATTTCATTCCTCGTTGCAATGAAATTTAGCACAGCATTATGTGAGAACAGTATGAATAGATGACAGAAAGATGAGCATGAAAGAAGATTGCAAATATGTGCATTTTCAATCCCGTCATCCTTTGCATGTGATTTGTGTTTGTGTACTAGGAATGAACAGAAATATCACTAGTTATTTTCTACGAAAACATTAGAAAGATTTGAGAGATCTTTCCTTTCATTTAGTTCTTGAATTGCCGTACAGAAAATTAAGGGAAAAAGGGAGACAAAAATGATGATATATTAGGACATGCTCTATCAGTGCCATTCGGTTTGTTCTCTACTTTCACTTGTTCTTGTTATTTTATACTGAGCTTCTCAATTATCTATAATCTCTTTGGTATACTTGTGTACCAATTATGATGAGTGACATGAAGTACTGGAGTTCTGTGGGTCAAATGTCCTTCCATATCTTCAAAGGAGACAAGAACTTCTCACCACAGTCCCTCTCGCCATTGCTTGGAGAATTTTGAAGAGAGAAATAGAAGGGCCTTTGAAGATAATGACTCAAATATCGATTTAGCTTTAGACAATTGGATTAAAACTTTTGGCTTTTCTGTATTGTGTTGATCATGATTTGTACTCACAGCTAGACCGGTTTGACCTTGTTTAGGGCTGTATCTTTTCTTTGGCAGTACCAGCATGGTAATAAAACCTTTTCCATTCAGGGAAATAAAATCTGGAGCCCAGGGGATTAGTAGAAAAATAAATAAAAATCCCATAGTAAATCTTGCAGGAGAATAAATTTGCTGTAAGAACTGGAAATAATCAATAATAATGGAAGTTCTGATTACAAATGGAGGAGATGAACTGATGAAGTTCATTTTTGGTGATTCAAAATTCATTAAATATACAATTGAGTGGCTGAAAGGCATGATGAAAGTAACAAGGATGGGCAAATTACGACAAGATTGAGTAGCAAATGAGAATTCACATTGGATTCCTTGTAGGCTTTGTAAATTCATATAGTCGGGTCAAAATATGTGGAATATAAGGACTTCTCATTGTTTTTCTTTTCTAATTTCTATATTTCCGGCTAAATAAAATTCTTGGCAACCTTTTCAATGTGATTAAAATTTGCCTTGCTATTAGCCACACTGGGTTCATATTGGTGTCAATGAAATATCACCGTATATCTAACTTCCTAGTAGAGGCTTCTAAATTATGAAGTTGCTGGACATCCTTTTGAGGGCATGGAAAGTTTTAGTGGTTTTCGATCCTTCTTCGTTTTTCTATACAGGAAAGAAGCATTATTCTCATTTTTAATGGAAGTGCAAAAAGTGAACACCTTGTGTTTTTTGTTCTTCAGGCAACTTGGTTTGAAAGTGCTCTTGTTTATATAGTTGGAACTTTTGCAGGTTGGCCTTCTATTCCGAGCTATGGGCTATGATCCTCAAACAAATATATACATAGCAGGTGCTGAAACTTTCGGTGGTCAACGTGTCTTGATACCTTTGCTTGCCATGTATGAAAATGCGAGGGATCGTACTTTCTATGCTAATGCTGAGTTGCCTGATTTAGTTGGTCCTGAAACTCATATTCCTTCAAATAAATTTCAACCATCTCCAGTCAAAAGCGAAAAACAACTCAAAGAAGAGTGGAACAGGGCAGGTCCTCGTCCTCGTCCCCTTCCTCCACCTCCTGACCGACCTATTTACCAACATGAAAAAGAAGGGTGGTATGGTTGGATCACAGAAACTGACACTGAACCAGACCCTTCACCTATGGATTTGAGGCAGCAAGCACACAGGTTACTTTGGGATGCTCTTGATTACATTGTTTCCGTGGAAGCAGATGCATTCTTTCCTGGTTTTCATAATGATGGTAGTGCATGGCCAGATTTCTCAAATTTGGTCATGGGACATCGGCTGTATGAAGGCGCTGCTTCCAGAACATATCGACCAGATAGGTAACATTTGGTCAATTTTGCATTGGTTAAAAATTAGAATGTTGTTATGCCCTTTTTAAGCTGAAAGTATCCATGATGAGTGTAGAAGATGGAAATAAAATAATTTAAATAGAAAATAACTTACATCTACTATTTGGGACATTAAAAACTCAAATCAGATTCAACGAATGCAGAAATATTTTTTACCATCTCTTTTATGTCATCTCCATAACATGGGATTTGATAGTATTTGTGCATTTCTTTCATTCTGGGTCTCTGTATAGTTACTATTTTATATGTAAACTGCTATCTCAGCTTCTAGTAACAATGTTTTTGCTAGTTTTCTCCTGTCTTTTAATCCTGCCATGAGTTTGAGTAGCATAAATATTTAATATTTGCAGCGCAAGAGTTGTGTATATCAATGTTTTACTTTCCGACTCAGGATCTTATTTTCCGAACAGGAAAGTTCTTCAAGAGTTTTTCAACATGATCCGTGATGATGTGTACCATCCCAAGCATAATTGGACCCTTAAAGTAAAGGAGCATCTTTGGAAAAGCATGGCCGAGGAAGGCGTTATAAGGGAATCTCTGCTCTCAAAACCAACCTCATTCCTGTCACACCCTGTGCCTGAATGCTCATGTAGAGTTCCATCTGAAGATTCACATCAGGTAAAAGGCGATGATGGTCGATTTCTGTATGGAGGTGAGGTTGATTGCCCTGAATGGATGCCGCGTAAGCCAGAAACTTTTACCATTTGGCAGACTGTAGAATTGGCAAAAATTGAGAATAATGGATCAGTAGAGTATGAAAATCCTGTGGTTGAACAGCCAGAATCTGATGACAGTGGTGGCAAAAGTAGCACGACGTCGGCTTTTGATCAGGATGATGAATGGGATCCTAATGACTAGAATATAATGCGCGGAAGATACAGTTTTCTAATTCTAAAGCTCCATATCAAGTAGTACCTTCTGGAATGGATTTTTTTGGGGAAGGAAATTTTTTAAATTCTTTTACATTACAGTTGCAGCTTACTCCTTTGCGGGGAAAAAATATTCAGATTTGTTCTTTTGAGTAGATTTAAAGAAAATTCTAGGCACAGGAGAAAAATATTTGTATACCTTCATACATAGTGGGACTTGATGGACATGAAAACAGTACAAAGCTTAACAAGCTGAAACATATATTTGCATATGAAAGTCCTGTTCTCTTTACAGTACAAATCTTGTTCCTTTTGTTCCAATTTTTTTGGTTGGGATGATCTGCTGAATACTTGGTTTCTGAAACAAATTTTTGTGGGAGAGATGTCATATCTCTTATGTGCTATGTTTAATCCAGTAACCTCACTAAAGATGCTACTGGAAAGGTTTTGAGTACAAAGGCCTACATGTACAGAAAAATTAATGAATGACGACATGATATCCATAACTAACTGTAATTTTGGACTGATGCCAACAGTAAGTTACTGCGGAGTGTAGAGGCCTACATTACTAAAAGCCAACAGTCATTTTAAATTACAGTTGGCATCAGTTTCAACTAATGGAACGGTAATTTTAGAATTTTCAACAGTAATCTTGATATTGATCAATTAAGTAAGGATAATTGCTGCTTTCATGAATTATCTTAATTAGTGCATGGCTGGATGTTTGGTTTGCATGATTGATCACAACACCGCTAAAAGAAAGCAAAGACAAAAGAACACAACACAATTTTACGTGGTTCGGCAATTTGCCTACATCCACGGGAGAGAGTTCTTGATTCCGCATACGTTTACATAGGAAGACCGCTCAGTATACAAAAAGTGAGGCAGGCAATCACTCGCACTCTGGCAGTAGCAAAGCTGAATTTGTTGAAGGTTCTTGGTATAATTCTTTTATCCATTGCTCAATATCCTCTGCTGTCAAAACTGGGTCCTTGCACTCCGGCAGTAGCAAAGCTGAGTTTGTTGTCATCTGTTGATCTTCTTGTAGCCGCTGATCCATCTCCTCTACCGTAAAATATTCGTTTTCTGCTCCTAAACACGACTCTTGCTTCTCAGGTAACACCAAAACTGAGGAAGGAGAATCGGTGCACCTTCTCATCTGTTGATCTTCTTGTAGCCGCTGATCCATCTCCTCTACCGTAAAAAATTCGTTTTATTAGATATTTCGATTATTTTTTACTGTTTTCTTCAATAATTTAAAACATATTGTGTTGAAGTTGTGACCCGAATTCTATTTTGATTCGACCCGAAAAGTTCGCGGTGCCATTGTATTGGGAACCAGTCAACAATGGGTCACAAATAGTTAATTACAAAACATTTGCAATAGAGGTAATATTATTATTTCTAAGTAAACAGAAAGTATGATATGCTAGCACCTAGAGGCTATTGCTAAACATCTTTCACACAAGCTGAATAATATTTTTTAGCTAATACTTCCAGTATTACTACTTCCTATTAATCAATCAATCTTGTCCTACAAGATTAATTCTCTAATTAACTTAAATCAAGGAGCCTCGGATTCTTAGATCGGTGCGGCAGCAGCTAATTTTGCAGCAATGGCACAACTATTCTTGAGGAATGGAGGAAATAATGGAACTGTAGGAAATATTTTAGGCCAACAATCTTGAGTGACTCCATCGATAGCATTGCAACAATTAGGGCCAATTTTCCCGATTTTGCCACTAACAACTGACCCCATAATTTCTTGGGCACAACCTGGCACATTCACTAGAGATGACCAACATGTTATTACACTAGCCGGACCACCTCTACCGGGAAATATTGGAGGCAAAGGCAAGCCGCCACCACCGGAAAATATTGGAGGCAATGGCAACCCACCGCCACCGGGAAAAATTGGAGTTAGAGGCAATTGACCCGCCGTAATTCGGAACAATGTTGCTATTAAGATTGCCATCGCTGGTAGGGAAGAGGTTGCTTGAGATTGCCTTGCCATGGTTAGTTACACAATTTGTACCAAAGTAAGACCTAAGGTGTTGTAGTTGAATGAATTGAGTATGACAATGACTGAATTTATAGACCAAAAATGAGGGCAACTTAATGCATAAGATTAAATATATATGGGGTGGTATGGATTCATGGCCAGCTACATAGGGAAATTAATTGGTAACAGCCACAATTAAAATGCCCTCTTTGGAACTTAAAGTATTGTTAATTTAGTGGATTTATGGACCATAAAGCTTGTATAAATGAGAGAGATGAATTCCAATTCCGTTTCTACATGTTTCTCAAAAAAAATAAAAAAAATAATTTCCCCTTTAATTTAAAAAAAGAGGATAATTCTATTACAAAAAAGAAGAAGAAAAAGAGACAATCTCAAGCATAATTAGATTCATATATGTGGAAATAATGTTGTAGAGTAAGGGAGAAGTTAGGGTTCGCACCCTGCACTTCAAGAAAATATCAATTTGCAACTTGTACTTTGAAACGTATCAAATGGCACATCAAACTTTCATTTTCGTATACCGTTACACATTTCGTCCAAATGCTGTATATTTTTGCTGATTTGACATCTTTTTATTTACAAGTCATTATTTTTAAAAAAAAAAAAAAAAAACTTATTTGTATCCCCAACTCCAAATCCCCATTTGACACCAACAAAACTCTAAATCTCTCATCCATTCTCGTAGCTTACTCTCTCTGGTTCAATATTGCTGCTGCAAAATAATGTATGGTGTTTTTTGGACACCAATGACTTCTTTTGGTTTAATAAAATTATATAAGGGCTTCAAATTTATTGACTAATTATTAATTTTATGGTTTAGAGTTGTTCGAGAACAATATCAAATGTCAAATTGCCTATTTTATTGTGATTTTGCTGTTTGAATACTTGATTAAAGTGTCTAGAATGTATCAGCCCTCAAAGTCTTTCTTATTTGCATTTACCAAGGGTTTAATTGATCTATTTTTGTAAGTTCAGACTGTGTTGTTATCTATTTTTTTTGTAAACTCATGGTGTATTTCGATCTAAAGTATAATGTGTAAATTAACAGTTATCAAAATTTAAGTGGTCCACATCCATATAAGACATTACTAACGTCATAAAGGTGCCAAATTAGCGAAAATAAACGGCATTTCAATGGAAGGTGTAACGGTATACGAGAATAAAAGTTCGAGATAGATTTGATACGTTTCAAGGTACAATGTTAAATTGATACTTTCTTAAAGATCCATGGTGCAAATCCTAACTTTTCCCGGTAGAATAATAATAATTTAATTCATATCTTGACTTCCCAATATAATTAGATTTATGCCAACTTAAATGGGTTTATTGTATATATGCATATGAAGAAAGATATGAAATATATATTCTTTACTTGTTCCCTTTATGAAAATCTAATGGAAAATTAAGGATTTTTTTTATATAAAAAAAAGAGCGGAAATTAGGGGTATGATACGTAGACTTGAGTATGAGTGTCAATAAGATATGGATACATATTTGAGCATCAGACTCTTCAATTTTCAAATTGATGGGTACACATGGACTATCATGGCTCAAAAGTTGGGCACGTGACCGGCGCAAGACCTCGATGGACTAAGGCCCATTGAGATCAAGCAAGCCTCAGAAAATCTGAATATCATCTATACAAATACCATAATAATGTGGGTCATACATACTCAAATATTACTAACCGTAGTTCAACGAAGCATCTATTAATTGAATTCTATATAAAATCTTAAAATACAATCGAATATCAAAAGTATCATCACAATCAGGAGATCAGCTCACCAGAATCGAATGAAACTCTATACATAGGATTTATTTTTCTGAAACCAAATGTCAAAAATAGTAGGATGAGTCATAAGACTCAGTGAATGAATAATGATTTAACGAAAATGATATATATCTCATGGAATCCCATACATTATTTCATTGTATTATTACAATGGAATAACATATTATATTACAATGAAATAATGAAATAATAATAATAGTACAATGAAATACGTTATTCCATTGTCATTTCATATGTATTCCATTGTAATAGTACGTGATCTATCTAATATTTGCATGACTTTTGTACATCAATTAACATTAGTTTTTGCCTCATTTGATGCTTTTGAGCATCAATACTACATAATCTTGTGATTAATGTTACTTTCAGATCAAAGGCAAAAATGGAAAAAGATGAGGTTAAAAAGACAGAAGTATTGGCGATGGATCAACTTTTCTGGAGATGGATCAACCACAAAACAAGACACAATAATCCAGAGAAGTTTGTGGATCGATCGCCCATTTTGTGGATCGATCCCCCTTGAAGTTATGAATGACAGAGAATTTTGTGGATCGATCGCCCATTTTGGGGGATCGATCCCCCACGCGCAGATCGCGATTTTCATGTTTTCCAGCTGGGAAAACTTTGCTAAAATTAGAAAATACTAAGCCAAAACGGCATAGCTTAGTATAAAAACGTCATTAGGGTTTGTGAAGGTATAAAAGACCATCTTATATCATTTTGGAGGGGGTTGATGACCTAGCCACCATTCTCTCACATCTTGGAAGAGTTGAAGAAGAAGAAGAAGAGGAGAGAGGAAGTGGAGCTCCAGATTTTCTGGGTTTAATCTTTCTTTTACTTCTTGCTATGGATATTATGATTTCCATTTGTGTTGTTCTTGTTATTATGAGGAACTAATCCTCTCATTAGGGTCCTAATGTAACCTTGCTTTGAAGGTTCCATGAACTTGACTTGATATTCTCTTGATTTCTGCATATTATTGAGTATTTATGGTTATGCTTAATGCTCTTGAGTGCTTGATCACCATTCAAGTGATTTGATGCTTGGATTGAGACCGGAAAGAGATATATAGGATTTGCATCTTGCCATAGATACCATAGGGTTCATGTACCATAGGAATATAGGAACATGCCTTCTGCAATCATTATGTGGTTTTCCACGAATCTTAATGGGTTTTTTTATCACTTAAATCCGAATGTTAGGAATAACAAGGGTTAGTGATAGGAACACTTTCAGTGTAACCAGGAATGGAGCATTGAATAGGTAAGGGAGACCGATTGTCAATAATTGTTGGTAATTACGGATTATTAAGTCAAGGGAGTGGAATTGGATAGGTGACGGTGAAATTAGGAACCCTAGTCTTTACTCATTCGATTAAGATAATCTGTCACTATTGTTTGTTTACATCTTAAAGAACTTCTTTAGAATATAAATTCTTGTTACATTGTTTATGTTAGTGTTAATCAAACAAAAACAACTTATTCGATTCTCCAAATAGCGCTAGTGTTAATCATAACGGATACTCATCAACTGTTAACTCAATCCTCGTGGGAACGATAATCTATTCATCACTTTATTACTTGTGCGATTTGTGCGCTTGCAAATAAGTCCCATCAGTACGCATTCCATTATAATAAAATATGTTATTCCATTGTAATAGTACAATGGAATAACATATGAGATCTAAAATGTCACTGATGATTTAAACAATATAAAAATGGACAAGTAACAGAAAGAAAATGGGTAATAATAATAGGCCAATAATATGATCATATGAGTCAACGGATATTCAGTAACAATAACAATGGATGGGTGGGTAATCAAATATCAAAAGCATAAAACATACATATTTGGTGCACCAAGACTAACGAATACCGTTGTTAGCATAAAATATTCTTACAGAAAGTCACTCCTGAGTGCACGACACTCTTGAGGTCCATCTTCATGGTATTTATTCTCTATGTAGTGATGCCTAAGGGATCCTCACAAGATCAAACAATCACAAATTCTCTAGCGGTCGTGGTGCTGGTGCTTTTAGGGATATATGTAATGAACAAATGTCAAGCTCTTGATCATGTCCAAAACTAAACATTGTAATTGATGCAAGAGGCAAGTTTGATTAAATGTGTGATTGGAGCAACTTAATTAAAAGGAGTATGAATGGAGGAGATTTATGGCATGATTAAAGGATCGGATTGTGGCTTGGATGAGGGAGTAATGGGTGCATGATAATTCGCTTTTATGCATGGTACCCAAGGTCATGGAGTTATATTTAAATTGGTATTGTTGTAGGAATAGTTAGTGAATTTGTGATTGAAGTATTTCTTGTGTAAAAAAAAGGAGTGATTTATATTTTTAAGGGTCTGTTTGATAAGAAAGTAATAAATAGAAGTGTAATGTAATTAGGGACTGACCCAAAATTTTGACCCCACATAATTTTTATCTTTCTTAATGTTTAGCTGCGTACTTGGGTTAGAATAAACTTTCATTTTTTAAAATTCAAAGTGGTTTAACTACTAGATTTTGGCCCAAATATGTGGGTACGGATCCAAAGCTACATGATTATTGTGATAAACAGGTAAAATTATTGACACAACATAGTATGAGAGTTATTATAGTCATAACTATTCTAAACACCGTACACAATTCACTAACATAATCAAAAGAGTCATTGAACTTTAGGACCTTCAAGTTCGGTTTCCTTATGAGGTTGAACAAATTCGTATATGTAAATATCTCGTAAACACCCTATGTTGTCTGACCCATATCGAATTGGATCCGAATTTTCGCCACCCATACACTTGAGAATCTATGATCTAATTCTGTAATTCCAACCACATTAGTCCATCTTAAGTTTTTTTTTCTTCCAATAAGCATTTTAACATTTTTTGTGTGCAACTTATTAAGGAGTTATTCAGAATATCACTTGCGTCAAATAAGTCACGGTACTCAACTCACCGGAAAATTGAATCCATGACTTTGTCTGCCTACCACACATCTCTCAAACTGAAACATAGATTTGATGAATTACTCCTTTGCGGGAAAAAATATTCAGATTTGTTCTTTTGAGTAGATTTAAAGAAAATTCTAGGCGCAGGAGAAAAATATTTGTATACCTTCATACATAGTGGGACTTGATGGACATGAAAACAGTACAAAGCTTAACAAGCTGAAACATAGATTTGCATATGAAAGTCCTGCTGTTCTCTTTACAGTACAAATCTTGTTCCTTTTGTTCCAATTTTTTTGGTTGGGATGATCTGCTGAATACTTGGTTTCTGAAACAAATTTTTGTGGGAGAGATGTCATGTCTCTTTTGTGCACTGTTTAATCCAGTAACCTCACTAAAGATGCTGCTGGAAAGGTTTTGAGTACAGAGGCCTACATGTACAGAAAAATTGATGAATGACAACATGATATCCATAACTAACTGTAATTTTGGACTGATGCCAACAGTAAGTTACAGGGGAGTGTAGAGGCCTACATTACTAAAAGCCAACAGTCAATTCAAATTACAGTTGGCATCAGTTTCAACTAATGGAACGGTAATTTTAGAAATTTCAACAGTAATCTTGATATTGATCAATTAAGTAAGGATAATTGCTGCTTTCATGAATTATCTTAATTAGTGCATGGCTGGATGTTTGGTTTGCATGATTGATCACAACACCGCTAAAAGAAAGCAAAGACAAAAGAACACAACACAATTTTACGTGGTTCGGCAATTTGCCTACATCCACGGGAGAGAGTTCTTGATTCCGCATACGTTTACATAGGAAGACCGCTCAGTATACAAAAAGTGAGGCAGGCAATCACTCGCACTCTGGCAGTAGCAAAGCTGAATTTGTTGAAGGTTCTTGGTATAATTCTTTTATCCATTGCTCAATATCCTCTGCTATCAAAACTGGGTCCTTGCACTCCGGCAGTAGCAAAGCTGAATTTGTTGAAGGTTCTTGGTATAATTCTTTTATCCATTGCTCAATATCCTCTGCTGTCAAAACTGGGTCCTTGCACTCCGGCAGTAGCAAAGCTGAGTTTGTTGTCATCTGTTGATCTTCTTGTAGCCGCTGATCCATCTCCTCTAGCGTAAAATATTCGTTTTCTGCTCCTAAACACGACTCTTGCTTCTCAGGTAACACCAAAACTGAGGAAGGAGAATCGGTGCACATTCTCATCTGTTGATCTTCTTGTAGCCGCTGATCCATCTCCTCTACCGTAAAATATTCGTTTTCTGCTCCTAAACACTGCTCTTGCTTCTCAGGTAACACCAAGACTGAGGAAGGAGAATCGGTGCACATTCCCTTCGAAGAAATCTGTCCAAGATCTTTGGATGCGGGGAATCTTCTCTTCTTCTTCGAAGGACTTCCAGCGACAGAGTGCTTGATGTTGATTTGGGTGTCGCATCCTACAACACAAACGACCATGCTCTCGGGAGAATCTCCATTCTCATCAACCAAGGAATACTCATGCATGGTCCAGTGACCATGCTCCTCCTCGCATGAATCTTTTTCTGAAACACCACTCTCCGTCTGCTTTTTCTGGTTCTTGCTCTTCTTCTTCGTTTCGAAGGTGTAGTAGTGATCCATCCCAATAAGTTTGTCATCGCTGTCTTTAACAGGCTTGGCAGCACGACCCCACCAGAATCCAGAACCAGCACTTCTGACGTTGTTCTTTCCATCGGGCTTGGATTTTCCATCTTTTCTCGAGACTTTTTTCAGGTCCGTGAACACGTAGAACAAGCGTTCTTCTTGCGATTTAGGAAACAAAAACCAAGGCTCTTTCTCTCCGTACAGATCGACGTCGCTGATAATGGAGCCCCAGCCCGGGACGGCGTTGGGACCGGAGTTCTTGCGCGGGTGAAGATAAAGGAATAGAAGCTCCTCTGCTGTTGGAGTGAAGTGAAATCCGGGCGGCAAGAGTCTGAGATCCATCAAGAAAGAAATATTTTGTGTGATATCGATGTGCAAGCTTCTGAGTAATTTATAGGTCCGTGGATTCCTAATTATCTCGATTGCTAGTAAAGTGACAAAAAAGCCCATGCAAGCCATTGCATAATTTTTATGAGCGTAAAAGTAACTCCGTACGGTACGGACAATAATATTGAATAAATGATTGAGCCCATTCAATTATGTGCAGTCGACACTCTAAGGTCTAATTGAACAAATCCAACCACATTAGTCCATCTTAACTTTTTTTTAACCCCATTTTATTAAAGAGTAATTCCGACCTCATATCATCTGTGCCAAATAAATCATGATACTTAATTCAATAGAAAATTGAACTCAGGACCTCGCGTGCCTACCACAAACCCGCCCTCACCATTGTGCGATCCGGAGAGGTCAAAGGTATAATTTAAAAGCGAGCTATGTGAGTCAATGTTCTTAACTTAAAGAAAAGAAAAGAAAACAAAACATTTTGTTGAGTAATAATTAGTAAAGGGAACACCATATTTATTCTTGTTCAATTAGTTTTATATATATACACTTCTAATAATAATTATTTATCTTTTATGTACAATAATTAAAAGATGGTGAATGTGTGTGAGTTTTTTTATTATTATTTTTTGTTCTTTGGGTATTTTAGATATTTCGATTATTTTTTACTGTTTTTTTTTCAATAATTTAAAACATATTGTGTTGAAGTTGTGCCCCGAATTCTATTTTGATTCGACCCGAAAAGTTCGCGGTGCCATTGTATTGGGAACCAGTCAACAATGGGTCACAAATAGTTAATTACAAAACATTTGCAATAGAGGTAATATTATTATTTCTAAGTAAACAGAAAGTATGATATGCTAGCACCTAGAGGCTATTGCTAAACATCTTTCACACAAGCTGAATAATATTTTTTAGCTAATACTTCCAGTATTACTACTTCCTATTAATCAATCAATCTTGTCCTACAAGATTAATTCTCTAATTAACTTAAATCAAGGAGCCTCGGATTCTTAGATCGGTGCGGCAGCAGCTAATTTTGCAGCAATGGCACAACTGTTCTTGAGGAATGGAGGAAATAATGGAACTGTAGGAAATATTTTAGGCCAACAATCTTGAGTGACTCCATCGATAGCATTGCAACAATTAGGGCCAATTTTCCCGATTTTGCCACTAACAAGTGACCCCATAATTTCTTGGGCACAACCTGGCACATTCACTAGAGATGACCAACATGTTATTACACTAGCCGGACCACCTCTACCGGGAAATATTGGAGGCAAAGGCAAGCCGCCACCACCGGAAAATATTGGAGGCAATGGCAACCCATCGCCACCGGGAAAAATTGGAGTTAGAGGCAATTGACCCGCTGTAATTCGGAACAATGTTGCTATCAAGATTGCCATCGCTGGTAGGGAAGAGGTTGCTTGAGATTGCCTTGCCATATGGTTAGTTACTCAATTTGTAGCAAAGTAAGACCTAAGGTGTTGTAGTTGAATGAATTGAGTATGACTATGACTGAATTTATAGACCAAAAATGAGGGTAACTTAATGCATAAGATTAAATATATATGGGGTGGTGTGAATTCATGGCAAGCTACATAGGGAAATTAATTGGTAACAGCCACAATTAAAATGCCCTCTTTGGAACTTAAAGTATTGTTAATTTAGTGGATTTATGGACCATAAAGCTTGTATAAATGAGAGAGATGAATTCCAATTCCGTTTCTACATGTTTCTCAAAAAAAATAAAAAAAATAATTTCCCCTTTAATTTCAAAAAAGAGGATAATTCTATCACAAAAAAGAAGAAGAAAAAGAGACAATCTCAAGAATAATTAGATTCATATATGTGGAAATAATGTTGTAGAGTAAGGGAGAAGTTAGGGTTCGCACCCTGCACTTCAAGAAAGTATCAATTTGCAACTTGTACTTTGAAACGTATCAAATCGCAAATCAAATTTTCATTTTCGTATACCGTTACACATTTCGTCCAAATGCTATATATTTTTGCTGATTTGACATCTTTTTATTTATAGTCATTTTTTTTTTTTAAAAAAAAAAAACTTATTTGTATCCCCAACTCCAAATCCTCATTTGACACCAACAAAACTCTAAATCTCTCCTCCATTCTCGTAGCTTACTCTCTCTGGTTCAATATTGCTGCTGCAAAATAATGTATGGTGTTTTTTGGACACCAATGACTTCTTTTGGTTTAATAAAATTATATAAGGGCTTCAAATTTATTGAGTAATTATTAATTTTATGGTTTAGAGTTGTTCGAGAACTATATGAAATGTCAAATTGCCTATTTTATTGTGATTTTGCTGTTTGAATACTTGATTAAAGTGTCTAGAATGTATCAGCCCTCAAAGTCTTTCTTATTTGCATTTACCAAGGGTTGAATTGATCTATTTTTGTAAGTTCAGACTGCGTTGTTATCTATTTTTTTTGTAAACTCATGGTGTATTTCGATCTAAAGTATAATGTGCAAATTAACACTTATCAAAATTTAAGTGGACCACATCCATATAAGACATTACTAACGTCATAAAGGTGCCAAATTAGCGAAAATGAACGGCATTTCAATGGAAGGTGTAACGGTATACGAGAATAAAAGTTTGAGATAGATTTGATACGTTTCAAGGTACAATGTTAAATTGATACTTTCTTAAAGATACATGGTGCAAATCCTAACTTTTCCCAGTAGAATAATAATAATTTAATTCATATCTTGACTTCCCAATATAATTAGATTTATGCCAACTTAAATGGGTTTATTGTATATATGCATATGAAGAAAGATATGAAATAGATATTCTTTACTTGTTCCCTTTATGAAAATCTAATGGAAAATTAAGGATTTTTTTTAATAAAAAAAAGAGTGAAAATTAAGGGTATGATACGTAGACTTGAGTATGAGTGTCAATAAGATATGGATACATATTTGAGCATCAGACTCTTCAATTTTCAAATTGATGGGTACATGGACTATCATGGCTCAAAAGTTGGGCACGTGACCGGCGCAAGACCTCGATGGACTAAGGCCCACTGAGATCAAGCAAGCCTCAGAAAATCTGAATATCATCTATACAAATACCATAATAATGTGGGTCATACATACTCAAATATTACTAACCGTAGTTCAACGAAGCATCTATTAATTGAATTCTATATAAAATCTAAAAATACAATCGAATATCAAAAGTATCATCACAATCAGGAGATCAGCTCACCAGAATCGAATGAAACTCTATACATAGGATTTATTTTTCTGAAACCAAATGTCAAAAATAGTAGGATGAGTCATAAGACTCAGTGAATGAATAATGATTTAACGAAAATGATATATTTCTCATGGAATCCCATACATTATTCCATTGTATTATTACAATGGAATAGCATATTATATTACAATGAAATAATGAAATAATAATAATAGTACAATGAAATACGTTATTCCATTGTCATTTCATATGTATTCCATTGTAATAGTACGCATTCCATTGTAATAATACAATAAAATAACATATGAGATCTCATGAGATATAAAATGTCACTGATGGTTTAAACAATATAAAAATGGACAAGTAACAGAAAGAAAATGTGTAATAATAATAGGCCAATAATATGATCATATGAGTCAACAGATATTTAGTAACAATAACAATGGATGGGTGGGTAATCAAATATCAAAAGATGGTGAATGTGTGTGAATTTTTTTATATATATATATACACTTCTAATAATAATTATTTTTGTCTTTTATGTAAAATAATTAAAAAATGGTGAATGTGTGTGAATTTTTTTATTATTATTTTTATTCTTTGAATATTTTAGATATTTCGATTATTTTTTATTGTTTTCTTCACTAATTTAAAAAATATTGTGTTGAAGTTGTGACCCGAATTCTATTTTGATTCGACCTGAAAAGTTCGCGGTGCCATTGTATTGGGAACCAGTCAACAATGGGTCACAAATAGTTAATTACAAAACATTTGCAATAGAGGTAATATTATTATTTCTAAGTAAACAGAAAGTATGATATGCTAGCACCTAGAGGCTATTGCTAAACATCTTTCACACAAGCTGAATAATATTTTTTAGCTAATACTTCCAGTATTACTACTTCCTATTAATCAATCAATCTTGTCCTACAAGATTAATTCTCTAATTAACTTAATCAAGGGGCCTCGGATTCTTAGATCGGTGCGGCAGCAGCTAATTTTGCAGCAATGGCACAACTGTTCTTGAGGAATGGAGGAAATAATGGAACTGTAGGAAATATTTTAGGCCAACAATCTTGAGTGACTTCATCAATAGCATTGCAACAATTAGGGCCAATTTTCCCAATTTTCCCACTAACAACTGACCCCATAATTTCTTGGGCACAACCTGGCACATTCACTAGAGATGACCAACATGTTATTACACTAGCCGGACCACCTCTACCGGGAAATATTGGAGGCAAAGGCAAGCCGCCACCACCGGAAAATATTGGAGGCAATGGCAACCCACCGCCACCGGGAAAAATTGGAGTTAGAGGCAATTGACCCGCCGTAATTCGGAACAATGTTGCTATTAAGATTGCCATCGCTGGTAGGGAAGAGGTTGCTTGAGATTGCCTTGCCATGGTTAGTTACTCAATTTGTACCAAAGTAAGACTTAAGGTGTTGTAGTTGAATGAATTGAGTATGACTATGACTGAATTTATAGACCAAAAATGAGGGCAACTTAATGCATAAGATTAAATATATATGGGGTGGTATGAATTCATGGCCAGCTACATAGGGAAATTAATTGGTAACAACCACAATTAAAATGCCCTCTTTGGAACTTAAAGTATTGTTAATTTAGTGGATTTATGGACCATAAAGCTTGTATAAATGAGAGAGATGAATTCCAATTCCGTTTCTACATGTTTCTCAAAAAAAAAAAAAAAAATTTCCCCTTTAATTTCAAAAAAGAGGATAATTCTATTACAAAAAAGAAGAAGAAAAAGAGACAATCTTAAGCATAATTAGATTCATATATGTGGAAATAATGTGGTAGAGTAAGGGAGAAGTTAGGGTTCGCACCCTGCACTTCAAGAAAGTATCAATTTGCAACTTGTACTTTGAAACGTATCAAATCGCACATCAAATTTTCATTTTCGTATACCGTTATACATTTCGTCCAAATGTTATCTATTTAAGTGGTCCACATCCATATAAGACATTACTGACGTCATAAAGGTGCCAAATTAGCGAAAATAGACGACATTTCAATGCAAGGTGTAACGATATGGAAACAATATTAATATTATGTTACGTTCTATATAATTTGCAATGATTTTCTTATTTCTGATGCATATATTTTTATCAAATAAAGTTCACTAATCTTATCAACTAATAAATTAAATATTTTTTAATATAATTAATTAACATACAAGCTCAAAGAACTAATTAAGGAATAATGCTTCACTCATGCAAAGAAACAAACTTTTTACACGTGCAACAAGATTACTTGATCAATACACAACAAAAATCCTAAGAAACCAAGATTACTTGATCAATACACAACAAAAATCCTAAGAAACCCCAAAGGAGAAATATTCTTGGTTGTTACCTTTCTCATGAGGAAGTCCTGGAGAACCAGCTTAAGGTGTCTTGTCAATGGTGGCATAGCTTGCTAGCTATATATATATATGTGTATATATATATATATATATATATATATATAAAGAGATGAGATATACGTACAGAGATATTATAAGCCTCCTTCTCTCAATAGAAATCTCAACAATCATACATAAATTGTGGTTGAGCTGATTTATTTAGGAACCAAATTTAAGAACATAATCTTCAATGGCAACCAAGGCTACAGAAGCTACCGGCAAGCGATCTTTCGAGGATTTTGAACCATTCTGCAAATGGCAGAAGGAGGAAGAACAAGACACTCTTGTGGTCCATCTTCATGGTATTTATTTTCTCTCCTATCTGTGTGTGTGTGTGTATATATATATAGTTCATCAATATATATATATATATTTCTTTATATGTATAAGATAAGTATATGTAGGTTTGAAGAAGAATCAATTGAGAGTTCAAATCAACAATCTTGGGGTTCTGACAATCTCTGGATCGCGTCCTCTGGATGAAACAAGATGGAGCAGATTCCACAAAGAAATCAAAGTGTCAAAGGATTGTAAACGAAATGAAATCCACGCCAAGTTCTCTGGTGGGATTCTCTATGTAGAGATGCCAAAGGGAGAATCGAATGTCGCGGGTGCGTCGACTAGTATCGGTGGTGACATTGAGA
The DNA here is from genome assembly GCA_963580455.1 of Euonymus europaeus. Taxonomy (NCBI): domain Eukaryota; kingdom Viridiplantae; phylum Streptophyta; class Magnoliopsida; order Celastrales; family Celastraceae; genus Euonymus; species Euonymus europaeus. The sequence continues at coordinate 5,991,426 of OY756961.1, read as the reverse complement.
ATGCTAATAGGTTGTCGACCGGTGACAACAAGATCATGATGAAGAGCTTCAAAGGAAGAGTTGTAAGGCTTATTAGGGTTAAGCCTATGATCGCGGGCATGGCCACGGTGGCCGTCATGGTGGTGCTTTTAGGGATATATGTAATGAAGAAATATCAAGCTCTTGATTATGTCCAAAACTAAACAATGTAATTTACTCTTTCAAGAAGAAAAAAATGACTGGATTTGCTTATATTTTGTGGTTCACGTAATATTAGTAACTCTTGAGATTTTTGCTTCATACGAGTTTCAACTAAGGAAATTAATACTCTACAATTTGTCCAATAGTTGGAGAAATTGAGTCCTAACCTAGCGGGGAAAGACTATCCCTCCCCCAACATGAGATAGGATGCGTAAAACTTTGTTAGGTTAGGATGATTGATTTGCTCGATCTGAATTAAATTAAAATTTGAATATAAGTTATATGTCTGATATTTGAATCCAAACACAAAAAATTTGTTCAGTTTAAATCGAATTTAGGCCTAATTTTAAAAAAAGTTATTTGATTTAATTGTGTGAATTATAAAAGATTGAATTATTATTCGACCTATTTATCTAAATTTAAATTAATTCAGATATAAATAATTAATTAATTATTTTCAAAAAATTTAAACCAATTTCAATAGTGCCTATAAATATTTTATAATCATCTATATCTGGTCGGATTCCGAATTGATTAAGTATGGGCTCAGGGGCAATTTCGTATTTTACATTCTTTGTCTTGCCTTTCTCGTCCCTTCGGCGATCAAACGACGGTTGTTCTATCTCACTCTGTCTTTTTAAATTGGGAATACATGAAAGGGAAGAGACATAAATCCGCCTGAAAATAAAATAAAAATCAATAAAAAAATGCCTCTGAGGAAGAAGCCTCAACCCCCCGGGCCTCGCCCTAGGCGTTCCCTTAGAACCTCCGCGAGACGTGCAACCGCCGAATCTGCGGCAGCAGCAAAGGAAGTTACGGAAACTACGCCCGAAGTTGCCGTTCCGCCTTCTGAATCTGGCTCCGAGACATGTAGGATAAACGCGGAAGACGGTGAAGGAATGACGACGGTGACTACTGATGCCGTTCACGGAATTGCAGTTTTGGCTTCTCCAATTGGGACTGTAAGCGCTTCAGCGGATGTGAGTTGTGGTGCCGGGCAATCTACAATTGGAGACGGAATTGGACAAGAGAGGGCGTGTGGGGAGGGAGGCCAAGCTGATCCGATAGAGAGATTGAGTGGAGATGAAGATCGTGGGGAGAAAGTGGAGCGGAGTGGTGCTGAGGAGGGAACAGTAGGAACTGCCATTGGAGACTCTGCTGATGGAGGAGGGAAAACGAGTCCGAGAGAAAATGTTGTTGCTGAAAGGGTGGAGGCGGAGAGTGGAGTGGTGAAGAAGAAGAAGGTGGTGAAAATTGTGAAGAAATTGGTGAAGAAGAGAGTGTCCAAAGTGGTTCAAAAAGGTATAGCTGCTTGTTCGGACAAAGAATTGAAGAGACATGTAGTATTTGGTGATGCTGATAATAATGATTCTTCTTTAGTGGAAATTGAGAAGCCTAATTTAGCTGTTGACGGAGAAGATCCTAATTCACTTCCTGATGGTTCAGTGAAAGTCAAAAAACCTAAGTTAGCTGTTGACGGAGTCAAAAATTCTAATTCACTTACAGATGGTTTAGTGGAGGTCAAAATACCTAATATAGCAGTTGATGGAGCAGAGGATCCTGCTGATGATTCAATGGAAGTTGAAAAACTTAATTTGCTTGCCAACGTAACTGAAAATAATAATCCAGCAGCTGATGGTTTAATGGAAGTCGAAAACATGAAAAATACTGTGACTTGTGGAGGAGGGAAAGGGGGTTCTGTGGCAAAAATGTCGTTGCAACCTGAGAAAAATGAGAATGCAGTTGTAAAGCCTACAACTGTAACTGAGGTTCCAGAGGAACACACAAACGTAGGTTTATTAAGCAGAAATTGTGAGTGTGGTATTATGTTTAAGGAGCTGGGTGGTGGAGCAGAGGTGGGAGTAAAGGGAGAGGGGGATAAGGCTGACGATGACAATTTGATTGCGGAGGCTAAGACACGTACAGGGGGGATAACTCTTAGTGGGGAATTAGAGGCACTGGAGAGGAGGAAGAGGAGGCAAACAGAGATTTTTATTGGTGGGCTTGACAAGGATACCAAGGAGGAGGACATAACAAAAGTGTTTGAGGATTCGGGCAAGATTGTGGAGGTGAGGTTGTTTATCAATGGTAAGACAGGGAAGAATAAGGGTTATGGGTTTGTGAGGTTTGCTTCTGCAGCTGATGCTAAGAGGGCATTGGAGAAACACCCTCAAGTCGAGGTAATTTTTTTGAATTTGAGGATGAGTATAATTACATATGTCAAAACATGGAACTTATGTATACAGCTGTGTAAAATATGACTCCTTAACTCACTAGAATACCATGTGCCATGTGGTAACTACGAGCTTGCTGGTGACGTCAACATGATTATTGGTTATAATTTGAGGCTTCCAAATTAGGGAGTAATAAATGCGTTTGTTTCATCAACATGATATGATTGAAGCTGCAAGATTGCACAAAAAATACCTTTATACTGAAGAAGTGCATACACCATTGGTTACATAGCTCTCATGCAGTCATGCATGATTTTGCTAAAGTTTTAACTATTTTTCAAGCATCACTGTTCCTACTGTTTTTGAATTCTTTGCTAGAACAGATGCAAATAACCTACTGCATAATAAGATGATTGGGATGGGTTGATGGCTTTTGCCACTCAAATAACGAAATGATCGTTTGCTTCTTATTCATGTTGCTTTTTATACTTGACATATTTGGAACTGTGGGACCCTTAACTAAGCCGTGTCCGTAGTCGAATTTTTGTTTATAAGGAGTCAGCTTTCTTACTCGTTTCCACATTCAAAAAGTAATATTATCATGAACTTTTCTTTCATAGTTACGGAAGTATTTCAAACTTTTAATTAAGTGTCAAGCGCTTTATAGTTCTACTTTCAACAATTTAAGGTAACATTTTTAGTTTCTTAGAACATATTTCTGATCAAAGTGAATATATTTTTTTGTGCTTCTAAAGGTTATTTTTTGGATGTCAGTTGCGGTTAATAATGTGTTGCATTTAATATTATCTCATTTTCTTAATTTGAACTAAACTACTATTGAGATTATGTTTCTTATTATAGTATTTCTTTTTCAGTTAACTGTAAATGTTTTATGTTTGTTTCTAAAAACCATATGATTATTATTATTATTCTTTTCAGTCTTTAGTTTGGGTGAGATTTGATAGCATCAAATAAATATTACAAAAAATAGTCCAAAAATTGAGCGGGTACATTACGCTGTTGTTGTTCATCATAATTTGTCTTCCATGCCGCTGTAGAAGCAGATTGAATAAAGATTGCACTAAATTTAGCTTTCCATTTAAATTATACATAAAATGGACATATATGATGTTTGAAACTCACCTTCTATTTCTTAAAATTTTGTGTTTTGTACTTTTGTACTGTTCTTCTGCAATATATTGGATATGAATTCATGATAGACGAGAGTGTATGTGGTTCCTGGAAGAGAGTAATGTTTGAGTACCTTATTTGTGGGCTTTCTTTAATCTTATGTTAAGGCTTGTTTGTGGGTTTTTGTTTTATTGTACATTGAAATTTTTTGTCTTGTACTTAACCTTTGGTTGCATACTTGCGTTAGGCTGGCATCCCATTGGCGCCCTCTAAAAACTTTCATTTTGCTATTTTGAAAAAATATCACCAACGACCTAGGAAGCACCAGTATGTCTAGGACCCCAAGGCACCCGTGGATGCGTTTGGTGTGCAGGTGCGCTCGGATACGTACTGCATGAACCAAAAGCTGCACCCAGTTTTTTAACTTTTTTTATTTTGATATGGGATACGGCTCCGATTTGGCTGAGACGCTGAGTATGGATGGATTGTGATAGAAGCGCTGCTGAGCTACAGAGGCATTAAATCACCATTTTTATTCGTGGGAGAGGGTTTTCCCCGCTATCAGAGCTATTCTCCGGATCTTCAAGACGGGGCAAGTCACTAATGTGTCTCATGTTCCTTCGATCAGTTGCTTCGGCTTTCTTGTCAAGCCAGCTCAGGTATTGAGATCCGAAGGGCCCTTTCACCGTAGAGATCGAACAGGAGATAGCAATGATAAATTGAAGGGACGCTAAGACGGTGAAGGGTTACGGTGGCTACGAGTGATCTCGAAGGTTCTTCTCTGCCTTTCCATGTGGGCGTCTTCTCAGTTTTTCGTACTCTCCGACCTCTAGTCCCCTATTATATATAATTGTATATTGATTATTGTTGGGTTTAGATTTTATTTGGGCCTCTTATTTGGTCTTGGGCTTAGATCATGTTTTATTTTATCTGGGTCTATCTTAAATTAATTTTGTTAACTTCAGTCAAGTCAGGTCTAAACTTTTATGGTGCACATTTATTTAATATGCATTTATTTATTATGGTATAGAAATGATCACAATATTAGCTAACCTTGTTTTCTATAAATATATATATATAATAACATTTACATAAGCCCGTATCGCGCTACACCCATACCCTGATTTTGGGAGAATTGATGAATCCTCGTATCCTGTATCCGCATCCCCGCACACGTATCGGTGCTTCTTAGCTGGTGACTAGCTTTGAGATACTTTATTGAACAATATTAGTTGTTTTGATCGTTATTGTCTGATGCTGAGGTTTGGGCAAAATTCTTTGGTTTCATTGGCTTTGAACACTTAATTCTGTTGCACTTTTCTCTTCCTTGATCAAATTAGCGATCTCCTTTTCTTTTTCCAGAGTTTTTTCCATGATTTTTCTGTCGATATATTGGAATTCAACATTGACTGTGTAATGCCAGCTTCAGTCTTAGATTTCCATTTCTTTACCAAAATTGCAGACCTTTCTCAGTCAGTCACTTATCATTATGCAATATTTGTAGTGTTTTGTTATTCAACCTCCTCAATTGTAGTCTCCCATCAACTTTTGGTGAAGATGTTGCTGTTATATTGTGCTATGTTATTGACCTTTACTTTGAGTGCAATTAGAGGATACTTGTCAGTCCTTGTATAACCAATCTTTCTTCTTTTAAAAAATCCAACCACAGATTTGTGGCAAGCAATGTAGTCCAGCTCCGGTTGAAGGCAATGACACATTATTTCTCGGTAACATTGACAAGAAGTGGAAGAATGAAGATGTAAGGATTCACATGCCATATCTCTTGATTTCTTTCCTCTGGAATCGGGATTGAATTATGTCCCTTAAAGAAACAATTCTTGTATTTGGCAGGTTATCAAATTTTTGAAGAAGATAGGAATTAAGAAGATAGACAAAGTCACAGTTATGGCTGATCCTAACAATGTTGAACGAAATCGTGGTTTTGCATTCTTGGAACTTCAAAGTAATAAAGATGCTCAAATTGCTTACAAGATACTTCAAACGAGCAACATGCCAGGGAAGCTTCAGAACATTAAAGTTGCATGGGCTGAACCCTTGAGTGAGCCAGATGAAGAAGAGATGCTGAAGGTCTTTCTGGCTCAAAGTTTTGGATTGTATTGTGCTGCACTGCTTTGATTATAAAATACTAGATGCTCAATGATGGGTTCTGTTTGCAGGTGAAATCAATTTACGTAGAGTACCTTCCTTCCTCATGGAATGAGGAGAAAATAAGAAGCTATTTCAAAAAGTTCGGGGAGATTGAACATGTGGTGCTTTCCCGAAATCTACGATCTTCTAGGAGAAAAGACTTTGCATTTGTCAATTTCACAACCCGTGAGGCTGCTCTTGCATGCATTGAGTCATTTAACCAGGAACCATTGAGTGACGAGGGATCTAAGGTTTTTTCCACCAGAAAGACAGCAGTCTAGTCTGCCATTATTTTCAAATTATAACATATATGTGATAATTGCAATTGTTTAGGTACATGTGAAGGTGTCTCTGGCAAAACCACAGCCAAAAATCAAGCCACATCGGAAAATGTCCAACACTATCAAAAGTGAAGAAATTTCGAAGCAGAAGCCCACAGTAAACCAACGTGAGTGCTATTTTAGTTGTACTTGCTTCTATAGATGGGATGTCAATGATACTTTTCAGGTTCATGCTGTCCATGTGACAATTGTGGTCACAAGGGAATCAACAAAATTGGACACATTCCTTGAGTCCGGAATAGTATGATTCCACATGGAATCATAAAAGCTCCCTTTTGCGCCATCCTGATCAGGAATCATATAGTGGAAATGGTGTATATTTTCTTACTTATGTAGTTGCATGAGCTTTGGGTTAAAAGATTCAATATCCCCTAGTCCCTACTTTCCCAATTCACAAACCCAGGTCTAGGATGCCTTTACGAGTTCAGCATCACAAGTGGAAATCATAATGCAACCTAGTAAATTACTCTTAAAATTGCCGAGTAATTATCATCAGATCAGTTTCTTATACATTACAATTGATAGGAACCATATTTTTATTTTGCTGATGAATGATTTATTTATTTGCTTCAGGTGAACCCAGAAACAAGGGCTTATCTAGTATTCACCAGAATATAAATAAAATAGATAATAGAAGGTCTTCTGCTGAACTTGAACGACTCTTAGCAGAGCGAGCTTCTTTCCGGCAATTGCAATCTAGATTTGATATAGGTATATTGTCATTTTGGTTCATTTTTTTGTGGTGCTTGATATATTTATTTTGACCCGTAATCTCAATTATAGGGGAAAAAACACATTGAATTAAGAGTAATTAAGTGGATTTTGATTGAAATCTTCAAAAATTTCTATATAATACGTGTCTTGATCCTGATCAATTAGTTATGATCCATTTTAAAAGCTGGTTTGATTTGGGATGTGGCACCCATTGGAAAATTGACTTTTCTGTGGGAGGACATACACTGATACACAACCTAGTTTATAATTTTGTGAAACCACCCAGAACCAATATTTGCTAATTAATATTTTTCTACACTTCCTTTTTTTTTATATTGTGATTGGTACAAAAATAGGCTTCAACTTAAGATATTTCTTTTACTAAGTTGATACTCTTTTTTTTACTTGGTTTATATGCTTGGAACAATGAGTATGGGTAATATATGTGCTGGTTCTCGAAATATTTTTTGAATTATTGGAACCATGCTATTCCTTCTGACCTTATTTGCTGTTTTTGGAAATTTTGATATTTTCCTCTTATTTTGAGCTGCTGAGTTTTTATTTATTTATTAATAGTTGCAGTCTGGCAGAAGCAAAATGCTTTACCTGATGTTGTACTACTTAACCCCCTAATTTTGTGGGCAGGCTCTCCCATTGTTGGTGATTCTTACTCCTTACCGGGAAGGAAGCGCCCTCATTCTACATTTGTAAGCCGCCCCTCCCATTAATTAGTTAGATCTTAGATTAATGGACTCTTTTAACTTTTGTATTTATCAAACCCGAATCTTTCTGCCAATCAGGTAGACAATTTGTACAATACAGAACCTAGAGGCTATCCTCATATGCGTTTGGAGAGTTCTTTTCCAGTTGCAAGTCCAAGGTACATTGAGTTTATATGTTCAATACCTATTTAATACTCTTAATGAAAATAATGTTGCTTGTCCCTTGGTTATGAAGTATTTTTACAGCGTGCTTATGGGAATGATAATTTGACTGACATGTATTAATATTTTTCTGCTTTCTAGTTACGGCAGATATGCCTCTGGTGTTGGGGCAACATCTCATTCCCTTCAACAGCAACAAGGAACTGGTTATAGATTAGGTAAGTTCTTATGTCGTAAATGCTTGTGTCTGACTTGAATTTTTTATTAATATTAATTTTACTCATTTCTTAATTATACCCAGGCTTCGGACTTCAGGATTATCCGAATGGCTTCCAGGTACTGGATTGATATGTCTGCTTTACTTGTATTTCGTGTGTTGAATAAATGAATAAATAGCTTTTGCTAATTGTGGATGGTGGTTCTTAAAAACCCAATTGAGAATGTCTGTTCTCTGTTAAAAAGGGGGAAAAAAGAATGGATTGAGTCTACTGCTTTCACGACATACCTTGTTTTTCTAAGTTGGCTTGGAAAGTTATCTTCAAAAAAACTCTATAATGTTCTTGACGTACTTTAATTTCGTATGCCTGCTATCAAGACTTAGCCTTTGGATTCTGAATGTATTGTTTGTTAAATATAATATAGCTTTGTATTCACGAATTTTGTGTTTGTGCTCATGGATGTTTGCAGAAAGAACAAGCTCCATACCCTGGTAGAAACAGTCTGCACTATAGATGTAAGTGCAATGTTCACCCTCCTTTAGCACATGTGCCTTTCCTTCTTTTTTTCTATGAGCCCTTTCCTGTTTCTTATAGTCATTAGGATTGGTTTTGAGGATGTGGATCCTCTCCAAGGTTATGCCTTATTTGACCAACCTTGCAGAGAGGCTACGCACCAGTATCTGTATAATCCAAATTGTGCCAGGGGGATTCAAATTCAGGACCTCCAAGTTTACAGTGGACCCAAATTCCCCTTCCCTTATCAGTAGACTATCCTTAACAGTCATTAGTATGCTCTGCGGTTCTTTTTAATCTGTCTAGGAGCATGATTTGTGTTAGTTCACTGCGTGTATTTTTCTTGTTTCTTTACTTGTCTTGATCACTTTGCATTTGAAACTAGTTGATAGGTAGGTTCAGTTCAATCAATTCAAAGAAGTCTTGTATAAATGCTTTCTGTTGGAGGATGATCAAGACATCAAGTAGCGTTTGAGTTTAATAATTGGCTTTTGTTAACAAGTGATCTAACTCATTGGTTAAGGAATCGCTGCTCGTGCCCTGTGTATTAGAAATTGTTTTCATGCACGTTGCACTGCCATTTGATTAGAACAAAAGATTATAAGACGTGGAGATGTCATTTGATTCAAAAGATTGTAAGACGTGGCATCTCCACCCTTCTAGCTAACAAGTGCTTAAGAGCACTGGTTAATAGGACATTGAATAGTTGAACTAAAATTTTCACATTGGTACTTTACTTTGGTAATCTTTGCCCTTTCTATGTTGTCTACTTGTCTTTATGACCTCAGTTTTACAAATCGTGTGTTTATTATGCATTCATTTTATCAAAACTATGGTTGTGATGCAAACTTGACCATGTAATTTTCCTTTCTAATGTCTTCTTAACCTTGTGTATAATTCTCATGTCAATCATTGTTTGACGCATGCGCCATTTCAAATCTTCAGACCAATAGCAGCTGCCCCATGCAGATTTATGAGATCATTTGAACATGTTGAAAGGTGATTGATAAACAAGAAGCTGCTTTCGGTCAAGTGAAGATATTGTTTCATACTTTTATCAGAAGATCAAGTCGCACAGCAGTCACAGTTTTCCATTGTGTACATTTGCACTAATTATTGTAAATCAATGTGTTAATTGACATTTCCATCTGTGGTTAACCTATTGTAGTTCTGACAATAAGTGTTCATGCTAGACCGATCCACACTGCATGGCTTTGTATAATTCAATATCATTGATGGTGATGGTTGCATTAGTGACTTTAATAAATTGGTGATGGTTTAGTTACTGCTTTGGGAATTGAGGCAAAAAATGGTAAAATTGGAAAGCACTGTGAGGGAGACCAAAAGTTGGTTAAGTGATGAGAAATATGGCTCCAGCACCGGCTCCAAGTGTTGCCGTCAAAGCCATCATTTCTGAAGCTTTAAGTGATGATCATATTTGCAATGGTGACTTTGGTGGTCATGGTTTAATCTGGATTTTGTTGTTTCGTTTTCAAGTGCTGTTATTTGTATTCATAAAGTCTGAGAACTGGACACAAAGGATTATCTATTACAGCAAGAGAACATTAGACGTACATTCAGTTCCCACAACCTACACAACACGCTAATTCAGTTACTGATGACGAGATATCTACAGATAGAGTTCTCCATGTTGACAATCAAGGAAAGTTACTTATGAATAACTACTGATTCAGTACTCATGCAGATGATCGATGCTTCTGCTTTGTTGCAGGCATGATTCAGATTTGTACGTATATGCAGCAAATTCATGATTCAAAATCTTCGTAGTGCCACCAGGAGGAACTGACCTAGGGTGAGCAAGCGGGTAGACGACAACGACATTCTTGCAAGATGAGGTACCCGGGTATGATGAGATTGGACTTTCAGCTGGGGGTTCTGCGTCCACATCTGAATCATAGCAATTGTCAGAAGATGAGGATAATTCCTCCTCGTCATCTGGAAAGACTCCGCTTTCTTGCGATTGAAGGGAAGAAGGATCAATTCCAATGGAAACTTCAATTTCTGTAAACAATTTCAAGGAAATGCTGTTAGAAGTTTTACAGATTCCATTCATTTTCAACAGCAAAAATTCATCTGCCAGTGCAAAGAAGCAGCAGAGAGAGAGAGAGAGAGAGAGATGTTTAGCTAATAGACCCATGTATCTGTTAACCTGCAGATCGCGAATGTGCATTAATGCCTACAATCACGTATGTGTTTGTACTTTCTACAATTACTATCATGGTGGTTGTGTTTGAAGCGTCCAACAGTAATTTTGAAAAATATGATCCGACTGAAATAGCTTTCAGTTATATGGTAAATACATCAGAAAATCGACATACTTTATTCATCTGGGAGTCTTCTTAGTTATAAATCCACCATAATTGGTACAAAATTATTAAACAATGATTGATACAAAAGCATTAAACGATAATTGGTTCCTCATTACACAAAACTGTTTGTGTAAAGGAGTTCTCCTAAGTAAAAAAGCAAGTTGGACATAGAATGGTCTATTGGAGAGAACTAATTGGCCGCGGAAAAAAATGCACGGACTAAAAGCTATAGTAAATCTAGGGGGTAAATAGAACTTTTAGTCATTGACAGATTCGGATCGTTTCAACTCAGTCACTAAGGTTTGAACTGATCCAACTCGGGAACCATAATTTTATTTTTGTTCCAATTCTCTTCATCGGGCAGCTTCTCCACTTTTTGGGCAGATAAAATGCAGATAAATAGAACTTTTAGTCACTGACAGATTTGGATCGTTTCAACACAGTCACTAATATTTGAACTCATCCAACTCGGGAACCGTAGTTTTCTTTTTATTCCAATTCTCGCCACTCTAACCTTTAAATTATATTTCCACGCATAAAATAAAATAAACACAATTTTATTATTTAAAAAATAAAAAAATGTAAACAAATCAGTGTTTGACATATATACTCTCCAAACCCTAACCCATCTTCATCCATCTCACACCACTGCCCCCTCCTCCACTGCCACTGCCACTGCCACTGCCACTACCACTATTGTTATTCTTAAAAACTCGATAAATTCATACATAGATGGATTTGAAGGAGAAGAAGAGGTAAACAGATCTGAGTCAATCCGTTCTTATTACCACCGGTTTTTACATATTGACAAGAAGAAATCGAACCCACCATTCGAACATCCCAAGCGAGAAGCCGCGAAGACTTGAGCCATCAACCCACCATGGACGATCATAAGGGGCAGAGACTTGTGATTGCTGAGTGAGATTTTATTCTAAGTCTGAGTGCTAGCAGAAATAGAGGAATCGAAGAGCGTTGTAACTATGAGGATGAAGAAGGGTGGGTACCACTGCACACCGCTTCGGAGTCGGAGACTATGTGTAATGCTGCATCACCGAGCTCGTCGGACTCTGTGAGTTCAACTCTGCTCCTCTGTGTCCATATTTTGGCTATGGTAAAGAAGATGAAGGGGAACAAGATGAATCTGAAGGAGAAGGCCTCGTCAGACTCTATGAGTTTCACAGCTTAGAGATGTAGATGAAGTTGCATGCCGATAACAAGAATTGGAACAAAAAGAAAACTACAGTTCCCAAGTTGAATGAGTTCAAACCTTAGTGAGTGAGTTGAAACGAACCAAATCTGTCAGTGACTAAAAGTTATATTTACCTGCATTTTATCTGCCCGAAAAATGGAGAAGTTGCTTGGTAACGAGAATTGGAACAAAAAGAAAACTATGATTCCCGAGTTGGATGAGTTCTAACCTTAGTGACTGAGTTGAAATGATCTGAATCTGTCAGTAACTAAAAGTTTTATTTACCCGTAAATCTAGCACAAACAAAAATAAACAGATCTTACTGGTGAGAGCTTTGATCTCTTATATATCAAATAATTCCATAATATAGACGAACTTTAGATATACTATGTTTTAATGTTAAAATGAAAAATGGAAGGCTGGAATGCCTAATGCAAAGTAAGCCACAGCTGCAAGGCTAAATCCTGCCCTCATTGAAAGTAAAACTAGTTCGATAAAGTGAGGACAGTGTAAACACTAAACAATCACACATGATTATCATATCAGCTGTATCTATTCATTAAAAAAACTAACCATCTTGTCTCCATCAAAGTGTTTTCTGGTCTGGTAGAGAAGGCTATTGGAAAACATAGACTCCTCATATAGAGAATGATAGGTAAAAAGGGAAACAACTCTCGTACACAATGCTCCCGTAGTAGGTAGGAATGGAGACAAACGAAAGTTCAGTCACATAATATGTGGAGAAGCTGTTTCTAGAAATTGAACATATAACCTTGAAGTTGAACCCTTGCAACTCTACCACATGGCCACATGCAATAATAACGAGTATCATGAAAATAAAATGCAAGAGCTTCTAGAAAATTTCATCTTTACCTTCCTGGTGCTCTTCCTTGGGAATCAGGGTAAGTTCTGCATCAAAATTTTGTTGGGGATCAGTAGTTTGCTGAGAGTGCAAACCCGAAGACGAGAACTTCAGGTTTCCTTTTTCTTGGTGGGCACTAGGGCTTTGACTTCTCATCCCTGAAAAAAAAAACATGTGGTCAAGAATTACCATGAACTCCATGGTTACGAAAGCACAAGCATACCATTTATTTCAGGTACGCTCCTATTTTTTCATTTAATATTTGACCTATCTGGGCAAAAATATGGGCATATGGGCATAATTTGAAGTGTGCCCCAAATCATTAAATGGTATGAAGCACTGATGTACAGATTAAATCTCCCAGGACGTACTTTGAGCTGAAATTCCATCTGTGTCCTTTAATCATCAACTAAAGTACGAATTCCATTAAGTAAGTAAATTACAAGAACAAAGGTTTGAGGATTAAGGTTTACAGGGAAGTGTCTTGTTTTTATCTGTGTCTCCTATGGGCCAAGTCACGCTTGTTATATCCACATATCAAACTTAACAAACTTAACGAGAACCAATAATAAATAAACGCAAAAGCAAAAGCAAAAGCAAAAGCAAAAAAGAAGTCTACCAAGATAACATTAATGTTAAAATATAATAAATCATCGATCATTGTTTATAAACTAAAATATACGTACGCTCGTTGAGAGTCATGTAAGCAATCCTTGCTGCACTCATCTCAGCTTGCTTCTTAGTTTTTGCTTCCCGTCCTGAAAAAATCTCTCCTTCAACTTCAACAGTTGAAACAAAAATTGGGACATGGGCTTCACCATATTTCAATGTATTATAAGATGGCAGACCATAACATTCTTTTTGAGCCAATTCTTGTAAGAGGTTCTTGTAACCAGATTCATCCTGATAGATTTAAATAACAGATTAAAAAAATACAACAATTATATATCCAAAATGAGAGAGGCATGTTCAATTACAAATTCATTAAAGCATATTGTAGATGAAATCAATGGTTAGGAGTGACAGGAATACTAGCCTCTTGAACCCCGTTTTGCGATAGTGACATCAATGCAATTTTTGCAGCCACATGCTCAGCTTCCTTCATCGTAGGGAAAACTTCTTGACTCTCATGAGTTTTTTCACCAACTCTGACCGTGCCCTTGAAACGGCTAGCATGGGGAGGACCCTCATTCTCACAAGAATAAGCTGGCAGGCTAATATTGCTTTTTTGAGCATAGTTTTGCAGCTGGTTTTTGTATGAATGCTGCATATCTATTATCCAGAGAATAAAACTCGTTAGTGGAAATTGAAACAGCTGGAATATGAAAGAAATAAATGCTTGTATATCAGAAAATGACTTGTACCGTGAAGGACAATGAGCATCATTTGCACCACAATGTAAAATATACTACCAAGGAAGCTAATGGTAAACATAATCAGAAGAGTTTGAGAGTAGCAATTATAAAGTGGTTCTAAATAAGTATTATTAATTTCACTATAGTTCTATTGCAGATATTAAGAGGTTCTAACTACGTATTATCTAGGCTGGAACTGAGAACAAAACCATTACCAGTATACAGAACAAATATTTTTGGGTAATGAATAAACCAACAAAAAGGCAAGGTTAAACTTCAATATTTAAATTATGGAGCTTAATTGAGCAAAATCAGTGAAAAGGGCTCCTAAAGACGCCATTTTTATCTTTAAGGCCACAAAGCTGAAGGTGATACTCATCCGTGCATACTTTTTAAGTTTAAACAGCATCAAAAGACAAAGCTAGGGTAGAGTAGCCAAGTATGTCTTTCAGAACACGAGAGATAACCAAGTGAACAGCCAATCAGCACAAAGTGTAAGTGTACACTTTATAGGTAACTCCAAAAATAGCAAGCTAGTTAAGAGGAGCCAATTTAAAACCAATAAGAAGATATTAAAAACATCATGCATGCAAGTGCATCTGGAGCAACTTCACACCAGTGTCCTTCAAGTCAATAACTTAGTTTATGAAATGATGAGGAGACTGCTACTTCAGCGAGAGATTTATTATATCTGCGCTTGTCCTTATCATTTCAGAAGACGACCAACCAACATGATAAATTAACATGGAGGCTATTTACTATTTAGAGAAGTTACACCAATAGGTTTATTCATTTCATCAGCATGTTAAAGAAAAGACATTTATGGAAATTGGGAGTGTACAAGCTATAATCACAAAAGCTTTGAGCCATCATCTTTTAACAGATCCACAAAAAAAGGGTACATTGCTAGTTCATTTAGAATGCAAACATAAGTTCAGTCATGAGCAGATTCATAAAATTTTCTAACCATAACAAGATGAGCATAGGCATTAAAAGCTTCATTCCCACCTGTGAATCTGTCATCGTCTTTGACACGGCTGGCGGTTCCAATCAGTTGAGAAACTTGATTGGTATTTTGTGGTTTAAGTTGTAATGTCTCAGTGAGAGGAATGCCCTCCTTCAAATCAGCAATTGCACTCAAAGAACCTGCACGGATTACAAATGCCCATTAAAAAAATCAGCATATGCATGTATCATGATGAGTTAGGATTGCTTTTGTTTTATGGTATTTACAAGGCCTTGACATTTGTTCCATTATAGGAGCATTGTGAACGGTGGTTGTTTAACCAAACCTTAAATTTTAATTTCTTCGAATGGTAAATAAAATTTTAGGGGAGACACCAAGTATGTATCTCCCCACAATCTTCTCCAATTCAAAAGGTCCATAGCCTTAGAATATTCCATAAAATAAAAATATCATGGCAAAGCTATAATAAAGAATGAAGAATTCACTAAAAAAATGTTCAATTTGTTAAATTGCTCTATAAGGTGATTATATGAATCCTGCATAGCGAGGACCACGAATGTAGACCTTGTGTCTGGTTGTTGAAGCAAGCACTAACAATTGTTTAGCCCACATTCTGAATACTTGAGCTACACCATCTAAGACTCTCCACCACTAACACCGTAGTATGCTTGAGAAGCCTATTTCGTGGAGTTTTCAAATCTACAAGCCATCACCCCAGAAACAATTCTAAAATAATTGCATGTGCTGTCACCACATCCACACTCTCAAGAAACGGCTTTCTATTTTTCCCCAACACTCATTTTTCTATCTATAGGTCACATCCCTCTGTATCTTTTTTGTATCGTCTTTCCCATGGTTTCTCCAACCAAACAATAACTTGAAACCAGAGCAGTTTAATAATAAACACAAACAGGCTTAAGCAACTTTCAAAGTCCAAGCAAACAAGTACATGGCAATATGGCATGACTCAGTATGACTGTATGAGTGCCCGTGTATCACTACAACTTCTTGATTCCCAGTGAGGAAAAGAAGGGAAGTGCCATAAACAAACAAAGTGTACACACAGATAAATACAATAATCTCTTCCATCAAAGCTAACCTTCTGTTATTTTCATTTTGGCTTTATCAGTGAAGCCGTTGCCACAAAGAGAAGAATGGGATGGAATTACAAAACGAGAAGAAGGAAGGTTGGGGGTGCAGAAGTGATCAAAAGCAAGCCTGGCAGCAATGTTTTGGGCATCCTTAGAAGACTTGCATTGGTCATGGGTCTCAAAGGGTCGGCCATTAACTGTAACAGTAGCTTGAAATTGAGGAAGGTGATTAGGGCCCTTCTTTTTGACCATGTAAACAGGGGGTCTCCATCGGTTCTGCTGGCAAAACTCATTTAACTTTGACTTGTACATATTGGCTTCTGCTTCTCTTTCTGTGTCTGCAAGGCGAGATATACACACGGGGAGAAAATAATTTTGCAATGTGAATAACCCATTTAAAATAGTTTTTCCTTTCTAATTTGTCCCGTATTTCAAATAGTAAAATTAACATGGAGCATGTGCTTATATTTAGAAATTATAACAATCTGGAGATCTCCAATATAACGACTTCGTGTAAATAATTTGAACATCAAGCAATTTTCATCAAAATGAATTCCCTTTAAAAAAAAACTACTTTCTAATTTATAAATAGGTATTTCCATCTTTTCTTAACATGATGGTATACATAATACATTCATTCACATCTTTTTTTAATGCAGTTTTTTGGCTCATGTTCAATCGGTATTAAGTATATTTGACCATTCACGTAGAGAAGATTATTGACAAAATTAGTTTTAATAATGAAAGTCCTTTTCATTACTTAATAGTTTCTTAGTCTCGAATGTTCAACAACATTCTTTTATATTAGAAGGGTATTTTAAGACTAAGAAACTTGCAAATTTGCATCAGCATCATTTAAAAACCAATGTCAAAAATATCGACAAAAAACAACAACCACATAAGCGTTAGAATTCTCATTCTGACCTTTGCATCTTACATTATCTTTCACCAATCTGGCAGATATTGCTTGAGGAATTTGATTCATCTCATGTGATTTCAGTTGCCATGCCCCAGGGGTAAGATATTCCTTATTCAAATCACTTGTCATACTTGAAGTACCTGAAAGGATTAGAAACACACATTGATAAAACACCGTGAACTTTTCCTGGTATACAAAAGAATCATTATATTAAAGCTGGTTGGATAAAGTTGAAGAGTGCATCAGGGGATGTCAGCTATCAGGAAACAATATCGCCAGATGTACAGCAGAACAGTGAATGATAAAACACAAAATGAGGCTACTCAATCTAGGCACAGGTAGCACCAATTAAAAATGAGATTAAAAAAATGGTTGAGATGGTTTGGACAGGCACAACATAGCAATATTAATGTGGTAGTGTGTTTGAAAAAAATCCAAGTAGGAGATCTAAAAACAGAAGAGTAACACACAGAAATGCATGGATGGACCGTAGAGATGATGAGAAAGGACATTAAATCCATCAGATTAGGATTAGTCATGGTTAACTTTGGACATGGTTGAATGGAAAGGGTGAATTCATGCTATGGATCCTAACAAATTTCTCATATTAGTCATGGTTAACTTTGGATATGGTCGAATGGAAAGGGTGAATTCATGCTATGGATCCTAACAAATTTCTCATATGGATCCAAAAAATAATAGACAAAAGCTTTGATGATATCAGATTAAATTCTTCCTCCATTTCTCATTAATTGCAACCCATTGTAATTTCCCAAAAAAAAAACAGCACGAGAGGAGAGATCTTAGACAAGTAATGGTCCACCAACCGAAGTGCATCAAAATCATTGTATCATGCTAGATTATTGTAAACTGTAAAGTACGAGGAAAGCTAAATAGTATAATATGGGAAAGTATACATTTTGCATGACAAAGACAACAGAAATGGATAACGTAATGGCATTAGCTAAGACCTATGGAAATAGAGTGAAGCTAGAGCACAAGCAAATATCGAGTGAGAAGGATATCAAAACTACAGTGACAAAGCAGCCATCAGTTATCAATTTGATCATTACTTTAATTATTCGGAAAGCCAGGGAACGAATGAGATTTTGAAGGACATGAAACACATGTTGAAGTCATCGACAATAGGTGACTCATTTCTTTGTTTTTAGCATGGAAAATCCACTACCATTGCCGAAAATGTGCCTCTAAAGTGAAAGACTGAGAATAATGTGCATAAACAACTAAGAAAAAATCATCATACTTCAAAACTCTTATTTCCTATTTCCTATGGTTTCTCAATTCCAGTAGACAAACAGCGTCGTCTAGGAAATCAAAGCTTATGCAATTACACCAACAGAAACATAAACACAATTATCAATCCCATCAGACAATTATCTTCAAAACTTCCCCAAGAAACAACTACTTTTTCGTGTGCAAATACGCATTTTACCGCAGTATCCGAATTTCCAACAATCAAACAAAACAGGCATGGAGAGAAAGCCCGTGAATTGCTAAGAAACGACGGTAACAATTAAATTCCATCAAAAAGTTTTCTTCAATTTTTCCAAGGTGACCTCATTACCTGCAAGAGAAGGCGGATTGGGGGCAATTGGGGCCTCCGAGGGGGTAAATTCAGGGACAGAGAAGTGATTGAAAGCACGCCCTGCCGCTTCGTTTTGAGCTTCCTTGGAGGAGTTGCACTGGTCACCGGAGGTGAAGGTGAAGCCATTGACAGTGACGGTGGCCTGAAAGTGAGGAATGTGATCGAAGCCTTTCTTTTCCACAGAGTACTTGGGCAAACTCCATCGCTTACGTTGACAAATCTCTTGCAGCTTCGTTTTGTACATACTGCCACCTTTATTCGCTTCTCTCTCAGCTTCAGAAGTGGTGAAGGCGTGAAAGAAGAAGTGGTGGACACAGTGAGGGAGGGGATGAAAAGTAAAGTGGCAGAGAATAAATAAATAATTCAGGCGTGAGAGAGAAGTAGTTTGACATGACCTGTGAACAAGTTTTTCCCGATATGAGATCAACCCCTAAAACTAGTACATACATCCTTTTTATTTATTTTTTATTATTATTTTAAAAATGATCTTTTGCAAGTCGAGAATCCTCTTCAGACTTCAAGTTGGGACTTTGGAAAATTTAGTCCAAGTCCAATTTGGTCATGTAACGCAGGTTAATAGGTTAGGTTTTGAGTCTCGAGCTTAAATATTAAATTATTATTACTTATTAGTGCACATTTTTAGGCCCTTGACTTGGTCTGGCTTCAAGCTCGGGTCAAATGGTTGGGTTTCAAGCCGGGTTGGGCACAGGCCGAGTCAAAGTCCACGAGCCGAATTATGACGCCTATATATTCATGAATGATTTTTTGGGAGTCTATGAATACACTCTCTCATTCTTCTCTCTAAACTTCCTGGTCCATCATATTCTCTTCATACTCCCTATGACCATCACATACTCTCTACACCCCCGACTCGTCATCTCTCTCTACATCCTAGATTTTTCCAATCAACTAGTTTCACAATTTTAAAATCAAACACTCTAATTTTTAAAATTTATTTATACACGTCTAATAATTATTATTTTTGACTTTTATTGTTTTATTTTTGTTGCTATGATGCGTCAGTCATAGGGAACAAACATATATAGTACTCACTAATGTGAATTTTTTGTTTTTTATTTTCAATGATTAAAAACTTTGAATGATAGATATGAATTTTAGTTATGTTAAATTTCTAAACTACTATTTTCAAAATCTATTTAATGTGTATCATTTTATTCTAAAATAGGATAATTCTTTCTTCATCGCATATTTTCTTCCAAGATAAGTCATTTAAGTACTACAATATTTAAGTAATTTTCCTACATTATAAATAATCATATAAGATTATGGCCAAAAAATTTAAGATTATCCAGTAGAGGATCGAGTGAGGTACATTATCTTTAGTAAAACATTATTTATTTTTTGTTAATTTATATACATTAATAATGCTCATGTTAATTTTTATGAATAGGATGATATAGCTCAAAATGAATTTATTTATACATCTGAACGAGTAGAAGTGGATTTTACAACAAAAATGGTATGTTAGCATGTAATGTATGTCCAAAATAATATTTTATGAAATTCTGATCAGGATCATGATGTCAACCAATGATCATGTTCATAAAAAAACAATGATCAAATAACATGGTGTAAACGGAAACTCACACAATCTATTTGGCGGACGTCTGAACTTGGAATTATTTTTTGAGATAAACACTATTAAAATCCCTCATTTGTCGAGTTCACTCCAAAAAAATTCCAAACTCTTTTATCACCCCATTGGCCCTACCAATTCATATGAACTGTTCACCTCTCTTCTCACTCTCCCTTCTCATCTCTCTAAATCCTAGATCGTGACTACCTTCCCTCTCCTTAGTCCAATCTTGACACTGATCTCATAAGCTTGTTCTGATCTTCGTTTTTGTATGTGCTAAGCATGCCTTGCTAAGGGCAACCAATGCAGAAAGATAACGCTCTTTAAGCACTAGGTAAGCCTAGTCTACTAAAGTAAAAGGAAGGACTTCCCAGACCAGTTTGAAAGTTGCTTCATTGGTTGCTTTTCTAGATTAGTACTCACATGGCTAGGCAACCCGCTCATCGCACCTTGTACTGCTGCAATTTGGACACACATCTCGTTCGTCCCAGCGGAGTTCGCACTTCTTCAGTGCTAATTCTTAGCCTGAATACTGAATACAAGTGAAATGGTTCTTCGTTTCATAGGAGTGCCAAAAAAAAAAAAAACAGTCATCCCTTCCCATTCTCGGACTCTTTTTAAGTTTCTAGGAGTGTACTTAGAAACGTTATAATTTTTATTAAGATTTTTCATCAATTTTTTATCCCATGGGCCCGAATCTCTGCCAGAGTCCAACATGTATATCAAATGTAGTTAAAACAATATCGGACTAGCTGGGCTGGGCTGGGCCCAAAGCTTAATAAGGTAAAAGCAAGTTAAAAAATGTAACTTGGTAAACACGCAAACAGCCAAGATAATGAAACAGAAACAGAAACAGAAACAGAAATCAAGAGATCATTTTTGCTTAGATTCCAGATTGTTGCTTCCAGCGCGCGCTCTAGATAACTTAGGGATGTTGTAAAGCTGAAGAACTTCTTTCATCGGTTCACCGAGGTCATGACGATTGGCGTAGGATTTAACCTCATTCAAGCACATGAATTGGTTCACATTCAGCTTCTAATGCAAGTTTGAAAAAACCAAGCGAAACTGAGTGCTTTGAAGCAGATTCAGAAATCTTGATGTGAGATAACCAGTAGGACGGCGAAGACAGCAGGCTGAACTTCTTTCGGCTTGTTAAAGCATTGGAAGCAGTTGCTTTACTTTTTCCTTGACAGCTAGGAGACCTTGTAGTAGTAGATTCAGAAGAAAGTGATATCCTTCCAGGTGATTTTTCATTGTTAGTCAGATCAAGCACACCAATGCTTTTGAGTACAGTTGATGCAGAAGACGAGTTTGAGTCCACAGCGATAGGTGGCTTCTTCTCCTCAAATTTGGGGTGGATTGTGGCGAAAGAACATGATTAGGATGCTGCCCAACATATTCCACCATGGTTATGTCTTCATTGGTGCTGGATAAGCTGGTACTTTTAACCCAAGGCGCGATGTAAGTGTTCGACTTGTAGAGGTCGAAAGAAGGGTGGATCATATCTTCAGGATTTCCTGTAAAGAATTTGAAGAAACTGCTCAGAAATAATTTATGAGCATATTGAAGTTCAATAAGCAAATTCCTAATATTCGTGAGTTATTGGGAAAATTTTCACCTTGATCCTCCTTAGATTTCTCCACAGGAGTTGCGGGAAGTTCAGGCTGCACATGCTGTTGAAGATATGCAAGATCAACCGACGAGTGATCGGAGAAGGTGTATTCAATCTCTGAAAGAAGGGGAAAAGCATAGGGTCAAGGATCATATGACAACAATTGCTCCTTAATTTAGGATTGTTAACTATGATCTTAAGTCGACCGCGAGAGGAGGAAACAAAGATTAGAACATGGGCATTTAAATTTCATTCTCACCTTTGAATTCATGCTTGGCCTCTTTAGCAGTTCCCACCCATGAAAGAACCTTATTTCTTGAACTTGAAGCATCTGCAAGGATTACACAGACCAGTTGGGGTTAAAAAAAGGACCTCCTCAAAGCATTTTACAGATCAAACTTAATGTAACAATGGAATTACTATTGATCTGTCTTATTATTGCCCCTTCTGATCCAGTACATGTATATATGCATCTCATTCCCTACAATTTCTCTCTCACAAAAGCAGGGTTTAATCTCTCTGTGTAAAAACCAAAAAACCATCCAATACTATTTAAAGACAATTTATTTTTCACAAAAACAGGGTCTAATCTCTCTGTGTAAAAACCCAGAATCCATCAAATACTATTTAAAGACAATTTCTTTTTCACAAAAACAGGGTTTAATCTCTCTGTAAAACCCCACCCAAAATCCATCCAATACTATTTGAAGACAATTTCCTTCTCACAAAATAAGTTTATTCTCTTTGTAAAAAACCCACCCAAAAACCATCCAATACAATTTAAAGACAATTTCTTTTTCACAAAAACAGGGTTTAATCTCTCTGTAAAAAACAATGGCAACAACAACAATTTGTCAACTCCACCAAGCAAGCAATTCCAAGGTAGTTTCTATTAAGATTGTGAATGTGAAGTCATTACCTTCTGGGGGAGCAAATTCCGGGCCAGAGAAATGCTCAAACGCGATCCTGGCAGCCTCATTTTGGGCTGCCTTCTTGGAGTTATATTGGTCATGGGTGTCAAAGAAGTGACCATTCACCATAACATGAGCTTGAAACTTAGGCATATGTGAAGGACCCTCCATGGTCGACTCGTAATCTGGACATTTCCATCGGTATCGGTTGCACAACTCTTGCAATCTTGTCTTGTACATGTTCGGTTCTGTGTCACTGAGAGAGGGAGAAGATGGAAGAAAGACACAGAGGGAAGAAATGCTTAACAGTACACTGTCACCTAAGCTTGAAACTCAGGCATTTATGGAGGACCATCTGACTCTTGCAGTCTTTGTCTTGTAAATGTTTGATTTTTTGTGTGTCAGTGGAGAATACGGAGAGACGAAGAGGGAAGAAAAATTGGTTTTCGAAAGTGAAGGCGCCAGTAAATAGTAAATAATACAAATACAAATAGCCAAATAGCTTCTTTGATCATAATGTTTATTTTAATTAATTATTCTTGACTTTAAAATAAATTTTCAATGATTACCGTAGTCTTATCTATGAACTACATAACTTGTAACAAAAAAATTTCCTCTCGAGACTATCACACTAGTTTTTGAAGTAAATTACATATTGAAGAGATAAATATACATGTATTTGTAAAATTATCAAAATATAAATATAATTTTTCAACTTTCTTTTATTTCCATTAAAGCTACATCGGGGATTGCTATAGTTTTCCTATAAAGCCCAAGCACCGTCCGATTGAGTCTTAAGGGTGAGCAATTTCCGAACCAACTAAATCTTCAAACCGAACCCAATCGGAAATTTTAATTCGATTCGGTTAATGGTTAATCTTAGTATTGTTTGATTTAGTTAATTTTCCTACAATTTTGAATCAATCTGGTCAGTTATTTATCATGAAACATTAAAACCGCGTTATATTTACATATTAAAACATACTTTTATCTTATTTTGTTTTGGCAAAAATATAATATTAGTAAACTAACAAAAAATATATGTAAGACTCATCACACTTACGATTCCCAATAATTCAGTTGGCCAATAATTCAGTTGGCGAAATGAGTCGTATGTAATCTCGAACCCCGACTTCAAATCTCACCACCTTTCTTTATTCAAAAATAAATAAATAAAAAGGCTCATCACCGGAAATTCGCCTGCACATTCATCCTATAAGCAAGATCCAATGACTGAGAAACAGAGGATGAGATCTCAAGATGACAACGGGTTTCAAATTTCAATGTGCATGGTTTCCACAAGGTCCTCCTCAATGCTCTTTTACCAAAGAAACTTCAAGTTTCATTAAAGCACCACATTGATAATAAATATCAAAGAAAAATATCACCAAAAATCTCCACAAGAACATGAACCTTCTTTAAATCTATGAAACCGAGCTCGGTCTCTGACAATAATTTCCCGGTTGTAAATCTTGGATATGATCTTAATTACTGCATGACAATCCCCACAAATCCTCAAATTCTTAATCACTTGAATTGGCATCCCTTCATTGGTACTAATCAAACCAAAGGCCACAGCCAACTTCTCACTGTGATAACACAACACACTCTCCTTATCCTCCTCTTCTATATCATGAAGGACAAAACTAGTCTCAGCCACATAGCCATACTCTTTAATCCTAAAACCAATCTCCTCCATTTTCCTATGGATCTCTCTCCACATCTCATGGCTGCTGTCATTAGTGAAGAACTTGTGCATCGTGCCCTCTAGTTCAATATAGCTAAAACCAGGCAGCTTTTTTACATCCTTACTTTTCATAGCTTCTCTTACCCTCCCCACATCATTCCATCTCTCGTGTTTTGCATAAACATTTGATAGTAAAACAAAGTCACCACAACTACTAGAACCCATCTCCTCCAGCTTCTTTGACGCAATTTCTGCTATTTCCACGCTCTTGTAAGTGATAGAAGCACTAAGCAAGCTCTGCCAAAGAACCACATCAGGATTCATTGACATAGAATTTATGATGTCATAAGCCTCCTTGAGCCGACCAGCTCTGCCTAACAAATCAACAACAGTCCCATAATGCTTAACAGCAGGAGTGACTCCATAAGCTGGCATCGAATTGAACAATCTAACCCCATCTTCTACTAATCCGGCATGGTTACAAGCAGATAGGGCAGCAAGGTATGACACAGCATCTGGGGACACCCCAGCTTGAGCCATTTGCTTGAAAAGCTCAAGTGCTTTGTAGCCATCGCCATGCATTGCAAGCGCCATGATAATGGTGTTCCATGAGACAATACTCTTCTTGCAAGTCATGGTATCAAACACAAAACACGCTTTCTCCACCAACCCACATTTTGCATACATATCAATAACCGCATTAGAAACTTGCACATTCGTATGTAAGTTTTCATCCCTTATGAAAGAATGAATCTTTTCGCCTTCTCTCACAGCACCAAGTTGGGAGCACGCAGAAAGAGCACCAAGAACAGTTCTATCATTAGGTTTCAATCCCTCCAATTTCATTCTTTTAAATAAAGACAGAGCCTCAATGGGCTGATCCCCTTGAGCCAATCCAGCAATCAACGCATTCCATGAGGCAATATCTCGCTTTGACATTTCGTCGAAGACCTTCTTTGCACTATTAAGACAACCAGTTTTCGCATATACATCTAACAACGTCGTACCTAATTGAGCATCAGCAATGAACCCGAATCTCACCACCTGTGAGTGCAACTGGGTGGCCTCACAGCAAGCTAAAACACGCGCACATGCCTTCAAAGTGAAGGAGCAAGTTAGCGCGTCCACTCTATGGGATCCATCGGACATGGTTTTGTACCACGAGATGGCTTTGATGGGATTAGCACTCTGGGCTAGCCCGCGCAAGATGGCATTCCAGTCATTGGTCCTAGGGATCCGAATTTTCTGAAAAATCTTATGAGCAAAGGCGAGGTCACCGGCAGGAGAGATGGCACATAAATCTAGAAGTTTTGAGCGCGAAGTGCAGAATTGAAATCTGCCAGTGGTCATGAGATGGGCTTGGAGTTGCTTCATGTGGGGGAGAGAGTTGCATTTTTGTAGCAGAGTTTCCAGGTAGAGAGGCAATTCCATAAGAAACATTGGAACCATCCATAAGAAAGATTGGAAGCTGCAACAACATATTTGATCGTCAACAAGAACCAAATACAACATTAACAAAGTCAAAAACCCAATTCTGTGGCATTTCAACATGCACTTGGTAACCCTGGCTACGAAAATTCAAACAAGAAAACCCAAAATGATCCCAGAGACTGCCACTAAAACAGAAACACCAATTCCAACTTGTTTTCAGATAAATAACTATCAATCACAACAAAGTCGGAGCGACTTAACGAGAACCCTAAAATTTCATATAAGGATTCGTTAACAAACAACAAGATACAGGAGTGATGTTTGAAGTGATTTACCAACAATCTTTCTTCTTGAGGTATTGAGCCTCTATAGTTTTGCTTCTCTTCGAGTGCTTCTGAGTGACGAGAAAAGGACACGGAGCGCCTCTTTCCCTGGGCCTGGGTATGGGCCGATTGGCTATAACATCTTAGCCTCTTGGGATGTAAATGGATAGTCCATTTTAGTAATTATGCTAGGTCCGGGGGTTTTCTTTTTCTTCTCTTATAAATATTTTGGTTGATAAAGTTCATTATATTAGGCGATTCACTTCCTCAATTATATCAATTTTAGTGAAGTTTGCCCAGCATCACCAAATTTAACACTATAAATACTTGTGACACTGCTCACTCGAACCGAATACTACAACATATTCATTAAAGTCTCATGGTCTCATGCTTTCATGCTTTCGTGAGTCCAACACCTTCAACTATAACAGTCCGTCTCTCCGCATCACAATTAATTCTTGTGATACGTAGTTAAACATTTTTGGTCCATGTAGTTTTGTTAGATGCAAATTTACTTCATGTGTTTCCAACTATGAGGATTTTTTTTAAGGTTAACTCTTTTGTTGCCGGATTGAACTATTGGAGGAATTTTTAAGGTCACTTCTTGTATGTTTTTACCAAGAAAAGCAAAAAATGGATTGTTATTGATATCATGACTTGTCGCTTAATTTTTGTAATATTAGAGTCCGTTTGGATCAGAGTATGTTTTATAGAGTATAAATTCTCGTAAAACGTAAAAGTTGAGAATGTCTGAGACTATGAGTGACAGAATATACACTAAAAACAAACAGGGCTAGGAGTAATTCACAAAAAAACTTGGTGAGTGCTATTGGTACCCCACATTTATCCAGTTACACCCCTCTCGTGACAAAAAAATGCATTGTCTTATTTCACCCCTCGTTCTCTCTCTTGCTAGCTGTACTATCAGCTGTCGCTACAGGATCTTTGCCGTCCGACATCCGTTTGAGGCCAGCCACTTACCAAATCAAAGTCCTTGATGATACCGGCAAAGCCCAGGCAACCACGACCTTCGACAGTGGACGAATCGGTCGCAGTTTTCACCGGAAGTTTTGATTTTCGCATATTTGAAGTTCCGATCCGGCCAACTCCAGCCTTCGTTTGAGACGAGCCACCTACCAAAACGAAGCCCTCGACAATGTCGACAAAGCCCAGGCAACCACAACCTCCAACGGTGGATGGATCGACCGAAATCTTCATCGAAAGTTTTGATTTTTCACATATTTGGAGCTCCGATCCGGCCAACTCCGGCCTTCGGTTGAGGCAAGCCACCTACCAAATCGAAGCCCTCGACGATGCCAACAAAACCTAGGCAAGCACAACCTCCGACGGTGGATGGATCGGCCGGAATCTTCATCGAAAGTTTCAATTTTTCACATATTTGGGGTGTAACAGGATATTTCTTGAAATCTAAAAGAATGGGGTATTACATGATTTTTTTTTATTTTTATTGGGATTTTTGTAGAAATAGGATGACACTAGAAAAAAGTGGGGTGCCAATAACACTCAGCAAAAACTTTTGAATATTAAAATCTTTTTTCTTTTTTTTTAACTTTGAAGGTCTGCGAAGCTTAACAACGACGCAATCAGAGGCTAATAGCTTTGGAGTTTGGACAAACCGATTCATATGTGTCCTTTCACTCTCTTTGTTCACACAAACGCAGAGGGAGACTGATGGGCGCATCTTCTCCCACTTCTCTTCTCCTGCTCGCTTACTTTTTTCTCTTTTTGCCGAACCTCTATTATGCGTCTGAAAATACGATTCCGAGAGGTAATTAATTTTATTTTCATCGCTTTGTTTTGAGTTTTACCTTCATTGATGTGTTTGGTAATGGTAGCCGAGATAATTCGGGGAGAGGATATTAGGTTTTTTTTTTCCAACTGTAATTCCTGCTGTACATGTGTGGGAATGTCCTGTTTTCTTCCTCCGACTCCTTCCGTTGGATTGTGATGGAATCAATTTAGGATTGAGGAATATTTTATTTTTCAATCCTTCTTCGGCGTTTAGGTTTTGTGGCTTATTTTACCTTGGTGGTCGAGGATTTGTGGAAAAGATGAGACTTTTGGTTTTGGGACTTTAGTCCGAAGTCTTCTGCCCCCTTTACCCTTTCTTTCTTGATGGCCAAACGTGGATATTAGGGTTTGGTTTCTTCATGTCGTAAATGATTGAATTTACTGTAAATAGTGAATAGTTTCCTAGGAGGTTTATTGGAGTCATTTGATTCTTAAAAAAATGAGTGCCAACTTGTCAAACAGCTAATAGAAAACATGCATTCAATTGAAAATTAGAAGACTGTAGAGTGTAGAAAACTTACTGATGCATTGGTAGGCCACTCATATCTTTAAAATTGAGGCTGCAAAAGAATCACAACCATATACCTTTGTAAACGAGCAATAACATATGGTCATGGTATTATCATAATTGGAATTTTTTGGCAATTTTTTTAATGGCTGTTGTTTTGTCAGGTATTATTTTAAGGAAAAGTATCGAGTTTCGAACTAACAGTGATTCCCTTAAAAATGGGACTATGGGACTCACATTGGCTCTCTTCATGGGTTATTTATTTTGGTAATGAAAGATTGTTTCCTAGGTGTGGTGAATTTTAGAGATGACTTTATTATTTTAATTATTAGAATGCTTGAATGTGCACAAAGAATTGCATTTCCAGTTATCATAATTCATAATATTTTAAATCAAGTCTGCATTTTGCAGCTGGGCTCTGTTTTATCAAGTCTAGATTTTTCTTCTACCAGATAATTTTAAATTGCTAAAATTTCTTGCAATGTTTATTTCAGTATGAATATGCATCACAGCAAGGTGTTTTTTTTTCTCTTTCCAATATTAGTGGCAAACCA
Organism: Euonymus europaeus; assembly: GCA_963580455.1. Classification (NCBI taxonomy): domain Eukaryota; kingdom Viridiplantae; phylum Streptophyta; class Magnoliopsida; order Celastrales; family Celastraceae; genus Euonymus; species Euonymus europaeus. Next base: position 5,962,369 of record OY756961.1, on the reverse strand, counting down.
TTGGAGTAGAGCTGCTGAATCTATGCAGCATTAATGCATATTGATGGAAATTTATGATATTGGCATTTGTTATTCTACGTCATTTTGGATTACTAGTTAATGCCTGGAGGCCCTGGATAAATGGGACTTATTGCAGTTAACTATTGCTTCTGTTGTTTTTCAATATCTGAAAAGACTGCCATGGAGGGTTTTGGTGTTGTAATTTTAGACTTATTGTTCCTTGTGGCTTACTGGCTTTTCTCTGTGGGTTTTATTAGCATATGTTTGCTTGATGAACTTCCAAACTTTTGGAGTTGTAGATGTATCTGTTTTGCCTTTGTGAATTTATATATATATTTATTGACATAGATAATGTATCTTGTGAATTTCTTTGTGGATTTACAATGATTTTGTTGTTACTTGTATATTTTTCTCTTGAACTTTTTCCCAGTTTGAATGAAACTGATCCTTGACACTATGAAGTCTCAGGAATCAACCTAGAACATCCAGTTCTAGATGTCACCCCATATTACATATCCGGGCATTCATCTGTCCGTGGTTCAAAGGATACCTTGTTGTGTGAACGCATCCAGGTTTCAAGTCACTCCAGATTGAGGCTCACAAGTTATTCCAGTGCATTTCGAGTTACCTTGATTCCATCTGTTGAAATTCCAGAGAGACTGCATGGCAAAATTCAGATTTGTTTTCACCGGTAAGCCAGAGATTTTTTTTTTTACATTTATTCTTATGCTAGGTTCTTTGTTTGGATTATCTTGCACAATTTCATAAACTTAATGGTTTATATATTCTGTGGATTTCTAAGTCTCACTCATGGAACATTTTCAGGAATTCTTCACTTGGGTTGTGTCAATGCCAAAAGGATGAGTGGAAAACTCTTCAGAAGGGGCTATGGAGCTCTGTCATGTCACCTTATGAGAGCAGATATGTTGATGTGAAGTTCAGTGGTGATATATCTGGTTTTGTCCAAGTTTCTGTTAAAGAAGGTCTGGTTCCCCATTACTCCTTCTCCGTATTTAATAGTTAGGATGTTTGTCTTCTCTTATTTCAGTTTTTTTATATTAAGTCTGTGGCCTGACATCTTCATGTTTGTTCAGATTCTCAGCGATGGCGTCTCCTGTTTCTAGCTGTGGGATTTGTTCTACTGCTGTCTGCTCCCATTATCAGCAGTTGGGTTCCTTTTTACTATAGCACGTCAATGGTCATTGGAGTTCTTCTTGTTATTATAATTCTTCTTTTCCAGGTATCAAATTTAGCAGCAACAATTTTTCCCTTATAATGTTACTAATGCAGTGGAGTTTTCTCCTACTTTTTGAACTAAGACATCATTTCAATACATTGGTTCTATAATACTATAATTCCAGCTTGTGGTACTACCGTACTAGTAAATCTAAATTTTATAAATGCTCTGAAAGTATCATCCTCCTATAATGTATCGTGGCCCATGGACTGCATGAAGGAAAAATAAGTGTAAGCATTTGAATTTTATAGTTTTTCAAACTTCATATTGTGAATAATAAAGGTGATTTCAAATTAAAATTGGAAACAATGCAAAGATGAGATAGGTTTTCAGATTTTTCTAGCTAGAATTGCAGTGTGGTTACCATCACCCATACCTTGTTTGGGTTTTACATAGTTAAATATTTGGATCTTTTTTGCTCTTGACTTCTGTTTTGATGGTTATGTTATGGATAACATACTTTCCTTTGTGAAAGGGAATGAACTTGGGTTATCTTTTTTTCTTGATGCATCATCATCCAAGCATTCTATATACATGCTCAAGTGTTCCTAGATCTGTTTATCCTTGGTCATTTTTTTTAGTTCAATGCGTATTTCTCAAAAATTTCTTTTGTTATTGCTCAGTGTTTTGTTTTTCTTGAGATGTGCTCATTGTTATTAGATGGGTATAATGTTAATGACATAGGGAATGAAATTATTGCCAACTGGAAGGAAGAATTTCTTCTATCTTACCATATATGGATCAGTGGTGAGTATGTTTTTACTCTGGCCTTATGTTAAACTTTCACCTAATCTGTAATGTTTCGTTCTAACATGTGTTTAACTGTTTATTGTTTCAGCTTGGAGTGGGTTCTTTTCTCTTACATCAATTCTCGATGCTGGTGAATTCGGTCCTTAATAATTTTGGGCTGAGTGAAGAGATGCACAATCCGGTGAATTCCTGGTCCCTTTAATTGAACTTTCTTGCAATGCCTTTGACCAACATGATCAGCATTTTTAGATTAAAGTTGTGGTTGCTTTCTCAACTGTATGTTGCATGGTCAGTTTACTATTGTTCTTTTAGTGTACTAGAGAAGTGATAGTAAATGAGATAATTTATTAATTTGTATTTAATTTCAGTCAGAGATCCATTCTTTTTAGTTTTTCTGATATTGGAAGGAGTTGAAAGAATCTAATTTCTTACTTATGAATTATGATGTGATATCTTTCTGTTATTTAAAATTTTCGGTGATTAATATCTGTTTGGTATGCACTATGTTTCATTATGTTATAACTGTTTACCAATAATTACCCTCCTTGGTTATCTTACAGGTCTCCATATTTGTGCTGGTAGGAATTATTCTTGCAGGAGCAGCTCTAGGTTACTGGATGGTCAGGAAATTTGTGATCTCCAAAGATGGAACTGTGGATGTTGGCGTTGCGCAATTTGTGAAATGGGCGATGCGCATTATTGCTGCCACCTTAATCTTTCAGGTGCACTATTGCATTGATGTTCGCTGCATTCATTATGTACATGCAATGTTTCATAGTCCATACTGATGCAGCACGTCTAGCTGTGCTGTAGTCACTAGGTTTCCTATAGATTGAAATATATTTTGCTTGGACATACATGGCAGCATTAGCATGCATATAGCTAGTAATCTAAAGATGACTTTGACCACTTTGTTACCCATACTTTCACTGCATAATGCATCAGATTTTGGCATCTGCGTTATATTGTTTAGAACTTGTTATGATGCCTAGTTTTTTTCTCTCTTTGCAGAGCTGATTTCCTATTTTATTGGCACATCCTCTTTTCAATTATTTTTTTCAAGTATATTATGTTATAGCACATGCTCTGTTCTTGCTTTCACGTGAAATTGCTGGATAATCTCAAGTTTTTTTCTTCTTCTAATGTTTGCCAGAGCACTCTTGATTCTCTTCTAGCAATGGGCTCCTTTATAACCTGCTATGCAGTGTGCTCTCTGATAACTTCCCTGAAGTGGTTTCGTTCAAGGTAAGCTTCTCAGTTCCCTTGGTACTTCTTTATAAACACATCTTCACATTTATGAAGTGTTCCTACTGGATGTTATGTTTGCTACTTTATTCTCTTCATTTAACCATTTAATAGCAGAAATGTGAATCGTGTTTTACTTATTGTCATTGATAGGGCATTGGAATAGTGGTTTGACGGCCATTGATCAAGGGTTTTCCCAATTTTATAAAACAAAAATCAAGCATAAAAGGAAAGACTTATTTTTCGTGATTGATATAATAAAGAAGAGACAATAGGCTCTGTCTGCTATATTATTGAGGATATGGTTTCCTGCCCATGTTTCATAGGTTTTTCATCATACCATTACTTCATGTATACTTGAAATTAGATATTTATTTCTGACCATATAACTTTCGCCATCTTCGCAATCTTACTCTGTTGGCAGTAAAAGGAAAGGATGGGGAATGATGAAGCACAACCATGCTGAATTTCTTGGCAGGTCCCCACAAAAGGGCTCTGCAGGGAAGATGTTGAACAGCCCCAAGAGTTCATGCGGTTGGTCTGATTCTGCTGTCGAAGGTATGATTTTCTGCTTCTTTTCATGTTTCTTTTACATTTATTAACATGTCTACTTACTGTCATTGGATCTATATAAGATTTTGTAATTCACCTCATAAATTCCTTAAATAATGAATAAGATTAAATTTTTGTTTCATTAACTATGGTAGCTTTGCCACAATCATTTCAAAAATCTGGCCAAAGCCCTAGGGCTTTTAGCAAGCCTTCATTGGTATCTGTTACATTTTTTTTACCTGTACCAGGTGTGATAATGCCATCTACTCGTTCAGGGACAAGGACTAGGCGGGATTACTTTTCAACGTTCCACCAGATGCCAACTCGAAAGAAGTTCACGAAGAAAGAGTGGAAAGATTTTACAGAAGTATCTACTCAGCAGGCTGTATCTGAATTGTCTGCATCTCCAGAGTTCACTGATTGGATCATTAATAATGCTGATCGAATACAGCTCCTTCCTGATGGCTATAGTTCAGAAGAAAGAGTGGGAAGTGAGTCGGACTCCACAGACGAGACTAACGTAGGTAGCCGCAACCAATTCAGGTTGTTTGATTGGTTTTTTAACTAAGTAGGAGATACACTGAAGACAGATTTAGGAAAGTTAATATCATGTTGCTTCATCAACAAATCTCTGTACCACTTTGCTGGTTTCTGCAATTAGCTAACAGTGTAAACGTAGGTTCTGGTGTATATAAGTTGGTGGATTTAATTTCTACTAAATATTTGATGGAGCTGAAAGACCATTGCAAGTTTTCCTTTTCATTAGATTTTGGGAGGTTTTTTTTATATTAATTATTATCAAAGCCTTGATTCAGACTGTTTGGCATGATTTGTTAAGGCTATCCTTAGCTTCAATAATTTATGAGGATATTCTTTTGGGAATCAAAGAAAATGTTAACAAATGGAATTAGTTCTATCTCAAAAGTTGCACATTGTTAAAAGGAACCTATGATTTATCCTTTTTTGTGGGAACTTACGGTCACTATTTTTAGGTGTGCACTAGATAAATTTATCTGGTCTATATTATTCACATTCACCTACAATCTCCTTGAATGTAGGTAAATCTATTGAATTTGTATAATATCTCATAAATCACGCATATAGACACGAATTTCATTAAAAATACATGTATAAGCTCATATCTTTGGAACCATTTGTAATCACTATTCTTGGAGTGCACATTAGGTAAATTTATTGGACATGTATAATAGCCCACAAATCACACATGTAGGGAAAAAATTCATGTGTAAACTCACATCTATGAACCCTGATAGAATAACATGACTGAAATGCTCCCTACTCCCATCCAATACCACCATTGCTGATAGAAAAAATAAATCAAGGAATGCAACTATATTTACTGTAAAAATTAGTATATTGTATAATTTGAATAATTGTTTAAACCAAACACGGCCTGGACTTTGACGAGGGTCCCGCCATCGCCAGAGCCATAAACCTTTCCCTTTCTCCAAAGTCCAAACAATTTCACCTCGATTTCCTACGCTTTACACACCTCCCAAACGCTCTGTTATAACGAATCCTTCCTTCCTTCCATGAACCCATCCACATCCAGCTCCGTCACGGAGACCATCAACGGCTCACACAGGTTCACAATTCGCGGCTATTCCCTGGCGAAGGGTATTGGAGTCGGAAAATACCTCGCCAGTAATATCTTCACCGTCGCTGGCCATCAGTGGGCCATATACTTCTTTCCCGACGGAAAGAATCGCGAGGATAATTCCGCTTATGTCTCCGTTTTCATCGCGCTGGCCAGTGAGGGCGCCGATGTCCGGGCCTTGTTCGAGCTCACACTGGTGGACCAGAGTGGTAAAGGCAAACATAAGGTGCATAGCCACTTCGATCAATCTCTTGAGAGCGGTCCCCCAACTTTGAAGTACCGAGGCAGCATGTGGTGGGTACAATCTTCCATTTGTTTGATTGGCTTTTTATATATACGTGCAATTTTTTGTTTAGTTTATTGTGGTTTCTTTTCGACAAAAATTTGCATAGATATTTCGCATAAGAAGCTCTCACAAACATTTTAATGCATCTGAACTGCGGAGGGTTAGGATTGTGGTCAAATTGATCTTTGCTAGCGAGCAGGGGCAGTTTTTTTTGAAATTGTAGCTAGTATCTTGTGAACTCTTCTGAAAAGTTTTAAGCTTTGTGGTAATGATGGTCATAATTTTTTGTTAAGAGGCAGGCAGCAGCACCCTTTATGTTTCAAATTTAGCTTCATCAAAGGACAGTTGCATGCATAAAATTGTCATATGGGTCGGTGGGTACAATGAGGGAATTTGAAAGGAATTAGAAGATGTTTGTTGATGATTGATTTATGGTTTTAGATGAGACTGTGTTGTTCATAGTCAATTTAATTGGTTGGTAGATAGTAGAGTATATACGTTGAAGCACTGAGGGTACCATTTGTGAGGTTCTGTGTATTTTTTTTTTGGGGGCGCTGATGTCTTTTACAGAAAAGGCAGGAGCATACTGTATATGTAATTATAAGGTTTTAATCTGTGTTAGAGTAGGGGTGAGATAGGTGATAGGTGTCTCCCTCCTGAGCCAGCCCTGATAGAAGAATCAAGAGATCTTTGCTGGTGTTGAGTCTGCTGACTTGGATCTCTTGATGGTGAATAAGAAGAACAGACTCAAAAGATGAGGCCGATGGATATTCCAATATCTTAACGAAGTGCATGCTCAAGATATTACGGAAGATGTGTGTGGTGTTTTAGTAAATTTGGGTGTTTTGTTCAGTGGTTCTAAGTTGTAACATTATGGAATTTATCAGTTGGGGAGTGAGTGATTATTTATATCATATGCGATGGTGCTCCTAAGACGGTGAGGTAAACAACTCCCATGCTCAAGGCTCCGACGGCGGGCAGGGTTGGGAACATGCATGATATAAGCAAACTTAACCATACATAATATGTGGAGAGACTATTTTTAGTAATTGAACTCATAACATCTGGGTTGCACCCATACAACTCTACCATTGCCACGTGTTCGCTTAAACATGATGTATTCTATTCATTAAAAAATTTATTGCTTCTTTCATTGATAATTCTAATTACCAAGAAGGAATAAGTGTTATAGTTTAAATGTATAATATACATCCGACCATTTGTCATGGACTTGCATCCCAAGTCTGGTTTGAGCCTCTATTTATTGTTTGAACTTCAGACACAATCCATCAGAAGGAATTTTGAGCATGTCACACTCCTGACATGACCACCTTTCATGGTGGATAAGGAAGAGATGGATGGGAACTGGGTGGGGCTCAATAGAGTTGACAGGCCTTAATTTAATTAAAGTGTTGGTAAACAACTCTCTTGTTCTAGGCTTCTGTTGTGTAGGTGGGGTTGGTGAAGGGCGAGATGTATGCAGCATTACTCATATGGTGGAGAAGCTATGTCTCACGATTGCTCCCATGACTTTTGGATTGCAGGAAAGCATTGGGGTAAACAACAATCCAAATGGTTTACATACTTAAAGTAGAAGATTAAAAATGGTTTGAGGCTTAGTTGGGGCATTATTGGTGCCAGTTTTTGAACTTTCATGCCCAGCATCTTATCTTTATTTGAAGGGAGTATTGAATGTTTTTATGAATCTTGAGCTTTGGTTTTAATTACTGTATCACATTCAAGGCAAAGGAAGAAATTTTTGAAAAAGGGATAAAAATTTTCATCTCTAGGTGGGAGTGCATGTGACCTGTGCATGGTTGGGTGCTGCCCATCTTAACCTTTTTTGTTCTTTATTATCAGCAGTCGGTAGTTATGTTTATCCACTGCAATGCTATAGGTAATTAAGTTTTGCTAGCATGAAGCTTTGTCAGAATCTTAACTCTTATTATAAACAAATATTTTATGATGAATCTGGTAGTTTTTTGGATGATTGTTGATCCTTTTGTTACTGGTTACATATTCATTGTTTTGCTATCCAGGGGTTTCAAGCGATTTTTCAGACGAGGACTGCTTGAAACATCTGATTTCCTCAAGGATGATTGTCTTGAAATTGACTGCACTGTTGGTGTTGTAGTGTCTGGAATAGATCGCACAAGATTACATTCTGTGCAGGTCCCTGAGTCTGATATTGGAAATCAATTTGGAATGTTGCTGGAGGATGAGGTTTATTCTGACATCACCTTTATCGTGTCTGGTGAAAAGTTTCATGCGCACAAGTTGGTCTTGGCTACTCGTTCTTCTGTATTTGAAACTGAAATTTTCAACACAATGGAGGAAAATAATCATGAGATTGTTGTCACCGATATGGAACCTAAGGTTTTTAAGGTAGCATTTGTTTAATCTTCGAATCTTTTGATATAATGAGCTATATTTTGAATTATGTGGTTTAACACAGTTCTGGAGCACATAGTGAGTTTTTCCCCTTTTTTATGAAAAATAATCTCATGTATTGCCAGGCTTTGCTACACTTCATATACAGAGATACTCTGGTTGAAGATGAGGAGCTGTTGGAATCAAGTTCATCTTTCACGTCATCTGTTTCTGACACATTAGCTGCAAAGCTGTTAGCATCGGCTGAAAAATATGGTTTGCCTAGACTCAAGATAATCTGTGCTTCTGCACTCTGCAAGGATGTATCTGTTGAATCTGTTCCCCATATTCTGGCACTGGCTGATCGTTACCATGCAACAGACCTGAAATCTGTTTGCCTAAAATTTGCTGCTGAAAACCTCATAGGTACGTCGGCCAGTTTGATTTTCCATTTTCATGATTCTTCCACGTTCAAAATTTTGTAGAGTTGTGCCAAGTGGTATAATGTTTTGCTCTTCTGAATGGGTTTCTTATTCTTGCTGCATGTTTTTTCAAAAATATTTTACCTCCTTTACTGGCATGGTAGATGCACGAAGTACTTTTAATGTGGTGTAGGAGTTTTCTATCTTCTCTTATGCAAACTCTGAAGCTATCTGCTTTTCCTTGTCAGCATATTGACTGATTTTAAGCTTGAACCCCCTTTCCTTTCACCTTTTTATGGTCTTGAGCTCAAATTTTAGTTGGGATCAGTTGTGTGGTTGTACTAAATGTTCCTTTTCTTTTCTAACTCATTATGGTATATGCTCCCCGCCCCACCAGTCTCTGTCGTTAAAAAAAAAAGTACTATGCGGCATGCGCAGGAAAGGGGAAACTGTGCTTTTCTATTGGGATTGGATATCCCTTTGGATTGACAAAACAACTTTAAAATGGATCACCTCCCATTATCCTTCCGTAACATTAGGGAGGGCTCTTGATATATACATATGCTGGGTGAAAATTTCCGTTTCTCTTTATAAGTTAATCTGTATGGTCCTGTTGCATTCATGATGAACATTGCTTTCTCTTAGTGTGATAATTTTGATTAACATTTAGGTTATGTACTGGATACAAAAGCTGATACTGACTCCAAGGAGTCCACAAAATGTACATTACAGTGTTAGTTATTGGTTAGAGATTTGTCTCTGTATATCCTTCAATGTGGAGGAAGTGAAAAAGCCTTCTTTGTATGAATTGGAAATAACAGTAGAGTATTACAAGTCTGTTAAGATAACAATCCAAAAGAGTTGATGACAAGTTTGAGCATTTGTAAGGAGAGAGAGTGGTGGCATCAAGACACAAAAGTTGATTGTTTCTTGAAATTCTCCAGCTGACATATCTTTTGGTTTGTCTTTTCATTCATAATATTTTAATGCAAAAATGTAATATTCATTTTTGCTTGAACTTCTGGCTTCCTTGTTCTCTGACTGTTTCATTTGATGCAGCTGTCATGCACTCTGATGGGTACAGGTATCTCAAAGAGAACGGCCTATTGCTGCATTCTGAGCTCCTAAAGATGATGGCAGGTTGTGGGGAGGAATTTAGCGAAGGGGGAAAAGGACAAAGCACGTGGGCACATTTATCTGATGGCGGCGATACAGATGATGCCAGTGTAAGGCAACAAAGCTGGGGCAGCGAAGGGGAAAGAATTGAAAGATTGGGTTTCCCACTCGACATCATTGATCCAGGCAGGAGTCCTATGGAAGAAGGATAATAATACCATAAAAATGGTACTATTCTTGTTTTGTTCAATGATGTCAATTTTGTGAGTTGAAACAGAGATTGTGGAACAAGCAAATAGAGAGAAGGGAAAGAATGGAAGGTAGAATGAAACACTGCCTGCCTGCCTTGTTTTATAATGAATATGATGCAGATTGTTTAAAATGAGGTATGTATCTTTCTTGAAGTGGGAAATACTTTATCAGCAGGAAATTGTGGTGTTCATCGACCATCGGAGTTCACTTTACAAACTAATACAGTCCAAATTGGGTCCTTGGATGTTTGAACAAGTGGTGGTTCTTGCTGAAAATAAGCAAATAAGATCATGTAGTAATGGCTTTTGGAGGATATTCTCTTATATGGTGTGAGTTTTTCTCCCATTCTCTGTTTGGGTTAGTATAGCTAGCTTGATTAGATGCTTTTTCTAATGACCAAACTATGTATACGTAGTTCAGTGATATATTTGTATGGTGCAATGTAGAGGTCACTGTTCCATTAATTTACTGGGTCTACTTATATCTTGTCTTCTGAGTCGTGCACACTGAAAAATGATGCAAGTTTACAACGCATTTATGCAGTAATGCCCTTAATATAATACTTTCTATTAGGCAAAGATATATTTATCGTTCTTCAATTATACATCATGTTTTATGTTCGTCTTTATATTATTTTTTCACTTTCATTCTTATCTAAATGTTTCACTTTCACCTCTAAAATCATTTTGGCGACAAAAAAAACCAGACTTGTCAAGCCAGTTTGCTTCTATGTAGGAGAGAGAGTACGCTCATATTCAACATCAAAGACATAATTATATTTTTTGCCTCTCAACTATAAATTAGGTCTCATTTTCGTCACTAAACTATTTTCCCTCACATCCTCCATCGTCATCAAGCTCGTATTGAACATCAAAGACATAATTATATTTTTTGCCTCTCAACTATAAATTAGGTTTCATTTTTGTCACTAAATTATTTTCCCTCACATCCTCCATCGTCATCAAGCTTTCTTCAAGTTCTTCGCGCTTAAATTTGTCCAGCTATGCAAAGCGTTTCAACTCCTAACAAAAGTTAGGAGAGATCCTAATGATGATATGTGGTCAATTGGGTAGACATTGGATTCAAATGGAAGATTACATTCATTTTTTTTTGCTTTGTTGTTATTATGGGGTCAAAATTATATACATTAAGATAATAGAATGACATATCGTTATAATTTGAGATACTTAGACTTTAGTCACGTAGGATTTATCTGGCGTGCCACATAGGTGACACGTAGGATTTGAATGTTGATTTTCTCATATTAAGGACAAAATTTAAACATTTGAATAAGTTGGGTAGATGATAAAAGTAAGAGAAAAAATAGTTTAAAAATGAAATCTAGTGATGAAAAATATAATTTTGTCCTTTCTATTGGTTTTACTGGTTCAATGTTTCACACAATACATGAACACAATTCCGAGTAATTGGATGCAAATCATGCAATAACGCTAGCAGCACTCGCGATTTACAAACAGCAAAAGTGGACAAATCTTATCAAACGTTCTTAAATGGACAAAAAACTAATTAAATCGCTCTTATTTATTTCAGAGTATAATCTGATTTTTATATTTTTAAAGCTTATATTCTCAAGACACTCCCAGCTTTTATGATTCATGAGAACTTATACTCTATCAAATATACTCTGATCCAAACGGAATTAAGGAAATATAAAAGTTTGGTTAACAATGGCTTTCCCATAGAAAACCAAGAATGTGGATGATTCTATCTGGTCAACATGTAATTCTGGGGATGTATGAACTTTGAATTATAAGATAATATATTAAAATGTATGTATATTCACGAATCAATCATCATCTAGACAAGGCGGGATGAAGAGCGCTCTTCTTGTACGCAACTACGATGTCTTCTTTGGCTCTCTCTCTCTCACCCCTTGATTCAACCGCCTCTCTTTCTGTAACAGTACTCACTGAATTCAATCTTTTGGGCATAAACAGCTTCATGGGTGTACTGTAAGTTGATTTCTCGAGGTTTAAACAGAAGTGAAAAAAGTAGGTTCTAAATTTGGAGTGTGGGGTCGTTGATATGCAGCACGGTGGTGGTGATAGTGGTGGTGCAAAGTCTTCATGGGGTTTAAGGAGTTTGATTAGGAGAAAGCAAGTCGATTCTGTTCATGCTAATAGGGAGGGTCGCCGTCAGTTGGCCAAGAGGTTATCTGCTTTTGACCTGATCGCCATCGGTAATCTATCTCCATCATCATTCATCCACTAACTTCGACTAGTCAATTTATATATTCTTCAATGTTTGTGGTATTTGAATGTATCTCTACGTTCTTACATGTGCTTAGCACTTGTTTTGCTTTCCATTTGGTAATTGAGTGCCTTTGAATTAATTTAATAATGACGGGTCTCTCCTATTGTTCTTACTTCATAGTATTTTCGATCATGTATCCATCCGTTACCCCAAGATTTTTTTTTCCTTTAATTTGAAACTGGGTTCGGAGCATTCATCAATTTTAGATGTGGTTGGTGGTGTCTGGTGTTTTACTGTTCATGTTCTCCTACTTTCCGCTTGATGAACTATTCTTGGTTTGGGTTCATTTGTTAACGACGTTGTTTTCAATTATTCGGTTGATGGATAGGGGCATATACTAGATAAAGGTTCGTTCAGCGTTCGTATTGCCTTTAGATGATATCTGCTGTATGCAGAGTTGCATTCAAAAAGTTGTACTTGGAGTAATGAGGCTGGTATACTTTTCTTCCGGTGTTTGTATGATTAGTTCCTTAGGTCTGCTTCTCTGGACACGGTGAGTTATATGATCCTAAAACAGTAAAAGTGCAAAACATTGTTTGGGTTTTAAGATTGTTTATTCTTTGCACTTTAGTAAAATAGACAATTATGGATTTTTTCCTTTAGTTGTTACTTGTTACTTGTTACTAAGGATTAAGGAAAGATAAACTGGGAATTTTGATATCTTCACTGTGTTTATAAATTCACTGCTTACTATTTAAAATTTATGCCTTTACTGATTGCATCCAGGTTTGCTTTTATATCACTTTTGATTAAATTGTGGGCTTTAGATGATTTTTTGGATGCTGAAATTCCCTTTACTTTTGCATACCTTTTTATCAGGAGTAGGATCAACCATTGGAGCTGGAGTCTATATTCTTGTTGGAACAGTTGCTAGAGAGCACACAGGCCCAGCTCTTACCATTTCATTCCTAATTGCTGGGATTGCTGCTGCTCTCTCGGCATTTTGCTATGCAGAGCTTGCATGTCGCTGCCCATCCGCTGGGAGTGCCTATCATTATACATACATTTTCCTCGGAGAAGGGTAATCTTGGACTTCTCGGATCATTTGTCCGCCAAAATGTTTCTTATACATTGACACCATGTTTGATGTGGGTTTCATTCTGAGAAAATCCTAGGGTTCTATTATGGCATAACATGTTGATGTTTGAAGGCCATCCATTTTTGTTTTTGACGTCTTAATTATAAGTGATCTTGAAGATGTTATTGCATTAGTTTTGAACCAAGTAGAGATTGGTCGCCCCATATCTCCCTTCACCCTCCACAAATTTTTTTCCCCTTAATGGGGTAAGCAAGAAAAAAAAATGTGGCCTATGGCTGTGTTTTATTAAGAACGTTATTGTCTGCAACTCAAAAGAAAAAAATTCATCTCAGGACTGCTTGGTTGATTGGTTGGGCATTGATTCTGGAATATACAATTGGTGGTTCAGCTGTAGCCCGTGGCATAACCCCGAATTTGGTAAGATATGTCTTCTCAACCTTGAGGAGTAGAATATGGATTTTTTTTTTCATTTTTTAGTAGCATTATTGAATTCTTATTTGCCTCCTTTTGAAATGAGAAGTCGGAGTTTGAAACGGGTAAGGGAAGGAACTCTCATCTAAGGGAATTAGAATCACATTTCTCACATGCAGATTTGGGAGTTTGGACTTTGACATTTCATGGTAACTGGGATATTTGCCAGCATTAGAATTTGAGGATTTCAGGAAAAATGAACTTCAGATTTTTATTATTTTCAATGAATTATCGGTTTGCAATTTGATTCTGACATAATTGATAGACAGACCCTTAGAGGAAGCTGGAGATTTCCATCACTCAATAGTTGGGTTCTGGTCACCTCTGGAAAATGGATCTTCATTGCTATAAGGAAATGCTATTAGCATCAGTGCATGTATGTTTTTCTGTTAAGTGTTATGCTTATGCATTGCTAATTGCAGCAGCAAAAACTAATCACTAGCCACTCTAGAGTGTATTTGAATGCATTTATTTGCTATCAGAGGATTTGCGTTTTCCCCCTTTTTCTTCTTCTTCTGACAAACATGGAATGTAGAATTGAGGGAGATTCTCAGTTTTTAAGATACCATTTGATCATTCCTTTTTTCCTCAGGCGTTGTTTTTTGGAGGGGAGGATAAGATGCCATTTCTTTTGGCTCGCCACAACATACCTGGTCTTGGTTTTGTGGTTGATCCTTGTGCAGCAGCTTTAGTTATTATACTCACTTTGCTCTTGTGCATTGGAATCAAAGAGGTACTCGCAATTTTATTCCTGATTTCTGTCTCAGTCTTTAGTGATTAAAAGACTCACAGGGTGCATTCCAAGCAGTTTTTTTCATATGGGATTTATAAAGCCCTTGTAAATCCCAAATATCTGTATTAAGGATTGATCTTTTGACGTTGTAAAAAAATATAAAATGATGTAAACAATTACTTAACCTTTCAGAGTTCAGTGGTACAAACCATTGTCACAACGGTGAATGTGTGTGTCTTGCTCTTTATCGTAATAGCCGGTGGATGTTTAGCTTTCAAAACTGGATGGGTTGGATATGAACTTCCCAGCGGGTAACGGATGTGTTATCTTCTCAACAAAGGCACATACTGTTTATAACTTCTTTAGCAGATCTAGTTCATAATTTATTTTTATTTTTTTAATTTTCAGTTATATTCCCTTTGGAGTAAATGGGATTCTTTCTGGGTCAGCAGTAGTGTTCTTTTCATACATCGGTTTCGATGCAATCACCAGTACTGCTGAAGAGGTACTAATCTGAACCTGGACTGAGTATTTCTGCTGATGAGTAAGGAGATATTGGGGTTCTTCCCAATATCTTCGTAATCATCATGAATTATAAATCTATGAAGATTGGAGAACCAATTTTATAATACACGGAAAAATCTTTATTCTTCCATATTCTATTCAAATTTTTTGTTGATGGTACAACTTATGGGTATAAGTATTCAGATTAGTTGCTGCTCGTGGAAACTTTTGAACCTTACCATCAATTTTTATCATGATGACAGGTGAAAAATCCTCAACGAGATTTACCCATTGGCGTGGGAATAGCTCTGTCTACATGTTGCTTTCTGTACATGCTTGTATCCATTGTTGTTGTGGGCCTAGTGCCATATTATGCTTTAGATCCAGACATCCCTATCTCTTCGGCATTTTCTACCTATGGGATGCACTGGGCAGCGTAAGGAGGATGATTTTCTTATGATGGTCTAGTATATTCTTTAAGTTTGAAGGTTCTTCTGAAATTATGTTTGTAATTTTTTTTAATGTTTCCTTGCACAGTTATATATTATCAACTGGGGCAGTGACCGCTCTCTCTTCGAGTTTGATTGGATCGCTTCTTGCTCAGGTATATAAGTAGTGCATCATTAATATCTTAATCATTGTCTATTATCAGAATGATTTTCAACTTAATTATTTCAATCTCAACGAGTTCAGATATAGAACCACATTGTTTGATTTTTTTATTTGTTTTTACTCTATCTTTTCATGATTTCTCTATGATTTCCCTAAACCCTATATTCAAACTTAAAAGTGTTTGTTTTAGAGATTGTTTTATCAGTTATTAAAATGGCAGATACCCTTGAATTTTGTGCATATTACCTCTGCTACAGCCGCGAATTTTTATGGCAATGGCAAGAGATGGAATGCTTCCATCCTTCTTTTCAGATATCAGTAAACGCACCCGAGTTCCAGTGACGAGCACATTGACAACTGGTGTCCTTGCTGCAGTGTTGGCATTCTTTATGGATGTTTCACAATTGGCAGGGATGGTAAGTTGACTTGATTGAACTGTAGATATTTTGTAGCAAAAGAAACACATTTGGGTGAAACAAGAATCCAAAAAATGTGGAAATTTAGTAAGAGATATGACTTCCCTATCCGTCCACTCTTTGAGTGCAGGTTAGTATTGGCACATTGCTTGCCTTCACTGCTGCCGCAGTCTCAGTATTAGTTCTCCGATATGTTCCACCAGATGAAGTGCCTTTTCCACCATCAGTTCAAGATACTATTGATTCGGTGTCACGGCAGTTCTGTATTTATATGCAAAAGTCTGACACTGACTTTCTTGAAACTAGTCAATATTCACCTGAAGACAGGGATGCTTGGGCTAAATATCCTCTTCTTGAAAAAAATAGAGGTCAAGGTACCACTAACTTTGCTTCTTTCAGGTCTTTATAGTCAATAATGATGACGTAGAACTAAAATATAAGGATATAAAAGGTTGCATTTCTTTTTTTAGATATCCAAGAGCATTTTCACGTTTGTTGAAAAGCTTGCTATTTTGAGTTTCCTAATTTGATTGACGAATGATTAAATCAACATGTAACAATAGTTTTAATAATTAAGGAAATCGGTGAGACCTGGACTTTTTTCTTTAAGAAGTCCGACAGGTGGTTAATACATTTATACATTCATCAAATATGTGCTTGACAAAAATGAATAGAAAGAAATTTAAAACGGAATTGAAACCCTAGGATACTCATAAGGCGACCAATTGGTGGGTTACCAGCGCAAGTTTCATCATGTGAGTTTGCAGGACGCAGGTAGCAGTAAGTAGACAAGTCTTTAAGATTTGTAATTTTGTATTAACCATATATTTTCCTGGTGTGGTCGTTTTTGTCCGTCATTTAATTTTGCCTGGTTGCTTTCATTTTAAAAATCAAGAAATTAATCTTTGTTTGGTGATGATGTACTTTCTTGCTTTCCAGTTCATGGATACGTCCACCCATACTTTCTACATCATGCCAACTGATGTCCTATTTTGGTGCAATTGGTTACTTAGATGAATATCAACAGAAGAGGCGGAAAATTGCTGCTTGGAGCATAGCCCTTTTATGCATAGGAATTTTTGTCCTTGCTTTGGCTGGTTCGGCTCAAGAGCTACATAGGTTTGTTAGCTATTGAATATCCTTACTCTTATCTGCGTTTGATAATGAATCTTACAAGTCATTTCTCTCATCTTCCATACAACTACATCTTTTTGACAAGTAATTCTGCTTCAGATTGGTACTTTCTACATTAGAATCTCCATTTCAAAAGAATCAACAACTCGGTTTCTTTCAATGGCATAATAGCTTACTTAACATCACAAATTTGTGATGTTTCTTCCTTATTCAAGCTGGAAACCATTTAACGTTTTAATTTTTGTTGGATAGTTTTTGAGTTTGTTAATGCCGGGTATACCTAAATATTGTGAAAAACTTGTAGCTCTAGAATTTTCACATTATCCTACTCATGGGAGAGGTATTTGGATCTCTCTTGGATTTGTAGTTAAGAGCTTCCCATGTTCTTGTAATATGTCAACTGGAAATCGTGTTCCAGGGGCATTCGGTTTGACATACTTTTACCTTTCTTATCAAGAAAAAGAGTTAGCGCATTTTTTCTTCTTCATAACATTAGAGCCAACTATGGGAAGCAAAATGAAAAAAGGAAAGCAAGTCTGCAGCATTATCTGTGGTAAAAAGCTACAGGATTAGCCCAAGTTTGATTTATAATTCTTGGTTGATTCTGTTCTTATGCTTTGTGGTTGCTGTTGTTTCCACCAGCTTTCTTCTCGTTGCATTGTATTTGGTGGGTGGAGTTCTTCTTTCTTGCAGCTTGATCGTTCTGGCCTGTATAGATGAGGATCACGGGACGCGTAGCTTTGGGCACACTGGAGGTATGCTCTAACATATAATGTTGAGGAGAAATTGAGTTGGTTTTAATTTGACTCGTCTAAACGTCTGCCATCGTGCTAAACACTCTTAAGGCCCTCTGGTAATTTGAAATACATTTCTAATTTTACTAAAGTGAATTTAAGTTGACATAATTTCATTATTTATGTGCTTGGCATGAGAGTTGAGAGGAATTGATTAAAAAAAATTGTTTAATTTTTTTATTTATTATGGGGGTATTTTTTGCAACTTCATATTTAATACAATATCGGGCACCTTGAGGTATTCGCGCCAAACAGGGCTCAGGAGTTAGCGAACCTCTTTCAACCTATGCGCTAAACAGGAAAATTCAATTGATGAATTCATGAAAAATGCATAATTTTGTTGATGATTTAACTTTTTCATCTCTGCTGATGAAAGCTACTTTGCGCATAATCTCTAATGCTTGTGAGATGCTCTTTTTCCTGTTACCAGGTTTCCTTTGCCCGTTCGTCCCATTCTTGCCTGCTGCTTGCATTCTCATCAACACATACTTATTAATTAATCTTGGGTAAGTGATTGGACAACCACATCGTCTTTCCTCATTCTAAGAGCTATTTTGAATGCGACTTGTGAGTTTTGATCCATGTTTAAGGTCTGTGGTCATTTGATTCTGACATGTGAACATCTAGGACTGGCACATGGATCCGCGTCTCAATATGGTTGGCAATAGGAGCACTAGTCTATCTATTCTACGGCCGAACCCACAGCTCACTGAAACATGCAGTCTACGTTCCCTCGGCTTTCGCAGATGAGATCCATCGCGCCTCATCAAATCACTTGGTATAGAATGTGCATAACATTCCACCACCAAGGTTTCCAAAACCAGACCGGTGATCGAACCGAAAAATTCTTCGATTCATGATTCAATGGTTCAACCAGCATTTAAGTTGGGTTCGACCGGGTTTAATGCAATAAATTATTATATATATTTATTCAATATAATACTCATAATAATAAATAGATATATAAATGATAAGGTGTCATTGAAAAAATTATAGGTTAATATTATATATATTGACATTATAGACATTATAATGTGTAATTAATGTGTAATGAAACTTTTTTAAAATATCATATATTCAATAAATACATCATTTTAAACAAAACAAGTCATAACTTAGTTAGTGCATTTGTCAATCAAATGGGAGATCATGAGTTTTAATCTTATCAAAAGTAAATTTTATAAATATTTTATAAGCAAATCAAAAAGGTTCGAACAGGCCGATTCATCAATCACCGGTTTATAAATCTCGGAACGGATCAAAGAGAAGACCGGAACTAGTCGAACTGGCCCGTTTGGTCTGATTTTAATTACCTTGCTTACTACAGGAAGAAGAATTCCTGCATACCATATTACCGTCATTTATCTTGTGTATAAAATGTAAAATTTGTATGGCTGATTAACATAATCTCAGTCTCCTATATGAGGGCCTCCTCTGAATTGTTGAGATATTGGCATGAGATATATTCTTGTACAGGGGACATGATATAGACATTATCGATCGGCTGCGTTAATCAACAGTTTAAGCTTCAAGAATTCGTCTCAAATTGTTCTCTTTTCTGCTTTGTTTATTAAGCTTCGTTCATATATAGTAAATATACAATATAGAGCTGATCATGGGCCAAAGGGCCCAAAATAACCGCCCCATTGGCTTAGCTTGGGTCTGAAAACTAGGCTTGAAATTCTTTTAAGGGATAAGTATCGAAAAAGCCCCTGAACTTTGTGTTTTGGGTCATTTTGGCCCCTAAACTTTTTTTCGGGTCAAAATGACTCCTCAACTTACAAGAATGGGCCACGTTAGTCCCTCGAGCCAATTTCCGTTAAATATTGCTGACGTGGCCGTTAGTTCGATGACGTGTAATTTTTAGCCGTTTAGAAATAGGGCAAATGAACCCCTGTACTCTGAAAAATGGGGCAAATAAGCCCCTATAATTTCAGTTGGCTTCTTAGTTCTTACAATATAGTGAGTTGGAGTTGCATATTATGAAAATCTTGTACTGGGGTTATTACTTAATAGTACATCAGCTTTCCTTTGGGTTGATTGTGATCCTATAGTTTTATGTATATTGACTTCAAGAACTTATCTGCAGACATGCTGATTATTCTTGATTTTGATATTAAGAAACAGCAGTATTACAGCTACAGAAACTCATCAGTTTGATTTGCTCATCTAAAGCATTACCTCCAACAGTGATTATCACCCATTTCTCTCGGGAGACTTTCATTTTATCTAGATCAGCATTTTCATGCCCATCAAAAGTTGCAAGTACTTTGTTGCACTTCATACTTCACATGACACAGCCACCAATATCATTCCTCTGTTTCTTCTCTTGGCTATTATCAATCAAGACTCGTAGTTTTTCCTTGACAATTTCAGAATTGTTAATCCTCTTTTCAGTTGCGTGTGTTGACAGTTTTTCCTCCTGTTTTCGTCCATTTTTTTGGTATGTTAGAGATGTGGTTGAAAGTGTGAGATTTTGTTTTGGGTTCTTCTGAGTTTGGTAGGGCTTTGTAGGGAACCTGCATTCGCTGCAATAAGAGGCATTATTTTTATTTTTAAAGTATGATGTTGCAAATTGATTGTATATTTGTGTATATTTCAGACAAAGAGTTCACATGAACATCTATGTCATCAAAGTTTTTTTTGTAAAATGAAAGTAGAAATGAGATCCAATTAAAAAAATGAAAAATTTGAAGAGTGCGTACCCACTAAAATTGCTCTAAAATCTATACATATTTAGGTCTTCCCTCAGTAAAAATGGGTATACATGCATAGAATTTTCCCCAATTCAATTGAGAGTTGCAGCAGCCAGCAACGACCAATAATCATAGATCCAACTGGGAGTTGCAGACTTACAACACCCACCAATAATCGATCGGCACAGCATTGATTTGATGCTCAACATTCACAACACCAAGGCCATTAATCATACACATTTAACACATAGCTACAATGAACAGAATGATACTACAGTGAAGAATATAAGGGACAAGAACTGATCTGCAAACTTTATATATATATATATATATAAAGTTTGATATAATAGAGTTTTCTATCTTTATTTTTCAAGAAAATAGAAAATATCTGAGAATACGTTTGATTGGTCTATTTTAAAAAAATATGAAAAATAAAAAATCACATGAAAATAGAAAATGTCAATATTTTTTTATAAAAATGGAAAATAAAAATCAAATGCATCATAAAAGAAAACATAAAATTTTTGGATTGTTAAGTATAAACTCGAAACATTTTATGATTAATTTTATTTTTTATTTAATTTTTTTGTCTAGTATAAAAATACTCCATACATTCATGGATTTGTAAAAATAAAAATAATTTTTTTAATGACCATAAAGCCATCACAATTAGTAGGGATAAATGGACCCACAGGATCTTGCATTCATTCACACATTCCAATAAGCAGATTTGGACTGATTCCAGGGCAGCGGGCAAGCGCCATTGGACTATTGGAGAATGATAGCTTGTGAAAGACTTCCCTTTTGCAACAATTATTAGGGGACTTTTTCCTTTTACTCTGTTCATTCTCCTTTCTTAATCAATCAGGCGAAGGACATACACAGAGAAAATCTTGTGTGTTAATCTGGAATCTGCCCGCTTCCCTCTCGAAAACCCTCGTCAAATTTACCCGATCCAAATCTTCGTGAAGGGGTTGACGGGCAGGTTTTATAGCATAGGTTTTGTTTTTGTTTTTGGGTTTCTGTACAATATCTTCTGCAATTCTATGCACAAATTTGGCTACCCTCTTATATAAATAGTAATTATTATATAAAAGAAGAAGAAAAGACCGTGTTCTTTTCCATTTACAGTGGAAATCTGTGATTCTTTGCTTGATGGGTTTTCTTGTTGATTCGCAAAAGGAGGGTGGTGGTTCTCCTTGGAGTGGTGGTTTGAGGAGCTTGGTGAGGAGGAAGCAGGTGGATTCTGTTCATGCCAGGGCTAGGGTTGGTCACCAATTGGCCAAGGAGTTATCTGTTCTTCACCTAATTGCTATTGGTACTATTCTTATATTCTTCTTGGACAAAAATTGTATGAGAGTCTACTTACTTTTATGTTTGCACGTCTTTTGGATTTTCTGCCAATATATGCTTGTAGCTTTGAGTTATTTAAAAAGAAAAAAAATTTGATTGTGTGTTTGATGATGGAGTAACGGTGCAATTAGATTTTTCTCCTTATTTCCTTCTGTTGTATATGATTATTGATATATTCTTTATAATCGATATGTTCCTATTCTGATAGAGTGACTTAAAAGTACGCTTATATATGGCCTTATTTGTTTCAATCAATATAATTATATGCTCATATTCATATATAGGTCTCATTTATTTCAATCGATATTATCCTATGCAATTTATGGAGTAGTTTGTAATTCAGCAGTAGCCATGAAGCTTTTTAATTTCTCGGCTCTGTTCTTCACTTTATATACAGTGGAAAGTTATGGAAATTTGTATATTCCATCATAAATGATTAAGGAAGATGGAACACTTTGCTTAGTTTCAACCTTTTATTTTGATATTTGTTGGCTTTAATCTTCACATTTGTATACATATGGGCTCACTATTGAGTTCTTACTGCGTTGATCAGGCGTTGGCTCTACAATTGGAGCTGGAGTTTATATTCTTGTTGGAACAGTCGCTAGAGAGCATTCTGGACCAGCTCTTACCATTTCTTTTCTAATAGCTGGAATTGCTGCTGCTCTTTCGGCCTTTTGTTATGCTGAACTTGCAAGCCGTTGCCCATCTGCCGGGAGTGCCTATCATTATTCGTACATTTGTGTTGGAGAGGGGTATTACTCTTACTTTTCAAGTTTGGTAGTTCTTTGCTCATATGCCACTTATAGGGATCCTAATCCTCATGGTAGTATTTTAGTGTTGTGCTGTTCCCCTATAAAATAGTGAAGAAAATTTATTATGCAGCGTTGCTTGGCTGGTTGGTTGGGCTCTCATACTGGAATATACAATTGGCGGTGCTGCAGTTGCTCGTGGCATATCTCCAAATCTGGTTCAGTGTTTTTTTTTTTCCGTTAACTTTATATTTTTGTTTGCATATGTATGGTCACCACTGTTTCTTCAAAAGATAGACTGCGATGTAGAAAACATTAGGTTATTGGTAAGCTGGAATGGATTCACCTTGTAATTTTTCAGCGTGTTATCATCTTAGTGACAAATTGCATCTGATTTGTTATTTGGATTCCATTGCCTGTTATCAAGTGTCATCTGTTATTCTTTTCATTGACTTATTCCAGTTGCATTTCTAAGTATCATGAAGTGCATTCCGCTGAGTATAAATTTTGGAATATTAGACAAAGGCAGGTGGTTTGATATTTTGAGCAGTTTTATAACCCAATTCCTTTTTCTTAAATAAGTATTTTTCATGTTCATCAAAAGGTGCAGGAACACTTTTGCTTCAATGTAGTGCAACACACACTTTTTCAGAAGTACATGGATAACACATGGTCTTCATGCATGGGCATTGCATTGTTGACGTAGGAATAGTTTTCTTCTTTACTTTACTTTGGGGTCCATGGTGTTGATACATTTTTCGATCTCGTTACATAACTTAGGCATTGCTGTTTGGAGGTGAAGATAGTTTACCTGCCTTTCTCGCTCGTCAAACTATTCCTGGGTTTGATATTATGGTTGATCCATGTGCTGCAATTCTAGTTTTAGTTGCCACTGGACTCCTTTGTGTGGGAATTAAGGAGGTATGCTGTCCTTTTCTTTTCTCCACCACTTCTGTCTATTTAATTAATTTTCCAATTCCTTTTATCAAACCAGGCTTTGGTTAAGGTCATTTTTTTCTCCTATTCATTATGAAGATGCTCTTTTGCAGAGCACAGTTGCACAAGGAATTGTCACCTCATTAAATATGTGCGCTATGATTTTCGTCATAATAGCTGGTGGCTATCTTGGGTTCAAGACTGGGTGGGCTGGTTATGAACTGCCTACTGGGTAAATGGAATCTCATGCTGTATCCTATAATACATGGTAATTTTCTTGAACAAAACTGTATGTTTGACGTATTATCATTAAATTGGTAGGTACTTTGCTTTTGGAGTAGATGGGATGCTTGCTGGGTCTGCAACAGTTTTCTTTGCATACATTGGTTTCGATTCTGTGGCCAGCACTGCTGAGGAGGTAAATATGTTTCCTTTTCTGAACGTCTGTGACCCCTATCTATTCTGTAGTTCACATATCCTTCAATCGTTATAGTATTCTAATTTATTATTCTGGCAGGTGAAGAATCCTCAAAGGGATCTGCCATTGGGTATAGGATTTGCACTGTCTATTTGTTGTACATTATACATGTTGGTCTCCATTGTCATTGTTGGTCTGGTACCTTATTATTCAATGGATCCCGACACACCCATTTCCTCTGCATTCGCACACCACGGAATGCAGTGGGCAGCGTAAGCAAATGACTTTGCTCTCTGTTTTACATTTAGCTCCCCCCTCGCACTTATTTGTTGGAAGTCTTTTCAGAGAAATAGAAATTGAAATTTATTTTGAGCTTTGTTTTCAATTTTTTTTTTAAATTCCAGGTATATAATTACTGTAGGAGCTGTTACTGCCCTCTGCTCTACTTTAATGGGTTCAATGCTCCCTCAGGTAATTAAATAGATTCCTCAAAGTATTTATATTTCTGCTTTTTGTATAAAAAAAATTAGAGCATGTTTGTTTGGAGTTACTGGGAGTAGGCTGTATGCTTGGGCGTACCCCCGTGACATTGTCAGTGCCCCATATTTTGTATTTCTAGAATGCTTTGAATCCTTGGGAAATATTTAATGAAATGATTTGAACGAGTTAGAATTTTATACTCTGTAACGCACTAAACAATCCCATGCATAAGGCCCTGCATTGGGTGGGGTCAGGGGTAGGCAAACTTTATTCTCACATAATATATAGAGAGATTGTTTCCAGGAATTTTGAACCTGTGACCTCTATGCAACTCTATCACTGTGCCACATATTTGCCTCTATGTTATGCACTATAATGTGATGAACTTTTTGTTTCTTTTTTTCCCCCCCGAGTGATAGAGATTTTATGCTTAAGATGTTTCTTTCCTTCCTAAGTGATACAATGAGATGAAAGTTGAAACTGTAGTATCCAAATCTGTGAGATTTCTCTGGGTCTAGTTGTTAATGCCGATATCTGGAATGAATTATTATCCTGGGTTACAACTTTGAAAAGGCACAGGCAACTCTTGGTTACCACATGAGAGGAGCTTGGGGTATTCTATTTGAAATGTGATTTAATTTGTTGAAAAAAAATTCGGGTGCCGCTTTCAATTTTTGTTCCATGTCTTCATTTGGAAAGCAGGACAGCAGACCTTGACGTGATGTAGGCTGATGTAATTTGAGTTGCTCAAGTAAAACTATTGTGCATGAAAACATCTGCCGACTGCTGCTACATGGTAGCAGATGAAAAAAATCTCTAGTTGGCATATAGTTAATTTTTACTGGGTATACTTTTTTCCTGTTTTATATTAATGCTTCTCTTAAAATCCACAATGCCAAGTATTAGGTATCTACCATTGTACTTCTGGTCTGTGATCCAATTTTATTAGTTTCTTTTTACTTTTGAAGATGTATTTGACATCCAAGTGATGGAATGCTCATGTTCCTTACCTTTATGGGTTTCTCAGCCTAGAATCCTGATGGCAATGGCTCGAGATGGATTACTTCCCTCATTCTTTTCAGATGTCAATAAACGCACACAAGTTCCGATCAAGAGCACACTGGTGACAGGTTTTGTTGCTGCAGTCTTGGCATTTTTTATGGATGTTTCACAGTTGGCAGGGATGGTAAGTGGTAAAAAAATTTAGGATGAAGATCTTTTCATATCTTTTTTGGTTGGATTCCCCGCCTTGATTTAAATCTAAACTTGGAGGAGAATTTGATGTATTGTGTTGACCAGCCTTCGTGCATTGGTCTGAGTTTGCCATAATGTCATGTCTAAACAAGTTAATAATTTTATAATCATGTAATGGCCATAAACTTTTTGTCTGGCTTTAATGGAAATCCAAAACTCTCTTAGATAAGACATCTTCCAGTTTGTGACCTAGCATGGGTGCCTATGTTAAATAAAATTTGATTTAATTTTTCCTTTAGTCGGCCTGCAGATCTGATTTTTTGGTTTCTGGAATAATCTATTATTTTGCAAAGAATGGAACTCAATTCATTTTTATTACTTTTTTATTTTGGCAGGTCAGTGTGGGTACACTCCTTGCATTTACTATGGTAGCAATTTCTGTATTAATACTCAGATATGTCCCACCAGATGAGGTGCCACTTCCATCCTCGCTGCAGGAGTCAATTGATTCGGTGTCATTGATTTACAGTAACAGTTCTCAGGAGATTGATGTGGGAAAACCTGTAGTTTATGTTGGAACTTCTAAGGACAGTAACCTACCTCTACTTGGCAAAAAGGAATCGACAATTGAGCATCCTGTCTCTGAGAAGGAAGCTCAAGGTAGATTTAAGTTCTTTGTGTGCTTTCACCTCTGGTATTATGTTATTGGACATTGGGTTTTCTTAAATATAGAGTGCAGTACACATATATGCGGACAATGGCAGATGTACACTACCAAAATTTTTTTTATAAAAAAACTACTACTATATTACTAGTTTTACACATTTGTTTAGAGCCATAATTGTCTGAAGCGTCATTTGTAGTAGCTGACTCACAAATAAGACAAAAAACCACATGTATAGCAGCCGTTGAATGGTTTTCTCATATGTTTGAATGTGTATGTTTGTTTTGACATTGTGATTTCATCTATGACTTGTGGGTGTAAATCCTAAGCTTTAGTTTCTTTAAAAAAGCGCAAATGCACTTCCTGTGTATCACTAAGTGAGAAGGAAAAGGAAGTTTGTGTTTCAGTTCTTTTTGTTGCTTCCTGCAGGCATCCTAAATGAAGAGAAGAGGCGAAAAATTGCTGGTTGGACTATAATGTTCACTTGTATGGGGGTGTTTCTCCTTACATACTCGGCTTCAAGTTTGGGCCTTCCTGGGTGAGTTGAGTGCAAATCATTAACTAATTGCTCTGATGACAGCTTTTCTGGTTAGAAATTTTGTTCTCCTAATGTTACTGGTCAAACACAGCAAAGACTGGAAACTGTAACGTAGTTTCAACAAATCTTCTAATGAAAATACTGTTAAAAGCTATAATCCAAAGCTACTGATCGTTTTCTATGCTGAAGAGGGACCAGAATATGAAGTATATGCACATCTTTCTTAGATTGAAGATCTGCAATATTTCATATTCGTTAGTCTAATAATTTTTTGATGATTCATAGTATTTGGAGCGTCATGTTTCTGATAGGGCCTATCATAGAGAATTGTTTTTTGTAATATGAAAGTTTAGAATGGTTCATATACGCATAGGATTGGGAGAGTTTTAACCTTCTAGAAAAGAATAAATGCCGATAGTATATGGGCTCTACAGGATTAGTGGAGAGTGTAGCTTTAGATAGAAATGAGTGGTGAAAGTCTGCAAGTTCTTAAAGACTTTTATTAATGTAATGGTCTATTGTATCAATTTCTAATAATAAACTTAATTCTCTTATTTTTAATTTTTCCCATTTTGGTGCACCTAAAATATTTGGATGTCATAACAAAAATTGAATTAAAGGGTAAATTAGTTCTGGTAAATTGCTTATAATTAACTGTTTCTTTCCTTAGTAATTCTGAATATAAAGGGGTTTATAAGTAATGATTGCAACAGTTTGGTGTACATTTTTTATTTTTGGTTCTTGCATTTTTTTTACCTCCTCCCCCTTTGGTTTGCTTCACCAGGCTTCTTCGTTTCACTTTGTGTGGTTTCGGTGGTGTTCTTCTTCTCTCTGGATTGATTGTGCTGACCTTTATTGATCAAGATGATGCAAGGCATAGCTTTGGGCATTCAGGAGGTTTGTTTCTAATTATATTTTTCCATGATGAAAGTAAAATACACTTTTTTGTTCCTTAGTCAACTGCTTAGATATG
Organism: Euonymus europaeus; assembly: GCA_963580455.1. Lineage (NCBI taxonomy): Eukaryota > Viridiplantae > Streptophyta > Magnoliopsida > Celastrales > Celastraceae > Euonymus > Euonymus europaeus. Next base: position 5,934,540 of record OY756961.1, on the reverse strand, counting down.
GTTCTTTTTTAAAAAATTCTTTTCAGGATTCATCTGCCCTTTTGTTCCACTTCTACCTATTGCGTGCATTTTGATCAATGTCTACTTACTAGTTAATCTTGGGTGAGTATCCAGTCAGCCGATCTGCTGTATATATTCATCAAAACTCGCTGATTACTGCATTCCTGATCATAACCATATAATGTTCTCCTTGTGCTTGACTTCCAGCGCTGCCACCTGGACCCGAGTTTCGGTATGGCTAGTAATGGGGGTACTTGTCTATGTGTTCTACGGTCGAACGCACAGCTCACTACTGAAAGCAGTTTATGTGCCCGCAGCGCACGCTGATGAAATCTATCGCAACTCTGGAGACTCCTTAGCCTAGTTGAACATGAAATTGTTTCAGCCGTTGCCCTAGGTTGCTGAATTATCTGGCGTTAGAAAAGAATCTCTGTTGTATGTTTGATATCATCTGTCCCCTTCACGAATGTATTATTATATCCCATTCTGTTGTACTTAAAGACTATAGGGATTGGAAATGTGAAATCGTTCTTTGAAATGTAAATAGTTTATGAATTGCAAGAGATTGCTCTCATGCATGAACGTTGTACTTGAACTTGTTGATTTGACTTATAAATATCAGATTTAAAGTTTCAATGCTTTGTTGATATCAAAATGTCATTCACAAGCACTTTCTGATGCAAATAAAGCCTTCCTCTACTATAATGAGATTGCATATAGGTGGGGTTCTACTATGGCTGAGGTTAAGATAATTCTTTCGTTTTGTCTTATCTGAATCTATTGGCCAAGTGAGATCTAATATGGCTGAGGTTAAGGCAATTCGTAGAGCCATTGAAATCTCTTCTGAATTTGGTGCTTCTTCCTTGTGTAACATGATCATTGAGTCAGACTCTCTAAACTCGATCAAATGGATCACCAAAAGGATTTCTTGTCCCTCGACTATGGATCAAGATCTGAACGCAATTGAATTTTTTTTTCTCAAATCTAAAAGCCTGTTTCTTTTTCCATTGCTTGAGAGAAACTAAAGTGATCGCATACCATTTGGCTAAGCAGGGTGTTTTTAGAGATGATGGTTTTGTCGCTTGGTTTCCTGATGAATAGATCTCCCTTACCCTCACTTGTTCCGTGCTCTTCTTGCCTGGTTCAACTGGTCATTTTCTTCTATATTTTGCTTGGCGCTTTGACTGTTTTTCATTTACTAGCTCTTGGCTTTGGATGGGGTTCATTATGTTGACAATGTTTTGCTTGTGGTGGAGGGAGGTTAGTTCTCTTTTGGCCACTTCTATAAGAGAGAGAGAGAGAATGTTTAGAGAGAGAGAGAGAGCATTCCCCATCCACCTCACCCTTATACCCGTCAGCCACTCCTTTCTCACCGTCAGCCGCTACCTTCTCGCCATCAGCCACATCCTTCTCGCCGTCAGCCTCCTCAGCCTCATCCTTCACATTCCGTTCCTTTACACTCTCATAAACTCCATCTCCAAAACAAGACTCAATGGCCAGAACTACCATCCAAACACAAACCGGTGCTTCCCATTCAGCCTATTAAACCTCAACTCCCACATTTTGATAACCAGCATTTTCTAGATCATCATTATGACCCAAATCCCAGGAAGCCACATAAGATTTATTTTGAGAACTTTCCATATGGATGGGATGCTGAAGCCCTTAACTGGGTTCTTTCACAGTATTGCAAGGTGTCAGGGGTCTATATCCCAAACAAGCTGAACATTAAAGGCAATCGTTTTGGGTTTGCTGAGATTGATGGGCGTGAGAATGTTGATATTACAATGCGGAGGCTCCAAAATATTTGGATAGGACATCTTAAATTGAGGCTGAACAAAGCACGCTTTGGGGAAAATGGATCAAAGGGAGTTGGAAGACAAACTGAAGAAAAGCAAATTTCTGAATGGAATTCAAAGTCTAAAATCCATTCTACTCAAGTAGATGAAAACATGGCAGATCCATTTATTTTAAGAAACAGAGGAAAGAATTTTGCAGATGTTGTGAAGGGGGGATTCGAAGGGACGGATGAGAGGGATTCTGAGGGGTCAAAGAGCAGAGACAATGTGCTTGAGAAAACAAGTGTAGCTGAGCAAATTGTTAAAAATAATGTAGGAGAGACAACAAAATTGCAAGTAGACAGTCACGAGGACGCAGTGCAGTCACAAAAGCTCCAACTGGATTTTTTTTCAGTTCGGGAAGACAGAGAATGGTTAGAAAGATGTGCGGTGGGTACTCTATGGCAAAGCTCTAGCCTTCAACAGGTCACAGAAAGAATTAAAGATGATGATTTTATAAGCTGCAACTACATCACGCCAATGGGTGGAAGTATGGTTCTTGTAACGTTCCCATCAAAGGAGGATCTTCACAGAATTCTAAAAACTAGTCCACCTTGGCTCGAGGAGTGTTTTGAACAGATAAGCCCATGGAAATGTTCAGACATTGGAGAAGAAAAGTATGTGTGGATCAAATGTGAAGGAATTCTGTTGCATGCCTGGAACCCTGGTTTATTCATGATGATTGGAGACCTATTTGGAACTGCGGTTTCGATGGAAATAAATACCTTTAAAAGGAAGCGTTTAGACGTTGCTCGTGTGTTAATTGCTACAAAGGAGAAGAGATTGATAAATCAAGACATCACAATAAATGTCGATGGTGATCCTTTCACAATAAAAGTCAGTGATGACCCCTCTGATGGCCCTTGGTGTGGGAGATTTAGTGAAAAGACTCTTAGTTGTGAAAAAGAGATCTTCGAAGGGAATGATAGTGATGCTTACTCTGGCAGATTTGAGGTGCTTAAAGATAGTCATTGGCTTGATATTCTGGAGCATGGAGAAGATGGAGTAAATCTAGTTGAAAATTCTAGTAACTCTAAAGTTTTGCCAGAATCTGGGCCGCATGTCAGTAGAAATCGGTCAGCGCAGAATCTTCCGATCACGGCAGTCGGAAAGGCAAGAATTGTTTGGCGGGTAATCATTCAGCTTCAAATTCAAAATTCAAAAATGTTTCTATAGGGATGGGTAGTAGTGGAGGTGACAACTTGCAGGATCAGAGAGCAAAAAAGGGAAATCTTTTCATAGGAGAGCAAAAGGGAGTTAATGTGATGTTGACAAAGGAAAGGGTAGATGTGTCACATGAGTATGTGGATGATTCAGGTATAAATCCCTTAAATGGGCTGGATGATATATCTTACAATGGGCTTCCTTTTGGGCCTAATGAAGCTGATGGCAGTAGCAGAAAAGTTACTAAGCCTCTCTCAAAAGGACTGGACATTCAAGCTTCTAGTTCTCACAAGAGTCGTTGGAGAAGAGATAGAAAATGCAGGAAAGGAAAAGGATCTACTTCCAATTACAAGCTGAATGAAGATGATGCTACTACGCCGTTGGACATTGAAGGTTCAATTAAAACGGATGAGTTGCTGGCATCTTTTCTTGGAGATGAGGTTTTGAAGAAAATTCGTAGTTCGAAAAGAAAACTAATAAGGAAAAATCTAGATGTTCAAATACTTCTTCCAAATACGGGCTAATGATGGCGCAGCTGCAGAAGCCAACTCGGAGAAAGATTCAAAGAATGAGCAGTTTATTGCAAGGTGACAGTGAGAGTATTTAGGTAGTTGGTAATACCATATCTGATAGTGCTACTTCAAATAGAAATTGCCTGATTTCTACCCCCAATAAGGGTCGGGCAAGTGCAGGGAAGTCAAATTTGGGCTACACTCCGCATAGTTCAAAACAGAGAAAGTGGAAATGTGAAGCAAAGAAAACTTTGGCTTTAGGGAAGGCTATTGGCTTGTCTAGTGTGGAGAATGATTCTGTGACTGAAGATAGGCTTGAGAAATTGATTGCAAGAGAGGAAGACGAATGGGCAGAAGCAAATGGAGGAGTTCAATAATTTCCTGGCTCTGAAGGTTTGGGTGCTGCATTTTACCAATGTCTAATCTTTTGTGCTGGAACTCTAGAGGGGTTGGGAGCTCTGTAAAGAAGAGGGCTGTTAGGCGTTTGCTTTCTTCTAAAAAGGTTGATTTTGTTTGCCTGGTTGAAACAAAGCTTGCTTCCTTGGATTCAAAAGTGATCCGTTCAATTTGGGGCTCAAATATTTTCGATTGGAGGGGTATGGTTTCTGATGGTCTTTCGGGTGGGCTGGTTTGTATTTGGAATCCTAACTTCTTTGACGTTATTTCGGTCTCAACGGGAGATAGATGGATTTGCCTGGAGGGGAATTTTTGTCAGTTCAATTTTAGAGCTGTTATTATTTCTATCTATGGTCATAACTCTGAAGTCATGAGGGACATCTAGTGGGTTGAAATAGCTGCTCTGAAATCTTCAAAGTCTGTTCCTTGCCTTCTATGGGGTGACTTTAATGAAACCATTTTTCCAGGAGACCGTTTAGGAGGGGTTGTTATTTCCAAAGGTATGAGGTCCTTTGGTGATTTTATTAATAAGTGTGGTTTAGTGGAATTACCTTTAGTTGGTAGATCTTTCAGTTGGAGTAATTTCAAGAGTATGAGTAGGATAGATAGAGCATTTTTTGACACAGAGTGGCTTTGCAAATTTCCAAATCTCTCCTTGCTTGGGTTAAATAAAGGTTTATCAGATCACTGCCCAATTTTAGTTGCTCTGTCAGTGTAGAATTGGGGTCCTAGGCCGTTCAGATTTCTTGACTGTTGGTGGGAGCATCCGCAATTTGATCACTTTATTTGAAATTCCTGGGCAAGCTTGAGTAATTCTTTCCCTGGTCAATTTCGTATAGTGGGTAAGTTGAAAGCTATGAAGAATTTATTAAAGCACTGGAATTCTAATGTTTTCAGGGATATCTCCTCAAATATTTCAAAGACAGAAAAAGATATAGCTGCACTTGAGAAGAAGAAGGAGTTGGGTTTATTGAGCTATCAAGATGAGGTGTGTGTTAGAAATTTACAGAACAAGCTTTGGAGTCTGAGCAGGCAGCAAGAGAGTTTATGGCGTCAAAAATCTCGTATTAAATGGGTCAAAGAGGGTGGCCGAAACACCAAATTTTTCCATCTTTTTGCAAGTATGAGGGGGAAGAAAAATTTTATTTCTCGCTTGGAGTCTTCGCATGGTTTCTTGGAAAGTCCAGCTGAGATAAGATGTGAGGTGGTGAGCCATTTCCGAAAATTGTATTATGCAGATACTCCTTATGTCTTAAAAATGGCAGGTGTAGTCTTTAAAAGATTAATGCCTATAACTGCTGACAACTTGGAAGTTCCTTTTACTTGGGAAGAGATTAAAGATGCAGTTTTGAGTTGTGATGGTTCCAAATCCCCAGGGCCGGACGGTTTTAATCTGGGTTTTTACAAAAAAATGTGGGATCTTTTATCTGATGATGTTTTCAAAATATTGGCTCGCTTTCACAGAACTGGAGAACTGCCTAGAGGAATCAATTCCTCATTTATTACACTTGTTCCAAAGATTCCAGGTCCTTCTAGGCTCAAGGATTACCGCCCGATAAGCTTAATAAGCAGCTTGTACAAAATTGTTGCGAAAATATTAGCCAACAGATTAAAGCCAAATCGGTCTTATGTGATAAGTGAGGAGCAATCTGGTTTTGTCAGAGGAAGACAAGTGATGGACTCAATTCTTATGGCAAATGAGATTGTTGATCTTTTAAAGAAGCAAGGGAGAAAGGGCTTTCTTCTCAAAGTAGATTTTGAAAAGGCTTTTAATACAATTAGATGGAGTTACTTACAAGAGGTGCTTGATAAAATGGGCTTTGGTGGTCAGTGGTGCAGATGGATTAAAAATTGTGTCCAATATGCAAAAACCTCAATATTGGTTAACGGTTCTCCATTGGAGGAATTTCACCTTCAAAGAGGCTTAAGGCAAGGAGACCCCCTCTCTCCATTTTTGTTCATTATAGTGGCTGAGGGTTTAAATCAACTCATGCAGAATGCTCGTCAACAAGGTTTAATTGAAGGCATAGCGGTTAGTCAAGGTGGGGAAGAATTTAGTCACCTTCAATATGCAGATGATACAATTTTCATTTGCCCCAATAAAAAAAAGTCTATGCTGAATTTGAAAAGGCTACTTCACTGTTTTGAATTACTATCAGGGTTGAAAGTAAATTACTATAAATCTTCTCTCATTGGTATTGGTGTAGAAGAAAATGGTTCCAAGTCCATGGCTGCTACCCTGAAGTGCAAAATTGATCATCTCCCTTTCAATTATTTGGGTTTACCGCTTGGGGGTAATATGAGAAAAGCAAAGATGTGGGATCCGGTGGTTCTAAAAATTCAGTCAAGGTTGAGTAATTGGAAGGCGAAGAATTTATCTGTTGGGGGACGTCTGGCTTTGATATAATCAGTTCTGTCAAGTTTACCAGTTTACTTCATGTCTTTGTTCAAAATTCCGAATGGTGTGGCTCGTAAGATTGAGAAATTGCAGAGGAATTTCCTTTGGGGGATGATGAAAGCAAGAGAAAGATTCATAATATTAGTTAGGAGGATCTGTCAAGGCCTAAACACTTAGGTGGTGCAGGTATAGGCTCAATAACCACCAAAAATAAATCCTTATTGTTCAAATGGATTTGGCGTTATAATGTGAATCAGGAGGATATTAAACTACCATGGAAGTCTTTGCTCAAAGAAAAATACAAGCTACCTGAAGTTTTATGGAGTCCATCCGATTTGAAGAAGATGTCAGCTTTATGGAAGAACATTCAACAGTTACTTGATCCTTGTGGAGGGCTGGTTGAAAAGACTATCAAGGAGGGGCTGGTTTATAGCTTGGGTAATGGGATCAAAGCTCGATTCTGGGAGGATCCTTGGTTAGGCATCTCTCCTCTGAAAACTAGCTTTCACAGATTGTACAAAATCTCTAATCTCAAAAATTCTCTAATAGAGAGCTTTGGGATTTGGGATGGTGTGGTGTGGAAATGGATTTTTTCTTGGCGCAGGAATTTGTTCCAATGGGAGGAGGAGCTTGAAAGCAACCTTTTGGACCTTCTTGGGAAAATGGTCATATGTCCTACAAAGCAAGACATGATAATTTGGAGACACACGATTGATGGTGGTTTCTTGGTCAAATCTCTTAGGGTGGCTTCTTAAACCAGAGACTTACCAGTAATGGATATCTCTTCTTCAAGCATTTAGAATGGTTGGTCCCCTCCTAAAGTATAGTTCTTCTTTTGGTTGGTCTTAAAGGGCAGGGTTAACACGAGGGATAGGTTATCAAGATTGGGCTTGGTGATAGATAACAAATGTATGTTCTGTGACTCTCATCCAGAAACAATTGATCACATGCTACTTCATTGTGCAGGCCCGAGAACTATATGGAATAGAATTTTTTGTTGGTAGGGTGTGCAATGGTGTTGTCTTGTTTCAGTATTGGCTTTATTCGAAGAATGGCAGAATTTTGCTCTTAGCAAGTCTTATCGTAAGGTGTGGTTTATGGTTTTTGCAGCCTTAATTTGGACTTTATGGACAGAGCGAAACAAAATGATTTTTGAAGATGCAATGATTGACTGGGAAAATGTGCACTACTTGGTTTTTATCAGATTTGGCTTATGGCTAAAGGCGATAAATGTAAACCTCCCTTAATAGTGGTCCAGAGTTAATGAGTTCCAGTGATGGAGTAAAGTTCAAGTCTAGTCTCATCAAACCTCCAAGACCTCTCTGTGTTTGGATTGCCCCTCCAGGTGGTTTCTTAAAATGGAACACTGACGGCTCGTTGCAAGGTGGAAAGGTAGGAATTGGTGGTGTTCTTCGAGACAACTTGGGGAATTTTATTGGTTTATTTTCAGGTCCCATATCTACTACTGATGCAACAGAGGCTGAGGTGAAAGCAATATCCATGGCTTTGCAAATCTCACTGGATCACAGATCAAATATAGCTGATAGCATCATCATAGAATCTGATGCTATGAATGCTATTAGATGGCTTAGTAAGGGTACTGCTGTCCCTTGGAAGATGAGCCAAGATTTTAACAAAATAAGCAACCTCCTTTGCCATCTTCCAATAGTTTTTTTCAGGCATACATGGAGGGAGGCCAACCAAGTAGCAGATTGCTTAGCCAAGCAAGGAGTGCTTAAAAGTAGTTTAATGGTAGCTTGGTTCCCTTGAGTGTTTTTAGGAGGCTGTTTTGCTTGTGTGTGGAGAAGGGTGTGGTTTTGTTGTGGTTTGGAGTTTTCTGGGCAGTTCAAGATAATTTTGTCTACAGTGCATCAGCTTTCTGGGTGCTTTTGGATGGCTAAAATGCAATTTTCTGATCCTTAGGCTCAGTTTTTAGTTGTTCTTGGTTTTATGGTGTTGTTTTGGGCCTGGTGTGCCGTTTTCATTATGTGAATGGGATTGAGAATCCCACAGGAGCGATGAAGAAAGCAAGTCCTGCAGAATAATTGTGTAAGGCACGACCTTCTATGTCAATAGTAAAGGAGAAATGGGTATTGAAGTCGGTGAGTTTTCTGGTATCGGGGTCCCAAAGAGGCACTTTTTGTGAATACGTAGCTCTACCGATGTGGCAAAGTAATATTCACTGGTAAAATCAATGACTCCAACATAAGTAGTTGCATCTCCTTCATAGATTATGCTGAGGTCATTTGGATCAAAGCGATTTATCTGGAACGAAATAAACTCAGTAGTTGGGAGAAAGAACGGGAAGAGAAAGTGGAATGTTGCTGGAAAGCTGTGGTAGCTCTTGCAGATTTTTTATTCAGTTTCTTTGTGCAGGTGCAGGTTCTCTTGTGTCATTTAGTGTGCAGGTTTTTTTTGGCCTTGTTTTGTTTCTTGTTGGTTTCTTGTTTTTTAAGTTGTCTTTCTCTTTATGTAACCTCGGTATTCCTCCGCCATAAGTGAGGCTATAAATAAAATTAACGAGGTACCGTCCTCTTTTAGCAAAAAAAAAATCTCTTTTGGGCCACAAAAAGGAACCAGGCTTTGTAATCTTCGTATGGTATATTGAATTCATGCAAGGCCATGACAATCTGCTGTTGTTGCTCCTTGCTGCTCTCCCTCTCAATTGGTTCTTCTATCCAGGACCTTGACCATTTTGCAGGCTCACTCTGTTTCCTCTATTTTGATCTGCATAGTTGGTACTCGGTTGCGTTAATTGCATGGCTCAAAATCTATATCTGCATACAAGGTAAGGTTGGTCTCTTGCCTCAGGGTTTTGTTTATCTTGAGATCATCCCAGTAGGTTCTATTTTTATCTGATGGAAGATCTTTGATACTCTATGTTGCTGGATTTCTTGGTGTGTCTATGTCGCTGGTTTTTCGATCTTCAAGAGGCTGGTTTATCTGATGGAAGATCTTGGATACTCTATGTTGCCTGTTTTTTGTGAATTTTTGTGAGTTGTTATGTTGATTTCTCTCCTTGTTTATGTGGAGTAGGTGTGTTTGCAGGTTTTGCCTTTTTCTGATGGGTTCTTTGGTTTCTTCTGGCTTGGTATTTCTTGTGGAAATGGCAGCGTTTTACCCTTTAGGCTTTTGTGTTCCCTTTTTCTTTGCTTCGCTCTCCTTGTTTTTTGTAGCCTTAGGTTCTTGCTAGTTGTTTTTTTCCGTCCAAGCGTTTGTGTCTTTTCGGCCTTGTTTTTTTTTTCTTTTTTTTTTAATTGTAATCATGGTAGTACTCCGTCATAAGTGAGGAAATTAATAAATTTGTGAAGTGTCATCCTCTTTATAAAAAAATAGAGAGATTGCATATATATAGTCTTTGTTTCATTCTATGAGTCACTTGGCAAAACAAACACTGGTGATAAATGACCTAGGTTTAGGTAAACAGTTTGTAGAAGAACAACAATAAATAATTAAGAACACAAAGATTTACGTGAAAAATCCTAAAAAGGAAAAACCACGGACTAAGCAGGAGGATTTCACTATGTTGAGAAAACAAGTAATAATTGAGTGACGGCTTTACAACTAATTATATACTTAGCCAAAACCCTAATTTTAAAAAGGTTCATATGGTCTCGTGCCTATCGGCCCAATCCCTCCACTCCCATACCCCAAAAAAATTCTAAAAAAAATTCTTCATCAAATTTTGTCGCACAGCAAACTTTTCTGATCAGAATAAACTGAATTTGAGTCACAAATTCTAATAGAGTTCATATTGTCACGTTTCATTGTAATACATGAAGGAAAAAAGTAGATGAAACCTAGTAGAATATGTTAGGAGGTGGATAGATTTTTATCATATCAAGTCCGATACCGTTTGTAAGACAAGGAGGTGCCATACACGTTCATTGACACTCTTCCATCACATTTTTATAAGATGATGATGATCAAATGTCATTCCACCAATCTCCATGACACGGTCGCAATTGGAAAAGGCATTGAAAGGTTAATCAAAAGAAGAAAAAAATTTAGATGGATAAGCATTAAGCAGGGTTATTTAAGAGTGAGGAAGTTGATGATGAATAGGTCTTGGTATTCATTAATTACATTACATTCTTATGGTTTACTGGTTAATTAGTTAAATTAAGTAACTCAAATAAAGCTACTATTTCTATTTCCTTTAACAAGAAAAACATTAACCTGATAAGAATACTAGTTTCATTAAGCAAAAAATATATATAAAGAAACTAAAACGGTAATACCCAACGGCTTATTTTAAATTTTAAAATCTAACGGCTCCTTTTAATTAAAATAATAAATGAAAAAAAATAACGATTAATGGTTAAATCGATCGCATGAACTCAATAGGAGAACCAAACATCGTCCAACGGGACAAAATCTCCGGACAATCTCCGCTAAAGATTCAATGATCTATCTCCGAACGGAGTTGGGAAAGAGTTTAGCGACTTCAATTGCAACTAGGTTTTTCGGTTTAAATATGTACAGGGAATTAGAAAATCTACTCAGAGTTCTTATTTCTCTAAAATCCCTTCCGAGAATAAGGACTGCTATATCGCTCTTGTTCTTCTTCGCTGTTCTTCAATCTTGGAAGAGAAGGGGAATAAGAGACGAAATTTATTCATCGACCGGCTGTGAAAGAGGAATACTTCAGTGTTTTGAAGATGTTGAGTCTGAAAGATCTTGAAGGCAGAGAGATGAAGGAAGACCTGAATCCCTTTAACGTCTTGTTAGAGGTTGCCGCAGTTGCATTTGAGAAATTAGAGAAAGAAAAGAGACTGGAGAGGGAGAAGGATCAATCAGATTCTGGGTTTCGAGATAATTTGGTTTCTTCGCCTAAGAAACCGAGATCCATCAGGTATGTCTCTCCACTGTCTGCTAAATTTTCCGAGAGAGAGAGTGGTTGGTTTTTCCAAGAAACCCCAACTGGGCTTTTGAGGAGAGAATTTTTGGTTCAAGAAGGAAAGTCCGTCAAGGTTTATGGACCAGGAATGATCAGAGAAAACCCTACTGATTTTGTTGGGAAGAATTTGTTGAGAACTCATGTTGCTTACTGCTCCAATATGTCCCCTGTTGTTAGAGAAAACTCATCTCAGAAAGCTGGGGTTTCTGGTGGTGAAGAAGTTATGGATAAAGCAAAGCTAGAAAGGTTAATGAGGGAGAAACTCCTCAAGAGGCCGGTTGCGGTGGATGAAGATGAGGAGAATGAGATTAGCTTCGAAAGTGAAGAACATGGTTTGAACTTGTGGTCTGATCCAACACCTGATATGCTCATGAATGAGTGGCTAGTTGGGGATAAGTTATTTGGGATGGAAAATTTTGATAAGGCAAAGCAAGACCGTCTAGTGAGAGAAAAGCTCCTCAATATGTATGTAGAGACTGAAAGCTCATTGAACAATGAAGAGAAGAAAGGCAGGAAAAGAAATTTTGAAGCTGTTGACAATGTACAACATGTTCTAAAATTTAAAAAAAAGAAGAGTTCGAAAAATGAGACAGCAGAACCTCATGATTTGCCTCAAGAATTCAGGCAGCGAATCATGGAGTTGGAAGGCACTAATGTAGTTTTGGTGCTTCAAAAGAAGCTCTACAATACTGATGTAAGCAAGGGTCAGACTCGCTTCTCTATTCCAAGGAACCAAGTGAAGAATAAGTTTCTCACAGAGGATGAAGAGAGGATAATTCATACACATGATGGAAAGAAATGGATGGCTATAGAAGTACTGCTGATCCAACCAGATCTTCAAGAGAGTAGACTTGATCTCAAAATGTGGAATATGAAGAAGGTATCAGGACGCAGCAGCTCATCTTATGTCATAGTAGGCGGCTGGTACTCAGTTGTAAAGAGCAATCAATTGAAGGTAGGTGATCTTGTTCAATTATGGGCATTTCGAAGAGGCACAGAACTATGTTTTGCTCTCGTGGTTGTCCAAAGAGCTGAAGTTGAAGACGGAAACAACAGCAGCAATGCAGATGGTGAAAGCCACAAATCAGAAGATCACCACTAGATTTATCTGAAAAGTTTTCATCGTGTAGTTTCGTTAGAATTATCGTATTGAATTGTAAATGAGTCTATAAGCTGAGTTAACTGAGTCAAAGAGAGTCCTTGAAATTATTTGCTTTTGATATGATATGATCCTAGTGAGATAAAACTTTCAAGTATGAAATTTGTATAGGTTTTGAGTTCATATATTTTATGATCAGTCAGCAACTCAGCATTTCAGTTAGACTTTTTGTTCAGTCCGTGTGTACTAAACTTAGACACTCGTTTTAGTTGCTTCCAGAGACCAGAGTTATGAGCACTGTCTTAAGTGGGTCGGGATTTGGAGCCAACTCAACTGTCATAATGTATGGCTCTTGTTCAGCCTATGTGTGCTAAGATCACCCACATTATATATGCATTTTGAGGCTAGGCCTTTGTTCCTAGTTGCTCTCTTATGTTAGGCGCGCACAACCTTGAGTGAATCAGAATTAGAACCAACCCAATTGACATTAGTGTGACGCACTAAACTAATGAGGATTTCCTCCTATGAAAAAAAAAATCAACTAACTACATTATAACAGTACCATTCAAATATTTGATTAAATAATATATAAGTAGATATATCATAAACTATATTACAATTAGCTGATAGATTTTTCGTTATCATAATTCACCAGCCAATAAATTATAATATTAATTTATTACATTCTAGTAGAAGTAGTTTGTTAGTTGATTAAATGAGATAACTAAATATTGTTGACAAAATAGTAAATAGTTAATCCGATAATTATCAAGGTGTGTTGGTAGTTTATAAATTTACGATCTTCTGCTTTCTTTTGTTGTTGAATAATGCAGGTTTTAATCTTTTAATATAAATATTTAAGCTCATTCAATTTCTCAATCTCACCCTCTAGATGTTTCTATTTCTAAGAACTAAGCGAATTCACCAATGCGTCCTTTAAAAATTGTTCACATTCAACTATTTAAATATATCATTCGAATAATTTTGGACAAAACTATTCTCATTCTAATCAATCGTCACACGAATGACATATGCTGACATCATCAATTTTTTATTTTTATTTTTAAAAAATAAAACAAAAAACATGAAAATTCAGATGATTTCACAAACTTGTTCAGAATTTAGAGAATTTTGCAAAACTCACAAAAATAAATTTTTTTTTTTGAAATTAAACAAAAAAAATTAGAGTATTTATGAAATTAAATAAAAACAACCAAAAATTAAGATGATTTTGAAAGAAAAAAAATAAAAATTCAGAGAATTTCATAGAATATATCAAAAAATAAGAGGATTTTTGAAAGTCAACCAAAAATTAAGTTGATTTTGAAAGAAAAAAAAACATAAAAATTTAAAGGATTTCTCAAATTAACCCTCAATTCAGAGATTTCGCAAAACTCACCAAAACAATTCAAATGAGTTTTCGAAATTAAACAAAAAAGGATTTCTCAAACTAACCCTCAATTCAGAGATTTCGCAAAACTCACCAAAACAATTCAAATGAGTTTTCGAAATTAAACAAAAAATTCAAAGAATTGCTCAAAATCAAACAAAAAGCAACCAAAAATTCATATGACTTTGAAAAATAACTAAAAAATTCAGAGTTCTTAAACTTACATAGAATTCGAAGGATTTTGTAAACTCACCTATACGGATGAATATAGTTTGGAATAGTAGCCCTTGTTCTGGTAAGCTCAACAAATGTTTTTGGTTTCTAAAATAGTGGTTGGAGTTAGCTAGATTGAAGGAGTGACATTTTGGTGGCCGTGATCTTCTATTTGTGGTTATGGTGGCTATAATAGACGAAAACTTTCGTGATTTGTTAAGCATTTCCCCTGAAAGTTCAAGATTTATTTTGGTGGTTATAACGACAAAAACGGTGGCCGAATGACAAAGATCCGTTGTTGACAATGTTGTGCGTATGAGATGAAGAGAGCGTGTGAGAGATGGAGATAGTAAACTTGTTATCAAACCAGCTAATAAAATATTAAATTCGTACTTATTGGATTAAAATTCAAATAATTAAGGGTGTGCTGGGCTACTAACACTTTTAAAATACTAAATAGAACAAGAAGTCCATATAAAGGGTTTATCAACCAAAGAAAACTTATAATTGATTAAATAATATATCAGTAGTGAATAAAATCTAATACATTGTTTAGTTATCATAAATGCACTAGTGAATAAATGATAATATTAATTAACTACATTATTATAGAACCACTCGATAAAGTTGATTAAATGAGATAATTAAAGATTAGTTCATTAAATAGTAGGGGTTATTAGTCAAAAGTCCCCCAAAATAATTTTGTATTTCAATAAGGAGATCGTCTTTTTTCTTACAACATAGAATATATATATAAATTAAAATTTATTCTAATAAGTTTAAATATATTTTTTATTGACTGGACTACTCTTATCTCTTATTTCCTTTAAAATATACTCTATCCAATATTCTTCTCTTTTAATTTTGAGATTAATTTTTTTTCTCTCTCTCTTTTTTTTCCTCTGTTTTTTTTTATCACTTTCTTCTTTCTTATTTTAAATCACTTTTTCCCCATTTTTTTAATTTGAAATTACTTTCTTCCCAATTTTTTCTCACATTTACCCTCTATTTTATTTAAGATAATTTTATTCTTTTTCTCTCTTTTTTTGAGATTATTTATTTACTATATATTTTGTCTCTTTCTTTTGAGATAAAATTATATTCTCTATTTTTTTCATCTCATTTTTTTTAATGTTGTGTTGATTTCTTTTTTTTTGTCTGATATTTTTGTTGACAATAATTGCCTCGTAATCAGGCGAATAGTATCCATAAGTTTTATTTTTTTAATGAGATGATGATGTTGCTAGTCAAATTAATATGCTCATATTTGAATAGTATTTAAAATTTTCTACGATCTTAATCATGAATATGTATTATTTATATAGGGTTTAAGATTTTAGAGTTCATGATTTTAGGGTTTAGAGTTTTAAGGCTTTGGATTTGAGGATTTAAACAAAAAAAAGATTAGCGAGTCAGAACATCTATTTCACAATATAGATATATTTATGATGTAAGTATAATCAAACCGTCATAATTCACCCGTTTGAGCTTTGTTTAAACCATTTTTAAACATTCGAAAGAAGACACTATGGCATGCAAAAAAAATCTAATACATTTTTTGAGATTCAAACATTTTAGGCAACAAATCGAGACTCTAAGTTTCACATGGTAGTTGTGAATCGTATACACAATTATGTACTAAGTTTATCTATGTTAAATTTAATCAATAAGTTATATGTTTTGGTTTTGTTATATAATTAGTATGATTCTGTTTGGTAAAACATTTGATAAGTAGCATTTATGTTGGTTTGAAAGTGATATTTTAAATTCTAAGTGGCATTTACACACTAAATTTATCGGAAATAAGTTTACTATCTACACTAGTTTTTCCGTGCTAAGTTTTTTTTATACCCAGTTTACCATAACTAAATTTTTCCGGCTTAGAATATATTGGCAATGGATCTTGTTTGAAAGAACATTTCCTAGTGATTTAAAATATATAATTTTTTTAAAAAGATTTGTCACATATTTTGAGAGATAAATTGTTTTAAAATTTCGTTTAAAAAAATAAAAATGACGATGTCATGGGCAAGAGAAAATTGTGAGAGACAGGCCAATTTATTTTTTCAAATGAACCGAGTAATATGTGTAGCTTGATAATCTTTGTTCTTATTAATAATGATTTTTTTTTCAATTTTCCTTAATGGAATAAGTTTTAACCATTGTGTCTTTATTTATAATTGCCTTAAAGACAAAAGTTACACTACAATTATATCGATTAATTAGTTTTTTATGGTTTACTCATTAATTAGTTAATTATATCAAAATTATCTCAAATAATTACAAATTAAGCAACTATTTCCTTTGTCAAAAGGATACATTAACCTGAAAAGAACGGTTTGATTACGTAGAAAAATATAAATAAAAATGATCCAAAACTCCTTTTATTTTAAATTATAAAATTCAACGGCTCGTTTTAAATTATAAATAGTCGATCCCCGGAACGCAATTGGAGAACCAAACCTCGTCCAACGGAACAAAATCTCCGGACAATCACCGCAAAAGATTCAATGATCTATCTCCGAACGGAATTGGGAAAGAGTTTAGCGACTTCAATTGGAAGTAGGTTTTTCGGTTTAGATATGTATAGGGAGTTAGGAAATCTACTAAGAGTTCTTATTTCTCTTAAAATCCCTTCCGAGAATAAGGACTGCTATATCGCTCTTGTTCTTCGTCGCCGTTCTTCAATCTTCGAAGAAAAGGGGAATAAGAGACGAAATTGATTCATTGACTGGCTGTGAAAGAGGAATACTTTAATGTTGAAGATGTTGAGTCTGGAAGATTTTCACGGGAGAGAGCTGAAGGAAGACCTGAATCCCTTTAACGTCTTGTTAGAGGTTGCCGCAGTTGCACTTGAGAAATTAGAGAAAGAAAAGAGACTGGAGAGGGAGAAGGATCAATCAGATTCTGGGTTTCGAGATAATTTGGTTTCTTCGCCTAAGAAACCGAGATCCACCAGGTATGTCTCTCCACTGTCTGCTAAATTTTCCGAGAGTGAGAGTGGTTGGTTTTTCCAAGAAACCCCAACTGGGTTTTTGAGGAGAGAATTTTTGGTTCAAGAAGGAAAGTCCGTCAAGGTTTATGGACCAGGAATGATCAGAGAAAACCCTACTGATTTTGTTGGGAAGAATTCTATGAGAACTCACGTTGCATACTGCTCCAATACTATGTCCCCTGTTGTTAGAGAAAACTCATCTCAGAAAGCTGGGGTTTCTGGTGGTGAAGAAGTTATGGATAAAACAAAGCTAGAAAGGTTAATGAAGGAGAAACTCCTCAAGAGGCCGGTTGCGGTGGATGAAGATGAGAAGAATGAGATTAGCTTCGAAAGTGAAGAACATGGTTTGAACTCGTGGTCTGATCCAACACCTGATATGCTCATGAATGAGTGGCTAGTTGGGGATAAGTTATTTGGGAAGGAATTTGCATACCCAGAATTTGATAAGGCAAAGCAAGACAGTCTAACGAGAGAAAAGCTCCTCAATATGACTGAAAGCTCATTGAACAATGAAGAGAAGAAAGGCAGGAAAAGAAATTTTGAAGCTGTTGACAGTGGACAACATGTTCTAAAATTTAAGAAAAAGAAGAGTTTGAAAAATGAGACAGCAGAACCTCATGATTTGCCTCAAGAATTCAGGCAGCGAATCATGGAGTTGGAAGGCACTAATGTAGTTTTGGTGCTTCAAAAGAAGCTCTACAATACTGATGTAAGCAAGGGTCAGACTCGCTTCTCTATTCCAAGGAACCAAGTGAAGAATAAGTTTCTCACAGAGGATGAAAAGAGGATAATCCATACACATGATGGAAAGAAATGGATGGCTATAGAAGTACTGCTGATCCAACCAGATCTTCAAGAGAGTAGACTTGATCTCAAAATGTGGAATATGAATAAGGTATCAGGACGCAGCAGCTCATCTTATGTCATAGTAGGCGGTTGGTACTCAGTTGTAAAGAGCAATCAATTGAAGGTAGGTGATCTTGTTCAATTATGGGCATTTCGAAGAGGCACAGAACTGTCTTTTGCTCTTGTGGTTGTCCAAAGAGCGGAAGTTGAAGATGGAAACAACAGCAGTAATGCATTTGCTGAAAGCCACAAATCAGAAGACCACTAGATTTATCTGAATAGTTTTCATCGTGTAGTTTCGTTAGAATTACCCAATTGAATTGTAAATGAATCTATAAGCTGAGTTAACTGAGTCAAAGAATTGGCTTTTGACTTATTCTGTGTAGTATTTATAACTTGTTCAACTCTGATATGTTACTAGTGATATAAGCCTTGCAAGTACGAAATTTGTAGAGATTTATAGCGAGAATACATACATTAATGTAGCCTTAAAAGCATATTCCGTAGTGTTTTTGGCTCAAATAGCCATTGATATGCTGTCATCTGTCATGTTATTCGGACAGGCCCCGGTCGGACAGCTATATGCTTCGGCTGGAACTCGTTGATCATGACGATTGATGAAATCAAGGTCATTGGTATTTGATGTAATGTCCGCGTGTTTTATTGTTTGGTTTTTTTTTTGTTCTTGAAAGTGGTAATCTCTTGGATCCTTTTTTGGGATGCTAGTGTTTCTTTCCTGATTAATGATATGGGCTATGAGATCTTCCTCCCTTTTTCAAAAAGAAAAAAAAAGAGTGCAAAATACTACTTAACATTACATATTTTACATTAAAATTGACAAAAAATGGAAAAAATCAACTTAACAGTTTTGTCAAAATATTGACCGTCAGCACCTCTAATAAGAATGAGAAATATGTTTTGTTTCGAAAAGTCGGAAGTTTTTGGCGAAAGAATATTCGTAATTTGCGACGGAGATATTTGGTGACGAAAAATTCTTTCACTTCTTTAAATTTTCAGAGGGAAATTTTACAATATTTATAGCTACATTTCATATTTTTTATGACAGAAAAAAATCTCGTAACAAACACGATTTTGAATACTATTAGATGTGTCTCACATCTAAATATATGGACTACCTATTTATAAGTTATATTATAGTCATGAGCCCCACATAATTAATTTCCATTGCTCTCAATATGCAGGAAGATTAATGCAATGAAATTAACTTATATATATATATATATATATAATAAACCGAAAAATAAATAAATAAAATTTATGTATTACTAATTTTCTTAACCCTAACAAGAATATATTCACTAAATTTCTAGTTAAGATGAGAAATATTAGGAACATATATCGGAATCAGAGAGGCCGGGGGTTTGCTGTAAATTTTTTACAACGAACCTTGTTGTAGGGGAGTTTCAGGGCAAGAACAATTTTTATTTATTATTTAAAAATCATTAATGTTTTCTGATTGAAATTACGAGTCCAACGAAATACTATTCGTGTCAAACAAAAATCAAATGAATAGTGAAAATTGAGATAGAATGTTTCGAATTTATATTTAACGGTTTAGAATTGTCGTGTTTTTTTTACGATCCATTTGATTTTTGTTTGATACAAATAATATAACGTTGGACTCATAATCCCGATCAGAAGACAATCATAATGTTTAAATGATAAAATAAAAAATTGTCGTGCCCTAAAACCCCCATGCAGCGGGTCTTCTGTAAAAAATTTACAGCAGACCCGCCCGCGCTCCCATTGGAATCATAGATCAAACAGATAATCTGAAGTCCAGTTTTGGTTATTTGAACTGTACTAGGCAAATGGCTGTCAACGATGCAGAGTTTCTCATAATGCGCTAATTAGTAATTAGGCACTTATTAACGGTTATCTCTATCTCTCTCCCTCATGTTCATCCCTGAGTCAAAAGTTGTTATTTTACTGATACGACGTCGTCGGTTCGTAAACTTCCAAATTTCAAAAACTCAATAACCGCCTGTCTCAAGTCTCAACGGCTATTAACTGCCACTCGCGCCTTTCTCCCTTTATAACACCCTTTCATATCTAATAACTTTTCAGAGGGACAAGAACACAAATTCCCATTCACAATTGTCCTCTCTCAAGCACCTACGCGGGTGCTTGAGACCGACTCGAAATCTTCTTCTTCACAACAGACTGACAGAGTCTCGTTATCATTTCTGTGCATGCATGGCAGATCCCAGGGGAACTGTGCTTTACAATGAGTCATACTTAACCAATGCCGACGTTCACTGCGAATTAATCAATCTACTCAATACCCCGGATCCGAATCCCAGATATTTAACTTCAATCAATCAACCAAATGTTCTGAATCCTCTTCCTTCGACTGGTTTTGGCATTACAAATGCTAATGATAATAGTAATAATCCCCCAATTGATTGTATGATCTGGAACTCTTATAATGGGTCCAATTATGGAGCACAATTGGCGGTTCCGGAACAGAACATGATTAATGGAGGACAACAGAATTTGCTGGCAATGAATCCGAGTATTCGAAAGGGAGTTCCACTTCCAAAGTGGCCAAGAGAGCCAGAGCCTTATCATTGTGATTGTTGTCAAGTTCTCAGAGAGTTAATTCATACAGATGGTAAGCGAATTGGGTTTGGTGTGATTGATTTTTTTTCTTCCTTCTAAGTGATTGCTACATATTATGGTGGTGGCAGGCACTTTTGTTACCAAACTTGAGATCCATGGCCGGCCGGGGCTAATCAGCCACGCTATTCTAATGATTCAAAAACTTTGCAACGTGGGTTTACTGGCGCCTCAGTGTCACAAGTTCAAGTAAGTTTTGGACATTGTTTTATGATGTTTATGAATTCCAATGCTAATTGATGTTTCTGTTCTGTAAGATCAGTTTCTCCAACAAAAGCACAGAGGATGTGAAGCAGTTTATGGTGCAGTACATTTCTGATAGAAACAAATGGGGATTCACTAAGGTGCATGATCCGTTGACATTATTCTACGAAACTCTCTGCGTGGAATTGGATATAATGGATGGTTCAGATGTTGATGATTTCAATGATTCGTCTCCATCGACTAGTTCTGGTTAGAAAAAAAAACATTTTTATCACTTTCGGTTTTGGTAAAATTGCTCCTTTGGCATTGCCATTGTCATGAGTCTTGAATACTTTTACATTTTTGCAGGGGCCGAGGCAGAGAATGCACCCACATTGAGGGTCCCTAAGTCGACTCTTGCCGCACAGGTTCTCGTTATTCTCTCTGCACGCAATTGTATCGATTCTGATTTCCTCCAATTCATTCATTTATGTTGAATTTATGATGTGTGATACAGAGGGAGAGGGCAAAGAAAATGAAACTGAAAGACCTTAAAGATGTTTTCCATCTCCCCATCAACGAGGCATCTGCAAAGGTGGATTTATGCGCAACGGTTGTGAAGAAAATTTGCAGAAGAGAGGGCTTGAACCGATGGCCTCATCGAAAGGTATACTACTGCAATTCCATAACTTAATTTTTTCTGTTCTGCTTCTTCCCTTTGGCATTTCATCGAACATGTTTTGTTCTTATAACTTCTTGTCATTTTGTAGATTAAAAGTATTGAGAAGCAAATTGAAAACTATAAACCAATGTTAGCTTCAATGTTTGCGGATGAGAGGCTAGAGGCTGAACAAGAAATCTTGAAGCTGGAACAAGAAGTTGCCGATATTGTGGCCAGTGCTGAAACCTGATGGGATTGTGAAGAGAGGAATTATTAGCTGCAAATTTAATTTAAATAAAACTGTTTTATTATCATTATTATTTGTTGTTGAATGTTTGAAACGGTGAACTACTTCTGTAATAATGACATCATTAGGCCCAAGGCCTAAACAATTATGGGTTGTATTGATTAGCATGTTACTGCCGGAGGTTTTCATGTCCTTTTTAGCAATAAAGCAGCAAGTTGGCAGAGATTCAACGTCAGAGAGAAGATGGATAGAGCTATTGCTTGTGTGGAGTGGAACCAACTATTTCCTCTTGCTTCTGTCACTGATGAGCCTGCTGTGGCGTCATCGACTGCTCATGGTAATTCCCAGAACTTGATAGTCCAGTAGCAGACACACAATCAGATAGCAAGAGAGAAATCATTACAGCATACTATGCACGCAGTCTGCACAACCTGATCTTAAAGCTTGACATGAAGAAATCCTGTGAAGCCTAAATCTGGGTTTGGAGATAAATTTGTATTCTTGCTCAAAAAATGTGTCCTCCATTGATAATATATCCTTTCCTTTTATGAGAAGGTCAAGTAAGAAGATTATCATCATCAACTTCTTCAGTAAGAATTGCTCCCAAAGGTTGTGAGAAAAACAGAGCAGATTCTCGGAAATGGAAAGGGTATCTTGGATTGAAGATTCTTCCTAGGCCCCATTCCCATCACAAACCTTCCGGCAGGAGATCAAGTTCATTGGAATATAATCACTTCACTTGTAACTGTTAATGAGCAGTCAGTACAAAATTGTTGTAAATTGACGGTCCGGATCGAGCAGGATTGCAGTTCAAATGAACTTGAGATAATAAAAGGCGAAATTGGATACACAGATTTTACGTGGAAAACCCCTAATGAACAGGGTAAAAACCACGGACCGGTATAGAAGAATTCACTATTGAGTAAAGGATTATAACCTTCTCTCTAATTTAACAAGGAGAGAACAATGACACTCTCTCTTGAAACTAGAAGAAAAACTAAAAACTTCTCAACACAAAACCTCTCTTTTCTCTCTCACTCTCACCCTCTCTTTCTCTCTCTCAAACACTTGTTTGTGTTTTGGTGTGTATTACAAAGGAAGGCTCAAAGCCTTTATATAGGCAAAGGATTGGGCAAATATTCAACAATGTAAACCTACCAAATTCAACAATGGCAACCATTGTTGAAAGTAGGAATTGTTGTTCAACAATGGCAAGCTTTGACTAGCATCCATTGTTGAACACATGTTTTTTTTAGTTTTGTGCAACATTTCTCCCACTTGGAGACTTGATTGAGAATCTATCATTTCTCCACATCATTCTTTCTACACTGATCCTTCATGCTTGCTTATGTATCCGCTAGACCATATGAGGATCTACACCATTGAAACTTGTCAGTGGTGATCGGCTTGGTCATCACATCTGCTAGGTTTTCATCTGTGTGAATCTTTTGCATATCCACACTTCCATCTTCCACTACTTCACGAACAAAGTGATATTGAACTCCTATGTGCTTCGTTCTTGAATGATAGGCCGGATTCCTTGCAATATGCAAGGCACTCTGATTGTCACAAAACAAAATAATTTTCTCTTGTTTGTGCCCGAGCTCCTCCAATAACCTTTGTAACCAAATAGCTTCCTTGCAAGCTTGTGTAGCTGCCATATATTCTGCTTCTGTTGTAGACAGAGCCACAACAGTTTGTAGTTTTGAAACCCAGCTTACAGCTCCTCCTACAAGTGTAAACACATAGCCTGTAGTAGATTTCCTTTTATCAAGGTCCCCTGCAAAATCTGAATCCACATAGCCTCTAACAGTAAATTCTGATCCCCCGTAACATAATGCAGCATCTGAGGTTCCTCTGATGTATCTCAGAATCCTCTTCACAGTATTCCAATGCTCTTTACCAGGATTCGCCATATATCGACTAACCACTCCCACTGCTTGTGCAATGTCTGGCCTTGTACATATCATAGCGAACATTAAACTCCCCACTGCTAATGCATACGGTACTCGAGACATCTCCATCCTCTCTGCTTCATTGCTAGTACACATACTTGAGGATAACTTGAAATTAGCAGAAAGTGGGGTAGAAACTGGCTTGCAACCTTGCATGTTGAAACGCCGCAAGATCTTTTGCAAATAATTCTTTTGTGAAAGCCAAATCTTTTTGCTATTTCTGTCTCGGTGAATTTGCATCCCTAGAATCTTGTTTGCTGGTCCCAGATCCTTCATATCAAATTCCCTAGCCAACTGTGCCTTTAATTCTTGGATACGATCTTTGTTGGGACCTGCTACCAACATGTCATCCACGTACAACAACAAGATAATGAAGTCATTATCTCCCTCAAACCTTTTGTAGTACGTACAATGGTCTGAACTGAGTCTATTGTACCCAAGGCTAATAATGAAGGAATCAAATCTCTTATACCAACATCTCGGCGCCTGTTTGAGACCATATAGAGATTTGTTCAACTTGCAAATCAAGTTCTCTTTGCCTTCTTCAGCAAAACCTTCTGGTTGAAGCATATAAATTTCTTCTTCAAGTTCTCCATGAAGAAATGCAGTTTTAACATCTAACTGCTCCAAATGTAAGTCAAATGTAGCACACATAGCAAGGACTACTCTGACTGTTGTAAGTCGAACCACCGGAGAAAATATCTCGTTGAAGTCAATGCCTTCTTTCTGAGCATATCCTTTCACCACCAATCGAGCACGATATCGCTCCACCTGATCATTGCTATCTCGCTTGATCTTGTAAACCCATTTGTTACCAATGGCTTTTCTTCCACGTGGCAATGGTACAAGATTCCAAGTGTTGTTTTTATGGAGAGCTTCAATCTCCTCCTGCATTGCTGTCATCCACAGAGATGCATCTGAACTGTTTCTAGCTTCATGGAAAGTTGATGGCTCTCCATCCTCCGTTAAAAGACAGTATGCAACATTGCACTCCGTAACATATTCTGAGTGCCAAACTGGCAGTCTTTTCTCTCGAGTTGACCGTCGAATTTCTGGAGCCTCGGTAGGAGCCTCAACTTGAGTCTCGGACTCAACATGTTCTTCTACCTCATGCTCTGGCGCTGCTTCAGAAGCAACTTCGTTCTCAGACTTATTTTCCGTCTGAACTATTGTAGTCTCTGAATTTTCTTTTTCCGTGCTATCATCACTTTTATCTTTGAGTTTATCTTCTATAAAGATAACATCCCTGCTGATAATAACCTTATGGGCAGTGGGATCCCATAGCCGATACCCCTTAACTCCATCAGCATACCCCAAGAATATACATTTCCTGGATTTTGGATCCAACTTCGTTCTTTCTTGGGCATTGAACATCACATACACAACACTTCCAAATGTATGGAGTTTTGAATAATCAGTTGGTTTACCCGTCCACATCTCCATCGGTGTCTTCAATTCAATTGCAGTCGAAGGTGACCGATTTATCAGATAACAGACGGTTTTGACTGCCTCTGCCCAGAAGCCTTTTGCTAGGCCTGCAGTTCTCAACATTGCCCTTGTTCTTTCTAACAAGGTTCTGTTCATCCGCTCTGCCACTCCATTTTGTTGAGGAGTGTATGCTGTAGTGAACTGTCTTTTGATGCCTTCTTTATTACAGAAAACATCAAACTCATCGCCAGTGTATTCTCCTCCATTATCAGACCTCAAACACTTGATCCTTTTACCAGATTCAAGTTCCACCCGGGGTTTGAATATTTTGAAGACTGGAAACACATCCATCTTCCTCTTGATAGGATACACCCAACATCTTCTGGAATAATCATCTATAAATGAGACAAAGTATTTTGCTCCTCCCAGAGATATCACCGGTGCTTGCCACACATCAGAGTGAATCAGTTCTAGAATATCCTTGCTTCTGGAACAGGATAGACTGAATTTCAATCTATTCTGCTTACTTGTAACACAATGCTCACAAAAGGGTAATGACACCTTTGTAAGACCAGGGAGTAAATTCTTCTCGGAAAGAATTCTCAATCCTCGTTCAGACATATGTCCGAGTTTGAGATGCCACTTCATTGCAGGTTCATCTTTTGAACTACTTGATACAACAGATGCTTCTGCTTCAAGTATAGTTTCTCCCTTTAGCTTGTATAAATTTGAATTCAGCTTTTCTGCCTTCATAACCACAAGTGCGTCCCGAATAATTTTCATTATCCCATCTTGAGTTTGGATCTTGTAACCGAGACTATCTATTTGTCCCAAAGACAATAGATTCTTTCTCAGGCCCTCCACATGTCGCACCTCCTTGATAGTGTAAACAGTCCCATCATACATTTTTAGTTTGATGGTTCCAATGCCGACAATCTTCAGGATGTGATCATTACCCATGAACACTGATCCTCCTGAGATTGATTTATACTGATGAAACCATTCTCTTTGTGAGGTCATGTGCCATGTAGCACCTGAATCAATAATCCAGGTATCACTAAAGTTCCTTTCACCTTCTGTGATCGGCATTGCTTCAATATATAAAATTTCACCATCATCTGGGGTACTTGCCACATTTCCTTGAGAGTTCTTCTCTTCGTTCTTCTTCTTCCAACAATCCTTCTTCAGGTGTCCTTTCTTGCCACAAAAGTAGCATTTAAAATTCTTCTTACTCCTTGATTTGGACCTGCCATGATTTTGGCTCCCACTTGAGCCACGTTCCATTGGTCTCCCTCTTTCCATCGTTAAAGCCTCAACTTGATGTGAACCGGCCAACCTGTCCTCCTTGTTTTTGCGCCTATTTTCTTCTTCCAAAATAGCAGCGGCAATATCATCAAAGACTAGGTATTCCGTGAGAACATTGTTAGTGAGGTTGATGATGAGTTGATCATATGAGTATGGTAGACTTTGGAGTAGAAGTTTCGCACGTTCAACTGGTTCTACTTTATATCCCAACGATGTGAGTTGAGAAAACATAGTATTCAATGAGTTGATGTGCTCTGTCACCGAAGTAGATTCAATCATACGAAGAGTGTAGAGTTTCCTCTTCAGAAAAATCTTGTTGTGGAGAGATTTCGCCTCATACAGCTTGGTGAGATGATCCCAGATTTCCTTTGCAGTTTTCTTTTCTTCTATACTTGAAAGTACACCATCAGATAATGCCAAATGAAGATTGGCAATTGCGGTGCCATCCATTTCACTCCACTTTTCATCTGTGACTCCAGTGGGCTTATTATCAATAGCCGCCAGACAGTTATCTTTTCTCAAGATAGCCTTAATCTTCAATTTCCACAATGAGAAATTACTCCCATTGAACTTTTCAATTTCATGTTTCGCTGCCATTGCTTTTTATCACAATCAAGTACTTTGTGAACAGTACCGTGAATAGTACCTCCAAATTAGTTCCCAGGAAAGAGTGGGGGCCTTCCGTTTAAAACGGCGCACAATTAAATAACCGCACTTTCCTAGACAGAACTTCTTTTAGATAGTACTTCCACACAACCGTACCACGAATACTTGATCAAAAATCTCAAGAAAACTTTTCTGATGTGGAAGGTCAGACAATGTTGCAACCACAGAGCATACTCAGATTTTCAAGAGAACAAGCAATTCCCGAACCAACCAATAGCTTCGATACCACTTGTTGTAAATTGACGGCCCGGATCGAGCAGGATTGCAGCTTCAAATGAACTTGAGATAATAAAAGGCGAAATTGGATACACAGATTTTACGTGGAAAACCCCTAATGAACAGGGTAAAAACCACGGACCGGTATAGAAGAATTCACTATGGAGTAAAGGATTACAACATTCTCTCTAATTTAACAAGGAGAGAACAATGACACTCTCTCTTGAAACTAGAAGAAAAACTAAAAACTTCTCAACACAAAACCTCTCTTTTCTCCCTCACTCTCACCCTCTCTTTCTCTCTCTCAAACACTTGTTTGTGTTTTGGTGTGTATTACAAAGGAAGGCTCAAAGCCTTTATATAGGCAAAGGATTGGGCAAATATTCAACAATGTAAACCTACCAAATTCAACAATGGCAACCATTGTTGAAAGTAGGAATTGTTGTTCAACAATGGCAAGCTTTGACTAGCATCCATTGTTGAACACATGTTTTTTTAGTTTTGTGCAACAAAAATATCCTTAATATCCCAATTGGATGATGGAGAGAACCTGAAATTAGATAAATTCATCCGAAATGTGCAGAGTTGGGATTGCAGAGTGGGTGAAGCCCTTGCAGCCCAGATGGCGGGGACAGAAATCCGACGGAGAGATTTGCAGAGAGACATATTGGAATTACCCTAGATTAGTTTTTAATTGGCAAATTAGTCTAGTAAACCGACAGTAATTACAGTGGGTCTCCAAGATATTAGTATATTACTGCCGGAAGGCTTCCAAAGCCCGCAGATCGGCTACAGTCTAGCCCATGAAATTGCTAGATGGGCTGTGGAAGTCCAATGGATGAGCTCCTCAACCTGTTCAGTTCTAGGCTCGCCTAGGCTTAAGAGCCGGCCCTTAAATTTTAGCTCTAGTACTCTCTTCAGGCTTCGGACTAAGCCTAGGACAATTTATAAACTCAAATATGGTCTGAACCCAAGTAACTTGGGCCAATAGGCGTGGCCTGGACATTTGTGCACTAATGCACATTTTATATATATATATATATATATCAATTCTCAAGTAACACGTAAAATCATGTGCAGGGTATCACACTCATCCTTGTATGAAGTATAGTTGTGAAGCGCACAACTTGTGAGTCCGGCACCCCATCAAACAACAATCCTGGTATCCTACACATGATCTCTCTCTCTCTCTCTATATATATATATATTATATGTTATCACACATTTTGTATATCCACCGTAACAATGCATATATATCCACTATGACAATTTGTGTATATATATATATATATGCATGTCACATTTTTCGGACTTGAACTTGATTGGGCTTCGGGATAGCCCAAATGGTAAGATTTCAGGCCTATTAAGCCAAAGAAATGGGATCTGAGTGTGTCCAAACTCACGGACCAAATGATAAGACCTACATATACATATACTGGAGGAGAGTGAAAACATTGCGATCTTCAATTCAATCCCCCATGATGTAATTACAATTTGGTGCCCAATATCAATTACGTAGCATACATGCTACTTGAATATCAGACACATATTTGGTGTCCAAATTTCAAGATGAATTAGTATTTTCAAATGCTATTTTTTAGGATCATGAACATTTTCATGGCATTTCTAAAAATAACTTCATATTCTATTAATATTAAGGTAAAAATTTTAATACTCTTATATGTAATTTGTCCAACATTTCTACCATCGTATATGCTATCAGTAAAAAAAAAACAAATATTAACTATATTTTAACTATTATATATGCTAAAATTTTGCTTATCAAACGCAATATTTGTTCTTCTTTTGGAATAAAACTCGACTCAAAAAAAAAAAAAAAAGTTTGTACTTTGCGTAGTTGGTACTTGGTAGCAAACAATGTGAAGATGGGCCTGGGCAGAAATACATAGCTCCTTAAAAGGCCCAAATCTCGGCCTGGTCCGGAAATCAGAATACCTTTTGGAGCTCCGCTTAATGCGTGGTGGATATCCGACGGAAAATTAACCCAAGTGTGACCGCAGAATACCAAGTTGGCCGTTTCGGATTCACAGTCACAACCCCCGTCCACCTCGTACGAGCTGATACGTTCTCTACGACTGCGTAGGGTTTTCTGCTCGGTCTTCGCTACAATCACAGTTCAAAAATGAGGTAAATAACGCGCGCGAACACACAGAGTGTGTTTATTTCGCTGGATGATTTTCACTTCGATTTGGTTACTTTACTTGTTTTATGTCTGAATCAAAATTAGTGCCTTAGGGAAAATTTTGATCTATAGCATCACATTGTTTCACATGTCGGTGTTTTTTTTGTCACATAGTTGAAGTAGAGTATTGACAGATGTTTGGTTAATGGTCTTCTAATGATTTTTGTGTATATTGTCGTAAAATATATTTACTGTACCATGCCTCAACGATGGAAGTTTTTGGGTGATGTTTTGATTAGCATTAATAGTTTTGCTTCCTTTCAATGCGAAGATGAACACAATTTGTGCTTTCAAATCTTAAAAATAGCTAAGCTTTGGATCAGAATTGTGATGTTTGACTCCCCCTTTGTTTAGCCGCCATCCAGAAGTTCTTTGGGCACAGCGCTCTGATAAGGTGTACCTGACTGTTGCTTTACCAGATGCAAGAGATGTATCAGTTAAATGTGAGCCTCATGGTTCGTTTAGTTTCTCTGCTGCGGGGGTACAAGGTGAATCCTTTCACTTCAGTTTGGAACTTTATGGAAAAATCAAACCTGAGGTGAGTTCTGAGTCTTCTGACTTAATGTCTGTCAGAATTACTCATTTTTGTGGTTTGTAATAGTAAATTACATATATGTTCGTTCCGACGCTTGATGCAATATTATTTGATTTCTTGTTGTAAGATGTGATTACTGACTCAAAGTAGATTCTAGAGCCAATTATATACTATGGTCTGCATCTATGTACTCTTAGCTTAACTAACTATTGTTTTAATGAATAAAGATCACATCGTCATGCTCTCTCAAGTTTGCTGTGCTGTTCTTACTGTTTCTTGGTTAGCTTTCATGCAAATTAAATTTTGAAACAGTAACAACCATTTCCATGATGGACCTGCTCATCTATGCTTATGTTAGTATGTACAATCAATAGGTTGAAGAAAGTTAACCCATTCCTTCTTTAGCGTGATTTGAGCCTTGTATTGCATAGAATATTAGAACATCTAAATTTTTGAAAATCATTCTTTCTCGACCTGTGGATGCTTGTTTGTTGTCATGTTCTGCTTTTGTTCGGTACATGTAAGGACTTTTTAATACATTAATTGATCTTTATGACTGTAAATGGGTGGCATCACCTCGGTGCCTACATTTTGGCCATTCTTGTTTAATGGTCAGCACGATAGAAGGGGGAAAGTGGTAAGGACGAACCTTTCTGCCCATAACCCTTAATCTTGGAGTTCCATTCTGCACTGTTTCATATTTGTCATCATTATCTCCACTGCTCAAGCACATTATGGGCCAGTGCTGACTTAGGATAAGTGACTTCTCTCTCTCTCTCTCTCTCAGCACTATTTGTTTGAATTGTATGATTTTGGTGAGTCAGTAATGATAGTTTTTCAAAGCTTGGAAGCGTAGAATCTTCTGACATGGTAGAAGATGTTTTAGGCTACTATGCAGCTAACATATGTATCCACATCTCATTGGAAGATTTTTGTTTTCAAAAATATACTTTACTGTTTTCTGGTATTGATCCTCTCTTGAATTCTGCAGTTACTGTTTGTTTGTTCTCGTGATTTTAACTTTGTATTGCATAGGTCATCTGCATTTTTGAAAATCATTCTTTCACAACCTATGGGTGCTTGTCTCTTTCTCATGTTCTGCTTTTGTACAGTACATTTGAGGACTCTTGATTTTGCTTCTACATGTTAAGGTCTTCAATACATTAATTGATCTTCTACTTTGTATACTGTAAATGAGTTGCATCACCTGTTGCATATATTATTGCAAAAAAAGTTTTTGTTTTTACTGGTAATAAAATCATATCATAGTTTTAGCTGTGTTCTACATGGATGGTGCAGGGTTTTAAAACTAATGTAGGGTTAAGGAACATAATATGTTCCATCCAGAAAGAAGAGAAAGGTTGGTGGAAAAGACTGCTCAAGACAGAAGAGAAACCAGCACCTTATATCAAGGTTGACTGGAACAAATGGTGCGATGAAGATGATGAAGAGTCCAATTGTAAGTTCTTTGTAAACTACCACTGGCTGATTTGTGAGATGAACTGGATCCTCGTCATATGGCCAGTGTTCTATCTTTTCCTATCTTTGTATGTTGCATGCATTGCTTGCCGTTTCTACTTTCCATATCTCAATTTATCCTCTACAAAATCTATCTGCTTTGCTTTGGGGTTCAAGTCTGAAGTTTATGCTTGCTCCGGATGTCCCAAGATAAGCATTCATTCACACAAGCACGAATACTTTTCTGTGCCCTGGGACAAATGTCCTCTTATCTTTTCCTTTTAGGCTGATAGTAGCCCTTCCTCTCCAAAGAGAAAGTAGGGCATTCACCTCGATCAATAACTTAAGAAAAGCTGCCTTTCTTAATAATGAACCCGAAGGCAAGCTACTCAGTCTTTCTGCTCCTGTCCATCCCTCCCTTTCAAATATTCTTTCTCGCTTTGCATGTTGATTTCTTTGTGAGCTTGAAACATTGTAGCTTTACCTTCATTCCCTCTAGAGGTAGCGCGACCTAGTCCAAATCATAAGCCGGAAGTAGTATAACTTTGACTCCTGGTGTTTTGAGGCAGCCTGTCGTACATCCTAATTTCTAAGTGACTGTACTTTGCAAGCTGGAAGCTATATGGCTAGACCTTTATTTCCTAGTGTTTAAAGCATGCCTGTTCATCCTAGTTGCTACATGACCTCTGCCTTATTTTTGTCGTCAGTGACATTTGTGTGGTTTAAGAAGGTATGTGAGGTATTTGATTAGCTTAAAAAAAAACTGAAATAAAAAAGCAAGGTAAGACCTGTTCGGTATCTCATGCATCATCACCTAGTGGCAATATGTTGGGACAATTAAATTACATCTGACACAGGACTGCCGTCTATGGGAGATGCAATTTTTTCTATCTGTGCATGGAACTTGAGTTTTACTATCTGTAATGTCACGCTGGATCTTATATTTGCTGGTTTCCCTTGTAGCTGACTGGGCCCCTGATGGAGATGGTGATGAGGTAACTTCTTTTCTCTTTCATTGATGATATATAGAGTTCCTGTGTTTGTCTTTAATCTTGCAAGTTTCGATTTCACAGGACATTAATCAAGAGGAGGGAAGCAGTGATGACGAAGGAATGCTTTGTGAGTCGGCATTTAATTACTTTTAGATATCCGTTATAGTAGAGACCATGTGTTCATCTGTATCGACTTTCAAATCATCAATGGATGATTACCATCTTTGATAACCTTTGAAAATGCACACACAATGATATCTGCACTCTTTACTTCTCCGAGCTTATTATACCAAGTGCCATCTTTTTTTTTCTGCATTTATTACTAAAAATGCTTTACCTCTTGTCATGGTTGATATGCCCCATATTTGACTTTTGCTTTGTTGGCTGCAGATCTTCCTGATTTGGAAAAGGTAAGAGGAAACTAGTGACTATTACCTACAAATGGTAACGCAGGTATAATTCCTAGATAGGTAAGACACTAGGTTTCACTAGGTGGTGCTTGGCTGCAGTCTGTAAATACCATGTCTGGAACATGTTTGTGTTATCTTTTAGAGCCTGAAACCAGCATTATATCACTGAAAGGCTCATTTTTTACTGAACCCCATTGGATTCTGCTAGTTGTATGTTTACCGCTCCTTGGAAGTTTTAGCTCTAATGGTTGCAAGTGTGTTCATTTCGGCTGTATTAGCTTTGCTGAAGGTGTTTGCCACTGTCTTTAGTAATTCCAATAAAGAACATGTTTCAGACGAAATATTTTTCATTTTGCTTGTTTACACTAACCACAAAGTTGTGTTACTCTGTGATCAAAAGAAGGGTACACTACTAAGCTTTATCTTGTAGCCATGAGAGAGACATAGGAGTAAAGTATTGCAAGTTTTGTTCTGTATAGGAACTATCAAATGTTTTTGGGAACTTTTTCCTTGTCTTCAATACGAACAGAAACTATAGGAATTGAATCCCACCATTCTTTCAGTCTTCTGTCCCCCTGATCATTTTCCAAGAACTTGCCTAGTTTTGATGTCATAATGAAGTAGTACAATATGGCTGCCATAATCACGAACTTGAATGGGATTGCTGATAACAGGATAGCTAACCCACCCATAGCTGCCATCGCCATGTTCGCATGCTGCAAATAAAAATCGATGTAGAAGATGTATTGAGTGTCAAAGCTAATATCAAAGCATGTTACCTTATATGCTTTTGAGATTGTTATGGACCATATCTTCAATATTGCTATATTTGCAGATTGGATAATCTCATGGATAGTTATCAATCCATATTGCGCCGACACTATGCTTTCCATTGTAGTCTGATCTGAGCCCCCAGTTTCCACTACTATCTCATTGCAGTTTTCATGACTCCTTTCCCGTCTTGCCTGTAGCATCTTCGCAACCATCCATAACAAACAGGAAGCAATAGCCTTTCCAACCCACTCCCTGCATTGAGGTGACATTGTATTCAACAGCCAACAAGGAAACAAAGCATTTTCAAGAGATATAAGGTATGGAAACAGCCTACTTGTACACAATTAGTATAGTTGTAACAAGCACAGTGAGAGTTGTTAGTGGATTTTCCCACGATAGAATTTGCTTAAGCCGAGGTAGCACATCTCCCAGCGGCTTTAGTAGATTCTGCACAATGAGAACAAGCAAAACACTGATTAGCTCTCTCTGGTTCTGCTTAAGAAACCTAACGACTTATGCACTTCTAACTGCTGTACTTGGTTCAATAATCTGCATATGTTTGTCATTTTATATGTTGTCATTGCTTCTCCAAAGAATGAGAACTGTGATATGCAGCGGGAGGATGCTTGTTAATTAAGACCTATAAGGTTTAACGAGTTATTATCGTACCATAAGAACAAGAACACTTTTACTGATCCCATCCTCTCTCAAACCCTCAGTGGTGGCTTTGGCAATGTCGATTTCCCTTGCTTCCTCCCTGGCCTGATTAACAGCAGTCTCCAATTGTGAGTTATTTTCACCTAGGCCACTTGCGCTTTCGGGTTCCTCGCTCACTGCCTTTATTTCTTCAGTTGAGACAATTGGATGTGACATGTTCATACTCCTTAGAATTGAGCTGGCATTGCATTGATGTCCACTCCGAACTTTCTTTAGGCTCTCAGCTAGCTCCTCTAGAACTTTATCTCCCTTAGGTACCGCATCAAACAAGGCAAAGATCAAGAAATTTGTCGGTTTTGGAGGCGAAATCCTGAGCATCTCTCTTGCTGCATGGAGCCTTATGATCGCCAATATTGTTCTTGATTGCATTTCCCATGCTTGTGTTGGATATTCCACCTCATATTTCGACAAAAACTTGTGCATCAACATTATCTCATTGGTGAGTGCAAGCCAAAGGTCACGTCTCATGGAGCTCGTTATTTCTGGAAACTCAAAAGTAATTCCGTCCGATCTAGAAGATCAGAGAGCCAACACAACTCAACTATTAATAACTTCAACATGTATCTATCAGGATTCTCTATGCATTGAAACTATTTGATGCAAGTCATGCGGGAGTGAATCATCGGGCAAACACCCTTTTTACAACGTCGTCATTAGGAATATGATATCCTAATCATACCAAATCTTTTGTTTATAAACAATCAAGCACAAAAAATCAACATATGCATATCTAGCCTAATTTTTTGGCCACAGTGCATGTCATCTCGACTACAATCTCTACTTAATAAACGAACAAACGTGTTTCAAGCATGCACGATCTTTAGAATGATATTTTTAAATACGATGAATAAAATTAAGTTTTTAAACATATGCAATAGTCTTACAACTCAGGAGACTCGTAAACTATGGCCTTGTCAAAGAGCGGAGCACCCCATGGTCCTGTGGCTGCTGGCTTAACCGTGTGCTCAATATCCTTTGAAAGGTCAATTTTAAGGGCATCCTCATAAGTTACCGATCCCGAGGCCTCAAAGTAGAGAGCATAATTGGTCAGTGTAAGCCTGCCTATAAGGACAACATTAGTATAAGGAGGCTTACTAACAAACACTTAGCAACATAGGATAAGATATCATATTATTGTGGCACTTGATAATATTAAATCTTAAAACCAAAAAGGAGGCAAACCAGGCCAACTTGTTCCTCCAATATGACGAACTACTCTCTGTGTGGTTGCAGTACCATCTACATGCAATATATATTCATCATCAGCTAGCTCCACGCACTTCGGCTTTGCTTGGTTTTGCAAATTCTTTATGCACCTATGAAATCAATAACTCTAGTGATAAGAAGAGGAGTGCACTGGTCATTTGAAACAACATTTATAATAATTACATACACAATCTATAGACATAGGTTAAAGAATGTGATTCGTCCCTGCAATAACATAACATAACATAGCTATATATATATATATATATATATATTGAAAGCCATAGAGTGTTTTCGGGTTTTCGAGTTTCATCCTTATAACTTTCATATCTTCTTGATGTTCAATCAAGTAGAGTTTAGATTTATTACTTGTCAATTTCTTTCAGGAACATGTCATATGCTGGAAAATGGAGCTGGTAGCATGTCGTTGCCGTTAGCGTCTCAAAAGTAAATCTCCCATTAACTACATCAGCGGCTAGTGGAACTAATGATCCCGACCAAACAAATGCATCTTCACCAATACTCGGTTCATTATCGACCTACCAAAATAGTAAGTAAATATATGGTTACTTAAATTTAAATAAAAAGGAAGACTGAGAGACAGATATTAAAAGGAAAACCTAAATGTGATATGTATCAATTGCTCGAACTAAGCTCAATCTCATAATATAATTTTTCCAAATAATCTTTTAAGCTAATGTTGGCCAAAAACTAATGCTTTCTCTATAGTATCATGGTATGCATATCTGACAGATTAATTTTCTTACAAGAAATGGCATAATGTCTGAATAGAAAAGAGGGATATCATCTTGTTCTTCAATGGCTTGTGTAGCCATCATCCTCCTTTCCTCTTTCCCCTTCCCTAAACTTTCCTGCAAATCCAATAGTCCATTACAATTAAGAGCGATATAAGGAGTTATACAGGAAATATTGAAAACAAATTTATAAGAGAAGTGGGAAGTCAAATCCAATTTGACTGTTGATTTGGGAAAAGTGGGTTGATATCAACACAATTCACCAAAATAGATATATAAGTACATATTATATATGCCAGAAGTAGATTATCCATGCGCTCGGGTACTTCTACCATATATCATCACAATTGCAATACCATTGTGGCAACGCGTTGCACTTTAGCCCAATACTATCGAGTGAAAAATTTTACCCTATTATCGAGTGAAATTTTTTGTATGGCGGGGCTAACGGGCACAATACTATCATTCTACTATAATCAATCATAAACCATACTCAAAGATGGCATTGTGATTCATTTCCACATTACAGCAATCAAAGGAAGCTTCATGTTGAATTATGATGTGAGTCATTGTATTTATGGACTAGATATTAAATATCAATGGTAAAGAAGAAGACTTCTCGAGGAGACGAGGAGCCTAAACCCTGAACCACGTAAAATCATTATCTATTTCCGTTGCTATATTTTCTTATCTATTTCCGTTGCTATATTTTCTTATGATGAATTATGATGTGGGTCATTGTGTTTATGGGTAGATATTAAATATCAATGGTAAAAAAGAAGACTTCTCGAGGAGACGAGGAGCCTGAACCACGTAAAATCATTATCTATTTCCGTTGCTATATTTTCTTATGGTTGTGTGTTTTTGATTGTGTGGGATTGGTTACAACACTTTAATCACTCTCAATTTAAAATAAATTTCCACTTTTAAGTCAATTAACCAAACACATATGGTAAACAGAACTAGTTGGTGTAATGATAATGCAGAGACACACACCGTATAAGCTTCCTCTTCTTGAGAACTTGGCTTCTCCCAAGCAAGCATCATATCAAATGTGAACCGGCTAAAGGACCCATCACCGATCATATCTCCTACGTTTTCACACATTCCAATCCAAGCTTTTGAGCTGCAAAATTCAACTAATTTTCTTGAATAGTCACTGCCTGTTTCTGGGTTCCACTCTGCTTCAAATTCCCTCACCAATTCCTCCACAGAAGTGTTTGTCTTTCTGTACCATAAATTCATTGTCAATAACAATAGACACCAACAAAAACAATGAAATTGAGATTATGGGGGACTGAGAATTAATTTATTACTCTGAACATCTGTGGAGGAGATCATTGGCAATGGAGGACAAATGTTTCTTCTTCATCATCATCATTGTTGTTATGGGATTAATTTTTCCGAGAAAATTCGAGTGAAAACTACACAATTCCTCCATATATTGCGAAGGAGGCAGAAATGTGTTGGCTTGTGAGGTTTGCCACGTTTGCGACGCCATGCAACACTTGGTGCACTCCCCTTCCTCGTTAACCGCATGATTTTGGACCGACGAGCCCAACATGTTTTCGCTTTAAGCCCAGATACATAAATGGGCCCAAATTACGGCCCATAGGAATTAGCAAAATATTTTTCGTGTTATGGAGGGTTCAGATTGTTTTCCTCCAACGGTTCTCTTTTTTCCTGACATAAATTTTTTAAAAAAAAAAAAAAAAACTGATTTCTCTGTGCCTCTGGAGTCTGGATGAAGGAAGAATGGTTTCTCTTCCGTTGTTCTTCTCAACATCAGTGAGCTCTCTCCCTCTCTTTTTATGCAAATGTAGAAATGTGATTTGGAGATACATTGTTTTTTAGGAC
Source organism: Euonymus europaeus (assembly GCA_963580455.1). Classification (NCBI taxonomy): domain Eukaryota; kingdom Viridiplantae; phylum Streptophyta; class Magnoliopsida; order Celastrales; family Celastraceae; genus Euonymus; species Euonymus europaeus. Next base: position 5,896,581 of record OY756961.1, on the reverse strand, counting down.
TAACGGTGTGACTTTAATCGGAAACCTAGCAGTGATTTAGATTTGGTTTAGTTATTTATATGGCTTGAAATGATGGAATTATCTATGGATCGAACTGGTAGAATTATCCTTTCTTGATCGGGAGTTTCCAGTTTGTATCTGCAATTTGTACTTTTGTTTAATCTTTTTCCGGTGGGATGGAATTTTGCACAACAGTTAGTACATTTAACTCAGCGCGAGCGTGATTCGATGCTTATTTATTTGTTCATGAGTTTTGAGTGGTTAGATTCATGTTCAGTATAAATCACATGCCCTGAAAGTATTTGATCCAAAAGAAGTGTCTGTGTGGGCATAGGTGCAATAGGACTTTTGTTTAAATTTGATATGGTCATCTGTTATGTGTAACCTTTGTAATCACTTATGAACTTCTTCTTCTTTGGGCTTGGATTTTTTAGACATTCATCCATCAGATCCTTTTGCTAAAGATATCTTCTTTGACATGTCGAGGATTATGAATCGAATTTGTTGTTTCATTATTTATTCTCTGCAGGGATATATCTTTATTGATAGAGATGGGAAACATTTAGACATATTCTAAAATTGGTTGAGGGATGTTGTGGTACCCTCGCTAACAGAAGCTGAATACTCATAGCTTTTGTGAGAGGCAGAATATTTCCAGTTACTAGCATGGGTTGATGTCCCTCTCACAATTTTTTAAGTTCAGGCAAAATTTTGTTGAAAACTAAATCAACTTTAGTTCACTGTGTTTCTCTGCTTTTCGCGGAGATCCTACTGTGGCTATGGTCTTCTTCACTTATTTGACTTCTCATCTTGCATATAAGGAAGTTACTCTATTTTTTTCTTCATTTTTTAGGTTGGATAATTTCTTGATGTTCCTATTTATGAGGTTTTGCTGTTCTCTGCCATTTTAGGTTTGCTTAGTCTGGACTCTGCTGCTGCATCTAACATCATGTGACATGCCGTTTGGTAATCATTGAATATGTTGATGTTCATATATATGCATCTAGATTCTTAAAACTTGTTTCAGAAATATAGATGTATCATACATTCATATCCTCCATAAACCTTGAGATCTAGCTGTCTCGGAGAATGTGCTGCTTGTGTATATGCATCAGAGGAATCTATATTCTTAAATTAACCTTCATCCTTGCTGTTTGATTTCAGGGACTCATAGGTGGGATAAATTCTGTTTGAAATACGAGGAGGGAAGCTGATGAGTTCAGTAGTGAATTATCACGTGCACATATCATCAACTGTATTCTGTCTGAGAAAGTCAGGTTTTGAGGGGTGAATCTTTCAGGCGTTGATCTTTCTAACTGGTAACTTTTCCTAGTCCCAGATGCTCTGCATCATCAATTATATAATCTATCTCAGTTCTATGTCATTTGAATTTAATTAACTTTTCTTTGAAACAAGCTAGTATGTATGTTTGTCCTGTTATTTGGTTTGTTGGAAAGTATATGCATTAGTCAGTACTGACCTTGTTTGGCTACTCGCCAACATCTGATGGTAAAGGGAATATCGGGTTTCTGGCATGTTCACTAAACTTGACTTCATAGAATTGTTTAATACAAATATATGTCTCAGTTAGCAAAGGCTAATGCTTGATTTTTCATCTCTCCACAAAATTACCATGGAATGTATGCTTCTAGACTAGGTTGATTGAGTGAAATGATCATCTTCTGGATGGCAGAAGGTTTAAGGTTTGAATTTGCTGAAGTTTTTGATGTGAATAATCAGGATCTATCATTTGTTGATTTCAGCTTTGCATGTCTTAAAAATGTCACTCTCAGTGTATACAATTTCAATGTTCAAAATATAGTGGAGGTATGGTTTTTGGAGAATCTTGACTCAGTATGTGCCATTGAAATTGGGAGTTATTTAGGCTTATATACTTTTATGAATCATTTGGAAACCTTTATAGGATGTGAATGCATAAGGTTCAATATTTCACAATGCGACATTTAGTGAGTACGAGCAAATCTGTAGTTGGCTTTATTTTCCTAAAGCATATATATGTATATATATATATCAAACTTCTTTCCCAATGACTCATTGTTGCCTAGGGAAGATGTAATTTTACTGGGGCAAATCTTTGCGGAGCATTATTGGCTGGTGCCAACCTACAACGCAATTCTTGTTTATCTATTTGAAAATTAATTAATTAGCTTTAGTTAATCTTTAGCAAGCACTCCTTGCTTCTTGTTTTATTACAACTCAGATCTATTTCTGGCATATATCCTCATAAAATTCCGTTAGCTGTGTCTTGCCTGCTCAAATTGAAAAGTTTTTGAGCAAATTGGTGTACTGTAGTACCAGAATTTGTTTATTATTAGAGTAGTAACCAGTATTACCTGCTAGAACTTGCATTAAAGAGGCACTTTTTTTTGTTTTTTGTTTTTCATTTTAATTGAGTCGATGGAAAATAATGGATTCATATTTCATTAGCCATCGGTTAGTATTATACTATTATATGAAAGATGTATATGACTGACTTCAGAACACAATATGATTGGAAAGGTTGGTGATATAATTAACAGGAATCTGTTACAAGGATATTAACTTAACTAATCATATTTTTGGTGTTTTTGGTGCAACGTCGTTATTATCTTCAACAAATTTTTGAATTAAGTGACCACCTTATGGAGAAAACTATAATGATTTTTTTTTCCAAGACTGCAGTAAACTGTTTCTAGGCCAGTAAGCATGCCTTTAGACTCAAAAGCGATCTATTGCATATTTGAAATTCTTGCTCTATTGGGTTAAAAATTAGACAACTCAAGTTTCTGATGTGTATAAATATTTCTTGTCTCAAAAATTAATCGCATCAAGCAGTGACCTATTTCCACTGAGATGTATTGTTCTGGTTGTGTGATTCATTTATCCCTTACTTCTTGTATCCTTTTTTACCTTTCTTTTGTACTGGATTAGTGGCTCAAGGATTCAAATTGTTCTTACCATGTTTCTCATTATATTAAATATATATTATATAGTACATCTAAAAGTTGATCTTTGTTGTTCATGTTGCAGATGCTTGTTTGATAGGCTACAGTTTCTGTGGTCCAGATCTACTTTCTGCTCTTCTACAGGTTCAGTATCCATTGAACTTTTAAGCATTTAATTTCTTTATCTGCATTGATTTTTCCTCATTTTGGTTTTGTGAAACATCTATCCATCTGCTGGTAGGCACTTGCAATGGTGCATTTCGAATGTGGCATGGGAGGCTTCTATTGTCCTTTTTAGTGAGACATGAGAAAAAGTGCACTCCACTCCAATAATGGTGCACTTTTAATCGCCCAAATTTGCTAGGACCAACATGGGGGCATGGCAAAGCTCATGCCCACATGTTGGCTCCATTTGTGGGTCCCATAACACACACACCGACTTTTTTCACGAAAATTAATACTGATCTCACATCTTTTATGCAAAATAAAGCCAGTAGATTTATACCATTGTACCAATACATTTTGTTGGCATAGTCACATCAACAAATTACTCATCCACATTAGCAAAACATGTCTCCCAATACATTTTATTATACCCAACAAAATTAGCGTGCCTGGTGGCTACCTATGATGGGACTCATCTATTTCTATGGGCATCCACATCATTGCTTTCAGGAATTGATTAGCAAATCAGTGATTCGAAATTCTTTTTGATTTCAGGTGCCTCTGTGTATCACTTGCAGAGTAAGAGCTCTGCAAAGGGAGGAAAAAGAAAACAAGGAAAAAATAATCGAGTTTGATTAAAGAGAATATGTTCATTTTGTATGATAGCTTTTGTATTAAAGTTGAGAGGAAGAAAGATGCTCTCTCAGTTTTTTTACGAAGCATAGAGTATTCTATGTTTATCCTGATTCATGATGCTATCTTCTTCTTGATGGCTTTAAGATTATCTGTAATGTTTTGTGTATCTTTATGTTGTCTTTTTTTCTTTTTGTCTTTTCAGACTGCTGATCTTACTAATGCCAACTTAGTGACTGCTAATCTAGAAGGGCCAATCTGAAGGTAAGTGTTCTAGCTTATCTTTCTTATACTAATGATTCGCAGAACAAATTGTCGCACATGAATAGTTAATTGTCTTATTGATAAGAAGGCTCATGCTTGTAAGAAGTCAGAAGAAAACGAATAGGTCTAATATTCACCTGTTAAAATAGAGCCACTGATTGGGGAACATTCTGCAGTTACTGAATGGTTTGCTAAAGAAAACTTGTTGGTCTCTCATTTATTATGACATGCATAGCAAAGCTTTTGAATTTTGAGTGCAATCTTCAACTGAAACTAAAGCAGCAACAGAATCATACTTAGTGATGTGTTTAAGAGTAAATATGTGTGTATAAAAATACTTTTCACCAGTTGTGATTATGGTCTGAAGAACAACAAATCTGTTCATAAATGTGAATATGTGCCTTGTCAGAAATCTTAAGCATTAAAACTTGTAATTAGATAACTCACGATGGCCACAATTCCAGGAATTTTTTTAGTTTTAGTGTTTGTTTGCTTGCTTGCAACATATTTTATAAAAACTTAAGCATGGGAAATCATTCTATTCAGCATCAGCTTTCATTGGTGACTTCTGTGGGCATTTCAAGTTGGATTGTCATATCATATACTATAGTTTTGGTCTGTCAATTCATATTTATTTTCTCTGAACATTGAATAATCCTAAAACCACCTTATGGATTTATTTGATTGTTGGATACCTCAAGTACTTGCTTCCAAAGATTGTCAAAAATATATGTTAATTATAATATTTCTGCCTTTCATCGCTTTCTTTGAGCATCTAGAATTATATACTTTTTAGTTACCTATCAGTTCCATTTTTAACCCGTCACATAGGTAGGTTGGTTGATCGAATAGGGCAAAATTTGTCCAAGTGATCAAAATAAATATTTTTGACTTTTGGATATGAAATGGGAACATGCTAATGCTTCCAAGATTGTCAAAAATAAATGTTAGTAAAATAATTGTTCAGCCTTCATCGATTTCTTTGAGCAGCCAAAATTTTATACTTTTTAGTTACCTATTAGTTCACCACGAAGGTAGGTTGGTTGACCGAATAAGGCAAAATCTGTCCTAGTGATCAAAATGAAATTTTTTTGACATTTGGGTACGAAATTGGAACATGCTTCAAAGATTGTCAAAAAATATATGTTAGTGAATAATTGTTCTGCCTTCAACGATTTCTTTGAGCATTCAATTTTTTTTTTTAGTTACCTGTCATGTTCCTTTTTCAACGTTGGCTAACTAAATAGAGGCAAGACCGGTCCGAGTGGTCAAAATGGAATATTTTCGATTTTCGAATATGAAATATTTCATCACAAATGAAACATGATTGATCTTTCGATACTAGCTAATAGTTGCATTAACCCCTAAAAAAGCAATGGTATATGCTCTCCTAGGTTAAAGCCACAGAGGTTGTGGTAACGTAGAATATAGTCCACAAAATATCTTCTAATTAAGACATGATACTAAACTACTTTCTACTATGTGATAAGCATTATGACTTTATCTTTAAAATATTTTCAGTGGATGTCGGTCTGGTAGGCAAATAGGAAATTGAATATGCGTGTGGAATAAGACTTGGCGATGACCCACGTAAATCTTAATTGAAGAGGAGGCAACCGTCACTAGCCACCTGCCTCAAATTTATTACCGTCCCTTGCAGTTTCCAAGTACCTGGTCCTTGCAGTAAATGGAGTGTTGCTAAGGTCCATACAATGGTAAACTTTTATTATTTTCATTAACGATTTTACTTTTATTATACAAAAAAAAATCATATTTATCTATATCAGTAAAAAAACTCACCTCAATATAATCACATCAATAAAATATACTCTCTCCGTTCCATTTTAATTGTCCCCTTTACTTTTTCACACGATTTAAGAAAATATTTAATTCTCTTTTAATTTGACGTTTATACCTCTATTTATAATGACAAACACTTTTGACACTATAATTAATGAGCAGGTTATTGAGTTTTTCAAGTTAAGGGTAAATAAGGAAAAAATTGAAAAAAATAGTTTTCATTAATTGAAGTGGACATGTATTTTGGGACATCCCAAAAAGGAATAAGTGATAATTAAAATGAGACGGAGGGAGTATTTCTCAGTATTTTTTTTTACTTCTCATTAGTCAAGTTATTAACATTTTATTCGTTCATATTTTTTCTCACTAAAATTAATATTGACTCTACATCGGCAAAACTAATCTTTTAATATAATCATATCAACGTAACTAACGTATCTCTTGATACAATTATATTAGTGAAAAAAAATTCCCAACAATATTTGCTTTCCTCATCAAATAATCACGTTGTGGTTGCATTAATAATATTAAAGTACTCCCCATCTGTCGGTAAGGTGAAAATATCTGACTGTCCACGTGTCAGTTAACGGAGGGCACGAAAACAAAATAAACTGTTGTTTTCACTGAAAGCAGACAAGTGTTGGCCATCACGTATTCGAAAGTAGATGAAGGACAAAAGCATTGGATTGGGATTGCGAGTAGCTACTCGATTGCCAAGACCCGTGTCGGTAATATTACACGTGTCAGAAGCGTGTGAATTCGAATAAAAGCCTTATCCGTGCTTCTGCCCGTCCACGTGGTCATCCAAACGGTCCTCTCTCTGCCTTGTATTCCTCAAAAATATCTTCAAATGTGTGACATTTTCAACATTTTTTTCTTCGTTTTGTTAAGATATTTTTCTTTTGGTAAAGATATTTTTCTTTTGGGTTAACCCAAATTCATTATATGCTAAAGCAACCACAGTAGCTCAAATTTGCTTGTCCAGCCAAATCACGCATTGAGTCTCATTTTTATTATATTAAAGTGGTCTCATATACTTATTCATATTAATAAAAAGTTAAAAACACGTCTTTCAATATAGTCATATCATCAAAATATTTTTTTTAATATATTTTCCTCTCTAAAAAATCAACATTTTTAATATACTTTCATTTCTCCTTCTGATTTCTAACAAAATTATACAAAAATTAATATTGAGTCTCACATCTTTTATAAAAAGTCAAGTTACATACTTATACACATCACAAAACACATATTCAAATACATTTATATCAACAAAATACATATCTCAATATAGTTACATCATCAAAAACATATATTCTCATACATTATCCCATTTTTAACAAAAATTCATCATTATGGATGCTCTAAGCAACAATAGTTGGGTTCACCATGTAGGGATGTATGAGTCTGATAGGGTCTCTTTTCGAATCGATAGATCAAAGTTCAACTCTTCATATTAACACACGTATATTTTTTTAATCACCGATCAGGATTTAGGGAATCTAAGATTTGTGTACGGTTTCATGGATTAGACAAAAAACTTGGATATTAAAGAAGAGACAAATGTTGGATTTTGATATGGAACTAGCTTGAATGGTTATCAAACAAGAGATAAGAGACATTGGTGTACCAAGGCCATAACTACCTAAACACTGGTAGTATATGAAGGTGTCCTGAATTACTCATCCTTTCCATTACATCACCTTCATCTCCTAATCCACTGATGTCTACTATTCCAGATTTCTTATCCTTGAGATACAGAAACCCTAATGACACCTGGAGCATCCACAAACTCCCAAATGTCGTAACCTGAAAAAAAAAATCAAAAAAGGATAATAATTATCGTCACTTTAAAAAAAGAGGGGAAAAAAAAGGATGGCATGATCGTCATTAAATGTGACGGGTATTTTTGTAATTCCATAAAATCTGCGGATAAGATAGTCTATTCAGATTTTCTCAAATCGTGATCAGGCCTTCCTTCAATCTCCTATAAATTCGACACTCCCCTGTATTCCAATATTACATCTGCTTCAGCTCAGTAAAAGAAAAACACAAGAGAAAACCAACAATGGCAGGAATCATTCACAAGATTGGCGAGACCCTTAACAAGAAGGACGAGCAAAACCCTGAACAACACCATGCTGATCAGCACAAACCAGTACAACAACATCCTGGTCAGCAGCACAGGGGAGAGGAGCAGAAGGGAGGGTTTGCGGACCAGATCAAGGACAAGATCCATGGTGAGCCCAAACCAGGACAGCAATATCCTGGTGAGCACAAACCAGGACACCAATATCCTGGTGAGCAGCAGCACAGGGGAGATGAGCAGAAGGGAGGGTTTGCGGACCAGATCAAGGACAAGATCCATGGTGAGCCCAAATCAGGACAACAATATCCTGGTGAGCACATACCAGGACAACAATATCCTGGTGAGCAGCGCAGGGGAGATGAGAATAAGGAAGGATTTCTGGACCAGATCAAGGGCAAGATCACTGGTGAGCCAGGCACTGCTGGTGTGGGTGGGAGGAAGAAGCATGAGGATGGCCACAACATCAACAGCAGCGACAGGGATTAATAAAACTTGAAGGCAGGTGTACTGGAGTATTAACTTTTATCTTCTAGCTTTAATATGCATGCATGTCTCATTGTCTCTTGCTGTTTCAATTTTCTTTTTCCCGCGTATGTTTGAGTTTGTCTTATATATTATTATAAGAAGTGAATGTAATCCCAGAAATAAAATTTATATAAATAATAAGGGTTATATTATATAGTTAATTACTGTTTTTTATTTTTGCATATGTGCGTAATTGTTGTTTACAATGAAACTAGTATTTATTGAAAACAATTTTTACTAAACAAGCATTAAAGAACTCTTAAGTCTTAAGATCATTTACGTTTCCATCTTCGTCTTTCACACATCAAGCTTCCTTAATCATCATGCATATTCTTGAAAAGAATTAATGAAACCATTCATACCCCAGTTACTTTAGGAATCAACAGCTAGCATATCCAACTAGCAGTTCAACATCTTGATCCAAAATGATGTAAGTTCATGCTCTGGGGGCTTGAACAAACTTAATTTCTAGATATTTGAAATGGCAAACAGAAGATGCAATTGTACACAGTTGATTGTTGAAGCTCATCGAATAGCATTTGCTTAGCTTGTTTATGGACTTGTCAAACAGTCAAATATATTTGAATAGTGTTGCCCAAACATTTTATATATGATACTGCATGTTATCCAAATACTGTTATCGCGAAAGTGTTTACATTTTCAATTTTATTTTTCCTTTTGGTTTATTAACCCAAATTGATGCATTATTTATCGTAAGTAAAAATTAAGTTACCATGCAGGATGTATGAGTCGGTTAATAATTAGAGTATCTTTTCGACTCCATAGATCAAAGTTCGACTCTTTATATTGACACCCATATTTTTTATTTGCCCATCAGGGTTTAGGAATTTAAGATTTGGGTACGATTATTCGATTAAATAACGAACTTACATATTAAAGAAGAGAGAAATGTTGGATTTTGACATGGAACTAACTTGAATGGTGTTACCAAACAAGAGGAAGAGACACTGGTGTCCCAGGGCCATAACTACCTAAACATTGGTATTTGGTAGTATATGCAGGTGTCCTGAATTACTTAACTTTTCCATTACATCACCTTCATCTCCTAATCCACTGATGTTTACTATTCCAGATTTCATCCTTCGGAGACAGAAACCCTAATGACACTTGGAAAAAGGTCCATGTCTCCTAAACCCATCAAAGAAAGATAATAACTGTTTAGGATAAGACAAATTAATAATAGAATAATGCGAACTTGGATGGACCATGACCAACCACAAACTCCCAAATGTCCGAACCTAAACAAAATATTTTTTTTAAAAAAAAGAATAATAATAATCATCACTTTAAAAAAGAAAAAGAAAAAAGAGACAGATGGCATGATCGTTAATTTATGGTCAAAGAAGTGTGTAGACCGTGTTTGGGTATTTTGGTAATTCTATAAAAATTTGCGGATAAGATTGTCTATTCAGATTTTCTCAATCCGTGCCCTCCTTCCTTCACTCTCCTATAAATTCGACCCTCCCCTGTATTCCAATTTCACATCTCCTCAGCTCAGTAAAAGAAAATCAAAAGAGAAAACCAACAATGGCAGGAATCATTCACAAGATTGGCGAGACCCTCCACATGGGTGGCGACAAGAAGGAGGAGCACAAGCCTGAACAACACCATGGTGAGCACAGGCCTGAACAACACAATCTTGAGCACAAACCAGTACAACAATATCCTGGTGATGTGCACAAGGGAGAGGAGCATAAGGCAGGGTTTATGGACCAGATCAAGGGCAAGATCCATGGAGAGCCAGGCGCTGCTGGTGAGGGTGAGAAGAAAAAGAAGAAGAAGAAGGATGGGGAGAAGAAGAAGCATGAGGATGGCCACAGCAGCAGCAGCAGCGACAGCGATTAGAAAGTAACAAGTCCTAATAATTCCAGGTAAATTTTCAGATCTGATTTTGATTTTTTTTATTAGACAATTTCGAGATCTAAACTTGTTTTGTGATCTAAAACCTTGACTGATTATTATAAAATTTCTCATCAACCTTCATTTGTCTTGCAGGTGTACTGAAGTATCGAGCCTCCTGTTCTAGTTTTTTTTTCCTTCCTCGTACGTGTGAGTTTGTGTTGTATTATCTATTATGTAAATCCCAAAATAAAATTTATATAAATAAGGGTTGTACTTGATCACTGTTTTTATCTTTGTATGTGTAATTGTTGTCGACAATGAAGCTAGCTTTAATTGGTAACTCTTTTTTATTTATCTTTAGTTATTTTTATAAAATATTAAAATCTCATTTTCAGAGTTCAATCCGAGCCTAAGAGATACGCTACTAATCAAATCAAGACAACAAATTGATTCCAATAAATTGCACCACCACTCCCTCTCATTGTACATTATTGTGGTGAAGGGTTCGTCATGTTGTCTCCGGCGACAACATATATTGGTTTGTCTTGTAAACAATTTCGAAACTAGCATATAATTTGGCAAATATACCACACTACTACAGCTTTCCGGCAACATATGATGACGCCGTGGAAGCGTGGAATTAGATTCTTAAATACAAAAGATGAGTGGTTGAGAGCTACAACGTATTTACTGAAATGTCATGATATAAGTTGTCTCTCACCGGAGCAGTACTGGTTTCCGGCAGCATAGGATGACGCCGTGGAAGCGTTGAATTAGATTTCAAATACAAAAATGAGTGGTGGGGACTTTAGAGAGCGTGCCGATTATACTAATGAATTCATGATAGGATCTACTGCGGGAGGCAACGTAGGTTACCATGACGGTTTACGTGTCGCGGCTGCATGGGTTGAACAATACAAGCCGTTGAAGATTAACGGCTAGATATTGCACTACCCGTTTTTCGGTTGTGCCAAGAGAAGACAATGCGAATTGAGGCTAATAAATTGCCACGTAGTGCCTCCGGCTCCTCGAGTAGATGATCTACAGTGGGAGCTTTCATTCAAATTGGGTTGACTGTGATCACGGGTATTGCAATCCAACGGTTTGGGATACGCCAGAAAAACTCGTATTTAGTTACTTTTCTGGTGACTTGCAATAATAACTAAGTGATGTACATAATATTCTTTATTAGCTTTCAACAAATTAATAGATTTCAAATATAAAAAAAAACAAATTAATAGATTAAAAAATGGTAAATCAAATACAACAATTTAAGAGTGAACAATAAAATAACAAGTTTATATTTTGGACTTTCATCATGGATCTAAATTACAACTATCAAGCCAGCGCATATATAAATTTATAATTTGACAACAACAAAAACATAAATTAAAATGTTACCGCAGAGTATTGTTTCCAATAATAAATCGAACTCATGATCTTCCGAACTAATATTATTTCCAAAGAGCATGCTGATCTAGAGCAACAAAATACCTTTAGTTCCTAAATTATACCTTAATTTCATTTTTGTCCTTGAACCTTTTTTTTCCTTAAAATTGTCCCTCAACTTTTGTCAGGTTTCATTTTGTTCCACAGGCGACTTTGTCTCTGGAAAAATTAGATGCAACAAATCCATGTGGATTTTTTACGATGTGGAGATTATATGGTGTCCACGTGCCCATTAAATTGATAGATTGTCATAATTTTTTCCTAAATCCCTCATTTCTTCTTCATCCATCTACTGCCTCCCTTGCTACTCTGTTGATCTGACAAAATAGTCTGTGAGGTCGAGAGTGCCTACACTAGTTGATTCACAATTTTTTACTTAAATTGAAGAATGGTTTCCATTTGGAGGACAAGACATGCGAATATCAAAATAAAGCCAAACGATTCTCGTTGGTAGTGGTGTTCATTTGGGATGTCTTTTGAGTTTTGATTCTTATTCTTGGTCTGTGAAAATGTCACTTGCAGGGTTCGAGAAAAGTAGGAATCAAGGTTGTTGAAAGGGAAAGCAAAATTACAAAATTTGGGCAATTGAAATCAGTGAATCAGGGCTGGAGTTTTGCTCTTTAGTTGATGCAAACCGTGACATAGAGATGAGTGCAGTACCCAATCCTAGCTTCAGTCTTTTGGCCCATAATACTCTTAAATCTTGTGGTGGATTTCTCCTGCAAAACGTTGATACATATAGTAAAAGGTGGATTTTGTTTGTGACTTGGGCTGCACGTGGAGGTGTTGAACATGGTGGCCGGTTGAAACTGTGTGACTAAGGAGAGAGAAGGAGAAGGGAGATGCTTTAAGGATTGAAAGTTCATATTTTTTCGTAGTTTAGGGTTAACGTTTAATTTTATGAAAGTTGGCCACGTAAGCTATTGGAGTGTATGTCACGTAGGATTATTCTGACGACAAATTCACCTTAAGGATAAAAGAGAACCTAAAAATAGTTAAGAGGTGATTTTAAGAGCGAAAAGGTTTAGAGACAAAATGAAACTAGGAGTATCATTTAAAGATTAAAAGTATACTTTTGCCGATGATCTAATACTTTGATATTCCCTCCATCTCATTTTAATTGTATACTATTCCTTGTTGAGATGTCCCAAAATATATGTTCATTTCTATTATTAAAATTAATTTTATCCATTTTTTTCATCTTCTCTTATTTATTCTTAAATTGAAAAGTTCAATAAATATCCAAATTAATTAGCTTTTAATTGTTTCAACGAGAATATAAATGTAAATAAATTAAATGAGAGTTATATAATTTCTTAAATTGGATACAAAATTAAAAGAACAATTAAAATATGATGAGGAGACACTATTTGATGATGAATGAGTTCTACTTGGTTTGTAGTCAATGATGGTAGTCAGGGGCGGAGCTACGTGTAGTTCAGGGGGGGCAGTGGCCCCCCCTGAACTTTTCAAAAATAATCCATATATTTTGAATTTTTCATTTTCGCCCCCCCCTCAATTATTTATTTTAGTCCCATTATTTCATTTTTGCCTCCCTCAATTATTTGTTTTGCTACGGACTGCAAGAAGTTGAATTGCATTTGAAATTTGGCATGGGCTCAGCCCAGAATAATAATGTTTTTTATCAGGTTCCTAATGAAGCTATCATCCAATATTATCAGAATATGAAGACTCGAAGGAAACAGTTATAGTTTAGAAGCAGTAAACTATTGTTGAAGTATTTTTTTATCACTTATGTAATAGAACATAGTTACTTGAATGTTTTATGCAAGTTGTTTAAGTGAATTTATAATGAATTAATAAAGTAGTTGACTTACAACTCATTTTTTGGTGTATAAAAACATGCCAAAAAATTTTTTCGGGGCACTGCCCCGAACCCCGCCCCCCCCTAATCCTAAGAGCTGGGTCCGCCCCTGATGGTAGTATTTTTATATTGCTAATTTAAAAGTGAAGCTGAAAATATATATCAACCAAGCTCATTAAGAAGTTTCCAACTTTAACCTAACTTTACACCTCACACTTCAAACTACGATTTTTTAACTTTTCGTCCACAGCCGACAATCATTCATCCATGGCAAAAGCTTCCCTTCTTAAAAAATAAATAAATAATAAGATATAGTTGAATGGGCTGGCCCACAAAGTTGGGCCTAATAGATAGCCAAACCCAAGTCCATGTAGTAACTTGTGAAAACGGCAGGCATTTACATCACCTTCCTGCTCAATTCCAGCAATGCAATTTCATCTCCTTTAATTATACAAAAAAAATTAATTCATATATGTTCACATCATCAAAAACACGTGTTTCAATATAATTATATCAACTAAATACTTCTTTTAATATGAATTTTCTCATTTTTCTATTAACACGACATCAAATCTTTTATTCTTTTATTCATTGTTCAATAAAATTATACTAAAATCAATAATAAATATCATATTTTTTATAAAAAATTAAGTCACAATATCGATAAAACATCGCTCAATATATTCAGATCAATAAAAATACATAATATCATAGATTATGACTTCCTCCTAATAAAAACTATTACCACTGCAAGTCTTCTAAATAATCCACTGATAGTTACTGTTCCTCCTTCAGCCGATAATAGATCCATAAACCCTAATGACACCTGGTAAAAAAAGTCCACGTCTTTTATACCCATCAAAAAAAGATAATCACAATTTAGGATAATAATAATAATAATAGAATGATAGAATATATTATATATAAACTTTTGGATGGACCATCCACAGAGTCCCACGTGTCCGAACCTAAACAAAATATCAAAAAAGAATAATAATCATCTATCACTTCAAGAAAAAGAAAAAGAAAAAGAGATGGCATGATCGTCATTAAATTTATGGTCTAAGAAGTGTGTAGACCGTGTAAAAGATATTTTTATAATTCCAAAATAAAATATCTGCGGATAAGATTGTCTATTCAGATATTCTCAAACGGTGATCTCCTTCCTTCGATCTCCTATAAATTCAACACTCGCCTGTATTCCAACATTACATCTGCTTCAGCTCAGGAAAAGAAAACCACAAGAGAAAACCAACAATGGCAGGAATCATTAACAAGATTAGCCAGACCCTCAACAAGAAGGAGCAGCACAAGCATGAACAACACTTTGTGGAGCACAATCCAGAACAACATTATGGTCAGCAGCACAGGGGACAGCAGCATAAGGGAGGGTTTGTGAACCAGATGAAGAACATGATCCATGGTAAGCCCAAACCAGTACAACAACATCATGTTGGGCAGCAAAAGGGAGGGTTTGTGAACCAGGTCATGAACAAGATCCATGGTAAGCCCAAACCAGTACATCATCATGGTGAGCAGCACAGGGGAAACCTGCAGCAGCAGCACAAGGGAGGGATTGTGGACCAGGTTAAGGACAAGATCCATGGTGAGCCCAAACCAGTACAACAACATCACGCTCATGGGCAGCACAACGGAGGGTTTGTGAACCATATATAATAAAATGGCTCAATATTAAAGGCTTCATTTGTGTTACTGGTGTGTCAACTTTTATCTTCTTTATGTCTCTTGCTGTTTCAGTTTTTTTTTCTTCCGAATACGGGTGAGTTTGTGTTATATTAAGGAGTGAATGTAAAATAAGGGTTATATATATAGTTAAGTACTGTTTTTATTTGTGTGTATGTAATTATTGTTGTTTATAATAGAACAATTGGATTTTTTTTAAACAATTTTTACACAATTCAAATATGAATCATAATAACAAACACAACACAAAAACTACAATTAATATATATATATATATATGTATGTATGTATATATGGTTCTTCATCTTCCCAAAATCCCACAGACAATGCTCTGCACAACACATGATCAAACGCTTTCTATAGACGATCTTTATGATCACCTGGACTTACAAGTATAACACGCCATCCTGATGGCACAATCACACGTAAAGCAACCAGACTCCCAGTGAGATCAACCGCGCGCACCTGATCTTAGCCAGACCATTCTGGCAATCTCGAAAGGCGAGACAATCAGAGAATCGAATGGCTTGGGCTGGAATATTGTTGCCTCGCCATGCACTGGAATCTTCCTCCTCCACAAATGCACCACCACTTTGAATTCTACTAATGGAGGAGGACAGAGGGTTTCGTCATACGTCTCCAGCTACAACTTACATACTGAAATGTCATGATATTTGTCTCAAACATATATGTATGTCGTTACAAGTTACAACTCTCTGCGGTCGTTGTCTCTCTCGATTGCCGTCTCACCGGAGGACCGCTCGCCGGCATCCTACGATGACGCCTTGCAAATACTGTAAGTATGAGTGGTTGAGAGAACATGCCGATTTTGCTTTGGTAAGGTTGGCGGCAAGATAGCTTACCAGGTCGATTTACGTGTTGGGGCTGCAGGGGTTCATCAATTCAAGCGGTCGTAGGTAGGGTTGATATTTTTTTTTTTTTTTTAAAGGAAAACTTACTTCATTAAGAGTTGTTAAAGTTACAATCTGAGACATAAAGAGAACTTAAAGTCTCAGGGACAGCATTTAGCATAATACATTCAGAGTTTGTTGGAGCTAACCTACCCAGTGATGCAAGAGCATCAGCTATGCGATTGAGCTCACGTGGAATAAAATTGATGCAGTGAGGGAATTTAGATAGAATTTCCTTCAAATCTTCTAGGATATGCCCCAAGGGGGATCGCGACAGCTGCACATCTTTTAGGCCCGAAACAATAATAGCAGCGTCTCCTTCCAACTCAAAAGGCATAAAGTTATGTGCAACGGCCATAGAAGCACCAAACATGAAAGCTAATGCTTCACTCATGACAGCACCTCCAGCAAAAGGAACCCGTTTGAAACCCGAGAGTTTAATTATACCTTTTTCATCACGAATAATAAATCCAATCCCCGCTGTAGAGTCGTGAGCATTCCACGATCCATCGACATTGACTTTGAACCATCCTCTCTGTGGAGCTGACCATGCTCGGGTACGGTCCTGCTGAGGCAAAATACGAGTTTTGAAATTGCAACACTCTATGAAGTCATTATGAAGCTTTGAGGCACAAATTATAATTTGCATGGGCTGCCAGTGGCTATTTCGAAAGATGAGATTATTCCTTGCTAACCATATATTGTATAGAATACCAGAGACTTTGGCCATGTCATTAGGTTCGAGAATATCAAGCATAGCAAACACCCAAGATTTCATGGATGTCATAGGAAGAGATAAAGGCATAGATGCAAAGTCACATTTACTCCATAATTCAGCAGTAGCACAACAATCACGAAAGAGGTGCAAACTGGTTTCTTCCTCCATACCACATAGAGGACATGTGCTGTCAATAGGCATACCTCTTCTCACTAAGTTCTCCCTTGTGGCCACTCCATCATGACCTAGTCTCCATAGAAAATATTTAACCTTGTTAGGAACTTGAAGTTTCCAAAGGGATTGCCACCCCCTGGGAGTTGACTCTAGGGTCCTGGGGTATGTTTGTTTAGCCAGCCAGTAAGCTGATTTGACAGAAAAGAAACCATGAATGCCCTTAGTCCACATCAGGGAGTCTTGGTGTCGAAGGCCCTGAAGTGGTATACTAATTATGGCTGAGACATCACTCGGAGAGAAGATATCTTCAATTTTCTCCTTATTCCACCAATGCACAGTCTGATCAATAAGCTCAGCGACCTTTAAAGATGGGCTATTGAGCCCCATTGGGGTTTCAATCCTGCCATCAACCCGGTTTGGTATCCACTTATCATTCCAAACCGATACAGATAAACCATTCCCCACCCTCCAACATAAGCCATTCTTGAGGATGTTTCTTCCGGCTAGAATAGATGACCACACATAGGAAGGGTTATGACCACGTTGGGCATCAAGAAAACTGCTATTTGGGTAGTACTTTGCTTTTAGAACTCTGCTGCATAAGGAGTCTTGATCTTGTATAAGTCTCCAACCTTGTTTGGCAAGGAGAGCTAAATTGAAAGCTTTCATATCTCTTAATCCCAATCCTCCTTGGCAACGGTGGTTACGTACCTTGTTCCATCCCACCCATGACAATTTGCGATCTGGAGTTTGGTTGCCCCATAAAAAGTTTCGAGCCAAGCAATTTAGATCATCACAAAAAGTGTCCGGGAATTTATATATGCTCATCGCGTAGCATGGAATTGCCTGGACCACAGATTTGAGAAGTACCCCTCTTCCCGCCTGAGATAAATATTTTTCTTTCCACCCAGAAACTTTCTGCCAGACCCGCTCCTTGATATAGCTAAACATGGACCTCCTTGATCGCATAACGAGAGCGGGAAGGCCTAGATACTTAGCATCCATAGGAAACCCAGCCATACCTAAAATTGCTCGAAGGGATGCTTGGGAGGCAGTAGAAATATTGCTACTAAAATGGATGGAAGATTTCTCCAGATTCACACTTTGGCCCGATATTTCTTCATATGTGTGAAGGATTTGAAGAATTGCATTGGCTTCCATTCCATTTGCCTTACAAAATAGGAGACTGTCGTCAGCAAATAATAAATGTGATATAGTGGGAGCCCCTCGACAAACTCGAATTCCATGGATGGATTGCCTCACTAAAGCTTGCCGAACTAGATAGGAGAAACCTTCTGCACAAAAGAGAAATAAGAAGGGCGACAGTGGATCCCCTTGTCTTAGCCCTCTGGTTGGCTTTATGTGTCCATGGGAGGCACCATTGAGGATCACTGAGAAGGATACTGAAGAGACACATCTCATAACAAGATGGATCCATTGAGGGGCAAATCCCATAAGTGACATCATAGAAGATAGAAAATGCCATTCAACTCTGTCGTAGGCTTTAGAAATATCAAGCTTGAGGGCCATATATCCCTCCCGCCTATTCCTAAGACCCTTCATGTAATGCACCTACCCATTCTTCGGTGGGGGCCAAGAGAAGTGAATTCGATTTGAGGCTAATAAACTGCCACGTATTGTTTTCCTTTTTCCGATAATTTCCAATAATAAATAATTTTTTAAGCAAAATTAGGAATATGTCTCTCCTTTAAAAGTTTTATTTCAATAAGTAGACTAATATAAGTTTTATTCCAATAAATCCAATAAGTTCAAAACATAACATAAAAAGGACAATCAATATTTTAAAAAAGACATAATTAATTTTATTTTTTATAGCGACTAAATTAACTTTGATTATATCTATTAAGCAAGCGAATAAAATCAGATTTAATTAGGGTTTAAAATAAAAATTAAGTACACATAATATTTTCTCAAGGAAATCTGATAACCTAATTTACTAATGGAAATTTGATACACAAATCCGTTAGAGTTTAGAGAATTTGTTTCCCTTATGATTTAACATTTATTATTTAGGTTACAACATGAAAATCACATACACAAGTTCGTTAGGGTTTAGCGAATCCATTTCTCATAGGGTTACACTTATTATTTAGGTTACAATATGAAAATTCGATACACGAGTCTATTAGTATTTAACGAATCATTTTCCTTCCGAGGTTGAAGATGGCAAACCCTGAAAATGTGATAAATCAATCAGCTACACATCTTCTCAAAATAAATAAATTCAGTAGGGCATGATGATGTGAGACGGTTGGCAATGGAAACTCACAAAAAATATATAAAACTGAAGAAAAATCAAGCACAAGCACAGTACCATGCTATTTAATTCACCTATGAGGAAGACACGACTTTATATTATTTATGTTACTTTAGCACTGTTAAATTTGGATTATTATTGATAAGAAAACCAGATGGCAAGGCTAGGCTCCTCTCAATCTAGGGATGGTCTGGTTAGAACATCAATATTGAATATAAGAGCTCCTCTCAATCTAGAGAAGGGATGGTCTGGTTAGAACATCAATATTGAATATAAGAGTATTTTGGTCAGTAAGATATTTTGTCATATTTTGTAATATTTTTGCCACCTTGTCATTGTTGAAATATAAAAGTTCTAGTTTGTCCTCCTGTATAAATTTCTCATTTTTTTATTTGTTTTCCACAAATTAATGGATTAAAAAAATGGTAAATTAAATCCTTCCAAGAGAACAATTTTTTTTTTAAAAAAAAGGGAATAACGATATCATACAAATTTATCTTTTGAATGTTTATTATAGATTTAAATTCGAACTATTAGACTAACGTATGTAGAAATTTCTCACTTGATAATAGAATAATTTAGGCCATAATTCAATACGTGATTATAAAACTATTGTTTCCATTAACAAATGGAATTCATGATCTTTCGAACTAGTAATTAATATTATTCTGAGAGAGCGTGATGATTTTGATTTTACTTTGCACTATTTCATGATATTTGCGTTCTACTTGGTTGGTAATCAATGGTGGTAGTATTTTTTAAGTTACTATTTTGAAAGTTAAGCTCTCTCTTCAATCATATCACATTAATTCTAGGTGAAAATTATTTCAACCAAGTCATTGAATACTTTCGAACTTCAACCTAACTTCACATCTCACACTTCAAACTTAGAGTTAGGACTGGGTCAGGTCGGGTCGAACCGTTATCGGCTCGACCTGACTAATTGATAT
The DNA here is from genome assembly GCA_963580455.1 of Euonymus europaeus. Classification (NCBI taxonomy): domain Eukaryota; kingdom Viridiplantae; phylum Streptophyta; class Magnoliopsida; order Celastrales; family Celastraceae; genus Euonymus; species Euonymus europaeus. The sequence goes on along the minus strand of OY756961.1, from coordinate 5,876,285 downwards.
TGTCAAATATTATCAATCATTATCGGCCCGACATTGTTAGGTTGATAATTACTAGCGGCTTGATATTGTCGGGTTGGTAATTATTAATGGCCCGACATTGTCGGGTTGATAATATTATTGGCCCGACATTATCGGCCAATAAAAAAGAATCACACAAATCTATTTTTCATTGCTTAAAAACTTAAACAAGCATCATAACATGTTATAAATCACAAATAAGATCAAAATAATTAATTTATTATAAATTTATAATACGTGTCTCCATCGGATTTAACATTATAACTTCATAACATGTTCTAACAATAATAATAGTTATGAAATTAGCAAAGACAATAACAATAATAGGCTAGCACAGTGTAGTGAGCACTAGAGCTGTTTGTAGATAAAATTGTCTCCCGCAAATTTGAAAATAAAGTTGGACGAAATAGAACTATTGTAAGGGTTGGTGTTTCTCACCAAGATCGTTAGTCAACAATATATGGAAACTTAATGCGGAAAATAAAAACAAATCAAAACACCACGATTTTAACGAGGAAACCCAACCTGGGAAAAACCTTGAGTCTATGAGCGACTAACCTTGAGGAACAATCCACTAAAACGAATCAGGAGTAACAGCCTTATCTTTGAACTAAAGACATCGTTCATCCCTCCCATTCAGAAAATATAGCATTCATTGCCTTATTATTCCAACCTGCATTTTCAAGGTCACCTTTAGTCCATTTTTCAAGAAATTTAAGAGTTTCGTTATCCTCTTTATCAATGGACTCGGGTTCAATATACCCTTTTACTACAGACATTCAAACTCGTTCATCAATAGATTTCAAATAAGCTCTCATGCGTGCCTTCCAGTATGAATAATTTGATCCATCAAATTGTGGTATTTGATTCGTTGATATAGATTACATCGTTGACACCTCCTCCGATACCACTTGTAAGGGTTGGTGTTTCTCATCAAGATCGTTAGTCAACAATATATGGAAACTTAATGCGGAAAATAAAAACAAATCAAAACACCACGATTTTAACGAGGAAACCCAACCTGGGAAAAACCTCGAGTCTATGAGCGACTAACCTTGAGGAACAATTCACTAAAACGAATCAGGAGTTACAGCCCTATCTTTGAACTAAAGACATCGTTCATCCCTCCCATTCAGTGTATTGCTTCAACCTCACTCAACCTCAACAAGGTAGAGTCCACTCTCGAATCCCTCAAGAGTCTTAACAAATAAGAAACTCTCAAATGATAATCACCAATACAAATATCCTCACTACAAATCACTCATTTAAACACTCAAGATCACACATGAAATAAGAAGTGATTTGCTTCTCCAAAAACCCAATACACGCTCAAGTTTCTCTCCAAGATAATTTCCGTAAAAAACTTGAAACCAACGTGCATGGAATATATATAAGAGTCCAGTTTGTCTTGACAACGGAGACTTCTTCTCCCATCAGAACTCTGAGCATTCTATCACCCGAAGAGATAAATCACACATCTACTACTGGAATTTGATAATATAGAAATAATCAAAGATAATCCAAGGTAGTTACATGTTTAACTCTCAATATAACTCTTATGTGGTTATCCATACATGAATAGACTTCCTATCCTATCTATATAAGACAGTCCATTAACAATAAAACACTGCATCTCATTAAAATTAAAAGCCCACGCGTTAAAATCTTTAAGCCCGTGCAGATGAAGTAACTTACTCCACATACCGGAGTAACTTACTTAACTGCTCTGTATCACCCAAATGACATACCTGCGAAGTAACTTACTCCACATACTGGAGTAACTTACATCACTGCTCAACATCACCCAATTATCACAAAATTCAATTGGTTAAATATATCTCACAATTGTCAATTAAGTTTTTTTCTTAAATTAAAAACCAACAACTATTTTATTGCAAATTGAAATCAAACGATTGCAAGGATACATGCAACAACCTCTCAGGACGAAGTCTAAAAGAGGGTGAGAAAGTTATCAAATACTCCAAAACCAAATCACGCAACGGGGTAATTGTTAGCGATAAAAATACAATTGGACAAGAGTTCAAAGTACGTAGTTACAAGTTGATTTCATGAAGAAGTGAAAATAAATAAGGGGTAGTTATTGGAGGTTATTCAACCACCAAGAAAAGTTATCAAAATTAAGAAGTTATTGAAAGCTGTAAAACGAAGATAAGATCAGAAAAGACACACACATGAAAACTCCAACGAGCAATGCAATTTCTCACTTTCTTAGTGTAACATGTAGCCTAGTCTTTAGTGTCATCCTAGTTTAGCATAGATTTATTTGGGTGATTTGGCTTTGAAATTTATTTTTTTCAAAGTCATTCAATTAATTGCCATTTTTGGCATTTCGCTTAAGACATAAAATTGTTTCAACAATTCGCCCACTTTAAGACAAGCAATAAAGTTTTGGGATCATTATGGCAAGTGTGCTTCGCCCAATGATGTCCATTAGAACTTGGACTTCTTTTTTGGCCATGAATTGGCTTAAATTTGGCCATTGATTTTGGCCACAAAAATCATTCAACCAAGAATACCTAATCCCAATTCTAATTTTGACCAATTCATGATGATACCATCATTAAGGACCACCACATTGCAAAAAAAATTGGCAAATCCCTCAAGCAATTTTATGACACTTTGTTGAGAGAATTTGATTTTTTCTATTTCAATCGAGTTTTGGTAAATGTCGCTTTTGTAGATGTCCACCACTTTTTCCTTAAGGTTCAAGGTAGAATTTTCGAATGAAGTATATAATGATGGTTCATGAGATCGAACCATTTGTGGACTTGCTGGAATTGATGAATTTTGTAAAATTGGAGAACTTGTGGTCGAATGTTCGGCCATTACCATTCATATTTGGTCATCACAAATTTGTAAAATTCTTTGACCATCCTATTGCAATTTCCTGCCATTCTTTCAAATTCATCATCACCACGAAATGAATGCTTTAAAACAAGAGAGAAGAGTTCTCATACCATAGTGCGATATATAAACACGCATTCATCCAACAACATGATTCGAGCATTGATTTTCGGAGGCATCTTCATTACTCTTCATCAATTGGTGGCATTCATTGCTTTTCTTGGGGACATTTGATAAACTAATCCACAGAATGTCCCACTAGGTGTGCCAAATTGTTTGTAGTTAAAATCGTCTCCCACATATTTGAAAGTAAAGTCGGATAACATGGAAATATTTTATTGCAAATTGAAATCGAACGATTGCAGTGGTACAACAATCACTCAAGAAAATTTTATTGCTAGAATTTAATGTTATTTGCAAGATTTAATTTTTTGAGAATAAAAGAATATGCATGAAGAATATGAAAAATTGTGAGGTATCAAATAAATTAAAAAATTAATCATTTTTAATTATTTTTAATAAAGAAATGAGTTATAATCAGGACAAAGAAAAATAGTAATATAGTCTATCAAATAGTAATAGTATTATTTTCTGCTTGTACAGCTTTTTGGTCAGGTCACCCTCTGTCTAGATCATGTACAAGCACCTTGATTGCCTTAGTCCCAAAAACTCAAAACCCAGAAAAATTTACTGATTTAAGACCTATAAGCCTATGTAGTTTTTTAAATAAAATTTTTACTAAAACTATGGCTTTAAGGTTGGGGACCTTACTCCCTAAAATCATCTCTGCTAATCAAAGTGCTTTTGTTCATGATAGAGATATAGCTGATAATATTCTTCTTGCTCAAGAGCTCACTTACCATCTCAATAAGAAAATAAGAGGCAATAACATTATGATAAAGTTGGATATGGCCAAGGCCTTTGATAGAGTCTCTTGGCTCTTCCTCATACAAACTCTTAGAAGGTTTGGGTTTAGTGAAGCTTGGATAGACTTGGTTTGGAATGTTATATCCAATAATTGGTTCTCTGTGATTTTTAATGGTAAACCTATTGGGTTCTTTAAGTCTAAGAGAGGGCTTAGACAAGGGGATCCCCTCTCCCCAGCCCTCTTCATAATCATGGCGGATTCTTTCTCTAGAGCTCTTAACCACCTACATGCTTCTAACTCAAGTTTTTCATATCACACAGGAAAGCAAATGTCTCCCATTTCTCACCTTTCCTATGCTGATGATATATTGCTATTTTCTAATGGATCCAAAAAAGCTATTAAAGGATTATTGAAAGTTATTTCTCTTTATGAATATAGCTCTGGTCAGAAAATAAACAAGGAAAAAAGTGGTTTGTTTCTTCCTAAAAACATGAACACTTTTAGAGCTAATTTTCTTTCTAACTTGACTGGCTTTAGAGTTAAGAAATTTCCAGTTACTTATTTGGGATGTCCTCTCTCTTGTAATAGATCAAGAATTGTTCTCTTCGATAATCTCATTGATAAATTCAAATCTCAAATCTGTAACAGGAGCTCTGCCATGCTTTCATCAGGTGGAAAGTTGGTCCTTATCAAACATGTCTTATCTTCCTTTTCTACTTTTTTGTTTGCTGTTTTGGATCCCCCTAAGAAAGTAATCCAGAGTCTCATCTCAATTTGTTCTAATTTTTTTTGGGGGAAATCTGACTTTGGAAATAGATACCATTGGGTGGCGTGGAAGAAAATCTCAAGGCCTTATGAAGAAGGAGGTCTTGGAATTAGAGATTTTTCTGAGTTTGTGCAGGCTTTGGACTGCAAACTTTGGTGGAAGTTTAGGGAACAAAATTCCATCTGGTCCATATTTATAAAGCAAAAATACTGTAGAAACTCTCACCCTTTGATTGCTTCAAACTCTGGCTCTCCAATCTGGAGAAGGCTTTGTAGGGTTAGGAATACAATGGAAAATCATATAAGATTCATTATTGGGAAAGGGCATATTAATATATGGATGGATTCTTGGTTAGAAGAAGGTCTCATTGCCAACCTAATTTACATTGATCCTAATTGGCCTACAAATTTGGACTTCTATATTCATAACAATAACTGGGAAGTTGGAAAACTTAGAAGAATATTGCCTGAATTTGTTGTTCATAAAATTCTTAATGAGAACATCACTTTTTCAGACTCTTCTGATCAAATGATTTGGAAGCCTACTCCCAATGGAAAATTTTCAGTTAAATCGGCTTTCTCTATCTCAAGGAATAGAAATGGTACTTGGCCTTTAAATTGTTTCATCTGGCATGATATGATTCCTATCAAAATATCCATATTTCTTTGGAAAACTTTACAAAATAGACTGCCTGTTGATGACAACTTGAGTAAAGCAGGTGTTTACATAGTGTCTAAATGTCATTGTTGTCTAGATTCTCCTCAACAGGAGTCTACTCAACATATTCTGGTTAATGGATCTCTTGCAGTGCATGTTTGGACCTATTTTTGCAAAATATTTGGATTAAATTTCAGGTCCAATCCTCTTCATATTGTGTTGGCTGATTGGTGGAGGCTCAAGAGATCCAACTCAGTGCTTGGCTCTCTTGTTTGTTTGATTCCTGCTTGCATTTGCTGGTGTCTTTGGCAAGCTAGAAACAAATCCAGGTATGATGATAAGGGTTGTTCTGTAAACATGATTATTAATAATGTCATTAATCTTGTCTCTCTGATATTTCAAAGTGTTTCAAAAGTTCATAAGCTTCAACTTCAAGATTCCTTTATAAATGACTTATTCAATATCCCCATCTATGTTGCTCCCAAAGGTAAGACTCTTATTTTGTACTGGTATCCTCCCCCTCCAAATGTCATTAAGCTAAATTGTGATGGTAGTGTTTTGACTAATCTTGGACATTCTGGAGGTGGTGGGATTATTAGAGATCATAGAGGTGCTTTTCTGGCAGGTTACTCAAACTACTATGGTAATAAGTCCATTACATGGGCTGAATTCCATATTTGAGGGCATTACTTTAGCTTCTTCTATGGGTTTTAGACACATCTTGGTTGAATCAGACTCTTTGATTGTTATTAACATTTTGTCAAATTGCTCTCGATGCCCTTGGAGGCTTTTATATCTCAAACGTAGTATAGAAAATTGCTGCCATAACATTACTATTCAATATAATCACATCTTCAGAGAAATTAATTGTTGTGCTGATCTTTTGGCTAATCAAGCCTCCCAAAGCAATTTGTCTGTTTCTTATTCCAGGTTCAAAGATCTACCTGCTAAAGGAAAGGGCTTCATCATAATGGATCAAATGGGCATTCCTGCTACAAGAAAATCTTAGTTCTGTGTTTGATGTTATTTTTGTATGATTTTTCTTTGGCTTGTTGTTTTTGTCTCTTTCGATTTGTTGGATTTTGCCTCTTGTTGATGGATTAGGTTTGGTCCCCCCATTATAAGCTTCCGAAGAAGGGCTTTTCTTCTTCTTTTTCAATAAATTCTCCTCCTTCCAAAAAAAAAAAAAAAAGGTGGGAGTAAGCAAACGCTAAAAAGGAGTTCCCATGATGGTCGTTAAATTATGGTCAAAGAAGTGTGTAGACCGTGTGACGGGTACTTTTGTAATTCCAAAAGAAAGGGAAAAAAAACCTGCGGATAAGATTTTCTGAAACCGTGATCTCCTTCCTTCAATCTCCTATAAATTCGACCCTCTCCTGCGTTCCAATATTAAATCTGCTTCAGCTCAGGGAAAGAAAATCACAAGAGAAAACCTAATGGCAGGAATCATTCACAAGATTGGCGAGACCCTCCACATGGGAGGCGACAAGAAGGAGGAGCACAAGCCTGAACAACACCATAGTGAGCACAAGCCTGAACAACACCATGGTGAGCAGCACAAGGGAGAGGCGCATAAGGGAGGATTTGTGGACCAGATCAAGGACAAGATCCATGGTGAGCCTAAACCAGTACAAGAATATCCCAATCCAATAACACAATATCCTGGTGAGCAGCACAAGGGAGAGGCGCATAAGGGAGGGTTTGTGGACCAGATCAAGGACAAGATCCATGGCGAGCCTAAACCAGTACAACACTATCCTGCTCAGCCCAGACCAATAACACAATATCCTGGCGAGCAGCACAAGGGAGAAGAGGCGCATAAGAAAGGGTTTGTGGACCAGATCAAGGACAAGATCCATGGTGAGCCAGGCGCTGCTGGTGTGGGTGAGAAGAAAAAGAAGAAGAAGAAGGAGGGGGAGAGGAAGAAGCACGGTGATGGCCACAGCAGCAGCAGCAGCGACAGCGATTAGAAAGCTGCAAGAAGAGACCTAATTCCAGGTACATTTTCAGATCTGATTTTGATTTTTTTTTATTGAATAATTTTTAGATCTAAGCATCATTTGTGTTGCAGGTGAAGTGGAGTGTGTCAACTATCAAGCCTGTTGTCTGTCTCTTTTTTCCGCGTACGTGTGTCTGTTTGTGTTGTATTAAGTATTAAGAAGTGAATGTAAAAGCCCATAATAAAATTTATATAAATTAAGGGCTGTACCTACTTAATGACTGTTTTTATCGTTCTATGTGTAATTGTTGTGGATAATGAAACAAATATTTATGGGATAATCTCTATTATTTTTATTATTATCATACTCAGATGAGTGAGTGTGACATATTATCGAATGCTTAATTTTGAGATGATTTTTACTGGAATCATTATTTTTATTATTATTATTATTATCACATCCAATGAGTGAATGTTACTCATGAAATGATTTTATGGGATATTCTTAGTATGACTTTTATTGAAATCCCTATCATTTTTATTATTATTACAATTAATGAATAAGTGTCAACACATTATGGAATCGTCTTCAGTGACTTTTACTGGGAACTTTACCCCATTTTTATACAATGGAAATCACACTACAATTAATATATACATACGTACACGCACACGGATGGTTGGCTGGAAATTGGAATTCCTGAAATTTTTGTAATCTCAACCTTTTATTTCATCCAACGGTTCACATCTGCTAACGTCCGAAGTCCAAACACCAACAGACCAACTCCCAACGCCTTTTAAGTTTAACGTATGGCGACATAGCTTATCATGTCGGTTTACGTGTCGCGGCTGTATTGGTTGAACAATTCAAGCCGTTGAAGATTAACGGCTCGATATTGCATTACCCATTTTTCGGCGGTGCCAAGGGAAGTGAATCCTTAAAAAAAAAAATCACATTTTCTTTGTTTAATTTGTTTTCTTTTTCTGCTAACTTATAATAATAAATAAGTTATGTTTTTTGCAAAATAGCCCATACTTTGTCCGTTCCTATTTGATAAATTCTCTTTCTATTTTTAATTTGTTTTAAATAATAGCCCATTTTTTAATTAAGAATAAACAAAAAGTCACTAATTTACTAATATATCGTTATTTATTGTGCATATTTATTTACAAATGATATTAACCTCTCACAATAGTAAAATGTGAATGAAGGACATATTAGGAAGAAAACCAACTAAATTTATTGTTTCAATGATATTAATCATGTTTTCTTAATCCGTGTGAAAAGACAAGTGAGTCTATCAAATAGGGACGGAGAGAGTAATATTCTTTATTGGATTTCCACAAATTAATAGATAAAACATGATAAATCAAATCCTTTAGATTGAGAGTTTTTTTTAAACCGAGAATAATACAATACATATTATATTTTGAACATTTATTATAGGTCTAAATTCGAACCATCAAGCCATCGTATAATTATCATTTTATAACAAAATAACTTAAACCAAAACGTGGCCATAAAGTACTGCTTCTAGTACCCAATCAAACTCATGATCCTCCGAACTAATATTATTTAGAGAAAGCGTGATGATCTAGTGCCCATAATTTCAAATATCAATTCGATCGAGCAAGTGTGCCTATGATCGATGGATGGAAGTACGGTGGGGACGGAGGAGAAAGACGGATCTTGGATTAACTATGAGAGAGTTTGACCGAACTCATTCAATATTTCAAGTGGTGCCATAAATGAACCAAGACAAGAGAACAGTCAACAAGCAAGACAAATGGATTGTCGATCACGATTACTATTTGAGATTATCTTATTGGTCCAAATAAAGAGCGGCAACGGTTACAAATCAGTTTGAACTTTGAAGTGTTTTAATTTTTCTAACCGCTCTTAGATTAGAATAAATAGGATTCTAAGCAAATGTAAAAGGGGTCTAAGACGAACACAAAAATTTTATTTTTTCTCTAAGGCTATTCATATGCAAGTAATCATAGTCACAGTTTATACCACTTTTTATCTCAATAGTTTAAAGTAAGTTTTTTGCTATTTTTTATTGTTTTATTATAAATATTTCACATTTCATTGGTGTAAATTGCAACATCTTTCATGCATATGATCATCTTAGTGTAGAGATTAGTTTCAAAGTCTTTTTAATTGAAGAACGATAGAATTCATCCATCTTTTTTATCATAAATTTCATCGAGTGATACGCGTCAAGTATCTGACGATCTTATCCTTATCTTACACACTCGATCCATCGACTCCATCGATTGAAATTCTGCATAGAACACCCAATATTTGACATTATTTTGCACTATTTGATGAGGTATGCGTTTCTACTTGGTTCGTTGTCAATGGTAGTAGTATTTTTTTTATGTGACGAATTTGAAACTGAATCTCTCTCTCTCTCTCTCTCTCTCTCTCTCTCTCTCTCTCTCTCTCTCTCTCTCTCTCTCTCTCTCTCTCTCTCTCTCCCTCTCTCCCTCCCTCCCTCCCTCCCTCCCTCCCTCCCTCCCTCCCTCCCTCCAATCGTATCACATTCATTAAAGGTGAAAAATATTTCAACCAAGTCATTGAATACTTCCAACTTCAAACCACACACTCCAAGCTATGATTGTGTCCACAAGCCGACAATCATGCATCCATGGCAAAAGTTTACCTTTTTTTCTTTTTCAAAAAAAAGGATATAATTAATGGGCTGGGCCACAAATGAGACCTAGACACTGACACACCGTACCTTTCGTAAAATAAGTTGGGCCTAATAGATAGCCATACCCAAGCCCATGTAGCAACTTAATAAAACGACAGGCATAACTCAGTTATTTAGGTATGTTGGAAGGGCTCTTTGGAGCACTCTCCCTGTAAACATTTGAGTATTGACTATGTGACAAGACAAATTTAAAATATGATTTTTGGGATAAAATCTCTTTTATTTAAAAAATAAAAAATAAAATCGTCGATCCAATTGAAAAGCAAGTCAATTTAGGCTTGCTCGAGGAAGGAGGAGAGAAAAGAGAAGAAAGTCGATGAGAGTGAGGTTTAGTCTCCATTAGTACATGAAACCAATCAAATTAATGAAAAGCTTCAAAACTAAACATGGAGGTGTTCACAATCATATATGTGGCTAAAACTGATCGTACTTAAACAACTTTTTCATCTTCTAGGGTACCAAGTAACTCATGTCAAAAAAAGAAATTACTTTCTTTGCAGAACGGAAATCTATGGAGAGTTCCTTTGGAATCAAGACAGTGACATTTGATGCCCTAGCCTCAATGAATCATCGATCGTTACAAATCATTGATGAGGAAGATGTTTCAAGGAAGTGTTAATTGTTGCACCTGTAAATGTAAAATCATATTCAATAGCAGACTTGCAGTTGCAGATGGCTGCTACTGGGGGAGGTGATGTCGCCATATGAGATAAAGACCAAGAAGACTGCCAGAATATGTGGAAGCCAGACTCATCACGAGAGTTACAGCAGGGACAAATGCCATTCACATCCTCAAAATATTGGCTGTAAAAGGAAGAGTATTATGGGCCAAACGCCACATGAAATTAATAACCCGAGGAGGCAAAGAGAGATTAAAAATCTTGGACTACGGGATTACAGAAGCTGCATGAGGAGGATGAAATGACAAATTAAAAATCTTGGACCACGGGATTCAAGTCGAAGCCATTTCTTACATTTTGTAAGACTTTTTCATACATGAACGGAAATTTGTCGTTCTGTTCCTACGTATTCGGAACTTCACGTTCCGACCATGGAGAAAAGAATTGAAAATGGTGGGGTCATTTGCACACCAATGTTTACCTACATCATCCTTTTTATGTCAAAAAACCCTAGTCTAGGTTCACCCATGTGCCAACGACTATTCAATTCCCTCCTTCCCTCCATCTCTCATGTGCCAACGACTATTCAATTCCCTCCTTCCCTCCATCTCTCATTTTCTCTATTTCTCTTTCATTCCCCAACATTCACAAAATGGGTAAATTCAATGACTTCTCCGTTGATCCTGACTTCAGTGACTTCACCGACGAAGAGTCCTTCGACGATGAATAGATGGATTTTGAGGAAGAGGCAATGGAGTACGAGGACGAACATACTAGTTTGGTGATTTTTTTAGAAACAATATGTTAAGAGTTTCTGTTTTGAGTTGCGAAAGTGGTTGAAATCCAATGCATGTCGATTTTGATGTAGGATTCTTAGTTATCATTGAAACACAATAAATCATTAGCGATAATATTAAGGGTCGACATCTAGCCAAGCCCGTTCGAAAATTTTAGGCCTAGGTCCAAACTCGAGAATCCTCTTTTGACTTCGAGTCAGACCTAGGATACGTTTGTAAGCCCAAGTTTGGGTTGAGCCTATGTAACTCGAACTAATAAGTCATACATGGAATCAGACCTCAGGCCTAAGCCTTTGGGCTGGACCTCGAGCCTACATACTATATTAATATTACTAATTAGTGCACATTATACATATTCATATATATATATATATGCACATTTTTCTGGTCTGGGTTTGGTTGGGCTTCGAGCTCAGGCTTTAGGCCGAGCTCGATCCTAGAAATGGAGTCGAGGCCCGTTCAGGGCCTAAGGTTGGGCTGTTCCAAGTCCGAAGTAACTTTGGGTTCAAGTCGAACTTTCGCCAGTGAATCCGGATAGAGTTCGGGCCGGATCATAGTTCACAGACTAAATGATGATACCTGGATAATGATTTTTAGTGATTTTGATTTCATTCCTCAAGGATAATATGGTCTTTGTCAATTATTTTGATTTCATTCCTAACTTCACAGTTCACGCATACCAAAATATTTTATAATATGTTGCTGCTACAATTCCTTCCCGGGTAAATACAACTTTTAGTCACCGAAAGATATGCCATGTTTCATTTTGGTCACCGAATGATAAAACGTTTCAACTCAATCACTTAACTTCTCATTTTGTTCCAGTCAAGCCACTCGGTCAGGTTTTCTCAAATCCGGGCAGCGAATTTGCTGATGTGGCAGGTTGACCTTAAGATTACCGTTAGATCCAATGATGTGGAAATATAATTTTTAATATAAAAAATAATAAAAATAATTTACAATTTTTAAAATTACATTTCTCAAGATACATAATTAATTATCTTGAATAACGACAAAATCCACAATTGAAGTAGTTAAAGTCATGATTAATGTCACAGATTGCATTTAGTGATTTTTTTATACTTTCAATGGCTGCCACTACCGTTGTCAGATCCAGTTCCAGCTCGTCAGTGCCGGACCTGGTATCTACTCCAATGTCAATCTCGATCCCAATTCCTCCACCATGACCCCCACCTACAATTGTACCACTTTCTGTTGGAAATATATTTTTATATTTGGGGTGGCATATTGTCCACTCTCCGTCTTTACCCAGGATCGAACTTGGACCTTATAGATCCTCAGAGGTCCGTCCTGGTATCACTGAGCCAACTTGGTTCAGTGGTTGTTGGAAATATATTTTTATATTTGGGAGGGCATATTATCCTCTCCCCGCCTTTACCCAGGATCGAACTTGGGCACATTGTCCTCAGAGGTCCGTCCTGGTACCACTGAGCCAAGTTGGCTCAGTGGTATCAGGACGGACATCTAAGGACCTATAAGGCCCAAGTTCGATCCTGGGTAAAGGCGGGGAGTGGACAATGTGCCACCCTAAATATAAAAATATATTTCCAACATAAGGCGCCTTTATGTTGGAAATATATTTTTATATTTAGGAGGACATATTATCCTCTTCCCGCCTTTACCCAGGATCGAACTTGGGCACATTGTCCTCCCAAATATAAAAATATATTTCCAACGCTTCCAAGTCCTCCGCCAGCATCTCCTCATACTCCCCCTCCTGCGCCAAATCCACCCCGATGACCAGACCCTCCCCCAATACCACCACCTGCACCAGATCCACCTCCATGGCTCGATCCCCCACCTACCTCTCCACCAGCTCCAAAACCTCCACTATGACCAGAATCACCACCCACACCACCTCCACCACCAACTCCTCCAGCTCCTCTTCCAACCCCTCCACCAACTCCAAATCCGCCTCCTCCACTTGCACCTCCACCAAGCCCACCACCATCTCCTTATCCCCCTCCTCCTGCTCCACCACGAATACCACCATGGGCATCTGGGTTTTCTTGAAGCAAGGCTATCAAAACCAACTGTTGCTTGTTGTCCTCTGTAAAATCTTTGAGATCCCAAGAACACAGGAGAGAGAGCAAAGAATAGGAGAGCGAGAGCAAACAAAGAATGGACGGAAGAACACAGGCTAGGATTCTACAAAAATTATGATTTTCTTTATTATTTGTTATTAGTTATATTTGTAAATTGACTTTTTTTTTAAAAATATATATATATATTACCAAGTGAACATTTATTTCCACGTGGACGAATCACTTTAAGGTCAACCTGCCACATCAGCAAATTCGCTGCCCCTGAGAAAATTTAACCGAGTAACTTGACTGGAACAAAATGAATTGAGTTGAAACGTTTTATAATTCGGTGACCAAAATAAAACATGATCTATCATTCGGTCACTAAAAATTGTATTTACCCATTCCTTCCCCAACCAAAGTTACCATCCAAAAAATTCATTCCGTCCGGTACCCACGACTAACCAAACATAGGGAAATCTCTGTGTCTCTCTTTTTGAAACCCAGAGTAATCTGTCCTGGATTCTTCTCTCATCAGAAAAGTTAAGCCATAGATCTGTCCTTCTATTTCTACAATTCTGTGGAGAGATAAGGATAAGAAGAAACAGAGAACATGTCGACGTCAGCGAGGAAGAGGTTGATGAGAGATTTCAAGAGGCTACAGCAGGATCCTCCGGCGGGGATCAGTGGGGCTCCCCAAGACAACAATATTCTGTTCTGGAACGCTGTCATTTTTGGGTATTCTCTGACCCTTTCTGGTTGGGCTTTATTTTGTCTTGATTGGGTACGCTTTTGTGTTCTCATCCCTGATATGTTTCTGTTTCTCTTGTTTGTTTTTTGGTTTTTTTTCTTGTGGTTTCTTTTTTTTTTTGGATTTGTAGACCAGATGATACTCCTTGGGATGGAGGTGGGTATTCTAAATTCTTGCTCTTTTTTTTTGTAGTTCTATCATCCATGTTTCTGTAACTTCATATGCAGTTGGCTTTTTTAAGCAAATTTGAAATTTCAATTGATTAAACTGTGTTATGACATACTGTTTAAGTTGGGATTCTTGCCATGAAGAGATATAATTCATAATTATTCCGAGTATATTTATAATACTGATGAAGGTGCTGGTTATGGGTCATGGTTAACTTTAATTTCTTTTATATGTGGAATAATGCTCTATGATCTAGTTGTTCACATTTTTTGGTGTACTTAGTCCATTAAACTTTTCTTTACCTTGTCCAATAAACTTTTATGTTAACCCAGACTGATGTATTACTTAACATAATGGCCCTTGTTCTACCTTTTTCCTTGAGAGCATTTTTGGCTTCTTGTTTTGCATTCACCTTGCTCTTGGTCGGCCTCCTATTATCTCCGTTTCTTATATAACATATTCATTATATTACGTAACATTTTTCTTGAGTTTTTCAGGTACGTTTAAGCTGACCCTGCAATTTACAGAAGATTACCCTAATAAGCCTCCAACAGTCCGGTTTGTCTCACGAATGTTTCATCCAAATAGTATGTCAGCATCTTTTAATAAGTTTCCTATCATCAAGCAACAATAATATTATTGCAAGCACTAGGGCAGAGCAACACTATCTTATTTTCTTCCTCTCACAGATGTTTCGTCCGTCCAAATAGTATGTCAGCAATTTTTTAATAAGTTTCTTATAATCAAATAACGATAAACTGCATCACTTTTACTTTCCCTCAAAAAAAGTTCTAAATACTTTCTAGGACCTGACCATATCATGGATTTCATCAGTTTATGCAGATGGAAGTATTTGCTTGGATATTTTGCAAAATCAGTGGAGTCCTATATATGATGTGGCTGCCATACTCACTTCCATCCAGGTGTGACTTTCTGGGGCACATTTTCAATCATCTTCTTTCTTCTTTAGCGCTTTCTTATATTTTCACTATAGCATTGACTGCGAGGCCCCTCTATGCTTGACTCTGTCTTTTTTGTGTGTGTGTGTGTGTGTTTACCACTTCCTTCCTACTTTCCTTCTTTCTTAAACGTCTTCTTGCTTTTCCTTTGGATATGTTATTGAACTGTCATTGGTGTTGTTCACTTCTTCAGGATTTTCGTTTGGTTTTAATACAACATGCCTTTGATTTGTTTTATTTACAAAGATTCTGGCACTTAATTTCAGATACCTGACCTAGAGGTTTTGAGGAATAGTGAGGGAGGGGAGGGGGTGGGGAGGGAGGAGGCTTTATTTATGTTATCTTGTGCAAATATGCAGGTTTCGTGCTATTTTTTGTTTTCTTTCCCGCTTCCACCTGCTGGCCGCACAGTGTCTAGGATACTATTTTTCAATTTGGAGTTTGGAGCTTGGTTAATTTATTAGGGACAACTTTGATTGTCCTACGGATATTTGAAGGCATAGAAAATGCATTAGAGCGTAATAAGATTAAGGCATGGCAAGATTGTGCCAACAATGAATTTCATCAGTGTGTTCCCTTGAATCATGCTTATTGCTGTTGCATCATTCCAGATTATCTGATGAATTCAAAATACAGCAGAAGTTCATTTTTATGAAATCTTGTATATTGAACCTACAGTTACTTTCTTGATTTTGTGATCTATATGAAGACATCTATCTATATGTTCATCTTCAAGTTTAGCTAATCTCACAGTCAATTTAGTGTTCTGTTGTTCACGTTATGATCGCTTTCTTCTTCAATACAGTTAAAAACACCAGGGTTTTTCGTCCCCACTTCAACCGAGATTTAATTGGTTTTATATTTAACCTCTGAGACTTCGCAACTATCATTACTGACTGGTGTTTCACACAAGTGATTCTAGATCTTATTTGAGATTTTATAGAACGTATACTTTTGAGCTATGCATTTGCTAACATGCAATGAATGCACAGATCTCTTATAGATCTTATTTGAGATTTTATAGAACTTGCACTTTTGAGTTACATAAATGCTAACAAGAGATCCTTGTATCGACCAGTCCCTGCTTTGTGATCCAAATCCAAACTCTCCTGCAAATTCTGAAGCAGCTCGAATGTTCAGTGAGAATAAGCGGGAATACAACAGAAGAGTGCGCGAAATAGTGGAGCAGAGCTGGACAGCTGACTAAGGACCTATATTAGGTGCCGATGCCCCGTTACATAGGGGTAAAAAAGAAGTGCTGGTGGAGGGTTCTTTTCGGGACTTCCTGTTGATGTTGGTGTACCTTATTTTGCTTTCACATGAATTACTTGTAGAAAATTTGTCAAAAACACTGCCTCCTGGACAGCTCAGCTAAAACTTCTTTTTTTCAATTCTCTAGATGCTTTCTTTCATGTCTGTCTTATGTAGCATGTGCATAAGATAGTAGTGGTGTTGGTTGTGGTTGTGAGAAAGTCCCCAAGTTGTTTGTAATCTTTTTCTCAGTATGTTTCAACATAATGATTAGGTGTATGGCATAATTGGTTTGGTTAACAGTCTGTTGTCGTCAACTCATCATATATATTGCAGCAATAGATATCCAAGATGAGCCTTTTAGAGTGGTGATGACTGATTAATTTGATGAAATATTGCTGCAAAACTTGCCATTTTCAATGATTTCTCTGCAAATTGTGGTTGATAATGTAGGCTGATGCGGCAATCTATAAAAATCTGGGTTTTGGTTTTTATTTTATCAAAATCTAGGATACAGATTTATAATGAAAAACATGAAGCTGAATGCCAAATATTAATATTAACTGCAAATATCTGCAACTTTTGATCAAGAAACCTTATCACCACCATCAATTCTCCTTGTTTCATTTGTACAAAAAACTTAAAAATCTTCAATGAAGTTCACATGTATGAGTTCATAAACAATATCTAAAAGGATGAATTGATAAACAAAATCAGTCTGGGAAGATTCTCAAGACCAAACGTGAAAATTCCGCCCAGAACAAACATCAAAATAAATGCTAATAATATCTTAGCAAGGTACATAGAACAGAATCCTGTTGTTCCACTCTTCTTCATCTGACCTGAGCCGCCAGAATTCTGCTGAAGCAAAAAAGAAAAAGAAAAATGAATAACTGCTAACCATAGAGAGAAGCTCCAGAGTTACTACATTTCCATAAAAGACTTCCTCATTTAGTCTTTCAAACATAGTTAGAATGTAAGTATGACATCTATAAGAACCAGACCCTGTTTCTGCAGTATAATCAACACAAGGCTACATTATACACTCCCGGAAAGAGAGAAAGGAAATGTCGGGAACCATAAAGCTAAAGAGTCGACAAGAATTTGTCCAATCCAGTATCGTGTCCACAAAAAAGATTCCCACTGCAGTGGCTTCAAATTGATTTCTAGCGCTCAGCTGCTCCAAATGGTCATACCCAACATCCCAGGCACTAACTAGAGTTGCACCAGATCATGAAGGCTATTCCAGAGGGCAATTACTTTTCCTGCTAAACTTTCCCAACTTCCCCCTACCCACATGTGATTTCAAAGAGTTATCCAAAATCGTTGTACTACAGTTTTGAGAATTGTATGACTTACTATGAGCCTTTCTAGCCGATATGCATATTATATCATTAACAAAAACAACAATATACCATATTAAAGAAGATAAATTATCAAATCCTTATTCAATACTTTGACACTAGTGTCTTATTCAAGTCCGTATTTATCCCACTCATAAATCCCCGATTCTTTTCCTATTGTCCCAAAAACCACTTGAAGGTTTTCAACCTTCCATGAAACATTAATATTATCAAATGAATATTATTGGAGAAGAGAATGAAGAAATCCATACCGCTACCGGCAACAATTTTGGAACTAACAGAACTCCTTCTGTCTTTCTAACACCTATTTCAAGAGAACACGTATTAATGAAATTCAAAAAAATAATGACTTCACACTTGAGAAACTAACGAACTCCACAAAATCAGTTCAAATTTAACACTAATACAATTCAAATACCTCCATAATCTGAATCAGTAACAGTTTGTAACTTCCACCCATCTCCAAAATTTACAAGAACTGCGTCAGGACCGAAACTTATGGGTTCTTCTGCATTTCTGACAGCTTCAATATTCAATGCAGGCGGCATCCCAATATCCAATTTCCTGTTTATCAAAGAAACCGCAAACCCTGCCTTTGAACCAGCTGCAAAGCGTCTGATCTTACCCGTACTTTTGCATGTAACCTCCAAAAACTATTGCAAGATGGCATATTAATTATATAATTCAGCTATTTCATAGTATGCACAACGTCTCTCAGCGGGAGGGATGGGGAGAACTATTTCCACATAATATGTGGAGAGGTTGTCCCCCACACAAATTATTGCTAATATAGAATCCATGGCTTCCAAAAACTATTGCTAGACTGAATATTAATTATTGAATTAAACTTATTTCACAGTAATAGAGACAATTCATGGAAAAAGAAAAGCATTGAAAAATCACATAACCACATCACTTCTCCAACAGTCCTACTTAATATAATTATGTAAATTTTGCCCAACAGTAGGCATCCCAGGAAAAATAAATAGCTCCATGTACGCATTGAGATAAGACTATAATCAATACAAAGTAAAAACTAACGCATTAATGCGTATTACTTCGCAAATTTTCAATTTCCTTAATTTTACGAGAAGAATTTTCTCATATATCTCTCAAAGTTGTTCTAACGACACAACAGAACCATCGAGAGGGATAGCATGATAAAACCTACAAAGAAAACGTGCAAGTAACACATACAGAGACTCAAAGGCATACAAGCTATCTATACGTTAGCGAGAAAAAAAGAGAGGTACTTACATGAGGAGGATCTGGATGATTGACTTTCGAGGATTCTTCCGCCATGGACGGAAGGGAGAAGCTCTGGGTACTCTGTTGTTGGTCTTCTCACTTCTGGTTCTGGACATACTAAACCGCCTAAATGGGCTCTAAGTCGGTAGTTGGGTCCTTCAAAAGAAAAAAAGCATTGCTTAAAATAAGCCCAATTCACAAAATTTGGAGAGACAATTAAGGCCCATTTAAGATTTATATCGTTTATTAACACAATTGTTAAGGAATTGATAATTGGTAGGGTGTATACGCTGTTCAATCGCCGGCTTATTGTGCGACCGTTTGGTAGACTGTAAGTTTTTATAACGTACAAGTTATATAGTGTTTGATATAAGCTGTCAATTTATTACTAGGGATATATAAAGTTGTTTAACAATAAAATAAAATACATCGAATATTTATTTTATTGAAAAGAGTCTTTTGCGTTTAGTTTTAATATGTAATTTTTTTAAAATCTAACATATATTTTGAGAGACAAAAGGGTAAATATATAAGAAAGACAGGGACAATAGAGAAAATTAATAGAAAAATTGGTGTACGTGTTGACATGAGTAGATAGAACGTATAAACTCTTGATCGTAAGTTATGCACGTATAAGCTCTCGTCCGCTTATTTTCTTCTGCACAACAACTTACACTCAATCATACTCTAACCCACTTATCAGTACATGATACTATGATGGTTTCTACTACTAAACAAAAATCTCACAGAGTCTTATTGACAATCCACTGCAAATCTGCAAAAGAAATTCAAGCAAATATTTGCAAGATGTTATTCTATCTTGATTTTACTTTGATATTGAATATATAGAGGAGAATTAAATTTTCCATCAAATTCTTGCAGGAATCGCCGATTAAAAGAATCTCATGTCATAATTCATTTGTATAGGGCATGTTGCTATGTACTTGTCGTTCTCATAATTATCATCACAATATAAGGTTAAGAAATCAATCTTTGATCTTTGTACAAGCCAATGATTAACAAATAAAAGATAAGAGTATCGTGCTACTGCAATGGACAAACAGGAAGTAGACGACAGCTCCACAGACTGTTTCAAAGAAATCTGGTGACATCTAGATTGCACCTGTGAAATTTTTCTACACAAATATACAATCAATTTGCAACATCATATTTTAAAAATAAAAATAATGCCTCTTATTGCAGCGAATGCAGGTTCCCTACAAAGCCCTACCAAACTCAGAAGAACCCAAAACAAAATCTCACACTTTCAACCACATCTCTAACATACCAAAAAAATGGACGAAAACAGGAGGAAAAACTGTCAACACACGCAACTGAAAAGAGGATTAACAATTCTGAAATTGTCAAGGAAAAACTACGAGTCTTGATTGATAATAGCCAAGAGAAGAAACAGAGGAATGATATTGGTGGCTGTGTCATGTGAAGTATGAAGTGCAACAAAGTACTTGCAACTTTTGATGGGCATGAAAATGCTGATCTAGATAAAATGAAAGTCTCCCGAGAGAAATGGGTGATAATCACTGTTGGAGGTAATGCTTTAGATGAGCAAATCAAACTGATGAGTTTCTGTAGCTGTAATACTGCTGTTTCTTAATATCAAAATCAAGAATAATCAGCATGTCTGCAGATAAGTTCTTGAAGTCAATATACATAAAACTATAGGATCACAATCAACCCAAAGGAAAGCTGATGTACTATTAAGTAATAACCCCAGTACAAGATTTTCATAATATGCAACTCCAACTCACTATATTGTAAGAACTAAGAAGCCAACTGAAATTATAGTTTCAATTAGGCAAACAGCACAACAAGAATGCTACCGGAGACACTGAGAGCGTGTAAATCTTGTAATGATAGTCAAGATCAGCGGACATGCAGTAATCTCAATTGATCAATAACATCCGAACTTCCAAAGGAACAAAGGAAGAAAATCATCACAAGAGAATTGATAGAATGGCTGCCAGCTTATCATAAAAGAAAAGAGCTGTATTGAATACAAATGCATGCCAAAGTAGTTAATGATGCATGCACAGAAAAACTTTACATAATCCATTCTCCGAATATGAAATTTCTTCAAGATCACATATCACTTACACAGAGCAACAAAAAAAAACAAGCAAGGATATAATGGGATCATTTATCTCTAAGCACCACGATTAAGACGAATCCTACACTTACTACACAAGTGGATAAACCTAATCATTCCTGCATATGCATCATTGTAAGCAGAATACTGTAAATTCACCAAACATATTGGCATGTAGTGACCATCTTCAAAACTTTTATTGGGTATCCCAATTATTCAATTTTTTGCTTCCCTTGGGTTTAGCAATCGGTGCATTCATTCCAGCCATTTTCGCATTATATTTAGCCCGAAGAGGATCATTGTATGTCCACCTGCAAAAAAGTAAACAATAGGGTCAGCCATTGTTTTTCCATTATAATTTACAACTTACAACATTGTATATTTGTATCAAGATGCCTAATTTATATTACTTCCTAATTCTTGAGGAGTGCAAGCTCATTTTTATTATAAAAAAAGGAATCATTGAGAAAATTGTCTCTAAAGAAGCTGTCAAGGGCCCTAAACCACTTCCCCATCTACTATATCTTCTACACTACACACGGAATGGCTAACATTTGCTTTCGGCAGACTAGAGTTCATCCTACGAATCAAAAAGAGGCAATAAGCAGGTAGACTGAGAAGGAAAACTTACGGATTGTTCCAATCAGTGGTATCCTCATTGACAAGGTGAGTCCATTTTGTCCTTCCACTACGACCAAAGTGTTTGACCTGCATAACCTTGGGCAATATGGTCTTGTCCATCTTATCTTCTCCAGTTGGGGCAGAGAAATCACGTTGGTAAATATCAGCACTTGCAGCAGTTGCTGCACGGTCATCAGCCTCGTCTTGGAAGAAGGCACCCTTGTGGTAGTATTTCTGCATAAACCTCCATTTTTGCTTTGGTGGAGGAGCAGTTTTGGGATTCTTCCTCTCCCACTCCCTCCTCTCTTCCTCTGTCATGTTTCTCACCCTGTCAATCTCTTCCCTCTCCTTCAACAATGCCTCCCTCTCCTCCCTATCCTTCTTGATCCTTGCAATCTCTCTCGTCTTCCATGTTTCATACTCCTCTGCTTCATTGACATCGTCATCAGTATCAACATCAGCAACATTTGCATCCATCTCCAAATTTTTCTGTATCAGTGCATCCTTTTGAATCTCCTCAACCACAATCTTCCTCGTCTCCAACTTTCTCTCCTCCAATTTTCTCTTTGCCATTTCTTCAATTGCTAGTTCTTCCGCCTCAAGCCGCTCACGCTCAGCTATTGTATCTCTCTCAGACTTTGGCACAAACACAGGCTTCACCATTGATATACCTCGTCTCTTCTTCAGAGTCAGTTTCATACTCGGACTCTCCTTCCTCCTCTTCCTCCACTTCTTCCTCCTCCTCTTCAGGTAGAAGAGCAGCCTCTTCTTGCTCTCTCTGAAGCATCTTTTCCTTAATCCTCCTCCTCTCCTCCAACGCATCCTCATCCTCTTCCTCCAATTCCTCTAGCCTTCTCGCTTCCTCTAATTCCGTAGATATAATCTCGGCTTGCCTAATACGCCTATGATCAGCCCTAACTTCTTCTCGATTATCGATCCTCATCTCAGCGAGACGGCGCAGCCTCGGATCATCTTTCATCGCACGATCAGAATCTTGCTGATTAGGGAAAGCCTTCTCCAAGGCGGCCGCCCTGGACATCCGAATATCGCCATCTTCATCGACATCGTCTGCCCACTCCGGAGCCTTACCAGGCCAATACCTCTTGACCTTTGTTTGCCCGATTTTCCCTCTGAGCTTATCGCGGATAGTGATAATGGTATCGCTAACACCAGCTGTAACCGACATTGTTAATGTGTTCTAGCCTGGTTCAGATTGAGAGCGGTTAAGCAAATTAGGGTTTGCTTTCATCAAAGAGAAGTCGGAGAAGATATATTGCGGATCGATTTCTTTAGTTCGCACGTGACTTGAACTTAATCCAATGGTCCCTTAACACTCTCATCTAACGGCCCAAAAGAATTTGTATAAAAATGTAAAAAACAAAAGCGAAAAGGGTATGTATGTCCATACACATCAATAAAATCTGAATATTTTATTTTTATTTATATTTTTTTAATTTTTTATCTTCATTTCATTTTAAAACATAAGTATAATATTATACAAACTTAAAAGTATAATTTAATAAATGTAAACTTTAAGATAATTTAGTAATTTTAAGTCTTAATAAAAATAAAAAAAAAATTTGGTGGTCAAGGAAATTTTGAGTGTTACTAAAAGAACAAATTTAATATTCATATAAGTTTTGAATGTGAAAAAAAAACAATTAAAAAGTTAAAAAAAAATGTTAAACTGCTCTCAAATAAACTCCAAATTAAAGCTTATTTTAAGCTAACAGTACTGCTTTGAGCACCACTTCACCAAACATAGCCTATATCCGTTTGGTGCACAATTATGCTATGCCAAACAACCATTAAAAAACTGACATTGGAAATGAGTTGCTCATTTTTAATTACGTGGCAATAACACTGTTATAGAAATAAAATATTTTAAACTCTCAGAATAGAAATGAAAATCTGGTACAACATCAGGGATAAAAGCAGTAGTGTTGCCTTTATATGTTTTCTCAATCGAGATTAACATAACTTTAAAACTTATGTCTCTCATATTGACTCCATATGCAACGTTTTTTAAAGCTAAAACGACATCATCTAATTTTTTAGACATTTGATATGAGACTGAACTCGAGCTTATATGCATAAAAATTTATCATTTGATCATAAAATAAGTTTAGGTCAAACTCCAAAAAGTGACCACAAAAGTACCACTCCTATAATCCAACACATGAATGCAAAGAAGAAAAAAAAAACCCCAGGAAGGGTTTTTTGCATCTTCGAAAAAAAAGTCAAATAAAAGGATACTTCAGCAAAACAAAAATGATATGATATGTACCCCAAGTTTATAAATTTGATGGTATTTTATTGTATTATTTCATTGTGTTAAAACAATTGAATAAGTTATTCCGTTATATTTATAATAACTATGTCACATGTATATGAAATACCATAAAATATATGGATGTGACACGGTTTTTTTTTTGAAATAAGATTTTCATTGAAATTAACCATTATAACAAACACTTGCAGTAGCAGATGGGGGTAACCCATCTAGCTGCAAATACTCACTGTCAGTACAAGCAAGTCTTCCTAATAAAGCTAAAGAATCAGCTACTGCATTGTTAAGTCTAGGGGTATACAAATATTCGCAGTTCAGGGCCTCTCCTAGAGCTAAAACTTCTTCAAGAACAACACTTTGGTAGCTGTTGGTTATGGAGCCACTCATCAAATTAGAAACCAGTGCTTGGGAATCTCCCTCTAGTTGAATATTCCACCAGTTATGTCTGTGAGCAAGAAGAAGGCCATAACGAAAGGCAAGCGCTTCAATTTGGGAAGGTCCCCCAGCTGCATGAGTTCTCTGATAAGCAGATAACAAGACTCTTCCAGTTGAGTCTCGACACACCACACCGATGCCTGCCCACCTTTTCCTTGCTTTCCAAGAACCGTCAACATTGATCTTAATTTTACCTGCTGGAGGGGTACCCAACTTGGAGGTATAGAAGGCCTTAGCTTTAATGCATTCTGTCTCTGGCACTCCATGAATTCCAAATAGCCTTTTGAGGCCATGCAAGCTACCTGATAAGGGTGCCATGAGGCTCCTCTAAACACTATGTTATTTCGAAAATACCAGATGTGATATAAGAGGCCTAAAATTTTAGCCATAATTCCAGGATCCAAAGCACTACTACTTTGGACAAAAACATTAATTTTATTGGCCACACAACAATATTAACTACTAAAATTTTGTATCACTTGGCCCAATATTTGCTTAATTGTTGTTTGGAAATTAAGCATGTGCGCAAATTTGAAATCTGTTTGTACAGAGGCGAAAAAAAACATTTTAAACATTTATTTTTGAATTACAAGGAATTAAGAACAGTAAGATATTAATCATATTGTACATATTTGGGTAATTGGGTTGCTTAAATCCCAAAGCTCCTGTAGATGAATTCATTTTTCATTCACATTTCATCAAATTTCTAAGTCTGTATGATGCCACTTTTCTTTAATTGAACACATCCCAACATATGCTCATGAAATTATACTAAGCATGCATAAATATTGAACTTGAGAAAGAAGAAAAGGTGTCCACATCTCATTCAGCAGAACAAGGAGAAGAGCACACAACCCATTCTAGTCGGTGTCTTTGATTTATAGGAGCTTACTCTTTAGCCAAATGTTTCAATCAGAAAAGCCTTATAGATGCTCATGAACTTGGCCACAAACGCTGAAGGTAAATCCAGAGAGACCAAGCAAGAAAGTCAAAAATAAAATCACAGAAACTCTGTATTTCTCCTTTTATATTTATATATATATATATATTGGAGGTTACAAGAACTGAAAGTTCAAGAATTTTGGCTAAATTTAAGAGCAAAAAAAACCACTCGTGAAAAGCTAATTAAAAAACGTTTAATAAATATTCTACAGAAGAAAAAATGGAAATACCTTCAATGTGAAATATGGCTTTCTGTCCAAGACGCATCCTGTATTCCTGCAGATAAGTAAGAGATACCATGGAGTCAGAAAAAGATGATCAAAACATAAAAGAGAAGATTATTTTCTATTATGGTTGTTCACCCATCCTAAGCCAACAATACTTTGTCACTAGACTCTTCCCCACCTAAACAATTAATCCTTGTTAAATCTTGGAAACAGGCTCCCTGCAATGCAGAGCAAAGGCTTTGAATACCTTCGCTTTCCGTGACCCCGCCTCCACTGTGGGAGCCATCGGCGCAAGGTAGTTGTTTAACTACTAATTATTGTAACCGTAAAATGATGCTTGAAATCACAAACTGGATTCCCTTTCAATTCAACGAAGAGAGTGCTCATTAGATAGTAGAGCACATGCTAGCAGCACTTGATATTCTGATATTAAGTCTCAACAACAAAATAGCTATGCGGCGAATATGGGCACCTATTTGACTGATGAAATAACTGAATCAACTATAAAAATGCAATTTCAGTTTCCCCTATTATTAATTTCCCATTCAAAAAATGTTTGGTGGAAAGTAAAAAAAACAGGAAGATTCCTGGGTTTGCAAGATTGGCAACACAAAACTACAATATATGGAGAAGCAAATGGATGGGATATGATGAACTTACATAGTAAGCAGCCCAATGGCAGATAACGTGCTTCAAATCCTCATCCAACTTTTTTAGTAATTCATATACCAATCTCTGAACCAACAACAAAAGTGAAAAATCAACCTTGAATGGAAGAAATAAATAATATATAACATCAAAGCAGGTTGTCCTTACCTTGAGAATGATATCGGGAGGAATACAATTAATCAGAAGTTCATACACCTTTCCCCGAACCTGAAACAGCCTAAACAAGAACAACGTGCAATTAGAAAATCTGAACAGAAGGCTATATTATATGGGTCATCGCACCACAATAAAACACAGAGCCATCCCAGAACCCCTTGATTGATTTTGAAGGGTACTAACCAAACCTTGAAAACTTGCTCCACAAATGTAACAAAATATAGTGAGTTTGAGACAGTTCTACTTCAAAAAAAGAAAGAAGAAGAAGAAGATAAACATTAAACATGGAAAATGCCATTATATATACCAAAATAGAGATTAATATCTTTGAATGATTTTCTATTAGATGCTGATGATAATATAAAAATATTGATGCTTTTAACAGTAACAAAAGGAGTCGAAATATGGAGAGAAAAAATCACCATTCGGCATATCAACATCAGGTAATATGCATACAATAACAAACATTTTGGGGCTCTGCTCCTTCATTATATCGTTAGCTATTTCAGAAACAAATTCCTCCCAATCCATAGGAGGTATAGCTTGGTTAGTTGTAAAAGGGTACCTATACCAATTATCAGGACAAAACAAGCATAGTTGTCAGGAATATTGTGATACTTATTTCAAATAATTTTAAAGAAGAAAGACCAACTAAGAACTGCATGACACAACTACTGATTAACAAGAAATGTACTTAACTGTTGCACACGGCATGTTTCAAATGATAAAATGGCTCTCCTTAGATTCCTGTTTGATTTTTCAGCTATACGAGCAGTGAATCCCAATGCAAGTTGAAGCCCTTCTTTCTTTCCAATGAAATCCAATACCTTAACAATCTGGCACGAAAGGAAATTAAATAAACTGACAGCTGAGGTCTAACAAATTGACAATTTAGAGTAATGATGGCTGCTCCATTCATTCCCACAGTTAATTAATACATTCCTATCTGAGGCAAAAAAGACAAAAGGATGCAATTGCACAAGATCCTGAACATACTATTCTATACAAACAATGAGCATATTGAACCCCAATACCATCAAGGCGGCAGAGCAATGTGATAGCAACCTTGTTCTATACAAAAACCTAAACTATGAATTTCAATCCCCTCAAAATGCAGACCTTTCATACACACCATTACATGTAGAGAGAATATTGCTTTGCAAACAATTTCTTGATTGCAAAAAGAAGTTAATGCAGCATCAAGAGGGTGAGTCATGATCGGTTACCAGATGGCTAATTTTTCTGGTCTCCAAACAATCAAAGCATAAAGTACAACTTTTCAAACCCGGTCTTCAGTAGGTGCATTTATTCGCACATTCAAACAACGAGACCGGATAGCTTCAGTAACCTTTGAAGAACTGTTGCAGCAAAGAATCAGCCGACAAGAAGTACTGTATTTCTCCATAGTTCTTCGAAGAGAATGTTGTGCTTCTCTTGAAAGCTTATCAACCTCATTCAACACCAATACTTCCATTACACAAGTGGAAACAGCATTAGCATAAAAAGCCTTATAAAAGCATAATAACCTGGAAAGCTTGTATGGCACTACTTATGAAGCTCATGGTTTTAATCTCAAAAGAATTAGAATTTAGAAGGCAAAAAAAAAAAAGACAAGGCACCTGCATCCTTACCATAACCGTCACAGATTAATGCCAATAACAAAAGTAAAGCTAAGATGCAATTCATATAATTCAAAGAAAACATTTGCAACCACAATTACCAAAAAATGCATATCCATAATAATGTGCCACATTAGTGCGTACAAATGCAACAGAATTTTCCAAAGTCTAACTTTGAGGGGGGGAAAATAGCAATTTGATTCACTTATTTTTTTTCCATGTCTCCCAATGAGAGATAACTCAAATAAAATACACGAAAAGGTTACAACCACAATAGAGCCATATAACTAATGAATAAATTCAAACTCCTGAAGCGAGGAAAAAACTCCAAATAACTGAAGTCTACATAGCATGTATAGAACTCCGAGAAACTTTTAATTTAGTATCATCGATTACCTTTAAATCCTCTCTTCCCTTTACTGTCAATTGGTCTATTCTTAGCCATTTCTTTAATTGTCTCTTGAACTATATATCTGTCCTGAAAGCCTACATCACTTGGACTCAATTCCACATGATAGTTGCTTGACAATGTGGTCAGCTCTAACTCAATATTTCTACTTCCAGCCTGAAAAAATGCAACCATCAATTGGCAGAAGAAAAAAAATTATTAAATCAACTGCAATGGCATTAAAAGAAAATCAAAAATTTAAAGCCAGGTAATATTGATCAATAATGCTACAAACTGCACAAAGTACACAATATACAAAACCAATATAATCAGTACGAAGTGACAAATCATTTAAACATCATCCTTGTTATTATAAGAATGTTTTGCTTGATTGCCAACAAAACAAAAAACAAATCAATCAATCAATATTCACCTGCATCCCAGTCTGTTAAAAAAATGGTTACCTGTTTCACAGTATAAACTACAAAAGAAAAAGAAAAAAAACAAAGCTTTAAAGTTAATTTGTTTAAAGGAAAGAAAAAACCTACGTCAACTTTCCATGCCGGTTCTCCACCTTCACCTGCAGTCAAAGAAAAACATGAAACGTTAAAAACTAGACTTGACCTGGGAATTAGTTAACAAAATATTCACAGCTTTTTGTTAGCAACAAAATCCAGCCACAGACCAACATAACACATTACGTGTTGCTCTAATATAATGGAAAGCAAAATATATTGTCAATAATGTCTCATCTCCGCCTTAAAGAAGCCTAAACTAATCAAAATAATAGTTTATTTCCACTACAATTGGGAGCTAGAAAATTTCAAGGAATATATGATAGAAAGCCCCAAAAACTCTTCTTCATTTAAACACTTAACTAAAACAAAGAGCCGCTTCTAAAGGACTTCGCTGACTTTGTGTTTCCTCCTAAAGTTTATATGAGGAACCAGAATCCCATATTGGTAACTAGTGTGTTTGTTTGATGTTTTCAAAATTATTTTCTGTTTTGAAAAATCAAATGATTGCTTAAAATTCATTTAGTTAACTTGTTTTGAGTATTTATTTTTCAAAACAGTTTTCATTTTTCAGTTTTTAAAAACTAGAAAACCAAAACAACATTTCGTTGTTTTGTAGGATTTTCAAGTGGCATAATTATAATTAAAATGAATTTATTGTATTTTATTTTTCTCTCTCTCACCTCTCACTCCCGACGGTGACTCACCTCTTTCAACCGACATCGTCGTCCAGACACCAGAAGGTCTTGCTCCGGTGTTGACCCAAAATCACCTTCATTTTGACCCGATTGATGAATTTGAATTTCATTTTGATAAGTTTGAGTTTCATTTGAATGAATTTTAATTTCATTTTACTAAATTTCAATTTTAATTTCATGTTTTTCAGTTTCCGAAAATATAGTCAAATATCACAAACCAAATAGAATTTTTTAACAGTTTTTTTTCCTAAAAAGTGTTTCTAAAAACTATACCCAAAATCATTTTTAAAAACTAAAAAAATAATAATATCCAAACACTACTTTTTTTTTCCTTCAATTGTCACGGCAACCAAACAAGAAACCAAAGACAGAAATATGAGAGTAAAATGAATCAAAATAAACGAAGAACAACCTTCTCGGCGCTGGCACCGAAGAGCTGACGAAGAAGGGCCATGATTAGGGTTTTCTTGCCGGAACCGGATGGCCCATAGAAAAGCAAATGAGGACAATCTTCTTTCGTTACCTGCATTGAACCGAAATAATAATAAATAAATAAAAACAAGACCCCAAATCATAAACCCTGGAATTTGTGCAATTTTCAATCTGAATATAGACGGAGATCATACCAATTTTTTGAGGTTAGAGGCTATGTCTTCGTGGACGATGATCTGGTCCAGGGTTTTGGGTCTGTACTTGTCCACCCACAGCATCTTGATCTCCTCTTCACAACTTCACCAACAACATTCGAGGGAAGACTGAAGAAAGAAGTTTGGCAAGTGGCGGGAAAGGCTGTGCGTGGGAGGCTGGGAGCGAGAGTAAGCTCTCGTTCTCTAAATTAATTTCCATTATCTTTTTACATAATATAAGCTACCCTATCACATATATTTTTAGACATTATTTTTAGATATTTTTAATTTTTACATTTTATTATAATATTCTATCACACATTTTTTACATAACATAAACTTTTGCGTCTCCAAATTAATCAAATTAATCGGAGAAAAAATTCTACCCAAGTTAAAATCCCCTCCCCCGCCTTTTTACGAATCTCAAATAATTCAATTATGAATTGAATTATAAGTAATTTTAAATATTGAGTTCGAATCTCACTTCTTTTTCCTTGTTAAAAAATATCTTACCTATGTAAACTATTTGTTTGTTAGATTTTATATTTAGAAAGAAAATAAGTTTACTCATCCGTCCAAACAGGAAAATTCTGCTCGAATTGTTAAAATGGAACAATTTGAATTTTTAGGTTATTGATTTAAAATGTTGGAATATGATTAATCAATATAGAACACGACGGACACATGTTATATTAACCCAAAAAATCAATCCATAATAAATTATTATATTTAATGAATTAACTTACGAGAAATTTGAGAAAGAAAATACACAAAATAGACGTAAGTAATTCAAAATTTATACTCAATTCATAGGGAGACAAAGACACGAGACAACCTAGCAAACTAAATCATGTTAAAGTTGAAGATAAAACCAAAAGATTTAAAATTCTAGGGATTATAAAAAACAATGAAATTTTGGTTTATTACTTATTTGAAGAGTATGTTTTTCTCTTGAGTAAAAAAAGAGTTGAGTTTCATTAATGAATAATAATAAAAAAGAAATAAGTCATATAAAAATAAAAATTTGTCATGTTTATCTCATATGGCATGTCATATTATTCCTTTTTTATATATTAAAGTTTTTTTAAAAAAAAATAGAATTAGAAAAAGTTATATGAATTTTTAATATATTAAATAAAAAGGTTGACAAAAGTTTAAAAGAAAATGACTCCCCTGTATGTTTCTTGGTCATTCCCGTTCTTTATGCCTTTAAAATCTTGGACTTCCATGGCCATGGGAGACTTGTTCGAGTGGTTCTGTTTTGTGGGTTTTTAGAAAGAGAGTGACTTTTGTAAAAGTTTCGTATAGGGTCCTTTATTAACGTTTCCTTTTCGTTCTTTCACACATGGGTGTAACAGGGTTTCTCTGCAATTCTTCAAGCTCTGCTACAACTTTTTGATCGTTAAAATGAACGGTGGAGGTATGTCTCAGTCGAAAGATACAGCTATCAAGCTCTTCGGAACTAAGATTCCGGTCCCCGAAACCCAGATTCCGGTTAAGTCCACGCCCAAGGTACGCATACACACACTGTATTGACTTAAAATCTGTATGGTTGATAACCGTTTTCTTGTATTTTTGTTGATTTTGATGTCAAATGAAGTATGGTGTTGCTTTAGCTACAAAAAAAAAATTTGGGTTGGACTTCAATAGAAATCTCTCAAATGAAGGGAATTAGTTGATTTTCAATTTCTTTTTCTGGATTTTATTTGGTTAGAACTGACATAAAACATGGAATAATGTTTTTCCATTAGTGTTTCTGTTCCTGTAGATCCAAAAGGGGGATTGTTTGGGAAAATGAATCCCAAACTCATGTTCAATGACTGAGCCACTTTTAGTTTCTACTATAGCTGACTAAATGGAAAAAAGTTGCGACTAAAACACTCTTGGTTTTGTAATGAATTATGGTGTGTAGTATTTTTCAAATCATTCATTAGGGGTTGTTTTTGTTGTTCTTCTTTTTTTTCCTTCATTGAAATAGTTATTATTGTTTAATTCACCATTCGCAAATAGTTGATCATTTTTCCTTTTTCAAACCATTTAGAGTGGTTGCTTTTGATGAAAGGCCTTGTATTTAATACTTGATCACGTTCCTTTTAGGCCGAGAGGGAAAAATAAATCAAAAATGGGAAATAAAGGCCCAGTATTTGATAATTTCTCTATTTGTTTGATCATGGTTTGGTATTGAATTTTCGTTCGACTTTGTTGTTGACGTTTTTCGCTTGAATAGGAATTGTAAGTAGAGTACTAGAGTGTCAATGATGTTGGTTTTAATTTCAGGCTTTGAAGTTTTCCAACAACTGCAAAGAAATAATAACCGTGGAATCTATTGACACATTAGGCCTAGATAAGTCTTCTGCTTTAGGGGGTGTGAAAGAAGGCAACAAAACTTTGCTAAAAGGTAAGGCCGCCAATGGAGATCACGTAGAGACAGATAGTACAGATCAGGAGAAGGTTTTTAAGAAGCCAGACAAGATCCTCCCATGTCCACGTTGTAATAGTTTAGAAACTAAGTTCTGTTACTATAATAATTATAATGTCAAGCAGCCAAGGCATTTCTGCAAGAATTGCCAGAGATATTGGACAGCCGGTGGAACAATAAGAAATGTTCCAATTGGGGCCGGAAGGAGGAAGAATAAGCACTTGGCTTCCCAATACCGTGAGATACTGGTGTCTTCTGATGGAGTTCCGATTACTAGAATAGATGCTGTAGACTCGTCGAATCACGAACTTTTGTTACCCAGTGAAACTGCTGCCACCTTCAGGCCTTCTGCTGGAAATGGGATGGTTCCAAAATTTGGCCCTGATGCTCCTCTATGTCAATCCATGGAAACTGTGCTTAGTCTTGGAGACCAGAAGAAAGGTGTGGAGACGGGCTCTTTTAGTTGTGGAGGAAGCGGTGAGGAGCCATACTCATGTGGATCTTCCATGACAGCTTTGAGTATCGGGGGAAATGGCCTGCCAGAAAATGTCATACAGAAGGATCAAGTTGGTTTGCCAGGAGCTTGTATCTCTACCCCAAATCCTCTACAATGTCCCCCTGTACCTCCATTGGTTTTCCCTTGGAGTCCAGGTCTAGACAATGTGGATCCCATGGCAGCACCACCAGCTGCTGAACATGCTGGCTTACCAACTAGTGGTAATCCGAATCCAGTACAGTGGTGCCCCACACCAATGCTGGCGGCTCCTGGCTTTTGTCCACCAGGCATTCCTTTACAGTTCATACCTGCTCCATATTGGAGTTGCACACCTATGTGGCCTGCTGGGACCGGAAATATGCCGCCGGCTGGCTCTAATCGTTGCCTTTCTCCATCATCCTCTACTAGCACTAGTTGCTGTTCAGGCAATGGCTCGCCAACTTTGGGCAAGCATTCCAGAGATGCATATATTTTCGATGAAGATAAAGCAGATAAATGTATTTTGGTTCCGAAAACACTGAGAATTGATGACCCAGATGAAGGTTCAAGGAGCCCAATATGGGCTACATTAGCCATTAAACCCAACCAAAAGGATTCCTCATCAAAAGGTTCTATCCCAAAAACATTTGAAAATGGATCAGGAGAGGGAACATCAGAAGCTACTCAGATATTGGAAGCTAACCCAGCTGCTCTTTCTCGCTCTCATACATTACAAGAAAGCGCCTAAGGCTTCTCTGCTATTAGTCTTGTTCAAAGTTTCAGGTGTACGATAGAAGATGCTAATTTGCCATGTAGACAAGATGGCAAAAAGCTGCTGCTCTGCGTTTGTGAATTCCCATTGTTTGCAGACAGACTTCCATCGATTAGCCAATTTGTGAGGGAGTTTACATAGAATCTCCAATAATAAACCATCTTTGAGATTGACAATTACTGATGAACTTTCGATCTCTCTTCTTATACTCCTGTTAGAGCTGGAATCTGCAATGGAATCGTCCATGGCTGACAACTTTTGTGGAATGAAGTCTTGTGGTACAAAAACTGCCTTGCTTATCAAAAGTATCCCAAACTTTTTCCAAACAATCAAATGTTGTAAATAGCAGAAGTTAGTGATTTGAGTATTGTTTATCCTCTGGGGCTCAATTTCGATTTAGGTTTCAGTTCATAGTCTTATGTTCAACTGTTGTATTTATGCATTCAAAATTGTGTTCAATTTAAATGGTTCACCCATATATGGGTCCTTTTTCTCCTTGCTGGATTTTTATTCCAAAGTTATAGAAACTCTTCTCAGAAGCGATGATCCCAAGCTCTTCATCTCCTTGATTACTCAACTTCTTCTGTAATTATGTTGTCTTTGAATAAGAATTTCTGCAAATATTCAAGACAACAAGTACTTTTTTGTTCCTTTGTCTGTCAGCTAATGATGTGCCAACTTAACACTCAATGTCAAAGTAAAAAAAAAAACAACTTGCAGCCATTTTTATTGTAGTTCTCATCTCTCTTTTTTCCTGGAAAAAGTCTTTTTTTTTTTAGGCAGAAAAGACTTTAGGACTCCTAAAGGAATTACATCCCTTCCTTTTATGTCCTATCATCTTCAAAAGAAGGGGCTTAAGAGTCTCCAATAAAACCCCACTTTTCCATCATTCAAAAGATAAAGATACACAAAAATTATTGCTTTTAAGTGACAAGGAAGCTCGTATTTATGCCCTTCTATGACCTTTTTTGCATTACTTTATATGGGAATTGTTTTCAAAAGATAAAAAGGTGTCACTGGCCCTTTTTTGTTCTTAATTATCCCAACACAGAACTAATCCTTCGGTGAAGGCTTTTGATTGTAGACACATTTGTGACCACACGCTGGATATTCATTCAATGTATCTTTTTATTCGGTTTGCGGGTTTTATGACCTGAATTTTGAATCAGAGATATTCAAATGATAAATTTATATAATATCGTCTACCATTTTTTTAAAAAAAAATACTCATTCACATGTGTTTGGGAGGCTTTACGGATTTAGGAGAAAAAAAAGAGGAGGAGAAGAAAACTACTTCATTTACTTACTTTTAATCATTCTCTTCCTAAGCTGAGTATTTTCTTTTGGAAACTTTTCAGTCAGACATGGTCAGTACAATTATGAAAATCAAAAGTTGTGCAAGGAGCTAGTATTCTGAATTTCTGATTCTATTGATTATTTTATTTTTTAATCTGCATTTGAATTTTTTAATTTTTTTGTTATTAGTTTGGGCTCTTGGCCCATTGTCTCTTTCGGTCCATATATCCGCGAGCTTAGAACATTTACAGAGCGTCCAACATTGGAAAAGACAATTTTCGGCTCGGTCCAATACAAAACTGGGATGGGTTTGGGAAACATAACTTTATACCTATACATACATACATAAATATAAATATGTCTGTATATAAATATATAATGACCATAAAATCAGATTGCTTCTGTTCCCATCAATTATGCCGAGTATCTTCTTTGACGAGTTAGATCGCATGTAATTTCAAATCTCGAGTTATACAAAAAATTTAGAATAAAGAAGGTTAAAATCCACTTAATCTTCACACTAATCAATCAAGGAACTCCCCTCCCCTTCATGGGATTTTGTTAAAGAACAAACTAATTAATTGTTTGAATGCATTCAAATCACGATTAAGTCTATTTAATGATAACATGTATAGTATGTCTAGGACCACACAATCATCTTAATTTGCTGTAAAACTATATATATATATATATTATGTATGTATATATATATAGACATGCCAATCAATAAAAAAACACTTTGAAACTACGATATTTCACATGGGTATATATCAGATATTGTGCCCCGATGTTTTTTTATATATAATTAAATAAATATTTGTAGACATTACAAACATCCGTCTCATTTGGATTGGATATCTTGGTCGGTGTTCAACCCAAGTTGCCTGCCGACTTCCTGCATTGGTTCTTGAGACTTTCCTTTGCCATGCAACTCTCTACAATACAAATTAATTTAATTAATTACAATAAAAATATATGTGTGTGTGTGCTGATACCCAAATGCCACCGACTCAATGGATATGATACAGCTTCTGAAAAATTCAACCCAAATAAAAATTGACAGCTGGCCAAAAGAATGTGAAGCCCAATAGCTCATTTATAAGTAGAAGAAGACTCAGTTAATTAAGAAGAAAAACATGGGATTGAGGAGCTTGAATGCAACACTTGGCAGCCAATAAGAATGCAAATGAGGAGACAGTTATGCATGGCAACAAAACACGGAAGAACTGGATAGTAATAGTTAGCTAGGCAGTTCGTGGCATGCAGTTACAGTAGTGGTGATATTACATGATAGTTGCGGCCATCATGGTGATCAGGGTGGGTGAGTGATAAAATGATCGAAAGAGGACAAAAGAAAGGACACACACAAAAATCCTTAGACAGAAAAACACCCTCAAGGCCAAATGCATATGCGATTTAGGTCGTATTTGGTGTATGAGTTGGGAGGGGTTCACAAAAAATTCCTGCTTGGCGAGAACACCTCGAGGTGTTCAAATACTCTCAATCCCTCTTTCTGAATCCTTGAAAATGACGGGTACAAAGGGATTTGCTATTTTATTAGATATAAAGTTATAAAAATACACTCATAACAAAAAAAAAATTATAAATAAATTTGTTAACCCACCTCTCTCAACACATTTGCGTACCAAATAGAGCTCATAAACCCCTCATAACCCTCATGTCAAGCACAACCTTAGTATTTTCATTAAAATCCATCATCCATTTGCATTTTCAATATGTTGTTAGTCATAACAATCTTGCATTTGCGTGTTTTCTATTAAGTCTCCATGTCAATCATCGTTGTGTAAATTGTACTCGGCATCATTTCTTTTATTTCAATCTCAACAAAGGAGTTGGCGAACCTAGGATATTTCAAGCTTACAAAGTAATATGTACTTTCGTTTGATAAAATTAGATAGTAATTGATGCAATTCATTTTTCAATTTGAGACATTATAATCTCCGACACACTTGTAACAAATCACCATTTTTGAGTCAACATACATGTGTGTATATTTATGAAAAAATGTATATAATATAAAAAAATGTCATTTATGGTGGTAAAAGTAGTGTTCTTGTTGACATTTCACGTTGGTCCTCAAACAATTCCCATCACAGCTGGCCTTATACTGTTATTAATTTATTATTATTTATAATTATTAGCTGCCAGACATTAATGGCCATTATTTATAATTATTATCATAAAATGACTATTATTATAGAATATTTAATTTTTTTTTTACTGGTAAAAAATATGTTCATAACTCATGCAGCCCAACTCGTCATAAACTATGTGCGTCCAATAAGCCATGAAAAATCCATGTGTAAGATGATGCCCTAGAAAGGATTGAACCCTCGTAGAAGAGTATGACTAGCATATGCCTTAGTCCACAAATTACGAATGTCGGATAAAAGATTGAACTCTAAGCACACCTGTTTGGTTGGGAGACATGTATAGCTTATCACGTCAGTTTATCCGCTTTTCCCCGCCTATTTCACCAAACATCACTAAAATATCAGCGCGATAAGCTAGCTTCTTCCGCTCACTTTCTCACTGCTTGTCAAATGAGCTTTTTTTCTTAATTTTTCTACAGTCACTACCCCTCAGTTGTGTTACCTTAAATATCCTTATCAGTAAATTGACAGTTTTTGCTTTATGAACAAATTAATACTACTAAACACCTACTCAACTTAAAAAAACTTACAATTCAACAATATATACACCAGCTTAAAAGAGGCTCTCCACCAAATATATAAATCATGATGAACGGATATGACTAGCATGCACCTAACCAACAGCCCAACACCATCAATGGCATTGTATCACAAAGCGCTTCCTTGATCATAATTGGAGCTAAGTAAAGCCATTAGCAAAGAAATAGTCGAATGCATGTACATAAAAGTCACAAGCCACGATGAATTAGTCATCATTCATCAAAATAAAATAAAATAAAATAATTGTGCAAATGAATGAAGTACAGAAATGGAATAATTACATCTTCAATGAACTTGGGCAATTCAAGTATATATATTATCATATTTTGTTTGTTTTTTAAGGAGTAGAAACTGCGCAGTGTTTCCCAGCATTGAGTGCTTGTCAATCATGCTCCTTCCTTTAAAAAAAATCCAGAATCTAAGGAAACTGCACATGTCTGCCCATATTTTGCAAAATCTGATACTTCTTCTTTCATAATTTGATTGATCCCCCTTTAGCCAAGCTAATAATGTTTATATCTGCTTACAACAAAATAATAAATAAATAAACATATTGATTAAGACCACAAATCCACAATGGAAAATATTAATTAGGTCCCTTGAGAGCAGGGATGGAGGGAGGAGGACTGCACTGGGCTGTAGCCGAGTGCAATTATTTTTTTTAAAAAAAAATACTTATATATATAATTTATGATACAAATACAAAAGGCCCATATTTCCGTATAGGCATATGGAATACATATATATATCTTTAGTAGCAGCTTTTAGTTTAGGTTTTAAGCTCCTATTTTATTAAGGATTTTTAATTGATTTATTTTGTCTATCTACAAATAAATTTTGATCATCATTGGAGGCTTAGAGGCTTGAAATCAATCATTTATTGTTCGTATTGAAGTGGTGGAGGAAGATATTGATATATTATTATCTGAGTTAGAATTTGTGTGAATTCCAGACATTGATGATATCATTTTAAGGTGTACTATTGTAAATAGCACTAAAAAATAAGGGGGCAATGCCCCTAGACGCCACCAAACTTTTCAGGTGGATCTAAGAGATATGATTTAGTAGTAACCCGTATAGCAGCAATTTTTGGCTCCGCCCCTGATTACACATGCATATCTACCTGTTTTATATATTGCACACATACATAGCTTAATATACAATCCGGGATTTGTAACTATTGATGGGGCATTTGGTTTATAATTAAATGAGTCCGAGTGTAAGGTGACATGAGGTGAGTGTGAGCCGAGTCTGACAATGAGCATGAGATAAACATCCATAATTATGTTGTAGGAACTGGAAAATATATAAAGATTTAATATGAGTATAAATTTTTATATTTGTAATAAGGATATAATGATGTTTTAAATATTAAAAAAACTCATTCTCAACAAAGAAGAATAATTCTTCTTACTGTTTTGTTTTGGTGAATTTGTTCATTCACCACGTTGAAAAATAGAAGATGGAATGAGTGTGAGATTCCAACCTCCTAAAATTCAACCAAACAACGAAAATAATGTTTCTCACACTCATCATCCAAACCTTCTTTCAGCAAACAGTTAACCAAATTCCATGAGTACACTCTGAAGTTGAGAACATGGAGTCAATTATAGCATTTCATGCAATGACAAGGGAATTAAACCTGGAAATTAAAATCAGTGTAGACTATATAGAGAGAGGATGTAGGAGATATGCACATAAAAACAGTACCCTTTTGCTCATTTTATTCATGAATAAATAATTAACTATAAGGACCTTCCAAATTCCAATAGTGAACCAAAAGAGGGGAAAAGAAAAACAGAAATGAAACCTAATTGACATGCATTCTTAAATAACACATCACACACATTTAGGAGAGATTTCCATTACTATTTGCTGCCATGGCAGTTCATGTTCGTCTTGAAACCTGCAACCAAACCCTTCATTGCCTTAGAGAGAGATAGAGAGAGGGAGGAATTATAGGATATTCATACAATATGTAATAATTAAGCAGAATAAAGTACAAAACCAGTGATTTTCCATCGTTATATATTTGTTTATTGACATATATAAACATCATTGAAACAGTGTAGAGAGAGATCAAGGAATTCTGAGAATTCCTTTACTTCCCCAAATCAAGCCAAAAAGTTAAATTATTGGTGCAGTTACTGTATATATTGAATTCATTGAACATGTACCATGTCAAACAATTTTGATCAAAGATGTGAACAGCAGGAAAGAACACAGTGTAGAAAATCGTACAACAACAAATAAAAAAAAAAGAAAATGAACAAAAAAGTTGCACTAATTAGGAATTAATTGATAAAGTAATTAAAGTTATGGATGTGATGTGATGTGCTTACCAGGAAATAGCTTTCACCATGCTGTAAGCCCATTAAGAAGCCAAATTCATTGACAAGAACAGGAACACCAGAGGAATGGACCAAAATTACATCTTGATGATCACCAAACATTGCTTTCATGTCAAGAGGTCCTCTTGGAACTTCAGTTGGTACACCGTTGACGAACACTGTGATTATTCCTGAATAATAATAAATAAATAAACAATAATTCCAATAGCATTATTTGATGTTTGTTCTCTAACAAAATAAATCATTAATCCTGCCTAATAAGTAGTAACAATAAGAAAACCATTATAAACACTCTTTATTGCCTAGTTTTGTTTAGTTGGGACAAGTGAATCCAAGTAAGGAAAATTCAGGATTCTTGAGATGGGGTACCCAAATTAAATTGGGTTATTCCTTTTTTTGGGTAAGGAGAAAACTAACAAGAAAAGAAGATTAAAATGAAGAATTAAGCTAAGTGATTCTTTTTTGTTTAATTTTACAAAAAGTGATTCAACTCCAAAGAAAAATTGATTAAACCCAATTGAAGAGACACATCAAAGCTTTTGCAAAATATATAGAACACTAAAAAAGAAGAAAAAGGGGAGAGAGATCTAGAGAGAGAGAAAGAGTAATGAAGCAGCCAAAATTGAGTTATTCCTTTCATGGATTGCAGCAACACCAATCATGGAGGAAATTAAGGGTTCATATTTTTCTATCAAATTTCCAAGAGAGGGAAAGGCTGCTTAAGAAATAAAATTATAGAATTGAAAGGGGCAAACTCCACTTTTCTCAGCAGAAAAGTCAGATGTTGGTGTTGTCTTCCCTTAATCAGGCCTAAAAAAAGTACAATCTGACCAGTTCTACTGTACCTAAACACAAGATTCTTTTTAAAATTTGAAATTAACAACTAAACAAAAGCCATCACCAAAACATGGACTATTGGGCATATAAAATTTATTTTACAAATTGATGACTTGCATGCCTAAATCTTATAATGAACCAGTCAATTAATTAGACTAGTAATTAAAGAACGAGAATGAAATGATTTGTTGTTATAAATGTCAGGTAGGTTAATTAATCAAGACCAAACTTAATATATAGCCATGCAATTAAATTAATTACCAGAATGATATGGCGAATTTGTTGTCTCTGGATTGCACAAAATTGATGAAGAAACACCACCTGAACTCTGCTCCTGCAAATCTTGAAAACCCATTTGTGGAATGATCGAATACAAGTTCTCAACACCATGATCATCACTCATAACTCCACAAGATGATGAATCAGAAGAACAACCACCCAAAAGACTATTATAACGAGAAGATTGGGGTGTTGCCATAAAAGAAGCCATAGAAGAAGAAGATGAAGAAGAGGTACTAATAATATTACTAGTCTGATTTAGATTTCTTTGCTCTTCAGCGGCGGCGAGGCTGGCTTGAAGCTGGCGTTGG
The DNA here is from genome assembly GCA_963580455.1 of Euonymus europaeus. Classification (NCBI taxonomy): domain Eukaryota; kingdom Viridiplantae; phylum Streptophyta; class Magnoliopsida; order Celastrales; family Celastraceae; genus Euonymus; species Euonymus europaeus. The sequence goes on along the minus strand of OY756961.1, from coordinate 5,834,502 downwards.
CGGCGGCGAGATCTTGATCGTCGGTTCTGGAACCAGTAGAAGACATTAGCATCACCAACTGCACCAAACTTCTCAAGCAGTTTTCTTATTCTAACAGTCTCTTCTTTTGGAGGGTTAACCATGCCACTATTGAAGATGGACTCAAGTATTAGGATTTGTTCTGGCTTTGGTGTCCATCTTGATCTAACTGGCTCAGCACCTGCTGCTGCTTGTGATGATGATGATGATGATTGTGGTGGTGATCTCTCTGTGCCTCCTCTTCCTTCTTGTTGATTATTATCTTCCATAGTTGGGTGTTTGTGTGGAGAGAAGGGGTAGGGATTTAAGACATTTTTTTTGTTGAAACTAAAACCAATGCAATATATATAATATATAATGAAAGCTTGTACACTATCAAATGTGGTTTTGCTTAAACTGGGATTTCAAAGCTATATATGAGCTTGTATATATATATATAGTAGTGGAAGGAATGCTACCCAAATCAAATTACAATATTACCCTGATGAAATAACCTTTATACCCATTTGTGAAAACATGTACATAATAGAGATAGAGATGGGATTTGTTAATTAACATTCTATTTAAGAAGTCAACCGCCTTTACTTATGGGACTGCTTTGACTGATTATCTTCCACATATGTATGACCTACACATGTTTTAGCTAACTAGTCTTATATGATGTAGGGGACTTAATTATTAACATATATGGCATAGTGAATTGTTTTTCATATCAATTGGGTGGCATGGCATGAAGTAGCTAGCTAGCTAGGGTTTGAATACACTAAATGATCGATCATTCTCCTATATATGAAAACATAATGAATAATTCTATACGGTAGTAGTTATGATTAGATTCATTGTGTGATGATAACTTAGATGTCATGCTAAAGTAATTAAGAAAACATCGGGATTGAGGGATATCCCAGTTGGTGGGTGTAGTTAAGGTTAATGACATAGTTAATGGAGAATTAAGGTTTGCATGGAGATGTAAAAGGACAAGGATAGAGGTGGTGGGTCAAAAATGGTAATGTGAAACGGTGAGAGATGCAAAGTTGGGTTAGGGTTTGGGGTTAGGCAAGTGCATGTGAAGGAATGCATGGAAAGGAGAGTTCAAGTGATTAATATAATGTGTGTGTCTGTGTAGAGAGAGAGAGAGAGAGAGAGAGAGAGAGAGAGAGAGAGAGAGAGAGAGAGAGAGAGAGAGAGAGTCCAAATGGATGGCCAGGCAATTGTTTATTAAAAGAATGACGTCGACCAAGTCTAAAGACCGAACCTTGGTTTACAGTGATGGCAGCTGCAGTGGCCCCCGGCCGATACAGATCCTCTTTCTCGCCAACTTTTTATATTAAACGAGAGGTTCTCATCAAGGTTGGCTTAAATCTCGAACGTTTCACTGTCCTTCCCACATAATATTATTTTTTTAACAATTTATTTTATTTTTACTTCAAGTAATCAAATCTACAAAAACAGAACCGACTCTCTGATCACTCTTTGTCGTCTTTGTTTTCGGCTTTTGTACATCCTCCAGCTTAAAAACTCATTATTTAATTATATCAAGTATAATATGAATGCGGTTTAAAGTTGATTTAAGATTTAAGGGTTATGATTTAGAGTCTAGAGTTTACGATTTGAAGTTTAAGGTTTAAGATTATTCGAGTAATTTTAATCTCAAATATTTTAGAGTTTGAGGGTTTAAAAGTAGGGCTACTTATATAAACCCTAACAAAACATCTTTAATGGAGAAGTACTATATATATATAGCCTTTAAACATGAAATTAATTATTTATATGTCTATAGGAATGATTAACTAAAACTCTTAGGTCTTTTTTTATTTTTTTATCTTCACTTCTTCGTTATAATTATTACATGTATTTCATAGTGTATCAAGTGATAATGATTCCACATTTGCTATTGTTTTGGTTTAATTTCTCAAGTCATATATGTGTGTGTGAATTCTTTTATGAGGTCCTAAAATGATGTTATATCTTTTGGGGTCACTTCGAGGGTTCAAATTATTTTAAAAAATTGGTTCTAGGAAACCAACAATATTTTTTTGTTTGAAACAAAAATCATTCAACATGAAAAAGATATGGTAATTCTAAATTGCTGAATGTAAACTAAAAATATTTAATGTTTTCAATTATGATGAATTTAATTTTTGTTTTGAACAAGAGATATATCGTTGAATTCGTAAAGGATAATAATACAAGTATATTTTTCAAGTTTTTTAAAAATTATTTTGGACTCCAAAACTACTACTACGGATGAAAAAGAGAACTCAATAGCTCACTGGCTTTCTCACAAGAATTTTCCTTTGCTTGATCCACTTTCTTTCAAACGGGAATTCACACGGAATGGATTTTCATGTCGGACAAGAGAGGGATTTAAAAGAGATAGAGAGAGGGATGTTTGGTTTGAAGAGAGAGATAGGGGATGTCCGGCTGGGTAGCAATTATTATTTTATTTTAAAAAAATTAAAGATTTGACCGTCCATTTAATTGGACGGCCAGGAGGCGGGATGCCGCACAAAAACTTAAGTGCAAGATCCACCTTTGAGAATCACCGTGTGTATATATATATATATACACACATGTCCTCAGAAAGAGATTCTGTTCTCCTTCATTTCTGAAACCATTGATTAATTCTTTGAATTGTTTTATATGGAACAGAATGGTAGAATACCATAATTAATATAAAAACACTTAAAAAATGTTGTTAAGAAAAGCCGAAAACAAACATTATTAATCATTATATGATTGTATTTGATCCAAACAAATCCTTTATATTTATATTACTTTATATACATAACAGTCCAATATTTCCATTTTTCTTCAATGGTGTGTGTGTGTATATATATATATATACATATACATGTATAACACATGCTGCCAAGTTTCCACCGCCCATACAAAATGACATGAGTAATTTAAATCACAATATAATTTCCTGTCAAGATAATCATAGAATATATATAAGTTATTGAAAGGGAGCCGCATAGTTTGATGGTTTGAAGAAACACACCCACACGGCCACACATATATCTATATATGTGTGTGTGTGTATATATATATATATATATATATATACGAACACACGTGAAAGGGTCGAGCAAATCAAAGCCAAAAGGGCTCACTCATGTGCCCTAAAAGCACAACCAGATGTTGGTCGGTGTTCCTTAAAAGCTATATATTATGGGTCCGTTAAGTGAGCTTATATTTTGAAAATAGGCTCTAAAAAATAAACTAATTTGTCAAATAAATTTGCGTTTGGGCAAATGATCTATGTTATCTTATAAACTAGCGTATACGCTCTATCATATAAACCCTACATGTACAGGTTTTATTGAGATTTCGCATTTTAAGTCAATTCACATAGGATTCCTTCATATACATATCGACAGTGCTAGTCATACACAAAATCTTTATACATAATTTATTCAGTATGAGATGTAATATGCAACAAAAATAAATTTTCGAAAATCATTTAAATAACAATCTTTTGTTTCTATTCCTCATTATCTCTCCAAAATCATCTGCAACGTTCTCTCTCTAAAATATCACGCTTGGAAGCTCACAACCATCATGAAGAAAAACGTCGGATCTCACCAACAAGAACGATAGATGCACCATTACTAAATAATGTAATAAGTCCAACACAGTTACGTGCTTACATGTCATGCCACCTAGACTATAGAAGGTTAATTATATGTAAGTATTCTTATATATGACTAGCATTTTCCTATGTATATATAATTATGGTGATGGTTTTAGGAGAAGGTAGGTGGATTACCACTGGGTTTTGTAGGATGGGGTTTGGAGTTTAGCTACAAATGGAAAACTGCCTACCAAGTTCAGGTGCAAGGAATCTCCACTGTGTGTTGTGACAGCCTTTTTCTCTGCTCAATACATTTATTATTTATTTATTTATCTATTTATTTTGTAGTACTGCCACTGTCACACTGTCACTTTGACTTTATCAGGTTGACTGTGATTGATTTGATTGCAATCAAACTTGGCTTGTTTCTTTGTCTTCCTTCGGATCTTAGAAACTAATCCGGGTGGGTTAATTAGCCCGATTGGGAAATTCAACAAATTAATTTTGTAACACATTGTCTCCTTCTCATAAGACTTCCCGGCCCATTTCATGAATGAAACGAGTTGAAAACTTGAAATGCACAACCATCTGGGCCGGAAATCAAAATAAGAACCATGAGGACTGAAAGACAAATTTGAACCCAAAGCACAAAATGCCAATTTAAGCCCAGCACAATCCACTCTCAAGAATTAATTCTAGAAATTTGGGCCCCCATCTTTTTTTTATGAGCCACATATGAATCCTCTATAAGAACAAATACAATGGTAATTTTTTGCTGAATCAACAAAAATGTACTGAAATATGTGTTTTACTACTGATGTGGTCGGATATATTGATGATATGATTGTGCCAACAAGATATAAATTTGCCGACTTGATTTTTCTATAATAAAGGTGAGACTCAATATGGATTTAAAGATAAAATTGTGTGTGCACCCTGTGGATCAACACATTCATGGCCCATTAAAAAAATGCCAGCAATTTCCATTGTTAGATCATGAATACTGTTTAATGGCCCAGCAAAATCTCACCTTTTGCCACTAGTGCCCCAGCAGAAAGAGCCCATTGTGGGTGCTCGGCCCAAACATTGATTTTTCATGAATTTACCTAACACTCTAGATTTTATATTATTGTGTGGGTACGATAACTTTACCAATGCACATCTAAGTTATTTCAATTCAAAACATGAGATTTGACTTTGGAGCAATCCTAATACTTGTGATCAGAAATATCAAGTTTTGACAGGTATTGTGATTACAAATTTTATCATATATGTCGAGTATTGGTGATGCGATTAAAAATTAAACCGAACATTTTCATATAATGCGAATACAATTATCATTACTATACAAGAGTAACCAGTCCGTCCTAAAAAAATACCAAAAGGGAAGCCTATAAGGACAAAATACACAGCCTAAGCCACACTGCCACACAATGGGTATCAAAATTAACCAATTGGGTTAGCTATACCTAGCCAAAAGATTAATTAAGTTGATAGCTATAAACAAACCAAAGAGCCATTATTTTCAAGATACTATTAAACTCTAAAACATTATATTGTTACACCTATGCTTTGTCCACATACCAATCATTGAAGAACTCTAATGTCACATTTCATGAAGCTATAGAGTGGTCATGCAAAGATCCATATAGACCCCACTTGATGTTATAATCACATTCATTAGTCTTTTTTTCACACATGTAAAACCATGGTCAACAAAAGTAAGCCAACAAAAAACACTGAAAGTCAAGAAACATGGGTAGGTTCATTCAATGGGTCAGTTTCACCAAGTCATAAAAGAAACTTTGGCTTTGCCTGACTCAACCTCTCATACACAAATCTATGCCATAACTTCAAGGAGGAGGACCAGGAGGTGGAGAACAATGTCAAAGCCTGCTTTCTCTCTCATGTTCTCATATCTCCTGTTAACCTTTCAACTTTAACTTCTCTTTTTTCCACTTATGTAACTGGCTGTACAATAAAGACTGTAGCATTGAAACTTAAGCTTTCTGCAGTGCAGGCTCAGCTTTTGATTTAACAGCACCAGGAGAGTTGCTACAATGGTTTAAACCATAGTTTCTAATTTTAACCAAAAACTAACTAATCTTAAGTCGCTCCCACTCCAAGGAAATCAATGAAGTGCGCATTCATCTTCTTACTCTCTTGGCCTTCAATGGAGGGGGGACTGGTCCTTTTGGTGCTAACTGATTCAACTGCAGACACTTCTGATGAGTTTGAATCTGACTGACCAGATTGGTCCACACCCGCCACCAATAGTCCATCTTGGTTATAAAATGCATGGCCAGTGCCATAAAACTTGTCAAAATCAGGATTTTTACCCATTGTCACCATCTTCTTTTCACCTGCAAATCCAGAATCTCATAACAGAGAACTCATTAATTAGCAAACACAAGACAAACCCATTAAGGAAAATTAACAAAAGATGCAATCTTTATGTGGTATGAACATACCCATTTGCACAAATTGGAGTTGCTGCTGCAGTAAAGGACTGAATCTACTGAAAATGTGTGTGGGTGGTCTGGTTGAGGAGGGAGAGAGGGAGAGATCAGTGCTGGTTGAGCCAGATTCATCAATGGTGCTTGTAATGGTGGATTGATCAGTACTAGAAGCATTGTTTGGGTAAGTCATGGAATCAAGTCCTTTATTAGGGAGGACTACCGGAGAAGGAGAAGGAGAAGAAGAAGAAGAAGAGGGAGCAGGCCTTCTCCTTCTGTAAATGCTAGACTGTTCTCTATGCTTTCTAGCCATTATAACATGCCAATGATTCTTCACAGAATTATCAGTCCTTCCAGGGAATATCCTAGCAATCATTGCCCATTTGTTACCATAAAGTCTATGTGCAGCTAATAGTCTCTCCTCTTCTTCTTCAGTGAAAGTCCTCCTGTTGATTCTTGGATCTAACTGGTTAAACCACCTTAATCTGCAACTCTTCCCTGCATAAACCAGAACAAACCAAACCAAAAAAAGGAAGAACGCCAAAAGATGAGGTATTTCAACAATGAAAGTCTTGGAACAACAGTTACAATACTTTGATCAGGCATTTTAACAAGCACCTGATCTTCCTTCAAGATGCTCAGCAATCAAGTTCCAATTTTGTGGACCATACTGGGCTACAAGCTCCTTAAGCTTGGCATCTTCTGCTGGTCTCCAATGGCCTCTAGAACAAAGCTTGGTGTGTCCATTTCTGCTGGAGACAGAGCTCCTAACAAGCTGCTGCTGCTGCTCTTCTTCTTCTTCTTCTTCTTCTTCTTCACCGCCTAAGTTCAAGGACAAGACTTTCTTCTCTTCTCCATCACCATCATCACCGCCACTACTTCTCTCGTCGCCCCTGTTTTGAAAACTCCATGGTTTCTTATTTAGGTCGCCCAAAATCTGAAACTCCATTTCAGAATTCCTAGTTTCCATCTCTGTACGATGATTACCCATTAAAACCCCAAATGTGTTAGAGAGAGAAAGTTGAGGAGCAGCAGCAGCAGGAGGAAAAAAGCTCATTTCTTGAAATCCATAGAGACCACAGGAATCACTCTGAAGGATTTGTGGAGTCATTTTGAACCAGAACCCCTTAGAATACACAGAACAGAAAACAGAACAGAACTATCAAAATCAGAAGAAAACTTCAAGCCCTTCCACACAATGCCATGAGATGTGTTTGTTAGGTAAGAAAACAGGATTTTGGGGAGTTTTCCTAGGTGTGACAGAGAAGAATCAAATAACAAGATTTAACAAAACAGAGAAGATAATAACCCACACGAGTCTCTCTCTCTAATTGAACTATGAAGAGCAAATGGAGTCGAGATATATAGTTTATATATACACATTTTGAGACTGATCTTTCTCAAAAAAACATTTAAAAAACAAAATGGTTTTTTTATAAAAAAAGTATGTGCTGTGTTGGATTTCATGCAACTCAAGAACCGCTCGTGTGGGTGGGTGGGTTTGTGTGTTTGTGTCTTTTCAAGACATCATATTATGCTTTGTTTGGAGCCTTGGAATTGCTGTTGGTTGTTTGGTTTTGGAGAAAAACCAGAATATGTTTGTCTCTTTGTGATTGCTTTTTTTGCTTTTTAGTCCTCAAAAATTAAAATAAATAAAAAGGAAAATCAAAAAGTATTTGACATCATCCCCACCACTTGTCCTGTACCTTCTCTTTACTGCCCCCATTATTGAGGCCTCAAAAATTAAACACAATCAATAATAACAATAATTATTATTATTATTAATTCTCATTATAGTTTCAATAAATTTTGTTCAATAGATTTATGTGTTAGAAATCGGTAGTGTAAAATCTAGATTCAATAAAACTAAAAAAGCACACTGTTAGCAAAAACTCACACTTATATAATCAAACGAAATATTGCTCGAAAAATCTTTCAATAGAAAAAATCGAGACAAGGTTTATACCTCTGACCTGAAATTGATTTATTATCTCCCTTTATATGGTATGCTTGTTGATATCACAATATCACCTCCCCGATATACTTGGTCTCATACTATGATGACACGATCCACAGTGCAATGATGAATCAAAATTCTCAATACTCTCTCTCCCAGGAGTGGAGGAAGACAGATAATGATGAGGCAGAGAAATAGCGAAGTTAAAAATGAAATCGGTGTAAAAAATATATGATTTTATTTCCTCTAAACAAACCTTTATAAAAGGACTTAATCAAAATCAAAATTTAATTCTTAATAAAAAATCAAACCATCCGTTATATAATTTATAACTGTTAATAACGCCACATGGCTGTTACACCTAGTAACAAAGCAATTAAAAATTCAAATGCCGTGGTTTTAAAATTTTAACAGACCTACAGAGATGACCAAAGGTAAATGGGCTTAAGCCCAAGCCCTCAGCACAACCCAAACCAAGGTCAAATATGATTTCCTCTCACAAAACCTTGTGTTGTGTGCCCTTGAGTCCAAGTTAATACACGAATATAACTGTCTTATAAACTCAACTTAGAGCTCACAAACTAAGTCTGAACCCATCCCAAAGGACGTGTGGGTCCCATACTTGTTAGTGTCTGATGCGAGACCATTACAACCAATATCCAACAATCTCCATATGAATGAAAATTGCATGTCCAATTAAGCTTCAGAGAAGACGCAGGAGACAGAGTAAAATTGAATATTTATTGCATCATAATAGGTTAGCTTATAGCTTTGAACCTCCTCGAGTAAAATCTATCGGTTATGCTCTCTAGTGAATTTGATGTCTTGATCTGGCTAACAGTGTAAATCAAGACAATAGGAATCACATAGTTCCTTTTCGAAGAACTCTTGATTCTCATGATTGTGTTAATTTTGATCCAGAAGACTTCCTAGTTCCTGTGAGTGCTCCATATGCGATGCATGTTCTGGATTTCAGTCCTTTCTGATCGCAACTTTGGTTACTCGATTCTTCACATGACAAAGACTAAACGATTACATCTGGGGGCAGTTTGCCCAACCAAAACCCTAGCACCCGCTCATCAGTTTAAAATTACTACGCCAAGATGAGAATAATTCAAGCTTTGGGTAGGAGTGATTGTCTCTGTTTAAAAGAATTTACAATGTGTATTATGCTCGATAAGAGGGCAAATGGTTGGTCTCTTCGGGTCGATTGTGATATCTTATAAAATGTATCATGTTATATCCCACTTGAATTTCTCCAATAAATAATAATCATAAAAAATATAACTTAACATGATTTACTGCATTTAGCACTCTTTCGTCATAGGAATGGGGAAGAAGTATTTGATTGTTAGTATGCACACAATTGAATTGTCCCTTTAAACCTAGATCTTGAGATCTCCAATCAATTAGATAGGGTTGCCATCACGGAGACTCTTAAATATAAGCTTTAGGCCCATACCCCTCAATGATATCTCAAATTGCTCTTTTAAGTACGCCTTTTGTTAGAGGATCGATCTATCAAGAGCAATCGACTTACGATATTGTGTCTACGAATATGACTAGACCTATCGTTATGCATACTATTGCAAATGTATGCATATTATCGGCACGGGTTTTAGCCAAAATGAAATATCCTCTAAGAGATTTAAAAATCACTCCGACTTCTTTGACTAGACATCCCATATTTCATGTATTTACAAGATAATCATTATAACAATATATTGATATCACTTATAGTAGAAATCGAACTCAAAATTTTCCGCATCCATATTACAAGTGAAATCCATCTTTTTCCCCCGGTAATTAAATCATGGCTAGTTGGGCCCCTACGAGTCATGCATAATTTTAGTGGAACCCTAAAATGGTATTTCTTGAGTTGCATGCCCATGAAGAAAGCAAGAGAATGGGCAACAAACATGTGACACAAAATAAAGTGAAGCATGTACAATAATATCAATTTTAGTATTTTTTTGGAACCCAAATTTTGGTTATTCAAATTGGGAATTAAAAATAATATTTAAAATATTAGTTTAAAGGGAATTCATGATCATGCATGTCTTGGCCTATCAGTAATCAGTGGAACCAGGTACTTTGACTACTGCTTTACATCCAAATTTGAATAAACAGAATATTTGCCAAGTTTGTGCGAAGTGGTCACCAACACTCCAATCCTCCCATCTTTGCTTGGCTTTTTGTTTGATTTTTTTTTTAATGTCACTTTGTGTTATTTTCTCATACTTTAATTTATTGCAAAATATAAAAAAATCAAAAACTTTATATAATCTAATTCTCATGAATCTTTTTGACTGTGTTGAAATAATTGACCAACTTTTCTCGTCCTTTAATTTTGAATGCTTTATTGTCTTATTTTTAATTAAATTTAGTCCCCTTCCAATGATAGTGATAGATTTTATCCGAAGAAAAGGCAAAAATATAAAATTTAACAAATATTTATATATGGAAAATTTTGTGGAGAAATCCCATATAATTAAATTTAGCAAATAAAATTCTTATGGTCAAAATTAGATTAGCTCATTAAAAAAACACTCAAAGATATATTAATTTGAGATTTTATTGGATTCAAATTATATTGAATATTCCTATTTACCCTTTTAAAAATTGAGAATAAAATGGGGAATTTGATTTAATGTACACCTAAGTTTTTAGAAGGAATTGTGAGCAATAAATCCACAAGAAAAGTAGGTAAGCAATATACAGGAGGTTGCTTGTTTGACTGATTAAGAGATTGTATAAATAATTTGCAGGAGTTAAGGGAGACAAACAAGTGCATTCATTGCTTCTCCTTGTTAGTTTTTTTTTCTTTCTGACTTCTGTTGTTAGCTTCATCATTTTTCTGTGTCGCACGCATCTCTCATTTTGTTCCTTATTTGGCATCACTTCCCACACTCTACGCCTCGTGAGACAAAAGGAAGTTCAAAACAGGAAATTACATCATCTCATTTTAATTTTCTTTTGTACACACGCATACATACATACATATATAATTGATGGGAGAACCATTTGGAATCCAAGAGGTCACGAATTCGAGGAGAGGAGGTATTAAATTTACTTAAACAACAATTATCGATTCAGAGCATAGAGTTCCTTAAGGGTGGGAAAAATCCTCCACGGATTAAACATATTACTAAGAGCAAGTGCAATAGGGCACTTGAAAATGACGTTGAAAATTTTGGAGTATGCAGAGAAAGTGATTTCTAAAAATTATATTAAAAATGTGTAAAATGTTAGAAAAAGTGAAATATGGTAGAAAAGTATGAGAGAAATGGTGTTGATGCTTGATATTTAGAGTGTTTGTGAATGGAAATTGAAAAAAATTATATTGAAATATCTGTTTTGTTGATATGATTATATTGAGATTCGTGTTTTGCTATAATAAAAGTGGGACCGTGCTGAAAAATTTAGAAAGTCTACCATTAGAGATTATACTGTTGTGACTCTACTATCCCACCACATATTTGCATGTTCTCATGATATAAAAGTAATGGAAATTATTTCTAGATTATATGTCAGAATCACCCTTTCCTCCACCAAAACCAAATAAGGTCAAAATGGTACTTACACGTAAACACATCCCATCATCATTACAATTACGTTAGAAAGATATGTATATAGAGAGAGAGAGAGAGAGAGGGGAAAGGAAAAATCGTTTTCGTTGCCCCGGATCTCAGTAACAGAACCCCTTAAAACAGAAAACCAAACACACACGCACGATCGCACCTGCACACCTCCAAAAAGAAAAGAGAAAGGTGAGTCGTTACACTGTTACAGTACGTTACGTATGATATGATCCCGCACACGCGTGAAGACCCGCTTTGACAGTCACAAACGCCAGAGAACGGTTTCAGGTTTTCTGTTTCAACAACTCTCTTTTGCTTCCTTTTACGTTACGAGAAAGGGAGAAGAGATGGAGAGAAGAAAGTGGTTTTGTCGTTTTGAGGGGGCTAGGCTACTCCGTGTGAGAGCATTCACAATGATAGATGCAATATTCTGTAACATTGAAAATTGTAGCGAGCGATAAAAAAATAAATTAAAAGATATATAAAATGATAAAAGAAATTAAAAGTGATAAAAAATTATGAGATAAATAATGTTGATATTTGATATTTAAAAAAATTATAAAATAAAAAAAAATTATATTCAAATATGTATTTTGTTCATATCACTATATTATAAAAAATATGATGAAATTAAATAAGTAAGATTAATCGAGGAATTAAAAATTTTGAAAAGTCCCCCGCTCGAGATGCTCTGAGTATTTATTGTGGGCTTGGGCTGAGAGTGGGACCTTGTCACTTTATGACAGACCGTTTTGGAGTTTTGGAGCCTTGTGGGCCTGCTGACGACATGAGGTTGGGTGGAAAAAGTTGTACGTTACACGTGCGGGTGGTTCTTGACCACACACGTGCGCGTTCTGGCTTTCTGTTGAGCAAAACCGTAAATTAACGATCTCTGCGACTCGGAATTCGAAAAATTGAAACCGCAACGAAACGCACGAGGACCCTCTGAAACTGAAAGTACGGCCCCACGTCTCTCTTCTTTAAAGGGTGGTTAAATTACTAAATTACCCTGATCATTTATAAATGAATTAATGTTTCTTTATTAATTTTTTAACATGGAGTAAAAATAGAACTTGCTGCTGCCGGCGATGTCTATCTTTCTTCAAAATGAAACAAACTTAATTAGCTACCTAATATATATATATACTGAAGAATTTTTAATGAGGTCCTAATTTTTAGGATTTAAATTATTGTTAATAAGATTTAAAAAAAACTATTTGAAGTTCGATGATTTTACAAGTATATTTTTTATTTGAAAGAAAAATGAAATTCACCGTGATTGAAACATCAAATATTTTGATTTTATATTCAACAGTCTATAATTGTCATCTTTTTTTAATACTAAATTTAACTTTTGTTTCCAGCAACAAATTTATGGGTGGATTCGTAAAACCGATCAAAATGTAATTAAAATTTTTTCAAATTTTAAAAATATTTATTTTGGACATCATATAAAAAATTACACACTCTCTCTCTCTCTCTCTCTATATATATATATATATATAATTATGTCTACATCAACAACAACAACATCAAGAGTTCTTCATAGTTGGATAGCAAAAAAAAGACAATACAAATAATAATCACTTAATTAGGAGGTAAATGAAATCACTATTTGTTATTTTGGTTAGTTATATATAAAGAACAAAAGCAATATTGGATGTGTTAGAACAGGAGAAAGAGTGAAAGTGACTTATTGTTGATTTATGCCTTGAACACTTCGTACTCTTTTGACCTATCAACTAAGCCAAAATTCCCTAGCTATGTGGGGAAAATAAGTGTTAATTAATTAAGTAGGTCACCATTCTTAGTGTTTGTAGTCCCACCCCTAAACATTCTTTTTTCTCTCTTGATCACTATTATATTTTTTTTGTTATATATATATATATACATACTTGCATTGATGCCTTTTGACACTTAATTGATACCCTAAAAATAATTTCAATAAATAAATAAAATAATTATTCATAACTAATTTAACCAAACCCACTAAGAACATATAAAAATTTATAAGTTTTGGTAAGAATACGACAATGACAAAAGGTTAGTTATGAGTGTATTTTTATTTTTTTTCATAGATATGGACAATTAATCTTCTTGTATATATGCGATATGTTCTATATATATGTGGCAGTTTTGCTTAGCAATAATACAAATAAAAAAATAGCATGGGTTGTTATATATGGTTGTTAAACTTAGTTATAGATGTAAACAATATCTTAGGATTTTTCAATAACTATTATCATTAACATATAAAATTATGGATAATTGGACAATTATTTATCAATTACTATAAATGAAAAAACAAAAATAGTCATGATATATAAGTTAAATAGTACTTATTGAGAGGGTTTTGAATTAAATTTAAATTTTATAGTTTTGTCTATTTTAAATTAGTTAAAATAATAATAATTATTATAAGGTATCATTGTTCTTGGGAAAACCCTAAAGACCAAGATATGTAATAGATGTTGGTCTCTTCAATCTTGTTCTTCTCATCAAAACCCTAATTGCATTTCCAAGAATCCAAAAAAAAAACATACTATTTAATTTTTTAATCAACCTCTAATCCAAGAACAGCTTGGACCCAACCAACATCGAAATTAATTAAGATCGTGACTAGAAAAATGCACATTTCCGATGAACCAAACAAAGGTAGTCACTTAGAACGAGGTTGTCATTGTAGATATCAAGATTAGTTTAACTACGTATATGATTCTAAAACTTAATTAAAAAAACTCAATTTTTGGATAAGATAACTAATGTTTTTGTCATCTATTAAGATCATATCAATTACGTCGGCAAAATTATTATGTATATATATAATAATATAAGTTATTATTATTACTATTATTATTTTTTGCACATAATTATAATTCCTACACCCCCACACATATAACAATATTATCTGCTTTAGATTGTCCGGTTCACTGAATACAACGAACCCATACGAATTAGTTTATCCTCAAGTGTAACAAGTGAGTTAGGCCGAACTCATTTTATAAAAAAAAATGTCTTGTTAGTATAGGAGATGAGTTTAACCCTTATAAAGTACATTTTACATCCCACATATAGTTTAGACAAAAGGTGCAGTCATTATCATGGTAGTTACTTGAAAACAATAATCAAATTGTGATTCGATGTTCCCACAGCTAGATTTTAATATTCACCCAATTACATTGTAAAAAATTCATTGTATAAGGTATAAAACCTAATTCTATGTAGGTCTCACATTTCACAATAAAGCTTCATGGGAATATAATTTATGTTTTTTTGTTTTTTTATATTAGTCAGATTAAAATGTATGTTTTGTTGACATGATTAATTACGAGTCATGAAATTCATGCATCTACCTTTTTTAATGAGATAGGAACTTGCCAGCTGCAGTTATTATTTTTTTTTATGTACAAGGAAACAAGACGAGGGAGGTTCACACGCATAAATGTCATCTGAGTTATTCGTAATTTTTATAGTTATTATTTTTTGGGTACAAGATAAAAAAAATGAATAGTGTCCAGCTTATGAACGCTCAAAGAGACCCCAACATGATATAAAAAGTAATAAATAGATGTGTATAGTGATTGTTTAATCAATCACTACGTGGGTCGGAGCTATAAGGCCTAGCCCAATAAGTCCATGCCCTTCTAATGGGTTTAATTTCACCTTTTTATGGGCCTCGACCCTGCTTAAATATTCCTAATAAATTTTATGGGTGGTATGCTACTCTGGGCTTTATGGTTTAATAGGAACAAAATTGTGTGGGAGGAATTTTGTTCTATGCCCAGCAAATTGGTGAGGTTGATTAATGATACTCAAGCTGATTTTCTTAGGGCCACCCAAGCTTCTTCGCGAGGGGCTGGTAATTCGCAGGAATCCATATCTGCGTGGATTCCTCTTCCTCCAGGACTGGTTAAGCTCAATTGTGATGCATCTTGGTCTTCTACTTTTGCTGGTTTCGGGGCAATTGTGCGCGATTCTTCTGGAGATATCCTAGGCTCGGCCTATGGTAGAAGAAGAGCATGCTTGAATGTTTTTAGTGCTGAGGCTACTGCAATTAAATTTGGCATTGAGTTTGCAACTTCTTTGGGCTACAGCCTACAGGGATATTCAAGTTGAAACTTGAAAGTGATTCCCTCCAACTGATTAATACCCTTAGCTCCATGGATCATCTGCATCGTTGGTCTGCTGTTATTATTCCAGATATTCTCCATCTAGCCTCTAGGCTTTCTAGTTGTTCTATTATTCATACTAAACGTGCGGCTAATTCTGTGGAATGTCCTCTTTCTGTAATGCCTTTGATCATTGACGACCTTCCCTAATGAAAATGCTCTTTGATCTAAAAAAAAAACATGAGTAGAAACTATTAACATAATCCAAAAGCAGGGTCCATTCAGGCAGCTTTTGAGAGATTAGTTGGGGCTTGTCTTTGTACCAAAAAGGAGGAGCAAGTGCAGCATTTGTTGAAAATAGAGGGGTGCCTATATTTAGACCCAACCACACCCCCATAATCTCTTATCATAGCTTGTATATAAATAATAAAAAGATAGATTTTGAATTTTTTTATTATAAATAATAATAATGATAAAGAAAAAACATATTCATATTTGAGCCATTGTCCGCCATCTTCTAGTAGCTACTCCGATCATCAAACTCATCATTCATATCCTCAGCTATCACCGAAGACGGAAGTGTTTCCAACGAAAAGCAAGGATCCTCACTCTTACTTCATTAGACAGTCTCCATTAGGAAGCTGCCCTTGTCATCGGCTTCGAACAAGAAGAGGTGCTACAATCATGATCACCCCGACAAAGTCTTCGAAAAATTCTCAGAATCCGACAGTGCCAATTGCCATTGCGTTAAGAGGAGGTACTGGTTTGTATTCCATGTTGGCTTTTAGGGTGTTGAGGTGTGATTTGTAGGATAGCTATAAAAATGGGCGGGGACTTGAATGTAATTTTTGTTTTTTTTTTGGAGTAGAGAAGGAAGAAGACTGATCAAATTCATTGTGATTAAATGAAGGCGTGGGTGAGACCCGAGCACTGAGGAGATTGCGGTAAAATATAGGTTGGAGGGTGAAAGTGAAGTCATGTGCCATGTCGGACAATGTGCTGAAGAAATGCAGAGTTGATTTTGATTTGACAAAACTAACTAATTAGGAGAGGATTTAAAATAGATGGGGTTTATCTATCCTTTCTCTAAAGTTAATAGAATTACTAATTACTGCTTTTTTTTTATATTATGTGATGGACTTGACATATTTCTTAATAATTTCTTGACAACAACTTTGTATGGTTTGTTAGAGAAACCATGACCCATGTGAGTTCCGGGTCCTAGAGTCGGATTTCTTACTGCAAAAAAATAAAATAAAATAAATAACTGGGCCTTGAATGTAAATGCAAATTTAATGATCAAGAACAGCATATTAAATCACTAATTAATTTCATAAAAAATGGTAAGAGATCTACAATAACTAGCCATATCAGAGAAACATAACAGATGGAGAGAATATGAAAAGATACAAACAACAAGTAACATTAGAAATCAAGAAACTAATTTAGAGGCTAAGCAAAAATGACCTCTAATGACTAATTAACCTAACTAGAAGCTCAATTAGGATCAACATTCAGCAGTTGTTTTGCTCCATCCAACTCATGATCCTCCACAAGTGTCTGAACAAATTGTATTGGAACCAAGCACTTCTCCTCCAAGGACAACCTCCCTTGAATTGCTGGAGATGTTACAAGGATTTCAAGTTCCTTTCTGTCCATTGATTCCATTTCCTGCTCGGTCCGAACCACCAAAACTTTATCATCCAAATCAAATGTATTTAAAATCTGTTTGGTATGTTTGTTTTCCTGTTTTTATTCTTCGAAAAATAGAAGACAGTCCATAAAACCGTATTTGATTGTCATTTTAGAAAACACGGAAAACAAACTTGATTACAGAAAACCGAAAAAATGAGGTTTTATGGAAATAGACCTGACTCGACCCCATGAGTTCGAGGATGGAGACTTGAGCCCTCAAGAACTTGACGTAATTCGAAGCAGCTTGAAACATTTCTGCAGTGTTCATCTTGCTCCCACCAGGAATCAACTTCCCTAGCTCTGTGGTCTTCTCTGTTATCTTCCTTCTCCTCTCCCTTGCTGCAATGCTTTGCGCCGACAAGCTAGCACCATTCGGTTTCTTCACACAATTCTCACCACTACTTCCACAACTAAAAGTCATTGGAGCTTGAATGAAATCCGGGACAGGATTAGGATACAAATTCGGTGTGAAGTTGGGATCGAATTGGTTGGCATAGCTCTTTTGGCGTTTCGGGTACTGAAAATGCTCTGTTTCAAAGCAGGGGAGGTGACAATACTCTGTTTCAAAGCAGGGGAGGAGGTTGCCGTAGCTATTTGAATAGTATTGCTCATCAGATTGTAAAATTGGATCAAACAAACAATCTGAAACTGAAAATTGATTAATGTCGAAACCGAAGATGTCTTCCGTTAGCTCTGTTGGTGCAAACTGTGGAGAATCCCAGTTGGAGGAGAAGCTCATAGCCATGGAGACCAAAAGCTGAAAGAAAAGGAAAACTAGAACCCATTTGCAAGGGCAGTTAGTGAAGTCAATAAAACAGAGAAACTAAAAAGACAACGTTAGTATTTGTAAAGAGTACAAACGTTCGAAGTCAAAAAAAGACATGAGAAGATCAAGAGAGATTACCTGAGAAGATACTGTCTTTACTAACAAACCTTATCATCAAAACTAACTTGAACAAGTGAGAAAAGGCTGCTGCTATAATAATGTAAATATATGTGAGAGAGAGAGAGAGAGAGAGAGAGAGAGATGGGGAAGTTAGGGTTTTAAGGAGATAAAATAGGAGATGATAGGGTTTAATTAGAAAGAGAGTAACTACCTCCTAATTATTAGGGAGTAATGGTGGTTAATACTTGGCAGTTACAAAACTTTTCAATTGGCGGCTTATATATATTTATATATATTGCCCTAATTTTACTACTAAATATATACATTTTGTTTGTGAAAAATTTGGTTTGACACAATTACCACTTTAATATCTTTTAATTATAACCTTAGTTTGGCTTAATTGGGTTAATCATATGTACGAGTAAAATTACTCATAATTTTTGTTGTAGATTTTTTTAAAAAATGCAAGAAACAACTCCCATTGAATTAGAAGGAGGGGGGAACAATATCAGCCATGGCTAAGTTCTTGAGGAAAAATAGGGGCATCATCCACCTTGAGCATAGATCCCTAGTAATTGATGGAACCTTGGCTAGGCTATGAGTTGGGGATGACAAAAAATATGATCAATGCACTATTTATAGGGTACCAAATCTATTTAAATTCGAAAATTGATATTATATGGTTTGAAATGGGTTGAGTTTTTATTTACAAACCCGTTAAGATTAGGGAGATTTTGATTTTTGAAGCCGGATTTAGAGTAGGGTTGTGCAAATGAGATCGAAAATCAAAACAAAAACTATACCTGTCGGTCTAGTCTGGATCAATTAATTGATTGGTTATTACTCAACGGTTTGAATAACCGAACCAAACCGTGATATATGGTTCACTCTATGATTTCGTTTTCTTGAACCCACAGTTTAACCATACCATATCATTTATATTTAAATATATATTCAATTAATATTAGTTTTATGAATTATATTATAAGAATTTAAGAATACAAGTGTGGTTGACTAACAGACTAAGTCACTATGAAGAATAAAAATAAGCGGTTGTGATTCGACATGATAAAATATAAATTCATAAAATAAACAAAATAAGAATTAAAAATTAAAAATTAAAAATTAATTCATTTGTAACATGAACTATGGAGTCATGACTTTGGTTTGGATTTGAATTTTGGATATTTAGTTTGGACTTATATATGTATTTTTAATTTTGTATTATCTTATAATTTCACTTTTAATGATAGTGCTCAACAAGAGTGTAACATTGAAGGTTTCAAACCGTAACCGGATCGAATCCGGATTGTTACAATGGTTAACCGTAATTAACAATTAACCGATATTAAGTTTGGATTCGGTTTCAAGAATTGAGAAATCTATATTTCTAGTTTGATTGTCGTATTGGGTCATGATCCGGTTAACCGGACCATGCACAACCCTAATTTAGGATATCCGAATCGATTAGTAAATGATCAGGATATTTTAACCGAAATTGGCCAGAACTTGACCCTATTATTATTTATAAGTAAAATTTGGAAATTATTAGTTAGTGTCGTTTGTAAAAAGACTTGAATTGCTATCTTGTAAAAACAAATGGATCACCTAACTACTAGTACAATCATTTATTTGTCGTTATTGATGCTCTTTAAACTAATATATATGTGAAAATTTTCAAAAAATAAAAGCTAAACAGTAAACGGGTACTCAATGATAAATAATTATGGAACGGTTTCGATTTTGAAAATTTAAATAAATTTTTAAAAGGTTTTGGAATGAAATACCTTAAATGAAAACAATTTTAATATTCCGAACTTGGAAGGCTACACCTATTGCCATCCCAAATATGAGCCACGGTATTATAAGATCTACAAAAACCATTAATATTATAGTTCAAAGAAGAACAAATAAAAATTACTTTCCTTTTCAATTGTTTGATTTATTACTTAATTATGGCGTGGCATTAATTTATTGGCTGCTGTAAAATGTTGGTATGGATTCTGCAATAGGATAGTAGCACTCTTATCATGTCAAAACCTCTGAAAAACCTCTCGCAACCCCTCTGGAGTCTGGGATGTCCAAACCGATGGCGTTATCTTCTCTTCTCCATTGTGTTCCTCAACCGCTCATCTCTCCGGTCACAAGACGCCGTTTTTCCCCCTCCAAAGTGTCGAGCTTTGCTTCTGTAACTGGCACTTCTCCTACCAAACGAGTTGCCCCCATCGTTTTCTCGGCGAGAACTCTTTCCCTGCAAACCGAAAGAGTGACAGAAGGAGAAGAAGATCTTGACGGCGTTAACATCGCCGACGATGTCACTCAGGTCAGGTTTACCAGTCTAATTCGAGAATTTTTTTCGCTTTTGCCGGTGTAATTTTGCTTCGCGGTCGTGTCATATGTGTTTGATTGCTGCAGAAGAAATTCTAGACTTTTGAATGTTTATGTTGTTCCTGGAATGACCGAATGAGAGCTAATTCACTTGTAAAAATTGAAAAAATGAATAAAGTTACATTTTGTTTTTTCTGAAAAACAGTGTCATTGGCATCTGCCGCTAGTTCCATACAAAGTATCATTTGGGCTGTTATTTAGTGGTTTTATATTTCTGGTGGTTCTCTTTATCATATTTTTAAATATCCTTACTGATTTGAGCAGTTCTGGGAAATTGATATAGTTGATTGGGAGGACCCCGATGATATATCTCAACATGGTTACAGAGGGCTGTGTGGCAAATATCGCTGCGAAACTTGAATCCATGGAACCTTGCCGAAGCGTCAAGGATAGGTATGATTTCTTTTGGTAAAAAGGCGTACTGTACACTTAATTTGATGCACTTTTAGTCTTAGAGGTTTTCAACCAATGTAGAATGTAAACAATATTTGTTTCATATTGGATTGGGTATTCAGAAGAAGAGGGAAACTTTTCATTCTTTTAGTATGCCTTGTGAGCAAAATTGAACATGTACATCTCAGTCTTGGTATGGAAGTTCTAACTGGTTATTGTACTGGACAGAAGCCAAATTCTCATAAATTTCTCGTTAAATGATCCGAGCGAATCTTAAATTTGCAACTTTTGGGAACCTTTTGAGACATGGTATTTCATTGACAGTGGCGAAGGATCTTCTCTTTTTCTTTTTTAAGTTCCTCGGAACAACTATTTGATTGCCTGCTTGAAAAAGTTTCTCTGTTTCATTTTAAAAAGTGATACTTCAAATTGGACTGATGTTTTCTTTGTCTGGGATGATTATGTTTCAGAGTTGGATATAGTATGATAACTGAAGCTGAAGAAAGTGGATTAATTTCACCTGGGAAGGTTAGTTTTCAACTCCTTGTAGCTAATACTATTATGTGATGTGATGTTTCTTATATGGTATATTTATTTATTATGCTATACTGCAGAGTATATTGGTTGAACCTACTACTGGAAATACTGGACTTGGTCTTGCTTTTGTTGCAGCAACAAAGGGATACAAACTTGTGGTCACCATGCCAGCTTCCATAAATTTGGAAAGAAGGATTCTTTTACGTGCATTTGGAGCTGAAATTGTTTTGACAGACCCAGAGAAAGGTCTAAAAGGGGCTGTTCAGAAAGCTGAGGAAATTGTGCTCCGCACACCAAATGCTCACATGTTTCAGCAGTTTGATAATAGGGCCAATACAAAGGTAATACTCGTTGTATAATTTTTTGTCTTCTATATTTCAACACAAGTTTTACTGTGAATTTTCTTTGAAAATTGCAGATCCACTTTGAAACTACTGGACCAGAAATATGGGATGATACTTTGGGTAATGTTGATATACTTGTTGCTGGAATTGGAACTGGGGGTACTATAACAGGCACAGGACGCTTTTTGAAAATGATGAACAAAGATATTAAGGTAATGCTCATGTACTTTTAGTATTATACTACTCTTTCAAAATTCAATCTATGAATTTTGATAATGGTTTAAAATTTCAATAAGAGGTCTGCTATTGAAGCAGGCAGTGATCATGTATCTTCTCCTTTTTCCATGTTTCCATGTCGGTTACATATTTCAATGCTAAATTTGGCTGTTTCCTTTGGTATGTTACCTTAATAGAGATCACTGCATGCATGGAATTTCGACTTTTAAGTTTCCCTTGTCATTAAGCTCTCTTGGTGGCAAGTGACCATGCTTTAATTATGTCATATTGTCCATTTTCTTAGGTAGTTGGTGTGGAGCCGGCAGAGAGGAGTGTAATTTCAGGAGAAAATCCAGGTGAAACAATAGATTTGGTTTCCAAATTTTTGGCTACAATTTCTATGTACTTTTTTGACCTGAAGTAATTCTGTTGCTTCACTGCTCATAGAACACAATTTCCTGGCACAGGTTATTTGCCAAGCATCTTGGATGTTAAATTGCTTGATGAGGTTGTCAAGGTTAGAAAATATTTTTTCCGTTTTCTAAACCTCCTATTCGTTTATTAGTTTTTTGGTAGTGGTTTATAATTCCTGGTTTGCTAGTGTTATGTTTCAAGTCCTACGATAACAGTTGCGTTAAATCCTTTATGTGTACTATTTAATGGACTTGAGATCCAAGTCATCTAACAAAGATAATTGACATTGCAATCTAATGCCCGTATGTTTATTCTCATTGCAAAGTCATGGTTAAATTGGCTTCATTAATTGCATCAGTTTTATGAGATCTGACTTGCATTTTGATGCTCTCCATGGAATTTCTGGTTGATTGAACTTTGCTTGGGAAGGCCGGTTTAGTTTTTTCTTTTGTTCGTAATCTTCTTTCTCTCTTTTAAAGTGCACTGTGAAGTGTGAACCGTTAATGTCCCTGAGTTTCCACTGAGCATTGTCCTTGAATTTGAATTTTCTTCTACGGAATGGGAATTTTACATCTGGTGCAAAAAAAAAATCCTTCAAATAAGCATCTGGTCCAATCTTTGAATAGTTCTGCCTGATCTGTGTCAACATGAACATTACTGCTCACTTGTTAATCTTTTTTAATAAGGTGTACACTTGTTAACTTAGTCGCATTTAAATATGATTTTAAACTTCTTGACTGAAAAAATGCAGGTGACCAGTGATGAAGCTGTTGAAATGGCTAGGAGACTAGCATTGGAGGAAGGTTTACTGGTAACAACACTCATCGATCTTTCTGCAATTGCATTTCGCTGTCTTCTATTTAAGGTTTAGCTGAATAGAGTTACTTATAAAATAATACATTGGTTCAAAATTCCTGTCATATCCAGGATGAACAATTGTTTAAAATATAACATTCTGTTTTGATGTATGAAATTGCTTTAAATTCTAAACTATAACGAAAAAGAAGATGCAATTATGTAACATATCAAGTCCATAAAGTTTTTAAGCTCGCACTTGCAATCATTTTGGTACTGCAAAAAAAAAAAAAAAAGCTTTTTACTTTTAGTTTTTTGTGTTGATTTCTAATTTCACATTGAAGGTTGGTATTTCATCGGGAGCGGCTGCCACTGCAGCAATCTGTTTGGCACGAAGACCAGAAAATGCTGGAAAACTTATTGCGGTGAGATAATTTGCCTGAGAATATCAGTATTTTTCTAGTTGTTGAAATATCATATTGTTTTTATAGTTATCAAAGCAATACTTTTTGGTTCTCCTAGAGTAGGACTTTAAAACATGTGCTGAAAATCTTGTTGAGTCTTGCATAAAAGTATAGATGCACTATAGCTAACCATTAGTAAGGCATTACAAGCTAAAGGCTAATATTGAACCATGAATATTGAGTGGTAACTAAGGCTTTTAAGGTCAAGGGTTGCTTTAGGAATTACAGATATTGTAGGCCAGGACAATACCTGGGCTGTGGTATTATGATTTATGAGTTTTTGTCAACATTTTGAAATGCACAAGGATGAAACAGACAGGAAAGTGAACATTTACTATATGCAACATGCTTAAATCAACACATTCTTGAAATTCTTCATGAAACTCATCACCTTGTTTTTGATACGGTAGTATGTGAAAATGCCTCATTGTTAGATCCTCTAGTTCTCACGAATGCATGAACATTCAATAAAGAATAAAAAATATGGTCTTGCATTTTTTGTGCAGATTTCCAGCTGTATAAGATACACTAGAATACGAGATGATACCCTGAGATGTCTTTTGTCCGTATTTTCAAAATGATGTTTTCTAAGTCATTTTTGGTGATTTCAATGTCCAAGGTTATATTTCCAAGCTTTGGAGAGAGATACATTCCTACTGTTCTTTTCCATTCTATCTATGAAGAGGTTCGAAATATGCAACAGAGATAGTCGTAAATGCTTGGATGATGAGCCTTTCAGAAAATTAAGTTACTTTTGTATCTTAAGGGGAAAAGGGCCATCACATTGCATTGACAGGTGACTACTTCATTTAGTCACATTGAACAGGTTTATTTCTTAAGTCACCCTGGTTCAAAAGCTTTTTCTACCAATTTGTAGGTACTTTTGTATCTTAAGGGGAAAAGTGGCCGTCACATTGCGTTGACAGGTGACTACTTCATTTAGTCACATTGAACAGGTTTATTTCTCAAGTCACCCTGGTTCAAAAGTTTTTTCTACCTATTTGTAGGTACAATTTTGATATTATGGCATGGAGCTTAATCCAAGTCACTGATGAATGTAGAGCAGCAAAACTTTCCTTCTGCTGCAACATTTTTTTGTTGTTGGGGATTCTGTTCTCTACTAGTTGAACTTGTTCTTTCATTTTTTTTCTTCGTGGGTGGGTTAGTATTCATTGGTTTAGATGTCAGGGCCTTAATCTTACTTGTTCCCAGTTCAAGCGGATCAACTTTGCGCTTGAGAGTCTGAGCTGCTATTATCATCTGATGTACAGCGACGAGATGATTGAGAAAGGCACTATAGATATGATTCCAAACTGTAATTTTTCTGATGGTTTGAACTTTGAACCTTGTACTTGTACACTGAATCATTTCATTACTTGATCAATATTGCTGATGTTGACCAATTCTCTGCTTTCTTGTTCATAAAGTCAAGTCTACTGCTTCTAGCACATTCTTCACTTGTGTGTTTCTCAAGCAGATAAAAGCTGTGCCTTGGATCATGTTGCTGATGCTTCTCATGGACAGCTCAACAAGTTCTTTGAGAAGAAAAGCATAAACAGGGTGATGAGAATCCCACATCGTTAAAATAGAGCTACCAACTCTAGCTTAAAGGTGCGGAGCCTCCCTTACATGTTAGCCAAGGTTTTCATGGGATTTCAGCCCATGAGCTTTGGTTACAGCCGGCCCGCAAGGGCGTCGGTTGGGCTTTGGTTGGCATGTGGGGTTGATCTGTGACTGTAGCCAGTGTGGGTTCTCAACATTGGTGCTTTCAATGAGAGAGTCGCCCCTGCGGAGAGGGCTTCCGTCCGGGAAAGGGCTGCCGTCTGTCGGGCGAGAGTAGCCGTCGTGGACGTCGGCTGTCCAAGGGGGGAGGATTGATGAGAATTCCACATCGTTAAAATAGAGCTACCAACTCTAGCTTAAAGGTGCGGAGCCTCCCCTACATGTTAGCCAAGGTTTTCATGGGATTTCAGCCCATGGGCCTTGGTTACAGCCGGCCCGCTAGGGCGTTGGTTGGGCTTTGGTTGGCATGTAGGGTTGATCTGTGACTGTAGCCGGTGTGGGTTCTCAACACAGGGTTCAAGCCTCTAAAGGAGTATGGTACACCCAAACTTACTTATTTTAATATTTGAAATAGTTTTTTACCAATTGGAAATGTTTCTTGGGATAACTGGTTTCCTATCCTGCGAAAGAATTCCATTGCTTGTCAAGATATTTAATTAGGACAGTGATAAGTACCAGCAAGACTTCTCATAATTTACCAATTTATCTGTGAAAAATTTCTGCATTCGCGGACCTAACGGTTAGGGTTTAGGTTCATACCAACCATGCAAAGGGTGAATTTGTTTAGTTTTGTTCTCGATTATAGAAAAGAAAGAAAAAAAGTTCTATTTAAATGACTTGACTTCAATTTCAACCGGTATAGAAGTGAATTTGGACACAGAAACCGAAAAGACTCGAGAGTTTTGAGTCCACGTTGCTTTGGAGTTGGGCAATTTGGACATGTTCTTCAATTAATGGATGAGTATGCTAAAGGATAGCGATGGACTGGGCCAGATTCATGGTACAACTTGGTATGGGCCTTGAAAGGGATTTCAATAGCAGGTCATTATCATGGGCCAACAAATAGGGATATCAATGTAGCGGATTTGAGAATCTTTTAATCCGTATCCATTGGATAAACTTCTTATTTGTCTCCCGAAAAAGTATTCATTGGGTACTTTAGTCTTCACTCCATCCCCGAACCCATCGGAGTGGGGAACACCCATCCCCGTCAACTAAAAAAAAACCATGAGGGGGTAAGAAGATAAATTCTTCAAAATTCAAATATGCTATCATTTTCAAATATTGGACACTTAAAGTATAAATATTAATTGTAGTCTTTGCTTTAAAAAAAATAAAAAATCACATGCCATGAATTTCACATGATGGGCTCAAATTAAGTGTTATATGTATCGATAAAGTCAATCAATTGACAAATTAATAGATAAACATAGTCCAAATAATCAACTAATTTCCAATAAAATAGTACAATCGCTCAACCACACAAATCATGTACATTTATAGTAGGCTTTTCAACCCAAATCTCTAATAAATTTTAGGTAATATACTACAGCATGAGTGTACATATATAAAACTAAATACAATAATTAATAATATACAGATACGGGGCGGGTTGAATTTCGACAAATATGTTTCTGTCCCGTAACCGTTGTTTTTTCCATGAAAATATTCATACCTATTAACCGATCCGTTAATTAACGACAAATACCTGTCTAATTTGGGGCTGATTAAGCTCGTAGAATATGTGTATTTTTGACATTCCTACCAACAAATCTGTTGGAGGTGGATGCCTTTTGTTTCTTTATTTTTAATGGAAAGTTAAAGACCCAAATTATTTTACTCTCCATTGACTCAATATTACTCGTTTCTTTAATTTGTTTAGGGAAAAATGAAACAAGGGTCAGCACCACATTATTGGGGAAACATTAGCTACAGAGTCGAGCACATGCTATGCATTTATTTCACATTTATCACAAATTAAATTCCATTAAATACCCATTTTCCCTTTTTATTATTCTGACCACACAGTGAATTATACTGGAGAAAGATTTCTTTTTCATTTGGATGTTAGAATTATTAATTGAAAATGATATCTTGTTTTATCAATTTGGCTATTAATTAGAGTTTTGTCAATTTCTTTATAGGTGGCCCCCAATATAATACTTATAGCCTAATATATATGACGGTCATTAAGGAGTACTCCTCTGTCCCATTTCAATTGTCCTTTATTATTTTTTGGGATGTTCCAAAATTCATGTCCATTTTGAATTAATGAAAGCTATTTTTTCTCATTTTACCCTTATTTATCCTTAACTTGAAAAGCTCAATAATTAACTCTATAACCATCCACATTATAAATAAGGGTATAAATGTCAAATTGAAAGAGAATTAAATATTTTTCTTAAACTATGTAAAAAAGTG
Organism: Euonymus europaeus; assembly: GCA_963580455.1. Taxonomy (NCBI): domain Eukaryota; kingdom Viridiplantae; phylum Streptophyta; class Magnoliopsida; order Celastrales; family Celastraceae; genus Euonymus; species Euonymus europaeus. Next base: position 5,806,688 of record OY756961.1, on the reverse strand, counting down.
AAGGAAACAATTAAAATAAAACGGAGGGAGTATTAATTAATGCATGCAGTGGACTTGTAGTAAGGAAGCAAATGAAAGAGATTTCACTAATGATGGTTTAAATATAGGACATAAACTTAAATTTTGCATTCAAAGCAGTGGGATCAGGTAGTAATTGGGCAATAACTAGAAAATATAATTGGCTGACAGCATTTAGAAACCTTGCTTAGAAGTTAAAAATTAATACTCCATCCGTTTCAAAATAAGTGTCGTTTGAAGTTTTTGCACAACAATTAAGAAAGTTATTAAATAGTCTTAATATTAGTAAAATATAAATGCATTGGACTGAAATACCCTTATTAAAAAGATGAAAAACTAATTAATGTGTGCAGTTATTGAAATTTTAGTGAAAAACAAGAATAGTGGTAAATTTGGGAAAAAAATATGAATTATGTTTTGGATTTATAAAACAACATATTTTGAAACAAAAATAAATTTCTAAAATAACAGTTTTTTAAGAACGGGGAGTATTTACCTAATGAGGCCAAATGGGCGAGTGACACGCGTCCTTAATTAAACTCAATTAGTTTTATATTTTATTTTATTGGCCTCTAAATTTCAAAAAATTGGGGTATTGATGAGGATTGGGAGGTGGCCTCCTATTTCACATGCCAACCATGCAATGTTAGGTGGAGATGATAGTAATGCTAGAAAGTGATGTGGATACATTAAAATGTGTGTGCATAAAATCACATGTCACATAGTTTAATGTAATTAATATGATCAGACAATAGCTAGAGATTTATTTTGTAATATTTTCATGTGAGACATCTTTCAGACAAACTTTCAAGACAACCCATCTAGGCTTTTTTTTTTTTTCTCTCTCTTCTATCTCAATAAAATAAATTATTGAGTTTTGTTATAAACTCTTTCGCTATTTAATATCGGTAAAAAAGCTTTTGAGTGGATCACATATATACACACAAGTTAATTTTCTCTCATGTGCACGTAATTTTTGCGTTCATTTTTGGAATTCATTTTTTTTCCTGCGTGTTTGATCGGTTTTACGAATTTAAGGATATTTTTTTGTTCGAAATAAAAATCAAATGCAACTTGAAAAAATATAAAATGTTTTGCATTGTGTATTTAACGGTGTAGAATTATCATGCACTTTTCATGTTGAATCTTATTTTTGTTTTGAACAAAAAATATATCTTTTAGAAATGTCTTGAATTTCAAAAATTAGATATACATTTTAGATGCATATGAGATAAAACCTATATAGAGGCATAGTTATAGAGGGCTGAATTTTATTTTCTTTGCAAATTATTTTGTCCTGTTTTAGTCCGGCAATAGAGCAATTTTTTTTTGTTTTATTATCTTTATAATTATTTTGTCTTTTTACTTTCACTCAACCTACGTTTTCTAATTTTTCCCTTTATAATTATGTGTTTTTTTTTCTCTTTTAGCATATCATTAGGTGTTTATCGTTACACAACTAATTTGTTCTTAGGCTCCGTTTGTTTGACGAAAAACAAGGATCTCATGGAAAAGGAAAAACATATCATGTAAAAATAACTAATTTCTAGTGTTTGGACAAAAAATTACTAATATTTTTCATTGTTTGTTTGTTTGGAATTAAAAATTTGAAATACAACACTTTTTATTATGTTGACCAACAAATGTGTGTATATGTTTTGTGTGAATATACATGAATTCATATTCATATATATATATATATAGAATAGGGCAAATTAGATAAAAGGACGTAATCATATTTAATTTTAGAAGAAGGTCCAATTTATTTAAAAAATTAGAAATAAAGACAAAATAATTAAACTACCCAAACTATCCCTTTTACCCATTATACGTGGTCTTTATCTTCGACAATAATATTTACTCTTCTCGACATTTGATCGAAGAGAGACCACTGCCGTTGAAATTGTATCGTCGAGAGGAGTCCAACGACGGTGGTCTCTCCTCAATCCGCCACCGGAAAAGGTTGGATCGAGCAAAACGTTCGAAACACATTTTGCCTCGATCTGGACATTTCTGACATCGGATTGAAGCGATACTGGTGGCGTTGGATTCGTATCGGCAAAACGATTCCAACGCCACTAGTCTTACCTCGATCCAACATCGGAAACAACTTCAGCAATGAAAAGAAGTTTTGGGACGTCGTCGGAGATTCACAGTGGCTTTCCGGCTGCTATGGACCTCTGTTATGGCTGCCATAGGTTGGGCTTTACTCCTCTCATAGTTTCGCTTCTTTTGAGACCAACGACGATCATTTTGGTGGTCGGACAAAAAAGTTAGGCTAAAAAATATGAAATTATAGTTTTAAAACTCTTTTTCTCTGTATAACCTATATTTCTCTGTAGAATCTTTATTTATCTTTAGAATCACTTTTTCTCTGTAAAATATATTTTTTCTCTATGCAATAGACCCAAAACTCGTATTCAATACTAAAACTCTATGTCTCAAAGTTTAGACATAAAAGTCAGGCCAAAAAATATGAAATCATAGTTTTCGTTCTACTGCTAGTGCATAACTTTTTTTTTCTTTATAACCTATATTTCTCTGTAGAACTCTTTTTCTTTATAGAACATATATTTATCCTTAGAATCATTTTTTCTCTATACAATAGACCCAAAACTCGGATTCAATACTAAAACCATATGTCCCAAGGTTCAGACATAAAAGTCAGACAAAAAAATATGAAATCACAATTTTCTTTTTACTACTAGTGTATAACTCCTTTTCTCATTACAGCTTATATTTCTCTGTATAACTTTTATTTCTCTGTAGAACTCTTTTTCTCTATAGAACCTATGTTTCTTTGTAGAACCTTTATTTATCTTTAGAATCATTTTCTTTTTCGTAAAATATCTTTTTCTCTATACAATGACCCAAAGCTCGGATTCACTACTAAATCTTTATGTCCCAAGTGATGAACTAGAAAATTCAGATTCACTAAATCCAACAAATTCTTACCATTGGAATTACTTAAAGCAAGATCTAAATAATAGGCCAATAATATCATCATAAAATGTACAATATTATTTTTCTCTGTAGAACCTTCGAAAATGTGTTTTGACCAGGTAATCACTTTCCGATGACGGATTGAGGCGAGACCAGTGACGTTGGAATTGCCCGACTAAGATGAATTCAAAGCCACCGGTCTCGTCTCGATCCGTCTCTAGAAACGGCCAGATCTAGGTAAAACACATTCTGATTGGTGCCGACTATTTTTCCTTGATTTGGAAGTTTCCAATGTTGGATCTTGACAAGTCTAGTGGCGTTGAATTTGTCTCGGCCTAACGATTCTAACATCACTAATCTCACCTCGATCTGACACGAGAAACGATCGGATTGAAACAAAATGTGTTATGAACGTTTTGCGTCAAATCAACAGTTTTCGATGTCGAATCTTGGCAAGACCAATGGAGTTGGATTCGTCTCGACCTCACAATTCCAACGCCACTGGCCTCTCCTCAATCCAAAGTCGGAAGCATCCGCAGCGCGAAAAATAAGTTTTCAATCATATTTGATTGGAATAACAATGACAAATCTGCAATTTCAAGTTTTGTCCTTAATTCAATAAATTTAAAAATCAGCTGAACCTTAACTAACAAAAAAAATTAAGCTGTCCTTTTACTCTTAAAAGTTAGTAAATTTGGACCTAAGCCTAATTTCCCCTATAGAATATTGACAGTAATGAAATTCTTTAGGAAAAATCATTTTTTATTGTTAAATGTCTTTTATTGTGTGTATACATACATATTGTATATATATATATAATACGTATATATTTATATGTACGCGAAACACACTCTAAATTAACTTGGTTGAAGTATTACGGGTCATAAATGTGCATTGGGTTAAAATTATGTGACTCAATATGTTCACATTCATGCTCATAATTTTGGGGAAAACAACATCCCAAAGTTGAGAAGGGAAGCTGTTTTCCATTTTTAAAGTCTTAAAATTGAGTTGATTATATTACATTTTCAACTTACTATTTTTATTTTTCATCCCCAAACACCATAAAAAGAGAAAAATATTTTTCAAAAATTGATTTTCCGTCAAACAAACGGAGCATTAGAGTATCATGATTTTACTAGGGCCACTAAATATATTTGATAAAAAACTAGAGGTAGAAAAAACCAAGCTTTGATACTCGTTGAGTTTAGCCATCGTGATCTCGTATATAATTCAATTAAAATGTCTCCAATATTATAGATCAAGTCATATTTATTGAACTGAATATTAACAAATTACATATAAATAACCCAAAAAAATAATTTGGATGCAGTCATCTCAATTCTCAAATCTTGCCTTCGCACTGCTAATATATATATATGCAATAGATTATGAGAAGCTTTAAAACCCATTGCTTCTCTATTGTGAAATCATCATTCCTTCTTCATTGGGTGTAAAAACTCCCACATCAAAAGATGTGAGAGGTTGAGGCTCCTTTATAAGGATAAGCCCACTTCATACACATAACAAGGTCTTTTTTTAGCCTAAGTGAGTTGTGTTTTATCCATGAGTTTCGGCCCTTAGTAGCTGGACTAAGGAGGAATAAAGTCGTGCGGGTCCGATGTATCCTCAGAAATCAAACAACTCAAAATGTCCAATATTATTAATGTGTATGAGGTGTTTAATTTATAACATTGGGAGTAAAATTCTGTCAATCCCATCCACCAAGATGTTGAGTTCGAGGAGGCAAGCAAGATATTTTAATGAAATAAATGTATGTGAGAGACAGTTACAAGCTATGAGTTGGAGGAAAATATCACAACTACTATACTATTATTAGCTAGTCTTTGCTTCTACCACGGAAAAGGGACAATAAATTCACAAGTTTTCTACCAAAAAGAAAAAAGAAGAGGGCACTAGGCTATACACCCTTTCCCCCTCTGTTTGTATGCAAGACTTTCGTGACACCCATCATATTTTTACTCATATGATTATAATTCTTCTTGCATTGCATATTTGCTTCTCTTTTCTTTGCTTATATAAGGCTCATAGTTAGAGTCTCAAAGCCTTCAACAAACATTGCATAAAAGAAAAGGAATTTTATATAGTGGTTATATATACATATATATATTGACTACCACCACAATAATATAATATAACTTTAGCCATATATTGTACATGCCAAAACTAGCATGCAAGTTGATGGCTTATGTATCTTTTTTTATTAGATATTTAGATTATAATTAATAAATGTAAATGGTCCTCGATATGAAATTAAGTGTCTTTAAACATGAACATTAATTGTTTTTACTAATGCTTCACCTATCTAAAAACTTATATGCTCGCCTAAGGCTCTACTTGGATTGAGAGAAGAAAAAAAAAGGAGAGTTAAGTGAAAGAATGTTAAATGAGGGGAGCATAAATTATACACATAATTTTGCTTGGATTGAGGGGGAGTTAAGTAAGGTGTGTTCATTATTTCTTTGCTTGAATTGAGGATTTTGGGTGGGAGGAAGTAATAAAAATGTTATAGTTACTAAAATACCCTTAAGATGTTATAATTAAAATGTTATTTACTAAATGATTCTTTGAGTTTTTTAACAAATATGTATATCTTTCCCTCCTTAGCACCCCAATTTGAGAGGGGAAAAAAATAGACAAAAAACTTAAAATATTCCCCTCACTTAACACTCTATCATCCTCTTCTAAACCCTTACCCTCAATCCAAGCAATTTTTTTTTTTATTTCACCTCACTTGACTCTTTTAATCCTCAATCCAAGCAGAGCCTAAGAGTAAATAAATAGAGTTCACACAAACTTCTTTTAAGTAATTCTATCGCTTCATCGAATATTGTTCAACAACATTTAATTTTCAGAATTGATAATTTGGTTGAATTTTTTGGATATATATTGTGATTAGCTTAAGAAAAATGCATTAAAAGATAATGATGTTAATTACAATTTGAAGAAGAGATCCCAAGTTTATAGAACCTCACATCTAATAGAAAGATTAATATATTAGAGAGAGATAATAATGCAAATAGTACTCTCTTTTTTTCTTTTTCTCCTAGGTCTTTTATGAATTCATTCATAACTCAAACTAAAAAATAAAACAAATTCTTAAAAAAGAGGAAAAAAGGGACTTAACACCGGCATTAATTCTCAAAACTTTGGTGATAGCTCCATCATATCTTCAACTTGAGCACCACTTTCATCCAAAAGCCACTTCTCAAGAAATGATAATGGAGGAGGGGGAGGAGTGAACATGCTTTGACTTTGCTTCTTATCCATCATAATCTCATCCTTCACAAAATGATCATCATCTAGACACCCTTTTGACTCACAATCACAGCTAGACTTCTCCCATCCTGAATTATTAGCATTCAAGTTCCCGAACGATAATATTGATTCAAATTCATCGCCGGATATCATATGATGATCATCATGAGCATCTCCACATTTTTGCTCATCTTTTGAAATATAACGATGAATATGAGTAGCAGAAGAATCACTAGTCATGGCTTGTGATGATGAGGTGGCAATCATGGCGATATCATGGTTGTTTTGATGATCTTTAGACTTGTTATTTGGTGTTGATCTCATCCAACCTTCAAGGAGTCTTGAGATGTTTTCAGTGCTTGAAGCATATGTGGATGAGGAGGAGGAGGAGGAGGAGAAGGAGGATGTTTGGTTAAGCATTTGAGGAGGAGAGAGTGATGATCCATGGTTGCTAGTGAGATGATGATGATGATGATCAAAGCTTCTTCTCTCAACAAAACTACTCTTTGATGCCAAGAATTGTGGTGTTGTTGTTGAGCTACTTGATGGGTTATCCTGTGGCTCTGATTGATGCTTCTTTAGCTTCTTCTTTAAGTGGATGTTCCAATAGTTCTTTATGTCATTGTCTGTTCTTTGTGGAAGATAAGAAGCTATTGCTGCCCATCTGTCATAACAATTAAATGTTGAATCAATAAACATGGATCTCAATTAACAAAAACTGATTAACCCAAAAGAAATCAAGATTAAAAGAAGACATTAAGAGGTATTATTACTTGTTACCCAATAGAGCTTGCAAATGAATTATCATTCCTTCTTCATGAGTAGTGAAATTCCCTCTCTTGATTCCAGGTCTTAGATAATTAGTCCATCTAAGCCTGCAACTCTTACTACACCTTAACAAACCTTTATAATGATCAACAACGAGATATTATTGATCCAATATCAGTACAAGCTACTACAGTTAAAACTTCAACAATTCAAGATCAAATCTTTACTAGCAAAATATGATGAAATAATTGAAACCCATTAAAGAAAAGCAAATGATTTACCGGTGTCGGTGGGAACTGATCTCCAATTTCCAGGACCATGTTCTTGAATATAAGAGACTAAGATGATATCTTCTTCAGGAGTCCATGGACCTTTCTTGATGCCAACATTATCACAGCAAGGAGGTCTCCCCATGACCTCTTCTCTTTCTCTATTTGTCTATGTCTAGGCTTATATGGGCCTTATATATATTAAGAGGAGAGAAGTTAGTTCTTTCTTCCCCCTCAAAAAAAAAAAAAAAAAACCATTTGATTTTGATCTACCTAGTTGAGTCATGATAGTCTTTTTTACTAGTTTGTATTTAATGTTGGTCAATCTAGCTAAAAAGACAAAGTCATAAGCTGTTGAATTTATATCCTCTGTGTCTTTCCCTTTCTGAGCTCACGTGCCATGGCAGATCATCACCCGCTGTAGGAAAGTTGCAGGAAATAACTTCCATGTCTTTCTCATACTCGGCTTGTTTATCAAACAAGTTTACGATAAACACGGAGAAAACTAAGCTAGAATGATTTTTTTATTTTTTAAAAAATAAAAAAAATTAACGATTATTAAATAATCAGGAAGGAACCAGAACCTTCTTGACTGGAACATTGAAGGCCCAATTTTCATGGTTGAGACATTAAGGCCCATGTAATTGAACTGAAATATCAGACTTTTCTGAGCCATGTCAACCCACTGGGTTCGACGCATTGAAGAACATTTAAGGCCCATGCAATGGATATGTCATTTCTTGAAAATCCCTTGTTTCAATTTCAATTGTAACCAAAATGTTTATCCGGGTCTTAATCTTTTGGGACCAACGAGTCAGGCTCGAGCCTAAAATCACAGTCCAATTAGGGCTCAAGCCCAAAGATGAGCTTATGGTAATATGTCTCGAGCCGAAACCAAACATCGAGGTGTTGGTTTGTAAGTGGGTTATACAGACCACTGGACTGGAACATTTAATGCCCAACTATCTAGGATGGTATATTGAGGCCCAGGTAAGAGTGAAATCTTCAGTTCAGCCGGGCCACCTCAACCCACTGGGCCAATATTCATTGGAGATGTGAGTTTAAGCCCACTAGGCGTTCAAAAGCTGAAGTCGAAAACTTAACTAATTTATTATCAGAAGAAAACGAATTAACCATGCCATCATGTCACAACACCCTATAATATTACAATGTTACATATAAATCAAGGAGATTAAGAGGCCTATATATATATATATATATATATCATGGGCACAAATTTCATACAGAAACAACCAAATCTACAACAATTTCGTCGTCGTCCTGGCCATGGACGAACGAGGAAAGCATCTACAAGGGCGAAGAGAGCTTCATAATGCCTTGTACAAGATAGGAGAATACCTTCGTGCGAGGGGGAGACCACGACTACCTGAAGAAGCACATATAGTTTATCAGAGACACTTCCACATCTCTAATGTTTACCCAAGTTTTTCGGAAACTGGACAAAAGGAAAACGAACAAGGAATTCAGTAGTTGTTCTCCACTCTAATCATCAAAAAAGAAATATTGAAATTTGACATTTCCGTATTTTTGATGTATTAACTGGATAGTAGCCATGTTATTGTGCACTTTTCTACTCAAGAAATTCATGAAATTTAGCCGTTAGTGAATTGAACATTGCTTGACTACAAGTTAAAAGTTATAGATACCCACACTACTTGGGAACTTTTGCTTCTACATTTTACTACTTAATTCTTTTTCAGCTTTGATATACCACAGAGCTTTGTGTTTTAAGCTGTATTTCATGAGAGATAAAAACCTAATAAGCAAAAAACAATGAAGACTCTTTCATCCTATTGGTAAGAAATGCATATTTCATTGAGCGTGATATTAAAAAACGAAGTAGACGTGAATTTGGAGGCTTACAATTAACCGCATCTCTTCAACTTCTTCCTCTTTGTGTTACATTCATTGTCTCCTCTACTTGCTAACCCATAATCTCGTAAAGGATGATACTTCATAGATACCAGTTTTTCCTCTGCTGATTTAAGCCTCCACTTCTGTTCTTTCTGCAATGAAAAATTAGCAACGGCATTACCTATATGTTATACAAAATTATTCACTGAACTCAACAACAGTTCAATGTTAGTACACATGACCAATTGTTAATTACATAGGATTTTTCAAACCCTCCTATTCTTTGCGTGCAAAGCTTGAGTTCCATCTCAAGGGCATGCTGCCGATATTCAACCGAGACGGTACATTGTTCAACAATCTCTCTTTGTCTGCCCCTGACAATCTCAGGCTGCCATACATTCAAGGCTACAGATGCTTGCCTGCAATAATGAATCACGATAACACAGTAAAATATTGCAAACAAACGAGTTATAACAAATAAAAGAATTACAAGGCAAGAAATGGGGTAAAGGCCATACAAAAATTTAAACAGCCACTATCCAGAAATATTAAGTTTGCAGTCAACAAAACTATGTACGTTACATAACTTCCAAAGAAGAAAACGATGGAGATACAAGCATGAGATGAAGAAGTCTGCTAAATTGGAACCAACTTCCCACGAAGGGATGTAAAACTGAGAATGGGGAGAAAAAAACTCAAAAAAGGAACTTCTATTGCATGCTTCTCATTTTCTCCAAACAATGAATGTAATATTACACAGTAACAAAGACCAAATCAACCCAGCTAACTTATGGACTAAACAGCATAAAAATGGTTAACTACTTCATAATTCTAAAAGGAAAACAACTATTCAGAAATACTTTATCTTTAATTGGCCCCTCCCCTGCGGCTATTGCCAGCCAGATATGTTTCTAGAAGCACAAATTTTAAACATATACAATACATACATATCTGAACGAACATATCTATCCATATATGCATAGAGAGGTGAAAATTGTACTTCTGTTGTTTTTCATTACCAGACCTTGAACAAGTTCGATTATTCATTAGTGGCCGCTCTCAATTTTTCACTCGCTTCTCTCAATCTACAATACACACACATCTATGCACATACACTCATCCATATATGCATAGAAAGTACATCTACACTACACACGTCTACACAAAATCATTTATTTATATCTGCATACAAAAGTGGAAACGCACTTAAGCTCCTTTTCATTACCTGACCCTGTGCAAGTTCGATAATTCGGCTGCTGTGGCTCTCAATTTGTCAGTCTCTTCTCTTAATTGGCCCTCCAGTTCTCGAATCTTCCTGGAACACTCGAGAACCTGACTCTCCTTCCTCATCACTGCCCTCCTATGCGCCAGCAGCCGCCTCTCTTTCTCTCTCTCAAACCTGTTTGAACCGAAAGCACAACAAACAACCACGAATTTAAAAAACTCCCAACTTTTCGACACGTTTCTCAGCTACCAAACAAACAAGAATGAGAAGAGAAAAGAGAGCTCTACTTGATTCTGTAGAATGATTTGAAGGATGAAGATGAAGAAGAATCCTTGCTGTTGTTGCTTTTAGGGATTTGATTAGGAAAATCGGAGGAAAATAGATGGGACCAGAGAGAGTCCTCATCGGATAAACGGTGAAAGCGGCGGCAGGAGATGGAGATACAACAGAGATCCTTGTAGTCGAAGCCGGAGTTTTGGATTCCTATTTCGAGTATTCGTCTCCATAGCTCGTCTGGAAGAAGGACGGACATTCTCTCTTGATTTTGATCGACGGTTCGATTTCAATGACGAGGAATTTACAGTGTTAGGCCAAAAATGGCCGATTCAGATAATGTGTCTACAAAATATTTAAATATTCGAACCCAAATTATCTTTAATCTAATAATTTTCTAATAAAAAAATTACCGTTCACCCAGTCCGATAACATAGATGTCAACAAAATATTTGAACATTTAGACCCAGATTACTTTGAATAAATTGATTTAAATTTGAACGATTAAATCGAACATCAATTCAATCAAGATATTTTTTTGTGTATAGACCTAAACTCGATTTTAAATCGGATAAATCTTTTAGTTTGTACCCACCAAATAATAGAACCACTAAATTACAATGAAAACTTCAAAATAATTAGCTTGGATTTTATGGGTAAAACCAAATTAATGCGACATTGCCACAAAATAATTTGTCCATAGAAAGTGCAAGGAAGAAAAATATTGCTCTTGTAACAGCATCAACACAATACTAACAAAACAAAACATTAAACAAAATATTTGATACAAATACAAGGCCAGGGCACAAAAACAATGAATGAAACCCTAAGCAAATGGGTTTCCTCCTACAGAAGCAACAGATCCTTGTGTCTGGACATTCCTGAAACAAATTAAGCACAACTTTTATGAGTTTCTGGCAACGCACAACATATATCAATATACAGAATGCTGACAGAGTAAGGTTAAACTTAGAACTAGCATCTACTAGCACAGTGTAATGGTGGAGCAGTAGTTTCAGATTCAAGCTTTTTAATTGATGATCCTAGGCATTCAGTTCTAGTAACATTCTTACAGTAGCATGAAGAGTTTCGAAAATATTTAGTGCAGAGAACTTCAATCATCAAGATTCTTTGCCCTCCTGTTAGATCTACTGAAGGAATGCTCAACAGGTCTCATTCTTTCATGATGATGCTGCTATATACAAAACTGACATGAAACACGACAGGTGGGCCCAATCATAACTTTCAACTCTTTCTCAATCTAATGGATACAAACAATCTATTACACAACTGCTTACTAGATTCCGATTATCGCTTGCAATAATTGGAAACTACTCAACTACAACAGCAGAACAGACAACCAGAACCCATAGAAGGTAACAAAAGTGGGGAACCAACTTACGGTAATTGAGAACTTGTTGCTTGGCCTACCATGTATGCTAAGCCACCTGGGGAAAATAAATAAATAAATTGCATGAAAATAAGCAGCAAGATATTGCCAGACAATTCTCAAATGCTTCCATGGTTCCTAATGTACTGTTGCATATTATCATATTGGAAGAAACACCTCCATGCTATGAGTAACAGTCTAAAAGAAATAGAACACAAACTTCCACAAATAGGAATTGATGAAATCCTACCTTGTGGGGCAGCTGGGATATAAGCTGCCTCAGATTCCTGAGGAAACCAAGATGGGGTGACTCCACTAAGATATGTGGATGACAATGCAGAATTTGGCAGTGCGGTTTGCAAAGAGCTCATATCCAAGAACTAAAATAATTATAGACCAAGAAAAATATTAGAAAAGAGACTAGTATCATGTATATTTCATGTGTGTATACATGTATACAAGTGTATATCTCCTCATCATATTCCTACAGAAAACGTATGACTTCACAAGATTAGATTCCAAAAACAACTAAATGTGGAAGGCCAAGAATCTCAAGATCCAAGGTGTATCCACACTCTATTTCTTATAGAGAAAGTTCACAAAGTGCTCATTCCAAATATCTTGTGAATAGCGTGAACAAGTAATACTTCACATTCACAGAAACTGTAGAATCATCAAATTTTCCAACAAATCAAGCAAAGCTGCACTTTAAGAATAAACTTCAATATTTTTCCAAAAAAATGAAAACAAAAACCTTAATAACAATCCTGCTTATAAAGATATGAATCACCCTAGCCCTCTTCTGCTAGTAGATTATATGCTTGATTCCCTAGTGTTTGAATGTACTCAGCACAACAACCATATACGAAACCCAGTCATAAAGATTCATGCACACTCCTAGATATTGTGTTCATCTTCTATATATGAAGTCGCTAACAAAGAACCCAATCCCATGGTTGGTAGTTTGATCAACAAAGTCATTAGAACAAGAATAATTTCCGTAAGAAAAAAGGGCAAACTATTCAAAGTCCAAAAGGACTGACATTCAATATCACTTTCAAATGATCTTCAGCTCTTTTTGAGAAAAAAATGAGAGATCCTTCAAAACAAATGATACAGTATTTCTGATTTCTTTGGGACATAAATAAACGTCAGACTTAGAGACAATTAACACAGTATAAAATGTTAGCTGTATGTATGTTGACTAGGAAAATTCCCTTCTAAACTTTTTAGTGATGCCATGTACCCACAGAGTGTAAATTTATGGATGTGATGCAGTGTCAATCTTTTACTAGAAAAATTGTATATAAACTATGTACCATATTGGTCTGCTCCAAATCAGTCTCATATGGAAGATCAAACGGGTTAGTTGATTTATAACCAGTTGCATGTGGCACTGTTCCCTCCTGAGAAAAACAAAAAGTTCCCCCATCAAATATATGGCTAAAGTCAACCTTAAAGGAGAGTAAACACACAAACCATTTGAGGCGGCATTGATGGAGTATGTGATAGCCCTGTGACTTGTGAGGTTAGGCTGGATGGACAAGGTCCATCACAAGGGGATTTCTGAAACTCTGATGTAGAAACCTCTGAAACTCTCAGTCCAGAGTACTGATCCAAATTAAATGAAGGCTCCTTTGGTGCTACTTGTAGTCCATCACTGTGCTTGTCGTTCGAAGTAATTAAACCGTCAAAGGCACTCCATGACTGCTAAAAAGCAACGATAAAGATAGATAAAAGATCTAAAAATTGTTGTTAATGGTATCGCCCTAGATTCTTACAAAAACCAATCGTATAGCAAAAACTGCTACATATTACCAATACAAATCCAAAAAGGATGTGAAAAATGAAAATATATACTTTCTTAAAAGATAGCTTACCTCAGTCGACATGTTATTTGTGGGGGTTTGAATATTGTGATCACCAACATGCCATGGATCGGGTATCAACGAAGACTCCTGCTCATTAGGAAATGATGGCCACTGCATGCTTGAATTCGCAGAAGAATGCTGGTCAAAATCTACAAAGGAAACCCCATTGACAGGGATCAGTGCAGCTGTGGTAATTGCAGCACCCGTTTTGGATGCAGCAGGAGGAGTGTCAAAACTGGCCCATCCTTCATTTTTTGGGACTGAAGGCTCCGTTGATTTTTCATTTTTAACTGTAGCAGACTGCTGGAGGAAATCCGTAGCAAAAAGGTCAAACGATGATGGTTGAGTAGATTGGGAAACATGATATAAATTCGTTGACAGGACTGGAGTTGCCAAGGAATGTCGAAAACAATCTACAGGAGCCAAGGTTGCAGCAGATGAATGAAACAAGTCGAGAGGTACAGCTGCAGAAGACTCCACTTCTGGAGCAACTGGTGCCTTAGAAAGCTCTGAGCTATCATAACCCACAGTAGCGGATGACTCTGGGTGAGCAAAAATTCCACCCTGCTGAGCTCCAGGTGCGTGTTCAGGTCCCAAGACCACATCCAGTAAACTACCCGAATTATACGACTTAAGTGAAATAGAACTGCTATCAAATGAGCCAAAACTTCCGGACGATTTTGCTCTCTGAATAGATGAACCATTGGATGTCAGTTGGTAACGAGACAGGAGAAAGAGATGCTTAAATCATGTGAAAAATGGAAATTGAAGCACAAAAACCTGCATTTCTCATGTATTAAATCAAACCAACTGCCAGCAGGAGCTCAAATCCATCCCACCCATTTGCCGATATCAAAACTAATCCAAGTTATGAAAACAATTTACTCTTTAAACTACATGACAATCCAGAAGAGCCAAAAACAAAGCAACCAGTAGATGCTATCGGCTATCCTACCAAAGCGAACCTCTTGGTGTTTTTTCACAAGTTATAACCAAGTTCACTCAACACTCTATTTTTAAGCCCACTTTGGGATCACGCAAAGCACAACCTAAACACTTTGTGTAAGCCGACCACAGTTGTGTCTGCTTAAGGTTTGGTTTCTCTGGTGAAAATTTTGTAGTGATAACTGATAAAGGTGAGAACAAAATGATCCAGCTAGGGAGATTTATTGCCCAAATATTGGTGCTTTATGAGATATGAAAGTGGATATTTTGATTCTGTTTGCCATCATTGGAAACTCACCAAATAGCATACCAACCCCCCAATCCTATAACAATACTTAACAAACCTTTTGAGAATTTAGGTAATCTCCCACAGACCCTAGAGAATACCTTAGGGAGTTGCATTATGAGGTTATCCAGCAAAGTTAAACAGAATCAAACACCATCATGCTCGTAAAGCCCTAATATTTTACATAATCAATAATCAGAGCCAGACCAGCAAATACTCCATGATATCACTACAAACTATGCACAGGAACAATAAAACTGTAGAGGACCTAATCAGGAACAAATTTACAAGACTGTTAAATAGTATTGACTTTTGATCGTCCAAGCAGATCCTAAAAATAAATTAGCTTTACAGACATTTCTGAGATTTGGAGCCTATCTAGTACGATATACATCTTGTAACTAGGTTCCTTGACTTAGATAGCACAATTTTTTATGTTTATCTTGGATGAATTCAATGAATTTCTCTTTTACCATTCATAAAAGGTAACAAAATCTTCAAGTACTGTTGGTCAAAGTGAATATCCTTGAGCCTCTGCCTGTTCCTCTCCAATCACTTTCTATAACAACCTTCATCTAAATGTACATGAATATGTACATATCTCATATCTGTGATATATCAAATTATATACACATAAACACAAATCAACCAACCGAGAGTGAGGAAAACAGTAAGGGTGCAACTACTTGGTATTGATATACATATACAAGCATATACATAAACACGTAAACAAGCAGTGAAAGTGCAACTAAGTTGGGATCAGTTAATCAATACAACCAAGCTGAAAACCAGAAACTTTTTTTGGTGTAACTTTCTTTTTCTGGAAATGGCATAATTTCTCTATTTTAATCAAAGACATGTCTCTTAGGACAGGAAGGAATATTATTAATGATGGGAAAATAGCTTATTACAAATTACACCGAAAACTACTAGGAGGATCTTTTCCATTAACAAGCCACCATTCAAGCTTAGTATAAAATTATACGGAATGCTCCCTCCCCAACCATTGGTAGTGGCCTACTCAGTGACAGCATTCGGAAGTTCTCCTCTCTCCTTTAACAATTTTCCACTTTTCTATATTTCGGGTATAGTTGCGGGCATCTTTAATAAGACCTGCAATTTTCATTCTTTCTCAAATACCTCATTTCTTTATTGCCGAAAAACCATTATTTGATCAAAAATAGTAAAGGGCACATCCCTCTCTAATTTCATCGAACTTAGGTAGCTGCTGTCACATCATAGGAGAGAAAACCCTCATCCACATGCTCATAATTTGCGTGGGTCTACCATTCATTAAATTCAACAAAAAGAAGAAGAAAACAAGCACAATTCCTGTGGCATAAAAATGATAACATTCCGATTTCCAACATGGATGATAAGTTGATAACCATTTTATATAAACTCTATAAAAGAAACACATACACTACGCAACGCTTGCAATAGCCAAGGCTGTACTGGTATTAAAATGCTTTCATAAAAATCTGAAATACAAGACAAAAAATGAGAAACATGACCTGTGGGCGTGGAATTCTTTCTGCATCTCTCCTAAAGTTTGCGTCTGGAGAAGAATGAGCATCAGATCTAACAGGATCACCTCCACCAGAAACAGAGCCCTCATTTTCAAATCTATCCTCGTACATTTGTTCACTTACACCACCAGGACTTGATACAAAACTAGATGCTTTCCCAACATATAGTCCTCTATCTGAACCAGGCTTTCTAGTAAGCACGACAGCTTGTCTTCCATAGCGTCGATCTTCATACTGATAGTCGTAAGGCGGACTCTGAGAATAAGAATGGTAAGAACTGGCACGTCTTGTCTCGTCTTCATGGTTCCCCAGCCTCTGTCAAATATATTAACAATTTTAGCATGTTAAGCCTGAACTTGGGATTATTAATTTCTCAGGGAGATATAAAGGATCAAAAAGCTACGGCGTGTCCACCTCTGTTTATCAAAGGAAATGATTGTACTATCAAAATAGATTTGAAACCAAAATGTAATATCCAACTTTATGAAAGTAAACAAAGAGGAAACAACAGGCATTTTAGAACAATGATTAAACAATTTCATAGCCAACGTTCCAAAAGGCTTGCTGAACATTTCTCAGTTTCAGAAGACGAGGTGTTCAGAAACAGAAACAGACACACCATAACTCTAATATAAATTTCATAATCTGAAGAAATCGATAATCAGCCTTCTTATTAGTAAATAATCATATTGCCTGCAAATCTCTTGGAGGCTTGTCTGATGTCTTTGATCCAGCATATTTTTTTTCCACATACACGTGCTTTATGAACTCTCGCACTTTATCAGCATTACTGCAAGAAGAAACTAGATTAATAAAATATCATGTTCTCCTCATACAATCCTAAAGCAATAAGAAACAAACCACAAATTCGCACCTGCTATTAGGAAATCTCTGCCTTTGAAAATCCCAATCCTTCATATATAATTCCTTTGCACGCTATTAAAGTAAATGCCTTATCAGCACAAGAATCAGTAATTTGAAAGGCAAGACAGAGGAATTTAAGGCCATTCCTTGTACCTGGTTACCACCAATTTGAAGCGATTCAACTTCTTGGGAAGTAAATTTAGCCATAGATACAGACTTCACACGATGAGTAAACTCCCGACTGCATGATGCAAAATTAAATAAAGACATCAGAATATGATTACAACCTAAAGCCATTAGACGCATTGTCCTATTGGCTCACTTTCATTAGGAGCAATCTCACAAGAACCACAATCACTGGATGCCATTATACTGTAATAGTCTTAATGTCTAACGACCTATCTGAAGCGCAGGTGATCAGTTGGAAACTATGAAGATAACAAAACAAAGAATATAGCACAATATTACAAGTAGAGTTATCAAAACTCCCTCATTTTCACTCCATGCATTGTCAACAGGCAAGGAAAAAAAAAAGGGTCAATATAGTATCTGAATATGATTTTTAGGGCAGTTTCATTTTGGAAAAAGCCTATGTAGAATGTCCAAAGAATAGTCTTCCAAACTTCTCCGTCCCTTCTCCTCCCAGACCAGTATTGGGCTTCGCCCTTCAATCTGGTTCAACCAATCTCGTTCTTCGAATTCTAGACAGAACTAAAGAAATATTGATAAAACCATGCATATGACTATTGACTACTTGTAACTAGAAGAGTGACAAATTGTACCGCAAGGCATATCATTCTGAATTTGGGATCCAAGTTTAGCGAGCAATATCATGGGAGAGTGGAATCCAGATAATGATATTTATAACAACATAAATTAAGAAATATCAAATGAAAAGATAATCGAACTCACTGTATCCCACTGCAAGTCGTACAAACGAACGTCCAAAAATTCGTACACACATACTGTGGACCCTGTACAAACAATTGCAACATAGTTGAGTATACATTTACCTCTTAAGGAAACCATAAAAGAGACATTCCAGAGCCTCAACTCCCTTCATTTTCCATACTTAATCAGCAACAGAGGAAATTATGAAATAGATGCACCACAAACTGAAAAAGTTTCCTAAAAAAAAACTTGACCGGAAACTTTGATGCTGCCACGAAACTGCTAAAAAATTTCTAAGCAACTTAATAAACCAAATCCTCCGCCTTTAGCTTCAGTCCCAAACAATCCCGTACCCAGAAAAGGGAAAAGAGCTTGCTTAAAATCTTTTCCAAAAAGAGCTTAGCAGCAGCAGAAGACTTTCTCAAGTAAAAAATAATAATAATGACCATTTCAAAACCTCCTGCTTCAACTACACTACACACAACAAATATATAAAAGAAACACAACGTTTCAGCATACATAAGCGTAATTAGAACGCAGTAGAGAAAATCAGTACCGAGCTATTACAGTTGATACACCTCCGGTTCGGAGGCAGCTTCATGAGCCCTCGTATGATCTTCTCGTTTCGCTCTTCTTCTCTTCTACTCCCCATCTCTCAAATCAAAAATAATAATAATAATACCCCAAACAAAACGTAAATCCCAGGCCTCAATCTTCACAAGTAAGAAATCGAAACGATTATCTTCGATAACCCCTAGAACCGCAGCAGAAACAGTTCAAAAACTTCCTCGATAGCTCCAATTTTATAGGGTTGTACAGAATTAGATGAACTGCTGCAAATTCAAAAACAAATTGAATCAAAATCAGAGTTTTGGAGGTTCTCGAAATTCCGATTCGGGGGAAAACACAGTAAAAGAAGTTCGAAGTCGGCTCGATTGAGACAACACGATACTTCTGTGCCTTCCGTTTTTGAAACGGAAAGCAGTTGCTTTTTCGCACAAAAATTAGCAAATAAACTCTGCATATATCTGTACAGACTACAAAATGCAGTTTATTTTATTTATATATAAAATTAATTCGATTTCAATTATTGATGCCTTTAAACGGTAACTTTTAGGATGGCGATGGTCGATTTTCGTCCATTTTTTTTACATATGTTTGATGAAATTGTTTGTCGATTAGCAGTCCATTATATGGATTTTTTGTCAGTTTAACGTAATTTTTTTTTATCCGTGTCGATTTGGGTTGATACAACAACTATATCGTCCAACGTTTTGATTTTGTTTCATATTGATCATTCAGATAGTTTTGCTCAAAATCGGACAGTTAAATTTGAGATTAATATAACATGTGGATGTGATCACCCAAAAATAGACCATGTTTCATGTTCGTTACTCCAAGATGAAGCGTTTTAATTTCATCATTCAATTTATGATTTTATTCCATATTGATCACTCATAAAATTTTACCCAAAATCAAACAGTCAAATTTGCGTTGATCGTTAACCATCTGTTAAATTTCACCTATGTGTACATGTTACATGGTGACTATACTAACGTCTATTAGATGTCCTAGAAAAAGACAGACCCATGAAAATCCTAATACCTCCTATCTCTCATTTGACTCCCATGTAGATAATTTATAAGTTATATGAATAAAATTCATCATACTTCACTTTAAGCATCTCAAAGCACAAAACCTAACAAGAACTTCAACAGAATCAAACACAAACATCTAATATATGTTAGTCAATAACCATTTATCATGCACACGTAGGCGAAATTTAACATGTGGTTAACGGTCAACGGAAGTTTGATTGTTCGAATGGTTAATATGGAACAAAACTATAAGTTGAGTGATAAAGTTGAAACATTTCATCTTTGAGTGACGTAAATGAAATATGGTTATCTTTGGGTGACCAAATGTTTTACTTATCCCAAGTTTGACCGCTCGATTTTGAAAAAAACTGTTCGAGTGACCAATGTGAAATAAAATTAAAAATTAGATAATGAAATTGAAATTTTTAATTTTTAAATGACGAAAATGAAACATGAATTTTTGAGTGATTACATGTTTTAACCCTTTCGATTTTGACAATTTTCTTTTTACAGCTCTGTCTCGTACTCACACCAACATAAATAAAAATAAATAAAAAAAGAGTTAAGGGACAGTCCATTAGGCCCGTTAACCGACAACCCATTAGACCCATCAAAGAACAACCAATTAGTTCTATTGATGATGGAACAACCCATTAGGCCCATTTACTTGAATTTTCTTCTTCCTCCTTCCATCTGTTTCTAGTTACAACTACCCCTTATCGCTCCCTCACCTGTCTGCTTAAACCCTCCGTCTGTGTCACTCACTCTCTCGCCTACTATGGCCACCCTCCTCAATACTACTCCGTCCAGAGCTCCTTTCCCAACACGATTAGCCTCCATTTCAGCGAATGGTTCGGGACCGTTTTGCCTCTCGTTTTGGCCTAGGACCATTGGGTGTAAACTTTCTCTTGTAAATCCGCGACTCTTCGCCCCTGAATCTTCTCTCCAGTTCGCGAAGTTCGTGCCTTTAGCTTCACAGGAAGGAAAAGTTGAAACTGCCGAGACCGAGGAGACGCTCCAAGAACCTGAAATTGAGGTATTAACAGAACTATCTTCTGTTATCTAGTTGTGCATATTTTTTAATTTTGTTCCTTTATATTTTAAGCATGTCTGATTGATGATAAATTCTCGTAAATGAATAAAAATAGCGGTTTCTTTTCATACTGGATACAATTGTCTGTTGAATTATTCCTGTACTTTATCATAATGGAAATTGTGATTTTGTCTATATGGAATTGGGAATGGCAGGCAGACTGTGGTCTTCGGAAGAATTATTCCTGTAGTTTATCATCTTTCATTTGAAGTGTCTAATTCTTTGCCTTTGTAGCATTACAAAACCAGAGGATAGGGTACTTAGTATTGCCGTGGCCTTCTGCTGTGGGCGATGTTCCCAACTTAAATGGTTTATCAAAAGGATTGCCTTCTGTGTATTTATGTCTGTGTGTGTGTCACAAATTGAGGCACAATTTCCTGATTGTTTGTGAGGGCAAAGTATGTAGGACAAATGGAGGATAACATTGTTCAATTTCAGAGATGTCGTGGAGAGCTGTTATTTGGTTGAAGGATTTTAAGACGCACATGACATACACAAGATATCTTGATATGTAAATAGATATAAGTACTAGACCAATATTTTCTGATCATGGAGATAACTATATGGCCAATATTTTTGATATAAGTTTGTTTTAATTGTTGAATGGAGTTCAACCAGGTAAACTTTCCGAAAAAGATTATCTGGCAGTTGGCTGGAGCAATTTTATTAGAAGTGTTGGGGCAAATCAGATGGATATACTGGAATATTTCAGGATAGATGCTGGGATGTCTCTTTTTTTTTCTTCTTCTGATAAACAAGCTCAAGTGCCGAAATGGGATTTGTCACCTTTTATAGAAGAGAACTTGTGAATTGTTTGTTGTGGCGTACCGGGAACTTTCATCGTTACATTTTACCTCTTGATAGTCTTTCATGTACAAACAATCATTGTGTTCAACAAGACAGTATGCTTTGAGCCATAGAGAATAATTAAACTTAAACTTGGAGTTCGTTATGACCTTTCCCTTTTATCATCACTTTCTCAATTTAAAGTTAAAGAATTACCCAATTCAGCCTTATTGTTTTAACTCCTTTCTATGGATATTGTAGAGGAATGCCATTGCCTAGAAAGTGACATATTTTCTTTTAGTTTTCAAATAATCATCTTTATTGATCAAGCATTTCCATCTGTAAGGTAAGGTAATGGTTTCCGCATACATCATGCATCATGTCAGGTTATTGTGTATTCTTTTGTTTTTTCTTTTGATAATAAATTTATCTAACAGGATACTTTAGATGGTGCTGTTGGTTTGGAAGACAGCGCCAGTGAGGAGGATACTACTGAAGAAATACCTGCTTCAGCCATAATGGAGTCTCTTCAATCCTACAAAGAAGCACTGGCAAGTAATGATGAGGGGAAAGTTTCTGAGATAGAGACACTTCTAAAATCTCTTGAAGATGAGAAAATTGACCTAGAAAATAAAGTCACAGTGTTTTCAGAAGAATTATCAATAGCAAAGGACAGAATCCTGAGGATTAGTGCAGACTTTGATAATTTTCGGAAGAGGACAGAGAGGGATCGCCTTTCACTAGTTGCAAATGCCAAAGGAGAAGTTATGGAGAATTTGTTACCTGTTTTGGACAATTTTGAAAGGGCAAAAAGTCAGATTAAGGTTGAGAAAGAGGGAGAAGACAAGATCAACAACAGTTATCAGAGCATATACAAGCAATTTGTTGAAATTATTGACTCTCTTGGTGTTGTCTCTGTGGAGACAATCGGGAAACCCTTTGATCCATTGGTGAGTAACTTAACATCCTTAAAACTCTTGTATGCATGAAAAATAATCTCAAAACGTCTCGTCATCTCATCCCTAAATGCTAAGGTACTTTTACTAGTGTAAACCTGTCAACATTTCCACTGCTAATTTGGCATAATGAATTACCCTTTTGATCGTTGCTTTACGCAGGCAACGTACCAAGTTGGCTCGAAATTCAGTCGTGTACTTGATGTAGTTAATCGAGTGTTTGACCAAGTTTGTTCAGGTTTTAAGAGGGCCTGGATACGGTTTTAACACATGCAAAGTATTGATTGAATCGAGCCAACTAGGTGAGTTCATGTGTAATAATTCGGACAGAACTGGTATTTCGTAAATCCTTGTTGCTTGAAATGCCTAGAGCTACAATAAGGATAGGTAACAAGGCAGAGATGAGATAATGTTTGGGATGTTTGTTTATCTTGGCGTATATGCTTTAAGATTCAGGTCACAAGTTTCGTGATTGATTTTAGTAAAAACCTCTCTTTATAATATATTAGAAGAACATCCTAATAATTGAATGTTCTTCTTTTTTTTTTTCTTTTTCTTTTTAAAGTTGCATGAAGCAATTATGCGGGAGGAATCCACTGAATATGAAGAAGATATCATAATCGAAGAATATCGCAAAGGGTTCAAACTTGGTGACAGGCTCTTGCGCCCTTCAATGGTCAAGGTTTCGGCTGGTCCAGGGCCTGCAAAACCTGAAGAAGAAGGCACTATTGAATCTGAACAAGAAGTGCCACCAGAGGAGGAGGTGGTGGATGAAAGTGAAAGTGCAGAACAGGGCAGCAGGGAAGCGGGGTCCGCTTGAAGACAGAAATGTGCAAGCTGTAGTCATTTTTTTGTACAAGCATAAGGCTGTATCACTATCACCCTTCTGTCATAGGACTGGAGTTTTGTTGGGAGAAATTTGTAGAAGAAATCTTAATTTTGGCTACATGATTTCTTGGTCTTTATGTGTAATAGATTAATGAATAAGGAGCATTTGAGCAGGGCATACCTTTTTTTGGCGAGTGAGTCAAACTGTAAAACTTCAGTGCAGTGCCTTTCACTATCTTGAATTTTATTTATTTTTTATTGTGCCATAATTTTTTAGTTTGAAAAATTAGATTATTGCCATATTTGCTGATATATTGTCTCCATCTATCCACATCTGTATATATCTATAAATTGACTTCTGCTGAAGAATTTACGATTCAGTAGTTGAATTATTTGATTTGATTGATTATGTGTCTTCATATGCTCTTTCTTTGGCAGAATAATTTATAATAATAATATGTGATATTTGAGTATATTTTTCTTGAAAAAGAAAAATTTATATACATCTAACTTAATTTTTATTTAACAATATCTTTCTCAATCAATATTCTATAGCAAATAATTAATCAATCATCAATTTATATATACAATGAAAGTTTCACAAATGTTTCACAAGAAGTCACGTAAGATTTAAGATATATGTGATACAGAAGTTGAATATCTGTATTGATCTAGCAAGCTAAATAAGATAATACTTAATAGAAAAGCATAGCATCTATTTTAACAAAAAAACTCTCTACAATCGATGAAATACTATAACACTACAAATAACAAGCTCGCCAAATGAATCTCTAATCACAATCCCTACTCAAGCTTTAAAACTATTATAAAAACATTCTTACATATATTTGTTTTAGAAAAATATAAAAAATGTGAATGAAATGAATAATAACAAATCTTTTGAGATAAAATATGAGCTGCACAAAGTGCCGGCATGTATCTAATTTTATATATAATGGAGGCTTTAAATAATGCAATCATCTAAGATAAACGAGAGAGATAGTGAAATTTGGAATTATCTATTTATTTCATTTTTATTTAAATTAAATGATATATCTTTTTGTTCTAAATGTTATGGTCTTTCTAATAAAAAATCTTTATATATCATCAATATCATTGTATTAAAACAGGAAAAAACTCTTGACTTTACCATATTGTCCAATGCAACTCATTATTATATTTTTCGTAACAGTTTTGATATCTTCACGAATTATTGGAAAAAATCATCAAGTATATTATTTTGAGGTAAAAGTAAAAAAGTCATCTGTTTGATCCATTTCATATATTGATAGTGAGTAAAAGCGATTCACGAGAGAGAATTTTCAATCCAATGTGATAGAGAAATGTTCCACAATGATCCACTTATGATTAAAGATAGGGAATTTGCAATTCAATGTGATAGAGAGATAAATATAATTGAGATAATAATTATCTAGAAAAATCAAAATTCGTGACAATTCATGCCTCAATTGAGCCATTCAATATGAGAAGTCATTTGTATTTTTTTTATCAGTTTCACAATTTCTAGGTAATTCAAAATTCAAACAAACAGCCAAGCATACCACGCATAATTGAATTTTATACCAACCCTCATATATCACAACAAAATATTGAAATTAAAGAGTCAAAATTCAACATCATTAAAAAAAACACTTTAACAATATTACAAATATCACTAACTTTAACATATATATATATAAGGTAATTAATGTTGTATTTACGTGTAAGTATTGATAAAAATACTTATAATATAAAATATGTATAATCTAAAAGAAATTATCTTTATAAAAAATATAAGTCAAGATCACCATAAAACAAACTTCATAAACATAATATGTACAAGTTACGTACCACTGTAAATTTATGTTTACGGGAAGGAAAAAAAAAGTACGACACATACAGTAAGAAAATCATATTTCAAAAAAAAAAACCTCATGAAACACGGACATACCACTAATTTTGCATATAAAACTAAAAATGTTATCAAAACTATTTTTTGGTGGGAGTATGATTCATTTTTTTTTTGATAAAAGGCTTAGTCACAAAATAATATAGATAATCCCTCACCAATGGCGGAGGAACATCAATGTACAAAGCAGGGTCTTCAAATAAAAGACAAAACAAAATAGAACAGGATTACAAACCAATTAAAAAACAGAAAACATTAGATTCCATGTTTGCAAGAGTGCCCAGACTCCCAAAGCCCACCGCTACTGCATGCAGACTACATCCAGAGAACCATCTCTTGGGCGCGTTGAACACTAGCCTTGGCAAGCCAATCTGCCACCCCGTTTTTTCCTCTAGGAATTTTTTCCATTATGATATCAAGTAATTGGACTTTTGCTAGGCTAATGGCATTCCCAATCTGATTCAGTTTCCAGGGGACTTGATTGATGCAAGCAACCCACTTTAAAACGGTCATGGAGTCCGTTTCTATGATGATGCCCGAACTTGCTACCATAGAAGATGACAGTGATAGATTCAAAGCCTTCAATACAGCTCTCAACTCTGCTTCGTTTGCTTCGTTCGATTCACATATTCCAACTGGGCAGGAGAAAAGGCAGCGGCAATTACCAAAATTGTCGCGCAGTATACCTCCAATGCCAGCTCGCCCCAGTTTCGCTAAAGAGGAGCCATCGACATTCCACTTAAGCATCCCATATGAGGGGGGAGACCAAACTAGTTCTCTGGATGGCTTGCTTTTTAGAGCTGGACCAGACTTTTATTCCGCATGAGGAGAAGGCTAACTGAGAATTTGAGTAAGGGAAACCTGGGCACAAGGAGCATATCCATAAATGCAGTCGCACAAAAATTAGAGAGAGAACATCAACCCAATCAGCCACCTTTCCATTAAAAATTACATCATTGCGTTCCTTCCAAATAGACCACACAGTCACGAAAAATAACATCAACCACCATTTCTGTTGCCAGCAACCTTTAATCCCCAAGCTAGGCCATTGCTCAAATAGACTGCATATATCAATGGTAGGGCACCAGCTTTGATGGAAGGGTATATTTTCCAACACTGAAATCTACGTTCCACAAAATTCAACATTTTCAATCACTTTTGATTGGGCCAATGGATACCAAAGAAAGCCAAAAGATAATTATTTACTGCTTATTCACACTTCCATTATTTTTAACTTTTCCAAGTTGGCCAGTCAGTCATGTTGTACTCACTGAACACGTCTCTTATAACTTCGTGCTCGTCTTGGCAATTGGTCGTGTGTGACAATTAATAAAAAGAGAGATGGTTTTTATTTTTTATTTTTTATTTTTTTGGGGCTATAAATAGTCCATTAATTCCAAATGGAAGCTGTGAAAAAGGTATTGTCCGGTAATATAATTTTTCCTTACTCCAATAATTGATTTGTTCGATCTAGATTAGATCAAATTTGAATATAAATTTTATTTTTAAAATTTTAGTCCGAACATAAAAAATTTGTCTGATTTAAAATCGAGAATACAACTGAATTATTATTTGATTTACTTGTCCGGATTTAAACCAATCCGGATATGATCAATTAAGTATATCTATAAATCCAAATTAATATGAATCTAGACATACAAATATCTCGTAACTATCCTATAAAAAGTAAAGTCGTATGAGGAAGCCAACTCGTATAAGGAAAAGAAAAAAAAAACACCAAAAAAGAAACTACGCCAATAATTTCCTGAGACCAAACTGTTTTTGGGTGGATTTGATAATTTACTACATAGTTTGGAATTATAAGGTAATTAAATCTTCATCTGCTGCAGCATGAAAATCTCTGTCAAGAATTTACAGAGCTTCAGAAGCAGCCATGGAAGTGAGACAAATATTTCTGAACCAAACGATTTGACAAGATGCATTGAAGGGTATCTCTTTTTTTTTTAATCATTATTTAACATTTCCAATCAATCATGGCTTATATATTTTGACATATGTTTGCCCTATTGGATGCTTTGGGGCTGAGCCCATACGTACTTTTTGGGATATGATCCTGCATTCTCTGCTCAACCCATAATTTCCTGGACGTGAGATAGTGAATATCTAAGTAGTGGTGATCGGGGTTGGGTGTAATTTTTTTTATAGTGGATCCTGCTGTAATGGCTTAGTAGTCATTAAATTATTATTTTTTAAATTATGGATGTATTTTATTCGAAACTACGAGTTCATCGGTATATTTTTTTTGTAAAAAAACAAATAAAATGTGAAAGAAGACATAAAATAGAAATTGATTCTAGTTGGAAACTTGATTTTCCTTCTATAGATATTCGTGTTTACCCATCTAAACAAAAGAAGAAAGTTTGAACTAAATAATAAACTCAAATACCCATGTGGTGTATTTTTTTAATCAAGGAATTACGCTTCGAATCCATAGACCTTAATCACGATTTTATTAGGAAATTTTTCACCTCCGTTCCTCGAACTCTTGACAAGTTGAGTTGAGACAATGGTGTAGTGGTGGATTTTTTCACCAAGGAATTACGCTTCGGGTCCATGGAGCTTAATCATGATTTTATTGAAAAATTTCCATTTCTACATCTCGAACTTTTGACCTCCTGAGAGTTGAGTTGAGACGTTAAAATCGTGATTAAGGAGTATGGGCCAAAATGTAATTCCTGGGTGGAAAAAAAAAATCCCCATTAATGTTGTGAAATCAAATAGAAAATTTGCTGTATATTAACTCACTTGTTTTCCTCGTGATTATTGAGCAAAGCGGCAAAGGTTTATCTTTTTATGCTTGAAAATGTAACAAAGAAGAAGTCAGAATTCTCTGTCTCTGTCCCCCACCCCCACCCACCACTGATTTTAACTCCTCTTTCGTTTTGCACCGCCGCCACAAAACAACACCCACCACCCCCCCAAACTGATTTTAACTCCTCTTTGGTTTTGCAGATTGAAGAAAGAACATCAGAAGCACAAGCAACAAAGCTTCAAGTGGCTAACACAAATTATTTTCAATCAATCCTTCATGTAAGTTTCTCCTTCTTCTTTAACAAAGTTTATTATTCATTTTGAAAGCAAGTGAAGAAACAGATCTTAAACAAAACACGTACTTCACACAAATTTTAAAAGAAAAAGAAAAAACCTGATCTTATATCAGTGGGGCATCCCTAATAATGAGATTTAATTATTTATCTCTTCATTAATGATTTTTGGAAACAAAAAAAAAATGCATTTAATCATTAGTTGTCCATTCGATTCTGAATCCGATTCTTGACAATTTTCATGAAAATGTCAAACTCGGAAGTTTATAAACTTTTTCATCAAGATATACAGAGATTTAAGACTAATTGTAAGATATGTAAGCAACCAATCATGTTTAACGTTTGACACTATTTGAATACTTATGTTTGCAATCTGATTAATGGTGCAATATTAATTTGTTCTTAATCGGGGAGTGAAACAATATAAGTTGTTTAGCCTGAGCCATTTTCAGTATTCACTGAGTTTGATTACCATATAAAAGTCTTTAATCAATCCATATTAACCCTTTAAAATCTTTGAGATTCAATAACAATTGGGCTTCTCTTTTATTTACAAGCCCACCCTGGAGAAAAATCACAGACCATATTAAAACTCATATTTTCTCAGCTTTGTCTTTTTATTTACCCTAAAATAACTAATCGTTACCAAAGCCCATATTAAAATCTAAAATAACTAAAATCTTTTATTAAAATTTTTCTCATATTGAAATCTTTTTTATTTTATAAATAGAAGTCCATTCTAAAATAACTTTCTATCATTGATATATATAAAAAATTCAGGGTGAGTAATTGCCCAATTGGCCGCCCTTGACTCCACTTGCATATATATATATATATATGAGCAGTATTTGAACATCAATTGGTTTACATATTTGCTTAACTAATCATTACCAAAGCCCATCCATGCTAGACTGAGTATAGAAGAAATTTCTATTGTTACATCTTGAATATATTTTGAACATTTCACTGTATATGTATTAGCATCAAGATGAACAATATAACTTTTAGAACCCTAATTGTTTTTACAGAATTAATACAGAAATGAGGATGGATGAGAGGCTTCTTGGATCAACAAGAAAAGATGAAAGTAGTGATTTGAAAGACAGAATTTGGACAGAACAAAAGAAAATATGGAGGGTTGGATTTCCTGCACTATTAGCCAGAGTGACTCAATTTGGAATGTTAGTGGTAACACAAGCATTCATTGGACATACTGGAAGTCTAAATCTTGCAGCTTATTCCCTCATACAAATCATCACTGTACGATTCGCGAATGGAATACTAGTAAGTACTTGAATTGTTAAGCATCTATTCGTGGATGCGATTTTTGCATCCAAGGATTTGTCAGCTCTGGGGTAACTCTATGAGTGTTTCTGAGCTTTTGGTTAGAATAGAGGTACCCTAGAGCGAACAATACCTTAGATGTCCAAATCGCATCCACCGTATGTATGAATTAATGTGAGGCTTGGCAGAGAATCCCCTGCATTTTGGGACTCTGTTTCTGTCCTTCAATTACCTTTTTTCGTCGATGTTTCGATGATTTATGATCATGGTGTTGTAGGTGGGCATGTCAAGTGCAACAGAGACTCTATGTGGACAAGCATTTGGGGCAAAGCAGTACCACATGATGGGAATCTACTTACAGCGATCGTTGATCATCAATCTTGTTGCAGCAACAATACTATTGCCAGTCTTCATTTTTTCATCATCACTCTTCAAATTCATGGGCGAGGAAGATGCCACCGCGGAAATTGCTGGACACATCTCCCAATGGTTCATACCAATTCTCTATTTTTTTGCCATAGCTGTTCCGATCCAAAAGTACCTACAAGCTCAGCTCAGGAACAGGATCGTTGGCTGGCTATCTGCAGTCTCATTCGCGATACATGTGGTTCTGTCTTGGATTTTCGTCAACAAACTGAATTTAGGGATACCCGGTGCAATGGCTGCCATTATTATATCTAGTTGGTTGGTGATAATTGGAGAGTTTGTGTACATTTTTGGTGGCTGGTGCTCTAATACATGGGGAGGCTTCAGTTTCGCTGCGTTTTCTGATCTACTTCCTGTTGTCAAGCTCTCGATTTCTTCGGGTATCATGATTTGGTAAGTCCCATTTACTTAAATATATGGCAAATTTGAAGTAACTAATCACTTTTTTTTTGAATGTTTTCCTTGACAGCTTAGAGCTTTGGTATACTGCAGTTCTAGTCCTATTTGCAGGATACATGAAGAATGCCACAACTTCAATATCTGCATTTTCAATTTGGTAAGAAAATATAATTATCCTAATGATTTCTAGTCCTGTTGATTTATTTGATAAGAATTATTCTAACAACAATGAATTTTGCAGCCTCAATATGATTGCTTGGGAATTCATGTTCTGTCTCGGCTTCTTGGCTTCTTCCAGGTACAGTACTTGATGCTTTTATCACTGAAATTGTCACCAAATTCGTACCAAATTCTCTTTATGTAAATGTTCACATTGTCGCAGTGTTCGGGTCTCGAATGAGTTGGGGAGAGGAGATACTAAAGCAACAAAATTTTCCATTAAAGTGATCTTCATTACTTCACTTATAGTTGGGATTTTCTTTTGGGTCCTCTGCATAGCATTTGGGAAGAAAATTGCTTACCTATTCACAAACGAAAAGCCGGTCGCGGAATACGTTTCACGCCTCTCTGTACTACTCGCTTTCTCAATTCTACTCAACAGCTTCCAGACAGTATTCTCAGGCATGCATCTCTGATGATTACATTTTTATCATATCGTTCCGGCCGCACCAATCCTAACATGTAATTCTCTCTCACACAGGGACAGCTATAGGCGCTGGAAGGCAAAGTATGGTTGCTTATGTCAACGTCTTCTGCTATTATGTTGTTGGGGTGCCAGTAGGAGTTGTTCTTGGATATGTTGCTCATCTTCAAGTGAAAGTAAGCAATAGTGTCTATATATAGATATATATTCACACAATGCCTAATTAATTACAGACCTTGTCAATTAATATTTTGATTGTGCAGGGTATATGGATAGGAATGATACTTGGAATTGCACTGCAATGTCTTATACTTGGCTACATTACAGTAAGAACCGATTGGGAAGAACAGGTAAAATTGCAGGAGAGTGATTGATCTGAAGTTTATAATAATAGTTTAAAATATATATTTTGAGGATAATGGTAATCTTGTGTGTTTTTTATAGGTTAATATGGCATCGCAACGTCTGAATCGCTGGTTGTTGAAGCCTTCAGATGAATCTAATGGAAATTCTACTCAAGAATAAATGATTTGTGTTTGTCCCGCATTTGGCTTGAATGTACAGCTTCGGCTAATGGTTTGGCCTAGCGGTGTGTTACAACGTCACCACACCGCTTTGTGAGTTTGAAGCTGAAATTGCTTACATTCACGATGCTGCGCTATTTATCATATCTTCCATTGATCAAACGTATTATGTACCTCTAATAAATATTTATGCTTGTGCATCTAAACAATGTAAGAAATTTTGAACTAAATAGGGAATTATCCATTGAGTTGTATAATTAATGAACCCATTAATTTAATATCTTAATACATAAAATCCTCTCAACCCTCATATCAAGCACAACCTAAGGTGTTAAGTTAGGTTAGGTTAAGATAACCGTGGTGATAAATAGCTCAGGGCTAAACAACCCATATTGTCACATTGTATTGTAAATTCGTTTTTCATTATAAATTTTACAATGCAATATGATATTTTATTATAAATATATAATAAAATATTAGAGTGAAATATGATATTTTATTATAATTATAGAATGAAATAGAATAATGGAATGGAATGAAATGAAATTTGTTTCCTTAACTAAAGGTTGATATTAACTCAGACACACCCAAGCACGCGTGCAGCCAATCAGCAGCATGCACGGAAGTGCATTTCAAAAGTCAAAACCAATATAGTCCGCTCCGAGTCGACTAGTGGATACTTAAAAAAAAAAACAAAGCTGCTGATTTGGTCTTCAAAAGAAAACTCGAAAGGCCCAGCCAGCCTAGCCCAAAACTTTGTGGGCATAAGTTTTTTTGTAATTAGAGCTGGGCTCTGGCAGGAAATTACATAGATCTAATCCACATTAAATATTAAAAAATAAAATAAAAATCATACATAATTAGCAGTATTTGATAGAAAATGAGCCCGATGACTAATGTGGTCCATTCTATAAAATACAAAGACTTCTTTAGCTAGGAAAAAAAAGGTGGAGCTCGAATGACCCATTTTTGAAAAATAGAAGGCTTCAATCGTCACTCATTCCTTAAGTTAGGCCAATTTGATTTGCACCTCATTATTTCCTAGATACACCTCAACTTTGGCAAATTTATATTTGACTTCAAACGGCATATTCATCCGCAACAATAAAATACTTATCTCAATACAGTCATATTAATAAAAAAAGTATTTCAAAACAATTTTAATATACCATCAAAATTATAACATTGCAATTGGTGTTAGTGTCCTAATGAATCGGAATACGACAAGGGTCTGACTCAAAAGAAAAAAAGTTAAAAACTTTAATTAGCTATGATAATGATTTTTCTCTCTTAATACTCGAATATGACAAAAGCTTTAACTCAGGTCTGAAAGAACTGGAATATGACAAAAAGCTTGAGTTTTTAGTTGCTTTACAACTGCAAAGCTTTTATTAGTTGTAAATCTCCAATACTTTGCCGACCCCCCGCTCTCTCTCTCTCTCTCTACTCAATCATCCCTCACGTCCACTACAAAACGGTCCAAGTCCAACAACTCCTCTCCAAGTTTCAGAATTTGTCTATTCTATCTCTTTGGTCGTTCACTCATTATACTTCATTTGATTCAAAACTTTAAGTCAAAAAGGATGGCGCTTATAATCTTGATTTCCAAACACAATCTATCCTACTCACTCGAGAAAGATTTGTTTGATCCCAGATAAATGTGTATATTGACGTGTTAAATAAAGTGGCTCATATTAAAATATCTATTTATATCAAAAAATTTTGGAAGTGAAAAAGTTTTGTGATCGAAAACGGAGCAGAAAGCTGTATGATACACAATTCTATTGAATTTTGGTTTAGGATTAGTATAAGCCTATAAGGGTTGTAATTATATTTATGGATGTCTAGTAGCTTGCTATAAAAGAAAAATTTTAACTCAATTGTGCACGTGAATTCTCACATCTAAAGAAAATCATAGACTACACGAACATAGACATTCTTATCAAATCAAGTAAATCTCGTATTATTTTTCTTTTTCTGTTTTGATTGTTTGCTATATAGATGATTATCAAATCTCTATGTGTTTGAGCCGAGTTAAACAAAAACAACTTACAACTAAGACATTTCCCCTCATAACCCAACTCCACCATCCATTGACCATTGCACAAAAGGAAGATTATTGGTTTAGTTTCTCTGTAAATCATCAATGGTGGAGGCAGAGATGAAGAGGAATAATGAAACTAAACCACGCCCGTCCTGACGTCAACCACCTTGACTGTCAATCACAGCATAATTCAGAGACATTTATACGTCAGTCTTGGACATGATTACATTTTCATTGTCTTTTTCTTTTGAGGCCCCACGCAAAAACAATGATTGCACACATATCAAAGGCACTCTCTATTCATGTAAACCTCTCTCCCTTCTCTCTATCTCTACATACTTGACCAATATGAATCCTTCATTTACAGAGATCACAAGCAACGAAAACAGGATGGATGATGAGAGACTTCTTGGATCAGCATCAAAAGATAGAAGATGTGATTGGAAGGAAGAGATTTGGTTAGAACAAAAGAAAATATGGAGGGTTGGGTTTCCTGCTATGTTAGCTAGGGTGACTCAATATGGTATGTTTGTAGTCACACAAGCATTCATTGGACATACTGGAGCTGTAAATCTTGCAGCTTATTCACTTGTACAGATTCTTCTCGTGCAACTGGGAAATGGGATTTTGGTCAGAACTTCTCCCATCTTCCCTACTTTCAAGTTTTAGTTTTCCTGTATTTAGTAAGAGTTGGGGGATAGAGATCCTTTGGAAGAGTTTCAATGGAAATTTGACCTTAATTCTATGTTTTTGTAGTTGGGTATGTCGAGTGCAACAGAGACACTATGTGGACAAGCATTTGGGGCAAAGCAATACCACATGATGGGAATTTACTTACAGCGATCGTTGATCATCAATCTTTTTGCAGCAACAATGTTGTTACCAGTCTTCATTTTCTCATCATCAATCTTCAAACTCATCGGCGAGGAAGAAGACACCGCGGACGTTGCTGGATCCATCTCTCTCTGGTTCATTCCCATTCTATACTTTATGGCTATTGCTGTGACCATCCAAAAATACCTGCAATGTCAGCTAAAGAACTTGATTGTTGGTTGGCTTTCTGCTGCCTCATTTGTCATTCATGTCTTCCTGTCATGGATTTTCTTGAGCAAACTGAATCTGGGGATTCCCGGCGCAATGACTGCGATGGTTATATCGACTTGGTTGATTGTAATTGGAGAGTGTGTGTATATATTTGGTGGCTGGTGTCCTAAGACTTGGGAAGGATTCACTTTTGCTGCTTTCTCTGATCTAGTTCCTGTCTTAAAACTCTCAATATCATCAGGTGTCATGGTTTGGTAAGTCCCTATAATATTACTGTCTCAATGTTTCATGTATATATATATCACAGACTGTAACAATCACTTCAATTTACTTTGTTTTGACAGTGTAGAAGTATGGTATGATGCTGTTCTTGTCCTACTAGCAGGATACCTGAAAAATGCCACAACTGCCATTTCTGCTTTCTCCATTTGGTAACCTACTGCTCAAATCTCGATTACTCGAATAAAATATTGGTTTGTGTCTGCCAAAAGCCCAAAACTAAGAATTCTTGATGAAAATGGCTTTAATTGCAGCCTCAATATTATAATTTGGGAATTCATGGTATGCATCAGTTTCTTGACTGCTTCAAGGTATGAGTGTGAGAAAAATATTACTGAAGTTTCTAATAATTCTCCATCTTCATCTATTCAATCTTTCCATTCTTCGTGATAGCGTGCGGGTTTCGAATGAACTGGGGAAAGGAGATGCTAAAGCTGTAAAATTTTCTATTAAAGTCATCTTAACTACTTCAATGAGTGTTGGTGTCTTCTTCTGGGCACTCTGCTTAGCATTTGGGAGTAAAATTGCTTTCCTGTTCACAAATGACAAGACTGTAGCGGAATACGTTTCCAGCCTCTCTGTCTTGCTTGCGTTTTCAGTTCTATTCAACAGTTCCCAGACAGTATTCTCAGGCATGTATATCCTGTTAGCAATCACTAGCACAGAAGAGTTTCCTGCGTTAACTAGGGATGGAATGGTTTCTTGCAGGGGTGGCTGTAGGTGCTGGGAGGCAAGCTATGGTTGCATATGTGAACATCTTTTGCTATTACGTAATCGGGGTGCCGGTAGGAGTTGTTCTTGGATGGGTAGCTGGTCTCCAAGTAAAGGTAGAAGAAAAGTTTCAGTCCAATCGCAGTCTGTGCTAGTCAGTCCAATCCATGATAAAATGAGTAACTAATATATTGTAATACTGGACAGGGACTGTGGATGGGAATGATACTAGGAGTTACCTCGCAATCCCTTGCGCTTGGTTACATCACCTGGAGAACCAATTGGGAAGAGCAGGTAAAAGATAATGCGAGAAATCTAAATCATGTTAAATCAGACTGAAACTGCATCAGAGTATAATATTTGTGCCTTTTTTCCTTCTTCTGTTTTGACAGATTAATAAAGCGACAGAACGTCTCAATCACTGGTTGTTGAAACCATAAGAGGAATCCCATGAAAGTTCAGCTCAAGAAAGAGTAAACCAGTGAACAATACCGTTGTTCCACTTCCAGAGAAAGATTCTCTTCCTTAGTATTCTGTGCGAAATTCCACTTAAATCAGCCCGTTCCCCTCAGATATGTTATGTCGTTAGTAACAATTTAAAATATACTTACAAATGTACAATTAATATATAGTGAACAAGTAAGAGTCGATCTCACAAGGAGTGATACTAATAGATATATAATCCAACACTTGAATATAATTGAGGGGGGGTTTAAATCTTGTAATAGATAAAAATTAAGACAAAGAAATTGACGTTGAAAACAAGAATGAGAATTGATATTAATGAAAACAATAGCTAAGACTCACTATCCACCACAAAACATTCTAACAATTTATAAGAAATAATAGACTAACAATTTAAACAAGCATATGATGACAACATTCACAACAAGGTCATGGCCAAACTCAAGTTGTATGATTCTCTCTTAATTGCATGTAAAGTGTATGGCATCTACCTCATTACGTGTATTCTTAATTGAAATCTAGCATGGCATTTGCATCAATCAACAATCAAGAATCCAATAAGAGTAAAGAGAATATGAATGTCACAAGAATCCTAATACATGGTATTTGTACTTAGGTATTCAAGAATTGATTTTTCATAATTCATTTTCAACTGAATTATATGTTGCAAGAAAGAACATATTCAACAAGGCAATTGACTATGTTCTACAACAATTAATTCTAATACATGCTTCAAAGTTAGCTAATCAAAGAAACACAATACTAGAACTCACATAACATGGAAAAATCAAAATCATCATGCTTGTAGAAATTGAAATCCACACAACTTATAAAATTGAAAGCATGCTTGGGCCTTCAAGACAAGCCCTAACTAACAAGAGTTTAGTTATACATAACCAAATAAAACATGAAACATAAAAACATAATTACAAATACAAGCCTTGTTTTCTTCTTTTCCTTCTCCTCTTTTTGCCTCCAATCCTTCTCCTTCTTTCCTTCTTGTCTCCAAGCTCCCCCTCCTAGCTCCTACTCCTCTCTATTTATAGAGAAAATGAGCACATAGTGGAGGAGTTAGTGCCATCTTTTGGTGGTGGATTGTCCATCAAATTGGTGTGGTGGATTGTCCACTCTTTGAATGGAAATGGTATCATCAATGACATCAACATCCAATTACACACTAATCTTGTAACTACATTATGGGCCTAAACTAAGCCTATTATGAACTCAAACCCTTCATCAATAATGTAGATACAAATGTTTAGATAATTATGGGCTTTTGAATCACTCAATTTGGATATCAGACGCTCAAGTTATGGGCTTCTAAAGGTCTGGTCTGCAAACAGAAATTCTGCTCCGGATATAACTTCCAAACTTGACTTTGAGGCAACCTTTAGAGGCGCAAATGAACTCTGATTTTTGTGAACCAGCACTTCCTGCAAAGCTTGAAG
Source organism: Euonymus europaeus (assembly GCA_963580455.1). Classification (NCBI taxonomy): domain Eukaryota; kingdom Viridiplantae; phylum Streptophyta; class Magnoliopsida; order Celastrales; family Celastraceae; genus Euonymus; species Euonymus europaeus. Next base: position 5,768,760 of record OY756961.1, on the reverse strand, counting down.
TGTCCTCTTAACATTTTCTGAAGATCAAATCTCATTCCAATAGCTCTTACTAGCTCTTAACCTGCAAAACAGCCAAGAAGATCTTAAGTACAATAATCTTGAAAATTCAGCTTTTAAGCACAATTTCTTGGCATTGCTTTGGTAGTATTTTATCACTTTAAGAACGTACATTCTGGCACTTATCACAACCCCCAACCAGCTTATTACTAGTCCCTAGTAATTCAAGCGTAAAAATGTTATGAGAAATGAGTGAAAGTAACAATACTAGAACAAAAGGTAAGAGATCACAATTCCTATCCAGATTAGTATAGTCACAACTTCCAACACTTGTGTGTGTGTGCTAAGCCAAAACCTTCATACCACAATCCATAATGCATATAACCTCAAACAAATTATCCAAGTAAAAGCCTCAACTCCATATTCTCACAGGGTATAGAAGGATTTTTGGGCTATGAATTTCTCTCATGGAGTTAGAAAATAGATATGCACTCAGAAGAAAAGTCAATTTAAGGACAAACAAATAAACAAACATTGACCAAATGATAGGTATATTAGCTGTCAAGAACTTCCACCAGTCTTACCACAAACCTGCTTTGGAATTCTATTGATCAACATTTTCCAATTGACAAACTAATAGAGCCTTATCACCGATAAATGACGAATACACATAACAATTTTTTTCTCTTTTTTTCCTTTTCTTCTTTCTTCTTTTTCTTTTTTTTTCTTTTCTTTTTTTTATGTCTCGAATTCATAATATAGAACATCTCAAACAAAGGCCCAGCAAAATTACAACATTGTTCTAAAACATTGATCAATATCATCCTCAGCATCCATCCAATCATTCCACAAACCATGTAATGGTGCTCATTGACAGCAATTATCCATTTCAAGAGATCAATGCAAGTTCATAAGTTGTTTACTCATTTCTCTCCACTCATTTGTGCTTTAACCAGAAAATATTCTTAGTCATATGCATTATCATCCATCTTACCACAAGGCTTAGTATTTGTGGACAAAAGTGTTTTAAAAGTTGCTTTCTAATAATCCAGATAGAAAAATTGACTCAAACTTAATTGTACCAGTACCAAAACATCAAAGTGCATGAATATGCCACCACCCCCAACCTAAACCAAACATTGTCCTCAATGTGAAAATTCGCAATGTGAAAATGACGAAGTATGGAAAAGCAATGCAATGCAAAGAAACAGAAGATAGAAAAATACAACCTGAGGTGGAAGATGCTCGGACAATGGTGGAAGGAGAAGATGGTTAGCGCCGCACCATGTCCATGAGGACATTCAGCATGTGTTCCAGCCGCTGTTGGCCAACCTCCAACCTATGCAAGCGGGCTAAGATGTCGTGAATGTGGTCAGTCGAAGGTAGTGCAGCAGCAGAAGAGTCAGACGCTTCCATTAGTAAAGAAATTGGACGTCGCGGTGTTCGTTGTCGACGAGCACTGGAAAGCATGTGGCTAGTACTCTGACGCCAGGTAGAGTTCTCCAAAACAGTCACTGGATAATTGGAAGTTGTCTGACTGGGAGGTGGGAGAATGCCCATACTAAAAAGCAACCGTGTGATGAGTCTCGGGAAAAATAATCTCCCAACCTTGGTTTTTTGTCTCTCCACGAGGGTCTTCGCCTTAAGAATGCTCTCAAGGTAAATCCGGCCAATATCAAACCAGGCTCCACGATACATGTAATATAGGACAGAGAGTATGTTACCCTGTCGTTGTTGACTGTGTCCAATGGGGCAAAGGTTACTTCGGATGGCATCATCAAGCATCCACATCGTGGACGGCAAATAAGAGCGGCGTGTAGAAGCAGCGTTATTCGGATCGTGTCGCCCTTGACACAGATCATCAATCATCTCTTGATGGGAAATAGAGATCGGCGCTTGAAAACCTTCAGCGACGTCAGCGGTAGGTGGATAACCTAAACATTTGCAAATATCCGCTGAAGTGAATTGAAACCGAAGACCAGGGATGTCAACCTGATATACTGGTTGAGTGCCAGAAGAGTGGGGTATTTTGCGAAGAGTATGGTAAAAGGAGCGAACGATGTGAGGATACACCGGCAATTCGTCTTTTGGATCAGGATCGACCAAGAGCAGCAGAGAATGGTCACGGAGGTAACTCATGGCCCAACGGTTGGCAGAATCGTTCAGGATTTTTGAATCGATTCGACGTTCTGGCAGGATCGTAGCTCTGGCGAACAAGTCTACCGTCGCAACGGTATCACGAGGGCTGCGCGACATACTGTGACGGAGGAAGAGAAAGACGATCTGAAAAGAAAGAGAGTTGAAAATCAGGAATAAACAGAGTATGAGAAGAAAACAATTAGGGTTACGGTTTTTTTTTTTTTTTGAATTGTTTTTTTTTTATAGATCATTGGTGAAGAAGATATAAACAATTATATCACTAATTACACCAGAGAAATTCCCAGGAAAGATTGGAGGGACACAGTGGTCCACTTAAATACCAAACTCCTTAGACAGAATTTCCCTAGACATGCAATTAGTAGCATAATATATCATATTATCTTACCCGATCAAAATATATTTGCGAAACCGAAATATATAAATATAAATAGATATACTGTTTTTTTTTTTCAACCAATGCACATGCACAAGTAAGGTAACAGAGGCTCATTCTAGTGACTTCTGTGCTAACGCCATCGAGTGTTTTCCTTCGGCCTATCAGGAGACCACAGCTTTTGTCCACAGGATCAAAATGTAAACCTTCAGGTCTTATACTAATGACAATACCGTCATGAGATGCTCTCCCTCCCAGCTGCCCTATAAGTAAACATTTGAAGATCCAAACCACATTAAGCTGGTGGAGAAAGCTCACACCGTAGACATATGGGCGCAATCAAGCCCCACGCACACAAAAGTGTACAGTGACCACCTCAAGGTGAAAGTAAAAGTGAATATGCTAATAAAATGTGCAACTGGACTAAATGCTTGATTGAACACACAAAGATAATGAGAAAGAAATATGGGTTGCCTCCCATAAGCGCTAAATTTAGCGTCGTCAGCCAGACGGAACAGCGTATCAAGTGAGTGGAACAGGATCAGAGAGCCTTAAATTCTCATCAAAATGTTCTGTTGTTGGCTCTAAATAGTGCTTAAGACGATGACCATTCACTTTAAAAATATTTCCCGTCTGTGGGTGTTGAAGATTCACTGCACCATGTGAAAAAACATGAGTAATAAGGAATGGACCATACCATCGTGAACGGAGCTTACCGGGGAATAGTCGGAGGTGTGAGTTATATAAAGAAGTTAGTTGACAATATATAAAAAGTTAGTATACAGAAGAAATAAAATGGGGCAGAAAAGGCCAACCATGAAAAAAAATGATGTTAGTAAATATTAAGGCATATTAATAGGCGGTAGAACCAGCCATTAATATTAATAGATATATACATATATCAACAACAGTAGGCGGTTTGAACCAGCCATTAATAGAAAATAAAATGGGGGCTTTAAGCCAACCACGTTAAATAATGACATGTAATGTAAAACCTTCCATGTAGGAGGTGCTAACAACAAAAATAAATAAATAAATTATATACAAGAGTTAGACGACATTATATTAGATAATCACATCCCCGGCAACGGCGCCAAAAATTGTTATGTCGTTAGTAACAATTTAAAATATACTTACAAATGTACAATTAATATATAGTGAACAAGTAAGAGTCGATCCCACAAGGAGTGATGCTAATAGATATATAATCCAACACGGGGGGGGGGGGGGGGGGGGGTTAAATCTTGTAATAGATAAAAATTAAGACAAAGAAATTGACGTTGAAAACAAGAATGAGAATTGATATTAATGAAAACAATAGCTAAGACTCACTATCCACCACAAAACATTCCAACAATTTATAAGAAATAATAGACTAACAATTTAAACAAGCATATGATGACAACATTCACAACAAGGTCATGACCAAACTCAAGTTGTATGATTCTCTCTTAATTGCATGTAAAGTGTATGGCATCTACCTCATTACGTGTATTCTTAATTGAAATCTAGCATGACATTTGCATCAATCAACAATCAAGAATCCAATAAGAGTAAAGAGAATATGAATGTCACAAGAATCCTAATACATGGTATTTGTACTTAGGTATTCAAGAATTGATTTTTCATAATTCATTTTCAACTGAATTATATGTTGCAAGAAAGAACATATTCAACAAGGCAATTGACTATGTTCTACAACAATTAATTCTAATACATGCTTCAAAGTTAGCTAATCAAAGAAACACAATACTAGAACTCACATAACATGGAAAAATCAAAATCATCATGCTTGTAGAAATTGAAATCCACACAACTTATAAAATTGAAAGCATGCTTGGGCCTTCAAGACAAGCCCTAACTAACAAGAGTTTAGTTATACATAACCAAATAAAACATGAAACATAAAAACATAATTACAAATACAAGCCTTGTTTTCTTCTTTTCCTTCTCCTCTTTTTGCCTCCAATCCTTCTCCTTCTTTCCTTCTTGTCTCCAAGCTCCGCCTCCTAGCTCCTACTCCTCTCTATTTATAGAGAAAATGAGCACATAGTGGAGGAGTTAGTGCCATCTTTTGGTGGTGGATTGTCCATCAAATTGGTGTGGTGGATTGTCCACTCTTTGAATGGAAATGGTATCATCAATGACATCAACATCCAATTACACACTAATCTTGTAACTACATTCTGGGCCTAAACTAAGCCTATTATGAACTCAAACCCTTCATCAATAATGTAGATACAAATGTTTAGATAATTATGGGCTTTTGAATCACTCAATTTGGATATCAGACGCTCAAGTTATGGGCTTCTAAAGGTCTGGTCTGCAAACAGAAATTCTGCTCCAGATATAACTTCCAAACTTGACTTTGAGGCAACCTTTAGAGGCCCAAATGAACTCTGATTTTTGTGAACCAGCACTTCCTGCAAAGCTTGAAGTGTCCTCTTAACATTTTCTGAAGATCAAATCTCATTCCAATAGCTCTTACTAGCTCTTAACCTGCAAAACAGCCAAGAAGATCTTAAGTACAATAATCTTGAAAATTCAGCTTTTAAGCACAATTTCTTGGCATTGCTTTGGTAGTATTTTATCACTTTAAGAACGTACATTCTGACACTTATCAAGATACACATATAACACCAATCAGAGACACAAGACCAGGTGCAAAAACAACAGCAGCTGCTAAATAGTATACGAGAATGAGAAATATTTATTCATGCTGCTTGATTTATATATGCTATGATTTTTACTTTCTTTTTTTTTGCACAATTTCATTTCGTGTACCTTCACATCGCCTAACAGAAAATGATGCAAAACCATAGCACCTGATTATCTTCTTAAAAAATTGTATCCGGGTAAATCTGTAATGTTGGAGATATCTTCTAGTGCAAGTTCGCGTTCTAGCTGCGTTCTTGTAGACTTCAAAACATCCTGGAAAATGAAATATAACGTAAATTAATCGAAGCAAAGACGATTGCAGAGCTGAAGTCTGGTAAATGAAATCAGGGGCATGGAGGAAAAACACACGTTGAATTCCATATATGATGCACGCTTTGCAAGCCACTGTGCATCCATAATTTGAAATGCTACACAGAAAAGATTGTCAAATGCCATTTCATCCTCCTTGAGTAATTCTAAGAATCGAATTCCTGCTACGGTAGATGGCTTTCCTGCAGAAGACACAGCTAATTAGTATTTTCTTCCTGATGGATCTTAAAGATTCAACACCTCATTGAAAGAAAACTTTGTTTGTCTATTCTAATGCAGAACTATGCCTGATGAAATATATTTTTAAGAAATGCACATGTTATAGGGGCTGTGGTTCTTCTTCTCCTGCAATATTCACACGAAGAAAACATGTTATTACCTGATTGAAGATCCAACATCTGTACCAACATAAAGGAAATGTTAATGCCAGCTACAGCAATGGGATATTCCCAATCAGCTCTTGTTCCATTTCTTTTGTGCAACAACGTCTGGAATGAATCCTATTGAATGAAATCGGTATCATCATAATTCGTTTCCAGCCTACAGGAGTTAAATCACCAAATATTTGTCTACACTATTGCATGATACTAATTTTAGAACACAGAGTACGTAGAATAGCTACATTAAGATCACTTCGAAAGAACTGAAAGAGCCGTAGGCAAAGCCTAAGTTTATGACCCATTTTTGAAAAATAGAAGGCTTTAATCGTCACTTATCCTTAAGTTAGGGCAACTTTATTTGCACCTCATTATTTCCTAACTGCACCTCAATTTTGGCGAATTTATATTTGACTCTTTGTTTTTCAGGATAGGATTATCACACTCCACTTTTTATGTCTCAATCAACGAAGTCTCAATCGTTGGGCAATGTCATCCCCCAACCATGCCTACTTCAATAAAGTCCAACTCAACAAGCAGAGCGATCATAATGATGAGTTTTTAAATTTGTCCAATGAATCCATAGTTTTTTGTGTTCTATGCTTAAAAGAACAACAACAATGAAAATTTGTTGTCCTATTAAAATCACATATTGGATTTCATATTCATTATACGAAAAATCAAGTTATATATTCATTTACATCAGTAAAATACGTCTTTCAATACAGTCAAATCGGCAAAACACAAATTTCTATACATTTTTCTTTCCCCATTTTAATCAAGCCAACAAATTCCCTTATCTTCTTATTGTCTTCATTAAATTTAAATAAAAATTAATAATGAGTCTCACATCTATTACTTTAAGTAAAGTTGAGCCTCAAGAATGCTCACATGAGGCCATATCATCTTGAGTTTTGTAGTTGAGTGCCACATAAGATCTTGATTATGTGACACATTAGATGAGTTGGCTTTGAATGAATAATTAAATGACAAGTTACATGACAATAATTACAGCCTTTGCAAAACTAAAAATAAGTGAAATCGATTATTTTAATGCTCATCAACAACACATGTCCCTTCGTTTGGCTGATACGTTTCACTTGGTCATTCATTCTCAAACCTTTTATGAATACATTGTAGCATATTTAACGTGGTAATAAGAGCAGTGTTGGAATGTCTTCATATAATACTCATAATAACACACGCATCATCCTTTACCTAATACGTTTAACTTGGTCATTGAGTTATTCAATGATGTCATTTATGTTTTTGTGATAAAGATTTATGTTATTTATGTTATTCATGAAATCCCTTGAATTCATCACATTTCCTTACCCTTTATATATAATCACTTATACCATCTCCAATGAATCAACTTTGGGACTGACCAACCATACAAGTTTGTAAAATCTTACACAAAATGGCAGCCACAATGCTTTCAAATCTCCAAACAAATAGAGTTCAATGGCGGATTAACGTGCGGATCACATATATGTGGGATGCAATTAATTTGAGCAACGATGATAAACTCATTGGTATTGATATGATTCTAATTGATGAAGATATAAATATGTTTGGATTGTTTATTACCTTATAAGCAACGATGATAAACTCATTGGTATTAATATGATTCTAATTGATGAAGAGATAAATATGTTTGAATTGTTTATTACCTTATAAGAGTATAACTTTATATTGTTATCAATCAAGAAATTTATATTGCGTGCCTGTGATTTTTTAGGGATTTACCATGCACGCAACAATAGACCAACGTCATGTGGATGTATTTAGGAGGCAATTGGAAGAGGGAAAAATATATCGTATCACTACTTTTCGAGTGGTAGAGAGCAAGTCTCATTATAGGGCGATTGATTATGATTTGAAGATATTATTCTTGCCAACAATAAAAATATTAGAGATTTCTAATGGATCCCAACTTTCCATCTTAATGCAAAAAATTGATGATAAAAAAAGTTATTCCACATTATTTTACAAATTATAGGAACAGTAATGTATAATCTACAATACAAAATCAGGAAAAAAATTATACCATTAATCTAAAAAATATGGAATGAAAAAAGCAAGCACGTAGCGCGAGCAACAATCTAGTTTATTATAAAAAATCAAAACGCATACAATACAGTCACAACAATAAAATATATATTTCAAAATAATTTTAATAGACCATCAAAATCACACCATTGCAAATTGGTGTTAGTGTCTCAATGAACCAGAAAATGACAAGGGTTTGGCGCAAAATAAAAAAGTTAAAACTTTAGCTATGAGAATGATTTTTCTCTTAATACTCGAATATGACAAAAAACTTTTATTTGAGTTTTTATTTGCTTTACACTGCAAGGCCAGAAGGCTTCAACCGCGGTGTTCCCGTCACACTGAGACTGAGAGCCTGAGAAAGATGGAGAGAGTGAGAGACTATAGAGTTCTGAGTAGAGAGACGTTAGACAGAGCTCAGAAGTGGGGAGACAAGATGGCTAGAGGAAGAGATAGTCATTGTTTTGACTTTCAATTTTCAAAATTAGGATAATATCTTAATTGGGCCTTGTAGGTAGAGTCTGGACCAGGAATTAGGCCCAATTTTATGATAAAAAAATAAAAGTAAAAAACGAAAGAAACGTTGCAAATGCCATGGATTGAACCTCTTATCCTCTAATATGCCAAAAATGTAATTGACCGCTGGACCACATGATAGAGAGCCAAATGTAATATTGCTAAAAAAAAATGGGGCCCCTGGATTTTGGGGGCCCTGGGCAGCCGCCCCTGTCCAAGGGCCGCTCCAAGTCCAACAACTCCTCGATCTTTTCAGAATTTGTCTGTTAATCTCTTTGGTCGTTCACTTATTATACTTCATTTGATTCAAAACTTGAAGTAAAAAAGGCTGGGGCTTTTTAATTTTGATTTCCAAACAAAATCTTTCCTTCTATCAAAAGATCTATTTCGACCAAAAAATTCTGGAAGGGGTGATGAAAATGAATTTTTTTTAGCTCAATTATACCTTCAACGTAAACATTCTTGTCAAACTAGGTATATCTCGTATTTTTCTTTTTTTGTTTTGTTTTGATTGTTTGCTACATAGATCATGATCAAATCTCTATTTGTGTAAGCATAGTTAAACAAAAACAACTTACAACTAAGACATTTCCCCTCATAACCCAACTCCACCATCCGTTGCCCATTGAACACAAGGAAGATTATTGGTTAAGTTTCTCTGTATATCATCAATGGAGACACAGATGAAGAGGAATAATGAAACTAAGCCATGCCCATCCTGCCGTCCGCCACCTTGACTCTCACTCACAGCATAATTCAGAGACATTATTATTTTGCATGTTATACGTCAGTTTTGGACATGATTAGATTTTCATTGTCTTATTCTTTTGAGGCCCCACTCAAAAACATTGAAAATGCATTGCATAAATATCCAAGACACTCTATACATGTAAGCCTGTCTCCCTTCTTTCTATCTCTACATATTTGACCAATATGATTCCTTCACTTGCAGAGATTACAAGCAACGATAACAGGATGGATGATGAGAGACTTCTTGGATCGGCATCAAAAGATGGAAGATGTGATTGGAAGGAAGAGATTTGGTTAGAACAAAGGAAAATATGGAGGGTTGGGTTTCCTGCTATGTTAGCTAGGGTGAGTCAATATGGTATGTTTGTAGTCACACAAGCATTCATTGGACATACTGGAGCTGTAAATCTTGCAGCTTATTCACTTGTACAGATTCTTCTTGTGCAACTGGGAAATGGGATTCTGGTCAGAACTACTCCCATCTTCCCTACTTTCAATTTTTAGTTTTCCTGTATTGAGTAAGAGTTGGGGGATAGAGATCCTTCGGAAGAGTTTCAATGGAAATTTGACCTTAATTATATGTTTTTGTAGTTGGGTATTATGGAGAACACTCGTTCTCACCACTCTGCTAAGCCCAACAATACTCATAACCTGGTTAAGCCCAGCAACACCAAGCCCATTCCATAGCTCTCAGCTATATCCAATTGTATCTGTTAATTAGAAGCTTCTAGTAATGCTCTCTTTTATGACCGTTTGAATATGACCGTTGTACATCAATGTATATATCTCCTTCTCTGTAATTAGATTCTTTAATGAAAAGTAATCAACTCAAATCTGTTTATGGTATCGGAGGAGGACTCTGTCTCTTCAAATCAACTTTCATCTTCTTCCTCCATGGCATCTGACGATGTTATTTCTCATGGAGATGACTCCTCCTTACATGCAGCTAATGGCAAGAAAATTGTCGCCATTAATGGAAGTTCTCAGCTTGCACAGAAGCTTAAACCCACAAACTTTACTTTATGGAGAGTTCAACTGGTTTCGGTTCTACGTGGATATCGATTAATGGGCTTTGTGGATGGATCAACACCTTGTCCATCTTCATCCAATACTGTTGAGTTTGATTACTGGGAAAGGCAAGATTCTCTTCTCTTGAATGCTATAATTTCCTCCCTTCATGAATCAGTAACTCCTCTCCTAGGTGATGTCTCTACAAGTGCAGAAGCTTGGAACAAGCTTCATCAACTGTATGCCAACAAGTCAAGATCAAGGAAGATGCAGCTTCGTCAACAACTCCACAACCTGCAACGTGGTAATCAGTCCATTGAGGAATATCTTCAATATGTTCGACAAATTGCAGATGAACTAGCACTGGTCAAACATGCTGTTGACGAAGACGACTTAATTCTGTATATCCTTGACGGTTTAGGTGCTGACTATAAAGGTATTGTTGAGTCGATTCGTGGTCGTGAAAATCCAATTACATTTGAAGATCTTCATGACAAACTCACTAGTCAAGAAGCTTACCTGAAGAAGTTGGACCAGGCACAATCCTCTACCGTCACTACAGCATTTTATTCAGAAAAAATCCCTCCTCAGCAAAATAAAAATCAAGGCAACAATAACTTTCAAAATAGGCAGTGGACATCTCGAACTCAGAATGGAAGCGGTGGAAGTTACAGGAATTTTCAGTCTCACAACAACACCAATTCAACTTCTTCCAATTTCAACAACAATGGTGGTTCCCGCAATAGGCCTCGCATCATGTGTCAAATTTGCGAGAAGCCTGGTCATTCTGCAAAAGTGTGCAGGAAGCTTAAAACCTTCGTATCTGATTTTGTTCCCAGTGCTCACTATGCCTCAAGTTCAGCTGGAACTAATCAATCCAATGTTCCACCATGGCTTCTGGACTCCGGTGCCAGCCATCATATGACAGCTGATCTGGGCAATTTATCGATTCACAGTGAATATGATGGCACGGACGAGGTCAGAATCGGAGATGGATCAGGTTTGGTCGTAACTCATCAAGGCACATGTAATTTTCACACACCTGAACACAAGTTTACTCTTGCACACACTCTATGTGTACCTTCACTTCGTAAAAAATTAATTTCAGTTCATCAATTCACTAAATCCAATAATGTTTTTATTGAATTTTATCCTAACAATTTTGTTGTAAAGTGTCAGAAATCAGGAACAATTCTGGCCAAAGGACCATGTGTTGATGGCATCTACCAACTCTCTCCTACTTTGCCATTTTCTGCTCAGACTGCTCAAAGAGTCAACATCAATATTTGGCACCAACGGCTGGGTCATCCAGGCCGAAATGCCCTTCATTCTCTTTTTCATTATGTTAATCTGCCTGTTGAAAAATCTAGTCATCCCACTGTGTGTAATTCCTGCAATATTAATAAGAGTCATAAACTCCCTTTTGGTTTGTCTACATTATCTTCATCTCATCCTTTACAAATTTTGTTTTCTGATGTTTGGGGGCCAGCCTCCACTCCATCTCTTTTTGGACACAAGTATTATTTATTATTTGTGGATCACTTTACACGATATTCTTGGATTTTTCCTCTTGTGCAAAAATCTGATACTCTTCCTACTTTCCTCAAGTTCAAAAGCTTAGTTGAAAATCAATTTAATCACAAAATCAAAACTTTTTACACTGATAATGGGGGTGAATTTGTCAAAATGCAATCTACTCTCGTTGAACTTGGGATAACTTGGATGCAAGCTCCTCCTTATACTCCTCAACATGTCGGTCTCGTTGAACGGAAACACCGGCATATCGTTGAAACCGGCAAGACTCTCCTTTCTCAAGCAAAATTACCCTTTTCATTTTGGTCTTTAGCTTTTGACACTGCAGTCTACCTAATAAATCGTTTACCTCTCACTCCTCTTCACAATCGTTCTCCCTTTCAGCTGCTCTTCAAACACTTACCCAATTATCAAAAATTAAAAATCTTTGGCTGCTTGTGTTACCCTTGGTTACGTCCCTACACCAAAAGCAAGTTGGAACCACGTTCTACACCCTGCATCTTTGTTGGATATTGTCCATCTCAAAGTTCTTTTAAGTGCTATGATCCTCTCACCCAGAAAATTTTCTTGTCTCGCCATGTTGTTTTCAAAGAACATATTTTTCCTGGCCTTGGACCCTCAGCCATTTCTTTCTCCTCTTCTGATGATTTTTCTCCAAGCATCTCTCAAGGTACTCCTTCAGACCCAAATTGTTTATCTCCCATCAGTTTCTCACCTCCTATTCCTAGCTCTTCTCCCCCTATCACCCCATTGTCATGTGATTCTGAGAATGAGAACACCTCTACTCCTTTCTCTTCCCCAACTTCTCAGCCTATTTCTCTATCTTCCTCTCCTACTGCTCTGTCTTCTTCTCCTTTAATTTTAAATCCACCCCGCCAACATAAAATGACCACTCGATCCATGAACAATATCTATAAACCAAAAATTCTCAATTCCTCTACTTTACATCCTGCCCTTTCCTCTCCTGAACCCCACACTGTTTATGAAGCCTTGCGCTGCACTAAGTGGACAGCAGCTATGCAAGCTGAAATCAAAGCCCTGCAACACCATCAGACCTGGACCCTTATTCCTCCTGATAAAAATCTTCGTCCTATTGGTTCCAAGTGGGTGTTTCGCTTAAAACGCAACACTGATGGCAGCATCCAACGCTACAAAGCGCGACTGGTTGCTCAAGGTTTTCTTCAACGTCCAGGTCTAGATTATTCTCAAACCTTCAGTCCGGTTGTCAAGCCCACTACTATCCGTCTTGTTCTATCCATTGCTGTCATGCTTAAATGGCCAATCAAACAACTTGATATCAATAATGCTTTCTTAAATGGTTCTCTCACTGATACCGTCGTTATGCGTCAACCCCCTGGTTTTGTTGATCCTCATCATCCTAAACATTTGTGTCTTTTGCGTAAGTCTATTTATGGTCTGAAACAGGCTCCCCGAGCCTGGTTTACTGCCTTGCGTCATGCTTTACTCCAGTTTGGTTTCACCAGTTCAAAGGCAGATTGCTCTATGTTCATTTATAAGTCTTCAACTGACATTCTTTATTTACTTGTTTATGTTGATGATATTATCCTCACAGGTTCTAACTTATCTTTGATTCATAGCATCACAGCTGCCATATCAAAGAAGTTTTCCTTGAAAGATCTTGGCGACCTCTCTTATTTTTTAGGTCTTGAAGCTATTCGCACTCCCAGTGGTCTTTTTCTCTCGCAACACAAGTACATCCGTGATCTTCTTCACAAGGCTCAAATGCGTGATGCCAAAGCTGTGGATACACCTCTCCCCTCCAGTTTCAATCTCTCTCAGTTTTCAGGGACCTCCCTCTCTGATGGCAATTTATATCGTCAGCTTGTTGGTGGTCTTCAGTATCTATCTCTCACTCGTCCAGACATTAGCTTTGCCGTGAATCGGCTTGCACAATATCTGTCCCGCCCTACTACTGCTCATTGGAATATTCTCAAACGTTTGCTGCGCTACTTGAAGGGCACCATCGCTCATGGGATTTTTCTCCCAGCAGCTAATTCCCTACATCTGCGTGCGTTCTCTGATTCCGACTGGGCTGGGAATCCTGATGACCGCTCATCTGTCACATCTTATATCATATTTCTTGGTGACAGCCCTATCTCCTGGCGCTCTCGTAAACAACATGCAATCGCTCGGTCCTCCACAGAAGCTGAATACCGTTCTCTTGCTTCTACAGCTTCCGAAACAGTGTGGATTCTTCAACTCCTCAATGAACTTCATATCCTTATTCAGTCATCACCAGTTCTGCGCTGTGACAACTTAGGAGCCACACACCTCAGTCTCAATCCTGTCATGCACTCCCGAATGAAACATATTGCAATCGACCTCCACTTTCTTCGTGACCTCGTTACCAAAGGAATTCTGTCTGTGCAACACATTGCTACTGAATTTCAACTTGCAGACTTACTCACGAAATCTCTACCACGGACTCGTTTTCGCTCACTCTGTTCCAAGATCGGTGTCCTAGATGGATCCCCGTTCTTGAGGGGGCGTATGGAGAACACTCGTTCTCACCACTCTGCTAAGCCCAACAATACTCATAACCTGGTTAAGCCCAGCAACACCAAGCCCATTCCATAGCTCTCAGCTATATCCAATTGTATCTGTTAATTAGAAGCTTCTAGTAATGCTCTCTTTTATGACCGTTTGAATATGACCGTTGTACATCAATGTATATATCTCCTTCTCTGTAATTAGATTCTTTAATGAAAAGTAATCAACTCAAATCTGTTTAGGTATGTCAAGTGCAACAGAGACACTATGTGGACAGGCATTTGGGGCAAAACAATACCACATGATGGGAATTTACTTACAGCGATCGTTGATCATCAATCTTTTTGCAGCAACAATGTTATTACCAGTCTTCATTTTCTCATCATCAATCTTCAAACTCATCGGCGAGGAAGAAGACACCGCGGACGTTGCTGGATCCATCTCTCTCTGGTTCATTCCAATTCTATACTTTATGGCTATTTCTGTGACCATCCAAAAATACCTGCAATGTCAGCTCAAGAACTTGATTGCTGGTTGGCTTTCTGCTGCCTCATTTGTCATTCATGTCTTCCTGTCATGGATTTTCTTGAGCAAACTGAATCTGGGGATTCCCGGCGCAATGACTGCGATGGTTATATCGACTTGGTTGATTGTAATTGGAGAGTGTGTGTATATATTTGGTGGCTGGTGCCCTAAGACTTGGGAAGGATTCACTTTTGCTGCTTTCTCTGATCTAGTTCCTGTCTTAAAACTCTCAATATCATCAGGTGTCATGGTTTGGTAAGTCTTTATAATATTACTGTCTCATTGTTTCATATAGCGTCAAACGTTAAACATGATTGGTTGCTTACATATCTTACAATTAGTCTTAAATCTCTGTATATATTGATGAAAAAGTTTATAAACTTCCGAGTCTGACATTTTCATGAAAATTGTCAAGAATCGGATTCAGAATCGAATGGACAACTAATGATTAAATGCAAATTTTTTTTTTGTTTCTTTGTATCCAAAAATCATTAATGAAGAGATAAATAATTATTAGGGATGCCCCACTGATATAAGATCAGGTTTTTTCCTTTTTCTTTTAAAATTTGTGTGAAGTACGTGTTTTGTTTCAGATCTGTTTCTTCACTTGCTTTCAAAATGAATAATAAACTTTGTTAAAGAAGGAGGAGAAACTTACATGGAGGATTGATTGAAAATAATTTGTGTTAGCCACTTGAAGCTTTGTTGCTTGTGCTTCTCCTGATGTTCTTTCTTCAATCTGCAAAACCAAAGAGGAGTTAAAATCAGTTTGGGGGGGTGTTGTTTTGTGGCGCCGGTGCAAAACGAAAGAGGAGTTAAAATCAGTGGGGGGTGGGGGTGGGGGTGGGGGGAGTGGGGGGACACAGACACAGAATTCTGATTTCTTCTCTGTTACATTTTCAAGCATAAAAAGATAAACCTTTGCCGCTTTGCTCATTATCACGGGGAAAACAAGTGAGTTAATATACAGCAAATTTTCTATTTGATTTCACAACATTAATGGTGATTTTTTTTTTCCACCCAGGAACTACGTTTTGGCCCATACGCGTTAATCACGATTTTAACGTCTCAACTCAACTCCCAGGAGGTCAAAAGTTCGAGATGCATAAGCGGAAATTTTTTCAATAAAATCATGATTAAGCTCCATGGACCCGAAGCGTAATTCCTTGGTGAAAAAATCCACCACTACACCATTGTCTCAACTCAACTTGTCAAGAGTTCGAGGAGCGGTGGAAAATTTCCTAATAAAATCATGATTAATGTCTATGGATCCGAAGCGAAATTCCTTCATGAAAAAAATCCACCACATGAGTGTTTGAGTTTATTATTTAGTTCCAACTAGAATCAATTTTCTATTTTATGTCTTCTTTCACGTTTCATTTGATCTTTTTATTTTATTTTTTTTAAAAAATATGCCGATGAACTCATAATATATATATATATATATATATATATATATATATATATATATATATATATCACAAACTGTAACAATCACTTCAATTTACTTTGTTTTGACAGTGTAGAAGTATGGCATGATGCTGTTCTTGTCCTACTTGCAGGATACCTGAAAAATGCCACAATTGCCATTTCTGCTTTCTCCATTTGGTAACCTACTGCTCAAATCTAGATTACTCGAATAAAATATTGGTTTGTGTCTGCCAAGACTAAGAATTCTTGATGAAAATGGCTTTAATTGCAGCCTCAATATTATAATTTGGGAATTCATGGTATGCATCAGTTTCTTGACTGCTTCAAGGTATGAGAGTGAGAAAAATATTACTGGAGTTTCTAATAATTCTCCATCTTCATCTATTCAATCTTTCCATTCTTCGTGATAGCGTGCGGGTTTCGAATGAACTGGGGAAAGGAGATGCTAAAGCTGTAAAATTTTCTATTAAAGTCATCTTAACTACTTCAATGAGTGTTGGTGTCTTCTTCTGGGCACTCTGCTTAGCATTTGGGAGTAAAATTGCTTTCCTGTTCACAAATGACAAGACTGTAGCGGAATACGTTTCCAGCCTCTCTGTCTTGCTTGCCTTTTCAGTTCTATTCAACAGTTCCCAGACAGTATTCTCAGGCATGTATATCCTGTTAGCAATCACCAGCACAGAAGAGTTTCCTGAGTTAACTTGGGATGCAATGGTTTCTTGCAGGGGTGGCTGTAGGTGCTGGGAGGCAAGCTATGGTTGCATATGTGAACATCTTTTGCTATTACGTCGTCGGGGTGCCGGTAGGAGTTCTTCTTGGATGGGTAGCTGGTCTCCAAGTAAAGGTAGAAGAAAAGTTTCAGTCCAATCGCAGTCTGCGCTAGTCAGTCCAATCCATGATAAAATGAGTAACTAATATATTGTAATACTGGACAGGGACTGTGGATGGGAATGATACTAGGAGTTGCCTCGCAATCGCTTGCGCTTGGTTACATCACCCGGAGAACCAATTGGGAAGAGCAGGTAAAAGATAATGCAAGAAATCTAAATCATGTTAAATCAGACTGAAACTGCATCAGAGTATATAATATTTGTGCCTTTTTTCCTTTTTCTTCTATTCTGTTTTGACAGATTAATAAAGCGACAGAACGTCTCAATCACTGGTTGTTGAAACCATCAGAGGAATCCCATGAAAGTTCAGCTCAAGAAAAGAGTAAAACAGTGAACAATACCATTGTTCCACTTCCAGAGAAAGATTCTCTTCTTCAGTATTCTGTGCGAAATTTCACTTAAATCAGCCCGTTCCCCTCATATACACATATAACGCCAATCAGAGACACAAGACCAGGTGCAAAAACAACAGCAGTTGCTAAATAGTATACGAGAATGAGAAATATTTATTCATGCTGCTTGATTTATATATGCTATGATTTTATTTTATTTTACTTTTTTTTTTTTGCACAATTTCATTTCGTGTACCTTCACATCGCCTAACAGAAAATGATGCAAAACCATAGCACCTGATTATCTTCTTAAAAAATTGTATCCGGGTAAATCTGTAATGTTGGAGATATCTTCTAGTGCAAGTTCGCGTTCTAGCTGCGTTCTTGTAGACTTCAAAACATCCTGGAAAATGAAATATAATGTAAATTAATCAAAGCAAAGACGATTGCATAGCTGAAGTCTCGTAAATGAAATCAGGGGCATGGAGGAAAAACACACGTTGAATTCCATATATGATGCACGCTTTGCAAGCCACTGTGCATCAATAATTTGAAATGCTACACAGAAAAGATTGTCAAATGCCATTTCATCCTCCTTGAGTAATTCTAAGAATCGAATTCCTGCTACGGTAGATGGCTTTCCTGCAGAAGACACAGCTAATTAGTATTTTCTTCCTGATGGATCTTAAAGATTCAACACCTCATTGAAAGAAAACTTTGTTTGTCTATTCTAATGCAGAACTATGCCTGATGAAATATATTTTTAAGAAATGCACATGTTATAGGGGCTGTGGTTCTTCTTCTCCTGCAATATTTACACGAAGAAAACATGTTATTACCTGATTGAAGATCCAACATCTGTACCAACATAAAGGAAATGTTAATGCCAGCTACAGCAAAGGGATATTCCCAATCAGCTCTTGTTCCATTTCTTTTGTGCAACAACGTCTGGAATGAATCCTATTCAATGAAATCCGTATCATCATAAATCACCAAATATTTTTCTACACTATTGCATGATACTAATTTTAGAACACAGAGTACGTAGGATAGCTACATTAAGATCACTTCGAAAGAACTGAAAGAGCTGTGGGCAAAACCTAAGTTTATGAATCCAGATTACTTGGCGTATACCCTAAAACTTCATTACAAAGACGCGAAAATATATCCATTTTGTTAAAAATGGAAACATAAAATAAGATAATTATAAATCTACTTATCATAGGTGTACAGAACTTAAGACTAAATCACCTAAAGAGGAGAGAGAGGAAAACACCCGAAAATTAGGAGAAGCAACACCCAATGAAGGCTCCAAACATTGGTGCCCTGGTGGCCGGGTCTGAAAAAGGAAGATTTACATAGCCTCACGGCCATCACCACTGCATTATAAAGAGGTGGTTTTCGTGGTTTGACCTGCAATGCTTAAGTTCCGACAAAGCAACTTCAGCACTACACCAAAATTTACCAATCTGACCTTCTCACAGAGTAAAAAGATTCTCAAAAATACTCTGTCAGAGAACATTGTCTAAAGCACTTAGTACAGCTTTTGCCATTGCACAAATTGATAATCTCACTTATTCCAAGCAATTAAATCCTATTCCATAATCTCATGATCCCTATAACCTATCTATACATACCCAGTGTTTTGCTAAAGGAATTAGGCCCATGCACCAGAAACTATGAGAGGGCAACAAAGCACCTGAAGCAAGCTTTGAAGGCAGTTCCTATTTATGCAATGGGATACGTGCGTAAAAGCAAAACAATTGGCAAAAAATCAGCAGCCTAAAGCAACAATTGGCAAAAAAATTCCTCCAAATTCAACTTCCTTAAGTTAGCTAGAAAACCTAGATATAAATATAATAATTGGTGAACAAATATTCTTGTCAAGCCAGGAAATGGCTTCCAAATTTACAATTATTCCAGCTCCCAAACACTGTAGACTCCCAATAAACGAGAGTTCGATGTCTCTGCATAAGAAAATACTTAGAAGGAGGAGTTAGGAATAATGGCATTACAAGAAGATTAATTTAATTGTTTCCTGTGTCTTATAAATCAGAACCGAGGCTTTCTCTACAAGATTTGGGAATCAATGTCTATGCACACACCCCTACAACTACGAGTGGAGCAAAATAATATCATTGCTCTGGCTAGAATGGCCGAGTGGGACCCAAATTGAAACAAGTTACGGGTAACACACATTACTTATAATTCCTCAAGTGCTTCAAATTTAATAACAAATAACGGAATAGTTCATGCCACTTAAAGCAAGGAACAAACCGGATATTGCTTGGCGAAAAAGATTAGATTCTCCAGCGATATAAATCCTCCACCCCTTCAAGAAGTCCAAAAGGAATTAACATCAGTACATGTTTCCGGAGAAAATCCAGTAAAGAATCAATATTAGACAGCAAAAACCAGTTCTCCCGTAGAATTTTCAACATGCCTGAAATCTGTTGAAGGGTCTGTACCTTGCCAACCCATGTCCTTCCAAAGCTCTGATTTAAGAGAAGGGAGCTCCCTATCTGGATAGGCCAGCCTCCACAATTGCTTAAGTGCATCCTGCCGCATAAATTAAAAGTTTATCACAGCAACCAGAGAAAGGGGATGGAGGGTAACAGTAATAAATTTTTGATTTTATTCAAATAAGGTTTTATTATCCGCAAAAGAATTACGACCTTAAAGTCAAGGAACATAAAACAAGGACATTGCTGCAAATGCTAGCATCCACTGATGCAAATGGTAACAACCTAAATGACTGTAAAAATGTGAAAAGGAAGATGACCTACTTGATGCTCCATGCGAGAACCATCAAAGGGAACTTCCCATCTTTGCTGTAGATTTCCTAGTCTTTCTTCCTAAAAGTGAAATTAGGTTTAGCTGAATAGTTCTCCCACACTAGGAGGAGAATATTATTATTAGGACAACATTACACACAGTACAGACATAGCATGATGTTACAATACTACCCTCACAACACTTCATAACACTCCCCCTCAAGCTGGTGCATAAATATCCATCATGCCCAGCTTGTTACAAAGATATTGAACTCGACTCCCAAACAATGGTTTAGTAAGAATATCTCCTAATTGTTCTCCTGTCTTGACATGATTTAGAATTATTTCTCCGGTGGGTATCTTCCGTCGAATAAAATGACAGTCAACTTCTATGTGTTTTGTGCGTTCATGAAACACGGGATTTGTGGCAATATGAATCGCAGAGCGATTATCACACCATAACTGAGATGATTTGGAAATCGGACATTCTAACTCTTCTAGAAGATGCCTCAGATACGTCACTTCACTAGTGACATTAGCAAGTGCTCGATACTCAGATTCTGCACTAGAACGAGCTACAACACTCTGCTTCTTACTCTTCCAAGACACAAGATTCCCTCCAACAAAGACACAAAAACCGGAAGTGGACCGTCGATCATCAGGGCAACCAGCCCAATCCGCATCATAGAATCCTTCAATACGAACATGGCCGTGATTTTTATACACCAAGCCTCTGCCAGGATGAGACTTCAGATACCGCAGAATATGAGTGACAGCATTCCAATGAGGAACGCGTGGCTCAGAGAGGAATTGACTCACTACACTTACCGGAAAGGCAATATCCGGTCTCGTAACCACCAAGTAATTCAACTTGCCTACCAACCGTCGGTACCGTTCAGGATCAGAGTAAGTGTCACCATCTTCTCTAGACAACTTTGCACCTGGTACCATAGGAGTATCACTGGGTTTTGCATCAACCAGACCAGTATCTCTCAACAGATCAAGAACATACTTGCGCTGAGATAGAAATATTCCGCGCTTACTTCTCGTCACCTCAACCCCCAAAAAATAACGAAGACATCCCAAATCTTTAGTGTTAAACTGGGCTTGAAGAAAGTGTTTAAGAGAAGTTATCCCCACACTATCACTACCAGTAATGACAATATCATCAACATATACTACTAGAAATATGTTCCCAGCTGTCTGTCGAAATTCTGTAGAATACCGAATGATCTTTCTCGGATTGTTTGAGACCAAACTGAACAACAACATGGCTAAACCTCCCAAACCATGCACGTGGCGACTGCTTCAACCCATACAAAGACTTGCGCAGGCGGCATACTTTACCGGACTCCCCCTGAGCAAGAAACCCAGGGGGTTGGTCAACATACACTTCTTCTTGTAAGTCGCCATGCAAGAAAGCATTCTTAACATCCAATTGATGTAACTGCCAGCCATAAGAAGCGGCAAGAGAGATAAGAACACGAACAGAACTAAATTTGGCAACCGGAGAAAACGTATCAGTATAATCAACACCATACACCTGAGCATAGCCTTTGGCCACCAAACGAGCCTTCAGACGAGCAACAGAACCATCAGGATTCATTTTCACGACATACACCCATTTGCAACCAATTGCCTTCTTGCCCGGAGGCAAAGAAACAAGATCCCAAGTCCGATTTTGTACAAGAGCAGACATTTCCTCCTGCATGGCTTGTAGCCACCCCGGAGAGGAGATAGCCTCGGTCACAGTCTTGGGCACCGAGACGGAATCTAAGTGAGAAATAAATGCCTGCAAAGAGGGGGATACACCAGTATATGCAATATGAGCAGAAAGAGGATAGTTACCACAAGTCCGACGGCTCTTCCGTAGTGCAATTGGGAGATCAACAGAGGGATCATTTGGCGAAGTGTCAGATGCAGTAGGGGAAGTGTCTACAGTAGGAAATTGATTTACAGAATACGGACCACGAGAATATACCTGAAGAGGAGAAGTGGTGGTAGTAACACGGATAAGATCATATTGAAACATGGAATCAAGTTGAGGAAATGATTCATCATCAAGAGGAACAGGCGAACAAAACATGGATGACTCATGGAATGATACATCAGCCGACACCAGATATCTCCGCAAATTAGGTGAATAACACCGGTACCCCCGTTGTGTGCGGGAGTAGCCCAAAAATAGACAACGAAGACTCTTCGGATCCAACTTCGTCACGTTAGGACGAATATCACGAACATAGCATGTACAACCAAAAATCCGCAAGGGAAGAGAATAAAGATCCTTTCCGGGTTGAAGGAGATGAAGTGGAATGGCCCCATTAAGCACGGATGAGGGCATGCGATTAATGAGATATGTAGCAGTTAAGACAGCATCACTCCAGAAGGGTTTGGATACCTTCATATGAAACATAAGTGCCCGAGCCACCTCCATTAAATGACGGTTCTTACGCTCAGCAACGCCATTTTGTTGAGGTGTATCGGGACAGGATGACTGATGTATGATTCCATGAGTAGAAAAGAACGATTGAAATTGAGAAGAAAAATATTCTCGACCATTGTCACTGCGCAAGACACGAATATGAGCAGCATATTGAGTATTAATCTCAGTAAAAAGATCACAAAATATTCTGTAAACTTCAGAACGATCATGCATAAGATATAGCCAAGTAACGCGACTATAATCATCAACAAACGTAACAAAATATCGAAAACCAGATTTAGAAATAACAGGGCAAGGCCCCCATACATCAGAATGAAGAAGAGCAAATGGAGCTGTGACTCTTTTATTAACACGAGGTAAGTACGACACACGATGATGTTTAGCAAACTGACAAGACTCACAAAACAACTCAGAAACAGACGCAAGAGATGGACACAAACGTTTTAAACTGGACAAATTGGGATGACCAAACCGACAATGGAGGTCTAAAGGAGAAACAGACAACAATGCATATGACATAGAACAATCCGCATCCAGCACATAGAGTCCTTCTGGAGTGCACTGCCCCCTACCAATCGTCTTCTTCGTTAAAAGATCCTGAAAAATACAACACGAAGCATAGAATGTCACTCGACAGTTCAGTTGTTTCGTAATACTACTGATAGAGAGCAAGTTACATGATAAACCAGGTAAATAAAGCACGGATGATAGATCAAAAGAGGATGTGGGTGAAGCTGTTCCTCTACCACAGACTGGAACAGGCGTACCATTAGCTACCTTCACCGGAGGATAATGAGTGAGAGAAGAGTAATTACGAAGCATACCAGTATCACCAGTCATATGATTCGTCGCACCAGAATCAACTATCCAAGATGGATGGGTAGCAGTACTCAAATATGCAGAACTCTCAGAAGGGGTAGTGGTAGGAGCATCAGGTGACACCTGATTTGCAAGCAGTCTAGAATATTCCTCAGCTGAAATAGTCACGGGACTAGCAGCAGAATCAACAGTGGTGACTGTATGGACAGAACCACTCACAGGTGGCTTGCCATGTAACTTCCAGCAGCGATTTTGGGTATGACCAACACCATTACAATGGAAACAGATAAGACGACCATCAGATGCACGACTACTACGACCACCACTACCACGGCCTCCACGAGGGCCACGACTACTACGACCACGTTCCCCAGAAGTAACCAAAGCAGAATTCTCAGAAGAGGAACCAAGAGTCGTAATAGGGCCAGTGGAGCGATTAGCTCGTGCATAAGCTTCAGTCAAAGAGGTTTCTTTACTAGACAAAATCTGAGCACGTGCAGTTTCAAACTCAGGACGCATGCCACTCAAGAAAGCAAAAATCGCCAACTGTTCCCGCTGTTTCGTCATTTTCTCCACATCCGCACTAATTGGCAAAAGGGTATTCATATCTGCAAATACACGTTTATAAGTAGCAAAGTATTCCGCCAAACTCTGACCTTTTTGTTCGGGACGGAAGAATGCCTGAGACACATCATAGATGCGATGGATATCATCCTTTCCAGAATACAAGAGTGGTAAATAATCCCATAATTGTTTCACAGTGTCACAATGTGAAACCATATCTGCTACCGAACTATCCATTGAATTCACCATTTGCGTGTACAACCGAGCATCATCACGTAACCAAATTTTCTAGAGGGTAGAATCAGTGGTAGACTCAGGAGGATCGTCAGTCAAATGATCTTCCTTATCCAATCCACGAATAGAAAGCTGGACCAATTTCCGCCACTGCTGGAAATTAGTACCATCCAGACACTTGTGCACCAATTTTGTAGAAGAGGATACAATTTCAGAAACCACACTCTTTGATTCAGAGTTTAAAGAGGCCATAGTGACAATATAATAAGCACCCAATCAATAAATTGATGCTGCACAAATCAGCCGACGCCACTTCAACCAGGTAGTCCAGAACTCCACACCATTCAGCAGTCACACAAAACAGAAAATATTCCAGAAATTCAGAACTGTATATATATATATTTTTTTTTTCTTTTCTCGGTGGACAACAACCAGAAGCAACTACCTACACAACAACTACCTGATGGAGCAGACAGTGCGCGAAACCAGCAGCCAGCGCAACCTCACAGCAGAGAATAACCGAAAGCACCACCAGCTGAA
The DNA here is from genome assembly GCA_963580455.1 of Euonymus europaeus. Classification (NCBI taxonomy): domain Eukaryota; kingdom Viridiplantae; phylum Streptophyta; class Magnoliopsida; order Celastrales; family Celastraceae; genus Euonymus; species Euonymus europaeus. The sequence goes on along the minus strand of OY756961.1, from coordinate 5,743,940 downwards.
ACCCATGTCACCATGAAACCAGAAATGACCATCGGCAGACACAGCAGTCACCGGAAAGCCAGAACCTACCACTGGCAGAGACAGAAATTACCGAAACACCATCTGGGTTGAAACAAAAGGCTCGCCGATGAAGGAATAAGCTGACGCGAACCCAGAACTGAAGAAGTTCAATCACCGAAGAAGACGAAGAAGCAGAACCAAAGAAGCTCGCGCAAGATAACACGCGAGACCAGAAACGAAACGAAACTCGCCAACGAAAGAGCGGAAATCAGAACCGAAACTCGCTAAAGAAGAACAGAATAGCACCAGTGTGTGTCGAGAGGCTAATCGACTCTCATAGGAGGGAATTTAGGACTAAGGACAGACAGAAATTTAGGTAAAGTGGGAAAGGGATAGCAAACCAGGAAGCAGCAGCAGCAGAGTTCGCAACCTCGCACTGATACCATGTGAAATTAGGTTTAGCTGAATAGTTCTCCCACACTAGGAGGAGAATATTATTATTAGGACAACATTACACACAGTACATACACAGTACAGACATAGCATGATGTTACAATACTACCCTCACAACACTTCATAACAGGTACCAATTCACACCATCAAAGATGTACTGGAAACGAGTGATCGCAGAGTAATAAAATAAGGTCAAAAATACTGTTTCAGAAATTAGAAGTAAAATCACTCAAAAAAGGAGAACAAGTTTCACATTTACAACTACTGAGGAAATAAATGCTGAAACTAGCCAATAAGAACATTTCTTCGAGCAAGCACAATCGAGAAAAAAAAATCAGATAAATCATACTTATACAGGATTTGAGTCAATAGAAATACCTGTAGAGGACAAAGATGTGGCAGAAGAAGCTTCCTGCCTAATCCATTTTGAGTTGCGAATGGAAAAGGCAAAACCCGACCAATAAGTGATCCAGATCCAATAACAATACTTGCTGCAAAAACCAAGAGCAAATTGTCCAATCAGTCCAGTAAAAATATACCACACAGGCTATCTAATCCAGAAAACAAAATAATGTGAGTTCTAATATGCCATGCAGCATGATTGTGGAGAAATATCCAGAGGAAAGAATAACCAGTTGAGCAAGAAAAGGCTAGAACGAGTGTGTAAAAGCTCTTTATCCGACGCCCAAGATTCATAATGCTAACAACAAGGACACATTGCTTAAACAGCCTTCGCAATATATAAGGTTTTCAAAGGTATTCTAATAGACTATTACTGGTTAAGGAGATTATGAGGATTCATGCTCTTATCAAATCAACAGAACAGTTTTTAACAGGAAAGTCAAGGTGGGGGCGTAATGCGCACCCCAAATCTAGGAAACCTCATTTAAAAAAAATCTGAGTCAGATTACACCCCTTTTCAAATAATTCAAATAAAGTCATGGACACCCCAATTACGTCTCAGTTCAGCAAAACAGAGCCACAATTAAGCAAAACAGAACCAGAGTCTTCAAATACATGAAAATGATGTTAAATCATAAAAAAGATAAACCCTAAACACCATAATCATCAAAATTCAGCTGCAAATAACAAAATGGAGAATGTCTTCAATCAAACACTTCAACAGTTTCTGTGTTGCTATGGTTGGCAGAGGTTAGTTTTTCTTGAAATCTTCAATTCTAGAAGTAAAAATCTCTGCCCATCCACTTAATTCTTCATGGAGACGATCAGACCACATTCTTGACACTGAAGGTATTGGAGAATCTAGTAATAGCTCCACTCTTACAAAGTGTGATCCATTGATGTAGCCAAATACCAACATCCTCTGCTTGTAGTCTGCTGGTACTTTGCGTTATTTATATTTATATATTATATTCTGTATCATTAGCTGTAATCTATATGGGTATGCTTGTTGTGTCAAGCTGTGTTCCATATCACTTAGTTGTAATCCATGTGGGTATGCCCACTTATGCTTTTGTATCATGTACATTTAATAATGAGTTAGTGTCGCTCAAAACACACTGAAAATTAATCAAAACATCATGGTATCAGAGCCCTAACTACCGCTGCCGCTCGGTCTGTTTCCTCCCGCTTGCTCTGCCCTACTCCTTCTCTTCCGTTCACTAAAGAAGCAGGCGCAGGCGCCATGTCACAGTCTTGAGCAAGAAACAGCCGCTAACATAGCTTCCGTCGAACCAGACGAGGGAAGCGCCGCCAGCCTTTGTCGTTTCCTGCTCAGGCCGATCGACATCGCTTCTGTCGAACCAGACAAGCGAGGCGCCGCCAGCATCTGCTGCTTCCTGCTCAGGCTGATCGATCGGCTTCTCTGTCAATCTGTCAAACCAGACAAACACACAACCTAGACAGGCGCGCTACCTAGGTCAAGCCGATTGCTTGTGATCCCTGTTAGTGGCCAGATGTTCTTGTTTTAATATGTGATTGGATCTCATGATAACTAGTCATGAACATATTTATTGGTTGCTGTTGACCGGATCTTAAATCTCATATGGTGTTGACCCTGAGGTTCCACGGGAATGATTAATTGATGGTTAGTGGTTGCTGGTTGATGATTTGTGTCAACTAGAACACTGATCTGATACTATACCAGTAATTTGCTGGTAAACATGTCAACATTGAAACTTGGTACTGAATCTGATGTGGTTGAATCTGGGTCTTATACTATATCATCTGCTCCTGGTATTCATGATGCTTCCCGAACAGATAATTCACGTGCTGAAATATTTATTGGTTCTATCAGATTAGTAGATGAAAAACTTGATGGAGTTGTCGCATATCCACTGTGGCGAAAGAATGTGATGAAAGCCTTGCAAGGCATGGGCCTCGATCATCATTTATCTGATGATCCTCCATTATCTAGTACTACTGACTATAAGATCTGGATCATGCGTGATGCCAGACTTTTTAGTCAACTGATGAATTCCATGGATAGATCAATCAAGATATTATTTTCTAGTGTTGATACTGTTAAAGAGCTTTGGACATCTATTGAAGAAACATATTCATCCTCTCAGGATATGTCCCGCTTATATGATGTCATGAATGGTTTATTTCGATCAAAACAAGGAGATAAATCTCTCCAAGAACACTTTGCACAGTTTAAGAGTCTCTCTGATGAGTTTGCAAGACTCTTTCCTTTCACCACCAGTGTCAGTCAATTTAATGAACAGCGGATGCAGATTGTTGTAATCTGCTTTCTGGCTAGTCTGAATCATGATTTGGATAGTGTTCGGGCTTAGATTCTGTCAGGGAAAGATATTCCCACTCTTTTAGATACTTATCGTCGGATAAGTCGTTCTCTACTTCGAGAGGATTCCCCATGTGTTCCACCCTCGGGAGGGGACTATTCCGCCAATCGAGGAGGAGGAAGCCGTGGTCACGGGCGGAACAACGGTGGTCGTGGTCGAGGTCCTAGTAATCGTGAAACTCGAACTTGTCATCATTGTGGGGAAACTGGTCATATTCGTCCTCAGTGCTGGAAATTACATGGCAAGCCAATTGCTAGTATTGCAATAGCAGAACCTAAAACTTCTTCTGGTCGACGTGTTGTGGAAATGACAGATGATGAGTTTGCTAGATACACTCAACATCAGATTGGGAGTTCTATGGAGTCACCTGCAGCACCACTTGAAGGTAATTCTACTGCTTGTTTAGCCACCAATCGTACATGGGTTCTTGATTCCGGATGTACACATCACATGACTAATTCTTCAGGTAATCTTTCTGACTATTATTTAACACGTGATCATCGTGGTATTACTGTGGCAAATGGTTCTAATTTGCAAGTTTATGGTTGTGGTTCGGCCAAGGTGTCATCATCAATGGTTGTTTCCCATGTTCTTTACACACCACAAAATCCTTTTAATTTGTTATCAATTGGGAAAATTACTCGTGATTTACAGTGTTCCGTGACATTTTTCCCTTCTTCTTGTGTCTTTCAGGATCTTACGACGAGGAAGACTATCAGTAGTGGTCGCTTGGTTGATGGTCTGTATGTGTTGGATGAGAGTTATGGTACTGCATGTTCTGGTGTGGATTCTCTCCCATTCACCGTTCATTGTAGATTGGGTCATCCTTCTTTATCTACATTAAAACGTTTGTTTCCTATGTTTAAATCTATGGATCAGTTGCCATGTGAGTCCTGTCATTTGGCTAAAACTACTCGTGTTTCTTATCATGTTAGACAAAATAAGCGTGTTTCTATTTCATTTGAGTTAGTCCATTCTGATATTTGGGGAGCATGCCCTGTGAAGTCTGTTATGGGTTTTCAATATTATGTGACTTTTATTGATGATTTCTCTCGTATGACTTATCTTTATTTAATGAAATCTCATTCCGAGTTATTATCTGTGTTTCAGACTTTTGTGTTGGAAATCCAAAATCAGTTTCAGACAAAAATTCGCATACTTCGGAGTGATAACGGTGGTGAATACATGTCTACTCATATGCTTGATTTTCTTCGCCAACATGACATAGTTCATCAAACATCCTGTGTTTATACTCCACAGCAAAATGGGGTTGCTGAACGAAAAAATCGTCATCTTTTAGAAATGGCCCGTGCTTTAATGTTTCAGACGCATGTTCCTAAACATTTTTGGAGTGATGCTGTGTTAACTGCTTGTTATGTTATCAATAGACTTCCTTCTTCCGTTCTTGAAGGTGTGTCTCCTTTCTCTGTTTTACTACCTCACCAGAGTTTGTTTCTTTTATCTCCCCGAGTGTTTGGGTGTACTGTTTACGTCCGTGATGTTCGTCCTCAACAGACTAAACTTGATGCTCGTGCTTTGCGATGTCTTTTTCTTGGTTTCTCTAAAAATCAAAAAGGGTATCGTTGTTTCTGTCCTGACTTACGTCGCTATCTTGTGTCATCTGATGTTTCGTTTGAGGAAACTATTCCGTTTATGTCATATGCTTCTCCTGCTCCTCATAGTGTTAGTAATGATGATTTTTTGGTCTATCATATTACTAACTCTACTACAGATTCTCTGCCCACCATAAACGGAGGTAGAAGAGTTAGTAACATGATAGACCAAAAAATCATCATTACTAACAATATGAAGATCAGGAGAAGTAGATGGCATAAACGGAATAGTTTCCTCAAACGAAACATCAAATGACACAAGATAGCGACGTAAGTCAGAAGAGAAACAACGGTACCCTTTTTTATTTTTAAAGTAACCAAGAAAAAGACATCGCAAAGCACGAGCATCAAGTTTAGTCTGTTGAGGACGAACATTATATACGTAAATAGTACACCCAAACACTCGGGGAGTTAAGGGAAACAAACTCTAGTGAGGTAGTAAAACAGAGAAAGAAGACACACCTTCAAGAACAGAAGAAGGAAGTCTATTGATGAGATAACAAGCAGTTAACACAGCATCACTCCAAAAATGTTTTGGAACATGCATCTGAAACATTAAAGCACGGGCCAATTCTAAAAGATGACGATTTTTTCGTTCAGCAACCCCATTTTGCTGTGGAGTATAAACATAGGATGTTTGATGAACTATGCCATTTTGGCGAAGAAAATCAAGCATAGGAGTAGACATGTATTCACCACCATTATCGCTCCGAAGTATGCGAATCTTTGTCTAAAACTGATTTTGGATTTCCAACACAAAAGTCTGAAACACAGATAATAACTCGGAACGAGATTTCATTAAATAAAGATAAGTCATACGAGAGAAATTATCAATAAAAGTCACATAATATTGAAAACTCAAAACGGACTTCACAGGACATGGTCCCCAAATATCAGAATGGACTAACTCAAAAGGAATAGAAACACGCTTATTTTGTCTAACAGGATAAGAAACACGAGTAGTTTTAGCCAAATGATAGGACTCACATGGCAACTGATCCATAGATTTAAACATAGGAAACAAACATTTTAATGTAGATAAAGAAGGATGACCCAATCTACAATGAACGATGAATGGGAGAGAATCCACACCAGAACATGCAGTACCATAACTCTCATCCAACATATACAGACCATCAACCAAGCGACCACTACTGATAGTCTTCCTTGTCGTAAGATCCTGAAAGACACAAGAAGAAGGGAAAAATGTCACTGAACACTGTAAATCACGAGTAATTTTCCCAATTGATAACAAATTAAAAGGATTTTGTGGTGTGTAAAGAACATGGGAAAGAACTATTGATGATGAAACCTTGGCCGAACCACAACCATAAACTTGCAAATTAGAACCATTTGCTACAGTAATACCACGATGATCAGGTGTTAAGTAATAGTTAGAAAGATTACCTGAAGAATTAGTCAAGTGATGTGTACATCCGGAATCAAGAACCCATGTACGATTGGTGGCTAAACAAGCAGTAGAATTACCTGCAAGTGGTGCTGCAGGTGACTCCGTAGAACTCCCAATCTGATGTTGAGCGTATCTAGCAGACTCATCATCGGTCATTTCCACAACACGTCGACCAGAAGAAGCATTAGGTTCTGCTATTGCAATACTAGCAACTGGCTTGCCATGTAATTTCCAGCACTGGGGACGAATATGACCAGTTTCTCCACAATGATGACAAGTACGTGACTCACGGTCACCAATAATATGCCCACGACTGCGACCACGACGACCACCACCACGAAATGTTACTAGAGCAGAGTGATCACTACTAATATGAGAAACACTAGGAGGATCATCTCGTCGTATAGAACGACACAGCCGACGAAAGGTGTCAGATAAATTGGGAATCTCTTGCCCAGATAAAATCTGGGAACGGGCATTATCCTAATCAGAATTCAGACTGGCAAGAAAACATACCACAACAATCTGCATACATTGCTCATTGAATTTTATCACATTGCTGGTAAATGGAAATAGTCGAGCAAACTCATCAGCCAAACTCTTAAAAGTAGCAAAGTGGTCTTGCAGAGACTGATCACCTTGCTTGGACCGTAATAAGTCACTCATCACATCATATAATCGAAACAAATCTTGAGAAGATGAGTAAGTATCTTCAAGTGCAGTCCACAATTCTTTCACTGTATCTGAACTAGTAAACAATATTTTAACTGAACGATCCATAAAGTTCATAAGTTGACTGAAAATCCGAGCATCACGCATCACCCAGATTTTATAGTCGGCATCAGTGGTGGATGGAGGATCATCACATAAGTGTCCCTCCAATCCCATGCCTTGAAGGGCTTTTACAACATTTTTTCTCCATAAGGGATAAGCTGTAATACCATCCAGCTTTTCATCAACCAGTCGAATAGAAGAGGTGAATACCTCAGTACGTTGGCCACCAACAGAGGTCTGAGTGTTATGAGATGTATGACCATCGGAACGATCGGATGGAGGAGCGTCAAGACTAGACAGATTGCAGCAGCACACACGCCAATACGATATTAAATTAAATTAGGAAACTTAGACACCACCATACCAACATGGAATTAATCGGATGGAAGCAAAATACACCAGTCGAATAGCTGGACCGGGCAAGACCTATCACAGAACTTATCAGACAGAGCAGACCTCGCCGGAAAGTTAACCGGAACTGACAAATGTCGCCGAAAAGTGGATCGGAGAGCAGACCTCGCCGGAAACAGATCAGAATGGCCGAAAACCGATCAAACTTCATCAGAGAGAAGTTGAGCAGACAGTAGCTCAATACTCACACCCTCTGTTTTCAAATGCGTTAGTGAGGCGCGTTTTGGGGCGCGTTTGGGGGCGTTTTCAGTCCAAAACGCACAAATACGTATGTAAAATTTCTTTCCTCAAAAGCGTACGTGTTTAGTAAATAAATCGTAAAACTCAGTGATGCTTGAGGCGCTAAGGTACGTACGTACCTGAGGGAGAGTTCTGAAACTACATCGTTTAACAATTTTGTGATTCAAAAAGTAAAATCGAAGTAGGGCATCGCGATTGTTGCTGCCTCTCTAGTGTCGTCTCTTTCAGCCCCTCTGGCGAGCTACTGTGCGCAACTTCCTCTTGTGACTGCTGCCCGCTACTGCGCACGCTACTGTGCGCGACTGGACTGTGCGCGACTGCGCGCTACTGCGCAAGCCACTGCGCGCGCTACTGCGCAAGCCACTGCGTGCTACTGCGCGCGCTACTGTGTGCGACTACTGCGCAAGCTACTGTGTGCGACTGCGCAAGCTACTGTGCGCGTGCTACTGCGCAAGCTACTGCGTGCGACTCTGGTATTCACTGCGTGCATCTCTTTGTTTCCTCTTCCGGGCTTCCAGCTAAGGTACCCACTGCCCAGTTGGTCTTGTAGTGATTTGTGTAAGACTGCCAGCTATCAAATTTACACTTACGCTTCTCTTTTTAATTTTTGTGAAGGAATTAACAAATGGCTAATAAAAGAGACCCAAAAAAAGATTTTGCTTGGGATTATGCGAAGATAGTTCCGAGTGAGAAGTATTTCAGATGCAGATTTTGTGATCACATATGCAGTGGAACTATTACTCGTTTGAAGAATCATATAGCAGGCACTCATTCAGGAATTATGCCTTGCAAAAGTGCTCCTGAAGATGTGGTGTTGAAATGTCAACTTGCCCTGCAAAAATTGAAAGACCAAAAACAACTGCAAAGAGAGACGATGGATGACATAAGGATGGCTGGAAGTGGGACTGGTAGTGTGAGTGATAGTGTTACACAAAATGTTAGTTGTGGTCTGGGTGTCCATGTTCCACAGCCTAGAGTTCGAGGGCCTATGGATAAGTTTGCAACTGCAGAACCAAGGCAAACTAAACTCAACAGCCAATGGAAAAAGAAAGAAAGGAGGGAGGTTTGTCGAAAAATTGCAAGGTTCTGTTTCTCGAAAGCATTGTCATTTAATGTTGTCAATGATCCTTATTGGGTTCCTATGTTTGAGAGTGTTGCTAACTTTGGCCCCGGGTTCAAGCCGCCATCTATGCATGAGATGAGGACATGGCTGCTGAAAGAAGAGGTAGATGATATTAACAAGCTTAAGGTGGAGCATATGAGGGCATGGCAAGACTATGGTTGCTCTATAATGTCGGATGGTTGGTCAGATGGAAAAAATCGATGCTTGATTAATTTCTTAGTGAATAGCCCAGCTGGTACTTGGTTTTTGAAATCAGTGGATGCTTCTGATTGTATTAAGAGTGGAGACTTGATGTTCAAGTTGCTTGATCAGGTTGTTGAGGAAGTTGGTGAAGATAATGTTGTGCAGGTTCTTACTGATAATGCTAGCAATTATGTGTATGCTGGAAAGAAGCTTATGGAGAAAAGAGTGAGGTTATATTGGACTCCTTGTGCTGCACATTGCATTGATTTAATGTTGGAGGACATTTCAAAGTTAAAGGTGTTTGAAGAAACAATTCCAAAGGCCAAGGCAGTTGTGAGGTTCATATATGGGCATTCTTGGGTGTTAGCATTGATGAGATTTCATACAAATAACCAAGAAATCATTCGTCCAGCTGTGACTCGATTTGCAACCTCCTTTCTTACACTTCAGAGTTTGTACAAGCAAAAACAAACTCTAATGTCGTTGTTTAGTTCAGAGAAGTGGGCTTGTAGTACTTGGGCAAAGAAGCCGGATGGCATGAAGTGTTGTGGAATTGTATTGCATGATGGGCAATTCTGGGGTAATGTTGCATATTGTATCAAGAGTGTTGGTCCACTTGTTAGTGTTTTGAGAGAGGTTGATTCAGAAGAGAGACCTGCCATGGGTTTTATTTATGAATTGATGGACAAAGCAAAGGAGAAAATTCAAACAAATTGTGGAAACAACATAAGGAAATATGGTCCAATATGGAAGAAAATTGATGCAAGATGGACTCCACAACTTCATCAGCCTTTGCATGCTGCTGGATATTACCTTAATCCGTCTTTAAGATATGATTTGCATTTTTCTAATGTTGAGGAAGTGAGACAAGGATTATTTGAATGCATGGATAGGATGTTGCCATATGAAGATCGTTTGACAGCGGATATCCAGTTGGATATGTATGACCATGCTAGAGGAAATTTTGGAAGCAGAGTGGCAGTTGATTCTAGAAAGTTACGCTCTCCAGGTATTTAAATAAATCTTTCCTTCTTTGATTTAAAAATTCAAACTGTAGAATTCCTAGTATCACACTCTCACTAGTTTATTATTTTTTCATAGCTGATTGGTGGGGGCGTTTTGGTGGCAAAACTCCTGAATTGCAGCGCTTTGCTATTCGTGTTCTTAGCCTCACTTGTAGTGCATCCGGCTGTGAGAGGAATTGGAGTACCTTTGAGGCGGTATGATTCTTAATTTTCAATCTTGCATAAATGATTTTTATTTAGTTACGTAAAACTTATATAATTATAAATTTGTACATTAGATCCATACCAAAAAAAGGAATAGGTTGGAGCACCAAAAGTTGAATGCACTAGTGTATGTGATGTACAACACTAGGTTGCGTGAGAGGAGCATCAGAAGGAAGCTGAATGTGGACTCTATTTTGGTCGAAGAAATTGAATCTGATGATGAATGGATTGCAGAAAAAGAAGACCCTGTTCTTCCACTAGATACTAGTTGGATTGAAGATGAACAATTGTTCCAAGTGGATGCTATTAGGAGTCTCCCTGTTGCTAGTGGGGAGTCTTCAAATCCTCCACAACCTATGAGTCGACCTGTTGATTCTTCAATTCCTCCAGCGCCCACTAGGAGTCCCCTTTTTGTTGAGCGCGAGGAATCTTCAAATCCTTCGGCTCATCCCATCTTCTATAAAAGAAAGTCTTCTACCACTACAAAGAGGAATCAAGGTAGGTTTAAGTGTTAAATTATGTAATAAATCATTAAACACACTTTCTTTACAATTTAATTAGATTTTTTTGTCAATATTTAAGGTGGAAATGGAGATGATAGAGGCCAAGCAAAATCACCAAGATTGCAACCTCTTTGTGAAATTGGAGAGGAAGGATGCCCATCATATGTTGAACTTATACCTTGCACAAACATGGAAGAAGGGCCTACTCTTGATGAATTGGCTATGATGGAGGAAGAAGAGAATGATGATGAGATGGATGAAAATGAATTCTTCTAAATGTTAATGATGTGATATTGTGGTGTTTGATAGAACTTTTTTTGTTTTGAACTTCTAATTATGTGGATGCTTGTATTAATTGACTTTGTTGAGCACTATGCTTATTTAATTTGGATGGAAACAACTTCTTATAAGTTATATTATTATTTTTGTGTTTAAAATATTTATACCCGAAAAACCTACGCCTCACGTATCAAGGCTTACGCCTCGCCTCGTGGAGGCGATTACGCCTCGCCTTGCGTTTTCGCATTTGAAAACATTGCTCACACCATCGCCAGTGATCTCCGGCGAGGTGACAACTCAACGGAGAAGCTGAAAGTGACCAAAGGTAAGGGTGAAGGGGAAGGCAAGTTGGCTGAGCAGTGGGTGGCCGGTGATGGCAGCAGTCGCCACCTTCAACGGAGCTCCGATACCATGATTTGAAAGGATGGCTATAGCTTATTGAAGATATGTCTGTGTGTATTCAGCCACACCCACTCATAATTAAATATACATGATACAAAAGCATAAGTGGGCATACCCACATGGATGACAACTAATTGATATGGAACACAGCTTGACACAGCAAGCATATCCATATGGATTACAGCTAATGATACAACATATAATATATAACTATTATAACAGTAATCCTCGTCATCCATAACAATTCGGTGCAGGAATGCCTAGGTTTTCGAAAGAACGAAACAGAGACAGAGAAGTAGAAGAGAATAGAGAGGGATAAAATGGTAATGGGTTGTCGTCATGGGGGGTGTTTAGGATTTTTAGGGGTGCCCATGGGAAAATGGGGGGGCGCAAATAGCCCCCACCAAAGTTTCACTTGTGTTATTCTATTCAATGAAATTGGCTATAATAGGATGCCCCTCCAGGAGAAGTTTCTATTTTGCACTTTCGAATCAACAGTATTAATATAGAATAATCAATACACTTGCGCTAGAGAATTGCAATATTTCCATTCCACTTATACTTATAACACAAACAAGAAGTAAATGCAGCCATATGATTAAACAATTTTATCAAATTGCAGATGAACCACAAATGCATTACCATAAACTCCAAATCTAAACAAACAACAAATAGCATACCTAACCATTGTGCCCACTGTGCTATCAACTGGGAGAAGAGAGAGGTCCAGTGGAGGTGCTCCTTCCTCCTTTCCTCATCCCAAATATCTTCTAATGTGCGTCCCTGTAAAGTTTACAATAATTTTAATCCAACACTAGTTTCTGCATTCAAAGTATTAGACATAACAATATAAAAATTGAAAATCAAAGAAAAGCAAATAAAGAGACTAAACCTCAGAGCGCATATCACTGTAGCCATCATCTTCTCTAGCAAGTAGAGGTTCATTCAAACTATCAAACCCAGATTCACCTAAATTCTCGTTCCACCTCCCATCAACATCCCCATGATGCAGCCGCCTTCTTAGTGTTCCAGACATCATATTTTAAATCTTAACAGACAAAAAGCCCTATGAAATCAGCCAAAATCGTAAATGCCAAAATTACCAATAACGAAAGTTAAATACAATACAAACGAAACAAATAAATTTACACAGAACAAGAAAACATTAGCAGGGAAGATACCCACAAAGAAAAAGTAGAAATTTGTTAATTCACAAGTTCTTCAGTCCCAAATCATAGAGTCAAGAACGACCCAGTAACAACGTAGAGTAGTAGTTTATGAAGAACAAATTTTCCCGTACATAATCAGAACCTATAGGCCAAAAAAATCACAAATAGCCTACAAAATATTCTTCTTTGAGGACCTCCACGAATACCGAACCATATCAAAAAACAATGCTTGCACACATAAACATATATATACATAATGGACATACGAAGCTAAAATGGCTTTCGAAATTGACTGTGCGATCTGAGAGATGACGATCCGCGACGACCTTTCTGTATGTCAATAATTACACGTCAACGCACTAAAGCCAGGGAAGCTTGAAGAAAAACCTCGGGTTTGTATCCACGCATTTCATCCGTTATATTCTATTGGAGTATTATAATAAAATAATAAATTTTATTACAATAAAATATGTTGTTTTTTTATATTATTATAATATAATATATTATTTTATTATAATAGTACGCATTCTATTGTAATAAAATTTATTATTTTATTATAATAACGTATAAGATCACATAAAATGAAAAAAAAAATCAAATTTTATCGTATTTCATGTTTTAATTAATATTTTTTATTATCATCAATTAAAAAATTTGGTCGTAAAGGGAAAGAAACAAAGAGACTTGGAATTGATTTTTTTTTCTTCTAATTACTAAAAATTTGAAAATTATCTACATAAATTTATAATGTTGGATTCAAGTGAGGTCTAGTAAGGTTAGGGAGGGGAAAAAACCGACCGAACACTATCCCCAAGATAGCAAATCTGTTTAAAAATCCAAAAATTGCTTCTATAAGATTTGAAAACAATTTTTGATTTTTAAAACCGACAAGCTTTCATGTCGGTTTTGATTTTTGATAGTTACTCGAACCTTTTGATAAATAATTAGGGTATCAAATCGAAACTGACCCGAGCTTGTTCTAACTTAAATGAAAATGGTTTTAATATTCATCATCGTGTATTTAGGGTTTTCTTTCATTTTAAATAAACCAATTTTACACTAATTTATACTTTAAACAATTAAGCAAACAAATAAACAAAGAGAGCAAGGCAAGAGCGAATCAAACAATACCTTCAACACAGTACAAAACTCAAAACGAAACAAATCTCCCCCATATTTGTTTTTACCATGCTTACTGCAATCTCAAACACGTTAATGAGAGAGCAGAGAGCATCCCAAGTATTGGCATCCTACAGAACAACGTTGTCAATGTCATCCTCCCACCCATAGATATTGGGACATGCTCACATAACTCTTCCTGTATCATTTTCTAGCAATCAAGTCCGAAAGATGAATCATCAAGGAAAACATAATACACAACATCCTAGAGTTTGCTCCAAAGTGATCTTATATCAAAAGATGCATCATGTAAGAAACCAATTAGAAAGACGACCCAAACGCAGGGAAAGAGATCAGTAACCGTCATTGCGAGCGTGCCTTGCCGCTGTTCACAGCAAGCATCCGTGCAATTAGGTATATAGCTATCAAATAAAACTCTTCACAAGTGAGAACCTCCCATACCATAGAACCCCACATGAAAACTAACTTGTGTTGCAATGAACACACTTCAAATGGAGTCTAAAGGAGGACTTGATTTCTATTACTTTACAGTTTACATAATATAACACATTTTAACAGAGAAACCCTCTGATCTAAGACTTTTGAAGGGGTTTAGTGCAGGAACTGGCTATGTTACAACAGGAGGCTTTGCCCATAACTTCCCAAATCACTGTTCATGGTCTCTTAAAAGCCCATTCATCCAAACAGAGCACTCTCACTGCCGAGGTACTGCTGGTGTTGTAGGTTGATGGCTTTGCCCATAGAATCCAATACCAGGGGGTCGATAATATCCCCCACCTGCTGGGGAATGCTGTTCCTGAGATTGCTGTGGCTGAGACTGCAACTGTTGTGGAGGCTGTGGAGCAGGCCTTGCTAAACCCATTGTGATATGTGGAGGTAGTGGGGGTGGAGGTGGCAACACATTAGCCCCGTATCCATAAGGCATTACCCCAACCATTGTACCAGAAGACTGGACAAATTGATTTGCCGACGGGTTTGCTGGAGATAAAGGCGGGGGAGGTGGTAAATGTAGAGGTGCAACATATGAAGAGTGTGCCTGACTGGGCTGGGAGATGGACTGCACACTTGTAGAAGGCACAAGTGGCACATTATTCCCAGGTTGCGGCTGTAGAGGGGTAAAATAAGGTAAGCCACCAGCATCAGAGTTGCTACCATCAGAAACAACCATTGGTTTTTCTAGTTTTTGCCGTTTTCCTGGAGAGAAAATGGATAAGCCTGATGTAAATCCAGAAGATTCTAGCCTACCATTCATGGCAGCAGCTTCTTCAGCAACAAGGGACGAAAAAACAGAGGTCAGCATCTGTGCAGAAGATGTCGAGGCAGCAAGCCTCGCAGCAACAGCTGCTGCCGCTGCTTTCTTGCTTTCTTCATCTGTCGCTCTCAGAGGAGCATAAGAAACAGCAGGTTGTGTAAGAGGAGGTTGGGGTGGCGTGCTGATTGGCTGAACCGAAGGGACATTTTGTTCCACGATTTTCATAGCTTCTGTTAGAGGAATGCTATTTCGGGCCACCTGCATAGTTATAATCAGTCATATTGTCTGCCTAGCAAAGTAATTTCTGTCTCAGATAAAAGAGAAGTAAAAAACTAATGCATGGGTAAATAAATAACACAGTTAAAGAACATGGATCCCCACAAGACTTGGCATATTGCACATCATTAAAAACGTACATTAGAAAAATACATAGCCTCCAAAGTAGAGAAAAAAGGTACATGGCCTTTTGTCAAGGGCAACAATAATATCACAGAAAATCTTTACAAGCATACATCATTGTACTCAAAGCAACTACATAGTCTTTTACCAGGGACGGAATAATCTTAAAAGCCCTTTTATCAAGGATCAGAATTTCAGAATAGTCTCAGAAAGCACATGAACAACTAAGCTTAACACTTTCGGCAAGTAAAGAATGTTCAAGACCGGACACTAGCGAAATTTTGAGAGAAAACTCCCAACTAGAAAGCCAGTTTTTGACGATTGCTAGAGTATGGGTAAAGGCAATTTTCCATCACAATAAGTCTACATCAAGAATTGGCTTTTAGACCTTCCTTGTTTTTGATTGGGATGGTCTGGATGGATGAGCTTATAAAACATATTCAAGATGGTCTTTGGTGGGCAAGAACATATCAAACAGGAAGATCTGCCATTTATGCCTTTAGCTACTTGTTGCTAATGTTCATGAGAGCATTAGCTCTTTACCTTTGTAATACTCTCTGTGGATTGCAGCTACTTGGTCAGTTGGTCCATCCCTTCAATAAAATTTATTTTGCATTCAAAGAAGTATGGGTGTTAATGGTCGATTTTGGGGCATATTTTGGTCAAGCCGTTTAGTCAGTTATAAGTCGCTTAGGTCAATTTTTCCGTTTCCGGTAACATGTATATATATATATATATATATTTTATTTTTTTTTTGAAAAAAAACTGACCAATCTGTTCAGTGTCTGTTGGTTTCAGTTTTGTCGGGGTTTTTTTTTAACAACCCTACAAAAAAGAAAAAAGAAAGAGTCTTTGGCGCTGGTTGTTTGCAGATATCAACGTCTTAATAATGAATTGAGACCAAATCACGAATTAGGTTGAGATTTGAAACCTGGGAAAAGGCACTAATCTAAAGGATATAAACTAACTATAACCAAATAGCATGAAGGGTAAGTTCACTAGTTCAGTATAGGCATAAGAAATGATGAACTAGAGAGGAAAAAAGTATGAAAAGATGTTTTTTTTTTTAAAATTATCTTGGGTCAATCAGAATAACAGACAGATTGGGGACAAACATAAAGTTTATGCTGGGTAGTTAAAATGAAAAAAACCAAGGTTTCATGGAAGTGAAGGACACCCCCAAAGTTAAAGGGTAAAATTCTACACCCCTAAACATATGAAATATCGTGTAGGCCTTGCTTCATACTTAAGAAAGCTATTGAACGTTGGACCATTGCAAAGCGACATGCCCAAGAAAATGAATGTAGCACCATAGAGGGGGGAAAATTACATTAGATGTACAACAATTTAAGGATGGGATAGCAAACAACAATTTGATTAAATGAGTGATGACACAACGATAGAATATAAAATGAGCACTTTCAATCGATGGCTGGTACAGTGGTGCAAGATGTTGAAATAGTTTAAGAAAGAAGATATGATGTAGCTTAGATGGGCTTCCATGTTGTCTTTGTTTTGTTTTGTGTGTATTTACTTCGCTGACTGAGATATTTGAATTATATTATACCTATGATGTGGGGGTTGTTTGCATCTTGTATAGGGACAACTGTATTGTTTTCAAGTAAGTTTAGTTTAGCAACTACAATGGTGCCAAATATAATGGCTCATTAGTTGATGATGTGGCTATATTGAAAAATATGTTTTGTTGATGTGGATGAGTATGTAACTCGACTTTTGAATAATAGTGGTGGGACCCATAATTAGGTTTAGTGGGAAAACTAGGGAGGAATGAAAAATTAGTGGTGTGACAAATGAGATTGTATTGGAAGATGTGTTTTGTTGATGTGGATAAGTATGTGAAATCACTTTTTGTGTAATAGAAGTGGGACCCAAAAGCAAAATTGTTCGGCTATTAAGTGTGTAACCATTGTGGTTGCCCTTACTCTGTGACACCTGCCATGGAGAGCTGGGGTTAGACCTCTCCCCACATATAAAAACTGCTTCAAAACACTATTTTTGGGGGGTTAGAGTAGTTCCAGAAATCTTCACCTGCTTGCTGCATTCTGCCCATCTTTGCTGCAGCCTTCGTTCTTTCCTCACCTCTCTTTCTAGCCCTTTTCTTGTCCTCTCTACTGTTTCTTTCTTCCCCTACCTTATTTCTTATCGTTTCACCACCTATTGCTATGTTGATGTATTTCTTGATTGCACCTTCTTACTTATCTGCATCTTGTATAGGGACAACTGTATTGTTTTCAAGTAAGTTTAGTTTAGTCACTTAGTCTGTGACACCTACCATGGAGAGCTAGGGTTAGACCTCTCCCCACATACAAAAACTGCTTCAAAACACTATTTTTTGGGGGGTTAGAGTAGTTCCAGAAATCTTCACTTGCTTGCTGCATTCTGCCCTTCTTTGCTGCAGCCTTCGTTCTTTCCTCACTTCTCTTTCTAGCCCTTTTCTTGTCCTCTCCACTATTTCTTTCTTCCCCTACCTTATTTCTTATCTTTTCACCACCTATTGCTATGTTGATGTATTTCTTGATTACACCTTATTACTTTGTCCTTGCTAGTTCTTTGCTATCACGTTCTGTTTTCCTCTCACAGCTTTCTCCTTCCTCTTGCCTTTTTTATCTTTCCCCTTGCTTCTTAAGTGTCACTTCTAGTGGCTTATTCAAATGTTGCTGTTTTTTTCACCCGATGTAACTATAGCTTATTACTTGGCCAATAGAAATAGCATATTATATCAATATTATTTGTTCATAAAATTTTTTTTAAAAAAAAACTCAGTAATTTTATACCAAGACGGAATATTTAAGTTGTGAATATAACTAGTAACAACTAATATTAAAAAGTAACAATATTTCTACAAAGAAAGTTGATATAATAATACCAACAACAATAGTAATAACACGCCTTCTCTTCTGTTTCCCCTTGGGAGAGTGGGATATATCGACCTTGTATCAGAATGTAAAAATAATAGTGCCTTAGTCTTGGTTGTTCTTACTTCTGAGTAATCGTACTAAAATTTAATACCATAGATAATGAGAACCTTTACCGATTGAAAATGATGACCTTAGCTTTTGGTATGGGTAGAGAAAAAAGTGAAATGCTGGCCCAAAATGGAAGGATGTCAACTGGAACTAAACGTAAAATGGAACAAGAGAGAGACAGAACCATCTATCTCACCAATAAAAGCACATCAACAGAAAGAAAAAAAAAAGCACAGCTCTCATGCAAGGTCATCCGTATTTATTGTGTTGGATGTGCAGCAACTCAATGAATTATAGAATAAAAAAACAAGACTATTATATCTATGGTAGGAGTAGCGTCAATTGAAGATAAGATGTAAGAATTTTTTTTATATGGTATGGGTAGGGACAAGGTACGGTAGGCAGCAGTGAGAAGAATAAAAGATTCAAGCAGGAAATAGTATCAAAGAGAAGAGGAAGACCAAAGAAGACATGGATGGAAGTAACAAGGATATGGGCTCTACAGGATGAGTGGGAAGCAGCTCTACATTGGAATGAATGGCAAAAGAGAGAATCGACCAATTGATTTCTCTTATCTTATAAGTTTCTATAGCCAACAGCAAAGCCTTTGAGACAAAAGCATTGGTGATGATAATAATTTTTGTTTATTTACCTATTATGATGTGAATGTAAATGATAGGAAGTGACCAGGCATGACATAGGTGCCCCAACAAGTATGGGCTGACGCTAGTGCCACTTTGATCATTTCTTATGTGGGTACCCTTCAGTAGTACAACCACAGAAAGTTTTAATGGCCAAGTATGGGGGAGGGGGATTAAAACCCCTGCTAGGGATAGGGCCATCTCTACTGGGGCCTCAAGCCTACACCCTTGACATTTAACTCAATATCCATTTTTTAAGCATTTCACAAATTCCTATTTGAAACCAACACATACACACCTGACACGTATTCCCAGTAATTGTTGTCATGTTTCAGCAAATTGAATACTTCGATAGATAAAGCATAGCATCCTATTATGCTCCCCAAGCAACAAGGCTTTTCAAGCTGGCTAAAGAGAAAGGATACTAATTTCTTACCCGCAACTGAGAGCGAATAACCTCCAACTTTGATTCCTGAAAGTGTTCAAGATAATTGAGATAAAATTTCTGGAAAAGTTCAAAAGCAAATTGCAGAAGCAAAAAGTCAAAATTATTCTACAGACATGTACCTGTTCTTGAAGTGCTTCTCTAAGCTGAGAAACCAACTCAGCCCTTGCTACTTCAGCATTTTCAAGTTGCTCAACACATTGGTGAAGGACATTTTCTTGCTCTCGTAGATCATCCACAAATGCAGAACTACGTCGACTCCCTAACATTGCAGTAGAAAAGCAGGTAATAAAAGACCAACATCCAGTATATGTTTCTAAAAGAAAGCTGAGATGGCTTATGATGCAGCAAACACTCAAAAGTTTATCGAAACTCACAAACAACCACTTATTTGAACATAAAGAATGGGAAGTACAAGATAAAGTAATTTTATGAAGTGCATGATAAAATAATAGAACAAACTTCACATCTTGCGATTCCTACCAATTTTAAACCATAGTATATGGAGGCTCTTTTACATTGTATCTGATATTGGCATAAGAAAATAAACAACACCCGTACACAAGGTTCCCATAGTGGGCGGGGTTGAGGACATGAAAGATTTAGCAAACCTTATCCCCACATATCATGTGGAGAGGCTATTTCCAGGAATTTAACCTGTAACATATAGGTTGCACCCCTACAACTCTACCATTGAGCCATATGTTCACTAGTTACTAAGTTACATTGGCATAAAGGGGGGAAACGACAAACTACAAAACCATGCATATGCCATGAGTGTGTGCAAACACAGAGTGATAAGTTCTTCATGGAATATAGCCATTTTTCAATGTCATGTTGATTCAGTTGACCATAAAACTGCAGCCATTGAAAGATAGTCAATTTTCTTCAGTTTTTACAAAGAAAATTAGCTAAATTGTGCTGTAAAAACAATGCAAGCACCAAAAGGAGATAAATAACATAGCACCCAAAGGTTAGAACTCGAGTCGAGAATCAGTAAGCCACCCTAATTATGTGACAAGTAGTGCCCAGGCTTCCAATGCATCAGAAAATATGAAACCAACAATACACCTGTACCTTGACTAGAAGCATTTTCAATGTCTTTACCAATTTTGCCCACATGAGATACAGCAGTATGACACTTGCTTAAAGCAGATTCTTCGTTGACATTTTCATCAAAAACAGTTTGAAAGGCAATAAGTATTTTTTCTGGCAGACCACCAACAGCCAATTTCTGAAGTTAAGAAGAGCAAGAAAATATAAAAACAACAATCAAAACCAGTAAATTGCAACAAAAGTACCAGATACTATTACATGAGAAACTAAATCCTTACAATTCTAACTGAATGAGCATCTCTTTTGACAATTTTGATAGGATTGGAGCTCTTGCCATTGCTCAGCAACAAAGAAGGCGGAGTCTTACTCAGCATTTCATCTTTAAGACTCTGACCCCGAGAACCAAACACTTTTCTTTCCTCCCAGATGCCAACCTGAAAGCAGTGCCACCAATGGAAAATATAAATAATGGACCCAAAAAAGCTAGAGAAATTCCTTCTTCAAAAGATAGGACAATAAAAGGCAAACAACATCTATGCACAAGGTCCCACAGCAGGTGGGAACCTTCTTCGGAAGATAGGACAATGTCGGAAGTAAAATTACTGTCTAAAATAAACTGGAACAAAAAAAGCACAAGACTCAATTACAGTATGTCATCAAATTTCATCAAATCTCTAGGAGATTAGGCAGAAGTACAGAGATTGAAGTATCAGACATTACAGCTAGCACAAGGCACAACTAGATCACCAACAAACAGCAATACAATGTTCTCCATCATTATTATTTTTTAATGGGATAATACTATCAGTGACAGGGCACCAAAATGGTGACAAGGAAACATGTAAAAGTTTCTGAAGTTCAAAATTATGCAAGGTCCTCAATATGCAGATTTATCCCAAAAAGTATATCTATCAACAACTCCCCGATCCTTGAATCAAACCGTCAAAACTCAAGTACATTTAGCCCAATAGAGAAACAAAGTTAGTGAGGCCCTCTTCATTCTATTAGCCAGAGACTAAAAATGGCATGTACTTCACAACCATGTGAGATTCACCTTCATCGGATATTACAAGTGGGACAAAAAATTAAAATCCCTAATTGGTTCAAATTAATTTTGTATTGTAAATTCAAGAAATTGATTAAAAAATCTTATTACTCTGGCAAAAACCCACCACTACCAGAGCTTCTCAGCTACAAACAAGCAAACTTCCTCACACAACATTGGAAAAAAGTGGTTCATGACAATTCCTTTCACTAGTTTATTTATTACCACAAGTCCATAACCTCTCCCTGGGATTGCTTCTCTAAATGTTTAATAAGCGAAACAAATCAATGGGAAAGCAAAAACTTGCTGACCCCAAAAGACGAGCAAAGTCAGTCAAACCAATATCATAACTTGGAGTGAAGATAAACTTCTTAAGATGAGCTCAAATGCTGAAAATTACTGATGTCTAAGAATTCATAACCAATTTTAACAAATTCAACCAGAAGAAGATAATCTGCTCAAAGCCTATCAATCACGAAAGATGGTGCAGCCTAACTGAGGAATTGAACAATATGAAACTAGTCTAATCTTGAAGCCAAAAGGCACTTATTACCATTTTCTCTTCAACTTATGTTTGCCTAGAACCGCAAAAAGTAATACCCTTTTCTTTCAAAGTTTAAAAATTTAAAAGGCGTGTCTTCCTAGGCATTTCTTCTCTAACCATTTCTTGAATGATAAAAAGCAAATCACAAAGTAGTAAGCTGCACACCCCATAGAAGAGCAAAAAAAAAAAAAGAACGTGAAACTAAACATCCAAAGATGAGCCCAAAATCCCTATAACTGTTTGTGGATACCAAAGAATTCCAAACAGTGCGCAATTCCAAAACTCAACCAGAATGGCAGAACATGATGATACACTCAAAGCATGTTGATATGAAAGATTTACACAGCCCAATAGAGGAGATGAAAGATATGAAAACAATAAGAAACTGGCCAGAATCCTGAAAGCAAAAGGCACCTATCACCATAAATGCATCACAATTCACAAACGCTATCTAACATTTTAACTTGGTGGATGTCAGACACAGAAAAATATGATAATACCAAACATAAAGAAGACTTCGTTTCGCCAAAAGGCCTCATCTCTAGAAGCCCGGCTCGTGAGGTGTCTCTCTCGCAATAGGAAGAGGGAAACATTTAAATTTATAAACTAAGAAATTGAATAATAAAAAAAATTATTATACACTGAAAGAAAAAAATAGACTACCCCAAGCACTTCATATTTCTTAGCCTAGCTACATGTGAACATAATTGCATAGTATGATTTAGGACATAATTACGTGGATGATATAGAACGAATTTGGAAAATCTGTCCTAGAAGTGTTTTTGGTGAAAATTAGGGATTTATGTAAATTTAGATTTCAGGGTAAAACATGGTTTTTGTATGGATTGCGGTGTGACAAGGGTTCAAAAGAATATAAAGAGTCAAGGGGAATGCAAGAAAATCGTGTTGAAAGGAAGTTGAACGTAGAAGAGAGGACAGGAAGTTATGCTCAAATCCAAGCTGCTCATTTAGCATCCTGGTAGCTTGGGAAATATCAATACATATGTCATGAGGCACGTAAGTCAAACACAAGATAGAAGACAATTGATAAAAGAATGAGAAACTTACTAGTCTTGCTACTGCTTTCTTTCCATTTTCATCACCATTTTCATAAACAAGTCCCAGAGCTGCAGGAAGAACCTTCCAGAATTCATTCACAAACTCACTCCCCTTCCGCCGACTATTTTGCAAAATATCATTGGCCAAATATAGAAAAGAAACACGCTGCTCTCTTTGGGAAGAGCTGAACAGTTTATCCCATGTTTCAACAATCTGTCTAGCTTTCTTCCGATGGGATATACACCAACGTGATAGAGCTGAAGCAATATCACAAAAATGTATTAATTCAAGCATCCAAGAGCAACAAACATAAACTCAAGACATTAATGATGGAATTGAAAGTGTTTATACAAGTGTTTTAACAAGACAAGGAGCATCTGCAAGAACAATTGTAAGAAAGTATCTTTAACTTGAGATATAGTCAGTCGTTGATGAGAAATTTGTGTCCAATTGTTTCACAGGCAGCCGATGGACCTACTTTTTAGCCAAAACAAAAACTGTAGGTGCTCACCACATTGAATGATCAAACAGCAAAGAAGTGTTGTATAAACATTTTTTGATAATTCCATTGTATAGCTTTGTTGCATCAAAAGATTCAAAAGTGTTACTTGAAAGAGAAAAAATTATACTCAAGACAGAATCTCTCTTGTAGTCCCACGTCATTGTTACTTTTTGTAAACTCATATCAAATTAGACAAAGAGGGATAATTCCCAAGCAATGTGAACAATGGTTCGAAACTTTATTCCTCTAATAAAATAAGCATTTGTCATTCAGATTTTATGAAGTACGTATCCCTCTTAAGCCTTTTGCCATCACAATTATTTCTAAACCTCTTTCTATTGTTTTCACTTTATATTACATTATTACTTTTACAGTTTGTTTCAAAAAGTGAAAAGAAAAAGAAAACACATTGATGTCAACTAGATCTAACTATCTAGGGCATCTCCAAGATATCATTACATATATGTAATAATGACAGAAATTAAAAAGGATTAGCACAAAAGAAAAGAAGCATGCAAATATTCTTAAAAATGGTAATATTCTACTCAAGTTGCAAGCAAACAAAGATTTCATACACATACAACTTTGCATGCACACAGCAACAGCATCACTCAAGAAAGATTCAGAAAATAAAAGCAACAAGAATAAAAATAGAATTGGCAGTTGTGTCATAGAAAGACTATAAGTACACAAAAGATAAGTAAAATTTAAGGAAATTGGTTAATAAAAGTCAACATAAGTTACCATAATGAATCTTCTTCATCAAATAGAGACATATTATACTCACAAAAGTAGGAAACATAGAATTTTTTCATTAATTCCACACATTGGTATTGCAAATTATGGCTCCAATGAGGGTGCATTACACAATTTAATTACAAGTTTCCAATTATTCTGATAACTAACTAGTAAATAGTTTTCTTCAAGAGAAAATATTCAGGTAATTTTATTCAGAAAAGAAAAACAGAATTAAAAAGACCTACATAAAATGGTTTACTGTTTATTTCAATATTAAATAATTGAACTTTTAACAATGCCACAAAAAAAAATATTCAAGGCAGAAATAAGCTAATTTTTAAGAGTATGATGCATAGCAACAAAGAGGCCAAATAAAAACAAAGAAACAATGAAATATTTTGAACGACAAAAAAAAATCCCAACACTACAACATAACAGTACTTATGCCATCCATACGAACCAAGAAAACATCCAAAATCATAGTTATCACAAAAAATGAGCAGGAAGTATAAAGCTCAGGAAGTCGAGCATACATTCAATGCTTTGTTGCGAGTTGTTGAGTTTTGAAAGCTTCTCAGATAGTATCTGCCCGTCAAACGCGTCATCGTTCATCCTGCTTTAACAACTTCTCACATATCCTGTGCCAATTATCATACTTGAAATAAAATTTCAAACGAGTAAAAAAAAACAAGAAGACAGACAAAATAAACAACAAAAACAAATGGAAAAATAAAACAAGAAATAAACTGAAGTCCCCAGCTAATAATGGTTGCCCATATCTTTTACAAGCCACATAACAAATATGACACCAACAAAAAATGGCACACCCAAATTGTGCACCACTAAACAGTAAACATGCTTAGTGAATTCCAAGTGTTAATTGTGATCTCCGTGTTCCTAAAATAATAAATTTCCCCCAAAGTCTTAAATCGAGTTCAATTGGTGCAAGCATAGATATCACAAAATAGCTTAAATAACAGTATATAAGCATGTATACTGGTAACGTACGTAAATTGCATGTGAAGGAAGTTGATCAAAGAGACAGGACAAAAAAGAGAGACCCAGAAAAAACAATGAAAAGATAAATCAATACATAAAGGAACCCACATATGTACGTCGTAGTAGTTGCAGCCATGGCGAATCAGCAAAGATAACACAAAAAATAAGTAAAAAGAAAAGAAAAGAGCGCCTTGCGATAAAGAGTATTATAGCGATAGAGGGAAAACAGAGGAAATAAAAAGAATTTTTACAGTAAAATATTGAAGAAATTTAAATACTTGACCCTCCCCACTCCTTCCTCCTCGCGCGATGTAGGGTTTCTTTCTCTCTGTCGTGCAGTCGGCACTTCGATTTCGTCGGGCGATGTCTATAGCTGCAGAAAGCCAGAAATCGATCTGATATTTTTTTCTCTTCTTTTTAAGTTAAATGGGCCTAAGCCCAAAGCTTCTCGCGTTTTGAGGCCGAACTACTATTAAAATTTTAAACTAGGCTCAGAAAAAATAAATTAAGCCTATAAGTCTATGAAGCAGATATCCATAAAAATTATTTAAATTTCAACAAAAGTATACATTTTTATTAATTTACAATTTTTGAAATAGTAATAACATACATCAGTTATTTTAAATTATTTAAATATTCATTTTTACAATAATTATTTATTAAATTTAACTCAAAAGTACACCTTGCCATGTTAAATAATAATAAAAAGATTTTAATAATAATAATTTTTTATTAATTCGTTTAGTATTTGACCACTAAATTATGATCATTCAAATGAGATCTCTTTTCTATGTATGTAAATGGGAATACGGCTTTGTATTTAACATTTGGGTTAGAAGGTTAAAGAATCAACACATTTTATTGCACAAAAAATAAAAATAAAAAGCAATTTTAATAAAAGGGTATCAATTAGTGCCAACCCAAGTGTGTGGGTCATACACTCACTTTTCTACTTTAATTACTATACAAGCAAGAGAGAGAATAACTATTTTTTAATCAAAAAAGAATACCCAATTTTTACGGTGCGACGCTCGAAGTCCAGTCATACTATAGCAACTCTGGACTTTCCCATCTAACTTTCAGTAACTGTTGTGTCTCATATTTTCATAAAAAGAGAAAAAAATAACTCTAATTTAGGGTACAGTACTGATTTTCGATGACCATTGGAGATGGTTTTAACACAGCTTATATCCAAAAAAAAATGTTAACATAATTTAATTTATTTGAGAACTTGTACACTAGCTATTAATTTTATAATTTATATGATATCATAACTTCAACTCTTACAAACGGAAGTTTAATGATGTCTATTATGAGGGGGGTCAAGGTAGTTTTTTTTAGTACATAGAAATGAGATGGAGAGGTTAGAACTCGAGATCTATATGAGATATCACAGACATGCAATTATCAAGAGTATTGTAGTTTACAATATGTTATGTTGATGCAATAATTCAACAATACTAAATTGAAGGTTTGTTCTTAATTCAACTTTTAGCATATGGTAAAAAAGGTGTAAGAGGGTTTACATGATTTGGCTTTAGACCTACGTCCACGGTGTTGAAATGAGAGTTATTTTACTAAACAGATTTTCGTTCCAATCGAAAGTCTATAATTCAAGCTCCAAAAATCTCATCCCTGTCCACTGCAAATTTTTCTTTTTTTATAGTCTTTATGAGTACTTTTGTGGGTTTGCAACCATTATAGAGGTTTCTAGTAGTTATAAAAGTTTTCTGTTAGTTGTGGTATTCAATTGATTGGCCTTCAACTATTTCACTTAGGCTTAACTATCAGCTTCTTACTTGTACCGTCTATCTTCTGACTTGGCCGGCCAATTATGATATGTCGAGTGTGATGACCTTGTTCAATTAGATTTGAATTTTGGTCATGCTCATTGTATTTGACTTATTGACATGCCTCTCATGGCCTCACGTTTTGGTCTTAGCCCATTTATGTTTGAATCGAGCTAGAAAATTTTAGTCATAGTCCATATACAGTCACACGAAGAAAAAAAAACTTAGAAAACGATAGATGTTTTTTAATCGATTTTATGAATTTAACAATATATTTTTTGTTTGAAAAAAAAAATCATCGTGAAAGAGAAATACAATATTTTGTGTGTATATATAATGGTCCAGATTGTCATACATTTTTCATTTAAATATTGTTTTTATTTTTTTTAAAATATCGGTAGATTATCAAAATTCAAAACACATTTATAATAAATTTCAACTCTATTATAATATATCATCATCCAGGGCCCTGCCTGTTTATCGGCCCAAGAAAACCCCTAATGTAACAGCGGGCCCAAAAATGAATTCAATCTTCTGTTGGATCACACGGGAGGCCTAGTTCAAGTAAGGTCCGTTGCTATGGTCGGTAGCACGAAGGAAAGATCAAGAAAGCAAGAGAAGCAAAATAAACGAAAATGGAGGAAGACACACTTTATCTGCAACTGCACAAGCTACCGACGATCGACTCGGAGGAATCGCTAGACAACATACTCACAACGCTGTGGAAGACCCGGAGAACTGGTCTACGGTCACCGGAGAAGTCTCACGTTCAATCTCTCCTCAATCTCCCCTCTATCGGCGAAGTCGATCCTGTAATCATCTCTCTCTCTCTCTCGGTTATCGTTTTTTCATTTTCGGTTTCTCAATTGTTTTCTGATGAACAAGAACCAATTACCTTATAGTAAAACGGAAATGATAAGTGGATTCAGCTCCAGTTCGAAGCTGTAACCGGAAGAATAAACTGCTAATGAAAATTGAGCAAGTAAATGTATTTCCACATTTTTATGGCACTTCAGTTCAGCATTGTTTGTTCATTCTTTCGAAGATTAAAGGACAGTTTCTGTAGAATTTTCTGGTGTGTGGGGGTTTTTGCACCAACTCTTCAGCAGCCAAAAGTGACAAGTGTCAGCAAAGAACGGGCAATCCTGATGCTTTGTAAATTGTCTTGTACTGACTCATTTTATTTGGTCAAATATTATTTCCGGGAGTTGTTTACATTTACTGTTCTTATGTTAACAAGTTAGCATTCTGTTAAAATGCATAGGAAAGTGAACTGAACTTTTGTTCGGCCCTAGCATGTGATAATGATAGAGAGATAACGATAGGAAGATGAAATTTTTTTGGGCCTTTGTGGGTATATAGTCTATACATTTTTCAGCATTTGTACATTTGGTACCTCATACTTTCGGCAAATAATCAGTTTACTATCATGTCACTCTTCTATTGAACTAAAATTTGGGTACATTTGCCTAGTTTAAGATGAAACAACTTTTGAAAAATGTATAAAAATCTGACTATAGGTTTTGGCGTGCCTCCGTTCGCTTATCAGAAAATGTGTACATGATAACTTTGCGGCTGATGATATTCTGAAGCTGTTCCCAGCTGATGTCTCACTTGATCTGCAAAGCACACTCATACTTTTGCTTCAGAAATATCAGAATCAGTGGAAGGAGGAGATATCAAGAGAACAGGTAAACTTTCACCTTCCTAACAAAGCTTAAACTATCTAATTAGCAATCTTTAAAACCCAGTTTTTTTATGTTTTTATAGACTTATTGTATGTCTAGGTTTAGAAAATCATGACTGTATGTTGCACCTTATGCTATTTGCTTGGTAATCTGTAATTATTGAGTCTTGGACATGAGCACGTAGCTCAATTGAATATGGCTATACCTCATGTTTGAAGGTCATATGCGTTTGCGAGGACATACCAATAATAAGCGTATCCAAAGTTGAAGTTCATGGTAAAATGAACCCCTTTAGCGAACAATTCTGAAGATTTGCAAGCTCTTATGTCAGTTGGAGTTGGTAGTTTTTACATGATGTTTAATGGAGTTCAGTTGACGAATCAAAGTTAATTTTACAATTTATAGTTTACTGACTGCTAGTGCTAGGTGCAATACTCCTTTTGTTTATGAATGATCTGGTAATGATAATGATACCTTACTCCGATAGCTCTGTAAGGAATGGATACTTAGTGAAACAATAGCTGATTCTCTGTTGTACATTCTTTAGTTTTTATTTTAAATACTTGTTTATGGTATTGGAGTCTCACCATGGTTTGTGCATGCTCATCATATCCAGCATCCATTGCCCAGGACTAATTTATTGTATCAGATCAAGACGAGTGTGCCACCGTCATTCACATCTCTCCTATCATCTGATATTCCAACATCATTGTGGCCTCATCAAGATGATCCTACTTCCCGGTTTACTCGCTATGTTCCTGGGATTCCTACGCCAATAACAGATGCGACAGCATCACAGTTTGCTGCCACACCTCTACCAGCTGACATTGGTTCTTCTGATGACCTGGTAAGAAGGTGTTGATATGTTTTTCATTCTTTGATTATCTCCTGACGAATCAATTTTCAGGGTCTTTTAATTTTTTGGCAAGACACTTCTAATGTCCCAAAATAAAGCACTTTCAACACTCTTGAGTAGATAAGAGCTTGCTACAAGTTTTGTTCACTGAGATTCCATTGGTAATGAAAATGTAAGGTCAACCATATATTCATAGCAATCAGCAATTAAAGAAGAGTTGGTTTTGGAGGAATTTATATAGGAGATGAAAAAAATGGTGATTCTGGTAATTCATTGTAACTTGCTCTGATACTTTTTCTCCACTCTGAGCCTAGATATTTTCGATTGTATCTTGCCAAAAGTCTGGAATAATTAATTGTTTGGAGGTCTGCTACTACAAAGACATGCACGATTAAAAAGCTAAGACCTTTTAAATGGTTTGAAATTTCCCTGATGCCTGCATTTTGTTAATATGCAGACTATAATACCCCGCCTCAAGTCAATGACATGGACCATGGAAAATCGTAACTCATCACCATCCAATAGAGTAGCTGTGGTCACTCTCAAGGTATGAGAGTTTACAACTTTTATCTTATTATGTTAATTGGTTTGAGAAAATTTTGAATGGGGAAAAGGCTTTCTAAAAATCAACTAGCATGTGTTTGTTTCCTGAAGTAAAAAATGTTCTAATAACTCTTTTCCATGACATTCTTAATGGGACTGAGATAACTTTCATTCTCGAAGTTAATAGAATGACAAAACCTTGATTTATTTAGTGAATATTTTAATCTTTAACGTTACTCATGGTTTAGAATGGCACGGTTTATCTTCTTTTTATTGCATGCTACATACCTAGAATGGCTTACACGTATTTCTTGTTCTCATTTTCAGCTACAAGACTACGATAAGTCTTCTTTGGGAGAAAAGGAGGTGAAATTTAAGCTTTCTAGAGACACACTTGAAGCTATGATAAGATCATTGACCTACATCAGTGAGCAACTCTCAAGCATGGTATGCATGCTTTTATCTCTCTTGGTATTTTGGTGGTGAAAAAAATTAGAGAATTGAAGACTATTTTGGGAACCTTACAGAGTGTGTCATAACTGCCTTTTAAGCTAATATTGCGCTGCAACAAGAAAGCTTAAGCTGAAAACTTTCACTTTTCCATGTAGGACAGAATCCATATGAAATAATTCAAAATTAGTAACCTGCTGCTAGTCCTTGCAATTGGCATGCGTAATTCAGCATTTACTTGTTTAAACTGGATGGTTCTTGGGACTTTGCTAACCACACCCCACAAGTTTACTGCTTAAGCCAGGGGGATATATATTTTCATAGGCCAATTCACAATCCTTCTATACCCTTCTTGTTGTAGGTGTGCACTTTTTTTCTTCCCTTTTTTTTTTTGCCATTTGTAGCTTCAATATCAAGATATAGTTTATTAAATAACACTCCAAAATTAGATTTGGGAAATTTTCAAAAGAATTTTTCCAATAAGTACATGGAAGTTTGATCGTGGCGGCTGTAGCTTTGACTTGTTAAATTACCTTCTCTATTTTTTCCTCCCACGATAATATAAACCTATCGACTATCACATGTTGACTAGTAAAAATATTGGGATCTAGGCTTATAGAATCAGCTAGTGAATGTGTTCCATAGTATTTATTTTCTTTCTTTTTTCGGGGAGGTAGGAATGCTACCTGCTTGAGATAGGATTGATACCAATATATTGTTCTTTGAGGGGGATTTTCTTTATCTTTTCACTTTTTATTTCTTTATCTTTTTTTAATAAATGTTCTCTCTTTTTTCTTTATCTTTTCACTCTTTATTTCTTGTGCGCCTTTTTTACCTTTACCATTCTCTTTTTTGTCAGGTTGGAACTTCTAAAGGACCAGTGCAAAAGAAGCAAAGGCAGTAGGATTTTTTTCCTTCATTCGTTGTAAACTGTGAATATTGGCAGCATATGATCACCTTTCTTTGTGCACAAGCATCCTCCGAGAAACTCACAACTCCATCTTGTAATTCAGCTATTATTTCTCACTTTAATACTTTTCTATCACTCGGCCATTATGTGACTATTAAGTTTATAATTTATAACTTATAAGCATTACCCAGTTAGCCTGATCTTTAGAGTCGGCCATGGATCAAGATTCAAGCAGGGAAAAGGAGAAACGTGTATGATCTATTGCTGTGCTCAAAATAGTAACTCGACTCTTCTTTGCTTTCTATGGAGTGTTTTCCAGTTGGAGCTTTGTGTGATTAAATTAAAGGATTTTTATGTGAATTTTGACCTATGCAAAACCTTTAATCCTCAACAAGAAGGCAGCGATGATGATGATTAAGGATTCTGTGAAGAAGTCGGGTTTTGAAGGATATGATATGCTGACAGAATCGAACCTATGTGCAAGGATTTTGAATATGAGAATGATCATGTTTGAAAAGCTTTTAGCTACTGTATTCTTTATGATCCCTTGCCTCTTTCAATCTTATGGCGACAGTCCTAAGCAGCCGGCCTGGACTGAGTTTGCGAGCTAAAATTCAAAGGTCCTTTGTTAGGTAGGACTAGTTTACTTTATTTTGATTCTTCTGCTTATGTTCTGAGGGTAGTGAGGAGCAATGTCAAGACCCAAGTATTAACCAGTACTGCAAAATGCAAGACTTGAATGAGAAATATGAAAATATTCCAGGGTTGTGGAAAGCTGACAAATTATGGAAATCGCCCGACAATATGAGAATGAAATAGAATAGTGCAAAAAGAAATCATAAAAGGCAACCCATATCATTTACAATAGTCAAGGTTTCCAAAAACAAATCTCACATTTAAGCCTCAAGCTGCTCACAGAATAAAAAGAGGGGTGGTGGAGGTGGTGTTGCGATCATACTTCAAGAAAGCAAACCAAAACACATCCTTGAAGAAATCAATCAAATGAATCGAGAAAAAAAGCTAAAAACACTAACCACACCGATAAACCAGAAGAAAAACCCATCACCATGAAAGAAACTGGCAGGAAAATGCACTCCTTCGATATTCATCTTCAATCAGAATCACTGGAGCTAGAGCTTGAATTAGAAGAACTCACATTTTCAGATTCTTTCTTCTCATCTCTTGCATCTGGTATACTGAAACTAGAGTTCCCAGAAGTTCCAACAAGTTCATGTTTTGTTTCAGCAGAGGCATGCACACTAGTTTCTTGAACATCAGATTCTAAATTTCTGGATTCAATCTGCTGGCTATGATCCAGCTCATTTCCTTCTTCTGCCGGATCATCCTTTGAACCCGACGATTTTGGCATTCCACCAGCTATATTACTTTCAGAGACCTGCTTAATAGCAGCGTGATTATCTTCCACAGATCTAGCCTCAAAAACTGGCAAACCTGA
Organism: Euonymus europaeus; assembly: GCA_963580455.1. Classification (NCBI taxonomy): domain Eukaryota; kingdom Viridiplantae; phylum Streptophyta; class Magnoliopsida; order Celastrales; family Celastraceae; genus Euonymus; species Euonymus europaeus. The sequence goes on along the minus strand of OY756961.1, from coordinate 5,710,885 downwards.
ATTGTTTTGTCCATGATGTTCGAAAACATCCACAACAAGCTGATTCTCAACCATACTGGGAAGAATGAATTCTTTAACATCTGTTCCTTCTTGCAGTTGCGTGAAAGCTAGGTCAATGTCCTCAATTGGTCCAACTTCAGGAACTGGAAGCTCTTGGCTAGCATCTCTCGGGTCTGAGACTTCGGGAAACAAATCGTCTTCATGACTGCCAATAATTTCTTCTGGTATTTGCTCACCATGGACCGACTCACCAACTTCATTGACTCTAAAGTCCCCAACTCTGTCCAATTCTGACAAAAATCCTTCATCAATGTCCCCCAACTCATCTGCCTCCCCAGTGATGTTTTGCTCAGTAGGAGACCCATATTCGTCCATTGGGTCTTCTGAGACATGGCCACCATCCTCACATACAATTCTGTCCAGGATCTTGTCTTCCAAACCCACTACACCAGGAGATGGTCGGTCACTAGAACTGTCACATGGGACTGAGGTGGAATTTGAGATCATAGAAGAGGCTTTTTTTGAAACTTCATCCTCAGGATATTGAAGTTCCTGTACATTTTCATTGTTAATGACATCTACTTCCCATTGAGAGTCCACTAGGACTTTATATTGTTCCTACATAAGGTGGGAGAAAACAAGATGGTCTCAGTACCTGGACTATTTTAACAGAGGTTCCATGACCGTCTAACATTGAAATGAAAAATGCAACTCAAAGTCAAATAAATCAACCCAGAACAGCTATTTTACTGATATGACAAACAATAACAAAATAAAAAAGTCACAATTTCAGTATCTGAGGATTGTGTGCAGCCCACATGTTATGTAAATTGCTCTACTTTTCCTACTGTGCAATAAAATCTGTAAGACTGTAACCTTTCTGCTTCATGTTCACATTCCACTATCGAAAATGCCAAGTATCCCACGACTTTTGTGTCCCAAAGTGTCCCAAGTGAGACAATGCACATGCGCTTGAATTCAAAAAGTGTATTCTCCCCAAAAACCTGTGGTCTATGACTTGCCACATAGGATTAGAGACCTTTTGGAACACTTTTATTAGGTATACCTAGTACTGCCGTTCCACTATAGAGCTTTATTCTGGTATCTGAATAGGTGGAAAAGGGGAAAATCTTGAACTAGCAGACGGACAATTGTTTCAACCATCTGACAATAGACAAATACATTATATATGGTTCATTCAACAAGGACACCTTATCTATGGTCAAAACAGCAGGAAGTAACCAAGAAAAACAAATTATTTAACGACGTCATAGCATCACTGACAACAGCAGTCTTCATATCGAAATTATTAACACATTCACATTTTTAGAAGAGCCACCACAAGAATTGAGGGGGAAAAAATTATATCACAAAGAAGATTCAAGAGCTTAAAGTTACCTGGCCTACTGGGAGTTGCTCATGAACATCAATTGATGGACCCACAGATCTATCTGACCACGAGGGCAGTTTCTCCAATTCACCCACATGATTTTCCCCAGGAAGCATATTTAGAGAATTCGAGTCTGACGGAAGTATATTCAGATCTGCATCTTGGTTGAGACCAGCATGGATCTTTGCATCAGAGTTTGATGAGGGAAGATGTTCTTGCACTGCAGCCACCACATGCTCTGATTCCCCTGATGCGGACAAATTTAGCTTATCATAAGGCATTTGCATGTAACTCAAAGCCAAGACATCCACTTTCTGCTTTGCATCTTGATGGCCCTCAACATAGATTTGAGAATCATAACTTGGTGACTGATATTTATCCAGATGAGACTGAACATTTTCATCCTTATGCGTTGTGGTTTCTTGAATCACTTCATAGTCCGATGAACTTGATGAGTTGAATTGTTCCCCTTCACGATTAAGGGCATCTTCATTTGCTACTATATTCTCTTCTGCAGATGCTGCCTCAGAAGATGGTACATTGAGATCCACTGAAACATGCTCAACCATCAATGACGGTTGTTGCTCATTTGGTGAAGACATGGATGAATCATCTAAAGTCAAATGATTACCAGAAGTTGTGGAATGCAACTTTTCACCCACACCTGGGTTTACCCCAATGAGAATTACCTCCTGAACACTCGATGAATTCACTTGATCCTGTTCATAAAAATGGTTCTCCTCCTTAGCTTTTATAAACTCGTCTCCTGAACCATCAGAACATGACCCTGAATCAATTATAACATGATCAACTCCAGATTCAAGCACCACAGTTTCCTCCCCACTATCACGATTAGCATTGACTTCTGACAACTCATCCTTTTTAACATCATGCTCATGAACCTCTGAAACTTCTGATGATTTTGATTCATTTGCATCAATTAGATGCGCTTGTGAGGAGGTTATGAGCACCTCTTCATGACCACTAGTACACGTATGAGTGCTTTCAACATGCAATTTAGAGTGTCCCTCAGCAGATTCAACAAAAACTGGAAGTGAACTTGTTTCAGATATCTCTGCTTGCGTATCAGAGGATATGGAGGAAATTGAGTGGAATTCCTGTACTGCTGGTGGACTTGAATCATAAACAGGCTCCCAATGATGATTTTCATCCATCACCCCACTTATAAATTGAAACTGCGGCTCCTCAATTGAAAGTTGTGTCGAAATGCCAGATTCTCCAGTGTGATTGCAAGCTTGGATCAAACCCGTTGATCCTTCTTCTCTAACATCAGATATTCTTTCATCTACTTCTGACGACGATGACAAGCTCAATCTTCTGGTGCATTCATCTTCAAATGGTGCGGTCTTCAAATGATTTTCACTAGTCTCAACATCCACAGCAATAGCTGGCTCTCCTGCTTCTGGTATGCTCAAGTCAACTTCATGGTGACTTAACAATTCTCCTATAGTAATATCCAGCCTTTCTGCTTCAGATAAGCTAGACCCCATCTCTTGATGACTTTCCACATCTCCCAATGTAATATCCTCAACATCATGGAGAACATCTATTCCCTCAATTTGATCAATATCCACAGAATCAACTTCAGATGATTGACTTCCATGTTCAACCTCGACAGAAGCATGGTCTATGTTGGAGATTGCATCAGTTTCTTGAGAAAAATAGTGTTCATTGTTCTTCTTTCCATCATCCTCCATGGCTGAAGACACTGATTCGGTATCAAGAACAGAACTTGTCTTAGATTCACTAACTTCACTTAATTGCCGTTGGAATGAAGGATAGCCCACTCCATCTGTCGCAAATCGTTCGGGTACAACAAAAGGTCTCCACTTGAAATCTTGCCTCTCTTGTCTTGGACCGCCTAAAACTGATGGCCCCACACTAAAACTTTCATGCCTCCTGAAAATTGGTTCCCTTGGTTGCATTGATGTGAACTCTTGTTGAAAACTGTCCTCCTTGAGATCAGGCTTTTCCTCGCCTGAATGATAAGGAAGATCAAAAGGGTTTCGTCTTGGCAATAATATGGACGGAGCAGACCCAGGAACATTGTCATAGGGGTCGTAAGGGATATCAAAGGGGTTGCGCCTTGATGTCGCAATGGGTGGAATACTAAGAGGAATATCATCACTGTCCAAGTCTATAAGATTCTTCTCAGCCATCACCCTCAAATTTTTACGAGCTCTTCTCCTAGCAATGAGGTTCTCCAAACGTTGGTTCCTTTCAAGCTCTGAAGTCCCCAAGTCCATCAGGTTCTTTTGGTCATCCTCTGTCCATTTGATTGCTGATTTACTTCCATCGTCTTTACCATCCTGTGCTGCTTCTTCCTCTTCATCTTCACCGTCTTCTTCTTCTGCCTGATTTTCCATATCTTCTGACTCTTCACTGCTTTCATCACTTTTATGAGATCTCTCGGAAGCAGCATCTGATCCGTCATGAGGTAAATGAGCACGAGGTGGAGCTTCTTCATCTAACAGTGGGTGTAGCTCATCAAGCAATGGAATGATGTCTGCCATTGAAGCATCTGGGGAAGAACTCTCTGCTTCATCAGATTCAGACTCATCATCGTCATCATCATCCTCTTCATCATCGTATTTGGCATCCTCTTCATTGTCATCTTTTGCCTCTTTCAATGATGAATCCCACTGATCTTCCATACGAGCAGCAGAAGACTCTCCGAAAAATCTATCATCTTCAATATCAATATTCTCATCTTTCATGTTTGCAATTAAAGAATAACGGTGCTCAAGATCCTCCCTGTCAGTCAGCATGCTTTCAACGATCTGTGCTTCAAGTTGAGTTCCCCTATTCTTCAATAAATCGCTGAATTCTCCCCCCACCTCTTTAGTTGTTAGGAGTGTATAATCAACTGAACCATCTTCTTCCTCGACCTTATCAAATCCATTGTCTAATGGACTAGTTTCTTCATCAGATTTCTCTACCATATCTCCCTTCTCTCCATTAAATCTCTCGACAACAAGACTCTCATCTCTAACAACAACACTGTCCTCTCCTAAAACTCCGGCTTTTAGAGATGCAATCTCATGGGAAATTTTCTCTTCTTCTTCTTCTTCTTCTTCAATTTCAGGTATATTTGATTGCCCAAAACTCAAAAATGTCCCAAGCAACACAGCAGTGCACACTAAAACAGGGGAGGCAGATAACAAAAGCGAAAACAGAAATGGAAATGATCTGTACAGGAATAACAAGAAACACCCCACAACCACGAGAAATGGGTGATTGCAAACTGATTTATAAGTTAATCTGATTGAAATGGCCAGAAACCTCCTCATCCGAATCCCAATTTCCATAGCAACGCCCATTTCTGTGTCTCTTCAACAATCTCAATCTATTTAAAAAAAAAAACAGCATAAACCGAGATATCCAGACTAGATCCACCAGACCAAATGCGAAAAAAAAGCTAAACAAAACCAAATAAATAAAAAGAAGAAATTGAACAACAATGGGATAAGCAGAAACCCACCTCAAAATTCGATCTAATAAAATACAGAACAGTCAGATGAAGATCAACCCAATACCCGCCTGAAAGCAATAAATAATTAAGGATTTTGGCCTCAATTCAAAATTCTCCAATGAGAGCAAACGATCAGGGAACGTGAATTCAATTGAATAGAAAAATCAAAATCAATCGTGTGATAATCTAATATTTACCTGGAACACAGAGATGAAGTAAACTAAAGGTTTCGATTGAAGCATGCAATGTAAACACAAGAGAAAATGAGAGAAGAAAGAGAGATAGAAGTTACCAGTTTGAAACCGAGATCAAAGGGCAGACAATAAAGGTGTGAAGCAACCCAAAAAGAAAAAGGGATTTCTTGTTGCTGATTCTTCTCTTCTCTTTATCTTTGTCAACTTTTTGAGCTCAGCAACAGCAATGGAGTTCTGGGTCGGGTATTAAATTACTGCATTTTTTTTCCCCTATAAGAGAGTTTTGAGAAAGAATTTTTTTTCCCCTTAATTTTTTGAATATTTTTGGCTTATTCTCGTTGTTTAAAAAATAATATAGGTTTTTCTATAATGATTTTGTCATATAAAAAACAGGAAAAATCATTAATTTTCATTTTAATTTTTTTTCTTTTCTCCAATGTATTTTTCGAATATATTTAATTTTGATTATCCTTATTAAAATGAAGAAATTACAATTATCATATTCAATTTTCAAAAAGTAAAAACATTATCTTCCCTCATCTTAAATTTATTATGAATACCTTTCAACCATTTTAAAACAAAATTCTATTTGATTAGATGATAATGATGTTTATTCAAATGATCTTTGATTTGCTATTGGTGGGATCATTAGGAAAATTGTGTCCTAAATGGTCATTTCATATGATTACAGGGTGGGGAAGTGGCTTCAATCATGGCTTTGTAGAGTTTGAACATGTTAGTATTTAACTAAGATAGTTTACAATTTAATATTAGACATTTGTCCATGTCCAAGTATATGTATCATTGTTTTCTTGGATAAAGTTAGGGTCTTGGTTGCTTTCTAAGTTGGCATCTGGAACAGTGTGAAGGCCACAACCCTTCCCATGTTGTTTGCTATTATTTTGTTTATTAGTGTTGGACATAATTAATCTAATCAAATCAAAATCAAAATCAAAATCAAAATCAAAATCAAAATCAAATTGGTTTGGTAGTTCATATCAGTTTTGCATTAATAAAAAGTTTTTCAAAAATTATGAGTATTTTTTTTCGATAATCGAAAAAAAGTATTATACAAATTTATATTTTGAACATTTGATATGAATATAAACTCGAGCAGTTAGGTCCGTATGGACAATTTTTTTTACCTGAATTCAACCAATAATTGGAACAAAACTTCCAAAAATAAATTCCCAGAACAATTTGCATTTTCAAGACATTTGAAATCATGAACTACTAGAGGTCAGAATATATATATATATATATATAGCAAATTATATGACTTCCAAATAAAAAAAAATTAAGCAAATGTTCACACACGATCATGTACTATTTGACTTCTTCAACATAAATTGGCACCAAGATTTACATCAACAATTTTATATCTATCGAATCTAGTCTAAAAACAAAGTTAAACACTCAGAATGCCTGTTGAAGAGGCACTAGACTAGTCATATTCATGGTGCTATCTTAAAAGTGTAGTTCCATATGTATATATCTAAGCCTGTAGATTGAGAAACCTTTAGAGTGAGGAAAACTAGATCTAAAAGCTAGCTTGGTCTAAGGAGACTGGCTGAGAGGCGGCTGAAGACAATGTGGAGAATACAAAGCTTGATCTTTGTGCCGGCAATGGTGAAGTTTTGAGTCGATTATCTGATAAGTACGCATACAATGCGCACACCTTATCCCAAGAATCATGGTGGTGGATGATTGATTTCTGCATATCTATATTTTCTGCCAATAATATGGGACTCTAGATACTTAAAACTGGCAATTTCCTTGTCATAGTCATAACTAGCAGAAATACTGGCACCTTTTCCTTACTTTGGTGTTGATTCATAACTCTTGGTTGATTTTGGAGCTGATATATAAATGGTTGCTTGCTCAAGATTCATTCTTGCCACTGAGCATCTTATGCAAATATTTACCAGATATAAGCTATTAGTCTATGTGTTGTCTCAGCGCAATTTTATCATTTTGTGTGAGAGTTATCATGCCACTTACCATACTATATATCAGTGTGGTGACTTACAAGCCTTCTAAAAAAGGTATTTTCTTCCTTCGTCTTTTTGAACAGAGAAGGGATTAGGATTTAAAAAAAAGGGCACAGAGGAGTGATCCAATATATACAACCAAGGTTTAGAGTAAATTTAAAATATGAAGAAAGTTAACTTGGGTCAAAATCATTGGTATGAGAAAACCGAAAGTTAAAGGGTGTTTAATAAGTTAGCATGAACCATTACCAAAGGTGTTTAAGACAAGAGACACTAAGGGCTAATAATGTATGAAACTATAAATGAGAAAATTGATGGATTTTTTACCATTAACATTCAACATCTAAAAGATGACAGCAAACATACAGAGATATCTACTACAACAGCAGGTTGAAGGGAAAATGTGGCACATCAGTGAGTAAATCATCATTGAAGTTCAAGGTAAATCATAAATGAGTTCAACTATACTGGAAGAAGCAATATATCACTTGCCTCCTACCAAACAACTGTTTTAAAATCATCATGAAGTCTCGAGGGCACATATCATATTTTTGAAAATTAAACTTTAGATTTCCCCTACAACGAATTTAGATCGAAATAATAAATGTCACTGACCATCTACACATGCAAAGTGAACAAAATTGTACTCACTAAATTTCATACTATGAAACAACATATGGAAAATGCATAACACTTAGGCTCCGTTTGTTTGACGGAAAGCAAAGATCTCATGGAAAAGGAAAAACATATCATGTAAAAATAACTAATTTCTAGTGTTTGGACAAAAAAAATTACTAATATTTTTCATTGTTTGTTTGTTTGGAATTAAAATTTTGAAATACAACACTTTTTATTATGTTGACCAACAAATGTGTGTATATGTTTCGTGTGAATATACATGAATTCATATTCATATATATATATATATATAGAATATTGACAGTAATGAAATTCTTTAAGACAAATAATTTTTTATTGTTAAATGTCTTTTATTGTGTGTATACATACATATTATATATATATAATACGTATATGTTTATATGTACGCGAAACACAATCTAAATTAATTTGGTTGAAGTATTATGGGTCATAAATGTGCATTGGGTTAAAAATATGTGACTCAATATGTTCACATTCATGCTCATAATTTTGGGAAAAACAACATCTCAAAGTTGAGAAGGGGAGTTGTTTTCCATTTTTAAAGTCTTAAAATTGAGTTGATTATATAACATTTTTAACTTATTATTTTTATTTTCCATTCCCAAACACCATAAAATGAGGAAAATATTTTTCAAAAATTGATTTTCCGTCAAACACACGGAACATTAATTACTCTCAATTTCACAAACCCACATTTGTATCCACTATCCATATATCCACCAAAACTTTGTGGAACCATGCATAAAGATTAATGCCCTCATCTTCCAATGTCAATTAATTTTGAAAAGCATGCAATGAAAATATGTAATTATGGAATTTCAAGAGAAAGAAAGAAAGACACATTCTTTTACTTTTTGAGGGGCTTCTAGTTCTTATTCTTGATAAGGTATTTGCCACCTTATGTGAAGGATTTGCACACCATCCTTTTGTCTATCACGTATCCACGTCCTTTCAAATTTTGAATTTTAATTCAAGCAATAATGAGATGATTATCTCTTATTATTATTATTATTATATGTTAATTATCCCTCACAATAATTAGGAATCCACGGACCTATAAATTACTCAGAAGCTTGCATATTGATATCACACAAAATATTTCTTTCTTGATGGATCTCAGACTCCTGCCACCCGGATTTCACTTCACTCCAACAGCAGAAGAGCTTCTATTCCTTTATCTTCACCCGCGCAAGAACTCCGGTCCCAACGCCGTCCCGGGCTGGGGCTCCATTATCAGCGACGTCGATCTGTACGGAGAGAAAGAGCCTTGGTTTTTGTTTCCTAAATCGCAAGAAGAACGCCTGTTTTACGTGTTCACGGACCTGAAAAAAGTCTCAAGAAAAGATGGAAAATCAAAGCCCAATGGAAAGAACAACGTAAGAAGTGCTGGTTCTGGATTCTGGTGGGGTCGTGCTGCCAAGCCTGTTAAAGACAGCGATGACAAACTTATTGGGATGGATCACTACTACACCTTCGAAACGAAGAAGAAGAGCAAGAACCAGAAAAAGCACACGGAGAGTGGCTTTTCAGAAAAAGATTCAAGCGAGGAGGAGCATGGTCACTGGACCATGCATGAGTATTCCTTGGTTGATGAGAATGGAGATTCTCTCGAGAGCATGGTCGTTTGTGTTGTAGGATGCGACACCCAAATCAACATCAAGCACTCTGTCGCTGGAAGTCCTTCGAAGAAGAAGAAAAGATTCCCCGCATCCAATGATCTTGGACAGATTTCTTCGAAAAGAATGTGCACCGATTCTCCTTCCTCACTCTTAGTGTTACCTGAGAAGCAAGAGCCGTGTTTAGGAGCAGAAAACGAATATTTTACGCTAGAGGAGATGGATCAGTGGCTACAAGAAGATCAACAGATGACAACAAACTCAGCTTTGCTACTGCCGGAGTCCGAGGAGGCTGTGACAACAGACAGCAGAGGACATTGAGCATTAATGGATGAAAGAATATCAACAAACTTCAACAAATTCAGTTTTGCTACTGCCAGAGTGTGAGTGACTGCCTGCCTCACTCTTTGTATATTGAGCAGTCTATCCTATGTAAACGTATGAGGAATCAAGAACTATCTCCCGTGGATGTAGGCAAATCGCCGAACCACGTAAAATTGTGTTGTGTTCTTTTGTCTTTGCTTACTTTTAGCGGTCTTGTGATCAATCATGAAAACCAAACATCCAGCCATGCACTAATCAAGATAATTCGTGAAAACAACAATTAATATCTTAATCACCGAGGCCTTAAGTAATTGATCAATATCAAGATTACTGCAATTATGTGTAACTACACCTTTGATCAAAATCTGACTAACGTTCTTTCAATTCCTCAACGATCGCGAATGAAATATGGTAATCAGGACTCCATGTATTCTATTTATTTTTTTAGTTTTCTGTTGTTGCAAAGAAGTAATTATCAGTACGAGGAAAGAAAATCAATTTTCATATGCTTTAATTTGATGACACGCCCATATGTTTGTGAAGATCAGTTATACTGGTTGGAGAATATAGAATCTTTACATATCTGACTATAAATTGTTGAGTTTTAAGCCGACATTCCATGGAGCATATAGTGAATATATAGTAATGGATGCATCCAATCTCCAGCTTGACGTAGATGCATCCGACCTCAATGTGCAAGGTTCAAGTCAGGCTAGCAGCATATTTATCTATATATGTGTGAGTAATTAAAGCTTTAGAACTACAATAACTGGATTGAATTAGAACAACATACTTATACATTAATTATCCGATGTATACAACTCAAACCATTTTTTCCTCCATCTCCCACTGCCAACACGTCCAAGTGAAACCAGGGAAAAAAGGGTGGAAACAAAAAAAATATAGACTAGAACTAAAATGCCTAAATTTGTCCTAAATCAGACATGTACATTTGAGATCAGCTCGAAATCAGACATTGAGCTTCGTTAAGAAATGGTCTAGACTATACTCTTCAGAATACTGAGATTGGTTCCAAAGCTCCTCTAGTCCACCAAGGATGGCTTTTAACCCTTTTCCAGGACCCATTAATTTTGGATCTGCATCTGAGTTCCAGTCAGAAAGTTTTGAAAGCGTACCTCTCTGTGAAGCAAACTTTTGAAGGCCCATAACCTTCTCTTCAAAGGTGCCATGCATGATGAGACGATGGACATTCACAAGTCACAACTTTCCGTTGATCTAACATATGTGCTCTGTCCACTGCCTGCAAGCGAAGCAATAAATGATGTAAAGTGCTTCAAGACGACATGATGATGAAAACATATTAAGTGCTTGAAACAAAAATGATGAAAACATATTTAAGTGCTTGAAACAAAAATGATGAAAACATCTTAAATATGTTTCCAGATTTTTTTCTCGAGAACAAAATGATGTTTCTGTTTTCATTTAAAACTTTGAAAATGTGTAGAAGATGATAGACGATGACATTTTACCGCTTTATTGCTCTCAGAGAACAAAAATCCACGTTAGAGAACTACTGCCAAACACGCCACCATGAATCATGTCGTCTTGTAGCACTTTACATCGTTTATTGCTTCACTTGCAGGCAGTGGACAGAGCACACATATCAGATCAACGGAAAGTTGTGACTTGTGAATGTCCTTATGTCCATCGTCTCATCATGCATGGCACCTTAGAAGAGAAGGTTATGGGCCTTCAAAAGTTCAAAGTATGTGTTGCCAATGCTGTCATTAATGCAGAATGCTAGTTTGCGTCAGCAGAAACTTCTATAAGGTTCGTTTGCTTTTAACTGCTGCTGCTTCTATTGGCTGATGCTCTTGTTGAGGCTACCATAGCATGTGCGTTCTGCATTCTTTCTGGATTATCAGATGTAATGGATGTTTACAAGTTCCATGAAGGTTTTCTTGTTAGAATTTTTGTCAATGCTCCACTCAAGTCTTTTTTGAAGAGTTTTAGGGGACTCACAAGTCACATCACATGCATGCCGAACCTGGCACTACTTGACTAAATATTTTAATTTTCTCCAGTGGTTCTACGTAAAACCTTTTCTCCTAGACATATTCATTCTCTGTTCAATGTATTAAAAAATTGCATACATCTTTTTTTTCTTTCTAAGTTCACTGCTAATTGGTGTTTTTCTAACCATGTTTGCTTCACAGGGAGGTACGCTTTCAAAACTTTCTGACTGGAACTCAGATGCAGATCCAAAATTAATGGGTCCTGGAAAAGGGTTAAAAGCCATCCTTGGTGGACTAGAGGAGCTTCGGAACCAATCTCAGTATGCTGAAGAGTATAGTCTTCACAAACATATGGGCGTGTCATCGAATTAAAGCACATGAAAATTGATTTTCTTTCCTCGTACTGATAATTACTTCTTTGCAACAACAGAAAACTAAAAAAATAAATAGAATACATGGAGTCCTGATCACCATATTTCATTCGCGATCGTTGAGGAAAGAACGTTAGTTAGACTTTGATCAAAGGTGTAGTTACACATAATTGCAGTAATCTTGATATTGATCAATTAATTAATGCCTCCATGATTAAGATATTAATTGTTTTTTTCACGAATTATCTTGATTAGTGCATGGCTGGATGTTTGGTTTTCATGATTGATCACAAGAACGCTAAAAGTAAGCAAAGACAAAAGAACACAACACACAATTTTACGTGGTTCGGCAATTTGCCTACATCCACGGGAGATAGAGTTCTTGATTCCTCATACGTTTACATAGGATAGACTGCTCAATATACAAAGAGCGAGGCAGGCAGTCACTCGCACTCTGGCAGTAGCAAAACTGAATTTGTTGAAGTTTCTTGATATTCTTTTATCCATTGCTCAATGTCCTCTGCTGTCAAAATTTTCCCCTCTGTTGTCAGTTGCCACAGCCTCCTCGCACTCCGGCAGTAGCAAAGCTGAGTTTGTTGTCATCGATCTGTTGATCTTCTTGTAGCCACTGATCCATCTCCTCTAGCGTAAAATATTCGTTTTCTGCTCCTAAACACGGCTCTTGCTTCTCAGGTAACACTAAGAGTGAGGAAGGAGAATCGGTGCACATTCTTTTCGAAGAAATCTGTCCAAGATCATTGGATGCGGGGAATCTTCTCTTCTTCTTCGAAGGACTTCCAGCGACAGAGTGCTTGATGTTGATTTGGGTGTCGCATCCTACAACACAAACAACCATGCTCTCGAGAGAATCTCCATTCTCATCAACCAAGGAATACTCATGCATGGTCCAGTGACCATGCTCCTCCTCGCTTGAATCTTTTTCTGAAAAACCACTCTCCGTGTGCTTTTTCTGGTTCTTGCTATTCTTCTTCGTTTCGAAGGTGTAGTAGTGATCCATCCCAATAAGTTTGTCATCGCTGTCTTTAACAGGCTTGGCAGCACGACCCCACCAGAATCCAGAACCAGCACTTCTTACGTTGTTCTTTCCATTGGGCTTTGATTTTCCATCTTTTCTTGAGACTTTTTTCAGGTCCGTGAACACGTAAAACAGGCGTTCTTCTTGCGATTTAGGAAACAAAAACCAAGGCTCTTTCTCTCCGTACAGATCGACGTCGCTGATAATGGAGCCCCAGCCCGGGACGGCGTTGGGACCGGAGTTCTTGCGCGGGTGAAGATAAAGGAATAGAAGCTCTTCTGCTGTTGGAGTGAAGTGAAATCCGGGTGGCAGGAGTCTGAGATCCATCAAGAAAGAAATATTTTGTGTGATATCAATATGCAAGCTTCTGAGTAATTTATAGGTCCGTGGATTCCTAATTATTGTGAGGGATAATTAACATATAATAATAATAATAATAAGAGATAATCATCTCATTATTGCTTGAATTAAAATTCAAAATTTAAAAGGACGTGGATACGTGATAGACAAAAGGATGGTGTGCAAATCCTTCACATAAGGTGGCAAATACCTTATCAAGAATAAGAACTAGAAGCCCCTCAAAAAGTAAAAGAATGTGTCTTTCTTTCTCTTGAAATTCCATAATTACATATTTTCATTGCATGCTTTTCAAAATTAATTGACATTGGAAGATGAGGGCATTAATCTTTATGCATGGTTCCACAAAGTTTTGATGGATATATGGATAGTGGATACAAATATGGGTTTGTGAAATTGAGAGTAATTAGGTGTTGCATTTTTCCATATGTTGTTTCATAGTATGAAATTTAGTGAGTACAATTTTGTTCACTTTGCATGTGTAGATGGTCAGTGACATTTATTATTTCGATCTAAATTCGTTGTAGGGGAAATCTAAAGTTTAATTTTCAAAAATATGATATGTGCCCTCCAGACTTCATGATGATTTTAAAACAGTTGTTTGGTAGGAGGCAAGTGATATATTGCTTCTTCCAGTATAGTTGAACTCATTTAATTTTATGATTTACCTTGAACTTCAATAATGATTTGCTCACTGATGCGCCACATTTTCCCTTCAACCCGTTGTTGTAATCGATTTCTCTGTATGTTTGCTGTCATCTTTTAGATGCTGAATGTTAATGGTAAGAAAATTCATCAATTATCTTATCGAAAATGCTGGAGGTCCCGAAACTGTAGCATACATAATCTACATAATCTATGTGGCATGATACATCATCATGCCACATAGATTATTACATGTTTTTTATAGTGCTCTTCCCGAGATAAGCAAACTAAGCCCGCCTAGAAGGTTGTGCTTTCCCGCTTCTCTCTCTGAGTTAATGTGTTGTACGGTTGACTAGGGTTAGTTCTTGTCTGGGTGGGAGTGGCAGCTAGGGTGGACTCATCAGTTTTTTCTCTCTCATTTTCTTGCTGGAGTTCGATGGACGGATCGGGAGAGAAGACAATCACTTCTTCATCGTTGAGGTATTTTTTGCCGAATGCAGTTGGATCATAGTTGTTTTTTGCTTAGTTATAGATTTGATTTTGTTTTCGTGTTTTTTTTTAAAAAAAATAGTAAATCGCACACTTCGTTTTTTGAAGTTTGGTTTTTCATGTGAATGAGTCGTTTTTGTAGTTGATGTTAGCTTCCGTTTTTTTTTTGTCAGTGCATTATGTCATTTGTAGCTTTAACATTGTAGCTTTGCTGGAAGTTGAAGGTGCAGTGTAATTTTACATTGTGTTCTCAATGTTATTAAATGATTACATATTTTTACATTGGGTTTTAGGAATGTTGATGATGCAGTTTATTATTGCATGTGAATTGGCATTGTTAATGTCGATTTATTATTGTGGATTGTATTTTAGGTTCTATTATTAGTATGTCATTATTTTGTGTAGGTGGTCATTATTACATTGTATTGTTATAATATTTAAATAATCATATTCATTATTACATTGTTTAGTTCTTTTATTTAGTTCATTCTGGTCATTATTACATTGCATTCTTATTATATTTAAATCATCTTAGTCATTTTAGCACAATAAAACTTGTGATTTTGGATATTTGCAGTATGGTAATGCATTGTGCTATTATTTTTTATGTTCTTATTTGTGTTGGAATACGCTAATGCAACAAAAGTTTATTTATGCAGTGGGACAATGCTCAACCGAATAGAGCCAGTTGAGAATGTTTATGATGTCGTTGAGGCGATTGGATCGAATGTCCCAACTCCGGGGATGTTATTTGAGTCTGTTGACCACATGTTCAATTTTTATAGAGAATATGGATTTGCTAATGGTTTCTCTGTGAAGAAGAGGTCAATAACCAAAGATGTGAATGGGATTCACAAATATCTAACTTTTAGTTGCGGGAGGTCCGATAAATTTCACAGTCGTTCTAAGATCCCTTTAAACCATCGTGCACACTCGAAGAATGAATGCAAGGCTAGATTGGCTGCCCGGCTTTCATCAGATGCGATGTGGGAGATTACGATGTTTGATGACGAGCATAATCACAATTTGAGTCCTAGTCAATCAAGGTTCTTCAGGTCCAAAAGAGAAATAAGCCCGCATGTTAAGAGACAATTAGAAATCAATGACATTGCAGGTATTCGGCCAAACAAGAGCCACAATTCCTTTGTGATTGGAGCTGGTGGGCATGAGGAGTTGCCATTTTTAGAGAGGGATAGTCGAAATGTGGTTGCAAGAGCTAGAGGGATGCGGCTTGGCATTGGTGATGCAGATGCTATGCAGAGTTACTTCTTGAGAATGCAATCTAACAATGATAGTTTTTTTTCACTTATTGATTGGGACGATGAGGGTCGTTTACGGAACGTGTTTTGGGCTGATCCGCGAAGTAGGGCATCATATCAAGAGTTTGGTGATGTAATTACATTCGACACGACTTATCTAACTAACAAATATGACATGCCGTTTGCTCCTTTTGTGGGGGTCAATCATCATGGTCATTCTATCCTCCTTGGTTGCGGCCTGATTTCGAGTGAGGACACCAAGACTTTTGTGTGGCTATTTAGTACTTGGCTCGCTTGCATGGGTGGAGTTGCCCCGCAGGGTATTATTACTGATCAAGATGGGGCAATGAAGAATGCTATTGAGATTGTCTTCCCAAACACTAGACACAGGTGGTGTTTGTGGCATATAATGAAGAAAGTACCTGAGAAATTGGGATCTCACAGAGATTATTCAGCTATTACACAATTGTTGGGTGCAGCTGTATATGATTCCCAAAGTATAGACGATTTCGAAGGTAATTTTCGTTGTTTGGGTGTGATTGTTATAGGTAATTTTGATTATATTGTTAAGTAGACAGATTTCTATTACATTGCCTATTAACGTTTTACATTGGGAGTTTACACCTGCATTGCAATAGCATTTCATTGTAATGTGTTATTGATTTCAAATGTTTTATTACTTTATTTTTATTGTTATCATGTTTTGATAATTTATTATCTTGGCAGAAACATGGAGGATGTTAATCTATCTACATGGATTGGAGGGGAATGTTTGGCTTTCTCATTTGTATTCAAAGAAGGAGATGTGGGTTCCAATATTTGTGAAGCGTCATTTTTGGGCTGGTATGTCGACAACTGGTCGTAGTGAAAGTATGAATGCGTTCTTTGATGGTTATGTCAATTCAAAAACTACTTTGAAACAGTTTGTGGAGCAGTATGAAAATGCACTCCGGAAAAAAATCGAGAAAGAGAAGATGGCTGATTTTGAATCGATCAACAAGCAAATATCTTGTGCAACAATTTATGAAATGGAGAAACAACTGCAAAATTTATACACAACACGAAAATTTGTGGAGTTCCAGAAGGAGTTGATTGGGATGATGTACTGTGGAATTAAATCCACCGAGAAGTTACCTTATCATGTACGATATTATGTTAATGAAGATGTGGTGTATGGAGAAGATGGGAGGAAGAAAGTAATGTTCCAAGTCTTGTATGATGGTCTTGAAGTGAGTTGTAGTTGTTTAGGTTTTGAATTCAGAGGTATATTGTGCCGCCATGCTTTGACTGTGCTTATTGCTAATGATGAGTACTCTCTGCCATTAATGTATGTTTGTAGGCGATGGAGGAAGGACGTGAAAAGATGCCACTCGCGAGTGAAGGTGAATTATTCTAGTTGGTCATCAACGATTGAACAGCAACGTTATGATGATATGGTGAAATCATTTCATAGTTTGGCTGATTTGGTTGCTGAAAATGACGCCCACTACGTGGCTGTAATGAAATGGATTGATGAATATGCAAATCAGTTGACATTTTCTACTGTCATTCCTTTGACACAAGGGACGACAAACTCAAATGATCCGATACCTAAGAGAGGAAAGGGACGTCCGCCAAGTGTTAGAAAGGAGAAGATATGGGGGAGGAAACGACGCAGGGGCAGTAGCAGTGCGGCTGGTGTTTCGTCTAACAGAAATGAGGATGTGGAGATCTCTTGATTTATGTTATGATTATTTTGTCGTGTTTTGGTTTGTTGTATTAATTTATATGTTTCTCGAATTGTTTGGGTTATTTTCATTTTCCCAAGCTATAAATGTTTGTTTCGGTTGATAGTGTTTTTTAATTGCCGTGTATTTTCGAAACATGTGGTGTGTTGTGACAATTGTTTATGGTATGTCATTTATTTGGACAATGTATTAGTAGTTTATTTTTTTTATATCGGGTTGAACTCTTTTTTATTTTATTTTATTGAGGTATGGGGCATCCTTTTTAAATGGATTCAATTGACAATAGTGTTTATTTGTGTCATATTACACTGACAAATCAGTACAGTAGTACAATTTTTTTATGTGTTATTTTTAGAATTTATTACATGTTTTTACCCGTTTATTTATGTGTGGCATTAATTGTGTTAACAGTGTGTAGCAAAATTTTTGTTACATTGGCATAAACCTTGTCTTATTGTGTTCAACATTTATCTACAATGAATATAAACTGCATTCTCGGCTGGCTTTGAATTCCTCCCAATCTTGATATGGACATCTCCGGACTCCACACCAAATATCAAGGAAATATCATTCTTGTCAAGCACCAGCTTCTTAGAACCAATTGCAAATCTGCCAATGCTTTCATCGTAGCTACGGATAATCTCACAAATAAAATTCTCGTTCTTTTTAATCTTCAAATTTTTGTTGTCCTCATGCCTTAAGCTTGACCACAAGTAGTAGAATGGGCTCTTTCGGAGTATTGTTTCTTGGTTCTTATTCAACTTCAATGTGTCTAGAACTGTCTTGAGAGCACCAAGATTAGATTTGAACTGCATTTCCGTCCGTGGTTTATGTGCGTTTCTTTTAGGAGTAGACGCTTTTCTTTTGACATATTTATTTGAGCTACATTTGGATCGGGCTGAACTCCCCTTCGTCATCTACAAAAAAACAATCCAAACATAAATTAAACTTTAAGATCGTTACATTGCCACGTCAATTTTGTTATAAATGAATAATAGAATCCAAATATAAATGCATTTCAAATCACATCAAGTAACAATGTTAATACACCATATTCAATTGAAAATGGCATACCAAATGTCAATGCAAGTGTCCAAGGTGAAACACATTATTTCAGGTGGGACAACGAACATGTACCATTATAGCAGTTTAAAGACACTGTAACCAACTAACTACCACACATAATTAACCTACACTGTAACCAAGGACCTACGATGTCGTAATGTTTAAAAAGTATTCACATGACAATGTAACAATGTCGTGTAAAAAAAAACATTGCACCAATATATTAACACACTTATTTACACTGCCATTAAATGAGACCATCTAAAATAGTGCAGCCACAATGCAAACAAGTATAGCCTCTCACAATTTCAAAAACCAATGCATTTATCTGGAATTCAAAGTAATTACAGCTCAATGTTTATGTATTTAGAACAATGTTCTTTGACAATGTCATGTCATAAATGTCTGCACTTATACATTGTCCCTCTTCTCTTGGTAAATTCCAATGGATATCATGTAATATCCTATAAAATTTCATAACAAAAAGATATATGATCCACATTGTTAAGACAACTACTATCGCACCTAATTAGACGATTCAAAAGTTGAATTAATTTCTTTAAAGAAACAAAAAACCCAATGTAAAAATCTAGTTAATCGAATGATAACAAATTAACTAGCACACTTAATCACACTGTCTCAAACAACAATGCATTTATATACTGCAACACTTCCACAAATCAATGCAATTTATATTCATTCTACACAAACGTTGAACACATTAGCACAAGGTCTATGCCAATTTAACAAAAAAATTGGTACACACTGCTAACACATTTAACACCACACATAAAAAAAATGCTAAACACATGTAAAATTATGAAAATAATCCATAAAAATATTTATCAATGTAATATCACACATAAAACCAATATTGTCAACTGAATCCATTTAAAAAAACATACCCATACCTCAATATTTACGCATTCTACAAATCATTGTTTCACACAACAAATTTCAGAGTCATTTTTATATTCACCAACAAATATCACTTTGCAAAGAACCAATGCAATAAATGGGGGCATAAATTTTCCTTTTCCCTTACAGCAATAATGAAACTCATTAGCTGATTCTATAACCATTTCAGTGAAACAAAAATAAGGAGTGTGTAAAAAGTTCATACCTTTAACAACTTTAAGAGATATTAGCTGTTGTCGGTTTCCGAAAACTAACCCATGAGCCACTTGCAGCACACTCAGCGTAAGTACAATCTCACCGGACAGAACCAGGTTTCATCCCCGGAAAAGCAGAGAGAAAGTAGAAGACAGTGCAGACAGAGGGTGAAATGTGAAAAAAGGAAACATGTGGTTCTAAAGCTTTTGGGCAATGTAACCATGGTTAAATTACACTCGGTAATTGTGTCGGAAAATTTTCGAAAAGCGTGGGTCAAATATTTCAAAAGCTAAAATTTGAAATTGTTGAGTCATACTGCCACGTAGATTAGGGACCTCTATGTATACTAATCGTATGTAGCTATAGTACTACCGTTATCTTATTTATAGTTTCATACAAGTGTCTCGTCTTAAACACCTTAATTTGGTAATGGTTCATGCTAACTGATTAAACACCTTAAGTTTTAACTTGCGGTTTTATCTTTCCAATGATTTTGACCGAAGTTAACTTTCTTGATATTTTAGATTTACCCTAAACCTTGGTTGTATATGGGGCCACTCCTCTGTGCCCTTTTTTTTAATCTTCATCTTTTCTCTATTCGAAAAGACGAAGGAAGTAAAAACCTTTTTCAGAAGTTTTGTAGGTCACCACCCTCTATTTGGTATGGTAACTGACATAATATATAACTCTCACACTGAACGATAAAATTGCGCTGAGAAATCCACCGCATAGACTAATAGCTTATATATGGTAAATGTTTACTGCAGAAGATGATGAGTGGGCAAGATCGAATCCAGAGCAAGCGACCATTTATCAGCTCCAAAGTCAACCAAGAGCTATGAATCAACACCAAATTGTGAGGAGAAGGTGCCAACATTTCTGCTAGTTATGACTATGACAAGGAAACGGCCAGTTTAAGTATCAAGAGTATCATATTATTGGCAGAAAATAAATACAAGATATGCAGAATTCAACCTGCACCATGTTTCTTCGGAATAGGTACGCGCATTGTTCACCATTGTCGGCACAGAGATTAAACTTTGTACTCTCCATAGTCATCAGCCACCTCTCGGGTAGTCGGGTTTTCTTAGATCAAGCTTTTAGATCTAGGTACTGTTTGTTTGAGCTTATGGAAGACTTTATATGCTCTACAACTTATAAGCTTATTTACATCGGTCAACAATCACATCAATTACATATCAAAAAAAATCATTGAATTTCCTTTATTATCCATATTTTCTCACATATTTATCATTTTATCTCTCAAAATATATGTAAAATTTTGAAAAAAAATACATATTTGAACTCAACGCGTAAAACTATTTCCAACAAGACTCATATTCGATAGTTTTTATTTAATTATTAAAGTATTTTATATACCCACAATAGTAAATTAACAGTTTATACGTTATCAAAAGTTACGCTCTACCAAACAGCACACAGCTTATACGCTATAAAAAAAAAACTCTCTACCAAACGGACCCTAGTTTCTCAGGTTTTTTTACGCTTTACATGCTCATATATACATGGAACTTAGTGCAAAATATCACTTCATGCAGCCTTACATACAGACACTCGGTTCAGACACTATTTCTGTCAAAAAATTCTGAATTTTGCCGTCCTACCTGTTTATCTTGCAAATTCAAATTGCTCGGAAAATCAAATCGAAAAGATCTACAGATTACAATCATCATAAAAAGAACCAGAGTTATCAGATTACATCAATGGATGTTAAGGGGTTTAATACTTCTTTTTATTGGTAATTAAAAATAGAGGGTTTAATTAATTGAGAGACACATGTTACAGCCTTGGTACCATCATTCCATTTCACCGTACCATCAGGCAATTCTCTAGCTACACAATATACTCGCGCATGGTCCACTTACCATGCTCCACCATCTCATTCTCAGTATCTTCATTCCTTCTTCTCTTGTTCTTGGTTTTCTTCTTCTTCTTCTTCTCCGCTTCAGTAATGAATGTATTGTATCGTCTTAACCCAATCAGTTTTTTATTACTGTCAATTACATCCATAACTCGATCATTGTGCCAGGTCCCTGAACCTGCCCTTCTTGAAATTCTTCTGGGCTGGTCTTCCTTGACAACAGTGAATACATAGAAGCATTGCTTTTGTGATTCGTCGCGGATGTTGAAAAGTTTCCAAGGCTCCTTAGTGCCGTAGACATCGACACACATCCCTTACGAATTGAACTGGGAGACGTTTCAGAGGAAATAGCAGTTTCTGGGTCAGATAATAGGCAGCCAAAAAACTCCTGATCGGTGGGAATAAAGTGGTAACCGGGTCTCTCTGCGAGGATTACTGGGTCGAGATAATCTTGATATCTTCTTTGAACAAACAGAGTATTTGATGAAACAAACAACCTTATGTATGATGATTAATCAGTGAAATCCTCCCTCATCGACAAAGGAATACTCGCTCATGCTCCAAGCCGTCTTCTTCTTCTTATTAGAAAATCCAACCAAACTTAATATAATTCACAATTACGATTTGAGTATGACCACCCTAGTTCAAATCTGAAAACTAATATATTCATGATGATTTTTTATGTCATTGTGGAATATATAAGTAGGGTGGTAAAATTTAGTTCGATCCAGATGATCAAATTTATTTGATTCGGATTAAATCAAATTTGAACATAAATTATATGTTTAAAATTTAAGTTTAAATACAAAGATATTGTTCGGATTTAGTTGTCGAAATTTTAATTCGTATTAAATATTATCATTATCCGATTTACTTAAATAAATTTAAATATAATCAATTAAATACTTTTGAAAAAACAAATTCGATTTCGAATATGAAATATTTTATAAACACTTAATAATTTTCAATCCAAAATCGTTTTTTTATTTTATTTTTTTGCCACCCTTATATAGCAAGGGTAAATTTGAAGCTACCATCAAAGAGGGGGAAAAACTGGTGGAAGAGCAAAACGCGGTCTCTATTTTAAATAATCGAAATTAAGGTGGCAAAAGTTGCAAACTAGTGGAAGAACATTTACATTTCACTCGCCGTTACGCTTAGTATTTAAAAGGACACTGCGGCTTGATTTAGGTCAACCGTGTCACTACCTCTAGAGCAGTCGAGGAGACAAACAGGGAGAGGGAGAGGGAGAGAAATGTCTTTTAGGACTTCTAGTGTTTTCAAGGCCTGCAGGGCACTGTTGTTTCCGGCGAGATCGTCGTCGTCGGCTACCGCTAAGAAACCTGCATCCACTGCCGCCGCCAAAACAAAGGCGAAGCCGAAGCCGAAGCTGAAATCGACAGCAACGACCGCGCCTAAGTCCGGCGGCATCCTGAAGATGACACCAGTCTCGCCGGCTCTTCGCAATTTCCTGGGGGCCCCGGAGTCCTCCCGTACCGAAGCAGTCAAGAAGATCTGGGCCCACATTAAGCTTCACAACCTCCAGGTCCTCATTTACTCGCAGTTTTGGTGTGTTCATGTTTGTTAAACGCTAGTGTATAATGTATTGCTGCTGCTTTGCATGTTTATTAGCCTGTTTTTAATCTTTTTTGTTTTGATATAATTGCGACAATATTGCAATGTTCGTTTAGTGTTATTGATACTCCTAGAGTATGCGTTTTTCTTAATATTTTGGGTTTATGTGTGAAACTTGTACTGTTAGATTTCTTTGCTTTGTCTCCCTTTACTTATATCTTCGATTTTATTTTTCTACTCGAAAGGTTTTGATACAGAGTGATGGGCCTGTCTCCTTAATTTTTGTTTTTTGGACTTTTTGTCAGAACCCTACCTCTTGTGACAGTTGTTTTTTTTAGTTTGTGTTCTTATTAGTTATTTCCCTCCCTCATGATAAGCATGTTAAACCCTAAATTTCTGTTAGGGTTTATAGTCTTATATATGGTTTATAAAAAGGGAAAACCGTTTAGCCTAGTAGCAACATTACTTCATTCAATGTAGAGGTCGATTACAATTCGAGGATACTATCAGTGCTAAGGGAGAGTTCATCTTACCCATTCCCTATCTCTCTCCATTGTGGGAACCTTGTGTTCTGGAGTTGTTTGTCTTTACTTATATTTGTTTTATGGAAAGAAAACAGTATTTGAATTGTTTGCTTATATATGGTTTATATAGTTTTTTTATACTTCATTTTAATTTTTCAAAAGTTGACATTGTGTTTATTATTGATGCTTTAGTCTTTGCTTGTTGGGTTATGTGTGTTTGTATTTGGCTTGAATGATTTTGTATGAGGATTTGAATTTATTTATGGTTTTTCCTCTGTTCACTTGTAATTTAATTTACTAATGGGCCAAAATTGTAACTTTCTGTGTGACTCTGTCATCTTTTTGGTGCTTAGAAAGCAGAGAGAAAGTATAGGAGAGCTGAGAAGTTAAGTTTCTTGTGGTTATGTTTATTGGACTATGTAAAAAGATTTCTGCCACTTTTTGACGTGTAGGTAGCTGGCTTAATTTAGTTCAGCTCTTTTTCTCCTTAGGTCTAAAATACAATTTTTGAAAAATGTAATTCAATTGTAGCTTAAAGGCATAATGAGTGATTGGGAGGAAAAATTATTCATGCATATAATTCCTTGAAATCAGTTCTTGTTCTCCAAAGGGAATCCTTCGGTAATGGATGCTCAATTTTCTTCTGATTGATGCATAACGAAGTGCTTAGGACTGTATATATTTAACATTTCAGAAAAAGGAAAGATTGTACATTTCTATGACTGCTGCATAATTAAAAGCATTTTGTTTTACTTTCTGAACTCACTCTTATTGGCAGAATGTAGTTTGTCCATTTATGAATGATTGAGTTGAAGACTAAATTCTCATATTTAAGCTTCATTCTTTACGAATTTCACTTGAACAATCTGATGCTGCACTGAAATAATTTGAACAGCATACCTTCAAAGTTGCTGCTGATCAATCTTTACCCATTTTAAGCTCGTCTTTTTTTAGGAAGAGATGTGATAAGTATATAGACAACACGCGATGGCTACAGGGTATAGAGCCTTCTGTAAGACTTGGAGCTTAATGTCTATTTTGTCCTACATAAGTCTTTGTTTTTTGGGGCAAACTGGTGTGCCTTGCTGGGCTTGGTCCTCCAAACAAAATGGATTGACTAAACCCTGTAAAACTTGAAGGCATCTGTTTTCTTCCACACCTGTTGAGCTAGAATAAATGTAGGGTGCAAATACTATATAGGCGGGCTGATTTTATTTTTATTTTTTTGAATGGTAGGATATACACTATAGACAAGGGGTACCAAGAAGAGTGCCTGAAGATAGTTGCATTGACTTTAGTTTATGCTTGATTTCTTGTTATGTAGAGAGCATCCTAATTTTCTTCGAAACATGTGGACTAGTGTGTTTTCTGATTGTAATGCACAATTTTGTTGTGAGAAGCTGTTATTGCAAACTTTGATGGCTGAACGTATTCCTGTTCATGTTGACTCTTTAGGATTTAATTGAATTTTATTTCTGTTCTTGATCTGTCCCAATTTTGAATATATGCCATGCTTTCTGTTCTTTTAAACCAAAAGGATTGAGGAACATTTTAGTCTATCAATGCATCGTTGGTTAAAATATGTTGATTATTTTGGCTGCAGAACCCGGCAAATAAGAGGGAAATATTTTGCGATCAGAAGCTGAAGACCATATTTGATGGGAAAGACAAAGTTGGATTCTTGGAGATTGGAAAACTGCTGTCCGGCCATTTTGTGAAGACTGGTTAACTTCTGATTAGAATATCGATTCTGTGTATTAGCTTTAGATTGGATTCCCCGACCCTCGGTTGCTCTTGCAAACTTAATTTGCATCTTTTCACTACTTGTTATGTTGATATTTACTTTTGTTTTGAGAACAGAACTCTCAGGGCTGGATTTGCGTCTTGATCAATTCAGTTTCAGTTGGACGTATTGTAAAATTGAGTGGGCAAGTGATATGAATGAATCAACTCCTAGCCATGTCTTGCCATTTGGTCTGCAAATCACAATCATAAGCATAGATAATCTGAAAGTATACGAAGAGAAATCATCGTCAAAATTGCAATCTTAGAGTGGAATTGTTTTGATGGAATGAAGTTCAATGAGGAATCTTGAGATTGTTTTTGCAATAAAAATCCAACCTTTGGAATACCATCAAAACCATCCTTCTTGAACCACCTTTGGGAGCATGAACTTGTATACTCTACCCCCTCAACATGTCTAAAAGGTTCACATTCTTGCTGCTACTGTCCAGAGGAAGCAACAGCCGTGGAATTTGATTAGGTGCAGAATGAACAGAGAGCAGCAAATCTCCATAATTTGCACACCATTGACAAGATTACGCGATCAACCAAATCCAGTCTCTTCGTGATCATCTAGATGATATTATCAGGTAGTTCATGCCAAGAATCATACGAATTCAATTGTTCTTTCTTTTGTTTGAAGAAACGCACTAGGAAGGAGAGACAGCCATACATGTTGGTTGATTAACTAGCAGTAAGGAGCTAGCAAATTGAAGATTTGGACAATCAATCAGACGTCTAAATAATTTGTTATTCAATTAGGTAAAAGTTAGGGGGAAAAGGAAATAAGAAAACATTCAACGAGCAGTCGGTTTCATTTTATCTACAGACTTCCGAGTTAAATTAGAAGATGGTATATCCATTGCTCTACAACAGCAGGAGAACCGTACCACGGTCTCAATTCATCGTCCGAACCAACTGGTGAGTGATAGACTCCATCCAAGCTAATATTGACTGCACCCTCTAGATGAGCCGATACTTCTGGTACAATTCCATCACCCCATACGTCTGCCTGCCCACAAACCTAAGAAGTAGCAAGATCCCATTTATAGTTAGCTCCAAAACCATTGAAGTCGCAAATTTTCCGCCCCTTGCTCCCGTTGTAAGCATAAGTAGATGAATATGATTATAATAATATAGAAAAGAAGAAGAAAGAACATGGAAGTAAATGGACTAGCTTAGATTTTAACTTCTGATATGCGAGTTTTTAGACTGTATATCCTGTATGTCTATAACATTCACTGGCTAATATAAATTTGTGTACCTGCTTATATCCTTGTCCAATAAAACGAGAACGTAAGGCGGCTCCACTAGGGTTTGAATCAGCAGGGCTATTCACAACAGCAACCTCACCAGTCGTTTGTTCATTTTCTATTGGAAGCACAGAACTAACATCCACATTCACATTGCCAATGATGCGAGCCCCTTGAATGTACCTGACATTCAAAGTGGTTCTTCAGATTCTGAATTTGATAAGTTTTTTAAACCTGATTTTAACTCAATATTTTCTTGCAGTTCTACTTCTATGATACCCATTGCCTGTTGAGTTCCTGTGCGTATCAGAACTTGCAAATGGTGTATACTTCAAACTCATTGTTTCTGAATTCCCTTTCGATTTTTTAAACTATAAATAATGAGATCTAAAAAAAGAATTTAGTCGGAAAATCAAGCAAAGAAAAGCATTTAATTTACCTGCCTGCAATACATACATATTTCAGCTGAGGAGTGTCTACGGGCTTCGGGCAACGCTCTTCAACGTAATAAAGAAGACCCCTTGTTTGATCAATAATCCCAGGCAGACCTTTTGGAGGTGGCCTAAAAAGGATAAACTTATGGTGATATTCATGATGAAGTTTCAGGTTAAGCATAACGATAAAGAAACTGGAAAACCTACAAGTGGGGAGTACCAAGTGTCAGTAACAAGGAGATATCTGAAAGCCCGAATTCTTCCAAGTAAACACGAGCAAGCCATCCTCCTGCTGAGTGTCCGATCAAGGCCAAAGTCCCACCTAACATGTTTTATTTATTTCGGTCGTCACTTATGATATCAGGTATTTTACAGGGTTTTAGACTTGTGATAGAGTAGACAAATAATTAGCTCTTCAAAGGCATGAAAAAGTGATGAGAAATAGCCAAATTCCTGGGAACTTACACTAGAAAGACACTGATCACTTGACTAACCTTTACTCATTTGATTTTGAAAATGTGACAATTTTAACAATGGGCATAGAAAGACTTCATCCTACGTTAAACCGACAAGATCTAATAGTTTATAGCAAGCTTGAAAACAAGCTTCCGGTAATACACTTTCTTATCACTAGACTCGGATATTTCTCACTCATCTTTTAAGTTCTCCCATCTTTTCATTGTTAAATGTTAAACAGTATCTTAGTGAATTTCTTTAACTAGTGTTACTAAATCTCACAAGCAAATGTATCGGCTTCTTTCCACAAAAATTTGTGGAAAACTAGTCCAATCTATAGATAGCAAAGAGAGATCCATTCTAACCAAACAAGCATCAAGACTAGTCACAGGCAAAGGCAGAGCCATCTTCCGTCCTCTCCAATTTACTAATTTAGTGTCAAACCCCAGAAAGCATCATCATACAAGTTCAAAAAGGCACACTCACCTTCTGCTTGCTCTTTTGCTTCTTCAACAGCATCACGGACTTTCTTCAAATACCTGGTCAGTACTCAGTAGTCACACGATACTCTTTGCAAAACAACACAAAGACAACGGTTTTTTAAGAAAACAATTTCATATTGTCAGCAGTGTCTTGTGGTGATGGTTCCTTTGAGCTTGAGGTTTTCATTTTATCAAGTCTGTATCAAGAATGTAATAAGTGTGGCTTTTGTCCCTATAATAAAATCGTCTCTGCATTTGTTATAAAAAAAAATCCAAAAATTCATTAACGATGAGGAATCAAGGGGTAGGAATACCAATCAAGAACTGGACGGGGCTCAAGGGTTCCCTTCCAGTAGTTAGGGTCCACCAAACCAGCAGCATTCCTAAGCCAATCAAACCTTGACACCTTAGCAACCACAGTAGATACTCCATAATCCTTCAAGGTCTCCTGCAGCTTCTTGTAGTCACCTGAATTGTTCCCTAAACCCTGCCCAAATAAAAATAAAAAAAGACCCCATTTCATCCTTTACACTATCACCTACATACATTATACATATATACATATATAAAATGCAGAGAGGGAGAGAGTAACTGGAAGAATGACAGCAGGGCGAGAGTTGGGAGACGAGGAAGAGAAGGAAGCTAGTGGGCTGAAATGGGTTGATGGAAAAGCCAAAGCCATCCCTAGAAGGCCAGAATTACTGGGGTTTGTGTTGATGGTGGCAACTGGCAAGTGCTTGGTGTGGAATTTTGTTTCGACTGTTGAGGAAGATTACATGGGGTGTGGAATTTTGTTTCGACTGTTGGAGGAGGATTACATGGTGTCCAGTGTCCACAGAGCAACAGGCCACATCATTTGCTTAGGAGCAAACCACGATGGTTCCACATCTGGCCCAACAATTTTGTTTTTGGGTCCCACATATATCTCACAAAAACACAATTCTCAATACAATCAAGTCAGCATAACACATAAAATATTGTCACATCAGCAAAACACATCTCCCAATACAAAATCATTATCCAACCTAATTACTTTTCTATCCTTCATACTATCTCCATCAAATTTACACCAAAATCAAGACTGGGTCTCACATTTATTACAAAAAGTCAAGCCACATCATCAAAATACATATCTCAATACAACCACATTAACAAAACATATTTTTCAATACAGTCATATCAGCAAAACACATTAACTTACACCATTGCAATTGCCCTGATAAATTGTTAATGGGGACATTAATTGTTATTAGAATGTGTGTTTTTATTAATGTGATTGTATTAAAATATTTGTTTTATTTATGTGGGTGAATATGTGGCTTGATTTTTGGATAAAAGTGGTGAGACGTATAATTAATTTTAGTGGAAAAAAATGGAGGAAATGAATGTTGATGGGTTACTAATGAAATTGTATTGGAATATGTGTTTTGCTGATATAGATAAATATATAAGTCAATTTTGTGTAATAGAAGTGGGACCCAAAAACAAAGTTAATTAGAGCCATTAGAGCATTTGCAACAGATTATTTTAACAGATTCTTTAAAATACATACAAAATGACATTATTCTTTATTTTACAGATTTTTCATCTAGCAAACACTGCATCAGATTACCTATCAGTTTCTCTATTTTATTAAAATAATGATTTTTATAAACTCTTCATTTAGTGTTTTATTAACTTTTTATAATCAAACACTAAGCGTTATTGTTATGAATAATTATGAGTACATTCATAAACCAAAAAAAAAATAATACAATTTAAAAAATGGTGCTCCCACAATATTCACATGGGCACAGTGCTCATCTACCACTCCCACACTAAAAAATAAAAAAAAATATGTCCACAGTATACTCACCTACCACTCTGAAAATATTCACATGGCAATAGTGCTTACCTACCTCTCTCACAATATTCACATGGCCACAGTGCTCACCACCTACCTCTCTCATAATAATCACATGGCCACAGTGCTCACCTTCTAGTCTTATCTACAACTCTCTATATAATGATGTGATGCAAATCAAGATTATTCATCTCTCAATAACAATTATCATTTGCATCAATGAGGCCCTTTATCAAGAAATTCATCTTTAACTCATCATCAAGCTCTTTCTCTGATGATGAGGTGGAAGATGCACTCATCCTTGAAGCAGAAAGACTGAGCCTGGAAATGAGCAGGGGATCAACATCACGTGAACGGCGTTTGTACATTGATTGACAGTTTTGGAAAAATGAACTGCACACATGAGAACAGCATTTTACTGGGCCACATTTGAAACCAAAAAGAGCAGAAAATCTGCAGCACAACCAAAGAGAAGAACCTGCCCGAACTTGCACCCCAACCCTCCAAAACCAAAAGAAAAATACAAGAAATAAACCACATCAAACAAAGCTGCTGCAGAGAACTTTAAACCAAACAAAGAAAAAAAAATTGAGAACCAGCGCAAATAAATGGAGGTTCCACAAATAAATGAATCATTAGACAAAGTCAAACAAGAGTCCAAATATGCTACCAACATTCAGAGCTTAATTATAATATGAAGTTCAGTAAAAAATTGCTTAGAATGATAGGTGCAACTTCATCAACATAACAAAGGAATTCAGAATTTCGCAACATGATAAGCAAATTGACAGTGATACAAGATGGGTATTCTGCCTCAAATAGTCCAGCCAAAATCCAAATCATAATAAATCAATGATTTCAAGTTAACAAGAAACCATCAAAAAAGCCCAAAAAATGGATTATCTTCAGCAACCAAATCTAACCAATTTCGGACAGAGAGCTTCAATCTCCAAAAACTAGGGCTTCGAAATTGGTCTGAGAGTTACCTTATTGGAGTTCATAAGTTTTTGTCGCCAGCTGTGAAAACGAAGACCTCTGGACATTCGAAGATGTTGACGGCGGCAACAAGAAGTAATGGATACCTAGGGTTCACGAAGCACCAAAAAATCCTAATAAAAATGGATATCTTTGAGACGAGCTTGAGGAGAGGAGAAATGTTACCTGGTCGATGAAGATTGAAGACAACGAACCTGGAGAAGAGCTGGAGAGAAGAAGAGCACTGGAGAAGATAGAGAGGACACCACCAATGGGCACATGGGGGAGAAGAGAGAGAGTGTCAAATAAATGAATTTTTTATTAAATGGAGAAGCTACAGTAGTTACCCACATGTAGGGAACTACTGTAGATGTTATCCAATTTAGAGAAATGCTAGATAATCTGATGGAGTGGTATTTATTATCAATTTCTTGAATTTATTCTTTAAAAAAGAGAAGGAAGCAAGTTTAGGTAATCTGATGTGAATGCTCTTAGTTGTGGCACCATTGTGGATGCCCAGGCAAAGGGGAATGAATAATATATAGAAATGTGTAGTTTTATTGATGTGATTATATTGAAAGAGATGGTTTGCTGATATGATTTTATTGGAAAATATGTTTAATAATGTTGATAATTATGTGATTTGACTTTTTGTAAAATATATGATATTCATTATTAATTTTTGTGTTGTTTTGTTATGAAAATGAATGAATGAATAGCTGTGTTGTTAATGGAAAAAATGAAAAATATATAGATAATCTATTAAAATACGTGTTTTGATAATTTATGAGACTCAATTGAAGGAATGATAAACTCAAGACAATAGCGGAAAAGTCTTGTCCTCTCGCGAAACTCTAGGGTTTCAGAAGACAGTGTTTAACTCCTTCTCTGATCTTCGTGTTAGAGAAGTGGTTTAGTCCGATTACAAAATACCCGGTTACTCTGTCAAATTGAGTGGATCTGGTTTCTAGTGGGATGGAAGATCTTGATGGGTTATGGTCGAAACTTACAATGACGGAAGAGGAAGATGAGGGAATCCATGTGGATCCAGCTGAGTTACCATTCTTGATGACAAATTCCAAATTGGGGATCGTTGGAAAAATAATTACAGATCGAACGATTACGATGGAAGCTGTTTCCAAGACTTTGATGAATGTGTGGAAAGTCTCTAAGCCGCCAAAGTTCCACGAGTTAGGGCGGAATATTTTCGCCATCACGTTTCAGTCCATGGGTGATAAGGAACGTGTTATGGAAGGTAGGCCGTGGCTTTTTGATCGGAATTTGTTTGTCCTTAAGGAGATAGAAAGCGAGACGCCAGTAAAGGATTTGCGGTTTGAATCAGAACTTTTTTGGGTGCAACTGCATAATCTACCGATTGCAGGGATGACTAGGACTCTGGGTGAGAAAATCGGTGCTGCTATAGGTCGGGTAGTGGAAGTTGATGCGGACCCAGATGGTTTGTGCTGGGGTAGATACATTTGGGTTCGTCTATTTTTGCCTCTATTGAAACTCTGCTTCGAGGAAAGAAGGTTTGCTTCCCTACTAGAGAAGTCCAAGTGACTTTTCAGTATGAAAGACTTCCTAAATTTTGCTTCAATTGTGGTCTCATAGTTCACATGAAGGGCCTATGCTCTAATCCTCAGCTCTCAAGAATGCATTCTGTCTCAACATCCACACAATACGGTATTTGGCTTCGTGCAGATTCTCAATATCGTAACAGGAGCCAACAAGCTGCGGGGCAACAAGATGAAGGGGATGAGAGGCCGAAAAAACCTTCTTCTGGTTTGGGAAAAGGGAGTGATGACTGGAGGGAAAGAGAAACTGATGGTCCTATGTTTGAGTTTCAGGGACAAAAGAATGTGGGTGTAGCTTCGGGGTCAAACACTGCAGTGTCTCAGCTATCTCAAGATAAAACTAACCCCGTGGGGGATGAAGTGGTTATTGGGGAAATGGTGGAGGAGGTTTCTACAATTTTGTCTCACATTTCTGGCGCTGTTTTGGTTCCAATTAATACTGCTCAATATTCTCCTAAACAATTTTCACTGGGGGAAAATGTTAATGCTGCAACCGTGGACTTAAATGTGGAGGAGACTATGGATTATGACATGGATAGTGCTAGACCTTTTTCTCCAACAGAAATGAGACGAGGGAAACTGACATGGAAAAGAAGGGCGCCCAGTATTGACTCTAAGAGACAAGAGGGTATTATACCACAAACAAAAGTCGTGGGAGAGAAAAGAACGCATGAGATGGAGGGGAATAATGAGATGCATAAAAAAGGAAAATCTGAGAGTGTTCAGCAGTTGGCAGATTTGGAAGCGGCGAGGGATGATGACCAGCCCCGCCTAATGCAATGACTGGCTTATCATGGAATTGCCGAGGGCTTGGCAACCTCGTACAATTCGGGAGCTTCACAATTTGGTGAAGGCAAAGTTGCCGGATTTTTGTTTCCTTATGGAGACAAAGATTCTTAGTTACAAAATGGAGCAACTCCGGTGCAAACTTGGGTTTGACAATGTTCTTGTAATGGACCCAAGGGGTCGGAGTGGTGGGCTAGCCCTGTTGTGGAAATCTAGCATTGACTTATCTGTTCAAAATTACTCAATGAGGCATATTAATGCTTTAATTAAGGATAATACATCTGGGAATTCTTGGTATTTGACTTGCTTTTATGGTCACCCAGTGGCTAGTAAACGGGCTGAGAGTTAGTCTTTACTTAAATCATTCTCCCCTAATCCTTTATCTCCTTGGTTATGTATATGAGATTTTAATGCTATCTTGGACCTTTCTGAGAAGGTTGGTGGCAAAAAAGATGTGGGGCGTTTTATGAAAAAAATTTCAGAGGCTATTTATTCGGTGGGTTTGATGGATTTGGGTTGCAGGGGGTTGCGTTATACTTGGAGTAATCGGAGGAGTAGGCCTGATCAGTTTGTGAAAGAAAGATTGGATCGTGCTATGGGAAATTCTCAGTGGATAAATATGGCTGAATTATTTGAGGTCACAAGTATGGGTACATCCAACTCTGATCATTGTTGTCTTATGTTGTGCTGGGGGAAAATGCTTCGAAGGAAACCTACATTACGGCCTTCATTTAGATATTATCATAATTAGGGTGGTAAGCCTGAGTGCAAGGAGATTATAAGGACGTATTGGTGTCCTCGTCGGCTGTCCTCTACTTCAGCTTTATTGAATGTAAAAAAAAATCTTTCCAATTGTCAACAACCCATTCAAGTTTGGGTAGCCAAAGTAAGGGCGGATGGCCGTAAGAATGAAAACTCTCTTTTATCAGAGTTGCACCGATTGCAAGTGAAGGAGGACGACTCAAATCAAGAGTTGCTAGCTAAAACTAGGTGTTGTCTGGAAGCCTTACGTGATGATGAAGAAGCGGTTCTAAGACAGCAGTCGAAGCAATCTTGGTTGAAGGAAGGGGACAGAAACACCCGATTTTTCCATGCAAGTGTTAACCAAAGACGTCGTCATAACTATATTGATTGCATCACAGATACAGAAGGCCAGGTTTGGGAGGATCCAATTGATATTCAAAGGGCTTTCTCTGGATATTTTCAATCATTGTTTTCTACATCTAGGCCGAATGACAGTTGTGACATTCTCCAGGGATTTCCATCTCTGGTTTCTGACAGCCATAATTCTATGTTGTCTAGAGAGGTTTCAATGGAGGAAGTTTGGGGTGCCGTTCAACAAATGGATCAGACTAAGTCTCCTGGACCAGATGGTTTTACTGTTGGCTTTTACAAGCAACATTGGGAAATAGTCGGGGTTGACGTATATGCGGGGGTGGTTGATTTCCTTTCATCGGGCTATATTCCTATGGGTCTTAATCACACTTACATTGCACTTATTCCGAAAGTAGATCATCCCCAATCGGTTACAGAGTTTCGTCCCATCAGTCTTTGTAACGTAGTATACAAGATAATTTCAAAAGTTTTAGCCAATCGATTGAAGTTAGTGCTTCCTCAAATTATAGGGGAGTCTCAGTCAGCATTTGTGCATGGAAGGTTGATATCGGATAGCACTTTGGTGGCTTTTGAGGTGTTACATAGTATGAGCATAAAACAAAGGGGTCATACCAACTATATGGCGGTAAAGCTTGATATGAGTAAAGCGTATGACAGGATGGAGTGGAGTTTTGTGGAAAAGGTTTTGGTAAAAATGGGGTTTGGTCAGATGTGGAGAAAGTGGATTATGGCTTGCATTACCTCAGTGTCATATGCTGTAATTGTAAATGGTGATCCAGGAGAGAGCTTTGTTCCCTCTCGTGGTCTACGCCAAGGTGACCCTCTTTCTCCCATGATTTTTGTGATGTGTGCCGAGGTCCTTAGTTTTGCTCTTCACAGGGCGATGGAGAATAATGGATTTAGAGGGTTCCCATTTGGTGGAGGGTTGCTGCATATCTCTCATCTCTTCTTCGCTGATGACAGTTTAATTTTTTGTCGAGAAAATTCGAGGGATTAGAAATGTATTCACATGATACTCAGAGATTACGAAGCTCATTCAGGGCAAAAATTAAATGTGGTGAAAACTTCATTATTCTTCAGTAAACATACACCTTTGGCTACAAGGAAGTATATGATGGATATTATTGGTGTAAGGGAGATTCAAGCATATGAAACCTATCTGGGCCTGCCTACACTAATTGGAAGATCTAAGAAAAAAGCATTTCAGTTCATAGTGGACAGAGTCAAGAAAAAGGTAAATAATTGGAAGAATAAATATCTCTCTCTCGCCGGGAGAGCTGTTCTCATTAAGTCAGTCCTCCAATCCCTTCCAACATATGCAATGCAAATCTTTCGTCTCCCACTTTGTTTGTGTAAAGAGCTTGACCAAGTATTGAGGTCATTTTGGTGGGGTGGCTGTGCGGGTGGTAAGACAAAGACTGTTTGGGTCTCTTGGGACTGGATGTGTAAGTCTAAGGAGGAAGGAGGCTTCGGTTTTCGCAGTTTTACTTCTTTCAATGAAGCTCTTCTAGCGAAGCAGTGTTGGAGGCTTTTAAAGAATCTGAACTCTTTAGTTGGACGTGTAATGAAGTTGAAATACTATCCTGGATCATCTATTTTAGAAGCTCAACCAAAGGTATCAAATTCATTTGTATGGAAGAGCATCCTTGGAGCAAGGTCTCTTCTAAGTTCAGGTCTCCAATGGTACATTAGGGACGGCTTATCTGTAAAAATTTGGAAGGACCACTGGGTAGGTGGTCTGCTACAGTGGTATTCTATTTACAGCCAATATGGTTTTAATGAGGACAACAGGGTATGGTCGCTTGTGGATGCTGACTCGGGGTGGTGGAATTATCCTCTCCTTAGTGTAATGTTTCCGGAGGATGTGATGGACAAAATTCTCCGTATCCCAATCTATCCTTTAAATGGACCAGATCAGTTAATGTGGGATGGAACAACTACAGGTGTGTACTCAGTGAGGAGTGGATATCATCGTGCTAATGCAATTACAAGGAAAGTATCAGCTTCTTCTTCCTCTAATGATTTGGCTTTGCATTACTGGAGATCTTTTTGGGCAATTAAAATTCATCCTTCTACGCAAGTTTTTATATGGAGAGTTCTTCAAGATGCCTTGCCTACATTTTTGAACCTCTATAAGCGTAAAATTGTTACTGAAGCTGGGCGCCCTCTATGTGGGAAGTCTGATGAATCCAGTCTTCATATTTTGTGGGAATGTGAGTCCTCGATAAAGGTCTTTACTTATAGTATATCTGCAATTCATAAAATCCGGTCTAATTTTGTGGATTTCAATGAGCTCTGGCTGCATGCTGTGGATAGACTCTCACCAAATGCCCTCTCTCTTTTAGCCTCGACATTTCGATTAATATGGAATCGTCGAAACTCGTTCATTCATGAGAATGTTTTTACAAATTCAAAACAGTTGGCTGCTTATGCATTGAGTAGTGTTAACTCAGTAGAGACTTTAAGTGATTCTTCTCAATCTGCTGCTAGTGAACACATGGAGCAAAGTGCAAATGATAAATGGTTGCCACCACAGCTAGGATATGTGAAATTAAACTATGATGCGGGCATTGATGTGGCTCTTAATCGGACTGGCCTAGGTGTGATTGTAAGAGATGAATCTGGTAATCTGATTGCAGCCTATCATTCAGGGAGACCGGTTGCTTTGTCCCCCATTGTTGCTGAGGCAGAAGCTGCGTTGGCAGCAGTGAAGCTCGCTTTGCAGATGGGCTTCAAATGGTTTGTGATTGAGGGGGATTCTCTTTTGATTACAGAGGCTTTAAAATCAACACATGAGGTTTCCTACACATGGTCTGGAATAGTAAAAGAGATGAATCGTAGACTTCAACATTGTGATGGTTGGAAAGTCTTGTTGGAAACTAAACAATCAATACATATAAAACATGGAAAATAAAATAGTTTATTTCATTTATAATCAAATATAAACAAAATATAAAAAAATATATCATATATGTAGAATTGAAAGTGAGAGCAACCAAAGTTACCAAAAACCGGATCGAAATGCAAACACGAGATTGAAGTGAGGTATGCCAACCGCAAATCTCCTTAAGGTGAAAATGCCCTAGCCACCGGTGTCAATGCTAAAGGAGGCAAACACCTCCCAAGATACAACACTTCCTTCTACCGGTAGGTGACATAGGTATACCGGTAGGCTCGTTCGAACCAAAAATTGAAAGCACTCTCAGAAAGGAATTCGGCTAGGAAGAAGAAGAGAGGAAAAATGAATTTTTCGTAGTGTATTCTCTTCTTACACTATGCTTCTATTTATAATAGAGCCTAACATTAAAACCGACCCTAAAACTAGGGATGCCAAATAAATTCCAGCAATAAAGTGAATTTAAAAATTGTAACGGACATTTTTGAATTTGAATTATCCTCATGTCCACATACAATGAACTTAGGTAGTGGGCCGGTGCAAAATGATAAGTCAAAATGGGCTACGAACACGCAAGCCCATCACAAAAGCTTGGGTGCTTTTGGGCCCAAGTCTTACATCCAACACTTGGGTTTATAAACCCATCACATACATCACAATTCTTTAATGTGGAATTCTCACATTTCTCTTAATTTTGCACATATCATGTCTAACATGACCACTTTGGAGTCAATTTCCA
The DNA here is from genome assembly GCA_963580455.1 of Euonymus europaeus. Classification (NCBI taxonomy): domain Eukaryota; kingdom Viridiplantae; phylum Streptophyta; class Magnoliopsida; order Celastrales; family Celastraceae; genus Euonymus; species Euonymus europaeus. The sequence continues at coordinate 5,672,862 of OY756961.1, read as the reverse complement.
TTCAACCAAAAAAATAGTTTTGGACACCTTTCAACTTCAATATCTAATCTTCATATTGAAGATTAGAACCCACTAAATTATATTTAAATAATACTCAATTAGTTGTAATTAATTATTGGTCAAATAGTGGTTGACCACCATTTTTCCAACAAGTCTTGCATGTGAGAAGGAGTGGTAATACGGCTGCGCATTTTCTGGCAACTAGGGCTCTTTCGATGGTGGACTCACAGTCATGGGAAACCACTGATCTACCAGACTTGATGTCTATAGTGAGCAATGATAAACTTCAGTTATCGAGTACTTTGCAGGAAAGTGGAAGTCTTGCTGCTGAAATTCCCGTTTAAGCTACTGGTTTCATGATTACTGTATTCGTGAGTATTATCCTAGATATGTTTAGGTATTGCTCATGTTCTGTGTGGTGGATTGCTTTTTCCACCATGTGTAAGCTGGCTGTAATATGCTTGCATTTTAATGAAAGAAAGTCTCAGGTTTGGCCAAAAAAAAAAATTGAAGGAATGAGTATTTACCATTACTCTTGGAACACAATGGGCTGCTATTGTACTCTGGGCCTCATAGAGTGATCAGAGCCAGGTCCTACAATGCAATAAATGAAAATTTGAGCCCTATAATAATTGGGTTATTTTGGGCTTGGGCCTTGAAGTAATCACAGGCTCCAACCCTTTTTATTCCATGTAGTTAAAATTGAAATTATTATCTTGGACTTGGAAAGATAAAATTATTTCCTTGAAACACGCGCTTTTTAAAATGTTTAAGCAGTAAGACGCGTATAAGGTACGCGTGAACGACGTATAAAGCTGAAATATTTGCGACTCTGAATATTTTCTCTCAATACAAGAGGAATCCAAGTCGGTACTTCAATTCTTGAAGTTTCTTGTGAATTGTTCGTAATCTGATCATTGCTTTTTTTCATTATTATTTTGTCATTGTTTGGAAATTGTCATCTCAAAACCTGTTCTGAATTCTTTGTAGTTTGATTAGGACTTTTTTGTTTGATTATTGTTCTTTTATTGGTATGTCAAAACCTGTTCTTTCTTTTGATAATGTTTTTTTCCCTAGAATTCATATGTATATTCATGGATTCGAGAAATATTGTTGACGATGATGATCAGGTTCCCTTTTTGTTTTATAATTTGATTTGATGTTCTTTGTGGTTTTTCTGGACATTTTCTCTTTGGCATCTTGATCTTTTATGCGTTAAATTCGTGGCTAAGATCGGTATCTACTAATGCATCTTCGTGTTTGATTCGGTTCAAAATTTTGTTGTTAAGAATAGAAGATCTTAATTTAGATCGGATGTCAAAGATTGAGATGATTTGGGTATGTACAACGGGATAATTATGATTTATGGGGTAGAAAATTGAGAATATTTAAGAAATTTTGAAAGTGACACAGGAGGTTGAAAACACAATTGGATCACCTGGACCTTGTTGATACAATTTTACTCTTTCTTGCAAAAATAAACGTCCAAAGGATTCTCTTAAGAATTCTTGTGTGTTTCATTGATTTGACGGTACATATGAAGAATTCTTGTTATGGGGTCCATTTGTACTCATCGCATTTCATGGAATGGCTTTAATGTACGTTTCCATGACTTTCAGTGTACTATATTGCTTCAAAATACTAATGGAGCATAAATCAATAATCTCGGGTCAAAATGGCGGAACTGTCCATATATAATTGTGCATTTATGATTTATCCATTCTTATTAGCATTTTTGCTCAGTAGAGTTGTTCCTTCATATCTATTTTACCTTCACATCTTGCCTTGAGAGAGGAAATGATAACAATGTGGTTTTCCCTTCTGGTTACTATTTTAATTTTTAACATTAAAATGGGAAAAAAGGAAGTGAAAGTGTTTTTAATTGACTTATAAATGGAAGAACATTTTTATGGGGGAACTTCTTTGCTTGCTCTTACACTTCAATGGAAAGATGTGTTGGCTGAGGCCTCTGGAGCATCAATTGGCTTCAAGCTTCATGTTTGATTGTTTCTTTCTTTTAGTTGCCATCTTTTCTTACTTACAGTCATTTTGAGTGATATATCTTTTATTTTTTGAGTGATATTCCTTTTATGGAGGTTCGTTAATCGCAGAATGCAATTTTTGTAGCATCACTTACAAGCTAAAGAAAAATGGGAGGTGGAAAAGACAAGGATCATGATGAGAAAGGATTGTTTTCAAATCTTGCTGGATATGCTGCTGGACATGCTGGTGGTCACTACCCCCAGCAGGGTTATCCTCCACAAGGCTACCCACCAGCTGGATATCCTCCTCCTAGTGGTTACCCGCCTGGTGGTTATCCTCCACCTGGTGGTTATCCTCCACCTGGTGGTTATCCTCCCCAGGGTGGTTATCCTCCCCAAGGTGGTTATCCTCCAAGTGGTTACCCCCCTGGAGGTTATCCTGGCTCATCAGCTCCGCATCATTCAGGTACATTTGATGACCACTCTTTGTGGCTATTGTTAACTTGTTTTGCCTGGGAAAATTTAGTTGTATTTGGGTAGTCTTACTGCCCTGATACAGTAGTGCTTGGTTATTGCACAAGTTGGAAATGTTTCCACTAACTTTTCGGTTGTTCTTACAAGAATTTGCGGTGTTAGAACTGTAAACTATGTTACACTATCAAAACTAAAAAATTGTGGAGTTGCTTTGTCTGCAATTAAATCCACACAAATGAGTTCTGTTGGTATGGTAGTGTTTTCATAACAGTTTTTGTGTAGATAAAAGTTTTATGTTTGTTGCGACTTGTGTGTAAGAAGTGCGTGAAAAGAAAGTTTGTTAGAAGTACCTGGATGCTCTTCATGATAAACATGGTGGTGCCTATGGGACTTTTAGTATAGGACTCATGCCCTTGATGGTCCCACCAAAGAGGATTGTGGTCCAAAAATTAGGAACATTTCTGATTGAATTGTAGAGAGCAAACAAGATTCAAGCATCATTTACAGGAAATCTCTTACCTTTTACTTTTGGTTTTCAAGCATTTGTCGTGGCATTATTTGTAATCTCTTATGTGCAATAATTATAGCATCCTCTTATTGTACTATTGGTTTGCACCCTTTAGGCTCTTATTCAGCGAATTCCTTTTTGTCATTTAAAGTAATAAAATGTGGAGTTCTACCCTTTTGGGTGAGCTTTGTTGTGGTCGAAGGAAAATGCTTGCGCTAATGTACATCTTTTATTAGCAGTTGGGTTCTAGTGGTGGGCACTAATTTATTGCTCTATAGTGATGCCAAATGTCTCTATGTTACAGTCATTCTGTTAATATGAACTCCTTTTTCCAGTGTAAATTATATGTCCATGCTTGATGACTTTAGAGTTCACAAGGATTTGGAGGATTCTCTGAATTGTATTTGATAACCGCTGATTCTCAAAAATAACAGGGCATGGATCTGGTGGTATGGGAGGACTGATCGCTGGAGGTGCGGCAGCTGCTGCTGCGGCATATGGAGCTCACCAGCTCACTCATGGTGCTCACGGTGCTCATTATGGCGGCGGGGGTTACTATGGCCATGGCCACGGCCACGGAAAGTTCAAGCACGGCAAGTTCAAGCACGGCAAGTTTGGAAAGCACAAAGGCAAGTTCGGGAAGCACAAGGGCAAAATGTTTAAGAGATGGAAGTGATGACTGCCTCAGCTACTATATCTTAACAGACTAAAAGCAGTATTCTGCCAATTCTATCAGTGTTTGGTTCTGGTTTTTTCGTTTCCGGGGGAATCCAGGTTTTTAATAAACCCATAATAGACACACTACTATGCTTGCTTTATATGATGTTGTTTACTATATTTGAAGACAAAAAAGTATGCTTTTTAGCAGTGGCAACTGTTGGCCTCTTCTATTGGCTTCTTAGTTCTTACAATTGGTTTGCCGACAGTTTTCCTCTAGCAGTGAAGAGAAAACTGTTCGACTTCTGTGTTCTTTCCAATCTTGGTCAGTTGAAAGAATAGGTACTAAGATCACATGTACTATTGAGCAATAATACTAAATGCAATTTAGGTAATTGATTTCCCCAATTACATGCAAGTCTATACAGAGATGAACGCCTCTCTATTGAATAAAAGACCCTGAAAGAACTCTTATTGTCTGCTCTACTTCTTTGTGGATTATGGCTTTGTGTTATCTGTCCGTTTATTTTCTGGGTTTTCGAGTTTCTTCGTCATCAAATTCTTCCGTTGAAGAAGATGGAGAGAGATGTTTGGAAAAATTGAAGACTTTAGGAGATGGTGAAGTTGCAGTATATTGTTAACAGAGAGATCAGCGAGAGTATGTCCTGCGCATACTCTGTTACTGTTCCTCAGAGAGGATGGGAAGAGAAACTAGAATCACTAGTTCTATTCTCAATCATAGTACTACTCCTAATTTATATATTGACTCCTATTCACAGTTAAATTGGTAATGAACACTTTCTGTTATATTGTAAGAGAGCCAAAGCCTTCAATTTTTTATCAATCTCTACCCATCTAAATAAACCTAATGGTAATTCTGATACCAGTAAGAGAATTAAGGAGACTGCGGGTCCGGGGACTTGGCATGAGAGTGCTATCACCAGCAATGTTACAGATTCTAATGGAAATCTCATTAGTTTCAACAAGTACTGTGTGTTTAATTTGATCGATAAGAGAGGCGTGGAAGCCTCCCGCAATGAGCACGGCCATTGGACTAATCCATGAATTGTCTCTGCTTCACAAACAATCACCAGGTGATGCTGTTCTTTGTATCGTTGGATGTTGTTACGAGATAAAGCGCAGACGTAATAGAAATCAATGCAAGAAAAACGAAAAACAAGAGGGATTTACGAGGTTCGGCCAATTGTGCCTACGTCTTCAGAGTTGTAGAGAGTTCCACTATTTTTTAGAGAATCAGAATTCAATTACGGCTAGGGTTTACAATCATCTTAACCACCTAAAAAAACATAATAATAAAGTCCAAAAAATATTTCTCCAAAAAATCCACTAACAAAAATATTATTCTTTGTGTCGTTGGATGTAACACTACCATATCACTCGCTGATGACCCCAAATCCGCGGATATACTGAGGTCCAAGATGAGAAGAACAATGATGGAGGATCAAAATAGATGCCCCTCAAAGAAGCCCGAGTGTTTAACTGTAACTTACATAGCAGATCCACCAACACCTGTTTCGCCTGTGTTTGTTGTATCAGCACCAGTAGCAGCAAAGAGGCTTGATCAGGAAATAAATCTTGTTACAGGCATTGATGAGATCGTTACTGAACCATGAGAACCAATTGGTATCAATGAAGTACTTCGGTTTGGTATTAATTAAACACCATAGCTATGGTGGCAGGAGTGTCATAATGTCTTCAATATTATATTAATTAATGTTTAATCGTTCACTTAATTTATTACACCTACTTCACCTACCCCTCATCACTTCATTTAACCTCCATTTCTCCACCTATCAAGTAAAACACCTGTCGAGTAAAAAAACCACGTATGTGTCTGTTTTGTGTCTAACGTGATAGGAGGGACAGCTATGGTGTTTATAAAAGAAAGAACCATGTTGAAAATTGTTTACTCAACCAACAAAGACAAAAATAGACATTTTGACATTTTGACATTTTGAAAATTGTTTAAGCTAATGACAGCACAAACACGAACCCAATGACTATAATCGCGAGTATGCAAAACATTATGACACTCACCACCAAAATGGTCCAATCTCATGGATCTTATATAAATAAATAGATGTCTAACAACAAGAGGATAGGTAGAGATTATGTCTAAATGAATCGAGTCTCAGTTCTAGTACATTGTTAGAAAATTGAACTCAAACACTAAAAACATAATAGGCCGTCATTGATAGAAGACACGTATATATTGTGTTGCCTATGTTTGTGATATTATTTGACATATGTTTGTTGTGATGGCAAGGGATGAAGCCACCTATGAGGTTTACTTGACAGTGATAGTAGTTTCTTTGTTTATTTAGACTAGAAAACGTCGAGATATGTTTGTGTGTTTATATATGTATTGGTGCGTGCAAGTGTGCAATTCTTTAACGAAGCAAAATTCCTTCCGTCTGTCATCCTCTAAAAATTCCAACAATTTTGATTGATTCTTAGGCTCAAAAAACGCGTTGATTGTGTGAAAAGAATTGAACATTTACTTATACACCAATACAATGTGGATAAATTCTTACATATCTCAATAATGCAACTAATGACGTCAAAAACGTGTGTTCGAGTTGGACGGCAAAATCAATTGGTCAAACTTATTGCTTTACTGGACAGCCTGTACAGTAAACAAATGTGAACTACGAGGGTCTCGAGATGACCACTTCGACGCTCAAGTCAATACGATAGTTTGCAGTTGGAAGGACTTGGTCTCTCGGAGACCTCTCAACTTAAGCAATAAAAGTGTAAGTTTTGATTAAGATTTTACCCAATGTTTGAGGTGCCTTTTATAAGGGTTGAAAATTTCTAATTGCATTTGAAGTAGGATTCTCTCTCCCTATCCCTAAGCATGTTTGTCGGATGTTCAGTCCAATTGAGACTCTTTCTATAATGGGGACTGCTGAGAATTAAGTCTCCTATCTAATGGCGGACAGTGGTCAATACCAAGGTGTCCTGTAAAGTGGAAGAGCGAGGTGATCTTTGAGATGCGGTTAGCTATGTTGGGGTTGAATGACACAGGTAGATTCTGAGGACAGTAACTATATAAACACCTTAGTGTCGATCCAAGCGGTATGTACTTGTCGAATTGGATCATTGAGAGACAAGTGTCATGCTTTAATTGATAGGGTTATTTTGATACTATCAAAAATAATTTTATAATGTATATATTATTAATTAGGTCATTATCGCACTAATTTTTTCCGTACAACATACTTTTGGTGATTAATTAATTGGATAGTGCATATCAAACTTTTGAAAATAATACAACACACAGGACAGAAACAGGACACGCCAGTACAAAAGGGTCAATCAATTGTACTGCGGAATCCTATATATCCTACACACACGTTACATTACCGATGTGGTAGAGCTACCCAGTTAACAAACCGACGAAATACTTAGCAGACTAACTCACATCTAAGAGGTTTAGCCGAAGCTTAGTTCTTTTGAAAATAATACAACACACACACAAGACAGAGACAGGATACGTCAGTACAAAAGGGTCAACCAATTGTACTGCGGATCAAACTTGAGTAAAGGATTAGCACTTGAAATCTAACCTAAAAATCATCTGTTGAAAAGAAAAAAAAGGGTACCCACAGAACTAGTTGAAGTCCATCAATCAATCTATACATATTGTCCATTTTATTTATTTTATTTATTACTTTTAATTTAACCTATTATATGTTTCTCAAGTCATTCATCCATTAGACCCTCCCCATTAGCTAACCTTTTTATCATCCATAATCTTCAAATAGTATATAATATTAAAAAATTAAAAATTTTAATCTTCTGCTTTGTGGAGATGATGATCAGAAAATTGGGAGCAATATATTTATTTGTAGTCACACGCTGAATTTTGGCCTAATTTATCCGATCATTATGTGAGAAATTTTTATATATTCTAAACTGACAACTCGAATTTAGACTTATATCAAATATATAAAGTAAACATATATAATGTCATTCTCGATTTAGAAAATAATAATTGTCTTCACATTGATGCATTTGATGTGGCGTAAATATTTTTCTTTCTTTTTTGAGTGGCCTTTATTTCTCTTTTCTTTCTTTGTATACCCTTTTGTCACTATCAAAACCGACTTTCCAACTAAAAAATACATCACATTGAAATTATATATATATATATATAAAACATGAATCTAGGTAACCCCATCATCTTAATTGATATAATATTTTTCCACCAATATTAAATATATTTTAGGCTTTTGTGACGATTGCCATTTTTTTTATATAATCATGTTATGTTATAGGATTTGAGTTATCTCCAAATTATTATTTTTTTAAAAATAATCTATTACCTACTAATTAATTAAGGATTAATACCCAAGTATTTATTACTTGTAAATAAACAATATTATGATCTATTAATTTATTTTTACTATTTTCATGGAGACAAAGACCTAGATATGGGGATCACCGTAGATTGCCACTCAAATATATATATTTTTAAATTACTCCTTTATAATTATATGTAGTAGGCCATCACTGGCCTATATTAATTATTCTTCTCTCCTATTCTAACTTTTAATCCTTGTTTTATCCGTCTTCCATTCAAGAATCAAGAACTCCTCACCTTTGTGTTTTGTGTTTGTGTGTGTGTGCGCGCGTGTGTGTATATATATATATATATCAGCCAATACTTTCAAGTTTCAACTACAGAATCTTCAGATATTGTTTGCTTCTCTTCTAGGTCTTCTCTTTATTTATTTGTTTATTGTTGGACATATTTTTTTGGGTAAATTCAATTGATCAAGAGGAGGAGATAGATCATGGAAGTTGTGATGTTAAAAGGAAGATTTGGTTGTAAGTTGAAGGGTTTCATTGATGAATTTCTGTTGGATCCATGGCCTTTTTATCCTCCACAAAGATGCTGATGACTTGGAGGCAACATTGTTAACCCCTCTAGGCAAGTCTGATTCTTGGCTTTTCACTCTCCCATATTTGTCTTCAATTAATGTTTGGTTGCTGAGAAAATGAAAGAAAATTAGAATAAGATCTTATCTTCTTCTGTGCTCTGTCTTTCGAGTGCTTCTGCTCAGAGGTTGTAAACAACAAGATATCTTCTTCTGTGCTATTTTCTTTTCTTTATTTTCTCACTTGGGTTAAAATTATAACATTGAAAATCTCTGTCTCTGGCCTTTGTTCATCAATCAAATTATTTTTACATTGCTTCATGTTTTTGATTTCCTATATTTTCCTATGCTTCTAAAACAATTTCAACTAAGACAGAGAAACCTATATTATACTCAACAGACAACAAACCCAAGTTCATTGGAGAAATGGACTATCCACCATTGATTCCACAGAAGGTTACTGCCGGAGACTCGGAGCCACATATATATTTCGATCACTAGTTTGTTGAGCCTAAAAGCGCTGTTGCCGATGCATTACCGCCGTCAAGAAAGCTCGCAGACAATGGCTGAAACAGAATATGGGAGAGAGGTTATGCCCATATATTCAAACTATCTATATGGATAAGAGCATTGCAAAAAATTCGTTAAATTTGCAGACAGTAAGCATCAAGACTTTCAATTCCATATTCTAACGAGTCGAAGTTCTACTCAATCTGCACAAACAAAAAGATAAACGAAGGATATAAAGTACCTCAACGTGATTTATTTTTGAAAGGTAAAGAGGCTCTTTCTCATAGACTCCACCATTTTCTTTTACCAGTCTTTCCAAATCCTACCAAGTAAGGGAGAAAATATATTAGACATTTTAGAAAAAGAACACCGGCTGAAAATCAAGCACGCATCAGTAGAATCGTCGCGATATTTATGATAAGCTAGTGCTTCAGATATTGATCAGGTTACCATAAATTTCATATCACAGAGCATAACACAAATCATCAAAACCTTTGTATTATGGAGAGCACATCTTTTGTAACAAAATGTCAAAAGAAGATGAGAGCTTTTCTCAGCAAGGCAACACATCAAATTTGAAAGTATTCTGATTGCCATGATGACGTAAATCAACTAAATTAACATCCACATCAAAACATTGACGGAGTCACCGATATATGTCATGAAATGAAGCTATTTTGAATAGTATCAAGGCAGAAGTTTATTGAGATATGTTCTACTGTTGATCTGATTCTAAAAATATGTATGATAACAACTCTTTACCACAGAAGTTTATTGAGAAATGTTCTACCGTTGATCCCATTCTAAAAATCTGTATGATAACAACGCTTTACCTTTCCAGTCAAGATTTCAAACTCAAGCAATTCCTCAACAATCTTCTCAAGGACTAGACGATTTTTCTGAAGTATTTCCTTTGCCTTTAGATATGCCGAATCGTATATCTACGAAGAAAATGATTTTAGAATAACATTAATCAGAAAACTGTAAATAGTATTGTGGGAACCAGTACTATTGCTACTCTTGTGAGTGGTGATTAAAAAAGGAAAAGAAAATATAAACATATTTTAACAAAAACATACTTTTTCAACTTTAGCTGCCATCTCATACTCATGGTTGTTCCCCATGCTCAAAGATGTTGTCTGCACCAATTAACAAATGCATTAAACTCTGTAGTAATATTGAAATCGAAACTTGATACTTGTAGAGAAGTACAAAGTGAATGAGTGAGAGACAACGAGCGAAGCCGTGTGGCACACAATATACATTCAGGTTGTCCCTCAGCAATACAACTCTTTAATGCAAATCATTTTGAAAAAATAGAAAGGAGAATACCGCATTGCTGCTGTAATAAATAGCTGGACTGTCATCAGGGCCCCATCCATACTGAATCACCATGCGTGTAGCTATCTGTTGAAAAAAAAAATCATGAATTCACTAGTTAATGAATTTTTCCCAAGCGTTCTATCCAAGTACAATGTGTTTCGATTGAAAGTTGTAACCATAATATACACTTATTAACAGGATGACCAACCTCCTGTGCCTGTTTTAATTCTGAAGAAGAAAGAAAATTTTCCTCCCCAAAAGGAAGTAATAGTTGGGAAGAAACAAATGAACCAAAGCAGAACACAAGCTTCTTTTCAAGGTATGATCTTGATTCTGAATTCCCATACATCGAACCTTCATTACTGGCCTTAGTAATCTTCGTACATCCAATTCCCTGCCAAAAGTAGAGAGGGAGAGTAAAATTTTCTTTCTCCATTCAAATTACTTTATTGTTGGCATACGTCCACCAAAGTCAAAACTGGAACGTCTTATGCAAAACTGGCCTTCTTAAACTAATAGCCAGAAAACTATTATGAAACTGTGATCAGCGCAAGAAAATAAAATAAGCAATAAAGACATTTAAGGATGTGTAATCCTTCTGCAATTCAGCCACAGTATTTCTTGAACTGGATTAAAAACTCAGCATTTAATAGATAGGCATGTCACGATAAGCATTATGCCAGTTGACTGCCAGACCAACTTTCAATCTGTGATCCAGCTATACCAGGTCTAAACTGACTTGCTATCCAGTATTGTTCATAATATAATCAATATTATGTTATAAGTTGTGACTGAGCTGTTATGCCAGTTGATTTCAGATGCTTAACAAAACAAATAGTTCGTTGTATTAAAGAAAATGTCAAATTATTGTAAGTAAACATTATGTGGGTAGCGTTTCTATAAAAGAAAATTATAAAAGATCCACGTAAATTTTATGACCATAACAAAATAAAAGACACTTATTGAAAAGATACACGTAGAATTGGAGAAATGAATTTCTAAAGTATAACAGCAAAAAAAATTCACCAGCAACACCAAGTGCCCCACCTGGAAGCCCCAAAAGGCAATAGAGGCCTTGTAGTAGCACCATGGTCCCCAATGATTATGGTAACATGTATAAATCCTATCAAAAACATATAAATGCCAGAAGTTACTACAAGACTGACCTGCCAAGAACATGGCTCAAGCCATAGATTGTCCACAACATCGAAGTTGGGTAATAGAAGTGCAATGAGACCACGACCAGCTGCCCAAACAGCATGTGGGAACTTGGATTCCCTAGTCCACTGGTATAGATCAATTAAGACTTGTTAAGTTAGACTTTTCCACCACAAGAAATAACTTTTCTACATCAAGGTAAATACACTCAGGGAGGAGAACAGCAGGACATCTCAAAACGGAAAAGGGGTAAATACCAAATTCAGAATGTATTTTACGTATCAAAACAAAGCCTCCGAATATAACAAAGAAGAAACAAAAATATTGAACGGAACATAACATCTCACTCCAAGAAAAGACCTAAACATATTATTACTAAGATATTCTATCCACAGCTCTATATTAGTATATTTTACTTCCCCATGAAAAAGTGTCTCCAGTGCAACTTGTCTTTTCAAATTGAAGAAACATGGACAAAATTTAGGGTTAGCCGGTTAGCAGTCACTTTCAACGAATTCAGCTTGAACCCTCTGTCCAAAAAATCGCATACACAGAAGAAGAGTGACAGAGGATCATGAAAAACCATTGGCAAAGTTTAGAAAATAAGAGGTGAAGGAACATATTCAAACAAATGTACAAATACTTGAAAAACAAAGGTGGATTCACTTGCCAGTCCATAGTTGACGAAGCATATGGTATTCTAGGATAAATTTTGCTTATCGCTAATTAAGCACTCTTGCTCCAATGATATCACAAGTCATGTTACAATCTAGGTAGCACCAACTCGGATGTGGGTGCGGGAACACGGGCATTTGTAAATTTCCAAAGAATCTAGTATGTGGGTGCAGGGGGACTCGGCAAATAAAAAACATGTATATATATTTTATATACATATGTAATATCAATAACTCCATTTATATTGTATTTTTTCAATTGTAATAAAAGTTAATTACATGTAAATTACAATAATAACCCCCAACCACTCGGATGCCATTTGGGTAGCTCTCTATCCCTAATTCCAACCATGCAAAATGATTTACGCAACAAAACTGCAAAACAGCTAATAATAAAGAAAGAAAATCGTTGGCTTTTGAGGTATTTTAGAAGCCCATGGGTTTGGGAAAAAGCACTGGAATCTAGTACGACGCGAACTCAGACGAGTCAAGCAAGAGTCCATGTCGAGTGTGCATCGGACTGGGACTCGGCAACAGTTTGCCGAGTCTGTGCTTCCAAGGTTACAATAATAAAGGAGTTGGGAATTGGAATGTAAAAGTGATCAAAACATGCTATTAGATAATACAAACACGAGGTCAACCACCAAAACAATGTCAGTTCAGTACCAATAAACATTCTAAAGGTTGCAAAAACATTTAAAATTGTCCTGATGAAATTATCCCCCTCCAACAACTTTGTTCAATGATCTCCTAGCCCTATTATAAATCAGTTAAATATCCTTGGCCTACAGGTCCTTTTTATATTTCAAACCTAACTGTCTCCTTTGGCACTCTGAGCTTGCTTTGAAAATGTAATTTAGTCCTGTGCAAGCTTGAATAACCTATCCTCTGAGACTCTCAAAAGATAGTCAAAACTATGAACAAGTTGTAAGTGATAAGCTCATATAAACATAAAATGAAAAGTAGGTAACCTACGACAACAAAAATTAGTAATAACCAGAATTAGTCAGAAAGCTGAAAATTCTCAATTTTTCTGGAATCTCAAATGCGGAAGCTGTACCACTTATGAAAAGAACAAGAACCCATCAGATAAAATACTATATACCAGGGAGGAAAAAAGGGAATTAATTGATTCTTACAGCAGAAGACTTTTTCTCCAGGAAATTTTCAAGGCTCACATCAAATAAACAATAACTCACAAGAATCACGTATAGCACAAAAGCACAAATGCTGATTATACAAAAAGAGAATAAAAGAAGCAAGAAAGCAATATATGGAGAAAGAGCCAAAGGCCTTGACGGTAGCAGATAACGCATGGAAGAAGAAATAAAGTTATTTCTTGATAGGATAGAATTCTTACATCAACTGGCGGATTCAGAAGTTCTATTCCATTAGTTATCTGGCCATACGGCTCCATCAAATCAACTACATTTTGCAGATCCTCTTTGGTCAATCCCAATCCAAGAAAGTTCACAAGCATTTTACTCATCTCCTTCACAGTTTTTGTCTTCCGCACCCATTTAGGAACAATGCCGCTGAAAGTCTGCACAAAAGCAAAAGAAACATGGTTACATCAATGATTAGTTGTTTAAAACTTATGACAATGGATACGTATAGGCAGAGGCAGATATTGAGTCGATAAACACTGTATCTGAATGGGAAAAAATAGCTTGCGATATGGAAATTCACATCACGTGATACAAATCTTAGATATGCTTACGATACACCTACTTTCAGTTTGATAGGCTTCTTAAAATCAAAGGAAAACTCACCAAAAAGTCTAACATTCCAGCCACTGGGCTTTGGCTCTAAAACAACATGCTCATTTCTCACAGAATTACCATTAGATTGCTTCCCTCAACTGCCCCACAACAAAACATCTATATAGTTTTGTTCAAAAAGATATATAGATTCAAATTTCTTTACTATCTAAAAAACTTTGGGATAAAAGTTATGATACAAGGTAACAAGTTGAACATTTTGTTAGGCTCTACAATACACACTTCAAAAATTATGGAAAAGACAAGTAGACAACTCGAGGAAAGAGTAAATGGGCAGCTAAAAAAAGGTTTTACTCTCCTTTACCCTCCCCCTCATTAGTTAGTTACATTTACAACCATAGGAGGGTAAATGTTAACCTGGAATAGGAATTATTTTTCCATGCCAAACACGCCCTAAACCTAAATGTCATCTCAAATTCTTTATAATCAGTATTTCTTACATTCACTGACTCAAGCTAGATTTTTAGTTTTAGATTATCAATTACAACACCTAATAATCAAACACAATGCAATTCAAACACTTAATTTCAAAAGGGCAAATTTCAAGTAATTTCAGAAAACAATTTATTCTTTTGTTTCTTTCACCTATCTTGAATAATTATAGTCAAAATTTGCAAAAGGAAAAATGTACAATGCACGACCTATATTGCGATTAAATTCAATGGAAGTAATGACCGTAAAGTGATAGTGATAGCTTCAGTTGTTCCTCACCGCAAACCAACTGCAGTAGCTCATAAGTTCATCTGTATCAAGAAACTTGCTCCTAAAAGCACTACCTTCCAAAGCCACAGGAACAAATTTGAGTTCCATTGGCCTCAAAAGAGAAGTCTTCTCAGCAACCTGAGAGAAAAAAAAGACTGATGAATCAGAAGATAATGTCTATAAATATTCTCAATGTTCATCTAAAAGGAAGAAGAGAATGACAGACAAAAGCATTGTATAAACTATACATTAAAAAGTCCAACTACCAAGCTGCTTTCCAAATATTGAGATATGCTATTGTCAACTAACAACAAATCCAAAGAGATCACAAGTCAAGGATATATTCTAAAGGTCCAATGTTTGGAGATGGCACCATTGAAATGAGCTCTTAGCCTAGTGGTACCCTACTCCTTAGGAGTCCAACAAAGGCAATGTCCAAGAAACATAATGTTCATGAATCCAACGATGCTAAATCTAATGGACATGAATCCAAAAAGAGAGAGAAATGTTGGAGCATATTCCAACTACTTTGCTAGTTTGCTTAATTGATTCATTTCGCCCACCCCAAATTGTTCGGGACAAAGGCTTGACTGTAATGCCCAGTCAAAGCAAATGAGTTAACGTCACTTGACTAAGAAATTATGCATAAAAAGTATGACCTAAGCCGCTTCCAAAACTAAGAGAAGTTAAAACACGTTAATCAATCTTAAAATCTCTTAAATGCAGTGAGAATAAATTAAGAATTTTTCCTGGAAAAAAATTACCTTTCTCCAGTCTACAAAATCAATGAGTTCTTCATCCATGGTTTCCTCAGCAGCAAGGTGTAAGATCTTCTCTCTTTCTAATTGGGTTGGCTTCTGAAGGTGAAATATTCTATCCATTCGACCAGGGCGTCGTAAGGCTTCATCGATTTGCTTAAGATTTCGGGTCGTAGCCATCAAAACAACCCCATCTTGTTTCTCAAACCTGTATATGTAGCATAAATTCTGGGAAAAGATTGCTCTATATCTCATGAATACTTGTAGACACAGCACTAATTAATTGTCAAATTCCATAAATAAAAAGAGGTTTGAAGTCGAAAGATAGAACGTCAATTGACTCAGTCTGACAGAAATTAAACAAGCCTAAACTTTGCTCCATTTTCAGCGAACCTTAACCTGTCGCACGACTTTGAAAACTTTTTATGGGATTGTAGCTAAAGAGTAAAAACATGGAGACATTTAAGGGTTTGCGTCGGTATAAGAGAATTGAGAAGGCAAGGTAAACTGTAAACATGCAATAGAAATTTGATGGGTTCTAAACAGTATCCAAAAAATATCAATTTTGGGAATTGGGGTAGATTTTGTGAGAAAAAAATGAAAAATATTGGTCCAAGATTTCATCGCTGCATGTTAAGCTTGCTGCCAAGATACCTCAAAGTTGGTTCTGATTTTTATCACACAGTCAAAGGAAGACGACAGGAAGAAGAATATATTGTTTCTATAAATCAAACTTAGTGTAAGTGTGTAACACACCTAAAGATCATATTATTTTGGGTATCACCGCAAAATCACACAAACTGACTGAAAGAAGAGAAGGTTGTGGCTAGGTATTGAACTCGAGAGTTTCCCATAATATCGTACTTGCCATCATGTCGGTAACACATCAAGAGTCAGAACTGATTTACACAAACCCAAAAAAAGTATCCCAGCCATAGAAAATTAACCAAATACCGATCCCTACAATATAGAAAGTGGAACAAACTAGCAATATTCCTAGACAAAATAACACTTGTCGAGATAAAAATGCATGGAGGGGTGTGAACAACTGAACCAACCCGTTTAAGTAACTCTATATTGAGCATGGAGACTATCACAAGAAATAAATTGATTTAACTCAGACAAATAATACCCATTCCTTCATGTCTTAGTTTTCTTTTCCTTGACCATTTTGTTCTCCGTATTCTAAGACTGACAATCCTATTCCCTGAAAAAAACTTTCTTTTAAATAATGAGTAGCCAACCTTTCAATGTTTTGGTTACTATTATGCTGCAGCAAAAAATTTGCAGCAACGTTAGTAAACAAGAACGATTTGAGGAATCAAGTTTTATGAAAACTATAGTAATAACTAATAAGCGGTTAATAAAAACATGTCAGGGCATATGTAAGAAACCATTAGTATATCAGATGATTAAGCATGGCGGAAGCTAAGGAAGCTCAAAAAAAGATGAAAGGGGTAAAACAATGGGAACCAAAGGAAATCACCTTGAAGCTTGAAAAGACGTCGGGAGATTGGTATAGTATGGCTAACTAATCTCTTTATTTATGATTTAGAGGATTACCCAAGAAATCCATAGATAAGCATACACTTAACTTCCCATTACTCGAATTAACCACTTTTCTGGATGAATCGTAAAAATAAATTCATTTTAATTCAACAAGTTTCATATTTAATTCAAAGCATTTAAAAAGAGGACCACACATCGTTAGTAATCACTCTACATAAGCAACGAAATATTTTCAAACTTTAAAAGGCTGTTGATCCACTGAAGAATAAAAAGCAGTGATAGTTACCCATCAAGCTCCACAAGAAGTTGATTAATGAAAGCCTCATGGTCCTGCTCTTTAGTGTGAACGAACTTGCCACGTACACCGGCAAAAAGGTCGAAATCCTCAACAAATATGATAACAGGTGCCTGAAATTAGCATTTCAGTAGTCAACCAAAATTAGATGATGAATATTCATGCAATTTCCATTGTCAAGGTAATAACTCTGAACTCATAAATCAAATGAATTATAAAAGAAAAAAGAAACCCTAACCCCACAAGCACAATAAGACAAAATATACAAACACATAATTTAGCACAGAAACTAATATTCCAAAAGAAGAAACAAAGGGATCAACCAAAAGCTTTAACAAACATTGTAAGAATAAGAAATTATCAATATTTATATTAGTAGCACCACAATCAGAAATATAATCTTGACTTTGAATCAAGTTCAAGGAAAGACTAAATGGTAACTGACACTTTTGAGAAGTCCAAAAATTATCCCATGTAGTGATCACCAAAACTTTACAAAAAAATTAAAATCTGGCATAAGTAACAGATACAAATAAAAGCCATGCAATTGCTAACAACAATTAGAAGTAAAAGATAGGCTTGCAGAGAATAACCAAATCCCTTGCTGTTTGAAACAGTTCCCTAACATTGGATGCACTTTGACCAACCCATAGCCCAGCCTCCAACTGTTGGGCTTCCACATTGACAACAGGCACCCTAGCTTCTGCAGCTATCGCCAATGCCAGAGAAGTCTTTCCTGTCCCCCTCTCTCCAACAATTAGAACTCCCTGCAATAGGCAGACAACTATAACAAATCTTATAGCACATTGTAATGAATAATAACCCTTGCAGAAATATTAAAATTTTGAAACCAAGTACATTCTGAATAACTTAATAAAACTCAATAAAAAAATTTAAAACTAAAGTAAAATTTTTGGCATCACCTCAAATATCAGGATCTACCACTCTACACATGAAATGCAAGATAATATTTGATAAAGTAAAACATTCGAAGGAATTATTCTGCTGCAGAACAACTTCAGGCATCAATCCAAAATTCCAAAGAAATGGCATTAGAGAAAAGCAACAACTGACCACACAAAAAAACATACTTTCATGATACCTACAATAGTGTAGATAATAACATAAGATCAATAAGAGAAATACCAGCCAATCTATCTTATTCTAAAAACAACGTACCCGAGGTGCACGGGCTCCCATGTCCTGAAATGCACTAGGATTGCTCAAAAAAGTCACAACTTCAATGATTTCTTCTCTCATAGAATCAACACTAGCAAAGTCCTTCAACGGTATGGGAGGATTCTTTACCCTCTGCAAACCAGCCACAATTCTTGAAATTCCATACCACATATGGTTTCTTTCGAATTGATTATTAGAAAATGAAATTTTGATGTCAAGTGTGAACCTTCATTTTCTCAAAAGCAGTTTTTATAGGATCAATGCCTTCTTTCTTCTTGCTTTTGATGCTTCTCAGCTTGTACTTCATATAAGTCCTCTGCAACATAAGTCAGTTCGGTGAGTCAGCTGTGTCTTAATAACAAGTATGGAAAGGATCTACTTTCCATCAATGGTCATCCGACCTGACTTCACAGGAGAAGAGGGAGGGGGAACAGAGTTGCAGTCTTCTGAGGGAAAAGTCAGTCAAAAATGGACAATTATTGCAGAAGTTCCTATCATTTCCTTTTAGTAGGCTATTTTAGGCCTGTCAAAACTAAACTAATACACACACCCAAGAAGATCCAGCAAGAAAAGAATGAAAACGCAGAAACATTGGGAAGTGGGACTTGCTTATGAGCTCACACAGAACAGCAACAGACACGATGCAGTCTATGCAAGGAAGAGGAAGAATCCAACCATCACATTTTCCAACCCTGCTCTTGGACAAGGAGAGTCCGGTCTACAGTCTGGAATCTCATTGGCATTGATTGGGTGGTCAGCAATGATTGAGATTCAGAATTTCCGGAGGCTTGATTGCAGAAACGAGGCAAAAAGGGAGGTCCTACACATTTTACCAACAATCACATAGTTGGCTTTGACCTTTTTATAGATAACTGGCTCTCTACTAGCAAGTTTTTTGGCTTTGTAAAGCTTGTAAGTTGTAACAACTCTCTAGACACAATTAACCTTGTAAGTAATTGACGAGAACAAATTCATATGCACAGTTTGATAATCCAAGTTCTCTTCGTGATGACAAGAAAAATCCCAACCGATGAAAATTGGCAGTTGAGATTCAAGAAACAAGCAATGCAAGTTTTTATACACTCACCTGTTGCGTTATCATTCATATCAAATACTAAACAATAGTGCATCACTTGATTCAAAATCTAACACATACACCAATCTTGCATTGTATGTACACTTTATCATTACATTTGATTGATATGTCAACCTTCCTAATTAAGATGAAAATAATCTAGAACCACTTTGAGACAACTCGTTTTGACTCTAGAAACATCAACTATGGGCAAACTTCCATATCACCACTGTTATTTACTAATAGTTAAATGTTGTCTAACTTAACACTTAACAGTGACTAATATAAGTTTTTGGAGGATTTGGGAGAAAACTAAAGTTTGTAACACCTGAAACAACTACAAATATCAAGGAAAAGGTGATTTGAGAAAGGCAGTAAGTATCAAACTAAAAAGAAATTCTACAAGACCAAGGTAATGACCAACAAGTAAACAATTCATTGGCTCTGATGAAATGCTTTCTTCTCTCTATTTTACAGGAACACATTGATAGGTATATGATATATCTTACGTATTATCCAATTATTATCTTAAAAAAATTAACATATGTGTAGTAGTCAATACTTGAAATCGTGTTGAATGGAAGAAATCATACCACTCTTCGAAGCTTCTCCATGTTTGGATCTCTACTACGTAAAGGACCAAAACCGAGAAGTGTTGGAATTCTCCTCTTCATGAACCGGAACACATGCATCAACAAAAATCCATATATTCCACATCTAATGATAAACCAAAGAAACCATTGTATCTCTTGATCTTCTGTCTGTCTTGATTTAAAACTGATTTCTGCCTCTGATTGCCATTGCAAGTACCAAGTGGAACCAACAGTTTGACCTATTTCCTCTGGCCATGCCATCCCCAATCGTATCCTTAGCTGTAATGAAATGGCAACTAATCAAAATAAATGCAAAAAAATAGAAAAGAGAAATAAATTTCTAGTGTAAGTGATGATCAATACCGGGTAAGGAATAATAAACTCCACAATAGGAAACACAATCATCATCATTATGTCATCATTTATGTTGCTAACTTTCTCAAACACCCAGTCTCTACCATATGACACAAATCTATTCCTCCATATTGCATTGAAGCATTGATGAACCAGCCTCGTCATCAAAAGAAACTGCTGCCAGAAATCCAACTCCGAAATAGGGATCCACATTAGCTGAACAGCAGTTGGAATACCACTGCCAAGCATTTTCATATATAGCCCATCAAAACCTCCAAAATCCTCATATAGCATATCAAATTCCTGAAATGTGACCGCAAGCATTAGAACTTTATAAGCACATCAATATTGACTCATATAGAGAGAGAGAACCTATAAAATCAATGTCCAACCTTAATGTCAACATAATACTCCTTATCTTCTCCCTTAAGCTTAATATACATGGCGCCCCAATCGTGCCTGATTCGTGCATGCTGTAATAGCTTCTTTGATACAGCATAAGGAACGGCCATAGAGTCCATTTCCCACCTACTTTTTTCTTCATTGTACCAAGATTTTGAGACAAGTCTATCTCGATTTACGAGGATACTTTCCTGTAATTAACATCTCATACATCATTAATAAAATGAAAATGAGAATATACATAGAAATTCATGTGCAAATCAACAAACTGTATTTAGTTTTTGTGAGTGAAAAAGAGCATATTATTCAATGGAGCACCAAGCGATGATAACTAAGCATACAATAATATTTGACAGTCTAAAACAAAACACAAGAAAAAAAGTTGTAGATGGGAAACTGATATAGCACTTGCAGAAATAAGAAATTGAAATGACGTTCACATAAAAATTAGTAACCCTAAGCTACATTCATTTTCATTGTTAAATGCACTCTCCAATCAAATAGAGACCAAACACTTCTTCAAAACAATTGACTATTTCGAATGCAAACTTGCAAAGTAAAGGAGATTTTTTTGTTTAAGATTACATTCAAACAATTAAAAAACAATAGAAAGAACAACAATACAAACATACATATATTTGTAACAACCAAAACATTGAAGAAGAATTAGATCATTAGTAGACAGATAGAAACTTGACTTGAATCATACAATTGCAATGTAGACAAGATGTGGAAGAACATTCATCACAGACAATGACCAAAGCAACCGTTTCACAAGCTCGACTTGTACGTAATCTTAGGCAAAGCTCGGTAACAGTGATCTGCATTTGTGAATTGCAACTCACTTTGCTCCTCCTAGACTACTTTCACAAAACTCCCTAGACACAACAAGCGACAGAATGAAAAGATCCATTACTGTCCTTCTAAATCAATAATATATAGTTTCCAATAGATGGACCAAATGATAGAACAGTCAAGTAGTAAGATCCAGTCTACTGCCACACATTAGTGTTTCTAACTACGGCATGGCTTAGACTAAACCTACCTGTTTTTGTTTCATGTATTCTCTGCCAAAATCAGGATCTTCCAACAAAATTTTTTTAAGGTCTGCCTTAGCTTCTACGCGCCATTGTTTCCAACCATGGTACAAATAGAGACCAACAGCCTTAGGTACCACAACCTCTCTATCTCCAAACATCCACTTCAACTCAAATTCTGGAAAACCCTTCACAACCTCACCTTCTGGGGTCTTTAAAATCAAACGTTTTTCATCACCAAACTTTCTCATATTTTTTCTAATACGAGCCTCCAGAACAGTCTGCATCTCATTTGCATCTCTAAGGGTTTGTTGTATGCGTCGAGCGAAATCCACTGATTCTTTATCAAATGGTCCGAAACCTTCATCTTCAACAACATTAGGCAGAATCATTTCTTCCAAGTGCTTCCTCTGGGCAGTTTCCAGTTGTTTTTTAATTTCGGATTTCAAAGGCTTGGTAGCAGAGCTTTCAAGCGGACTGCAACCATGTCAACAATACTCAATTAAGGAAACAATTTTTCGGAACTTTCTTGTTTCAAAAAAAGTATTAAAAATAGGCAGAATGTACTCTGTAATGACAAGCAACAAATCAAAAAGCTATTACTAATATATTTGAAAATTAAGAGCATACTGACATACTTTCATCTAAAATGAATATTAACAATAGACAGAAATCAGTGATGAGCATTCAGTATAGCTGTTACAAACATTCCTATTTGTGCAACTGTACATCCATTGTAGCCAATCAAATGCATGTCACTATGACAAATTGACAATATGTTATTCAGCAAGACCGGTAAGTCACTTTACCCACCTCCGTTCTTCCAGTGCTACATAAAAGTTTGGAAAAGCTAAAAGAACATAAAAAGGATAGAATGGTAAGAAACTAATCAAGCAATGATGCTTAGAGAGGTCATTTATTAGCCAAAATTTATAAAGCAGTAACAACTAAAAGGAGGAGGTGAACACTACATATCAATGTTTAAATTAAGTGCTGCTTTCAATCAGAGATAAAATGATGTGAAGAGTTTAAGGCTAACAACCCCCTACCATCAGATTCTAGCATTTACACACATACCATTGTATTTAAGAAACAGGAACATAAAAGCAACAAAACTTTACACGAATAAATTTGATATGCTCAAGATGTGGCATAAAAATATCACCATTCGTTACTTTTTCTTCCCAATGAATTTTTTTTTTTTTTGGAATGTACTTTCTCTACATAATATCCAACAACAAAATCATAAATTATCAGGGTACACTACCTCTCAGTTTTCCCCAGCCTCATTTTGCGGATAAACCCCTTCACCAGCTGCTCACACTCCCTCTCAATGAAACAAAGCTCCCTCACCCCAATACTCAAAGCCATCGTTTCCCTCATCAAAATCATATCCTCAACCCGGTCGATTCTCTCCCATATCTCACTATACTCACTTTCCAGCCTCTCCATACGCTCCTGCAACATCTCCATCCTCTCCTTGTCGGCCTTTCCTACCACATTCTCAAACTCGGACTTTGCCTTCACCGCGTCACCTACCATATTTGAAGCAGTTTTCGTCAAATCCTCTTTCTCTCTCTTCAACTCCCTCAATTCTCTGTATAGACCCTCCATTATCCGCGCCTGCAACTCCTCTTTCTTTGATTTCACCAGCTTCAAAGTCAATTCCAACTTCTCTAGATTCTCTTCTCCCCTTCTCACATCCTCCATGCATCTCAATAAACTCGACACCTGCTCCAACAGTTGATGGGTGTAATCTGCATATTCATGGCGTTTGGAACTCATTTCTTTCTCTTCTTTCTTACCAATTCTTACTTCACTGGCAACCGGGGCCGCAATTGCGGGAAACCGAAACGCACCAACCGGACAAAACCCAATTGCTAAACAAAACAATGCATACACCATTGGCCTCGCAATGCCTTGGACTATGGTATTTTTAGATTTTGAATAAAACCCATTTGAGGGTTCCAGTTCCTTTTGCTCTCTCGATGTTTTAGGAGCTTCTACTGGCGATTCTAGCTCTTTATCAGGACATGTTGGGTTTCTACTGGTTCGTCCAAAGTGCAGAAAATTAGAAGCAAATGGAAGGGGTTTTCCGGGTTTTTGGATTGCTTTGGATGTGATTTTAAGGAGTTTGATCCCGTGTTGGGTTTTGGACCCAAATGGTGAAAGATTCGGTTGTGGTTGAGAGAACTGAGTAAGGAACGAAGACGACAGTATTGAAGAAGCCATCACAAGGAACGCGATTATGCTGGTGAGACAGAATGGAGCCTTCAAGAATCATTCTGGGCTTCAAAATTATGTTTCCAGAACGTTTGCGAGGGAGGATTCATAGCTCTTGAACAAAGCAGCGAGAGAGAGGTTTATGGGAGGGAGGAGGCGAAGGAGAAGATAGAGATGTTAAAAACTGGTCAGGCTTATTCAAATTGCATCAAAGTTAATTGAACAGAAAAGCCCAAGTTCATGGGCCTAAAACTTCTCTACAAAAAATGTCCATGGGTCTAAAATGGGTCAGGCTTTATTTGCAAGCCCAGCCTTGTTTGGATTTTTTATTTTTCCAAATTTTAAGTTCTTAAACCAGACAAAAATCAAATAAAAAAAATTATATATTAAATCAAAAAATCCATGCACATACTTTCTCCAGCACCTATACGTACATATCCAACCTTCTTGACCAAACATGCCAACACATTCATGGCAACAATTTGCAATGCTGCATAAAGAAAGAAAAAAATTGTGGATGCAGAAACCGAACTTTTTTACCAAGGCCTTATGGCTAAGATATTTTGCTTATGAAAAAATTTGAAATATCGAATGCTTTTCTTGATACCATTTTTAGGGTCTTATAATCTCAAAGTGAGCTTGGAATTGCAGAGAATAAAATCAAGGAAGAAGAAGAAGATGTATTCATTCCAGTAACTTGAATTCAAAACAACGGCTATAAGCCTATAAAAAGAAAAAGGAAACCATAATCGTTGCTGATAAGACAGCTATCAGTCTGGTTTTAAAACACTTAATGGTCTTAAATTATACAAGCCCAATAAACTAAAAAGAAGCCCGAGAATAAACTAATAACAACAGCCCAAATAATACAAAATCAACAACCCATCCCGTAGCTCATTGTCTTCAAGGTGAAGAACATGAACTAGGGCGTATAGACGCAACAAAACCAAAACAGCAGAACCAGAGCTACTATTTTGTCATCCCCCTTCAAGCTGGACATGGTGGTCGATCATGTTCAGCTTGCCTATGAGAAATTTGAGGCGATGAGCAGATAATGCCTTTGTGAGCAAATCAGCGGTTGTTCGTCTGATTTAAGATAAGTAGTCTAAATCAAATTCTGTTGAATCTTCTCTCTTATGAAGTGTAAATCAAGCTATATGTGTTTTGCCAGTTCATGATATACTGGATTATTTGCTATTTGTATTGCGGCTTGGTTATCACGGTGTAGAATCATAGGATAGTTGATAGAGAACTTCAATTCTGTGAGGAGATGTGGGATCCACGTGAGTTCACTTGCTGTGCTAGCACATGCTCTGTACTTAGCTTCAGCTGGGGACCTTGACACTGTGACTTGCTTCTTGGATTTCCAAGAGACTAGAGAATCTCCCAATTTAACACAATATCCTGTGACTGAATGCCTGGTGTCAACACAGGAAGCCCAATCCGCATTCGGGAAGGCTTGTATCTGCAATTTGTTAGTAGCACAAGTAGGATAGAATAAACCTTGATTGACTGTGCCCTTTAGATATCTGACAATCCCGTTTGCAGCATTTAGATGCATATGTGTAGGATTTTTCATGAATTGGCTTAAATGATTCACTGCATAGGATATGTCTGGTCTAGTTAAGGTTAAGTACATTAACCTTCCTACAAGTCGTCTATACTGAAGTGGGTCTGAGAGAGGTGTTCCTATATTCATTGATTGTTTGTGTCTATTGGAGTGTTACTTATTTTAGCTTGAAGATTACATGTATCTTTAATAAGATCCACTGTATATTTCTTTTGACAAATAGTCAATCCTGAATCATTCTTAGATATTTCTAAACCTAGAAAAAATTTTAGTTACCCAAATCTTTAATTTTAAAGCAGCTAGCTATGTAACCTTTGATATGCTGAATTAAGTGTAAATCATTTCCCCCTAGGGCCATGTCATCCACATAGAGTAAAAGCAGAATAATACTTGTGCCCTTTCTATAAAAAAATAGTGAGTAATCAGCCCTACTTTGAGTGAAACCATATTTTAATAAAGCTTTCTTACATTTCTCATTTCACTGTCTAGAGGCTTGTTTAAGCCCATATAGAGATTTGTTGAGCCTACAAACTAGATTAGAATTTTGAGAATTTTAACCTGGAGGTAATTTCATATACACTTCTTCATCTAAGTCTCCATTTAAAAAGCATTATGAACATCTAAGTGATGTATATGCCATTTATTGATGCTTGCTAAAGCTAGAAAGATTCTAATTGTTGTTATCTTTACAACTGGAGCAAATGTCTCTTTATAATCAAAGCCTTCACTTTGATTGAAACCTTGAGCCACCAATCTAGCTTTAAATCTCTCTAGAATCCCATCTGCATTATATTTAACTTTAAAAAACCATTTACAACCTATGGCCTTTCTATCTTCAGGTAATTTAGTTAATGTCCAAGTATTATTTGCCTCTAAAGCCTAAATTTCTAAATCCATTGCATCACACCAGTTCTTATCTTTTATAGCTTCATAATAATGTTTAGGCTCCTCATAAACAGCTATAGCAGAAAGAAAATGTGCATGAGAGTTATGACAGGGTGTAGTGCATGAGTGAGAATAAAATGCATGCACGTCACAATCATAATCTTGTAAATAAGAAGGTCTTTTCCTTTGTCTGTTTGTTGTATGACCATGTGTATTAACAAGAGTACTTGGTGTGAGTGTGAGTGATTGTTGTGGAGCAGTTTGTGAAATGGATTCTGTGGTGGTGTTCTGAATTGAACTTTTGTGAAAAGGAAATGTAACTTCATGAAAAGATACATCCCTGGAGATGAAAACTTCATGACTTTCTAGGTCAAGAAGCTTGTAGCCTTTGGTTCCCAAAGGATAACCTAGGAAGACACATGGTCTAGCTCTAGGTTGAAACTTAGAATTCTGTTTACTATTAATCTTAGCAAAACATAAACATCCAAAAACTCTGAAATCCCTGTAATTAACTTCTTTGTTATATAAAATCTGGTAAGGTGACTTGTGGTCTAACACTTTGCTAGGTAACCTATTAATAAGAAGCATTGTTGTTTGAACGCAAAAAGACCATAAATTTTTAGAAAAACCACTATGTATCTTGAGAGTTCTAGCTATGTTAAGAATGTGTTAGTGTTTCCTCTCCACAACACCATTTTGTTGTGGAGTGTAAACACATGAAGTTTGATGTTGAATACCATGTGCAAGATAGAAATCATGCATATTGAACTCAAGTCCATTATCTGACCTAATAGTTTGCACTGATTTGTTGAAATATGTTTTTGGTAATTAACAAAAGCTTGGATGTATGTTCTAGTTTGATGTTTAGAGGTCATTAAATCGACTCAAGTCATTCTAGAGTAGTCATCCACTACTGTGAGAAAGTATTTAAAACCATCTAGTCAAGTGATAGAATTTGGCCCCCAAATGTCCATGTGCACAAGCTGAAAACAGTCACTATACACAGATGTACTAACTCCAAATGGCCTTCTTTTCATTTTCCCAAGAGTACATTCTTTACAAACAAAAGTAGGAATATCAGAAACATTACATATTAATTTAGACACATTATTTGATGGGTGGCCAATTCTCCTATGCCACATTTTAGAAGAAGCCATAGAGTTGACAAAACTAGGAGATTGCAGAGGAACTTTAAGTTCTGGACTGAGTAAGTAGAGATCTTTAATCATCGTTCCCAGGCCAATCCTCCTCATAGTGACTACTTCCTGCATTTGACATGTGTTTTTGGTGAAAATGAGGTTTAAATTATGGTCTCTAGTGAGGCAACTTGCTGATATTAGATTAAATGTGAAAGTTGGGACACATAAAACATCCCTAAGAGTGATATGTTTGTTTATTTTGACAGTTCCTACGTGAGAAATGTCATGTTTAGTGCCATTGGGTAAATGAACATATGAATTATGCACATGATGACATGAAGTGAATAAAGATGAATCACATATAACATGATCACTTGCACCACTATCTATCAAACATTTATTTAAAAATTTTGAGTTTGAAGTGGTAGGAGTACTTGCCACAGAAGCCATGGTTGCAGTGTGGGTCTGTTTTTGTGTATGATCCTCATTGTTTGAATTTTTGCTTTTGAGGAAAGCCAATATTTGATTGCATTGCTCATTGGTCAGGTCTAATCCTGGCTTTGCATCTGCTTCAGATTGAACTTGATTAGCTTGATGAGATTTGCCAGTGTTAGACTGTTGATTGTTTGACCTAGGCCTCTTGTTAGAATTTGGGGGATACCCATGTAGCTTGAAGCACTTGTCAATTGTATGATTTGTCAGTTTGCAGTACTTGCAAAATAATTCCTTGTTGTTTGTTTTGCTGCCTTGGTCATTCTCTCTTCTGTCTTGATTTCCTTTGTTGTTGTAAGGTTTGAATCCAGTGTTGTTACCTCTAGATTGGAACTTCTTCACAGCCATGGCCATTGCTTCTTAAACGTTAGAATGTGGTTTGTCGTGCATATTTTGCTTCCTTTCTTCTTGAGTGACCATGCTAAAAGCCTTTTCCAGATCTGGAAAAGGTTCTAGAGTCAGTATTTGACTGCTAATTGTGTTGAAGTTCTCATTCAAACCCATTAGGAAATCCGTGACTTTTTCCTCCTCTCTGTTCAAGAACAAAGGTTTGAGGACATCACAATGAAAATTACCACACTTGCACCCAGAAATAGGCTTACACTCATAAAGCTCTTCCCAAAGAGATTTCATTTTAGAGAAAAAAAATTGTCACTGACAAGTCTTGTTGTTTCATGGTTGCAATTTGCCTTTTGAGCTCAAAAACCCTTGTAGCATTAGCAGTAGAGTATCCGCATTTCAAATCCATCCACACTTCCCTTGTTCTCTTGGAACTTGAAATACTTTGTAGAATGCTTGGAGACACAGTATTGTTGATTCAGAGCTTGATTAAGCCATTGGATTGTTTCCAGAGTTGGTAGTTGGGATCTGCCACATCTGGAATGGGAAGAGTGCCATCCACAAACCCAGATTTGTTCCTTATGTCTAGAGCATTGAGAAATTGAGTGCTCTAGACATGATAATTGCTACCAGTCAACTCCATTGAAATCAGTTTTGTGACAGAAAAATTTGTAGGAAGAAGGTTGTAGGGATTTTAAAATGGATTCACATGCTGAGTAGTCAAAGGAGTTGAATGAAGCATATGATGTAAGTTAGGATATGCTGAAGTAAATGGTGAAGGTGTAGATAATATGGGAGGTAAAGTTGAGATAGATGGTTGGGTATAAGTGGGGAAAGATGGAGTTGAAAATCGAGATGGAATATTCAATGGTGGTAAAGTAAATGCACTTGTCAGTTGTGATATATCATTGATATTAATTCTTGATGTTTCACCTGCAGGGGTGACATTTGAAGTTGGGATGCCTCCATTTGTGAGCTGAGTAGTTGCAGTGACTGCACTTGAATTGAAAAGAGCTGTTGAGGCAGCCATGTTGGAAGCAAGATGTTGAGCACTTCTCAAGAGCTCAGCTACTTCAATGACATCACTAGAAGTCATTGGTTCAGTCGTTTTGACTGCTTGTGAAGATGAAGAATCGAAGGCCTTCGATACCATCTTATAATCTCAAAGTGACCTTGGAATTGCAGAGAATAAAATCAAGGAAGAAGAAGAAGATGTATTCATTCCAGTAACTTAAATTCAAAACAACGACTATAAGCCTATAAAAAGAAAAAGAAGAATCATGACCGTTGCTGATAAGACAGCTATCAGTCTCGTTTTAAAACACTTAATGGTCTTAAATTATACAAGCCCAATAAGCTAAAAAGAAGTCAAAGAATAAACTAATAACAACAGCCCAAATAATACAAAATCAACAACCCATCCCGTAACTCATTGTCTTCAAGGTGAACATGAACTAGGGCATATAGACGCAGCAGAACCAGAGCTACTATTTTGTCATATGGAAACTAATCTCAAAAAATCTAAACAAGATTTTCCATTTTCAGATAAAACTTCCTCAAATGCGGGATTGACTATAATTTTCATCCACAGAGCTAAGATGACAAACTTTGCCATTTCCATTGTCCCTCCTCCTCTTGCTATTTCCTCCACAAGTGATCGTTATCTCGCACCCAAACGCATTACCAAAACACGAAAACAATCCTGAATCCGATTTTTGCTCTCGCCTCTGCCTCCTCTGCATGCTCTTCGATAGCATCCTCTGTTTGTCGTGGTCATATACGGGAGGCAGCTCTGACCTCCACCGCTCCAGCTTCATTTTCAGACCTTCCTCACTCTCTTGCTCCGTCCAATTCTTCAATATCGTGTTCTCCTTGCCACGCTGCGGCTGAGGAGTTCTGTACAACCCTTTTGCTATGGCTGCTGCTACCACTGACGCTGACGGCCCTACGTCAGAGTTACAATGTGAACCGTTAACTATGCTTCCGCCATTTTCTTTATGCTTGGTTGTGGTAATAATCTCTGATATGCTCATAACAGAACTGTTACAAATAGAACCATTTCCTCCATAACAGATTGAACCACCATTACCGCGATCCTTCGCATTTTCATCCGTCGTGCGATCTCTGACATCGCTTTGTACACGGCGCAGTCTGAGAACCTAAATGGAGATGATTTTGATAGTCATGTAAAACCAACAAGCTTGAAAAAAATGCATTATCAAACATGCAATGATACCTGCTTGTGATTGTCCTGATCGTTGATATTGCGAGTTTTGGCATCCATCAAGTCATTTAATCCCACAGCAGAGGAGTTTAGCTCGGTGGATAAAGGCATGCTACGCATGGTGCTGTTAAGGAGAGCAACACCCATGTTGATGATCCCTTGGGGCCTCCCAGAGGGACGTCTAACCTGTAGGGCAGTAAAACGCATGTTGAAACCAAAATCAGAATCAAAGAGGTTACTGATAAGGACACGAACAGAGCCAATTAGGACGTCACGGAGCCACGCCACAGCATAGATTTCAATCATGATAGAGGATTCCTCGGCATCGAGGAAGGCGGTGTCGACTCTAAACACAAACTTCTCATTCCATTTGGGATTGAAGTGGCCGGTCTGGTCGACCCTAGTTGTGAGCTTACGCTCCGGATGCACCCACACCACTGCATAGGTACGCATGGACTTGGAAACTGGTGCTAGGTCCTGAGCAGATATGAGGTTAATTTCTAAGAGTTGGAATAAATTGATAGACATTGTAATTGATTAATTAAGGCAAGATAGTTCTCAATAATGTGGTGGTGGTGGTGGGGAGTTGTGGGCGGACCGTGGAGCTGGTTGCTCCCCACACGCACGGCCAACACCCACAAAGGGTTTTGAAGCTACCTTTGTGGGATGTAATTACACAGGAATGGAGGAAAAGAAAAAAGAAGAGTTAAATGTTTATTAGGAGGTGGGGGATTGTGGTGCGAAATGCAAGCAGTTTATATTTGTAACTCTGTATTATTAGAAGTGGCAAATTTAGGGCATTTAACTATCTCTACCGTCTTTGACTCCCCTCCAATAGATTCAGATAGAAAACCTGGGCTTACGCCATTGGAAGGTTTTCAGAAGAATAAAACATGGCACATTGGCTTATGATCTGTGCTGCCTGTCATAGCAGTTTGTAACTTTTCACAAAACCCAAATGACCAATTCAAAACCTGAAGTTGAAGTTCCTCCAGAATTTGACATAGGTTTAGGGTTTAATAAAATATAAAAAAATAACTTTCTTTCCGCGACACAACTTCACTTACGAAATGCCCTAAAACTTTTTTCAGAGACAGAGATCTGAATGCTTCAACACTACCACCAGCCATCAAATGTACTACGGTAACGCAAGATGAAGTTTAAAGTCTACACTACAGTTACGAGCCTACGACAGAATTGCAGAAAAGGAAACAGATCAAAGCAAATCAATCTCAAATAGAATAATGAAGCCTTTGATTAATCAAAGATTAGGTATTTCAAAATCTAATTCATTAGGACAGGATCAAAAACATAATTTAGCACAGGTTCAACACCAAAGTATCTCACGACTATTAGAGACATTTTAAAGCTGGCATAAATGCTCGAGTTCAATAAAGTAAACAAAGTAGAACCCAGTTGCAAACACCGAGCCCTTTGGCCTTCTACTTGTTCTTCTCCTCCTTCTCGGCTTCAGCAGCCTTCTTCAACCGAGCACCAACATGGCGTACATTCGTACGCTCCACTCGAAGCTTGTTGTATGCCTTGAAGGACTTCATCTCCTCAGTGACCTTCACAAGTTCCACGGACGGCTTCTCACGTAGAATAGGCATATAAGGGCCTTGCACTTGTGTAGCCGTTGCCAGTTCCTCAGGAGCAGAATCACCAGCCTAAGGGAAAAGAAGACAAATAAATTTTGTATCAAACAATTGAGAACATTGCAAGACAAGGGAACATTAATCGTCCTGAATATACCTTCGACTTCCTAGCACGTCTTGGGAAGACCACCAACTTGGCCTTGTATGTCTTCAGCCTTTGAACATTAGCTTGAAGACCCTCAAGGGATCGATTCTTGCGGCGATGATCAACAGATATTCCTATTGTTGAGGCAAGCTTCTTTGGAATTCCAGCAGCCTAAATGGGACCAAGGGAAAAGGGTTTAAAACTCCCAATCGAACACTTGAAAGACCAAAAAAAAAAGAGTGGAAAACATTCTCCAAAATCAAGTGAGTTGTATTACCAGACATGAGTAAAAACTTTTAAACAAGCAAGATAATAAATGAGAAATATGGCATTTCACCCCACTGGTGACAATAAAAAAAACAGTCCAATCAATGTTTTGTCGTTAGTTCTTTAAAAGTCACATAAAAGTTTGCATTTTTATTTTTTAAGTGTCATAGCAAGATACTAGGAACTATTCATGCAAGGAACACTCTCAGGCAATCAAAGCATCTGTAAAGAAAACGAGGCCATTATCATATGCACTTCTTTATAATCCTCAAAATAAAGATAACCAGTGTACCTTGAGCTCCTCGAGAGAAAAACCTTTTCCAGCCCTCTGTTTCATATTATACTTCAATGTCTGACCATGAACTATGGGTCGAAGAGGTCCCGCTGTAGGCCGTGGAAAATTTTTCACAGCCATCTTCTGCCGAGCTGTAATAATTTCAAAAGGAAAATACATCAGAAAAATGACTATAAAAACTTTCTACTCAGCCATGAGCAAGTCCGTGTGTATAAAGCATTGAAGAGCCATTATTCACATACTGCAAAATCTCAGACAACATTGCCATAGTCGAAATCAGAGCATGCACAAAACAAAACATTAAGAGAGAGAAGATATCTCACCAACACGTCTTCTGGTTTTCCGAGCAGGTTGGTTGAACCATGTCTTCACATAGTTTTGCCAATGCTTCTTGAAATGCCCATTAGGCACAACATTGTTATGCTTAACCATGACTTACCTGTAACATGAGCAATAATTAACTATTAAAACATCTCAGTCAAAGCTTTGTAAGATGCAAGATGATTTGAACTCAACAACTTTAACTAATCACATAAAAATGATGAATCTAAGTACACAGTATATATTGATCGCAATCCCATATTACATGGAACATAAAAACATTTACCGTGTACAAAAGACACTGATACATCCACATTTTCAATCATGTTAACAAAGGAATATAGATGGAATCGACATTCAGTAAGATGATGAGTATTCCGGGGATCCCAATAGTTTGGCTTTCTATAGCCGATAAAGAAATTTAACACCACCATACCATTTCTTCACTTGTTTTACACGATATTTCACATCAACCAAACAAACAAGAGGCGGGCAGGCGGTAATCAAACAAGTATAAGAAACATTTCAATGTTACAACGCAGACAAACAGATAAAATAAAAACAAACACCGTATTTCTTCTTCTCTGCTTCATTATCACAGCGACCGAACTGAAACATATCAAGAAAGAAAGCAGCATAACCTTACCAGCTCGGCTAACTGTCCCCCTCTCTCCAGCTCGTTCTGTCGCGGCAATGTAATCTGTAAGCATAAAACCCTAATTCATAGATAGTATGGGCCCTTTTTTTAAAGTGGACTCGGCCCATTTTTGCTGGCAAAAAAACTCATCAGATAGGCACAGCCCGCAGGGCTGGAAAACTTTGTTTGAACGCCTGGAGCATTTCATCGGGCCCATTTAGTAGATGGCAAATTGGGCCGGGAAACTTTGTTTGAACGCCTGGAGCACTTCATCCGGCCCTTTTAGTTGATGGCTAATTGGGCCCATGGATTAATGAGCCTATGGATTAATATTGTAATTTTATCATCAATCATCAATACTATAAATTAACATGGAGATCTCAAAAAGAAATAATTAATATGGAGACCTCAAGAAAGAAATAATCAAATTTTTAACAGGTGACATGCCAATTGAATTTAAGAGGAAAAATTTTAATTTTGAAAAACTAAATAGAGACACATTCATTAACATATTATTAAGAGTCGTGAACTTAAAAGACGAATTCAATTCATATTCGGTTAGTCACTCCTCCCCTCATTAGCCCTATCCCCTCCGCTTTTTTGGTGCGATCGATATAGAGCTATGAGGTTTGTCCTTCCCATTCACATAATCATCAAGAGTTGTGTTTCTATCCAATTTTTAAAAAAATGAGTGGGGTTTCAAAGTTTGAGACTCCAAAATTCAGAAATAATGTGTTCACATATTATCAAAATATTTAGAGAAAAAAAAAAGTTTCTCACGTGTAAAACTTAAGGCCACCTATATCCATTCATTTCTCAAAAGAAGTAAACAAAAATAATGCATCTATTAAATTACTAACATACATTACTCTTCGTGTGACATGAAAAGTCATAATGCATCTATTTTAAAAGAATTTACTAACAATCACATACATGACTCTTTGTAGTGATTAAAATTGGGAGTGACCCATTTTCTCAATAAAGATAATAGCCGATCAACACTTTACCAAGTCAGAGGTCCAGTCAACTTTGATTAAGTAAAAGCTCAATTTCAACTCTGGCCAATGGATTTGAAGCCCAAATGGAAGGCTCAGAGCTCACAATCTAGAGTTGGAGCTCGCCTAAATTGAGTCTCACT
Organism: Euonymus europaeus; assembly: GCA_963580455.1. NCBI lineage: Eukaryota > Viridiplantae > Streptophyta > Magnoliopsida > Celastrales > Celastraceae > Euonymus > Euonymus europaeus. The sequence continues at coordinate 5,637,717 of OY756961.1, read as the reverse complement.
TAGTTTAGCCCATTCAAGCTTAAAAGGACAAGTTCACAATGTCGAGCTCAGAGCTCGCCTACAATCGCCAGTATAGGAGCTCGCCAAAAGGTAAATTTGCTTTGCTTAGGTATAGGTAGTCTGTTTGACACATCCGTCAAACCGCATGTAATCACCTCATTTGTCCAATCTGTACTTTCGTTCAATGCTTTTGTACTGCTTTTGTTCATAGACTTCTTTTCTAACTGGCCTTTTGTAAAATAGGTGTCACCTAAAGCTAATTTTCTCAAGTCAGCGTTAGACCTGTCTGTCAATGGCAAAAAATCCACAAAGTCTTACTAAATTTAGGAAATCAATATTGTATAAAGAGTGCTTTCCTTCTCTTAAAAAAAAACACATTTAAAATCAAAACAGCAACTCTCTCAACTTTCCCAGTCAAAATACTCACAAACATTGTCCCTCATTTCTTGGTTTCGTCCTCCCAAATTTTACCCTTAGGCTTCAACGGTTCTTTTTCTTGAGAGTTGTGCAAGACTCAGAATAATTCAAAAAAATTTAAGATTATCGGTTTCCACCTAAAGTTCAAATTTTTGGACTTGGTTATTGCAGATATCGGGCATCTACACCCATTACGTTATATTGTAAAGTCATTTCCTAAAAACACTGCAATATATAAATATAATACTACACCATTGATTCGGGGATAGGTGATGGACACCATTGCCTCTATTTTAGGTGCCCATAAGGACGATAAAGTGCATGCGAAATGCAAGGAAGAACATATCTGATAATATTAAAATCCAGTCAATTCTCAAAAAGTACCGGTGGCAGAATTGTAGATGAAGTGAATTTTTTATAATATTTTTTTCCCTCCCCTCTCTCTCCGAACATTGCCCCGACAATTGCTCTTCGCCATCTGGCCACCATTTTCGACTCAGTTGCTGTCAAAAGTGTCGCAAGGCAATAATCGACAAAATCCGATCAATCTCGCATCATTTAGTCAACGATAGCTCCCGGAATCTCACATTGAAAACTTGCGATAATCGTGGTGAAAAACTGGCTCGATCCGGTCACCACAGCCAACGTCGGTGACATCCACCATCTCCAATGGAATTGTTAGACTGAGGAGCATCGAACCCAGTTATTTTTTAGTTAGATGAGTCACTAGAAGGGCGCAACTCGGTCTTTCTCTGATTTGGTACCTGGTGTTGACCCGATTTCGATAATTTGAGTTTAATTTTGATGAATTTCAGTTTAATTTGAATGAATTTCAATTTCATTTGGAAGAACTTCAGCTCAATTTCATGTTTTCGATTTTTGAAAACGTAATCAAATAACACAAACCAAATGAATTTTTTTAACACCTTTTTATTCCTCAAAATTGTTGTTGAAAACTAGACTCAAAATTGTTTTTAAAAACTAAAAAAGAAAACAATTTCGAATTACACTCTTATTGTTTGAAGTTTTTGTAATACACTCCTTGGGTGCTAGTTTTTCATTGTTTAATGATTTACTACACTTAAATCTAAATATAAGCAATTTGTACGACTAGACGTACAGACAACTTGCCTGGAATTAGCGCTTCAATGGGATCTTTTATCTTAGGTTGGGAAAAAATTACCAAACATTTAAGCATTCCCTCACGCTTGGCCCCGATGAGTTTTTTTTTTTTTTGTAGAGAAAAATTGAGGTAAGAGAATAGGTATGTTGATTTTCCCACTTTTTACTAATTTTTAATTTAGATAATAATTATAATTACATGTTGATTAGATGTTGAGCAAAGCGTGATAATGTTACTAGTTCATGCTTGGGAGGGCCTACGGTTGATTTCTAGGGTCAAACTTAACCCGAAGTCCGATAGCTTGTGCTAAATTTGGGCCACACAAGTCCAGGCCCAAAGTCCGAATAAGGCCCTGACTCGTAAAGTGTTGTCCTGTGAGGTGAGGTATAAAATTGTGGTGTTGTGAGGTGAGTTTGAACGCAATTAAGCGTTTGGTAGATCACTTTTAAAACTATGGTGAAGTCAATGCAGTTTTTTTGCTATAAATTATAATATTAATTTAAGTATCAACTATATTGACATTAATTCATTGCATATTTTAATAAATAAGTGTAAATTAAATAAATTTAACACAGTTACAAATACATTTAATAAATACATACAATAAACTAATATTGATGAAACAACTCCGCAACAATCATATCGCATATGACAACCATATTTAGGTTCTCATAAGTATTTGGATGATATTCTGAAGTGTTTGCTCCATCTCTACTATTGTCCTCCATGCCTTACATATTGACATTGAGTCGATCATTATCATGTGCACTTAAATCACCATGATCCATCGTTGGTAATCTTATGAAATTATGCAAAGCAACACAGGCCACCGATATTTTCACTTGATCACGAAATTCGTATGAGGGCATTCTTGATAGGATGTGCCACCTATTTTTCAGCAGACCAAAAGTCAACTCAATCACTGATCGAATAGAAGAGTGAGCATAATTAAAAGCTTCTTACAGTGTTGATGTCGCGGGACCATTTCAGAATACCTCGATATGGTATCTATGTCCCCTGTATGGTGCTAAAAATTTAATCTAATTTGAATTGCCTAAATCAACCAGGTAATATTTTTCTGCAATAGAGACGTACACATAGTGATTAATGAATAACCAAATTTATGCAAATCGAAATACGTTTGGCAAATATTATTCTCTACATACCAAAGGAGGGTGCGAAAAGTTAGAGTTGACGTTTGAGAAACGAGCAAAAATACGTGAGTCATGCGCAAATTCCTTTCAACCCGCACACACGAATGTAAATAACATGTCGAAGTCGCATACAACCATGACATTCTGCATGGTAACTGCTTTTCTCCCAATAAATCTAGATCTGTCATCGCTCGGTACTACAGCTGGAACATAAGTTCCATCAATAGCCCCAATGCAATCCCTAAAGAATTGATAATATCTTTCATCATCCACAATCTGGGTCGGTGTAGTCGAGAATGTATGATCCCTTGGTCAAACTATATCGTTCGATATCTGAACTAAACTCTCTAAGACATTATGGAAATGGCAGTGGATTGTTTCTCTGAAATGTACAAATCTATCATGCATTGCCCAATTGCCAACTCCATGGCCGACAGTGTAAACGAACATTATGACATCTCATTCAGACCAACCTCACCACTTGACTCAAGCCCATAGTTCGTGCTCAAGTCACTGTATAGTTCCATGAAATACCCTTTTGTCCATCCTCAACATAGACATACATCTCTTTCTATTACCATGTAATAAATCAGTGATGCACATGTTACCTGTGTAAGAACCAGACCTCCTCCTTGCCTTCACTTGTTTGACACACAGATTCAATTTTTTTTTTGGACAGAGTCTCAATTGACCTTTTCAGCACCTTGACTTGGTCGTGGTGGAGGGGTGGTTGTAGTACCCATACTACCTACAATGCATATATAATAAGTAAAATATCTCATTCAAAAAACTCACAACACATTTTTTTGTTTTTTGTTTTTTGTCTTTTTGTACTTATACGTGGGTTATATAGGTTCCAGTGTTTATTTATGGGTACCGATATGGGCTTGTATATCGAATTTTCATGTTGTAACGTAAACAATAAGTGTTAAACCCCAAGAAAAACGAATTTGTTAAACACTAGCAGGCTCGTGTATTGGATTTTCATGCTTCAACCTAAACAATAAGTGTTAAACCCCAAAGATAGCAGATTCGCTAAACCCTAAACAGGCTTGTGTATCGGATTTCCATATTATAACATTAAAGACTCGGATTTGCTAAACCTCAACAAATTCGCTACAAAAATCTTAAATGTCTCAAGTGTTAAACTCTAGGGTCTTAACTACTTAATCTAACGGGTTCGGATACCCAACGTAATTTCAAAATAAATGCAAAAAATAACGAATATATATATATTCTACTTTCATAGTGTAATAAAATTTCAACTCGAATAGACGGTCTACACATCACATATATGAATTATATTATTTTTTAAAAACAACGTAATTGAAAAAACACAATAAAAACTATAGACGATGGGTTTTACTAGAAAAAATTTTACGCGCTGAGTTCGAATATGTAATTTGTTTACTGAAATCTAACATGTATTTTCAGAAATAAAATATTTAAAAGTTTCGTTTATGAAAAAAATAAATAAAAAATATGCATTAAATGAATAAACTAATATCATTGACTAGTTTTTGAAAAAGTTTAACATGACGCACCTATATGTATTGTCACGTAGACTTGAGTTGATCTAATAAAAATTCAATTTTATAACATTTTTGAAACAAAATTGATTCTTGGGCTCAAAGCCCGGCCTAGCCCATGCCATAAGCACGAATCAACTAAGCCCAGGCCGGACCTGCGCTCTTATTTTTATCTGAAACCCGGCCCAGAACGGAATGGTCAATTCGAGCTCCAGCCCAAAATGGTCGGGCCGGGATGCCGACCCCTTGCCACAAAATGACACATCACTGGCTTCATAAGTCATAACTCTCCTGCCAGGGCAATTTTTGAACAACAGACAACAGACAACAGACAACAGACTTTTATATAGTTTAAAATTAAAAGAAAGTCGGTAAGAAAACGGAAAAATAGCAGAATGACATTTCCGTAAATTACTTCAAATGTCGGTGGCATATGTGTCCATCACCTATAATCATAAATACCGGTTTCAACGACGCCGTTGGGGCAGTGGCAGTGTCTTGTCCAAGAACAAAAGGGGGGAGAGCGGGGGAGAGAGAGAGGGAGAGAGGGAGCAGTGGAAGTTGAACGGAGCCGTTGCGTTACTGAAAACGACGACGAACCAGGTTGAAAGTTTTTGTTCGAGAATGTTCAGGGCCGGCGATAGCGACGTGATGGGGCGAATAACCATGATAGCCTCGTCTCTGTTGAGTGAACCACCGGAGCAGCTACACGGGCAAGGGGAGATGTCTCCCTCGCCCTCCTTGTCGGTGGCGCCGCAGCAGCTGCAGTGGGGGCAGCAGGAGACACGCGATTTGATTGGGATTCGGGCGGAGCTGGAGAGCGACTTCACGGCGGTGAGGCGGAACAAGGCCTTGTGGGAAATCGTGAGCAGTCAAATGAGGGAGAGAGGGTACCAGAGGACACCTGAGCAGTGCAAATGCAAGTGGAAGAACCTCGTCAATCGCTACAAGGTATGTCTTATATGTATATACACTTACTGAATGTACATATATCCCTCTGTTGTATGTAAATGGGTATGATCATTGCTTGTTTGTTTCCACAGGGTGTATCAATGGGCCTGAAATTTAGTTTAAGATTGTGTTTTTCTGAACAAACAGCTCTTTGATCGCTGAAACTAATTGGGAGGAAATTTTGTTGGGAAATAATTTTTTTTGCGTTTGCTTTTACTTTGGTGGTTTGTTTTGGTGGAAGTTCAGCTCTTTGATTGTGCATCTCTTGTTTTCTCCCCGTTGTCGAAGATTTTTCCAGAAAGGATGAGAATTCGCAGTTGTAAATTTGAATTGTGTCGAAGAATTTTGGTTTCTTGAATTTTACTTGAATGCTTCTTCATCTAGTATGACGCTTATTTTCATCTCCCTTTAGTGAAAAATGGGTCAAAGGGGAGGAAATGTTGAGCTAGTGTTATAGGGATATTATGGCTAAAATTAAATTGCTCTGGTGTTGCGATGAGTTTAAAGGTTGCTTACAAGTCACCATAATAAGAAAAAAGTTTGTGATTTTAGTATTTTACTAATGCTTGGATTAAGCAAATGTCAAGTGTAGGGTTGTTGTACTTGTAACTGGTTTACTCTAGCAATTATAATGAGTATATAGGAACTAAGCCCTATTTAATATTTTTATGGAGAACTCTTTTCACTATTGCTCTCTAATAGAAACTGCTTTACCATAATTCAAGCTTCCAACAAATGGGTCCTATCCGCCTTTCACATTTCTTTATTAGGAATGTCGTGTGGAAGAGGAAAAATGTGGTCGTTCTCTATAATCATCGGAAGGTTTGAGAAATGAATTAAATAAAATTTCTTTCTAGATTTCTTTCTAAACAAATGTATTATTAGTCCTCACATTTTTATGCTCAAGCTTCTTGTGAAATTTTGTGGATAAATATTGCATGATGTTGAAAATTAATCTTCTCCATGCCTGGTGATTTCCAGCTGTTTAATTTTTCACTCTAGCAAAACGAAGAGAAAAAGACTGGCTACTTTCAATTTTACCTCTGATTCCATGGCAGATTGGATTGAACGTTTGCTTTATTCCATTTTTTTGGAGTTGTTTGAGACATTGGTATCGAGTTTCTCTTGGCTGCTTCTTTAGATATCTGTGCTGCTAATGGAATGCTTTATGTGTCCCTAATTCGTGAACAGTTTTTAGTTCTTGTTTCTTTTTGCTTACATAGAGTATTAGAGCCTTTTCAGTGATTTTAACTTTAATGTTGCTATTGCACGTAGGCATTCTGACCCAGCAGACTTGCTTCTGTTAACGTGCGTCTTTAACTACTTCGCATTTATCTTTCGGCTTTGTGGGTTAATTATTGGTTGGTTTTGCCTTTTCATTTGCTGTGGAATGACCTCATAATTTATGTACAGGGGAAGGAGACAACTGACCTAGATGATGGACGACCATTCCCCTTTTTCAAGGAGTTGCATGCAGTTTTCACCCAAAGAGCCGAGAGCATGCTGATGCAGCAATCACTTAATGAACCCAAGGGAGGCTCTGCCCAGAAAAGGAAAAAATTGAAGGGAATGAGCGGAGATAGATACTCGTTTGAATTTTCAGAAGATGAATATGAGGATGAAGATGACAGTGAGGAGGGGCCTATCAGAAGCATCTCTCAGAAAAGGAAGGCAGGAAAAACTGTTAGGGACAAGTCTACAAAAACAACCGGTGCCTCTAAGGCAAGCAATAGTACCAATGGTGGTCTCCAGGAACTGCTGAAGGAATTTATGAACCAGCAACAAAGGATGGAAGCAGAGTGGAGGGAGATGATGGAGAGGCGTGCTCTTGAGCGACAGTTATTTGAGCAAGAATGGCGACAGTCGATGGAGAAACTTGAGAGGGAGAGGTTAATGACTGAGCAGGCTTGGAGGGAGAGGGAAGAACAGAGGAGGATAAGAGAAGAAGGCCGAGCCCAGCGGAGGGATGCCCTCTTGACTACCCTCTTGAACAGACTACTGCATGAAAATAATATATGATAGTACATATAGCTTCGCAGGATTTCACGATTGATTTGCTCCTGTTTGTTGTTGTACTTCGCATGAATGGACTATGGATTGAGTTTGATTTTGGCATATGAACAATACTGGTACAGAAAAATTACATTTTCAGTTGGACGGAGAAACAAAAGAGGGAATAGAAGATAGGCGTCATCGAGGAACTGATGAGTAGCGCCTATTAACTTGTAACATAAGGAAATGTACTTTTACAAGCTAATTTGAGACATACATAAAATCTTGAGGTATGCTGTTCTTGTATTCAATACGAGGAATGCATGTAATCTTGGACATGGAGCTGTCAATGTAGATGGTGTTATCTGAGGATGTCTTTGTTTCTGCACATTTACCTTTGCATTCTTTTCTATTTGGTTTATCTTCCATGCAATAGCATGTTTTATTTCTTTGGTGGTTTCACTTTCTAATATTTCATCTCAAGGAACCCATTCCTTGAAACTACGGCATCAATCACCAGAACTTACGGTTCTGATTTTGGTAAGGTATGAGAGCATGCTCTGGGAGTCCTCTACGGAAGCATAACACCTTTTAGCCTGGCTTGTCTTCCCACGTAGGAGATGACGCTTAAGGGCATCTCAAACAAGAGTCGAAAATTGGATGCATATGGATAACGCATATGGGGTTATTGCAAAAGCTCGCGGGAGGCAAAAGCAAAGAATTTTCCTCAAAATCTCAGAACTAGAACTTGAACTTGAACTTGAGTGATTCATGATTTTGTGTGATGACTTGGTAGAATGAATGATAGACTCAACATAAATATAAAGAAATAATAACAATCAAAATATGGAAATGAGTTTGCAAAAAAGACAAATGCATACCCATTTTGCACTCTCCTTGTTGGAGTTGCCCTAATAAGGAATACAAAACATGCCAAAAAAAGGAATCCTCGGTTCACATAATAACAGTCAATGTACATCCGTCAATATGAAGTTTCCCAAACACAGATTGGGAGATTTTCTTCTGGACTTTTATTTTGTTCTTTTTTTTACAGCAGAGACAATAATTTAGCTCGAGTCAGAGGGCGGTTTCTCTTTTGGATGTTTAGAGGCATAGTGGTCAGCAAGTTGATTCTGATTTGCTAGTTGCACCTGCAAGCACAGTGAACTCCAGGTTATTCTAACTTAAGAACATTAACCACGAGCTAACAAAATATTTCCAAATTACCTTAACCAGGTGAAGGCAAAATTGAGACAGGATTTGACAGTGCAGCAGGCAGCTCTAAGTGGCAACATAAGATTCAAGATTGATGAAATATAACTACAGCTGATAAACCGATATTACTACAAAGTGTTGCAGCTTTTCTAGTATGGAAAAAAGAAGCTAGCCAAGTGCCAGGACTTCTAAAAAACACAGGCTGAACATGATGGCACGCAACTTTAGAGTTTTTGAGGCTGAGATCCCTGCCCTAGCACCCACCCATATTCGGGGAATGCTGGGGAGGTTGGGAGAGGGGCAGGCGGCAGCTGCTCTATTCAAAGCTTTGAATCAAGACGCTGATATGATCCATTTTTTAAAGGAATACACTGATCTGATCCAGTCTATTGCCATTGGAAAAAAAAATGAAAAAAACAGTTTTGAATATGTAATCCATTGGCTGCATTTGAACACCATTCAAGCAGTAAGAATCACCATGTCTACGATGTAAGTTCTACAGCACCTCCAACACATTCATAACCAGTTAACCACACCCTATCCACATCACTGCCGGCCCAAACACCACCACGACTATCAATTCCATCAACCCTCCATTGCTAGTTTCATGCCTATCATTAACATCATCATCAAGGCATCAGCATCACCATGGCATCATAGAGCTATCGACACACTGCAATGTTACCAATACATCAAGACCCCAATTACAATGTCATCATGACCACCAACATCACTAATAGCCTGTTAACTACGAATAACCATGGATGCTATCCTACCATATCAAAACATCCACCAATTACTATCAGTCTATCATAAAAAAGTTTATTGATATGGATTGAATGGAAATGCTTCGGCACTCCGCAGTGTAATGTATTATTCATTGATTCTCCGGTCCAATTTGATGACCTAGCACACGTCAATGACAACTCTTCACAAAAGATGCCAACTTAAAGCATCATAACCAGACTGAAAGCAAAACCAGACCAAACCCATCATAGGTAATAACTCAAATAAAATTAAATGGATGCAAGTTATAATAAACTAACGATGCCCTTCATTAATAGACAGATAACATTCAACCACATAAATTTCCCAGAACAATGATCAAAACCCAGTAATAATTACCAATTTAAAAGAGTTGTGTTCACAATTCAAGCAAGATCTGCTAGCGGATAGAGAATTACCTTGCAGATGGAACAGATGATTTTGAGACCAACGGCTCTTGCTTCAAGCTGAGAGCCCTTCCCCTTCTGATTCTTCTCTGCGTTCCGCCTCTGCGCTTCTATCTTCTGCTTTCCTCGCGTCATCTCTCTTTCTCTCTCTCAATCGATCGCGCGACGAAGTCTTCCTTTTTGTAAGTAATCGCTGGACGGGTTTGTGCCTTTGTCAGACTCGCAATGTGGGCGATCGGAATGGTGTAATTTGATTGGCACCTCGGTGAGACCAGTACTTTAGGAATTATGACTTTAGGGTGTGCCACTGTGCGACCCATTTGTTTAAAAAATGTAAATTAAAAGTAAAAGTTATCACCTAATCAAGTTACAAATTAATGAACTTAAAAGTTTAACCTTTTAATTAAAATTTTCAGAATCTTGGTTATTTAGCGAAAAAGTTAAAATTAAAAGTTTTAAGGATTAAGGTTTAGGTTTAGACCTTTAATTTAGGAGTTTAAGGATTAAGGTTGAGACCTTTAGTTTAGGAGTTTAAGGATTAAGGTTTAGACCTTTAGTTTAGGGATTTAAGGATTAAGATTTAAACTATAATTTAGGGTTTAGGTTTGGGAGAAGTATCCAAGAAGCCCCTGTGGTTTCAAAATCAGGCCACTTGAGCCCCTGTGCTTTATTTCGTGTCAAATAAGCCCCCGTGCTTTCAAAAGTGGACCACATTAGCCCTTAACAAGATTTTCCGTCCATTTTTGTCAAGCTGTCAGTTAAATAATGACATGGATTTATCTACTAAAAATTAAAAATCCATGTCACAAATACCCCCATCCCTGAAAAGAAAGAAACCCTAGAAATCTCAGACGATTCACAAAATCATCTCTCGCTTGCATCTCTCCACTCCCCACCTTCCACTCTTCAATCGAGATCGTCGATTCACAAATCTTCTGCGCGTCAGTGGCTAAGACGAGGTATGTTACCGATTATCCACCTTGAACACTGCTTGCTTTTCAATTTTGCCTCGTTCCTTTCGATTGTCTCTGTCGTTGTCTTTGTTTTTAAATTTTTCCATTTCGCCTGGTCTTTGCTTGCTGACAATGAGTTCGAGTGGCTTCATGAGTTACTTTATGTCCTTTTCGAAGAAATTTGAATGCCAACAACCAACAAGAAACTATTGACCATAGACTTTATAAACTTGATTGTTCAAAAAGTCCTTTGCTTGCTAACACGGAGTTCGAGTGGTTTCAAAAGTTACTTTATGTCATTTTCGAAGAAATTTGAATGCCAACCACCAACAAGAAGTCATGTAGACTTGATTGTTCAAAAAGTTCTGTAGTACTTTAATTGATAGTTAGGGTAAGTTCATTCGTCATTATTTAACTGACAGCTTGGCAAAAATGGACGGAAAATCTTGTTAAGGGCTAACGTGGTCCACTTTTGAAAGCACGGGGGCTTATTTGACACGAAATAAAGCACAGGGGCTCAAGTGGCCTGATTTTGAAACCACAGGGGCTTCTTGGATACTTCTCCCTTTAGGTTTCGATCTTTAGTTTAGGGGTTTAAGGATTAAGGTTTAGACCTTTAGTTTAGGGGTTTAAGAATTAAGGTTTAGGGATTATGGTTTAAGTTTAAGAATTAGTGTTTAGGGTTTAATAATTAAGATGTACGATTTAGCCATTTAGGGGTTTAAGAGTTAGTGTTTCGAATTTAAGGGTTCGTGTTCATTATTCCAATGATCCAATCTATCGAATTTGAAAGTTCATATATTATTAAATTTTGTTTAGTTATTGTGGATTGAAGATTGATTATTGAATATAAGGGTTATCATATGTGCTAATGTGCATATTATGAATAAGAGTTTGTGAATTGTGACTTTATGTTTAGGGTTTACGAGATACATTTTATAAATATAAGTAAAATATGTTTTAAAGTTTTAATATACATAAATAGTTATGTATGTAATAAACATATACTTAATATTTAATAATATGTTTCATAACGTTTTTTCAATTTGTTAACAAATGTATTATAGCCTAATAGTGATATACGGTCATATACTAATATGCCATAAAATAATTGTCTAAAGTGGTCATGGCCTAGTGGTAGAGAGTCATTAGTGTTTGAGTGAGGTAATAGGTTCAAATCTAAGTACACTTTGTTATATTTTTATCGGAGTTATAAAATAAATGTGTTTTATGGGTAAGTTATTAAAAAAAGATTGAATTTCTCAATTTTATCAGTTTTATTTTTTATTTTTGTCTCAACTTAATAATTGAAAGATTTTTTGTGTCAAATTATCACTCAATCAATTTTTTATGATTACGATGAGATATTATGCTGACATTGCATTTAATCGTTAATTATAATTTAAAAAATAAAATATAATAAACGTTCTTCCCTCTCTTGAGACCGTAACCGCTGATTACAAATTGTATTTCTTCTTCAATTCATCTCCTCAGGGACACCTAAGAAAAAGGCGGTACAGCCCGCTCGAACATCTAATCGTCATTTTTTAAGAGAATTCCTCATTTTCACCTAGGTGTCTGTCCGCCTTGACAAAAATGGAAGCAAAGCGCGGGAAAGATCTAAAGAGTAGTTCCTGACCAACATCATAGATGAAAGCATTTATGTAGGTAAAGACATCAAGCAAATTCATCTCACTTGAAGTTCATCACCACCTAGAAGAAGAAGCACGTTCATCATGCACCACTCTGCTTATCTTCTTGGTGGTTTTCGATGAGATTCACCTTATGAATATTGAAGCCACATAGCACCTTGAAGCCACATAGCACCTTTGAAGCAACAAGACCCATATATGGGTTTGAAGAAAGAGAGGAGAGAGAGAAGAGAACTAGGAGAGATGATGTAGGTCACACTGGAGTTAAATTTATGTCATTTTCCAAACCATTTTTAAAGAAAAATTAAATTAATTTCTAATTGGAGTTAAGTTTGATGCTTTTGTCTAGCCAAACAAATTGTAAACGTCAACTGCCATGTCAGCACAAAAACTGGTTAAAATTGAGAAAAATTGACCGAGTGACAAAATTGATGCAAAAAAAATTTGATAACCAACTTGAGACAAAAAAAAAACTTTTGGTTACAAAAATGAGAAATCCAAAATCTTTTAGTAATTGAAAGAATACTTTACCTTATGTTTTGTTAAAGTTGTTGTATTGAGAGACATATTTTGTTGATATGAATAAGTATATGATTTGACTTTTTATAATAAAGTTGGGATATGGTGATTTTGATATAAATTTAATGAGGACATTATGAAGGGTAGAGAAGTTGTTAGCCTGACTAAAATGGAGAGATGAATTCATATATAGGGATATGTGTTTTAATGATGCGGTTGTATTGAGAGAGGTGTATTGCTGATATGGGTGAGTACGTGTCTTAACCTTTTGTGCAATAAAGCTGGGATACAATATGCTATTTAATTGGACAACAAGTTTTCATTGATATGATTGCTCCTATTAGTAACCAAAATGCTAAAACAACTATTTGTTTGGTAAACAATTTCGAATCTGACATATAATTTGACATATATGTTGATAGCATATATGTTGTTTCAAATACTGATATATATACTGTTTCAAATGTTGTGGGTGTATGATTAATTTTTCTGACAATATAAATGTTGTGACTAATTACAAATAGGGGTGTTAGCACAAATTAATAGAACAATGAGATTTATATATTTATTAAATCATTTTTACATTTTTTATACAAACATTTTTACACTTTTAATACTTTTTCACATTTTTAATGATATTAACATGTTTCTAAAATTTTAATACAAATATTTTTATATTTTTAATAATATTAATATATTTATACATTTTTAATATAAATATTTTCACATTTTTAATAATATTTACATATTTTTACATTTTTAATAATATTAACATAGTTCTACATTTTTAATACAAATATTTTCACATTTTTTAAAATAATATTAACATATTTAATACATTTTAATAATATTAACCAGTGATGGTCAGAAGGTTCGCGTAACAGGAGTCAAGAGCGAAGCAGAGCATAGAGGAAGAAGATAGGGCATGCAAAAGGGAATAATAGGGTTCCTTAGAAAAGATTATTTTGGTAATTTAGTTAAAGTTGTTGGGTATAGACATTTCAATTTTGAAACCACTTTATGTTGCTCAAATGCTCCGGTTTTCACCATTTCAAAAATGCAAAAAAAGGGACAAGTTTCAAAATGACCCCTCTATTTTTGTGAAGGGAAGCCCCTTTACTTTGAAACAGACCAAACAAACCCTTCTACTTATTAAAAGAGGTCACGTTAGCCCTTCAATGTATTTTCCCTCCAAAAATGCTGATTTGGCTATTAAGTGATGAGATGGATTTTAATTTCTCAAAAAAAAAAAATAATGACATGAAAAATCATGTCACCACTTAAAACCTTGAGAGGCTGAAATCCACAAACCCCACCAAATGGAACTCACAGATTTGCAAAACGCCAAGCAAAATAATACTTCTTCACAAATCCCACACCAACACATCCACCATCTCCAACACTAACAACATCAGGATGGTTTTGATGGAAACAACAGATCATCAGGAGGTGGGTTCATGGACTCCATTTCCATCCAAGCTGGGTTTGCAAGCCCATCCCATGGTTCTGTTGCTGCTTCTTCATTCTCTGTCTCTTCCTCTCCTTCATCTTCTTCCACTACATCTGCCTCTACATCCTCCACAGCTGCTACTCCACCATCGCAGCAATCTCCACAAGATTCGATTCTCAGCCTTCATCGCGATCTAGCCCTCTTCTTGATTCTACCAAAAGAAATCAACAGAATTGGGCCATAAATTTGATGGCGAGGCAATTGAGTGGCTGTTACAGCAAGCGGAGCCGACAATTATTGGCGCCACCGGAACTGGTACGATTCCGGCGAATTTCTCTGCTCTCAATGTTTCCGTACGGAGTAGCGGGCAGTGGCACCCGCGCCAACTAGCCGAACAGTCAGTAGTACATTTTGGATGCTACTTGTGACCGCTGGTGGTGGTGGTATTGATCCACCTTCGGCCACCACAGCGCCCTTGCAACAACAGCAACAGCCGCAGCCGCAGATTTGACCCTTTGGTGGTGACATGGATTTTCCACGTCATTAATTTTTCACTGAAAAATTAAAATTCATGTCACCGCTTAACAGCCAAGTCAGCGTTTTTGGATGAAAAATACATTGAGGGGTTAACGTGACCTCTTTTGATAAGTAGAAGAGTTTGTTTGGTCCGTTTCAAAGTAAAAGGGATTAACTGGTTCATTCATAAAAGTAGAGGAGCCATTTCAAAACTTGTAAAAAAAAAAGAAGTATGCTAAAATATATGCTGAATAGAATTGTCGTTTGGTTATGTGTAGTTTTGTGTGTAACATGTATGTTGCATAAAAAAGTATACCAAACAACAAGTTTTCCATTTGCCTCTGTTCCATCAATAAATCGACAAATCTTGTCCACCGTAGCCATTAGAATCATGTTCAAAAGCCCACGACCACTACAAAAAAATCTTATGATCTTATAAACACTGGCGATGGATCGACCCATTGCCACCGCCGTTGAATTCGTCTCAACGATATACACAAATTTCATTCTTTGATCTACTAAGATTATTGTCGAAGGCATGAGACCCGAATACCCACATATTTGACAATATAATGTGATATGACAATATAACAGTGCAATACATCAATATAAGATAATAATAAGACTAAATACAATTTTACGGTGTAATAAAACATAGCTATATTCTGTCATATTACACGGTGTCTTAATGTTTTGACTTATTATAATATTTTTTTATTATAACATGTTTATTAATTTATTTTTTGTTGTCACTTTCTCATATTACATTGGTGGAAATTACACATGAATTGTATATGGTGTAAACACATAATGATGTAATAATAAATAATAATACACCACCTTAAAAATCCAAATCGAGGTCCTTAACTCATATTTTATAAAAAAATATTTGAAAACCGATAAGAAATCTAAAAAATAAGATAGAACACACGCCAATAATGTCTTATTACAGTGTCATAGTATTGTATTATATTGTCACTATGTCGTACTATATAGTCTAAACTTACAACTTTTCGACGACTTTCATTCAGACATTATTCTAGCTGTTGCCACCTCCAAAAGATTTTCCAAGCTCCGACAACCTTACCCAACTACCAATCACTAGCAATATCTACTTAAATCACCAAAAAAGTATCCAAAAATCACGGTCACCGCGAGAAAAAAAGTGACCGATCCGGCCAACTCCTAAGACATGTCCCTGCACCGCCACCACCTTTAGACTCCTTGAAGTGAGATGCACTTGACCCAACAATTTTTCAATCAAAATTACCATTGGATTCTGACCATCGATTCTCTCTCTGTGTGTGAATGCATGAGATAGAGTGAGAGATATTACACGTTTTCAAATTTTTAGGATTTTTTAAAAAAATTAGCCATCATGCTTAAATGGTATGCCACACTTCAGTTATGTAAACTTATTAACAGGGTTACTCTTGTGACTAATATAATTAGAGATCTCTAATGAACGGCTGAGAATGAATATGATGTTGACAAATATCTATATTTCACCATTGTCCATGGCAGAAAAACCCACTTTTGGAAATCATATCTCCCAAAAGAAATTTAGATGTGTATTTTGATTATTCAACAATTCTAACATAATTCCCCTTTTTTGTTTGGCTTTGCCAATGATTTTTGTTTTCTTATTGCTTTAAGCTAAATTTATATTATGGATATGCAGTAGCACATAGCTGAAAAGGGAATGGTTTCAGTTCACAGGCCTCCAGCAGCCCATCTGGCTATCGCTGTGGGCTAGCTTATTTACTGAACGGTGGACCTTGACAGTCTGTCCTTGACTCATCTGATTCAGACCCACTATAATACTCTTGCCTGCTGAGTCGATCGATCGCCCAGATTTGAAGAACCAGGAAAGAAATCGTACAGTAAGAACGGAAAGTATGTACTTGTTGTTTGATGACGGTAGTGTATTTATTACACAGGCTTTTACGATAGATTCGTGGTTCTAGAACGGCAGGGCAGCGTCGGTCGGCACGTGTGGAAGGTCTCATTCGTACGTGTGAGGCTACTTTTTTTTGTCATTGGCTTGGTTGATGCCCCTTCTTTAATTCCTCAAAACTCTTATTCCACTCACATACTCTCGCTCTCTCTCTAACAATCACCCAATCCACATTTTTTTTTGCAGTCTGTTTTTTGTTGTTGTTGTTGTCGTTGTTGTTTATCGATCATTATCAGCTTTACAGCTCAGTATCTGCATTTCTGCTTCACAGATCGAATCTGAAGAGGGTATGCCGATTTCCCTTTGATTTTTTTTCCCGTAATTTATGGCGAAATCTGGAGTCTTTGGGGTTTTGGTGCTTTGATTTGGGATAGTTGGAGATCCAATTGCTTAGTTTTTCTTTGAAGTTTGTGAATTTTTTCTTTGCTGTTTGAGGTTTCTGACTTTCTGTAGTAGCTAGTGATTTCAGCTGGGCGTATAGTAACAATCTAGATGCCATTTGGGTTAGTTCAAGCTCTTGGGTACTGTAATTGGATGGCTGTGGGAAATTATATTTGATATCTTTCTTTTAAACGGATTCACTGATGCGATTTTAAGCATGCATTATGTTCTATTTCTTCTGGGTGTATATTAGGCGCTGTAGTAGCTAAGCTGAATAGGTAAGTGAGCGTTTCTTTTGAGTTCTTTTAAATTAATTTCGTAAATTGGAAATTTGAGTGCTAAATTGGTCCTTTTCAGCTTAGGAGAATCAGGATTTGGCCTGCCAGAAAGTTTTCGTTTTTGCATTAGTTTCAAGCTTCTAGTGCATATTGATGTGGCATTTAGACTTGTAATCTGTATAGTTTTTCCTAGTTGTAAATGTAAATGATTGGCCTTTCAAGGTACTTTTGTTGGATTCTGCTTGGAGACTTTCAAATCGACAATAGAAGGTAGTGCAATTCAGTGCTTTAGGTGTTAGTTACAGCCTGCTTGAGTATTGTTGCTTTGTTGATACTAAATTCTTGGAGAATGTAAAATGCCATTATGTATGGATTTGCTTCTATAAGGAGACTCATGCCTTAGTTTTAGGGCTTGATGTTTATTAGGTAACGTATTAATGGTTTGTTTTACGATGTTATTAAATAATTCATGATGAAGCTGTTAAAGGGACGAAAACAATATTCTGACAGAAAATGCTGCTTAAATGTAGGCCATGTTTGTTTTCAGGAATGATTTGAAGTTAAGATTGCATGTGGTTGTTTCCTTATCATAGGAAAAGATGAAGTCTAGCACTTTGGTACGGCTTTCTCAATTTGCCTCTGGAATACTATATTATGCTAATTATTTGTATAGAAATAAGTTTTTTATTTATCTTTTAAGAATTAAAATATCTAATGATTTTACGTTTCGATCTTGTCATTCTCCCATCAATCTTAGGTGCAGGTTGTTTGCAGATGATATAGTTTTAGTGGACGATATGATATTGATAGTTAACTTAAAACTTGAGATGTGTTGGCAAGTTTTAGAGTCGAAAGGATTTAAATTAAGTAGGGCTAAAATATAATATATGTAATGTAAGTTTTGATAGTCACGGGAATGAACAAACGATTGAATCAGATGTGTGAAAAGTAACAAAAGGTAAGATTTTTTAAATATCTAGAAGTGATTGTTAGTTTGTGTGGTCTGTTGATTCTTTTGAAAAATGTGATTGCTTTGTGATTTGGTTTTGTTTTCGGTGAACTTCATTTATTTTTTTATCTTCTGAGTATTTTTGAATAACTACATCTATGTTGCACTCTTATCAGGAGGGAGAAGCTAAGTTTGATTGAATATTGTGTTATGGCATATCATGCTTGCGAACAGAAATTGGCGGCAAAATGTAATGTTGCACTTGAACCAGCTCTTTATTTTGTTCTGATTTAGCGTTTGATGAGGACGACGACGATGATGATGATGTTCTTCACTCAGTAATAGCTAACAGCTCTTATCTTTCCTTCCAGGAAATCACTTTCTTTGTTAGTTTGGAGGCAATAATGGTGTCATCAACCAGATAGCCATATGTTGCAAGGGAACATTTTGGAGCTTGGTCTATCAAATGATTGGTAGAAAGTATATTATGATGAGCAATTGAGCAGTGCCACAATGGGCATCTGTCCGTTGAAATGTGAAGGGTCTTGGCTTCTCTACATTCTGTTGAATTTTCTCCTAATAAACAATAGCACAGCTATTAGTCCTGATGGTATGGTGATAACTCTGGTTAATTATTGTTTGTTCCACTTAGGTTTCATTTGTTTTCTCCTTTTTCTATTGGCAAAAGAGATAAGGAAATAAAAACAAAGCACAGCCTTCTTTGTTATATCAGAAAAGGGGCCATTATGATTTTTTTTAGTTTTCTACTGAACTTGAATCATTGCATGTTGTATATGTCAAATTCTGGTGGAAGTTGCAATTCAACTACTCTTACTATAAGAATCCCTTGAGTCATATCTGGAATTCATCAGTTCAAATTCAGTATTTACCTTTTTGAGAAGCACATAAGAACGACTGGACTAAAGAACACAAAGAGCATGCAGCCTAAATACAGCCCTAAGGAAATTATTTATATAAACTGAAAGTATGTCGAATTCTATTTGTTTGTGAAACTTATACATCGTTTTATTGTCTATTAATGTGAGGTAATTCGTGGTTGGTTGTTTGCTTGCTGAATTCATGTCTTTGTCAAATGTATTAGGTTTCTTTTGTCGCATTACCCGCATGTTTTGAGTGAGAACTATTGGCTTTCTCATAATCTGTGTGTTTCTTGTCTATGAAATCCCTTTTCTACTTTGTAGGTGAGGCACTTCTAAGCTTCAGGATTACTATTCTCAGTTCAGATGGCATTCTGCCTTTATGGAGACCTGAGGATCCTGATCCATGTAAATGGAAGGGGGTGACATGCGATCAAAAGACAAAGAGAGTTATAGAATTGTGAGTTCTTTTAATGATGTCTAAATGATTTATTTGTTTCTTAAGCATACTTGCCGATTGCTTGCTATAATTTCTTTGAAGTTGTGATAGTTATGTATATTATGTGGAATTTTGGATGCCAATTTAAGATATGTCTAAAAGTTGTTCTGTGAGACTATCATTATCCCCTGTTAAACTAAACCAAATTAAAAGCACATCAAGACAATTGTAGATAGGGAAGATAGACTCTATGGTAACTATCCTCATGATGATTGGGAAACTGTTCCATAAGAGAAACATGATGAGTGGGGAAAATGTTCCATTTTGATTTAACATTGAAAGCCTTTTAGCGTGTCTTGTTGGAAATTAGGAAGATTCCAACGCACGTCTCATATGCTTGATCTTGAGTAGCATCTTCTGAATGCTGAACTTTCCTTGATGTATGTTTATGACAGTCGGAGGAACATATTCTATTTGCTGCATATCCTACATCTCTCTATTGGTTCAATTTGAAATCCACCTTATGTTCTCCTTGGATGGTAATATGTTGAAGGGAAGGATTCATCAAGATGCTTTCAACTAGCAGACAAAGTTCTTACCCCTGTTAGATTATTCATAATGTTGTCCCTGGGAGCTGTATCTCTTAGGTACCCAGTCGGAAGCCAAATAGAGAGAAACGGTCTAAATTTACTTCCAGCATAAACTTGCATCTTATGAGCATTAATGTCGAGTAATAAGATTTGTACACAATAAATGAATCTTTGACATTGTGAAATGAAACAAGAAAAGCATAGGATAAGAAATGAATATGTTCTTGTTAGTACAAATTATGCCAAATGTGGATAAGGAATTAATAGTGCTCAACTGTAGTTGCTTTTTTCTACCGTTATCACACAAGGTCTCGTTTTTTAGTCTCCAATGCTGGAAGCACATCTTGTTATAGATGATGCTTATATGATCATTATGATGTATTGCACTTAGAAAGTAAACATATGATAGCACAATGGACAGTTATGTTGATATTTTTTTTCTTTCCCCCTTACTTTTCATCTGTTAATTATGTTCCTCTTTTTCTTTTTTCTTTTGAATTACTGCTCTTTCAGGAACCTGAGAAATCATAAATTGCGTGGATCCATATCACCCGACCTTGGAAAGCTTGAGCACTTGAAAATTTTGTAAGCATTTCAGAAGATTCACTTTGAAATTTCATTGTATTTAATGATTTTTCCCTTTGACGATGCTATGTTTAATGTTTAATGTCACGTTTTCTAGAGCACTTCATAACAACAATTTCTATGGGACAATTCCTTCAGAATTGGGAAATTGCACACAGCTGGAGGGCATGTGAGTATATCAAGCATCAAATTGTCTTGTCATTTTTGAAATTGAAATGACAGTGATTGTTTCTGTTGATTGTTCTTGAACTTTTATTATGAGGTGATTTAACCAATCCCATTTTTTTGTTTATAATTGATTTTAGAAAGAGTATGGTTGCTAGTCCTGTATCCTTCCCCTTTTTTAGTTTTCCTTTATTTTGGGGGAAAAACTAATAAATGTGAATATAATATTGAAGGCCATGAGGTATTGGGATATTAAGATCTTCCTCAGCTAGTAAGAGCTCACTTGGTATTGAACAGTAAAACCGTGTTGAATATTGTGGCTGCAAAAATTGTTTTTGTCTAGTTGGTAGTTGACATGTCACTTTTAAATTCAGTTAGGGGCCTTTCTAAGATGAAGGGTGACAAGAGAAAGAATGATCTGAGCGTCTGCTGACTCTTAAGTGATGCAGTGTTGTTATTTTCTTGATTATGCATTTTGGAGTTGACTTTTTGCCTTGTCCGTTTAGCATTTGCGGATAAATTCTAAAAATGTAATGCTGTCAAATTTGACATCTAAGTGGATAAATCTCTAAGTGGATTATTTATTGTTGCCAAAATGTCTTGCTATTGTTTTCACTGCTGCTGCATGTAGATTAAGGTGTTCATGCCCGGCCCTCCCAGCCATTTCATACTTAAAACGGTAGTGCCAATTTCTTATACTTTCAAACTTGGCAAACGCCAAATCATGTTTTGGTTTGATTGTTCACTCAAGTACTTGAGAGTTGTGACCTTCCATATAAAAAAAAGTACTTGAGACCCACCGATAGAATTTTATGGTTAATCCTTGCCATCTTGCACGTAATTCACGGATTGTGTTTACCAGTCCAATTTAAAGACTCTTTGAAGCTATTTTCAACCTATGCATGGTGACTTGTTTGAACTATTGTCGTAATTTCATTTTAAGGGATGGTACTGAAGAGCTCATCCTCGGTAGAGGTGTCTCCATTTTGTTTGCAGGTTTTCCTTGTGATGAACTGAAGGCAATTTTTTAATATTCATTCGCAGATACTTGCAGGGAAATTACTTAAGTGGACTGATTCCAAGTGAACTTGGGAACCTATCTCAGCTTCAATTTCTGTGAGTTAGTTATCTTGTGCTTTTCGTCATTGTGTTCGCTGTTGTCTCAATCAAGCTTGTAAAACACCCACTTGCAAGGTTATGAAAATTTGACTTCTTGCTTTAAACATGTAAATATGCATGCCAATATTATTATATCTATCTTGCTGAATTGTGGTATAAACAATGAGCTTTAAAGAAGTTGTGTAACTATTCCTTTACTTCCGACGGACAAAGAAAGATGAAATTGGAAAATTGAAATAAGATTTTTTCTCTTTTTCTTAAGCAAATCCAGGTATTTTTTTTAAGCATGAAGTTCTTTCTATAATACAGAAGAAACCATTGTCCTTAATTCACAAATTCGCTGCTGCACCCCTAACCTCCGGTAGAGGTGGATGAAAATGAGTATTTGAAAGAAGCATTCTGTTGCATCAAAATAATGCTTAGAAAATATCCGAGACTCTTTTCAGTGATCTTCTTTCCTTTTTTTTTGTCTTTTTTTAATATGGCTTCCTTCTTTGTTCATCATTGAATTTAAAGTGTCTGTTTTACGTGGCTTAATTTCTGTGTATAATCTGATCCCTGTTGATGGTGATTTCATTGGACTCAAAACATTGAGCATCATTTCTTTCTACTTAGGTGCTAAAAGTTCCAATTTGTTTCTATCTTCAATCCAAGCTACATCATTTCAAGTTGTCATTTTATTCTTCATTGGCATTTGACATGTCTTAAATGTTTGAGCCCACATTAGCCCTTGTCAATTTGAATCGAATATGCTTGTGCCTTAGTTTGATGGTTCATTGTCTGTTTATGGTGGGGCAGGACATACTCTTAAAACATTTTCCTTTTTGTTTTGCAGAAATATGACTGGTATTCTACATCAGTCTTTTTTACTTTATTAGAAATGTTAGAGTCTATTCTCTTTGCCATTTTCGGGCTCTTTGCAGTTTTTAGTTTTGAGGAAAACTCAAAACTTGTTTGGTTGCTCGTTTTGTGCATTCTATTTTTGAAAACAGATGAAAATTTATAAGGTAAAACTAAAAACAAAATTTTGATGTTTTGGGTGTTTTCCGTGTTTTTATCCAAAACATGGAATACACCCAACTCCCGTCATTTACGTAAAGCTTGCACCTCTTTCTTCCTCTCTGGTTCCTTCGCCTTTTTCTTCTCTTTCTTCCTCTCTGGTTCCTCTCTAGTTCTTTCTAAGAGCTCTGGTTCCTTCGCCTCTTTCTTCCTCTCTTCTTCGTGTCCTTCGACGACTTGGGGAGTGGAATCCCGGCTCGTTGCTGCCTACCTTGATTCATGGGGCAGGGGGGCCGCGAGGGATGTTTGATTATCTAAAAAGAATCTGGGTCTTGTTACGAGTTCAGCCCTGCCAGTACTCTCAGAAACCGGATCAATTAGGGCTAAATAGACAAGCACTAAGTCAATCGGGACTTCATTGCGTGAAGTAGAGTTAGCGAACGGACCCTGTAACTAACGCAAGCTGGGATGGCTGTGAAGTTCCTTGTGCGAGCAATGTCTTTCACTCGACCCTACCCACCACGCTGCTGAAAAGGAAGGCCCTTAGAACTAAGGAGAAGGAAGCGTGAAGAGCCCCCTACCATAGCTTAGGATTCGTATAGGTGATACGGGAAAGAGAATGTGGTTCAACCGTTCAAGTTCATATCTTTTCATTTATTTTCTCTGCTTTCTTTTTAAGCACAAGCAGGACCTTCAGAGAAGCTTCTATAAAGCCATTACTGGTAATGGTACTGGAGAATTTGGTTGTTAGCTGACTCGTACCGGAGAATTTGGTTTGTGACAGAGCCAGTGTTAGTGCTCACAAATTGTTCGACAAAATGCTTGTGCTTGTGATGCCGGAAAATTTTCTCTGAACATCTTCTTGCTTTATTTCTACCTCCTTGGTATCATTCAAAACTCTCATCTGTTTGATGCTTGAATGTATCCGGTATCCCGTCCACTTTATCCACTTGTCTTTTGAGTGTCACTTCAAATTGGATTCTGGAAAGACCTGTTGACACTTGCTTGCTTGTGTCCTTATAGTGCTGGAGTTTAAGGCATCTATGTGCATATGATGTTGCCTTAGTTTGATTACTTACACCTTTGAATTCCTGCTGCTCGTGGGATCTTTTGTTGGTTTCTAATTTGAATCATGATGCAATGAATAAGTGATTTTTTTTCCCCTCGATGTCGAGTCAGTTCACTCTTTCGTTATCTTCTAGTTTGGAGTGAATTGCCTTTTCATCCAACATTACAGCTTCTTAGTTGATAATTGTCAATAAGAAATACCATGTTTAAAGAGAATGTGTTTATTTGAAAATAAATATGCTGTTCTCTTTCTTTATAGTAACTGGTTAACTTATTCATTCAAATATTATGTTGCTTTTATATGATTAATATGTTAATCATAACACAATTGATCAAAAACTGCAAACCAAATGCATTTTTCAGTTTTCATTTTTAAAAACAATTTTTCAGAATAACCAAACTAAACACATTTTTAGTTTTCTGAAAACAAACTCTCAAAACAGAAAACTGAAAATAACTCTAAAAATTGAAAACTGAAACACAAACCAAATGCCGTCTTAATTTTTAGTTCATTTTGTTCGTAAGCATCTGAAAACTCTTTGGACTTGTCTGCCATGATGCTATAGGGACATTTCAGGCAACTCTCTCAGTGGTTATATCCCTGCTTCAATTGGGAAGTTAGACAAACTCATTGCTTTGTAAGTACATTTATCCTTAAATTCAATGATGGGTGATTTATTAAATGGAATTCACAATATTAAGTTGAATCTGATGTTAAATTTGTTGTTGAATGTTTGATTTTGAAGTAATGTGTCGTACAATTTTCTTCTTGGGATGATACCATCTGAGGGTGTTCTCACCAACTTTGCTGAAAGCTCGTAAGTATAACACATACCTTTTCATTTTATTGAACCAATTTTGGGAGTTTTGGATTTCTTTTGGTAGCTCAATATGCATAAGTGGTAGCCCCTTCTATTTTCCCAAGTTAAAACTTGAAAGTCTTCTAAACTTCAAGAGTTGTATTTAGGTGGCACCCCAATTTAATAAAATTTTCTGTTGCTGCCCTGAAAAAGCAAAGTCTACTTATATAGAAATATTGGTTAAAAAGCCAAAGGAAATAGCTGTGCTCTATTGAAAAATTGAATCATTGTCTTGCAGCTTCTCTGGGAATCGTGGTTTGTGTGGTTATCAGATCCATATACCATGCAAAAATAACAGTGGAGGAGGTGGTCCAAGCTCAGACTCTGCATCAGGTTAGCCAAACTCATAAGAAATAAACGGTTTTATTTCTTTGATGTACTTCTTCTGCACTGGCCTCTTGCTTTCTTGTCCCCTGCAATTATGGGATATTAAATATTATAATGGTTACCGCTTTTGAGTCCAAGTTTGTTTTTCTGATTACGGTGTAGATGCTGCTCCTATGCTTTATGTCAGACTTTTTAATTAGCATTTTTTCTTTACTAGCCCAAGGAGGAAAAAAGAAATACTCAGGCCGTTTGTTTATTAGTGCTTCAGCGACTGTGGGAGCGCTTCTTTTGGTGGCACTTATGTGTTTCTGGGGATGTTTTCTTTATAAAAAATTTGGCAAAAATGACGGCAACAGTCTTGCAATGGATGTCAGTGGAGGTACTTTTTATTTTCTAGACAATCTCGTGGAATTTTTTTTGAAGTATCCTTGAATTTTTTCAATTGCTTGATTGACTTTTAGAATGCGACATCTAAATAAGTGTAGTTGTGTTACTTCAGGTGCCTCAATTGTAATGTTTCATGGAGACTTACCTTATTCTTCAAAAGACATAATCAAAAAATTGGAGACTTTGAATGAGGAACACATAATTGGCAGTGGGGGTTTTGGAACAGTATACAAGCTTGCAATGGATGATGGAAATATATTTGCCTTGAAAAGAATTGTGAAGCTGAATGAGGGCTTCGATCGGTTTTTTGAGAGGGAGCTTGAAATTCTTGGAAGCATCAAACATCGATACTTGGTGAACTTGAGAGGATATTGTAATTCTCCTTCTTCAAAATTATTAATTTACGATTTTCTATCTGGTGGTAGCCTTGACGAAGCTCTTCATGGTGAGATTTTTGTCTATACTAAGTTATCATCTAATTTCACAAGTCAAATTACTGTGAGCTAAGTTGATTGCCTGTGACTATGGAGAAGTTTTTTGCATGATATAATTTGTAAATTGATGTTCCAATGATCTGATTTCTTTCTGAAGTTGCTCTGTTAATTTTGAATTCACTAATTCCGTGATGGCTTCATTTATGAACATAAGTGAATGATAATGTATTCTGATGCTTACACAGAAAGATCAGAGCAACTTGACTGGGATGCACGCCTAAATATTATTATGGGAGCAGCAAAAGGGCTGGCTTACTTACACCATGATTGCTCCCCTAGGATCATACACCGTGACATAAAATCAAGCAACATTTTGCTTGATGGAAATTTGGAGGCTCGAGTTTCAGATTTTGGACTAGCAAAACTGTTAGAAGATGAAGAATCTCACATCACAACCATTGTTGCTGGGACATTCGGTTATCTGGCTCCCGGTAAGCTGTTTTTTTCTTCTCGTCTGTTAGATTTTGGTAGCCACTTTGATATATGACACTGATTTACACGGGTCGTCTTAATGGCTTACAGGCCAAAACTTTAGAGGCTGTCTTTTTAAAAAAGAACGGTGAACAAACCATCACTTTTCTGCTCCCTGATTCTGCTAATGTACTTAATTGGTCTATGTGATTTTTTGTTGAATTTCTTCATATCCCTGTACCTTATTTCTTGTATTAGTGGTGCTTTCTTGTGCAATTTTGGCAGCACACCCTTATGTAAATTTTAGTTTACATAGGTACAACTGTGTTTTCAAGTCACTGCTCCATATTTATTTGTGCTAAGTCTTGACTCCGTCGACAGAGTACATGCAAAGTGGTCGAGCAACTGAGAAGACTGATGTTTATAGTTTTGGGGTACTGGTGCTTGAAGTTTTGAGTGGAAAGCGACCTACTGATGCATCATTCATTGAGAAGGGCCTCAACATTGTTGGCTGGGTACGTCTCTTCTTCAGACATGTTTGAAATTTTTTTATGCTGTGCATGTGACCTGGTAGTACCTTCTAGTTCCATTTGTGACCTTCCTTCACTTTTAAGTTTTAATCCCCTTCTATTAATTCTTCTTCATAAACGTAGTCTCAGTTTGAGTCATTCCTCTTATTTCGTTGAATAGTACCCATATTCGACTTACTCCTTGATTTTTTCTTTTGTGTTTTGCAGTTAAATTTTCTAATTACAGAGAACAGGCAGCGGGAGATTGTTGATCCAAACTGTGAAGGTCTGCAGGTCGAATGCTTTGATGCGCTGCTCTCTGTTGCCATTCAGTGTGTTTCTTCGAGCCCAGATGATCGGCCTACAATGCACAGAGTGGTCCAGTTACTTGAATCTGAGGTCATGACCCCTTGCCCAAGTGACTTCTACGATTCTAACTCAGATTGAGAACTGTAAGATGGAAATGAAGGACTAGTTTTGAGCAGAAAAGTAATGGAAACTGTGAGAAGGCTCTAAAATCTGCAGCAGTTTAACTTGCTGTTTCATTTGTTCATTCATTCATTCTGCAGATTAATCATCACTTTCCATCTGACATCAGTATGAGCAGTCTGAGTTGGTCACCTGCAGAGGTCTGGGTTTCATCTCTTTACCACCGCTGGCAAATTGCATGGGTGCTTGTGTATTCTTCACATGAAATTAGTTCAGCACTCATTAAATGTATATGAAATTTGTAAAAGTTGAGAATTTTTTGTTCTTCCAAGTATTATTGTTTTATGCCAATTTTGTAAAATATGATTCAATTTGACAATAATCTACAACTTTTTTACCATTTGTGGAAAAGTATTTCATCATTTTACCATTAATATTCATAAACAATTCACATAGCTTACTGCTCAAAAACGCAACGCTACTTTTTTACACAACCTTATTGCTTATATTAAGCAAAATTGGACTTTACACTAGCTGAAGGCATGGCAGTTGGTATAAAGCGAAAAACTACATATACAGCAGACGCCGAGTCTTGTACAACAAAGCATTAGATCATCAAGCCAAATTTCCAGTTCACGGCGATGAGCTTTCACCAACGAGCTTCGTTGCCGGTGCTACATCCTGCCTCACTACATAAGCAGAGGGAAACCATCCAGCATTACCCTTGAATTCTCCTTCGGACCATCCCGTAGGAGCCACCTTATGATATTAGCAACAGAAGTTTTAAAACCATAGTAAAAGGAAAGCAAGAGAGACAAGCAGCAATGCGATGAGAAAATGATGTCTCATTCTCATATTTGAATACCAGGGACAATAAGATACATCACATGGATTTAGAATTCACAAGCAGCAACAGAAAGACAAGTACACAAACATTTTAACATGCATAGTCACATGCAACAAACAATCTTATCCATAAATTTTTGATGAAAGCAAAGATGTTCAGAAAATGACAGATTTATTTATCAGGAGACGGTCATTATTTAGGTAATACATATGCATTAGCAGCAGAAGGAAGCACCTGTCGAACCACAACATAATCATCCACTGAAAGACTCAACTCCCCTTCTGCCTGAGCATCGAATGGGTGTACAACCTGCAAGGCGCAGAGAGTTACAGCCACAGCAAGCACAACAATAGATATGCGTTTTGGGGTGACAATTATAAAATGATTTGGGAAAAAACCCACAAATGTTTCACTGGAAAGATAATTCCAAGGATCACAATCTATGGTTACCGATATCCAACGATATAAAAGTAAGGCCGGCATCTGTGCAGCAAAATATCTTGAAATGATAACTTACTTTTGCGATAAAATAAGTATCAGTTTGACTAATATGTGCTGAATTATCCGGTTCATTTGAATTTACATCCTGATGTGCAGTTGGGATATTCACATCTTCTTGTGTAGACGCTAACACTGATGAGGACTGCATTCTTTGCTCCTCCAGGATCATCTAGCCCAACAACAAAAACAAATAAACAAACAAATGAACAAACAAACTTACTGCAAATACAGACCTACAATGAACATTGCATACCTCATCATATAGCTTATCTAACAAAGCCAGAACATGTTGATGATAAGATCTCTCAGCATCTACCTGCAAAGTGATTTTGTTAGGTGCATTTGCCAAAAAAGACAACCCAAGTGCAACAAGAAGCGCATGTTTACATATCACAAACAACACTCAGTAAAACGGTACCCAAACTGGGGAAATTCCTATCATAATTTTCTGTAATACGATGAAATTTCCATTCATCCTCTACTCATTCAAGTGTATACAAATTTGAGGTGCTAGGAACAAGTCAGTATAATGTAAAGGTGCATCAAAAATAGTTCAAAGTCCAATTTTTGATGCTAATTAAAAAATAAAACTGACATACAAGCACACATGCAAGTATAGATAGATCGCAATACCATAGCAAAAAGACGCTGAAAAGTTGTCTCCTGCTGCTGATCTTCAACAGACAACATGGCATCAGTTGCTTCTCTTCCAAGTGCTTTCATAGTAGATTTAAGCTCATTCAATCTTTCTTCAGCACTTCGAAGCTTCAGACAACTCTCTGGAGTTATATCTGATTCCTTAGTCTTTGACCGGCGCCTCAACACTTCAGCCGCCTGATGAGAAAATGCACACTAAGAATCCAGTCTATTTCTAACAATACCAAGAATTACACAGGTGAACATCAGAGATTACCTGTGCTTCAACCTCTTGGCGAAGTCTATCATAACGATGGACTAAATGTCGAGCATCTTCCAGAGGAGCTCCTGTTATTAACACCCGTAGTGGCTCAGAAACCTAAATGTCGAAAACCTGTGACATCATTAGGCTCACAAAAGGGAAAACTAGCGAACCTTTCAAATATACTATGGACAAAAAAGGTTAAAATACCAATTGCGGTTTTTCCTGGTGGTACATATTCCTTCTCTTACTAAATCAAAGGCGAAAGCAAATTATGCATGGGGTCAAATGTACATCATAACAATTTCTTCTAGTTTTGTTTACTCAACTTTACTCGTTCACTGAAATAACCGTATCTAATTGGTGCTTATTCAGCCAAGAGAGTAAACATTAACATATGTGACCCATAAAAGCATGCTATAACAGATCTCACAAATGAATCTCGAGAAAAATCTACCTGATCTTTTAGGATCCCGAGTAAAGTTTCCCTCTCATTTTCCATCAAATCATGCGAGGTACCGAAGTCAAGTGTAGTTCTTGCAATGCGGTTGTCACTGTTTTGGTTCTCAGCTCCATATTTACAACAATCTTCAGCCAACTTCTTTGCTATAATTGTTTAGGAGAAATCCCATGTATCAGCCTTTAAATAAACTTGGAAAACAATCCAAGAGGACCAGGTCAAGTTCAGTTCACATAAAAAAAAAAGTAAAGTCAGGGACCCCTTGTCCTGAGGGCGAGGCCACCCTTTCCATTTATTTGGAACACATTTGAGTGACCTTTACCGGACACCTGTTCGTTGGTTAATTGGACAGCTTAGATTAAGCACGTTTTTAATTCATTGGAGAAAATGCACAGGTTTGGCAGGTCCTATTGGGTTTGTCCAATTCGAAAACAAATACAAAATAGGAGAAAGACGTACCTATCTCAATTTGCTTTGCACTTACAGATATGCAGCCTTCAATACCACGAACAATATTCCTCTGAAAATGCTGTGCAACATACATACTTCAAGATTTTGCCAATTTAAAGCACAATCAAAGTATTAGGTGTTATCGCATAAGTTTAAATTTGTCGTATTAAATGGGCCACTGCATATAGCATGCAAGGAAATTAGATGACAATGGCTTGATTGCTGTACCTTAGCTGCTCTTGTGGAGTTGTATAGATTTTGAAGTTTTTGGTGACACTGAAGTTCAGCTTCGTCAACTGCAGCAGCTTCACTATTAAAATGTCCAAGATGTTTCAGAAGTGCCTGAAAAATGTGTGATAAGATTAGTCATTCAATCCGACAAATGTTTTCCTTCCTCCGGTGCTCGAGATAGGCTATCAGCTGTTTGGTTTTGCTCATTTCAAGATGATGCAAGAGGGAAGAATCTATCAGGTGTAAGTTAACTAGTTGGATCCTATTTTTAGAAATTTCTATTTCTGACCCTGTATATCATGTTGTAGGATTACTTTGTACTCAAGTCCATCGTGCAAAGCGTATCATAGACAAAAATAGTAGATAAGTGGTTTAATATTCTTTCCAATCTGTCTCAAACACAGCTCCAATTTGTTGGGAGCCCTAAAAACATCAATTTACCCACTAAACCCTGAATCTACAAGCTTAAATCCTTGAGCCCCTCAAATCATTACCACACCCCAGAAATTCGCAGCTATCAATGTCTGAAATTTAAATTCATAGAAGTTGAAAGAAACCCCCAATAAGAATCTCAAAACCAACAAGACACAAAATTCTAGGAAGAATAAAAGGATCAATAGCTTACTTGCTGTTGCTTGGCAACCTGTTCTCTAAACCTGCTTGCTTGCTTCCTTATAGCCTCCATATATTGAGTGTATTATCTCCTGATACCCCTGTTTTTCTCCGCGGCTTCAATCGTTGGGACACTTTAAAGTTTAAATCAGTGACCAAAGACAGTAACTTCGATAGTAACTTTGGTCTCCGTTGAAGATGACGCGAATTACGCCTGCAAAACCCAAAAAGGCTAGATCTTTTGGGAGAGAGAGAATCCTTTGGTATTCTACAATCCCTGTTTTCCCCTTTACAGGTAAAGACACCCCAAAAAGGAGTGAGTGCGTGTGGTAATAGAGAGAGAAAGTAACTGTAGAGAGAGAGAAAAAAGAAAAACCGTCGCATGTTGTGAACATTTTCGAAGAAGAAAAGGCGTTTTCGCTAGTAGGGTTTGACACGCACGTGACCTTTCGGTTGACGGTCGGAATACTGGTCCGACATATATTTCCAAGTCAAATATTTACGGCTGTAACGCAGCCACGTCATTTTTCTTAAAAGCCCATATATATATTTTATATATTTCCTTTCCTGATCTGGTTCAATAAAATTACTAAAATATTTTTAAAGGGATAAATATCGTATGAGTCCATGTACTCATGTTTTTCAGCCATTTTAGTCCCTCAATCTTTTTTTAAAAGTCAAATAGGTCTTCATAGTTTTTATTTGCATCACATAAACCCTATTGTACAATTTTCGTCAAAAATTGCTGACTTAATCGTTATTTAATGATGTTTTATTTTTTAAAAAAATAAATAAATTGTCACATGGAATTAAAAGAATTAAACTCCTAAAATTCTAAAAAATTTAAACCAAAAATAAAAAACAAACTCCTCCGACTATTAAGCTTCACCCATGGCTTCCATCCCCTATTCCTTCTTCTCCTTCATCATTCCTTCCTCTTCTTGTCAACCCAATTCTCCTGTTAACATTCAAACCTTCTACCCGTCTCCAACATTTTTGCATGTCTCATGAATTTCATATGAAACCCATTAGAAGTCTTCGTCGCAAGAGCAAGACTCGACACTAAAACTAGGCTAAGGAGTGGGTACACTATATCATCGACAGAATCATTTCTCACTCTGCCGTGAGCTCCAATTAGATATGGATTTCCCACTTTCCCATAAAGTCCAATCAGACCCAGCTTTACATTGCTTTTTCTCGATAAGAAACGATTCCATGAGTTTTGTTCCATTTTCAGGATTTTGGTTTTAAGGCAGAGGATGGCTAATCAGACAAGCGCAATCATCGTCGGAGGATATGAAAATGACGACCGAAGAAGATGTCTAACCAAGGATTTTCATTTTGCTCAATTTTTTATTTTCCCAATTTGCTGAGTGTTCTAAAATGTGGCCGCCTAACCTGTTTAAGCGGCAGCTGGCCGCACCGTATAAGGACAATTCGATAGCTCTATGCAATCGGCATTCTAGTCCCGGTTTATTTCGTTTAATTGTCAGAATTGTCATAACAAAGTCAAAATGTTGTCTTGAACCATGAATCAAAATCTTATAATTAATATTGAAATGCAATAATCACAAATGACAATAAAATTCCATTTGGAATTTAATTTTTTTAAAAAAAAACTAATGGCAAGTTAGTATATAAAAGACACATCAACAATTTTTGACGTGATCCAAAATTAAAAGTATGAGAGCTTAATTGATCCAAAAAAAAATTAAGAGACCAAAATAGCCCAAAAACATAATTAGAGAGTTAATCTAATAATCATCCCTATTTTTAAATCTCAACTTGAAGCTTGACGGGCTCGCACTTTGAATGTAAGTCATTGTAAAAATGGTAACCATAGAAGTGAAGTCCGTGATTTATAAGAAAACTGCATTGGCTTCTACTGCAAGAGTCCTTGACCCAATATCAACCCGATAGATACTCTCTATATGTCATGTGAAGTGCAAACCTCCTCATGTAATAAGGCAGATTTTAGGAATTCACATTATATATTCATGCTGTATGATTAATATGGTTATATAGTACCAACAAATGTTTTATTAATGCCTTTACAACTCTTTGTTCTTATTAGTACTTGGTGCAATCAGTTGGCATGAAAGACAAACTCTTGTTCTCAACATCAAACCCCACGGCAAAGTTCATCTGAGACAAGTTCCCTAAAATTGCCAAATCTTCAGAAGGCATCATTGTAAAGCACACCAAACCATCCTGAACTTGGGCAAATGTGTTCAGCGGCTGCAACTTCAAGTCGGCTCCAGTAAAGTGAGCTATCACCACAGGAAGATCAATTCCTTTTTTGTCTCTGAAACAGAACTTAAATAGCCCTTCAGGATCCTCAACAGTTTCTGCATCAATTACTTTCTCCAGTGTCGATATAACCCGGTTGAAAACATCTGAATTCAGAAAGGTTAAGGTTGTTCCCGAGTCGACGATCATGTTTCCAGGATCAATATTGGAATGGACATAATTTTTGGTTGAATTGTGGTAATAATCCAGTCTCTTGTTTCCAACACTGATTGCTTCTAATGTCACATAATAGTATGTGTCAGGGTATTTTTCAACTAAAGGAGTTGTGACAACACCAGAACCTGAAATCACACTATCGCTCCCAAAAGTGATCTTGCTTGTAAGATTTGATGATGATGGTTCTGTGACTGTTGGAATCAAACAATACGAAAATTGGCCATTGATTGAAGAACCAAGTTGGAAAATCAGAGAAAGAACACCACCTCCAAGACCAATTATACCTGACCCTGCCTCATCAAATGTTCCTTCATTGTTATGTCCACACCCAAACACAAGTTTATGAGAATGACCAGGACTTAGGCTGAACTTCTCAGTAGCAAGAAACCCTTCTGTCACAGATTGGTCTCCATAAGCATATGTATATTCACATATGTTTTGGT
This sequence comes from Euonymus europaeus, assembly GCA_963580455.1. Taxonomy (NCBI): domain Eukaryota; kingdom Viridiplantae; phylum Streptophyta; class Magnoliopsida; order Celastrales; family Celastraceae; genus Euonymus; species Euonymus europaeus. The sequence goes on along the minus strand of OY756961.1, from coordinate 5,603,341 downwards.
CTTCAAGACAAGCTCTCTCATTCCTACTCAAGGCATGACAGAACTTGCTGTCACAAGTAAGATTGTTGTAGGTTGATGACTTTATTGGATCAAACATTGGTGGCTTCTGAGAGTAACACTCATTGCAAGGCTCACATTGAGTCCATGTTAGATCACTGCCTGTATCAGCAATTCCAAGTACCTCAATTGGTGGACTTCCAACGGAGATGTTCATCAAATACTCACCAGCAGTCGGAACCAATGGGACTGATTGCCGGAAATGATCAAGGCGTGTAATCGAACGATGAAAGGCGCCATTCAAGCGATCATAGTGGGAAGTAACTGGGTCGTAAAGAGGAGACCGAGGAGAGTCACGGTGGATTAGATCTACAGTGAAGGCAGAACTGCAAACTTTCCTTAGTGAAAACAAATACAAGTTAATGAAGAAGCATATCAGCGATGGCAAGAGTGTGGAAGTCATTGTTAGGTATAAGAAAGTTGATTTGTAGTTACATGATATATAGAGAATAAGAGAGGGAGATGAAGAGTTGTTGTAATATGAAAAGGTGAAATAAAGATAATTTGGGTTCTTAGTTACTACATGTGTAAGTATAACAGCTGAAATATGAAGCAACAGGGGATTATTGATAGACATGCTATTATTTGTTGCAGAATATATTGTTTATGTGATGAATGATTTGAAGAAGTTCAAAGAGTTCAGTTTAGGCTAATTATTGAAAAGAACCAACGTGAAGAGTTTGATGTAATTCAATTGGAAAGTGTAGCACTTCCTCATTGGCTTACCCGTAATGTTCCAAACCTTGCTGTGTCTTGGCATTGAATAGCACTTGAGAGCTTGGAATCTGATATCTTCTAAGACTTGACCAGAAAACATGAAGAGCAAATCTCCCCTGCTGTCAACCGGAGCCCTCAAAGTGTCGAATGAGATTAGATTCTTCAAGAACTACGCACACCATGTAGCTATAAGCGATAGTTGTGGACAATTGTCGAGGGACTTTTATCAAATACGTGACGGGTGAGTTCATGTGATCCTCAATGGAGTTGATGAAGATGGTTTGGATGAAGATAGAGAACTGGGTCTTGATTTCAGGTCGAAAATATATGCTCCAAAGAATGCAAGTTTGGTTCTTGGTGTGGCTGGGAGGTTGGTGAAGGACAATGGTCATCCTCTGTCACAAGTAGCTTGTTCAATGCTCATAAAAAAGCACCCAAATGTCTACTTGGTCGTGGCGGGTGGGTTCAGGGCCGTGGCAGAACAGATACACAGATCTGGGTCCTCGAGTTTTGGTTTTGTGGTCTATGAGTCCAACGAAATTGAAGGCATTTTACAACTCAATTGACATATTTGTGAATCCAACAGCTTGGCCACATGGGCTTATCTTACTCTAATGGAGGCAACGAGGAGTGGGAAGCCAGTGATGGCATCAAGGTTTGTGTTATACATCTTTTGAGGAGAGACGATTAACAAGTTAACAGGTTGGTTATTAGTGGCAACTGGGTTGTTATGTTAGTTAGGCTGTCCGGGTCAGCAATCCAAGAAGGTTGAATCCAACGTTGCATGGCGAAAACACGAGGATAGAAGGAAATCGTAGGGCTGAAATTACTGGTTCAACAAATATAAATAAAGAGTTGTAACAGTAAGTAGGCAGGAGCTGGATTTTGGTATTCTTGAATGTTCTTGTTTGTTCTTCTAGAGATTACGAACTCTGAGAGTATTTCTTCTTGTATTGTTCTCTTCTGAACTGAATTCATTCAATATATTTCTATTGGATTGTTTTCATAGTTATATTCTTGTAAATCATATACTGGAATATAACAATTTGGATTGTTTTCATAGTTATATTCTTGTAAATCATGTACTGGAATATAACAATTTGCAAGTATAAATGCAAAATTATTCCAATACCTTAGGTCACGCATTGAATTTTGGTCTAATGAGGGAATTTTTTGGCATCGTATGATAATTTGGCAATTTTTAGCCATCAATTATTGTACAAGTTGAAGAAGTTTCTAAACAAGATAAAGTTATCTGTTTTCAAGAGCTACCTTCCCCAAAGGAGCCTCCTCTCTGCTGTCTGCATGAGAGTTACAACTGTGTGATCATGAAGAAAGTTGTTAATAGAGTTGTGTTGATCAGCGATTTTGCTCGAAACGGTCATAAGCATGGCTGGTCCTCATGAATAACAGCACACTAGAAACTAGCCCCAAAATGCTTAGACATCCCCACCAAACAAATGTCAAAAAATAGCATTTCCTCCCCATGCATACCACCGAGTCATTGATGATGCTTTCGAGACTAGAACTCGCATTACTGTCATAAACTATTGCACCAAGAAAACCGTAAATGAGAGACCCGACTGGGATATTGGTGATGAGAATGTTGTGATTGACCCCTAAGCTGTTAGGTCCAAACAGCTCAGATGTTATTGAAACAGCAGCAGCAAATATGAATCCAGAGCTCAGCCCAATCAAGGCAGTGCCTACAAGCAATGCCAAAGCAGTGCCTGATGCTGCAAGCAAAATGAAGGCAACCGGTGTTGGCAAAAGGGCAACAGTTAGCCACCCAGTTCTTGCAAAGTAGAATTTCCTGCAAAAGCAATTAACACTACACTTCAGCACAATATAGCATGTGTATACTGCTATAGCAGCATTTCAAACAGTTATTCACTTTCTTTTCTTCACCAGAAAAGTGCAAATGCTATCGTTAAATTGTAAGGAATTATCTTAGAGGAGTCAGTATAAAGTAAAGACTTACGCACGGATATAGTCTGGTGTTGCAGAAAGCAAGCGGCCAAAGAATGAGAAGGATGAATAGAGAGTGATAAGCGTTGTAGTATTTGCACTTTGTCCAAGTGATTGTGCAATTTGGCCTAGATTGTTGCTGTAGACAAGACCAATTGTCCCTCCACATAAGTATGCAATATAATAAAGCCAAAAATCCAATCTACGTAGAAGCAGTCCGGCTGGGTGCTCTTGCCCAAGCATTGCCAATTGATCCTTCCAAATCATGGTCTCACAACACCCTTCCTTGTCATCATAACTCTTCTGTCTTGTGATTCCATCACTACTCAAGAGGCGAATGGCTGATCCATTCCCGTGATTGCCTGTCTCACGCAAGAGCGACTCTTTGTGAAGCTCAAGGTCCTCATCGTCCACAAGAAGGAAGCCAGAGGCGTCAAGGCGGAAACTAGAGTGAATGGTACGTTTAAACCAGTCACGGGCATAGACAATACCAGGGATCCATAATGGCAAAATGAGAAGAAAGATGGCTCCACTGAAGTGGAGACGAGCTTTTGTGGCATCCGATGAATTTGATCCAAAAAGGAGATAAAAGCCGGTTATGATGGCCAAGAAATTCAAAATGAGAAAGATTAGAGAGTCATGGTGAATCCCATCAGGCGGGAGGGGCTCTAAAGATGGTTGGCGAAGAATTGGAAGTAGCACAGCAAAGGAAGTTAGAAAGGGCACAAAGGCATTCAGAAGCAGATATTCCGAATTGGAGGATATATCAACTGCTTTGCCGGCAAGGGTGTATAAGGCTGCACTTACACCATTGAAGGCAGTTGTGAGCGACAGAGCAAGGGCACGATTGGCAGTGAAATTCCTTATGCAAAGAACAAAACAAACAGTGTTGAACCAACAGATGCTGCATCCCGCCAATAGACAAAGAATAAGCACCTACAAGAAGTTTCCACAATTTCAAAAACTCACTTGAATATCTTGAAAAGACAGGGAAAACAAATTCTTAGGGAATTTGTATTGCCCAATTCTGCAGAATCAAATGAACAATTAGCATTGCTCCACAATCAACACCTCAGAAGAAAATAAAAGAAAGGAGAAGCACATTGAGCCTCTCTAATGCAAGAATGTGAAACCACCTATATAACACACACACACATTGATATTGAATCATACGTAAATAAATGGCCAATGATCCTCGTGTTAGCTACCTTCTTAATGACTTGCAATCACCATGTTATACATGTTGTCTTTTAATCACCCAACACTCAGAACCATACATCATAGCGAATCATATTAATAACTTTCAATTAGAAGTTATTGTTAAGAAAAGAAATTAGTCAGTAGCCAAAAAAAGTCATCCTAAAGTTAATGTGGGACTAGTAGTTGTATAATAATATAATAAAAATTTATTGACTATCAAACTAGAAAGTAATGGTTGAAACTGAACCATTAAGGGTTGGAAATTATAGTTCAGTTTTTTTTTTTTAATGTTTAGCTTTCTTGTGTTTCTCAATGTTTTGGTTTCTGTCATCCTCCCATAATTTATTATTCAATTTGCATTGTGTCATTTCTGCTTACAGGCTGCACCTGACATCACAAATTGACTTTTTTTAATCATGCAAGTTGGTTTTTATTCTTTTTTTTTTTATTTTTTCTTTGGGTTTTTAATTAGTTTATAATTTATACTATTTGCTGGGAAAGCATAGATAACATGCAAATTGCTGTTCATACTTCATAGAAGACATATTAGAGACACCGAATTAAAATATATTAACTTTGGTAGCCTTTCTTAAAAATGAAAAAAGTGTAATATTTCGGTTAACAAAAAAATACAATAATATATTTTTTGCCTGAAACAAAAAATTAAATTCAAATGAAAAGTCTGTGACAATTATAGATCATTGGACATAAACTCAAAAATATTATTCATCTCTCTCGTGATTAATTTGTTTTTTTATTCATACAAAATTTACATATTGCATTCTTTTGATAAAATATCACACATTTATGATTTTTTAAGATTTTGATTTTTTGCCCCCATAATAATTTGCTATGCATAAAGCTTTGGAAGTTCCAATTGAGGAGAGAAGAAGAAGAAAAACAGAGAAAGCATTTTTTTAATCTAAATTAATCTGCCCCTGCTTCATGAAGTGATAAATAATAATAATAATAATTATTAATATTATAAATTGATGGGGCACTGTGATTTAGGAAAATTTATTGCTGAAATATTAAAAATGGAGTAATAAATTTACCATAAAATAATAATAATTTACAACTGACTGAGTACAGAGGACCATACTGGATCACCATGTGTTAGTAACTATTCACTAGTCAACATTCAATAGGATTGCATCGGAAGAAAGAAGAAGAGCTCTTCACAACCAATTGGGAAGAAACAAAGAAAGAAAGCAAAAATAAACGAGTTTTAGCAAAAATAAACGAGTTTTAATTTTTTGACCTACATACAAAGAAAGGAACAAATCACAACATAAATACTATTAACAAAGAAAAATTAGGTATCTTTTTATCCAATGGAATCTCAGGAATGAAGAACATGAAGCTTTCGCTACGAGTGTATTTGGATTGAGAGAAGGAGAGGAAAGAGAGAGAAGGAGAAGAGAATGAAGATATTTTTCCCTCTCATGTTTGGATGGATAAGAAAAAGAGAGGAAAAATTTGTGATTTTTCAAGGGTAAAAGAAATTTTTAATTTATAGACACCATAATTTAATTTTTCCTTCGAGAGAAAATATTTTAACAAAAAATTAAGAAAATTTTCCTCTCAATTCTCTCTAAATTCATTACTATAATTTTTTCTAAACAATCCAAACAAAGAAGACGAGAGAAAAATTCATTTGTTTTGTATTATCTCCTCCCCAAATCCCAAACACACTATAAGAAAGACACAGAAAGAATGATAAAAATAGAAAGGTGAATTTATATTACAAGGAAACACTCATGGAATTAGCAAACTTGGGATTTCCTATTATCCATCGATTGGAGAAAGAAAAAAAAACTACTATACAGCGATAGAAACTATGCACAGCAAATTAAGGAACAAGAAGATAGTCAGATAGAGAGACACATACCAGAATGTAAGGCAGCACGATGAAATTCTTGATAATCAGCCATTGAAGCCCATACCCAACAAAACCCATCAAAGCAGCAATGAAAAGCACTACCCACAAAGGGAAATACATCAGAGCGAGCCCCGAAGACCATCCAAACACTTTCCCCATATCGGAGGCCACAGCCAAGCAATTCAGCTGAACCTGAGAGATTCCCAGAACCGATTTCAGCACCGACGAGTATGCGGAGAAGTCAAAATTGGTTCCCGTGAATGCCTGAATCCAAATCGTCGCAATCAGTATCATCCATTTTCTCGATTGCCCTGCCATTACAGAGTAGAATAGAATTGCTTTCCGCAGAAGGGTCTAGTTCGCTTGCTATAATGTTCGACGACGACGGCTCTTCTCTGGCGGAGCAGCAGCGTCTTCGTTGATGAACTTGAATTTCTCGTCGTCTCTTCCTGGCCTCATAAATGTTATGTATCCATGGTCTCCTCCTCAATTTGTACCTTTTTCTTTTGGGTAGAGCTTGTTTCCAGTTTCCACTGAGAGACTCCTCTTCAACATTTTTTTTTTTGTTTATCCTTATACTGTGCTGGCAAAATAAAACTTTAGATTAGTTTGGATCAGAGTATGTTGATAGAGTATAAGTTATCGTAAAACGTAAAAGCTGAGAGTGTCTGAGAGTATGAGGAGCTTATACTCTGTCCCAAACGAAGGCTTTGACTGCCCGTTTGGGACAGAGTATAAGCTAGCTTATACTTTGTTCCCATACTCTCAGACACTCTCAGCTTTTACATTTTACGAGAATTTATACTCTATCAACATACTCTGATCCAAACGGATCAGATTCTCTCTTTCTCCCTCTCTTCCCCTTTCCTCTATTTCTTTTTTTCTTTTTCTTTTTTGTGTGTAATCATAGATATGCAGAAATATTGATTAGTATGTATGTGGCAACAGTGTTTTATGTGGTGGCTTCAATTCAATCAACCTGACATAGTTAACACTTGTTTATATTAACCTGCAATCATTTTTCGGTGGGCTATCTGCACCCAATTTTTCCACCTAATTTTCTTAATCGTTGGATCCTCTTGTGAGAGACATAAAATGTCTAAGCTCTAGCTTGACAATTTACAAATGAGAGATAAAGTTTCGTAACGAATCTCCCTCAACTCCTCTTTGGCAAAAACTATGAAGAGATATCCTCTTGAGTCCCTGCCGACACTCTAAATTTGAACCCTTCATTTTGATAATTTCGGAGGAGATCCCAAACCTCTCCCAATCGAACATCTCTCAACTTTTCCTTTGTAAAATGTTAAGCAAGGCCTAAATCATTATATCTTCCATATTGTCCAATCATTCTCAACCGTTGAATAATTCGTGAATGGTTGTCAAAATAGCTATATGGTTAGTAAGATCCTACGATCTTACGATTCTATATTAATAAAATGATTCGGATAAAGTCAGAAAAGTAAATTTGATAAGATAGTACGATTTTAATGTTCGATCTTATCGATTTTAATGATCCCATCGATCTTACTTTAATGGGCTTTATCAGCTTATAAACTTATGTGTAAATGGACTTATAGGCTGATACCTGTCAATTATAACTCAAAGAATGGTTAGAAGTTCTGATGTGGTCATAGTCAAAATATTTGACTGATCATCATCATAAAAAAATATTCATTCTCAATAAATCGAACGGTGGTGGTTTGTGTGTGATTGAAGATCATGTCATGTCAATGTCAATATCACACTTTCACGAGATCGATCTTAAAAATGTGGTTTTATATCAGGGAATAAGGTGGTGGTTTGTGTGTGATTGAAGATCATGTCATGTCAATGTCAATATCACACTTTCACAAGATCGATCTTAAAAATGTGGTTTTATATCAGGGAATAAAATCACGAGATTTTTTAAATATTTTTATTGATCATATTTTTCATAGTTTTTGAAGGTCTTAAAAAATTAGAAATGTCCTTAAATAAATAATAATCATACTTTAATTTTAATTACTTATAATATATCTATCATGTTAATTATTAATATATAAATAATTATTATATTATTTCACATTTATTTTTAATTTTTTGTAAAATCTTATGATTTTACGATTCATTTTGTTAGCCTTCCATCAATCTTAGCCTCTTAGGTAAGTTCCCAATTTTGATAACCTATTCATTAGATTAATCCGACGGCTTCAACTTCAGCAATAATTTTTATGTCTCACTTTATCATCTCTTTCTATCTCTTCCTCCCCATCTCCATTCCTTTTCTCCCTCCTCATCTCTCACTAGATTCAACACCTCCTCACACTCCAGATCTTGTCACAAATCTGACGAAATCTAAGATTTTTTTTTTCTTGAGAATAATGGATTTTATTGTTGTTTTTTACATTCTCTGATGTTGATGATGGTGATTCGGGACATGCAAGCCCCCCTTCCCTTTCTTGCATTCACTAACAGAAAGATGAGCTGTGTATTAAGGACTTTTACAATGGATTGCAATAAGTTCATGATTTCAAAATTAAAACAACAATTCGAGCAATAATGATACCAACTTATATTTTGCAGTTAACTTCCACATTTCTTCTAGATCTATTGATTTGACAAAGATAGGAGTAAAATAGAGACACATTTTCTTCTAGATTTGTTGAATTGACAAAGAGAGGAACGAAGTAGAGAGAACCTGCTAAAAGAGGAAGAAGACAATCTTAAGGGGAAAATAACATTTTTCAGCTTTAGTGCATAGGGTCATAGACTGTATATGTATTGCAAGAAGAAGAAGAAAAAACTATTGATGTCTATGCTAGCAAAAGAAAAAAAAAAGACATGTCATTTTAAAATGGGGTTTAACATTTTAAAATGGGGGTGTAAATAGGTTTTAATACAATGATTAATTATGGTAATTATGGTCCATGTGCTCAACAATAATACAATGCCAAATAAAGTACAAATTCATGTCCACCCTATGAACTAGGATAAAAAAGGGTTGGCTTAGTTTTTTTTCTTTTTCTGACACTAGACTCCATTAAAGAGAAGGGTAATTTCCCAAGTATAGACGATTAATGGATGAAGGTACCTCCCCTACCAACATTACCAGATTAATACATTGATGCCAACCCTTTGATTGAATTGAACATTATATTCTAAGTTTGTTAGCTGAGAATAAATGTCTTCAAGAACCAAACCAATAGTAGAGCAAGGGAAAACATTATCATTGATAGCTTGGACGACCTTTAATGCATCTTTCTCTAGTATGAAATCTGTAATACCAAACTATTGGACAAGTTGAACTCCAAAATTGAAAGCCAACAATTAGAACACACCCATTTTTTATTGTTGATAATGAGCTCTATACCACCAAACTCCTCCCCACACTTCCACAAACCATCTACATTAATTTTAAATTGACCAGAAGGAAGGATTAGTCACCGATCAACCTATGTCAGGGGCTAAGAGAGAGGGCTGGTTGGTTTATGTATTTCTATCTTTGGTGTGAGATTCAAATCCAACAAACATCATATTTATATACAGTATATATGTTAGTGTCTGTGCTTGCATATAATATAATTTATACGGAGCAGGCTGAGCTATATAGCTACTCACACTTGTGGGAATTCAAATCCTAAACCCACATCCAGCAGCTCCATCGCTAAAGTTGTGGATAATAACATTTTGATACTTCTTGTTCACACTGTTACGTCGGCGTATAAGCTCAGTTTTACGTTGCCTTCATTTAGTGCCACGTGTAAAATTCATGTTTAAAACCAACAGTCTTTTTTATTTTTCCTTTACTCTTTCTACATCTTCTATGTTTTCCTCTCCCCCAAGTTGCGCCTTTGAGACCTGTGCCGTCGAGAATACTTATGCACCGTGACAGGTATCATCTACTCCATGAATTTTGTTCACTCTCCTTTCCTTCTATCGCTCACTGCCCCTCACTTCTCTCCCACCTTGTGCAACCCTCAACAGGAAAAGCTAGTCAAGCAATTCTAGATCAATTATGTTATTAAGTCTCACATCTATTACACACAAAACAAATCACTTACTTATCCATATTAGCAAAATACGTCTCTCAATATAGTCACATTAGCAAAACACAGATCTTTATATATTTTTCTTTTTTCCATTTTGCTTAAGCCAAACATTTTTCATTCATTCATTAACAAAAATGGGTCAACTAAACTATACAACTACACCAAAATCAATATTGGGTCCTGCATATATCACAAAAAGTGAAGTCACATCAATAAAATATATCTTGCAATACAACCACATCAACTAAACGCATCTCTCAATACAATTTTATTGCCTCAACGAATATGCACCACCGAAATTGCTCTAACTTAATAAATTTACTAGCCTCTTCATTTTACCAATTTAACGCTTTTAGCTAGTGATGCATATGTTGTAATTAAGAGTATTCATGTCATTTTAATTTTTAAGGCATGAAATGTTACCGAAAAAGTAGGGTAAAGTACATATAACACTCTTTGCGCTTGATGAAAAGATAAACACTCTCTATTTCAATTAAAACTTATGGTAAAGTATATATATATCACCCTTCAAGTTTAATAAAAAGACATTTCATCACATTTGTAAAAAATCAAAAGGGCTTCAGATTTAAAATATCGTGAATAACTAAACTAATAATTCATGATCTAACCTTAAAATGCTGATAATCTATGATAAATTGTTACAAATATGAAATAAAGTTAATTTTTAACTATGACAAGAGGTTTTTATCCATTCACATATGTGAGGGGTGTTAATTGTTAAATGCATTTTACCCAAAAAAAATTAGGGGCGATTGCAGGCCGGTCATTTTTCATGGACTTATCCAGTTTTTAGTCCACCCAAAATTTTGTTTTGGAAAAAAGTCCACTAAGCGGATTGATGTTGAACTTTGCGTATTCCCAGATGTGTTCCCTCATCTCATATGAATCTCTTTAAAGGAATTGCAATCAATAACGTGGGCTACTAAAGTAGAGGAACAAAGTAGGCAACTGACTTTCAATTTTTTATTGACAGATAAATATAAGAACGAAAATAGACAAAAAAAAAATTATGATCCTTATTCATTTGGGTTCTTTAAGGGAACGGATTCGCTAAATCTTAACGGGCTCGTGTATCGAATTTTTATATTATAACCTAATCAATAAGTGTTAAACCTAAGGAAAACAGATTCACTAAATCCTAAAGGGCTCATGTACTGAATTTTCGTGCTGGAATCTAAACAATAAGTGTTAAACCCTATACGGAACGAATTTGCTAAACCCTAACGGGCTCATATATGCTCAGTACACTTGGTTTCTATATACGATAATGAAATAATTTTTCATACTTTAAAGGACATTTATGTAATTTAACCAATAAAAAATTAACTTAATTACAAAAAAAACTTAAAAACTATACATAATTACAAATAAGTTTAAATGAGTGATCTAATATAATTTTGCCTTTTTCATATTGTGAATGACATATGTAATTCACTAAATAAAAGATTCACTTAATTACAAAAAAAATCTAAAACTAGACCTAATTACAAATAAAATTAGATGAGTGAACTTAGCCTTAATAAATTGCTCAAAATAGACTTATCTACAATTTTTCAAAAAAAGTAGTATATTTTCAATTGGGCCGTATTCTAGTCCACTTCCAAAAGCCATTGGCCGGCTATTTGTGGGCCTATAGACTCTTCTAGCCCAATTTGAAGCCCAAGATATTTCCAAACCTAAACCCAAATTCTCTCCCTCTCTCTCTCTCACATTTTATGCGCTCCTATAGTTGCGTTGCGGCATAGCCGAGTCCACGAAGGCATGGCCGCCTTAACAAACTTCTCGGCGAAAAAGGGCCTCGCTGGTTAGACAATCTCGCTCTGCTGGTTTTGGCGTGGCTTCTTCTCGTCGTCTCATTGAAACCAATCGAAGCAATTAATGGCTCCTTCTCATCTCCCACTCTAAAACCCTTCAATACGCAAAACCTAGGTACTCTTTTAATGGATTTGAGAAGGCGAGCAATCTGTCAATGGAGATATTGTCGTCCTCCCATCACCCGCCCATTAATTTGCGTAACATCCACAGCCCAAAACTTGAACTTGCAGAGTGAAAATGGTCCCCAGCCACCACCATTTCGGGCCCAGAACCAGCCACAGGACTCCAATCAGAATTTTCCCAATTGGGTATCTTCCATTCTCAGAAACCCATCTTTAGACACTTCGAAGTGTAAAGCACTTATTCCTCATTTGTGTCCTCACGAGTTTGAACGGCTGTTTCTTGCCGTTGGACCGAACGCGAACCCCTACACTGCTCTTACTTTCTTCGAGTATGCATCTCAATCTTGTAAGTTTCAGTTCACCGTTATGTCTTATTGTATATTGATTCGTTTGCTTGTGGTCTCGAATCTCAAGGATCCCCCAAGATTGCTTTTGATTCGTTTGATTGATGGAAAGATGCCGGTTTTGAATGCGAGAAATCCCACGGATTGGCATCTTGAGATTGCCGCTGCAATGGCGGAATTGAATGAGCCAGGTCGTGGGGTTGTTGATTTGCTTATACATGTTTACTGCACCCAATTCAGGAATTTGGGGTTTGGTATTGCTATTAATGTGTTCAGGCTTCTTGCTAGTAAGGGAAAGTTTCCATCGTTGAAGACTTGCAATTTTTTGTTGACTTCTTTAGTGAAGGCTAACGAGTTAAACAAGAGTGTTGAGGTGTGGGAGATAATTTACCGTTGTGTTTCTCCGGATGTTTATTTATTCAGCACTGCTATTAAAGCATTTTGCAAGTTGGGAAGAATTGAAGATGCCCTGGGGTTGTTTTCAAAAATGGGACAATTAGGTGTTTCTCCTAACGAATTTACATACAATATGATTATTGATGGACTATGTAAGAGTGGGAGATTGGATGAGGCATTTGAGTATAAAATCAAGATGGTGAACAATGGTGTAGAACTTTCTCTCATAACATATGGTATCCTTGTTAATGGTTTGGTGAAGTCAGAGAAATTCGGTGAAGTCTATCTCATTTTGAAGGAAATGTCTGACATGGGTTTTGTGCCCAACGAGATAGTGTATAACACATTGATTGGTGGATTTTGTAAACAAGGTAATATTGGCAATGCACTTAAGATAAGGGATGATATGGTATCCAAGGGTATAAGTCCTAATTCAGTTACTTACAATTCTCTTATACAGGGAGTTTGCAAGAGTGATCAAGTGGAATATGCTGAGCAGCTCTTGGTGGAAATGCTATTCAAAGGTGTACCAGTAAACCAGGGCGCTTATTCTTCAGCAATTAATTTGTTATGTGTGAATCATAAATTTGATTCTGCACTACATTTCACAAAGGAGATGTTGGCCAAAAAGTTAAGGCCCAATGATAAGTTGCTAACCACAATTGTTGGCGGGCTTTGTCTAAATGGAAAGCATTCGGAGGCAACTGAGCTATGGTTTAAACTGGTTGAGAAAGGGTTTACAGCTCGTACAGAAACTTCCAATGCTCTAATTCATGGCCTCTGTCGGGCTGGTAATATTCAAGAAGCTAGTAGGATTGTTGAGGTGATGATTGAGAAGGGTATAATATTCGATAGAATCACATACAACACACTCATCTGGGTATGTTGCAAAAATGGGAATGTGGTGGAAGCGTTTAAAATCAAGGAAGAGATGTCTAAGCGAGGGATTCAACCAGACATTTATACTTACAATACACTAATTGATGGGCTATGTAAGGTGGGTAAAATAAACGAAGCATTTAAACTTTTGGATGAGTGCAAAAGGAATGGTCTTAATCCAAATGTTCATACTTTTGGACCGATAATAGATGGATACTGTAATGCTGGTAAAGCTGAAGAAGGTGAGAGATTATTTAATGACTTTGTTAGTATGGAATTGTGGCCCAATTCTGTTGTTTATAATACACTAATCAAAGGATACTCTAAAAGTGGAAATATGACGGCAGCCTTCAGACTTCGTGATGACATGAGAAACAAAGGAATCCCTCCCACTGCTGAAACATATTCTTCTCTAATAAAGGGCATGTGCAGCATCGGGCTTGTTGAGGATGCAAAAAACCTTTTTGATGAAATGAGGAAGGAGAATTTGTTGCCAAATGTGATACCTTATACTATACTTATTGAAGGTTACTGTAAGCTGGGCCAGATGGATAATGCTAGACGTGCCTGGGAGGAAATGTCTTCATGTAAAATAAACCCTAACCAATTTACCTACACTGTCATGATTGATGGGTACTGTAAACTGGGTAACATGAAAGAAGCTACGAGGCTTCTAAGTGAAATGGAAGAACATGGAATTGCCCCTGATGTTGTCACTTATAATGCCTTAATAGATGGATTTAGGAAGAAAGGGAAAATAGAGGAGGCTTTAAAAGTATATGATCATATCAGTAGTAGGGGTATTGCCCCTGATGAAAGTACATATACCATATTGACTCCTGGCTTGCATCAGTCATCGACACATACAACTCAAGATTGATCAGGAACTCCAAAAGGTTAGGCATTTTTCTGCATGACATATCTCATTCCTTCAAATCTGTCTAGTTATCTGGGATTTATATAATTGCATGCACTTTTAACCCCACATTTTTATGCTTGCAAGTTTAGGAGAAAATGGATATTACCTTTCTTGTATGCAAGTGCAATGCATTTTTCCCCTAACAGTCCATGTTTACGAGGTCTCCCTTTTCACATGTTTGATTTATGTGTAACTTGTTTTCTTAGGCAAGGTAAATCCAGAATGTAGAAAGTGTCCTCTTGCCTTCATTTCCAACTTACTGTTGGATTTAAGAGGTTCGTCTCCTAATTGCTTATGTTTAGTTCTTTTGTGTATTTTTAAATTAAATGTATTTTCTGGTTATGGTGGCTTTTGTTCATATTTTGATTGATGTAAGTGAACTTCCCAAGCTCCTGTCAGGCGTGTTGCTTGTGAAGTGTGGGATGCTGCTATCATTTTTTTCGAACCTTTGAGAATTATAGTTGGATTTCATATTACCTCCCTAAATTGTTTATGATTTATTCTTCTGTGTATTTTTGAATTTTGTATCTCCGTCCAGTTTCTTGGCTTTTTTTTTTTTTAATTTTATTGACATAGGTGCACTTTCTCTAGTTCCTGTCAAGACATGTTGCTTGTAAACCATGGGACTGTGCTGCCATGTTTTTTTTCTTTTCTTTCTAATGCCTCACATAGGTGTAGGGTGTTTTCCCTCTAAAAATTGTTACTTCTGTAGCTCAAAAGTGTGTGAAATCATGTTGAGTATGCTTTTACAAAGATGAGAAATTGGAGATTCCCCCAAAAAATCGGTAATCTTGTTTTTGTTATACAAGTGTGAACTTTGTATTTGGGGTTACAGATACAAACTAATATGAGTGTACCGTCGACTTGAAACTTTCTTGTAAAAAATACTCGAGGCACTTTCGAGATTTTTTTTAATTCCTGCTTGTGTGTTGTACTAATTAACGTGAAACTTGTCTCCAGTTTTCGCACACCAATGTTTGACTGAAATGTTGCTGTTACATAGTGGAACAGAAGAATAGGCAGGTGATCACTGTTGGGTATAAACTAATGATCGAGGCTGGCAGATATAAGGTGATAAATTCAGATGTATCAACACAAGAACAGACAAATATGTTTGTCTGCATACTTTCATTAATGCATTCATGTAGCATCGCCAGAAACTTTTTTCTAACTTTTTAGTTTACTTATTTCTATGATTTTTTAACATGGAAATGTGAACCATATTATAGTATTTAAACCAAAAAAAATTCATAAAAATTTGATGGATTTTTAGGGGATAGCCTTGAAATTGTGAGTTAATTCCTGACGAGTCGTGCACCATGTTCAACAGTTCAGTGAAACATTGGTTATGCAAAACTCTATGCTCAAGGTGGAAGAGAAGGTAATGATAGAGCCGGACACAGTTCTCATGCCACGGTACTGATATGGGACCTGCCGAACATATTGAATTTCAGAGGTTTGTCGCTTGGGTTGTATTTTTTGGTTTAGGTTGTAGTTTCAGTTTATCTTAATATACTCTAGTTTTGTAGTAGTTAATATATGTGGGTTTTAATCTAATATGATTGATGCAGGGTGCATTGTTTTTTGGTTGCTGAGACAAAGCTGTTCCTAGATCGTTAGATGGTGCTGTCTCACTGTTATTTTCACCTTGTGTTGAGACTTGGGACTAAGGTACTCTTCTACCAAAGTTTTACATTGATTGAAATTTATTCAATATGTAGACTATTCCACATGCATATAAATATTCCCTCTGCACCTTCACACGGGAAGTGAAGAGTATCTGAACCCGATGACATATCTTCAATTCTTATTTATCTCTATGTTATAGAACTTACAAAACTTGTTTCCCTCTTCATACCCTACCTCCCTACCTTTTTCTCTCTCTTCTGCAACTTCCCTTTCTTTTTTCTTTTTTAAACTTGAGATTGAGATGTCGAACTGTTTTTCTATTTGCTCCGTTGCTCCCAAATTTCTTATCCTAATTCTTGTAATTCAAAATGTCTTCCATCACTGGTTTTGCTAGCTTCAGCTTTCAAAGTTATCCTTCTTCACGCTACTTTTTTTTCCCCTTTTGATAAGCTTAGTATTATGCCACTTTGAACTTCGTTTTCCTCCCTTCCTCCCTATTCTAGGATTTATCAACTCCATCCTTGTAAATTAAGCTTGCAGTTCTTATATTTATCGTACATGTTGTAATTTAAAGTTTATTTTCTTAATTTTGGATGGATGAATAGAGAAGCTTACTAGTGAATAAGTCCCTTAGCTCGTGTCATTGACTCGTCCATTTTCTGCTTGAAAAGCAAATCATCTGTTGGAGGTTTGCAGGGATGGATAATTGAGGTTTTTCAGTAGAGGAACCTCGGCAGTTGGGCTGCTGCGGATATGCATGAGTTAATTGATATATGGATTAGCTAGAGAAGGATGTCAAGCTACCATCCCAGAAAGTTTGGACTCCCACGACTAGTCGACTAACTTGGTATTGCAAATTGTCTCGTATAATTTGTTTGTTGCAAATTGCAATTGTTTTAACTTGGGATCTTTATCGATACATTCAGTACTAACGATAAATTAGTTTTGTAGCGACTGCAGAGGTTTTAGAGGCAGTGATGATTGTCCCTGGGATTGAAAATGGAAAAGAGCTGCTTCCAAGCTTTCTTGGGCGATGTTCAGTTGGGAATTCAGCTTCAATTGTGTTTGTTCATCAGAAAGACTTGTTTGACACAAGTTTTTGAAAATAACCCTAGTAATTGTAAACTAGTTCTCTATTTTCTCTGCAGCTTCCCTGTTTTAGGAATTGTAACCATTAGTGCCAAAACCACACTAGTTTTGTGGATAGGAAGGACTCAATATCAGCTTTGAGTTTGGCAAAAAAAAACACGCACATCGGGTCGTGGGTGTGGGTGTGGCCTTGTTACGGTCCATTGACTTTTATTTAGAAGTCATAGGTTCAATTCTTATAAACAATTTCTCCATGTGTATATCCTTCATCTTTCCGACCTGCCTATGGTATATATCTTGCCTCTTTTCGACGGGAGCCTATCTATAGTTGTTTGAAGGGTTCATCCTTATCTTTCTATTATCTTCTTGAAATGAAGGGTTCATCCTTGTCTTTTTATTATCTTCTTGAAATGTTGTTGATTATTCTCTACTTGCTCCTGTTTTCAATCTTCCATTGTAGCGCATAGAGATAATCAGAAATGCTAAAACAGAAGAGAGAAACGAATGCTAGGAAACTAGAGAGAAAGTGTTAATTGTTAATTCCAGCAACGACATATTAAGCAATTTCTCTGATTGCATATTTCCTTGAATATGATTCCTCAACTATTTGAGATTTTTGTTTTCTAAATTTATATGAGATAGAGGCTCAGGTTACCTTTAATAATCTACACTAAAGAACCCAAAAATTGGTAATTAAACAATTAATGCTCCAATTACCATCTCTCTCTCTTAATTTGTACCCCTAGTAAAAGGAATTATTTTCGCTTAATTGCCCCATTTTTCCTTGTGTTTTAGTTTCTCCTCTTGATTTAAAAGAGAGAGAAATTGATCACTTGAGTGCTATTTTGTTGGGGCCAAATTGTATTGAACTGAGTAATATTCTTGTGGCAATGTTGTTGGGTTTTGACCCAATTTATCATATATCATGTTAGAAATTTCTTTGTGCGCAGGCCAGACGACCCAAATTTAGACTCAAACCATATTTATCATACATCAAAGTGTAAACTTATTTGGTGTCATTATCGATTATAAATTTTAAAAAACTATAGCCGAATTAGGAGTAAACAAATATATTTTATTTAGACAAGATTTGTTACCATTTGTTTGCAAATGTCCAGAAAAACAAAATCAAAACCACCATCATTGCATGTATTAGAACGACTATCACTGAAAAAAAAATTACGAAGCAAATGAATTAATCTTGATACAAACTTTATATAAGAAACTCTAAGTCTTTGAAGCAATATATTTGGGATTACATAATCACTGAATAAAAAATAAAAATATCCAGTAGCAGAAATGTTGATAATAGACTATCTAGGGTAGGCATTCATGTTGTGTTGTGTATATATACTCTCGCAAGTTGCAACACATAACCTCTGGAAATAAAACAATTTCAGGCATATTTTTAATACCAAATCGTTTATCCAAACGTCAAGACGGAAGGTTCAATGTTTTTGATATTCAATTGTAGGGATGAAAACGAGCCGGACCGACAGGGCCTAGGCTTAGTCCTATGTATTCTGAGGAGGATTGAACTCTATAGGGTCTCAAAAATCAGAGCTGGGTCTCGGCTCATGAAAAGAATTCAAAGCCCGAGCCCGGCTCGTTAGACAGGTGTTTTAGTCACTGTCATTAGACTAGACTGGTTCTATTAACAAACCAAGAGACAAAGGCAACAAATTAGAGAGAAGAAGGAAGCTGGTTGGTTTGCTGATTCATGGAAGCTACATGTAGTTAGTGTCCCACCACAAAATCAGCATCTAATAGAGATTGGCAGAAAGTTCCTTTCAACAAATACAAGTAGTCCAAACTGTCTCTTTTCCAAGTTGAAAAACCACAAAAGCAAACATATATAATTTAATGGGCGACGTGATATATAATTGTGTCTTTATCAGTTTGAATAGATTTTGTGCAATGAATTTCAAATGTATTTGCCTTTCTCTATGATTGGCTTAGTGGAGATAAGGCTGCCTAACTTCTGTTCCTCACCTTTTTCTGTGTTCTTGGAATATATGATTAGTTAACGAACACACAAATTAAGAAGGAAAAAAATGACAAAATATTATGTTGTAAATGTCAAGCGACTCTAACAATATTGTTCGTTTTGAATTGTTCGATTCTTATGAATAAATAGGATTCACGCGAATTTGTTCTTCCTAGGGATGACAACGGATTGGGTACCCTTCCATTTAAAAAATATCAAAACAGTTTATTGCCGGGTACCCATTTACCGTTTAACTTTTTCAATTTCTTTCATAATTGATTGGATAATGTTTCCAAACACTCAATATATATTTATAAACTATGAAAGTCTATAACAAAAAATCAAACAATTGAATTATTGGTTAAGTGATTTAGTTTTGTATACATGTGTAAGGTTCGAATCCCTTCTCTAACATATATACTATATTTTTAAGAATTTACTTGAAATTAAGGGTTGGGTCAGGCCGGGCCGAGTTAGTTATGGTTAATGGGTACAATTTCGGTTCGATTTCGGTTCGGATACCCTAACCATTTATTAATCGGTTCGGGTATCCTAAACCCGGCATCAAATACCAAAATCGATCCGAAACCGTGACGGATTTGAAAATAAAAACCAAAATCGTTTCCAAACCCTAAAGGATCGATTTTCAGATTTTAAACGAATCGGATACCCCACTGATAGTGCACGAATCGGAATTTTTTGCCATCACTAGTTCTTCCTATGTCGTCTCACTTAATGATACTTGAGTCTTAAGGAAATTGTCTTATTAATAGAGCAGTGGATGTCTCGTCCTTATCAAGCAGAAAGAATCCTCACATTTTTTCGACGTGGGATTTGTCAATATATCCCCAAAATTGATGTCTAGGGATGGCAATGGAGGGGGGGAGGATATGCCCTTCCCATCCTCGCCCTCGAACCTCATCCCCACAATTTGGGATTCGAGGAATCCCCTAACCTGACGGGGACGGGTAACACCCATCCCTGCAATGTGAGACTTTTTTTGTTGTTGTTGTTGTTGTTGTTTTAGGGATGGTGAAATACTATGAACAATTAAACCCTAAACTATAATACTATATATATGTATTATGTATATACTTGCAAATTAAAAAAGGATTTCAATGAGTTATTGGCTTAGTAGTGATCATTTTTTAAGTTTTGGAACAAGTTGTAGATTCAAATTTCTACAATTTTAAAATATCTTAAACATGTGTTAATATATATATATATATATATACTTGAAAAAAAACTCAAATGAGTTATTGGCTCAGTAGTGGCCACTCTTTAAGTCTTGAAACAAGTTGCAGATTCAAATATTTACAATCTCAAAATATTTTAAATATGTGTTAATATATATAACTATTTAATCATTCAGGTCAGGTTGGGGTCAGGTATGACATTACCATACCTCACCCTCCAACCAGCTATGGATGTTTGGGTGGCACCCGAACTTGACCCCATACTCCAACTTTCGGATCGGGTCCCCACCAGTATTTTTTTTTGTCATCCATGTTGATGTCTGTTACTTCCAAAACGTAGCATATATGAGCTACTTCTGGCGCACCAGAAAATCTTCAAAAAATACAAAAGTTAACAGACTTACTAGTACTAAAAAAATCATTAATTTAATCTCCAAGAAGAATCAAAAACATATTGAGGGTGGTGGTGATATGCTTATCCATGATCATATAATAATTAGTGTTTGTGGATATATATATATATATATAACTAATATTATTTAATTTTATGTACATATTACCTTCAAGTTGATGATAATGATCGACAAGGAAAGTGACTGAAGAGCTACCCACTACTTGATACATAGCCATTGCCATGCCCATATAGCAGATTGCCAGTTTGCCACATGAAGGCAGGTCTTGCAAGCTAAAAGAAAACTTAGCCAATTCATTCAAAGTCGTACGTGCATATGGCTCCACATGCATGACAATACTGTGCTTGCCATAAATGTAAAGAATGAGGTCCCATGTGATGTGCTCAATCAAGGAATCTAATTAGCTCAACCATCAGACCTTTTTTTTTATTATTATTAATTCCACCATTAGTGTTAATATGTCCAAGCATATAAATGAGGAGAATTTTTAAAAAGTGTCATCCATCCCACTTCCTATTAATGCATTTTTGAGGAATAATTTCCTTTCACATGGGTAGTGGAATTCATGTTAATTTTCAAGGATTAGTGTAAGAACCCCCAACCCAACAATATGCAGGAGAGGTAGTTCAAACTCTTGACTTCAAGTGGTTGTGTTGTTGCCACTAGATTAATTAGTAAGTGGAGGTAGTTCAAATCCTTGACTTGAAGTGGTTCTGTTGTCATTAAGATTAAGTGGTAAGTACTGGCGGATTAAGAAATTACAATCATTAGAGACACCTATTAGTCTTCGAAAAAACAGAGGTGCTTCGGACTATGGATATAATGTGAGCTTGTATGGAGGCCGGTGGGTAATTCTTGGCACATTGGGAGTAGAGATGGCAACAGATTGGATATATTTGACAGATTTTGATACATATACCCGACCCACGTACGGCTACACCCACCCCGTAGCAATTTGTATTAACTTTCGAGTCATTCATTCTTTCAAGTCCAAGTGTAAATATATTTATATATACACATAAGTATTTTATATATAGTGTATATTTATTTATATTAAGTATATCATATATCAGGTCGGGATAGCCTATACTCACCTCTGACCTAACTCGAGGCTGGGTTATTTTTTTAAAACCCGACTTCAACTCGATGTCCTTCACAGATTGGATAAAATCCGACGAATTCGAATAGGACACAGGTGAATTGGAGCAGATCGATTTAAAATTACCATCCCTAATTTAAAATAAAATATTGGGGGCTTGGTATATTTTTTTTTACTTGCTATCCAATATCATTGCATGGGAACCCAGTCTCTTAGGATATAACAATAGAGACCCAACCCCATTGGTGGTAAGTGGTAGCTCAAGATTTTTCTTTCATTTAAGAAAATGAAATCTAAGATGTTAAAGGTCACTCTATTCTCTCCACATAGTAAACAATTTCTCTCAATATGTGTATATTTCTAAGGTTCCTACATGAGCATTGAATTGAAGTTTGTCTATATACAATGCTTATGTAAGTTTTCCAACTTCCTATAGTGTCAATGTCACACACAAAGAAGGAAATCTAGGCCTTGAAGAAATCCCTTCTTTTCATTGGAAGTTTATCTCAACATCACTTCTTAACGTACACTACTCAAACTCACACACACCAAAACTAAACCACCCAATCCAACCAACCATGAAGAGCTTAGTGGGCCCCTAAGCCCACCAAATTGATTGGGCCCACTAAACCTTATACACCAATCATGGTACTCCACGTTCCATGCATCTCGGAGCCCATATTTATCACGGAGTGTTTGGTTGACATTCCTACCGCCCACTAAACAACTTCTGATCAGATGTTCTCTTTTCCCAATTCACATAATCAAGACAAGCCCATGACCCGAAACATGGCCCGTATAAAAGAATCAGTGTCGGCTCTGGTTTCTATACCAAACTAAAAAGCAAAAAGAAACGTTTTCCACCATCCCTTCTTTCTCTGTGTCTTTTACACTCTTGATTCTCATTTCTCATGTTCGTTAAGCTCAATAGCCGATGCAGTGAAAAGGGTTTCACTCACATTCGATCTGGAGCAGTTGCATTCTGAGATATTCTCGCATTTTCAACCCAATCAGGTAAATAGACTATCTTTTTTCGTTATGACAACTCTCTGTTTCCTTTTACTTCGTCTGAGTTAGTTGTGTTATATGACAATGTTGGTCGAGATTTGAATGAAAAGTTACTCTACGGAAGCAATGGTTACTGAATATTTTTCTGTAAGTGCAGATTTTTTTATTGAAGGATGTTTTGGTAGTTTGGTTTCTTCGAAGATGAGTTCTTCTCTTTTTATTATTATTATTTTTTCTTTTGCTGGTAGTGACTGCATTGCAATAATATTTTCTATATCAATAATTAGCGGTTGTAGTAATGTCAAAATATTAATGATAGATCCTTGATTACCTCTATTATTATATATAAAAAATTCTCCAATGATTTGCCTTTTGAGCTTGATAAAGTCTGCGCATTTGAAAGTTAAATAACACTTTCTTTCTTTTCTCTCCTGGGCCATTATAATCTTTGTTGGGGTAATATGCAGAAAATGGTTGATGCAAGATTAGGCCAATGGTTAAAACTTGTAGTGTGGTCTCTTCTGTTGCTAAAATCAGAAGGAGGTGATTATGTTGGAATCACTTATGTCCAGAATGCGGTGGCCGCAGGAGCCGGTGAGAGAGACTTTACTACTCAAGGAAATTATTGGGTGTTTATAGTTTTTGATCTACTATTGTTATTAATTTTATGTTTCTCCTTTTTTAAAAAGTTGTGGATTTTTTTACATATTTGCAGTTTGTTTGGATGGTAGTCCACCAGCATACCACTTAGATAAAGGATTTGGTACTGGCATTAACAACTGGTTGGTTCACCTTGAGGTTTGTTCTGCTTTCTGTTACAGAGAGAAAACAATAAAAAGGGTCATCTAATATTGAGTATCATGTCATCAAATATTTCTTGGCTTCAATTACTTGGAAGCCAAAGGAAGAATTGATGAGTTGTGACTATAAGCAAAGGGTACAAAATGAAAATCTAAAAAGAGGGTCGAAAAACAGCCTTCGTCTATCTATGGAAGTGATGTAATAAACCTTTCAGTTTAAATTTATTGAATACAGTAAATGTCAAGTCATTAGCTTATTTCACCACAAGTACTAAGTTTCATGGATTCATGAATTTTGTAAATAACCCTTTTTTCCCTCTGAAATTTGAACAAAAATTCCTTACTGTCTTGGATCTTAGGGAGGAGGATGGTGCAACAATGTCACAACTTGCCTTTCCCGCAAAAAGACACGTTTAGGTTCATCCAAACAAATGGCCCAGCAAATCCCTTTCTCTGGCATATTGAGTAACAGAGGAAGATATAACCCAGGCAAGCATTTATATTTCAATGAGACATATCATACTTAATTTTCTATTTTTCCTGTGATTTGTTAATAATTTTATATGATTTTTTTTTGAATATATAGACTTTTACAATTGGAACAGAATCAAGATTAGGTACTGTGATGGGTCATCATTTACTGGCGATGTTCAAGCAGTGAATAAAGTAAGTTACTTTGCTAGACTGAATTTACATTCAGTTGTCCGTACTTTGTAGCTTATTGATGTTCATAAGATGGAAATTTGATCAGGCTACAAATCTTTACTTCAGAGGACAAAGAATTTGGATTGCTGTCATTGAAGATCTATTAAAAAGAGGAATGAAGAATGCTGAAAATGTAAGATCGTATTTTGAAGATATTCTCTTTTCCTAGCATCCAAAGAATCTATGAATTTTATTATCATTTCTTTTGTAGGCTTTGCTTTCTGGTTGTTCTGCTGGTGGCCTGGCATCAATTATGCATTGCGACAGTTTCCGGGCCCTGCTACGTATGGGTACTAAAGTTAAATGTCTTTCCGATGCTGGTTATTTTATCAATGCGTAAGCTCATTCATAGGCACCTCAATTGTATCTGAGACTATGTAAAATTTGCTTTATTGGTGTGCATATCTGTATTCTTAAAAGTGTCATCTATGTGACAGGAAGGATCTTTCAGGAGCAACACATATAGAAGGCTATTTCAAAGATGTAGTTACAATTCATGTAATTCTCCCTCTCTTGATAATTTTACGATTGACAAGTCCACATATCGTAGAAAAAGAGTTATCAGAGTGTAATTAGTGACAATTCTGACAGTCTAAATATGTTGTGTAGGGATCAGCAAAGAACTTGCCTCTTTCTTGTACTTCGAGAAGGAGACCAGGCTTGGTATGTGGCATTTCTGATTATGCTTGCACTCTTTCCCGTTTCCTCTTTGATTGTTACTGATGCTTCAACAAAAATTTTCAGTGCTTCTTCCCGCAATACGTGGCGCAACAGATTCGGACACCACTCTTTATACTAAATGCAGCCTACGATTCATGGCAGGTTGGCACATTTTTGTTTAGGAGAAAATTCATGCTATTTTCAGGAGTTTTTCCGTTTATAGATTCTAAATATTCTTGGATTACAAATCCCTATGTTGTCACTTGTCAAGCCTATTGGAAGGCGATTTTGCACTCTTTTGGATGCTTTTGCTAAATTCAATCGGGACTAAAGAACAAATAAAGCCAATAACAGTGTGAAAAATTGCTGCAATAGTACTTATGCATTGATACATGACAGGCAATTGTTATTACCAACATTTCCCTTCAAAAAAGTTATATTTGAGTACGTATTATCTAATGCCCCAATTCATTGTGTTCATCCAGATAAGGAACATCTTGGCGCCTGGCATGGCTGATCCTCATGGCTATTGGGGTGGCTGCAAGCTTAATATAAAGAACTGCTCACCTACTCAACTCAAAACTATGCAAGGTTGAGTACTATAAGCCTTGGAGTCAATCACATTCTCTTTAAGTACTCTTTTGGCTGGTTTTGCTACAAATTTTTTTTTTTTTTTTGGGTGAAACTCTTAACAAGCGCATCGAATTAGAACCCAAAAACTAAGAGAATTGAAACTAGGCCGAAATCTCTTCTAGCATTGACAACAACTATGCATTTTTCTGAAATTTTATGTGAATTATATCTTTTGGATATCTTTTCAGGTTTTAGGTTGCAGTTTTTGAGAGCATTATCTGGATCTGGGAACTCTTCATCCCGAGGAATGTTTATAGACTCTTGCTATGCTCACTGCCAAACTGAAACACAGGAGACATGGCTAATGCCTGGATCTCCATTGATTAGTAAGACTGTAAGAAAACTACTGTATTTTCAATTTCTGTCTCTATAATGTGCTATTTGTTTCCCAAAACGACTTACTTTTTTTCACATTTTTTTTTTGTCTTGAAA
Organism: Euonymus europaeus; assembly: GCA_963580455.1. Taxonomy (NCBI): domain Eukaryota; kingdom Viridiplantae; phylum Streptophyta; class Magnoliopsida; order Celastrales; family Celastraceae; genus Euonymus; species Euonymus europaeus. The sequence continues at coordinate 5,577,342 of OY756961.1, read as the reverse complement.
AATTATCTGCAGACAATTGCAAAGGCAGTAGGAGACTGGTTTTACGACCGAGTGTCGTTCCAGAGGATAGATTGTCCATTTCCCTGCAACCCCACTTGCCAGAATCGTGTTTTTTATTCACAAGAATCCCCAGAAGTATGAATTCTTTTGTCTATATACATAGTTTTTCTTATTGCTCATTATAGGGAAAAATGGATTTGACTAGTTAAGAAAAAACTAAGAATTATGATTGATTAAGGCATAAAATAAGCAAAAGATCACCACTGCACAGAACTTGTGTGCTGGGTGTGTTTCATTCTGTCATATTTTTCTTGATGTAATCAACTATTGTTATCAATAAGATCAAATTCTTTTCGAAGTGATAAATCTTCCTCACAAGTATTCATCTACTCTTCGTATATATGCACAACCAATCTACCATATACAGAACTACAGATCTGGCATTTTACTGCAGAACCTGAAGTTTTGTTTGCAAGTGCTTTAGAATCCAACATGGCAATATATTGATAAGAAACTGGAACTGGCTAGCATAAATTTGTTTTATTCAAGCTCGACAAAACAAAGTCTCCTTCAAAAATGAAGTTGAAATCTTCTTCAAAATTCAAACTAGGATTGCACGCTTGATGTGAGGAGAGAAAGCAAGAGAGTGGTTATTTGATTGTGGTATAAATAACACCCCTTGTAATCATTGTAGGGAGAATAAAAGATACAGACTCTATCGTGGACGTAAGTGTTCTTGCCGAACCGCGTATATTGTTATTGTGTGCTTTTACTTTCAATTCAATTCCTTGATTTGTGTGAGTTTAATCTAGAAAACCCTAAGGTAGGTGTGGATTTTTGCACCGACAAGAATCATAAACAAGATCAACCGGTCTACCAGGACTTAACATCCTCATTAACAAAAGAATCATAAACAGTTGGTATTGACCTTTTGAATGTGTACTTGCATATTTAGTTAAAATATAGTTTATAGGATTATAAAGTTGCATGAACCCTAAAATATTCAATAAAAATATACATATATATATATATACGAGAATTTTCAAGTGAGGGATCCCTCACGGATTTTTTCGTGCGGGATCCCTCTCTCACCCTCATGTGATAAGTGCATATATATATATATAGTTGTGGGCTTATAAAAGCAAAATGAAAGGCAGCATAGTGGGCCTTGCCTTGTATTTTAAGCTTTGCTTGATTCTAGACAAAGCCCACGTGCCCTTCTAGATGAACCATTCATTATTTAAACTGTTCGCTTGTAAAGTTTCCAAGCCCAACAGTGAAATATAAATAAAGGAAAAAAATAGAGAAAATTGTGTAACAAATGAAAAGTTTTCTACATACAATTGTCAGTCCACATTTGAGAGAGACATTTGATCAATCAATCTCTCAAGGGAACTTCTATTATTAGATGAGGGCTGGCTGCAAAAGTCCGAATCCTGGGCCCTGATGTAGAATTTCTACCGTAACCGCAGGACCCTCTGTAGATCAATTATTAGTATCAAAATATTTTTTACTTTTTTTAAAAGTTATATTGTATATATTACGAACTCAACGATATCTTTTTGTGCTAAACAAAAATGGAATAAATCGTAAAAAATATGTAGTTAAATTTTTTGTTTGATAAAAAAATATACTGTTAGACTCATAATCTCGATTAAAATATAATCATAATTTTTTTAAATAAAATAAATTTGTGAATGAGTTAAAATTAATTTACACCAAAGTCTATTATAACAAAATTACAAGAGACCTGATAATCAGCAAAGTCCTCCTGGGCCGAGCAACATAATTATGATAGCAAATTGTGAAAAACACAGACGCAGAGTCGCATAATGCACACCCCTTTTCCAGCATAACCTGCTATCTTTCTTCTTCTTGCCAGAAATCATCATTTCAGTTTGACAATTTGGTCATGCCATGTGGGTTGGAAGGGAATGGGTAGGGCCCGTAAGGTGGTGCATCAAAAAATTTAACCTTTTTTGAAAAGTCATAAATATGTAATATTTATCATGACAGATTTAGTGATTTTTTTTCCTCTTAAAACATAATTTACATTCATGGCGATAAAAACAGCGTTTTGAGGTCATATCTGATGATTTATAATTGTAATTTTTTAATATTAATTTTTTTTGTTTTATTTTAAACAAGAAAACGTCGTTGAATTCATCAGGCTAAATATTATACATTTATCACTTTTTAAAAAAATCAAATCTTTTCTTGAAATTAACGAGGCATTTGGTTCATAACACAATGACTGTGAGACGAGTATGAATTGAGTGAGTGATGAGTGGGAGGTGAACATGTCCATATTTGATATGAAATAAATAGTGATTATGATTATTAAAATTTCAATAATAAAACTTTTTATTACTATTTTCATGTTAATAAAAAGATTTTTTTTTGTATGCAGATTAATTTTTATAATAAAAGATATAATAGTCTTTTAAATATCAAAATTCATTGGTTTTTTTGTTGATAAGTTTTTTATATGAACTTTTTATTCCGTTTAGTTTTTTAAAAGTGTTATAATCAAATACACCATTAAGTATTTGAATCTTTGCTCAATAAAGACAAATTTAATGTTTTAACTATTTTAATGACAAGCTCACTCTCTCACCATCTTTCATGCGTACAACCTTTCCAACAATGAATCCTTGTCGTCCAATCATAGTTTTGTCGCCATAACCACCAAAACGAAGCTTGGACTTCCAGGAAAAAAACTCAACAAACCACAAAAAATTTCATCCGCTATAGCCACCAAAATCACAAAGAGAAACTCATGGCCAACAAAACTTTTGTCCTTCAATCTAGCCAACTTTGACCACCATTTTGAAAATTCAAGACATCGTTGAGTTCACAAGAGCTACAATTCTCAACCAATTTTCAACTGTATTGGTGAGTTTACCGAAAATCCTTTGAATTCTAGATAATAAATCCTCTTTTATTATTTTGCTTAATTTCGAAAACTCTTACGAATTGTTTTGGTGAGTTTTGCGAATCTTCTGAATTTTGGGTAAGTTTGAGAGATTATTTGATCATATGAATTTTTGGTTGTTTTTGTTTGATTTTGAGAAATCCTCAAATTTTTTTATAGGAAATTTATAGCATTTATAGTAATAGGGTTTAAAGTTTTGGGATTTAAGATAATATTAGGGTATAATGTTTAATCTTTATGGTTTCGAGTTTTAGGAGATTATAATTTAGTGTTTAGGATTTTGAGATTTAGTACTTAACGTTTTGGGGTTTAGGGTTTATGAATATTGGGTAGTCAAATTTTATTATTTTATTAATATTTTTGTAAATTCCTTTTAATTATTCACAAGAGTTTTGGTTCAAAATTAAAACTATAATTGTTAACATTTAGAGGATTCTTAGGAAATTAAGAGGATTTCTATTTATATGGTCTAAAGTTTAGGGTTTTAAGGTTTAGGAAATCAAAGTTTAGTGTTTAGAGTTTTGGGTTTTGGGGTTTAGGTTTAGAGTTTCGAGTTTTTTTGTTTAATTTACAGAAATTCTATAAAAAAAATTATGTATTTTATGAAATATTCTTAATTTTTTGATTAATTTTAAAAACTCTTTTGATTTGTTTTGGTGAATTTCTTGAAATCTTCTAAATTTTAGGCAAGTTTGAGAAATCTTATGTATTTTTTGTTGTTTTTTGTTTGATTTTCAGATGTTCTATAATTTTTTGATATATTTTTTGAAATCCTCTGAATTTTTTGGCTTAATTTTGATTTTTTTGATTTATTTTGACGAGTTTTGAGAAATCATCTGAATTCTTGATAAATTTGAGAAATCCTTTGAGTTAATTGAGAAGATTTGACAAATGAACATTTAAACATATCAACAAAAAGTCTCATTGGAAATAATTTTTCTCTCTAATTCTGAATCTATATGTTTTTTTAAAAAATACGACTTGTATTTAGAGTAATAAAAATATTTTAAAGTTTTAAAAAAATAAAAAAAAATATATAATGATGTCAGCATATGTCATGCATACGAGAATTTATTAGAATAAATATAATTTTATCCATAATTATTTAAAGAATATATTGAAATACTAAAAAATTAAAGATAGTCAATGAAATACATATTTCATTAAAAAATTTATCAATGAATCCCCCAAAATTATTCTCATAAAGATGAGATTAGTCGTTCATTTTGATAAACTTGACTAATTTTCATAAAGATGAATGAATATAAAATTACACCCTTCTAAAATCAACCAAATAAGTGAATAAATGATTCTCATAATTCACGCTCTTTTTATCTTCTAAATATCAACCAAATGTTCGACAACCAAATTGAGGCGGGCCTTTGTTTTGGATATTCCTGACATCTACTATATTTGGCATTGGCATCCTTTTTCTCTTTCAACGAGCATAATTCTTTTGCCTCTGTTTTATGCCATAATCTCTCTTTCCCTTTTCAAGTATTTGGCTTGGGAAATGCCAAATCCTTTTCATTTTTTAAATACAAGGAAAGTGATATCAAGTGTCAACTGTACCTTTCCTTTTAAAGTCGAATAAAAGAACAACAGCTATTTATAGTCCGTTGTGAAATAAACTAAAAAAAAAATCAAGTTGAAGCTAATTTAATTATTTATTTAGCTTTTTCTTTGTTTTTTATTAAATAATATTATAATTTTTAACATTAACTTTAATGATAAATATTTATAACAAACGTAAACAAAATTTATCAAACAATAAAAAAAAATAAACTACAATTATCACTTTTTATAGTTATTTATTATATCTTTTAAATCAAATATAATAAATTTTATACTACATATAAGCAACGGCTTGAGCCCACCTTGAATTTTTTACTAGTACATATCTTATCAATTCCAAGCTAATATAGTCAATATAAACTCTTCTACACAAGTTTAAAATAAATAAAAATAATCAAATAAAGTTTAAATGGCTAGATGCCTCCAACTAAATGATCAAATAGGTTTTAGATCAAAAATTAAACTTAATTTTTTTATCGAAATATTTAACATCATTTGTGTCAAAAGTGAAGTGACACGGTGTTGAATAATTCATTAAAAAATTTATGAACTTAAAACTCAAATCTTATGATATGAGGTAATGAGCCCTCTTGACATAAGTTATAAGTCTCCCTTGCGTATAAGCTAGCGTTAGTAATAAATTTCATCAAACACTTTGTCAATTTATTTCATGACTCATAAGCTAACTTAATTTTCATAATTTTTAAGCTAACTTATTTATACATCTTACAAACTCTACCAAACGGAGTTTACTTTAAGGGATCAAATCACATACATACATACTTACATGTTGTACCAACAGCACCTAATGCTTAATTGCATTAGGTGGTTTTTGTGCCTACTTGTTTATGTGACAATTTTGCCACCAAGAATCTCTTCCTCCTAAGCCTTTATAAAGGCATGTATTTCCTTTAGTTTTTTACAACAAAAACACAATAAAACAAGAGTTGGAAAAGGATAGAGAGGGTGAGAGTGAGCGAGAAAAAGAGTGGTTTTTGTGTTGAGAGATTTTTAGTTTTTCTCATAGTTTCCAGAGAGAATATCATTGTTCTCTTCTTGTTAAATCAGAGAGAATATTATAATTCTCTGTTCTATAGTGAATTCTTCTATACTGATATGTGATTTTTATCCTGTTCATTAGGAATTTTGTCCAATTTCATCTTTTACTATTTTAAATTCATTTGAAATTGTAATTTGCTCATTCTGGACCGTCAATTCACAACATTATATACATAAATATGATTATAATGAATTTAAAAACTAAAAGTAATACCAACTATCACTTCACCACCCAATTTTTGATTTCACAAACCAACCTTATATTAAAATATTTAATGAAAACAAAATATCAATCAATTTTATGCCATGATTTTGAAAATGACACATGTATCTTTACAAATGCATAATGTCCTTTTTTTTAAAAAAAAGTGAAAAAGGTAGGTGAATATAGCTTACCTCACATGTGTGTCAAAAGAGTTTTTTTTTTTTTGAAAGGAAGAGGGTTAAGACATTTGATATTATAGTTTTTAATTAATCTCTTCTAATCGTTTTTTTTTCATTTCATAAAAAATTTCCCGACCTTGCTAATTTGAAAATTTTGTGTCGTAGATAATTTGACTAGTTTTTGCTGTATTACGTGGCCTCGACCGATTGGGCAGTTAACTTCGATTAGCATAGTAATAATGCAATGGTCAAGATACGTTATCATACATTTATCTGGTACACCAAAATTAATACGGTAATACCAACTAACAAATGATAGGTGAATTTTTGAAATTTAAATTATAAATTAATTTATTCATTATCAACCATTCATGTTTTATCACCAATTTTTTTTGAATTAAATATTATTTATTTGACTACAATGCATTTATCAGCATACAACCTAATGTGTCGAGATTATTGAATAATTTATGCATCAAGTCTTACACGTGCGTGGACTGTCACCCAATATAACCTGCACGTGTAAGTACTGCAGCAACGCTTATTATATTATTTTGGTAGTTTCACCAAAACCACCATTTGCTTTGCTTGCCCTAAACGGGAATCATAGTCGGCTAAATCTCGACGTGTCATAATCCGATTCGTCTGTTCTCTCTATAAAGAACCCTCGTTGCACACTTAAACCCCAACTCCTTCGACTGCAAGTCTGCAATGCTTTGATTCGTTTATATGGGAGTCTTCTTCGCGTTTCTTTTATGTATAAACGCGTGAGAGGCTCTCTCTTTGGTGTTTGTTGCCGGGCGGTCTCTAATTCGCTTGGTGCAGTTCGGGAACTGATTGGTCGTTTCCGGTGGTGGTTGTTTCAGTTCAGGCGGATCTTTCTACCAAGTTTTTCATGACATGAGACACTGGAATGGCTTGTTGGATCCCGCCTTGCATCAACTGAATCGGAGACCGCAGCGGTGAATGTTACATGGATCTCCGGTGCTTGATTGGTGTTTGTGTATGCAACATGTTCAGATCTCAGGTTGGAGATTTCCGTTTTTATGATGATTTACAGCTGTCTCTCTAGTTTTGGTAGATTTGGAGAATGTGTGAGCTAGAAAGGGAAGAATCAGATTCAATATAATCTAAATAAGAAAGTGACGAATCTTCTGTTTTGTGGGTTTAAATTCAGTCAAATTTTACTTTGGAGATGAGATAGATAATCATCAAATCATATTTATTTGAAGAAATTTTGGCTATTTATTTTTAGATTTGTTTATTTTATTGATTATACAGATTAGGGTCCTATGTCGATGAGAGATGCTAGTTTTTTTACATGCGCAATCATAGTTTACTCTGCCAATTTTTTAGATTTGCCTTTTCTGATGTGGATATTGGTATTCGTAATTTACTCTGCCTTTTAAAAGAAGAAACATTGATTAGCCTTGCGTCCTGTTTCATAGTTCTTACCAACTTTAGGAGGGGATTGTTATTGTGATTCTTCTATTCCAGCTACTTTCGTTGCTCATTTTGAATATATAATAATTTTTTCTGAGGATTCCAGAACAATTATTAAAAAATATAAGCCTTTTTTTACATTGTTCAATTACTTTGGGCTTTTTTATATTTTTTATATTTGAAATGCCATTGATTGAGAAGAGAAGTTTTCTTAAGATGCAATGCTGTTTCAGCAGTTTTTGTCTCTTTTTCCCAAGTTGCTTTAACTGTATTGAGCGATGAGTACGATGTGCTGTCAATGATGATGTTTTCGATTCCAAGTTGGTTTATTTGATTTGAGCATCGATGTATGGTACTGATATTAGCATTGAGGGAAAACGAATTAATATTTGATTCACTTAATTAGGTAGATATACCAACGAATGGTTGATTTTCCAACACATATCTTTATAGGTAATTAGTTGCGGTAATTATATTTTTTATTTGTCACTATACGCATGAGTAGATTGACCTTGAAGCTAGTGTTTCAATGTCCATACATGTTTAGTGGTAGCTGACAGGAGAGTGGAGACTCTGATTATAATCAATGCTCATATCTAGTTTAGCATTGTGATACTTGTAATATGTCTGCTGTATATTAGAATTAATTGCATTGTACTTTGTGATTGTATAGTTAGCAGAGTTGAGATAAATAATGGTAGATTGACCCTATTAAGTTGATTCGTTACACTTCAATGATAGCTGGCATGATACGGTGACATCTGATTATACTCAACACCTGTATCTAGTTAAGTTTTACTGTGTGCTATACATGACAATAAACTCCATTCTTGGTGGTGTCTTTCAGTGGAAGCAATTCCTTTATCAGCTACAACTTTTCATACTGAATGACCAGTTAGGTCATAGAATTTGCTATATATGGTATGCCCTGGCAAGATATCATGTCATCTAATTGGAGTCGATGTACATATCTTGTTTTGTTGTTTCGTTTCTAATACAATATGTCTGCCCTGTACATGAATTAACTAGTTGAGTGCAATGTAGCTGGTGAATGCTTGATCCCCTTCTTTATATAAGTTGATTGTTTCTTCTTCACATGGTATCATTTGCTACCGATAACTAGAATTTTCTTGTGCAGGTATCATAGCTCAAGGAAAATAAGCGTGTCCTTCTTGAATTTGTTTCTCCTGATTGAGATTTTTATTATGATTGGCTTTGGAACTTCATTCTTCGAACTGCTTACATGTTTTAAGCAATTACATTTTTGAGTGCACATTGTGATTCTGATGCTCTGGTTTCTCTTATGTTATCCCCGATTCTGGTTGTGTTTGCCCCATTTGTTGTTGCTATGCATTCTTTCCTTTCAGTTCTCCACTTGTCCTTGGATCCTTTTAATGTCTCTAGTTATTTCTTCTATATTTCCAGGAGTAACAAGAACATAATGGTAAACTTAAAATGTCGAGGAGCTCGACTAGTTCTCGTTCATGCGCCTCACCAGCCAAACCCAATGCACCCTGGACTTAGATCTGAGGTTCTTTCAGTTCTCCACTTCTCCCTGGATCCTTAATGTCTCTAGTTATTTCTTCTATATTTCTAGGAGTAACAAGAACAGAACAGTGAACTTAAATGTTAAGGAGCTCGACTCATGCAAGTGGTCAAGCTCCTCACCAGCCCAGCCCGAAGTACCCCGACTTAGAGACGAGGTTCAAATCATCTTCCTCATTTAATGGAAGAAAACAAAATCGTTTACATAAATTTCATAGCATAGAGATGCCCCTATTAAGCATAGTTCTTACTCAGAATACTAAAAGGAAATGAATGTTGATGTGTGAAAGGAAGAGGTTTTTTTTCTCTTTTTTGAGTTTGTAAATGCAAGAACAGTAAAAACTGGAGTCATTATACTCTGCTTTTGCATGATTGAGGAACAGCTGTTCGAGAACATTTGGTAGCCGTGGATTTGAGGTCTGCTTCCTTGCTTTGGGTGGGGATTCTGTAAGTGCTCCTTTCCTTTTCCATGTTAATGCCTACAGAATATCTGACTTTGTGGACCAATTTAAGAATATCGAACTTTCCTGTTATAAATATTCATGAAAAGTAATGGAGTCTAAATGGATTCCAGTATTCCACAGTGAAAAATGTTAAGCTAAGGTGCAGTAATTTTCCAGATAGTACTAATCTTTAGTCACTCGAATAAACAGAGTGAAAAGGGGGCGCACAGGATAAGAATATGTGTCTTCCTTGTTTTGATGAACTAATCTTTTTTATGGCTGCTTCTTTCGCAGTTATTTTGACGTATTGCTTTAAGGTTGCTGAACTTATTTCAATACCAAGTTGATGAATTACCATTGAAGAGGTATGAAGTTGTATAGCATAGGGGCATACTATTTTTGTGGAGAATCTGTCACGATGATGTCGTGGCCAGGTAAATCTTGCAAATGGAGTAGTTGCCTGATTATGAATTCAGAAGCTGTCATGAGTTGACTTACTATCCTTGGCCCTTGGATGTTGTATTATGCAGGCATTTATTTTTGTAATTGATGTAATCATCGTTGGGGTTGAAGAGTAGTACATTTGTTTCATATGATGCTCTCATTCACTCCTAGATGTTGGATTAAATTTATCCTTTTTCTGTTCTACATGTCTGGTATCCTCAAAAGTATTCAAGTTGCTACAAGAAGTTGACGGATCGGTCAGCCCAAAGTTTCTCCCATTGCTAAATGCTTGCGCTCTTGCTTCATGTCCTAATCGGTGGCTCTTTTTGTTTTTTTTCTTCCTTTTTTCCCTCAGATTCCAAAGCCCTAGTCCTTCTGTTTGGAAGGAATATTTAGCTTGCAATATCTTTTAGTCCCTTTTTTTTCTTCTTCGACATTCCCAATCATGTCAATAGCTAAAGGTGATGCTATTTTTGACAAAAGTGATCCAAATACTTGACCAATTTGCACTCTGCAGGATTCTTTGCTCAAATTGTCATCGCCTTTTGATACTTTTTTGTTTATTTGGTTCAAGCATTCCAACATTCCCTTAACGATTGAAATTGTCAAATATGGTTTCTTTTTTATTATTGTTCTCTCTCTCTCCTGTAAACAGCAACCACAATGGTGGTGACATAATGTCTTGATAAACTTTTCATAATTGGATTCTATCTCTATTACATAGAAATGATTTGACATATTTATTCCTATTAACAAAATATATTTTTTAATACAATTGTATCAGTAAAATATATATTTTAATATAATTTTTTCATTACTCAAGATAAGTCATTAACATTTTATTTTTCAATCTATTTCCTACAAAAATTTATATTAATTAAAAATCAAGTCACATATTCAGTCACATTGTAATAAAATATATCTTTTATTACAATCACATAAGCAAAATACATAAAACATTTGTTGTCTTCAATGAGAGAAAACCAATGGGTTGCTCTCATCGTAGTGGGTTATGTATTATTTATCATACTGTTATTGAATTGAAACTATTGGGCCTAAATCCTGGTTCACACACAGACACTGCAGTTGCATATATATGTTGTAATTAATACTCTGATGCCCTCGAATTACAATTCAGAGAGTTTTATACAATTTATTTTCAATATAGACGTACTTGATGCTATTACGAAAAGCTTCATTGCTAGTTTCATACAAAAACGCTTTTACGAGTACCGTCACTATTTTGAATTTGAAAATCACAATAACGTTGCGAGTTATAGCGTTGACGTCATTGTGAAAAACAAGAAATAACGAGTTGCGTCATGGACGACACTAGACTTAACATTTTGGCATTTATTCTGTGATATAATTCTCTGTCGCATGTTTTTTTGACTATGTAGGGGATTTAAAGCGGAAATTCAACCCCAAATCAACATAGGTAGAAGCAATAAAGATAATAATTAACGTCAACAAGCATAAGCAAGTAACAAAGTCTTAACCTCACTTCAGTTCAGATAAATCACAAATCACACTTCAAATCAAGAACAAGAATAAGAAAGTAAAGAACACACAAGAGTTATGTGGTTCACCCGATTTTGCAATCTAACAGGCTACATCCAATGTGGTTACTGGGTTTCACTAGATTGAGAATCAAGAACACCACACAAAATCTCCTTAAATCTAAGGCAATACTCTCTCTCTCTAGCTTTCTCTCTTTCTATCCTCTCTAAAGAAGGAAAAACGCAGTTACTAAAAAATAGAAGTATTTCATCTACTTTTAAAACTATTTTCACAACTTAATAAAGTCAAACACGTTAATTCTCCGCTCAAGCGCTAGTGAGCGCTGGAGCATATCGCAAACAACAAAATTCTGGTCCAGAGAATTGATTTCTGACCGCTAGAGAGCAGCAGAGCGCTAGAGCATCACTGTCATGGAATATGAAATTTGACTTCACATCTCAACACACTATTGACATTCCATAAATTCCCCAAATCACCCCAATCTATTAAAACACCATCAAAAATTATAATGCTTTTGAGTTCACCACTTATTCTATTTTTTCCAAATTTTGCAAAGTACACTCCACCACATCTTTTTCAAGCATTTCATCAAACAAGTGATCATATTCTTAGCACGAAACTCAAATCAAAACAGCCCTCAAACTCCTCACTTTGGCTTTCAAAATTCAAAATTTAGGATGTGCTTTCTCTATTTCAATGTCCATTGCCCTTGCTGCAACTCGGTTATGAAGATATTTAACCTTCTTTCATTGAAGGTATTTTGAAAAGGTTTCGGGTGTTCTTGTCTTGGTTCAACACACTGTAGACTCGTATATGGGACTGAGCAGGGAAGGCTACGAGCTATGGAGCAAGATCTATGCTAGAGCAATCTAAAACTGGAGTGGAAACTGATACAAGAAGTGGATGGGATCTTGAAAAGGAAGGAACCCTAGCTTGGGTTGATTTTGGATAGAGATGTAAGGATCTGTATCTGGTCAGGCTGCCGCTCTTAGATGGAGGGACGACCAGGAGACGAAGGCGTTGTGTTTGGAGAGAGTTGGTTGTTGAAGTCCCCACAACAACATCATCTCTTTCGCTGCCGATTCTTCCCCGTCTTCTGCAAGATCCTCGACGTCCAACATAGCAGATGATAGAGACAGTTGAGGTGAAGTAAGAGTTGCATTTTTGTAAATTTTTAGGGGTGAACTTGGAAAACTTGGAGTGTCAACAGTGTTCATCCATGTTTTTTAAAATGTCTGAAAGGTCATGGGCTAAATAATTTCCAGCCTTATAAGGCCCATGTCAATCCCACTCCGGCCCCTGGGCTAAATAATTTCCAGTCTTATAAGGCCCAAGTCCCATTCTTATATGAATCTGGTATATTATATATTTAGGAATCCTTAAATCACCATTATTTTTTTTAAATAGAATATCGAAATTTTTTATTATAAATTTTGGATTATAATGCTCTTTTATAAAATGACTAAACTATATCACTTACACTCTCAGTATTTCGAGGCATATCTTGCTGGAAGACCACCACTGATACAACGATTGATTAATGTATGTTTATTTCAATAAATATTGTGATTGAGTATACCGTTTTAAGAATGAAAAAGCACATTAAGGGTATGTGTATGAGCAAATGCGTTTTAATAAAAGTATCTATAATAATAAATTTAGGTTGGTATATTTATAAAAACACATTTAAATTGAATATTGATGCTGTGATGTATTTAATAAAAATAGCGGTATATTTAATCGCCAGATTTCTTTTCTACTATGTTTTTTTTTCTTTTCCATTTTTGGATAATAAATTGGAACTTAAGTAAGTAAATGAAATCGTAATAGTGTAATACTTCTTACTCAAGAGTTAAGAGCAGCTAGCCTCCTCTTCAAACAAGTAATTATTTGACCTTGGAACTGCAACGAGAGCGTATGTAGGTACCATTCAAAGGATGAAAACGGAGATTGCAATTCAAATTACACAAAAACCTAACCGAACCAAGAAGCCCTACTCTCCACTGAGCCCTTGCACTCCCTCTAAGTTCGAACGTCACTCTGTCTGCCTTCAACGAAAGGCTCGCATACTCCATCTGTTCCGGCTCCAGAGGTATTGGCTGAGACGTCGCAACGTAAGGTAGATCAATGGAGCTGTTCTTCCCCACATTAAAATCCTCCGCAGCCAGTCTCGCTATGTCGATCCCATCGAAAACCAGAGTGAAACCCACGTCTGAAAACGTCGAGTGAGCCTTCTGGTTACCGTTCTCTGCTCTAATAACGATTACTACTTGCGTTTCCAACATACCCACAGAGTCATACTGGAATGCGTTTAGATGAGCATCAGTCACGCTTATATATGGTATTCTCGGATGAACAACCAGGTACCCTATGAAGACTGCAACGCCCACAATAATCACCGCCACCGCGAGGATTGCACAGATCACGGCTGCACACCAGATCAAAAAATGGGTACGCCGGGTAGGCTGTTGACGATGCCATGTCAGCTTCTTTGGGTTTGGGAGAGACTGGTGATTGGCACCCATCAGAGATCAACAACATGAATTCGGTTTTCTCGTTTGGATTTCTGGGCTCTACACAATTTTTATGCGATGGAGTTGGAGTCTAGAGAGGTTAGGTATCTTCTTTTCCTAGCTCCAAAGCATTTGTGTCTATACATATATGCCATACCTATTAAGGAATCCCACCTCACTTTATTACTCTCTTTTAGTAACAAAATATGCCAAACTTGCATTGCTGAATACCAAAAAAACAGAAGAAAAAACAGGGGCTGGCCTTTTCCTGTTTAGTGACCATGGGAGAACGTAGTAAACTTTTTATCTAAAGAAAATTTTACGACCATCTCGGGACCGTTTCAGGTCCTCCCTTTCTTATTGTCCCTTAGATCTGAAATAATGAAAAGACATCTAAGCCCTTATTGGGGGAAAAAATTAATACGAGAAAAGAGGGGTGAATGCTATCCACTCTTGTAGGGGTGAATTTAAGAAAAAACCGACCATCTCACCGAGAAACTCAGGTGAGCTTTTATCATTCGCTATAGATAACATCACCACTGAAGACAAACCACTTAATTGAAAACACCTCCACATCCAAGCTAGTCTTTTGAACCAACTCACCCTTCCGAATTCAGCCTAAGACCAGACAAAACAATGAAACATAGAAGGTACCTCAAGAATCCCAATCACATAGCATTGTTATCACAAAATATGATTCTATCAAGTGAGAATAACAAGCTGAAACTCCCATATAATCTCCCTCACCAGTACCCACTCCCAAGTCTCCAAAATGATCCAATCTCAAATACGGGAGTCGCATAAGAATGGGCAGGGGAAAAAATTGAACCTAACAACTTAACCCATCCAGACCTAACTGAAATAATCCTTTCTATGACTGATATTCACATTATCATCAACAAATCTTCCAAGAGTCTATATATGATACCTAGCACATATTTGGAATAAACATACAGCAAAAAATGAATACAATATTTGCATATGACAAAAAAGAAACACTTTAAACTAAATATAACTTGAACATGCACCCTACTAAGATTACTTAATCAGAATCTTCAACAAAAACTTATGCATTGTTCTCAACAAACTATTGCCAAAATCAAGAGCATCACTTTCTTCAACACCTCTAGCATAAACCCATAAAGTATGGACTGAGAATATTTTCAAATCAACAATGCCAATAGATTTCTAAAGCAGTTTCACGATGTCAGTCAGCTAGACATCACCATCAAACAAGTTTTCAAAAAAGTATGATAGAACTATCTGTGGCCCATTGCTCTATCCTTATTTATTGTTTTTCAGCTATTAAAATTGATCATAGTTATTATGCCATAAACCTGGCTTATTTGACAGCCGCATAGACTCCAAAGCTTTCCAGTCACTTTGTTGTATGAGTATGTTGTTCCCTGGAGCAAAATCAACAAAAATATAAACGGGGCATGTGGATTTACCAGAAGGAAGGAAAAAAAAACTCAAATGAGTAATACCGAGAACATTACTACCTTGCCGTCTTAAAAAATGTGTGCCAAAAATAAAGTCGAAATTCTGGTAAGGCTCCAAATGAGTACCATCAATCCAATGTCAAAAGACTACTAAGAGAGTCCATATCCTCCACAACAATCTTTAACATATGAAATATCAAACAGAACGAGACTACAGCTGTCACCCAACAATAATGACGGAAAACAGACTACACAGGGTCAAACTGTACGACTAACTCAGTAGTGAGACTCTTCAATTCCTTACAGCGCTACGCTCATCCAAGCTAGAACTTATAAAGAGAAAGAAAAAAAAAGTTGATATGAAAGCCAAAGTGAAGGATAAGACACTGTTGGATGGTATTAAAATATTGGAGAAGTAAAAAAGGAAAAGGAAAACTTTAGAAACAAAAGAAAATGTGATACTTGCACTCTAAAAGACGTCTGAGAAATTAATAATAAAAATAATAAGCAAATACATTAACTGATATAACATTGTGATAAATGGCAATAAGAAATTTAGCAAAGCCAATAGCATATTCATTTATTGATAGTAATGTCCTATAACAGAAATTCCCAAAGATTCAATAGAAAATCAGTTGCATCTGACAAACAAAGAAGAATAGGCCCGGATGTGCAAAAAAAAAACCATTTGCCAGGATACTGGCAATAAGTATTTTCAACAAGAGGATTCGAGGAGACATTTATAGTTTAAGGTGAAATAAAATTAATTACCGCTATGTTTCCATGATAAAATATATCACTGGAATAACTTGACGAATAAAAAAAATGGAAAAATGAGTACCAAACTATTACTAATTATACAGAACCCAGTCAATTAAGAAAAAGTAGAACCTGCCTGAACTTGAAAACTTTTTCCAATAATGGCAAGTGTCCAAAATATTGTTAAACATCACTAAAATTAAAATTAAAAAGCCAAAAAAAAAAACTTTACACCATGACATTTAGCAATCTTTCCATCTCCTTGAAAGTCTATCATATTTTTCCCTTCCACTTCGACCACGTTTATAAAAAGCATTCTTCAAATTTTCCATCGTTGATTCATATATATTTATTCGTCTATCGAGCATATCATCCGCAACCCTCCTCAACTCCGACAACCTACCCAAATCACGCAATCCAACGAGCAACACGTTTGCACTGTCATCAAGAGATGATACCTGATTCTCGATCATGTAATTCCATATTTCAAATGCCATTTCCGGGTCATTACCATCGAACAACATTGCGATGGCAGCACTGAAATTAGAAGGGGTCGGAGGCCATTCATTCTTGATCATCTCAACAAAAAACTTGCCCACCTCACGGACCTTTTTGTTCTTTATTAGACATTCAAAAATCATATTATATGTCAAAGAATCAGGGAAAGCTCCATGAAACGCCATATCATCAAGCAACCGAATCGCATCATGAATCTCATTGTTGTTGCAAAGCAAGCCAATCATCGCATTGTACATTACCAAATTAGGAACTAATCCACTTCCCACCATGATATCCAACAACAGATTTGCATGGGATGAATCGTTTTGCTTAACAAGGATATCAAGAGCATTAGAGAAGAATTTCAAACCTGGCAAGCAATTATTCCCCTTCATCAATTTGAGAAACTTCACTGCGTCTACAGTCTGGCGTCCACGAACAAGTGTCATCAAGAATGCATCATAGGCTAACATGTTCTCTGGGCTCCACCCGATGCGCACTACCATCTCACCGAATGTGGTCATGGCTTTAGCCATATTACCATCCCTCTCCCATCCTTCTAACAAGATGGCAAAGGTGTCGCCATTGGGTGGGATCTTTGACTTAATCCTTTCGAACCACTCCATAGCTTTGGAAGTCTGATTTTCTTCATGGCAAATTGCGCTCAACAGAGAATTCAGTGCGACAACATCCTGCTGCACACCATATTTTTCCATGACCTCAAAGGTCATTATAGCCTCATCAAATCTACTAGCCACACAATAGCTACCAAAAACAGAGACAAAGGTGGCCAAGGAGAGTACTCCTTCTTGCTTCATGGAGCGAATGGCATCCCACATTGGCTCAAATAGGCCATTCTTTCCAAGCAAATCAACAACAAGGTTCCAGGAAAGTACGGAGTGCTTGAGAGAGAGGCCAGCCCACCGGAAGAACTTCACGGCAGATGAGGGGTAGTTGTAGGAGAACCCGAGGACCTCATTGACGACGTCCTGGGAAAGCGCAATGCCAGATGAAGAAAGAGCAGATTCAATATCATGTGGGGATGCTCGGATCAAAATTTCACAGAGACCACGAACAGAGGGAGACACATCAGGTGCCTCAAGGTGTGAGGGAAAGTTCTGCGGCTGCTGCTTCAATGATGGCTTTTGAGACGATTTTGGATGAGCATGGTTGGTTGAGGGGATGATTCTCGGAGGGTATTGAAGTCTAGTACTAGGGTTTTCATCCATAGGAGGAAAAATCAAAAACCCCAGAATAGATGATAAACGAATACCAAAAATAAGCAGAACGATTGGATATCGGTAGATATATGTACGAATACAATACCAGCACAAACTCGTTTGAGATCACCAATTCTAAGAATGAGCGCAAAATTGAATCCCTAAAAAGAAAACCTTATTGAATTACTTCTCTAAAAAGATGAGAAATCATAAAACAATATTCATGTGTATAAATGCATTTACATGTACGAAGAGAGTCACAAAGGAAAAACCTTTGAACGCTCGAGAGTGAGTTCCTCCTCTAATCGATGATCGTCGCCTCGTCGGAGTCGCTGAACTGAGTTTAAAGGGTTGGGGTAGGGATATGGGCCACGGATTAAAACAGGGATGTCAAAAGTACTTTTGGATATTTATTAGCATAATCTGTCCCAAATCAGACGATATTGTCTGTTAATCAAGAACGAAGACGTATTTATCGAAATTCAATCCGTCCCACGTCAATATATTTTATAACATATATGTTATTATTTTTATATACATAATATTATTTATAAAATTAACAAACATAAATCATTAAAAAAAACTCATAGAAATATGTATCATTTATTTATATTTAATATTTGAATAAAAATATTTATTTATTTAATGAATAATATACATAGTTATTAAATTGATGCATTGAGTATGAATGATTTTATATGTAATTTATTATAATTTATTTTATTTTTCTCAAATAATTAAAGACATTTATATAACTTTTAATGATTTGAATTTGAAAATTTATTGTACTTTTTATAATTCTAATTGACGGAAATGGAATAAAAATTAAAATATTCAATGCCCTGTTGACATCTTTTCTTGCTCCTTGAATTTACTGTTTATGGCATGCTGAATTTTTTTTTGGTGTTGATTTTGGCACTACTATTTTTATTAGGTGCACTACGGTTTGTCAAAGACTTTTTCCTCGATTTTAAAAAAATTTAATTGACATTCTTGATTTGGATTATTGGACATGTCCGAGAAAATGCATCAAAGAGGCATGGATTATATGTGGGTCAACAGTCTATTTCTATTTTTTTAGGTGTACCATGGAAGTTTGACTTAAATATATGTATCGGATTATCTCAAGTTGTGTGTTGGGTGGCAGGAGACGCTGCCACATTGTTACAATACTTCAAATACCATTGATTGTGTTTAAAAGTAATGTTAGAGATCTCAATAATTTTAATCTTAAAAATATTTCAATAGTTTGTGACAACCATTCATTGAATATGATAATATTATAACAAAGGACCATTGAAAATCACATCTAATAAATTAATGATACACATTGTTGAGATGCTTTTGGGATTAAAATAATTGGAATCTTTATCATTTTTGTTGTTTTAAAATGTAATTTTGGGCATTGTAAACACTATATTTTGCTTCATTATTTTTATTATGATAATAGTAAGTCATGACATTAATCGATTTACATTTAATATTTATTACAAATCTTCCACTTTTAATATAAATTATGATTAGTATAATACAATAGTTTCATATGAAAATACAAAACAAGTATACTATATATATATATGATATAAGTCGTTGTGTATAAGATGTAAGAGCAACTGCAATGGGCGTTATCTACTGGGCATGGAGAGGAAAAAGACCAAAAGAAATTGTGACCCATTAAATTTTTTCAATACAGCAATGCCATTTTACTGGTCTGAATTTGCCAGCCCAAGTTGCTCCCAATGGAAGATCAGATGCCCATCTCTTGGCTATGGGGCCCACTAAACCCAACGATCTAGATGAAAGAGAAGGTGCACATTTCATTTCTTCTTCCCTCCCACCAGAGTGTTGAACTAGGGTTGCGATTGCGACGCAGCTCTACCAGCCACTCCGGCGACATCCTCAGGTATGCATCTTCAGAATGTGTTTTACGGGTATGACATTGAGTGTTTTGAGGTTGAAATTCATCTAATATATGCTATTTTTGTGTCTGATCTCTCTATGCACATTTCGCCTAATCTTCTAAATCAGATATTGGAATCTCTCTCAGTTCGCTAGATCGACACCCTACCCTGAGTAAGCTTTCCTTTTATTTGTTTGTGTCGATCAATTTATTTATGTTCTCCCGTGTTATGCCATGATTGCGTTGTTGAACTTGTTGTGATTGGTACTGTTTGAATTTATTATGTCATTGCATAGCTGTTCTACAACGTTTTGACTCTACACTAAAGAACTTTTTTCCTCTGAGATGTTCCTAATTGCCTTTTGAAGAGATGAGAGTAATATTCTTGATTTGGCAATGATAATCAACACATGAAATATAAGTCTTGACTTATCAATCAATTGATATTCAGTGCACTTAAAATATTACTCATTTTAGATTAAATTATTGTTGAACTGGTTGGGAAGTATTTCTTTTTGCTGCTTCCATGGTGAAAAGTTTAAGCTTTGTAACAAACATTCTTCTGAATTGAAGATAATTGGAAATTAGATTTTGTTTTCTCTATCTGTAAGTTCTTTTTCTTGTTGTGGAAGGACTATTAGACATTTCCTATTTCCTAAGTGTTTTGGTGAAAATATGACCACCCTAAACCAGTCTACTTTATCTGGAAATTTCATATTCATGCTTGGGTTCTGGTGTTCGGCCACTATTACAGTTTTGTTCTTTAATCTTTGTTGTTTGTTACTTGGTTATAGAGAATCTAATTATAGATTTGACGATAATTTATGATCGATCTTTTTTTTCAGCCAATAGATTGCTTTAACTATTTCAATTAAGGTTTCTTTATTTAGACCAACCCAATGTTAGGGATAAATCGGGGGTACATTTGAGATCTGCCATTTTAACTTGCCCTGTTCAAAATTTTAAAATTGTTATTGTGTTATATGTTATTAAGTCTATCTTCGATGCCTATTCATAACTATTAATCTATTTGCAGAGCTTCCGCCATGAATCCCAATCAACCTCCCCATCCCAATGATCCTTCTAATAACCAACCAACTATTAACCCCACAGAGTGTGCCCGTTTGCTGAATTCTATATTACAATTACTCCAATCTGGCTTAGACCCTCGCATAATCCAAAACAATCCAACACTTGTCATGCAAATGTTCGGGAATAATCAACAAAACCACTCCCTCTCCAATTTTTCCCATACTTCATTAACCTCAACACTCATTGTTAATGAAGGCAATACAACACCCCCTCAATTTCCTACACCGGATGAAAGTGGCCCTTCAAATAAAAAAAGAAAACAATAGAAGCAGAATGAGGCACGCACACCACGGCCACCAAATTGGAAATTGGAAGAAGACGTTGATTTGTGCAAATCATGGAAAAGTATTAGTACCGATTTTGCAACTGGAAATAACCAAGACAAACCAAGTTTCTGGAGTCATGTATGGGTAGATTTTTTTGAACGAAGATGTGGGGATAACACCAGAAATGAGTAGTCTTGTGAGAGCAGGTGAGGTCTGTTCCACCCATGGGTTACAAAATGGTCGGCCATATGGAAGCAATCCATGGAATTGAAGCCCAGTGGTTTCACTCTCCAGGACCAGGTTATTAACTTTCTGTTTTCTGATTAAGGTTTGTCATGTACCCTTGATGAAATTCTATTCGCATGCTTTCTTTGCAGGAACGTCTCGCCAGAACTTCGTTCTATAAATTATACAAGCATTATTTTAAATATGAACATTGTTGGACCATTCTAAGGAGAAATTTGAAGTGGAGACAATACAATGCTGAAAGCAAAGCCGGTGTTGAGCTCGGTTTGGACAAGCGAGGCCCTTTTGTCGATCCAGACGAGGAATTTCATCTGGGAGCTTCACAAGGTGTTGGTTTTGAAGCAGAACTTAATAATTCCCTCTTTAACGAGAACAACATTCAAACACCACAATCTGGGACTCCTACAACTTATGCATCTCCCTTCCAAGCCTCAAATGAAGATGATGGGACTGGCGAGGCACTAAGGCTGATTG
This sequence comes from Euonymus europaeus, assembly GCA_963580455.1. Taxonomy (NCBI): domain Eukaryota; kingdom Viridiplantae; phylum Streptophyta; class Magnoliopsida; order Celastrales; family Celastraceae; genus Euonymus; species Euonymus europaeus. The sequence continues at coordinate 5,555,583 of OY756961.1, read as the reverse complement.
GCACGAAGGCGGCAAGGGCGCGCAAGAAATCTTCAACGAATGATGCATCTAGTGAGGTAAGTGCCAGCATCAATGCTGGATTCATGGGAATGATTGAGACAAGCCATCGTGACTGGGACACCTATGTGAACAAGATGGATGAGCACATGAAAAAAAAGCAGAGGAAAATCTCCTTAGGGATCAAGAGGATAGGAAAAAGTTTGAGGATGAAAGATTATTGTCAATGGCAACCAATAGGTCTAAGCTTTCTAAGAATAGGGCAACCCTATCCGAGAAGTGGATCAGCACAAAAAGGGAACTTAGGGCCATGTCCAAAAAGATATTGACAGACCCAGAGGAGCTAGAAGAGATTGAGCATCTGCGAAACATGGGTGAACTAGAAGGTACTTATCTGAATACAATTCAATCAATCTAGATAGTCACAAGCACTGTATTAATAACTTAATTATCTTCATTATTTCAGCGCTGCAAGAGATGAACATGGCTGGCTGTCCTAGTCCTTTGCGTCGTAATACTCGAGGTGCAATATTATTTTAATAATGTTATTATCAATTATTTTAATGATGTCCTTTCTAATTAATATGCAATATTATTAACTATAAGTACAGATGGAAGTTGCTTTTCTTAGAAAGCTTTTTGTTTGGTTATAACATGTATTGATTCTTATAAGAGCAGACATTACATCACTCCCTCTTGACTAAAACTAAGAACGAACCTCACATGGAATCTAAAAATCAACATATTCAGCCGTCATTGTATTGATTAATAAATAAAATTTGAAAAACATTGGAATTAGTTACATCATGTGCTAGTTACAGTGTGTGTCATTTATGACAGTTATTTTCATTATTACATTCTATTGATGGTGAGTACTGCTTTTTTTCCTTGCACAATGCTTTGCTTCATCATAGGTTTATAAATATTGATTGGCTTGGGAGCGATCAGAGAGCATGATGGGCATCGGAATGGAATGGTGGAAAGGAGTCCTACTAAAAATGGAATCTACCTATGTTGGCAGTGTGTGTTTAGTTTTCCAGCACTGGATTGCTTTACTATTGGCTTATTTAACTATCAAATAAGGATATGTACTATTTGTTTATCTTAAAACTGATGCGGATTTTGGACAATTTTTATGGCGATCATGTTTGTTACATTGTGTACCAATTATGCATTAATAAGTTCTTGGACTGACTGTATTGATTGTACTATTCACATGATAGTATGGATTGGAGTAGTATATGTGATAAAAATGTGTGCACATGAAAGTTGTGTTATTGGTGGGAATAGGTTACATGTAAGTGCATAGTTGCTTATTGACAAGGCCGGCCTAGTAATTGTACATCCATTTTACCTGCAGTTCATTTGTCTATGCATTGTTGGGGGAGGTTCCACTTGTCTCAGTGGTTAACTTTTTCTTTGTCTATGAATGTGACTGGTCATATAAAAGACTAGTAAGGTGAAGACAAATGAAATAATTCATCTATATAGCAGTCATATCAAGGGTTTGATTCAACATCATGCTTATGAGATGTGTTAAGAGCGTGTGCATAGAAAGGCCACATGTACACTAACTATTTCACCCGTGAATTCCCTTAATTGGCAATAACTTTATGACTGTATTTTCATATATATATATATGTTAGCTGCATTGTAGCCTCTTTGAACAAAGGAACTTATTGTGTCATTGGTGCACATTCACAAAAGAGGCAGTTTAGTCTACTTTGTCTTATTTCCACTTAGGGCCATGTCTGGAGATTATTCAGGTGAGGGATCAACAAGTAGAATGTGGTCACTGTGGCAGCGTAGACAAAGATATGCGGAGTTTGAGGAAGTTGATCAAGGGCTAAACATGAGGCGGGCTAATGTTCTCAACAATCTCTCTAGCATGCGTCAACATATCCCTCATTTGGTTGCAGTTGATGAAATACATCCTAGGACCCGTACTACAATACATCGCAATCGAGAGATGTCCCATGACGATCTAGTCAAGGACTATTTTGTTATCAATTGCACATACCCGCCGCACATTTTTCGACGACGGTTTCACATGCGTAAGGAGTTATTTCTGTGGATCAAAAGGTCTGGAGAATACAGACACATATTTTCAACGTTTACCAAATTGTACTGGCCGTCTTGGATTATCAGCACTCCAAAAAATGACGGCAGCCTTGCGCCTTCTGGCTTATGGCGGACCCGTGGATAGACTTGATGAGTACATCAAGATTGGTGAGTCCACTGCTAAGGAAACACTTCTCAGATTCTGTGATAATGTTATAAATTTGTACGGGCAACAATATCTGAGAACTCCGGACCATAATGACATTGCTCGTCTGATGGAAGAAAATGCGGCTCGAGGGTTCCCGGGCATGATTGGGTCTCTAGACTGCATGCATTGGGAATGGCGTGGATGCCCAACTGCATGGCATGGTCAATTTGTGGGTCAAGTCAGAAGGCCGACCTTGATTTTGGAGGCAGTGGCATCACAAGATTTATGGATATGACATGCATTTTTTGGCATGCCGGGAACGCACAATGACTTCACTGTTCTACGACACTCAGATATTTTCTAAGAATTCCTTCGAGGTAATGAGCCACAGGTCGAGTACACCGTCAATGGTCATGTTTACCATACACCTTACTATTTGACAGATGACATTTACTCTCAATATGCTACTCTAATGCAAACAATTCCACATCCACGCACACCACAACAAAAGGCATTTGCAAGAACACAAGAAAGTGTTCGCAAAGATGTCGAGCGCGCTTTCGGCATCCTACAAGCGAAATGGGGAATAACGCGGGGACCAGTGCGATTTTACAAGATGCAGGACTTGAAAAAAAATAATGATCACATGCATTATTCTTCACAATATGATTATCGAAGATGAGCGGCACTTGGATATTGATCCATGGGCACTGCCTGCAGATGAAACTACATCTGACATTGACCATATCACCGATCCGGAAGTTCTAGCTAATTTGATCCACATGCGAATGGAATAAGTACGTGACAACCAAGTTAATGCAAGTTTGAGGAGGGATCCCATGGTTCATATTTGGAACATGTATGGAAATATGGACATTTAATTGGAATACTATTATGGATTTACGTTTGTAATTTGTTCATCCGAAATATTATGATGGAGTACTTTTAGTGAAATATGTCTCTAATTTGATGGCTTTTTATACTAATAATGTGGACTCGTATTATTAAAAAAATGATGTTATTCTCTATAATTTTTTATCATATACTCGTGTTATTACGAAAATATTAATTTATTTACTATAAATTTGTATTATATGCTTTTATTATTAGAAAAACATTAAATTATTGTCTATGAATTTTTATTATATTTATAATTGAAATAGGAAAATAAATAATATATAAAAGCTTAGTAAAAATATGTAAATCAATACAACATTTGGTGCCAAAAATAACTACCAAATACATCCAACATATACACCATTATACAAACATCAAAGCCAGCAACTTTCCATTCTCAGCCACATCACCCCAACACAATTTCGAAGACAACCACCTCATCAAAACACTAAAATCTATACATTTTTACTTCCCCTCGTATCTAAACCATTGCAATTGCTCTAACATTCTTGTTATGTATTTCTAAATTTAAAGTAGAGTAGGACCCACTGTTTAGCTTGACCGTGAACGAGTCACTGACTCGAGGAATCCTCGACTCCGTTGACAATCTCTTTCATGCCAATATCTTCCTCTCTTTAGCCGGGAAACTATCTACACCCTTCTCAAGAGCTATAACAGCTGTCTTTGCAGAAACTCGCCTTTTCAGTCGAAATCTGAAACAGATCTTTGAGTTTTAGCCAATTTGGAGCTATTCCTCCAGTCGAGACATGCTCTATTTCTCCGGAAATGGCATCCAAAATGGAGTAGTTGGAAGCTTTAGAGGAAGACATTGGGAAGGTGATAATCCTTCGTATAAGCGATTGTATTCCATTTATGATTACTTAATCCATAGGTGTATGTTTGTTCTTCCTATTTCGGTGATAAAGATCGATCATAACTAACTGCGTGGAATTCCAAGGGGATGCATTAAATTGTTGAATCCATACTTTGCTTTTTGCCATATAAAAAGCTATAGTGTGAGGAACAGAGAAAATTGGAATCTCTATTTATTTTGTTCTTGCTTCAATTAATGTAGCCATTGTGATTTGTTGTTTAATACACTAGTAATGAAAAATTGGCTGTTCTGATCTTTCTGTTACCTCTTTTAAGATAATTTTAGATTCTGTGTAGGTTAGTTATCGATGCTGCTGCTTGAGTCTTGACAACTCTGGCAGTTTTTGGCTCCCTGGTTGAAACATTTATGTGTACGGGTTATTTAAGCTCTAAATGGCATATAATTGATTTGTTTCTGGTTCTAAATAACTTCTTTTTCTTGGTGAGAAGTATGGTTGAATTTTTTAAGTGATAGAATGAGCATTGTTGGAATTGATTGACTATACAATTGAAACTGGGATATGTTAGCTTAAATCATACAGAATGAGAAGAGAAACTAAGGGTTGTGTTGTGCCACACATTTACAATGCCAGTAACTTATCTATAGTATGGTTAATTACATCAAAGAAGATTTTCATGAACATTACGATGTTCACTATTCCAAAAAGAAAGGGAGAGGTGTCATTTCTTCTTTCCCTTTATGAAGAAAACAACAATTAGCCAAGTTGAAGCCTATTATTGTCAATGGTTAAACTGTCACCTCCCAAAAAGAAAGCCACCTCACCTTCATGGGGGCTTGCTCTTACCAAATTTATCTAAAAGGAAGTTGCTCCTTTCCCAAGATATTCCTATGAAGTCATTAATTATGATCCTTTTCACTTTTTTTTAGATATTTATCTATTGGGAACGGTGAGCTGGTCTTCAGAATTTTTTGTTAGCAATCTTGGTCCTGCTCATTCACAGTCTGGCAAAGGTGTTCCACAGGGCTCTAATCTTTGGGGCTTATTCTCTCTCAAGGTAGGCTACTTGTTCACCAATCCTTACACTGTATCCATAATGTCAAGTTTCTTATACTGTATCCCATGCTCTACCTGGATTGATGGCAGTAAAATCTGTGTCTATTTCTGGAAAATGCTATTTGTTCCATTAAATGGCAACTGAGAACATCAAAGTAGAAAACTTTTGAATTTTTATCTTACATTTTTTCTTCCTATTAATGTTTGAATTGAGATAATGTGATCTTCTACTGTTTTACTTGTAATTAGTGTTTAAATTAACTTTGTATTTTAATTCTTATCTTGCACTGGGAAAGAAGTCTTTCCATGATGAATCTTGTTTAATGAGTTAATGACCTTTGTCTCAACGTTTGAGTCTCTCTTAATTAGCCCCTAGTGTAACCATGTTTTAACTGACCGATTACAATATGTGTTCAAATTTGCTTAACCATTTCTTTCTGTCTGCAGAAATGACCTTGATGGTTGGAAATCAAATCTGTCAATGAGCTGAAAACAAAGGTTGGCCATGTTATAGTAATGCTGCTGCTTATGGGTTTCTATGAGAAGTGTAAGAAAGCAGTCATTCACTCTCCCTTGAATTTGCTTTGTTTCTCAGCTTCCGTACTCCTTTGCTCTGATTGCCTCTTTCTACTTTCTAGCTCAGAGACTAAATGAATTTCCTTTGTATACATTTTAGTTTTTATAGTAGACTATTGATTGAAAGAACCAAATAATCTGATGTATATGTACATATCATCATCGTCTGAGCCTTTTTCCCAAAAGTTTGGGATCGGTTCCATGAGTTTATAAGGAAATCAACGGGAATTCACTACGTGTATTCATTTCCGCTAGTCATTTCTAGATATATTATATTTTCATCAACTCCTATTGAATCCATATCCTTTCTTACTATGTCAAGTCAAGTCTTTTTAATTCTTCCTTTTTTGCTTCTTACTCTCTCCTATACAAATTCTCATTAATCACGATTTTTTTCATAAAACCTCATATGCACTCCTACACTTCATCCACCCGTTTTTAATTCCATTAGCTACGTCTTCACTAATATCTATGTATATGCACATATGGTAAATAGGTAAACAACACCCGTGCAAAATACTCTCAGAGTGGCGGGGTCGGGGATATGCAAGATGTATGTAGACTTTACCCCTCACATAGTATGTGGAGAAGTTGTTTTTAGGAATTAATCATAAAATTAATTTTTTAACCTCTAGATTGAACCCCTGCAATTCTACCACGAGACCATATGAAGCATATTGGTTTTATTTTGTCCATTCTATTCTAAAAAAATAAAGCAAACTGGTTTTATGTTCGTGTCCCTATATTTTGCGATGAAATATGAAACTGCTAATGCACTTGAGTAAAATCTCTATATCTTCTTCTTCATGCTTTATATATTCATGTAGTTTTAGAATATACTTCTTGAATTGGGTAGATTATGATAGCTATAGAGTATCCACCACTGATTTAAAATAAAAATAAAAACTTGTTCGGTTCAACACTCATGTGCAATTGTGTGTCATGTGCAAGAGCATGCATACATGGAGCCACACTGACAAGCTAGGACACACAAAAGAATCAATATTTAGATACAGGACAAAGTCAATAAACAACCCATCTAGTTGATAAAAATTTATTAGTTAATTTGAGTGCAGTGCATTGCATAGAAAGGCAATCCCACAACATAATAACTGAGGTTCTCACATAGAACCTTGTCTAATCCAATTCACTTCTTCTGTCTTTGCCTTTTTCTCATTTAGCTTTGATTTGAAATTTCTCTTTGGATCCATAAGAGTTTTAGTTGGCTCTACTCTTACATGATTCCATGAACCCTGAAAGCAATTCCATTAGTCAAAGAAAAGTGGAATTGAATGCTCTGAAAATGCCTATGATTTCTAGGTAACACTAAAACCACATCATCAACACATGCTAAAGTTAGAGAACCAAATTTTATTTATTATAGTCTCATAACGCACAGACAAAAACCCCATATCTTATGTTACGTTGACCATTAAAAATGTAAGATCACTGGTCATTTTTGGTGTCCAGCAAATACTAGAAACGTTTATTAGTTGTTCTGCAGATGTCGTTCTTGCAGCTCTTTCCGTGCCCTCTCCTGGAAACCCATCTAAAACCTAAACACATCAAACTTTAACTGTTCTTCTCTTATCTCTCTGAGTTAATTATTACGTTAAACAATGTGCCTTTAACTATTGTTATGGAGACCAACATTAAATAAGAATAGACAAACCAAGAAAATGTGCAGCAACTATCTAAAGATAGTAAAAGTTAAAGCTGTCATTATTATTTTGAAAGTATGATTTCAAGTGTGAATATTTGTGTCCTGCCCTTGTGGACGTCTACCCCTTATTCGTTTGCGTCAATTGCTTGTCTGCCATTCATCTTTCGCCACTCACGGACAAAACTAATAATTATTTCTTGCTTTTGATTTCTAACGTAATCTTTGTAGGGACATTTAGTGATGTTGGTTTGTTGATTTTAATGAAATGAGCTTAAATGGACAACAAAGATTTGATGAAATTGAGTCAAAAATACTGTTTGTCGGTCTCTCTTTTTAAAGAAAAAGAAAGTACTTTAGATTAACCTAGTTTTATAATGTCAAAAGTTTTTCTAGGAGAGATGTATTGTAGCGAGACTGCACAGTGCATCAGTGATCAGTCTTTTAGCATAAAGAACCTGTGGAAGAAGAAAAAAATCATGCTGAGTTTTGAGTGTTCTAAAGAAAAGTAGTGAATTTTCTATCATTAAGCGAAATTTGAAGACTATCTCTTTCCATATGGTACTGACTTCCCTCAACTATAGGATAAACTTTTAGATGTCCATGTTATAGCTGGGGAAGGTTAGGATTACGTACGTATTGAATTAACAACTGCTTTGCAACTTCTTGTATATATATTTCATGGTGAGAGATATGAACATAAACTAGCAACTCTCATTGGAAAGGCTGCTTTGGGAACTTGGAAGATGTGAAAATGTTCCCTAAAGAATATAGTTTATGGACAACAACATAAAACTTGTTAAAAAATAGAAAGTATTGCAGAACTGTCACTAAGGAATGTTTAAAAACTCTAGCCTTAACTGATGACAGAAGGGCAGAATGCCATAAAATTTTAAACAATGAAGAGGTTTTGGCGTATACAAGACCAAACATGTTAATATCCCATTTTTTAACCCTAAAAATGACTTGGAATGTTAGGAGACAGCCATATGTCAACCTAGTTAAAAGTTATTTATCATATCTAAGGAGCTCCCAAGCCTAGGAATCTGATGCCTTGTTGTAAAGTGCAAGTTGAGGAGAACTAGGTTTCTGATACGATTTTGGTGGGAGTACTACAACCTGGCCTACAGATCCTAGTGGTGTTTCTTTAGTTTAAAAAGGTGATCAAAGCATAGAAAACTGGTGGTGTTGATACCATTGCGAAGCCACTTTTTGTTTTTCTCTTTATATTGGAGTAGGGGTGTGTCAGTTTATTGATTGCGTCACATGGCACCAAGTGGGCGTGGTTCTAGGCTGTGATTGGTCAGGCAGAGATAGGGAGGAAAAGGAAGATTTGTTCCAAACCATGATGAGTAGAATGCTACCCTTTTTATTAGCTAGTTTTAGATACACGTTTATAGGGTTTCCTTAGACAAACAAAAACAAAAGTAAAGGAGTGATGGCGGATGAAGGAGGCCAAGGGGGAAAAAGTGCATTGAAGTGTAGGGAAAGGGGAGAATAGAACCGTTGAACACATGGGATCTCTCTCACACACACATGCAGATATAGGTAGCGTTTGGTAAACAATTTTACAGTTAGCATATAATTTAAATTATATTCTAGTAGCATATATACTATTTTAAATATTGACATGTATGTTATTTCAAATGTTGTGATGTTTGGTTCATTATGTAAAAAAGTTTGTTCAGACATGTGAACTATTGTAGAAAGGTTGTTGTAATAAATAGAAATGTTTGATAAAATCTTTTGTAGGTTTAGTGGTGGAGGCATTTTCTCAACATTTTAAAAAAGGCGGAAATAATATCTAACTTGGTGCACACTTTAGTCTCTCTCAACCTGCTTAAAACAAACCAGAAATGTTAAAAGGGCAAAGTATTTCCTTGGTGTTGTCTTATCAAGATCCGTGTTCTTTTTCTGTATGTTGTATATTACTATCGATGGGTGGCTGTGAGAATGCTCTTTGAATTGGAAAAAACGAAGAAATGTCTCACTTACCCTAAATGGAATTATTCCCATGATTGCTGCTTTCATTTCTATATTGCATTAATATAGAAATCCTAGCTGCCATGTGTTGCAAGCCCTTCGTTTATGTGTTTTTGATTGCACGTGGGACCATTACATTCTCTCCTTAAATAGGACACACTATGCAGCATTTTTATATACTAACCATATGCAAGCTGCTGCTTCTTCTCCTTCTACTGGTTAGTGATCAGTAAACCTCTGTCTTTCCATTAGTACTAAATACTAATGGCACCCAAAAGCTTCATTTTATGTTTTTATGTGATCCTCTTATTACTGCATAGTCACTTTGAGTTTGTAGCAGCAAGGCCTCTAAATATGCAGCTATCAAATATTCCAAAAACTGTTCACCCCCCACCAGCGGTAAACCCCAGAGTCTCTTATTTGAACAGCCAGAGACCTCTTTCCATTGATAGGTATTACAGTATAATAAATCGTTACAAATTTACCGAGGCAGAAGCTTTCAGGCCAACAAGTCCAGGTCATAGCCCCGGTGTTGGCCATAAAGAACCTCCATCTGGTCCTTGACAGAGTGCTTGTTCTGGCTTTTGCTTGGTGAGAGGAAATTAATAAGTTTGGTTGCTTGTAAACTAGGGTGGTGAGCTAGTGTTTTATGGTGGCATGAGGGCCACAGGGTTTTGACTGCTTGTTAATTGACTTTCTTTTCTTTTCTTTTTTTGCAAGGGAGAAGTTGACTTTGTTTGTCATTTTCTTTCCTTGTCTTTTTTTCCCCTTCTATTTTTGCTGCGTTTTTTTTGAGATGTTGGATTTGTGTGGTTCATTGTTATATAACTTGTTCTTACAAGTGACATGCTTGATTATCATTTTCTATAGCTAGGCTGTTAAACATAAATGCATGTATGCTTTTCTTTAGAACTCTTAATTATTTGTTGGAGTGGCAATGTATTGATCATCATACTCATGTTTTCAAGAACTGAACTTATGACCTCTATATTGTACTCTACTACTAGGTCAGATGTTCGCCAGTATTATGTATACGCTACATGATATAATAGGATAAAAGGGTCTTACAAATATTCTCCAGATACTTAGTGTATGTATGCATTATTCTATATATATGTAAGTTATCTTCCAAATATAAGAAAACTTCTTGGATTTAGGTTCTGGGGTTATGGAAGTATTACTATTAAAAGGTAAGCTTTCTAGTACCCTAAGCTCTGTATTTGGGAGTTGGTATACTTTAGTGATAGTTTTACAAAAGAAGAATAACTTGTTTTATGTGGCAGGTTTCTCCCTTTGTTTTTAGATTTCCTTAGCTAGTGCTGGCTTTTTATGATGAGTTTCAGATACTAAATCGACTTGGCACTTTCAAAACTTCTTTTTTATTATTATTTTTATTCAGGATAGGATAAGTTTATACTTTTTACAAAAAAAAATTAAACAATCCCTCGTAAAATTTCAGGGCCCCTTTATTTTGCGTATTGATCTCCGTTGATTCATTCTTTTAACAACCAAATTACAAATTCTGATTTAAATGGTATTATATGTAGCCCAAAATATGAGAACCCAAAATAGCTCAAATCTACGTGGCAATGCCATGTAGATTTGTCATTCTCGACTCTTTTAAAATTCAAAATGATTTTACTTTATTTTCAATATCTTAAAGTATACATAATTTTATTGGACAACACATAGGTCACAATATTTGGAGGCGAATTTAGAATTCAAATTCATGATGGAGACATTTTGAGATTTTTTAGTTGGGATATTCAACATTTTCATTTTTAATTAATTAAAATTTCTTATTTCTCTCTCCTAGGTCTACTTCTCTCTCTTCGTTTACTGTTTCAATTGCGAAGAACTCTTGATGCGCGACGTCGGCATCCTCCAAACCTTCGATTGAGATGTTTTCGAAGACGATTTTCATTGATTTTTTGTTCTTCTAAGCTTTCATTTGTTTTCATGAAGATGATGAAAAATCACTCAACTTGTAGCTGAATACAGGCCCACAAAATGTTATATATATAATAGCAAAGTCTCTGCCCGGTCGTGTAGGAAAACAATGCCGAGAGAGGTAACTTTTTCAAATATATAAGATTGATAATATTAAAGTCTGATAATATTAACTTATATCTGCTCCAAATACATGTATATATTTGTTAGATACACACATCATCTGTGTGTGTCTCTGTTAACTTCACAGCTGAATTGATGTTAGGCTAGATTGCTTGCATTTTACCATCCTAATGAGAAACAGCGGGTTATTGGTTTACCCCTATCATAATGGATCAATGGTTCCGGACTCACACAAAATGTTGCTAGTCTTTGACAAGGGTTGGACAAGATATATATTATACACTGGTTGTCTTGCTAGCTAGAGTTTATGAATCATGGTAGAAAGAGAAATGGGGAGTTCATGAAAGAAATTAGGATTTAGTGTGCCCAACCCGGAAATGCTACTTACCCACACATAATTCTATGAGTGAAATTTTATCGAAAATCCGACAGCACTTCCCAGTATATTGAAGAGTGTCAACTTGAAATTTTTGCAACAACAATCATGAAATAAAATTCACATTTCTAACAGGGTCTCAGATGTTATTTATCGGCATGCAATCCTTATCCGCATTCTTAAGAAGAGGGTCTCAGGTCATCTATCAGCATGTTATCCATAAATAACATATTCAATTTGCATGCACAACAAATGAGCATTGTAGTCATACATCATAAGTAATTAACCATTGTGATCACGTTAGGACCCAGGTCCACAAATCCGCCTCGAGAGTCCGATCACCCTCCCGACCATCAAGCACTCATACTATGAAAGTATACCAAAATCGATCCCATAACATATAAGTTCAAGTACTAAATGTATTGAAATGGTAATAACCAAAATAAATTGACCCAACAAGTCTTAATACTTCAAGGTGGTCTATCCATGTCATGTGTGCCTCTCCTAATCTGTAACCTGGTCATCAACATCAATCTCACCTGTGAGAAGTAAAATGAAAAGAGGTAGAGTAGCAGAAGGTTCAGTAGGAAATAATAAAGAGCAATGAACATCATCGAGGCTGAATTATTCAAAAGGGCACAAGTACAACAATATGGTTCCTAACTTGTCCCAATGTCATTCTTGTACTCAACAGGACTCTAAACAACCCAACAATATCATCGTATGGTACATCAAGGACATGTGAAATCCTGACTCGGCTCAACGACATTCCCGTACTCATCGGAACCCTAAACAACCCAATGACATTTTACATTTCACAACAACAATACCTAGGAGATGCATGAGTCCTTACCCGCAATCTATCATGCAACTACTTTAGTGTCCAACATGTTTACGCACACACAATGACACACACACACACACACACACACACACATATATATATATATATTTCCATTTATATTCTACTACGTGATGCATGATCAAGAGTATTTCATGCTCAATTGATGACCAATGATGTAAATGTATTCAAATCACTCAATAATCGACAACACAATGGGTTCGTCCTTTCTTAGGCATAATTAATAAGAGAACACAAGTTCATAGACCAATGATGAAATATAGAGCTCAAAAATCAAAGAAATTATGCTATGGTAATGAAATAAGTGGAAATTTCCCTACCTTGTAATAAGTGGGAATTTTCCTACCTTGTACTCCAATATCAAGCTAGGAAATGTTAATACTCAACCTCGTATTCCCAGCCTCAATCAACCTAATTTTTGGCTAACCTATTACAAATCAGTTCACTAAATCAAGAAAACCTTATCTTCCTTGAGCCAAGACTTTCTAAGTTCTTGAATCCTAGTTAGTCAAGCTTGCAACTCTAATCAACAATAGAATCTAGTAATACAATCATAAATAAGTATAAATCAACCTATTTAATCACTAACTTTCATCATATTCAAAAATGGTCCGACAACCCACAAAACCTAAAATTAATCTTTACCAAATCTAGCCAAAATTTCATTATAAAGCTTTAGAGATCTTACCCAAGCCTTCAATTGAACCTAAATAACAAGATTTTAATGTGTCAAAACTCAATTTCCAGCAACTCAAAGATATAAAGGAAAGATAAATCTAATACCTTGATTTGCAGCCAAATGAAGGAACTAGGCTATTGGGTGGATGTTGCCGAAAATGATTGCTGGCCGAAAATCTTGCACGAAAGTTGGCTGTGATTTGTGCTCTGGCACTTCATTTCCTTTCTTCTTTTAACCAACCCACTAACTCCAGTAAAAATGCATGAAGGAACGAATATATATTATATTATTATAATAAAATTTTATCTCGAATAGACAATTTACATGATCTATATATGAAATTATAAATATAAATTATATTATTTTAAAAATAATATAATTGAAAAATAACAATAAAAGAGTCTGATGGAAAATAGTTTTACTTATTGAATTCTTTTTTTAAAATTAATAAATATTTTAAAAGATAAAACGTTTTAATTTTTCAATAGTTTTTTTGGGTCATTTAGCGGGATTGTACATTTAATTATGTTGCAGCAACTGTCACTTTCTTGGAAGTATGTAGTGAAGAATTATTATTTATAGATGAGTTTCTTTTGGTCAGAACCTAATCCATCAATTACAATACCAAATCTATTATAGAAACTAGTCTTATCATCACCCATGGATACGAACTATGTAATAACAAAATATTATAAAAAATATTGATTTATTAAAAGGAAATAATATTGGTATTATTTATTTATGCCAATTAAGCAATAAAATCAATCACATTCATTCTGTCATTCAACCCTCAAGGCATGGCCCATTAAGTTTCAAGACTCTCTTATCAATTGTCATATTCATATGAATCGTGACATTGGGCATATAAAAAACTTTCGGCCCATGATCAATAATCTATTAAGTGAGGATCCCATATTGATTTTTTCAGCGCGGGATAGCTCCCTCACTAGTCACTGTACATTTAGGTGTGGTGGTTAATGTGTCCCGATCCCTCACTAGAAAATCACTATATATATATATATATACATATAATTAGTTTCTTCTATGGACACCCGAACTTCATAAAGTGTGGGCGTCCGTGAAATAGTTTGAATTGTGGCGGGACCCAAAAAGTGGATTCCACCACAATTCAGCCATTTTAAAGCGTATAAGATAATTTTACTGTATACTCCTTCCGTCTCATTTTAATTGTCTCCTTCATTTTTCACATAATTTAAGAAAATATTTAATTCTCTTTCAATTTGACGTTTATACCCTTATTTATAATGTTCATGGTTATTGAGTTAGTTGTTGAGCTTTTCAAATTGAGGGTAAAATGAGAAAAATGGTAAAAAATAGCTTTCATTAATTGAAATGAACATGCATTTTGAAACATCTCAAAAAGGAATAAATGACAATTAAAATGGGACGGACGGAGTATATAATAATATTTATATAGGTATTCTCAAGCGCAGAATTTCGCACAAAATTTATTGTGCGGGATATCAAGATTGAGGTTGATGTGTGTGCAAGTTTGAACATCAACGGTGCTCAAACACATCCTGCACAAAAAAAATTAGTTTGTGATCCCGCGCTTAACCAGTGTTATATATATATATATATTTGTCGATCCTAAGAATCAGAATCCCCTTAAAATGAGAAGAGTATTTATGAGTGAGAATATGATAAACCTCATGTCCCATGTCATTTAATCTTGAAAAACCAAGACTTTACTTTTATATTATGATATATATAAATTCGTTTTCTGAGAATTATTTCCTCAAGTCTATTATTGGGCATAAGCGGGGGCGGATGTACGTTAAGTCCACCCTTAATATCTAGTCATTATCAATCACAGGTAATTAGGTAAAGGTGTTCATTTATTAATTTACTAACCCCCCGATTGCATTCATAGCTCAGTAGCCCCCCAACTAATTTAATTAAGATTTCCCTATTCTATATTTGAATTTACATATAGTAATAATAATATTTCATTGTCGATGCGAATCTTAAATAGCCCAGTTGACAAGAGGCCATTGAGATTATAAATTTTTTAAATTAAATATATCTAATCTTGATAGATTTGTGTTGTTCGCCTTTCTTCTTTGTGACTATTGATCTTCCATATGATATATTAGATATGTTTGTTTCACTATTACATTTCATAGTTTAAACTGTCAAAAATGATGTGCTTAAAGTTATAAAATATGTTGTGTAAAAAGCTGTGAAAAATGTTGTGGGGATGTTTGATTCATTTTTCTATTAAATTAATTTTGTAGATAAAATTACAATAAAAAAATACTGAAAAATTTTAAAATACGGATGGACAATTATGTAATTAATTTGGTTGTAAAATACTGTGAGTCTATCAGTTTTAAGCTCTGAAAAGCTATGAGATGACAGTATTTCATTTTATACAGTTTTAAGCTATCAACAAAATGTGCCGTTTGGTTGGCACAACATTTTATGAAGATTCCACAGCTTTAAACGATGCGAAATGTGAAACAAACGCATCCTAATACAATGCATATTATTGCAATTTGGACTGCAACTACTTGATTAGCCTAATTAATTAAGTATCATCATAGCTTAATTAGTCGGGGCTTGGCGGAAGCTTTATTTATTTAGTCTTTTTAATAACTCACAAAGGTGATCTGTTTATTTAATTAATTTATTTTTTTCTAGTTTTGACTAAAAACATATAAAAATGTGAATCTGATTTGATGGATTCATATATGACTACAGAGATTTCTATCTCTTTCTTCCTAGTTTGCTGGCAATTTTCTTTTATTGAAAAGGACGAAAGTACCATTCGTATCATGTTCATCGAATGCAGGCATGCTGCTACATTTCTATATTTGTAAATGTAGCTCGTGTCACCCTTTTTACCACTCCAATTAATATATGGTTTTGATTGGCCGGATAGTTTGCTGGCTCTTCTTGTGGTACCTGCTCCAGTGGAAGGATAACAACTGCTCGAGTGGACGGATAGCAACTAATAAGCCTCTGCAATATAAGCTTCGTTGCTACCAACTGATGAAGAGGCTCATTACTATAAATTTTATATGGTTTGAGAAATAATTGAGGTGTAAAATATAATACGTCAAATTTTTTAACCCGATAAACGCGTTTTCTAAAATCGCTATAAACCTTAATGCCCCTTCATAATTATTATAAATATATTACGTACTGCAATTTCAACAGTAATTTTGTTCAGCAGGAGACTCAGTATAACAAAATTGTGCAACCCAGCTCTTCTTTGTAGCCTAAATTATGTGCCTCTCATGCCCCTCATTTCTCTCCTTTTTGAACCCGTTGTCTGGAAAAATCCCTTTCTCCATCGGAATGATCATGTTGAGTATACTACGGTGCATACATAACAAAGTTGCTGTCCAGGCCTAATGATTCGGGTTTATATAATTCATATCAAATATTCAAATGATATATATATATAGTGGGAGTCTCAGATACGGGCGTTCGTAAATTTTTAATTTATAGACCCCGCACAAAACAGTCTCTCAAAGTGAATTTCTGTGGAGCCCATCCGTATAAGAGCAAGTCTTTACGTACTTCAATTTCAACAGTAATTTTGTTCAGCAGACAAACTATTATAATTGTTAAGCAACTACTATATATTTGATTATTATTTGTTAATAAGTCGATATTAATGATATTTGGTCAAGTGATATGATCATTGGTAGTTTAACCCCTACCTGCCTGGCCCTATGTGGACAGTCCTGAATTAATTGCCAAGGTAAAAGCCATTGGACCCTGCGATTTCCTCCAATAACAAAAGAGTATTGTATATCTTGTGAGTCGCATTCATGATTTTTGATTTTTGGAATTTGAAAATGAAATGAAATCTTATGGTTATAGTAATTGCCACGTGTATTATAGATGTTTTAGGAATGTTTTTCTTAAAGATATCGGGCACTATCAATTGTATATATACTATTTATATTTAAAGAGAGTGATCAAATAGAGACGTATATGTAATCAAGGTGTGACGGGACAGGATATCGTAATTGGTCACCTTGAGAGTGTTTTTTTTTTTTTTTTAAAATAGGGTTACTTGAGAGTTGAAATCTTCTCCTTGTCTATATAAATAGAAAAAGACAAAAGTTTTCTTTCCACGTATAATTGTGAATTAACTAATTAAGAAGCTCAAATCATTCATATAATCAGCCAATAGTAGCATTTAATATACTTCCTAAACTGTAAAAATACTCAAATTGATTACATCAGGGATCACATCTATGTATTTGTGTGTGTGTATATATATATATATATATATATATATATGTCTCTGTGTGTGTGTGTGTGAAGTCTGAAACTTGACAACTGATGAAATAGGGTTGCCAAGTTGCATGGGCCACAGAACTTGGCAAGAGGCCAAAAATGAAATCAGTAAAAAATTCAAAAGTAAGACTATTTCTCAAGAGCAAATTTATTATTATATATATATATATATCGATAACATATATAAGCAGTGGGAGCAGTTGCATTAATTAATTTGAATTTTTATGCATGCAACAAGTTGGGTTAGTGTCTGTCATCATCGCCACGCGTTCTCAATGAGACCAGTCTGAACAGAGAATATCTAATTACTTTGTGAATATTAATTAATTTCATTTTTCTTTTATACAATAACATTATATAAGTTTGTCAAGGTGTGCACCAAATTCTGGGATATTTTTAGAGTTTAAAAAATATTTTTTAAAATTTTAAAATTATATTTTCTGATTGATCGATTTTATAAATTTAATGATACAATTTTTATTAGAAAAAAAAATTAAATTAAAATTGAAAAATATATTTTGTGTTTTACATTCAACGGTTTAAAATTATCATATATATATATATAAATAAAGAGTCTGTGGGTGCGTGTATATAAAGAGTCTGTGGGTGTGGGATTTGATGGTATCCTAAAACTGCGCCTTATTTTGGTGCCACATAAGTAGAGTGTGATCAGCAACAAACTCAATTAAAGTATGACTACAACAACTGCTACTGCCGCAAGTTTTGTTAATAAGAGCTTGAAAGGAGGACATGGAGATGGAGATGGAGATGATAGTAGTAGGTCTAGTGTGAGTATTGATGCTGAAAAGCTGCAGGAGCTTCTCATGGGAATGGGATTCGTCGGAGGAGTAGTTTATGAGAATTCTCTCTCTGCTCGCCAAATGGATTCTCTCTCTGCTCTCTGTGATACCTTCTTGCCCTCCATTGATGCCGACGATGTAGTCGACGACGACTCCCTCTCCACGTTTTATCGTACTTCCGCCTCCATGGCTGCGACTCCTCAACGTGTAAGAGTGATTAGATTACTTCTCTTTTGTTTTAATTATCCTTAATTACTTCTGATTTATTTTTATTTTCTTTTTAACGTACATGCACGTTTTTCAACTAACTTTTTTGGTGAGGACTTCTCTTAATTACACTAATAATTGTAACCAACAACCAACTTTTTTTATAATGGTAAGTGTAACCTTTTAAGGCACATGATAAAGGATTTTACGAGTGTCTATCATGTGTGATAAATATTATCTCATCTCGTTTTTAAATTGAAAATATATACTATAATGATAACGTGTATTTTTAAGACGCATGATAAAAATTTACAAGCGTCTATCGCGTGTGATGAATATTATCTCAGCTCGTTGCTTTTTTATCATGTACCTAAAAACACACGTTATCATTTTATTTTTTTTAATTATGAACGTTTTTAATTATGCTCTTTTTGTAGAGCTAATATTAAGTTAAAAACTGTTCAAAATAAGTTAGCTTAATTCGGAAAGTGTTCGGTTACGTATGGAGACACTTACATTATTAATTATGAAATATCGAATCCACAAAATTTTATTTTTTTTAAACATCAATGGTTTAAATTATATGAAACATGGAGTGACACAAAAAGGTTAAATTTATAGCTGGTAATAAAAAATTCAGGCTTTCACCACACTCACATTAATAATTATTAATTATAAAATATCTAATCCACACAATTTTATTCTTTTTCAAATTCAATAGTTTAAATTATCTGATTAATTATGAAACATTTAATCCGCACGACTTTTTTCTTTCTTTCTTTTAAACTTGTTTAGAGCATCTGCATCAGTGACTGAAAATACAAACGGTACTGAACATTTAGAGTAAGAAAATGGTTTTGGGTGAAAAAACTACACACATCAGGACTATAAAACAAGCTGAAGATGAAAGTTTTTAACAGTAAATCTCTAGAAGTTCAGCTGCACCGTTAACTGTTGTATTATTAAATTAGTTTTTATTCTCTCTTTCGCTGATTTCTGTCTCTCCCGTAATTATAAAAATGGTGAGTTGGCAAGAATGAGGGTTTGGACCATCTTTGAGAATATTTATTAATAATTATTAAATAAGTAATGGAGCTATTTATCAAATGTAATTGCGATGTGTTAACAAATAGAAAAGGGCTAATATATGCTTAAATAATTAAATAGAAACATATTAGAAAATTGTTCGTTTTATTTTATAAAAAATGGAGCTATTTATCAATTCATGCTATTTATCCATTACTTAATCAAATAATAATTATTATTAATGTCAATTGATTATTATTTAATATGGTAGTATTTTATTTTGACTTATAACAATAGTTATAAATACTTATTTCAAATTAACAAAAAATAATTATATAAATAAATATTTAAATAATTTAGAGTGTGATTTAAAGCATTTGATGTGTGGATGTATTGTCTGTGAAATTATAATTTTCTAGAAAGTGTACAAAAATTCAGATTTAAAATTTGTGTGTAGTGTTTTTGATGCAGATCCATCTTACAGCACTGACAAGTGTTGATACAAGTTGCAGATGATCGATATGGGAGAGTCAATCCACAATAACTCCATATGGTTGTGCATATGTTTTCTGCCAACGTGTCCAAAATAACTCCACACTCACGTACACACTTTAGATAATAAATAAATAAATGTCATATTTGAATGAGACAATTTGAGGGTCCAGGTCACATCCAGTACAGTCTTAGTAATATTGAATTAGGAGAGTATCAGTGTATTTTTATATTGATTTTTAAGTAGTGCAGATGAGCGTTATGAATCCTGTAATAAGTGTATTTTTCTAACTCTAATAGTGTAAATGATTTGATTTAATTTAATTTAATTTAATTAAGCTTATTAGATAATGCATGATCTAGCAAGGACGTTGACAGGAAAGTACTGTAGTTAATAATTATGATATTTAATGATCAGGTAGGAGGGTTGATAAGCTCGAGAATGAGACATCCGAAAGTATGGTTGATGAAGTTGAGTTTATGGCTGCTTTCCACATGTATTGGAACTTTCATCTTCTGCGGCCGACACTGTCTCTCCACTCGTTTTCCATACCTCCATTCCTTCGCTCGTTTGCCTCTTCACAAGCGTCAACAGATTGCGCTCGCATGGTCTCTCAGCTTCTTCTACCTTTTAAGGACTTTCTTCCTCTCCATCAAGCTTCTCACTCTTCTTGTTTTCTTCACTCAGGTCAGCTCCCTTCTCTTCTCTTCTCTTCCTTTTTTATTTGTATTTATCGTGCTTGCTTGAGATTATATTCACAAATAAACTAGAACATGTATTGAAATGTATCGCTGTCTCCGAAATTTATCATACCAGAGTGGGTCTCGAGATGAGCCGACTTTTGAATGGATTCTCCATCACACAAAAAACAAAAAAGTTTGGGCTCAAGTTATTAAATACTTGACAAGATACATTATATAATTCCTATAGCTAGCTGCACTGATTAATGCTGCTGGTTATGTATTATGTTCTCTTTTTTCTTTTTGAAGAAAGTGCGGGGTTTGAATTTGGGGTTCGAGATTACATAAAATTCAGCACAGCTTATGAGCTACGTTTTCTTTTTTTAAGAAGAGTGTTGGGGTCAAATTCGGGTTCGAGATTACATAGAATTCACCTCAGTTGATGAGCTACCTATGTACTCTACTCTGTTTCTGGTTTAGCATTCTTAACTACATTCTTATGTATTTCTATTTTGACAACAACAATCAATCAGTAATAATTTAATTTTGCAGGTGGATGAGAAGAATGAGAATCTCGCATGGAAAGCAATTGGCTACACTGGACCTGACCCAGATTTTAAAACAAAACCCAAAAGACCACCAAAAATTGTACCATTACTGTCCAAAGATAAAGAGCTAGACTGCAAAGGAGATGCAGATCATCACAATCAGGATGACCAGTCGTTGCTCTATGGACCTCTCTATAGAGGTCTCATTGACATCAAACTTTCTACTGACTTGCTTGCGGAATCTCTCCAACGATTTGGATTCCCTGTCTCTCTTCAAAGTCCGAGGGCCGCCATTGTCAATTATTACTCTCACCCTTCAATGGTTATTAAGTGTGATGCTGTAGTTGTTGGTTCAGGATCTGGTGGTGGTGTGATTGCAGGTGTTCTTGCCAAAGCGGGCTACAAAGTTCTGGTCTTGGAGAAAGGAAACTACTGCGCAAGAACCAATCTTTCACTTCTCGAAGGAGCTTCCATGGATCAAATGTACCTGAATGCAGGTCTTATGGCAAGTCTTGATCTAGGAGTTATCCTACTTGCAGGCTCTACTGTTGGTGGAGGCTCTGCAGTCAACTGGTCAGCCTCAATTCAGACGCCAAAGCATGTTATCAGTGAATGGAGTGACGAATGCGAGCTCGAGTTTTTCGATAGCAGATTGTACAGAGAGGCCATGGATGTAGTCTGTGAAAGAATGGGAGTTCAGTCTGGAATTGACGAGGAAGGATTCAACAATGAGATTCTAAGAAGAGGGTGTGAAGAAAATGGTTATAATGTCAAAACCATTCCTAGAAATTCCACACCCGATCATTACTGTGGATGGTGTTGTTTTGGCTGTAAAGATGGAAAGAAGAAGGGAACAGGAGAGACTTGGCTTATGGACTTGGTGAATTCAGGGAATGGCGCAATCCTTCCTGGATGTGAAGCAATTAAAGTTTTACATAAGAAAAGAAATGGCAGGAAGACTGCAACTGGAGTTGCCTTTGAGTTTGATTACAGAAGAGGGAAACAGATGTGTGTTGTGGAGTCCAAAGTTACAATTGTTGCCTGTGGAGCTCTTAGTACTCCAGCTTTGTTAAGAAGAAGTGGCCTCAAGAATCCCAACATTGGTAGAAACCTGCATCTCCATCCGGTCACAATGGCTTGGGGCTACTTTCCAGACGATTCCGAGTGGCCAAATAAAGAGAAGAGAAGCTATGAAGGAGGTATAATGACAGCAATGTCTAGTGTATTTCATGATTCCGGATACGGAGCAGTGATACAGACACCTTCATTGCATCCAGGGATGTTCTCTGTTCTAATGCCATGGACATCTGGTTTAGACATCAAAAAGAGAATGACCAAGTTTTCCAGGACTACCCATATATTCGCATTGGCGAGGGACCAAGGATCGGGTACAGTCAAATCTCCAAGCTCAATATCCTATCAAATGGAAGAAACTGATGAAATGAACCTTCAGAGAGGACTCGATAAGATATTGAGGATTCTAGCAGCAGCCGGAGCAGAGGAAATAGGAACACATCATTGTAAAGGGAAGACCTTGAATGTGAAGAAGGTAAGCTCAAATGAGTTCGAGAGGTTTGTGAAAGAGGAGAGTTCAAGGCCACTGAGAGAGTTAACAACACCAATTTGTTCAGCACATCAAATGGGGAGTTGCCGGATGGGGGTCGATCCCAAGAAGTCTGCAGTAAATCCGATGGGAGAGACATGGGAGGTAGAAGGACTATTTGTTGCAGATACAAGTGTCTTTCCAACAGCTCTAGGAGTGAATCCGATGGTGACTGTGCAGGCTATCGCTTATTGCACAGCACAGTCTGTTCTAGAAGTACTAAGGAGGAAGAAAAGTAGATGCTAGTATGAATCTATCTCATCAGTGACTTCACTTGATCATAATAATTAAATAATGCTTTCATGCCATTTCAAGCAGTCCAATGTAACCAGAGGAATTACGATGAATAGCTATCTATACAGAAAGTATAAGAGAATTATAGCAAAACCAGTACTTGATTTTGATATAAATCATAAAAAAAATGCTGCATGCACTCAATTAAATCAGAACTTCTGTATAGTTCGTTTATATCAAATCAGAATCGCTAAACAATCAATTCGTACAAGAACTCCAAAAGTAGAACTTCAATTAATACATTATCATCCTCCCACAAAGGGCTATGTTAGGATTTGTATCTGGCCAAAATTTACAGGGCAGGCGAGACACATGAGGGTAGAGTAGAAAATTGGCCGGCCGGCAGGCAGATATAATATAAACCATACTGAATAAGAAAGAGGAGAATAACAGGTAACTAAATATCTGACCGAAGAATCTATTGCCAACGCCAGACGAGCACATCTAAGCACGCTAATTTGAAAATATTAAGCCCGACGACAAATGGTTAATGCAATAGAACAGTTCATAGGGGAAAAATAACATCAACTTATCTTCATTCTAGTAGCCCTTATAAGCATCCCCAAGTAAGTTCACCATTAACCATGAGTTTGAGCACGCAAAAGCACAATTTAGATTCAAGATGAAAAGAACAGGACATGGTAGAAGACAGAAGGTTCTTGACACAATTTATATCCAACAAGCGTCAGAAAAAACATATTTCAACTGCGCCCTCTCCCACCATAGCCATATCCCCTTCCCCAGTTGTGTGGTCCCAGGTAATTTCCTGCACGTCCAGTGCCACGGCCACCATATTGTAGATGATATCTTTGTTGGAAGTTGCCGAACGTCTGAACAGAAAATCAGGAAAAAAAAATCCTATATTATTCAACTCATCCTGGTATCCACCACCCAGCATATAATATAAAATAATATGGAGAGGAAAAAGGAGCAAACCTGTGTGTCCATCCTCATTCGCTCATAAAAACCGTTATGTCCGTTCCTTGCTCCGCGGTTGAGCGAGTTACACGAAATTGTGTCAAAGAACTCGTCCTTATTGTACGCAGGCTGGACAACAGAAACGAGAACCCAATCAAGAATTTTCGCAATACATGAAATGGATGACCAGTAAAGACAATCAGGGATTTCAACTGATTGGTACGAACTTAAAACCAAACAGGAAAACCTGACTTAATACATATGAAAGTACTATCAGACCTACCTTTGGCTCACAACAGGGAGCCCGTCCATGGACCTCCTGATCCCTCAGGCCTTGCTCGGTTGCATTTTCATCCACACCCTCTGTTTTATCCCTTTGCTTTGCCTTTCCAATATAACCCCAAATCTCATCCTTTTTGAATTTCTCATTCATGGATTCAAAATCAAACTCTTCTCCATACTCAATGGCTGCGTGTTGAGGCTGCACATAATCAACAATACAACTACTACAGTTTAATAGAAAAAATAAGATTATCTTATTTGATTTGTTTGTTGTGGGATTCTTAATCAGGTCCTCAACAAAAACATGATAACAAATGCACTTCTTTCATTGAAATAGCTAATTAGCTATCAACAAACCGTTTTCATCCAAAATAATTTGTGCAAGTAATGTTCATCTAGATGCTTTATTCAATAAACAAATAAGTTGTAGAGAAGGGAAAAAAAACTACGACATACGTGTTTTGCAGTAATCGGCTGCGGCAACAATGGCGCTTGAGATGCTGGACCAGAAATCGCAGCCAAGGAACTAGATGCTATTGAGGTCAGACCACCCATATCCTTTTCATCAGGGGCCATTTCCTGTGTCAAAGGCGACATATTTGATGTAGACGGTGCAAACTGATCCAGAATCAACGAAGGTGAAGGTGGAGGTGGAGAAAGCCAGTGAGTAGAACCAACAAGAGATGACGCAGCATGAGCATTGGAGAAAGGAGGATGCACCTTTATTGGTTCAAAACCAGTGTTACTGTTAGCTTGCACTTCAGTAACATTAGTGGTTTGTGGTGATGTAGGAAATAAAGACATGGATGGTCTGCTAGCAGTCATATAAGCAGCATGCAAAGGTAGAGATGGCTTGATGGATGAGGAATATGTCATGTCCAAAGAAGTGGAACACTGTCCCGGACCAAGAGAAGGTGGAAAATTAAAATGTAACGAGTTAGATGCGTTAGAAGAGGGTGCAGAAGTAACAGACTCTGTAGTATTTATCAATCCAACAACGGGAGAAGTATTAATATCAAGAGCCTGCATCTGATTCTGCATTACCAGAGGAGATGATAGCGTGGATGGGGATGAATGATGAATAGGGTTCTGTGGAGCAAGAGAAATACCGAATGATGTCCCGTCGTACCCTTGCCAGTACAATGGCGTGGAAACCGATGATGCAGCAATTTTAGTATTGTGGGAAATATTTGATTCACCCACTTGGGTTACAGATTGATATGAAGGCAAGGAACCGGAGTAGGCTCTACTTGACAAAGCTGGGGTACCTTGCCATTCTCTTGAATCCATCAAACTATAAATGTTGTCAGAAGCTGACGATGAAGAACTTGTAGCCAATCCAGCATGCTGTGACTGTAAAGACAGTGACCAAAATAGAGAAAAAGTTGGAATTGCTTGATTTTCCCAGGAAAACTAGTAATCAAATCTTTTGTTTATGAAGATATAAAGAGAAAGGATATCCAGAGGCACCAAGGAGGTACTGCAGTGTACAAAAGAAAACATCACAGAGCTCTATCATGAATAGAGTCAATCAAATAAAAAACTGCCCCGGAGCCACGCCGCCACCTTGCAGAGCTTGATTTCCCATCAACATATATAACATACTAAACCAAGAACAACAAAAATTAACAACTAATTACTTATATAAATACAATTTTCAATACCTGAATGATAGCAGGATCATTCAGAATATGCTCCTCCACTTTGGCAGGTGGGGCAGACTTCACTTGTAAATCCTGAATTTCAAAGATTTGCATTCACATATTAAATGACATAAACGAATGCAGTTGCTGACGCATACATAAAACATAAAATACAGGTGATTAGATTGAGGTGAAGATCAATCTCAGTATATACTAATTACAATTCCCAAATTATCAATATCCTATCAATTTATAATACTCATCATAATCCACAAGAGCAAAATACAATGAAAACAAAATTATACAAAACATAAGTGCAAGAAACAAAGATCCTTGAACTAAAAAAAAAAATATATATATATATATATATATAAAATGTTAATAACCGGTACTTTTCACAACTCCGTACACACACCGTCCATGCAACAAGATAAACATTGAATCCAAGAAAATTTCCCAGCAGGTGCCCATTTAATCTCATGATCTGACTAGACAGAAAAATTCTATCATTGCTGAGAACCTCCAGCAAAATATTTACTCATCTTCAAAACCAAGGCCATTCTGAAACCAATCAATTATGTGAATATGATACAACGAAGAAAAGACAAGTTAACAAAAAGGGCAAAATGAAAATTAAAACGCATGCAACATAATACTTTGAGAAGAGGTTTGAGTAACTAAAGTGCATGCAAAATAATCAGGCAAACAGCTGAATTCATGATGTCAATCTACTGGGAAAGAAAAACAGATATAACAAAAACCTTATATAGATCATCTAATACTAATGTTGAATCAAATACCTCGAGACAACGATAGAGGGAAATAACTAATTTAAAAAACAACCCATAAAACACTTAAAAGCAGCGAAAATCATCATATCTTTCTGCTTATAACAGACTGAAAAATATCAGTCATAAAACAAATAAACAAGCATAAATAATAAAGATTGAGAATACACATATATACCTTGATATCACTTCCACGAAACAGTATGTATTCATACACCTTATCACTTGGAGGAAGTTGCGGGCCATCTTTCTTTCTCCCCTCTGTTCCATAACATTGTACTGTACATCACGAAAAGGTTAAGACAATAAAAATGACACAGAACACACAAAAATATTTAATCTATCCACAAGCACTCTTTAAAATCAGATACAAGAAATATCATGGCACCTCAGCGTAGGAGGATTAAAACTCTATTGAAGTTAAAATGTTAAGCAAAAGCCACACAAAAATTTCCATGGCAATTTATAACCATAAAATCAAGTAGTTAACTGTAAATTTTGTCAAGATATATATTAGCCTCCGGAAAAGTTCAATTACTTTATCCAAGAAAGCCATTTTGTTTCAGTTATAGAATATAGTGTTATAGAGTAGTGCGTACAAATCATGTATATGGAAAGTATTGTATCAAGAGTTTACTGAAAACCCTATAAAGCCCCATGGGATCTATCTAAAATTTTCAGAATGTCTCCTCCAACAGGCTACAACCTAGCTTCCAGTTTTCAATCAACTAACCACCAAACAGCTTTAACAGTTGCCTTTCTTTTAAAAACAACAAACATAAACAGTTATAAGTTTCTGGCTTCCATCTGTGTACCCCTCAGTGCATGGTATGATATCCCTTCTCAAAAGCTGTTGGATACGGCGGCATTCAACAACACTGGCTCAAAATGATCACTTCTTCGGTACTAACCAAAAGTTTGGGTGGCCAGAAAATCAACGTCAATTCACCGGATTAGGAAAATTTTCCGCCATTCATTTCTATTTCAATTTAGTATCATGAAAATATTTCCGGCGATGCATATGTGAAATGATTGTTTTATTCGTAGAAAGATGAACAGTTTCAAAATTAATAAGGCGCCATGAATATAACATACCGTTCTTGAGGCCAACAATTGAATCTTGTACATTTAGGTGATAGAGAAGGCCCTCGTAGCGAATCTCGTACTTGGAAATGAGACTGATGAGGCTTCCGATATAGGAATCCCCGGCATTCGAACTCGAATACGATGAGCCAGTTGCACCGTTCTCACTCGCCATCGATCACTAACACGATTCGGCAAAAGCTGAATAACAACACCTCAAGAGAATAACGAGAAGGAAAATCTTCAGGGTTATTTGAACTGTTTAGGGTTCCCTCTTTTTTGCCCCCACTTTTGTGTTGTGCGCCTGATCGTGACGGTGAAAGTGAAATCCAAGCGCAAAACGACAAGACAGCCCAATGTTGCTGGGCCAATGGAAAGGCCTGATGGACAAAAGCAGACAAAGCAGCCCAATTTATAGAATGTTGCTGGGCCTGATGGACTATTGCCTAATTAAGTAATTTCATTCTTTCTAATTTCCTTACCATTGTTTCCCATATGATCGGCTTTCAAAGGATTTTTTTTTAAAAAAAATAATAATAATAAAAGGCAAAAGACAGGCAAATAATTTCTGTGTACTTGGTTCTGCTGTTATGTTAGAGGAAATCCCAAGCTCTTTAATTTCTGTGTACTTGGCTGATTTGCTGATTTCCCATTAATGGAGTTTTATTTCCAAAAAAAAAAAAAAAAGAGGCATACTGCTCCCTTTGTGACCATGGCTGGCACTTGGATAAGGCAAGCTAACTAGCTTAAGGGCTTTGGACATCAAGTCGATTTGGGCACCAAATTTTTTAAAATAATTAATATTTTTTAAAAAAAATTTACCACCCAATCTAAAATCTTCAATACATTACGAGTCCAACTAAAAATAAATCAGAACTTTCTTCCTCCCTCTCTTCTTTACTTTCCTCATTAACGCCCAAATCACATTCATGATGTATTTTACTTAACTCGGGGAGTGACTTAGTTTTTTTCATTGAAGAAGAACGTGTGAATGAAAATATTGATAAATGAGTTAATGAGTTTATGTGAGCGTCGCCTTATTTTGTGATTTTTTTTCTTTTTGTGATAGGACACAACTTTACCTTGTCGCTTTGGACGTCAGAATGACTAGGGTTGTCCTGCCCTTGTCTTAAGGACAAATTCATTTGCTCAAATTCACACATCAACGTAAACAATTGGTCCCAGAGGTAGGTGGCTTACAAGACTCTTAAAGCCTTGAAGGACAACGAGAGGTACTACACAAATTAGAGAAACTCAAAGCTCTAAAATCAATTGTTTGCGTAGGAAGGTTTTGACTGCTGGATGACCCCAAAACTCGAATCTTTGTGATGAGGTGTTTATTAGTGATTTGTTCTAATATAAGGATATTTTCTTATCGATTCCTATTTGTTCTGTGAAACCATTGACTATTGTCATATTTCATTTCACATCAAAGAAGTGTTAGACTCTCAAGCGCGTTAACCAAATCCAAAATGAAAGGCTCATAATCTACGATTATACGAACATGATTGGTCGAATAATCAATAAATAAACATAGAATCTCAAGAGATATCAGATCAGGAGGGATTAACTTTAGGCCTTGCTTGGGAGAGGTGTTCGGAGGGGTTCGTGAACAAGCGAACCCCTCCGAACCCTTGCTTGGCGCGAACACCTCCCAACACCCCTTTTCCCAACCCTTCAAAATGAGGGGTTGAGAGGTGTTCACTCACATTAAAGGCTCCCAACCCCTCTCAATCCCTCTCATACCAATCAAGGGTTCACTTTTATAAACCCCTCCAAACCCAACTCCTCCCAACTCTACCCCTCCCAACCCCTCTCAACCCAACACCTTCCAACCCATCTGCCAAACATAGCCTTAATTTCCCTCAGTATAAAAGGATAGAGGAAACCAAGGTAATTTTTTATGAACTACTTTGCTAGTATTAATTTTTTGATCCTAACTGTGTCGTTGGAGCATTTGTGATCAACCACCATTCGCGAGGCTTGTTGATCGTTGTCATTTTGATCCCATGATAACTAATATTTAGAGGAGTCAATAGCTGAACAGTCTATAACGAGAACCAAAAAAAAAAAAAAAAAAAGAGTTTAAAGCAATATTGAGTGTTTGTTTTTTTCCCCAAGAAAATAGATATTTGTTGGCTACAAAAATAATAACAAAGGAAACACATGTTGAGTAATTGATTTAACATCACACAACTTCTTCATTGATAGTGACACATTGAGTTTTAGTCCAACGTAACTAATTGTTAGGTGAATTTTTTTTTATGCCCCGAATTTAAACCCGTATTGATACATTAGAACTCCAAATGACAAACTTTAATAGTTTAATTACAGATTACCCAAAACAAGACTAGCAAGAGGCAGAATCATCTCTTAATTATTAACATAAAACAAGCCAAACACCCTCTAAAATGGTTGACAATGTTGGTTCACATAATCACATCACATGCAAATAAAAGATCACTCAATATTATTAGTATTCAAATGTGGGTAAAGCCAGAAGTCAGCTCCCTTAAATGTGCTAACATCTGGCGCGATTAAGTCCACCAATGATTTTTAAAATTAATGGTTTATTAAAAAGAGAGAGTCAACAAAGGAGTGCAGAGTGAGAATTAGTGTTGAATTCATGCATTTTGGTTGTTTACAGTTAGAAAACTGACTCGGTGTTTAAGATGTCATTTTATATTGAAAGACTTTTGATTGCGAATTCACGAACCCATCTGTTGAAATCTCTTTCAGATCATCACCGTCTCTCCCAAATCCACATCCATCTGTGAAAGCAGCCAACAAGGCCGGCAACAGCTCTGTAGATATATGCAGATCGATCGATGGAACAGATAATTGATTAAATTTCTCAGCAGGATGATGACTGACGGGACAAAACATGCTTTAAGCTATCTTAATCAACTTAGAATTAAGGAAAGGAGGACACATGTGCTTTAGACTTTAGGATTTTCATTGATTATGTTGAAATATTGAAATTATATGCTTCCCGTTCTTGTGAAAATAACATATTATCAATTCGATCTAGCCAGCTGTTAATTATGACTTTTTCTTCCCTCTGTTTTCATCACAAGTGGTTTTTTTTCCTTCTTTCTCTTCTGATTAAAGAGCTTGATAGCATCAGTACACATCCCATTCATAATACAGTAAAATCTCATGATAAATGCATGGATCATGCATTAGTCACTGGTCTTTTAGTCTGGATAATGATAGAAACAGAGCACAGAGTACTGAACCCCCATGTCAATAGATTTTGCGAGAGAAACAGACAATAATAAAAACAATAAAACTTTTCTTCATTGGGTGAAATGAAAATCTAAAGTTGAAAAAAAGTCATTTTGATATCTATCTAATCATATTTCAAAGAATTGAACATAATTTTCCAGCTTTCTTCATCTGGGTATGAACTAGTTAAGTATATATGAAGTGTGAAGACTCTTCTGTACACTTGCATGTGTTCCTTTCTTTCTTTCTTTCTTTCTTTCTTTTATTTGATCTCCTTTGGGTTTTTTATTGTTGGCCAGAAGGAAAGGAAGAAGTTTCTTCACTTCATATTCCTCTTCTCAAGAAAGTAGATTTCTCTATATTTAGAAAGTTTCCTTTGTGAGGGACTCTCTGTCTTATTTCTTTCTGTGTAATTTGATTGGAAGACCATTCTGGGGAAGAGCGAAAGGACCATACTGAATCCCATTATGTGAACCAACCATAGACCACCTGCAACAGAAGAAAAAAAAAGAAAAAAAAACATGTGTCAGCAGGCAGGCATGATAAAATTTTCCATATTTGGCAACTGTGGAATTGAAAAGTTTTTACTACCAACCTGTACTTTGTTGTCAGGTGGTGGAGAAGGACCAAAATCTCCAGTTTGGCTAACTCATTCCCAGGGCATGAGTGGACCCCATTGCCAAAAGGCATAAATGTATTGGGTTTGGGAGCAGCCTGTTGAATTTTCAATATTAATCACCAAATTCATTAAAAAATAAACAACTTAGAAAAAGATGAGTCGGAAAAAAGTTAAAAATAATTTTACCGTGAATCTGGAAGGATCAAACTTTTCAGGATCTGGGAAGATTTCTGGGCTGTGGTGAATGTTTCTGAATAGGGGCAATACTTTCCAGCCTTTTGGGATAAGATATCCTGTGATAATAGACATTGACAAAGGTCAGTTTACACAAAATTTTCTCAGGAAAAACAAAAAAAAAGTAGAGAGAGTGATGGCTTTGTTCGATTACTGCTTATAATACAGACCTTCATATTCAACATCTTCAACAGCCTCTCTGAAGGTAAAAGATAAGATTGAAGCAACTCTGAGTGTCTCTTGGATAACCCTTGAAGTCATTGGCATTTTCTTGGTATCTGCCCAGCTAAGAAATTTATCTTTACTCTGTCTAATACTCTCTTGCTCTTCCTGTGAAAAACCAAAGCCAAGGCCACCAAGCAGGAACAACCATTTTTCATGTCCCCATTTTGAAGATAAAACAATCAAAATAATTGAACTGGGATAGGAATTCTTACAGTGACAGCTCTGAGAACACTCGGGTTCTCTCCAAGGTACTTGAGAATCCATGTCAAAACACTAGCTGTAGTGTCACGAGCAGCGAATATGACTCCAATTATGTTATCAGCGATCTGTTGGTCAGTCAGGTCTTCTTTGTCGCCCATGAAAGATCCCAGCAAGTCTTTGTGTTGGACCTTCATCTGTCTCCTTTCGGACAGGATTTTGGCCAAGATCTGTGCCAGTTCTTGTCTTGCTTTCATCGATTTGTGGAAGAGTGTTCCCGGAAGATTAATGGGCATGGAGTTATATCCCTTCTCGAGAATGTAGTAGCACTTCTTCAGATCTTCTCTGTACAGAACTTCGTCTTTGCCAAATATGGAGAGCAGTGCGACATTGAATGCATACTGAATCAAAATCGACAAAATAAGAAACAGGGGAAGAAAAGTTCTGCTCTATTTTTAAAGAAATTGGGGGCTCTCTCTTACTGTTTTCATTTCTTGAAAAGTGTTGACCAATCGGCCTTCCCAAGACTTGAGGGAGTCGACGGCAAGGGACTCTATATCGCCGACTATGTTCTTGATTGATTCGGGCATGAAAGCTCGAAGGACAAGCTTCCTTAATTTGGCATGGTAGTCTCCCTGGTGAAAGAAGATGGCTTGCTTGCCTAGCATCCTCTCTTTACTAGCTGGAAATGTCGGCTTAAAGAGATTAGCTTTTGTGACAAGAACGAATTTGGCTGCTTCTGGGCTCGAAATCATCACGCAAGGACATCCCAAGATGTGGGTCTTGAAGATGGAGCCATACCTGTAGAGAAGAAGCATAATCAACCATTATTCAGAGAAAATTAATCCACAGGAACTCAATTGAGGAGAAGGAAATGGAATTGGTTGGGACCTGAGTTGTTTGGAGGCAAAGAAGACATTTGGGTCTTGAGAGTAGAGTTGGAAGGTCTCGCCGATGTAAGGCCATCCCAAGGAACCAGGAGGGAGAGGGAGTTTCTGTGGGCTGGAATTGAAGAACTTGACAAGAGAATGGAGAAGAAAGATTAAGAGAATTGAAGCAAATGAGAACCAGAAGATAAACATCATTCCTAAATTTCTTCTTCTTCTTATTCAGTCTGTTTGGTCTACTAGTGTTAATTAGTAGTGAGCTAAAACAAGTAGAGAACTAGTAGAGTTGTGGTGTGGAGGAAATCGAGTGAGGAAAAGTGGTATTTATAGGCATATCAAAGCAGAGCAAGTGAGAAGGAGGAAAGAAATAGCGAGAGAGAGACAGAATACAGCTTGAATCCCAGACGCGGATCCTCCCTCCAGCTCATACATTATTGTTTGCAGAGAGAGTACGTGTCAAACAAAGTTGATGGAGGAGGGCGTGTGAGAAAGGAAAAAAAAAAGATTTTGACCCCAAAAAAATTGGGCCTTGGAAAGAGCTGTTGGTCTTTTAATTTCTGTCTAAAATTTAAACAAATTTGGGAAATGCCTCTCAAGCAAGGCCAAAGGGGCCACTTCAGTTTGGGATGGAAGCGGCAATTAGTCTATGTATAATTAACCTCTCAAATCTCCTAAATTAAGATTTTTCTTAATTTTTTTATACTATTGATTATTTTAGTGATTATATTGTTACTCATATAGTATATTTTGAGTACGTTTATCATCAGCTTAGTGTGTTATACGGTGACAGTTGACCCGTTAAGACAAGAGCCTAGAGCAGAAATAATGAGGGCTAAGTAAAGATCCATTCATGCAATTAGAAAAAATGATATTTATGAGACTTTAATTGCAATGAGTTACTGCAGTTAAGTTTACCAACTCAATCGATGTCCTGTTATTTTCTAAACCTTAAATCTTATATCTGAATTTCTAAACTAGCTCGTTAATTCTAAATCCTATATCATTCACTAAACTCTAAAAAATCCTAACCTACAAATTCTAATAACACCCAAAAAAAAACTTTAAAACATATGATTTGGGGGGTTTAGTGGAAATTGCAGCCCCTCCATCTCGTTCAGTTGCGATTGCCCTTAGGCCTTATTCCTATAGCTAAGAGCACCACCTCCATATACCCATACGCATGTATATAGAATTGTTCTCACATGCATACTTCTGTAAACATTATTGTTTACTAATTTCGTTATACCACAAAAAAATTAGGTTTTTTTTCCAACAAAAGGAGAGGAGAGATATAAACTCGAGGTTCGAAATTATATACATATATTAGTATATTGGTCCAACACTCCACTCAAAACTCTTGTCTACTAAACTTGTTGATTGGAACATTTGTCAAGTATGTGCCTTACCTGTGGGCTTGGAGAATGGAGATGGATGATAATTGAGACACATGGGTCCTTCATATTTATTAGTTTGAATGACTCAAAAATATCGTAAGAGGAAAGATTAGAGCGTCACAGATTCTAACACGTGTCTGTTATTTCCCACATTTTTTCAATAAATTTAAGTCTTCGGCGGAGACAAGTGAATCCATAAATGGAATCCAGTCTTGGTGGTATCCCACAAGTTACCAGTAGTTGACCATTCAATGATTTATTAGTTCATATGTATGTATTGACCATATTCAATGATTTAGTTAATTAGATGTTTGAAATTAAGATATAAAAAAACCTACCCATAGTTTTTTTCAGAACAAAACTAGATATAGTTAGTATTACATACATATATATACACACACACACACACGTATGTATGTATGTATGTATGTCCCAGTTGTGCGTAAATATCAGCAAGTCAAATATTCACAAGCACACCGCAAATATATATGCTAGATAATATTGACTTATATAAACTACAATAATTCAGGAAATGAATATATATATATATATATTCTGAATTTGATTAAGATTACGTTACGCTTAATCTGTTTATATGAATTAATGTGACTTTTAGCTTTAATTAGATCATAGCTCCCAGCAAGTTAGAATTTATGCACAGAGCCACGTGGAGGTAACCAATTAAAATATATATATATATATATAATTATGTTCATACATATATTTTTGGAAATTAATTTTTTTTATATAAAACTTGTTAAAAATAAATTTTGTATTTTTAACACTTTCCGCGCATTAATTAATACTCGGGGCTCTCTCTTAATATAATAAATTACAGAAAATTTGTAGTAGGCGCGATTAATATTCTGACCATGAACGTACTATTGTTTGCTGCTTCCTTCATCAGTTGAATCAGTTCATGCAATGTGTATGTGTACCATGCACTCTCTCTCTCTCTCCCTCTCTCTATGCAATTAGTTTTATCATGCGAACAGTATTTGAATGAATTCATAACTTACAGCGCCTTTTAATTGAAATAAAAAAAATGAAAAATACAATTATATAAATGAAATGTAGTTGTTGTGATCATAAAAGAACCCTACGCATAGGAAGACTCCAACGAGCAAAAATATTTTTTTTTCATTAATTTCTTAGTGTATATAACCTGTAGTCTAAGTTTTAGTGCAATTCTAATTTAACGTAAATTAACCTTTAGTTTTAAGTGTCATTAGAGAGGATTCGATAGCTTTATCGTCCTCTTTTGAACTTTGTTATGAGCTGTTTAATTTGATACAATGTTCGATCATTTGATACTCATCTTTGCAATAAACCATATTATATATTTATCTCAAACTGTATGGGCTCGGAAAATAGAGAGTTCGATTCGTAATATGTTTGTGTGTGTGTGTATATATATATATATATATATATATATATATATCTGCATATATATATAATTTATTATCAAATAAATAAACAATATATATATATATGTTTTTTTTTGGCGTTTTAGTTTTCGTGAGGTGTGATGGAGCAAGTTGATTGATGGGTCGGATTCAATGCGGGGCATCGATGATGTAGCATGCATAATGGTCCAAGTTTGTATATGTAAAATATAAATGACAAGTTGATCACTGTGGCCCTAACATTTGTAATTGCATTTGATTATCATGGGGCAGATGATGATGTTCGAGATCGTTTTTAGAGTTTCAACTTATTTTTTCTATTTTTTTTTAAAAAATATATATTTATTCTTTGATCAATTTTATGAATCCAAATAGATATTTTTTTGTTCGAAATAAAAATCATATTCAACATGAAAAAGAATTCAATTTTAGACCATAAATATAAATTTGAAACATTCGATGTTTCAATCAAAATAAATTTAATTTTTGTTTCGAATAAAAGATATTTATTTATATTTTGATCAAGATACAAATATAAAATTTTCAAATTATAAAAAAAAAATTAGACCCAAAATATAAGACTTCATTTTAATACCTCATCTTTCAATCACATAAGAAAATTCATATATATATATATATATACACACACAGGCATGTATGTATATGTGTGTGTGTATATATACATGTATATGATTGGCCAATGGCCAGCCAGCTTAATTTGGGGAGGATACATAAATGTATGTAGGTGCAAGTTACAACAACAGGAAGGACACCTGTACGTACGTACTTCGGTACGTACCAAACCTT
This sequence comes from Euonymus europaeus, assembly GCA_963580455.1. Lineage (NCBI taxonomy): Eukaryota > Viridiplantae > Streptophyta > Magnoliopsida > Celastrales > Celastraceae > Euonymus > Euonymus europaeus. Next base: position 5,518,741 of record OY756961.1, on the reverse strand, counting down.
TGGATGAATGCATGCATGCTGACTACCCCACAAAAGTAAAGAATCCCAGAAAGTTAATTAATTTGGTCGACCAGCCGCCAAATTAATAGGGCAGTTAGGAATACTAGCTATGTCTTTAAGTAAACGTCGAGGGATGAATCTTTCATTGTTTTGTCTAAAATGAAAATTCAGAAAAAAGATAATTAAGATATATAAATATGGATATTCTTAAGCGCGAGATTTCACGCGAGATTTATCACGACGGATAGCCCACCAAACGTTGATATGTGTGCAAGTGTGGAGGTCACCCTACACTTGCACACACATCTACGATGCTCAAATACATCCCGTCCAATAAATTTTATGACCAGTGCTCTATATATATATATATGACCTGGTCGCTTAACTATAGATTTGCTTTAGACATTAGATATATTTTGAATGGATATATTTGACTTGAAAAGTCAGTCCAAGGCTAAGTATTGACTGATTATATATGTGTGCTTGTATATATAATGGAAATAGGGTATAGTCAATTTGGTTAGATTCAAAGAAAAGACATCAACTACTTTGACTACTTGAGTAGTCCGAGGAAAATAAATTAAATCAACTGCTTGACACTGGAGTAATAATTAATCAAATGTTTGAGAGAATCATACAATATATAAAAGTAGAATATATTTTTACTTTTTTTTCCTCCTAAATTTGTTAGTTTTTAATTTTTAACGCATTGATTAATTAATTTATTCTCTCAATCACTATTGAAAAGTTTTTAAATTAAATATATAATAGACAATAATATATATTAGGAGGATATTAACCAATAAAATATTTTCCCTCCTACAATGTATGCTGGAAATAAAAAACTATTGACAGATAAGACTTTGAATTTTATATAATTTTAGCCTTCTAACAATCATTTATATATTATTATGTAAATTAAAAATTAAGTCCAGCAATATCAAACAACACTCCTAATTTTTTTAATTCCTATACAAATCATTTTCAATCTTTATGATTTTTATCGTATTGGTTGAAAGTTGTGTGTAATTCTTGTAATTACTTATTTGTTTAATTTAAATGGTGTAATAGAAGAATATAAATTACAAGAAAACAAAAATTTCTTCAATAATATTCAACCCAAACTTTATTAATTATATCAAATGAAAAGTTATAAATATTGAAATTAAATGACTAATAATTAAATGAATTTTTCCAAAAAGAAAATAGCTTTGCACCAATATAATCAAAATCAACAACGGGGAAATTAAATAATTTGGATCAAAATTGGGCATTTTTTTCACCCATTGGGACATCTCATTTGGGCTCCATTGGCCTGACTCATTGTTGGTACTCTATGAAATCTTCCTCATCATCAGAAGAAATATAAACGATCTCAATATTAGATTCTATATTGATCACCGAGACAACTTCACTCGAATCACTCAATGAAAGAGCATTCATTTTTTTGGATAAAAATGGCGAAACCTCACCAGTTTATTAATAACCTCACTTATAACGAAAGAATACCGTGGTTACAAAGGACAAACATTAACAAGATTTGAAAGAGCATTCATGCTCATTGATTCTTTGTTGCTCACTATAATATGATCCAAATTAAAGGATCCACGGTCCACATTATCAGAACTTGGAAATGAGGAATGAGAAGAATCCAACGAATAATTTCCATCTAGCTATTTTTCTAAAAAATTAGGGGCAAAACAAGTAATTTTATAGCAATTTAGAAAATAGATATAATTCACTTTTCATACCATGCAAAAGAACTAATTTCAACTCGAGATCAAATAATTCTTAACCAACTCCAACCATAGTTTTAAAAAAATGTTAGAAACACTTTTATCAGTAATGCATACTATTTTCATCTAAAAAAATCTACCTCAAATCATCACACATGCTAATTAAAGAAATTTAAAATTTATAGAAAAGTAAGAAATTTAATAATATCCCAATTTGGATATGATTTTACACTACAACAAAATGGTTATATACCCTCGCTTTAATACCTGCGGTCACACTGTGACCGCATGTATATACCAGCGCTTTTTAAAACAGCAGATAGTAATACCATATATACTTGCGGTTTATATAAGCCGCAGGTTAGTTAATGAATATACCTGCGGTCATATGAGATTGCAGGTAAAATATATTTTAGTGTGTATATATACATAGTGTATATATAGTTTACATGCATACTTCATATGGATGTGTGTATATCTATATCTATAGTATGTGAAAGGGTGTAGCTAGTGCCAAAAAAAAAACTGGGGTGAGACCCCCAGTTCGTGGAAAACCACTTTGAAAGGCAAAGCCATCAATCCAATCCGTTGCAAGTTGCAAATTGCAAAGTTGGTTTTTGGAATTAATTAATTACCACTTGCCATATATGTTAAAAGAAACAAGAATCCAACTCCTCTATTTCTGGCGTCTGGGGTGTTTGGCGAGCAGAACATATGCAAGGGTAATACGCTGGCGTATAATTGTCTAGTGAGTGTAGGGTGGGATAGGGATGAATAAAAGAACAAGGTTATGTTGTCTTACATAAAGTCCTACCCCACATTGATCTATTACACATGTTTGTAGCTTCATCAGCATCGATGTCTGTATCTGGCTCTTGGTTGGAAACCACTACTATACGTTAAAACGACCTAATATATAATTTATATATATATATATAAAGTTTTTTTGTCCTTTGGCAATATGTATAAATATATACTAAAGTCGAAACCACCATCCCAATGATACAATAATCGGTGACACCGAGACCGACCCTACCCAAAAGGTCTATAATTTTTTTTTCTTCAAAAGAAAGAAGAAATTTGCATGATTAAGTGATTAATTAATGTACTTAATGTCCTTAATTATTAATTAATCATATCAACTCAGTAGTCTTTGTTACATTCCAAGCAAATTATAAGCGATGGAATGATCATTTATTTGACTTTACAGATAATGAATGGCTGTTTTCAGCGTGGTTCGATAGCAATACTTCACTACACATCCTTTCCCCATGTATACAAACACATTTTTTAATTTGATAGTCCACCATTAGATAATATAAAGATCTTCTGAAGTTGCTTAATTGCATGTACATCTATCTGTCACTTGTCATACTTTCACAATCAATATATATATATATATATATATATATTGTGTGTAGCGAGAGGATCAAGAGCAGGATCCCGTTATTTGTTGTCCGATTTAATCGGACTGCCAGATCAAATTTTTTTTTTAAAAATGGATTTCCGAGCTTCTTATGATACATTGATACCCAAATGGATTTACTCGAGCTTCAAGACACAAATTCAAACCTCTTGCTCTCATTCTTATTTCAAGGCTCTCAAACTCGGGGTTTATTTTCTCTGGCTTGCCCTCTGACTGATCAACAAAAGATTGTCTCCCATCTACTACTCTTATGTTGATGGTATCCGCAAATCCATCTCCACCAAGTACAAAACCCACCCATCCGATACCGTCACCTGCATAGCCAATTCTATATTTGGGGGTTTGGTCTATTATGGCCAGATTAAAGAATCCAATTGTTTATTTGTTGTCTTTGATGATGCCTATCTTTGATTTCTCCCTTTTGGTGGATGTTGATTTTTAGTGGATTTTGATAATTGTGACTTAATAATGGTGATGGATTTTCTTTCGTTATGGTATTGGATGCACTAGTTTGTTTGAAAATTGCAGGCACTCTCTGAAGACCAAACCATTTAGGTTGACCAATTAAGCTCCCAGAGTACTTACATACATCTAAAATTAGTAATCAATACGGTTTGATTAATGATCCTAGTTCGGTGTTGGTTTGCTAGACCTCAATTGCTCATTGCCGACTTAGTCGAATAGTTCGACTTAGTCGACTTAGTCCTACCATTGATGTTCACGCTGAAACAAGACAGTTGAGTAAAATGAATCACATAAATCCATAATTAAGCTTTACATATCATCATGTCAGAACAATATTAATGGTCGTAAAATATCAAATCTCTAGGCACCAACAAGCAGTATTAACAATCTTAGGGAGATTATGCATTCACTAAAGTTCAAAGACTAAACAATCTTAAAACCAAACAAACATTAAAAGAAAAGTATTTAGAGTAAAACTAAACATCAAGTCTTAATATTATAATTCATTCTAGATCCTTTCAAAATTAAAAGAAGTAACAAAAATTATAAGCATCATTCCAGTATTCAACAAAGAAAAGAGTAGGGAAAAAAATTATGCATTAGTCAATGCCAGATAATTCAGTTTGTCGTGTGATTGTCCTGTCAGTGAGCAACCGTGACAATGTCTACTCTTCTTTATGGCAATTTATTTCCCTCTCTCAACATATGCACTTTCTTTAGTGTTGCAAATGCATGATTGTCTTGTTGAATTGAGAAACAACAAAACATTGTTTGGAACTACTTTTCAAAACAGTAAATTAATTTGGCCTTACAAAATTCTCTAGTTTCTGGTATTTTACTAACACCGAGAGCTTTGAATTCGTCGTAATCTCGAATCACTTATTTGTAACAAATAAATTCCTTTCGAATAATTTCATTGGATTTGTTTTCCTTTGAAGAATGATTTCGAGTACTAAAATCAGCAAATCTAGCATATTCACTGTAAAAAATTTGAGCTTCTCAACCGAATCAAACTCTTGTCTTATTTTGTGAATTTTTTTCAAACAATACTTCATCACAAATTCTTCCACGCGATTTGATAGAGAACCCAAATTTTATTAGATCAAAGATGAAGTAGAAGGCCAGATCATCCCTGCCAAGGAAGTAGATAGACATAGGAACTAGGCTTCTTGAAGCAAATCGAAGCTAAGAGACAACAGAGATCATGACTCAAATACAAGCATAGCCCAAAATTGCTAATTTACTCAAACGTTCGTATCTCTTACCTTCTAAATTTTGACCCAACTCATTCTATGTCGAGTGATAAATTTGTCTACTTGAGAACTTATGGTCTGAAATTAATCCAATATTAAATATTCAAAGACAAACTTAATATTATATTATTTACAAGCATCTTGTTATTTTCATTCACTTGTTTTATTAAATATTATAACTGCAGCACACATGGATGCATCTTATTTGAAGTACAGATGCACGTACGTAAGACTGTATGCACATATACTAAACAAATTATAAGGGACAAGTTTTAAAATGACCCCTCTACTTTAAAGAATGGACCACTTAAGCCCCTGTACTTTAAAATGAACCAAACAAACCCTTCTACTTATCAAATGAGGTCACGTTAGCCCCTCAACGAAATTTCCATCCAAAATTGCTGACTTGGCCGTTAAGTGGTGACGTGGATGTTATTTTTTCAAAAACAAGATAATGACGTGGAAAAAGAAAAATACACGCCAATCATAGGAGGACACGTGTCCAGAAGAGATTGAAACTACAACTTAACAGCAATATTTCGTTACATTTAATTGATCTGAAAGGGTCATTGAAGCCCTTATACTTCTGTATGAAGGCCAAATAAGCCCTTGTACTTCAATGAAATGGCTCAAACAAGCCCCTGTCACAAAATCTGATCATCGTTCTCCCTTGACAGAATTAAAACCTCATCCCGAACAACATAAATCAAGGTCCGAAAAATATGACACTACTAACAACAATGCATAAATCAGTCTACATCCATAAGAACACAAATTAAGGTCCCGAGTCACTACATTATTACAAACCATCATAAAAAAGCAGGCATAAAATTCAAGATAAATCAAGGTCTCTAATCATTCCATCATCAATAAACATCCATAAAATTCAGCATAACAATACCAAACATGATGAACATAATGCAATACTGTGGTTTAGAACTCGAATAACTCAGTGGCGCTTGTTTTCTACATGCTCTGGCCTTGAGTTTCACCATTTCAGTGAGCCTACAATAATGAAATAAAGAATCCAGAATAAACATAGGAGGAACAATATATGATAAAATAAAAGCCAATAAATACAGATATTCTGTTTAAAAGTAAAACTTTGATTAATTATGCATCAATGGCATCTTTAGAAATTGTAGAGAAATTTACAGCACTGGCAGAGTTATGACATGTGAAATTGCACATTTAAATGAAAAGGAACATAAAGAAATTCTTCATTTGTGCATAAGGAGAAATCTCATTGACTAAAGAAAGATTGCAAAGTAATTGCAGAACACAAAAGCTAATTGTGGACCTACAATGGAATTGCAGAACATCAAAGCAATTAAAACCCAGTGTCCCAGTGCCCCCTTTCTTTGCTGCAATGGTAATTGTGGAACATAAAGGAGAACAAGACACTAAAGAAAATGGCGGACAATCAAGAACTCATGTGATCAAAGACCATGTCGACAAGCAAGGTAAAATCATGCCATAAAAACCAGCTCTTAGATTATCCATAGAACCAACTATTCACCTGAAATTGTGGACCGAGAGCAACTGCTCTAAATGAACAAAGCAGCAACCAGAGTAGAACTTCCCCAAATCGAAATCCCTGAAAAAATATAAAGCCCCTAAATCGAAATCGAAATCCATAAATCGAAATCCCTAAATCGAAATCGAAATCCCCAAATCGAAATCTTGTAATAGACACACATACCACGAATGAAATGGAGAACACAATCTAATTACCTGGTTGAAGCTCAGCAAGAAAACCTATCTCTTGATGGAGCTGCTGCTTCGATGAGGGGCGGCAATGGGGGGCGAACGAAATGTAAGGGATGGACCTCCATGTTAGGGCTTAACACTATCATGTATTTTATTTTCCCACGTCATTATCTTGTTTTTGAAAAAATAACATCCACGTCACCACTTAACGGCCAAGTCAGCAATTTTGGATGGAAATTTCGTTGAGGGGCTAACGTGACCTCATTTGATAAGTAGAAGGGTTTGTTTGGTCCGTTTTAAAGTACAGGGGCTTAAGTGGTCCATTCGTTAAAGTAGAAGGGCCATTTTGAAACTTGTCCCCAAATTATAATGAACAGGCAGCACTACTAATATTAAATTATCATCTCATATTAAATAATTAATTAAGTTGAGACGACTAATTGTTTTATCTGTCACCAACTCAATTAAATAATTAATCAAATGTCATGAATTCAATTTATGGAAAAGTTGAAATCACAATTTTATTAAAAATCAAATTATTAGGCATAATAATGTCATGTATTAGCGTCATTAGCCATGCATGTCAGTAAATACATGCTTGATTTGACTTAATTAGATAAATAAATAAAAAAAGTCAAAAGGGATTGGAGTGTCCAACGCTCTTTATTAAAGACCAATTTTTTTTTAAAAATTATTTATTAATCATCCTTGCTTAATTTGGTATATCTAATTAATTACCTTAATGATTTATTTATTGGTGTAGTTAAGTTTTTGGACAAACACGTACAATTATGTGTTTGGGAGTTCACTCTTGAACTATTCAACCTGTTTTTTGGTTGACTTTGACAGTATTAAAGAAAACTAGTTAGACTTAGACAAAAAATTAATTTTAAGATTTCAGTTAACACATGTGTTGTCGTGTCATCACGTCATCGGCGGTCACTTTTAGTCCAAACAACATGCTTATTTTTTGGATAATTGAAAAAAACATCATATCATACAAGTTTGTCCGACCTAGATTAAACCATATTTGGACATCAATTTTAAGTTCAAAATTCGGTTCAATTTAAAATTTTGTTTGATTTAAAATTGGATTCAGATTCGAACAAAAAAAAATTGTTTGTTTTAAAATTAAATTTGAAATTTTGGATCCAGAGATGAAAATTTTATTCGATTTAGTTTTTGAGATCCTAATTCGATTTTAAATGACAAATTTGATGGGATTTGAATTGACCGACTTCCCATGCAACAATCTGAGTATGCCTTCGAAACTGGTCCAAATCCCTCCGTTTTGTAGCCCATTCTGCCTGTGTTGTTGTAGCAGGCCTGTTCAGACGTAGAGGTGTCAATCGTGCCGGAGGTCCTTCGGCCCGTAATGGCCCATGACTCTCGATCAATGGGCCATACTGGCCTGGACCAATATTACATTTACGGGCTGGGTCAGGTTCTTGGGTTTCTGAAATTGATGAACCTTCTTCGATACCCAGAAACCGATTGAAGCTCTTCGCAAATTTTCATGTGATGGTGGAGTCGAATTTTGGGTATTTGTAAATAGATAAAAGGAAATTATTAATGGGAAGTGGGCGGTGGAGGAATGGCTGTCAGGAGGTGGAGAGCTCCAAGCCGCTGTTCCTTGACGATCTACGGCACCGTCATTGTCGGAATTGTTGTCTTCTCCGCCATCTACTCTGGTTCTATCTCCTCCTGGCTTTCCTCTCCACCTTCAATCTCCTCTTCGCGTATGTTTTAATCTCTCTTCCTATTAATGAAATTTCAAAAAATAAACAGCTTTGGGTTCACGCCAATTATGATTATAGGAAACGAGAGACAAGTACTTTGATAAGTTCCTGACCACATTTGTGTCTTGATTGATAACTCGAGGATTGCTTGAGTATTCGGACAACCAATTGACAGAATTCAAAGAGTCAGATTCAATAATTATGTTACCCCTCTCCTTAATATTATAGTCAAGTATTGCTTGAGTTAGCGACGGATTTAGATCCGTCGGTAAAGCACCCGCTCATCCCATACTCCCACTTGAAAACGGTAAAACAAACCCTAGAAATTGCTCATGAATTGCTTCGATCTCTATTCGGTGATATTGCCCACGATTTGCTTCGATCTCCCAATCCAGCACCATCTTTGATCGATCCACCTAATCTCCGCCATGGATCTCTTTTGATTGACCCAAATCAAATCCCTATGAAACACCCTAATTTCTATCGTGAATCTCTTTTGATTCCCCTCTCAGTCAAACCCTAGCTGACGCGCTGATCCTCTCAGACCCAAAGCCACCGCCCCTGCTATGGTTTTCCACAAATGATTCGAAGAGAAGAAGGAAGAGCGAACTTAACTTTTGGATTCCAGTTGAGAATGGGCCCAAGCTTAACTTTAGGATAATTCTTGGGTTCAAGCTTGACTCTATAGGAGCCTCTATTTTGGATTTTGATTGGGCTTGATTCTCTCTTGGTTTTGAGCCTCTCCCCAAGCTTAACTCTAATGTATTTTGGGCTTTAGGTAAAAATGGGTACAACAAAATATATATATATATATATATAATATATATGCTACTGTTTTGTTATTGATGCTTATTTATTTTATTTAGTATATCGCCACTTTAAATCAATTGAAATAAAATTATCATTAATATGATTTTTCAATGCTATCATATGTACAAGCCATATGCTATGTCATATAAGTTTCAAAAATTTTAAAAAATTAAACATAATTTTCGAGCTTTCTTTATCTAGGTATGAACTAATTAATGAAGTAGACATATATGAATAAGCATAAACTATGAAGACTCTTTTGTACACTTTGCATCTGTTCCTTTCTTTCTTTCTTTCATTTTGTCTCCTTTGGGTGTATGTTCTGCAACCGGATTGCAGTTCAATCGATTGAAGCAGCCACTACAAGCGGAAGAGATGGTTGCATTGGCCATGGAAGAAAAGTCTGCCTGAATGGTGAGTGGCGATACATGTGGGCTTCGCCGGAAATCGGTTTCACTGCTTGTATTTCCGGACGATAATGAGAGTCTGTCTCTATCTTTTCTCTCTCTACAGATATTTCAAAACGTGAAGAGAGAAAACTTGAGGGGTTAAAATATGAACAAAAGGAAAGAGAGATAAATAAGGAGTGCTAAAATAAAACATTTTTCGGTCAAATTAGGCTTGATTCGACAAACTAAGCTTGATTCATAGAAGTTTGGTTTGTTTATCCTTACACTCTCTTTCTGTGTAATTTGATTGGAAGGCCACTCTGGGGAAGAGCGAAAGGATCATACTGAATCCCATTATGTGAACTAACCATAGACCACCTGCAACATAAGAATTAAAGAAAAAAAAAACATGTGTCAGCAGGCAGGCATGATAAAATTTTCCATATTTGGCAACTGTGGAATTGAAAAGTTTTTACTACCAACCTGTACTTTGTTGTCAGGCGGTGGAGAAGGACCAAAATCTCCAGTTTGGCTAACTCATTCCCAGGGCATGAGTGGACCCCATTGCCAAAAGGCATAAATGTATTGGGTTTTGGAGCAGCCTGTTGAATTTTCAATATTAATCACCAAATTCATTAAAAAATAAAAAACTTAGAAAAAGATGAGTCGGAAAACAGTTAAAAATAATTTTACCGTGAATCTGGAAGGATCAAACTTTTCAGGATCTGGGAAGATTGCTGGTTGTGGTGAAGGTTTCTCAATAGGGTTATATCCCAATAACATTTGCTATCCCCAATAGTCAACCACCAATTTGTCGGATTCGAATTAAATCATGCTTGGATTATGTCCAAAATTCGGTTCAATTAAAAAAATAAAAATAAAATCGAATTCATATTCAAACAGAAAAAATTATCTGATTTAAAATCGAATTTGGATCCAAACATGAAAAATCTTATCCAATTTAATGTTTCAGATCGTACCCTGAATTTAAATCAAATTGGAATGGAATTGACCGACTTTCCCTGCAACAATCTGAGTATGCTGTATGCCTTCGAAACTGGGCCAAATCCCTCCATTTTGTGGCTCAATTGGCCCATTCTTCCTGTGTTACTTGTAATCACTAAGCACATTTCGACGGCAGGCCCGTTTAGTCGTAGAGCCGTGGAGGTCCTTCGGCCCGTTATGGCCCATGACTATCGGTGAAAGGGCCACACTGGCCGGACCAATATTACATTTTCGGGCTGGGTCAGGTTCTCGGCCCGATTGACAGTTCATCATCACTTTTAAATAATAAATAAATACATTTAAAGTCAAATGACTATTATTATAGTAATACATTTTTGAGAGATTTAATATTATTGATTTGCTCAATTTGTTTTTTTTTTAAAAAATAAAAATAGTTGGATTAAAAAAACTTGTAAGAAAAAAATGACGATGAATTATTTTTTTGTCTGATTATTGTTTTTAATTCAATAGTGGAAGAGTTGACCAGGCTGGGTACTCTGATCTGAACCAGAACAGCCAACATCTTGAAAACCTCTTCTTGGGTTTCTGCAATTGACGAACCTTCTTCGATACCCAGAAACCGATTGAAGCTCTTCGCAAATTTTCATGTGATGGTGGAGTCGAATTTTGGGTATTTGTAAATAGATAAAAGGAAATAATGGTAAGTGGGTGGTGGAGGAATGGCTATCAGGAGGTGGCGAGCTCCAAGCCGCTGTTCCTGACGATCTATGCCACCGTCATTGTCGGAATTGTTGTCTCCTCCTTCTATGTCTTCTCCGCCATCTACTCTGGTTCTAGCTCCTCCTGGCTTTCCTCTCCTCCTTCAATATCCTCTTCGCGTATGTTTTCATTCTCTCTTCCTGTTAATGAAATTTCAAAAAATAAACAGCTTTGGATGATATGAGATTGTTTTACATGACTGCCTATGTTAATGCTAATGAGCGCTTCGTTAAATCAACTCATGTTTTTGGCGTCTTCTCAGTAATGGTTCGCTTTTTTTTTCTTTCTCTTTGTACATATGATGGTGGTCCGAACTTTTTTTTTCTGGAGAAAAAACAAAGCCTTTTAATGATGTTGTCACTTGTCCCTTCTAAGATATTAGACCGATTGTTATGAACAACTGTCTAAGACTTTTTTTTCTTTTTTTGGTTTTTGTTTGGAGCTTCAAGTCCATAAAGAACTCAAATATTCCACTGTTACTATCAAAGGCTGGTTTTTGATTGCGGGTTTTGGTTCTTCTTACTGAATCATGGTTGGTTTAGAACTGTCTATAGTTTGAGATTACGCATTGGTCTATTTTATGGTTATTCTGCCATTTGTGATTATTTATGTGGCTTGTACAAGAGAGCCGATACCTATCATTGATTGCTCCACATCCTACTTGTCCAAATGCAGTGATAATAGTCTATGCACTGCTGAGAGTTGTTCCATGCTCAGTTTGTATTGCGTGTGATCTGTAAAAGCTTTTTGATTGATTTATTTTTCTTTGCGCATTCTTCGTTATCCTTCATTGGCAATAATGATGTGTTTTTCGCTTTCTGATTTTTATCGATACTGGCTAGGCTAGTTTCGGCATCATTGACTTTCTGTAGAAGGTAGTTTCCAAATAGTTAAAGTCTGTAGATCCTACTTATCCATGGAGACTTTCTTTTTCCCGATTGTTTTGCTTTGATAAATCGAGATTACGGTCTGCCTTTGTCTAAAGCTCTCTAGATATGTGATACCCTTCTCCATATAATGCTTGTTTCAGATGTAGATTATAACAGCATAAATCAGATGCCCAATCTTTTTCAACCAACAACAGCTGTAGAGGCGCTGCCACCTCCATCACAGCCTCATAGCCTATCGGAAAAACCTATTTGGGATGTTCCGCGCACTAAGAAAATGCCACATTTGAAGAGCTTTAGGCTAACAAAGGAACTGATTGAGCAGAGAGTAAAAGACAACGTCATAATAGTAACCTTTGGCAATTATGCATTTATGGATTTTATCCTGACTTGGGTTAAACACGTGACGGATCTTGGGCTTTCCAATCTTCTAGTTGGTAGGTAATCTCTTACCAGCATTCTTTCTTGCAGTTTTCTTGAAGATTAAACTTGCATCTTAGTTCTTACTATTAAAACTGTTGCTCATTAAGAAATTGAAATTAATTTTTTTTGTCAAGGTGCTATGGACACCAAGCTGTTGGAGGCCTTGTACTGGAAAGGTGTACCAGTATTTGACATGGGGAGCCACATGAGCACTGTTGACGTCGGTTGGGGTTCTCCAACATTTCATAAAATGGGCCGAGAAAAAGTTATTCTGATAGATGCAATTCTTCCTTATGGCTATGAGCTATTGATGTGTGATACTGACATGGTTTGGCTGAAGGTACCATCTCCCTTGCTACTTGATTTTTTCCGTTGAGTTCATTCTCCTTCGTTGTTGCTTTAATAACAGTTGCATATTTATTTTAGTTTCATTTATGAATAAATAGTTTTTATTTACTTATTAATGTGTTATTCCTTTTCTAAGCATGCTTTGGTCCACGAACATTGAAAATTAATCACTCATCATTTTAATTCACTCTATCTATAGCACTTTAATATGCAATAGTTGCTTTCATGGGTGCATAATTTTTCACTTAAAATTTGCATTATTACAAAATGTGCGTTTGAGTGCTCTTTCATCTTAGTGATAAAATGTCACATGATTAAGGATATTCTGTTTTGTGATGCACCTGATTTGACGGTCAACAAATTTAATGTTTTAGTTTCTTCTGAGTCTCTGTTTTGTCCTTAATAAATAATGATGTATACACCTGTAGATTCTTTTTTTTCTTAAATTTCTTTCGGTTTTTCATTCAAGTAGGTCATTATTTATTTCCCTATACTTTATATGCAAACCATAAGATCTACGTCATATTCTCTACAGTTTCAAAAGAAAGTCTTAAAAAAAAATAGTATTAAAACAAATTCAAAAATTATTACCATAAAAAACTCAGAAACCTGTTTTTATGGTAATTTTTTGTATTTTTTTTAATTTTATATTTTTTAAGACTTTCTTTTGAAACTGTGGAGAAGAGGGTGGTGCTTTTGGAACCGTAAAGAATGGTTCTATTTTTAATATAATATATTTGAGGACTTTTACTATATTTCAAGCAGTACTTTTCGGAAGATTTTTTAGAATAATATCTCTTCCTCTCTTTTTTTGCTTAACTATATTGGAAGAAAAACACGAAACAAAAAGGAAGAACTTAAAATTTTCCTTGTCCTTGGAACAGAACCCTCTGCCCTATCTTGCTCGTTACCCTGATGCTGATGTTTTGACTTCAAGTGATTCAGTTGAGCCAACGGTTGTTGATGACAGCTTGGACAATTGGAAACAAGGTGTAATTAAAGTGTTTCCTTTCTCGTTTTATGTTTGCTCATTGTTACTTCATTTAGTCATATGCAAAGTTGTCAGTCACAAGTCACAACACCCAAGTGTGCACCAAAATCTTGTAAAGTTGACTAGATCAGCATTCTGCGCTCTCTCTTTTTGAAGTAGAAGGAATTTAACCATTTATTGGCTTCATAGTAAAGATTTAATCAGAAAATTTTCATTGCCTGTATATCACAAAACAACTCGTGAGTCGTGAAACACACTGAATTTTCAGAATGAGTCTATTATAATTTGTTTCTTGTAGCCAATTTTATTCTCAATGGTCCTTCCATGTGTGCATTGTGAAACAAAGATGCATGTCTGCTTGGTGCATTCCAATGGCATTGAGTCAAGAAAGCACTCACATGTTGTTGCAGAACTGTCTAGTTTGCACTCTCACCTTGGCCTTATTTGCACACTTCTGCATTCCATTAGTATGGATTCTTTAAGAACAATTATTCCTATCAATTGTCTGGATACTTCTGCATCATTGTTTTTGATTATTTTTCTTTTTCAAAATATTATTAAGTTACTTTCATCTTAGTTGGAAATTGGAATAGGGTTGTTTCTTTATAGTATTGTACTGACAAGATTGTGTCTGCACATGTCAAAGTTGGTGCTGCTTATAACATAGGAATTTTCCACTGGCGGCCCTCGGAGTCTTCAAAAAAGCTAGCAAAAGAGTGGAAAGATATGCTTTTAGCTGATGATACTATATGGGATCAGAATGGGTTCAATGACATTGTACGCAAGCAGTTAGGACCATCTGTTGATGGGGACAGTGGACTGGTATATGCTTTTGATGGAAATCTGAAGCTGGGAATTTTACCAGCAAGTATATTCTGCAGTGGTCATACTTATTTTGTCCAGGTAGGATTCTTGTGCTATATCTGCAATGCTGATATTTTATGTCCTGTATAATTTGCGTGGCCAGTATGTTTAATCCCAATGATATATCTTTGATGTTTAAATCCCAATGATATTTCCTTTATGGTATCATGCTTTCAAATTTTGGAGGTCCTTCCATAGTTAAAATTAGATAGATGACTACAAATCTTATGTAGACTGTTCCTGAGCTCACATTGTATATGGACAGGCAATGTATCAACAACTCAGATTGGAACCATATGCAGTGCATACCACATTCCAGTACGGAGGTACGGAGGGAAAGCGTCATCGCCTACGAGAAGCCATGGCCTTCTACGATCCACCAGAATATTATGATGCACCAGGTATTCTGTGTTTATCATATATTGTGCAGGTCTTTATTGACGCTCCTATTCTTCTTGCAATTCCCTTAACGAAGATACACTTGACAAGATGATGATTGCCTTTTCTTCCTTTTCTCTGTTGTGCATCTTTTTCTTGCAACTGATTCTATATCATTAATGGCTTCTACTTTGCTCTTTACCTCAGCTGCGCTTGTGCACTGAGGGTGATGATTGTAAGTAGTGGGATTTTAGAAAGGTTGGACCTCCAAGTTTTTACACTGCTTGACATGCATGCGTGATCTTTATTTTTTTTTCACCAATGACCAATAGATGTTTTCTTACTGAATGTATTCAATTTGCTCAGCAACTACACTGAAATTTGGAAACTGTTACTTTGAAAACTTTGGCACCTTAGCTAACTGTTCAAATGTGACATCTTCTTTCTTGATGGCTTCATGTCCTTCAAGAGTATTGCTGCCGTTTTAACTTATTTAGGCCAACCATGCAGGAGGCTTCTTGTCATTTAAACCATCTATCCCGAAGAGCTTGTTACTAGATGGGCCACATACTGTAGAATCACACTTTGCTGTTGTTAATTACCAAGTATGCACGCATGACTTAATCTCACCAACTTCTGTGACTTAATAGATGCTTTTTTGAGTTTCTGAACTTATGTTTTTGGTTACTCTTTCAGATCAAACAAATTAGATCTGCACTTGCTATTGCGACACTGTTGAATCGTACACTGGTGAGTACACTTAACTTTTAATTCAACTTATATGGTAGTTTAGCTTTTTTGACACATCTACTATTTTGACATTATCAATAGTAACATTCTTTTTTTTTCTTTCATATGATTTCAGGTCATGCCTCCATTATGGTGCAGGTTAGATAGGCTATGGTTTGGACATCCTGGAGTTCTGGAGAGGTCTATGACTAGGCAACCTTTTATCTGTCCATTAGATCATGTGTTTGAGGTACTCGTTGACAGCCATAATCTTTGTGTGCTCTTGTGGTTGAACATTTTCCAGTTTCTGTGTGTAGTAGTGGTGGCACCTTCGAGTGTAATAACTTTCAGCCGCAGTGTTATGCACTAAAATTTTGAATTCCTGGTAGGGCTGTAGCTAAGAGAGTCACAGGGACAGCAACACTAGGAAATTCAAAGCTGGTTATTCTGTAAGAGTTAGTTAGACAAAAAAAATTCTATCATTAAAGTACAGGTGGAGATGTGACTGATTATTCAAAAGGTAATCCACTTTGTCTTGGTCACCTTAGCTTATGTTTTCAGTTCTCAGGTAAAGATTTCTCTTTGGTGAGCAATGAAGAATCCAATATAGTCAAAGTGAAAATGGAATTTCCAAAGGGAAATAAAGGAAGCTTCTAGACTACTAAATAGAGATGCATGTAAATCAGAGCAAAGTTTGTAAGTGGCATTGACAACTTGCATACCAGAGGATATCGATAGTGTTTAGTGTTTTGCAAGTTTGATGGTTTCTGTAAATCCTGTGAAATGCATCTTTTCATAGTTTAGACCCTTTGACTTTTTGTTTTTCACGTTGAAGTCTATGACTGCTATATTAGATCGTCAAAGCCAAGAATATAGGAATTAGAAAGATCCTGCATGTTGCTAAATGCTCCCCTATTTTTGGTTTTTCCTCCAGAAAAGCCTTGTATTTGTTTCATTTTTCTCCATTGGTAATAATTCAATATCACTATGTAATTAGATAGAGCAATTATACCAATGACAGTTGCCAGTTTTTTTTTTTTTTTTTAACTTTTTAGGTGAGAATATCAGGAGATAGAAATGTTGTGAGTGACTGAGTGTTGGTGTGATTTCTTGTTTTTTTAACATTACTACCTTGTAACATTCGACAGTGAACTGAAATTGTAGGTAAACGTAATGCTGAAAGATCTGGCACATGAAGAATTCGGTCCTGGGATCAGCATTAGAGAGTACTCCTTTTTGGACAATCCTTCTTTGCCAAGACATGTAAATGAAAATCGCCAACACGTAGATTAGAGAGTCACTTTTTCCACATTTTTCTTCTAGTGGTAACGTCTCTTGTATTTATTTCAGATGAAAGAGTCCTGGCTTGATGTTCAGCTGTGTCAAGAAGGGACCAAGGATTGCCATGCATCTAACAAGACAACTCAGACAAGACAACTCAGATTTCCCAAGCACAGTGATGAAGGAAAGGTAATTTATATCCTTAATCAAGCCTGTGTACCATCATGATTATCTCTATTCATAATCTTTCCAGATTCTTTATTGGCTCATGCCTACCTGTGCGTGCATCCCCTCTTTTATTAGTCGAGGCCAGAATGTTTGACTTGTTCATACTTAATTGGTAAATTAATTGATTTCCTGTTAAAATGTGTTGCCTTAGAATCTGTTTCATTCGACTTCTGAAGCATGGTTATTAAGTTGCAACTGTGGACTCTAGGGATAATGCATGTGATATATGCTTGATGGTAATAGAATCATATTCTTTTTGTCATGTCCTCAATGTTGGTTCAAAACATTCAAAGGAAAGGATAATAAAATGAATTGATACAAGCAAAGCTAACCGGTGATTAGACCAGTGATATGCATTTTTGACCCCTTGAGTCCTTCTCGTCCTTGTTAAATTTTACTTTCATTCTGCAGTTCAAATCAGTATTCTCCTCATTCAAGGATGTCAAAGTCATCCAGTTCTCTTCGATGCAAGATACTTTCACAGGTTTCACTGACAAGGTGAGTCCTTTATCTTGTACCCTGTTATATATCAAAACACCATCTGGTTCCATACACTGATGATTTACCGTTTCCATGCTCAGACAAGAGAAGAGAAGTTCAGGAAGCGTGTGAAGCGCTATGTTGGTATATGGTGCTGTGTGCAGAATCATACCCCTGGTCACATATATTACGACATGTATTGGGATGAAAAACCTGATTGGAAACCAGTTCCACCCCAAAGTGCAGAGGAAGATCACCCACCCTGGTGAGCAAGGCAATATATATATATGTCCACGTTCTACCAGAGCAGCAAGGAATCTTAGAAAGAAACAAATTTACTATTGTTGAAAGCAAGAAGATAGTATTGATATTTATACATGGGAAGTGGTGATATCAATGTTTATAAACTGCAAAAATTTTGACATTGTAGTGGACTTCCCATTATCAAGAAAGCAATAATTGATAGAAACTAATTTCACTGATCACGTCTTAGTTAATTGCTCAAGACATGCTATATATGTACTAATTGGTAGTGTCACTACAACCCACCACAAGCAAGACCCACCACAAGCAAGTCCATGGGTTCGAGTTACCGGAGGCACAAAAATGGCCGCTTAGAGCGAACAATACCTCTTGATAGAGCCATGCCTCTAAACTAATGTTTGACTTCATGGTGAGTAATTCTCATGTCCAAGGTGGAAGTTCAATTTTGCCCAACAAATGAAAGTTCTCATGGTGTTGAGGAATTTGGTTATGACTAATCAATTCCATAAGCAATACCAGCAAGTAAGGTAGTCAACAATGGAGAACACATAGCACGTTCAAAAAAATTACAGTAAAGATTAAAGAAGCGCCATAGGAGGCCCTGGAACTCGTCTACAAACAGAGATGAAACTAAGCCTATATATAAGTTTCATCATGGTGTCATAGTCAACAATGTCGAGCTGAGGATCAACTGAAGACCAAAGATGTATTTATTCATAGCAACTGAAAACAGTAGTTCCAGAGTCTGTTAATATTTGTATGCGTGAATCACTTCCACTTCTTGAACTTCCCTCCACCATGCTTGCCAAATTTCCCCTGCTTCCCATGCTTGCCGAACTTCCCCTGCTTGAACTTGCCATGCTTCTTAAACTTTCCACCGCCATGGGAGTGACCGTACCCGGCATGGGGTTGACCGTACCCACCATGGGGCTGACCATACCCGACATGGGACTGACCGTACCCACCATGGGACTGACCGTGATGTCCTGCGTGGTGGGAACCAGCAACAGCTGCAGCTGCTGCAGCAGCACCACCAGCTATCAATCCTCCAATACCACCGTGCCCTAGACATTCGAATAGAAGTCAGCAGTTTCCAATGAACCAGCAAACATATGATTGTGAGGATGTTGCTACATCCCCAAGACATAAAACATGTATGACTAAAACTTGTTATCCAAAAAGAGTACATCAAAAGGGAAAAAAAGAAACAATAGAAAAAAGGTTAGGAAACAACAACCTGATCGAATCCACCAAATTGCAATGTGGATAAGAAATCATAAAAAAGTTGAACTATTTTAAACTATCAAATTATAGTTGGATTGATGACTTTGATAGTCATCAAAATGTAGAACTACCCCTACCAACTCACAAACGAATGATTTTGATACAGTGATGTATTTGACGTATGACTTCTATGACTTCAACCTCTTTGCGTATCCACAGCAACATTTGTTCACTAGATTATCACTTTGAATTGATTACTTGCAATGTGCTGAAAAGCCAAGATGTAGAATAAAGATTACAGAACTAGCTTTAGATAAACACTCACCAATCACCCTCGTTTCTCTTCCCCTACCCTCAACCAAAAGTGGAAAAAAGAACAAGAAAATGGCAAAATACCTCCGTGATGTGGAGCAGATGGTCCCGGATAGCCTGCAGGTGGGTATCCCTGAGGTGGATATCCTTGTTGTGGGGGATATCCTTGAGGAGGATACGCCCCTGGAGGCGGAGGATACTGCCCAGAGGGATATCCATGACCACCCTGAGCAGCATGAGCAAGGTGTGAGAAAAGCCCTTTGTCCTGTTCATCATGCTTGTCCTTGCCACCTCCCATGTTTAGCGGTGGACTGATTATATCTCTGCATATATCAGAGAGACAACTGATAAACATCGCTACTATTTGAACAGCTACAAACCAACTATTTATTTAATTATAATATCCAAATAATTCCTTTACAAAAACTAAATAATCTCTTGATACAACGAGCACAAATTCAAATTCTCCCTGAACATAATATGGAATTGAAAATATAAAGCATCTGAAAATTAATTTGAACTGAGTAAAACTGTGATTCTGTTAATGAAAATGAATTCGATTTCATACAGAAGAAAATTTTATCAATCATCATTGACAATCCATCATATCATATCTCGAAAATGACCCAGAAAAGAAACCCAAACCAGAACGGTTGATGTTCAATTAAACAATCAGGACACGGAAACTGAAACTAAAACTAAACTCAATACAAAAGCTACTAGATTAACAACATCCCATCACCTTGTACGTTTAGACACAAACTAAAATCATACACAGATCTCAGATCTTAAATGAGAAAGTTTCAGTAGAATCCAAACATATTAGCCGGATAATGAGAAAATTACCGATTCGGGTTTCAGATTGAGATGCAAAAAATGCAGGACGTCAATGTAACAAAGAACGAAGAGAAGAAAAAGGGTTGGGTCCGCATATATACATTCGGAGTTAACCCGAGTGGATAGATTCCACGCGTTGCCATGACGCGAAATTGACGCGTCTAAGCACTACCGAAGAACACGTGTCGAACGATTCTATGAGGGGGAAATCAAGCGCTTCACAGTGGCCGGCTGGTGGCCGACGCCTTGTCCATATCTTTTTATTCTATGGCAAAAGGACCCCCAAAGCCAAATGATGGCGTGACTTAGTTCAATTTGTGATTCAAATTAAATCAAGTTCGGATTTAATTAATCTAATTCTAATTCTAATTCTAATTCAGATTGAATTATTCGTGATAAAAAAAGTCAAACCAATTCACCTCACACCTATGTTTTTCGATTCAAAACTTATTTTTTCACGAACCAAAGGGTTGTGATAGCGGATTCGTGTTAAAAAAAATAAATGAACGCTTGCGTTCATTCACAAAATCATATGATTTCTATGTAATTGTGAACCATAGATTATTAACTAAACAGCAAACGCCCAAAGGGGGGAAACAAAAAACTATACAGCAAAAGCACAGAATAGTCTGACATATAACGACCAAATGGGGAATTCAGTGAAATTTCTTGCCCTTCAAATGAAAAATGGTGGAAGATTTGGATCAACCAATCCTCAAAGCAGCTTCTAGCTCCTCGTCGTCGTTGCAATTATATCCCAGCAAGTAAAAGCGAGCTGCCAAGTAAAAACATATAATGATGAGATCATGCCCAAGGCGGCGTAAATCAGGAAATGCATGGAAGGAGATGGAAAAACTAGTACCAAAGCGTCCAGATCCCATAAATGGTTCTGCTTCATCTGTCACACCACCTTGTTGCAGGTCCTAAATTAATCACATAAGCGATTCATTAAATCAGAAGTACAGGATAAATACCGCCAACAGTTAATAAATCGCCAACGAGTGGGCCGCTGGGTTATCGGGAATGAATGAATGATGAAACAAGTAGATTGGGAAAAAGGGCAACACAATCAGTTGGCTCCTAAACTTCAACCATTACAGGGTAGAAAAGAAGAACATCAGTCTTGACACAGTCCCATTTTACAATGAGATAATATCATGCATTAAAGGGTAAATAATACCAATTAAATTACGTCAGCCATTGGGTGTGAAACATAAGTGACTCATAAGAATGGGGAAAGGTAGGCACATCGAGGTACGATAGGAAGAATTGGGGCAACATAATTTTTAATAGATAATACACATCTTAAGCTGGAAGAAACTCATACTTACAGGATCTGGTTCCATTTCAGCAGGAGACAATAATCTATCAAAACAATGGCCCGAAATTGTACAGACAAGAAGCTCATTGGTAGGATCCATAATGACTTCTCTGCATGTATCGTCGCACACTGGGAAAGAGAAAGAGAAATGCATTTAATCAAGGATGGAAATCCATTATGTACCCAATTACAAAAAGTTTTTCCCACCATGAACATGTCCGGTCTTCTCACAGACAAATACAGCTCCAATTTGGTGATAAGAACATGTTTCTCCTGAACAAGTATGGTCAGTCACTACCTTATCAGTCAGGCCCCGACTGCTCTTCCACAACGATACCTGATCAGCAACTGTCCTATCGAGAACTATTCTGTCGTCTTTTACCTTCAAAAGCATATCGATTTCGAAAAAAAGTAAAAAGAAAATAAAAAGAACCAATATGTTAAATAACAACTCATCCTCAGTTATGAATTCTTGGGCCACGTAGATTTAACAGAACAATATACCATACAACATCAATCTATAATTTTAGCACTTTTCCAAACTTTCAAAACACCAGCACTGTAATTCTGTAAATGTCAATCAATAGCATCAGAATCACAACTAACAAAGACGAGGAGATGGACAAAAACAATACAATGATGAAACAGAAAGCCTGTGCACTTAGCTGAAGGGAAAAAAGAGAGAGAAGGAAATCAAACAGGCATAAAACTGAAAAAAAATAAAAAATAAATGCATTCAAACAAATAATTTAAATTGCAGTATGAAAAGCAATCAAGGATCCATCGTCCTGGTGTCAAAAGAGTACTCAGAGACTTAGGAGGCCACTCTTTTTTCTTTCGAATGAAAGAGTTGCACAATGCTTGCAGACAAAAGAACCCTGAACCCTCATATGCCATATGCATCTACTTAACGAACAAAAAGCAAATAAACCAATGAGCTATCAACAGCAAAGATTGCAAACCACTTTTTCATTACTGAAACAATATTCCATAACCGAAAAAAAGGCTTCTTTTTTTTTTATCTTACAGTAGCAAGCACAAGTCATGAGGACCATATGGCATCCCTTGTACGATGAAGAGTATATCCCTTTTGACATGACATAAGCGAATTTTTTTAAAAAAAACCAAAAAGAAAGAAACAAAAATGTTGAAGCAACAATACCTGAGAAGGGAGGGGTGCTTGGCTTCTTTTTGCTGCTTGCATTTGAATGTAGTATTCTCTAAACTCGGAGGGACAGTTTCTAGAAAGTTCAATCATGTCCTCTTCATCACGCTGAAAAATGAAAAGGTATGGTTTTCAGAGTGCTGAAATAAGCTCAACTGTGTTTGTGTTACAAGAAAGTAATTAATACCTAAGTGCTCAATTAGGAATTCCACAGAATCACTAATACCATTTCAATATCCTCCACCAGAGAAAATTGATTTGCAGCACTCGTGTAATCATTTAAGTGAATTTTGCATTTCACTTTACATGATCATGCATCATCATCATCAGTCTATAATGAATCCACTACATGCATAAGTTTCCACCATTCATTTAGATTTAGAATCATACTTTCATTAAACTCCTATTGAAATCCACATCTTTTTACTCCATGTCATTTTAGGTCTCACTCTTCCCTTCCTACTCCCTCGTATACAAATTCTTTCGATTCTCCTAACTGCTGCATCGTCATCCCTAAGTTATACATTACCCATACCATTTTAAATGGTTTTCTTGCAACTTATCTTCAGTTAGTGCTCCTCCTACCTCATATATACTAATCTCATTTCTTATCTTTCACTTCCTCATATAACCACACATTCAACGAATGAAGACAAAATTCAGTAATGTACTCACATAAAGGTAAAACAACTCGTGCATTTTGTGAAACATCATTTTCAGCCCTCCTTTTTTTATGATTGTAAAGGTAAACTCCCCAGTACAAAACTCTCGCAAGGAGCAGGGTAAAAGGACAGTAAGATGTAAGCAGACCTTACTTCTACATAATATGCATAGTGGTTGTTTTCAGGAATTGAACCCGTGACCACTAGACTACACCACTATAATCCGCTCAATACGTATATACTTTGGATAAAGGTTTCGATTTGTTTTTCTCCCTCTATTTCTGTAACTATTCTGGAGAACTATGATTGAAAAATAAGGAATAAATTGAAAGATATTGTATTTGTACCTGAATATACAGCTTCTTCCATGCAGATTCGCGTAATGAGTAAGTAGGAGGCAAGAGACCCCATCTCATACAGTACCTACACCCACCCACAGATCCACAGAGATATTATATGACTTCAACAAATGCAATCAAAAATTTCCCCATCCATCATTCACAAAGACCCTAGTTGTAAAAATAACAATAAAAAATAATCAATAAATAAAAAGCACACTGACAGACGACGCCATAAAGACTCCTCCGAAGCCGCATAACTGAGAAATGTACAGACCAGTGAACAGGCAACAAGATCCTGTCAATAATCAGCAAAAGACCAGTGATTTTAGACATTATTTACCACTGAAAAATTGAAGATGTAGTGAAACAAATTGATCTAAAAAGAAATCGAAAAGACTAGAGAGATGGTACCTCAGAAGAGAGGAATTTGAGTATATGAGGAAAAAGCTCGGGAGGAATCTTGCTAAAAGTTCCACTTTCAATCCTCCTCGAAATGATTTTACTTCTATTATCATTATTTGACTGCCGGCCCATTATTGAAGGGGGAGGAAAAGACGAGGAGGAAGAGCGTCCCTTCTCAATTGGCTCTTCCACTCGCAATCTCTTGGTTTTGGGTTCCTCCTCGCTCTTCACCACTGCCTCTGCCTCCGCATCCTGTATTTAACCAACATAAATAAATAAATCCAAAGACATCAATACATAGACGCCTACAGAATATGCAAAATTGCAAGTGATTGGCTGGGAACCTGGACGGAAACATCAGAAAGGACCTCAGATTCAAGGAACTGGGCCAAGATCTCGTCTTCATCGTCCGATATAGTCATTGGACTTCTCGATCGGAAGGTGAAAGACTTTCGCCGGAGATTGCCGGTTGCGTGATGCCGCCCAGCCGATAGAAAAGGTTCAGTTGGATGGATGGATGGTTGGTGAGACCGAGACAGATTTCGGGACGGGCCCACCCGTTACTGGGCTTGTCCAATTCAAAAGCCCAAAACAAATAATATTATTATATGTTACAAATAGTTGCAAGTAAAACGAAAAACAGTCTTCTTCTTTCTTCTGCGTCTTGGAGTGGTTGTTACTGTGCGATCTATCGCACTTTTGATGGAGAAGTCACAAGCTTTGTAGATTGATCCTGAAGGGAAGGTATGTTGGTTTTCAAATGTACCGTTTGGATCTGCATTTGTGTTGGAATTAATTTTTCTTCTTCTTCAATACTGCAATAGGAGCATGCGTTCTTCCCCTTCCTCCCCAAAACCCTAATCGGGTGATTACATGATTCTTCAATCTCCATCTCTTCGTTATTTAAGGAGATCAATTGAAAATTTTGATAGACAATGCATTTGAACTCTACACACGTGTTCACCATTTACTTGCATATATAAATGAATCATGAACATGATCGATTTTTAGTTTTATGCAGAAATCTTGATGTGCTTGTTTTATATGTATATAATAAATTCTTAGAATTGATTAATTCTAAATCTTCTCCGTATGTATAAATGTCGTTAACAGGATTCGTGAGAATATTCTGGCTTGATACGACTATGCACACAAAATTCGCGAGGCATTCCCTGACTCTGTTTTTGGCCAATATACGAATAACGATGGGGCGCATAAGTGGTGTATGGTAGAATCAATTGCTGAAAATCAATTCAAAGTTTCAGTTTTGCATTGAACTTGGTCTCTGGTGTCTTTCCTCTCTGATTTCAATGTCTGGGTCGACCCCTCTCCCTACTCATGGCTTTGCTGTTCCCAACTCCTCTCAGAAGAACTACTTGCGACTCTCATCCTCTCTCCAAGATTTATCTGCATATAATAGACTTGACCCCCGTGAAGCTGTTGAGTTTAAACTTCCCCATGACAGGAAGCATTCCTATCTCTTGCAGATGGAAAATGGTGCATCTAGCTTCTCCAAAGAAAAGGCATTAGGACTGTCAGGTGGGACCCCTTTTTTTAGGAGGCGGTGGGTACGATTAACCATGCTTCTCTTGTGCCTCTTTTTGTTTGCTTTCTTGATGTATATGGTTGCAATATATATTTATTCTTATTGGTCTCGAGGTTCATCCAAATTCTATGTTGTTCTTGACTGTGGAAGTACTGGAACTCGAGTTAATGTATACCAGGCATCTATTGATCACACAAAGAAAGAGGGACTCCCTATTGTCCTAAAATCATTTACAGAAGGTGTTTCTAGGAAAGCAAGTTTACAAAGAGGACGCGCTTATGATCGGATGGAGACTGAGCCTGGGTTTGATAAGTTGGTACACAACATATCTGGTTTAAATAGTGCAATTAGACCCCTTATTGGGTGGGCAGAGAAGCAGATTCCTGTACATGCCTATAAGAGCACCTCTCTTTTTCTTTACGCTACAGCTGGAGTTCGAAGGCTGCCGAGTGCTGATTCGAAATGGCTTCTGGATAATGCATGGTCCATATTGAAGAAGTCTCCCTTCTCATGTCAGAGAGAGTGGGTTAAGATTATTAGTGGCACTGAGGAAGCTTATTATGGATGGATAGCCCTTAACTATCGCACTCACATGCTAGGGTCATGGCCGAAGAAAGCAACATTTGGTGCACTTGACATGGGTGGCTCATCTTTGCAGGTTACTTTTGAGAGTCATAACGAGACTGACTTAAAACTTAGAATTGGATCTGTTGACCATAATCTTAATGCCTATTCTCTTGCGGGGTATGGTTTAAATGATGCATTTGACAAATCTGTTGTTAAGCTTCTAAAGAGTCTTTCAGGGGTCACTGATAATGATCTAATCAATGGGAATGTGGAAATTAAACATCCTTGCTTGCAGCGTGGTTACAAGGAACAATATATTTGTTCACATTGCGCTTCTGATATCCATGAGAGTGGAAGTCCAGCAATAGGAGGAAGAAATCTGGGTAAAGGAGGAAAGGCAGGGATTCCTATTTGGCTTATAGGAGCTCCAAATTGGGAAGAGTGCAGTGCACTTGCAAAAATAGCTGTAAATTTGTCTGAATGGTCAAACCAAAACCCAGGGTTTGACTGTGATTTGCAACCCTGTGCCCTTCCTGATGGTCTGGCACGGCCTTATGGTCAGTTCTATGCCATGTCTGGTTTTTTTGTGGTTTACCGGTTCTTTAACCTGACTTCAGAAGCTGCACTTGATGATGTGCTAGAGAAGGGTCGTGATTTTTGTGAGAAGACTTGGGAAGTTGCGAAGAAAAGTGTTGCTCCACAGCCTTTTATTGAACAATACTGCTTCAGGGCACCATATATAGTGTCACTATTGAGGGAGGGCTTGCATATCACTGATGACCAGATTATTATTGGTTCTGGAAGTATTACTTGGACATTTGGGGTTGCCCTGCTTGAAGCTGGGAGGGTACTTTCACCTAGTTTGGGAGTGCACAGCTATGAGATACTTCAAATGAAGATAAATCCATTAGTCCTTATTGTAATTTTGCTTATTTCATTGATTTTACTAGTCTGTGCAATAGCATGCGTTGGCAAGCGGATGCCAGGAATTTTTCGGAGGCCACATCTCCCACTTTTCTGGCATAACGGTGCATCTGCCACATCTGTTCTTAGTATTTCATCACCTTTCCGCTTCCAGCGTTGGAGTCCCATCAATACTGGTGAGCTATTTGATGAACCTTTTGAATTTGGCATGATTTGAAATGTTTCAGAATAGTTATGTAACATCTATCAAAGTACCAAAATTTGTGTGCTTTTACATATAATTCTTGTTTCATCTATTTCCTTGCAGCATATTTTACTGGCTGTTCTAGCAAGTTTCTTCTATATTTTTTTCATGCCATCATCTTGCTGGTGATGGTGTCGTTTTTTCTTCCCTTTTTTAACTTTGGGGTAATGTTATTGTGGTGCTCTAGGGGATGGAAGAGTGAAGATGCCACTAAGTCCAACTGTGGCAGGTGGCCAACAAAGACCCTTTGGATTGGGTAATGGTCTTAGTGTCAATGGCATCCAACTTATGGATTCTTCCTTGTATCCATCAACTAGCAGTGTTTCACATAGTTATTCCTCAAATAGCTTGGGCCAGATGTTTGACAGTGGTAGCATGGGTTCCTTTTGGTCACCCCATAGAAGTCAGATGCAACTTCAAAGCAGAAGATCACAATCTCGAGAAGACCTTAATTCGTCATTAGCTGAGGCACACATGGTGAAGGGTTAGGGTGCGCTTTTCTAGCAATTTTGGTACGATGACCTATTTCTTTGTCAAACTACGATTTTCATTTGGAAAACGAGTAAAATAGAGAAAAAATTCTTGGTCAATATTTCTTAGTTGGTTTTCAATTTTCTGCATTCTTGTCTTGTACAATACTAACCCTTGGCTAGAAATCATATTAACATATTCTGATTTATTTTTTTTAATTTTTTTTTCATTCCTTTATGTTACTGATTATGCAATTTATTTATAAGACGGTGGTTTTGCATAGAATCTTCTCACCATCATGGAGCTTGAAATGCTCTGATGGGGATCTGGCTCTACTGTTTCAATTTCAAGGAATTTGCTGAACTGAACTTCTTTTTACCCATAGGAGACTAATACAAGCTTTAACTTTACATTGGCATAATGAGTAAACTAATTAGATATAAATGAGTGGTTTGCTTCAGCATTAATGATTCCAATATACCCAGTTCCCTTTTTATTATTTTTAAATCAGAAGAGTTTCCCTCACACCTGTTTAATATAACGCTTAGGAATTGAAGCAGTTTGTTACTTTTTATATTACTACACAAAAATTGATTCCATGAGATTTTCTGCACTTGTTTCTTGCATTATAGGGGGTCTCAAGTAGATATCGACACTGACAAGGAGCCGATTTGATCATGGATGTTGACTGATTTGAGTAATTTCTCTCAGCAGGATTTTCGGCATTTTATAAGCTGGCTTCATTTGCCAATTACCTGGCTTTTAAACAAGGTGGAATTTCTTGAGATGCCATTGTTACTGCCACCACTGGCCATGTTACTGCCACCACTGGCCATGTAATTGCTCCATGTTCTTCCACACCTTATTGATGCCTCTACATTTTGTACAACACATTCATTCAGAGGAGGTCTCATTACCTTTTAACATAGAGAATCTGCCTGATCAGACAGCTTTGATCACACGACGTCTTGGCCATAGCGGTTGAGAGATTTGACTCGGATTAGCTCTGATTACTCAAGTAACATTTTTTACTTGTCAATAATTGTTTAATGAAACCTGATTGAAAATATGAATTACTGGAGACCGTTATGAACATTTTTAAGTCCTACTCGGCACTATCTTGGAGCAGTATCAATATGAAGAATATATGTGTCGTGAATTTTAGATTTAATGATTTTGTATAGTAGGACCTTCATAGGACATTCAGCTGTGTCTTTTTTGATATTCTGGTTAAGAAACTCTGCATTTTGAAGGCTGTTTTACATCATTATGAACTTGTTTAGGTGACAGACTGGGAAAGATGGAATGAAGACTGGGTAAAATCCCCGCATCTTACACTAAAAAGTTGGCTTGTACTCAGTGGAGTCAGCTTTCTGCAATTCAATGGGAAAATCAATAATTGACAAAGCAGTCCTCAATTTCTACAACTGAAAGAAAGAATCCACAGAAACCTTGAAAATGCCATTGACATGAGCTACCTATCAAATCGCTGTCCTGAGCCCTGAGCTTCAAACAGTTCATTGAATAGTTTGGCCGCCTTCCTTTCCCCTTTCCCCTTTCCCCTTTCCCAGCTTAAAGCCATTAAGATCTCCAGTGCAAGGACAAATTTTGCCGCAGAGCTTTGGCAACAGGCAACAAAGTTCCAGTTTCAAGTTTCAACCTTCAAGTAAGCTCCCTTTGAATTTCTTTTGCTCATCAAATGCCTGGAAAGTGATTGCTTGAAAAGACTACTAAACAGGGCGGATCAGGAGCCAACATCAATTTCGCGGATTCTATTGGGTAAAGGCCTAGCAATAAGTCCGTCAGTAACCCAACCGACGACTTCACTGTCTTTTTTTACATGACAGAATTCTCTTTGCACATAATCTAGAGATAATTGTAACGTTCCCCCGGGGCTGCAGTCAGTAAAGGTGCGCCTCACTTTGATTCCAGCATTCATCTCTAACCAGTACAGATAATTGACTTGGAACAATGCTTTGAGCATGTCTTGTGGCAATGCACTTTCTTTAAGCATTACCTGTCAAGAAAACAAATCATCACTACTACCAAAGAAGCAAAGTAGTGGCTAGCTAACAGCAGCTACTACAGAATTCATGCCTCTCAATGAAAAGCCAAACGAAGTTCAATATAAAACCCGACGATCAAATACGAGTAACGAAGAAATCCCTTTCGGCTCTTATTACGTATCCTACCATCCTCCCCAAAATTAAGAAGTTTAAAATGAACTCACTAGATTTTGCATAACCATGAAAAAAGTTTTCCTCATTTATGAGCTTTCTCCTTGTGCCTCACAATTTGATCACTAAATACGAGTAATTAGGATGTAATCATCACAGAGAAAATGATTATCAGGCCTTTTTTACACCGTGACTTTGTTAGTTGACTGGGCAAAAGTCCAGACTCAAGGAATTCAAGCCCCATAATTTCTGCTTCCCCATGAAAACACATGCTTATACTACGTTGAGCAAAATAGCATCTCTGGAGGTGACGAGATAAATCACAGTCTCCCTTCCTATCCCAAGCCATATATGATAAAGCAATTGATGGAAAGGGAGACAAAGATGAAATGTATGTTAGTTACTTACACAGAATTTACCCTCGTGCTCAGTCAAAATGTAGGCTTCATTTCTATACAAATTGAACAGTGCATGAGCATCCTCCTTGTTATTGACAATATCACTGAGGTTTGACCCCAGTAGAAGTCGATGCTGAATTTCGGCAGCTGCATCTTTTGCTTCCATGGAAAGTAAAACTGATTGTGCCTGAAAATGGAGATCCAGTTAAATACTACAACGCAATCCAATATAGTTGGCAAGCCTTCCAGGCCTATAACATTTCTACCATTAAATATTTGAATGAATAAATTACTTCAAAGCTATTAAAATTCGCTGGGAAAATCCTAATATTACACGTACTAAGTGTCATGGCACGTCTGTGTAAATATCTTGTGGCGTAATATAATTCCAGGAGGTCAGGGCTAGAGTGTTCAAGACTACAGTCTCCCATACTCTTATCACTTTGTTGAAGTTACCACTTAACCACAAATTATTAATTGCCTAGTTCTCAAAAAAAATGTATTTCCACATTTCATTATTTTAGCCAAAACATCAAAAATTAAGACAATAAAGAATGTAAAGTGCAGGTATTCACGAGTTAAGGCTTGCGATGCTACAATAATCAAGGTTAGAAAAAATTAACTTAAATAAAATTATTACTTTCCTAAAATGTACATTCCACACTTCGCTATTTTAGACAAAAACATAAAAAAAATAAAGACATTAGAGAATGTAAAGTGTAGGAATTTACTAGGCAAAGCTTGTCATGCTGCTATAGTATTGGATAACAAAGAAAGCAGACATCATACCACCTTAGAACGAAGACAATAAAACTCACTCTGTTTTCAGATTTTCTATTAAGGAATGGCACAGCTGGAAAAAGGGGCTCTTCATCATTGACCTCATTGATCGGAGGTGGTTGGCCGCTAAGGAGATATTCACTAAAAACCAAGCCTGTCGAAACATAGCTGTATATTAGATAAGGAACTAGAACTTTTGAATGACGACAATGAAGATTAGAAGTACTGGCCATTCTGAAGATAATGTGGACAGTCTGAAATTGCTGGCATTTCATGGACAAGAAGCTGAGATGAAACTACTGAACATAGGTCCATGCACTAGTGGAACATATGCAGAGTCTGTTAGCTAGTAACTTCCATCATTATCATCTAAGCCTTTATCCCAAAAGTTTGGAGCCCACTACAAATTCTCTTAATTCTCCTCACCATTGCACCGCATACCCTATGTTATGCATGTCCATACCATCTTACACGGGTTTCTCACAACTTAGATCAATAATCCTCATTTTTTAAACCTATCTTCCCTCGTGTGGCCACATATCCAACAAAATATTCGCATTCTTGCTACATGCATTTTTTGAATATGTTGTCTCTTAATAGCTCAATGGTCATCGTCAGTCGTAGAATTTTCCCTTCAACCATAAAGGAATTCTTTGGCCCATAAAACTCCGGGTGCACTCCTCCATTTCATTCACCTATTTTTAATCCCATTCGCTACATCTTCACTAATGTCTTTGTCTTCTTGGAAAATCAAACCAATGTATTCAAAAACTTTACTTTTTTGTCACCTCTCTGACATCTAATTAATTGAATCGTTAATTCATTTTCTAGTATGCTCTGGCTAAATTTACATTTCATAAATTAGCCAGCAACTTTAAATTATTAGAAAAAAACCAGCCTCAAGGCTTGAGCCAATGCAATGAACTCCTACAATTCTACCACTTGACCACACGTTTGTCTGTATATGAAAGTCAATGGGGGAAGAAAAAAGAAGAAAAGAGATGAAGCATGAAGAAATTAGTTACTTGCACGATACGGATTTAAGGTCCTTAGTTGAATGGCTTGATATGACTTCAAATTGCAAAACATGTGCACCCATGTCACCACACTGAAAGAAGTTATGGCAAGTGGTATAGACGAGCCTACACAATTAGCCAATGCTATACCAAGCATGATGCCAATGGCTTTGCTCACCATTCCTTGAGCTTCACCTTTAGCAATAACCTACAATTAGTAGTTCGCTTCAGAGAAGATATAATGGGAAAGGTGAAGCAAAAGGAATAGTTAGTTTCCTTGAGCAGCAATGTCAGTTGTGTACTCACCTCAGCAAAGTTCCTTTGTGCAGCAAAACCAGCAAAGAAGCAACTCCTGGTAGCAGCCTGTGAATTTGTAGGTTAGAACTTCAGATATTCGCAAAATCTCACTGACATTTTTCAATAGAAGGTTGAGGGTGGTTATCATATACCTAACTTCCAAATATCTACAATCTAAACCTATACAACACAAAATACTTGCAAACTTCAATGCAATCGGGTTTTCAACCAAACTACACAGTTAAGAACCTAGATACCTGAATCAGAGTGGCTGCAGAGCGTCCAGCTCCTGCAGCAGCACCAATGGGAACAAAGAGATGGGGAAACGCAGGAGTTAATATCTCCAAACCGAAGGCAGCATTCTCCAGAAGATCGGCAAACAACCTCCATCCTTTAGGATTGACATCAAAATGGCGGCCGTACTTAGAAAGCATAATTTTGCTCAGGTAGCCAATTCCATCTTTGAGTACCCAATTGACGGCAGCCGCAGTGGGGATGGCTCCTTTCCCCAATCCAACGGCGTAGAGCAAGGCCTGGGTGGCAAGGACGCCGCTGATTTGGCTGGCGACACCCTGCACGGCTCTCCAGAGCGAGTAGTCCAAGTAATCGCTGGTGACGCTTTGAGGAAATCCCTCCGGAAGCATCAAACCCTTGATAACATCTCTGCAACGCACCCAGAAATCCATGGTAATAGCCTGAGACAAGGAGTAATTTTCGGGGAAAAAAGCATCCTTTGAGAAATCAGGAAAAAGTCTAGTCCTTTGGCTTCCCTTGACCTCCCAGACCAGAGCAGCCTCTCCTTCTCGTGCCAAGGCAAGTGCTGCCGAAACCGAACAGCAGAAGAAAACGGAGAGAAAGGCATAAGTGTGAGACGAATCAGATGAATCATTGTGGTGCTGGTCATCGTCACCCCACCACCAACACCCCCACCAATTGAAGCGATTCTTGTTATTGCCGCCGCCGCCAGAACCGGGACTGCTAAGCCGGAGAGGAAAAGAAGGAAGGTTTCTCTTTACGTGTGGAACTTGATGATGAGGCGGCGTGGTGGAAGAACTCGTTAGCCGAGAAAAAAGTACATTCTTGTGACCAAGTGATACCGGCAATGGCCTTCCATCCATATTACACTCGCCATTCCCAGTAAGACCATGACTGCCTCTGCCACAAACGAAAAACGAGAACCCATAAGTGCAGCCACTCCCCATCTTGCTTGAACAACTTTCCGAGAAAATGAGAAGTAAAGACGCAAACCCGATAAAAAAATTAAGAAAAAGGAACTAAATTGTACCTTAATTTCAATATTAAGGAAAAATTAGAAAATGCTAAAATGGTAATAAAACTGATACATTCCTTTCAATCCAAAAATAAAAATAAGAGACATACGGGTAGGAAGAGGAAAGGAAGGGATGGGAGAATAGAATCCATCTCCGATCGAAAGAAAGTTGCAGCCCCGGTTCCTTGGAGAGGTAAGTTCTAATTATTTTCTTTGAAAAAAGCTTGAAAGTTTTATATGGTTAGGTTAATTGCAGGCACCCAAATGCCCAAACTTTAGGCGTGAGTTTTGTGACAATTTGAGCTTTGCTTTGGAATTTAATGAAGATCTGAACTAGAACTTAGCTGAAGGTTGGAACTTGTAGTTGCAGGAAGGAAAAGATAGGAAATGAGGGAGAAGAAATGGAGGGCTAGGGTTTGTAGACCATCTGAAATTCTTTTTGCAGAATTATTTGCTTCCTAGGTGGAAGGGGATTCCCTGAAACTTGTTTAGGTTCTAGTTTGAACTTTGAAGTCCTTCAATCTGTCATCTATCTTCCAATATATAATGTACTTTTGTTTGGACTGAATTGGGAAACAATAATTAAGAATTCTTTCTTTTTTAATGTGTACTTTTACGGACTGTATGTAGCTCCCTCTGTCTTTTCTCTCTATCAAATTTATCAAATCAGTGTAAAAAGAAAATGTTGAGAGATTTGACTGGTTTTCCACCCATGTTGCAGTTGTATCAAACAATCACTGGAACTGATTTTCTTTATCACCAGATACAGTCTGAATTTCCTTGACTTCAGTTTGTGATAAGTTCGTCCAGGGAAACTTTCTTACTACAAATGTATTCTTCGAATTCTTGTGCCCTTGATG
The DNA here is from genome assembly GCA_963580455.1 of Euonymus europaeus. NCBI lineage: Eukaryota > Viridiplantae > Streptophyta > Magnoliopsida > Celastrales > Celastraceae > Euonymus > Euonymus europaeus. The sequence continues at coordinate 5,483,801 of OY756961.1, read as the reverse complement.
TTGATCAGCTGTTTCTGTATGTATTTGTTTGTCAACCCTTCAAATATGTCGACAAAACCCACCCATTCATAAATATGAGAGTAGCGGTTTTGGAATGTTTTTAAAATAACGTTTTTGATCGGTTATGAAAGTAGCGATTTTGGATGATTTAGGGTGTAGAACTGAACCAAAAACATTTTGAGGTAGTCCATAAGCTGTTCCGAATATTATCTTCCTTGTACTTGTAGTTCTGTTCAATTTTTAAAAATAAAAATAAAAGAGATCGGTAGTTCTGTTCATGGAACTATCAAAAGCAAATTCAGCTTGGCCAGTGAAAAAAAAAACCGTGAACTTTGGTACCTTTATTTACTATGCAACCTAGGGCTCTGCAATATAATGGCATCATCCATGACCATAAGCACAACAGTATAGCATGCCTCATCTTCAACGTTATTACCCATCGTAAGTTTAGCTAAGCAACAATAAGTGATTCATACCTCATGCCGAGGATCTTTAAAAGAGTAGGATGCTGCGTGGTCGCCGGTCGGGAACTTGTACTTGTCTACTACCTCCTTTTAGATTATAAAGATTGACATTGCAAGCCTTCTCACTGCAGGATAGGAGTAGCATATGCACCACTCTCTGGCAGTATTTTGTCTTGTTCTTTCCTTGGATTTGATGTATGTTGGTAATGTTTGTTGATGGAACAATGTCTTCTTCATGACTACATCGTTTTTCTTTTCTGTTATATGTTCTATAATATTAAGAACAGCGCTAGTATGGCAGAATTAAGCCTTGGTGTTCTTATAGATATAGTGGACGAGGAATGGATGAGAGACACTTTGCCGGATGATGGTACCGTATCAATAGTGATTCCTCCTACCAAATTACATAAGATCATTCTGCAAGTTTGCATTCTCTATTTCTTGTTATTTTCCATCTAATGTTCTCCTTTCTGTCAATTGTTGTTGTCTTGCTTATGCAGATGTTCCATTGCCCCCATTGATGACTAGTCGTACTGATGTTGCTGAGAACTTAAGTATGTCTGCAATTTACTTTCACGTGTCATGATAGGAAAATAGTTTTACTTTTTCTAATAAATGCTCATCCTAATGTAACTCAGTGATTGAGTCGTTAAGCTTGTTTCACCTATAATTCATGAGGAAGTCTTATACCCTTCTTATGTGAGGAATTTCTGTGTATGGGCCAAAGGGCAAGCTTGCTTGGTTATGAATTTAGCTCAATATCAGCTGTCCAAAGGGCAAGCTTGCCTGGTTATGTCGTTCTCAGTTACCAAAAAAAGTCTCTGTCCTATACTTCATGAGGTCGAAGTATTCAGAATTGTTTCCAATCGTATTTTAAAAAATAAAAAGAATAGCCTGCAGTAAAAGGTAACTTGCACTATAACAAGAATATCCGAGGGACTTTGAAAAATAGGAGCCTTGTATTAGACAAAAAGCAGCCCATCAACAGGGAAACAATTTTCTTTTAATAAGAAAATCCCATATATCAGTGAGATGTTTCAGCTATTAACTAACCTGCCATTGCAGCCAGAAAGAACCCAAAAAAAAAAAATGGGGAGCAGACGACAGAAGTAGTGAACATTGCCAGACTCCGTTCCAATCATGGTCATGACCATTTCTGCTAAGAGCATCGCCATATGAGTCATTGTTCGGGAAACTAGATCCTCATCCTCGAATGAAAGTGGTAAAAAGATTTAGAAAATATTGTACCAACATTAAAACTAGCATGGGCCTGCAGGTTTCAAGAAACTTTCCTTCATCTGCACAAGCCCTATATCTATATATGCAGCCAGAGATAGATGAGGGAGTGGGACTGCGGGAGCAGTTAATAAAAGCACCAAGAATGAACTTGACACCACTGGTACTCATCAGTCATCAAAAACTCCAATGAACAAACCTGAAAGTCAGTTTTCTCAGTAGGGCTTAACATATATGGATGAATGTATTATGCGTGCAACATACAAATGTGGATGCGTCTAAGCTTCCTGGGGCTTAAAATAGTGTCCATGTTATAAGTGACTAACCAGGTGCGCAGGTAGTCATGAGCATTGACACATTAGCAATAAAGTAAATGCAAGAACTGAATAAATTGTGTAGTTGATGCGAAGTAATAACGTAGGTGCACTCAAATTATAAAAAGAAACTCTTTTTTTTGGTAAAACTTTAATTTCGGAGGGTATCATTGACGACTTACTCAAGTCCAGTAAATCGATACTCGCTAAAGAAGCTCTCAAGAGTCAAGATCCATGTTCTTGATCATCCATCTCCTCAAGAATTACATATTTTGCAGCTGTGTTTGTTGTGGGAGAAACCACTGTGTTATATTCACTAGTTTGACCATTTTGCAGCTTTTGGTATCTGAAAAGGAATGAGTTAAAAAATATATATTAGCTCCAATGCAATGGGATAAGTTTTGCGTGCAATTCTGGAAATAAACACATTTTTTATAAGCAAAATAAATAAACACGTAAGTGCATTGGGGGTCTTGGGGGACCAAAGGACCCACTTGAAGTCAAGGGAAAAATTCTCTGGATCCGCTATATCCATGATATGAAGTATGGTACCAAAGGGCTACAAAGTGAAAACTTGTCCTAAAAATCATGTGGCAGAAATGAGAATGTTGCATTAGCTGTGTAGCCACACAAGCCACTAGGAAAGATGGGATAGAAACGAGACTATTAGATCTAAGGAAGGAGTAGTGCTATTCGTAAAATGTGAAAAACGACTTAAGATGGTATGAGCAAGTAGAGACAGTAGTACCGTTGGTGAGAAAAACTTTTGAGAACTCATGAAGGAGATAGGTCAGCAGGAGACCTAAGAAGACATGCTAGAAGTCATAAAAATACATGAATCCAATAGAAGTTATTGAGAGCATGCCCTTGGATAGGAATGAATGGTGAAAAAGACTTCACGCGGTGGATTGATTTTTTTTATCGATTAATGCAATAAATCACTAAGAGTTTTGGACAAGACTCGGATGATTATGACGATTATGGTGATAAGTGAAAGAAATGTGTGTTAGATGGTCTTTTAGCTATTACAATTACTTTGAGTTGTGTATATTCATCATTCTTGAAATCACCAACACCGCAAACTCCATATAATGGAACAATTGTAGTCTAAGATATAGGGCAAATGGGATGGTGGGAAGTGCAAAATTTAATTCCATGGAGGGTTGTGCTTACTTATGTCTCTATGCCACATTGGAGAGACCAATAATGGATATTTACTACCCTCCTAGATTTATTTTATAGGTAAGTTTGAGATGGGGCAGATTTGAACTCACAAGGGTCAAATAACGGATTTCTTACTAGCTTAATACTTCGTGCATGATTTAGGCTCCATTTGTTTCATGGAAAAATGGTTATCCATGGAAAATATTATATTTGAAATATAATTCTAGACAAAATAGTTAGTTCTCATATTTGACAAAAACATTCTCTACTTAAAATGGGTTAAGTTAAGGCTATCATTTTCCACTTTCTATCTTACAGTTTTCTTTTGCCAACTAATAAAATGCGCATAATTTTTTTTAGAATGTCGAACCTCTACAACATAATACACATTAGACATCTCACACAAAGTCTGAGAAAATCAAAGGCAATCAACTAGTGCATTCGTTTCTGCCATTCGTTATTATTTATGATCATGCCTTCATCAACTCATATTGAATCCATATATTTTCTTACTATTTTAACTTCAAGTAATAATTTTCTAGGTCTTCCTCTTCGCTTTTCTCACACGGCTATCTCTACGTTGTACATGCACATACCATCTTAAACGATTTTTCACAACTTATCTTAAAAAAAGACAAGCATAACGAACCAATAGGTAACTTTTCAGTATGAACATTAATCTTCTTTGCTTATCAAAAACAACATTGGTTTTCTAAATTCGAATTTAAAACTTTACAAGATTCCCAAGTGATGAAATGTACATGAGGTATTTCATAAAAATGTAACTCAAGTAAATGATGGAGAGAGAGGTGACAATTTCCTCATGAAATTTTTGGCATACCAAAAGAATTTATGTGGAGTCAAAAGTACCAGGTATCCAACATCCAGAAGAAAAAGAAATGCACTCAAGTGGATTGAAGTGAAAACACATTTAAAAACTCACATAATCCAAAACAACAATAAAGCTAATTTACCAACCTTGACATCCTTCATATCTAATCTAGCCTACACTGTAAACTCTTAAAACTGTAGAGAAATGACCTTGTGATATCAGAAAACTATATTGACAGGTAACTTACTTGTACCAATTGAATAAACTGACGCCCAGCATGATTGTGAAGAGACCAACCCCTTTCAACCAGGTAAATTTATCATGGAAGTAAAAGACCGCAACCTGAATATGCATGATCAATATTCAGAAATCAGTAATGGAACATTGAATTGGGGGCAGTTAGTCCAATGGTGCAAAGTGCAAACATACAATTGGTGGAAGTAATAGGTGTTTTAGTGGGGTGGAGCAGTGACCTGGTGTTATTTTGTGAGGTTTGGGTTTAATACTTAGGCTATGCTTGGGAGATGGGTTGGGAGGTGTTGGGTTGAGAGGAGTTGGGAGGTGTTGGGTTGGGAGGGGTTCATAAAAGTGAACCTTGGTATGAGAGGGGTTAAGAGGGGTTGGGAGGGGTTGAGAGCCTTTAATGTGAGTGAACACCTCCCAACCCTTCAAAATGAGGGGTTGGGAAAAGGGGTGTTGGGAGGGGTTCGTGAACCCCTCCGAACACCTTGAGATGTTCGCCCCAAGCAAGGGTTCGGAGGGGTTCGCTTGTGGGGGGGGGGGGGGGTGGTGGTGTTGGTGATGATGCTGGTGAGTGTTTTATTCGTAGTTTGTAATTCTGAGTTACTGGGCACTTCCTTGTTGTCTAGGTATTGATAATATATTTAATATTTTTCATTCAAAAAAATGTGGGATTCTTGTGTGTAGTCTTCTCCAACGAGTGCTAACTCATATATGTTCCATAAAAGAAGAATAAGACAGAATATACCAATATGGTGACTGCCTCCTTGACGACACCAGCTATCGTGACTGTAACGGCACTAGTTATTGAAACCAGTACATATTCTGTCAAAACCTGCGACATTAGTAAGTCAATTATCAAACAAGAAGACCAAAGAAGATAAGTTATAAAATTCTGAAATCGCGGCATGGGAATTGTGCCACTACTTAGTTCATCCAGTGAAACTTCATAATATCCAAAACAAATCCACTACCACCACGCCCCTTATCGAAGAAAAACACAAGTCATCGATAACATAAAAATATAGTAATTCCATCAACAAACAACAATAATTGGCAATAAGTCCAATCAGAAGTCATACCATGAAGAATGCCAGGCTTCCGCCAAAGAGCATTAGCAAGCAACTTCGAGTTATATGCCAGGAATTATCGAAGTAACGACTTGTTTTGAAGTCATGCCATGGATCCATTATAAGAGAAAGAAGAAAAGTCGCCAATGCCATCACTGGTGCTACATGGCTCATCAATGTGAGGGGATTTTTTAAGCCTGAAAAGAGCCAAAAAAAGAAAGAAAGCATATCTATGTAATATGTAAAATTGTATAAAACTGGCCCAAAAAACAATGGTCATATAATTTATTTATTTTATTATAATGAGAACCCATCCAAGACACGGCCACATTGGACCTTGCCGTACATGATAAACCCTGGATATGTGAGTCCCCTTGTCTAATATGCACCAGGAAATTATCAGCCCATGGGAGTGACTCCAAAGAAATTTGCTGGACATGAGAGTTGATATTCATGTTTTGATGTCTTGATTAAGTTAAGGTTTGTTTTCATGTCTTGAATCTTGATGTTCCTTTCACACCTTAATAAATAGATATCATACTCCATTGTTTGTTTAAAAAATAATATTTCCTACTCGGAAATAACTGATCTGACGAGATCAAGCTGTGACTGGAAAAGTCAATAAGTCCATCGAGCTGTAAGTGAGCAAGTGTTCGTCGAGCAGCTTGCGATCAAGCTCATTTGTATTTATTTGCCAAGTTACAAAATATCTCAAACAAGATCCTTGAGGTCATTTAATAAAACGAGCCGAGCCTGAACAAACCTATACATTCATTCATGATCAAGTTTGATTATGTATTGATAAATAGGTTTTGTTACAATATCATTCATATTTACAACCATAGTCTTGACGAGCTTATTTACTAAACAATTTTAATGAATGAGCTTAATTATGGGCTTAGGAATGATCAAACAAGTAATATAAATCACCAAAAACAAACTTGTTTATGAGCTTGGTAGAAATATCACATTACTACCTTTATTCATCTCAGTGTCATCAAAAGGAAAAAAGAATCTTTGAGTAAATCATGCAAATCCACTCCATAAACAGTAGAGCTCATAAACTCAATTAGCTAGAAATCAGAAATGAAAGTCGATATCTAGCACCTACCATAGACTTCTTTCTTTATGTTGATTATGAAATCGCCATGTATCACCACATCCGAAACAAAGTTCCAAACGAACAACATGGTGTTAGAAAATAACTCGTTAAGCTTCAGAAATAACGTAATGTTATAAATAAACAAGACCTCGTCTAAACGACCAACAAAGCATACCTGCAGAAGAATTTGAGTCATGGACCAGCGGAAACCAGACATGACAGCAGCAAGCATAACAAATAGAAATCCCCAAAACTCAAATTCTGTCTCCTTTGCAACTGTTATATCAAAAAAAAATCTAGTAAAATGTTGAACGGGCATTAAAATACTGGAAACAAAATTATGCTTAACAAAAAGTTGCATCACAATCAGCAACAGTGGCGGTGGCCATTCCACTAAAAGTTAGACACATGTACAAAAATCCCAACACATATTTCTATTCAGAACACTTAGAGGGAACTCCAACTCTCTGAATAACATAAGGCTCCAAAAATTGCTCATTTAGCAGTCAATACAGATATATAGGATTTTTGAGGGAGTGGAATCCTGATTCTGGATGTTAAAGGATAGATTTATCCCTTGGGAGCTTTTGTACATTAATAAATTGTGCTTTTCCAGTAACATAAACCAACAGCACTTATGAAAAGGAAAAAAAAAACAGCCACCGATTCTGTGGTGCTCCAAATTCAGCTTGAATCATCTATCTCCAAGAACTTGAGTCTATCTCATTATCTTAGCCCCAAGCATCCAGAACCAATTTCCCAATAATGCTCAACTGATAGTACATAAAAACTTTAACAACATTCTTCCAAACTGTACCAGGGTACAAATGTCCTACTCTTATCCCCCAAGCCTCCCAACAAAAAACTCTTTGTACCGCCTCTATTTGTTACCGCAGAAGAAACACCATAAACATCATCATCCAAGCCTTTATCCCAAAAGTTTGGGGTTGGCTACATGAGTCTGGGAAAATCAACGGGAATCCACTACATGTATTTGTTTCCACCATTCATTTGGATCATACTTTGATCGACTCCTATTGAATCCATATCATTTCTTACTACTTCAAGACATGTCTTTTTAGGTAAACCTACACAAATTCTCACAATTCTCCTTACTGCCGCACTGTTATCTCTACGTTGCACATGCTCTTACCATAAACAAAGAATAAAAAAAACTAGACAAGCACATCAAAGCACTCCTAATATCCTTCAAGAAAGCACATAACAAAATCCACTACATATAATCAAACAAGCACGTCCTTGACACAGTATTCTGTTAATTTAGCAACCATATCTTAATCACTCTTGAGTTCCTCATATAGGCCTACTGAAAGCTGCAAAGGAACAAAGTGCCCCAAATTTGACCCAACAATGTACATTCAAAGATAAAGTGAACCAAGAAGCTGTAAATTACTGAATTTACAGAACACAAAGTATTAGAAAACAAAAGGACATGCCACATAACAATTCTTACTAACCAGCCCATATTATGACCCTTTTTTTAATGAACAGCTTAATATTACTAACTTATCAATAAATTTCTGATTTAAGCATCTTATTTACTAAACAGAATGGATATTCCCACATATGATCCTAAAAGAAAAATGCAAATGCTAATTGGAAAAGCAAAGACTGCTATTTAGAACTATTGACAAAAGAAAAGGAAATAGAAAAATATACCTACTAACCTGTTCAATAGAATCCATACAGGATGAATATTTCCGCAATTGATCATACAAAAGAAAGATGCAAATGATACTTGGAAAAGCATAGCAGCATTTGAAATCATTGATAAAAAAAAAACGAAAATATGCCCACTAACCTGTCAATAGAATCCCGACAGAGATAACAAACATGATGCCCAAAAGTTTAACACTTGGAGTCTCCAACCTTCAAAATAAAAGAAGTAATAAGAAACTGGGAGGATGACATTCCAAAGAACATACAATAAATTCACATCCAAAAAAGAATACAAGGATGAAATAATATTATATAAAATAAAACAAACTAAAATAAATAAAAAACAGTTTCTAGACAACATTTCACACAAAAAAAACCATACATCGAGCTACAATGGATTAATCAAACCTTAGAAACAAGAACTCCTAGATAAGAAATGAACAAATGCAACAAATGAAGGCAGGGAAATGGTTCTCAATGGCATAGCTATTCGGTAAGAACTGAATGAACTTTATTAAATTGACAGATTGACTGGCCAAGTGGCCATCCAGGATCACATAAATATTAAAACATGAAGAATCAATCCTTCCACAACACCTACTCCCCAGAAAACACTCTCCCTTATGATGGCACTCATCCAGTCTTTAATACACATTACTGAATCATCACATACCCTCTCCTCCTCCAATTTTCTTTTATTGCTTGCAATCACTCTTGCAGTTCACATTCTGCAACCTAGAGTGTCAGTCTCTTCATGTTACATACTGCTGTCCTTATGGTTTCCTGTTACATGGATGGACCTTTGCTGAACAGCACCTTGGAGGAACTTCATGAAATTGCAAGTACTTCAAGATAATTAAAACATACAAGAGAGCAAATTAATATTTGCTTAAAGGCCTACAGCTATGTTATCGATTGTGTGGACCTTTGCTGAACAAAAACTAGGAGGCACTTCATCAAGTTGTAAGGTAGGGGGCATCTTCAACCCAGCCTCATAGAGTAAATCCTCTATGACTACAATTACTCACAACTACTACTTTTAAAGAACGGAACCTCTCCAAGGTAGAGCTTTCCTAAACTTGCTGATAATCACTCGCAAACCGCCAGTATCAGTTACATTCAAGTTGCTAGGGCAAAATCCGTAGCCATCAACTCTAGGTTTATATGACTTTTCCTTAGGGTCACATTCCCATAATCTAGGAAATCTCTGTTCATGTACATATATGGTAAATTATGGGGAAAAAGTGATGTAGATAGGCTTGTGGCCTAGAGGTGGTTTGCTCCTCATCATGTGATACAAGGTTTGATTCCCCCACTAAAAAAATTAATTTACAAAACCCTGTGACTTGTCTAAAAGAAAGATTTATCATCACAGCTATCTACCCTGAACATTTAGACATGCAAATGCTTTTTCATATATACTACACACATAAGCGCACAAGTTTGCTTCTCTTCGGCACCATGAAGGTACCAATCAACTTCCTCCATCATCTGATCATGTCCCCAAACATGTAATTTTCGCTTTTTTGTAATGAGGAACTATGCCACACTTCCCCTTCTTGCTGAGGAAGCATTTACTAATTAAACTGATTCCTTTTTTGAAGGCTATCAATCTATCATTAGTTAAGTATCTTTTCCACAAGGCTCCTCACCCAATATAACACTACCTTGGTAAAAACTCTCAACTTCCATTTTGCTATCCCAAATAAATCCTTCTTCATTTCCCCATTGCCTTTAGCTTGAACTTGAGAAAATACACTTTAAATATATGTATTTTTTATTTATAAAAATTAACCTCTCCAAGGCCATGTCAGGCTCCAAATACTAGACATCACCCATAAACCAATGGTATCATTTTAATTCCAAAATTCACCCAGAGTTTCCCTACGACCCCTGAATTTGCATCTGATTCCAAATTTTCGTTCTCTTTCCAGGGCTATCTTATTCGATTTGAAACAATAATAAAGAAGAACAATCAGTAGTGTGAAGCAAACATAAGGAAAACACATGGACACGAGAAATACATAAAAGCCTTCCAAGCAAAGGAGTAGAATTCGAAAAAGGATACAATGCCAATTTAGAGATAAATAAAATCACCTGAATGCAAAAGCAAATATAAGGAGAAATATTGGAGATGCAGATTTGCACTGCAAGTAATCAAACAACATTTGAAGTCAATAACAGAATCTAGCACATGTATAATTTATAAAATTAGGTAAAAGAAGATTCAAAAGGGGAAAAAAGATTCATGCACGTGAGAACATAAAAGGTATTGATGACAAGAACATAACTGACCATTGTGGCAAATGTCACAGAGATAAAGACAAGAGACGCATTACTCAAGTTGATATCCAGTGCTGTTCCAAGAGCTGTTGGTACAACTGTAAAAAGCAAAGTCCATGTGTAGCGTTAGTTTTTTTAAAAACATAATTTTGATTTTAATGTTAGTTATTTTTAGCATGTGTGGCATTAGTTAACAGAAAAGTTAATTATATAAATTAGATATTCAAAGCTAAAGAATCAAGAATTTATAGACCATCTCTAGCTTCTCTGCCCTTGGTCAAGGAGGGTTTGGTTCGCTGCAATTAATCTCATGGGCTTAAACTGGGTAAGCAGTTCCAAGGTTAATTCAGAATTGCTATCTTGAAGTTGCTTGACTAAAGATAAGACAAAATTGCAGACTATCCAGTTTATTTCTCGGTCCATCATGTGGTTAATTTGGAAGGAAGAAATTACAGGAGTTTTTATTCCAAGGATACCTCTTTTGATCGTTTTATTAATAATTGGCTTGCGTATGTCAAATTTTGGTCTTCTTTGCATTGTAACAACTTCTTTGACGCCATTAGCTACGCCTCCCTGTAATTTATGTTCTGCAACCTTGGGTGCCTTGTAATGTTTCTTAAGAATTTAAAAAAAAAAAATTCAAAGCTAGAGGTATAGGCTGAAAATTTTGCACTAAGACAAGATAAAATTCTAGCAACGCAGAGATGTTGGATTATAAATAAATTAGGTATGTAAGTAGATTTGAAAATTGAGATGAAAGTTCCATGTTATTGTCATTAATGGATCACACTATTTCCAAAGGATGTACCACATGCACAAACTCTACGACACTGCTACTGAGATTTATGTAATTAAACGTTAAGCTATTAACAGCAATAAACAGAATTTACCATATCTACATCAACTATGCAACATATATGAGTATAGGTGCAAGTACATGAGAGTCCTATGAAGGAGGCATTACATTTTATCCTTAATTATATTCTAAGAAAACGTGTAAAGAATGGTATTTATTCTATGTATCCACCTTTATGTCATCAACATCGCCCTTTCAACTGCAGTTGATACATTGAAGAGAAGAAAATCTTAATAGAAGCATAAATTTTGCTGTATATTTTATCTTTTAGCTAATGGTTTTATTTTACTTTTCAATTCTCTATATATCTTGGGAAAAATAATATACCATCCAGAACTGCATTACTAAACTGTGTATTTACAAAACTATATAGATATTATTCACAGGTAAACGTAAAAATGAGAAACGGTTGTGAGAATTCATTTGAAAAAATGATGTACAAACATTTATACACAAGATACAGCAACAAAGAACATGAACGCAACGTGTTTTACCTTTCGTGAAGTAATCCTTCCATGACATAGGAACAGCAGGTTCGAATCTATTAGGCCAAAACCATGTGATTGCAGTAGCCAAAACAGCTTGCATCAAAAAGTGTACAGTATTCATCATTAATGGAGCTGGAAATTTCCCCAAATGATCCCCTAACAAAGTTTTATTATACCTAGACAAACAAGGAGTTCGCAAGAGGTAGAAAATTAGTTCGATCTGCAACGATGGATAATTTGAAGGAAGCGATCGAGAATAGAATTCACTTACAAGGTCAAAAGTAAGCTGAACGTGTACCATATAAGTACAAAGAACAAAGTCTTCAAAATCTCAGCAGCAGATACAGTATTCTTAGATTTAAGAGGCACAGGTTCGTGATAATGAAAGGAATTGGAGCCATCGAGACCAGGATTCGGGAATTCTGTCACCTTAGAAGACTCATCGGCAATATCAAACGGATAATACTTGTTTCCATTTCCCTCAACTTGTACAGTATCATCATCCATGGCCTCTCCCTTGCTCAGGAACTCGATCTATTTTTGAAAAGTCCAACACCTACCGGTGTCTGTAAAGTGTAAACCCTTATACCAACGAACTACGATGAAGTGAGCCGACCTGTCGCCGGTGTTGGGAGAGAAGGTAGCCCGCTTTTGGTATAGATCCGATGAGTTATGTTATTGCAGGTGAGCAGGTGAGGTTGATTCAACAGCTGCCATAAAGAAAAATATAAAATGGAAGAAGAAAAAAAAAACAGAATTTTTTAAAAAAAATAAGGAAATACGAAGAATTGCATCGAAGTCCTCCAATTTTACCCCAAATAAACAATAAGCACCTTTTTAAGGCTTTAATCCCCTATTATTTATGGATAAAATCATAAAATATATGTTGTATATTTTTCACGTTTGATGTCACACAATTATTATTTTTTTTGAGAAAATGTCACACAATTATTAAAAGATGAAGAAGTCCTTTATTGCAATTAAAAGTTAGGGTAAAATACATATATCATCACGACATTATCAATGCTACTAATAATATTAAAATAAAAAAGAAAAATCTCATACAAATTATATTAAAAAGAAATGGTTCAAATAGAAAGCAAAAGCAATCAAGTTAAGATTATCAAATATAAAATATCATAAACAACTGAACCTAATCCATAAAATAATTTAAAAATAGAGATAACTCAAGGTAAATGATTACAAATAAAAAATAAAGTTACTTTTAACTGTACTAAGGGAGATCATTGTCTTTTTCACAAACATGAGATTGATTTATTTTTTCATCTAATGTGAGAAAGGTTTTCAAGATTATTAGTTTAAGTTGTCACATGAATTTTTCAAGATTTTTTCAGATTGTTTTTGGCTGATTCCATGACCTGGGGAGGTGCACTTCATGTTTGAACTCATGGAGTAAGACAAAATGAAGAAATGTTGTCATTAGAATGTATACCGTGTATGTTATCTTAAAAAGTGTTTTAGAATTGAGAGATTTGGGGATGAAGAAGATTAGGGAAATGAACTCTCCCTCGATTCTCTTGTTTGAATACGTTGGAAGAAGAAGAAAAAAGACAGAGATTTGAAGAAAATTGGAGAAAGAGTCACTAAATTTTTGCTAAAATACTTAATTCTCAAAATGTGGTCATTTGAAGGGGAAAAAAAGAAAATTAAGTTATTTATCAGTGAAAAATCTATTTTCTCCTGGTACATAGTATTTTAAATTAATAAATTAAACCAAATTTTTTTCTTTTTCGTCCCTTTTGTGATCACTATTCAAACAAGAAAAATTACAAATTCTTTTCTTTATTTTTTTTAACCCATTCAAACATGAGAAGAGAAAAATATTACACATTCTCTGTCTTTCCTTCACTTTCTTTCCCTCAATCCAAACACAATGACATTCTCTCTGCCCTTCTAATGGCCCTTGTTGCGGTCCAGATCGGAGAAACTACTAACGACTCGTATAAATGATATATGTTGAGAGATGCATTTGTCTAAATGACCTCTACTGCCTATCAAGACTAGTTATGAGGCTCTGGACAATAGAGGAATGGGAGGATTAAATCAATCAACAGTCACGCGAAGCGATGGACAAAGCAGCAACTCTATATGAGTCGATCACATACAACTTCAATTGCAATTTGCAGCATGACGATTAGAGTATCAAAATCATCCCAATTGAATTATTATTACAAAATAATAAGATTATGATTCAATACATTGAAAAGGGAAGAAAACCGCGACTAAATATAAAGAAGCATCACTTTGAGTGGCATCAATGGGATTTGAGAGAGACGAGAAGAGCTTGAGAAAAGCAGAACTCTCAGAAATCTGCAAATACAGCAAATATATCACCGTGGATGTAATCATTGTCTACCAGACTGACCAAAAAGTAGCTGCTTTGCACCTGCAAATGTACAAAACCATTGATATGATCAGTTAAACAGAATTCTTGCTTGAGAGCATATTACAATGAACAATCGAGATTTTGTGAAGAACGCCAACCTCTTCTAACAATTTTCTTGACAGATCACCCTCGGGATATACGTTGGCCCATCCTCTTGACCAGATCTCAAACGCTTCATCCTTCCACACCATGAAACTGGCAGGATCCACAACAGTAGGTTGGATAATCTCCTTTGCCGTGAAGACTCCCCAGGTTACCGCATTCACGTCACTTTTGCTAGTGTTTGATATCCAAACGCCAGCTTTGTTAGCAGCCACAAAGGTTATAGAGGGGAAAGCCTTGCACTTTTCAACAAGAAAATTCAGTTTCTCTTCGGAGCAGAAGAACTCCAGATATGCCTTCTGATAAACATACCCTCCTGGGCCTCCCCAACCTAGAAAACCCATTCCAGTCAATCAGTGAGTTGAAAATTATTTCCATTGCCCAATCAAAGACATTAAGCACACTTTTCTTGACATACTGACACATACTATATGCAGAACTATCAATATGCCAGGCAAAAAATACTCTCAAGGCACCCTTAAATTTCTAGAAGATTAGCACATCCTTTTGACAAATAAATATGCTAAAGGTAATTGATCTAATTGCTTGTAACTGTGTATTGTATTGCAGCCCTTTGTGCCCAGCAATTTTAATCTTCTTTATTTTTTCTTCTCATCAGGAAAAAAGGTATCTGCCATCAACATCGGCTTACGACGCACATACTGAAGTATTTAGAAGGCACAACAACAGGGTCATACGCACATGCGAACATATGACACAAGCATGCACACACAAACATCAAGAAACAAATGGACATGCATCTTACCAACAGTTGTGGAATCGGATCTTTCACCATTGACAGCTGGCTGGCTATTAATAGTTAAGAAGCCCTTCAAGTTAATCTTCCCCAGCTGTTCATTTATGATTTTTGTCTCTGGCTGAAGCCCATCTAACTCAGTCCAAGGACTACTTCTCAACTTCCCAAGGCAGAATTGCTTAAATTTCTGAGGTGTAGTTATCCCATAAGAGCCACATAAAATTGCTTGATTATTTCAAATGACTACGAGGAAGAACACAACATTCTGTGAATGAAACTTTACCTCATAAATATCATCAATGCTCTTCAGAGGAACCGCCCATTCTTCATGAAGTTTCTTATCTCGTGAACGAGGCCGCATGAACTGTTAAAAGAAATTACGATTGGGATCACAGGTAGATATTAGTAATGGATTCCAGGATATTTACGTAGTTACCCATTGATCATTACTTTCCAAGAGATAAAATTAATCAAAAAAAAGAACAAGAACTAATTTGAAAGGTCAAAGGTGTTAGTTGATATATATTGTACTAAAGAAGGGTTGGTAATTCGTCATTATTCTGCATAATCATATCACTGGTTCGAACAATAAGTTACATAACTAACTATTTCAAGAACCATATATTTGACTTGTCTATCTTCACTGCAATTAGATTACAAGATTTGAAGATAAATCTGCCCATGCAATCTGACAACAACAGGACAGACTTGTCTATTTATTTGTTTGCTCGTGCACAATGCTGCCTTAATTAACTAACTAATTTGCCATACAACGTCTCAGGACATACTACTCATGACATTAAATTGAAGACGTCATCATGAAGCCCTCATCCCAAATAGTTTGTGTTTCTGATCAGCTACATGATTCCATAAGAGGAAATCAGTTGAAATACAACACGAAATCGTTTCTACGTAAAGTCATTAAGTCACACTCACAACTAACCATAAGGTTCAATGGAATTCTTTATCACTTCCTAAGTTTTTTTACAGTAGCGCTCTCCTCTTTGTAGTATCTCTTATTCGAATTTCCTCTACACTACACACTATAGACTATTAGAGAACCCATTGTACATGTCCAAACCATCTTAGATGATTTCTCACTTCTTATCTTTAATCAGTCCTACACCTACCTAATAGATTCTATTCCTATCCTCGTTTGTGTTGCCACAAATGCAACACAACATTCTATCTATGCGACGCTCACTCCTCCTGTATGTAGTCTATTAAATTATTAATAGGCCATATTGTGCATCCTACCTCATTGCAGCGCAAGCAACATACCTACAGAATTTCCCTTGAGAAACAAGGGGGCACTCTTCACTCAACAATTAGAAAAACAATTGAAAATGCACTCTTCCAATTCATCTAACCAGTATTAATATTATTGACTCAATACTCCTCGGTATCTACATCATTATGAATCATGGACCAAGATACCTAACCTACTACACATTCTCTTGTATTTCTTTATTATCTATTTCCATTAACTCCTCATTTCCTTTCATACCCCCACTAACTTACATTTCAGATATTCAAGGCTTGCCTTTAGATTTCTAACTTTGAAGTAACTCTAGCGATGTTCATATCCACTAAGAAAGTACATATGCAAACAACATATATTGAAGGATTTCAAAATGGATTTCAACGTGGATAGGCTTTGTAAGCTTGTATTCACTGTAGCAAACAAGAAAAGACACAATGTCCATCGTTGATTCAAACTTATTGTGATTGGGCATTCAACTACCGATCCTCTGCTTATAAACATTAACAACTGTTCCTTCATAGTCATACTCTTTTTGTTTTCCTTTTTAAATGGAAAAGAGTTTTATTTAAGCACGAAATCACATCATACAAGAAAATCACATCATATCATTCATGAAAATCACATACACCAAATCACATCATACATGAAACAAAAGTGTTCCAAGTCATGGAATGTGTTTTAGAACGCAAAATGATATATTATAAGTCCAACAACCATGTGTACCTGGTAGTCAGTCAGTGCACCATATGACGGATTACCAGAGTCACCCCATCTTCCACGTGGATACTGGTCCCAGCCAAGGGTTCTCGATAAGTAGCTCTTTGGACGATTAGCCCTACAGACATCAGGTACAAAAATAAGATGAATCTCAAAAGACTTATCAAGCTTTCTAAAATGAATTCCACCGCTAATTTCTTGATAAAATTAGCTCAAAGTAAGAAAATTTTGTATTTTGTTTCAATTACATACCAAAATATAGGACGAACATCTTCTTTAACACGGAAAACATTGGTAGGGGGTCTCCAAGGCAAGGGCCTTGAGACTTTGGACTCCTCAATGACACCAAGATTCTGCAAATTCATATTTAGCGATTAGAAATGTTCATGAAAGCATTATTCCGCAAGAGCAGAAGCCATAAACAATAAAAGAAAGGCAGCAGACCATTAATATAGCTAATGCTGATTTTTCCATGTTCAGGGTATAAATATGCACGGTCTTTATCCCATGAGCTAAAATCTTCTTGCACATTTCAGTTCCTAGATGAATCCCGTAGGCCTTGACAGCTTCTTCATTATCCTTGATAGGCTCCAAGGCAGCAGTAACTTCGGCCGGTATCTACATTGTGTCATAGAAAACAGTCATTTGGTGACATCTTTACATATACCAGAGGATTGTAGAGAGACTGAACTGCATTGCTTACCTTAGTCTTGCAAAAGCCAGTCATACGCAAGAAGCCCTTGTAGTTATTAATGGGCATAATTCCAGGAACAATGGGACAAGTAATTCCGATTTGGCGACAGTCATTCACAAACTTGAGGAAGATATCAGTGTCATAGAATAGTTGGGTGACGATAAGATCAGCTCCAGCATCTACCTAGAAATTGCAAGTCGGAATAAAATCTTAATCTCATCACTTATTAAAGTTGAGGTAAATAAACGGAAGAATTAGTAGTACTCAAAAGAGAGGTTGAAGACCTTTTTCTTTAAATAAGTAAGATCGTTCGTGTAAGACTCCAGAGAAGCAACCCCATCAGGTCCAATGGCATCAGGATGTGCCTCTGAACACGAAAAAACAATCATCATTTCGAAGTAGTACTAATACAATAGCAGTAAGAGTCTTACGGAGAATACGAGAAGAGAAGAGAAGAGAAAACAAAAATGGAGGTAACCTGGATAACCAGCGACAGTGATGCCAAAGTAATCACCATATGCCGATCTTATGTGTTTCACCTGAAAAAATGTCGACGACATTGTCAATTTATCAAGCACTCAATATAATCTATAAAGAAAAAGAGAGAGAACAGGAAATACAAGATCTAAAGCGCAGGAGAAGCCTCCTTCGATCTGGACGAACTTGTCCTGGCCATGAGGGGGATCTCCACGGAGAGCTAGAACATTCTGGATGCCATTGGACTTGATGGTGGTGAGAGCGTGGTCGATCTTGTCGACTGGCATGTTGGTACAGGTGAGGTGCATCATGGTCTCGACGCAGATGACGTTCTGCATCTTGTTAGCGATGTCTAGGGTGAGATCGGCGGTGGAGCCACCGGCGCCCCAAGTGATGTCGCAGAAGGTAGGATTGTGAGCCACCATTCGGTCCATTCTGTCGAAGAGATTGTCCACGCCATCCTCAGTCTTGGGAGGGAAATACTCGAAGGAGAACACCACTTTCCCTTCTCCTCCCTCTGTTCCGGCTCTGATTTTATCTATCACCTTCATTTTCCTTCTCAGATCCAAACACCTACTGCGAGCTGGATCTCAAGATCTCAGAGAGAGATCAGTAATAACCAGAAAATGAGAGAGAATAGACACAAATGCACAACATCACCGATACCCACTACCCGCCTGTTTTTATAATCCATGGGTAAAATCCCACCAAGTGGGTAAGCGCCACCAACAACCGTGGAATTCAACTCTTTTCTTAACAAAAAAATATATCAACTCACTCCACTTCATATATACCCCTACCAACCCTTTATCATATTTTTGGAGGGCTTTCCCTTTTTTACCCGATAAACTCCGGTAAGGCACGTGTGATACTATAAGTTGAATCAAAATTTATGGTGTTACAATATTATTCATAGCGATAATCAAATTCTTGACATTCGAAATTTATACTATTTGCCCTTTAAAAATTCACCGAAGGCTATCCCTCTAACAACCAAGTGTTAATTAGGGAGCTTTCATGTTTCAATTTATGAAAAGGAAACCCCTATATTTTGGCCAAACTATATTTTTCGTCTCTCATTTATACACATGATTTCGCTTTCGTATTTAATTTTTTTTTATCACTTTCATCCATCGCCTCTCCATTGGATTCACTTTTGTTCCTTAAGTCACTCCAACCACGAAAAAGTTTGATGTGATATTCTAGTTGGCTTAAGTTTGCACAAGTGGATTGTTGAGTCATAGTCCACCTAAGAGAGAGATATATGCTCCTTATGTATCATATGAGTTTACAAAACCCTAAATCAGGCATCTTTTCCACTTTTCCTCTCTGATCTTTCTAGTTGAGCAGTACGTTTCTTCCTTAGCTCTTGCAAACTCTTGTTGAAACTGCAACACGAGTATGTGATTTGGGATGGCGGAGGAGACGTTGGTTGATGGTTTTTGATTTGTAGCTAGGATGGTTCATAGGAAGGAGACGATAAGGTCTTCGTGTGAGAGATCTAGTATTTTCGTGAAAGAAATGAGGTTATGGTGCAGAGATAATATGAAGATGGTGATGATGTCAACTTTGATCAAAACTTGAGATAATGATGGGCTTCAATTGAGCGGCACATGTGTTAGCAAAATCAAGTTGCTCGAGTGGAATTATTTGGTGTGAAAAATCAAATAGAGAGTCATCAACTTTAATTGGCAAAGCTCAAAAATCAGGGATAAAGATGAGGTGCAACAAATGTGGTATTGATGGGCATAAAGCTAGGACATTTAAAAGGGCTGATGAAATTGCCTCTCCTGGAAAATTTAGTGGCACAACTACAACTAACACACAACCTGAAGTTACTGGTAGAGCAGTGAGGCCTCTAGGAACTGCTACAAGGGTCAGGTCTAGTGTTAGGGCTGCTGGTATAGGTATAGGTTTAAGGGTTGCTAGCATAGATAGAGGTTTAAGAGCTAATGTGGTTGTTGGTATAGGTAGGCCTATAAGGTCAACTGTTGTTGAAGTGGGTAGAAGAACAAGACCATACAGTGCAAATCCTATAATTGGAAGTGGTGTGGGTATACTTGCAAAGGCAACTATGTATCCTATTAGGCCATTTGGTCCTGAGTCCTATATGGTTATATATGCTCCTACTAGGCCACCTATAGTCCAGGATGTTGAACATACTCAAAGACCATCATTTTTGCCAAAGTACCAACCATTTAGGCCTCAAACAATAATAGTTAAGTACTACGGACCATCTAAATACTATGTCACAGATCTAAGAATTGGGTCTATTACTGTTCTTGAAAGACCATGCATGTCGGAACGATTGAGATCCTACACCATGCAACGGTTATATGTGTCTCAATTAACACTCACTAACATTCCTCAATGTAAACTTAATATTAGCTAAATCTTTTCTTTTGCAGACTACCAATGCAACATATGCAGAGTCATAGTCAGGATCAACCGGTGTTGGTACGCAAAGTTTCGTGAATAAGGAATGAAGATTGGATGCTAAAAAATGGTGGTCCAGAGATGTGTCTATTTTTATTAAAAGATTGTTGTATCTTCATATTTGGTTACAATGACTTGGATTGAAGTACTGTCTTAATTGTTGGTTTGCTTATGTACTAGCTGGATTAAAGATCATATGATAGATTGTTGTGTTTTAAATGAGTGGGATTGATGTGAAATCTAAGTGATTGGTTCTATTTTTTAAGGCGTTGATACTGTAGGGACTAATTCATGAAATTTTGAAATATTATTAGGACATCTTAATAGTATTGGTAAAAGTTGTTGGACATATTGTCACAAAATGAAATTGACAATTCATACAGGATTGCTCTAGCGTGCCACGTAAGATTTGACCGCTAATTTTTCAAGATTAGGGACAAAAGTGAATCATTGAAAAAGTGAGGGACGAAAGTGTAAAAAATAGTTTAAGGACAAAAAAGAAACAAACTGTATAATCGAGGGACAAAATATATACTTCAGCCGAATTTTAATTGTAAAATTTTTATATTACCTCAATTTTTTGTGCATAACAAAAGAGAATAGCATACATTAATTTAATGATTGTGACTAATTATTAATAAAGGTATAATAATATTATCTTATGAAAATTAGTTAATCCCACTTTTTTAGTGAATTTTTGCTAGTCTTCATATAGGGAGAACGAAGGTGAGATGAGTTTGAAATTTCACCTTTTAAACTCAACCAAAATAGGGAACGAATGATTACACCCTCATATCGCTTCATTCGACTCATTGTCTGCACAAAACGCCAACCAAATATTCCATTGTTATCTACAAAATAATTTAATAATTAATAAAATTATTTTTACAAAGGATGAAGCATTCTACCAACCTCGGTGCAGTGTCGGCCTAATTGTTTTACAAGCGAGAATAAAAAAGACTGGGATTCTACCAACCTCAATAGTGCCCATATTTTCCTGATTGGTTGAGGGAGACCCCTCCACCAACATCCAAAGACCTTCACAAATTCTCTGGTTAGGGATGGGTTGGTGAGTAGGACCCACCACACCTACCACCTTCATGGCTGGAATCCTCTCCACCTAGGAACATCATATCCGTAAGAATTCCCTAGTTCCCTGTTCCACCTGGAACACATACATACTAAACCTGCATAAGATTATAGCAAACATAAGGAACCATGAACATAACATCTTTCACATGCTAAAACTTTTCTGCAAAATAAGTATACTAGGTCATTAAAATGCTCCTGTCTGCAAAGATTTAAAACAAAATAACCATACACACCATCTTTCTAATCACACAAAGCATTATTACACCATTTGTTTCTTTGCTGCATCTTCTAGTTCAGCTTCATTATGTCCAAAAACAAAAAAGAAAACCTGATTCGAAAATATGGAGGCATCAGCTTGTTTTGGTGTTCTCCGAGCCCGAGTTCTCTCGCGCATAGATAACTTCAGTTCATGATATCCTTATTTTTAAGGGGAAGAATGTGACACTATCTTTTTGATCCAATATTATTGCACAGCCTGAGCAAGAAATCTGAATTTTTTTTGTTTCCTTTTGAGAAAGAACATGGGATCTCAAATTTGATACAACAGTTGGGATGTTTCAGTCAGATGTGAGACTAGGCTCTAAAAAGTTTGGTTGTTGTTACCTGCAATTCAGCAAAAGGTAAATTGTTTATAATTGCTCATTAACATTTACAATCTTAAACAGAACTCCTCAATAATAAAAATTACAGTAATGAAGAACGGGCCACAAGTAGATTTGGTGGGCAGCAGAGAAAATAAAGTGCCCATATGGGTAACAATCTGATATCCATGCTGTGTGTCGATAAATGAAATAGAGGTCTACAGTCAGGAATTGGCACTATACAGTTCATTTGTAAATTATCGCATAATAGAGAAGGTGAAGAAGAATCATTAGCCAGCTGGGGATGGAAATTGGGAGTTGCTAATTAAGAAACCCAAACCTTTCTGACTATAAAATGAGCTGCAGCAAGGACTCTTTCCTAATGCAAATTCATGTACATTAATGTTGTAATTCCCTCAATGCCAACAAAAATTAAGTAAAAGACAGTAAGACGTTCGAGAAAGAGAGAACAGATGAAAGAAATTTAATACACAGACATAGCTCATGCCACTAAATAGTTCCTTTGTAAATTCTCACATAGTAGAGAAGCTGAATCAGAATCGTTAGCCTGCAGGAGCTGGGAGTTACTAATTAAGAAACCCAAAATTTCCTGACTATAAAATGTTGCGCCACCAACGGCAAATTCACGTACAATGATGTAATGCCATCAATGGAAACAAAAAGTATGTAAACAATGTAAGACATTAGAGAAAGAGAAAACAGATGAAAGGGAGCATATATAGTAATAAAAGAGGACAATGATCACATAGTACTAGATAAATGTTCTCAAAAGACCAACCTTCTTTGCAGCAGTCATGTCCTCAACAACAAAATAACCACGAAAATTATGATCGTCAATTGATTTCCTACAAAACCAACATCATCAGTAAGTTCTAACTAGTGCATGGAAAACACCGTAATTCAAACCTTAAACCAAGATGTAATTACATCAACACAAGTGAGACAATTCATTGTCACGTAGACAATCTTCTTAAATAAAATTGTATTATGAGATTTTTACAAAGGGTAATGCAACAAAGAAAGAGAAGTAGATATTGGCAAATCTTTAGATATTAATTGAAGAAAAAGGAAAGAAAGTTCATATGAACACAGCAGAAACTTGAATTGATAAATACCATATTTGTTCACTCGTTAATCCTAATAGGGGATGTCAACAACAAAAAATCTCATTACAAAGAACCCATATGTTTCTGCCACATTATATCACAAAATCCAGGAACATAGAAAAGAGAGTTATATTATATACCACTTGATATCAAAACATAGGTATCTCTGTGATAGTTAAAGAAGTCTATGTGAGCAATCGTCAGGATTAACATCTGCAAGTAAAATGCAGGACAAACAAAAGTTCAATCTGCCACTCTAAAACTGATTCCAATAAGAAATACGTTCTTCTCACGGATTGATTACCCACAACATGAAGACAGCAGCAACCAGAACATAAACTGTTTAAAGAAAACAGTGTTGAACTCTGAAAATTCTTTTGTTCCCAATGAATGCAACATGCAACACAAGAATTCTTCTACATCGAAAAGCATTCAAAATGATCCATTTCCATTTTCAGAAAATGGAACGATAATCACACATAACCGTGAATTATCTCAACACTTCAAAACCTTCATGAAATAATTGGAATTCACACCTCTATAGAAAGGCCATCTCCACGACTACCTTGCCTTCAAAACAGTAATGAGGATTAGAATCAAGCGCTTCAACGTCAATCTGATCCAATTCTTTGAAAACGAAGAAATACAAGACGAAAATCTTAAATGAAGATTAAAGAATTACAAATACACAAACAATCTACGGGGAATTCATGAATTCATAGCAGCATCGAGAGACTCAGGAGCAAGGAAACGAGAGGACTGAGTAGAGGGAAGGCGAAGTTTTTGAGAGGGAGCCTCCTGAAAACGCATGGCAGCATTGTCGTTTTCGTTTTCTTAAAACGCTGCTGTTTTGTAAATAGCTGTCGTGTACAAAAAATAGCTGCTGTTTTGTTTTCTCGTTTTCTTAAAAAGAATCTGGGCTTCCGAACTCCAAAACGAACTGAAAACTATAATTCAAGATCGAAGATTTATTTTGAATTGAATTCTGTCTCTCTTGTAATCTTGTTCTTCTGCAGCCATAACCGAAGACTATCTACACCCAATCCTTGTGGGTTTATCGTCGCTTCTCTCCTTCGCTACAGGTAGCCCCATTAGCTCTTCATACTCTCCTAGTTGCTGTTCGGATCTTTATAGCTTCAACTCGTTTACTTGTTGTGATTTTGACTCGTGTGATTATTCGATCGAGCAATTCTTGGTAGGAAAGAGTCATATTTCAATTTGGTTTTGAATTCTTCAATTAGCATCCAGATCCCTATCTGTCCATTGAGAAAAGGTCGAACTTTTATTACCTCCATGGTCTCTCCTTTTGGCTCGTAAATTTGGCATCCGTTTATTAGGGATTTGTGTTTTTTCAATCAATCAGTTGAATATGTTTTTTGGTTGCTCATCATCCATATGAGCAATCATTAGCTAGTTAAAATATGGAGATGCTTTATGTAGCCATTGTTGCTAAATAAACAAGATTTACGCATGATTAATTTCTTTTTTTTCCTTCTTTCCTTCATTTATACCTCTATTTAAAGACACTGCTGAAAAAGTGAAACTGATTTCTCTTAAATTTTGGGGTGCAATGTAGATTTTCTAAAGTTGGGCTGCTTCTATGCGCCCATTCTGCCGCCAGATGACTAGGTAATGAAGGGTTTTCTTGAGAGGGGTGTCCCGAAATATTCTTCAAGAGGTAATAGTGCCACCCCTAGCCCAAATACACCTTCCCTGTCAGTTGCTTCGGAGTCAGCATCCAGTGAGAGTAAGTCGTTCAAGGCTGCTTCCTTGTGGTCGAGCTTCTTTGCAACTGCATTCTCTGTGTTTGAATCATATAGTGACTCGTCCCCTTGTGAAAAGAAGATTATTCATACCAGAAACGATGGTTGGACAGCTGCTGTGAAGAGGGTTGTGACTAGTGGCTCGATGAGGAGGATTCACGAGCGTGTGATGGGGTCAAGCAAGACTGGAATTTCTAACACGACTAGTGACATATGGCTTCTTGGTGTGTGCTATAGAATTTCACAGGATGATTCCTCTGCAGGTGCAGCTAGCTATGATGGGATAGCAGCATTCAAACATGATTTTTCATCGAGGATTTTGATGACATATCGAAAAGGTTTGTATATGATAGATTTGAGGATGCTTCTGAGTGGAAAGCTTTCATCTTCCAACTGTTATAGAAAAGATTTATATGATCTTCAGATCACTAATTGCAGGTTTTGATACTATTGGGGATACCAAGTATACAAGTGACGCTGGCTGGGGTTGCATGCTAAGGAGCAGTCAAATGCTTCTAGCACAGGTACAGATCTTATGTCTGTTTGACTTTGAATGCCTCATTTGAGCGTTATATACTTTGTTATAGTCTATTGGCATCATATTTCCTTTTTGTTTTTTGGGTGCTCATTGGGAACTTTGTTTCTGTTATTGTCTTTGTAGTTTCTATCCTAACTTGGTGCTAAAGACTGCTTTCTTAACTTGTAGGCATTGCTTCTTCAACAAGTAGGTAGATTCTGGAGGAAGTCTTTGGAGAAGGTAATAGAAATGACCTAGATTTTCAACACCTAGTTGACTTTTCTGAAAGAGAAAAAAAATCGACCGACTTCACAGTGTATACTTGCATATTACAATTTTACTTTGATATGGTCATAGATAAGTCTCACTTCCAGTATTTTAAGTGCTGGTGCCTTGCTAACTATGCAGCCATTGGACCAAGAATATATTAAGATCTTGCACCTCTTGGGTGATTCTGAGGTATCGGCTTTTTCCATCCACAATCTTCTTGAAGCTGGAAAAGATTATGGACTTGCAGCTGGGTCATGGGTAGGCCCATATGCTACATGCCGCTCATGGGAATCCCTTGCCCGCCGTAGGAGAGGGCAAACTCATTCTGAGCACCAGTCACTTTCCATGGCTGTATATGTCGTTTCTGGTGATGAAGATGGTGAAAGAGGTGGAGCTCCAGTTGTGTGCATTGAAGATGCCTCTGGACACTGTTTTGAGTTTTCGAATGGTCAAGCTGCTTGGACTCCCATCCTTTTATTGGTTCCTTTGGTTCTGGGACTAGAAAGATTAAACAGCAGGTTGGTAATATAATGAAGTTTATTAATTTGATGGTTCTTAACATATCAGTTGATTTTATATTATGGGATTCACAGAAACGAGCTTAGCATGGCTAGTTCTAATCATGGTAATTTGACCATCTGCTCTATTCGAGCCTGGAAGTTGGTTAGTTTGTTTGTTATGGAAGTTGGTAGTTACTCATTATAAAATACTGTTTAGAAATGAGCTTTAAGTCTATGCAATCATCATTAAAGTCTTTATCTCAAACAAATTTGGAGTTGGCTACATAAATAAAAAATATTATAACTCCCTAGCACAAGGCTACCACAGTGGGCAGTGTCGGGAACAGGCAGATGTTACCCACCATAATATTTGGAGTGGAGAGACTGTTTCCAGGAATTGAGTCTGTGACATTTAGTTAGCTACATGAATCCATATGATAAACTAGTGAGAATCCACTACAAGCCTTCCGCTCCATCATTTATTGCTATAAAAACTACACTGTTGATTAATCCTATAGATTCCATTTTGTTTCTTAATCACTTCCATCCTTTTTTTTTTGGTCTCCCTCTTTTCGGTTTAGTATACCCTAGAATTTCCTAGAACCCTACTCATTGTTGCGCTAATAACGCTACCATATCAGTCAATGGGGTGGTGTTTCTTTTTCTTTGAAGATTTATATTCGTGAACTTGCTAATCTATGCAATGTCTGTAGCATGCCATGATACTGCCTACAGTTTCAACTCCACAGTAGCATTAAAAATAAAAGAAAGAAAAAGAAACTTCCGTGCAACTCTGCATTGTAGTTTTCTACTTTCATTGAAGTAATCATTCGAATTGAGTGCTCAATAATCTCAATAGATTTGTTTATTACTTTGCTTTACTCATTCTATTATCAATAATGTTTTTAGTTCTTTGATGGGATGAGTTATCTATCTAAGTGTCTTTTACTCCAAATATGTATGCCGTGTTTTACCTGGTATTATGTTCCTTGCGTGATACTGCACAGTTTTCTTTTCTTCTTTTTAACTCTTTTTTTCATTTTCTTTAACTTTATATAATGAATGTGTGTGTGCGCGCATTTTTTTGTTGTTGGTGGATTGAAAGATGGATAAACTTGTTATTGATGGAAAACATAACTGAAAATTTTAATTTCGCTCTTTGAAGAAGGCCTTGGACCTAGTCAGCAGATAAGTTTTCTAAGGACATAAGCAAGATTGTGTCTCTGTTTAAAAGGCTTTTTTCCCAGCAGACTAAGTAACATGTTGAGTTGATGTAGAGACAAGATATCTAATGAATGACAAGGACTATTCGGAGGAAGTTTTTGAAATTGTTACCAAAATTGCAGGTGAAGCGTACTAGCTTATATATTGATATTTCAATTTTCAATGTAATTTCACAGGTATATTCCATCATTGAGGGCAACATTTACCTTTCCTCAAAGCCTTGGCATTTTGGGTGGGAAGCCTGGCGCTTCAACTTACATTGTGGGTGTACAAGATGACAATGCTTTCTACCTTGATCCTCATGATGTTCAACCGGTAAATTTCTCTGATTTAAATGAGTTGTTTATTCTAATTACATAATTCAGATGGCCGTAATTGCAGAGGTTTGCCAAGCAAGTTTTTGTGCGAATTTTCATTCGATAGTTCTTTCTATGCTAATGAACTCACCAAAACGACTTACCTATGGTATCTTAGTTAATACGGTTTTGGTCATCTTAGTTATTCGGCCTCGGACAAAAGAACTAAAAAGAATCTCATTCAGTCAATTCCTATGTCCGTGTTGTTGCTGATTTGACTTGGAAGAAACAATAGGATATTTAATTCTCAAGGAATATTCAGTAGATGCTTTTATTAAGAATTGATTTACACTTTTTTAAGTTCCGGTCTTCATTATCTTGTAACAATGTCATTGAGGTTATTTGCTTAGCCCTATGTAGTTTTTTGTCCTTGCACCTTTTTGGTGCTTAATAAAATAAAATAAAAAATCCATTAAAAAATATCAGAATTAGAAACTCAATTGTTTTTAAAGTTACATAAACCCTGGAGAAATGCTGTGCCTCTAAGTTTAAACCATTATTCTATGCTAATAACCATTTTTTAGGTCGATCTAGAGTCCTAGACACCAAGGAACCCTTTTTTAGTGGGGCATTGATGTTTTGTTCTAGTTGCACTTTTTATCTATAATATTACTCATGTTGTGGAAAGGAAGGAACTGGTGGTAGACATACTAGCTTCACCTTTGAAGGCAATCGATTTGAATTGCTTCTCTTGTCTACGGGCTACTAAATCTGAATGA
Organism: Euonymus europaeus; assembly: GCA_963580455.1. Taxonomy (NCBI): domain Eukaryota; kingdom Viridiplantae; phylum Streptophyta; class Magnoliopsida; order Celastrales; family Celastraceae; genus Euonymus; species Euonymus europaeus. The sequence goes on along the minus strand of OY756961.1, from coordinate 5,455,069 downwards.
ATTAGTTCTCTTTATTTGGTTTTCATTGCAAAATACGTAATAATAATGCATAGTTTATTATTAGTGGTGGTTCTATCTGCACATTGAATATAGGATTATGGATTTTTGGTCATATACTATCGACTATTGTATTAACCATTAATGTAACACTTTTTCTTTCTGTTGCTTTTGCAGACGGTCAATATCAGCATAGATGATCTAGAGGCTGATACTTCATCTTACCACAGCGAGTATGCTTCTTGTTGCATGTTTTAATTGCCTCTACTCATTTTATGATTCACTTTTAGATCTTAATTCGCTTTTATCTCTTACTTGTGTTAAATGATCCAGTCTCATACGGCACATTCCTCTGGACTCGATTGATCCATCTTTGGCGATTGGATTTTATTGTCGGGACAAAGGTTAACGGGTTACTCTTGGCTGAATTTGATGATATTTACTGGTTGTAGGCTATTTGGAAAAGGATAACTCTTCTCATGTAGTGTGCCTCATTTCCTTTTTATTTTTCCTTCGTCTGCAGATGATTTTGACGATTTTTGTTGTCGAGCATCCAAGCTAGCTGATGAATCAAGTGGTGCTCCATTGTTCACTGTAACTCATACACACAAATTATCGAAACCAGTCGGTCACATTGACATGTTTGTTGACAATGAAGTTCGAGATGATGATTCGTTTGGTGTTGTGACCATGAGTGATGCAGGAGGCCATGCACATGAGGATGACTGGCAACTTCTTTGATTAGAGATGATGATCAGGATTCCAAACTTGTACACCATTTCTGCATGTTCATCAATGATGTTCGTCTTTCTTTCACCATTGGTAGCGATTTATCTATCATAGTTCCTACCTATTGATTCTGACAGATTTAATTATATTATACTATTTAATTACATGTGAAATGTGGGAAATTTATTGAAGTCTTTTGAATTATGCGGACAAACAAGATAACAATGTGGGAGACATAAATGTGAGAACATATCTTCCAACAGTACAAAACGATTATACGATGTCCATCATCTACTCTGTGCAGAGTAGGACAAGAATCATGGTTAACTTCCCATGAAATAATCTAATTCAATATCAGAGTTTGAAAGGAACTCGAATGGGGTAACTTAATTTAAATGTCTTAACCAGTAATTGGAACAACTCGACTGACAATAGATAAAAAGGAATATCCATTTTCGCCATCAATATAAGTACATCACAAGGGTAAAGAAGATGATTTCACCAAGCAAATATTCCAATTTAACAAAAAGAACAATTAACACTTAAATAAGTCGGAGATAAACCGAACTTAGCATAACTCAAACCCCTAGAATTTCTTTAAACAGCTAGTTTCACCAAACGGAAATAACTCAAGACTGCCATCATCTTTAAGAGTCAGCGATGGTAACTTCAACCTCCACACCCGGTTCAATGGTGATCGAGGTGATCTGCTTAACTACATCAGGGGAGCTAAAGAGATCTATAACTCGCTTGTGCACGCGCAGCTCAAATCTATCCCAAGTATTGGTGCCTGTAAATACAAGTAAACAGTAGCTAGGATTACATTCAAAACTCAAATAAAAACATCACCAACCAACATAGATTCATGACTCAAATAGAGAGATGCATATCAGAATTAGACAAAAGACAACCTTAACCCCCAATCATCTGCCCTAACAATAAATTCAGTCAAACCAATGACTAACCAATCAAGTCACAGCAACTGAATTCACATTAAGAAGTCAAATAATTACACAAATTCACGGTAGTGGGTTTGTGACTTGGTGAGTAAAACTCACTTATGGTTCTATTGGGGGCCTCTTTCTTTTTTGAGTGGTGGCCTACATAAAAAACTCGAGTATAGTAGTGTCGAATTTTTGGGCCACCTATGGCAGTGACCAATGTAGTTTTGCCTCTACGGCCAATAGGAAAGTACGATGACCAGAGTTTGAACCCTCACAACCAGCTACTTGATACCAAACCGAAACCAAACAAAAAAACTAAGACCGCAAACATGCTCATCACATTTCACTTTCTTTACTTTTGGCCATACATAATAGAAATCAAAGCATTCATATACTTTTCCCACGTTTCCATTCAGATAATATCATCTATCACTCACTAGTAGATGGTTTATCTTGGTTTTTATGTTTGGAAATGTTTTCGTGGTCAATCTCAGTTGTGATGGTTTAACAGTTTAACTCAGGCACATGTCTGTCTCACACTACATCGCCTTCAATGCAATAGGTGCCTGAAGATTTTTGTTGGATGGCTCAGGCTCATTGGAAAACATTTTTATCATTGTTTTATGGTTTAATAGACAGAACATTACTATCATGGATTTTGTGTTTTTCAAATACATTCTAGATAACAATTTCACTTAAACGAATGAAATCAAAACCCTCTTGTGGGTGGAGGACAAAATGAAAATCCTAGGTTTCATAAATGGGGCCCTAACTTGATAAATCACACCTAATAACTTACGAAACAAACTAAAAATCAGGAGGTTAGCATGTTTAACAATAGCAAGGATATCAATATGTTGGATTGCAATCCACATCCATCACCACCAAGATGTAGAAGTTTGAGTAGACCCATGCACTTGTAGAAACCAAATTAAAGCAGATAATTACCTTCACCGCAAGGAGACTTTCTGGTAGTGATGTGAAGAACCTTAGTGGGCATCCTGACCGGTCCCTTCACTCGCAGTTGCTTGTCCTTGGCACCACGAACCAACTCAGCACAGACTGTTAAGTTGATCAAAAAGTAAACCCTCACAAAATCAAATAATAAGTTCCATTATTAAAAAGAAACTAATCTAAATAAAGCAAAGGAAGACACCGGAGTACCATAGTAAATTCAACTAGAATTATGTTATTAAATGAAATACGAACCTTGAATGGCACCAAGGACTAAATATCATTCCATTGTTCACGCGAAAATTTGAGAATGTATTGACTGATAGCTAAAAAACGTGAATGAACACAGAAACTCAGGAAGAAAAAGAAAAAAAACCTTTCTCAAGATTCTTGACATTCTTTGAAGAGAGAGTGATCCTGATCTTATGGATCTGCTCCTGGGATTCCTCCAGCCCAGGCTTTGTGGGCTTCATAGCATAAGCCATTTTCTGCTGCTTTGAATTAGCTGCACGATAAGTCCAGAACAATAACCACCATTAAATTCTCCAATTGAAGAATTATCAACCAGTAGAAATGGAGCAAGAAAAACACTCGAGGTGAAACACTGATAGAAAAAAAAATCAAAAAATAATTAACCACCCCTCCCCAACCCCCGATGCAGGAAAACCCCCAGTTCGTAATCCTGACATCAGATACGGTAAAATTTTGACCAATAAACAATGCAAAGTCCACGTTTTTACCATGCATAAACCGAAATTTTTTCCTGTGATGTTCTGGGTGAGAAATCATGAATCGAATTCATAACTCAAGAGAGACATTGTCCGTGATTTCGAAGTTCGGAATAAAAAAAAAAAAAAAAAAAAAACATACCGTAGAGAGGCCGGGTGATGAGGACGAGAGAGAGTCTGAGATTTGTAGCAGAGGATGACCGTTCGCGAGAGAGAGAGACTGTCGTCGCTGGCGGCCACAGATATCTCAGACCAAAAAACGGACTTGCGGAGTGAGGATTTTATTAGGGTTAGCATATATTTGTCGTTAAAAAAAAGGTCCTTTTTAAATTCCGTTTATTCAACTTTCTGAAATTGATTTTTTTTTTCTTCTTACACCCACAAAATCTAAATTGAACTCAAATGTGAACCTAAATCCAATTAACTCTCATTTTAGTCTAAAATTTATGTGACATATTTTTTTACCATTAATTATAAATATATAATGTTAAAGTCACTTCTCATCAACACTTTATATTAATTAGGGTTAAAATGAGAATCACATCTCAGAAGTCTTAAACATTATTCAATTATAAAATACTTCCTGAATTTCCAATAGAGTTGGAGCCTGAACCAAAATTCAATATTTCAACCCAACTCATTACAAGTTAGTTTGATCCTCACCCCTTTAAGAGGGAGTTCACTTAAGTTAATGTTTGAAATCTTTAAAATATTATTTGACACCTAACAAATATGAACTGTTGGGGTCAGAGTAAAGTGTTGTTGTCAATGACATGAGTTGAAGAGTCAACCACAATGAGAACATGCAAATATCTCCATAATTTTATTTTTGAATTTCATATCTATTACATAAATAATGATGTCGCGTATTTATCTATATCAATAAAACACATCTCTCAATACAATCATATCAATAAAACATATTTCTCAATATAATTTTCCTCCTCTCCATTAATCAAGTCACTAACATTTTATTTTTTCCTCTATTCTTGACGAGGCAAAATCATGTACTAAATCATAGTTACTCCGATTTAGGATTAACAAACCAAATTGAATTGCTCAACGACAATTCAAGAAGAAAGATATTTGAGAATGGATTTCGTTTTCATTAATAATCAAAGCAAAAAGTCCTTCAAACATAAATATGAAATGATATTTATACTATATACCAAACCCTAATTGCACTAGAACATGAAAATTAAAAACAAACTAAGAAACCTACGAATTTATTGTGCAAGAAAACTAGAAGCCCATGCAGACCACTCAAGCGATAGAATTAGAGTTCAAGGTGAATTGATACAAGGACAAAGTCCTGTAAAATTTATAGAGGACAAAATTCCCTTTCCAAGAACATATTATGAGCCTCATAAACTCAACTGAAAGTTATAGAGCCTCAAAGTCCACTGCCACTTCCAGCTCCAAGCCCACTACATGTCTGCAACAATTCTCTACTAAAACTAATATGGAATTCCACCTCTGTTACAAAAAAATCAAACCATATACTCACCCACTTCTAACACACCTAATAATATAATTATATCAACAAAAACACATATTCTCATATATTATCCTCTCACTATTAACTTATTACCATTGCATTTTCCAATCAATGTTATTTCACCTGCCATGTAAACTAGAGAGTAAAATAAGTCATATTTTAGGATAGTAACATTACTCTAAACAAATATATTCAACGACTAGTTGAAAAATTAGAGCGCCTTTACCTATGCTCTCTCGATATCGTTTGGCTATTTCACATTTGATCAACCTTGCAATGAAAACTGTAAAGACCATTGAATTCCTCCACAACCATTAGAGGAATTGAACATCAACAATCACACAAGTTCTCATAGAAAAGACATTTAGGCAGCAGTCAAATGCATGAAAAAAGGTCGATTCCAAGAAGAAACGTCAAGGTGAGAAGAAATGCGGGGATACCAAATATACCACCATTGCAGATTGCCAGATGTATACCACCATATGCATGCATAAAACCCACATCCAGAGCTCCAAAAGACATTTAAAACAAGTTATTACATAACATAATTTATGATTCATGTAAATTTGATCAGCAACATTGACCTTCCATGGAACTCAGTGAACAATACAATGCATAGAATCGGCAACAAATGTAAGTGCAACTCATTCTTCTGCAGCACTTGCAGCACTCAGGTCAACACTAAGATCAAGAACCTGCAATGAACAAACGACTGAGTCACTACTCACTACCAAGTGAGAATTACAATAGGGAAACATGAAAAGCGTCGATGTTAGCCTAAACATGACCTATTTCAAAGTTTATTTCCATAAATACCGATCATTGTAGCAGGATGTGCAGAATATTCCATATCAAAGACCCAAGGGTGCACAACTCTTATGCCAACACTAGTATCTCTTAAGACATCACTAGAAGTTTTACGCCAAATTATAATGGCAAACTGCAAACATTTGTATGCCATTCAATTACAAAAAAACTAAGGTCAAAACTAGGTTGCAAACCTTCCATCCATTTGTTAGCTACACCACCAAATATGTGGTGTAAGTTCTCACAATACAGGCCTTGAGAGACTGATTAACAATCAATAACTGAACCAAAAGTTTTGGATTAAAACCCGCAAGAGTTCAAAATACCAAATTTAAATTTTCACAACCAAAGTAACACATGCATTTCCACCTTCCAGCTCCCACGTTCCTACCCTATACTTGTTTCAAGTTTCAACAAACCAAACCCTTTATCAAATCCAATGTTTTAAGCTTTATACTTGACACTTGGTACACTGCCATGTTACATATATTAAGAACCAACACAATGCCCTTTTCTACATCCATCTCAGCCCTAATTTACCACCATAGATGGCTAAAAAACCATCATAAAAATTTTGTACCTTCCACTCCATTATCTCACAGCATTGTGTGGCATTCTATATATCAATAATTTTTCCACAAATAATCAGTGCTGTCAACAAATGTTTGACTTCTTCTGTTGTTAAAGAGTATATTAACCAATAAGCACCAACGATAACATAGTACCTTCGCGTTTTTTTGTTTGTTAATATCCTTTATCAACGGGAAAATAATGCGGCATTTCAAAACTATTAAAGTAACTCCCCAGCGTGTTGCACTCTTACAATGAACATTAGCACCAAGACCCTTATAAGAACCATAATTAATTTTTTCCAGTAAAACAAAAGCATATGGTTTGTCAATGACAAAACTCATGTGAATACTGAATAGAAAACAAAACCAGTCTAAAAGGAAAATTCAAACTATTACCTTCCCAGTTATCAAAGTATACATGTTGAGTACATCAATAACGGTTGACTCAAAGTGTGTGGTGGCATCATAACTCTGTTCAGGATAAGGAAAAAAAAATTAGAGATCACCATATACTAGGACTAAGTGACTAAGTAGTACAGAGTAAAAGAGACCAAGGAAGGCATTACAGAAACTCAAAGATCTACTCACAGTTGATATGAAGCAATTATCCAGAGAGGGTTCATTGACTGGCTCATATCTGTCATAAATGTCAAAGAATATCTCATCAACAGGACCTAGAAGGTCAATTCCTGCCTTAAGTTCAACCTCAGGTTGATCAGTCTCCGCATCAGTTGACACAAATGCAATGAATTTGCCTTTTGGAGCCACATTGTGAGAATACGAACAACAGAAAAGATACCTGCCCAACCACAGAATCATCAAACTTTAAATGCCATACCTAAGAGAGCAAAATAAACGAAAGTTTGCCTCAGCATTTGTAAGTAGAAATGTTGAAGGATAACCCACATGTCTGATTTACGACCCAATTGCTTCTGTGGCAAAATAACCTGAACTGAATGAGATTCATTGGTGTTTGGAATTGGATGGCTCATAATTGCAATTGCTCTAGCGACCCTGCCAACCTTCCTGACCTGTTGAGCAGATCAATACCATAAATTCTGGAATATTTACTTTTGTCCACAGGAATATAGGATCATAAAACAAAAGAATAGAAAAAACAACCCTCATTTAGAGGACACATCCTTTAACAAACAAAATATTGAATCCACAAGATTGACATTTTCCACAAAATCTTCTTGTGATTCCAAGGATCAGTAGATGCTAATGCAATAATGCTTGCACACAACTCCCATAGCAAAGTTACAGGGGTAAAAGATAAGTAATCAAATTCTCAAATTGCTACCTTGTTGGGCAAGTAGGAAGGATCACAAACAACTTTTTTGCACTTGGCAGTTTCCCCTTCAGAAGTGACACCAACTACTTTGCCTTCCCCATCAAACTCTACCTAGAAATAGAGGCAAACACTGATGTCATATTTCACCGAAAACCCAATAATAAAGCATGCACGATGCATGTGTAAGTAAAAGAATCATCAAAAAGCATACTCAATAATGTAAGTACCTTGCATTCAGGTTTGTTAAGCATGTAAGTCCCACCATACACAGCACTAAGCCGTGCAAATGCCTGGTAAAAAATTGAAATGAAAGATAATTCAGAACCTAAATAGTTTGATTACAACATTAGTCTTATAAAGCAAGATTATGATTTCTTAAGCAGGGGTTGAATGAATCACCTGCGGGAGCTCTCCCAGTCCATACAGCGGATAAATGTAAGGGGATCCTCCTCCAAAGCGTGCAAGAGACTCCGCGTACAGCTTCACATGATCAGGGGGAATAACACATCAAGAAGTGCACAATAATGTTAAGATTCTGAATGACAAAAAGTCAACAAGAAAAGAAAATGAAATAATAAACCTCAAGCAATTCACACCTTCATTCTTTTGACGGTCTCTAATGCAGGTTCATTGAGGTGCCGATCATCTCTATGCAGAGCCAAAGCATGGCCCACAAAGTCTACAGTGTTATCATCGAGGCCAAATTTCCTGTCAAAATTTTTGCCAATACAATCAGTAAAATAATACCAGGTCTGCAAAACCAGTAATGAAAACGATTATACAAAATTTCTCCATATGTCTCTTCATGAAGACATTGAGACAAACAGAAAAGGAAGGGAACCTGCTGCAATAACATATGTTGCTTTCACCAGCAAAATAAAAAGTCAACTTCCAAAAATATTAATTTCTAAATTATATTTTTGTACACGAATGGCATGAGGTGGTGCCTATGAGAAGAGGGCAGCAGTTTGCATGAATTTTCTATAATGCCAGCGACTGTTTCAATGGCATAAAATTTACCCCTCAAATAACCAAAAGTGACTTAAAGAAGTTAAATGAGGACTTAAGGGGAGAAGAAAACACCTAGTGCGCAAGACTTCTGCATCAACATTAGAATATTAGTAGGGGATGATGAGCAAAGGGTGAAGATTAATAATGCATCATTAGAGTATTATGTGCGTTAAAAAAAACATAGAGTTGTGGTTAAAGGAAAAGAGCAAGGGCTTACGCTATCAGTTCCTTAGTTGTCACTCTTGTCAAATCCATTCCACCATGCGTTTGGGGATTACTTTCATCATAATCCTGAACATATATGAAGAACTTACGAGCACGACGCTTTTCAAATAAGCCCATGAGAGGAGATTTTAGTGCCTCCATGTCATTAGATGGCACCTTGTGAACCTATTATATTATAGATACAATAATTAGAATCATGATCAAACAGAAATAAATACTGAAGAAAAGAAAAACCAGGCATGTCAAGAAAATAATTTTGGAAGAAAAATAGCATACCTTTCCTTTATTATAGACAAAGCTTCCATCCACTGCTTTGAATGACAAATACTTGGTGACATCAGTATGAATGAGGACTCGTACAAGAGTGCCATTAGCCATCATAAACTAGCCAAAGAAACGTCAGAGAAAAATCCAGGAATCAAGTCAGAGACAGAATTTCATCATACAAGCAAATAACAAAATGCAAGATGAGAGCAGGTAAACACCTTAGGTATCATGTCCACATTATAATCCCTACTAGAGCCCAGATGTGCAGGAGGCTTATCGTTTCCCTTGAACCTCTGCCAGAGCTGCATATAAGAAAATGTCTCAATCATGTAGGAAAATTGAGCCGAGTTACCTCAATACTTCTTAAATTTCAAAACTGCTACAACAAGTCTTATAATAGTCTACGAAGAAAAAAGGAACCTGGTTGAGATTGAGCGACGCCGACTCTCCTCCATAATGGTCATTCCTATCCATATGAAGGACCTGAGTTCCCAAGATATGAAATACCAATTACTCAACAGCAATTGATATCATAAAATTAACACATTATTTTCAAAAATATTTATTTAGTATGCGAATTTTCCACCAGTCAAGATAAAACGTGCAATTTAACATGTTTCCATATATGAAAAGACTTACTTCGCTTTCGGCCAACCAAAAAAATAAAGAATTAATTTGCAATAATGCAAACAAGGAATATCTAATAACAAAAACCATACATATATTTTCCAATCTTGAACATGATATGCAAAGACATTCACAAAACACTGATCCATACTTTACCCTAAATTCACTACTAAAGCAAAATAGTGGCAGGGACTGAACCCATTCCAGATTGTGGCGTGGTCAAGAAAATTATTGAAAATACACACTAAACAACTGAAACTATCAATACACTTTGCACCACACTTTATCTCGAGAATCATTTCAGAACACAAACATAAATGAAAAAAAATTGAACTTTTTAGAGGTGTCCAAACTGGGTCAATCTCGCAAGTAACTATATTACAAGGACAATAAACACCAACAACAAAGCTTTAAACAACAAATAAAATTACACAAATCTGGTTGATAAATCAAGTCAACAAAGCTCCTGCTCTTCAATCAAGACAGTAATAATTTTATGAAAGGTTCAAAATGAGAAACTAATATTGTTTTGAATTGATGAATTATAATCTTCGGCATATTTAAATAGGTATCGAACTGAAAAGTTAGCTCCGAAAATAGCATACAGATCTAAATCACGTTAACCTGGAATTTTACGAGCGGAGTGATCAAGATCGAGAACAATCCAATTAAAAATGAATCAAATGTACAGCGTGAGATCCGTCAGATCGAGGAGCATAAATCCCCAATAACACAATTCGGAATCAAAAGCAAACTCAACAAGATTTCTCAATCAAATGATCGTATTAAACGTATCAGTCGCCGACAAACCAGAAGTATAGGAGGAAGGAAGGAAAAACAAACAGACCTTGAGGCCATCAACGGAGAGAAGACCACTAAGGATGCACTCTTTAAGACCAGTTCCCAACACAATTACGTCGTACTCTTCATCCATGGTAGCAGCCGCGGTCGATCCCGATTTGATCCAAAAACACGAACACTTACGTACACAGAGAGGCTAGAAGATATATAGGGGAGAGAGAGGAAGAGAGAGGGATGCCTTGTTTGCGAAAAGAGGAAAGCTCATCAAAAGAAATGCCCCCTCCTTTTTTTTAGCATAAATTACTCCACAATCAGAGACGTTCGGTGATCTCTGTTCCTAATAGGAATCGTGGGCCGGGTCTTGCCTCGAATTTGAAATATGGGTTTACACTTTAAGCCCAATACTCGGCCCACGAAAAATCAAAAATCATATTTACTTCGGTGGAATGTCATATTAACATCATAAATAATTGTTGGTTTTAAGGGTCGTATTACAGAATTATAGAAGTAAATTCTCTGAAACAAAGTACAATGGGCACTTAATAATTTATTTATTTATTATATTCTATGTAATCGTTCGGACGAGATCCTAGCCCTAGGTTGCGGCATCGCGCGAGATCGTCCGAATTGGAATCGTCCATCGAAATTGCCCGGTCGTGCCCTGGTGGCTGCTGCCTCCCGAAACTGATTCGGACTTAAAAGAACAAAAAAAAACATGAAAACAAAAAATGGTGATAATGCAAAAAAAAAACAGAGAGAGAGAATCGGTCACAGATTAAACTCGAGACATATGAAGAAACAGGTATTCCCACAATCAGCCCACAAATGGTTTTGTCTATTCTCTATTGTTGCCTAATATATATTTAGCTAATTGTTTCGAAAATCCAGGGGGCACGTGCCCCTAGTCTTACATAGCTCTGTCCCTATCTCTGTTTATTCTATTATTTATTAATACCTTTAAATAAAAGTTTTTTTTATACAATTATGTTCAATGCATTTAAGTATTTTCTTGATTGTAATGTTATGGTGATAGAAAAAAATAATCATTAACCTTGAATCCCAATTTCTAAATCTTAATTTTTAAATCACAAGTTAAATTTTATATTCTAAATCCTAATAACACACAAAATCCGTCCAAAAAATCATGATTTGAAATAATTGTGGCTAATTATAACTTAACAAATTACAGCGTCTTTCGTTTCGTGGTGTCCACATATTCTCTCCATTTATAGATTTCATATCACACTTATATTTTATACTAAAATTAATATTTGATTCTATACAAAATTCAAATCAATAAATTTAAAATATTATATCAATATATTTCGTTAGATTAATCACATCATCAATATGACTAGACATATCAACAAAATATATATATATATTAATATATTTTGTTGATCCACAAAATAATAATAATAATTGTGATTGATTTAAATAATAATAATAGATAGATAGAAAGATTGATTATTACAACCAACTAATAAAAGGATGACATATATTGAAAAACAAATAATCCCCTGCCAGAGAAAAGAGGAGGTTTTTTTTCTTTCTTTTTCCTCTCTCCTCTAGTCCCTCTTTGTCTCCCTCCCTCTCTCTCTCTCAATTATTTCAATTCAGGTTCGCCATTTTTAAAATTCTATTTCTGCTTTGATTAACTTTCTCGCTTTTTGTTTCCTTTAATTTCTCGTTTTCCGTATACAAACCTCCGTTTTAAAGTTTTTTCGTTACTGAATGACTGGTGGGTCTTGTTCAGTTTGATTAACGTTTCGTTTGTTCATACTTCTATCATTTTTAATATTAGATTTGTATATTCGATATGTCTATCCTGATGAAAATGAGTTTTGTGGATTAGGGTCGGCTCTGGATCTTCGTTATTTTGGCTGGATGTGATTGGTGGAGGAGGGGTTCTAGGGTTTTCTGGCGATGGAACTCTGTGCCCTTCTGATGGGAGTCGACAGTTATGAGTTGTAGATTTTTAGTTCTGTCATGGGTGTGCTTGTTTGGATGCTTTTCTAGATTAGATTTGGATCGTTTGACAAGTGCAACATTTCCCCAAAAATTGTCTTCCCTTTTAGGGTTTTGAGTTGGGCTTTAATTTTTTGGGTGCTTAGGTTTTGTCGCTTGGCTGGGTTCTGCTTATTTTCCATGGCTGAAGCTATGTTGGAGAAAGAAAATTGAAATTTGAGGAGAAATTCTTGTTATTTTGATTTTTCTGCTTTGGCAATTTTGCTTATGCTTCAAGTGGATTTTGGATTCCGAGCCTCGACAATTTCTTCTCATTACACTGGAGTTTCTTGGATTTAGTAAATTTTGTTACTATGTATCCTTGCGTTGGTTACAGGCATTTAGACTTTGTTTGCACTGAGACTTTGTTTGATTAGAGGAGTAGTTTGTTGCAGAGGCTTCTAGCACTGTATTGTGGGAGGGAATGGAAAAAGAGATGTTTTCTGTGGCAGGGAATGATGATATGCACTTCACAGATGAGATAAATCCTGAAGATGGCTTATATGCTGACATGGAAACTGAAAATGATGTATTTGTGAGTCCTAAGCGTGAAATCCAAGATTTCGTGTCAGAACCAGGTGAGGGGAGTGATGTAATGTTTGCAAGAGAAGCTCCCCTTATTATTAGTAAAGAGTCCAGAATTTCTGCTAATTGTGGTTGCAGTGTGAAGAAACTCAAATCCGGTTTAGTTGCTATAGACTCGGAGAAGGGAACAACTGCTCATGAAAAGAAACTCAGTAAACAAGGCAGGATTGAGTTTGGGCAGTTGTTTCAAAGTGCAGTGAGTTCACATGATTGGGAACTTGCTGAGAATTTGATAGTTTTAGCAGATCCACAGACTCTTAATGATGCATTGTGCATTACTTTAGACTCCATTTGGTTCTTGAGCTCGCAACAAGAGCTTCATGGGATAACAGAATTGACTGAAAAGATTATTGCCAATGGTGCTTATGACTTCACAAGAGCTGCTCTTAGGACTTCATTTCTTGCTTCATGCGTCTCAGCATGTCAAAGCCGAACAGTGAGTCTTGCTGACACAGTTACTGTAATGGCCCAAAGGTAGTAAAATTTCATGCTTTTTACAATTATGTAGACCCGACTATAGATTTACTGTCAGTGGATAATTCTGACATGCACATGTAACATAGGTGATAAAGTTTAATGTTGATCAAGATTATTATTGTGCTATGCGTTTTGTCTCCTCTTCTACCAAATATCTGATTATATTCATTTGCCCCATGTTATTAGAAGTTCTTGATATTTGATTGGTGGTTTATTTGGATTTTGTTTTTTTTCCTTTCTTGGACTAATATAGATGTATCTGGGAAGTGGGAAATAGCTCTTTTTATCTTCCCGTACCTCAAGAGTAGTGACTTTTGAGATTGTCGACATTTATTAGTTTTCGTAAGTTACTTTTGTACCAGTCATGAAATAGCATTCTCTGGAATCTGTTGCTTGAAGTTTGACAAGGGAGTTGGATTATCGTCTCATGATATGCTTATCAACGCCTGATAAATACGTCTTTGCTTACAGATATGGTTTCTAAAGTACTAGAGTTGCATTAAATCACCATAACAGGAAACTGTAGCAGTTCTCTTTTGTGGAAGTGCTGAAGTGGTCGAAGTTATTATCTAATTTCTAGTGTCATTATGTCCTTTAAAAGTGGTGGAAATTTTGGATTGCTTAGCATTGAATATGGATCAACGTATTTAATAAAATTTGTCTACTTTTTCACGAAAATAAAAGAACTTTGAAAAAAATGACATTCAATATTTCCATTCCCACTCGTCACATTTAAGTTTCATTTCATCTTCTTCATATAACTATTATTTTTATTTGTTATTTTTGGTTTTTTGTGAAATGTTGCTGTATAAACACCCTGCTTGTGATTTGGTTTAGCCCACGTCAGTTATTCTCTTCCCAAATGCTATATCTCTTTGTGGCGGTTCTATGTTTTATAAGGTTTGCAATATAGTTTAATAAAATAGGTAACATATTAGTTTATTAACAATCACATTGTTTGCAGGTGATGAGTTTTTTATGTCACATTTTTTTGTCATGTACATTGTGTGTGCGCTCTTTTTGCATTGAACTATTAATTTATTCTCTTAATGGAGAAAAGTATATTGCACCTTTTCAAAAACTTGTTAATATACTTTTTTACTTATGCTTTGCATAAGGTTCACTATTATTGCTATTTTGTTATTTGCTTTTAATATTTCATTTTCTAGTCATGAATTATGGTGAAGGAGAATCTAGGTGATGGATTCTAAATTACTTTTCTTAATCTTACGGGTTCATGTACCTGACCGCTAATTTTTTGGGAAGAAGGGTTTTTGACGATTTATTAATCCTTAACAATTTTAAGTTTGCAAAAAGATCCGTGGTTATTGGGAAGCAACCTAGAGGTTCAATTCATGAAACAGCTTCTCCCCTATGTTGTATGTAGAGGGTAAGGTATGCATACATCTTTTTTGTCCCTGAAAGGATAATGATGATGAAGACATTCAACGTATTTATATACTTTAAACAAGGATATATTCGCAATTTTATCTTTCAAGTTTCTCCTTCACCTCCCTTCCCTCTAAACCAAACAAGGGGAAGGAATGCTGTCTCTCTCCCTTGTTAAAACTCTTTGAAAAGGTTTTTTTTTTAATTCTTTACCCTTCCAAGTTCTATCTTTCTCCTTATTTCTCCCTTCTCCTCTCCATTCCCTCTCTCTCCAACCCTGCCTAACTTGCTTCCCCAAAACAGTGATTTTTATTGTGGTGTTGCTCTCCGGATCTGAAAGTTGTGAAATAAATTTTTTATCATTCTTAGGTGTTGAATGAAAAATTTGGATAGTACGGAAGTTGGCAAGTTTTTTTTGGCTATGATGCACCTTCCCTTTTCTCTTCTTTTCTTAGTACCTTTTTTAGCACATTATTTTTTGGTCAATCGCTATTTATGTAATGTGTTAACAACGATTATGGAAATATGGACTTTATTTATTGTACCTCTCGGGTCTCCTGCTTTTATAAGAAGACTGCAGAATATAGTATTTGACAGCTGCATGCTGGATATTGGCAGGCTACCGATTTGTGATGATTTATTTCTTTTGTTTCATTTTGAATAGACTGCATGAACGTCTCCGTGAGTGCAACGGGGATGAGATTTTGAAGGCAGAGGCTAGTGCCAAAGTTCAGAAGTTTACTGACTGGGCTTTGAAATGCATAGGCTTTCATTCACGTTGCCAAAGGAACAGGGATAAAGCGTGTCACAACTCTGCTGTTGAGATCCAACTGCAGTTATCTGCATTCAAGACATTCCTAGATCTTGCCGGCAATAAACTTTCAGGGAAGGATTTTACTGAGGCCTTTGATGCTGCTTGCTTCCCCCTAACTCTATTTTCTAGTTCATTTGATCCTGGTTGGGCATCTGGAATGTCAGCTACTGCAATCCAGGGTCTTCTGGGCATGCTGGTTGAAGGTGGTGCAGATAATGTCAATTTGTGTTTCCTTGAAGCCTCACGCTTTGGGAGTACCGAACTTGTTCGCATTTTATTGCAGGTAACTTTTTTTAATATGTTGATTGATGGGATTCATTTCTTTGTCTTGTTGTAGGCTTGTGGTAGCTGTTAACTAGCAACTATGTAATCTCTGGTCTGCTCCTGCTTGGTGACTTAATTAAAAAATTATATTCAAAAAAAAAAAAAAACTGTGGAGTTTTAACTATACCTGGGGCATAAGAAATTCAAGTTTGCATGAGAGTTCCTTACTATCTTAAAAATTATTGTTCCTGTTTTGCATGATTTGAAATTTTGTGAATGCTTAGCCTGTTGTAGATTAATGTTTAAGCAAGTTTTCATTCGAAAAAAGAAAGATCGATGCTCTAGGAAATAGAGTACGAATGGCTCTTTTTGTACTAAAATGAACTATTTGTGAAGTTTGAAGTGAAAATGAACTGCTAAAATTTTGAAGATGAGGATTATTGGTGCTCTTTTTTTTGCATATAAATTAGTAAGTAGTCGGTTCATAGCATGTAAAATGTGAAGTTCTTGGAGTTGCAAGACATTCCTGCATACTGCCCGGAGAATCTTCTGCATGCAAGTTTGTTGTATTCATTTACATGTGGGAAAAAGGGTTTCGGGAACAGTTTGAATAATCTAACAGGACAAGTCAGAACTGTTTTCAAATTTCAATACCTCCCAATTTTATTTTATTTTTATTTTTGAGGCAAATTATATATAATCTTTTATTGTATGTGTTTGAGAATGGGAATGCCATAGAGGAGGTGGCAGCATTATGAGAATCTGTCATGTTTTGAAATATACATATTTGACGATTCTGCTCATCCGTGTTTCTTTTTGTCTTCTGGTATGTCTGCAGATTGCGCAAAGGAACAGCTTGGATGTCGATGTTGATTTGGCATTAGGATTTGCTTCCCACTATGGCAAGATTGGCACAATGGAATGCCTTGTGGAGGAGGGTCATGCAATAGCGTTCTTGGGTCCCTTAATGAGGGCAGCAGAGCGGGGTTGTATGCAGGTAGTCCAGTGGTTTGTGAGAAGGGGTTGTCGAGACATGGAACTCTGTCTTGCCCTTACTGCAGCAACTTCCAGTAGCCAAATTGAGGTTGCTGCCTATCTCCTCCCCCATGTTCCTCAACATGTCCTTGTGGCCCTCAGCATTGAAATTCTCAAGGCTGCTGGTGAACGCAGTGGTGGATTACTTGATGGTGTGGCATTTCTCCTCCGTTCTGATTTCTTGGGCGATCCTGCGGCTACTTATGCTGTTGCAGACAGCATTGCGAAGTCTGACGATGAGGCTGTTGCCCCAGAGCTGAGGGCTTTTCTTCGGGAGCACTGGTCGGAGGCTGCTTTCTTGGATGGACTAAGGCAAGGACGAGAACATTATATGAACCTAATGAGGATCTTGAACCTGGGTGGATCTCCTATTAGCTTGAGGGACCTTCCAGGTCCTCTGAGGGTGGCAATTGCTTACCTGCCGCTGTATAGGGAATGTGTTAAGGCAGGTGGTTGGTTGTTGCCGCAGAGGCTTAGAGGGCAGCTTGTTGAAGCAGTGAGGAGGATTGGTGGTGGGATTTTGGAGGAGGTAAGCCAGGGGAGGGAGCTCCTGGCCATTTTGGAACATTACCTTCCTCCATTTTTGGTCCACGCCTCAAGCTTCTGTTAAGTTCTCCTAGTCATCAAATTATGTATTTTTGCTATGCTGTACCGGTTTCTCTCATGTATGCAGAGCAGACAATAAAAGACATTTCAGCTATGGTCAAATATGATGGGAATCTATATTTGAAAAATATGATCCCTATATGTATTTTTGGGGTCCTCTATGGTTTTCTTGGCTGTTTCTTTCATTTTAAGTTCTGAAATTTCAAAGATGGTAGGCCTAAATTTCAAATATGGTAGGTCTGATGCCTAATAGCCAAGTCACAATTTATGAGTGTGTTTCGACTTAAATTCTTTATCTTGACTTAGGTTGTGCTTAGGAGAGATGTTGAGAGTTGAATTACAAAGAAAATGCTTGATATTTATAAATATAAATATCGAGATATCAAGAAAATTTATGTAAATGAACATCTTTTAATTCTCAATATTTCATTTTCAGATGTTGAAAAATGGGTTTTTCAGGGGCTCGAAGGAGTTGGGCGGGGTTTGAAGAGGTTTGCCCCCAACCCCTCCACAAGCAGAGCCTTAGTTAAGTTAGTCAATTAAAGTCACAAAACCATAATAAGTTCCCTGAAGCCTAGAAGAAAGATGAAGAAAAGATGACGAGAAGTAAAAGAATTATTTCTTCCTCTTTCAACAGTTAAAAACAAAAAAATTACAAAAAAATGTATGAAAAAGAAGTTGCAGGAGTAAATCTAAAAACACCATTTACACATATGCATAAGTAACATTAGAAGGCATGAAAGCCAGAATCATAAGCACCACAAGAATCCCAATAGGAACCAGAAGTAACATGAAAGGTGGAGGAGGCAAAGGTGGAAGAATCAATGGAAGGATCAACAATGAAGCTGTTAAAAATATCAGCAAAAGCAGCGACTCCAAACTGAAATAGCTTGCTGGAATCAATCTCTTGCCGCTTCCTTGCGACGATAGGGTTGGAAGGTGATTGTGAATGTGATTGTGGTGATGATGATTATAAGTGGCATTAGTAGTGTTCTTAGTAGTTGTCGTCATGGAAACCTTCCTTGATCTCACATCCATAATGCCGCTTGAGCAATGTTCTTGGAGATATATGATTCCTCTTGGCAGTCTTAGATCCAGTTTGTCAAGATTAACAAAACCCAGATGCCAAAGATTTCCAGTGTGAATTAATAAATTTCTTGCACTTCCCTCAGAAAGAATCAGACTTTTCTTCTCCAGAAACCCAACTGCAGAATAGAAATGTTCACTCGAATCATCATACACAGAATTCCACCAAAATTCAAACAAATCCGGAATCAATCAAAAACCCAAAAATTATCTACCAAGAGAAACAGACAAATCCATACAGATTCAAAGATCTGATCTGAAGTCTGAACACAAAATTCCATTTGGGCAGAGAAGATTCAAGGATTTCCCCGCTATAAATTCAATAAACACTACCCAGAAACAAAGTTGTCTCCTTTTGGTGAAACCATGAACAAAAACATAGAACCGAATTGCCCCCAAAGAAAGAACAAGGAGTGAAACGCAAAATTATGAAGAGCGTTGGGTTAATGGATAAATACCTATGATTCCTCAGCTGGCTTTCGCTGGGTGGAAATGAAGATTGAAAAAGTGTTCAAGGACAGCCAGCAACAGCAAAGACAGAACAGACCACCCTCAATATCAATACAACCTTCAAATGAAGGAAGTGAGATGAAATTTGATGGGTTTTGGGTTGTTGCAGTGTATTTGTATGTTCTTATTGATTACGATTCATAAAGAATAGAAAGAAGATTACTTGCTTGTTTTGATAATAATGTTTCTATCAGAGGAGAGAAAAGGCTGGGTTCAGTGAATTTCTATTCAAGTGGGGTATTGATTGCTGACAAGCAAGTTGCTGGTTTTGGAAAAGTGTAGGATATGGAGAGGAGTGGGATTCTGTGTTTCTCCCAAGGTTCACCACCCCTGGACTCTAGTCTTCTCCCTATTTTTCTTTTTCCATTTCTAGACATATGCAATTGTGTCAATTTTCTCTCTCATTAAAATTTAAATTGGTACCCACTCCGATTATATAATTTTTTTTTTAAAATATCCATATATAACATTCATACACGTCTTTCAATATAATCATATTAATAAAATATAAATTTTTATATAATTTTTTATTTCTCTATTGGTAAGGTATTATTAAGATGATCACTATTTCATTTATCCATTAATTTCTTAATAAAAGTACATCAAAATTAATATTAGGTGTCATCACTGTTACAAAAGCTAGAATCACATACTCACTTACATCGGCAAAATATATTTATCAATATAGTCACATCAACAAATCACACATTCTCATAGATGTATCTTCATGTATGTCTTTTCTTTTTTTTGTATATCATACATTATTATAGTTATCTAAACTCGAATTTTTAGGTCAAATGTGCTCATAAAATTATAACATGATAACAGGTTAGTTAGGTCAAAACCCAGCACGTTTTACAATTCTTCCTTATTCTTTTCTAAATGCTAATATATGCGGCAATGCACTTGTTGCGAAATCAATTCTTTATCTCATCACAAAGCAACTAGATATTCATTCTTTTTATTTTTAAAATTAGTTAGAGAACATATTATGTCTAAGAATTTTCCAAATAATTTAAAATTAAAATAAAATTAATAACAATCAAGATAATCCTACAATATAGGGGAATTCATAATTAAATTTATAGCACGATTATTTGAGAAATTTTTATAGTCTCTTAGGGGAGATTTTACCAAATGGCCATGTCATGCATGTGGACCTTCCATATAGAACTGAAGTTCAAAGCATGTCTCCCTGCCCATGCAAATTGTTTAATCAATACTCATCACACATATTATTATTCCTCGTACAAATTATTGTTTTTTTTTTCATTCCTCGATTTTTTTTTGACTCATGTTCATAGGTTTGACGATATTTTACGTTAGTATCGCAACTCTCATCTTTTATAGGGTTTGGGATTGGCCACAAGTGGAGACTTGGGATTTATTTTCTCTGAGTAGTCACTGCATGTAACCCTAAAAGTTTCTCTTTTTTTGCACTCATGAACGAAACGGGATTAGAACTAAGGGAGGGTGAATAAATTGACGGGGTTGTGGGGCCTTCTTTCGAAAGTTATTTATAGATCGATTGTTAAAAAAATATGAATTCAAAATGAAATGTTGGACTATAAAAATCATATTCAAAAATTATTTAACAATTAGAATTATTTATAATCCATGAGTTCTCCTGTTTAGATAATATTGTCAAATAACTTCATTAGAAATTTGATCAAACACTTCTTTTTTCTCAATATATATAACTAACTAATTATCTACGATGTGATGTGAGTCCGATATATCTACGATAATAATAAATAAACTCAAAATAGATAATACCGTCGGCGTGAGGAGAGGTGAGAATTTGAATATGGTTTTGTGAGTCGATGGTTTTGGAAAAGTGAAGATATGGAGAGGAGTGGGTCTCTCTGTCTCCCAAGGTTCACCACCCCTGGACTCCTCTCTCTCACTTGGCACCTCACTTTGGATCTTTCCTTTTTCCATTTATAGACAATCCCCTGAACATCGTACCACCTACTTGTATTGCTTGTTATTGTCTCTCTCTCTTTTATTCTCTTTTTTCTTTTTTTTTAAATTATTATTAATGAAGTAGTAAATAATCAGAGAAGACAATAAGTATGACTAAAATAGGTAGTTTTTAATCGTGATTAAGATTAGAAAAATAAGTATATGTAGGCTCTGCAATTCTTATCAAACCAAATTTTTTCATTTTTAAAAAGTCCACATGGTATTCATGATTCGTGAACTAAGAGCATCTCCAGTGGTATTTTAATTTCAAACACTCTTGAAACTTTCAATTGGATATCACCTATATTATACTCTCTTCGTCCCATTTTAATTGTCCTCTTTATCAGTTTAAGAAAAATATTTAATTTTTTTCAATTAGACGTTTATACCCTTATTTATAATGTGCATGATTATTAAGTTAGTTGTTGAGTTTTTCAAGTTAAGGGAAAAATGGAAAAAATAGCTTTCATTAATTGAAATGGACACGCATTTTGGGACATCTAAAAAAGGAATAAATGACAATTAAAATGGGACGAATGGAATACAAAAAGTCAAACTACAATCATCCACATCATAAAAACACGTTCCAACACAATTTTTTCAATTTTTACATATTATCTTTCACGAGAAATGCTCCTAGGTGGGATCCCGCCTGGTCCATTTATGCGGGACATTTTCTGGCCGTCCACTTGGACGGCCAGATCCTTTCTTTTTTTAAAAAAAAATTCATAAAAACCTCATTCTCTCTCCCCATTCCCTCCCTCTCTCCTCGATTCCCTCTCTTTCTGCAAACAAAACACCCACACCCATTCTCTGCTCAACCTCAAACCCCGATCTGCCTGGCTTTCGATCTCTCTGCAACTTGGGCGAACTTGGGAAAATCAGTTTCTGACTTCAGTTCATCGGGTTTTGCAACCTCTGGTTTGGGCTTGGCTTCTTCTCTCCTAGCTTTGGATCTCTCTGCAACTTGGGCGAAGAATGAGTTCATCAATCGGCTTTTAGTCATTTGTTTGCTGGCATTGCGTGTTAAAATTGAAGGTGAGTGGTGTTGAAGCTTTTAGTCATCCATTTGCTGGCCTTGCATGTTGAAATTGAAGATATACATAGTAAATTAGTTTTGATCTCTGGCCGACACTTGTGTGCAAATTCTCATGTTTGTATTTGTCCTAATTATTTTACAGGCACATTATATAGCAAACGGGTGACTCTTGCAAATTAGGGCTCTGGTGTGAAAGTGTGCATACTCTCCTCTCTCTGGTATACTTTATATGTTTGGCATGGATAGTCAAATGAATTTTGTTGAGTCAAGAGATTTGGGTTCTTCATCAACTAAGTTGGATGAATATGTGCCTAGGGTGGTGGTTGAAAATATCCCTAGAATAGGTCAAGAGTTTGATTCGGTTAAAGATGCTCAAAATTTTTATAATGAATATGCCAAGCTTGCTGGTTTTAGTATTCGAAATTATTCGTCAAAGAGAAACAAATCTGATGAAATTGTTCGAAAGGAGTTTGTTTGTTACAAAGAAGGAATTCGGGATTACGAAAAATCCAATGCTACTTGTAGGAAAAGGCCAGAAACTAGGGAAGGTTGTAAGGCCAAATTTACCATTGTCAAACCTAGTTCGAAGCAACGCTTTGTTGTCTCACAGTTTAATGAGGCACATAATCATGTCCTTGCTACACCTAGAAAAGTTCATATGTTGAGGTCTCACCGTTCCATGTCTAGTGCGAAAAGGGCGTTAAGCCAACAATTTTCAGCGGCTAATGTTCCCATCCATCAACAAATTAGTATTTTTGAGCTTCAATCTGGTGGCTTAGAAAATATAGGATGCATTGAAAAAGATTTTTACAATGCACGAAGAGATGAGGTCAAGTTGTATGCAGGACATGATGCTCAAATGTTGATAGAATATTTTCAAGCGGAGCAAGAAAAAGATTCTGAATTTTTTTAATCAGTCAAGATGGATTCAGAAAATAAACTTACACATTGTTTCTGGGCCGATGCAGTGTGTAGGAGATCTTATCATGCATTTGGTGATGTTGTAGTATTTGACACTACGTACAACACAAATCGCTATGGGATGATATTCGCTCCATTTGTGGGAGTGAATAATCATTGTCAAAGTACTCTTTTCGCATGTGCATTTTTAAGTGATGAGACAGCAGAAACATTTGCATGGCTTCTGCATCAATTCTTGATAGCCATGTTAGATAGTGCACCTAAAATGATCATCACTGACCAAGATCCTGCTATGGCTAAAGCTATTTCTGCGGTTTTGACAGACACTATACATAGGCTTTGTATGTGGCATATTCTTAGCGAGTTCTCAGAAAAACTAGATTCAATCAAATTGAAAGAACACTATCCTAAATTCCGAGACTGCATATGGAATTCTGAGGATTCAGAACAATTTGAGGATGCTTGGAATCGAGTGCTCAATATTAGTGGTATGTCAGACAATGATTGGTTGAAAGGGCTCTATGATATCCGACACAAATGGATTCCAGCTTATGTTAATGGAACATTTTCTGCAGGTTGCATTCAAACTTTTCTATATTTATCTATTGTGATCCAATAATTGCTTATTAACCATCACATTTTTTTGTAGGTATGTCGAGTAGTCAACGGGCCGAAAGTTGTCACTCTTTCTTCAAGAACTATGTGTCAAAGAAGAACACTTTGATGGATTTCGTTGTTCGATTTGTGAGGGCATTAAAACACCAACGGCATCAAGAGTTATTTCTTGACCATAAGGACATCAATGAGCAACCTCTTATGAAGACTATGTTTTTACTAGAGAAGAAGATGAGTGAGGTATACACGCACACAATATTTTATAAATTTCAGGAGGAGTTATACCAAAGCATGGCTTATGTTGTGGTGGTGGAACAAGAAATTGGAGATATGTGCATGTACACTGTCAGTAGGGCTGAAAGAAGTGAGGGACGTGCACGAAAAGTCATGGAAAATAAGTCCACAGACTACGTGAGTTGTAGTTGCAAGAAATTTGAATCTTCTGGAATTATTTGTCGTCACGTATTGGCTACCTTCAGTAGGACAAAACTGCAGCAACCACTATCTAATGCATATGTATTGCGTAGGTGGACAACTACTGCCAAGTCATTGAGTTCATTTAGTTCGAGTGCTAGTGCTTCAGTAGTTGCAGATGACAACATATTACAAAAGCTTGCAACGATGATCATAGATGATGCTTACATGAGCGAAGAGAAATTTGCATTGGCAAGGGAAACGTTTGAGTGTCTTCATGAGAAGCTGACGTCCATGACTTTAAGACATGGAAGCCAATCTCGACCAAGTGTTGGTCTTTCTGACCCTATTTATAGTGAGCCTGACCAAGTCAGAGCAAAAGGATGTGGCAAGAGGTTGAAAGGGGGGAAAGAACTTGCCACAAAGAAGAATAGACGCTGCCATGGGTGCGGACTTATGGGACAATCGCACGACAAAAGGAATTGTCCGGCATTAACCAATGTGTGATTTTTTTTCCACGTTTATTTTCCCTGTCCAGATTTGGTTAATGTACTGCTGAACTTGTGTTAATGAACTATCTAACTTCTGTTAACAAAGTGTCTAGATTTGTCCAGTTTTTGTTATTGAATTATGCAGACTTGTTGATGGAGAGTCCAGTTTTTGTTATTGAATTATGCAGACTTGTTGATGGAGAGTCCAGTTTTTTTTATTGAATTATGCAGACTTGTTGATATTGAATTATGCAGACTTGTTGATGGAATGTCCAGTTTTTGTTAATGAATTATGCAGATTTGTTGATGGAATGTCCAGATTTTGTTGTTGTAATGCCAAGTTATGTTACAGATTTGTCCAGTTTTTGTTAATGAAGAATGTCCAGATTTTAATTGTCCCTATTAATGAATTGTCCAGCTTGTTTTTGTAACGTCCAGAATTTGTTAATCATAATTCCAGCTTGTTATTGTAACGTCCAGAATTTGTGATTATCTGTCCAGAATTTTTGATTTTACATATCCCAAAACCACAGGGAAATAGAGAGCATCTATTACAATGAAAGAAGACAATCTTGTAGAACAATGCAAGATGCCAACCAGCAAGAACCAACAATGCACTAGATTTATCAGCAAGAACCAACCAGCAAGAACTAACAATAAAACATAAGAGTGTCCAGCTTTAGTATGTAAGTACTGCAAATGTCGACCAGCCAACTCATGTCAATTGCAAATCACATAGGTATTATTACAAACACTTTCACTACATAGAGAACAATTTTTTTAGAAGGTCCAATTAACACCAAAAATCCCACCATAATTGTAGAAGGAGTGGGATATCGACGAAAGAGGAGTAATAATCGGGTTATGAGGTTGAGCAGACAAGGAATCGGGGAGAGAGAGAACTGTGGGGGAAAGATCGAAGATCGAAAGCCAGGCGTAGAGAGGGAAACTGATTTCCCCATGTTCGCCCAAGTTGCAAAGAGATCGAAAGCTAGGAGAGAAGAAGCCAAGCCCAAACCAGAGGTTGCAGAAGGCGATGTACTGAAGCCAGAAACTGATTTCCCAAAGTTCGCCCAAGTTGCAGAGAGATCAAAAGCCAGGCAGATCGGGGTTTGAGGTTGAGCAGAGAATGGGTGTGGGTGTTTTGTTTGTAGAAAGAGAGGGAATCGAGGAGAGAGGGAGGGAATGTGGAGAGAGAATGAGGTTTTTATGAATTTTGTTTTTTTAAAAAAAAGAAAGGATCTGGCCGTCCAAGTGGACGGCCAGAAAATGTCCCGCATAAATGGACCAGGCGGGATCCCACCTAGGAGCCTCACTGTATCTTTCACTAGTCTACAAATATCAAGTATACACATATCTCAATGTAATTTTTTTCACTTTTTTTTACTCCAATCTACATCTTCCAATATAATTTTTTCATTTTTTACATATTTTATTTATTATCATTTACTCTACACACTCCAAAATTTAAGTACCGCTACTTTCAAACACCATTGGCGTTGTGAGAGGAATATTCAAGTTCATGCATCAATTGAGGATATTTTAGGATTTTTTACCTACGTGAAAAAAATTTCTGATATATATATATTCAATGAAAGGTAAATAAATAGATAAATTAAATGTCAGAAATTCACAAATAGGTTCGATAATTTTAGGCTTTAGCATATAAATAATGCTACAGACTCCTAAAATATCGTCCCCCCATTTTAATCCTCAATCAATGTGTCATAACACATATATATTTGTATTACGGCCGTCTGCACATGAGATATTTTAATTTAATGTGCGTTGCATAAGTTTACATTTTACTATTTTTCAAAAAAAGTTTACATTTTACTATTTTAGTCAGTCATTCATCGTATAAACTAAATAAATATGGAGGCATTTGAGGTAAGACAGTCCGTGACCCTACAATTAATTAATATTCCAGAGTGTAATAGTCATAGGCAAAAAGAAGAAAAAATTGAATTGAATTGAATTGTGGCCTAACTGGGTGTTTGGGAACATAAAAACAACATGGTTAATTATGTTAGTGTCAACAACCACTGCTTGTTTTTTTTAATGGGTCACTCTCACACTCACACCCCTCACCCACTTGGTAAATTTTTGATGGGTTAACAAAATATATTTTATTGATATGGTTGATGTTGAACATTTTGATGATTTGATTGAATCAACAAAAAATATTAGTATAATAATACAAATTTATTGTCTTAACTTTTGTGTAATAAGAGCAAATTTAATGATAGTATTTTAGGAGAGAAGGGATAATATATGAGGATGTGTGTTTTTGCAGATATGATTATATCGAGATATGTGTTTTGTTGATGTGATTGTATTAATATATGTGTTTTGATGATGTGAATGAGTATGTGGCTTGAGTTTTTATAAAATATGTGAGACTCAGTATTGATTTTTGTGTAACTTTATTGGAGAATAGATGAAAAATGAAAAAGTAAATGTTTGAATAATGATTTTGTATTGAGATATGTATTTTGATTATGTGGATGTATTGAAAAATGTATTATGCTGATTTAATAGTATTAAAATATGTTTTTTTATGTAATAGAAATGAGACCGAATTGAGGGAATAGATGATTGTATTATTGCATTTGCTCTAATAAAGATGAGATCAAGTGTTAATTTTTAATATAATTATTATTGTGGATTAAATGAGACCCATCTCTTGGAGGGACGAACAAAATGGATCAACCAAAAAAAAAAAAAAGAAGACCAACAAAATGGGAACAAGACATTTGCACACATTCATTCACATGTCGACCAATACACACTCTTTGCTCGTACTTGTTTGCTCATCCATGAGGGAACAAAATGACATTATTGTGGTTGCTTTTATATTTTCAAGTACCCAAATTTTCTCCCAAATTTTATTTTGGAGAAAATTTGGGCTCCTAATAAAAAGATGTGCAATGATATATCCTTCAAAAAATATTACCTTCATTTTATCCATGTGACATGTGTTTTAATAATTGATTATAAATAAATATTATGTAAGTCTCATTTTGACATCCACATTTCACATTAATTGATGATCATTTTTTGAGGATCTCGAACATTATCCCGAAAGGAAAACACTTTTTTTTTTCCAGTGATTCTCATGTTTTCTAGAATGGACAATTAAATACTCCCTCCGTCCTATTTTAATTGTCCCATTCATTTTTTCACACAGTTTAAGAAAATATTTAATTCCCTTTCAATTTGATGTTTATACCTTTATTTATAATGACAAATACTTTGACACTATAATTAATGTGTATGATTATTGAGCTTTTCAAGTTAAGGGTAAATAAGGAAAAAATGTGAAAAAATAGCTTTGATTAATTGAAATGGACATGCATTTTGGGACATCCAAAAAATGAATAAAGGATAATTAAAATGGGACGGAGGGAGTATATTTTCGTAATTTTTTTATTTTTCGAAAAAATGAAAACAAAAAAATATATGAAAAACAATCATACTAAATGGACCTTTCTTAAGTATAATAATTAATAGCGTGCTTTTCAAGCTTGCATAGTGTATGAGTACATTTGTCTTAATTTAGTACGCGATGAACTCATCCGAATCATGCTGTCGGGATGCGTTTAATTATGCCGGCTGAATCAATTGTGAAGATCCCAGGAAGCTTCATTTTTAGATTTGCAAGTACATTTACCTACGAGACCAGGAAACAAATTTTGATTCTTTTTGGAAATTAAGTACTTTTTGTCTTGTTGAGTTAAGATCCAGCGTGTAGACACTGATATTATTTATAGTAGGAGTATAATTCATTTTTTTCGAGTAAATACGATTTAGCTCGGAAGAAATTCAATAGTAAACTGTTATCACCCAAGTAGTTCGTTTTGGGGTGTGCCTACTTTCTATATTAATATATTAGATCTTGATCAATACATTAGCATGTGGGTCGGTTGGCTGATTTGCAGAGATAATTGAGATTCACTTCACGTTTGGCATCTCAATTTTCTGATTATTCAATCCATCCCTCAATAAAAATATTTTCAACAAATCTTAGGAAGCAATAAAATGTAAGATGTATCTTTTGTGGGGCTAAAGGGACAAAAATCTTGCTGAAAATATTAAAAACTTCGAATAATTTCCTGGAACTCTGGAAGCACCGAGATTTTTTTTTTGTAATTTACAATAAACCACCAATGAACAATGGCTATGACTTGTGTACTCCCCTACAACAAATTTTGTTGGTTCGAGAAGATAAAGTGGTTGCAATACCATTTTGCGCCTAGAAATCAGTTGGTACAGAAACTTTCAAAATTGCCAAAAACTGTGTTATTTCATTTTATGAATGAATTGGGTTCGGTATTGAACTAATTCATCTCATTTTGTGCCCAAAACCCATTGGATTACATTACATGATGGTAAATGTAAAAACACCCGAATCTAGGGATGAAAGTGGGCTAAGCTATCTGAGTAGGACTAGTGGGTGGCCCTATTCAGTCCCGGCTTTGATTTTTGAAGCCCTATAGGGCTCGGGCCGAGCTTAGGTTCCTATGTATTATATTATAGGGCCGAGCTTGGGACCTGTCAAAGTCCAGCTCAGCCCAGCCCATTTCATCCCAACTTGAATCTGAAAATGCAAGCAGTCAGTATCATCAATAGGCAAGGGAGACGAACATCTCCAAGCAAGAAGCATCTGTGGAGCAAGGAGTCTCCAACACCACAGATGCAGCAACATCATCTCCACTCAAATTTTGAGAATCTAATAAGAAAGTTGAAGTACAGCAATTTTTGAAAGAAAAGATTAACATAGCTTACCCAGAACATGAAGCACAAACCGCACACTCACTCACCCACTCAGAAGGAAATGGAACAGAAGTTCCAACAGCAGGTCCACACTCCAATGGTACAAAGTAGCTTTGCAATCAAAATGACATGCGACGTTGTGAATATTCAACAAACTCACACATATTAATGATCCCTATTATTCTACTAAATCTCTTATCAATAACAGAACAGCAGCTAGATAATCACTTCAATCCTGGCAGTACCTTTCTATTCCTGCATAAAATGTGAAGAGGAAAGTTGATGTTGGAGCTATTGAGATAGGTAAATGTGTTCTTTTGCAACATGCAGAAGTTTGATCATCTTAGTTAACCTTGCAAATCGTATATTGAAACTAGAAGTCTAATACTTCAGCAATCATAAATTCAATACATTCTGAAGTATAATAATCCCAGCTACCAATGTACACGAGTAACAAGTGACATATGGAAAAAATATAGATCCAAAATACATGGATGCAGCAGATCCAATGCAATTTCAAAAAAATGTGGTCTTTTAATAGACTTCTGCAGGTCCAAATGGTTAGAAAGTCGAAACCCACCAAGCAAAATCCATGAACTTAATGCTTTAACACCACTACCACCAAATTTGATAGACGCATTATGAGCAGCACATATGCATCAAGCAAACCTTTCCTATCTAATCACATTAGCAGATTATATAACCATCTTATATCAAATTTTATTAAGCTATATGACCGTCTGCAATTAAATTGTTTATTTAACAGACCATTATAAAATAACACACGAGACAAGGATATGAAAGTAATTGATGACAAGCTACCCCAAAAGCAACCAAAGTACTTCTGAAAATAATTGATAACAAGCAGAGTTGAAAGTAACTAAAATACCTCATCACTATCAGCGTTGTCATTGCCAGCACCATCTTCCTTGTTCTTCTTGAGGCGTGTTGTACCACCCTCCTTGCTAATAGGTAATTTCATTGCCCCAAAGGGAGTGTCCACATGGATATTCCCTTTCATGCTGTAGCCAGTACCTTTTCCTTTAATCATGTCCCAGAGAGCAGAACCAAAGTCCTTAGGCCTGAAGGTGATTGGTAGGTCAATGTAACTTGTCCCATTTTTAACAAGTTCGGCAGATTTAGAGAGCTCGACGCCTCCAACGCTCACATCGGATAGCCAAACATCATAATCCAGTGACTTAAGGCCCAAGTCAAAGTCGTTCATGTTTTCCAATTTCAAATGAAGAACAGCAACAGTTTCTTCAAAAGAAAATCTCTCAAAGCGAATCTTTTCAACATCAATATCAGGCTTGCGAGGAATGGGTATCTCTCCACTTTTCTCAACTGGCAAGGTTAGCCTCCCAAAGACAGGTACATCCACGATGAGGTCAACCTTAATCCTATAAGGAATAACGCTTCCAGTCTTGATATCATTATATGTGTCCCTTATGTCATCAAATATCAAAGTAACTGGAATCTTGACAGTCTCCTCACCATGTGCATGAATGGTTCCAGCATCTGGGATCAATCCAGAAATCAGTTTCCTCCCATCACTCTCAATTAAATAATTTATGTCCACGAGAGGAATAGGGACAGGATTTGGGTTTTTAATGAGCACATCTATCACAATATCTGCCTTTTCAAGACTGATATGAGGAACATGGATCTCTGAAACATCTGCCGTTGGCTTCCCAAATCCAATTGCTTCCTCAATCTTCTCACCAATGTCATGAATAAAGTCTTTTACCTTCTCAATAAATCCACCCTTCTCTTCACCTTTGTCATCTTCCTTGTGCTCTTTCTTGTCAGAATCTCTATCAACTATTTCTGGCTTATCAGATGAGGCCATGCCTTAGCAGGAACAGAATCCAAATGTTAAATATAGACCGTTGAGCAATACGGAAGAAAGAAACAAGTATATAGCATCTAGACTTAAAAAGGAACGAAAAAAACAGGATGAATATAATAGCAGTGATTTACGATCTAATGATAAGAATACAGAAGCTTGAACTTTTTAATAACCAGTGAAAAAGGAGTAAAAAGAGTATTGAATTAAGTAGTCATATTTTAGACCACCCAAAAATGAAGTGGGAGAAATAAACTTCAACACTATCGCAAACATGGGCAGCCAACAAATATCAAATTGAGCCTAATAAAATTCAGATATTTAACTAGTCAATATTTCAACACTCTCATCAAACAAAGCAATCTAATGAATATTCAGATATCATTTAGTTGCAATTGCATTTTCTGTCACACCTCGCTGATAGAAACAAAACATAGTCTACCAGTCTCCTTGGATCCCCAGACCTAAATGAGACATGACCGAGTGTATGTCTGCGGACACCAAGGACCAAAGTTCTGGATCATTTGACCATTTACTAGAAGAAGAGATACATAATAATTGCAAATTGTGAGACAAATCACTTAACTTTACTATTTTAATTCGTATCACATTTTCACAAGCAGAAGCTTTATGAGAATGACACCAAAAAAGGACGCTACATTTAAACAGACAGATCTTCATAATATTCTCAAACAAGTCCTAGCAAAAAGAGACTATGATCACATGTTGGCAATGGAAATACAAACAGAGAAGCATCTCTGCCAACAAAGACAGAAAATCTGCAATAGAACACAGATCTAGCTTATTTGTGGACGTTGAAGTAAACAATCATTCAGGAACAAACACAAAATGCTACAAATCCTCGATTCCTCATCGTACATAAATCTCAAAAAAAAAAAAAAGATCAAACGAGTACGAGATCAGCATCTATCAGCAAATGAAAAAAAAACGCGCAAAATGATATCAAACAAATCTCGATGAATTCAGATCTTAGAATAAAAGCAAACACCAGTTATGTACCGATCAGATCTCTAAAATACAAGAGCTTCAGATGAAATCAATTTCGAAAGATCAGAATCACAATGTAATGATTTGTTCTTCTACTTTACCTGAAACTGGAGTGCTGTGAGACAGAGACTGAGACGAGTCGTGAAACTGTGACCCCGAAAGCTGAAAACCGATGAAGATGAAGCAGATTGGACAGATGGCGTTCTTATGGACAGATGGTCTAAATAATTTTTTTTAATTACTTAATAATTAAAACATTAATACCACGTGTCGTCCTGATGATGTCATTCGACTGACCTGTTGGCTGTTGCCGACAAATCTATTAAATGGGATCACGTGGATACTCGGTGCAAGAAATGAAGCACCTTTACTTCAGCATGTACCAAACGTCACCGTTTTATATTGGCAATATGGGGATGAGTACGAAGCTGGTGTGGGATGCCCTTTCCATCCCCACCCAATCTGAGAATTTTTTTTAAATCATAGTATATCTCATAGAGTATAAGCTCTCGTAAAGTGTAAAAGTTGAGAGTGTCTGAGAGTATGAGTGACAAATTATAAGCTAGCTTATACTCTGAAACAAACAGATGCTTGAGGTTGAGGGAATCTTCGAATCCGATGGAGATGGGTGTTTAAAACCAACCGCGACCTAATCACCGGTGAATTCCCTAAATAAATTAAGGGGCTTTGTTGGTAGAGATGAATTTATAGGAGAAAATCGAAAGCTTAATGGTGATTCGGAGGCAATGTCCCTTTTTAGGACATTTAGATTTGGACATTACAATTTTAGGATTAAATTTATATGAAAGGAGTTTAATTTTAATTTTTGAGGAAGTTTATATTTGGACGGTACACTCTTAAACTAATATACATATATAAATAATCGTATTATACATACAACTATAATACTATATATATACCGCCCTCTGGATTTTTGCCATCCCTAGCAATGTCCTTCAATTAGTTTGTTTTTAGGGCAGTCGATTTTTTAACATATTTTGACCAAACCATTTAATCAGTTATCGATTGATTATGTGAATTTTTTTAAATTTCTCTGTCCATTTTAGTTTAAAATGTGTAAATTATTTTAAAAAAATCGACCAATCAGTTCGATTTCGGCTAGTTTCGATTTTATACGTTTTTTTTACGGCCTTTTTTCTTCTTCTTTTCTTAAAATATTCTCTCTTTTCTCTTCAAAGATAATCCAAGCATCTTATTTTTTACTCTTTCTTCACCTTAAATATGATTTTTTTTAAATAATCCCAATTGAGTTTAACAATCTCTAACAATACTAAATAATCCATTTTCATTAAATATCATTTTTTGATAAGATATATATATAATATTATCTCTGCTAAAAAGAGAAATTTGTATTGACTTCATATTTAGAAGTTTATTATGTATAAACAATAATCCAAAAAAAATTGCAGTAACTACATATTTTTAACATGTAGTGATTATTTGTATGTAGGTTATTCAAGAATCAAATGAAGTAACTGAAAATAATAATATGAATCACCAAAATATGCAATTAATCATAAGATGCTGCCGTCTGGGATCACTGCACCATGCAGAACAACTACTATTCCTTCCTTGATCATGTATCCATTGGCTTCCCTGTCCCCTTCTTGCACTTTGTCCTTATTTATGATCTACAAGTAACACCAAATGCATACATACATATATATATATATATATATATATATTTATGTTAGAGTCTAAATTAATACAAGCAAATGAAAAGAAAGTCGTTCAAACTTCAATGGAAAACCATGTGTTTGATACTTCAATCTAGCAGAAAGGAAAATGGGTTTGAGTATGTTAAGCACATTCCACATCGTTCAAAAAGGACAAACCCGTGAGCTGGAATCATGGCCAAGGTCCAGGGGTTGGTTGTTGGGAGTTTGGCTTATAACTATCTAAGCGACGTGGGCTTAAAAAAAGGAATGGCCGACCCTTGAGCTGGAATCACAGGCCAAGTTCCAGGAGATCGCGGTTGTTGTTAGTTAGGGAGTTTGGCCTACAACTAGCTAAGCGACGTGGGTTGTGCGTAACAGAATGTGTTATGCAATAAGCTTCAGAATCATACATACCATTACATTTTTGCCAATCCTCGCATTTTTATCTATAATAGCTTTTCTTATATGAGTATCTGCACCAATGCCAATTAGGATGTCCTTGCCCCTCCCATCTGTGCTGCTGCTTCTTTGAACACCTTCAACCTGTCAAACCAATACATTTCATCCTTTTCAACTTCACCGTAAGAAAGGGAGAAAGAGATGCTTAGGAAGCAACTCAAAACTGAAAATTGATTATTAAGCTTTCCTCGACTAAAATCAAATCAGTAAAGAAGATCTAACATTTACGTGTTTCTTTACCTCACAGATATCAGAACCCATGACAACCGAATCCTCTATTATGGCTCCATCACCGATTCTCGTCCTCATACCGATTACTGTCCCTTTGATCCTGCATCTCTACTCTTAGAAAGTTCAAATGGAGATTTCCATAAAATAGCAGCAACTCAGAAAACCAGAAACACAACTTTTCATCTCTCTCTCTTCGTTAACTCTATTTTGAAAGTGTTTTTCTTACCTTGATAATGCAGCCATCTCCAATGACACTGTCTGTAATCACAGCATCACTTATAAGCATTGGAGGCAGATTCCGAGGCATCGTGTAGAGTGGAGAATCTCTATCACGGAAGCTGCTATGAAAGAATGAAGTTTGTGTTACGGCCATTAGAATTTAGAGGTGAAACAAAATCCTATATTCACTTAGGGACGCGCATTGACATTATACTTTCAGCCTTTCCTGGTATAGAAACTACTGACTTATAACCCAAATTTGATTTCTTTATGCATTCCATGTTTGCTTGGTAAAATGCTTCTATGCTCCTCATGTCATTCCAGTATCCATCAAAGAGATGAGCTTGAACCTGTACCTTGCAGAGACAAAGTTTTTTCTTATGGAATGAAATTTAAGTTCCTTTAGTCTAAAGCAATCTACTTTTAGTGTCTATACTAGTAAAGGCATAAGTAGGACAACCCCACCTTCATTCCTCTTGATATTGCACCAGGAAATACTTCACTTTGGAAGTCATTTGCCTTAGGAAAATGTTCATGGAGAAGCCTCAACATAATATCTCTGTTAATGAGAAAGATCCCCATACTCCATTTATCAGTACTAGCAGTGTCTACCGGTTTTCTTGAGCTACGGACCTGAATTCGAAAATTAGGAATTGTTAAGAAATCTTGCAAGGAAAAAAACACAAAAGCAGAAAAATAATGAGCAAAAAAAAAAAACTTACTGAGATATACTTCGAGGGTTCTGTCACTGGTTTCACGGTGAACTCTAAGACTTGATTTTCTGAATTTAGCTTCAAACTACCAAAACCTGGGTCTTGGTTTCTTGCATCACTCAAGGCAACAACAGTGATATCAGCCTTTCCTTTCCTATGAGATTGTATAAGTTTCTGATAGTTCATTCTGTAGAGATGGTGACCAGGAAGGACCAAAAACTCGGT
Source organism: Euonymus europaeus (assembly GCA_963580455.1). Classification (NCBI taxonomy): domain Eukaryota; kingdom Viridiplantae; phylum Streptophyta; class Magnoliopsida; order Celastrales; family Celastraceae; genus Euonymus; species Euonymus europaeus. The sequence continues at coordinate 5,419,241 of OY756961.1, read as the reverse complement.
TATCGGATACTCTTCTAGTATCCAGGAGCATCTTCTCATAGCATCAGCAGTTCCCTGATATTGTATAATGATGATTAAAAATAGAGGAGTGACTTGTACAAAGTAAAAGATAGTATAATACCTGAAACCAGCCCTGGTCTTCAAGGCTCTGATAAGCTGCAATCACTTCTAAAAATCCCTCCATTCCAAGACCTGCTCCGGAATAAGCTCTTGAAAGGTGGGAATTCAGAGAAGTAGAGTTGAACTGTGTGAGTGCATAGATCTTGTTGATGTTACTGTTAATGCAGTTGCTCACAACTGCATCAACAAGTCTGTAATTTGCTGCTATCGGTATTGCTCCTTCAGATCTTCTCTTCGTCAACGGATAAAGCCGCGACTCTGAGCCATCTCCAAATACTATTGCTGCTACACTCTGCCAAACAAACCGACATACAAGATTCAATCACATCCGTGAACTGAGCATTGCGAAAAACTGCTTCAAAATTAAATAGAGAAGTTAAGCAGTCAGTGTGCAATGTAAGAATAAAGATGATATATACTTACTGTGGGGGATAGCAAAATGGGATTTTGAGGCTCCTGAGAATTGGATATGTACAACCTGCGAATAGACGAAGAAGATGGGTTGTATGCACGTCTTCGAACACACTGAGGCAATCCAAGAATGGAAAGCTTTGCTTGGAGACTCACAGGAGTGCAAGAATAAGACTGCAATAGCACCATGACAGTCTTGAACTTAATCCTATTGATTTGATCTGTTGATGTGTATTGATAGGTTGCCTTCCCATTGTACATATGATTTAAAAGGAAAACATGAAGAGAATATTTTAGATTTCTTTTCTTCATGGCTATTGCATAGGTGTACAGAAATTCTGCTATGCTAAGATACACCAGACAGCATTTCATTTTCCCCAAAAATAGACAACAAACATAAGACAATGAATCTAAGGTAAGAGTCATGTGTTGTGGATCTTGGTTCTCTGCTGCTATGTTTAACTTTGATTCTAAGCTTCTTCTTTGCTTTTTGTTCTTTATTCCTAGATTTTGATTTTGTTTTCCTTGTTAATAACTTAAAGTGGACCATGGCTCCCACATGTATCAGATGATCAATCCCAGCCTCCCAGTAATAGTTTCAGAAATATAAATACCCATAACATAAATTACTACATTACCCTGACACCTTTTTGTGATATGGGCTTGTTCAATTTTACTTCTTTTGCATTGTTTAGGACAATTTAGGCATTAAAGTAGCAGGATGAAGCTTGAAGGATTATTGCTAATGTTAGGCATTTTGGAATGGAGTAAGCATAAAGGTAAGTGTTGTCTCAGTTTTTACATCTCTGTATATGTCACCTTTTCCCTTTAGAGGAACAAAAAAATGGAAAGGGAAGAGTTAAATTTCTCCTCAAGAGACACAATCCACACTTCCAAGCAATGGAGGTTAGAAAGCTGGGCATTCCTTGATCAATACACAATCGGTCCGAGATAAAAATTCTTCTGGGGTAACAAACCGCAAAACAATTTATGAAAAAGGCAAAAATTTCCCAGAATGCTGCGGCAGCCCTTATTATACAAGACATCTGGCCAGCTAAAGGTATACAACACCACATTGTGAAATGAAATATTCAGCAAAAAAGGATTACATCAAATCTTCCTTTATTCAAATGCCATCACTTCAAATGTTGTTCAAACAAAGATGCCATCTCAATCTGCAACACAAGCCAAAAGAATTTCAACCATTAAGGGAATTATTCGTTCAGACAGGAAATCCGGAAATGAAATGTCGCAGAACAGAGAGACTTTAGGAGCGGCGATTAGTAAAGCCAGCAGACAACTATCATAGCTAAAATCAAATTTTAGAACAATAGAATCTATTAATGTCAACTTACAGCTGTCAAAGCACACTCAGAACCTTTATTCCCAGACTTACCACCAGCACGATTTAAAGCCTGCAATTATCATGGAAGACAGCAATGTTGGATCATATCCTGATATGTAAGAAGAAAACAACTCCAGGGAATTTCTGCATGCAGCATAGCATAGTCCTAATTGGCTAATTCCAAATGCCCATTTCACAATAATACCTGATCCATGTTGTCACATGTCAGGACGCCGAATATGCAAGGAACGCCTATACAATCATCAAGAAACAGCTTCAGTTCCAGTGTAAGCCTTAAAAATTGAATAAACAACAAGAACAAATTGAACTACAGACTTGCCAAAATGAAACACTTTCAGGGATTTAAGAAGGTTCAAACTAAGTTTTTGTACTCAACCTTCTGTTTCTTATTCAGAAAGACTATTAATGCTTTTGATTCAGAAAGAAAGTTAATAGGGCTATTGTTGCTAGAACTAGATGTCCTATATATATAAATATAGTTAGCTTCATCTCGAGTAAGTAGAGAACTAAAATAATTTCCAACAGCTATGAAGCGCTTACAAAGATGCTACTAGGTAATATTGGTACCAACGGGATCAGCTTAGGGGACCGTAGAGAGAGCGTGATATACATAAAGACATTTTAATATGGATTATAAACCTTCACCAATAAGCAAAGACAAAGTTCCAACTTTAGTGGGGTAAACAAAAACAACAACAACAAATGGATGAGTCGGGGTGGGGCCCAGAGGGGTTGGGAAACCTCTAAGCATGTTAAAGGAGAAGGCATTCTATTGAATCATTTGATGACAAAAAAAGAAGGAAAAAAAAAAACAAAGACGCAACAGAACTATCATACAAATGATAGCAACTCTAATTGCTCTAACAGTGAGTATGGTTGAGGTGTCAGTTTGTGCATGCTAGCATATCCCTTCAACTCAAACAACATGATGTTTCATTGGATACCTTTCCTGAAGCTAAATCTATATGTAAATGACAGGTTGTAACTGAATCCCAAAGCCATTATATCCATGAAAGTGGCAAGACTTAATTCTTCTAAACAAATTACACAAACCTGAATTCACACCAGCTGAAAGTACTCCAGATGCTGCAGAATTAACAACAGCATCATAGTGGGAAGTATCGCCTTTTATCTACTAACAATAAAACAAATTCATAAATTAGAGTGCTACCAGCATACAAGGGAGCCACCAACTTTATGTTGAGGCCACTTAACAAGATACAATACTGCATCACATGACTTTAGTAAAAGAGAATTCATACCACAGCTCCAATACATAATATTGCATGATATTTTTGCGACTTCCCCAGGCTTTGTGCGACAACACCAATTTCAAAACTGCCAGGAACCCATACAACCTGATGGGAAGAAGTTTAAAAAAATTCCAGTCAAATTTTGCTTGCGACAGATAAGAAAATTGAGCGTCAATCAGATTAACAATAAAAGTACAGGAAAGCCATGAAGACATGCCTCGATATGATGATATGACGTACACAATTCTCTCAGACTATAATAGACTTTAGAATAGTCTTCTCCCATACTTGGGGAAATGGAAGATTATACAAAGAACATAGAGAGAAAAATGGAGTACGAGTCTGGGGAGGGGGAGAAAGAGAGAAGCTGGTAAGAAGAAGATGCTATGTTATAAAGGTGGTCTGATAAGCACCATATTCCATTTGATCTGATTGTATGTTTGATAAAATTCAAGTCAAAAAAGTTGTCAACTAAAGTTGGTTGAAGAAAGCTACAGCTTTATGTTATATGTGCAGAGAAATGAACGAAAATAAAATAGAAAGATAAACAATGTTAAATTGTTAATGTGGTCCTTCCCTGAAACAACTACATTAGAACGATACTACATAAGAGAGAGAGAGAGAGAGAGAGAGAGAGAGAGATACAGCCACAACATCAACTGAAAAATGGAATCCATGCCCATGAATAAGTTAACCAAAATCTCTTGCATTAATACAAAATACGTAGGCCATACATCAACATCTTCTTCTCTGACTGAATATTTTCTGAAAGTATCCAAAGCTCCCTCTAACAGCGGCTTTGTCACAATCTCATTGAACCGAGCTACTACCTGCAAAGGTCAAACTTATAAATTGAAAGATATCCAATATGCGAAATGCAAAAATAAAGAAGTTATCGAAAAAAATCACAAATTAAAGATAAACACTCATACAAATGAATCCTGAACCACAGAAAAAATCAATTCCCCCTGTCATAATATCTTAACATACCCAGCTAGGCTCTAAATTCCCCACCATAAAATTATGGAAGGCAAGCAAGCATTTCCAGTACGGGCCAAATAAATATACCATCCAAAGGGTACCAATGGCAGAAAGATAAAACATGCTACTTGCTACACACACGTTAGTTCCATAATTATTTAAACAAAGTTCAAAATAGTGCAAATTGAAAGCAAATGCCCCTGCTCAGGAATGGCAAAAAAAGAGAGGCAAATTCTGAAGTCAACTAGTTCATAAGCGATTATGTCTTCTACGAAATTGTAGTCCTGACCCAAAAAAAATAAATCAAAAGGTACACAAATTAAGACATCATCGTATATATGGAAGTGATGATAATGGGAACAGGAATGCTTTGTTAGAATGAAACCATGATGAGCAACGTCCAGGTTGTAGGATGGATAGCGTAAAGGAAGAGCAAAGAGGAGTACCATACAAGTACTTCTCGTATATCTGGATTGTCTATCTCTACGCTGGTTGCCTTTCCTATCTCTACTGATTGTTGCTCTTTCCTTTGTAAGATTTTTCTTTAGTAGTAGCAGGAGGTAATAATTTATTTAGGTACTTGAAGACAGGTTCCAAACTTTCATGCTAGGGCCCAAGTTTTGATAGAACTTTTTCGTCAATATATCTGGATCGTCTCTCTCTGTGCTGATTGCCTTCCTTATATCTACTTGTAATTGTTTCTTCGTACTAGTAAGTGGTGGTAGTTGCAGGTATTAATAGATTTAGGGAAAGAAATTAGGTTTCAAAATCATATACGGTGGCACAAGTTTTGATCTACTTTTTCGTCAATCACATTGAATTCTCTCGAACTCTAATCAGAACTGATATAGATTTCTCACAATGGTACTGAAGCTATTTAACTAAAAATTCCTTGTAACTTTTATTATAACTGTTTTGGTGTATGCAAGTTATTAGAAGAGGAGAACTGACCACAGCAAAGCGAAGGCCTTCGGTTCTGTTGAGTGAACCCTCCAAGTGGCGAACTGCCGCTGCCTGCACAAACGATGACCGGTCCTTTCTCTCGATCGCAATGCGAGAAGTAAACCCTGAAAAGTTTACACGAGAAGGCAAAAATAAATGAATGAATGAATCGAATAATGGGTGACTGCATAATGAAAGTGAGAAGACGAAACCTTGGACGGATGACGAGAAATAGAGTTGGGGTCTTGGATTCTGAGAGGAACAACGGAACAGGGAAAGTGCAGATCGATGGGGAATTGATGCAATACGCATCAAATCTCGGGTTGCTGAAGATGCAGCAATCAAGTTCATCCTCGTTTGTGTTTGGTACAAACAACCACTTCTTCAGCTTCAGTCTTCTGTGCTGCAATGGAAAGTCTAAACCCTAATTAACGGCTTCATCACATGTGCTGCTCTACTTGGAAAATGGGAAAAGAAATATTTTATTTGTTTTTCGAGTTAAGTAGATTTCGGTAATCGAAAGATGGAGTATTTTTTTAATGTGATAATTGAAAGATCAAATAGAGTATTTCAAAATTTCCTTTTGTTCTAATGAGGTAATCTTATGTAGCCTGAAACAATAATGGCATGGAAGGGTCGTTTTGCATTCAGAATGATTTGAGTGAAAGTGAGAGTTAGAGTGAGAATGGGAGTGAGAATGAGATTTTGATTCTCACGTTTGGTATATATAAAAATTGGGAATGAGAATAAAATATGTGTTTTGTCCATTATATTTTTTAAATAATTATGTATAATCAATATTTTTCATTTTATCATTTTTAATCATATATAATTAATAAATTAAAACAGTTTAATAAAATTAGATATGTTAACAAATTAGAACAAATATAAAATTAATTAATTAATTTCTGATTTAAAATTAATTTATGAATTAAAATTAATTTATGAATTAAAATTAATTTTGAATATTAATTAATTAAATTCTGATTTAAAATAAATTAATTAATATTTTATTAAAATCAACATAGGGGCATTGGAGTCATTTTCTGAATATAAATTAATTAATTTCTAATTTAAAATGAATCAATTAATATTTTATTAAAATTAAGAGAGGGGCATTGGAGTCATTTTCACCTTTATTCCATGTGGAATCACTCATTCCATGTAAAATGAGAGGGAATAGATTTTGGGTGAAGGAGAGAATAAGGAATGGAATGAGTGATTCCATTCCTCCAATTTATAATGCACCAAATGATGGAATAAAAATCACTTATTCTCTATTCCACATCTATTCTCAACACCAAACATGCCCTAAGATCATACTTTTTTAAAGAAAAAAATCGAAAATTTTTATAGCTTAGCCCTATTCAATTCATATAATCCATTTGATTGTAACATCATCGTATTCTAATACGATAAAATATCTTATTTCATTGTAATATCATATTTCATTGTAAAATTTATAATTTATTTTCGTAATTCTTTTATTTTCGTACCCGAATTAACAATTTATTTTTTCGATATTTTTGAGTCGAATTATAATAAATATCCTGATTTAGAAGATGAAGTTGATCCAATAAGAAAAGGGAACAAATGCATAAGCTTATGGCCATGTACCCCCTTGTTGTGGAAAAGGACGACCCTGATTGGCTTTAGGATGCCGAAAGTGGGGATTCATATTTAGTCCGTTTTTCGACAAGATTATCATAAAAAATGACAAGAAGGATGATGAAAAAAATTATGATAGTGAGAATGAAGTTGATCTTCTGCATGATTGCTATAAAAGGTTAGTCAGTCTTTCACTGTTTCTGCCGATGCTCACTTTTCAAATAGTTCAAGGTTGGCATTAGTGAATAGTAATTTTATACTTTTTAGTTTTTAACTGTAGACCAAAATGGTATCATTCACTCTGAGTCTAGATGTTTTGTCCCATAAATGATATGATCTTCTACGTTTCCTTCCTTAATAAAATAACTCAATTTGTGCCTTCATTGGTCGTAAGGAGATCCAAATAATCAGAGCTGGTTATGTTGGTGTTTGATTTATTCTTAGCATCACCAGTGTTGTCAATGTCATCAACATGATTATAGCATTTTTATCTATATGTTATCGACTAATCGAAGATCTGATTTCTATAGACCAGAGAAAAATGAAAGAATGAGAGATGAACTGGAGATATGCACATACCTATTTGTATGTTAGTTTACTAGGGGATTCTATGAGATCGTAAGAAAGGGAATGGTGGAAATCTGATAGTTTGTATCAAGTTGAACTGCTAGTTACTAATTAAGTTTTCTTTGATAATAATAGTAAAGAAATCCTTTTAAAATCCTTGATTGAATTATTCATACTAATAAGTCTGTTGTCAAATGCCAAGATGGAACTATGTCTGACTGTTGTGCTGGAGAACAAGACAATTTTTTTTTCCACTTCATTAGCTAAGTAAAAAAGCAATGGGATGGTGATACAGTGCAAAAACAGAATCCTATAGGGGTCCAAAAACAATCCAAAACACTTGTATTACTATAAATATTGTTTGGATTACACAAAGACATGTAGAGAGTTGCAGGTAGTGAAATAGGATTGAAGAGTACATGTTTATTTATCAAGTTATGAAAGCAACAATACCAAAATAGGGAAAAGATGAATCTTGATCACACAAGGCCGATTATCTGCATCACGCGATACCCGAGAGTCTGGTCTCTTATTTCCTTGCTTGAATGCAAATGAGAAAACAATGATGAAACGAGATAATTTTCAAACTCGAGATTCATCAACAATTTGTGTGTCGTTCTGGAAATGGATTCAAGAGTTGCTCATGCCGCAGCAGCAGAAGGCATTGTGGTAATGGAATCTGAAGGCAAAGAGCTGTCCAAGGTTTAAGCCTTCAAAACTGCAGTTATCTACACCCACAATTCTTTTATCCAATCCTACAAAAACTGTCAAACATTTTCCTGTGCTACCAGAGACCAGGAACTTGAATCCGTGGTGGTTGAGATGCAGAGGTGGATTGAATGTTTTCCAATCTGCCTCAGCTAAGTTAGTTAGGGACTCCAACGAGCGAAGACTGACCTTTCCCTGCCCGTCTACGGTGAGGAAGCTTTGTCCATTTGAGCATTTGTCCATGGAGTTCCTATACCTGTTGGCATATAAATTTACATTGGACTAGTTTACTGATATCCACATAAATCCATTGCATTTTCAATGTTGATAACTCCGTATATGTTAAAACTAAAAATTTTGCAGGTTTGTAGTTACCTATGATACCCTGAAGCTGAACCAGATTGAGATTCCCAGCCGTAGTATGTATTTCCTTTTCCAATGGACACTGAGTATACTCCTCTATCGTCTGCAGGAACAAAGTCAGATTGTAAAGCACCGACGATGAGAGCATCATCGAACCCTGTGATATGAGGGAAGCCTTCGCTCGGAGGGCATACTTTGGAATCACATGTGGAGCACGTACTACACAACCTTTCACATTTTGAGGTATTGACATATGCTTGAGCTGGAACCACCACTAGAAATAACAGGGACAGAAAGATTGCAAATTTAGTCATGGCTTAAAACAATTCTCTCTTTCTTAATTATCAATACCCTTCATTTTACTTGAGCTGTGATGTAAGTTGTTAAATACAGGATCAAATTCTTGGTTTTATCATCTTAGTTTTAACTTATTGGACTGCATTTGATGGAAGTTTTGTTCATGTAGATGTTTACAATATTGAACTTTGCTAGCTATACTTTTGGCCATATTAGCTAATAACTTCACATTGTTTTAATGTCATTAACAGCCATGAGTGCATAATAACAATATAACTCAATTTTCAGGTGCATCTATTCTAAATGGAATGTTTTTTTTCTTCCTGAAGTGATTTAATTGGATATACTAGTATTTTATGATGTTCGGCTAAAATACAGTACAGGAGGATTAGGGTAATGGAGTTTATTCTTCATAAATTGTGATCGGTGTAAGGTTTACGTACATCTTCCCTGAAATTTATCGCCAGTTGTTGATTTAATGAAGATATGGATTGGAAAAGGAAAAGAATGTTGATTTATTGATGGTTTTTTTTTTGAATGACAAAAATGGTCTCTCTCTTTCAAAGAAACAATCAAAATTTTCTTATATTTGAATATATTATTTCCAGAATATAATTGTTAATATTAGCTGATCAGGTGTTGTTTCGTTTAGTTGATTCCATTGTTGCACAATGTCTAGGTAAATAATTCCAAATGAATTAGATAAAAATTAATAAATATAATTAAAAAATATAATAATTTATTATTTTTTAAGCTTTGTTTTATCAAAGTGCCTTCATATGTCACTAAGCCTACAATTAAAAAAAAAGGAAGGATATTCATATGAGAAAACATCCTGCGATATTGTTTTCTAAGTACCCCTTGTTGGGCTAGATATGGGCTTGAAATTCCCCTGGACCTAGCCACCTACAATTCTTTTCTAGTACCCTTCTGCCGGGCCTAGATATAGGCCTGCAAGTTAACTGTTGGGCCCCTAGGCTTGTCCAGTGTGAATTCTGGAAAATGTTGTTTGCGGGTTGCCGATGCTTGGTTAAGGTTTGTTGGCTGAGAGTAGTAAATTAACAAATAAAATGAAAAGTCCCAATATATTAACAAATAAAACTCTAATTATGAGTTACAACTTTCAAGTCTACAGAGCAACTCCTTCCATCTCCAGGTTTTTACTGCAGTTATAATTAACATCCAAATATAATAAATCTCACCGTATAGTAAAAAAGGTCTCTTTGGTGAGATGGGTGTTGCAATTATGGTAGGTTGAATTATGGTATATTTTAAATTACATTGTAAAAATTATAATTTATTTTCGTAATTCTTTTATTTTTTACCCGAATTAACAATTTATTTTTTCGATATTTTTAGGTCGAATTATAATAAATATTCTGATTTAGAAGATGAAGTTGATCCAATAAGAAGAGGGAACAAATGCATAAGCTTATGGCCATGTACCCCCTTGTTGTGGAAGAGGACGATCTGATTGGCTTGAGGATGCCCAAGGGTGGGGATTCATCTTTAGTCAGTTTTTCGACAAGATTATCATCAAAATGACAAGAAGGATGATGAAGAAAATTATGATAGTGAGAATGAAGTTGATCTTCTGCATGATCGCTATAAAAGGTTAGTTAATCTTTCACTGTTTCTGTCGATGCTCCCTTTTCAAATAGTTCAAGGTTGGCATTAGTGAATAGTAATTTTATACTTTTTACTTTTTAGCTGTAGACCAAAATGGTATCATTCACTCTGAGTCTAGATGTTTTGTCTCATAAATGATATGATCTTCTATGTTTCCTTCCTTAATAAAATAACTCAATTTGTGCCTTCATTTGTTGTAAGGAGATCCAAATAATAAGAGCTGGTTATGTTGGTGTTTGATTTATTCTTGGCATCACCAGTGTTGTTAATGTCATCAACATGATTTTAGCATTGTTATCTATATGTTATCGACTAATCGAAGATCTGATTTCTATGGACCAGAGAAAAATGAAAGAATGAGAGATGAACTGGAGATATGCACATACTTATATGTATGTTAGTTTACTAGGGGATTCTATGAGATTGCAAGAAAGGGAATGGTGGAAATCTGATAGTTTGTATCAAGTTGAACTGCTAGTTACTAATTAAGTTTTCTCTAATTTTTTCACTTCATTAGCTAAGTAAAAAAGCAATGGGATGGTGATACAGTGCAAAAACAGAATCCTATAGGGGTCCAAAAACAATCCAATGCACTTGTATTACTATTAATATTGTTTGGATTACACAAAGACATGTAGAGAGCTGCAGGTAGTGAAATAGGATTGAAGAGTACATGTTTATTTATCAAGTTATGAAAGCAATAATACCAAAATAGGGAAAAGATGAATCTTGATCACACAAGGCCGATTATCTGCATCACGCGATACCCGAGAGTCTGGTCTCTTATTTCCTTGCTTGAATGCAAATGAGAAAACAATAATGAAACGAGATAATTTTCAAACTCGAGATTCATCAACAATTTGTGTGACGTTCTGGAAATGGATTCAAGAGTTGCGCATGCCGCAGCAGCAGAAGGCATTGTGGTAATGGAATCTGAAGGCAAAGAGCTGTCCGAGTTTTAAGCCTTCAAAATTGCAGGTATCTACACCCACAATTCTTCTTTCCAATCCTTCGAAAACTGTCAGACATTGTCCTTTTCTACCAGAGACCAGGAACTTGAATCCGTGGTGGTTGAGATGCAGAGGTGGATTGAATGTTTTCCAATCTGCCTCAGTTAAGTTAGTTAGGGACTCCAACGAGCGAAGACTTACCTGTCCGTGCCTGTCTACGGTGAGGAAGCTTCGTCCATTTGAGCATTTGTCCATGGAGTTCCTATACCTGTTGGCATATAAATTTACATTGGACTAGTTTATTGATATCCACATAAATCCATTGCATTTTCAATGTTGTTAACTCTGTATCTGTTAAAACTAAAAATTTTGTAGGTCAGTAGTTACCTATGATACCCTGAAGCGGAACCAGATTGAGATTCCCAGCCGTAGTATGTATTGCCTTTTTCGATTGACATTGAGTATACTCCTCTGTCGTCTGCAGGAACAAAGTCAAATTGTAAAGCACCGACGATGAGAGCATCATCAAACCCTGTCATTTGAGGGAAGCCTTCGCTCGGAGGGCATAGTTTTGAATCACAAGTGGAGCACATACTGCACAACATGTCATATTTTGAGGTATTGACATATGCTTGAGCTGGAACCACCACCAAAAACAAAAGGAACAGAAAGATGGCAAATTTTTTCATGGCTTAAAACAATTCTCTTTCTTAGTTATCAATACCTTTCATTTTACTTGAACTGTGCTGTAAGTGGTTAAATACAAGATCAAATTCTTGGTTTTATCATCTTAGTTTTAACTTGTTGGACTGCATTTGATGGAAGTTTTGTTCATGTAGATGTTTACAATGTTGAACTTTGCTAGCTATAGTATTTTATGATGTTCGGCTAAAATGTAGTACAAGAAGATTAGGGTAATGGAGTTTGTTCTTCATAAATTTTGATCGATGTAAGGTTTACGTACATCTTTCCTGAAATTTTTTGTTAGTTGTTGATTTAATGAAGATATGGATTGGAAAAGGAAAAGAATCTTGATTTATTGATGGTTTTTTTTTTGAAAGACAAAAATGGTCTCTCTCTTCAAAGAAACAATCAAATTTGTCTTATATTTGAATATATTATTTTCAGAATATAATTGTTAATATTAGCTGATCTGGTGCTATTTGGTTCAATTGATTCCATTGTTGCACGATGTGTAGGTAAAAGATTCCAAATGAATTAGATAAAAATTAAAAAATATAATTAAAAAATATAATACTTTATTATTTTTTAAGCTTTGTTTTATCAAAGTGCCTTCATATGTCAGTAAGCCTACAATTTAAAAAAGAAGAAGGATATTCATATGGGAAAACAGCCTGCGATATTGTTTTCTAAATAGGGCTAGATATGGGCTTGAAAGTTGAAATTCCCCTGACCTAGTCAGCTACATTTCTTTTCCAGTACCCTACTGCCGGGCCTAGATATAGGCCTGCAAGTTAACTGTTGGGCCCCTAGGCCTATCCAGTGTGAATTTTGGATGCTGTTTGCGGGTTGCCAATGCTTGGTTAAGGTTTATTGGCTAAGAGTTGTAAATTAACAAATAAAATGAAAAGTCCCAATATATTAAGAAATAAAACTCTAATTATGAGTTACAACTTTCAAGTCTACAAAGCAACTCCTTCCATCTCTAGGTTTTTACTGCAGTTATAATTAACATCCAAATATAATAAATCTCACTGTATAGTAAAAAAGGTCTCTTTGGTGGGATGGGTGTTGCAATTATGGTAGGTTGAATTATGATATATTTTAAATTAAAATTATTCAAATATAATAAAATAAAAGACAAGGTAACATGAATGACTAAAATAGATGATCGTGATTTAATTAAAACACACATTTCAGGTTGCAATGATTGCAGCCCGTACACATCTTTGGTGACATGAGTTTTTTTGTTGTTCTCAATGTATCAAATGCAATGGCTCTTTTATTTTCATTAATGTAGTCTTTAATGATTATAAATTAATTAACTGATTGTAATTCGTGAAGCCCTTCTGCATTACTATCAATAAGGTGAAAAAACCTCTAAAATTGACTGTCAAGGTTCTTATTCCTCGATCGCTCTAAATTGTCGATTTGGTTTGTTTAATGTTTTCTTTTCTTTTCTTTTTTTCGTTTTTGACTTACAAACTGTTTTAAGGTGATTTTTTGCTTGTCATATTTTTAAAATGGATTATCACGCGTATTTTCAACATTGTTTTATATTTTTTGAAAAATGAAAATAAAAAATAGATGAAATTTTTTCGTTTTTTACTTACAAACAAGGTGATTTTTTGTTTGCCGTATTTTTAATATGGATTATCGAGCGTATTTTTAACATTGTTTTATATTTTTTGAAAAATGAAAATAAAAAATAGATGAAAAACAAGCATATCAATCAAACCATAATTTTTGCAATATTCATTTATAATATTCTTTGTTGAAAATTTAATTTATAGGTATTGAATGTGCGTGAGCAGAAAAAGCAAAGAGAAATAGGAAAAAGATAAAAGACAAAATAAAAATAATATATACAACTAAAATAAAAAATATATCGGTAGATTTATAAATCGATTAAAATACAAATATAATTTTTTAAAATTTTATAAAAAATGTCTTGAACCCAACAAAATTAGGAGCACCTGAGAGAAAACGTGTATGTTGGGGAAGAAACCCCCGCTCTTTTATAAATGAAAAATCTCTAGAATTTTGTCGAGAGACCACGATAAAACTGAATCAAGCCATAAATTGGAAGAGCCCGATTCCAGTCTTCATATCCTGAATTAAGTATATTTACAATGTTAAATTGCTAATGTGGTCCTTCCCTGAAACAGCTACATTAGAACGATACAACATAAGAGAGAGAGCCACAACATCAACTGAAAAATGGAATCCATGCCCATGAATAAGTTAAGCAAAATCTCTAGCATTAATTAATGCAAAATACGTAGACCATACATCAACATGTTCTTCTCTGACTGAATAGTTTCTCAAGTATCCAATGCTCCCTCTAACAGCGGCTTTGTCACAATCTCATTAGACCGTGCTACTACCTGCAAAGGTCAAACCTAAAAATCGAAAGATATATATGCGAAATGCAAAAATAAAGAAGTCATCGAAAAAAATCACAAATGAAAGTTAAACACTCGTACAAATGAATCCTGAACCACAGAAAAAATCAGTTACCTCTGTCATAATATCTTAACATACCCAGCTAGGCTCTAAATTCCCCACCATAAAATTATGAAAGGCAAGCAAGCATTTCCAGTACGGGCCAAGTAAATATACCATCCAAAGTGTACCAATGGCAGAAAGATACAACATGCTACTTGCAAACGCACGTTAGTTCCTTAGTTATTTAAACAAAGTTCAAAATAGTGCAAATTGAAAGAAAATGCCTCAGCTCAGGAATGGGAAAAAAAGAGAGGAAAATTTTGAAGTCAACTAGTTCATAAGCGATCGTCTCTATGTGTGATGATTGCCTTCCTTATATCTACTTGTAATTGTTTCTTCGTACTATTAGTGGTGGTAGTTGCAGGTATTAATATATTTAGGGATAGAAATTAGGTTTCAAAGTCATATACAGTGGCACAAGTTTTAATTCTCTCGAACTCTAATCAGAACAGATATAGATTTCTCACAATGGTACTGAAGCTATTTAACTAAAAATTCCCTGTAAATTTTATTAGAACTGTTTTGGTGTATGCAAGTTCTTAGGAAAGGAGAACTGACCACAGCAAAGCGAAGGCCTTCGGTTCTGTTGAGTGAACCCTCCAAGTGGCGAACTGCCGCTGCCTGCGCAAACGACGACCGGTCCTTCCTCTCGATCGCAATGCGAGAAGTAAACCCTGAAAAGTTTACACGAGAAGGCAAAAATGGGAAAACAGCCTGCGATATTGTTTTCTAAATAGGGCTAGATATGGGCTTGAAAGTTGAAATTCCCCTGACCTAGTCACGTCACCTATATTTCTTTTTCAGTACCCTACTACCGGGCCTAGATATAGGCCTGCAAGTTAACTGTTGGGCCCCCTAGGCCTGTCCAGTGTGAATTCTGGATGTTGTTTGCGGGTTGCCAATGCTTGGTTAAGGTTTGTTGGCTAAGAGTAGTAAATTAACAAATAAAATGAAAAGTCTGAATAAATTAACAAATAAAACTCTAATTATGAGTTACAACTTTTAAGTCTACAGAGCAACTCCTTTCATCTCCCGGTTTTTACTGTAGTTATAATTAACATCCAAATATAATAAATCTCACTTGTATAGTAAAAAAGGTCTCTTTGGTGGGATGGGTGTTGCAATTATGATATATTTTAAATTACAATTATTCAAATATAATAAAATAAAAAACAAGGTAACATGAATGACTAAAATAGATGATCGTGATTTAATTAAAATACATATTTCAAGCTGCAATGATTGCAGCCCGTACACCTCTTTGGTGATATGAGTTTTTTTTTTATTCTCAAATGTATCAAATGCAATCGCTCTTTTATTTTCATTAATTTAATGATTCTAAATCTAATTAAAATACATATTTCAAGCTGCAATGATTGCAGCCCGTACACCTCTTTGGTGATATGAGTTTTTTTTCTTTCTCAAATGCAATCGCTCTTTTATTTTCGTTAATTTAATGATTCTAAATTAATTAATTAACTTATTGTAATTTGTGAAGCCCTTTTGCACTCCTATCAATAAGGGGGAAAACCTCTAAATTGTCGATTTGGTTTGTTTAATGTTCTATTTTTTTCTTTTTTTCTTTTTTTGCTTACAAATTGTTTTAAGGTGATTTTTTGCTTGCCGTATTTTTAAAATGGATTATCAAGCGTATTTTCAACATTGTTTTGTATTTTTTGAGAAATGAAAATAAAAAATAGATGAAAAACAAGCATATCAATCCAACCATAATTTTTGCAATATTCATTTATAATATTCTTTGTTGAGAATTTAATTTATAGGTATTGAATGTGCGTGAGCAGAAAAAGCAAAGAGAAATAGAAAAAGATAAAAGACAAAATAAAAATAATATATGTAACTTAAATAAAAAATGTATCGTTAAATTTATAAAATCGATCAAAATACACATAATTTTTTAAAATTTTATAAAAAAATATCTTGAACCCAACAAAATTAGGAGCACACGAGAGAAAACGTGTATGTTGGGAAGAAACCCCTCTCTTCTACTAATGGAAAATTTCTAGGATTTTATTGAGAGACCAAGATAAAACTGAATCAAGCCATAAATTGGAAGAGCCCGATTCATGTTTAGCCAGTCTTCATATCCTGAATTAAATATATTTACAATCTGAGTTGTTCTAGAAACACAAAAGCCTTTGCCATATCAAGAAACATACCACACTTTTTTGTGGAATCTGAACATTATTGCAGGCTTGAATATTGCAACTAATGAAAAAGAGAAAGAGGAGTGGGAGGAGACATGGAAAGCAAACATAGGCATTGAAGAGCAACAGTTGTATTTAATCTTAAATGTCTAATTACCAGTTACACAAGAGAGAATTCTATGGCTTCTGCTTCTCACAATTTGTTTCTGAGCAGCCTTCTTTGTGCCATCAATCCCTGAAGAAAACCCAACTGAGAAATCTCCAACAGAGTTGTATCTTCGGTGATGACCATTAATTCTCTCTGCATTCAATCCAGCAGTTCTGATCTTCTGATCAGTTTTAGTTCCTGTGGACATATATGCATCAGTTTCACCATTGATGTAGAAGTCTGCTACGTTGAAGCTATGAGCTGCACCAGCTGAGAGACACTCGTACCGCTTTCGAGTTCTGTTCTTCCTGACTGCCCTGAAAAATGTTGGGATCAGACCCTCCATTTGTGAACTCGAGTGAGTTTTTTCCTTGCTTTCTCCCTTCTAGCTATCTTCCTTAAGAAGAAAAATGAACATTTGAGAGACTTTTGGCTCGTTGGGTTTGGTTGTATATGACAGTGATGTATACTTCCCTTGACTTTTACTTCCATTTGAGGGCTGGAAAAGTCTAAAATGTCATTTTGATAATCGACTTTATGCATAAATAATTCAAACAAGTTGGCCATAGTAGCTATGCATATTTACGTTGAATTCTGCATTGGTGGATCAAATGCCAGCAAATAAAAAATATAAAAAAAATTTAAATTCAGATAAGAATTTGCATAAACAAGGCTGAAAAATGGCCTCATACTCAGCACTAAAGGGAAAGGTGATTAACAATGGATTATATAAAATGAAAAAAAAAAAATGAAAACTTACCTCCAAAAACCGTTTCTTCTTCGACATACTTTCATTTGTTTTTCTAATCTGGAATGACCATCCTGCTGTTGTGTCGTTGTGACTTGGTCAAGCTTGAGGCTGCAATCAATAAAACAAGTCATTGTTTTTACCTAATCCTCTTGAAGATTTCTATCAAGTGACAGAATCAAAATCTGCAACAACAAGTTTAATACAAAACATCAGCCATCAGCCACCAGAGAAAAATTAATATATATATATATATATATATTACAAATAGTTCATCTTGATAGGCTGCATGTATGTGCATATCCAAACATTCTGCTTGGATTTGGTCAAGAAAGAGGCAAGCATAATACCCCACATCTACACGGAAGTTTTTCTTCACATCAATAAATAACACTCTAATAAGAAATTTCATCTACCTCAGATAAGCATAAACAAGTTAGTTGACAAGTCACTGTTTTGCATGCATTGGACACGATTCTTACCTCCAGTTGCCCATATCCGTGCCTAGTGCATAGAATAATGATCAATTATCAATAAGAGTCTATTAACTAAATTGTCAATATCCTTGCTTAATACTTTATTCCAAACTGATTGAGTCTGATCTGCATCATTCCCACAAGAGAAAACTTATGAAAAAAGCAACTAGAACACCAATGCATTTGACATCTGAACTCTCTATTCCTCTACTAGGACATTATGGATTCATGAGACAGACTGACATATGTTTTATGAACAACTTCCATCAACTCAAGTCAGCTAAATACATGTTCCATACCCTATCAAGCAAAATTAATAATGAATGGAATTCAATAAACCCTCAGTTTTTATCCCAATACCACATTCAACTGAACAGAGCATTAACCCTTAAGTGATATCAGAATTGAACCTGTGACCACTAGTTGCATCTTTGTAACTCTACCACTGAGCCGCATGCTCGTCTATTCAAAAGATTCAATCGAATTATATTTTTTCTCCACCCATGCATACTTTATAACAACAGAACCTGCAGTTGAAACAAACCACTTCTGGAATAAACCGGAGTTTTCACATCCCTGCTTAGAAACAAATAAATGAATATCAAAGGCTTCTCAAAGCTAATAATTCTCAACAGCTGGACCAGTGATGATGAAGTTTCCCATCAAAAACTAAGTTCAATTGACAACTGGTAAAGTAAGCATATTTTGCTAATAATGAAAAATGAGTCATTACAAAGGGAAACGATCTCATAAACCAATACGCATCAATAAAGGACAAATTGCACACATGATTTCCATCAAAAGAGCAGAGCCTATCTACATCTCATTGACACAAGATTTTAGTAGAAAGAAAATGGTTCAAAGGAAACAAAAATTTACTTCAGTAGAAGAAGTTTCAGTCAACTAGGCCTCATCCTGTTACATAGAGATGAGAGTTTTGTAAGAGTGGGAACTGAAAATTCAGAAAGTGCTACATATTCCAATTCCATGTTGCTTCAAGCAAATAAAATGGGAAGATTGGGTCATCTTAAAATAGAATTGGCCTTTGGTGTTTGAAAACGAAAGCCAGTTAGACACTTCTCCAAATTTAAGATGGTTCCACAATCATGCTATGAACCCTTACTCGTACCGGTCTTCCGGTATAAACTGTACTTCGACAATCAAGCACCAAGTTCTGAATCAAGGAATGGAACTTTTTTTTCCCTTAATTCCTAAGATTCAACTAGGAACAATGGGAATCATTTGAGGTTAGCTGTTTCAATGTTCAAGGCTACATGGAACAGTCCGTCATCTGGTTTATGCCTTACAAGGTCAATGATTAGGCATGTGAGACCTGCATCAAAATCACACTGCTAATGCATAGTATGAAGAGTAAGAAGGATGCTCCAACGTTACTAGGGTGGATATAGGCTGACCTACCTCCTGGCTCCTGTCTTAATTTAAGAAGGCATGACTTGCCCACAATTTTTCTATTAGTATGGCCAACTTTGCTAGTTGTGACTTAGTTCTGACATTCCCACCCCCAATTGCATTCTGCGCTCATAATACTTCAACTGTCCCCATCACACTAGACTCCATTTATTATAAAAGTTGAGAATACATTACTCACTGCACCATGTTCCCATTCTCTTGAGTCTTCATTTTGTTTTGGGCTAATGTCTGAGCTCCATTACAAATTATTGAGTAATGTTTTCACATCTCATACTTGAATAAATTCTGGAGTTTAGCACCATGAGAACACTGCAAAGTAAATTGCTAGAAAATTAAGATAGGGGATTGCTCAAGCAGATACCTGGTTACATAGGTAACTATCAGTAAAACAACAAGTTGTGTTTTCCTAAAGAAACACCTTTGAAATTAACTTTGAAACAATTTCACCAGTGTTGGCGCTAAATCACGAATCTGTACTCACAGAAAATAAAATGATGAACTATAAATAATGATAAAGAAGTGTGCCCCTTCGCTCCTTTGCTCTTTCCCCAGGCATCTGGAAAATTTTATCTATCAATACCTCATATAAATAAGAGATAAAATGTCAAGCAATAAAGTTAACTTAACTAATGAATAACACTTCATTAAACAAAGAAAGTCAAGGGAATTGCCACTACCACACAAATTATGAACAAATAATGTGCAAGTTGAGAGCTGACTTTCCAAATTCACCCATTTAAGCCAGCTTTGATCTTAAAGTTACCCGACTCATCCTGATACAATGAAGGAGTTAAAGAGAACATGATAAATCAAATGTCAAACAACTGGTTATTGTAGCATAGTGTCTAATCTGAATCATAATCAGCTGAACATACCAGATATCACTATCGTTACCTTTAGAATCTGTACAACAAAATGTTTAAGGTGGAAGAACTTCTTTGCCTTACTGTGAAATCCCAGTTCATTACCCATAAACTCAATTGATGCTATTGCAACCACTTAGCAACAATCACTTGGCTACTGGTGCTCAATCATAACTCAAAAGTCAGAGAAAACAAAGAGACTACTCTTAGACGATTCAGAAACTGTTTATTTCACGGTACTTAAGAAATTACCTATCACAACCTAAACTTGAATGAAGAGCTCTTTTTTAAAAACATATGGTTCTAAGGTAATCGTAACAGTAGCACACATTTTGGACCAGTTAAAATACAAGAATTTTCATCAAGTGCTGACTTTCAAAATAAACCCATTCAACCAACTTTCGTCTATGTTAGGCAACCTCACGTTAACGCTAATGCACAGGAGGAAAAAAGAGAGAACAATAAATCAGTCTTTAAACAACTGGTTCTTGTAGCATAGTGTCCAATCTGAATCATTAGAACAAACCAGACCGCCACCGTCAGTGCTTATGGACTCTGCACATGAACATGGAATTTCAGGAGGTGGTTCTTCTTTGCCTTCTTCGTCAAGTCCCAGTCCATTATCCATAAACTCCATTGACCCGAAACCATCAGCCACAATATTACTTTCTCCCGCATCAAATTTCAGATCAGGACTTCGGGGTGATTCCATCAATTCATTATTGTAGCTATTTTCATGTTCCTGTTCATCTGAAAAGCATCTGCAACAATCAAATTCATCCATCTCAAAAATCCGGCTGGCTAATCCTTCCCTCCAAGATATTCTCATTGGGGATTGCGACAGACTCTCCAACGTAGAGTTTGAAAATTGAGACGTTTGATCATTCAAAATCTTCTGAAAACGAGAAATATCAACCGAATCGGAGGGCATAGTCATGCAATCAAATTGGAAGCTAGAACTGGTTGGATCCCAGCTTGATAGATGGCTCTTGGGAGACAAAGTTGCCATCTTTAGATTTTCCCCCAACAAATTAAGTTCTGAATCAAAGAAACAATTCTCATGAACATCTGAACTCAACCATGAAATGCCAGCACATCTACTTGAGCTTGAGCCAGACTCTGGGGTCTGAATAACATTTCCACTACCCAAAGAATCAATTGAGAATGACGAGTTTTCTCCATCAATATCATACAGGTGCTTTTTAAAATTTTCTGCTGGAGCTTCTTCAGCATCACAAGAAAACATAGCACAGAACAGAGATGGAACAGCCAAACTATTTTGTA
This sequence comes from Euonymus europaeus, assembly GCA_963580455.1. Classification (NCBI taxonomy): domain Eukaryota; kingdom Viridiplantae; phylum Streptophyta; class Magnoliopsida; order Celastrales; family Celastraceae; genus Euonymus; species Euonymus europaeus. The sequence goes on along the minus strand of OY756961.1, from coordinate 5,397,742 downwards.
CAGGAGATCCCAGCTTTCCCTGAACATCAGGAATCCTACCAGGAGAAGTGAAAGATGTACCAAGGCTTCTCACACTAACGGCAGCAGTACTTTTGTTATTGCTTTTGACACCTGAAGAGGAAACATTATTACCAGATGAAGGTGATAGGGGGGAGTGGAGGCTCTGATTCTCATCCTCCTCATTGCAAGGAGACAAAAGCCAGTGCATTGAAGCCTCAGCCGGCGAAGGTACTGGAGAAACACTAGAATTATGAAAAACCTCCAGAACATTCTCTTTGTTGTCATCATCATCATCACTGTCAAAGGCCTCAGCTCTTCCAAATCCCAGATCATTGTTGCCAATTGTGAGTATCCCTCTTGGCCTGCACTTCCTCTTATCTGTGATTCCAGACAGAACATGGCCAGCACCATAACAAGCAGGTGTATCAGTTGAAACCATTGACGATCCACATTGTAGCTCCGGAGATACCGAAGCCTGAATCGGAGGTGTCTTGTTGCTGCTTCCACTAATGTTTGCGTTCGATTTCTCATAATTATCTAAAATAACCTTAGACCCGGTTGCAACCTTCCACGATGGGGTCAGAATTGCATCCCCATTGTAGCATTTCTCAGCAACTACTAGCCTCAGCTCTTGAGAACCCCCATGTCCTTTTTTTACATTACTGCCACTGGGATCTGAAACTGAACAATTCTTTGACCCCTTACAAATTTTAGAACTGGGTTTCCTTCCCGAAAGTTTATCCAAAACGGGTTTCTCGAAAACGGTTCGTCTTAACGAACTATACTTTGGTCTCACCTTCCGGACATTAGGAGCAGATTTAGGTGTTTTGGAGGACTTTGATTTTGAGAGTTTGTTATTATCAAAAGGTACTCTGTTTGAAGATGAAGAATGGGAGAGAAAGAACCTGAGACATCCCCTGGGAGCTTCAATGGAGGACAGAGAAGAAGAACCGTTGCTATCTTTGCTGCTGTTATGCGTAGCGATGGTGTTGTAGCGATCTTGCAATGGACTGCGAGTGCTATGATTCTTCTTCTTCTGCTTCAATTTTTCCGGCACCGGTGCCAGAGAGCAATGGTTGTTGTGGGATTTTGCTGATGATTGATTCATGGAGTGAGTGTGATAGAACGAATACAGATCTCCCAGCAACAGAGGCGGAGAAATGATTTCAAAATCAACGGAGGGGAGATTTTTTATCTTTATTACTTTTTTAGCCCTAACTTTTGCTCATATTTTCTACGAAAACCCACTGTGGGCTGTGGCCCATGTTGTACTCATTCTTGTGGGCCTGTCGACCTTTTATTTCAACTGGCAGACAGTGCACCGCCGTCATATCTTCCGCTGATAGTTGAGACGGAGGACATGGCGGTAGAACCTAAGAAGATCATCATAGACACCGACCCTGGTATTGGTATGCTCCACTTTCTCCCTTCCTTATTACCCTTATTTAAAAAGGTACTCTTTGTACAAGATCTGGAGCTTTGAAGCTCCGAGTACTAAAATTTAAATTCAGTTATCTGGTAATTACGTTGGCCAGCTGAGAAAATACATAAAAATTAATATAATCGAATTCTAAATTAGTGAGATTTTCCTCTAATTGGACTTGATTGCATTAGCGGGTCTCCATCAAGTTCATGTTTTTGTCCTTCCTTCCCTCATATTCATGAGGGATCAGTGTTACTGGAGCAATAGGATTTTTTAAGTGTTATTTCAATGATTTGATTTGATGGTTGCAGATGATGCCATGGCAATTTTTGTCGCATTAAGATCGCCTGAAGTGGAGGTGATTGGTCTTACTACCATATATGGAAATGTTTATACTACATTGGCCACCAGAAATGCTTTGCATTTGGTAGATTATTTTTCTATCTCAATTGGATTTGGATAATTGAATAGAGAATTCCTCATCATTTGGTTATAAAACTTTTTTATGGTGTTTCTTTGCATCCTCTGTGTCTGTGCCATAGTTGGAGGTTGCGGGAAGGACTGATATCCCGGTCGCTGAGGGATCCCATGTTACAATCACTGTAAGTATTTGGTTTTTTATGTTTGGAGTTTATTCAGTTTGTAGTTACTGTATTTATTTTTGTTGTTTCTTTTCAGTTTCAATATTTTCAACTGACTTTTACTTGTCCTCCCACCTTCCCTCTTCTTTATCCTTTACTGTTTTTGTCTTGCCATCCACAATGAAAAGTTACCTTTTTCAGGTCATCTGAAACCAACTCTGAAATTCATGGAGATTTGACCATCTCTTCCATAGTTTTCATCATACACTAGAGTGAGTTTTGGGTTCAAGTTCAACTAGGAGTCTCTAGAATACAATCTCTAGCACAAAGTCAATTTCATTAACGTTCTTGTCGTCTAAATTGAAAAACGTAGCCAAAAAGCTCTGTTGTGTCTTTAGAAATGCTATTTTTTTAATGCTGGGAATTCTGCGGAAACACAAGTGTGACAGTGAGTCCATGTATTTCTTTACTTTCCATGCAATTAAGCTTAGATGGGTAATAAGGTATCTGAGTGGGATATGGAGGATATCATATATTAATATTGTTTTCAATCTCCGAATTCTCACTATTCTTTTGGTGCTCTATATTTAACTTCAAAGTTGTGTGGCATTAACATTGTTCCCAGTGAATTACTCGTGCTCAAGCATGTGCTGATTTCAACTGTTTTTTTTATGGCTCATTGATTCAATAGATTATTTTTCTTTTCTTGTAAAGAACGGTACAAAACTTCGTATTGCTGATTTTGTCCATGGCACTGATGGACTTGGCAACCAAAATTTTCCTCCCCCAAAAGGAAAGGCAATCGGACAGTCAGCGGCTGCTTTTATTGTCGAGCAGGCTAACTGTTATCCTGGGAAAGTTACTGTCGTAGCATTGGGCCCACTCACAAATATTGCACTGGTCAGATTCTTGTTCATTTTTTTTATCATTTATCATCATGAGTTATGTTCATAATATTTATTAATATATCATATTGTGATACAGGCTATACAACAAGATCCTGCATTTGCAAGAAACATTGGGCAGATTGTTATTCTTGGTGGTGCCTTTTCCGTAAATGGAAATGTTAATCCAGCAGCAGAGGCCAATGTAGGATCCTCAATTTTTTTTTGAATTGTGGATTCCCTAACATTTGAACCTAGAAATTCAAAATGAAAAATAGTTAATTAGTTATCACCTGTAACCTTTTCTTAAATACGTTTTTGATCTCTCCCTCTCACATATACACATGCACATTCTGTTTCTAACCCCTTATGTTGGTTTCCAGATTTTTGGTGATCCGGATGCTGCAGATATTGTATTTACAAGTGGGGCAGATATCTTGGCCATAGGCATTAATGTTACTCATCAGGTTATTTTGACAGGTACTTGTGACCTTTATAATCATATTGCAGAACCCTCTCACTAATTTCTATTGCTGAACCCTGTCTCAAAAGTACAAAGTTTCTTGCATCCCTGTTAAAGTTTCCTTGCAACCTAGAGATCATAGGTTTAACTCTTGGAAATAGCTTCTTGCCTTCTTCTTCCCATTGTTGGGGGTGTTTCTGCATTCTACCACTTGTAGAGTGCTTTGTTTCTGCTGTTCATGAGCCAAGTGTATTTGTGGTACCTGCAATTTTTGTGGTTGTGGTATGTGCAATTTTTGTGGTATTCACTTTTTTTGTATTCTTGGGGTTGTTAACAATACTTAATAATAATATGACCAGGAGCTGCATGCCAAAGAACTTCGAATGTGCCTTTTCAGTTAGCCTTTCTCTATGACCACATGGGCAGTTGTTATTAACTTTTAAACGCCACACTTGATGACTGAAAACATATGCAAAATGATTTTCTCTTCGCCCTTTGAATTTTTTTTGAACCTTTTGGGACATTACAGATGCAGACCGTGACAAGTTGGCACAATCAAATGGAAAATTTGCTCAGTACTTGTGCAAAATCTCAGATGTGTACTTCAACTATCATCATGATGCTTACAGCACCAAAGGTATGCTTTCTAGAATTGATTAATTTGGCCCTGAGTGTTGGTTCATAGTAGTTACAAAAGTCACTTTCAACTTTGATGTAGGCGTCTACCTTCACGATCCGGCAACTCTTCTTGCAGCCGTAAATCCTTCCCTTCTCTCTTACACAGAAGGGGTTGTTAGAGTCCAGACCAGCGGCATCACCAGGGGACTTACAATATTGTATAACAAACAAAAGAAGTAAGACTGTCCATCTCAAACATCAGCTTGAAAATATGAGGAAAAAGAATGACTTCTATTTATGAAATTGCTCTCCTTGAATTGGATCGTTGGTAACATGAACACTTCGCATTAGTGTTAACAAAATAATGCATATGCATTTGGTTGAGTGGTCTGCAATCAACTTTGCCTATCATTTTAAATACATATGCATCTGGTTGAAGTTTTAGTCAATGAAATTATCGTTCTTCTTAAAAAAATATTTCTGTTCTTAGGAGAGGAAGCTATCCTCAGAACGTGCTAACTTTGGCTAGAACAGAAATGCTAAGTTGGAGTGCGAATTGGCAATAGATGTTTTTCAAGCAAAAGAGATGCAGCTCAAAGGAGTTTCTTTTAACTTGTGAATAAATCTGCTGCGATTAGAAAATGATACGTTGCGTGATCTTTTCGTTTATTAATCCTACATGTTTCAAAATGAATTATATTTATGGAAGATGCATGATTGTACAATAACTTTAAAAGAAATTCGTAATTCTAGTGAACCCCCTTTTTTTTACTTCTTGGTGCAAGTTTCCTCCTAACCGTGCTTGATTGTCAAGATGAAGTGCACCATATGCACAAAACTTTATTTTGTTTCATTTCATCATCTTTGCTTACATATCGAACTCACCAGGTTTGGTGAAGTTACGGAATGGACCGATAAGGCGACGGTGAAAGTGGCAGTCACTGTTGATGCTCCTGCTGTTGTGAAATTGATCATGGACAGGCTTATGGACTCATGATGAAGATATATCAGGATCATAAAAGATCTTGCTCATGGAATTTGCTTCAATTCTGCTGATCAGCTTCTGGATTGTTTACCAAATTAGAAGATGGGTTTGTGTCTTGTATTGTACATCGCAAATTTTATTTGACACCTAGCCTTCTTCTTTGTTATTTTTCCTGGCAATGGTGGCTTCATGAATTGGTTGATGAACTCAGATAGGAAACATGGCAATAGTGTTTAAAAATATAGACTTTGTTTGACTTTTTTTCTATGTTTTCATGAAACATCTTCTTTCATTGTATGTTTGTTTGGTTGGTACGGGACCAAACGGCCCGTTTGTCGGCCTGTATATTGGTCGATTCTTTCGTTGTATGTTGTATGTTATGTGGTGGTATTTTCAAGTGATGATTTTATTTTTCGTGTTTTCTAAAATGACAATAAAATGTATTTTTCGAAAAATGAAAATAAAAAACATTTTCCTTACCATCAAATTATGAAAATAAGTAATATAATCTATTACTAAAATACTAAAGTGCGTGAGAATGCTGCGATTCTGTGGCGAGTTCCGACGTTCTCCCTCTACTCGCGAAGCTGATTGTCGTCATCGGCGTTCTTCGACAGTTGGATCGGAGACTTTTTCACAGCTCTCAACCGTCAGATTTGCTTTTTTCAACTTCCGATCTCCTCTGTCCAAATTGCTTTTTCATCTTCAGATCGTGACCATCCAAAGATGGTTCACGCACCTACCTTATCACTATTCCCATTGTTATCGGCTACGACTTTCCTTCTCAATTAAGGAACAACCCAATTTATACAACCTGATAATTGACGATGTATTTACGGTCGGACGGTGGTGATCCGGGATGAAAGTTTGTTACATTTCAGTGTCACTTCTTTGATCCAGAATATCTGCGCCCCTGTTTTTATCGAATCTTTTGCAAAGCTTCTGGGGGAAGTGAATTCATTTCTTCGCAACTTCATCAGGTATGGCCAAATTAAAAATGATTTAATGTTTTCAGACGCCCGATCGTTGATGTTCTGTGGCGAGTTCCGACGTTCTCCCTCTACTCGCGAAGCGATTGTCGTCATCGGCGTTCTTCGACAGTTGGATCGGAGACTTTTTCACAGCTCTCAACCGTCAGATTTGCTTTTTTCAACTTTCGATCTCCTCTGTCCAAATTGCTTTTTCATCTTCAGATCATGACTATCCAAAGATGGTTCACGCACCTACCTTATCACCATTCCCATTGTTATCGGCTACGACTTTCCTTCTCAATTAAGGAACAACCCAATTTATACAACCTGATAATTGACGATGTATTTACGGTCGGACGGTGGTGATCCGGGATGAAAGTTTGTTACATTTCAGTGTCACTTCTTTGATCCAGAATATCTGCGCCCCTGTTTTTATCGAATCTTTTGCAAAGCTTCTGGGGAAAGTGAATTCATTTCTTCGCAACTTCATCAGGTATGGCCAAATTAAAAATGATTTAATGTTTTCAGACGCTCGATCGTTAATGTTCTTTGGATGTGATTGATACGATTATAAAATCTCTTTTTCGTTCCTAATTTTGCTTCCCAATGCTTAGAATTGTTTCCGATCGTTCGTCCTATCGTACCCATTTACGTCTTTCTTCCTCTGCTAACAACGGGTGATTGGGGTTTTCTTCGCTCATCTTCCCCATCTCGCCTACAGCTGGTGCTCTCAGGCCAACCAGTTATTCGGCTATTCCACATCAATCTTAACAGGGCCATTCTAATCCTCCATTGACTTTGTTTGATTGTTGTTTCTTGGTCTCCGTTCGAACCTTGGTTATCCTTAGTTCCTATCACGATCATTCTTCCTTGCCCATGTCGTCTTCTCCTTCGCAAGTGTTTATCTGTACGATCGGCTCTTTACTTTACAACGATGTTTTCTTTGCCGACAGACAGAAAAGCAGCTGCGCACCTTCTAATACTATTTTCTGCTTCGTTGTTATTCTGTTTTGTGTTGTCTCTGTTTGGATTGCTTTGATAATTGGGTGGGTTCTGAGAATTATGGGTTTCATGTCTCGGTTCTTAATTTGGGTTACATAGCCACTGCTGAGACCGTGGATTCAGAAGGATGGCATATAAGGTGAAGTGAATTTCTTACTTGATTTTCTGAAATGAAGATCAAGTTAAATATTTTGTTAGTTATTTTATCTATGTTAATCAATTCCTTGCAGGAGCAACAACAAAGCCGATTCTTCAATTGATGAACCTTAAAAAGCCTTGGCATGGCTCATGTCAAGAGCCATCTTCGGGTAATTATATATTATATATATATATATATATATGTTTATGATTCATGTCTACGCTAATCTATTTTCATGACTATTGTTAATTGGTTGGTTTGTTTGATTGTTATTTTTTCTCCATTGTTGTAACCCCAGAGCAAGGCCCTGTCATTTGAAAGTGAGGCTCATAATTTCTATTGTCCTAGCGAATTCCCCAAACTACATAGTTTCAATCAAAAATCTTTATCTTATTTAAGGTAAATTAATTAATGCTTACATGATAAAAGCTGTGCAGGTTTGTTCTTTTTGAAGACCTATATTTACTTCCAATTGATTGTCAATTAGTACGATATTTAATCATAGTTTTTATTGTTCTTTTATATTCAAAGTTATGGGGATGCTTACACTGAGAGAGGTCTTGAATCTAATTCAAGAGGTCAAAGCAAAAGACATCCTTGTGTTTCCTTGCGCTTTAGCCAGGTTTGATTAGCTGTTTTCTTGAAGTATTTGATTTTTAAGCTTCCATCACTACCCTCCCAATTCACGATTACTTTTACACAAATTCAGTAGTTAATTTTTGTACTTTTGCTTTTATGCTAGCCAATGGTTAATATATCATGTTTGTGAAGTTGGACCAGCTACACTATAACTCAATCGAGTTGCCTGACATATATGTTAACTGTGTCATTTTTTAATTTTAATTGTTACGCTGATCCTTTTAATTGCAGGTATCCTTTTAGCTTGATCATTATGGTGTTACATTGGGTTTGTTTTCGTTTTTCTCTCTCAATGATTTTTGAAATTTGATAGTTGTTTCTTTGCATTTGGAGATCACTTTGGGTCAAAATTATTGCAGTGGTGATCGATATCTAAATATCAATAACTTTGCTATAAACTTCTCTTTAGAATGCAGTTTGGATTCAATTTCTTGGAAGCAGGATAACTTTGTGGCCATATATATGATGTTCGAAAATCTGCAATAGAATCACATCCAAGTGGTTGGATTAATATCTGAATTAGATTTTATTTGGCTTCTAAGAAATTAAGAAAATAAATGTAAAAGTGAACTTTTGAAATTTGATCATCAACTGACTTTTAAAATGCTCAATTAATTCTTAATTCATGTTGGTGTTTATGTTTTAGTATTACATTTTCTTTTCATTAATAGCCGTAATTCTTAATTCTTAATTCCCATGGGTGTTCATGTTTTAAAATGCTCATTAACATTGGTTGGTCCCTATATTTTGGATCTTTTGACTAAAACATTGAAGTGGTGCTGTTTGATCTTGCCATTGCTTTTGATGAGGTCGGATTTGAGAAATTATGGACTTTTAGGTTAGATCTTCTTTTGGGGAAAGAAGAAGAAGAATGCATCTGAGAACTGAATTTCAATGCTATGTTGAAGTATTAAAGGCAAACAACTGAGTTTTCTTTTCTTTCAGGTTTTATTTTATAAGTAAAAAAGTATTGTGAGAGGATTATTATAATTGACTCCATTTATTTTTCAGATCAATGAGGTGAGAAAGATGATAGGTCCTCCCATTGGTATTAAGCTTCCATCTCTTTTTTATGAAGCAACAATATCAAGGTACCTTAGAGCAAGGTATTGTTTTGCATCAGCCTACTAAGCAATATCCCTTTATGAGAACTGCAAGTTTAAAGACACTGAAATACCAATCCATTGCTGGCCAAATTTTATTTCCTTGAAATTTAAAAGACTGTTATTTCCTCAAAAAAAAAAAAAGACTCTTATTTCCAGTGATGTACAGTTCCATTTTTTTTACAGGTCGTAATGTTCTCAAGGATTTAAAATTGAAGCCAGAGGCAATAAAGTTGTGTCGTAGATACAACACAACATTTAAGGCATTCGTTAAATATCATATTTTTGTTTTGCATAGTTATCTAATGACCCCGCTGCAACGCACGGGTCTTCGCTAGTTATATAAAAAAGCATCATATTTAAAATTAAGATACCCAAATCTAATACTCCATCCGTCCCATTTTATTTGTCCCTTTTATTTTTTTACACAGTTTAAGAAAATATTTAATTATCTTTCAATTTGACCTTTTTATTCTTATTTATAATGTGCATGGTTGAGTTAATTGCTGAGTTTTTCAAATTAAAGGTATAAATAACGGTAAATTAAGAAAAATGAAAAAAATAACTTTCATTAATTGAAATGAACATGCATATTGGAATATCTCAAAAAGGAATAAAAAATAATTAAAATAGGACGGATGAAATATTATATTATATTTTTTGTTTTTAAAAAATAATCTAGAGAGGTTCGAAAATATTGAAGGGCGATTACGTCATTTTATAAAGATAGGAACATACACTCCTCCCTACCAGATGTCTCCCTTTGGCTCTAACTCTACTCACCCTCTCTTCCCTTCTTCCATTTCCTTCTATGCTTTCTTCTTAAGCTAAGAATACGGAAAGCCTGAAAGAGGAGATGGATGTAGTCGAAGTAGTAGCGGGAATAGTCTTCGATGCGTCAGTGCTATTGCCTTACCGAGAGGGATCGTCATTGCAACCGTCAGCTCAGTCCTTACTCCGCCGGCTCCGCCACTCCTGGATCCGTACGGTACAACATCTCTTTCTTTCTCTCGGTCTCTCACACAGTCCACTGTAATAAACTAATTATTTATTAATTTTTCTTTCTTTCCAGGGAATTTTATGTGGGGAGGATCTTTCTGATGACGAGGTAAGATTTTTCTCTTGTTGGTTCTATTTCTATGCAGTGTCATATGATATGAGGAGAATATTTGTGGGTATTAGGGGGATTTTCTTAAAAGCATGGCAATGCACTACTCGTGTGATCACTTTTTGGTTGGGGCATCATCTTCTGCTATCGATGAGGTTAATGCGGCATGGAATGACATTGGAGGGACTATTTTGTTTGTTATTTCGAACAACAAAAAAGATGACTTTACTCAACTAGCCACTTCTGGTTGGCTTTTACTTATTTTGGGTGAGTCGGGAAGTTTTTACAAGATCGATGGGTATAGATTTTCCAGATTAAAGGCCTTTTTATTTTAGTGAGAATAGTTGCTGAAATTCATTTATTGCTTTCTTTTCTGTTTCAGACACTGAAGGTGCTGGTTCATGTCCAAATTCGAACAGGTTTCAAATCAACAAACTGGAAGAGTTGCCTTTGGCCATTTGCAATTTAAATAAAAAGGTTTCCGGAATATGATTCTCACCACACTCAACCAGTTATTTATGAATTTTGAAACTTTAATTGTAATCATTTTTTTTCTCCAGAGGATGAAATGATAAACAAACTATGATGCTGGGTTCTGATCCTATGAAAGAACTGTTAAAAAAAATGGCCAGACTGTAATTCTGTATCAATAAGATTCCTCAAAGTGATGCAGAATAAGAACAATAAAGCCCGTTTTCCCCATGAAAACATCAAATTAATAGGATATAGTGATTTCTTTATAGTGGCTAAATTCTAAAATTTAAAAATGTTATTTGGTTTGAGTTCCATGTATGAATGAAAAATGCTCTCAAAATTGGCACTCTGTTGGTTATTCTGTGTTTCTTTTTTCAAGCAGGCAATTGGCAGTGACGTTGTGACAGTGGCTTACATTATGAAGACTTCTCGTGAAGAAGATTTTGCTAAGGTGAGCTCTTTGCTTAGAACTTGGAAGTGGAAAAAACAGTACCCTAAGAGAGAAAATTAGGAGAAAATATAAAAGAGTAAATCTTAGGAAATTGTGCTCTCGTGGAGTTAAATTTTACATGATCTGAATAGAGATAGGAAAGGTTGAGACTGCTCAAGGTAAGCAAAAATTGCAAGATAAAGCAAAGAAAATCAAACAATGCATTGATAGCTTTTCCACTTTGTACAATCAACAATTTCTACCTCTCAAGGCTTAAGCTGCCTGAAGCCATGTAAGGCATGAAATTCAAACTCTGTGGTGGTTTTGGAAATATAATGATTAGCCACCAATTGTATTATCCAAAAAGTCGACTTAAATGTGACTTACTTTAGTTTACTTTAAAATTCGAAAGCACAATGATATGCCTTGATTTACTTACCTTATTTCATCAGCTATTCACTTGATTTTAATATAAGAGAGCATTTGTTTGTTACCTCTTTTACTTTTATTAATGTCTTTTGATTGAAGACTTCAATCTCTGATATTCTGTGCCTGATTCTGTAGAGGGGTGCATTTCCCATTCAACATACTCCAAATGGGTTGATATTTCTGCCCATCACGTTTGAGCTCCCTTTATCATCTCAATTACGAGAGGCTGATGTTATTCTCCATAAAGCAACTGATGAAATTCTCTCCATCGATTTGAGCAGCTTGTCTGAATCCCCCAACAGAATTATTTACACTAGGGGCATGCAGGAATTGCAGAGGTAAATTTTGGAAACTAGCATGACAACTTAATGCTAATGGTAAAATGATACGTCTCTCTGAAACTGTCTTTGTACCATATAGCATGACAACTTAATGCTAATGTATACTGATGCTATTGTATGCTTTATTGGAAACTGATATATGGTATATTGTACCTTAAAAGAATACCAATTGATAGAGTGTCCTTAGTTTTATTTTAGTATATATCTTTTCAATATGTATCGCCTTTTCATGTTTACTCTAAGAGGCTTCTGATGCAACCACAAGCATCCCCCTGATGACACTAATATTGTCAGGGACAGAATAAGTTTGTCATCATTTTTACATAGTTTAGAATTCGTTGTTGTGGCATTCTGAGTGTCCGTTGCTCTGGGTGATTACCAGACCCATCACATATAGGGTAGTGAATTTAATGTCTCTGAATTCTTTTAGGAAAAATTTCATTATCCAAAAGGTTAATTTGAATGTATGTTCACCAGTATATCTATTTGTTTGAAGTATGTGATCAGATTCGGAATTCTGCAAGTCATTGAGATGCATTCTAATGAGTGTCCGTTCTGAATACAGTTATATGAACCATCACCCTGAGTGCATTGCAATTGATCCACTTAATAACATATACCCTGTGCTGGATCGGCTGGAAATTCAACGACTTTTACTTGGGCTGGAAGATCTCAACTTTGAAGGCCGTTTTGCAATTAGAGGTCCCCATTTTCTCAAGGTCTTTTCCCTAGATTGCTATCCATTAAAACCTTTTAGTGATTTCACATGGTCAAAGCAAAATGCCGATATGACTAAGTTGGCAATGTCATACTTCTTTTTCATTCGCTATTTATTAATAATCGTCTATCTTTTAATGGTTTCTGTCTTTATGAGTGCAAATTTGAACTTCTCTTAGGTTTAAGAAGAAAGCTTTTATGTATATTACTATATTGTGAGCTATATAACTGCATGTGCAAATATTGCTCAGATTGATATTGTTTTTGATTTCTTGATTCTGCAATTTTAAATATGCATTGCTCTTAAAGAAGTTTTAGGCTATGATACCTGGACTCGAGTATGGGTACATATCTGTGTGTTCGGTTCTTCAAATTCAAAGCTTGCATAGAGGGATGCTAGGTAAAGTGAAGAGTCCGGGGATCATACCGATACCCGTATCATGCATACCCGACACCGGTACGGCAGAGTATAGTGAAGAGGCCGGGTATCATAGGTTTTAGGCTTGTGCCAAGATATGAGATAATGAATCTTTAATGGATCGTAGCAATTCATATAATTTTTTTTAGACTAGTCTATTAATCATCCTTTTCAATGTAAGAATAAGATAGTGCCTGCATCTCTTAAGAATTTAGGCAATAAACTTTAAACATACTTTGATATGTTTTTTACATGCAAACATCAACATGTGACCCAGTGGTAGAGTTGCGATGCGCAATCTAGATGTCACAGGCTAATCTTTGGAAACAGTCACTCCACATAATATGTGGAGGTAAGGTCTATGTACATCTTGTCTATTCCTGACTCCGCCCTCCGCGGGAGCCTAATGCACGGAAGTTGTCTATCCTTTTTTACTTTGATATATTTGTAACTCAGAAGAGTACGAGGAGTTAAGTTCAGAATTTGAGATGTCAGATGTAGAACTTCCATATCATAGTATGGTAGTGGATTATTTTATCTGAACCTTTGATGCCTTGATCTTTTCACACGAACTTTTGAGCTGCACAATCAGAACATCAAGTTGTTGTGAGGGCACTTCAAAGGACCACAGGGTGATAAAAATAAATTATTTTTACTAGAATTTTTCATGGTGATGAATCATTCATTGTACACTGATATGGGGTGACTGCAGAGGTTGATTGTGATAGTAAGGTTCTGATTTAGTGTTGTATTTCTATTTAATTCAGTATGTTTGGCTGGCATTTTAAATTCGTTTTTGATCATCTTTTTTCTTTTCTCCGCATTTTAAACCTCTGAAAAATCGTCTTAGTGTTCTTGTGATTGGACTCTGAATTCTCCCTTCCAGGCCCATTTGTACTTCTGAACTTCATCTAATTTAATCGTGCCCTCATGCTTAATGTTTTAGCGCAAGCATGAGCTATTAAGCAGTTCAAATTAATTACTTCTGAACCTCAAATGTGCAGATTGATGATTTTAATGCGCCTGGTTTGATACAAAGGCTAGCAGAATCTAAACTATCTCTTCCAAGTATTGTGAAACCTCAAGTTGCCTGTGGTGTAGCTGATGCTCACAGTATGGTAATCTGGTCTTATCTTGTCTCTGGTATTTTGCATTAACTTTTGCATGATTTCCAATAAGCTAGGGTGGTAGACTGGTAGTTTAATTGAATGGACCTAGCAATGAAGACATTCTGTTTTTGCTCTGTACATTTCTGCTGCATTCAGTAAAACAGTTTGCATAGGCATAGACAGCATGGTACCTGTGTGCATCTTCAACGTTTCTCAGGCACATTCAATTATCTGATTGATTATGTAGGTGTTCTTTAGTTTCTTGAATTGTAATTTGCGTCTAATTCTGTAATTCTTGGTCAAAGACTTCCTTCTCTTTCCTCTACTCGATTGCAACTGTACATTGTCCTTGCACAAATTATCATCATTGTGCTTTATATCTTTTTCAAATGCTTGAAATGCGTAGTTTCCATACCAAACAGAATATTGTTAACCATATGGCCTTTGCTTGCCCTATGATAGGGGAAGGATTCATTATTCTAATTTTTTTGGCCTCTAATAAATGGATCTTGTCTTTACATCACAGGCAGTCGTCTTTAGAAATGAGGATTTCAAGGATTTAAATGTTCCTTGTCCAGCCGTCATTCAGGTGATCAAGCTACACATCTTTCATGCATTTGTGTTACGTTTTTGTTAGATCTAGCATCTGTAGAGTATAGACTGTAATGTTTTCCTGATTGAGACTTCAATTTGTGGACAATGAAGTAGCTGACCTCTTTCTTTACCTTGTTCTTCTTTTTATTTTCTTTTTTTGCTGAAGACGCTGCTAACTCTTGTTATGTTGGTAGAATATTTAGCGGCTAAGTACTTCCAAAAAAATTTCTTCTTCAAGGGTTCCTAGTTTCCTTTTATGCTTAATGTGTCACGCCTTTGTATTGTATTCTGACTTCAAAAATGCTTTCACTGCAGGAATATGTGGACCACTCGTCCACTCTGTTCAAGTTTTACGTCTTGGGTGAGAAAGTATTCTATGCAGTGAAGAAGTCAACGCCAAATGCTGATACGCTGATGAAACTATCACACGGAAAAGGACCTGGTCCTTTACACTTTGACAGGTAGCTTCCCCTGTTCCATCCGTTGGCCTCTGTATTGCTGTTTTAGTTAAACCCTTTGATAATCTGTTATTGAATCTTAATCATTATACCACTACTCTACAGTTTAAAATCTTTACCTACTAGCAACGAGCATGCTGGAAATGGGTCCAATGACAAGTCTCTTGATCTCAAGCTAGTCACTGATGCTGCAATCTGGCTAGCAAAGATGCTTGATCTTACCATCTTTGGCTTCGATGTTGTTGTAAGTAACTCCGGTTTTTCATTCTCTACTTTATTAGACGAACTTCTGATGGGGGTTGATTTGGTTTTATCAACAATCTGATAAATATCTATATTGATGGGAGATATTTTTCCTAGTAGTTATCATATTGGAATCGAGGGTTCACTGGTTTGAAACAGAGGTCTCTTCGCATGGCAGTGTTAAGACTATGCACACGTTCTCTTCTTGGACCCCACCAGCAGCTCAGGAGCCTTGTTCACTGGGTGTTGATTGAAGTTTTCCATTTAGATAAATGAGCGTACATGTAAATGCGAGTTTTTTACGGCTCTTTGATTAATCTTGTCTGTAAAATTTCCAGATTCAGGAAGGAACTGGAGATCATGTTATTGTTGACGTAAACTATCTTCCATCGTTCAAGGAAGTGCCTGATGATATTGCCATTCCGGCATTCTGGGATGCTATTAAAAACAAGTTTGAATCAAAAAAGTCGAAACAATGTACGTTTTCCAACTGCTGAGGAGCTTGCAGGCATTTGATTGGTAAGCAATCATTTGTTTATAATAATGCAAAAGCTAACAGAAGATGTGTTCGTGCATTGCTCCTTAAAAATAGCATATGCATATAATGTCTTGCTTTCTTCTTTGCAGTAAGCTGTTGCAGCCGAAGTGGGACATGCAATTGGTTGTCGATATTTGAAGATCCAGATGTTTATCAATCAAAAGATTCTCACTTGTTCAAGTCTGTCTTTGACATGAAAAGTCAGGGTCTACGTGTGTCAAACCTTTCATTTTTCTCTTGTTCTTTGGTATGTCAAATTCCCGGCTCAGCGTGCCCACTGGATAGTTGAGTTGGATTCAAACTGTCCGCTAAAGTTGCTCACACTATCCGGGCAAATGAGTACCTAAACTCTAAATAAAGAACATGATTTGACATTTTTTTGGGGGAATTGTAGCCAATTTTAGTTACAATAATTGAAATTTTTTAGCTAAATAAACTTTAACTAAAACTTAAATCAAAAACTTGTTAAAAGCGATTAAAATCTGATTAGGAACTTAAGCAACAAGCAGAATTAATACGGCAATCTACTATGTCGTTTTATCTTTATCTATTTCTCATGCTTATCCTGATACTTATATGTTGGCCCACAGGGCCCTGCTTCCACTGACCATTGACGGCCCACGGCCATCAATCCCGAAAACATAGTGAAAGCAGACCAGGCTACCAGCAGTGGCAAGATAGTATAAATTGGCCCAATCAAGGAACATCGAAGAACGAGAAGTGCTCTCCATTGTCTCCTACCCCCTGGGCCGCCGCCCCTCCGCCATCACTGCGGCCACCATCGCCAGTCGCCACCGTCGCCAATAGTAATATTACAATACCCTAGGTCCCAGTTAGTCAATTACTGTAAATTTCGAAGCTTACCTTCCAGTAATAGTTACTATTTTCAGGACAAAAAATGGATCAAGAAGAAGACCTAGATTCTGATAAGTCTCAGTCTCAAGCTACTTCCTCATCTACAGATCCATCGTTATCCAGAAACTTGTCGCTTAGTAAGCTCAACGCGCAGGCGCCTGCATTCGTGCCCACTCGGAATCCCACATCTCGGTTAGATCCATCTCCACATCAACAGCCGCAGCAGCAACGGCTAGCGATCCCTCCTCCTCCTATGGTTCATGCCTATCCACCCGCCGCTGGTGCTTCTCCCACTCATCCTCCTCCGCCTCCGCCATTTCATGTCCCTTTACATGGTCCCGTGCGCGTGCCAACCCTACCTATCCAGGATCATCACAGTCAGCACCATAATAATCAGAGGAGTCACCATCGTCATCAAAATCATTATCACCATCATAGTCATCATCATCAGTATGCGCCGGTGCACTATGCTGGTCAGGATCAGTATCATGGCATTGGTGTTGGAGAGCAGGAGGTTGAAATTTCAACGAAGAAGGGACATCAACCAACGCAAGCGCAGGGAGAGCAAAATCACGGCGGTCCCCCATCGAGAAACGGGGTATCAGAGGAAGCTGCACAAAAGATTTTGAATCAGGTCTGCTTCAAATATGATTGCAAGTTTTCCCTCTGTTAGCGTGTTTAGATATTTCCAAATGTGGATGCATTATATTTTCCAATGCCTTGATGATAATAGTTCAAACTTTACCCTGGTGCTTCATACTGATTATCTGTAACAAATGGAATGCTATTGAACAGAAAGCTTGATATGTGATCTTAGGTTTAGGTTCCCTGGGGCTAGGAAGTTTTTGGGAGTATTATGCAAAATGAGGATAAAATGTGTAGCCTGCTGCAGGTTCCAACTATGATGAAGGGTAGTATTCTTTCAAAGCTTAGCTTATCGTGTAGATGGTGAGATATGGGGATGTGGGATTGATAATGCTACTCGGGAGCCAATAAATGTGAGATACAGCTTTTTTTCTCTATGGCTTGCAACTGGGTTTTTATGAATGATTTATTGTCAGATTGCTGAGAAATTGTTGCTTGTAACCTTCAGGATATTTAATTATCTTGAAATTAATTATCTAAATTGGTTTGTCTAGGCATTTTTTTTCAGGGCTTTTGATCTGCATATGCAATGGGACAAGGCAAAAAGTGATTTAGTTATTTTGGGATTATCAATTATGAGTTGGAAAGTTGGCTGAATACTTCTTGTTGCCTGTAGTAGTTGAATGCGAAGTGCAATTAGGTCATTACGGTTGAGAGTGAAATGTTGAAATGGGTTTTGACTCCAAAATAAAGATAATTGATAGTTGTTTGGGCTGTAATTGTATCTTTTGGAGTCTACAGTTATTTTATTGATATTGTTATTATTTTTTGCTACATCTTTTGCTGTAATAGTTTCCTTTTGTACATCGTGGCAAGTGACTGGTGTTATGGTAAAGATAATTGGTTCATGGGTGATTTGTAGCTTTTGGTGTCTATTATGAGAAAATGTATTGCTAAATGAGACTGGATTCCCGGAGTGCACTGGGATTTGATTGTGCTTGTTTAGATGAAGTCCTGGAGGGTTGTTTAAAGTGGAATGCGGCTTAGCATTAATAGTTCTGATGGACAGAAATTTTTCGGTATCCTTTTTAATTATTATTGACAATACTGGCAATTACAATGCCTGAAATTGAGCTGTGAATAGCTCAATAGACGTCACATCATGTGGCATTAATGTTGACTGTAATGTTTCTAGTTCATCAACAGTTGGCTTTATTTTCTCCTGGATATTGTCTTGTATTTATTCTTATCTGGCATTTGAAACTTTCATTTCAGGTGGAGTATTATTTCAGTGATCTTAACTTGGCCACTACCGATCATTTGATGAGGTGCATTAGCAAAGATCCAGAAGGATATGGTAGAAACTTTCTAAACCTTTCTGTTTATATTTATTGCTTATTGCTGTATAAATCTTCTTTTTTGTTATTTCTTTCTTTCTTTATTGTGGGCACCAAGAGTAAATGAATATATGCATCTGCTTTGTACAGACACAGAAAGGTTTTATTTTTTGATGCGCTTTTATTCCTTTTGCCTATTCTTATGATTTGAATGGTGCTTGTGGAAAGCTTTAGGTATTGTATGGAACTCATACCTCAAGTTCTCTCATGTAGTTTAGGTCAGAAATTCATCTTTTGTTGTGGTCCATTGTGGGACGGTGTATCATGTCAATAGGTTTTCTGGTGTTATATTGTCAATAAATTTTGTAAATATATTGTTCGTTTAACTTTGATACAAACTACTTTTTTGATTTGTGATGCAGTTTCTTTCTAGTATGCTCATCGAGGTACAGTAGTCCAAAATAAGTTCAAATTTTTTGAAAGCATTGCCAAAAGTATAATTATGATTTTATATGTGGTTGTCCAGTTTTTACATATGCTTTCATTTTGTTGTTCACTTCAGGATTTAATACGCCTTTTGGCTTTGATGTTTTCCATTAAGGACTTGCAAATGTCATTATCTTTGCAAGCTTTCTGTTTAATGTCAAATTTTATTTTACCATTTGCATTGTTTGTTATTATATTAAGTGTTACTTTTTTTGAAATTAACTTGTCTCTGTTTCAATGTAGTGCCCATATCTGTTGTTGCATCTTTCAAGAAGATAAAAGCCCTCGTAAATAGTAATTCTCAGCTTGCTACTGTTCTGAGGACTTCACCAAAGCTTGTAAGTTTTTGATCGTTGACTCTTGCTTTATATACGAGTATGCCCATTACTTCATTATGTTGCTTTGACGTTCTTACCATCACTCCCCCAGACCTTCCTTCAGAAAAAGAAACCTCCATACACCATTTTAATAACCATCTCCTTATAACTGTTTTGCACTGTATATCACAGGTAGTCAGTGAGGATGGGAAGAAAGTGAGACGACAGCATCTATTAACTGAGTCTGACATGGAAGAATTGCAAGTAAGTTTTTGTATAATTTAGCATGTTTTTGAATTATATTCTTGTTACATGATTTCATTTCCCCTATCACGGTGTTTCTTTGCACCTTTAAGTGGAGTGTCTTCTATTATTATTATTATTATTATTTTATGAAGTACTATATTGCAAAGTTGAAAATTTGTGCACTATTCTGTATTTATTGCGAAAGAACTTTTTTTGTGAAGCCTTTTGTTTATTGTAATAAATCTCAAGGCTTCCTTTTTCTTATTTACTTTTTTTTACTCATCTTGAACTGCAGTCTCGCATAGTACTTGCTGAAAATTTACCTGAAGATCATTGCCACCAAAATCTCATGAAAATCTTTTCTTCCATTGGGAGGTACCAGCATCACATGACGTAGTGCAATTCCTACTGTATAAAATAGTTTTCCTTGAAACTGATTTAGTTATTGTTCTGATTAGTTATGACTTGTTAAGTGTTATCATTTATGTTTTCAGTGTGAAGACAATTCGTACTTGTCAGCCTCAAGCCTCTTCCGGTGGGACTTCTTCAGCATCAAGATCAGCAAAAGCTGATGGCATGCATTACAGTAATAAGGTAAATGCAAATGTACACTCGTTCTCATTCAAGACAGGGATTGCAAAAGTTTCAATGTTTCTGTGTTTTGTTTTTCCGCACTCAATTTTGTTTCTGTCTGCTGTTGCCATATGCCGCTTTACAATAAATTCATTTTCTGTTTGGATGTTGGGCGGGCACCTGGTGATTAAAAGAAGTCTAGAGAAGGCCGAAGGTGTATTTCGTTCTCTATGTTAGCACCATCTATGTTTTGCATATATTGAATGGTTATGTTGTTTATCTCCCCTGATGCGCAACAAACAACATTTACCTTGCTGGGCAGCACTCAACCTAATTGATGAAATTTATGTGAGAACAAAAACAGGTATTGGTTATCTTGTAATGTGACAATGATGATTTTCTTCCGGTTAATACATTTCTTCCAACTGATTGGGCCGGGTTATCTTGTCACAAGGATGTGATTATTCTTTTTTCACCAATGAATTGTTTTTTTCTTTATTTTGGCAGTCTTGCTAAAAGTTTACTTTTCCTGACATGATTACGTGACCAATTTTGTACATGTAATGCTTACTCGTCATCTTTATATGAGCATTACAAACATTAACAAAATCAAATTCAGTACTCTTGTTCTAACATCTGAACTCTACACTTCATATGAAGCTGCATGCATTCGTGGAATACGAGTCTGTTGAGCTTGCCGAGAAAGCAGTATGTACTTTTATTCCCCATGCTATAATTGTTTTCCTTTCTAGTCATATTAGGTCAGACCCAACCGTAGTATGCATTATGTAAGTGAGAATGTATGTTTTCCACTGCAGGTTGCTGAGCTAAATGATGAAGGGAACTGGAGGAGTGGCCTTAGGGTCTGTTTGATGCTCAAACGCACGGTAACCTCCATTGTTGTTGTTGTTCTTCTTCTTCTTCATCTTCATCATCATCTTCATGTGTTTTCGACGTAAACCCACACACCCTATTACATATTGAGTGAAGATTGAGATGGAGGAATGAAATCGTGGAATGACTAATATGCTCTAATGTTACAATATGATGGATGACCTAAATTTATTAAATGCTGCAGAAACTATGATGGATGAAATACTTTCTTGAATCTTAATATGACAGACGCATAATATAGCAAGCTCGATGCGGTATTTTGGCTTATTTTTGGACATAGGACTGTCTTATTGGATAATATTTGGATTCTCTGTTATGCAGACAAAATCTGCTCAAGCGCGAGGGAAGAAAGTGAATGATGGGGAAGGGCATTACGAGGAAGAGGACACTTCGACGTCTGATCTGCAGACTAATGATAAACAGGCTGGAGATTCATCCCCACAGCTTGATGTCCACTCACACGATCATGCAGTGAGTGTCATTAAACTTCCTTTTGAGTCTAAATAAAAAGATTTTATGAGTTAAATTTATTTTGACTGGAAATATTCGTAATGATATGGATGACAAGATCTTAGGGAGTAGATACAACTAGGATTTTTCACATGTTTTCACGCCCTGAAGGTAGAGGGAACTTATTTTCATTTTGACAACATAGGTTCTGTTATTTTGTGCCCTGCAAATACTTCACTCTCACGTAGACAAGTTATTTTATCCCCAGCATTATGCTCTAGTATTATGGGTACCTACAGGATTTTCTAATTTCATTTTTATTCAAAATGAAAGTGAGTGAGCGTATGTGTGTATCTGATGATGGAGTTGCCTTTTATTTTATGCGATTTGAGTTGGATCTGCTCTTCTTTGCTCTAAAAGATGACAGTACTTTAATATCTGGGTATGATGTTTTTACTTGGGTAGGGTGAGGGACATGTCAATGACAAGGATGGTGTGCCAAAAAAGGGGCGTAATAGGGGACAGGGCAAGGGCCGTGGGCGGACTCAATACCAGCAGAATAATCGTGGACACCACATTGGAACACCCCCTTCAAATAACATGGTTTTCAATGAGCAGCAAATGGCGGTAAAGCAACCTCCTGGGCCACGAATGCCCGATGGTACAAGAGGTTTTGCAATGGGTCGGGGGAAGCCAGTGGCTGTTAACACAGAATGATGTGTATTATAGATTATATATGTTGCGTAAATTCGTAATGTTTAATGCATGCAAGTGTACTTGGGATATGATGAACCATTATATAGTCGTGTAGATGGCAGGGTTTTAGAAAGGCTGCTCATGTTAGTTTTTTAGAGGTTCAATTAGCAGTATGGGACAGACTGCTTTCTTATTGCTTGTGTGATTTCTGGAAGCACAAGGGGTTTTTTTGGCCTTTTCTTATGAAGTAATTTTATTGATGTAGAATTAAAAAAGAACTAAGTCCCTAGTGGGTCTATTCTGAATACAGGTATACTATGGTTTGTTAAAATGTTAGTATATATACCGGTTGAAATATTGTGACTGTTTTTGCTGATGGTATATATGGAGGTCACAAATTGGGATGTTAAATTTTTGACATTAATAAATTAATTAAAATATCTAATTTTTTTCAACTAAATGCAATAGTATAACACAAAATACTTTTTTTTTAAATTTTAAGTAAAGAAGTATTTACTGAATCAGAAAACTTCTTAAATTATCCTCATATAAAATTATCTTAAAAACTATTGTTTTGCATTGTATTTTATCTCCAAAACAATTAAATTAAATTAAATTAATCTGGTTAATCATAATCATTTTAATTAATATAGTTGACCCTTAACTTTCGGTATATAACTTATTAATCCGGTACAACTGTAGCAACTTTTTTTGAATGAAGAACCTCTTCCTATTTCAAAGACAAAGAAGTAAATGTCTTTTGACAATATTAGGCACCTACACTAAATCGATTCTTTAGGCATTCCTGATCGAATACAACCTAAAATGAAATCAAAGGCTTCTTCAAAGAAAGAAGTTCATCCCCTTCAACGTCAAAACACACCATTCCCTAAAGAGTGGACTCAAAAGTATCATGACATCTTTTACGCACAAAAACACAAAAGATATTTTAAAAAATTTAGTGTTATATAATTAATATATTAAAAGATAATTTGAGAATGTCAATATATTTTAAGAAATGAATGCTCATATAATTAATTAATATAGGTAATTTGGAAATCTCAATCTTAAAAAAGTATTTATGGTGTATCAAATAGGTGTGTAATGATTGCGAATTCGTGTCAATATCGCTCTCAATTCAAAATTGAAATTTCAAAAAGGAAAAAATAAAAATAAAAATAATTTCATCAAATCTCTACGTTTCCGCCCAAAGCCACACACAAAAAAAATACTACCAAAATAATCTGAGTCTCACGTCACGCTCACACACACTACTCTCACAGCGACAAAATGGCGGAACCAACGCCTTCATCGTTACTGTCGCCGTCGTCTAACCACCTCGTCCCACCAACTCCGCCTACCGATCCTCCACCACCACCGCCATCACAGTCAGCGGGAGGGCCTATTCTCCCCTTCCCCAAGAGGCCGTCTGTTCGGGTTACCTCCGAGTTCGACAGTGACAGCTCCGTCTTCTTCAACAAGGTATCCTGTAAGCTCTTCGATAGCCTCGCTAAGCTCAAGCTCTCCTTCCAGAACAACAACAAGGGAGAGATTTCTGATCCCCAGCTCGTCTTCACCTCCAAGCACCTCTCACTCCACTATGACTTTGAGGAGCAGGACGCCCTCGTCAAGGCTTCCTTCGATGTCGGTCCTAGGCTTCACTTTAAGGCCGCGCACGATGTCAAGGTCTCTCTATTCTCTCTACCCTTTTTCCTTTTCTTTTTTTTTAAATCCACGAGAAATAAATATAAAAATGGGATTTGAAATTAGGCAAAACATATATATCTGATGCGGATTCTCAAGGTTCATTGAATTAATTATCGGAGTGTGCTTACACTTGTGTCATTTTAGTGTAATCCGTTATTGAATGCTGGAAATGGTCGTTGCTTGTGAATTTTATCCTCCTTGCTTCACTAATTTGAGGAATCGTTCTGATGGATTGCTCGACTCATTCTAGGTTTTCCAGGTTTGAGAATGTTCATTCGATTCTACACCTTCATATGAGAATTGCTCACATTCAATTTGTCATCAGTGTTCAAGAGCTTTTGAGATCATTGACATACTATACTTCTATAATTAAACTAAGTTTCTGACTAGTTGGGTTGACTTGGTGGTTGAATCAAGCCTTATAAAGCTTTTTCCATGTTGGGGCACTTATCCAGTCATTTGCCTTGGCAAATACATGCAATTGACCATTTGCACTTTATGGCATGCTTCTTGAATATTAAAAGTGTTTTAATTTTAGAGTGTTCATAAGCCTTTGTTCCCTCAATTTCAAACAATTTTCTGTACTAAAAAAAGCTTTTGCAATCATTGACCTTGAAATTTTGTTATTAAATCAAGCTTGAGCTTGTCCGAGTTGTCGGGTTGACTTGGTGCGGGAATCAAGCCTTATGAGTTATGACGCTTTGTTCTGTGATGGTTGTTTGCCTTGGCAACAAATGAAAGTCTTACTTCCAGAATATATATGTGTGTGTGTGTGTCTTATAATTGACACTTCAACAGATGTATTGATTTTTTAAGCATAATCTGTTGTGCTTTTCGGTAATGCGTATTATTTTAATTCTAATTCTACCTTATACTATCTTTTATCTATTTTTTCACATGATCTCGTAATATGTTTTCAGGCCCAGCAAGGCGAGGTGACGATGGTTGCAAACCTTGCTGATCCTGGCTATGCACTTCAACTTACATCTCCTGTTCCGTATATTGGTCTGGTGAGGACAATCTCTCCATGAACATCATTATAGAA
Source organism: Euonymus europaeus (assembly GCA_963580455.1). Classification (NCBI taxonomy): domain Eukaryota; kingdom Viridiplantae; phylum Streptophyta; class Magnoliopsida; order Celastrales; family Celastraceae; genus Euonymus; species Euonymus europaeus. Next base: position 5,372,884 of record OY756961.1, on the reverse strand, counting down.
GTATGGCACAGACATAAAATAGACACTATTTATGTTTGAGCTAATTTTCCTTGAATGCTCGGGGCTCTGTAGCATTAGCATAGCCATTTTAAAAAAATTATTTACTTTATTTGATTTGGAATGTAATATTTAGATCCACATGATTTAAAAGTCTATTTTTTGCTTGATCATAGAGTTTTCATGTCACAGAACACAATTGTTTAATTCACATATATTTATCACCACCGTTGTTGTCATTTCAACTTGCCTACTGCCGTTACTACCACTAGGATGAAATGTATGAATTGCCTTTTTCAATGAATCTTCAAATATATTGGCATACTCTTCTTTTGACTTGATTATTTCCATGATGCCACAGCCAAAAGCAACCATCAAGTTCCCACTTGGCGAGGTTTCATTAGAGGAAAGAGAAGAGGAAGAAGAAAAGAGAGTGTTGTCAATCAATGGGATTGTTAAAGGTCTTGTTTTAAATGGAATTTGCACAGCTCATTACAGTGATGAAGATTTGAAACTAAGATACTGCTACAAGGTAGTTTATTCAAACATTGCATCTTCCTTTATATGTAAATTTGTTTACTTTCTCCAATTGATTGGCTTGAAAGGCTGCCTTATTTGGCGGGACACAATTATCTAATCAGTGCAATACCAGGACTGCTAAGATGTGAAATCACTTTTTGGTGATAACATTGGCCTATGAATCTCCATCCAGAAATTTCCTGTCGACATCATGTTGGCTGTGTGGATTTTCCATGTTTGTTTTAAATGTGTTATTTTTCAAGATATGGTGTTTACTGATGAGTGTTTAAATTAACTGCAGGATGAGGCAATGTCATTTATCCCTAGCATTTCACTACCTTCGAATGCTTTATCATTTGCATTAAAGCGTCGTTTCAGTCCTTCTGATAAGTTGAGGTTAGATCTCATTCTCTCTCTAGCCCCATTCTACTTGAGTTTTCTTCGTTATGGCCTATAATTCATTGGCTCGATTACTAGATGCATTTAGTTTTTAGTTAAAAGTAGGTAATGGACTTTTGAAAATGCTAATGTCTGCAGATGAGCTGTATTGTGCTTGAATGAGAAAATTTAAGTACTTTAGTGATAGAATTACATTTTGGGTTGCAGAAATTCTCACTTCTCATCTCTAGCCGTGATTTTTAAGCTGTGGGTGTGAGCATGTGTCTTACAATGGGGGTTAAGGTTATAGAATTCCAAGGCTAACGTCAGTCCTCAAAGGCTCTTTTAGGGATGATATCTTATAACAATTCTTATAATCTTCTGGCATTGATTGATTATGATTTCTGATTATTATGTATGCAAGACGGGTTTTAGATGTTATGATTGACATACATTACATCAGGATTTGAGAGATGTGGATTCTTATGAACTCTTGAATAATAAAAGTGCGTTGGAGATTCTCTGAATATTGCAATATTCCATGGTGCATCAATGACCCTGTAATATTGTTGGATCAAATCATGCTGATAATGCTAGGCAAGGCAGGAATATTATCTGCTAATTGAGATGAATGTGTGGCTACAATCATTATGTTACTTTCATTTTTGTTTTCTAGTATTCATGAATGTAGAAGTAATATACCAACTACAGTAACACACTAGAAGTTCAGCTCTATTCGGACATGCTGACACATATTTGTCATTTGTATTAGTTGTGTATCTCTGCAGTCACAATTTATCTTTATGATGTTTTAAATAATTCAATGGCAGTTACTGGTACAATTTTGATTCCGACAATTGGAGTGCAGTCTACAAACATACATATGGCAAGGACTTTAAATTTAAAGCCGGTTATGATTCAGAGGTGCGACTTGGCTGGGCATCTCTTTGGGTAAGTGCTGGCTGCTTATGTTTGTTATATCTGTCAATAAGCCAACTAACTGTGATTTTCCGCCCCTTTAAATATCAGTTTCATCATCATGTTTTGGAGATTGTAGAATTGTGCATGATTATGTATATTAACATGCATTTTAGTTGCTTTAGCAACAATGAACGAAGGTTGTGAGCTCCCATTCTCAAGTATCTGCTGACACACTGCATACACAACCTGTTAAAAAAATTTCATGCTCTTGCAACTCTTACAGTGCTTCAAGCACTCAAGTGAGAAGAATTATGTTTAGAAATTTGTCATGAGTTTATTATAACTCACAGTTTCCTGATTTTAGGTCGGGGATGAAGCTGGAAAAGCAAAGACAGCTCCAATGAAGATGAAGGTACAATTTATGCTTCAAGTGCCACAAGAGGACATCACGTCATCTGCTTTAATGTTTCGTGTTAAGAAGAGGTGGGACATTTGAGTTTGAGCAAGCAATAACCTTCCTCCAACGTCACAGCTTAACGTGGACTCTATATGATAGGTAACTTTCAAGCATTGCGATTATGCGTATTGTTGTGATACACAGTGACATGGGATTATTGCTTAGTAGCGTAAAGAATGTGATATGCTTGTTCATTTGTTTTTCTTTAATTTTATCATTTCGCACACAATCTACCCAATGATAGAGCTGCAGGGGCCAATCTAGAGGTTAGAATTTCAATTTCTCGGAAATAGCCTTTTCACATTATGTGAGTGTAAGGCCCGTGTACATTTATATGTTCCGACCTTGCCCATTGCTGGAGTTTTGTGCACGAAAGTTGTTCATCTTTTCCAGTCAATCTTTTCCAGTCAAACATGTGGTTCAGTAATATAGTTATAGGAGTGCAATATAGAAGTTATAGTTTCATTTTTCAGAAACAGTCTCTCCACATTATGTGGGGTAAAATTTGCTTTCATCTTGTCTATTCTTGACAACTCTAATTGCTGGAGTTTTGTGCACTAGAGTTATTTAACTCGTGATGTACCATCAAGCATGTGATAACTCAAATTGTACCATCAATAATGAAATAGTTTTTGATTTCCTTAATTTTGTAACTGCTGGCGGACAAAGTCACAGGCCCAAGCAAGAAGCAAGTACTATTGCTACCACACGTATGAATGGCTACAAAATTAATCTATCTATCTATAGATTATGATTTTTTTTTGGGTCCTAAAGCGAATAGCTGGGACAAACAGCTTGTTGGCTGCACAAAACCAGAAGTGGTTCCACCGGCATTAACACAAAATGCTTGAGCTTGTTGGTTCTTGTAAGTTAGCCTCACATTTTCCATTCTAATCCCACGACATGGGTACTTCCTGCTACAATCCAATTTTATTGCTACTTGAGTTGCTGATGTTCCATGTATATCTTGGTACGTCACGTCGCTTACTTTAACACCGGAAACCTATCAATCAATTAATTAATTACATTAATTCCATCAAGAAATCAAATATATTTATGTATATATAATTAATAATTTACCTGTCCAGGACAACCTTTGTTGTCGGGGCAGTAGTTTTGATCGATGAAGATTGGGTTTTGGACATTGTTCATTGTGCAATGCTGGAAAAGAATGTTCCTAGCGAAACCATTACTGGCTTTTCCCCAAGACTTGATCCTCACACCATTTTGTGTACCGGTGAAGGTAACCGATTTAACTGTCACATTTTGAACCCCTGGCTCTTGAAGGTCTTTCCCTAAGCTCCCAATGCTTCACATTCATATATAAACCAAAAAAATGTAAGTATTGACCTTACCCGATTTGTGATTAATAAATAAAATAAGAGGTTGTATCCTTACCTGATACCATGGCCTGGCCCACAATCGACATTTTCGATCCAGAGGTTAGAGGTTCCAGGCCCAACAGAGACACAATCGTCCCCTGTTGAAATCTTGGAATTCAAGATTGTGACACTGCTCGATAATTGGACGTGAATTCCATCAGTGTTTTGGCTATTTCCAGAGGCAATAACCTTCACTGCTTGAATTTGCACGTTCTGGCAGCCATTGATGACTACGTGGAACAATTGACTGTTTAGTGATGTTAATCCACGGATCACAATGTTTTTTGAATTTGTGAATGCCATCGACTGCACCATCAAAATTTTACATACATTTAATTAAATATGAATGTAACAACTAATAACACCCGATGCATGACTCGGCTGACATGAGAAAGTGTATTCCTACCCATTCCTCGATGTTCGAATCTCAAAGACAACATTTGTATGAGTTTTATGTCCCATAAAAAAATATGAATCTAACATATAATTAAATTTGATAAATTTACTGGATCATGGACGTTGACCTTCCACATTCCTAAACCCTAAAACCGATTAGTCATTAAAATGTTATTTAAATAGAAGGGACTTTCAGGTAATTTCAGGACTTAAATTTTACCGTGGCACCAGTGGGGCAGCTCTTCCCAGAAGCCTTACATGCCCACAAGCGAGTCCCTTGGCCGTCAAGGGTCCCACCAGACACAGTGACTCCATCCACATGCCTAAAGTAAACCCAGTTCCCAGCATTTCCAATGACGTTATAGTCGGATGGTGCCACCAGGGTCCCATCTATGCGGACCATAAGTGCAGAGTTCTTGCATGGTCCCTCAAAGTCCATACTTCGAACCAAAAACCTTCCTTTGGGCACGTAAATGGTCGCTGGCCTGGGTGATCCGCATGCTTGCGCCCATGCAGATAAAAATGCCTTGGTTGAGTCCGTCCTGCCGTCGGGTTTCGCCCCGTAATTGACCACATTGAACTGCCCAGCAGATGCTAATAAGGGTAAGAAAGATAACCATATGGACAAGCTTAGTGCTAGAAACGCAATTGATGATGCCATTTCTGGAAAATGTGTGTTCTTGCGAGAGAGAATGTGAAAATTAAGAAAGAAATTAGAGAGAGTTAGGGGTGTGAGTGTCTGTTGGGAGGGAGTTGGAACGGTTTGAGGTGGCTAAGCTTTATATAGAAAATTGGATTCCGTACTACTACTACTTACTAAAGAATTGTATTAATATATTAATTAATTAATTATTGGAGAAGAATTTACGGCTTAATTTATTCATTCCCTATTAAGCTTTTTTTTGTTACAAAAAGATGGCGGCTTATTACAAGATTGCACCAACACTCCATATGATGAACAATATCCATATTAATTAATTTGATGGATTAAAATTCTATGTCACGACTTATAATCCACATCGAATTGGTATGACACAACCGAGTGGTATAAACAAAGACGTAGCACTCTCATATTTAAATATTATGTACGAAGATGGTCTAGAAGAAAAAACTGTGCGAGTCTATGACCAAGAGTTAACAATATTTGTTGATGTATTATAGGCTTGGATTTCTATCAAATTTTTTTTTTTTAAAAAGCACATAACATTACGTATAATGAGATGTGCTTTTGATAGGCGTCGAAAGAGATATAAACAAGTAATTAACTTAAAGAAGAAATGCAATTATAATAAGTAATAAAGAGAAAATAGGGAAGGTTCAGGTATGCATAGGGATTGCTTGGAAATGGAGATAATGAAAAAGGGAAATAACAAATTAACTAAAACATTGACTTTTCGTCAAACTAAATTAATTACTTTTTATATTTATGGTATATATTTTAATAAGAGAAAGGAGTGGAATTAGAATTCGAAATTTAAGATTACATACGATTCAGCTCATCGACTGAACTGAATGAGATTCGTAGTTTTTTATGTTATATTTCTCTGCTCTTAAGTCTAAATTTAACCTCACAGAATATTTATCATTTAAAAAAAATAATTGAGATGATCATAAATAATAATAATAATAATAATAATTGAGAATAAGAGAGTAGGGTTATAACTGTAATTAATGGGAAATTGGAAGGGCAATATAATTAATAAGGAAGAACATGGACAGTACGTGAGTGAGTCGTGACAAGTGCAGTTCAAAACGGAGAAGAAATCGGCTCGTATTAGAGGGAAAAAAAACAATAAATCCCATAATTAAATGTCTTCTTTATGGATAGCTTAACTGCCTAAACCGTTATAAACTATAAATTAAATAATAATAATAATAATATGTATATGTATATACATGTTGACTTGGATGATTGCCCATGTGAAGCAAGAAATGGGCATGTTCATGAATCATGATCCTACTTAAAATTTTAATTAGCTTTCCATAAGTATTATCAAAATTTTATTTTGTTAGACTTCTAGTCAATAATATACGTATATATATATATAGACACAAGTATAGTCCACTAATGGCGTCTTTATTTTAACTAGAATAGAGATTTTCGCTTTCATGTCGTTAAATCTGATCAATGATTGAGATTAAGGATGAATCTACACTATAGAAAGAGCTCAAGCCCCCCTCAATATTTTTTTTAAAAAAATAAACTTAGATCTATTATATATTTTAATCTAAGAATCTACTGCACAACCAGAATCCCCTCAAAAGTAAAAAAAAAAAAAAACTCATTTCTTATAGATTTCGTCTTATATTTTTAATTTCTAAGCCTACTTATCCTTTAAAAAAAAAAGTGATTCCCTCGAACCACTATCAACCTTTCATGCGCCTCTTATAAATTCCCCACTTGAACACTAACTAGGGGTGAAAAGAATCGAGTATGGGTCCTCTTATAAATTCCCCACTTGAACACTAACTAGGGGTGAAAAGACTCGAGTATGGGTCGAACAATATAGGGTGTTTACGAGATATTTGCATGTCTAGATTCGAATTGATTTGAATTTTCAAATGTATTTAATTGACCATACCATGATTGGTTTAAATTCGGAAAAGTAAATCAGAAAATAATTCAATCCGGATTAGAACTGTTCAAACAACTAAATCGGACAAGGTATTTGTGTTTGAATCCTAACCATGTTTTAAATCGGATAATTTGTTGTGTTTGTACCTAAATTTTGGACATAAAACTTATGTGAAACATGATTTCATTCAAGTTGGACAAAATTTGCCACCCTATCACTAACCAAGCACTCCCCCAATAAATTTGCTGGATTTGTCATTGACAGATTGAAGCTGATTAAAAAATTCTAAAAAATAAAAAATCTCTAAACTAAAAAATAATGACGAAAAAGTAAAAATAAAGGTCATTACTTTAGTTAAAATAAAGTATTTCCTGTTTGATAGTTATGTTCATATATATATATATATATAAGTAAGCTTGTGTGTATATATATATATATATATATAAAAGTAAGCTTGTACATATATTGGAAAAAACTCTACCTAGTTCTGGTAATTACAAAACCAGAATATGATGATACTTAAATAATCACACAATCAGCCAAGTTCACATACTTATAATAGAATAATAAAAATGTATAAATCAAAATACTTATTATATAAAAATGTATAAATCAAGGAAATACTTATTCATAAAATTAAAATAGATATTCGAAAAACCTTTCAAAGGGGAAGAACATAGGCAAGCTTAGACCTCTGGCCTTAAGGTGATTTATTGTTTGCCTTATTTGATGTGCTCGCAGCTCTCACAATATCATCTTCTAGGTCTACTCGATAACACACTTCTGTAGCGCGACCCGTAGTGTAATGGTGAATCAAGATTTCTTAGTACTCTCTCTTAATAGTAGAGGAATGACTGACAAGAAGGAGAGGAAGAAAGAAGAACAAAGCTAAAAAACAATTGCTGAAAATTTTCTCTCCTTCAAACAAACTGTTATATAAAAAAGCAATTAAACCAAAATTTAATTCTTAAAAAAATCAAAATATATCAGTTATATATTTTACAATTCATATTAAAACAATAGCTTTTACCCCTTATAAAGGCCCATTAAAATTCAACCGCAATTCAAAATTCCAACAATATATATATATAGTCATATTAATATATATATATATATATACACATACATTCATGTACATATCTGTGTGTACACATTTCCAAAATTCCTTTTGGTGCAAGGCACATGTATATACACATGTGTGTACACATCCAAAAAATTCCTTTTTATGCAAGACACAATTGGATGATGTTAATGTCAAATCGGCAACTTGCGACTCTGAAGGATATCTCAAGTGAATGATATCTTTGAGAACAGGATACACAATCTCAAGAATTGTATCTCAACGGTTTTGGGTTGGGCTGAATGACCTGGCCCATGAAGAAATTTCATGGCCCTAACAACAAGTGTTTTAAGCCTGGATAGAAGGTAAAAGCTAGCAATAATAGAAGAGGTCCGATGAAGAGGAAAGACCATGAAGGGTTGAGCCCTTTGTAATTCCGATCCAATTCCGGCGCCGATACACGAATACAGAACCTGAGACCGAGAGACTCGATGCTGCGTTGGTGGGTTTAATGGTCCAGTAATGACCAACACCACTAAAGGTTATAGACTTATTACTGAGACCACTGAGACTAAGCTGCAAAGATCTTTGACAAGGGCCCGTTGATGTTAGGTTATGTCACAGTCATGGGCCTTGGGCCGAGTTACGGGCCTCAGCATTTAAGATATGGGCTCTACGTCGAGGACATGGGCCTCGATGCCCGGGGTAAGTATGTATTCGCGGGTCAACTTTAGAGGAGAAAATTCGAGATTAGCATTAAATATAGTCGATGGAATGATCAACCAGCATTAATTATATATGATATTTATTATTGATGGTTAATCTACGGACCACGTTGAATGAAGTTTTTTTATAATCAAATTAAGGCTCGGCTCGGGCGACCGGGAATTAGAGCTTCTTTTAAGTGATTGAAAATTAGGGGTTTTAAAAATTTACTTGTTTATATTTTAGGGATAATGATTTTCGAGGTTTAAAAAACTTCCCAAAATTAATGTAGTGTTAGCTTAACCGGTTTTAAAAACACCCTAAATCGGATGTTTTGAAATTTATGTATTATTTATCATTATCATAGTAATTTAATATTTTTAAAAATCTGCAAAACCGAATCTTTAATACTTTTCCAATTACTATACCGTATTGTTTTAAAAACCACTACTAAAACCATCCAAAACCTATACTCTCATAACCGGTCCGAATAGCTTCTTTAAAAACACTCCCAAATTGCTATTACCATATTTGCCGAGCAGTGCTGTTCATTCTTGATTACAAAAATCAACAGTAGGTAATAAAATACAGATTAAGATGTGTTTCATAGTAGTGTAATGATTACAAGAGTAATTAAAAATACATAGATAAACAAATACTCATATTTGATAGGGATGTATATTATTTATCCTAGTAATTTTTTTGGTAATTTCTTTATATTTTGAGTGTAATGATTATCGATAGAGAGAGGTGAATAATGATTACTCTAGTAATACATTATAGTCCTATTTATGGTAGCAAATCCGACGATGGATTTTCCAAATCGAAAATTCAAAGTCGACGAAGATCACCTAGGAGTTTGATGAAGACAGTGCAGGCAGCTGAAAAGAAAGTTTTTGTTTTTATTCTCCTTCTAAAAGGATGGATTGGATTTTTGTGTTAGTTGGCAACCATATGTGAAGTCAAAGAAAATATAATGGCGTGTGATGTATGGTAACTGGTAACACACACAAGAATGACAAGGTTCCTAGAAAACCAACCAGAATTGCAGCGAAACGGACGGTGGATTATCAGGTCCAGGCGATGGATTAATGATTGAGGCCTAAATTCGAGATTCAAAATTACATACAATTCAGTTAATCAATTAAACTATTCGGAGTTCGTAATTCACGAGATTGTTAATGAGGGAGGAGATTCTCTTTTCTTCCTCCTCCAGAGTTCAAGCATTCAGAAAATTTAAGTTGGCCATCTTGATATTAATGATGTGGCCAACATTAGGGGGATTGTAGGGCTGATCTGGAAGAGAAGAAAAAATTGCGCTATTTATTTTTCATGTGAAGGTCGAGCTTACATGTTCTTAATCACGACCCAATCTAAAGACAAATGAGATTATTGATTGCTAGTAATTTTAACAACTTTTGTTTGGATCATATAAGTGGATTCGCCACTATATATATGTCGTGTCAAAAAATAACCAAAGTTCACACTCCTAATCCCTACAATCCAAAAAAGTCCCTTTCTACTATTTCCTATCTCCTTATTTATAGGGGATCCTGTACATTGTAATTACATCTCCCATTTATGGGACTGGACCCACCTATCCCTCTACTAACTTCCTCCTTAATAAAGAGAGATCGGTTATCCTCCCATAAGAACAAAGTTATAAGCAGGTCTCTCCCCAACTAAAGGGTTTGGTCTGAGGGGATTTGGCCAAACCCTTAAGTTAAAGGGATTGGCCAAATCCATTCCCCTGCATCTGCTCTTCTCCCTTTCCCTTCGGAGATGCATTTATGCTTAATTCGGATGTCTTCTTCTGCGACGTGGACATCTAATATATGGCCCCACAATATATATATATATATATATATATATATATATATTTGGAGTCGCTAGATAGATCGGTTGAACCAATTATAAGCAAATATAATGGTAAGAATTTAGGGGGAATGAGTAATATATGGGGATGTATGTTTTTGTTGATATGACTATATTGAAAGATGTGTTTTGCTGATGTGGTTGTATTGAAATATATGTTTTGGTGAAATGGATGATAATGTGACTTGACTTTTTACAAAATATGTGGAACCCATTATGAATTTTGGGTTAGTTTTGTTTAAGAACATATGAGAGAATGAAAGAGTAAATAGTTAGATAATCATTTTGTGTTGAAATATGTGTTTTACTGATGTGACAGTATTGATATATGTGTTTTGTTGATATGACAATAGTAGAATATTTATTACGTTGATTTGATTATATTAAAAGTTATGTTTTTATAAGAGAGATGTGAACTCATTTTTTAAATTTAATGGGTGAACAAATGTGTCTTATTGCATTTGCTATTATACCGCATACCAGTTAACATGATGGTCGAATTGAAAATACTGAATTATTATTTTCAATTAAATCACTTTGAGAGTGATTAAATGAATCTTTTAAATAATTATTGACTAAAGCCATCAAACTTTATTACTTTAGCCATAAAAGAAACAATAATAATAAGAAGAAAAAAAGTAGGAACCAACCCTACTTCTTTACATTCACGCACGGACCTATCATTAGTCATTACTCACTCGTTTCCTCTCCTACCTCGCTTCGCTTGCCGTCCACTAATTATTTAGTTTTTTTATAGACCTATAGTTCGCGGAAACCACCATTCCTTTCCTCCTAGACTTCAGCATTATTCCTCCGACGCAGACAAGACTTATTATATAAAGAACCCAACCAAGAATGTCCTTGCCTCCTGCAAACACTTCCAAAACAAAACCAACTCGGACTGGATGGTGTACTTTTGCTTTGATATGAGCTCTGTTTCTTTCTTTTTTTAGTTGCTCATCCTCTGTTTAAGCATTTCTGTTCCTCACTGATCTCTGCCATCTCTGAACTTCACCGGGTCATGCCTGCCATTCTTTTCCAATCCAATTTCTTTTCTCAAACAAGCAAATTTTGACAAAACCCAGAAGCGGATCTTGTTGTTTTATAATTTTTCGAAACCTAAAGAGAAACCCATTATCCCCGTCTGTAAGAACCTTTGATTCAAAGGAAAATCGAGTCGGAAAACAAAGGCAGGCATAGAAGCGGTGAAGGTCAGAGATGGTAGGGATCAATGAGGAATTGAAATGCAGTAGAGATGATGGAGATACAATAAAAGCAGAGTCTGAGCAACTCAAAAAGGAAACAGAGCTTGTATCAAGGCAGAGTGCCACCAAATCCAGTGGTTCAAAATCTTGAAAGCAAGAGCTGAGAGAAATTATGATTCGGTGATTCAACTCGTCGTCTTTCTGGTTAGTTCCTATTAACATTGGAAGCCAATCAATTACTTGCTCGAGCCAGCGTCAGATCCGGCAACCCAGTTCAACGAAACCAGTGATGGCAGCAGAGTTGACTTGGTGTGGTGAAATCGCGGGGGAGGCACACTTGGCCTGCAATTTGCCTTGGTTTTTCTTTCTGGTTCGTTGTGTTCTCTCTCTCTCTCATAATCAAAGACAGATTCTGCACCAGTCCGACCTCGACTGCTCTGTTCACTGATCCGTTATCGTCTTTCTCTTGATTAGAACTTTCCATCTTTGAATTCTTTAGAGAGAAAAAAGTAGAAAAAGTCTGTATCTTTGATTGTTAACTGGTTTGCTGATTATTATTCTAAAGATTTGCATCTGGGTGCTTGTGTTTTTGATTAATTTGATTGAGGGTGTTATTACCTTGTAACTTTTCTTTGATTGTAATTGCTTAATGTGATTGATGGCTTTACAATGCAACTTTTCTACCCTTTCCTACCCTCTCCTCACTGTTTTATTCCAGGAAGAGGTCGATCGACTGCGACTCTGATGGATCGATCATCGATCAACCACATGGGTAGATCGATGGACTTGTTCTCTGCCTCTGATGATTTTTTGTTCACCATCTGAGTCTATCGATCGACATAGCATTTCCCTCCAAATTGTAATTACCTAGAGTTTCATCCAAAGTACACTATTTTCAAAAGTCCCCAACTCGAATCCATAAGACGAGATAATTTCCTGAAATAAAATTGCGAGAGGCAACGTAGAAAAGCCCATAGATGTTAACAATTTTAATAAAATATGCTTATGTCCATTAAATTTTTCAATACACATTCAGATATCAAAATTTAAAAAACTAAAACAAGATAATTATTTTATTTATTTATTTTTATCTCATTTGCAAGCAGATCAGATCAGCATCCACGCAAGCAATGAGGAAAGATACAAATGGTTGGGATAGCTTGAAAGCTTCTTTGATGAGATTACATTATTGATGGAAAGAGTGCAAGAATAACCCAAATGACACTGGTAATTAAATTTAATATAATCGTATTTCTTCTTCTTTGTACGCATAGTAATTTTAACATTACTCCTCATTGCATTTGCCCATTCTGCTTTGCTACCAAATCACTGGAAACATGCAAAAAGGAAAGTGTTAATGGTGCGATCACAGTTTTTAACAAGAAGTGACTTGATATACTGTAGTGATTATAATTGGAAAGTAGGAAACATCTCTCTCTCTCTCTCTCTCTCTCTCTCTCTCTCTCTCTCTCTCTCTCTCTCTCTCTCTCTCTCATTCATTTTAAGGCTATTTCATGTTTTGTCCTTTTTGGCATATATTGTTATTCTTTTTTGTCGCTCACAATCCTATCATATAAGAAGTTAAGAACTAAACCTATTACCTGCCAAAGGAATAATACTATAGGATAGCTATAAGACCACTAATGATGTATAGTTTCTGAGTGTTGGGCAATTAAGAGATAATAATATATCAAAAAATGCATATAGCATAGATGCAAATATTTCATTTGGATGTGTGGTTGCATGAACAAAAATAAGATAAGAAATGAGATTATTAGATCTACGATGAGAGTAACATCAATTTGCCATATCTAAGGTAAGAATATCATCATTTGAAAATAAGTTATAAAAAAATCATTTTGAGATAGTTTGAATATGTAAAACATAGATATAGTAGTGTGGTGGTGAGGAGAACTGAGATAATTTATTTATGAGCAAGTAAAAATGAATAGGAAGACCCAAGAAAACGTGATTTTAAACTTTGAAGTAGTATGAGATATAAATTCACTACGAGTTGTTGAGGGTATGATTCTGAATAAAAATGAATGTTGATTTTTTTCAAGGAGTCGATTCTCGTTGATTTTATCATAAATTCATGTTAGCCGACCCAAAAACTTTCGCGATTAAAATTTGGATGATGATAGACAAATATGTCCACACACAGAGAGAGATGTAAAAGAATGAGAGCTGTAGGAAATCAAACCAACCGTAGTGACTGAGTGAGTTGAGCTACCAAAACAGAATCATTTTGTGCTCTTGCTTTCAATATTCTGAACATCAAATTCAAACGCACTTGGATGCTCACACTCTGCTTCGCAATGACCTCCGTTTCCCTCTTGAGTTGCTCTCGCCCTGCTTCAATCTCCTCGTACTTCTTCCTCACTTGATTCTGCCCTTCTTTTATGCGTTGTTGTTCCTCCCCAACCTCCACCATCTCCGCCCTCAGTCGCTCAATCGTAGCCTTTATTTTCCTCTTCAATTTCGTATTCTAATAAAAAAATTCATAAATCCATCAAACAAAACATAGAACCCCAATGCAGATATACACAAAATCATTCACTAGTGCTAGAGCATTAACAGTATAACACAGCTAAAGACATTGTCATCAGTACCGGGTGTCTCCTGTGCTTTCTCACTCCACAATGGCTCTTGCATTGAACCAGCGGAGTCCTCTGCTCTGCAATTGCATTTCCCTCACTAGCTAATGTTTTGCAAGACAAACCTGCCATCCGAGCTAACCAGATTTAGTTCAGCTTCACACTTGCTTTTAGAGACACGCCCTGCATATATAGATAGTGAAGTAAAACAACAGACCAAGTCAATGCAGTCTTTCAATAATAATCGAGCGAGGTTGCGCGAGTCCGGTGCGATTTGACTCTTCAAGCACCACAAGGTCAGCTGCATGGTGGTTTTGACAACACACCTTCAGACCGAGTCTCGTCGAATTTGACAACACACATTCAGACCGAGTCCCGTCGAATTTGGAGAAGAGAATCAGAAAATACTGAGCAGTTTTCATGCCATGAAATCGAAGTAAATGGATTCAGATTTGTTTAATACAAATAAGAAATGAAAATAAATCGTTGACTTGAGAATCCTTAGGAGAATTCATATGAATTTACGGCAAAGAAGTTCATTTTGTAAGCTACATAGAAAGTTCTTGCAAGATAGAATAGCAAGCAACAAGAATTCAAACATCAACAGTGATATTGAAGCTTTTCCCGGAAACATCACCACACTTGGGAGTTGGGAGTGAAAGTATGGAGATTCTTTCAGGCGGCTTCATTAAACAACAAAGCTATATCTCATGCAATGGGTAACTGCTGATAATTGATGCAGTCTATGTCAAATTCATTTGACGGCATAGATGGTTCATTACCACATAATAATTTCCATCACTTTCTCAGGAAAATTAGACATTGCCCCTGGCAGAATATAATTCAATATATGAGAATGTGTATAGTATGAAAATATGCGGAATGCGAAACAGTAAATAAAACACAAAAGTAACAACAAAATCTAATTGGGAAAAAATTTTGAGTTTATCAAATGTCCAACCTTCAAAGCAATCCATAATACGAATCAAGAATACGAAACTCCACCTTTGTGCATCTATAACCTATAAATAGTGTATGTTTTGTCACCAATAGCAAACACTTTTGTTATAATTGCTTTGGTAACTTCTAAAGACTTCAACTGAGAAGACGTGACTTGGTCGCCTATCCAAGTGTGATATAGTTAGTTTTGTCACCAATATCACTCAAACTAAACTTTATTTTTGCTTCGATAGGTTTAACAGCAGCTCTAGGACATGAGGAATTCTCGCATGTGCATTAATTGCATCTAACCTTTTGGGATTTAGGACAATTTTTTGAAAATTTGAAAAAATTATATTTGTCTTTTGATCGGTTTTACTATCAAAGATATATTTTTTGTTTGAAACAAAAATTAAATGCAACATGAAAAGTGTATCGAATGTTTTCTGTTTTATATCCAACAGTCTAAAATTATAATGCAATTTAATTTTTTTTGGAACAAAAATTATATCGTTTGATTTGTAAAATTGATCAGAAGAAAAATATAATTTTTTCAAATTTTTTTTAAAAAATCTTAGACTTCAAAAAGTTAGATGCACATTTTAGGTTTAGGTGCACATAAAAGAATTCCTCTATATACATAATACATGTAATAGTCTGGAAAGTAACTCACCATGACACAGCGCTGCGATTGTGGAGATCTTGGACACTCCTTGACAAAGAGTTCTCTTTGAAACTATTCTTTGACACCATCAAACCTTAAAAGTTCTAAACTTATCTTAATTTCTAGATACAATTCTATTAGTCCGAACCCCACAATACATTCCCATTAGAGCATCTCCAATGGGGGATGTATATGAGTGTATATGTCTCAACTATCATCATACACACTCATATCTTTAAATGGGTCATTCCAACCCAAGATGTATTTTCAGTTGTAAAATATATCTACATGAGTTGGAGATGTAAATATACAACCCAAGCTTCCAATTATAGCAAGGAATGATAAAAAGGTGGGAAACTTAACTACCATTTTCACCCCAAACAAGTAAAAATATGGAAGATAATGAAGAATATGTAATATACATCCCCAATTATACATTCTATCATTGCAACACAAAAAATTTACATCCCAAAAAAGTCACTATTTGAATATGTATATATCACTTTACATCCTCAAATATGCACACTTGCATTGGAGATACTCTGAGAGATAAAAACGCTTAAAACCTGAGTGGCGGCCTGACACATTAGTAGCCTGCTTCAAACTTCACCATATAACTGAGGATATACAGGCTATCTCATGATTCATCACTGCACAAAATCAGCAGCTAGCAGTGATAAGTAAATCCAATAGACATAACCTTCTCAAAGTGCCAGCCGGATTTCTACGACTCTACTACTTTCCACCGTCTACCTGAACTACATTTGGTGGAACGACCCGTCTCAGAGTCCTTTACTCAAAAACATCCTCCGTTTGACTCAGTGAGTTATAGTCCCAGCATCGTGGACTGCTCAATGGGGCACCAGAGTTTTCAGTCTCCTACCGTCAACACTTGGTTCGCCGTCACGCAGCCGCACAACAGCCCATTAGCGAGCACACCTCTTCCTCATTGGACGCTCCAGTTGGGGCAAAAGCCCATTCGGTAATCCCTCAGAGCAACCTGGCACGTCAGCGGCGGCAGAAGCTGATACCTTGGGACAATAACGTGCAGTTTATAATCCATCATCTCAAACCAGTGAACCACTCAACCTGTCACACAATAAAGAGGGTTTAAAAACCAACAATATATCGTCAGTAATATTTCATATGGGTACATTCTATTAGGCAAGTGTGCACAGAAACTTTGGCAATCTTTTATAAAATGACAGAAAAAAATAATTAAGAAAAGAGAGTCCATCGTAAAGCATTCTGTAAATGGAGGGATAACACATCAAACTACAAACAGCAAATATACTTGCGGGGAGGATGCCACATAATAAAAACACTTCACATGAGATTAAACCTCCGATGTGGAATTCTCTTACACTCCCCCGAACGTGCGTAGGCTTCTCTTACACTCCCCCAATAAAGCACTTCACATAACGTTAAACCTCCGATGTGAAATTCTCTTACACTCCCCCGCATGTGCACAGACTTCTCTTACACTCCCCCGCAAGTGCGTAGGCTTAAACACTCCCCCGCACGTGCGTAAGCTTACGGTTACGTTCTTACCCAAAGCACATCCGCACGTGCGTAGGCTTACGGTCTTACCCAAAGCACGTGGGTTAAGGGTATTATCCAAAAAACACTCCCCCGCACGTGTGTAAGCTTACGGTTACGACCTTACCCAAAGTATTGCCCAAAGAAGTGCAGAGTATAACTCAACAGTCGCCGCTCTAATACCATGTTAAGTGGTCCAACTCACCTCTCTAAAAGGCCCAATAGAGGGGAAATGATACCACATAATAAAGCACTTCACATGAGGTTAAATCTCCGATGTGGGATTCTCTAACAATCAATGTAGAACACTTAACAGGGGACGTTCGAAGCTACAAAGTGGGGCAGTTGTGAAGGAGAGGCCATTCTACAGTCATGTATAAAACAACGTGACATTGTATTATGAAAAGCTTACATTAATCCTTTTATCCAAAAAAAAAAAAGGCTAAACTATTCCTTCGTGCAGGGCAAAGATTTTGCAGTCAAATACGGGCAATTCTAACAGTTCCAGGAAAGGCTAGTACCAGTTGACCTGAAAACCTGTAAACCAAACCTCCATTACCCAAAGAACCTAATCAGTCTAAGATAATCCACACAGAGATTATAGAAGTCAGGTTGTGGACTTGGTCGCCATATTTCTTGTCCAAGTACATGCCAACGTTAGAGTCTCCATTCTTTGGGCTTCTTGTCTTATCATGAAGCAGGGATATGTAGAATGACCATAGAATTTAGAATTTTAGATAGAATGACCATAGAATTTAGATCATACTTTGACATTATGAGTTTCAGAGAAACTGAGGAAATGAGACACAACTTAGAAATGTGTATAATTCCAGGTAATTGCATAAGCACACCACGATCACTTATCATCGTACAAACAATTGTCCAATAACTCCCCGAGCCAATCAGCACACATCGACAATAATCACTTCCTCTCCATCTACAAATATAGGAGTCACAACTGCAAAACCAATGTAGCGTACCACCATAAGCATAAGCAGCCAGTGAATTGAAAGTCAGGTGTCGAACCAAGTAATCAACCAGATGATGAACTCAAATTTCAAGGACAACCGGATGAAAACGCCATATAAACCATAACAAACGCATGAGATAACACAATAAGCTTACATCTTCAGCACATTAATTAATAAGTAATCATCATGGTTATAAAATTACATTAAGAAATCCAATGGCAGAAGGTGTTAAAAGCGAACATGACGCCCAACTAGATCTAATTCTGAGTACAAAACAGGTTCTCAATGAGATAAAGTTATACTTCACGAATGTGTGTATGCAAAGAGAAAGAGGGTTTCTTGGAACACAAGTTGGGAACACTATTTAATCAAATGAGATTGAGCATAATTTTCATCTCAAACCAGAAAGAAATGGGTTATTTCTTTGAAAAATTGTGCTCAATTTCATGTGGAACTTCTGCTAAGATCTCTTCGTTAGCTGGGGAAAGAATATGCACGAATTGGTTTTCATTTTTTTAACAAAGTACTGAATGTATCATCAAATATTCCATATGATTCCACAAGATCTGGTTTTGTGCAAGTAAGGAATTCTTGTCAATTGAAAGGGTGAGTTCATTATATCATATGCTATTGGCCTCCAGAGTCCAGACCAATGATATTGACATTGTGATCAAATCTCAAGTTGTGACTTGTGATAGAGAAAAACTTGAGCACCCATGTACCGTACAAAAAAAGAAAAGCTTATCAGGAATTAAAAAGAGACTGGGAAGAAGTATATGAACAACTTGAAAGAGCAGTCAACTTATTTACCATTACTTTTTTAACATATCAAGCTCGAGGGCAAACAGAAACATCCATATCAAGACGCCCAAATACGTAACACAAGGTCATAACGACAACGGAAGAAGAAAACAAAGGAACGAATGCACAAGATTACATTCAATATTTTGCAGCAGAATTCTTCAATCCATTTGCTCATCCTTCTTATCCACCAAATCACTAAAAACAAAAGAAAAACAAAATATTGTTAGTTGTGTTATAAAAGATATTAACCATAAGTGACCTGATTCAGTACTGTTAGCACCAGAATGCATCTTCATTATCCCCAAAAAAAACCTTACAAATGGCCATCAGCATCATGCATGCGCATTCGAAAGTTAATTTTGGTGAGTTAAGTTTAAATTTACGGGCGCCAACTTATCAAGCCTCATCCTCATCAAAAGGCGAATTTCTTAAATGTCTAAAATTCTTTGGAAAAAAAGAGAGACATCCGCATAAAAGCATGCAGTTCTCAAGTGCGGTATCCCGCATGCAAAATTGTAGATCCCGCACACGCACCCATCCAACGGCAGTGCGAGTGTCCCGTACTAGAGTTTGTTCCTATACATATAAAGTGCTATTACGATCTGAATCCTTCATATATGGTTATATACACACATTTCTCCTGCCAACCTTAAGATGCTGGCTTCATGTTTAAACATACACCAAGAACGCCAGGTGAATACAATTAAAATTAAAAATTTACAATGAGAGGCTATTATGCTCTCTTTTCTTCTTCTTTTTTCTGTCTCAATAATCATATGGTAAATGATGCATCTTTTCAATTTTCTATATGTGTTGTGTATGTAGTTATATACAACGTACTACCTTATCTTTGTTTCCCTTTGCCTCGTTATTCTTCTACTACATACGTACAGGAAAAATAGAGAGGAGAGGGAAATGAAACTGACCGGAGGGACTGAGTGAGTTGAGCAGTCAAATGAGAATTATTTTGAGCTCTTGCTTTCACGATACCAAACATAAGACCTAGTTTCATACGTATACCCGCGTTCTGCTTTGATATGAGCTCTGTTTCCTTCCACAAATGCTCGCGCTCTGCTTGGATCTTCTCAAACTTGTCTCTCACTTGTCTCTGCCCCTCCCTAATGCACTTTTGATCCTCACTGATGTCTGTCATCTCTTCCCTCAATCGCTTAATCCCTGCCCTAATCTTCCCCTCCAATTTCATATTCTGCCAAAAATATAATAAAAATTCAAGATCGATGTCAAAAATATGATCACGCCAGTGCAAATAAAAAATCATAAATAATCAGAACTCATACCGTATTTCTCCAATTCTTCCTTAGGAGTCCAGAACGCCTTCTGCGCACGATTCTTGAACTCCTCTTGTGCGGACGAAGATGCAAATTCCTCCGGTTCGCAATTCCATTGCAGTCAGCGGCTAATTTTCTGCGATTTGTCAAGCAGATATGAGGGCTCATGGTCAATCACTTCCTCTAGCGAGAGAGGTGTTAGGTCAGATGCTTGCTTCTGCTAAATACAAAATTGAATTGATGAAGCAATTGCTTTCTAATGCGGCAGGCTGGCAGTTATATATAACATCAGAGATCCGAGATTCGACGCAATACCATTCATATCTGACCGAATTATACGTTACCAACAAAAGTATTTCTCTTTGCAGATCGCGCGAAGTCGAACAGCTCTCGTGCGATAGATGGCTGGCTAGTGGTTGCACGTCTTTTATTGCACGATACCAACTGTTCAGATTTGTTGTTTGTTGACTACACGACTCCACCATCCTTCCTTGTTTGTTCTCCAAATTTTTTTATTTTATTTTACTTCGTACGGACCTGATTTTGAGTTGTCCCCAACTCCCCATCAACTGTAGATTACAAAACGACAACTCTCTAAAAAGTTAAAAAAAAAATTACAATTACTCAAATTTTTTATTTTCTTATTTTACTTTACTTCGTGTGGTCCTGATTTTGAGTTAGAATTGAGTCCGTTTTTTATTGCACATAATTGAGTTTTATTTATTTATCTACGTCAGTAAAATATATCTTTTAATATAATTATATTAATAAAATATATATTTTAATATAATTTTTTTTCATTTTTTATTCATCAATCATTCAAATATCAACATTACCTCTCTCGTATTTTTCTACAATTTCTCACTTTTTCCTATAATTATATGTGTCTTTCAATGCAACTTTTTTAAATTACTATCTCTTCACACTTTAAAATTTTCAACACTCCAAACATCAACTGTCTAAAGTAAAAGAATATTTGAGTTATTTTTAATGATGACTTCATTCTCACTCCCTTTATTCATGTTTACACCTCTTTTATCCTTAATTTTCGTGCAATAATAATTTTATTATTTTTTATTCCAAAAACTACTTTTTCTTCTCTCATGTCGTCACTCTCAAACCTGCTCCAACTCAACTCAAAGCAAAAGATAAAATTCCTTAGATTATGTACAATGATTCTTGAAAATAGGGTATAGGATAATGGAGGAGAATATATATTTTTATCAATGTGTTAATATTGAAAGATATATTTTGATGATATATATGAATATGTGTTTAACATTTTGTAAAAGATCTGAGACTCAATATTGATTTTGGTATAATTTTTTGAAGAATTGATGAGATACACTTGACATTAGTTTTTGTTAATAGAGAAAGGGAAAATGCATATAAGAATTTGTGTTTTGATGTACCTATATTAAGAAACGTATTTTGATAATATGAATGAGTACTCGAAATTGAAGAAACAATGCACTTGCTCGCGGACCAATTCTTGAGAGTTTATCTCTTAGCAGATCAATTCTCGAGAGTTTTATCCAAAGCAAAAGATGGAATTTCTTTAGCGGATACACTAGCATATACGTTAAGCTTATACATTAATTTATAAGCTCTCAATTTCTCTGCACATCAATTATATATAAAATTGAGTTTATAAGCTCTTAATTTCTCTCTCCACATCAACTTATACCCTATCAAACTTAGACATATCTATACCCTATCAGACTTGGTCATACCAATTTTCGAGTGTTCGCTCAAAACAAAAGATGGAATTCCTTTAGCGGATCAATTCTCGACAGTTTACTCCCTATCAAAATCAAGGTCAATTTCATTAATAAAAGACCATGAGTCAATCATCAAACCATCTACGCAATTGAGCCTCTAAATTAAATTAAACCCAACAACCACGAGACAATTTCTTTTGTTTGATTAGGTCGACCAGAGACCTACATTTGCTATACAGCAAAATTTCTCCTCTCTTCTCTTTGTTTGTTTCGATATGGGATTCTAGCCACTGAAAACTTTGGTCCTGTATTGAACAGAATGAAACCTTCATACATCTGACGCCCCCAATATCCAAATTATGCATCATCAAAATTGCTAAGTGAATCGGAGACAAATCCCCTACTCATGGAAAGTTCCTGTTAATCCTATGACGAAGTGCTTTAAAATCGTGAACCTTGATGGTTCTGAAAGGCCATGTAAATCCTGTGATGAAATGGGCTTGAACTTGATAAAACGAACAATATCTTATCATGATAGTAGTTGAGTTTGGACAACGAGAGTTCATTGGTGTTTCCTAACATTGGTATCAAAGTGAGGTTATTTAGCTTGAATGTTAGTTATCTATGTGCGCCTTCTGGTTGATGAGCCCTCAAATGAGGGTAGATTGTTGAGAAAAGTCCCACGTCATTTAAAAAAATATTTGATGGACGGTATAAGATCATGGGTATGCTAGACCAAGCATGGCGCGTTTTCTGTAAGGCCCTGCAAACCCTGTAATGAATTGAGCTCGAACTTAAGACTTGAGAAAACAGACAATATCTTATAATTTGTTGTTTCTTAACGAAGTCAACAATTACAATATTCACTTTATCACAACTTCAACAAGTTCTAGCAAGACACATATAATTACAATCTGAAATTTCTCTACATACTAACACATAGTTGAAAGAAAAGAAACACCAGAGAAATGAACGCAGGATAATTAGGATAGAACGGAGTTCTCTTTATTTCAATCTCAGTTGATGCCACACACATGTTCTCTTTTCCTTTTAAAGAGACACAAGCAGAATTCCTCATTGGATCATTGGATTTGCTCATTCTGCTTAGCTACTAAATCACTGGCACCACAACAGAAACAACAAGGCTGTTAATTTGTGTAATAGGAGACAATAGATTTGATTTAGCAGTAGCACCACAGAAAAGGGTTAGTTGAGATTATAGTGGCGATACCAGGAATTCTAATCACCCTGAACTGAACTCAAAATTTTACAATAGACAAATCCAGGGCGGAGCCAGGAATTAAGATGAGGAGTGGCCTAGGATTGGTGGGATTTCGGAAGTAACGGCCCCGAAAAATTTTTGGGGTCATTTATCGAAAACTTGTCTAATTTTTTTGCAAAAAAAGAGAAAGAAAGAAGGAGAACCCCTCCTTTTGTTTTAACATACATCAAGAAAACAATACAATCATTTTACCAATATATCTTCAATAAGAAAGGATCTTTTCTTTGTCTGTTCTCTTCTTCATTCTTTTTTTCTTTTTTTTTGTCATTTCTTATTTCCTTCACTCTCCTCTTTTCAATCCGCTTTTTCCTCCTCTATTTTTACTTATTTTCTTTCCATCGTCATCTTTTTCTTCTTCTATATATATGCTGTATATAAAATAACAGGTAGAGTCACCTGATGTTTCTTTTCTATCTTTTTAGTACAAGACCACCTATTAATCTCGATCATGCAAACATTACATACATACATATACATACATACATATATATATATATATATATTATACATATAAATCAATAAGTGAATATAATTAGAGAGGGAGATTAAACCAACCGAAGAGAGTGAGTGAGTTGAGCAACCAAAGCAGTATCATTCTGAGCTCTTGCTTTTAATAATTTGAACATGAGATTTAGTTTCAACTGGATACCCGCACTCTGCTTTGCTATCAACTCTGTTTCTTTCCACAGTCGCTTGCGCTCTGCTTCAATCTCTTCATATTTTTCCCTAACTTGTCTCTGCCCCTCTTTTATGCACTTTTGTTCCTCACTGATTTCTGTCATCTCCGCTCTCAGCCTCTTAATCCCAGATTTTAATTTCCCATTGAAACTTCTCTTCTGACCAAACAACAACAATGACTACTAAGTCTCTGCTCTAATGAAAACTATTTATATTACTTACCATGAATAGCCACAACGCAAGTCTACAGAACCAATGAAAAACCCACAAACATATAGCCTATGCATGTTATTGACTCCTTTTCGTGATAATTTTTTCATGAGTTAATTATTCCTCATTGAAGCATTTCTTCAAACAGTTTATGAGCACTACTTTGATTCTCTTTTCAGACACCAAAAAGTGTGTACATGTTCAGAAACAGCATTGATAAAGGTTTGTCAAAATACCCGATTTCGAGTGCTAGATGTTCTTCTTCGGGCACTTCTTCTAATTACAAGCTGTGGACTTGTTTCTTGGCATGGAAGCTGCAGAGTTTTCTGTTCTTTAGTGTCATCGCCGCCTCCTTCTCCTAATGTTTTAGCACTTGAACCTGCAAACCAAAGAAGTAACCAGAAAGAAAGATTCATTTTTTCCCTCTCTTTTAATCCTCTTTTTTGTCTGTTAGTGTTGAGGATCGGCTTCTGCGAATTGATGAAGTAACGATCATGTATAATATATAGACGTTCAGGCAAAAATCGTCAGCATCTGAGGTTGATGGTTTTGGAAGTAAAGTAAAAAGTGGCCCACGTTCGCACGATAATCGTTCGGCGCGCGCGATGTACAGTAGGATGGATAATGCAGGCGTGTGGACTGCTGCAAAAGAAGAAATTAAAAGTATTAAGACCACGATGATAATGTTTTTTTTTTCCTTGGACTAATCAAATGTATTGTGATATGTGATTCTTAATATAATTGAGTCAATAAAATATATTGGTGGTAGTAGTTATTTCTAACACAAAAAATTTTAAAAGTCTATACAATCTTATATGATAGTACATATATCATAAGATTTAGAGACAAATTTAGAGTTCAAAATTTAAATTCATCACCAATGTAAAATGTTTTTGTTGAAATACTTAACATTTTTAAAAATATATTGATACGTGAAATAAATTTATTGCTTAAATTTTGTGTAACTAAAGTGAAACCGTGTATTGATTTTAAAATAAAATAGAAGTGAGGCTCAAAGCAAACAAGTAGGGATGACAACGGAACGGGGCCGAATCATAGCCGCCCCGTCCCCGCCCCGCATACTTTGAAAAATTAATTCAATTATTCAAACACAACATTCTAAATAAATAAGTTATATATATATAACTACTTATATATAAGTTACATATATATATATATAGGTAGTATCGGGATTAGCGGGGCGAGTTATGGGACTAACCCGCCCCGTCCTACTGTAGGGTTGGGGAAAACCCGCTCGGATGGGGGCGGGTGAAAATTGTCATCCCTACAAACAAGCATAAACATTCATGGCCCCAATAAAAACTGGCAAACAAAACACGTTCATTGGAGCAACTTTTGTGTGTGTGTTTTCTGGGCCAACAAATCACTCCATGAGACAATAAAATGTGTCTATTGCAAATGCTCTTAGAGCATCCATAATTGTGCAATTTTAATAGATAAGTGATAATGTATGAAAATACGTCTTTTTGCTGATATGATTATATTAAGAGAAGTGTTTTCTTGATGTGGCTGTACTGGAAAATAGTGTTGGTGTCCAACATGTTCATAGAAATTTCATTTATGAACTTAATACTAATGAAACTTGATAGATACCCGAAAAACCCCTCTAGCAATATACTGACATGTGGTATCGAAGTGCCCAACAAGCTCTCACCGAGTTGTCAAATAGATACCCGAAAAACCCCTCTAGCAATATACTGACATGTGGTATCGAAGTGCCCAACAAGCTCTCACCGAGTTGTCAAATAAGGCATAGTTGAGGTGCTAAGCATCAAACGGTATCCGAGAAGATGCTGAAATGCAGACTCGAGCAGTGGAACCAGGTTGGGAACATCTCGAAACTCGAGAAGCATCATCTTGATACTGTCTCGTAAAGCGTGATGGAGTATACTCTCTCGTAAAGCGTAAAAGCTGAGAGTGTTTGAGAGTATGGGTGACAGAGTATCCGCTAGCGTATACTCTCATCCAAACACTAGGGGACCAATCACCTCAAGAAATCTAATAACAATCATATTTGAAGGATAAAATAATCTTATTAGGAAATGAATGAAGAAGAGATTCAACCTTGATAAAAAGAAATAAAGGAGGAATAGATATACTCGTACCAAAAAACATCTTAAACTCATAAAAACAAAGCCTCGCAATAAACGGTCCAAACCTTGAACTATTTAGAATACAATTCACTTTCAAAAATATTTTTTCAATTGATTAGAGTGTTCAGCGGTCCCTAAGAGCATTTTCATTCCCAAAATTTTCAGTGCAGTCCCACTTCTATTACAGCAAAACACGACTATCAATATAGTGATATCAACAAAACACATATTTCAATAAAAAATTTTCACTTTTCATTTACAAACACTTCAAATACCAAGCATCAACACAATTTCTTTCATGCTTTTTAATCATTCTACACATCTTCCAATACAATTTTTTCAAATCATAATCACACTCCAAAATTTACGGTATCATTATTAAGTGTCTAATTACATTTGCTCTAAAACCTACCTCGTGATCCTCACTCTTCTCCTCTGAAAATACTAAGAGTGTGTTTGGTTATAATTTCCAAAACAGTTTTTGTTTTTGAATTCAAATTATGTTTTGAAAATTCATTTGGTTATAGTTTTTTCCAATAATTTTACAAAATTGTTTTCAAAATTTTGTTTTGAAAAACTAAAAAACAGAAACAGCTAAAAGCTGTTTTCATTTAATTTTTAAATAATTTTTTAATTTGACTGGTGGCAATTTCGTAATTAAGTAAATCTTCTTCCACCATATTTTCTCTCTCCTCTCTCCTCTCCACCCGACAACTTCAGCCGCCGGTGAAGGATCTTTGCCATCCGGCGACCATTCGCGACGTGATTGGTGTCAAAAGTTTCGCAAGAAGAAAAGCGACAAAATCCGACCAACCTCGCATCATTTAGTCAATAGTAGCTCCCGGAATCTGGGTTTAAAACTTTCGGCCATTGTGATGAAAAACAGCTCGATCCGGCCAACGCCGGTGAAATCCATCACCTCCATTGGACTCGCCGACATGAGGAGCTTCTAACCCAGTGATTTTCCGGTCATATGAGTCACCGGAAGACCACGACCCGATGTTGACCAGAAATGGGTACCCGGCTTTGAGCCAAGAATTTAAATTTGAGTTTCATTTTGATTAATTTCAATGTAATTTGACTGAAATTCAAATAAATTTCAATTTTAATTCATGTTTTAAGTTTCCAAAAACGTACTGAAATAACACCAATCAAATGAATTTAATTTTTTACTAATTTCTATTCCTAAAAGTAATTTCTAAAAATTATACTCAAAATTACTTTTAAAAACGAAAAAAGAAAATAATCTCTTAAAACACTCTAAATAGTCAATGAATAGCTGAAAAGTCATATCTAAATAGCTAGTTCGACAACTTGATAGGCCATCAAGACCGAGCAACACGGTTTGGACGGATTCTTCATAAATATTTATTTATGGTTAGGAGGTATGATGATGACAGGCAATGATAATAATAATATAATAGCCATAAATATTATCACAAAACGTTGTCGGCGCATCCATGGCAGTGACTTTTCAAACCTGTATGACATAGTAGCACTAGCGTGGCATGTTTTTTCATTATAGAAAACAACGTACAGATCCCCACCATTGTTGTTTGAACTGGTCTTCCAATTCGTAAACAAATTGGAAAATTTTAATTTATGCTAGTACAACATCTCATTAATTTTCCTGGCGAGAAAACAGAGCATTTAGATTTTAGAGAGAGAAAAACAGAGTTTTACAAAGGTAGACACGTCCATTCACCCATCACTACGTCCATTCACGTCCTTTCTGCTTCCTTTATGACTCTGGCTTAGATTGAAAACAAGGAGAAATATAAAAAACCAAAAGGAAATTTGCCTACATATATATATTTTTTTGGAAGGCCACAAAAGGCCAAATTTTACCAGAATTATGAGAAACGGTTACACTACACATGACAGTAGCCATGACTAACACGCCAACCACAGGAGGTGAGCAATGGGACATTACTAAACCAGCACAAAAACAACACTGGCAAAATAATTTAGAACAGAGCAAGATCCCTCACTGATTACACCAAGTCAGAGGATTTCCAAACAGCAGCAGAATCATTATTGAGCAGATCAAGGCCTACCCTCTCTTGGAAAATAACTTGAGTAATTACCTCCGGAATGAAGCCATGAAAGCACTGAAAAGAAGGAGAGTGGATGGCCCATTTGGAAAGTCTATGAGCACCTTCATTAGCTACAGCCTACACGACTTATATGTCGATAAGATACTGAGGTCACAGGGTGCAATACCACTTTAGCACCAGCTACAACACCACTCCATAAGGCTGAGATCTCCTCTTGGGACTTAAACTCATCGACAATGGTACTGCAGTCTCCCTCTAGAATAGCATGGGATGCACCCAAAAATCTAATTACTCTAGCAGCCATATCTGCTGCATAAGCTTCCGCCAATGTAGGGTTCATAACCACGGGTCACCTAATAGAACAAGCCGACACCAAGAGACCTACCTCATTTCTAATTAAGCAACTGAAACTGGAACTCGCATTTGGTACATCAATGGCAGCATCCCAGTTTGCTTTTAAATGGCCTGGAGGTGGAGGGATCCATCTTGAAGGAGAGGATGCCACTAGAGAGTTCAAACCTGCAGCCATTTGGAGAACTGGGAGCTTTGGGAACTGCAATAAACTAGGAAATTTTAGATAAGCCTGACTCTTTGAGTTCCGTTGGCGAACTGTCAAACAAGGGGTTTGAGCAAACCTCAATATAGCTTAAATGAGTTTTGGGCTAATATAATAATAATATTATTTAAAAATATAGGACTTTGAACAGCTGCTCGTGTCGCCCTATTCCAAGGACGCACCACAAGAAAAGCAACCATTTTGCGACTACATTAGCGACGGATTTAGACACGGACGAATAATCCGTCACTAAAACACCCGTTGCTAATTTTTGCAATGCTTTTTGTGACGGACTTTTTGGCCACGGACTTTTCGACGACTTTTGCACGGACTATTTGCGACGGATATTCCGTCTCAGAATGATTTAATTTTTTTATTTTTTTTGATTAGCAACGGTTTTATTCCGTAGCAAAATTATTATTTTTTTAAAATTTTTGTTTTGCGACGAAATATCCGTCACAAAACATTAAAAAAATGAAAACTACGATATTTTGATTCTGAAATGATTTTAATTCAAAATTTTTATTTTTATTTTCTTTTTGAGATAATTGTTTATTTATTGCTTATTTAATATTTAAATTTTTAATATT
Source organism: Euonymus europaeus (assembly GCA_963580455.1). Lineage (NCBI taxonomy): Eukaryota > Viridiplantae > Streptophyta > Magnoliopsida > Celastrales > Celastraceae > Euonymus > Euonymus europaeus. Next base: position 5,343,402 of record OY756961.1, on the reverse strand, counting down.
GGAAATACAATCCAGTTATGTTGATAACTGGATTAATAATACTTATAAATTAAATGCATTAAAAGTACTTATAAATTTAAAAGTTTTCAAACTATTTATTAAAATAAAACTGTCTTGAAATTAAAAACAACCTACTCGTCTTCGGAAGACTCAAGTTCACGGTTGTTGGGATTATCAACAAAAGCAGGTGGTGCCATTGATTGAGGGAAATATTAATTGCTGCTGCTGTTGCTGGAACTGCTGCTGCTGCATAAATAACTGCATTTGCTGCTGCATCTGCTCTTGCAGTCGAAACATATGCTCTTGTGTCTGCTGTTGTGTTTGTTGTTGCTCCTGCAACTGCTGCTGGAGATGTGCTACCTGATCAATTAACTCGGAGTTCATCCGAGCCACACGCTCCTCTATTTCTTGTTGTAGCTCATGCTCATTTCGAAATCCTCCAAAGCGCTCGCTAGGTGCAGATGGATAATGCATGCGGCGTCCCTCTGATCCAAGTCCGTAGACTCGTCCCTTTTTACTTATCCCGCCAACTGCCTTTAAAAATATAACATCATTGTCTAACGGCGATGATTCACTGGATGCGATTTCTCTGAGTTCATAAATTTTTGCCTGTTTCAAAAGTAAAAATAAATAAATTATAATATTGTACTAAAAATAAGTTAACAGTTATAAAAAGTAAATTTGGCACTTACAACTAGTTCAGCAGCCCGAGAATCGACAAATTCTCCTGTGTCCTTTCGTTGATGGGTGAGTAGGAATAGCTCGAAACTGTCAAGTGATCTGCCCTCTTTTTCTTTCTACAATATTAATTGAAAAGCGAAGTTTGTTTCAATTAAATCCACGTAAACAATTAAAAAACAAAGTTTTTAAATAAAAAGATTTTACCGTTCTCCTACGATGCTCGGTGGAGGGAATGGAGCCCCCAATATGGACACTACCCCCAGTCGATGAGGATCGATTCATCTTTCCCTTTTCTCTCCTTATCAAGTACTCCTCAGTCTCCCAAAACTTGTCAAGCTCGTCCCTCACATTTTCAGGTATCCATCTTCCTTTATCCTTACCACTTCGAACCTTTTGCATTATGCCTCGCATCAATGCAGCACTCTTTGAATTCCACTCTTTTTTAATCACATAATCGTCAAAGGGTTCCCACTTATACAGCTTCTAAAAAGTTATAACAAGACCAACACTTCAAAATTAGCACCATACACAAATTGTAATACAATTCCCATAAAGAATTAAAAATTACATTGAACTCTTGAAAATAATAATTTTTTTGTGTCTCATCCATAGTCGACCAATCCGCAAAGGCTCTATCAAACTTGCTCCTTATTATTCCAGAAATCCTCCTGTGTACAGTACTTGGCTGAAACCTAGAAAGTAAAAAAAGAGTAGTGCAAATTAGTAATGTAAATATTTTTGCAATTAAATAAACTTTTAAAAAAATGAAAAGTGTACTTACCCCGCACCAATATGTGCTTGTATCCAAATCCTTCTATCCGTCGATGAGCTACTTGCATGTGTAGGAGGCTGAGATTGAGGCTGGGTAGCATGTGTAGGAGGCTCAGGTTGGGTGTTTGGATTTAATGGAATTGTGGGTGGGGCTAGAGCAGGGTTGGTTTCATTCACTGGGAAGAGAGGAGCCTGTTGTGTATCCTCCAACTGATGGCTTAATAATATGGAATTCACAGATGAAGGGGACTGAGAACTGGAACTAGTTTGTACACCACGACCACCATGGTGAGGAATACGACCACTAGGGTGATGAATGCGAGCACTAGATTGAGGAACACGACCTCTACCTCGGTGAAATGATTAAATGTTTTTGTTAGATACTCCTTTAGAGACGGAATTGCGTGACGTCGCTATTTTGCAACTGAAATTGAGACGAAAAAGCATATAGCACGGTAGTACAGGTTCAAAGTACGAGAATTTAGCTACGGACTTTATTTCGTCGCTAATTAGCGATGACTTTTGTTATGCGAGCAGATTTCAATAATTAAGTTGTGGCGGAACTGCAACGGAAAATTTTTGCCACGGAATATTTCATGGCAAATTCCGTCTCCGCAATTACATATTTATAATAAAATTCTGGGACGGAAAAAGTTGCTTTTTCCGTCGTAAACTTTGACTTTGTGACGGATTATTCTTCCTCACAAAAAGCCGCCGCAAAATCAATCTTCTGTTGTAGTGACGCCTATACTGAGAGGAAGAATAACAATAACATTACAGGTTACACAACCTTGTATTTATTAGAATTTCATATACATGGAATACAATAAATCCAAATTTGTACGTAGTTTGTCAGAGATAATACAGTTACTACAAAAGGCGATTGCACGGAAAGAAGAAAATATTAGAACTGCATATATGAGAAATCATATCAGCTAAAAGGGGAAACTGTAGCAGAGCAAACAAAGTGACTGGAATACAAGCAACCATAGCAACTGAAACGGCAATCCATGCAAAGTCGCTCCCAAGAACAATGAAAATTGTGGCGGAAAATGCCGACATCATGGTCGCTATTGAAACAAAGAGGGTTGTGAGTCCAATTACCAGCCGTTTAGGTAGTGAATGGAGAAAATCTTCTTCTGCATAGCGTGAAGTCAGGATGGACAGGAACATCAGAATAGAAGTGGCAGAGGAGAATAATGCTAATGCATTTGATATGGAGAACATGATAAATGACCGGTGATGGAGAAAAATAGGCCTCCCCGTCTCGTTGTGATTGCCACCAGGTACAGTGAAGGCTGCAGCAAACATCACAGTGGCAATAAGTGTTGCAACAACCATGCATGATGACGCAGTGTCTTTCATCCACTTTTCCCCTTCTCGGACGAGCCCTTGGTGCTCCTCTGTGAACAATACGTGAGGCGTTTTCCCCTCCAAGTTCTTCATTTCTCGGTAAGAAGGTTGTACAATTTTTTCTACCTCCTACAATCAGTAATGTCAGAAAATAAAATAAAAAATAATAATAACTGCAATACAACAACTCGCTTTTTTATGAATTCGAGCTAAGTAGGACATTAAATTTCTGCACTTCATTTTGTTACTTGTGTAAGGCATTGTCCTGGCACGTAACTCTTCTAACTGGTTACCACTTTCGTAAATTCAATAGTAATCACCTACTTGATATTTATTCCTGAATCCTGAGTAATCCTTCATTAATTTTGTTACTCAAATCATTATAGCAACAGCAAAAAGTAATATGAAGTAGCTTATAGTGAAAGTCAATCTTAATTAGACGCCACATCACAGCACTAGATAATTGGAAGATGCTATTCCTCAAAGAAATTCCTTTAAGGAAAAGACATCCACTGCAACGATCAGAGAACTACAAATTTCAGCGTCAAACAATGGAAATGGTATGCCATGCAGAATTCTCAGCAATTCATGGACAAAATCTAAGGAGTGCAAGCAACAGAAGGGAAATAAATTAACCTTGAACCAGTGCAGTTCGCGTCGCAACTGCAGTGCTGCACCAGAGTCAGTTTTGAGTCGATTTGGAGGTGCTAACTTTCCAGCCAGATGCAGGATGTTATTATTTCTCTCATCCTTGTAGACTGATATCAGATCTTTGTGAGAACCGATCTCATGTATGAGACTGAAAATTTTATCCTGACGATGTGCCACTGCGATGTGAAATATGCTTCGACTCTGCTCATCGACTTTCCACATAAGATTAGGATACATTCGAATTAGAACAAGTAAGAAGTCAACATTCCCCATCTCCACAGCAGTAAATATTAATCGTGAAGGGAATCTAAGGAAATCTCCAATTTTTGAATCATCAAGCTGCAGGACACGCTCCCAGAGTCGCTTCACGAGTTCAAGTGCCTGGATATGCTTGGCCTTTAGATCAAGAATTGTCCTGAGCCCTGGAAGAGCATAGAAGTTTGAGTAAATATAGTTTTTCAAGCGAAATTGGTAATTACTAGGAGTAGCACACACCCAAATATACGGAGGCACTGCAGACTAATCCATCCAAACTGTTTGTCCCTGCATTTCAGAGTGAATTGGCTACATCAGGATATAGGATAACATCAGCTCTCAGGCCAAATTTAAAAATCATTGAAATTCACAGGAGTACAACATATTTTCAGCAATTTAAATCATATCGTCTATGAGCAGAAAAAAAACCCTATAAGAGCATCCAATTACAGTGAGGAACTTTAAAATCTAAAACTAGGAAGTGAGAAAGCTACCCACATGAATTTAAGCACCATCGCTGATTTCTGAATTGGATTCCACTTGAAAATGCCAAAGGCTTCCGAGACAATATATGAAGAGCTGTCTCTCTATTTCCATCCCGAGCAAAAGCTAATTCAGGATGCTGTTGAACCAGATCCAGGGCAACATCTAACATTCCAATCAACAGTCACCAGAGGTGTAGTTTTTAATATGTCAAAACCAGAAATTGCAGATTATATTTTCTTTCAGGTAAACCAAAGATTTTATAATCAAAAGAATACAATAAGAAGTGAAAAGCTCACCAACCATAAAGATCAGCATTGATGGCTGCTACAAGAAGCTCAATGCAATCATATTCTGTTAGACCCATTTTCTGAGTTACAGAATAGAGGTACCAGACCATGTCTTTGTGGCCTAACAAGGCAGCTATACACAATGGTGTTGCCCCCTTACTGCCTCGAATAGAAGGCAACATTTTGTTCTTACTAATCATTAACTCTGCAATCTTTATGACACCAGAAGCAGCAGCAAAGCAGAGGGCTGTATTCCCAACCTTGTTCTGCAGTGCCAGCTCGTCGGGTGTCATCCGTTTCACAAGTTCTTCGACAAACTTCGTCTGCCTTGCCCCTGCCGCAACATGAAGAGCAGTATCTAAATTGCTTGTAATCCTAGCACTGACTGCTCGTGGATTTGAAACCAAAAATTCTTTTGCAGTAGCCCAGTCACCTTTGAGTGCCGCCAGATGCAGAGGAACATATAAAGTAAAGAAATTTTCTCTCGACTCCCCTGCCAAGATTTTCAGATCGGAAGGCAATGTGAAATTCATTTTCCAGCATCATAATAGACGTAATCATATATTTTTAAGTGTCTGGTAAACTTGCGAGCAAAAATCGGATGTTCTTGATGTCAGGACAAAAACGACAGCTTCTCAATCAAAGTTACAACAACATCTGTTCCTTGGGCAATTTATGAGGATGTTTTTCTATGAATTTTGTATATCATCATAACATTATGTCACTTGTTTCCGCAATTAAAGCCCTCTTGTTCTACCAGACCATATTATCTAATAAGCTCATTTCAAAGAGGGAATCTACATAAGTTCTAAGAAATTGGAGTTGCTAGAGGAGATAACACCAGTTAAAAGTAGCAACATACCAAAAATTGCTTCCGGGCATGATACTCCTGGTTGGGGAAAACTTGCATTATCATCTACTGCTTTTATAGTAAGTTCATCAGCACTCCGAGGCTTCCGATCCCTCAAAGTGTACTGAGGCCAAAAGGATGAATTTAAAACCATGTGGGAATCAGTTTCTTCAACCTCTGGAAAATGAACCGAGCTTGAAGTGTCTTGAGATAGTTGGCGATGAGAGTTGTATACGTTGAGAGACACTTCATTTGAACAACTTGATTGTAGTTGTAAGGTATTTCCCAATGTATAAGTGGTATTCAAGGTTGCAGATGTGTCGATGCCATTGTAAGGTGAGCTTTGAAAGAATGCATCTTTAAGGCTTACCTCATCATCAGAGCATTCAACACCTGTGCTGGCGTCATCCTCACCAAAAGATTTGTTTGAGGAATTTGCAACAGATCTAATTTCGGGAAAACATGACTGCACAGAAAGACTCCCTCCATATCGTACTGAAGCAAGATCATGTGAAATCATCCTTTCCAACAACAAGGGCAGAAGCAGTAGTACATCAACAGATATATCAGATGATAAAGTTAATATGGCACTTTCAGAGCAGTTTCGGACATCAACATCATATGTCAAAATAATTTTAGTTAAGTATAAGACTTCAGTCCCTTTGTTTGACCGTCAAAAGCAAGGTGGCCATCTGTTTCACACACAAACAAATCCAGATATACAAAGAAAAAGTCGAAACAAAATGGAACCTTCAAGAGCCGTAACATTAACACCCTCATAACGAAGTTGCCAACTGTAAGAACAATTGCCAAACACGTCACCAGGAAGAAGTTCAATCAATGAGAATAGGAGAATTCATATACTCAAATACTGCCGTTAGCAGAATGATGCAGGGAGCCCACCCACGACCAGGTCCTCCTGTCGTGGCGTGGCTCTCAATCCCGAGTTCACCCATAGTTCTCCCATCGCTAGGCCTCGCCCACAATGCATCAGGGCTGCAGCCGTACATTCCAACCCATGGTTCTCACGGAATTCCTCTCAGGTGAGTTGTTGATGTGAGGATTCGAACCCCTCACATCCTGTGACGGGGCGCAACCCATCAATCAACTAAGCTGCCGTCAAAAGATATGAAGTGTTCGAATCCTCACATCAACAATGCCTGAGAGGAATCCCTTTAGAATCATGGGTGAGCTCAGGATTGACAGTCATGCCACGACAGGGAAGACCTGGTCGTGGGTGGGCTCCCTGCATCACAGAAGCTTCTGGTGTGCCAGCAGATGGGCTCAAAATCTGCGAATAGGGTTTTCGAATCGGTGAAATATTAAAGGATTGGTGTTAAACATTGACCAATATTTAATCGGACTGATGAGGTAACTTATTTGGGAGTTTTTCAGATTGTTATGCATCTGTCCAACTCACCGGTCATAATTTCGAAGTACCCCCAAAACCCTAAACTCACTTTTTGTCTTCAAACTTCTCCGCCAAACTACAAACAGCGAGCACCAAGCCTCAGTGATCAACGAACACCATTTTCATTTGTTAATCTTTCCCCTCTCTCCTTTCGAAAGCCGCGTAACCAAATTGCCATTTAGACAACTTCGTGTTGTCGTAAAGAAAATCTGTTCTTCACTGCTAGCTATCCAGAAACCGAGATTCATCCTGCCATCCGAGGATTCAGTAAGGAAGAAAGAGAAAAGCACACATGGAAATGACGTTAGCAGTTCACCGGAGATTGCGCTAACCTCGGCTGCCAAGTTTACCCAACTCTAGTGGAGGGAAAGGGAGAGTGCGAAGCGAGTTCGGAGTTTCCCGTTTTTATGTACGAAATGCTCGGTCATTCAAAAAAGTGGCAGTTGGCATCCAACGGACCATACTCTTACAGCTGGACCACCAGTGTCAGCGTTGACAGCTGGCATCTGTGGGACCAGATTTATTTACAGGTCACCTGAATATTTGAAAGTTTGAATTGATCTAACGGCCGGGATTAAAACATCAATTAAAAACCCAAAATCAAAGAACCCACCCGGATCCAACCCGTTTCCTCTTCTTCCTCTCGCCACATCAGGCTGCGACGGCAGTGGCGATTATTGCATCGGTGTATATGAGAGGTTTTCTTCGGAATTCGATCGTGGAGGATGATCTTTCTGCGTCATTACTGTCGGATTCAACAGGGAAGGTGCATGATGCTGTTCAGATCGAAAATCAGCTAAAAAGGATTTTGGAATTGGAGGGATTTAAATCGATGCCTCCTGTGGAGGATATGATCTGCTTCTTGAAGACAAGGTTAGTAGAATTCCCCCATCTTTACATTCAATTGTTTTCGAATCTAATTAGGTCTTTTTCGTTTCTTGTTTGGTTCGTGAATGTAGTTTAGAGAAGACTAGAAACATTTGTCTAATTACAGAAATTGAGAATCAAAGCCTTAGTTAGAGTGGACCAAACAGTGAATGGGGGTGCCAAAGTCTCTGAGAAAATTACTTGGGAGAAGTTAAAATGTATGTTACTATAGTTGCTGAGAAACTTTACATGTGAATTGTGATACTTGGTCATCTTTTGGAAGAAGAGTCGATCTTTTATAATTCATTGACTCTAATTAAAACTAAAACTTGATAGTTAATTCCATTTCTAGTTTTAAATTATGGGTTAGGAATGGAAGTCGTTTCAGTCAATCCTAAGCTTCCAAGCTTTTTCTCAACAGCCAGAAAAAAAAAACATAAACAAAGACTGAATGCCATGACCATATGTAGATTACATATAACAAATCTTGGTGTGTAGACATTTCTCTCTGTTTTCTTCCTGAGATGGGGAATGGCATGCTTGTCTCTTCTCTCTTGCAGAACTTAAGCAGAAGAAGATTGCATACCAGTATGACCAAAACATCAAGTTTGATAGATGGCCAGACCAATTTGAGAGTTGCACTAGAGGAGGAGTTGAAAACCAATATTCCTAAGAAGACTAGTGGAGCCTCTATCTACAGGGTCCCTAAGAACATGAGAGATGTGGAACCTAAGGCTTACAGTCCCAACATCATCTCAATTGGCCCTTACCACCACGGAGCAGAAGATTTGAGAAAAATGGAGGAGCTCAAGTGGGGATTCTTTCACCGTCTCTTCAATCCAAGCAACCGGAATGGACTCAAATTAGAACCCGTCATTGATGCCATGGAGAAACTGTTTCAGCTGACTAGCAAAAGTTCCTCAAGAGACACATCATTGAATGAACTCGCTCTTCGCTTCTTTAGCCCCCTATTGCAAAGAGATCCCAATAATCCAATCCGTAATGGTATCAAAGAACTGATTGGAAGAAAGCATTTTCTTGATCTTCTTCGCTCTATGATCCTTCCTAGGTCGGCATTAGAGGAAGAGGAAGCAGAAATTAACAGTGAAAGACACGCACAGCTTCCACAAACAGCAATGACCATCCTGCGTTCGGTAACCGAGCTCAACGAAGCTGGTGTTATGGTTATGGAAGGTAAAAATTGCCCCCTCTTTGTATGTCAATGATCACAGGGGTACTTTGCTTCGGAATCTAGTCGCTTTTGAGCAATGCCACTGGGTTTGCAAATCACATGTTACAGCTTACTTGTTCTTCTTTGATAGACTAATAAATTCTGCAGAGGATGTGGAACTTCTTCACTACAAGGGAATCATTCACCATTCCTTAGGAAGCAACAAAGAAGTGGCTAGATTGATCAACAGCCTATGTAAGGATGTAGCTTGGGATGCACAGAGATCATATGTGGATGCAGTTATATGGGATGTCAATGATTACTTAGTTTCTATATATGCCGGTATCAGAGCAAGACTGGTGCACCACTACTTCAGCAGCTGGGCAGTGGGGATCTCTACTATTGCAGCATTTTTGGCTCTCTATCTTACCCTGGTTCAGACAGGATGTGGAGTTGTTGGTTCCGAGGTTGGTTTGACAAAGGATATGTTCCGGTCTGGCCTTATAGATTCATTCCTACTACTTTTCCTTGACCCATCAAGGCCCACAAAAGACAAACCAGATTCATCAGAGTGAAAATTCTGCTTTGTAATAAACCAGAGATCAGATCATATATGCCAGAAGTCCATCTATTCTCATTTTATACTGTAAGACCAAATGGGCCATGATTTCCTTGTTATAAGTTATAACCCATGTGGATGGAAAAGAATTCCTGGGCCCAAAGGCCTGAGTAGCCTACGAGTTCAAATATGACTGGAAAGTTTGTATATCTGAACTAGCCTACCACTAGTTCAGATATTATTTATCTATTTGTCTCTCTTTCTTTCTTTTCTTTCTTTAGCATTTTGTGATCCAACGCATTAACTTGCCTCCTAACATGGTTGATGGTCCAAGCAGAAAAGAAAGTTCACATTCTTTTAATTTCAGAAATCACCACCCCCAGCTTGATAGAGGATTATCTTTTCTTTGTATATGTTTAGATTGGATAGATTTGGTTTTATGATGAATTATACAGTAATTGTGATTTGGCTTTTAACAACGTGGACAATTTGATCGGAAAGTTTGTATATATGAAGCAAAACCAACTAGAGATGTCTAAATCTTTCGAGTTATTTGTGTGTATTTGTCGATGATAAAATGAGTCATGCCTAGTCAGTATGATGGATGGTATAAGGACTGAAGAATGTCTATGATAGTAATTTGATTGAAAATGTGATTTATTACATGATAACATATTAAACATAACTAATCAGGAATTCTCATCATCAACTCTCTTGCAGATTATGATTGTGAGTGTGTTTGGTAAACAATTTTACCAGTAGCATATAATTTAGCCTGTATGCTGATTGTTTTATGCTGCTTGAAATGCTGACATATATGTTGTTATAAATGTTGTGGGTGTTTGGTTAGATTTTTCAGAGAAAAGCATATATGCTAGTATAAATGCTGTGGCTAATTACATGTAGAGGTATTAACACAAATAATTAAAAAATAGATTTATATTTTTTAAAATTAATCTTTACATTTTTAATAATATTAAAATATTATATATTTTTTATACAATTTTTTTATTAATATTTAACATTTTCTTAAATTTTATTAAATATAATTAATATATTATTTAAAAATATAAATATTATTAAATATAAATAATTAAATATGTTAGTAAAAATGTTAATATATTATTAAATATAAATAAATAATATATTAGTACATATAAATAAATAAATTAGTAAATATTATTTAATATATTATTTAAAAATAAATATATTATTAAATATAAATAATTAAATATATTAGTAAAAATGTTAATATATTATTAAATATAAATGAATATTTTATTAAATAAAAGTAAATAATAGATTAGTAAATATAAATAAATAAATTAGTAAATATAATTAATATATTATTTAAAAATAAAAATATTATTAAATATAAATAATTAAATATGTTAGTAAAAATGTTAATATATTATTAAATATAAATAAATAATAGATTAGTAAATATAAATAAATAAATTAGTAAATATTATTTAATATATTATTTAAAAATAAAAATATTATTAAATATAAATAATTAAATATGTTAGTAAAAATGTTAATATATTATTAAATATAAATAAATAATAGATTAGTAAATATAATTAATATATTATTTAAAAATAAAAATATTATTAAATAAAAATAATTAAATATGTTAGTAAAAATGTTAATATATTATTAAATATAAATGAATATATTATTAAATAAAATAATTGGTTTTCATCCGTACATGCAGGGTAAACTCGTCATTAGTTAAGAGTATAGGGGTAATTTGGACATTTCATGCATAAGTGTCCAAAAAATGCTAATAAAATGATATTTTGAGAATGTCATAATTTAGAGGTAAAAATGTTAATTAATATGCTGAATGCTGAATTGTTGTTTGATTAGGTTAACAATAATATGTAGCTTACATGTTATATGCTGTATTATATGCTATTTATAATGGTTTACCAAACACCACCTGTGTCGGGAAATTATACACATCGAGCTATTGATTTTTCGTGACCGCAAAGGCCATGACAGAACTGTTTTTATGTATTATTCCAAGGTTAGGATAAGTCCGACCATATATATCCATGCCAACTCCATATCACCGATACGGATGCTACTCTACTTGCAGCACACAATATATACATACATATATATATATATTGAAGGCTTTATCAATTATTTTTGTGGGTCAGAAACAGAATAATCAATGCAGATATGATAATCGATTAATTTCCTCATCATAGGGGGAAAAAATGAGACCATTAATTCATGTGAGAATTAAGAAAAATATGATTGTCTCAACTCTCAACTCATTAAAAGACGAAATGTCCAATAATCGAGAAAATTTTAAAAAAATATACATATCATACAAATAGATAACAGTTCGGATAAGATACCCCAGGCCATCAATCTACATACATACATGTATGTATGTGGCGTATTTTTAATTTGTTCAAAATATATAAATATAAATTTATTGCGAATCAAATGTTTTGAGTTTATTTTCGATGGTTTAGAATTATCATACATTTTTCATATTTAATTTGATTTTTGTTTCGAATAAAAAATGCATCGTTAGATTCATTAAGATTAATATTATATATCTATAATTTTAATTTTAAAAAATAAATAAAAAACATTGCTGCCCAAAAATGCTATTACAACGGGATCTGCAATAAAAAATAATTATAATACTTTTCTCTTTCTATAATTATATTGTCACTGTAATTTGAAAAGTTCGGCGTATCTCACCAAGATCATTAGTCAATAAATATGGAAACTAAAATGTGAAAAAATCTCGAGTCTATGAGCGATTGGAAAAAACCTCGAGTCTATAAGCGACCAACCTTAAGAAACAATCCACTAATCATGAATCAAGAGTACAACTATATCTTTGACTTAAAGACATCGCTCATACATCATTGTCAATTTTTGTTAAATTAAAAAAACCAACATAATTAATTACATAACATTATTGTGACCAATTGATTGATTTTATCAATTGATGATTATGGATGCATTATTAATTAATTATCTCTAAAGATCTATATTTCCTCAACTCAAGAATAATATAACCCAAAAGAAACTCTCTCCAAGTCTCAAACCTTCTTGCCACTATTATGGTGGTGGGGGAGTATATGCCAAAAATGTGTTGTACATGCCATTAATCATTAATATCTCCAGGGTCCTACTAGCCATATACTCTATCACCTTATTAGCTTGCCTTACCAGAAAGGCAGAAAGGACCACAGAACACAAAGTACTGCAACCACAAGGGCTCAAGCTCAACCATGCAAGGGAACTCTTGCTGGTGGACCACTGATCAGTCCCTGCCCATCCCCACCAAACCCAGCTCACAATAATTGTACCTGCAATCTAAAAATATATTGAAGGAGTATATCTAATTCATTTTTCTCTAAATTAAATATGATGCGACTCTTCAATGATATAGGGGATGAGAAACGCACCGAGACTTGAGGGTCAGAATGCAAACGAATGACCATCATTTTTTTCATGTTGTTGTAGGTCATGGAGATTTGTTGCTGACGTGTGAATCGTGCAGGATTTTATATCTGCAATTATACATATTTATAATGTTTTTAATTAATTACGGAGATGTGTAAGCTTGATGTTCAACACATTTACTTTTTTAATATTCATTAATGTGGGCGGCCTTGAGAGAAACACAAGTCAGAATCAACTTATAACTTACTAGTGTCAAACCCGCGCGCTGCGGCGGGGCAATGATGTGAGTGGCAACAACCGCGAATACTTGGGTCCGTTTATTTAAATCATGTGCTTGATTCAGAGAAGGAAGCACATAAAAACTTATTTATAAGACAGCCACTGCTCAGCAATAACATGCAGAATAAATTCCTCAAAATATAGACATCAAAAGTTTCAAGAATCAATAATACAGCTACCTAAACTAAGATTTAACATCACAGGAAAATGATCTAATTCTTGAAAACTTTTTAACATCATATGCTTGCCTTTTGACTTAGTAAAATTGAAATTGTATTACACCAAAATGTAAAGGGAATAAACGTTACACCTGCAATTAGAGAAGAAAAAGGAGAGCAAATGATGAAATTGCAGTCAGAAGAATAACTGGTGAGCACAACTAAATCCAAGCCTCTCAAATCTAATATAGTAAACACAATTACAATCCAGTCATCAAACACTGAAAACCATCCATTAACCACAAAGCTGAATTCCATACCACTCCGCATTATATTAAAAAATAATAATTGAAGTTTAATGTACCATATCTTAACCTTTGAAGTCAGGGGGAATAAACTATTTTGAGTGACAGTGGAATCTAAAATACTAACCTTTACTCTGCTTGAACTAAGCTCAATTTTGGAACAGTTGACAACATCAATCCAATTCAATATGCTTTAATCGCATCAGAGAAACTTTCACTGGGGAAAAGTTATCTTCAAATGCACATTATAGACAAATTTAATCAAGATTTCACAAAGCGAAAGCAACATATGGAACAAATACTGCATATTCCACATCAAAAATAAACCATGTTACATCAGTATATGACAGGGTATGAAACCCTATTGATTGTTCATGAGGAGCAAAGTCATCGGGAAGATATGTAGACAAATTCTCATGAAATGCAAAGGAATATCTTCTCAAATATAAAATTCTGAAAACCTGAATGTAGGCAAAAAGAAGCATATCAATTAAGGCAATCGAATCTACCATGGGTTGGCTAACAATTATGCATGGACCCATTTGAATTTGGCCAATGAATTGATCAACCATGGTTGACCAACTAAGGAGAATAATCAAGGATGTCACAAACAGAGAATGCATGTACCTCTATAGTGGGAAATGCAAAGAAAGTTAACTGGCATATAAAGAAGAGCAAATGAGAACTTATAGAAGGATGACATACTTTTGAGTTTGATGTACTCAGCCATGATCCTAGTGCAGACCAGCAATTGTACCCCTACTACAAAGAATCACACTTTGATGAGTGTAAATTATACTGTGGGGTTGCAATAGTGTAACATTTTTAAATGGAGCAAATAAGGTAGCACAACGGTGGGTCCAGCATGAAGGTTTCATCAAGTAATTAAAGAATTACATGGGCATTAGACACCCAATAAGTATGTACATAAACTCAATAGCATTTTTGTATTAAGTGATGAAGCCAAGCAAGAGGAATCTACATAAACTCAATTGTGTGAGCACCATTATCCTCACCTAAATGAGGCAAGAGAGAGGCAGTGTTTCATGACAATATACCATGTATATGGAATAATATATGGAGAAATATAAGAATTCAAACAAATGCTTAAATAAATGGAAAAAGATAATAGATGTGTAGGCGAGAATAGAAAGGCCAATGATAAATAATTTAGGATAAAGAATATGATACGGAAATTATTTTATATCATTGGATGTAATTATGTAAATAACTAACTCTTGTATAGAATAAAATAAAATTGTTTGTGGGTTCTTACATGAACATTGAAAGGGAAGTGTTGTTAATGTACATTGAACTCCACAGAGATTAAATGCAAATGCAAACTTAGCATGTCAGTGATGATAAACGAAGGCCACAATAACCACCTGCAACAAATACCAAAAAAGAAAATCCCAACTATCCCCGAAATCAAGATCGACAAAAAGAATCATTAAAATCTGTAAGAAAGTTATTTTAAAAATACAAAAATGTCCTAATGAGTCTATGATTCATTTGAATACGAAAATATATTAATGAGAAGCTATAAATGACACAACATAATTAAGTCTTTAGATATCATTCTAGTGTATCAAAGACAAATGTAACTCTACATACATGAAATAACTACTGTAACCAGTAGGAAAATTGATTCACCTAAGCAAAGCCAAGAGAATGAACCGAAGCTGGAAGCAGCACACAGCAAGAAGTCCCAAACGGTGAAATGGAAATTCCTCCTTCTCAGCCTCCAGGAAGCCTTGAAGAGTTAGTAGAGTTGGACTCATGTGGAACTTAACATAAGAACCAAAGAAAAATGAAGCTCTTCTCTGTTAGTGTGAGAACCCGCGAGTTGCGGCGGGATTGTTGGATTTTGTTAATTTTTCTGTAAAATTTTGGCTGTAGATTATTGTATAGTAGCATAGAAAGAAAACCTGGCTGACAAAATAGAACAACTGTAATTTTCATTACGAATTGAGAAGACTTTTACATTTGCTGCTAAGTTTGGTATTTAAGGGAAAAATAAGCTAAATAAAAGTAACATGAAATACACCGTGGAAGAAAACCCTAGATGAAAATGATAGAATACAACCAAACACTAACACTAAATCAGCAAACAAAAAAAAAAAATAACAATACTATTAAAAAATGCAACGAATAATTAAATTTGAATGCCCAAACAACCCATCGCTTGAGTGTATATCATGGTTTTAGTTCCATTGAAGCAAGGTCCTAGGAGGGGAAGGTTTGCAAGATAGTCCAACCCTTTAGACAAAGCGAATGCTGAGAAAATACTAACTGAAGTAGTGGTTTTGGTTCATAGAAATCCACTAAACTCTCTCTGATGAAAAAGAAAAGCATGTCAATCATGCACTTCATGGCCAATATAATGTGGAGAAGTTATCAGTTATCACTTGTAACAGTTTATTGCATAATAGAAAAATAAAAGCACTGTATATCACCTTTGGTGTTCTCCGCATAAGATACATCATCGCTTTTCAGTTTAGCAAGAAAGTATTCTCATTATTCTCTGCTTCAGCTGGCCCAATTTGCATAGCATAACCAGCTTCAATGAACATTGAATAATAAGTTTTATCCTGCAAGTTCAATGAAGGTTGAATAAATTTCTCAAACACCCCAACTACGTGATCAAAGAAAAAGCTACCCAATGTCTATAGAACATATGAAAGCACTGCAATTAAAAAAGAGGATATCTATGTGAAAAATAAAAAAGAGAAATAACGATGCTCACAAAGTCGTTTGACAAAGATTGAAGAGAGGAGCCAACAGATGAACCTGAGGAACATCACCACATGTTGAAATACATACATGACATTGGCTCACCATGAGTAGGCAACAGCCCAAACAGACAGTCCACAACCAAACATGTTCTTACCTAAATTCAAGAATTTTTAACAAAACATTTAATCATCTCAGGTTGTGAAATATATTGTTCATACAAAAACTGTGAACTTCAAAGCAATGGTGTGGGTCCATAATTTTTTTCTTGGATTTGAGTTGTATAGTAATGTTATAATTAACTATGATTTCAGGTGTTCTATAGCTGCCCACATTTTGGAAGTAAACTTGCAGACAAGCCTTGGCGAATGGGCCTTGTATTTCGTCCTGCCCCATCTGCGAGTATACCTTCTGAAGCTTTAATTACCCTGTTATTTTTAGAATACATCAACAGTTGATTCTCAATTTTTTTTAATTATAAGCATATTAATTTGTATGTGTGATTTCGTGCTGATAACTATTATTTACTTCTCTTTAATAGATAGGGGAGCTTAGAAGTGGTTCTCCAAGACTAATACAGCTTAACGACTTTATTCGTCATCTTCATAAGAAGGGTATGCTGGAAGTCCTAAGTTTTTGTGAGGTAAAGTATCTGTACTCTAGTTTTGGTCCCTAGAGTCCTATTGCTCTTTGTCTCTCTGTTTTCCTGTCTTTTAGAACATGCTATAAAGTCATAATTTTTGCAGACCAAGGTAACCCCAATAGTTAAAGGTTATGGAGGATGGGCATTCAGGATGGAGATAGTTCCAATTGAATCAGCATATCCTGGCTATGGCAAACTTGTTGTAAGTGTGTATTTCATGACTTTAATTTTTATTTTATTTTGATGTGGTCATTTATTTTCCTAAGATTTCGCAGTTGAATTATGTGAAATAATATATGGGCATCGAGTAAATTGATAGATGGTGCTGATTGATATACATATTTACTAACACTTCTACATCAGCATCGTTGTTTCTGTGATAGTACTTGAAGGTGTTGGGTTATGTTACTGAAATGCCATGTGGTTGGATGTATGGTGGTGGGTGCTGTTATTTCAGTACTTTAGTTGTCTTGATCTTTAGAAGTTATAAGATCTCTTTTATTTCACCTTACATTTAATCTTAACAAAATACCAAATCTCATGTTCAAAAAATAGATGACATGGAATCGAAGATAATAGAAATCTATGCAGAAATGATCTTAGCAGATCCCATTTCTTACCATCTATTTACCAATATAATGCACAAAAGAATAGAATAGAAGAGATTGAGATAGAGAGAAGCAATGAATCAAACCTGCTTGGCCATTATTGGGATCCGTCAGTGGAACTTGGGATTTGATGGAGGCAGTTCCGAAAACTGAATTTACATGAAATAAGCAAGGTTAAAGTCGATTTAATGGGGAATATTGAAGTAGAGAATGTGCACATTAATCCCAATATCATGTCCATAACGTGTAAACAAAGAGGAAATTGGACAAACATTAAAGGAAGAGCAAAACAAAACAATTGTCGAGGCCACAGGACAACCAAGAACAGAACAAAATCAAGAACAGAGACAAAATAATCATTGAATTGAAAGCAGGAAAACACAGGCGATAGGGATAGGGAACACCCTGCGTTTCTTACCGAAAACACGACTTCATTAAGCTTTTTAAGAAGGAGAAATAACAAACAAACCTTGGGTTTGGATAGCAATGAAAGGAAATCGAAGTCCAGTAGGAGGAGGATTGGTTTTAGTGTTGCGGAGGAGTTATCAAATTCGCCAGTATCCAAACGCACAAAAAGAGCATGATCGGCCCCAATCACCCATCGATTGCACGAACATAGTATCTAATAAAAGCAATAAAAGCAAAGAAGAGGCAGCAGATGGGGAAAACACTAAAAGCAAAGAAGAGGTAGCATATGGGGGGAAATAAGGTAATTGTAAGAAATCCAAGAAACATGAAGAGGGAAACGAAGATCAATGCACACCTCCAGCATATACATCCGTAGACGATCGCAGGAGACCTCGGAAATCGGAAATAGAAGGGAAAACAAATCAAACACCAAACCCTCGATTCCAACCCAGAGTAAAGGGAAAAGGCAAGGGCAGAAAGTAGATACATGTACCTGGGAAACTGGGAAAGACGATGACGTCGTTGAGGCGGTGTAGGAGGATGACGCCGATGACGTTGTTTATGAGGTGGTGAGTCGGTGGAGCACGAGAGCTAGGGCAGAGAGGCTAAACCGACGTCGTTTAGCTTGTCAGGGTTTTGTGGAAAGAACACCAGGCGCGAGAGTATAGGAGAGAAAATGGCCGGGACTCGCGCGGAGAAGGCAGCAGTGCACGGGCTTTATATATAAGTATAGATAAGTCAATATTATACCGAATATTCACAAGAATATTCTTTGTACTGTACATAAAAGTTAAAAAAAAACAAATCACCATGACTAATTATATTATTGTTGAAATTTTAATCCCCTTTAAATTAACAATTTGTAGTTGTTTAATTTAATTTATTATTTGTGCATTTACTAATAAGAATTTTGGAACCCAAGTCAAAAGGATTTTGGAACCTGAGAGATTCTTTATTCTTTGGCATACTTTTGAAATTTTGTTTATTCTATGTGCATTTATTTAAAAAATTTAGAGTGTGTTTGATAGGGGTGTAATGATTATAAGGATAATTAAAATTACTTGGGTAAATAACTATTCATGTTTGATATGGATGTATCTTATTTACCGGGATAATATTTTTAGGCAATTTTCTTCATATTTTGGGTGTAATGATTATCCATGGGGAGATGTGGATAATGATTACCCTAATAATATATTGCATATATATTTATTATCCTCTTATCAAACACACCTTTAGTAATAATTACTTTACAGCTTATCAAAAATAATAATCACTATGCAACTTATTGTCCTCAATTAGTCCAAAATAGAGCTCTTTTTAAAAAAAAACTATCAACCTCTTTCATTAATTTAATTAGTAATTAAATAATGTGCCGCGTTATGAATTCCATCACATTATATAGGGCATCACAGACCAAACACATAATAAGATGTATTATAGTACATGTATTTTCTAGTTACTGATACAAATATTTATGGTATTAGTATTAAATCAATGAGAGATTAATCAATAGGCCCAAATACCTAATGTTTGGTTGGGACGGCACCAAACGACCCGAGAATGTTAGTCACAGATTATACGACCCCACAACAATGGGCAAGAGAATGTTCAGAAGTAACACAAATTCCATAAACAACGCCTTAATTAGAAGTGTGTCGAACTTGTAAACTCCCTACTTTTGAGGAGCGTCAATCCACCTTGACTTACCGTTGAGCCATATGCCCTAGGGGCTCCAAATACCTAATGTTGGTGTATTGAAAAAGTGATGTCTAGTATTTTATAATGTTTATAAAATAACATTAATAGTGATAAAAAAAATAAAATAACATTAATAAATCCAACAATCTACCACATTTAAATAAGTGACAAAGTATAAAACATAAAAAAGGAGATGGGCCCACATTCAACTTTAATTTCATGATACAATTAAAGAAAAACAACACAACCATGGGAACTTCTGCCAGATTAAGACATCCGATCACCATCTGGGACCTACCTGATTGTAAACCTTCCCCAAGTAAATGAACATAATTGTATTATCATTCACTCATCATGCAAAACATTTCATAATCAAAGCACTCCAACATTAATCACGACTTCCAACTTTGTGATACAAGTTCAACTATTCATATTGACCACTTGAGAATATTATTTGGAGATACTAATGGAAAATTTAGAGGGATAATGAGTTGAGAAGAGGGAAAGAATTACGTTTGATTGATTTTGAGAGGGTGAAATAAAAAACTCACCTTGCCATCATTTTCCCGGTATAGAGTCAATCTCCATGAGGAAAAAATGAATTTTGATACGTTCTCAGATACATTCAACCACCAAATTCTCCGAATATACGAAAGTTATTTTCAGACAAGTCACAAGTCTTATATGTTTTCTGGTCACAAAAAAGGTTGATTAGTGTTTTGAAGTAATCACGTCAGATGTTGTATAATAAGTTTTCGATTCCTCCTGCTGTAGCTGACTTTATTGTGAAGAAGTATCTATCACAAGTAGAGTACAAAATTTACAAGCGGACATCTCTCTCTCTCTCTCTCTCTCTCTCCATATCTCGTCAGCATCTTCTGTCTATTTGTTCTTTCCGTAGAAAACTCCGATTCTCTCCCGTTCGTTAATAAAAGAGGCGTAAAAGGGTCATTTTTTTTAATTATTTTTTTTCGTGGAGAAAAAGGGAGTTCTGACAAAGCACTACTGAGCATTGAGTGTTCTGTTACTCTACTGTGCTGTTAAAAAAACCAACTTTGGGTTAGAATCGTTTGCTCCTGTTTGTCGTGTGGCTAGAGATTGAGCTGACCCCACTTGGGTTTCAGAAGGGAGAGTGACGCATGTGAAAATTATTGTCTAATTTTTAATCAGTATTTGCATCTGAGCGGTCCTTGAGCAGTTCCGTTGCTCTATCTTCAATTGTCTTCTTTGGGTTATTTGTTCGAATAGCTTATGGGGATTTAGGTGAAGTCTGTATCAATTCTTCTATCAGTTATGCTCGACTCTCAGAGCCTCTGGTAGTTTTGGTTCCTTTATGGTGGCTGTCGATTCCTTGTTCGATTTGGGTAGATAAAATTTGAATTTTGGATTCAGGTATGGAAACTAGAACAATTTTGAGTCGGACTTTTGTTGGTTTGATTTTCAGTCTTGATTCTAATTCGAAAACCCAAGGTGGGTCTGAAGCAGTTATTGGTGGTTGGTTTCGAGATTGAATTTGAAGAATTGTGTCTTCAATCACTTTGTACGGTTAGATTTGACTTTCTTTCTATCTGATTTGAATTTTTTTTTTAGATTCAGAGTTGTGTTTAATTTTGAGGAGTTTATATATATACAAGAAAAGGGGATATCGAGATACAGTTTGTGGAAGCTGAAAAATTCAATAGGAATTGAGTTTCAGATGGCTGCAACAGTAGAAACTGATGATGGCAATGAGAACAACAAAGGCAGTATGTGGGTTTTGGATCAGAAGCTTGATCAGCCCATGGATGAGGAGGCTGGCAGGCTCAGGAATATGTACAGAGAAAAAGTATGTGTAAAGTTCTTCTAATTTTTGTTCTTGTTCTTTTGTTTATTAGTGAGTGAATATGGTTTTACCTTTCGAAGTAGTACAGCAACATCTTCCTTTACTATCGTATTGACATCCAACTGAAAATTCCTATTGGCATGGCTATGAGTTTCTTGATTATGCTATGTCCTATCCATTCTGTTTTGCTTATGATTACGATTTCTGAGTGTGAATCTGTAGATTGATGTCTATTGGTCACTGCATTTAGGCCGCTAACAGTTACAATCGACTATGGAAGTGGTGTTCTATCTAACAAAGTGATACTGATGAATAGATGCATGGTTTTAATCTACACTGAGCATGACCTTTACTAAGTACACACTTAGGAGGATATTATAGTTAGCGATATCTCCATTTGTTTTCTTGGCTAATGTCATTTCAACTCTCGCTTCCTTCAGAAGTTCTCCTCCTTACTGCTTCTACGGCTTGCATTCCAGAGTCTTGGAGTAGTTTATGGTGACTTGGGAACTTCTCCATTGTATGTTTTCTACAATACATTTCCTCATGGAATCGGAGATCCAGAAGAAGTTATTGGGGCTCTTTCATTGATAATATACTCTCTTACTCTCATCCCACTCCTCAAGTACATATTCATTGTATGTAGAGCAAACGACAATGGTCAAGGTAATCTAGTCTCGCTTTAAGAAATATGAAATCAAGGAAATCTACTTTGGATTTGGAATTCGACCATGTACTTCTATTGGCATTTTGGCACTGCTGTTGTGTACATTCAGTCTTGTGAATTATACTTGTAGAAATTATGGCTTTTTTGATAAGTGGAGGCAGTGTTGCTACATTGTTGTTTCTCAAATATATAAAAAATATGGATTACAAGTTCTTTCCATCTCTTTCATTGTCCATATGTTGGTAGTTGCTGAATAAGTACTTTATATTGCCATGTTTCTTGTTCCTTTGTAGGGAATGGAACGCAATAGTTTGGCAATCATTTAATTATACTTTCACTCTCTTGTTATTGTATAATTTCATGCAACTGATATATTATGGAACCAAAGTTCAACAAATTATCCATGAGCATAGGTGCAAAACAAATTTCGCTTGGTGGTGAAGCCTCTGAATTCTGGAAGTTGTGTAAAGAGTGTTTGAGGGCCAAGAATCCCTGTCCTCATATTTACCAATTAGTTAATGATCTGTTAAAATGTATTTTTCCATTTAGATGTGCCACACGATGGGAAACAACAGTCCATATCGTTGTTTTTGTACAGCTAGTGATTAACATGGTTGGAATTGAATCCTAATAGGTATCTGATTCAATGTTGAGAGGAAAATGAAAATTTCCTTTTGTGGTGCAGTAGAAAGTTCTCTGATCATTACATGTAAGAGGAATTAAAGGCTTTTTTGACAGTATAGAAGAAGAGTGTGGATACTCTTTTTTTGGGCACTGCACATACTGATGCCAACATAAGTACCAAAAAATAGCGAAAATGATGTTTTACCCTGCATGCGAAAAGGTACTAGCCTGCTATCTGCCAATTAGTTCACTAAATTTTTTTCCTCCGGATTTCTTAGATTAAATATGACATCTTGTATTTGTTACTTCTATGCAATAATTCAAATTGCTTGGTTTCCCTAGTGTTGTAAGCACCTAGCAGCTACAGGTCCTGAAACTACACTTATTTTTATTTCCCTTTTGACAACAGAGACTGAACCCAACCCTTGTTCTGATACAGGTGGAACATTTGCTCTTTATTCATTGCTTTGTCGACATGCAAAAATAAAAATTATTCCGAACCAACACCGGACAGATGAGGAACTAACAACATATAGTCGTTCTACTTTCCATGAGCAATCATTTGCTGCAAAAACCAAGAGATGGTTGGAGAGGCGTGCATCCAGAAAGAATGCACTTCTTATTCTTGTCCTCGTGGGTACCTGCAATGTGATAGGGGATGGGATTCTTACCCCAGCTATATCAGGTACACCATATTTAAACCTTGGAGCCTTTTCATCTATCTCATGAAGGATAAACAACTCCATGCACAAAGGCTCTCACATTGTATGTCTCTAGCCTTATCATTGCATGAATAAAGAGGGTTGTTTTGAGGATTTGAACCAATGAACTGTATGTTGTTGTGAGATGACCATACAATTGGTCCATGGAAGCTCGTTATATCTTCATTGCATAAAATACTGCCTTCCTTCTATGGTATAATAATTCTTGCTGACGAGGGGGACATGCTTCATTGAATCTTAAACAAGTACATATTTTGTTGGTTGTTGGCTAGTGAAAATACAATTGTTAAACTTAGAAAATTTGCTGGAAAGAAGCTAAAGTGAAAGGTTTTGTAGAGCTGACGATATAATAAGTAATTGGTTATAGCAGAATAAAAATTTGCACATTAGGCATCATTTTCAGCACTTATTTTGAAGATACTCTCTCTCGTTTTAAGCACCACAATTTTCACAGCCCCTGCGGTGCTCTACTTTACAATTTCTATTGCAACAAACATTTTTTTGGGGGCTGTGGGCCTGAGGACAGACGTCAAAGCTTCTATTTGATTCATTGGTCAGTGATAGATCCACTCATTGCTTGGTAGCTGTTTCTTGTGCATGCATGTTTATGGTACAGGCCAACTCATACTTTGTATATAGCCTTATAAATAAATTCTTAAAACTGCTTTCTTTCACTTGGATTGGATAATTGCCACTTTAACCAGTGAATGGATCTGCCAGAAATTTTTATAGCAAAACCTGTTATTCAGGGTCTCTTTATTGATTATATAATTTAACTATCTTCTGATCAATAACCATGTTTTCTTCCTGCATTTCTTTTGCTCCTTATCAATCATTTGCTTGCAAATTACATTTACAGTCTTGTAGGAAATTTTCCTTGATTATAAATTAAATTATATTTTATATATTCCAGAAAGCGAGTACTATTTATTCTGTGCCAATTCCCTTGGAAATTATTAACATCACTATCATTTCCAGTTCTGTCAGCTGCTGGTGGGATCAAGGTGGACCATCCAAATATGAGTAACAGTATGTCCTTACTTTTGAGAGTAGTTTGTCTTTCAATCTCTACTGCTCTTCTGTCAAATCCTCCGCTGTTTATATATTCTAAATCTTTAATAGTTACTCCTGTTGCTTGTGGTACAGGTGTAGTAGTGATTGTTGCTGTCATAATATTAGTAGGATTGTTCAGCATGCAACACTATGGAACGGATAAGGTTGGCTGGCTCTTTGCTCCTATTGTGCTTCTTTGGTTTCTTTTGATTGGAGGTGTTGGCTTATTCAACATATGGAAGTATGATAAACGGGTTTTGAGGGCGTTCTCACCCGTTTATATATATCGGTATTTTAAAAGGGGAGGAAAAGATGGTTGGACTTCTCTTGGTGGTATTATGTTGAGTATAACAGGTAAACTGACAATGTTGCTAATAGTAAAAAAAATGCCCTGTTAAGGAAAATACTATTTATGAAATTCAGTTGAGATAACATGGTTATGAACCATTTTAAATGATATTCTCTGCTCGTAAATTATTACAGGGACGGAGGCACTGTTTGCTGATCTAGCCCATTTTCCACTTTCAGCTGTACAGCTTGCTTTCACAGTGATTGTATTTCCTTGCCTTCTCTTAGCATACTGTGGACAAGCTGCATACCTTGTAAATAACAAGGAACATGTTATCGATGCATTTTATCGTTCTATACCAGGTTTGTTTGATCTTTGCTATTCCTTAATGATCCTTGCATCTGAACATACTTTTAGTGGGGCTTTCTAGAAAATGCTACCGCTTTCTAAGTTCCTTTCTACTTAAATTTTTCCTGAATGTTGTTGTTCCATCATCATCCTCCAAATATTTTGGATTTTTAAGATTATAATTTGAATTTGGTGTGCAATTCTAGGATCTGGTAGCCTCACCACTTTCTATAACAGTGGAATGGAGGGTGAAAGTTTGGTCTCATTCGACTCGGATGTGCCTGTATGTTTGTGATCCGGTAAAATAGAAAGCAATGATGAGCACAAGCTGAAATGATTGTTCTAAATTGAGTTGAAAATCTAGTAATTGAGTTGAAATGATTGTTCTAAATAAGTCTTAATAAGGTCCATGTCCATTGCTTCATTTCCTTTGGAGTGTGGCCCATCCTTAATGTTGGTGAGGGGTATTATTTGCCAGCAGTAACAGTTCAGGTAGTAAACATTGTGCTGATGCTGTTCATTCGTTTACTTACGAAAAATTTAGAGCTCCTAAAGGACTGTAATGGAATCTTAACTTCAAAGTAATTCAGTTTTTTAAAAGGTTGTACAAATTACCCATTTTTGTGCAGTGAATATTGTCTGATTGGTGGCTGTTATGCATTTTTCTGCAGATGGCATATATTGGCCAATGTTTGTTATTGCAACTGCAGCTGCTATAGTAGCAAGTCAGGCTACCATATCTGCAACATTTTCAATAATTAAGCAAGCTCTAGCACATGGTTGTTTCCCGAGAGTCAGAGTTGTTCATACCTCAAAGAAGTTTCTTGGCCAGGTGTATATTCCTGATATTAATTGGATCCTTATGGTGCTTTGCATTGCTGTGACTGCTGGATTCAAGAATAAAAGCCAAATTGGAAATGCTTATGGTGAGTATATTGACTGCCATGAAGTTTGTTATCATTCTTGTTGTATTCTTTCAGATTTTTCTTGTAGGAGTCTCAGTAAGTAAACAGCAGCTGTGCCTATTTATTTACGTGTTGAGGAATGTCTAGATCTTATGCCATACATATTCAGGCTGTGAAAGATTTGTTTCTGCATGCATGCATTTACATATAAGCTATAATGCATTTGTTGGTTGCAAGAAAAATAATACCTTATCTTTTGTCTGACAAAAAAGGCCAAATTGAATTTGCTGTCGTCTTTAAAATTGGCTCAAGTGGGTAAAGGATAGTGTGGCATTGTATTGTGACTTGATTTTAGTTCAAGTTGTACCACAGAAAAATGAGGGAAGAATAGGCAGTCTTTTCGTTTAAGAAGGGTCAGCAACCCCTTGTTACAAGTTACTTTGTTGCCAAATAGTTACTGAAAGGATGCATGGATTGAAAGTTAAGGGCGTGGAAATGGAAATGCCATCTTTTGTTGTAATTTAATTTTGTTCATTTGGACTCTAGCAATTTTTTTGGCCGGAGCCAATGTATGGAAAACCAGCCCACCATGAGCCTTGTGCACTGCTTTTCCAGAAAAGTGGTGCAATGATAACAGACTTGACAAAACTTTCCCGTGTCCTGCTGGCTCATGCATTAGTAGTATTTGTTGGAAATATATTTTTATATTCGGGAGGGCGCAGAAGTCCTCTCCCCGCCTTTACCCAGGATCGAACCTGGGTGGTTGCCTTTATAGGCTCCCCGGTGTAAATTCTGATACCACTGAACCAAGTTGGCTCAGTGGTACCAGGACTTACACTGGGGGACCTATAAAAGGCATCCACCCAGGTTCGATCCTGGGTAAAGGCGGGGAAGGACTTCTGCGCCCCCCAAATACCAAAAAGGTATTTCCAACAGTATTTAAAGTTTTGCTTCTGAAAGGATGTACGTTAACTTCATTACAATGTTTGCACAACAGGGACAGCAGTCGTAATAGTCATGCTGAATACCACGCTGATTATGATTCTAATCATGATATTGGTGTGGCGCTGCCACTGGTTTCTTGTGCTGCTCTTTACTGGCTTGTCACTGGTCGTGGAGTGCACTTACTTCTCCGCTGTACTCTTTAAGGTTGATCAAGGTGGGTGGGTTCCTCTTGTAATTGCAGCGGCCTTTCTTGTCATCATGTATGTTTGGCATTATGGTACTGTAAAAAGGTATGAATTTGAGATGCACAGCAAGGTTTCCATGGCATGGATTCTTGGACTTGGCCCCAGTTTAGGACTGGTCCGGGTTCCGGGCATCGGGCTTGTATACACTGAACTGGCTAGTGGGGTGCCACACATCTTTTCCCACTTCATAACAAATCTACCTGCCATACATTCTGTAGTTGTTTTTGTCTGTGTGAAGTACCTTCCTGTATACACAGTTCCAGAAGAAGAGAGGTTCCTTGTAAAGCGTATTGGACCCAAGAACTTCCATATGTTCCGATGCGTTGCCAGGTATGGCTATAAAGACCTGCATAAGAAAGATGATGATTTTGAAAAGAAGCTCTTTGATAACCTATTCCTGTTTCTGCGGCTTGAGCATATGATGGAAGGTTGCTCAGACTCAGATGAGTACAGTTTATATGGCCAGCAAACAGAGCAGTCAAGAGATTGCCTTCTGAGTTATAATAATGGAAACACAAATTCCTCCGGCATCGATCTCACAATCTCAACTGTGGACTCAATTGTACCCTTCAAGTCCCCGACGAACGTGGATATGACTGTCAGGTCATCTGGACATGGAAGCAACCAGACAGAGGTGGATGAAATAGAATTCCTAAGTCATTGTAGAGATGCTGGGGTAGTGCACATACTTGGAAATACAGTGGTTAGGGCAAGGAAGGATTCCAGATTCTACAAAAAGATAGCAGTTGATTATATATATGCATTTCTTCGGAAGATTTGTAGGGAGAATAGTGTGATCTTCAATGTTCCTCATGAGAGTCTTTTGAATGTTGGACAGATATTCTATGTTTAATATTATGAACAACTACAGCTGCTATTTCTCAATGTAATATTTCATTATTGGGTTTTTTTGTCTTCTGAAAGGAGTGTTGTGGGAACCTTGGATTGAGATTGGGGGATTCAAATTAACCCCCAAAATGACAAAAATTCTCGGAAAATGATACATAGCCCATATTTTGAGAATATATAGTAGCTCATATCTAGTTATTTTATTAATTTTTTTATTTTAATTAATTATTCTACTGTCTTAATCAATATATTGACTATTTATTTAATTTTATTCTAATTAATTATTAGTTCGTTAGGTTTCGCAAAATCATTCTTCTTAGAGTTTAACCCCTATTGTTTAGGTCAAAATATGAAAATTTGATATACGAGCACATTAGAATTTAGCGAATTCGTGTTTAATACTTATTATTTATATTACAACATGAAAATTCGATACACGAGCTCATTAGAGTTTAATAAATTCGTTTCTCTTACGATCTAACACTTATTGTTTATATATGAACTAACGTACACACTTGAACTCTCAAAATATGGGCTATTTATCACTACCCAAAAAATTCTCAAGCAATTTATGTATGTCATCGCAAGAGATGGTGACTAGTGTCTTGACAGCTTCTGGTTATTTGCATGAACATGGACAAATATTGCATGAACAAATAAATATGAGATCTCTGACTTAATATAAATATTTTTTGAAGTTACAAAATACAGAAATAATAAAATTTGACGGCTGAGATAAAACCAAACTTAAACCAAAGGTTATCGTACCATACAATGTCCCCTCTGCATTCTGTTCATACTTCATATGCATGGTCGTGTGTGCGTCTCTCGTTACCCTGCCAGAGTGCCAGGCAACACTTGGGTTTTCTTTCTTCTTTCATGGGTACGTGATTTTTATTTATAATGTGTGCCAAGATTTTTTCAAAATCTAATCTTTTCAAGTTGTTGTTCGTTGATCATTGTTCTGGGTATGGTATTGTATTGTATTGTCAGCTTATTTGTGCGTGATTGGGATTGTTCTGATTCGTTTCAGATCGTCTTTGACGTGAGTGCAGGATAGTAGAGCCATCCAAGATTGGTGTGCATCGACAATGGAGAGGTATGTTCAATTTCTTATGGGTTTTATTTGTTTTTATGAGCTTCATTTGGTTCAGAAATGGGATATATCTAACCGGCATTGCTCCTCCTGTATCATTTGTAATTAGGTCGATTAGTGTATGATTTGAATCAAATTTTCTGAAGTTTAATTCCTTTCTGGTTTGATTTCCTTACTAATCTGGTGCAAGATGATCTCCGATTCTTATTCTTAGGTATTGATTGTGTTTGTATAGGTAATCACACAGAGATTCTGGGTTCTCATATATGGTGGCAGTTTTGGAAGACTAATGGAAAATAGTGACTGCGACTGTAGAAATTAAGATTAGCTGTGACAGATAAAGAAGGCTGAATCATTTGTTTTTTCTTGCAAATGACTTCAAGAGTGAAGAGTGATGATAGCACTGAGGTTGTTGGTAGAATGTGGGCTTTAGATCAGAAGTTTGATCCACCCTTGGATGCAGAAGCTGAGAAGCTCAAGAATATGCATCTGGAAAAGGTAGGAAGCATTTTCTCTCATGCATCCACCAATTCCATTAAACCAACTATATTCGGTTTGCCCTCATAGAAATAGGAAGCATTTATCTCTTATTTTCTAGGCCTCCATGGCATAATACCTGCGGAGGACAAACCACTTCATAAATTTAACTGAAGAGCTCATTTGCTAAGGCTTGATGAATTCCAAAGTATACATAACCCAACTGATTTCTCTACCTTCTGTAAATAAATAGATACAACAGATATGAGACATTAGAATATTAAAATTATGTTGGATTCTAATTCCAGTTATTGTTAATTGTTTCTATGTGGATACCATCGGTTGTCACTTTACTGCACCCTACATGGGAAGTCATTTGACGAATCATGATGTGAATAGGCCGGCCTTGCTCAAGCAAAGTAAAGAAATTCTGAGGATTCTTTAGCTTGATTTTCCATAATTAGTTCTCTTTTCTGATTCAATGTTGTTCAGAAAGTTTCAGCTTTGCTGCTTCTGCGGCTTGCATTCCAAAGCCTCGGAGTGGTCTTTGGAGATTTAGGCACATCTCCCTTGTATGTTTTCTACAATACATTTCCTGATGGAATTGGAGAAGAAC
This sequence comes from Euonymus europaeus, assembly GCA_963580455.1. Taxonomy (NCBI): domain Eukaryota; kingdom Viridiplantae; phylum Streptophyta; class Magnoliopsida; order Celastrales; family Celastraceae; genus Euonymus; species Euonymus europaeus. The sequence goes on along the minus strand of OY756961.1, from coordinate 5,313,126 downwards.
AGGATGTGATTGGAGCCCTATCTTTAATTATATATTCCCTTACACTTATCACGCTCTTGAAGTATGTGCTTATTGTCTGCACAGCCACTGACAATGGTCAAGGTAAAATGATCTCAACTGATAGGCTTTGTTGCAATCGTTTTTCATGCAAACTCCTTCCATGTAAAGGATGATGACTGAAATCCAGTAATGCTCTAAATCCACATATACTTTACTGATTCTGGTTATTCTATTCCAGTTTCCTTGATGATATCTTCTGTCCTCCATGTTTTATTGCAGTTTAACTTCTTTTTCCATGCCAACGGTAGCATATCTTGGGCTGTGAATCCCCATACAGTGGATTGCTTCTCTGTTGGGCAGCACCAGTAAGTTCTTCTAAACACAATGATCAATGTGATGCAGGTGGAACATTTGCTCTGTATTCGCTACTCTGTCGACATGCAGACATTAGGACTATTCCTAACCAGGACCACACTGATGAACAGCTGACAACCTACAGCTGTGCTACGATTCATGAGCAAACATTTGCCTCCAAAACCAAGAAATGGCTGGAGGGACATGCATTTAAGAGGAATGCACTTCTTGTTCTTGTCCTTGCTGGATCTTGTATGGTGATTGGTGATGGGATTCTCACCCCAGCTATATCAGGTTCATATATATTTTTAAAAAATTCAACAATTCTTGAATTTAATTCAAGGAAAAACACACATCTGATGCTGATTTTATATTATCTAGCATTGAATGAGTAGGCAAGGGACTCTGCCACTTAACTTTGAGCTAGTACCGAACAATCTTGTTCGTGCTTCCGTGCTTACAGTTCTGGGCTTAAGGAGACTTTAAACCTGTCAGTGATCACCGATAATGTAGCTATTTTGAGACGAGGGATGCGGATGATCAGAAATGCATTCGAACACACTGCAGCTGTGTGTGTGGGGGGGAACTTCTCTTTGGAATGAAGTTTTTAAAAAATAAAGTTTAATTATACGATTCTTAAGATATAGGGTATGTTAACCACAGTAAGGGTATTGAGGTATGGCATGGTTACATACCCTACCTGCTCAATACACAGTCAAATGATCCCCTCATACCCAATTAAGTGTATCCTTACGAGGCATTGTGTTGTCCTGGATCTTATTTTGCCCCTCATGGATGATTTTGGATCCTGTAAATGTAAATCATTTATTTCTGTACTCTAATCAGACACTAGATTTTAGATTAATCGTAGTTAACATACGAATGGAAAACAATGTAAAACAGCTAAAGAATAAGCATTATAACTGTCACAGTCTACCATACAAGTTGCTGCTTTTTCCCGAATTCTTTTGTCATGCTCAGCATAGGATTTTCTCTACTGCGTATACCGGCAATGGCTAAATATTGAAACTTTAGTTGTGCTTATAATTTGTTACAAAAGGATACCTTTTATAGCAGTTTATCATTATTCTTACTGTTTATGCTGTAATCTGTTCAGTATTACTGTAGTGAGTTTTCTCAAATTCATCACTACTTGTGTAAGCATACTGCGTCTTTGGCAGTTTTATCAGCTGTTGGCGGAATCAACTTAGACTATCCCAAGATGTCTAGTGGTAAGAACTTGTTTCTAGGGCTAGAAATTGCACCTTATCTGTTATTCTTTTCACTCAACACCTTTTTTTTACTGAAACCTTGATGTCTCTGTGTACAGATGTTGTGACGCTGGTAGCTGTTGTACTCTTACTTGGTCTGTTTTGCATTCAGTGCTACGGGACGGATACCTTTAGCTGGCTCTTTGCCCCAATAGTACTCCTTTGGTTTTTGTTAATTGGAAGTATAGGTGTATTCAACATTTGCAAGTATGATAGCAATGTTCTCAAAGCTTTTTCTCCTGTATATGTGTACCGGTTCTTCGGTACAGGACATGGCTGGAGTTCTCTTGGAGGTATTATGCTTAGTATTACAGGTAATTTTTTTCATCCATGAAGATTACCAGAATTACATAGCAAATTCACAATCGAGATTCTGATAACTAGTTATGGAAAATTACAGGAACAGAGGCGCTTTTTGCTGATTTATCCCACTTTCCGGTGGCAGCGATACAGATTGCTTTCATAGTAGTTGTATTCCCCTGCCTTATTTGTGCCTACACTGGACAGGCAGCATATCTTATGAAACACTCAGATCATGTGGATGATGTATTTTATAGTTCAATTCCAGGTTTGCTGTTATATTGTCGTTGTATTTCTTACCTTTGCTGAGATGTTGGACCAAGAAGTTGAAGGCAGTAAGCTTGCATATCCTAACAAATTCACTTTCTGCAGATAGCATGCATTGGCCGGTCCTCATTGTTGCGGTTGCAGCTGCTATTGTCGCAAGTCAGGCCACCATAACTGCAACTTTTTCTCTAATCAAACAGGCCCTTGCTCTTGGCTGTTTCCCCAGAGTGAAAGTAGTACATACATCAGAGAAGTTCCTAAACCAGATATATATTCCTGATATTAATTGGATTCTTATGATACTTTGCATTGCTGTGACTGCTGGATTCAAAAATCAAATCGAAATCGGAAATGCTTCGGGTAAGTTTACCCCTCTTATGGAAGTTTTGCTGGTTTTTCTCTTAAAGCATATGGCATCATCCAATAAAAGATACAACATGCTCCCTCACTTTTTGTATTTTTAGCTTATGTATGTGGCTCAGTGTCGAAGTACAGGTTCAATTTCTAAAAATAGTCTCCACATATTATGTTGGGATAATAGTCTCCACATATTATGTTGGGATAAGGTTTGAGACTTAGCGTATGTCCTGCATGTCCCCTATTCCGCCCACCGGAGGAGTCTTATGCATAAAACTCATTTACATTTTTTTAAAAATAGGAAAACAAATATTGACTCACGAATACATTTGATGTTCTTCAAAAGAGTTTAGACTTAACAATGACACTAATTCTGTCATGTTTCATCACAACAGGTGCAGCAGTGATAATAGTCATGCTTCTAACCACATTCCTCATGGTTCTAATCATGCTTCTAGTATGGCGATGGCATTGGGTTATTGTTCTGTTATTCACTACCTTATCTCTGATAGTGGAAGGCACTTACTTTTCCTCTGTAATCTTCAAGGTAAATCAAGGTGGATGGGTTCCTCTTGTGATTGCATTAGCCTTTTTTATTGTCATGTCCATCTGGCATTATGGGACAGTAAAGCGATATGAATATGAGATGCAGAATAAGGTCCCCTTAGCTTGGATTCTTGGACTTGGCCCGAGTTTAGGACTGGTTCGAGTCCCCGGAATTGGACTTGTGTACTCTGAACTGGCAAAGGGGGTGCCTCATATTTTCTCCCATTTCATCACCAATCTGCCTGCAATGCATTCAGTAGTTGTTTTTGTCTGTGTCAAGTACCTTCCTGTCTATACAGTTCCAGAAGGAGAGAGATTCCTGATCAGGCGAATTGGACCGCCAAATTTTTTTATATTCCGTTGTGTCGCCAGATATGGCTATAAGGATATCCATTTGAAAGATGAAGATTTCGAGAAAAACCTCATTGACAGCATCTTCATGTTTGTCAGACTTCAGAACATGATGGATGGGTCTTCGGACTCGGATGCTTATAGTCTAAGCGACCGGCAAACTGAGCAATCAGGAGGCGAATCTTCATCTAAAATGGACACAATTATATACTCTGTGGATTCAATTGAACAAGTCAATTCCCCTACACTTGCAAACCATGTCGCTGCCTCATCTGGTCAGCCGAGCTGCCCTCCTGATACCGATGAGTTGGAATTTCTGAAGAGCTGCAGAGATGCTGGCGTGGTGCACATGCTCGGCAATACAGAGGTCATGGCAAGGAGGGATTCCAGATTTTACAAGAAGCTGGCTATTGATTATTTATATGCTTTTCTTAGGAAGATATGCAGACAGAATACTGCAATCTTCAATGTTCCTCATGAGAGTCTCTTGAATGTCGGACAAATAATTCGTGTATGACGAAGTTTTTGATACTGCAGACATGATAATACATGTTTCTTTGCTGTAATAAGTTAAGCCTACATATTCATATAAAAATCTTGAAAGAATTTAGCATTAAAAAAAGGAATCGCCTCGCACCTGATTGTGAACTGCTACTTCATGCAGGTCTGTCCTACAAGTCGAAAAGCTAACATACCAAGTCATCTTTTTCATTCACAATGAAAATCCAACACCTTAACATGAGGAAGACAAAACTGTAGGATAGCCCCATCTCACACTAAATAATTGGGTTCCATCGACATTTTCTAGCGACGAACGACGACTCACTTTCAAGCTTCGAACCCATTATCAGACCAAAACTGGGGCTTTTCTTGCAGCTATAAACGAAGTTTGAGAGAGGGGAACCAAAAGGCAAACCATAAGTTTACTATCAACAGTGTTGCACAAATAATAGCTTTAGGTAGAGACCGATTTTCTTTGTCAAGTGCTGCACAAAACACAAGAATTCTCACTCTCCCTGAAAGCTCTTCCCCCAACCCGTACAAGACACACCACCTGAATTAAGTACATAAAAATAACCAATCAAATAATGGGAATTTTCATTTTTTTTTGATATTATTTATATAGAATAAAACCAATCACTAATAATTATTTCAACCTATAAAATATTACGTCTTTATTTATCATAATTGTCCTCTAAGTTTACTCTACATGATTGAAAATTTCCCCTATCTGAATTCACCCCATCAAACACTATACGAAGATGAAGGGAATCAATTCAATCAAGCCAAAAATAAAGAGGAAAGAGCATGCCAGTGCGCACAAGCGAGAAGAAAGACGATCAAATCTTTGAATTTATTGTGCTATACTTAGACATGATATTCTGGAGTTGCGATTTTGATAAAGAGCATAGCTGGACTAGTGGGTTAGACTAAGTAATTTTGTAAGTGGACTGGGCTATAGATCGGTACATGTATCATGCAGATGATTAATTTTGGCTTCAATTTATGTTTGACAAAATAGATAATGCGATGTGTGAAGACAGTAACGTATTCAATTATGATCAATGATACAAATTGATACAGTATTTCTAAGGCGAGGTTTACGTCAGGGAGATCCATTATCCCCCTATTATTCGTTCTCTGTACGGACATTCTAAGCCGAAATATAAAGAAGGTGTTGGAAAGCAGCGGAATGACCCGGAGGATGCTCTGATTGACAGGGTGCACAACAAGCCACATATCAATCAACTTTTAACCCGTTTTAACAAGCTAACAATCTGGATTCATACCTTCAAGATCCGTCTGGATTGATCTTGGTTAAAACAAGAGCACACCGATCGAGTAACCACGAACGGCTTCTTCTTCTCCAAACTCACCAATCGAATCTCCGCACTACCTCCTGGTTCGGACTGTACGGATTGAACGCCAACACCAACAAGCTCGGCACTATGTGTCTTCTGCTGTGTGACCTCCGATTGAAGAACTCAACTCCGGTCTCCGATGGAAGAAGGGGAAGGTGGCTAGGGTTTTGCTGTTTTAGAGGAAAAAACGTTTTTAGGGTTTTAAAGCTCCAAAACGTGTGTTCCAAGACCTAGCCTTTGAGTCCTTTATATAGAGGCACGGCAGGGACCTCATAGCAAATATGTTTTAACTGAATACCAAATAGAAAGTTCTGATTATCGCAATCAACCTTCATCTTTTGGTAAATTACAATTCACTCCACTAAAGAATTGTAATGACCTCAAAACATATTTCGGGCTATTTATTAAATGCTTATTAACTCCCCATGTTAAGAAAAACCGATACCTGATTCATAAATTAAATTACTGACAATTTAATTCATAAATCATAACCTCAAGACTTACGCTTAACTTATTTAACGCGTCGGATAATTAAATCCACCTGCAGGGTTTGATACATTGAAAACTTATAAGCTTTCTCGAGGGGTATCCTCAATCCCTAAACCGGGACATGATTTCCTTTAACAAACGATATTCTCGATCAATGCACTGTCATTGTCCAACTCATCGAGTTTATTGACTCATAAATGAGTCTCACTCTTTGTGACTCAAAACAATAACAAATGCTGGATCGTTCATATCATTTGCATCGGGATTAAGAGTATAAGCACTCATAATAATTGCGAGATATTTGTTTTACATAGTCAGTATAAAAACACTTCTCCCGTCTTGGTCCAGTTCGATACACCTGAGTGCACTAACACATGAAGTCGAAACTATACCGTTCCCATAGTTAAGATAAACATATTTAATCATGTGTTACAACCATACCGATGGCTTTTCATATTTCATCTTAGGTTGCGAACTTATACTTATATCTCATAAGAACTAATTAACTAATCTTCCTCATGTAAGCCGAACTCTACACACTGGATCACTTACTATATGGAATATTCGGAAACATGCACATCACATTATAAAATGAATTCTCATTAAAAAGCAAAACTTTTTATTCATTAATACTATCAAATACATCATAGCATGTCTTGTAGTATATTTTCCTAACAGAAGGTAGCAGATTCAAGATTAATTACGGGTGTTCTATTTGGTGGAGGTTGAATTTTTGTTACTCATTTATTTTTTGCAGATGACAGTCTTATCTTTTGCAAAGCGGATCAGGCCGAATTGGCTACTATTAAACTCATCTTGGATTCTTATGAAAGATGTTCAGGCCAGAAAATCAATGCGGATAAGACTGCAATCTGCTTTAGCCGGCATACTCCGGATTCGTTAAAGACTGATTTATTGTCTTCTATCGGAGCTGCTGAAACCAATTCATTTGAAAATATTTGGGTCTTCCTCCAATGATTGGTCGTTCTAAAACAAAGGCCCTTTGATTTGTGGTTGATAAAATTCGACAAAAAATTCAGCATTGTACAGATTTATATCATATGCGGGGAGAATGGTTTTAACAAAATCTGTACTGCAGGCAATACCCACATATGGAATGCAGGTTTTCCTATTTCCAAAGGCAATTTGTGAGGAGCTTAACAGATTTATTTGGCAATTTTTCTGGAGTTCGGCAAAGAGCAACAAAGGCATGGCTTGGCTATCATGGAGGAAGGTATTGCACCTACTAGATATTGGTGTTGTTTCTTGAAACAGTTACAGTTCTGGAGTTGCCATTTCTAATGGTTGTCTTGCTGCCATTGTTTACCCATTGATGTCAAATAGATGTATGATGTCTGCAAATAAATGCATTGATTTGTGGATAAAAAAAGAATCATCTTGGGTGAAACCGGCCACTATTGGACCTGTTAATGAAGTTAAAGTTTAGAGACATTTAGATGGAGATAAAGCTCCGCAAGATGCGAATAAAATCACTACCCACGAAGGAGATAATACTAGCCAGAATAACATGTAAAAACACTAAAAATTGGAAGAAAATTAGATTAACAATGGTAGATAACATTCTGAAAGGGCTAGATCTAGAAAAGTTTGATACTTTCATGGGAGATTTGAAGAAGGGTGCCTGAAATTGCAAAATCGATTTCATAAGTTCCACCCAAAGCCATATCTAAGGCCATAAAACCTCTTACCACCACCAAGAATCAATTTCCCTTCAAGAGTGTATCAAACCTACATGAAACACTAAACCTATCATGGGCCAGAAGTTTATTGAAAGGGGAAAAAAAATAGACACATAAACATAAAAAAATAAAAATAAAAAGATTGGAGGAGGAGGAAGCCAATCAGCATATATGACTCTCTTTTTAAGAGAGAGGCAATAGAGAAGAACGAGAGTTAGAGAGTTAGAGAGAGAGAGTCATAGAATTGACCTAAGACATAAATGGATATAAATTGAAACATCAAGATATAATCGAGAAATTTTTAAATTTCAAAGACAATCAAAAAATGGATAATACTTAGAGTAACATAAAATATGGTTTAGCCTTCTATTGTAATTTCGTAACCAACGGTTACATTAGACAGCCTATGACAAAATTCAAATATACATGTACTTGACCTATGAGTCTAATAAACTAAAGTGGGCCCGAGATAAATAAATAAGATTACAAGTAAAGGCCCAATTACATAAACAAACATTGTTCAAGCCCAAATGACTTAAACCGAGAGAACAACGGCTCAGAATAAGATGTGGCCCCGAACGCAGAAGTTGACCCAGTGAGTTAGGGCAACATTCGATGACTCTGAAAAACTCTCTGGAAAACCGTGGTCGCTGATGGAGATCTGCACAGAGGAGAGGCAAGGCTTGATAGACTTCGATGCTTACCTCGATTCTTACTTAATCTATGATACTGGTGAGGATATGTAAGGAATTTTAATTATATATAGATATTTTGAAGAGTTGGATCTGTGTGTATAAGTATGTTGGATCTCGTATGTACCTGCAAAACTGTTATCTTCACTTGGGTTTACTCTTATGTTATACCGTTATGGTAAAGCTACAGGTAGAAAAACTGTTTTGTTCACTTAGGTTGATTCTTATGTTATCTTCACTTGGATGTGTTACTCTGTTTTATCTTCTAATGGGTTGTTCTGCTTCTTTGTCTCCAATTTTTCTTCCTTCGTTGTGTTCAATCGCCTGGCCATATCTTTCAGAATTATTGAATTCCAATCATACCCGTTTGGATTTGAGTTGCTCACTTTGGTTTCCACTTCATTTGAGTACGAATCTTCATGCTCTGCCCTCGGTCTTCGTGTAATCAAGCTTGTTTATGAAATAACCCATTCTTGGCAATTTTAATGGGTTTGATCCAATTTTAGGTGCTAATTATTATCAAGGTGGTGTTTACTTTAAAGGGTCTTTGTATTTTACTAGTCCAGAGACAATTTTAATAGTATGATTTGATTTGGAAAATGGGGTTTGCGATAGAGAGAAACTAATTTGCCTAGTGACCTTAACATTTACGTTGTAAGGGCACATATAAATTAATAGGAGCTTTGGTTTGTTTGTGTGGAAATTCAATCCAACGTCAGTATGCTATGTGGTGAATGCTTGAGATGCATGTATATAGTATATCAATTACTAATTATAATTTAAACTACCAAGCATTACTGATAAGCTAATTGCCTTTATTCTTCTTCTTTTTTGGTGTTTTATACCTTCACGTATTTATGTCTGTACTAACATTGACATTCCCTCTAAAATTCTTTGGCATTTTGTATGTAGATGATAAAGAAAAAAATGTGGGAGAGTGGTTGGCCAAATCAAGGTAATTTATGATTAATTACTATATTAAAATTATCTGTGTTAGTTTTTAGTTATTATAATTCATTCATAATTACTTGTATGCACTTTTTTTTTCCTTTTTTGTTAGAGGGACAAAGTGACATTGATTATCAATCTGGCTGATTCTAGAGAAACCGAACATCTTATTAGCTAATATCAAGCAACAAGCTGCTGCAGTTGAACGATCAAGGAAAAGTCATAAAAGTGACCGCTCAAATAGATGTAATGAAAAAGAAACAGACAGAAAAATCTAGAATTTCTCATGCTACTTGCACTCTGATAGCAAAAAAGGAGGAATATGATGAAGAAAAAAGAGACTCCTTGCACACGTTAGGTATGTTTAGTTAATTAATATGTTAACTAACTAGCTTGCACACCACAAATACAATTTTTTTTGATTGATTGTGCGATTATATAATCAATTAAGAATCACTTATAAATATATATATAGGGTGCAAACATATTTTAGGAAAATAGAAGAGCAGTCGCAAGCTGGGAAGGGAAAGTGGAACACTTCAAAAGCAAAAAAATGGAATGAGCAACTTCAATCTAAAAATAAAAGATTGAATGAAACTATTGGGGATCTACAACAATTTTTTGTTATTTCTTGGAATTTATTCTAAGTATTAACTAACCCGATTCCAAGAAATAACAAAAAAAATTTGTTGTAGATCCCCAATAGTTTCATTCAATCTTTTATTTTGTTGAAGCTGCGCATCCTATTCTTCATTTTCACTTTCAAGATTCAAGATGTTCTACTTTTCCCTTTGTAGTTGCAACTCCTCTTTTGTTTTCTTGAGAGATGCCTGCAACACATATATTTGTAAGTGATTTTTAATTAGTTATATAATTGCACCATCATTTGAAAAAATTTATATTTGTTGTGTCGATCAAGTCTTCAAGCTAGCTAGTTAACATATTAATTAACTAAGTAGACCTTGTACTTTTGATGGTGTGTTCGATCGGCTATACTTTTTCTCTTTTCTCTTCATCATACATATTCTAGTGCTGGTAGCATGGGAAGCTCTGAATTTTTATCTTGCTTTTCTTTTTCATTTCATCTAATTGAGTGGTCACTTGAGATTTTTTCTTGATGGTCCAGCTATAGCAGCTTGATAAAGTTGCATTCTGCAGTTCAAGGTGGACACTATACAAGACCTTCCAACAATGACACATTGACACTACAAACGATCTTCCAACAATGCCGTTACTACCCAACTTGAATCCTCAAGATAGCCGGTATAATCAGCATGACAGGGAAAACGTAATGCTGAGGGCAGGGTCTTGGTCAAGCAACTTACACAGTAAGAAATCAAAATCAAATGGCTGGTCCGAAGATGAACTTGATTTCCTTTGGGTTGACATTCGTTGACATGGGTGGGGAAATTAGGATTCCATGCTTAGAGACCCTAGGTTAAAATTCTCTAAGTAAAAAACTTCAGAAGATTTGGCAGCTCAATGGGAGGAGGAACAAGTGAACTAAAGATCTTAGAAGGCCATCTCGTCCATTACCAAGATCAATGAAATGAACAAAATCTACCAAATCTTCCTTGTTTCCTAGCATTCCCCGACCGACTGATGGCACTGGCATTGCAAGGAAGTAAATATGTTAGGCCACCTAAGCTTCAGCCTCATTCAATTGATATGAAATTGGGTTTCGGTGATCTGTCTTCCAGCTTGCTGCGTTTTGAGCGGTTCGATCTGCATGGTTCTCAAAATGAGCATTTTGGACCTATTCCCATTTGAAATCCAGGCAAATTCCAGGTGAACTTTGCTGGAGATTCTACAGTTGCACCTTCTGATGGAGCAGAGACTTCTTCAAATGTCCCCGCCAAAAGTTCTTCTCTGCTCAACTTTTTTGGAGCTGCGAACCTGGCTCTCTAGGTTTGTGTAACTCTCTCACTCTCTTCTGATTTACTAAGAAAGGAGGATAAATTTGGTGCCATAAAGTAGCACGAGTTGCTGAGTCTTTTGGATAGATCATTGAATACTTTGCGTGGTTCTCTCAATAATGCAGGAAATGGTGAATCCACCAGCTCATGGCTGCTCTTTGACCTAAATGAAGTGCTGAATTTTTCTCATTTGAAAGGGGAGGAAATAATTGGAAGTAATTCGAAGAACAAACTGCCCCATTGGCTTCAGGAAGCCGTGAGTGCTCCTGCTAAACACCAGGTCCAACTCTGCCAACTCTATCCCATTGGCGCCCCCACCTTTTAGTCCACCTCCACAAGCAGTGGCTGGAACTTCAGGGCTTCGATGGTTCAAATCAGACATAAACTTCCCTGTTCCCGGTTTAGATGTCACAAATCCATCTTTGTTATCACCTATTAAATCTGCAGGAGAAAACAAGCAAAGTGTTGTCCCCGTTCCTGAAATGCTTCAATTGGTGGCATCCTGTTGTTGCCCCTGTCCTTAATTTTCCAATCTGTTTCTTGTGACTAGTTCAGGATTCCTCAAGAGCAATCTATTATTGCAAAAATCTGTAGACCAAGATGGATTTTGTGACACAGTGCATTGGAGATAAGGATAAACAAAGTTTGCCTGTTGATAAAGAGGTTCTGGCTCTGGAGGTGAGAGCAGACCTGCCTGATCCCGGGGAATCGAGCGAAACTCAGTCTGATCCACTCGAGACTGAAAAGCCTGATGTAGAGGAAATTTTGACGGAGGGTACAATCTCAGATCAACCTGTAAGTGACCACTAAACATAGTTTTAGTACAGGAGTGAAAAAACGAATGCTCTTATTCTTTAATGCTACCAGAATTCAGGTCTTTCAGCGATATGATATGGGCGAAGTTTTGTAGGCACAAAGTCTGAGTGATAAATTAGCTTATGTATAATCATTAGGACAGATTTTCTGTAAAGAAACCGTAAGAATGTAATGAGGACTTGTCTGTTTGTCTTTGCTTCACAAGTCTCATTGGCTTTAATCCCTATAGCTCCTCCGAATTTTGAATGAACAATGAGACTCATGGCTCTAGATGATTCATTTTCCGACGAAAAGGTTTTGCGGTGTCTGTAGTTGCAGAGAGTTGTTAGTTTCATAGTACAAGTGATGGTGACTTTGTGATATCAACTGTCTTTTTGGTCATAGAGTCAAATTTAGGAAAGACTGATGATGGCTTGTCGTGACGTTGGCTTAATGAAACTGATTTTCTTTGAAGTGTTTTTCTTTTTTCCTTCGGCACTCTCTATTATGCATTTCCCCTTGACACCCACCAAAATCATCATTTGAGCCATCTCTTAAACATTTCTTCGACTGTATTTTAGTGGGGAGCTGGGTTGGGTTTGTTGAAGATTATTAAATAAAAAAATTATTAGTTCAAAATTAATAAGCCCAGCCTACTTATGACATAAATTTTTTAACCATTACAATTGCCCACTCGATATTTAGAATCTAAGAAGCTCACGTCACGTATGGGGTATGGGCTTATACGTGTCATACCCATACGTGACGTGAGCTTCTTAGATTCTAAATATCGAGTGAGCAATTGTAATGGTTAAAAAATTTATATCTTTAATTGAGTCTAACTTTATTATAAAAAAAATTAAGTTACGTAATTATTTACATTATCAAAACACGTATTTTAATATAATTTTGAGGGCAATTGTAATGGTTAAAATTTTTATATCTTCAATTGAGTCTCAACTTTATTATACAAAAAAATAAGTCATGTATTCATTCACATTATCAAAATATATATCTTAATACAATCACATCCAGAACATATATTTTTCTACATTATTTATTTCTTCTAAAAATATATCATTAGGAGTGTCCCTACTCCCTAGTATAGATAGCAAGTCCGGTTTGAAACTGATTAACGCTGCGGACCTTTTAGACCGGGCCCGATTAGCCCATATAGTTTCGTCTTCGCGAGTATCGTACTTAAAAAAAATTGCGAGTACAATACCAATTTCAGTTGCCCTAAAATCTCCAGCCCGAAAGTGGACGAATTATCTACTCGCCGTAGAAGTAGCTTCTCTGCTCATCAAAACTTGGTGCTTAAATCCTCCTTCCATTCATGTAAATCTTCTTCGTCTTCTGTTAAACAATTTCAAATGTTCCTAAATTTGTTTGTCTCACAATTTGTCCATTTGTCTGGCTCTGTATTGCAGTATCATACTGAATTTCAGTCTCTTAGATTCATCTACTTGTTTATGTTTCCATTTTCAATACGTGGGTGAAATCTTGGTGTCGTGAATTTATGTAGCATGAACTGTTGACCTCGTATCTGTGAGATTTTGTTCTAAAGTTTCCATTTTGAACTGATATTTGTATCTTATAATGGCAATTTAGTGATTTTTTTGAAAAGGGCGTCTGCCGTTTTATTCTTCTGGGGTTGATTTGGGTTGTAATGCTCCCTGTACATATGTCTTGTTGACTAGTTTCTAAGGCCATGATGCCAAATTCTCAATCTCGATGTTTTTCATGGAAGTTGAGACGTGCTTTCCGGTTGCTACTTTAGTTTGCAGTCTCATGAACTGGGTATTTGACAGTTTAGTTTTTGAGGATGTTTTGTCTTCTATGCCATATTTTGATCTTGGTTTACTGTTTGATGTTGTTTCAGCTATGGCTTACATAATAAGATACAGTTCTGTATGCACAGCTTTTTTCCCCTTGTTCTGCTTATGCTATGTGGCCTACACAGTATTTCAGCTTTCATATTATTTTTTCATAATTGAATTGGATTAGATAATATGCTCAACTAACTGAAATGGTTTTAAGTGACTTTGGTTGGGTTGAAACAGGTGCCTCTTACCTTTACCTTTACCTTTACCTTTAGGCAGTACCTAATATTCTCCATGGGGATAGATCTCGAGCATCCTTCTGGAGAGTTTCATAAGGAAGATAGTAGATCCAATGTGGATATTGATGCAGCAAATGGTGTTGATAAAGGCTGTGGGGTCATCCTTAGTTGTTCTAATGTTGCTGGAAACAATAAGGAAAATGCTGGAAAAAATGTTATCGGGAAGGAGTTAGATGGTAGACATGACGCTTGTAGTGCAGACGGGCTGGATATGGATTCTCTGAAAAATTTAGAGCCTTGTGATGGAATGGAATTTGGATCAAAGGATGAAGCTTTTTCATTCTACAAAGAATATGCTAAGTCTTTGGGATTCACCATCATAATAAAAGCCAGCCGTCGCTCAAAAGTATCTGGAAGTTTTATTGATGCCAAATTTGTGTGTACTAGATACGGAAAGAAGCAAGAAGCTAATAATATCAAAACACCAGAACCTGTTTCAAATACAAACGGTGCAGTAATAATCCCTGTCAAGAGAAAACGGGGCAGAATAAATCTATCTTGGTCAAAAACAGATTGCAAGGCTTGCATGCATGTGAAAAGAAGGCAAGATGGAAGGTGGATTGTACGTAGTTTCATAAAGGAGCATAATCATGAAATTTTTCCAGACCAAGCTTATTACTTTCAGGGTCATAGAAACATAGAACTAACTAGCAGTAATGCTGATGGTGTGCTTGCCATACGAGAAAGAACAAAAAGATTGTATGTTGCAATGTCCAGAAAGTCAGGTGGGTATAAAAATAAAAAACAGCATCCCAAGGGTGGTGTCTCAAATCAATTAGATAGGATTCAGCATCTTGCTTTGCAGGAGGGAGATGCTCAAGTTATGCTTGACCATTTTATTGATATGCAGGATGAAAATCCTAATTTCTTTTATGCTATAGATCTGAATCAAGAGCAGTGCTTAAGAAACGTTTTCTGGGTTGATGCCAAAGGTAGGCTTGATTACAACAATTTTGGCGATGTAGTTTTTTTTGACACAACATTCATAAAAAATGAATGCAAATTGCCATTTACTCCCTTTATTGGTGTGAACCATCACTTCCAGCTCCTGTCGCTTGGATGCGCATTAATTGCTGATGAGACTAAATCAACTTATCTCTGGCTTATGCGAGCATGGCTTCGAGCGATGGGTGGGCATGCTCCGAGAGTGATACTTACTGATCAAGACAACTCCCTGAAAGAAGCTATTGCAGAGGTTTTTCCTGATTCTCGTCATTGTTTTTGCTTGTGGCATATTTTCAGCAAGATTCCTGAGAAGCTTAGTTATGCAATGAGGGAACGTGAAAGCTTTATGACCAAGTTCAACAAATGTGTCTTCAAATCTTGTACATGTGAACTGTTTGAGAAGCGATGGTTAAAAATTGTCGATAGGTTTAGTCTAGGAACTGACACCTGGCTTCAATCATTGTATGAAGATCGAGAAAGGTGGGTTCCAACATACATGAGAGACACTTTCTTGGCAGGGATGTCTACAATGCATCGCTCAGAAAACACAAACTCTCTTTTTGACAAGTACATGCAGCGGAAGACTACTTTAAAAGAATTTTTGGGACAATACAAAATATTCTTACAAGAAAAATCTGAAGAGGAAGCAAAAGCGGATTTTGAATCTTGGCATAAGCAACCAGTATTGAAATCTCCATCACCTTTTGGGAAACAAATGGCAGCTTTGTATACACATTCAGTCTTCAGAAAATTCCAGGTTGAGGTTTTGGGAGTAGTTGCTTGTCATCCTAGAAAAGAAAGTGAAGATGGGGAGAAAAAGACTTTTAGGGTTCAAGATTTCGAAGACAATCAAGATTTCCTTGTGATTTGGAATGAAGCAACATCAGTTATTTCATGTTCATGCCATTCATTTGAATACAACGGATTTTTATGTAGGCATGCAATGATTGTCTTACAGATGTCTGGGGTGCACCGCATCCCATCTCAGTATATATTGAAACGTTGGACAAAGGATGCAAAGATTAGAGAAACAGTAGGAGATCAATCAGATGTAGCTGAGTCCAGGGTTCAACGTTACAATGACCTCTGTAGACGAGCATTTAAATTGGGGGATGAAGGTTCTTTATCTCAAGAAAGTTACAATATTGCATTCACTGCATTGGAAGAAGCTTTGAGACAGTGTGAGAGTGTGAATAACTCATTAACAGGAGAAAACTTACCATCTAGTCAAGGGTTTTGTGACTATGAAGAAGTGAATCAAGGAAACAGCCCATCGAAGACAAGTAAAAAGAATGCCGTGTACAAGAAAAGACAGGTTAGTGAAATTCATTGTATTTATCATGTTTCTATTAAGCATTGGTGTGAACCTTCCTGTTTATGGAGTAAAAAAGTACTCTGGGTCCATCCAGAGCCTGAGGTCATATCTCTTGGGATGCCCACCAGCTGGCAGCTAACGGTTAATGTTCTTGTCTTATTCATTCTTATTCTTTGAAGAAATGCTCATTCTAATACATTCTGAGAACAATGTCTTGAAGTGGGTTCCATACATGTTCTAGGAACATTCAAATTTACGAGCAGCAGCCCTTGATTGTTCTTATGAATCACAAGAGGCTGTGGAAGGGGCGGTATGATGTAGATTAGTGAGCATAATAATTTAATTTTCGCTCTTTGCCACCCTCTTTTTTCTCATCTGAATGATACGTCTTTGCCAAACTATATCTCCTTATTGTATTTGTTTTAGTGTCAACTAAATCCGATACCTGGTTGTGGTGATTATTATAGCAAACACAGTATCAAGGGCTGGTAATGCATATAGTGATTTAAATTGTAGACCGTGATTTTTTTTTTAAAAAAAATCTGTTCTTGCACTTGAATCCTATTGTCAGCGCTTTGTAGGGCTTGTTGAATTCTATCACACAAATTCACGATGCTCATCATATAACGTAGCAAAGGATGCGTAGGATAAAATAAAAACCCTTGTTCAGTTTCATAGGAGTTAAAAAGTTCGTTTTGTACCGGGTGGTGAGATTGTCTATGAGGTTTTAATAATGGAAGGGTGAAAAAAGCAACATATTACTCTTCTATAAATTGTTTGGACCGCAATGGACGACTCAAATCATCCATTGAAGTGTGGATTCCCTAGGATTGTAGTAATCATTCTGCAGTCTGTTTACATTGAATGCATAAGATTAAATAGGGTAACTCTCTTCTTGAAGGGACAGTTAAACTTCGTACCACAGACGATTTCCAGTTGTTTCGACATGGAGGATGGTCAACAGGATGTGGTTCTCATAGAGTTGATTGGGCTTATCTACTGTTCTTCTATGAAGTTTCATCAATTCTTACATGACCTCTTGCTTCCATTCTGCAGGACCACTCTAATGTAGGACCACCTCAGTTAGGCTTGCCATCAAAGGATTTGAACTCAAAACACCCCTCTCATAAGCTGCCATAGATTAATAATTATAGGTAATTCATATCTTTTTACTTCCTTGCTAAAAACTGAACCGAGTCTACTGTATTTCAACATAACAATTCTAAGTCTGCGTTGGTTTCACTTTCATCTGAACTGAAGTTTATTAACATATATATATTCTTCCCTGTGAGTGCAGATTGTATCCCTACGACCAGTATTCCCAAAAAAAGTCTTACGCTCTTTCATGGATCCTAAACACAAATGCTCCATGAAATACTGTTTTTTTTGGCAGATGAAGATGGGATACAAAGAACATAAAGATTGTTTTCTATCATGTGCATTCCACCTTCCCCATGTCCCCAGGAGCCGGCCTTGTGGATGTAAATATTAAGCACGGAGTTGTGTTGTGTAAACATATTATCTACTGCATGCATCCACTTGTTCTGTTAACTGCTTGGAAAAATGCAAATGCGGTTGAAGAGGCATGCGAGAATGGAGTCGGTATTATCACATAACCTGGAGGGAGTATCAGGGATGGGGAAGCCATACTGCTGTAACAAGTACGGAGTTTCTTTACTTTTTACCAACTGTGAGGCACTTCCAGCATTGATAACATCATTTTCTTTTCCGTTCTCCTCCGCGATAATATGTACCTTATCTGGCAACATGATTTCAACTTTGTTATGTCATACGAATATAGGATAGATACCCGTATAGGTCAGTGATAAAGACTGGAACCTCAAATAAGTGTGCAAGGCTACATCAATGTATTTCTGCAGTGCTTGCGGTTTATCTACTTATGCAACTGTATTTTGCCGATGTTACGGTGTTTGATTTTGGTCAGTATTCTTACGTTTCCATCTTAGTAGAGTAGACTAGATAATGCTCCATGCTTTTTCTTTATCTCAAATGGCACAACAGCGGCTGGGTAGCTGCTGTATTTCACACCAAAGCAGGATAGTTTATCAGTGGGAGCCTATCTATGATGGATTCAATCTCCATTTGTTTTCCTTCACGCTTACAGTATTTTGGCCAACAAGACAATGGAGATTGATTGAACAAGTTAGCCCTTACTGCTGCTCCTGCAATTAACCAGCACTTTTTGCCTGCAAGAAACTTCACTCATTGAAAGGCCCCGTGAGATACCAGGCTAAGCAAATGTTTTGTAACGTTCGTGTTAACAACAAAGAAACAAAATGATTCACTACGATATTGTTTAAAGAGACCAACTTTCCAGTCAATCTTCTCTTCAGTTCAGGATTTCAGGGGAAAAACAAGGTGAGAAAATCTGATATAAATTTATGAATGCTTTAAGATAGAACTTTGCAAGGGAGAGGGGTGCATTCCATATCAACTTAAAGGGGAAATTCCACACAAAAAGATCCATATCATCACATATCAATAAACCAATTAGGAAAGAGCAAAAAAACTTGAGATATTCTCTAGAGTTCAGTTTTCTAATTGCAATCATGGATCATAGCAGAAAACAACATGAAATAACATTGAAACCAGGACATATTCAAAGGCTCCTCTCCACAAAAAGGTCTCAACAGCATACCTTTTGAGGCATTGTTCACACTTCACAAAACGAAAGAGGCGGCAATGGGCGTTTTACACATCTCATGATTGGCAAAGCGGTATCGCATGCATTTGGGTTGGGTCACAAATGTTTTGGGCTCAGTTTAATTTAGATTTATGGGTTGGGTTAGGTCCAGGTAGTTTTGGATTTATTGCAAGTGAGGAGATGCTTCTCAAAATATCCCCTCAAATTCAAATCCTATCATTCTCTAAAAGGTTCAGCTATTAAAAGGCTAAAAGCTATGAAATATGTGGATGGACTGGTTTACAATTTTAATGATTCAAGGAACCATCTTATTTTTCTTCTAACATTAGGGATGTCAAAAACATACCCTCAAATTGCTTTTGTATTAGACGCATAAGTTCCTTTAGTTAATGAATAGGTACACATTTAATAGAGGGTGGTATGAAGACAGATTTGTCGAAATTCACCCCTCCCATTTGTTTAAATTATTACTTATATATATTATTTATAAACCTTATAATTTCCTTATTTTTTTGGATTTTACTTATTTAACTTTGATATATTAGTCATATATAAATATATATTAATTTCACTCATATATTTAGGTTTTTCTCATAATTTATTCATTTTTAATTTTCTGTAAGTTGCCACAATTGTAGTTGGCGGGTACGGGTAATAAGGCGATAACTCCTTACACCGACAAATAAGGAAATGAGGTGAAGATTAAAATACCTAACAGATACCTTAGCGGGAATGGTAAAAAGTTTGTCTAACGAATACGAGAACAAATAAAGAGGTTCCCGCTCAATCAACATCTTTATTCAACATGCGATAGTGTTTTTTTTTGTAAGTGGGTCCCTCCAATATAGTTAGGAATTTCACAGCGAAAGATTGTTGAATTTCATTCTTATTTATAAAGAAAATGATAACCCTAGACAATTCAAAATAGACATTATTGTTTATGTGAGTAGGCTTGACATTATGAGTTTCAAAATCAAAATTGTTTCCAAATCTTATAATATCGATTCTTGAATTTTAATCATATTGGATATCCTGCGAATAGTACTTAGATTGGATTATTATTATTTTTCCATCTCATGTGTTGCCTCTTAGATATAGCATATAAGATACTCAACATTTCTAGGAAAAAAGAACTGTATTGTCAAGTAGGGAGTCAATATATCTTTTTTTGTTTATCCGGCATAGGGACAAAATAAGGTCATGACTTGGCCTTTATGTAATGTAATTTAAATTATGTACATATCATATTCTGCCTTCTCCCTTTCTGTACTCTCTGTGATCCATCATGCATGATTTGTTGCTTCTCCAAAGAAAGATCCAAATCCAGGTCATGAGTGTTTGCAACTGTGCAAACTTGCCTATAATGCAGACCTATTACTTTCATAGCGGCGCGATTATTTCTCATTTTTAACTTAAATAATAAAATTAATGTGATTATTATGTTCCTTTGGACTTTCGATAAAATTAATATTTATTAATTCTGCTTGAGGCCTACATAATGTTTTTGAATTAGCTGGATAGAGTTGTTATAGTAAGTAGTTAGTAAACCATTGTACACGTCAAAAGACAATTAGAATATTTTTGACATGGGAGGAGTTGGAGTAAGTAGTTAGTAAACCATTGTACACGTCAAAAGACAATTAGAATATTTTTGACATGGGAGGAGTTGGAATAAAGTAAAACTTCTCTTTTCTTATTTTCTCTCAACTCGATTTTGTCCTATACACCAATAAATAGGTGAAGATTAAAATATCCAACTGATATTTTAACGGGAATGATGAGTTGTTTGTCTAACAATAAGGGAACAGGCAAAGAGGTCCCGCTCCATCTAAATCCCCGCTCCCGCTCCAGCTACATCTTTATTCAACATCTGATAGTATTTTTTTAGGTGAGTAAAACAGTTTAAAGAGAATAAAGTCGTGCAGATCTAATGCGTGCATTGAACAGTCCAAAATAAACAATATTATTAATACCAGTGAGCTTGAAATTTATAACTAATATTGATGGAAGATAGTCCCCGTATGTTCTTCTATCCATCAGTTGTCTTTTCAACTATATTCATTTACAATGAATACGGTTGTTCACTACATAATATAAAAGTGATAAGTATCAAAAACACTCTGAAGTTACGATTTTGGGTCATGTTGGCCTCTCAATCTTTTATCAGGCCAAATCGACCCTTCATGTTTTGAGAATGGGTCACGTTAGCCCATCTGTTAAAATTCCGTTAAAATTGATGACGTGGCTGCTTATGTGCTTACATGGATTTTTTTAAATGAAAATTATATGTCAAGTGTGACATGGAATTAAGAGAATAAAAATTAATCAAAAATAAGATTGATTTGTTTGTTTTGTTTCAGTTCAGTGCTGGAGAGAGAAAACCAAAAAGCGATAGAGTTTTGCTATCCGATAAGCACGAATGATCATGTTGGTCTGTGTTTTTGTGCGACGGGAGAACCAGAGAGTCGGATTGTGAAGCTGATTTCGCTTCATCTTTTCATTTGATATGGAAATTAATAAATCAGAGGTCTGAATGGTATAGCAGCTAGCTGTTTTGTGTACGGCACTGTATCGGCTGCTATCAAAGTTTTGCCCCCTTTTTTGAGTAATAGCCACGAACCGGTGTGTAATGAAGAGTCAAGACTGTTGGTTGACAGAGATGTCTATCATATGCAGGCAAAGTGTTTGATTTTAGGTCTCTGTGGATGGAGGTTTTGTCTTCTAGGCTCACTGTGAAATGATTGCAAATTCGAAACCAGTGACCCAGAATTGGCAACAAAGTTCAGGTTTTTCTTGTACGGGAATCCTAGACTAAGTGCGCTTTGGAATCTTCTGCCTCTCGTTGAAAGGTAGCGAGAGTTTCTAGTCATCAACCCTTTTTGAGTTTTATGGGAATTAAATGAATCAATTCGCTTTCCATTTGTTCACTTGCTTCAATAATTTCGTCTATTTTGTTGTTCACAGCATTTACTCCTGCAACAGTGCAGTGTTTTTCCATTGTTTCTCTCATGAATACATTGGCCATCAAAATGAAGGAAGCAGAGAAGAGTTTGGATCCTCAGCTATGGCAAGCCTGCGCAGGTATCCATGTCACACTTTGACATATAATTTTCATTAAGCACATAAACAACTGCATCATTAATTTTTACGGAACTTTAATAGATGGATAACGTGGCCCATTCTAAAAAGATGGAGGGTCGATTTGACCTGGGAAAAAAAATTCAGGGAACAAAATGACCCAAAATAATGACTTCAAGGCTATTTTTGATACTTATCCCTAATATAAAATTATAAACAACTTTACCCTATAACAGCGAACAAGAAAGTCTCGCCGTGGTTCTCCTGTATCAAGTTTGCAGACATAGTTTGTTCCCAATCTAGCTGCTTTTTTTAAAAATTAATTACCACTTCAACTGTATAAACTAACACTGGCAATCAAATTCTGTTTGCTGAACCAGCAGAGTTCAGATTCAAGTGGAATATATCGGTTACTTCCACAAATGAACCATCTTATAGCTTTGTTCTGATCAGCAAAAAGAGAGTTCTGAAAATTTAGACTTGGTGAAAAAGCATCCAGGTTTAACTCCAGTTTTTGGTGTAAGGACGGCATAAACAAGTAAATATGACAACTGGCATCAATGGATAAACACAAAATTGGACGATTTGTATGAACAGAACCATTAGAATCTCGACATGCCCAGGAGCTTATAAAGCCTTTAGTTCACACATTGGTGCACTTTCAGCCATTATTCTCATCATACACTAATCTATTCCAATACACATACACGAAAAGCGAACCTTACTCGATCCTACCTTAAGAAGTCTCATGAAGCCGCGCAAAACAGGTAATATGCAAACAAAACTTTGCTAGAACGAGATCTCACAAGGTGCATGGAATGTTCTCCCGCGGCAAATAGCTTCTAGGTTTTCTCCAGCATAAGAACAAAGTGGTGATACCTCCACTCCTGGTTCATCATCAAGCATGCAAAGGATTAACAATAATATTAACGTATGAGGGTGCACTTAGAAAGATATAAAAATATCCATTTATTGTATAATACAAGAACCCATTTCATCACTGATGACATTCCCATTCCTTCTACCAAACAACCCACTTCTCCCTCGCTGTCAAACCATGCCAGAAGTAATAATTAATCCAGGAATAGGAATCTAAGTTGAGCTAATGATTGTGAGGGATATGTATTTCGTTGTCACATTAGTAGGGGATCCTCTTTGCAGATAAGAAAAGGATGCAGCCAATCACAGTTCAGCTACTACATAAAAAAACAATTTCTACAAATCACACTGGCCAAAATGCATGGGTATAGCATATTGAATGGCGTTTAATTTATTCCAAGAGATCAGTCTTTTATGAAAATAAAGCCAATTTTATCTGAAAGACGATTATCTATCAAGATAAAGAGCCGATGGTTCAAAAACCAAATCTCACGATACCCAATAATCCTAAATCGCCTTCCCACACACACTCGAAAAGGAGGGCAAGGAGGGGAAGCGAAAGAAAGAAAGGACATATAAAAAAGACCATCTCAACGATTTAAAATCTTATTTCATTTTGTAATTTATTCTTCTTGGTGTGTGCATTTAACTTAATTATATGCAACAAAAAATGAACACGACGCACACAAAAACAACGCATGGGATTACCAGTTGCATATAATGGTACTGAATGTGTCAGGAAACCCCCTGCAGCAACTACCCAACGAGTGTGAAGCCGAAGAACGAGCAGCTTAGCACTGTCTGGAGTGTCAACATTTGACCCATTAGCATTTTTCACTGGGGCAAACTCTTCTTCACGTAAAACCTGATTCATGAGACAAACAAATTGGAAAGCTGAAGGGCATCAAAAGTAAGAAATTTCTGGGAATAGAGTGAGAAGAAGGAAATAATCACCTCGAAAAGTGCAGTTGAAGGAGCATATGGAAAAGCATCAAATATGAACTGCTCCAACTTTAATCCCATCGAATGTCCATGAATAGAAGGAATTTTCTTCTCTGCAAGATGGTAACTGAACTCGCAAATACATGCATGCATCGTTAAACTCAACTTAAAACAATTTAAAGTTGCATTTGAGATGCACAAAGGACAGAGGGTGTGGAAGAGGGGGATTTAGTTTCTGGAACTTCGCCTTTGGTTTTCTATTCCCATGCATTGCAACAAGCGATTAATGCATTTCAATTCATAGAATAAAAGATATCTCATATCTATTGTATCAACATGCATCAAGGGATACTGAGATACAGAATATTCTCACACATTCTGACAAATGATGACAGGACCAGGGTTGAAATTTCTTTCACTGCTTGCACTAATCAAATGTGCCTGTGGATCCCTATTAAACTTATACATTTTTCCAATGAAGCAAGATATAATTCTCATTACAAGTACCATCATGCTTCAATAGAACTCAGAATGTTTAAAAAAGGATAGGTCAGAAAGGCTGAAGAATTCCATTATTTTAGGCATCATTCATTAACTTACTGACATCCCATGTAGGCCATTACCAAACAGCAGACCCACTTTTGTGGAAGCAGAAAATAGGTCATGTATTGGCCCAACCAAAAGTAATCATTTTCACCACATATGCATGAGAAGATAACATCACTTACATGCTGTCTTTCTCGAGGCCATTTGCCACTTGATTTAGAAAATCCAAAGTGAACATGTGTAAGCACACCTGAAAAGCAAACAGTAATAAAAATTCAGAAAGACACCCAAGAAAATGATCAACCGTCATAAATGCACTCTTATGTGAAACATACAACAATTATAATGCTCAGCGCAATATAGTGTCATGGACTTTCAAATACCAACAAAAAAGTAAAAGGCTGATGACGACAATACTACGTCAGAAGTAAGCTGTTTCAATTGTTAAAAAATGAAAGTAGACATACATTACTCCAACAAAAACGAAGACGTCCTGTTTGCTGATTGATTGCAGAAGCCAGTGACTGATCCAACTCACTATATTCCATCACCGTGAGAGGTCCACCTTTTCCTCTTCTTACAAACACACCAACCTTTTCTTGAGGGTATGCCTGTACCCATTTTGGTGAAAAGAATAATTATGCAATTGATGCTTCAGGTTGTACAATGTATGCAGTAATATTAACAAATTTTACATTGCTACAAATGGAAACCAATTGATCATGAAAATAAATGAAAGCAGATAGTGAGATAACTTATGGAAGAAGGAAAAAAACATTCAAGTCTATGGAAGAGAAGTGCCACCGATCTCTTCCAAGTAACAGGTGTAATGGAAGTTAAATCACAATTTAATTTACGAACAAGTAGATAGTGAAATAACTTAGAATCTTGTGTTGAACCATATAAGAAAACTTAATTACCTTACGCACAACTTTTGCAGCAGCAGCTACACTTTTATCAATGAAATATCCTAAAAAAGTTGGATCAGCTACACGAACCTGCTTTCAAGATCCTAATCACTAAGTTTTTAATCAAAAATAAATCTTGTAGTTTCATAAGGAAAAAAGAAAATAACTGAAAGTGAAAAAGAAATATGAACTGACCAGCGCATTATCAATTCCGTAACAATCAACATACTTAATCCCTCTTGTGGCCATATCTTCCAATAATTTAGAAGATTTCAAAGCTGATGAATAACCATGATCAATTAGTAGGCAACATAAAAGAGGGAATGTAAATGATGTTGAAAAAAATACCTGAGTACACTCCTCCATTCCCATCTGGAGCCTTAGCAACCTGATTATAGAGTTGGACTTGGGTAACCACCACAGTTGCAAAGAAAAAATACAAATAGCATCAACCCACGTAAGGCTTATTATGTGACACTATGCTTAACCAATGTAATCATCCAATTAGAATAGTTGGGATCCACATTAGATAAGAATACATGTTAGTTGCATGTTAGGATTAATTGGTTCGAAGTGGCTGTTTGCATGGCTGTCATGTAACCTACACATAACCTACATGAATCCCCAGTAAGCTTCATGTAGCTCGCATGCGCATCAGTTTTTGAAAACTTATTTTTCAAGCTATGTGAGATGTTCTTACACGGTTTTGGTAATTGATTTTATTTAATTAATTGATTTGGTTAAATTGATTGCTTAAAACAAAATCAAGTTTGTTTTAGCAATAATTATCTCTTCTTTTAAGATTTATCTTCTTCTTATTTTAAAGATAATCATCTCCTTAAATTAAGAAAGTCTTTCCTCATCTTTTATGACCTTGATTACACGATTACAACACAATCGTTAACTAATTTCGTGGGTCAATATTTATCATATATTTTAGGTCATTATCTAGGATTTTCTTGGTTCATACATATGTCATATATACTGTCATTCGTAACTAAACAACCCTAGGTCTTATCTCGCCTATTCTGAACTGAAAAGTGTGCTTTTGAGAGAGTTTTGTTTTTGATAATTTTCATGCATTCATGCTTCACAATTTGAAGGCATTATTGTATGTTTCTTGAAGCTTGAAAACTTCAGTGCGACTCTGGAGCGTTTGGTAGAAGCATCTGCTTGTGTTAGGCTATATCGTGCGACTCGAGCAAGAAACTAATGCAGGTGATGTGAATCTTAGCTCTAGGGACATTCTTGTAACCCGTTGATATAGTGAATTGCTTCAAGGTTTGTAGCTCTAAACACCCGAGATTTTTCCTTGGATTGGGTTTTCCTCGTAAAGATCGTTGTGTCGCACTTGCTATTGTAGTACTCATATTTTTCAACCCATAATAGAAATTTTCGGCATTGTAATAGATACTCTGACATTCATACAATGCTAAAGAAGAAAACATTTTCTTGCTACAAAAGAAATCCAAAAGCATGTCATCCCAAGTTTACTGATACTTCATGTTCTGGATCAAGTTTTGATTGTGCCCAATAATGTTTTTCCAAGTGATTCATCTTTTCTTCAAATTTAGTGGGTTGGTGGACCAGATTAGAGTTATCAGCTAGAGGATAGACAGCTGTGTAGCCATATGTTCATATAAAGACCCAATCTATCCTAGAAAGATGCAAACTTTGAACACGATTGACATAAATGCAATCTCAATAGATCAGTACTTCCAGAGTCAAAGACCTAGGTTTTGAGAGCATTTTATTTCTACCTTACTATCACTTTAATATAGGTCACTTTTTAAGTTAACTCCCTGAAATGAGCCACAAATTACCCGTCATTTTTTTGGCAGGCAACCATTAAGGCATTAGCAAAACTCTATATCAACAACTACAAGTAAAAGATACCTACCCTGAATGGTGTCTCCATGATAAATCTACCGTCCTTTAAGATACAAGGTATAGTGTTTTGCTGGAAGAAAGTTATCTGCTTCAACAAAACAGTAGGCCCATTGATGTAAGCAAAAGCCAAGAAGAATAAACAATGACAAGTCAAAGTCGAAAGCCATCTTACTTGATCTTGTTCAAGACCAAAGCATCTATGACTCTCAAAGAACTTTCGTGTTGCATGGTCTGTAAAGGGGCTGGTCATTATGTACCAATGTATTGGTACTGAACCAGCAGAACCTGCCGAAGATGACTGTTTATATCAGTATGTTGAGTAAAGCATAAAAATCATAAAGCAGTAACAATCGAACTAAACATACCTTCACTTGTAGCTTGAGCAGCTAGCCTTTGAAGGCACAAAATTCGCTCAGCTTGAAGTTGAAAAAGTGACTTTCCAGATGGAAGCCCAATATCTGTAAAAACGTACATGGAAGAAATAGCAAAAAATTCATGAAATGCAAAACATATGTTGATGATGTCGAATTCACTAAAGATCCAGGTATAAAAAAATATTTTACAGGATATCAAAGGACAGTGCAAAAGTATTGTTAACTTCATCAAAACAATATGTCCAAACAGTCAAATATTGAGGGAAAAAAATAGTCAAATGAAAAATACAAAGTTGAGCAGGCACTTTGAATCAAGTAAATTTCCACAACTACTGATAAAGATAAGATTTACTGCAGGTGTATGGCTTTCAAAATCCAGTGAAAAATAGAAGTTACTTACTGAAACATCCCTTTGGATCAGAACTTCCAAGTCGAGTTCCCTGCATTTTTAATTTCAGTCCCATGGAAAATCATAGAAAATCAGTGACGGATATAGCCAAAAAAATAATAAATATAAATGAGGGACATATCTATATCAAATTGAACTTTTACAGGTAGAATAGGACAGCGCAAAAGTAGAATTTTATGGGACAGTGCAACAATTAAATTTTTATTTCTCAACTGAGGATCCAGCTTGCTTATGTTTCATTCATAAGCAAAAAAAAATTAAACTGTTTGTAGCCATCCAAGTTTGGTGTATATATATTTCAGTCAAAACTAATCCCAGGTTTCCAAGCGATAAAGAACCCTGACATATTGAACAAAAGAACTCTTCAGCTAGTCATGCAGAGATAGTAATTTGGGGATTTAAGAAAAATCAGAAATTTAGTCATCTATGTGGCAAACATGTAGTTTAACTATACATTTGAAAGATAGTCCTATATGTATTCGATAATAACATTGGGCCTTACACATTGAAAAACAGCTATGGATCACCTCACAGAAATATAGTCATATGTACTATTCGATAATAACATACGCAAACATGTATAAGTAATATTATTTTTCCACAGTGTTTAACATCTAAGCAAAACAATTTTTAAATTTATCTCACAGAGTTTATTGACGTTTTCTGCCAAATTGCAAGACTCAGTTCCAGGGACCAAAACAAAAAAGCATCTACTATAGATATGGTATTCAATGCTATAAAGTTTCCTTTTAGTGGAAAGGAATTATCTTTTAAGCAAATTAAGCCCCTACTTTCCAATTATTAGGTAGATGCATTAGAATGCTAAAAGCAGACATCCAGAAAAGCAACATCATACCAACCAAGAGAGAGAGAGAGATCATTAATGTATTACTACCAGACCATTTATTAGAGTACACGCTGATTATACATATATATATTAGAATCATTTCCTTTGCATTATTTAAAGCACACAATTGTTTTGAGGGACAGTTGGAGACTATCCAAAAAAAAGAAACATCATATCAAAATTATGTGAGGGAGATTCATCAAGTAATGATTCGATTAATAGCATGATTAAAAAATTAAATCTTTTTATTTTGCGAGGCGTATTATTTAACAAAAAAGAAAAAGCAAATAATACTAAAAAGAAACAAACAAGAAAATTAAAAAGCACTTAAAAAAGTACCTGGCCACCAGACAGAAGTAATACACCCAATTTCCCTTCAGATATAGCCTTCAACCCCATCTTCCACCATCTCTCTCTCTCTTCCATTGTCCTCTCCTCCACTGTTGATACACAATTCTCTGGTACTGGCTCTATCGCAGCCACCGGTAGCCCTGTAATTAACTCAAAATAGCATTAGAAACATAATTCGCATTGAATCAACCAAAATTACACTTTGAGATAGAGACCTTGAGATCGAAGAGAACATCGGATGATGCGATCTATCCTTGGAAGATCTATTCCCTGCACATGCATTATCGATGATTAAGAATTAATCATGCAGGGGATAATCACAAAACAATCAATGAAATTTAAGTTCCTTTGCCATCAAATAAGAATTGAATCAGCTAATTTACCGGGAGAGCAATTATTCTATATTGTTTACTGATTAATGACATTAATTCAGCCAAAACCCGCCAAATCGAATCCAGTTAAAGTCAGTTAATTAACATTCCGCTCCAAAACTTACGAAATATATGAACAAAGATGAATTGAGAAGGTAAAGAACAACAAAATTCGTAAATTCGGAACTGAAATTGAACCGATTTGAGCTCGAGATATCTTATCAATCAAAGAGAAATTGAATCATGGAGACAGATGAGTGTAAATGACCTCGATGTCCTTCACAAGAAAGTCGCGTTCCTCGTGGGAGAGCTCGTCCCAGAGGGCAAAAGAATCTTCCTGGCCATAGTCCTTGAGCCTCTCCAGCAGAGCCTGTGGTGGCGGTGACGGAGTCGATATGTTGTGGTGGTGATTGTGACTCTCGATCAGCATCGTCGGTTCCCTCATTTTCTCTCTCTAGATCTCTTCCTTGTGTCTGTTGATTTCGGTTTGTGTTTGTTGCTCATCGTTGTTTGCTGGTTAAGCTTAATAAGAGTGGGCGGAACAGTACAGAGGAAGGCAAGAATGAACCAACTGTATCACTGATTTTACCGAAATAACCCTCACTTGACCTTCAAATCACTCTTTGTGCCACTACCGTTTCTTTTAAAAAATAATTATGATTTGTTGCCACTTTAAGATATGTATTATTTTATTGGGATAAATTATACATTTGTTCACTAAAAAATGATCTGTGTTACAATTTGATCGCTATTATTTCAAACATTAAAATTAGTCACCCAATAATTTGTATTGTTTCATGGTTAGATTTTAGTCATTCCCGGTCAATCAATGGTCTGACGTGACACAAAAAGTTTTAAACATTACAATTTAGTCACCCAATAATTTGTATTGTTTTATGGTTAGATTTTAATAATTCTCAGTCAATCAATGGTCTGACGTGACACAACAAAAAAAACTACATTTTGCCTACATGTCAAATTTTGATTTTTTTAAGTGAAATTCCACTTGGCATGATTCTACAACCATCATTAACAGTTAGGGATAATAGATTTTCATACATATCATAATTGTTACGAAATGATCCCTAACAAAATTAAGTGTCACAAAAACATGTCGAATGAGGCCTAAAATGGTTGTTAAATGGTCAACAACGTCAGGGACACTTCAAGTAGCTACCTCATCCTCCAGGTATAAGGCCAGGCCAAAAGTACACAAGTCATCCAATCGCATTGGGAATGATGTTTGAGGATCATGTTTTCAATGACAATATTTTATGTTTCAGTTTTATGTCGAACTGCTAGTCTTGTGTTGATAATATTTACTGCTAGTCTTGTGGACATAAAATTTGGGATTTCTAACAGGAGATGTATGGCAGCTGTATGGAATTTTATCTTTTGGACATGTTTTTGTGAAACTTTAATTTTGTTAGTGACTATTTCATAACATATTATGATATGTATGAAAATCTTTTATTCCTAATTGTTATGATGGTTGCAGTAAAAGAGACATGCCAGGTGGAATTTGACTTTTAAAAAAAAATTCAAAATTTGACATGTAGGCAAAAAGTAGTTAAAACCTAAAAGTTGTCTTCTTTTTTTTACTTTTTTGTGCCACATCATAGCATTGACAGACCAAGAATTGCTAAAATATGATCATGAAACAATACGAATTATTAGGTGACTAAATTGTAACATTTGAAACTCTAGTGACCAAATTGTAACACAGGTCAACTTTCAGTTACCAAATGTATAATTTCGAAAATGTTATAGAATTCAACTTTTATTAGTCCAACCCAACCCAAGTCTACATGGCATTCCACCATGTAGGTGGGTCATGCTAAACTTTTTCAAAAATCAGTTAATAATATTAATTTTTCATAAACAAAACTTTAAAACGTTTTATCTCTCAAAATACAAGTTAGATTTCGAAAAAAAATTACGTATTCGAACTCAGTGCGTAAAAATCATTTTAATAAGATTTATTGTCAATAGTTTTTATTGCGTTTTTTCAATTACATTATTTTAAAAAAAATATAACTCATATATATGATGTGTAAATTATTTATTCAAACTAAAATTTTATTACACTAAATAGTATAATATATATTCATTTTTTTTGCATTTTTATTGAAATTACGTTGGGTACCCAAACCCGTTAGGGTATAGTAGTTAGGACCATAAGGTTTAACATTTGGGACATTTAGGATTTTGTAGCGATTATGTCAGGGTTTAGCGAATCTGAGTTTTTTAGGTTATAGCATAGAAATCCGATACATAAATCTGTTAGGGTTTAGAGAATCCTTTTCCCTTGAGATTTATAACACCTATTGTTTAGGTTACAATATGAAAATCTGATATACGTATCCATATTGGTGCTCAAAAATAAACATTGAAACCTGCTTAATCCACATAGTAGTACAAAAAAAATAATATAATTAAGAATGAATAAAACCTATTGATATGATGGATCTTGTTGGATAGATCTTTACTTGTTGATTATGGATACGTAAGTGTGTTTGGAGATTGTTTTCTTTTTTCGCTTTTAAACATGATTTTGAGTATAGTTTTTAGAAACCGTTTTTAGGAATAAAAACTAGTAAAAAATTCATTTGGTTGGTGTTACTTCACTACGTTTTCGGAAATTGAAAACATGAATTAAAATTGAAATTTATTTGAATTTCAGTCAAATTAAAGTGAAATTAATCAAAATTAAACTCAAATTCAAATTTTTGGGTCAAAATCGGGTACCCATTTCGGGTCAACACCAGTCGCGGCCTTCCGGTGACTCATATGACCGAAAAATGACTGGGTTAGAAGCTCCTCATGCCGACGAGTCCAATGAAGGTTATAGATGTCACCGGCGTTGGCCGTGGTGGCCGGATCGAGCTGTTTTTCATCACAATGGCCGAAAGTTTTAAACCCATATCCCGGGAGCTACGGTTGACTAAATGAGATGAGGTTGGTCGGGTTTTGTCGCTTTGCTCCTTGCAAAACTTTTGATACCAACCACGTCGCGAATGGTCGCCAGACGGCAAAGATCCGTCATTGGCGGCTAAAGTTGTCGGGTGGAGAGAGAGAGGAGAGAGAAAATATGATGGAAGAAGATTGACTTAATTACAGAATTGCCACCGGTCCAATTAAAAAATTATTTAAAAATTAATAAAAACAGCTTTTGGATGTTTCCATTTTTTAGTTTTTCAAAACAAAATTTGAAAACAATTTTGTAAAATTATTGGATAAAACTATAACCAAATGAATTTTCAAAACATAATTTGAATTCAAAAAACAAAAACTGTTTTGGAAATCAAAACCACACTCGTAATTTTTTTTGAAATCTAATATGTATTTTAAGAGATAATTGTTTTAAAATTTCATTTAATAAAAAAAATGTGATGTAAGTTTTTCAAATGGAATAATTATTTTTAAAAATTTTAATTTTTCATATTATTTGCTTACAAAACATGTCATGTAGACTTGGGTTAATGTTGGACTACAAAAACTTGGACTATTTAGCGCCACCCATATACTCATTATTATTGTGGCACAAAAGAGTTATGATGATTTGAATTATTATTATGTTCCTTAAAAGATAATCAAAAGGCCATATATATTGTCTCCTCTCATAACATAATCTTTCATGCATAATTAACATTGAACATTCCAGTATATATTTTTTTTAAATATGTTCCCAAATACAATCATACACACTTTTTTACTAATATATTACCAACTTATATTATACAATACCATAAATTTTTCTCCAAATATATTTTGGTTTTCATCGGAACAAATTTAAAGGTCCAAATACCATATAAATATTCAAAGACTCAGCAAGCAAGTAAAAGAATTCGAAGACCGAAACAAGGCACTCAGGCCACCTAAAGAGGTGGAAATAAATCCAAAAAGAAAGACATGCAGAAAGAAAGATTAATGTTATAACCCATTAGACAAATCTGTTGCGTCTCAACCAGTTATCCTGCATAGTGATTGATTGCCATGGCAGCTTGTTCTTTCATATGAAGAAGACCTTTGTTGATGGAAGAACCTGCAAGTTCCACGCCGATTTCCATAACAAATTAGAGCCCGTCCCCGACTGAATTGAAGAAGATGTCAGCCGTCTTTTTGTAATCTCCGCTGTCCGATGATATAAACCATTGGAAGTGGCTGACCAGTGACCAATATAAAGCCTCGACAATAAACCTGGATCCAGCGGTTATTGCAATATAGTGTTGGATTTAATAAATAAAATCACATCCTCTTAGGAATATACAATTAATGGGCCAAGTCAATCAAATTGAAATTGTGTCCAAATATATCAGCGTCACAAAACCCATCACTAGAGATGTTAATAGGACGAGTTTGGGGCGGAGATATCTTTACATATCCTCTCCCCGTTAGAAAATTTTCTTACTCATATATACTAAAATATATCTGCACCACATGTCATCTTCGTATTCACCAGATATAATTGTGGCAACCTTAAAAAGTATTAAAAAAATTAAAAAGATATACGAGTGAAATTAATATATATGCGCGTGTGTATATATATATAAATTCTTCCTAAAATGAGATCCATTTTTTGTGCTTGTTGAAAAACTGAAATGACAGATGAGATCTATTAGTTTGGGTTTCACTTGTTTACAAAAACAAATGCAAAAGGAGACCTCATTTTAAGATCTCCTTTTAGGACCTATGTGTATGAAAGATAAATGAAATATGAGATGGGCAGGTAAATTTTGCCAAATATGTCCTTGTATTCGTCCCATTGTTTTTCTCCATAAAAACATGTATTCGTTCCCGTAATTAGAAACATGTCCATCAATCTTGGGGCGGGTTAGGCAGGAATCCGTCGGGTTTTAACATTTTTAACATCCCTATCTACTACCACCAAATTATTCTACTATAGCACAAAATAAATGTATTTCTAAATATAACAAGATTTTCATGACAATTTACTTTGCCAACGTCGTTTTAGAAATACAAACATACCAACTCCCACTCTCCCTTAAAAAGCAAACATAATGGGAAAACTTCAGATGCAATCAAGAAGTTAGTAGAACTGACGCCAGCTACAGCGCTACTGGTCGTCAAAGACTGCTTTTACACATTTTCAAAGGAAATCAAACTATTTTTAGATTTTTTGATAAGCAAATGACTGCTAGATTTTCCAATGTCCTGAAACATCTGGGTAGTTTATTTTTCTATTAAAAGAAAAAAATTCTCTCTTTTTCTTTTTTTGAAAAATTATAATTACAGCTAAAATAGACGAGAAAGAAAGCAAATTTTGTTTTTTTTTCATTTTATAAATATAAGAAAAACATCAAATGTGATACAAAATGATGAAGTTTAAATAAAAAATATATTTTTTAAATGGCTGGAAGGCTCGTTGAAGAAAGAGATAGATGATTTGCATATTCAGCCTGGTGGCTGACTGGCCGTATGTGGTGCGACTGAGTGAGTGGTTCGGCCCAAATGCATCGGCCCATTTACGGTAAAATAGGCTTGAGGGCTGAATATAGGTAAATGTCAGTATGTCACGGCCCGGAAAGAAAAATAAATACAGAAACCTTTTAGCTTTAACCCAGATGGGAGAAACCTAATGGGCCGTTCAATGATTAAGGGCCCATTAAGTTTCAATTTTCAAGCAAATGCTAGAAATTGAAGCATTAGAAAGGCTATTAATAATAATTGACAAAAGTACAACACGCACATACCAAGGATAATAGAGGACAGCATGACTACAAGTCGGTGTTTTGGGCAATCAAACAAATACAATATTTGATAATATGTAGCAATTCAAGAAATTCGAATATATATATATATATATATATAATTGTAGACATGTACTTGTTAAACTCATATATAATACATATCCTACAAAAATATTATGTAAAGGACCCATTTTTAGTCATATGACAAGCTTTGAACCCGAGGTAAGTTTAGTATACATAAAGTAGCCCCCAGGGCATATGGCTGAGCGGTACCCACCTTGTCAAAACTCTTAACGGGGGAAGTGGAGGTTGTGAGTTCGAACCCTCGTAGAGGCATTCGACCACTTCTAAAGCGGCAGGTGGTCCCTACCGTAAGGCTGCACATCCTGCGACTTACATCTGTCAGTGACTCCCAGGGCAGGGAACTGGCAGACGGGTTTCGGTTTCTCGACCCCAAACCGAAGTTTAGTATACATAAAGCTAAAAGAGACAAAAAATTTGATCATGCCCGTTACACCATACACATTACCATTCGAGAATTATAATTTTATTTAGTACATAATTTGGGTTTCCCTAGATTCAATAATGTATAAATCCAAACTCGATTTTTAAGACTAACCACATTGATTAGATGTAAATAGTCGATGTGATTTAAAGTAAAAATACAGTCTTTTTCGATCAAACGAACATTTTTAAGGAAAAATTGTATTGAATACCAAAAATGAATAATATAACAGAGTTTGAACTCGAGAAAGGTTTACGATATATAGAGCAAAAAAAAAAGAGAAATATTTGAACATGCCGATAACACTATACACAATACCATTCAAGAATTAGTACATAATTTATATGATGTGTGAGTTTGTGACCAATCATAACTTACATCATTTTGGCAACTAAGTATAAATGAAGATCACATAGTGAGTGAATGATATCTACTACTACAAAATTAAGCTGTTTTAATTAAAAAATTCAAAATGAAAAGAAAAAAAATGAAAGAGTTAGGCAAGTGAGTAATTATTAATTATTTTCCTAAACATGAATAAACCCAAATTGAGTCATTTAATGATAAAAGGCCAAAAAAAAAAAACTTAAACATGGGGATGGGGCAAATGAAAAGTGAGGTTTGGGGTGCTCAATGTAGACCATTCCTTGGGGCGCTCAAATCACAGTATATTAACGTCCACGTCTGACGTCACGCATCCTTAATTATCGATTTTTAATTTAGTTTGATTCAATTTTATATTTTTATGTGTCTGTGATTGTGGGTTTTGTTAAATTTCTGCAAAAAAGACAGATAAAGCTCCTCTCCCTCTTGACATATCGACAATAATTCTTGCTCAAAATATACATATGCGAAAACATATAAGTGTATATGTATATGTGTATGTGTACATGTAGATGTAGTCTTGTTTGTGTAGGGTTTTGATATATACCAAAGAGAGCGAGAGAGGGGCAGGGCAGGTCACTATTTCTTCAAACAGAGAGAGGGGATGGCGAGAGATAGTATTAATAACTGCTACTATATCAATGATGGCTATGCATCATTTACAACAAGAGGAGGCGGGGGTGGTGGTGGAGGAGGAGGGGGAGGAGGATCGTCTGTAGGGATGAACATGGACATGGAAGTGGAGAAGCCTGCATGGTTAGAGGGTTTAATGGGAGAGACATTCTTTGGTGTTTGTGGGATCCACGAAAATCGAAGGAAGAATGAGAAGAACGTTTTTTGCTTGCACTGCTGCCTTAGTATTTGCCCTCACTGTCTTCCTTCTCATCGCTCTCACCCGCTCCTTCAGGTACCAATAAATTCATCCAATTCTCCGTTAAATCTCTTGTGGGTATTGTTAATTCCTTGGAATTTCTCCAACACAATCATTTCTACTGCCAAAGTTCATCTGGGTTTTTCATATTTCTCGGTGTCTTCTCTGTCTTTCCTCCTCTGTTTCTGGTTTTTTCAGTCTGGCAAACCTTAATTTCTACTGGTTTGAATTTCACTGACCATGCGCTCCTTCTTTTGTTTTTTAATCTTTCAAAGATTTCTGTATTCCTACCTCGTCAGTATTTAAAATTCTCTGCTTCAGTGTCATGTTTTCTTATCCCCTGCAATTCCAACTCCTTTAGAGGGTGAACCAACAATTTATCCATGCTTGGTCCACAGATAGAATCTGAAAATAATTTTGCTTTGAACTCCTTTTCCTTTGACTATAAATTGACAATTACTCTTCCTCAAAACTCTTCAATTCTATCCAATCAATAAGTTTTGTGCCTTCAATCGTTTAAAACTTTCTGTTACTCAAGATTTGGAGTTCTGTCTTCTTCCTTCAATTCAATAAAAAGGTTCAGCCAGCCGTACAGGTTGTGTTCTTCTATATACTTCTCTCCCCCATAAATCCTTCTCTTACAAATTTTAATTTCAAAATTCTTTCATATCTATCATGCTGGATTCTCACCATTTCCTTTCTCTTCCGATATTCTCCAATTCATATTTTTTAATAATTATTTATATAAAACATGTAGATATATAGGAAAGATTTTTGTGTAAAATGGTTTCCAGAAATAGATTATGATAGGGTTGGGTGATTCCAGCTTTTTGGGTCTGGTTTGTTCCCCATAAATGGAAGCATATCCGGTTTCACTACAAAACCCTCTCAGCTGTTGCTTTCATGGAAAGTGAAAGTTTGACCAGATTTTTTCACTCTTTTCATTTCCAATGTCACTTTTTCTTTTCTTTTCCTTTCTCACTTCCATTAATTGTTCATTGTAAATTCACTCACTAAGCTTATTGACAGGTGAGAAGATATGTTTATCATGATGTAGTTCGATTGGATGATCTTGAGAAGCTCATTGATTGTTCTTACATTCAGGTAATTTTCATTTATAATTTTGACTACTGTAGCGGTGTAAACTATAATGATAGCATAATCTGTATGTAATATATGTATAATTGGTTGGTATGGCAGCCATATACTATAAATAGTGCAAAGGTGATATTCCTGAACCAGAGGCCACAGAGCAGGAGTTGTAAGGGATCTGCCAATGTTTGCTTCACTTGTGACAGAATTCTCCAGGAGCCATTCCACTTCTGCTCTCTCTCTTGCAAGGTCCATATCAACCTTATTTGATATTTCTCATAATTATTATTTAATTTATTTTTGCCAATTATGTACATACTAATATTACCCTGCTATAACTAGCCAAAAGTCATCATCCTTGGTTTCAATTCCAATGCATATTCTCTCTTTTTGAAGAGGGTTTATGCTTAATCTATTCACTCTTGAAGAGGGATCTGTCCATTTCTTGGTTTTTGTTCTATAAGAAAGAGAAGAAGAAAAAAAAAACATATGTAGTTGTGCATTGGCTGTCTCCAGCTGCTTGAAAATGTATAGAATTGAATGTAGGTTGATCACCTGGTGTACCAAGGGGAGGATCTGTCAAGCATAATATACAGATTCAATGAATCAGATTTTGCATTTTCTCAATTTGAGGGATTGAGGATGGATGGCTCTGAAATCACAGAAGATGATGGTCAAATTACCCCAAGCTCCATCCTGGAAGACACATTGCAGTACGGAGGCTCCAATGACACCATGGGCGAGTTGGGAATTTCACGCAGCGACGACACCACGACAAAGAAAAAGAAGAAGGGCAGTGGATTCCTCCCTGGGATTGTCCTCTCACTTGGCAGCAGAAGAAAGGGTGCGCCTCATAGGGCTCCTCTCTCTTGATTGAAACAAATTTAATTAAAAAAATGGATCTAGAGTTGATGAATAAAATCTAGATAGTATAGATAATACTAGAATCTTAGTTACTATTAGGTTAATTAATCGTGTATTAAGTTGCATGGAGGGCATTTTTCATTACTGATTGGAGGTGTAGTCTCTCTCTCTCTCTCTATATCTCTCTTGACTACACCAATTTTGTATTGATGGTCATGTAATGGGGTTTGCTCTGTGTATATGCTATTTTATGGTAATTTTATGAACCCAATGTTATGTTATTGTAATTTTTGTATTGCACCTCTTAGTAGGACACATGCGGATCGTGTCATGCATAATTCATCATCATCTGAGTTTTTATTCTACAAAATTTGAGATCGATTATATAAGTCTATGACAATATTAACGGAAATTCATCATGTATATTTATTTGTTCATTCATTTCTATCATAAATTATACATGCTTTCGTTGAGTGAGTGCAGTAAATAATCAGTCAATATTTTGATGGGCACTGTAATTGGAAAGGATCGTGAAGGAAGGATGAGGACAAAAGTGGCAGGGGGTATGTGGACAAAGAGAACCACTAGCAACGGTGGTGGTAAAGCCTGCACAGGGAGAGTATCTTATAGGTCCGTACATTTTGTTTTACACTTGTCGTTTTACAGCTACAGTAGTAGCAGTAAAGGATCGAAATTGATCCAGAAACTAGTTGCCTTGTCATTATCATTTTTCAGTTTTGTACTTCTACTGCTCTTTATTTATTTTTGTGGCTTCCCCCTGAGGATTGCCTCAATAGTAAGATCCAAATGCTTCAACGTGTGATTAGGAACAGTCCTATCTTCTGAATCCCACCGGGAAATTGGACTTGTGAATTATGACTAACGAGAAATTATTCAATGATCATAGCATATTAATAATTATTATGTTATATGTTGGTGTATGATACGGTCAAATTATGATCGATTGGTTGGTAACAATGCATGAATGATATTCCGAGTAGCTAAGATGATATTAATATATATATATACATATATATGATATTTTTAATGTAAGTCTCAAGTTCGAGCTTCCACCGTCTCATACCTAATAATGCAAGAAATGAGATCACGAATAGCTCAAAAGATACTCATATATGTGATATTTTATTATATAGTTCTCGAGTTCGAACGCTCTCATCTCATTTCCCTGTATTTAAAAAAAAATGCATGAATCGTTCATAATGAATCTGGTATACATAACTTTGTAAAAGAAGTTGGCTGATTGGATAAAGTGATCGGTGGTATTAATTAAAGGCATTCGATTTTAGATGACAAACACCTGGCGACCACTTGTCACACATAACCCGATGCCTGTCAAAGAGAAACGATTAACGGCACTCAAGGGAAGACACATGGTGACTAGGGCGTGGTCAACATGTGATATGTGAGGAGCATATACTATAGGTCGAGTCAGATGGGCTCACATGGGTTGTCCGTTGTCACATTCTATTCGGGTCAAGTGTGTAAAAACCATGATTTAGAGTAATGCTATCGATTGCAAAATATATGATATCATTTTACTATCAAATTTGTGATATGTATGTGAAATAGTTATTTATTATAAACACACATGTGGGGTTCCTTGATGTTTGTAAAATGTGAGTCATATTTTGAGGGTTTCAAGTGTTATTCATATCATGTTCGTCTATAAATGTTTATGCTTGTGAAACAGGACTCACCTGCGTGCCAGGAGTTTACCATGTAGAATGAAATTTAATGTGACATTTTCTTAGATATAGTTTACTAGTCATAGAAAGAAGTATATAAATATGTACGAGTAAATAACACTTTTGGTTATTGAAAGATTGATTGCGTTTCAACTCAATGAGTGAAGTTCGATCTCATTCAATATTCAAAAATCAATGTTTTGACTTTGTTTCAATTCTGAACATCGAGCAGCTTTCATTTGGATACAAAATCAAAACCTTAGTTTACAAATTGAATGAGTTCGAACTTTATTACCTGAGTTGGAATACGACAAATCTTTCAATCACCAAAAATGCTAGCTATTAATCCACATGTGTACTATCAATTATCAAGTACTCACTATTCACTACTCAGTTCCATCTATAACTGTACAACTGACTGGCAAAACCTATCAGCTATTTGCATATGAATGGATGGGGGCTATTACACAGAAAGTATAGAATGGTCGTCTTCAATTTAGGGTCATGGTATGGCCTTGAATGAAAAATAATGCCAAACTGTTATCAATGTCCTCCTACGACCAACCTTCAGGAGGGTCCCTCACCCTCCATTGTAAAGGTGAACAAAAGGACTTGTATTATTTACTATTATAATAATGGAAAAAGGAAAACAATTTTAAAAAAAGAAAGGGGAACAAGGCCCATGGGCTGCCATGCTGGATTTTGCAGAGATGGGCTTGAAAATGAGCATTTCAAGGAATAAAAAAAATTAGAGAAATTAAATTATGAGAGGACTGGACTGGAGGGTGTGCGTTCCAAGGTGGAATTAGTTCGAGGAGATCCAAAAAATCAAATGAAAGGAAAAGGGTGGGTCATAATTGATGTGATTGATTTGATTTGAGTTATGTTTTTTAGAAGAATAGACCATAATCATCGTCGTCATGAACCTTGAGACAAGAATGAGAGATAGCCAATCGACATGGAGGCTCGTGAGTCGTGACTGGAGACTGACTCACTGTGCCCAACCAAACTGCTTGCTTGGGACTGCTCCAATCGACATTTTTATTACTTTGAAACCATAAAAATTCCCCCCCAGTCGACTTTGCTTGGCTGGGGGATACTTTGTTGGGACATTTTTATTTCAAGCTAATTTTGTTTCTCACAAACACTTGTGGAGAAGGCTCGTTTGCATGAGCAAATTTGATACATATACATACATATATATATAATATATATATACAGTTGTTTGTGATTTAGGAGGCATAGAAAAATTTAGTAGAAATAGTGGGGGCATGAATAGTGATGAGATTCTTTTTTTGAAAAAAAAAAGAGAAACTTATTGAAAAGCCTGTTCAAGTTCCCAATGATTGACATGTTTTTGTAAGAGAGACTAATTAGATTAGACCCCTGTCGAATCTTGTGTTTTATCCTTACAAGCAGGTGGCCTAGACAGATGAGACTTCTTATGCTACAGGTGGCCTACATCACGCATCCCTATCATACTTGAAACAGTAGTGTCAGGCACCCCTGAGTTGGCTGCCATCAGTCGCTCTTTCTCTCTCTCTCTCTCTCTTGGCGGCTTATTGTTGTGTTGACCTACCTTAATCAATTTCAACCAAAATAGGCCATAAATCCGGATTCGGGTGGTCCAGTGGTTTCCATTGTTCGAATTTGGGAAACTAAATTTTTTTGAAAAAATACGAAAAATGATAAATATGTAGTGTACATCATACAATTTCAATAATATATTTTTTGTTTAAAATAAAAATAAAAATCATTGTGAAAAAGTATAACATTTCAAGACCATCAAATTTAAAATCTAAATATTCAATTTTAGATTACAGATTCTGATTTTTGTTTCAAAAATATATTGTTGAGATTGTTAACGATATACACTACACATTTATCATTTTTTTATTTTTTTAAAAAAGTTTAGTACCCCAAATTGAAACACTGACTTGTACAATAATTTTAAGCCACCAGACCTACCCCAATCCCCTAAATCCAACCAAGATACGCCTGATTAACAATGCTAAAAGTGTCCTTTGAAACTTTAATTTGGACTAATGAAACAAGATTTAATTAATTCATGAGTGGAAGATAAGCAGATGATTACCAACAAGAGAGTGGGTGTATTATTGCTATTGGGATACCAGGGTGGTCAACTGGCTCCCTCAAGTGCCCCAATTTGGGGAACCAAACATTTTTAAAAAAATCTGAAAAAATAATTAATTTGTAATGTATATCATAACGATATCAAAAAGTATATTTTTTTGTTGAAAACAAAAATCAAAATCTTCATAAAAAAATGTGTGACAAATCTAAACTGTCGGATCTAAAATTTAAACATTCAATTTTAGATCACTATGATTCTGTTTTTTGTTTTGAAATAAAAAATATACTATTAAAATTATTACGATATACATTACACATTTATCATTTTTTAAATTTTTTCAAAAATATTTAGTGTCCCAAATCGAAACACTTGAGGGGTCCAGAGGTTTTAAGCCGCTGGACCTACCCCCAGTCCGTATTATTGAGGGCATCAGAAGCAGGGGAGACTTTCTTGGACTAGTCAGTAGAGTAGTCGGACCTTTCAAACTATGGACATGATGACATGCAGATAGGAAGGAGAGAAGGTCCACTTCACAGGTGAAGGTGGAAAATGGACCCCGACCGTCAGATGTTCCAAACCCTATCATTGTACCAATCCTTTGACTATTGGTCTCTTCCTTCGACCCTACCATGGTTACTTTCTGATACTCTACTCTCTTATAGCCACTGTTCCTTCCACCTAACCAGACCTATTAAGATTATCTGTAGCAATCTCATAAAAGCCAAAATGCCCCAAATAAATATCTACATTCTTCACTCAATAATTGGATGTAGTAAATCCATTAAAATATTCTACATATTTATTTTTAAATATAATTATATTTAATCAAATTACAAAATCAACATTATACTCTCTTTTTTATCACAAACAAAAAATTGAACTGAACATGAAAATAATAACGTAAAATTCTGAAATTAGTATGAATTTAATTTTTATTTATGATTAAAAATACAATTAAACTCGCAGTTCTAATCAAAATACCATCAACCGGTGTGAGGTGATTTGGTGGAACAAATAACCGAAAGTACTCGATCATGTAAACCTAAATGCTGTTTTATTCTCAATTATTTTCTTCTGTGAATTAATTTCACTGGTAAAAGGTGAAACCCTAGTACAATGGACAAGATAAGAAAAGAACAATCAGTTGACACCAAGAGATCCCCACAAAAGATCCACCTTTGCTCTCTCTGTATAAATACATAGAATACAAGTATTATACATAAAAGCCAATTCAACATTAATAAGATGGAGGGTTCAGTGCTCACACATAAATGCCTAAAAATCTCTATGGTCACTGGTGGCAGTATTGTCCCTGCAAAGCAATCATGCTCTATTTACTTAACTTTAGCATTGGACGTATGAAAGGGAGGCCAGTAATAATAAACACAAGGAGTAGAGTGGAAGTAACCAAGCCCAACTTGGATGGGAGAAGAGGACTTAAACCCTGGTCTGCATGGGCAGGGTGTGGAGGGCATGGCTTATTGTTTCTGTGGATTAGGTTTTCACATCTCATAATATGGTAATAGAGTGGAAGAATATATCTTCAGGAAATGTGATGCCCATCTCCCCTGACATGGTCGTACTCACAAATGCTAGACTTTGTATCAGACAAAAGGAAGCACAGCAAAGACCAGGTTCAATGTCCAACAATGTATTATTCTGAATTGTTTCTTTGCCCACATTCCTTCAGTTTAATGTCTACTTCAGACTCTGTATAATGCATTCTTCTCTTCTCAAAAGAGACTCTTATACATCATATACTTCATATATAAAAAGTTTCAAGGACCAGAATCGGGCTTGTCTTCCTGAAAAATATAAAATGGCATTTTTGTACCTCAAATGATAGGCCAAACAGAACCCTAATTGAGCCCAAATATCTGTCATTTGCCATCAGTGCCTTCGGCCAACAGAACCCTGGCAGGGGGGAAAAAGAATCTCCATGATTGCTCAGTGAAACGCGCGATTCTTCCCTCAATCTGACATAATATTTATATACCCGTTTCATCTTAGAATATATGAATGAATCTCAATCAAGCAAGCAAACCCAATGAGTAAGATGACTAGCACCGAAGTCTCACTTATCAAATATAGCATTTGGCTGAAGAGCAACATGAATCACTTGAGCCAATACAGATAAAGCTAAAAGTAAGCATAACGAAGACTGTATTCAGTTATTTCTAGGTATAAGTTTCAAATTTCTTTACCCATTGTCACCCAAGCTTAAATTT
Source organism: Euonymus europaeus (assembly GCA_963580455.1). Taxonomy (NCBI): domain Eukaryota; kingdom Viridiplantae; phylum Streptophyta; class Magnoliopsida; order Celastrales; family Celastraceae; genus Euonymus; species Euonymus europaeus. Next base: position 5,268,180 of record OY756961.1, on the reverse strand, counting down.
TTTTTTGAAAGATAATAATTTGTCTAAAGAAGTTATCCAATATATTAAGTATAACTTGATCTCTTTAGTCCAAATATAAAAAACACAAAACCGACAGACAACTTTTAAAAGCAGCAAAAATAATAATTCACAAAAAGAAACACAACGATGATTCATTCAGCTAAACAGCAAAAAGTAATTAGAGAATAAAAAAGAAAAAGACAGCCTTTAAATAAATAATGAATGTCTCCCAGGGATCCAGACACTCCAACAATGAGTTAAATTGAGGACATTCTAAGATTCAACAAAAATAACACTGCGATGGAATAAATTCATATATTTGGAAATATTGATTGGCAGAGTACTTATCCGCTGGGACCTTCCCACTGTATAATGAGCTATTTCAATAATTTGAATTATTGAACCGATAGTCAGTAACCATGTTGAGGACTCTGCTTTCAATACTGATTTCCGAAGGCAAACTTGAATAAAATCGCATATTGCATACAACCACCTTCATAGGTCGCCTTTTTTTTTCTTCTTATTCTTATTCTTATTCTCACAAGTCACAACTATATTAATAAAAAAAACTAAAATGGCTCAAAATCACAGTGGACACACAAGTTTCAGAGGGATTAAGTACAGCGATCAGTGAATACAAACCAAAAACAGATACGAGTCATCTTGCAATACAGAAATCGTGATATATAATGTGTTCTCTTTTACACTAAAAATTTATTGGACAACTAAAAAGCATAAATTTTTCAAGAGCCCAATAATGATCCAAAACATTGCCCTGATTGTCACAAGAACATCAACAAGAAAATAGTTGAAACCATGACATATATAACAAGAATAAAAACTGATCCAATAAAAAAAATCAACGAACCATTCAAAGCTGTGATGCTAACCCCATGAGCATAGTTCAGTAAGCACATCAATATTAATACTGCTACTACTTACACAAAAATATACATAAAGAATACAAGGTCAAGAATTACCTGTACAGTTTTAAAATAGTGTGCTTCAAACGTCCCATATCAGCTCCAACAATCTCCTCTTGCTTTTTGCCATTTTGATAGAAGTAGAGTGTAGGTTGCAACACACGAAGCAAATTAGTAAATTTTATCTTCCTTCACTTTTTCTCACAGGTGTGCGTGTACATGCAAGTGAGAATTTGCTTCTTTGTTTATGGATTATGCTTGCAAGTGGCTGGGTGGGTGAGAGAGAAGGAAGGCACCCATGTGCCCATTTATCTAGCTTGAATGGTTTAATAATCATTCATCAATATTCAGCTCACTCAACATAGCTTAAGCCATAGACAGAGAGAAGCGCATAACCACCACACGACACTTAATTACAGTAAAACACTATTGCATGAGGTAGCTCACTATATCTACAGGATTTCAACATAAGACAACCAAGCAATTACATCATTTTTCAAATTATTAACTCAGATAAAACTGGTATTCCCGAGCTCAAAAGGACATATTTATCTTCCCCTTTTGCTCGACTTAACTAATACCTGTCATTCATCAGTCCTCGTGACTTCACTATCCCCCCTCCCCTCCAACAAAAGGTAAAGACTGCTTAAAAGTTGCATAAATTGCAGGCAAAAATAAGAAAAAAATTCAATGATTTAACAAGTATTCTGTTACACAAATAACCACTATCTCATAGTTAGGAAATAGTACTCTAGTCAAGAAACATAATGTCGTGCAACGTATACACTTATAAAGGGACACAGCTGAACGGACTAAAATTACAAGAACCTTCACTGAATGTAAAATCCATACTTCTCTTCTTCATCATGCAAGAATTTCTTTCATCTTTCACTAGAAACAATCAAATTGATCCAATTAGAATAGTTTTACCAATTCCCATTCTCAGATCCAGGCAATACTCATTATTGACAGCTTAAAACTTTATTCTAGAACCACTGTTCAATTCTCCAAACAACTCAGCAGGTTCTACTTGGATGAAACTGGACTAGCATTTGGCTCTAATTGCGACAAGAAAAGCATTCTGCCTAAAAAAACCATTGCAGTATACCCTCAATTTCTCAGTAGACACCAAAAACACTGTAGGCTTGAAAGCAAAAGAAAATAATTCACTCCAATTGTTCCCATCCCAAAACAAAAGCATCAAAGCCTACCAAAAAGGGAAAAAAAAATCCTCAAAACATATAAACTTGTTAGCATAGAAGAAACCACCGAAAACTAAAAGAATCACTAAAGGAGGACGCATACCTGGGGGAACGCAGAAATCTCTACGAAACTGAAAATTGTTATTGGGTTTTCGTTATAAATGTAGGCCCTCGTAGACACAGACTTCGAATTAACGAAATTGGGTTGCGACTTGCGACATTGTGCTTCCAGTGTTGCAAGTAATTGAAACTAGGGTTTCAGTCAAAGTTAGTAGGAGATGAAATCGAACGAATCCAACCACCGACTCGGCGCCTGTCAATAAAGCCCAGTCCTTTAACAGGCCCTTTTCATACTCCGGCCCATTTACATGCGGCCCAAAACAAAGGTACTCAATAATCAAGATCCATGCTTCAAGCCTTCAATCAGGCCATTGTAATTACAAATACAAGTTTCCTTTTTAAAAGTCATATTCTTAATGCACAGTCGAAATAAATATATACATTTGTTGTAAATGTTAAAAAACATTTACTTAATGTGGATGATACACTTTACCAACTCAATCACTAATCCATCCAAATATATTAATTATGTTATACACCTAATGGACATATTTTAATAGTAGTGGATGGAGTGTTACACACCTAATAGACATGATTTAATAGTGGTGGATGAGATATTAGAATTAGTGGAAAAAATGCAATTAGCATTTATTGTATTAGTTGATTTAGGTGAGTTTTTGCACTATAAATAGGTGCTTAAACTTCATACTTTGTACACATCAATTGAAGAAAGTATTCTCTCATTTCTATCTTATTTCTATCTATTCAATTCTCTCCAAATATTATTATAAATATTATTCTTATAATACAAGATTCCTTAATCTTGATTTTGGGAATGATTTAATTCCTTGTTTTTCACAACACGTTATCAGCACGAGTCTCCACCGCTGTATCAAGAGCAAGCTTTTGAGGTTGTAAGTAAGTAATCATCAATTGTTATATTTTCTAAGTTTATTATAATATTTCATTATGTCGAATTTAAAAAGTTTAGATTTCACGGCACTTGATATTTCTGGAAGCAATTATCTATCTTGGGTTGTTGATGCTGAGACTCACTTGGGTGCTATGGGACTTGACAACACCATTAAAGCGGAAAATACTGAGTCTCCACAGAATCAGGCTAAAGCAATGATTTTGCTTCGCCGCCACCTTCATGAGGAATTAAAAGCCGAATACCTCATGGAAAAGAATCCTCTTGCATTGTGGATTGATTTAAGGGAAAGGTATGAACACCAGAAGAATATCATACTCCCAAAAGCTCGTTACGACTGGATGCACCTGAGGATGCAAGACTACAAATCAGTCCGTGAGTATAATTCTGCTATGTACAAAATTATCTCACAACTTGATTTTTGTGGTGAGAAACCTACTGAGTCGGATAAGCTAGAAAAAACACTGTCCACATTCCATGCTTCTAATATGATATTACAGGAGCAATATCGGCAGAAAGCATATGCAAAACATTCTCATCTAGTAGGTGCTTTACTTGTGGCAGAGCAGAATAATGAGCTGCTGTTGAAAAATCATCATTCTCGCCCTACTGGCAGTACACCGTTCCCTGAAGCGAACGCTGTTGTACATAATAATCGAGGACGAGGACGTGGACGTGGTGGAAGAAGAGGTCGAGGCCGTGGTTATGGCCATCGAAACCATGGAGGTAATTCTGGTTATAATCCATACCACCAGAAGAGGTATGATGGTGAAACAAGTCAGGCAAATAAAAGATTGCCAAATAAACCTCAGAAGGGTAATAATGAAACTTGTTTCAGGTGTGGTGCTCAGGGGCATTGGTCACGTACCTGTCGTACGCCTAGACATTTGGTAGATTTATATCAAGCCTCAATAAAAGGAAAGAGCAAGGTGACAGAAACAAACTTTGCTAAGTTTGATAATAATGATGACTTTGATGATCTTGAAGATCTTGGCAATTTAACACATTTGGATGTTTCAGATTTCCTAGAAAATCCTGATATATATAAATAAGTTTATTTACTTGTTGAGTTTAATTGTTGTATTGTATTTTGATTGTAAAAGCATTTAATTGCAAGCAATAAAATTTCAGCATTTTATAAATATCATTTTGATAAGTTAAAATAATAATAATAATAAAAAAAAGTCCAGAACTGCTGACGGTGGGTTCGATCCTCGGACCTTCTTTTCTAAACTATATTTTATTGGATCTGCCACCACTCGGCCACCAGTCCCGGACTTGTCAAATTTATACGTTTAATATATTTATATGCAATCTAATATTTATTTATATTATACTTTTGGATTAATATGTGATGCAAATTATTTTGTTTCTCTTTAGAAATATGGTCGATGAAGATATATGTTTAATTGATAGTGCAACAACTCACACTATCCTTAAACATAAGAAATATTTTCTACACTTGACATTTCTTGAAGCAAATGTAAATACCATCTCAGGCACATCAAAAATAATTGAAGGCTCCGGAAGAGCTAATATCATATTGCCTAGAGGGACAAAAATATATATTGAGGAAGCATTATACTATCCCAAATCAAAAAGAAACTTATTGAGTTTCAAGGATATTCGTCACAATTGATATCATTTTGAGTCTGGAAGAGAGGGTAATAAAGATTACCTATATATTACTTCTATCATTTCAAGCCAGAAGCTTGTACTAGAAAAGTTTGTGGCTTTTTCTTCAGGTTTATATCATGCAAGTATAAAATGGATTGAAACACATGTTGTGATGCACCAGAAGTGTTATGATTTTAAAGAATCTATACTTTGGCATGATCGTCTTGGTCATCCAGGTTCTACTATGATGCGTAGAATAATTGAAAATACAAATGGACATCCATTACAAAACCAGAAGTTTCTTTTACCTAAAGATCACTTATGTGTTGCTTGTTCACAAGGAAAATTAATTGTGAGACCATCTACCCTGAAGGTAGGCGTAGAATCTCCTAATTTTCTGCAACGTGTTCATGGAGATATATGTGGACCTATTCATCCATCATGCGGACCATTTCGTTATTTTATGGTTTTGATAGATGCATCATCTAAGTGGTCACATGTATGTTTATTATCTACTCGTAATGTTGCATTTGCTAGATTCTTAGCTCAAATTATTCGTTTACATGCACAATTTCCAGATTATCCCATTAAGTCTGTTCGATTAGATAATGCTGGTGAATTTACCTCTAAAGCCTTCAATGATTATTGCATGTCATTAGGTATAGATGTTGAACATCCAGTTGCACATACTCATACTCAAAATGGTTTGGCAGAATCACTAATAAAACGTCTTCAGCTGATTGCTAGACCTATGCTTTTGAAAAGTAAATTACCTTTTGATGCTTGGGGACATGCCATATTACATGCTGCATCATTAATTCGAATCAGACCATCTGCTCATCATTCATATTCACCTTTACAGCTAGTGTTAGGTTCTCAACCCAATATTTCACATCTTCGTATATTTGGTTGTGCTGTTTATGTTCCTATTTCACCTCCACAACGTACTAAGATGGGACCACAACGTCAACTTGGTATCTATGTTGGTTTTGATTCTCCTTCTATTATTCGATATCTCGAACCACTAACTGGTGATATTTTCAAAGCTAGATTTGCAGATTGTCACTTTGATGAATCTATTTTTCCTCCTTTAGGCAACAAAGATTCTCAACATCATAAACATGATGATATCTCTTGGAACACTGTGACACAATATCATTTTGATCCACGAACAAAGCAGTGTGAACTTGAAGTTCAGAAAATTGTTCATTTACAAGGTATTGCTAATCAATTACCTGATGCATTTAATGATACTTCAAAAGTTTTGCAATCACATATTCCTGCTAGAAATTCTACTGAACGTATCAATGTCCCTGAAGGACAAATAGCAAGTGATGAATTAAAACCACGTCAGAAACGTGGAAGACCACTGGGAGCTAAAGATAGATTTCCCCGAAAAAGAAATGTCCAAACTCCTATCAAAGCCCTAGCAGAGCATACTCCAGAAGAGCATATTTCTCCTGTAGAGATTACTCTTGAAGAGAATAAACTTATTGAATCCCAACATTCTGAAAAAATATCTCTTGAAGAGATACAAATACCTGATGATGAAAATAATGAGCGCTCAATAACTCATAAAGAAGTCTGGGATAGAAGTAAGATTATTGTTGACGATATATTTGCATATGCAGTTGCTACAGACATTACCAAAAGTAATGAGGATTCTGAGCCTAAATCCGTTGATGAATGTCGACATAGAAGTGATTGGCCTAAATGGCAAGAAGCTATGAAAGCAGAACTAAATTCTCTATCAAAAAGAGAAGTTTTTGGACCTGTAGTCCAGACACCAGAAGGTGTTCAACCAGTAGGATTCAAATGGGTGTTTGTGCGCAAGAGAAATGAGAATAATGAGATTACTCGTTATAAAGCGAGACTTGTAGCACAAGGTTTCTCGCAGAGACCAGGAATTGATTATGATGAAACATATTCTCCTGTTATGGATGGAATTACTTTTAGATTCTTAATTGGCCTAACGGTAGCTGAACGATTGACTATGCGTCTTATGGACGTAGTGACAGCTTATTTATATGGATCATTGGATAGTGAAATTTATATGAAAATCCCTGAAGGATTTCGGTTGCCTGAAGCAAAACCTAGAGGATTGTGTTCAATCAAACTCCAGCGTTCACTATATGGATTAAAACAATCCGGGCGCATGTGGTATAATCGATTGAGTGAATATCTTATTAGAGAAGAATTTACGAATGATCCAATTTGTCCATGCGTATTTATTAAAAAGTCAGAATCTGGATTTGTTATAATCGCTGTTTATGTTGATGACTTAAATTTAATTGGGACTCCTGAAGAGCTCACTAAAGCTGCTGATTATTTAAAAGCAGAATTTGAGATGAAAGATCTAGGAAAGACAAAATATTGTCTTGGTCTTCAGATCGAACATTTGAGTAATGGTATCTTTCTTCATCAATCTACTTATACCGAAAAAGTATTAAAATAGTTCTACATGGATAAGGTACATCCTTTGAGTTCTCCAATGGTAGTTCGTGCACTTGATGTAAAGAAAGATCCATTTCGACCTCAAGATGAGGGGGAGGCATTACTTGGTCCAGAAGTACCATATTTGAGTGCAATTGGATCTTTGATGTATTTAACCAATTGTACTAGACCAGATATTGCATTTCATGTGAATTTGTTGGCCAGATATAGTTCTGCTCCTACTCGACGTCATTGGAATGTAGTTAAACATATCATGCGTTATCTGCGAGGAACAACCGACTTGGGTTTATTCTACTCATCAGATCTCAAGTCTCAGTTGGTTGGATATGCAGATGCCAGTTATTTATCCGATTCTCACAATGCCAAGTCTCAGACTGGTTACGTATTTCTTTTTGGAAATACTGATATTTCTTGGAAATCAGTTAAACAAACACTCACAGCAACTTCTTCCAATCATTCTGAGATAGTGGCGATTTACGAAGCTAGTCGGGAATGCGTATGGCTGAGAGGAATGATTTCTCATATTCAAGAGAAGTGTGGATTACAATCTGTTAAAAGTATCCCAACGGTAGTCTATGAAGACAATGCTGCTTGTATAGCTCAGCTCCGCGGAGGATACATAAAAGGTGACAGGACTAAACACATCTCCCCGAAATTCTTCAGTACACATGAGCTCCAGAAGAGTGGTGATATAGATGTTCAACAAGTTCGTTTTTGTGATAATCTAGCAGATTTATTCACTAAAGCGTTACCACCTACAACATTCAAGAAGTTGGTCTATAAGATTGGTATGCGGAAACTCCAAGATCTTCTTGCATCAGGGGGAGTAAAGACATAAAGACAGTGATATTGATTGTACTCTTTTTCCTTCGACCAATGGTTTTTTCCCACAGGGTTTTCCTTGGCAAGGTTTTAACGAGGCAGTCTTCTCACTGATCTCACTGAGTTGCTATACAAGAATGATGTACTCTTTTTCCTTCATTAAGGTTTTTATCCCATTGGGTTTTTCCTTAGTAAGGTTTTAATGAGGCATACTCTTTGTATACGTGATCATCCAAGGGGGAGTGTTGTAAATGTTAAAAAACATTTACTTAATGTGGATGATACACTTTACCATCTCAACCACTAATCCATCCAAATATATTAATTATGTTATACACCTAATGGACATATTTTAATAGTAGTGGATTGAGTGTTACACACCTAATAGACATGATTTAATAGTGGTGGATGAGATATTAAAATTAGTGGAGAAAATGCAATTAACATTTATTGTATTAGTTGATTTAGGTGAGTTTTTGCACTATAAATAGGTGCTTAAACTTCATACTTTGTACACATCAATTGAAGAAAATATTCTCTCATTTCTATCTTATTTCTATCTATTCAATTCTCTCCAAATATTATTCTAAATATTATTCTTATAATACAAGATTCCTTAATCTTGATTTTGGGAATGATTTAATTCCTTGTTTTTCACAACAACATTAATGTATATGTAAATATACACTTACTTGTAGACGCCCATAACAAATAGGATCATATAAACTTTAATGTTTTCTTATCTCAACCGTTGGATATGGCCAACGAATGTGATTAAAAGTGATTATAAAAAATTGCGGAACAATCCAAATGACCTCGATTTCCCCATCATCGCCCAACCATGGAAGTCGGATGTCCGACCATCATTTATGGTCGTCGATCAACACATTCTTTCACAGACTAGTAGTTCCTCATCCTGACCATCCATCTTGAAGAACAATTGTCAATTCAACGAAAATCCTTCTTGAAGTTATTAGGTTGATTCAGACGTCTTCTTTGACTGTCGATGGTATCATTCTCTGTGGATCATGTGGCTCATTGTTAATGGACTGGACTTTAAATTTGAAAGGTAAAGAAGAAGGCTTCGCTGTATGGTAGTGTTGAGCTAGAATTCCTTTATGTATGTATGAGAGTACTTTGTAATTGTATAAGAGGAATACTAGGATTATCAATATAAGCTCTTGTACTCAGTAAGCCGTTTTTCATATAGTAAAGAAACAGAAGCTTCTATGTGGACGTAAACACATTCTGGCCGAACAATGTCATTTTGTTGCTTTAATTCTTGTATTTGTGTGATTGATTGTATAAGATCGGTTTCAACATTCTGCTCACCGGACCAAGGGCTGCTAATCTGCTATCTTCGACCATTTCCTGCCAAAACAGTCGCCCGAGCCCGAGGAGGAGGACCTGAATTGAAATCGCAAGCATTCATGCATTTAGAGCCGAAAGTCGAGGATATTTATGGTTCACAATGACATTTTAATCTCAGTGGTTTATATGAGAAATCCATATATTACGAGTGTCTGCATGTGGGAAAGTCTATATATATATATATGTGATTGTCAACTTTCTGCATAGTGTCCCTTTCATATATATGATCAGATGCATATATTTACTACTCACGATCGTCATATTCATATATATGATAATGGGTTGTTTTCGCCCATTGTGCTCGGAATCATTTTTGTATCTCTTTCTTAGCCTTTTGATTGTTTGTTAATCTAATTTCATATGGCTTATAAAAATAAAAAATAAAAACTAAATCCATAACCACTAACTGTATGATCTCTATATATCTAAAGGTTTACGTGATCGATAATCTCATTGCCATGCATGTCAATTCCCTCATCTTGGGCTCTCCCACTTTCTTCTTGTTTTCTTCCTAAGTTTAGTGGAGTAACGACTATATGTGGTGAATGTTTAATTCCCAAGTCACCGTTGCTTGTTTGCCACGTGTCACCAACCAGAATGCAGAATGGTGTTTGTGGGGAGAAAGGAGCAAACCTCCTTAATTCGATCTTATTTTTGGGGCAAAACGACTAAAGTGGTTGGAGTTGATAACTAAGTCTAGTTAGATGTAGAGGTTGCACCTACTGTCCGTTTAAGATGACCTGCTCACGCCTCTCCAACAATAATAAAACAAAATCAACCAAACCTATAATTTTGACACTAAATAGATGTCGTAAATAAATAAAAAAAATCACACACATATATATATAACTGCTCATATACGAACGTTCGTAACTTTATATATTATGGACATCTGTTTTTTAATCTACATTGCATCTAAGTGCTAGTGTCTGTAGTTTTTTTGTTTTTTAATGTTGGTGCATGGTATACATCAATGCTATGAACAATACAACCTTTTTATTGGTGGACAACAAGGATCTAGCGAGGGATATCTGTATATTTTTTGCATGATGTTTTGTAATTGTTAGTGGAAGATTGGCTGTGTTTTCCTGGTTCAACTTTTTTTTTTTGTCTTAATTTGTCATTGTTAGTGGGAAATAAGTCATATTTTCAATTGAGAATATTTTCTCCTTGTCCTTCAATTATCTTTGTATCATTGCACTGTGAAATTTTGCCTTCATACCTCAAAAGAAATACGAATGAGAGATCATATTTTATTTTTTGGTCACAATTTCTGGAATCAGAGGCTCCTCTGTTGGTTCCTTTAGTGCATGGGAGAAGATCAATCAACTCCGACACTTTTGATGACATGGTGTAGAAGTAGTGGTTGTTATATATCAAAAATTATGAGCGTGTCAGGACTCACTATTAGTCCAAAGATTGATAGAAGATTGTATGCTAATTTGGTTTTCTGGTAGGCGATTTGTGTGTGGTTTGAAAAACACAAAACTATTGGTTTGAGATTTTCCTTCCTGAAAAGGATTTCAATATTTCATAAGCTTCACTACGAGCAGTAATAGAAGCCTATCACCAGAGTGAAAGAATTTCTATTGAGATGACTGAAAAGTAATACATTCTTAAGTGTACTGAAAGTTAAAACAAGAGAGCAGTCACGGAGGATACAATCTGAATGTTTGAACTAGCTAAAGACATAAAAATAGTCACGGAGGCTACAACTTGGAGGTTCGAATATAAATGTTAAGGATAGTTGATCGGAGTTGTGATAAAAAATGATAATTTTTAGACGAGTCTTTGTTTGACATGGAATAGTTGTTGCTCTTCCTTCTTCTTCTTATGGGTCTTCAAATGTTTGGGAGAGTCCAGTTATCCTGTTTTTATGGCATGTTCTTGGATTCATGGCGAGTGGTAAATCATGTGCTTTTATATGCTGGCTTGATTCTTGAATTACTCATCCAGTTTTCCTTTCAATGTGGGTCTTGTTTGTTAGTGGACCACTTGCATTTGATTCAGCTAGAGTGTCTTATTCTCTGTAATTGTTGATGCACGACATGCACGAAGCTCACTGCACTCTCTTTTTTAAAGTGGGACTCTTTCATGTTGTTGATGTTTGAAATAGTGGGTGATGACCTTTGATTACATGTGAAGAAAGGTCGTGACTTTTGATTCGAATTTTATGGCTGATATATAGGAAATCTTTGATCATGGAAGTACACAAGTTTCTTGATTTTAGCTCCCTAATTATGCATAATAGCTGAAAATGTATTGAGAAAAATTAGGGACGTTGAGGCTTTAAACTCCGCAATCTCTTGTCTCTTTGATCTTATCTTGTTGGAATCTCATCCTCCTGCTAATAGAATGTTACTTCATAGAAGAACACGTTTGGAAAAATTAATCCCATGAATATAACATTTTCAGACATAACTCGTCAGACACTCTTAAATTTTAGTAGCATATGTTTGAATTTAAGATAAAATCAAATCATAATATAACCCTTTCGGACATAACTCGTCACACACTCCTAAATTTTAGTAGCATATATCTGAATTTAAGATAAAATCAAATGGTTAGAAAAACTTCATATGATAGAAAAACTTAATATGATTTTAGTAGCATATGGCGTTGATTTGCCAAAAAAATTCATTGACAGATACCTTGTCAGGGGTTAACTCATTTTTTGACATAAAATCAGATGTTCAAGAGCTAGAAATTTAAGATATGTTTATTTTATTTTTTTATTTTCTCAAAAATAGAAAATAAACTCCAAAAAATATTTGGCTGTCTATTATAAAAAAATTGAAAAATATGAAATCACGTGAAAATAATAAAAATAAAATAAAATAAAAATAAAAAACAGAAAACATTAAATAAACCAAAAGAAACCTATCATCATCTTTTATTTTTTGTGAGCAGTACTCAAACAGACTATTCAAAAAGTTATGGTCAAAAGAACAAACCAATTTATAATTTAGACACGCCTCGCCGTTACATAATTCGCCGTTACATAATTTATAATGCCAAAAGTACCCCGTTGTACTACAAACTTGAGTACTTGACACCGTCGTCAACACGACAAGGACTTTTTCTTCAAAAATACTTTTTTTCTTGTTCTTTTTCTTCATTTCGGTTTTAAACGGGGCTGAGTTATTCATGAATTCATGTAATTTTTTTTCCGAATTTGTCATTAACAGAGCCGAACTTGAGTTTAAGCAAATTCGACTCGTAAACCCGAAAGCCTATTTATTTAACATGAAATATTACATCATATATATAGTAAAATATATTAACAAAAATGTTTTTTAAAATATATTTTAAGTACTTTAAATGTTAAAATTTAATTTACTATGGAGTATTAATTATTTACTTATTATTGATATAGATAATATTTTTAAATATTAGACAAATTATTTAATTTTTTACAAAATAAAATTTTAACAAACCGAGCTCGAGTTTTTACATTTCTTAACGAGTCGAGCCCGAACTCTATTTTTTTGAGCTAAATTACCCTTGGAATAACGGCGTGTTCGTTGTAACTGGGAAGCAGTTGAGAAATTGAAAAAAATAGGGCACATTTGTCAAAAGGCAAGGAAAAGACAATGATGCAGTACAACACCAGCACCCATCCATGGAAGTACAAAGATTATTAATCTGGCGATAAATCGGATTCTCCTATACTGAATATAAAACCAATCCATCCCGTCACCTCCACCAACTACCTTGGCTACAAAAATTGCTGCAACATCCATCTCTCTCGGTCTTCTCTTCTCTCACCGTGTCTTCTCGTCTCTCTCTCTCGCTCTCTGACAATGGCGCCGCCGAGCCTGAGGGACCTGCAGTTGACCCAGGTAGCTCGAGGACGGAAGGCGCTGGCGGACGGCGAGGATACCGATGACCTTGAGGATGTGAGGCTTTTGGACGCGTATGATGAGGTTGGGGAGGATAATTTGTCCGAAATTGAAGAAGGGATGAGGAGAATTCAGGTGAGAGTGACGGGAATGACCTGTGCGGCTTGCTCCAATTCGGTGGAGGCTGCTCTAATGGATGTTAATGGGGTGTTTAAGGCCTCTGTTGCTCTGCTACAAAACAAGGCCGATGTTGTATTTGAACCCAAGTTGGTTAAGGTTAGTGTTATTTATCTCGACTTGCTTGATTTTTCTTGGATTTGATTTGGTTTCACTTTTACTTCATTGATCATGCCTGATGAATTTGGATGACTCGCCAATTTGGATTAGAACTTCGTTTTGCAGTGTTTGACTTTGGTTTGTTCAGAGATAATTTATAGCATCTAGCGATGAATCTGATCTCGAGTTGGTGCTGGTTTTTGTAAAGTTGAATCCCATCTTTCTTCATTTTCGTTTATTCCCTTTCCTTCTTTGGATTTTTTGTTCCCTCCCTGCTTGTTTGATTGTATATTCATTTTGCCCGCACGGGCTTATTCATTTGTTTTGGGGTTCTTGTCAAGATAATAGTTTCATTCAAGTGGAATCAACTGGATTATGCATTGTTAGTGTATCTATTGAATACCGTGCTATTTTCAATTATCTAAAGCTACTTATTGAAAAATAAAACTTTCAGCACCTATTTTACTTCTAATGTGGTGCCCGGAGTTTGGTTTTAGGTATTCGTTTTTCCCCCTGATCAGTAATAATAGATGTTCATATTGTCAGTTTATACATTTTGGTTCATGGTTTGACATGAAGGGTTATATGTATAGCGATCATATATATGCTTATTCATTCTGTGATTCTGTTGTTACAGGACGATGACATCAAAAATGCAATTGAAGATGCCGGGTTTGAGGCAGAGATTCTGACAGAACCCTCTAAATCTGGGACAAAGTCTCATGGGACCCTAATTGGGCAGTTCACTATAGGGGGTATGACATGTGCAGCATGTGTGAGCTCTGTTGAAGGTATTTTGCGAGATCTTCCTGGTATCAAAAGGGCTGTGGTTGCCTTAGCTACTTCATTAGGGGAAGTGGAGTATGATCCTTCTGTGACTAGTAAAAATGACATAGTCAATGCAATTGAAGATGCTGGTTTCGATGCTTCACTCGTTCAGAGCAGTGAGCAGGATAAAATCATTCTATGGGTTGCAGGGGTACTCAGTGAGATGGATGCACAGCTCTTGGAAGGCATTCTTAGCAATTTGAGAGGGGTGAGACAATTTCGTTATGATAGGGTGTCAGGAGAACTTGATCTTCTCTTTGATCCTGAAGTGGTGAGTTCTAGAGCACTAGTTGATGGAGTCGAGGGAGGAAGCAATGGTAGATTTAAACTGCGTGTTATGAATCCTTATGCAAGAATGACTTCTAGGGATGTTGAGGAAGCATTGACGATGTTCCGATTATTCCGCTCCAGTCTTTTTCTCAGCGTGAGTATTTCTCTCAAATGAACATGCTTTTGCTACGTCTTATGCTTCCTTAATCTTCCTTGCTGTCCTGTTCTTTTCATATTCCTCATAGATCCAATCTTTAATTACCTGAATTCATCCGATCTCTGTGCAAAAGAAATTATGTTTAGTGTGTGTGTTGTATGTTTGTCTACATATTTTGAGGTATCTCACTTTCAAGTGGACAGGAAAGGATATCATATATTGTGACATTTTTCAAAATGTCATTTCAAAGACATGGATTCATACTCTGAATTTTCTTACAACATATGAAGAGTAGAAACTCTATTCCTGGAAACGATCTTCTCATATATTACGTGGGTTTAAGGTCCGCTTATATCCTGTTTGTCCCCGACCCCGCCCATTGTAGATCCTTGTGCATAAGAGTTGTTTACCTTTTTATACGAAGAATAGGGACTATCAATAGCTAGGAATTATTTCAGGTTTTCAACTTATATTGATTTTTGCCCTCAATGCATGTAATCCAGATCCCTATCTTTCTCATAAGAGTAGTTTGTCCACGCATACCACTTGTGTATTCCTTACTGCTCTGGCGATGTGGACCCTTCCTGATGGATGATTGGTTGAAGTGGGTGTTGGCGAGTCTTGTTCAATTTGTTATTGGGAAGCGCTTCTACATTGCAGCTGGCCGAGCTCTTCGAAATGGCTCTACAAACATGGATGTCTTGGTTGCATTGGGAACTTCAGCCTCTTACTTCTATTCTGTTTGTGCACTACTATATGGTGCAATAACTGGCTTTTGGTCCCCGACATACTTTGAAACAAGTGCTATGCTAATAACATTTGTTTTGCTGGGAAAATATTTGGAGTGTCTTGCAAAGGGAAAAACTTCAGATGCTATAAAGAAGTTAGTAGAACTGGCGCCAGCTACAGCACTACTGGTCATCAAAGACAAAGGTACACTTTTTCAAAGGAAATTACACTATATTGAGATTTTTGGGTTTCATTTTTTTGATAAAGCTAACAAAAAACTCTCATTCTTAAAACAGCTTGGGTAGTTTTTTTTCTTTCTATCAAAAGAAAATTCTCTCTTTTTCTTGTTCTTTTGTTTTTGGAAAGTTGATTTCCACTTTAAAGTTAAAATAGATGAGAAACATAGCAAATTTGTATTTTTTTTTTCATTTTATAAGATATAAGAAAAAGATCAAAATGTGATACAAAATGATGAAGTGAAAATGGGAAAAATTCTTTGGTTTTTGTAGGTGGAAGTCTCATGGGAGAAAGAGAAATAGATGCTTTGCTAATTCAGCCTGGTGATATACTGAAAGTTCTTCCTGGCACTAAGGTTCCAGCTGATGGAGTGGTTGTATGGGGTTCAAGTTATGTCAATGAGAGTATGGTAACAGGTGAATCTGCTCCAGTTTTGAAGGAGGCTAATTCATCAGTTATAGGAGGGACAATAAATTTACATGGTGCTCTTCACATACAAGCTAGTAAAGTAGGATCTGATGCTGTTTTGAGCCAGATAATTGGTTTGGTTGAGGCTGCACAGATGTCCAAAGCTCCTATTCAGAAGTTTGCTGACTTTGTAAGTATTGAAATTTGGCTTGATATAATTTGTGTATCAGTGCTACAATTTATCTTCTGTACGGCAGCACTTCGTTGATAGTTCCTATACTCATTCCTCAATTTAGCTTCAAATTTGGCTGGTTGATGTTGTCGGTCTTTGATAAGGGGCCCCGTAGGGGCAGAACAAACTCTTGAGAATGATTAAACTTGTCAATTCATTTTGTTAGTTGCTAAACGGAAAGTGGTGATCAACCAAATTAATGCTTTTTATTATTGACAACTTACAAAATCGCTACTGTTGATTTGTGATCAATATAGTCTTTATAAACTTGGAAATAATGATAATAACAACCACAAGAACAACAATAATAATAAATAACTCTATAGTTTCTGCTGGACTTATATATGATTGTTGTCTTTCTTCATCATAGTTCCTAACAGTGTATCTCTGACAAATACAAATTTCAATGCACTGTATTCGTCAAACAAGGTTTTCCATTTGGCACTGGTAATGATGCATTTTCTCCATTATTTGGTTTTTTGTTTTGATCCACTCACTTTCATGTGCAGGTAGCGAGCATTTTTGTCCCCACAGTTGTTGCAATGGCACTTTTGACCTTTTTTGGTTGGTAAGTTCATATTTGCTCACTCTAGCATATGTCTTTGATTAGAGGGTATCTTATTTTGTTTATTTGCGCTTAATAATCTGCAGGTACCTAGCCGGAGTTTTTGGAGCTTACCCAGAACACTGGCTACCTGAAAATGGAAACTACTTCGTCTTTGCCCTCATGTTTTCAATAGCTGTGGTGGTGATTGCATGTCCCTGTGCACTTGGCTTGGCAACACCTACTGCTGTCATGGTGGCAACTGGAATTGGGGCGAATAATGGCGTATTGATTAAAGGAGGAGATGCTTTAGAAAGGGCTCAGAATGTTAAATACGTGATATTTGATAAAACTGGTACCCTAACGCAAGGAAAGGCCACTGTTACAACTGCTAAAGTTTTCTCAGAATTGGATCGTGGAGAATTTCTCAGATTGGTTGCTTCCGCAGAGGTGATTATAATTTTGTGACTAATTTCCTATCTCCTCATCACTTCTTCCCATTCCTCCATGTGTGCCTCCCTTCGTCAGGAAGATCACTTGGGGTTGCAATAAGGTTGGGAATTTGTTGGACTATTGTGCAACTAAGGGCATGGAGTAACATTCGTGTGCAATTTTTTTTCTTCCATGGATTAGGTTAGCAGTGAACATCCTCTCGCGAAAGCAATTGTGGAATATGCCCGCCATTTCCATTTCTTTGACGAGCTTTCTGAAAATGAAGATTCTCATGGCCAGAGCAAAGACTCTAGAGTTTCTGGATGGCTTCTTGACGTCTCTGAGTTCTCTGCTTTGCCTGGAAGAGGGGTCCATTGCTTTATAAACGGAAAAAGGTTCTTGGTGAGTCTCTCTCTCTGTTTTATATATATATATATATATAGATATGAAGTTTTTTAACCTCATCTTCAATAGAACATAAAGGTCAAGATGCTTGGAGGATTTTTTTGATGGTTGCTTATCCAAAGTCACTATTCCCTGATTAGGTTGGTAACCGAAAGCTGCTGACTGAAAGTGGAATTGCCATTCCAACCCGTGTAGAAAATTTTGTCGTAGAACTGGAAGAAAGTGCCGAGACTGGCATCCTTGCAGCATATGATGATACAATAATTGGTGTTTTGGGGGTTGCAGATCCATTAAAAAGAGAAGCTGCTGTGGTTATAGAGGGGCTTGGCAAGATGGGTGTTAAATCTGTCATGGTTACAGGAGATAATTGGAGGACGGCTAGAGCTGTAGCTAAGGAGGTTTGTTTACACTTTTTCCCCCTTCTATTTTCCTTTCAAAGACGATAAGCTATTCCTTCATAGTCAAAGTGAAGTCTAGAAAATATAGAGAGAACTAGGTGCCAGTTTGCATACATTTTAAAAGCTATAGAAGTGGGGAAAATAAAGAAAAGTCCTCTCTTTCTTTGACCCCCGGGGTGAGTTTGCATGATGTTTATAACTCTGGCTCCAAATAATGCGGCTTGTTGATTATCCAGTAAAGCAAAAAATATGTTTGTCCCTCTTTTGTGCAGGTTGGCATTCAAGATGTGAGGGCAGAGGTAATGCCAGCGGGAAAAGCAGATGTTGTAAGTTCATTTCAGAAAGATGGAAGCATAGTTGCAATGGTGGGAGATGGTATAAATGATTCTCCTGCTCTGGTTGCTGCCGATGTTGGTATGGCCATAGGGGCCGGGACAGATATAGCCATAGAAGCTGCTGACTATGTATTGATGAGAAATAACTTGGAAGACGTAATTACAGCAATCGACCTTTCAAGGAAGACTTTTGCTCGTATTCGATTGAATTATGTCTTTGCCATGGCCTACAATGTCATTGCAATCCCAATCGCGGCAGGTGCTTTATTTCCTCTCCTAGGGATCAAGCTGCCACCATGGGCAGCCGGTGCTTGTATGGCTCTCTCATCTGTCAGTGTTGTTTGCTCATCTTTGCTTCTTAAGCTGTACAAAAAACCTCGACTAACCACAATATTGGAAATAACTGTAGAGTAGGAGGATCGAAAATGTGTGATTCATTTAGTAATCCCAGTTTTTTGTGTGTTTGTGTAATAATCCCATTGTTATCTTCATGGTGCCCTGTCGGTATGGTCACTCGGAAATTCCACGAGAGATTTGTAAAATATCTCTTATTACCAATCTTGGACTTTGACTTGACAGGCTCTTAACATAAGGAGGCATTCATGGTCTTTTAAGTTTTGTGTCCTAATTTTCCAATGCAATACATACACATCATGGATCTCGCTGTAAAACACAAACACAAACACCAGTTACACTGAAACAGAATGCTTGTCTTTTTGCAACAAAAAGATCTAAATTCAAACATAAGACAATTCTCTTAAGTTGCAAGGATTGAAAAGTTCATTGTAGGCTCGGAAACTTTTCACATGGGAGTATGCTAAACTACAGTGCTTTGGTGTGATTAGTTGAATAAATATGCTTAAATTGTAGGTAGGATCAGTCAAGTCCACAAAGTGTTTCATATATCTCTATTCAAGTAAAACTAGTCCACATGTGGTGTTGAGGCCATTTTTGCTATAATTAACTGTCAAGAATAACATCTCACTTAGGACCTTCAAGAAATGATGTGGTATATAAGAAAAGTTTAAGCTTTCCTTGTAGAACAAGGCCTTTTCCCGAGCCTGAACACCGTTAAATGAGACGATCCATAAGAAAAAAAAATCATGCCCCATGTATTCTCAAGAATTGAATAATTCAATGCATACAATATTATTGATGTGGGTGAACTCGAGATTTAGAACATTAATTACAAGACTGCAGTTGTGATTAAGTTGAGGTCAAGCAAATCCATTTTCCCTTACATTCCTATGTCCAATGATGTATTTTTTGCGTGGAAAATTGACCACTGATGCATATTCCGTCTTCAAGTTTGAACTGTTCAACGTATTTGAAGAGTTGGAATATTATTCAAAACCAGATTTGGATAGGAGCCTGGTGTACAAGCAAAAAATATCCTTTGAAGATTCCACATCAAGAGATAATATAGTTTTGAGTCGCTTCTGTGTAAGGTAGACACATGATTTGGTGAGAATATGTTATTAGGGAAGAAAGCTATTGATTGAGAAAATTAACATGACACTAAGTCAATTCATCAATGATTATTAACATCGTATGAACTTCCAATGAAGAACATCTAACAAAGGTAGATTTAGCTAACAACGCAACTCACATATCTTCGGGAGTAATATTCTTGTGATCACGCTTTAAGATTTGACTCGACTTACTTTCATGGTCTGAGATATTTCTTTGCGTAAAGACATGATTGTTTAAGTTTTAGAAGCATGTCGAGATGTGTAAACAATAAACATGTATGGTGTCATTTTCAGTTATTGTAAATAAGAAAATGATTTTATTAATTTCTTGACGACCAGTCATCGACACAACTCATGAGCAGATGTTATTTCCAGGAAACAGCATCCCTTCAGTCTCTATCATCAGACTGGTCCATTTTATGTATGTTTACTTTGACCAATTAAATACAGTCGTCGTCACGTGTACCGTAAAATAGTGATTCATATTCATCTCCACTACCCTTTCAATTCTATATATATATATATATCGCAAAGGCAATTAATTGACAAAAAAGACACTAACCACACAAAAGAGAGCCATGGAGGATACCATCACTGATTCTTCTCAATGGGTGCAGTCCTGTGACTCTTTTCACTCTCCTTTGCCATTCTCTGACGCCACGGCCACGACGACCGGTATCCATAGCACCTTACTAAGCCCTAACAATTCATGTAGAGCTATTGATCATCATCAACATCAATTGAGTACAAAGAGTAGTGGGTGTGTGACAAAACCAATCCGAAGGAGGTCTAGAGCTTCTAAGAGAACACCAACAACTCTTCTTAATGCCAATACTACCAATTTTCGATCCCTTGTGCAACAATTCACTGGATGTCCTAGAGCAACAATTTCATTTGCAACCCAAAAGGATCATTTTGGTGCTGGGAGTGCTCATGCTCATGGTAGCAGCACAAATTTTCTTGACAATTTCTACCCTCAACGATCCCAACAAGAAAATTGGAGTCTACAAAATGAGCAACAGCAGTACCAACAACAACAACAACATTACAGTATGGAACAACAAATACTTGACCATGATGCATGTAACAGTGCTTCTCCAAATGTGGAGATCGAGGACGACTTTGTCGTCGATGATTTTTCCTTGGATGCACTTACTAGGGACTATTTGTTCTCCAATTGATATATCTAGGTCTCAATTGGTGGTAGCTTATTTCTTCTCTTTCAAGAAACCTTTATTGCCTCTAGCTCATACATGATGTGTTTAATTTCTTGCTTTTTTATGATCATCTGATCTATCTAGGTTGCGATCCTCCAATAATTTTTTAGACTTGAATGATTGATTTGTCATAAATGGTATGGACTCGTACTTTTATTTTTTCTTTAAAATCTTAATATGGAGATATTCCAAATCAATCACAATGATTAGTGACTAATCTAAATGAATTATCTCAAAAGCATCACTTGATACCTTAATGGAAACTGAATGACTGATTCAAGCGGCCCCCAGACACATCAATTTGATGATCAGGTGTTGCATCTCCACCAACCTGTTTAGAAACAAATTCAATGGCAGCATATTAACTCCCAACTCAAGAAAGTAAAGACAAAATACACACATTAGACTCTCTCCTTCTTGGAGCAATTCAAGCTTCTTTGCTTCGCTAATAGTCCTCTGGCTACGGTCCTATGAGAGAAATCTGGCCACATGCCGAAACTTGCAAAGAATAATTGTGAGGCTCACATCTAAAGATTTGAGATTGTAAAAGCACTTTACGAGTGCAAGCCCACCTATTAGTTCAAGTGAATTGGACATTGCCCATGAGTTTGACCCTTAATAGCTGGGCGAAGAAGGAACAAAGTCTTGTGGACCTGATGTATTTTCAAGAATCAGAAAACTCAAAGTAACAAAGAGTGAAGCTGAACTAAGGAGGAACAAAACCGTGTGGGCTAATGCAACTTGACAACCCAAAGTAACAAAGACTGAAGTTGGGCTAAAGAGGAACAAAGTCGTGTGAACCTGATGTATCCTCAAGAACTCGACAATCCAAAGTAACAAAGAGTGATCTGCACAATGCTACTGCGTATAAGCAAGAAAAACACATGGAAATCGTGAAGACAGAAAGTGACTTACGAGACAAGTCATTTCCATGTTAAATTGACCGTCCCCTGAGCAAAACCACGTGAATTGTGGACCATGGAAAGCGAACTTCTATAGAGAATTCTGCCCTCAGGGGAAATGAACAGCAACTTCAAAACATCCATCATCAGTCTGAGACACCGTGAAGGTCTCCAGCGATGATCCGAGGAAGCAAGTTAATCAAAAAACCTGACAAATTATTTCAGAGATATTTTTAGTGCTTGAATAGTGAATACCACTTCATATACAAAATAGAGAAAATAACAGATAAACTCATCCAGTCAAAAGTAGAACAAAGATGTTTGATCAGCATAAGCTATAATATAAATTTTATCATGGTTCCTTTAGCAGGGTAAAAGTTTGTTGACCTCACCCTCCAAAAAGGAACTTTATCCTTAACTTCCACACCTGAAAGACAGTATAAAAAAAATAATTAACCACATTCTAGAATTTCTTTGCCTGACCCTTTAGTCCCCAAATTCTGCTGGTTCTGTTGAATCCAGTCCAATTCAATTCATCCATCAAAACGTCAAAAGTATCTTACGGTAAGGGAACTCTAGAAGAGGAATCAAGACTATTAGACTACAATTGGTACCATTATGTCTACCAATTTCAACTGATTTGCAATAGTGTAATTGCAAGAAGAACCAATATACAGAACAATAGAAGAAATATCTTTCTTGATTGATTCTTAAATATCCGTTTTCGCCTTTTCGGTCACATTATCGAACTCCTGTTATAAAAACTTATCAATCTTCTTAGCAACGAATGCCAAATTCTTTTGAAGACAAAAGCATCAAGTCCTGAAAGAAAACCAGCGAGTTAAATGAACAGATCTTTGTTCTAATGATTTCAATTACTTCCTTTTTCCGAAATCACAACACCTTACTACATTAACCTATTCCAAGAACATGGAAACATATTAAAATACCCCGAAAAGCATTCAAAGAGTTTGAGGTAGGCTAGTAAAGAGTAAGGGCTTCCTTGAGAATTAAGCTCAAAGCTGCACTTAGTCTCTCCCATTGATGCAAACTTCCTTATGTGAAAGTAAAGAGACACCAAAAAACCTGCTGTGTATTCATAGCACAGGAACTTCCACACAGCAATATGTATAGCAAAACAGCAGCCATAATTTGGTCAAATTCCAATAAGAATGAAATATTGCAGTTCAACAGGTTCAACTTCAAAAGGCATCACCCTGGCAATAATGCAAGGAAAAGCAAAGATATAAGCAAAATAGATTTGAGCTTGCCATGTCAGACGATCAAGATTCAAGATCCTCAAAATGCAAGAACTATTTTAGCATCATATAAATAACTAAAGGATTGTTAGCAATCATAAAATTAATAGAAGAACAGTCAAATGCTTAAAAGCTCCACTAATAATCTGCAGGTGTCCACACAAACATAAACAAAAGAATCAAATTCAAAATAATTTTCCGCCAAAGCAAATCCAAGATTACTTCAGGATTAAGAACTTCAAATGTGCAAAAAACCAGACAAACACACACAAATCCAAGATTACATGCATTGGTGAAAAAGATAGCACAAAGGAGGGTAAGCAGACAATCTTGATGATGCGTATGGAAAACAATCAGTACCATCAAGATACATTTCAATATTGCTTCTACAGACTGAGGCGACTAGCATATGAGCATAGGCATACCCTAAAGAATTAAAACAAACGAAAATGATAATGTCCAAGAAAAGGGAGAAAATCAACGTATGGAGAACAATAAGTACTGTCAACATGAAAGCAGAAATGCAAACCCTCAACACATGCAAACGCAAATTGACATACATAACACAGGCAGAAAAGATAAACAAGTATGTATGCCGCAAAGAATTCAATTTTTTTATCTAACAACAAAAGAAAATCAATGCATACTCATCAAGACACGAATTTTCCTAAGCCTCTCGGCCTCAAGCACATTAGGGCTCCGTTGGCGCTCCCAAATATATCTCAACAGCATGGAGTAGGGAGATAGATTATCAGGATCACGATCACGATCTCCATCTGAAAACAAGGCGAAATCAGAAAAAATCTTGAGTCGCTCCATGGGTTCGCCGAGAAATTCTCAAGCCGAGCGGTGGGAGAGGCTCCCTCCCTTGAGATCTGACACGCAGCGAGCAAGGACAGCTACGTCCGAGTATAGGCTCTGCCTTCTTGCATCGCGATGGCGTTGACTGAGAACGGCCAAGACTCCAAGTCGCGTAGAGATCTGAGAGGAAAATTTCGAATTTGAAGAGATCAATTAAGAGCGCCAATATAGCCGTTGCCCGCGTTACGTATACTCTGGACGCGGGGAACGGCTATGTTTAGAGATTTTGAATTCAAAAATGTTGATTTAACATTACTACGAACTTAAACGCACCGTTTCCTGGCATCAATCAAATATCTACCCGCCCGCAACCGTCTCTTTCTCTGTACCCTTCTATGGCACGCCTCTCAGATTCAGATACCGTACGAAGTTTGATTCTCTGAATTTGAGATCAAGTATGCCACAATGAATATCCTCTCGCGAGCAGAATCGAGATTAAAAGTAAAGTCGCTAAACATTTATATGTGAGATTTATTTTTTTTCTTTTTTTCCCTATTTGGTTTATTTCCCATCTGGGTTTCCCCATATGAATCTTATCATGCCGTTCGATTTATTTATTTCGTTTCTCCTTTCTGTCGTGTATTATAATAAGCATACTCCTGGACGCTGGAATCAGAACAAATTGAAACCTTGAGAAATGGGTTTCAATTCTTTATTTTCCTCATAGGGTTTAAGGAGCTGGCGATTTGCGCTAAAGATCAGGAAGTTTGTGTTTGTACAATTCAGATGCTCTATGTAGGAGTGGGAATGATAATATTAATGAAATCATTTAGTACTTGTGGAAGCTATATGAACCAAAGTTTTCTGACAGTTGTGAGGTTCAAAGGCTGAAACTTTTGGAAAATTGGGAGGGAGGAAGCATTGCTGTTGGACTAGGATGTGCTTCCTTACTGCAAGTCACCAAATTTGATAGAAACAAAATGTAGCAATTGTTGCTTGTCAAGAATCAAACGAATCCCCTCCTATAAAAGTGGAGTTTTACAGCATCCTAATTTAAAACCCGGTAGTGCTGTGGCAGCCATTATAGCCACAAGACTCCATTTTCAAATTCAAAAAATCAAAAATCATGGCTCCCATTCACTAGGATACTTAGGGATGCACACTCTTAGGGATATTTAGCATTTTGGTTTAAAACCAGGGAGACTGATTGTGCTTTTGCCTTTTCTCCACTTTTGTTTTTATTGTGCCAGAACCTGACTGTGACAAGAGATTGAGCTTAGTTTGAATGCTGTGGGAGAAGGGGATGCTAGATAGTAGTAGTTTTTGTATGGTTTTATGATCCTCGGAATGGTTCATAGGGACTAGGAGTGAATCGTTTGGCTGGTAATTGTAGATGAGTGTTTATGTGGAGCCAGATAGAACCAAATGATGGTATACTGTTCTGAAGAAAGATTTAGTCTGTGAACTGGTATTCAAATTGGAAACTGGATATGTCATCAACTTCTTGGAACAACTTATGTTTACTCTATCATACACATAATTATGTAAAGTAAACTCCTACGTTTTGGATTCGGGTAGAAGGTTTTTGTGTTTAACTACATGAACTATAATTGAGGTTGTAACGTCTGAACAGATTTGTAGTTCTCTGATTGAATACTGTGTTTTTTAGGCGCAAATCATTGGAACTACGACATGCATGCTCCAACATTCTACTGTTTTCTCATGTGGAAGAAATATTGAGTGTGTTCAGACTCCAGATGTCTCTACCAACTTTCTTCTTAGAATCTCAGTTATTGCAGTCTAGACTCTAGAGATTATGCTCAGTTGGATTGGTAGTTGAACTTAGACGTCAGAGCTAAAACCAAAATTAGACTGATAAACCAAAACATTTCTAATAGAAGTGAGAGAAGGAAAAGTACATTAGAAGAGACCACGATGTTCTTTTAGATAATAACGTTCACCTTCAAAATGTCTCCTCTCCTGGAAGTGGATCTGGATATGTGCTTTGTTCTTTGTTATCCCATATCTCTAATTTATTATTACTGGGATACAAATTTAATTTATCATTTTCTACCACTGCTTTGCAGACAGAATTATCAAATTTTGGCCAGATAGTTGAAGGTAATATGAAATATCATTGAACTCGTTCGCCTCAAGGACTTAACAGTGCACTCTTCAAAATTCATTTAACTACTACTATTACACTTAGGGTTAGAAAATGTCGAGACACGGGAAGCAAGTGCTAAGTCAACCTCAGCCAGATAAGACCAGATGGGATGAGAAATCACTAGATGCTTTTGTTGACATTTGTGTGGAGACCATTCAGTCAATCACAAGGACACCTGGGTCCCCGGTTCCAAAGTTTGAGTGGGAGAGAATCGCAACCAAATTTAAAACACGTACGGGTCTAGCATACACAAAAAAAGCTCTGAAAAATAAGTGGGATCAATTGAGGAAGGAGTGGACCTTGTGGACTTGCATGACTCAAAATGAAACAAGATTGGGGTGGGACGGCGTCAATCGAAGAGCTGTCATGTCCGAGGATTGGTGGGAGATCAAAATTAAGGTAATTCCATTGTACTTATCCATTGAAATCTGTTTCTACATTGTCTTGGTAAATTGATCACCGTGTCTTGCTAAATTGATCACTCTGTATTGGTTAAATTGCTCAATGTCTTGGTAAGTATTGTGTTGTTTAATTGCTCACTGTTTTTTATATTTTGATAGCTTATTTATTTATATATTTTGCTCACTGTTTTTGTATTTTGATCCTTGTAGGAGAACAAAGAGTATGCCAGGTTCAAAAAACAGGGCTTTCGGTATCTTGATCAGCTGCGTTATTGTTTCACTGGAGGTGGAGGTGTTGCCACTTCTAAGTATTTTGTCGCACCATTCAGTGGACATAACCCGGTTCTCAAACCCACTGAAGAAGAACTACCTGAAATTGACAGGTTTGCGGAGGGTGATGATCTTTACAGACCAGAAACGGTGGGTCTTGAAAGTTTGGGAATTGATGAGCCGGAGAAGTCAACAGCTAGCTTGCCTACTGAGAATGACTTCAGCACCCCAATTTCTAGGAAGGCTTACACCACCGCAAACACTGGAGATTTCAGCAGCCCACCTCCGTCTAAGTCATCCGGAAAACGAGCTGCGCTGCAAAAGCATGGTGTATCCAAGAAGTGGAAGTCCGCCGCACAGAGTGTTGAAGATCGGGAGTCATCAACTGGGATTGCTAATGCACTGGAGGCCCAGGTTCACTACAATGCATCCAAACTGAGAGCTGCTTCTGTTTCAGCTGCTGCTCCTCCTGCGCCATTTAATGTAGCCATAACCATCCTCAATGACATGGTTAAAGGCAGTGAGCTCTCTACCGAAATATACTTCTTCGCTTTGGAAGAGCTACTGAATCCTCGTTTTACGAATGTCCTTGTGAGTATGCTGCCTGCATATCGCAGGGATTACATCATCAAGAAGTACAACGCGAATGGACTTTAGGTTGTTTGAATTGTTTCAACTGAACTAGAATTATCGAGTGTGGACTTTAGGTTATTTGGAATGTTGATAATGTGGTGTGAACAACTGAAGGGAATAATCTTGAATATTCTGGTGCTATTTACTTTACTGATCATATTATGGATTTGTTTAATTTCTTGTGTTTGGAATCTCTGGATTATTTGGGTTATTTTGAATTTGTCTGGAAATGATTGCTTGCTGTTTGCAAATTGATTTGGAATATTAGGATTGGATATGTTTGCATATGTTTGGATGAATTTTGAATATTTGAATTGAATATCTTTGGATATGTTTGGATTAATGATTTGTTTGTAAAGTCCTCGCGAAAATTAAGAGCGACTAAAAACTAAGGCGTTCCAAGAATGCTATTGGAGCAATTGACGGGCACATATACAAGCAATGGTATCTCGGAATCTACAAATTCTGCACATCAGCGTAAGAAGTATCACGACACAGAAGCAAAAAATACTCATTGTGTCAAACAGAAGTTCCTGGTTTCTGCCATTCATAAATCTTCCTCTTACCATGCATACTGATCAACAACAACAGAGACCTCTGCATTGACTGCTTTATTGCTCTCAACAATCACCACATTGTTTGACACATTAGTAGCTGCAAACACCACACTCCCTACAGGAGCATCTTGAGCAAAATATGAGTACTGAAAATGCTTAATGTGGTCTGGAAATACTAACAGTGAAGAAAAATCAGCCACCCACTTAGTCCCATTTCCGGTCACCGTTCTCTTCGCCGCGGTGGACTTCAAGATCATGCCATTTGCATTGTTGTGATCAATTACAACTTGATTAATATCACTAAAACTCCCATCTAAATGTACTATTGGAACATACTTGTTCCGTTCCCCTCTAAACATACAATCCACTATAGTTACCCCAGAAATTTGTCCACTAATTGCCTTCAACACTATATTACCATTACCTAGGAAAAAACCATTTGTGACATGGACTTGAACTGGGTCTTCCATTACTATACCATTGAAATCTAGGTAACAATTAACAATCCTAGTAATTTCTGCTCCTTTTTTAACTGAAATTCCTATACCCCCAAAAGCTGTTGCCTTGTTGTAGCAATGTACCCCTGTGACTATATTAGCTCTACCTCTTAATAAGACTCCAATGGCTGCAGAGAAGATAACAACATCAGTGATTGCGTTATCGTTGCCTTGAATATCAATGCCATTGCCTGTGAAGTCCTTCTCATGTGGGTTGTTCCCTACCGTTGACCGTTGGCCTAGGAAGCAGCTTGATATGAAGGTCTCATGGCCATTTTGTACCAAAATTCCATCAGTTGTAAAGTGGATGAAGAAGCAATTGTTTATGCGGATTCTGGCTGAATCGATAATGAAAATTCCACCTCCCCTAAAGCTTGAATCGAAGAGGATGTCAAGGAAGGTAATGTCTTCATAGTAGATATTATCAACACTCTGCTTCTCATCGAGGTGTATTGAGGATTCTTTGTCAACTGGTGCAGAACTAGGTGACCATACTTCAATCAAATGCCTGTCCCCAGGAAATGTGTCTGATGCTCTTAGACTCCCTGATTTTAGCTGTTTATTATTGACCATGTGTTAGAACTACATTACATTTGTGCATTCTAATTTACACAAAATAGATATGTATAGCAGTATATAACAAAAGAGACATTATATATATGAGTAACTTTCTGACAGAAAACTGGTCACAAAGTGAGATACCCAGAAGTGGCTTTGAAGTCAACTCTTTGAAGTAGTCCAGTGAAAAAAGACAAGAGGGTGGCATAACTGGTGAAGTTATTTTATGTCTGTACTGGAGATATAGAAGTTTCAAGAAAGAAGAGAGAGGGGGAGGGCGAGAGAGACTGACCACTACATTGCCAACACCAGAAGCAGGAAACCTGATGGGCATACTGATCTTGTAATTTCCACCTTGAAAATCAATCACAACACCACCCAAATCATTCACACCAGGAAGCAACTCAAGCCCTTTCTGCACTTGAAATGCATCACTGAGAGCATTCAATATGGCATCACTGCTCTCATTTACACCAGTTGGGTCTGCCCCATAACCAGTAGGGTAATACACTCTTCCAATCTGAAACACAATTTTAGGCACAAGCCAAAAAAATTTACCAAAAAATAATGTAGAAAAACTCTATACATTTTACCATCTCTCTAAGAGTGCTTGTAAGTACCTTCTTGTCCTCAAAGATTGAGGGGGTTGTGAAGGGTGGTTGGGAGGGGCTGGAGACTGGTATCTCTTGAAGCTGTGCAAGGAGATCTGTTAGCTTTTCATGCTTGGTGTAACAGGTTGTTTCTTGCACCAACAGTAATAAGAACAACCACCAGATTGATGAGGCTCTCATTTTCAACTGTATAGAACATCTAGAGAGAGAGAGAGAGAGAGGAAAATGTATGGTATGGTTTCTGTATTGGAAATTTGGAATTGATGATAAATTTTACTTTCTTGATTAGAAGAAAATAAATTTGAAGTCAAGATGAGATTGGTCAACAAAGTTGATACAGAAAACTCTTCTAATTCTTTGACAAAATAATCAGATCTGTATTCAAACTTCAAAGAGTAGGAGACAGACACACAAAAAAACTAGTTAATTAACCTTGTTGTTAATGCCAAGGCTATTGTCAATAGACTGTTGATTGGCATATGTAATGATGTTTAAACTTTAAACGTACTAAGCGGGGGATGGGGTCTTGGTGGGCCGAACCACAGATAGTGGTCCAGTGAAGCCCAACTATGAAAGTTGGGGTCAGTTTTGGCCCATTTGAATTTCCAATTTTAAAAGAAATGGGCATGACAGAACTGTCTTCATAGTTCATACTTGCAATCGAGGCCCATTAGTGAGAAAATTTGCATCATATCACTGGCAAGCTTTATTTGCAGTTTTGCAACCATTATATCTAAATCCCACAGAAATTGAAAAATATATAAACACACCCTAACTAACTAAGAACACACATATTCATGAAATTCTCAACAAATACAAAAAATTAAATAAATAAGAATTTCAACAGTAGCCGATACAACAATAAAACATAACAAGCTGTTTCTCTACTGCAAACAAAGAAAGAACATTAATCTCCATAATAAATTACAATCATTTCAAAAGTAAAACAAATAAAACATACTACGGATTCAAAAACTTCACATTATGATACCCAATTTGTCGAAGAGGGAGTGGTAGAGGGACAACATTGTCGGCTACATGAAAATGATGGCTATTTATGTGTATAGATTTTTAAAAAATAGAGAGCCAAAATTGGGTTGGAGTTGGAAAATAGTGTGATAAAGTTGGCCTATGTCAATTGAAAGTTCTGAATGTAGGAGACTAGGAGTTCGGTTGGTTAAGCCCATGATGACCTCAAGCCCAATCAATCAAATCAAAGTCTAAGAGACATGGAACTTTGGAAGGCTGGGAGCATTACAAAAGGGCCCAGCCGTCACTGCAACGGCAGCACAACAAAAATTATATGCAGAGCATGGTCGAGAAGAGTTGGTTTCGTTTATGTTCTAGCAAGTATTGCTGATGTTGTGGGAGTGACATTTGTGTGATCTGACTGTAACCTTGACTCTTTGAACCTGTATTGTTGTTTGTTTATATGTATGAACTGGATAATGTGAAAATCAGTTTAAGTTTCAATAGTCTTCCAAATGTTTGATGATTTGCTTGAGAGAAATCAATGGCATGAGAAGTGTATTCACTAATATAATTCAGAATGGCAGCTGGACTCCCTGCATTTTCCGTACTTTATGGACTATGTTGGAGGACTGAATGTTGCTGTAAACGACCACAGTTCTAAGAATCAACCGAGCCAAATATCTTGTCATAAACGGCTGTAACCATGAAAATGATATGCATCTTGTAGTGATTTGTATTAAGATTTTCAATTTTACACAACTGTGTTTAGCTTTTTTATCAGCTTATACTTTGTCAGACATACTCCCTATCAAATAAACGTAAATAACTATCAATCAAGCTAATCTTCTACTTGCTACACACCTTGGTCAACAGTAACAAAAACACTGGCAGGTACCACCACATCCGACTCAATCACAATGCGATTATGAGACACACTCCGCAAGGCATGTTTAGGGAACAAGTCACTGCCAGTTGCGCTAAATGTGTACTGGACATGCTTAATAAGGTCAGGAAACAGTAGAACTGGACTAAAATCAATGGTCCATGACTTCCCATTTGCATCTACTGAATCTCTTGCGAGAGTTGATTTCATTTTCATCCCTCTCACATTATTCCTATCAACCACAACTTGATCAATGTGCTTGAAAGTTCCATCCATTTGAACGATCCCAGTCCCTCTATTGTCGCCGGAAAACATGTTGTCGACAATGTTGACACCACTTGCAACCCCGTTTATTGATTTCAGGAGAATGAATGCATTCCCAAGAAAAAAGCTGCTAGAGATATGGAGTTGAACCGGGTCTTCCACGACAATACCAGTGTAGTCCATGTAACAATCTACAATCCGGGTTTGTGTCACATGAGGCACCTTCAGATAAATACCTGTACCACCAAACCCAGTTGCCTTATTGTAGCAATGTACACCAGACAACGAGTTAGCCTGGCCTGAAATCAGTATACCAATATGAGCAGAAAATATCACCACATCCGTGACTCCGTTGTCATTTCCCATTAAGTTAATCCCCATGCCAGAGAAGTCTTTTTCGTCGGGATCTTTACCAACGGTGATCTGTTGGCCGATAAAGGAGTTTCTAATAGAGGTTTCATGACCTCCATGGACTAAAATTCCGTCGGAACTGAAATGGGCAATGTAACAGTTGTCTATGGAAGTCCTAAGTGAGTTTATGACACTAATGCCTCCACCTCTGTGGTTACAATCCAACATGAGGTCTCTGAAGGTTACATACTCATAGTGATAGGGTGATAAGAAAGAGGAAAGGCTTTCATCAGTGTCACTGCTGGCTTTGGTTTCACCATTTTGACTAGCTGATAAATCAATGAGATACCCATCTTTGGGAAAATCATTCGAAGCTCGTAGTGTCCCTCCATATATCTGCTCATAAAGATCAAAAACATAAATGAGAACAAACCGACATGAAATCTTAAGTACATCTTGACTCTTAAGAGCAATAATTCAATTGTGATAATCTATACATACAATAAAGTTTCCAACTCCGATCTTCGGCATCCGGAGGGGCTTTGTGATGATGTAATTTCCACCTTCAAGATTGATCTGCGCACCTCCAAGATTATAGATCCCTTTCATCAAGAACTCTTCTGTTGGACCGCTAAACGCGTCTGCTATTGTTTTCATAAGTGCTTCAGTGCTGTCTCTTTTCCCTGTAGGATCTGCTCCATATGATGTGGCGCGATATAAGCGCGGATTACTTGGAGCCTTCATTATCATCACCACCATCAAAACCATGATCATTATAAAACTATCACAAACATTTACTTGAAGAGATTGAGGACCAGGATTACCTGTAATGGTGCTGGAGCGAAGTTTGGGGAAAGAGAGGTTGAGGGAACTGAATCCTTACTCATGAAAGAGGTCTTTAAAGCTTGCATTTTTTGCATTTGTTCACTGTAATGACCATCAAGAAACAAACCCTCTTGAGAATTCTCTCCATGAACATGAATAATTATCAAACTGGCCAATCCTACTATCATAAAAAGTACAGGGTGAATTTCGGCCATGTACTCTTTCATGACAGCTTCCTCTTCCTCTATGGGACATTAATAGTTGATGATGAGACTTGCTAAGATGACCTCGGAATGTGATGTTTAACACGTTTTTTTTGAAAATTAAATGATGTTAAATTCCAATTTGCTGATGAATCCAAAGCTGATAGGCCTCAGTAGTCTCGCCAATTTTGTCAACACTCCTGGTTCATAAGCGGGCTTTGATTCAGGGTATAGATGGGCCGAATAATGCGCTGCTCCATTACGGCCCAATCTCTAATAGTTAAGTCAGACTAAGCCCAATTGTACATTGAAGTTCCAATTTTAAAGGGTGTAGGTGACTAGGTGTGTCGAACTGGAGTAGGCCGGACTACTAACAAAATGAAGGATCCCTACCCAGTGCCCAAAAAATGGCAAGAGATTTAGGGGAAGATTTTATTTGTTGAAGTTTAAACTTCAACATCCCATGATGAGGTGTGTAAATTTTGTACGTCCATTAAGTGCTCCATAAGCTGTTTTTTTTAAGTTCATCTATAAGTTGTAAAATATTGTATTTGGTACAGCTGAATGTT
This sequence comes from Euonymus europaeus, assembly GCA_963580455.1. Taxonomy (NCBI): domain Eukaryota; kingdom Viridiplantae; phylum Streptophyta; class Magnoliopsida; order Celastrales; family Celastraceae; genus Euonymus; species Euonymus europaeus. The sequence continues at coordinate 5,234,295 of OY756961.1, read as the reverse complement.
GACATGGAATATAAGCTGTCAAATTATTAAGTATAAATAACACGTAAGTCAAATTAATTTAAATATTCAAAGCGTAAAATCATAAATAATCGACATTTGAACGAACGGGACAATATCTCAAGCAAATATTATCTACATTTCCGGAAGACCTTCAAGCATTGTTGGCTCGGCACGATCATTCCTCGCTTCTTCAGCATTTGCTTGCCGTGACATTTCACTATGCATAACAAAACCTCCATATCCCTCCAAACCAACTTCATTCGATCATGGTTCATGTTCCATAAGAAGATCTTCAAAGTTCTAAAAAGATTGTGATATTACAAAAATACCCCCACCAATGGTGCTCCGCCACGTCATATGTGGACCAAAAGCTTATTATGCCTACCAGGCAGTCACCTCGGTAAGAGTGTCACCTGCTGGACCTACCAAGGTGAAAAACAGCTGGTGATGGTCCACAACCATAATGGGAAGACCCACTTCAACAGTGGTCCTCAGCCCTATATAAGGCTCAACAAGTCAGGTATTATCCAACTGAACCACAATTTGAGTACTAATCAATTGAGAGCTCTAGTCTGAGAAGCTCACCTGATTGGATACCTACTGACTTGAGCGTCGGAGCTCCAACGCCAGAGGACACCCTCTGGTGTGGCCTTTAGCTCATCTTTGTTTGTTGTGCTCAGCTCTCAGACTGCTTAGCTAATCAACCTGGACAACCCAACTTTCCTGGTCGGTAAGCTACCTGCTAGGCAACTCACCTGGACAACCAGGACTGCCTTGCTCGGCTGATTGGCTTCCTGGAAGGATCTTCGTCTGTGCATTACAGCAGGTCTGACCCACTGAACGTCTTCTCGGTAGTGACACCTTTTTGACGTCATCAGTTTGGCGCCGTCTGTGGGAAACGACTAAGTTCCCTTACAATGGTTAGACCTCGAAGAACCAACGATCCTGAGACATCTCATGCCCATCATCTGGTAGATGAGGCCGGGCAGCAACACCATGATTATGGGAATCCTGCAAGGCATGAGGTACCCTTGGATGCACCTCAAGCCCGAGAAGGAGGAAACATCCAAGCACCACCACAGGAGGCAGCTGATCCTCCCATCAGTGCTGCACGGTTTAATCAACTCTGTCAACAAGTGCAGCTCCTCACTGAGATGATGATGGCAAACCAGCAAGGCCCACCTTGGACCACTGAAAGGAACGAGGATGATGAAAACTCGGGTTCTCTAGATGCAAGGAGCAAAAGGAGGGAGGAGAACCGAGAAGGAAATTCCAATACCAATAGGAACACCCATTACTCCCAAGTCAATGATGATGTCAATAAGCACCTTCAAGAGGTAGACCGCAAGCTAGCAGCCCTGCAGGGACGTAGCATCATTGATGAAATGTGGGACAGTTCCATGACTCCCCTATCTAGGGATATCCTCGAGACGGACATACCTCGTGACTTCAGGCTCCCCAACCTGGAGCAGTATGATGGAAAAAGGGACCTTTATGACCATGTCATGGGATACAAGTCCATGATGGAGTGCCGAGGAGCATCAGATACAGTGTTGTGCAAGGCCTTCTCCTCTACACTTATTGGACCTGCTCGGACTTGGTTCATCAACCTTCCTAGGCACAGCATTTATAGCTTCCAGGACCTATCCAGGAAGTTTAGTCTCCGATTTTCTAGTGCTAGGAAGCCCAAGACCACCAATCAGGACTTGATGGTGATTGAACACGAGAAGGGAGAACCGTTTCGTGACTTCATAGGAAGATTTAACCAGATGTGCCTGGAGATCCCCGATGTGCAAATTGCTGTAGCAAATGCTGCTCTGATCAGGGCAGTGCGTCATGAGCAGTTCTGCAACTCCTTATGCACTGATGCCCCTCAGTCCATGGACGAACTCCTGGCAATGACTGAGAAATACATCAAGGCAACGGATTCTCTCAAGTCTTCTCGTTTTGCGATACGAACCTCTCCTGATAGGATGAGAGGCTCTAGTGAGAAGGGCCGCTCAGGAGGGGTGGGAGGTAGCCGACCAAGCGGCGACAAGAGGGCGGGAAGAGAAGATAACAGGCGAAGAGACCAGTCGTCCAGGAAGTTTCCACCTGGCCCGCCACCTAGTCGCTTTGATGCTTACACTCCACTAAATGCTCCCCCGAAGACAGTGTTGAATGAAATAGTGGCCCAAAACTTGGTCAAATGGCCAAAGGAGATGAAGAGCCTTGTAGGGAAGAAGAAGTTCTCAAACAAATATTGTAGGTTCCACAAGGACCAAGGGCATGATACTGATGACTGCGTTCAACTGAAAGATGAGATTGAGGAGTTGATAAGACGAGGACACCTCAAGAGATACACTGCAAATCGGGAAGAAAAACGAAGGAGAGACAATAGAGAAAATGATGACCATAGAAGGTCACGAAGGAGGGAAGATTCTCCTCCACATGAGAGAGGCACGGCAGGAACAATTGATTTCTGTGGTGTCATTATTGGAGGGTTGGCAGCAGGTGGAGAAAGTACATCAGCTGGGAGAGCATATGCTCGCCTCACCGAACAGCCAGCCAAGGGGAAAAGGGTCAAGAGGGATGAGGATGTTATCACATTCTCAGAGAAAGATGAGGAAGGTGTTTGAGTCCCTCACGATGACGCCTTGGTAATTGATGCGGTGATCGCCAACTTTAACGTCCTGAAGATCTTGGTAGATAACGGGAGTGCAGCAGACATCCTATTCTACCACACTTTTAAAGCTATGAAGCTTTCAGAGGATAGGCTAAAGCCGACCTCAGTACCCTTATATGGGTTCACAGGAGAGTCAGTCATACCAAAAGGAATGATAACCCTCCCAGTCACATTGGGGACACATCCCAGGACAGTGATGCACATGGTGGACATGTTGGTAGTTGATATGAAGGCTTCACACAATGCCATCATAGGAAGACCACTACTTCACAAGGTGAGAGCTGTTGTCTCAACCTATTGCTTGAAGATGAAATTCCCCACTTCGAGGGGAGTGGGTGAAGTGAAGGGAAATCAGAAGGCTTCCCGGAGCACCTACTTCACTGAACTAAAAGAGAGGAAGAAAGAGAAGATCTCAGTAGGCAGCCTAGATATGAGAGCAGAGGAGAAGGTGTTCAAACCCACTCCAGTAGAGCAACTCAAGAAAGTTGAGGTCATGGCTGGCTTAGGAAGAAACTTCCATATCGGATCTCAACTTGAGGAAACAATGGCCAAGGAGATCACTGAACTACTCTTAGCGAGTGTAGGTACTTTTGCCTGGAGTGCTGATGAGATGCCCGGCATAAGTGCAGAGGTGATAACACATCGACTGAGCATCATACCTGGTGCCCAACCAGTCAAGCAAAAAAGAAGAAACTTTGCTCCTGATCGCCAAGAAGCGATCAAGGAAGAGGTAAGGAAGCTGATGGATGCAGATTTCATCAGAGAAGTCCAATACCCTGAATGGCTAGCCAATGTTGTCATGGTGAGGAAGGCCAATGGAAAATGGAGGATGTGTGTTGACTTCACCGACTTGAATAAAGCATGTCCTAAGGATAGCTATCCACTACCAAAGATTGATCAGTTGGTAGATGCCACCTCAGGACATCAGCTCCTCAGCTTCTTGGATGCTTATTCGGGGTACCATCAGATAAGAATGCATCCCGAAGACCAAGAAGGCACCTCATTCATCACTCCTGAGGGGACATATTGCTATAAGGTGATGCCATTTGGATTGAAGAATGCTGGAGCTACCTACCAGAGGTTGGTGAACCATATCTTCAGAGATCAGATAGGAAAGTCCTTGGAGGCTTATGTAGATGATATGGTGGTAAAGAGCAAGAAAGCTGAGGACCACCCTGCGGACCTGCGCAAGGTCTTTCATACACTTGATCAGTTTGGAATGAAGCTTAACCCGGACAAGTGTGCCTTCGGAGTGGCATTCGGGAAATTTCTTGGCTTCTTGGTAACCAGCAGGGGCATTGAGATGAATCCTGAAAAGGTGGAAGCAATCCTGCAGATGGAGCCACCCACAAATGCCAAGGAAGTTCAAAGGCTGACTGGCCGAGCAGCATCACTAGGAAGGTTCCTTGCTCGGTCCGGCGACAAATGTAGGCCATTTTTCCAGGCATTAAAAAAGGCCAAGGAATTTGTATGGACACCTGAGTGTCAAATTGCCTTTGAAAATCTTAAAGATTATCTAGGCCAACCTCATCTACTGACTTGTCCAAGAGAAGGTGAAGTCTTGTACCTCTACCTAGCAGTATCACAACACGCGGTAAGCGCAGTGCTAGTGAGTGAGCAAGACAAGGTGCAAAAGCCAGTGTATTACATCAGCAGGATGATGGTTAGTGCAGAGACAAGGTACTCCCATGCTGAGAAGCTTGCTCTGTCATTAATAGTGGCAGCAAGGAAGCTGAGACCTTACTTCCAAGCACACTCGATCATTGTCCTGACTGACCAGCCACTAAAACAAGTCCTTCAAAAGCCAGATACTTCAGGAAGATTAGTGAAGTGGGCTATTGAATCGGGGGAGTTTGACATTCAGTACCAGCCAAGGAAGACTATGAAGGCCCAGGCCTTAGCTGATTTTATAATTGAATGCTATAGAGAGCCCAACCAGGACATTGCCTCCACTGCATCTCAACAATGGCAATTGTTCGCGGATGGGTCATCTAACCAAGAAGGCAGTGGTGCTGGCATTCTCCTGCTATGCCCAGGGGGCATGACCATAGCACATTCTTTGCGATTCAATTTTAAAGCCTCAAACAATGAGGCGGAATATGAGGCTGTGCTGGCTGGACTACGCCTTGCTGAGCAGCTGAAAGTTAAAAATTTGATTGTTCATAGTGACTCACAACTGGTCACGGAGCAAATCAAAGAAGAATACGAAGCAAGGGGACCAAGCATGATTAAGTACTTGGCAAAAGTACATGAACTGATGGAAAGGATACCAAAGGTAGAGGTAAGACAGATACCTAGAGAGGAGAACTCAAGGGCCGACGTGTTGGCACGATTGGCGTCTGCCTCCTCAGTACAGGTACCTACTTCAGTTCAAGTGGAGATACTCCCGCAGAAGAGCATTGAAGTACAAACTTTGATGGCGGACATTGATGTCGGTCATGAGCCGAGTTGGAATGATCCGATCAGGAAATACTTGGAGGACGGAAGTTTGCCTAAAGATCGCAACCAGGCAAAAAGCCTCCGAAAAAGAGCAGCTAGGTATACCCTGATCCAGGGAGAGCTGTATCGAAGATCCTTCACTCTTCCATATCTGAAATGTCTAGCACCCAGAGAAGCGGACTATGCACTCCGAGAAGTGCATGAGGGGATATGTGGAAGCCACATAGGATCCAGGACCTTAAGTCACAAGGTGCTAAGATGCGGATACTATTGGCCAACCATGATGAAGGATGCTAAGAAGCTCGTACAGAAGTGCGATAAGTGTCAAAGGCACTCAAATGTGCCGAGAGTACCCTCCTCGGATATTATCCCCATCCAAAATCCATGTCCATTTGCACAATGGGGGATGGATCTCCTTGGACCATTCGTCCAGACATCGGGGCAGAGGAGAAACCTTATTGTTGCCGTTGATTATTTCACTAAATGGATAGAGGTGGAGCCATTGGCAGCCATCTCGGAACAGAAAGTGATGGACTTCATATGGAGAACCATTGTTTGCAGGTATGGCTTGCCACAAACCCTCGTGGTGGACAATGGAAGACAATTTGTGAGCAGAAAGATGCACAAGTTCTGCGAAGACCTTAGCATTGACCTAAGGATTACCTCTGTGGCACATCCCCAGGCTAATGGGCTGACAGAAGTGACAAACCGGACTATCCTTGAAGGACTGAAGACAAGGCTAGATGGAGCAAAGGGGAGATGGGTTGAAGAACTACCTAATGTGCTGTGGTCATACCGCACTACTCCTCGGACATCAACAGGTGAAACTCCATTCTCTCTCTCCTTCGGGACTGAGGCAGTCATCCCGATCGAAATTGGAGCCCCGTCATTGAGGGTTACCAACTTCGAAGAATCAATGAATGATGAGCTGTTGCAGAACAACCTGGATCTCCTAGAAAAGACTAGGGAGAATGCAAGGATCCGGACTGCTGCCTATAAACAGAAGACAGCTCAGTACCACAACAGGCGAGTAAAGAGGAGAAGTTTCTCTGTTGGAGACCTTGTGCTGAGAAAGGTAATTGCTACAGGTAAACATCCAGGTAAGCTAGGTGAAAATTGGGAAGGACCCTACCTAGTTGTGAAAATCTTAAAAGAAGGCACATACAAAATCGAAGATCCAAGGAAGCCCGGGGAGATGAGACCCTGGAATGTCGACAATCTTCGGAGATACTATGTGTAATGCCTTATTGTAACACATGATGTTTTTATTTCTATGTATCTGCTTTTCAGCTTTGAACATGCAGAAATGAATAAAAGTTCAGGTCTCTTTCCCAAAATAAAGCATCACAATGCAGGAGAAGGCTTTGACCTGGACAACATATAAACTTAGCCAAAAAATTGGCTAAGTATCAATGTCACACCGACCAACGTCACAAGATGACAAGGTAGAATCAAATTTTCCAGAAGAGGAAATGAAGACATAACAAACCTGGTCGGCTTACTGACCAAGATAACTCCCGAAGAGGAAATGAAGACACTATCAACCTGGTCGGTCTACACAACAATGAAGATTCTACCCTAATAAACAGGGTACAAAAGCCACAGTCGGTCTACCGACCAAGATGGCATTAAGGACATTCCTAAAAGGAAAAAAAGATCTTCAAAGATCAACGCCACAGTCGGCCTACCGACGAAGATGGCATTCCAGAATTCCTAAAAGGAATAAAAAACTTCCATGAAAGCAAAGACACAAGGACCCTGGGATGCCTACCGACCAGGGAAGTACACTCACCCTCTGAAACACTTAGGAAAATTTGAGACTTAAAAGTCCAAAAAATGCAAGAAGGCTGGTCGGTTTACCGACCACAAAAGCATAATGACAATCAAATATGAAAAAAAATATTCACAAGTATATAATATGAATTACCGAGCAATTATGAATTCTGATTTCATTAAAATTCAAACAGGTTCATTACAAGTTAAGTTAAGAGCAAAAGAGGCTAAGCCCATACAAGAGAAGGCCTAAGAATCTAAAGCAGGAACTCCAGAGCCAGACTCCTCGGCAGTGGGCACATTGGCAGGAAGGATTAGAGGAGCCTCCTCGGTAGGCTCAACAGCTGGGAGAATAGCTTGGTTTGGTGCTTCATTATCCGCCTCCAAGTTCTCCTCTTCCACAATCTCTACATCCTCATCTGAAGCCTCCTCATCAGAAAAGTCAGCCTCGGCAAGGCCTCTTTTCCTCCTCTGCTCAGCCTTCCTCAAGGCTTCAAGGATCTCCTCCTTGGACTCCTCCAGCTGATCCCTTCCCATGAGAGAAGGGCATAAAGGTGTGAGTATGGAGGAGTCCAGACCAGCCTTCACAAGCAGTTTCTTGGACTCCTTGACACCTCCTCGGAAGCCATAGAAGCCTTCCTCCCTAAGAGCAGCCTTGAAGTCCTCAGAATCCTTGAACTTCTGGATTGTTTGATGCTCGGCGTCACCGAGGAGTCGCTGGTAGGTCTCCTCGGCATTCTTCAGTTTGCGTTCCAAGGAGACCACCCTCTCCTTCATTTCTTTGCGTTGCCGAGCAGCTTTCTCCATCTGAACCGAGAAGGACTGCTGCATCTCCTCCATCTCTGCCTTCTTCAGGTTGAGCTCATTCTTAGCTTTGGCAGCCCGCTCCACGGCAGCATCAGCCCTATCCCTTTGAACGGTTTCCTCATAGGCAAACCGAGCAATGCTGGAGGGAAGGGCAGAGAGGTGCACAGCAGTCTGTAACAAATAAGAAGAGAACGTTAGTCGGTAAAAGAAAAGGAAAACAGTAAATCGAGCTCCTGAGAGAAAAAAGTACCTGCATGAAGAGCGAATTCATCTCGCTCAGATGCTCCATGGCAGTCAGTGAAGATACTCTGTCGTAATCTGCAGGCGTAGGCAAGTGTTTCAGCATCTCGGTAGCAACTCTTGGGTTGACTACCCTGTCAGTCTTGCCGACATCCCATTCTGGAGCATGCCGAGCAGAATCCTCCTCGGCAATAGGTCCCAGAGGAGGATCATTCACCTGCCGAGGGATCTGATAAGGTCCTGACCGAGGAGTCCCTTGCCGAGGGGAAGGAGCAATTCGTGTCACCGTAGTGACCGAGGTAGTAGCCCCAGTTAGGGCTATCTCAGACGCCAGAGTCTCCCCTGTGGCCCCCCACGAGGTCTCTTGGGGTTCTTACCCTTGCTGGCCTTCTTCCTCTTCTGCTGCCGAGGAGCAGGGGCAGCGTTCATCGCCATATACTCTGATAGGTCGGCCATATCTGCAGAGCATGACCGCAAGTCAAGTGAATACCGATCAGTAATGATGGATAAAATAGTTGAAAAATCAAAAATATGCAAACCTTGCCGAGATCTGTAACCAAAATTAGACACCGAGAAGTCCTGTGAACTGAACTTCATGTCGGTATCAGCCCCAACGATAAGGAGTTCCTTCCAGGCTTCATATAACTTTAACTCACCCTTCAACTGGGGAGGACGGTTAAACTGATCGGTAAGAGGTACCGACCAGGTGGTACGGAAAGGGAGTTCCTCCACTTCAGGAAGAGGAACTCGGACAAAAATGTAAGAATTTTTCCATCTCTTGATGGACTGGTTGTACAAAGGAATCTTAAGTCCTGGCTTGAGTTTTAAGTAGAAGAGGCCAGGAGAGTTCGATAGATGACACAGAAGAGAAAGGTGTTGAATGACCGAGGAAGAGATACCGACATGGTATCTGTGAGAGAGACAAACAATGTTGGCTAGAAAATGCCAAGAGTTCGGTGCCAGAATGGCAGGAGAAAGATTGAACCGACGAAGAAGGCTGGTTATGGCTTGTGGGAAGGGGATCCTAGCACCTGCTTGGAGTGACCGAAGTGAGATAGCAAACTCACCTCTCCTAGGACGAAAAGGAGACTCACCTTCACCCACACGTCGGTATTGGAAGGGCAGACCACATTTGGCCACCACCTCGTCAATATAGCTGTTGGATAGGTCACAGGAAAGGTAGGTCGGTTCAGAGATGCTGTCATCGGTACCTCCGCTCCTCTCATTAGGAGGAGGAAGGTCATGGGGGGCATACTCTACAGAACACTCTATCGAGGAAGACTCTACAAAATTGCGTTTTGTTAAGGGAGGATTAGTTTGGGTAATAACTACCTCATCGGTAGAGGTAGTTGCTCGGTCGCTACCAGAGGTGGATGTTGAAAGGCCAGAAATAGAAGAACTGCTAGAACTAGAAGAAGACATGGCTTACCTAGAAGATTGCTCGGTATGTCAAAATTGGAGGGTTGACTCTTTATCCTGCTCGGTATGTACTACTGCTCGGCAAAAGCTCTCAAATTTCAGAAGAAGTGTGGAATGACTCGTTCCCAGGTCCTTTTATAGCAAAAGGCCAATCTCAGATCAACGGCCAATAACAGATGACCAATGAACCGCGCAGACATGGACCATTGATCTAAGGGTCTGAGCTGTCATCTCCTCATTAATGGAATGGCATAATAACTCCTCTCATCGATCTGCGTAGAACGACGCCTCGATAAGGGAGTTAGGGGGCAACTGATATTACAAAAATACCCCCACCAATGGTGCTCCGCCACGTCATATGTGGACCAAAAGCTTATTATGCCTACCAGGCAGTCACCTCGGTAAGAGTGTCACCTGCTGGACCTACCAAGGTGAAAAACAGCTGGTGATGGTCCACAACCATAATGGGAAGACCCACTTCAACAGTGGTCCTCAGCCCTATATAAGGCTCAACAAGTCAGGTATTATCCAACTGAACCACAATTTGAGTACTAATCAATTGAGAGCTCTAGTCTGAGAAGCTCACCTGATTGGATACCTACTGACTTGAGCGTCGGAGCGCCAACGCCAGAGGACACCCTCTGGTGTGGCCTTTAGCTCATCTTTGTTTGTTGTGCTCAGCTCTCAGACTGCTTAGCTAATCAACCTGGACAGCCCAACCTTCCTGGTCGGTAAGCTACCTGCTAGGCAACTCACCTGGACAACTAGGACTGCCTTGCTCGGCTGATTGGCTTCCTGGAAGGATCTTCGTCTGTGCATTACAGCAGGTCTGACCCACTGAACGTCTTCTCGGTAGTGACACCTTTTTGACGTCATCAGATTGTAAATTAATTAATAAATAAATTGATCCTGATGTGCTTCGGTTAATCTAGCAGAACATGCATGCATACATTCATGCATTGAGGAAATAGCTAGGGCTACACTTACTAGCCCATTCGAAAACATACTCACCCACTGCTGTGTTACTCGGGCATTAGTTTCGTTCAAGGATTCGATGTTAAATCGAAGTTTCTCAAGATCAGTGGCTGCTTTCTGCAAATCTTTTTTCATCACTTTGTTTTCTTCCTTCAAACATGCCTTAGTACGTTTAAGATCTCGCAACTCCTCTTCCATTTTCCCTACACGGTCCTGCAATATGTACAATACATGTATCATATGTGTATCATATATATGAATGCAGACAAGTCGTTTAGTGTTTTTGTTCAGTAAGTATATTTAATTATATTTTGAGTAACTAGCTAGAGATCTTAATTATATTCATTAATATATATATATATATTTTTATAAGTCAGATGGAATTAGATTAACAAACAGCGAAAGACTAAGAAAGAGGTACACCTCATTGCCAGGAGGAGAAGCAAAAACACGTTTTTTTGAAAATTAAATGATGTTAAATTAGAGTTTGCTGATGAATCCTAGGCTGGAATGCCTCAGTAGTCTCGCCAATTTTGTCAGCACTCTTGTTCACAAGCGGGCTTTGATTCAGGGTATGGATGGGCCGAATAATGGGCTGCTCCATTAAGGCCCAATATCTAGGAGTTGAGTCAAACTAAGTATTTCTAAATTGAAGTTTCAATTTTAACAGTTTAGAATTGTCGTGTCTTTTTCATGATTCATTTGATTTTTGTTTGACATAAACAATATATCATTAAACTCTTAATTTTGATCAGATCACATTTATAATTTTTAAAAAATAAAATAATTTTTTTTACATCCTTAAAATGCATTTAGAGCTGAGTCCGCTGTAAAAAAAATTACAACAGACCCTGACATTCCCAATTTTAAAGGGGTTAGGGGTAGGAGTAGGCCGGACTACTAACAAAATGAATGTACCTACCCAATGCCCAAAAAGTGACAGAGATTTAAGGGAAGATTTTATTTGTTAAATTTTAAACTTCAACAACCAACGATGAGGTGTGTAAATTTTGTAGGTCCATTAAATGGTGTATAAGCTGTTTTTTAAGCTAGTGTATGAGTTGTAATCATACACTTATTTGGTGAAGTGATACAAGAAAGTTTATAAGTTAGCAGTACCGCTTTAGGCACCGTTTCACCAAACAGAGGTAACGTATATGCGGTCAAATTATCAATTGGGACATAAATAACACATACAAAGTCAAATTAATTTAATTAGCCAAAGCATAAAATCATAAATAATCAACATTTGAACGAACGGGACAATAGCTGATTTCTTTTTCTACATTTATTTCCCCATTTATACTTGTAGCCCATCTCTGAGATAGCCCATACGACCAGAGCCATATCAAGTGATGACTCCAAACACTAAGACACAATTCATGTAGCCCATGTCTCAAGGACAGCTCGTTTGATTGACTAAATGTTGAAGCTAAAGTTCAGAATTGGTCTAATCCTACTCTCTCTCTCTCTTTTTATTTTTTTAATAAAAAGAAGGAGGTGAGTCTCGAATTTCGGATTCAAAATTACATAAGATTTAGCCACCAGATTGAGCTACTTGAGATTCGTCTAATCCTACGTAATTATGCGTCTAGCCTGCACATACATGATAACAGGCCAACAATTCAAAAGACAATTGCTAAAATATACCACAAAACAAATCAATCTCTCCGTCTAAACATAAAATACGACACATAAACTTGTCCTAGTCAAAGCAGTAAATCAAAACAATTTTGTACAACCTGGGTTCGTATGATATAACAAAAGCTAGAAATAGTTCATCACATATGAGTAACTTATCCTAATTGAAATTAAAAGTTCCAACAATCCATTGAAAACATAGTCTTTGAAGCACCAGATTTGTGTCCCTCTATAGCAACTCTGCAAGGCAGGAAATATAAAGCAATTTAATAAGTTCCAATATATAATATGCAACAGTTGAGGCTTGGTAAATATATAAAGTACACCATCATCAACCCTGAAAATTACATGAAACAGAGAATGAAAGAGCAAAATCGCATCAAAAGGCGCTAACCACTAACCTAAAAAAAACAAACAAGCAACTAAAAGACGACCAAAAAGGACCTGGAAGCAAAAGAAATTGGAGTAGTCGTTGTTGGCAGTTCCGACCACCAATTCAATAAGAAGAAAACCACCCTAAATTTGGTTGTCTCTGTCAGGAACCAAAGAATGAATTGAAGAGAGATCATCCACAATAATGAGAGCAGAGCAATGTATAACAAGTACAGTCATATTTCATTCGAGTATATTTCGGGTGGCCCCGTACGTGTTAGTCTGATCTTTTTTCTTCAGTTTGTTGTTTTGATCCTCTGTTTGGCTTTGTAAATTCCTAGGTTGCTGAGAGCCTAGCAATGTATAACAAGTACAGTCATGTTTCATTCGGGTATGTCTCGGTGTGGCCCCCGTGTTAGTTCAGTGTTTGTTCTTCAGTTTGGAATTCCGATCCTCTGCTTGACTTTATAAATTCCTAGGTACGTTTGCTACCATGGAATGGAATGGAATGCTAGAGTTGAACACTTTTCAAAAAAAAAAAAAAACTAATAAAATCGCCCAACTCAAACTAGTCTTACCTCAAGACGAATTAAACATTTCTTGAGTTCATATGTGCAGCCATCCTTGTTCCTCACCAGGCATCTCCGCAAGAACTTCAAGAATGTGGTTTGTTGCCTCGGCACAATCAGTCCTTGCTTCTTCAGTATTTGCTTGCTGTGACATTTCACTATTCATAGACTGTATTTCTGATCCTAATGTTCCAATAATAGGACCTCCACCTCCCTCGAAACCAAGTCTTCCATTATCTTCTTGCCGTAATTGCTCTTGCTCCATCGGAAATCCTTGAATATGGTTCTAAAAATAATACAAATAAATAAATAAATTGATCCTGATTTGCTTCGGTTAATCTAGCAGAACATGCATACATACTTACATACATTCATTGAGAAAATAGCTAGGGTAACACTTACTAGCCCAAACATATTCACCAACTGTTGTTGTAGCATGGAACAGATTTTTTGTTGAAGATCCCAAGTATTAATGGCTCCTATCTGCAAATCGTTTGCCATAGTCACATTTCCCTCCATCGGAGAGGCATTAATACCTTTAAGAGCTCGCAACTCCTTTTCCATTTTCCTTACATGGTCCTGCAATATGTACATACATATATACATCATATATATATATATATATGCAGACTAGTCGTTTGGTGTTTTGTTAGGTAAGTATATTTATATTTTGAGTAACCAGCTAGAGATCTCATACTCATTGAATTAAATAGATATTATATTCAGCAATTAGTTCATTTACTGGAAGAAGAAAAAAAATCATCAATTTACTGAAGAAAATATCAAACTGACACTGATGCAGTATTAGCAATTCTGATTCAAAACAATAGTAGTATTAAGTGTTCGTTGTTGATCCCAAATAGTTACCTTCAATCCTTTAATTTCATATCGAAGCTTCTCATTCTCAATGGCTGCATCCTGCAAATTTCGAGATTTCTCATTCAATAACTCAAATGCACTTTTACTGCGTTCTATTTTACTGTTGGCAGCTTGCAACTGGCTTTCTATATCCTTAATGTATGCCTGCAACATATATATTTATAAGTGATTAGTAATTAATTACAAAATGACAGCATCAACCCAAAAAAATGTATTTGTAGTGTGTCGATGTAGTTGCTAAGCTAGCTAGTAAACATATATTTCTATCACCATGTCAAGCATAAACTTTAATTAATAAATAAAATACAAATTAAGAGAAACACAAATAATTAACTTTCTTTTGTTGTTGATCCCAAATAGTTACCTTCAATCTTTTAATTTCATATTGAAGCTTTCCATTCTCAGTGGCTGCATCCCGTACATTTTGAGCATTCGAGTTTTTTGTCTCATTCAATAACTCATTTGCACTTTCAAGGCGTTCCACTTTACTCTTGGCAGCTTGCAACTCATTTTCTAGAAATTTAACATATTCCTGCAACATATATTTATATTATAAGTGATTCTTAATTAATTAATTACATAATTTATTTATTTTTAAAAAAAAAAACATAATTACACCATCAAGCAAAAAAAAAGTATTTGTAGTGCGTAGATATGTAGTCACCAAGCTAGCTAGTTTAACATATATTTCTAATTTTCTATAACCATTTTCAAATATAAACTACAATCAATTAAGAAAATGCAAATTAAGAGAGACACAAATTAATTAACTAAGCAGAAGAGATGAATATATGTATTTGACCTTGGCCTTTCCACGGTATTTTTGATCTGCAATCCTTTTTCTTTCTTTCTTTTCTTCATCATCTGGAGGGGTTCCTCTTCTTCTTTTGCTAGCATGATGTTCAATTTCTCCGGTACCAGCAATCAGTATCCCGGCACCAATTTGTCCATCTAACATGAAAAAAGAAAAAGAAATAGTACGTATAAGTAATTATGAATAAATTATAGTACCTTAAGAACTAACACATAATTTTTAATGTAGTAATTATAAGTACTTACCTTGATTTGGCCGACCAGACTCTCCCTCTGAAATTTTTTCTTTGTCATCTACGTACAAAATGCCAAAGAAATACATGAAGGCGTATATAATTGACTGTTTTAGCCTTTTAGGATATACTATATATATATATAAACTGTTTTACCGGTAGCTTTACCATAACAGAAGAAGATTTAACCTAAGTCAACATAATATTATATACTAGATCTGAACTTATAAACACAGATCCAACTCTTCAAGACATGGATATACATAACATACATACACGTGCAGATCCAACTCTTCAAATCATCGATGTATAATTACAATTCCATAAATGTTTTTACCAGCGTCGAGGAAACTGTACCAGTCGAACTCCTCTGAAATGTCGACAATCGGCGCCGCCTTTGGACACAGTTCCAAACTCACAACCATTGTCAAGCCACACCCTGCAATTGAAGAATCAAAGCAAAAGAATTATTTTCAGGGAACGATGCGTCAGTGTTCACAGAAGCCTACCTATTTTTATAGGGACGAGCCTGACTATAATTTGTGGTTATCGCACGATAACTGGTCGATAATTGTTACACGCTTTCCCCTTTTTAATTGGAAAAACTCGTGTTCTGGAGGCACTTACCATTGGACTTCACACAGGTCAAGTGGGGTCGGATTTATCCTCCTGCATCATCCGACACATATAAGTTTAGATTGGTGGAAGATTAACGAATAATCAATCTCATTTGAGTTTGGGTTGGAATTGGATTGGGTGAAATAAGATTAAGTCCAAGGTACAAACAATTATGCTGATTATTGTTATCGTACCAGAAGCATATTCTTTTTCCTAATGCCATATCTTTTCATGACGAGATGATATATGAGCTGTCAATTTCATAAATAGTTCTTGATAGAAAAATTAACGATTTTTTAAATGTTTTTTTTAATTTTATTAAATTGGCCTTTTCTACCTATCTACACATGGCAAGAGGGATCAAAGAAAATCGTGGGAGGGTTTAACTCAAGGTCTAAATTCAACGGTCAGGTTGGATAAGGGGATAACCATGGTTAAGAATTTTTAGAACTTGATGATGCATGTGGATATTTTATGAGGGAGGGATGACCAAATGGGGCCATCTAAATGTATATTAAAAATTGCTGAGTATAGAGGAATATTGCTAAATAGTCTTAAAAATGCTGCACTTTCAATTTTTAATTTTATAATCAATATTCTACAAATTCATGACAATTTTGCAAATATTCAAAAAACATATAAATTTACTCTCTCCGTTTTAAAATATCTGTCACTTTAGAGATTTAGTTTTGTTTCAAAATGTCTGTCGCTTTATGATTTCAAAACATAATTAATTTTTTTTGACAAATTTACCCTTATCGTGAAAAGTAAAAATAAATACACGTGCAGATCCAACTCTTCAAAACATCGATGTATAATTACAATTCCTTAAATGTTCTTACCAGCGTTGAGGAAACTGTACCAGTCGAACTCCTCTAAAATGTCGACAATCGGCACCGCCTTTGGACACAGTTCCAAAGTCACAACCATTGTCAAGCCACACCCTGGAATGGAATAATCAAAACAAAAGCAAAAGCTTAGAGCCCGTTTGGTTTGCCCGTTTTGGGCTGTTTTGAGTTTTGAGTTTTGACGAAAACTCAAAACGTGTTTGGTTCATCATTTTTAGAAATCCATTTTCGAAAACAAGCCCAAAACAATAGAACAAAAATGAAAACGATTTTTCTACGTTTTGGTGTTTTCACCAAAACACGGAAAACAAGTCAAAATGACGGAGAAGTCCTTCATTTACGAAAGCCCTACAACACGAGAACAGATTGAAAGACCTCCTCCCCGTCTTTCCTCCTGGCGAGTTGTTCTAGCGTCTAGGGTTCGCGAGCTCCGATTTCTGCGACTGGGAGCTAGATCATCAGATGAGCTAGATCTTTGGGTGCGTTACACAGAAGAAAGACGTCGATCTGCTCTAATTAAACTCTCTCGATTCTCTTTCCCTGCAGGTTGAAGGCTCGTTCGGCGATTCGACTCCTCTTCGACAATCGAAGGTGAGTACTTCTTCTCTTTCCGGATTCCCCTCTTTCTTCATTGCTTTTGCGTCGTTAAGCATCGATGGTGGTCTAGCAGCTCGTAATCTTCTGCAGATACCAAATTTATTGTTTACAAACGATGACAGCTGCGAGAAGAAACGCACTTGTGATTCGTCCACGAGATCGACTTGTTGCAAAACCCTAACATCTGTCTCGGAGGTGCGACAATCTGAGGAGAAATTTCATCTATCAGACACACGTTGAGCTCCTCAAGGACGTGGAAGCTTCCCCTCACGGTACTTTTCTATCTATTTTTAAAGATCAAGCAGTTTAATGTTGAGTATATTCCACCTAGCACTTGTGTGACTTTGAATGATGTTTTGTTATGTCTCTCTGTTTTTGTTGCCATAGAAACTGAGAAAGGGATTGAGAAAATTGACGTTTGCCTGCAGCTTAACATAAATGAGAAGTAGATGAATCCCAAACATTATGCTTCGTTACTTTCCTTTTGCCAAACATATACTATAGCAGACTATCTAGTCCTTAATATTATTTAGTTGTTAATTAAGTCTTTATCAATGGTATGCTATTCCATGTAATTATAACCTTGTAAATACGAGCAGTTTGTGCATTGGGTACTGAGATAATTAGGCCAACTAATCAAGATGTCGTGCATGAGCGTTTATTGAGGAAATATTCGTACTTCAAGGTTAGTTTGTATAATTTTAATTTTTTTAGACTTTGTTCTTAAATAACAACACTATATTGTTCATGTAGGATTGTATTGGAGCGATAGATGGTACACATGTTGCCGCGTGGGCACCAGCTTCGAAACAAACATCTTTTCGTGGAGACAAGCCTGACAGTAATTTGTGGTTATCGCACGATAATTGGTCGATAATTGTTACACGCTTTCCATTTATGCCCCCTTTTAATTGGAAAAGCTCATGTTGTCGCATCGCAATGATATTATTTTGGGGGCACTAACCATGTAACTTCGCACAGGTCAAGTTGGGTCAGATTTGTCCTCCTGCATCATCCGACCCATATAGGTTTAAATGGGTGGAAGATTAACGAATAACCAATCTCATTTGAGTTTGGGTTGGATCAAGTGAAAGGTATGAATTGGATCGGGTGAAATAAGATTAAGTCCAAAGTACAAACAATTATGCAATATCTGCACTAATTATTAATCTGTATAAAGTTACAAATTGTAAAGTACAAACATAGTTATTTACGAATACTATGTACTGCACTACTGCGGTGCCAAAAAATGAGAATATTAACAATTAATATGTAGTTATGGACTGCAGTAAGGCGAGCTGGGTTAGAAGGCCACTAGGCACTTTATGAGTGTATAAGTGTGTACGATTAGGACTTAAGTAACTCTAGTTGATTCTTATTTGTGTTACTTATATTAGTACAAAATGAAGTCGTTTTATATATGCAAGGCTGGGTCGGGTTGAAATGAGTTGGGTTTAACAAATTATTGTATTGAGTTATGGGTTTTTGTGCAGTCCTACTGGCCATTAGAAGCATTCATGAGCTCAGAACCATTTTAAGGGAGATTAATATATGTCAATAGCTTTGATCCAGACACAAAAGCAAATAAAGATGCGATACAAGCCATTTTTCCAGTCAAGTGGAAGATTATCAAAAATCGCTTTAAACAGATGCCATCATAATATACCACTTTGATTGCTCATTTCCCTTTTGCAAAGGAGTTTCATTCCATAAGAAGACTCTTTAAAGATTGATGAATGCACCAAAATGAACCCCACCATTTGATAATGATGTACAATAAAGACACATATGATCAATAGTCTCAGGAAAGCTTCCACACACTGGGCATAAATCATCCACACCAATACCCATATTTTTAAGCATTTCTTTAGTGTTGATTTCAACCACACAAAAAAGTTCACCTTCGGAATAGCCCACCCATTCCAAACTTTGATAAAAGAGCATTTAGAGCAAGTGCAATGGGTTGATGGGTGAAGCTCCAAGAAGGCTAGAATGCTATTGGTATTTGTGCATATTTGCTTCATCAAGATGCACACCCACAATGGAAGGGATATATATCACTACTTGATGCTTGTGAAACATACTTGAAGGTTGGGGAACGAAGACTATAGTTTAATTTGTATTTGATGTTGAGAATACATATACTCTCTCTCTGATACATGTATAGTAAGCCAGTTGGTTTGCCAAGTCAAATTTTTTTCACCATCAAAATAATTTTAGTGATAAAAATGATGTATTTAATAGGTGACCAATGAAAGTGGAAAAAAATAGTTTAAAAACGAATGTAAAACCCGATATGGACGTGTGACTGTGTGAGACGGAAAATATACTTCTGCCTAATTTGTGATTAGGGCGTGATAACTGGTCGATCATTCGAGGAAACGAGACACATACCCCTATTTGTTTCAGAGTATATGCTAACGTATATTATGTCATTCATACTCTCAGACACTCTCAATTTTTACGTTTTATGAGAGTGTATACTCTATGAAACATACTCTGATCCAAACGGATCGATAGATAAAGGAATGTCCAGTCACGGGTACTTTAGACCTTTGACCGATGCTGATATGACAGAGCAGAGTACAAAAACTTTACACTTGCATGTGTGATTGGCTGTAGCACTTTCTTTTTGAAATTTTGTCCAAATTCCTGCTAAAAGCAACAGCTAGCATGGATTATTTTTTGCTCCAACAATACAAATTTGCAAGCCTAATTTGGGCTTTTACATTTTATTTGATGTGTGTCGGTGGCTCAGTCTACTCCACTCGTCTTCTCTTGACTTGATTGACCCATAAGAGCCGAGTAATGTCCTTGAAATTATGGTTCCATAAAGCAATAAAAAAAATTAAAAAAAAAAAGAGGAAAGGGAATCTGTGGCCCAACAGAAGGCCCAAAATGGTAGAGCCCAAAAGTCAAATTAATTTAAATAGCCAAAACATAAAATCATAAATAATCAACATTTGAACGAACGGGACGATATCACAAGCAAAGAGAGACTTGGATTTTAGAAGCTGAATTTTTTTTTCTCCGTTTCTATCCCCATTTATACTTATAGCCCATGTCTGTGATGGCCCATACGACTGTAGCCCAACACAATTCTTGTAGCCCATGTCTCAAGGAGACTTTGCCAGGTCGTTTGATGGACTGAATGTTTAAGCTAAAGTCCAGTAATGGTCTAATCCTATTATTTTTTATTTTTTTAAAATAAATATAAGGGTGTGAAACTTGAACTCGGAATTTATGATTATATACGATCGAATTCCTCAGTTGAGTTACTCGAAATTCGTCTAATCCTACCTAATTATGCGTCTAGCCTGCATATGCATAATAACAAGCCAACAATTCAAAAGACAATTGCTAAAAGATAACACAAAACAAGTCAATCTCTCTCCGACTAAACCATGCATACATATAAACTTGTCCTAGTCAAAGCTTACATCAACCAACAATTTTGTTCAAACTGGGTTTGATAAAATCATAAAACGTAAGCAAGAAATAGTTCGTAACATATATATCTTTTTTTTTTTAATAAGCCACAGATATATTCAAAAAAGAATAGAAGGGCATAAGAAAGATAGCCAGAAAACGAGCTCGAGGGACATGCCCCAAGAGCACACAAAACAACACTAATGAATGAAGAGCAAACTAGAAAATGTATTGTCGACAACTCCAATATTATGGGGAAAACCACAGTGAAAAAAAATATCCTAATGGAAACAAAAAGTTCTAACAATCCGTCTTTGAAGCACCATATTTTGTTCCCTCGCTCTAGCAACAACAGAGAATGAAAGAGCAAAAGGCTTCCATACAGCATCAAAAGGCTTCCATATAGTACTGCTTTTTTTTTATATAAACAGGTTTAGTCTAGGAATATATTAAAGAGCCAGAAATATCAATGTACAATCATGAATCTTCCAAAAGAAGAAGGAGAAAAAAGCAAGAAAGCAAAATACTAGCCATGAGAGGAGCATACTCCATATAACAGTAGATCAAGGAGTACCATCACAGCCATGAGAGGAGCATATATGAATAAAATTAAAGCTGGTCCATTTCTCTTGCTAGTAGCACTTATCCATGCACCCATAAGGACGACCCGTGAAGCCATCAGTATTTCATGAAGACCACAATACCCAGTCTTGATGTCGCCCTGCTCCTGCCTTCGCCAGAGAATCTGCCAAATCATTTCTCCCACGCTTGATGCTGATGATGATCACATCGGACAACTGACTCATAGGGTGGCTCGATAGATTTGCTAGTTGATTAAGTCTCCATGGGACCTGTTCAGATTGTACCAGCCATTTATACACATTTTTGTAATAAAAACCAAACATGTGTTGAACTCTGACATTTTTTACCAAATCAGGTGGCCCGGCTGCCTGGTGCCCAAAGCATCTCCCTCAAAACAGTCTTCCATTATACTCTTGCCCTACTTGCTCTTGTTCCATCGGAAATCTTTGAATATGGTTCTAAAAAGAATACAAATAAATAAATAAATTGATCCTGATGTGCTCCGGTTAATCTTAGCAGAACATGCATGCATATTCATTGAGAAAATAGCTAGGATGACACTTACTAGCCCAAACATATTCACCAACTGTTGTTGTGGTACTCGGGAATAGATTTTGTGTTGAAGTTCCGAAGTATTAATGGCTCCTACATGCAAATCATTTGTCATAGTCACATTTCCCTCCATCGGAGACGCATTAATACCTTTAAGATCTCGCAACTCCTTTTCCATTTTCCCTACTTGGTCCTGCAATATGTACATACATATATCATATGTGTATCAACTGAGTTCTGAATGAAGAAGTTTGGTTGATGCAACCCATGATGACCCCAAGCCCAATCAAATAAATCAAAATCCAAAGAGCTATGAAAGCATTACATAAGGGCCCAGTAAAGAGCATTGTCCCCAAGAGCTGGTTTCATTCTTGTTCTATTAAGTTTGCTACTGTTGTGGGAGTGGCATTTGCGTAATCTGTCTGTAATCGTGACTCTTTGAAGCTGTATTGTTGTTTGGTATGTATGACCTGGATCATGTGAAAATCTGTTTTAAGCTACGAGAGTCTTCCAAGTGTTCGATGATTTGCTTGTGAGAAACTATTAGCATGAGAAGTTTATTTACTGAAATGATTCAGAAATTGTTCTTGCACTCACGATTTCCTGCAATTGTAATGAATTATTGAGGTCAAGTATTCACCATTCCAACCAACGGCCCATTGTTCAGATCTGTTACTCAAACAATGTAAAGAACAAAAATTATCATTAAAGTTCGGAATGTAGAGTTCTATATTGACCAGTTTGATATCATGGAGTGAATGTTCATAAAATATAGCGCAAAACAAATTAATATTCTTCTATCAGCTCACAAAATTCAATACAACTTATTGTTCAACCCGGGTTCATATGATATAACAAATTAAAAGCTAGAAATAGTTCATAACATATATATATATATACATATATATATATATATATCTGAGTAACTCATCCTAATAGAAATTAAAAGTTCCAACAATCCGTTGATAACAGTCTTTGAAGCACCAGATTTTGTTCCCTCTTTAGCAACTCTGCAAGGACAGAAAATATAAGGCAATTTAATCAGTTCCAATATAGAATATGCAAAAAAGTTGACGCTTGGTAAATATATGAAGAAGTAGCATCATCAACCATGAAAATTACATGAAACAGAGAATGAAAGAGCAAAATCGCATCAAAATGCGCTAACCACACTAAGCTTAAAAAGCCCAGCAACTAAAAGAATACCAAAAAAGGGTCTGGAGCCGAAAGACAAGGAGGCAAACCACAGGGGACAGAACCAGGCCAGGAGACAGAACAAGAAGCAGGCACAGCCTAGGAAACCAAAGGCAAGGCCAGGAAACTCCAGCAAAAAAAAAAAAGTACGCCTAGGATCTCAAACAACGCCTGGGAAACCTAAATTGGAGTTGAGTTGTAGGCGATTACGACCACCAATTCAATAAGAAAACCACCTTAAATTTGGTTGCCTCCCTTAGGAACCGAACCAAAGAATTAATTAAAGAGAGATCTCAATGAAGATTTAAGTGTCCAATGATAAGAGCCTAGCAATGTATATAATAAGAAGAGTCATATTTCATTCGGGTATATGTCGGTGTGAGACCCGTGTTAGTCGGGGTTTGTTATTCCGATCCTCTGCTTGGTTTTGTAAATTCCTAGGTTGCTACCGTGGTCCTAAGTGTAACGATAATTTTTACCGTGGATGAAATGATAGAGTTAAACCATTTTTTTTTAAAAAAAATAGTAATAAAATGGCCCAAGTCATCAGGAAAACTAGTCTAACCTCAAGATGAATTAACATTTCTTGATTTCACATGTGCAACCTTAATCTTGCCTCCACAGCACGCATCTCCGGAAGACCTTCAAGCATTTGCGTTTTTGGCTCTGCACGATCATTTCTTGCTTCTTCAGCATTTGCTTGCCGTGACATTTCAGTATACATAATAGAACCTCCATCTCCCTCGAAATCAAGCACTCTCTCCTCTTGACATGATTGCTTCTGTTCCATAAGAAATTCTTGAATATGGTTCTAAAAACAGTAAATAAATAAATTGATCCTGATGTGCTTCGGTTAATCTAGCAGAACATGCATACATACATGAGGGAATTGCTAGGGTTACACTTACTAGCCCATTCGGAAACGAATCTTTTGTCGCTTCTTTTTCGGCCATCAAAGATGCATTAATACCTTTAAGACCTCGCAACTCCTCTTCCATTTTCCCTATATCGTCCTGCAATAAGTACACATATATATATCACATGTGTATCATATATATGAATGTAGACAAGTCGTTTGGTGTTTATAAGTGATTCTTGATTAATTACAAAATCAAACCATCAACAGAAAAAAAAAAAAAAGTATTTGTAGTGTGCAGATGGAGTAACCAAGCTAGGTAGTTAACATATATTTCTATTGCCATGTCAAATATAAACTTTAATTAATAAATAAATACAAATTAACAGCGAAAAATTAATTAACTGTTTGTATTAGTTAAACCTTGATTTAAACAAATACTAGTATTAAGTGTTTATTGTTGATACCAAATAGTTACCTTCAATTTTTTATTTTTATATTGAAGCTTCCCATTTTTAGTGACTGCATTCTGGAACTCTTGAAATATCTCCCTTTTTGTCTCGATCAATAACTTATTTGCAATTTGAAGGTGTTTCACTTCATTGTTGGCAGCTTGCAACTCATTTTTTGTATCCTGCACCAAATATATTTATAAGTGATTCTTAATTAATTACATAATCACACCATCAATAGGAAAAAAAAAATATATATTTATATTGGGTAGAATTAGTAGTCAAGCTAGCTAGTTAACATTTTTAGTAACATGTCAAATGTAAACTATAATGCAAATTAAGAGACACAAATTAGTTAACTAAGCAAAAGAGATGAATATATATTTGACCTTGGCCTTTGCACGGTATTTTTGATCTGTAATCTTCTTTTTTTCTTTCTTTTCTTCATCATCTAGAGGGGTTCCTCTTCTTTTTTTGCTAACATCGAAAGTTCTGGGATTTTGTATCTCTTTCCTTTTCATCTCACCTAATTGAGTGGCTTGATCATGAGTTGGTTGATATTGGCTCATAAGATGTTCCACTTCTCCAGTACCAGCAGCAATCAACGTCCCTGCAGCAATTTGTCCATCTAATAGAAAAAAGAAAAAAAAATAGTACGTACAAGTAATTATCGAATGGATACTAATCTATAGTATCTTAAAAGCTAACACATAATTTTAATGTAGTAATTATTATAAGTTACCTTGACTTGGCCGACTAGACTCGCCCTCCAAAATATTTTCTATGTCATCTACATACAAAATGCCAAAGAATTTTCTAAGAATGTCAGTGTTAATTTGTTCAGACGTAAACACATGAAGGCGCGCGCGCACACACATATATATATATACGCGCGCGCGCCTTAAGCATTCACTACGCAGCATGCTCATGTTGGTTGAATTTCCATATATAAATCAAAGCTTCTATTAGTTTAGATGTGCTCGGACAACATAAATGACACCCTTTTCCATGTATCTCATGATTAAATGTAAAATTGTGAGAAATGAGAGTAATTAGTAAGGATATTTATATCTAATACATCTATTTTTTATTAATATTAAGATTATTTAATAGCTTTCTTAATTATTGTGTCAAAACCTTAAATGACAGATATTTTGAAACGGATAGAGTATTTATTTATGATAAAACAATCAATAAATACCAGCTAATTTGTACGTCTTCTCTTACAGACAAACAACATTAACATCCAAGAGAAACAGAAACCTGAAAATCAACAAACACAGTATACACAGTACGTAGTTCCTGCTCTACTACAATATAATATAATAATATATAGTTGGAGGAATTACCGGTAGCTTTATCATAACATAAGAAGAGTCAACCCAAGTCAACATAACAGTATACACTAGATCTGAACTTATAAACACAGATCCGATTCTTCAAGACATGGATATACATAACATACATACACGTGCAGATCCAACTCTTCATAACATCCATGTATAATTACAATTCCTTAAATGTTCTTACCAGCGTCAAGGAAACTGCTGCACCAGTCCTCGACGAAAGGATCCACTGAAACGTCGAGAATCGCCGCCGAATTTGTACACGTTTCCAAAATCACACCCATTGTCAAGCCACACCCTGAAATGGAAGAATGAAATCGAAAGCAAAAGCTTAATTAATTTCAGGGAACGATGTCTCAGTGTTGAGAGTTGACAGAAGCCAAGATACTTCATATTTGTATAGAGACAAGGACAAGCCTGGCTATAATTTGTGTTTATCGCGCCATAACTGGTCGATAATCTTTCCGATATGGCAATGACGAGAAAAAGGTTACGTAATTGTCACACGCTTTCCATTTATGCCCCTTCTTAATTGGAAAAACCCATTCTCCCCCTACAGACGGTGCCCCGGGAGGAGCCAGTCCACATATGCACTGGTCAATAAACCCGCCAAATTTCTTGCAAAGGTCCCGCCCAAAATTTTAATTTGAGGTCAAATTACTCAGCCGGCCCCCGCTGAGCTGTTTTCTTTCTCTACTTTGTTTTTTTTTTTACCGTATTGTTGCAGTGAATTCATTTGGGAAAATTCTTATAAAAAAATTTGGGAAAATTCTTTAGTTCTCCAAATAATAATACATCATTAATATCCCCATTAACTCTCTAATTGAATTTTACATCTATTATACAAAAAATGATCTCACATACTTATCCACATCAGTAAAACATGTCTTTCAATACAATCACATCAACAAAACACATTTTTCAATACAATCTCATTAGTCGAATTATTAACATTACTTTCATTCATTCTTTTCACACTAAAACTAATTATGAGTCCTACTATTTTTACTCAAAAGTCAAGTCACATATTTATTCACATCTCTCAATACAACCACTACTTCAACAAAAACACACATTTCAATAACAAGTAATGTACCCATTAACAAATTACCATTGCAATTGCCCTCCCCGATTTTTCAACCTTTTGGGCAGGCACGGTAAATGAATATTGATTTAATTTGTAGGAGTTTTGTCCGTACTAATATTTTTTAAAATAATTAATTACACATTTTTTTATTATGAAGTTGACATAAATCCAAGTAAAAAATTAATTGCCCTAATGACAAGTTTAATGTGGGGGACAAAACTATATTTTTCATCTCTTCTCTATACATTAGGTTTCATTTTCCTTCTTAAATTAATTTTGTCCTATTTTCGTCACTCATCTATTTAAAAGTACCACTTTTGACTGTAATGTGAGAAAATCAGCGATTAAATCTTACGTGACACCTATGTGGAATGCTAAAGACTGCCAACATGGCTAACATATAGGTGAGGAATGAAAGGTATACTTTTGCCAGATTTGTGGTTATCGTGCGATGACTGACTGGTCGATTATTTGAGGAAATAAGTCACATGGGTGTTTAAATAAGGTGTAGTCCAGGCACGGATACTTTAGACCTTTGACCAATGCTAATAAGACTGAGCAGAGTACAAACAAATTCACGCGCATGTGTGATGGGCTTGCCAATAGGTCCAAAAATAAAAATCTACAAAATGTCAACTGAGTTCTGAACGTAGGAGTTCGGTTGATGCAACCCTAAGCCCAATCAATCAAATCAAAATCCAAAGAGCTATATTTTACAACAAATGCGGGCTCAACAAGGATTCATTCAAGCAATTGCAAAGAATGATACTCATGGTAGTCGAACACACGATTTCCCGCAATTGTAATAAGTTGTCGCGGTCAACAACCCGTTGTTCAGATCTATTACTCAACAATGTAAAGAATGTAACATACCATTAAAGTTCTGAGTGTATTGACCAGTTTGATAGCATGGACTGAATGTTGAAGCCAAAATATAGCGCAAAACAAATTAATAGTGTTCCATCAGCTCACAAAATTCTATACAACAACTTATTTTGTTCAATCTGGGTATGATATAACAAAAGCTAGAAATAGTTCATAACATATATATCTGAGTAGCTTATCCTAATAGAAATTTGAAGTACCAACAATCCGTCGATAACATAGTCTTTGAAGGACCAGATTTTGTTCCCTCTTTAACAACTCTGCAAGGACAGAAAATATAAAACAATTCAGGGTTTAATCATCAGTTCCAATATATTTATATGTAAAACTTGACGTACGCCGAGGATGCACAGCGGACAGAACCAGGCAAGGAGATCGACAGAACAAGAAGCAGGCACAACCTAGGGAACCAAAGACAAGGCCAAGAAACACCAACAAGACAAAAAAAAGAAGTATTCCGAGGATCTCAAACAAAGAAACAAAGCCAGGGAACCAAGAAACAAACCCATATAACATTCTCCAATTAAATTGGAGGACCAATTCAATAAGAAGAAAACAACTTAAAATTTGGTTGTCTCCCTCAGGAACCAAAGAATGAATTCAAGAGAGATCATTTGAGTACATCTCGGTGTGGCCGCGTGTTAATTAGTCTGGTGTTTATTGGATTGCTATCGTGGTGCAAACCGTAACGTTTGCTACTACATGAAATGAAATGCTGAGGTTTAAACTCTTTCAAAAAAAAAAAAAAAAAAAAATCGCCCAACTCAACTGGTAAACTAGTCTTACCTCAAGATGAATTAAAGATTTCTTCTCTCATAAATGCAGCCTTCTCAGCGCGCACGCATCTCCTTAAGAACTTCAAGCATTTGTTTTTTTGCCTCGACACAATCATTCCTTGCTTCTTCAGCGTCTCTTTTCCAATTCTCAACTTGCTGTGACATTTCACTATGCAGAGACTGTATATCTGATACTGATGTCCCCATAATAGGACCTCCATCTCCCTCGAAACCTAGTCTTCCATTCTCCTCTTGCCCTAATTGCCTATGGAACTAAAAAGAAGAACATAAATAAGTAAATAACTTGATCCTGATGTACTTCGATTAATCTAGCAGAACATGCATGCATACATTCATTCATTGAGGAAATAGCTAGGGCTACACTTACTTGCCCATTCGAAAACATATTCACCAACTGCTGTTGTTGTTCGTTCAAGGAATAGATTTTAAGTTGAAGTTCATCAGTATTCATGGTTGTAGCTATATGCAAACTGTTTGTCATCGTCTCTCTTTCCGCAATCAAAGATGCATTCATAGATTCAAGTTTGTAGCATTTTGTCTTCAGACCTTGCAACTCCTCTTCCATTCTCCTTACATCGTCCTGCAATATGTATTATTTATATGATTTATGAATGCAGACAAGTCGTTTGGTGTTTTAATTTGTTCGATAAGTATATTTTTATATCTTTTTTCTTTTATACCAATAAGGGGAATACCCAACACAAACACAGATACCCAATATACCGATGAACTATACAAAGGGAGGTAGTTATCTCTCTCAAAATTGGTAGAATGAGAGACTCGAATATAAGACTTCTCACTCCCTACACAGTAGGAAGATCAACCGGGCTACCACCCGTTGATAAGTATATTTATATTTTGAGTAACTAGCTACAGATCTTTTACTCATTAAATTAAATAGATATTATATTGATCAGCACTTAGTTTATTTACTGGAAAAAAAAATCATCAATTTACTGAGGAAAAAAAAGACCAATTTACTGAAGAAAATATCATATGACACTGATGCAGATTTAGCTAACTTGATTCAAACAAGTAGTAGTATTAAGTGTTTGTTGTTGATCCCAAATAGTTACCTTTAATATTTTATTTTCATATTGAAGCATCCCTTTCTCAATGGCTGCATCCTGCACATTTTGAGCATTCGAGTTTTTTCCCTCATTCAATAACTCATTTGAACATTTAAAGCGTTCCACCTCACTCTTGGCAGCTTGCAACTCATTTTCTAGATACTTAACATATCCCTGCAACATATATATTTATAAGTGATTTTTAATTAATTAATTACATAACCACAACATCACCCTAAAAAATGTATTTGTAGTGGCCAATTAAGCTAGCTACTTATAACAAGAAAATACTTAAACAAGTAAGTCACAGAACACAAAGAAAACTAGAAGTGAGTTTTTGATGTAGGACAAGATTTATTATTTTTATTACTCATGTGGTTTGTGAGCTGACTATTGACAGGTGACTATTGGAGTTTTGAAATAGGACTTGGGGTGTGAACTTAGTTTGAGGGTTTGTCAAGCAAGTGTTAAGAGAGCGTTTGTAAGGTTTAAAGTTGTGACACTATGCTTGAACAATGTAATATTATAATTTAAAATATCTAAGATCCACATTATGTTAGAATACAAGTTCATCTAGAGCTGAAAATCAAACAATATTGTCATGTAACCTGCATGTAGCATACATGAGATAACTGCAATTTCAGGTAACCTGCATGTGGCTACATGAGCATCAGGTTTTTTTTGAGAAACTTGAATCGTGGATTTATATGATGCGTTTTTTTTTATACTTGTTTTACTTAATTAATTGAGTTAATTAAATTGATTGATCAGGATAAAATCATGGTTGATTTAGGAATGATTATCTCTCTTAAGTTTTATCTCAATTTTATTTTAGAGATAATCATCTTCTTAATTTAAGGAAGTCTTTCCTTAGTGTTTTGATGACCTTGATCTCAAGATTATATCTTAATCTCTTTCCTAAATTCGTAGGTGATTTTATGGTGCGTCTTTGATGTTATCATCTAAGTTTTGGTTGGTTGTTTCACGAGTTGCATAAATAGCGTTTAGAAATCAATTAACCTTAGATTTTTTACTCGTACGAACTGAATTGAAAAATGATGTTTTGAGCGGGGTTTTATTTTAATAAACTTAATGTATTCTTACATTGCACTTTGAGGGCATAATTGTGTGTTTTTGGAGCTTGAAGACTTCAGTGTGACTCTGAAGCACCGGGTGAAGGAATCTACTTGTGGTTGGGTGTATTGAGCGAATCAAGCAAGAAATTAGTATATGTGATGTGGATCATAGATCTAGGGATATTCTTGTAACTCGTTTGTTTATAGTGGATTGCTTCGAGGTTGGTGGCTCTAAACACCCAAGATTTTTTCCTGATTGAGTTTTTCTCGTAAATATTGTGTGTCGCTTTTTTATTTTAGCATTCTTAATTTTTCAATTTTTTAGTATTGATATGTTTGTCAGCCGTTTTGGCGGAGGGAGGATTTTTTATGAATAAAATTAATATTTTTGAGATCTTCCTATTAATTCGTCCTTCGTGGATTCCAAGATCATTTCGACGTGATCGAATCAATTTTATCAACTTTCGTTCTCCATGAATTTTGGGAGAAGAACACAGCTTTTCTATTTGATAAAATCAAGACTCAAAGTTACAAAACCCAAAAACTAAACTAGTTACATAAACAAGAAGAAAAAGAATAAAATAATGTGCATGTACAGTGTGACCCGCCAAGAATAACCCTAAAAGGCTAAAACAATACGGTGCATTTAACAAGTTAACATATATTTCTATTACCATTTTCAAATATAAACTATAATCAATTAATAAAATGCAAATTAAGAGAAACGTTCACAAATTAATTAACTGAGCAGAAGAGAGATGAATATACGTATTTGACCTTGGCGGTATTTTTGATCTGCAATCCTTTTTCTTTCTTTCTTTTCTTCATCATCTAGAGGGGCTCCTCTTCTTCTTTTGCTAGCATCGAAAGTTCTGGGTTTTTGTTCTCCAATACCTGCAGCAATCCATGTCCCTGCAGCAATTTGTCCATCTTATATAAAAAAGAAATAGCACGTGCAAGTAATTACGAACGAATTATAGTACCTTAAAAACTAACACATAATTTAAATGTAGTAATTATAAGTACTTACCTTGATTTGGCCAACCGGACTCTCCCTCCGAAATTTTTTCTTTGTCATCTACGTACAAAATGCCAAAGAAATACATGAAGGCATATATAATTGACTGTTATAGGATACACTCTCTCTCTCTCAAGCATTTACTACATTTTATTTTTTAAAAACAAAGGATTATTTTATATCAAAAAAGAGAGAAGAAAAGCCCATTCTTCGGGGACTAGCAACAGGAGACATGAACCAAACCCGGAATAAGAAGAAAAAACAAACAACGAGAAGAAAAAAGAAGACAAAAAAACACAAACAATGAGAAGAAAAAGAAGATTAACAACAAATCAGAAGAGACAAACTACAAAAAAAAAAAAAAAACTAAGACGTGAATATGACAACAGGAACTCCCATTTGATCCATCCTCTATCATTTACTACATATATAGTATACACATGTTGGATTGAATTCCACAACAAACATAAATCAACGCTTCCACTAATTTATATATGTGTGTGTGCCCTTACAACATAAATGACACCTTTTTTATGTATCCAAAAATAGTTATTTATTTTTCATAAAACAATCAATAAATACCGGCTAATTTGAATGTCTTCTCTTACAGACACACAAAACATTAAAATCCAAGAAAAACAAAAACCTGAAACTGAACAAATTAATTCGATACCATAAATAGCAAGTATCACATCCTCTACTTGCAACATACAGTTGGAAGAATTACCAGTAGCTTGACCAAAACATAAGAGTCAACCAAAGTGAACATAACAGTTTTACAGGTACATATATACTAGATCTGAAGTACTTATAACCACAGATCCAACTCTTCAACACATCGATTAACATACATATACGAGATCTGACATACATATAAACACTTGCAGATCCAACTCTTCAAAATATCGATGTTTAATTACAATTTCTTAGTGTTCTCTTTTATCAAAAATAAATAAAAAAATACAATTCCTTAATGTTCTTACCAGCGGCAAGCAAACTGTACCAGTCGAACTCCTCTGAAATGACAATCGACGCCGCCTTTGGAAACATTTCCAAACGCACAATGGATTGTCAAGCCACACCCTACAACAGAAGCTACATATTTGTATACAGACAATCCTGGTTATAATTTGTAGCTATCGCGCGATAACTGGTCGATAATTTGTCTAATATGGTAATGACGAGAAAACATCGAGGTTAGGACAAATGCAACCATGCATTGCTTAATGACCCGATATATTTAAAAAGCGGGTCTCATTTTTTAATGAAAAAAAATAATATATATATATATATATTCTAGTTATCATAGTGTCACAAAATTTCAACTTAAATAAACAGTTTACACATCATATATATATAAAATTATATTATTTTCAAAAACAATGTAATTGAAAAAACGCAATAAAAACTATTGACAATGAGTCTTATTAAAAATATTTTATTCGCTGAGTTCGAATATATAATTTTTTTCAAAATCGAACATGTATTTTTAGTTAAAAAATGTTTTAAAATTTCGTTTATTAAAAAATAAATAAAAAATGTGTTTAATTGATTTTTTGAAAAAGTCAAACATGTCCACCTACATGTAGTGTCATATAGACTTACATTGAATTTGACTACTAAAAATTAGATTCTATAACATTTTTGTATGAAATGAGAGTACAAACAACTTCACACGCATGTGTGATTGGCTGTAGCACTTAAAGTCGTCTTTTGTCCAAATTCCAGCTAAAGCACCGGCATGTCGGAATGAAAGTTTTTTTTTTGCTCCGACATTAATACAAATTTCCAAGCCTAATTTTGTCTATTGCATTTGATTTGATACAAATTTCCAAGCCTAATTTTATCTTTTGCGTTTGATTTTATATATGTCAATGCTAAAAAAATAAGACATGGACCTGAGGTTGCTAGTGGATATATGTAAACACATATGAAGTAAGTGGTTTGATAAGAATGTTTATGTCCACGAGTGAAGTCAATATTATTCAGTTTTATTTTCTTTGATACATGTGATTCAATTTATAGTAAAGTGAAATAATAAATGTCAGTTTCTTCTCCTCGTATCGTGCAATAGATCCTCCATTTGAAGTTTGAACTGGGGATGGCGCAATCTTGAATTGTGATAGTTTGAATTGATACATTATCGTGAAGATAAACGGTTACCACGCCTCTTTGACTCGGTCGCCACGCTTTGGAGAAAATCTCCTGCTCGTGATTGCATGCAACAATTGGCTTACGCAACTACCTTAGGCATCCAAGTTACGTGGCATGCTGACTCCATCAGATATTTTTACCGTCAACAATATATGAAGGTGGCTACAGTCTACACTCGTCTTCTCTTTAGATTTGAATGGGATATTGCTAAATTTAGGACCAATGATTATGAGAGACATCACAAAATGATGGGCGGATCCAGGATTTTGAGTTGTCTTGGGATGTATTTAGAGGTGAAGTTCGGGATAGCGCTTTAATTTTTTTTAACACCTAATAAAAAAATCAATAATCAAAATTCAAGAAAATAATTATGCTGACTTATAACCTCCGCTAATAACGCAAAAAAATATTGTGTTAATCCGCCCTTAAGAGAAAAAAGAGAAAGTTTATGATTATTGTTATCGTACCAGGAGCATATTCTTTTTCCTAATGCCATATCTTTTCATGACGAGATGATATATGAGCTGTCAATTTTATAAATAGCCTTGATAGAAAAATTATCGATTTTTTTATGTTTTTTTTAATTTTATTAAATTGGCCTTTTCTACCTATCTACGCATTGCAAGAGGGATCAAAGAAAATCGTGGGAGGGCTTAACTCAAGGTCTAAATTCAACGGTCAGGTTGGATAAGGGGCTAACCATGGTTAAGAATTTTTAGAACGTGATGATGCATGTGGATATTTTATGAGGGAGGGATGACCAAATGGGGCCATCTAAATGTATATTAAAAATTGCTGAGTATAGAGGTGTATATTTGCACCATTAAATACATTGTATGAGTTCTATAATAAGTGTGTTTTTCTCTATATTTTCAATATACGAAAATAAAATATACTGATAAATGCAATGTACTGACCCTTCCTTTTTCCCATAGTTGGCCTACATTTATAAATGGATCCACTTGAACACCCGTGAGCAAACATCCTTGAAATTATGATTCCAAAAAGCAATAAAAATTTAAAAAAAAAGGAAAAGAAAAAAAGGACAGAGGCCAAAAGTCATACTTAGGGGTCACCAAATGCCCAAGCCCGAAATGATATCGGGTTTGGGCAACCCGATCCTAGGCCTAGGGTGATCCTGGGCTCCATTTCGGCCCCAAGCCGACTATTTGGGCTGTGAAGAACACAGTTGGAATGAGCAAACGACTACTAATCTCCTCCCTGGAGTCTGTTTTCAAGTTTTTTTTATTATTTAAACCTGAGTTATGGAAGCATTACATAAATGCCCAGCCCATCATTGCAAAGGCACAACAACAATTATATATGCAGAGCATTGTCGAGAAGAGTAGGTTTCATTCATGTTCTAGCAAGTATTGCTGCTGTTGTGGGAGTGACATTTGTGTAATCTGACTGTAACCTTGACTCTTTGAAGCTGTATATATTGTTGTTTGGTAATATGTATGAACTGGATCATGTGAAAATCTGTTTAAGCTACAAGAATCTTTCAATTGTTCGATGATTTGCTTGTGAGAAATTATTGGCATGAGAAGTGTATTCACTGATATGATTCAGAATGGTGGCTGGACTCCAAGCATTTTCTGTACTTCATGGACCATGTTGGGGGACTGAATGTTGCTGTAAAAGACCACAGTAGTTCTAGTCAGAAACGGCTTCAACCATGAAAATGACGTGCATCTTTTAGTGATTTGTATTAGAATTTTTAATTCTCAACTCTATACACAATTCCACGTTCACCTCTCTAATTGTCAGAGTATCTATCAATCAAAGCTATCTTCTACAACACAAACACATGCGGGCTCAGCAAGGGTTCATTCAAGCAATTCCAAAGAATTGACACTCACGATTTTCCAAATTTGTAATGAGTTATTGTGGTCAAGTATTCACCATTCCAACAAACGACCCGCAACTCGGATATGTTACTCAAACAATGTAAATAATAAAACAAAATTAATATTCTTCCATCAGTTCACAAAATTCAATACAACAACTTCTTATTTTGTTCAACCTGGGTTCGTATGATATAACAAAAGCTTCATCACATATCTCAGTAACTTATCCTAATTGAAATTAAAAGTTCCAACAATCCGTTGATAACATCGTCTTTCAAGCACCAGATTTTGTGTCCCTCTATAGCAACTCTGCAAGGACAGAAAATATAAGGCAATATATATATAATATGCAAACGTTGAGGCTTGGTAAATATATAAAGTAGACCATCATCAACCTTGAAAATTACATGAAACAGAGAACGAAAGAGCAAAATCGCATCAAAAGGCGCTAACCACTAACCTTAAAAAGCCAAGCAACTAAAAGAAGACCAAAAAATGGTCTGGAGCCGGAAGACAAGGAGGCAAACCACTGAGGACAGAACCAGGCCAGGAGACAGAACAAGAAGCAGGCACAACCTAGGAAACCAAAGACAAGGCCAGGAAACACCGACAAGACAAAAAAAAAAGTACGCCAAGGATCTCAAACAAAGAAGAAAATTAAGCCAGGGAACCAAGAAACAAACCCGTACATATAACATTCTCCAATTAAATAAGAAGAAACCACCTAAAATTTGGTTGTCTCCCTCAGGAGCCAAAGAATGAATTCGAGAGAGATCATTTGAGGACATCTCGATGTGGCCGAGTGTTAGTCTAGTGTTTATTCTTCAGTTCGTAATTCCTCTGCTTGGGTTTGTTGTAAATTATTAGACTGCTACTGTGGCGATAAGCCTACGTTGTTACTATATGAAATGAAAGGCTGAGGTTTAAACTCTTTTGAAAAGAAAAAAAAAACAGTAATAAAATCACCCAACTCAACAGGTAAACTAGTCTTACACTCTTACCTCGAGATGAATTAAACATTTCTTGGTTTCATAAATGCAGCCATTCTTGCCTCAAAAACTTCAAGCATTTGCTTTGTTGTCTCAGCACAAACATTCCTAATTGCTTCTCCAGCCTCTCTTTTCCATTTCTCAAGTTGCAGTGACATATCGGTACTATGCATAATAGACTGCATATCTGATACTGATGCACCCATAATAGGGCCTCCATCTCCCTCGAAACCAAGTCTTCCATTCTCCTCTTGACCTAATTGCTCTTGTTCCATAGGCAATTCTTGAATATGGTTCTAAACAAATATAAATAAATAAATAAATAACCAGATCCTATGTGCTTGGGTTAATCTAGCAGAAGATGCATAGATGCATGCATTCATTGAAGAAATAGATAGGGTTACACTTACTAGCAAATTCGAATACAAATCCACGAACTGTTGCTGTTGTGTAATAATTGAATTCAAGATACCAATTTGAGATTGAAGTTCCTGAGTATTAGTTGCTGATCTCTGCAAATCTTCAGCCATCGTGTCTTTTTCTGACATCAAAGATGCATTCATACATTCAAGTCTGGAGATTTTTGTTCTGAGACCTTTCAACTCCTCTTCCATTTTCCTTACATGGTCCTGCATGTACGTACATACATGTATCATATATTTTGAGTAACTAACTTGATCTTATATTCATTAAATATTTATTATATTTAGTTATTAATTAAGTGATTTACTGAAAACGAGATCATCAACTCACTGAAGAAAACAATACCAATTTACTTGCAATAGAGGCCAATTTAATTACTGAAGAAAAGATCAAACCAAACTGATGCCGTATTAGATAACCTGATTCAAACAAATAGCTGAAAGTTTTTGTTGCTGATCCACAATAGTTTCATTCAATCTTGTAATTTCAAATTGTAGCTTCCCAATCTGAGTGGCTCCATCCTGCAAATTTTGAAACATCGAGTTTCTTGCCTCATTCAATGCTTCATTCGCGCTTTCAAGTTGCACCACTTTTATCTTGGCAGCTTCCAACTTCTCTTCTGTATTCTTACGGAATGCCTGCATCATATGTATTTATAAGAATTCTTAATTAATTACATAATCATTCCTCTGACAAAAATGTATGGACCTAGTCGCAAAGCTAGCTACATATATACATTTCTACCATGTAAAATATAAACTATATATAATTAATTAAGAAAATGCATGCAAAGAGAACCAAAAATTTATCAACTAAAGTAGAAGTGATGATATTATTCACCTTAGACTTGTCACGACTTTTTTTATCAGCAATTCTTTTCTTTTCTTTCCTTTCTTCATCATCTAGAGGGATTCGTTCTCTTTTTTTACTAGATTTTGTCTCATGGTCAGCTCTGGATTCTTGCATTTCATTCTTTTTCATTTCATCTAATTGAATGATCGTTTCAGGGGTTTCTTTTGATGGTCCAACTGCAGCAGCTTGATATTGACTACTAAGATGTTGGATTTCTCCCGAACCAGCAATCAATGTCCCTGCAGCAATTTTCCCATCTCATAGAAAAGAAAAAAAAAGAAATAGTACGTACAAGTACTTACAAAGCACCTTAAAAAATAACCCATAATTTTAATGTAGTAAGTTACCTTGCTTTGGTCGACCAGAATCTCCTTCCAAAATTCTTTCCTTGTCATCTACGTACAAAATGCCAAAGAATTTTTTAGGGAGCGTCAGTGTTTGTTCAGATGTAAATACATGAAGGCATAAATAAATAAAAAAAAACGAAAGGTAATTAGTGATTAGATTATCAGTACTGCTTGGTTGTTTTAACTATAACTAGTAGTAATTGTCTGTTTAGGGTATACTATCTATCTATATATATATATATATATATACACACATCTCAAGCATTCATAAATCATACGCTTCTATTAATTTATATATGTGTGTGTGTGCGCCCTTACAACATACATA
This sequence comes from Euonymus europaeus, assembly GCA_963580455.1. Taxonomy (NCBI): domain Eukaryota; kingdom Viridiplantae; phylum Streptophyta; class Magnoliopsida; order Celastrales; family Celastraceae; genus Euonymus; species Euonymus europaeus. The sequence continues at coordinate 5,196,120 of OY756961.1, read as the reverse complement.
CATACATATATATATATATATATATATATATATGCCCCTTTTCATGTATAAATCTCATGATTATAAATTTTTTTTTTTTATGAAAGAGGACGGTACCTCTAAAGTTTATTAATTGTCTCACTTATGGCGGAGGAATACCTTGGTTACATTAAACAAAATAACAATCTCCAATAAACTGAAAATTGATAACAATACAAACAAAGACATGCTACGCCTGTATCCCCAAAACAACCTCCACTTCCACAATATGAGAACTATCTCGAGAATTTCACCTCCTGGATCACACCAGACCAAAAGCTCTCCATGGAGAATTCCCCACCAAGACAAGCAAAAGAGTAAAGAATACATGCCTTGCACCAGCCAAAGAAAGGCCAGTAGGATGCCATGTAAACTCTCTCTCAACATGCTTAAAGATAATAAAATACATGCCTTACACCAGCCATTTTAAGAAAGCCAGTAGGATGCCATGCAATATATATCTTTGATCTCCAAGCAAAAGACTCAAATACATGCCTTACACCAGCCATCAATGACCAGTAGGTAGCCGAGTAATCAAAAAAGAAAATGACCTTTCTTCAACCAGCTAACCACAAGCAGCAAACTATACCAAACAGCAAACTACTAAAGTAACCAATTGAAATAAAGCAAACAAAAACCAGCCGCCAAAGATGACCAATATTGAGCCAAAGCTATTAGAAGTCAACAAGTAGAAAATAATTCAAAAGAAAGGCCCCAGCCAGCAACACGCCACAACCAACTCAACAGCAGTAACCAACAACTGATCAGAACCAGATGAGGCCGCAGCCAGCAACACACAGAAGCAACTCAACAGCAGTAACCAAAGACTGAACAGAATCAGATGAGGTAGCTCAAGAAAAACACAGAAGCATCCCAACGAATCCTTAAAAAATGAACTCCAAGACCCAACAAAACAGGTAGCCAACCAATAGATCGAAACACAGGCAAAAACTAATCATCCATCATCCACGCAAAAAGAAGAGAATTGCGATTTGCACCTTGCTTAGCTAAAGAGTCAGCAACATGATTGGAGTCCCTCCATGTATGAGAAAAAGTGACTGAGGCCAGGAAGTTCTTCAGATTATGAATAGCATGGACATCTTGATCTACAGCCCAAGGGTTAAGAGAATTGCCTCCAACCCATAAAATAGCATTAAGCGAATCAGATTCCACCATAATTGAACCTCTATCCTGTAAGCCGTGCTGTTTTGATATCTCCAAAGCCAATCTAATAGCTTTAAGCTCTGCAGTATTTGAGTCCATAAGAGAGATGGGACCAGAGAAGATGCACTTAAAATGGCCAACCGAGTCTCGCAAGACTCCCCCCACCCCAGCTTTTAAGTTTGAAACCGATCCATCCGTGTTCCATTTGTAAGCACCGCGCGGAGGAGCCACCCAGAAAGACAAAGGCTTATGAACTCTCGATATATTAGACCTGAGCTTCAAACCATCTGATGAAGACAAAAGTTCTGTTCCATTGAAAGGCAAATGAAGGTTTAAAGCTTTTAACCATATCCCAAATCTTATGAAAATTAAATAGAACACATTCACCCAATCTACAGGTTTGCTATTAAAAATGGACTCATTTCTTGTAGTCCAGATAGTCCAAATTATTGCTCCAAAAAGCAAGGACCAGACCTTTTGCTGTTGTTTACCCACAGCAAACGAAGACCACTGATCAAACAATTTTGACACTGTGTTCGGGAGACACCACTCCTGCCCCCACCAAAAAATAACCTTATACCAAATTGATCTCGGGCCGTCACAAAGCATTAGAAGATGATCGATTGTCTCTCTATTACTGTTGCACAGAGGACAATCTATGCTCTCGACAGAAATTATTCCCATCTTGTGAAGTCTATCTCTGGTGCTTATTTTCCCATTTAAAACCAGCCACAAAAAGAACTCTATCTTAGGTGGAGACCAGCCCTTCCAAACCTTTGTAGAGGAGATGGAAAAAAATGTAACATCTCGATCCTCCGCAGCGTGACACAAGGATTTCACCGAGTAGTTGCCATCAATAGTATGCTTCCAAATTATTTTATCCCGTTTGTCGGGGCAAATAATTGTGCTGCCAATATAATTCAGTAAAGAATTTTCCAAATCTTCTTCCCACTGAAATAGAACTCGTCTCCAAGGGATCATCCAACTCCAAGAAAAACCGTCCCACAAACCAAAACTAGAGATGGGATGATTTTTCAACATACAAATCCCATAAAGTCTAGGGAATTTTTCTTTGAGAGGGAAATCTCCCACCCAAAGATCTTCCCAGAAATTAATATTGACTCCATCTCCTATACTGAAAGCCACACCAACTCTTATAGCTTCTTCCACTTCACCACGACTTGGAATTAAAAGCCCCTGAATGTTCTTCCATAACAAAGACATTTTCGGGTGATTGACAGGAGATTGAAAAACAGAAGGCAAACCATATTTTTCCTCAAGAACATTTTTCCAAAGAACTCGCGAGCTAGCTTGCGATTGATTATACCTCCAAATCCATTTAAAGAGCAGAGCTTTATTTTTATTAGTAATGGATCCTATGCCAGTGCCACCGTTGCATTTTGCCTTTATCACTTGACTCCACTTGATACAATGAATCCCTCTCCGATTAGAAGAATTACCCCAAAGAAAGTTACGCTGAAGCTTTTCAATTTTCTTGGCAACCCCAACTGGAATCTTGAACAAGGATAAATAATAAATTGGGAGACTAGACAACACTGCCTTAATCAAAGTAAGACGACCACCCGTCGAAAGAAGCTTGGACTTCCATTGGGAAAGACGCGATTCAACTTTTGAAACCACCGGATCCCACAAGCTGCTCTTTTTCATATTCCCTCCAAGAGGAAGACCCAAATATTTTATTGGAAGTTTTTCAGTCTTGCATCGGAGGAGCTCTGCCATCTCTAACACTTTATCTTCTTTAATTCCTATTCCTACCAAAGGAGATTTATGAAGATTCACACGAAGGCCTGACATTAACTCGAACAATCGAAAGATTCTTTTCAGATTAATAAGACTGACTCTAGAGTCAGAACTGAAAATAAGAGTATCATCTGCATATTGAATATGGGAAATTCGGGTTCCATGCTCCTTGACACTGAGGCCTTGAATCAGCCCCAAGTCACTAGCTTTATCCATAAGAAGATGAAGCCCTTCCGCTGCTTTAATGAACAAAAAAGGGGAAAGAGGATCTCCCTGACGAATGCAATGGAAGGAGGATATCCAAACATAATTATTTGTTTGTCATAAAACAATCAATAAATACCGGCTAATTTGAATGTTTACAGACCCACAAAACATTAAAATCCAAGAAAAACAAAAACCTCAAGCTCAACAATTTCCCTAATATATATATTTCTATCTGCTCTACTGCGAGTCAATACATCCAGTAGCTTGACCATAAAATAAGAGTCAACCCAAGTGAACATAACAGTTTTACAGGTACATATATACTAGATCTGAAGTACTTATAACCACAGATCCAACTCTTCAATAGATCGATATACATATACGAGATGCAGATCCAACTCTTCAAAACATCCATATATACAATTCCTTATAAAATACCAGCGTCAAAGTTGAAGCTGTGAGCACCGATGGAATCCTTTGAACCCTCGCTGGGATACATAATGGTTTGTCTGGTCGATCAAGCCACACCCTCAAAGAATCAAAAACGAAAGCAAAAGCTTTAATTAATTTCAGAGAAGCCTAGCTCAACGTTGACAGAAGCCAAGCGTAGAAGACAATGCCTATATATATGGTGCTACGATACGATGTATATATAATATTATAATTTGTGTTTCGAACGATAACTGTCGGTAATTCGTGTTCTCGCGCGATAACTGTTTGATACTTCATGTTTTCGCGCGACGATGGCCGAGTCAGGTATCGGATTCAATTATTTTCAGGAAATGTTATTGGATCAAGTGTTGTCCATTCAAAAGTACTTTGACGGTTTGACCTCTGACAATGCCGATATGTCAATGGCCATGGTCCCATGAGAAGAGAAAAGAAAGGGAAGCTTGGCCCAACAGAAGGCCCAGAAAGGCAGAGGCCACTGGCCCGAACAACTATTACAAAGAGATAGTGCTTGAGAATGACTCCAACCCAACAGTCAGAGGCGGCTCAATCAGTGATGTGTTAAATCTCGCAAGTGCACGAATCGAATGTAGTAGTATAACGAATATAAGTACGAGGTCGAATCTCACGAGGACAAATAATAATTCAAATAGGATTACTTAACTTGACAATTAAAATAAAGCTTAACAATCTTGGTTTTCAAGTAATTGAGAGGAAATATTGGGATAATGATTTCACCACACAATCGAACTATGAGTAACAATTATCAAATATACAGATTCAATTCCAATTCAAAGGTTGATTCTTTTCTTAAATATGTTGGTTCGTTCGATCGCGGTGCCAACACGTATCACTAACAAATGTTAATCATGTTCGATCGCAGTTGTTAACACAAGACTAATGACCCATTAAGTTCTAAAGAACTATAACAACCAATTAATTATCTAATCCGTGATCTCAGATTCGACAATTAATTTCTTCAATCTCAATTCCACTAAGACATGTGAATTCGGATCGTTCCTTAATCTTAGCTAGGTTAGTTTATTAGTATACTCAAATGGTGATCAAACATCTAAATACATTACAAACTCATAAGCATAGAGATTAAAGACAAGAACTATAAACTGAATTTGTATAACAATAACTATTAACTCATAATCCTCAATATGGGTTACATCACAATCCCAATAAAAAAAACTTTAGTTACAAACCATGTTCAAGAAAGAAGGAAAATAATGAACTAGAGTAGAAGAATAAAACCCCCTTCAATGGATGGAAGGATCTCTTGGAGCTTTCTTGGAAGATCTTGAAGAAGAAGAAGAACAAAAGCTGCCTCCTTTTCTCTTTTGGTCCAAGTTCTCTCTCTTGTGTTGTGTTGGTGTGTCTTCCTTTTGGAATGGTGGCCACACCATATAAAAACAATATCTCACCATAACTTTTCACTTACCTTCCACAAATATCTGTAACTTACTATTTTTAGTAAGTTGCAGATATTTAAAGTTTGCAGATATTTGTCATTTTCGCCCAGTTATGCTCGAGCGGCCTCAGGTGCTCCAGCGTGTCATCAGTAGAAAAGTCTCTGGTTTGTAAGGGCAGTTTTAGCACGCTAGAGTGTGCTCTACTGCTCGAGCGCTTCTTCTGCATCAGAATCCCAATTTTACTGATTTTGTAACACTTTGAGGCATATCTCCTGAAATTCAAAACATCAAAGATTCTCATAAAAAATGTACTCATTCCATCTATTTATAGACAATAACATATGAAAATTAAAGCACTAAAATGAGTACAAAATGGATAGATCAATCAGCCAATTTTCGGCCCAAACACTTCATTGTCTGTCTATCTCAACGAAAGCCCAACCCGCAGGAGCCAGGACCAAATGGCTTCATTTGATAATGGAAGCTGGCATCACACGTGTCGAGCATTGAACAATCAAGGGGAAGCTGATGCTGTCAAGAGTACTGCTGGGATGAACAAACGACTACTCATCTCCTCCCTGGAGTCTATTTTCAAGTTTTTTTTTTAATTATCTAAACCTGAGTTGACTCTGCAATGCCCCATCACCACGGAGTCTATTTGGGTTAAACATTTAAGTTCTTTCCAGAACTTTCGTAAGGTAAGGAGATACATGAACGACACTTCCATAATTCAAAATCCACTCTTATTTGGAGCGAATATGTGCATCTGAAACAAAACGATCATCGTACAAATCTTTGTCACCGATATTTGGGGCGACATCTGTAGTTTGCTTGTGACCTTTTGAGCTTTGGACATTCTGATTACATATGCTCAAATTGATGATAATAGAAACACTTAACACTATGACCACCTAGAAAGTCACAACCGTTGTTTCATTTGTAATCGATTAGTGAGAGATTTCGTCATATTCAAGCTTGTAAGCTTGTCCCCATAGTCCTTTGGCTTTTCCTTGGTCAGTTTCTGGATTTTACAGAGAAAATTTTACTCTTTTATTTCCTTGGTTCTCTGCCTTATTTGCTTGGTTCCAAGAGTTACACACACTTGCAGAAGCAGATTTTTTGTACTAATCTGGAGCTGGTCTCATTTGCAGTGCTTCTAGTATTTTAAAGGTTTCGGGATCAATTTTTTTTTAAGGTTTTGTTGAAGATTTCTGGCAGGTTTGCATTTTAAGTGAATCTCAAAAGCGAGGTTATTAATATAATTATCGAGGTACCGTCCTATTTTCACATGAAAATCTGGCTTTTCCTTCTCCTTCTGATTACTTGCATAAATATAAATACTGAGTACAAAATACAAATACACCGTCATGCATAAACTGAAACCTTACCCTTTAGAATTGGTCCTGCGTTTCTTTGCCGCATCAAATCTTTGGTAGATATCTCATCGCATGGACATTTGTTTGGAAGAGGTTCGCCACATAGTGATGGATTACCCTCATAAATGGACAGATATATAATTGAATTTTTGAGGGCCAGTGGGAATTCTTCCTTCCAAGTAGTTGTAAGATAAGTCCAAGCGCGTTAAGGAAGGCAAAGAACCCAAGCTTGGGGGAATTGACCCAAAAAGGTGGCTGTGCGAGAGGTCTAGCGTTGCCAGGTTCTGTAAGTCCCTAGTGTACATGCGGGCTTAGCAAAGGTTCATTCATGCAATTGCTAAGAATAACATCCATGAAACTTGAACTCACAATTATAAAGAGTTATCGCAGTCAAGTATTCACCATTCCAGCCAACGACTCGTTGACATTTGTACTCAACAATGTAAAAATAAAACATACCATTAAAGTTCTGAATGTAGAATACAACAACTTAGTGTTCAATCTGGGTATGATATAACAAAAACTAGAAATAGTTCATAACATATATGAGTAACTTATCCTAATAGAAATTATAAGTTCCAACAATCCATTGATAACAGTCTTTGAATCCATTGATAACAGTCTTTGAAGCACCAGATTTTCTTCCCTCTTTAGCAACTCTGCAAGGAAAGAAAATATAAAACAATTTTATCAGTTGCAATATATATAATATGCAAAAGTTCAGGCTTGGTAAATATGTAAAGTAGCACCATCATCAACCTTGAAAATTACTCGAAACAGAGAATGAAAGAGCGAAATCTCATCAAAGAAGAGCAAAAAAGGGTCTGGAGCCGAAAGACAAGGAGGCAAACCACAGAGGACAGAACCAAGCAGGGTGATCGACAGAACAAGAAGCAGGCACAACCTAGAGAACCAAAGACAAGGCCAGGAAACACCAACAAGGCAAAAAGAAGTACGCCGAGGATCTCAAACAAAGAAACAAATTAAGCCAGGGAACCAAGAAACAAACCCATATAGATAACATTCTCCAATTAAATTGGAGGACCAATTCAATAAGAAGAAAACCACGTAAAATTTGGATGTCTCCCTCAGGAACCAAAGAATGAATTCAAGAGAGATCATTCGAGTACATCTCAGTACTTTGGCTGCGTGTTAGTCTGGTGCTTATTCTTCTGTTTGTAATTCCTCTGCTTGGGTTTGTAAATTCTTAGACTACTATCGTGGCGCTAAGCGTATAACGTTTGCTACTATATGGAATGAAATGCTGAGGTTTAAACTCTTTTAAAAATAAAAAAATAGTAATAAAATCGCCCAACTCAACTGGTAAACTAGCCTTACCCTCAAGATGAATTAAAGATATCCTGATTACATAAATGCAGCCATTCTTGCCTTCTCAGCACGCATCTCCTCAAGAACTTCAAGCATTTGTTTTTTTACCTCGGCACAATCATTCCTTGCTTCTTCAGCCTCTCTTTTCCAATTCTCAACTTGCTTTGACATTTCAGTATGCATAGACAGTATATCTGATACGGATGTCCCCATAATAGGACCTCCATCTCCCTCGAAACCAAGTCTTCCATTCTCCTCTTGCCCTAACTGCCCTTGTTCCGTAGTCAATTCTTGGTTCTAAAAATTCAAGCATTTGTTTTTTTGCCTCGGCACAATCATTCCTTGCTTCTTCAGCCTCTCTTTTCCAATTCTCAACTTGCTTTGACATTTCAGTATGCATAGACAGTATATCTGATACGGATGTCCCCATAATAGGACCTCCATCTCCCTCGAAACCAAGTCTTCCATTCTCCTCTTGCCCTAACTGCCCTTGTTCCATAGTCAATTCTTGGTTCTAAAAAGAATATAAATAAATAAATAACTTGATCCTGATGCGCTTCGGTTAATCTAACAGAACATGCATGCATACATACATGCATTCATTCATTGAGGAAATAGCAAGGGTTACACTTACTCGCCCGTCCCAAAACATATTACTCCGAATTAGTGGCTGCTATCTGCAAATTTTTTGTCATCGTCTCTCTTTTCTTCTTCAAAAATGCATTCACAGATTCAAGTTCGTAGCATTTTTTCTTCAGATCTTCCAACTCCTTTTCCATTTTTCTTGCCTTGTCCTGCAATATGCACATACATGTATCATATCATATATATGATTTATGAATGCGGACATACATTTTTCTATTTTTCATTTTTCTTGCCTTGTCCTGCAATATGCACATACATGTATCATATCATATATATGATTTATGAATCCGGACAAGTCGTTTGGTGTGTATGTTTTTGTTCGGTTAGTATATTTATATATATTTTGAGTAACTAGCTATAGGTATCTTATATTCATTGAATAGATATTATATTCAACAATTAGTTTATTTTATTTACTGAAAAAAAAACATCATCAACATAGTACAGAAGAAAACAAGACCAATTTATTGAAGAAAATATCAAACGACAGTATTGATGCATGTCGCATTAGCTAACCTGATTCAACCAAATAATATTAAGTGTTTGTTGTCGATCCCAAATAGTTTCCTTCAATCCTCTAATTTCAGGTTGAAGCTTCCCATTCTCAGTGGCTGTATCTTCCAACTTTTGAAACAACGTGTTTCTTTCCTCATTCAATGACTTGTCTGTTTTTTCAAGTAGTTCCACTTCTTTCTTGGCACCTTGCAATTCCTTTTTTTGTATCCTCACCACATATATTTATAAGTGATATATTCTTAATTAATTAGATAATCAAACCATATCACAAAAATTAAAAATGTGTTTGCATTGGGTAGATATCTAGTCGTCAAGCTAGCTAGTTAACATACAAATTTTAGTACCATGTCAAATATAAACTACAATTAATTAAGAAAATACAAAGAAAAACACAAAATAATTAACTTATTAAAGCAGAAGAGATGACTATATATATATATATATATATATGTATATTTGACCTTGATCTTTTTACGGTATTTCTGATCTGCTTCCCTTTTCCTTTCTCTCTTTTCTTCATCATCTAGAGGGGTTCCTCTTCTTTTTTTGCTGACACGAGAAGCTGTGGGTTTTTTCGCTTGTGGACTTATCCTTGATGGTCCAGCTTCATCAACTTGATCATGATCAGTTGCTTGGTATAATTGGCTAATAACATGTTCGGTTTCTAACAGGGAAAAAAAGAAAAGAAATAGTACGTATAATCGTATAAGTAATGAAGGCATAATAAAACAAACAGTAATGCTAGAGATTCCAGTGATTTTTATCATAAAAATATTTCAGTAGTGCGTGACACTCATTTATTGAATATGATAACATCATAGTAAGAGATCCATTGAAAATTACATCCAATAAACAAATACCACGTATTATTGGAATAATTTTGAGATGAAAATCACTAAGATCTTTATCATTTTTAAAAAACGAAAGGTAATTACTGATTAGCTTATCCGTACTGCTTGGTTGTTTTGAGTTTTAACTATAACTAATAATTGACTGTACGTTTTAGGATATATTTATATATGGAAGTAGGTATCCAAAAATAATTATTTATTGTCATAAAACAATCTACTAAGATCGAGTCAATCCAGTAGCTTGACCACAAAATCAGAGTCAACCCTAGTGAAGATAACAGTTTTACAGGTACATATATACTAGATCTGGTATTATTATAAACCCAGATCCAACTCGATCTTCAAGACATCGATATACATATACGAGATTTGGCATACTTATAAACACGTACAGATATCCAACTCTTCAAAACATCGATATATATAACTTATAAAATATTCTTACCAGCGTCAAAGTTCCAGTAAGCACGGATGAACTCCTCTGAACCTTCGCTGAGATTCATCATGGTTTGTCTGGTCAAGCCACACCCTGGAATGGAAGAATCAAAAACGAAAGCAAAAGGTCAGGGAACCCTGGCTCCGCGTTGACAGAACCCAATTGACTAGCTAGATATTCATGGAGACAATGCCTAGATACGATGTATATATAATTTATGTTCCGCGCGATAACTGGTGGATATCGTCTGTTTTCGCGCGACAACTGGGCGATGCCGGAGGTTGGTAGCGGATTAAATTATTTCCAGGAAATGAGTCAAATGGTGTTTCCGATCAGGTGTTGTCCAATCGAGAGTACAGTACTCCTTTCACCAATGCTGATATGACAAATGTCAAATGATTATATATTCAGCAGACTAGAGTACAAACAACTTCACACGCATGACACATGTTGGATTGGCTTTAGCACTTAAAATAGTGTAATTTTCATGATAAAAAGTGGATTTCTAACGGTAATTATAAATAGTGTAATTTTGATGTCCCGTTAAAATAATATTCTATCTGTTTATATTTGATAGATTCATTTATTTTTTCACATAAAAAATTCAATTTACATCATTTAAATAATAAATTTAATTGATTTTCTTCTTAATATATTCTTCAACTACTTCACCCACATCTTATTATTACTAGAATTTAATATCATTTGTTAATAAATATGTATAATAAATTAGGGTGTATTAATAACTAATAATTTTTTATTTATTCTCAATAAGAAGGAGGCTATTATTTGGGACAAACTAAAAATAGAAATGTAGCATATCAAATAGAGACGAATGAAGTATTAAAATACGTATTTTGCTGATGTAATTATCTTGACAGAGTGTTTTATTGATGTTAGTGAATATGTGATTTGACATTTTGTAATAAATGTAGGATTCAATGTTGATTTTTATGTAAATTTAATGAAAATGGTATAGGAAAGTTGTTGGATTGACTAAAATGGAAAGAGAAAAATGTACAGAGATTTGTGATTTATTGATGTAATTATATTAAGAGACGTGTTTTACTAATATGAATAAATACGTAATTTTTATATAATAAAAGAAGACTTAATATGTGATTTTAATGAAACGGTAAATTTTTATTGCTATGGCTGCTTTAATGGACATAAAAAAGAATTATGATTCAGAAAAAAGGGAAGCTATTGCCCAACAGAAAGCAATAAAAATAATTATGATTCAGAAAGCAATAAAAATAATTTTAAAAAGAAGAGAAAGGGAAGCTATTGCCCAACAGAAGGCCCAGAAAGGCAGAGGCCAGAGGCCCAGAACCATTATTACAAAGAGCAAAACTACTGCTTGAGAATGACTCAAACCAAAGAGTCACAGGCGGCCCAATCAGCCAACTTTTCTTGTATACCATTTTATTTGTTAGAGTTCATAAATCTTCATCAAATGATTAATGTAAGAACAACAGAGTTTCATTTTTCAGAGAACACGATCAGAGAGTTTTACAAAAATAGTGACGGCTATACTATCCAGCACACTCACTTACTCAACACTAGCACATACATTTTGACTTAAACAAAAACAACATAGCACCATAACTATAAAGAATAAAACAACACCGTACAACTTAAAGACAATAAAGGAAAAATAAGAAATAGCATAAAAGTCTAACACCCCTCCTTGATGCTATTTCTCCATCACACCAAGTTTTGCACGTAACTCTGCAAACTTGATCCTATCCACCCCTTTAGTAAAAATGTCAGCCAGTTGAGAAGCACTTTCACAGAAATCCAGGGAGATAGCTTTGTTGCTCATAAAATCTCGCAAAACATGATACTTGATCTTGATGTGTTTGCTTCGACTATGAAACACATAATTTTTAGCCATACAGATAGCTGACTTGCTATCACACCGTATGCTGATAGGCCCTTCTTGTAATTCTTTCAGATCATTCAAGATGTGCCGCAACCAAGTTGAGTGATTTGCTGCCAGAGCAGCTGCAACATACTCAGCTTCAGCTGTGCTTTGGGCTACAGTTTGTTGTTTTCTGGACAGCCAAGTAAAAGATCCAGACCCAAACATGAACACGTACCCAGAAGAACTTTTCATATCATCGGGAGATCCAGCCCAATCACTGTCTGAGAATCCCTACAACTGAGCATCAGGTTTGTGACAATATAAGATACCGTGCAGCTTTGTGCCTTGCAAATACTGAAATATTCTTTTGACTCCACCAAGATGATTTTCACTTGGACATTGCAAAAATTGGGATAGCAAGTTTGTTGCAAATTGAATGTCAGGGCGAGTTGAAGATAGGTATAAAAGACTTCCTATCATGCTTCTATACAAGCTAGGGTCTGCCTTCTTGGAACCATCCTCTTTGAAGAACTTCTCATGAGCCACAATGGGAGTTGAGACTGGCTTACATTCTTCCAAGCCAAACTTTTCCAGCAACTCTTAAATATACTTGTGTTGAAAAATAAACACCTGCCCTTCTTGTTGATCAACTTCAATTCCCAGAAAATACTTCATTAATCCCAAATCATTCATTTCAAACTTCACTTTCATATTTTCTTTGAACTCTGAGATTAAGATCTCATCATTTCCTGTGATAACAAGATCATCCACGTAAAGAGAAACAATGATCTTTCTACTATCAGCAATTTCCTTGACATAAAGAGTAGACTCACTCTTACTTCTCTTAAAACCTTGGCTAGTGAAATACTCATCAATACGACTATACCAAGCTCGTGGAGCTTGTTTAAGTCCATATAGAGCCTTTTTCAGTTTAAGAACTTTGGTCTCTTTACCTTTCTCCACAAAGCCTGGAGGTTGCTGAATAAACACTTCCTCTTCAAGATAGCCATTTAAAAAGGCTGATTTTACATCAAGATGGTACAACTTCCATTTCCTCTGAGCTGCCAAAGCAAATAAAAGTCTAACTGTCTCCATTCGTGCTACTGGAGCAAAGGTCTCAGTATAATCTTTTCCATACTGCTGAGAGTACCCTTTTGCCACCAAATGAGCCTTGTATTTAGAGACAGTGTTATCTGGATTCAGTTTTGTCTTGAACACCCATTTCACCCCTATAGCCTCTTTGTCTGCAGGGAGATCAACAAGACTCCAAGTTTCATTTTTCTCTATCTGGTGAATCTCTTCTTCCATAGCATCAATCCAGATTTTGTTCCTAAAAGCCTCAGTGAGACTTCGTGGCTCCAGAGAACTCAATCTGCAAGATTCATAAATATCAACAATACTTCTATGCTTTAACTCTGGAGACTCTACACTCTCATCAGAAAACTCTTCTAGTATCTCAGGATCGCTTTCAAAAGTTAAGTCATCATCTTCATTAGATTCATTTTCACCTTCTCTATCACGGTTTCTTATCTCACTATCACTAGCCACTGCTTGTTCGAGCACATTTTGCTGCTCCTCTAGATTCTCTTTTGATTCTGGACTACTATCTGTAGAATGCAGTTTTGTCTCACTCCCACTCCAGTCCCAGACGGCCTTCTCATCTACTTCCACATCTCTGACAATAACAAGCTTTTTGGTTTCCAGGTTGAAGACTCTGAAACCTTTTGATCGAGAGCTATACCCCAAAAATATCCCTGTTTCAGATTTTTTATCCAATTTCCTCCTTTTAGAATCAGAAACATGAATATAACATACACTACCAAAGACTTTAAGATGTTTTGTAGAGGGCTTAATACCTGTCCATGCCTCAAAAGGAGTCATGTTCTTGACAGCTTTAGTACAACATCTATTCAGCAAAAAACAGCTGTGTTCACTGCTTCAGCCCACAACCACTTAGGAAGATTTTTACCCGCCAATAGAGTTCTTGCCATCTCCATCACACTCCTATTTTTCCTCTCGGAAACTCCATTTTGTTCTGGGGCATATCCTACAGTTAGTTGATGAAGAATACCAGAATCAGCACAAAAATCTTCAAACTCTTTTGGGGTGAACTCCCCACCTCTGTCACTTCTGAGAATCTTCATCTTTTTACCAGATTGATTCTCTACAAAAAATTTGAATTTCTTAAACTTGTGAAGAACTTCAGACTTTTCTTTTAGAAAATAGACCCAAGTCATTCTCGAAAAATCATTAATGAAAAGCAAGAAATATCTATTACCTTCATTTGTAGTTGTATGCATCTGACCACACACATCCGTGTGAACCAAGCCCAAACACTCACTGGCTCTTCAGGAAGCTTCATCATGGTAGGGTTTTCGCTTCTGTTTCCCTTCCATACAGCTACTACATAAGGAAAAATTATCGAACACAACTGGAAGACGAGAGATCATATGTGAATCTTGAATTTTCTTAAAACTGGAGTAGCTTAAGTGACCCATTCTCTGATGCCACAACTTTGATTCTTCTTCAGATACTTTCAAAGCAATTTCTGAAGAATTGTTAACAAGATCTTTATTGAAGTCCAGAATAAAACTTCTCTTCCTTTGCATTTCAACAATTGCAACAACACTATTAGTTTTTTTTTTCATCAAGGATTTTATAGGTCTTTCCCTTGAACATCAAGGTGAAGCCCTTCTCCATGAGTTGCCCTACACTGAGCAGATTTGAATCTAACTTCGGCACAAACATAACATCACTTATCAGATAGTCACCTCGCAGAGTTATAATACGAGCAATACCTTTCCCTTCAACTCTAACAAGCTCCCCATCTCCAAGAACAACATTAGTACTGAATGATCTATCAAGATACTTGAAGAGATTTACATTTGCCGTCATGTGATTACTTGCTCCTGAATCAAGGATCCAAGATGTCTCCATGGATACAGTGTCGGTTAAACAAGCTCTAAATAAGAACTCATCCTCATCATCAGTCTCTTGAGCCATGTTAGCTTTTTGCTTGTCTTTCTCGTTTTGTCTACACTCTTTCAGAACATGACCAAATCGACCACAACCTCGACATTGAGGTTTCCCTTTATTCTAGCAATGCTCATCAATATGTCCTTCCTTCTTGCAAATACTGCATTGTGGCTTCGTTTTACCCCAACAGTTTTCCTCCGTATGCCCTTCCTTTTTACAGGAATTGCAAAAAGGTTTGGAACCATATTTATTCCAACCTCCAGAGAACCCACCAATATTTTTCTTACAATTTTCTTGCTCCATTTTGATCCTGTATGCACTCTCTGAATGTTCAAGATTAAGACCTTCAATCTTGACCCGAGTTTCATGTGCCTCTAATGATCCTATTAGATCATTGACAGTCATCTTGTCCAGATCTTTAGTTTCTTCAATTGTGGTCACAATATTATTGTACTTGGGTGTCAAACTGATTAAGATTTTCTCGATCACCCTTCGGTCAGACATTTCTTCACCATGAGTCCTCAATCTATTGACAACATCCATAACCCGAGTATAGTAATCTGAAATAAGCTCCCCTTCTTTCATCAATAAATTCATCAATTCCCTTCTCATACTATGCAATTTCACAACACGAACCTTAGAATGACCTTGAAATTCAGTGTTCAATATATCTCATGCTTGCTTAGCACAGTTTGCTCCAAAAATTCGAGGAAAAATGGACTCTGCAACAGTGCTATGAATCACTAACAAAGCCGTATTATCACGTTCAATATCCTGTTTTACCTTAGTTTCATCAACCACAGTCTTAGAAGTACCCCCTTTCTCAGTGGACGACGCACTTTTCTCAGTGGACGACGCACTTGGATCGTTGTCAGCAAGACACACTGGACAACCCACCTCAATATATTCCCATAATCCCTTGGATTTAAAATAGATTCTCAGAAATGTAGACCAATAATCGTACCTGTCACCGGAGAAGACAGGCAACGCACAGGTCACAGGATTTGCAGGATTGGACATCATGGTGGCCAAGCAGACAAAGAAGATGAACAGCTCCAATCACAGTACTTGTGGATCTATTGTGGATCTAATCCTCCGATACCATGTTAGACTTCATAAATCTTCATCAAATGATTAATGCAAGAACAACAGAGCTTCATTTTTCAGAGAACACAATCAGAGAGTTTTACAAAAGTAGTGACGGCTACACTTTCCAGCACACTCACTTACTCATCCCTAGCACATACATTTTGACTTAAACAAAAACAACACAGCACCATAACCATAAAGAATAAAACGACACCGTACAACTTAAAGACAATAAAGGAAAAATAAGAAATAGCATAAAAGTCTAACATTATTTAGAAAATGCCAGAATATTTTTACATGAAAATCTGGCTTTTCCTTCCCCTTCTGATTACTTGCATAAATATAAATACTGAGTACTACATACAAATACACCGTGAAGCATAAACTGAAACCTACTCTTTAGAATTGCTCCTGCGTTTCTTTGCCGCAGCAAATCTTTGGTAGATATCTCATCTCATGGACACTTGTTTGGAAGAGGTTCGCCACATAGTGATGGATTACCCTCATAAATGGATGGATAATTGAATTTTTGAGGGCCAGTGGGAATTCTTCCTTCCAAGTAGTTGTAAGATAAGTCCAATCGCATTAAGAAAGGCAAAGAAGCCAAGCTTGGAGGAATTGACCCAGAAAGGTGGTTGTGCGAGAGGTCCAGCGTTTCCAGGTCCTTCAAGTCTCCAGTGTTCTCAAAAATCCTCCCACTGATATAATTATTCGATAGATTTAAGATGCGCAATGCTGACAGGGTTGTTATTTCGCTAGGAATCCCTCCGGTTAGATTATTCCCTGAGAGGTCAATGCTATTAGCTTTTTCAACAACGCTGCTGTACGCATCATTGCTTCCTTTCAACACCATCCTTAGTTGCCCTTCGAATGTGTTACTGTAATTGACATTGCCATAGATCAAGCCACGTATACTTCCAATGCACTTGGGAATGCCTCCGGAGAGTTTGTTGTGAGACAAATCTATGATGTGAAGATGGGGAAGATTACACAACCCATCTGGGATAGGTCCACTGAACAAGTTGTACTGAAGACGTAGCATAAACAAAGACTGTTTTTCTCCTATCCACAATGGCAGACTACCTGAGAATTTGTTCCCTTGAAGATCGAGACTCGTCAATCCTGAGCGGTTTTGCAAAGGAGTGATTTCCCCTTCAAGATCATTGTCAGCTAGCATCAGTACAGCGAGGGAAACCAGCAATGCAAATGAACTTGGAATTTTGCCAGTTAAACTGTTCTTTGAGACATCAATACCCCACAACATTTGCTGCCGGTTCCAGCAGTTGGGAAGCTCTCCAGAAAAGTGATTGCTCCGGAGGGAAAGAACTTGCAAGCTGGTCATATTACACATGGAGGAGGGGATACTACCGTTGAGATGGTTCGACGAAAGATATAGATATAGTAGTCTTGGCATCAGCTCTCCAATATTCTCTGGGATTGGTCCTGAAAGTAGATTTCCTTGAAGAGAAAGTTGGGTTGCATTGGTGGACCAAACTGGAAGAGGACCCTCAAACCGATTAGAGCTTAAATCAATGAGGTTCAGATTTGGAGATTGCAATTGGTGTGGCAGCACGCCTTTGATTTGGTTATTTGAGAGAATCAAATAGGTGATTTGAGGAGACAACTTTGAGAACCATTCAGCTGGTATTGTGTCTGATATGCCAACGTTTCTTAGAGTAACAGAGGTAAGTCCAGTTTGGATTTGAAGCCACATGGGAAAGGCAGGACCTACTAAGCAGTTTTCAAGTACCAAAGATTTAAGCCTGAAAGGAGGAACCCATTTACTAGACACATTGAAAACCAGAGGCCTCTTTGAATCTGTTGTAAGATAAAAATTCTCTAATCTTCGGAGGTTCATCAAGTGTGATTCTTTCACAACTCCTTCCCAGGAATTTGCCCTGAGATTTGCTTCCTCTAACTCTGCTAGCTCTCCAAAACCTTCGGGAATTGTTCCATCCATCTTATTGTCAGAGATGTCCAATTTTTTCAAAGATGACAGGTTCCCAATGGATTCTGGAAGGGAACCCCTAAAAGAGTTGCTAGAAAGGCGAAGATGCTGCAAATTCCTAAGCACACCTATTGAGTCAGGTAATGTCCCTTCCAGGGAATTTGAACTCAGGTCCAGATAGAATAAGCTATTGTTTTGGCTACCTGAAAAACCACCAAAAAACTCATCCGTCTCACCGCCAAAATTGTTCCCCGAGAGATCCAAAATCTTTAGCTTCCTTAGGTGGCCAAATAGAGCAGGAATTTGACCCTCCAGATTCAAATTGGCAGCTAAATCAAGGACCTCTAGAGACTCCAGCTTTGCAAATTCAGCAGGAATAGGACCATTAAAGAAGTTCCATCTGAGATGAAGTTCTTTAAGGCTAGTAAGATTGAAAAACCATTGAGGCATTAGAGAATTGAAAGAGTTTTCAGACAAATCAAGTACTGAAAGGGAAGTGAGGTTAATGACTGATGGTGAGAGTGGAAGCCCGGCCTGAAGTTCACACCAGTGTAAGTTCAACTCCACCAAGGAAGGCAGCATATTGATTGCTTCCAGCCAATCTGCTCCAACACGATTGAGTTTCACAAATCCTAATTTGAGGACTTTCAAGGATGAGAGACCTGTGAGCCACTGCAGATTCTCTGCATGTAATTCCCAACTGCCTGCTCTGCTATAAGAGTCTGCATAGAGATCAAGCACCTGTAGACTCGACAAGTTCCCAAGATGAGATGGAACTTCTCCACCAAATGATGCAAAAGAAAGATTGAGATACCTCAGATTTGTTAGTTTCCCAAGAAACTCAGGAATTTGTGAACCTTCAAAGTCATTCATGCTTAAATCCAAATGATTCAAATTCTGCAGGCGAAGCAAAGAAGCGTCAATTTTACCGCCCACACAAGATCTTTTATAGGCATCAGGATCAGATACACCTCCATTGATGAGTTGAAATGGATTTCTGAGGTTGAGTTTGTTGACTTCAGTTTGGTTATTACACCCAATACCTCTCCATTTGCAGCAGTCAGCACCAACCCACGACGAAAGCCTGCCGGAAGGATCAATGAGGCCTTCTTTAAGGTCAAGAAGTGCTTCTCTCTCGTTGTCTATGCACCCATCAACCAGAAAAGAAGTACATAGTGAAAATAGCACACAAGTTGCTAAGAAGTAAACACTAGTCTCCATGTCTGAAGGCGATGTTGGTCTGAGTTGCAGATGATAGTCAAGCAGTTAAATTTATATGGTATGAGCGATGAACTGCTATTAGTGGAAGGCTGGAAGATCCTTTTACAAGAGTTGGGTGGTGGCCTTTGTTGTAGTGTCCAGCCCATATGTTTGTGATTTGGTGTGGCCCAGCCCATGAGTGGCATATTAGGGTAGCTGAAAAACATAATATCAGAGGAGAAGAAAAAAAAACGTGAGAAGGCAGCAGCTGGAAATAAAAACAGAGAGAGGGGAAAAGAAAATTCTGGGTTTTATCTCTTTTGCACAGTTTCGGAAATTCTGACGATCGGAGGTTCATTCACCGTTAGATTTGGCTGGTTTTTGGACAGCAGTTATAGGACAGCTGGTTCTTAATTCTGAACGGTGGAGATCTGATTTGGAGTCCAGAAGGTTAGTTTCGAAGCTGGTTTTCCTGAGTTGTTGTGCAGATTTTTCTGCAGTTTTTCTTGTTCTTCTTTGTTGGTGTTTTAGCTCAAACCAAGAGTGTATGTTTGAGTAGAACTTGACTCCATTGTAAAACATTGATTTATAGTGGTTTTTGATCGGAGATCGTCCCGTGGTTTTTCCCTCTACACCGGAGGGTTTTCCACGTTAATTTTGGTGTTGGTTTATGTTTTTTTTGCTTGAATATTCTGCTGGATGTTGTGTGGTTATTGTTGGATTGTTGCTGGAATTTTGTGCTGGATTTGGTAAACTAGTTGTGTAGTTTGGTTCTTTGTGAACAACAAGTGGTATCGGAGCCAGGTTAATGGAGTCTACAAGTGCTTCGGGTATGATTAAATTGACCAACATGAATTGGTTGATTTGGAAGCCCAAGATGGAGGATATATTGTATTGCAAAGACTTGTATGATCCTATTGAAGGTGTGAAAGCAAAGCCAGCGAGTATGTCAGATGATGACTGGAAGAAGTTGAATCGGAAGACAATTGGTCATATCCGACAATGGCTCAGTGACAGCGCATTTCATCATGTAGCAAATGAAACTGATGCTGAGGTTATGTGGAAAAAATTGCAGACCCGGTATGAGCAGAAGACTGTTGGCAATAAGGCACTACTTATTAAACAGCTTACAAATATGAAGTACAAGGATGGTGGTGCTATAGCTGATCACGTGAATAATTTTCAGAGTGTGTTAAATCAGCTTGCTACAATGAAGATGACCTTTGATGAAGAGTATCAAGCACTATTGCTTTTGAGCTCACTACCAGATAGTTGGGAGACGTTGGTTATTACTGTTGGTAACTCAGTTCCTGATGGTACATTGACTATGGACTTGGTGACTACTAGATTATTTAATGAAGAGTTACGACGGAAGTCAGCGGGTACAGATTCCTCACAAGCTCTTGTCACAGAGAACAGGGGCAGAAACAAAAATAGAGGTGGTGGTACTCGGGATAAATCTAGAGGGCGGTCTCAGTCTAAGGGCAAGAGTGGTGAGAAAGGCAAATGTTACCATTGTGGTAAGGAGGGGCACATTAAAAGAAATTGCTATGCTTGGAAGAGAAAGCAGAAAGAAGAAGAAAGCTCGAAGAATGGTGGTGACAAAAATACTATGGCTACAGTTGAGAATGAAGAAGAGACTCTGACTCTGTTTTCTGAAAACGATGATTGCATGCATGTTTGTGAAGACATTGATTGGGTGGTTGATACAGGGGCCTCATATCATTGTACTCCAAACAGAGATTACTTCACTTTTATCAAAGAAGGTGATTTTGGGAAGGTGAAGATGGGCAATAATAGCTACTCACAAATCAAAGGTGTTGGTGACATTCAGGTCCAAACCAATGTCGGGTGTACATTGACTCTGAAGGATGTAAGGTATGTGCCAGACTTGCGACTGAATTTAATTTCAGTTAATACTTTTGATAGACAGGGTTTTGAGAACAACTTTGTGGATGGACGTTGGAAACTCTCAAAGGGTTCATTGCTTGTAGCCAAGGGTAAGAGATGTTGCACACTGTACAAGACACAGTTGAAAGTGTGCAAGGATGGTTTATTTGTCACGGAGGATGATTCTTCACTAAACTTGTGGCATAAAAGGATGGCGCACATCAGTGAGAAAGGGTTGCAATTGTTGGCAAAGAAATCCCTGATAAATTGTACCAAAAATCAGAAACTTAGTCCTTGTGATCATTGCTTGTTTGGAAAACAACACAGGGTGTCCTTTGCTAGAGCCTTGTCAAAAAGGACTGAGTTGATAGAGCTGATTCATTCTGATGTTTGTGGTCCGATTGATGTGGAATCCTTAGGTGGCAAGCGGTACTTTGTCACATTTATCGATGATGCATCCAGGAAAGTGTGGGTGTATTTTCTAAGGTCTAAAGACCAAGTGTTTCAGCATTTTCAGCAATTCCATGCTATGGTTGAGAGACAAACTGGGAAGAAGCTGAAGTGCCTCAGATCTGATAATGGAGGTGAGTACACCTCAAGAGAGTTCAGAGACTACTGTACGAAGCACGGAATTAGACATGAAAAGACTGTTCCGGGAACCCCACAGCAGAATGGTGTGGCAGAGAGGATGAATCGCACCATATTGGAGAGAGTCAGATGTGTTCTGAAGATGGCCAACATGACCAAGAGTTTTTGGGCTGAAGCTGCGAGAACAGTTTGTTATGTGATTAATAGGACTCCTTCTACAGCTTTGGATTTTGATATTCCTGAAAGTGTGTGGTGTGGAAAGGATGTCTCATATTCTCATCTGAGAGTGTTTGGGTGCAAAGCATTTGCACATGTGCCCAAGGAACAGAGGACTAAGCTTGATGATAGAGCTCTTCCTTGTGTTTTCATTGGTTATGGCGACGAGGAGTATGGGTACAGACTATGGGATCCAGTTCAGAAAAAGATTATCAGAAGCAGAGATGTGGTTTTTCATGAAGGGAAATTCACTAGTGAAGCTGAAACTTCAGGGAAAGATGAGCAAGTGGTTGAAAGTATAGTTGATCTTACACCTATTACTTCTCATCAGCATACTGAAGATGGGGGAGCAGTTCCAGAAGAGTCTACTGGAGAAACTGAATATTCTGATACTGATGAGTTAGATGAAGGTATGGAAGATGAAGCTGTTGAGCAGGGGGAGCAGCCTACTCAAGTGACAGGTGGAGAACCTCAAGTCAGAAGGTCCACCAGAGAGCGTCAACAGTCCTCCAGATACCCTTCATCAGAGTTTGTTCTGATCACTAGTGAAGGGGAGCCAGAGAGCTTCAAGGAAGCACAATCTCATGAAGACAATATTAACTGGATGAAGGCTATGCAGGATGAGATAAATTCTTTGCTTATGAATAATACCTATCAGGTGGTGATGCCTCCTAAAGGCAAGAAAGTCTTGAAGAACAAATGGGTCTTTAAGTTGAAGAAAGATTCAGATGGAAAGATAATGAAGCACAAAGCTCGTCTAGTTGTGAAAGGTTTTGGTCAGAAGAAAGGCATCGATTTTAATGAAATATTTTCACCGGTTGTGAAGATGAGTTCTATTCGAGTTGCCTTGGGTCTGATAGCTAGCATGGATCTAGAGTTAGAGCAAATGGATGTGAAGACAGCATTTCTTCATGGTGATTTGGATGAAGAAATCTACATGGCTCAACCAGAGGGGTTTGAGGTTAAAGGCAAAGAGCATTTGGTTTGTAAATTGACGAAAAGTCTGTATGGGCTTAAACAAGCTCCTAGACAGTGGTACAAGAAGTTTGACGGGTTCATGTCTACTCAAGGGTACAAGAGGACAAATGCAGATCATTGTGTCTATGTCAAGAAATTTACTGGAGGTAAATTCATTATACTTTTGCTCTACGTAGATGATATGCTGATTTTAGGGCAAGATGCTGGGATGATCAAAAGACTAAAAGAAGATTTGTCAAAGTCTTTTGACATGAAGGATTTGGGGCAGGCACAACAAATTCTAGGTATGCAGATCCAGCGTGACAGGAAAGTAAAGAAGTTGTGGTTGTCACAAGAGAAGTATGTTGAACGTGTGCTTCAACGGTTCAACATGTTTAATGCTAAACCAGTTAGCACGCCTCTTGCTAGTCATTTCAAACTATCTAAGAGTTCGTGTCCGAGTACTGAAGAAGAAAAGAAGGCAATGGATTCAATTCCATATTCATCAGCTGTGGGGAGTTTGATGTATGCTATGGTGTGCACACGTCCTGATATTGCTCATGCAGTTGGGGTTGTTAGCAGATTCCTTTCGAATCCAGGGAGAGATCATTGGGAAGCTGTAAAATGGATCTTCAGGTACTTGAAAGGGAGTTCTGAGATGAGACTGGAGTTTGGTGGTGGTAAACTAGCGTTGACAGGATTTACAGATTCTGATTGGGCTGGTGATTTGGATCACAGGAAGTCAACTTCAGGTTACTTGTTCACTTTTGCTGGAGGTGCTGTGTCATGGCAATCAAAGTTGCAAAAGTGTGTTGCGTTGTCTACTTGTGAAGCAGAGTACATTGCTGCAAATGAGGCTACCAAAGAGCTACTATGGATGAAGAGTTTTTTACTAGAGCTTGGTGTTAGTCAAGACAAGTATGTGGTGTTTTGTGATAGCCAAAGTGCTATTGACTTGAGCAAGAATGCTTCGCATCATGCACTTACAAAACATATTGATGTGAGGTACCATTGGTTGCGTGATCAAGTGGAAAAGCGACTGGTGCAGTTGGACAAGATTCACACGGAGAAGAATTCATCCGATATGCTTACAAAGGTACTTCCCAAAGGTAAGTTTGATTACTGCGTTGAAAATGCAGGTCTGAGTTCTCGATGAGGTTTCGAGGATAATATCTCCTCCGTAGGGCTGGAGGGGGAGATTGTTGTAGTGTCCAGCCCATATGTTTGTGATTTGGTGTGGCCCAGCCCATGAGTGGCATATTAGGGTAGCTGAAAAACATAATATCAGAGGAGAAGAAAAAAAAACGTGAGAAGGCAGCAGCTGGAAATAAAAACAGAGAGAGGGGAAAAGAAAATTCTGGGTTTTATCTCTTTTGCACAGTTTCGGAAATTCTGACGATCGGAGGTTCATTCACCGTTAGATTTGGCTGGTTTTTGGACAGCAGTTATAGGACAGCTGGTTCTTAATTCTGAACGGTGGAGATCTGATTTGGAGTCCAGAAGGTTAGTTTCGAAGCTGGTTTTCCTGAGTTGTTGTGCAGATTTTTCTGCAGTTTTTCTTGTTCTTCTTTGTTGGTGTTTTAGCTCAAACCAAGAGTGTATGTTTGAGTAGAACTTGACTCCATTGTAAAACATTGATTTATAGTGGTTTTTGATCGGAGATCGTCCCGTGGTTTTTCCCTCTACACCGGAGGGTTTTCCACGTTAATTTTGGTGTTGGTTTATGTTTTTTTTGCTTGAATATTCTGCTGGATGTTGTGTGGTTATTGTTGGATTGTTGCTGGAATTTTGTGCTGGATTTGGTAAACTAGTTGTGTAGTTTGGTTCTTTGTGAACAACAGCCTTAAGGATGCGCATTTGTGAATGTATGGTCATTTGATGTCTCCTCAATCATGAAAACAGCTGAGCATGAACATGAATTCAATGGATAATATATTTTAAAGCTCCCAAATCCAAATTCAGTGCCGAGGTTTGCCAATCCTGGACTATATGACTTGTATATATATTTGTATAATCAAATTAGGGCCCAATCGAATTTGGCGCATATGAAGTTGGAGGTATCAGGCTATCAGGTATCAGCACACCATAATGATTCATCCGGGCCATTAAGGCAGCAATCATTGAGTTATGGGAAACTTAATTTCTTTCAGTAATTCTAGCGAACACGCAGTGTACATGTACATCATCTATAGGTCCACACTTACAGCACGTGTCGACGAGGGAATT
Organism: Euonymus europaeus; assembly: GCA_963580455.1. Classification (NCBI taxonomy): domain Eukaryota; kingdom Viridiplantae; phylum Streptophyta; class Magnoliopsida; order Celastrales; family Celastraceae; genus Euonymus; species Euonymus europaeus. Next base: position 5,170,992 of record OY756961.1, on the reverse strand, counting down.
AGCCACCGACGCCGAAGATAATCCATATCCAAATTTAAAGACTTGCCCATGAATCTGCTTTCCAAATTCAAGTCCTGGAGAGCCGCGACCTCATTGAGGATCTTTGGGAATGCAAAGTTGTCGGGTTGGAGACCCAAAAGGGTCATCTCTACAAAAGTGGAAATGGCTTCCGATTCGATTGGGTTTCCATTAGGCCGGAGAGAGAGATTGGGAAATGGGTTTTGGAGATGATGAGATGGTGGAAACGGGGTGGTGTCTGTGGAGGGTAGTTTATCCTCTTCATCTTGTAGTTCTCACGTTTGGTGGTCGGACGCTAAAGTTATGTTGTCTTATATTACATTATTAGGTGGCATGTCACTTTAGCAAGCCAACATGACATTCAAAAAAAACAATTTTGAAATATTTGTCCACATTTCTATAGAATTTTTCTCTCTCACACCCAAGTTATTGGCTCTCCATAAGTATTTTGGCTGGGTGGAACTGGTGGTGCCTATCATCGAGAAAAACTCAATGGTAAAGGCAATAGATCAACCCGTCATCGATGTTGGTCAGATTGGACTAATTTCTTTGAAGTGGCCGCAAACTTCTGAATGTGATTCTGACAGATATAGTGGACGAAATGTATGTGTCAGAATTTGATTGATTTTTCTCCTCTTCATCTTGCAGTTCTCACGTTTGGTGGTCGGACGCTGAAGTTATGTTGTCTTATAATTATATTATTTGGACCCACAAAAACAATGCAATTAGAACTCGTAACAATGTAATTATAACCCGCGCTATTTTATAACAACGTAATAATGGAAAGTGATACCAAAAAACATAGTAATAAATGGAAAATGACACCAAAAAATAACTTAATAAACTCTTTGTAATAAGTTAAGACATTAAAACACAATGCAATATAACACACTAACAAGAAATAACTATGTCTTATTACAATATAAAACTATTTTATTACACATTCATTCAGTTTTATTACTATGTTATATGGTCGTATTTAGGGATGACAATGGGTCGGTCGGGTACACTTCCATTTAAGAAATACCAAAACCGTTACCGTTTAATGTACCCTATACCAAAATCGTTCCAAAACCGTTTAAAAAATCATTTAGATTTCCAAATCCGGAACATTTCTATAACCGTTTATCGCCGGGTACCCATTTACTGTTTAACTTTTTCAATTTCTTTCATAATTGATTGGATAATGTTTCCAAACACTCAAAATATATTTATAAACTATGAAAGTCTATAACAAAAAATCAAACAATTGGATTAATGGTTAAGTGATTTAGTTTTGTATACATGTGTAAGGTTCGAATCCCTTCTCTAACATATATACTATATTTTTAAGAATTTACTTGAAATTAAGGGTTGGGTCGGGTCGGGTTGGTTATGGTTATGGGTACGGTTTTGGTTCGGGTACTCTAACCATTTATTAATTGGTTCGGGTATCCTAAACTTGGCATCAAATACCAAAACCGAGCCAAAACCGTGACGGATTTGAAAATAAAAACCAAAACTGTTTCCAAACCCTATAGGATCAATTTTCAAATTTTAAACGGATCGGATACCCTGCAGATAATGCACGGATTGAGTTTTTTTTGCCATCCCTAATCGTATTACACTCTTTGAAGAGAGGGGAGAGAGAAACAAAAAACTAAATATCATGTTTTTAGATTTTTTTTAAATAATCTATGTGGCATGATAAATTCTCATGCAAATAGACTTTTGGAAAAATGACTACTTTTAGGAATATTTAATATTTTTGTTAAAACAAAATAAAGACAAACAAGCATTCGCGGAGGAACCAAAATTGTAGCTTTGGGATTTTTATTATCATAGATGACTTTTGTTATTGTTAGGAATGTGTTAAAGATATTACCTCGAACAGCAAGATTAAGAGATTGAAAAAGATCATCATCTTGAGTCACGAATTAGGTGGCTTTCTTTAAGACGATTCGCGGCTCTGCCTCTTGTGTGTAAGCAGTAATACTGTAATACAGTTACGTTGTTCCAGGATAAAACAAGTTCAGACTCTCTGTATCAATGACTCTTTGCACAGAAGGTCACTGTTTGAATTTGCATGTTTCTGTTTCTCTCTCTCTCAAAAACTTGTTTTTTAGTAAGTGTCTTCATGCCAACGTTTTAAAACAATGGAAAATTAATTTGTTACCAAAACTGTTCCAATAAAATCAGTAGAGAAAATCAAAACGTTAGAGAAAAATCAGGAGATAATTGAGTCCAAAAACTTATTTTAGTTAATGACCAAATCAATGGATTAACGTTACAAAAATATATGGAAGGAAGCCTTTGAACTCAAGTCTATACCCTAAAATATCCAAAACCTTTACCACTCCTCTATCCTTCAATTCTTGAATGATTAACACATAAAATTTCTTTTAAATATACTGAAAACATCAACAGAATGTTATCAGAGATGGAGTTTGATTAATTCTTCATGGTGTCAACTATGTACTATCCTCTATGCATCCCGTAAGCTAGCGATGATGACAAGTACAATATTTACTGGTGGTTATATTTTCTTTGGGGCATTTGATCGAACACTCTCTGGACAAAAGTCGAAGCAAACCCAATTTACAATTTTACATGCATGTCTGCTGAAGCGAAATTATAGTTGTCATATTTGTGTCATATAATTGCTATATACTATTGGAGATAAGAGAGTAAATAGATTATTCAGAAGCAAATCATTTGGCTTTGAATAAGCATTCGGAGTCAACCACACGTGTATATTATCCATTAGTTGATATCAACTATCTCATGTATTATTTTCTTGGGTTTATTTAATTGACTTGGTCAAATAGTTTGGGTCCAAATCAGTGAGCCTTTGCTGTCTCCGTACCTGGAAGCTAAGCTTAAAAATTAATTAATGAAATTGACTGAGAAAATCCTCTCGATCGGAGAAAAAAAAAACAGAAGAAAGAACGCCCGACACTCGCGATTTCGAAAAGAAGTTCGCGCGAGTGATAATTAAAGAGGAAACTACGAAAGAACAATATGTTTTTGCCACTTCAAAGTCTAGGAAACTGAATGGAAACGTCAAAGTCGATTATAATATTAATATTAATTGTTTGATCTCCAGGTTTGATCAACCCTATAAATATACTGTCCATGTTGATCACAAACATTTTCACCAATTGCACTAGTTGCCATTGGTTTTCTGGCTGTGAAATGGCGAGAAGGTATTGTGGTTCCATGCGAAGGAGGCTTCTACAGGTATATACATACATACATATATATACACACACACATATACATCTTACAATTAAGGTTATATTGTACTCCCTCCGTCCCATTTTAATTGTCCCGTATTTCTTTTTGGGATGTCCCAAAATACATGTCCATTTCAATTAATGAAAGCTATTTTTTCCCATTTTTTTCTTATTTACCCTTAACTTGAAAAGCTCAATAACCTGCACATTAATTATAGTGTCAAAGTATTTGTCATTATAAATAGGGGTATAAACGTCAAATTGAAAGGAAATTAAATATCTTCTTAAACTGTGTGAAAAAATGGAGGGGACAATTAAAATGGGACGGAGGGAGTAATAGTTATACTGAACATTTTGGTTATGGTTTTTTTTTTTAGGTCGATCGTAGCGTGGAAGCGAGAATAGCAAGATTGAAGAAGGAGGTGGAGGAGATCGGGAAGGAACAAATATGCATAAAACAGGGACAAAGGGAAGTGAAAAAGAAGATTGAAACCATCAGAAGCAATTGTGCACAACTTAAAAGAGAAACTAAGCAAATCTGCATGCAAAGTGCTATCCTCAATCGTAAACTCAATATTATGTTTCAAATCATGCATGCAAGAAAATGTGGTGAAGACGATAAAGCCCAGAAGCTAACCCAGCTCCTCTTCACTGATCGTTTCTCTTAAAGGCTAGGGACGTTCATGCATGGTGGATTGGTTGAAGTTGTGAAAATATTGGTCTATCTAGTATCAAGTCAATAAATTCTGGTGGTCTGGCTAGAAGAAGTATATATGTTGGAAGTTAGTTAAGCTAATAAAACACGTGTGTGTATATGTAGTGTGGGAAAGTTTAATTTGTATGGTTTGTAAACATTGATATTATTATGTGTTATTGAATTTACCATTGATTTTCATAAAAGGAACACTTTGCTACCGTTACATGAAAATTAATGCAACTAAAGACGAGTGATATATCCCAATTCAGGCTTTTTTTTTTTTGTCAGCTAGACCACTCTACCACTTATAATACCCCATCGCGTATTTGGTTATGCAGAATTACCAAACCATCCTCAATGATTACTAATATGTCAAATAGCCAAATAACTTGAGTAATCAATTTTGTTTTTTGAATAATAAACACACACACAGGACAGAGACAGAACACGCCATTACAAAAGGGACAATCAATTGTAACGCGGAATTCTATATATCCTACACACACATATGAAATGCTACCGATGTGGGATACCTTTTTGGTATCACCCACTCCCAAAGGTGACCAGGTGTCGAAACCACACACCAGTATTATCCGGAAGAAATATAGCCGATAATACGTCGTAATCTTGGCAGATCAGAAGAAAAGCGTTTCACAAAAGATTTCTTGTTTCGCTTCATTGAAAGGTTTTAGTCTTCTCGTTATGAAAGGGTTTATTGTAGCCCTATTTCCTATGTAGGGTCTCCACTTAAATTCCTTAAAAAATTAAATAAAGATTTGACCCGTTGTGTATTCAAAACTGTGGACCTAAGACCAGTCAACGAAGTAAGGAAAAAAAAACACTTTTAAAATATAGGGAAATAAACTAATTAAGAAAATAGTAAGTATTAAAGCCAAAAATGAGCTAATTATTTGTGGATAGTTTCAAGTTATCCCTTACTTCTGTCTTTAAGGTTTAGTCTATGCTTGAGAGAGGTGTTGGAAGGGGTAGGATTAGGAGGGATTCATAAAAATAAACCTTTACTTGATATGGGAGGGGTTGAGACGGGTTTTGAGTTTTTGATGCGAATGAACATCTCTCAACCCCTCATTTTGAAAGGTTGAAAAACGAGTGTTGGTAGGGGTTCGTAAACCTCTCCCAATACTTTAAGGTGTTCACGACAAGTAAGAGTTCGAAAGCTAATCCCTCCCAACCTCTCTCCCAAACGAGGTCTTAATTTGTGGTTTTGATCACATTACTTGTTTCAACTTTTGGTCAGCTAATTAGCTTATTTAATTGATTCATTCGGGTCAAGGCACCAAAAGTCAATTTTATAATTAACTGAAAAAGGTAGATAACCAAAAGTCAATTTAATTGTGACAAGAAACATGAGGAGAGACCCAGACGGGGTAAACGGCGGCCAAGTTCAAGTTCTTCAGCTATTCTCACGATGTATTTATAAGAATATTAAATAATAATAATTAAAACTTTCACCTCAAAACATAATGCTTTAGAAGAGAGGAAAGGAAAACTTTGTTCGATATTATACAAATTTATCCTTTGAATACTCGATATAGGTCTAAACTCGAGACATTTCATCAACATGTCATCCCATGAATGAGATATTACATCAGCTCCATAATCCCAAACCTCATTAGCAATAAGCAATATGCATCAAACCATTACAGAGAAAATTGAGTTTTTATTTTATTTTATATGTGACTGATGTAATTATTGATCAATATGTTGGACCAAAGGTTCTACATTTTAATTTTGATGATTATATCATGCTATGCTATTTGATTATGAACTCTAAGTAATGAATTTGATTGTAGATTCATTGAATCTGAAACTTATACAAAATTAGCTTTTGGTGAACCTGGTGGTGAATCTAACTCTTGTTATTATATCAAATCAACTTATATTAAGTTGAAATTTTACAGAGATCTAGTTCACATCATAATAAACATTTTTTATGAAGAAATTATTGAGAAATTTCGTGATTTGATTGCCCAAAATTCGTGTGGTAAGGTACTGTTCGAATTTGCTGTTTTGTGTTCTTAGATGATTGCATATGTGGCATGTTGAATGATTGAATGATATTTGTTTGAGCTGAAATATTGTATAACTAATCTTATATATCTGATATGATGTTCCATGCATAAATATTAATTATTTGAATATATTTTTTTTAAGACTAACCTATGATACAAGCATGAAGCTCAAATGAGCTTACAAGCACATTTTGAAGTTCTTAGGTTATGTATAAAATTTCAGCAATTATGACAGTTATCTGGCGGTCCAAGAATGGTTTTGGAAGACCTAGGACTTGCCATGAAACACCTAAGCACTCTTGCAAATCCACTAGAAGGTGATTGAATAAATTTTGGAAATTGTCATGTTAGCAAGAGCTCAACGTTTGATTATCAACAAGGAAGTTCCATGAGTCTAACCATGCATACAATAGAGACATTTCCATATTTGGTGCGGTTAATCTTTAGAGTTCATGAATTAATTCTCTCATGGGAGTTTGAATTTCAGAGAAGACTTACCATATTTGAAGACCTACAATTCATGGAGAGCTTACTTCAATCTCTTACAAAGGAAGTTTTTTTATGTGTGCAACTTATTTCAAGGTAAAAGTCAAGATTTAATTTCTAAAGATGAGAAGCCATCACTGCAAATTTATATGGAGCAAATTGTCAAAGAAAAATTGATGGATGATTTGGCTATCAAAGGAAGCAATTCAAAAGAGAATCAAATCAAGACTTAAATGTCTTTGATAATTTCATACGTGCGAGTCAAACTTGGACAAGATTGGAAGCAAATCAAGGCAAGGTTTCCTAACTCATCAAGACTTGATTCTTTTATATATTAATCAATATGATCTAATTTGGAATTGGTGGAAAGAATCATGAAAAGCCAAGCTGTGCCATCAAAGTCAAAGAAGGACAAGCTTTCTATTTTTGTGAAGAGAAGATATTTGGGAATTGCTTTCCATATGCAGCCAAGAGGACTCAAATTTCAACTCTAATCAATGATACTCATGGAAAGTTTCCAGAATTTTAGAGGCTGAATATTATGTCATTATTATTGACATTATACGGGAAAAAAATTAGCTTCAAAAGAAGATGTCATTTCCTATTTTGTGAAGAACCAAACGTGGGATTGATTGGTGATGGAACAAATCAACCGAGATCATGGAAAGAGAGGGTGATGCATCCAGCACTATGAGCAACACTATAAATAGAGTCATTCATTCAACAACAAGGTACGTACAAGAGCTACTTTGATTCTCAAACGTGTGCTTCATCTCTCTCTCTCTCTCTCTCTCTCTCTCTCTCTCTCTCTCTCTCTCTCTCAAGAGAATATCAAGCAACAATCATTCTTTATATTCTTCGCTTAAATACCACTTGTGAGCTATCCTAAAATACAAGAGCGTTCCATCTCCTTAACTTATTTCAAAAATTCTTTTGAGTGGAACCAAGAGCCAAACGTGTAACTCTTTTGGGTATTTTCGTTCATGTGAGAAAGTTTGTGGTTAACTTCAAAAATCACATGTGATAAGTTGAGGGTGATCTTGTGAAACCCCATTTGTAAAAGTTGGAGGTGCACTTGTTCAAAACCTTCGGTTCTAGTGGATTTGGTAAGCCTAAGCAAGGTGCTTAGGGAGTGGACGTAGGACAGAGCTCCGAACCATTATACATTCGTTGTGTTCTTTATTTTTATTTGTTTTTTTATTCTTACACTTTTATTTACTTTAATTTCTTGTATTATTTATTAAATTTATTTGTTTCATATCTTGTGAGTGTATTGATTGTCTTAAAAAATATATATATATATAATAAATAAATAAATAGATATAAAAATATTGATTAGAATTTAGTGACACAATTCAACACCCCTTCTTGTGTTTGTTAGGTCCATCACAATATAATTGAGCCTATAAACTAATTAGCTTATAAGTTAAGCGTATAAACTAATATACTATACCAAAAATGAAACTAACTAATATATGTACATTTTGTGCATAGTTTCAAGTTATCCCTTACTTCTGTCTTAAGGTTTAGTTTGTGGTTTTGTTCACATTACTTGTTTCAACTTTTGGTCAGCTAATTAGTTCATTTAATTGGTTCATTCGGGTCAAGGCACCAAAAGTCAATTTTATAATTAATTGAAAAAAGGTAGATAACCAAGAGTCAATTTAATTGAGACAAGAAACGTGAAGAGAGACCCCGACGGGTGAACGGTTGCCAAGTTCAAGTTCTTCAGCTATTCTCACAATGTATATTAAATAATTATAAATAAATGATATACCACGATTAATTAAAAAATTTCACTTCAAAACATAATGCTTTAGAAGAGAGGAAAGGAAAACTTTGTTCGATATTATATAAGTTTACCCCTTCAAACATTCGATATAGATATAAACTCGAGACATTTCATCAACATGTCATGCCATTGAGCATTCGATATAGGTATAAACTCGGACATTTCATCAACATGTCATCCCAATATCCCATGAACATGTAATCCCAAGAATGAGATATTATCAGCTCCAAAATCCCAAACCTCATTAGCAATAAGCAATATGCATCAAACCATTACAGAGAAAACAGAAGTACTACAAGATTGCATTGGGTTCTAATCTCTCTCCATCATCTTGCCCAGTTAGGACCTGAATGTCTTCACCATAGACGCTGTGAATTTTTGCTCCAAAATTGAGGGACCATTACCTAATGTAGTATACAATAGGTGCAGTCCTTGGATCAGAATACAAAATCTGGTCCGTCCACAATAATCCCAGTTTATTCTCAAATACTCTGCATCAAATTTTGTTGGTATTGTGCCATCAAGATCAGCATAATCTGAAGCCCATCTACATTTCCTTGTAAAGTACTCCAACTACTTCTCATCAAAATAGGACAGACCAATATGTTCCTCCTGCAAGAAGTATTGCAATATCTCTAGCAGCCACGATGAGAATGTCGGTGCAAGAGACTTTTCTTGGACGAGTCTTCATATATCTGTCTCTGCTTTGATTTCATCAATCAAATCGAACCCGAGTAGTGTCTTGCTTGCATCGGCTCTTCGAAGCATCACAAGTACCCTGAAATGTTGCACATATGAAATAACAAACAAGCATGTACTTAACAGGAAATCTTCTAAGGCAAGTCTTGCAATAGTGAGCTTCAAATAGTGTCTGCAGAGTATTCTGATGCAGAAATCAAGTGATAAAAAAATAGGACAGAGAGGACACAAATGGAGAATTTGATGCTCGCTTACTTTCTCTTCAAGTAGTGAGATTTTTACACATTAAACTACGTGAGAGGCAATTCTCAAACAGAGTAACAAACATGACACAGTTGCATTGCAAGAACAACAGCAATGATTCTAAACAAATTTAAATCGTATGGGCATGTAAGTGGGTCCTTAGTTGTAGGCCCAATAACAAAAATGAGAGTCTCTGCCGCTTGGGCTTTCTATCTTGGGCCCAAATAAGCTGTATCCGACTGCATTAGAGATTTATCTGTTTTCCCCTATAAAGTATGTAGTACGAAAACCTTCAATACTAATCATACGGTAATCATATAAGCATGTATAATATATTGGAAAATGATATGTATCACACACTTATATATTTTATTATATTATAACAATGAGATAACTTATAAGAAAACACAATGGAATAATTACACTGCATGTGTATGAGATAAGATGAAATATATAAGTCTGTGATGTTTAACACTAGTATTGAATGTATTATACCAGTACTTGTACAACATAGTGACTATTGAATGTCTGTGCACGAAAAATCTTATTCTCACATAATATGTAAAGAGATTGCTTTCAAAAATTAAATATTTAATCTTAAGATGTACCTTATAACTTTACCACTCGATCACATGTTTCTTTATAACAATTTTTCCATTCCCATGATTTCCCAAATTCTCCTAATTATCACCCACCAATAATTGCATGACTTGGTGACTCTAGTGGAGCTGGTGTCACCAAGTAATTGTATTGCAATCAATAGTTATTTTTTGTTTTTGGGAAAAACCTACCTAATTGGCTGGCGTTGTGTTATTTTCACATCCACAAAATTATGTTTACTTCCTCCAACACTGGTGTCACTCCTTTTTCACGCCTCCCCTCCTACTCCTATAACCACTCTCCTCCACCACAGCCGCCGCCACCTCCTCCTCCTCATTTCTCTGTCGAAGAAGCTAGTCATGATGGATTTTCCTATCCCCAGTTCCTCTACCAAGATCCATTCTTTTCCAATACCCAGATGGCAGTTGTCACTGAAAACAAAGATCACAATCGACACAGAAAGATTTGCACATCTCAAGGTGTAAGGGATCGGAGAGTGAGACTATCAGTCGACATTGCGCGAAAGTTCTTTGATCTACAAGATATGTTAGGGTTTGACAAGGCGAGCAAAACCCTAGAATGGCTGCTTATGAAGTCAAGAAAGTCGATCAGAAAATTATCAGATCCAAACCACCATATTGGAGGCAGTACTACTAATTATAGTTTGAGAAGAACCAGTACTTCTGTGGTACCAGAAAATGGTGATTTGGAGGAGATACTCAACCTTCCCAAGAACATGTCATCGCTACTCGGTGTTTCTAATACTCCTTCTCAGTCAAAGATGAAGAAAACTATGGTCAATCTTGGAGCACAAAATTCAATTAGGTCAACGGCAAGAGCTAGAGAGGGGATCATGCCATGCTATTTGAAGGTTGATGCAAATCAAATTGAAGATTTTGGTGGTCAAATTCCAAGCCAAGAACCAATCCTCAGCAACACCTGTTTTCCCAATTTTCCTCAAAATTGGGATATAAGCAATGCAATCGCAGGATCTGGAGGTAGTTAGTTTACAAATAACATTAATTATCGCTTCTTATATTCCTAATTTGACGTTTATTTATTTACTCTGGTTTTATTTTGCTTTACTACAACGCAGTCTATGGCGAGCCAGCTATGGGAACTCACAACAATCATGAGTATTATCAGTATTAATATATGCTACTATGCTTGGGGATTACTAGAGACGATGCAAGTGTGTACTATAGTTGTTTTGCTTATAGACATGTAATTAAGCATCGCAGTAATATATACTACTATGCTTAATTACACTGGCGAATGTATTATGTTCATATTTGTACTTAAGAGTTCAAAAAGAAACTAAGTTATTGGGGTTTGTTTTCAGTAGCTAATTAAACATTCCAAACTTGATTGGTGAGTCAATTCAATGGAGGTTTTCAGTACCTTCACATATCATGTTATTGGAAGGCTGCGTACATTTTTTTATTATTTTCGATCCCGTCTTTTACGAGAATTTTGTGCATGAAAGTTGTTTATCTTTATATATATATGTGTATGTATATTAGGATTCTTTTTATTTTCTTTTGGAAGAGAAGAGTAGTCCCAACATATGCTGCAACTTAGAATGCGCTTAAAGATTGTTGAAGAGAATACTTCTCCTATCAGTTCGAAGGGAAATGATGTTTTAGGTGTGGTATTAGTCTCAAGTTCTAGATCACGCTGAGTATTTTATATATCTAGCTAAATATCTAAAGAAGCGCATTTGAATTCCTGAAGAGGTAGAAGAAATAATGGTTGAATTTTATACTATGGTGGATATAGATGGCTTACTGCAGATTCTAAACGTGAATGATTGATCAATAAGTACATACAAACACATATATATAATTGGTCAAAATGTTTTATTTGAAAGTCTATGAAGATAATGTTGAGAATGGCCAACAACATATTTGCTAAATTGGCTATAGTGCATTCATTGCTATGTATGTAGATACACATAGTTTATGCATATTGAAGAAGGATATTGCCAAGGAAGGGGGAAAAAAGAACAAGGATGTCGGTTTGAATAAGGAGTTAGGGTTAAAAATATTTGCATGTAAAACTAGGGTGATACCTGTATAAGCATGCAGCCATTAATTGAGGATTGCATAGGCATTTGGTTATCTCTCAGCCCTAATTGAGTTATAATTTATTGAGAAATAATATTATTTTGTGTTATTCTGATAATTGAGGCTGCATAGATGCTTAATCCATATATTCCCTTCAACTTTTATATATCTTGAAACTAACAAATTTGAATATATTAATTGTCTGGGTTCCTCTCAAGCTTAGATTTTTTTCATCTGAGCCTTAACAAATTTTTAATGTTTATCAAAATATATTTTGGTCAATTAAAAAGCATTTCATCCATCTAATAAGATAGTAAAAAAAAAAGAAAAAAAAAATTTGAAGGATGAAGTTTCTTTTGTATTGATTTTTTTTTCTCTCGTGACAGGGAATAAGTTTTAGAGTATTGTGACTCTACATTGATAGAATGTAGTCGGTGGAATAGTGAGGAAGGAGAATTAATAGGGATATTATTTCAAGCCCTAATGGAGGAATTAAAAATTATATTTGGACCTCAATCATAAATTTTGCGTCTTAATTATTTGAATAACTAAATTTATAAAACATGATTATTTTTTGACTTTTTTTGGTTAAATTCGAAAAAATCTAAATTCATAACCGAGTTCGAAACCATTAACCAAAAAATTGAAACCACGAATACAAATAACCACTGTTTGAATCAATTCCTCGGTTGCGGATCGAATTTGGACACCCCTAATATCTAGGAAGAAGAAAGGTAACGACAATAAATTTGAATATGAATGTTTTAATTAACTACTAATTATAAATTTGGTATATTTCTTTTCTTGGGGCTATAGTTGTATTATATATATATATATATATATATCTTAATTAAGTAAAGTTGTTTCAATGAAAAATTAATGATAACTTTTATAGTTTTTTGTCATTTTTTTCAATCACACTCGAGGGTGTAAATGAGTTAAGGTTAGTTGAATCTCTATAGACACTTAACGGGGCATTTGGTTATTAATCAAATGAGTGTGAGGGGAGCTTGAGATGAGTGTTAGAATTTTAATAGTATAATTTTCATATTACTCTAATTTTTTGTACATGAAAAAGAGAATAGTTTAGATTAATTTAATGATGTGATTAATTACTAATAAAAAATAGAATAATCTTTTAAACATCAAAAATCATTTTTTCTTCTGCAAATTAGCTAATCTGATCATTGTAGTGAGCTTAGCTAATGTTCATAAGGGTGAAATGACAACTAAATAAGGGAATGAGCAACTCTTCCCCTTATATCGTCTCATTCTCTCCTCTAAATATCAATCAAATGCCTCGTTAATACGGGAGTTCTAAAATGTGTTCTACAAATGCCCCACTCTTTGATCTTACGAATGTTGTTTTTAAGAACAAAGAAAGTGCCCTTCTCCGACCCTTGCCTCTCCTGAGAACGAACAACTAATACGTCCCACTCATTAAACAATGTTCTATGAACTCTCTGCCTTTTTTGGCTCCAAGGATCTGCGTTTTTCTTCCAAATCCCTATTAATAAAATCAGTTCTTCCATCCAACAACAAAAAAATGGCGTCCTACGGCTCGTTTAATAAACCAGTCGAGCTGCTCTAAGAAACAAATCGGTCATAGGGTTGCCCAGAAGCAGGTCGCCAAGAAACAACCTTGTTCATTTGACAACCCTAAGCACTCATGGTATATATCTCTTACTAATCACAACCATTATTCATGGGAAATATTGCTTGAATTAAACATATATAGACAGAACGTACCTTTGAATTAATTTGTTCATTTATGACAGCCATCTCTTATTGACCTCTTGCTGTCCTTTTTCTGCAGGAAAAACACATGAAATGAACCAGATTAATACAACAAGCTGCAGCTTTCAAGGCAGCAATAACAGGAACAGAACTAATAGAAGGAGCACATTTCAGAGGTTGTAGCAGAAAATGGAGGAGGAGGTGGTCGGTCAAAGTTGGTAATAATCAACGATGTCCGACTCCCTGCTTTGTGAAGAGATGATGAGGAGGAGATCATACATTGTACAGAATATCCAATATAATAATAACCCACGGCACATGATATTGACATCGATCGTCTTTCAAAAATATTGTTAGGTCAGCAGATCAAATAATATTAATTGATTTATGGCAGGGATGGTTAGTACGGCGCTTAATTTAATATCACAGTCCTTTTATTAATTAAACTAGGTCTTTCTAGGGAGATCTCTTCGAGAATATAGTTGTACTTTACTTGATTTATTATTCTGCTGCACAATCCTCTCAATCTCAAAGTTTGCAGAGAACTTTGACTGATCTATGTATGTTGAAGTTCAGATTCAATTTCTGATTATTTTTTTAATAGGGTCTGTATATTAAGTTTATTTAGAATTTTGAAGATTAATTAGAGACTAATTTGGACCCAATTTGCTTAAATTTGGATTTGGTCCATAAACCAGTAGTTTATGGAGGGAGAGCAGTAGTGTTAGTATATAGGATTCAAGGTATACTTAAGACTCATGCAAATGGGCTTGGCCTAATAAGAAATCGGGTGGGGGTATTTGTGGCTGAAAAACGTGGGTGGTAAATAACCTCACCCAACATATATTGTATAGACCATATATGGGCTTTGTTATGTTAACGTATTGTTGGGCTCAAGCCCATTTACTCTAATTCCTTGAAATGAAGTACCTGAAGTGCAAGGTAGATTAGTTAGGGATTGACCAAGACAAGGATGAAAAAAATATGATAGATTTACACACCAGCAGATCAGATCAGATCAGATGTGTGATCTTCAACAAGTTTTTTGTTGATAATAGAAAACAACACCACACAAGTCTGTCCTTTGGACAATCATGGACCTAAACTCGGACCATCATATCTATGCACACATAAGTTAATTTCTCGCCCGACAACATCACAAGTTGGACCAAAACCCAGCTCATTTCAACAACCATGCTTTTATATACATCTCTTAACACAATTCTTGATTAGCATCACATTGATACCTACATTTAACAAATTTAAAAGGACCATATGTCACATTATTACTTTAAAAGCTCAATCACAGCATCCTTTTAACTTGTGTTTCCATATAGTTGTGTATTCTCATCATGATCATATACCCAAAATCTACACCAACCTTTACATTCAAACAATCCCAAACTACAACAATGTTTTGATTTATGCTAACCGCATATGATTATGTCACTTGAAGCAATGACCAATACATATATATTGTATTAAAAAATGCATTATATTCATCATATTGGGGGAGATATGGTGGATCAGGAATGTGATAAAGTCATAATCAAGACTACTTAATCACTATTTATCTTAATAATAAGTTTGTCTCCATCTTCCTTGGATAAAGCATCTACAATTCAATTGTTTTTTCTTATGAAACAAGTCCATTTATTTTAATTAATTATTTAATCTCCTTAAGGCTCTGTTTGACAAACATGAGAGTATCGATTTTGGGTAGTTTTTAAAGTATCAATTGTGATCAGTTTCGAAATACCTCGATTTGTGGTATTTCAAAAATACAATAATTCCGATCAAATTAACACTACACTGATTTTAGGAGTTATTCTTAAAATGCAAACAAATAAGAATTTTTAAAATCCCTTATTTTTAGCCACTTACAAATCATCATTTTCAATCATTTCCAGTCTCCCAAACAAAGTTAAACAAATTTGGTTGGTATGTTGGCAGTAAGTGAGCATATAATATTGTTTTAATTTTTTCAAAGAATAAACTGCATAATAAGCTATAATGTCCTTTCTTTTTAGTCCATGAGGTGTCATCACAGGTAGATATCTGATCCTTAATTAAACAAACAATTGTCATAATTGTCAACACAAGAGAATCCATGGTATCTAGTTGTGTAATAAACTCATAATCACAGACTGTGATGAAAGAATTTCTGGACCCATTAGTTTCAAGCACCAAATGCAAGATTACGTGGAGCAATAATTGAAGCTTACTAATAAAGATCAATGGCTTATCCATATAAACACTCTACTGATTAGGTTTGAATTGTCTGTACAAGACAAAACAAAAAAGGATGAAGAGAATAATAAACAGTATATTAATTAATATTACAATATATTATAAATAAATTATAGTTGTAGAGCAGGCAAAATTGGAGTTGGCATATAGGGATTAATTACATGCAACCAATAAAAACCCAAATTGGCCATAAAAGGACATTGTGTTTTGGTAGCTCAAACCAATAACAATCACATTATTGTATTCCTTAAAAGTTTCAATCTTTTCAAAGCAGCTGATGTATAAAAATAAAAATAATTAAATAGTTGGAATATATTTGGAGGTTCTGTTGCATACGTGGGGACTTGTTTGACTTTCTAACAGCTTCATCATTAATGGCCCAAACAAAGTGAAAATTGAAACACAAACATAGAAACTCAACAACTCACTTTCTCATTAGGGGTTCACTCACATTGAGCTAAGTAAAAGCAAAATCCCACAACCACTGTATCTTCTCCTATGTAATTCCATAACTACTTTCTTTCTGGTTTTCTTTGGACTTCTGACTTGCACAATGTGAACATGACTCCACATCTATAGGACAAAGAAACTCAAGAACTCGCTTTCTCATTAGGGTTTCAGTCACATTGATCTAACACACTATTATTACAAGCAAAACCCACAACCACTGTATCTTCCCCGTGTAATCCCATATCTTCTTGCTTTTCTTCTTTCTTGTTTTTTTTATTAATATGGAGAATGGAAGAGGCTCAAATTCAAGACTTATGTGATACTCCATATATCATACACACATCTCTATAACCATAGTCTATAAATATAGGTTTTAGTGTTTTTTTCCTGACCACCCTTTGACCTTCTCAATCAACCACACCATTCCTCTATTTAATACAAAATTGTTGTCATTAACTCCATTGTCCCTCTTATCTCTTCTTCTGTTCTTCTCACCAATTTTAAGACTCCTCCTCTCTTAATAGTTAATACACGCTCTGCTTTTCCAAGGCAACCCCCTGTTTTTGTTGGTGCTGTCCATTAAGAGTTAATCAACCATCATGCAGTATCTCGCATGGCTATCTCACGCGTCTTCGCAAAAGCCAAGGCCAGTCACTGCTGCTGCCACCGCCAATCACCATAACCAATACAATCCCACTACTTGTCTTTATCAATCCATGCAGGGACAGAGAGCTCTTCAATTCATGCAATTATGAATACGAACATGAATTAAAACTATTTAGACCCACTTTGTCATCAAACTCATTGAGAGATTCAATTATTTTTCACAGAAAATGGCTGTGCGAATGCAAAGACAAGTTTTCTCACTTGCTCTTGCTCATTTGCTCTGTTTTTCAATTGGGTTTGTATGGTGTCAAAGCAATGATTTTTCTGTTCTTTTGGAGGTGAAGAAATCTTTTAAGGAAGACCCAGGAAGAGTTTTGCGTGATTGGTCTAAAAAGAACCCAGATTTTTGTAAATGGAGAGGAGTTACCTGTGGGAGAAACTCGGTGGATGGAACAGTGGGAGTGGCGAGTCTCAACCTTTCTGACTCGTCACTAGGAGGGTCAATAGCGTCCGAACTCGGTGGTTTGAAGAACCTGCTCCACCTTGATCTTTCCTTGAACGTTCTAACGGGTTCCGTTCCAACAACTCTGTCTAACCTTTCTTCATTGGAATCTCTGCTTCTATTCTCTAACCAACTCACCGGATCCATCCCAACTCAGCTTGGCTCACTTACTAGACTCCGGGTTATGAGAATTGGTGACAATGGACTCAGTGGTCCAATCCCTGCCTCATTTGGCAATCTTGTCAATTTGGTCACTCTTGGTTTAGCCTCATGTAGTCTTACAGGTCCAATACCTCACCAACTCGGCCAACTCAACCGCGTTGAGAACTTGGTACTGCAACAGAACCAATTAGAGGGTCCGATTCCAGCTCAGCTAGGCAATTGTTCCAGCCTCACTGTCTTCACTGTTGCTATCAACAACCTTAATGGGTCCATCCCAGCTGAATTGGGTCGTCTCCAGAACCTCCGAATTCTTAACTTGGCCAACAACAGCCTCTCTGGTGAGATACCGAGTCGACTCGGAGAGTTGACTCGACTTCAATACTTGAATTTCATGGGGAACAAACTTGAAGGTCCAATCCCAAGGTCAATTGCAAAACTGGGTAATCTTCAGACTCTTGATTTTTCACTGAACATGCTCACAGGAGGAATACCCGAGGAGTTTGGTAGCATGAGCCAGCTTGTTTACTTGTTTATAACAAACAACAATCTCTCTGGGGTTATACCAAGAAACATTTGCTCCAACACTACCAACTTGGAGCACTTAATTTTATCAGAAATTCAACTATATGGAGAGATTCCAAGAGAATTGAGTCAGTGTCAGTCACTGAAGCAACTTGATTTATCCAACAATACTCTCAATGGATCAATACCAATTGAGCTCTATCAGCTGATTAATTTGACTGATCTCCTTCTCCACAACAACAGCTTGGTGGGCTCAATTTCTCCATTCATAGCAAACCTTAGCAACCTTGAGGCACTGGCATTGTATCACAACAATTTACAGGGGAAGCTGCCAAGGGAGATTGGGAAGCTCAGCAAGCTTGAAATTTTGTATCTTTATGACAATCAGTTATCTGGGGAGATTCCAAAAGAGATTGGCAATTGTTCCAGCTTGGAAAGGATTGATTTCTATGGAAACCGATTCGGAGGGAAGATTCCGGACTCCATTGGGTTGTTGAAGGGATTGGATTTGCTTCATCTCAGGCAGAATGAGCTTGTTGGTGAAATTCCCGCCTCCCTGGGCAACTGTCATAAACTAACTATCCTTGACTTGGCAGATAATCGTCTATCCGGTGGAATCCCTGCAACTTTTGGGTCTCTCCAGGTTCTGGAACAGTTCATGTTATACAATAACTCCCTCGGAGGTAACCTTCCCGATTCACTTGTGAATTTAGCGAACTTGACTAGAATCAATCTTTCAAATAACAGAATGCACGGTAGCATTGCTGCATTGTGTAGCTCGCATTCGTTTTTATCTTTCGATGTCACAGACAATGCATTTGACCATGAAATTCCTCCCCAGATGGGAAACTCTCCTATGCTGGAGAGGCTGAGATTAGGGAAGAATCGATTTACCGGGCAAATCCCATGGACACTAGGAAAAATTCATGACCTTTCACTCTTAGATGTGTCAGGGAATTTGCTCACTGGACCTATTCCAGCTGAGCTTTTGTTGTGCAAGAAATTGACCCACGTTGATCTGAACAACAATTCTCTTTCGGGGCCGATACCATGGTGGCTTGGAAGTTTACTTCAGTTGGGGGAGCTTAAGCTCTCCTCCAACCATTTTCTTGGGTCTCTTCCTCTGGAATTGTTCAACTGTTCCAACTTGCTGGTGCTTTCTCTTGATGGTAATTCGCTTAATGGAATTCTCCCGTCAGAGATTGGTATGCTGCCATCACTTAATGTTCTTAATCTCAACCAGAACAACCTTTCCGGGCCAATCCCTCCAACAATTGGTAAACTAAGCAAGCTGTATGAGCTCAGGCTCTCAAGAAACAACTTCAATGGCAAGATACCTTTCGAGCTCGGCAAACTAAAGGATCTTCAAAGCATTCTTGACCTCAGTTACAACAATTTAAGTGGTACAATCTCACCTATTCTTGGGACTCTATCTAAGCTTGAAGCACTTGATCTTTCTCACAATCAACTTATAGGAGACGTTCCTGGTGAACTCAGTGACATGAGCAGCTTGGGCAAGCTTAATCTCTCTTACAACAATCTTGAAGGAAAACTGGGCAAGCAATTTTCTCATTGGCCTCCTGAGGCATTCGAAGGGAACTTGCACCTTTGTGGAAGCCCTCTTTATCACTGCAATGGCACCGGATCCAAAAAGCAGCAATCAAGGCTCAGCGAGTCATCGGTGGTTGCAATCTCAGCAGTGTCAACATTAGCTGTGATTTCTGTACTTATACTCATAACCATCTTGTTGAAACGTCAAAGGGAATTCATGAAGAGGGCGAAAGAAGTGAACTGTGCTTACTCTTCCAATTTTTATAATTCGCAGCGAAGATTTGTATTCCCAAATGGAGCTGGCAAGCGAGAATACAGATGGGAAGACATCATGGAAGCCACAAATGGTCTAAGTGACAAATTCATCATCGGCTCAGGAGGGTCTGGAAAAGTCTACAAAGCGGAATTCTCCACAGGAGAAACATTTGCAGTCAAAAGGATTTTGTGGAAAGACGATTTGTTATTGAATAAGAGCTTCTCAAGAGAAGTTAAGACGCTTGGGAGGATAAGGCACAGGCATCTGGTGAAGTTGATAGGGTATTGCAGCGATGGAAGAGCTGGTTCAAATCTGTTGATATATGAGTACATGGAGAATGGCAGTGTCTGGGACTGGCTGCATCAACAAACAGTAAATAACAAGAAATTCCTTGACTTGGAGGCAAGACTGAAGATAGCAGTGGGACTAGCTCATGGAGTTGAGTACCTCCATCATGACTGCATGCCGAAGATCATTCACCGGGACATCAAATCAAGCAATGTACTGCTAGACTCCAATATGGAAGCACACTTGGGAGATTTTGGTCTGGCAAAAGCTGTAGTCGAAGACGACGATGACTCACATACAGAGTCAACTGCCTGGTTTGCTGGCTCTTTTGGTTACATTGCTCCAGGTACTTGATAACTTCTGCTAATTAGAATAATAATACTGCTTGTTTAACCATTTATGCATTTCTAAACAAATTTCCATGTGATCTGTCATCAGAGTGTGCATATTCACTGAAAGCAACTGAGAAGAGTGATGTTTACAGCATGGGTATTGTGATGATGGAACTCGTTAGCGGCAAAATGCCGATGGATGAAACTTTTGGTGTGGAGGTGGACATGGTGAGATGGGTTGTCAAAGGCATTGAGACACAAGGTTTAGCTCGCGAGGATCTGATAGATCCTGCACTGAAGCCACTCTTGCCAGAAGAAGAAAGTGCAGCATATCAAGTGCTTGAGATAGCATTGCAATGTACAAAAACTGCCCCACAAGAGAGGCCGTCGTCCCGGCAAGTATGTGATCAACTACGACACATTTTTAGCAATAGAGTGGTGGATTTTGGGAAGAAAAACATGGATCCCCATGTATAACTGACCAAATTACTTTCTAAGTTGATTGATGCCTATGGATCACATTTTATGCCAAATTACTTGCACGCTTTCAAATTTTACTGTGATCATTATACACGTCCATTGCAAGCATATATTCAACCCAAAAACGAGAACAACAGGGCATCAGGAGATTGCCTCTCTTGGCCTGAACAACAAAACCTCAAAAGTTGAGAAAATAGAAAAGAGAAAAATAACGAAATCAAGTGTACAACTTGAGCTAATTTGGTGTAAATTCAGTAGCATACTACATAATCAGCTGTCCTCGATACTCCCTCCTTCCTTGGCCAATAGGTCAGCAACTGAATTTTCTTCTCTGAGAATGTGCTTTATCTTCACTGTATGAAGCTGCACCCTTGCCACTTCAATAGATTATTGCGAAGTTGGCAGGGTTTATGATTACTTGTATTGTGGATCATCTTTGTACAGCAATTTGAGCCGGCAGAGAGTGAGGGAGTCGGATAGTGTACCATGTGAGGCTGTTCGGTGTGAAATCCCACTTCGTGATACACGACGCCGGAGAGATTCAGGAGGAGGTTATGGAGGTGTTGAAGCCATGGATGGGGCTGGTTTTTTTTACTCTGCATGATATAAGGGAACAGGAGAGGTTTTATGGGTGGTATCATAATCAATTCAGGGTGGTGAACGATTGTTTACACAGATACAGATTCGTGACGAAGTGAATGTTCTTCTTTGATGTTGATGAGTATATTTATGTGACACCGAAGAATACCCTCAAGTCGGTGCTCGATTCTCTGTCGGAATATTTTCAATTCACCATTGAACAGATGCCCTTGAACAGTAAGCTCTGCCTCACTGCAGATAACCACGAAGTGCACAGGTAATCAAATTATTTTTGGCACTAATTTATTCTTCTGATATGCTATGTTAGACACTGGGTTGCTTGTGATTTTTTGGTAGAAATCATCTTGAACAGCATTGAACTAGTTTTTTACATGACATGCTGTGGTTTGTTTGGGGTTGATGATCGTAACTTCTTACTTCTTAGTATTGCTGTTGAAAACTAACGAGAAAGATCATGTTTTGCCCCCTCTTTTTCAAGATACCTGAAGCATCTTAGTTTTCAAATTGATGTCAATTATAGTGATGAAAGTTTATCTGTGCTACAAAATAATCCACAAAAAGTAGGAAGAAGTAGAATGCTTGAGTACCTTCAATAATGTGGATGTCAATCTCAAAATAAGATCGATGCTGACTAAAAATGTTACTGGGAAGAAAATCGTGAGATCGACACATTTTTCTCGGAAATTTTCAGATCTAGGGTCACCTAACCTACTTAGAATGTGACATGTTTATACTATTGTCGTCATCGTCATCTTTCTTGTCATATTTGGGCATTGATCAACCTGTTCTGTTTGTGATTTGCAGGAAATGGGGATTTGAGAAGCTTGTTTATAGAGATGTGAAGAAAGGCATATTGTCATGACCCCCCTACAAATATTCAACATTACACCAAAGAAAGGATCCTCAAAAGGGAAGAAAAGAATATAGAACAAAAAAAACTCATTAGTCGCAGAACAGCTTGAACCAAAAGTTTAAAAATGCTGATCCAGTAATGGTTTATGCACTCTGAGCTTGTAGAAAGGCATTGAAGTCCTCTCTCGCCTTGCGCAAGCGTGGGGTAATGCAAGAAGCGGGTGACGAAGGGTTTGATGATGGAGAAGATGGTGAAAATCGAACATTGCGAGAGGATTCATGGGATTTTCTGGCGTTTGCACTGGTTGAACCATGCTTGAGAACCATTCTGCGATCCTTGTCGAAGATGAAAGCAGTAGTTACTGGTGAATGTGCATCATTCACACTACTCTGAATCAACTCAAGAGGCAGATCAAAGTATCGATTCGTGGAGTCTCCATCCTCTTCATGTATGGCTGATGAAGCCCAAGATCCACATTCAAATTTTTCCAAGGAAACTGTCCTGGATATCACATTTTCTATCTCTGGTTCTACCTTTCTTGTTCTCACTGGCTTTCCCTTGCCAAAACCTGGGAGATACAGACAAAGGGCACCGCATTTAAATTCATCATTGTGATGATCCATATTCTTATCATTCTTCTGAATAACCTTTTCAGCCTCGGTTTTGTTGAAGCTCTCATGCTGCCTGGCAGCATTTGATTTACTGAACCAGAGATCAAATTCATCACATGGTTCATATGCTTTTACTTCAGCACAAGATCGACTCCTCCGTAAATCGATTACCTGTTGCAGTGAGTGTGCAGAAGAAGAGTGTTGGCGAGCTAGGAGATCAACTTTTCGGGGAGATTCTTGGCCTTCGCTTCTCCATTTCTTCTTCAGATGATTCAAACTGAATCGTGGAGATGAAGAGGCTGAGTTGGGAAGACTGCAGCTAACGAACCTGGGATTTCCAGGCGGCGGAGTAGGTGGAGAGTTTCGAGGTGTGACAACAGACTGCAACAATATGTTGAAGCTGGCTTCTCTCAACGACGATTGTCTCAGTGATGTTGGATCAACCAAGTCCTTTTTTATCAAGATTTTAGGATCTTCAGTTACCAAAAACTGAAGCTCATGGAGATGGTCCTCGTTCGTATAGTCACCAACTCCTGCTTTAGTTCTGTTGTTTGTGGTGGCAAATAAATCAGAGTCTGGAATCACCATGGTGTTCTGAGAATTTGAAATGCTGACGACAAAGGAATCGAAATGGTGAGATACTTATAAGACAAATCAACATGAGAAATGTTGGACGTGGACAGCATGTCTCAGGTCTCTTAGTAGTGATATCCATGTCTAACTGGTTTGCTCAATATATATAAAAAAGGAAATGCCAATATAACCCCTGAGATCCAATCTAGAACTGTATGCTCACATTCCATTCCCGCAGTAGCTTACTTTTGAACAATAATGACAATAAACTACTCATTTAATCAACAGAGAACTCGATCTCCCAAACATACGAGTGTTTGGTACAACGTATTATAGCTTATACGCTCATTTTCTGAATTCATGATATGTTCTATTGTTCTACCCGCTCATGTTAACACGCACACACAAAAAAAACTCCCTCAATTTCTCCTATTATCCCTTTCTCTCTCATATATTTGCAATTTGTCTCTCAATGTTACATTTCGAAAAATATTATATAGTCAAACTCAACAGTATGGCGAAAATTTTAAACAAGAAAAGAAGAAAGAATGTTTACTCTCCTCCAGGAAGGTGAAAGAAATAAACTTCAGGCTACACAGGCTTCCTAGTTCCTACTTAGAGAGTTATAGAATAATACTGATACAGCTGAAATGCCAATACTGATTGGAAAAGCTGTGACCAAGATTAGCTTACGCATAAAACTCGCGAATTCAAAGTATTAGTCGGATTGTGAAGCCTTCACAAATATGTGTGCTTCAATCAACCTTCATGTTCTGCAGGGCTACTAATACAAATAACATGAAAAGGAAAAAAAAAACATCAAATTTTGCCAATGTTCAACATCAATTTCTTGGAAAATTTGATAAAAAAGAATATTTAGAATAATTATCATACTCAAGTCGTGTGAATACCTCTAAGTTGGGCCAGTTCAGCATTTCCTCAGCCAGCAACTGAGGGAATGGGAGATCTTCTGTGAAACATCAACATCTCGTTGGATTCGTTGCGACCAATACAAGACATCTATGATTTTTTAAAATAAAAAAGGAATTATTGTGACCCAAAAGAGGCCACGACCGAGTTTGATGTGAAACCTGCTCCCAGCAATTGAAGGGGAAATGCGATTGTTGGGGACTTTACCAGTTCACCCACATGAACCTAATAAATAAAGAATCAAACCATAGTGATTTTAATTTCTCTATATCATTTTAGCAACACATATATGCCTTCTACAATAATTTTGCGCACAAAAGTCTCAACCCCCGCACGTGTAAAAGGGGACATATTGACGCCTCTACACATTAAATAGTCGTGTGTCCACACATCTAGACTCCGGGTGAGCTCCAATATCATGTAATAATTCTGAGCCCTATCCAACTCCTCAAAATGGCCTTATTGAGAGGAGAAGTCTTGACAAACTTGCCTAATCGATGTCGCATTGGAATGCGACAATAGAAGTCTCAGAAAACATGCTTCCAAAGCACAAAATTTGGTTATCAAATTGGCATGATCTTGAATTACTTGAGAAACATAGGATCTCGGAGGCAACAACTAAATCTTCTCTAGTAGGTGCATCAGCATCATCAATGCCAAGTAATCTCCTTCCCTCAACTTTTCTTATCCTCCATCATTGTAGTCAACTAAGCCTTTTTAAAACTCCACAAGTGTAGAAAAGAAATAAACTATTTCCGCCCCAAATCAAACAATTCAAGGGAATTGTGGGGATTATGAGAAGTGACTTAACAAGGAAAGGAAGCAATCAATTCAATTGCCCTCACTAAATAACATGTCTCTGTTTTTCTTGAGAAGTTCCAAAACCTACACAAATGGACTTATGTGAAAAAGAGTTGTTTTCAAAGAAATGTGTACAAAGGTCCTGAGGGGGCGGGGGAGGCGCTTCTTCTTATTCTTCTTTTTCGGCCTTTCAGTTATCGGATGAGACGCCAAATATCAATTCTTTATTATCAGGCAGCGGCCAATTCGAAGCCATAGCTACTAACACCATCCCTCCTCCTATTCCGGAGGCTGACCCAGAAATGGTGTTGGTTGGCAGCAATTTGCTGGTGCTAATATTGCGGTGGTGGAAGCATTTTTGATTTGGATGATGGTGCCAGTGCCACTAGTAGCCGTTGCAGAAAGCATTTTGATTTACAGGCAGGCCCTGGCTCGCTCATCTTTCAAATCAGATAATTCCAGTACCAATTTGGGCCAAAAACCGAATTAAAGGCCTTTACAATAAAGCCCATCCATCTATCCTTGGCAGACAGAGCAAAAAGCCTGTAATTATGAAGCCCATAAATCGATTCACTAATAGTATTTTGTCAATTTGTCCAATCAAAAATCATGGATTTATATACCTCTTACCCAACTAAATGTGGGGTTTGATTGCATGTTTGGCTCAATGGTTAAGAGTTTGGTGGGATACCCGTTCACCTGAGTTCAAAACAAAACGTTCGCAATGGAGCGTTGTAAAATCTCGGAATTTGTGGGTGAGTTAGTGGCTTGTTAGGCTAGCATAGAGACTAGTTAGAGTGAGACCCCTTTTATGGTTTGGTACATACGGCCGGGCTCAATATGACCGGATCTTGTGAATGTTCCCAAGCTTTTATAAATAAAATTAAAAAGAAAACTAAAAATAAGGCAAAGTTATCATTCAAACACAATAAATCATGAGAGATAATAATAGTCTATTGTCAATTATTTTCATTCCATTCCTTGATCAATTCTCGCACATCAAACATTATAATGCAGTATTTCTTGTTACAATTATTTTACCAACCAAAAATCGAAATCCAAATATTCATATTCTCATTCTGATTCTCGTTCTCATGGCTAACCAAACATAATCGAAGTCCAATGACTTTTCTTGGTGTTTCTCTCAATTCTATGATCCTTCGTGTTCCACAAAAAGCGTATGTGAAAGACGACAAAAGAATGTAAAGCAGTGTAGAATATCTGACAAGAATTCGTCCTGGCCAGACGCAGAGTGCTCTTACAGCCATCACTTACTTACAAAGAATTAGATGATGTGTTAGGGTTTTAGCCCCGGAGAATTGGATCCCCAGAACTACCTGGGCCTGTACTGCAGGTGGAACAAAATATATACCCATTTTGATCCGACAAAGTACAAACATATCTCTTGATTCCTTGTTTTGTG
This sequence comes from Euonymus europaeus, assembly GCA_963580455.1. NCBI lineage: Eukaryota > Viridiplantae > Streptophyta > Magnoliopsida > Celastrales > Celastraceae > Euonymus > Euonymus europaeus. The sequence goes on along the minus strand of OY756961.1, from coordinate 5,144,216 downwards.
TTCAAACGTGTATCAATATATATGGAACTCAGTCTCTAATTAATGATCTTGCAATCTCAGAGTACTGACTTTACACGTTACTGTCCATAAACCCTAACTTCAAATGCTCCCACAAATATTCTTCACATATATACCCAGAAATATTTGTCACTAACGACTGGATCCCATTATTAAACTCTCGATTTTTTTCACTTTTTTTAATTACAAAATCATGTTAATACTTGAATCGCACATCGGTTAAATGACTGTAAATTATCGATGTGATTTATAACTAAAGATATAGTCGTCTTCTGATATAAATGAGGGTATTAATATATCGTTAAGATATCATCCTCTTTTATCCGAAAAATAAAAAATAAAAGAGTGTCGGGAAAATGTTTCTTCGAGTTGGATTTATACAGTAGTCTCTCGGGGATATCTAATTTATAACAAATTAAATTAAAGAGACAAAAAGTGAACCCACTTATATGACTCTCAACTAGATACCCATCAAATCATTGTTAATTGATGATGATGATCCTAACCAAAGTGGACAAATTTGCTTTCGTTTTGACCTTTTTATTATCATTGGTTTCTTGTACTTTTAATTTTTGTCCATCCTAAGAAAGCTATATGCATCTCCTCTCCCCTTTTTTTGGCTCTTCTTATATAATTTAAAAAAAATGCATATGATGATCTTGATAGGTTGAAACACAAAATAAAAGGTCTTTTGTTGAAGGAAAAAAAGGTGAATTAGAGTCATAGAGAGGCGTACCTTTGTCTAGTGTATAATGTGTATGGATTAGCACAAGAGACATCAATCATACTTTCCAAGGTAGATATCTAACAACAATAAGAATTGCTATTTTACATATACCTCCAATTTTCATATAAAAAAATTATAACTGACAACAACAACATGTAAATTTCTGCATGTACAGAAGTTTCTCACCTAATGACAGTATAAATTGAGTCAAACTTTCAAAGTCCATGCCACAAGAGTATCAATTGCTCTAGTGAGAATTGAATTAAATACCGTTGAATTCCACATGATTTGACCCAAAAGAGATTCATCATTATATTATCATCCAAGTGATTTTATAAAATACAAGACCAGGTCACTCCCAAGTATATGCAGTCCTTAATCTCTGTTGCTACAACAAGCCAATCAGTACATTTACACTGTAGAAGGGTTGGTCTATAACAATTGGGTCTCGTTACAGACTATAATTAAAATTTCAATTTTAAGGTTAAGGGCAACTTTTGATATTGCATGTCCCACCAATTGCACTAAAAACCATCCTGAAAGCTATAAACCAACAAAAAATGCCTATCAAGAAGCTAATCAAATCCCATTTTAGTGCCCAATTACATCATTTTATTTTTTTAATCACATGGATACGTAGAATGAGTTTCTTCTATTATTATAAAAAAAATAAAAACTCAAAAAATAAAAACACAATACGATAAAGAAAAAGATAAAATATTTTGGATACAAAAGGACACCCTTCTTTTGGCAAAATAGACAACAAATCACAGTCCTATAGTTTTTAGTGTTCTTTCCATAATTTTTTTGTTTGTTTGTGAAGACAAATAAGAACCCACGTACCAATCCTTTTAATAAATCTACCTAGCTAGAAATAGGAACATGACACAATTGGTTTACTTTTCTCTCTCAAATTAAACTACGACAAAAATAAGTTTGAGACTTTGGTTTTGTTGGGAACTCAAGTTAATTTGCTTCATAGAGAAGCTAGTGATGCTCACTAGTTACTACTAACTAAGCATTAGTTTGATTTTTAGTGCTGCACATTTCAAGCCAAGTGGTTATTAAATCTGCCTCTCTTTACATAGTATCGGATTAGTGTCTAGCTAACTAAGATGGGAGAGGCACCAATCTCGCATTCACGATTCAATGGATCCATTTATTGACTAACTCACATACATGTTCCATTTGATGAGCTTTTAGATTGTCCAATCCACTAATTAGGGGATCGAGTCTTGAGATAGAATGTCTCGTATCGAAAAATCGAGGAAAAATAAAATATTTTATAAGTTAAAAACTTAACACCTCTCAGTGATAACCGTGCGAGCCTTGAGGTTCAAAAGCGGACAATAACTATTAGTTACAAAATGTCAGATGATTGATTACTTCAGTGAAATAAACCCTAGACAAGTATAGGTATTAGTTATATTGTAAGTTAACAACTACTTTGCACAAATTAAATGTAGCTATTAATTAAAGGATTTTCTTAATGTGTTTTCAAATGACATATGTTAAGAAAATGTGTAGATGAAGTATTTGTTTTTGACACAACTTTCTGTGTAGTTAAAAATTGTACATGAGTCCGTTTTCTCTACTCTTATTGATTGATTGCACAATTTCTTAACATATGTATTTGGTCACATGTTAAAAGGACTCTTAATTAAATTGATCAATATTTATTACCATAGCCCTCTGGTTGCTAGAATGAAAGGGTTGCACTACAAATTAAGAAAATGTTTTCATTTTGTTATTTTCCCCTCTTCAACTAAACCCAACAAGCTAATTCATTTGCATGAGATATTAAAAGACACTAAACCCAACAAGCTAATTCATTTGCATGAGATATTAAAAGACACTATTACAGAGAGAGAGAGACACATACCATGTCTTCACAATAACAAGAACAAGAAAATAAAGGAAAATTATATTGAACCACCATGATCAAACCTTCACTGCCGATGGTGAAGCACCACCCATCTCCATGTCCAAACTCCTCTTAATCTCAATCTCTCTCACTTCCTCCTCCTCCTCCTCATCTTCTTTCTTCATTTTCACATACATACCATAAACATATGAACAAAACCCCCAAAGACAAACCACAGTAGCCACAGCTTTAATACCTCCAATTGGGTCTCTATACACCAAAAACCCTCCCAACACATTCATACCCAAAATGGCTGTTGAACAAATCCCTCCAGTCAAAGATGAAGTCAAATACACCATCCCTGCTGTACCCATGAAGCACATCTGCCACGTCACCACATTGAACCCTACAGTGACCCAATACAATCCGGGTCCTTTATCGAATACCCGATCACTCTCTGTTTTCAAGTCAGTAAACCCACCGTCCGATGACATGCCCACGGTGGCCAACAGCGTCGCCGCAAACTCCATCACAAGCTGCATTTCCATCACCATTGAATAGCAGTTCACTTTCTTGAAGATTTTCTGCATGACTGGTAAGTACAGAGCGAATAGCAAGCCAGCACCGATAGTGCAAAAGAAGCCTATGTAGTACTTGAGTTGGGTCAACCCGGGTGGCTTGTTGTGATCGGAGTCCAACCCGATAAGGACTGAACTCAGTGTCAAGAGGATTACGCAATTGAGATTCAAAAATGTGATCTTTTGTTTCACAATGATTACAGATAAGATAAGATTGAAGACTAGTTGGGATGATAAGAGGAGAGAGGATGTTGAGACAGGTAAGTAAGAATTTCCCCATGAAAACAGAAGATTGTTTAGGCCCAACATTAGGCCTACAAAGATTGACAAGATTAGAATTCTGGGTGTGAAAGATGAGAAGGGTTTTCTATTAGTGCATTTGAGAAGGTAATAAGGACCATAAATCGGTGGTAGAAGGAGAGGAAATCCAGCACATTGAACCCATGTTGAGACCCACTTGCTTGAACCACCATGGATGAAATAGTACTTTGAGAGCAAGCTTGATGAGACTGAACCCACAAAGAGAAAAGCATAGTTGATCCCTAAAAGGATCAAGTATGGCTTCCCTGTTTTCTTGTTGGCTTTCTGGTCTTCTTGATGATAATCAGCATTGGAGTTGGTCATGCCGGGTTTTTTCATTGTTTCTTGTGGATTTGCTTGTGGGGTTTCATATGCAAAGGCTTCCATTAAAAAGGGGGAGAAGAAGAAGTGATTCTCGATGGGGTAAACTGGAAATTCAAATATATGATTTTATTCTAATTTGTGGGGTCTAATTAAGCTTTCGGCTTACCAATATGATCCAATGATTATCTACAGATATACACATCACTGAGTGTTGATGAGGACTGTGTGCATATATTGGCGTTAGATATGTATGGGAAACACTAATAAAAGGAAGAAAAAAAAAAAAACAAATTTGGAAGAAAAAACGGATAGAGGCAGGTGTTGGGTTAGTGAATGAAAATGGAGACAAATGGCATTTGGTAGGATATGAGAGTCAGAGATGGGAAGTACAAATTTTAATGATTTTGAAACGGCCATGTTGATAGTTGACTGCGTCTTCTCTCCCTGCACTGCACTTTCTACTTCTTACCCAACCATTTTTTCTGTGTAATGTGTCATATTGTGGAGGGCATTGGGTGAACAAGTGTCCATATTTTTCTTAAGCAAGCGTTGCATGCAGACTCATGGATGTCTTTTGGTCTATTAGAATTGATGGCATTTTGGGTCTCATTGGGGTGTGCATGTTATGTTATGTAAGAGGAAGACTTTACATACAATAATTATTGAATTTATTGCGGAAGCGATTAAGCAGGGATTTTAAAACAGATAAATGAGATGAGTGGCTCAAACTCGAGATCTATGTAAAATATCATGCAAATAAAATCTCTCTTTTTAATTTAATTTAAATTCAAATTGATATGTTGATTAAAGTCTTTTAAATTATGTGGGTCACTTACGCTATATATGTTTGGTTGGAAAATTTCGGTCAAACTCTCATGTTTGGTTGGTCTCAAAGCAAAAGAATGGAATTACGAATTCTTTATTTATTCGGAATTACATTTTTACCTATACAATTTTTCTCAAAAAAATAAAGAATAATATAGCAATTTACCAATTATTTTCATTCCATTCATGTCACAATTCTTTTATCAATCAAATATAAAAAAAATCAAATTCTTCCTCATTCCCGCCGCAAACCAAACATTAAAGAGTCCTTATGAGAGAATAAGTCAATGTACATTTTTTTTTTAAAAAAAAGGGGAACACCCAAGCCATTTCATTCATGTTAGTTGTGATGGTGTAATTTTGATGGATCAACAAATGTGTATTGAAATATGTATTTTGTTGTTGTTACTCTATTGAGATGTGTGTTTTGCTGGTGTGGATGAGTATGTGACTTGACTTTTTGTTATAAAAGTATGATTTAATTTTGGTGTGAATTTAATGGGCACAATATGAAGGAGAAAAAAGTTGTTAGCTTAACTAAAATGAGGATAAAAAAAAATGTACAGAATTTATATTTTGCTGATATGGGTAAATATGTGATACCACCTTTTATATAAGACTCAATATGTAATTTTACCGAAACAACAACATTTTATTGTTATGGTTGCTTTAAAGAATGTGACTGATAATTTGTACAATAAAGGAGATTCGGGTTGGTAGAACTCAAGGCCGGGTAGCCCTACTTTTGTGGATGGCCTCTAACAAATTTTATTTTGGAAAAAATGTTAAGATAATGTGTATTTATAATAATTTTAATTGTTAAATTAAATAGTAATTAAAAAACTAATAAAAATATTAGTATTTGTTTTCTTAGATTTTTAGTTGTTTTAATTTTATCTCATTTTAGAATTTATTTCCCTGGATTGTTGGTTATTTTTAGTTTATGAGGCCTCTTAATTAATTTATCTCATTTTGGGCTTGATTACCACCATTTAGGCCCATTTAATTGGGCTATAGCCTATAGGTTTAGTTGGGCTTAATTTTGGGCTCATCCGTATATTAACTATTAAGCTATTGGTGGTGTTGGGTGGACTCTCTATACTAGTATACTACTATACTCTATGTGTAAAAAAAGGAAATGAAGAAGCAATTGATTATGGACCACGAACCACCCAAGCCTAGCAAAGAGCGTGAGCCCCAAACCAGACCATGAGACCAGTCCCACTATTGTCCCGACCAGCTGCGGCCCTGCCACCGGAGAGTCCAATATACAGAGTTAACACAACATAATTTGGCGGGAACTGGGGTGCTCTCCTTTACTTTCCCGCCACGTCTGTTCGATTTCATTTGCAGTCCGTCATCTCCAATCAGTTACATAGCCATTAGGGTTTCAATAGCAGCCGATCTTCGTTTCCATCTCCAGTCTTATCAAGTCCGTATCAATGGAGGCGTTCGGCGGTTACTTCCTGGACGAGAAAGCAGTTCGCGTCGAGAACATCTTTCTCGACTTCCTCAAGAGGTATCAAATTTAGTTTCATGGTTTTTTTCTTCTTATTTTTTTGTTCTTTGAGTTGTTAATCGAGTATCTGAAGAGTATAATCGAAACAATTGAACTTGGATCAGTTTTCGTACGGAGGGGAGTGGGGAATTGTACTACGAAGCGGAAATTGAGACGATGAGAGCCAACGAATCGAGCACCATGTTCCTTGATTTCACTCATGTCATGCGATATAGCGACCTTCTCCAGAAGGCCATTGCCGAAGAGTACCTAAGGTCAAAACCGTAAACCCCAATTTTTTTATTCGGAAAAATCTCTCGTGGGTTTTAAATTTGTTAAAATATTGGGGATTTGATGCGCATTTTGTTAAGTTTTGCTTGGTTTTCTTGAAGGTTTGAGCCTTACTTGAAGAGTGCGTGTAAAAGGTTCGTGATGGAGCTCAGACCCACCTTCATCTCTGATGATAACACTAACAAGGACATCAATGTTGCCTTTTTCAACATCCCTTTCTCCAAGTGGTATTGTATTCCTCTTACTCCATGTATTTCAAAATTTGATAGGCCAGATGTACAAATAACATTGAGCCAAGATAATTTAATGAATTGGTCTTTGTGTATGAATCTTTTTGTTGTGTATGCCCATACCTGACTACAGGTTGAGAGAGTTAACGACAGCTGAAATTGGGAAACTAGTATCAATCACCGGAGTGGTCACTCGCACGAGTGAGGTAAGACCTGAGCTTCTTGAAGGAACTTTCAAATGTTTGGACTGTGGAGGCTCTATCAAGAATGTTGAACAACAGTTCAAGTACACAGAGGTCGGACTCTATTTGCCTATTCTGTTTTGCACCTCATTAATTACTTTGGGGAATGTTTTAACTTGCTGTCAACTACTTAAATTGTTTACTTGCAGCCAATAATCTGTCCGAGCCCAACATGCTCAAATAGAATAAGATGGGCGTTACTCCGACAGGAGAGCAAATTTACAGATTGGCAAAGAGTCAGAGTACAGGAAACATCTGCTGAGATTCCCGCAGGTTCCTTGCCCAGATCCCTTGATGTTATTCTCCGTCATGATATTGTTGAACATGCCAGGGCTGGTGACACGTAAGATGATTACTTTATAAAGATCGCTAGTTTTTTATCCGTACTCTTTTATGCAATAGTTGAAGATGACTTCTAATGAATCTTCAATTTGTATTTGCTTCCAGGGTGGTTTTTACAGGTACTGTGGTTGTAATACCAGATATATTGGCCTTGGCCTCACCAGGGGAGAGATCAGAATGCCGTCGAGAAGCTTCCCAGAACAAGAACCCTTCCGTTGGAACTGAAGGTGTTAGGGGCCTTAAATCATTGGGAGTGCGAGACCTTTCTTATCGCCTTGCCTTTATTGCCAATTCTGTTCAGGTAGGAATAAATCCTTTCAATTGAAATATGTGATGCATGCTTTCAAATGAATCACGTTCAAAAACATGTACTTTTCAGATTGCAGATGGTAGAAGAGATGGTGATATTAGAAATAGAAAGAATGATTCTGATGATACTGAAAGCCAGCAGTTCACGGTTTGTTAACAATCTTTGCATCCAGTAATTTTTTGCTAAAATGATACTTTATTTTTTCTTGGTTTCCTTTGGTCTCTGAAGTAAACTATCTTTTATCATTTTTTTCATGTTTAGCATCTAATACATCCAAGTTTTGCTTGATGGATTTGACTTGGCAGACAGAAGAGCTAAATGAAATTCAAACAATGAGAAATACCCCTGATTTCTTCAACAAGGTCATTGATAGCATTGCCCCAACTGTTTTTGGTCACCAAGACATAAAGAGAGCACTCCTGCTGATGCTCTTGGGTGGCGTACACAAATTTACACATGAAGGAATCAACTTGAGAGGAGACATCAATGTTTGTATAGTTGGAGATCCTAGTTGTGCAAAGTCTCAGTTCCTTAAGTAGGTTCCTTTTCAATCTTTTGCTTGTTCATTTACATGTTGATCTAGACTGTCTCCATATGACACTCACAATATAATGTTTTTATATTCATGAACTTATACTAGTGTTATTCGCTCATAGGTATACTGCTGGCATGGTTCCAAGATCTGTCTACACATCGGGAAAATCGTCATCTGCTGCGGGCTTGACTGCAACTGTGGCAAAAGAACCAGAAACCGGGGAATTTTGTATTGAGGTAGCATTCATGTTACTTTGTTATTCTTAAGTTTGCTGCACACTGAAATTTATATTGTCCCATTGATCGTAGAAACTATGTTGGTAAATTGCTGTCAATTCAAAACCACGACTTTTGTTTTCAGGATAGCACCTAAGTTCCATTAAATGGATATGATTTCAATAGTTACGAATTTTATCAGCATGAAACTGTCAACAAAAAATACGAGCTTTTTGTATTTTCTTTATAGGATGCCTCCCTCCGTCATCTCTCCTTCGATTTCCAATTTTTCAGCCTTAACAAGGGATCCACTCTATTGCCCACACAGCATTATAGATTCCTGTAATCTCAACATTCAGGTACTGTCAGGTCAAAAACTATCTCTAGCACTAAGAGTGAACATAGCTGGAAAGGTTCAGTAATAACATAGATATGTTGTTGAAAATACGTATAATAGACCCAACTTACAGTCTCATACTTTGCCATGAATGAATTACTAAAGATTACCAGCTTAGAGACATGCTCATGGGTAGCCTCAGTCTCATACTTGGCCACAAATAAATTTTTAAGAACGTTCATGCCTAGATTTATTTCCATCTCCTTATCTATGTTGGTATACATTATTCAGAACTGATGTTCACTTATAGTGTACATAGAAATGCTGACAGGGTGGCAAGTTGTATTAGTTATGGTTTGTATTTTGATCTTGACCATATAGAGTGGGGAGGTGATTTTTTTTGCCCAAACTAAGGATCTAAACAGTCATAAGAAGCCCTATCTCTGGAAGACTTGATAATATCCTTTTCCCTTTTTATGTTTTGATTCCTCATTTTATTGTGTTAGCGCCTTCTTTCTAACATTGGTTTACTTCCAGGCTGGTGCGCTGATGCTTGCAGACAATGGAATTTGTTGCATCGATGAATTTGACAAGATGGATGTTAGAGATCAGGTAATTTCCTGTTATTTCATGTAATTGTTTGATCCGACTCAGATGCATAGCACTAATCAGAGTGAATGATACATATATGGATTTGAAGGTAGCAATTCATGAAGCCATGGAACAGCAGACCATAAGCATTACAAAGGCAGGAATACAAGCTACACTTAATGCTCGAACATCAATTCTAGCTGCAGCCAACCCCACTGGTGGTCGATATGACAAGTCCAAACCTCTCAAGGTTAGACTATCACTCTAATGTCATGCTGAAGTCTTGTAATTCATTTTCTATGGAAGTCGTATTTTCTCAACGAATTTGTCCGAATCTTGTGGAATAATCACTCTGATATCCTTTCTCCAGTATAATGTGGCTCTTCCTCCTGCAATTCTTTCGAGGTTTGACCTGGTATATGTAATGATTGATGACCCTGATGATCAAACTGACTATCACATTGCCCACCACATTGTGAGAGTTCATCAAAAGCATGAGGAAGCACTTGCTCCTGCCTTCACCACAGCTCAAATACAGCGTTATATTGCATACGCAAAAACTTTGAAACCAAAGGTTTTCTGTTCAATTTTATTTGGCATATCAAAAACTTCATATGTGGTGGTATTTTGCACTGTTTTAACTGTCAAAATATTGATGCAGCTAAACTCTGACGCAAGAAAACTTTTGGTAGACTCATATGTTGCTCTTCGTAGAGGTGATACTACTCCAGGGAGTAGGGTTGCTTATCGTATGACTGTTAGACAGCTGGAGGCATTGATCAGGTTGTCTGAGGCCATTGCAAAGAGTCATTTGGAAACACAGGTATTTCATTTTGGGCTACTTAATTAATTAATTGCATCTTGACAGCATTATACATTCGTACCATGGACTTCTTCTGCAGGTACAACCACGCGATGTTCGTTTAGCAGTTAGACTGCTTAAAACATCTATAATAAGGTACATTTAGAATACGCCAAAAACCTTTCATCTTTCGTTCTTTGGTCACAATTTTCAATTTTGGAATTTGGTTTTATTTTTCTCATCTATCTTGCAGTGTGGAGTCCAGCGAGATTGATTTATCTGAATTCGAAGAGGAAAACTTTGATGGTAGAGATGGAAATAATGGACCTGGTCAAGGTGATACTCAAAACGGTAATATGGAATCTCAGCCAGCTTCAGGAAGTGGAGGTGGGATTATATCACCTATGTCTTGTAAGGAGTTCCAAAAAATTTCCTCTGATGATTTAATTTCTGCAGAAGGTGTAGCTGATGCGGCAAATCGCCAAGGAAAAAAGCTTGTAATAAGTGATGAATATTTTCAGAGGGTTACCCAAGCCCTCGTCATGCGCCTTAGGCAACATGAAGAAACTGTACTGCAAGATGGTAAGCTGCATCCACATGATTTTTTTTTTTGGGGGGTTTTCCTGTGAATCTTTACTTTTATGGAAGTAAAAATGTTGGCACAGTTGTAATAAATTTGGCTGCCAAAAGTCGACCCTAGATGTAGATTATTAAGCACTGTCTATCCTGCCAGATATTATGTGAATCATTCTCTACCTGTAGTTCATTTGCTAAAAGCATTCTGTGAAAAATTACATTTGCAGGGTCTGCACTGCCCGGATTGAAGCAGAGGGAGTTGATCGCATGGTATGTGGGCCAGCAAAATGAGAAAAATGCTTACAGTTCCCAGGAGGAAGCAGCAACTGAAATTTCCAAAATCAAAGCTATTATAGAGGTTAAACTTTACTTGCATTGAGCCTCTACTGCTAGTCTCTGTTAGATGAACTTCACAATAACATGGGGGTTGGAAATATTTTGCAGAGCTTGATACGAAGGGAAGGTTTCTTAATTGTGCTCGACGAGGGCAGGGAAGATGCCGGTGAAGCTGCAGGACGACCACCTTCTAGAAATGACAGAATATTAGCTGTGGCTCCAAATTATGTCATAGATTGATCCGGAAACTAACAATGCCTTAGCTATAGAACTGAAGAGTGGACCATATGGCACCTGCATCTTGTTGTGAATCAGACTAACTTGTACAACAATGTGACAGATCGTTGCAGACTTGTGGTTGGAAGAGATGTTTAAGCTCGTTCCATAATGATCCCACTCGTTTTCTCGGCTTCTACCACCAATTGAGAGATAGAGATGTTAGCTTGTTGCACTGGATCTTGTGATTCATTTTGATGATCTTGATTTTATTTATGTTTGTTACTGTATTCTATGAGGTTAAATAATAGGCTTTAAAGTGGAAGTTTTCTTTCCTAAAATGTCTGAAGTTTTAACATTATAGCTAGAGATGAAAATGAACCAGATCACCTAGGACGGCAAGCTGGTGGTGCCCTTTATAGGCCCGGCACGAACTTGGCTTCTATGACAAAGGGTCGAGCTCGGACCTATGTGTGCAAATGGTTTTTCCCTAACGTGAAACATGAATACAATTTCTTTCGTAGTGTTCTGTAAGTGTAATCTGTAGTTCTGTACTTAGAGTTGTGAATTGGGCCGACCCAGCCCAGCACTGATTATAGTGGCTTGGATCCAAATCATGTCCATTAGTATGGGTTACCAATTCTATTGGGCCGGGCTTTGTCGAGACAATGTGCCTGAATTCACGTGTCGTACTGACCTGAACAACTTCATATTTTTATATTCCTTAGCGCGCGTCTAGTGCTAGGCTCTGATGATCATTGATCAGCTCTGGTTTATATCTTCTGCGACCGACCGCGATCAGATTTCAATTCGAGTTTGTCCAAGTTTCTCCGATTCTTTATCGTGTTCCAATTTCCGGGAACTCTGGGTGGTGTTTGCAAGGCTAGCAAAGCCTCTCAACTTTACCTGAGATTTTCTTGGTTCACGCTTTTCTCTGTTTGGCCAATAGAGTTTGGTTTGCTAGGGCTTCGTTTGTCCTCTCCGACTGACCGGACTGTGTAAGGTGTTTTGCTCTCTCATAAAATTCCAGTCTCTGCAGCTTGTAACTAGGGTTTTGTTCCATTTTTTTAAGCAATAGTTACCCATATATACGCAATGGTTGAACTAATTGTTTTCACTGATTTGTTATGCCATGCAGCTAGGGTAGTTATGAGTTATGACTCTTGAGGAAGGAATCCGGCCGATTAGGCCCTGCCACATCAGAGAAGCATATAGAAGACTAAAGCTTGATGGGAAAGTACCAAAAGGATCAGCTCCCCGGCCTTTCAGATTCGTTGGATAAATTGCAAATGTGCCCAGCTTGCCGGCATACTGATATAGTTTTATCAGGAAACAAATTTTGGTATACCCCCTTGAACTTTCGACAATGAATCAATTTACCCTCTGAACTTTATTTGGGGTGAAAAAAGGCTTCAGCTTTAAAGAATGTTGATGTGACCTGTTAGCCTTTTCGCTGAAGTAACACTCTTTTTCCATCAAATTTTTATGACGTGTGATTTTTCAGGATTGCTGTGACGAATTACACGTGATTCATCAACTACTAAATTTTTTGAAACATGTCCACCATCTCTCTCTATGGCGGCTGTTCTTCTCCATCGCCTCCGATCATCTTTAGTTTAATTCGAGCTTCCCTCCCATATCAAACTCTCACACTTCCAAAATTGCAGCAGATGAGGAGAAACCCAGTTGTAATGACGCTGAGAGCACTAATATTCGAACAAATTTAGACCAAAGGAAGAGAAAATTGCGGTTGCAATCGAAGAAACAATCATGGCATGCAAAGGAAGAGAATAAGAACAAAGACGACAAATTCGTATGCTCGCACTTAATGCCTGGTGAAGTGTATGGAGTTTGGTGCATCCAAAATGGAGGCGGCCTTCGGAGAAGTTGGATCACGATTGAATCAAATTTGGGATTTTAGTGTTTCAACACGTTAAACCTAGCATTTTAATCAATGTATTTATTCACATGTGATGCATTTAACGGAAGAAAGTTGTCACATCAAGAAAGATAGACGGGAAGGGCTAACGGAGTACTTTTCAAAAAATTAAGAGGCTAAATTGATTTGAATCAACATTCAGAGGATAAATTGATGAATTCACTGAAGTTCAACGGCTATTTCAAAACTTATTCCTTTATTCATTGTTGGTCTCTATTCTGCATAAGGAAGTGGGAAAGCCTGGCCTCTCCAACCAGCAATGAGCAATGCCTGGATTTTGTAAGAATTTCTCAACTCTGTAAAACAACCATTGTCTCAGTACAATTCCAGAGAGATAAATTAATAATTACTCTACAAAAGGAAGGGTAACTGAAACGATATTCCTGGAAAACAAACATGCTGAAACAAAAAGTTTTAAGATGACTGAGCAAATGGAAATCGTCTGCTCAAAAGGAAATTAGAATTGATTAAAACTACAATGTACACACACTAGCAGCTAATCAACAGAAATTCCCTTCCTTTCCTCACCATCATGATGTATTGAAGCACTGATATTATTTATCACGACGTACCGGGCGTTTAAAAGACCTACTATTTGCTGTTTTCTTTGACACCTCCAACTCAGGTTTGGCACGATCCAAAGCCTATAACACAGTATATGTACATTGAATAAGTTTCTAATTTAACCGAACTAAATATCTGGAAGATAATAATACCATAAAAGCCAAGCATGAAGAAAATGGTTCCACCACAATAACAAAATGTGCTTTGCAGTTTGCACAACCCTAGTCTCAAACAAAAGCAAGATTCAGAAACCAGACAGATTTTTTTTTTAAGACGTTAGTCAAAAAGGCCACACAAATGACCCCTGGCTGAAGCGGCCTGCATCATGCAATCTTCCATTAAAGTCAATCAAGGAGCTCAATAGAAAATGACCCAGAGGACCAGAAAAAATTCTGAAAATGTAAAGGAGAGCTTCCACTTCTATATAAGACCATCCATGGAATACATAGAACTACTAAGTAAAAACTTCAAACGGTCTTCTCAGGGGTCAATGGTCTTAAATAGTAGCTTGCTTTTTCTTCATTTAACAGAGAGAGAGGGAAGGGAATTCAGTCATCTTCTCTGAGTGCCCTCGAGCGCCACTTTCCAACCAATCTCTCTATATAGACTCTTAAGATTGTTAGGTATCTATTATACATGTGATAAAATTCCTGGTTTCAGATTGCCCTTATTAATAAATGCAAATTACATCCTAAAACAATGTTAATATACATAGTAGCCTTGTATATGGGACATATGTATAGTTGAAATAGGAAAGCTATCAACAAAAATGAACATTTGAGTAGCAATAAAATTCACAGTATCAATCGTTTAAGAAAACAGGAAAGCTACCTGAATAAGAGATTCCACACGTCGACGCATCCGCGTATGCATGAATCCCTCAGAGCACTGTTGAGGAAAATGAATGGAAGCAATTAAGATGAATTTAAGCATGCCAGAGTGGAAACATCCAAATGTCAAAGCACTGGCAATCAAACTTAGAAGCACTGCCAAAATACAAATATCCACAAGCCATATTCTCATCAATCCAAACAGAGGTTTCTTGAATTATATGCAAGAACGCCATCACAAACAAAATTCAAATACAGATTCATGAAATCAGGGGAAAAACAGTCATTATGTACTTCAAGATTTAAGATGCACAAAAAATTCAAAAGTAAATGACAGTTTTGACAAGGCATCATCTTGCTAACTGGAGCATCTGTTATGGTCAGCGGTCAGACAGTGTTCCAAACAAAGTAAAAAGTCAGCAATCTTCATTACACCCGAATAGGGCTAAGATTTTTGGCAACACGAAACAACACTACTGTATTTAGAAGATTCACACTGTTTGATATTTGTAACCCATCCTTAACCCTTGACCTGATGCATGGAGTCTATCAACAAGCAAACATGACTCACAAAAATATGAGGCCAAATATCCGGAAACATAAACAAAATGACTAAACCAGATCTTGATTCACCTCTTAAATTGCAAAGCTTACCGACAAGATCGGGAATGAGTTTTCCTATTGGACACTACAGAGGGTAGTTATTTTGAGATAAATGCAACCACTGAAGCAAGTTATGCAGAAGTATCCTCACCTTGACATGATAGCTAACATAAGCATGAAATGTCGATAGATTCCAAACAGCACGGTCTAATTTTTTGCCTTCTACATGACGTGGGAAAATGACTGCAGCAGTTGATACAGTTAACAAATTATTTCAGAGAGAATGAAAATAGACAAAAAAAAAAAAAGTTCCATCTGTTAGTGTGACATTACCAAAACTTACAAAACCCGCATTTACAGATAATGCTTCAGCAGGAGCTTCCTTCAATTCCAAGGGAGGAGAAGGAGACCATAAACAAGGAGGAGCATTGTTCAATCCCGCAGTACGCCTCGCGTCCACAAACTCCTGAATGATAATCAAATCTTGACAAGTCAAAAATATAATAATGTACACATGAAGAGAATCAATGCTGAATAAATTTGGAGCCTCTCATGTGTGTGCCGCGGGTGGGTTTTGAAGCCAAATATTGGCTTGTGCTGCATTTTGGTTTAGCGGTTTCCAGGATTTAAACCTTTGATCCCGAGGTTGCAGTAAACCAAAATTTACCAATAGTCCCCAATTGATCTCTTACCAAGATAAATAAATATAAAGAAAATTCAGAGCAGCTACAAGTAAGACATAAACAAGTACAAAGGCCAAAGCATCTTTATTGTTTCCCTCAAAATTTCTTTTGGGCTGGCCTTTATTGAAGGGACCGGAGGCACATTTTCAAGAACAGCAGAAGATTTTCAGAGACTACAACTGTCATTCTTTTGCCCATCATCAAAAAATGCCCAGTATCTACTCCTTATATGGAACTAATTCAGCATGTAAAAGATATATGGTTACTCTACCTGTATAAAGGAAGTTACAAGAATGATGTATAGAACTAAATCCGTATATAAAAAGAAATATGATTAGGCTACCTGTAAAAAGGAAGTTGCAAGAATGGTGTCTACTGAATCTTTGAATCTCATAGGGAACACCACAGTCACCTTTTCTGCCTGTCAGAGACCATCCAAATTTATCACAAACTACCTTCACAGGCATAACCATCGATCAATTAAGTAGACACAGAAAAAACGATAAGAACAAAGGGCTATCAATAACATATGTTGAGCTCCCACATCAAGCTATACCTGAGGAAAAAGGAATAAAGACTCATTTGGACGATGAACAACGGCAACAAGCTGATCCATGTTTGGAGCAACTCTCCTCAGAGCAAGGTTTTTGAGAATTACTCTTAAAGGAGCACCTAAAACCACTTCTCTAACAGATGCAATTTTCACCAAAATAGCATGTTTGTACTCTGCACAACATCAACAACAAAAGCTGTGACAGTATATCATTAAAGGCAAATCATTAAACACGAAAAATAAATATGACTTTGAATGGATTCAATGATCTTATACTTAATATCTATTTGTAAACAAAAGGAGAACAAAAACGCTGAGAACACTGATATGCCTTGAGAATGAGATGCCAGTGAGGCAAGGTAAGACCCAGAGAATTCCAGCCTTCACGGAAGGCCTAAGCTCTATGGTCAAAGAGGCAAATAAGCCGGGAATTTAATGGTCAAAAGGCCTAAGCCCAACCCTGCAATAGACTATGACACAGGCAGAGTGGTGAGCAAGCGTGTGTGTATGCATGTAGATTTGTATATAGTGAGAGAAAGAAAATTTGGAGATACTCGACATGGTCATCCTAAGTGTTTTAACATGTACATGGCACAGCTCATAATAACCTTAGGAAAGGAACTTGTTGAACCTTCATCTGGAGGAAGTTTTAAAAAATTTAGCTTCAATGTTAGATTAAAGCCATCCCTGGGAGGATCAAGAATTTGAACCACCACGCCGTAAGAAGCTTTTATGGCTTCTATAGCTCCAAATGGAAGTCCACCAACAAAATTAGTTCCTGGAGGTGGGGTGGGTAGCGACAATGACAGCAGCAAGAGATGTGGATTCTTTGTTGACACCTAATATAGTTCAGTAAGTCAGAAAGCCCATGTTCATATTTACAGAAATACATTTTGTCTACCTATTTATAAATAATGATTCTCTTTCTTCCATAGAGCTGCCGAACTGAAAAGCTAGTAACTTACCTGAACGTGGTAACGGACATCATCAAACTCAACCCAGTGGTAGTCGAGTTCAACTCCTTTTTCAAGGCTGCAGAATCAAGAGTCAGTCATATATGCACGCAGCAGAAGCTCAAAAAGATGGCAAGAATATATTCATAAGTCTCAAGACTCAAGAGTATGTCTTTCAGTTGGTATAGGCACTCCAAAGAACAGAAACAAAGACTTGGATCATTGTTAATTACTACCTACCCGGCCAAACGTAGCTTACCAATACTAAAGCTTAATATCATATTCTCTAAAGCGCAAACACAATTTGTCAATTTATGGTCCAACTGATTAAAACTGGTACTTTGGATAGCTGGAATCAGAAAATAAAAGACCAAACTCATCGCCATTGCATTTGTAAATTTACGATTTTTAATGTGTTTCCGAAATCATTCATGAGATAGTGCAAGATGATCTAACCGTTATAAAAAACCAGACGCACAGCATTTCGTTTGTCAATTTATGACTTATATGTGATTAGGTAAACATACATTTACATATAACAGGGAATCGTGAAGAACAAACACCAAACTTAGGAGCTCCTTTCACGAGCTCCATCAGCAAACGAAATATCCTTAAAATAGGAGCATTGAATCGATAAAATGTAATAGAAAAAGACGATTAGAACACAATTAATTCACAGTTTCAGATACAATGAACAAAACTAGGAAACGAAGAGAGACGAGAAAGAACGCACTTTTGAAGCCGACTTAACAAGGTCTGGAGAAGAAATCTCGAGTGAGACTGCAACAGTATCATCGATGAACTTCACGAATCGACAGATATTTTTGTTCTTCCCTCAGCGTCTCCGTCTCTCTGCGAGGTGAGAGACAGGAGGATCGACGATTGCAGGACGGATTTGGAAGTCGGTGCCGTGTGGAAGAGGAGATTCTTTTGGCCTCACTACATTTACCACAAAATCCAATCTGCCGTTCTTTCGAAATCTACCCCGCTTCCAGTTACTTTCTATTTTCCAGTCGCAGTAATTATATAGGCAGGTATGGTAACTAGATGACAAGGTTATAGATTGAATGATTCCGCAGATTCTCCATATTGGGCTTCCTTTCATCAAAAGTCTTGGGCCTGATTTGACTCCCTAGTGTCTAGGTTAAAACGACAGAGCAATAGAGCATTGTGTGGCGGTGTGTTGTGTTAGAAGTGGGCTTTTGTTTTTCTTTGGGCCTGTTGTTTGTAAGGTCCCTGACTCCCACCCCATTGATCTAGGGTTTTCTCATTTTCCGGTGTTAGATAAAGGTTGAGAAGAAGAGATACAGAGGTAAAAAAGAACTGCAATGGATTTCATTCAACTGAAAAAACTAATCACATGTAACGGCTATATTCCTTGTATACAAAAGAGAATGAATTTGAACCTATCAGCCAACGGTTCAAAGCTGACAAGACAAAAAGAAATACAATAATTGTTTAAAGTCTGTTTGGGTCAGAGTATGTCTCAGAGTATAAGCTCTCGTAAAGCGTAAAAACTGAGAGTGTCTGAGAGTATGGATGACAGGATATAAACTAGCGTATACTCTGAAACAAACAGGGAACCAATGGTAAAAGGCCACAACTTGAGGCCCAATGAAAACAAGATAATAGACCCAAAAGCAAATGTTTGGATATGGTTCTTCCAATTTGAAAGAAACAGTTCGAACGAACAACAATAAATTAAATCAAGAATATATAAGATTTACGTGAAAAATCCTCCTAAAGGAAAAAATAATGGGCAAAACAAGAGAAATTCATTCTGTCGAAAAAACAGGGTACAAGAGAATGTCTTGAGAGTGATGGATAAACAAATATTTAGAACAAACTAAAATCTACCATCACAGACCCCCAAAAAATCTCATAAAATTCTTCATGAAATTTGTCACAGCGTGAATTTTTTGAGACCAAACAAAATTCGGGTCACAAACTCTAACATGATTTTTAGCTCTCAAGACTCCATGTCCATGTGAAAGTGTTTCAAGTTCAACCTCGAATATCTGCAAATTTCAAAAAAACTATTTTTTCTCTTATGATATATTTAAACATAATCTTTTGGACTGCTAACTCTATGGACTATGATATCGATGTTTTGGAATAATCTAATTTCATTCACATTTCATATTCAGTTGAACTTGATTTGGGCTAAATAAAACGAACCTAATATTTATTTCAGCCTACTTCTGGCATAATATGAGCTTGGTGGCCTAGACAGTTCTGACACGCTTCAACTTTTGCTCAACCACCAGCTCGGCTGGTGAATTAGTTCCTTGGATTTTGGAAAACGATAACTAATCCTTTGATGTCACAAGGTGATAGGCGTACGTACGGTTTCTGTGGTGGAAAAATATCAATCCCAGTTAAAATCATGCTTAGTTATCAGCTCCGTTTTATATGTCATGAGGTTATATCCCATGGGATTCCATAATTTATTTCATTATATAATACAATGAAATAACAGATTTTATTACAGTGGAATGCGTACTATTACAATGGAATACGTTATTTCATTGTGCTAGAATCTGTTATTCCATTGTGATAATACAATGGAATAACGTATGAGATATTTCATTGTAATAATACAATGGAATAACAGATTTTAGTACAGTGGAATACGTATTATTACAATGAAATACGTTATTTCATTGTAATAAAATCTGTTATTTCATTGTAATAATACAATGGAATAAAATATGGGATCCCATGGGATATATATCATTTTCCCTTAGTTATTGTTTATCATTTTTCTAGGATTTCAAAATATCGTTTTACGGGTTAATTGGACGGATCCCGCATGGGGGTTCATGTTGAAGTATAATGATAAATAGTACATATTCTAAAAGCTCATATTTAAATAATAAATATTAAATTTTAAAGGGTGGGAATGAATTCGCTAAATTCTAATGAATAAGTGTGTCGAATTTTAATGTCATAACTTAAATAATAAGTGTTAAATTTGAAAAAGAACATTCGTTAAACTCTAACGGACTAATAATTAATTAGAATAAAGTCATAGATTTAAATAAATGCTCCTCATATTGATTAAAACGGTAAAATAATTAATTAAAATAGAAAAATTTATGTGATAATTAGATATAACCTATGATGAATTCCTAAAATATGAACTACATATTATGTTTTCATGTAAGCGACTTGGATTGGGGTAGGATCCAAGGATCTGTCTATCGACCCACGCCCTCGAAATGTCGGTAGAATGTAATAACAGGTTATGCAATGCAACAACAAAAACAAACTAAGTGTGTTCGGATAAATTACCAAACTCCTAAACAGTACCCGAACCACGTTTCAAACCCGATATCTATCCTACTAACTAAATCGAAGACCCAACTAGTGCCTCTGAGCCATATGCTGCATGGGGACACGATGATTGATGACTAGTCAGTCTTTTTATAGTTTTTTTTATTTTGCTTTTATGGTTCGACACTTAACTACCGGGGTCTAAGTCTAACCCATGAGCACATGCGACAGCCTTTATTGACGAGCATGCTTGCACACATGAAACTGACAAATAAACATATGATCAACTGCCATGGCTGAATCATTGCCACATGCACCCGTACCAAATTTAACCCAGACAACTTCAACTCACATGGTCCTTCGCAGAGAGATTGGAAGAGAAATGATAAATTAGCAAGTCCTATTTTTTTTACAATATAGAGTCAATTAAACTATTCTTATTTACTGAAATTAAATATTACTTAATAAAATTAAATATAAAAGTAGTCTTGTCCCTTGTTAGGATTTAAATAAGTAAATATTACGGGCACGGAGAAATGACAAGGGATTAAGTAGTTGAAGATTTGGAGAATCCTAAGATGATGATGTTGTCGGCAAGAAACAATTGAGTTACACCAACTATATTTTCTTCCTAGGAGCTAAAATTTCCTCCTTACTCCATCATATTTTTCATGCTGGGATAAATAGCTTGTAAGAGATTCCAAAAAAAAAATGACGGTTTAGATTCGTTTTTAGTATTTTCTAAATATATGGTTGAGATCACCAATACTTTGGCAGGATTGAGAGAAGTCATTTTGGCTGGATTTGATCGTCAAATTATTCAATGGCCTGATAAATTATGCCATATCCATGGTACAAATTAACGGTCAACCGTCAACAGACTAACAAAGATAATAGGACCACGTGCCCCTAACGGTGATATTAACTGTCAATAAACCGCCAATAACCGTTCCTTCGTCCTGTCTTAATTACTCTCGCGAGTAGCTCCCATCACAACACATATATTTAAACAATTGCGACTATCTATGTGACTATGTGGTCCCACGTTGACATCTATTTAGCATTATTTGAAATCATAAAAAATGTCGTGAGTAGAACTTTAACAAGAGATCTTGAGGTGTTTTGTTATGAAACTAATATTTGTATTGTCGGAGAGATTAGAAGATTTAGTTTTTAAAGCGAGGCAAGGGAGAGAGGTTTAAACTCGAGAGTTTGAGTTGCGTATGATACAGTTTGTCAACTGAACTATTAAGAGCTCGTAGAAGATAGTTGTTGAGTCGAAATGTTGTGAATTATAAAAATAATGTTTGAATAGATAAAATAAATGATTGAGAGAAACTGATAAGAATACTTTATCACATGCATTCTATTTTTAAGAATCTTTGTTAATTAAATGGCATTTAAGTTATATTTCAGCTGGTACCCCTCACTGAGTGGAACTTGAGTAGTTGAGTTTAGTTAGAACTCATCTGCAAACAATTCAATTATCTAAATCACCATCTCTATAAACTCATTAAGGCTATTTTTCACATTTTACAAATTAAAGGAGGGGTTGAAAAATGTTGGGTTGGGAGATGAAGGGGTTGAGTTTTTAGAATAAATTCTTGTTTGGGAACCTAGTAGGGCTCAAAATTACTATAATGTCCTTATTAAAGTATGAACATCCTTGAACCTCTCAAAATGAGAGTTCGGATTTGGAGCGTCAGGAAGCGTTCGGAGGAGTTCTCGAACCTCTTTAAACTCCATCCATAATTTTTGCCAAACTTGGATCGAGTTTAGGAAGGCCTAAATCAAAGATGGCTATATATTCCTTCAATAGAAAAACTCTCCAATTTCCTTCTATTTAGTTTAAGCATCTAAGTGGGATGTATCATGTATGGCAACAACAATCGCTAATATTTTTTCAAAATTAAATAAAGAAATTCAAAACACATTCGGGAATTTGCGTACATCTTTTTTTTTTTTTTTTTTGAATTAACAAAATTATATGTCTATTATCAAAAGCCACGAGATTCGTAGATAATAAATGGCATTCTCTTATTCTTTTTGTCAATCCCGCTTTTTTTTTTCCTTTTCAAAATTTTGGGAAAGGAAAATTGTGTATTTTCTTGCTTGTTACGTGCATTGTCTTAGAACTCCAAAGA
The DNA here is from genome assembly GCA_963580455.1 of Euonymus europaeus. Lineage (NCBI taxonomy): Eukaryota > Viridiplantae > Streptophyta > Magnoliopsida > Celastrales > Celastraceae > Euonymus > Euonymus europaeus. The sequence goes on along the minus strand of OY756961.1, from coordinate 5,121,514 downwards.
CCTGTATGATGCATTTTTTAAAAAATTTTGTCTTCATGTGGCGCGTTCAAAATTTGAAAGATAAAAAAGAGAAAGTTATCAGAAAAGTAGTACCCTAATGCAAGATAAATAATACAATTAAGGATTAGGTCACCACCCAACCCACTAAAAAACCCAAACATCCCACTTTAACTCAACCCTTCTAAACGCAACTCTATCGTGACCCGATAAAATTTTCACTAACCCTAATATGGGTTGATATATTGGCCCCCCCAATCCACTAATATATTGAATAAAAAAGCTCACTCAACGCACTAAGGTTGTGCTTGGTTTGAAGGGGGAAGGGAAGGGGGTTAAGTGAGGGGTGTGAAGTGAGGGAGAAGATTTTGCTCTCACTTGGATTGAAGGGCAAGGGTTTAAGGGAGAGTTAGAGAGGGGTGTTTTTCCTATCCCTCGACTTCAAAGCACCCAATTTTCTAACCTCCCAAATTTGGAGGGGTTAGTGAGGGGTATAGTTATTTAGTCCCTTCCTCAAACTCCTTGATTCAAATAAGATTATACATATTTCCCTCCATTAGCACACGTCCCAATCCACACAACCCATAACCCACTCTTCTCTCAATCCAAACATAGCCTAAGTGTCATTTTGACTCCGCCATACTAAACTGTATTATATCGTGACCCAACAAAATTCATCCTATTCACTGTGTATTTTCTTATTATTTTAAAGTATTATAAATATGTTTTTGTTTTCATAGTATATATTTATGAATTCATGACATAAAGTATCCAAAAAAATTCGGGAGCCACAGATCTCACGCCACTCTTTTGTGCTTCCAATGATTCCAATTTCAACGTCCGCCACTACCTCGAGTGACGGATTGCGAAGACGACAAGTTCCTGCCAATCATGCATGGGTTAGGGGGACAATGTTAAAAAGTAATTAATTATATTTATTTACCGTTACTTGATACTTGGATTGGATTTGAGTCCACGAGGAAACAACATTTGACTTTATGATCTGCAAAACGATATTAGGTGAAGACATTGATTAACCAAAATAAAAGAATATTCGGGTGTGATTTATACCCTAAACCTAATCAACCTAATCTTACACGTCTTTCAAAATTATCATGGTTTGAGAGCGTGGAAAGTTTCGTCATCTGGTCCTCTAGCTCGTTAGACACTTGAGATGTTCGTCCCATTGTGCGTTGTTCTTCTTCTTCTTGATCGATGATAATTTTCGTCGTAAATCACGTGTTCGGAATTTTACTACATCCTCATTTAGACATCGTAAGAATAAAAGAGAATTTGAAATAGAGAATATCATCACGATCTCAACAGTCAACACAAAAAATTTACGTTAAAAATTTCGAAGGATCGAATAAAAAAAATACAATTATTGTTAAAGAAGATCAGATGAAATTTACTATATGAAATTATTATAATCACACTCTCAAAAATTCACTCTCATACACAAAACTCAATTATATCTAAAAGAATTTTTGCTAGTTGGTTATGTTTTCTTTTATTATGATAATTCTTGTTCTGAATATTTTTCATTCTCAATCAATGTCTATATATGGAATATAAATATATATATATAAAATATGATTGACAAGTTATCAATCTCTGTTCGTCAGTCATGCAAAAAATATATGATTGACAAGTTGTGAATCCCTCACGGTCGAAATCCACTCGTCTTAACTTTTTCAACACATGTGGATGCATGCTTTTCCTATTGATAAGTTTTTTAATCAAAACCTTGCAAATATGACATATTACTAATTACTATCAAAAAATTATCATAATATGGAATCATGAACCTTTGACCTAAGTAAACCCAAATAGGTTTGATGTCCATAGTCGAACTGAAATTCTCCGGTTGGAAGGATTCATTATCTGACTGGTTAAATAGCAAGTTTTTTTTGTTGTTGTATTAATCGCCCAGTGTTCACAATTAATCTCACTGAGATTAAATCCGAACTGAGTCGGGAGGGTCTCACTAAAGGGATAAAACTCTCCCAACAAGAATTTTTCCATTCATAATATTCGAACTCAAGACCTTACTTAAGGAGAACAAACACTGTGCCATTTGAACCAACCATTTGTTGGTAAATAGTAAAGGGCAACCACAACAATAAAACACTAATGTCTCCATTAACTCCTCAATTGGGTCTCACATCTATTACACAAAAAATGATCCCACATACTTATCAATAACAACAAAACACGTTTCTCAATACAACCACATCAACAAAACACATATTTCAATACATTCTTATTAGTCAAGTCATCAACATTTCATTTCTTCATCTTTTCTCCGCTAAACTAATTGTGGATCCTAGTTCTATTACCCAAAAGTCAAGCCATATACTCATTCATATCAAAAAAACATATCTCCTAATACAGACACATCAACAAAATACACATTTCAATAACATTTAATGTCCCCATTAACAAACTACCATTGCAGCCCGCAAATGCAATAAGGCACATTTGTTGGCCCGTTAAATTTAAAAAATGGGTTCCACATATCTCTCGCAAAAACACAACTTTTAATACAATCAAATCAACATAACACATATTCCAATACTGTCACATCACCAAAACACATATTCCAATATTATCATATCTTCCAATACAAAATCATTATTTAACCATATACTCTTCCATTATCTCATCTATTCTCAAACAAAACTAACCTAAAATTTATAATGAGTCTCACATCTTTTACAAAAAGTCAAGTCACATCATCATCCATATCTCCAAGACAGATCTCCCAATATAAATATATAAGCAAAAACATACATTCTCATACACTACCAATTCCTCCCCAAATTTTTTCGTTTGTATTTGCTCTAAAGTTTTTGGAACTAGAGTTATTCAACACAAATAGTAACCTCTAGTTAAATCTGTCTCTAGTTCCAAAATGACTCATTTGGAGCCGTCTCTTAAAAGTTTCTAACTAGAACATTGTAGGAGCTAGACTTGTCTAGGTGGAGCTGACAAGGCTACACGTGTAAAGCTGAAGTTGACAAGTCAACCTCTCACCAAATCCCATAATATTTTTTTATTTTAAATTCAATACTTTAGAATATAGTAATTGACCAATGGTGATGTCAGCCGAAAGCCCGGCGGATGGCGGAGATGGCTCGAGTCAGCAACGCGTGTCTTCTTCTTAAAAAAGGCTTCAATTAGAACACTAGACATTAGTTTTCCAATTAAATTAATAATTACCAATTTAATTTCATATATAGAAGGCGTGCACATTTTAATCTTTGGATATATATTCAATACATACATATCAATCTTTTTCTCATACCTGCCTTTCAATGACCGTTATTTCTTAACAAAAAAAGTTGAAAAGATAATGACAATTAAGAATTTGATTAATTATGAACTTCTAGAGATTATATTGTCAAATTGAGTCGTAGGTAATCTAAGTCCGAGTTCTAATTCTATTTCATTAATTAAAAAAGATCTATATTAAGTATATACCGTGATAATTAGTTAATTATTCTTCTTAGTTAAGTTATTTTAACATACGAGCATTTTAGCACAATCTTAATGGGTTGGACCCTTCCGTCCTTTGGATGGGTTAAGTTCAACAAAGATGGATGTAGCAAAGAGGCTATTGGTATAGCAGGAGGGGGAGGAATTTTATGGGGTGAATATTGGATTTTGTTATGAAATTGAAGCTAAACTTTGGGCTGTGATTATCAGCCTAAATTAATCTGGCTTGGACTGAGGGTTATAAAAAATTTATTCTTGAGATAGATTCTCTTCAAGTGGTGAATTGGCAGCTAATCAAGCTACTGATCCCCAGCTCCTTTCATCAAATTTAACTGTTGCAGTTCGAAAGCTGTCAAGTAGAGATTAGGTGGTGAAAGTTCAACATGTTTATAGGGAGAGCAATCGTGTGGCGGACCATTTGGCGAATGCGACTTTTCAATGTAACCATGGCTTGCATCTGTTCCAGTGGCCATCAAATGAACCCACGAGTCTACTTTGGGAAGATGTTGTTGGTGTTATCTAGCCTAGAACAATTCCCTGTGACAATGGATGAGGTTTATTTTGTGTAATCTTGGCTGGGTTTCTCCTCTCCCTGTAATAGAAAAAGAAAAAAAAAACATACAGGAGTATTGTCAAGTCCTGTAAATGGATGGTTGCTTGTTATAATTTATGTTGAGTCCGAACTGCGATTGCTGGAAGGAGACTTATGTCCTTTACTCTGCAAATCATACCACCACCTTGGTGGTATATATAAAAGATAATTATAAATGAATTTAGTTGATTTATGTTAGTTGTTGGTTGGTAGTTAGGTATCTTCCTTGATATTCAAGGATCCTCGTGGTCTTTTTAATAATTTAGGCCGATTAATTAATTCATTATCCTGTTTTCTTTTCTTTCTTAAAAGTTGGGAAAGTATGACCACTTTTTATCTGAATTCAATTTTTTTTCCTCATCTTGCAATTGGAATATCCCTTCCCTTCCAACAAAATATAAGGTGAAGGAAAAAAAATAAAATTCAAAAAAGAATAAACGAATGTTTCACACTTTAATCAAAGCTTAAATCATTCCTAAAGGAAAACAAATATCTTATAATTTGACACAGCCCACTATATCAATAATATTATTCGCTTTGGACTGTTTGGTTCCTAAGGATATATCAGACCCATATAGATTTGTTCCTTCTCAAGTGTAACACTTAAATAAGGGAAAAACCTTGTTATGTGATTGACTTGTATGTGGGACAACACTACCCGCACTTGTGGGCTCGGTTATGCGAGTCCAACAAGTGGACTGCACAGGTAGGTTATTCGATTTCCAATGCTATATTGGATTTTATAGAGTGTCACAACGGGAGCCCACTTCGATATCACGTTATAATTTGGTTCGATGTGGGACAACAAAATAGTTAAGAAAAGAAATAAAACTAGTCATAATAATTTTTTTTTCTTTTTAATTAAATTTAAATATTTAACGCACGAGTAAAAAATTACTTCTTGTGGGTCTCAATCCAAGTAGTAGAGAATCCTCCCTTGAATTCGTTTCATTCATCCCCATGCATGCATCAGAGTTAAACCTGGAATTGTCTACTATTTTGATAAATTTGTTATCAAATCAATCCATCGGGATAATCCAACCGGCGGTTGAATCATAAGAACTGTTATCCGATAATATTAAACCCACCAATAGCAGATCGGCAGTGACAATATTCTGTTTGGGAGTGGGTCCAAATAGATTAAATGGAAGGTAAGTGGGCTGGTAGACTTTTCCCAGGACGACTACGTGGACATTTATAATCACTCCTTCAGAATTTGAGAATCAATACCATATACATATATATGTATATAATGACTGTAATAAAATAAAGGACATTTTTTGGGTCCTGAAGGCCGAGTAGGAAGCTATGTGTGGATGTGTGGGGATGCCCTGCCTGCTCAGGGAGAGGGCTCACAGGGAAAAAGAAGAAGAATTTATTTTTTATTGAACTTCTAGAATTCCAATTTTTGAAAAAAGGAAAAAAGAGAGGAGAGATTATAAAGCTGCCATGACATGGTACCAATCTCATAACTCCTCTGCAAGTCTGCATCCACACCAATACACCATTGTTTCTCTCTGTTCTTGCTTAGTTTTATTTGTTTTGTCTAAACAAACAAAACCAAGCTTGTTCCTTTCACTTCATTATATTTCTTCGTTTGATTGAAAACCACAATACCAAGGTAAGCAATGCCTATGTTGTCTTTCTGTTTTGTTCTCCCATGCTTTAGTAATTTGGTGCTGCTGATGTTGTTTATAGCTGGTTCCATAACGACAGAAGAGGATAATCGTTGTAGAAACGAAGGGGAACAAAAGAACGAAGAAAATGAAGTATGTGTTGGTGACAGGAGGAGTTGTGAGTGGACTTGGTAAAGGAGTGACTGCTAGTAGTATTGGTGTGATTCTTAAGGCTTGTGGTCTTCGAGTCACCTCCATTAAAATAGGTCATCTTTTCTTCTTCTTCTCCTTCTTCCGATTTCTCATGCCATTTTTTTTTCTCAGAATGTGTTGTTTCTGGTCACTAATTTAAAATTTGATTTCAGATCCTTATTTAAACACTGATGCCGGAACCATGTCCCCTTTCGAGCACGGTGAAGTGTTCGTCTTGGATGATGGTGGCGAGGTACCCAAAACTTCCAGTAACTTCATTTTTGCTCAATGGATTATTAATCGAAAAGGGTTTTTGGGTTAGTAACAATTTATGAACTTGCTTTTGGGTTTGAAAGGTGGACCTGGATCTTGGAAACTATGAGAGGTTCATGGATATCAAGTTGACCCGCGACAACAACATCACCACCGGAAAGATTTACCAGGCAATTATTACTGTTGATGACAAAAAGAGCCACGCTAGATTTATAGTAAATTTACCTGATTTTTAATTTTGTTCTTTTTTGTTTGGCAGTCTGTTATTGACAAGGAGAGAAGAGGAGATTATTTGGGAAAAACTGTGCAGGTTTAAATTAATGCCAATTCTTATCAGTTGTTCTTCATAAGTTTATATGTATACTGAGATTCAATTTGTGCAATTTTTAGGTTGTCCCTCACATCACTGATGCAATTCAAGACTGGATAGAGAGAGCAGCGCAGGTACCGGTGGACGGAAAGTCAGGTCCAGCTGATGTGTGTGTGATTGAACTGGGAGGGACAATAGGTAAATAAGCACAAGCTAATTTAGTCACTTGCTTTATATATGTTCATTTGTCTTCTATAACTAATTTTTCTTTGGATGTAGGAGACATTGAATCCATGCCATTCATTGAGGCTCTAAGTCAGTTCTCGTGCCGTGTCGGTATGGATAATGTTCTTTTTGTACAGCAATTTCAATTCTCTGGCTCTATTTTTCAAGGCTTTAAGGATAATTTCAAGTTTAACCTGCTTCAGGGAGTGGAAACTTTTGCCTGATTCATGTCAGTCTTGTTCCTGTTTTGAATGTCGTTGGGGAACAGGTATAACCTCTCCACATATATTGAGTTAAGATTGATATAAAAAGCTTGATTAAGTCCATGAAATATGGTTACCATGTACAGAAAACAAAACCAACACAGCACAGTGTCCGGGGACTGAGAGGACTGGGTATGACACCGGATATTTTAGCTTGTCGCAGCACAACGGTATTTCGAACTCTTTCTTTCTCCAAGGACAGTTAGAGTAGATGCCTTGTCTTTCTGGCTTCAGGTTGCTGAGTATAAGTCTGCTTTGCAGGTACTTGATGGTACTGTGAAGGAGAAGCTCTCACAATTCTGTCATGTTCCCGTACGGAGGCTTTGTACAATAATGGTTTATTGATTGTCTTATTTTGCAAGTTCTGAACTTTCTTGTTACAAAATGATGTGCAGGAAGAAAACGTAGTCACTCTCTATGATGTTCCAAATATCTGGCACATACCTTTGCTTTTAAGAGTAAGCAATTCTAAAATTCACTCTCTTGAATTTGACAATTATGATATTAGTACTGAATATTCGTTTTTTTTTATTGAATAGGATCAGAAGGCTCATGAATCAATCTTGAAAAAGTTGTGCCTTTTAAGGTTTGTGTGACAAACCCACTTTCCATGGTCCTTGTTGATGTAATTGGTTTTGGTTTCCTTCATTTCTCACCCAACTATGTTCTGCAATGCCGCAGGGTTGCTCAGGAGCCTAATTTAAGTGAATGGACTTCAAGGGCTGAAATATGTGAAATGTTATCTGATGATCCGGTGTGTCCTGCGAACTTTTCAGCTTCGTAATTTGGATTTAGTGAATTTTCCGGCCAAATTCTAATGCTTTTTATCTCGTGTATTCGTAGGTTCGAATTGCGTTGGTTGGAAAGTATACAGGCCTTCCAGACGCCTATCTTTCTACAGTGAAGGTATACTTGGTTATCTCAAATTGGTATTGGAAATTTGGAACGCTTATGCAATTTAGAGAGTCCTTCTCTACTTTTCTATCGCATTCATGGTTGCCATTTATTTTATAGAAGATGATTTTTCAAAACCTTACTTTGATAGGAATCGGATTTTAATTCCGGTTGTTTGTTGCTTGCTTTATTTCTGCAGGCTCTTTTGCACGCTGCTATAGCTCGACACAAGAAACTTGTTGTGGACTGGGTTCCAGCAGCTGACCTTGAAGATACAACTGCAAAAGAGGTTAGTCATATCTTGACATTTTAGGTAGTCTTTATTTCCTTTGCTTCACATACTTACATGAATGTTTTCCTTGCAGAATCCTGATGCTTATAAGGCTGCATGGAACACTCTGAAGGTTTGTACGACGGCACGACTATCTTTGTTTCCTACGATTCTGTACATAATCTGAGTTGCCTATATGTTCAGGGTGCGGATGGCATTCTTGTTCCGGGAGGGTTCGGTGACAAAGGTATGCAAGGGAAAATTCTTGCTGCAAAGTACGCTCGAGAAAACAGAATTCCATACCTCGGGATTTGTCTGGGAATGCAGATTGCTGTGATTGAGATTGCACGATCAGTACTTGGCCTGCGTGATGCAAACAGTACTGAGTTTGATCCTGACACCAAGAATCCTTGTTGCATATTCATGCCTGAGGTTTTATATTGCTCTACCCAGTGTTGAGTCTGAAATTATTTCAGATAAAAGCTGTCTTTTTTTTTGTTATCTGAATGAACGTTTTACATATCGTACTAATACTAACAGGGCTCAAAAACCCATATGGGAGGCACAATGCGTCTTGGATCAAGGAGGACGTATTTCCAAGTCCGGGATTGCATAGCTGCAAAATTGTTAGTACCTCTGCCTCTGATCTGCTGTCGTTGAAAATTTTATGCAGAAATGCAGTGCAACTTTGGTTTCATTGACTTTGGCTCGCTATTCTCTTCTGTATTTCCTTAGATACGGCAACAGAAGCTTCATTGATGAGAGACACCGGCATAGATACGAGGTATGTGGTTCTGGAACATATACACACACACACACTGTCAGTAGACATAATTGTTTTTTATGTTCTCAGAATGCATATGCTGTCTCATGTAGGTAAATCCGGAAATGGTAGCACGACTTGAACATGCTGGACTCTCTTTCACAGGCAAGGATGAAACAGGACGGCGTATGGAGGTTTGAATTCGATCAAACCAGATAATTCATACTAATTTATATGAAAAACAATGGTTCTAATAAGTTTATATCTTCATTACAGATTGTTGAGCTACCAAATCATCCCTACTTCATCGGAGTTCAATTCCATCCTGAATATAAATCGAGACCCGGAAAACCTTCTGCTCTATTCCTAGGTACATAAACCGTCGCATGTTTTAACTTTTTGCTTGTTTGTTTGTTGCATTTGGTGTAAAATGGTAAGTTTTGGTGGATGTAATAATTCAGGGCTTGTAGCAGCAGCATGTGGAGAATTAGAATCTCTCTTATGCAGAAAAGAGAACGGAATGGTCCCTTTGAAGAAGCAACATGTTTACCAAAATGGACATGATACTAAGCTTACAGCCATATCATCAGAGTGCAGTCAAATATATAGCAGCTGCAATGGCTACGGCCACGGCAACGGCAACAGCAACAGTTTGCTCCTTTGATGACTGTTACTTGATCAATTATGTGTTTTTAAAAGTGGTAGTTGTTGTGTTAGGTTTAGGTTTTTGGTGAGCAAAGTTTGAAGTGTGTGGCCATTTTTTGAAAATGGAGTAGCTGGTTCCTCAAATCTTTTTTCTTCAAGGGGACAGCTTGTTTTCAGCTCAATTGTAGACAATGGCTTTTATTCGAATTTTGGAGGCCCAACTTTATTGGGCTTAAGGCCCAGGCTAATTGGTGCTTTGATCTGCTCTCATCATTTTACTTATTGGGCTTTGTCAGGCTAAAATTAAACCGAGCCCCTCAAGCAAGACTTCAAAGATATGAAAACGCTAGTAGGATAGGAGGGACTGGGAAGGGTTGTCAATTTGTCATAACTCATAAGTCATAAGTCATAACTCATAAAATTGGATTCGATACAACTGGGCCATTATTAATCCTACTTTAATGGGCTCATAGGCCTTGCAGCTTTATCAGATTTATTGGGCCGGATCAGGTAACAGGCCCACCAAAAAAGTTTCCAACCCAAAACGCATGTCATGCTATGCCTAAACCTTTTTGAGTAAATCAGACTTCAAAGCCATCACTTTAACTAGGAATAAAAGAGAAAGTCGAGAGAGACACACACACATTCACACAACTGTTTATGGCATAATTTAAGGGAGGGACAACGCAGGCAGAATGAAGCATGTTCATATTTTTTATCAGAAGGTTTTTCAAATGAAACAGAACATTGGGATTGGGGAGTGGAGATCCAAGGGAAGCCCAAAAACTTACTTGCATTGTAGGACTGTCACAGACAGACAGTTGATATTTTAAGCAAGTATTTCTTATGTGGCCATGTGATCAACCTAAGTCAGCAAACTAGCGTCCCAAATGGCGTAGTTGAATTTTTTTTGCAATTTAATGTCGTTGGTGGTATATGCCCCTAATGATAATTCTGGCTTGAATGCATTGGTATTATCACAATATTACATCAAATACCTTGGTGGTGATATAATTAATATCTGCTTAGAGCAACTCAAATGGTGCTTGAGAGCAGCGATATTGAAAATTTTAGAGTGTGCACGATGAATGATAAGAAAGAGAATATGTAAACTGCGAAAAAATTATATTGGGAGATATGAATTGTGGTGGAAAAAGTGAAAAAATTGTATTGGAAAACATGTTTTTATGATATAGATAAATATGTGGTTTGACTTTTTGTGTAATAGAGATGAAATTGAATCGAAAAATTTCTAGAATATTTCGGAGAGTATCACCGAAGTTGCTCTTATGCTGCTCCTGATGAAGTTGAAGCGCAAATGCTTTGTACACAGATTGATGTGTTTTATTCCTTTGGGGTTTGTGCTAATTTAAGCTTTTGTCATCTGTGTAGGCTAGAGTAACAAACTACAACATCGGAGGACACTTGTGTCCGGGACTATATTGATGTTACTAATCTGGTTGATGCGCATGTGAAAACTCTCCTAGCAAAGTTGGAATCGGAAAAGGTAAATTGTCATCGGTAAATCAATAGATGACAAAAATCTCTATCATGTAAAAACTCACTGGACATGTTAGGTAGTGATATACCTTATTATAAATAAGACTTCACGTACCCATCGATGCGGCTTTTGCCTCTGTCAATTGTTAAGGGCGTCCTATTTGGCTCGCGAATTTCGCTCATTGCTGATATACTAATGCTATACATAACTCATTCTGATTCTAATGCTGAAAGACACAAAAGCCAAAAGAAAATAAAATGCTCAAACATTCAATATATGAAGATTACTTATATCAAGCTTTATGATTCAAAATATCCAACTCCAAATCAAATGGAGATTTTCTCAATTTAATTTTGTGTTTTTTTCAGTGAATTACAGAAAACCCAAATGTAATCACGGTGGCAGTTAAACACGTCAGGATTAAGAAGCCATTTTCACCTTGTTCTCTAAATTCCAGTTTTCAAGCAACTGCTTGAGCTGCCCTCTCAAAGCTTTCTTCTGCCAACGATGTACGTTTGACAAGTATGTGATCAGGATGAGAAAGTTTCAATTGGCTGCAAAACAATGCCATTAACAAATATGATTACGTCAATAAACAGCAAGTGAATCATAAGAGCTTTGATGCAATAAAGAAATCCTGGAAATCTAAATAAACTTTTAGGTCTAATGTTATTAGCTGGCTAGCAGACATGAGCGCGTCAAGAAAGTTGCCAACTATAAAAACATAAAGCAGGAATTGCTTTACCAGCTGCTAGTAATCAGTCCACAACTTGTGAAGAGTTCCTTTTAAATGTAAGAAAGCGACAAGGAGGAAAGTCAGTAACCACCTTCCAAAACAAGGATACTATTTCTGTCGTCATTTATGCGACAAAAAAGGTTGCTAGCAGAATACAAAGTGCTCAATTGATGTAATTACGCAAGCAATGGACACACAAAAAACCATTCTAGACCACCAAGCAATAGAAGCCGCACTTCCCACAAGTGTTTTGGTTCACACTAATCGATTTCCCCAAATCCAAACAAAGAGAATAACCAATTTTTCAAAGACTGGATGTGTCTCCCGCTACAGGAGTAAAAGCAAAAACACAGCTCCCACCACCACCGGGGGTTTTAGAGTGGGAGGTTGTAAATGGCCTTCCTTGTATAATGGAGATGCTATTTTCAAGATCTGAGCCAGTATTGTCTAACTAACAATATAGAAACTCCACCTTTGTTCCAACTTTCATCCCATTTCAAATTGTATATAAAAGAACTGACGAGATAATAGAATAACGAAATAGATATTTACCTGAGATAACGTGAAGAGGATTTACCAAGGTGAAGACTGCACACAACAAGATTGGCCAGAGTTTCTGGATCCTTGGCATCCTGTATCAGACAATTACCAAAAAGTCCATGTCAACCCATTACTGTATAGGAATTAAGGTTCAATAAACAATGTCAAAAGAGAGTAGATCTGAATACTTGCAATTAACTCTAAGTCTATAATTCCAGTTCCCTTTCCAATTTTTCACTACAAATTACAAATTACTGAAACATGCACCTATAGTTAAGTTACACAATACATTGAAGTGATCACCCTTCTTCGCAGATTCACAGAATGATATCAACAAGTACGAGCTCAACAGAAACAAAACTTGCCTTGTTTAGAGCTTCAAGCAACAAAGTTTCAGCCTCATCAAAGTTTTCCATGTGCATACAGCAAACTGCCTTCCCATTCAGAATCAGCCCAGTCATTATATTTTTCTCGGAAAAATCTTGAAAGATAAGATATGCTTCCTGTATCTTGGAACCACCCTGTTTCAAAAGGTTTGGTATGATTACAACTTATTCATTTCTTTTTATGTTCCTTCTCATTTTCTTATGAAAGAAAGTTGCAAAAAGTGTGCACACCACTGCCAAATTCACCCATGCATTTGCAAGCTGAGTAAGAGTGTGGTCCTCATCAATTTGTTGCATAAGCCGCAACTGTTTTTCTGCATAATCTGATCTATGCATCTTTATGTATATTTGGATATTAAGCGCATGCCTGCAAAATTCAAACAGGATGCCATGCAAAACAACTGAAAACCATATCATCATCAAAAAAATTTCTCTAGAGAGCATAGTCTAACAATATAAGGTTGACAAAGAAGCTAAATTATCAAAGATAACTTTTTAGAAGCTAAGTTCCACTGTATGGAAGACAAAGTACAAAGGACGCAGATCCAATTACTTAGCAACCTTAACATCCCAGACAATGAAATTATTTCCCCGAATTTGATAGCCCTTCTTTAAAAAGTACAATACCCGTCATGCCTCTAGCACAAAAACTTATTTATACAAGTGAACTTACACCACAGATTCAAATGAAAAGAAGAATTGACACCACCCATCAACAAAATATTGTCATACTGCTTTAAACTCCTAACTATCTGACCTGTTTTCAGAATCCACTTATTTGGTAATATCTCTTGGTTTGATGAAGCTAGACTGTCCACTGCCCTTGGTTGGCTAGAGTTGACTGGAGGTTGATATTTTATCTGTGGTATGTTAAGACTCCGATCATCCTTTCGCTCTTCCAGATATCGAAATGGAATAGGTCTCTAGTTGAGCATCTATAACTACTTATTATTATTATTATTATTGTAACTCAAATCTACAATTTTAGAAAATAAATGAACCCAAAGTTTGAAAAACCACTGAAGATAAAGCAGAGGAACAGTTCAAAGACCAATGACAAGTAGATTTCATTCATGGTTGCATGATTGATGTGCTAAAGAGAAAGTCATATCTGACTTACAATTCCATGTTTGCCGCATGAACCACAGTATTGGTGTGTTTCAAAGCCTCATTATAGTCCTCTTCATGCATGAATATGATCCCAGCAAGCAGCCGCAAAATAGGGTTGCTTCTAATGGCTGAATCATTCAACCACTCCTTCAAGCTAGTAATCGTTGATTCCTGCAAAAAGTCTCTACAACTAATTAACTGTGTAAAAAAAAAACCCGGTTTTACTTCTTATAGTTAACTAACTTCAACAGCTTCAACTTCGTATTTGATTGCTCTTTATTGAGTTTTTCAGCTAACAAAACAAAACAGAGAGCTGATTCTTGAACATAAAGTTTAGGTTGTGCCATTGTGTTTGGGAGGGAAACTTCGGATTTATTTCCGATAGTAAGATCTATGTACCTCACAAAGTATCTTTTCAAAACCGAGATAGAAATGCAAAATTCGTAACAGAACGCAAAATCAGTTCATTGCAATGCATATCAAAGGAAATTTGCATTTGAAAATCGAAGGAGTTTCAATTCCAGGGAATTATTCGTCATATATGAACATGCACATAAATCAAACGATCAAATGGCAATCAGATCCCAATATCAGAAGATAAAGCAATTCGACATCCAAATTATTCTCATAACAAGAAAGAACAAACCCTATTATCAGGACTGGAGAGATAGAGAGCAAGCAATTTCACGGCCTGGAGAGGCGTAGCAGCGGAGTCGTCGATCTCATTGATCACAAGCTGATAACAGAAACAAATGTCAATATAAACAATTGAAACACTATTACGAAAACACAAAAGGGAATCATCTAAGAAGGAGAGGAAAAATGATACCTGGTAGCTGCCAAGGGCAATGTAAGAGCGGTAGACAAGGCAATCGCGCTCGACGGCGTCATCCGGAGTGAGGTTCGGTAGGTCGCTGTTGTTGATGGCGGCTTGGTAAGCCCCCAAGTAGAAGTTGTTTCGGAGATTGAAGAGCTGGTCTGGTGCTGCCATTTCCCTCTCGATGGGATCTTCGATGATTCGTTCGGTAGATCTAGAGGAGGAGAACTACATTAAGCGTTCTTCTATATGGAAATCGTGACTGGGCGGTTTGATTGAGTTTATTGGGTTGGACTGGATGTTATTTGGCCCAATGGATCGTCAAATTTTAGTTTGTTAATGGGAAAAGGCCCATTAATCTGTCTTAATCATGTTTTATTTTATTTTATTGCTAGGCCCATCAAGTGTGCCCATCATTCATATGACCTTCACCACTTGTTTTCCTTCCCAGTGTGTGTTCAAGTGGTGCTTGGTGATCAAGTCAATCTTGTCCAAGTACCTCATCACTGCTTCTGGTCTAAGAAACCCCGCCGACCGCAACGCGCCTTGCTTGCCTGCCTCTTGAGGTGTTGGATTTGGAGGTGGAGGAGCCTGTTGAGGCTTGTTGGAGTAGAAAATATTTTGTGTGGAATGTGGGTGCCAGACTTTGACAAGCTTTTGCTCATTGGTGAACAAAAACTTGTTACCAGCAGGTCCACATAGCACAGCAGTGTTTTTCTCCAAGGATTTTAGTCTTGAACACTTCATGGGAGTACTTTCTCATTCTTGACCCAACAAATTTTGCAGGGTTGTTGATGTAAAAATACTTGCAAGCGCACAAGTATACTAATGTAGCACAAAGTGTGAGTACAAGGTCGATCTCACAGGGACAAGTTTAATCGAATAATGCACTTAACTATTTAAACCAACGACAATTTGAATACGGAAAATATTTTTGATTCTTTAGAACAATGAGCAAAACAGAGTTTTAACAATTATAATGAGGAAAACCTAGGGCACAACCTTACCAAGCAATCCTATTATGAGATACAAAAGTTAAGCATTCGATAACAATTCAAATTCAAGGGTCGATTCCTCACTCAATCATGTTATTCCATTGATTGTGGCAATAACACGTATTATCGATACCAAATTAATCCTGTTTGATCGCAGTCTTTAATTTAGTAAAAATAACTCATTACGACTAGAAGAACTAAACAACTAATCAATCCCCTAAACCCGGATCAGAGCATTCGACAATTAATCTTCTTAATTCCGATTCTACCAAAATACATAAATACGGATCGTTTATGTGATTTGGCTAGATGAGTATAATAAACAACATAATTGATGATCAAGCAATTATGTAAAAATCATACTTTGAAGTATGGCAATTAAGAACAAGAATTGAGAATTGAATCAGAAGCTCATAATATAGATCAAATCATCTCATAACATTCATGCTTGGCTAGGTCAAACCCTAGAAATAAGTTTAGTTACAAATCATAACAACAAATATACAAGAAAAGGAAGAAGAAACTATGGTTGAATTCACCAAAGGAAGGAAGAAGAAGATGAAGAAGTTGCAGCCGTCTCTCCCCTTCTAGTCAATGTTGGAACCCCTCTTTAGTGTTTTTAAGCCTTATTTATACTCCAAGTGGGTTTCCCCTAGGTTTACATAAGTCAACTAAGTTTTTACTAATTCTGGAAATAAACTTTTGGTCATCGTGCTCTTCTGGCGTTGGAGCGTTGGAAGGGCGTTTTGCTCTGGCTCTGAAATGCTGGAGCGCTGGAAAGGCGCCGAAAGAGCATTTTTCTCTGGTTTTATGTCTTATGGAGTGTTGGAACGCTGGTAGGACGCTGAAAGAGTGTTTTCCACTGGTTTTTAGCCATATTTCAATCAATTTAACCACAACTTCAATTCAACCCTCCTACATACAAAACACACAAAATCTCAAAGTATCAACACAATCTTAACACAAAATAATGTAAATATGTACCAAAATATGCATATAAATATGATATAAAATACACACATCAATTGTGGAGGAATTCAACGGTTTTCCCCAGTACAGGCCATCCTAGACTCCCTGGAGGGAGTTTTTTGGTTCCAAATATGCGTTTGAAGAGGAACTAATTGGAGAGAATGAAGATTGCACCAAGCAGAAGAACTTTAGGTTCCAAGATTGAATCCATGGAAACTGTTCGATGAAATGACATAGTGAATGTGTGCAGCTGTTTGCCGCACAACACTAAATAAAGAGAAACAATCTCTCAAAATGTCTTCAACGACAAAGAATTTGATCAAAAGTTCGAAGCCATCATAGTCTAAAAGGATAAAATATTCAAAGATAGACTTGACCAATACCATTATACCAAGAGAACTGCTAGGAAGTTGACTTCATGTAGTCCAGTCTATTTAGCACGGCAAGACGAATTATATCTTTGTTGGGTACGGGTACATATACACATATAAATATAGAGAGAGATGGAGGAAACTAGTATGTATTCAAAGAACACTGGCTAATATTTTAGAATATCAACTTGGAGTGTTGATTAATTCACCAATAAATATCTGATCAGTCTACCGACTTTTCCTTTGTTATACGTTATCCCATACAATGCAAAGAGTCAATTGCATGCTCAGCTCACAAACTCTAAGAAAACGAATAAAATACAACCCAGAATTGACCTCCTCACCTTGACTAAACAAGGTTCAATTTTTGAAACTCACTCTATTGTCGCTATTGTCACGGGTTCAATTTCTAGAAACAGTCGTTCTATATAGTATTTGGGATAAAGTCTGCGTACATCTGTCTGTCTCCGACCCGCCCCGCCCACTGAGTAGCCTCTGCTGAATACAAATACACAGATAAGGTTGTATTTGTATTCGCATCTCTCAGTTCATCTTGAAACTTGCATTCAGCAGAACATCAAGAAATGAATTAATCTGGCAAAACCCAACAGACATGGAACTAACAATGGCAAGAGAATAAAGTATTTTAAAGCTAAATTCTGCCCAAAAATGGAAAGGGGGGACCTGTATTTCTTTTAGTTAAGTAAATTTCCTAAATGTATAAGGATGCCTTGTCTGTCTGTAAACAAAATAAAAGAAAAAGATAGGAACATCATCCTATCAAAACCCAGCATCTACATTATTAAGTCGGGGCGCAGTAAATATTTCTGCACTACTTTTGCCTATCTTACCAAAAAAATTTGGCCTAACCAATGTTGAAATGAAATGCAGAATCTACCCTGAATCGGCTGTTCTCTTTATTTACCTACACTTTTTCTCCATCTCTTCAGTCAATGTTTTGCATGTGGCTCTCCATTTGAGATTTCTTGCCTCATTGCAGAATAATTTCATGCATTATTTTTAATTCTTCAGGATTGTCGGATTGGCCTTCCGGGTGCTAGCTGCTTATTCTCTCCCGCAGAATGTTCATCTCTTAAAAAGGGATTATTTGTATATGCCTTTGTCAAACAGAAACCAAAAAGTTTTGCCTCTGTTTCCGCTGCAGAGGAAAGTCGTTCAGATGGGCACTGGTTGACAGCACTTGAACCGGATGATGTAGCAATCCGGTCTTTCCAGTACTGGCTGCTCAGGTGGCCGGGATCAAGAGCCTCGATAGCCTAAAGGTTACACAGATTGAAAAACAGATACCAAGGTCAATATCCAATACATGCCATGGAACAACAAAAATTATTGAAGATTGTTTTATTCCTGAGGAGGTTTATTAGTTGCTCTGAGCTTCTGTCAAGTAGATGCGAGAGCACATATCTATATCGTTATATACTTTGGGATTACCCTCAGTAGAAAGGGGTAAAAGGACATAATCATGCTGAAAGCAGATGAATTAAAGAACCGTGATCTTTCTCAGCCATAAACTATTATTTTGCTGCTTAATCTGTTTAATCCAAGCATAACAAGAAGCCCAAGAAGAAATTAGAAAAGAAATTCAAAGAAAAGCACGGTATTTCTTGTTTTGGTTTAGTTTTCTGAACAGCCAAATTCAAATGGAATAAGGCAACTTCATTTGGAAACAATATCATCATATCAAAAACTAATGTAAGGCTTATAAAGATTGCATTCTTGACTAAACAGGCTAAAACTTTTTTAGATTATCTAAACATTTTGATGATTTGCTAGCTTGAAAGTGTGCCAGAGCAAAGAGTTTCAAGGATGGTCAGTCTTACCTTGCCTAGGTCTAAACAATACTATTCCCTTACGTCTTTTCATCACTCAACTCCAAAATTACAAATGAAAAACCATGTTTTTGTAGGTATACGTCAAAATTTATATAATTTTCCGGAGACCGACTTCAGAGAACTTTGAAAATCCAAACAAAAGTAAATTAATCTGATCGGGAGACGAGAAATGGGAATATAAACCAATAGTTGGATTAAAGGGCCATGGGGTAGCTGTACCTCAATAATAAGTGGTGAGAGAAACCCAAACATTTCAAGCCCATTAATGCTCTCCGCAGCTTGCAAAGGGGGCAGATCTTTTTCCCCGGAGTTTTTACGCCGTACAATTTCTTTATTTACTCGTTGCAACACCATTTTCCAACACTCCTCTGCAGAGGCAGTTGTGAAGCTCTCATTTGGATGTTCTTCTAACGTAACCTGAAATTTATGGTTAGCACGAAAGCAAAAACAACAATAATGAAAACAAATACAAATTTAAAAGCTACCAGATGCTCGTGGAGATAATTTGATGCATTGATGATAGAAAACAGCAATAAAATATCAAAACTAGGGCGAGGATCAGTTAAGATTATTGACAGAACAATAGAAGAGGTTCTTCTTACAAATGTTTAAGACTACTTATCAACTTATGTTACGGTTACAGCAGCTCTTTCAATTTCAACCCTTGATTCTAAATAAAACCTAATGAATCCTAGCCACCCAAACTCATCAAAAATCACGCACTAGTCACATGAATCTTTAAAAGGTAACTATTATGTGGGGGTAAAGTCTCAATACATATTGCATGTCCTTGACCCCGTCACCGTGGGAGCACGGGAGTTGTTTATCTGTTTTTATCTTTTACAAACCAATAAACTAAAATTAAAGCTAGAGAGGAAAAAAAAAAAAGAATGATCAAAGCAGAAAAAGGCTACTGTAGCTTATACATTGAAGTGATCAGTTAGATACTCCTGCATCAAGATTACGGGTCAGTGTAACTTGTGGTCCGTGTGTTTTCTGCCATTAAGGGTGAAATAAAGAAAAAACACCTCTAAAAATGTTCAAACGGTGATTTTAAATCCCATAGCGTGGAACTGCACTCTCACAGCTTTAACAGTCGAACAACAATTGCTGAAAAAAAGGAGAGTATAGTGAGTTGGACTAAGCAGACCAAGCTTGATATGGCTCTTAGGTCTTCCTGAACAATAGAGCACCGCAATGCTCAATTTCCCTCACCCCTCCCCAGAGAGGGAATGCACCATTTAGATTGGCACATTTACAGTCCATAACTTATAATATGAAAACTGGATGGTGGAAATTTACTTTCTCAGCTTGGAAAGGCCTTTTGCAATCTTAGAACTGAGTGAATGGGGCTAAATGAAAATTGTGTGCATCAATAGACCGTCGTCCAACCATCATGCTAAAACCATTTATTGGATAGCAAGATTGCCATAATGCTAAAACCATTTCCAGTCAACAGAATAGATTTACAAGATAAAATAATTAAAGGAGACACTACTGAGATGTAAATTGAAAAGGAACAATGCTGTAAAACAAACCTTAAACAGAGGCCCGAGGAACCCAGCATCCAGTACTTCAGAGATATAGCTACAAACTTTTGCTGGATTAAGCACACTGAAAAACTTAATGCGGCTTTTAAATCCTGTACATTGTCAACCAAAATTAGAGGTATGTAGAAGTTCTCCCATAAGCAAAAAAGAAACTGATTTGAGTATTACAGCAGCCTACCTTTGGGGAATATAGCCTGTGAATTGCACCATGGCTTCCCAGACATGACAGATCCAAAACTTAAAGGTGTAACGGAAAAATCCAGCCTTCCTACAAGGTAGCTTTGGTCAGCAACCTTTAAATCTGTGATAAAGACGTCATCAGATTTCAAGGTGTTTGATGACACCACTGAATTTGCATTGGGAACCAAAAGATCAACTCCAAACAACTTTTTTCCACCATTTGAACAGCCATGCCCAAAAACTGATGATGATGAAGATAAATCTTTATTTGGTTCATGAGATTGAGATGAATTAAAATCACAGTCAAGCACAATAATATCTATTTGTTTTGCTGAGTCCGAACTGCAAATTTTCTTTCGCTTGGACACTGGCATTGGTATCTCCTCCACATCTGAGTCATCTTTGTTATCATAGCTTTCAGATACATACAGCACTTCAGTTTCGTGATCAGCATAATTGACATCAAGATTCAAATCAGGACATCCCAGCTGCCCCACCTTTACTTCTTTGCCCTTGACCAGACAATCATTTGAGGTGCCTTTTTTTTGGCTATCGATAGTTAAATGAGACACACTTGAAGATTGGAGAGCTGACTGGACTACTGTTGACAAAACATGACTACTTGAACGAATAGGAGCATAAGTGTCCATAACATCTTCTGCAACAGGGGAACATGGAAAATTTTGTTTCTCATGTGAGTCAGGTCTGAGCAGCTCTTTTGTTGCATCCAGCTCATCCACAGGAGCACCTTTGTTATTGACAGAAATCATTCCAAGATTTTTGGATGCCCAAACTTTTAAAGCATCTAAACCTCCCTCCAATGCTTCAACTAGTGTGTTTAACTCATCCACAGTGTATCGGAGAAGGACATACCTATGTTCAGCGTCACATGAACATAAACTGTTCGCATGTTTAAGACAAGTAAATTGATCAGGGGAGCACCTGCAGCCGGTAGCAGATAAGTGTAAATCATAACAGCACCAGAAACATTCTCTCTCACTTTCCAAATCGAAATCTTTTTCCATCTTCAGTAATTTCACATGACCTGGAAGGCACTTTACCCTCTCCTCCTCCATTTGCACCCTTGTCTGTTGAAGTGCAAAAATCAGAAAGGAAATACTTTCTACAAAGCATAAGTAAAAATTTTACACCAAAAAAGAACATGCATGAATGCATATACAGTAGAGGAGAGAGGGAGAGTGAGAGAGAGCAGTAATTTCACCTTTACGGCCTTTGTGAGCATCCCATCCTTCCCGCAGACACTTCTCCACCTCAAACTTTTTGGTGTTTCCCTTCCCAAAACTGATAGCTCCCAAAGAGCCTTGACAGCTTCCTGAGCTGATCCCAATAGAAGCTTGTCATGTGATACTGATGTCTTGCGACATTGCTCACTGTAAAGCTCAACTGCATGTTGCCCATGTGCTAACCAATCAACGGGAGCGACATTTACTGCCTCTGCGCAATTAAACCCGCAGTTAAATCCAGAGTGGTAAGCCCTTGGAAAGGTAAGAACAAACTCCCCAGAATGCTGAACAGCCCGATATACTGGTACACCTTCAGCTTTTAGAACTGAAGGAGATAGTTGAGTAACCTGCCCACGAAAGATGAAAAACCATAAATTTCATTCCCTAGATGTGCTCACGTTTATATTTAGGATGTCAAATAGCTAAAGTCATTGAAATATATTGTGGGACATATGTAATAGGATTGGTGACAAACTGATTAAAGCTATAGATGTAACCGGTCTACTTCCATGAAGATGAAGAAGAAAAAGCTATGATCAAACTAAATGCGGCATAACTAAACATGGCCTAATACCAAAACTGGAGGCGAGCAACATAAACATGGCAAAAATTTGTTAAATTGATTCTTGCATCAATATCACCAACTCTGATCCATGAACTAAAGGTTTACATGATACGACAAGACAATACAGAAAAAGATCACCATAAATTTGAGTTTAATGAAATTGCTAACATAAGCTTCCTTCAAGCCGGCAGATTTGACTGCAGAATCATTAGAAAATTGAATACCAATCCTTTTCATTTCGTTATTCTAATACCATATATTTTTTTGAGCTTCATACAGTCAGGTACTTGGTGTTCAAATCAAGTATAGTAAGGAAGGAGTGGAGTGTATCATATTCTTACCAGTTCATGAAGTAAATGTGGTTGTTCTTCAAACAAGTCAGGTAGATGCTTTTTCATTGCATCTTCAAGAAAAGAAGCATGACTTCCAGGAACTCCATACCATATCTTTGGATCACCCCAATGATGATAGTTTAGTGAATATAGATGGTGGTCCTCAACATGCTTTTCAAAAAAAAAAAACAAAGAAGTATTGTTTAGCATTGAAATGTAAGAAAGAGTAACTTAGCTTCTTGGCATATGAACATCTTTCTACTTATTCATTTACTGTCATGAAAACGAAAAAGAATTGTAGGTGAACATTTTTTTGGGAGAGCTGTGAGTAGGGAGTGGGTTTTGAACTTGGTGCCTCTTGGACAGAGAAATGGGTCATAGACCACTCAACCAAAAGTGGTGATCCCCCATGAAAAAAAGTTTAATTAGTATAATACATAACAGAACTAAAATCAGATGTGCTATTAGATAAAAGACAACAAATTCTAGTCCTTGATTTTTTCTCCGACCGTATAAAGCGGAAGTCATAAAATACTCAAAATGTTCCCATTCTCTATATTTAAAGAGAAAAGAAGAAGAAAGAATGAAAAAATTGTTGAAAATCAAAACATAAAATATAAAGACCCCCAAATTGTTTTAAGAGGGGTAATCGAGTGAGAGTGAGAGAACCCTGTCAAATTGCTTGCAGAAGTTATCTTTGTGAACAATTTATAATAGACAAGAAAAGATGTAGGAACCTACCCAGCAAAAAGATGAGAAGCACATTCCAACATAAAGCCATGGCACTAGAACCCCGGAGATATCACTTTCTTCAAAAGACAGAACAGAACCTGGTTGGCGTGGCAGTTTATTTAGATTCCAACCTGACACCACATATGGATCCGAGTCACTCTCAGTCACCATGGAAGATGCCTTGGGAAACCCACTTCCAAAATTTCCTGTTTCTAAATCAGCTCCATAGTATACCTGCAACATTGCAAAATAAAACATCCTTAAAATATAAAAGGGACATTGTTCTTTTAAAAAGTGATGCAAAAAAAAGAAGGATATAGACACGAGAGAAGGGCAAAGCTAGAAAACAAACATTCCCCTACCTCAACCTCATCTGTTGGTCGTTCAATTATCCGCCAATACTCACCTTCAATATCCTCCACAGAGGGTTCCCATTTCTTTTGGTCTATTCCACCAGACAAAGGATCCTTCTTAGTGTCCTTCATTCCAAAGTAACAATCTTTAAAATGACTGGCATATTTCTGAAATTCTTCAAGTGTGAAGTCTGATCCTGAATGGAATCCAAACTTCTCTTCAATTTCACAGGTAACATTTACTTCACTACCAGAACTGGCACATCTTCTTGTTCTTCCCTTTCTTGAGTTCTTCCTCCGTTTTCGCTTCCGGCCTCTGCCTTTCTTTTTCATGGGCTCCCTGTTTTGAAGCAAATCAACCTGCTGAGTTCTAGTAGAAAATTTAGTATTTCCCCAGGTAGCTTCCTCCTTAAGAGGGCAAGGTGGAGTCCAGCAAGATGGAGGGACAATCCGACATATACCAAATGATTCTGCTTTTGCACGTATCTTTGATATGTAACCAAGCGCATCTTTAAATTCCTAATGAACGGATGGAGCACCAAAAAAGTAAAAATACCGCAACACCATTACAAAATATACCAATATGACATTCTAACACCATTTTCTGGCAGATGTGTACCTCAACAGATGGATAAAACACAGGAGCTTCATCAATGATGGGCCTGCACGCTTCAGATGGATCCCATCTAGCCATTATCTGATCCACATGAATCAAAAATCTCATTTATACAAAGCATAAACGGGTCAACAAGAGAAAGTGAAGAGTTACTTGGATACTGAAATGTTTCTAAATCAGGTCATACTGTAAACATGGAACATAAATGATCATGTTTTGAAAATAATCAATTAAGATACTCATAATTCTATATGCTCACAATGGCAGTCCACAATTTCATGAAAATAAATTTCAGTAAATGATTGACATTGTCGGAACTAGTATACATATTATTTCATTCTGTTAGGTCATTCAAACGAACACAAACAGATATTTAGGGATCCGACTTGTGTGAACATCGTCAATCAATGTTAACATAAGATTACATTAAACAAAGATCTGACAACCGGTGCCATGCCTATAAAGTTCATTCATGTATTTTCTATAACCAATGGATGCAAAGCACAACTACAGAACTACTAAACAATTACATTTTGGACAAAGAGAGCTAAGCATCAGGAGTTCAGGACCATGAATCTACCTCTTGATTTCGAGGACTTCCCGGGTACTCAGAAGAACCGTTGCTTATCGAATTGTGTTTCGATGAAGACTCCTGCAGAAAATCTTGTGTTAGAAAATCTTTGCTTAAGTCTAAATGTAAATGTCTGTTCTTAGCACTTTACCTGTCCACTAAACATCGTCATTTATGTATCAAGTTGCTGTATCATACTACATCCATCATCCAAGTCTCAAAAGTAAATTTGAGAAGAGAAAAGAACTCATTAAAGAGGCACCAAGGGGGTGCTATGTAAAATTAACCATGTGAACGCAAAAGGAGCATAATTAAGTAGCAAAAAGAGCATAATTAAGTAATAAATAAACAAGGAGTGTTTGAGATGACAACAATCAGATGTGTCAATTCACAACTACACCTGGTATCTACAGAAGCTGAATTTACAGATTCTCCACATCAAGCTAATGATTGGCATGGAAGACAGTATTCATCTATGTGCTCACTAGTCAATGATCTGAACTCAAAGTCTCAAACCATATGAAGAAAAATCATCTCACCCAAAATCATGTACAGGACCACATAACTACCTTATTGGTCTTTTAGTATCTGGTTTCCTTTGAATATTAATCCAATATATCCACCTTATGGTCCTCTGAAGGTTAATGTCCTTGAAACGTTAGGAATGTGATAAGACTTATCCGCAAAATGTGATAAGAATTATACGCAAATGTGATATGAGGCTCCGATCAAAATTAACAACAATGATGCGGCTTAAGTGAATCAGAAACAGAAGCTCTTCCGCTCTACTGTAAGCTTGGGCACATCGAAGGACCTAGCCCTAGGGATGAAAATTCCAGGGAAGAACAACTTATACATAACCTCAATGCACCTAAGGCAACCGGAAACTACTCAAGAATACAATGTCTGATTATTGCTAAAAGAGACTCCATTCAATGTTCCTAAGGATCCTCGTCAATAGATTCCAGAAATCGTATAGTATATACAAATCTTAACTAACCAAAAAATCTTGAATCCTAAATTGTTACCGATACCTAATTCTGCCCTCGACCTCATAAAAAGAGAATTGCATCCATAACACAGAACAAGGGATGAAGAAAAAACATGCGAACTTAATTTTGTAAAGAATAAATTGACACAAGTCTAACCAAAGATCTAATGGCAATCTCTGCAAAGAAGTTGATGACCACAAGTGCATATTTAAGTTAACATGGTGCAGATCTTAATTAATTTGGAAAGCCAAACTACATATTTCTCACTGAAAAGAAAAACTAAACCATTCGAGGGAAACAACACAAATAAATGGTCAATTCAGTATCAGCAAACAAAGAAAACAAGCTGCACGATCTGCAATATTTCCATGAAACATGTAAAAAATAACACAGGAATTGAATGACATGGATAGAAACAAATACCTAAAATTAGTCAAAACAGGTTATGCAAATGAATTGAACACGTACTCTAAACAAATGGGTAAATTTCAGAAGAGGGAAAAAGGAGAATCTAACCTCCTTAATATGAGATTCTGCAGCAAATTTGAACTGTTCCATTGTCTGGTTTTGTTGGGGTTAAAATCAGGAATGCAATTGACAATATCTATACCGGCAAAGACTCAATCCTTTCACTGACCCATCAAAATCAATGCAGACCAGAACCCATTCATCAAAACCAATTCACCTTTTTGAAGGAAAACAAAGGCGAATCCCTAATAATTCCATGCATAAATAGAAACAGAAAAAAGAATTGACTACTTCCCCAATTCCCAAAAAAAAAACTTATAAAAAAATTTCCTCGGTTCTACTCTGATAAAAACAAAGTGTATATATCAACCAAACCCTAATTTCCCATAAAAGAAAAACGAAATATCCTAGATATGGTCTTTACACTCCTTATTTAAGAACAAAACCAACCATGCTTATTGACTTGGTAAAAAAGCTTAATACTTGAAACCCAATCGAAATTTTAATTGGATGAAAAATACTAATTAGAATGAAAATGTAGTATATATTTATTTATGTCATGCTTTGCAATAACCTTCGAAAAACTAATACCGGTAATAATTATTTTAAATAATAATTTTAAAAAGATGGAAGAGAGACGTGACGATAGATAGGACTCTCTGTTTGGATCTTGAGTGAAAGTCACAAAAGGAGAGAGATAGAGAGAATTGTTTCCTATTCTTTTACGCATTTAAAGCTTTTTCTAAGATAGTGAAATTGAAATTTAAAGAAAAAAATTTATATGCATTTAAGAGAGAGAAGTAGAGAGAGAGACCTGACCCGAGGAGAGAGGGAGGAGAGAATAACGCCCGCAGTTTTAACGGAATATCAACAAAACTAACTAACCAAACCTGCAAACTTCCTACTTTACAAGACGATCTACAAAATCAATACTTGTGGTTTTTTTTTTTCTTCTTTTATAATTGTTTTTTGTGGGAATTTTATCCAAAAAAAAGAGTAAAAAAGTGTAGAAAACAAAGATGTGAGTGAGTATAGATGAAGACAAAGAGCAAAGACAGGATAGTTACAGCTCTCTTAGGATGGAATGAGTGGGATAGTTTGACATATTTTAGGAAGATAAGCATAATCATGTATTTGGTTGAGAGTATGTCTGACAGTGTAACAGATAAACTGTTACATAAGCTAGTAATTATATTTCTAAAAAAAATAATTAATTGTTAATAAATCATATTCCAGCTGTGAAAAAAAAGCTATAATGAATCACTCATCCATAAAAAATGTTTTAAATTTTAGGTTTATTTTTAAAATGTGGGATATAATTTGTGTGAAGCATAGTTGGGTGAGTTGTATTTTTTGATAGTTCCAAAGAAGGTTTTGGGCCTCTCAATGGGCTTCTCTTTGGTACAAGTTTGATGTGCACTCAATGGGCCTTGGCTCTCTTAGAAAAAATTTGTAAGTTGGGCTTTGAAGGTGGTTATTTAAAAAAGAAAAAGGATAAACAAGCAAATTCATTATATCCTTGTTGAATACACATGCTCATTGAAATGGTGAGGATAATTGTTCTTCTTTGTAGAGAATAATGTGTTTTAATATGAAAAATTATTTTACTTTTATTATATTAGAAAAATACTGTCATTATTTAAAATAAATAAAAGAGTAACATGTAAATTAACTAATAAAATTATCGAATTCACAATCACGATTTATTTCCTTCCAAATATAGTCATGCTTATCTCTCATACTCATTGTAGACTCCGCTCACCTTCCTCTCATGCTCACACTCATTCCGTTACGAATCAAATATCCGGTTAGGTGAGTCTAATGCTACCAAAACTCAATTTCAGTATATACCTCTAATATCCCATATTTCATGAAAAGTCTCTCTTTAGATGGAGACTTGAGAATATAAAATAAAAATAGAATCACTCATTATGGTCAAATTATATATATATATAGTAAAACTTATCATAATTCCAAGAATATATTCTTAAACAGCGACCATTGATCATAATAAGAATAAACTTTTAACAATAACGATAAATAGTTGACATAAATTGAATAAGTACCTGTATGTATACGCCTCCTCGTAGTTGAAAGATTATAATGTAAGTCTCCAAGATCTACAAAATGGCTCATTTATCTCAGTAAGCCATGGGATATTTAGACAATTATGATTTATTTGTTAGTATAAAAAACCCAAATGCATGAACTTAATTAAAATTCTTGACAAAAAAACATAGAGATTACTTTATGTACGTAAGAGAATATAATTCTTGATAAATGATGAGGGATAAAAAGATTGAGGATTCAGCGATGAAAAGAAAACGAAACAAAAACCTTTGTTCTTGGTTTCGTTTCGATATATCTTATGCGTATAAAAAAAGAATCAGAAATCTTCGTTCCTTTGAAAAATTGAAGGATATAGCAATCGCGCCGCACAACAATGAAATTAGGTATCACTCCATTTTCTGATATGAATAGGGAAAAATGTTCAGAAAAAGATAAGGAATAAGGTCGAGATCTAGTCTATTTATGCACAAAATAATAGTGTTTTTCCGTCGTTAAAAATGTGTACCTTTTCCATATTAGATTAGATTTATCTTATTCAATTAAGATAATTATACAAGTATTTGTCAATTATGTTGAACATCTCAGTATACGACATCGTTTCTTATCAATCTTCCATTGATTTTCTACGATGTCGTTTTACTTTGGTCTCATTAGTTTCTTTCGCGATGTCGTAACTTTACTCCAAAAACTCAATCTGAATTCCAAAGCAATGAATATGGAAATAGCCAAAAACAAGTCTATCAAAATGATAAACTTTATAATCATGAGAAAAATAAGGAAGTCTCAGCATACCTAAGAGATTATGATTGTGATATAGTCATAAATAAGGATTCTAAATGCAATACCAAAATCAATAGAAATAACAACTTGCATTCCATAGCTCATGAGCATTTTTTAGCTAGTGCAGTCATTTCAAATCATGAACCCAAGAATTTTCATGAAGCATCCGAATCAGTTCATTGGAGTGATGCCATGAAGTAAGAGATTAATGCCATGAATGAAGCCAGTAAATTTATTAT
The DNA here is from genome assembly GCA_963580455.1 of Euonymus europaeus. Lineage (NCBI taxonomy): Eukaryota > Viridiplantae > Streptophyta > Magnoliopsida > Celastrales > Celastraceae > Euonymus > Euonymus europaeus. Next base: position 5,092,005 of record OY756961.1, on the reverse strand, counting down.
CCAAAAATCAAGCCAGAAAATTTATACCATCGTATCAATATAAAAGGGTGAGGACTATTTGAACTACAGTTTTATCTTAGAAAATCTTCCTGTTAAAAAACTTCAAACCATACTCATTTCCTACACTCTATTCCTCTCCTTCCCTCCTCTCTTTCCAATCTCCATCTCCTTCTCTTGTCTCTCCTTTCCTCCTCTCCTCTCCATTTCATTCCTTCTTAAAACTGGCGACCTCTTGCCTTCTTTTGCCCAACTCCACCACCGCCTACATCTGTTGTGACCTCCTACCTTACTTTGAAGCTTAATGGTTCTTGTCCTGCAATGGGTAGAAGGAGAAAGTATATTTTTTTGAGATAAATGATGATCTCGCAAAATAATGTCTCTTCTGGTCCAGGTTTCTGGGATTACAGATTTTTAAAAAATTATAAAAAGGGGTGACAATGGGAACATGTGTTTTTTAACTAGGATTTCTGTGTGAAAGGGTGTGGGAGGATAAAACTTGGATTCAAATAGTCCCCACCATATAAATATATAAAAAGTGATTTTATTTTTATTCTCAACCATATCAACAAAACAGTCTTACAATAAAGTCACATTGATAAAACTCAAATCACAATACATTTACCCATGCCTAGCAAAATGCACCCATTGTGAATGCTATAACGGACTTGAAGGGGGTAATCATGTAATTAGACTAAAAATGAGGGCCTGATTGCAATTCAAATAGAAGAAAATAGTTAGTAAAAAAGGACAAGCATAAAGAAAAATAAAATTACAAAAAAATAAAGAAAGAACAGGGAAACATAGGAAACCATACATACAGTATATTTAGTAGGTAGTAAAACCAGTGAATGCAATCAAGCTGGTGAAGTGCAAATCCAGCATCTCCACCGCTTTACCTTATTATTCTTCCTCCATCGCACCATCCGTGGAGGAAGGACATACCCATTTTCATTCCCACACCATTCTTCTCCAGTCCAAGAAACAAAGCAAAGACGAAATACACCACATTTTTCATATCTCTCGTGGTCATCACTTTTTCCATTCAACTAAAGAGGTAGAGTAAAAGAAAAAACTTATCATCTTATCTAGGAAATACATATATATGGGATGTGCCATCACTGTCATTTCATGATTAAGATCCAATTGGTATTGAAATTTACACAAGTATAATATTCTTCACGGTCCAACAGCTACGTGCTTTCCAGATCAAATACGGCGTAGAGAGGCCAACCTCTTCTCAAGGTCCTGAACATCGGAGGGAGCTTCAGAGCTGCGACTACAAAAGAGTGCAAAAAAAATAATGAGTATCTAGCAAACAAACCACTAATAGAAATAAATAAAAACTTCCAGCAGTAAGACTAATAATTTTTCAGCTCATCACTTGAAAGCAATGTGATCACATACCTTGCAACGACATTTGGGGCATTCCTCGTGGCAATCCGACCTTTTGGAGCCGAAGACAACTGTTGAAAGGAGGATCACGCATACAATTACTTAAACATTGTTTATGATAAGAAACTAACATATGAGTAAATATTTTTTACACGATTAGTTTAAATGAAACCAACCTGGGATGCAATGTCAACACCGATTTCATCAAGCACCTGCAGGGAACCGTGTAAGTTAGTAATAAAGGAATGAATCCTTGAAAATAAAGCAACACAAGTTGTATGATAGAGTTGGCACCTGGTTAGTTAGCTCTTCTGTTTCTTCTTCAGCCTCATCTTTGTCCAAGGTTTCGTCAATGGCTTCCGACATCATCTCAATCTGAAAAGAACATTTCAAATTATACCAAAAAGTAAAACAAGGGAAGATGTTTAGACACCAATAACATAGGAAGAATCCTCGAGGAACTCCTTCTGAAAAATGGGGCAATTGTATGCATGCATTGTTGTCTCTATTCTAATATGCTGGGAATAGAAAAAGTATTACCGTCATGTCCATTTGAGCCGACTGCTTCTGAAATTCTTTGATCACTTTAGCCTGTTTTGCAGGAGCCATTTGCTGGAAAAGAAGAATAGAAGATGTAAGGCTATTGATTTCTTCAATTTTAAAAACTATATTATACTAGCCTTTTGAAAAGGTAAACAATTACAGTGCACAAGGCTTCAGCAATGGGCAGAGTCGGAGATAGACATATGATGTACACAGACCTTACCCTCACATAATATGTGAAGAGGATGTTACTAAGAATTGAACCCATGACACCACTAGGCTATATGTCTACCAGTAAATTAATTAAGGATAACAATGACAGAAAATGCATATCAATATTGGGAGCTCAAATAAAGTCAAACTGTCTGCCACGATGGACTTTCAGCCAAATGGATCACACAAACGACTCATTTAACATTTCAGGAAAATGGCTCAATTACTAAAAATGGAAATATGATGGAACACGTAAGAGCACAACAACATCATCTTTAAGTCATCACTACTGAAAAAGTGTACCTTGTTCATTGCTCCCATAGCTTTAGTTGCACCTTTCATCCCTGTAGATATTGAAGTACTAGCGTACAGTGCCTGAAGACAAAAATAAAAACCACAGCAATGCTTAATGAATTAAGTATGATTTCTTCCTCTTACAACATGCAATAGAGAAGTTGATCTTAACTCCAAAAGAAAGAATTAAGCAAAAGTTTCTTTCTGGTAGAAGGTGACCTGTGTATGAGTTGCTACCCCTCTGATTTGGGCACGACTCCCCTGCAAATTAGTAATCTGTTGCCGTAGTCGAACAAGCTGACGAGCAAGAATTTTGGTAGCAGCCTAGATACTTGAAAATAATGAATAAGCCAAGTGATAACAGAAGCTAGTTGATATGCACTGGCAAACCATAGACCAAGCTAAGCAACTACTATTTATAGGGTTTGAAATGTATGATTTAACTTCTGTGTGACTGTATCTAGAGATAATTCCTTACTTAAAGTTGATATACCTAAAATCTTAGACACAAATACACGAAGAGTAGAGAAGAATGACAAAGTCAAACTAAATACAAGATAAAGAACCAACAATGAATTTGTTCTTTTCAAGAAACAGAAGGAAACTTGTAAAAAATAAAGGTTACAAGCATTATGGCAAAGCAATACATGAATGTGCTCCTTCAAGTTTCATCTGCCGGATAAAGCAAAATTACCTCATTGTGCACCATTATACACAAAGCAAAATTGGGCCGACAACAAAATATATGATAAGTCAAAACACTTAGACAGTTAGGCCTAGATCTGATATTTTCTACCCGATTATAAGCAAAAGTCAATATGGATAACAACGGTCACTTGCCTCATTTCCGGTTTTAGCTGTTTGCTTGATCTCAGCCACCAACCTCCTCTCCTGAAAATTGCATGGAGAGTGATCTTGGGAAAGAACACATAAAATTATTTTAAAAAAGCATGAATGCTGTAGAAACAAACCTCCAATTGAAGTGACGAGATCTCACGCTCAATGCCTAACAAACAAAGAAGTTCAGAATGAATATATGTAGTAAAAATTTGGTACAATAGCAGAAAGGGCAGAGTTTCTGTGAATAGAATATTTCCTTTCCCCACACGAATATCCCAGCAATCACTCTTGCTAAATTTGGCACAGATCAGCACCTCTTCGTAAAGTTATCTTTCTTTGAATGTATTGTCTCAAAAAAAAATCAACAATGAAATACCCTAATAAGTGCATTGACCAAAACTTAATTAAAACAAACCACAAAACAAGTGTGATACCTACTACCATATATGTCCAAGGTAGATAATGATGGCCCAAAATCAAGGACGGACGCACATGAGGCCAAGGCTCAATTTTTGTTTTTTTTTATAATATTGTACTAATAAATACTTTCAAATCTCTTTGCTTTGCATCTCTCTCTAAATCCCCACACTCACTTTTTTTTAATATTAATATTAATATTAGTCTTCAAATATCTCTCTATTTTGCACTCTCTTTTTATTGTTCGTTTTGTTTCTTTTTTCCTTTATTTATCTACTCTTTAGCCATTCTCACACACATACATATATAGTATGTTATGAGAGGAACAGATTGGATATTAGAGTATATGAAATTAATTAGGAAGTGAAATTTAGATTACCCTAAAAACACAACTAAGAAGAAATAACACAAATTTATCAGAAACTACTCAAATCAGCATTTCTCAGAAACTCACGTTAACCTTCACATACATGGGCATAGCATTTAACATCCAGAAACACCTATGTTACATTACAGTGAATTGAAACTACTCAAATCAGCATGTCTCAGAGACTCGACATTAACCTTCACATACAAGGGCATAGCATTTAACATCCAGAAACACAAAATCCCCAATTAATTACAAAGCAGTCTGAAGGGGCAAAAAATAAACTTTATATGAAAATAAATACCTCTAGTGGCAACAGCCATTTCTCTCTTGCTTGTCCGCAATGCATCTGGAAAAATGAAAAAAATGTACATTTGTTTCATTCCTCTTCAATTCGGATTACATTGAACGGAAGAAGGAAATTAAGCTGCGCTAAACAAGAAGGAAAAAAACCGAACAAGAACATAAACACTGAATTCACTCAAAATCTCAATTCTCTTACAGAGTGCTCCAGTTGTTAAGAAAACAAAAAAAAAAACCTTTAGGAAAACAAAGAAGCAAAGTGGTGTTGACGGAGAAAATGGTACCTTTAGGAGAAGTTTTTTTCTTGAAAATGTTCATGGTGATGGCTCGAGCGAGAATCCCGTCTCTCCCGTTGTCCTATGCAAAACCCTAATTCAAGTTAAACACTCACTCAGTAGATCTTCTCTCGCTTTGCTGAGAGTGATGAAAAGTGTTGTCAAAGTGAGAGAGGCGCATCGAGGAGCGTGAGAGTGTTTTGCCGTTTCCACGTGGTCATCATCTTAATACAATGGATATCAACGGTACCCACTATACTAGCCGTTACAGTATCCTAATGACCATACTGCCCATCTGACTTTTCTCTAAAACACACTTTTCTTCCCCTCGTTTGTTTAATTTTTTGAAATTTTCAAATATTTAGAATTAGGGTGATAAAATTATGCACAATCCGAACAATCGATTACTTAATTTGGAATTGGAGTAAATCAAATTTTGAACATGGGTTTTATGTCTAAAATTCATGTTTAAACACAAAAAATTATTTGATTTATAATAGGATTTAGGTCCAAACACAAAAAATTATTTATCCAAACTCTGATCCAAAATTGAATTATTGTCTGATTTAATTGTTCAAATTTTAAAAAAATTGAGTTTGATCAATTAAGTATATCCAAAAATTCAAACCAATTTAAAGATACAAATATTTCACAAATAACCTATGATGTCCGAAGTGAATCGCCCCACCAAAAATTTTTACCATCCCTATCTAGAACTAAAAAGCACTGATTTAAGATTCAGTCCTCTAAATCAAGTTCCACTAAATATTCCGACTTCAAATTTACAATGCACTCATTCTGCTAGATATCCCGACTACAAGTTTCGTATCTCACACAAATCCACTCATTTCTTAAAACTAACATTCGGGCCCTAAAAAAATTAGTATACTCATTTTCATTTCCCATATACACAAGTGACATAATGATTTCACGAACACAATTAATAAACAATAAATACTATGAAATAAATTATTCCATTAATATTTTTTATCATCAATTATTCAATTATTATAATACAATTGAAATAATTTATTGCATTGTTATAAACACAATGGGAGACCATGAATACATATAATTTCAGTTTAGTTTAACAAAAATATTTTTAATTTATACGAACACCATAATAAAAAAGAAGCTACCTTCAAAGAAAACCACACCCCACTGTAAAAGTGTAAACTCATGTAAACAAAATTAGGCCGAAGTATGTGCACAGCACACTAAAACGGAATGAAAAAAGATTAAGAAATTGGTGCTCACTAATTGCAAAATACAATTGTGGGCATTATATAAATCACAATCATAAAAAACTGGATAGAACAAACTAGAAAGCTAGCTGTTTTCTCGTTAACTAATTCAAACAACTGAGAATTGTATACACTGTAATCACAACAAAACTTCTGCTTCAACCATATGCCGCAACAATGAATTCCAATAGTCGTCATCTTCCTATCCACCTAACAATCAAAGCACCTGCAAAATTTCCATTTCGTTGGCAAGCCACAAAATATCATTTGATGACACCAAGAGCTCGAGGACAAAGCAAAAAATTACGGATATGAGAAGTGCTGAATCTAAATTGGAATATTAAAGATCAAAGGAGAAAGATTTAAATGTCAAGAAAGAAAGAAAAAAAAGAGAGGCAAATAAACAGAGCTTCAAAACTACAACGCTCTCACGGGCACCTCCCTTTTTTAAGTATCTCATACTATAGTATATTAGTTTCAATCCAAATTTCAGAATTTGGATCAGAATCAGAGTCAGAGTTGAAATTTGCACTTTCCGCATGCAAGATTTGCATTCTCAAACCTACCCATGCTAACCCGACAGTAAAAGAGAGGACGATTTTTTTTGAATGGAAAAGGAATTATATTAAATTAAAAGGCACAAGAAGGTGCCAAAATAGTGCATTCCTTTTGCACAACTCAATACATCAAAGATTTATATGATGCTAACATACTTAATTACACCAGACCACTTCAATTATGGAAGATGTTAGCAGCTTAAACTTTCATATGAGCAGTCAAGTCTGCAACTTAGTTTCATTTTTGTCAGTCCACATTCCATCACCATCAGTGAATATAAAAAAATATCCATGAAGCATATTAATAAGCATGAAATTACAGAACGATAACTATGCCTTATTTTAATACCTCAATTATCTTCTACAATGAAACCGTGTAGACTGACTGAAGCCGACATCTCCAACAGTTCTCTGAATACAGTCTTCAAGAAAGAAATCATAAACCCACCACTTTGCATTATGAATTATCAAACAGCTTCAGCTCCAAAAAATTTAACAAAAAACTCATCAAGTTGCCCCCGGTTAGGGGTACTGGAGTTGCTTAAATTATCTGAGGGTAATGACCGAATACATCCAAGGATGTGTTTTATATCTCGATGCAGCCTAGCATGCATAGAAACAAGAAGAAAAAGTCATTTGAGTTCTAAAATTACTTCTCAAAAACATTGTTAACAAGAGATTCTACAAATAAATTAATAAAACTTAAGTACCTATCCTTCGCTTGCGGAGTATTGATCTCAAATCGTGAGAATGCTTCTGAAATTTGTGAATGGAATATTATAACCACTTGCCTGCAAAGCACAAAAAGAAGGTCCTCATGTGCATCTCATCTAAAGATCAGTAGGCCAGCAATTTGATAAATGAGTCGCAAAGGAGAGAAGCACTCTCATCATATGGTAGGTACACAAGGTTAATAAATGTTCAATGCCTATACATTTCAAATTCTATTTAACATCATCCATAACAAATGAAACCGCATTGAAATGTTACATACTATCAATTAAAACTATAAAACCCTGCTGTTTGCTGAAGGCAAGGGTTTCAAGACACCTCACCCAAAAATGGAGTGGAAAGGCACACAGCATAGACTTTACAACTATTTATAACACATGCTCCAATTTCTGACGCAAAGCCATATGATTTTTTTTATTCCTCTTTGTTAACAATTTATATTCTAGTACAGCATAAACTAAATGTTAGAAGTCAAAGAAATTGCAGTCATAAGAAATTTTATTTATCCAACAAGATATAAGCCTCACCTGAAAATAGCTTGAACATCCGACTCATGTAAATTTCGTGATAGGATACGTTGAAGATAACCAACTTCCTACAGAAAAACTTGACAAAATTAGGCACTGCAGACTGTCAAAAAATTCCTTTTTTTTTTTAATGCAAAAGCAATTTCATTAAGGGGGGCACTAGAGACTGAAACCCGATAAGGTACAACTTACAGATACAGAAAAATAAAATTAACAGAAAGACCAAATTATATCAAATCTCATAATTTTTAAAAAGTTGATGCAATCCCTTGACAACCAAAACCTGGGCAATAGTTATTCATGAATTTATCCAATGCAGTTTCTTTCCCATTGAAGAGTCTGTCGTCTCTTTCCATCCACACTAACAAGCAAGTGTTATATGAACACAGAGCAAAATTTAAAATATACGAAGGAAGAAATAGCTGTTTAAACAATAATAGAAGATTGGGAAAAAGATAACATTTGATCTAGTCCAGTTTAAACTATAAGTCCTGTGAAAGGGAATACATGTAAACAACACAAAGGACAAGACCCTTAATTTTAGAGTAGCGAAAGGAAATAAATGAGAATGAAACTTAGTTTTTATCAAAAGTTTTCAATGTCAGAGAGAGTTTAAGCCCTCAATACAGAGGTTAAATTGAACAGTTTTGCAACAGAAGTTCCAATTCAATCCAAGAGATGAAACAAACCACTAAATCTTCTTAGTTGTTTGTCATTTAAGTAGCGATGTGTTAAGGAAAATATTAAGTAGTTACTTTGCTTGGACAAATAATGCATCGTTCTTCTTAGCGGTTTTGTTACTGATTGACCAAAAAAACAGCAAGAAAAAAATTAAGGGCACAAAGTTCAACGAATTCAATCAGACTTACTTTTGTTAGAGCTCGAGCAAACTCACTGGGCTGGGAGTCAGCATCTTGAGGTCTATTCCAGCTCTCAACAATTTGAGGCAGTCCACGTATGTGAAACAGCAATCTTTCTCTCATTATTTGAACAAGCTTTGAATGTATTTCATCACGATGAACCTTGTAATCCTAATATATTTTTTTAAACAGGGAACGGCATAAATAAGCAAAAAGAATATAAAATTTTATCAGAAGATACAACTTTAGGAAGGTCACGTACCTGTGCCACTCTATCAATCTCGGATAGTAATAATGCCCTTCTCATCTCAGGTACCTTAAGAAAAAGAACTCGCCTGATTTCTTAAGCCAAAGACAAAGCACCATGTCACATTCAAGCTATTATTTATTACTATTGTTATTATTATTTAATCATGTGATCCAAAAAATTGTTTTTTATTTTAAGATGAAAATAATTAACTGATATATGAGAGCAGTCCATAATTGTTTTAAATATAGAAGAAAGGCAATTGCTTAGATTAAGCTCAGCCTGCAAGGTAATAACACCAATCTATCACTCATGCCTAAAATTCCTTATTGAACAAGTCAAACTGGAGTCATGTGCTCACGAACAAGCTCTACTAGGTGTTCAAATATCACTTTTTGTGGAAAAACTTTTTTTAACGCAAAAGAAGTTTATTGGAGGTTACCAAGAAGGTGGAGAAAAAAGAAATTAACACCACCTAGCACAATAAGAAATTCGGTTACTTGGTACATAACAAATTTTCTGTTGATAAGTATTATTAAATGAACCTGGTTTTAATTTAACCACAAATTGAGTGGGAGCTCAATAGCTCATAGTCCAATTAGCTTTGTTTTAATAAGCCGAGCATGGAAACAATAATTTCTCCTTTTGTCTTTTTTCTTTCTTAGTCAGACTAAGACCAACCCTCCTAAAAGTTTATTTGGTTCACGTCTACATGATAGAGTGGAATGCAACACCCACAACCAGAACAATTTGTACGCTAGGACCCACTGGGCCCTCATGTCTTCATCTCTCTCAAGCCAGTGTCTCATGAATGCTGGAAAGTCCAGGCCCACCAAGCTCCCTTGCAAGTGCTAAGCTCGCCCTTATAACTAGCACTTTACACTCACATCTAAGGGATGTGGACTCTATCAGTTCATTTGCAACAGCACAGAATATGTGGAATAACATATCAAGACTGCAGAGCAAGGACACTGCAAGAATAAAAGCTCAGATAGTGGGTATTTGGCTGAATGAAAAGGCACAGGATATGCATTCTAGACTTGCATTTATAATATGCCAGTTAATGTAAGGAGTATAGATAAGGATCCAAGATAATTTCAGATCTTCCAGTATGGGCCTCAAAAAAATTCCTGTATCTATATATAGGCTGTCATTTCCTAGCACCTCGCCCAGGTTAAAAGAACCAAAAGAGGCTAACAAGGGGTAAGACTGACTAGATAAACCTTCATAGGCTAATGAGAGCCGTTTTGACACTGATGCACTAAGCCTGACTTCTTTTATTGAGCCAGTACATTTATGATGATGACAATAAAAGGAATGAAATCACATTAACAAAAAGAGAAGAAGCATTGTAAAAAGGGTTCTTCATGTTCTTTGGATAGAAGAAAATGCTCATGGCTTATAGTAAAAGCGAAAAGTATTCATGCAAAACAGTATGCAATGCCAGCACCTCGTAATTAGGACAGGAGCGATAATTTTATGGAGGGCAGCATATTACTATTAGATCATCACGACCTACCAGGAATAATGGCATATGTAAAACTGATTACTTGACTGGCAAGGGCCAGGTGTTTAGCAGTAATGGACTTCAAACCAGACACCTGCAACACCGCATATATGAACATAGAGCCAGAATGACTAACTTGCCAAATAATATCCGAGAGAGAGTATTGAGATACATAAATTATAAACAAAAACAAGATAATTGGGGGGGAAATTTGTAGTGGAAGACCAGTTAAGAAATAAACAAACAAGAAAACAAATAAAAGAATAATATTAGCCTAGAAAGAGAGAGTCTAAAAATCAACTCCAGAATTTACAGGGAAAAATATTCGTTGAAATGTGAGTAGGCAAGGACAATAATAGTTTGTCTCTATGCAATCGATAGCACAATTTTCAGATTCTGAATTCTTATTGTGTCAATGTGTAAGGAAATGCTTATATAGACTAGAACAATAATAATACCTGCATAGCACCTGCACCAAGAACAAGTTGGCAGGTCCTTGTGTTGAAGAATTTTAAAATCTCCACAACACGATGAACAATTTCAGAAGACAGCGTTGGCAGAAAATTATTCATATCAATGTACTCTGCCAACATCTTCAGCAATATTAAGCCACTGTAAGAAAAAGAAAAATACTGTTTCAAACAAAGCTTTCTAGCAACAATTTTCTGCAACGACTATAAAAGGTGAAAAAAAAACAGTAGAAACAATGAAAAGAAATAAGAATAAAAAGATAGTCGATAAATCATAAATGAAATGAAGGTAAATATTATACAGATATAAGTGACTGCAACATGTAAAATAGGAATTAGTGAAATAAAGTCAGTATAAGAAAGGAAAATTTATCAATAATACATTTCATATGGCTTCAAAAGATAATACAGGTGCACTGACAAAAACAGAGGGAAGAAGGAACAAAATAAGATTCAAAAATATTGTTAAACAAGATAACTGACCAGTTTACCATGTGATAACTAACTCCTCCATAAAAAAGGGTCTGAGAAGCAGATTTTCCACGCTCCTTTAAGTTATTATTTGTATTTTGACCCAAGGATGTCACAGCATCTGATTTATTTCTTCCAACCATCACACCCACAGGAGAGGATTTCATAGCTACATTATCTTCCATGGAAATTTCAGAACCAATTCTTTCCTTTTGCTGTTGGGTATTCAGTGGCTCAGTATCTGCAATGAGTGAACCATCATTACTAGTGGGTACTTCATTGCAGCTTACTGTCAAATTAGCTTCAGTATCATCTAGGTTCCCAGAAATTAGCTCTTCAGAACAAAATAGTGAATTAATCATAGCCTGAAATTCATCAGGCACGTCTACTTCAGCCCAGGTCTCTTGATCCAGCACTGCCCTAATTTTTGTCATCTACATGGTGGAAATGCCAACAAGGAAGTGAGTCTTTTGAAGGAATACAAAGGTCCCATAGTAACTTCATAAAATAAACAAGGAAAAAAAGGAGCCAACCCGTGATTCATGTTGGAAATCAACAAAAGCTTTGGCCTGTGACTGCAGTGTTCCTCGAATGCTATATCCCAATCTTCCACCTATCTGTTTATATTGGCAAAAAATAGAGTCAATCACAAACAGTACTGGCATTTGGAAAGGCAAGAGAGGAAGATGGATGAGTACCTTCTCTGTAGCAGTTATAAACTCTTGGGTGATGTTAAATATGCTTAAAAAGTCCTGCAGTCTCAACTTTGGGTGGAGAATAGCACGGACCCCAAGGAGCTTTGCCCATCTTCCATGAGCAGCATCACAAGCCGCAAACACAGCTTCTGTGTTCTCTCGCAAAACATCAGCTCTGTAAAGGAATATTAAATAACATTCAATAACATTCTTGAAAAGAAACAAACAAACTGAAGTTGCAAACCAAACTAAAGATAACAAGTAATGCTGCTCCAAAGAATAAATTCTAAGTACAAGTTTGGCTTCCCCATTGGGATTGGACAATGGGAAGTGGGGGTCAGAGAAGGAGGAGGGAAAATAAGCTGATTTAGCAAATCTTATGTTCCTTGCTTTAGGGGAAAAAATGTTGGTAGCAATACCTCTTATAAGTTATAAGAGCAATTACAAACAGTTCCCCCAAATTCCAATAATCTAAGCACAATAGACAAACTACATTAGAACATAGCTGATTCAGTTACCCAAGAGATTAATATTGCACGCAAAAGCTCAAGCTAAGGGAACAACATACAAAATACCAAAAATAAGTGACTGGAATCCACCTGAAATTTCTAGACACATTTGAAGGATTTGTTGCATCATTTGTTTTCCCCTGCAGTGGAGGAACCTTGGTAGCATTTCGCTGAGTAGAATGTGGGAGAACTGACAATGGTAAGCTAACACTATCTTGTGATGCAGCAGCACCAAGCGCAATAGCAGCAGTTACAGAATCACCAGCATAATGATCATCAAGGTTGCACATAATCCACTCAATGGATCTTTTCACTTCTGCAGCACGCACTAAATGTGCCTGCATTCACTAAAAGAACATAAATTATATTAAATCATATCAGGCCATGTTTCTTGCAGGGAAAGAAGTTCATAAAAGCAAAAGATCAGATCATATTTATAATCATCAGGAAGTCGGAATACAGGAGTCCAGAAGCAAAGCAAGGTGAAGAGTTTCAAATTTCTTTTTGACACGGGGTTCCCATCACACCGATATGTTAGTTACTGAGGAAATCTGATGCAATCTTTGTTGTAAAGTTACTTGGATAAAAATTGGAAGGTGATGATATCATCTCTTCAAGAGAAATACCACAGTAACATGGCATGTCTTACCGACGTTTGAAAATAAAAGGATGTTAGAAGATTTTCTTTCTTTTTTTTTTAAAAAAAAAAAAAGAATATCCACAAGGATTATCAAAAGCATTTGAGTTGGAGTAACAATCTCGTGAAGAATCTCCTGCAACCTATTTGACAACAGCTTCCTCACATTAAAGACTTTAATATTGATAGTTCCACTCTTGATGAAAATCGACATAATGATTTGCATTCATGGAATTTAAAAACCCTCCAAATTCATGAAAGTTGGTAAAAAAACCAAGAGAATGTTGTCCCGTATGATTTTTCAATGAGTTCTGCGGAATTCCCTTCTGAATCCATGGTGTCAAGTGAAAGATTTGAAACGAAAAAGCTTGTCCATGGTTTTTAAGTGTTCTCACCTTCATGTAATGAAAATTGGCATCCCTAGTTATAGATCAATATTCTATGTATGAAATGGATTATGTTCATGCATGTATGGACTAAGTTTGAGTAAAACCTTCAAAACACAAGGATCTGTAAGATATCAGTCAAGTATACATTACCTCTACAATCTTGAAAATAGCATCCAGAAGTTGAATAAAGCTTTCAGATGACAGACTCCTCAACTTGCTCGCAAGGGATGAGCCTCCACCTGAGTCACCGTGTAAGTTTCAAACGAATGGAAGAAATGTAGCAAAAGAGTAAAATGTTACACAGTACAAAAGAGGTAAAACAGAAATTTGATAGATTGACAGTAAAATAATTAACAGATATTGAATCTTGAGATGCATGTGAGAGAAGTGTTGAGATTAATATGAGAGAACATCAGAGACTTCTTACCATCTGCGGAATCCCCTGTTCGCTCTCCAGGAATAAAATCTGACTCTAGGCCCAGGGATCGGGCAATAAGAATAGGGAGCAACTCTGCAACTGCATTCTTTATAGCAGTTTTCATATCAGCAGTAAGTGTATCTCGATATATCCTCAATACAGATGGGAGCTTAGCCTGAAAGCAACCATGATGGGAAATTTACATACATTGCTTACTGATTCAAGGAATGAATGAACTTAAACCAACAGTCACCGCTTGTCTTCCACATTTCCCTAACCTCATTAAAGATAAATTTAACATGTGAACTTCTTTAGAAGAATCTGTACAATTGAGAGAGAGTCAGAGAGAGATAGAACTACCACATGTAATCTCATTTAGTCAAAAGCCTTTCTATTCCTTTCTTTACGTATCAACCATAAGATACCAAAAGTATGGCATTTACAATTTCCTATCCTTTCACTACTTGACCAGTAAAATTTCAAGCTCTGATCGTCTTCAACCCAGGCAGCAAATTAGATAGTCCACTTTGGTGTGTCAAATTCAATTTTATATACAACAAAGTATATTGATTTTCTTTTCTTTAGAAAAACATATAAAAACCACAATAATCACTTACTGTTCTAAGAAGGCCAACGATGAGTGGGAGAAGACGTTCTCGGAAATTAGAGGTTTCTTCCTCATCCAGTTCAATCTGATAACATAAATACACAAGCTATCAGGCAAATGGTGCATTCAAAGATACTATTGAGTGTCTTATATGTGCTTGACACAACTCCTCTTGTAGATAAAAGATCTATTTTTTCAATCTTGTGAGTTAACCTGATTCCCCACATCTATGGAAATTCTGATAGTGTTTTCCAACGGATATCTACAAAACTTTGCAGTCGACTTTTAATTTTTTAAAATTTAAGATAACTTAAGGATGTTTGCTTGAAGCTCTGGGGGTTCAAGATCTCCTAGTAAGTGAAAATGCTCCAACACAAAGGCATGTGTAGCACCATGGTTGATAACATAACTTTTAGCAAAGGCATTCAGCAATGCATAATGTAAAACAAAATTCTGAAGCTTCCAAAAAATCAACAACGATGCTGCGATTTTTCCTTCAAATAATATATTACAACAGAAAAAAACTTGAATTGTTTCTCTTCTTGGAAAGATACAACTCTTTCAAAGAAAGGATACTATATAGCATCAGACTATCAGATGGGCCAATTAGTTTGTATGATTCCAAAATGATTATAACTAGATCACATACGCCAGCATTAATATGGAAATCCTCAGATATAAAGGCCTAAAGCTTACAAACATGATCACCATTACCTCATCATCTTTGCTAATCATGGGAATAATAGCCCTAGCTTTCGTTTTCGATAGAATAACCACATCTGTATCCCCGACATCATGTATTGACGTGCGCATAAATTCTGCCGAAAGGATACTACAAGAAAATTTAATAAGTTATGATAGAGTCATAAACAGAAAAATGAAATTTCTTTTACAATGAAAAGTAACCAGAACTGATGTCAATAAAATAGAAACGAGCGGCTATTAACAGATTCACAATCACTTCAAAGTGATTATGAGATTGCAAATCACAGCTTCTAATTGCTGGACTCTATTTTAATATGCTGCTGTCAAGAATCCACCATAGCACAGCTAGGAGAGGAGATTAGGAAACATAGTTTCACATTTTTTCACACATTGATGCTACTAGCTCTAACATAATTCTTGCTGCAAACTGCAAGTCCACTAAAACGATTGCAATTCCATAATATCTTCTAACAAGCCAACTGTTTAATGCGGCCATTCTTCTAGACTCTTATTTCCACCAAATAGCCTCTAATTTAGCAGACTACAATGAATCAAGTTCTGAACCATGACCAGACAAAACCACCAACTCCTATATTTATTCGTCTGGAAATTAACAAAACATCACAAGTTCTTACACAAATAACACCTGAAAGAAGCAGTTAAAATCAAAGAGCCCAATTGCCCAAAGAAATTTGAAGCAAAAAATATCTATTGATACAGGAAAAAAAATAGAGTTGGGAATCATATTCAAAATTTCCCGGCTAATAACTTTCTAAAGTAGAAACTTAAATTTTTTTGTTCCTTCAACCAATTATTATTTACCATAACAAAACTATTCCTTAACTATCCACAACATCTTATACTTTCAAACAAACGTAACTGTGCCTCAAAGGCCACAAAGCGACATGCAATTCTACTCCACCTTGCAAACTCACACATAGACCACTTATGGACTGCATGATTTTCCAGATCATTCCTGCTTTCTTTTTTTCTCTCTAAGAAACAACCAGAATATCCCTGGTTGTTAAAGCTTCATTTTTCGCTAATGCTGTAAAGGCAGAGTCATCTTCTATGATTTTATGGACTTTTTGCCTAATCCTTTTTGAAAATGAATAGGTCAGGAAAAAAAAAACTACGTGGTATGTGGCCTAACAGGATCTCCATAGAAGAATAACAAAGATTTCACCTAAGAAATGTCATCATATGGAAAAAATAATTAAAAAGAAACCTGTTTATAGAATCGATAGAAGCTGATACACGATCTCGAAGGTGGCGAAAGCAATGTAGCCCGCTCAGCTCATCTCCGTCCTATGAACAAGAAGTTTAACCCAATGTACACTAAAATAAGGCAACCTTCTAAGGATTTTTTTTTAAAAAAAACAATGAGAAAAAATCATAGAAATGTGCAGGTCTGATCATCAGTGGATACGAACATACCAATAGATTTTGCAAAGCATCAGTTACATCCAGAGCTCCAGCACAATCTGCAGAGGAGACGAGCTGTATGACAGAACAATACATCAGTTTCTGTATCAAGTCATAAACAAACTTGAAACATGAGCCCCCAAGTTATATATTTACAACACCATTATCAGTTAATTGCTGATATCCTCAAATCCAAATAAATGACAGTCATTTCCTAGAATATTTGGGGTTCTGCTGCCAAGTGCCATCTATCCAATTGAACAATTATGTTCCTGGCTAAGTATAATCACAGTACAATCACAAGAAATGCCACTAAAAATTTAAAGATGCTAAACTTCACTTCCTAACAACTATCTATTAGTCAAGCGTTTAAAAACCATGCTTATGGCTTTAAATCTTCTATGAGACTCTTCAGGTCTTATCAAAGGATTTTAAACCAGTAGTCACCAAACCATCTCAGACTTGTTTTAAGGCTTCCTAATGTCCAAGCGCATTCTATTAACATTGCCTAAGAATTATCATTGCATGTACAAAGAAGACAGACTTATACCAATTTTAGAGCCGAAACTGCCTGGTTGACATATAAAATAAGCCTCAATTTTTGCTGCAGAGCCAACAAATTACTCCTTGTCACGTTCAGTTCCTGAATTTGCCTTGCTGAGTCCACTAGATCCTCATCCAGAAGGCTTATGGTCTTTTTCAACTCCTGAATTCGATTACACCCTTCCACAATCTTCACATTCAAGTCCTGCAGCTGTCCCTGTGCCTCGAAGAAGAAATTTGACCGAAGAGAAATCTCCTTCACCAAGTGGAGCTCCACCACGTCAAGATAGTGCGAGAGCTTCTCCTGCAGCACCAGGTTGTCCGATACGTTGGAGAAGGGGCAGGCCGCTCGAAAGGTGCCCCCATCTTCCAATGCAAAATCCTCCTTGAAGTAGAGAGCTGGTACCTCGCGCAGGCATGCTACAAGCGCATCACCCTGGCCACCGATGCCATCCAAATCAAGACTCTCCTTGCTCGAATGGTTGCGGATGTCTTCGAAGCGGCTGTATTGCTCTGAGACGGAGGACAAATATTGATGAAAATCTGATCTAGAGACGCTGGAAGCCGCCTTGGTGGATAGTAGCGGCAAGAATTCAGGAGCAGCAACGGAAGAAGAGGAGGAAGACCACCAGCCAACCCAAGCGTCGGAGGAGTAGACACCGGACTTGCCACTATGAGGATTATTAAGGATGGAGGAAAGACTATGGCCTCCCGCATCGGAGATTGATTTTGCCAAGGATGAAGAACTGGTACGGTCAAGTCCATTCTTGATATTGCCAAGAGAGTCGGTGGAAGACCTTCCCGATTGAGATGGGGAAGGTTGTAGATCCATGCTCAGAATCGACAGACCATCACTTCATAGAATTCACTAGAAGCAATAACGTTAGCTTCCGGATTGAAATGAAGACGTATAAACCCCGCAGATTTACGGATCAAGAAAGCGAGGAACAGTTTTTGTTTGAATTTTCTGAAAACACGGATCTAAAAGAAGCAGAAGAGACGGAACATTTGAGGTATATCTGAATGGAATCGAGTCTTCTTTGTCCTTTCTACGTGATCCAAGCTAAGTTCGTCTCTGGATCTCCAAAGTGGAGGCTGTCTGATTCATGAGATATAGCTATGGTGAGAGAGAATACTAGAGTGGGAGCCAGAGCCTGACAAGTAGAGAAGGAGAAGAACGATGGAGCGTGACGGTCCAACGATGGTTGGAGAGCCGGACAGGGCATGGCCGTCTGATTGGGCCGAAAGCAGAGAAAATGGGCTTCATGTTTCCGCTTTGAATAGATTGAACGCCAGTACGCACGCAACCAGTAAAAAGGGCCCCCTTCCAATTACTTCAGGGATTTTTTAAGGCCCATTAGTGGCCTAGTTTGTTTCTTTTTGTAAATGAATTTTATATATGAATGGAACTTGTATGAGCTGTGAAAAATAGTTTCAAAATAAGTTATATGTTCGGGGAACCGTTAGCTTTATAAGCTTATAATTGACAGCTAATTGCACTATTTAGCACCAATTTATAATATAACAGTAGACTTACAAGCTCTTGCAATCGTTGTGATAAATGTAGCGTAAATTCTCCATTTTTTCCCCAATAAACAGAGGCGTCTATCGGTCTATGGGATGAGGAGGACTGCCACCCAAGTTCTCCAGAGCCTAAATATTTTTGGAAAAATATCATCGCTAGACTAATCCAAAACCAAAA
Source organism: Euonymus europaeus (assembly GCA_963580455.1). Lineage (NCBI taxonomy): Eukaryota > Viridiplantae > Streptophyta > Magnoliopsida > Celastrales > Celastraceae > Euonymus > Euonymus europaeus. The sequence continues at coordinate 5,073,116 of OY756961.1, read as the reverse complement.
CTCATTTAATCTCTATTTAGAGTTCCTTTAGAGCTCCTATTTTACAATTCACCGAGGGCCCCCAAAGACTAAGTACGCAAAGATAAACGAAGCTCTTGTATCTAATTGCTAAAAATTATTTTAAAAAAAATCGCCCCTTATGGCTTTGAATGAATTTTTATTTTAAAAAAGATTTCTTAAATTCGCCTTATGAGTGATTTGATGATATAAAACTACTTGCTAATACTTACTATAAACACCATTGGACCAGTCTTGCCAATACAAACTGATTAATCCCCATTACATAAGCTAAACAACTTTAAATATCTTATTAGATAGATTGAAACATATAAATCAAAGTATCATTAGAAATAAAAGGATGTTGTATGGATCAATTGAACACATCAGCAGAATACAATACATCATACTAAGACATCAAAAAATAGGCAGAAGATTTATCTGTCATAGTTCATTCCTGGTCATGATGAACCTGCATAATCTTTTGATGTAGTCCGAGCGAATTCTTGTAGGAGGTGTTCAATGGTCTTTCTTGATGTAACCTTGCCAATCTCAAATGCTCTCATCTCATTTTTAAGACCTGCATGACAGCCATGTCGAAGAAGTTACGCGCAATATAATCTGAAAGCATTACTGTTTCCTAGAAGTAAGGATTCAATGGGAAGCTAGTGCTCCACGTATGTAACCTAGACCAGCACGTAAAGGCTACCGGCCTGATTAAATTCCAAGTTAGTAACATGAATTAGTGGTTTAAAGTCAAACCATATTTCTTAACATACTGGATGTTATTGACATTCAAGATGGTACAGATGAGAAAGGGAGAAAAATGCCAATTAGGTATTAGATAGTGTGATCCTACACCATGCGCATCCTTTTCCATAAGAGGAACTCATATTCCTTCTGGTTCAAAGGTATTAGTTCTGGACAAACTAGAAAACATCATAAATTTTTTGTATGTTCTGCAAGAACTCGCTGAGATTTAAGAACTATGAAAAAAAATCAAGATAAGCAATAAAAGGGATGGGCACCTAAACTACCTATTTAGGAACTCTCCAAGAGAGCATTTAGGCTCCTAAACTACCTCTCTAGAGACTCCAGCATAACCCAAGTTTTCTATATGACTACATCTGAATGATTTCAATCATATGTAAATTTGCAGTACTTACCTAATTCATGAATAGCTTTGAGTGGAAGTTGGGAGGCATGAGCACTGAAGAAGAAGAGTAGGTTGTCCATAAGCTCAACAGATTCAGCAGATATCAGTATCTCTCTCTAAATCACATAAAAATAATGTTATTAGTGTCAATTTATTCGTCGTGACGGGTGCAAAACTATATATTTTATACCCCAAGGAGTACCTGCAAGAACATGCAGAAGCATATTGTGGATCATGGTAAATGAATGCATCATATACAATGGTGTCTAAAGACTCAACATACAGAGGTTCTACAAATGGAAATCTAATGTGCCACCTATTATGTTGGTTACATGTAAGTTATCCATGTTCTTCCTTCTATATTCCCTATTTTTTTTACTTATTAATCACTCCCTGGCCCCTGCAAATCCACTAGCACTTCGATAAATGGCAGGGGCATCATATCATGAACACTTGTAGTCAATATAAGCTTGAACGCCCAAACCTTGAAGTTCTTCAGTTGATCATAATATCCTGAGACAATCACGAGCAGCTGAAGTCTTTCGAACTCTGAGAATCAAAAGAATAATGTTAAAGCATGGTTGCCAAAAGGAACTGAAAAGCAGGAAATAGTCTTCCTAAGTAATATCAATAAAAATTGAAAACAGAAAGATGAATGCAAGCGTAGCCACTTTACATTTTAATGACAGAAAGTAAGCCAAAACAAAGAAATAAACAGAGTAAAATACATAACAGACACACCGAAAGCACCTAAACCCCTGGTAGTTGAGGAAGCACCCTTTAACTCACCTTGCCACAGCAGCAAAAACATATGAATGTATTATTAATTAATCCACTTTCAGTTCAATGAAAATATAATACTAAATAAGTAATCACTCACGTTGCAAATATTTGATTTCTCGTCTTGAAGTATCCTTATGAGTGAGAAGCAGCTTAATTGAAGTTCCAATAGAACTTATTCCCAGATGCGATGCTGCAAATCGTGAACCAGAAGTTTCTGGTTTACCTGGTTAGGTGATTTCTACGTTAAAAAAACTGACACATGACAAGGCATAATCAAAAGAAATAAGTAATAAGTATCGATCATCAATCAATGGGAAATTGAACTACTCAAGAGTCAAGACTCATCCACAAGTTACATGAGCTCTACAAATTTGGGAAGATCCGAACTTCGTAGTTTAATTACTTTTTTAAAAAATTACTCAGTGTGGCTTGTTTTGAGGCACACAGTAGGAGGACAATAGTAAAAATCTGCTCCAACAGCATATTTTAAGGGTGCAACAGTTTTATTAGGAATTGACCATGAGAACATTCTGAACAGATGGTTTTCATTGAACTTTTTTCTTTCAACTTTTTTACAAGCACTTATATTAGTATATTAAAATGGTACTTTCATCTCCCTGACTGAGATGAGTTGAACCAGGAAAATCTTTCTGCCTTGCATCATGTGTTACCTTCACAATAACAGTTGGTAAAAATCTTGAAAGCAGGTCATGTTTAGCTACTACCATACCCAATAATCAACATTGGAACAAAAAATATGTGACACCCCAGTCCAGGACTGTGCTCACAGGGCCGCGGCCCACTACCCCCAACCCATCACCCGTCCGCTAAAGCGTCCCCAGGCAGGTTGTTGATGAGCCTCGAACACAAGACCTCACCCTTTAACACCCAGTCCTTGACTCGGATGTCACCACTCGCGGTTCTAGTGGTGACATCCGAGTCAAGGACTGGGTGTTAAAGGGTGAGGTCTCGTGTTCGAGGCTCACCAACAACCTGCCTGGGGACGCTTTAGCGGACGGGTGATGGGTTGGGGGTAGTGGGCCGCGGCCCTGTGAGCACAGTCCTGGACTGGGGTGTCACAAAATATGAGGTTGATAACCTTGTTGTGGTGCACCAGAATTGAATAGCATACTAAAAGCAAAGTCGGAATAACACTGGTCAGTCTGGTCCTCACCTCCTGTTGTCCACTTCTTGAAATATTTGCGCAATATGCCAACCACTTTGAGATCAACAACATCATACATTTTGTAATTCACTGCAATTTTTAACTTTCAACCTCACACATCAGCACCATAACCGTCAAAGAAATAGGAAGAAAAACGAAAGAAATGCAGGGAAAATTTTAAAATTGAGGGGTAAAAAGACCTACGTATCTGGTGCAAACCATTGCATCCAAAGTGACCCGCACCATTGATCAACAATGTAGCCATGTACTTATCTTTCGATTTACAGAGTGGACTGGTTAGGTTTCCAGTATCTAGAAGGATGCCAGCTAACTACAATAAAATCGGAAGATAAGGGGAAGCAATGATCCAGAAAGCTAAAAAGTGCTAAAAGGAAAGGGGGAAAAAAGGGCTAAAAAGTGAACTATATAATTGAAAAGGCCATCACGTTCTTGATTCTGAAAATGGAAAAGTGAAGGAGAACGAAACATATGAAGAAAATAAGAAAACATTGCTACGAGAAGTTTGTTAGATCAACTTAGAAGTTAGAAGAGGGTAAAAAATAGAAGATACTGATGGAGGTTTTTATTTCATTGCTAAAACAAAGCATACCAAATTGGAAGTTCAAGTCACCTATGTGTATATATACACACACAAAGCCTCTTATCTGCATACATATGTACAACATACACAGATAAGTACGAATATACTTCAGCCTACCATATCTGAGGATGCAGTTGTAGTGCCTATATCATGCTTTAAACTGGACAAGAAAATTTGCTCAAAAACAAATAAAGGACAATGCCAAACACGTAAAAGACAATGCAAAACAAAGAAAAGGAAAGAAGAAGAGAGAAAATCTGCAAACATTGTGTTAAATCGTTATTACCAAAAGTCTACTAAATCCTTTCCCAACCAAAATCTCTGGCGAATTCTCTGCAAACTTTTCAGCAACCATGGTACAACATGAGCAATCCTGTGGAAAAAGATACAATAGCATATTAATATACCCTTTTTTTAATACACAATGTGTATATACACCGTTGACGTACTAATGTGATAGTATGTAGAGTTGAAAAGGGAATATGGTTTTTTATGGTTTCAAAATTAGTGAAGTTATTCATATACTATGCAGCTTCTCATAAGATGCAACAATTCAACTACTTTCATTTGCTCAAAATTTTCTCACTAGCAAGACTACCTGAATGATTCCAGCATAATATCCATGAAATAAACACAATTCGTAAATGCATTAAAGGGGCATAATTATTTTATTGAATTAATAGAAGCTCTGTTTTGATAATAGTTTCACGATCTACTTTTTGGTGTTGCGACAGCATTCCTAAAACTCCACATTAACTCGCCTGACCTCATGCCTTGTTAACCTGAGGCCACCAGAAAGCTCATTGTTACCAACTGAACACTCGCCTGTATTAGACTCAAACCAAGGAAAAGGAGACAACACCAAAGCACAAGGATCTGTCAGTGGGTAGGGTTTGGGAAGGGAAATTTTACAAACCTTAACCGGATATTACAAAAAGACTGTTTTGTGGCTTGAACTAATAACCTCCAGGTTGTAGTGAACCAACTTTAGCATTAGGCCAAAGTTCGCCGTTTAATTCAAACCAGGAGTAAGCAAATTTTTTGGAAGGGAAAAACTCTGTCATAACGCCTTAAACAAAGAATGTTTCCCTTATTCACTTTGAGCCACGAATATAATTCATTCATGAAAATGATAAGGGTCTAAGTAAAATGAGAATAAGGTGGAAGAAATGCTCTAATTTATTGAATCATACCTCCCCAACAGTGATAATCTCGACCCATGGATATGAAGGTTCCCCCTGCATAACAAAGAAAACAGGTGCAAAAATTGTTTTTAGCCACTGAACGTAATGGGAATGACAAGAGAATTGTGCAATTTGAACATGTCGTAATAACTGGACTCGCCATTCTGCAATTGAATATTTCAGTTACCGCTTCTTTTAATGCCTGTTTTACAAAAAATACTAGTAAGTAGTAATCATTTCCCATAGAGTAAGTAAAATGTCAATCAGTCATTGCAATAAATCATTACCTCTTGCTTGGTTGGGAGCTTGTGGCCATTTAGTAGAACTAGCTTAAGACTCCCAAAAAGATCAAAATAAGACAAGTCAATCTGTTCAGCATTTCACTAATCAGTAAAGTTGTTCAATAGGCAGGCTTCTTCAATTTGAGATATTTGTAAGTATGTAATGCTCCTAAACCGTAAGAAACCAGAAAAAATTGCATGAATCGTGCACAATAGATTCCATTGCATAGTTGTATGGCAGAATTAGACAAAGGTAGGGAGGCTGGGGATTCAACTTATCAAATGCTCAAGGCATATGAACTTAAGTTATCAAGTGAACCCTGCTATTCTTCAAAATCATCTTGTGCTTCTTCTGATATATTTTGACAGACCAATTGGAAGAATAGGATAACTTGGGAATCAATTCCAACAAGAAAATCAAATTCTTAAATTAAGTCAAGGGTACTAAAAGTCCTCACAGCCAAGCACGTAACACAAGTGACTTTTAAAGAGAGATTATATATTCACCAGTTCGATAAAGCATACCTACCTCATCTATAAAAATCAAGGAAAACTGATCAATCTGACACGAATCCAGCAACCATTTGAGTTCAGCATGAGAATATAGGTCTGCCCTTTTTATATTAATGACAGGCACAGTGCAAAACTGCTCATTTTCAAGTGTTTCACTCAAGTAGAAGGCATACATGATGACTGAAGCAACAGATCCAACATCTGCATATAGTCAAAGCATAAATATAGCAGATTCTTTCATGCATTAAAATTCAATTGAAACAGAAACCCAACAATATTAAATCTGCATGTTCTTAGTTTTTCAATCTTCTTTCTAGTTAATCTTCTCATGTTTTTTTCTTTGTTGTAGTGGCATTACATTAGGTTTTTCTGTTAGGTTTCAAATACAGTTAAAAAAAAATTCAACCTTATGAATCAGATGAAACCTTATAAGCTGTCAAGTATTAATGAGAACCTACACTGCTGAATAAACAAATTATCAACCGCAATTAAAATTCAAGTCGTCCTTTTAGATTCCTGAAACTTAAAATAGGATTAACCGGGGCAGAATGGAAATCTAAGCCAAGTTCATGCTAATTAATATGTAAAATAATATTATTTGACAATTGTACTGTCTAGATAGAGATATGTGGAGCCAATTAGATACATGTGAGTATTACTGGAACTTATTTACATTTTTGTAGTCCAACTTCAAGACATACTATATTGTATCCTCACTCGAAATAATGAGAGTTTGACTAACATGTGTCATCAAAAAGGGCAAAGGAGATTACCTGCAATGTCTTGTCCAATCACTGCATGTAAGAACCTTCCCGGGACACCAGAATTAACATCATCCCTTCTGGCCTTCAAATATGAATTCAGCCTTTTTATGCTTTCAGATGATTCCACAATTTCCATTTGCAGCGAGTGCCCATTATAAAATGATGCTGCCGACTGAGGAAGCGGAATATTTGACAGATTTGATTTCCTTTTATTCATGCTATATGATTTTTCAATTAAGGGCCTTATACTGCCAGTTAAAGTAGTTTTCTCTTCAGTTACCTTCAAGCTTCTTGGACTGGAGCCCTTTGTGGAATCACTCATCTCATCTAAGTCAAAGCTCAAATCTAACTTGACATTTGGAACTGCAAAGGAATTTGTTTTTACAATCTTAGACCAAGCCCTTGATGGAGATATCCCATAAGTTTCAATAACAATATCAGAGTCCGAATCTTCCAATGGTGAGCCAGCATCATTTTCGGTTACTTCTGAAGCAAGATTTTTATGTCTTATGACACTCATATCAGATACAGATCGAGAGATGTTCTGGACAGCGGCATGTCCTTGTGATTCTAATGTGGTAGCCTGATCCCTGAAGTTATCATGGTCCCTTAAAAGACCTTCAAAGTACGGACTCTCTCGAGTTCGGATATATGTTTCCTGCAAAGCAAACCAAAAACTGAAAAATGTCGTTCCATTTAAGAGAGAAGAAATAGATGGTAAGGTGACAGGCAAACCACCAATCTGTAGAATGAAATTTCAGTCACCTTGTTCCCTCATAAAAGTTACAAAAAGAATTCCTAGCTTTCAAGGTGCCATAACCACTGAAGTTATCAGCATGATCATCGACATGAAGCCAAAAAGTGAGTGGAGATTGGACAAGTAAATCGAAACTCAATAATAAACACGGTCAAGTAACAAGTAAAAGTCGTATAATGAAAGTAATTCAAGCAAGATAGAGATGTGGAAATGGACAGACTGTTCATATCTGTTAGGAAACACATAATTAAGATCTAGTTTCCTCCATACTTATTTGTTAGAAACAACTGAAGGAAGTTTATCCATCATAGCCATCGACTTGTTGCAACTCCAATTACTACACTGCGAATTTGATTTTCTTAATCTTCAGAGCTTTCTCTTGTTGTCATTCTCAGACTACCAAATTTTGAGAACGAAATACATGATCGACGGAGAGAAATTAGAAGAAGCGCATACCTGAGTAATTGCTTGTGGAGACCTCATGATGGAGGCAACACCGAAGAACAGAGAGCAATAAATGGTAGGACTGGTGGTAATGGTTTTGAAGGCCAGATGAGACGACATATTCCGTGAAACAAAGAAATAGAAAAGACGATAGAAGCCGAATCTTTGAAAACTCCGCCATTACAAGAAGCCATAGACTGTTCCGATATCATCATCGTTAGCATCATACATTCCATGTCTTATAGGAGAATGGAAATGCCGTTCGCACTTTGCTAAATACATAAATTATTTTTATAAGTTTGATTTAACCCCTCTGTTGGCCAGTTTTATTTTAACCTTTTTTTTTTCCTTTTTTTGAGAAGAAAACAGAGAGCTGTAACACAGATTACATCGGACCAAAAGACAGAGCTACAACACAGATTACACCAGACCAAAACAATGATTCCGGGATCAAAGTCACTAATAAGTCAATCGAGATTGAGAATGCTTCCAAACATATGTTTGATTGTGGCCCGAAACGATTCGCACAAACATTCTAACGCTCCTTACCTTTAGAAATAGAACAACTTTGAAAATATTAAAGAGAGCACGGATGTCATCAATCTGAGATTCAATCGCCCAATAGGAAACCAAATGAGGCTGAGTTATAGGATGAATGAACAACAAGCAATGCATCACCTTCCAACTCCACCATGACTAATCCTAGTCCAAAATATTCCTGAACACCCAATCAAAGAGCACTAGTCTCCCTCACCAAGGGATCAACTCTAAACACATATCGAGCAATGACGGCTGAAGAAAATACTTCTTTTTTAAATAAAAAAATGTACGATTATCACACTTCATTATTTCACTAACGCGACAACACGATTTACATGAGTCGGAAACAGTGAGTTGATCAAGTCCTTCAAGTAAAATGGAATATCATGTCATGTCTTCTGTTAACTGTTGAGATATTTTTCCCATAAATAAATAGTATTATAGCTAAAAAAATCAAAAATTTTATTTATTTTTGAATGTGTGGGATTGCATAAGTTTATGGACTGTCAAATTCTTCATCTACTAAAGTCGAACTAATTTAATAGAATAAATAGTTTCTCAATTGTATCTAGGGTTGGCAAAAAATTCCATCTAAAATTTAGGTTTGGGGATCCGAAATTTTGAGTTAGGGATCGGGTGACACTCGAATCTCACTGCTTAGGGACGGATAGGTTATGATAATGTCATATCCGGTCCTCAACTTAGTCAACTGAATCCGACCCGAATTATATATGTAATATCTTGTGTAAATATTATAAAAATATTAACATATATATTTATATAAATAAAAGATAAGTATATATTCATACGGCCCGTCTCTTATGCGGACGCCTGTTAAACACTCAAAATACGGGCTTTTATTCTCAATCATTGGATCTAAATGATGGCTGAGATTTAACCAAGTTAAAATCAAACACTTTTGACCCGATAAAACAAATAACCCGAGTCCTTCTTTTGGGTTTAAACACTCAGCCATTCACGATCTTGATTCTTCAAAAGAGAGCTGCGACACCCTCTTCTCCTTCCTTGCGACATCAAACGAGAGGAAGCTACTCGAGTCATGGTTGGGCTTCTCCAAAGCAATCCGCAACCTCCGATCACTCCAAGTCAAATCCACGACCCAAATTTCAGATCCACAACCCAACTTTTAGATCTGCGACCTTCGACCTAGTTTTGGATTTTCTAGATGGCGACCTCCTTCTTTCAATCACTTTGTTCCATGGATGTTTCTCTCGCATTTTCTTCTTTATTGGTTTTGCGCCAGATTAGCAAGATTCAGATTCGTGATTTCTCTAAAATCCCTTGTCGATTGTTGTCTATATTTTTTGGGATTAGACTATATTTTATGGGTTTATTTCATGGATGTTTCCGTCCCAATTTCTTCTTCATTGGTTTTTCTGTCTATATATTCTGGGTTTAGACTATATTATAAATTCCATATTTTTTGGGTTTGTACACAGTTGGTTTTTCTGGGTTTAGGGAGAGATAATTGGTACAATATGTAATTGAAATGTTTCACTGCAAGTTGACTTTAGTATGTTCACTTCCTCAGGCAACTTGCATAATTGAAGATGTTAAGTGGACCTGTGCAAACCAATAATGACACAAAATCAAAACATGGAAATATTAAACCCAATTACGCAACCTATCAATTTATTCAATAAAAGTGAACAAAATGAGGAGCACTCACACGAAAGTTTCCTTCTCCAAATCAAGACAAAATTTTAGGAATTTGCAGAAGACTCAGATCGAATTTTGTGAAGCTCGCAGAAGACACGAATCATTTTGGGTGACTAAATCGGTGCAAGTCACTTAAGAAAAAGGATCGACTTGGGTCAAAGATGACGAAAAAGAAGATCAAAGATGTTTGGACGACGAAACCCGCAGAGTTTGAAGGATCGTTCTTGGTGAATGAGGATTGATCGTTCTTGGTGAAGCAGGAGAAGAGAACGTCGCAAAAACCCAGAAGAAGGAGGAAGCTGCTGCTCGGGTTATTTGTTTTATCGGGTCAAAAGTGTTTGATTTTAACTTGGTTAAATCTAAGCCGTCATTTAGATCCAATGGCTAAAAATCAAAGCCCGTATTTTAAGTGTTTTACGGGCGTCCGCATAAGAGGCGGGCTGTATATTCATATATCAAACTTTTAAGTTTCGCGTGACACCAAACTTAAAAGTCTGTATACATGTGCTTTTTATTTTTTTATGTATATTGTGTGCCCATTTATTTGATATTTAACCATGCACTTAATAGTGAACTTTTGGGGCCCGATGACCGACCTCAATTTTGGCTAGATCTAGGAGATTCAAGAAATGATTTGCACTGATGACTGGCCTCTATGTAGTGCAAAATGATTTGCCCTGATGACCAATGACCTTTTGTGCTTGTGATTTATTTTTTTCACAATAATAAAATGTAGACTATGATCGGGGACAGGTGTTACTCGTCCCTGTTGGGATCGGCTTTGAACACTAAAAATCGGGGATGGGGTTCAAGTGCTGGAATGGGAAGGGCATACTCGCCCTGTTGTTATCCCTAATTGTATCATTGTAGGTTAACAAATCAATTCAAACATATATAAAAGATGAGCATCATGAAGCTGAATATTGCGTATTGTTTGTTATATTTTTTTTGCCTTTGAAGGGTATTCATAAATGTTAGAGTTTTTCTCACACTTAAGATATAGTTAGATATTGTTAAATTTTTATAGAGTACGTTGAAAGGAGTTGGTACAAATGAATAGAACCTAATTTTCAACTTATGCCCAATAAGCGGAGAACATCAATGAATCAATACATTTTCAAGAAAATTGCAACTCAAATACATATTGGATACAAATAGGGGCAATCAGCCCTAACACAGAGGGGAAAAAAAGAACGACAACATCAATAGCTACATAACATAATCCTTAATTTGTGTAATTAGAACTTGGATTGAGCAAAAGCAATAACATTCCTATCCAACTGGAATGCCTTTGCAAGAATGTCCCCGCTGATTCCCGGATTAGCCCCGAATACAGCATTTGCAATGGTGATAACACCTGGGTTTTGGCTGTTAAGAGCTGCAATGGCGACGGCATTCCTGGGTCCTGCATTCCTCTGGTAATGGATGAGTCCAATTGGAAACGCATACACATCGCCCTTGTTCAGTGTTTTCATAATATGACGGTTTTCAGGATTTGAAGTGACAAACCCAACTTCTATTTGGCCTTCTAGTACTGTCAAGATCTCGGAGGCGCGAGGGTGAGTGTGAGGAGCATTGATTCCCCATGGCGCATAGTCGATGCGGACAAGGGAGATGCCAAGAGTGTTGAGTCCAGGAATTTGTGCTACATTCACTGGAGTCACTCTGGATCCTACTACATTTGATGTGTTCCCTGCCAAGTGAAGACCACTGAAGAAGAAATCTTCAGCTTGAGCCATTTTTGGATCCTTGCAGGTTAAGCCATTCACTGTCACTGCATCATGGAGCAATTTAAGAAACATCAATCAAGACTCAAGAGTCGATATATATGGTGAAAGTCGTACTCAATCAGTAAGATATATGTACACACACATACACACCTGAGCTCATTGAATCAGCAACACAGAAGTCTTGAATGGGTTTGTGGTCTGCAATGGCAAAGGCAAACGACAGGGCTAGAAAACCTAACAGAAGAAGAGCTCGAGCAACCATTTCTTGGTATTTGGAGGATCTCAACAAGGTATATGCTTACCAGTAGTTAATGTTGCAAGTTAAGAGTAAAATATTGTACAGATCGAGATGTAGATCCTCCTTTTTATAGGCCATGATTTAGGATAATGACGCAATTGATAAATTATATATTGAAGTAGTCCTCTTCAAAGACATTGTTGATGGAATGATTTGGTCTTGAGACCTTCAATAAAGCGTGTGCATGCCGGCTTGCATTTTCAGAGAAGAACTGGCTATAGAACTTACAAGTGCTAGAGAACATCCTTTTTCTGATTTGGTTGAATAATCACAAGGGTTGCATACACAAGATTACAGCGTGTATCTGATTTCCTTCAAACATCTTTTGCCTTAGGCACCGGCGTGTAATGAATTGGGTTGACGCAGCTTTAGACCTTTGAAACAGCTTGACATGTCAATTGTTTATTTTGGAAATGCAATTTAGATTTTACGAAAAATCTTGATCTCGCCGGCTTTGAAACTATACGTATGCAGAAGTAAGTTTGTCCTTAATGAACTCATTTTTTAATGAAAATACGCGTCTTGTCTGTCTGTCTGTCATATAATGCCGGCATGCTTGATGCTCATTGGGCGCATACGATACTGGACTGAGTAGCCGAATCAACTCTGCTATATTTATCCATTACTGGTTTCTGCATAATTCAAACGCGGATGTGAATAACATAATATTTAGGAAGACTGCTCCAACATTATGTCCTTAATCTCCATAGCTCTATAAAAAGGAACCACATCTCCACATTTCTATCACAACACATTTTACTACAGATTGTATAGAACCTCCATATATCTAATAGACTAGAGTTTTCAAATGGCTGCGCGCATTCTTCTGTTAGGTTCCTTCTTGGCCATGTTTATGGCCTTTGCTTTTGCAGACCACAAACCCCTTCAAGACTTCTGTGTTGCTGATCCAATGAGCTCAGGTATATATATACACACACACATATATCTAGCTGATTGAGTATGATTATCACCATATATATTGAATCTTGATTGATGTTTCTCAAATTGCTCCATGATGCAGTGACAGTGAATGGCTTAACCTGCAAGGATCCAAAAATGGCTCAAGCTGAAGATTTCTTCTTCAGTGGTCTTCACTTGGCAGGGAACACATCAAATGTAGTAGGATCCAGAGTGACTCCAGTGAATGTAGCACAAATTCCTGGACTCAACACTCTTGGCATCTCCCTTGTCCGCATCGACTATGCGCCATGGGGAATCAATGCTCCTCACACTCACCCTCGCGCCTCCGAGATCTTGACAGTACTAGAAGGCCAAATAGAAGTTGGGTTTGTCACTTCAAATCCTGAAAACCGTCATATTATGAAAACACTGAACAAGGGCGATGTGTATGCGTTTCCAATTGGACTCATCCATTACCAGAGGAATGCAGGACCCAGGAATGCCGTTGCCATTGCAGCTCTTAACAGCCAAAACCCAGGTGTTATCACCATTGCAAATGCTGTATTCGAGGCTAATCCGGGAATCAGCGGGGACATTCTTGCCAAGGCATTCCAGTTGGATAAGAATGTCATTGCTTTTGCTCAATCCAAGTTCTAATCTAGTAGTATTGTGTGCTTTTCTTTCTTTTTCTCCTCCAATTCTTGCCCGTTTTATCCTCCAGTGTACCGATTCCCCTCATTTCATTCTACAAATGTATTCACAATTCATTGATGTTCTCCTCCTAAGTTATTGAAAACTGGTACTATAAATTATAAGAATACTACGCCTTGTTTCCCTACATGCACCTCTAATATAAGACTTTTTTGTCTGAAACTCTAAAATTTCTACTGAATCTTACAAGAGAATAATAGATAGAATACAAAACATATACTTGTTTACACAAAAGAAAGTAGATACCCTTGAAAATACTAGCTTCAATTCATACAAACATTCATCAATTCAAATATATAACAAAATCACTCATCACAAAAGCCCATTTGTGATGCAAGAACCACAATCAAACATATACTTCAGCATGTCAATCTAATTTGACCCCTCAATAACAGTAGACATAAACACTCAGAAACAGACCGACTGACTGATAACGTCAGGCAAACTGAATACTGCAAGACAGCTCAAGCTGGAATTTCCTCCTCTTCCTCCTCTTCCTCATACTCCTCATCAGCAGTGGCATCCTGGTATTGCTGGTACTCAGCAACCAGATCATTCATGTTACTCTCAGCCTCAGTAAACTCCATTTCATCCATTCCCTCACCAGTGTACCAGTGCAAGAAAGCCTTGCGCCTAAACATTGCTGTGAACTGCTCACTAACCCGCCTAAACATCTCCTGAATAGAAGTTGAATTGCCAATGAAAGTCGAGGCCATCCTCAAGCCCTTAGGTGGGATATCACAAACACTGGACTTGACATTATTTGGAATCCATTCAACAAAGTATGAAGAGTTCTTGTTCTGAACATTAATCATTTGTTCATCAACCTCTTTAGTACTCATCTTTCCACGGAACACGGCTGAGGCAGTCAGGTAGCGGCCATGACGAGGGTCAGCAGCACACATCATGTTCTTTGCATCCCACATCTGCTGTGTCAACTCAGGTACGGTGAGGGCACGGTACTGCTGTGAACCTCTTGATGTCAATGGTGCAAACCCAACCATGAAGAAGTGGAGGCGAGGGAATGGGATAAGATTAACAGCAAGCTTCCTAAGGTCAGAGTTCAGCTGCCCAGGGAAACGGAGACAGCATGTCACACCACTCATTGTGGCAGAAATGAGGTGGTTAAGATCACCAACTGATACAATACAGACAAGAGAGTATATTGGTAAATCCAAGAACTTTTTTAAAATACAGACAGCAATCCCTATTAACAGTGCCTAGCTCTATTTTTCAATATTAAATATCAAATATCAAATGAAATTATTTTGCCTTTTAAGGACCAGGTATGACTAGGTATATAACTTAAGTGGCAAACATTGTTTCCTTCTTTATTAGTGGGTGATAAAACTTTATGATAGGTGAGGACGTGAGGAGTTTATAGAAAATAAAGAAACTGGAACATGACTCCCTATTTGGGATAAAACCACCATTTAAGTAAAGAGACACACAAGTAAAAATGCTCAAATACAAGTATTGAAGAGAACCTTTTTTTTTAAGAGAACCTTGTTTTTAAGATTAATCCTTGAACACCAAATCAAAGGCCAAATACAAGTATTCGAGAGAAAAGGTCTTACTTTACTTTTAAGAAAGAAAAAAATCTTTCAAAACTTTGAATCCATTTAAGCCATCATTTAGAACAAAGAACTTACATGAAGGGTTGGAAAGCTTGAGAGTACGGAAGCAAATGTCATATAGAGCCTCGTTGTCTAGAACCATACATTCATCAGCATTCTCAACCAGCTGATGCACAGAAAGTGTAGCATTGTATGGTTCAACAACTGTATCAGATACCTTAGGCGAAGGAAAAACAGAAAATGTCAACATCATGCGATCAGGATACTCCTCCCTGATCTTGGATATAAGAAGAGTTCCCATGCCAGAGCCAGTGCCTCCACCCAAAGAATGGCAAACTTGAAATCCTATTCACAATTTTCAATAGAAAGTAGTAACTAATTGGTATGTCAACAAGTTGACAGAAAGTCCCCAGAAAAAAAACTGCAAATAGTAGGTACAAAGCTAACAATGTAAGTATGTAACAATTAGAATTACAATAAAAATGAATTTTCAAGTGCAGAAACAAATTTTGCAAAGGAAACGAAACATTCCCCTCCATTGAATATTAAACAGAGAAACTCATTATGTCTGGCGTGAATCCTATGATGATACAACATATTCCCCAACCATGATGTTCAACAATTTAGAAAACCAAGACAAAAGATGCTAAAAAGTAAAGAATGATGCAAATTGAGCAGCAAGAACTTCAATCCTTCAATGAAAATACAAATAAAAAATATCCCAGAATCGATGCTTAAAATTTTGTGGCACAGGAAACAGCAAGATCCCTAAACCCAGTATTCCAAAATCGAACAATTCACGACCCATAGACACAGAATTCAAAATAACAAATTATTTGCACATGCGATTGTATAAAACTCAAAATGAGAACAGATCTCATTTCCGTATGACCAATAACTGAACAAAACTGAAGTCATAGAATAAGTTGCAACGTAGTCTCACACAGAATAAGTAATCTTCAAGAAAACAATTTACATGCACAAAGAGATTACATATCACCATAAAAAATGTCAAATTCAGATCGACAACGAAAATGCAATATCATATCAAAGTCACCAAACATCCGGAAAATAATTGTTAACCATCTCAAATTACAGAAAGATCCAGCAGAAGCGAGCCCAAATATAAACAAAACAAACATAAGGCCCAAAATTCAGAAAATACCCTGCAAACAATCACAATTCTCAGCCTCCTTCCTCACGACATCGAGCACCGAATCAATAAGCTCCGCCCCTTCGGTATAATGACCCTTGGCCCAGTTATTCCCAGCCCCAGACTGACCGAAGACGAAATTGTCCGGCCTGAAGATCTGCCCGTAGGGACCGGATCTGAGAGAATCCATGGTGCCAGGCTCAAGATCCATAAGGACAGCACGGGGCACGTAACGGCCACCGCTGGCCTCGTTGTAGTAGACATTGATGCGCTCGAGCTGGAGATCGGAGTCTCCACTGTACTTACCGGTATGGTCAATCCCGTGCTCGTCGCAGATCACCTCCCAGAACTTGGCACCGATCTGGTTTCCACATTGTCCACCCTGGATATGAAGGATCTCTCTCATTTTTCAATGGCGTGGTTTGTTTCTCAAAGAAACTCTGGTTTTCTTCTTATCCTTCGATTTCGTTCGGAGTTGCGAGAAATGTAGGTGTGGACTGTTTATAAATAGGATTGTTGTATTATTGGCCGTAAACCTGCGTCCCGTTGCTTCTAGGGTTGACAGCTTTTTTACTTGATTTGGCAAAATCAACTTTAGGGCATGGGCTTCAAAATAGAGCTGTTCTCGGGTCGTTTAGGGCCTCATTTGATGAGCCAAGCCCATAGTTTCATGGACCATCCTTGGGCCACTCACCGATGGTCCGGTAATTTAAATTCCCTAGGAAATAGTAAGAGAAGGAATCTATCTATCTATCGCTAAAATTTGTGTGTGAAATATGTTGTTGATTGATTTCCCTCACCGCAGTTGTGTCGTTTGGTTGGCTACAAAAAATATATTACTGGATTTATAAAACTGATTAAAAGATAAATATAATATTTATGAAAATGTTTTCGATCTCAAAAATTAGAACCTCAGTTTAATTTAGGACCTTATTTTAAGATTTTATGAGAGAATTCCGCGCTCTCTCTCCCTATTTATAAATCTGGACTGATATTGTTAATTGTGAACTACTAAACTTCCTAATTAAGCAAAAAAAAAAACCTTGTCAAGGCAAGCTCAAGGATCTCCTAACTACTAGCAATTATAGCATTATTTAAGAGATTGTTGGGTTATTAGTGGAAAATTGGGGTTGAACTACAAAACAGTTCGGTCAAATAATGGTACAAAAATAGTACACATTTTCACCGTTAGATTGAATCTTATAATCTCCACCATAAAAAAAATAAATAAAATAAAATTCTAACACACGTGTGATTATAATCTAAATGTCCACCTTACCCCATCTAACTATTTGACGGCGTTTCCGTTTTTGCGTCTTCTTGTTTCGTCTGCAGATGCCCGAACCAGATGAAGAGAAGAAGTCAACACCAAAGGACCTTGCTCCTATTGCTATAATAGCAACTACTGCTGCTGAGGCTGAGGCGATCGTGGAAATTGATGCTGACATGTACAATTCTTGGCCTTTAGATCAAATCTCCTTTGCTTCCAATATTCTGTCTCCATTTCCGGTCTCTCCTCCAAACAACCTTATTCTTCGCTCTGGGCCTTCTTCGATGCTGTCGACGAAAACGCTTCCGCCGCAATAGGTACTCATGCCAATTCCACTGTCGCTTCTGCCACCGGCCTTAGAATCTTCGATTACCCTCTCTTTCTCTCAGGTCGGTATCATGCCTGTTCATTTGAATATCCTTGTTTTAATTTGATCATTTGACGGGTCCATGCTCGTTGTTCTCGTGGTTGATATTTGTGCTTACATTTGTCTAATTTGGATTTCAAATTATTTTCAGAATTCGATCATTCATGTTGTCTCGATTGCGTTTGTTTGAGGAGCAATTGCGTAACTTATTTTCTTTATTTTTTTTATTTAAGCAAAAACTCATGACTGTATTTTGAGAAATTCTAGTTTCCTTTCTCTGTTATTGGTTTATTTAGTGTTCCAAGAATTTGAAGTTTTAAAAAAAATTGAACCGACTAACTTGACAATAATTATCGAAACTGTGAACTACTATTCCGATGAGCCGAACAACGTTAATCTATTGTTTGTAAATATTATAAATTATATGCCCATAACAGTCATTTCATAAACAATTAAATTTTATTAAAAATTTTAAAAATAGACACATGTGTGTGTTGACTGGTCAACTCGACACATGTCACCATATGGACTGGACGGTACACATACCGTTTATTAACCCAACGATATTCTAGTAAAGCCCCGAAAATTGGACAAACTTGTTGTAACGGCATCCATGGTGCCACAAAGGATTGCATTTCCCTATCTCATTTTTCATATCAGCATTGTTTAGGAACACCTGAGCCAATAACATACCTGCTAAAGCTATTGTGCCTTTTTAAAACCAAGTGAATTAAGAATAAGTATGGTGTTTGCTTCACTAATGTTTTGCTTTCTTTAAATTAAGAACTTGAGCCACATGACTCGCCTTTAAATTGCCCCTCACTGGGTTGCTCAATGGCGAGGGCGGTTTTGGGAAGTTGTGTTGTGTGGTAGGCATACGAGGTCCAGAATTCAATTCTCCGTTGTAATGACTATTGAGTACCGTGAATTACTTGACGTAAGTGATATCAGATCGGAATAACTCCTTAATGAGTTCTAAAAAGGAAAAAATGTTAAAATGATTACGTAAAAAAAGTTGTTATTGTAATATCGTATTTCATTATAATATTATATTTTATTATAATATTTTATTGTATATTATAATGAAATATAATATTATAATTAAAATTTACAATGAAATATCTATTTAATTATAAGTTTACAATTAAATACGATTTTATTATAGAATGGATTATTATTTGTTGTTTACGTCTTGGTTATAATATATATTAACTTTTTTTGAGATAAAGATAAAATAATAAATTTATATCAACCTTACAATTCATAATTATAAACACAATTTTTCATTTTTCCTTCATTTACTTTTTGACTATCCAAATAATATAAGGTAAAATTAATTTTTCTTTCCCTCTCCCTTCCCTTCGCTTACCTTACCTTACCTTCATTTTTCTCAAATTTTTCTTCCCCCTCTCTCCCCCATCCCCCTCCCCCTCTCCAAACGATGTGTTTAAGGCTATGCTTGGATTGAGAGGTAAGAGGGTCAAGCGAGCGGGAGTTAAGCAAGAGAATAAACAATTTGCTTGAATTGAGGGTGGGGGTTTAGAAGAAGGCGTGATAGAGGGTTAAATGAGAGGAACATTTCAAGTTTTTTGTCCCAAAGAGATACATAGTTTTTGAAAATTGTAAAATACCCTTTAATTACAAGATGACTAGAGTTCATAATAATTTCTAATTTTAAGATTATTTTAATAACTATAAAATTTTTATTACTCTCTTTCATTTAATTCCCCTCAATCTAAACAAAGTTAGGTATGATAAATTTTCCTCTCCCTGCACTTAACTTCCCTCATTTTTTTTGTCCTCAATCCTAGCAAAGTCCGAGGCATGAGAAAAGGTTAGTTAAAACGGCTGAAACGAAAATATACTAATACAAATCACATGCTCCTTAATTTCGGGGGTGTTTGGATGAGAGTATATGCTAGCGTATACTCTGTCATCCATACTCTCAGACACTCTCAGCTTTTACGTTTTACGAGAGAGCATACTCTATCGCCCATACTCTCATCCAAACGCATGCTTCCTCTTTTTTCCCAAAATTGGGCAAGAAGAGGGAACCCATGATTATTTCCCCCTGACAAATACAACAACAATAATCAAAAGAGCAGGGACAATAGCGTATGATCTGATATTCCCCACAATATTTCTTCACAACTTCCACTCTCTCTTTCTAGGGTTGTCTTTTTCAACCAAACACCGAAACACATTTGATAAGGACCACAACGACTTCGTAGATGATCAACCAATTTTCTTGCAATTGGAGATTCAAATTCTTTGGATCTGCCGTCGCATCATTGTCGTCGGTATGCCTCTTCCATGGAAGAAGACCAGGGTTGCCCGAATCTCGCGGCTCATGGCAGATCTTCAGTCCCCGAAACACGGGAATTCTATTGTCGTTCAGACCGGTTTCCCTACTTCCCTGGTCGATCTATTCGTCAAGAACCGTGATCGTCTGAAGAAGAAAAAGAAGCGGGCGCTGGCATCAGAAATCTCCGCCGCCGATACCGTTATCGTTCCTCCATTGCTGCGACAGCTGGCCGTCTTTGAGATTCATAGTGTGATCGAGGGTGAGAGTTTGAGAGCGCAACAGAAGGAGAATCTAGAGGAATCGCTGCTTGAACGTGAAGATAAGATTCAGGTTGAGGAGCGCGCTAATGGTTGGGATCGCAGATGGCTGCTCGGAACGGGATTGAAGTTTTTTGTTGTGGTTGTTCTTGCTTTGAGCACCAAAAAGCTCACAGTTGGAATCACAGCATCGGCGTTTGTGCTCCTGTTTCTTGAGTACTTTGGGAAGCATTTCGTATGGTTTTTGAAACATTGTTTTCTATCCAAGCGAGTTGAGCAATGCAAAGATTTCAAAACCCCAATTGCAAAGGATTTCAAAGCCATTAGTGTAAAGGAAGATAGGAGAGCCGTGTCGACCATAGGAGGAATTGATTCTTCTGAAGAAATTCCAGTTGTGGAACCCAATTTTAGAGTGGCTACACAAGTTGAGGAGATTATGATAAAGGAACCAGATTTCAAACTTACGGATTATTTGAATGTTGAGAGGGCTGTGGAGGAAGATCAGGATAGATGTGTTTTAGTGTTGAACAGAGAGGGTAGCCGAAGAGCAAAACTCAAGGCAAAGATCAAGAAAATTATGCCTAAGAAGTTGCCACATGGAAAGAAAGGGAAAAAGAAAGACGAGAGGGAGCTAGAATCGAGCAGCAGCGGAGTTTTTAGTTCCTTTGATGGAGAGGTTGAAGAAGCAGAAATTGGTGACAAACAAGATTTAGTTGTTCAAGGTGAACCAAAATTATCACCATTAGAAGAAAAGTGTACAAAGAAACTTGAAGACAGAATTCAGAGTTTGAATATACAATTACATACCATTGGAGAGAACGGTGGAGTAGAGGAAAAGTTGGGGATTGAGAAGAAAGGGAATTCAGGGTATCTATTTATCTCTCTAATTGTTCTTTCGGGACTCGTAGGAGGCCGGGTTGTAGCTGTATTGCTTACTGTTTCTGGGTGTTTGATAACAAAATTGGCCAGGTCCTCTGTTTGTAGCTCGACCTGGAATCTTGGATGGTGGTAGCTTAAAAGGTATTTTTCCCCCTTTTACATGGATAATTCTTGATGAAGTGCTCTTCAAGCATCCAGCTGTGTTCGAAAGCCTCGCGTGTGATAGCCGAGTCCAACTTTCTTGTTGGTGGCATTACAAATTGAGGTATTGTATTCGGAACCTGTAAATTCACATATAAATCTGACACGTTATAAAGATTCATTGTTTTAACTTGATAAGTAAATCAATGCATTCCAGTTTATAGAAATAGCATGATTGAATTTACCAAACTGAATTCGTACCGACATTTTCCTCCATGCTAAAATGATCAAAGAAATTGGAATCTGACATAAGGAATACTCTGTTTTGTTAGCAGTGAAATTATTAACATCTCTAATATCATTTCCTGTATCTTCTCGGCAGAAGCCAAAACCCTTCTCATAGGAATGAGAATCTTGAAGAGAAAGTCCTTTAGTAAGTGCCAAATTGTGATAATCAAAATCTTGAAGTTTGGAAATTCCCCTGTTTTGTCATTACAACTTGCGAATTACAAAAGGTTTTTACAAATTCTGCATCTTGTCCCCTGCCTTTGTACCATTAGGAACTTAGGATCAGATGCTCTGTTCCTTTGTAGACATTTTAGGTACCAAGTATGGAATTCTTTTGCAAATTGTTTCATGGTTAGGTTATCAGTCCACAGAATTGATGCCAGGCTCCTTTCTCGTATTAGATTATTTTGCAATTCTTCTTATCTTTTCGACTTCAGCCCATTGACCTGTTCTGGCATGGAAGTTGGATAACAGAACTTGAATTGCACGGCTT
This sequence comes from Euonymus europaeus, assembly GCA_963580455.1. NCBI lineage: Eukaryota > Viridiplantae > Streptophyta > Magnoliopsida > Celastrales > Celastraceae > Euonymus > Euonymus europaeus. The sequence goes on along the minus strand of OY756961.1, from coordinate 5,050,882 downwards.
TGAGAATCAGACTTCACCGATTCATTGGCAATCTTCTCACTAAGATAAGAAAACTGAATGATTAATGCAAGTGGTTAACAATGTTTTACACTCGATAAGTCTTTCCACGGTTGGCATACATTTTCTGAACTCCCCTGCCTGATGTAGGAAACCTGCTCTGTTTACTAGATCAATTAGACCGCCGAAGTGTTCCATCTTTGGTTGGATTTTGTAGAATCTGATCATTCTTTCGAAAAATTTACAATCTTCATTAGCTAATCCCGAATATCTGCAAACAAATGTTGCATCATTTGGCATGAACCCCTGTTTTTTCAATCTGACAGAACATGCTCAAGGTTAGATTGCCAAGCCCATAACTGGCAAGTGCTTCAATACAGTAACTGTTGTCCTAGTGTAGACAACTAGACATCCTTCATGACCCATTTTGTAGAATGTAAGTATAACCATGGCCTCCTCCAACCTCTCACACTTTGAGAACACATATAATATTAACCCTTGAAATAATGATATCATACTCTTATTCAACTGCAAAGCTATTATGTCAAATTCAAAACATTTTTTATTAGAATTTGAATAATTTGATCAAGACATTCATACAATACAAATGACTTGAGTTTCGATACCAGAAAATACATATGATGATTGAGATTTTTGTTACGTGCATGGCGTATTACCTATTATTTCAGTATTTTTTTTCCTTTTTGTGCTTTTAAAGTGGTTTTGAGATGTTGGATGTTATTAAGAATTAATGGGTTGGATCTTATCGAGTTGAATGTAACTCGAAGCCCTACTATATAAGAGAGACTTCTATTAAATAAAAAGGCCAAAAATATTTATCCTGAATTAGGATTGGGAGGCTAGGATTCCTCAAAAATCCCTTGCTTGTTCATCATCGAAAAATCTAGTCATGATAGTTCTTCTTCTCAACCTAAAAATCAGCCTGATCGCAGATCGACCGTAACAAATTTCAAAAGAAATTTTTGTGGTAAAGTTGCTTAATTCAAAATCCTCAGACACGAGTTCTCTGTTTTGGAAGGATAAGGATAATTTTTCTTTTTGGATCAAGAAGGATAAGGATAGTTAATCAATCTCAAAATTAAAGTTAGAGAGGAACTTTTTTTTAAAAAAGGGCGGAAAAAGTATAAAAAAAAGAGACGAATGCGATGAGAACACGTGGGTGGTTTGTACTGAGTGCGCTGACTGGCGGTTACTACAGTGCTTCACCGGCAAAATATCTTAAGAAAAAATTTCCTGGCTGATTTTAGTTTTTAGATCGTACGGTCCACAATTTTCGTTTCTTTATTTAATTCTTGCACCGCAAATTCTATCGTCTCCTCCTCTTGTACTCTTGACCCTCTCAAAGTATAGGAAGTAAGAACTAAGAAGAGTTCTCTATCGTCACTTCATTAACACCGGCGCTCGCGTACAAGCGCTAAACAACGGAACTCACATTCTTGTTCTTCTCTGTTTTGTGTTGTGTGGTTGCTTTTTGGTGTGACAGAGAGAGACTCTAGTTTTAGATCCGCACGGCGTTGTATTGGGTTAGTTTCCAATCTCTAGTGTTCTTCTTTCGGATCTGCGTCTTCCTTAGTGCGGTTTTGTAATGAGTTATTGGTTCTTCTGTTGTGTGAGTTATGTATCATTAATCACATCTGGGTTTTCTCAATTCGGTTTTCTTTTTTTCTTTTTTTTCGGGTGTTGATAAAATGTACATTATTGAATTGCAGTGTTCTGCTAATCTCTGATGAGTTTCTGTTTGGTGCATGAGAAAATATTGGGATCTAAAACTAAGTTTCAAGTAGGTTTTCGTATGTCCAGTCAACCCAATAGATACTTGGGATGTCGATGGTTCCTTAATCCTTCGCAATGAGAATATTAGGTTGCGTTGGATATTTATCTTCTTCAATCCATGGAAAGCAGTGACTGAAAATGGAAATGCATTTCTAATTCCTTTTTATTTAGATTTCATTTTTTTCCCGCAAAACATTATGCCGTCTACCAAAAATGAGATTAGCTCTTCAAATTAACATCTGCTTACTGTTTTTTCTTGTTTATTTCCATTTTTGACTAATCTTTCATAAATTTACGACTTTACTGGTTTGTTGCAACTTGCATGCTAATCTCTGCAATTCAATTAGCGTATTCAGTTTGGTCCTCACATTTCCCGCACTTTGATTTGTTGTGCCTGCAGCCACATAACCCGGAGATAAGATGGTTGCACAGGAGTTTACAGTTGATTTAAATAAGCCTCTTGTTCACCAGGTAACTTTGAAATCGACTATTGTGTTTACAATATCATCAGTTTGTTTAAGCTGGCCACATTCGAATAGTCTTCGCTTATTGCTGGAAGATTTTCAGATCTGATCTCAAATAAAAAAGACTATGATTTCATTGGACTGTTTCCTTGGTAAAAGTTATAGGAGGATAGAGTTTCATGTTGGTAGCCAAATGCATTTGGGCATAGTTTTATGGCTTGTTCACTTGAGTATCATGGCATTTTTGTTCAATTGAGAATTCTGGTGAGTAGCAGGGAGGGATGTTATGTTCCTGTGATGCATGATTATGCGAGGCTTATTTGTCAATTTATAAATTTAATTTCAGAATTAAAGCAGCTGATTGGTGTAGCTATATCTGCTTCTTCATGTATCCCAATTTTTTCATGATAATGATATTTTTCATCCTATTGCTTCGTATTTTTTTTATCAACTTCATGGCCATTTTTTGCAATGTTTTTAATGTCCTTGGTTATATGTATAATTTTAATTTCTTGATAATTTACTTCAGGTTGGTCATCTTGGCGAAGCTTATCAAGATTGGGTTCACCAGGCTATCCCCACTAAGGAAGGCCCTCGATTTTTTGAGAGTGATTTTTGGGAGGTATTAAATGTTTTTCTAATGCCAATAAGTTGGCATAGAGAGTAGATGATATGTTACACATCGATAAATATATAGCAATCTTTGTTGGGATATTCAACTAAGCACTTTTTGGGAATGTATAATTAATCAACTTTTGAATCTTCTTTTCTTGAAATAGTTCCTGACACGAACAGTCTGGTGGGCAATTCCAGTCATTTGGCTGCCAGTTGTATGCTGGTGCCTTTCATTGTCTTTCCGGATGGGGCATACCCTTTCTGAGTTAGCTATGATGATCGTGGGTGGCATATTTGTGTGGACGTTAATGGAATACACTTTGCACCGCTTCCTCTTTCACATCCAAACAAAGACTTATTGGTTATTCCTTTCCTTCTCCCTCGCTTATTTACACATTATTTGCTCAACGCACTTGCACTTTTCTGCTTTCTGGATAAATTATTGAGCTTTGGTGCTTACTTTGGATGGTTTACAATAGAAGAATACCAGAATAAGGTACTAATTGAAACAACTTTATTAGGTGGAACACTATACACTATCTTCTTCATGGTTGCCACCACAAACATCCCATGGATGGCCTCCGGCTTGTTTTTCCTCCTGCTGCAACAGCTGTTCTATGTATACCAGTAAGTGTGCTCTGTCCCCTGAGTATACCCAGTCATAGTTTTTTTTTTCCTGTGTTATTTATGGTGAACATCTTATTAATTTTGATGGAAGTGAGTGGGTTTTTCCCCTTTCCATGTTATAAAATTCAGTATTTGTTGATGTTTTGCTTCTTAACTCTTAAGTTTGATGTCTGGACCTACTGCTAAAACTAGGAAGAGGACTGGAATTATTGTGACTAGCGTTTCTTGTAATAGCCTCAATATTCGACAATGTAAAGATCACAAGTGTGCCACTCGACCAAAAGCATTTTATTACTTGTTATCAGTATGTGTGTTTGTGTGAGAAAAAGCTTTTTGGGTTCTAGGCCTAGGGTTGATAATGCATTGACGGCAAAAAGTATAGTATCTTTGCATGCATGACATCATAACAAGCAGGAAAAGATAACAGTTTTTTATAGATGAGAGTTAATTCAACTGTCCACGAAGTGTATGGAAGAATGTTCATACTGCGCCATCACTTCTACACTGAACTTGAGAAGTATTAAGATATTTCCTATTTTGGTTTTCTTTTATGCTACTCCTGTTACTATATAACAATACGCGTGCACAAGGCTTCTGTAGTTGGCATGGTCGGACAGACAAGATGTACGCAAACCTTAACCCCACATAATATGTAGGGGTTCCTTCCAAAAATTAAATTTGTGACCTCCGAATTGCACCCATGCAACTCTACCATTGGGTCACTTGTGCTCTTGTTACTATATGAAACGCTTTATGCTCACCTCTCCTAGTTCTATTGACTTGGTGATGTCTACTTGTTTTTTCTGGGACTTTCTGGTGTGAGATCATAAATGACTACAAATTTTCATGATTCAGCCTTGAGGCTGTATTTTTAAGTAAAGAAACTTGTAGTCTTGTATTATGTAGATTATTATAGTGAATATTTCATGGTTAAAGAACGATAAAAAAATGTGAGCAACTGAAGTCTCAGTACTGTGTTGGGTTTATGAATTTTTAAGTAAAGAAACTTGTAGTCTTGTATTATGTAGATTATTATAGTGAATATTTCATGGTTAAAGAACGATAAAAAAATGTGAGCAACTGAAGTCTCAGTACTGTGTTGGGTTTATGAATTCCCAGGTAAAGCAACAATATATGAGTTACAAGATCAAGGCTTTGTCTACTTGCATGTGTAGAGTGCACGTCTGAAGTGATGTTCTTAGTTCTGTTTTACTCACTGCTTTTTTGACTATTTATTGTTGCAGCTTTATAATTTGGTAAAGCTTTTATCAACACCTTCCACTGCCCCTGGTTTGTTGGGAGGAGGCCTACTAGGCTATGTGATGTATGATGTTACCCATTACTACTTGCATCATGGTAGGCCCTCAAGTACGGTGCCAAAAATCCTAAAGGTAAGCTTGTGAAAGCTCAGTTAATCATGTCCAGCAACATAAATTTCACTTTTGATTTAATAATATTTTTTGGTCAAACAATCACTTGGTCTGAAAGCGGGAATTCTGAAGTTTTCGTTATGTTATGCTGAGTGGATTTTTTTAGATTACTACTTAAGCCATTGTTAATTTGTTATTTAGCTTACAAAAGATGCTCGCTGGTCTTACACAGAAATATCACTTGAACCATCACTTTAAGATCCAAGACAAGGGCTTTGGCATCACTTCATCACTCTGGGACAGGATATTTGGAACTCTTCCAGGGGATAAGATGCCGGAAAAAAGTAAATAATCCAAGAGGAAGGATATCATCTGCCAATTGTTTTCAACTATTAAGGTCCATGGGTTATACATTTATGTTCTTGGACATCCTTATTTTTTCTTTCTGCTATTTTGTTTTTTCATAGTTTGTTGATGAATGATCTCTCCTTGATGGGCAGGCTTAAGAACAATAGTCCATTTTTGTTGTGTCCATTTGTAACAGTGAGAAGTTATATATAAATAAAATGTTTGCCTATTTCATCTTAAGAATTTTTTGTTTTTGCTTGTGTAATATAAACATATTGCTTATTGCGGTCCTGCGTGACCCAGAACCGTTCTACTAATATAATTTCAGTTTGTGATGTTTTGGGTAGCAATGATTCCCGTTCCTTAAGTTGAATCCTGATTGTACTGATGCTGTTTCATCTTCTATATTGATCTCTATCTCTATTGACCGGAAATCGATGAGATCGATAATGATGAACATGGTTTTGCATCTATAGGATAGGCCTTCATAGTCAAGGCTGCCATTTCTAACCATGATTTGTATAGTTCATGCACCTTACTACATGCATTGCTGCTTGAAGTTCAGACTCATGGAATGGTGCTTTTGCTGCGGCTGTTCCTCCTTTCTTCACAATACAGCAACGATGGCTGGTCTTTTGTTTGATACGTGCTGTAAAACTTTGAGTTATTCAGTTCTTTATGATAGATTGGGCTCTCAAGACTTTGTATTTTTGTAGACATCTCACTTAGTAGTACTTAGGTCATTTGAAAATGTCTTGTTGAGCGAGCAAGACTGAACCTTTTCTTACATACCACACCACTTGGCAGTCCCTAGGCGATGTGGTATTCTTGACAATACGAGATTAACAAAATCTGGTACACATTTTATTCCTGTTACTTCCTTGACAGAACATCAAACAAAAACTGGTACACATTTTATTTCTGTTTACTTCGCTATAAATCACAATCTTAGACAAACAAGGATGGATAATCCCATCACTTAAACCCTCTAAAACTTTGGTGGCATCCGCCACATTTCTTTCTAGATTTCTTTCAGAGTGAAACTGGAAGAGGTGGGATGCTTTGTTCATGCCTGTAGAAGTTATCCGGGTCGATCTTGGTCTTCACTTGTACCAATCTATTGAAATTATCCTTGAAATACTTAGCACCCCACACACTAGCCTGGTTAAAGCTGGTGTTGTCCTTGTTGTTCACACCCAAATCAAGATCCCTATAATTCACATATGCCTGTCTAGGAGACATAGAAGCATAAGGTGTCAAGTAATTGTAAAGCTTCCTGATCCAATCCATATGTTTTGATGCAGTCTTCTCATCCTCATTTAGCCAACTTGTTAGATACTGGATCTTCATCAAGATTCCCTTTCTGTGAGGGAATGGGATTTCAGACTCTGAAATCTTGCTCATCATTCCACCATAAGGATTCCATATCATCAATGGCGATTCCTCTTCTAATAGCATCTTCCATAGCCCTTCAAGCCCTGTTTCTGGTATGGGTTCTTTCATAAAATCTGATTTGGCTTTGAATGAGTTCTTGTACAAGGACTTCCCTTGAAGTAGTACTTCTGGTGGTGTGTTGTTTGGGTACCCAGCAATGTAAAGAACTGACTGAATCCAGCTCGTTTCGATACAATCTTTACGCGTTAATCCTAATTCAGGGAAGCTCTCTTGCATAATCTGGAGGAGTCTGTCTGCATCACCAAGAAATAGGGCATTATATCCCGTAGCTACAGTTCTTCCACCACTACTAGAATTGGCAACATTGATGATGACTCTAATGAAGAGATCCTCATGAAGCTTGTCTGCAACTTCTTGCCATCTATAGAGGATCCTTTGAGCACCTTGTTCTAATGTCTTTGAGACTGTAAAAACTGTCACAGTTGCAGGAACAGGAACCAACTTTAACTTCCAAGCAGTAATGATACCAAAGCTAGCTCCTCCTCCACCTCTGATTGCCCAAAACACGTCTTCCCCCATCGATGCTCGATCGAGTACTTGTCCATTTGCATCGACTAATCGAGCATCCAAGACATTGTCAGCACCAAGGCCATATTTTCTCATCATAGGACCATAAGCACCACCTGTAATGTGCCCTCCAATGCCCAAACTTGAACAAAGTCCACCAGGAAATCCATGAACTTTTGATTTCTCTGAAATCCTGTAATAAGCTTCACCAATTGTAGCTCCAGCTTGAACCCAAGCACTGTTGTCTTCAATATCAACATTGACTGACCTTAACCTTGAAAGGTCTACAACAATGAAGGGATTCTCAATCTCTGATGCATAAGAGAGACCCTCATAGTCATGTCCTCCACTCCTCACTCTCAGGTGAATTCCAAGCTGTTTTGCACAAATCACAGCAACTTGGATGTGGGATTCTTGCAACGGCTCGAAAATGAATTCGGGTTTCGGCACTGATGGTGTCAAGTACCTCAGATTCTGAGCAGAAGATTGGAGTACACTTGTGAAATTAGAAGTGTTTGGTGTGTAAAAACATGTAGAGAATGGAATTGAAATGTTAGAATTGACAGTAAGGCATTGCCTGAAACTGTCTTGAATTGAAACTGAAGTTGCATATGGTGGTGATGAAAGAAAGAGTAGACAGAGTAGAAGTGATGAGACAACAGATATTTTTGAGGACACAACCATGATTTGTTTCTTGGTTTTGGTTCAAGAATTGCAGTGTGTGTGGGTTGTCTTTATAGATGCAGGCACCAACGGTACTTGATCTAAACCTAACCACGTTAAAGGTGTTTGACTGTTTAGTGGAACGGTCTCCTTCAAAACCACAACGGAGTTGTTAAAACCTTCAACATCCGTTGGGAATGGTCCTTAGTACTTGAATATAAGGGCAAACTCTTCTCTCTCTAAGAAGATCTTTAGGAGGAGACAGGGGCCCCAACTTTGTAAGATAGTATCGGAGCGATTTAGGCGTAGTCTGATATGAATCTCGTTCATTTGTACATGTTAGGATAGTCGGTTTCATTTCGTTAGTTTCACTCAACTCACACATGAGGCGTCTGTTTGGTTAAGCATTTATATAGCTTATACTTTGTCAGACATTCTAAGACATTACTTCTACACCAGTTTATAATCAGATATACTCTAAACCAAATAGATCCGAGGGATGTTAAAACCTTCTCATCGGCTGAGAATGGTCCGTAGGACTTGAATATAAGAGCTCTTCTCCCTCTAATAAGGCATTTTAATAGGAAAAAAATAGGTCTATCCAATTTCAAGAGAGATTAAAAAGTCTCATTCCTCCCACATATGCTTCGGCTTTATCTTACCTATCGTTGGCATGATATAGACTGTTATAAAGGCCTGAACCTAGTCAACTGTTCGAATGACACGTTAGGCTGCGCGGTTCCTCGATAATAAAAAGTCAAGCCTCCTTCAAATTAAACATGGAAAATGAAAATCATCATTTAACAAATTGTAGTGTCAAGTTAACTGAATTGTAGAATCCCTAATGGGGCAGATTTCAAATGCATGATCTGATTGAGATTTGGGTGGAGACTTGTGAGTGTCCATTGGGCTCTTCTGAATGGCTGAAACCTTTAATTTTCCATCTCCATTGGTATTTGATTTAGTCATAGCAGCAGTTGACATTGAAAAAAATGCACTGCCTTCATGCTTTATTTTCCAGCATATTTAGCTAAATCTGCGCCACAATTTTCTTATCTTGTGACTAATTTTGGTGGAGACGGACCGGCTCTTCAATTTCTGCAACTGTTGAAACTTGAGAGTAGTGGAAGTGAAGAGGGTATGATTTTAAATTTATGGTAAAGTTTGACCCATGACTGTCGTCGGTGGTAAAAAGTAACGGTCCTGGGAAATCGCCTTTTCCAGCTAAAGCGATTCAGCTAGAGGGAACCATGGCGTTTGATTATAATAATTTTTATCATTATAAAATAAAAAGGAAATTAAAATGAGGAAAGAAATATGTAGATATATGATGGGTTGTTGGGAGATGATTGTCAATGTTGGCTGCACTCAAGCCAAAAGGGGGCCATGGCATTTGATTTTGATTGAGAAAATGAAAGAAAGGGGGCACTTCGCCAGATTCTTGAAGAAAGAGAGATCTATCATCTGTTTATCTCACCTCGGTTGATGAAGGGGGGAAATTCTCATGCTAAATAAAGGGGAATTCTCTAGGAGGCGGGCTTACAACATTGAAATATTCACAAACCTCTAAAGAGAACGTCTTTTGTCCATATTGAGATCACTAATCTTGGATGCATGTGTTATTGGAGAAAGTTCCTGATGTTGTTTAGTCAGGTGTCGTTATTGTGATCTGGTCCAGCATTTGTTTTATGTGGTCAGACATTTCTGTATTATGTGGTGATCCAGTCGAGCATTTTGTATTACGTGGTGATCTGGTCGAGCATTTGTTTTACTTGGTGATTTGGTCGAACATTTCTTTATTTATTCGGTCGAGGATTTCTTTATTCATGTGGTTGGACATTTGTTTTTATGTGGTCAAAAAAAATCATGCAATTTGCGTGAGTGTTCTTCTTTCTATTTCCTAAGAGTCGAAAAGATTTTGGAGACCAACACTTTCTATGGATGAAATCAAATCAAACGTGGAACTTGACATAAAGGGAAAGAATGGGGCCTCAGAACACCGGAGAGGCTGACTCGGAACTCTGTGGAGGCAGTCTCTCCAGTGTTCTAAGGCCCCACCCTTTCCCTTCATGTAAATATCCCTCGCTTGATTTCCTCCATATGAGTTGTTGGTCTCCAAAAACTTTTCGATTGCTCGAGAATGAATAGAACAATCATGCAATTGCATGAGAGCTTCTTTCTTTTCTTAATTTTTCTGCAACAAAATGCTCGACCACAAAATAAAATTATGCCCGACGAAAGTGGTAGCTTGACCACATAATAAAATGATGTCCGACCAAAGTGCTCTACCACTAAAGGGTATTTCAGTCATTAAAAGGGAAAAATGATCCATTTATTTAATTTTTTAAAAAGCAAATCATATCTGAATTTTTAATTTTCCAGTAAGTCATTTTTGCAAATTTCTCACGCCTCGTCTCTTCTTAGGTTTTTTAGTGGGTAGCATGTAAAACTCAACTGATTAACACTTTTACTGTTGTCACACGGGATTGATAGCATGCCACTATTATTTATTCTTACTCAAAAGTCAAAATGGACACCAAATTCTCTCATGCCTTCTCCAATAAGATTTAAGTTTAATTTATCAACTCCCTAAAATAATTTCAACTATTTTTAAACTAAAAAACAAGGTTTTAACAGTGTCTGAATGCCGATTGATAAGATTTAACCACAGGAGAAAATATATGGGAAACTGGCAAACACCATATCCAGAAACTCATTGGCTCCAAAATAAATAAATAAAAAAGAAAAAAACTCATTGGCTTGTTGAGATTTCAACACTTCCAGCTTACATTGTTGTAGTCACATACTCACATGTATGAATAATCAAAAAGCAAAAAAATTGAATGATCAAAGACGCAATGCCAATGATGCCAATGGAGCTTTCATCTGTATTTTCTTTTGCTTTGCTGGCATATGCGAATCGAATGAGGCTGAATTGAAAGCAGTAGCCAAGGCTCTAGAATTCTCTTTAGCTTCTCTCCCTCTCTATCAGGTATGGAAATCACCTTGGTGACAGACTCAATCAATTTGTACAAATGTTTGTTCAAAGAGTGCCTCCTTCCATGGAGATGCACAAGGCTGGTCCAGCCATATTTGGGGTCCTGGGCGATAAATGAATGGGATGCCCCGTAGAATGGGGGTTGAGGATGTCTAATAACAAATTCTAAACTAATAATCAAAATTTAAACAATTAATCCTAATGACTTTTCATGGTTGCAAAAATCACTAAACGATTCGCGAGGATTAGAGATTAATTAGTTTAATTATTTTAAGTTTTTCTCTATATATGATATGTGCAATACATATCATATATAGGAAAATTCTCTTATGTGCACTTAAAATGTGCATATAATCTTTTGAGATGCAATACATTTTTTTAATCCAGTTAACATTATTTTGATCTAGGAGACAAATTTTAACGAATACAATTTACATTTTTTTTAATCTAGTTAACATACTTTTGAAGCAAAGTGTTGTTGGGTGTTTGAAGTGTGGACCCATACATTGACATCTGTTAATCATGTAAATTAAAATTCAATGTCAACATCACATATGATAGTCCTGACTAATCGACATATTTTGTCACTTTGATTTCTTTTTCTTCCAACAATATTTCTTTTAATTTTTTTTTTCTTGGCGGCCCTGGGCCGCTCTGGGGGCCGGGCCTGAAGTTGCATTACCTTGTGAACGCAATCACTATTTTCTGTCTTCAATTACCTAATGTCACAGTTGAACACATTCTTAGAAAGAAGAATGAGATAGCAGATGAATTGGCCAAGGATGATGGTGTTGGTAGACAACATGATTTTAGTAATGTGGATGTGAAGGGTAGTGGAGCTTATCTATTAAGCTCCAGGGCTTATTCTATTACATACTCATAGTATTATGTCTACTTTATTTGTGCCTCAGGCCATCTCTGATGCCCTGATATCTCTGTTTCGTTCTTTGGTTAATATATATTTGCTGCTTATCCAAAAAAAAAAAAAAATCGCTATCGGAAATTGGGATTTTGAGGATGTTGTTGACACTCTTCTGCATCAAATTCTGCACTTTTTGGATTTTGATAACATTAGTGATTCCATCAAATTTAATTGTTTCAATGCATGTAGTACCAATATCACCTGGGAAGCTGGGGTCTTTTTACAGCGGAGTCCGTTGTAGGGGCATTTTAGGGGCCTCAAAAAATTTTATTTTATTATTTAAAAATCATGAATGTGTTCTCATCAGAATTACGAGTCTTACGGTATATCGTTTGCGTCAAATCAAAATCAAAATAGATCGTAAAAAAGACACAATAAATATAAACTCAAAATATTTTATCTCAATTTTCACTGTTTATTTGATTTTTTTCTACCCTAAAATTCTCCAACAGCAAACCCCAGGCTTCCTACTACCTGTGGTACAACTAGACAAACCCTAGTAAATACTTCTCTTTCCATTATGCTTTCTTACCAAATCGGAACACTGGAATGCTCTGTTCATTCCTGAAGAAGTTATGAGGATCAACTGCAGTTTTTACTTGTACTAGTCTCTTGAAATTTTTGTTGAAATACTTCAAACCCCAAACACTTGATTCTGCGTAACTGTTTTTCTTCTCATTGTTTCTTCCCAAATCAAGATCTCTATAATTGAAATAGGCAGACCTTGGTGATTTTGATACATATGGAGACATGTAGTCATATAGACTTCTCATCCAGTTTAGATGCTTCTCTGATTCCTCTTCTACATCCCAAGTTATCAGATACTGGATTTGGTATAAAACCCCATTTCTATATGGAAAAGGAGTTTCTGAATCAGAAATCTGATTCATTTTTCCTCCATAAGGTGTCAAGATCAGCATTGATGTCTCCTCTTGAAGAAGCATTTTGAATAACCCTCCTATACCAGTTCCTGAGATAGGATTCTTCACATAGTCTGATTTGGCTTTGGAAAAGCTTTTGGATTGTGTCGTCCGATCGAGCAAAACGTTCAATGATTCCCTGGTTGAGAAACCTGCAAAATAGAGGACTGATTGAATCCAACTCATTTCTTTGCAATCGTCGCGTACAATTCCCAATTCGCGGAAACTTCCTCGCATCAATTGGAGAAGTTTATCTACATCCCCAAGAAACAATGACCCAAAACGAACTAGAATGGTTTTGTTGGCATTTGGACTTTCTTTCACTGTAATAATTGCATGAAGGAAAATGTCTTCATGTAGCTTATTTCCAATGTCTTGCCACTTCAGAAGAAGATCAAACGCACCTTGTTCTAAAGTCTTTTGAACTCGAAAAACAGTTACTATAGGTGGCACAGGCACCAATCTCACTTTCCAGCTCAAAATGACTCCAAAGCTAGCACCTCCACCACCTCTGATAGCCCAAAAAAGATCTTCACCCATTGATTCCCTATCAAGAATCCTCCCATTAACATCAACCATTTTCGCATCGATAACATTGTCGGCTGCTAGACCATATTTTCGAAAGATTGTACCGAATCCACCACCACTAATTTGTCCCCCAACTCCCACAGTTGAACAACTTCCAGCTGGGAAGCCATAGACCTTGCTTTTCTCTGCAATTTTGTAATACAACTCTCCTATTGTTGCACCAGCGCCAACCCATGCACTCTCACTTTCAAGATCCACGCTGATCGATCGAAGGTTGAAAAGATCAATGATTATGAATGGAACATTGGATACATAAGAGAGACCTTCGTAGTCATGGCCTCCGCTTCGCACTCTTACTTGCATGTTATTTTCCCTGGCACAAACTATGGATACTTGGATGTGAGATTCATGAGACGGAGTTATTATAAACTGGGGTCTCAGTTTTAGCTTGTTCAAGAATCTTGAGTTCCGAACAGAATTGTTCAATAGAGATGAATAGTTTGAGCTTTTTTGGGTGAAGATGAGTTGGGAAATTGGTGTAGATAGTTGCTGGTTAGAGGATATGCATTGTAAGAAGCTTTCATCTATTGATTCCGAAGTTGCAGAGTAGACTGAGAATAGAATGGGGAGAAGTATAGAAATTGATCTTAAAATTGCCATCTTTCCTCTGTTTACTCTGTTCCTACAAAAAATTGAGATAGAACAGAATCTGAGATACCATATATTGCATACGTTCTTGGTTGCATCGACTTCTAAAATACCAAATGGATTATGAAAAAAACCGTTGACTATAAATCCAAAATTTATTATGTGATTTTCACGTTTTATTTGATATTTAATTAGCATAAAATAAAATATCGTTGAACTCGTAATTTCGATGAAAATACATACGTAATTTTTAAAATAAAATAATTTTTTTAATGACTATAAAAGTCTAGCAGACCCGAGCACTCAGTTTTGCATAGATTGGACAAGAGGTTCGGAAAAATGAAGTAGAGACAAATGAAGAAGAAATAAATCGTTGGAATTTGGTGGAATAGACAAATGCCAAGAAGAAAATTAGAAAGGAAATGGAATAAGTGTAATCACAAGGAGAAAAGAAGTGACCACTTAGGAATTTTTGGTGTATGAAACGAAAGAGATGGGTTGTGCCGTCTACTCAGACTTAGACTTAGACTTAGTAAGAAACCTTATAAAAGACTAGGACTTGTAGAAAAATTATTGTCATGTATGTGGAAATTATTGGCACATGATAGTGTAGTGGCCGGAATTGAGCTTAGTCACTGTTCATTAAATTATCAATATTTGACTCAGTCAAATTGCCAGATCACCTTGGGCTTAACCGCTTAAGATCTTAACTCAATAGCGGTAGCTCGCCTCCGGCGAGCCAATACTTGATACTCAGAATTTGTTGGATAATATAACCTTCGATTTACTAGATAGATCAAGCAATAATTTTAGGCATCTATGTGACCTATAGTTTCTTTGAGCATTACACGCCAGCTGACAAGTAAATGTCTTAATCTAGATATCTCCATGTCAGGGAAGATAACGTGTGAATAAATTCTCACTTGATCTATAAAGTGGTAATATATATATATATATATATCTCTTAATTGTTGTCACATCTGTTTTCCGCCCTATATGCCAATCTATCACTCTTTACCTGTCATTGTCTCTGATATCTCTTAATTGTTGTCACATCTGTTTTCCGCCCTATATGCCAATCTATCACCCTTTACCTGTCATTGTCTCTGACACCCTTGGTAAAACCTGACATCTGCATATCGGCTCATGCTTTTCGCATCTCCCTAGTAAATCTCAGTTACCAAGGCTTTTACGATATTTAGTAAATGAGTTTTTAGTCATTGGGCTACAGGCAAGACTATAAAAGGGGTTCTCTCTCTCCTGAGAAATGAGGCCCAAAAAAACGAGCTTGATATTCTCTCTTTGATTCTACTAATTTGATCGTCGGAGTGCCGACGACCGACATCCTCTCAACCGGTCTTGGGTGGCTAACGGCAATCTTTGTTACTCTTTGACAGGAAGCTTCGGATCAATGCTAGAAGGTTATCAGTGACCCACCAAAAGCTTGAGTTCTCATCCAGCTCAGCAATTGTAGATTTGGGCATCTACAATTGGCGTGAAACATCCACCTAAAATTTAACTCTCATTTTATTTTCGAATCTATGTGATATGTATTTTAATCTTCTTCTTTTTTTGAGAAAAACCCGATTTGCTTTAGTAAAAAAAGTTAGAATTTGCAAGATAAACTGGCATTATAGACACAGGGACCTCTTCTAACAGTAGGGTATTGAGAGCTGATGAACGTCCCAAAAAAGCCAAAAGGTCAGCAACCTTGTTACAGCCTCTTGGAATATAGACCACTTTACATGATATGGTAGACATGAGTAGCCTAATGTTATCGATTAGGTGACCATAAACTGCATAATCGCCTCTCAAATTGGTCATCACATTCACGATTTCGATAGCATCACCTTTAAGGAACATGTTTTGAAGTCCATTGTCGTATGGAGACCGTATGTGTTTTAACCATTGATTATAAATACACATGTAGGAATTACGTGACATCCAACACTTCACATTAGTTAAGAATCACATTTTGAGGGTCTCAAGCAATATCCGTCTGGAAGAACCAAGCCAAAGATAAATCGGATGAGGTTATTTTAATGCCCTTCAAATTTTAATTTTTTTGAAAAGACTAGTATAATGGCCGGCTTGTCATGAATAATTGAGTTTATCGTTGGCTTATAAAGCTGTTTCCTATTAGGAAAGTTGCTTGTCCAAACAGAGAATCTCTGGCTCTGCCGCCCAGAGAATTTGGTTACTAGCTAGACATTGTTCGCATAAGTTGTTTCTTATTATTCCTTGTTCATGTTAGTTAATCTGTCTGCAATGTTGGAACACCTCATTGGGATTTTGATTTTCATTATAGTTGTCAGTTGTGAAATTTAGGTTTTTACGATATCAAAGTTTCAGTATCAGTATACACTCTGTTTCTTGAATTAAACAAGTCGAGTCAAGCCGAGTTCAGGAACATCAGCCTTCAGGTATTGCAAATAGAATACAAAACCTAGGAATGTGATTCCTTGAAAGTTCAAGTAGGAGTGGCAAAATTCTATCTTCATAAATGATTAACATGCCAGTGATTTTCATCCCAAAAACATTTCAGCAGTGTGTGTCATTCATTTATTGAATTTGATTTTTAATGGGTCTTTCGATATGATGTTACTATACCCAATGAATGAGTTCCACACAATGTTGGGATGCTTTTGAGATGAAAACTATTGGGATCTCTAGTATTACTGGTCTATCTTATACAAATTAAATCGAGTTCAGATATAAGTTTTATGCCCGAAATTCTTATATAAATAGAAAAATTTTATCAAATTTAAAATTGAGTGCGGGTCGAAACATAATTTTTTTTATCCGATTTAGTTGTCCGGATTCTAACACGGATTAAATTATTGTCCGATTTACTTGTTCGGATTTAAACCAATCCAAATTTGGTTAATTAAGTATGTTGAAAAATTTAAACTAATCTGGATCCGAAACAAATATCTTGTAAACATTGTATACTATCCGACCCAAATTGATACGCACCCAAAATTTTAATTTTTTACCACTCCTAGCTTCAACCAATTCCTTTTAGGCATTTTGTAATGCGGACGGCAGTAAGATTTACTCTAAACCATCTTAAGCTCATTGTATACGAAGGACTTCTTGTTAGCATGCAGCCATGCAGTACACTAGTTGGGCCCGGCTACTTTGGTGGAGTTGAGATTTGGGCCTGAAGTGGACCTTCAAAGACCGTTAGCATATTTTTTGGTAAGTCTTGTTCGGGCTTTCTCATAAATGGGCCTGGCCTATAACTGGGCTGTTCTTAATGTACATAACTACATTCACTCACGTAGTCTGTGTCAGGCTAACGTCATACATACGTACGCGTATCTTCACAATAAATCGAGGGTCGCGTGAGCTCTATAGTAATACTGGCACCCACTATCTGTTGGCTGCGCCCCAGTAAGGAAATCCTGCGATCAAAAAACAACTAGTGTAGTGGGTTGGTGAATTGTAATGGTGCAAAGTTAATGGATCAACAAAGTTAATATATTTTGTTAATGTGATTGTATTGAAAAATATATTTTATTAATGTGGTTGTATTGAGATATGTATTTTGGTGATGAGGATGATGATGTGGCTTGACTTTTTGTAATAAAGGTGGGACCCGACATTGATTTTGGTTTAAATTTGATGGAGATAGTATGAAGGATATGAAAGTAGTTGGGTTGGATAATGATTTTATATTGGGAGATATGTTTTGCTGATGTGACAGTATTGAAATATGTGTTATGCTGATTTGATTGTATTGAGAGTTGTGTTTTTGTGAGATAGATGTGGGACCCAAAAACAAAATTGTTGGGTCATTAAATCTTTAACCATTGTGGTTGCCCACTGTATCGATAAAGAAAGGTGGGCGTAATATCTCTCTTCCAAACCACAATGGTTCCACATTTAATGGCCCAACAATTTTATTTTTCGGTCTCACATCTATCTCACAAAAACACAACTCTCATTACAATCAAATCGGCATAACACATATTTTAATACTGTCACATCAGTAAAACACATCTCCCAATACAAAACCATTATTCAACCCAACTACTTTCCTATCCTTCATACAATCCCCATCAAATTTACACCAAAATCAAGGCTAGGTCAAACTTCTATTATAAAAAGTCAAGTCACATCATCATCCACATCATCAAAATACATATCCCAATACAACCACATCAACAAAACACATTTTTCAATACAGCAACATCAGCAAAACACATTAACTTTGTTGGTCCATTAACTTTACATCATTGCAATTGCCTATAAGGGATGAAACACTCATTTGATATACACAAAGCCGTTTTAGGTGTCTTATTCCCAAAGATTGGATTTGCACGATTTTATTTCTCTTAAACTCAACTAATTATTGAGATAAGCCCAATTCACTTAGGTTTAAAAAATGTTTTGTTCATATTTTGGGGGTGGGCTTTGTTTTAATAAAGGACCATATCATTCCACATCTTCTAATGTGGGAGTCTTACATTCATGGCACTTGTAAACTGAGTTATACCACACATCTAACAAGTGAATAAATGTCATAGCCAAGTGCTTCAATATCATATTATAAATTTCACACCTTATATACATTGAGATTTTCGAGGATATATTGGATCTGCATGACTTTATTTTTACTAAACTCAACAAGCAGACTAAGCCCAAATCACTTTAAAAAAAAGCCTTATTCATATATTAAGGGTGAACTTTGTCATAATAAAGGACCATATACTTACCGCTCTGATATATATCATGTAAAGAAATATGAACCACAATATTAACATTGCAATCGATTTACAAGGAGGGTACAACTCATCTAATATACTATTCCGACAACTACTAGTACCCAAATATGTGAGATTTCGTTTTACAGGTCCCCCGCCGACTTAGTAATAAAGTAAACCAGCCCGCAAACTCTGACAATGTCAAAGCCCCTCTACAAATCAATATCGGTGTGCCTTATTGAAAAACTCCATTTACCTATTGCAATGCAGCATTGACACTATGGGTGCACATGGAATATTAACTGCTTTGCTTTTCTCTAGACTTTTTAGCATTCTAGAGTAGAATCAACTCTGTTTTAAGTATTAAGTTGACGAGGGAAAAAAGCAGGGGTACATTTTATATTTAAATTCAAAAGACAAAGTGACAATTTTTCTACTGATTAAAATCGATTACTCTCTGAATCAAGCAGGAGAGATGAAGAATAAAACTCAAATCTTATACATTTCTATAACGAATTGACTGCTTGTGTACTAAGACTGTCTGTTTCTATGCCTTACTGGGAAGAGTAGGGATGCTCTGTTCATTCCTGAAGAAATTCTGTGGATCCACAGCAGTCTTCACCTTTACCAACCTATGAAAGTTGGCACCAAAGTACTTTTCTCCATAAACTCTCCCTGCTTTGAAATCATTCCCGCTTTTTGGCATCACTCCTATGTCAAGATCTCTGTAATTCAAGAAAGAACTCCTCGGGTTCTTAGACACAAATGGAGTCATGTAACTGTAAAGCATCTTCGCCTGATTAAGATACTTTTTTACAGCATCTGCACCCTCCTCTTCCCAATTCACTGAATACTGAATCTTGAACAAGTTCCCTTTTCGATGCGGAAATGGAGTTTCTGATGCAGGAATCTCAGACATTCTCCCTCCATATGGATTGAACACAAACCCAACTTTCTCCTGTTCTATCATTTTCTTCCAAATCCATTCCAGACTCTGTTTCGAGATGGGTGTTTGAACGTAATCTGATTTCCTCTTCAAGAAATTCGCCGAGTCGAGATCTCTGTCGAGCAGAACAGTTGGGGAGGTGCCATTGTCGTAATTAGCCCACCATAACACAGAATCAATCCAACTAGTCTCAATACAATTCTCAATTTTCAATCCCACTTCAGGGAATTTCTTCTGCAGTAGATCCACGAGTGCCTCTGCTTTTCCTAAATACATTGCAATAACTGTTGCTCGCACTGTCCTCTGACCCTTTTTTATCCTCGAACTCACGGGCTGCAACAACAATCTCAAGAACAAATCGTTGTCAATTGTTGGAGCCACTGACTGCCATTTATAAACCAAATCAGTTGCGTTCTCTTCAATTCTTCTTTCAATTCTAAAAACTGTAACTTTTTCGGGTATTGGGATCAAATTGATTGAGTAAGAGAGAACAACCCCGAAACTACCACCGCCACCTCCCTTAATTGCCCAAAACAGATCCTCCCCCATCGATTTTCTGTCGAGAATTCGACCATTCACGTCGACGATTTGGGCATCAAATATATGATCTACTGATAACCCGAATTTCCTCAACATGTTACCGTACCCACCACCGCTAAAATGCCCACCAACGCCCACCGTCGGGCACACTCCGGCGGGGAAGCCGAGGACTTTACTCTTCTCCCATATTTTATAATACAGTTCACCGAGTGTGGCACCGGACTGAACAAAAGCAGACTGGTTTTCGACATCGACAGTGACGGTTCGGAGATTGAACATGTCGAGAATTAAAAAGGGTTTGTCAGAGATGTACGAGATACCCTCGTAATCATGTCCTCCGCTTCTGATTTTGAGTTGAAACCCAAGTTTCTTGGCGCAGATTACGGTCGCCTGAACATGGGATTCGCTTTCTGGGGTTACGATGATCGAGGGTTTTAGGGTGGATGATGTGTTGAATCGGGCGTTACGAATGTAAGCACGAAGAATCGAAGTGTATGAACTGTTGGCTTGAGAATAGACAATGTTGGAGATTTTCTGATTTGTTTGGACTGATAGACAATCGAGAAACTCTTTGTAGACAGAATTAGCATCTGCGGATTCACATATTGAAGAAGACAGACTTAGGATGAGAAGAAACAGAGAGACTAACAGGGTTGACGGTTTTTTCTCCATTGTTGCACAGAAATGGAGCGGGATAGAGAGAGAGACATGGATGCATGTGTATCAGTGTATGTATATATAGGATTGAAAACTTCTTGGTAGATATAAATTCTTTGAAAAATATTGATTTGATTGACTATTCAAAGGAAGTGGACGTTATCGCGTTAACATGTTGATATGATCAACTATTATGCCCCACCATATGGGAAAGTTTATTAATGGTATTTTCGATTGCTCTTACGTGTTTTTTTATTGGATAGTGACTTTTTTTAAAGAAAATTGATTATTAAGTCTCAACGGCTACGAGAGATGACTTTTTCTCTAATTTTTTTAATGGGAAAAGTATCATATCAGCCCTTCAACTTACATTTTTAGGTCATTTTGTTTTCTCAAATTGTTTTAGGTAAAAAGAACCATTAGCCCTTTTGTTCACCCTCAGTAAAAAAATGCTGATGTATTCGTTAACTGGTGACGTGTTATTTTTTATTTTTAAAAAAATTGTGACATGAAAAATACGTCGATTTAGTTTATTAAAATGTAACATATCATTAATATTGAGCAAAAATAAAAAATGCAAAATGCAAAAAATGAAAATGAAAAAAAATCGAAGGAGAGGAAAGTGGTTCTTCAAAGAGTAGTCTTTACGTGAGGAACGTGGATCTGAAATCAAATCGTAGTTCATAAGCACGTATCAATATCTCCAGTCTCCACAACTACAAGCAGTGGAGGTGGTTCTTCCGACCACCGCCTATGCGTTAGATCGACAAGCAACGATCATGGGTCTATAGGGCCCAATTTCGAAAGGGGTGGGAAAGAGCTTGTTAAATAGACTTGTGCCTCTGTCTTTTCCGAGCTGGTTTCATTCACCCTTGCTCTTCTAAATGGGCATGGCAACTTAGCAAATGGGTTTAGTCTCTTTTCGCTGGCTCCAAAATGGGTTCGGTCTCTGATTTTGTAAGAAATTTGAAAATCGAATAATGGCTTGGTGCAAGAAATTCGATGTAATGATGACTTGGTGCAACAAATTTGAAAATCGATGCCAACAATTGGAGCAGAAGAAGCTTGAGATCTAGAAAATGAAAGTTACTGGTGAAGAAGCTTGAGATCTAGCTGCCGTCGATAACTGGTGTTACTAGTTTGGATTTTTGTTTGAATTTTTAGGGATTTTGAGAGTTTTTTTTTGGTCTTATTCTTTTAATTCCATTTGGATTTTAATTTTTTTAAAAATAATAACACTTCAGCACTTAACGGTCAGGTCATCAATTTTTGACAGAATTTGATCGAAATGACTAACGTGCCCCATATTAAAAAGTTTGAGGAACTCTTTGGTCTTAAAAAATGTCGAGGGATAAAAAATATATAACTTTAGGGGCTATACTGATACTTCTCTCTTTTTTAATCAGTGTAGGGGTGTAATTCAAATTAAATGTTCAAGATTACATAGGATTTAATTCATGAATTAAATTAGTTGGAATTTGTGATTTTTTCTCTGTTAAAATATTATCGGAAAAAAATTGTCATCATAATATGATATTTATGTTTTTAAATTATTTTACTAACAGGGTTGTTTAAGATCTTATATTTTGGTGGTGTATTTTTAATTTAAATATAAAAATAATAATTTTGTTAATATAATTAAGTATTTAATTTGTTATCTTAATTAACATAATAAGTTTGTTTTAAAAATAGTTCATGTGTGGGTTCGAGTTAGTCATACGATCGACTCAGATTGTTGTATCTAAGAGGAGTCAAGTTAAGAGAATTTTATGCCACTGATTCTAAAGATAGATGAAAACTACATAAGACTCGATTCTCCTCAAACAGGACGAGATATATGTGCCTCATTAATGCTTTTAATTTATATATTATTGTACACTATGCACTAGCACATTTCACATTGTGGATTATAATGGAAACTTCTCTATATTTAGCCAACTCTTCAATTTTTTTCCTCTTTAAAATAGAAAAAGAAAATAATATTCAATGCAATATTGTAATTTCTTTCATTCTAGATTGAATATTGAGCTAGATTCAATTTTTTTTATTATTATCTTGATCTAGTGTATGGAATTAATTAACTTTTCTATTCATGCAATTCAATATTATTGATTCGTGCTGAATTAATACAAAGTCTATATTTTGTCTCATCAATCTTAAAACATATTAGAATTTCATATATCATATCATAATAAGACTCTTGTTAAATCTAATTAAGATTAAGGGTACGTTTGTTTCACAATTGTATTTTAAAGTTTTAAGCTCTCAAATGTTTTAAGCTGTATAAAATGTTGAACTATATAAAATATTCTGGGTGTTTGATTCATTTTTCTGTTATATTAAATTATTAGCAAAATATTACAATAAAAAATAATTGAAAACTTTTAAGATATAGAGAGACAATTCTCTAATATGATTGTACATTTTGTGGACCCCATACTTTTAAGCTGTGAAAAGTTATAATATGACAACGTTTCATTTGATACAGCAAAAAAATGCGGCGTTTGATTTACACAATATTTTATACAAATTCCACACCAAAGTTTAAATGATGTGAAATGGGAAACAACCGGCCGGAATGAGAATCAAGAAAATACATGCGGATGCAATGCAACCATTAGTTTGTCAATCGTGCATGCATGTGCACCATGTTGAAGGTTTGCATGGTTGACAAGCGCGTCTAAGTCAACCGTCTATAGTGGGTCGGTGTGGGTCCCCACCCGGTAATAAGATTCTACTGTATTGGCTGTAGGTGGTGCGTCTAGAGAGTCGTGGACTAGTTGGGGGCTCTGACTTCTCCACTTTGGTGAAAAGTAAACGATGACCATGTGACTTCGTTTACATCCTCATATTTCATTTCAGTCTAATACTAGGGTCCCAACTCCCAAAGGACAAAAACAACTTCGTAACACGTTTAATTAATGGGTTGGTCAGAAGTTCTCATTTAATTTAATAGTCTAGAAAGTGCCACAATGCATAACACTTTTATGGTTTTCCCATCAAATTTCTCATCTACCATTAGATTAAAAAGATTATAACGGAAATATAATAATTTGATCAGTTTTTTCAAACAAAAAACAACAAATTACTAAACCCGACTAAACAATTTAATCAAAATATGTCAAAAAATCGATCGTTGACACCTCTAATATGATCGTAAAATGAGATTATAACTTTTAGGATTCAAATAATTTTTAAAAATTTGTTAAAGTTATATTTATATTTTAATCCATTTTATGAATCCAATAATATATTTTTAATCAAAATAAAAATCATGCAATTTTAAAAAAATATTAGATATCTTTTAACTTTTATTTTATGTACAATGATTCAAAAGGAATCATTTTACTTAAGAAATCATAATCCGCATAATTATAAGACATTTTTATCAAAACTGGCCCATTGGACCTGTACGGACCTTTTTGTAAGGCCATGGCCTCATGGGCTTTCTATTGTTCAAAGCTTCGGACCCCAGCTTTAGTAATTAGTACTTCGGCCGAAGGGATAGCGGGTGGATTGGAAATTTTGATGGGACCCCAGCTTTAGTAAATGCTTGGGTTGTCTTATTTTCACCGGCATAGCATATCTTATATACCACTAATAAAACATGCATAAGTTGTAACACAACCAATAAATCACACATTTAAATTGACTCGGTAGGCTTGACAAGAATTTTGGGAAGATATTTGAGTGTAGTAATGTACGTCAGATTTATCTCGGAGTGTTGAATTATTGTATTTATTGATTAGAAGACTTAGATATAGAATTTCTAAAGTTCGGTGTTTCTCATTAAGATTGTTAGTCAACAAAATATGAAAACAATTGCAGAAAATAAAAACAAATAATTACACTACAATTTTAACGAACATGACTAGGAAAAATCTTGAGTCAATCAGCGACCAGCCTAGCGAAACAATAAATTAATAATAAATTAAGAGTACAACCCTATCTTCGATATAAAGACATCGCTCGTACACCCCATTCAGTGTACGTTTCGACTTTTCACTCAACCCAACAAGGTAGAGCTTACTTTTGGTATCCCAAAAGTCTTCACCTCAACAAACCACGTACCAACTTTTTTTTCATCAAGAACATAGCTGAACGCCTTCGAAAAAGTCACAAATATGAACAAAATATCCTCACTACAATTCTCTCTTCACACAAACACTCAAGATCTCACCCAAAAATGATCGAAAATTGAAAGCAAAAAGGAAGCAAGAATAAATAGTCTATATCACACGTTGCTTCGGTAACTACAATGAATCCTTTGTACCACTATATATATATATATATAGATTGTGAACCTTAAATAATATATATATATATACATATATATATATATATATATATATATATATATATGTATGTAACTTCTTCAGCTTCTATTACCTGCAAGTAGTTCAGATACACCAAAACACACTTGTTGATAACACACGCCACTTAAGGATATCGATATAATTTATCAAGACATCAAATAGAACTAACAATTTAAGACCAATTAATGACATACATGAAATCAATCACTAAAACCCTACAAAGATATGCACACAATAAATTGTTTTATCAACACATGTAATCTATGTAAACAAGACATGTAACTCGTGTAAATAACCCATGTAACAACACTTTTAAAATTTATGTAATTAACCCACTAACAAAACCCATGAATTTAGTAAAAACTAACACCAGCCCAACAACCCATATCACTAAGTGGTGTGACTTCAATATACACGGCATAACATTTAATTGCATTATCATCATAAAAAATATGTCATTATCATCTTAACAATGACATTATCATCATAGCAAATTAAGTGATACTTATCCATGCACTAATACATTAACATCACACAATTATCAAAAATAAACCAACAAATAATTTATTACGTTAAGACAATTACTTGTTGTGTCTTGACTTGTAGCAACCTGATGAGATAGCTGGTATGCTCTGTTCATTCCTGAAGAAATTACAAGGATCGACCTTGGTCTTCACTTTTACCAATCTGTCGAAGTTGTTCTTGAAATACCTCACTCCCCAAATTCTTGCCTGTTTATAGCTTGTATGATCGCTTCTTCTGTTGGTTCCAATGTCAAGATCTCTATAATTGACATATGCTTCTCTTGGATGTTTTGAAACATAAGGGGTGATGTAACTGTAGAGTCTTCTGATCCAATTTATGTACTTTTGTGATGCCTCAGTTCCTTCTTCTTCCCATCTCACATAAGGTTGAATTTTGTACAAATTCCCAGCTCTGTGTGGGAAAGGAGTGATCGATTCTGAAATCTCGCTCATTCTCCCTCCGTAAGGAAAAAGTACTAGTCTGGCTCCTGCTGCTTCTTCCTCGAAAAGCCTTTCCCACAATCCTTCCAATGCAAATTCAGGAATTGGTTCCTTGACATAGTCTGATTTCGCTTTGAACCGTGCGTCAAATGCTCTCCGATTAAGCAACAGTTCCTTTGATTCAATTGGAAATCCGGCAAAGAAGAGAACAGAATCAATCCAGCTCATTTCATTGCAATCTTGTCTTGTCACATTCAACTCAGGGAAGCTCTCTTGCATCAGTTGAAGGAGACTATTAGTTGTGCCAAGAAACAAGGCATCGAAGGTTGCTTGGATTGTCGTCTTCCCTTCTTCAGTGGAATTCACTCTGATGATGACGAGCCTCAGGTAAATATCTCCAGGAAGCTTAGGTGCCACAAGATTGGTAGGTGTGGAGAACCTAAGGTTTTGTACAGAGATGTTCAAGACTGATGAATATGAAGAGTTGATTGGGGTGTATACGACTTTAGATATGGAGGTAGGGTCCCCTGAATAATGGCCAAGGCATTGAAGAAAGTGTTCATGGGTTTGAGCTGAAGTTTCTTGTGAACATGAGAAGAGCAGAACAATAATTAGTAATGGAAACATTGAAGAAGGGATTGGAGAATTCATTTATGGCGTTGCTTAGGAAGATCGAGATAAACGATGGTGTCTTATGTATACTAGTGAGAAGAAGGCGCGTTTATGACCTTAGAAAATGAGTTTTTTTTGTCCTTGTTGCTTGTTGGGATAGATAGGACGCAGAGATATTGCGAAACTGAAAGAGCTTTGGTACTGTGGATTTGTAAAATTCTCACGAGAGGCCAGTTCAAGTAACAAGATTAATTTGAATTTTTTAAATCTTTGCAGGCGGTATAGTAATGCTCTTATTAGATATCTTTTATTTTATGTACAATGGTTCAAATGGAATCCTTTTAGGGGAAATTGCCAATAAGTATACTTTTACATACTTATTTGTAAAAATGTAAGACAAGTTTTGTAAATTGTTGTAAGGTCAAAAAATCGGTAATTTTGTAATTTTAAATCCAAATATTTTTCATTAATGACAAAGCTACCCTTCACTTTGAATTTTGAATCTCAGTGCTTTATGTTTTGAAATCCTCGTCTTTGCCTTTACAATTTCATTCCCTCCTTTTATCTAAAACCCTTTCGCTCGCACAAATAGATTTGCAGGTTTTTTTAGTTCATCGGATCGGGAAACATCCCGGCCTTTCACGTGATCTCGGGTTCGCTGATTCTTCGAGTAATGTTGTTTTCAGGGTAAGTCTTCAATCTCGTCGTAGATCATCGTCTTCGTGTTGCGCTCATAAAAGAGTATTGCTCGATGCGGCGGGAGTTCCTCTTATTTCCACATACCGTAACCAGGTAAGCCTCCTCTCTCCTCCCTTTCTATATCAGATTCAGGGTTTGAATTATTTGGAATAGTTTTTGTTCGTCTTTTCTCCGTATTTGCTAAGCGAAATGAATATTCTGATCAAAGTAATCAAGGCTAGGCCTCAAATGTCATATATAATGTTTATGATGATTGATTGTACCTGAGCTACAATGGAATCACCTGTAGTGATGGTACAAGATCTTTGGTAAGGGCAACCTTTCATCCTTAACTCACGTGTAGAGTTCCCTCCAACAAGGATTACCTTCAATTCAATTCTGGTAAGAGTCTTAAGATACATTTATGCTTTATTGATATTTGATTTGATTTTTTCGCTACAGGGAATGTTATTTCAGTAGTGTTTCTGTCAATAAGGCCAACAACCTCTTGAAGGCTTGACCTATAATGTGGTATGTTTACAGTTTCTTCATTTTTCCTGGTATCATCAATATATCGAGATAGCACAGAGGTATCACAAAAGTATCGGAAAGCTACAATTAATGCATCAATTTCAAGTAACATTCTCAGTGTTTAGGCATCACAAAGATCGTTACCGGAGGAGTAGCGTCTCGATGTCGTACTATAGTTTTTGTTGATATTTGTTTTTATTTTTTTGGTTGCTGGAAATGTTGTTTCACTAGTTTTATTTTTGTGATACACTTAAGATACCTTCATGCTTTGTTGACATTTGGTTTGTTTTTTTTATTGCAAGAAAGCTTGTTTTAGTAATATTTGTTTGTGATACTCTTAAGATACATTCATGCTTTGTTGATATTTGATTTGATTTTTTTGCTGCAGGGAAGGCTATTTCAGTAGTGTTTCTGTCAATAAGGCCAACAACCTCTTGAAGGCTTGACCTATAATGTGGTATGTTTACAGTTTATTCATTTTTCCTGGTATCATCAATGTATCCAGATAGCACAGAGGTATCACAAAAGTATCGGAAAGCTACAATTAATGCATCAATTTCAAGTAACATTCTCAGTGTTTAGGCATCACAAAGATCGTTACCGGAGAAGTAGCGTCTCGATGTCGTACTATAGTTTTTGTTGATATTTGTTTTTATTTTTTTGGTTGCTGGAAATGTTGTTTCACTAGTTTTATTTCTGTGATACACTTAAGATACCTTCATGCTTTGTTGACATTTGGTTTGTTTTTTTTATTGCAAGAAAGCTTGTTTTAGTAGTATTTGTTTGTGATACTCTTAAGATACATTCATGCTTTGTTGATATTTGATTTGATTTTTTCGCTGCAGGGAAGGCTATTTCAGTAGTGTTTCTGTCAATAAGGCCAACAACCTCTTGAAGGCTTGACCTATAATGTGGTATGTTTACAGTTTATTCTTTTTTCCTGGTATCATCAATGTATCCAGATAGCACAGAGGTATCACAAAAGTATCGGAAAGCTACAATTAATGCATCAATTTCAAGTAACATTCTCAGTGTTTAGGCATCACAAAGATCGTTACTGGAGGAGTAGCGTCTCGATGTCGTACTATAGTTTTTGTTGATATTTGGTTTTATTTTTTTGGTTGCTGAAAATGTTGTTTCACTAGTTTTATTTCTGTGATACACTTAAGATACCTTCATGCTTTGTTGACATTTGGTTTGGTTTTTTGATTGCAAGAAAGCTTGTTTTAGTAGTATTTGTTTGTGATACTCTTAAGATACATTCATGCTTTGTTGATATTTGATTTGATTTTTTCGCTCAGGGAAGGCTACTTCAGTAGTGTTTCTGTCAATAAGGCCAACAACCTATTGAAGGCTTGACCTATAATGTGGTATGTTTACAGTTTCTTTTTTCCTGGTATCATCAATGTATCCAGATAGCACAGAGGTATCACAAAAGTATAGTAAAGCTACAATTAATGCATCAATTTCAAGTAACATTCTCAGTGTTTAAGCATCATAGATATCGTTGCCGGAGGAGTAGTGTCTCGATGTCGGAGAAGTCGCGTTGTTCTGGTGCGTGGAGAGGTTTATCAACTGGATATGAGTAATTGGGTATTACGAATTTGTAATTGAATTTGGGTATCACGAATTTGAAATTGAGTTTGGGTATCACGTCATTTTGACATCTACAGTTTGAATGATTTACAATTTGAATTTAAATTGAAATTGGTTAACAATCGTAGATGAGTATCATAGATTAAATACAAATGTATCACAAATGTATCACATTACAATCACAACAGCGTGCTTTGAGTATCATGCATGTTAGGATATCACGATTCACGAGACGATGATATAAATTTTGAATTTTGTGATACAGTTATATCACGATTAACGAGACAATTAAATATAATTTAAATTTTGTGATAGAAATGTGGCACAGTTCACGAGGGGACCACGTTTATCTATAATTATCAAATTGAATTTAAATTTGCTGAGATAGGGGCAGTTTTGACAAAGAACATAAAATGTGACTAAAAATCAAACAAAATTTTGGCGGTCATACCTTATTGCCCAACATTCCCATTTCATATACCGGCCTACAATTTCCCCATCATTTAGTTGAGAAATCATAATCCACATAACTATAAGACATTTTCATCAAAACTGGCCCATTGGACCTGTACAGACCTTTTTGTAAGGTCATGGCCTCATGGGCTTTCGATTGTTCAAAGCTTCGGACCCCAGCTTTAGTAATTAGTACTTCGGCCTAAGGGATAGTGGGTGGATTGGAAATTTTGATGGGATAATGACGGCCGGTATTTATTATTGGCTTATAAACATCTAGATCTCAGGAAAAAAATTGAATATAAAAATACTCACAAAATTATCAATTATCTTACTACTCCTATCATTCTTACTCCACATATGTATTATGTTCACTACGAATTGTGCTGCTCAGAGATTAGCGACAGTGGGGAACCTAGAGAAAAGCTAGTTAGTGTTTGGGTTGTCTTATTTTTGGTTTATTTTTGACAATTGTGTGATGTTACTCGGGTTAGATGTGCTTCTTTTGTAGATAAGTATAATTTAGAATGGATAAGTATAATTTGCATGGATACATCACATGTGTATTACACTTGTTTTACTTTAATGATGATACCATACTTTAACAATAATGATAATGTCGTGTATATCGATTGTGTGCCATGTAAAGTGATGTAGTGAAGGTGTGCATGTGATTAAGTGATCAAGTCATACATGGGGTTAATGAATGGTTTCATGTAGATCTTTAATTGGTCTTAAGAGTTAAGAAGATATATGATGTCGTGTAGGATTATATTCTTATCACTAAAATCCGGTATGAATTATGAATTATCAACAAGTGTTGTTTTGTTTTATCTGAAATACTTCTCAAGCGATAAGAACGTAGCTATTCCATTCAAAAGGGAGATATATTCTTCAAGGTTCACGTGATCAATAAATAGTTGATCTAGGTTTCATTTAGGGTGATGGAAACTAGTATGTAATATTGATAATCATTCTTTCGCTTCTTTTTGTGTTCAATTTTCTCATAATTTTTGATCTTTTATTGAGTGAGGACTTGTTGTTTTGGTTGGTGTCTTTTCAAAAAAGGTTCAATTGTGTTCTTAGAGTAGAATGAGTTGGTTCTTTGATCATGAAGTCTTTTGGAGAAGACAAAAACAAGCTTTACCTAATTGAGTTGAGTGTTGAGTTGAAACATACACTGAATGAGATATACGAGCGATATCTTTAGATCATAGAAAATGTTATACTTTTGATTTGTGATTAGTGAATTGTTTCTCAAGGTTGGTCGCTCATAGACTCGAAGTTTTTCCCAGTGAGGTTTCCTCATTAAAATTGTGATGTTCTTATTTATTTTTATTTTCCGCAATTGTTTTCATATTTTATTGACTAACGATCTTGGTGAGGTTCACCGAATTTCCACTTATTTTCATAGTCATAGCCTATCTTATATACAACTAATAAAAACATGCACAAGTTGTAATGCTCTACCAATAAATCACACATTTAAACCGACTTGGTAGGCTTGACAAGAATTTTGGGAAAATATGTAAGTGTAGCAATGTACGTCAGATTTATCTCGGAGTGTTGAATTATTGTATTTGTTGATTAGAAGATCTACATATAGAATTTCTTTATTAATAGGGAAGAACAATAATTTATTACGTTAAGACAATTACTTGTTGTGTCTTGCCTTGTAGCAACCTGATGAGATAGGTGGTATGCTTTGTTCATTCTTGAAGAAATTACAAGGATCGACCTCAGTCTTGACTTTTACCAATCTGTCGAAGTTGTTCTTGAAATACTTGACTCCCCAAATTCTTGCCTGTTTATAGCTTGTATGATCGTTTCTTCTGTTTGTGCCAATGTCAAGATCTCTATAATTGAAATATGCTTCTCGTGGATGTTTTGAAACGTAAGGGGTGATGTAACTGTAGAGTCTTCTGATCCAATTTATGTACTTTTGTGATGCCTCAGTTCCATCTTCTTCCCATCTCACATAGTGTTCAATTTTGTACAAATTCCCAGCTCTGTGTGGGAAAGGAGTGCTCGATTCAGAAATCTCGCTCATTCTCTCTCCGTAAGGAAAAAGTAGTAGCATGGCCCCTGCTGCTTCTTCTTCAAAAAGCCTTTCCCACAATCCTTCCAATGCAAATTCAGGAATTGGTTCCTTGACAAAGTCTGATTTCGCTTTGAACCGTGCATCAAATGCACTCCGATTAAGCAACAATTGCTTGGATTCAATTGGAAATCCGGCAAAGAAGAGAACAGACTCAATCCAGCTCATTTCAGTGCAATCTTGTCTGGTAACATTCAACTCAGGGAAGCTCTCTTGCGTAAGTTGAAGGACACTATTAGTTGTGCCAAGAAACAAGGCATCGATGGTTGCTTGGATTGTGGTCTTCCCTTCTTCAGTGGAATTCACTCTGCTGATGATGAGCCTAAGGTATATATCTCCAGGAAGCTTAGGCGCCACGGATTGCCATCTATAAACAAGATTGGTTGCGTTTTGTTCCAGGGTCCTCGTGACAGAGAATACGGTCACAGTAGATGGAACTGGAACCAAATTCACTTTCCAAGCAACAATGACTCCGAAGCTAGCACCTCCGCCTCCTCTAATAGCCCAAAACAAGTCTTCTCCCATTGAATTTCTATCAAGAAGTCTCCCATTAACGTCGATCAGTTCTGCATCGATCACTTGATCTGCGGCAAGACCATATTTGCGCGTCAGTGGTCCGTATCCTCCTCCACTGATGTGCCCACCAGAACCCAAACTTGTGCAAACACCGGCCGGGAAGCCAAGCGTTCTACTTTTCTCAGAAATTTTATAATAAAGTTCGCCATTGGTTGCACCAGCTTGAACCCAAGCAGTGCTAGATTCTTCGTCAATTGAGATCGATCGCATGTTAACGAGGTCAAGGATGACAAATGGTACATCAGAAACATAAGACAGACCCTCATAGTCATGACCGCCACTTCTAGTTCTGATTTGAATTCCATGATTCTGGGCACACCTTATAGTTGTTTGAATATGAGAGACATCCAATGCTGTGACTATGACTAATGGTTTAGGAGTGGTAGGTGTGGAGAACCTAAGGTTTTGTACAGAGATGTTCAAGACTGATGAATATGAAGAGTTGATTGGGGTGTATATGACTTTTGTTATGGAGGCAGGGTCCCTTCTAAGGCATTGAAGAAAGTGTTCATGGGTTTGAGCTGAAGTTTCTTGTGAAAATGAGAGGAGCAGAACAATTATTAGTAATTGAAACATTGAAGAAGGGATTGGAGAATTCATTTATGGTGTTGCCTATGAAGATCGAGATAAAAGATGGTGCCTTATGTATACTAGTGAGAAGGCGCGTTTATGACCTTTGAAAGTGAGTTTTTTTTGTCTTTGTTGCTTGTTGGGATAGATAGGACGTAGAGATATTGCAAAACTGAAAGAGCTTTGGTACTGTGGATTTGATAAAATTCTCATGAGAGGCCAGTTCAAGCAACAAGATTAATTTGAGTTTTTTAAATCTTTGCAGGCGGTATAGTAATACTCTTATATGGGCACCATCTATCTATCTATATCTATATATGTATTAAAAATTGGAGCCTCACACCTGCTTCACAAAAAGACACATAAGAAAGAGAAATTTTATATAATTTAGTAACTTTTTTTTAATAATTTAAAAAAAAATAGAGGTATCATGATTCTGAATGTAATAGCTCAATCAATTAATCAATCATCATATATATATATATATATATATATTCACAAATGGTTTTCATGAAGTCACTTAGGATTTAAGATAAATGTGATATAGGAGTTCAATATCTGTATTGATCTATCAAGCTAAATATGACAATACCAAGTAGAAAAGCATTTGCTTTAACAAAAATGCTCTCTAGAGCTGATGAAATACTATAAAATTACAATTAACAAGTTCACCAAAGAAATCCCTAATCAAAAAGCCTACTTAAGTTTTAAAACTGTAATAAAACCATTATGTATACATAATTGTTTTAGAAAAATATAAAAAATGAGAATAAAATTAATAATACAAACTTTTAGAGATAAAACCTGAGTCGCGCAAAGTACAGATTTGCACTTAGTTTTTTATTTTTAGAATGGAGGCCAAAACACTTTGCCACTATGCTGTTGTTCAGTTCGTTGAGGCTGTATTTAAGCAGATGTTGATAACTTATACGGACGTTCGCACCTAAGAATTTATATACATATTGTTTAAACAAAATCCAACATAAAAAAATGTAAGGTAAGGGATCTTATGTATATGGAGGCCCAATCCTCTTATCATACAACAATTGATTTTCCAAATGGCAGATGTTGGGACTAATGCTAAAGAGGAGTCCTACTCTCATTAGGAGAGGAGTTCAAATAACACCCATACTCCCATTAGAATAAGAATTCAAATAAGACTCAAATTCTCTGACAATTCACCCAAAGATCAACGACGCAGATAAGAGGGAGAAAGAGTCTTAGTTTCAAGCGGACTTTTCACCTCTTATATAAGGCACAACTCCCAGAGTCAGAGGTTTTTACTAATGTCCAGTCCGGCCAACTGATTGGAGGTCGTACCATCCATCTCGATACACGACACGTGGACGTTGACTTGGTCAACCTCCATAAATGATTTTTAATTTTCTTTTTGAAAAAGATATGACAAAAGTGGGTATGAAGAATTAGTTTATTACTAACCAAAAATTTAACATAGATTTATTTTTTTCCCAACGGATTACAGATAAAATTTATTTTTTTATTTTTTTTACCGATGGATTACAAGGGGAATCTATTTTTTTATTTTTTTGCCGATAAATTATCGAAAAAAAATCCATCGATAATTACAAGTGAAAATGTTCACATCGGTGTTTAGATTACCTATAAGAGTTTTAACGACGGAAATTTTTGGTCGGTAATCAATATTACCAAAGGATTTTTAGGATTACCGACAAAAAATTTCGTCAATAATTCGCGATTTTTTTTGTAGTGAGATAAACGACGTCAAATTATTAGGTACGACAAGATAGACATTTATGCAATTTTTTTAATATTAGAGAGGAAGACTGTTTTTGTATCATTATTTGAGAAGACCGAGGCCGGATAGTTTTCTAGAGGCAATTTACACTTAATCTTGTACATAGCTTCGGAAGACTGAGCTCTGCCCACTGTGTCAGAGGATAAGCCATGATGAGACTCTTAACTCATGTTTACTTATCGTGCAGACAATTCATCCATCCCACCGGTTAGTCTGACCTCATCCAGGTCGGTTCCCTTTTTTACGGTCATCAAAAGGTGTGATTTTCACAATTGTAATTGTAGTTGATGGAGACGAATAAATAGGCGACGATTCCCCATGCCAATAGCTACAACCATGGAGTCAAAATTAAAATAATCAATCGATAAATAAGGACAAAGAATTGCCGGCCGCTGACATCCCTATACAAGAACTATCTTAGATTGGATTGGATTGGATCTGCAGTTGACATTGAAATATGGACCAGAATGAGAAGTATTGAGACTCTTTTTTTAATGTCACAAGAGCTAATAGAAATCTCGTATTGAGATCGAGAAATGAGAGATTTAAAAAGGAAGGAAGGAGACGATAAAAGGAAACTGGCACTGAATACTTCAAGAAAACAGAAGCAACCTACCAATTTGGGGATCTTTTTTCCCTTCTGTAAACACGTATTTTTGGGCCCATTGTAACCCATTTTACAAAATCATGGGCTTTTTGTCGTTCAAAGCTTTGGAGGCCGACTTTAAGTTGAGGGAGAGAAAGGCTGATTTACCAAGGACTGGGGATTGATAGCTGGAAACATGGAATCCGCAGGACTGCAGCTGCCTTCCCGACCAATTGTGCCGCTCGTAGCTCACCGGCAGTTGGGATCAAAGTGGTGAATGTGAATCGGCCAAAGCAGATTGTCTCCGACTCTCCACCCAATTCTGGGGATAGTGCAGCCCAGAAATATGTGATTCCTGATTTGCAGAGCTCACATTTAAGGTCTGTATCTTCCAATCCCTAACCTGACTCGGCGGCCATGATTACACTGATATCTATTTGGGGTTTTCCCTTTTCTTTTCATTTTCATTTTCGTGTATAATTATAGTGTAATCTTAGTTTTATAGGATTGTGAAATCTTTGAGAAAAATATTTTAGTAATGGAGGTCATATTTATCTAGGAGAGATTCAGAACCTTGATCAAGCTAAATATGGTTCATAAAAGAGTCACCGTTTCTGCATAAATGATGATATATCTAGGAGAATTTATTGACTTTCAAATAGTGTAGAAAAATAGCTCATTACATTGCACAGGATAGCTTATCATCTCTTGAGGCGTTGCAAAATGATGAGATGGGTGGTATGCTTTGTTCATTCCTGAAGAAATTAGAAGGATCGGCCACGGTCTTGACTTTCACCAATCTGTCAAAGTTCTTCTTGAAGTAATTTTCATCCCAAATATTTGCTTGTTTGTAGCTTGTGCATTTGCCTTTGTTGTTTCTGGCAATATCAGGATCTCTATAGTTGATATATGCTTCTCTTGGATTTTTTGAAACATAAGGAGCCATGTAACTGTAAAGCCTTTTGATCCAACTTATATACTTTTGTGAAGCTTCACTGTCTTCTTCTTGCCATCCCACATAGTAGTGAATTTTGTATAAATTACCAGCTCTATGTGGGAAAGGAATGCTTGATTCTGAAATCTCTCCCATTCTGCCTCCATATGGATTATGGAGTAATTAGGAGTATAGGCTGTATAGCCCATGCTTCTTCTACCTCGAAAAGCCTTTCCCACAACCCTTCCAATGCAAATTCAGGAATTTGTTCCTTGACATAGTCTGATTTTGCTTTAAATCGTGCATCAAATGGTCTTCGATTGAGCAACAATTCCTTGGATTCAATTGGAAATCCGACAAAGAAGAGGGCAGACTCAACCCGGCTCATTTCAGTGCTATCTTGTCTAGTTACATCAGTTGAAGGAGACTATTAGTTGTGCCAAGAAACAAGGCATCTAAGGTAGCTTGGATTGTTATCTCCCCTCCTTATTCGGATGAGCCTGAGGTATATATCTCCAGGAAGATTAGGCGTCATGGATTGCCAATTATAGACAAGATTGGTTGCGTTTTGTTCCAGGGTCCTTGTTATTGAGGATACAGTCACAGTAGTTGGAACTGGAACCAAATTCACTTTCCAAGCAACGACGACTCCGAAGCTAGTACCTCCACCTCCTCGAATAGCCCAAAACAAGTCTTCTCCCATTAAATTTCTGTCCAGAAATCTCCCTTTAACGTTCACTAATTGTGCGTCGATTACTTGATCTGCTGCAAGACCATATTTACACATAGACGGGCCGTATCCTCCCCCACTGATGAACCCACCAGAACCTACTCCTATGCAAACACCAGATGGGAAACCAAGTGTTCTACTTTTCTCACCAATTCTGTAATAAATTTCACCATTGGTTGCACCAGCTTGAACCCAGGCATTGCTAGTTTCTTCATCAATTGTGATCGATCGCATGTTAATGATGTCAAGGATGACAAATGGTACATCAGAAACATAAGACAGACCCTCACAGTCATGGCCACCACTTCTAGTTCTGATTTGCATTCCATGATTTTGAGCACACATTATGGTTGTTTGAATATGTGAGACATTTAATGTTGTGACAATGACTTGAGGTTTAGGAGTAGTTGGTGTGGAGAACCTAAGGTTTTTTATGGAGATATTCAAGACTGATGAATAAGAAGAGTTGATTGGGGTGTATATGACTTTAGATATGGAGGCAGCTTCCTGTGAACTAAGACCAAGGCATCGAAGGAAGTCTTCTTGATTTTGAGCTGAAGTTGCCTGTAAAAATGCGAATAGCAGAACAAATAGTAACAAAAACGGCGAAGAGATGGGAGAATCCATTAGTGGTTTTCTGCATGAAGATTGGATACAAGATGGTTCCTTGTTTATAGTGTGAAAATGCCTGTTTGTGCCTTAGAAAATGATTTTTCTTCTTGGTTTTTGTTGGGATAGGTCTGGTCGTGTTGATTTGTAAGATTTTCCTTTTAGTTGTTCTATCACATACTGACCATTCATTGGATTGGTGAACTTCAAATTTTGAATCATATAACCTTTGAAAACAGCTTTGGATTCTCACTTACTGTGTAAAAAATTATCAATATATTTGAAATTTTGGATCCTAATCTTGCATCAGACACACCAACTGACTAAGTCTAACAGCGCATGCATACCCACATTGCAGTCTTTTATCATATTATGGCACAATGTTTGGAAATGTCTTCTTCAGAAGGCTTTACAGTTGGTTACAACACAGCTCTTATGTGAATGCTGCATTAATCCAAAACATGATTCCCATTTTATTTTTAAATTTATACGGCGTGTGTTTTAACATTTATTTAAATGCATATGTGAGATTTAATTGATATCAAATACTTCCCATTAATTGAGAGTCAATAGAGGATCACATTTTTGGGGTCTTAAAACGTTATTCATCGTTGAATTCGCGACCTGCGCAGGGGCGGAAGATTATAGACTAAAGGGATTAAAAAAAAACAATTTAAGTCTTAAATAAATAGATAAATATTATCAACTAGATAGATAATAGAGATTGAGTTGTAATAAGAGTTCGAAAGATTAGTGGATACCTTTGATCCTATACTTGAAAAATTAGGGGTGGCAAAACTCTATCCAATATGAATGATCGAATTTGTCCAAGCCAGATTAAATCACGTTTGGACATAAATTATTTGTCCAAAATTCGAGTCCAAACAAAAATTTTATTTGATTTAAAATTGGATCAAGTTCAAACACATAAATTTTATTCATTTAGTTGTTTGAATCCTAATCCAAATTGAATTATCATCCAATTGATTTTTTTTTGTGTTTAAACTAATCTAAATATACTTAATTAAATATGTCCAAATTTAAAACTGTTTGATTTTGGATATACAAATATTTTATAAACAATTATGTTATCCTATCCGAATTTTTTTTCCCCACCCTACTTGGTTAACAATAAATTTTGTAGTTGTACAATGGTAAGCCTATCCAAATTTTCTAGTGCGGTCATACTTCTATTACAGTAAAACACGACTCTCAATATAGTCATATCAACAAAATACATATTTCAATACAATTTTTTTCACTTTTCATTTATAAACAATTTAAATATCAAGCATCAACACCATTTCTCTCATATTTTTGTACAATTTTCACTTTTTTCTATCATTCAACACATCTCTTAATACAATTTTTTCAAATTATTCTCTCTACTCATTTCAAAATTTTCAATATCATTATCAAGTGTACCATTGCACTTACTCTCAAAGGTTTTTTTTTACAACAGTGAAACACACACACACTAAGCATACATAGAGGGAAATACGTTGAGTAGTCAGCCGAAGCCGACAAAAAATACTCAACGTGTCTACGCCTATATCACTCTCAAAGGTTTGTTCTTTCTTGAGCCCACTAAATCACTAATTAAGATTATGTTCTGTAGACCATGCTGAATTGCTGATGCAACCTACTTTAGAGTGCCCCTTGAAGAAATGGGAAGCCCAAATATTCCAAAGCCCATGCCCACAAGATTGATTGTGCCGAACAATTGGACTTCCACTGCTCCTCCTTTTAAATAGTTGGCCCAAGATATCATTTGTCTTAAGACACGATAGAAACCCAAGCTTTCCTCTTCTCGATCTGTCCGATCCTCTGCCTCTCTCTAGCGCAGTCAAGAACCCTAAAAGAGATACCAAGGAGGAGCTCCGCGTACCAGAAGGAGGTGTGTATATTCACGGTACCTCTATCTGTATGTCTTTTTCTTTTATTCGAACTATCCTTTGTCTCTGTTTGTCTCTTTCGCGCGAAACTATTCTCTATCTGTCTGTCTTTGCAT
Source organism: Euonymus europaeus (assembly GCA_963580455.1). NCBI lineage: Eukaryota > Viridiplantae > Streptophyta > Magnoliopsida > Celastrales > Celastraceae > Euonymus > Euonymus europaeus. The sequence goes on along the minus strand of OY756961.1, from coordinate 5,011,132 downwards.
ATCTTGATGAGGGACGGCGATGTCTTTGTCGGTCTCATCTCTTTCCCCATCAAATATTGAATTTTAGCTGTAATTACTTTGAAGTTAATTTGAATTTTGAACATAATTTGATGTTTAAACATATATTCCTTAAGCATACAGAAGTTATTGCAGATATACTGGTATGAGAAAGTCTTGGCAGGCTCTAAATGGGGCTTTGTCGATACGGTTTTTTTTTTTTTTTGTATATTTATGTTGATCAGAGTTTTAGTTTTTGAGTAGATGAACAATTTGTAATTATCAAGGTAATAAGTTTTAATCTCAATTTTGTTGTTTTACTCAGAAAGTTTGCTGTAATGGGGAAGAAAAAACCGGAAGACGGCAAACCGAGCAGCAGAGATGCTCCCAAAGATGGAAAGAAAGAGAAACTCTCATTGTCAGCAATGCTTCTGGAACAAAAGCCTGAGAAACCCAAGAAGGGGTCGTCCTCGACCACCAGTAGCATGGCCAAGTCTAGAGCTGCTCCAAAAGCATCCTCTTACACTGATGACATTGATCTCCCTCCCTCAGATGATGAGGAGTATGAGCTAGAACAACAGGAGGCTGAGGCCAAAAGACAGGCTAGACAGCAAAGGGATGACCTGAAGACAATTGACACAACGTTGTCTGAAAAAGATTTGAAGAAGCGAGAAAGGAAGGACATGCTTGCTGCCCATGTCGCAGAGCAAACTAAACGAGAGGCCCTTAGGGATGATCGTGATGTTTTCACAGTTGTTATTGGCAGCCGGGCTGCAGTCCTTGATGGTGCAGAGGAAGCAGATGCTAATGTCAAGGATATAACAATAGATAATTTTTCTGTGTCAGCTCAGGGGAAAGAACTTTTGAAGAACGCATCAGTGAAGATATCCCATGGCAAGAGATATGGTTTGGTTGGACCCAATGGAATGGGCAAGTCTACATTATTAAAACTTCTTGCTTGGAGGAAGATTCCGGTGCCTAAAAACATTGATGTCCTTCTGGTTGAACAAGAAGTGGTTGGTGATGACAGAACAGCCATTGCAGCCGTTGTTGCAGCAAATGAAGAACTAATCAAGCTTCGAGAAGAAGTTGAAGATTTGCAGAACTCTGCTGCTGCTGAGAACGGAGATGATGGTTTAAATGGGGATGATGTGGGTGAAAAACTTGCTGAATTGTATGAAAAGTTGCAGATCTTGGGGTCAGATGCTGCTGAGTCCCAGGCATCAAAGATTCTTGCTGGTTTGGGTTTCACTAAAGAAATGCAGGGTCGTCCTACCCGATCATTCAGTGGTGGCTGGAGAATGAGAATTTCATTAGCTAGAGCTCTTTTTGTGCAACCAACTCTTTTGTTGTTGGATGAGCCAACTAACCATCTTGACCTTAGGGCTGTTTTGTGGTTGGAGGAGTATCTTTGCAGGTGGAAGAAAACTCTGGTGGTTGTTTCACATGATCGTGATTTTCTTAACACAGTGTGCAGTGAAATTATTCATCTTCATGACCAGAAGCTTCACTTCTACCGTGGGAATTTTGATGATTTTGAAAGTGGCTACGAACAGCGTCGCAAAGAGACAAACAAGAAGTATGAACATTATGAAAAACAAATGAAGGCCGCCAAGAGGTCAGGAAACCGTGTTCAACAGGATAAAGTTAAAGATCGTGCAAAGTTTGTTGCTGCCAAGGAAGCATCAAAGAACAAGGCAAAGGGCAAGGTTGATGATGATGAGCCACAGCCAGAGGCACCAAGGAAGTGGAAGGATTATAGTGTGGAATTTCACTTTCCTGAACCTACTGAGCTGACACCTCCACTCTTACAGCTTATTGAAGTCAGCTTTAGTTATCCCAACCGGGAGGACTTCAGGCTTTCAAATGTTGACGTCGGTATTGATATGGGGACACGAGTTGCCATTGTTGGGCCCAATGGTGCCGGAAAATCTACTCTGCTAAATCTTCTTGCTGGTGATTTGGTTCCAACTGAAGGTGAAGTACGGAGAAGCCAAAAGTTACGTATTGGGAGGTATTCACAGCACTTTGTTGACCTACTCACGATGGACGAGACACCAGTCCAGTATCTTCTTCGTCTTCACCCAGATCAAGAGGGACTTAGTAAACAGGAGGCTGTGCGGGCAAAGCTTGGAAAATTTGGACTCCCAAGCTATAATCACCTCACTCCAATTACAAAATTATCTGGAGGACAGAAAGCCAGGGTTGTCTTTTCTTCAATTTCTATGTCGAAGCCGCACATATTGTTATTGGATGAGCCCACAAATCATTTGGATATGCAGAGCATTGATGCATTAGCTGATGCACTCGACAAGTTTACTGGTGGAGTTGTGCTGGTTAGTCATGATTCTAGACTCATATCACGGGTTTGCGAAGATGAAGAGAGGAGTCAAATTTGGGTAGTAGAAAATGGAACTGCTATGACATTCCCTGGAAATTTTGAGGAGTACAAAGAGGAGCTACAGAGAGAGATCAAAGCTGAGGTTGATGATTGATGCGTCATTAGAGGTACAGGTATTTTTTTTCCCCGAAGAACACAAAAGAATCGTCTGTGCACTTGTATCAGTATTGTCACATAAGTGCATTAGGACAAGACTCATATTTCTCTGATTACAGTTGAGTGTGTTATCCTGTATTATGATTATATCATATACAAAACATTTTCATTGATAAACTTTCCCTCTACAAGTATTTTTGCCTTTTCTTTTTGCTGCTGGGAGATGTTTTTGTTATCATTTGGGACTGCTGTGAATCTGCCATCTACCAAGTTAATTAATGTGATGCCATGCAGCTCAATGTTTTTTTTTGTAATTATCAGAGCTCATCTGGATAATCTCGGTCCAGAATGTGGACTAGTACAATCTCAGAAAATTTTCTTACTTGGTTAGAAAACTTGTCTGAATAGTATTCTGCAGCAGGCCCTCTGACTCTCTCCACCTCCTCTATGAATTGAACTTTTCATCGGAAGTTTGTTTTCTTTGAAAGACATCTAGAAACAGCTTGGACTGTTGATTAATAACATGCTGTGCAGCTATATTCCAAAGAAAGTCATGATCCATCATCTGTGGCAAGATCTAAATACTTTCATTAACATAATACTGCAATAATAAATCTGCTACAAGTACACCCACAATGATGCTGGAGAAAAACAGAGTTAACAACAAAACACAACACAACACAGTTGTTTTACTAGTCTCAATCAATAAAAGAATGGAATAACAAATCTTATCTTCATAAATATACAAAAAATGAAACAATATTATCTATTCAGTACAAGCGTTCTTGATCTTGTATCGGTATAAAACTCTCTTCTTCTTGTTCGAGCCATTGGCTACTGTCAGAACAATCTTCCCAGATTCATTGTTCCTGAAAGTGTTGCGAATGGGTCCTTCATTGCAACCCATCTTTTTCTTCTTCTGGACAATGATAGTGTATGAACCTTCATCATTGGGCACAAATTCCTCCTTGTAGTTCACTTCCCAATTCAGAACATTCAAGTCCCATACCAATGTGGATCCAACCTATGATTCATCAACAGTTCAAGTCACAATTTCTCAAATATCCCTCTACAAAACAAAAGGAAATGGAGAACTTCAAAGAGTTGTCTAGCAATAGTAGTGTGACTTCCTGTACCTCAGCTGCAGGTATCTCAATGGTTTCAGTCGATCCGGCCTTGATGGTAAGTTCTGAAACAGGATCATTGGCCTTGGAGAACTCGAAGTCATTCTCCCTCTTGAACCCACCATACTGCACAGGGATCTCCTCAGCCGAAATGTACCTTCAATACATCATTGAACTCATCCTCTCAGTGTCTAATGGAGTGAGCATCAAGATTGATCTCATTAATTGAAGGAAGATCACTTACTTGAGAAGGGTTTCGGTCACCTTTGCCGGGCGAGCGACGACAAATTTGCTCTTAGTTCTTTGGGTTAAGAAAGGAGACAAAAGAGCATACAGAGCATAGTACCAAAATGGAGCATTTACGAATATCTGCAATTAGAATCATCTTGACTCCATCAGAGATACTTTGCAAGGAGATTCCAGAACCCAAAAAAATCTAGTGTTTTTTTCCAAGATCTACTGTCACATTAGAAAGATAAGAGAGAAGAAGAATAAAACTTACATTTCTTGCAACAAATTCAGGGTAATTGTCCTGCAAAACCCCAAAAACTTGCTTCATGGAAACCCTCAGATCATTCTTTGAGACTCCTGGAAAATTCTTTAGATCATTGATTTGAAGCAAAGAAGTAACCCCACCAGGCCTCATATCAAGCTTTTTAATGCCATTCTCCATTAGTTGGAACCTCCATCTCAAGAACTGTGAGCGTTTCTCCTCAGTCCCAAAAGTCTTGGTGTAAAGCTCCTCATCCTCAAACACTCCAAAAAAGTTGTAACAAACCGGATGGCCTTTGAGATCGACACCATTCATGTACGCGACAGAGCTTAGATCTGAGCCCAAGTCCTTGTCCAAGATCGAATCAATGTTAGCCTCTTTCCTCCATTGAAGCGTTTTCTTGAGCATCTCAAAGGCATCATTTACCTTGAACTCCCTAGCCCTCAAGAACTTCAAGAGTACCACATCAGTACCTTCTGCTCCTTTGCTGGGCAGAAGGGGAACTCCCCAAATGGAGATATCTTCATCGACTTTAATGCTCTTTTCCTCGAGAGCCGCCTGGGTTTGCTTCTCTTCTTCCGTTTCTTTTGGTGCATTATCCTTCTCTTCTCTCTCTGATTGCACCACTTCAATTTTTTCAGCCTCTTCTTCCCCTGTTTTTTCACTTTCTTCACCCTTTTTGGTTTCATTGTCGTTCTCCTCCTCTTCTACTGCTGGATTCTCCTTCTCATTCTTCTTTGGCTCTTCTTCTTTCTTGAACAAAGTGTTCCCAAGAATGGCTTCTTCAAGTTTCGCCTTCAGTTCAATCAGAGCCTTTTTCTGAAACTCCTTGAGATCAGAGAGAAAGTTGCTTTCTTCCCTATAAGAAGAGCTCTTCTGGACCTTTTGGGTATTGGCATAATCCACTTGCTTCACTTCTTCTAGAGGTTTTTCGGTCTCTGCAACAACCTTCTTGGATTCTTCTTGACGGGTCATAAGCTCAGCCTTCAGAGTCTCCCCCACGGCTTCAACAGTCATGGTTGCTGACAATCAAAACCGAAAGATTGCAGAAACAAAAAGAGAATGTGAAAAGGAAATCGCAATAATCGAAATAAAAAGAAGAGATGCAGATGCGTTTGGCTGGAGAGAGATGGGGGGTTTACAACGGCTATATATTTTCAAAGGGGACCCCACAACGGTCACTCATCTGGAGCCACCGCATGGGATTCTTTTGTTCCCAAGGGTTTTGCTAGCCTGGAGGCCAGCACACGAGAATCTCTTTGGGTACACATTCTCAAATTTCAAAAGTTTTTTTTTCCTATGCACAATTTCAAATGTATTTTTTTTAGGAAATTTAATATGTTTATTAGTACCTAAAGTTGGTCCAAATCATTTGTGCTTGTTCTATACTTTTATTACTTTTGCTACGATTATATTATTTTTTGTAACCTTTTTCTAAATTGAGAATGTTATTATACAAATTTGCTCATTGAATATTTAATATTAGTTTAAATTCGAGCTATCAGACTTATTTGCACATAAATTTTCAATCAAACGATATAATAAATTGAGTTAAAATTCAGCGCATAGCTTACAACAATATTATTCATAATGAGAATCGAACTTAATATATTTCGAGTCGATACAATTTAATCCCAAAGAAATTAATCACTAGACTTTAATTCGAATACTTTTTATCGTTTGCTGTCCCTTAAAATTTTATACATTTTAAAGAATTCATACATGTTAAAATGAATTTGTGTTTCATAAGGGAAAAAAAGCCTCATCAACTTATTATCATATTAATTAATTGATTTTAAATTGTCTATGATTTTAATTTGGCCTTTTTTTTATTGCAAATACTTTCTCTGTTCCTAAATAACTGTTTGTTTAAAATTTTGTTTTTGTTTTAAAATATCTGTCATTTTATCCAAAGCATAATATTTTTTTCCACAATTTTACCTTTATTCTCGTTTTTAACTAAGAGCTTAATAACTATAAACATTAGTTAGCTTTCATTTTTTAAATAAGAGTATTTCAGTCCGATACACTATTTTTTACCTAATATTAAAGCTCTTTAATAGCTTTATTAATTTTTGTGAAAAAACTTTAAACGATAGTTATTTAGAAACGGATGGAGTATCACCCGTTATGTCCACTCAAAATGATTGAATAAGCCGGAATAATCACACCCCATGTGCTTGATTAATGATTATGTGGTCCAAATCAATAATTTATGCTATTAATCATCACAAAAGGAATATAATCATCAATTGAGTTGTGATTATTGGAAGCATCCCATTATTGTTTAGTAGTCAACTGTTTTTGTCTGGCAGGTTGTGTATAAAACTATAAATAATGCAATTCGTTAATCCATTCCATTTCATAACAAAACAAAGTCCAACAGAATCTTTGTCAATGTTGTGTCTTACTCTTAAACTCGAATATATATATGTGGTTGGTCGATGCATTAGGTTGTAGTGGATCAAAATTGATGGGACTAACATAACATGTGCACCAAATATATATGTTTTGATTAATTTTTTTCTACTCAAAAGATTATGAGTTTGATTTTTATTGGAAATAATATTCTTGTGACTACGTACTAAGTTTTGACTCATCTTACACTGTCATTAGGTGGTATCTAATATCAAAATGACAACCTTTCGTTGTCCGTTACCAAAAGAAACCAAATACATATTTTTACTATTATTAACTCACTCGGAGCAATACTCTTGTGGTCATGCATGGAGATTTGACACATCTTGCTCTATCATCAGGTAGGTAGAAATTTGTTGTGAGCATATATATGACGACCTGAGTTTAAGTTCATATATGATATCCAAATGACAAGTTTCATTCTCGGTTACAAAAAAACAAATATATATTTTCACTATTATTAAACCACAGAGAGTAATATATTTGTGGTCACACAGTTTTGTCCTATCTTGTTCTGTCATTAGGTGAAAAATTTATGTTCATATAAATTTAATGACTCGAATTTAAGCCCATAATAATATCCAAATAACAAAGTTTCGTTCTTGTTTACCTAAAAAAACGATACTCATATTTTCACTATTATTAAACTTTCTCTAACCTATTATGTGGCCAAGCGGGCCGATTTCATAAAGAATGTAACGCAAGGAAACCACTAATAAGTGCAGCAACAATATGCCAATAACAAATGCAAAGACCCCAGGGATTAAGTCTTAGCCTCAATGCCTAAACCCCCTGTGCTAAGGACCTCTGACCATGAGGTCATGGGTTTAACCCCAGCTAACAACCACCCTAGCTAAGATGACCTTGAAAAAGTAGAAATAACTTGATGAGTCCTGAACTTAATTTCACTTCTCCATGGGGAAACAACTTCACTGAACATGAAAGGATTACTAGACATATCATCTTCTACATTCCCAGCTGAAATGGGAGGGATGCTTTGTTCATCTTGGAAAAAATTAGCAGGATCAACTTCTGTCTTGACCTGAACTAGTCTGTCAAAGTTGTTCTTGAAATACTTGACACCCCAGATCCTTGCTTCTTCATAGCTAGTCTGTTTTCCTTTCTTGTTTGTGCCAATGTCAAGATCTCTGTAATTGATATACGCTGCTCGAGGATTTTTCGACACGAACGGAGCCATGTAACTGTAAACCCTTCTGATCCAACTTAAATACTTCTGTGATGCCTCATTGCCTTCTTCATGCCAGTACACCAAGTGTTGAATTTCATATAAATTTCCAGCTCTGTGTGGGAAAGGAACGCTTGACTCCGAAACCTCGCTCATTCTTCCTCCGTAAGGATGAAGGATTAGTACAGCCCCCGCGGCTTCTGGCTCATAGAACCTTTCCCATAATCCTTCCAATGCAGATTCAGGAATTGGTTCCTTCACATAGTCTGATTTTGCTTTGAAGAATCTTAAATCAGGGTCTGTCCGATTAAGCAATGCGATCGGATATTCAACTGGAAATCCTGGAAAGTATAGTGTGGACTCGATCCAGCTCATTTCAGTGCAGTCTTGTTCAGTCAAATTTAAATCCGGGAAGCTCTGCTGCATCAAGGGAAGGAGTTTACTGGTGGTGCCAAGAAACAATGAATTGAAGGAAGCTTGGATTGTCATCTTCTTCCCATGTCGATTCAAACTTGCTCGGTTTAATATGACTCTGATGAACAGATTCTCATCAAGTTTATGTGCCACAGATTGCCATTTGAACACAAGCTTAGTTGCATTCTGTTCCAATGTCCTGCTCACTGTGAATACAGTCACAATATGTGGAACTTGAACCAGTTTTACCTTCCAAGCGACAATGACTCCAAAGCTAGCTCCTCCACCTCCTCGAATCGCCCAGAACAAATCCTCTCCCATCGAATTCCGATCAAGAAGCCTCCCCTTGACATCGACTAAATGTGCGTCGATTACGAGATCTGCAGCAAGACCATATTTCCGCAACAAAACACCATGTCCTCCTCCGCTAAAGTGACCGCCACAACCAACAGTCGGGCAAACTCCAGCTGGGAACCCAAGAGTTTTATTCTTCTCTGCAATCTTATAATACAGTTCTCCCACAGTCGCCCCGGCTTCAACCCAAGCAGTGCTGGTTCCTTCATCAACCTTGACCGATCGTATGTTGATGAGGTCAACGACCACAAAGGGCACATCGGAGACATACGATAGACCCTCGTAGTCATGACCACCGCTTCGAATTCTGACTCGCAATCCATGTTTTTGGGCACAGATTACGGTTGTCTGAATCTGGGAGACGCCTAATGGCGTGACGAAAACTAATGGTTTAGGAGTGGTGGGTGTGGAGAATCGAAGGTTGTGGACAGAGAAGTTCAAGATCGATGAGTATGAAGAGTTGAGTGGAGTGTATATGACTTCGGATATGGCGCCGGAGTCTTCCGAATAAAAGCTAAGGCATTGAAGAAAGTCGTCGAGGTTTTGAGCAGAAGTTGCTGGAGGAAGTGAGAGGAGGAGAAGAAACAAAAATGTAATCATTGAAGATCTAGGCTTTAGAGAGAATGCGCGCGTGCCGTACATAACTACCATCTCCACCGACAAACTTTGAATATTTTATGGGGAGAGAAGCCCTCGTCCACTCATTTGTAGGTCGATTAAGATTTTCTATTTTCTTGGGCTAAACAAGCCCCACTATTATAAAATTTGGTTACTGTGAGCTCTTGAAATAATATTCTGTGAAAAAGGCTCTTAATTGTTGTTAAAATGCTGACATGTAATTTTTTATATATATTTATACATGTGAATATACAAAAACAAATCCAAAATCAACAAAAACTCAAATCGAAACCCACAATCAACAGAAACTCACTCAAATCGAATCCCAAAATCAACATAAACTCAAATTGAAACCGCCTTGTAAATACCAGTGTTCAAAAGTATCTCAAAATCATATTTGCAGATCGAATTGATCTGGTTTTCTTTGGCCTCGTTGTAAAATCTGCAAAAGTATAACCAAAATTGAACATTAAAATCGGTTCGAAAACCAATAATGAAACCCAATTGTGGCACCGCAATTCTATAATAAGTTCGATTTTCGAAAACCAACAATGAAACCCTATTCCGGCATAGTAATTCAACAATAATTTGAAAACCAAAAAAGAAACTCTATTTGGGATACCACAATTCAACAACCAGTTCAAAAACTAACAATGACCACTATGAGCTTACCTCTCTGTACAAGAACGTGAACTGAAGTGGGAGGGTGGATGCAATCTAATTGCAAACTGTAATGGGATGAAGCGGCTAGTAGCCGGTGAAGGCAGGTGTCAAGTTGGCTGGTTGGGGCGCAAGTAGTGATGTTGGACGGAGGAGAAAATAGAAACCCTAAACGTGGTATATATAGTCTCAATTGCCATGTCATTATCCTAATAATATTCAATTTATATATTTAAAAGACATGTCAAATAAAAAATGCCATATCAAATTATTATAGACGGAATATTGCTTTAAGGGCTAATGGTAGCAAAATCTTATAGTAGAGGGGCATGTTTAGTCCTACTACAAGAAAAACGCTTATTATCGATAGAATATTCCATAGGTAATTAAGTATTTTTTGTTGGTAAAATAATTACCGAAGAATTACCGACTAATTTTTATCGGTTGGTGAATAGCCGGTCGGTAACAATATTACCGACGAAATTCCTTTTCGTCGATAAATTACCGACGGATTTAGGGACGTAATTTAATATGTCGGGAATTACCGACGGATGTTTCCATTGCTGATAGGTTCGTCTTCGTCAATAATTAATTAAATCAAAAATATAAAAAATCCGTCGGAAATTAATTAAAATGAAAATGAAAATTAATTTTTTTTCCGTCGGTAATCAATTAAAACAAAATTAAAATTAAAAAATTCCGTCGATAATTAATTAAAGCGAAAATTAAAATTAAAATTTTCCTTCGGTAATCCGTCGGTAAAGTTTGCGGATTAAAAATATATATTACTGACGAAACAAATTTCGTCGGTAAAGTTCGCAGCAAAATTGCTGCCAAAATATACCGACCAAAATTTCCAGTCGATAATATATTCGTCGAAAATCGATCGGTAAATCGTCCGCAAAATTCCTTAGAACACTTCCATCGCCAATCTGTCAGAAATCTGTCAACAATTACCGACCGAATTATTCTGTCGATAATTTTCGTCGATAATTAGCGCTTTTCTTGTAGTGTCCAAAAAATAGTACAAAGGCTCAATCGACCCAAAAAATGAAAGTACGAGGGCTTCTCTGACCCTTATCCCTATTTTCCATCAATGTGGTTTTTTTTTAATGAATCTAATGCATAATTTTTTATATCCAACCTTTTATGATATTCAAACTAGTTACAATTTTCAGAATTCAATGGATGCGATAAAAGTTAAACAACTATTTTATAATACATAATAAATTAATAAATATTTAATTAAATAACATCAATAGTTGTGATAATTTATATTATCTATCTATCTATTCTTAATATATAAACTTGCACTTGGCTCTGGTATTCAGCACTAACTTTGGTCTCAAAACGTCATCGTTTTGAGCTTTTAGCGCTTTCGCTCATGTGAGATGCGACAAACTTCAGACATTACCCCAAGTTCATGTATCTTGCACTGCAACTTTTCATTAGGGATGACATCGGATTTCTCAAAATTCATATTCCATCATAAAAAAAATAATGTATCCTTATCCGTATCCGTATCCGTATCCATATACTACAAATAAAAAAATCTAAATTCATATCCTATTCATTAGATTTTATTTTTTTATTTTTCAGGCTAAGTTTCATCATAGATTTTCTATGGAAGGTGACTCTGATAGGGATTATGTCTGGAGTTGTAATCCTTGTGTCTTTACAACAACTCAAAGGATTGTCCGGGATAACTCATCTTACTGGCAAATTGCAGATCATTTCTGTATTGGATTCCGTTTTCAGTCATTAAAAAGAGGTATGTACAATAAAAAAAATTGACAATTCCTCCCACCATTGTTTCATTTCTGAGAAGTCAAATGTTTTTTTTTGTGTGCAATCGTCATGGAAGGGAATGGGAATAGGCTTCTGTTTTCTACCAATTATACCTAGCTAGGCAAATTGGGAGTTATTAAATTGTCATATTTTTTATCCTAATTTGATGAAAATTTTGGTATCTCTGTTTACACCATAATTGTGCAGGCTTGATAGGCCGGGCTGGATTCAAGGAACTTGGGCTGCATGACAATTAAAAGGGTTGAATAGTTTGTAAGAGAAGATGGGCAGTACATCATAAGTAAGTGGAGTAGGTTATTGAGTGCAATCTATTCGGGTTGAAAAGTAAACGAGCTACTAATGTTAACTAAAAGGTGGGCCCAATTTTAAGAGTTGTTAGAGAGGTAGACTTAGTCTTAAGAGCAAGCTAGAATTTAGAAGATGTGAGTTACCCTACCTATTTTTGTGGGAATGTTGATCTAGTGAAGCCAGGATATCATGGAGCACGAAGGGGTATTTTTTCATGTTTATGACATAATTATAGCTCAAGCGAACCACTATTATAGCAGTTGGAGGCGGTTGAATCATGTTTGAGGATATGTCGGGTAGTTGCAGTCATGGAAGAAGTGGTAGTTGATTCCAAAATTCCTAAGGCCCGGCCTGACATTACTGCTTTTCACTGGAAACGGGAGTTTTTTAAAGGGATCGGTTCTATGAACACCTGCTTGGATAATTTTTTGAGTGATTGGTTTTGGGAGGTTTTAAAACACCCCAAAACCAGTCTAATGTTATTTTCACTGGTTTGAAAACACCCCAAATCAGTGTTTCCATTGGTTTTCAATTTTATACCTTATTTGTTCCACCTCGACCTAGTTACATCTAGCAGCTTTCTCCCGCAATTGCAAATTCGGCTGATCTACTTCTCCTTCTTTCGGTAAATCAGAAAGTTGAAAATTAGTGACTACAGGGGACTAGAGTCATTGAATATAAGCTCGGGCATGAAGTTTCGAAGCTTAACCATCTTTGATCGTCACCAATTGACTTCTGTCCACATTAGGTCCTTCAAGCTTCGAAGCTTCAATCTGACAGAGACCATGCTCAACGCTAGAAAAGGTCCCAGCCACAAGATGCTCAAGAGCTGTGACTTTGATTCATAAAAGCACATTCTATGAGTGTCGAGTTCCAACTCTACAATTTGAAAGAGTTATGGTGGATCAGTAGTCAAAGGGAACAATGCAGCATTGATGCCTTCTCTTTCCTGAAACTTTGCCCCTGTCTTGAATAACTTTATGTGACTGTAGGTTTCTTTAACTCAGGTGTCTTGTATTTGATCTTGTATGGGCATAAATGTAATTTAATCTTATAAAACCTCTTCAAAACCGGTGTTTCAATACTTTCCCAAGCATTGGAATAGACTGTTTTTAAAAACGGCTAATAAAAACACCTCATTTCCGCTATCCTCTATTTTGACATGCAGAGCCTAAGAGATATATATTGGCAGAGAAGAGCAGTAGAAAAGACAACCAATTACACAACTTCAGGCCAACGTCATAAACCTATCTCTTCAATCTTTCTACCTTTCAAGCATTCTAGCCTACATTCAGCTTTTGTAAACACAATCTTGTAATCATTTATTGCATTAATGAAATGTTTACACGTTGACATTTCTTTATAGTCCAATTTATAGTGAAGCACTTTCCAGTGAATCTAGAGTTCCTTGAGGAGTCGTAATGAGATTATGAGTGGTCAATTTCCTCATACAATTCATTGATTGGAAGTTAGATTATCAGTGCATTCACATTACATTCTCCATACTTTGAGACTGACTGCAAGTCTCTGACATACCTAAACACATCGTCTCGTCACTAAAAGACATGATTGATATTTTTGACAGACTGCAGCCAAATAGAGACAACAATCTCTAATTTACTTGATTCGCAACTGAAGTTTCTGAATGTAAATTAGAGCTTCAAGAAGCCAAATGTTTTTTGGATTTCATAGCTGCTCCATTAGCTGCTCCAGCAGCTTTTGAATTGAATGAAGGGAATTTTAGTGTCTATAATCCAGATTTTGAGAATGAGGGCAATGATCCATCCCAAGGAAGGCACCACAGTCAATCCACTTGAATCTTCTGAGCATTTTGACTTTTTTTTTTGTTGCTTTTGTAAATTAAGCCCCCATATGCGTAGGGCGGTAGGGGAGGGGGAAATGTGACTCAATCTTGCACCTAATGTAAAAAGGTATGAGGGACAGGCCACTGATAGGTCATGCAAGTGTTTTATGAGTTTGGATCATCGGTCCTATTATTTTTCCTTGTCGAGTGGTTTCTTTGGAATATGTTGTGCAATCGCAGATACAAATATTGTTTGTTTCGGACAAACTAAATCTATGGCAGTTATAGTTTCTCACCAATTGATTTTTTTCTTGCAGTTTGGCAACTTCATAAGAACATGTCTGCAACATAGGCCAATTAAAAAAGGAAGCAACTGTTGCTTTAGCTGCCCTCATGGAAGCTCACTTACAGTACCCAGCAAATCAAGGCCTTCACACAGTGAGGTAAGGAATAATGTCAAGGATGAAGTAGAGATAATGGCTTAATCAGAATCATAATAAGAAAAACAAGTAATGAGCAATGCCCTTTGACTACATTTATTTGTCGTCTCCTTAATTAATGTCAGTTTTGGTTAAATAATCTTTATTACATGGCTTCTTATATAAACAAATGCAGATAATATTCAGTTTTGCTGTAATTTGCTCTTATTAGCTGCTTGTATTCATTGTTCACTTTTTGTGTTCTTCATTTTTTTGGGAGAGACCTATTGGTAAATTTCACTTTTAAATTAATACTAGTATATAAATTTATAAACAATAAAAGAAACGAAAAGAGAGAACCAGTTCTGATCCTTAACAGAACTGGAACATGTGACAATCGAATTCGAAACAATCATGAATGGGTCTTAAAAACAAGTTTATCAAAGAAAACGCTGACCATTAATATCAGAGAGATGCAGTTGGCGTAAAGAAAAGTACTCTGGCATAAAGTTGAAAACGTAAAGCAGAAAATATTAAAGAAAGTGTGACTCACCACTTGGAAATTGCGAAAATCGGATCATTGTAGCGGATGGTGAGTAATCCGTTTTGTTTTTTCCTTGACTTGTGCTTTTTGAAGCGCGGACAACCGGCGATATTCAGATATTCAAGAGAGAGAGGCAGGGCTTCCCATGCCAAGGATCGGAGTTTGGGGCAGAAATGGATGTCCAGGATTTGAAGAGAGGTGAGCTTTTGGAGTCCCATGGACACGTATTCCAGATTCAGGAATTCACTTAGACGGAGTGATTTCAGAGAGGTGGGAAGCCAACAACAATTATCGTCCGGAAATGATACCACATCTGCAGTTGCAGGACATCTACCACGGACTACAAGTCTCCAAAGAGAGGATAGCATGCCCAAACCCCACTCTGTTATTGGCTGCCTCAGATTCTCGCAATCATACACTTCAAGATTAGTAAGGCTTCCTGGCCCACCACCCGCTTCCATTAAGGACACCACTTTAGGACAATTCCAAATGGACAGGTATCGAAGTGAAGGGAAGTGGCTTTGGATTCGAATGGGCAGCAATGACAGATTTTGACAATTTTTTATTTCAAGTTCTTGAAGACTGGTGCTGAGGAAGCCCGTTTCTCGGAAGGACTCTAAAGCAGGACAATTAGATATCTGCAGATACTTGAGACTCTGCAAACAGCCAATGGAGGGAAATGCTTTTATGCTATCGTTACTCGAAATATCAATGCTTTCAAGTGCCGTGTGCTTCTCTGAAATTGCTGATTCCAATTCCAAACTACATCCTTTAATTTTAAGGGTTTTAAGAGCGGCAGGAAATTTGCCGAGGGTAAGCCCCTCACAAAACTGAATCGTCAAATCCTCGAGATGAGACTGAGGCTGGTTCTCGTTGTCGTCTGGCATCATTAGTTCATCAGGTAGAGACAACAGATTTCCACATCCACAGATTTCCAGTACAGAGAGATGTCTAAGTCCACTTGGCAAACTCCCAATCAATTCAGGACAATACTCGAGCGTAAGCTTCTGGAGATGAGGGAATCCTTCACCACCCATATTGCCATGAGACCACTCCCTCCACTCTGACATACCACTAATTTCCAACCTCTCTAGCGATGGAAATGGCACAATAACATTCCCATAAAACTCGACGCCTATGGTTTCCACCGCCTTCAAGCCACGTATGCTTAGCTCTTTGAGTGAGCGAAGTTGCCCAATTGGTGGTAAGAGTTTGGTCTCTTCACAGTCCTTCAGCTTCAAGGAAACCAATTCGGAATACAAATGAATATTACTCACCCAAGATGGGAATTCTGCACCTCCGTATGATGAAATGGTAAGCCTCTTCAACTTTTGATGAGGTTCCAGTGATTCAAGCACCGACATGTCATTCCTTCCATGACCAGTCCATTTTAAAGCCAATTCTTCAAGGCCTTGCTTCCGCTTTAAGTCTGCTAACTTTCCATCTTGTACATTTTGTAGCCCTTCAATGGATAAATTGCCACGGAGATTGTTCAAGTTCTTGAGTTCAGCGATTGTAGTAGTTCCATTGCCTCTGTCCACAATAAACTTGGATAAAGTCTGAAGATTGGTCAACATACCTATGCGCGATGGAAACTTTAGCAACTCATCTGTCTTAGCAATATCAAGATGACGCAAGTTCACCAGATTTCTAGTTTTATCCGGCAACTTCTTAAGACGATAACAACCATGCAATAACAAAGTGTGCAGATTTAAGAGAGAACTGACATACTCAGGGAGCAGTTTGATTTTTGAGAAAGACAAGTTGAGGTGCCGTAGCTGTTTCAAATCTCCAATTGATTTTGGTAAACCACACACAGTAATAGATAACACCTTTAAGCATCTTGATTGTGGAGAGAACTTGTAGCCAAGAAAGATAAGTTTATTAAACTCGGCATCGGGCGCAAGTATATTATAATTTCTTAAAATTGGAAAACCCACAATTGTTCTCAAGTTCTTCATTTGAGAATAAACTTCATACTCTTGCGAGTCTTCGTGAAGAGAAAAAGATGCATGACGGACCTTTTCACACTTTAAACTTGAATTGTCTTTCTCATAATTATAACACACATCTTTTGCAATACTTTGTGCAAGATCACTTATGAGATCATGCATCACAAATACCAATCTCGTACGATTTGTTGGCCGAAAGCCTAATCCTGTTCGATAGACTTCCACTGCTGAGTGATTACTGTTCGACGATTGAAAGAATGACCTTGATAGCAACTCCTCAAAGTATTCTATTCCCAGATCCTCCATTAGCGTCCCTTTCGGAGCACGGTCCAAGAAGCCTTCTGCCATCCATAGAGAAATCAACTCATCTCTATCAAATTCATAATCCTTGGGGATTATTGCACAATAAACAAAGCATCGCTTTAAATGAGAAAGGAGGTCATTGTAGCTCAATTTTAGAATCGGATGAATACTCTTGCTCGTTTCTGGTGAGTTCCACAATTTGTTTCTCAAGACACGTTCCCACTCTCGCCGGCTTCGTTTATTGCGCAAGAGACCTCCCAATACTTTTGCAGCCAGCGGAAGTCCACCACATCTTTTCACCAACTCCTGGCCAATCTCCTTTAGATCTAAGTGTGTATCAAAGCTTTGTGCCGCCAAAGCATGGCGAGCCAGTATGGACAAGCACTCATCATCTGGCAACTCGCTGACACTGTAAGTAGAAGCACCAGCTGCGATCGGTGCAACATTATTCTTACGAGTGGTGACAACTATTTTGCTGCTGGATGATGCGAAAAGGAAAGGTATGCGTAGTCGATCCCATTGATTGTAATCCTCTTCCCAAATGTCATCTAGGATGAGCAGAAATTTCTTTTGAGACAATTTCTTTTTAAGTGTTACTTGAAGTGAATTCAAATCTCGGTCCTTCAAATCAGGGATTTGTGGAGATACCTGACTCAGAATTGTTCTCGTTAAGATGGTAACATCAAAATTATCAGAAACACATACCCACGCCTTGATGTCGAAATAATCCTCTACTGCAGAATCGTTGTAGACTAGCTGTGCTAAGGTAGTCTTACCAATTCCTCCCATCCCCAAAATAGCAATAACGGAAATGGGGTTGTTACCACCTTCATCCCTCAGCAACATCTGAAGAATAGCTTCTTTGTCGACATCCCTGCCATAAATATGCGATTCATCTACCAAACAAGTTGTCTGTCGGCTTTCCTTCAGCTGGTTGGATCTCGACCCCTCAGCAATCCTTCTCAAATTGAGAGTTTTTTCTTGCCTCTCATTAATATCCTGTAATCTTTTAGTAATATCCTGTAACCTGGATGCCATCCTGTCCTTGAACTGAAAAGATGTCATCTTGTTCTTCAACTTCCGCAGTTTGTCTGTGATTGCCTGAGAATCTCCCATCACCTTGCGCTTCAAAGCTTCAGTGTTGAACTCATCCAATACATCTTCTATGTCATAGGTCAGGTCTCGAAAATCATCAAGCCAACTTTTCACTGCTGGATTGGTCATCTGCGTGTCTTCAGCATCATCGAGCAAAGGGTTGATTTCGGCCAGCACCTTCTCCCAGTTCTTGATGTCAGCATGGATGTTCTGCCGTTGAGCAAACTTGTCGAGTTCATGAGGGATCAGCCTGTCAATCAGTGGTTGAACGGAAGCTGAGAGTAGTGCACTAGCTAACTCCATTGCAACAGAAGAAACACAAAATGTGAAAATGGTAGAGAGAATGAGGTTTCTTTCAAAAGACAGAAAAATCTCACAAAATAAGCTCCTCCTCCTGTATACATCTTTGGCGTTCTTTATTTTATTCACCTTTATTCCTTGTAGTTTTGCTGGAAAAGAAAAGTCGTGCTTTACATTGTTTTGCAAAGATTCCGGGAAATTAATTACACCAAAAGCCAGCAACTGTAGTTGTAAAGTCGAAGTCATGAGACCCACATGATATGAACACCAAACTCAATCGCCATTTGTGTGGCACCTTTCACAGTGAAATTTCAGTGTCATGGATTCAATTTCAATTTTTCAAGCGTATAAGAACTTATGATGATTTAAATTAAGTTTTATTCTTAGAATATTGCAACTAATACTATTATTCCTTTAACACTACGATAATCTAGTTACTTAATCTATAAATTTATGAACATATTGAACTTAGAACTAATAAATTAATATATATTCCTAAAAAAAAGGAACTAATATATTAATATATTAATCATTGATAATCTATTACAATATAATCAGCTAGTAATCAAATAGGCTATCTGAATTCCATTATTTTATTTTTATATACCATGATTTTTATTTTTATTATTATACAGCGTGTATATGGATTAATATATAACTCAATATAATTGTTTTTTAATTTATTCAGGGGAATTGGGATGAGAGTTTCGAACTCACACCCTATTAGAAGGATCGATCCTTTCATGCATAGCTATCCCCGACCCACCCTAACCTTAGATAGGAGTACCGAGATTTTGTCGGATTCAAATGATGTATTTGTTCTATTTCAATTAAATTAAATTTAAACATAAATCATTATTCAAAATTCAATTCAGATTTTTTTTAAATAGAAATTTATCAATGTAAATCCAACGATACATTTTGTCCGCTTTAAAATTGGATTATGGTCTACATACAAAAATTTTATATGATTAGACTGTTTGAATAATCTTTAATTATTGTCCTAATCTAAACCAATCAGAGTATAATCAATCAAATACGTCCGAAAATTTACACTAATTTCAGTCTGGACATGTAAATATTTTGTAAACATCATTTGTTAGTTGCGTCGATAATTCAAATACTAATATATAAATATCTCGTAAATATGATATGTTTGTTGGTGCTTTATGTTTCTTGTTGACTAAGTCATTAAAACTTACGTGTTTATTGCTTTCTCTTAATAAGGTTCTAGTTCATAGGACTCAGATTTGGTTTGAATTATTCTACAACGACTTCACCACTTTATCAAATGAAAATATGCGTAAATATGACATGGAAACATCACCCATCGCTCGGAACTCGTTGTATTTTAGAGGTGAACGAATTAATTCAAAAACCTAACTAATTTAAGTCGGCGCTGGTGGATCTAAGCCCCGGAGTCCTCGCGGTTGGTGGACCTACGGCAGCGTTTTTCATGAAGGAGGAGGATTAACAGATGTTCTTCATGATTTTTCAAGAACCCATTTCAATGGGAGCGACTTTTCGGTTTCGTATAATTATTTATTTATTTTTATAATCACAATAAAACTATGAAACGTATAATTATTTTAGGGGTAAATCCAGGTAACAAACTCGGAATACACCAACAATTGAGAAAAGTCTTAAAGGAATTTTATAAAATCAATGATAAATCGAAACAAAGCATAAAAGCGTTTAAATAGGTCTCAATTAAACCCTAATTCAATTAAAAAAAACTAATTCCTAAACTAATTCGGAATTAAAATAAAAACATAATAACAAGTCAACTTCAAACTTTGACTGCAATTTTAAAGGCTTAAATGATCCCTTTGCCGTTCTACTTTTGAAAAGGTATAGCTCGCCCAAAACAGAGCTCGTGAACAATTACAAAAATACCGGTTACGTTGTTTTTTTAATCTCAACTATATATGTCCTCTTAGCATGTTTTCTGAGTTTTTTCTATCCAACTCATTTTCAAACTCCAAATCTAATTGTCCTACCTCAATTATCGATATGTTTGTTTGTCCAATAGTGAAATCGTCTGAATGTTAAACGAATAAAAATGTGAAAAAACCAAAAATCCTCTCGCAATTGACCAAAAATGTCAAAGAATTTCCCTGAACTTATTAAAAGAATAAGAGAATTTCAGAAAATCAACCAGAAATTTAAGAATTTTTTCCAAATTTGAACCCAGAAAAAAAAAATTTGGTGGATTTTGCAGTACTTACCAAAAATTTCAAAGAAACCCCATAGCAGAAAAATTTAGGCCGTAAACTCATAAATCTTAAACCTCTAAACCCTAAAAGCCTAAACATTATATTCCAAAACCCTAAACTCTAAATCTTAAACCCTTAAAACTCAAATTCTAAACCCTTAAAATCCTAAATCCTAAGCATTAAATCCGTGAATCCTAAACACTAAACACAAAACTGGAATTCCTAAACCCCTATACTCTAAAACTTAAGCAATAGTAAATTTTGATAAATCAAATATAGTAACCAAGCACTTGAAAATTTTACGAAGGTTATACAAAAAGTTTCGTAATTATGTATATAAGTATTTAACCTAATTAAACTCAATCTTATCACTGTCAAACTAACAATGATTCTCCTGTGCGGTTCAGCGTAAACAATGTTATTTACGGATTTTTAATCCTGGCCCTCCATTATTTGAGAAACGGATCTGACGGTGCAAGCATTTCAGACTCTTATCTCCTCAATCCCACACATCTCCTCTCACTCACCCATCTCCTCTGTCCCGCCGAAGCTCTCGAGTGAAGCCATCGATGAAGCGCTCAAGAGTGAAACCCTCTCGTGAAGCCATGGAAGCCGCCGCAACTCAGCCCATCTCGAAGCCGCACTTCCTTCGATGATGACAACTGTCCATTTGAGCCCTGAATATTTCCATTACGATTACAATTTACGTTCGAGACTTCCACGTTAATCTTTCCATTACGATTTACCGTCCATTTATGCCCTAAATCTGTCCATTTATGTTTGAAAGATTGTTAGGATTACTGAAGTAGAACTTATGATGTGGAGGATGCACTGATTGACGCTGAACTTATGTTTGACATGATGTGGAGGATGCACTGATTACTGAAGCAGACCTTTTATTTGTTGTAGACATGGCTTTATTTCTCCCATTGCCCCCTATATGCAGTTAATGACTTATGCAACAATTCTGGAGTGTTCATAATGGCCAAGTCTTTTTTTGCATCAATGCCTTGTGAAGCACCCAAAAAGCCAGTAGTGTGTTAACAGCAAAATGATAATTTTGTGCAATAAGAAAGGTTTAAATTTTAGTTACTAGCAATCTTGATCTAAAAGCACATTTCAACTGGTAATGGATTCAGCTATCCTCTATATACAAAGAATTGTACAATTAGCCAATACAAAGAATTTAACCTTTCATGGCTCTGCCAACAACATTATGCAGTAAGCAAGTTCACTCAACAATATTACAATGCTTCTATACATCTCTCCTCCACCAAAAAAATAGACTTCGATTGGCGTCTATTGAGCAGCTGCGGGCTTCGGTCAACAGATTTAGGGTAACCCACTTATATTATGTCAAACCTATCACCGGAGGAGGTGGTGCGGCTTTGAGATGGGCTGAGTTAACCCTCTTATATTATGTGAAACCCATCACCGGAGGAGTTGGTGCGGCTTCAAGATGGGCTAAGCTGCTGCTTCATGGATGGCTTCATAGGAGAGCTTCTGCGGGACACAGGAGATGGGTGAATGAGAGGGGAGATGGGTGAGTGAGAGGAGATTTGCTGGATGGATGAAAGTTATTTATTCGTTGCGTCGTCAGATTCGTTTCTCAAATAATGGAGGGTCAGGATTAGAACTCCGTAAATACCATTGTTTGCGCTGAACCGCACAGGAGAATTCTTGGTCAAACTAAAGTGCAATAAATTTAACTATGTAGTACATAAAAATTTAAAGGAAAAAAAAGGTTATGTATTAGCCCTGAACTTTGATTAAAAGATCAACCTACACTTGTACTTTATTTTCGATCAAATTGATCTCACAACTTTCATTAAAACATATTGTTAACCCTATCCCTCAAATACTGTCTATTTTTTATGATATGATTGATATGGACCATTTAAAACTCGACACATAGCTAATAAATAATTTTTCAACTACCATGAATTATACATATATAACATAATGTAATATGTGGATTGCTATATCTCAAATAGAATTGTTATTGATTTTCTGGTTTCAAATATCATTAAAGGTGTGACATGTGACATAACGTATAAGCATTTTAAAGTTTTGGTAAATACCCATTTGTATTTTTGAATGACGTCGCCTTCCTCATTGTTCAATGGACGAAACCTTCAAATTGATGGCTTTATTGGCAGACAGTGGACGGAGACTTTTATAGTCTCTGGTCTGGACCACATCCTGGAAGAACGCTCCATTCTGATAATAAAGAGCTGAGAGAGAGTTATCGTGAAATGATATGTCCAGTAGTTGCACAATCATAGTTACATGCACAGTGTAATTGACATTTCCTTCCTTTGATAGATAGTCGTAGTGCGAAGCTGATGGCTATGGAGATCAGAATAGGCGCTTGAAAAATGCATATAACCGTGTAGGAAGATCAAAGCTGCACCATTAATGCAGAGATTGGCTTGGATTTCATGCAAGTCCACGAGAAGCACATGGGACCATTACCATTACAATCACATCAACACAACATATTTTTTAATACAGTTACATCAATAACTAATATCTCATTACTTTTGACAGTGGTTGCCCTTATGGAAACTGCTTTGTCATTGATTGATGGTACCTACGATGATGGTGCCTTAAAGTGGGGAAGTTGATAGTCAACTACCGAGTTATTAGCATAATAATAATTTAATCTCTTCTCAATTTAGATTAAATTTATTATTTAGAACTATGCAAATTCGGGCGATGAGATTATGAATTGACATCCTACATGACTTGGAAGACCTTTAGAATAATTAAATTAGTCCCACCTGCAAAGAGAATGGTTCATTTCCATGGTTGCGATGAACAAAAGATCTTTTTTATTTTAGTAATTTACCAATAGAGAACTGTTTATTTCATTAATGATGTAGGACAATTGGTGACAACTGATTTTGGAGTTGAAGAGGAGTTGGTTAGAAATGGCAAAAGGGATATATTTGTCATTTAAAAAAGATATGACTGAAATTGAAAACAACTCTAAAATTTTTCTTGAAAACTGAAATACAATCATCTACGAGGGAGAGAGAAGGCAGTGGACTGAAACATTTATGGTCTCTTGGCCACATCATTCACTAGCGCTCCAGACTGAAAGAGAGAGAGTTGCGGTGAAATGAACAGGTCCATTATAGTTGTAGTACATCATAATCACATATTTACATGCACAGTATAACACGGGGATCGTGTGGCCATACTAGAGAAGCTAGCTTTAACCCCCACATACCCTAATCTTAAGTTAGGGGTAATAAGATTCTATCTTAATTCTACGATCCATACATAAGGGCCGTTCAACTGATACATGCACCTAGGAATCTGTGCTTTGATGGTGATCTCAATAACTGTAGATGCTCGATTCTGCAATTGTTGAATTTGTCAACATCTGCTGAGGTTGACCACCATCGAATATGACCCGGCAAAAAGGGTCAGACCAAAATGTTAGGGCACCGGTGGGATACTTGACAAAAGAGCTCCAAAGTGAGGGTAAGTAACTGTTCTGATGCTAAGTAATTATAACAATAAGCAAGAGACAATATGCGATGCAGACGTGGTGTGGGAATAGAAGGTTGGTGGCTGACGTGGTGGTTCAAAGGCTGAAGAGCGTTATGAACAAACTCTGGTGACGGAGATCGTGGATTGGCAATGTTTAGGATATATAGAAAACGTAGTACTAAATGAGGTTAACAAATAGCAAGAGTCAGAGAAGTTATGCCACATATATGAATGTTTATGCCACACGAATACATGTCAATTAATAAGTTATGTGCTAATATACTAGCATCAATAGACAATAGTACGATATGATATTTATCTATATAAATATATATTATTTTTTTCTTAAAAAAAAACTGCACTGGGCTACAGCGCAGTGCAGTCCTCCCTTCCCTATGCCCGTGGATGTGGATCATTTAAAACTCAACACATTATAAGCATTTTAAAGTTATGGTAAATACCCATTTGTATTTTTGAATGACTTTGCCTTTTTCATTGTTCAATGGACGAAACCTTCCTATTGATTCTTCAAATTGATGGCTTTATTGGCAGACAGTGGACTGAGACTTGGTCTCTGGTCTGGACCACATCTTTGACTAACGCAAGTTGTCTAAACATGCAAGTTGCACAGCATAAAAGTTTAAACATGCAAGTTGCCAAGTTGTACAATATAGCAGTGACATGACTTTTTCTTTGGTTTGTTCAAATCCATCTATTGACATGACAGCTACAGTAAAACATTTGGAATAAACTGTATAAAATCAAACTGATATGGACCAGCTTAATGTACACCCAAGAGATGTAAAAAAAGACCAAGACTGATGACATGAAGCCCAAGATACTCCAAGCCCAGTCCTTATCTTGGTTTCTCACTAATATCCATGAATTCACCAGTTGCCCTGCCCTGCCAAAGCAGATGTAAAAAAGTTCACCATCAACATTTGTTCCATAAGATGAAAAAAGGAAGAAGAAACAAAACCCAAAAACAAATTGGCTTGAAGAAACAGACACAGAGGATGGGAACAGGATCTTGAAGCCTCCAAGAAGATAGATGCAAATTACAGGTGATCGTGACACACGTTTGCAACCCACATACGTATATATATTTCCCCATATCAAAAATTATTTTGATGAAGCCCCAGCTGGTAGTTCACTGATGTGAATTGAGAAATCGATAGTAAGAGAAGGGTGAAGGCTGTGTTTCCCTTACCTATTGTACGACAAGAAGGCTTCACCTATAGTTCCTGCAACCTTCTTCAGTACCTTCCGCACACAAACATGCAATTTTAAGTCTGTCTCAGTCCAGTGCAATAACAATGACCAAAAACAGGACAATAATCATTAGCGTCTAAAAATGACGTCATTAATGAAAGGTGAACTAATTTGTCAATAAAACTCCCACCTGTACTTGTCTGCCCAGCTTCTGGATCTCTGTTTCGAGGACTCACGATCCCATTGTCACATTTATTTATGAAGTGAGCACTGCCACTTATATCATAAATATTAGGAGGACCTCCATTCCAATTGTGTAGCTGTTAGACCAAAATACTTCATCAGTGATATGAGAAACAAGAGCAAAAAACCATGCAACTCAACATACTCGGTTTCAGTCCTGGAAAAATGAAATCTGAGTTTAGCATGGAACTCTAGATTTATGGCATAAAACAGAAGAGAATGCGATCATTATATTCTACAAGGAGCGTCCAGGTTTCATTGACAAAACAAAAGTTATAAACAGAATAGAACAAATATTGTCTAACCTAACAAAGAAAAGAAACCTGGAAAATCAAAACTTTGATCGAAGTGAGAAGTTGCCTAATGAAAGATTTGACAAAAAATAAATAAAATTGGCATGATTCCGTCACCGCAATGCAACAATAAGTTCGAAAACCAACAATGAATGTTACCAAATATGGAAGATATTATCTCGTCCAATCAGCCAATATCATCTCATCTTGATGATTATTATTGTTATCCCACCTCTGTTATTGACTACTATGAACCTCAGACCTATAGGTAAGCTCGAACGCATCCTAAATGGTCCAAGGCCATGCAGGCCGAGTTGCAAGTATTAGATTGAACTGATACTTGGGAACTAACGTCTGTACCGCTTGGTAAGTCTGTTGTTGACTGCAGATGGATCTATAAAATCATAACTCGTTTTGACGGATCAACTGAATGGTATAAAGCCCGACTTGTAGCAAAAGTGAACACTCAGAAATATGGTATAGATTATGAAGAAACATTTGCCCGTCTAGCACGCATGAAAACTGTTCGCAATCTTATTGTTGTTGCTACTATTCGCAAATGGGATCTTCATCAAAATGGATGTTAAAAACGCATTTATTAATGATGATCTTCGTGAGGAAGTATACCCCACTCCTCCTCATGGACTTCCTCATGCATCGGGTCAGGTGACAATGTTATTTACTATCTCAAATCAAATTTGCAACGGACATCTAATCATACCTTACCTCTCTGATGGGAAAGTTGTTCATACTCTACTTCAAGTAAATCACAAACTTTGTCCTACCGATGGTGAGCCATTAAAGGATACTACATTGTTCGGCCAACTATTTGGTATGTTGAATTACCTCGCTATCACTCGGCCCAACATTGAGCACGCTATCCATATTGTCTCACAATTCATGGCGTCACCTTGTACTACTCATTATTCAATAGTTATGCACGTCGTTCGCTATATACATGGCACACTACATTGCGAACTATTACTTTCATCATCCACTGAGCCACATCTTATTGGATATTCCGAAGACGATTGGGCTGGCGATATTACTGATTGCAAGTCTACCACTACCACTGGGTACCTTGTTTATCTTGGTAATTCAATCATTTCTTAGAAAACTAAGAAACAATCAATTGTATCTCAATCCAATGCTGAAACCTAATATCGTTCCCTTGGGGATACAACTGCAGAGCTTGTATGGCTTCGCCGGCTGCTCATTGATCTTGGCATTCCGTAACTCTAACCAATATCATCTCCACTATTATCTCCATATTTGATTACCTGTAAATATAGATTGATTATCTTTAGGTAATTAGGATTCTATCTTTATCCTTTCACATTGTAATTGATAGCTATGTAGACACAAGACTTGTAAAACGACTGATACGAAAATAATGAGGAATTATTATCCTCTGCAAAATCTATCATTAAAACCCTATTCCGGCATGGTAATTCAACAATCAGTTCAAAAACCAACAAACAAACCCTATTCTGGACACTGCAATTCAACAATGAGTTCAAAAACCAAAAATGAATCACGATGAGCTTACCCCTTTGTACGCGATTGCGAACTGGAATGGGAAGGTGGATGCAATATGTAGTGGCGGATCCAGTATTATGATTTACCCCGGGCTAAACTTAAAAGGCGATAGGGTTCGAGGTGCCTTGGAAAAAATGGTGGGGTTCGGGGCAGCGCCCCAAAATTTTTTTCCAGAACAACGTCTATATAATATCTATTCATTGATTCAAGCAATATAAAATGTGCACAAGAAATTCATTTCATCAATTAATCAATTCCAACATAAAAAATTTCATTTTTTTCGGTCCTTGATTTTCCATTCTAATTCCAATTCACAAATCAAGAGCCAGACAAATATCAGTAAAATTGAACACATTAGATAAGAAAAGCGAGCATATACATATATATATACATATATATAATTATATGTATATCATCAAGTCAATTGGAAGAGGCTTAGCAGTGACCATAGACGGGTGGGCGGGGCCTGCTGTAAATTTTTTACAGCAGGCCCAGCTGTGAGGGCCTTTTGGCCCATGAAAAATTTTTCTTTTATTTTTTAAAAATTATACGTGTATTCTGATCGGGATTACGAGTCCAACGGTATATTATTTGTGGGAAACAAAAATCAAATGGATAGTAAAAAAGTTAGAATAATTTTGAACCGTTAAATATAAACTCGAAACACTCAATCTCAATTTTCACTGTCCATTTGATTTTTGTTTCCCACAAATAATATATCGTTGGATTCGTAATCCCGATCAGAATACTCGTATAATTTTTAAAAAATAAAAGAAAAAATTTCATGGGCCAAAAGACCCTCACAGCTGGGCCTGCTGTAAAAAATTTACAGCAGGCCCCGCCCACCCGACCATAGACGAAGCTTAGCAGTATATTTGCTAAAAAAATTATTTTTTCACACGAACTGTAGCCCACCACAGCCAACTAATAGATCCGCCCTGGCAATCTGATCGCGAACTGTATTGGGATGAAGCGGCTGGTAGCTGATGAAGGAAGGTGTCAGGTTGGCTAGTTGCCGCGCAAGTAGTGATGTTGGGCAGAGGAGAAAATAGAAATCGTAAACGTGATATAGTCTCAATTGCCATGTCATTACCTCAATAATATTCAATTTATATATTTAAAAAGTCATATCAAATAAAAAATGTTAGATAAGATGATTATAAATGAAATACTGCTTGAGGGCTAACAGTAGCCAAATCACATACTATAAGGGCTAGTTTAATCCAAAAAATAGCAATGTTTTGAAAACCGGACCGGTGATCGAACCGGAAAAATCTTTGGTTCAGGGTTCAATGGTCCAACCGGGGTTCAACCGTGGTTCGAATCGGGTTCAATGTTATTAATTATTATATATATTTATTTAAAATAATATTCATAATAATGTAGAAATATATATACATTTGACAAAATAATATATATTTTTACATTGTATATATTATAATATGTGTTTAAATTTTTAAAAACACTATATATGTAATAAATGTACAATATCAGTCATAAAAAGACTTATAGCTCAGTGGTTATAGTCATGTTTCAACACTTAGAGGTCACTAGTTCTAATCCCACCAAAAACAAGTTTCAAAAAATATTTTTTTTAATTAATATAAACGAACCGAAATGGGTTGAACCCGCCGGTTCGGTCGAAAATGACCGGTTTGAAATTCCACCGGTTCACAGGTGCCGGACCGGTGGAATTTCATATCCTACCTTCTATGATATTCAAATTAGTTACAATTTTCATAATTCAATGGATGCGATAAAAGTTAAACAACTATTTTATAATACATAATAAATTATTAAATATTTAATTAAATTATAACATAAAGAGTCGTAATAATTTATATTATCTGTCTATCTATTCTTAATATATAAACTTGTGCTTGGCTCTGGTATTCCACACGAACCATGGTCTCAAAACGTTGTCGTTTTGAGCTTTAAGCGCTCTGTTGTTTTCCTTCCCTCGTCTGGGATGCGACAAACTTCTGTGGCACGTTAGCTCTGGTTCATGTATCTTGCACTGCAATTTTTATACCTTTTCATTAGGGATGGCTTTGGATTATTGATAAATCACGGATAAAAAAAATATAAATCCATAACCTATCCATCAATATTAGTTTTTATTTTTCAGGCTAGGCTTCATCATAGATTTTCTATCCAAGGTGACCTCTGATAGGGTTTAGGTCTGGAGTTGTAATCCTTGTGTCTCTACAACAACTCAAAGGATTGTCTAGGATAACTCATCTTACTGGCAAATTGTAGATCATTTCTGTATTGGACTCTGTTTTCAGTCATCAAAAAGAGGTAAAGACAAGAAAAGAAAATTGACAACTCCTCCCACCATTGTTTCGTTTCTGAGTAATCAAATGTTTTTTTTTTTTTTTGTGCAATCGCCATCAGTCCAAATCACTCCCACACATAACTTTTAAAACAGATGATAATGTATCATGATTACTGTTTCTACTTTGTTCATCCTGCGTTGGTATATTTACTCGACTTTAAAAACAAAATGATAAACTGAAATGCATCTAGCAGAGTTCAAAGTTTGCTCATAGGATTTCTCAGAATTGGCTATCTAGAATTCTTCTTGAGCTGTCGACGTCATTATAATATTTTCCCCTCGAAAGATATGCACTTATTAGTTTACTCGATTTTGGAATGTACAACATGGATGACTGATAACTGAGGAAATGATAAAAATTCTAGCATTAACTGAGGCATTTATGTTTTCCTCCCTTGAGTATCACTGGGAAGGTATTGAGCACATACGGATATGCACTTTTCTTAATTCAATCAGAGTTTTACAAACGTCGTTTGCTTCGGACGAACTAAATCTATGGATAATTTTACATTTTTACTGTTGGTGGTTTAAAATCAGTGATATTCAGGAAATAGTTCTGTGCATGTATGATTAGTCGGTTGGCATCTTAGTTCAGCTTTTGGATTTAGCTCTCGTTTGCTTCCTCACCTGGTATGCTCATATCACTCTATTGGCATTTGCTATATCAAATATTTCTAGAGGGCTTCTGGGTTCCATCCTAGTAAATATATATACTTTGTAAATTTGATCAGTTTGTTTGTAAAATGGAAGGGCATTATGTATAAACTTTTGCGGGGAGAAAAGAGAGAACCAGTTCTCCTTTAACAGAACTGGAACATGCGACAATCGAAACAATCATGAATGGGTCTGACCTAAACAATGGCTTCGTAAACTCTGACCATGACTTGTCCTGTAATATCAGAGAGATCCAGTTGGAGTCAAATATGAAACACTATATATTACTCCGGCAGCGTTAAAGAAAAGTACACGGAATAAAGTCGAAAACGTAGAGCAGAAAATATTAAAGAAAGTGTTACTCACATCACATCTTGGAAATTTGCATAATAGGACTGCTGTTTATGTTCTCAATCCTCATAAATGATGGTGAGTAATCCGTTTTGTTTTCCCCTCGAGTAGTCCTTTTTGAGGAGCGGACAGCCGCAGATACTCAATTCTTCAAGAGAGAGAGGCAGGGCTTCCCTTGGCAAGGATCGGAGTTTGGGGCAGTCTCTGATGTACAGGTATTGAAGAGTGGTGAGCTTTTGGAGTCCCATGGACAAAGATTCCAGATTCAGGAAATCAAAAATATAGAGTATTTCCAGAGAGGTGGGAAGCCAACAACAATTATCGTCCGGAAATGATACCACATCTGAAGTTGCAGGACATCTACCACTGACACCAAGTTCCATAAGAGAGGATAGCGTGCCCAAACCCCACTCTACTATTGGCTGCCTCAGATTCTCGCAATCATACATCTGAAGACGAGTAAGCCTTCCTGGCCCACCACCCGCTTCCATTAAGGACACCACTTTAGGACAATTCAAAATGGACAGCTCTCGAAGTGAAGGGAAGTGGCTTTGGATTCGAATGGGCAGCAATGACAGATTTTGGCAATTTCTTATTTCAAGTTCTTGAAGACTGGTGCTGAGGAAGCCCGTTTCTCGGAAGGACTCTAAAGCAGGACAATCAGATATCCGCAGATGCTTGAGACTCTGCAAACAGTCAATGGAGGGAAATGCTTTTATGCTATCGTTACCCGAAATATAAATGTTTTCAAGTGCCGTGCTCTTCTCTGAAATTGCTGATTCCAATTCCAAACTACATCCATGAATTTCAAGGGTTTTAAGAGCGGCAGGAAATTTTTCGGGTGGAAGAGAGGTAGGCCCCTCACAAAACTGAATCGTCAAATCCTCGAGATGAGACTGAGGTTGGTTCTCGTTGTCATCTGGCATCATCAGTCCATCAGGTAGAGATAATAGATTTTCACATCCGCTGATTTCCAGTTCAGAGAGATGTCTAAGTCCACTTGGCAAACTCCCAATCAATTCAGGACAATACTCGAGCGTAAGCTTCTGAAGATTAGGGAATCCTTCACCACCCATATTGCCATGAGACCATTCCCTCCACACTGACATATCACGAATTTCCAACCTCTCTAGCGATGGAAATGGCACAACAGCATTACCATAAAACTCAACACCTATGGTTTCCACTGCCTTCAAGCCACGTATGCTTAGCTCTTTGAGTGAGCGAAGTTGCCCAATTGGTGCTAAGAGTTTGGTCTCTTCACAGTCCTCCAGATTCAAGGAAACCAATTCCGAATACAAATGAATATTACTCACCCAAGATGGGAATTCTGCACCTCCGTATGATGAAATGGTAAGCCTCTTTAACTTTTGATGAGGTTTCAGTGATTCAAGCACCGACATGTCATTCCTTCCATGACCAGTCCATTTTAAAACCAATTCTTCAAGGCCTTGCTTCTCCTTTAAGTCTGCTAACTTTCCATCCTGTACATTTTGTAGCCCTTCAATGGATAAACTGCCACGGAGATTGTTCAAGTTCTTGAGTTCAGCGATTGTAGTAGTTCCATTGCCTTTGTCCACAATAAACTTGGATAAAGTCTGGAGATTGGTCAACATACCTATGCGCGATGGAAACTTTAGCAACTCATCTGTCTTAGCAATATCAAGATGACGCAAGTTCACCAGATTTCTAGTTTTATCCGGCAACTTCTTAAGACGATCACAACCATGCAATAGCAAAGTGTGCAGATTTATGAGAGAACTGACAGACTCAGGGAGCTGTTGGATAGGTGAGAAAGACAAGTTGAGATGCCTTAGATGCTTCAAATCTCCAATTGATTTTGGTAAGCCACACACAGTAAGAGATAACACCCTTAAGCATCTTGATTGTGGAGAGAAATCATAGCAACTCCCATTGCTCGAGTCGCATTCCATATCATGTTTTCTTAAAATTGGAAAACCCACAATCGTTCTCAAGTTCTTCATTCGAGAATAAACTTCATACGCTTGTTTGTCTTTGTGATGAGAAAAAGATGCATGACGGACCTTTTCACACTTTAAACTTGAATTGTCTATCTCATAATTATAACACACATCTTTCGCAATATTTTGTGCAAGATCACTTATGAGATCATGCATCACAAATACCGATCTCGTAAGATTTGTTGGCTGAAAGTATAATCCTCTTAAATAAAATCCCACTGTTGATTGATTACTGTTCGAAGACTGAAAGAATGACCTTGATACCAACTCCTCAAAGTATTCAATTCCCAGATCCTCCATTAGCGTCCCTACCGAGGGATGGTCCAAGAAGCCTTCTGCCATCCATAGAGAAATCAACTCATCTCTATCAAATTCATAATCCTTAGGGATTATTGCACAATAAACAAAGCATCGCTTTAAATGAGAAGGGAGGTCAGTGTAGCTCAATTTTAGAATCGGATGAATACTCTTGCTCATTTCTGGTGAGTTCCACAATTTGTTTCCGATGAGTTCCCACTCTCCACGGCTTCGTTTATTGCGCAAGAGACCTCCTAATACTTTTGCAGCCAGCGGAAGTCCATCACACCTTTTCACCAACTCTTGGCCAATCTCCTTTAGATCTAAGTGTGTATCGAAGCTTTGTGCCGCCAAAGCATGGCGAGCCAGTATGGACAAGCACTCATCATCTGGCAACTCGCTGACGCTGTAAGTAGAAGCACCAGCTGCGATCGGTGCAACATTATTCTTACGAGTGGTGACAACTATTTTGCTGCTGGATGATGCGGAAAGGAAAGGTATGCGCAGTCGATCCCATTGATTGTAATCCTCTTCCCAAACGTCGTCTAGGATGAGCAGAAATTTCTTTTGGGACAATTTCTCTTTCAGTGTTACTTGAAGTGAATTCAACTCTGGATCCTTCAAATCGGGGACTTGTGGAGATACTTGACGCAGAATTGTTCTCGTTAGGATGGTAACATCAAAATTATCAGAAACACATACCCATGCCTTGATGTCGAAATAATCCTCTACTGCAGAATCGTTGTAGACTAGCTGTGCTAAGGTAGTCTTACCAATTCCTCCCATCCCCAAAATAGCAATAACGGAAACGGGGTTGTTACCACCTTCATCCCTCAGCAACATCCGAAGAATAGCTTCTTTGTCGACATCCCTGCCATAAATATGCGACTCATCTACCAAACAAGCTGTCTGTCGGCTTTCCTTCAGCTGGTTGGATCTCGACCCATTGGCAATCCTTCTCAAATGGAGAGTCTTTTCTTGCCTCTCATTAATATCCTGTAATCTTTTAGTAATATCTCTTAACCTGGACGCCATCCTGTCCTTGAACTGAAAAGATGTCATCTTGTTCTTCAACTTCCGCAGCTTGGCTGTGATTGCCTGAGAATCTCCCATCACCTTGAGCTTCAAAGCTTCAGTGTTGAACTCATCCAATACATCTTCTATGTCATAGGTCAGGTCTCGAAAATCATCAAGCCAACTTTCCACTGCAGGATTGGTCATCTGCGTGTCTTCAGCATCATCGAGCAAAGGGTTGATTTCGGCCAGCACCTTCTTCCAGGTCTCGATGTCAGCATGGATGCTCTGCCGTTGAGCAAACTTGTCAAGTTCATGAGAGATCAGCCTTTCAATCAGTTGTTGAACGGAAGCTGAGAGTAGTGCAGTAGCGAACTCCATTGCAACAGAAGAAACACAAAATGTGAAAATGGTAGAGAGAATGACCTTACCTTTTTTTGAGATGTCTAATCTTAAAAAATATGATAAATGTGATTTCTTGGTTGGTTTTGGATAAATATGAGTTTAAGCCTACAATCTTCATGTTAGGTGATGAGTCACATTCCATTGAAATATGATATTTGCCAAACAAACAAACAAACAAACGCGTGATATGATATGATAGAACCACAACAATAAATAAGATTGGTGCAAGTCTTTGGTCTTTGTTTTCCAAGTCCTTTTTTAAGCATCAAATTTAATAACCACAAAATTATTTAATAAGATTTCACTTTGTCATCACAGGCCCAGAACAAGAGCTGCCCGGATAGATTCTCTAGTTGACACAAAATTGAGCCAATAATACCACACTAGGTAGATTAGGCATTAGCAACTTCCCTTAACGGGGAAGTTGAAGATTATGAATCCATCACAATGGGAGAGTTTGATCCTACCACAATTCGGAAGGAACGAATAATTTCATATTCAGAAATTAAGGAGATATATCTTACCACTACTAAACCCTCTACATAATAATAAAAAAAAGACTACGAATCGACCTAAGGTACACATAACAGTCTTCATCACGAGGTTACTGAATTTCTTTTGAGATAAATACTGACTCGAGTGTCGGTCGACATGCATGTTAATTAGAAGGGTGAGAAAATTTAAGCTTCAAGCTGTCTAATAAAGGGCCACTAAATTTAAGACTGCTTTCTTAGCTTTGCTTACTGACAAAATAAGGGATTTTTTTTTTTTTTTGGAACAACCACTTAGCCTAGCAGCCCATCTCCTAGACGCAAAATGAGCTCCTCCTCCTCTGATGATTTGAAGTTCAGAGAGATGTTTAAGTCCACTTGGCAAACTCCCAATCAATCCAGGACAATTCCTTAGCCTAAGCTTCTGAAGATTAGGGAATCCTTCACCACCCATGTTGCCATGAGACCACTCTCTCCACTCTGAAATGTTAAAATATTCTACAACCACTTACGATAAATTATTAATAGTCAATTAATAGATCGCTAGAAATCAATTTATAGTCAATTAAAATTATTTCAATCAATTATAATAAATTCATGTAGCTAATGTGGACACTCCCCTCAACTTGGAGCATTCTCCTCAATCGCCATTTCTAATTTGTCATGCGAGGTGTTAAAAACCATTCTGGATACAAATTATATATATCAATTGATCATCTGACTGAACAAACGGAAATTGTACTCGATGAAATGACAGTCAACTTCCACATGCTTGGTATTGGATTGATGGAAATTGTTTGAATTGAATTGTCATAAATTTTCAAATGTGTAACTGAAATTATACAGGATTAATGATTATTAACCCTCTATTTATTTATAGACCTTTAAAAGTGTTTCTTCTGTTAGAAAAAAAGTACAATTTGGTTTCTCTGATTTTTTTTTTTTTTTGGTGTCAAAAACTCATTTCGTGTATGTTCTTGTTCTTGAGAGAGTGATCTCAATTCCTAGGATGATATAAGAGCGATTAATTATCCCCAACTAAATGATATTCTATCTTCTAAAAAATAATTCTTTAATGAGTTTTAACTCATATTTTTTAAAAATCCAAAATTTTTCTCAACAAAAAAAAGTTCATTTGATTTTTTTTTTGTCTAAGTATCTATTAATAGTACTACTGCCGCTACACCTCAAATTAATTTTTTCCCGAATTTTGTCTTTTGGAGGTCTTAAACAAAGTATCCAGCAGCTACTTTTTTAGTACTTTTAATATCTTTTAAATTCATCAAAGTTACATTGTACTATGTACCTATGTATAATAAAAAGGTTTTTCTGGTGAAAAATCCTTTAAATAGGCTTGCTGTTCCATTTAGTCTATTTAAAGAGTCTATAACTCAATAAGTCCTTTACTAATTGCATTTTATTCCATTAAAGACAATTTTAAGTGAAATACATGTTAACTTTTTTTACCCTTATTTATTATCATTGACTTGGGGGCACGGTTGATAGCATGCGTTGGTTTTTGTCCCGTCCTGATATGGGCTATGACTGTACAAGGCCGAATTTTTTTGAAATCCTATAATTTTTTTGAAATCCTATAATTTTTTTGATGTATTTTATGAAATTATCTTTCTTTTTTTTGCTGAATTTTAAAAACTCATCTGTTTTGTTTTAGTGAGTTTTGCGAAATTCTCTGAATTTTGAGTAAGTTTGGAAAATCCTTTGAATTCTGGGTAACTTTGAAAAATCTTCTGAGTTCATTCGGAGGATTTGATGAATGAACATTTAAACATATCGATAATGGGTCTTATTGAAAAATATTTTTCGCAAAATCCTCTGAATTATGGGTAAATTTGCAAAATCTTCTGAATTTTGGATAAGTTTGAGAAATCCTCTAAATTTTTAGTTTTTTTTTGTTTGATTTTCAAAAATCCTATAGTTTTTTTTTGACATATTTTATGAAATCCTTTGAATTGTTTTGCTTAATTTTGAAAATTCCTCTGATTTGTTTTGGCGAGTTTTGCAAAATCCTCTTAATTTTTAATTAAGTTTGAGAAATCCTCTGAATTCTGGGTAACATTGAGAAATCCTCTGAGTTCATTCAGAGGATTTGACGAATGAACATTTAAACATGTCAATCATGGGTCTCATTGAAAAAAGTTTTTCGTGCTGATTATAAATCTATTTTTTTAAAAAAAATCCGACTTGTATTTTGAGAGATAAAAATGTTTTAAAT
The DNA here is from genome assembly GCA_963580455.1 of Euonymus europaeus. NCBI lineage: Eukaryota > Viridiplantae > Streptophyta > Magnoliopsida > Celastrales > Celastraceae > Euonymus > Euonymus europaeus. The sequence continues at coordinate 4,974,088 of OY756961.1, read as the reverse complement.
TTTTTAAAAGAAAAAAATAAAAAGAATCTGATGATGTCATCATATGTCATATACATAAGGATTTATTGGAATAATGGTAGTTTTGTCCAAAATTATTTAAGGGATGTTTTAGAATATTGAAAAATTGAATGTAGTGAATGGAATACTCATTTTTATAAAAGGACTTATTGGTGAATCTCCCTAATAAAAATTCATCATATTAAGTATCATAAATCACATATACTAACTCGGGAAAATGATGCCATTTTCTCTTCTCTCTTTTTATTTGGGAAAAAATTGGATAGTTAACGTCAATTTCGGGTTTATAAAAAATATGAGTTTTAAAACTCATTAAAAGGTGTGCTTGAGGAAGGTGTTCGGAGGGTTGAGAAAGGTTTATTTATTCGCGAACCTCTCCAAACTTTTGTTTGGTGCGAACACCTTAAAGTGTTTAGAGAAATTCACGAATCCCTCTCATTTTTCAGGGTCGAAAAAAGAAGTGTTGGGAGGGATTGAGAGGTGTTCACTCACATAAAAGTTTTCAACCCCTCTCAATACTTTCAAATATCAAGCAGGGTTTACTTGCCAACCCAATCTCTTCCAACTCTTTCCCCAAGCACAGCCTAAGAGTTACCTTTTAGGTGAGATAATCGTATTAATTGCAAGTAAGTAATCATCCTTAATACATATCCATGAGGCACATGATATCATGACTTGTATATAAATTATAAACATAGTTAACTAAAAAAACGAAACACCTTCACGACTGAACCTTTGACACTCCAATTTAATTCGATTTAAGGATTGAATCTCAATTTAACATCAGTTTGATCGAGGCTTAAGGGTTGAGCTTCGTTTCGACAATTCTTTTTTGTTAAAAGAACACTAGCATGACCACCTGTTCGCAGTTTTCACTTTCATGCTCCGACCAGCGGTACGGTCTAATTTTAAAAATTATGATATAATCTAACCAGGATCGGATACTTCAGGGTAGAGACAATAGTCTGAGTCGAGGACTCTGTATCACAAGGATTTCTTCTACAGGCCACTCAGAGGGCAGCGCTTACCCAGTTGTTTGTATATTAACTTGCATTTGAAGAAAAAATTGAATACCAAAACAAACATGTTTTTATAAAGAAAATGAGTGAAAGAGACTTTTCACCTGTCCCAAATTTTAAACAATTAATTTCCTTGTCATAATAAATACACAGTTTACCTATTTTCTTCTTGGTTTCTCACTAATATCCATGAATTCACCAGTTACCCTGCCAAAGTAGATGTAAAAAAGTTCACCATCAACATTTATTCCAAAGGATGAAAAAAGGGAGAAGATAGAAAACCCAAAAACAAACTGGCTTGAAGAAACAGACACATGCATGGTTGGGAACAGAATCTTGAAGTCTCCAAGATTATAGATGTAAATTACAGGTGATTGTGACACACAGATGTATATCCCGATATCAAAAAGGGTTTTGGATCACAAGAGAAAGAACTCCATATACTCTTGATGGAAGCCCCTGGTAGTTCTCTGATGTGAATTGAGAAATCGAAAATAAGAGAAGGGTGAAGGCTGTGTTTCTCTTACCTATTGTACCACGAGGAGGCTTCACCTATAGTTCCTGCAACCTTGTTCCGTACCTTCCGCACGCAAAACCTGCAATTTTAAGTCTATCTAAGTACAGTGCGATAACAATTACCAAAAACAGGACAATAATTACTCCACTTCAAGTAAATCACAAACTTTGTCCAACCGATGATGAGCCATTAAAGGATCCTACATTGTTCCGCCAACTAGTTGGTATGTTGAATTACCTCACAATCACTCTGCTCGACATTGCGCATGCTGTCCATATTGTCTCATAATTCATGGCGGCACCTCACACTACTCATTATTCAGCAGTTATGCGCATCGTTCGCTATATGCGTGGCACACTACATCGCAGACTATTACTTTCATCATCCACTGAGCCACATCTTATTGGATATTCCGACACCGATTGGACTGGCGATATTAACGATTGCAAGTCTACCACGGGTACCTTGTTTATCTTGGTGATTCACTCATTTCATGGAAAAGTAAGAAATAGTCAATTGTATCTCGATCCAGTGCCGAATCCGAATATCATGACCTTGGGGATACAACTGCAGAGCTTGTATGGCTTCGCAGGTTGCTCATTGATCTTGGGATTCCGCAACTCCAACCAACTCTTCTCTATTGTGACAACAAGAGTACCATACAAATTAATATCTAAAAATGATGTTTTCCATGACTGCATGAAGCACAATGGGATTTACTGTCATCTGGTACACACATTACATTACCACATGTTTCCACAGAATACATATGGGAGGGTGGATGCAGTCTGATCACAAACTGTAATGGGATGAAGCGGCTAGTAGCCGGCAAATGAAGGTGTCAGGTTGGCTGGTTGCGGCGCAAGTAGTGATGTTGGGCGGAGGAGAAAATATAAACCGTAAATGTTATATAGTCTCAATTGACATGTCATTACCCTAATAATATTCAATTTATATATTTAAAAGTCATGTCAAATAAAAAAAAAGCCAAATTAGATGATTATAGATGAAATATTGCTTCAGGGACTAACGGTAGCCAAATCTTATAGTAGAGGCACTTGTTTAGTCCAAAAAAGAGTATAGGAGCTCAATCGATCCAAAAAATGAAAGTACGAGGGTTTCCAATGCATAATTTTTTTATATCCAACCTTCTATGATATTCAAACTAATTACAATTTTCAGAATTCAATGGATGCGATAAAAGTTAAACAACTATTTTATAATACATAATAAATTATTAAATATTTAATTAAATAACATAAAGAGTCGTAATCATTTATATTATCTATCTATCTGTTCTTAATATATAAACTTGCGCTTGGCTCTGGTATTCCGCAAGAACCATGGTCTCAAAACGGCATCGTTTTGAGCTTTTAGCACTTTGTCTTTTTCGTTCACTCGTGTGAGATGCGACAAACTTCAAAGGCATGTTACTCCTAGTTCATGTTTCTTGCACCGTAACTTTTCTATTTTTTCATTAGGGATAACATGGGATCGTATTTCTCAAAATTCATATCTAATCTTAAATAAAAATAATCTATCAATATTCATATACCACGGAGAAAAAAAATATTAATTCATATCCTATCCATCACATATTATTTTTTATTTTTCAGGCTAGGCTTCATCATAGATTTTGTATGGAAGGTGACTCTGATAGGGTTTATGTCTGGAGTTGTAATCCTTGTGTCTCTTCAACAACTCAAAGGATTGTTTGGGATAACTCATCTTACTGGAAAATTGAAGATCATTTCTGTATTGGACTCTGTTTTCAGTCATCAAAAAGAGGTAAAGACAAGAAAAGAAAATTGACAACTCCTCCCACCATTGTTTCATTTCTGACAAATCAAATGTTTTTTTTTTGGTGCAATCGCCATGGAAGGGACCACAGTCAAGCTACCTGATTTTTTATTTTTTTTTTGCTTTCGTAGATTAAGCCCCCCATATGCATAGGGGAGGGGGAAATGGGACTCTCAATCTTGCAGCTAATGTAAAAAGGTATGAGGGACAGGCCACTGATAGGTCATGCAAGTTAGAGACAGAGCTACGATGGGACCACACTGATCTTCTTTGTCAAGCTTTGCAGCGTCAGGCTCAAGATATTATAAATGCCATATGCAACTTGTTTCATCAACTAAAACATTTCTTCAAAAATTCAAAGATGATAAGTGGAATGGTTTACTGGTTGAAGTGAGATCTTTTTGTGAAGTAAGAAACATAGATGCCCCGAATATGGTTGCTAGATATGTTGCTAGAATAGGTCGAGCTCGTCATCTAGAAGATGATATCACAGTTGTGCAACATTATCAAAGATTTTTTTTTATGAAGCAATAGATTCTCAGTTGCAAGAATTAAATATTCGATTTAGCGAGCAAGCTATGGAGTTGTTGATTCTTAGCTCTGCTCTAAATCCTCAAGATTTTTCAACCTCATTCAGAATTGATGATATTTTTTTTGTTGGTGGAAAAGTTTTATCCGCAAGACTTTTCAAAGTTTGATAATGTAACGCCCCAGTCCATGAAAACCAATTTGTTACCCCCAACATGTAGCGTTACTCTAACAGAACTCTAAGAATCACTGTAAATAAAGTAGTCTCTTAATTATTAAATACTTAGCCTCCAATAACAATATATCATAACATACCAACATCATCAAATAATCCCATAATGAATACTCAGTATTAAAACCGCGATAAACCGTTTATTCATAAATTCTAAAACGCCAAACAAAATACTCAAATCATTTATTCTGCTAACTATTCTCCCGAACGAGCCACCTCTACATGAGCACCTCACTGAGGATCCACACCATAACCATTAACAGCAAATTCAGCATACTCATCATCACCTGCGTCACGGAACATAATGAGCCAAGGCCCAGCAAGTAACATCTTTATGCATGGATGCACATGAGTTCATTCCTTAAGAAAACTTTGACAATTTAAACATTTATCCATCTCTAGGGCCCCTAACTCTAGTAAACTGCTACAGAGCAACCGGTCGGGATTTCCATTTAACATCCTTCTAAAGAATGTTTTTCCTGTCAAAATAATTATTCTTTCTCCTCACCTCATCATTATTATTATTCTTTCTCCTTTTCTTTTTCTCCATCCTTGTACCCTCACCTTTAGCCTTAACAGTATCCCTCCCTGTAGCAGTATTACTAAGTTAATAAAACTTTCGTCATGTGTGTAAATATTTCATGATGTCATGCCATGCCACAATTAAAGTATACAGTACAATTCCAATACAAATTTCATAATATCATGCTCAATAATATTTCACACCTCACAGCACCAATAAAAAAAAAATACATATAGCATACAAACCTCAAACATCATCAACTTATTCCGTGACACAATGAGGATGTTACTTACCTGGCACCCTTCCGTAAATTCCCCTAAATCAGCTATAAAAATTGGTTCCTGAAATTAATAATAACACCAACATCCATTATTTATTTATTTATTCATATATATATATATATATACATATATATATATATATATATTAAAACATTAAATAAATTCTGGTCAACCCTCACTGGTCAACCGGATCGCCTGACCCGGTTGACCTCTCCTCTCTCACAGGGTCGCAGACCCGTTTACACCAGAAAGCGGGTCGCCGCCTTTCCGGCGACGGTGACCCACACGGTCGACCTCCCTTGGTAGCCAGTGAGCCGGCGAACATAATGGCGGTGGTGGTTACCTGAGCGGTGGCCGGAACTGGGTGAATCGAGGCGAAGAAGGTTCGGCCGCCGTGCGTTTCTTTGCCCGTAACTCGATGGTGGCTCCTCCGTTCCGTACGAAAGTGGTACCGCTCGATTCCTCTCGTCGTCCTCTTCGCGCAGACACCAAGACCGCCCGGTACCGTCGCCTCCTCCGTCGATTGGGTTTCTGTCGCCGCCCCTCTCTCCCTCTCTCTCTTCGTGTTTTAGGGTTTTCTTCCCTCGATAACCGTGCATTTTATGTTATTCTATTACCCATCAGTTTGACCTTTTTACCCTTAGCTCCAATACCCTTCCCTTCCCTTTATCAACTCTACATTATACAATCCCTCACCAATTAATCATTTATTTTATAAATTTTTATTAAATTTCCCAAACTCGAAACAATTTATTTCCAATTCCAATTCCGTCGATTCTAATACCCGTAATATTTAACAATCCCCCATTTCCACGTCAAATTTTCATATTAAATCGCGACCCTATATTTACATTTCTGTAATACGTAAGCTATCCATGAACCCGAGTGTTACAGATAAGATGCAATTGAGAATTCAACTTCAACATTATGAAAATAATGTTATTATTCTTCCAGAGTACAAAAGTTTGTCAAGCATTTTAGAACTCTGTCAATGGTTGATAAGAACCAAAAGATCTGAAACATGCCATCTTGTTTATAGAGTGATTACTCTTGTGCTTACTATTCTGGTTTCTACAGCAACAACATAAAGGTCATTCTCTGCCATGAATATAGTGAAAACTAGACTTCGAAATAAAATGGATGATGATCTTCTTGAAGACTCTTTGATTGTGTACATCGAAAAGGAAATTGCCAAGAATATTAGTACAACTATACTTATGGAAGACTTTCGCGACTTGAAAGAACGTCGAGTTCCACTTTAATATATGTAGGTAGTGTTTTTTGGAGTTGTTTCATATGCGTTGTAGTTATTTCTCAAGTTTCGTACTTGTCATGTATTGACTTGATGTTATTTCCCAAGTTTAAGGGCTGAATGTTGTTTGAATTATTTTTCCCTTAGAAAATAGAGTGATAGGTGGAGGAGTTAAATTATTAAAAGATTATGTTGTACCTCACTTTTTGATGCTCTCACATATAGGAAAACAATTTCCATTAGTAAGCCAAACACAATAGTGATAAAGTACTTTTTATTATATACCATGTGTAATTACTTTGTTAATTACTTCTCAATCCAGCTTTTGTAAATAACACTATAAAAATTTTCGAGGGCAACCTCCACCAACCTATCGGCCCCCAGTGTGAGCTCCTGGCTCCGTCCCTGATGCAAGTGTTTTATGAGTTTGGATCATCGGTCCATATTATTTTCCCTTGTCGAGTGGTTTCTTTGGAAAATGTTGTGCAATCGCAGATACAAATATTGTTAGTTTCGGACAAACTAAATCTATAGAAGTTAGTTTCTCACCAATTGATTTTTGTCTTGTAGTTTGGAAACTTCATAAGAACATGTCTGAAACATGGGCCAATTAAAAAAGAAAGCAACTGTTGCTTTTGCTGCCCTCATGGAAGCTCACTTACAGTACCCAGCAAATCAACGCATTCACACGGTGAGGTAAGGAAGTTTCCGTCTTTTGCTAATGGCAATGAATCTCAGAATTGGCTATTTAGAATTCTTCTTGAGATGTCGACGTCATTATAATATTTTCCCCTCGAAAGATCTGCAATTATTAGTTTATTATCTACTTTTCTTAACTCAATCACAGTTTTACAAATGTTGTTAGTTTCTCACCACTTGATTTTTGTCTTGCAGTTTGTCAACTTCGCAAGTATATGTCTGAAAATATGGGCCAATCAAAAAAGGAAGCAGCTTTTGCTCTTGCTGCCCTCATGGAAGTTCCCTTACAGTACTGAGAAATCAAGGCCTTCACACGGTTGGTGGATTTTTTTCTTGCTAGATTTGACCACCCTATACACACACAGAGTATATATATCTGTGTGTGTGTATATTAGCTGCTTGCATTGTTCACTTTTTGTGTTCTTTATTCTGCTCCTACTCCAGATGTTGAATGAGCCTGCAGGACAGAATGTGTTCCTGAAGTCCCCTGAAAATTACATCCTAGTAAATATATATACTTAGTAAATTTGATCCGTTTGTTAAATGAAAGGGCATTATGTATAAACTTTTGCGGGGAGATCTAGTAGTATACCATCCTTTGCTGAGAGACCTATTGGTAAATTTTACTTTTAAATTAATGTTAGTATATAAAATTTATAAACAATAAAAGAAAAGAAAAGAGAGAACCAGTACTCCTTTAGCAGAACTGGAACATGTGACAGTCGAAACAATCATGAATGGGTCTTAAAAACGAGTTTATCAAACTCAAGTACAACACTGCACGGCAACATATCAAAGCCAAAATAGACAAAAGCTCTACTATGAATTATACAAGAAAAACAAGTTGTTTGTTTGTTGGTTGGGCAAACCAGGGCTTCGTAAAGTAACTCTGACCATGACTTGTCCTGTAAAATATGAAGCACTATATATTATGTTCTCAATCCTTATAGAAGATGAGTAATCCCTTTTGTTTTTCCCTTAAGTAGTGTGTTTTGAGGAGCGGACAACCGGAGATCCTCAGAACTTTAAGAGAGAGAGGCAGGGCTTCCCTTGGCAAGGATTGGAGTTTGGGGCAGCCTTTGATGTGCAGGTAATTAAGAGAGGTGAGCTTTTGGAGTCCCATGGACACAGATTCCAGATTCGGGAAATCACTCATACGGAGTTCTTCCAGAGAGGTGGGAAGCCAACAACAATGATCGTCCGGAAATGATACCACATCTGCAGTTGCAGGACATCTACCGCAGACTTCAAGCATCCAAAGAGAGGATAGCATGCCCAAACCCCACTCTGCTATTGGCTGCCTCAGATTCTCGCAATCATACATCTGAAGACGAATAAGGCTTCCTGGCCGACCGGCCACTTCCATTAAGGACACCACTCTAGGGCAATTCCTTATTGACAGCCCTCTAAGTGAAGGGAAGTGGCTTTGGATTCGAATGGGCAGCAATGACAGATTTTTGCAATTTTGTATTTCAAGTTCTTGAAGACTGGAGCTGAGGAAGCCCGTTTCTCGGAAGGACTCTAAAGCAGGACAATTAGATATCCGCAGATGCTTGAGACTCTGCAAACAGTCAATGGAGGGAAATGCTTTTACGCTATTGTTACCCCAAATATCAATGCTTTCAAGTGCAGTGTTCTTCTCTGAAATTGCTGATTCCAATCCCAAACTACATCCTTCAATTTTAAGGGTTTTAAGAGCGTCAGGAAATTTGCCAGGTGGAAGGGAGGTAAGCCCCTTACAAAACTCAATCGTCAAATCCTCGAGATGAGACTGAGGCTGGTTCTCGTTGTCATCTGGCATCATCAGTCCATCAGGTAGAGACAATAGATATCCACATCTGATGATTTGAAGTTCAGAGAGATGTCTAAGTCTGTGCAATCCACTTGGCAAACACCCAATCAATTTAGGACAATTCTCTAGCCTAAACTTCTGAAGTTTAGGGAATCCTTCACCACCCATGTTGCCATGAGACCATTCCCTCCACACTGACATATCACGAATTTCCAACCTCTCTAGCGATGGAAATGGCACAACAGCATTACCATAAAACTCAACACCTATGGTTTCCACCGCCTTCAAGCCACGTATGCTTAGCTCTTTGAGTGAGCGAAGTTGCCCAATTGGTGGTAAGAGTTTGGTCTCTTCACAGTCCTCCAGCTTCAAGGAAACCAATTCCGAATACAAATGAATATTACTCACCCAAGATGGGAATTCTGCACCTCCGTATGATGAAATGGTGAGTCTCTTCAACTTTTGATGAGGTTCCAGTGATTCAAGCACCGACATGTCATTCCTTCCATGATGAAAAAAGTCCCATTGTAATACCAATTCTTCAAGGCCTTGCTTCCTCTTTAAGTCTGCTAACTTTCCATCTTGTACATTTTGTAGCCCTTCAATGGATAAATTGCCACGGAGATTGTTCAAGTTCTTGAGTTCAGCGATTGTAGTAGTTCCATTGCCTCTGTCCACAATAAACTTGGATAAAGTCTGAAGATTGGTCAACATACCTATGCCGGATGGAATCTTTTGTAACTTACGTGTCTTAGCAATATCGAGATGCCGCAAGTTCACCAGATTTCTAGTTTTATCCGGCAACTTCTTAAGATGATAACAACCATACAATAACAAAGTGTGCAGATTTACGAGAGAACTGACAGATTCAGGGAGCTGTTTGATAGGTGAGAAAGACAAGTTGAGGTGTCGTAGCTGTTTCAAATCTCCAATTGATTTTGATAAGCCACACATAGTAATAGATAACACCTTTAAGCATTTTGATTGTGGAGAGAACTTGTAGCCAATCGAATCATAATTTCTAAAAATTGGAAAACCCACAATTGTTCTCAAATTCTTCATTTGAGAATAAACTTCATACTTTTGCGAGTCTTCAGGAAGAGAAAAAGAAGCATGACGGACCTTTTCACACTTTGGACTTGATTTGTCTTTCTCATAATTATAACACACATCTTTCCCAATAGTTTGTGCAAGATCACTTATGAGATCATGCATCACAAATACCGATCTCGCACCTTTTGTTGGCCGAAAGGACAATCCACTTAAATAAAGTCGCACTGCTGATTGATTACTGTTCGACGACTGAAAGAATGACCTTGATAGCAACTCCTCAAAGTATTCAATTCCCAGATCCTCCATTACCGTCCCTACAGGAACACAGTCCAAGAAGCCTTCTGCCATCCATAGAGAAATCAGCTCATCTCTATCAAATTCAAAATCCTTGGGGATTATTGCACAATAAACAAAGCATCGCTTTAAATAAGAAGGGAGGTCATTGTAGCTCAATTTTAGAATCGGATGAATACTCTTGCTCATTTCTGGTGAGTTCCACAATTTGTTTCTGATGAGTTCCCACTCTCCACGGCTTCGTTTATTGCGCAAGAGACCTCCCAATACTTTTGCAGCCAACGGAAGTCCATCACACCTTTTCACCAACTTCTGGCCAATCTCCTTTAGATCTAAGTGTGTATCGAAGCTTTGTGCCGCCAAAGCATGGTGAGCCAGTATGGACAAGCACTCATCATCTGGCAACTCCTTGACACTGTAAGTTGAAGCACCAGCTGCGATAGGTGCAGCATTATTCTTACGAGTGGTGACAATTATTTTGCTGCTGGATGATGCGGAAAGGAAAGGCATGCGTAGTCGATCCCATTGATTGTAATCCTCTTCCCAAACGTCATCTAGGATGAGCAGAAATTTCTTTTGAGACAATTTCTCTTTCAGTGTTACTTGAAGTGAATTCAAATCTCGATCCTTCAAATCAGAGACTTTTGGAAATACCTGACGCAGAATTGTTCTAGTTAGGATGGTAACATCAAAATTATCAGAAACACATACCCATGCCTTGATGTCGAAATAGTCCTCTACTGCAGAATCGTTGTAGACTAGCTGTGCTAAGGTAGTCTTGCCAATTCCTCCCATCCCCAAAATAGCAATAACGGAAATGGGGTTGTTACCACTTTCATCCCTCAGCAACATCCGAAGAATAGCATCTTTGTCGACATCCCTGCCATAAATATGCGATTCATCTACCAAACAAGCTGTCTGTCGGCTTTCCTTCAGCTGGTTGGATCTTGACCCATTGGCAATCCTTCTCAAATGGAGAGTTTTTTCTTGCCTTTCATTAATATCCTGTAATCTTTTATTAATATCTCTTAACCTGGACGCCATCCTGTCCTTGAACTGAAAAGATGTCTTCAACTTCCGCAGCTTGTCTGTGATTGCCTGAGAATCTCCCATCACCTTGAGCTTCAAAGCTTCAGTGTTGAACTCATCCAATACATCTTCTATATCATAGGTCAGGTCTCGAAAATCATCAAGCCAACTTTCCACTGCAGGATTGGTCATCTGCGTGTCTTCAGCATCATCGAGCAAAGGGTTGATTTCGTCCAGCACCTTCTTCCAGGTCTCGATGTCAGCATGGATGTTCTGCCGTTGAGCAAACTTGTCAACTTCATGAGAGATCAGCCTGTCAATCAGTGGTTGAACGGAAGCTGAGAGTAGTGCAGTAGCGAACTCCATTGCAACAGAAGAAACACAAAATGTGAAAATGGTAGAGAGTGAGGTTTCTTTCCACTACTGTATATATCTTTGGCGTCCTTTATGTTAATTTTCTTTCTTCCTTGTTGTTTTGCTGGAGAAGAAAAGTCGCCAGTTACACTGTTTTGCTGAGATTCCGGGAAATTATTGCAAAAGTCAGCAATGGTGGTTGTAAAGTTAAAGTCATGAGACCCACATCAATGTACAAACAAAACCGAATTCAAATTTGATGGCTACTCATTTTTGACATTTTTATAGACCTTTTTTTATAGTCTCTGGACCCACCTTTGCCGGATAATTACATTAAAAAAATAATAAATGCAAAGTGTTTGATGTGTAGATCAAAGTCATGTATTTTTTTATAGATAAAAACATTAAATTCATTCATAAATAATAACAAGTCAAATAAGTGTTTGATCCAACGGCTCAAAATGTTTCATATTTGTATCAATACTTTTCCAAAAAAATAGATCATTATGATATATACACTTGAAGCTTTATATTTATCATTTTTGAGTATTTTTCAAAAATTATTTGATGACTCAAAACCATTTAATGGAGACCCTGCATTAGATGTTCTACTGTAGTGCCCTCATTCATAATCATCAAATCTAAATTTGCGCTTTATATGTGGGCTAAATAAAAATAAATATTTATAGACCGAAATTTCATGCATTTTTCATATAATAATTTAATTTTCATTTAAGATCAAAATATATTGCTATATTCATAAATTCAATCAAAATATGTTTATAATTAAAAAATAACCTAAAATCATTGATGCTGAAGTTTATATATACTGCACAATACAGCAGAGCCCAACCACTCTTTTCAAGATGGTACCATTTGTCTATCAACAAACACATCAAGGGTCAAATCATTGTGTATATTTAGCAAAAAAAAATGTATTTAACAATTGCCGTAATTTTCAAAAAATCTGACTTTTCCTGATTTTTGCGCAATTCTCAAATTAAAGAACCGTTAGAAATTCAAGGATTGGATTTGGGAGTCGATCGGTAGAGTTTCGGCGATCGAGTCAATTCAATGGATAAAAAGACAGTAAACATGATAGAGATCGTGGAAAAAAATATCGGTATTTATGAGTGTCTGCTGAAAAAAATTGAAAAAGTTGTTATTGATTTAGTGTTCATTTTATAACGTGCAACCCCCTCTCCGCAGAAAGGAGGTGGCTACTTATAATAATATATCGATTTATTAAATTTAGAATGGGCTTTTACAGTCATTTTGTGCGGACGGACAGGCCTGACATATGATACGACAAGATTTGCTCGAGATGACAGCCTTTGAATCAGTGGTGGAACGGAAGCCCAGAGGAGTGCTCCTCCAACAGCAACAGCGCTCTCGATTACAGCTCCTCCTCCTGTATATCTTTGGACTTTGGCGTTCGATTTCCTTTCGTCTTTGCCGTTTTGCATAAAAAATATTTTTGAATTATAATTATTGTTCATTATTTTATTTTTAAAAGTTTTATAACTCTAGTTGAATTATGATTGATTTTCTGTTATAAATATTATTGATTGTGTAGTATATTTAAAGTAATTAATTATTCTTTATTTCTTTTCATTTTAGTTGTGTGACCCGTGGTATACCGTATGAGCTCTAAATGTTTAAGCATCATATGTATATGGTTCTAGGTAAAAAAAATAACGGATTTTGGGAGTTTGATTTCAATGACCATTTTCTTATTGGATAACTTAAATTAGGCTTTTTATTGTAATGTATTGTATTGTTAGTAAGTGTGAGATTTAAACCCAATCAAAGATAGGGTTGATTCTTGGTTGGATATAAGTTTATGGTAACATTTTTTTGGCAAATAATTGTTTGATTAAGGTCCACTTGTCATGGAAAATGATATAAATGGTGGGTTTGAGATGTGTAATCTTAAAAATATATGATAAATTTGGTTTTTTTCTGAAAAATATGTTTGATCTTAGAAGATAGAATTTGGAAATCACTTTGCCTTTTTGTTATTAAATAGACAAAACCTTCAAATTGTCACCCACCATGATCAAACTTTCAAATGGTGCCTCTTTTTCCATGCAATGAAATGTCAATAATAATAGAAAAGAATTTGGATTGATTTCACAAAAATTCAGCTTAAAAAGAAAACTATATGTGGCCCACAATCCGCCAAGGTATGTTACGTCATCAGTCACATGCCATTGAAATATAATATCTGCCAAATAAATAAACGCGCGATATGATATGATAGAAACACAACAGTAAATGAGATTGGTGCAAGCCTTGGTCTTTAGTCTTTGTTTTCCAAGTACTTTTTAAAGGATCAAATTTAATAACCGCGACAAAATTAATTATTAAGATTTCATTTTCCCCAGACTATATGTGGCCCAGATAGAGCTGTAAACAAGTCCAGCCGCTCGGCTCGGCGTTTGACTTAAAAAAAATTTGTTCATATTCGACTCAATTCATAAATGAGTCGAGCTTGAGTTTGAGCTTGATTTTAAAGTTCGATTCATAAACGAGCCAAACTTTAACATCACAAAGCTCGGCTCGTTAAGGTTCGCAAACTAGCTCGTTGGCTCGACTTATAGCTCGGCTTGTTGGTACAGCTCGATTATATATATAAATATATATTTATATATACAATTATATATATATATATGTATATATCTGTGTGTGTAATAGTTCTTTGATTTTCAATTTATGTTTGAATGTAATAAATTATTCATGTGATTCAATGTATTATTAGTATATTACATGAGTACTAAATATTAAAATATATTTATTAAATAACATTATTATTATCGAGCTCAAGCTCGACTCATTTAGTGATTTATCAAGCTTTTAACGAGTCAAGCTCGTGCTCGTTTAAGAATTACTCGAGCTTTTAACTAGCCAAGCTCAAGCCCTAATCGAGCCGAGCTTGAGCCCCAATTTTTAGCTCGAGTCAAGCTCGAGCTCATCATATTTGAACCAAGCTGAGCTCGAGCTCCTCAAAGCTCGGCTCGTTTACACCCCTAAACCCAGAACAAGAGCTGCCCGGACATATTCTATAGTTGACACAAAATTGAGCCAATAATACCACAATAGGTAGATTAGCATTAGCAACTTCCCTCAACGGGGAAGTTGAAGATTATGAATCCATCACAATGGGAGGGTTTGATCTTACCACAATTCGGAAGGAACAACTATTTCATATTCAGAAATAACCCTCAATATAATAAAAAAAAGACTACCATCGACGCAAGGTACACATAACAGTTTTAATGACAAGGTTACTGAATTTCTTTTGAGATAAATACTGACTCGAGTGTCGGTATGCAAACGGATCAAGAAAGACCGCCGTCTCTTCTTTTTTTTACCGGTTCAGAAGATTCGACGTTGACGCGTGGGAATTTCATCACATGTCAATTAGAAGGGTGAGAAAATTTAAGCATCAAGCTTGTCTAATAAAGGGCCACTAAATTTAAGAGTACTTTTTTAGCTTTGCTTACTGACAAAATAAGGGTTTTTTTTTTCTTTCTCGGAACAACCACTCAGCCTAGCAGCCCATCTCCTAGAAGCAAATGTAGTTGAAAGGAAGAGAAAGCGGCTGAAATCAAAATTCATTCTGTTTTTAACAGAAAAAACATTGTAGTTTTACCAGAACAACCAAACTAATGAATAATATCAAAATATGGATCCAAGATGGCAAATGACTCAAACTTCAAATCATATCTGAAAACAAAAGAAACTTCAGGACAACAATGTTAAGTTGACAAGCAACAATAATGTCATCCAATCAACTAAAAACAAGAAACTACTGTAGGAAATTTGAACCCCACCATGCATAATGTGAACACTGTGATACTCAAGAAGAATTACATATATACTTATCCTTCTTCTTTCCAACTCCGATTTCAGCAATTTGTCTTATAATTTGTGCTCTCATTGCTCCCACCAAAAGGCCAATATATTAGGAGGAGGGAAGACCCAAGCTCATAAACTAGCACACAACGTTTGCCATCAATAGAGGAAATACTAGATTTTTCCACTCCATTGCCATCAATAGAGGAAGAATTAATAGAATTGTGGCTCTTAAGATATATGATGGCCGAACTGAAGACCCAACAGCTATAAAGGCAGCCGTGTTTCCCCTTTTTCAGAATCAATATGATTTGAATAACTGGTCTCCAGTGCTGATGGAGAGGCTCAATTTTAGAAGGATCCTGTCCGATCAGGTGGATTCTTTGGAAGACTGTTTTAGTATGGCTGAAATTAAGGAGGCTAGCTATCTAGAGTTGTGAGAGTTTGGAAGCTCCTGGGCCTACAAAAACTGTTGGAAATTTGTCTCTTGTGATATCCTGAAGATGATGGATAGTGAGAATGTATACTCGCTAGTTAAAATATATGGAAAATGTGCGGAAATAAGTTAAACCAAATAAAGCACAAGGTTTTGTTTAGAAAATTCAACTGAAAAAAAACTCCAGTCTATCAAGTGACTAACATTAAAATGCTTCATACACAACAACACATCATTGGTGCAGTTGCTTTGATACCTATTAAAATCTTCAATTTTTTTTTTGGATAAATATTAAAGTCTTCAATTGTGATGTAGACGTCTGACTCAATGTATGGATTACTCACCTTTGAGCTAATTCATACAAAAGCACTAACAATGTGCATGAACATGAAGCCAATCACAAAAGCTTCGATAATCTCGGGTTTTACTAGCGTCTAGTCTAATCAAAAGACTGAACGTCGTACAATATATTTCAGTGGACGACATGTGGATGTTAACTTGGTCAATCTTTATAAATGATTTTTAACTTCAAAATTTTATTATGAGAAGGATATAACAAAAAAGAGGTATGAATTTTTAACTTATTACTAACGAAAACTTGCGATGAAAATAATTTTTTATATTTTTTGCATTCTTTTGTCGATGGATTATTTAAATAATTTTTATTTTACTGACATATTACATATGAATTTATTTTTTATTTTTCGCAGACGGATTACAGGCGGAATTTATTTTTTATTTTTGGCTGACGAATTATCGAAGAAAAAATCCATCGGTAATTACCAACAAATTTTTTTTCATCGTTGTTTAGATTACCTATGACGATTTTAACGATGAAAATTTTATATCGGTAATCAATATTATTGATAGATTTTTAGGATTACCGACAAAAAATTATGTTTATAATTCGTGAAGTTCATATAATGAGATTAACGTTGTCAAATTATTAGTTGGGGCAAGATAGACATTTATGCAAATTTTTTTAATGATGAAGATTAGAATATTTAATCTAATGGTAGATAGGGGACGGTGCCACATATCTTGAACAAGTATATATCTTGAAAATATTAATTAGGGGCAAGTTGGGTATTTAGTGTTCAATGACATGCATATTGCAATTTTATTTTATTTTAAATGTTATTTTTTAAATAATGAAGATTATATCATTTAATCTAATGGTAAGAAGTTGAACTGTTTTTATACAGTTATTTGACTAGACTGTTTTGTAGTTAAGCACGATAATCTCCACATATGTCTTCAAGAGATTTTTTATGGGCTGGACTCTTGAGAAGATAGACTTCAATGAGTTGTTGTGTCCACCAACAAAACAATGAGAGATAAATCTCTATCTCTTGAATTTATCCTCCTAGTGATTGTGATTAAAACTGATCACTCTGGTGTTTTATCTTATCTTGAACCTAAGAAAGAGTTTATCTAATTAAAGAAAACTCATAACTAAAGTTCTATATCAATCTAACCACAACAATTAGATAAACACATGGATGTGTTTGGATTTGACCAGAATCGCGTCTCATGTAGCTTACATTACTGCATTAATTCAAGTAGGCTACGTGAAGATACTGCACTGCATAAAAACTATAGTTTTAGTTTTCGAACACATTTCTCCTCAACTGCCATTATATCTGTCTAAGAAAACCAGCAGATAGGTTTCATCGGACTAAAAAACTCCCGAAAGGGATAAATTCTTCCTTCATCACTCCAATTCCGAAGGTCGTGGGTTCTGAGAAGCTTGGTGACTTTAGAATGATAAGTCTAATAAGCAACGTGTATAAAATTATGGCGAAGACTCTTGCGAACAAATTGAGACAAGTCTTGCATTCAGTGGTTAGTGAAGAGCTATCAGGGTTTGTAAAGGGCCGTCAGATCATGGATTCCATGCTTGTGACAAATGAAACTGTAGACGCAGTTAAAGGCAGTAAAAGGAAGGGTTTCATGCTCAAAATAGATTTCGAAACGCATTCAACTCCATTCAATGGGGCTATTTGATCAAGTTCTTTCTTCTATGGGTTTCGGCAAGAAATGGTGAGCCTGGATGAGAGATTGTGTTCAGTCTTCCAAAGTTTCGATTCTTGTCAACGGCTCTCCGGGTGCTGAAATTTCTCTACGGCGTGGGATTAGTCAGGGGGACCTGTTATCTCCTTTATTGTTCATAATATCTGCTGAGACTCGACTCCTCCAGCTCATTTCAAGTGCGCGGAATCTGGGTATAAATGAAGAGCTTAGAATTAAGCCAAGTGGGACAGAGATCTTGTATCTGCAATGCAGATGATACAATTTTTTTTCGGCACAGCAAAAGGAAAAACCAATTTTTTTTTCACAAGAACGTGTCTGCAACATGGGCCAACTAAAGAAGGAAGCAACTGTTGCTTTTGCTGCCCTCATGGAAGTTCACTTACAGTACCCATGGCAATGAATTTCAGGGTTTTTTGACATTTGAAACCTTTGGCCAATGTTGTGGAGAATTTGACCTCCACGTGAAGTAATTTATCATGATAATGCGGTCAAATCACTCCCACGCATAACTTTCAAAACAGATGATAATGTATCATGATTACTGTTTCTACTATGTTCATCCTGCGTTGGTAGATTTACTCGACTTTAAAAGCAAAATGATAAACTGAAATGCATGTAGCAGAGTTCAAAGTTTGCAAGGCAACAGATCAAAGCCAAACTAAACAAACCTCTAGTATGAATTATACAAGAAAATTTCAAGCTGTTTGTTTCCTGATTGGGCGGACCAGGGCTTCGTCAACTCTGGCCATGACTTGTCCTGTAATATCAGAGAGATCCAGTTGGCGTAAAATATGAAGCACTATATATTACTCCGGCAGCGTTAAAGAAAAGTACATGGAATAAAGTTGAAAACGTAAAGCAGAAAACATTAAAGATGGTACTCACATCTTCGAAATTGCCATAATCGGATCACTGTTTGTGTTCTCAATAGCTATAGTAGATGAGTAACCCCCCTTGATTTTTCCTTGAGTAGTGTTTTTTTATTAGGGGACAACGGCAGATACTCAATTCTTCAAGAGAGAGAGGCAGGGCTTCCCTCGGCAAGAATCGGAGTTTGGGGCAGCCTTTGATGTCCAGGTATTTAAGAGAGGTGAGCTTTTGGAGTCCCATGGACAGAGATTCCAGATTCAGGAAATCACTTATACGGAGTGATTTCAGAGAGGTGGGAAGCCAACAACAATTATCGTCCGGAAATGATACCACATCTGCAGTTGCAGGACATCTACCATAGACTTCAAGTGTCATAAGAGAGGATAGCATGCCCAAACCCCACTCTGCTATTGGCTGCCTCAGATTCTCGCAATCTTTCATCTGAAGACGAGTAAGGCTTCCTGGCCCACCGGCCACTTCCATTAAGGACACCACTCTAGGACAATTCCTTATTGACAGCTCTTGAAGTGAAGGGAAGTGGCTTTGGATTCGAATGGGCAGCAATGACAGATTTTGGCAATTTTGTATTTCAAGTTCTTGAAGACTGGTGCTGAGGAAGCCCGTTTCTCGGAAGGACTCTAAAGCAGGACAATCAGATATCCGCAGATGCTTGAGACTCTGCAAACAGTCAATGGAGGGAAATGCTTTTATGCTATCGTTACCAAAAATATGAATGCTTTCAAGTGCCGTGTTCTTCTCTGAAATTGCTGATTCTAATTCCAAACTACATTCTTTAATTCCAAGGGTTTTAAGAGCGTCAGGAAATTTGCCAGGTGGAAGGGAGGTAAGCCCCTTACAAAACTCAATCGTCAAATTCTTGAGATGAGACTGAGGCTGGTTCTCGTTGTCATCTGGCATCATCAGTCCATCAGGTAGAGATAATAGATTTTCGCATCCGCTGATTACAAGAAGTCGAGAGAGATGTCTAAGTCCACTTGGCAAACTCCCAATCAATTCAGGACAATACTCGAGCGTAAGCTTCTGAAGATTAGGGAATCGTTCACCACCCATATTGCCATGAGACCATTCCCTCCACACTGACATATCACGAATTTCCAACCTCTCTAGCGATGGAAATGGCACAACAGCATTACCATAAAACTCAACACCTATGGTTTCCACTGCCTTCAAGCCACGTATGCTTAGCTCTTTGAGTGAGCGAAGTTGCCCAATTGGTGGTAAGAGTTTGGTCTCTTCACAGTCCTTCAGCTTCAAGGAAACCAATTCCGAATACAAATGAATATTACTAACCCAAGATGGGAATTCTGAACCTCCGTATGATGAAATGGTAAGCCTCTTCAACTTTTGATGAGGTTCCAGTGATTCAAGCACAGACATGTCATTCCTTCCATGACCAGTCCATTTTAAAACCAATTCTTCAAGGCCTTGCTTCCCCTTTAAGATTGCCAACTTTGTATCTTGTACATTTTGAAGCCCTTTGATGGATAAACTGCCACGAAGATTGTTCAAGTTCTTGAGTTCAGCGATTGTAGTAGTTCCATTGCCTCTGTCCACAACAAACTTGGATAAAGTCTGAAGATTGGTCAACATACCTATGCCGGATGGAATCTTTTGTAACTTACGTGTCTTAGCAATATCAAGATGCCGCAAGTTCACCAGATTTCTAGTTTTATACGGCAACTTCTTAAGATGAGCACAACCATGCAGTAGCAAAGTGTGCAGATTTAAGAGAGAACTGACAGACTCAGGGAGCTGTTTGATAGATGAGAAAGACAAGTTGAGGTGTCGTAGATGCTTCAAATCTCCAATTGATTTTGGTAAGCCACACCCAGGAAGAGATAACACCCTTAAGCATCTTGATTGTGGAGAGAAATCGTAGCAACTCCTAATGCTCGAGTTGTCATCTATTTCATATTTTCTTAAAATTGGAAAACCCACAATCGTTCTCAAGTTCTTCATTCGAGAATAAACTTCATACTCTTGCGGCTTTTCGTGAAGAGAAAAAGATGCATGACGGACCTTTTCACACTTTGACCTTGAATTGTCTCTCTCATAATTATAACACACATCTTTTGCAATAGTTTGTGCTAGATCACTTATGAGATCATGCATCACAAATACCGATCTCGTACTATTTATTGGGCAAAAGAGTGATCCTCTTAAAAAGAATCGCGCTGCTGATTGATTACTGTTCGACGACTGAAAGAATGACCTTGATACCAACTCCTCAAAGTATTCAATTCCCAGATCCTCCATTAGCGTCCCTACCGGGGGATGGTCCAAGAAGCCTTCGGCCATCCATAGAGAAATCAACTCATCTCTATCAAATTCATAATCCTTGGGGATTATTGCACAATAAACAAAGCATCGCTTTAAATGAGAGGGGAGGTCATTGTAGCTTAATTTTAGAATTGGATGAATACTCTTGCTCGTTTCTGGGGAGTTCCACAATTTGTTTCCGATGAGTTCCCACTCTCCACGACTTCGTTTATTCCGCAAGAGACCTCCCAGTACTTTTACAGCCAGCGGAAGTCCATCACACCTTTTAACCAACTTCTGGCCAATCTCCTTTAGATCTATGTGTGTATCGAAGCTTCGTGCCGCCAAAGTATGGCGAGCCAGTATGGACAAGCACTCATCATCCGGTAACTTCTTCACACTGTAAGTAGAAGCACCAGCTGCGATCGGTGCAACATTATTCTTACGAGTGGTGACAACTATTTTGCTGCTGGATGATGCGGAAAGGAAAGGTATGCGTAGTCGATCCCATTGATTGTAATCCTCTTCCCAAACGTCATCTAGGATGAGCAGAAATTTTTTTCGAGACAATTTCTCTTTAAGTGTTACTTGAAGTGAATTCAAATCTCGATCCTTCAAATCAGGGATTTGTGGAGATACCTGACTCAGAATTGTTCTCGTTAAGATGGTAACATCAAAATTATCAGAAACACATACCCATGCCTTGATGTCGAAATAGTCCTCTACTGCGGAATCACTGTAGATTAGCTGTGCTAAGGTAGTCTTACCAATTCCTCCCATCCCCAAAATAGCAATAACGGAAATGGGGCTGTTACCACATTGATCCCTCAGCAACATCCGAAGAATAGCTTCTTTATCAACATCCCTGCCACAAATATGCGATTCATCTACCAAACAAGTTGTCAGTCGGCTTTCCTTCACCAGGTTGGATCTCGACCCATCAACAATCCTTCTCAAATTGAGAGTTTTTTCTTGCCTCTCATTAATATGTTGTAATCTTTTAGTAATTTCTCTTAACCTGGACGCCATCTTGTCCTTGAACTGAAAAGATGTCATCTTGTTCTTCAACTTCCGCAGCTTGTCTGTGATTGCCTGAGAATCTCCGATCACCTTGCGCTTCAAAGCTTCAGTGTTGAACTCATCCAATAAATCTTCTATGTCATAGGTCAGATCTCGAAAATCATCAAGCCAATTTTTCACTGCAGGATCATCGAGCTTGCCTTCAGCATCATGGAGCAAAGGGTTGATTTCGTCCAGCATCTTCTCCCAGTCCTCGATGTCAGCATGGATGTTCTTCCATCGAGCAAACATGTCAAGTTCATGAGAGGTCAGCCTTTCAATCAGTGGTTGAACAGAAGCCGAGAGGAGTGCTCCTCCAACAGCAGTAACGATCTCCATTGCAACACAAGAAACACAAATGGTAGAGAGAATGAGGTTTCAAAGAGTAAATCTCACAAAATAAGCTCCTCCTGTTTATGCCTTTGGCAGTTTCGGGTTCTTTTCCTTTATTCTGAAAAGAGAAGAAAAGCCATAACCTTGGAGCCACGCAATGATCAACTTTTTTGCTTTATTCGACTTCACAGCTACGACCCCAAGAATCATATATATTCCTTGCTCTCTTGAATTATTTTAACAATTAGCCATTATTCATTCTAATTATTACAAAAAAATGTAAAGTGAAATTGAAAATTTTGGCAATGAATCTAAAACCTTCATTGCTGTAATAATCAAAGCAAACCGTAGTACAATTCTTTTGTGTTAAACAATTAATGGTTGATAATGTAAATAAGGGGCAATATTGTCCTTTAATGTTGGATTCTATGTAGAATGACTAATTCCTGCCAAATTTACATGCAATCAAAAAGAGGTGAGAGAGTCTAGTGGGAATGAAATGGGTCCTCCAAAAATTAACAAACTAAAAATGGGAATAGAATGACTCATTCCTTTTTCTATCACAATTCCCTCTCTATTTTACATACCAAACATTACCTTATACTTTTCTAACGAGAGCTATAATCGGAGATATAACTTTACAGAATCAGGAATCAAAAAAATTCTATAATTATGGAAACTTAAAATAATCTACAAACAATTACAATAAATTTGTAGACAAAATTGTAAGTATGTCTATTTTATGAGATTTATTAAGGTTAAGTTCATTCATTTAAATTTGTTTGCAATCAAGTATAGTTTTTTTTTTGTAATGAATTTGAGTTATTTTTTAGATTCATCGTATGGTTGGAGACTTTCAAGAAAAGTACATGTTAAATGAAGAAAATTTAATTTAAAAAAATATATATTAATTTCTCTCTTCTAATAAATTATTTTACTGTCTTAATCAATATGCTGAGCATACATGAACCCGTTAGGATTTAGCGAATTTTTTCCCTTAAAGTTTAACATTTATTGTTTAGGTTACAATAGTGAAAAAACACATAATTACATAGCATATATACTAAATACATTGTTTTTTAAAATAATGTAATTAAAAAAGTATATTAAAAACTGGGGGTGTGCATGGTCCGGTTAACCGGACCGTACACCCCAAACCAAAACCAGAAGTGGCGGTTATAAAAAAATTGAAACCGAAACCGAACCATATTTTTGGTTAATCGTTAATTCGGTTAATCGATTTTAACGGTCTGGTTTGGTTCGGTTCGGTTACGATTTTGTAATCAATTATATAATTATTTATTATTATAAATTATAAACTAATGTGTAATAAATATATACTTTTAAAATAAGGTATAATGAGTAATGAATTATTAAAGAAAAAATATTTATATAAAATAAGGTATAATAGACATAGAATTAAAAAATATTTATGCCATTAGACTTATACATATTCACACTTATATATATTTATTTAAATTTTAAATACATTTAAAATTAACCGGTCCGGTTAACCGCAGTTTCAAGAAAATGAAACTAGAGACGTGACCATATATCTTGGCCCGGTCCGATTTTTCAAACCGTTAACCAGAATTTGGTCAACAAATCAGACCGAATCGACCGGTCCAGTTTGCACACCCCTATTAAAAACTATTGATGATGGGTCTTGTTAGAAAAAGTTTTACGTGTTATGTTCGAATATATAATTTTTTTAAAAAAAATCTACCATGTATTTTGAGAGAGAACGTTTTAAAATTTGTTTACGAAAATAATAAAAAATCTGCAGTGGACTGGATTGGAATACAAATAAATTTTTTCAATGCACTTTAAAACTCGTAAGTTCCATTTTATGGACACGCCTCCAAATCTCCCAAATTATTAGAGATCTCTAGAAATCAATTTATAGTTAATTAAAATTATTTCAATCAATTATAATAAATTCATGTAGCTAACGCAGACACTCCTCCTCAAGTCGCAGCATACACGATCATTTATAATTTGTTATAAGAGGTGTTAAAAAAACCCTCTTGGATACAAATTATATCTGTCAATTGATCATCTGACTGAACAAAAGGAAATTGTATGATTTTTGTATCAAGATTCTCCTTGACGAAATGAGGCTCAACTTCTACATGCTTGGTATTGGATTGATACAACTTTTTAAATTGAATTGTCATAAATTTCCAAATGTGTAACTCAAATTAAATAGGATTAATGATTATTAACCCTGTATTTATTTGTAGGCCTTTAAAAGTGCTTACTCTCTTTGGAAGAAAGTACAATTTGGTTTCTCTTACGATTAAGGATGTTTTACAAGAACTCATTTCGTGTCTATTTTTTAGAGAGTGATCTCAATTCTTAGTATAATATAAGTGTGATTAATTATCCCCAATTAAATGATATTCTGTCTTCCAAAAAAATAATTATTTAATAAGTTCTAACTCATTTTTTTATAAACCCAAAATTTTCCTCAACAAAAAAAAGTTCATTCCATTTTTTATTTTTTTGGTCTAAGTCTATTGATGCCGCTACACCTTAAATTATATTTTTTCCGAGTTTTGTCTATTGGAGGTCTTAAACAAACTATACAGCAGCTACTTCTTTTAAATCCATCAAAGTTACATTGTACTATGTACTTTCGTATAATAAAAATTCATCATTTAAGTATCATAAATCACATGTACTAAATCGGGGAAAATGACGTCATGTTCTTTTTTTTATTATTAAGAACCAAAAAAAAAATAACTTGTTATACCAGTTTTTAGTTTATAAAAAATATAAGTTAAAAATCATTAAAAGTGTGCTCGGAGAAGGTTGAGAGGGATTGAGAGGGATTTGTTTATTTTCAAATCTCTCCAAACTCTTTTTTGGCGCGAACGTCTCAAAGTGTTTGGAGAGATTCATGAACTCCTCTCGACATTTCTTTTTCCAACTCTGAAATCGGGAAAAATGACGTCATATTCTCTCTTTTTTATTTAGAACAAAAAAAAAGAAAAAAAATTCACTTGTTAATACCAGATTTTGGTTTATAAAAAATATAAGTTAAAAATCATTAAAAGTGTGCTCGGAGAAGGTGTTGGGAGGGAATGAGAGAGAGATGTTTATTTACAAATCTCTTCACGCTCATTTTTTGCGCGAACGTCTCAGAAGAATTCATGAACTACTCCAAACATCACTTTTTCCAACTCTAAAAATGAGCGATTGAAAAGTATTCACTAGCACAAAAGTTTTCATCCCCTCCCGATACTTTCAAATACTAAGCAAGAGTTCACTTACCAACCAAACCCTTCCCCAAGTACAGCCTAAGAGTTGCCTTTTAGGTGAAATAATAGTATTAATTGTGAGCAAGTAATCATCCTTAATACGTGTCCATGAGGCACATGATATCAATATAATTAACTGAAGAAAAAAAATGAAACATCTTCACGGCTGAACCTTTGACACTCCAATTTAATTCGATTTAAGTATTGAACCTCAATTTAACAACAGTATGATCGAGGCTTAAGGGTTGAGCTTCCATTTCGACAATTCTTCTTTGTTTAAAGAATACCAGCATACGCTCTGACCGGCGGTGCGGTCTAATTTTAAAAATTATGATATAATCTACCCTTAATCGGGACAATTTTTAGTCTTGAGTCGAGGACTCTCTCTGCAAGCTTACCATAAGGATTTCTTCCACAGGGCTGTGCTTCTTGTAGACACCATTCCCCAGTACAGGGATGCTGTGTTCATGTGGGCGAACCGTTCTATATTGCCTACTATTGTGGGAGACCCTTCTATGGACTGCAATCTTTATACCCAGTTGTTTGTATTTGCATATAAACTTGCATTATGAGAAAGAAAAAAAACGGAAACCAAAACAAACATGTCTTTATAAAGAAAATGAGTTGAAGAGAATTTTCACCTTTCCCAATTTTAAAACAATTAACATCCTTGTCATAATAAATACACAATTTACCTATTTTCTTCTTGTTTTTCTTGGTTTCTCACTAATATCCATGAATTCACCAGTTGCCCTGCCAAAGTAGACGCAAAAAAGTTCACCATCAACATTCGTTCCATAAGATGGAAAAAGGAAGAAGAAAGAAAACCCAAAAACAAACTAGCTTGAAGAAACAGACACAAAGGATGGGAACAGGATCTTGAAGCCTCCAAGATTATAGATGCAAATTACAGGTGATCGTGACCCACGTTTGCAACCCATATACGGATATATATCCCGATATCAAAAACGGTTTTGGATCAGAAGAGAAAGAACTCCATATACTCTTGATGGAAGCCCCTGGTAGTTCTCTGAAGTGAAAACAGAAATCGAAAAATAAGAGAAGGGTGAAGGCAGTGTTTCTCTTACCTATTGTACGACAAGAAGGCTTCACCTATAGTTCCTGCAACCTTGTTCCGTACCTTCCGCACACAAACCTGCAATTTTAAGTCTATCTAAGTCCAGTGCAATAAAAATGACCAAAAACAGGACAATGATTGAGTGGCCAGCCCAAGCGGATTGAGTAAAAGATATTCATGTGCAGGTAATTTTTAAAGCTTCCTAATCATTAGCGACTAAAAATGACGTCATTAATGAAAGGTGAACTAATTTGTCAATAAAACTAGCACCTGTACTCGATCCATAGGCCCAGCTTCTGAATCTCTGTTTCGATGAATCACGATCCCATTGTCACATTTATTTATGAAGTGAGCACTGCCACTTATATCATAAATATTAGGAGGACCTCCACTCCAATTGTGTAGCTGTTAGACCAAAATACTTAATCAGTGATATGAGAAACAAGAGCAAAAAACCATGCAACTCAACAAGTTCAAGGGCAGCAACCTGTCTAGGATGCGCTACAAACCAAACATGGCAAGAGTGATGCTGAGCGAATCGTTTGATCATTGTAAGCATTTGACTAACATACTCGGTTTCAGTCCTGGAAAAATGAAATCTGAGTTTAGCATGCAACTCTAAAGCTATGGCATAAAACAGAAGAGAATGCGATCATTATATTCCACGAGGAGCATCCAGGTTTCATTGATAAAACAAAAGTTATAAACAGAATAGAACAAATATTGTCTAATCTAACAAAGAAAAGAAACCTGGAAAATCAAAACTCTGATCAAAGTAAGAAGTTGCCTAATGAAAATTTTGACTAAAACAAAATAAAATTGGCCTGAGAGACTTTGCCTACTAGTTGAAGCTGCCAAGTTTAAACTGAAGCAATAATATAAGAAAAACTGAAGAAAAAAAGTCTAAATACTTGCAACCAAGGTGCATGAGAAGTGAAAAAGAACTCACTGGCTTACAGGTCGTTGATGATCGAGCTCATTATAAGGATCAATAACAAGTCCACGAACCCCATGCCTAAGCACTGCTGCTTTTGCAAGATTGAGAACCCATTTAATACTTGGAAGTGAATCGTCCTCACATCTATACCACGGCCAACAAGGAAAACAAAACAACAGGGCATCAAGATAATTTGTGTGACATGAATACATGAGAATACAAGCATCAAAAACCTTAACAGAAAATGGACTACCTAAATTAAAACCAAAAGTTGAAAAAAGAAAGGAAAAAAAAGTCAGCTTATGTGTATTCATATATATCATTCAAGAGAAGCAACAATTTATGGACAAGGATAATACTAGAGAAAAACAAAGGGAACTAGTGTCTCAATTTTGAAGATCTAAGATTGTATTGAACATAAGGGAAAATGAATCACAGGACAAAGATAGAAATACATTGCAAAAAAGTAACATAAAAAGACCTACTAGAATTAACAACAGTTTTTAAAGACATACTAGTCATCTCCGACAATACACCCAATTGTTTGGAATAAAGGCTTGATGATAATGATGATTATTTCAGAAATACGATAAACTTGACTTCCACTTGAAAAAAAATCTGGTTATTTATTTCATGAATCATGATAGACTTGGATCACAAATCTATGCACACATCAGTCAACAAACAGATACTATAGTAACCAACCAGGAAAAAGGTAAAAAAATCTGTAAGTAGTCTCAATTATGCAAGACAGAAGCTTATAACCTTATAAGATAAAATGTATCATCTAACCACAGTTTGCCCTGCTCAAACTCCTCAGCACTCATGCGTTCAACAGGTGCTCCATAACTGGAGTTGGCAAAGAAAAAACAATACAAAGATAATATGATAAAAAAGATGAAACATAGAAGAATTTATGAGAACTCAAGTAGAAATGAAAAAATATATATAAGATAGAGAACCAAAAAATCACATAGTTTCTCAAACAAGAAATTGGTCCACAAATTCCAGCATGTCCTAATGTACATTCATTTATTCCATTTTGTTGTTGCACTTTATTAACATTTTACATTATACAGTGGAGAACTAGATACAGACACTTCAGAATACAGGATCTACATGAAAAAATTATACTCACCGTCCCTCGAAGAATGGCTTCTTTATGTGCTTCTCCAAAAGTTTCCTTGCATGCTCCCGAACCTTAAGAGCAGCACAAATTGAGCAAGGACTAAGAAAATGGCTTACACGTGCACAATTCATAAATTTAGTATAGGTATCGTGACATAGGGTGTCTTAATCAGTGCCAAGGACAAGCAAGTAGATTCTTGAATTGTTACAGTCAATGACTCTTAAGAGTAATTAATAAAATGCATTTCTTGCACTTCTAAATAGGTTGAAAAAAAGATAAACTGAGTATGATTGTTGTTGCAATGTCTTTAAAAAAGTGTCATGAACAATAAATGAGATTAGAGGTGACTGATTAGTAATGATAGTCCAATGTTGCAATAAGAAAGAAAGGAAGGACGGACAAAATGAAGACACCTAAGCAAATGACCTACAAAATAAACCGTCACTTCATTACCAAAGTTGTACAATATAATCGAAGCGGGATAGGTATTCATAGATGTACAACTAATGTCGATTCCAGCATCATTTCATTGTACCACATTCCAACAGAAGTACTACTTACAAAAATATTAACTGTACTCATAAATTAACTAGGACATAGAGAAGCGAGATTAAAACCAGAAAAATCTAGAGTTAAATTATAAAAAACCATTAACTAAAAATTTAAAGGTGGGACTATTTGCACCCATTTGTTTTAACCACATACACCCCATTACTTGAAAACCCCATTAAAAAAACAGCTGTTTATGAGTGCACCCTTTTTAACAGTTTTTCCCAAAAAATAACTATGCACCCCATAACCAAAACCCATCAGAAGAGACATCCAATGGATGCCAAATATGGCTATGGCAGTTGTGTGACATCTATGGTGGTGGCTCATCCAATAGAACAAAAGAGGGCTAGGGTGACAAGAAGAGGGCTGGGGTATTTTAAGAGAGATTTTTTGACATTAATGGGGTGTAGGTGGATAAAAGTGGGGTGCAAATCGTCCCCGCCAAATTTATATGAAAACATACAGAATAGTTCCTTAAATTAATAACTATGAGAACCACCAAAATCTCATTCATTTTCCAAAACACTTCCTGTAAAAATTTGTGAGAAATGCCCAAAAGGAATGACCCACCATATTTACCTCCCAAACCGTAAGATTGCAAAAGTTCATCCAGCATACAAGTGAATGTTCAAATTGAAATGCAGTAGCTTACCTTATTCTCCATGGAGCAAAGCGCAAATTTCCAACCAGCACTTTGATTGATATTACACAAAAGAGCATCAATCCACTCACTCTTGCCTGAATTGGGAACCCCAGTTACTACTGTCAACTCCCCAGGTACAACCTGATGAAAACATGAAATAATCAACACAAAAAAAGCTTTATACGTACAACTAGTCAACAAATACAGCAAGTTTTCTATAAATCCCTCAAGAGAAATGCAAGACATACAGCATTAAGGACTACAACAAATATTGTCAACACAAGACCGAACTGGTTATAACTACTTGGATATTATGTTAATAATTTGAAGAGCATCAAACCAGCCGATTGAAGTACAACCCATAACGTAGCCTTGCAATGAGCACAGAGTGAACAATTCTTTCGCCTTTAACTAAACAACTAAAATATATAAGCTCCCAATTCTGGTTAGCAACTGGTGCTTGGCTTAGTAAAAAACAAATAAAAACCAGAAAGAACTATAAAGCAAAGAATAACTGGAACTTCATATTCTTTTTACACTGCCAACCTGCCATCATGAAAATGGCTATCATGTAATGCAGAAATAAAATGTTTTGGCGTGTTCTGTTAGACTCTTTTCCACCGCTTTTTCAGCTGATACTCTGTAATTATAATGTTTTGGTGATCTAAAATGTTCAAATGGTAAATCCGGTAAACTCTTTGTTTCTCTGGCAGGTCCAGTTTTTTAATGTTCCAATAAATTTGTCAACAGATCCAATAGAACAAAAGAAACAGCATCTAAACTAAATGATAAATGATATACATCATTATTTTATTCAGTCACTAGCCAAAATGCATAATGAAAAACTAAAGATTACTTTAATATATTAAAAAATACGAAGTCAATAATAAATCTAAAACAATATACGATATAGAGGTCGATGTAACTTGAAAGTCCCAAGAAACAACAGAATCATTCTATTCAACATCTGAGAAATAGAAGAGAGAAAAAATGCACATCAAAGAAAATTAAAAACTCTGGATGGAAAATAACATAATCCTTACATTGTACAGTGCATCTAGATCCCTCCATCCGGTTGGCATGCCAAACTCATATCCAAGAGTCCGATTGTAGTATGCATCAATTTCATCAAAGTAATCTTTAAATTTGAACAATCCACGTATAGGGTATAGCTCAGCACTCTCAATTACTTCCTTCAGTGCAAGAGGGCCTAAAAACATGAGAACCTGTGAACAAATTTTACAGATTCGGATGTTAAACATTGCAGGGCCAAATGGCCTAAACAAACCACAGTGGGTCATCTGTATCTTAATCCACGTTATGACAATCAAACGAAAGACAGTTAGGTACAAGCAGACCCATGTTAAGTAGCTTTGGTTCTTTAAAAAATTCAATCAATAAGAAATATCAACCTGTTCCTATTCTTCATCCACTTGGCTAACAAATATATTTGATGTCTCACATTACTCATCAGTGGAAGGACAAATGAAAGTTTCTTGCAAAAATAGATACATATGCTAGCACATGCTTAAAACATAAATTTTCCTCTGCATTTTCACCAGCTCACAGGATGGTTTTAAATTTCTCAAATAAATGCAATATCAACTCAATAAATATATAAAAAAAAAAAGTAGAGAAACATATAGCATGTACCGAAAGTTTCCAGTGGACTGCAAATGAGCCACAGTGCCACACGTCACAATCACTAACAAAATATCGTCAACAATTCACCAAGCAACTTGAACAGACTAAATTTTCCTACGAGGATAAGAAACTTCCTTGTTTTTTCATTTCTAACAGTCCTTAATATGGAAATCAGAGGTCAGGGAACTATTCCCTTGACTCGTACTGATGAGAATTTGACTCCAAGATAAATTGAGCAAAAAGCGGGTGAATTGGCTTATTTCTAACCTCGTTTGCATCTTTGAAATGATCCACCTCATTTTTCTTTGGCCATTTGACTCGCCAGCATCTGTTTCACCATAGAAACAAGAAATTATCCTTGAAGAACCAGCACAAAGATTTCTCACGTACCTAAGATAAACAGCACTAACACGGCACAAAGTGCAAACCTCTCTCGTCCAAGGCGACGTGCAAGCTCTTCAGCTAAGGCTTGACCAGGTGTATCCCCATCAGTGGCAAGTATTATTCGCGATGCCTATCAATATTTTTAAAATGGATTTAGATCCAACACCTTTCAATCATACATTGCACGGAAAAGCTTGAAGGAAAGCATTTTGTACCGACCTTCTCCAAGTACTCTTTGCAATTCCAAAGATACTGATATTTTATGTCCTAGCTTCACAGAACATTAAAAGAGTCATGTTCAGATTTCAGCATGGAAGGCACCAGAACAAAATACGATGAAATGAACAGATTGCTTATAGAAGTTATCCTTCTTGAATGAACAATACTAGGGAATATATAGAAAAAATACAGTGATTTTCCACGAAATTTAGTTAAAAGCTTTGATTATAAAATTCATGCCCTGCAGTTATACAGTCTAAGTAAACAAATGGTTTCACACTATTGACTTGCAGAATTTATGTATACATAAAACAAGTTGCCATGCTTGCATATGTTGTTAACGAAAATCCAGCCAAATACTGAGAATATACTCTATTGTAAACACAAAACATGTTAACTGCTTATTTTAGTTACAGATCTGATATTAGGCTTTACTATGTTATTTAACTCAGCCAATAATAGTAAAACTTAAAATCTTTCAGTTCCCTATTGGGGGTTCAAGAAATTTTAGGACAACGATTATTTCTAAAGTAGTTGACTATGTCTTTCACCTATTACTTGCACAAGGAAAAAAATTTGAGAGAATTTCCAGTAGCACGTACGATTGAGGTAGCATTGTGGAATAAATAGCATGGTGACCTACTTCCCTTCTTTTAATTTTACTATAATTACATGAAAATCCAACCACAACCAGACGTGTTTTTTCGAATCAAGAAAACCCTTAAAAGCATGTCTTCAAAAGCCAAAACAATCTCGAGATAAATTTAGTGTCAATAGCAGAAAATGTACAAATCATTCTCAAGTTCTTGTCCATAAGTTCATGCGATAAATAGCTGCTGCCTTAGCTACACAGTAATCAGTGTTGAGAAGTTGAGCACCTAATTCTACTGTAAACCCAACAATTATATATACAAAAATAAGAAAGATTATAATATTTGGACATCTAGAATTCTATTACTCTAAAATGCGTGCAGAGTGCAGACCTTCTCTTCCGGTGGCAATTCTTTTTGGGAAACTGAGGGTGGTGCACCATCAGGCACACTCACGCAATTCTTGAATCCAGCTTCTTCCAAGGAAAGTTTGTCAATTTCACCTTCAACCTATAAACATGGATGGACCAAATCCAAAAGAATCAGAGTATATATTAATATTGGAGGAATTGCTCATAGATGATGCTAACATACAATAATTATGTCATCAGCTCCCTTTATATCATCCAGCCCATAGAATATCTTTTCAGTATCCTTTTCCTGAGAAAAAAAAAAGTAAGCAAAAATCAGCTGACACTTGAATCAAAAGTGCACATCCTTATTCGGCATTGAAGGAAAAAGGAAAATTATTCATCAAAAATATCTACAGGAAGAGTGGACTTTATTACAATATTAACATTGAAACTTATAAGCAAATGTAAATCAATTCAACTGAAAATGACACTCATATAGGCACAAGTCTTGACCAGATCAAAATCACGCACAAACTTATTCTCTCTCTTTTTTCTTTTCATAAGAAATGAATTCATCAAGAGCAAGAAACAATACAACTAAGGGCCAATGGCATTACACAGTTGAAACACTCAAAAGAAAAAACGAGAACTGAGAAAATGAAAACTAGTCAGAAAGATGTATGGTAAAAACAGAAACAGATAAACTAATAGCTAAACCCTAAGCATCGTAAATAAAGAATTCAAAAACACCCTTAGATTTCCAGCACCTGGAACATGGAAGATATTGAATGGCCATAAATGAAAAGAATCAGTGTCCTTCGTCTGGATTAATCACAAGGTGCTCAATGACCACAAAAGCTCAGCAATATTATTCCTTCTATAATTCCCACTTAGTATGCGTCTTTAACTTTACTTCTGTAATCATATTAACACGTTAATATCTATTTATAGTTTCCAACAATGAATAAAAAATAATTCCGCATTCATATTAGTACTTATCTATTTATAGTTTCCAACAATGAATAAAAGTTTATTTGAAAATATTGCCATTGTGACGACCCTGCCCCAGTTCAGAGGCCCAAGGCATGACTGGCGGCCAGGCGTCTCACATTCAGGCTCCATGGGCCCCACCCCCAACCCATCACCTCTCACAAGGCAGGTTGTTGCTGGTAGGAGTCGAACTCCGGACCCCCAGCCTTTAACATAGGGCCCAAGGCACCATATGCTACCAACTGAGCCGCTCAGTTGGTAGCATATGGTGCCTTGGGCCCTATGTCCGCTCAGTTGGTAGCATATGGTGCCTTGGGCCCTATGTTAAAGGCTGGGGGTCAGGAGTTCGACTCCTACCAGCAACAACCTGCCTTGTGAGAGGTGATGGGTTGGGGGTGGGGCCCATGGAGCCTGAATGTGAGACGCCTGGCCGCCAGTCATGCCTTGGGCCTCTGAACTGGGGCAGGGTCGTCACAGAAAAACTACCTTTTTATAAGCTTCCCCACCCAGACACGGGCCCGTGGGTACTCACTCAGGGCATGGCCCAGGCAGCCCAACCCATCACCTGTCCAGCCGCACTGACTCCAGGTAGGTTGTTGGAGCGAGGACTCGTACCCCCGACCTCCCTTTAACATAGGGGTCATGCCCAACTATGCCACCAACTATGTTAAAGGCTAGGTGGAGTGTTCGAATCCTAGCAACAACCTCCTTGGTATATCACTTAAGTGTGGATTCAAGGGATGGGTTGGGCTGCCTGGGCCATGGCCCTGGGAAGTACCTAGCCGCCACTGGACTGGACCGTTGGGTGCCTTATGAGTGGGGTAGGGAAACTTATAAAAAGGTAGTTTTTCTGTGAGGCTCAGTTGGTAGCATATGGTGCCAAGGGCCCTATGTTAAAGGCTGGGGGTCAGGAGTTCTACTCCTACCAGCAACAACCCGGGCGATGGCCAGATGGGTTGGGGGTGGGGCCCATGGAGCCTGAATGTGAGACGCCTGGCCGCCAGTCATGCCTTGGGCCTCTGAACTGGGGCAGGGTCGTCACAGCCATGCTACTCTTAATTGTTCTTGTGTGTTACAATAAAATGATTATACCATTC
Source organism: Euonymus europaeus (assembly GCA_963580455.1). NCBI lineage: Eukaryota > Viridiplantae > Streptophyta > Magnoliopsida > Celastrales > Celastraceae > Euonymus > Euonymus europaeus. The sequence goes on along the minus strand of OY756961.1, from coordinate 4,938,948 downwards.
GTATGACAAATAAATTATTTGCAAACTATGGTGTCAACAGATTCATGACACTATTGTATCTAAGGCCCATCTCCTATTGTATTTCTAAACAGATTGCTTTCTCACATATTAAAACCAATCAAAAGCTTTTGTGAAATTTGGTAGATTCAAAGTGTGCAAGACAAGCATATTGTATTGAAGAATCGAAACAATTAACTAGTATCTTTTATTCATTGTCAAATGAGAAATAAAATTTAAGGAGAAGTAGGGCTCATCAGCACATTATTTAAATATCCACTAGCCACACAAACCTGCCAAAATTTCTTCTTGATGTCCCTATACTTGCAATTTACAAGCACTCCATTTCTCCAATAAGTAAATGCAATAGCTATCTGCCAACAAAGGATCAGGCGCAATTAAATTAAAAATAATTTTTTAAAAAAAAGGACAATATCATTTTCTCTTATTGATTCAAGTACCCAACCTCAAAGATTTTATATGATCCATTTCCCATATGAAAAAAGAACTCATTTCACAAAGTAGCTAAATGGAACTGAACTTACTTCTATAATATTTTTTGTAATATTAAAAAGTATTAAGCATCCATTTTTTCCAAACAAGTGTAGAACATTTTAGTTGAATAGAATTTATCACTACTAGATACTAGAATGCAAAATCCGGATAATTTCTGAAATTAAACCATATTATTAGGTCCAGTCATATTGTAAACTATACTACTTCTAGGTCCAGTCAAAGTGTAGCCCACACTTCTTCAATCTTCTGTCACAAAAATTGTTGAAAAAAAAAGTTCCAAAGCTTCTTTCATCAAATTTACAGTAAAGCCAAATCTTATCCCTAACGTCATCATTTGCATCCTAACCTCATAATCAATAATTAAGATACAAGACATTTCTTTATTTAGCACCATCATGCACCTCATTCCCATATATTTTCTGCATAACTGAATTTCTCTGCAACGTCTCCTGTGATATTAGTCGCTCGGCAAAATAGCCAACTAGCTGAAACAAGACAATATAAGGTTAAAAAAGTAACATGCAAAATACAGAAACAGCAGATCCAAGGCAGTTGTTTAAGAGTATCAAAATCCAGCCCAATAAAAACGTTAAACTACAAAGAGGGAAAAAAAACTTACAATCACATTTTCATGCAAGCAAACATTCATTTAAGCGAGAAAGTAAAAGTTACTAAATCACTTTACCTCGGTTGAACTCGTGAATTTTTCTAAACGAACAACAATTGCTAATTCATTCGATGATTTTCCATGATCAAATGATCAGTTGGACAGAGAACAAATATAACATTTATCATTCCCGGTTTTAAAGAATATGCTTTTCCATTTTTTTGAATTTTTTTTAGTACGATCTAGTATGTGCCACAGGCTCAATACATCATATTTAAATTAATTTTATAGATTATATGTGGAAAATACACATTAGTCTCATTGGATCAAAAAAAAGTTTAGGCTTCAACAACTCCATTTTTCACCAGATGAGAAAAAAGATATTGGATGTGCACATGCTAGAGGAACAGTGGATTAGTGGAAGGATAGATCGCTACAAGAAAGAGAATAAGAAAAACTTGATTGAGCTTAAACAAGACCCCAGACAGCTTGTTAGTGGAGGATATATAAAATTAAGCAATTTACTATCCTTTTCTTAATGGAAAAAAGTTTTTTAATGAACAAAAAAAATCAACCATCGCGCTTTTTTCAACTTAGAAAAATATGTTTTCTGAATTCTGTGACTTAAGGCAACCGATTGCCAGAGATGGAGCGCAATTGAATAACTAGGACAGGTCTCGCTAGTATAACCAAGTAATGGCCATATGACCAACCAAACCGGCTTGATTCAAAATAAGCTACATGCCTACAATACATTCCAAAACAATGAGCAGTCACTAGCGAGACAGAGAGAGACCTAGAGAATGTTATAATCCACTTATCCTCCATAGATAAAATACAGAAAGCTAAAGGATCCTTGAACCATCAGAGATCAACCTGCACGACCTTCCAATAAGTTGAAGATGACTGTCCAGAGCAATGACCAGAGAATCAATAGGCAGTGCAAAGCCTAAAAGGGTTATCACATCACTTGTGTTCTATGAGGTTAAACAAAAAATGGATTTGAAGAGGCTCAAAGACCCTTGGTGCCACCAACAACAGTCTCGTATAAGAACATAAGACTAAACGAAGCCTAGAGACATCACAGCTCAGAAGGTTCAGAAATGCCACTTAATCCAAGCCCACATCATCTTAAAACAAACAGGCACATAGAATGGAAAAGAGTGAAATTGAATCACCTCATTTGAAAACGGTTCTAGTTGAAGACCCTTTACTGTGATTTCCCTAATGGGCTTCACTTGGGTATGTTGGTTTGAGGTGCTATATGATGACTTGCTATCTGCAAAGGCCTGCAACAAAGGGGAGAATGAGAATCAAGCACAGAATTTCCCTTGAAATCGAGTCAGACAGTAAATCATCTCACCTTCGTGCCACCCTTAAACCCGCACTTTCCTCGAAAACACGACCACAAGGCATATCCCCTAAGCACTCAACAGGTCCAAAACATATGCTGTTAGCAATAGTTTCAGAGAGCGAAAGTGCAAAATAACTCATATGAAAGAGTAGAAGAGCATACCCATCTTTGTCAATGGAAAGAGAGAAGCTTTTCTCCTCTGAATCACCACCTTTGCACTATCATGCCAAAACAACGATATAATAAGTATAAATTTAACATGAAATCCCGAATGATATAACAAGAAAGTAGAACCAAAAGTCTAAAAGCATAGGAGGTACTAGAACGCACTCAATGAAATCAACCCTCTGGCCTCTGCTCAAAAGTTTTGAATTACATGAAAAGACATACAAAGGACTGGAACAATATACTTATGTTGGACAGCATAACACTTTCTACCTTTTTAGGAATAATGCTACTAACCCTCTATGCGCAGTTTTTTTCTTTCATCACTTTCTTCTTTCATTGCAGTCCTTCCACTGTATTCAGGTGGCATATTCTTAAATTTCACCTCCAAACTATAATCCATAACAGAGAAACCAACCAGATGGGATTCAGTGTTCGAATGTTGAAGAACTGCGTTATAGCAGTTGCCCAAGCAATAAGTTCATTATTAATTTATTAATCTCTGCCCAAGCAACAAGTTCAGTGTTCGAATGGGCTCACAACCCTATTTGTAAGATTAAGTTTCTTAGAATCTCAACAGATGGCAGTAGAAGCCCACAGCATGCTAGAATCAATGTCAGGGCTTTCAACTTTTCCTAAGATGAAGAAGCTTCAGTTTAGATTACACAGAGGAAAAACTTTTTGAAACATTTCACTTGGATAACAACTTGTTTTTGACACTTTTGCCCCAATAACCCCAATTCTCATTGGAAAAGAAAGAAAATTTAAATCCCAAAAAAATGAAGATGAAAGCGGGCATCTTCTTATAGATTATCTCTGCTTGCGTACATGGTAGATGATCACTTCAACATCAAACCACATCAAAATTTCTGAATAAACAGTGAGCTTGAATACATATCACAAGTAAACATACGTTTATCAATCTCAATTCTCAAGCATGAACTTTGAAGATGTTGTGGATAATAATGATATATCAATGTACCAGGATACAGAAAAAAAAATATTGATCCTTTCATTTAAAAGAGTTGACTGACAGGAGTAAAAAGCCGACAACTACTTCTACAAGAGTGACCCAAAACGGTTTACCATTGGGCATAGTAGGCGGTAGTTCCCCCCAGGAGCCAATACAACGTTTGTGACACCAATCTCTTCCAATTTCCGCTCCAAAGCATCCAAATTCGACCTTTTTACTTCTGGTTTGTCGAAATACACTAAAAAGCCAACAGAAAATATCATATGCAAGCAATTACACTTAGATGAATATGTGCTTGATTTCAAAAATCCACACTCGTCCTCTGGGGCCATAAAGACGGACTTAACACAAGATAAACATGGAAGAATTTTTATCATGTCCTCCAAATTTAGGACGAAAACAAATACACATGTGCGGGGACAACAAAATTGAATTACCTGGTCTGGGGACGGCGGCATGAGAAGAATAAGGGGACCCATTGTTCTTGAGAAGATAACGGTGATTTTGGGACTTGCCATTGGGATGTGAACACAAAACAGGTAAATGGCGTTTATGGGTGTGGAATTTCCGGTTGTGTGATGAAGGGTATGAAGCCACGACATTGAAAGGAGCAGTTTTAAGCAAGTGCTTGGAACCCATCAGACGTGCAAGGTTCGGGGACAAGAAAGAGAGATTGCGTATATAACTGCGAGAACAGTGAGGAAAATAAAGCATCTTTTCCTCCCTCTTCTTCTGGGTTTCTTATTCCTCAACAGATTTCCATGGCTTGCTGTGAAGAAGAGCAACGAAGGGAACAAGAGGGTTTCTGAGGGTTTAGGGAAGGCGTTAGAAACACTTTGTCGGGGAGCGCCCTTATAATTCCCAAACTCCCAACTTCGCATGTTTGGTTGGTGCGCACTTATTGCTTTAAAACGACGTCGTTTCCTAGTTATTCAATTTTCTTCAAAGACTTTTGTAAACGTACAATTTTACCGTTGCAATTGCGGAATTTTTTTATTAGGTCATTCACAACAAAAATTCTTAACAAAAACTTCAAATATTTTTCCTTTATTTTTCAAAAATTTACTATTTCTCAAAAGAGTGCATCCACTCTTAATTATATTTTAAATCATTTAAATATTCATTTTTTTAATATTTTTTACTAATTTAAATTCAATATATTTTATAATTATTATAACATAACATACTATCATACTAAATAAAAATAAATTGACATTAATTTTAAGAATTAAAATTATTATTTGATTAATTTATTAATATTATAATTATGTGGTTATGTGGTAGTTGAATATCACTCTATCAGGTCATAACTAAATTATTTTAATATTTCTCTTGAAGAATAAATCATTCTAAATATATAATTAAATATTAGCTGCATTAAATATTAATGTATTAATATAAATTTTGTGAATTAATATGGCCCATTAATCAATTGAATTCATTAGTCTGAATTTGGTCACTCCCTAGCTTGAATGACGAAGGTGTAACAAAAATAAAGTACGGGTCTCTAAATCGTAACAAAAAATCAAAAGTTAAAGCATTTTCTACCAAGTTTGTTCTCGGTGAGACTGGCGGGTATCCAATTCTTTTTCTTCTTCTTTTTTGTTAGTAATCGATAGGAACACGAGACAAGCTTACCCTTTTGACAGTTGACATAGGACTAAACTTGAACTGTGAGGACCGAGCGCACATAAATTTCTCACGAGGCAACAAGAGTATTCCATACAATTTGGCCCATCAAAATTTCCCAAAATCACTATTACCTAGGTGGTTATCTAATTCTATTGTACTTAGCAGGAAATACGACTAGCAAGCAGCTACAGATAACAACAATTCCAACTGCTACTGCTTCAAGGATCTCTTCAGCCTCGAACTGATAGTGTTGGGTAGAAGCAGCTCAGTAATGGAATACACCTTGGTTTTACTATTAGCCATTGTGTCTTCTCTTGGAGGAACATTAGTTACATCAGGCTTAGGATAGTCTTCTCTTTCTGGAACTTAAATTAACAAACATGCAACTTCAGGCACCTTTGTAAGTAATTTGTGCCACAAACTGCAACCATTTTTATATAAGAAACTGGATCTATGGTTACATTATATATCAGAGAAACTGAAATACTAACTTTAGGATGTGCAACAAGCTCACGCGGATAGAACCCGCTTGTGGCGTTTGCCATCCTCCGAGTGACGCTGGAATGGCAAAGAAAGGCAAGACTCATAGGCTTTGCTTATCATGTTAAACATGTGGCTCAAGCTAGGTTGTTTTGTGCTTGATTGATCAATGCACATCAGCCCTAACCCTATCCCATTTTTGGTTTGATTTACCATATTTTCTGACAATTCCATCCTATCATCAATTACCTTCTGAAAGCTGCCTGGGTAATGCCTTCTGATATGCTGAATGAAACTGGTCTCCCCCTCATCCAACTCTTCATTCAGTCTCCTGTTCGTAATTATCTCCAGCAGAAACATGCCTAGCTTGTAAATCTCTGAATCAACAAGAAAATCTAGATATCACAGAAAGTGAGGAAAAAAATGAAACACATGGTGCACAGTGTCCCTATAGAAGAGGCAGGGTTCGGGAAAAATAGACGTGCACAGAGTCTTTCCTGCATTGCAGAAAGATTGCTTCTGTAGTTTCAAAAGAGCAAGACATGAACAAAAGGTGTGGAAATTGATCAACTTACTCTTTGAATAATTGCTTTTATTTCCGACCTTAAACCTTGAGATCTGTGGCTCTATATCGCTAGAGAGTAGAACACTGCTTGTCCTGAGATCAAACTCAACTTCAGGCCATTGCTCTTCCAGATAACACATGCCATCCAAAACTCCCATCATTACTTTCAACCTGTATGTCCATGGTGGAGCCGTCTCTGATAACCACATTTTGACAGTTTCTCCATCCATCCATTCTGTGACAATGGCCCTCAGTCTTTGATTGTCGCACCAACCCATAACTTGCACTATATTCTTGTGACATAACTGCACAAGGACCTTACATTCCTCGACAAATTTCCTCTGCTTCTCCCTCGAAATGTCATCCTTGTATATCTCAATCCTTACTTCAGTTCCATCTCTCAACCTTCCTCTGTATATATCAAGACCCTCACTCCTTGCCACTGCATTCCTCCTCGAAAACCTGTTTGTGATGGATTCTATCATGGAAGGTGTAAACTTGTGTCTTCTCTGAAACATTCTAGGTAAGTAGTCTGGCCTAACAAAGCAAAGCCACCCAAAACAACCAACAAACAGAATCACAAAGATTGGAAACATAACCAATAGTATTACAGCCTTGATAGTATAACTCCCATGACTTGGAAGGAGACCGGATTCAATAAAACACGAAGCGTAAAACCGCTCAAAGAAGTAAGTATCAGAGATTTTGCTCTCCGAGAAATGATTGTATGATAGGTTAAGGACTGTGAGATTGTCAAGGGGAAAGAAGCTTTGAATTGGAACTTCACCAGTAAGATCATTGTGGCTCAGATCAAGAATCTGAATTTGGGTACATTGCAGTATTTCAAGTGGAAAACTCCCTTTCATTGAATTGTTGGAGATGTCAATAGCTAAGATTGTTAAAGGACAGTACTTCCAGAAGAAGTTGAATGACAGATAAAGTGGTACAATTTTGGGTTTGTTCCTAAGGTCTATTTTGGGGAAGGATTCAACACAGTTAGGGTTTTTGGATTCATTGCAAAGATGGGAGGCAACTATGGTGGATTTGAAGATGTCATTGAGATCCTCAGGGGAGGAATTGCAGTATCTGAGAGATGGGTTGTGGAGACAATTTGTGGCAATTGCGGAGTTGAAATCTTGTGGTGGGTGCAAGTTGTTTAGGTCTTCTACCAGTGTTTCAGAAACAGAGAGTCTAATGAAGAATAAGAAACTCAAAGTTGCAGAAATGGAAGCCATTGTAATGGCGTGCTTCAAGAATTCAAATTTTGTGGAGGTTGTAGGGAAACCTCCTTATTTGCACGTTTGGAGCAAATGTGGGGGGCGGTTAAAGGCAAATGTGTTGTCACCTCAACGTGTAAAAGGTCCATTATGCCCCTCTTTTATGTATATAAAATTAAGTAACAAACATAAGAGATAAAGTTATAAAATATATTAAGAAATCAAAGAAATTTACATATTCATTTGATAGAGTCAATTTTGTTTTCGATCAAATAATGGAATTCTTACATTAATGATAGACAAGATGACATCTACAACATTGTACAAATTCAAAGTAGACAATATGGTAAATGAAGAATGAAAGTAGACTGAAAAAACTTACTTTGGAGGACAAACAAAAGTCCATTCACTAATAATTAACAAGCTCAAACCCTAGCCAATGGCAAGCACTTCTCCATTGAGTCCAACTTCTCCTGAACTGAGTTATATCTGAGAATAATTTGGAATATTATGTGTAGAGCAGTTCCATTTCCTGCATTTACAAATCATCGACAAACATTAACGTTATAATTTATGAAACTTATGCACAAGCTATAGTTTCTTGCCAAATGAAGTTCTATATTCACCGCGAGCTGTTAAATTACATCAAGTGACCTCATGAACTTTCAGGATGCCAATACAGGAACCTGACGTACTAGGACCCTCCTGAGTAGACAAGCTCTTCACAATTTTAGCACTGTTCGTCTTACTCCCACCAGGAATCAGCTTCCCCAGCTCCTGTGCCTTCTCAATTATCTTTGATCTTCTACTATCGAAGGCAGCAAGGCTCTCCATAGAAAAGCCCTTTACACTTAGTGTTTCCACAGAAAGTGTACATTGTCTTCTCAGTCAGCTCCCCAAGCAGTGTTCATCAACAGCATCATCAAACATGTTTATGTCATCATCCACCGAAACAGATCTTATCCCAGTTTGGTATTCAATCCAGCTATAACCCCGATCTTTAACTACGTTTCTATCACTCATTAATTCTCTAACGGCTCTTGCATCATCCCATCTCCCTAAGGAAGTATATAAATTCGCAAGAAGAACATAGGGGACTGAGCTTTGAGGTTCCAGGCGGAAGAGCTCCTCTGCAGCTCTTTCTGCTAAGCCCACATTAGCATGAACTCTACAAGAACTAAGCAGAACCTCCCACAAAACTGGATCATCTTTATATGGAATCTTATCTATGAGCACTTCAGCTTCATGAAACCGCCCAGCTCGGCTAAGACAATCAATGATGCAAGTATAATGCTCTAAAGCCGGCTCCATCTCATAATCTTGATGCATAGAGTTAAATATCTCAACTGCCGCATCAAACATTCCTGAGTGGCTACAAGCAGTCAGAAGAGCGATGAAGGTTATATCATCAGGTTTCACACCGGAGCCAATCATTTCTTTGTAAAGGCAAACAGCATCTTCTCCTCGTCCATTTTGTGCAAACCCATGTATCATTTCATTCCAAGTAACTATATTTTTACAAGGCATCATTTCCAGAAAACACCGGGCTGCATCTACGTCGCCACATTTACAATACATATCAATAAGAGAAGTCCCTACGAAGACCTCAGCCATAAATCCATCTTTTATTACCATTGCATGAACTTGTCTCCCTTGAAAAGAAGAAGATAGCTTTGAACAGCAACTCAGCACGGTGGAATAAGAGAACTGACTAGGCGAGATCCCCTTTTGTCGCATCTGTTTGAAGAAAATGAAAGCTTCTTTCTGTTGTGAATTAGCTGAAAAACCGGAAATAATGGAATTCCAGCATACAATATCAATTTCGGGCAACGTGTAAAACAAACGCTCTGAAATTCCGGTCTTCCCACACTTTGAATACATGCTAATAAGTCCACTGGCAACGTAGATGTCGGTATGAACAGCGGCCCTTACTGAGGAAGCATGGACCTGTTTTCCTGCCTCCTGTAACCCCATTGCAGCGCAAGAACTGAGAATAATAGCAAAAGTAGTTCGGTCAGGTTGCATCTTTTGAAACTGCATTTGCCTGAACAGATTTATTGCTTCCTTGTGGTTCCCATTCTGAAAATATCCCGATAACATAGTGTTCCATGAACTAACATTCTGGCATGACATGCTATCAAACGTTTCACGTCCACTTGCAATATCCCCAGATCTGATACATGCTGCAAGCGTATTGATATAAGTCACTTCATCTGGTTCAACACCACAGCACTTCATTCTATGCATACACTGCAATGCTTTCTCACCTTGGTATTTCTGCCCATACCCAGCTATCATAATATTCCAAGAAACAACACTAACATGAGGAAGATTATTAAAAATTAACTCAGCATTATCCATGTCCCCACGCTTTGCATACATATCAAGCAAAGAATTACCCAGATGAGGATCACTCTCAAATCCAGTTCTAATAGTAAGACCATGAACCTGTTGACCAAGCAAGTAACACAATACCCCTTCGCTACCATCATAAACATCTGATTCCCCACATATTCCTCTAGCACAAACGCCTAAAATACTTGAAAAGGAAACAGAATCAAGGGTAATCCCTTTCCTACACATCAACCTAAACATCTCCAAAGCCTCAACAACTTTGTCCGTGTGTGCCAACCCAGCCATCATTGCAGTAAATGTAACCTCATTAGGGTTCTCCATCCCCTCAAATACTTGAATTGCGTCCCTCATCAGCCCACACTTGGCATACATACTCAACAAAGCATTGCCCACGTACAAATTCATATCAATACCTATCTTAATAGAAAGACCATGACATCTCCTACCGCGCCCCACAGCCAATGCAACACCACATGCACTTAAAACACTAGCTAACGTGAAACGGGTAGGTATCAAGCCTTCTGAAATCATGGTATCATATGCATCCAATGCTTTTTCTTCGAACCCATCATGTACTAAAGCACTAATCAAGTTATTGCAGGAGACAGCGTTCCTCTCAGGCATTCGATCAAAAAATTCATAAGCATAATCCAAGTTCCCAGATTTACAGAACGCACACAATATAGCATTCCAAGAGTAAATGTTCTTGTGAGGCATTCCATCAAACACATGATGAGCGGAGCCAGTGTCGTTGCATTTAGAGTAAAACTCAATAAGCCGGTTTGAGAGGAAGGTGTCGATGAAGAAATCATTCCGGAGAATGTACGCGTGGAGGAGCTTGCCAGCCAAATGGGTCTTTCTGTCTATACAAGATTGCAACAGATTCGCTATGCAGGTACTGCTCTTCCTTTCCATATTTTCAGGCGGGTAAATCGTTTGAACCCACCATCCATCTAGTGACTACACAGTGTACACTAGTACACTGTTTGATATTTGGCCGACAACTATTGTGTGGGCCTAAGGGAGATTCACAATAGCCCAAGCTGGGATTTCGATATTTTAAAGCCCAATAATAAGCCCAGTTTGGATTGTTAGATGAAGCGAAGCCCATTTAGATTTAATTTGACTGTAAACAAATTACAATAAATCTAATCATGGGTTCAAAGTTCAAACCCTTTTTTGTGTTTTGTGAAGTCACTTAAATAATCAACATATGCTAAAATTGTTACTGAGTATTTGGTTAGGTAGCTTTTTGTGTGTAGTATATATACTGAATATTAAATTATATGCTAGTTGAAATTGTTTACCAAACACCAGTGTGCAAGATGCAGCATAAAATTTGTGTATTAGTTTGATTTGATCGATTGAGGTGCACATAAATATGTAATATTAACCACTCGTAAATGATTTATCATTCTATTAATTCTGGTACACCATATCAGTAGTATATGACATAGTGTGTAAGAATATTAAATAACTTCTCGATTTGCTCTTACTCATTGCTTGCATTATGTGCAAAATTGATATTAACAATTCGCTAAACATATACAAACACGAGTCACTATAAATCGCCAAGAAAATGTAGTGTTTGGCATGATGGAAAGTGGCGTAGCAATCGTGAGTAAAGATGCTCGATTCGACCACAAAAATGAAACCCCCACCATAGAAATATTTCTTAGACCGAGCTATACATGTTTCACCCCTTTTATGGACAAAATAGTCACCAGATCCATTAAATAACTAAAATGCAAAAGAGACTACAATGAGGTATAGCATATATATATATATATACACACGAATTTGCTCAGGTGCGGACTTAAAATACGGACGTAATTTACGGACCGAAATTATAACCGTACGATCTCATCCACGACTCAGAGATACGAAACACAAACTCAAACATCTCACTCCCTCTTTCTCGTAGCCCTTCCCCTCTCCATCTCTCTCAACGCTCCCTTCCACTATGGAGAGTGGAAGGGAGCGCTGAGAGAGATGGAGAGGGGAAGGGCTACGAGAAAGAGGGAGTGAGATGTTTGAGTTCCATAGTGGAAGGGAGCGCTGAGAGAGATGGAGAGGGGAAGGGCTACGAGAAAGAGGGAGTGAGATGTTTGAGTTTGTGTTTCGTATCTCTGAGTCGTGGATGAGATCGTACGGTTATAATTTCGGTCTGTAAGTTACGTCCGTATTTTAAGTCCGCACCTGAGCAAATTCGTATATATATATACCACATTGCAGTCTCTGTTGCTTAGCTGCAATCGGTAATTGGTGAGGTCCATCCCCAAACATTTTTCCATCCTCCGACCGCTGGCTAACTCCATCGCGATGGGTGACCGGAGTTAGAATCGGGCAGCTAAACGCACAACTTTATTATTCCCCCCATTTTACTTCATATTTTTCCTTCCCTTCTATTTTACTTACTAACCAAACAGTGCGTAAAGCAAGGTAAAAATGAAGAGGTGGAAGATACATACGCATGTTTATGTAAAAGACATATATCACATCAATACATCAAACCATGCATAGTGGAGAAGTTCAGTCATTTCATATGGACAGTAATTGAATGCCAACCTCTTAATTATGGATATGGCTGGTACACAACATGACAATAATTTATAAATACAAGATAGAAAATTTGTAATATTCTAACTAACATACAACCATATACATGCAATATAATGCACCCTCAAGTACTTAACAAATTAACATAAAATAAAAGCTAGAAACACAAGAGGAATCCTAAGTATACCCATATATATAAGCCGCTAGCAAAAACTATAACTGATAACCCAAAAAGACTTCTTTTTTTCCAAAATATTTTTCATCTATAAGTGAAAATTCTATCATTTCTAATCAATGGGCAACATCACATGGGTTTACCGTGAATACCTAAAAGGTGGGTGCTGCTGCTTGAATAATAATTTTTTCCCACTTGGAAAAGATGAGTAGTATAGGGCAAGTCCCATCTTCATGAATCAATTAAGTCCCATGGTCACACTCTGTGTCATCAAATGCACTGAGCTTTCTAGTCATTTTTTATGGCTAATGTTCTTGTTTTCACTGTTGAAACCTTCTGTTCTTCAGCTTTCTGTCCCATCCACGCAATATTCCCAAAAGGAATGTGGGACTCATTGCTTCTGCTCCCGCTCCCAATTAATCAACCAGCACCTGTAGTCTGTAGCAGTGTCTCTCTTACTTTTCTTTCACTCTCTCTTTCTTTCTGGTAAATGACAATGACAGAATTTAAAAGGTACAACATATATGTTATATAAATTATATTTGATTCAAACTAGACTCAAAATTAAGAGGGATGACTCTATTTGTTATCAAATTGTGTATTGGTGGTGTCTCCTGATGACCAATCAAAGAGAGTGAATGGATCCATGCACTTGCTTTCCTTTCCTTTTATAGTGAACAAGAGACTTGGTGGGTCAGCTTCTAACTCTCCCAAATCAGCAAAAAAGTCTTGATCTGATGAGGAGTCTGGAGGTAGTAGTGATGACCTGTAGCTTTGAAACCCATCACGGAATCGCTCAACATCATCTATATTTTCCAAATTAGTATCAAAATCTTCAATGTTCTCTTCATTAACTGATGTTGAGGTGGATGGCATGATTGAAGACAAAAAAGCTGAATTGTCATTGCTGCTGCTCTCTTTCTGCTTATCTTCTTTTGCTTGGGCTAGGCGAGAAATAGTACTAGTGTTGGTTTTTGGTGGTTGAGACCTTGTTGACCCTGCAAGTGAATTTTTTTGTGTTGGCCATGGATGGTTGTGCTCTGAAGTGTAAGTGATTACCAACATGTTGGGATCGGTTCGACTCCGCTCCACTTGTTTTCTTGCTGAACAACCCTTTGAACCGCTGCATCTATAGTACCCCCTAAATAGTGTAAAATCATACAATCCAAAGTAATTAATTAGCGTAAAAATTATTAACGTGAAGACTCTATCGATGATCTCCTGATTTATACTATACATGTGAAAATATTTAGTACTAGAAGAAGGATAATTTGATATTCCATTATGTGCCTAATATATATTATCAATCAATAAATCTCAAGAAGGAATGACAAAGGCAAAAAAAACAATTTTAGTTGAGTAATTTTAATGTTTTTCACTTAATTACCTTGGATAAGGAGAGCCCTTAATGGGTTTCTGTCCATATTTTCTCCATGCCCAAAGATCAGAAGGAACAACTTCTCCACTTTGTCTACTATTTGGAGCTTCTGGTGCTGGAATACAAACCACCTTTGCTTGGCTTTTCCTAAATCAACGCAATATATCACAATATACTTGTGATTATGATATTGGTGCAACAATGTTACTTATTTTAGATCCTTATTTTAAGTTCTTATAAGAGAATATCTTTATATGCATATATGTATATATGCCACAGGTGCATAATAACAAAATTCAAGACTCCTGGTACGTAATATTTTAATTTCGGGTGGCCTGGTTGTGTGTGGAAAGTAAAATTTCAGATAAAATTAATTGATGAAAGCTAAGTATGTGAATATTATTTAACAACAGATGTCTTGGTGTATGTACAGTAACAATCTGACCTGAAAAGCAGATTCATAACACCCCTAACAAAGAACACGTACAATAAATATAAACACAGTTTATACCAAACCCTAATTGAATATCTCCTTCATAAATATATATATATCACCAATATCATCATCCTCATCAAACTTATCTTGATTAGTAATTAATGAAGAGCTTAAACGCACCAAATATTAGTTTATTGAATTCTATTACTTTAAAGTAATTACCAAAAACTTAATCAAGTCAAACCTAAAATATCAAAATAGTGTTAGTTTAATTACCTTCTTTTGATACCCAGATTCCGTGGAGATGAGATCTGCACAGGCTTGACCGAGTTCTCAATTAAGCAATCTCTAGAGGAATTAGCATTAATCATGGCACTCGAAGCCACGACATGAGGAGAGTCACACGGCTGCGAGATCTGAATCCGAGAAAATATGTTGCAAGGACTCTTCATCATCTCAACATGATCAAAACCTTTTTGACGATGATGATTATCATTAGCAACTTCAATAGTACTGGTACTAGTATTATCATCAACTGTAGAACTAGTAGTAGTTGTAGTACTAGTGTTTATTACATGATGATGATCAACTGATGAACTGGGGCTGGTAATAAAAAAGCTCGAACCAGCTGGGATGTTGTTGAGCTGGAGATCAAGAAAAAGTGGATCTTGCATGTTAGAGAATGGATCGCCAAAAGGAGTACTAGAAGGTCTTACCGCCTGATCCGTTATGGGATCGGACGGCCAGAAATCTGGGTCGGACACAGAGGCGACTGTTGCGGCGATTTCATCAGATACTTCTCTTCCACCAGTAGTACTGCTTGCTCGAATGATATCGGCCAAGTCGCCTCGATAATTCTTCATTTCTAGACCAAAGAACATAAATAATTGGTTAACTGAAAAGCACAGTAAGAGGAGACCACAGACTCATTAGGACCCAAGTTTAGTAGTTTGTGGTGTTTCCTAGTTGCCTTGTTGGATACGTAGAGAGAGGTTTTTTTGTTTTGATGGGTTGAAAAAAGTTGTTTCTTACTTTCTTTGAGGATGGCAATAAGAGAAAGAGAAAGAATGGTTTTGGGAAGAGAGAGAAAGTCTGGGTGTGAGAGAGAGAGACGTTGACTTTTCATACAAAATTCCACTCCTTGTCGTTTTACATATAGAGAGAAAAATATACATATTGTATGTACAATAAAATTCCAATTAAGAATATTAATGTGTTTTTATTATTATATGAAGGAATCCAAATGATTATAATTATAATTAAGCTTTGATATTAAGATGTGTTGTAAATTCCACATCTCATATACACACTAATAATATTGTCTGCTTTGAATTGTCTGATTCCTGATGATATATCGAATTCACACGGTTTTATTTATCTTAAACCCAACAAGTGGGTTAAGTCAAACTCACTTGAGTTTGGAAAATGCTTTGTTATTTTTATGGGGTTATTCGTTTTGAGTTATTCAATTTTTGAGAATATATCGGACATGCATTACTTTATTTCTTCTAAATTCAGCAAGTGAGTTAAGTCCAACTCACTTAATTAAACTTGAAAAAGTTGTTGCTATTTGTATGGGGTGGGCTTTGTTTTTAATAAAGAGTCCATAATCTCCCACATCTTCCGATGTGGGAGTCTAACTAGATGAGAACTAGCCAAGCATTATAAACTAGAGCCTAAATGCATTAGGACAAATATTAGTCTTAGGGGGCATCAACTAATTAAGAACAATACTATTAATTAATATGTAACCCCTATAATTGGTTTGTCCTTTTGCAAAGTTTGGTGGATTAATTAAATCAAATATTAAATTAAAAAGATCACATAACATGCCTTCCTTTTGTTTTCATAATAAAAGTAACAAAGATATATAGTGTAAAGTTAGATCAAAGTCACGCAGTTACAAATCTAATATGAAGGCTTTGCGATGGCAAGTTTCTTTTGAAATTAGTGAATATTTAGGCTGTGTTTGTTTCACATTTCGTATAGCTTAAAGCTGTGGGGTTCACATAAAAAATTATACCAACCAAACGCTACATTTTGTTGACAGCTTAAAGTTGTAGGCCCTACAGTTTTAAGCTGTGCAAATTGAAATGTTGTCATCTCATAGCTTTTCAGAGCTTAAAGCTATGAGACCCACAGTATTTTATAACCACATTACGTAATTGCACCTCCATATTTTAAAAGTTTTTAATTAATTTTTTATTATAATACATTTTTTTGTAATTTTATCTACAATATTAATCTAATAGAAAAATGAACCAAACATTCTACAGCATTTTATACGGCTTAAAGTTGTGAGCTCCACAGTTTTTTATACAATATTTTTCATACCTTTAAGCATAACATTTTTAACAGCTTAAAGCTCTGAAATGCAATTGTGAAACAAACGGAACCTTAATTATTATAACCTTACTTAACTATCACTTATTCAGTTGACACCTATATTATCATTCTGTTTTTTATGAAGATTGTGATGATAAATCCCTTAATTATAATTTATACAAACATACATCTAAGATAATGGCTATATATCTTCTATTCTGTCTATATAAACTTCATGAATTTCTGAGAATTATGTGGCGAGTTAACACAATTAATACACATTAATCTTGGTTTTCAGGGACATCGTGTGCACATGGAATTTTGACACATACATAAAATCTTACTCCAGTAGTCCAGTGTAATAAATTATCCACATGAATGTAACAACATTAATTGAAGAAACTAGAGTTAATGAAATATATATTCTCTAGCTAGCACTAGCTCTTGTATCCTGACATGTATGTTTAACACACACACACACACACAGATATATATATGCACGCTCAGACTCAGGTGGCCAGGTGGGAGCATCCGTAACTTATAAAGTAGTTCGTTTACACTAAAAAAATTGTATTACATTCAAAATAGAAGATGCCGGTAACTTATAAGTTAAAGGCGGCCGTCTAAGAGCCCTACCCAATATATGTGTTATATATACATGTTTTTGGCAATCTTATTATTAGTCAAGTTAAAAGATGGGCAAGTGAGATTCTTTGGTGGTCCATCCAATAATTAAATATTTAAATTATATACATAAAATCTTAGTTTTTATATAATATTGAACAAATTTGATATGTTTGAGAGTCTTTAGACAAACCCCGGCCTAAGCCCCACGTTCCTGCATGACAAGCCAATCACACACACAAACTCCTCCTACAAATAACAACAAAATTACAACTGGGATTTCTCTGACAATTACTATGCACCAACCACCAAGCCTCTGTAGCCTAACCATGTGAAGCAGCGAAGCAGGCCTAACTTAATCGACTATGTATATATAATTAATTAATTAATCATGACGCATAATAGTATTTAGAACCATTTAGGCGATAATCTGATGAACTTTATAGGAACGAATTTATAGACTCAAAATTTATTATGTTTGATTTTCACGGGATGAATACTTTTGTGAGCATGCGTACGTTAAGTTTTGGCTCAACTTACTTGTCATCAGGTGATAAATTTGTATGCATGCAAATCTGATGACCCGAGTTTAGTTTCAAATAAGATGTTCCGAAAGCAAATTTATAAGGTATCATTCTGAATTATTAAAAAAATAATTAAATAAAATATCTGAAACTTTCATCAAAATCTGACAAATGCCCAATTGATTAGATTACTCATTAAAAAATTAGGTATAAATATCCCCAATTAGTCCTGCCTAGCTGTGAGTCTGTGACAATGATGTTGAACTGTACGCGAGACACTTGCCTATGCATGTTACACGGCTTGACGTCACACATAATCATAGCCGCAGATTTTCTACTGCTTGGACGGCTCAGATTGTTTGGCCACCTATATTTTGTATCTCCAACCTAACCTGGTCAAAAACTAAAGGGGTCCATATTTATGGGTTTTTCTTAAATCCACCCAAAGAAAAGTGATATGGTATGCACTCTTTTGATACATGAATAAGTTTTATGGGTGAACTCATTTATAATTTAGTGTGATTATGTGTGTAATTATTAAATTAGATGTATCAGTCTGTTAATAACGTATATTAAAATTGTTGACTCCATCAACATCCACAAATGATTTTTTATTTTTATTTGAAATTTTATTATGAAAAAATTTGGTATAAAAATTTAGCCTATTACTAATGAAAAATTTAACAAAGCGATCGCATCAATTTTTTTATTTTTTTTGCAAATATATATTTTTTATTTTTTTGGCAATTGATTACTCATGGAATTAAAAATAATAATTTGTTGTCGAAAGATTACAGACGAAATTTTATTTTTTATTTTTTGCCAACGGATTATTGACGAAATTTATGTCTATATTTATCGACAAAAAAAATTTACCAACAAATTTTTTTCTATCAGTGTTTAGATTACCTACAAGGGTTTTAACGACACAAATTTTCGATCAATAATCAATATTATTGATGAATTTTTAGGATGTTATGAATATCTTTTTTATTTCAGAACTGAAGAATGCTAATCTGCAGGGGATGAAATTGACTGCCAATTATATTGCCAATGTTGCGTTCTTCTATTATCATTCACGATTTATTGTCTTTTCATTATGTGTTTTTCTCGCACTTTTTTTGGTTGGGGGGGGGGGGGCTAATTGTCTTTTTATTTGTTAAGCATATTTAAAGGCTAGTAATTATATTTGAAGATCCAACGATTATTAAGAGGGGTAGACACTAGGTGGACACGAAACTGTCGATATTTATTAATGTTGATCCAAGGAAATTCTCTGTTGTATTAATGTAACAAAATTATCTACCAAACATAATAATGATAGTTTGACATTGTTGAGCTGGCATCCTAATACATTAATTAAACCCAAAAATGTTATCAAACTCAATTTTTATTAGTAGAATTCAATTCAAGTTTATATGACACTTCATGTAGGTTAAAAAATCAGTTAATAATATTCATTTATTTATCTCTCTTCATTTACTGCACATTTTTTTATAAACAAAACTTAAAAACATTTTATTTCTCAAAATACATGTTAGATTTCGAAAAAATTATATATTCGAACTCATTACGTAAAAATCTTTATAATAAGACCTATGATCTATCGTTTTATTGCTTTTTTCTTATATGATGTGTAATTAACTGTCTATTCGAGCTAAAATTTTATTACATTATGATAGTAGAATATATATTCGTTATTTTTTGCATTTTTATTAAAATTATGTTGGGTACCCGAACCCGTTAGAGTTTAGTAGTTAGAATCATAGAGTTTAACACTTGGGACATTTAAAATTTTAGTAACAAATTCATTGGAGTTTAGCGAATCCAAGTCTTTTAAGTTACAACATAAACATCAAATATACAAGCCCGTTAGGATTTAGCGAATCTGTTTCTCTTGGAATTTATAACACTTATTATTTAGGTTATAACACGAAAATTCAATACATGAACCCATTAGGGTTTAACAAATCCGTTCCTCTTAAGGTTTAATACTTATTGTTTAGGTTACAATATGAAAATCTGATATACAAGCTCATATCAGTACTTATAAATAAACACTGGAACTTAAGTAATCCACATGTCAGTAAAAAAAAAGTAATTAAAAATGACTAAATAAAACCTATTAATGATGAATCTTGAGATCAAAACATATCGACTCAAAAAGTTATTTTGATTCTCACTAAGATCAGTATCCCTTATGATCGCACGCTGAATTTTACGAAACCTATTTTATCTTCATACAACAAATTTCTTTGCACTCAGCCAGTCTTCTTTTTAGATTTCCAAAACTACCATAATCTTGTCAAATTTTGAGAAGGTTTGATTGAATTAATGTCTTGGAGGGTGTGTGCTCATGTGGTTCTTCTTAACTTTACTTCCAATGAGAGTAACATAAATCTTTCTTCCCTAAAATTGAGGGATCATTTAGATCTGATCCCAAAGTTTCCTCCCTTTAAGTGCATTTCAAGTTGTTGTGACCATTGTCATGCTTTTTCATCTTTTTGTTCACCATTGGATGCGTGATTATGGGCTTCATTATCTCTTGAATTGGATCATTAAGCCCAAGCTCTTGGACATCAATCATGGTTCATCAAGTTCTTTACATTTTAAACTCAAATGGCAAAATCCCAAAACAAAATCCTTCCTATATTTGTTACACTGAATTTTCAACAGTAAAGAAACAGGGCAAATCAAACCAAAACCACCCTTTGATAAAATGCATTGTCTTTGTTATATAAGGCTTACTGAGATTGTAAGCCATGGCTGTTACTTTTTGTTAAGAAGATGAGCAAGATTCCTTAGTTCTTCAAAGGCATGCATTGTTTCTGGATCAAATCCTCCTGCAAACTGCATCAAAAAAGAAAAAAAAGAGTCAGTGTGTGTTGTACGGTTGTGCTATTTGTTAAGAGTATTCAAGATACAAGATAGCTTCATGGATGATTCAGTAAGCAAACCCGGACACTTTTGCTTGGTTCAAATTGAAGTTAAATATGCAAATTGTTTGGTACAAACCTGATGAATTCTGAAAGCAAATCTAACTCCTTGAAGAAGCATATAGTCCAATGCAGGATCTTTTTCCAGTTGTGCTTTTGACTGAATTTCTGTAGCTACCCTCTTCACATACTTCTTTGCCAAGTTCACCGAGCAAAACTTGATCTGCAACAAAAAAGTTTGAGGTCAGTTGCTGAATGGAGAGAACATGGAAGATGTAAGGGTATGAGGAAAAAGCGTGTCCAAAAGACTAAGAACATTGTTTTATCATGCTAGCTTTCTACATTATAAATTTCCATTTTGAGGAATCCGGCATGTAACCAAAATAGGACACAAAACAAACATTGAATCAATAAAGAGTCAATGTTTACCTTGCTGATGATTCCATTCTCAAGCATCCAGTCTGTTGGGATATGAAATTCCTTGCAATTACGCATCAAGGACTCTCTTGTTCGGAGAAGATTATAAACAGTGCGTTCCATCCTGGCAGAAGAAAATTCATGTTAGGTTTGTAATCTGCCAATTTCTGCATATTTAATTCCGAGTTAGATTTTTTCAGCAAAGCGTCATGACTTCTTACTTCTCAGACAAGGAAACCATTTTCTTCAATGCAATGTCACAAGGGATTCTAGGATCATCCTTGTAACAAGACACTTCAGATTCCAACCGCTTGAGATCTCTGTATGCAAATGCTGCCTCTCGCAATGTGTCGGATTTCTTTTCTGGCCAATCGAAGTGCTTTAGAACTGCCCTTTCATCCACCTTCACACATAAGAAAAAGGAAAAACATTGTGGACAGTGCAATATCAGCCTCATTGAAATTCTCAATCGATAAACCAAGAAAGTATTGAAAAATTTGGAATTTTTTTCTTTGTGGATGAATTCAAGAGAATTATGTTCTTGAAACTTGTAGAATGAAGCCATTAATTTCCACATACATTAGAAGCTACTGTTACTCCCAGATCCAATCTACCAGTAACCATTCACTAGAGGATGGATGCTTGAATATTTTAAGGTTTAACAACTTGAAGTCCAATGGTTAAGTTGTTAAGGGTAAGGAGGAATGACTTACAAGAAAGCAAAGCTCATCATCAAGCCACTTCACAAATGCTGCGACATCTTCAATGTTCAGATAAACGGCATTATTAACCTCCCTGATCAATGACTTAACAAATTCTCCTTGAGTTTCAACATCTGCCTTTATCTGCAATAAAATTGTCATTGCAAAGTAATGCAAACATTCAGAACATGAGATAAGTGAAGTAAAAATTTCTCTATTTATCTACATTCATGAACCGAGAGATGAATGAAAAAATTTCTTCTTTTATTCAAATGAAAAAACTAATTGGCAACAGAAGAACCATGAGAATTCAAGTTTCATTTAGGTCTCCCTTTCTGGAAAACACATTCATATGAACAACTATTTGGAAGTGAACTGAGTATTAGTTAGAATATTGAAGCCAATAATAAGCTTGCATTTAACATGAAGGACAGAAAGCTACTCACAGCAAGTAAATGTGATGATCGATTTTCAATTTCCCCGATCATGCTGCTACGGACATTTGCAACATCAGAGGCATCACAAACTGTTCCAGTTGAAGACTCCTTTCTGGAGTCCCTTTTCATAAGCGAATGGTAGAACTCAACCACTTGCGGAGCTCGCTGCACCATTCCTGTTGCGCTTCTGATTGAGAACTTTGGAGGAATTGGTGGAGGAGGTGGAGGGGGTGGTGGTGGAATTTGAGTCAAAACTTCCTCCTTAGGCTCTAGAGAAATGGAGCATGAGGGTCTTGGAGGAGGATTCGGAACACGCAATGCCCTTCTCTCAACTTCTGGAGATGTAGGGATTTTATTCATTTCATGGAAGTCCACATAAAACTCACTTCTTTGAGCAGTACCCAAATCATATTTTGAAGAACTCATAGGCTCTACTTCATTCTCTACATCCCTTGCACACACAAAGCCATCAGATTGCCTTCTTTTGTTCAGTGCCAACTCTTCAATGCTAAATTTGGATCCACTTATTGAATGTCTTCTTCTGGGGCTTCTCCCTTCTTCTGAATAGCACCAAGTTTTATCTGTACTATTGTCTGAGCATTCTGAATTTTGCAAATCCTCATCTGTGATGGGCCACTTTTTTAACTTCTTTATCACATGCATTCTCTTTGCACTACTAGATTCTAAGTAGTCCTTACTCGGGCAAGAGTATACAATAATAGACTCACCACTCCGTTCTACTGAACCGGGACTGCTGATCATGTCAGGATTAGTTGTTGAACTTGAATTGCGCAACTCATGTCTTAAACATGAATTTACCCACCTAAGGTAGGCAAGTTCCTCAACCTCATTCATCCTGTTCATCTGTAGACCTTCAACTTGTTTACATAAGTCTTTGTTTGTGTCTCGTAGTGCGGAGGCCTCAGCTTTAATCTTTGCTACAATCTCACTCTAATGGAACATTGAAGTAAGGAAACATCTTAAGAGCAATGAAATAAATCTACAAGCATGTAGTTTCAAAATACAAAGAACCTTAGCCACTAAAATAGACATTGTCATTCCTTCGCTTAATCTGAGAAAGCTGAGGAATGCGACATTGAAGTAATCTGATAGTTGATACAAAGTTCTTGCTACAATCTCTCTAAGCTAACTAGACAACCAAATTGAACAATGCAAAACCTTTGCTTCTTCAAAACTTGAAGAACTCCACAGAAATCAATATCTAAAGTTTACTTGATTAATCAGAAAATATTTTAAGTTTTGGATTTTAAGAAAGAAAAAATATTATCTTTAAGGCTGATAAATGATTATCCATAATTTCTATGACATTTACTCGTAGACCAGACTGAATAAACAAGGATTCAAACAATAAAATCAGTGAATTGTACCATGAAAAGCTGTTTACAAATAAATAAATACCTCAGAAGCCTTTGCAAGACTAGCCCCTTGAGACTCCCTAGAAGAAAGCCTGCAAGCAAGATCTCTCCTCTGCATCTGCAGCTCCTTGTTCAACCTCCTCAACTCCACCACTTCCATTTCAAGATTCCTTGACGAAGATGGCACTCCACCATTTACGTTATTCTCTGAAATCAATGTCAATTCTGACAATTGCTCACCCAGACTCGTTTTCTCAGTTTCCAACACCCCAACTCTCTCAACAAGGCCATTAATCTCATTTTTCTTTTCTTCAAGCTCACTTTCAAGATTCCTTCTACACTCAGACAACTCTGCTTGCAGCTTGAACTCCCTCTCTTTTGACTCCTGAAGCAGGCTCCTAAGCTGGTCTAGTTCAACAAACAAATCACGGGTTCCTGAACTCTGCCTCCGATGATTACTCTGAAAACCCTGTGGGTGGACTTGGGTTGGAGTAACTGAGCAAGATAAGTCACCAATGAGTGCCCGCTTCACACGCGATTGGGAAATTGCCGATGAGTTCTTCTGCTTCGGATTAGACAAATCCGAACCCGAAAGAGGGAGCTTTTTCCTTGTCACTGCGGTGGTTTTCTTGTCTGAAGAGAAGCCTCTCACAATGTTCGATCCCCATGAGGACCGTGGCTTCGATTCCTTTGAAGAGTTGTTATTGGATTTCGGTGCCTGATTTTGATCGGCGAATTTCGATGGTTTTGCTTTGTAATCTGTAGAGTGTTCTTCTCTCATTGTGTTGAGTTGAAACTAAAATTTTTGTTTCATTTACAGAAAAAATGGTGTGATTTATGCCAAGAAATGACAATTTGAAGTTTCGAAATTTTGAAGTGGAGCTGATCGAATTGTGCTTTGGACAAAAGCTCCGATTCCAAGATCCACTGAGAGAGAAGTAGCGAGAAAAGTAGCAGGCTTTCTTTATTACCATTTGAAAATTTGAATTTTGAATTCCCTTGTGTTACTCAACAAACAGTGCGAGGGAAGGGCGTGCAACGGTCGGATTCTGTGCCCCAGGCCCACATTTTTAATGAGAATGAACAAAGGCCCATTAACAAATTGGGCTTATTTTAACCAATATTTCAGCCCAGTTTGATCTAGAAGGATAAGATAAGATAATCCAGGGTTTGCAACCATTTATTATTGATGATTAATCGCGGGGTGTGCGATTTCCCGCTCTCAATTCAAAACTTTGGAGCCTAACTTTACACTCTGATTCTCCTCCAAAAACATGTCGAATTACTCAAATCCACACATTAGTCAGTGCCTGACTCGCCTATCAACGGTAAACGAAAATGTGTGGTGTCCATTGCCAGTAACCGGCAAAAGACTGGGCAGCAATTCGTGGAAAGTGTGTTGAGTCTGACTCATGCATTGCTCGGATTTGGACTCCGCATCGATGATGTCGTTGCCATTTTTGCTTTCAATAGGTTTGGCTGCCTCTGCCTCTGTTGGAATAGTGTCCAAGTTAGGTGTTCCAAGTCCCACATTGGTGGATTTCTATAGATGCAAGCCTCCCTCAACATTGTAATCAAGTTTTGGGGCATAACCCTGAATTTGGTTACAGCTGGGCCACATGCACGTGGGAGATCGGTTGGGCTTGGTTGCGGGTTAATGTTCTTTGGACCTAGATTTGTAACATGATATCGGAACTAGATTGGCAGTGTTAAAATTCCGCGTGTGCGTGGCGTATGGAGTCCAAGTCTGGCACATGACCCACACACATGTTGGGGGTGTTGGAACAATGCCCAAGTCTGCTTCTCATGGTTATTTCTCTATAAGTATCAATTAAACCCAACCACGTTTCCCGTGATAGCTGATTTCTGTACAGAGGATTAGGGCGTTTTTTGAAGCGCTGAAACAGCAAATTAACGGTACGTTTCTATGATTTTATTGTACCGACGCTGATCAGTCTGTTGTATTTGTATAACATTTCATGAGAATTTGATCGTTAAAGTCCAGAGAAAATAATAAATATTTGAAAGGACTGATTCTCTATTGTTTGAAATATGAAAATTTGATGAGTATAGATTTAACATTGCAGCGTGCATGCATGTATCAATATCATGATCAATTTCTTTGTGGCCACCTACTTGTGGGGGCTTGATAGTGGGTTGTTCCAGCTAGTGGGTCTTCATGCATACAGGGTGACCGCCTTGGGTTTAGAACTGGCCAGCTATCCAAAGGGCACACTGAGCTGGAAAATTCTCTGTTAGCAAATTTTTTTTTGCAAATTATCGATTCTTTTTGCTGATATATGAACCTTTTTTTTTCTGCCTTATCTCACTGCATTGACGGTATCATTCACTTTTAACTTGCAGAGCTTTGAGGAGGTAAAATTAGTAATGTTTATAACAAGGCCACTGATGTTGTAACTGATTCATGTGCACCTGAGGGCGCTGTCATAATATGCTTCACTTCAGGTATAAACTGTAGCTTATTTGATCTTCTTTCTTGATGGTGTCTTCATAGGGCAGTTTTGTTGATCTCAAAATTTTCCTCCCTTTCTCTATACATGAGCAATGGACGATTTAATTAGTTTCCTAAAGCATTGCAGTAAATTTATACTTCACTAATTCAGCACTTCATCATTATGATTGAAGATCTGTGAATTACTTGAACAACAAAAGCAAGGGAGCTTAAATTTTCAAAATGATGTTCTGTCAAAAGGACAAGTGGTAGGACTTTCAATTTGTCAAAGATTCATGCCGATAATGTTGCAGTGTTGGCTTCATCTGAATAATTTTCTCTCGACTTGATTTTCCATATTTATGTTTTACTCAAACAATCACTTGAATCCTGAATTTATGTGAAGTTAGTTACATAAGGGAACATTATTAGAAACTAATATAAAGGTACAATGTAATTCATCAGTTTTTCCATTTGTTCAAGTCTCTTCGTCAAAGAGATTTGACTTGATCAACAACTTTCCAGGCTACATCAAGTTTTGGCTAATGGTTTCGTACCTGTAGGAAGCACTGGAAAGCCGAAAGGAGTTACCATAAGCCATTCAGCTTTGATCATACAATCCTTAGCAAAAATTGCCATTGTGTTACTTCTTTAATCACTGTCCCTGCAATAACGGCCAGTTTACTTTCCATGATCAGGTAGAGGATTCAGTCCAATCTGGAATTTATGGACAAAATTAGGAAATTGTGTTATTGTTGTCTGGCTGAAGCGTTATCTATGCTCCCATTAACTTGTGAACATATTACGCTCCCATTGACTTGTGAACATATTACAAGATGGACTAACGGAACCCTATATTATTGATAATTCTAGGAATGTTCTACTTTTGAGTTATCAACTGTAGGAATGCATTGCTTAGCATGAACTAATGATATCCAACCTTAATAATCATGGAAGCTTTTGCTACAGCTATATTTGTTTTATTTTATGGTTTAATTTCCATGTAAATGCTTGTTATATTCTCTTTAAAACATTTTGACAGCATATATCAATTCCCTGCCTAAGATGCATAACTCTGTTTTCCTATGAAGCTCGCCATATTGCTTTTACTGCCTATCATATTTATGGTTTTAGTTGTCTAATACTATATCTTAAGATTTTTCTCAGGGTGAAGAAAAGCTGGAAAGGGAAAGAGAGTATGATGAAGATATTAAATGGTGTGGGGGTTTATCACTTGAGCTTATAAAAGAAGCCATCAAGGTTTTCCCAAGAGCCAAACTTCTTTCAGCATATGGTGCGTCTCACTTATCTTTGCTCCTTAAAGTGAGATTGCATGTACATAGTACATACTGACCATAATGATATTTATGGAAGCTCATTGATTTATGACTTTGTTTGCAAATTAAAACAATGATGACTTCTGATGGTCAAGACTCAAGAGTATAATATTGACAGGTTTACGCTGTCATTTTCAGTTGAGCTAGGCATGGATGACCTTATTAAATATTTTATTAATCAAGCCCAAAAGGTTTTATTATTTACATCCTTAGGAAACCTCTTGTGAAAGTGCTACAGATGTTGAAAGTAAACTTCTTGGTTGTGTCTTTGTATTTCTTTGCAAAATTTAAGACTTGTCTGTTCATTTCTCTATCTTCTGAAATAAACAGGAATGACAGATACTTGTTCCTCACTAACCTTTCTGACCCTGCACGACCCAGCATTTGATAACCCTGGCTCATCTCTGCATTCATTTGGCACAGCGAAATCCAATACAGTTCCACAGCCACAAGGCGTTTGCGTGGGCTTGCCTACGTCACATGTTGAAATGAAAATACGTATTGATGTTTCTTCACACATCGGAAGAATTTTAACTAGAGGTCCACATGCTATGATTGGATATTGGAACCTTAATACATCTGATACATCAAAGTCTAGCGATGTCGAATGGCTTGATAATGTATTGATGATTATGGTTATGTATGGCTTATCAGACGAACAAATAATCGCATTAAAAGTGGAGGTGAAAACGTTTACCCTGAAGAGGTGAAAATGACTCGTATGTTTCCTGATTTATTTGTTTTTCACTGATTAGTGAGATAAACTGAATGGGAGAGAGACCCTCCTGGATTGTTTTTTCCTTCTTGAATTAATAATAACACAGTGTTTACATTTACTCTCTAATTGTTTTTGTTTGGTGATATAGGTGGAGGCAATCTCTTACTACATCCAGGACTTACTGCCATTGTTGTCTTGAGTATTCCAGATGCTCACCTGACAGAGATGGTTGTTGCCTGTGTTCAATTACGAGAAAATTGGAAATGGTGCGAAACAAATTTGAAGTCATCAGCTGAAAACAAAGAGCTCATGCTATCTAGTGATATACTTCAACAGTATTGTAGAGATGAGAATACTTCTATGCCAATCTTTAGGTTATGGTTAAATGTTTTATTAGTGTCAAAAACATATAATTCAGGTTCAAAATACCAAAGATATTAAAATTTGGAGGAAGCCATTTCCGCTCACCACAACTGGGAAAATTAGAAGAGACCAAGTTCGAAGAGAAGTTATGTCTCATCTGCAATCTTGCCAGAGCAATCCATAACAGCTGCTGATCAGCCAATCATTGACTCAACATAGCACAGCAAATGCTATTGTCAATTATTGCACGAAACATCAATCAATCACACATTTTTTTCTTTTATTTTTCTAAACGAGAAGTAATGTACATGAGTGTGCTGCCTCTCTAAGGTTATGCACCACGTATTAATTTTTTTAAAAGAATGGCAGTGGAGGCATTTATTCCATTTATAATACATTCCCAAAACTTGTGCTTTCAATATATGGGATTATGGGTGATAACATGCATTCAAGGAGTAAGAGATTAAGCAATTTGTTCAATCAGCAGAGAATTCTATCTACCTATACACATCTCGGGGTTTAAAACTCATGCATAACTTTACTTAGTAGACCGTTTAGCATCACTTTTTTAAATCATGGATTTTGTTTAATGTGGAGTCAAAAAGATATGGTTTCTTCTTGTGAATCATGGTTTTTTCATTTTTTTATATTTAAGTTTCTAATATGGTTTATTAATGTTAGAATGTAAATGCAGTATTTTTCTTGAATGTGGAGTCAATTGACAGAAGGAACAGTACAACCATCTATCAAATGTTCTTCAGTATGCATGTCTTCTTCTTCCTTGAATAAACAGATGATTGAAAGAAAAATTTAACTGCTGATAGTTTTTTTTTCTGTTGCACCTCTATTGCACACATCACCTAAACTACATATGGTGCAAATAGAGAACTATATTGAAGTACAAAAGCACACTGAACAATTATCATTGCTATAAGGGAAAAGCTTCAATCCACAAGAAACTTCTCCATGAAACATTACTAGATGATCTATATACTTAAATCAAACCTTCTTTGCTTTTGGGGTTGCAGAGAAGTAATCTGGTGATTCTGGCTCCTGATGCTGTTTAAAATGCAAGGAGCGACGTGCTGCTGGTCTTCTTGATGAACCAAAATTCTCAGATGTAGCATATCCATCTTTAAGATTAAATACTTCAAGCCTCTGAGATAGATTTTCCGCATGGTCTGAAGGAGAACTTCCCCAAATCATGTTGATGTTTCTAATCTCATCATTGAACTGTTCTTCATATTTCCAGTTATCCACACACTCAGTTGAGTTTGTTCTGCTTAATTCTTTCTCCTCATCTTCTTCGACCATATCTGCCCATCTCTTCTTCTTCGAATCTATTGAAATAGAATGATGTTCATTACTGGATTTGGGAGGAGAGTGTTGCTCTCCCCCTCCAGGTTGCTCGTTACGTGTTGTAATACTACCCAAAACAATGTCAGAAGAATTCTGGTCCTCTTTACCACCAGTGTTATTATATGGCTTCACAAGCAAAGTGCAACTCAGGTTAGAGTCATTCACAATAGGCTGAGTGTTGGATTCTATGAGGGATTCACAGGTCACCTGCTCAAAGTCACTGTTTCCCCATGTAGTTCTCTTCCAGTCTCCTTTACTTTAGGTTGTAAAATAGGTTCGGTGGCTGCTGCTTCTTTCGAATGAGCGATGTGCCTCCACGAGCTTTGTCTTGAATCTCCATCAGCAGCTGAAGGCAATCCATTTTCGGATTCTTGCACTCTGACAGATGATTTTTCACCAGTATAACCCCGTAACTGTCCATTGAAATTCTGAATCCTATGTGATCTTACACTTCCAGCATGTATAGTAGGCTGAAATGACAGTTTGCTATTCACAGTTGCATCAGCCTGATCTCCTCTATTGAACCCCCGTAAACATCTTTTTGGTTGTGTGTACAGCCCTTCCGAATCCTTTCTCATCGACTCCAAGTTTGTGATTCTACTGGTATGTATTAAGTTTCCATCTCTAGGTGACTTGAAGGATGATCTCTGGAGTTTCATACCATAGCCATTTTCTTGTTCATCTGGATTTAATCTTAGCTTTGATTGAGATTCCAAATCAGTCAGCATCTGAACTGCGCGCTCGAATGATTTAGCATAAGATTCATCTATCTCTTTGTTTCCGGCAGCTCTGATAGACTCGAGAATTTTGCTTCTGTAACCCTGTTCATGTGCGTCAAGCAGATTGCCAAATTGCATTTTTTGTTATTATCTGGGTCCAGAAGCAGTGCTCTCCTGACATAGGAAAACATTCAAAATTAAAATTTGCTAAAATTTCTGCAGACAGGTGAATGTAAGAACTAACCTGTAATGCTGTTCAGCAAGTTCATAGTTGTGTTGCTGCAAGTAAGCCCAGGCCAAGTTCCCCAGTATCCTGCATTTTTATAGAAGAAACCTCAGATAAATGCACAGAGCTATCAGCTATGTACCACAAGTAAGTAGAAACAGGGATAAAAAAAAATGCAATATACACCTTGATCTCTCTTGTTCAATAGTTATTTGAATTTTCCTCCCTTGGGACCTTGCGATCTTTGTCCTCTTCCCACCTAAAGCTATACCTTCTTCGATCTGCTTCAGCTTACCCTGAAGCATTTCAATCTCTTCTTCCACCCTTCCAGAACTCTGCAAAAGAAGCAGACAATCATAAGATTCTTGAGACCAATGAGGGTTGTCTTTTACAGAATCAAGAAGTTAAAACTGGAAAAACTGAACTGATTGTGGGTTTACCTTATAGAGTTCAACAAGCACATTGTCAATAGATTCTTGAGACTCATAGGGGCAGAAATGACGGAAAGATTTGATTGCCTCAATCGCCTCATCTGATCGATCCAATTGTTTCATGGAAACTGCCATATCTTTGAGTGCACTGTCGACACGATCCCCAGAATTAATAGCTGCCCAGAACATAGAAATTGCCCTACTTGGGTCCTTCTCTATCAACTGTACAGAGAAATTGAAAAGCAATAAAGAATGATTTTGCTAAGAGCTTAAAACCCAAGAAGTGGAAAATAAGTGGAGAGAGTGAAGGAAGAACCGATGAGAACCTGAACATGTTTGGCTCTGACATATGGAGAATCACCAGAAGGAACCTTGTGAACGACATGAAAACGATCTTTCTTCACGGTTTTCCTCTCCGTCATCGACTTCTCTGGAGGAACAGTCGACCTCGGGTTCAAATTCGCCGGTGGGGTGTAGAATCCAATCGCCTGAAAACTCATTTTCAGTTTCTAGAGAAAATCTTTCGACCCTTTGCAAGAATCTCCGAGAAAATACTCTCTTGCCGGGAAATCACAGCTTTACAATGCAATGCCTCTTTTAATGATTGTTTGGGAGAGAAAGACTTGTTCTTTCTTTGAGGGGATGCATTGTTTGGAAATAGGTGTTTACGAATTACGAGATAACTGAAAGAAAATAGAGAAGCTGATGATGAAGTTGAATGAAGAAAAAGGAATTTTTGAGAGAACAAAAAAAAAACTAGCCGTTTCCGTTTTATAATTACTAGCCGTTGGTACGCGTGAGTTCTCACGTGCTTCTCAAAAAACGACGTCGCTTGTCGGAAGGCTGGAAGTTGAAACTGAAACTCTGAAAGTGAAGAAGCAAGAAATAGTGCACGAGAAAACTACCAAAACGCCATCATTCCCCCACCGTCCGCGGTGGACTCTTCACCAATCGTAAGTATCTCCCGGCGAAGCATACCTCACACGAAATTCGAGCCCTTTGATTTCCAGAAACGGGATCAGCAACCGCGCCACACCCTCTACCAATCCCCATCAAAAATATAAGTTCTTTCATTTGGCTGGTAAGCAGAAGGGTTACAAGCTTGACTTTGCAGCTTATAAGGCTTTTGCTTACTGCTTGAATCGAAATTCATTGTTTCGCACCGCCGATCAGGTCCCTGAGTTGATGTATTCACAAGGGAAGCCACCGATCCAAAAACAATTTGAGATTCTGATCAGAATGCATTCTGATGGTAATAGAGGTCACAACGTGCATTACATTTATCAGAAGACGAAGAAATTCGGTGTGGAGCCTTTTTTTTGTATAATAGGGTTATCCATTCTTTAATCAAAACGGGTCATTCAGATTTGGCTTTATCAGTGTATGAAGATTTCAGGACTGATGGACTGGTTGAGGAGAGAGTGTACAACAAACTTGATTTTGATAAAGGGGTTGTGTAAGGCCGGGCGTATTGTGTAAACCTGATGTTTTTGCATACACTGCCATGGTCAGGGCATTAGTTTCTGAAGGTTTTGGATGCTTGTTTGCACATTTGGGAGGAACTATGTCGAGCCAGATGGCGCATGTGACTTTGGTGACCGGATTCTGTAAAAATACGAGTGTCGAAAAGGGGTACGAGTTTTTTAAGGAGATGAAGGAGAAAGGGTTTTTGATTGATATATGACAATCTTTGGGGTTTAGCTAGGTTGATGCATTTGTGGCGGATGGGAAGCTTGGTGAATTGTGATTTGTAAGGATATGGTGGATTCTGGCTATAGGGCTGATTTGGTTACATATGATTCTTATTATTCAAAGTTTGTGTAATGTTAACAGGGTTGATAAGGCTCAAAAGCTTTTCCAAGTTACAGTTCAAGAGGATCTTGAGCCAGACTTGTCACTGTGAATCCCCTCTTGGTATCTTATGCAGAGAAGGGAAGAATGGATGATTTTTTAAAGTTGCTTGTGCAAATGGAGGTGGCGGGATTTTCTGTTCTTGATGATATTTCCAAGTTCTTCTCTAAAGTGGTTAAGAAAAAAGAAAGAAATACTATTTCTTGAAATGAAGGATTTGAATCTTGCAGTATTGCAATCACATGTTTAGTCGGGCAATGCTGAGTAGGTGATTGAAGTGCTAAATGAAATGATGTTGGAGGGCTGTTATACCTGGCATGTGTAAGCAAGGGATGTTGGATTGAGGAAAGGGAAGAGAAGGAGAGGGAATTCATTAAAATAAGAAAAGAGGGAAGGGCAATAAAATTATGTCCGGTTCATAATAAACAAGATTTAGATATAAGTTATTTATGAAATTCAAATCAAAATACAAAAAATTGTTCGGTTTAAAATCGGTTCGAAGCCAAACACAAAAATGATTTAGCTGTTTAAACCTTAACCTTGATTGTTGTTCGCTTTACTTATTAATATTTAATTCAATCCAAATTTGATCAATTAAGTACATTCAAAATTCTGTTCGACTCGTAACTAATTTTTTTGCCACCACTACCTGACTCGTAACTAGGTATGTCAAAATTATAAAATAATTGGAAAAATATAGATATTGGAAAATAATTGGAAAAATATAGATATTGGAAAGCACTATTTATTTATTTGCGAATGATATAATTGGGTATCTATTTTTCACTTTTCCTTTTATGGGACTTGATAGATAACTATTGCAAACTAATTAACAAATGTGGGAGTGCTCGGGCAATGTTGTAAACTTTTATTAGTTGCAATGGTTTTTTTTAGTCATTAAAATTTTGTATTTAAATTTTCAAAAATTACCAATATATTTTGATCGAAATTATGAGTCTAGTGATATTTTTTTGGGCCAAATAAAAATCAAATAAAATGTGAAAAAAGAGTTAAAATATTTTCAATTTATATTCGATAGTCTAAATTTTTGTATCCTTTTTACGATATATTTAATTTTATTTAAAAGAAAAATAATATATTTTTGAATTCATAATTTCGATCAAAATACAATCTTGATTTTCAAGAATAAAATGAACATTGTTAACGACTAAAAAAATAAAACGTGGAGGCTATCTGCACTCCTCCATTTTTTAGTGTCACGCTTTATTTTTACACCTAGGGAACAAATAAAATGTTACACTGACACCCTTTTTCAAGTTTTCTTCATAAAAATTCAAATATATCCCATTACACCCTCTTCCATGTTATCATATTTTAGACGTTAAAACAGAATATTTCTATCTCTGTTAAACAAAATACATATTCATATCCAAATTTTACAAGTTATATCACAAAATGATCCAAAATAAAATAGAAAAAACATGAATAATCAATCCAAGACATCAATGGTTGCTATCTTGCAACTGTTAGTTGAAGATCTCCTTCTTCTTCCCTTTGTTGTTTCCCCTATAACTACCATTACATTCACATGAAAGGAACACCCTAGGAGTTCTTTTTTGAGTATTTAGGTCTGACCTCTTTACCGTTACAATCATCCTATGTCTACGACCACATTTTCTTGCATAGTTAAGGACAACTTTGGCATTGGCAAACTCCAAGCGAAACCAAAAGCATATACAAAAAATCATAAATTCAGTTTGAAT
This sequence comes from Euonymus europaeus, assembly GCA_963580455.1. Classification (NCBI taxonomy): domain Eukaryota; kingdom Viridiplantae; phylum Streptophyta; class Magnoliopsida; order Celastrales; family Celastraceae; genus Euonymus; species Euonymus europaeus. Next base: position 4,904,019 of record OY756961.1, on the reverse strand, counting down.
ATTCAGTTCATAGATTCAATGAACAATAAATCAAAGATTCAGTTCATAGAAATCTAGAAAATGACAGCATACCATATTAGTAGTGAATTGAGCCGTTTTCTCCAAATCCTGTAAAAAAGTTGACATGCAATGCTTCACCCACAATCGCTTCCAATGACGAAAATCCTAAGAGATGGGTTCGAGAAACTACTCATTGGGATAACAACATCTTCCTCGAAGATCTCTCTGTTTGTGAAATCCTTATAGTCTGAATCGAGCTTGAAGTAATCTTGTTATCCATTCTGAGATGTCGAAGAACCAAAGAAACAGAGTAAAGCTGAAGGAATGTTGTCGAGGGGAGAGGGAAAGTAATCGTCTTCGTTTCTTAGGGTGGAATAGTTTAAGATTGTGAGAAAAAAAATGGAAGAGTAAGCAAATATCAAGTATAATTTTTTGATTTTTAAATATTATATTTTTTTATCATTCTCTTTACACACATTTGCTCAAGATAGCCCCACCAAGTAAAAAAGCCATTGGCGGCGGGATTCGTTTCTCAGAAGCGGGTGGCGACTAAACGACAACCTTAAACCTGTGAAACGACATATAAACTCTTCCTCTTCCTCTCTCTTTTTCTGTGACTTCAGAACAAAACCCTAGTCCTTGAACACCGTACAATAACATACCCAAACCTAGTCTTCTGAGTTGCTTTCCATCTATGCTCCGTTCTGGTAGGGATTTCGCAACAAGAGAGGGTTCGGTCGTTAAATGCTCCCTCTCTGTGACCCTTTTGCTGCCTCTCTCTTTTTCATGTCTTCTTCAATCTCACAGTATCCTTCTTCAGGGTGGTCTCAAGCCCTAAATCTCGATTTCGTTTTCACTATACCTTCTCCTCCTGCTGTTGCTGATTGTCTCAATCGTAGGTTTCATACAAATTTGATATCTAATCATTTGGGCTTGCGAGCGAAGCAACATGAGTAATCCTAAGGTGATTTTTTTATTCAATCTTTGTTTTTGTTGTAATTCTCCTGGGTTTGAATGCCATTTTTTTTGTCCATTAGATAATTGTTTTTCTTGCAAACAAATTTATGTCGTTTGGGTTAGTGGGTCATTATGTTTTTGGCTGGTTTTTTTCTTCCATTGGGGGTCTTGATGTCTGAAACTTTTTTATCCTGAATTTTCGGTTTTGATTGTTGATTTATTTCGGACGGATGCCGTATCGGTTTGTGGTGAAAGAAGATTGGGCCAATTTGCATAATTTTTTGTTCTTTATTTTAAATTTGTCATTTTTAAGTTGATATTCAACGAAAAATTCTTTTTTTTTTCACGTGGTTATGTATTGGACTGACGAATCGCTACCTATGCGAGGTTTAGTGGACGTAAGTTTGAAATTGAGTTTGTTCGTTGTGATTTTGGCTGCTGTTGGATGGAAGAAATACAGCTTGAAGCTTTTTGCGTATCTACGTGCTTGAGCTGTTTGCCTGTGTATAGAATAGAGAGGGTAGAGTCTTGTGGGTGTTTACATAGAATAGATTGGTGGTTATTGAATATTACAGGTTGAGATGGCCAGGTATTGTGTATGTCAAGATGGTAGGGATTGGTGAGAGTTCTGATTGAGTTTACTGTTAATCTTGGAGTGCTAACAATATTTGTCAGGATAAATCAGATGCTAAGTGTATGAAATGGAGATCCGTGGTCTGTATTTTTATTTACTTATGTGTTGTGTTTTAATGCCTGTCTTTTCTCCTATGCTAGCAGGTTTTATTATTTGGGTCATTCACTGAAGACGAAACCAGGTTGTTTCAGCATAAGCCGTCATCTGGGAATGATGAAAAGCTGGTAGAGAAAAAAGAACTGCAATTTGGTTCTTTAGATTTTTCTAGTGGCATATATTTGAGTGGTTTGAATTGTGATTCAAAGAAACAGCTGGGTCATGCAAATGGTACTATTGATTTTGAACCCACAAAAGCACTTGTTGAAGACAATAAAGTGAATGCCGCAGATTTAGAGAATGATCACTTACCTGGATCATTCGAAACTCTGAAGATAAATGGGAACCTTGGTAATTGTGCCCATGCATCTCTCATTGATAGCATAGGCGACTGGGTTGATTCAAATTCTTTGTTCCCGTCCCAGAGAGAAAGTAATGAACATAATTATTCTCAAAGCTCGAAATTTCATGTTCTTGATGGTGAGAAGATGACGGACATTGATCGGAATGGTACAGCTGATGATTCAGCAGTACCTCTTGCCAAAGGTATTCTGAAGGGGACTAATGAGCTTGATGCGGTTGTTAGAAACATACAACCTCGTGGCTTAATCAACTCTGGCAATCTATGTTTTCTTAATGCTACTTTGCAGGCTCTCTTATCCTGCACTCCTTTTGTTGAGCTCTTGCAGGAAATTAGAGCTCATAACATCCCTAAGGTGGTTCTCATTATCCATTCATTCCAAGGCTTGTATTTATTTTGCTATCTCCAGCACACAAAATTTCTAGTGAGGAAATTTAATATGTTCCCAATTTGACAATTATGAGCAAAGATTGATGAATAGATATTTGTAACATTTGCCTTGCTGGACTGATATTTTTGTGTTGGTTCCTTGATGCTGTTAATAATATTTTTGTGTTCAAAATTCTTTTAGGTTGGTTACCCGACTCTAACGGCGTTTGCAGATTTTATCTCTGACTTTGATGTCCCCAATGGTTCAAGCTTAAAGAACAAAGATACGACCATTCTTGCGACTGGCAGGCCGTTTAGCCCCTCGATGTTTGAAGTTGTGCTGAAAAGTTTTACCCCAGATGTGCCAAATTGCATTTCCGGCAGGCCAAGGTTTGTTTCCCCAACATGAGCCTTTTATTTGTATTATCTATAGGGTCCTTATATAGTTTCAGGCTGGAGCTGGTGCCATGCAATCTGTAATTCCCTGACAGAGAGAGGATGATAATTCTAGAATGCTGTCTTTTGTTGGCTTCTATGTATGTTAATGTAGTTGGTTTCAGATCTTTGTCGAGATAACTATTTGAAAGAGTGATGATAAGGAACGGAAGGGATATGGGATATATTTGACTGTGTCTGATAAGACTCATATGTAATCACATGTTTGATGTGAGCTTCTGGCAGTTTTCCTCTTGAGATGATTTGGATTTTTCACCTATCAGTGTTGCATTCACGTCTTTATGAGTATCATTTTATACTTCTCCATGTTCAAGATCATCAAGTAGTTGAGTGTAATTACGTCACATGTCAGATTAAATCTCCCATACTGGGTGGTTCTGAGTGTTTTATTTTTATTTTTATGATGATATGAAAAACCTAATATTCATCAAATCATTTCAAAACCTTTAATACCTATTTCAAGGTAAAGGTCTTAGATCTTTTTTCTAGTTCTTTGATCAATGTTACTACAAAGTACAAACTTTGCATATGCATCAGGATTAGAAGAGATAGAACTGCACCTAGTACATTTGTCAAGCAGTTACTTGTTGGCTAATTGAACTTGTTGGTTGATTGAAGTGGATTGTGAATAAAAAAAATTAATTTAGGGGAAAGAAACTAAAGAAGATTGTTGTATATCTGGACAGTTATTTAAGTAAAAAGTTAATCAAGAAAAGCTGCCACTATTGTTTCTGCTATTTGTTTTTATAAAGCCTAGAAATGGCTTGGGGGTTAGGGTGGTTACGGATGTCAATTTTCTTTGGCCCAACCAACCTCTGGGCTGTTCCTTGGACTCTTTGGTTTGGTCTTTTAGTGCTTTAGATGTTAAACTGTAGCACGTGCTTCACATATTTCAGTAAAATAGAATGTATGACCTTTAAGGATTTTGCTTATTTTTTATTGCTTTTATAAAGCCTAGAAATGGCTTGGGGGTTAGGGTTGTTACGGATGTCAATTTTCTTTGGCCCAACCAACCTCTGGGCTGTTCCTTGGACTCTATGGTTTGGTCTTTTGTGCTTTAGATGTTAAACTGTAGCATGTGCTTTACATATTTCAGTAAAATAGAATGTATGACCTTTAAGGATTGTGCTTATTTTTTAATGGCATGTGTGACACTCATATTTCATGATCTGGCAAAGATTCATCTACGTATGATAGGAATGAAATCGGATGGAAATTTGAAGAACATATTTACATGCAGCAGGCAGTGGCTTTGTGTGAACTTTTGGGGTAGGCTGGGGTAACACTGTTGAGTCATCTTGCTGCACCATGTTCTACCCCATCAATGCGAGATTCCTGTTTCAATGCCTTGTATGCTGAATTATGTCTGATGCTATCCTTTCCAGGCAGGAAGATGCTCAGGAGTTTCTGAGTTTTTTAATGGATCAGATGCACGATGAATTGCTTAAGCTTGATGGACAGTCTACAGGCATTCAGGGTTGCAAGTCATCTCTTGTTTCTTTGGCTGAAGATGATGAATGGGAGACAGTTGGCCCAAAGAACAAGTCTGCAGTGACAAGAACTCAAAGCTTGATTCCCTCCGAGCTGAGTGATATTTTTGGAGGACAATTGAAAAGTGTGGTGAAGGCAAGAGGTGGGCAAAATGTTATTAGTAACTCGTAAATACAGCTTCAGTGTTTTGGTTACAGTAGTTATACGTATTCAGATTTGGTTGTATATAAACTTGATTGCCTTTTCTTGTGCTTTCAGCAGGGTAGGATTATTAGTTAAAGTTGTTTTGTATATGAACTTCTATATTGTGCATGTATTTTCCTTGTGGTTCTGAAGTTATGCAGTTAGCAACAATATGCCTTGGTTTGGTCCAGTATTACTATTAATAACCCTCCATTCCCATTTTGCTGTGGAACAGGAAACAAAGCCTCTGCAACTGTCCAACCCTATCTCTTGCTTCACCTTGATATTTATCCAGAAGCTGTTCGTACTATTGAAGACGCCCTTCGTCTATTTTCTGCACCCGAAACCCTGGAAGGGTACCGAACATCGTTGACGGGAAAGGTAGATATCCCTTTTCTTTTACTTAATTATTTTAATCTGTCTTCTGTCATTTTGTTGTGGGGTAGCGTCTCATTTTTCCAAGAGTGTCCTGGATATTGTGGCTTTTGAATTATGAATTGAAGCATGGTTTTTTGCTTGAGATAATTCTGCAAAAGTATAATGATGGATTCTTCTCCAAGGCTCTCCTTAAACCTGCATAAATGTTATGTTGTCTTTCGTGTTTGACATCATTGTTGAATTTTTTTTGCAGAATCTGTTCATTTGTACGAGTACTCTTAATTAATATATTGTTTGTTTCAAAACTGACTTCTTGATGAGTACATGAAAGATATTATAATAAGTGCCAAATTAACCTGACTTCAGCTTCCTGCTCGCCTCAATTTTATGGGTTCAGTAGGGTGGGTACTGCCTGTAAACTCTGTCAATACTCCCAAGTCCACTCATAGTTTGATAATGATTATAGTCCTTCGCAAAATGTTCATCTTTCAATGATTCTATTCTTGGCTTGCTGATATGCTTGGACCAGGAACTACTGTTAGTTTTTTTTTGGCTTCTGGGTAGTGATTTGTTTGTGAGAATAAAACATGTGAAAATGTAGAAGCAACGGTACCATACCTCTCTTGCCATGCGTATTATAAAGATAAGAATATATGTCTCATACTTGCAAAAGGAGGAGTGTTTGACATGAAATTGCTTGCAGGCTGGTGTTGTGTCTGCCCGAAAATCTGTTAAGATTCAGAAGCTTTCAAAAATTATGATCCTGCATGTGATGCGTTTTAGTTATGGAAGCCAAGGTAGCACCAAGTTGCATAAGCCTGTTCATTTTCCTCTTGAATTGGTGTTGGGTCGGGAACTGCTTGTTTCTCCATCTACTGAGGTAACATTCTCAATTTACATATAGTTAAGCTTATGTGTAGTTGCTTGCGCTGCTTTTTGTGTTATGAATTCTGTGAAATATGATATTCGCATTATTTTGGATGATCCACTCTACCTGGTTCGACTTGCATCTTTCTCTCAACAACCTCTTAATCCCATTTGCTATCATAGCCTGTTTGTTTTTCTCTTGGTCTATGTTCCAATTTTCTCAAATAAATGTAAAGATGAAATTTACATTTCAGGGTGACGGCTGTTGACCAATCAATTTTTTACACCTTGTTATTATAGGGCCGGAAATATGAACTTGTTGCCACGATAACCCACCATGGGAGCGAGCCCTCAAAGGGCCATTACACTGCTGATGGCCGTTATCCTAATGGGCAGTGGCTACGGTTTGATGATGCATCTGTTTCTTCAGTTGGAACGAATAAGGTATTGCATGACCAAGCTTATGTCCTCTTCTACAAACAATTGTAGAAAGGTATCAGAGTTCCGTCACTAATATACATAGAGAAGAGTGCGAAGTTAATTCTGGTTTAACTTGACTATCACTTGCTGTTCAGTAATGCCCGTGACGACCCTTTGAGGTGAATTTTTGAACCAGCTTCTGTTGTTGGGTTACCCTGTAAGCCCCTTGTTACAGCATTTTTTTTTTTAGAGATCATAGTTGCCACATACTGTGTTGGTTATGAAAGTATGCGGGGCGCTGTGGGCGAGCATTTAACTTAAGAATGCTTTATATTAACATATTCTTTACAGAGTTATTGATTTGTGATTCTATAGTTTTCTTCCCTACTTATTTGGTTGGCCTTCTGGGAAAGCTTAAGCGGCTCGGTTCAGCTACAGTGAATGTGTTGCTTTCAGCAATATACAGTCACACAGGTGGTTGAACATTCAAGAACTAACTGATTTTCCCCTCTTTTGAGGACTCCTTTTCCTTTATTTTTTCCTTCACGAAAGAGAGTGAAGGAAATACAAGAATTTAATAATTTCTCGTCCTCTTTTGAAGGATATACAAGACAACCTGTTTCCATTTTGTTTCAGTGGGAATTCAAGCCTTTCAAAGTGGGTATATAAGGTTGTCTCACAAAACAGGGGAAGCTGCTCTTTTAATTTATTAATCCCAGTAAAACTGTAAAAGAGAAAAATGTATCTTTATTTGACTTTGAATTCTTCTTCTAAATGCAACAACAATAGTGGGGTAGCCATGTCAGATTCACTGTCATGTTCTTTTGGGGTCAATGGATGAATCATTCCAGTTAACAACCATGATTATACCCTTAAGTACAGAGGACTGCAACAAATCATGAATTAAACAATAGTTTTTTCTTTTTCCTTTTTTCTTGTTTTTTCATTGATTCTTTCAAGGTAATCATTACAATTGGGTGGAAACACAAAACTATAGAAAGACAATATGGACAATATGGAAAGTAAATTCACTCCTCTCTGTCTGTTCCCCTGCACTATAAACCAAGTACTCAATATCTCATCCAAAAACAACTAGAGGCAAACAGACTGCTACGACTGGACATGGGGAAAGCACTGCAGACACAGAAAAATGGAACCAGTGCTTTCATAACTCATCAGATGGGAGAATATTAGAATTTCCCTCTGGATCTTTTGTTGTAGATGAACTCTCTCTTTGAGTGGAGTACTTGGGTATCCACCAAACTCTTAGACTCTTATCAAATCCTCCACTGTAGAGCAAGAATCCACCACCAATATTACTTGGTGATGCTTGTAAACATTTGACTGGCCCTTCATGACCACTTATGACACCAATCTTAACAAGTCTCCCAAAAGCCTCTCTCTTCCAAATACATATGCTCTTATCAGCAGAGCCACCGCACAAAATCTCCCCAATTAGACACATACACAAAACAGCCATCTTATGTGCTTTAACCTCACACACCAACTTCCAACTCATAAGATCAAGACTCCCCTCCCACCCCATCAAGAACCCATCTGATCCTCCTCCATAAACCCACTTTCCATCCTCAGATAAGATCACTGCATTCACTGAAACATCCTTATGACCCTCAAGAATCCCCATTAATGAGTGCGAGCTCTTCCCATCTTTTCCCCAAGCTTTAATCTTTCCATCTGCAGAAGCTGAATACACTATGCCCTTACAAGCCACCAATCCATTAATTGCATCATCATGAGCCTTAATTGACTCCAGACACTTCAAATCTGATATTCTCCAAACTTTGAGGGTCTTATCCCAAGAACCTGAATAAATGAACCCATTATTAACAGTCAAACAAGAAATACTATCAGCATGTTCAATCCATAACCGTTTATGGTGCCGCCTCGTTTGTACATAATTGCTTTGCTTCATAAATTTCCCCAAATAATCCTTGGTAGTAGGAAGTGTATCAACAAGTCTAAACACATTCTCAGAACTTGTTGTTACCTTCCAAACCCTAATTCTACCATCTTGATGAGCAGTAAATACTTTAGTCCCTACCGTCACAAGCGCCTTAACCGAGCCCTCTCCTTGGCCAAATTTAGTGAACAATCTCAAATCAGGCTGCTGCCACACTATTATGTCCTTCCCTTGTGAAGCACTCAATATAAACTCCCCACATAAGGCCAAGCAAGACACTGTCCCTACATGCCCTGATAGAACGGCCAATGATCGATACAATTGAGACCCAGACAAGAATTTTCTTGGGAGATGATGAAAGTTCACATCTTGCAGCGCGAAACTGTTCGAAATCACTGGACTCTCATCGGTCTCGCTACTGCTACTGCTGCTAGTACTTGTTCCTCCAAACAATAATGGGGTCACAGAACGATCCATTGAATCAACCATTTATGGTTCTTGATGAGAGAGAGAGAGAGGAGATCTGCAGAGAGGGAGAAACAGAGGAGCGGAGAAAGAGAGAGACAGGGATTACTTGTGTGTGAGGGAAAGAGGAGTTTGTAGTATTTAAATGGCACAGAAGGTGGGATGTAACGGCTACTTTGACATATGCCCTTGAAAAGTTGCCCATTTTACTTATTAGGAGGGTCCCAATATTTTCTTTCCCTTCTTCCTTGTGGGTTTATTAATGGAAGTTTGAGCTGTTGGGGATAGGGGTTCCTAATTATTTAGGAGTAATTACCCCCAAATCCCTCCAAAACATTAATTTTTTTTAGTTTTTTTTATGGTATTGAGTATTTTGGTGATGTTAATGCCATAATATAATTGATTTTTAAAAAATTATAATTCTAAATCCTAAATCTTAAATTCTATGCTAAAATTTTGAACTCTAAATCTTAAATCCCTGATATCACAAAAGTCTAAAAAAATTATTTGGGGTTGATTCGGTGTGTAATTATAGCTAATTCTTGCTAAAATAATTACAACCCAAAGTTTTCTGAGCTATTGAATTCATTCTTTTTTTTTGTTTGTTTGCATTGCCAATTATATGGTGGCAATTTCATACGTGGGTTGGGATGAGACTCAAGGATCCGTCTATCCGTCCGCGTCCTCGATATGTGGATAAAATGTTAGTCATAGGTTATGCGACCAGAGATAAGGGTCGAACTTGGATCTTTCAATCAAATGACATACTCTTCCCAAGCCAGTTACCATTGTGCCTTATGGCTTAGGGGTCGTGGCGATTTCATACTTGTTTGGGTCGGGTGCTGCAATTCCAATTTGTAGGAATTCACATCAATATTTCCTGAAAATCATGTCAAATCATCATGTTTTTCCTCAAAAACGGCATTCTAGAGGATAAGAACATGTTGCATTAACAATTACTAGGAGCGGGGATTGGTTTACTTAAGGCATACACTATGTGTGTTCTTATCATCCATATGCATTAACAATTATCAAGTCTGAGTATATGCCACTAAACCTTAATCATCACCAACCTACTCCCATAAAATAGTGATTTTTCTTCAACAATATTGTGATTCATAAAATCTTTCTTTAAATTCTGGTTCACCAAACCAATCCCTCCTCCTATCACGTTACCACTAGAAATTATAGACTACCTTGTCACCAAAAAAACAAAAAAGAGAATAAAATAATAATGGATTATATTTTGTGGCATTTAAGCCCTAATTAATTAAACCCTAAAATTATTAGTGATGCACCTTTTTTTTTTTGAATAATATTAGTGATGCACCTTAGTTAATCATGATTTGCATGGTTTAGCACTAGTTTGTGATTTTCTCTCATGTGAAGTATTTTATATTTTATGCTCTATGCCTAACTAAAGCTTCAAGTTTATTTCATTATTGGACCACAAACCTCTATGATTGAAAGAACTAATCATGCTTAGTTTATTAATACTAATCTTGTTTATGTTAAGTAGACTTTTTCTGCTAAAAAGTGGTCGGCTTAGGGCACTACCATCTGGACTATACAATAACAAAGCAATAATTAATTAATTTGCATAATTAAACACATCAATACATTTATTGATCACATATAGTTTATAAGAATAAAGTTGAATGACATGCATGTGACAAGTGAAGAATTTGTCATGATATTGCTATGAAAGGCTACGAGGAAGAAAACAAAACATCATACAATCATTTCAACAATTCAAGTTTCTCGGAAGCTATACATTCACATTCACACATTGGGATGTTTTTTTTTTAAAATCGAGAATGTTATCATATAAGTATACTCTTTGCATAATTGACATGTGCTTAAAATAGAGTTGTTAGCTCCTCACATACCGAAGTTTTTGACAGAATAAGTTGGGTCAAAGTCCAACATGGAGCCACAAAGATATTACTTCTAGCAAGAATCAAACTCAAGATCAACTGAATCTATATGATTTAAGTCCAGAGAGATTCACCAACTAATTTAGGGTTTTGTGGTGTTGTTTTGATAGTCTACAAAACATAATTGACTCCAAATTAAAGCCGGTGAGAATCCATGACTTTTAATTTTAATTTGACAAAAGATAATCAAATTGGGATTCTCATTAATCAAACTGAAACGTGTTAGTGATAGATTGATAGTAACAAGAGATTTCAAAAAAAATAATGTATGGTCGGCCAAATATAAAATCCAAGTCTAGAAGCCATATTATGATTGACAACTATGAAGAATGAACCAATGGTGGGAGAGTTGAAAATTTTGAAATATGAGTGACTAAAGTACGATTTTACTCGTGGAATTACTATTATCTTATGCACATTATTGTTTTCTTTCAGCTAATATGTTTAGTTTGGTGTTGATTCAGTTTTATATGCAAATGTGAAGCAAGATTTGACCCTCTTAAGACAAAATAATTCAGTAGAGGAACATAGAGAATTTGTATTCGATCAGTAGGGTTTTTATCAATTACAATGGCATCCCGTTACATGCTTGGAATAATAATGTGTTTGTTGCATTAGCCCAGCTATGGGGAACGTATGTTACTACAGATGAAGATACAATCTATAAACGGAGATGTGATATTTGTAGAGTTCTCATCTCTTCTACAGAAAAGAGCGCCATATGTGGGAATGTCAGATTAGAAGTGAATGGCCAGGACTTTCAGATTTCTGTGACTGAGGAACCATATCATTGTATTTTTCCAGTTTCCATGCAAAAGGACCCAGTCATCCCCATGGTGGATAAGGTGGATCGTAGAGATGGTGCTGAGGCGTGGTGGATGTGGATGGTAAGGTGTACGGTAACAGTGGTGGAAAACCGAAGATGCCAAAAAGTGTTTGTCCAATGGATAATGACCAAAACGCAGATACTTTATCTGAGGCGGGAGATCCACAAAATTCAAACACTTTTAGTAGAGCTCGGGAGAAATGCCTTAATGATCAGAACCTGCATATTGCTACTATTGGAAAGGATATAGAGAACTGTGCTCCCCATAATGAACCTGTGGTTTCTTTGGAAAATGATTTGGGCTATGAAAGTAATGGGCTGAGCCCAAGAAAGACTGAAATGGGGGGTAGTGGTACTATATCTTTAAACTCTGATGGGCATACAAACACTGGTCACATTGTTGAAGAGTTATTGGGTAGCTCATCACAGCAAAGTGGGGAGGCTGATACAAAGTCATCATCTTTAAGTGCACCACCTCCGGGTTTTGAGCATGTTGTGGGGACATCACCAATCAAAAAGAGACAGAGAAGGAATGGCAAACAAAAGCAAAAAAGGGTAATGTTTAAACAGATCCTTCTTGAGCAGTGCAGGAGAATTGCTTTCGAAGGTAGGAGACAAAAGAGAAAGAAGATAGCAGTAACTGGGCTGAATGGGCAAGAAAGTGATGATGTAAGCGACTGTGCTTACAATACAGAAGTTCAAGCCACCCTGGCAATTTGGAAATCGTTGGACCTGTCAAATCCAATGAATGATTCAACAATTGGTGATAGAATTAGTGAAATAGTTTCAAAAGAGGTCAGCGAGGCCTCAGGAAGCAATGCTATGACTTCTTAGTAACTTCAATCCCAATTGTTAACAAAAGAGTGGGATAACTCTACTTATGTTAAGTATCATTTCGTGGAATGTGAGAGGGTTGGGTAGACCTTTGAAGAGGAAGGCTGTTTTCAGGTGGATTAAAGATAAAAGGGTGGACATAGCAATAATTATTGAAACAAAACTAGAGATTATTGCAGAAAAAGTCATCAGAGGGTGTTGGGGTAATTCCCTCTGTGAATGGACGGCAATTCCTTCTATTGGTGCTTCTGGAGGGATATTGATTATATGGAATCCCAAAAAAATACAAGTGAGAGATGTGATCAAAGGAGAATGGTGGATTTCTCTTGACTCAAAGATAATTCAGAATGATTTTGAATGTTGCATTTCACCTGTTTATGGGCCAAATGAGGTGTCTGCCAGATGTGATCTATGGGAGAATCTGATTGCTCAAATGTTACATAGATCTTGTCCATGGTTATTATTGGGAGATTTCAATGAAATACTGCTACCTTATGAAAGGCAGGGTCAGACTTTGTCATCAAGAGGAATGAGGGAGTTCTCTGGTTTTGTTGCTCAAGCTGAACTTGCAGAGATTCCGTTGACAGGAAGAAAGTTTACTTGGCGAAATGCAAGGAGCCAGAGTCGCATTGATCGTCCTTTTGCATCAGTGGAATGGTTTAGTACTTTTCCAAGTATTAAGCTATGGGGTTTAATGAGAGGTATATCTGATCATTGCCCTATACTATTGGAAACTAGCAAAGTATTTTGGGGTCCAAGGCTGTTCAGGGTGCTGGATTGTTGGTGGCAATACCCCGGCTTCTTCACCACAGTTCAAGTTTTTTGGCAAGAAATAACTGCTAACATGCATGCAGACATTCCAATCTTCAAGAAGTTCAAGCTGCTAAAATCTCTACTTAAAATGTGGAACATTGAGATCTTTGGAAATGTGGATGCACGGATCAAAAGGTTGGAGGAAGAGGCTGATTCTATAGAACTAATAGCTGAAGGTAGGGCATTATCGGTGGAGGAGGTGGAGGCAGAAAGGAGACTAAAAAGCAATTTGTGGAAAGAAAATAAGATGAGAGAATCACTATGGCGCCAGAAGTCTAGAGTCCAGTGGCTAATGGAGGGAGATAGAAATACCAAGTTTTTTCATTCTATTGCATGTATGAGAGGGAGTTTGAACCAACTTCACTGCCTTAAAGTTGGGAACACTCACATAAAAGAACCTCTCCAGATAAAAAATGAAGTGGCAATTTATTTCTCCAAGATTTTCCAAGAGGAGTGTGGTGAACCCATACTGTGGGGTGGTCTTCATTTCAAAAGAATTCCTAATGATTTAGCCTTGAATATGGAAGCTGATTTCACAAATGAGGAGATCAAGGATGTGGTGTGGAGCTGCGCAGGTTCCAAAGCACCTGGACCAGATGGTTTCAATTTTACATTTATAAAGAATGCATGGGAGGTGATGGGGGAAGAACTATACAATCTCGTGCATGATTTTCATGCTACAGGTAAATTGCCTTATGGGGTAAACTCCTCCTTTATTACACTGATCCCCAAGGTTGCTGGTGCATACAGGTTAAAAGATTTTAGGCCTATTAGTTTGGTAGGCAGTCTATATAAAATAATTTCCAAAGTGTTGGCTGGAAGACTGAAGTTAGCTCTCCCAACTGTCATCAGTGAGTCACAGTCAGCATTTATAAAGGGCAGGCAGATACTTGATAATGTCCTTATTGCAAATGAGATTATACACCACATTAAAAGGAGTGGGAAGCCAGGTTTTCTATTTAAGTTGGATCTAGAGAAAGCGTTTGATTCTGTGAACTGGTCCTATCTAGCAACAGTGATGCAGATGATGGGTTTTAGAGAGAAATGGACAAGATGGATCATGGAATGTGTTTCCACGGCAAGGGTATCAATACTGATTAATGGCTCACCAACAAGAGAGATCAAAATGGGTAAAGGGATCAGACAAGGTGACCCACTCTCTCCTTTTTTGTTCAATATTGCAGCTGAAGGTCTTCATCAACTATTCAAAAAAGCAGAAGACAAGGGACTCCTCAAAGGCATAGTTATCAAGAAAGACAAACTAAGTATCTCTCATATTCAATATGCTGATGATATGCTGGTGTTCTTCAAATAAAAAGAAAAATATATCCAGGTAGTGAAGCGAATTCTGAGATGTTTCCAAATCATTTCAGGATTGAAGGTAAATCTGGCTAAAAGCTCTCTTGTAGGAATTGGTTTGAATTCTGATTTAACTAAAGAAGTGGCTTCCAGGAATCATTGTAGAGCTGAATCTCTGCCTATTAAATATCTTGGCTTCTCCCTTGGTGCTAACTATAAATTGGCAAAGACCTGGAAACCTATGGTTGATAATTTTAGGAGTAAACTTGCTGGGTGGAAGAGCAAGCAATTGTCCATGGGGGGGAGACTGACTCTCATTAAATCTGCCCTTGCTAGTCTACCACTTTACTTCATGTCTTTGTTTGAAATACTTGCTGGGGTGGCAAAAAAGCTAGAATCCTTGCAGAGAAATTTTTTGTGGGGCGATTCAGCTGATAGAAGGAAATTACATTGTGTAAACTGGGCACAGATTAAACTACCAAAAGTGTTAGGTGGCTTGGGGGTTGGTGATCTTAGGAAGAAAAATTTGGCCCTACTTTTCAAATGGGTGTGGAGATTTATGACCGAAGATCGGGCTCTTTGGAGGAATGTGATTTTTGAGAAGTATGGTGGTGGGAGACAAGTATGTCAAACTCTTGTTCCTTTGGTCTCATCACACTCAGCTTCATATTTCTGGAATTGTGTTCAGAAATTAGTATCTAATCATGACACACTGGTGAATAGAATTGCACTTGATGGCTGTGGTTTTGCTATAGGATCTGGAAAAGTGATACACTTTTGGATTGATAAATGGATTGGTGAGAACCCATTATCTATTACTTTCCAGAGACTTTATAATCTATCTACAATGAAAGACTCGAAAATAATAGATATGGGCAGCTGGTCAAACTCCAATTGGGAATGGAATTTTGCTTGGAGGAGAAGCCTTTTTAGTTGGGAGGAGGACTTGTTGCAAGAGATGAAATGCATCTTAGACCCAATCAAATTGTCAATTACAAAACCAGATAAATTGATATGGAAGTACACTTCAAAGGGTGATTTCACAGTAAAATCCTTGTATTTCAGATTTGTGGTGGATGAACCAAGGACACAACTCCAACTAAATCTCAATCTGATCAAGTTGATATGGCAAGGTTTAGCCCCACCAAAGGTGGAGGTCTTTGTCTGGATGTTGCTATTAAAGAAAATCTCTACCAGGGATTTGTTGGTGAGGAAAGGTATTCTATCAGCATCACAAAATACTTGCCCCTTCTGCACCAATCAGGAGGAATCAGTGAACCATTTATTTTGGCAATGTTCAGGCCCATCTAGCTTATGGTACAAAATGGTAGATTGGTGGGGGTTAGATTGGTGTCCTGCTGGTGACATTTGTAGTTTTTTTGAGCAATGGTGTAACATGGGTGGAAGGGGGGAGATGCAAAAGAAGGTATGGAATATGATCTTTTTTGTTAAAGTATGGTCCATATGGAAAGAAAGGAATGATGTGTTTTTCAGAGGAAAAGTGGTGGATTGGTCACATGTCTATGAAATGATCTTCGTGAGACTTCAACAGTGGTGCTTCTATATTGAGCCACACTTCCCTTACACTTACGTGCAGCTCAAGGAATCAGCTGAATGCATTAGGAGGTGGAACATCACACAAAGGAGATCATCAGCAGCAGTATCAACTTGGTGCCCTCCTCCACTTGGAACAATTAAGTGGAATGTGGATGGTTTTTCTCTTGGAAAACCGGGGAGATCTGGAGTTGGAGGTGTTCTTAGAGATCATCAAGGCGACATCATTTGTCTATTCTCTTATTATGTTGGAATTTGTGAGTCCAATGAAGCTGAGTTTAGAGCCATCCTAAAAGCACTTGAACTAACCATGTATGCACCACAGGATATAAGAGCATTGTCAATAATTGTGGGAACTGATTCCTTAAATTCCTTCAAGTGGGGCTCGCAACACTGTAATCTGCCTTGGAAATTATCTCAGTTGTCGAATGCAGCTGACCTACTAAAATCACAGATTGCGAGCTGCTCTTTCATGCATACTTTTAGAGGGTGCAATGACATTGCTGATAGTTTGGCTAAGGAAGCGTGCAACAGAGCTTCTGATCTTATCCTTTGGTTTTAATGGGTGTAAAGGGTGAGGAAATGGTGGCAGGTAACTTCCTGGAGAAAGTACGACTCATTGAGAAACATGGGATACTGCATTTTGCTAACTATGCTGCTGTTTTTTTTTCATATTAAAATATTGTCTTGTTTTTTTTCTTTCTTGCTTCTTTCTTGTTTGTTCTCTTTTGTCTTCTACTTGAAGGCTTGTTTTGTTCATTGGTATTCCTCCGCCATTGGTGAAGGCTTATCTATAATATCTTGTGGCTAAGCCTTTTTATCAAAAAAAAGGTTAGTCTGAGTGTCAACAAACTTTGGATTGAAGATTCTGGCACTAACTTCACTGTTGTGATTAGGTTTTTTGGGTGAACTTTATATGCTTGTGAATGAGAATGATTTTGTACAACTTTATTTTTGGACATTCAAAGGCCTAAATTCGAATGGTCTTTGCACATATAAATTTTTTCCACCTGACGATATTATAAGTTGGGTCAAAATTTTAGTGCAGGATCCTAAACTTTCAAAACCTCAATCTTTAAGTAGAGAAGGTGAACAACTCAACAGATTAATTGATAATTCATCCCATCCAATTACATAATACTGCAACTTAAACCAAAATTTCTATAATGAGTGTTTTTTTTTTAGTTCTTTCACACACCCAATTTATTCTGATGCCATTGTAGGGGATGGATCATCTTTAGCCAACTTCATGGGACTGTATAAGCTGCATCACAAGATCAACAAGAAATTAAATGTCAGGATCAAGAAACATAAACATCAGTTTAAGGAAGAGTGCACACAAGTTATTGAATTGTAGCACATTTTGTGATTAAACTCTGCAATTCGTCATGAAACTGTTGGCCATGGACCAAGAGTAGTACTAGAGAAAAACCTGAGAATCAGAATTAACCCAAACAGAGCAAGAACAGAGAGAAAACTGAAATGGGTTTTCAAGATTGCCATGTTTTGTATTGAAATTTCTCTTTTTTCTTCTTCTTGATTTTGTGTTTGTGTGCGCGTGTGTGGTGTAAGGTTGGGTTCTTTATATAATTGCAGTGTAAAATAACCAATAATGGGGGTTGAATATGTCATTTCATTCTTATCCCGAGTTGACTGAGTCGGCCAGGTTTAGGACTCGAAACTTCAAAACTCGTCCCCAATACGCCCGCCATCAAACACTAACCTGATTATGGCTCCATGAGATCCAGTTGAACCCAGAAACCCGCAATGGAGAATCAGAGTCGGGTTGTGTGCCCCGAAAATGAGGAACTTTTTCGATACATGTTGCAGAAGAGGCAAGAAATGGCGGAGAAGCCCAAGAGGATTTCGGAGAACGTCGACAAGACTCTCTCCAAGGCGTACGCCAACATATGCAATGCTAAGAGTGTGTTTGGTAACAGTTTTCAAAACAGTTTTTTGTTTTGAAAACTGTAATGATTGCTAAAAATTCATTTGCCTAAACTGTTTTGAGTTTTTATTTTTAAAAACAGTTTTCATTTTTCAGTTTTAAAAACTAGAAAACCAAAACAACATTTTGTTGTTTTGTAAGATTTTCAAATGGTATAATTGTAAAGATTTTCAACATTTTATTTTATTTTATTTTTCTCTCTCTTCTCTCACTCCCAACGGTGACTCGCCTATCTTCATCGACATCGTCGTCCGGCCACCGAATGGCCTTGCTCCGTTGTTGGCCCAAAATCACCTTCATTTTTACCCGATTGATGAATTTGAATTTCATTTTGATAAATTTGAGTTTTATTTGGATGAATTTCAATTTCATTTGACTAAATTTCAATTTTAATTTCATGTTTTTCGGTTTCCGAAAACAAAGTCAAATATCACCAACCAAATGAATTTTTTAACAGTTTTTTTTCCTAAAAAGTATTTCTAAAAACTATACCCAAAATCGTTTTTAAAAACTAAAAAAGAAAACAATCTCCAAACACACTCTAAGCGTCCCATCAAAACACTCCAAAGAACTCTCTCAACGCAAGTATGTCTATTATGCTGTTTTTTTTTCTCTTTTTTTCTTCCTATTTGTTGGTTCATGTTTTTTGTTTGTGGAAAGTAGGAATCTTTTTGAAAGATTCTGGAGTTACATGCAACTCTCTATGTATATTCCACTTCAAGGATATACGCATTGCCATTTTTTCTCTTTCCCTGTTTAAAAGAGCTGATTCAAATTTTAAAAGACCTTCACTTTCTATTATGTGCATTCTCAAAAATGACGTCTTGCCAGAGACCCGAGTCTTCTGGGTAGTTCTTTCCCCCAGTCTTCAGGGATAATATGGTTTATACTTGATGTGTAGGGGTGTTGGAAAACGGTTGCTGAAGCTCATGCAAGAATTTTTTTGACACTGATTCAGGCAGTTCTGAACCAGAAGACTTATTGATAACCCTTTTACAGGTAATCTAGATCTCAGTTGTAATTAATTTCCAGTCTGATGTATTTGTTATTCATGTTCAACTATATTCCGAGTGAACTGAATAAAACATGTCATTAGGGGGACTACAAATGGAAAAGAATTCATGCGTAAACAGGAGCTTATTGGTGCAGCTGAAGCTAGTAGACTTTCGAAGGTGCCAATAGCGTACGGAATTTTGAGCATTCAATTTTTTCGGGTTACTGCAAATTCTTTTATTCTAACTTTAGTATCAATTTTACTTCTCATTTATGTTGAATGATTCTAGAGTTGGGCTGTTAGGACACTGGTATATTGTTTTAGACCAAAAAGGAAAAGGGAAACCTGCACAATTTGGAAGCTCAGCAAGGGACTGGTATGGTGGCTTGAGAACTGTTTTAGATTCTAATTTGGTTTGGACTCCTTTTTGAATAATACCCTAATTGAGGTTTAAGGTTTTATTTGACTGGATTGCACATTTTGTTACTTTGCAGGTATATGCTGACTCAGGAAGGCCAAGAACTAGCAGGAGTGTCTCAAGAGATCATGCCTCGCGGATCCTAGAGAAATTGTTGCTGATACTGAAAGGCCTCCCAATCTGGGCAAAAAGAACATTTTGCAGGAGTCTTCTTGCCCTGATTTGGCTAGGGAAGCGACAGGATCTGCTGGTTCTCGTAGACAGGAAAAATCAATTGATGTTGACATTGAATCACTAGAGAGAGTATGCTTTCAGTTTACCTTTAAATATGCTTGCTGGCATACAGTAATTAGTATGTAATCTTCCCATCTTCCACATTACTGCCGAAACTCTCCCCTTGCGCTGTCGCTTGTGATTTCTTTTAAAAACCTTTTATGATGGTGCTTGTTAATCCTCCATGTCATTCTTTTCAGTAATCTATGGCTCGTTTCTTTTCAGCTTCTTTGTTTGCTGTTTTTGTTTTGAGAAAACGAACAACAACAAAGGTTAAAAATGTTGTTAGAACTCTGATATCACTAGTTTTACTGCTTTAATCTCAATGTTTAAAAAAAAAAAAAATTCTTGCTATTGTCTTCCGTGTAATCTAATTGTTAAGTCATTTTTTCTGGAAATGCTACGCACCGTTAGTCATAAAGGTTAAACCTTTTTTCAAGTATTTTGTGCCTATATACATTAACAAGTGATGTTTGTGGAACGTATTTTTAATATCCGTTACGTATTTTTTTAAGTATAATTCAGGGAGTTCTATGGTCAGTTGGTCGCATATTGTTAGGAGCTTGTGTGCCATATCCTGTGGTTGCTTTCAGTTGTGTACATAAACTCTCTAGACATGGTTAGCAATGGATGGTTAGCCGTAAAACAAGTAAATTTAGTGGCAAAATTAATAAGATTCGCTGTCGATCCAGACCTGGGGACGTTCAGACATAGAACTGGATTATTCTATTAAAAATATTTGTTGCAAAAGACTTTCCTTTTCATTTTTTGAAAATTAACTAGTGCAGGTGCCGTAAGTGACAGAGGAGAGGAGGTTGTGGTAGTTCTGGATGCATACTCTCTCCTTGTAAGTTCTTCACTTGATTATTTCCCTTTTGTTGGTTGAATGCGGATTCTCTATCTTATTTTACTTTTAAAAGCAAGGCTTAAGTGATTCTCTGCACTTGAAACTCGAGGTTGATGTTTCTGCACAAGAGGGAATGTTGAGGAAGGAGAGTAACGATGCGATCAACGCTGTTTCCAGTAGGAACGTCTTCCAATTAGCTTGGGGTAATTGATTACTGAGCTCGTAGTCCCACATCAATCGAACATGATCCTATATATAAGAGCAAGCCTCCTCTTCTCTCAAGAAAGTATTTTTGAAGGAAGTTGATTATTGTTTAACAGTGTAAGTAATATGTATATACTTCTTTAGTTCTATGCAGAGCAGTTTTTAATTATCACATATCTTCTTGTTTTTTTAATGACAATTCCAAGCCCCTTGAGTGAGCCCCCCGTTAGATTAGACCAAGTCATTGCATGTTTTGTCTTACCGACATTTTTTTTTTGTCTCTTCATCTAATGTCCACTTCTTAATTAATTTTGTAAAATTAAGGTTAGAAGAATCCAAAAAACTTGTAATTCAACATATATATGGTTTGCGGGTACCTCTTTAGAATTTGTTTGGACACATAATCCAATCACAAAATGCCCTAATATTATTGTATGGCCACAAACATACAAATTTTCTCCCCTTAAAAATACCCTCACTGATATATTGTTAACACCGATACCTCATTTAAGACAAGAAGTTACCTTTTAACCCCAAAAAAAAAGACATAAATGTTGTGTGACCTAACATACTTTTCAAATTATTAGAGAACGAATTATACATTTTCAAAATTATCGAACAAGAGTATATGAGAATTATACACTCTAAAAATTGCGGAGTCCGAATCCCATTTAACCACCCACTTTTAGGAAAGTAAAGAGACGAAGCATAGCAAGTTTCACACACCCCAAAAAAAACAAAAAAAAAACAGGAATCATATGTATTGGCTATTGCCAACCATGGATATAACTCGGAGAAGTTGCTCACTGGAATGTATATAAATGTAGAAACAAATATGTCTTTATATGGTTAAAACCACAAAACCATATGCAAGTACTGGTCTTAAGACGGCCACATGTTGAGTGAACTAGTGACGAGGAAGATATTTGTGGATGCTTTGAGTTGTCCACTAATGGTTTGTCTCATACAGGCTGTCCATATACATAAAGACATTAGGGTGAATTGGATACCATCCAATTGTTATCTGTTACATACATACATATATACATATATACATATATGTGTGTGTGAATTGCATTATCTAATAATAGGAACCAAATCAATAAAATTGATCTAATTAACTCAAGGTTTGGAATAATCAATTGCTAATCACCTTAAACAAGCCATTGTCCCACTTTGATCACTTTTTGCTTTGGTTTGATCATGTAATGAAGAAAATTTGGATTCAGTCAAGCAATCTCTAATAAAATAAAACCATGATGTTGTGTGAATTGGCATGGAAGACATCTACCAGCATTAAAAATTTGCCAGCACTATATGTAGATGTGCACTATTACTCACAAGCTTTTGGCATTTAATATGTGTATTGGTTATATATATATATTATTTTCACCATTCTAGGTTAAATTGGAGCATCCTCGAAGAAGCCAACAAAGAGAAATGCCTGCCATTCTTAACATCATCGCCACCACTACCACCATACAAAAGAGCACTACCATATACCATACAAAAGAGCACTACAATAAAAACAATGCAAGGACAAATGTTTAAGGTTGATATTTCCCCAAACTTAATGGTTATTTATTTTTATTGAGACTTTAATCCATATTGGATCCATATTGGATGGACATAATCTAAACGAATGATATACAAGTAAAAGTCTATTTTTTTACACATGTAACCAACACATTTTCTAAGTCTAAAAATCAATGCTCATGGCTCAAAAGAATAAATTCGTGTAAATTTGTTGCCCAAATATGGATAATATTTGATTTATAATGTTTGACAATAAAGTTTCTTTGAAGTTAACAAGTTTAAATATGACTAAAGAAAATGATGTTGTTGTTGTTGTATATCTGTCGTCACATCCAAGACTGAAGGGTCCATACCTAAAGTTAAATCTTCTATCTACTTTTGGACCTTTTCATTACCACTTTGTCTCTTTGTCTTTAATGTGAGAAAGTGCCAAGTGGGTGGTCTTTGGTTTTGCAAAAGAAAACAAAATGAGGTTTTGTTGGCACTTGTAAGACTTTCCCTTGCAATTCCCACTATCACCCACTAACCAACAAACAAAGGTGGTGTTTTCTATTGTCAAGGCATGCTTGGAAGGAGCACAATTAACAAGCTTTGGAGACCTGTTATTCCAATCCACTTCACATATTGACAAAAGAGACTATCAGGGCAGAGAGAGAGAGAGAGAGAGAGAGAGAGCATATTTGTTTTCAAGGGAGAAATGCTGGGTGATAAAAAAGAAGAATCATGGCACTGTATTTTAAGAAATTTCATATTCCTCTGATTCCCCCAAAGGACAGCATAACATATGGTGCCAAAAACAACCTCTTCTTTTGTCGCCGACGCAGCCATGGAAAAGTCCTTCAAGACAACTACTTTAATCACCAAATTTACCCACTTCTGCAACAAAGCCCTAGCCCGCAGACCCTGTACACTTCCTCCTAACCCACTTTGAAAAGATTAGGAGATTTTCGGTCCCCAAGCCTGCAGATTTTTTTAGGATTTCTGGTGGGTTTTCTGTCTACTATAAAACCCAGTTAGGAATTTGATTTTGCTGCTTTGTATGACTGTTGATTCACGGGAGAAACGGGAGTTCTCACTCTGGTAATCCTCAGTCTCATTTTTTACCCGGTAGAGATTGTTTTTCCTTTTGCGCTTTGATTTTCGTTTATTATTTTAAGATTTGACTTGTTTGTTAAGGAGAGATTTTAAGTATAGAACTGAGAAAATACCCATTTAGCATGCTTTGTGATCTCGATTGAATTGAAGGCTTATCTCTTTGTTTATGATTATGCTTTACTCTGTTCCTGAAACAATATTTGAAGTTATAAGTGGGAGATTTGGAAATCGGAATTCCGCTGAACTGAGCTAGTGAGCTTGTTCTGCTAAGTTATGTTTCTCATAACCGAGAATTACAAGTATATCTGCTGCTTTCTACTCCCTTAATCTGTATTCCAGTTATCACTCAGTGGTCAAGTTCTTTCAATTTCTGCATTATCTGACAAATGAAACTACAATTGCTAGCTTCTTTCTGCTTTGTGACTAGTTTAAAATTCATAATTATTTTGCTTGATTTGCTAGAGATTTTTAAACTCAGTATGATCTTGTTAACAAAAACATAGAAATCTTCATGTGCTTTATTGGTCCTAGTTTATTTTTTCGTCTGAGAAATGATTGTTGTTACAGAAAACATTCTACTTATTTTTTATTCTAGGTAAATTGTGACAACCCTCGTCCATTGCACAGGTCTCGTGACAGTTGAGTTAAAAAAAATCTTATATTCCAAATCCCGGCACGCCCAAGTTCAATATTTATGTTGATGACTGGTATGGTTCAAGAGGAGGGAGCTTCATCTGTAACTTCATCGCCGCATCAGTTTCTTTCGTGGATGACTCTCTCTCCTGGACTAGGATCGCCTTACCCATGGCTGAGGGAGCTTAAATCTGAAGAAAGGGGTTTGTATCTGATCCATCTTCTTGTCACGTGCGCTAACCATGTGGCAGCAGGTAGCATTGAAAATGCAAATATTGGCCTTGAGCATATCTCTCATCTTGCTTGTCCTGATGGTGACACAATGCAGCGTATAGCTGCTTACTTCACCGAGGCTCTTGCGGACCGTATGCTTAAAGGTTGGCCAGGTCTGCACAAAGCCCTGAATTCCACGAAAATATCATCTGTCTCTGAAGAAATTCTTGTTCGAAGATTGTTCTTTGAGCTTTGTCCCTTCTTAAAGATTTCATACGTGATCACAAATCAGGCCATCATAGAAGCTATGGAAGGAGAGAAGATGGTTCATATTATTGATCTCTATTCATTTGAGCCTGCCCAGTGGCTTAATCTTCTTCAGATGTTAAGTGCACGGCCGGAAGGCCCACCTCATTTGAGAATCACAGGTATTCATGAGCAGAAAGAGGTGTTAGATAATATGGCTCTTCGTTTGACAGAAGAAGCTGAAAAATTAGACATTCCATTCCAATTCTATCCTATAGTGGGGAAACTAGAGAATATTGATCTTGAAAGCTTGCATAAGACCGGAGAAGCTCTTGCTGTCAGTTCTGTACTTCGGCTGCACTCTCTCTTGGCAAATGAGGATGAGATACCTAGGAAAACTTCACCATCAGCATCAAAGAGTTCAAACCCTAATCAATTGCAGAGAGCCTTGCAGATGGGCCATCGGACCTTGGGAGAATGGCTTGAGAAAGATATGGTTCATGTGTATAGCCCGAGTCCAGATTCAGCATCTGCGTCATCTCCACTGTCTTTATCTACTTCCCCAAAAATGGGGAGCTTTCTAAGTGCTCTTTGGAGCCTTTCACCAAAACTGATGGTTATAACTGAGCAGGAGTCAAACCATAATGGGTCTACTTTAATGGAGAGGGTCATGGAATCATTGAACTTTTATGCTGCACTGTTCGATTGTTTGGAGTCTACTGTGTCAAGAACATCGTTAGAGCGCCAAAAGGTTGAGAAGATGCTTTTGGGAGAAGAAATTAAGAATATCATTGCATGTGAAGGCGCTGAGAGGAAGGAGAGGCATGAGAAGCTTGAGAAGTGGATTCTAAGGCTAGAATTGGCAGGCTTTGGAAGGGTGCCTTTCAGCTACCATAGTACTATGCAGGCAAGAAGAATGCTGCAGAGCCATGGCTATGATGGATATAATGTCAAGGAAGATAATGGTTGTTTGGCGATGTACTGGCAAGATAGACCGCTCTTTTCAATTTCTGCCTGGAGATTTAGGAGGTATGATTAAGACTATTAGCATCTCAAGGATTGTGTTTATTTACTTTCCATATAGTTCTTTTTTCCTCTTCTTTCTTCATTGCCCCCTTTTCTTGTATAAAGAAACTTGAGTTCAACTCTGTGAGTGCATAGTGTTCTGCAAATATGTTTGGAGAATATTTATCTTGGCTTTGGTTTTTCTTTTTGTTATTCGTTTAATTATTTCCTCCTTAACCTGTTGCCAAAAAATATGCTTCATTTCCTTTGCCATCTTTTGGCTTTTTATTAATTTGCCAAATTCAGAATCATCCCTACACCTTGTTAGCTCCAGTTGTTCCTTTAACCATTTGTAAAAAGCTACTGGTGCCTGTTTATGAAGAATCAGGGGGAAAATGTTAATGGAAAACTGGAAACAACTAGGAAATCTAGTGAGCCCTAGAAATCATGTAGGAGGTTGAATCTCTGTTCTGTATAACAGAGACATTGTATTCCACTACAGAATCTGCAGTCTTGCTTAGCCAATTCACCTTTGCCAATGCAATAGCCTTGAGCGTACCAGAAAAGTACAGTTCTTCCAACGACTGGCGTCTCCCACACCTTGTCAAAAATAGCCAACCAATGTCTTGTTTTGAAGCCAAAGGATAAACTTCCTTTGCTCTCCCCACTAGTTTTCCAGTAGGTTCTGGCGCTTCTGTGTCAATAGGTCATCTGCCATGAAAGTAGCAACAAAGCCACCAACCAGCTCATTTGGTGGGGCAACGATTCTCATGGCAGTTGGGTTCTTACCGTCTATGACGTCATGGAAGTAGAAATGGAGATCAGTCCATTTCTCCATTCGCTGGACAGTTATGGGGAAAATGCTTGGAGAATCCTGCTGTGCTAGTGTTGAATAATGCTGAGAAGAACACGGAGGACAAGAAGAAGAAAGTCTGAATGAAAAATGAAGCCATTTTGTTGAAGTTTTAAGCTTTCTTTGCCACTATTACAAGAGGTTATTTTTAAAAGTACTGAAAAGTGTGTGGCTTGCCCTTTTACAAGCAAAGAGAAATGGCTTGCCTTTGCAAAGTAGGAAAAAGTAGAAGATGACATGATCCAACAACACCCACCATCTTTTTTTTCCTGGACTCTTCAAACCATGCCTGTGTCCTTTGCAATCAAGTCCATAGTTGTCTGAACTAAAGAAACACACTAATGGTTTCTTTTATTCAATTGTAACACTGAACCATAACCAAAAAAACAACACAGAGACCACAAATTGGGGCAATACCCTGTTCTTGGTCGCACTGGACGTTTCATCTTCTTCAGAGTGTGATACATAAACATTGTATTCAACAATGGCATCTCCTGTATTTGCATCAAACCAAACCGTATGCGCCAACGCATAGCCTCGAGCGAATCTAAACGACCCAGTACCCCCAACAATTGGCATTTCCCTCACATCCAAAATCACAGGATTCCTCCCAAGAACACTTAGTGCACTCCCCTTGTACTTACCTTCCATGAATGCAAAATTCAAAATCATCAACAATGAAGAATCGCTTTGTGAAGCCATAGCATAGATCCCTTGTGCTCTTCCAACAAGCTTCGAAGAGGCTTCTTGTTCTTCTGTTAGTGCATCATCAATCATCACTGTACTTCCAAAGCCAGATCTGGTTCCATCTGATCCTGTAACAATGTTGACAGCAGTTGGGTTCTTCCCACCGACTATGTCATGGAAGTAGAAATGGAGGTGGGTCATCTTCTCTTCACGCTTCGTTGCGATCAATTTCTCAGAGAAAACTCCATTGACAGCAACGAAAAGTGCCGGAAAAAGCACCAAATGGAAAGAGAAGAAATTGTGAATGACAGCAGAAGACATTTCAGAGTTGTTAGAGATGTGCAGATAAACAAAGTCGGAGATGTTCTTCAGAGAGAGTTTAGATTATTATAAGGTTAAATCAGCCTTGTTGATGCATTTTGAAGAAATCATCACATCTCACCTACCCAATCTTGGTGGGTCATGTTGACAAATTCTTTATGTATAGTCCAAGGGAAGATAATATCAGCTGCTAAGTTGCTTTCTTACTTTAATTATGATTTTCAAATAAAAGTAAGCAAATGTTGTAAAAACAAGGGATCAATCTCTATCTCTTCTAAGTTCTAATCAATAAGAGCTGCAAAGAGAAGCTCATTCCAGGTGTCGGGAACTCCTGCGAGGCACCAATGTGTGCAGTCCATGCCATGGAAGCCATTGTAGGAACTTGGATGTGCATCTTTTCTTAGCTGTGACAGACTTGTTATATCAAGCAAATGCACTGGTTTCTTAATCCCACTTAAAACCTCCTTAACCACTTCTAACGCCGGAGGAGGCCCTCCCCGGTAAGCTGATCCACTTATCGGTTGCGTCTCCAACGCACAGTTTGTCACTCCCGGATGTTCCCAGTCCTCACCCCTAATCACACAAAAATGTCAAATTAATTCTTTTAGGTTTCAAATTAGTGACAAAGCAATGAAGAACACAACACAATTAGCATACCTGTAATGCATTGGAGAAATCCCTTGAAAAACTATTTTAGTTTTGGCTGTATCAACATCTGAATCAACCCACTTACCCCATGTAATCAAGGCTAGGCGAAATGCTTCCATTCTGTCCATGTCCTTCAATACTTTCTCACCATATTGTACATAATCCCACCTAAGCATTGGAAAACCAGATCAAATCATGCAATGCTAATTGCCTAATACTATAATGTGATTAAGGTTATTTTTATAGAGATCTTACGGTTGCTTAGGACCGCTCCGGTACCACCAAAGCCAAGTATTGAAGATCAAGAAATCCATATCTTTCCAAATGACACCATTGCTTAGAGAATCAAGCTTAAGAACACGACCGATGTTTTCCGGTACAATGTCTACTAAGTAAACTGAATGAAACACACTTATGGATAGGCCATAATCCTGCACAGATTGAAACCAATTAAGCACTGCATGATACAAACAATAATTAAATGAAAAAATAAACTGATTTATAAGATTAGTTTGTGAGACCTGGAATGTGTATGTAGTGATTGGATCATGACCTCCAACCTTGATGTTGAGATTAGGTGCAGAAGCATGGAGCAAACAAATCAGTGATTCCACATGGTTGGCACTAACAGAGTCACCTACAAACATTATTTTCTTGCCTGCAAATTTGTTCAAGAATGCTTTCCCATCAAACCTGCAAAAAAAAAATGATTGAATATTATTGATTTTCAATCTTAATCAAGTAATTAATGCCACCACTTTGATAATATTTTTGACATAGACAACCATCATAATCATTTTAATTATTAATGTGGACCTTTTTATTATTTGAGTGCCTTTTTATTCCCTCCTTTATTACCCTTTTTTGGGTAATAAATTTGGGGAATATTTAATTTGGTACACAAATATAATTATGGACATAAAATGCAAGTGAAATGAAAATGTGAAATACAGAGGAAGCCTCATTGTCATTGACAATTTGGGAGTTAATTAGGCTATTTAGGTGGGTAGATTCAGCTAAGTAATCAGAAAGGTATATTTGTACAAAAAAGTCTTACCTCATGTTTCTGACCTAGATAGAATCTTACTAGCCAAGTTTTTGTTCCTACTTCCAACTCAAAGCAAGC
The DNA here is from genome assembly GCA_963580455.1 of Euonymus europaeus. Classification (NCBI taxonomy): domain Eukaryota; kingdom Viridiplantae; phylum Streptophyta; class Magnoliopsida; order Celastrales; family Celastraceae; genus Euonymus; species Euonymus europaeus. The sequence goes on along the minus strand of OY756961.1, from coordinate 4,875,111 downwards.
TGGAAAGTCTTTATGCTTTATTAATAATAACCTTGTCAACATACACTTTTTTAATTAATTAATTTCACCCTTTTTTTTATTGATTTAGCAATTAGGTTTCATTTGTCAAGATATTAGTTCTAGAGATGTAATTCCGACCCTGACCCGACTTGATGCTTATTAGCAACTCGGTAGCCCGGAACTCGATTACCCAATAACTTTTAACAGTGTGATTAGCTAGGTCCAAAACTCTTAAATATTTCAAGACCTGACTTAATGTACACCCTTTATTAATACATAACACTTTCTGATGTTTAAATCATCTCCTTCACTGTCTTTAGATGATTATTGAAATTCCAATTAAGTTAATTGGAACACAAATCTAAAAAATCACAATCAAAATAAAATAGGCAAGCTAGGCAGAGTAAAACACTTTTTCAAAAGGGTATTAAACTATTAATGCAATAACATCATATATAGACATAATTATAAATCTATGACACAACACCGAAGTCACATGACAACACAAGAAACAGTTATGCAAAGACAAAAGACACACAGAAACAGAGTGAAACAGAGAGAGACAGGGATGCTCACCTGGGCAGATAACAGTTAGTGGGCTGCCACCGATACTGAAGGTACTGACGGTCAGTCCGGCCGTACTTGAGGCAATCGAATTCCGAGCGAATGTAAGGACACGCCGACGAGTCATATAGAGGATATGACGTGTCGAAAACCCAACTCCCCTGGTACATATTGCAGGAAAAACATGAGGCAGAAGACAATGTAACCAACAACAGTGTCATTCCCACAAACAACCAACAAGAACAAGATCTCTGTTTCTCTCCAACACCCATTTCAAATATCTCTCTCTCTCTCTCTCTCTCTCACCAGACCAGAAAACGGAGAACGTGATTTGAACAGGATTTTGGTAAGAAACTGTATATATCGTGAAGGAAAAGAAAATAATAATATAGGTCTCCATTTTGTTGCTATTAATTACCTTACTAATTGTTAATCTTCAGTTTGATTCCATTAATTGCGATATTGATTTCTTTTAATACGTTGTATAAAAAAGTGAAGTTTCTGTTAATTATAAACATCTCTCTGTCCTAAAAAAAACCTTATATGGATGAGATTTGAGGATCTACAGTTTTTCAATAACTTTAGATTCTAAAATTATATCTAAGGGATAAATTAAATGTTAAATTATATGCTTCCGGTTAAAAAAATTTGACGTTATTCTCTTCTCACATATGTTTTTATTTTTTTATTGGTATTATGACTTGACATCGTATGAGTCATTAGATGACAATTTTAAATTTTAAGGAGAATAAAATCACGGAGTCGTGTTAGTCTAAAAAAAAAAAAAATAGAATAAGATATATATATATTTGTTTAAATGGGTACCAAACTCTATTTAGGCTTTTGTGCTAATAGTTTAGGTTGGTCAAACAATGGGGAGGGTCCAATTGGGAAAAAATTCACATGCCAAACAACTCAATTAGCCCCTCAGATTCATCAAAAAAAAAAATAGCCCCTCAGTTATGCATGTAAGTGTGAGAAACAAAAAGATATGTGGAAAATTTTTAATATTGAAAAATCTAATTTGGCCCCTTGCTTGTGGGTTTATACTCCATAGAAAATAACTAATCTAATGTTGAAAAGGACCCAAATGGAAAATTGTGGGTAGGACAAGACATTTTTGGGATGGGCTTGTGGTGATGCTAGAACGCATTAGGAATTGGGCTGGGAGCACTTGAAACTTGACTTCAAATTGGGCTTCATTCTTACACAGGCCATGCAAGGAAAGATGGGCTGCAGCTGTCCGGATAAATGGGCCTGAAGTGACGAAACCGGAAACACACATAAGAGGGAAAAAATGCCATTTGGGCTTGGGCCTGAACCGTTTCTCTATGTTCCTCGACAATTTTAAATCAAAAGAATCAGAATATCTGAATATGTACTCCTCCATTGCTTGGGATACGGCGGGATCGGTTGACGCAGATTGCGGCTTTGAATTGGATGACAACGAGCCATGAGGAGCCGAAGAAGCCCTTCGATCCTGAGCTGGTGAAGAAGATATATGAGACGGAGTTGTTGGTGACATCTGGCCGTAAGCCCGTGCCTTTGCAGCGGGTGATGATTTTGGAGGTCAGCCAGTATCTGGAGAACTATTTATGGCCCAATTTCGATCCTGCGACTGCAACGTTTGAGCATGTTATGTCGATGATACTCATGGTCAATGAGAAGGTATTGGAACGAGTTTCAAGCTAAATGCTGTATGCATACATGTATGTTTCTGTATTGATAAAAATGTAGCGCGTGAGATTTTGGGAGATGAGTAGAAGCGATGTAATTATTAATTTAAAGTCTCGTTTAGCTGTTTACTAAGAGACTAAGAGTAAGAAAGGGGTAATCATATCATGGGACAGTGAATTCGAATTATGAGCATTGGTTGCTGATACAAGTGAATTGGATAAAGAAACTCAACTTCAAATTTCATTTGTTGCTTTAGTCTGTTTAATCGTTACTTTCCTGAAAGGAACCAAGGATTTTCACTCTGTTTTTAGTTGAGTGAAGAATGGGCTTTAAGGTCAAATATATAGAACCCGTTGTCTAATATTTCTATGGTTTATTGTAGTGTTTCTGTAAAGCCTCAGAAGACAAGTATGGAACGAGTATGGAGGAGATACGTGGAAGGGTAATTGCTAAGAATATGACCACACACTGGTTACTGTTCATCAAACCTACATGGTCAAACAAATACAGTTACGTGGCTCTGGGACAGGCTTTTTCTTGGGAAAATATTCATTGAAATTCCATTACAAAAGTATTATAACTAGCACACCGGAAAAGGCCATGACTTGAGTGAAATGTCCAAGCCAGCATCCATTAGAGCGACAGAAAAGTAGGAAAAATAAAAGGCAAAGACTTGACCATAATAGCACATCCATCATGCCATCCCAATGTACCAGAACACAGGGATAAATAACTAAATTAATCAAGAAAATCAAGCGTCGTAACGACTGCTAAACTGGCTACAACGATTCATTCGTTGTGCATTAGGAAAAACAAATTTTAGTTCCTGCAGGGGCAGTAACATTCAAGTCGCAATCGATCATCGAAAATACAGCAAACAATATAAAAAAAAATATAACTCTACATACAGTTAAACAAACATGTGAAATCTACAAATAAGACCCAACCTTCACAAATTGTACGAGGGGGGCACTTGGATTTCGGGACGTGGTTAGCAAAATTTTAGGACAAAAACAGTTTTTAAGTCTAAACCCAAAGAAGAAAACTTGATTTAACAGTAGTGCGAGAAAAAAATGATAATAAGAGGGCAATAATCATTCCAATATCGTCAAGAAATTATGGTTGCTGCTGTAATCCTGGGGATTTCACTTACTTTACAACTAAATTCCTAGACTTCATTCAAAAGATGTTACATCTACCAGACTACCACCAATGCAAAAAAAAACTTAACTCCTTAATTTGAAAGATATCAATTGCTAAACTCAACCACTAGTCAAATGGCAATGTCACGCTAGGGCAATATTGTTTTTGGAATTGCAATAAAACAATCGAAAGTGAATGCTGAGGCTTTTAATTCTCATAGCTTAAATACGTAAACAAGGAGCAAGAATTTCAAGTTGAAGGAAATTGAGAGAAGAAAAAAACTAACCAGCAGTGTTTTCATCTTCAAGATCGATTTCTTGACGAAGAGCAGCCTCCTCGTTTCTCAGTTCAGTGGGTATTGGTTTTCCCTCTGAATAAAAAGAATTCCCAAAAATCAGGATATTCACACGTAAATAACGATAAATTAATGGAATTTCTAAAAAGAACTATTCACACCTGCAAGTGCTTCTCTAATCCTTCGCTTCTTCTCATCAACAATCGCTGTTTGCCTTCCAAGCTCTTCCTGTACAAATACTCCCTCCTCAACCGAATGTTTCTACGCAACATTCCAAGCGAGCGAAATAGACAAAGAAGACCGAGAGAAACGCGGATTTTTTAGGGAATTTTGGAGAAATGACCCCATCCGTAAAGATTTTTGGAGAAATGACCCTGTCCAAAAATTTCAGCAATTATGACCTTTTTAATGCGTTAAAGTACCGAAATGCCCTTATACTAAGGACACGTCTTTTCCCACTGGTTTATTTAATTTGAAACAAAAACCCAAAAGACACCTGCAAGACCTTTGTTGAAACTCTTCAAATTTTGGAGGCTAGAAAGCGGAAGAACTCCCAGATTGCAATCGGCAAGTATTTCCGACTACCAACGAGGTGAGTTTGAGGCCCCAGAATAATTTGTTGTGTCTGTTATAAACTGTTGAGAGTTGTTCATTATTGGTCGCGCCAGCGTTTAATTGGTCGTGCCTTCGTTTCAGCGTTTCATTGATTTTCTTATATATTTTTCTTGTTGTTTCTTTTTAGATGTTCGTGCATGTTTTTGGCGAGGTTTTGCATGTTATTTTTTATGATTTTCATGCAATTTAGTTGGTCGTGCCTATACTCTGACTGGTCGTGCCTGTGAATGTGTTTGTCGTGCCAGTTTTTATTTGGTCGTGCCTATATTCTGACTGGTCGTGCCTGTGAGTGTACCTGAGGAGGCGTCTGCTTTATTGGTCGTGCCAGTTTTTATTTGGTCGTGCCAGTAATTTAGTTGGTCGTGCCAGTTTTTATTTGGTCGTGCCAGTAATTTAGTTGGTCGTGCTAGTTTTTATTTGGTCGTTCCAGTAATTTAGTTGGTCGTTCCAGTTTTTAGTTGGTCGTGCCAGTTTTTATTTGGTCGTGCCAGTAATTTAGTTGGTCGTGCCAGTTTTTATTTGGTCGTGCCAGTAATTTAGTTGGTCGTGCGAGTTTTTATTTGGTCGTTCCAGTAATTTAGTTGGTCGTGCCAGTTTTTATTTGGTCGTGCCAGTAATTTAGTTGGTCGTGCCAGTTTTTATTTGGTCGTGCCAGTAATTTAGTTGGTCGTTCCTGTGAGTTTAACTGGTTTGCATGATTTTAACAGGTCGTGCCTTATAATTTAATTGGTCGTGCCTCTGATGTTTCCTTATAATTTACCTTATGTTATTAATGCAGATTTACAAACAATGGATTACCTCATTAAGGAGAAGGATCATTTTCCTGCGAAGGTTACAATTTTTTCAAACATCTCACATGTTATTGGGCAAATAAGAGGTTCTTTGAGTGAGAATCAACTCGAGATGTTTAGGAAGACATGCTTCGGCATTTTTCTGGATGTAGGTGAGCTCTCTGTATCAGGACAGTTAATGCATCAGCTTCTTCTACGACAAGTTGAATCCCAAGATGTTGATTTTGAAGATATTGGAAACAGATTGACATTTAAATTCGCCAACAGGATGACATCTTTTGGTATTACAGACTTCGCTCTCATTACCGGTTTAGTGTGTAGGGATGTGCCTGATATCTCTGCATTAGTTGATACTAGTGTACATAGGCTGAGGGATATGTGGTTTGATGATATGAAGATTATTCAGAGACATCATTTGGAGCTTTGTTTCGATCGTTTGTGCAGAAGAAAGAAAGAGAAGCAGGTGGATGAGGAGGTGGTGAAACTAGCCTTGATTTATTTTCTTGAGTTTGTGCTAGTAGCTAAGGAACGACATAGGCCTATTGATAATCGGTGGCTCCAATTGGTGGACAATTTGGATGTATTCAACAAATTCCCATGGGGGGCTGTGAGCTACCAACGTACTGTTGCCTCTCTTGGAGGAATAATGGTCAACCGTTTAGATAGACGAAAGAGCAGACAAACGAAGAAGGAGCAATACTGCATTTATGGTTTCCCTATGGTGTTCCAGGTATTGATTTGCTTTAACTGGTCGTGCCTGCTATTTATCTGGTCGTGCCTGATTTCTAAATTGGTCGTGCCTGATTTCTTTTAATGGTCGTGCCTTAGTTTTTAACTGGTCGTGCCTTAGTTTTTAACTGGTCGTGCCTGATTTCTTTTAAATGGTCGTGCCTGATTTCTTTTAATGGTCGTGCCTTAGTTTTTAACTGGTCGTGCCTTAGTTTTTTAACTGGTCGTGCCTGATTTCTTTTTCATCCAATATTAAATTATTTTAATCTAAATTCTGTTGTTATTTATCTTAGGTTTGGTCATATGAAGCTATACCTGTCATTGGTTCATTGTACGCCTCAAAAATCAAGGATGTGATTCCTCGATTACTCAATTGGAGTAGCTATCAAACTCCAAATTCTAAAGAACTCTTACAAAATGTATTCCAACAAGACAAGGTAAAAACTTAAATATGCAAATAAGCTTACTGTTTTCATATTTATGATGATTCTTTTGGACAAAATATTGAGGTGCTAATGATTGATAGTCTATGTTGCAATAGCTGCAAGTACACACTATTCTATCTGCAAATGGGATTGAGATGGAGCAGGAGTACTGGATCGACGTGAGCAACAGGGTGGGGGAGGGAGCAATTAAAGAATCTGCTGATGATTCGAGTGATCACACAGCTCCTGTGGAGCAATATTCTGATTCACATGGTGACACTGAACCTGTGGAGCAATCTTTTGATGCAGATTTTGAGGTTGTTCATGATGTGATTGCCAAGCTTGATAATTTGAAGAAGCAGGTTCATGAGGGAAGCTTCATAGGTGCAACTTAAGTGGTCGTGCCTGCCTGCAACTTTACTGGTCATGCCAGATTATATAAACATTAACATTACATATTTTTACATATATATTAAATAAAATCATAGACTGATATAGAAACTGACAGTTCTCATTAAAAGCAGCAATGTTAATGGTAACGTTTAACAGTTCACATTATAAAGTAAATGTTTAGCAATTAGAATCGTCAATGACTGGTATTATACCCTACCAGTCAAGGCTACTGGCTCCTTACAAGTCTGTCGGTTATGACCAATTTTTTTACATCTTCCGCACTTTCTAATTGCTACAGATTCACCAGCGGATGGTATTCTTCTTTGTTTTGGCCTCCCTCCAGGTCTTCTCGTATCAGGTGGCAATAACCTTTGATCTTCGCTTGCATGCCGATGGTCTTCAATTGGTACTGTGTTAATCGGTTCAGCATAAGCTAACATAATTGCCTCATTAGTATAGTAGCGTGAACACATGGATTGTGGATCAATGTTGCGTGTTCTACACGCCGCCAACGCATGAACACAAGGCAATTGTTGCATCTCAAATTTCCTGCAGGTGCATGTTCTGTTGTGCAGATTCACCTCCCCACCACCAAGTCCATCCCTCACATAAAACTGAATATGACTAATTGGTTCAACAGACATACGTTGCGCCTTGTCAATCCGCTTTCTCAACTTCTTATCAATTTTCTTACAAAGTTGGGTTGTAATGGAAGCTGCTTTAGTGCGACGCTCATGGAACCATCTTTGAAGTAAAGATCTTAGATGGTCAACCAATGTTGTAATTGGAAGACACCGTGCTTCCCTCAATACAGCATTCAAACTCTCAGCAATATTAGTGGTTAGTATACTGTATCTCCTACCTGGGAAATGTGCACGAGACCACTTTTCAAATCCAGCATCAACTAAATAACGATGTGCCCTGCCATCTTGAAACCCACGCAACTGTGTCATTAGATGCTCAAATTGTGAAACACGATATACCTTCGCTGCCTTAAAAAAAATAGGGAAGACACTATCATCAATATTTTTTGCTTTCATGTTTTGCTTGATGTGGTGTATACAGTGCCCATGGTATGACTCTGGAAAAACCAAAGCGACTGCTCTCTCAATACTGTTATGTCTATCTGATATTATTGCCAACTCTGAGAAATCTTCAAGATCAATAGCTGATCTAAGTTTTCCCATGAACCATTCCCAAGATGCATTATTTTCTGAATCTCCCATTCCAAAAGCAACTGGATAAATTTTGTTGTTACCGTCTAAAGCAGCAGCCACAAAGAGTGTACCCATGTATTTTCCCTTGAGGTGAGTACCATCAACAGCAATGACACGTCTCATTGAACTACGAAACCCTCTCAATACTAGCCCAAGAGCAAGGAAAAAATATTTAAACTTGAAATCATTATCGAACTCTATATGAGTTACTGTACCAGGGTTATTTTTCTCTAACACTGCACAGTAATGCGGCAAATACGAGAATGATAATTCTGGTGATCCTCTAACCACTTCCAAAGCAAACTCCCTAGCCCTCCAAGCTTTGTCGTAGCTTATATTCACACCAAAATCTGTCCGCACGTCGTCGACTATATCTTTCGGCCGATACGTACGACCAACCCCTTCAAATTTAGACTTAATGCATTCTCCAATGACCTTTCTAGATGCTTGTCTATGACTTCGATTGATAAGGTCCAGAGAACAGTCATGCTTGCCATTAAACCTTGTTACCTTAAACAACTCCGAATCTTTCAATTTTATTGCTCGCAAGCGCCAATCACATCCCATGTCAACACATTTGACCGCATATAGAGTTTTCGTTGATTTCAATACATGAAACATTCTGTTCTCTTTCATAGCATACACAACTATATTTTTCTGTAATTCTTTCTTGTCCATATAAATCTGACCTACTGCAACATGACCACCGGATGAGCTACTAATACTGTTGCTCGCAACAACACCTGAAGGCCCAATAGAATTTGAGCAATGATTCCTTCCATCTTCTGCTGCAAAGGTGGATTGATTATGTGACTGTGGTTCCCCGTCATCAAATGGATTTTCCCACTCTTCACCATGAAGACCTTGACTATCATCCTCATCATTAACCCCATCAATATCATCGTTACCAGTATTGGGAAAGTCAAAATCAGAGAAGCGAAAATCGCTGTAGTTATTAACCCGCTCGTCATCACCATCGTCATGTGGTACAAATTTACTTGCAAATTGTGGTAACTCAGGAGAAACAGAACCAACATTTGGTGCAACAAATGTTTTATGCATCATTGGACCATAGCTAACATCTTGTGAGACAAACTGACAAGTCGCTCTCTGCTTCGTTGTTACGCACAGTGGAGTACCAGGTTTTACTGGATGATCATTTTGCCTTAGGAAAAATTGCATGTCACGTTCATTCTGAAGCTCCATCGGTTCCATTTTGAAATGTGTATTATAGACAAACTTCATCACCAAATCGAAGGAATTAAAATCGACTTCAATCAACTGGTATATGAGTTCTACAAATTCTGCATGTGTTATTGCATTAGACACGATTACACCCTGACTTCTTCCGCCTTTAAAAGTGTGCATGCCCCTACAATTTTCCCACTCTCCACCATATAACAAAACAAAATCGATCTCAGAAGCCATTCCTGCACATATAATAAGATATCATAATAAAATTAATAAATTCAATGGAGAAACAAAAAAGCACGACCACAAACATTGTTGGCACGACCAAATAATCAATGGCACGACCACATAATACATTGGCACGACCAAATAATCAATGGCACGACCACATAATACATTGGCACGACCAAATAATCAATGGCACGACCACATAATACATTGGCACGACCAAATAATCAATGGAACGACCACATAATACACTGGCACGACCACATAATCACTGGCACGACTACATAATCACTGGCACGACCACATTATCACTGGCACGACCTCATTATACATTGGCACGACCACATTATCACTGGCACGACCACAAAAATTAAAGTTCTACCGACTTTAAAAATGGCACGACCAAACTTATAACATGGATACAATCTACTTCATGACAGATACTATTTACGAATCATTCTCGCCCAGAATATGTCGAGCATCCACAGACGATTTCACAGGAAACAGCTCATGCGTGTAATAAGCAGATATACAACACATTCAGCTAGCCACAAACGATTGCACAGATGCGTAATAATAAGTAGATATACAACACATTCCAGCTAGCAAATGAACTTACTTGGAAGACAAACTCTGCACAAAAATAAATGCAGGGCGGCTGTTTTGATCTATGTATGGATCGAAAACGAAAAATGAATCGCAGAGCTCAAAACTCAAAGTAATAAATAAACCCAGAGTAATAAATTTTATTCTGCCACATAAGGGTATTCTAGTCAATAAAAAAGTAAAAGAGGTCATAAATGCGATTTTTTTGAGACAAGGTCATTTTTCCAAAAATTTGTGTGTAAGTGGTCATTTCTCCAAAATTCCCGATTTTTTAGTGGAAAATTTAGGGGTTTTAGACAAAACCTCTATTTCTAGATAACCTAGAGGTTTTGGGTTAAAAATTAATAATTGAAATGAATTAAAGCGTTACCGGGTGACCTGGCACACGGTCCGACACGGTTCAGGCCTTCCGGGCTGATATGGTTGAGCAGATTCAAATATCTCCTTTGAAACAACCTATATCTGGCGGTGCCTCCTTTCCGATTCCTCCTATCGTTTTTGCTGGATTAGCACTTGAAGGTCCTTTAATGGGAACTATACAGATAGAGTAGAAGATTAGCTTCATAGCCTTTACACAACAAAGTCAGGTGACTCCCTCATCAACAGTTGTGTTTATCTGGCTGTTGAACGGGTTGAACCATGTTTATCACTCAGTTCACCGAGAAAGCTTATTTTGTTTCATGGGTAATCTTTTTTAAAGTTTCCAAAATTTGATGTCTTTATTTGTTCTCGTGTCTAATTGGTCACTGTGTACACTTCTAGGATGGACTAATAATTGTATGTTCAAATGCGAAAGTGATTGCATGCGAGTCTGTGATTTAATAGATGGGTCTACAAAATGGTGGAATTTTACTTTGCTTAGGAGGCTTTTTTCTCCTATTGTTGTGGATCACATTAGCCGCATACCTCTCTATGGTGGGCATGACCCGGATAGACTTTTTTGGCATCTTACTAACCATGGAAATTTCAATGTCAAATCGGCTTACTGGATGGCTCGAAAATTATTTGTCAACTCAGAGGATCCGGTGGGGACAACTGAGGGGCAACAGATCCCTTGGAAGAAAGTATGGTCTTTGCAAGTGCCTAACAAAATTAGAATTTTCTCATGGAGATTATGTCACAACAGCTTACCTACTTTATCTAATCTTCAAAGGCGTGGGGTTGAGATGGCGAATTTCTGCGGGAGTTGTGGTGAGCTTGGAGAATCAGCGTGCATATTTTCAAAGATTATCCTGCAGTTATGAGTGTGTGGAGTCAATGCTCTCTCCCTTCTATAATCACTGGTTCTGGTACAGACAGCCTTCGAGGGTGGCTCTCAATAATTTTTGCGCAGATAGACATGGACCAGCTTGCTTTCTTCTTTACCCTGCTGTATCATATTTGGCTTCATCGAAACAAAGGGCTGTATGAGCCTGATCAAAATGGAGCAGCACCAAACCCTTCCATCATTATTGAGAAAGTGCAGAGGCTGATTCGAGATTACCACCAAGCTAATGTAAGTAATATATCTATTTCTAACTTTGGGCCTCTAAGCTCTAGGTGGGAATGCCCTCAACCTGGAACTGTCAAGGTGAATGTGGATGGAAGTTGGGTTAATGGGGAGATGTATAGTGGTATTGGAGCAGTAATTCGTGATCATAATGGGATGGTTGGGGCTTCGGGATTTAAACGGATATTCTCAGCTGGTGGGGTGTCGACAACGGAAGCAAATGCGTTTCTCTTTGGCATTCAAATGGCAATGAGTATGAATCTCTCAAATTTGATTTTGGAAGGTGATGCTTTGGAGATGGTTCATGTTATCCGAAATCAGGACTGTGATCTTAGTACATATGGTCATGTTCTTAGTGAGATTAGATCTCTCCTAGCTATTATTTCTTGTGATGTAATGTTCACCCCTAGGGGTAATAACCATGTTGCGGACTCTTTAGCTAGGATGGGTCAGTTATCATCTGATGATTCTATTTTCATCCTTAATGATGTCCCTGCTGTTGTAAGGCAGGTGCTCAACCATGATGTAACCCTGGTTTCCTAAATATATCAGTGTTCTTCTCAAAAAAAAAAACTACTTATGAAGCACGGGTGCGCCAAACACCCCAAGGCACCCGCACCAGATACGTTTTGGGTGCGGGTGCGCCGTGGGTGCGGCACGAAACGTCCCGGGTGCGGGAATTTACGAATCCAATTTTTAAAAAAATAAAAATAAAATTGGGTGCGGCTGATGTTCGGCTGGGTGCGGCGTGGGTACGATGAAGGATACGTTAGGTCAAATCTATCTATCTTCTATTACTTTAAGTAAAGCTGAGTCTCAATGATGCTCACATGAGGCCATGTCATCTAGAGTTTTGTAGTTGAGTGCCACATAGGATGTTGAGTGTGTGACACATAGGATTCATTAGTTTTGAGTGAATAAGTAAATGACACATAATTGAGTTAACTTCATATACATTTAACTTGGCCATTAAGTTATTAAATGATTTCATTTATGTTTTTGTGATAAGAATTTATGCTATTTAACACATAATTGAAATTGAGTGAATAAGTAAGTAAATAACAAGTTACGTTACAATAATTACAACCTTTGCTAAACTAAATATTACTTTACCACTCATTCATTGTCAAAGCATCGTATTTAACATTACTTTACCAGTCATTGTCAAACCAACGTATTAAACATAGGAATAAGAACAGTCTTTGCTTGATTGATGAATCATGAGTGGAATGCTCTCATATAATAGTCATTCATTTACCTAAGACGTTTAACTTGGCCATTAAATTATTCAATGATTTCATTTATGTTTAAGTGATAAGAATTTATGTTATTCATCTTACTCATGAAATTAGATGAATCCATCACATTCACACGACTTATCCTTTACTTGATATACGTTTAACTTGGCCATTAAGTTATTAAATGATTTCATTTATTCTTTTTGTGATAAGAATTTATGTTATTTATGTTATTAATGAAATCTCATGAATTCATCACATTCCCTTACCTTTATATATAATCGGCCATCCATACTCCATACAAGTTTGTAAATTTTTGCACAAGATGACAGCCACAATGCTTGCAAATCTCCAAACAAATAGAATTCAATAGAGGATTAACGCGCAAATCACACGTATGTGGGATGCAATCAATTTAAGCAATGATGATGAACTCATTGGAATTGATATGATTCTAATCGACGAAGAGGTCAATATGTTTGGATTGTTTATCACCTTCTAAGAGTATATCTCTATGTTGTTATCAATCAAGAAAGTTCTAATGCTTGTGATTTTTTAGGGATTCACAATGCATGCAACAATTGGCCAACGTCATGTCGATGTATTTAGGAGGCAATTGGAAGAGGGCAAAGTATATCGTATCACTACTTTCCGAGTGGTAGAGAGCAAGCCTTACTATAGGCCGATCGATTATGATCTGAAGATATTATTCTTGCCAACTACAAAAATATCAGAGATCTCTGATGGACCCCAACTTTCCATCTTAATGCACAAATTTGATATAAAAAATCCTGATGAAATCATTGGCCGCCTAGATGAAATATCAGTGTTGACAGGTTATTTATTAGCATTTGCCCTTAATTTATAATTCATTTCGTTGACTCCTTTTGTCTAACTCTATAATATTGATTTACCAACAGATGTGAGAGGTGTTCTTTTAAAAAATGGAAATACCAGTAAAGTTATTGTTAGTGGCAAATTGGTTGACAAGAAAGAGATTGAAATAGGAATCACGAGGTATACAAAAAAAAAATGTTCTTATTTTAGTTTAATACATGATTTCTGTAATTGATTAATTTCGTTGGTTGCTAAATAAATGCAGGGATTTCACTGTTAGACTTACATTGTGGGCAAACAAAGCCAAAGAACAAGATCTCACAATGTCTGAAAATGTTTCAAAACATTCCATTTTGATCGTTACGTCAACTACAGTGAAGATGTTTGGAGGTATACTCAATTCAAATTTAAGGCCTAATGCAACTATTTCATGATAAACTTTATCCATATTTTTTTGGCCAATTCTTAATTAGAAAAAAACATGGCATAGGAATATTTCGACTATCAACTACTGGAGCAACCAAGGTTTTTGTCAACCTCGACATTACTAATATTGAACCATTCCACATCTGGTAAATAATGAAAACACTTCTTCAAATATATTCATTTTGTAGACATGTTAATTTGTAGGTTCAAATATTAAAAAACTTATGTTAGTACATATATTTTGATTATAATTGACTATTATGTATTCTTTTTGTAGGCATGAACTCCAACATATGCTAACATATGCAGATTGATACTCTAAAATTAAATATTGTCATTCATATGTAAATGATAAATAAATTATAAATTAGGCTAAACATGACATGTTTATTACCATTAAACCGCGGATAGCGCGGGCATTAGAGTAGTTGAAACTAAAACCTCAAACCTCAAACGAAATGAAAGAACAAATTTGCAAACCAGTAACCAAACCTAAACCTACCTGTGCGAGAAAGAGACGCAGACGGCAGACGAAATCTCGAGTTGCTGGCCGCTGGTGGAGGTACGGTCGAGGTCGCAGAGCTCGTCGTTGTCGATCGCTGGTTCGCTCGTCATCGTCGTCGTCGTCGACAGGTGCTGCAGAGCTCGTCCACAGGTACCTCTCTATCTCTCTCTGATTCTTCCTCTGATTCTTCCTCTATCTGATTCGCTCTCTGTCTCTCTGTATCTCTCTCTGTCTCTCTGATCTCTCTCGAGTTCCTCCATGATTTTTTTGCTCAATTGCTGTTTTGTATTTTTGTGGAATTTGTGGCTACTGGCTAAGTTATCATGTTAATGGGTAGTGGATTAGTGGTTCTCGGGTACTGGGCAGTGGTTAATGTTAGTTGTGTACTGGCAGTGATTTTTTTTTGGTTGAAAATTGTCAATTTTTTGTATTGCAGTGTGCTTCTTTCTTGTTATGAATTCAGACAGCATGAGTTCAACAGCTGCTCCCAATACTGCTGCCTCTAGTTCTGATATTGCGGAAGATGAAAATTCGAGTGCACCTCTTTGGAAATATGTCAATAGGATTTCCAAAGTTGGAGAAAAAGGTGGCAATTGGAAGTGGCAGTGCAATTATTCTATGTAACCATCTTTGAATTTTATGGATTGCTGAACTTATGTTTAATATTTCTATTTCTATTTCTCTTTCTATTTGATATATATATATATATATATATATATATATATATATATATATATATATATTGTATCCGCCGCACCCGTATCCTTCATTTTTTGAGAATTGCCGAATCCGCGTATCCCACACCCCCGAATCCATACTCCCGCACCCGTATCGGTGCTTCTTAGGTAACTACTTAGTGAATGGGAAATCAGATCATTGTTCTGTTAATGTTATTTTCGTCTGCTCTGTGCGTGCACACCCACATGAATTGGTTGGACAACATTCAACATTCATTGATTTTTGTTGAATCTGATCCTTGTGTGATAACTTTTGTCATGCAGGAGTCCTGATTGATGAAACAAGAAATCTACTCCATTTCAACTCTATGAAGTTTGTAAGTTTATGCATATCTCAATAAGATGCTCTAAAAACGTGGATGACATATATATTATCTCAGTATATACATATTTGTGTCCATTTTTATGTGACCTGTTTTGGTGTTTGACTTAACTTTTTTTTCTTCTTTTTTTCCAGACTTGCCTAAGCAAGGGAAGTGGTTTCCATTTTCCACCATGCTACATTCTGAATATATGTGGGTTTAGCATCTTAGTCGACTGTCCTGTGGACCTTTCAGCTTTAACTATTTTTGCCCCTGTTCCTGCTGATTTTTGTTTGGTGCAAGATGATGGGAGCTCAAACTGTTCATCCCATATTCCAATGGACATAGATTCTGGGGTTCAGAAGGGGCAGACAATTGATGAACTACTTGATCCAAAACATTTAATTTATGCAGAGCCTTTGTACAAAACAGTCAGTAATTTGCACCTTTGGAACCCATCATTCATTGATATTGTACTCATATCAAGCCCAATGGGTATGCTTGGGTTGCCATTTTTGACTCGAGATAAAGGTTTCTCCGCAAAGGTAATCATATTTTGTTGAATGTGATGTTTTATATATAAAAATTATGGAAGCTGGTAAACTAGGGCATAGTATGATTTAGACTTCTTAAGGTTTTTCAATCTGCCTGCGTTTAACTTTTAACTGGGTCAGATATATGTCACTGAAGCGACTGCAAGACTTGGGCAGTTAATGATGGAGGATCTTATTTCAATGCACATGGAATTCAGGTATTTTTATGGACATGAGGAGACTAATTGCCCGCAATGGATGAAGTGGGAAGAGTTAGAACTACTTCCATCAGCACTGAAAGAAATAGCTCTTGGGAAAGATGAGACAGAATTCGGTGGCTGGCTCCCTTTGTACAGGTAATTGATACTCTATTTGTTGTTTGGTTAATCATATTTAATTCCTAGATGTTGGAAATTTGGTTTTGAATGTAATAAAGGATGTTTTCCAGTGTAGCTGACGTGAAGGATTGTGTGCAGAAACTTCAGACACTCAAATATGCTGAAGAAACCTGCTATAATGGAACATTGGTCATTAAGGCATTTAGTTCTGGTTCTGACATGGGGGCTTGTAATTGGACTATAAATAGTCCTAAGGGCAATTTTGCATGCGTTTCAAGCTCCACTTTTGTTTCAGCTCATGCGATGGATTTTGATTATCAGGCACTTCAGGGGAATCATGTGATAATGTATTCAGATTTCTCATTCCAGGATGTCAACGATGATCCTGTGCATGAAAATGATACCTCTGATTCAACTACTAGCATTTTGCCAAGTCCAAGGTAATTCACTTTTCTTGGCCCAAGTGTGCTTTGAATGAAGTTTTAGTTATATTTCTCACTTGCAGTTGTTGGGTTGAGTGTATATATATGCATATCCAATGACGATATCACTTACATATTTTTGCAACAAACACATGTAGCAATGATGAAGATAATTGGAAAGAACTGACCAAATCCTTGCTCAGTAATGAGGAGACTATAGAGGAAAAGGAGAAACTAGCATTTATATGTTCATGCATAATAGATTCAGTTAAGGCTGGTGGTTCGGTTCTTATTCCTACAACTCAACTCGGACTGATTCTACAGCTTTTGGAAGAGATATCAGTTTTCTTGGAATCTTCAAATCTAACGGTAGATTATGCACTCTCTTTTCTTCAATCTGTTTGATAAATTCATGCTTGTGTTGCACTGTTTAGATAATGCCTGTTGATGTAGTCTAGTCCTGGTAGCTGTGCATACTGGACCAGGCGGGATTATAGATTTCATTCTAACTTCTAAGATGATCTATGCTTGATTTATGGGAATTTCTATGTTTTCCCCTTCAATAGGCTTATTAATTGACATGTTTTATCATGATGCCTGACCATCAAATGACTCTAGCATTAATTTACCAAATTTAGGTGAACTCACGTGAGATATGTGTCATAACTTGAATTTTGCACCTAGGCTTAATTATTTGGGGCCTGTTGCAAGTGTTTGTTACTATATATGGGGTGTGGAAGATCATGTAATACTTTTAGTGAGAACTGATGTAGTTTTTCAGTAACTGTTAATAATGAGGATTAGGTGATAATCCGAGCAATTGTCCCAATCCTCCCAGTGGTGGGAGCCTTATGAATCGTTCTGCTGTTTGATGGTGAGCCCTGGCACAGCAGTAATATTGTTATTATGATTTTAATTTTATAAGTCCAAATCATAGAAATATCATATCTGTCTCTGGAAAGATGGGTGAAGCTAAGTGTGTTTCCCCTCCCCAGAACACACAATAGTGGAAACCTTGTGCACTGTGTGTGTGTGTGTGTTTTATTTTTAAAATTTTGCTTATCGATTTAATTAATGTAAGGAAACTTTTTCATGATGACATTGTGAATGCATTTGGGTACTAAGGTGTGAAGAGCACATTGATTTGGATGTTGAATTGAGGGAAATATTTCATCCATGTTGCAGGTTCCCATATATTTCATCTCTTCAATTGCAGAAGAATTGTTTGCATTCATTAATGTCATTCCAGAATGGCTGAGCAAGCAGCGACAAGAAAAGGTACATAGCATTTAAGGTTTTCTGGTTTCCATTTGTGTGGACCATTTTATTTATGGTGCTTTTTTTTGCTTGAAACAAGGAGACTTGATCTGTTTTCATGGTGATGTTCCAGTTGTTTTCCGGCGACCCTTTGTTTGCCCATTCTGAGCTCCTAAAAGCGAAAAAGCTACTTGTGTTTCCTGCCATCCATTCCCAAAAACTATTGTAAGATTTGTCTGTCTTGTTATGTTAGAATACTTCTCTCATATACTACTCTAATTACAATTGTGTTTCCTTCCTTAAAAGTTTTTTGAAACAGTTCGAATTTTCTTTTCCCTTAGGTTAACTCTTGATTGGTTTTGCTTTAAAAAACTTTAACCTAGTTGAATCCTTTGCCTGGCAGATTGGAAAATAACTTCGAACTAATTTCGGTCTCAATGTTTGAATCAAAACTTGTGCTATGGATGTTATCGTGTTTAATGTCCCTTCTTACATTCTCCATCTCACTCCCCTGAAACCTCCCCACGGCTCCCCCCCACCCCCCAACACACACACACACACTTCTATTCACTTACTTCTCAAATTTTTTTGTTTGAATGAAAACTTGTGTTATTCCACCTTCATCATAATTTGAGCTACTGCCAGTCGGATTTATTTTATTTTCCTTTCTCGTTTTATGTTCATTTTATGTTATTAAGTGATGGATGCCTCTAAATATGAAGACCAAACATTATTTACAGTCTGCACAACAAAAACTTGTGCTATTCCACCCTCATCTTTGAGCAACTGCTTTGCGAGACATTGTGCTTGTGCAGCTAACTGACATGTCTGTGAAACTTTTTCCTATCTTTTTTTCGTTCTTTTGAGTTAAATTTTGGTGTCACAATGAGTGCACAGGACAAATTGGAAGGAACCATGCATTGTATTTTCTCCTCATTGGAGTTTGCGGATTGGTCCTGCTGTTCATTTGCTTCGCCGTTGGTGCAGGGACGAAAACTCTCTTCTTGTTTTGGAGGTAACAGATTGTTTTTGTATTCCATAAATTGCTACTTCTATTTTGAGCTATGTTGATGAAAGCATATTTATACTTGTTTGAATAAACTAAGGTTTATATAGAGAATTAAATCATGACTTTTGCCAAATGGTATAATGAATTAATGATTATATAATTTTGCAGGAAGCAGTGGATGCTAATGTAGCTCTTTTACCTTTCATGCCAACAAAAATGAAGGTTCTTCAGTGCTCATTTCCGTCAGGAATAAGGTGAGGATTACTATTTGCAAAATCGACATCACTCCACCTGTTTGAATATCAAGAACCTTCTCTCCCTCTGCCTCCCTACGTGTGTTCATGCCCAGTGCATACATTTGGTTGATCGTCTGAAATTTAAATTCTAAATCTAAACCTGGTTAAACGTTCACGTCCTGTGTAATGTAGGTTGCCAAAAGTTAAACCTTTGCTGACTGTACTGCAGCCGAAAGTTGTCCTGGTAACTGCCTTTTTGCTTATTTATCAACAATCTCTTGCTAAATGCACCGGGTGATCTAAATCATCTGTGCACTAAGTTCCGTTTCTCTATTCTGTTAAACACAGTTCCCCGAGGCAATGAGGCATCACATCAGTTTCGCCAATTCAAGTTCATTTTCAATCATCCACTACTCAGAAAATGAAACATTACGTGTACCGAGATGCAAGGACAATTTAGAGGTTGAGATTGCAACGGATTTGATTTCCAAGTTACAGTGGAGAAAGGCGAAACAAGCAAGCTTGAATCTTGTGAGATTAAAGGGAGAGCTATTCATGGATCATGGTAAATATCGGTTGTCCTCTGCTAAGGAGCTGATGGATTCCTCTGAGTCTAGGCCATTGCTACACTGGGGGTCACCGGATCTGCAAAAGCTTCTGGATGTGTTGTCAGAACTCGGAATCACTGGTTCTGCAGAACAGGTAACGGGCGATCATGAATCGGAAACTAAAGCAATTGTGCATATCACTGATCCAGATAAAGCCTTGATTGAAGTTCAAGCAACAAGGACTATTGTTACTACTGCTGCTGAGAATTTAGCATCTCTAATCTTTGAAGCCATAGATAGGGTGCTAGATGCCATTTAGAGGGATATCTGTGATCTATTTAATGGCTGTCTTGACATTTTGTATAAATGATCAGAATTGTGGTAAGATATACTTGCTTATGTGAAGATTCTCAGCATTAAGCAGCATAATCTTTTGCCTTCCTTTCATCAGTGATTGAACATCAAGAGCACATGGTGCCTTGCACAAACATCTTTCAAAAGTACATGTAAAAAAGCTTAAAATTGTAGATTCTGGACATTGTCAATGCACTTGCATCTGTTCTTTAAAGAACTAAAATGTCAAATATCTGGCATGTATTTCAAAGCAGAATCACAGGAGAATTATAGTAAAATAAATCATAACCGAGTCATGATATCTTCAAAAGCATGTATAATTTCGCTTTCATGGTGCAATTGTTTGACATTGTCAATAGAAATTGAGATTTGAACAATTACGATGTTTTATTCAGCAGATGAATAGTAATACCATTACGATACTACATTCTAACATCAGGGACTCTGTGGCCCAATGGATAAGGCGCTGGTCTACGAAACCAGAGATTCTGGGTTCGATCCCCAGCAGAGTCGTTTTCTCTAAATGGGGTCCACATATTTTTTTTTTATGGGCCCTAAGCCCAAATCATCCCTACTTGTGTTTTTGGTATCGTTGGTTTTCAACTTTTCCTAATTTTAAACGGGCCAAGACCGAATCACCTTATATATGTTTTGGGCCTCACTACAAAATGGGCTAAAAGCCTATATCTCGACCCTTTTTAAATGCAATCAGATCATTTTCTTATTAAAAAAATTGAAATGAAATTGATGAAAAAAAATGCAGCAATGCAGGACAAACACACACACAGAGATAAATAATTAGAAACAAAAGAAAGAAAAAAAGTAATATCAAATGCTAATGAAATATTTTTGACAGAAATTAGAGTTCTTTTTTTTTTTGGGTAGATAAACACACATTAGAGCTCTGACTTATAAGTGTAGACACAAATTTTGCATAATCATAAAAAATATAAAAATTAATGAGCATTTATCCAAAACTATGCATCATAATATCATATAGACAACTAAATGGGACAATGGGTGCGTGTCCCATTGTTTTAGAAGCATACCAAAATGCTTCGGACAACAGATAAAATACTAGAGTTGCCACAATTATAATTAGCAGAGTATTTTCTATCTTGATAGATATGAAGATGAAATGAAAATTAAAATATTTAATGAATATTCTAATAAAAATAAATATAAAATTTATGTAATTTACAAGTGGTAACTTGATTGATGTTCCTATTGTGTAAGAAACAATCCTATTGTGTAAGAAATAAGAGATTTTATCACAATTACGACGAAAATTGTAAAAGAGAGAGGACTACCTCTCCCTTTATATAGATCATCAATCCATCGAATCTCCATATTTGTGTTGAATATTGTTTTTATTGATATAAAAAAATATAAAATTTATCCAATGGGTATGAAGAAGAGTTGAGAGTTGAGAGATCCCGCATCAAACGGATTAATTGATTACCTTTTTATCCCAGTTTAATAGGTGACACGTTATTTATTTTGAGTTTTAGCTTAATTTTACGATTATGTCAACTTGCAAAACTACATTAGCTGCGATGTTGGTTGGTGGCTGTTATAAAAACACCTGTCCCTTAATTATATTGTTTTAATAAAAAACTAAAAAGTTAATTAGAATTCTTAATAAAATAAGGTACCAGATCTGCCCATCACTCGTGACCACAACTTTAGATACGGCGCTGCATACGTGTCAATTAAGCACCCATTCACTTGCACGTGAATGGGACCCACTCGAGACCCTGGGCTTTCCTCTCTCTTTGGAATTCTCCCCTACTCTGCTGCAACTTGTCTTCTTTCTTTCTCTTTCTTTCTCTCTTCGATTGTTCGGATTTCATCGTCAAGTTCTCTCTTTGAAGTGAAATTACAAAAGGGATTTACATGTTTTTTTGTGGGTTTTTGGTTTGAGAGATTGATGTTTTAGCTGATCTTCCTTGTCTTTTTTCGAGTCTGAGTATTGGCGATGTGTGGATTACTAGTGAACGAGCGTTTCTTACAGTTGAGTTGTCGTGCGGTGTTGCTCTGTGTTTCTTTCAGTCATGTTTGATTGGAACGACGAAGAGGTAACCGAATTTTGCTGCAGTTTTTGCTTCCTCTTTTTTCTTCAATTTGGATAATTTGGTGTCATTTTTTAGATGCAGTCGCCCGTTTGTGTTTCTATCTTTGATTTTTTGGAAGAATTTGAGCTGAGTTTATGTGATTTTAGTTGCTGGTGAATTCTTATTGTGAATCTTATAATTTCTTATGAATTACGAGGAATCAGAGAAATGGGCTTTTTCATTACTAATTTAGGTCTTGACTTGTATTGATTCCCTTGAACTGATATTTTTTTATCTTCCTGCTGCTACTTTTGCTACATATAGTTGCTGAAACAATATCATCTGGTTGTCAAGAATATTCGACAAGTTTAGGTCTTGGAGTCTTTTTTAATGATTTGATCCCATTTCACTGTTACATGTGAAGGTAATTACTGGTCTTAAGAGGAAATCCTTATTTTTCCTGTTTGAATTGTGGTTGGTTTTTCAATAGACGAATGAGTTTATTAGTATAGGGAAATGAAAGAAACTATGACTTAGCAATGTGGAGTTTACAGGCTGTATGAATCACTTGCTTATGAATTCAGGTAATCAGGTTTCAATAACTGATTATGCAAAAGAATTTCTTAGGCCTGTTAATCGACCTTGTGAGCCTATGACGTGTTTTGGACTAGTCTGCATATAAGATACTGCTCCAAAAATTGTATTCTAATTCTGAGTAGTGATTCTTAACACTTTAATTGTGATCCTTTGTGGCGATTCTTAACACTTTGCTTGTATCCTTAGATTTCAAATATAATATGGGGTGAGGCCAATGAGAGTGATGACCATATTGTTCCTTATCCGGAGGCAAGTGATGATTGTCATGACAAAAAGGAATGGAACAAACAAGCTTCAGCCATCAAACCTGCTGAACAGAAGACAGCTGTTCCTAAGATTGATGATCATGGTAAGAAGCTGGATAGCAGTCCAAATTTGACCACAAATGGTCTTTCTGCCTCAGAATTTGATTTGGAGTCCTTGCCCAGTCTGTCTCCATCTAATGCTGCTGTGACTGATCTTGACCCTTTGGGTACTGAAGTTTTTAAAGAGATAACTTATGATTCAGCTAAAGGTTATGTAATATCAATTATTAAAGTTAAAGGTAGATGCCTTGATGTGTCATATTGACTTCATTCTAACGGTAGATGGTTTTGTTTTAGCAGAATCAGCTCCTAGTGCAAAGGATCCTGAAAATTTTCAGAGTCCCAGTGAAGGCAAAGAACAGTGTGATTTTGTTGACTATGACTGGGCGAACATTGGAAGCTTTGATGACCTTGATCGAATTTTTAGGTAATGCACAATATCCATTTTTTCTGTCTATAGCCTCCTGATCTTTGTCTTCACTGCACCCTGTTATCATACATAAATTTTTTGAAGTGTGTTTACTCTGTTACAATTGAACTCGATGTAAACTTTGTGTGTACATATATTCTGGACATTCTTTTTTTTTTCTTTCAAGAAACTGAAAACTAAGATTAACTTGTTGTCACTCAGTTACCCTGGGAAGCTTATAACATTCCTTGAAATATGTTGCTCTTATCTTTTTATGATGAAAAATAAATTATTTGCACATAATTTGGTCATAGGTTCTTTTTAAATAACTGGAGATGATTAGACCTAATTATGGAAGACTTTTAAAAGTTTAAAAGTTATAGGAGGGCAGACTTGTGCTTTAGAAAATTTCCATATAATTTTTTCAAGTTAACATGTGATGGTTGTTTGCCGGAGTGTTAAATTTTCCATATAATTTTGAATAGATGATTGAGCCTATCTACAACATTTGTTATATTCCTTCCATATTGTAGATGTTATATTCTGTTATTGTGATTGCAACAATAAGTAATAACCATCTGACCCAATATCCTCACAAGTCTTGATTTTGCAGCAATGATGACCCAATATTTGGCTCTGTAAACCTTGGGGATGCGGATGAGCTCTGGTCTTCGTCAAAAGATGTAACTAGCGGCTCACTGAAGTCCTTTCCTGCTTCTGTGGGGTCTCCAGGTTCAGGTTTAGAAATATTAAAGAGTGCACCTGAACAATTTGGAATTAAAAACGAGTATGTGGAAGTAGATGATAAGTCGTGTACCCTTGGATATGGAAAACCAGAAATCCATGCATCTCATGGTCTGCAGAATGCACAAGCTATCCTGGATACTGGGGAACGTGCTGGAGGTAAAAGTAAGACGAAGGAAAAGGATCAGGTATTAGTAATCAATTTGCTACTCAACATTATACATCCTCAATTGAAAAGGAGATAGACTGAGTCTTTTTTTTTACTGTTTGTTGAAAATGGATCTCAATCTAATGGCAAGGGGCACTGTGACAAACCCTCCTTTTTCCTCTTTTATATATTTTCTCTTTCTTTCAATAGTAAACTTTGCAGCTTAAATGAACTAATTACAAAGGGCCTGTTCCAATTTATGGACTTGAGAAACAATTTGTGTAAAACAATGATGGAATGTTAAAGCCATGTGACATCATCATTCAGAATGTTACAGTATTTTGATGTTTCTGCATCTTAAACTCGCAGTCTCTAAGCATGATTGTTAATCTGTAATTCTGTTTTTCCTTTCGCTTGCCCAGTATGTGAAGGCTAATAAGCAGAAAAAGCTTTTCAAAAGTAGGAAAAAGTTGGACCTCAAGAATGAGGGTAAATTCTTCCAAGATGTTTATGGTAATTGGACTTTATCTGGCAACCCATCTGGACAATTTGGGAACCAGCTTTTATCTTCCATGGTACAATCTTCTTCACCATCTGTTCTCAGTCAACAGAGACAGATTCAAGGATCTGAAGCTTTGCAATACCAGCATAAAAACAGTCTATTTGTGGCTCCTTGTGCATATGGGGACGCTGCAAGTTCATTTTCTGTCACACCTGTGATGTCCCATGGTCAACCTGAGGAGCTGAAGCATCAACCTTTGCTTTCTGGTTATGAAGTTTCTTCAGTTGCTGCAAATCGTCTAAACAAGTCTGGAGAAGCTCGGGTGAAATCCCATACTATGACACCTCAGGAAAAAGTTAAAAAACTAAGAAGGCGGCAGCAAATGCGGGCACTGCTTGCTATTCAGAAACAGCAGCAGCAACTTGGCCATCAACACCAAGCCTCTACTACTGATCACGCCATCACTCGAAACTGTATTGAAGCAAATCAGCCCGTCGATGGAGCTAACTTTGAAATCGAGGATCCAGGCACCCTTTCTTCTCTTGATCCAAACTCAACTGTAGAAGAAGATGATTCCAATACAATCTCTCTTACTGTAAATGATTGTGCAGTTGAGGAAGCAATACTCTTCAGGCTTCAAGATATTGTGGCAAAGGTATGATGATTTTTAAGCAAAATTATCATTTGGAAAGTACGCTCAAACTATAAGTAGCTCTTTCATGGTAGATTCATTTGACTTCTTTTACCATCCCAATACTGTTTTGCAACAGTTGGACATGAGAATAAGACTGTGTATACGGGACAGCTTGTTCCGGTTGACTCAGAGCGCAATGCAAAGGCATTATGCTAACCGTAAGGATGAGCGAGTTGCAGCTAGTGAGGATATCAATAACAGTAACAGGTTAGTTAACCCAAAATATTTCTTGATAAGGTTTTGAATCACAGAAGTTACATTTGACTGATCTATTCTCGATAGCATTCAATATTGCACTGTAAATGTAGTAAGAAAGCATTTTGGCATTGATGGTTGATTCTTCAATTAAATTACAACTTTGAGAGAGAGAGAGAGAGGGGTTTTGGGGGTGTTCTCTTCCTTAATTAACTAAACCAAGAAGCATTAAAAACATAATCAAATATAGTTATTTATGATTGTGGTGTGGTTCCACTGTTCCAGTTGGAAGGGTTCGAGAAAAACTTGTTAGCTGTTGATCGGATGAGTCATAAGTATGAATGTTCAGCTTTTCATGTATAATTTGCCTTTGATATTTTTGGTATTTCAGGAATGATAATATGCTTGATGTGGAAACGGAGACTAATCCCATCGACCGAACTGTGGCTCATTTGCTGTTTGATAGACCTGTGGAGTTATCTGGACAACATTCTGATGCTCCAGAATTGCCCGTCTTTACCAAGCTCCCATGCGAGCTCAAATCAATAGCCCTAACAAACTCTTCAACTGGGTACTTGGCTGAAAGTTCAAAAAATTCTAGCTTGTTGTCAGAGACCCAGCTCGGAGGCCAATATAGAAGCAGCCATTGTCTAGATACTTCAGAGAACACATCAAACAGTGGGCAGGTGGATGGGGCCGTCAGAAACATTGAGGCTTCTCAATGAAGAGACTCGTTGTAGTGCTTCCTTCATAAGGGTAATTCCTTCCTTCATCTCCTCCACTCCAACTAATATGCTTGTCGTATATAATTCAATGGATTTACTAGTAATGCGGAGAATTTCTTTCCTCGTCTACCAACTAGATCAACTGCTGATGGAGTTCGTGGAGCACGAAGATCACCATCTTGGAGCGCTAATGAGCATGGCTATCCGGTGTTATCTATGCAAGATAAACCCTAAATTGTATGCCTAGCATGTCGGGATTATTCTAGTCAATGGCAATGACGCAATGTATATTCTGTCCAGAGATTTGTACGTTCTGTATTAATCTCAGACGTACTCAAGACTTGTTTTGTATATGCTTCAGACTCTGGTGTTGATTCTGTTTCTAACAATACTGTTCTTGGCTGTCTTAGCCGATGTAGAGGCTGCAAAGTTGATGAAAACAATTGGCTTGATGCTGGTGTTGGCGTATATAGATATGAATATTTTCCTCCCTGTTGTTTGTTGTGTACACCAAACTGTGGCTTTATCATGAGTTCCAAGTTCCCGTTTCGAATTTGAACTCACTCCATCTCCAAAAAGAGACGTGTTACAATCTTTCACCTGTAAATAATGACAGTATTTCTCTACCGATTTTAAAAACTAAAAAATGAAACCCTTTTGAACTTCCACTCAGTGTGCGACCACTTCCCTCTCTAGTTCCCCCCTCTCTCTTTCTCAAAAATTCGTCTCTGGGAAACCCTGATCTCTCTCCCCTCTCGTAAATCCATCTCTGGGAAATGTTAATTTTTCTCTCTTGCCATAGACGAGTGCTAACACTTCCCCCAGAAGTTATGTGGATAATGTGGAGACAGATGGGATTAAGAGGCTAATGCGATATTTCAATCGCTGTTTCATGTAAAGCAAGTATCTTTTCTTGATTTCATCGAGAGGATGAAGGGTTTTATATTTGACTGTTTGTTCTGTTGAAATGCAATGAACATATCAGTAAAAATAATAACAAGAACTATACTTTCAGGAATTCGTCATCATGTAATCTGAATCCAATTACTGTCTCTCTATCTAACTAATTTGTAAAGGATAAATGTTCATATAGTAAATGATAACAAATACTATTCTTTCAGAGATTACCCATCACGGATGATATGAACCGGGAACTAAGAGTGAAAATTAATGAACACAAATTTTGAAACTTTTTTTTGTAAGTCAAATTAAATTACTATTTAATTTTAAAAATTCGCTGAACTGGAATTTCGACGAATCTATGGCCACAGACAAAGAAAATTGATTGATTGAAAAAAGACAGAGGATTTGATTAACCAGAACAAACAGCAGTAGAGAGAGAGAGATTTGAATTGAACCTGCATTTTTTGCTCAATATTCTCAAAGCTTGCGCTGGTCACAATCATCAACTGCCCACTAGACTATCAGGAACAAGATTTCAGAAATATTAACGACAAATATGCAAATTTCATTCCAAGATCATTGCCTTAAAAATCCATGCGTCCCTTGGCCGCCATTGTTGGATAAAAATTCAATCTCCAACACCGTTAATTTCAGAAAAATCCAAGAACAAGTTGGCTTTTGGTGACAGAAAAATCGATCGGGAAACATAGACAGGGCCGGCCCTGGCCTATTTGGGGCCCGGGGCAAGGAATTTATTGGGGGCCCTCAAGGTGGGGTTCGGGGCAGCGCCCCGAAAAAATTTTTGGGGTTCGGGGCAACGCCCCGATTTTTTTTTTTTTACACATAGTCATAAGTTTTAAACTAATAATAAAAATTAAAGTAAATAAAATAACAATAAATTTTTGATGGCTGGAACCAAATTTTGGGAGGCTAGACCATCACGCCTTGAATGTTATTACATTAAAATTAAACTAGTCATTACAATATTCAGTTAAAAATATAATTACATGAAATCACATAAATATTTTAGCTAACATGCATATATAGCTAATAAACAAATGCACCCACCGTCCATGCTTATACTACAAATGGATAAGTTAGTTTCATCAAAAAAAAAATTGGATAAGTTAGTCCGTAGTGTAAAGACTATGATTTTGTAAGCCTTACTTTAGCAATGTCGTCTTCTCCGACTACACCAAAAGGTATGATTTTGGCTCCGCATGTAGCTGCCATCCTGACAAACTCGGATTGCTCCGGCCAAAACATCTTGTACTCTTCACCCTGGAGATTTTTTGGCAGTCAAGAGTTTGTGAATTATTTGAGCATCTTCTAATTTAACAGTAAAACCCTGATGCGAATATTGAAGACATGCACAATTAATTAATACAGCTGATCAGTTACAATATTACATTATGTCTAGTTAGCAAAAGAGATCCCTTCAACTCGTAATGATGAGGAGAAAAATAATATTGCTTTAAAAAAAAACAATAATATTGCTTTTAAAAAAAAATTAACAATAGAATTGTTTTTAAAAAAAAAAAATTTGGGCCCCCAAAAATTGGGGGCCCTGTGCGGTCGCACAGGCCCGCCCCTGTTCAGGGCCGGGCCTGAACATAGATCAAGTCTTTAGGATTGTCTAGATGACTCAAGTTTGAAATGGAATATAGCCGTTACTATTTCTAACGTCTCATTTTTGTTGGAGCGGCATTTGAATTTGAAATGATGAGTAGCAGATATATATTTTTCGGGGAATAGTGAGCGTATAATCATGAAAACAGGGCCATTGTGAATTTGAAATTAAGAGAACCGTTGCGTAACGGTACAATTGACTTGGTTCTTTTCCAACGTTGGATCGCCTCTTAAAATCTGAGCCGTTCATTTCTAAACTGATTGAGAGAATTATTACCAGTTTCCCCCTCCCCCCTATTTCATCTGTCTGGCATTCAACGCATTCTCTCTCACTTTCTTATCTCTATGCCGATCTCATTCACTTTTCTTTTGACACAGGTATTCTGAATGTTCTTGATAGATGGATTAAGGTTTTGAAAACTTTCGATCAGCGTTCTTGATCGAAAGCTTTTCTTAGGTTTTTTTTTATCATCTGTCTGGTATTCGATTGAGTCTTATTTTTGTCTGTATTCTAGATTCAGCAATAATTTGGCCCTTGCGTCTTTGTTCTAACGAGTGCTTTGCTTGTTTTTCCCTGATAAGAGTCTGGAAAGACCATTGACGTGATACTGTGGAGATTTATTGATTATTTTGAAAGCTGGAAGTTATTTTAACTATGGATGCGATTGTTGATTATTCCCTATTCTTGACAGGATTTTGATAATAATTGTCATTGAGGTAAGATGTGTGATTGCATTTGTTCAATCACCAATTACGCCCTTTGACCCTGTCATGGTTGATTTAGCTCGAATATACAAGCTTGATAAATCATATTACCTTAGAATTTGTTCAGAGAAGAGAATATCACTCCATTCTAAGGTGACCTCCATTTTGTTCTAATATATCTATTTTTGTAAAATGTTTTTTGAGGACAAAGCTTGTTTTAAAGTGTGTTGCCATGGACTTCAACTGTATTTACAAGCTTGATCGATCATACTCTCTCTCTCTCTCTCTCTACATTCAGAAGGTGACTTCTACTTTTGACGGCAGTTGCTTTCTGCTTATTTTGATTTGAAACCAGCCCTCCTCTTACAATGTTCTGTTTTATTTTGTCCTCAAAATGCATAATATATATACATGTGACCTCTAGGAAATTAGACAAATTTACTTTCTTCTAATGTCCTTTGTAGACTTTCTCCAAAAAGACCCCTGACCCAGTTGAAATATATTTCGTTTCTTCCCTTCCACATACTCCAATAGATACAGACGCTTTTTATTTTTTTTGTTTAATCTTTCATTCCAATGGTTTTTTGGGGAGACCTCAGAGAGTACCTACCCCACATTTATCAGTCTGTATTCCAATTATATCCCTCCACCTACAGATACGACACAGCCCCATCAGGGCAAAAATCAACTCAGCTAAATGTAGGCAGTTGCTTTGTCCCAATATCCAGCAGTTTCACAGCGGAAATGTCAAAGCCTCATACTTTTCACAAAATTGGCATTGCTTTGCCCTTTGGCTTCTCAGCTCCCATCCAATGCCCTTACCTGAAAAGTTTTGTATCCGCAATTTTCCCAACCAACAAAATGTTCTGGATGGTTTCGCAGCTTTCAGTTAAATGCATCACTGGCCAAATTCTTTCGTGGAAGTTCAAGAAGTTCCTGCACGTTGGACGCTGGCTTTGTCAATTGACAATCACTAAAAAGAATTAGATTCCCGAAAGGCAAGGGAAGTGCTAATAAGAAACTTCTAAGCGAGCTTAGTACTGAAACTCTGCATGAAAAGAATTTTCTTACACAAGTACTATAATTCCAAACAAACGACAATCCTTTTTGCCATGTCTGAAAGAGCTTGAAGTGTTACGAAAGAGCCAGATAAGTGAAAATTTTGTCCATCATGAGCAATGGCATCATATTTCTAGGTAAACTGAATTTTGTGCGACAGAGAACCCACCCAAGGGTTGGCCCACCCGGGCATGATAAACTCCCAAAGGTATACACAATATGTATAAAAAAGGACACTCAATTTCATAAATCATCTATTAAGTACAAATACCTAACCCCCGGCAGGAGGAATTAATGATAATAACCTGTACAATGGTACATATTCCACCAGGTACATTCATGCAGATGATTAATCATTGAGCCATGATCTTATTATCTTAATTCTTAAGGGCAGCTTTGAATAGATCTGAATGGAACAGTGCCATACACTGCCAATGCTTAAATTCTGAGAGGAAAACACCAAATGAAGCTTGCATATATAGTTCGACCACAGAGCGGAAAAATCTATAAAAACATTTTGTACTTCGCATAATCCTTTGTCAAGTTCAGATAAAAATTGGTCTTAGATGGAGATCCACAGAAAACTGTCCTGCACAATTGCACATGTCTTCAAGAATAGAACAATAGAGTAACAAAATAGTTCAACAAAAATATTCAAGCTCACAGCTCGTGTTATCAAAGATTCAAAGAAAAGAGTTGGATTATATAGTAGCATATAATGGAAATTACCGAACTAAATGGCATAGCATAACATTTAATGATGGTAAGCCTACACATCATGGATAGCAAAATTTAGTGCCTTCTAATAAGGTCCCCCACTAAAATCCATCCTAGGTGCTCCAGTTTTGTTCAGGGGGCCATATAATATATTCGAGATTATGGAATTCAAGTATCCCAGTCTTGAACATTTGCTTAGCGAATGTATTAGAAATTTCCTAGAAAATAACAGAACAGCAAAACATGATGCATCCAGGTCTAATGTTTCCAATGACAAGAGCTGGATAAGAAATACTCACTCTATAGCAAAAGAAAGGAGATCAAAATTCAATTCCCCAGAGCAGGTTTTCTTTGCAATACCAAATCATCAGCAGAGTAGTAATCAGCAATGAGCCGGTACATGTATGATGGGTTATGCCCTCCACTGAAAAAGAATCATTAATTCATTATCAGTAAATTATATTGCCATTGCAAGAATTAAAAATCCTACCGAAATGAAATATTTAGCAATGGAAAAACGACTAACACTATGTAATGATGTGGATCAATCAATTCCAGCACCTGGTGCTTTGTGTTAAAACATTGTTAGACGTTAAGACTTAAGATGCAGCAGAGTATGCTTGAAAAGCAAATACATGTTTGAGTGACAGTGACTGTGTCTGTCAGTGCACATCAAACACTCCTCTAGCACATACTACAGAAATGACTGATAATAGAATTTGTGTTCACTCTATCTTCATGCAGTCTTCCAAGAAGTTAAACTTACGTGTCAGTAATAAACAGACTAACAAGCTTTGGCGGCACATAATCAAATGTTGGATTAACAACATGAAGAAGAGGGGAACCACTGTCACTTCCAAAATCCATGCAGTCTGAAAATTCTCCAAAGTCTAACAGCTCAGATGGTGACCTCAGTTCATTGCGTAAGATCTCAGGACTATGTGGATACAGAGGGCACAACTGTCACATTGACAAAACAACAATGACCTTAAAGACCAAAACAAGAAGCAGAACCAAAATTAGGACCGGAAAAGTCATAAATAATTCAATTATATGCATAGAATATATCAACATTAAGTGCAAAATGTTTCCAAATCAGTATAATTATCATGTTAAAAACTTGTAAGAGAAAGCATATACGGGTAAAAGGTAAACCATCAACGCCAAATTTCACCTGCTAGTTAGCATTTCAAGTTAAAGTACATGAAAGATGTAGCAAAGATACGGAGCAGATTTGAAGTTTATATCTCACATAACAGAAGTTTGGAAATCTAAGATGTTTGAGTTTGGAAATCAGGAGATTGTCATCAAGAAATTCAGAAGACAACTGTAAGGTAAGAAACAACTGAAAATAGAGGTTCATACAAACTGCAAAGTGCATGAAATATCACTTCTATTTGACAGGTACACTGAGTCACCAACATCAATGGATTCTATCTATATGCCTGAAAGAATCATTTTGATAGCAGAGATACCCACTGAAATTGTAAAATTCACCAAGGAGAATGAGAAATTTCAGGAAGATGAATAAGATATTCAAATGAAAATTGAAATAACAAACTGATGTGCACCTTTGCAGCTGTAACCCATGCAACTATAAGTCTATAACACCGGTTTTACAGGAACACCAGAACAACATCACATGATATCCACTCTGAAGATAGAAAAGACATACACTGAAGGAAAGACAATCAAAGAGAGTTGGTTTACTTTTCTCAAGAAAAATTACCTTGTGACTGCCAGCCAGTACAACGAAAGGAACAGCATGCCTTTGAGCAGCAAGAGCAAGCATATTCATGCCAACAGGTGCAATGACCCCTCCATTAGCCATAACAGCATGAGCTCCAACTATAACCTTAACAGAAGAAGTTTCAAAATGAAGCAAACAACAGTCCTTGAAACCCATCACAAAAAGTCTATGAAGTATAACAATGTCATACCATATTCACTCGGGAAATCATTGCAAAAATTGCCGAGTCAGTAATCAGTGTTGTCTGCAACCCTCTTGTGGCCAATTCCTTTGCCAGAAGACGACCTTGGTATCTAATTGGAATTACAAATTAAATTTAAGGATGTATTCAACAGAACATCAAATGTGCGGTGGTGAATTTTTTTTATTCCAAATAACCAGAAATCATCTTGTACAAACCTTGGAGCACCCTCAGCGACAAATACCCGAAATGATCGTTTCTTCTCCTTTGCAGCACAAAGAAATTCAAACACAGTCCTCGAACTACCTAATGTTAGTATTACCTCACTGCCATACAAAAAATTGTAATAAACACAACTTTGCAAGACATGTTTGTATAAAGACCAAAAAGGTTAACAAAGGTCAAAGGGTAATGAGAATTAATGTGTACTGCTACTTAGCTACCCTGTAAGAAAATCCAATGAATGTCTTTTTCCCGTCTGATGGCAAAAAAAAATGGAAAATATAAAAATATAATAAGTTGGATAAAGTAATTTTAAATTTCCCATCCACTCTGCTAGCTTTTTTACGAAAAGGAAAGTTCAAGAATATCATTGGAAGCACTTTCCATTTCAACTATTCCATAAGAAAAAAGAAAACCTTGCATGATCAAACAGACTATATAATCAAAGTGTGAGGGAGCAAAACATACTTCTGATGGATGTGCTCTAGTGATTGATCCGCGATATGTTCATGGCAAGTGGCTATATCTTGGATAAGTAAATTAACAGCTTCAATGACATCATGCTTCAGCTTCCGAGTTCTTGAACTTTTATCAGCAGCTGGATACGAAAACAATTGTTTACATATTCAAAGGCTATTAAATTAATCAATAAAGAATTACTACGACATTTAATCCAGAAAAGATTGCTACTAGATCAACAACTGTGTTCATCTGCAACACCAAAACAAGCTGCCCAGCATATCCCAGGATTACTACACAAAGGTCTGATGCACTGCTAAAGAAATATCAAAAGAATGATAAATGAACTCACATTTACTTTTTCCTTCAGAATCACCACCCGATGAAGGGGGTTGTGGAATTGCAGATGAGTCAGGAAGGTCCTCCAGCAAGGTTTGCAAGGAAGGTGGACGTAGAGTGCTTCTTGCAGCAGCAGCAACCACAGCAGCAGAGAAAACTGAATGATCATCTTTTTGAGTGTCATCTTCATCGTCGCTTACAGCTGATAAGTTCAAACCAGCCACGGAAGCCGTTGTCAAGGAAAGATCCTCCTCTCTGATAATATGCAAAACACGCCTCACAATATTTCCTACCGCAAGCTCTGCAATCACATCCATTCAATATCATAAAAACACAAATGTAATGACAAGCCATCAAGCACGAGCAAATGAGAAAAGGCAACAACATATGATATTATTCAAAAAAAGGGATACAACTCACAATACGATATTACATATATAATTCAGAGCTAAAATAGCATAATTTCACATTATATTTGATAGTATCCTCCTGATATACCGTTAAATTTTAAAAAAAAGCAATACGATCCCATCAAAATGCATACCGACTGGATTTGCAGCTACCAGCTTCTCCCCAACAGCCTTCACAGCATCAATCAAAGCTCCAGCCTGGTTCGTGTAAGGCACTCGCTGTTGTGAAATCACAGACCGAAGCAATTCTGCTGCTTGCCTCGCCGTTGCATGAGAGCCCTCAATCTTACTGTCACCCAATAAACAAATAAATCAGATAGACAAAGCTTATACATGATTTCAGGCTCAATAAATATATCAGTTGGCACATACACAAAACAAATACATAATTTTGAGGCCCCATAGTTAGAGAGTACCGTTTTTTAAGCTTGCTAAGGAAATCATTGACAAGAGCCTGCACGTCTGGCATGATTTGTCAATAAATTTCCCTGAAAATGTATCAATTGCCAAATTCAGCTCTCTAACACCACATAAATCCTCAGGAAAAAAGCGAGCTAACATATATTTCTGCTCAATAAGCTCAATTCTAGGGCAAATTCTCGTCCTCCATTTTTTTCCCACAGAGCATTAACGAATCCAACTCATTTCAACGCACTCAGAAAAAGAAAATCGAACAACACTCTCGAGATCAACAAATCAAAGAAACAAACAATTACGTTCTTCAGCAAATATAATTACTCACATATAGCAAAGGGAAAAAAAAAACTACCAAGCATAACTCCATTAAGCTAATACTGCTGTCCAGTTCCACGAACAAACACTTAGGATTTCCAGAGAGATTACCTTGTTTGGAGGGAGAAAAAAAAACCCAGAAAAACTTCAATCAAAAGAGTAGAAACGCAGTTGATCTCATGAGGACGCTCGAAGGACTGAAGAACCCCGAATCTATGCCGATGCTAAGCAGAGAAAATGAAGATGAGGGGCTTTTTCTCCTAAAACGGCAACCTCGTTACCGTTTTGGTCGGCGTTCCAGTACAAAATGATGAACTGGGTTAGGCCCATAGTCTTTGGTCCCATATAACTAAGACCCAGCCCAAAAGCATTAATTATAAATCCACTATATCCAGGTCTAAATGCAAATTCTAAAGGGAGAATTATCGGAATAGTCTTTTAAAGTTTTTTTCCAGCTCAAATCGACTCTCCATCAAAATACGATGACGTAATTTTTTTTAAAAAAAACTAAAATTAATATTGGACAATTAAACTCTTATACTTTAAAAAATCGATAAAAAAAATTGTTATTGTTATATTTATTAGTTCAATAATATCCATAATATTTAAAATTGTTGGTATTTGTCACCGCCGTCGCCAATGAGATAACAATCTCATCAAATCAAGAACTCATGTAGTTTCCCGATAAGTCTTAAAACAAAATGCTTTTGGATCTCGTTCCTTACTGTACGTAATGTCTATTTGAAACTGAAAGTGCAGTACATGCATTCTAGTTATTCAGGGTGAGTTCGGCAAATAAAATAAATTAGGTGACAACAAAAGCGGAGACGATAGATAACAGAGAAGATGGAAGATTTTAGTTTTCTTAAGTTTTCTTTTTTTAATTGAGGGTGTTATTTAACCAATATTAATAACAATATGAGTTTTTTCCCCTATTTTTTAAAATATAAGGGCTTAATTGATCTACACGATTTTTTTTTAAAAAATCTATGTTAACAGACTAACAACCACGTTATCATATTTTGACCAAAATTTTACTCCGAAAACTAATGTGGCTCATTTTAAAAAATTGAAGGGTCGATTAGGCCGAAAAAAAAGTTACGAGGCCGAAGTGGCACAAAAATGTAACTTCTGGCTAATCCGATAGTTCTCAGTTCACCCATCTCTAAAAAGCCATACTTTCATCTCTGCAACTCCCACTCTCTCAGTTCACTTGCTCCGAAGTCCGAACGAACGATGTCATCGTCCATGGAGTCTCTGACACTGAAGCTCCACCAAATCTCGGCCGTTAAATTTGGAGACTTCAAGCTCAAGTCAGGAATTTCCTCCCCAATCTACATCGACCTCCGCCTCATTGTCTCTTACCCTGCCCTCCTACGCCAAATCTCGCAGACACTCATCTCCTCCGTCTCCACAAACTTTGACCTCGTTTGCGGCGTTCCCTACACTGCGCTCCCAATTGCCACCTGCGTCTCCACCTCAAATGACATCCCCATGGTCATGCGCCGTAAGGAGGTCAAGGACTACGGCACCGCCAAGGCGATTGAGGGAGAGTTTAGGCCGGACCAGACCTGCCTCATCATTGAAGACCTCGTTACTAGTGGAACATCTGTTCTTGAGACGGCGGCGCCTCTACGGGCGGCGGGGCTGAAGGTGAGCGACGTGGTGGTTTTGATCGATAGGGAGCAAGGAGGGAGGGAGAATTTGGCGGAGAATGGGATTAAATTGCATGCGATTTTAAGGTTGACGGAGATGGTGAGGGTGTTGAAGGAGAAGGGCAAGGTAGGGGAGGAGATGGAGGAGGTGGTGAAGAAGTTCTTGGAGGAGAATCGGAAGGTGGCGGTGCCTGTTGTGGCGAAGAAGGTTGTTGGTCACACGGTTAAGGCCTTGGGGTACGGAGAGAGGGCAAAAATGTTGAAGAATCCTTCGGGGAAGAGGCTGTTTGAGGTGATGGTGGAGAAGGAGAGCAATCTGTGTGTGTCTGCTGATGTGGGCACTGCTTCCGAGTTGCTTGAACTCGCTGAGAAGGTGAATGAGAGTTCTTACTGATTTTTTATTTTTTAAATTTCCTTCTCTCCGGAAAAATGTTTTCATTGGAAAACCTGTGACGATGACGAAGTTCTGTTTCTTAAGGAGATTATTTCATCAAAAAGTTCATAAAATCTGGGAATATATTTAGCTGCAAACTAATATATGGTTCTAATTTATTCACTACATTGAAATGAATAAACTTTTCTGCTAAAGCTTAACATCTTCACTTCTTTAATTGTCGGATGTATCTAAAGTAGTGTGTTTTGACAGTAATAACTAAAGTGATTTTTATTGTCTGAATTTTGGTGAAGATATTCTTATGTTTTGAAAAATGAATTATTGGTTAGTTTTGAGATGGCTTTAATGATAAAGTTTTGTGGAACTTTAATGAACAAAACAATGTAAATAAAATTATCTATTCATTTTTTGTGAAGCAAACAATGCTTTTGTTAGAACTATGCATCCGCATGGAGAAGTTTTCCTTTTGGAAACGTGTAATCCTGGTTAGGCTCCCTTGGGATTCCATATTCATGGTTGTTTGTTAATTGTGTTTATTCTAGGAAACATGTACAACATGCATATTGGGGATACTTTTGAAACAGCTCATGATTTGTATCCGTCATTGTTACAAATGGAAAGATCACTTCTGCATGGTTAACGGTATACATGATGCATTTATCAACTTTGTGTGTTATGCACTGATCATTATCTAGACTGCTTTGACCATTTGGTTTGTAGATGGTCTCGTCAGAAGATCTAATTATATTGAGTTTATGTTGATCTATAGGTTGGACCGGAGATCTGCATGCTGAAAACCCATGTTGATATATTGCCTGATTTCACCCCAGATTTTGGCTCTAAACTACGCTCGGTACATCTAACTTGCATACTTTTTCATTTTTGTGCATTTAACTTGTTCTCAATGAGTATCGTACAGCAAGCTTGGTTCTCAAAATTGAGCTACCATTTTAGAGTAGATAACTTAATGTTTTATACTTTTATCAAATATCCGCTCAAGCATAACACATCACATTGTTTCTATTTCAGCCACCATTCAAAAATTGTTTTTATCTTTCAGCCAGAAACATTTTCTTTGGGACAAGAACGAGATTTGTTATGGGCATCTCATTTATGTGGATTAAGCTTTCTTTTTCTTTTTTTGGTCAATAATAAAAAACTTTGATATGTTTCTTTATTAAAGTTTTATTCCATGACGACTAAGAGAATAACAATTTTCTGGGTCATTTCCTCATTTTCCTCTATGTTACTGAAGATTGCAGACAAGTATAATTTCTTAATTTTTGAAGATCGCAAATTTGCTGACATTGGCAACACAGTCACAATGCAATATGAAGGGTGAGACTCATCTTTCAGCTGGTCCTTTCCTACTTTACTTTCAGTTAGTATTCTTCTCGTTGCTGAGGCTTTGTTTTATTATATTCAGGGGCATCTTTCGTATATTAGATTGGGCTGATATAGTGAATGCTCATATAATTTCTGGACCCGGAATTGTGGATGGTCTTAAATTGAAGGTTTGTTCTTTCGTTTGACATAAAGTTTAGCTGATTAGCTGAGCCCCATGTGAGATTTCCTGTCATTTTTCTCTTGTACATTCTTGTACTGTACACACAGGGTTTGCCTCATGGTAGGGGTCTGTTGCTTCTTGCTGAAATGAGTTCAGCTGGAAACCTTGCCAAGGGAGACTACACAGCTGCAGCTTTAAAAATTGCCGAGGATCACTCTGATTTTGTCATTGGCTTCATCTCGGTTAATCCAGCATCATGGCCGGGGGCACCTGTAAATCCAGCATTCATTCAGGCGACCCCTGGAGTTCAATTGGTAAAAGGTGGAGATGCTCTTGGTCAGCAGTACAACACTCCCTATTCTGTAAGTTCTTTTCTTATCATATGCTTTCCACTGATCTAAATCAGTACAGATTATAATATGATGAGTTTCTGTAAATTCAAGTTCACTATGTGCAAAGTAGGTTTCTGTTATGTTCATCTGATGCAGCTTTAGTGACTTTGATGCCAATGATATTCGATCTTCCAGGTTATATACGATCGAGGAAGTGACATCATAATCGTGGGGCGTGGAATTATTAAGGCTTCGAACCCTGTAGAGGCTGCTCGCGAGTACCGTCTTCAAGGATGGAATGCATACCTTGCTAAATGTACATAGAGAGATTGCCTTCAGGGGTGCACCTATTGTATCCCATTTTATACTTCCACTTTTGCCATTTCTTCAAGGCATTGATGCATTTCTTGTCATCTAACTGTGACGTGGTTAGGAAATTTTGGAGTTAAAATCACTTTGTTATCATAGATGCAGATGACTGAAACCTCAAACTTGGCTATGGTTTGATTATACTTGAACTGGATGGTTGTTATGTTGCTTGATAGTGGGGTGTGGGTACTGGGAAGGATCTATTTAACGACACCCCAGAACCAGTTGAAGACGAGATAATGTTGTCGGCTGCCCGACATCATCTGCTGTTGGGCCCATAGGACCAAATAATCTTTACCAAAATAGTATTAAGGAAATTAAGATAGATTTTCACTTCAATCCCTAAAAAGGAAAAAAGAAATTAAGAATGATTATAGTCGTGTCTGCACGTGTTAACAAAGCGCGTGGAAAGTGCCAAAATGGTACTCAGCCTCTGAAATCCGACTTTCCTACATTTGACTTTGTCGGTGACATTCACATTCTCTTTCAGAAAATTAATCAAAATTTATTAAAAAAACTCGATATTTCTTTTCGAGATTGCAAATTGTGATCGAACCCATTTCCTTTTGTGTGATTTTTCCATTGTTTTGTTCCCAAGATAATCCAAACAAATCAAAATTTGTCTTCATTGCCAAATTATCAATTATTCGTTTCTCTGACCTGTTCAGGTGAAACTGCTCATGATTCCAAATTTTGACTTTGTTTTTACCTTTCGAATTCTTGCTATTGGATCCTGAATCTTGTATTCAATTTCTAGGAAATAAATGTGGGTCATCATCATGATTGATTTTATATTTGATGCAGAAAATCAACTGTTCAAAGCTTCTTTTCTTTTTTCCTTCTCGCATTGACATCAGTATGTGAGTGTCTTTCTGATTCAAGTTTGATTCTTTTTATTCAAATTAATGTTGTTTACCGTCATTATTTTCTGAACTTATGTTGTTTATGGTTTGTGTAGGTGGTGATTTGAATATGTTTTAATGCCTAGATTGTTCGATCCGGAGGAGAGTTGACAAACGCCTATTCACAGACAGTATCGGTTAGATTTATGTTTTTCTGTTAGATGGAGGAGTTGATAAATGGCTAATCATAGACGATAGCATAGAGATTCATGGTTTTGGTTACATTGGATGATGGAGATGTCTACCCAGCAAGCGAATTCTGACCCCAACAATGTATCTGGTAATATTTTATCTCTGTTAATATCAATGATTCTGTTGAGAATCATATTTTTTTAGCTGGGTTGCTGAAAAAATTCATATGCAAAAAAGGAATGCATTTGGTAGGATGGAGAAACTAGTCATGGAAACTTCCTTGACATATGGTTATAGTGTCTGCTACTTTAGGGGTTGAGGAAAAAACAAATTAAAATACAACATATGGAAGTTGCAGGAGTTTTAATGCCCTTTATAGGTGGCTCTTATTTTTGTCCTGAAACTTCTTTTAAATGTCTTGGAATCCTGAAATCCACCATTAACTTTTAGACTTTTAGTTGTTGATCACTATCTACTCGAACATCAGTTGCTTGTTAAAGTAGTAATGCATTCTTTACGGTAGCAAATAAATGGGCACGAATTTAGTGTAGCTATTGTGAATTCATTGCTTTAAGACATATCATGATTGATTTGTTTGAGATAGCTCAATGGTGATTTAATTGTTATCAATGATTAGCTAAGGTGATCGCCACATATTTCATCATATCAGTCAGTTCATTATTAGATAAGGACCATCTGCTTGACTAGTCAGTCAGTCTTGTTTTGTATATTTCCAACACCGGGATAGAATAGGGTTGTGATAATTTTCTATATATGTTAAATTTGTAGGATCAGGATGTTGCCTTTATGATCTATTATATTCAGACACACCAAGTTGGAGATGGGATCGTCCGAAAATTTCTGGTATAGTGAGCTGTAACCTTAACTACTTTCTTCTTAAAAACTTTGTTTGTACATTGGCCTCCCACAGGGAAGTTGGTTGTCTCATTTCGCCAGAATCAAGTAGTAAATCCAAAATAGCAACTGAAAAAAATTATGCCTGAACAAAATGCAGTACCAACATATCCTTATCAATATATCTACCGATGAATGGCACCCAAGCTGCAGTTGATAAATGGTGAAACTACTAGATTGGAGAGTACACGATATCTTATGGATGGTTCATGAAACCAGTAGTGAGTGTATTTATCAGCTTCTCCTGTTACTTAGTGCCTTATTTACTGGCCAGTCTTGTGATTGTAGAGGGAAACCATAGTGCTATAGGTTTTTATTGGAGTGTGGGTCTTGGCTTTAGTGTATTTGTTGATAGGGCACTTAACTGTGCTCCAATACTCCATTCCTGATCTTTTTGGTAATACAATAATATACTTGCATTATGCAAATTGTGTCCATTTTTGCTAGGAAATCTCTTCGTTTTTCTATACCCTGAAAAATTAATTGGGTTAATTTAAATATTTTATTCTGACTCCACTAGAAAAGCTTCACACCTTTTAACTAATGCAACCTGCCTATGCTGTATTGTACAGTTATGAGTACCTTGAGTTTTGTTTTGTCATCTGATTGTCCATTGCTTGCTTCCTGTTTCTTCTCCAAAGTATGAGCGATGGTTTCTGCTGCATATTTTTTGAACTCTTTACCGTATTATTATAGGTAAATAGTTATTTGTTCACTTGATGCCTGTTCTTCAACATATTCTCTGCAGTAAGTGCATTGTGCTCTTAAACTCTGCATTTCTTTCAATGAAGGATTTTGTGGCACATGGCAGAGTTAAGCTAACTCCAGTTATTTTTTCCTAATCAGGCCCACGACGAAGATTAGAAAATCTTTTGCATCATTCCGGGAATAGTGTTTGTGCAGATTGTGGATCTCCTGATCCAAAATGGGTGTAAGTACCTTAGTTGGATTTTAATGGCTGTTGATAGTTATTAAAAGTTAAAACATAAAGTGAATTTCATGAAAAACTAATACCAAATTAATAGGAGGCCTTCGTGCTATAGTTTCTATTCCCATTCCCATTCAACCATATGTCTAGAATTGTGAGTGCTATATTTTCTTCTGCTTTTGTGGATTTTCCGTCTTTCTTAAGTTAGCCTGTGGGTTGTAAGCATATCCATTTGCCAATGATACCCTGTGGGTATCAAGGAACTGCAATGCAATGAGGAGTTACTAAAACTATCTAACTGTTGTACCCGATGAGTGATTCTTACATATTCAGTAGTATGTTTAGATAGCTGTATAGTCAACCTGTTTGGAGTTAAAAGGAGGTTTTAATCAACATAGAAGTTGATTGAAATACTTTCCAGTATCAGGTGGAAAGTTTTTAATATAGTAGTTAATGGGTGAGAAGACCTACCTTTCTGCCTCCTAATTATGGGTGACAAAGAAGATGTTCAATTCAGTTTTATGCTTCCATCAGAAGTGCCTAGTACTTTATTCCCCACAGACGGATTGCCAAAATTTATTCTAGTAGGCCAGTTATTCTGCAGATGGCTTAGTTTCCTTTTACATTTTTAATCATGACTTTGTTTTATTTCTTTGGACGCATTGCTTTCCTGCTAGCATAACCATTTCATCTTTATTATGATTATATGAAGGCATCGACTTATCTTCCCCTTGGGGCTGCGATAGTAGTAATGCTAGTGCTTCTTTTCAGTATGTATCT
Organism: Euonymus europaeus; assembly: GCA_963580455.1. Classification (NCBI taxonomy): domain Eukaryota; kingdom Viridiplantae; phylum Streptophyta; class Magnoliopsida; order Celastrales; family Celastraceae; genus Euonymus; species Euonymus europaeus. The sequence goes on along the minus strand of OY756961.1, from coordinate 4,831,613 downwards.
TTCTTTTTGGTGCTTCAGTTATATGTAATGAACTTTAACTGTATCATTTGGTACATTTCAGATCTTTAAGCCACGGAGTATTTATTTGCATCAAGTGTTCCGGTGTTCATAGAAGTTTAGGAGTTCATATATCAAAGGTATGATTCTAATACTATGCTTAGTTTGCTTTTTTATTGTTCTGAGATGGGGAGTTTCAAAACCTTGTGAGGAGCTTGACCACTTCAAATAGAGGTGCTGCTTCTCTTCAAATTATAGAATATCATCTGCAACCATGGAAAATTCAGATTTAATTGAAGGAGAAATTTAGAAATAATGCGGGGTTCAAGACACGAGTGTGGACTCAAGTGGAAAAACTGATGAAATGAAGTTAATAAAACCTACATCACTCTGGAGTCTTATTGCCTCACGTTGTGTTGTCTATGCAGTATGAACTGTGAAGAGGTTATCGATATCTTTCTAGGCCAGTTGGCTGCAGAGTGTTAATCTACCATGAAAGCTGAGAAAAATAGCGTTGAAGGAATTTCCATCTAGAAATTTTTTCTTACTTCTCAGTATTTTGACGCTATAATTTCCCCATCATAATGTTTTTTAGGCAAAATTTTCTGCTTCTGCGTCTCTCATGGAGGATATCTTCTTGGGGCATGATTAGATTAGTCACCTTCGAATTATAAAACGTTGTTCCAGAGAGACCCAGGTGGACAAAGTCATCATAGATTGGAGAAAACATCTATAAAATTGTTGAAGTTCATGCAATGAAAGCCATCAATGCCGAAGTTATTGGATGATTGACAAATCGTATATCAAATAACTTTCTGGTCATTAGAGTCTGGGTCTTTTTCAAAACTCTAAATCCTACATTTCGTTTCTTGTTGTCCCTCATAGGTGGACAGTTATTCTTTCTATCCTCCTTCTCATGCCTATTTTGTAAGTGGATGCTCTAACTTGATGCAAATCATGCCAGGTTTTATCGGTTAAGCTGGATGAGTGGACAGATGAACAAGTAAATACTCTGATAGATTTGGGTGGCAATACAGTGGCAAACAAAAAGTATGAAGCTTGTTTTCCAGAAAAAATCAGAAAGCCCAAACCAGATTCTTCTGCAGAGGAGCGCACTGATTTCATTAGGTATTTTCTGTACAAACACTTTTAATGTCTTTGTAGAAGAGACCCACACTTTTCTAAATCATGATATTACTTTATGAACGATCAGGAGAAAATATGAGCAGCTAGAATTTTTGAACCACCCCGAACAAATTATGAGCTGCCCCTTTCCAGCTCATAAAAGAGCAACATCCTCCTGTGGCAGTTCCTCAGGCTCTAACTCTCCTAAAGATAAGAGACACTATGACAAAAAACCAACCAGAAATCGCATTGGGCATGCATTTCGTAACAGCTGGGGAAGAAAAGATGCCGAACACAAGAACACCAAGAAGAGCAGTTCATCGGTAATGATTTCTTTTGACTGCTCAATTTATCTGCCTTCTGAGGATTGCAATATTACTAAGAAAATTTGTTACTGGAAATTGAATTGGCTTCTTGATAAAAAATTTATCAAAATCACAAATTTATAAAATATTGCCAAGGACATTTGCAAGGAGTGAGTCTTGATATAAAGATGCTTATATGGGATAAATAAAATATTTAGGTGTGGATTCTCAACCCAAAGACTACTTAGGAAGGAAAGGTTCAAAGTTAGCAACAAAAAGGAATGCCATTGAGGGAAGCTATTACAAATCAGCAAGCTAAAATCTCTCAACAAGACTTTATGTAGTATTGTGCTCTTTTCCAAATATTGACTTGCTCACATACCTGCACAGTGCACACGGACAGAAAGTGAAGCGATCCTCTTTCCTATAAAAGGAGGAAGAATGTGAAATAGTGTGCTGCAAGTTCACCATTCGTGTTGATGTCACTGAACCTGATTGATTTCAACATATTGTTTTTAGGCAGGTATGGTTGAATTTATTGGACTGGTTAAGGTCAATGTGGTCAAGGGCACCAATCTTGCAGTTCGAGATGTGATGACCAGCGATCCATATGTCATTCTTGCACTGGGTCACCAAGTAACTTTTGAACTCCCTAGGCATCACTTCTTTTATGTTTTGCCTAAAGCAACATATTTTTTCTTATTTAAACTTCATTGTTAATAATGCCAAAGATGTAATACTAACTGATTCTTGTTGCAGTCCGTGAAGACACGAGTCATAAAGAATAACTTGAATCCTGTCTGGAACGAAAGTCTAATGTTGTCGATTCCAGATCATATTCCCCCTCTAAAAGTAGTAAGTCCAGTTTTTTTTTTCTTCGTTATAATATATACTCAGTGTCCAGTTCTTTACGAGCAATTTAGTTTGGTGTGACTGAGGCATAAGTTGTTGAAACACATTTGGCCAATTGTAAGCCTACTTCTGCTAAATCTGAAGAGCATGCTTTACTTTTCTGGTTCTAGTTTTTTAATTTGCATTTTCTTTTGCTGTATTTGTCGGAGCTTCGATTTTATCATTTGATTCCAAAGATTTTTTGTTTTGTTTTGTTTATGGATAATGATCATTAACACTAGTCTTTGGGGTCTATGCAGCTTGTTTATGACAAGGATACATTCTCGACCGATGATTTTATGGGAGAAGCTGAGATTGACATTCAACCCCTAGTTACAGCTGCCAGAGCTTATGAGAGATCGGAGATCAACGAGTCGATGCAACTAGGGAAGTGGGTAGCAAGCAAGGATAACACACTAGTTAAAGATGGTATAATTAACCTAGTAGATGGGACCGTCAAACAAGAGATCAGTCTTAGGCTACAAAATGTTGAAAGAGGAGTGCTAGAGATTGAGCTTGAATGTCTTCTAATTACTCAATAACTGCTTAGCATAGGAGAGCCTGTGAAAAGATAACTTATTTTTTGTGTCATCAAATATCAAGTCAGTGAGCCACGGTGTATTTTGTGGAGATTCGAGTTGTGGTTTACGATTTTTTTTTTTTTTTTGGTTTTTTTAGTGATAAGTTCTTTGAACAAAATTCTCAATAATTAAAGCTTAGTTAATTTTATTAGATCCCTGAACATGAAGCAAGCATACATATGCATGTACATCATGGATTAACATTCATTGCGCCCGGGCCACCGAAGTATATGCGGCGTCGATTATTGTTAATGGAGACGTCGTACAATAATCTATCCGTCTCCCTCGTTGAAAGTTCTCCGAATGGAACTGGAATATATTGTTCGGGGTTATCTTCAAGCATGATCTCTAAATTGCGAATATAACATGCCTCATTTTGCTGGTGTCCAAAATGGCCAGACCCCATTTGTGAATCACGGTTGGATACCTCACCGCCCCATTCTACAGTAGTGTGTAAAACTCCCAATCGACGAAAGATATTAGTCCATTTGCCAATGGTTTCATCATTAACCATCAACCACCAATTCCGATGTTCTCGTTCCTGATTTAATTAATTTAAAAGACCAAATAATGGCGTTAAATTTGTTTCAATATGATTACTCAACGTGATCAATCTGAAACAAAATAAAAATTTTAGGTAACTGATTCATACAACATTTGAACATCCGGTGACAAAAATGAAAAATGACAAACCGACCGAAAGTCTACTTAACTCGGATCGCATATATAACAAATTTTTGGCTATAATTCTTAGTTACCTTCCAAATCTTCACATCAATATCGGCAGGTACGTCGGATGATATTTCAAGTACATCTCCCGGCAAGACCACTTCAACATCATCACGACGATCGACAGTGGTCTCCTCGAATCCATCGCACTTATAATTGTAGCAGTTTGTCGTTTGATACCCATCCGTCTAAGCACAAGATTGAATAAATTAAATTAAAACAAACTCGTTTATTGAATAAAAATTAGCTGTGAACTCACAGTCCATAAAACGAATAATCTGACGCTCTCGGCGGCGTCGTCTTCCTCATCCGCATAAAGCTTCGGGAATACCTGATTTGAAAAAAATTTCTCCAACTTTAATTATGGTAAATAAAATTAATTTATTAATAAATAAGAACACTAACATGCCATCCAACTGTAATGCTCTCGAAATCTTGTTCGGAGCCTGATTTGATTTGCACATAAGCTTGGCTGTACTCGTTCTCCCCGAACACCAATGGCTCTTCCTTTTTTATGCTTGCTGCCGCCCCATATACCGTATGTGCAGCGTCATACATGACAGTCGCATACTATAACCATATATTCATCCAGAATTCATGAGTGAAAATATGGTCTAATTAATTTTAATCTTTTAGGCAAAAATTAAAATGAATGGAAATACCTCATGGTTTCCAAACGTAGTAGGAAGTTGATGTTGGAGAGATTTTTGTTTCGTTTCGAACTCGGATGAAGAATTTTTTCTCACAACATCAGTTAGTGAGCTTCGTCGTATAGGAATAGCATCCTTACTAATTTGTAGCTTAATTTTAGATGCTTTGTTAATCCTACTCTTCCTTGTAAGTGTTTGACTAGGCACTTTCTTCTGATTAGAGAAGCAAAAGTAATTAATTAATTAGTATGGAGACACATAATTTTAAATAGAGTGAGAATTATTATATATCTATTTTATACTTGAATCGCGTTCTCCCTTAAAAGGGAGTGATTGAAAGTTGGTTGATTTTGTTTATCGATCAGATCTCCACCCGAACTCTATGAAGAAGAAGAATAAATCATCAAATTAACATAGAGAATAATTAAGAGACTGATTAATTAAGTGCCCTTAATATATTACCTTTACAGTCTGCAAAACACGTCCCTCGATCTTTTCTACTGTCTTAAAATGTTCATGCTTGCTGTCGTTTCGAGCTGAAACAAGTGTAGTAGTGAGGATGAAGAAAGAAAGCAATGAAAAACCTAAGAAATTCATAGAAATTAGTTAATTGATCGAGAATTAAATTTATGTGAGAGAATCAAAATACATGGTGTAGTATATATAGTGTTTGAGGCCAAGAAGAAATTGGAAAGTTTTCTAGGAAGCTCAAATTAGCTGTCTAAAACTAAGAAATCTGTTCCAATGCGGAGGACGACTTTGTTCCCGAGGATGGAATTCAATAAGACGACTTTTATTATTATTAGTATTTTATTTTAGTACAAGGGAATATTCGGTTGGGGAGGCTCAAACTCGTGATTTATATGAGATGTCATATACATGAGTGTCATCTGAATTATTCATGATTCCTAAAGACGGCTTTTTTTAATTGAATAACACTTAACGTTAAAAAAAGACTTTGGATTTATTTAGAAATTAAATTTAAAACCTAAGAGGTGTCGTTGTATTTTAGAGGTATGGTTGTATTATATACATTCCTTATAAAAAATCAGCTTAAAAAAAAGGTTTTTCAATTGATAACTGTTTTATATGATTTTATTTTATTTTATTTAGTCTTTTAAAAGTATTTGTAACCCCATAAACCCTCAAGCATTTGAATCCCCCAATAAGAACAAATTTAATGTTTTAGTTGGTTTAATGACAAGTTTACCCTCTCTTTCTCTCACATACTCTCTCTCCACCTTTCATGCACACAATCTTGCCAACAACGGATCTTTGTCGTACGACCACCATTTTTGTCGCCATAGCTATCAAAACGAAGCTTTGACTTCCCGAAGAAAAACTCAAAAAATAAAAAAAGTTTTCATCCATTATTGTCACTGGAATCACGAAGAGAAGCTTGTGGATATCGAAACTTCTCTCCTTCAATCCGGCCAACTCCGATCATCGTTTTCGAAATTGAAGACATGGTTGAGCTCATAAGAGTATGGGTTACGATTCTCAATCAATTTTCAATTATGTTAATGAGTTTTGCAAAAATCCTCTAAATTCTAGGTAAGTTTAAAAATTCTTCGATTTTTTTTTCTTTAATTTTCAAAAATTCTTTTAAATTGTTTTGGTGAGTTTGTAAAGACACGCATGCAGGTGTTAGTGCTTAGTTGACAACCTCTGACTCTCCAAAATCGTGTCTCAATTATGCCCTAACATTTGTCCTGCTCAGTTTTCATATAGTTTTTTAATTAATATATCAAACACAAATCACATAGTTGAGTTGTTGTTTCGAAATGCTTGCTGCGTCGAGATCGTAACGTCGAGGTTTGCAACGTTCGCTGCTTACTGCCTTGCTGGGTCGCAACTCGCGAGGTTGCAGGTTGTGGGCTTGAGCTTCTTAGACAACATAGTCTATTGGTCCGGGCATAATGGTCACACCGTTTTGGGCTCAAGTTTTACACCTTTTCTTATATATATATATATATATATATATATATATTAACATAACTTTAAAAGATTAATCCCTAATCTCCGTGAACAGTTTCATCTACAATTCACTAGAACATTAGTAATCTTAATTAGGATGAAGCTAGCATACATGTACTTCATGGGATACTAGTCATTGAGCCTGGGCCACCAATGTATATTTAATGTTGTGTGTGGTTAATGGAGACGTCGTAAAATGATAGAATCTTTCACCCTCGTTGAAAGTTCTCCGAATGGAACTTGAATATATTGTTCGGGGTTATCTTCAAGCATGATCTCTAAATTGCGAATATAACATGATGTGTTAGTGTTACTTCCCTCGCGTCCAAAATAGCCAATCCCCATTGGTGCGTGCCGAGTGCGTCAAAAAATAATAGACATCCTATCCTACAATCCTATCTAATAAAAATGATGAGCAAGGGTAGTTTTTCAGAAATCAAAGTGACAAATTCAATTCTTAATGTGTGCAGTAAAGAAATGAGGATTTTGTTTGTTTTCAATCCAATTAAACTAGAATGTAAACACAAGCAATAAATTATAAAAAATGAGATGTGAGTCACTTTATTTAACATCCTCCGCTTTTGAGTCGCTGAATAACTCCGTTCACTAATTATTTCTAAGACTTGGGTCGGACCTCCTCTATGACGAAAAATCGACAGGTGTTTGACTTAAATCGTCAAATTTGGCATCACATCAAACCCGATAAAACTCATTGGCGATAAAGGTGAATCTTCGGTACAGACATCCAGACCATCAGGGACGGAGGCAATGAATGACAACATTTTTAAAGCCGCTTCCCTTTTCACCTTTTGTTAAAGAGAACAAGCATATATATCCTGGCTATGTTCGCACAAGCACAAGCGCAAGCATATATACCATGCATATATGCATCAATGGAGCATAAATTTTGTTATCGAGCACGAATATAGCTTTCCAAAACAGCAACACCATATATCACAAGCATATATCCTGAATTTTTCGTTGTAGATAAAGATTGAGGATAAGCAAGTTGCGTTAAAAAAAGGAAAGATTGAGAAGTTTGAATGCGCCAGAGCTCCTCCCAAACCCCTATATATAGAACCTAGTCATGCGTAGTAGTTTCTCAAGCAATTTCATACTAGCAACTTAATTTGGTAGGTTATCTTCTTTCCCTAGCTTTCGTTTGTTGTTTCTTCCTCCACCTTTAGTTCTAAATTAAGCTGCATGAAAATCCCTACAGTTAACAGCATATCCTAACTGGTATTGTTACTTTGTTTAATTTCATGGCAGCAGCCCTATATCTCTTCCTCAAGTTGACATGGCTACTTTTAGAGTGTCCTGCAAGGATTATCCCGAATCAAGCTTGAATGTTTCTGCTGCGAAAGGCATTAATCTTGCCAAAACTAATCCAAAAGATCCAAGTCAGGTCTGTAATCCTACAAGTGTCTGTGTATATAGAGGAACAAGACATCCATACTAACAATTGTGCATATATATATTTGTTTTAGGTGAAATCTATCCATACATTTCGTGCAAGCCATTAATGGATTCAATTTTATGATATTAATTCTTGTTGCAGCAATGGTACCTAAAGACCGTGAAGCAAGGCTTTGCCCTGGTTAATAAGACTACTAATATGGCCATGGAATATGTCGGATATGGTGAAGCTGTAAGAATAATTCTTTAAACTGCTTGCTTAATCATTTTTATATGTATATCATTATGATAAAAGAATCTCACAAATAACAATAGCACGATGACCCGGAAATTAATTAATCTCCAGGTTCAGCTTTCTCCTTTCGATCCAACGCGTGTGCCTGACACTCAAAAGTGGGCCAAGGGTCCTGTCGTTGTCGATAACTATTATCCCATATATGCGGTTAATGATCGTGAACTGGTTTTGGATGCTGAAGACCCGGCTTCAATCAAGACTAAGAGTTGGAGTGCTTCATATGACCAGCTGTGGACTACTGCAGCCAACTGTGAGTTTATTTGGCAACTCTGTCAAATTTAAAGTTGCTTTCATGCATGCACTTAGACTTACACTAGAATTTTTTGGGACAAATGCAGGATGATGGGGATCTAGTTGATACCAGAAGCTTCATGTCATTTACCTATATATATATGTATGCTGTTGTGTCTGTAGCTGGTTCATGAGAATAAAGCCTTGATATATGGCTTCAAGGCTAGCGTCCGTACGTGTGATATGTTGTGGTAGCAATCACTCGTATGACAATGTTATGTATTTCTATGACAATATATATGTAATCGCTATCCCTTGTTTTATGGTTTGTAATCTATCTATTATCTATAGCGCGCACTATTAATGCTTGTCTTTCGTGACCTTTTCTTATTAAAGATTTGGGAGACCATTTAATGAATTAGTGTTCTCCCAAAATGCTGTCACAACTACACTTGGCTATGCTACAAGTGGTTGTTGACAATGTTAGGAGTGATAAGGATAAAAGGAGTGATATCATGTTAAATCGAGCATGTTGTGTGAGAAGGTTGGTATAGCGTGTGCCTCGGTCATGTGCAGTGGTTAGTGGTAGATCAACAAGTAACTACCATGTGTAAAGATAATTGTCCATCTTATAACTCAAGGTTGGAGCACAACAATACCACAACAAATTAAACAACCACCTCAAGATAAGATAACGTCTCACTTCAGTCATTGATAGAGTTGTTATCCTAGAGTTAGTTGAGTGAGTTAATATAAAATAAATGTCTAGTTTGTAACTGTGTATTGCCACACATCCAAAAACAATTTCAGTTTCTCTTATTTTATATGTAAAAGGTTTTTGTGACAGTGATTGGGCCGGTTGTGCTGATGACATGAAGAGCACGTCTGGATTTGTGTTTGGTATAGGATCTGGTGCATGTGTTTGGGGTGCCAATAAGCAAAAGAGTGTAGCCTTGTCCTCAGCTGAAGCTGAGTATGTGGTAGCATCTAAAGCTGCATCAAAGGCAGTCTGGATCAGAAGGAACAAGTTATGCCCATTGAGATTATGTTTGATAACAAGCCTGTCGCATAGCAATTGCTAAGAATCCAGTAGATCACAATTTGACTAAGCATATCAAAATTCGATATCAGTTTGTCAGGGATGCTATTGAGGAAGAAGAGGTAAATCTGGAGTTCTGTAGATCTAAAGAGCAACAAGCAGATGTTTTCACAAAACCACTTCCGAGGGAACAATTTTGTTTCTTAAGGAACTGGATGGGAGTAATTTCCAATTTGCAATTCAGGGGGACTCTAAAGAGAATTGCACCTTGACCTATGTGACTTTGGTTTAATTTATTGCCTTATTTAGTACTTCATTTGTCTCATAAAGATAGTCTTACTTATTTTTTCACACAGATTAAGAAAATCTAATTAATACAGTAAGAAAATTAAATTATATTTGTATACTTCCTAATATACCCTTAATTAATGAATATATTTTTTTAGCCCAAATAGTCATAAAAAACAAAAATTTTGTGAGATAACAAAGTTCTAGAATTAACTACATTCTAAAAAATAAAACTAGACTATGATTTGGGACAAATGAATATAGAAAGTAAGATTATCTTTACGGGACAGATGAAGTTGTTTCCTTTAAAGGCAGTTTAATCTTTTGATAATTATGAGTTATTAGCATGCTATGCTTCCTTGAGGTGCCTAATCACCTTTGTAGTAATATCTCCAGGGTTTGTAGTAATATGCTTCGATACCATATTAAATTGAGAGAATGGAATCACCATGAAAGCTTAATGAAGAAGAAAGAAAGTTTTCTTGATGAATACACTTTTCTCATTAAACACTTCTCTGTGTATGTACGACTATATATCGTAAAACTTATTAACTATAATTAGTAACTATTCTAATAACAGAATAGAGCTGTACATAATAACAGAATACACATCTTGCATCCAGAAGTTTGTGCATGTGCTGATGCATGTTCACATCAGTTAATAGTTTGAGAACTCAATAGTTTTTGTAAGGACTAAACTCTCTTTTGTATCTTCTAAGGGATTCAAAAGGGTCCTTATGGATCTTCTCGGGTCCTTGTGCGGGATCTGATGCAAACTTGTGCTGAACTTAAGGCTAGCTATCAGATTTGCTCTTCAACTTTCAGTTGATTAATTATGGGATCAAGGAAAATGGTCTTTTATCGCTAGAGTTGGACTCAATTAATGCAGTCAATTGGTTGTTGAAAAAGGACACTCTTCCCCGGCAGCTAGATCAAGATCACAATGCGATTAAAAATTTACATTAGTTTCAATCACAATTGGAGAGAGACAAATTCGGTGGGGATGATCTTGTGAAGCAAGGGGTTGACAGAGATCAGATGTTTGTGGCTTGGCTTTCAGAGTCCCGTTGTTGTTTTAATTGCAAGATTTTCCTCTCTTGTTGAGATTTTGCTCTCTTGTTCAGATTGCCTTTTTTTGGCTTGGCATGCTTTAGAGCTTTGGTTTGGCTCTTAATTAGGCATTGGGTTTCTTTTTGTTTGTTGTTTTTATTTTGTGGCTTGGTTGTTTCCACGTTTTTCCTCTGCCATAAGCGAGGACATTCATTAAATTTATGAGGTGTTGTCCTTTTTATCAAAAAAAAAGAAAAGAAAAACTAAACTATCTTTTGATCGAATGAATGTCGAGGCTTCCAGAGATCAAGGAGAGCCAGTGAGAGCATGTGTTTATCTTGATACTTGATATAATCTAAGTAGCACTGGCAAGGGTAACGTGGAAAAATGCCATTAAAGAGGGATTGGCCTTTGTTGTAGGAGATGGGATGGATACTGAATTTTATAAAGATTTATGAATCGGCAGTGCTCCTTTAAAAGAGCAGTACGTTTCCTAGACTGTTCAATTAACGCCTCCGATCTTTATGACCATCATATTGATAGCTTTAGCTTTTGGGACGACATGAAATGGACTTGGTTAATACCTTGGAGAGGGCGATTTTGGTTGGGAAGATGATTTGGAGAGACAACTGTTAGAGTTATTAAAAGGGTTGGTAATCTGCCCCACGACGAGTGAATCTTCCAAACCCGATAAGACTCATTGTCGATAAGGGTGAATCTTCCATATAGACATCCAGACCATCGACCACTTTGCATATATCCTTTATTTGTCATTATAGGGAAAGATTGAGATAAATTCCCATTTTTAAAGTCGCTTCCCTTTTCACCTTTTGTTAAAGAGCACAAGTATATATATCACAAGCATATATCCTCTCCATCTATCCTTATAGGGAAAGATTGAGGATAAGTAAATTGCGGAAAAAAAGAAAGATTGAGAAGTTTATATGCCCCAGAGCTGATCCTCCCAAATCCCTATTTATAGGCTCCTCATGCGTAGTAGTTTCTCAAGCCGTTTCAAAGTAGTAACGTTGTGTAGGTTCTCTTCTCTCTCTAGTTCTCGTTTTTTGTTTCTTTCACTGCATAAGTTCTAATTAAATTAGGCATTACTTGAGAGAGGTGTTGGGAACCCTTCCGAACCTTTTCTTGGCGCGAACATCTCCCAACGTTCCTTCTCCCAACCCCTCAAAATGAGGAGTTGAGAGGTGATCACTCACATTAAAGTCTCACAATCCTTCCCATACTAAGCAAAGATTCACTTTTATGAATCTCTCCCAACTCCTCTCCCAAGCATAGCCTTTGCTGCATGAAAATCTCTACAATTAATAAAATATCCTAACTATTAGTATTACTACTACTTTGGTTAATTTCATGGCAGCACCTCCATATCTCTTCCTCAAGTTGCCATGGCTACTTTTAGAGTATACACCAAGGATTATCCCGAATCAAGCTTGAACGTTACTGCTAATAAAGGCATTAATCTTGCCAAAAGTAATCCAAAAGATCCATATCAGGTCTGTATTCGTACAAGTGGGTGTTTATGTGAAATCTGTCCGTATATTTCGTGCAAGCCATAAATCGATTCAATTTTATGATATCAATTCTTGTTGCAGCAATGGTACGTAAAGCCCGCGAAGAAAGGCATTGTCCTGGTTAATAAGGCTACTAATCTGGCATTAGAACATGTTGGATATGACGAACGTGTAAGAATAATTGTTAACTTCCTACTCATTCATTTTTATACGTATAAATCATTATGACCAAAATCTCACAGTAAAAATATTACTGTGATGTGAAAATTAATCAATCTACAGGTTCAGCTTGCTCATTACGATCCAGCACGTGTGCCTGACTCTCAAAAGTGGAACAAAGGTCACGTCGTTGTTGGAAATTATTATCAAATACGTGCACGTAACGATCGTGAACTGTCTTTGGATGCTGTGAAACAGAGTTCAATCAAGACTTCGAACTGGAATGCTGCATATAGCCAGCTATGGGTTGCAAGGTGTGTACGCCGCCCCAAGGTATAAACCTATTCGGCAACTCTGTCATGTTTGAAATTGCTTGCTGGCATCGAGGCTTACACTTTAATTTTGTGGGACGAATGCAGGGCGGCCCTGAGGTTCCAGTTGGTTTTGTGGGACAAATGCAGGGTGATGAGGATCTACTTGATTTTGTGGGACAAATGCAGGGTGATGAGGATCTACTTGATTTTGAGGGACAAATGCAGGGTGATGGGGATCTAGTTGATACGGCGCTGCCATTACCAGTACTTTCTCGTCATTTCGCCACATCTATGACTTTCGTCAACTGTACGTTTGTTTGGCAACTCTGTCGAATTTAAAATTGCTTTCATGAATGCACTGAGACTTACACTAGAATTTTTTGGGACAAATGCAGGATGATGGGGATCTAGTTGATACCAGAAGCTTCATGTCATTTACCTATATATATATATATATATATATGTATGTATGTATGTATGCTGTTGTTTCCGTAGCTGGTTCATGAGAATAAAGCCTTGATATATGGCTTCAAGGCTAGCGTCCGTGTGATCTGTTGTGGTAGCCATCACTCGTATCACTATGTTATGTATTTCTATGACAATATGTATGTAATCGCTATCCCTTGTTTTACGGTTTGTAATCTATCCATAGCGTGCACTATTAATGCTTATTCTGTCATCGTTAGTGGCTTTTTCTTGTTAAAGATTTGGGAGACCACTACGTTTCCTTGGGCGGGACGGCCTGTACTATCACCCACATTCATAACTAAGTGAGGATCTCCAGCAGCATACCCATTTGCTACTCCATCTTTAATATACTAAAACAAAAGGAGTCAGTGTGTTTGTGGGCGAGTCCAATGTGTTTTTGTTGGAGATATCATGCATGACACTTGGCACCAAATCTACTTTGGTAGTATTTGATCAACATCCACGCGTTCTATCTAGAGTATTCTCCACATGTGTCTCTCCACTTATCTAGAGTGTTCTGCCCATGTATAAATATGTGTGTATGTAACTCAAATAGAATTAATGAAAAATAATTATTTTTGAGTAAATATTTGTGTCCTGTGTTCTCTACCGTTTCTTCAAAATTCTAACAGTTTTTGTATTCTCGCGTCTGGGATTAGCTGTGGCGTCTCTCTTTTCTACCGCGAAAGAAAGAAGAAAAAAAACTATTTTTTTTTTGAAAAACCACATTTACAATAACGTACTACTCTTGATAGAGCTGTGTCATCACATGAATGGTTTGACAATTGAACATTGATTTATCATAAAGTTATTCATATCAATGCAAGGTTTCTGTTAGAATTTTTAGACAGTAGGGTATAAATCATGAGCAAAATAATTTGTTTTCCTAACCTTGGAAAAAAGTTGATGGCTGTGAGCCTTTGATGGCATGGATTTAGTCACTCCGTAATTCATAGACTTAATAGAGTTATGTGATTTCATGACTAATAACTATTTGAACCATTTACGTGGGCTATTCATTTGTAATATCCGAAAAAAAAAAAAAATCAAATGGTAGAATGTTTTTTTGGTGTCAATGGTGAGTAAGGGGTGTTAAGTTGGTTGATGTTGACTTTAAGGGCATGATTGTAATTTCCTAGAAGGTTGAGGGTTAAAAGGTCTTTTAAAAAAAAAGAGACAATTTTGTTTGGCTTCCACGGGAAGCCACACTTTTGAGAAAGATCTAGACATTGTGGTTGGAGTTCTCTCTGATGAACAGCATAGATGTTGCACAATCCTTGAACTCCAGCTCTTACTTGACAGTGTTGTAAAGCATGATCCTTTAACTCCAGCTTCTACTTATCTTGGGTAAGTCCTACAAGCATTGAATTTTTTCTTCTGGCTTTGAATTACCTGTTAGTTGAAATGCAAATCTAACACGACTAACTCTTCATTTGATTACCGGGCTGATAAAGAAATGCCTTATTAATCATGGGGTCTTAGTTTTAGTTCTGTTTCCACACTCCCATTCCCAGATAAGTAAGTAAATGAAGTTTTGAATCTTTTTTTCTTTTCTTGACATTTATAAGAGGGATTGTGAAGCTGTGAAAACCAAGTTTTTATTTTTTAAAAAAAAAAAAAAAAAAAAAAAAAAAAAAAATTAAATTAATTAGAATATAAGGCTGTCACGGGAAAGAAAAGAGAGAGAGAAGGAAAAAGGAAAAAACAGAGGAAGAAGAAGAAAAGAAGCGCAGAGGAAGAGAGGGAGAAAGAGGAAGAAAGAGGGAGGATTTTTTTTGGAGAAAAACAAAGAAAGGAAGGTTGCACTCAAGAATTTGAGTTTCCATAACCTCAAAAATCTGGATTTCTTCAATCTTGAGGTAAGGTTTCATAATCTCAAAACCTAGGGTTGTGGGTATTGATTGATTCCGAAAATTTATGGGTTTTGGAGTTGGAAGTTGTTAAATAACCATGAATTACATTCATTATTGCTAGATAAAGCTTGATTGAGGTTGAGAAGTGATTTTGAGGAGTAGTTGTGAAGAATTGCAGAATTTTCACGGTGAGTTTCGGTGTTTTGAGAAATATGTCTGGAAATAAATGTTTGGGTAGTGTATTGAGTATATATATGTGTGTGAATTAGGGAGTGGAGCTTGAAATTGAATGGGTATTGCTTTAAAGTGGAAATTCTAGAAGTGGAAGGTTGGTGGAGGTATTGAATTTTGTTGAAAGTGTTTTATGAGAATTTATTGTTTTGGAAATAAATTGAGAATTGCTTGTTTATTAATTAGGTGGAATTAAATTGACGGTTGGTTGCTAAAATCACAAGGTTTGGAATATTTTCTCCAACGAGGTAGGGATTATTTTTCTAACCTTTTTCCGATTCCTACATCAATGCCAATGGAATGGGGTTTGATTTCTTTTGATGTATTTTGAGCTGGAAAGTGCTATTGTGGGGTGGAATTCTGAAATTTCTCAATTAGTAGTGCCTTATCTAAATATTTCGAATAAATTGAGATACTCGATCTTCTATTGAGTTATCCATATTCTTGGCATAATGACATGGTGAATGTGTGTATATTATTTGCTTTATGGGTAACATGGTGCATTGTGTGTGATATGGTGAGTTGGTATATGCACTAGATAGAGCCGGGAATGACCGGGTCTAGTGGCACGATTGAGATGAGATTATATGGCGGTGCACTAGATAGAGCCGGGAATGACCGGGTCTAGTGGCACGGATGGATGTGGCCACCATTGTTTGACATAGCATGGCATCTTGCTGCATTATCTTTCTTCCATTGATTCCAGCCTATTTATACTCTTGATGCTCCTGCCATATCCCTACTGGGCTTTATGCTCATCCCTTTTCCTTTTCCATCTCAGGTGATATAGGTACGAGCTCTGGTGCTCATGTTACGGATCAGCAAGAGGGAGGTACTTGACTTGGATGGCCTGAACATGTTTGGGTATTTAGTCGGGTGTGATGTATTTTAGTATATTTTCTAACTTATGGATAGTTGGAAGATAGTACTTTGGGTAAAATTTATTATGGAGGATTTATATTATTTTTGTTTCATGGTTGGATGGTTTTGTTGTGGAAATTGTTTACGTTTATTATATGGCCGGAGGCTAGAGTGATGATTTTATGATTTTGTGATTATGGCTGGAGGCCCTGATTATATTATTATGGAAGTGTGATAGATTTTCTATCTTTGGTGTTGGAGTTGGTGGATTTAATTGAAGTGTATTAATTGTGATTTTTAATGAAAACTTTAGGGTGGCATGCTCCGATTTATGGGGAGGTGCTGTCCAAATTTTTGATAAATTTATGGAATGGTTTCCATTGGTGGGTTGGTAGTTGGATTATGGAATTTTATTTCTTTTTATTTTATTTATTTGGTCGGGTGACACGCGGGTGCACACGTGTGTTGCCTAAAGTCGCGTCTCGGAAACGGGGCCTGACAAGTTGGTATCGAAGCTTCGGTTAGCTCTTTATGGGACCTAATATATGGGTCCAGCATGATTGTTGTGGTGTTGTGTGTGAGTAAGAGTTGTGTTGTGGTATGTTCAGGCCAAGTCACGACCTCTGCTGATCCGGTATGTTTTTCTAATTCCTTAAATCCTCGTGTTGGTTACGTTACTAAATAATTGTTGTGAAAATTGTAGATGGATGCACGTAGGGGTACTCGAACCCTTGCATCATTGGATGGGAGACGTGGACGTGGGGGTGTTAGGACCCGTGGGGGTGTTAGGACCCGTAGTGGTGGAGGAGGTAGAGGTCAAAGACAAAGAGCTGGCCGGGGGCGTGGTGAACAAAATGTACCTGCTCCTGAAGTGGTGCCTGAGCCACCTACTTGGGGTAATGTGCCACGGAGGGGGCGGATGGCAAACTTGAGAACCTCGGAGGAGGCAGAAAATCCAGCAGCAGATGCGATTGGGGGAAGTGGGGTGGTTCCTGATACTACACCTACACAAGGGCAAGTGTTGTCCAATGCTCAAGTGGCTTCGATGTTTGAAGCCCAAGTGCAAGTAATGAGGGAGATGTCAGAGATGATGAGGAGTGTTACTCAGATGGTCCAGACACGACCTGGACAGGGATCTCAGGTAGGTGCGGAGGGTCAGTCTTCGGGAGAAGCTGGAAGAGTTCAGCTACAGATAAATGAGGTTGATAAAATGCGCAAATTGGATCCTCCTAAGTTTCATGGAGATGCTGATGTCTCCAAGGCTCATACATGGATTCGGGAAATGGCTAGACGTCTTGATACATTGAGTATACCGGATGAGAGGCGAGGGATGGTAGCTTCCTATTTTCTGACAGATAAAGCCTATGACTGGTGGTTTGCCTTGGGGGAGAGGAGGAATGAGCTGACATGGGCATCTTTTGAGAGGTTATTTATGCAGCACTTTGTACCACAATCATATCGTGCAGGGAAAGCAAAGGAGTTCTTGACCTTAGTACAGTTGCCAGATATGCCAGTGGCAGAGTACAGTTATAAATTTGATGAATTGTACGAGTATGGAAAAATTTTTGCATCGGATGATAGCAGCAAGGCAGAGAGATTCCGACAGGGTTTGATACCCAATGTGGGTGCACCTCTAGTCAGTATGCGGATTGCTACTTATGATGAGATGAGGGAGGAGGCTTTGCAGCAGGAACAAGTTAATAAAGATTCAAAAAAATATTGGGAGGCACATGGTGGGCGTTCAGTAACTAGTGGTACAGGGGCAGCACCTAGGGTGCCTAGGCCAGTGTTTTCTGGTCAGAAGAGGCAGAGGACAGATGGGCAGATTCCACAGAACCGGTCAAGGTGGTATAATAGTGGACCAAGGCCTCAGGGAAACAGGGGGTTGCAGCAAGGACCCAAAGTATGTTACAAATGTGGGGGAGTCGGACATGTTATGGACCAGTGTCTTGCTACTGGGGTGAAATGTTTTCAGTGTGGTAAGGTGGGACATAGGTCATTTGATTGTCCTCAAAGGAGAGGGGATTCTCAACAGAGATCTGGGATTTCCTCTGCAGCATCAGCACATACTACTCCACGTGCTTTGTCGGGTTCCACAAGCACTTTTACAGGTAGGGGGAGACCCCCTAGTAGACCACAGCAGCAGCGGTCACAAAGTCAGACTACATTGACTCAAGGGAGAGCCTTTGCTCTGGGGCAGCAGACAGAGCCCGAGCATTCAAACTTTGTTGGAGGTACTTTTCTAGTCTCAAATTGTTTGGTGAGGGTATTGTTTGATTCTGGTGCTACTGCTTCTTTCATTACTGCATCTTTGGCTAAGGCCATAGGATTAGAAGTGTCTCCAATAAGAAAAATGTTTACAGTGACTTCTCCTTTTGGGTATACAACCTCACTTGAGGGAATGGTGGAAGGGGTGGTATGTAGATTTGGTGATATTGAGTTGACTGCAAATTTATATGTGCTGGATTTTAAAGATTTTGATGTGATATTGGGTGTCGATTGGTTGACTCAGCATAAGGCCATAATTGATTTTTTGAGGCGTAGGGTTAGATTGAATGTGCCAGGAGGTGGTGAGATTCAATTGTATGGTTCCAAAGGAATGCCTTGTTTGCATTTCTTGGAAGATCATGCACCCGTGGATTGTTTGATGGCAAGCTTAGCTACTTTAACATTGAAGAATGGTGTGACTAAACCAGTACCAGTGGTGGCTGAATTTATGGATGTATTTCCAGAGGATTTGTCGGGGTTGCCGCCTAAAAGAGAGATAGAGTTTTCTATTGAGTTAGTTCCGAACACTAAACCTATTTCCATTGCTCCTTACCGAATGGCTCCGGCAGAGTTAAAAGAATTAGAGAATCAATTGCGGGATTTGGAGTCGAAGGGGTTCATACGACCCAGTGTATCTCCTTGGGGTGCTCCGGTGTTGTTTGTGAAAAAGAAAGATGACACATTGCGGATGTGTATTGATTATCGGCAATTGAACCGGGTGACTGTGAAGAATAAATACCCATTGCCGAGGATCAATGATTTGTTTGACCAATTGCGAGGTGCTAGGCACTTTTCAAAAATTGATTTGAGATCCGGTTACCACCAGTTGAGGATCAGAGAGTCGGATGTGCAGAAAACAGCTTTCAGAACACGGTATGGGCATTATGAGTTCCTGGTGATGTCTTTTGGACTTACTAATGCGCCTGCAGTGTTTATGGACTTGATGCAACGAGTGCTTCGGCCTTTCTTAGACCGATTTGTGGTGGTTTTCATTGATGATATATTGGTGTATTCACCTACGGTGGAGGAGCATGAATTACACTTACGGGCGGTACTTCAGACATTACGGGAACATAAATTGTATGCAAAATTGAGCAAGTGTGAGTTCTGGACAACGGAGGTGAAGTTTTTGGGGCATGTCATTACCCAGGAGGGTATTGCCGTAGATGATTTAAAAATTGAGGCGGTGTTGAAATGGGGAAAGCCGAAGAATGTTACAGAAATACGCAGTTTTCTTGGTTTAGCCGGATACTACCGACGGTTTATTGGCGACTTTTCGCGTATTGCTGCACCCATGACACAGCTTACGCGAAAAGGAGCACCGTTTGTATGGTCCGAGGAGTGTGAGAAGGCATTTCAAGAATTGAAGTGTAGACTCACGTCTCCACCCGTGTTAGTTGTTCCAGAAAGAAATGCGGGTTATCAAGTCTATTGTGATGCTTCCAAAGTAGGCTTGGGATGTGTATTGATGCAGCAAGACAGGGTAGTGGAGTATGGCTCACGGTTGTTAAAACCACATGAACGGAATTACCCGGTTCATGATTTGGAATTGGCAGCAGTAGTGTTTGCACTCAAACAATGGAGGTATTATTTGTATGGGGAGAGGTTTGAGGTATTCTCTGATCACAAGAGTCTCAAGTATCTTTTCACTCAGAAAGAATTGAATCAAAGGCAACGAAGGTGGATGGAGTATCTTGAAGATTATGATTTTGCATTGAATTATCATCCGGGGAAAGCCAATGTAGTGGCCGATGCTTTGAGTAGAAAAAATACCATTGTGGCAATTTCTATGCGAGAGTGTGAGTTTGTGGAGGTAATAAACTCATTTGGGTTGGACTTGCAGGAGCGTGAGGAGAAATTGTATTTAGGGTGTATTTCGATACGACCGGTGTTGATCCAAAAAGTATTAGATGCACAAATTGGTGACGCCATTTTTGATGTGATTGAGGAGGAGTCTGGATGGATTAGAGGTAGTGATGGCGGTGTTAGATTGGAGGGTAGATTGGTGGTGCCAAATGATGAAGAGTTGCGGGAGGAAATTTTACGGGAGGCACACCATTCTCGGTTTGCTATGCATCCGGGAGGAAATAAAATGTATCAGGATTTGAAACGTCAATTTTGGTGGCGTGGGATGAAAGTTGATGTTGGGAGATTTGTTGCTAGATGCCTCACTTGTCAACAAGTAAAGGCGGAACATCAAAGACCGGCAGGGTTGTTACAACCACTTCCGGTAGCACAATGGAAATGGGAAAATATTACGATGGATTTTGTGACTGCATTACCGTTGACTCCGAGGAAAAAGGATACGGTTTGGGTGGTCGTTGATAGATTGACAAAATCTGCACATTTTCTCCCAATTAACAAAACAGACTCACTTGAGTCATTGAGTAGATTATATGTACGGGAGATAGTAAGGTTGCATGGTGTACCAATGAGTATTGTGTCAGATAGAGATCCGCGTTTTACGGGTCGATTCTGGGGAAGCTTGCAAGAAGCTTTGGGTACCAAGTTGACGATGTCTACTTCGTTTCACCCGGAAACGGATGGACAAAGTGAGAGAACCATTCAAATACTTGAAGATATGCTACGGGCATGTACGATGGACTTTGGTAAAAGTTGGGAAAATCATTTACATTTGGCAGAGTTTGTATACAATAACTCGTATCAAAGTAGTATTGAAATGGCACCATTTGAAGCTTTGTACGGGAGACCATGTAGATCACCATTGTGTTGGGCGGAGGTTGGTGAGAAAGTACTTTCCGGGCCAGAATTTGTCAAGGATGCTAAACTAAAGGTGGAAGAGATTAGGAAGAGATTGCTTACAGCTCAAAGTAGGCAAAAATCGTATGCAGATAAAAGGAGGAGACCTTTAGAGTTTTCTATGGGTGATAAAGTGTTTGTAAAAGTAAGCCCGAAGAGAGGAGTGCAAAGGTTTGGCAAGCAAGGAAAACTGGCACCGCGGTATGTGGGGCCTTTTGAAATTCTTGAGAGAGTCGGGGAAGTGGCATATAGGTTGGCATTGCCACCAAAGTTGTCTAATGTGCATAATGTGTTTCATGTATCTACACTCCGAAAGTATGAGCCGGATCCTTCCCATGTGATAAATTGGGAGACGTTGACGGTTGAGGATAATGGAACTTATTTGTTGCAACCCGTGAGAATTTTAGATAGGCAAGACAAAGTTACTAGATCAAGCACAATACCTTTGGTGAAGGTACTATGGATGCATCATGGAACCGAGGAAGCAACTTGGGAATTGGAGTCCGAAATACGGAAGAAGTTTCCATATCTATTCGAACCATAAGGTATTTTTTAAATTTCGAGGACGAAATTTTTATAAGGGGTGGAGAATGTGAAAACCAAGTTTTTATTTTTTAAAAAAAAAAAAAAAAAAAAATTAAATTAATTAGAATATAAGGCTGTCACGGGAAAGAAAAGAGAGAGAGAAGGAAAAAGGAAAAAACAGAGGAAGAAGAAGAAAAGAAGCGCAGAGGAAGAGAGGGAGAAAGAGGAAGAAAGAGGGAGGATTTTTTTTGGAGAAAAACAAAGAAAGGAAGGTTGCACTCAAGAATTTGAGTTTCCATAACCTCAAAAATCTGGATTTCTTCAATCTTGAGGTAAGGTTTCATAATCTCAAAACCTAGGGTTGTGGGTATTGATTGATTCCGAAAATTTATGGGTTTTGGAGTTGGAAGTTGTTAAATAACCATGAATTACATTCATTATTGCTAGATAAAGCTTGATTGAGGTTGAGAAGTGATTTTGAGGAGTAGTTGTGAAGAATTGCAGAATTTTCACGGTGAGTTTCGGTGTTTTGAGAAATATGTCTGGAAATAAATGTTTGGGTAGTGTATTGAGTATATATATGTGTGTGAATTAGGGAGTGGAGCTTGAAATTGAATGGGTATTGCTTTAAAGTGGAAATTCTAGAAGTGGAAGGTTGGTGGAGGTATTGAATTTTGTTGAAAGTGTTTTATGAGAATTTATTGTTTTGGAAATAAATTGAGAATTGCTTGTTTATTAATTAGGTGGAATTAAATTGACGGTTGGTTGCTAAAATCACAAGGTTTGGAATATTTTCTCCAACGAGGTAGGGATTATTTTTCTAACCTTTTTCCGATTCCTACATCAATGCCAATGGAATGGGGTTTGATTTCTTTTGATGTATTTTGAGCTGGAAAGTGCTATTGTGGGGTGGAATTCTGAAATTTCTCAATTAGTAGTGCCTTATCTAAATATTTCGAATAAATTGAGATACTCGATCTTCTATTGAGTTATCCATATTCTTGGCATAATGACATGGTGAATGTGTGTATATTATTTGCTTTATGGGTAACATGGTGCATTGTGTGTGATATGGTGAGTTGGTATATGCACTAGATAGAGCCGGGAATGACCGGGTCTAGTGGCACGATTGAGATGAGATTATATGGCGGTGCACTAGATAGAGCCGGGAATGACCGGGTCTAGTGGCACGGATGGATGTGGCCACCATTGTTTGACATAGCATGGCATCTTGCTGCATTATCTTTCTTCCATTGATTCCAGCCTATTTATACTCTTGATGCTCCTGCCATATCCCTACTGGGCTTTATGCTCATCCCTTTTCCTTTTCCATCTCAGGTGATATAGGTACGAGCTCTGGTGCTCATGTTACGGATCAGCAAGAGGGAGGTACTTGACTTGGATGGCCTGAACATGTTTGGGTATTTAGTCGGGTGTGATGTATTTTAGTATATTTTCTAACTTATGGATAGTTGGAAGATAGTACTTTGGGTAAAATTTATTATGGAGGATTTATATTATTTTTGTTTCATGGTTGGATGGTTTTGTTGTGGAAATTGTTTACGTTTATTATATGGCCGGAGGCTAGAGTGATGATTTTATGATTTTGTGATTATGGCTGGAGGCCCTGATTATATTATTATGGAAGTGTGATAGATTTTCTATCTTTGGTGTTGGAGTTGGTGGATTTAATTGAAGTGTATTAATTGTGATTTTTAATGAAAACTTTAGGGTGGCATGCTCCGATTTATGGGGAGGTGCTGTCCAAATTTTTGATAAATTTATGGAATGGTTTCCATTGGTGGGTTGGTAGTTGGATTATGGAATTTTATTTCTTTTTATTTTATTTATTTGGTCGGGTGACACGCGGGTGCACACGTGTGTTGCCTAAAGTCGCGTCTCGGAAACGGGGCCTGACAGAAGCTCAGTTAAGTTAGTGTTCTCTTTGTGTAATACCACTTGCAATGTTGCCTGCTTGAGCTTGATGGGTCGTGCATGAGACTTAATATTATTAGGTTCCAGTGGTTCTTAAGTGTCCTCCAACTGTTCGATAAATTTCATATTATAAGTTATTGTGATGTCTTGTTCGTTATGTAATTTTGTTGATATGCAAAGGCTATTGGGTAGTTAATCACTAGGCTTCAGTGCAGGGTATTGTCTTTCATTGTTGAACCTTAAGTTAATAGTGACCTAGTCAAAAGACAAATGGAATAATTGGCCACGTAGGTGCTTAGGAATATATGTGTGTGTGTATGCTAATGGTTTAACGGTTACCTCTCACATTATCTGAAGCACGAGCATTAATGAAACACAGATAATGTAAAGGAACTTTTCTCAGACAAGATAACCGTGAACCTAAAATGCTACAACATGGTAGGGGATTATGTACTTATGTTCCCTGAATTAAATATGATTTGTCTTCAGCATTTTGTCCCATATCTTAGATTTTATACAATTGAAATACTACTGGGCACTATATATGTAGATGTTAGTTTGTGCTCCTTCAAGCTGATTAAATGTTATCTACATGAAAGCAAGAGAGAACCTTAAAGCATGAAATTCTAGTTCACAGTTTACGTCTTGGTTTGAGGTGGTTTTATTTTGTGTGCTATTAATATAATTGTTGGGTAGAGAAGCCTGTACCCTGAATTGTTAATCTGAATGTTAAATAGTTTAAAGTGTTCCGAATTTGGTTGATTAATAACAAGGACGCCTTGGAAGATTTTAAGTAGGCATTTTTCATTTTGGTTTAGGTGACTAGTTGATCGGTGAAATATACGAGTACTGAAGGAAGTGCATTGTATTTTGGTTGCTTTTGCCAGGTGAGTGAATATATGACCTTTTCGATACATTGAACCGCTCTCTTGTGACCCTAATGATGATCCATTTTTCTGTTATCGTCTCCGCCTGATAATCTCTGACAATTTGTTTTGATTATCGTTTATTAGATTTTAGATGCGACTCTTAGAAATTATCCGGGACAAGTTCTGGTTCTCTTACGATTCTGTCTGTTCATTATTCTAAATCTCGTTCTATTTGAACACTGATTCTGGCTTCACTTTGATCTCAGTTCTGATTCTAAATTTCGTATTATCCGATTTCGCATCTGAGTTTCATTTTGAATGTATGATATTCTGATTTCGAACATGATTCTTGAATTAATTAACTGTTTATTGGATCATATTGTCTGCTTCTCGGAGTGACTATCTGTTAGGATCCTGTATGCTAACGGCAGTGAACGTTAGCCCTGGTGCACCATGGTATCCTCAGCTAGCAGGGGTGATGCTAGCCACCCGTGTCGGCCAACACGTGGTGATCTGTTATGATGGGACGGTGATGTGTGCCCGATTCTGTTGACATGATGTCTGTTTATGATTCTGTATGATAGTCCTCCATCTGTTCCTGTCCATTACGCATTATGTTCTGACAAGTACTGTTAATCTGTATTCGAATCGTTGTCCCCTCTGTATCGCTTATGTCATCATTCATTCACTGAGTCCTGTGACTCACTCCTCGATTGTTGACATTTTTTTTTCCAGATATAATTGATACGAAAAGACCAGGATTACCTCCAGCTCAGTAGATCATATGTACATATTATTTTGTATTTTCAGATTATGATAAACTCTGATCTTAAATACTCCGTTAATTACAGTTAGGATATTCTGGTATGTATGGCATGGGCCCATATTATGTTGGATATATATATATGCATGTAAGACTTTAATTCTAATTATTTATTTAGGCTCCGTTATCTGACATGAGGCTTGCTTGGCCTCAGTGGGCCCTTGGATCCTTTGAGGCCTTGCGCCGGTCACGTGCCCTCATTTGGGTCGTGACATTCATCGTATCATTTACATTGTAATTTTACTTAATAAATTCAAAGACAAATCAATTGGAACCAAAAAAGAGAGACCCTACACAATTAGTATAAATAATCACGCCAGCCCCAACTCCGGTTTCTGAACAAGTTCTTTGGCATTTGTTGTCAAGACAAATATGTTGCGCTAGGAGAGCCTGATGAGGCCGTCATCAACAACATTGTCAATGAAAGTGAGCAGAGAGTTGTAATAACCATCGACATTGAGCAAACCCACATGGATGACACTTAGAAAGTTGAGCTCTAGGTTTTTTGATAAAAAGACATATGGTTATCAGGTTACGATATCAATATTTGCATATCCTTACAGGCTTGTCATGGATTCTCAGTTTGGCCAAGTAATCACTTCCAACAGCTCCTCCAAAGTTCCATACCCACCTGAAATCCAAATGAGTAAAATCAAAGACTGAACATCATAGATCTCTAGAAAATAAAAAAAAAAGAGGGAAAAAGAAACACTATTTGATGGAATGAAAGGGACAGGGGACCTGATAGCAATCAGAATGGCGGACCATCTCAGCCTTCCTTTGATGCATGTCTGCCACTGGCCTTACCTCTCCAACTATTTCTCCAGTTATTGAAAGCGTAAAAAGGAAAAGTAAACACACCAAAAGAAGATGAGAAGGGGAAAGAGGAGATGAAGATGGAAGGATAAAAGCTCTAGAAGATGGAAAGAGTGGGGATGGAACAGATGAAAGGAAAAAAATGGAACAGATGGAGGGGAGGGAGAAAAGATCGAAGCCTCCTGCTCCCCCTCCCTCCCACCCAAAGCTTCTTCGGGAAGTTTGAGACTTCTTCGGGAAGTTTGAGAGAAAAGAGAGATGAGAGATATCCACATGTATAATGTACAGGTATTTAGTTATTGGATTATCGTTATTTTTGACTTTTTGATACATCGTATGTTACTAGGTAGTCATCAGCTAGTGTCTTGTCTTATATATACTACTTGCAACTAATAGAGTTTATCATTTCATGGGCAAAGCAACACATATCCTTGATAAGTTACCGCATATCTCTTGGCTTCTATAAATACACGTATTGGGAAAAAACTGATTGAAAAATTCCTCCTGATTGATTTTGATCTGAGTTTATTTCAAGAATATCAGAATTTTCAAGAAGGAGACAGGCCAGTATTTGAATATGGTGCTAAATTTAGTAGGCTAAGCATGATTGCCGGTGTTGATGAATTTGAGATTCAAGTTGTTGCAAGATTTCTTAATGGATTACAGAAATCAATGCAAAATGAAATCTACTTGATATCTGAGTGGAATTTGTCAGAGGCCATAAATCAAGCTATGCAGGTTGAGCATGATTTGGTTAAAGGAATTCAAGAAACAGATGAAGTTGAGACTATTAGAGGCAAAAACAATAAATAAGTTAACATAAAGGATAAAGTTGAAGTATCTTTAGAAGAGAATGAAGGAGAATGATACCAAAGATTTTGACATCATTAATGGCCTAAATGTTATGGGTAGCATCCATGAGGCCATGGCTGCAACCATTGTCTTATGGTCTGGACAAGATGTAGTATATAACTGTTGGCATAAAGAATGTCTTAATCTTTGATCATGGTGATGGTACAATTGATGTATTCCTTCTCACCATTGATGTCTTCCTAACTCGAGGTCGGGTTCTCTCCAAGTGAGGGTGATTGATGTGGGAGAAGTTATATTATATGTTTGTGCCATAGGAAGTCCGTCTCCCATACGTGTCACCTGCTTGTTGTCGCTATTCAACAAAAGCAAATGATGTAGTAGAGCCATTGAAAGAGTCAAGTGAACATACATTTGGTTCTGGGAATAGAGAATTCCATTGGTAATGGCATTGTAGTTTTGAAACAAGCTCGGAATAAGTTGGACTTGGTGGCTTCATCATTGTAGTGACAAATTGTTTGTAGGATGGTCGTAGACTTGTAAGGAGATAGAAGACTTTGTCATTGTTAGGAACTAGCTTCCCAATGGCTACAAGATTTTCACAAACAGCCTTACAGAGGTTCGTTTGGGAGTGTGTTTTGTTTTGATCACAAAATTGAGGTGAGTTATAAAACTGTGATGAGGTGAGTTGTGTTGTTAAAAACCTGTTTGGCAGTATGATGAACAAAACTGAGGTGAGGTGAGGTGAGGTGCACTAGTTGGTGTATTATCGTCCTTTCGAAGAAATGACAATTGATGTCGTAGCAAGATTCTCGCTCCTGAGAATCTTAGTCATATTCATTCTTTAGAAAAGTCCATACGGAAAAAATAGTTTCTCGTCCTAGAACTAACCCAAGAGCTTCTTTGGTGAGTGTTGCTATTAGCCAAACTCGAAGAGTCAGGTCAGCCTTCTTCCATGTGGAAAATTTTGGGTTTGGTTGGGAGACACTTATGGAGTCTATGCCTCCTTCAGCAATTGATGTTTTTGTGGCAAGGATGGTGGAGATAGTCCATTAGTTGTGAAGTGATCAATAAAGTATTGGCTCTCAGCCAATGCCAAAGCTAGCTCCCTCCATGTCAGATAGTTGGTGGAGTCTAGATGCTGAGTGATAAAATTGCTCATGCTGAGTGATAAATGAAGCCTATCCTAAGTCCTAAAGTGATCACACGGGCTAACTAAAGATTAAAGAGAGAGATGCTCTCTTTGTTGTTTTTGATGATCACACCCGTGTACGATTGGCTTGAGACAATAGTTGTTGCTAAGTGATAAGCTTATGTAGAACCTTTATTTGGTGACCTCCCAATTATGATGTGAATGCACTACCTTTTGATATAAATAAACAACCGTATAAGCTCTAACCAATATGTTGTTGTGCTACTACTTGTGCTGAGCTAATCTTACTTGAACCAATTTCATTACTCAGGACATTCCTATTAATCATCAAGTGAGGACTTCATCCTTATCTCTCCATGTCACCTTATGTCTCCTTTTGTCCTCTTTTGAACTATTGGAAGTGGCTAGCTTCAGTTCCTCATTTAGATGCACTTTGTCAAATAATACCTATAGCTGACTTTTCTGTCCAGTCTCTATCGATCCTCTCTAACTGAACAGAACTACACCAATTAAGTTGTCATTGTGATCCGGCTCCATTTGATACTTGAGAGCAATCAATAGTGGAGCAATATTGCTCCTCCGATTGATTTTTTATAGGAGTGATTTTGGATGGATTCCTGGAAGGCTTGGAGTGATCTCAAGTATGAAAATGTGATTGACGATGCTTTTGAAGCAGTTTTAAAGTCAGTATTATTGGAGCAAGTTCAGACTGAGGTTTGAAGCGATTTCAAGCTTTGTGATTTTGGAAGAACACTACCTCATTTAGTGGTCTCCCAAATCTTCAATAAGAAAAAGCCACGAAAGATGACACAATGGAGAGATTACAAACCATAAAACAAGGGATAGCGATTAGTCCGATTACATATTGTCATAGAAATACACAACGTAGTCATACAAGTGATTGGTACCACAACAGATCACACGGACGCTAGCCTTGAAGCCACATATCAAGGCTTTATTCTCATAAACCAGCTACAGATACAACAGCATACATACATATATATATATATATAGGTAATAAATGCATGAAGCTTCTGGGATCAACTAGATCCCCATCATCCTGCATTTGTCCCAAAAAATTCAAGTGTAAGTCTAGATCAGTGCATGCATGAAAGCAATTTTAAATTTGACAGAGTTGCCAAATAAACTTACAGTTGGCTGCAGTAGTCCATAGCTGGTTATAAGCAGCACTCCAACTCGTAGTCTTGATTGAAGCTGGGTCTTCAGCATCCAAAACCAGTTCACGATCATTAACCGCATAGATTGGATAATAATTATCGACAACGACAGGACCCTTGGCCCACTTTTGAGTGTCGGGCACACGCGTTGGATCGAAAGGAGAAAGCTGAACCTGGAGATTTAATTAATTTTCAGGTCATTGTGCTATTGTTACTGTGAGATTTTGATCATAATGATAAACATATACAAATGATTAAGCAAGCAGTTAAAAGAATTATTCTTACAGGTTCACCATATCCGACATATTCCATGGCCATATTAGTAGTCTTATTAACCAGGGCAATGCCTTGCTTCACAGTCTTTATGTACCATTGCTGCAACAAGAATTAATATCATAAAATTGAATTCATTAATGGCTTGCAGGAAATGTATGGAAAGATTAATTTCACATAAAACAAATATAAGCAAAAGTTAGTCTAGGGATGTCATGTTCCTCAATACACACACACTTGTAGGAATACAGACCTGACTTGGATCTTTTGGATTACTTTTGGCAAGATTAATGCTTTTCGCAGCAGAAACATTCAAGCTTGATTCGGGATAATCCTTGCAGGACACTCTAAAAGTAGCCATGTCAACTTGAGGAAGAGATATAGGCCTGCTGCAATGAAATTAAGTAAATTAACAAAAGTAGAGATTTTTCATGCAGCTTACCAAAGTTAAGCTGACTACCAAAGTAGAACTAAAAGTAGAGGAAGAAACAACAAACGAGAGCAAGAGAAAGAAGAGAACCTACCAAATTAAGTTAGTAGTATGAAATTGCTTGAGAAACTACTACGCATGACTAGGGTCTATAAATAGGGGTTTGGGAGGAGCTCTGGCGCATTCAAACTTCTCAATCTTTTTTCTTTTTTACGCAACTTACTTATCCTCAATCTTCTCTATAATGACAAATGCAGAATATATGCTTGTGATATATGGTGTTGCTATTTCCGAAAGCTATATTTCGTGCTCGATGACAAAATTTATATATGCTACATTGATGCATATATGCTTGGTATATGCTTGCGCTTGTGCCAACATACCCAGGATATATATATGCTCCTGCTCTTTAACAAAAGGTGAAAAGGGAAGCGACTTTAAAAATGGGAATTTATCTCAATCTTTTCCTATAATGATAAATAAAGGATATATGCAAAGTGGCCGATGGTCTGGACTTATATATGGAAGATTCACCCTTATCGCAAAATGAGTCGTTTTATCGGGTTTGATGTGATGTCAAATTTGACGATTTAAGCCAAACACATGTCAATTTTTCGTCGTGGAGGAGGTTCGACCCAAGTCTCAGAAATAATTAGTGAACGGAGTTATTCCTCCAAAGCAATTGTTCAGTGACTCAAAAGCAGAAGACATCGTGGATTTCGTTATCTCACCTTTGGAGTACCCAATCAAACCCATAATAATGTGACCAGCAGAACACAAAAGAGATGTGTCACCATGGTGAGAGATTCTATTGAGTACAACAAACAAAGGTATTGTTCCTCTCAAGATACTGTGGTTTGTGATGGCCAAGAGTTTCCATCCTTTGGTGGTTGTAATAATCAAAGAAAGAGTTTCTTGGATTGGATGCAAAGCATTGGTTTTTATTTTGGCAATATTAATACGGAAGAGGCAAAACAAGTAAGGTTAGCAATTAACAAACTCAGAAGTCTCGCTCAAGCTTGATGAAATCGATTAGAGCATCAAAGAAAGAGATATGCTAAAGTTCCAGTTATAATTGGGTGATGGTTAGACAACTCTTATGTGAAAATTCCTCCCAATTGATTTTGAGCTGAATTTATTTCAAGAATATCAGCAAGGAGACATGTCAATATTTTATGTCAGTATTTTATTATGGTGCTAAATTTAGTAGGCTAAGTAATTAAGTATGATGGCTGGTGTTGATGAATTTGAGATTCAAGTTGTTGCTAGAGTTTTTTGTAAATTCACACCCTATACATACCAAAAATATTGTTCGCATTGAGTTGTCCGGCGATTCCTGAAGATACATCGGGCCCGCACGAGTTTATTCTCTCTTATCCCAACTATTTAGGGTCGAAACTTATGGGTCAAAGCCGAACTCACATGAATTAAGAAAATGTCTTGTTGATCTTGTCGATTGTAGGTATTGTCAGATAGACCAACCTAGGCATGCTCCAAGATGATTTGTGTATTCCCATCCCATCCCATCCAAAACCACTGTAACGGCCGAGGACCAACAATCCCCACCGTCACCAGCATAGGCCGGGCCCATGGACCACTACCCCCAACCCATATCCGGAATCGACACTTAAGTGATGTACCACGGATGGTTGTTGGTGAGAGTCGAACACTCGACCTCCCCCACCCTTTAACATAGGGGCCTCAGCAACCTATGCTACCAGCTAAGCCATGGCTTAGTTGGTAGCATAGGTTGCTGAGGCCCCTATGTTAAAGGGTGGGGGAGGTCGAGTGTTCGACTCTCACCAACAACCATCCGTGGTACATCACTTAAGTGTCGATTCCGGATATGGGTTGGGGGTAGTGGTCCATGGGCCCGGCCTATGCTGGTGACGGTGGGGATTGTTGGTCCTCGGCCGTTACATCCACAGCCCCACCCCCAGGCCATCGGGCTTTGTTTCCTAGGGTTATGCATGCCCACCAAGTAAATTTGCCTGAATTCTACAAAAAGAAGAGTCATGGGCTAACCTGGCACCGACCAGTCTTACAAATGGTCCCACCATCAACCGAGACAAAGTAGCTCGACATTCCTTTTGCCCCCAATTGCAATCTAGCTATTAAAGTTGTAACGACCGGGCCCAACAAACCCACAGACGTTACTGCATAGGCCGGGCTCCATGGGCCACTACCCCCAACCCATATCCGGAATCAACACTTAAGTGATATACCGCGGATGGTTGTTGGTGAGAGTCGAACACTCGACCTCCCCCACCCTTTAACATAGGGGCCTCAGCAACCTATGCTACCAGCTAAGCCGTCTGTGGGTTTGTTGGGCCCGGTCGTTACATAAGTAGTATGTTTCTTTCCAGTTTCTACCACCACTTCATTCTGAAGTTTCAATTAATTCACTCTTTTTTGCCCCCTTGGTATGTCTACTGCTGAAACTCTCTCGCATGTGTAAACCACTTAATTAATTTTCCCATGGAATGGGGTTTTACTAGCGTCCAGTTCAGTCAAAAGACTGGACGCCGTCGAGTCCATTTCATTGAGTGACACGTGCACAAATGATTTTTTTTTTATTTTTTTTTATTATAAATATGAAATGATAAAAATAGATATAAAAATTTAACTAATCACTAATGATAACTTAATAATTTTTTTCCCCGTAAAAGGAGGATTAAATCCTCAAGTCATTCATTAAAAGTCGATTGTCACCTAGCACCACTCACATGACACAAGTACTGTAAAAAATTACACAATAAAAAAGTCAAAATAAAGAAGCACATGAAAACAAAAACATATCCCAGAACTCTCCTCATCCTCCTCATCTACCCAATATTCCTCATTACTTCTCACCATGAACAGACCAAATCGTCTTGTCTCTAAGAACCTCATCACTGAATAATTTTGGCACCACCCCACTCCAAGTACATGGACCTTCAACAACATTTGCAAATCTTGCTATTCGATGAGCTACACGGTTAGCTTCTCTTGGAATAAATATGGCTTTCCAATTTCCAGAATTTTCAAGTAGCCGGTAAATTTCTCCAACTATTCCTCCCCTAGAAGCTAAGTATTTTTTGAACTAAGAATAGCTTTGATAATTGTTTGAGAATCACCTTCTAATTCAAAATTTACAATACCCATAGCAGTTACCACTCTTATCTCCTCTACTGCCCCCATAGGTTCTGCCAAAGTTGGCTCCAAAATATTCCCTTTACTTGTGGCTGTTGCGGAAACAAAATCTCCTTCACAATCCCGTATAATGCATCCAAAACCAGTACACCCTAAATTGGCGTTAATTGAGATGTCCCAATTTATTTTCAAAAATGCCAAATGTGAAGGATGCTGAAATTGTTTATATGTAGGTGTGAAACTGTGATCAGAGTGTCGTCCAGGGGTAATAGGAGGGACTGCCATTTGCAGAGCATAACAAGCAATCTGAGAAGGATGTGTAAAGCCCTCACCGTGCATAACTACATTACATTTTTGCACAAACTTAACACTTATTGTTTAATTTAAACAATTAAATTTTTGCAAAAAGATAGAGTAAATATGATAATTGCTAGGATTTTGAAGTGATAATTTGATCCAAGAGCACGCCTTATCTTGTTTGAGTTGTCACTTGATTATTATCTGAGAAGAAGAAGAAGTATGCGGCAGAAAGGGAGGGGAGTAATGGAGCCAAGGACGGGAGAAGAACAAACCTGATTGGAGATACTCTCTGCGAACCGAACGGGGATTAGCGACGGTGAGGAAGAGGGAGGGAGAGAGGAATGAAGAAGAAAGACGCAGTTAAGTGTAACTCAGTTAACAGAGTTAAAGGGGAGATATAAGCGTATTATAATAATTTTATTGGTGTTTTATTTTTTTAAAATAAAAAATATGATTTATAAATTTAAAAATAGATTTTAATTAATTTTTTAATTCAACGATTAAGATTTGATAAATTTTTAGTAATCAAATCTAACGATGATTAATTGAACTGTATTAGTACAGTTCTTTGACGCTACTTGACCGTAGTGCAGCTCCATGCAATGGGGTCCTCGACATCTATGTTGTTTTAATGTGCTGATGTGGCATGGTTCTTTTAGTAGTCTTATGTTACCCTTGAGGGTAGCATTAAATAACTCAAATTTTTGTAGCTCAACATTAAATTAAGTCTATATGACATAATTTGTAAGTAAATGAGATGAAAAATTAAAATTTTAAAAAATAAACATTTCATTTGAAAAACTCACAGCACATTTTTTTTTAAACGAAATTTTAAAACATTTTATCTCTTAAAATATATATTAGATTTCAAAAAAAAGTTACATATCTATAATCAGCAAGTAAATATCTATCCTACAAAATTCATCATCAATAAGTTTTATTAAGTCAATCTTAATTACATTTTTTTGTACTAAAATGTGGGTTACGTAGCTTCCAATGTTTATCCATGAGTATTGATGTGAGCTCGTATATCAGATCTTCTTGTTGTAACCTAAAAAATAAGTGTTAAACCCTAAATGGAACATAATCGCTAAACCCTAATAGGCTCGTGTATCGAATTTTCATGTTGTAACTTAAACAATAAGTGTTATAAATCCCAAGGAGAACGGATTCGCTAAACTCCAACGAGCTCGTGCATTGAATTTTCACGGTGTAACCTAAAATACTCAAATTTGCTAAACCCTAGCAGAATCGCTATAAAATCCTAAATGTCCAAAGTTCTAAAGTCTGGAGTACTATACCCTAAAGGGTTCGAGTACCCAACATAATTTCAATAAAAATGTAAAAAAATAATGAATATATATTATATTATCATAGTGTAATACAATTTCAATTCAAATAGATATTATACATATCATATATGAGTTATATTGTTTTTAAAAATTATTGACAATGAATCTTATTAGAAACACTTTTACGCTCTGAGTTCGAATATGTAATTTTTTTTCTTCAAAATCTAACATGTATTTTGAGAGATAAAACGTTTTAAAGTTTCGTTTATGAAAACATTAATATTATTAACTGATTTTAGAAAAAATCCAATATAACCCATCTACATGGAGTGCCATGTAGACTTGAGTTTAATTGAGCTAATAAAAGTTGGATTTTATAACATTTTGTACTCTTAAATGCTTTTTCTTTTGGTTGTTTTGCTTTATTATGTCTTTGTTGGAGCTATGCTCCATAAGGTAAACAGATATATCATTTCCAAAAAGATTTTAGAACTCCCTCTGTTTTGTTCGTGAAATGAGACGGGTTCTTGTTGAATCTGAATATTTTCTCTTGTGAAATTGCATCAATCTATATATCTAGACTAGCGTATAACTAGAAAAATTGCCAACAACATTTTGTCCACGTGACCAAGTCAGTCTCCTCCTGTTTTCCTCTCAAAACCCTAAGAACTGTCTGTAAGATTGAATTAATTAACAATTGTTGTGAGGGTATATTAATTCTAACCCTTAACTACAAAAGTGAGCAACTTTTTTTTTTAAGAAATAGGAGATTTATATCACAAGGAAAAAGAAAAGCTCTTTTCCCAGGGCTCACGATGGGAGGATATAACACCATATCCATCAAAGAGAAAAGGAAAACAACATTTGAGAAAACCTAGACAAATAAATTCCATAAAACCAAAAAGATAAAAAAAAATAAGAACAAACTATTTCTTAAATTTGATTCCAGGGAGATGCATGTTGTCCGTTTAAAAAAACCTCGAACTTTAGAAGAAGATATTATCGAAGCCAACGCATCAGCACTATAGTTAACTTCTCTATAGCCATGAGTAAACTAAATTTATAGATTAGAGCACAAAGTTTGAATACTTCTTCTAAGATACATGAGTCGCCATGGACATTTAAATCTATCAGATAGAACATTGATGACAATAAGAGAATCATAGTTGATAATCAAGTTTGAATATCCTAAACTCAAAGACAAGGTGATCCCACAAAAAATAGCTTGCATTTCAACATAAGTGATATAATTGTGACCATAAACAATTTGAGAAATAAGCTATAAACTTACCGGAGTGATTTCGAATAATACCACCTCCAGCAGAGTCACCAGGGTTGTGCAGAGCACTCCCATCACAATTTATTTTAACTAAATCCAAGGAAGGGGGATTCCAATAAAGAAAAGTGGCATACCTGTTTATTTTTGAATGCTGAAGAGTTTACTAATGAATGAGTCTTTAAGATCCCTCTTGTAATACTTACCTTTACTTTTAATTGTGTTGCAATTTGTTCAATGACGTCCCCAGCAATGATCCAATTGCCAAATAGATGTCTATCTTCATATCTACCCATGTTTTTAGCCTTCCATATACTCCAACAAATGTAAATAGAAATCAAACTAACTAAGACACCGACCATTGATTTTTTTTTTTGGCAAAACACTCGGGATGTAGAAATCCAAAACTCTAATATTGGTGGTGGAAAGAATATATTGAAGAAATATTACACAACGATATTTACGAGAAAAACCCAAAACAAAATCAAGGGACAAACCTCAGGTGTTAAAGCCACCATTAATTTTGAAACAATCCACTATGACAACGGGTTACAAGAATATTCCTAGAGTTAGGATCCACACACTTACACTAGCTTTTGCTCAAGTTGCACAACACACCTTTCCGCAGTTAAACGCTTTTGCCAAATGCTCCAGAGTGACACTGAAAATTTCAAGCTCTAAGAACATATCCTAATGCCCACAAAGTAGTATGCAATACTTGAAAAACTTCTTCACTAAAAATATTGCTAAAAAATAATATCAAGTTCGGAATTTTGAAAAGTGGTTTGGTTACCATTGGCTATGTGGAGGAGGGGTAATTAGAGATCATTTAGGGATTTTGAAAGGTGGTTTTTCTAATTATTATGGTCACAAATCTATCACATATGCTGAATTGAAAGCCATTCATGATGGCATAAGCTTGGCATTATCTCTAGGCTATAATCGTATGATAATTGAATCTGACTCATTGGTGGTCATTAACATTTTATCTTCTGCTACCAAATGTCCTTGGAAACTCTTCTATTTAAAGCAGCAAATTGGTACAATATGTGTTAACATTCAAGTTTACTTTCAGCATGTTTTTCGTGAAATCAATGTTGTTGCTGATTGTATGGCCTCGAAAGCCTCAAATAGTAGGAATTCTAAGGTGTTTTGTAGGTTTACCGAGCTTCCCAAGAAAGCAAAAGGTCTTTTAAACTTGGATCAAATGGGAGTTCCAGTATTAAGATTGAAAAATTAGCTGTCGCTTGTAGTTTGTTTTGGTTCTATATTGATCTTGTTGTTTTCTTCAAATCTCGTTGTATTAACTTTCTCTTTGTAATGAGTTAGGCCTTATGTCCCCCATTGTGAGCCATCGGAGAAGGGCTTTTCTTCTCTTCTTATGATATAAAATCTATTTTCATCAAAAAAAAGAGAAAAAGATGCACGTACATAACAAAAAAAACCCTAGACAATGACCTAAATGATATGATCAATATTGATCCACGAATTAGCTAAAGATTGTATCCTATCGTGTAATAAAGGCCAAGAAAGATAAGGAAAAACTTTCTTAATTTAAGTAGATATTATCTCTAAATATAAAAGAAGAGATAATCATTCATAAAACAACTTGATTTTATTATAATCAATCAAATCAATTAATTAGATAATATCAATTATAGAATTTACTTAAAATCTACTCACGTAAAACCTAAAAAACCAAATTTCCAAAAATTGATGCTAATGCAGATGATGTGAAGCTTTACTAAAATCCATTTAGGGTCCATACAGTTTAGATGACAACACTGTAGATTGTAATTTCAAACCAGCTGATCCTAACCTGCATTCCTATCTAGTGTGGATTTCATCTAATCTAAATCGATAATTTTATTGGTTAAGCATAGTGTCACATAAATAATCTTTACAAACTCTCTCTTAACACTTGCTTGATAAAACCCCAAATAAAATCAATCACTCAACCCCAACTAGTCCAAACTTGTACTCCAATGAGCACCTTTGAGATCAGTGAAAGTCGTTGCACTCACCAAGAACGTTAGTCAACAAATAATGGAAACAAAAATTGCGGAAAATAAATAAAAACACGACACCAAGATTTTAACGAGGAAAACCCAACTTGGGAAAAAACCTCGAGTCTATAAGCAACTAACCTTGAGGAACAATTCACTAAAACGAATCAAGAGTTACAACCTTATCTTAGAACTAAAGACTTTGCTCATACCTCCCATTCAGCAAATTGCTTCAACCTCACTCAACCTAACCAAGGTAGAGTCTACTCTCGAATCCCTCAACAGTAACACATAAGAAACTCTCAAATATTAATCTTCAACACAAATGTCCTCACTACAAATCACTCGAATAAACACTCAAGAACACACATGAAAAGGGAGTGATTTGCTTCTCCAAAAACCTAACACACGCTCAAGTTTCTCTCCAAGATGATTTCGGTAACCAGCAACTTAACGTGTGTGGAATACATATATGTCCAGCTTGTCTTGACAACGAAGACTCCTTCTCCCACCAGAACTCTGAGCATCCTATCCCCTGAAGAGATAAATCACACATCCAATACTGGAATTGATAATATAGAAAATAATCAAAGATAATCCATCGTAGTTACATGTTTAACTCACAATATAACTCTTATATGGTTATCCATACATGAATAGACTTCCTATCTTATCTATATAAGACATTCCATTAACAATAAAACACTGCACGTCATTAAAATAAAAAGCTCACGCGTTAAAATCTCTAAGCCCGTGCGGATGAAGTAACTTACTCCACATACCGGAGTAACTTACTTCACTGTGCTGCATCTTCCAATTGACACACCTGCGAAGTAACTTACTCCACATACCGGAGTAACTTACAACACTGCTCAGCATCACCCAATTGTCATACCTGTATCAAATATAGACCAACAATCAGTTTAGCTCAAGAGGACATTAGTAGAGCATAATCATAGGGCAACACAATGTAACAATAATTCATTGCACATTCAACAAGTATTCATTAAAGTATGAGTCACAATGTCACTCAAAAGCTGACTTTCATTCATTCAATGACCTGTCATCCATCCCACATCAAAACTAGTTCACCATAGCAAACATCATCATTAAAACCATAATCAAATGGTTTTGCCAACATCCACATAATACCATAGAGTTCAGAAAGTTAAAGCTCAACAGCACGAGTTACATTCATATCAAACAAACAACCTACCATCTCTCCCAAAAACAAAGACCTCACAAAAACTGCACATCAACTCACTCTCAAAAGAACACTTCTCAATTTCACAATCAACATGATGGTGAACTCTGTTGATCATGGTGAGAGCCAAGTTTTGGCAATCAAAACAGTGCCCCCCATTTATTGTTCTCCATCCTGCATTTGTCCCCACAAAATTGAAGTGTAAGTCTCGATGCAAGCAAGCAATTTCAAACATGACAGAGAGTTGCCGAATAGGCTTACAGCTGGGGGGAAGTGCAGTAGTAGTCCATAGCTGGCTATATCCAGCATTCCAGTTCGAAGTCTTGATTGAATTCTGTTCCACAGCATCCAAAACCAGTTCACGATCGTTAAGCGCACATATTGGATAATAATTTTCAACCACGACGTGACCTTTGGTCCACTTTTGAGAGTCAGGCACACGTGCTGGATCGAAATGAGCAAGCTGAACCTGTAGATTAATTAATTTTCACATCACAGTATTATTGTTACAGTGAGATTTTGGTCATAATGATTATTTATAAAAATAAAAATGAATAAGTAGGCAGTTTAAAGAATTATTCTTACAGGTCCATCGTATCCGACATGTTCTATGGCCAGATTAGTAGCCTTATTAACCAGGGCAATGCCCTGTTTCGCGGGCTTTAGGTACCATTGCTGCAACAAGAATTAATATCATAAAATTGAATAGATTTATGGCTTGCGCTAAATATATGGACAGATTTCACATTAACACCCACTTGTACTAATACAGACCTGATTTGGATCTATTGGATTACTTTTGGCAAGATTAATGCTTTTGTGAACCGTAATGTTCAAGCTTAATTCGGGATGATCCTTGGTGTGTACTCTAAAAGTAGCCATGGCAACTTGAGGAAGAGATATGGAGGTGCTGCCATGAAATTAACCAAAGTAGTAGTAATAATAATAGTTAGGATATTTTATTAATTGTAGAGATTTAATTAGAACTAAAGAAACAAAAAATGAGAGCTAGAGAGAGAAGAGAACCTACACAACGTTACTGCTTTGAAACAGCTTGAGAAACTACCTCACAAGACTACAAGCTTAAAGACCCAGCAATTGATGGACTAGCAACCATGAGAAACAAATGCCACCAGATTCTAAGACACCTTGCCATTCAAACAAAAAAAAAACCGAGCCATGCCAAATTGGAAACACTGCACCCCAAAACACAACAGCCAAGCCGACAGAAAAAGAATTTAACACAGCAGAAGTCCCCCCTTACCACCAAAACAGAAAAGAACACCCCAACCAGGACAAACAGCACGCCAAGCCAAAAAAGGCAATCTCAACAAGAGAGCAAAATATTCCAAAACAACGAGACTCTCAAAGCTAAGCCACAAACATCTGATAGCTGTCCAGTAGCCTTTGCTTTGCAAGATCACCTGCCACTGAATCTGTCTCTCTCCAATTGTGATTGAAACTAATATGGCCAAGAATGTCGACTAAATTTGTAATCGCATTGTGATCTTGATCTAGCCACTAGGGAAGAGTGTCTTTTTTCAACAACCAGTTGATTGCATTAAGTGAGTCCGACTCCAGCGATAAAAGACCATTTTCCTTGATCGCATAATCAACTGAAAGTTGAAGAGCAAATCTGATAGCCTTAAGTTCAGCAGAGTTTGCATTAGATCCCACACAAGGACCCGAGAAGATACATAAGAAGGACGCTTTTGAATCCCCGAGAAGATACATAAGAGAGTTTAGTTCTTACAACAACTACTGAGTTCTGAAACCCTGGAGATATTACAACAAAGGTGATTACACACCTCAAGGAAGCATAGCATGCTAATAAACCTTAATTATCGAAAGAATAAACTGCCCTTAAAGGAAACTATTAAATAAGGCAATAAAGTAAACTAAAGTGAAACAGGTCAAGGTGCAATTCTCTTTACGCTCCCCCTGAAATGCAACCTGGAAATTACTTCCATCCAGTTCCTTAAGAAACAAAACTGTTCCCTTGGAAGTGTTTTTTACATCGTTGGCCACAAGAACTAAATCCAATACTTGTCTTCCTTTGATAAAACTGGATTGGTTTTCACTGATGACAGATGAAAGGAAACTTCTAAGCCTATTAGCAAGAACCTTTGCAATAATTTTGTAAAGGCTGCTAATGAGGCTTATTGCCATGTAATCTTTGAGGTTATCTGAACCACAAAATTTTGGAATCAATGTAATTTAAGAAGAGCCAATCCCTCTAGAGGAAGAGACTCAGTCCTATAAAACCTGCCCCTCATCCTATAAACTTCAGAAGATAAAATATCCCACGAACGCCAAAAAAAGCCAAAGTTGAAACCATCTAGACTCGGGGATTTGTTCTTGAGAGAGGTAATTCAAGATTTATTATTTTTATTAGAATTATTTGTCTTTAATTATTTATAGTCAAATTAGGTTGTTTACTTTTATTTTGTCTACTTTTAGTGTTTTTTGGTAATTTCATTTCTATAATTAGGGTTTTCAAGTTTTAGTATTTATAGGTTTGTAAACCGTTTTGGCAAATGGGAATTTTGATGAATAAAATTGATATTTTTGAAATCTTAATTCCTTGGAGGATTCCAAGATCATAGGTTTCGACTTGATTGGATCTATTTTATCAACTTCCGCTCTGTTTCACAATCATATCGAGTCATCTTCTAACACTGGCAGTAGAATGGAAAAGTTTGGTATTCTTGTCCCCCCCTTTAATCCATCTAACTCTGGAATTTTGTCAATAACTCTCTTGTTGTCTCCCCAAAGATGAATTTGATAATCCCCCGTCACATAATTAACGAGCTCAATCCAGGATTTGGAGTCAAAATCCAGAAAGTTGTTGCGGAACCACCAGCCTTCCAAGTATCTGAAGGGCGAGGACTCCGATTTTGCTCTTTGAAATTAATGAAAATCGGGCAGTGATCCAAGACAACCCGAGGCAGTTAAAGCTTGCCTTCCAAGATCTAAGGCGGACCCTGTTCGAATTTATTCTCTGAAAAAGGTTGAGTTTTCTTTGTCTGAGAAGTTTTTGTTGGATGCTATAGGCTTTTATTTTCTGAGGTTCTTTTTGAGGCGTTGCATTTGTGTTTTGGTTTGGCTCTCTTTTGGCTGTTCATTGCTGGGATTTTTTGGATCTAATGCTTGTTTGGCTGGTCTTTGACATGGTTTTGGCCTGGCTTGATTTGTTATTTTCTTTTGGAAAAGGGCTGTTAAGCTTTGGTGTTTCATAGGGGTTCTGTTTTGATGGTCTGCTGTTGGTGGTGGCTTTTCTTGGGGCGACTTTTCTCTTGCTGTCTGTTCTGCATTAGAGTTTTTGTTTGGTTGTCCAGCTGGTTCGGTGACGTGGTTCTTGGTTTCCATTGCCATGCTCTTTGTAGGCACTGTAGGTGTTCCTTTGGTTTGGAGTTTGCTGTTGTCTGCTTCATGGTTTCGGCCTCTCTTCTTCAGTTTCTTGCTTTGCTCATAGTTGGGTTTTCTTGCTTTGCTCATAGTTGGGTTTTTGGGTCTCTTGTAACCACGGTATTTCTCCTTCATAAGTGAGGCTTTTAATAAAATCTGAAGGTACAGTCTTCTTTTATTAAAAAAAACTTCAAGAACAATTTTGCTCATTCTCCTAATCCTTCAAGGATTGGAGTTATCTCAAGTATGAAAATGTGATTGATGATACTTTGAAGCAGTTTTAAAGTCAGTATTATTGGAGAGACTTCAGACTGAGGCTTTGAGCAATTTTAAGCTTGGTGATTTTGGGAGAACACTACCTCATTTAGTGATATCCCAAATCTTTAATAAGAAAAGGCCACGAAAGATGACACAATAAGCATTAATAGTGCACGCCATTACATATTGCCATAGAAATACATAACATAGTCATACGAGTGATTGCTACCACAACATATCACACGTACGCTAGCCTTGAAGCCATATATCAAGGCTTTATTCTCATCAACCAGCTACAGATACAACAGCATACATATATATATATATGAAGCTTGAAGCTTCTGGTATCAACTAGATCCCCATAATCCTGCATTTTTCCCAAAAAAATTCAAGTGTAAGTCTCAGTGCATGCATGAAAGCAACTTTAAATTTGACAGAGTTGCCAAATAAACTCACAGTTGGCTGCAGTAGTCCATAGCTGGTCATAGGAAGCACTCCAACTCACAGTCTTGATGGAATTCGGGTCTTCAGCATCCAAAACCAGTTCACGATCATTAACCGCATAGATTGGATAATAATTATCGACAACGACAGGACCCTTGGCCCACTTTTGAGTGTCAGGCACACGGGTTGGATCGAAAGGAGAAAGCTGAACCTGGAGATTAATTAATTTTTGGGTCATCGAGCTATTGTTGCTGTGAGAGATTTTTGATCTATAATATACATATAAAAATGATTAGGCAAGCAGTTTAAAGAATTATTCTTACAGCTTCACCATATCCGACATATTCCATGGCCATATTAGTAGTCTTATTAACCAGGGCAAAACCTTGGTTCACGGTCTTCATGTACCATTGCTGCAACAAGAATTAATATCATAAAATTGAATCCATTAATGGCTTGCATGAAAGGTATGGATAGATTTTACATAAAACAAATATAAACACGAGTTAGTCTACGGATGTCTTGTTCCTCAATACACACACTTGTAGAAATAGTGGAATACAGACCTGACTTGAATCTTTTGGATTAGTTTTGGCAAGATTAATGCCTTTCGCAGCAGAAACATTCAAGCTTGACTCGGGATAATCCTTGCAGGACACTCTAAAAGTAGCCATGTCAACTTGAGGAAGAGATATAGGGCTGCTGCCATGAAATTAAACAAAGTAACAATACTAGTTAGGATATGCTGTTAACT
The DNA here is from genome assembly GCA_963580455.1 of Euonymus europaeus. Lineage (NCBI taxonomy): Eukaryota > Viridiplantae > Streptophyta > Magnoliopsida > Celastrales > Celastraceae > Euonymus > Euonymus europaeus. The sequence continues at coordinate 4,787,710 of OY756961.1, read as the reverse complement.
GTAGGGATTTTCATGCAGCTTAATTTAGAACTAAAGGTGGAGGAAGAAACAACAAACGAAAGCTAGGGAAAGAAGAGAACCTACCAAATTAAGTTAGTAGTATGAAATTGCTTGAGAAACTACTACGCATGACTAGGGTCTATATATAGGGGTTTGGGAGGAGCTCTGGCGCATTCAAACTTCTCAATCTCTTTTTCTTTTACGCAATTTACATATCCTCAATCTTTCTCTATAAAGACAAATGCAGGATATATGCTTGTGCTCTTTAACAAAAGGTGAAAAGGGAAGCGACTTTAAAAAATGGGAATTTATCTCAATCTTTCCCTATAATGACAAATAAAGGATATATGCAAAGTGGTCGATGGTCTGGATGTCTATATGGAAGATTCACCCATATCTACAATGAGTTTTATCGGGGTTTGATGTGATGCCAAATTTGACGATTTAAGTCTAACATCTGTCAGGGTTTGATTGGGTACCCCAACCGTGAAATCCAAGGTGGACCTGTAATTCTCGAAGCCCAAAGAAAACTCTATAAATTGGACCTTCATACTCATGCATGCTTAGGCGGTGTTCGGAATGGTGAAGTTTTTAAAACATCTAATTCTTCAAAATATTTATATTATAATTAAATATTAAAATTGGAAAAGTTCAATACAATCTTGTAAATACTATTCACGTTGCAATAATTCAAAACAAGAAAAATAAACATTAATTTGGAAATTGAAATTAGAATTAGAATTTTTACCTTCGAGAATCTACCCATGTCCTTCAACCTCCGAAGCGGCCAGCTGCTCGCCTTGCTCTCACTGTCTCGCCTCTGCCGTAAGCTGTTGCGCCCTCTCGAGATCAAGTCTCGATTTAAATTTACGGTACTTATCTCGATTTCAAAAATTTTATTTTTTAAAAATTAAAAAATATATATGGGCTCCCATCAGACTTGGGCCCAAGACAGCTACTTGCTGTGCCTTGGCCTATGTCCGGCCCTGGTAAAATCCGCCATGTCTTCCGCTTTTGAGTCACTGAACAAGTGCTTTGGAGGAATAAATCTGATCGCTAATAATTTCTGAGACTTGGGTCGAACCTCCTCCACGACGAAAAATCGACAGATGTTTGACTTAAATCGTCAAATTTGGCATCACATCAAACTCAATAAAACTCATTGGCGATAAGGGTGAATCTTCCATATATAAGTCCAGACCATCGGCCACTTTGCATATATCCTTTATTTGTCATCATAGGGAAAGATTGAAATAAGTTTATTCCGTAAGAAAAATGAATCACCCAATTTTTAAAGTCGCTTCCCTTTTCAGCTTTTCTTAAAGAGCACAAGCATATATTTATCCGGGTATGTTGGCACGAGCGAAAGCATATACCAAGCATATATAAATTTTGTCATCAGGCACGAAATAGAGCTTTCGGAAACAGCAACACCATCACAAGCATATATCCTGCATTTTTCATTATAGAGAAAGATTGAGGATATGTAAATTGCGTAAAAAAGAAGAAGAAAAGAAACATTGAGAAGTTTGAATGCGACAGAACTCCTCCAAAACCACTATTTATAGAGCCCTAGTCATGCGTAGTAGTTTCTCAAGCGATTTCATTCATAGTAGTAACTTTGGTAGGTTCTCTTCTCTCTCTAGCTCTCGTTTGTTGTTTCTTCATCCACTTTTAGTTCTAAATTAAGCTGCATGAAAATACCTACAGTTAACAACATATCCTAACTAGCATTGTTACTTTGTTTAATTTCATTGCAGCAGCCCTATATCTGTTGCTCAAGTTGACATGGCCACTTTTAGAGTGTACTGCAAGGATCATCCCGAATTAAGCTTGAACGTTACGACTGAGAAAGGCGTTAATCTTGCCAAAAGTGATCCAATAGATCCAAAGCAGGTATTTATTCGTATAAGTGGGTGTTTATGTGAAATTGTCCATATATTTCGTGCAAGCCATAAATCAATAATTCAATTTTATGATATTAATTCTTGTTGCAGCAATGGTACGTAAAGCCCGTGAAGGAAGGCATTGCCCTGGTTAATAAGGCTACTAATCTGGCCATAGAACATGTCGGATATGGTGAACCTGTAAGAATAATTCTTTAAATTGCTTTCTTAATCATTTCTATATGTTTATCATTATGATCAAAATCTCACAATAACAATAGCACGATGACCTGAAAATTAATTAATCTCCAGGTTCTGCTTACTCCTTTCGATCCAACGCGTGTGCCTGACACTCAAAAGTGGGCCAAAGGTCCTGTCGTTGTCGAAAATTATTGTCCAATATCTGCGTTTAACGATCGTGAACTGGTTTTGGATGCTGTGGAAGAGAATTCAATCAAGACTTCGGAATGGAATGCTGGATATAGCCAGCTGTGGACTACTGTAGTTATCTCCAACTGTAAGTTTATTTGGCAACTCTTGTCAAATTTAAAACTGCTTTCATGCATGCACTGAGACTTACACTCGAATTTTTTGGGACAAATGCAGGATGATGGGGATCTAGTTGATACCCGAAGCTTCATTTCATTTATCTATATATATGTGTATGCTGTTGTATCTGTAGCTGGTTCATGAGAATAAAGCCTTGATATATGGCTTCAAGGCTAGTGTCAGTGTGATCTATTGTGGTAGCAATCACTCATATGACAATATGTAATCGCTATCCCTTGTTTTATGGTATGTAATCTATCTATTATCTATGGCGTGCACTATTAATGCTTATTGTGTCATCTTTCGTGGCTTTTTCTTATTAAATATTTGGGAGACCACTAAATGAGGTAGTGTTCTCCCAAAATCACGAAGCTTGAAATCGCTCCAAGCCTCCGTCTGAACTCGCTCCAATGATACTGACTTTGAAACTGCTTCAAATTAAGCATCATCAATCACATTTTCATACTTGAGATCACTCCAAGCCTTTGAGGAATCCATCCAAAATCAATCCAAGAAAAAATCAATCGGAGGAGCAATATTGCTTCACTAATTGATTGCTCTTTTGTATCAAATGAAGTCGGTTCACAATGACAACTTGGTGGAGTTATTTTCAGTTAGAGAAGATAGAGAGTGGAAAGAAAGGTCAGCTATTGGTATTCTGTTCATGACATGGGCGGAGCCAAGCTTTAACTGCCTCGGGCTGTCTTGGATCATTGACCGATTTTCATTAATTTCAACAAGCAAAATTGGAGTCCTCGTCCCTTTAGATTCTTGGAAGGCTGGTGGTTCCACAACAACTGTCAGGATTTTGATTCCAAATTCTTATCTTTGGGGAGACAACAAGGGAGTTATTGACATCAAAATTCCAGAGTTAGATGGATTAAAGAGGGAGACAAGAATACCAAAATTTTCCATTCTACAGCAAATGTTAGAAGATGACTGGACATGATTGTGATGCAGAGCAGAATTGATAAAATAGGTTCAATCACGTTGAAATCTATGATCTTGGAATCCACTGAGGAATCAAGAAAAAGATCTTAAAAAATATCAATTTTATTCATCAAATTACCTGATGTTTGAATACACCAGGGTTAACACATGATTACCTGAACATATTACCATGTTATACTGTAAAAAAGCAGAATTCTAAGACAGATGTGATGCAGAATCATAGGGCAATAGTAAAGAAAACTAAAGGTCTTTCTATTTCAATGCAAGATGTTGGTCTATATTTGATACAAGTATGACAATTGGGTGATACTGGGCAGTGATGTAAGTTACTCCAGTATGTGGAGTAAGTTACTTCGCAGGTGTGTCAATTGGAAGATGCAGCGCAGTGAAGTAAGTTACTCCGGTATGTGGAGTAAGTTACTTCATCTGCACGGGCTTAAAGTTTTTAACACGTGGGCTTTTCGTTTTAATGACATGCAGTGTTCTATTGTCAATAGACTGTCTTATATAGATAAGATAGGAAGTCTATTCATGTATGGATAACCATATAAGAGTTATAATGTGAGTTAAACATGTAACTACCATGGTTTATCTTTGATTATTTTCTATATTATCAATTCCAGTTTTGGATGTATAATCTATCTCTTCAGGGATAGGATGCTCAGAGTTCTGGTGGGAGAAGGAGTCTTCGTTGACAAGACAAGCTGGACATATATGTATTCCACACACGTTAAGTTGATGGACACGAAAATTATCTTGAAGAAACTTGAGCATTGTATTAGGTTTTGGAGAAGCAAATCACTTCCTTTTCATATGTGTTCTTGAGTGTTTTATTTGAGTGATTTGTAGTGAGAAAATTTGTGTTGGAGATTAATATTTGAGAGTTTCTTATGTGGTACTCTTGAGGGATTCGAGAGTAGTCTCTACCTTGGTTAGGTTGAGAAGAGGTTGAAGCAATTTGCTGAATGGGAGCTATGAGCAAGGTCTTTAGTTCAAAGATTAGGTTGTAACTCTTGATTCGTTTTAGTGAATTGTTCCTCAAGGTTAGTCGCTTATAGACTCGAGGTTTTTCCCACGTTGGGTTTTCCTCGTTAAAATCTTGGTGTCGTTCTTTTTATATTTTCCATTATTTATTTTCCGCAATTTTTGTTTCCATTATTCGTTGACTAACGTTCTTGGTGAGTGCAACGCCTTTCACAAGAAAAGATAAATTCAAGCAGAGCAGGGCCAAGACCAGAGGCAAAATCTGCTTGTAAGGGCATCAAGGCAATTTCCAGCAGCTTTACGGTACACAGTGAAGCACTTGTTGTGACTCATTTCTATGTATCGGATTCTCGATGTATAGAAAGGAACAAAAGTATAACCAAACCTGAGCAAACAAGAAGAAAAACAAAGAAAGCACTGCAAGAAAATCTGGCCATCACTAAGCTCTTAACCTGATGAAGATATGTGTATTCGAGTGTGAAGGTTCTGGATCTATGAGGCTTAATTTATAGAGCTGAAGACAAATGAAAAAAATGGGAAATTGTGCTAGTCTTTCTTAATGAATTTGCATAATTTCTCCTTTTCAAGTTTTATTCCTCGGATGTCTTCCTTCTTCATTTCCGTATTCACACTCACTCTGTTAGTCCTTTTGTGCTTATTTTTGTCATTTATGCCCATTTGCATCTCTGAATGTGAGATTCTCGTTGACTGGATACTCCAAAGTTGACATGTACTTGGACAAGAAATATGGAAACCATATGCATGCATCCACAACCTCCCTTTTATACCTTCTGTGTGGATGATCTTAGAGTGATTCAGTTCTTTGGGCACTGGAGGTTTGGTTTGCAGGTGTTTGGGCAACTGGTACTGGCCTTTCTTGGAACCAATTCAATTTGAATTGCCTGTATTTGACTACAAAATATGGGCTTTGCACCACAAAGGATTAGCTTTACCCTTTTTTGTTTGATTCGTGTTATTGTTAGTATGATGATGCGTTACCCTCCACGGAAGTGCAAATGCATCTGCGAATGGATATTTGGAGTTGTCATATGATTTTTTGCTTAACTTGTTGTTTCATTGGGTATGCGTTTCATAAAGAAATGTTAAGCGATTTTAGCTTTCCTGATCATCTAATAATGGTGAAAATTGCAGGCATGCGTTACGAGACTGTTTCTCAATAACCATGAAGTCATTCACTCCGATTGGATATCCCTAGACCCCAAGTTATACTCATTTTGCTGCGAAAATGAAACTGCACTAGCGAATAAAAATTCTTCCTATGATTTCTTAGTATTTGACTTATTTTAAATTTTCTTTTAAAACTTGACAGAAATATTAGAAATATTATATCAAAATTAATATGTTTGTTTATTATCATCTTGATTTGTGGAATGGATTTTTGGATGGATATTGGAGTAATTTATATATATATATATATATATATATTCAGTAACAAGCAGCACTATATTAATCGTCACTAAATGATATGATCTTATGATTAAATTGCTTTGTAGAGATAAGTTAAAGTCGCCAATTATAATTTTTTATGTGTCAATATTAACATGTATATCTCGTCAATGAAGTCGTTGTTAGGGACAACAAAACTCGTCACAGAACCTTGGTTGTTATCAATATCTTATCTGCTGCTGTCAAATGTCCATGGAAATTATTCCACTTAAAACAACAAATTGATAACTTATGTATTAACAATGAGGTTTTTTTTCAGCATATTTACCGTGAGATAAATCCTGTGGCTGATTGTTTAGCCTCCTTAGCCTCCAATTGCAGGTCTTCAAAAAATTAATTTCAGCAGCTCCAATGACCTTCCCGGGAAAGCTAAAGGTTCTCTAAAGCTTGATCAAATCAGTGTCCCGGTGCTGAGATGGAAGAACTAGTCTTTTTCTTTGTTCATTTTTTGCTTTCCTATTCGTCTTGTTGTGTTTTTGCTCTTGCTGTTTCCTTCCTTTTTTCTTAGGTTAGGTTTATGTCCCCCCATTGTGAACCCCCGAAGAAGGGTTTTTCTTCTTCTTCCATGATATAAAATTAGTGTTTGTAAAAAAAAAAAAGTCACTATTTCAACTCACAAACCACCTTCATAACATAATATAGTGACAAGGAAATCAGTAATTGTGATGAACACTATTGTCACAAGAAATCCTTTTGTGACAAGTATTACCATCACAAAAGCATTTCTTTCCATGACAACTAGTGTGTCACTAAAAACTTAATTATTTGTGACAATATTGATCGTCATTGATGTTTGTTCATTGGTGACAAGTCATTAATCTTGTCAAAAAAAATTCAGTGACACTCACAGGTGACGGAGTAGAGTCGTCAGTAACATTATCACTAAACAGTTTTTGTGACAATAAATATTCCTTCAATAATGACTTTTCTTCTCACATAAACTTTGTTTTCTTGCAGTGAGAATTGCACCTTGACCTGTTTGACTTTAGTTTACTTTATTGCCTTATTTAGTAGTTTCCTTTAAGGGCAATTTAGTCTTTCGATAATTATGGGTGATTAGCATGTTATGCTTTTCTGAGGTGCATAATCACCTTTGTTTTAATATCTCCAGGGTTTGGGAACTCAGTAGTTGTTGTAAGAACTAAATTCTCTCATATATCTTCTCAGGGATTCAAAAGGGTCCTTATATATCTTCTCGGGTCCTTGTGTAGGATCTGATGCGAGATGTGCAGAACTTAAGGCTATCAGATTTGCTCTTCAACTTTCAGTTGATTATGGGATCAAGAAAAATGGTCTTTTGTCGCTGGAGTCGGACTCACTCAATGCAAACAAATTGGTTGTCAAAAAAGACCCTCTTCCCTGGCGGCTAGATCAAGATCACAACGCGATTAAAAATTTAGTCGACAATATTCTTGGCCATATTGGTTTCAATCACAATTGGAGAGAGGCAAATTCAGTGGCAGATGATCTTGCGAAGCAATGTGTGGACAGGGATCAGATGTTTGTGGCTTGGCGTGCTGTTCGTCCTGGTTGGGGTCTTCTCTTCTGTTTTGGTGGTAAGGGGGAACTTCTGCTGTGTTAAATTCTTTTTCTGTTGGCTTGGCAGTTGTGTTCTGGCTGTGTTTTGGGGTTCCCTTTGTGCAAATTGTGCTGCTGTTTGGTTGCTGCTGTTGGGCAGCTGTGTTTTGTGTTCAGGTTTATGTCTGGGTCGGTTGTTCGGGCGCAGTGTTTCCAATTTGGCATGGCTCGATTCTTCATTTTTTTGTGTGGGGAGAAGTTTTTTGTCTTAGAATCTGGTAGCAGTTGTCTCTCACGGTTGCTGGTCCATGAATTTCTGGGTCTTTAAGTTGGAAGTCCTGTGAGGTTTTCAGTGGCTCTGCTGGTCAGCGTATAATGGTATTGGGTTGGTGAGTTAGTTGATGATTTTTGCCTGCAGTTGTGGCTTTAGAGCTTTGGTTTGGCTCTTTAGGCATTGGGTTTCTTTTTGTTTGTTGTTTTTCTTCTGTGGCTTGGTTGTTTCCACGGTCTTCCACCATAAGCGAGGGCATTTACTAAATTTATGAGGTGTGTCATCCTCTTTATAAAAATAAAAAATAAAAAAACTAAACTCCATTTTGAATGAATGTTGAGGCTATAATCTAACTAGAACTAGCAAGGGTAACGTGGCCACATTACATATAAGGGTGAATATTTCATATAGACATCTAGACCATCGGCCACATTGCATATATACTTTATTTAAAAAAAAATGAATGACCACATTTTTAAAGTTGCTTCCCACTTCAACTTTTGTTAAAGAGCACATGCATATATACTGGGTATGTTGGCACAAGCCCAAGAATATATCAAGCATATATCAATAGAGCACAAATTTTCACTTCAAGCACGCTATAAATCTTTCGGAGACTGCGACGTACACCATCACAAGCATATATCCTCCATTTATCCATACTGGGAAAGATTGAGGATAAGTGTATTGCGTAAAAAAAAGAAAGATTGAGAAGTTTATATGCACCAGAACTGATCCTTCCAAACCCCTATTTATAGACTTCATGCGTAGTAGTTTCTCAAGCCGTTTCAAAGTAGTAACGTTGTGTAGGTTCTACTCTCTCTAGCTCTTTTTTTTTGTTTCTTTCACTACTTTTAGTTCTAATTAAATTAAGCTGCATGAAAATCTCTACAATTAATAAAATATCCTAACTATTATTATTACTTTGGTTGATTTCATGGCAGCACCTCCATATCTCTTCCTCAAGTTGCCATGGCTACTTTTAGAGTATACACCAAGGATTATCCTGAATCAAGCTTGAACGTTACGGCTAACAAAGGCATTAATCTTGCCAAAAGTAATCCAAGAGATCCAAATCAGGTCTGTATTCGTACAAGTGGGTGTTTATGTGAAATCTGTTAATATATTTCGCGCAGGCCATAAATTGATTCAATTTTATTCAATTCTTGTTGCAGCAATGGTACGTAAAGCCTGCAAAGCAAGGCATTGCCCTGGTTAATAAGGCTACTAATCTGGCCATAGAACATGTCGGATATGATGAACCTGTAAGAATAATTCTTTAAGGTGCCTACTTATTCATTTTTATATGTATAAATCATTATGATCAAAATCTCACAATAACAATAGCACGATGACCAGAAAATTAATTAATCTCCAGGTTCAGCTTACTCCTTTCGATCCAACTCGTGTGACTGACTCTCAAAAGTGGGCCAAAGGTCATGTCGTTGTAGAAAATTATTATCCAATATATGCGGTTAACGATCGTGAACTGGTTTTGGATGCTGTGGAACAGAATTCAATCAAGACTTCGAATTGGAATGCTGGATATAGCCAGCTATGGACTACTGCACTTACCCCCAGCTGTAAGCCTATTCAGCAACTCTGTCATGTTTGAAATTGCTTGCTTGCATGCTTGCATTGAGACTTACACTTTAATTTTGTGGGACAAATGCAGAGTGATGGGGATCTAGTTGATACCAGAAGCTTCATGTCATTTACCTATACATATATGTATGTATGTATGTATGCTATTGTGTCTGTTGCTGGTTCATGAGAATAAAGGCCTAGATATATGGCTTTAAGGCTAGCGTCCGTGTGATATGTTGTGGTAGCAATCACTCGTATGACTATGTTATGTATTTCTACGACAATATGTAATTGATATCCCTTGTTTTATGGTTTGTAATCTATCTATTATCTATGGCGTGCACTATTAATGCTCATCTTTCGTGGCTTTTTCTTATTAAAGATTTGGGAGACCACTAAATGAGGTAGTGTTCTCCCAAAATCACCGAGCTTAATATCGCTCCAAGCCTCAGTCTGAACTCGTTCTAATACTGACTTTAAAACTGCTTCAAAGCATCATCAATCACATTTTCAAACTTGAAATCACTCCAAGCCATCATGGAATCCATCCAAAATCACTCCAAGAAAAAATCAATCGGAGGAGCAATATTGCTGCACTAATTGATTGCGCATAAGCCTAAGAAACGAAAGATGAGGAGAATGAGCAGTATCGTTCATGAAGTTTTAACTGGCTCGGGCTGTCTTGGATCATCGACCGATTTTCATTAATTTCCACAAGCAAAATTGGAGTCCTCGTCCCTTTAGATTCTTGGAAGGCTGGTGGTTCCACAACAACTTTCAGGATTTTGATTCCAAATTCTTATCTTTGGGGAGACAACGAGAGTGTTATTGGTATCAAAATTACAGAGTTAGATGGATTAAAGAGGGGGACAAGAATACCAAAATTTTCCATTCTACAGCTAGCGTTAGATATGATTGAATCTCTTCAAATTGAGGCAGAAAAACTCACGGTTCCTACCCATTTGAAGGAGGCTGTGCATCTCTATTTTAATTAGAAATTCTCTTCTAATAATTTGAAGCCTTTTATTATTATTGCTGATATAAGCTTCAAGAAAATAAGCTCGGATCAGGCTGCCCTTCTTGAATTGCCTCTCTCTCAAGAATAAATTAAGTTGGCAGTTTGGAGCAGTGGAAGCTCCAAATCCCCGAGTCTAGACAGTTTCAACTTTGGCTTTTTTTTGGCATTTGTTGGATATTTTATCTTCGGATGTTTATAGGATGATGGGCAGGTTTTATAGGACTGAGTCTCTTCCTAGAGGAATTGGCTCTTCTTACATTACACTGATTCCAAAAAAATTTATGGTTCAGATAACCTCAAAGATTCCTTGCTAACAGGCTTAGAAGTTTCCTTTCATCTGTCATAGTGAAAACCAATCCAGTTTCATCGCAGGAAGACAAGTATCGGATTTAGTTCTTGTGGCCAATGCAGTATTTGTTAAAGTGCGGAATGGATAGGTTGCCTCTGAACTACTAGGATCGCCTTTAGGTGGCAACATGAAGCAAACCAGGAAATGGGATCCGGTGATTTCGAAGGTCAAACCCCGTTTGTCTCAATGGAAAGCGAAGAAGGTCTCTGTTCGACTCGCATATTGCTGAACTGAAAATTGTTCAGAGTGAGTTTTTGTGTTGAAAAAATTCATGCATTCTTGTATGACACTTTGAGGGCATTCATGTATATTCTTAGAGCTTGAAGGCTTCAGTGCAACTTTGGAGCATCATAGGGAAGAATCCAGTTGTGGTTTGGTGTATCGAGCAAGAAATTAATGTAGGCGATGTGGATCCTAGCTCTAGGAACATTTTTGTAATCTTTTGTGATTAATGAATTGTTTAAAAGGTTAGTGGCTACAAACATCCGAGATTTTTTCCTGAATTGGATTTTCCTCGTAAATATCATGTCGCGCTAGTTAATGTTTATAGTATTCAATTTTTCAGTTACAATCACAATTAGAGAGAGACAAATTCAGTGGCGGATGATCTTGGAAAGCAAAAGCCGGTGGCTTTGAGAGTCTCGTTGTTGTTTTGGAAGATTTTGCTCTCTTGTTGAGATTGCCTTTTTTGGCTTGGCGTCTTGTTTGTCCTGGTTCGGGCACTCTTCTCTTCTGTTTTGGTGGTAAGGGGGGACTTCTGTGTTAAATTCTTTTTCTGTTGGCTTGGCTGTTGTATTCTGGCAGTGTTTTGGGGTGCCTTTTGTGTTGCTGTTTGGTTGCTGTTGTTGGACAGCTGTGTTTTGTGTTCAGGTTTATGTCTGCGTTGGTGGTTCGGGTGCAGTGTTTCCAATTTGGCATGGCTCGGTTCTCCATGTTTTTGTGTGGCAAGGTGTTTTTTGTCTTAGAATCTGATGGCAGTTGTCTCTCATGGTTGCAGGTGCATGAATTGCTGGGTCTTTAAGCTGGAAGTCTTGTGAGGTTTTCAGTAGCTCTGCTGGTCAGCGTATAATGGCATTGGGTCATTAATTCCTCCAATCTTTATGGCCGTCCTATTGATAGCTTTAGCTTTCGGGATGACATGAAATGGATTTGGTTAATACCTTGGAGAAGGGCGCTTTTTAGTTGGGAAGATGATCTGGAGAGAAACAACTGTTAGAGTTATTGAAAGGGTTGGTAATCTGCCCCACGAAGAGTGAATCTCCCAAACCCGATAAAACTCATTGGCGATAAGGGTGAATCTTCCATATAAACATCCAGACCATCGGCCACTTTGCATATATCCTTTATTTGTCATTATAGGGAAAGATTGAGATAAGTTTATTCCGTAAAAAACCCCATTTTTAAAGTTGCTTCCCTTTTCACCTGTTGTTCTGCACAAGCATATATCCTGGGTATGTTGGCACGAGCCCAAGAATATATCAAGCATATATCAATGGAGCACAATAGCTTTCGGAGACCGCGACGTACACCATCACAAGCATATATCCTCCATTTGTCCTTATATGGAAAGATTGAGGATAAGTAAATTGCGTAAAGAAAAGAAAGATTGAGAAGTTTATATGCACCAGAGCTTAATCCTCCCAAACCCCTATTTATAGACTACTCATGCGTAGTACTGTAGTAGTTTCTCAAGCCGTTTCAAAGTATTAACGTTGTGTAGGTTCTCTTCTCTCTCTAGCTCTCTTTTTTTTTGTTTATTCTACTTATGATTAAATTAAGTTGCATGAAAATCTCTACAGTTAATAAAATATCCTAACTATTATTATTACTACTACTTTGGTTAATTTCAGGGCACCACCTCCACCTCCATATCTCTTCCTCAAGTTGCCATGGCTACTTTTAGAGTATACACCAAGGATCATCCCGAATTAAGCTTGAACATTACGGCTAACAAAGGAATTAATCTTGCCAAAAGTGATCCAGTAGATCCAAAGCAGGTCTGTATTCGTATAAGTGGGTGTTTATGTGAAATCTGTCCATATGTTTCGTGCAAACCATAAATCGATTAAATTTTATGATATTAATTCTTGTTGCAGCAATGGTACGTAAAGTCAGCGAAGCAAGGCGTTGCCCTGGTTAATAAGGCTACTAATCTGGCCATAGAACATGTCGGATATGATGAACCTGTAAGAATAATTCTTTAAACTGCCTAATTATTCATTTTATACGTATAAATCTTTATGACCAAAATCTCACAGTAACAATAATACAGTGATGTGAAAATTAATTAATCTCCAGGTTCAGCTTACTCAATTCGATCCAGCGCGTGTGTGTGACTCTCAAAAGTGGACCAAAGGTCATGTCGTTGTTGAAAATTATTATCCAATATGTGCGCTTAACGATCGTGAACTGGTTTTGGATGCTGTGGAAGAGAATTCAATCAAGACTTCGAACTGGAATGCTGGATATAGCCAGCTATGGACTACTGAAGTTATCCCCAGCGGAAGCCATGGAATACTGCCGTTATCCCCAGCAGAAGCTGTGGACTACATTTCCATCTGTAAGCCTGTTCAGCAACTCTTTTCATGTTTGAAATTGCTTGCTTGCATGCTTGCATTGAGACTTATTGAATTTTTTGGGACAAATGCAGGGTGATGGGGATCTAGTCGATACCAGAAGCTTCATGTCATTTACCTATATATATGTGTGTGTGTGTGTATGCTGTTGTGTCTGTAGCTGGTTCATGAGAATAAAGCCTTGATATATGGCTTCAAGGCTAGCGTCCGTGTGATATGTTGTGGTCGCAATCACTTGTATGACTATGTTATGTATTTCTATGACAATATGTAATCGCTAGCCCATGTTTTATGGTATGTAATCTATCTATAGCTAGCTTGCACTATTAATGCTTATTGTGTCATCTCTCGTGGCTTTTTCTTATTAAAGATTTGGGAGACCACTAAATGAGCTAGTGTTCTCCCAAAATCACCAAGCTTGAAATCGCTACCAGCCTCAGTCTGAACTCGCTCCTGTTGGAAATGTTAGAATAAATATATGAATGGAGGTGAATGGAGATGAGAAAACTAGAATAACTTCAAGGCACCTACTAGCTTTCTTTTACACAAATTTCTCTCCCTTTGATAGGTATGACAAGTGCACCGGGTATATGAGAAAAAGCCTTTAGGATACAATGAAGTTTTCTTGTTTGTGGTTGAAGTCCAAAGATACACTATTTGGAGTTGAACCACAAAACAGTCTCCTTAAATTACTATACAAAAATAGTCCTTCTCTCTACCATTAGATTAAGTGTTTTAATCTCCATCGTTAAAAATAAAATTGAATAAATGTCTATCTTGCCTCAACTAATAATTTGACGTCATTTGTTTCACTATAAGAAATTTGCGAATTATCGATGAAATTTTTTATCGATAATCCTAAAAATCTATCGGTAATGTTGATTACCAATCGAAAATTTACGTCGTTTAATCCTCGTAAGTAATCTAAACACTAATGGGAGAAATTTAGTTGGTAATTATCAACGTATTTTTTTCGTCAATAATTATCAACAGAAATTTCATCGGTAATCCGTCGGCAATATTGACAAAAACATTTAATCTAATATTAGATTAAATGTTTTAATCTCCACCATTAATTTTTTTTTTGCATAAATGTCTATCTTGCCCTAACTAATAATTTGATGTCATTTGTCTCACTACAAGAAATTTGCGAATTATGGACGAAATTTTTTTACCGGTAATCCTACAAATCTGTCAGTAATATTGATTACCAATCGAAAATTTATGTCGTTAAAACCCTCGTGGGTAATTTAAACATTGATGGGTAAAATTTTGTTAGTAATTATCGATGGATTATTTACGTTGGTAAATATGATTAAAACTTTCATTGGTAATCCGTCAACAAAAAAAAAAATCATCTATAATATGTTGAAAAAAAATAAATAAAATTAATTTTTGTTTGTAATCCATCAGTAAAGAAATAATTTATTTTTTTAATTCCATTGGTAATCCATCTGTAAAAAAAAAACATCGACAACAAATAATAATAAAATTGTTATCATGTCTTTGTTAAATTTTTCGTTAAGTAAGCTAAATTTTTAAACCCATTTTTATCATATTCTTTTCATAATGAAATTTAACAAAAAAATATTTGTGAATGTTGACTGAGTCAACGTTCACATGTCGTGCATTAAATTGACTATATGCCGTCCAATTTTTTGCCAGTCTTGACACTAGTAAAACCCACTATTTGAATCAACCCAAAAACACTCTATTTATAGAAATATTTGAAGACGTAACTTCCTCAACTGCACTCAAAGAAACTTATCTGTACATAGAAACTGAACTAATGCTTAAACTCCCGTTCAATTCAAACTGAAAACTGCATGACATATTATTGTCAATGACAGTTACATGCAACAATTCAAGTGCCTCTTCCACCAAGAGACATGTATCTCTTAATCGACTTGGTGGGAGCTCGAAGAAGAAAAAAACACAACAGCTTCTTCTTATAAGGAGATGCCTTAGTTTCAACTATTATGAAAGAAACTACCAGCATATATAGGTAGACTGAACATCCTCTTGGGTATGATAACTATAATAAATGTCTTCTACACTGGTGTATAACTTCACCACGCATAAGCCGAGGTAATTATTTGAACAGCGTGAACAAACTACAGTCTATGAGTTTTACTAAGAGCGACTCCAACCCAATGTGTCGCTGGTATCGAGCTTTGAATACAAGTAAAATTGAAACTGAAATTTGAAGAGGTGTGATCGGAGAGTATAGAGATGAGAGATCGAGCAAGGACATTGTGAAGCAACAAGCTCGAAAGATAAAGTCGTCATCAATTGATTTTTCGGATGCAATTGGACACTCATTCTAGTATATGAGAAAGAAGAGGAGACAGCAAACATGGGTTAAAATTTTCTTCGTAATTGGGCTTCCCTTTTTGGGCTGTATTTATGGAAAATTCCAATTTTTTGAATGGATATGGATTTAGGCATATCCGATATAAAACCCGTATCCGACTCGACCCGACCCGAATGTTCGAATATCCGATCCAACACACACATACATATATAATATAGTTCATATACAATTATGTAATTGAAAATTAATGTCATTAATATATTTACGTACTTTATAATTCTCAAAATATGTATGTTTCTTTTTTTATGTAATATGAATTAATTGTGATTTGTAATAACATTATATAATGTGATATAATCTCATATTACTAATTCAAATATTCAATTGACTAATATTTTTAAAACTCTAATCAGTAAAGTTAGTAATGAATACTAAAAACACAATAATATAAACCTTAAATCTAACAATAACACTATAAATTATAAATCTAGTCCTAATTGTAATTTGTAGACCCTAACGTAACGTGCTAACACTACAAACCTAACCCTTTAACACTGTAAACTCTAAACCTATAACACCACAAACCCTAAGTCCCTAACCCTACCCCTAACCTAATTAGAGTTTGCATTCAGTTATAGTGGGAGATTTGTGACCCCTTCTCGTAATCGACTTCATCCAAAGATAATAGAAGAATTGATGTGTCCACAAAGTAGGTTGTGGAGTGAAGTGAAAAAACATGATAGTAAACTTATTTTATTGATTATTTATTTCTTGTTTGCCTAGAATTTGATAATATTTGTAAAATTTTGATATTAGTTTGCGTTTTATATATTTTTTTCTAGTTGGACATGACTTGTTTGTTTCATATGGTTATGCACCAATTTATCAAGAGAATATTCATGTGCATGATGAAGATATTAACTTTTATAACTAATAAATTTTAATTCATATTGCAATTTAAGTAGTCAAATATTAAGTTGTTTTTTTTATAATTGTATGATCCGAGATTACATGTGGCAAATGATAACATTATCACCAACTTTTATGAAGATGATATCTACCAAACTTTATTGAAAATATTATTCATTTGAAATTTGTTAGTTGATGCAAGCATTTTGATTTGTGATGTTTTATGGACTTTAAATTTTGATTTTAGAAAAAATTATATGTTGCTGGATGATTTTAAATATTATTTATACTTTAGACTTTGGTTATATTCCTAGATTCATGAATCATGAAATTTTAATTGGTGTCATAGACTAGGAAAATATGTGTCGGCATGTTGCATGGCGAAATCCGATATCCGTGGAGAATATCCGAAATCCGATAGATAGGATATGGATTTAATTATTTTTTATTCGTGGTATATGAATATGGATATGAATACAATATTTTTATTTATGATTGAATATGGATTTTGAGAAATCCTATTCAAATCCGACCCGATGCCATCCCTAATGCTATACGACCATAGTCTTAATCTCTGTTTGATCTGTGTAATATAAGTAACAAAAACAAACCCAAAAGATTGCTAATTAAACCACTTCAAGAGCATTATTGTTTCTTGTTCTTGATTTTTCAGGAGATTGAATCTCTTCACTAGCTTTCCTCTTGTTATTTGTGTTTGGTTCATCTTCCTTGGATCTCCACAGATGGCATGGGGTTTAAGCTTATTCCCCACTCACCTTGCACGCAGCTTTCCATGTCGCCACAACTGCCTGTACAATATATAAAAAGTTGTCTCAAACACAAAACAAATAAAATGAGGAAAATAATTAGTCAGTCAAGAGTTTTTTTCTTTTCCTTTTCTTTGGCTTGTGAATCATGATAACTCCGTTCACTAATTATTTCTGACACTTTGGTCGAACATCCTCCAGGACGAAAAATCGACAGGTGTTTGACTTAAATCGTCAAATTTGGCATCACATCAAACCCGATAAAACTCATTGGCGATAAGGGTGAATCTTCCATATAGACATCCAGCCATCGGCCACTTTGCATATATCCTTTAAAGCCGCTTCCCTTTTCACCTTTTGGGTATGTTCGCACAAGCGTATATATCCTGGGTATGTTCCCACAAGCGCAAGCATATGCCATGCATATATGCATCAATGGAGCATAAATTTTGTCATCGAGCACGAAATATAGCTTTTCGAACCAGCAACACCATATATCACAAGCATATATCCTGCATTTGTCTTTATAGATAAAGATTGAGGATAAGCAAGTTGCGTAAAAAAAAAAGAGATTGAGAAGTTTGAATGCGCCAGAGCTCCTCCCAAACCCCTATATATAGACCCTAGTCATGCGTAGTAGTTTCTCAAGCAATTTCATACAACTAACTTAATTTGGTAGGTTCTCTTCTTTCCCTAGCTTTCGTTTGTTGTTTCTTCCTCCACTTTTAGTTCTAAATTAAGCTGCATGAAAATCCCTACAGTTAACAGCATATCCTAACTAGTATTGTTACTTTGTTTAATTTCATGGCAGCAGCCCTATATCTCTTCCTCAAGTTGACATGGCTACTTTTAGAGTGTCCTGCAAGGATTATCCCGAATCAAGTTTGAATGTTTCTGCTGCGAAAGGCATTAATCTTGCCAAAACTAATCCAAAAGATCCAAGTCAGGTCTGTATTCCTACAAGTGTCTGTGTATATAGAGGAACATGTCATCCATACTAACAATTGTGCATATATATATTTGTTTTATGTTAAATCTATCCATATATACATTTCGTGCAAGCCATTAATGGATTCAATTTTATGATATTAATTCTTGTTGCAGCAATGGTACATAAAGACCGTGAAGCAAGGCTTTGCCCTGGTTAATAAGACTACTAATATGGCCATGGAATATGTCGGATATGGTGAAGCTGTAAGAATAATTCTTTAAACTGCTTGCCTAATCATTTTTATATGTATATTATAGATCAAAAATCTCACAGCAACAATAGCTCGATGACCCAAAAATTAATTAATCTCCAGGTTCAGCTTTCTCCTTTCGATCCAACGCGTGTGCCTGACACTCAAAAGTGGGCCAAGGGTCCTGTCGTTGTCGACAATTTTTATCCAATTTATGCGGTTAATGATCGTGAACTGGTTTTGGATGCTGAAGACCCAGCTTCAATCAAGACTACGAGTTGGAGTGCTGCATATAACCAGCTGTGGACTACTGCAGCCAACTGTAAGTTTATGAATTTGGCAACTCTGTCAAATTTAAAATTGCTTTCATGCATGCACTGAGACTTACACTCGAATTTTTTGGTGCAAATGCAGGATGATGGGGATCGAGTTGATACCAGAAGCTTCATGTGATTTACCTATATATGTATGATGTTGTATCTGTAACTGGTTTATGAGAATAAAGCCTTGATATATGGCTTCAAGGCTACCGCCCGTGTGATCTGTTGTTGTAGCAATCACTCGCATGACTGTTATGTATTTCTATGACTATGTTATGTATTTCAAGAACAAAAAAAAAATCATTTCGCTCTCGATTTTCTATAAGATTCTCCAAACATTTGGCCAAATTTCTGTCCTATTTTGAGACCGATTTATGAAAAATTGATGGATTGGGCTGGAAAAAGGAGATTTTGACCCTTAGTTTATTTTTTATTTGCTATCAGTAATACCAAAAAATATGGAAGACTGTCACTTTGAATGCTATACAATCAGAATTAGTACTTCCTCATGCACTTACAAGGCCGCTGTTTTAAATTCAAAGTCACATCCTACTTACAAGGCATATACAAGAAAGATTGCCTTCCTATACATATACAGGATGATGGGGATCTAGTTGATACCAAAAGCTTCATGTCATTTACCTATATATATATGTATGCTGTTGTGTCTGTAGCTGGTTCATGAAAATAAAACCTTGATATATGGCTTCAAAGCTAGCTTTGTTATGTATGACTATGTTATGTATTTCTATGACAATATGTAATCGCTATCCCTTGTTTGATGGTTTGTAATCTATCTATTATCTATGGCGTGCACTATTAATGCTCATCTTTCGTGGCTTTTTCTTAGTAAAGATTTGGGAGACCACTAAATGAGGTAGTGTTCTCTCAAAATCATCAGGCTTGAAATCGCTCCTGACCTCAGTCTAAACTCGCTCCAATACTACTGATTTTAAAACTGCTTCAAAGCATCATCAATCACATTTTCAAACTTGAGATCACTCCAAGCCTTCAAGGAATCCATCCAAGAAAAAAATCAATCGGAGGAGCAATATTGCTGCACTAATTGATTGCACATAAATATCAAATGGATTATAATGTAGAGTTGATTATAATCCCTTGATTAGTGGAGTATAGTGGTGTGTAGATACTATAAAGGAGAACGCTTGTATCCAGTCTCAATCCCACTCCCATTGTCCCACTGCCACTATTCCAGTCCAAAATAAAACACAGAATTGAAATGTATCAATTCTCAGTTCTCAGATCTCAAATTCTCAATACAAGTTCTCAACTACAAAATAATAAAATTACAGCCACATCAAATGCAAAGTTTCAAACATCAATAAGAAGTTAGGAAATAGGAACAGCCGAACAGCAGCCTTCCAGCCTCCATCCACACTCCAAACTGCCAATCAACATTCAACAAGCGCACCTGCAAATTCCAAAGGTTACAAAAATTAAGTCCAGTGGCAATAAGTAACTAAATACTAAACCACTAACTATTAATTAGTAATTACTAAATATTAACTAAATTGAGATTTGATAATTTCTTTCTTGCACTCACTTTGAAACTGTGGCAGCACTAGAAGGTGAAGGTGCAGAGCTAGTATTTTGGAGACTTTCAACTTCTACAAGCCAATAACATTAAAGTATTAAACTGTTAAAATTAAAAGACTTGAACACTATAAAATAATAAATTATTTCAGTTGAGTCCTTGTAGAAGTCAAAAGATTCATTTATGAGTCAATCATTGGTGCAAATCAGTGCCTCAACTGTTTTAGGTGTCAAACAAGAATGAAAATGGTACTCACTTTCCTGCACTAAATGCTGACTCCAAAGGCATGCTAGAAACTGGAAAACAAATACATCCCTTACACTCATTCCTAATTTGTAACACATCACTCTTTTTTCCTCCTCATGAACAATTCAAAGTTTGAATCCTCCTCCTCTTGATTTAAAGTTCCCTCACCATCATTGATATTTGTCAGATTTGATGGATCAACTCCCGGAGTTTCCTTTTTGTAATCTTCATACATACGCAATAAAAGTTCTTTCACTCTAGCCACCAACCCATCAATTTTGAAAGCATCATCTTTCAAAAACTCACATCCCCATTGGACTAGGTCCATTTTATACCGAAGATCAAGGAGCACTGTCACAACCACAATTTGATTCACTTCTTTGATATTTCCCCAATACTTGTCAAACTTTGTTTTCATTGAAGTTGCAACCATATTCAAAAAAGGATCTTCATTTGTCATTGCTTTTTTCAGCTCATCAACAATGCTATACATCTCACGAAAAGACACATTAGCCATCACCGTTTTGTAAGAACTAAGCTTTAAAGTTGCATCATAGAATCTCTTCAAGAACTTCACAAAATAACTGAAAGGAACGAGAGGAATCAGAGAGAATAAGTGATAAAGTTGAAGAAAAACAAAAAACAAGAAAGATTGAAGATACTTGAGCCATGCCTGAATGAGTGCGCTGCTAGTGGGAGAACTGAGTCTGTGAGGCGTGAGTCGTTCAATCTTTCCCTCTGTGCGAGATTGCGAGTGTGAAGTGTTACGATTTGAATCTCAAATACGCAGCGGATTGAACAAATCGTCGAAAGCCTTGTTTTGGAAATCAAGAACAAAAACTAATGGATTGTGTAGAATCAAGTAGAGATAAAGAGTAATCAAAGCATAAAGAACACAAGAATTACGTGGTTCGGCGTTAGCCTACGTCCACGGGGAGAAGGGTGATCGATTTTTCTTATTAGGTTGAGAGAATACAAGAACACAAAACTCACACTTTTTTAAAACCAAAACACTAGGTTCTGTTTTTAACCCAGAAAACGCGTGGGCGCCTAGGCGCTACAGTACCTCGCCTAGGCGCTAACGCTCAAAATCTCTCCTGAAATCACACTCTGTACTGGGCGCTACAGTACCCGCCTAGGCGCGCTACAGTAACCCGCCCAGTACAGATTCGTCACAG
Source organism: Euonymus europaeus (assembly GCA_963580455.1). NCBI lineage: Eukaryota > Viridiplantae > Streptophyta > Magnoliopsida > Celastrales > Celastraceae > Euonymus > Euonymus europaeus. The sequence goes on along the minus strand of OY756961.1, from coordinate 4,766,084 downwards.
ATCAACCAAAAACATCAAAAACTGATTCTGCCCTAGGCGCTACAGTAACCACGCCCAGTCCAGATTGTTCATTGAGCAACCACAACACCAAAAATCGAATCTGCTCTAGGCGCTACAGTAACGCGCCTAGGCGCACCGCCCAGTACAGTTTGGTCACTGATCAACAAATCTCCACCTCGACACTGATTTTCAAATCTGTGACGACCACGCCTGCATAGACAACAAATTCAAAACATACTCCATGCAGCAACATATACCCAAACCAGTTGCACCACAAAACAATCAACTGTACAACTATATCAAACAACACCCAATCTCCCAAACAACGGCTGCACCATCGCAATGGCTGCCTACGTACCCCTCAAGGATCAAGCCCATCGTAGTTCTATCAAGTGCCTCCACCGAGGATAACCATCAACAAAGAGAATATGGAGCAAGTTGAGACAGAGACTGAACTTGCTCACCGGAACCACCTTGGTTAACATATCGGCTGGATTCTCCTTTGTATCAACCTTCTTCACAAATATGGCATCTTCCTCAAGGATCTTGCGGATGAAATGATACCTAATCTTAATGTGCTTGGTCTTCGGATGGTAAGCCTGATTCTTCGCCAAATGAATGGCACCCATGTTATCACAATACACACCGAGCTTGCTTTGCAACAAACCCAACTCACCATACATACCAAGCAACCACTCAGCTTCCTCATTAAGAGCCATATACTCTGCCTCCGTAGACGACAAAGCCACAGTAGACTGCAAAGTAGACCTAATCGGTCCTCCTGCGAAAGTAAAAACCAATCCAGTAGTAGACCGACTATTGTCCAAATCACCAGCAAAATCAGAATCCACATATCCAGCACTCAACACATTCTCATGCATAATTTTTTCAAACATTAAACCAACATTCACAGTACCATGCAAATACCGTAGAATCCATTTCACAGCTTGCCAATGACCCTTGCCAGGGTTATGCATATATCTACTCACCAAACTAACAGCATGTGAAATATCAGGTCTAGTACACACCATAGCATACATCAAGCTACCTACCGCATTAGCATATGGAACACGATCCATGTAATCACGTTCCTCATCGGTCTTTGGAGACATAGAAGCACACATTTTAAAATGAGAAGCAAGAGGTGTACTTAAAGTCTTGGTATTCTCCTTTATGCCAAAACGTTGAAGTACCTTTTGCAAATATCTCTTTTGGGATAGATAAACTCTGCTCCTTTTTCGATCTCTATGAATCTCCATACCCAGAATTTTCTTGGCTTCACCAAGATCTTTAATTTCAAACTCAGAAGCTAACTGTCTCTTTAACTTCTCAATCTCATTATTGCTCCTGCAAGCTATAAGCATATCATCAACATATAAGAGCAAATAAATGAAATTACCATCCGGTAACTTGCTGTAGTAAACACAAGGATCTTGCTCACTCTTGGTGTACTTTAACCCAATCATAAACCGATCAAACCGTTTGTTCCACTGTCTAGAAGACTGTTTCAACCCATAAAGCGATCTAGTCAATTTACACACCAAATTCTCATCTTCAGCTTTAAACCCACACGGCTGAGTCATATAAATCTCCTCTTCTAAATCACCATGCAAAAACGCAATTTTCACATCCAACTGAGCTAACTCTAAATCAAACTGTGCTACCAAAGCCAACAAAATACGAATGGAAGTATGTCTCACCACTGGAGAAAACACCTCATTATAATCAACACCTTCCCGTTGAGCGTAGCCTTTAGCTACCAACCTAGCTTTGTAGCGAACAGTACTTTCAGGAGATCCTTCCTTCTTGTTGTAGACCCATTTGCACCCAATAGCTCTTTTACCCTTAGGTAACTCACAGAGCTCCCATGTTTGGTTCTTGAAGAGAGACTGCATCTCTTCCTCCATAGCCAACTGCCACTTATCAGCCTCAACACTCTGAATAGCCTGCCGATAAGTAGTTGGAATATCATCATCAATAGCCGAAAGTGCATAGGCCACAATCATATCCTTCGTGAGCCAACTAGGTGCCTTTCTCTCACGGACACCTTTAGTTGTTGCAATAGGCTCCTGTACAACAGGAATAGGAGCCTCAAAAGCTGAAACATCATCAACTGTATTTGGATCATCACCTCCATCAACCTGGGTTGCATCTGTGTTTACATCCATAGGAGGCTGACCCTCATAACCATCATCTACCTCAGTAGCATTTTCAAATACAGCACGAACTGGAATATTATCCGAAGGTGAAACTGCATCTATCTCCACCTGCTGCGAAACCTTCATGGAATTGGTTGAATTCTCCACATGCTTGGAGACTTCTGGTTTCATCATGGAAACCTCATCAAAAGTCACATCTCTGCTCAGCACAATCTTCTTGTATTCTGGATCTCATAGCTTATAGCCTTTAACTCCTTTTTTGACACCCAAAAATACAGCTTTTCTAGCATGTGGTTCCAACTTACCATCTGTGACATGATAATAAGCAGGACACCCAAAAATATGAAGGGAATCATAATCCTGAGCAGGCTTACCAAACCATACCTCCATAGGAGTTTTACCTTGTAATGTAGCTGAAGGCAACCAATTGATGAGATGACATGCATAAGTCAATGCCTCAGCCCAAAACTCCTTGCCCAATCCAGCATTAGACAACATACACCGTATCCTCTCCAGCAAAGTACGGTTCATGCGTTCTGCCACCCCATTCTGTTGCGGTGTTCCTCTAACTGTGAAGTGTCTTTGGATACCCTCATTTTGGCACAACTGCAAGAACGGATCAGAAGTGTACTCCCCACCATTATCTGAACGGAGCACCTTGATTTTTCTGCCAGTCTGATTCTCCATGACTTTCTTCCACCTCACAAACGTCTCTAGGACTTCATTTTTACGCCTCATGGTGTACACCCATAACCGCCTAGAGTAGTCATCAACAAAAGTCACAAAATAATGTTTCCCTCCAAGTGATGCATTCTTGGAAGGACCCCAAACATCTATGTGCACATAATCCAGTATCCCACTAGTCTTGTGGATAGCTGTCCCAAATGTAGCTCTTTTCTGCTTGCCCAGAACACAATGCTCACAGAAATCTAACTTGCAGGCAACGGCACCTTTCAATAATCCTTGCTGAACAAGTTTATGCAAAGATTTTTCACCTGTATGCGCCAATCGCATATGCCATAATCTGGTAGTCAACTTGGCTGCAGAATCTGTAGCCTCACTAGTAGCTGCTGCTAAGCCTGTAACTGTATTTCCCTTCAAGTAATACAAGTTACTCTCACGAGTGCCTTTCATCAAAACCATTGCTCCAGAAATTACCTTCAAAGTGCCATCTTGAATAGCAATCCGGTAACCTCTGCTTTCCAACTGACTGATGGAGATGAGGTTTTTTGTCAGCCCTGGGACATACCTAACATCTTTAAACTCTTTGACCACTCCATCATGCAACTTTAACTGGATGCTACCAATCCCCATAATCCGACAAGGTTGAGAATTTCCCATCAGAACAACACCATTCTCTAACTTCTCAATGCTAGAGAACCAATCCCTGTTGGGACACACATGGAATGTAGCACCAGTATCCAAGATCCATTCACTAGTACTTGCGGAACATACAACCGATGAAATGACCATTGAGTAGTTCGAGTCCTCATCTTCACTCTTCTTTTGAGCAATATTAACCGACGAAGAAGTGGAGTTATTCTTCTTCTTTGCCGCCTTTGGACAATCTTTCTTCCAATGCCCTCTCTCATGGCAAAAAGCACACTCATCCTTAGCAAGCTGTCGTCCTCCTCTTGATTTGGAACGACCCCGCGAGGAACCACCACCAGATTTCTTTCTATCTCTCGACCTCCCATCTCTTGCCAACAATGCCTCTGATTGTGAATCACGTGATGCCTCTTTATCCTTTTTTCTAAACTCAAAATTCAACAATGCAGTAGACACTTCATTGTAGTTCAATTTTGTCTTCCCATGTATCAAAGTGTTGACAAAGTTCTCAAACTCCTCGGGAAGTGAATTCAACAACAATAAGGCTTTCACCTCATCCTTGACAATTTCTTCTAAATTCGCCAAGTCGCCAAGAAATTTAGTGAACTCATTCAAGTGCTCACTCATAGATGCACCCCTCCTCATAGTGAAGCGATAAAGCTTCCTCAACAAATGGAGACGATTCTCAATGCTTTTCTTCATGTACTTATCCTCCAAAATCTGCCACATCTCCTTAGCAGAACTCACATCAAGTATCAAGTACTTCAAATCCCTCGCTAAGCATTTTCGGATAGTACCACATGCACGCTTGTTCATATGTGCCCACTCTTTATCATCAATGTCATCCGGCTTGTCTTCCAACACTTCATCAAGATATTGATGCGCTAAAGCATCCATCACTTCGACACGCCATAGACCAAAATTATTTGTCCCATCAAATTTTTCTACATCCAATGACTCCTTCGACACAACCCTAGAATGTCTACCCGGAACTTTTCCACCACCCGAAGCACTCGCAACACTTTTGCCTTTGATAGTTACAACTGGAACATCCTCTTCACTAGACATTTTCTAAACAACTTGATTTCAACACAAACAAGGCAATAATCCCAAATAGATGACAATCTCAGCAGAAAATCAAGGCAATAGCAACCCAAAAACAGCACAAAATTCTCACAGGAATTTCATCAAACACCTTGTGGGCACTAACTTCTCAAATCCTCCACCCAAGCAAAAATCTATTTGGAATCAACAAAGGAACCCAAGGAATCACTAACCTGGCTTCGATACCAATTGTTACAATTTGAACCTCAAATACGCAGCGGATTGAACAAATCGTCGAAACCCTTGTTTTGGAAATCAAGAACAAAAACTAATGGATTGTGTAGAATCAAGTAGAGATAAAGTGTAACGACCCGAGGCCCAACAAACCCCACAGTCGCTACTGCATAGGCCGGGCTCCATGGGCCACTACCCCCAACCCATATCCGGAATCAACACTTAAGTGATATACCGCGGATGGTTGTTGGTGAGAGTCGAACACTCGACCTCCCCCACCCTTTAACATAGGGGCCTCAGCAACCTATGCTACCAGCTAAGCCATGGCTTAGTTGGTAGCATAGGTTGCTGAGGCCCCTATGTTAAAGGGTGGGGGAGGTCGAGTGTTCGACTCTCACCAACAACCATCCGCGGTATATCACTTAAGTGTTGATTCCGGATATGGGTTGGGGGTAGTGGCCCATGGAGCCCGGCCTATGCAGTAGCGACTGTGGGGTTTGTTGGGCCTCGGGTCGTTACATAAAGAGTAATCAAAGCATAAAGAACACAAGAATTACGTGGTTCGGCGTTAGCCTACGTCCACGGGGAGAAGGGTGATCGATTTTTCTTATTAGGTTGAGAGAATACAAGAACACAAAACTCACACTTTTTTAAAACCAAAACACTAGGTTCTGTTTTTAACCCAGAAAACGCGTGGGCGCCTAGGCGCTACAGTACCTCGCCTAGGCGCTAACGCTCAAAATCTCTCCTGAAATCACACTCTGTACTGGGCGCTACAGTACCCGCCTAGGCGCGCTACAGTAACCCGCCCAGTACAGATTCATCACAGATCAACCAAAAACATCAAAAACTGATTCTGCCCTAGGCGCTACAGTAACCACGCCCAGTCCAGATTGTTCATTGAGCAACCACAACACCAAAAATCGAATCTGCTCTAGGCGCTACAGTAACGCGCCTAGGCGCACCGCCCAGTACAGTTTGGTCACTGATCAACATGAAGGAGAAGATGAGGGGACGTGGGCGCTTGTGGAGTGCGACCGGCGACGATATGCAGAGGACTGGGCTGTGGGCTGTTGCTGCGGTGGAGAAGAGAAGGGGAAGTAGAGTCGTGGAGACTAGGGTTAGAGAAAAAGTGAAATGCTGAAACGGGGCCGCGCTAGTCAGTCAAAGGGTCAAACTTTCAAATTGTCTCAAAGGTTTAGGAGAAATATATTAATTATTTAAATTAATTATAAATATCCCGGTTCGATTAACCGATAATTTGAGGATTTGAAACCACAAACCGGACCAGAATTACATGGGTCAATCCGGCCATGGAAATCGTTTGACCAAAATTGGTCAACACACCGAACCCAACTGTACCAAACGGTCCAATTTTAATTTTCGGTCTGGTTTTCGGTTAGAATTGCACAGCCCTAGTCATACCCCGTTTGTTTCAATGGAAAGCGAAGCAACTTTCTGTAAGAGGTAGACTCTATCTTATTAAGAACGTTCTTTCAAATCTTCTTGTCGATTTTCTCTCTCTGTTCAACATACCAAGAGGTTTGGGAAAAAAATTGGAAAGTTACAAGGAGAATTTCTTTGGGATGATATAGAAGATAAGAGAAAGTTGCACGTACAAAATGGGATCCTCTGATTAAATAAAAAGGAGGTGTTGTTATTAGGTCTACTCTGGATAAAAATAAAGTGCTCATCTTCAAATTGATTTGGAGATTCAACAACTCACAAGGTTAATGGATAAATATAATCTTCCAGATGTTATTTATAGCCTAAGTAATGCTTCCATGTTATTGGATCTTACATAAACAACTGGCAGTTCAAGGGGTCAGTCCACTAACTAGTTAAGTAAGTTCGATAGACTTTCACTAGGGAAGGTTCAAAACCAAAAGCTATCTATCTCGATGCAGTATTGATTCTACTACACTCTCAGAAAAGTTTTTCAATCTCAGAAAAATCCCCGAATCCGAATTGTCGTCCGTTGTCTGAATTGAGTGGTATCGGAGCCACTCCTGTTAGTACTTGAAGAAATTTTGAAGTCATGGCCACTCTGTCTTCAACTTCAGATCGGTCTCACATTCCAGTCTTTGATGGGGACGATCATCGTTCTTGGAAGGTACAGACGTGTACTTATTTGACGTATGAGGGTTTGTGGTCCACAGTTGTTCGTGGTTACACAGAGCCTGAGGATAAGGGTCCCTTAAATGAAGAAAAACTCAAAGATTTGGACAAGAAGAGATTGGTGGAGTCCAAAGTTTTACCTCGATTGCAAAATGGGGTAGGGGCGACTATTTTTCCCAGAATTATTGGGTGTTCCTTTGCCAAAGATGCTTGGGACATCTTTGCCAAGGAATTTCAAGGAGATGCCAAGACCATCACCAATAGCTGCAGAATTTTAGCAGGTGTTGAAATGTCCCACATTGCCTGGGCACCGTATAAGTGAAGTGAATATAAGCGCTGGCAACCTCCCTCCCTTATGAGGCCTTTTAAGGGATGTGTTGGCCCAGTGTCTTCTTAACAGCAGGGATTTTACAAATCTCTTGATGAATGAGTCAGAAAAGGTCAAAGAGTTCTACTCTCGGACCATTGATCTTGTGAATCAAATGAGGGTTCAAGGTGAAGAACTACCATATTTTAAGATTGTACAAAATCTGTTGATAAGCTTACCTAAGAGATATGATGTCGTGGTCACAGCCATTGAGAAATCTAAGGATCCCACTGTGCTGAAGCCAGAGGCTTTAATTGGATCACTTGAAGATCATGAACAAAGATGACTTAGGAGAGGGGATTCCACACAGACTCTAGAATATGCTTTCCAAGCTCGTGTCACTGTTGGAGAGGATGGCAGAAAGCGAAAGTAAGCTCAATTTAATGGACACTCCATATGGTCTTTAAGTACATATGCGAAGTCCTGTACGTTCCAGCTTTAAACAATAATCTGTCAAGTGTTGGACAAATGGTTGAAAATGGATATAAACTGTCGTTTGAAAATAATGGTTGTGAAGTGTTTGATAGGGAGGATTCTGACAAAAAAAATAATGTTTATTCCTATGAAGAATCATAGGAAGATTTTCCAGTTGCTCTTAAAGCCACAAAGGTGGATTGCTCAGTCACAAAACTATGGCATAGGAGGTATGGTCATCTCTATAACACTGATCTCAGCTTGTTAAAGCAAAACATGTTGGTAGGTTTGCCTGATATTGTCGAAGTAAACTCCATTTGCATGTGAGGGTTGTCTTATTGGAAAACAGCATAGACTACCATTCCCTCAAAGTAGTTCTATAAAGGCCACAAAATGAATCTTCAGATTTGTGTCGTCCTATGCAGAATGAATCTTTCACAAAGAGTAGATATTTTATGACATTCATAGATGATTTTTCCGGAAAAGTATGGACGTATTTTTTGAAAGAAAAGCTAGAGGCCTTCTCTACCTTTCAGGGTTTAAAGCTTTAGTTGAGAAGGAGATTGAAAAAAAAAGATATAAAAAATCTCAGAAGTGATAGGGAAGGTGAATATATCTCTAATATACCAAAAGGAAAGGCATCGTAGTATTTTTGCCGGCGAGTTACAAGTGATTTCGGTACTCTCGCGTGTTTCACAGTCTTGTATTTGCTCTAGGAATTGTCAGCGGGATACATGGCAGTCAAGCAGCACATGTCGACATCTCACAGGTTCCAGCATTAAACAATAATAAGTTAATAACAGCTGCTATTCACAGCTGCTCCGCCGCATTCTCATCCAATGAGTAAATACCGATGACAAGAGTCCAGAGAAATACCGATGGAACCGATTGAGATACAACTGTGAAAATTGTGCATGAATTACTTTTGGGAGTCCACCGCATGCTCATCTAATGAGTGACTTCGATGACAAGAGTCCAGAGAAAATACCGATGAAACCAATTGAGATACAACTGTGAAAATTGTGAATGAGTTAGTTTTTGGGAGTCCACCGCATGCTCATCCAATTGAAATACAACTGTGGAAATTGTGAATGAATTACTTTTGGGAGTCCACACTCCACCACAATGAGTAATCAACGGGTCACTTCATTATGCATTTGTGACATTTACTGATAAACCTGCATGCGTCGTGGCTTGTGGGGTTTGACCACTACTTTTTGTGATTCATTAATGGATTTCGGAGACATAAAGACCCCACATGACAAGATGTGGTCATATATATATATAATAAGATTTGGGAGAAGCTGAGTGTGACTTCAATGACAAGAGTCCAGAGAAAATATCGATGGAACCAATACAACTGTGGAAATTGTGAATGAACTACTTTTGGGAGTCTATATTGTGGCAAGTGTGTTAGCAGTTCAAAGACATCTGTGAGGTAAAAGAAACATGTATGTGTGTGTTGTCTTTGTAAAACGTAGTAGGAAGGGACAGCTGTGGTGTTTTTATTTTGCATGTGTACTTCTCGGTGAGGTTGCTTTTGGGAGAGTTTGTTTTACTAACTGATTTTGTGGTGTGTTGTAGGAGCTCTATTCTATTTTGGCAACTGTGAGGTTAGTCTTCTTATTTGTAACTTTGTTTTTTGCTTCTTTTTCTTGAGTGTTATGGGAGAGTTTGTTTTACTGACTGATTTTGTGATGTGCTTTAGGAGCTGAATTCTATTTTTACAACTATGAGGTTAGTCTTTAGTTGCTCATGTCATGTACAATGTGGAAACGTTAATAGGCGTGAATAAGAAGATACTCATAGCTATTTTGATATGCATGTCTGTTTGACTTTATATGTACGGTTTACTTGATGGTACGGTTGTTGGATTATCTTCACAGTTAGGGAATCTGAAAGGTAAAGGAGGTTCTTCTGGTGGAAAAACTAATCGAGCTGGTGTTAGATTGTCTGCTAGAATTGCTGGTTGTCTGCGTGTGAAGGTTGAAGGTACATAAAAACCAAAGATCTATTACCTTTTGATTTATAGTGAAACCATGTTCAAAATGCTGCAGTGATCGTATAGGAGAGAACCTGCCATAACCAGCCATGCAGACAAACAATTTGAAAGGAAACGATGGAAACATAAGATAATAAGCATTTTCAAGAAAAAGACAGGTCAACAGAAAGCAGAAGTCGGATAGGAAAGCCAACCCTGACAACTATAACCTCCTCAAGATAAATATATAGAAAATATGTATATATATATCACTTGGGCACGAAATTTGAAGGATAAAATTTTATACTAGAAAATGTCAAATAAAATGGGTTAGTTAATTTTCAACACTAGCATAATAAATCTTAGTTTTATGTTAAAGTCTTTGACCGATTAGACCATGAATCTCCTCTATATAATATATGTAGTACTCTCAGCAACAACCACTGCTCAAGGCACAAAATCGCAATCCACAAGGGAGTTTACGTAAAAGCCAATCTAACCTACAGGCTTATATATATAAAATAATTTTTTAATAATGTTGTACTTATTGTATAAAACTCACGTATATTTATTTTGAGCATTAAAATTGATTCACGAATTAGGGGTTCAAGTTTAGAGACTTTAAAAAAATTGACTTTGGGAATTAAAATCTTAATTAGTGTATATGTTTGATGCTTTAAATTTATTTAATCAAGACGACAACCAACTATTCTTTCTTAGTATTAAAGTTTTCCATATTTTGTTAATTACATAAATAACTTCTGTACACATATGTGAATAATTCATGCGTTGGCTTATGTGATCTATGTTTCTGTCGTCATTCTATAAAGTTAAATTATTTAAGAGCATTCTGATACAAATGGAATATTCTTACATAAATAGAGCATTTTTATTCAAATGAACTCCCATTTTATTAAGTAGGGAGTAAGCTGAAATTTTAGTGTGATAACTGATGGTTAATGTATCAATTATCACAATGAGTTGAAAAAGTAAACCAATGTATGGTACATCCATTCTTCAAGCAAAGAAATTCCTTGAGATTCAACAAATTAGGTGATGATCTGAGTTAAGGTGAATCGAAATATGTGTAAAAAATTGAGTTAAAATGGTATTGATGTTATTATTGTTTCTTTGTAGATGGATTGTGCGAAGCCTATTTCATTTGTTTCTAGGGTGACCATGCTGGAGCATGTGGTAATGAACCTTGGAGGTAATATGATGAAATACACAATAGAACCGGTGGATAGTACAATGATGTTTGTGCTGCGAGTCAACATACCAATAGGTTCATCCACAAATCCTATCACTGTGCTAGAAGAAATAGTGAACATTACTGAAAATGTAGACATAATGAGAGAGCTGGTAGCTGAAAGGATGTTAAGACAAGTCGTGGAAATGGCACAGGTGGATGTTGGAGACTTCAACATGATGGAGGTGCATGTGTTAAGGAAGGATAGGGTGAAGTTGGAAAGGAGGAATAAGAATTTATCACAGGTTGTGGAAACTATGGTGAAGGAACAAGAAGTACTTAAGAAGAAAATTTCAGATCTTGAGATGAAAAATCTAGAGTCGGAAGATAAGGCTTGGAATAGAAGGATGGAGAATGAAGAGCTTAAGATAAGGGTAGCTCAACTGGAGAAACATTTGTTTCAAAACCAACCTAATTATATGAATAGCTTTAAAAAGGATTCAAGTGAGGAGGAGGAAGACCCAAGTGAGCATGACTCGGGTATTTGAAAAAGTGAAGAAGTGATGGGAAGTAGCCCATGGTGGCTAAATTTTGGGAAATGTGACTTAGTTGCTACGGTGATGTACATTTTGGAATACTAATTAGCTAACTTAGGAAGTTGGTTAGCAGATGGCTGTTGATTGACATTCAAATGTCAAGCTGATTTTGAGTTTTACATCACTGTAACTTATTTGATAGTATATATATGGAACAACAGTTGCATCTCTTTATACATCCGTATCTAATAACATGATCGTATGAAGCAATGATGTCATTATGAACTTTAGATTCATTGGTCATGATTATCCTTCATGTTGACAAAGTGTGGCATTAGGTCTTATTTTAGATGAGATGATTGTAAATCTTCAATATTTAAAGAAAATCATGGCATACTTGCGAAATGAACTTTGGCTTGCATGGAGGTCTTAGTCAATATGATTTTCCTCATTTATTGGAAAGATTGAAATTCATTGTAAAAAAATTGATGTGAGTGAAATCTAAAAAAATATATTATATTTAAATTATTCATGCATATTCTGATATGCCATATAAAAATATTTACAATCTTCATGATATAGAAAGTATTATTTAAAATATGTATTATTTGCATATTAGTATTATTTGAAAATATGACATAAAGTAGCTATTGAGGCATCGCTATTTCTATCAAAATTGTCGCCAAAACAAGTTGTCTAGATTTATTCGGCAAACGAATAATGCAGTTAAGAATGGGACTCTCACCTCTCTTTTTCATGTATGGAAGTTAGATGTTTCTTTCTTTCTTTCCTAACTTTTTTTTATACATATAATGCATAGAGATTAAAAATCGACAGCAACATTAGATTTCCCAAAATTTAATGTGAATTGATCAAAGCAACCTAATTTCCTTCACACCTCCCCTGCCCGTATGTCTCCTCTTCCCTTGACTCAATTTATTACTATTATTAATAATTTACGACACTCATATCATATTCATATTTAGCTGTAAAAATATTATGTTATTATATAATGATGATAAATATGAGAGGGGCTATTGATGACAAAAGGGATGGTCTTTCAGCTTTCAAGGTGTCTTTTTGCAAAAGCAAATACCATGGATTGCCTTGACAATACCTTATAAAAAATAATTATTCTAATACAAACAATATTGATCCAAAAAAAATTCTACTCAGCAATGAAAATTTGTTTTTTACCTTTTGCTTTGGAATTTTTCCCCTTTTTTTTTTGTCTTTTAGAATTTGATTATTCTGTTGATATGTCATTCCATTAAGAACAACAAGAATGCAAGCCACTTCCCAAAAATAAATAAATACAGAGAGATAGAACTGCAGTTAATCTTGTGAAATAAGTCATGTTGTAAAAAAATTGAACAACTGCGACACCAAGGTACGATATTCAATATGTGTTTAAACTCAAACAGTCAAAATACATATAATGCCACAACTATTATTGCTCAATTGATCTCTTTAAAATCACTAAAATGATAATGATGTTCTCTCTTGAGTATATTTTCATTCTCTCTTATTCAATAAATTGAGTCCTTCAACCAAGGAAAAGTCTAGAGTTAACATAGATGTACATAAGGAATTGTCATTTGTCAATTGTGGTTTGTCCGTTGTGTTCCAAATGTATTGTTTTTTATTTTTGGGCAGGAGTTTTGTCATCTACAATTTTTTTGGGTCTATCATGGTCTCCTTTTTTATTTACTTAAAAAATGGTCTGCTTTTTTATTGGTGATTACTTATTGTTGTTGGATATACTTTTTTACTTTGAAGGAGTCTATCAGGTTTGGATATATTTTTTACTGTTTTGTTATTATCTAGCTGTACTACTGCAAAGATTGCATTCTGTTTTTACACAAAACATACAGTACCAAGAAGATACACTGGTAGCTGAGTTTTTATATGAATTATTTGTAATTATTTGTATGATTAATGTTGACATGTTGTTGTTTGCTATTGTTGCTTGGTCTTTTGCTTTTTAACAATATGTCTTTGCTTTCTATGGACCATTTATTTACAGGGTAGATTATTTGTTGTCTGCTATTCTTCGTTGGTTTTTTGGCTTTGGCAGGTTGCTTCAAATTTCTCAAGGTAAGCCATATTAATTTTGTATTTTATTTGATTGTAGTTATTTTGTGTGATAACTTTATTTGTTGATCGATGGAAATGTTTGTCCTTTTTGTTGCTTATTTTTTATGGAATGTATTTGACAATAGGATGGAATTTGATGAGAGTAGCAGATTGAATAGATCTAAAAGGAAGAGGTTGATTAGAAATCGTCTTCGCAGTCAGGCTATGCCATCTTCATTAGCAAGTGACCAACTGATTAGCAATGATGCTACTACCGCTCATGTACAGAATATTGAACCTCTAACTGTTGGGTCACCAGACTTAACATGCCAATTCTGTGGTGCGATTTTTTGGTATGATGAACGCTTAAAATCCAACTCTTCACGTAGGCCAGTCTACTCTGTGTGTTGTCGTAGTGGTAAGATAAAGTTACCACTATTGAGACCAACACCTATGTTACTTGATCAATTACTGGATTGTAATGGATCAACAAAAAGTAAGAAATTTAGAAAAAATATCAGGACCTACAACTCAATGTTTGCATTTACATCCCTTGGTGGTAAAATTGATCATTCCATCAATACTTCTTCAGGATCATATGTTTTTAGACTTGGTGGACAAAATTATCATCGTATTGGATCTCTACTTCCAGCAGACGGAGAATCTCCTAAATTTGCACAACTGTATGTGCATGACACTGAGCATGAAGTTGTCAATAGGATGATTGCTATTGGTTCTACTGAAAATGATGCCACTGATAAAGAGATTGTTAAAGATTTGATTGTCATGCTTGATGAAATCAATGAAGTTGCAAAGGCATTTCGAATGGCAAGAGATAGGTTCAATGATACTGATCTAAGACCTATTAGACTTAGATTATGTGCAAAAAGAGATTCAGATGGTGATCAATATAGCATTCCCGTGTCTTCTGAGATTGCTGGTTTAATAGTGGGTGATTTTGGTGATGGTCTTGAGCATAGAGATATAATTGTTGAAGATAAAATTGAGGGATTAAAGCGTATTGATGAACTACATCCAAATTTCATGGCAATGCAATATCCACTTCTTTTTCCTTATGGTGAAGATGGTTATTCCAAATGTCTCAAATATCAACATATGATGTCCAAAAGAACTACAGAAAGGACGTGCATAACTATGAGAGAGTATTATGCATACAGGTTGCAACAAAGGTGTAATGAAGGGAAAACACTTCTCAGAGGTGGTAAGCTTTTTCAGCAGTTTATTGTAGATGCATATGCTTGTGTAGAAGAGCAGAGATTGAATTTTATTCGATTCAATCAAAAAAAACTACGAGCCGAAAGCTACAAAGGTGTTTGTGATGCCTTTGCCAGTGGCAATATTGATGGAAATACTCTTGGAAAACGAATTTTGTTGCCATCAAGTTTTACAGGAGGACCGCGTTATATGATTCAAAATTACCATGATGCTATGGCCATCTGTAAATTCTACGGATTTCCTGATTTTTTTTATCACATTCACATGTAATTCGCAATGGCCTGAGATTCAATCTGCACTTCAAGTAATTCCAGGACAAAAAATTGAGGATAGGCCAGATTTTGTTACAAGAGTATTTAAAATGAAAGTAGATCATTTCCTTGCTGATATAAGATCTGGCAATTATCTTGGCAATATTGTTGCTGTTGTGTACACCATTGAATTTCAAAAACGTGGTTTGCCTCATGTTCATATGGTTGTGTGGTGTCATCCAAGTAGCAAGTGTCAAACTCCAGCTGATATAGACAAGTTAATTTCTGCAGAAATTCCTGATCAATCAACGCAGCCAATGTTGTATGAGACTGTTCGAAAATTTATGATTCATGGTCCTTGTGGTTTGGTAAGACCTTTTTCGCCATGTATGGAAAATGGCCGATGTACAAAGCATTTTCCGAAGTCATTCCATCCAGAAACAACTATTGATGGAAATGGGTTTGCCTTATATAGGCGACGGGATAATGGACATACAGTGGTTAAAAATGGACATCCGATGGATAACAAATATGTCGTCCCATATAACAAAGAGTTGTTGTTGCGTTATCAAGCTCATGTTAACATCGAATGGTGCAATAAATCTCGGTCAATTAAATATTTATTTAAATATATCAATAAAGGACCGGATAGAGCCAGAGTTGTGTTGGAGCGCCATGTTGGCCAAAATGTGTCAAATGAAGGGTCAAGCTCAGTTGGTGTTATTGATGAGATACAACAATATGTGGATTGTAGGTATTTTGCTTCATACGAATCAATTTGGCGTCTCTTTGAGTATCATATTCATTTTAGACATCCCCCTGTTGAGAGATTGCCAATACATCTACCTTTCATGCAAAATATTTACTATGATGATTCGAGGAATTTATCGAATATCATTCAACAGCCAAATATAGAAAAGACTATGTTTACGGAATGGATGCATAGAAATTCTATTGATGAAACAGCAAGAAATCTTACATATGGCTCATTTCCTTCTAAATTTGTTTGGGATGATCGAGGTAAGCAATGGATTACTAGACAAAGAGGAGAGTCAATTGGCAGAATGTCATATGTGGAACCAAACTCAGGTGAATTATATTATCTTCGTATGTTATTGAATGTCCAGAGAGGTCCTAGAAACTATGTTGAAATCAGGACAGTAGAGGGAGTCATTCATCCAAATTTCCAATCTGCGTGTATGGCACTTGGGTTACTGGGTGATGATAAGGAATGGCACGAGTCATTAGATGAAGCATCTGTGTTTGCAACAGCGATTCAGTTAAGACAACTATTTATTACTTTGCTGCTTTTTTGCAATGTCAGTGATCCTTTGAAGTTGTGGGAGAATCATTGGCTAAATTTCTAAGATGATATATTATATAAATTAAGACAGCAGCTGAATTTACCGAACTTCAACATATCACAAGTTGAAGTGAAGAATCACATCCTTTTTGAGCTAGAGATGTTACTGAACAGGGCAAACAGTTCTCTTTCTGAATATGGCTTGCCAATGCCACAAGGCCAATTATATGATGAATTGAACAATCGACTCTTACGAGAAGAAATGAATTATGATGTTAGTGATCTTAGAGAGCAATGCAAATATCTAGAGGATCACTTGAACATGGAGCAAAAAGTTATATATGATGTTGTTGTAGATAAAGTGAATAATCAACAAGGTGGCCTTTTTTTTGTTTATGGTTCTGGTGGAACTGGGAAGACTTTTTTATATCAAACAATAATTTCAAGCATAAGATCTACAGGAAGAATTGTGCTTGCTGTTGCTTCATCTGGAATTGCATCATTGTTACTTCCTGGTGGTCGTACTGCACACTCACGATTTAAAATCCCTATTGATATCAATGAAACATCAACATGTCATATTAAGAAAGGAACTCAACTTGCAAGACTGGTAGCAAGGGCAAGTCTTATTGTT
This sequence comes from Euonymus europaeus, assembly GCA_963580455.1. Lineage (NCBI taxonomy): Eukaryota > Viridiplantae > Streptophyta > Magnoliopsida > Celastrales > Celastraceae > Euonymus > Euonymus europaeus. The sequence continues at coordinate 4,749,213 of OY756961.1, read as the reverse complement.
TGGGATGAAGCACCCATGACACATAGATATTGTTTTGAGGCTCTTGATAGAACATTGCAAGATATAATCATTCTAGATGATGATGAAACTAACTCAAAGCCATTTGGAGGAAAAACCATTTTGTTAGGTGGTGACTTTAGACAAATCTTACCTGTTGTGTTGAATGGCACTAGATATGACACAGTTAATGCCTCAATCACAAAGTCATATTTGTGGAAACATTGTATAGTGTATATGCTGAAGGAAAATATGCGATTGCAAGCAGATCAACTTAATGCAGTTGATAAAGAGAGTATGACACAGTTTGCACAATGGATATTAGATGTTGGAGATGGACGAGTTGCTTCATTTGCTATTGATCGTGATGATGGAGAAGCAAGCTGGATTCAAATCCCTAATAAATTATTAGTTCACTCTCAGAATGATAAGTTGCATGCCATGGTCTCAGAAATTTATGACAACCTACACTCTCTGTATGATGATGTTGTTTATTTGAATGAGAGAGCCATCATTACAGGCACAAATGACACTGTTGCGATGATTAATTCATATGTATTATCACTTATTCCAACCGTGGAAAGAACCTATTACAGTTTTGATTCAATATGCAAAATATCGCAACATTCTATGGCATCTGATTTGCTATACACTACTGATGTGCTGAATTCCATGACTTTCAATGGGGTCCCAAATCATGAGCTATCACTTAAGAAGTATGCACCTGTGATGTTACTTCGTAATTTAAATCAGGCTGATGGTTTATGCAACGGAACAAGACTTCTTATAACTCATCTAGGAGATAGAGTTCTTGAAGGTAGAATATTGGGTGGTAGCCATGCAGGTTCAAAGGTATGCATACCCCGAATAATTATGGATGGGAAAGATCCGAAATACCCATTTGTATTGAAAAGAAGACAATTCCCAGTCAAATTATGTTATGCTATGACAATTAACAAAAGTCAGGGGCAAACTCTGAAAAAGGTTGGCTTATATTTGCCAAAACCAATCTTTACCCATGGTCAGCTTTATGTTGCTCTGTCTCGTGTGACTTCTTAGAGTTATGACTGGGGATAGCGATAAACAGATGCAAGGACATACAAGAAATATAGTATATCGTGAAATTTTTGATGGTTTGATGACAGGTGATGATGAATACATTATTGTTTTTATGTGCAATATAATTTTGACATATAATAAATTATAAATGTTTGCTTTATGTTTCAAAATCTAATGAAGAATTTTTTTTATGCAGGTTAACAACACGACATTCGACTATTATGGATTATCATTTCATTGCTCAACTTCAAATTTCTAATCGTGACTGGAAGATTAAGACAAGGATTGCTAGACTGTGGGATTCTATTAATCATGCTGACAATGGTTTATTAATGAGTGTTGATGCATATCTTGTGGATGAACAGGTATGGTTAGCTTTTATTACAGTATTATATCTTTCTCTACCATTTGTTATGATACTTTGAGAGAAAAAGAAAATCACTCTATACCATGAATATTTTTATAGGGTGACAGCATACTTGCAACCATTCGGCCAGAAAATGCAGAATATTTCAAGGCAGTGCTTCATGAAAAGGATATTTATTACTTCAGTAATTTCGCAGTTTTTCCTATTCGAAACACTTATCGTCCATGTCCAAATGAATACATGATTAAGTTTGACAAAAGGACTAAGATTGAAAAAACTGTGGATGCAAAAAATGAGTTTCCTCCAGATAGATTTTATTTCTCAAGCTATTCTGAAATGGAATCTCGAGTTCGGAATAAAGTTTATCTGACAGGTATACATCAATAGAACACAAGTTTATTAGCTATGCAAAAACTATGAAAAAACATTATGAGAAAACTATGTTTTGACAGACATGGTGGGCCAAATATTGAAGGCGTATGATATAGAAGAAATTCGAACTAACCAACGAATGGTTAAAGTTCGAAAGTTAGATTTTGAAGATGAGAAGTAAGTATCACATTTATTTTAGTTCTACCATATGATTTCCAAATATGATCAATATGACAGTTTCTGAGAATGTGTTAGTAAAACTTGGTATTTTAATATTATGATGATTTTTAGATTTGAATACTCTGATTTGTCAACCAAAATGTTTTGATAACAATTGTCTATGGAAAATTGTTTAGCTTCAATATAATATCAGTTACACTTTGGGGAGATTTAGCCATGAAATATGACTATCAACGGATATCTGAGAAATCAAAGGAGAAGCCAGTGATAATCATATGTGCAGGAATGATGGTGACTACATTTCAAGGTGTGTTCCAATGGAAAAATAATTATCTATGCTTCATATGAAAGAGTCTAGCTTATTTGAATATACTTTGACTCTTTTTTCCCTATTGAAATATCAATAAGTAGATCTGTTCTTTACTGGCATTTTAACTTCATGACAAGAATTGCATGGATGCATTATTAGGTAGATATTCTAATAGAGACAACTTTTACCTTCCTAGGAATACCATAGATCCCATTTTAGTCATTTGATGCTACTATTTTTGTTTCTATATAGGAAAAACTATTTTGAGTAGTACATCAGCTTCAAAAATATATGTTGATTTGGAAATACCAGAAGTGCAGCAGCTAAGAGGAAGGTTTGTTTATACATTTTTTATTTCTATAACTATATTTTGCAATAATAATTATTGACCAATACTTTTTTTACAAAACAGGATAGTACAACCTAAGATGCTAGAAATAATATCAAACAGTGGAGCCAAGTTGTCAACTCTTGATGATGACATGACAAAAAATAGAAAGACTGTTGCCGAATTGTTGTTATTGGACAGAGATACTGATGCTGTAAGTATTTATAACTTCACATACATGTCATTATTCGTGAGATTGATTGAATTAGTTTGCTAATAATTTGCTTCTCACAAACAACATGCAGAAAAAAAAAGTTCACATGTAAAGCAAGGATAAAGAGTGTAGATGTGACAGATGGATGGTGGTATCCAACATGTCCAACATGTAACAGTACAACAAAATAATGGAGAGATAAAATATTGTGCTCCCAGTGTAGTGTTATTGAGCAAACTCCAATACCTTGGTAAGTTACATACTAAATCACAAATGCGTGTATTTTATCTTATTATTCGAAGAAATGTATAATGTTTTATATTCATGGTGTTCACATATGATTTTATGTCATGTAGCTATATCCTGAATGCCACAGTTGAAGATCAAACTGGTACTGCACTGTTTACAATATTTGGAAGACAGGCTGAACAAATGATTGGTATATCAGCTGCTACAATTATGTCAATGAAAGGTGCAAATCGATATGTTCTGCCACAAATTATTGCTGATATTTTTCCAACATATCATAATTTCCAAGTTGCAATTAATCTGAATAACAAAAGGGCTCAAGCGATCTGTTTTAAAGTTTCAAAAGTATCTTATGATGTGTTGGATGGAGGAAATAGATCACTCAACCAAATTGAAGATGCAGATGTGCTAAAAACAGATACTGGCAATAAAATAGCTGAAGATTTGTTGCCTAAGGAATCAACTTACTCAAACACCCAGAGCAGCAACAAATTTGATAGACTGCAGGTACAAACTCCTGAAAAATCAAGGTCTGTTGGAAGGAGCAAATGCAATAAACAGCTATTGTTGCATGATTCTGATACATCAATATCTGATGATGAACCTATTTCTGCTGCAATACAGAAAAAAATGAAACAGAAAACTAGGTGAGCATATTTTATCTTGCAATTCATATGAGCCTTAGATTATATTTTGAAAAAACTAGGTGAGCCTTAACATATTTTGTCATATATTTTGAGTTCTCGCAGGAACATTATCACTATTGCAGAGCCACAGAGAGAAAACAAAAAACAAAAGAAAACTGTTGCTTCCACCAACAAAAAAGGTAAAACAATTTTTGATATGTCTGAGAATATTAACAAGAGAAAGAATTGAGGTGAAGCACTTCTTGTGGCTCACTCCAGTGTTCTTGGTCTACATGAAGTTCCACAAATCTGTTGTTGGCAATAGTCTACGACTATCATTTTGGATGGCATGAGTATCATGCTTCTCTTTTGTGTAAATAGAGTTAGCAGCCTTTGAAATAAGAAAAGTACGATAAAGAGTTATGCAGCTAAGACTGGGTGATGTAAATAGAGCTTTCCCAAATGTCTTGCTAATGTTTATGCTAAACAAACAGCTTTTGTTGATGACAATATGTTGTAAACGTTTGATGTAAATGGCAATAACGTTTGCCACTTCATGATGTACATTATGCTTTTCCTTGGTTTATAATCGGTTGACACTGTATTACTTGTGACTCTTAACTTCAACATCTTCTTCTCTTTCTTATGGTGCTTTAATGAGCACAGTTTGCTCTTCGCATATTATTAAAGATCAATAAAATACAAATTGAAGAACTCGGATTACTTTGTAGAATAGCCTTATATATATTGTTTTACCAATTATTAATTCCCTTGAATTGTTTACTACCAATTATCATTTTTCATCATAAATCAAAAGTAACTAAGCATTCTTCAAATGCCAATATTCACAATTAAAGAAAACTACAAAACATCAAATAACATTCAAATCACCAATAAAAATTATAATCCTCCGAAATGATCATAGGATAGAACATTTTTGAATCTCCACAACAAATAGATTTTTCAAACACAAAATACATAAGAAACTCTCACTTTCTAACCCAATGCCAACAAAAAAACCATCCAATACCACCTGCTGATACATCATGATCTTTGGCATTTCTTTATGTGTCTTCTACTCTTAGCTCTTTGTTCTTGTTAGTTTTTTACTATGCCTCCATCACATACAAAAACATACTCCTGATAAAAAAAACCAAAAGTAATCATTGACAACCAACGATACATTACATACAAAAGGTAACACACCAAAATCGTAAACTAAATAAGACTCTTTCTGTAAAACCTAATTGTCTTTCCCAAATAAGAAAAAAACAAACACTTTCAAAACTGAAAAATATTGCAAAACCCACCTCCAGTTTCTGAACAAGTTCTTTGGCATTTGTTGCCAAGACAAAGATGTTTCGCTCAGAGGGCTTAATAAACCCATCATCAACAGCATTGTCAATGAAAGTGATCAAAGAGTCGTAATAACCATTGACATTGAGCAAACCCACCTAGATGACAATGATAAAGTTCACATCCAGAATATTTCATAAAAAGACATCTGAAATGATAACAAAATTTGTATATACTTACAGGCTTCTCGTGGATTCCCAGTTGGGCCCAGGTAATCACTTCCAACAGCTCCTCCAGAGTGCCATACCCACCTGAAATCCAAGTTAGTATAATAAAAAACTAAACATCATAGATGTTCTACAAAACCCAAAAACAATGAAAAAAAATGTTTGCACAAATGAAAAGCACAGAGAACCTAGTAAAGCAATGAAGCAATCAGAATGGCGAACCATCTCAGACTTTCTTTGGTGCATATCTGCAACTGGCATTACCTCCCCAACTGTTTCTCCAGTGATCTAAGCTCCATAACAAAAATGATAAAAATGCAATCTTTAACACATAAAGAAGCTTTCAAAAAAACCAAACGTTAAAACTACATGAATTATATGTTCAACCTCTTTCGACATCAAAAATGTGGGTATAATCCTGTAACAAAAACCCAACAAAAATCATTAAATAAAATATTCATCAACAAATGGAAAAAAAGAAGAAGCAATACACACCCAAGAACACCTCTTCCAGCTCCATGAACAGCTTGAGAAATTAAACCCATCAAACCAATACTCCCACCTCCGTAAACAACATCAAGCCTCCGAGACACCTTCATGAACAATAATGAAGAATCCACTCATCTATTTTTACACTTCAAACTTAACAATTTAAAAACACAACACCAAACGACATATCTTATGAATCACATACCAGCTCTTGAGCTAAGTCAATGGCAGCATCTTTGTAACAATCCCTTTTCCCAGTACTGCTACCACAGAAAACACAAACGCTTTTAAATCTAGACTCTTTCACAAGATTTCCTTCCATTTGCAACTACAAGTGAGTTCTGACCAACAAAAATTCTTTCGGTGGAAGAAAACATAAACAAAATTAGATCAACAAATCATGAAGATGGTGAAGAAGTCTTATTCAAAAACAAAAACGAAAAAAACAAACCAAAACAGACAAAACATTAAATAAAAGTAGCAAAATAGTCAAAAAGAAGTTAAAAAGCTGAGCAGCTGCTGCTTCTAAAAATGAAATCATTTATCAGATAAGAGATTCTCAAGATCTGCGGAGAGATATGTTTTTAGATCTTGCATTTTAAAACCTCCTGCTTTATTGTAATACATAAACAAAATAGCTATACGATCAAATGTATACGTAACTAGGAACCACCTGTATTTGTACATGGACTCCCTAATTCCAATGGAAATGTACAAGGATTTAGTAGCTAAGATTTTCCTCTTCTTTTCTAATTTTCTAAAATCTTAAAAGAAAAAAAAAAGTCCCTTCCGCCTGAACTTTCAATTCAGCAATTTGAAGGCAATTTCATATATATTTCATACGTGTGTCAGTTTATGATTACATCTTCAGCCAACATGAATCTGATATTTCAAGATTTAATTATCAAGTTGACAAGATTTAAGAAAGAATTATTAAGACACAGCAAAAAAAAAAAAAAAAAAAAAAAAAAAAGAGAAACAACCCGCCGCGTAGCGCGGGTTGTGACTCTAGTATCTAATAAGCTTGAGCAGTTTTGTGTGAAGGAAGAGATAGCAAAGCAGCTGAGTACAGGTTTTTCCCCTTAGTAAAATGGTGTTGCTGAGAGGAAAAACAGAACCATTATGGGGATGGTCAGGGCTACGTTGAGTGAGAAGCAACTTCCCAACATTTTCTGGGCAGAGGCAGTGCAGACTGTAGTTTATACCTTAAACCTATGTACCACTAAAGCTATTCAGGGTATGATTCCTTGAGAGGCATGGAGTGGGAGGAAGTTTTTAGTTGACCATTTGAAGGTCTTTGGCGATATTTGCTTCTGTCATATACCTATTCAGAAACATTTTAAACTTGATCCAAAAAGTAAAAGATGTATATTTGTTGGTTACAGTACTAATGCTAAGGCATATAAAATTTTTGATACACAAACTCAAACGCTTTTAGTCAGCAGAGATGTTGTTTTTGCTGAGGATGCTATATGGGATTGGGAAAAGAAAGAAGTTACAAGGATGATTACTAATTATTCTCAATCACAACTGAAACTGATGATGAACAAATGAGAGATGAAATTACTGCCACGGGAGTGATGGGTGATCAAGAAGTTGGAGAAGACATGGAAGTTCCAGCTCCTATGAAAGATCAATTAATGCCTCCGATCTTTATGACCATCCTATTGATAGCTTTAGCTTTTGGTATGACATGAAATGGCTTTGGTTAATACCTTGGAGAAGGGCGCTTTTTATTTGGGAAGAAGACTTGGAGAAACAACTGTTAAGAGCTATTAAAAGTCCCCACGAAGAGTGAATCTTCCTAACCCGAAAAAACTCATTGGCAATAAGGGTGAATCTTCCTTATAGGCATCTAGACCATCGGCCACTTTGCATATATACCTTACTTGTGATTATAGGGAAAGATTGAGATAAGTGTATTGCATCGACCACATTTTTAAAGTTGCTTCCCTTTTCACCTTCTGTTAAAGAGCACAAGCATATATCCCAAAATATATCAAGCATTAGATCAATGAAGCACAAATTTTCTGGTCAAGCGCACAATATAGCTTTCGGAGACCGCGACGTACACCATCACAAGCATATATCCTCCATTTATCCTTATAGGGAAAGATTGAGGATTAGTGTAAAAAAAAATTTCAGAAGTTTATATGCGCCAGAGCTGATCCTCCCAAACCCCTATTTATAGACCCCTCATGCGTAGTAGTTTCTCATGCCGTTTCAAAGTAGTAACGTTGTGAAGGTTCTCTTCTCTCTCTAGCTATCTTTTTTTATTTCTTTCACTACTTTCTTTTCTAATTAAATTAAGCTGCATGAAAATCTCTACAATTAATAAAATATCCTAACTATTATTATTACTACTACTTTGGTTATTTCGATCATGGCAGCACCTCCATTTCTCTTCCTCAAGTTGCCATGGCTACTTTTAGAGTATGCACCAGGGATCATCCCGGATTAGGCTTGAAGATTACGGTTAACAAGGGCATTAATCTTGCCGAAAGTAATCGAATAGATCCAAAGCAGGTCTGTATTCGTATAAGTGGGTGTTTATGTGAAATCTGTCCATATATTTCGTGCAAGCCATAAATCGATTCAGTTTTATGATATTAATTCTTGATGCAGCAATGGTACGTAAAGCCCACGAAGCAAGGCTTTGCCCTGGTTAATAAAACTACTAATCTGGCCATAGAACATGTCGGATTTGATGAACCTGTAAGAATAATTCTTTAAGCTACCTACTTATTCATTTTTATACGTATAAATCATTATGACCAAAATCTCACAATAACAAAAATACTGTGAGGTGGAAATTAATTAATTTGCAGGTTCAGCTTGCTCATTTCGATCCAGCGCGTGTGCCTGACTCTCAAAAGTGGACCAAAGGTCACGTCGTTGTTGAAAATTATTACCCAATACGTGCGCTTAACGATCGTGAACTGGTTTTGGATGCTGTGGAGAAGAATTCAATCAAGACTTCGAACTGGAATGCTGGGAATAGCCAGCTATGGACTATTGCAATTTACCCCAGCTGTAAGCCAATTCGGCAACTCTGTCATGCTTGAAATTGCTTGCTTACATCGAGACTTACACTTTAATTTTGTGCAGTGATGGCAACAGGGCGGGACTGGGCCGAGCATGACCTCCCCATCCTCATCCCAGCCCCCGAACCCGAACCCCATCCTCATCCCCGGCCCCCTCCCCCTCCCTGGCTCCATCCCCGGCCCCCTCCCCCTCCCTGGCTCCATCCCCGGCCCCCTCCCTGTTTCCATCCCCAGCCCTATCCCCGTCCCCCCCGACGGGGATGGATCCCAAATATCGGAATATCTGAACTCGAATTCGAACCCGACAGGGACACGTAACACCCAAACTCCAAAAATATTATAATACTATATGTATGTGTATTATATATATATATACGTACGTATGTATGTATTATATATATATATATATTTAAATAAAATATTACAAAAAGTTTGGGTCGGGTTTGGGGCGGGTATGGTTATCGTCTCCAGGCAGTAGGGTTTGGGTGCCAAAACCGAACCCAATTTTTCAGGTCCCCAACATGAAATTTTGGGTTGCCATCCCTAACTTTTGTGGGACAAATGCAGGGTGATGGGGATCTAGTTGATACCAGAAGCTTCATGTCATTCCCCCATATGTGAGTGTATCTATGCTAGCGCCGTTGTATTTGTATCTGGTTCATGAGAACAAAGCCATGACATATGGTTCAAAGCGAGCGTCCGTGTGCTCTGTTGTGGGAACAATCACTCGTATGACTAGTAATTAATGCTTATTGTGTCATCTTTTGTCACTTTTTCTTAAAAAATGGCTCTCACCATGATCAACAGAGTTCAACCAAAAAAGTTCAAATACACCCAGTCAATGAATAAATGAGAAAGCAAATTATAGGAATGCCATTACATACGAACTTCCCCAGAAATAGATTATCCTGATAAATGCAATTATGTTTTTTGACAAGTCGCAAGCCAAAGACCACAGTCCCAGCCAGGCCTCATCATTTGATCCGTGGACTTTGACTCCTCATCATTTGATCCGTGGACTTTGACTCAGCCCAAGCCTGAGCTCGAACCAAAATTTACCTCAGTCTCAGGCCGCTCAACCCTAGGCTTGGGCTCCATTTCTAGCGCCGAGTCTAGCCCGAAATCAGACCATTTGGGCTGGCTCGAGCCCAAGCTCGAAATATACCACATGCATATACATACATATATATATATATATACACACACATTAGGGTAGAACCCGCGCGTTGCGGCGGGCACCATATTATGCTGTCATGACTTTATAATTTATTGTGGTACATTTTTTATTTACAAAGTGATTCGACATTATTAATGCATCACACATTTAACATTTGAATTATGGTACACAACAAATTAGAAGGCCTAAAGGCAAAGAAGCAAATCGAAGATTTAAAAAGAAATAAAGAGTGAGAGAGTGAGGCACAAAAGTTTAACACCATTATCAGCACAAAATTAAAACCAAATCATTTCTAAATCAATAATTAGAAGCACAAACTGAGTTGAAACAAAACATGATTTAAATGGTGAAATGCAAATCTTCTATTTTGTATGTCTGGATGTCGAAATTGCAATTCAGAGAAAATGAGCCAATATTTATCTGACAGTAGAGATTGTATGTGGAACCAAGGGAGGTTGTATTAAAGTTGGCTTATGTATGTGGGGAGCACAGCAATTTAGACTAATCTCAAGGGAGACAGCAGAGAGATCCACTGATGCGGGGGCATCCCAAGGTGTGCCCACATGGGTGGGAATCCCACATCAGGCAGGTGGCATTACAAGAAAACCGGCGGTTATCGATGGAATTTACAGACGGGAAAGTTCAGTCGGTAAATATCAATGGATTATAGACGAATTAGTGATGAACTTTCCATTTTGGAAATTACCGACGGATTGCCGTCAATAATTTATGATGCCAAATTTGGCGCGAAAATTTGCGACGAATTACCAATGAAATTTTTATCAGTTTTTTTCTTCTTTTTTTAAATAGAGATTTCATATCATAAAGAAGAGAAGAATAGTCCTTCTCCGGGGGCTCACAAAGGGGACTAGACTGAAACGCTTGAACAAAAAGAACAAGAGAAACTAACAAGACCTAAACAACAAGCACTCAAGAAGAATAAACATTGATATGGCTCATTGAGGCAATCCCCATACAATCAACTCTAATCATACCTTTGACACGAGCTAGGAGATCATTCCACCTGTAGAAATACCTGGAAATTTTCCTTGGGAGGCCTTCGTCGCAAGAAAATCTGAACAACAGTTTATTTTTCTATAGATGTGCTTGAATTGAATGTTAATCATTCCACAGCTTTCATTCATCTGTCTTTTAAGATAGATCACTTTCCAAGTACAGTGAAAGTTAGCCAGTAAGATTTTAATAGCAACCAAAGAATCAGATTCAACCTAGATATGGTTATAACCTAAAGACTTAACCAGACAAATGTCATCATAAAAGGCTTTCATTTCAGTCCAACTAATTGATTGGAAACCATAGTAATTAGACAAACCTGCCACAAATTGCCCATTGCGATCCCTTAACAAGCATCCACCACCAGCATATTCTTGAGGATCAATCACACTTCCATCACAGTTAATTTTAACATATAATTGAGAAGGAGGATTCCAATATAATATTGCAATCTTGCCTAAATTTCGTCGGTAAAATTCTTATTTTTAATTTCAAACATTTCCTATTGACGGAATTGTCCGTTGGTAAAGTCAAAGATTACCGGCAGAATTAACTGGTGGACATTCAAATGGAGCGGTCTCTTATGATGCCAGAGATAAGAAAATAATCATCACTTTTCCAAAATAATATTTCGATGGCGGAAAAACCCGGAGGAGGAAAAGATCAAGGAGAAAAATAGTCGAGCGTGAGAAGAGGAACTCTTTTATAGGGTCTTCCAGAGATATGGTGATATTGTGGATGTTTTTGTGGCGGAAAAAAAGTAACAAAGCTGGAGTTGAATTTGTTTTTCTGCATTTTAAGAATGTGGTTCGTGAGGATGATTTTATAAAGAAAATTCAAGGGATTTGGATTGGATAGTTCAAGATTAGAGCAAATAAGGCCAGATTCGAGAGTACAAAATAGTTGGAAAGGAAGACTATCAACTGAAGGCAAAGCATGAGGAAAACAGAGAGCTTGGCTCACAAGTACAGGGTTAAGACAGATGGAAGAAGTTATGCTGAGGCCCTAATGCAAAATAAAGGTGAGAGTGCGGCTCAAAGAAGGAATGGTAGGACAAATATTGTTGTGGTTGTGAAGGCTAATAACAGCACAGATAAAGGGGATGGGGTGAAAGAGTGTGACTTGGCCTATGAATCTACTACGAAGGATAGAGAATGGCAGGCAAGGGCAGCGGTGGGTGTGATTTGTAAAGAAGATTCACTTCCCCGTATTGGAGATATCATTGAAGATGAACCAGCCCTAAACTGCTTTTCAATCCTGTTGGGTGGTAGAGCAGTCCTCATGGTGTTTCCAAGTATAGAGAAGATGGAAGATGCTTTGAGGAAGTGATGTAGAGCAAGTGGCAAAAGATTTTATGGCTAGGTTGGAGTGTTCGTGCGAGAAGGCAAGGTCCAAGGAGGTAGGGCATTGCGGCCTGTAACTTTCAACTAGGGTGGAGTTACGGGGCCCATAATATGTTTTTGAAAAGAAAATTTCGTGCTCTACACATTTTACCAGGACTTATACCAGCTCATTCCAGATCCTAATTCCTTTGTTTTCATTGGTTACGTGGACTTTCTATTTGATTGCGCTTTAATTTATTTGTTTCCTAATTTGTTTTTGTTTCTTTGTTCTAGTTCGGCTAAGATTTGCTATGTGGTACAAATATTATTCCATAACTATGTTGGAGACACTTGTTGATGATTATTCTAAATAATACGACAATTGCTCCTTTTTCCTATTGGTATTGGTGTGTTGTCCTTGAATTATCATTATATAATTCAAGTGTATTACTTCCGCTTCGTCAAGGGTTGCCGGTGATAGTAGTGAGAAGGGCGATACTCGCGAATGATGGTGGTGATGTAGTGAATAACTCAAGTAAGAATAAAAAAACCAAAATGCTTTCCCTCTCAATTTTCAAGAAGATTCTCCACATGGGTCAAATTTTTCTCCCTAATTGGGCTTCCTCTTTTGGGCCCGATTTATGAAAAATTAATGGGTTGGGCTGGGGGAAAAAATTAACCCTTATTTAAAATAAAATAAAAAAAGAAAAGAAAGAAAGATAGCCAGCTCCTAGAGACACTCCAAGCTGATTTAACAGAGAAGATACCATTAACATCCGGGCACCATATCATTTTATCAACTCTTTCAAACAAGAGCGCATTTTCTTTAATTATAATTTGAATCATGCATTCAGGAAGAAAACCTGTCATGAAAGCAATAACAATCACTAATACCAAAAAATATGGAAGACTGTCACTTTGAATGCTACACAATCAGAATTAGTATTTCCTCATGCACATAAAAGGCAGCTGTTTTGAATTCAAAGCCACAACCTCATTACGAGGCATATACACATTACAACTAGGATATTGTAAACAACTTCTTCTTTTTTCTTCTTTTTTTTAAGCAAAGATATATTTTATAGCATAAGGGAAGAAGAAAAACCTTTCATCCGGGGTTCATAATGGGGGACATAGACCGACACCCATGACAAAAGGAAAGAACAACACAAATAGAGAAAAACACAACAAAGCAAGGAAAACGAAAACATGATGTAACAAGCTAATGTTTTCTTCTCTGCACCGGAACACTCATTTGATCCATCTTTAAAAGACCTTTAGCTTTCCCTGGCAGACCAATGAACCTACAAAAAACCTTTGAAGACCTACCATTTGATGCTATTGAAGCCATACAATCAGCCACAGAATTTATTTCTCTAAAAATATGTTGAAAGCGAACTTGACTGTTAATACATAAGCTATCAATTTGCTGTTTTAAGTAGAATAGTTTTCAAGGACATCTAACAGCAGCAGATAAAATATTGATGACAATCAAAGAATCAGACTCAATGAGAATATGATTTAAACCAAGAGACAAAACCAAAATTAATCCATCATGGATGACTTTCAATTCAGCAAAAGAAATGGTATTTTTTACCAAGGATATTGTAAACAACTTGATATTAGCCTAATTGGTTATCTCGTACCCTTACGGCACGAGGTTGGCCGTTTGACACCAGAGTCCTGTATTAATCTATGTTTGATCTGTGTAATATAAGTTACAATGGAGTAACAAAAACAAACCCAAAAGATTGCTAATTAAACCACTTCAAGGGCATTATTGTGTCTTGTTCTTGATTTTTCAGGAGATTGAATCTCTTCACTAGCTTTCCTCTTGTTATTTGTGTTTGGTTCATCTTCCTTGGATCTCCCTTTAAGCAGATGGGGTTTAAGTTTATTCCCCACTCACCTTGCACTCATTGGCGATAAGGCTGAATCTTCCATAGACATCCAGACCATCGGCCACTTCGCATATATCCTTTATTTGTCATTATTCCGTAAAAAAAAGTGAATGGCCCCAATTTTAAAGTCGCTTCCCTTTTCACCTTTTGTTAAAGAGCATCAATGGAGCATAAATTTTGTCATCGAGCGCGAAATATTATAGCTTTCGGAAACAGAAACACCATATATCACAAGCATATATTCTGCATGTGTCATTATAGATAAAGATTGAGGATAAGTAAAAAAATAAAAAGATTGAGAAGTTTGAATGCGCCATGCAGAGCTCCTCCCAAACCCCTATTTATAGACCCTAGTCATGCGTAGCAGTTTCTCAAGCAATTTCATATATAGTAGTAACTTTGGTAGGTTATCTTCTCTCTCTAGCTCTCGTTTGTTGTTTCTTCCTCTACTTTTAGTTCTAAATTAAGCTGCATGAAAATCCCTACAGTTAACAACATATCCTAACAAGTATTGTCACTTTGTTTAATTTCATGGCAGCAGCCCTATATCTATTCCTCAAGTTGACATGGCTACTTTTAGAGTTTCCTGCAAGGATTATCCCGAATCAAGCTTGAATGTTTCTGCTGCGAAAGGCATTAATCTTGCCAAAAATAATCCAAAAGATCCAAGTCAGGTCTGTATCCATCAGAGAAGGGTTTTTCTTCTCTCTTTATGATATAAAATTTTTATTTTAAAAAAAAAAGACTAATTAACTTGTGCTTATATTTGTTTTATGTGAAATCTATCAATACATTTTCTGCAAGCCATTAATGGATTCAATTTTATGAAATGATTTCTTGTTGCAGCAATGGTACATAAAGACCGTGAAGCAAGGCATTGCCCTGGTTAATAAGGCTACTAATATGGCCTTAGAATATGTCGGATATGGTTATTCTGTAAGAATAATTCTTAATTTAAACAGCTTGCTTAATCATTTTTATATGTTTATCATTATGATAAATCTCACAATAACAATAGCACGATGGCCTGAAAATTAATGAATCTTCAGGTTCAGCTTTCTCCTTTCGATCCAACGCGTGTGCCTGACACTCAAAAGTGGGCCAAGGGTCCTGTCGTTGTCGACAATTTTTATCCAATATATACGGCTAATGATCGTGAACTGGTTTTGGATGCCGAAGACCCGAATTCCATCAAGACTGCGAGTTGGAGTGCTTCCTATGACCAGCTATGGACTACTTCAGCTATCACCAACTGTACGTTTATTTGGCAACTCTGTCGAATTTAAAATTGCTTTCATGAATGCACTGAGACTTACACTAGAATTTTTTGGGACAAATGCAGGATGATGGGGATCTAGTTCATACCAGAAGCTTCATGTCATTTACCTATATATATGTATGCGAATAAAGCCTTGATATATGGCTTCAAGGCTAGCGTCCGTCCGTGTGATCTGTTGTGGTCGCAATCACTTGTATGACTATCTTATGTTTTTCTATGACAATATGTTCTATAGCCAGCTTGCACTATTAATGCTTATTGTGTCATCTTTCGTGGCTTTTTCTTATTAAAGATTTGGGAGACCACTAAATGAGGTAGTGTTCTCCCAAAATTACCAATCTTAAAATCGCTCCAAGCCTCAGTCTGAACTCGCTCCAATAATACTGACTTTAAAACTGCTTCAAAGCATCATCAATCACATTTTCAAACTTGAGATCACTCCAAGCCTTCAAGGAATCCATGTAACGGCCGAGGACCAACAATCCCCACCGTCACCAGCATAGGCCGGGCCCATGGACCACTACCCCCAACCCATATCCGGAATCGACACTTAAGTGATATACCGCGGATGGTTGTTGGTGAGAGTCGAACACTCGACCTCCCCACCCTTTAACATAGGGGCCTCAGCAACCTATGCTACCAGCTAAGCCATGGCTTAGCTGGTAGCATAGGTTGCTGAGGCCCCTATGTTAAAGGGTGGGGAGGTCGAGTGTTCGACTCTCACCAACAACCATCCGCGGTATATCACTTAAGTGTCGATTCCGGATATGGGTTGGGGGTAGTGGTCCATGGGCCCGGCCTATGCTGGTGACGGTGGGGATTGTTGGTCCTCGGCCGTTACATTTAAGCTGCAAGTCTTGTGAGGTTTTCAGTGGCTCTGTTGGTCAGCGTTATAATGCTATTGGGTTGGTGGGTTAGTTGCCGATTTTTGCCTGCAGTTTTGGCTTTAGAGCTTTGGTTTCGCTCTTTAGGCATTTGGTTGTTTCTACAGTTTTCCTCCGCCATAAGCAAGAACATTTATTAAATTTATGAGGTGCCGTCCTTTTTATAAATTAAAAAAAAACTAATTAAACTATCTTTTGAATGAATGTCGAGGCTATCCAGAGATCAAGGAGCCGGTGAGAGCTTGCGTTTATCTTGCTACTTGATATAATCTAACTAGCACTAGCAAGGGTAACGTGGAAAAGTCCATTAAAGAGGGATTGGCCTTTGTTGTAGGAGATGGGATGAATACTAAATTCTATAAAGATTTATGAATCGGCAGTGCTCCTTTAAAAGAGCAGTACGTTTCCTAGACTGTTCAATTAACGCCTCCGATCTTTATGACCATCCTATTGATAGCTTTAGCTTTTGGGATGACATGAAATGGATTTGGTTAATACCTTGGAGAGGGCGCTTTTAGTTGGGAAGATGATTTGGAGAGACAACTGTTAGTTATTAAAAGGGTTGGTAATCTGCCCCACGAAGAGTGAATCTTCCAAACCCGATAAAACTCATTGTCGATAAGGGTGAATCTTCCATATAGACATCCAGACCATCGACCACTTTGCATAAAGAAAAATGAATGACCACATTTTTAAAGTTGCTTCCCCTGTCACCTTTTGTTAAAGAGCACAAGCTTATATCCCAAAATATATCAAATTCGGAGACCGCGACATGCACCATCAAAAGCATATATCCTCCACTAATCCTTATAGGGAAAGATTGATGACAAGTGTATTGCGTAAAAAAGATTAAAAAATTGAGAAGTTTATATGCCCCAGAGCTGATCCTCCCAAACCCCTATTTATAGACCTCCATATCTCTTCCTCAAGTTGCCATGGCTACTTTTAGAGTATGCACCAAGGATTATCCAGAACTAAGCTTGAACATTACGGCTGACAAAGGCATTAATCTTGCCAAATGCAATCCAATAGATCCACATCAGGTCTGTATTCGTACAAGTGGGTGTTTATGTGAAATCTGTTCATATATTTCGGGCAAGCCATAAATCGATTCAATTTTATGATATCAATTCTTGTTGCAGCAATGGTACGTAAAGCCCGCGAAGGAAGGCATTGCCCTGGTTAATAAGGCTACTAATCTGGCATTAGAACATGTCGGATATGGTGAACCTGTAAGAATAATTCTTTAAACTGCCTACTTATTCATTTTATACGTATAAATCATTATGAACAAAACCTCACATTAACAAGAATACTGTGATGTGAAAATTAATTAATCTGCAGGTTCAGCTTACTCCTTTCGATCCAGCGCGTGTACCTGACTCTCAAAAGTGGACCAAAGGTCATGTCATTGTTGAAAATTATTACCCACTATGTGCGCTTAACGATCGTGAACTGGTTTTGGATGCTGTGGAGAAGAATTCAATCAAGACTTCGAACTGGAATGCTGGGTGTCGCCAGCTATGGACTACTGCACCTGACCCTAGCTGTAAGCCGATTCGGCAATGTCATGTTTGAAATTGCTTGCTTGCATTGAGACTTACACTTTAATTTTGTGCAGGGATGGAAATGAGGCCGGCCTGGGCCGAGTATGAAGTCCCAATCCTCATCCCCGCCCCCGAACCCCATCCCTATCCTCGGCCCCATCCCTTTCCTGATCCCCGGCCTCATCCCTATCTCGATCCCCGACCCCATCCCCGGCCTCATCCCTGGCCCCATCCCTGTCTCGATCCCCGGCCCCATCCCCGCCCTCATCCCTGGCCCCATCCCTGTCTCCATCCCCGGCCCCATCCCTGTCTCCATCCCTGGACCCATCCCTTTCTCGATCCCTGGCCCTATCCCTGACCCCATCCCCGATTTTTGGGGTTCAGGGATTATCCAACAGGGATGGGTAACACCCCAACTATCGGAATCCTCGAACTCGAACCTGACTGGGATGAACACGACTAGGATGGGTTACACCCATCCTCGAACCTCAAAAATATTATAATACCATGTGTGTGTGCATATTATATATGTGTGTGTGCATATTATATATGTATGTATTATATATATATATAATATTACAAAAAGTTTGCGTCAGGTTTGGGGCCGGGTATCGTATTACTATACCCTACCCGTCCCCGGGTAGTGTGGTTTAGGTGACAAAACCGAACCCGATTTTTCGAGGCCCCAACAAGAAATTTTGGATTGTCACCCCTAATTTTGTAGGACAAATGCAGGGTGATGGAGATCTAGTTGATACCAGAAGCTTCATGTCATTCGTCATATATGTATCTATGCCAGCGCTGTTGTATTTGTCTCTGGTTCATGAGAACAAAGCCATGATATATGGCTTCAAAGCGGGCGTCCGCGTGCTCTGTTGTGGGAACAAACTCGTATGACTAGTGATTAATGCTTATTGTGTCATCTTTTGTGACTTATTAAAGATTCGGGAGATTACATACGAACTTCCCCAGAAATAGATTACCCCGACAAATGCAATTATGTTTTCTTGACAAGTCATAAGCAAAGGCCACAATGCCAGCTAGGCCTCATCATTTGATCTCTGGACTTTGCCCCGGCCCAAGCCTGAGCCCGTACCGAAAATTACCTCGGGCTTAGGCCGCTTGACCTTAAGGCTCAGGCGGGATTGGGCTTCATTTCTAGCACCTAGCCTAGCCCGAAGCCAGACCATTTGGGTTGGCTTAAACCTGAAATATACCACATATATATATATATAGACACACACATTAGGGTAGAACCCGCGCCTTGCGGGGAGCACTGTATTATGCTGTCATGAGTTTATAATTTATTGTGGTGCATTTTTTATTTACAAAAGTGAATCGACATTATTAATGCATCACACATTTATCATTTGAATTATGGTACAAAACAAATTAGAAGGGAAAAGGCAAAGAAGCAAATCTGAAACTATGAATACTAAAAGTAAATATATCAATGCACCAATATTTACCAGGAAAATCCAACAGGGAAAAATCTCAGGTGTCTATAGCTATCAACTTTGAAGCAATTCACTATATCAAACAGGTTACAAAAATGTCCCTAGAGTTAGGATCCACGTCACCTACCCTAGTTTCTTGTTCGAGTCACTCAATTCACCCAACCAATAGTCGATCTTTCATCACAATGCTCCAGAGTCACACTGAAGTCTTTAAGCTTCAAGAACATGCACAAATGCCCTCAAAGAATGATGTACAAATGTATGAAGGCTTTTCAATGAAAAATAACTCTCTCAACACTTATGATTGGTACTTCAAAATAAGCAAGAGTTAGGAAAACGTTACAATGCCAAATCTTTTTTTTTTTTTTTCAATGCCAAATCTTGTTTTATACTAATTCCATACAAAACCAATAAAACCATTTAGATAATGACTCGACCACCAAGATAAATGATCACCCACAAACTTAGGAAACGGTGGTGTCCTAATCAACTAAAAACAATACCAATCATGATAAGGAAAGACTTCCTTAAAATAAGGATATAATTATCTCTAAGATAGGTAAAGATAAATCTTGAATAGAGAGATAATTATTCCTAAAAAAAACTTGATTTTATCCTAGTCAACCACTTTAATTATCCTAATTAAATAAATAAAATCAGTTGCCAAAATCCACTTAATAAAAAATCACGTTAACCTTAAAACCACGTTTTCCAAAATCAATGCTCATGCAAGATACGTGAAGGTTACCTCAGATCCATGTAGGGTACATAGAGGTTCCATGACTGCACTGTAACTTTTAGCTTCAACCCAATGTATCTTTCAGCTTCGAACCAGCTTAACTAGTTCTGAAATTCTACCTAATGTGGATCCAAGCTAACCTAAGTGAATTATTACACCGTCAAGCATAGTGTCACCTTAAAATTCCCAACAAAATAGAAGATTTAAAAAGAAATAAAGAGAGAGAGTGAGGCACAAAAGTTTAACACCATTATCAGCACTAAATAAAAACCATATCATTTCTAAATCAATGATTAGAAGCACAAACTAAGTTGAAACAAAATATGATTTAAAGGAGCTTCACTGTGCTTGATAATAGGCTGGACTCTGTATAATCATCTATGGTCATAAAAAATAATCTAAATTTCTCCTTCAAAAGAAGATTTGACAATCCCCATATAAATTTATCACCTTAAAGGCCAACATGAAATGGTGAAATGTATAGACGATATGACATTCATGACACATTTTGATAATGTACTTCTACAACTTCTTTGTCCGAAGACCACCAAATTGCAAAAGACTAATACACGACTCATTTTATTGAAATCTGTCAAAAAAAGGTTTCACTTAATTATATGTAAAGAGGATAGAAAAATAACAGGTTTTGAGTTACCATCAATGTTTGGCTCGAAGAATATCTTCCTCGCCATATCTTCTCCAGCTGAAACCATGTTCAAGAGGGCAAATTTGAAAACCGGCGGTTATCGATTAAATTTACAGTTGGGAAAGTTCAGTCGGTAAATACCGATGGATTATAGAATAATTAGAGATAAACTTTCCATTTTGGAAATTACCGACGGATTGCCGTCATTAATTTTTGACGCCAAATTTAATTTGCAACGGATTACCAATGGCATTTCTGTCAGTTTTTTCTTTTTTTTAAATAGAGATTTTATATCATAAAGAAAAGAAGAAGAGCCCTTCTCCGGGAGCTCACAACGGGGAGACTAGACCGAAACCCTTGAACAAAAAAAACAAAAGAAACAAGACCTAAACAACAAGCACTCAGGAGGAATAACCATTGATACGCCTCATTGAGGCAGTCCCCATACAATCAACTATAATAATACCTTTGACACAGACTGGGAGATCATTCCACCAGTAAAAATACCTTGAGTACTTACATTGGGAGGCCTTGGTCACAAGAAAATCTGTACAACAGTTTATTTCTCTATAGATGTGCTTAAACTAAATGTTCATGATTCCACAACTTTCATCAATCTGTCTTTTAAGATAGATAACTTTCCAAGTACAATGAAAGTTAACCAATAAGATGTTAATAGCAACCAGAGAATCAGATTCAACCTGAATATGGTTATAACCTAAAGACCTAGCCAGAAAAATGCCATCATAAATGACTTTCATTTCAGTCCAAGTAATTGATTGGAAACCATAGTAATTAGACAAACCTGCCACAAATTGCCCATTGTGATCCCCTAACAAGCATCTACCACCATCATATTCTTGAGGATCAATCACACTTCCGTCACAGTTAATTTTAACATATAATTGAGGAGGAGGATTATAATATAATATAGCAATCTTGCCTAAATTTAATCCGTCGATAAAATTCTTATTTTTATTTTATTTTTAATTTCAAACATTTGTTACCGACGAGATTGTCATTCTGTAAAATCAAAGATTACCGGCGGAATTAACTGGTGGACATTCAAATGGAGTGGTCTCTTACGATGCCAGAGATAAGAAAATAATCATCACTTTTCCGAATAATATTTCGATGGCGGAAAAACCCAGAGGAGGAAAAGATCAAGGAGAAAAATCTTCGAGCATGAGAAGAGGAACCCTTTTATAGGGTCTTCCAGAGATATGGTGATATTGTGGATGTTTTTGTGGCGAAAAAATGCAACAAAGCTAGCGTCAAATTTGGTTTTGTGCATTTTAAGAATGTGGTTCGTGAGGATGATTTTAAAAAGAAAATTCAAGGGATTTGGATTGGATAGTTCCAGATTAGAGCAAATAGGGCCAGATTCGAGAGTACAAAATAGTTGGAAAGGAAGACTATCAACTGGAGGCACAGCATGAGGAAAACAGAGAGCTTAGCTCACAAGTACAGGGTGAAGATTGATGGAAGAAGTTATGCTGAGCCCTAATGAGAAATAAAGAAGGTGAGAGTGCGGCTCAAAGAAGGAAAGGTAGGACAAATATTGTTGTGGTTGTGCAGGCTAATAACAGCACAGATAAAGGGGATGGGGTGAAAGAGTATGACTTGGCCTATGAATCTTCTGCGAAGGATAGAGAATGGCAGGCAAGGGCAGCGGTGGGTGTGATTTGTAAAGAAGATTCACTTCCCCGTATTGGAGATATCATTGAAGATGAACTATCCCTAAACTGTTTTTCAATCCTGTTGGGTGGTAGAGCAGTCCACATGGGGTTTCCAAGTATAGAGAAGATGGAAGATGCTTTGAGGAAGTGATGTAGAGCAAGTGGCAGAAGATTTTATGGCTAGGCTAGAGTGTTCGTGCGAGAAGGCAACCCGGAAGAAGACAGTTCAGAGGTCCAAGGAGGTAGTGGGCTTTGGGGCCCGTAACTTTCAGCTAGGGTGGAGTTACGGGGCTCATAATATGTTTTCGGAAATGAAATTTCTGTTTATTATTAATGCTTTTTCTCTTTATTATTTATAGTAAAACGTTGTAGTTTTATGTAAGTCAAAAAACGTGTGCTACTTTAGGTCTTAAGTTGGGTTTCTAGGTTACTTTGTCTGTGTGAACTTATTTCTATGAGATGTGTTGTTCTTTGTCTCTGTACCGCAGCTTCTCACTTGTCTAATGAATCCACTGGGTTCATGACTATATTGATCTGAACAATTTCATGCTCTACACATTTTATCAAGACTTGTACCAAGCTCATTTAGGATCCTAATTCCTTTGTTTTCGTCAGTTACTCGTACTTTCCAGTTTACATGAGTGTTAATTTATTTATTTTCTAATTTGTTTTAGTTTGGCTAGGATTTGGTATGTAATACAAATATTATTCCATAACTATGTTGGAGAAACTTTTTGATGATTATTTTAAATAATATGGCTACTGCTCCTTTTTTTATATTGGTATTAGCGTGTTGTCCTTGAATTATCATTGTATAATTCAAGTGTGTTACTTCTGCTTCGTCAAGGATTGCTGGTGATTGTAGTGAGAAGGGTGATACTGGCAAATGATGGTGGTGATGGGGTGAATAACTCAAGTAAGAATCAAAAAACAAAAATCCTTTCCCTCTCAATTTCTAGAAGATTCTCCAAACATGGGTCCAATTTTTTCTCCCTAATTGGGCTTCCTCTTTTGGGCCCGATTTGTGGAAAATTAATGGGTTGGGAAAAAAATAACCCTTATTTTATTTTTTATTTTTATTATAATTTTTTTCCGAATTAAGCCGGGAAGAAAATAGGTTATTTCTATCAGTATGACCAAAAAATATGGAAGACTGTCACTTTGAATGCTATACAATCAGAATTAGTTAGTATTTCCTCATGCTCATAAAAGGCAGCTGTTTTGAATTCAAAGCCACAACCTACTTACTAAGCATATACGCGTTACAACTAGAAGAATCCAGCACATATTGTAAAAATTTGATATTAGCCTAATTGGTTATTTTGTCGGCTTACAGCACGAGGTTGGGCGTTTGTCGCCCGAGTCTGGTCTTAATCTCTGTTTGATCTGTGTAATATAAGTTACAATGAAGTAACAAAACAAACCCAAAAGATTGCTAATTAATCCACAAGGGCATTATTGTGTCTTGTTCTTGATTTTTCAGGAGATTGAATCTCTTCACTAGCTTTCCTCTTGTTATTTGCGTTTGGTTCATCTTCCTTGGATCTCCGCAGAGGCGCAGATGGGATGGGGTTTAAGCTTATTCCCCACTCACCTTGCACGCAGCTTTCCATGCCGCCACAACTGCCTGTTAAATAAAAAGTTGTCTCAAACATAAAACAAATAAAATAAGGAAAATAATTAGTCAAGAGTTTTTTTTTTTGTACTTGTGAATCATCATCATCATAACTCCGTTCACTGGCGATAAGGGTGATTCTTCCACATAGAAATCCAGACCATCGGCCACTTTGCATATATCCTTTATTTGTCATTATAGAGAAAGACTAAGATAAGTTTATTCCGAAAAAAAAGTGAATGGCCCCAATTTTAAAGTCGCTTCCCTTTTTACCTTTTGTTAAAGAGCATCAATGGAGCATAAATTTTGTCATCGAGCACGAAATATAGCTTTCGGAAACTGCAACACCATATATCACAAGCATATATTCTGCATTTTTCATTATAGATAAAGATAGAGGATAAGGAAGAAAAAAAAAAGAGATTGAGTAGTTTGAATGCGACAGAGCTCCTCCCAAACCCCTATTTATAGACCCTAGTCATGCGTAGTAGTTTCTCAAGCAATTTCATATATAGTAGTAAGTTTGGTAGGTTCTCTTCTCTCTCTAGCTCTCGTTTGTTGTTTCTTCCTCTACTTTTAGTTCTAAATTTAGCTGCATGAAAATCCCTACAGTTAACAACATATCCTAACTATTATTGTTACTTTGTTTAATTCATGGCAGCAGCCCTATATCTCTTCCTTAAGTTGACATGGCTACTTTTAGAGTGTCCTGCAAGGATTATCCCGAATCAAGCTTGAATGTTTCGGCTGGGAAAGGCATTAATCTTGCCAAAGATAATCCAAAAGATCCAAGTCAGGTCTGTATCCCTAGACTAACTAGTGCTTATATTTGTTTTAGGTGAAATCTATCCATACATTTCGTGCAAGCCATTAATGGATTCAATTTTATGATATTAATTCTTGTTGCAGCAATGGTACATAAAGACCGTGAAGCAAGGCTTTGCCCTGGTTAATAAGACTACTAATATGGCCATGGAATATGTCGGATATGGTGAAGCTGTAAGAATAATTCTTTAAACTGCTTGCCTAATCATTTTTATATGTATATTATAGATCAAAAATCTCACAGCAACAATAGCTCGATGACCCAAAAATTAATTAATCTCCAGGTTCAGCTTTCTCCTTTCGATCCAACGCGTGTGCCCGACACTCAAAAGTGGGCCAAGGGTCCTGTCGTTGTCGATAATTATTATCCAATCTATGCGGTTAATGATCGTGAACTGGTTTTGGATGCTGAAGACCCGAATTCCATCAAGACTGTGAGTTGGAGTGCTTCCTATGACCAGCTATGGACTACTTCAGCTATCTCCAACTGTACGTTTATTTGGCAACTCTGTCAAATTTAAAATTGCTTTCATGCATGCACTCAGACTTACACTTGAATTTTTTGGGACAAATGCAGGATGATGGGGATCTAGTTGATACCAGATGCTTCATGTCATTTACCTATATATCTATGATGTTGTGTCTGTAGCTGGTTCATGAGAATAAAGCCTTGATATATGGCTTCAAGGCTAGCGTCCGTACGTGTGATATGTTGTGGTAGCAATCACTCGTATGACTATGTTATGTATTTCTATGACAATATCTAATCGCTATCCCTTGTTTGATGGTTTGTAATCTATCTATTATCTATGGCGTGCACTAGTAATGCTCATCTTTCGTGGCTTTTTCTGATTAAAGATTTGGGAGACCACTAAATGAGGTAGTGTTCTCCCATTCTCCAAAAATCACCAAGCTTGAAATCGCTCCTAGTCTCAGTCTGAACTCGCTCCATTTGGAAATGTTAGAATAAATATATGAATGGAGGTAAATGAAGATGAGAAAACTAGAACAACTTCAAGGGACGTGATCGCTTTCTTCTACACAAATTTCTCTTCCTTTTATAGGTATCACAATGTGGTTGAATTAGTTCAAAGATGCACTAAATTTGGGATGTTACTAGCTTCCAGTCCGGCCAAAGGACTGGACATCATACAGTTCATTCTAATAGACGACACGTGGACGTTGACTTGGTCAACATCAGTAAATGATTTTCAAATGTTTTCAAAATTTTATTATGAAAAAGATATGACAAAAATGGGTATCGGGATTTAGTTTATTATTAATGAAAAACTTAACAGAGCGATGACAATAATTTTTTATTTTTTCCAATCTTTTATAGACGGATTACTGACGGTTTTTTTTCCGATGAAATTTAATTTTTTTGCTTACGGATTACAGGCAGAATTTATTTTTTAAAATTTTTTGTCGACGGAAATTAATTTTTAAAATTTTTTGTCAACGTATTAATGACGAAAAAATTTATCGGTAATTACTAACGAAATTTTTTCTATTGATGCTTAGATTATCTACGACGTTTTAACAACAAAAATTTTCTATTGGTAATTAATATTACCGATAGAGACTACGGACAAAAAATTATGTAGATAATTCACAAATTTAGATAAACAATGTCAATGCTCTTTTTTTAATGATGAAGATTATAACATTTAATCTAATGGTAAAGAGGCTCATCTTCCATAACTATAGTTTGCCTTTGGAGTGGAAGACTATGTGGATTAAGGTCATTTAGCTGAGATTGTAAATGCTTTTAAGCCTCATTATTCTGTGTTGGGTGATGGCGTGGGACATAAAATTATTATGGTGGGATGGTCTCCTCCAGAGCAAGGTTGGGTTAAGTTAAATACAGATTGTTGTTTCGAAAGCTCTACGGAAAGGGCTGGTGGTGGGGGTATTATTAGAGATGACAGTGGTCATTGGCTGAAAGGCTTCGTGGTGAACATTGGTTCCTGCAGTGCTATTGAAGCGGAGTTGTGGGCGGCTAGCCATGGGTTAAGTTTGGCATGGGAAGAGGGCTATCGAAAGATCATGTTTGAAACCGATTCTTCATTAGTGGCTGGGTGGTTGAAAGATGAGCAGGCTCCTCATCTAAGTCTGTTTAATTTGGTTACTGAATGTCGCCGGCTTATTCGCCAATGCTGGGAGGTGGAAGTCACTCATATTTTCAGAGAAGGTAATAAAGCAGCAGATTTTCTAGCTACAGAGTCTTTGAAGTACAATCGGGGAAGGACGTACGGTCCTGCTTCAACCTCCAAGGTCTCTGATGTGGGAAGATGCGGCTGGTTTATCTTGGCGATGCGGCTGGTTTATCTTGGCTTAGGGAAGTGAAAAATGTTGTGAGCTAGTTATTTTTGTTGCTGGGTACCACTCCCTTGCATTAAAAAAAAAATCTAATGATAAAGAGGTAGACTATTTTTATATCGTTTGGGTATATTATTTTGTAAATCATCCCCACTATTTGAATCAACCCAGAAACACTCTACTTCTAGAAATACTTGATGAAGTGCACTCAAAGAAACTTATCCGTACATAGAAACTGAACTGGTTCTTAAACACCCGTTCAATTCAAATTGAACACTGCAAGACATAGAATTGGAGAAGCTGGACTCAAAGAGTACTGCCTCTTGCACCAAGAGACATGTATTTCCTAATGGACTTAATTGGTGGGAGGCTCGAAGAAGAGAAAACGCAACAGGAAATCTTGAAAAGAATTGGAGAAGCTGGACTCATAAAGAGTTGCAAAACCAGACAACCAACTTCAAAGAATAAACTGTATTTGCTCAGAAGGGATCAGAGAATGAGCCATACACCGTTGGAAATTAAGATCTACGAGTCTAATTTAGACTTTTAGGGTTCGCGATTCCGAGTTTTGTAGAGGAAGTTTCGTCCGATTTACTGTAATACCTAGGATAAAATAGTAATAATAATAATATATAAATATAAAATAATTAAATGGTAGAATTTTTTGTCCAAATGGTGAATATGGGGTGTTAAGTTTGATTGGTAAAGGTTCGATGTGGACAAATGGAAAGAAGGTTGAGATTGAGTTGGCAGTGTTGTATCAATTCCTATTTGCTTAGCTAGTTTCAATTTATGGGAAACAAAAGAGTAGCTGACCTATAGAGGAAGGGTATGAGTACAATCCAGGTGACTCGAATGACAATGGAAAGCTCTCCAAGCTCTGGTCTTATCATACGACTTTTTATAGTAACCAAAAATAATAATATAATTTACTCTTTAAATATTTGATACGAGTCTAGAGTTTAAAGTCAGCTTGTTTAATTGCGTGTACAAAAGTTTTCTATCTGACGACGGGATAACTTAACACGTGGCCATGAGAGTATTGAACTTAGTAGGAATCGCATTCAGATCCTTCTAATTCCATACAATTTGATCCAAGAAGATTTATCACTAAACTATCACCCAAATGTTTTAATTCTAATTGCATTGAAGCAGATTAAGTGATTAACGACCAAAATTGTTTAAGAACTTGACGAATGATTGATTCATTAGAAGACCCTCTCTGCAATCCGGTTTCGCTTGGGAAAGCAATGAGATGGAAGGGCGGTGAACTAAAGCTTTCTGAAAACATGAAACTAACATCAACCTCTCGAGCTTGTTTACTGTTAATAAAGAATGTATATGAGCTTACCTTTTTCTTATAAGGAGATGCCTTAGTTTCAACTATTATGAAAGAAACTACCAGCATATATAGGTAGACTGAACATCCTCTTGGGTATGATAACTATAATAAATGTCTTCTACACTGGTGTATAACTTCACCACGCATAAGCCGAGGTCATTTGAACAGCGTGAACAAACTACATTCTATGAGTTTTACTAAGAGCGACTCCAACCCAATGCGTCGCTGGTATCGAGCTTTGAATACAAGTAAAATTGAAATAGAAATTTGAGGAGAGGTGATCGGAGAGTATAGAGATGAGAGAGCAAGGAGATTGTGAAGCAACATGCTCGAAAGATTAACTCGTCACCAAATGATTTGTCAGCTGCAATTGAACACTCATTCTAGTCTACGAGAAATAAGAGGACAATGAGGTTTATTAAGTATGGAAAAAGTGTTAGGCATCTCAAAACTCCCGAAAAACAGTTGACTTAAAAATATTCTTTTATTTGGCTCTAATTTGTTTTGAAAAATAATTGTATATCTCAATTGTTTTAATGAACTTCTATGTCTACTAGAAGCCAATGTTTCAATTTGGTGTTGAAAGAAGATTCGATGAAAAATACCACTTGAATTGAGTTTTGGTATTTTAAATAGTGCATGGGATCATTGGGTCATTCCCAACTTGCCCAAAAATGTTTCGAAATATTTGGATAAAAATCTCATGAGTGAGTTTCAAAATTTTTGAAAAGTGAATTTTGGGGATTGGGTTCATGCACCAAAAATATTCACAGACAATGAATAAGTCCAATTCAGCAAGACTTATAACCATGTTTTCATGCATGAAAAGTGCAAAACCCATTTAATTCTCATTGGATGAGTTGGATATCTCCGACCTCCTTAACCTTAAATGAACCCCAAATATATTGATTGCATTTCGATTCCATAGG
The DNA here is from genome assembly GCA_963580455.1 of Euonymus europaeus. Classification (NCBI taxonomy): domain Eukaryota; kingdom Viridiplantae; phylum Streptophyta; class Magnoliopsida; order Celastrales; family Celastraceae; genus Euonymus; species Euonymus europaeus. The sequence continues at coordinate 4,719,780 of OY756961.1, read as the reverse complement.
CACCAAATTTTTCGGATGAACCAAATAGAAACGCTCGATATCTCAAGGACTCCTTGGAACTCACCCAAAGTCATTGGATTCCATAATTAAATCTTGATATAGTTATTAAGTTAAACGGCTTGGATTAATCTCTAAAATTGCCAAGTTATTGTTATCCGAATATATAAATAAAACAAATTCATAAGCATACAAATTAAATATTCAAAATCCATAAAACTTAAATATTTATATGTTTCTAACACCCTAACCCCACATTTGGTTGGAGAGAATAGAAGATGAAATAAGGGAATGAGATTTGTCAAAACTCATTCCCTTGTTTGGTTCGTATAAAACATGAATTATAAGCATGAGCTCATAAGCTCTAGGAAAATGATATGTATCCCATGGGGTTGTATCCCATGGGATCCCATATTTTATTTCATTGTATTATTACAATGGAATAACAAATTTTATTATAATGGAATAACGTATTCCATTGTAATAATATGTATTTCACTGTACTAGAACCTGTTATTCCATTGTATTATTACAATGAAATATCTCATACGTTATTCCATTGTATTATCACAATGGAATAAGAGATTCTAGCACAGTAAAATAATGTATTCCATTGTAATGGTACGCATTCCACTGTAATAAAATCTGTTATTCCATTGTATTATACAATGGAATAAATTATGGGATCCCATGGGATATAAAACGGAGCTGTAAGCTCTATTCTCCCCATGTGGAGCTTTTTGAAATGACAAATTTAACCTCAATTAAAATAATATGTACACAATTTATTATTTTATATTCACTATTTACACTGGCTATATGAGAGGTGGGCCCAATAAAAAAACCCAAACATCCAAATATAATTTTAAAGCCCAAGCAATTTTAAAAAAATAAACAAATACACCAAGATCCCAAACCCAAAAATAAAAATAAATCCTTGGCCCAAATTCACAAATCTAAAGCCTAGTCCGACCCATTTTATATACAAGCACCGGCCCATTTTACATCATAAGCCCAACCCATGCAACACCATTCAGTCAGCCCATATCCTTTTTCCACTCTGCCTCCTTTGGGGGTGAGGATTTCTGGTGAGATAGAGAGAAGGTGGCGTGGAGGTGAGGGTGAAGAGGAGACTGCTGGATAGTGAAGAGTAAGTAAAGGTGGTGCATGGATGAGTTAAGGATGAGAAGGGTTGCCGGTGATGGTAGTGAGAAGGTGATGGTGATGGTGATGGTGGTGGTGGTGGTGGTGGCGGTGGCGGCGGCGGTGGGTGAATAACTCGAGTAAGAATAATAATAATAAAAAAACCCTCTCAATTTTCAAGATTCTCCAAACAAGGGTATTTTTCTCCCTAATTAGACTTTCTCTTTTGGGTCTGATTTACTGAAAATTGATGAATTGGGCTGGAAAAAAAAAGATATAAACCCTTATTTTATTTTTTATTTTAATTATAATTTTTTCTTCAAATTAAGCTTAAACGAAAATCGGTTATTGCTATTAATAAGACCAAAAAATATGGAAGACTGTCACTTTGAATGCTATACAATCAGAATTAGTATTACCTCATGCACATACAAGGTAGCTGTTTTGAATTCTGATATTACCAAAATGACTCTATCAATCAAGACATAACACGTGTCGTTGACAAATAAGAGAATTCGTTCCTAATCGAGAAACTACCTCGGTACGGACACCTCGATAAGCCTCCTTTGGGTGTATGCCTTAGTGATGACATATAATCATGCCTCCTCGGCTTACCAAATAGGTCATTTGTACTAAATAGTCTCCTTCATTAATTAAGAGACTAAACTTGGAGAAGAGTCTCACTGAGACTCAAATTATCTAAAAACTTTTCTAAATATTAACGGCGCAGATGAGAGGGAGAGAGATACAATCATGCCGCCTTTGGGTGTATGTTGTAGTGATTGACATACAATTATGCCTCCTCGGCTTTCCTTGCTTTTGATTACAACTTGAGCGTCGGAACACCTACGCCAAAAGACAATCTCTAGTGTGCATTTTAGCTCACGGTTGCTTATTGTACAGGCAGTTCATCCGCATCCTACGGGCTAATCCGACTACCTGATACGTCATCTAGGTCGGTCACTTTTTTTACCTCATCAAATTCAAAGTCACAACCTACTTAAAAGACATATACACGTAACAACTAGAATGATGAAGCTGATATTGTAAACAACTTGATATTAGCCTAATTGGTTATCTCATCGGCTTACGGCACGAGATTGGCCGTCTGACGAGTCCGGTCTTAATCTCTGTTTGATCTGTGTAATATAAATTACAATGGAGTAACAAAAACAAACCCAAGAATTGCTAATTAGACCACTTAAAGGGCATTATTTTGTCTTGTTCTTGATTTTTCAGGAGATTGAATCTCCTCACTAGTTTTGCTCTTGTTATTTGTGTTTGGTCCATCTTTCTTGGATCTCTCTTTAAGCAGATGAGGTTTAAGCTTATTCCCCACTCACCTTGCACGCAGCTTTGCATGCCGCCACAACTGCCTGTTCAATACAAAGTTGTCTCAAACACAAAAGAAATTAAATAAATAAAATAATTAGTCAATAGTGTTCTTTTTTTTTACTTGTGAATCATCATAACTCCGCTCACTAATTATTTCTGAGACTTGGGTCCAACTTCCTCCAGGACGAAAAATCGACAGTTGTTTTGACTTAAATCGTCAAACTTGGCATCACATCAAACTCGATAAAACGCATTGGCGATAAGGGTGAATCTTCAATATAGACATCCAGACCACTTTGCAGATATCCTTTATTGTCATTGTATGAAAAGATTCAGATAAATTTCCATTTTTAAAGTCGCTTCCCTTCTCACCTTTTGTTAAAGAGCAGGAGCATATATATATCCTGGGTATGTGTGGCACAAGCGCAAGCATATATGCATCAATGGAGCATAAATTTTGTCATCGAGCACGAAATATAGCTTTCGGAAATAGCAACACCATATATCACAAGCATATATTCTGCATTTGTCATTATAGATAAATTAAAGATAGAGGATAAAAAGAGATTGAGTAGTTTGAATGCGCCAGAGCTCCTCCCAAACCCCCATTTATAGACCCCTACTCATGCGCAGTTTCTCAAGCAATTTCATAATAGTAAGTTTGGTAGGTTCTCTTCCCTCTCTAGCTCTCGTTTGTTGTTTCTTCCTCTACTTTTAGTTCTAAATTAAGCTGCATGAAAATCCCTACAGTTAACAGCATATCCTAATTAGTATTGTCACTTTGTTTAATTTCATGGAAGCAGCCCTATGGCTCCTCATCAAGTTGATATGACTACTTGGAGAGTGTACTGCAAGGCGTATCCCGATTCAAGCTTGAATGTTTCGGATGGGAAAGGCGTTAATCTTGCCCCAAATAATCGAAAAGATGAACGTCAGGTCTGTATCCCTAGACTAACTTGTGCTTATATTTGTTTTATGTGAAATCTATCCATACATTTCATATACGAAAGCCATTAATGGATTCAATTTTATGATATTAATTCTTGTTGCAGCAATGGTTCAAAAGACACGTCATCGGTGGCATTGCCCTGGTTAATAAGGCTACTAATATGGCCATGGAACATGTCGGATATGGTAAACCTGTAAGAATAATTCTTTAAACTGCTTGCTTAATCATTTTTATATGTATATCATTATGATAAAAGAATCTCACAAATAACAATAGCATGATGACCTGAAAATTAACTAATCTTCAGGTTCGGCTTTCTCCTTTCAATCCAATGAGGGTGCCTGACACTCAAAAGTGGCTCATGAGTCCTGTCGTTGTCGATATTTTTTATCCAATATGTGCGGCTAAAGATCGTAATCTGGTTTTGGATGCTGAAGACCCAGATTCAATCAAGACTGAGGCTTGGTGTGAGGATTCTGATAAGCAGCTATGGAATACTGAAGTTATCGATCTCCATGTGTAAGTTTATTTGGCAACCCTAGCCTGTCAAATTTAAAATTGCTTTCATGCAAGCACTGAGACTTACACTGGAATTTTTTGGGACAAATGCAGGATGATGGGGATCTAGTTGATGCCAGAAGCTTCATGTCATTTACCTATATATATGTATGCTGTTGTATCTGTAGCTGGTTGATGAGAATAAAGCCTTGATATATGGCTTCAAGGCTAGCGTCCGTATGTGTGATATGTTGTGGTAGCAATCACTCTGACGACTATGTTATGTATTTCTATGGCAATATGTAATCGCTATCCCTTGTTTTATGGTTTGTAATCTATCTATAATGTATAGCGTGCACTATTAATGCTTATTGTGTCATCTTTCGTGGCTTTTCCTATTAAAGATTTGGGAAGCCACTAAATGAGATAGTGTTCTCCCAAAATCACCAAGCTTGAAATCGCTCCTAGCCTCAGTCTCAACTCGCTTCAATAATATTGACTTTAATTAAAACTGCTTCAAAGCATCTTCAATCACATTTTCAAACTTGAGATCACTCCAAGCCTTCAAGGAATCCATCCAAAATCGGAGGAGCAATCAAAGAGTATAGAGATGAGAGAGCAACGAGATTGTGAAGCAATCGGCTCCGGCTCGAAAGATGAAGTCTCCACCAATTGATTTTTAGGGTGCAATTGGACACCCATTGTGGTCTACGAGAAAGAAGAGGGAAAGAAAGTCTATTGAGTATGGAGAAGATATTAGGTGCCCCACAACTCCCAAAAAATGGTTGTCTTAAAAATGTTCTCTTCTTTGACTATAATTTGTTTTGAAAAATAATTGTATGCCCCAATTGATTTAATGAGCTTCTATGTCGGCTAGAAGTCAATATTTCATTTAAGTGGGGTTTCACCCATTAATGGTGTGGCAATTTGGTTTCTGAAAAAAGATTGGATGAAAAATCTCACTTGAATTTAGTTTGGTAATTTTAAAAAGTGCATGAGATTATTAGGATCATTCCCACTTGGCCAAAAATATTTCGGAAGATTTGGATAAAAATCTCACTTGAAGTGAGTTTTAATATTTTTGGAAAGTGAATTTTGGGGATTCAGTTCATGCACCAAAGAAATCCACAGACAACAAATGAGTTCAATTCAGCCGGACTTACAACCGTGCTTTTCATGAAAAGTGGAAAACACATTTAAAACTCATTGGATGAGCTGGATATCTCCAACCCCCTTTTGAGCCTTAAATGAACCCCCCAAATCTGTAAGAGTTTGATTGCATTCTGGTTCCAAGGACATCAATTTTTTTGGATGAACCACATATAAACCATTGATATCTCAATGACTCCTTGAAACTCACCCAAAGTCATTGGATTCCATAATTAAATCTTGGTGTATTTATTAGGATTATACGGCTTGAATTTCTTAACATATAAATAAAACAAAATCCTAAGCATGTAAACTAAATATTCACAATCCATAAAACATAAATATTTATATATTTCTAACATCCTAAAATAATATGTTACAATTTATTATTTGACATTCACTATTTACACGGGTTACATGAGAGATGGGCCCAATACAAAAAAAATAAAATAAAAATCTCAAAAGCTCAAATTTCCTAACCAAAAACCTAAATACTATTTTAAAGCCCAAGCAATGTTATAAAAAAACAAAACACCAAAAAGCCCAAACCCAAATTTACAAGAGGCTCAAAAATAAAAATAGATTGTTGGCCCAAATTCACAAGCCTAGTGTCCGGCCCATTTCATATCATACAACTAATACAAGCACCAGCCCATTTTACATCATAAGCCCAACCCATGCAACACCATACAGTCAGCACATCTTTCTTCCTCTCTGCCTCCTTCGGGGGTGTGGATATCTGGTGAGAGAGAGAGAAGGTGACGTGGAGGTGAGGGTGACTGCTCGAGAGTGAAGAGTAATTGAAGATGGTGCATGGGTGAGTTTTAAGGATGAGAAGGGTTGCTGGTGATAGTAGTGAGAAGGGTGATACTGGTGAATGATGGTGGTGATGGGGTGAAATATTTTCAAGTATGAGAGTTACTGGAGGAGAGTGAAGAGAGAAGCGTGAGAATTGGTTCTCAAGGTGTGAGATTTGGTGAGCAAAAGTGTCACCAAACCAAAAATCCTACCTCTTTTATACACTTTTTCGCAAATCAAAATTTTCTTTTAAATCCATAAAATTCATCATTTTCCTTATTTTCTCCGATCAAGAATCAAACAAATATTATTTTTTCTCTTTCTTAATTTTCTTTAATTCTTTTTTTCTTTTTCTCCTCTCAAAATTTGATTTTCTCCTTGTTTTGCTTTCACTTATTACTTCATTTTCCTATTTTTATGCCATTATTTTTGTTTCTCGAAAAAAGTCAATAATCACAAAAAAGAAAAATGATTTTCCTCTCGATTTTGTCGAAAATTCTTCAAACATAGGTCAAATTTTTCTCCCTAATTGGGCTTCCTCTTTTAGACCTGATTTATGGAAAATTGATGGATTGAACTTGGGAAAAGATATTTAGACCCTTATATTATAAAAAAATTACTTAAATATGGACGAAAACCGATTATTGATTAATACGGAAGATTGTCACTTTGAATGCTATACAATCAATATTAGTATTTACAAGGCATATACACGTTACAAACTATATGGATGCAGCTGATATGGTAAACAACTTGATATTAGCCTAATTGGTTATCTCGTCTCCTTACAGCAAGAGGTTGGCCGTTTGACACCAGAGTCCGGTCTTAATCTCTGTTTGATCTGTGTAATATAAGTTACAATGGAGTAACAAAAACAAACCCAAAAGATTGCTAATTAAACCACTTCAAGGGCATTATTGTGTCTTGTTCTTGATTTTTCAGGAGATTGAATCTCTTCACTAGCTTTCCTCTTGTTATTTGTGTTTGGTTCATCTTCCTTTGATCTCCGCAGATGGGGTTTAAGCTTATTCACATCTGATAATTGAACTGGCTTCAGAAAGAACTCTTCTGCTCCTTCTTCTAAACACCTGATCAGAACAAACCCAGATTTTCTAAAAACTCAGAATCCCAAATTTTCACCCAAAATGTATTGAAAATGAAGGAAAATGAAGGCTAACCTGTTAATCCTTGAAGGAACATTCTCTGAGGACATGATGACAACTGGTACATCTTTGAAGGTTTTAGATTCCTTCACTTTTCTAAGGAGATCAAACCCTGTCATTCCTGGCATACAGTAATCTGTGATGATCAAGTTCACTTCAATCTCTTGGTTTTCAAGATCTGGAGAAACAGAGGGGAGACTAGCATCACCAACATCACTTATCAGTACTTGATGATGATCATCTTCAATATTTAGACCCAGAAACTCCAAGGCTTTGATTCCTGAATCCACTACAGTGACTGCAACGGAAACACCAAGTGATTATTATTATCACCCAAAATTTATAATAATAATAAATAAATAAACATTTGACAATGCAACAAAATAAAACTAGAAAACAAAGAATCAATCAAGTTTACCTTGATAAGAAGATGTTTTGAGGAGCCTCTCAATCAACTTCCTGTCAATGATACTGTCATCAACAGCAAGAACATGGAACTGGGTCTCTGGTCCAATAGCCATAAATGGAGTTCAGTTGGAGTGGAGGATTGGGAGATTGGAGCCAAAGAACAAAGTGTGGTGGTGGTGGTGGAGATTGTTGGGTGTGGAGGAGGTTTTAAATAAGGTATCCATTGGAAGCAAAATCCTATTGGGAGGATCAGGACAGTTTGGAAAGCAAGATCCGGCAGATTTGATCCACAATCTCACTGATCTTCTAGTTTGATTTTTTTTAATTAGACGACAACAAGCAAAAGAAGGTGCTATGTTGTTATGTTATTTTCCCCCATTTTTTAATAATTTTATATTGCTTTTAGTCTTTCTTATAAATAATGTTCCCTTTTGATTTTTGATTAATCTTAAATCTACAGTAAGTCTATTCTTTAATTGAGAACAACATCAGACGGACAGTTGATATTGGTCTAAACTTAGACCGTCAAACTGGTGCGTAGGTAGGATAATTGCACGCTTGATTACATGATAAATTTGGTCAAAATTCAATACACGGTCATAAGAGTATCACTCTAAATATGAATCGAATTCAGGACCTCCTAGCTTCATATGGTAGATCGAATTCTCTTTTTATGCATATTAGAGTGTATATATGTGTATTTTTTACATTATATAGGTTTAGAAGAAATGGAAAAGAAAAAAAAAACAGTTATCATCAAGTATTGGTCGATTTTAATATAAAACAAAATTGGTTTTTCTATCAAAATCCGATCCCATATCAACTCAACCGTATCTTCTTAGCATAGAAAGTAATCTTGCCAGATTTATCATTCTAAAGTCTAAACCTAATAGATTTTGTTTTTTTAATGAGTGCCCTTTGGTCCATGCAATCCTAAGCCTAATAGATAATGACTAATTTACATATCTTTATCTGATAAAGAGCAAATCTAGTACAACTGAGTTGCTGGTGTCACAGCAAAGATAGTGTGATTTTATCGAATAACCAAAGTTGTTATTGTTAGGGATATATATTATAAGGCATGCAATATTGTATTATGCTATTTATTTATTTTTGATATCGTCCTGTGTTCGTAGTTAATCCCACTATAACTAATCCGGATCGAATTGGGAGGGTCCCACTAAGGGGACAATTCTCTTCCAACAAAGATTTTTTTTCATTTACAAGACTCGATGTCGAGACCTTATTTAAAGGGAACAAGTATCGTGCCACTTGTTGGGCTCATGATGATATTTATTAATAAAAAAATTTATTTATTTTCAATGAGAATTCACATTTACTATAGTTATTTAATACTATAATATAATGTTGTACTCATGTTTCTCATATTCTATATAGTAAATGATCTAGTATGTAAAGTTCGGCTTACACACACAAGATTAGGTCATTAGTTCTTATTAAATATTAATATTGGTTCACAATCTAAGATGAAATTTGGAAAGCCATTGGTACAATTGTAATACATGATTAAATATGTTTATCTTGACTATGATAACGATATAGTTCCGGCATGTGCTAATACACTTATGTGTATTGAAAAAGACCAAGTCGAGAAAGTGTTTTCATACTGACTATAGAGAACAAATACCTCGTAACGATTATGAGTGTTTCTACTCTTAATCCCGATACAAGTAATATGAATGAGCATAGACTGAATATTATTTTGTGTCGCAAAAGAGTGAGAGTCGTTTATGAGTCAATAAACTCAATGAGTTGGACAATGACAGTACATTGATCGGGAATATTAATATTTGTTGAAAGAATACCTGCATGTCTCGGTTTAGGGATTGAGGATATTCCTCGAGAAAATATATAAGTTTTGATCGTGTCAAACCCTGCAGATGAATTTAATTATCCTACACGGTAAATAAGTTAAGTGTAAGTCTCGAGATCTATGAGTCAGTAATTTAATTTATAAAATATGTATCGATTATCTTAATATGAGGAGTTAATAAGTATTTAATATATAGCTCGAAATATATTTTGAAGTCATTACAATTATTTAGTTGTTACATCCTTCTAAGTCATTCCATTGCATACCCTTCACTTATAACTCTTATGCTATGTTTGGTTTGTTGCGGGAATGGAAACAGGAATGAGAACATGAATTCTTAGAATTTATGTGTTGGGTTGGTAAATGAATTGTAACAAGAATTATTTATTCCAACGTAATTTAATGTTAGAGAAGATTCTCATTACTAGAGGAATTTGTAATTCCCTGGAATGTCAAATTCCTAAATGTCAAAGAATTTGTAATTCTATTCTTGTCTAATATGAGTAACCAAACATGAGAATTTAGGTTGATTACAGAATTGTCAATTTTTTCTCGACTGAAAAAGGGTAACCAAACACGGCATTAGAACTGAGAATTTCCCTATCGCTTGCCTTGGCCTCACATAAGAAAAACATTTCAAATCTAATATTTGCATAATCTTTTATTTGCACTCTTTTTTAATAATTAAAATTAAATATTACTTTCTTAGCATCCCAAAATAGTCTATAAAGAAGTTGATTAAGAAGCTTCGTAGAGAAAATCAAGGGATTATATAAATAATCATGTGATCATTGTGTAAAGAAGGAAATATGTGGGTCAGAAATAATCAAGGATTGTGAGAAGATTTCTTGGTAGATCTTGTAAAATTTGTAGGAATATAAAAAGAACTCATGCTTTTGCATACGGATCACTATTTTTGTGTTTTTTTGTTGGTACAATATATGTATATATATACTTTATTTGGCCCACCAAGTATTTCAAAAAGAAAGTGAATTAATCAAATATGTCATATACGTCATCCACTTCTAACTTGTTGCCTTGTTGGTTTGTTAATAATAATTAAAATCATATTTCCATTTTTTTCAACTTCTATAAGCCAACAAGAATAAAGAGATTATATAATGGAATATATATATATATATATAATTTAATTGAACTTTTTCATTGGGTGTAACTTTTATTATCAAAGAGTGAATAGTTTAAGCTTATACTTTTAAAAATAATTCATTTGATTAGAAAAAAATAAATGTTTTTTTTCTTACTCCAATCAACCTACCAAAATTTTCATCTGGGCTATATTTTACAAAAGTGAATAATTTTAATAATTAAAAATGATATTATATAAATTTATCGCTTGAACATTTAATATGAGCATACACGTTGATAGTCAGATTTTTGTACAAATAAATTTCTTATATGACAACGGATAAGTTAGATCAAAATCTAATACATGGCCACAAAAATATTATGAGAATCGAATTCATACATTCTTAGTTCGTAAAATCTAACCAAAATAGTTTTACTGCTAGAGTATCATCGAAAAGTGACCACTCATCTCGACTTCATTTTTTATTATAATGATTTCTTTTTTGCCGCCTAATTATCTTCTTTTTTATAAGCCCTCAAACTTTTTTTTTTGGTATGTTCAAGCCCCTGTACTTACTACAGTGACTAAACAAGCCCTTAAACCAAATTTCATTATAACGGTGCATATGTGGTCATTAACTGTTGAGGTGTATTTTTATTTTTAATTATTTTTGACAAGAATGTCACACCTCATCCCCGTGGACGAAATAAGTGCCGAAATGGGATTGGAAATCACAAGAACAAGCTCTACATCTGGAACTAGCAAGAACAAATTTCAAATGAAGAATAGTTAACAAATGATTCCAATAATCTTCCTTCCAATCAAACAAAAAAGGCAAAAAAAAGGATTTCAATAATCTTCCCTCGCAGATCGAAATACTTGGAAGCTACATAGATCGAAACCCACAACAAAGTGGAGGACAAGTTCGACGACTCCCACAAGAACACATATCTGCGACACCCGCAAAAACACTTCAATCGAGTATCTCTCGAGAATTCAACATCTCCTTCATTCCAATCAACTAGATTTTGGTCTCTAGAGAGAGGAAGCAATGGCTATTAGTGAATACTTCACTCTTAGGAGAGCTAGAGAAAGTTTTTTGAGGCAAAAAGCTAGAGGCAAAAGACTTGGGGGATCAGATCTGTGACCGACGACACCCGCGGGAACAAGTTCAGCATTGAAAATGGTTGATTCACAATTCATTTTAAAAAAAAATTCCTATTTGTTTAAGTCATCTCATTATTACACGTATTTACATTTTTTTAGTTAATGCCATGCCACATTATAAGTTCCACGTTGGCATTTATTGGACGGAAAATTAAATGAGGGACTAACGTTGTCCATTATAATAAGTATAGGGACTGGAACAGATGGAAAATAGTTTAAGGGCTCAAACAACCCATTTCATAAAGTAAAGGGACCAAATCCAAAAATGATACTCCTTCCTAATAAAAATGCTAAAGTAAGAAGTTTGAAGGACAGTCGGTGGGACTTGGGAGGTGTGGTCTGAGCCCACCATATCCGGGTGATATGCTGACACGAACACCTGTTTCTTAGTGGGAAATTCATGTGCTATTTTCTCCCTCTTCTCGATTTTTTTATTAAAAATTTTCATAATTAATTCAGTTTTTTAATTTAATTATACGCACATTGATCTATGTAGATTCCCTTGGATTTGTTTATATTTTATTTTTCCTACAAAATTTTATTATTTAAATTAATATGGAATGATTTATTAAAACTTTCTATATCCATGAATCTTTGCATCAACAACCAATGAATTTCTAAAGATTCCAATAATTTGAGAACTCAGTTATCTCAATAGTGGAATTCTTGAACAACTCCAGTAACCAACGCTCTTCAAAATTTTCATTTTCTCAATTTGATTTCACATTTATTTCATAAAAAATCAAGTCACATATTTATCTTTATCATCAAAACACGTATTTCAATACAACTACATTAGTTAAATACAAATATTTATACATTTTTTTATTTCTCCATTAACAAAACCTCTAAAGGTAAGTGTCTCTCGTATATTCTCAAACAAAACTATATCAAAATCAATACTATACTAGGTCTCATATATTTTACAAAAATTTTACAAAAAGTAAGTTATATATTCATCCACATCACCAAAACACATCTCTCAATACTGTCATATTAGCAAAAACACACATTTTCATACATTAGCAATACTCATTTTCAAGTTTCCACTACACTTGCTAAATAAATGTGTAGGCTCCACATAACAGTGACAAATCCATAGGATCTCATGCGTTATTTTATTGTATTATTACTATGCCATAACATATTCTATTATAATGGAATGCATACTATTACAATGGAATACGTTATTTCTCTGTTATTTCATTCATCTGTTATTTCATTGTACTAGTACGATAAAATAACGTATGAGATCCTATGAGATAGAAACTCATGAGATATATATCATTTTTGTCCACATAATGCACATAAAATTCTATGAGCACAACTTAATAGTTGTAATAACTGAGATCTCAAACTGTTGGGATTCCTATCAATTGGTAGGAGGAAATCATATTTGTGATTTACCAAATAACATAGATATTGCAAGGTTTTTCTTTTTATCTTGGCCAGGGCTTTTCTATCGAACTATGGGCCGGGAGAAATTAGTTAGTCGGGTCGGGCCTTGAAGGGTTGAATCCCGTGGATCTTATTCCTATTTTAAAAGCTCCACTGTCACGACTTCGTTCAAATGCGAGTCCTAAAAAAGAGCCGTTGGACATCATAACGGCTCTTAATTGATTTTACAGTAAACAAAATATTCACTTAATGATTTCAGTCATACCTGGGGTCGATGAAATAGTGTTGGATACAGAATCATAAATTTAAAGAAAATAATTAATAATCTATTCATTACTTAATAGCTTGTTACCAATGAGAGACTTTTTAATATCTTGCAGGGACGTCTAGGGCGTTGAAAAAAAAGAAGGATTCAAGTATGATAACCGAATTTGTTCGATCAGGATTAAGTTAAGTTTGGACAATAAGATATATATGTCTGAAATTCGAGATAAACATAAATATTTTGATGGTTTTAAAATCGGATTTGGGTTTAAACTCAAAAAATGTGTTCCAACTCTAATGCAAATTAGATTATTATCCGGATTACTTGTTCGGATTTAAATCTATCTGGATTTAATCAATTAAGTAGTTTCGAAATTCAATTTGATTCATGTAAACATTTCGTAAACACCTTATGCTGCGTGACCTAGAATCATTTTCTATTGCCACCCCTAGATTCAATAGCTTTCCAATACAAAAATTGTCTGTTTCTATTCGAATGCTTTCGTACCCTCTTCTCTGCTTAGTGTATTGCTTGTTTGGAAGGAAAATGAAAGGACTCACCAAGAAGTATACGATGGAGGAGGGGAGGATAGCCTTGAATCGACCGAGATAGGGTCAGCAACAAAGGCACCATGAAAGGGGGAAAGTTGGGCAAAAGTGCAAGGAAGTGAAGTTCTGGGTGTTCTTAAATAGGTAATGATTAAGTAGGTAGATTCAAAATATATCCAAAACAATTTACATTTCCTGGTTAAGTAAATTCTGTTTCCATATTAATCATATATATATATATATATAATTTAGTCCTTCAACTTTAATTCAATACGCCAAACATGATCATTTGTGCGAAACTCGTTAGCAAAAAGTGGAGTGGTGATTGAACCCTTGACTTTATGGCCAAAGATAGGGTGGAAAAGAAATCAAATTGTTTGAATTTTCGAATGTATTTAATTGATTATATGTAAATTTTATTTAATCCGATTTTAAATCTCTATGTTTAGACTCGAACTTGAAATATTTAACTTATAATATACAAACTTAATTTAAGTCGAATCGAATAAATTTGGTCATTCGAACAAGACATATTAGAGTACTTTAACATGGGAGACTTAGTCATCTAGACTAAGACTTACATGTGTCCAACTGATAAAGTTAAACACACTACATATAATCTAAATCGTCGTTAATTTTGACAATGACCGTGGGAAAGTTTTGAAGGTGAAAATGACTACTAGGGACATGATCTTTAATTCTAAGCCGTTAGATTAAACTCATCCAATGGTTAAAACACACATGGCAGCTCCCCTCAACCTTTTTTTTAAGGAAAATAGACTTAGATCTAATTTACAAACTTTAAGAATAAAAGAACAGCTAATCTTTTTTATAATTGAAATCTAATTGACTTTTAAATTTATTAAATTAAGGATATAATTGTAAATTATAAATTTTTCATTGAATCCCAGTATTTAGGGTACCCGAGACCATTATGGTCTAGTAGTTAAAACCTTAGAGTTTAGCACTTGAGACATTTATGATTTTAGTAGCGAGTCTATTCCCTGAGTCTGTTAGGATTTAACGAATTTGAGACTTGGGGTTCATCACTTGAGATATATGATTTTAGTAGTTAATCCAAACTTTCAGCCTGTCAAACAAAGAAAAATAGATTTTAGAGAAAAATATAGGTTATGCAGAGAAAAAAAGTTTTGCCCTAACAGTTAGATAAAAATTGTGATTTCATGTTTATTCGCCTAACTTTTCTATCCGAGCCTTGAGTTTTTTCACTTGGACATAGAATTTTAATAATGAATCCGAGCTTTAAGGCTGTCAAATAAAGAATTTTTTTTTATAAAAAAGTGATTTTACAGAGAAATATAGATTTTACAGAGAAAAAAAGTAATGTACTAGCAGTAGAAAAAAAACTGTGATTTCATATTTTTTGCATAACTTTTATGTCCGACAATCAAAATGATCGCCGCTATTATCAAAAGAAGTGTGATTGTGAGAGAAGTAAAGCTCGACCTACGGCGGCTGAAACAAAGATCTATCATCGTCGAAAAGTCACCGCAAATCTCTGGTGAATCTTGGAAACTTCTTTTCCTCGCTATGACTATTTTGGATGTTAGATCGAAGTGAGACTGGTGACATTGGAATCACATGGCCGAGACAAATCTAACACCATTGATTTTGCCTCAATTTGATGATGAAAACAATTGGATCGATGCAAAAATCATTTTGCACTCTAGAGGCGACAGATTGAGAAGAGACCACTTCAGTTGTACTCGTCTCGGCGATACAATTCCAACAGCTGTGATCTCACTTCAATCGGACTCTAAAAATGTAAGATAGGTGGTGTTTGGTAAACAATTCTAAAGAGCATACATATTAGCATGTAACATATAAGCTACAGATAAATGTTAACCTAACCAAACAACAATTCAGCATTCAACATATTATTCAACATTTTTGCATCTAAAAATGACATTCTTAAAATTATCATTTTGCTTAGCATATTTTGACTATTATACATGAAATGTCGAAACTAACCCCATCTATTAACTAATGCCCAAGTTACCCCTACATGTACGGACCAAATATTATTATAGAAATATTTTTAATGTTATTAAAAATGTTTGAATTTTATTAGAAAATGTAAAAATATGTTGAACATTATTCAAAAATTTAGAAAAGTTGTATAACAAAAAATATAAATATTTTGATATTATTAGAAAAAGTTAGAATTTTATTATAAAATGTAAACATATGTTAAACATTAATAAAAAAATTACAGAAGTTGTATAGCAAAATATAATTTTTTTTTGTATTATTCAAAATGTTAGAATTATTTTAATAAAATGTAAAAATGTGTTGAACATTAAAAAAAAATATAGATAAATTGTATACAAAATATATAAATATTTTCATATTATTAGAAATGTTAGAATTTTTTATAAAATGTAAGAAAATGTTAAATATTAATAAAAAAAATTAAGAAAATATTTTTAAAAAATATAAATTTATTTTTTAATAATTTGTATTAATACCCCTGCATGTAATTAACCACAACATTTATACTAGCATATATGTCATTTTAAAGAGTGTGTAACTCTTTAAATCATTTCTATCTAATTTGTCATTTTTTTAACCACGTATGTTATTTCTGGATTTTAACTTAAAATAATTAAGGTTTTAATTTTAATTTCTAGGAAAAGGAAAAGAAGAAAAAAAAATACCATATATTCCATGAATATGTATCTCACTCTTCTCATATATATATATTTTTATATTATTACCATAAAATATATTATTTTATTATAATAATAGACATTTCATTGTAATAAAATCTATTATAAAACATGTAACGTCACTCAACAACAAATGGTAAAAGCCCGAAAACATCTGCATCGTTTAAACCCGGTCTTTCTCTTCGGATTCTTGAATCCTTCTCTCTCTCTCCGAACCGTTTGAAGAGAGAGAAAGCTCAGGAGATCGCTGTCATTTTGGTCCAGTGGATTTTGTTTTCTTCAAAAATGGTGTTCTCGCACCACGCTTTCTGACACTATATTTTGAAGCTCATTTGGTCTCTGTAGGGTTTAATTTTAGGGTTTTTGGTCACAGTCTGCTAGTCAAGGCACGGAGGTAGCAAGAATCACTGGTGATTTTCCCAACTCTGAATCTGCATTTTGGTTTTCTTGGTGTTGGGTTCTGAGAAAGTGAGGCAAAAGTGTGCTAAATTGTTTTGATAGTCAGTTCTAATATTAGTGGCCGAGTATGTTTATCTGGGTTCACTGATTGAACTGTTTGTGAATGCGTTTTATGGTCTTTTGTCAATTATTTACCTACCTTTAGTTTCTTTGTTGGTGATTTTCTGTTGAAAATTGGGAGTTATTTTTTAGTGGGAATGGGGCGATTTTCTTTTGTTTGTGAGTTTCACAGATTTTCTGTGCTCCCTTTTTATGTTCTTCATCTGGAATCTAACGAGGTTTCTCTTGTCTTTGTTGCAGGGTGTGCTATTCTTGTTTAGGAGATGGAAGATAGTACCTCATCATCTCCTTTGGAAGGGTCTATAACAGGAATCAAATTTGGTTTGGCAACACGGCAGGAAATAGTAAGTGGAGTTCTAGCTTTTGCGATGATGTGCATGTGTTGGAACAATCCAGAATTTTGCTGAGATGTGCATGTGTGGTTGTGCTGTGCTAGTTTTGACAAATTTGTAGTTTAAAAGTTTAATTGCCTATGTAATATTGACTAGGGATTTGCCTTTTTTTGTAGTTTAGGTTGTTTCTTGGTAAAAAAATTGTTGCTTGAGCCCTTCGAAACCTGCTAAAATATGATTATAAAGACTATTTCTGAAGCTGAATTAAATGTTATATGAGAAAATGTTAGACAGTGAGTATTTGGGGTTTGCTAGCAATTTTTGCTCTGTGACTCAGTGAAACAGGACTACTTTTTTCTTTTCACCCTTTTTGCAGGATAGATTCACCTTGCAATCAAAATTTTGGTCCTTTGAATCTGTTAATCAAATTTTATCTTGGACATTTATAGAACTTCATTGGTCATAAATAGGCCTCGTATAAAAACTAAGAAGCATAGGCCATAGAGTACCTTGAGTCTTCTCAAAATGCCATCAAGTAGTGCTGCACTCTTTCCCTCACTTACATGAGGGGGCCCATATTATATAACCATGTGATGACACAATTTATCTTGTATCATTATTTATCATTATTCATTACTCATCGCTTTTGGCAACCAAGCTGTGATTTTGTCTTTCCAATGCTAAATGAGCAATTCTCTAGAGTCTGCTCAAACTTTTCTATGTTTCATTGATACCTACTGCAATGGACTGTGTATTTAATGATTTACGATTTGAACTAATTTCAGAGTTGCTACTCAATTACTACTATGCTAACATAACATAAGAAACTTAAATTGGGAGTTTCAGCAAGTCTTCCAAAATTACAACTCTCCACTTAGTTGTTTTATTTTTCTGATTGTTTAAATATTATTAACTTGTGTTTCCTTTTCTCATTGTACACCGTTTAATAGTGCACAGCATCAATCAGTGACTGCCCTATCAGCCACTCTAGTCAATTATCGAACCCCTTCCTCGGGTTGCCCCTTGAATTTGGTAAATGTGAGTCTTGCGGTACTTCTGAACCAGGAAAATGTGAAGGTACACAAATTTTTTTTTTGTGACAAGAATCAAATGATCATATGATTGCATATATGATAAGGTGTGGGAGTTTATTATTCCTTCGATTTATGTCTTTCAGGTCATTTTGGGTATATCGAATTACCCATACCCATATATCATCCTAGTCATGTCATTGAACTAAAGAAGATGTTGAGCTTGTTGTGCTTGAATTGCTTAAAGATCAGAAACAACAAGGTATTCACTAATTGGTTATTTCCTCTAGATTCTGGAAATTTCCTATAGTTTTAAATTTCCAGTTGAAATATAGGATTTTTTTACCTCTATATATTTTATTTTAATAAAGTTATAAAGATGAAAGTACTTTTTTTCTTTTTCTTCTTCAACTTTAGGTGAGGAGTAGATGGCATAAGTAAAACATGGTTTTGTTAAAGTGGCAGTAAGGCAAGTCTTTTACGCCTCACCAGTCTAGGACGTGACATGTCAATATCAAATATTGTAATTGAATAGTATAAAAATAGCAAAAAAAGGTAAAAGAAAAATGGTAAACATAGGTAACCAGATTTTTTTTAACGATGTACACAATGTACTGCTAATATCAGATATGTGATATTCTTTCTTTTGGTGCTTGATCTATATGATTTCGGTGTTTTTCAGATAAAAAGCGATAGCATTGGTGGAAGACTGCTATCTTCATGCTGCGAGGTGGGTAAAAGTCTCGACCTATTCCATTGTCTTTCCATTGTACAATTTATATCACCATGTAGTGGTTTCTTTTTTCTCTTGATACTTATTTCTTTCATTTTTTATCTTTTTATTTTTCTCTTTCAAATTGCACACCATGTTTTTTTTATAGACTTATAATTTATAAATCCACAGAACTACCCTTTTTTCAAGTTGCTGTATATACGTTATGTTATCAGAATGGGAAATTATTGTTGTTGGTACGTCTCAAAATTCAAGGTCGATTATTCTCCCTTCTGCTGTTGTTTTAGGATGCTCCCCAAATTTCTATTTGCCTCAAAACGGCAGATGGTTCTTCCTTTTTGCAATTGAAGTTGCCGTCTAAGTCAAGACCAAAGGATGGATTCTGGAATTTCCTGGAGAAATATGGTTTCCGCTATGGTGACAATGTCACTCGATCATTGCTTCCCTGTGAGGTTAGTTTTCAATGTAATTGTGTTTTCGTTTGATATTTGCTATTATAGATTTTAGGTTTGTGAACTATTAAGCTGTTTATCTGCTTTTTATTCTTGACAATTGTTATTGTTCTTTGCAATTTAAACTTAGTTCAGTGGTGTTGCGTTGTTTTCAAATGCAGTGCTGTTTCATTGACTGAATGCATCAGCTAGGGGGTTGGCCGCTAGCCATTGCCTTCTGATGGATCATAAACTTGAAATGCTGTTTTTTTTTTGAATAACAGAAATCAAAGTAGTTGTAGTAATGCCTTTGTTCAGTTTCAGTGCTTTCAGACTTTATGGAAGCAATCATATTTTGCAATTAATTTTTACATCAGAGGACGCTTTGGCATTGCCCTGTTTTTGTCTCTTCAATATCGTTTTGTACTGTTCTTATAAAAATGTTTATTCTTCAATTTATTTTTTCATTGGGACAACTTCTAATAGGTGATGGAAATTCTTAAAAGAATTCCGGAGGAAAGTCGGAAAAGACTAGTGGGGAAGGAGTTTTTACCTCAAGAGGGATATATCATGCAATACTTGCCTGTCCCTCCAAATTGCTTGTCTTTGCCGGAGGTGTCTGACGGTGCTACAGTGATAGCATCGGTGAGCCAATTATCAGCTAATTAGCTTTTGTATAATAAAATACAGTTGACTTTATTTTGGGTCCTAACCCCATGGTGCTTTCTAGGATCCATCTATATCGTTGCTCAAGAAAGTCTTGAAGCAAGTTGAAGTGATAAAAAGTTCGCGGTCTGGCACGCCAAACTTTGAGTCGCATGAAGTTGAAGCTCAGGAGTTACAATCAGCTGTTGATCAGTATCTTCAAGTACGTGGCACAGTGAATTCATCACGAAACTTGGATACAAGATTTGGGATCAACAAAGATGCTGAAAATTCTTCGACAAAGGCGTGGCTGGAAAAAATGAGAACGCTGTTCATCAGAAAGGGTTCTGGATTTTCCTCTCGTAGTGTGATTACAGGGGATGCATATAAAGATGTCAATGAAATTGGTATACCCTCTGCAATTGCACAAAGGATAACTTTTGAGGAAAGAGTGAATGTGCACAACATTCAATACTTGCAAGAGATGGTGGATGATAATTTGTGCCTGACTTACCGAGATGGGTTGTCCACTTATTCGCTGCGGGAAGGTTCTAAGGGGCACACATTTCTTAGGCCAGGTCAAGTTGTGCATAGGCGGATTATGGATGGTGACCATGTGTTTATTAATAGGCCGCCCACAACTCATAAGCACTCCCTTCTAGCACTCAGAGTCTATGTCCATGATGATCACACTGTGAAGATTAACCCTCTTATTTGTGGACCTCTGAGTGCAGATTTTGATGGAGACTGTGTGCACCTTTTCTATCCCCAGTCTCTTGCTGCGAAAGCTGAAGTTTTGGAGCTTTTTGCAGTGGAGAAGCAATTGCTCAGTTCCCACAATGGCAAGCTGAACTTGCAACTGGCCACAGATGCACTTTTATCACTTAAGCTGATGTTTAAGAAGTACGTATTTGACAAAGCTGCTGCCCAGCAACTGGCAATGTTTGTTCCAAATGTCTTGCCACAGCCTGCTTTGTTCAAAAGTAACAGCTCTGGGCCTCTTTGGACGGCTATGCAGATTCTGCAATCAGCTATGCCGTCATGCTTTGACTGTTATGGTGTTGATCTCAGTCAGGAGAATGTGCAACCTTTGTTGAATGAATTTGTGACCTCCATTTTCCTTGAGAAGGGTCCAAAGGCTGTCCTCAGCTTTTTTGACTCATTACAACCTTTGTTGATGGAGCGTTTGCACGCTGAAGGCTTTAGTATTGGCTTGGAGGAATTTTCAGTTTCAAGGAAGGTTGTTGAGCGATTGGACTTGTCTGTATGGGGTGATTTAATTGACCTCAAAAGCAATTCGGCAGTCAACAAGGTGGTTCAACAAATTGGCTTTCTTGGTCTGCAACTTTCAGACAAGGGAAAACTTTATTCCAAGACCTTGGCAGAGGACATGGCCTCTCTTTTTGAAAGAAAGTGTCCTGATGATGGAGACCAGTCTGCGAAGAATGGGTTTATCAAGAGCTGTTTCTTCCATGGACTAAGTCCATTTGAAGAGATGGTGCATTCAATTTCAGCAAGAGAAGTTATTGTCCGCTCTACTAAAGGGTTATCTGAGCCAGGAACCTTATTCAAGAACCTGATGGCTATCCTACGTGATGTTGTCATCTGTTATGATGGCACTGTCAGAAATGTGTGCAGCAATTCCATTATCCAATTTGAGTATGGGGTAAAGCTGGGAACCAAGTCACAGGGTTTATTCCCTGCTGGTGAACCTGTTGGTGTGCTGGCTGCGACTTCAATGTCAAATCCTGCTTACAAGGCTGTTCTTGATTCTACTCCAAGTAGCAATTCCTCATGGGAATTGATGAAGGTAATACTTGTGGAAAATATATTGCAACACGACATTAGTCTTAGCCATTTACTTTGTTCCACATAAACTTATTTTTTCTGTTTTTTTTTTCAATCTGAATTCTGAAATCTTTGTTTTTCACAGGAAATACTGCTTTGTAAAGTCGGTTTTAAGAATGATGTTATTGACCGGCGCATAATTTTGTATTTAAATGATTGTGGATGTGGGAAGAAGTATTGCAGTGAAAGAGCTGTCTACGTGGTGAAGAATCATCTGAAAAAAGTCAGTCTCAAAGATATTGCTGTTGACTTCTTGATTGAGTAAGTTTTGGGTTTCTAGTAATTGTGTTTCTGTTTACTCTTTTTCCCATACTTATCATTTGCTGTGTATTTGCACCCATCCGTCCCATGCACTTGATAATTTTATTTTCACCTTTTGAACCACAGGAGCCAGCAGAGATCTGAAAGTGTTGATGCTGATGCTTTCCTTGTTGGTCATGTTCATCTCAACAAGGTCAGATGATTTTTTCTTAATAATGATTGGTTGTTATTTTGGGAACATAGACTGCATTTGAATTTTGAATTATTTGATGCTTGTTGTAATATAGTATTGTTCTAAGGAAATGAAGCTTTATTGAACAGAAGCTGTTAAAAGAGATGAATGTTAATATGTCTGAGGTTCTTCAGAAGTGCCAAGATACTGCAAATTTATACCACCGGAAGAAGAAAGTTGGTCCGCTATTTAAAAAGACAATTCTCACTGTCAGGTTGGTTTGGTCTATAAGATGTTTGTGGGGTACCACAATGTTCTTGATTATTATAAATCTGTTTCCACTTTCCATTGGCTTTCTTGACATAGATGTGCCATATGAAAGGAGATTGAGGCTTTTTAGTCTTTCTGAATTCTTCTCAATGATTTTATCCTCTCTATCTAATATGGCATATGTGGCACATGGGGAAGTGACATGCCTATATTTTGAATGAGAGGTTGTGAAGTATTGAGTTTTGTTATTTTAAAATATGTATTTTTGGCTTCACATCTGACTCTGCTGCCAAAACTTCACTTCAGAGTCCTCTGTCCCCTTTCAGTTCTGGGTGACCATCAATGGTGAATGTTGGTGCCAATTAACAAATCTTTTGGTTGTGTTTTTTAATCTTTAATGGTCTTCTTCTCTGATCAGCAGTGGTCAATGGCGATCACTGATGGTTGTTGGCGAGTTGCGGGACAAGTCAATGATGATTGATGTCTTAAGCTAATCATTTAAACTCAACTTTTTGTTCATAAAAAACTAAGCTGCTTTGTCTTTTTTTAAGATGTAATTGTTGACCATGGAAACATTTCAACATATGTTTTCTTGTCTAACCAACCACTCAAAAAATTTAAGCATTTTCCTTTTAAGTTATTTTTCTTATAGGAATTGGAGCCTGAATCCCTGTATAGTATATCCTTGAAACCATAGTGCTTGAATCTTTAGATTTTAATTTGAGCTAAACTTTTTCGGTATTTAAAAGCTCAATTGTACGAGTATATCCGTGGACATCCCATTGTTAGTGGGGTTGAATTCTGTAAATAAAATAAAATTGAAGTGCAACGAGTAAGTAAACTCATTTTCACTAGTAAGTAGTAACTCGGCAAATATAGTAGTAGTTCCTGATGTTTTTCAATTGGCTAATGAAGTTTCGTTTGGGGATTTTTTGTTTGTTTTCTATGATGCACATACTTGTGGCACTTTATGCAACATATAGTCATATAGATGGACTGTAGATTTAAGAAAGCTAGGGGAAGCGAAGTGATGATTTGTTAAGATAGATGGCATGAGATGCCAAAGTTCCCAGGGGAGGGGGTGTTAGTATAACGATGAAACAGTCTAAATTTGTGTGTTACCAAAATATACTTTTTTTGCTAGACTCTTAAAGTGAATTATTTAGGTTTACTTTATGCCTTACTATGCGCAATGCCTTGAAATGCTGGAATGTTCAGAGCGAAAATGAATGCAGCAATTCCTGCGGTGTCAATTATGATAGAGAGTGAGAGAGAGATTTGTTTCATGTGGACGTAAGTAGCTCAGGTGTGAAAAACATAAGAAAAGCCAAAAAGTAATCAGTAAAGAGAAGAGGGAAACAAAGACACTGCCACAAATAATGATTAAGAATATGGATGTGAAAAGACTAATAGAGAGTCTTGCTTGAGACAGATGATTTTAGAGGGTTAAGTGGCTGAGTAATTTTTATCATGGATTCATGTAGCTGACCCAAATATTTTGAACAATTATTTTCCTTCTTTATTAACAAGCATCTCTCTTTCTCTCTCTCCTTATTTGAAAGTGCTAAAATTTCTTCTATATTATATTATTCTTTCCTATATGGCAGTGAATGCTGCTCATGTCAGCAATGCTGCAGAGATGAGTTCTCTGGTACACCATGTTTGATGTTCTTCTTGCAAGCGTTAGGGGATAGCCCTTTGGAGAAAACATCATACTTCCTTGCTGATATCATTTACCCTGTTCTTTTGGAAACAGTTATTAAAGGTATTTTTTGTGACTACAACTTTTCCTTTCCTGAATTTATTTTCTGTCAGTGTTACTGTGTTGTTGCTCATAATGTTGTTATTATTGCGTAAGCACAATTCTTTCTATCACATGTATATTATTCTGTTTTATTCTCTTCTTTTAAACATTTCCTATATTGAAAGAAACTATAATCCTTAGAAATGCACGTATACTAGTGAATTTATGTTGATTTTCTCATGTAGCCGACCCCAAACTTTTGGGATTACGGCTCGGATGATGATGATGATTTGATGTCGAAATGCTTTTTAGATGATCAATTCTTGTGTTACTGGCATTGCGGTTTTCAACTTTCTCAAAATCCTATTTTTCCTGAAAAGCGGGAAATTCTTTTTCATTATATTGATTGTCAATTTATTCTTCTCATCTTTGGGACCAAACCCCTGCCTTCTCTTTTCTGTATTGGTCCATTAAACTCTTTTTTTCTTCTTCTTTCGAATGAACTCGTGAATCGAGAAATATGTTTGATTAACCATCTTTTTGATAATTCAACTCAAAGCAATTGGATGTCAACTTGGGCCTATATGCCATAACTGATCAATAGAATTACTCCACCTTTATTATATCTTCAATACATCACGCTAAGAGGAGCTATAATTGCTTAATCATCATTGGCATGCTATTATCATAACTGTTGAGGGTGGCTTTAATTCATTCGAGCTTTAACTTTTTTGATGGCTTTTTCATCATGTCTGTCATTATTTTAGCTCTAAGGTATTAGGTCTTTTCCCTGTTGTTTCTCTTGTCGAGCGTAAGATGTGCCTATTGTTTCTCAAGTTTTCAGTGATAAAACTCTCTCTTTATGGACAGGCGACCCTCGGATTTGCTCGGCAAATATAGTTTGGGTCAGTCCAGAAACGACGACTTGGATAAGAAATCCTTCCAGGACGCGACAGGGTGAATTAGCCATGGATATTGTTCTTGAGAAATCAGTTGTTAAGCAAAGTGGTGATGCATGGAGGATAGTCATGGATTCATGTCTCCCCGTTCTTCATTTAATTGATACTACTCGCTCATTCCCATACGCAATAAAGCAAGTACAGGATTTGCTTGGTGTTTCATGTGCATTTGATCAAGCAGTTCAGGTAAACCATGATATTTTTTTTCTGTTCTCTCTTCCTCTCTTATGCACGCACATGCTTGTACATTTGGAAATTGGACTTATGAGGGAGTTTTCTACTTATTATGATGGTACATAGTCTACTTTTGTCATCTATAATTCATTTATTTGCTTAATGGTGAGGGTTATCAGATATTTACTCTTCCATACAGTAGTACCTCAGAAGCTTGTCTGTGTCTGTATTGGTATCCACTATCTCTTCTCTAGTACTACCTTTTCATACCTCCTTCCCGAGACCTCAATCTGAAGGGGCATGTGATTGGCTAGTTTTTTGTGTTTCTCTGTCTTGTCATCCATTTTCTGAATGCTGTTTTAACTTGAGAAATTTCTATTATATGGTATCTCTGTGAAAGAGCTTACGCTCCATTTGGTTATGTTTTATGCTTGGGCAACCACAATGGTCATCTACTAATGGTCCATCAAATTTTAAAAATGGGTCCCACATCTATCTCACAAAAATACAACTTTTAATACAATCAAATCAACATAACACATATTCCAATACTGTCACATCAACAAAACACATCTCTCAATACAAAACCCATTATCCAACACAACTATTTTCCTATCCTTCATACTATTCTCATCAAATGTACACCAAAATCAAGATTGGATCTCACCTTTATTACAAAAAGTCAAGCCACATCATCATCATCCACATCATCAAAATACTTATCTCAATATAACCACATCAACAAAACAATCTTTGCAAATAACAAAATTTGAAACTAAGACTTTTTTGTATCAAGCTTTCAGTCTCATAAAGCAAGAGAATATCTAGACCCATATACACTAGCATTAATCTAGAAACTTTTTACTTCTTGAAAAAAATGCTGAAATGGCCCTAAGTTTTTTAATTTTTGCAGCGCCTTTCAACATCCGTGACAATGGTAGCAAAAGGTGTTCTCAAAGAGCATCTAATCCTCTTAGCAAACAGCATGACTTGTGCAGGAAATTTGGTTGGCTTCAATTCTGGTGGTTATAAGGCACTTTCACGCTCCTTGAATTTCCAAGCACCATTTACTGATGCTACACTGTTTGTAAGTAGTAGAACCTTATATGATTTATCGTGAGGTACTGAGGTCCATTTAAAGTGTAACTCTGTTGTTGAACTGCCTTCAGTTTCAATTTGTTCTTTCCTCATAATTTGGTTGCAGACACCAAAAAGGTGCTTTGAAAGAGCTGCTGAGAAGTGCCATGTTGATTCCCTAAAAAGCATTGTTGCATCTTGTTCTTGGGGTAAACATGTGGCAGTTGGTACAGGATCACGATTTGATATCCTCTGGAACACAAGAAAGGTATTTGTTGCAAGTTAAGAGTTGCAGGACTCTTAATAGTTGTCCCATAATTAAGGTGAAACAGCAGATATGTAGTGACTTGAAGGGGGGCTATTACCATTTTTTCTTTTGATAAATGATAAGTAGACTATTACCAGAATGACATGCTATTTTAATTACAATTTAGGAAATATTAAGAAAGACATATATTGGTGATGGAAAAAATGTTCTATGTACTAAAAAATCCCAGATGAGTTTTTATTAGTTTAAACTAATAAATAAGCGAAACCTCACGTTATGTAAGACCAGTTGGGAACAGAGTTGGGTAATAGACGCAATCCACCAACTTGAAGGATTTTGTTCATTGAGATTCTTATTTGGAATTATGGTTTAATAATTTTATGGGGGCAGAGTATGAGTGCTATAGCATTTTACTTATTTTTCTAAACTCGTGTTCTGTATAGTGTTGTGACATGATCATGATCCAGCTTAGAGAGATGCTTCAGGAAAGAATACTAAATCGTGAGGAAAAAAAGAAACCTGAAGAAGTAGATATGTAATTAGGCAAAAGAGGTAGAAGAGGAGATAAACATGTAATGTCAAGTTTTTGTAGTATGTTCTAAATATGAAGCAAAGGAGGATACTTCATTAAGATGCTGTGAGATAAGGGTAGAATAATCTTCATGATATAAAATTTAGATCATGAACATAAGAACTGGGTTTTGAAAGGTGATGTAAAGTGTTAGCACTTGTAACATAGAAATGAAGAATCAGTAGTCGTGACAGTTTACAATATTATTTCTGTTAAATGTGCTATCGGGAAGCTCATATAATCCTTGTGCTGCCATATATGTTTTCTTGATATATCATTTTAAAACCAGTGTCTTTTGCAGGATGAATTGAACCAAAAAGATACCATTGATGTTTATGACTTCCTTCACATGTTGAGAGGCACCACAAATGGAGATGAGTCAATTAATTCGTGTTTAGGTGAAGAAATTGATGAACTGATGGGGGATGAAGCTGCTGAGTGGAGCCTTTCTCCAGAGCATAATTCTGGTCACGATAAACCATCTTTTGAGGACATGGCGGAACAAGAATTGAGTGATAATGAGAAAGCCCAACCACATGGTAGTGAATCCGGTGCTTGGGAATCTAAAACTTTGGCCAAAACTGATGAAGCTGGTTGGGGGAATGAAGCAGCTCATAATTCTGCTTCAAGTGACTGGATCAGTTGGGGAAAAAAGGGAGGTGAAGAACTAACGGAGGACCCCTCTGAACAAGAATTGGGTGATGCTGACAAAGCAGAACCATGGGGTGGTAGATCTAGGGCTTGGGAATCGACGAATATGCCTAAAGCTGATGAGGCTGGTGACTGGAACAGTTGGGGTAAAAAGGGAGCCGAAAAACAAAAGGATGCCCCCCCTGAAAAAGAATTAGGTGATACTGACAGAGCAGAACCATGGGTTAGTAAATCTGGAGCATGGGAATCTACGAGTTTGCATAAAGCTGATGAAGCTGGTGACTGGAGCAGTTGGGGTAAAAAGGGGGCCGAAAAACAAAAGGACGCCACCCCTGAAAAAGAATTAGGTGATACTGACAGAGCAGAACCATGGGTTAGTAAATCTGGAGCCTGGGAATCTACGAGTTTGCATAAAGTTGATGAAGATGGTGACTGGAGCAGTTGGGGTAAAAAGGGGGCCGAGAAACAAAAGGACGCCCCACCTGAACAACAATTAGGCGATGCTGACAACGTAGAACAGTGGGGTGGTAGATCTGGTGCCTGGGAATCTAGAAGTGTACGCAAAAGTGATGAAGCCAGTTGGGGGAATGAATTAGGTCATGATTCGGCTACTGGGAAAACTGATGAAGACTGGTCTAGAATTGTGAATGACGGTGAAAGTAGAAAATCATCTGCCTGGGATGAGTTGGTAAATCAGGATCAGTCAACACCTCTTTGGACTTCAGACGGTAGTAACTGGAAAAACAAGAGCCGGCCACTGAAATCTCCCAGGATTATGAAGGACAATCCAGGCATTAGTGGATTATTTACTGCTACGAGACAAAGGCTTGATATGTTTACTTCTGATGAGGAAAAAATCCTCTTAGCTATTGAGCCACTTATGCTGTCCATCAGAAGAATAATTCATCAATCTGGGTAAAGTTCTTTGACGCTTATATATACTCCCACACTTTTGGTTGGCTTTTGCTACGGAACCAAAGAATATTTCCAAATTGATGAAGATATTATCATCTTAGTATACAACATGAGCTTTAAATCATTTTTTTACATAATATTTTTGTTCTATAAAAATAGTCTTCTTCTTTTGTTGATAATCAATTATAACTGAGAGTTGCATGTGGGCGATGTTCTTTTGATAGATTTGTGAATGACAATTGACAAATACTCGTTTAAAGGTACAATGACGGCGATCCACTTTCAGCTGATGATCAGTCCTATATACTAAAAAATGTGTTTGAGTACCACCCGGATAAAGCTGTAAAGATGGGCACTGGCATTGATTATCTCATGGTAAGCTTCACCGTACCTTTTTGGCTAGCAAAATTGTATTTGACATGACACTGTGTCCCTTAGCTTCATTCTTGTGATCGTGCAAGAAATGATTCTATTTTCTGTGCTTATTGAACTTAATCTGTAAAAAAAGAACAATATTTTCTGTTTCAAAGGTTTGAAAGTGAGCAACTTTCCATATTCAAAAAGTTGATAGCATTTTTTACCATAATATGTACCTTAAAAATGTTTTATCTGTGTTGATGGTAGTATTTAACATGATGAAACTTGTATAGGGTAACCCACACATGAAGTGATGCTGCCTATGGGATGATATCATCCAGTCCTCCTCAACTCCTATCTATGGATTCATTTACCATTTTCATCTTTCAATCAGTCGACACATTTTCCCATTTGTTATGAAATCAAATATTATAATTAAAAAGCATTTGCAACTTATACCAGCTGACGTGTATAAAATACTCTTGGTTGCATATGTATCTTGACATTTACAATTTACCCTTTTACATGCCATCTAATTGTGTCGTTACAATACAATTTTCTAGCGTTAACATCACAGTTTACTATGACAGATTAGCAAGCACAGCAGTTTCCAGGAGAGCAGGTGCTTCTACATTGTCTCCACTGATGGAAACAAGCAGGACTTTTCCTATCGTAAATCTCTTGACAATTTTATAAGGGGGAAGTATCCTGACTTGGCTGAAGAATTCATCGCAAAGTACTTCAGAAAACCTCATGGTGGAGGGAACAGAGAGCGAAGTGTTCAGAAGGAATCTGGAAACTAGAATAGGTTTCTTGGAAAGATGCACCCTCCTGTCGCAGGATTTGTATATACAGCAGATGTCAGTATACTCCTCTTGTGTAATTAATTATACTTGAGGGTGCTGAACTGCTCGTTTTTCCTGCTAAGAGCGGTTCTTATTAACCTTATCCATAGAAATCTTTGCATGCAAATATGATCTAGATTCAGTATTTAACAGTCAGTCTAATGCTATTCATTGTTTCCATAATTCCATCTTGTAAGGTTAAAATTTGGGCCAATCTTTGTTTTTTTAAGGGCTAAGAAACTTTAGAGTTCTATTAGAAATCTTTGGATTGAATAGCTTCATTTTCTCCGTCAAAGATGTTTTTGTCATTTTATGGATTTGCATTTACTGTGCATTGTTGTGGATGAAGAATCTAATCTAGGGTTTCAAAACCTTAGAACAGGTTGAGGTATGGAGTTATCATTCCTTCTGTCAAATGCTTATCCTCATATATGTATATTGGAGAACCATGCATCCTATTCTGAATATCAGCTGAGTTCGGATTATATACAGCAGTATTTGAGTCTCTTGCCAATACTGTCCGGCAATTGGGTTCTGATGAAATGGTCCTGCAACTTTGTCCAGAGTACTGCTGGTAGTTTCCTACACAAGAGTAACCATTGATTTTGACCACATCCCAGTTCCTTGTCAGTTGAACAGCATTCATGTACTGGGGATGCTCACTGCCTGGGCTTTGCTGATTCGAACATCTGCTGTGCTGGTATGTTCCAACAGTCCATCTATAAGTATCTGGCTTTTCTTGGCAATATTGTCCATGCAAATTTTGAGAACCAAGCCAACCAAGTTCTTTAACATGTTCAAGATTATTTAAATTTATTTCATGCCAGCCAAAATGCGTTGGCACTTGGCAGTGCCCTGTACTCTGCAACTTCTCCATTACCTCTCATCAAACTCACATGTCAACCAATATCATAGAATCAGTTTATATCAATCCACGATTGCATACTATCATCAAAGCCAACATACATGGGCAGAAAATAAGGTACTAGAATCTAAACACAGCACAATGCTCTCTCTTCACCATTGGAAGAATAAGACGGAAAAAATTACTGAAAATTAACATAACAAAAGTTAGCCTCCATGGCTATACAATCAAGATCACACCAGGAAGAAAACAAAAATAATTGGCCTATCCCATTTTCCTTAGCACTAAGGTGATGTTTGGTGTTGAGAATTGTGATGGAATAGAGTGGGTATGAGGAATGGAGCATTCCATGTCATTTGTTTGGTGTCCAAAAAGTTGGGTGAATGGAATGCATTATTCCATTCCATCTTCTCTCATCAAATTCTATCCCCTCTACAAAACATGGTTTTGCCTCATTCCACATGGAATAGAGGTTAAAAAGTCCATTGTACCCTTAAGTAAATTGCATTAGCATTAGTATTTTAATTTGGGATTATATTAAAATGGATTACATTAGCATAACAAGTATTTTAATTTGTTAATATATCTAATTTTATTTATCTGTTTTAATTTATTAATTATTTATAAATACAAATGGTAAAATGAAATATATTGATTATACATAATTACAAATGACATAATGGACAAAACACATATTTCATTCTCATTCTTATTCCGAATTTTTATACATACTAAACGTGAGAATCAAAATCTCAATCTCACTCACATTCTCATTCTCACTCTCACTCAAATCATTCTCAATACCAAAGACCCCAAGATATGCTAAAAAACAGCAATTCTTTGTCATTACTACTCTTCCCAACCAAGTACATATGCTAAAAAACAAGCACCTAAATCCGCAAAAAAAAAAAGATTGATTCACTCAATAAAAGGAAAGATATGGGAGTAGCGGTTTTGTGGAGTTTTTAAAGTAACGGTTTTGATCGATTTCATGTGTTTTTAAAACATTTCAATTTAAAATGTTTTTGAAACACTCCAATTTTGATCAAATTAACTCTACAATGACTTAGAATTTTTAAACTTCTCATTGCTAGTCATTTTAAAAATCTCTAATTTCTAATCATTTTCAGTTTACCACTCGACCTGGGGCTTTACAGTTGCAGTAAATAATTAAGTATGATATTAGTAAACAGTGACAGCAAAAAATCTGTGGATTAATCTTGTGGCCGAGGAAGAACATTCGTCGAATTAGTGATATGAAAAAGAATGAATGAGCAGTAGCAGAGTGAAAGCATGAGTCTTTACACAGTCATCTCCGCCACTGTCGTCTTCGCTCTGTCTTTTTTGTCGCTGCCTCTTCTTGAAACCACCCAGTGTAATCTCTTCCTGACTTGCTGTGTTTTATAGATGCATAAATTCAGACATATGACTTCCCAAAACAGCAAAAGCTGCTAATTCGTGGGTTTTTGATTGATTTAGATTGGTTGAAATTGAACTCGAGAAGATTAGTAGCGGATTTGATTGTGCGGAATGGGATCATATACACCAGCGATGCTTCTCTGCCTTTCGCCGATTCCATGGCCGTACACAATGGCAGGATACTCCGGGTCGGAAACTACTCCTCTATTCAGGTGCTTTAATTTCCCCATTTTTGCAAATTTGGAAATTACTCAAGTAGAAACTGAATTCAAAATGCGTATCGTGGTTGCTCATTCATTTCTGAATTTTCAGGATTTGGTGGGAGAAGGGACTAAAGAGTTGGATGTTAAAGGACATATCGTGGTTCCTGGGTTTATTGATTCCCATGTACATTTTATTTTCGGAGGACTACAGGTACGGTTCAGTGCCTAATTCAGTTTTCAGGGTGGTTTGTTGAGGTTTCTGTGGGTTATAATGGTTTCAGGTTATTTCAATTCCAATGTTGAGCAGATGATGCGGGTGGATTTTCGCGGTGTAAATACAAAAGATGCATTTGTGAGAAAAATCAGAGAAGGGGTCACAAGTAATGGCTCTGTTACGTGCTTTATGGAATACAGCTCCTTTAAAATTTGTTTTGAATTATATTTTTGTGGAAAAAGAAAGTGTAGACTCATGAAGTAGGCATTCATTCTTGTCTACAAACTTGCATGTGTTTGGTATTCTTCAATGTGCTTGCTTCATATACATAAGCAAGAAATGAGTTATTGTAGCAGAACTTCCTGAAAAAAAATTGTTGGGACCAACATTTTTTAGATTCAAAACAAGGCTCCTGGGTGTTGGGTGGTGGATGGAATAATGATCTATGGGGAGGAGAATTACCAACAGCTTCATGGATTGATGAAATTACACCCTATAATCCTGTAAGAATTCTTTAACTAATTGATATCAGCTATTGACACCAGATATTGGGATTTGAAGAGCAACGTTTTTCCAAGATAATTCTTGTTTTGCAGGTTTGGGTTTCAAGAATGGATGGTCATATGGGCCTGGCTAATTCTGTGGCATTAAAGTTGGCTGGAATTAATAATATGTCAAAAGATCCAAACGGTGGAACGATTATAAAAACTTCTGATGGAGGTGACCATTCTGTTTTATTAATGACGACTAGTTTTATATAGATGCGACTGCACTGCTCAGAGTAGATCCATGCTCTTATCAACCTTTTTGCAACTTTTGTTCATCTCACCACTTGTTGTGGTCCAGACACTAGTGCGAAGTGCAGTTGTCTTGAGTTGGAAGCATGTTGTTGGCATTCGACTTTCTATTTTTACTGGGTTTTTTTCCATCTTTCTTGAATTTGGAGACAAGGCGAAAGTAGAGTCAAGCTGTCAGTCACAAATTCCCTGTGCAGGAAAGAGGGATGTTGCACGATCCTTCTTATGTCTTTTTTTTCCTTTCACTAATGGAGTCATCCTTCTTATGTCTTAGACAGACACTCTGATTGAATATGCAGATATAGGATTAGCTGTCACAAAAGCATTTTGTTTATGAAGCAAGATCATAAATATGCATCCACATTTCTGTTGTTTCTTTTTTGGAGACCTCCTTACTCTGTTTTTCCTTTCCCTTTTGCTTTTCACATAAGCACAACTTTGATTGATATGCACTTTGCAGTGCAAAATTTTTGGAACTGAATTTTCTTTGTGGTTATGTGGTTATTTACTGTTAAATACATTTCTTTCCAGCCATGACTTCCAATTAAACATCACCACCATCCACCATGCAGATCCTACAGGATTGCTGATTGATGCTGCAATAACACTCGTCCTTCCACAGATTCCAGAGGTCTCAGTCAATGGAAGGAGGGAAGCTTTACTTAGAGCTAGCAATTTTGCATTAACGAGGGGTGTGACAACAGTTGTTGATTTTGGAAGATATTTTCATGGAGCTTCAATGGAACATTCCTGGGACGATCTTTCAGGTTATTGTCATAAGTCATAACTATTCCTTTTGATAAAATTTGCATGGTCATTTGTTGGTTTTGACATCCAAAATACTCATTTAAAGTATAATTACTAAGTACCAAAAAGTTATGAAAATGAAAATGAAATGGAGAATTATTATTGATGATCTTCATTTGAACAAATGTCAAGAAAAATGGGAAACTGATTAGGATTCCAGGCTTCCAGGAAAATGTTCGTATTATTTTCGTGTCATCCAAACTATTAAATTCCTGGGACTTAAAAAGATGGATCTCTTGCTTGATTATATCAATTTAGTCATGTCTTCAAGAATTCACGTTTTAGTGGTTTTAGGGTTTAGCTTTTGATAGTTGAGCTTTCACTCAGTCAGGTAAAATATAGGGTTTTGAGGAGCTTGTCCTGGTGATTATCTTTTCCTGTGAAGTGCCCTTTCTTTTGTGCTTTATTATATATGATGGGTTTAGGCTCCATCCCTTCTATGTTTGGGAAATTTTTAGATAGCTATCCAAAGAAACAATAACAAAAACTCGGGTGGCCTCTTTAAATGGAATTTTTCAAATTGATAATGCTCATTAACTAATAATGGACTTGCTTTCCTGTGTGTCTATCTGACATTGCAATTTGTTTATTTGTTTTCTGAGCATTTTGTTCTTAGCAGATGTGTATTCCTGGGCCGATTCTTCAGGGAAGATGATGATCAGAGTGGGCTTATTTTTCCCACTAGAGACATGGTCACGCGTAGTTGTATCATCTCTCTCTATTTTCTGCATTGGAAATTTGCCTTGTATCACTTCCCTATAATTTTATATAGCTAGCTGATTATATACTTTTCCTTGATTTAGTATTTTAGAAAGAATGAAGGTCCAAATCAGAGGACAGATTTTTCTTTTTAGCCCATGAATATCAGAAAAACACGAGCGTAGTTGTCATTTATCAACTACCAGTTTCACTTTTGTTCTGCCATATTTAGGCCAATTTTTGTTCCAGATTTATATGAATTTTAGCTCATCTAACTAAATTTAGATTGGTTAGAAAATTCCTCATTAAATTTTTTTCCCTGTTAATTCATTTCTTTGGGTGGGTAGTTCTGGTGAAGATGTTCTTTTTCATTCATAGTTAGGAAAGGCGACATTGTCGTTACTTTTTGTTTAGCTAGTGAAGTTACATTTCCTGCTTTTACATTCTTTACTCATATAGTTATATGCCACTCAGGATCTTATTAGCAAAATGGGACATGCGTTGAGCAACTGGATTTATGTGGGTGGTGTTAAGGCTTTTGCTGATGGATCTTTAGGTTCTAATAGTGCACTCTTTCATGAGGTGAGAATGAGAATAACCATATGCGCTGTTTTTTTCTATATCTTGCAGATGTTAGTGCGTTTTCTATGATCTTCTGTAGTTAGATGTTATCATTTAAGAGTTTTGGGAATGACTACCTGAATACGTAGTCAAAGCTGGTATAAGATTATTGAATAATGAAGTAGTCAAGTATTACGAAGCCTTCTAGGAGATTATATAACATCCCCATACTCTATAAAGATTTTTTTAAATCTAGAAGCCGATCCCCAAAACTTTCTCCTCGCCACTGCTCTGGCCTCCATATTTATGCTATTGGGTCTGGCCAGGATTAAGCATAATCTGGTAGTCTGGTTGATGTAGCTATTCTATCATTGAGCTACAAGTGCCCACCCAATATCTTTTTAACCACACAAAATGCCTTCTTTTTCTTCATTTTCTATTTTATTATTTTCTTTCCAAATTGCATGAAAGGTCACCTTAAGGGATTGTGAGTACGAGATTTCACTAAAAAAATAAATTCCAAACCTAATATGAGCCACAGGTTTTCAATGCTACTTTTGAAAGTATCACACCGTGTTTCATAATAACTTTTAAATGTAAGGTTACATGTGTAGCTTATAGGTCCAGGAGACTAAATTTAAGAACTTTAGCCGTTATAGAAATTAAACATGGCTTGTAGCCAGCTCAACAACTTTTACCTTATAAACAAGTTTTCATCTTTTTTTATCATATCCCTGCTAGATTTTTTACTTTTCTTTTACATCAACCGTTTAGTAACATGATTCTTTCCATTAATAAAAGTGAAAGGTTTAATTTTGCAGCCGTATGTGGATGAGCCTCACAATTATGGCCTACAAGTCCTGGAGATGGAGAGACTCTCGAACATGACTGCAGCATCTGATAAATTTGGGCTCCAGGTGCTTCCTTGTTTTGTTAAAGCCCTGATATGTGTTAAGTGTGTGCAGAAAGTTATTAGTAGTGTTTGACCTCTACTTAACTTCTTTCAGGTTGCTGTTCATGCTATAGGTGATAAAGCAAATGACTTACTTCTGGATATGTTTGAGACAGTTGCGTCAAAGAATGGAGAAAGGGACCGGAGATTCAGGGTAAAATTTGTTGCTTGCTCAAAAAGAATGAGCTTATTGGAAAACAAAAATTCCCTCTCTACTCTGCACCTTAATTTGACTGGTAATCCTAGTTCTAGCTGTTTAACAATTATGTACCATTTTTTTTTTTTTTGTTCTGGTACAAATTCTTTCAGATTGAACATGCCCAGCATCTGGCACCTGGTGCTGCAGATCGGTTTGGCAAACAAGGGATTTTTGCTTCAGTACAGGTTTTTGCTTTCTATTTAAATGTTGTACTTTTTGAAGCCTTATAGCTGCTAACATCCCGCTATCATGAAGCTGCTTGTGAGCATTGCTTGAGGATTTTAAAGAGGAAAAAAGTGCTTCTATACCTTGTATTGTAAATCCCCTACGATGAGAACATATGGGATTTATTTTCTTTTTCTTTCATTTTTTCGTATTCTTCTTAATCTCAAGCATTCATTATAACTTTATAGGATTCTATATACACTTCAAAACAAATGGTGAGTCTTTTACAGAAGAAGAGGCGCACAAAATTTGTCACCTTAGGAGATGGCAGATTTAATATGGATATGAACCAATTTAACTCATGATATGTCCAGTACATTTAAGCTTCTATTCGCATTTCATTTCAGCTTGTATATTTGTGTAATGCTTGAATGTCAATCTTCAATAGCCAGTGCACCTACTGGATGATGCTGATTCTGCAATAAGGAAACTGGGGATGGATAGGGCTCAAAAAGGATCTTATCTGTTCCGATCACTTCTAGCCAGAAATGCACAATTGGCCTTTGGTTCTGACTGGCCAGTGAGCATTAGATTTCTCATTTTCCTATGTTTTTGATTTTATATTTTCCTTCCAGTTCTTGGATTTTTTTTTTAAAGATGATTTAGCTATTTGATTTTATTTGCTTTTCGAAAATCCTAATCGGTGTGTTTTTCAGTTTGCAGATATCAATCCTTTGGAAAGTATCAAGACAGCAATGAAAAGAAAACCACCTGGTTGGGAAAATGCTTGGATTGATTCCGAGTGTATTTCATTGGATGACGCATTAATTGCGTAAGTAATACCAATAGGATTCTTCATTTGTCATCTACTTTGTGATGTGATATACTTGTTTGATCTGTTTATAAATAGATGATCTTTTTAAAACTTCAATTTAACGTTTATATGCTTTTTACTAGGAAGTTATTTTTCCATGTAGGCTGTTTATAAACGCCGTAACTGTGTGAGAACAATTTAATAATCCTGAGTTGAAGAACATAACCACAAATTTACAAATTAGATTGCCTCCTCACCACCTCACTTCTAATCCCCATGTGGATTCAAGGTCTAGCCAGAACAGCTTATTGTCAATCTTCCCTTCTGTCCTGCATAGCAAATGGAGCAATCGTAAGATTTAAGATGGTTGATGATCAAAACATGCAATTAGTATTAGATCATATAGAAATCTGTATCTGCTCTTGCTTGGCTTTCCTGCCTTTGAGCTTTGAAGTTCAACATTATAAATATGTGTGTGCGTGCATGTGCACTCTCGCAGGTGCCTGTATGTATCGTAAGATTTAAGCACATTCTTGCTTTTTCAGGCACACCATATCAGCTGCTCGTGCTTGCTTTCTTGACCGTGATGTGGGATCATTAACTCCTGGAAAATTTGCAGATTTTGTAGTACTATCGACTAATTCCTGGGACGATTTTGTAGCTGATGGATCTGCATCAGTGGATGCAACGTATGTTGATGGTGTCCAGGCCTATCCTTGAGGCTCCAAACCATAAACAGATGAAGTAACAGACTTGGATCATGTAGATGTGTTTGAAAGGGGAAAATAGTTTTTCCATTTCAAAACTGTGGTGTTTCACAAAGGATGATGAGATCCAATATCTCAGATTGTCATTATTAGCCAGTCTAGTTCTTTGCAAGCATACAAATGCTGCAAATATTTATTTGAATCTCTCTTGTATATCGGTTATGTTGTATAATTGTTCTTCATTACATTGGTCTCTAGGAAAACACATACACACACACACATATATATATATCAGTTTTCCAAAGATGTAAATAGGGCTGGCAAAAAGTTCGATTCGGATAGGACAACATTTACGAAATATTTTGTTTACAGCTCTGTTTGTCTCATTGGTTAACAAGTAAATCAAACAAAAACCCAAATCGGATTAGGATCTTGACAACTAAATTGGATTAATTTTTTATGATTGGATCCGGAGCCAATAAAATTTTTGTCCAACATTAACCCCAAGATGAAAACACATATATACATGTGTTTGGTTTGCTTGTGTGAGCATATAATAAATTCAATTTCATAGGTCAACAATCACATCAAAAAAAATTCTCTCGATTTTTTACATTGTTCTTATTCTCTCACACATTTGTCATTTTATCTTTTAAAATGTATGTTAGATTTTTAAAAAAATCACATATTCGAACTCAACTCATAAAGTTCTTTCTAATAAGATCCATATTCGATTGTTTTTATTTCATTATTAAATAAGTTTATATACTCCTAATAGTAAATTGATAGTTTATACGTTATTAAAACTTATGCTCTATCAAATAACATACAGCTTATTTGACAGCTTATACACCACGCAGCTTATCCGTCAACTTATACCTGTGCTACTAGACATATAAACCTCTCAACTTTCTTATGTCCAGTTTCTTAGAAGCGACAAATGTGAAATTGTTGACGGTTTCTTCCAACATTAACCTCTCAATATGCAAGTATGGACTTTGGAGGGTGATGCAGTATTACGCACTTGCACTAAATAGTTAGAAGGGTCCATTGCTAGACCCTTCTCTAGCCTACGCGGCTACGCACATATGCATTACCTTAGAAACCTAAATCAAAAATACCCAATACATATATGAAGGCTAATTCACTTGTGGAAAATTCAAATCATGATCTCAAGGTTGAGTTAGAAGACTCCTTTTTCCAACATCAATTACCATTTTCTCAACATGGGAACAAGGTGATGATGGCAACAAAAATGCTTGTGACATTGATATTTAAGAAAATGTCCAATAGGATTTTTGATAATGATATCAGATAATGTATGAAAATAAATATTTTTGTTGATATTATTGTATTAAGATATGTGTTTTATTGATGTAGATGAATATGTAGTTTTATTATTGTAAAAGATGCGAAATCGAATATTAGTTTTAACATAATTTTATTAAAAAATGAATGAGAGCCTCTAACATTTTTAGAGATTTCGTTAATAAAAAAATAGAAAAATCTATATGACTTTATATTTTATTAATATAATTATATTTAAATATGTATTTTAATGATATATATTACCATGTGGTTTCAGTTTTTGAATGATAAAATACAACCCAATTGAAAAAATGACCAACATAAAATATATATTTTTAATGGAGAGAATCAGCTTTATTTGCAGGATGGGTTAGGGGTGTAGGCGTATAGACTATTAGGGGGTAGGGCATAGACTTTTAAGAGCACAGTTCACTCTCCATTTGTTGGATCGTCTGAAACAATAATTATCACTTCAAAGAAAAATCTATTCAATGTGAGCGGCTGAGGGAGTGAGTGTAGGAAAAGCATCCTCATTCCTCTCCTCTCTAATCAAATCCATCTGTCTCTCACTGTCAGGGTGTTGTATTGTGAAACCAGAGCCACAGTTGCTTATTACAAGCACTCTTATAGTTTGGATTTCTCTGTAAATCAATCAGTCAGTCTATCAATCTTTGTATCACCATCTGCAACTGTGGCCACTCCCGGCATCCCTCCTCACCTACAATCACCACCCACCACCAGAACATGGCCGCCTCAACCACCAGATGCCGCCATCACTCACCACCACCTCACACCCGTTCACCCTATTTTCCCACCTGATCACCAAATCAGCATGCTTGGTCTCCACCTCCTTGTAGCTTCTTCTCAACAGACCCAAAACCCACACACCATTTCCTCAGATCACCACCACCACCACCACAATAACAACCACCCAACGAATTTAAGCAATCAAGACTGCAACTTTAATGGTTCAACTAATCCTTGGAGTTTAAAAAAGTGTCATGAATTGAGTATTGCAAGGAACGACGTGGGGTTGAGTGTGGGAGATGATAGTAGTGGGTCTTTGGGGACTTGTACGGACTGTGGGAATAAGGCCAAGAAGGAGTGCAAGTATAGGAGGTGTAGAACTTGTTGCAAGAGCCGAGGGTATGATTGTTCCACTCACTTGAAGAGCACTTGGGTGCCGGCGTCTACGCGGCGGGAAAGGCACCAGGTCGTCGGTGGTGGCGGCGGAGGATCTTCTGGGTCTTCTTCAGGTGGTGTTAAAAGGCCAAGAATTGTGTCTTCTCCGCAGAATATGACTACAACTACTACTTCTAATAGCATATCCTCTAATGCTGCTGCTGCTCCTGCTTCTTTGTGCTTTGACACTGGATCTAGCCACCAAGGTATCCTTATTTTATATATTTCTCTGTTTGATGTTTAAAGTTCTGGATAGTGGCAGTGAGTGAATATATTGCTTAGATTTGTTGATTTCCATTTGAATCTTGCATGCTAAATTGAGGTTCTCTCGATTTTTTTATTCCGTTTGATTTACTATGCTCAGTTTGATGAAGTGAAGTAACCAAACTGATTTGGGTTTGTTTTAGTTATTGATGATAAATCTGATGAATTAATTTGACTTGGGTTCTCATTGAACTACAGATCCGAGCTTTAAACAGTCTCTTCCTGGGAAAGTTAAAGCGCCAGCTGTCTTCAGGTGCATTAGAGTGACTGCCGTTAGTGGTGAGGAAGCTGAGGTTCTCTACCAGGCTACAGTGAATATTTGTGGCCATGTT
The DNA here is from genome assembly GCA_963580455.1 of Euonymus europaeus. Classification (NCBI taxonomy): domain Eukaryota; kingdom Viridiplantae; phylum Streptophyta; class Magnoliopsida; order Celastrales; family Celastraceae; genus Euonymus; species Euonymus europaeus. Next base: position 4,678,060 of record OY756961.1, on the reverse strand, counting down.
TTCAAAGGGTTTCTCTATAATCAAGGGGTTGATGAGAAAAAGATTTATCCATGTATCTCAAAGGTGCATTTGGAGAGTAGTACGAATGGAAGAGAATTTTCTGTACCAATTGTCAAGCCATCCAATGCTTATGCGGGTTCTGGCAACCGGAAATTGTTTGAAGCTACAGGTATGGTACTGAATTGATCTAATGTTGTTTTGGGTCTTTTGCTCAATAATTTTAAACTACCATGGAGATCATGACCTACACCAATTTAACTGGGAAAGTAGCTTCAAATCTGTGATGAATTTTGTGGATGTCAACATCATGGGCTATATTGATTCTGCACAATTGAGCATTTTTCCATCACATTTTAACTCTGTTCTTCGTTGTCAATTTCTTTAAAACGTGTTCTAAACCTAATAATCATACTTACGGGACCATTGCCACATTAATGGCCAACTATTGTTCTCCGTGTGTTGTCTCTCAATGGAGAAATTGACAGATATCAACATTTTGTCTTCTACTCGTCTTTAAAATGAAGCACGGGATTTTTCACTAACAGGGAAGTTTCTCAGTTAAGATGTCACTATCGGTTTAGGTGAAAAGGCAAAACCATTGCATGTGCCTACTTCTCAAGTACGTTATTATTGGATGTGTTTCTCTATAGAAAGGCACCATCAATGCATTATGTGTTTGCCTTTTCTACTAATCAAACAAAGGGGGCATTTTGGTCTGGAACAACCATTTTAAATTGATATTTATAGACGTCATTTTTCCTCTGCTATTATGAATCCATGGTAGAAATAGGTTTAGATGCACACATACTTTGCAACAAAAAATACCGTGTACATTAGATGATTACGACTTTGCAGTTATACTTGTTTGTATGTGTTGATCTCGGTGTTAAATAAACATTGATACAAGGGACAAGGCTCGGATGATGAATGATGATGATGATGTACATATTCTTGTTGCAGACTGTTAGTCATGTTTTCTTATCATTCATATGGATGTTTTGTTCTGGTGATGAGGTATTTACTTTAGTTATTATTTGAATATCAATGCTTGTTTTTTGAATGGGTTGATCTGAAACATGTTGCTTTGGGGCTTTTTGCTGTATTTCTAAACGTAGGATTTTGGTATATAGTTAACTATAAATACAGTACATGTTTTTGTGTGGAAAATGAACTGTTTGAAAAATAATTTCAGTGGGAGCTGATAGTTAAGTAGCCAGGTATATTTTATATATTCTTACGGACATACAGGTCTAAATTTCAAGAAGTATCTATAATATGTATAACCAAATATAAAATTGAAGGGTGAGTTGTATGCAGACCCTTTTGCCTAATAAATTAGGGTCTTCGAAATTTATACGCTGCACACACGCATTAGAGGGGATGCACGCATGTGGTTTTGTGCATTCTAAGGGCATTGTGCCTTTCTAACTTAACAGTTGTGAACTTTTCAGTGCATTACTGCATTCTATTGCTAGGCTCAGAGGTTAGGATTGCCGTTTGGTTGATAAAATTGGTTTGCAGGGTTAAGAGTAGCATTTGTTGGAAATATTTGATGTGTTAACGGTTTTTAGTTTCAGGTTTCCTTTAATAGATGGTAGAAATGTAGCATAATTATTGAGAGGTTAATCCAGTTAACTATGAATCTTTCCCTCCGAACATGTTTGAAAACCCCAAAAATTCTCACTGTGATATGTTGCTAGGTAGTACTTAGAATGGTATACTGCCTTGGCTGGATCTTAGTTTGAATTTCATCGGTGTAATAAATCTCCATAGAGGCTTTTTATTTGATCCTCCCTGGTCCTTTTTTTCCAGATGTAGAATTTTAATTCATTTGTTTTTCGACTATCAGACCGACACTAACAATAGTTCTGTTAATATCACAGGTAACAAATGAGTATCCACCCAACTTGGAGGGTTTCAGCCCATTGTTATATATAATAAATCTTAGAAGGATTTCTGGTAGCCTTGAAGGTTTCTCTCTGTATTCTGATTAGTGCAGCCCTTCAAAGATGCAAAATTATGTTTATACCACATGAGAGATCAAATTCCTGTATCGCGGACTTAAACTCTTTTCGGTGCTATGTATTATCTGTATGACAGTCCATTAACGAATTATGAAGTTGTAGTATGTTTCCTTTCTATTCAGGAACAAGCTGCCATGTTTTGTTTTACTGTTCTATTGCAGCGGAAGTGATGAAGTTGGATTGATTGATCCAAGTTAGCCTCAGGTCTCAGATCATTTATTGAAAGTGCATCAAGGATTCTCCATGGATGCAATACTGGTCTTGCAAAAAAGAATGAAACAAGAAGTGATTTATCTTGAATAAAATTTTCATTTGCAATCAGTAACTGTAATGTCATCTCCTGTACATAACGTTAATTAACAAAAGCAGGGACTGTTCAGCTCCTGTGAACAAATTCTAGGTACAAAAGGAATCATTTCAAGTCATTTTTTCAGTGCTTTCTTGCTTCATTTACAGCAGAGACAATCTCAAAATATACAATTCTATCTCCACATATGAACGTATGATATACCTCTAACTCAAAGATAGGGAAGCAAATGTGTCGCCAAACCATGATGTCTGCAACTGTTCTTCCAGCACAAACTGCCTAGGATAACCCAAGTTGATGGCGAAGATGATAACGGTCACCTGTTAAGCATTATCATCTCGGACGATAACCGTCATACACAGATGGCCATAAGCCAGCAAGTAAAAAGTAATCTGTCAATCTAAACCTTTTTAAGTATCTTCTAAGAAAATTCTGAAAACGAAATCTCGAAAGCGTTTTGAATATTGCCTCGGATCAACAGCAGATATTGAAGTTGGATCAAACTGCATTGATTTGTATGCGTGCTCGAGCTTTTTACTAATGTCATAATCTTGCAGTATGTCAATTATGCCAAAAAATATGATGATCTCGTACATTTCTCCAGTTGGTTCTCCTACCAGCTGAGATTCACAATCACTTCTTCTCACCGTCCGTTCAGCCAATGCTGGCATGTTCACACCAAGTTTAATGGAAGCCCACCTGCATCACATAATTAGCAAAGCATTAGAAGCATGAATGCCAAACTAAATATCACTGGACAGCTCTTGAATTCTTGAAGTACAGATATGCGCATGATTGCTAATGGACTGTCAATTGTGCACATTTTTAGAGAATTTAAGAGTACCGAGATGGGTCAAAAAGAAGCTGATCCATGTCCACTCTAGACAGGCGAGGGACTCCTGCTTCATTATCAGGGTCTCCATTTTCTGCAAAATTCAGAAAATATAGTCTCTTAGTCGACAATTAGTAATGGCATTGTGAATCTGAATAGTAAAATCAGAAATTGCAAGAAATAACCAGTAGGTGTGCGAACTCCAGAAGTACGAGGGGGTGTGAGGCAATCCCTATTTGAAGCCTCTCTAAAGTGAAGGCCGACCAAAAGACTGTAGTCCATAATCCGCTCTTGTTCAAGAAAGTCGCAGTCCCTATCCACTTGCCTACAATAAGTGAAACTAAAGTTACAAAATGAAGCAACAATGACTCAAAACAAGAATCTTTTGCGTTCCTTTTTTGCCAAGCGACTAGGCGAACAATGATGGCTAAATGTGTCAAATCCAAGAGATGTTAACATTCAACTCTTGCCTACAAACAACATTACAGGTACCCCTTTAGCCCTTCTTCTGTCCACAAGTCTCACAACTACCAGGGGAAATTTTTCCAACAAAACAAAAGGACTATAAAGAAGTATGCAAGTGCATTTTCACCTGCAAAACTCTTGGAACCAAACTTTCTGCAATCGAAATATGAAATTGAGATCAAGGTCCTTGAGGGTTGTAGTTTCGTCAATTTCTGACTCAGGTTTAGAAGTTAATCGACCATGAGAAGAACCTTTCAAGTCAAAGCGCCTATGAATGGCATACTCGGTGCAAAAAAGATTCCCCATTATGACAAATCGGACCTGGCTCATCAATGTCATACTAAAATCATGGATATTGCAGTGATGAATACTAATGAATTGGAAAATTTCTTAAACACTTGATATTACCTTCTTCTGTGCTGGCCCGGTCAATTTCACGCAATGCAGACCATAAAATTTGGTGACTAGGGTGTTCTCAAATGCCCGAACATGATTATAATAGGCTGGCAGCATCCTTATGAGTACCTGTAAGATGTGATATTGGGATTTGTAATTTTGAGTTGAACAACTCAAGAATGTTTGAGCACTTATATAGCTATTGATAATTTATTCTCAAGGATTATAAATTCGAACCTGCTGGCAACATCTATAATCCAAGAAGAATTCAGAATTCAGTCACAACAGACAAAAAGAAAATTCTATCGAATAAAAGATTTGGCAAATCTTCTAAAATAAAAAAGTCGGGGCAATGCTTGTAATGTACAACTAATGAAGCTGGACTCATCATTAAAGTCACTTACTTTGTTTTTCTCAAGTTCAAACTCAGCAAGTAAAACGTAAAATGAGAAGTACTCACTTTTACTTCAGACTTCTTCATTGTTTTTATCATGTAACGGTCATCATGGGTTAAATAAAAGAAGCTTCCACTTTTGCCAGGGGATGATAACTCTCGCAGGGCATCGTTTCCACATATTGATAGCATATAATCAGCTGCATCCACATTGAATAATTTCCTAAGAGTCCTGAATATAGAGAAGAAAAGACCTATCAGCCTCTAATGCATATCTTTCAAACTTACAGCAACAGAAATCTAACCATTCATTCTAATTCTCAGAATACTATTTTTGTCAAGTTATGAACGATATGAGATGCAGGAGTATGTTCAGCTCCTCTCCTTTCCAGACAACTATTTCCCTGATGTGATAAGCCATCATATATGCCTGGTTAATTGCAGACAAATTCTTTTTCTTTTTTGTGAGTTGGTACCTTGAGGACAACAGCTTCTGAAATGATTTGGAATCAATTACCAGAATCTAATTTTCAGATATAATACAAATAAGACGAAAACATTAGTCTGCTAGGAAGGATCAATAACTGACCTGAAAACCACTGGACAGTAATCCTTCCACCTGAAGTCGCAGGATTGATGAGGTGGGGTTTGCTTGGATCCTTCTGGAGGAAATTTGGTCCATACTTTTTCCCTGGGATCAAAAGCGGAAGGCTTAAGATCAAGGGATGTCGCTGGAGCAGGCTTTCCCACAGAATGTCTGTGCCATGGCACCAACAGTCATATAAATGACTAGATACTCAGCATAATTTAGAAGACACGAGAATCATAAGAAATACTAGATACAAACTGAAAGGAGGGAGATAATCTTGTAAAGCATAATAAATGAGGCAATATAGACAGGATATCACATATCAGTCACTGCAAGCACATTACAGTTTGAAAGGGAAGAATCAGTGCGACTTACATTGACAGGGTCAAATTTTCATATTCAAACAAAGTTAGAAGACTGATCAAATAAAACCATTGGCAGACCAGCAGAAAGAAACTTCATATTCTAATTACCTGATCCCCAACTGCAAATTGAGCATGAGCTCATAGTTCTTATGCCCTTTCGATATTGTCTGCCCCTGCCTCCTTGCTGGCTGTATTCTAAATGGTTGTTGATACCTTCCCGTTGTTGATTCTGATTCAAGTTGAAGGTTTTTAAAACATTCGGCTCCATTCCTTAAACTCTCTTCGTTACCATCAAAACCACCATCAAGAACATAGTCTGAGGAGTCCCAACTGCAATTGCTGTAATTACTAATCCTCCCATCAGCAGACATCCTCCTCGTTCTCCCATCGTTCCCTTTGGCCTTAAAATTTGCCTGCCCTTCAGAAGTCCAATTTGGCATCTTCTGTGATGGAAATACTGTCACTTTCTCGCAAGGGAATATCGTGCATTCACTCAAGTCCTCTAAATACACCTCTTGAGGATCCCAGTCAAAATTGTTCCCGGTCGGAGAGCCAGAAGGGTAATATGTCCCACTCTGCTCTTTAGGGTCCTTGCTCCAAAACCCAACGTAGAAACTCCCATCTGCCCATCTGAAAGTCCCATTTCCTTTAGGCAAACCATTATCCCAAAACCCATCATACCTATTCCCCTTGCTCCAAATCATGGTTCCATTGCCATTGACCATCCCATTCTTCCATTGGCCAATGTAGTGATTCCCATCCTTCCATTGGTACCTTCCATGGCCATCTTGCAGGCCATGTCGCCAATCTCCCTCGTAATAGTCCCCATTGGCAAAACTCTTGGTTCCCTGTCCATGTTTCAAGTTCATTACCCAAGAACCCCTGTAAGTGGTCCCTGAGGAACCAGTATAGGTGCCCTTGCCATCCATGTAACCACTCTTGAACTCACCCTCATATGTAGCTCCTGAGGGCCAGCTGAACTTGCCTTTCCCAATGGTTTTGCCTCTGTACCATTCACCAACATACATACATCCATCAGTCCAGAGGTATTTGCCATAGCCATGAGGAAGGCTATCAAGCCATTGACCTGTATAGAAGTCCCCGTTGGTTAGAGCCCTCTCTGCATGTTGAAGCTCATCAGGGACAGTACTGGGATCATCATCATCAACATGGGCTACAGACATGGTTCCAAATATTGTGTTTGCTCTCTTCTTTTTTGAAGCAGCTTTTGATTTCTTTACCGTTGCTTCCCAGGCCTTTAGAATGCCTTTGTGGTCTTTGCTCATTCTCTCCCAAGAACCCCCTCCTTTGTCTCTCTCTCTTCCCCTCCCCTTCTCTACATCTATCTCTCTTGTATTCCCCTTCTTGTGCCTATCCTCCCTCACCCATCAATACCCGAATCACAAGTCTCGTCCTTTTTTCCTTTCCCTCTACCAATGAATGGTTTTCAGAAACCGAAGAGCCATTCCTGTGACAAATTGAAGAAACAAAGAAAGGACGGAATCAGAATAAAAAACCAACAAATGTTTGTCTTTCTAGTTCAATGAAAGGATGTTTATGAGTGTTTGTTTCTTCTGGTGCTTAAATGAAATGAGGATTTTCGGATTTCAAAAACACTGGAGATGTTAGAATTGATGGGAAAACAAAAAAGTGTAAGGTTGGTACCCAATGAATGCTTTTTCTTTGCTTCTGGCCGTAAAAAAAATCTTTTTTGCCAATATTTTGTCTGTCTCTTCTCTCTCTCTCTCTCTCTCTCTCTCTCTCTCTCTCCCCCTCTTCTTTGTTTGATGAGAGGATGATTCCGGAAATGGCTCCTAAAACTACTAACAGACCAAACATTTGCAGGGAGGAGAAAAATGTGTTTGGCATTTTTAGTGCTCTTGTGAGACCAAATCCAGCATCCCCTTATACCTACAATTTTAAAATAATAAAAACTCTGGCTTCTCTGGTTAGTCAAAAAATCTAATGCCTGATATTGTCATCATGTCCTTCCATTTACATATAATACACATTAGTCTCATTACTCCCATATCCAGGCTGAATCCAATTCATTTCGCAAGTCCATATAGTTCGGAACTATAAATGAAAATTTAACTGTTTGGCACAAGTGAAAAATGGAAGTTGTGTCATATGTAAATGGAATTATGCACGGGTTGTGCCTTTTGTCCTAAATCTTAGTGGGGTTTCTTTTCATATTTTCAATAACTAATTAGTGTATTGTGTGCTACACGTCTCAATCGTGCAGCCTGCTTTCTTTCAGCCTTGGTCAACCCTCTCCCACAAAAAAAAAAAAAAAATCTACATATATATATATATATATATATGAAAAGTGATATCAGAAAATAATGAATGTCTATCATTTGTTGGAAGCAAAAAGTGTCAAAATCAGTGGTTAACTAGATGACGATGATGATGGGCCACAGGCATCAAAGCTAATCTCTGTGCTTATATTTATATATATTCTCTTAATATTTTACACCATCAAGACATTAACATAGAACATTCTAATTCTATTGTATCGTTCAACCACATTCAACTCTTCATTTTATTTTTATTGTGGATCCGTTTGGGTGAGAGTATACGCTAGCGTATATTCTGTCACCCATATTCCAGACACTCTCAGCTTTTACGCTTTATGAGAGCTTATACTCTATGAAAATACTCTGATCCAAACGGAGTGTGTATGCCAGGGCAATAGTCCAACAAGTTTTGGGCCAGGCTTGAATTTGGGATTTAAGACTTGGGTCCAAATAATTTTTTAACTAAAATTTAAAATAGGAGGACTAATACAATATACATCAAGAGTAATAGTATTTCCAACCCTTTTTTTATTTTTCTCACCCCTTATGATTGGAAAATAGTTTTTCCTCCCATACTCTCTTATGATTGAAATTTAATTATTTCACCCCTATTTTTAGTTTTCCCACCCCTCCTCATACCCCTAAAATTAATTATATTTTATTGAAAACAAAGTTTGAATAGTGAAGGGATATTATTTATGAAAGTACAAACTATATTTGGGAACCCGTTACAGGAATATGGGAGAATTAGTACGGTATATTTATCAATGCATTTTATTATCATACATTAAAAATATATAAAGGAAAAAATGAACTTATTGTAAGATTTGCAAAATATATTTAATAATAAAGATCTACACTATTTAAAAATCAATGCAAAATACACTAATTTAATACTCCCTAAACCCAACTGTAACGGACTCCTTATTCATCATCCCCATAATATACAAATACAAAAAAAACTGGTCAGTAACTCTCAATCATGCACCATCCCCCATGATCCTGGTCTTGACTCTTGACAGCCCACACTGTATAGGGCGGCTCTGCAGCTCCACTTCTCTCTCTGTCTTTGACAGCCCACGCTCTGTAAAAGTTATTGGAATTGAAGATCTTCTCCCAATTGCTCATCGATCCCCGATCCCTGGAATAGTCAGCCCGCCGAGATGGCTTTCCAGGTTTAGCTCCTTCATATCCTCTTCCCCGTTTCCAAGACCCCTAGGTTAGCTTCACCAGAAATCCTACTTTGGTCAATCGATCTGATAATGTCCCTACTGACTACACTTAAAAGTTAAAACACTGGACATTCTTTAAATTATTCATCTTGTTCTTGGGCCTGCTACACCCATCAGGTCCTAGATTCCCCTTCACAATCGGCCTTTCGCCACCCCTGCACTCGATTTTCGTCGGTTATACAGAAACAGCCTTGACCTGCCTTCATCAAACGTTGGGGTTTCTTTACCCAATACCGTCAATGTGGTAACATGTTCAGATGAAAGAGGCAGCGCTAGCAACATCAAAGCCTTGTCTTCTTCCTCGAAATTCTCTTTTGAACTTTCAAAAAATTCCTAATAGTCAGATTGAAATCATCGATGCGATTTCTGCTTAGAGAGAGGATGTTTATTTTACAGGTTTGCCCCAAATATGGGCAAAAGACGTGGACCGTTTATTCAATCCAACGGTCAATCTTTGTTGTTAAGATGATACAACTATTTATAGCTCGGTGATAAATAATTCATATTTTAGGAGTTTATAACTGTATATCAATAAATGTTAAATTTTAAGTAAAATGTATTCGCTAAATCTTAATGAATTAGTGTATTGAATTTTAATATTATAACTTAAACAATGAGTGTTAAATCACAGGAGAACGAATTCACTAAATTCTAATGAGTTAATACTTAATTATAATAAAATCATAAGATCAAATAAATATTAAACATATTGATTAAGACAATAATATAATTAATTAGAATAATTAAATTGATACAACAACTTGATATATATTCATGGATTCTCAAAATATGATGAACTACCTATCATTTTTCTTATTTATATATAAATAAAACATTTTAAACTGATAAAATATTTATTAGAAAAAAGAAAAATAGTGCATGCAGGTGTGCTGAGACTTAAGAGTCACACACATTGTGTTAATCGTCACTTCAAATCATTTCTCGAGTCGCAAGGTAAATTCGCGCAAGGCAACAAGAACATTCTTCAGCCTTGCCTTTGCCTCTGCGTCGATCAAATTCCCGTCGCTATCGAACTTTGGTTGAGCCTGGAAAGCATTTAAGAAAAACTCGGGTTTGTTGATGAAATGGAGATCAAGGTAAACCCCAATCTGGCGAAGATGATATTGCGCTCGCGCTCCACCAAGACTTCCCGAAGCGCTAATGATGGCAGCCGGTTTGCCAGCCCAAACATTAATCGGCGGAATTGACACCCAGTCTAGTGCATTCTTCAGAGGCGCTGAAACATTCGATGATCATTTCGAACTTTTAGGAGAAACGGCGATTATAAAAAAGAAATTTACATTAATGTTGGGAATTGGTACTACCAGAGACGGAGTAGTTGTACTCTGGAGATGTGAAGATTATGCAATCGGCGTTGAGAATGGTTTCACCGAATGCTTTGACCGCCGGTGGAGCTTGTTCATGAACACCGAGATCAATATTCATCATCGGGAGTGTTGATATGTCTACGTATTCGATTTCCATGCCTGGTATTAATTCCTTAGCAATCTCAATTGCTGTCAAGTTCAAGAAATTTAATCAAGCTCTTGCTTATTATTAGGATTATATATATGTTTGTATATATGAGTGGATGAGGATTATTAATTACCAGAACGAATGAGGCCTCCATTGAAGGAACTCTTACGAAGAGAACCATTAATGGCTGCAAGTTTGATTATTTGATTCTCTGTTGTCAACGATCCCATCTCTCTCTATATCTCTCTCAACTTTATCTTTTTCTTTCTTCTTCTTCTTTGCCCTTTGTTTTAGTCGCTTGGTTAGTTTGAAAGTTATATACATACACAAACACACATATATATATACACTTGCGGAGCATAGGTTGGGCTGGGGTGGGCTGTAGCCCGGGGTAAAAAATTGGATTTTTTTTACTAGATATACATATATAGATAACATATAGCACAATAGCCCAAATATTAAAATGTCTAAGTAGCTCATGAGCCTAGTAGCCCAGCGTTGTTAGCTGTTAGTACTGTTATTTTGTTACTTGTTAGTCTGTCCACTCTCGTATATCCACTTGCCACTACCTAGTAATTATTTTCTTACAAACTGATTCTAATAATTATATTTTACAATTTATTAATTGATTTATCTATGCAGAAATAGAGTCAATCTTTTACATTTTATAACAATTGCATTTTAATTTTTGATAGATAATTTTTTTTTCTTCTGAATATCAAGAATGTGAAAGACATGCTGTGATATTTGAATTATATAGATTTTTTTCTTAATCCCAGGCATGTGGGATGATATCATTTTAAGGTGATTTATTGTAAATAACATAAAAAAAAATCCGTGGGCGATACCCAGACCCCCAAACTTTTCGAATTGATCAAAGAGGATATGACTCAGTAGTATATAGCCCCCTACCAGTAATTCTTGGCTCCGCCCCTGTATATATAGGCCACAAGTATGCAAATAATTATATGTAAACTATATAAGAAGTAGAGAAAATAGATACGAAACACGTTTTTAATAATAATAATCAAAAGACCCAAAATAGGAGCAGACTTTTTTGGCCAAGTTAATTAGGAACCCACGTCATCCGTTACATAGTTATTACGTGCAATTAACTAATTTAATTTTTTATGGGGGTCGCAAATTGAATATTACTATAGTAATGCATGCAAATTGGTGTGTCATGATAAGTTGGATTACGGATGCCAAAGTAGAAGTTGACAAGGAATTAATTAATATTAGTCCTGATGTGGAATATAGTTAAAATGGGTGGAATATAGTTAAAATGGATTGTTAAGCAGAAAACTAATCCTTAAAATACACGAACATATTAATAATGTGAGATGCTGATCTTGGACCAGATTAATATACAGGATAGTAGAATACTAGAATGTTCAAACTGGTGGGTGGTGTACCCGTCATGTGGGGACTACGATAATAAATTATTCAAAGAAAGAGAAAATCAATTTTAGTTTCTCCTTTCCTTTGTGGTGGTGTGTGCACGCGCGTAGAGTTGATGTAGTTGACATTGAGTTCATGTGTGTTTCATAATTCATACTCCTATAAATAAGAGATGTTCACAATGTAAAATAACACACAGCACACAACAAGTTCCTGCAAAATGTTTGTAGAGAAAGAAAAGAAAGAGTGAGCGACTGATTGATACATTAGATGTATTTGAAGTTTGAGTGAGTAATTCTAAACTGTTGTTTCACTCTTATATGATATATCATGCTCCTAATTGAATATTTAAGAAAAAAATTTGTCCCAGAAATTTGATATTTAAGTGGACCACTTGTGTCCCTCCAAGTATAATTAATCATATAATCGTTCATCTATTATTCACTTGTATTAGTTCAATTCCCAACACAAATCTCAAGCTAATAATTATGTTGTTCGTGGCGGCAGTTTGCTCTTAGCCTCCTACATTACCGTTTGCCTAATCAAATGCATCATGCATGCATCTAGGTGGTAACATTTTATCTTATTCAAATCATCCATTTGTTCGACTTGTATTAAACCAAGTTTAAATCTAAGTTTTATGTGGTTCAAACAAAAATATTTTGTCTGATTTAGTTGTGGAAATCCTAACATGAATTAATTCATTGTCCGATTTATTTATTCAAATTTAAATCAATCTGGATATGATTTATTAAGTACGACTAAAAATTCAAATAAATTCAGATTTGAATATATAAACATCTCATAAACACTCTATATTATATTATCCGACCCACATAGACTCAAACTTGAATTTTTCCCAACCTTACATGCAGACATATGCCACCATATAAAGTCAAAGTGAGAGGTTTCAAAGAATTTGTATTGGGTCTATGGGGCAAGCTCATGCCAAAAAAGTGGCCTGGTCTTTATTTCAATCCGGACTAACAGTTGGATTTTCTTGGTTTGGGGCAAAAAGTTGGACCGTTGGATTCACTTTTTAAAATACAACAGTTCACCACTGGTACAGGAGGTTAGTCCGGTACTTTTAAGTACTGAACGTCACCGATCCGGTCCTGTATGTATATATTACAGTTTGGAAGTCGAAGAAGAAGGAGAAGAAAATCCTGAAATTCCACGCATGAATCTGTTTCAAGAAGAACAGGCAGCTGTTTATGCTTTAATGGCTGAATTTGATGCACAGATAAACCCCAATTCTCCTCAGGAGTCCCAACGAGAGTGCTCTTCAGAAAGTACTCGTCGCCCTGCATTGCTGTTGAAGAAATGGTCATTCGAAAGCACTGGTGGGGTTGATGATTCTGAATAAAACCCCAATTCTCCGATCAGGAGTCCCAACGAGAGTACTCTTCCGAATGTACTCCTCGCCCTGCATTGCCGTTGAAGAAATGGTCATTCGAAAGCACTGGTGGGGTTGATGATTCTGAAGAAAATGAGAAGAAGAGTAACATGAAGGAAGATCAGAAAGATTGGAAGCCCATAAGAGAATAAGCAGACAATTCTTGTAAAGAGTTGTAAGCTTTGAGAAACAGAGAGTGAGAAAGGGGAGAGAGAGAGAGAGTGAAAGCTTGTGTATTCAATTCATTCAAAAATAATAATCAAGTCTGTGTTTACAATTGTGTTTCAAGTATATATATATATCAGTCTACTATATCCAACGGCTAAGTCTCCTGTCATGTATAAGATGTGCTATGACGGGACATCCGACCGTTTGAGCAAGTGACCGTTCCAGAGGAGAAATGAAGACCGCCGTAGGAAGAAGAAAGACAAACTGGACCAGGCTTTGTCTCATCCAAATTGGACTTTGACAAGCCCAAAAGTAGGCCCAAAAAGAAGCTCATTGCAAGCCCTGACTTCTTCTTCTCCAATGACGCCTTCATCTTCCAGGAATGTCTTTTTGCCCTCTTCTCTTGCCCTTTTCTCTTAACAATTCTGATGAAAATGAGAGAAAGCAGCAAGCTAAGATGATGATCAGGAATCAAGAAGTGAACCAGTTGCAGATTTTCTGGAAAATGAGGAGAAGATAGAGGGAGATGATCAGGAACCCAGAAGGGAACCAGCTGAGGATTCACAGGAAGATGATCAGGGACCAATAAATGATTCGGCAGAAGATTTATAGAAAAATGAGATTGGGGAAGAAGTTGAGGGTCCAAAAAATGAAGAAGACGACCAAACTGCTGTTCTTATGTTGCTTACTTTTGTAACAAGATACATTGATTTCTAGAGACGCCTTAATCATTACTATGAATCCAAGAACTCTCCTGTGTTGCCACTCTATGATTCCGACTACTCTCCTTCCTCACGACTCTATATATGATTTCGAGAACACTCCTGCCATGCCAGTGGTGCCGTGAGGAGATGCCTATCCAACGTAAATGACGAACCTGATGATTATCAGGAACCAACAATTGATGAAGGATTAGGAGAGCATCTTATCAGTCTGTTTAATTTATGCATGATACAAGTGCACAAATTAGCTTCTTGAAAGTCCTTTCTAAATACAAGAATGTCCACAATGAAGAACCATCTGCAGATAGAACTATCCACATTGAGTTCATCACAGATCATGGTTTCCTCAAGATGTTAATTCGAGTGCCAGATGTGTGCATGCATGATTATCCTTTTTTGGGCCTAGTTCTTTGTATTTAATTAATTGCTCGTCAGAGTTGTGAACACGCCTTAGATGGGGTGGGGTTTGGAGTAGGTCCAAATATCACAATCTGATAATTGATGTGAGAATTTTTCCCATGGTAATTTTCATATCAACAACAATGCCTTTTCAACCGTGTTAATTATAAGCATGCATTATGGTTGATATTCATGAACTTTCGTTCGTCGTCGGGAAAAAAAAGGAATGAGAATGGGAACTAAAAAAAGAAAATGAATAAGAACGAGAATGAAAATGAGAATTCATTAGGCAGTTACGCTTTGTTTGAAATCAAGCCTAGTTAAAATTGGTATAATTAGGCTTGGAGTGTAATTGACCATTCTCATTCCGCCCAAAATTGGACAACCAAACATAGCATTAGGTTAAAATTGGTATAATTAGGCTTGGAGTGTAATTGACCATTCTCATTCCGCCCAAAATTGGACAACCAAACATAGCATTAGGGCAACAACAAGATCTCTCCTAAATAATCAAGTTAGGGTCTTAGGGAGTTTTTTTTTTTTTTTTTTTAAAAAAAAACCACTCTTGCCTAACCAGGATTGGTCCTTCCATCTTTTAGACGAGGTGTGGGCCTATACAGTTTATGCTGACATTAATGGAGGGCAATTAATCTTTATTTGTTAGGTTTTTTTTTTTTTTTGCATTTAGTGCCCTAAAATTGTGCTATTTAGTTTATAGTAATAAATAAGTGGTTTTACGTTGGCTTATATGGTGGGGGGAGTAATTAATTTTTCTTTAATAAGGGAAAATGGACGAGCTCAAAATTGAGAT
This sequence comes from Euonymus europaeus, assembly GCA_963580455.1. Lineage (NCBI taxonomy): Eukaryota > Viridiplantae > Streptophyta > Magnoliopsida > Celastrales > Celastraceae > Euonymus > Euonymus europaeus. The sequence continues at coordinate 4,662,783 of OY756961.1, read as the reverse complement.
TTGAGATTACGTATAATCCAACTTGCCAACTGACATATTTGGGATTCAGATAAGCAATTAACTTGAGTAGATGTACATTTAGACCAAGTAATTTTATGAAAGAGAACTTTGTATTCTAGGTTCTTTCTTGGACAATTTGCATTCAACAAATTCAATTTTTTTTTAGAATCAAGGGTGTAGTAGATTTTCAAAAAATATATTTATACAAATTGAGAAATTTCATAAATTGTAAACAAAATCACAATCTGATTAACCAAATCAGTTTATATATGTGACAATTATGTTTTTAAAGATATATCCATAAATGATCGTAGCTAATATAGAATAAAATCTATATTACGTTATGCAATTTAAATGTATGAGATACAAGAAGTGAGTCTCCAGTTGTGCGGCAATTACTATACATGTAAGGATCAATCGTTCCAATAGAGAGTGAGTTATAATATCTCATCCCCAATTCCCCTAAATAAAAAAAAATGTATGAGATACAAAATAATTATATTAAATTAAATTTTCCCTTAAAACGTAATAATAATTATACACTCTCTATTTATAGTTTTCACAATATTAAAAATTTAAATACTCAATAGTTATTGTAATTGTAAAGAAAATAATATTTTATAATAGATGATAAATTATTACAGTCTATAATAAATATAATAATAGTAGATTTTTTTTATTTAGATAAATCGAAAGATGAGCTCCAACCAACTATCTATTGAAATAGTCAATCTTTACATACACAATAATTATCGCTCTCAACCGCAATAACAATAGATTATTATTACACCAATTTTTGATATATAAATATCTTTGAATATGCCAAAGTGTGAATCATGAACCAATAAAGTCGTGGCATTGGCATATTACGTGGCACAATATGACCATACAGTCCCTACCGAATTTTTTCTCTTTCAAAAAGGACAAATCACTCGGACGACTTACACCCAAAGAGCTTCTACTTTTCAAATCTCCGGGAGTCTGCTGATCCAGGGAAACCATCTTCGATTCTCTGAGTTTGTCTATTCACCCACCTCAAGCCTGTGCGTATCACGCACACTCTCTCTCTCTCTCTCGCTTCTTATGTAAATTCTGTATATATACGATGACAATTTGCGGCATTGCCTTTGCGCTTCATTTTCTACATCTTGTTTGATAATTTTCTTTCTGTATCGATTGTTTCTTCAATTTTTCGGATACCCATTTGGGATTTTCCCTGATAATACGAAGTGTGAAGTCGTGTTGTTTGATATTCTGTATTCTGTATTCATACGTGCTTGGCTGGTTGACTTTGAAATCCAAGGCAATAAGTCGTCTTTTTTCTTTTCTACGTAAGATTTTTCCCGCATTGAATCTGTTTCTAATAACTGATTAGTTTTATGAATTGAAAATTACTACCCTAAAATGACTCAACTTTTGCGTGATTTACTGTGTGAGCTCTTCCTTACTGAATTAAACTCTTATTTAGTTCTCTCGTTTTTGACTATTAATTGTGACTTGTCAGAAATCTTTTTTGGTACCTACTGAAGCGCTGCTTGAACCCTTTTTGTTTTCGGTTTTTCAGTGCAAAAGTATAATTATTTTCGTAAAGTCTCATATGCTTTGAACAGGTGAATTGGTTTTTTATGAGTGAATATTCTTGATCTTAAGTACGAACCTTTTGTGGTGATTTTCTTCTTAAATTTGTAAGATATGGTGATGTCTGCTGCTAAAATGTTCTGAATTGAATTGGGTTTCACAGGTTGAGTTATATCACTGCCTCAGTTTATTTGTCTCTATTGTTGTTCATTTTGTATGGAATTTTTTCATCACACTCAATGTCATATTACATTATTACTTATCTCATAACCTCATACTGATTTATGATATGATGTTCTTGACAGAAAAAGTGCTTAAGCTGCTGTTCTGTCAAGTTCTATATTGGTGAGATAGAACATTGTACTCAAGCTATATGCAATATCAGATTTTATGACATCTTTTAAGACCATGGGCCGTGCTTCTGGACTGCTTCTGGTTATTTTGGCTCTCGGGTTTTTCTTTGCAACATATAATTTGATAATCATGATACACCATAATAGATCAGTAGGGAAATTGATAACCAAAGATTCTAATGGTAAGCTATTTATGGATCCTGTTATTGAGATGCCTGAAGAAGTGAAGAAACTGAAGACTTCTAAATCGCCCTTCCATGTTGCCTTGACGGCCACTGATGCTCCTTATAGCAAGTGGCAGTGTCGCATTATGTATTATTGGTATAAGAAGAAGAAGGACCTGCCTGGATCTGACATGGGAGGATTTACACGCATCTTGCATTCAGGGAACCCTGACAACTTGATGGATGAGATTCCTACATTTGTGGTTGACCCTCTTCCAGCGGGTACGGACAGGGTGAGTTTGTTGCATTTTCATCATTGTTGGTTTGATTTTTTTTTAATAACACTATTGGCGAGCATTTGTGATCGTATACATTTTTCCCTTGCTGATTCTTGCCATTGTATTCAATTAAGCCTATCTTTCATCATATCTCTTCATGACCCGTAACTGAAGGCATGTCTGATTGGCATGCCTTGTATTTCTGGATTTATGGGTTACTTGTTATGTCAAAGCATATCAGGAATGATGCACATTGAAGCTTGTGAATTTGTCTATTGAACTTGGCCCCTTGCTTGGCCTCTTGTATATAACATCTTTATGCACTTGAATCTTCTCTGTTGGTGTTGCTTTTATTAAATTTGTGGATAGCAATCCAGATCTAATTGTCAAAGATTTTCATCTTACCTCCTTCCACTTCTATTTCAGGGATATGTTGTCCTAAATAGACCATGGGCATTTGTGCAGTGGCTGCAAAAGGCCACAATTGAGGAAGAGTGAGATTTTTTTTATTTTTTTTTTAACTTTTGTTGACCTCATAGTGACTTATATTTTATTTGCACATAGACTAAAGGCTGTGTGCTCCATTTTTGGTACAGATACATACTAATGGCAGAGCCTGATCACATATTTGTTGCGCCTCTTCCTAATTTGGTACATGGAGGATACCCTGCTGCTTTCCCATTTTTCTACATTAAGCCCGAGGAAAATGAAAAAATAATACGGAAGTTTTATCCTGAGGCGAAAGGTCCTGTGACAAATGTTGATCCAATTGGCAATTCTCCTGTCATCATAAAGAAGGTAAACCTCTTGTAACTAGTTTACATTGTTTTATCCATTTTCCTTTTTTTAAACGAATGGGATGGGCCAATCAATATCTGGAATATTCATAGTGATGTTAAATTTTATCCTAAAATAGATGCAGTACATGTATATTTATTATTGGTAGTCAGCTGATGCTGGGGTGTCTAGTGCTGCTGTCCTTATGGTTACTGGTGATTTTATTATTGTTTTTGTTGAATTTATATAAATTTGGGTCATATTGGGTTTAAATAAAATGCATTTTTCACTTTTCAGGATTTAGTGGAGAAAATTGCACCTACATGGATGAATGTGTCTTTGAAAATGAAACAGGACCCAGAAACTGATGAAACTTTTGGATGGGTGCTGGAAATGTAAGTATCAGGCGCTAAGTAGGTGTTTATATCAGAGTTCATTCCGGGTATCATTTATCCATATATTACTGACTTGCTTTTCGCACTTCTATCCTTCTTGTGGACTTAAGGTACGGTTATGCTGTGGCATCAGCGTTGCATGGTGTGCAGCATATCCTTCGGAAGGACTTTATGGTTCAGGTTTGTTTCTTAAGCTTCTTGCTCTTTCAAGCTGAATTCATTTCTTAGGTTTAGTAACATTTTTATTTATTTCATAAAGCTGGATTCTCAAGAACTGTCGCTCTGTTAATTCTTAATATTAATATTGCAGCCTCCATGGGATCGGGATCTTGGAAAAACTTTTATTATTCATTACACTTATGGATGTGACTATACCTTGAAGGTAATTTTGCATTACCAATCATTAAGAGGTGCTATCCAGACCATGAAAGTTGTGCATGTAGAGTTGTTCTTTTTCATCATTTCTTGTTTTCAAAAGAAGGAAACCTGTAATTTTCATTTGATTTTGATGTGACATGCCAGGAAGCGTAGATTGTAACCTAAATTTCAATTTTTAGTATATCTTTGTCTTTTAGATTTTCATTATCCGTCTTAGATTTCTAACTTTTCAGGGTGAGCTTACATATGGCAAAATTGGGGAGTGGCGATTTGACAAGAGATCATTTTTACGAGGACCTCCTCCGAGAAACCTCTCCTTACCTCCTCCAGGGGTTCCTGAAACTGTGGTATGTCTCCAAAAGCATCCTGTTTATTGAATTCATGTGCTTAATTTTCATTGTGTTTTGTTTTTTAGTCCTGAAATGCTTGTACATGGTTGCATTGTTACATTTCAAGGAGCTTCCGTTTACACTTTTCTCTTTGTTCTATACATGTTTATACCGGTAGTGTCATTTCTGCCTTAAGTAAGATCAAGAATGATAAATAAATACAAACTACGCCCACAAGTAAAATGGATAAAATTGCTTCTCAGCCAAAATCCTCCGGATATAGAACACATTTTTGGAGTTCAAGTAGGGATCTTGTGATATTCTAATACCTCACAATTGTCGAGTCTAGTTGTTTCGAACTTTCGATAAGGGTCCCTTCATTAGTGAGAGATAGTGATTACATTGGGAATAATTCTAGTGTAAGCACAAAAGATAAGGATGCACCTATGTCAGAATTTAAACGACTTCGGATAACTTAAACAAATTGATTGTTTCTTGTGCATCTAATGTATTGAGAAAGCTATTTATTACTCTAGAATTGAATAATGTATATTTTTTCTCATGGTGTTGCTTTGTTAGATTGCGCAATGGTGTTAAACAAGAGGAGCACATTGCCTCTATTGTCTATGAAACTGTTGGATATTCATTGTAATTTAGAAAATAAACTATTCCTGCAGGAAAGCCTTATCTGCCTGCATGTTCTTTAAAAATTTTAGAAATTATTTAAATTTTTTTGCATCCATATTCCATACCTGTTACTCTTGAGTACATACAATACTGAATCTTATATCTTGACTTTTCCCCGACCCCGGCTCTACTGCAAGTACCTGGAGCATTTTGACTTCAAAATTTCTTATTCAAATCTTCATGAGTCTGCACAACTCAAATTCTCCCTCTAATTTTTTTCTTCTTCTTTTCCTTTGGTTCTCATGCCTGTAGGTTACCCTTGTAAAGATGGTGAATGAAGCAACTGCTAACATTCCCAACTGGGACAATCAGTAGTTTTTAACTGGATGTGGGTCAAAGGAAAATACAGAGATTCTTCTTGGGAAGACTGAGGACTACAGACAGATACATACACAAAAGCTGAAGTTGATTGCTTTTCAAGTAAGGATTATATAGAAGAATTGAAACAAATGGTGACAGAGGTCCCTTTGTTTTTCTACCTTTTCAATCTGGAAATAGAAATAAGGAACCATAGACGTTATAGTCGTTATTTCTTTCTTGAACTCATAGGGTATATACAGCAAAGTGAAAAAGGCAAATTTAACATTTTTTCTTATTATTTTTGTGTTTTGACATCCAAAATTTTTAGGTGTTTGAAAGCCACACAGATTTCTTTCTTTTTTTCCCCCAAATTTATGGATTTTCTTCCAAATTGGTTCATCATATAGCATCACTTTTCTTTTGTTCAATGATGTTTCTTAGCTGGAAAGGACTGGATCTCATTCGGATGGCCCTGTAATTTGAATCGATGAGTTCTATTTGTACTGTATTGTTTTTCAACTACACTCATTATATTCACACCCCATTAAAAATTGAAAAATATCTAACCGCGTCTCACATAATAAAAAAATTCACATATTTATGAAATACATTTCAAATAAAGTTTAATTTTTTTTCTTTTCCATCAAACCCTCGTCATATTCAAGTTCATTGAGGAGCTAAGTATATAACAAGTTTATTGAGGCATTAAGTATATAACACAGAAAAACTATCGAGTTCATGCGACAATGACAAATAAAATGTATCATAGATTTAAAAATTCATCAATATGATTGCTCGGTTGTTCCACTTATAGGGAAGGGCGTCGCTGCTCTAGGCATGATTGGGGGACAACATTGCCCTACGATGGAAACGTGGTTGATTGAGAGACAAAAGAGTGAGGTACGAGTGATAAATAAATAATCGTATATCTTAAAAAATAAATAGTGAAAATTTAAATTGATCAAAATTGAGGTATAGTTAAAGCTGACATTGAAGTCTGACATGTTATGAGCCTAGTAATGCCATCTGACAAAAATGGGCCAATTGGACCCAATCATGGTGGCATAAGACACATGGCGGGCGACTAGGCCATTTTAAATGTTACAATTTTTCGCATTAATTAATTAACAAAATTCCCCAAGCCTCTGAAACAAATAGGAGGCTCTGTAGTGGAGGGAAAGTAGCGAAGAGTGACAGTGGTGTCGGCCAAAGCACGGTGCCTCATGCAGGTCACGTGACGCAGCATCTTCCTTACATATGCATAATAGGTGAGGGATTCCGCATATAATTTTACATGCAGGATCCGTCCAACACCCTCGAATGATGTGTAGGTGCGGGGCTCACAGTATGTGGAGCCCACACCTAACACTCATCGAGGGCAAGTTATCCCGCAAGTAATTTTACGCGCGAGATTTGACACCTAACAATCTATATATAGTGCTTGATTAATGAGTCAAGTGATGAAACAAATTTTAAAATATAAAAAATGTAATGCCTCGAGGCACTTGGTGTCAAAGTTTAGTTTTTGCTGCTTTACTCATTAGCCGAGCTTTATCTAGATATTTGATTCTCCCACTCTCTCTCGAGCAATCACAATGGTCATTTTTTAGTGGAACGTGAAAAATGTACGAGAATTAATATTTTGTTAATATAATTATATTGATATGTGCATTTTGTTGATGTAACAGTCTGATTGATAATAAAAAAAGATGAGTTTGTATTAATATAATTGTGTAAATTTACTGACTTAACTTTTTATAATAGGAGTAGAAACTAATATTAAATTTAGTATAATTGTGTAGTGCTATTGTCGAGGGATAATGTCTCCATCATGTCAACTTATTTTGTTGGCCCAATCAAATGGGACCACAAATCAAAGAAAAATTAATTTTATTTTTCACTTTAATTATGAAAAATTAAATATTTTTTTAAAAAAATTCGGAAACGCTGCCCCAAACATCAAACATGAAGCTCTCTACTCTCCTATAAATTTCCAACCTCACCCCTAAATGCGGATAGTAACTTGAATTCCCAATTGAAAGAATTTCATCTAAGTTAACTTGACCCACCCTTCTCCACTTTATTTTATTTTTTTTGAAGTTTATAAATTTATTATATTTTCCCCCAATTTATGTGGTTGTAAACATGCATGAAACCACGAAAGAAATAATAGAGAAATAAAAGGTACGGAGAAACAAACAGAAGAGTTAATTAATCGTATGCGACAAAACTGAGAGAAAAGGAGAGTGGGTGTGAGTGAAAGAGATGTATTCACGAGATTACTGTTTCTTTTACCTTTCTTGTCTGCAAACTTTTTTTCTTTCTAACGATTTTTTTAGGGAACACAACCAGATTGAAATATTTCTCATGTTTCACTTTCGTTATCCAATATTTTAAGTTTTATTAACCTTTTTTTTTTACCGTTGTTGCTAAACCATTTGAGCACTTATGATAATGCGTGGTGCATCATTTTGAACGCTGAATGACAACGACAAATATCGATCTGTTGATTGTTGTATTTATCGCAAATAAATCTCTTCTATTCAGAGGCTTTTAGGTAGCACATACATTGTCTCACTAGTAATTAATTATTCCTATTTACATAAACATATATCTTAATTGATTATTTAATGCATTTATTCCAATTCCAAACTCTATTATATACTCCTTCCGTCCTATTTTAATTGTTCCCTTCATTTTTTCGCACAGTTTAAGAAAATATTTAATTCGCTTTTAATTTAACTTTTATACACTTATTTATAATGACAAATACTTTGACACTATAATTAATGGGCATGGTTCAATAGCTTTTCAAGTTAAGGGTAAATAAGGAAAAAATAAGAAAAAATAGCTTTCATTAATTGAAATGAACATGTATTTTGGGACATCCAAAAAAAAAATAAAGAACAATTAAAATGAGACGGAGAGAGTATGTACGTATACCAAAGAAAATCACGGCTGATCTTATGCGGCTTCTACATTTTCTGACCTTTTGTCAATAATTACTTTTTTTTTTCAAGTCAATTATAATTTAATCATATTAATGCATGAAAACTCCTTATTGATGAAAGCAACACATGCATGGCACCCAACAAATCCTATCATTCTAACATATTATAGATTCCTCAAAATATCAAGAGATATAAAAATTATACAACAAACAAACAAAATACTCAAAATAAGAAAACACCAAAATAAAAAAGCTCGACTCTTTTGATACAATAATCATGTCCCTAGTGAAGCCCAAATTGAAGCAACCGACAAGAAAAATGACCGTAGACTATAGACCCCGATATTCAAATGAACGTCAGTTATAATTTAATCAAATTCTCTCGTTTATCTTCACCGTCGCACCGCTATGTGGAACATATTTTTACCATCTTAAATAGTTTCTCGCAACTTATCTCATCTTTCAATCAACGTTAGAAGAAGAAAAAAAATCACACAAATTTAAGATTCCAACCTCTATGCGGAGGCCTCTGGGTCTCTACAAGAAGCTAAAACGGGATACAGTATGTTTACCAAAACTGACACCCTTCTCAATCTATTACCCTCTACAACCCCATACTCCCCTGTCCCCCAAGCTCACACCCACCCCCCACCTATATATATATATAGGTGCACCCACTCACACTGGTATTCCCACCAAAGCATCAGAACTCATTATGAAGACCCACCTTCTAAAATTAGCAGCAGCACTCCCTCTCTTCTTCTTCCTAGCGCAAGCTGGGCTTAACCCAATATGTGACATCAATGACCAAAGCTCAACCCTCAAAGTCTACCACATATACAGCCCATGCTCGCCATTTAGGCCAGCAAAGCCACTTCCATGGGGTGAGAGTGTGCTGCAAATGTTGGCCAAGGACCAAGCCAGGCTCCAGTACTTGTCTAGCTTGGTGGGTACTAAGAAATCTAGAGAGCCAATTGCTTGGGGCAGGAACCTTATTCAGAGCCCAACTTACATTTTGAGGGTCAAGATTGGTACCCCTGCTCAGACCCTGTTCATGGCCTTGGATACTAGCAATGATGCTGTTTGGGTGCCATGTGCTGGCTGTATTGGCTGCTCATCGACTGTGTTTAACTCGGCTAAGTCCACCACTTTCAAGCCCCTTGGGTGCCAAACTGCTCAATGTAAACAGGTAAGACTGCCTACATCATCATGTCTCGCGGTCAGTTTCGATTGGTTATTAGACATTTTAGTCAAACCATTATCAGTCGATTATGTTGATTTTTCGATTTTCAATTTGATTTTTATCGATTTTAGTATAAAATATCCAAATCAAACGGTTCAATTTTTTTAACCGCCCTACCGCTACATTTCCCAGATCCATCAATATTGTAATACTCAAATGAAAATGCAGGTGCCGAACCCCACTTGCGGTGGCAGCGCGTGCATGTTCAACCTACTCTACGGCGGCTCTTCCATAGCAGCGAAGCTCTCGCAGGACAACACCACACTAGCCACCGACTCCATCCCCAACTTCACTTTTGGTTGCATCCAGAAGGCCACTGGCACGTCGGTCCCACCACAGGGTCTACTGGGCCTGGGCCGTGGCCCATTGTCTTTTCTTTCTCAAACCCAGAATCTCTACAAGTCCAAATTCTCATATTGTTTGCCCAGCTTCAAGTCCCCCAACTTCTCTGGCTCGTTAAGGCTTGGGCCTATTGGACAGCCCATTAGGATCAAGTATACACCGCTGTTGAAGAATCCTAGAAGAGCATCGCTGTACTACGTCAACATGGTCGGAATTAGGGTTGGCCGGAAAGTCCTCGACGTCCCGGCCAGCACATTTGCCTTCAATCCAACAACCGGTGCCGGAACGATCTTCGACTCGGGTAATACTACCTCTCCACACACATATATACATTCTCGATCAATTCATCAATGTACAATTAACTTAATTAAGCTGATAGGAATGGTGAATCTCTTATAAATGTAGGTACGGTGTACACCAGACTGGTCCAACCGGCCTACATTGCCGTCCGGAACGAGTTCAGGAGGAGAATAAGGAACGCAAAGGTGACATCCCTCGGCGGATTCGACACATGTTACTCAGGCTCCATTGTTGCTCCTACAATCACATTCATGTTTGCAGGAAACGTGAACATGACATTGCCAGTAGACAACATACTCCTCCGTAGCAGCGGAGGCAGTATTTCGTGCTTGGCGATGGCCGGGGCGGCGCCGGATAATGTGAATTCCGTGCTGAATGTGATAGCCAATATGCAGCAACAGAACCATAGGATTGTTTATGATGTTGCCAACTCAAGGCTTGGCATCGCCCGTGAACTTTGCACTTGATTTATGGTAAATTTGGAACTAACTGTTGAAGATTGGAGAGGAGGATGGAGGTAGTAGTAGCTTGAGAACAAAATTGCAGTCATTGTGTTTATGTCACGGGGGTTCACTGTTTGTGTTTATTGCTTTGTCATGAATCATGATTTCAAGTTTGACGATTTCTGCATAGGCTAGGCCGTACCCAAGTACTCACGGGATCGCCTTTTGTTTTGTGAGGCTTTAATAAAAGTTTGTTAATTATGTCATCTCTTTTTCTAATATAATTGACTCTCGTGATGATTGTGTTCATTTGGGCTATGAACAAATTGTGATATTCACAAGTGCTCTGAAGAATTTAGGCTAAAAAATTCTCACAGAAACGGCCCTTCATACTCATATAAGTGACTATTATTGAGAATCTCTTAATACTCTATTCCATTTGAATTTTGAAGATAAAAAAGTTCACAAAAAGTAGATCGGGGTGGTAAAATTTTATCCAATTTGGATGATTGATTTGTCAAACTCAGAATAAACTAAGTTTAGACATAAACTTGGGTTCAAAGATAAGAATGTGTCCATTTTAAAATTGGGTTTGGATCCAAATTAAAAAATCTTGTCCGATTTTTAATGTATTGATTTTAACTCAGATTAGATTATTGTTCAATTTACTTGTAAAAATTGAAATCAATTCAGATATAATCAATTAAGTATGTCCAAAAATTCAAACTAATCCGAATTCAAACATCAAAATATTTTGTAAAAAGCTATGTCACTTTGGAAGGATTTTCGTAGGTTTACCATGTCTGGAGCCTCAACCAGTCTCGGATGCTTTCTTTTAGTCTTGAAACAGAGACTCCTGTGCTAGAAGGTAGAACGACCTAGCTTACTTCAGACTGGTGTTTCTGGATAAATTAGTGGATATGGACCATGTCCGGGGCATCTACCAGGGAAAATACCAACACAAAAAGCATATTATAGGCAGACTCTTGGTTATTAAATGCCAATGGTGACATTAGCTGTTACATTTCTATTTTAAATTTACTCAAAAGTCATCTGGGTGGGGCTCAGTTTAATTAGCTGGAAGCAGCACACCACTTTCTTGACAGGTGCCCAAACTGTTCTGGTGTCCAAGTCTTTAATTTAAAAGTTTACCATAGATCGACCGTCACAATGGTAGTGTTGATATGACACTGATGATGATCTTGACTGTGGACGCTAAACAACAATAGCTCGAATAATTCAGCTTTTTTTTATCCATCTGGAAGGCACCACGCCGACATGTCATTTTAAACTTACTCGCTCTCTAGCAAGTCAATCCCGAGAGGGATTTTAACGACTCCTTGGCAAATGAGCCGTGGATCAGAGCCTAACACCTACGCGAATCGGTCCATTTATAAAGAACCCTTGAAAAATCCTTCAACGAGTTTTGAATTTCTCACATGCGTTTGATTGAGAGTATGTCGACAGCGTATGAATTGTGTAGCGAATCAATTGTCAAATAAATTGTGTGTTGTTTAGTAGAACGTAAGTTTTATTAGCGTATAAGATGTCAATTTATTATTAGGATTATGTAAATTAATTTAATAATTAAATAAAAATTATCAAATATGGATCTTGTTGGAAAGAGCTTTATGCGTTAAGTTCGAATATGTAATCTTTTTTGAAATCTAACATATATTTTGAGTGATAATATATCAAATATGTGAGAGAACATGAGCAATAAAAGAAATTGAGAGAATTTTTTTTGATATATGACTGATGTGCTTGTTGATCGATGAAACTGAACTTATAAACTAAACGTTGTATGAGCTCATTCACTTCCAATCAAATCGTATGTTTGATGTCAAACACCTTTAAATTTTTGGTCCTGAGCGTTAACCAAGTGAGCTAGTAATGATAATTTTGTAGCTAGTAACTAGTAATGATTATTTTGTAAATTCATTTAGTATATGCCAAAGGGTATACAATCGCCAATTCACCCAACGATGTAAGGTATGTAAAGGAAGTTATGAAATAACCAACTCTACTATTTGATAAATCCGGTGAAGCTGGCTTTTAGAAAAAGGCCAGAAAGGCATAGCTAAAAGGGGACATAAAGAGAAACAAAAGGACAAATGGACAAGTTATTAGGTAAGTGACCCCAAGAACATTTTACTGTGACTGGTGCAGAAGAACAAATGGTGGTGGAGAACGAAAGAATTGGGTGTTGATTACGACATAAGACTATATTAGTGGGTGACAGACCCACATGCACCACCAGCACTACTACTCTCCACCTCCACCCCCTTTTTTACACTACTGGTTGGCTTCATATCAACGCTAACAGCCAAAATAACCCAACCACAATAAACTCCTAAAAGAAAGTGACCAGATAAAAGAACAAAGGTTAGGTTAGGAGCTAGGTTACTATCATTAACTCATTTGACAAAGTTAACCACTTTACTTGGTTGCCCACTAACCCTAATCCATTACCCCAACTGGAATGATTTATCTGCAGCAAACTCAACTAAACTGAGTGATTAATTAAATTTATGCAGGGGTGGCAAAAAGATTAATTGCGGGTGAGGTATTTACCATATATTTGCATGTCAATTTCAGATTGGTTGAATTTGTGAACATACTTAATTAATCATATTGCACAAGTAAATCGACCAGTAATCCAATCCGAGCCAGAGTTCAGATTCTGGATAACTAAATCGGACAAAACTTTTATGTTTAGAAGTGAATTCGATTTTAAACTTAACAAAGTCTTTATCTTGGAACCCAGCTGATTTTAGACCTATAACTTGTATCAAAATTTTATTTAATCCGACTATAACAAATTATATATCATTTGGATTGGAGAGAGTCTTGACACAACTAGTGGGATTTTCATAAAGCAAGCTATCCTGTTATTGGCACTAGATCGAGAAAGCCCCTATCATATTACTATTTTCCTAGCCTTTTCAGTTTCTCTCTAATAATGCTAGTGGTTCATTTCTTTCTTATCATTTTGGTTGGCCACCACCACTAATTTCTAGCCTCTCCTTTTTACCCCCTCCCTCCCTATAATGCTAGTGGTCTCTCTCTTTATTTTCATGTTAGCAGCTACTAAAACCCAAAATCCCCTCGCTTTTTAGCATGGGGAGCCAAGAAACTCCATCTCTACACCCCACCACCACAATAAAGGATGATTATTCAGGGAAACAACCTGGCGGTGATCGATTAAAGAGGGATGAATGGAGCGAAGGGGCGGTTTCGACCTTACTTGAGGCTTACGAAAGAAAATGGGTGCTCCGTAACCGAGCCAAGCTGAAAGGGCAGGATTGGGAAGATGTTGCAAGGTCTGTGTCGTCGCGTGCCAATTGTATTAGATCCCCAAAAACACAAACACAGTGCAAGAACAAGATCGAGAGTATGAAGAAACGTTACCGATCGGAATCCGCAGTCGCGGACGGTTCGTCGTGGCCGTTGTATTCGCGGATTGATCTTTTACTGCGCGGGAGTGCCCCACCGCAACCTCCACCGCCTCCGTCTGCACCACCACCACCACTGCCCGTTGTTTCGGTTTCTAATAATTTTCTTCCTCCTCCGTTGATACTGTTTGAGCCGTCTCCGATTTTGCAACAACCACCGGCAACGGTGCCACCGCCTCTGATTTCTTCTCTACCGAATACTGCACAAAATTCACATGGATCAAATGGCTTTGAAAGAGTGGCCAAGGTAATTTTAATTAGTGAATTGAAACTCAAAAGTCAAAACCCCTTTATATACAGTGTTTAATTAATTGCGTTTTATTCATCTTAGTGTCTCTTAGTTTCGCTTAGTCTCTTTCTACATATTAATTAATTTTTTAACAAAAAAGTTAAATATTTCAGTCACCTTTGTTATAGTATCCTAAATGTTGGGATGAATGTCTGTGATCAGGTGAAATCGATTGTTAGTGGCGATCTTGAGAAGTTCGAGATGAATTTTAAAAAGTGGGACTCTTATAAAAATAATATTTTAAAAAAGGATTAATTTTTTAATATTTAAGTTATCATAGGGAATACTATTAGGCTAAATTTGTTTTCTTATAAATGAGGCTTAAATGTCTTTGAAATTTTTATAATATTATTACGCTTTTTTAACAATGCATGTAATCATATATTAAAAATTAACAAATTTATATCATATATGTGTGTGTGTCAAAATTTGAAGCCTAATGTGCAACAGGAAGGAGAGGGGGCAAAATTAGCAGACAATTTTTCAGACAAGAACATTCCAATGGAATCAAGTGATTGTAGCACACCAGCACTAGTATACAATGACAAGGAAAAGCTTAGGTGCAATAAAATGAAGATGAAGCACAACAAGAAGAACAATAATAATAATAATAAGAAGAAGAGATCATCATCATCGTCAAGAAGAGAAGACCATCGTCCAGAAGTGGAGATAGCAGAGAGCATAAGGTGGTTAGCAGAAGCAGTGGTAAGGTCAGAGCAAGCTAGAATGGATACAATGAGAGGGATTGAGAGGATGAGAATAGAAGCTGAGGCTAAGAGAGGTGAATTGGACCTTAAGAGGACTGAAATAATTGCCAACACTCAGCTTGAGATTGCTAAAATCTTTGCTACTGTTAATAAAGGCGTCGATTCGTCGTTAAGGATCGGGAGAAGCTGATCAGAGTTAATTAATTACTTCAACTGGATTGATAATTCAGTCCAGCTATGTGTTATACATTGAGGGTAGCTTAATTATGACAGGTCTAATTAGTGTAAGAGTTTGACAATAATGTGTCCCTGCCTCCTTCATTGTAATTGTATCTTTATTGAACAAAGGCTCTTGTACTCTTTTTTTTTTTTTAAAGAACAATAATATTAAAAAGCTCTTTGAAGGAGAAAAAGCTACCGTAGTAGATACAATTTTAGATGGAGAAATACTAATATTTAAGCTGGAGATAATACAAACCAAAATAACATACAAAACACTATAAATTTAAAGAAAATAGCAGTTCAATAATGGTAGAGAACACCCTAAAAGGACTAGATTTGAAGTTACACAAGTTCCATCCAAAACCAGATCTGAGGCCATAAGATCTCTAACCGCCACAGAAAAACGGCTTCCCTCCAAAAGTAGGATAGATATGCATGAACATCCAGCCGGATCACCTCAAACCAGAGATTTATTGATAGAGAAAGGGACAAAAAAAAACATAAAGGAAAGATTGGAGGAGGAAGGCAGGCAGGCAAAAGCCTCCACCTCCTCCTCTGGAGGCGATGCTGTGAGTTTGTTTCTGGAGAGAAGGGAGAGAGACTAGAGACAAGCATACAGAAATCAAGGCTCGTGTACTTGACCTATATATACATATAATAATTATCATGCAACTAATGAACACTTTTGCATTATGTTTACAACACAATAATTCCAATTATAAAAAATTACAATTCTCTTTCATGTAAATTCCAAACTCTATTTTAATATCGTGGGAACCTCTACAAGGCAGGACTTTTTAGATCCATTTCAATAGAGTAAACTCTCGAACTCGTGAGGTAAACCCTCGAAATTGTGCACCGTCACTGCATTCTCGAGAATTTTCCTACACGGGATCAAGTCATGCTTAGCTGATCTTTTTATCATGCGTGAGAGTGGTCCTCAATTGAAATGATTTATATCCTAACAATTCGTCTATGGCTGTTTAGCAACAGTTTCATACATTCATGTCATCTAATCATGAGGTATGGTCCAGCTTCAAAAGCCAGAGGGAAGTAAAGAAAGAAATTAATCAAATTACAACCAGCAGGCCCAATTCACAAAAATAAAAGCCCAATTTTCACAAGGTATTGATTAGACAAGCCCACCATCCTCTGCATAAGGTTTTAGACATGTAGAATTATACGGGCCCAATTTGGGCTTGATAAAAAGCTCGACACGTCCACCGCATTCATTCACCTCTAGCCATGAATGATCTTCCTCCCAAGACAAGAGACAAGAGTAGGGTGTCGACCTTTGGTCAATTTTTTATATATTTTAATCAAACAGTTTTATTATTTATCAATTGATTATGTCAATTTTTGAATTAATATTAGTGTAAAATGTGTATTTTTTTTTAAAAGAAAAATTGATCAAACCATTTGATTTTGATGGTTTTTTTTTTATGTTTTGATAGCGCTAGATAAGAGTAGCACGATCACAAAACTAAAATCAAAACAAATTCGACATTCAGAAATTTTGATAAGAAAGAAAGAAAATCAAAACTTCCATTTTTCGGGTATAAGATTACAAAATTAGGGAAGGATTTCAGGCCTCGGATTCCGAAACGACACACAGATCAAGAGAAGCAATTCCATATGATAATCGAATAACACATTTTATCACCATTTGAAGTTTGAACTCCCCGACCCGTTTAACTTTCTTTGTATTAAATAATATCCTACACGACGACGTTTCCATGCCTAGTCACATCGTCAGGCGATAAGGCTAAGAATACTAGTGCAGCCATGATTCCAACCGGAAACAAGAGAAGCATCAACGGCGGAGGAGGCAGCGGAGGCAAAATCAACGGCAACACCACCATCGACGCCGCTAAAGCCGCCAATACAAGAACACTTCCTATGCTGAAACACCTCACCATTCTCTCATTTCTTCAAAAGAAATTTTCCGAATGTACCACTCATTCGCTTTGCCAAGTTGTTCGGAGGTGTTCGGTCCTTATTTATAGTGCGGTTCAGGTGGGAAACAAATTAGTGTTATTAATATTTTATTTTTATTTTTTAATGGTCATCACAGGATCAAAGAACAGCAGATTCCAATGTATCCACGTTGATTTTGTTAGAGTTTGTGACCCGAATTCAGTTTAGTTTGATTTGAAAAGTTCGCGGTGCGACAAATTTGGATGAATAACTTTTTGGGAGTATATGATTAGGGTTTCGATTAATATTTATTCGTTATAAAACCGTCACTCAAACATCTTTTATACTTGTTTTTTCTTCACATAGTGAACTTTCTATCTCTGCTCGTGATTTTTTCCCTTTAAAAATTTTTCACGTAAATTATTATGTTCTTAATTCTTTATTGTTGTTCTTTAATTCGAATCTATTGTTACAGATCTCAATATATATATTTACATTATCAGCATAGTTACTATTTTTTAGTACTGCTTTTTCTTTGGTATTTTTGTTGCGTTGGCTCTTAGTACTTTCTTTTCATATTCTTGTTCAACATATTGGAATTAGTAACAGATTTTTAAGACACGGCCACATTAGATCTCGTCTTATATGATGAACTTTAGATATGTGAGTATCGAACTGTGTCTTACGTACAGTAGATAAGCACAAATTCTTTGACTTAAAAAGGCGACTTCAAAGAAATTTACGGAACGTGGGAGTTCGACTTGGAATCTCTCAATTTTGACGAGAGCTAATCCGAATAACTTACCGCTCAACCAACTCCCTTAGAATTACATACATACTTATTAGCTGTTGAGCACATATAATTAGTCATCTTTTTTTCTTCTGATGTATGCTTTGGGTTTCTCTTCAGTCAAACAAGACCCAAACCCCCCAAAAAATCAAAACTAGAGACAAATCATCACTACAGAAGTTTTAGAAAAATCTCTCCATTGATTTTGAACAAGAAAGAAAATCCTCATTGACTCATTGAAGTTGTACACCTAAACATAAACAAAGAAAACTGAAGCAGTGCAGATACATTGCACATATATATATATACTGACTAGTGAGAGTGCAATTGTACCGAATTGCCCTGATTCTCTCCATGATCAATAAAAAGAAAGAAGAAAAAAAGGAATCATCAACGCTATGTTTGGTTTACAGTGAGAATAGGAACGGAAACAGAAACGGGTACAAGAACAGGAACAGGAACAAAAATGAGAATAATAACTCTTAGAATTCTTGCGTTTAGTGTCCGTTTGGATCAGAGTATGTTGATAGAGTATAAGCTCTCGTAAAACGTAAAAGCTGAGAGTGTCTGAGAGTAGGGGGACAGAGTATAAGCTAGCTTATTAGCTTATACTCTCATCCAAACACCCCTTAAATGAGTTGTGACAGGAATAGAATAAGAATAATTAGTAAAAGACTATATTATCTTTTATTCTTATAAGTCCTAATTAGGCTAATAATAATATTAAATAAATATTTTAAAAAATTATATTAATATATTCATCTATAAGTATGTGTATATTAAATAAACTTTTGTTTGAGAAAACTTGAATAAGCAAAAGCGTAATTATTTTAGGAGGAGAGGGACAAAAGTATAATTGTACATGCATGTAAGAGAATTCAATGGACGACTGTGATTCATTTCATCCAACAGTCATGATTTGGGGTCAGGATAAACATGTAAATTACTTACATAATACAGTTCCCATTCACCCAGGAATTCATGATTCCTGGGTTAGACTATGGAAAATTTGATTCCCAAGAGGAAAGGAATTGCTTGTTTCGTTCCTTGATTGAAGATGCTACCAAACAAGAGAAATTCCACATGGAATAAGAATTCGTGGTTCCGTTCTGGCCGGAACATGCAACCAAACACTGCAAATCTCTTTAGTTTAAGATTGTTTTCAAAATGGTTTTTGAAGCCTCTCATTCATGGTATTCAGACCAATCTTACATTGCAATAACAGATCAGCCTATTATTCCAAAAACATTAATATAATTTTTAAACAATTCAACAAGTGATTAAGGTGGTCGAAATTGGGGTTAAAATTGTGTTAGACATGCACAGAATGGTCAAAAAACAAATTTTGATTTTTTTGGGCTTGGAAGCCATCGACCAGAGTTTTCTTTTGTGAGGGAAAAATAATAGTTTGGAAGATTGGATTCTAAGCCGAAAAATAAAGTTTGGTGTACGTTGGTCCAAAAAATTGACCAATTTTGATTTCATGTACACAACTTTTACCAAAACAGAAAAATAGGACTTAAAATAGTTATAGACTTTTTAAGATAATTTCCGTAAGATAAATTAATTCATGCAATTGAGGTATTCAATTTTCACTAGAAGTAATATTCTTTTGACAAAATACTTAGTTTTGACCCAATTAATCATATCGTCATATGATAATCTAATGTGCACGCGGGCCTAAACACTCGAGTTTAAGCTCAAATCAGATGTCTAAAGTAGAGGTGACAAAAATCCTGATCCGTGTCGGACAACATATGATGTTTACGAGATATTTGCATGTTCATATCTGGATTAGTTTGGATTTTCATACGTACCTAATTGACCATACGAGATTGATTTAAATTTGGACAAGTAATTTAGACAATAATTCAATCCAAATTAATATTCTGGAAAAATGTTTGTGTTTAGACCCTAACTCGATTTTAAATCGTACACTTTTCCTTTTAAACCAGGATTTCAAACATAAAACTTATGTTCAAACATGGTTTAATTCGGATCCGACAACATTTTGCCACCCCTAGTGCAAATAACAAATTTATATGCTGACGTCGTTCTTTGTTTCCAAAAGAAAAAATTATTTGTTCTTGTTGTAAAACAAGCTCAGAATATTCTCAAAATCAAGATTAACGAAACTAGTGTTTATGAAGAGTATTTAGAATAACACTTAACAGAAATTTAGAGAAAGATTTAGAGAGAGTTTCAAGAGAGAAATGTAGAGAAATTGGTCTCTCATTCATTTCACTAAACATCCTTTATATAGGATTAGTTTACAACAACCAAATCAATTGTTTAATCAACTACTAATAATATAGGTTTAACCACTTCCTAACCACTCATTTAAATAGTTTCCTTCAACTACTAATAATGTAACTTTAACCACTTCATAACTAGCTTCCAAATGTACTAATCAAAGTGGGCATCCACTAATCAATATCATAATACTCCCCCTTGGATGACCACGTATACATAGAATATGTCTCGTTAAAATCTTACTAAGGAAAAAAAACCCAGTGGGATAAAAAAAAACTTAGTGAAAGAAAAGAGTACATCATTCTTGTATAAAATTTGTTGGAAAGAGTGAATGGATTGCCTCGTTAAAACCTTGCCAAAGAAAAACCCAGTGGGAAAAAACCTTTGGTCGAAGGAAAAAGAGTACAATTCATGTTGATATCTTCATACCATTACTCCCCCTGATTTGTGCACGATAAACCTTTCAGATGACGCATTCCAATCTGATATACAAACTTTTTGAATGTTGCTGGTGGGAGCGCCTTTGTGAACAAATCTGCCAAATTATCACTGGAGCGAATTTGCTGAACATTGATTTCCCCACTTTTTTGGAGATCATGTGCACAAAAGAATTTTGGAGAAATATGTTTAGTTCTGTCACCTTTTATGTATCCTCCTCGAAGTTGTGCTATGCATGCAGCGTTGTCTTCATGTAATACTGTCGACACATTTTTGACAGATTGAAGTCCACATCTTTCTTGAATATGTGAAATCATTGATCTCAACCACACACATTCTCGACTAGCTTCGTAAATTGCTATTATCTCGGAATGATTAGAAGAAGTTGCTGTAATTGTCTGCTTTACTGATTTCCATGAAATAGCAGTTCCACCATAAGTGAACACATAACCAGATTGAGATTTGGCATTGTGAGGATCAGATAAATATCCAGCATCTGCATATCCAACTAGTTGAGGCTTAGACTCAAATGAGTAAAATAACCCCAAATCAGTTGTACCCCGGAGATATCTGAGAATATGTTTTACACCATTCCAGTGACGTCGAGTCGGAGCAGCACTGTATCTTGCCAATAAATTTACTGCAAATGCTATATCTGGCCTCGTACAATTTGCAAGATACATTAGAGATCCAATTGCGCTTAAATATGGTACTTCTGGACCAAGTAATATCTCCCCCTCATCCTTGGGTCGAAATGGATCTTTCTTGATATCAAGTGAACGAACTACCATCGGAGAACTCATAGGATGAACCTTATCCATATAAAATTGTTTCAACACCTTTTCGGTATAAGTAGATTGATGGATAAGAATTCCCTTAGTTATGTACTCGATCTGCAGGCCGAGACAATATTTTGTCTTTCCAAGATCTTTCATCTCAAATTCTGCTTTTAAATAATCAGCAGCCTTGGTTAACTCTTCAGGAGTTCCAAATAAGTTTAAATCATCAACGTATACTGCAATTATAGCAAATCCTGAATCTGATTTCTTGATAAAAACACAAGGAGAAATTGGATCATTTGCGAATCCTTCCTTAACAAGGTACTCAGCAAGTCTATTATACCACATTCGTCCAGATTGCTTCAATCCATATAACGATCGTTGGAGTTTAATTGAATATAAATCTCGAGGTTTTGCTTCAGGCAATTTAAATCCTTCAGGGACTTTCATGTAAATATCTGTATCCAACGAACCATATAAATATGCAGTAACAACATCCATTAAACGCATTTCTATATGTTCAGCTATTGTTAAAGCAATTAAAAATCTGAATGTAATACCATCCATTACAGGAGAATATGTCTCCTCATAATCAACTCCGGGTTTCTGCGAGAACCCTTGTGCCACAAGTCTAGCTTTGTATCTTGTAATTTCATTATTTTCATTTCGCTTTCTCACAAATACCCATTTGTATCCAACGGGTATGACATCTTTCGGTGTCTGGACTACAGGTCCAAATACTTCTCTTTTATTTAAAGAGTTTAACTCTGCTTTGATAGCTTCTTGCCATTTTGGCCAATCATTTCTACGTTGACATTCATCGATGGATTTTGGTTCATGATCCTCATTACTTCTGGTAATATCAATAGCAATTGCATATGCAAATATGTCGTCGACAATAATCTTACTTCTATCCCATCTTTTTTCACGATTTATAGAGTTCTCATCATTATATGATACATGTACCTCTTCCGGAGGTATTATCTCGTCAGGAGATTTTTGGATAGAATGTTGAGATTGAGTAATGATATTCTCGTCTGGATTTTCATTCAGCTCTTTTGGAGCATTCTCATCAGGAATATCCTCTTCTAGAGGTTCATTTAAAACTTGTGATTTCTTTTTTCGAGGAAATCTATCTTTTGCACCCACTGGTCTTCCACGCTTCTGACGTGTTTTTAATTCATCATTTATTATATGTCTTTCAGGGACATCAATACGTGCAGTTGCATTTCTAGCTGGAACATGAGACTGCAATACCTTTGAAGTATCAGTAAAAGCATCAGGCAATTGATTAGCAATATTTTGTAAATGAATAATCTTTTGAACTTCAAGTTCACATTGTTTTGTAGGAGGATCAAGATGAGATTGTGTAGGAGTGTACCAACCAATATCTTTAACTTTATAGGACATAGAATTTTCTTTTCCTAAAGGAGGAAAACTAGATTCATCAAATTGACAATCTGCAAACCTAGCTTTGAAAATATCACCAGTTAGTGGTTCAAGATATCTAATAATAGAAGGAGAATCAAAACCAACATAAATACCAAGTTGACGTTGTGGTCCCATCTTGGTGCGCTGTGGAGGTGGAATAGGAACATAAACTGCACAACCAAAAACTCGTAGATGGGAAATATTAGGTTGGTGACCCAATACCAATTGTAAAGGTGAATGTGTATGGTGTGCTGAAGGCCGAATACGAATCAAAGATGCAGCATGTAAAATAGTATGACCCCAAGCATAATTAGGTAATTTACTTTTCAAAAGCATGGGACGAGCAATCAATTGAAGACGTTTTATAAGAGATTCTGCTAACCCATTTTGTGTATGAGTATGAGCAACTGGATGTTCAACATCAATTCCTAATGACATGCAATAGTCATAAAATGTTTGAGAAGTAAATTCACCAGCATTATCTAATCGAATTGACTTAATGGGATAATCAGAAAATTGTGCTCGTAAACGAATAATTTGAGCTAGCAATCTAGCAAATGCAACATTACGAGTAGATAATAAACACACATGTGACCATTTAGATGATGCATCTATCAAAACCATAAAATAACGAAACGGTCCACATGGTGGATGAATAGGTCCACATATATCACCATGAATGCGTTGAAGGAAATTAGGAGATTCCATACCTACCTTCAGGGTAGATGGTTTCACAATTAACTTTCCTTTTGAACAAGTGGCACATAAATAATCTTTAGGCAAAAGAAACTTCTGATTTCTTAATGAATGTCCATTTGTATTTTCAATTATCCTACGCATCATGGTAGAACCTGGGTGACCAAGGCGATCATGCCAAAGTACGGATTCTTTTAGATTAAAACACTTCTGGTGTTTTATCTCATGATCATGATAACTCTTATGAGTTATAACATGCGATTCAATCCATTTTATACTAATACAGTATAATCCTGATGAGATAGCTTTGAATCTTTCTAACACAAGCTTCTGGCTTGATACAATTGAAGTAATGTATAGATATTCTATATCATTTTCACTTCCAGATTCAATGTGATATCCATTTTGACGGATATCTTTAAAACTGATCAAATTTTTTCTTGATCTGGGAGAGTACAATGCATCTCCAATGTAAATTTTTGTACCTCCAGGCAACACTATATTGGTTCTTCCAGAACCTTCAATTATTTTTGATTTACCTGAGATTGTATGGACACTTGCTTCAAGCAATGTTAAATCCAAGAAATATTTTCGATGTTGAAATATAGAATGTGTTGTTCCACTATCAATCAAACACATATCTTCATCAATCATTTTTCTATAAAAAAAAAAAACAAAATTACTTGCATCACATATTAACTCAAAAAAATCATATAAGTAAGTATTATATTGTATATAAATATTAGAAAGTATAAACTTGACAAGCCCGGGGTGAGTAGCTGAGTGGTGGTGAGAACCAAAAAAAAAAAAAAAAAAAATAGCGTAGGAAAAAAAAATGGTCCGAGGTTCGAACCCACCGTCACTCATTCCGGGCTTTTGTTTTTTTTTTTTAATTTTTAATTTTTTTTTAATTAAGTAAATTGATCTAAAGAATATAAAATACCGAATTTTATTTATTGTAATTGAATACATTCATAATTAAAACACAATACAAAAAGTAAACATAACAAGTACATAAATTATTTACAAATATCGGGATTTTGTAAGAAATCCGAAACTTTCAAATTAGCTAAATCATTAAAATCCCCAAGATCATCAAAGTTGTCCAAATCATCATCATCATCAAATTTGGCAAAGTTTGTTTCAGTAACTTTTTGTTTTCCTTTGATGGAAGCTTGGTACAACTCAACCAAGTGCTTTGGCGTGCGACAATTTCGAGACCAATGTCCTTGAACACCACACCTATAACAAATAGTTTCTTGGCCCTTCTGGGGCTTATGATGATGTTGACTTGATTCTCCTCCAATATATCGCTTCTGGCGATATGGAGTATATGAGTTTTCATGGTTCCGATTACCATTCCAACGACCTCTACCTCTTGCTCTTCCTCTTCCATAACCACGTCCTCTCCCACGGCCACTATGAGATACTGCGTTCACTTCAGGGAACGGTACGGCTCCAGTAGGACGAGACTGGTGGTTTTTCAACAACAACTCATTGTTTTGCTCAGCCACAAGCAAACATGAAATTAATTGAGAATATAGTGTGAACCCACGTTCACGATACTGTTGTTGTAAAATCATATTGGATGCATGAAAAGTAGAAAAAGTTTTTTTCCAGCTTTTGAGATTCAGAAACGTTTTCACCACATAATTCAAGTTGTGTAGTGACTTTAAATAAAGCAGAATTGTAATCACGTACAGATTTAAAATCTTGAAATCTCAAATGCATCCAATCATATCTAGCTTTAGGAAGAACTATATTTTTGTAATGCTCAAACCTTTCCTTTAAATTTTTCCACAAAACAAGAGGATTCTTTGTAGTAAGATATTCATTTTTCAATTGATCATCAAGATGATGACGCAGAAAAATCATAGCTTTTGCGCGATCCTGCGGGGATGCGTTATTATCTTCTTGAATGGTATGACTAAGACCCATAGCTTCCAGATGGATATCAGTTTCTAACACCCAATTCAAGTAATTTTTTCCCGAAATATCAAGAGCAGAAATTTGCAAGTTTGTAAGCTTGGCCATGGAAACTATTATAATAAATATAAGTTTCAATAACCTTACCGCTAATCTTGAAATAGGAACAAACCTTCGAATGATGAAACGATCGTGCTGATAACGTGTTGTAAAACAAGCTCAGAATATTCTCAAAATCAAGATTAACGAAACTAGTGTTTATGAAGAGTATTTAGAATAACACTTAACAGAAATTTAGAGAAAGATTTAGAGAGAGTTTCAAGAGAGAAATGTAGAGAAATTGGTCTCTCATTCATTTCACTAAACATCCTTTATATAGGATTAGTTTACAACAACCAAATCAATTGTTTAATCAACTACTAATAATATAGGTTTAACCACTTCCTAACCACTCATTTAAATAGTTTCCTTCAACTACTAATAATGTAACTTTAACCACTTCATAACTAGCTTCCAAATGTACTAATCAAAGTGGGCATCCACTAATCAATATCATAATAGTTCTTTAATATTGATCGTATTGTCCAATTTTAATTGTTATTTTTAAGCCATAGCCTCCCCATATGGGTTTGGGAAAAATGTCGTGCATGCACCAATGTTGAAAGCCCACTGGATGCTAAAATTGGGTCCAATGTTCATTTCCACGGGCTTCATTTAATTCAAAGGCGGGCTTGGGTTTAAATATGGGCCTTAAGATTGGACTGACGAGGTATTAACGTAGCCCTTTTCTCCTTCAAAAACCCAGCCCAAAATCCATTTGATTGATATGGGACCAATCGATGGGTGACAAATAAAAAAAATAAGAATTGTACAATGTGCGCGAGCACATCTGAATGTAACTCGTTTATGGGGGCCCAATATAATTTCTTACAAGTATTGTGGGCCATATGGGCCCCAGTATTTGGACTTTGACCAACACCAAACTGTTACATGCGCTAAAAACTCTGCATGGCTATCAAACTCTCTCAATGCAGCGGACAATCCTAAGACGAATAACCGCCATTGGATGAAGTAACACCGCCCTTATCTCAACCGTCGAAACCACGAACAACAATGCCGGAGTTATTTTCAGGTGGAGGCGTGGGCATTGTCGAAATTGGGCGTGAATTATGACCAATGTCGTTGATATTGAAGAAGGGATTGGAGATAAGGTCGCCCCTAAGTATGTCTGATTTGGTGGCGCGAACGGGTCGGCATCAGCAACGTTACGATGAGGGATGTCGGCTTATTGCAGGGTAACGAGTATTGGTTTTGAATATTTTTGTGTTAATTTTGTTAGATTTGATTACAGGTGTGGATTTCTGAATGAATTGTTCCTCGTTATAGTCATTGTTGATGTTTTGGGTTGCAATTAGTTTTCATGTGTAATGTGTTTGAGTATGAATTTGTTTAACTCAATGTGGTTTATTGATTATATTGCATTCATAAAGAAAGTTTTCTTTCCCCCTAGAAAAATGAGGTTTAATGTGTTTCTTTGGTTGGTAGTTTTGGACTTCAAGATATTTCAATGTTTATTAGGTCAGTGTTGGATAATTGATTTGGGTGGTATGTGTGATGGCAAAGAAATTGGAAGTCTGTCCCGGATTCTGTTAAATGTTCATTCATTATTAGATATGGAGCTATTCGTGGCTTATTTTAGAAGACAATCTTGCGATCGTGGATGTGTAGTTTGTGACAATGTGCATTTGTTAAACTGAGTATGCACATTCGTATAAGGTATATGGGATTGTCTTTTATGAGGACAGACATGGTGCATTGTATTCAGAGTTGAACAAATCTATTTACTTCATTTTCTCATTATCTGGCAGATAGGAATGCTTGCCAGGTTCTTTTGCAGGTTGGACTTTTATAAGAAGTGTTTTTGATATGGTGTATTTTCTGTAATGCACAAAAGGCGCTTGTAAATTCCCTGCTCTAACACCAATCATTTAGTTGCCCTGTTAAGGCAGGGAATTAATATTTTATTTCCTCTCTTTTTTTGACAGGTGTATTCCATTTCAATATAGAAATTCTGACGAAAGTGATGATGCTAATACAGAGAACGTTGTGGAAGTTCTTATGATAAACTCAACCAGTGGCCCTGGCCTATTGTTTCCCAAGGTATAAGCTTGTGTAGCTTTTCATCTCTTCCCTCCTCCCTTTTCTGAGTGCATTTTTTTCCTTTTAAAAGTTTTTTGTTAATTTATCTTTGAAATCGCGAACAGGTCCTACCCTCCAAGCTGTTATTGATCTGAAGGTTTTAGGTTATTTCAAGTTCTTAATACTTCTGCAAGAAATTAAATCTAGAGTTTGTAATATGATTCAACACGTACAGTATGTGTAATTTTGACAGTAGAGACAATGCCATTGATTAGGGTATTGAATTTTTTTGATTAGGAAGCAGAATAAAGCTATATTGAAAGTTTTTTTGAATCTATATTAGGAGTAGGTAGAATATAACGAGGAACATATTGAAGATTTTGGGAAGTGAAGTTAAATCAACTTTTCCTTAATTTAGAATTACTTTAATTATTAAAAATAGGGGCTTCTCTCGTTTATGAAAGAAATCTGCATGTCCTTTTTTTTTTTTTTTTTTGTGTTCCTGCTAATTAATGACAATCCATCTGCCACCCTCTGCTTTTAGGAGAAGTGCTTATGAATAGTCATTTGCTAACTCCTAAGCAACTTATTAGGCATATTAATTAGGGAGGCTGGGAGAATGACGAAACTGTGGAGGAGGCTGCTGCAAGGGAAGCCGTTGAAGAAGCCGGAGTTCGAGGGGATTTAAAGGTGAATTTTCTTGCCTTCTTTATCTTTATTTTTTTCCCTTCTCTCTTTTTACTTCCTTTTTTTAATTTTTTTTTAAATTCTGCCTTGGCACAATAACAATGAACTCTTTCTTCATATTGGGTATGAAGGTTTTGAAAAATAAATTATTCTAATCCCTGAATTATAATATCTACATTAGTGTGATGCTCTTGAAGAAGCATTATGTTTCGCTGTGGTAAATAACTAAATACGAGATAAAATGCATTCATTTTTTCTTGATTCATACTATTTACAGTTTATTCATTCGTACCCTTTTGTGATCTCTTGGTTGAAGTGAGGCAACCTTACCGTTAGCCCAAGGTTCTCCAAAACAATGTTAAGATTCTTCATTTCATAGTATTTAGCTCGTAACAAGAATTTGTGCTTTGAAATTAATCGGGGGGACTAGATGACTCGAAGTTTTGAAGGGAAAGTTTGATCTTAGAATTCATGGGAGATGACTGATTTCTTGTGCAGTATGCTTATGGGAGAATTATCCAATACTACGAGATCTTGCGATGCACTAGTCTCGTTTTGCTGATTTATTCTTTCCTTAATTTAAATAAGATCAGTGCTGCTTCTTGTGCCTTAACTCCTAGGAACAAGGCTTAACAAATGGTCTCATTTCCCTTGTTTCGGAGTCTTACTAGTGTGGCTAGTATTATGAGTCATGCTGTAAGTCGTATTCACTTGACAGTTTTGTTTCAACAAAAAGCTGTGCCGTGTTTATCCTACTGCTACTGCAATCCAATTAGACAAGCAAATCGACCCAATCCTGCTTATGTGCTTTTCTTTTTCTGTGTTTCTGAAAAAAATATTTTCGTAATGTCGCTGGATTTCAGGAATTTTTAGGTCATTATCAATTCAAGAGTAAAACGCACCAGGAAGAGTTTTGCCCAGAAGGTTTATGTAAAGCTGCAATGTTTGCGCTGTTTGTCAAAGATGAGCTTGACTCATGGGCTGAGCAGAGTATTCGAACCAGACGATGGCTAAAAATACCTGAAGCAGTCGAGAGCTGCCACTATCAATGGATGAGAGAGGCACTTGAATGTGGCTTCACCAAGTGGCTAGCCAACGAAGGGTCGAGTACAGGGGAGAATCTTTGAAATCAAAGTTCATACACCGAGAGCTCATAGAGCCGGCGCTGTGCGCTCATCACACGGTTTCCGCTACTTTGGGGACAATGTTCGTGTACTAGTACTTTATCAACACCCAACATCACAATCACAATGCTTTTGCTGTTCATAATTTAGATACTGATACTGGTTTTTTGTTGTATTGAGTTTCCTGTGTAGCCACCAACCCCCCTGACGTATTTTAATTCAGAGATTTATGAAATTTAACTGATATCAAACGCTATGGTAGTCATTTAGACAACCTTGTTTACAAGAATCAAGAAGACCAACTGTAAATTGAGAGAATTCAAAATTCCTATTGAAGGAAGAACACTTGCTAATCTTGTTCGAGTTTCGATTGGTTATCAGCTCAACTGAATTATATATTTTTCTTGAAAATAATCAATTGGAGACCAAATCAAAAGATGAAAGTCAATAATGACAAGTTTTTGGTGTGCTTAAGTGAACTATATACTTTATTAAAAGAAAGTGACGAGGCCAAAGAGAACCTGCCTTTTAAGAGCTGTGAAGGCTAGAAAAATTACAACTCACAAGATTATGTGGTGTCTGATTTTGTACAAAGAGCATGAAAATGACAATGTGTAGATATATACCTCAAAATCTTGTCAACTGCCAACGTGAATCTATGAGATACAAATGACCTCGACATCTTCTCCATCGGCTGCTCTGATATCCCCATCGGCTGCTCTGAGATCCCCGTACTGGAGCAAGACAGTCATTTCCCTCCCATGCTTCCCCGTAATTGTTGTAACGTCTGTACTGCTTATTAACAATAAATAGAACCGCCCTTTCCGGGTGGCCGATGCAAAATCAGGGATACTGCCCAGTAAATCTGGCCATATATTGCAGCAGAAACCCCTTGCTTGTCCTAACGACAGAAGCAGTAGACTCCACAGCTAGAGGAGCATACAGCACAAACAAGAGCTCCATGAAGCCTGTTATGTGGGATTAGCTCTCATCAAGAACAATGTCAGCAGGGTCTCCAATCCAAGGCTTCCCTTCTCTCCACTGAAACTTAATTCTTAACTTTCCGTTTGCATCTACACCAACCACATGCCCCTTGCTTGCATCAGTCTCCATTCCCCACCCCCATCGAGGTGACACCAGCCCTTCCCTAATTTTCACTTTGTCCCCTACTTTGAATTCCCTGACTCGTTCCATTTCCCACGCTTTGCAAAGCCACAGCCTTTCCATAAAGCAGAAGGCCACCCATAGTTCCCCATCCTCCATACGGTGCACCACCCCAATGCTTGAACGGCTCACCTCTCCCCACTGATATGTTGGGGCTGAAACCGATGTCTTAACCATAACCCAGTCGCCAATGCAGATTTCTTCTTCCTTAACCACTTCAACTTCTGACGGATCAAGCATCCACGTTTTGGAACCAACCGGCGTATATATTCTCAGCTTTCCATCAGCATCAATTGCTGATATGGTTCCAACGCTTTCATGGCTATGACCTGACCACCCAAATCTCGGCTGCTCTACAGAGAGTTTGACACTAACCTTCTGCCCAACCATGAGCTTGCCCACTCTTTCAAGATCAGATGTTGGCCCCACCCATTTTTCTTGCTCCCCAGAAAACCCAACAAAAGTGGTTCCATCCCATGCATCTCCTCTGTACCCTATTCCTTGAACAACACCGATGCTACCAGGTCCAATGGATTTCCAATTATGAGCATTTACCCTCAGTCTTACCCATTCTCCCACTTCAAAAATCTGCTCTACCTCGAGATCTGTAGGATCACCTCTCCAAAACCCTGACAAACAAGAGAATGCAACTCTTACTTCTCCATCCGCATGAACACTAGTTACAATGCCTCGTGAATCAGGCTGCACCCCTCTCCAGCCCCACCGTGGCTCAACCAGTCCTTGTCGAAACCGAACATGGTGCCCAACTTTAAAACATGGAACTTTCTCAACATCTGTGTAATGAGTACTCCACCTCCTTTTGCGGAAACAGCAAGCCAACTCCAGATAACAAGTGTCTTGTACACTTTGCACTACCGCTAAGCTTTCTTTGCCAACAGTGTTCCAGTCATAACTTGGTCTAGTTCCTACGCTTGGTTTTGAACGTACCCAATCACCAACTACAAAACCCGAAAGCCTTTCCGCATCTCCAGGAGACACCTTCCACAAGCTTTCTCTTCCAGCAACTCTGACCTATAAAGATACCCCCATAAAGTGGCTGATCAATAATTAACTAAGTGTGCAAAAGAAAGAAATGGAGGTGATTCTTCAATGGTAGGCATAAGTATGAGTTTTCCTAGTATAGTGATAGCATTAAAAGTAAGCCACCCAATCCAATTACATGGTACTGGTATCACATTAACCAAGGAGCTCTTGGCCTAGTGATAGCTTACTCCTTAAGGACTTGAACCAGGTCAAGGTCCCAGATTCTATTCGAGTTCCCTCCCACACTAATAATAATAATAATAAAAGAATAAAACTAATCAAAATAAAAAATGGTGCTGGTATCACACACAGTGTGTGTGAGAGAGAGAGAGACTGAAATTGAAACAAGATTTGTAAATGCAATGAATCTGACTACTATCCGACATGGTCAAGTGCCTTGTCATAATCCACTTCCACGACAGTTCCCATATCTGTCAGTCCATCAATAGAAGAAAGAGTGAAATAAATCAATTTTAGTATCCAAGGTCAAGATACTTACATTCAAAGCTCCATCCATGTCAATTCTCGCAATTTTTCCAACAGATGCTAGACTTTCATTTGACCATCCAAGTCGTGGCTGTGTGATGGATGGCATCACATGAATCTCTTGTCCAACTTCAAAAGGAGGTACCTTTTCCAGATCAGTCACAGAACAACTAAAAGGTTTGCTTCTGAAACAGAAGGCAATACCCGTATCACCATCCTCCTCCAAGCTATGAATCACCCCAACGCTGTTCCGTGTAATGTCCTCCCATCCGTATTTTGGAGAAGATACTGAAGATTTTACTGTTACCCAATCACCAACCTATTCATGGCAGATCAGACATATAATCAGAAAAGCAATAAACAAATTCTCAAAATAGATATGACGGATCTTACATATGAAACTACAAAAAAAGTCGAATATTACCTTGAAGTCTTCAACCTTTTCCATGTCAGATGGATCAGCCTGCCATGGTATTGGTCGATTTGGAATTTCAATAATTAGGAGCCCATCATTCTCTATCTCGCTGACACGTCCAACACTATAATGAGTCTCACCACCCCAAGCATATCTAGGTTCAGCAACAGATCGCTTCACACATACCTTGTCACCAATCTGTACAATTGAGATGCAAATTAGCGTTCCCTCCAATGTTTTCTTGGTGAACTGAACTGAAAACTAGAACCACAATTAAAAAGGAAATTCAGAGGCCATTATATGAAGTTCTTCTCATACCCTTAATGGAGTAACATGCTCAACCTCCTCGGGTTCACAATGCCATGGATTTGGAAGATAACTCAACTCTAGCAACAGACTACCGTCTGGCCTAATGCAATACACTATACCAATGCTCCCGGGTGTCGCATGTCCAAATCCATGCTTTACAGTTGTAAGAATGGGGCGAATACGAACCCAGTCTCCAACTTTGAATTCTTCGACCCTGTCCATTTCTGCAGGATCAGCTTTCCATCCACGGGATGCACCCGAAAATCCAACACGCAAGATGCCTTCATCATCAACACATAAGACGGTACCAATGCTGTCTCGGGACGGACCACGCCAGCCAAACCTGATAACAAATGAAGATGGCTTGGCATCTTTTATTAATAACCAGGAAATTGGAACCATGATAACAGTAAAATACCATTAACAGCTGCTAGATTTAAGTAACTTAGTGGCTCATGATAAATAACAGTAGTACTAAGAAAATATACAGTAACCTAGTTCGCCCATATCATTTTTATAAATCAGATGCTTCTCCCCAATAGCATTTGGCATGCTCCACGTCCACTGTTCCCTGCTTTGAAAAATAAAATATATCCATCTTCTTTCTCAATGATACAATGTTTTGTTGGATAGTGAGATCTGAATCTACAACCCATCCACACTACTTTACCCCCACCATACTCCAGGGCACTTTTATGATTTTATCAATCTAATTAATCAATAGAAAGGAATGTATTTGTTTTTGTCAACAAAATTAAAGGGCTCCTTTGCACACGCATTATGTCATTAAGCCTGCAAATAAGATTTTAGGGAATCATCGTGTATATAGTTCCATAAACACGGAAAGCACATATCTACATTTTTAGAAATTGCAGACACAATTGTCAGGAGGAGCTACAGTTGCAGAAACCAGGGCCAGAGTGTTCTCATAAGAAGATATCCAGAAAAAAGGTAGAAGAAAAAGAGACACAAATGAAATGCAGGGTATGAAGAAGCTCAAAGATGGTATTCTAAGCACTCTTATCCTTGATAGGGGCCCACTGAAATTTAATATATTTAGATTTAGGCATAGGTAGATAATACAAATAGAACCATAAATATAGACATCTATAAAAGCATGTCTTCAAGTTGGCGGAGATAAGTAGATGATTTTCTGATAAGTAGAGAGAGAGAGGGAGGGTGGGAGGGAGAGGGAGAGTAGCAGTAGCTCTAAACCTGCCACAGCTTTCACCCATGCCGAAAGAAAGATTTGTTTTCCCTTTGTTGAAAATATGCATCAAGTTGGTGGAGATAAGTAGATGATTTTCTGATATACTTTGTTAATTGGAAGTAATGATTTACCTTGGTCCGCCTCCAGCATAGGCTTTCTGGATAAAGTTATTTACAGTTCCAACCTCATACAAATTAGAGCCTCAAGTGCAAGTTAAGGCATTGTGAAACTAAAACAAGAGGCAACGACCATTGCAACATGAAGATCATACATACAATAGCTAAACCCATGCCCCAAAAAAAAAGGAGCAATGCTAGGAAACAAACCTTGCCTCTTTGACATCGGGTTTAAGCTGGACATAATGTCCCCTATCCAATGGAATCACCTTCAAAACTTCATCTGTCAATACACGAGCCTCTCCAGAACAAAAGGAGACAATGAGATTATCCTCGACCAAGACACTTTGCACAAAGCCCACACTTCTATGGTTCTCGCCTTGCCACCCATATGTAGGATTTGTAACAGTTCTTTTGAACTTAACCCAATCCCCCACTTCAAATCTGTATAGCATGAGAAATACCAAAGACTGATGCATCTATGAAACATAAACTTCTTACAGTAAATTCTCGCAGTACGATGATATGAAATTTTGTCCTTACGTTGTTGGAGACAAATGCACTCCCCTGTCTGTAAGTGCCTCCATCAGATCCTCAGAAATCCATTCCCGGGGAAGTGCCTCCAAAAAGTCACGTAGTGTCTTACCACTGTCAACCAACATATGCAAAATTAGTAAGGCAGGGATCAACATCTACATCACAGCATCTATACTACTTCCCAAGCAGCTTCTGCAGACCCCAGACCCAGAGTTCA
The DNA here is from genome assembly GCA_963580455.1 of Euonymus europaeus. Taxonomy (NCBI): domain Eukaryota; kingdom Viridiplantae; phylum Streptophyta; class Magnoliopsida; order Celastrales; family Celastraceae; genus Euonymus; species Euonymus europaeus. The sequence goes on along the minus strand of OY756961.1, from coordinate 4,627,915 downwards.
AAGGACAGTACACTGTACCCATGAGAACCCCGTAGAATGGATGTCAACACTCCAAAAAAGTAAGGTATTAAATAGTAATCACCTGTGATTTCTAACTTCAACCGCAGCATCAGGATTTTTAAGCATAACAATGAGCCATTCTAGATTTTCACGAATCATTTTTGCTGCATCTGCTGCAATGTGGAAAGCGTTGTCACCATCATCATCCTGCTAACAAGCACAGACATTGCCCATAAGTGAATTAGGAGAAGGAAAAGTGCCCAAAAATTCATTGGGAGTAGAAACCAATAGGAGCAATAAAAACTCAGATTAAAGGGTAAGAGAGTTGCAAAAAGCATGATAGAACAACAGACATTAATGGAAGATTGTGGATAGAACAACTGAATCACATCTCCTGAAATTATTTATTTTTCCATTTCCATATAAAATTAGCAAACTAAGCAAGTTCGTAAGAGTCTTGACTCTTAGTAATGTATATTTGAGTTGATAAACACATTTGTGAGGTTGTTAATTTTATGCATTCGTTGTTATGGATATGATCTCATGGTTGCTTTATATCTTTGATTAGGATTGATCACACGCCTTGCTTTTGCATCATTGTTGGTGTGATCGTACATGTTAAGGGTGAGAAGGCATGTTACGTTATGGTCTTACTTGTGATCCGAGATAGCTCCTTAGATTGAAATCTTTGGATACCATGTTCTATTTGCTCCCATAATTTAAGGTTTCATGATGTGTGCGTTGAGCTGTGATTACAGGTACAAGACATCCACTGTCTTCCCCTAGTGTTAGGGTGTCTTTAGCCTAGGGAGTATTATTTATAGTGTATTGATTCGGTGTTTCCACGCAATCATCAACAAGGACATTCTTAGTGTCAAAATGTGTATGATTGACGATTTGTGTCGCACACCGTGTAATGTTGGTCATACTTATCAACACCCTAGAATACAATAGTCCTAGTTCTTCATTTTAGGTGTCTTCAGGTTTGTTTGGACTTTGGAGCATTGAGAGTTCGAGACACTTGTCAATCAAGACTGGATTGAACAATGGATCGAAGGAAATTTTCTGCCTACTGCCCCTATTTATGCCCGCCTTATGAGGTTCGCCCGTCGAGACCAGTTATAAGAACTTCACTTGCTACAATTGTAGGTGACCCCTTTATGCAAATTAGAGCTTGGGAGAACTATCCAAAGCTAGAGTATGAGGTCCAAGGAATTCTGACCTCCTCCCACACAAATCTCCTCTCTATATGAAGATTTGATCTTAGAAAGCTTGAAAGCTTCCAGAGAGAGAACCAATGAGCAGAAAAATGTAATAAATTAGCACAAATTGAATCAATAATAAAGTAAGGCAATCAGAAAAAAGAACCTGCAAATTATAATCTGCCCCAGCAGATAAAAGCAACCCCACGCATGAACTGGCCCCTCTAGCCAATGCTACATGAAGTGATATCGTCTTGCGCACATTCCTGATGTTCACGTCCACTCCAGCATCAAGAATTATCTATTCAATATTTTGCAAGTAACATTAAACAAATCAAATAACAAGAACAGCAAAAAAGAATTGCAATTAAGAGAACATCTCCACCAAATGCACATAATGCAGGAGCTACCCCATAAAAATAGCAAAGCACTCATATCAAGTTGTAGGGAAGATACAGAGCTTACTTTAACCAACTCCACATCATTAGCCATAGCAGCCGCATGAAAAGCTGTTCGCCCATGTTGAGCATCTTGCGCAGTTGGATCTGCTCCAGCATCAAGCAACAAACGGACCAATTCTCTCCCCTCTACAAGTATATGGTAAGTATAGACCAAAAAGTACATAAACAGAACTCAAATAGATCAAAATAACAATATCCAGATATTATCATATTTCTTATTAAAAGAAATAGCAAAGTATGCAACAAGAAGAAATTCTAATTGTCGGTTAAAAAAAAGTACAATCAAAAGGAAAAATCAAAGAAAATGGTTGCACAAACCAGCCATCTATAACAAATGAGAGACAACTATACCTGAACCTTCAACAAAACATGATTAGAAAAAGATGAGCACTTATCAACCATCATTGAGATATTCCTTAAAAAATTTGCCCATCATTGAACCATATAATACCGTCACCTTTTCTTTGTTCCAGATTAGTAACACATGCCCATGAACAAATTAAAATTACTGATGACACAACCATTAACTAAGAAGTAGGGCAAACGACAATAGATCAATCTGTATCTCTATCCCTTTCCTCGGAAACCGAACTGAATTGGATATCACAAGCCCGCGATGCTCTGCTACTAGTTAAATCGTACCATCAGATCGAAATAGGAGAAGGGGTGTAAAATCGTAATCGTAAAATTTTTCATATTATTTAAAATTAAGTGTGGTTCTCAAAATACCAATACCAAGACATGATCAAATAATAATCGCAAGGTTCATAAACACATAATGCAATACCAAATAGAGTACACAAAGTTACATACAAATAAAAATAGTTCAATACTTCAATCCCACATTGGAAAACCAAAATATATACTAATAACCTAGCTCAAAATTTTCAAGATTAGCATCCATGTCCAGGGAATTTTGGGCTTTAAGCCTTTAATTGACATTTTAAATTAGTGTTTAATTGAAATCATAAAATTGTAATTGAAATCATAAAATTGTAAACAAAATCGAGATTTTAGCAAGTTTAAACGTGATTTTGTCCGAGTTCAATACGTACGATTTTACGATTATACCTATGAAAATTGAACGATTTTATGAGTAAAATCGCGATTTTAACTACCTTGGCTGTTACCCATCCAAGGGGTAGGAACTAAAAATCAAAGCCTTGGCCAAAGCTTCAGCTTATGCATCTCCTTTCAGCACTAAACCTATTTCCCAGAATACACCAATGAAGAGAGTGGTAATACTAATGAGTTCAGCAGGGAAGATCGATCCAGAAAAGAAAGGAAGAAGGGACTTAAAATGTAGAATTGATGAAACATCCAGCTTCTCAGAGCCAAACCCCCAAAATGGTGAGAAGGTATTCCCTCCCCTTACTCACAAAGACAACCACATTCCTTCCAACAAAATAACATTTGTACCATAATCTTTGGTATTGACAATACAGTTCAGACTTCAGAATCATGATTCAGGAGTTGCATTTATATATTGTAAGAGAGACCAAGATGAACCCTTCCCCCAACCACTTCTTTCCCTTGCACCCAGAGGCATTTTCTGGTGAATATACTCGAAAATTACATAAGCATCAACTGAAAGTAAAATAATAGCTAGAAATATACTAAATAAAAACAAAAAATTTCTTTGGTGGAAATTTCATTAAGAAAAGTTGGATACTTCTTGATATTGCCATTACCAGTTTCATGATCCTTCTTCAGAGCAGCAGCCATACATAATGCAGTGCCAACTGGGCTTAGTATATCAATGGCATAGCCTATCTCTTCTGGGGATGCAACCTCCACCCAACTTCTTACAACGGGCACATTCCATGTTGCAACACACAAGTGTAATGGTCTGCCATGTAGGAAGTAGAAATTAGGGGAAATGACAACAAAAACAGGCACACGAGTCATGAAAAAAAAAACAGAGCATATAGGCTAATATTCATGATGGAAATAAACAATATCTATCATCCAGATCCCATCAACCCATACTCATTTACACAATCAAAAAGAAAATAACAGTATTAAAAACTTAAACAAATGCTACAATTTTTTTCAAAATCTTCTATGAGATGGGTTTTAGTTACACTCCTGTCCTGAAAAAGAGTGGGAGGAGCTTGACCAGTTGAACAAGTGGTGCTCCTCAACAAGCAACTTAAATGGTCTAAGTAGAATTGAACGAAAAGTTTATGCTCTATCCCCAAAACCAAACGAGTGAGAAGTACTCTCTTGATTGGCCAGTTGGAATGGACGTTTCATCCCCGTTTTTAAAAAAAGAGTTTCAGCTTCATTTGGAAGGATTTTACTACATAGGCTAGGCACCTGCATCCTCAAGGCATTAGGCAACATTGCAAGGTGCCCTCGCAAGAAGAGCCCAAACCACAAGAATCTTATGTTTCTTTCTTTTGTTTTCTTCCTTGATAGGGGTCAAATTAATTTTTCCTTCAGAGTGTGTTTACTTGTGCAAACTTCATGTTGTAACACCATAAAGTCACTAAGTTTTTGTACCCTCCAATCTTTTACAACTTTTTGTACTCACCAAGCCCTCTCTTCCCCGCCCCAATTCCCACTCCCCAAAGCCAAAATCGTAAAAGGTGCTGCACCCGCACATAAATAAATCAGGACAACAGTATTTTATATGCAAAAAGGATTACATAAAAAAAATCAATTGTAAATGCTAGGTGTCTATAATAAAATATATAGACCTAAGTTCAGACAGATTAATGAATAAATAGAAATGAGCAAAATATGGAATGATTGGCTGTCTACTAAGGAAGCAATTGATGCCTTAACATGAAGTATGTCTTTGTAATAATATTTTTGAACTCATCCCCAAAGGAAAAAAAAAGATGGGCGATTATTAGATCATTACCAAACTGGATATTATATTTGCTTTGGTTGAGGGTAGAAGTAAATTTTATTATAAAAATGCATGCAAGTGCAAACCATGCCTTTTCCCTTCAATTCCCAAAACCACCCCCCCACCCCCCACCAAAAAAAAAAGGCCAAAGGAAATGAAACAAGAAATACTCTCTCCTTACGTCAGATTTTTTGAATTCAGAATAGCCATTGACCTACAGCCACCATTTTCCAATATGACAATAGCACAATCAGTATACTTCTTGGCCACAGCTCTGTGGAGTACAGATTCACCTTCATCATCCACTGCATTGGGATCAGCTCCAGCCAAAAGCAACTCCTGTTCATAAATTAAAAATTCATTTCAGTAGGAAGTATTTAACAAACAGAGAAATCATATACTACAGAAGATGCTTTGAAAACCTACTCGCATACAATCAGGCTGGCCATGGTAGGCACAGACATGGGCAACAGATGGGCCAAAGCCTTCCCTCAACCTAGATCTAACATTAGCCCCTTTCTCAATTAGAGCACAAACACAATCCGGAGAACCAGCTGCTAAAGCAAAAACAAGAGGAGGATCTCCATCTTTATCCAGAATATCCACATTTGCCTCCGCATAATCTAATATTACCCCAACAAGTTCTGCACTACCACGTCTGCAAGCCAAGTGGAGAGCAGTTTGGCCATCGGTATTCTGTGCTTCTAATAGCATAGATATTGAGACACTACCATTTCCTGATGCTGCCTTTGCCAATATATCCCTGAATAGACAAACAAAGCATGGCAGCAAAGAAGATGGAATATAAAGCCTAAAGTAAGCCAAAAAGAAGACTAAACAAAAAACAAAAAACTTCGAATTGAATAACACTAACCTAACACTGCACAGATCCCCTTCAGACACAAGTCGATGTAGATGATTTGGATTGCTCTGTAAAACATCAAAATCAGGTGCGAGAGATGATTCTGTTACATTTGATCCAGCATTTTTTGCGAATCCACTGCACTCAAACAAATAAGATGTTAAAAGTTTAATCTCATGGTCACTCTGTCCTCTCTCTCTCTCTCGCACGCACACACACACAACTTCATATAACATAGAATTTGTTTTTATTTTGGTTCAACTACAACCAACTCAGATCCGATCTGAAGAACTTCAAACTTCAAAGAAAAGAATAACACTGAAGAGAAGACTCAAGGGATAAACATTAAAATTCTTACTTATCAGGACTTGCAGGGGGGCTCCGTGGGAGTTCCTGCAAGTTACGAAAAAATATTGCCAACATTGCACTGAAGGTCGGTCTTCTTGATGGCTTGAACTGCAGACAGTCACCAATCATCTTCCACAATTCCCTAGGGATTCCAACACCTACTACACTTGCATACTGGGGAAGCTGTTTTTTAGTCTTGACAACAGCCCGATAAATTTCTTCTGCACTCAAACCAGCCCACCTGCATGAGTCATACTACTAAGCAAGTATGGAATGACAGAGAAATATCAAAAGACGGGGAAAATAAAAATTGTAGAATAAAATATTAGGTACTTGACGTACGGAACAAAGCCTGTGCACATCTCCACCAATGTACAACCAAAACTCCAGGCATCGGACTCAACAGATATACCGATGGCGTCATCCCAGAATAGATTCAATGACTTCTTCGCTGGTTCCCATGCCTCTGGAGCAGTGTAATGCGGACTGAGCATTGTACAGTCCATACACAAATGAATTTCCGCAGACTCACACTGTGTTTGAGCTTTTCGACAGGCAGGTTTTTTCAGGATTGCAGCAAGTCCATAATCAGAGACCATTGCACAACCACTTGCATCCAAAAGAATATTGGAAGGTTTTATATTCATACAAACAACACCTGCCGCATGGAGTTCAGCAACCCCTCTTGCAACGTCTGCTCCATATCTACATTTGGCAACAATTATCACGTCACGACAAGAAACATTGCCAGCCAATAACTTTCGGACAGGTTTTAAATTGGCAAGTATATTCACATTTGCTTTCCGACTGTGCCAAGAACTTAAAGAGTGCTCGCCCAAATAGCCTATATTGGCAATAATGCAAATTCCATCTAGGTGATATAATCAGTATAATTTGAATAGCTACCTCGAGGCCAATGAAATATTTGATGAGCAGAAAAGGAAAAAAAATTCAACCACTTTGGCAATTAATCTACTTAGCAAACTAACACTTGAATGTTAAGATGAAAATAGCAAAAAAAGATTCTAATATCGCTTTCTTTGGCATCTACTACACACAAATTTCCACTGCAATTTAAACTTGTCAAAGAAATCTCCAACTTTATTTGCATTATAAATCTCAGAGTCAGTACCATGTGTTTTCTAGGCCTTTTTTTCCTTCCTTTTTTTCTTTTTTTATGACCGGTACTCATTGTCCTTCATTTTACTCTCATATAAAGTAAAGCATTTTGTGATCCACATCAACCCATTCATTTCCCTGCATACAAAACAATAAAGGCAGCCTAAACAGAAAATAAAAACCATCTCCAGTAGAAATGTTATTCTAAACATATAAGGCTAATATCTTTTACATCAAATGACAAATGCTAGTGTCACATGCATGCCTTATCATTTTAATTATGAAATCTTTGTTAGCTAACAAAAGGTAAAACCATTTGCATTGCCCAAGAAATAGATTCCTAATCGATTGAGCTGCTGCAACTGTGAAATAATTCTCCGGACCAAACTCTACAGAACCCTGTAAATGGATGCTTTAGTCTAACCATTCATCATTAGAGCAAGTGACTTATGAATTTAAGGAAGAAATGAGACAAGAATTATATTGTCGGGCAGGAAATGTGAGCCTCAACACAATTTTGGCGATTCAATTTAATAATTCATAAAAGCTTTGACACTCTGAAATTAAGCCCACAAAGGTAGAGCGGGTACAGTTTATTGGTGGCTATAATTAATTCACCATTCCAATCACTAACTATAAATGTCAAGTATAAATTGATATCTCCAATGCTCCACTTGGAATATTGTGACATGTAATTCCAAAGTAGATATTCTGCATATCCAGGCACAACATAGTATTTTTTTTTCTTTTGTCAATTCAAGGTGGCATTACAATGGTGGGGTGAACTTAAGTATTTACAATACATGAGCAGATTGACACTTTCCTCATACACTCTTCCTGGTAACTAATTCACATCTGAGAGTTGTTAGAACAAAATCCACCCATTGCTTATCCATGTGAAATTCAGAAACATCAAACATCATACCAAAAAACTTCCTGTTTACTAGTAAATAACTTAATGAATTAATAATATTCACAATAGTGTTGGGATACCAAGTGAAAAGATTCTAAAATCAATTTTCATAGATTCAATTTATGTACTTAGGATATATTTAAATGTTAAAAAAATAAAAATAAAAACACAAATAACGTCCTGATTTTCTAAAAATAAAAATGATTTTCTTTCCATTTCCAACTGTTAACACTTAACACTAACTTTGGCAATGAAGCGCTACGCATACTACTAGTTGTTTATGTTAAACATAGTTACTCTGTCATTCAACTTCATAAATTAACTTGTTGGGATGAGGCATTTCCCATCATTATACATATTCTAACACTCCTCACACCAGAACTACTCTCACACAAAGCTCTCACTTGGGCCAATAACAAATGAGGGTTAAAATTGCGAAAGTTAAGGTTTAAACCCAAGACCTCTAGCTCTGATACCGTGGTAAGATTAATTATTATGTCATTCAACCCAACGAATTAACTTGTTGGGTTCGGGCGTGGATCCAATTTTGCATTTCACATCATTTATACATATTCTAAAAGTTTAATTTTCCGAAAAAGCAGGAAATTGTCACCTAAACAATGATTTTGATAAAAAAAATTACTAGATGCATCAATACCCTCACGGCCTCACCCACTGGTAATGTTATCCAATTCACTTATAATAAACCAAAAACCAAGCCAAATAAAAACAGGGAAAAGCACATGTCATATTCAGCACTTAATTGGCCACAAGGTAACACCATATGCGCAAAGTAAGTAGTAATCATCATCAAGCTTAATGGGTACAAAACCACGTATCAATTTCAGATTTATCAAAACGCGTTAAACATAGAACAGTGAAGACGAAAATTTAACAAAACCTTAGTATCTGCTCTAGAGTGAGCCTGCCTTCATTGCGTTGCATCTCAGACTGCACAGACCCATAACAACTCTCCATTACAAGCCCCAAACTCCCATCCATCCTCACAACCCCGTGAAAAGTGCACACATTCCTGCACCACATTGTAGCGCGCCGCAAGTTATCCAGCTGCCCTTGCACCCAATCCACCTCCATCCCCTCACTCAATGCCACCTTTTTTACAGTTACACGGTGCCTGCACCGACAATGAGCCCCACCGATCACTGCAGCCCACGTCTCTACTCCCGCTCGTCTTCCTTCTCCAATCTTCCTTACCAGCTTCACCTCTTGGTGAGTCGCGAGCTCAAGCACTGGCCCGCACCCAGCCCCTGAACTCGTCGCATGACACCTACGGCTTCGCCGCTCTACATCACCGTATCCATTAATTTCCCCATCCTCCTGATCATCATCGCCCCCACCATCCTCGTCATCATCAGTATAATCGCAATCGAGATTCGCTGCAGCGGCGGCGTTGGAGTGTACAAGAGCAAGCACAGCATAGTTCTTGCGCAAATACTGCACCGAGTTCCCAACCACCGAAACGTGGCGACACCTTGGACAAGGAAGTGTCGTATCCTGCGATGCGGAGAACATCCTCGAAAGACACTCCCTGCAGAACCCGTGCCCGCATTGGAGCAGCAGCGGAGTCCTCTCCTCCTCGTTGTACCGCGTTTGGCACACAGAACAACACGGAACCTTCATTTTCTCACACCAGCACAACTCCCCCGGAAAATGAAAGACAAAAAAAGTTACAGAGAAAATTCAACAATCGAAACTACAGTTCAACGCTAGAGGATCACATCACAGGAGACTAAAATTCAGTAGATCCATATAAGTGAATTAAATCACGAAGAGAAAAGAGAGGGATAATCGAAGAGGAATGAGGGTTTAGAGATATCGGGGAGAGCAATGCCGAGGGAGGGGTATTTTGGGAAAAACAAAAAAGATTCAGTTTCTGTGTTGGTTGTCTTTTCCGTGTTGTTGGTTGTTTGTTTTCGATGCGGTTCTCTTCCTTTTGTTGCTGGCTTTTGGCTCCCTGGCCGCGCATGACTGCTATGGAAGTTCGGGCCCTTCCGTAGATTTTCTCCAGCAGGGCCCACTATAGAGGTCTTTTAGGGTTTAAATATTTTTTATGTAATATTTAATTTGTATTCCAAACAAAAAATATTTATTTTTTATTTCAAACAAAAAATATCATCAAAATGTCAATGGAAATACAAAAATAATTTTTAAAAATTTTAATAAAAAATTTAAGCCCAAGAGGTCTCTACAACGAGCCTAAGATTCCTAACTACTATATGCGCATTACTTGCTTACACTTGTTTGTAGGGGTGTTAATATGGATGATCGAATTTGTCTGGATTAAATTGGACATGAGTTATAAATTTAAAAAATTGGATTCAAGTGCAATCACAAAAAAAATTATCTTATTTATTTGTTTGAATTCCGGATTATATTATTTTTTGATTTACTAGTTTGGATTTAAAGCAATTTGAGTTTTATCAATTATATATGGTCAAAATACAATCCGGATTAAGATATAACATGTACATATTTCATAAACAAATAATGTTGTCAGATCCGGAATCAATTTTATTTTTCTTCCATGCATGCTTGCTTAGTGTTGGGCCAGTTGAAAGCAAGAATGGTGTGATCTGGAAGAGTAGTTTTTATGAATTTGTTTTAGTGTAGGTTTTGTTGGTATTTATTGTGGTTGATTGAACAGGTGTTGTCTTAATTTCGATTCGAAAAATGATATATATCTCATGGGGTTGTATCCTATGAAATCCCATTTTTAATTTCATTGTATTATTATAATGGAATAACAGATTCCATTATAATAGTACACATTACACTGTACTATAATTTGTTATTTCATTGTATTATTACAATAGAATTACGATTCTAGTACAATGAAATAGCGTATTCCATTATAATAACATGCATTCCACTATAATAAAATTTGTTATTCCATTGTATTATATAATAAAATAAATTATGGAATCTCATGAGACACAACCCCATAAAATATAAAACGGCTCTGTTTCAATTCATACATGCCGGTCACCTAAACTGACTAAATTCAGAAGAACTATTATGGTCTTTATTTTCTGCTCCTTTTTTATCATCATGGAAGTGATCATGGGTTCATTGGCCCAGCTAACCCAAAGTACCTAATAGTTTTGGATAAAGCTTTAGCACATCATTTTATGGGTTTGGTCTTGGCCCATTGTTAACTTTAGTTGGGGATTGGCCCACTTTGAATAATATGCTAGCTTTGTTTTTTTAAAAATATAATCTCAACGATGAGAGTACAGTTACACCTAACACCCGTTAGCAGCCTAAGAAATTACAAACACAAACCTAAGAAAATAGGCACTCAAACTCAAGACTATTATATAAAGACAATATATGGATGTACTCGAATAAGATCGGGATGTACTAGGCCAACACTGTATCGAAATAAACTCAATCATCTTCATCAAGATGTGACGTTGGAGAGATCGATCTCTAAATAGATCATAGTAGAAGGGCTGAAAAGACCTTTTCTTTAAGTACATGTGCCATTTGTGCGCTTAACCCTTAAAATTATTTGTGCCGTTAATTCAAAGTAATAGTTTTTTAAAGACAAATGAAACACCAAGACTCAAAAGGTAAAGGAGGGCCTAGAAAGATCATTTTCTCTCTCTTTGACTTGATGATTTTTTAATCGAAAATTATATCATATAAAATTATTTTTTCGAGATTAATGATCTCTTTATCATGCCACCTTGCTTTACTATGTCGACGTGGCCATGCTGAGATCATATTTATCTATGATGATGAACTCTTCAACATTATTGCTTCAACTGTGCCACGATTATAGATAAAGTTAGCCATGCATGTAGGCAATTTGTTCCAATGGCGCGCAATAATGTATCAATATAGAAAGTGACACGTAAAAGATACTTTATCACTTATCACTTGTTGATTTAAAATATTCCTTTGTTCCTCTTATGCACAGCACACCACACACATACTCAACATATTATCCATGACTAACTAAAATGATAAAAAAATCTCAATTATCTCAGCTGCTGCTGATTCATAAGATCTACGTGAATATGTGAACTCTAGGGCTCTTGCATGGATTGAGGGTAAAAAAATAAGGAGAATTAAATAGAATTAAGTGAAGGGAAGCAAAAATTATATATACATTATACTCTTTACTTAAATTGAGAGTCTTGAGTGAGAGAGATAAAAATATTATAGTTACTAAAATACCCTAAATAAAAGTGCAAAAGCAAGTATCTTTTAACGCTTCTCATGAATATTTTAAGTTTTTTTTAAAAAAATATGTATCTCTCTCCTTAACACTCCAATTTCGGAGGAGAAGAAAATAGATGAAAATAATAAAATTTTTCCCTCACTTAACCCTTTATTATCCCCTTCTAAACCCCTACTCTTAATCCAAGTAACTTATTTATTGTCGCTCACTTAACTCTCTTGACTCTCAATCCAAACACAGCCAAGATGATTCTTATGAAATCTTACACGAACAACTCAACAGTGGAAATGACTGAGATATCAACTGTTGGGATGTCTATCTCTGATTTATATATACATAACGATCAAAAGTAAAATTTTGAGTAACCAATACTATAGTAAAAAAAGTTAAGTATACTATGAATAAATACAAGGGAACTACAAAAATATGGCTCAAACTCGTATTAACGAAACTTACTGATCATTTAAGAATCTAAGTGCATCAAATTGAGAATTCTCAAGGAACAAATTTGATGGGAGCATCCCAAAATAACTCTCCTGATCCATTCGAGGAACAAGAAAATTATGGTAATCTTCATATGTCTCCCCAAATACAGAATCCGAGAACTTCGTCGGCGATAACTCCTCCTTCATCGATGGCGTTTCCTGATCATCCACCGGGCTTAGTTCCGAAACAGTGGGAGAATACTCTCCACCATTAGCATCCATCAAACGAGCCGTATCGGAGTCTTTCCCGGTGAGTTCTTGCACAAGAGCCCTAAATCTGGATGCGCTAGTCTTAACCTTCATAGGGCTTGATATGTAGACAACCTTGAGTGCCTTCTTGTTATTACATCTCCTTCTCACTAATTCTCTCTTGCTTTGCATGTTTTGCACCTCCATCATAACCAAAGAAAGGCCTTTGCTTTCTTTCCTTCCTTCTCTATTTTTGTTGGTATGTAATCACCTAATTTAGATAAGGTATTTATAAAGGAGTACGGAAGTTGAATTTTGGGGTCACATGGTGGTTTCTTGGAAGGAGAAGCGACATAGAAAAATTGGCAAGGAAAAGGGAAATGGAAGGTGGCAAGGAAGCAGAGGAATAGAAGTTTCTGAATAGAAAATAAAAGAAAATACTTGGTAGACCCGTAATCTCATTGTGTATGTGTTTGTGCATGATTTGTGGCACTTAAATATCACTAAAATATTAAAATACTTACAATATTACTTTATTATTATTTGATTTCAAGTAAAAATTAAAATACAGTATAATTTATTTATTATATTTATAAAATTAATTTAAAATTTAAAACTACTATTACCTTCTACTAAATAAATAAAATATCCTAATAAATAATCAAGTAGAGAATTGATTTGTTAAGAGATATTGATGCATGCAATTTTCTTTTGTCGAAAATTTGTATTTTGAGTTTATAGTTTATTACCTATGTACACGAGTTTAAAAGATACGATGAAAATGTTCTTGTAACATTGAAAGTGGCTACGTTCAATGTAGTAGGAAGAAGTAATTTAAAGCATGTGCGCAGCCTACGGAGACTGACTTTTGGAAACTTAGTGGTGATGAGGGGATTAAATAATCGCATACGTGGCCAGGATTTATTGGATAGGATTAGTTCTAATAGTAATTCTAGAACAAACATCGGATACACCAAATTATTGTTCTCATTAATCTCATACCGTACGCTTTTGCAATTGTATTGACTATTGACTTAAACTGGGACCCATTCGAAAAAGATTGGGACCCATGCGTGGAAACCGAATATGAAGGTCGAGATCAACACTCAAATCATAGATATTATTGAGGTAAAAGAAAGTTATTTTTTTAAAAAATTAATCATAAGACTTTGGCTCGTCTAAAATCTCCGGTTCGGCGTGCCTACCCGACAATTCTATTGGATCCAAACTTAGGCATACCAAAACAGCTTGTACTAACTTGACAAACGATTGAGACTAAGTGAAGCCCAGGCGGGGAGAACGTCTCCCGTGTATAAATAAAAAACACCAAAATTGCTGAGTATGAGATTTAAATCCTTGAGACTGTGACATCCCACATTTGCAAGCACTTATTCACAGACAACTTGAAACTAAAGTTCTTTATAATAAGACTATACTTGAGAGAGGTGTCCGTTTATTCACGAACCCCTTCAAACTTTTATTTGGCAAGAACTATTATGAGATGTTCACTCTCATAAAAGCCTTCAATCTCTCTCAACCCCTGCCTATACCAAACAAAGATTCACTTTTTCACATATATATTACAAAATTTAAAATCGGCATTAATTAAATGTTGTTTGTGTTCATATTTCTATTACAGATTTAACTTTTATCTATGACTTTTAACAATGACTTAGTATGATAAACAAGTGGTTTTTGGCGTGGACTTTGTCAGGGAATGAAAACGATATGAGATTCTAGAGGATCTGGAGGAGTCGAGAATCGCCTAGGCGTGGCATCTATTTATGAATACCATCAAGGGATAGCCCAGTTGGTGAAGGCACTTGACAATGGTGGCAACAAATTCAAGTTCAGGGTGTTTCCACTCTTGCATAATCATGACTAACTTCTTTACTCCCCCCTCGTTCATAGCTGGAAAACCTTTGCCAATGTGACAATGTCTCACAAATAGATTTTTTAAGGCAATCAAACACAAACAGATTAAGGCTATGCTTTGGAGAGAGGGTTGGGAGGGATAGAGTTCATAAAATGAACACTTGCCTAGTATGAGAGGGGTTGGGAAAAAGGGAACCCCTCCCAACACCTTTGATATGTTCGCTCCAAGCAAGGATTTGGAGGGAACCCCTCCCAACACCTCTCTCAAGCAAGTCCTAAAGTTCACAGACAAATTAGCCATGATAGTTTGTCTTTACATTCAAAATGTTGTCATTATTATAAATCTCTAGGTGCAGTATTCAAAATCAGCCCAGAAAAGGATCAGACCACAACATGTATAAGTGTCCCCATTAACATAGATAACAGAAAGTTCAAGTGTTGCTTAGCCTTACCTACGAATGTGATTAAAAATGCCAAAAATAGTTGATCTCTCGCTTTGCGCGCTTCGAAAAATCATAATGAGACCTCAACTAACATGATTCTGTATACATCAAAAGGAAAACAATGATTTCAATTCGAACATGAACCATAAGTGCCTGCCTAAGCTTGCAGAGATCAGCTAGATGCAAAGATTACCTGGAGTTAGAGTCATTTGTGAACATATCAAGGCTGTCTACAACTTTTGACCCCAAAAGAATCATAACTAGATCCAGGGCGAGGTTGTTTTAATCCATGCATGCCATAAATGGTGGGATAAACGTCGAACTTGTAATGCCAAGCAATAGAGGACTTCAAGCCAGCAAAACTTTATCAATTCCAAGGGTTTCCACATATGAGCATGAAATCATCTGAGCACTTCCTTTAATAAACTTTTTGACATAACACGTCTTTCAACGGCATAATTCCAGAAGATATCTAATACATTGTCTCTAGCGTACGAGGAATTAAAAGAACTATAAATTTTGAGATTGATCATCAACCTTCTCTTGTACATTTCATCCAACATATCTGAAGCGGAATTTGCATTCCCTGCCTTCCAGTAAGCAAGTGCCAGACTAGTGTAGATAACACTATCTCCTGATAAACCTTTCTCCTGCATGATACTGAATATTCTTTGTGCACAATCAGTCTTCTCTCTTTCACATAACCTCCTTATTAGTGCCCTGTACACTGAGAGATCGACCCAAAGTCCTCTGGTCACAAAATCATTAAGGATTCTAACAATGGCCTCTTTATTGTCTTGATTGCAGTAGCCATCCACAATCCATGAGTAGGTGCAATAACTAGGAGAAAGTCCTGCACTGAGCATGTCATACAATATTTCTTTCGCACTCTCTAGCTCCCGCACCTTACAGAACCCATGAATCAGTGCCTTATAAGTAAACTGGTCAAGCTTCAATCCAGCCTGCAACATATTGTCCTTCACTTTAAGTGCAGATCGCATATCTCCGATCTTGCAATAAGCATTAATTAATGTGTTACATGTAATGTTATCTGGTTCAACTTTCTTTTCACTCATCTCATTCAAAAGTTTATTTGCATCCTTTATCCTGCTTTCTGCACACAATTTGCGGAGAATCGTATTGTATGTAACAACCCCTGGAGACAATCCCTTGGCCTCCATCACCTCACGCAATCTTAAAGCCTCATCTAGATCATTTGCTCTACAATAGCCATCGATCAGAGTAGTGTAAGTCACATGATTTGCATCAGCGCCCTTAATTTCCTTGAGAAGCTTTACAGCCTCTCTCATTCTACCTTCTTTACAAAACCCATAAATAAGTGAATTATAAGTAACAATATCAGGACTAATCCCTCCCCTTTCCATCCTCTCCTGAACACACAAAGCTTCATAATGCATACCCTTTTTACAATACAATGAAATCATAGTATTGTGGGTAAAAAGATCAGGAAAAACACCATTCAACTCCATCTCACTCAGCAACTTTTCTGCCTTCTCCAAATCACCGGACTTGCAACAAGCATGAATCAACACATTATATACATGAATATTGGCAACAATCCCAGCTCTAACCATCTTCTTATAAATTTTCCACACTGTATCAGTTAGCCTCTCTTTCACCAAAGAGTTCAGCAATACAGTACAAGCATGCAAATGCAGACTAAATCCATGACCTCTCATATGCTCAAACACTTGAAAGGCCTCCTGGGTCATCTTCGAGTTCGCATAAAATATCACAAGCCAACTCAAAACCTGAGAATTCACATCTGGATCACTATGTGTCCTCGCTAAAGCACCCAAAACAGATGGCGATGACAAAAAATCCTTATATGCAATCTTTTCAAGCAAATCCTGTGCAGTTTTGAAGTGTTTGTACTCTGTGAGAATGTGAACCATGGTCCATGTGGATTGCAAAGAGTGCTTGTAATTGGGTATTGAAGATTCAGTCCATTTAAAGAAAGACCACGAAATAGAGGGACCGCAGTTATATAAAGAAATTTGAAGTAATAGCTGTTGAATGTTGATCGACGAAAGACACAAACCGAATTTAGGTTTCAACAGACAGTCCCAGTGACCCTTTACCACAATAGCACAAATGCTTTGGATGAACTGAGACTCAGTTCCTAGAGATACCATGCGAGCGATTCAGCGTCACACCTAAAACCAAATTCCACAAACTACGTAGTCCTAGCCAGTGGAAATTCCAAAGTCTGACACAAACCAGACATCGTAAATTCGTAATTACACAACACATACAATTGGAGCGGAAGGAGAAATTAAAAATATAATGCGAGTGAGAGCAACAAGAAAGGATCATCCAGTGAAGGATTACCTGTTGAAGAAACGATTCCAGCGAAAACAAAACCGTCGCCGGGCGTACCAGTGTTACCCTAAAATTACAGACACATCCCATTAAACCGAGCGAAGAGAGAAGGGGCACATATGTAATTTACTTCACTATGCTTTTCTGTAAACATATAATAATATATATAAAAGGCCCGGCACAACTTCATCCGACCCGGCAGCGCGACAATCGTATGAACTATTCCCGGGCCGATTCTTACATGTTTAAAAACAGACATGGCAAAGAAAAAATATACATATAAGTGACAGAGCGGAAATTTTCTCGAAATAGAACGAGCATCGTTCGAGCAGAGCCCTTTTACGGAGCTTTATGTTTTTCTGGTAAAGAAAAAATATAAATGGGAAAGCGGTAAGTGACTCACTCCTTCGCTTCTTGCAATAATTAAAAAGCAATGAAAACCTCCGCTGCTGTTTCAGCTGATCTCCCGGAGAAGAAGGGGACTGATGGGGTTAATGATGCTTTGACAGATCACAATCACGGTGAGTACATATTCTCAGTCTATTTTGTTTTCGGATTGTGATAATTTTGCGGTTTATAGATTCAGAGGTTGACTCTGGTCGGATCTAACGAGCTGAAGTTTGTCCAGTAATTCAGTTATTTGCACTCCCATACTCCTGTAGAGCCCGAAAACCTACCATAAATTTCTCTTTACCAGCTTAGCTTTCAGTGGGTCTTGGCAATCTCCTGAAACACTTTTCTGCTCCGTGTCCTACACACACATCGAACAAGAAACCGTAAGATCCCAATGATCGGATTGTGGGGGTTCGGTCGTTGGGGTTCCGACGATCAAGTCAACTTCAAGAAGAAAAGCAGACAATAACCGTGGTGGAGATCGAAAAAGTGGGATAGTGTTTGGGGAACTTGTTGGCTGAGATGTCAATGTTGTGAATGTTCTTTGGAAAAAAATGCGCAACCCCTTCTTCAGCGGAAGGGGGTTCTATTTATAGCACTTCACTATTTTTAGTAAGGGCTTTTGGGTATTTTAGCGTCGAAAAGACAAACTGACATTGAAAAGACAGGTGTATGTCGAAGTGACAGTCGCTTTATAATAGGTCACCTAGAGAGGCGGTTTTATAGGCAAAAGGTAATACTAGAACATTAAATGGAGGATATGACGTTATAAAGAATACCTGCGGTCTGTCAGACATGTCGGATGACCTACCTTAAGAAGAGGCGAACTCCGCTGTTGGCGATCTCATGGCTCGGCAGCTTCGTAATTACTTCATATTTGTTTATCCAGCATTTAGCAGAACCTGCAACGGCTAGCTCCTTGTGCCCATGACCATGGCGAGCACCAGATCAAACATAGGGGTTGGTGCTGAGGCGGATATATTATTAAGGCTGACTGGGCCTTTGACTAGTCAAATTTTGACTAGGTACACGTGTCAGAAAATTGGGCCTGCCTCAATTTTGGCTATAACAACTCCCAATTGACTAAGTCATATTTTCTAAATCATTATCTGTAATATGTCCTAATTCTTATTCAAGTTCAACCCTTTCATGAGAGTTATCTCCGATATGAATTTTCTCAAATTTTCTCGTGTACTCTCTCCTGTATGAATTTTCTCAATTCTTCTCATGTACTATCGCAAACATACACATGCCATCTTAAACGATTTTCTCAAGTCTTAGTTATTATTGTGTTTTCTTTCTGTGAATAATAGCAACTTTATTAGTAGTTATTTTTGGTGCAACTGAAGATTTGAACCTTAAGAAGTGTATGCCAAGAACTCATTATTTTTGGATTATGCCTTGAAATATAGTTGTGTATTAATTGAGTTCATTATATAATTGTATATTTCTTGTAATGTACTTATATTTACTCATTGTTGAAGGGTCATCATCAGGTGCAAAGGGTGTGCATACTGGTATAAGCGGGGGAGACACTGATGAAACTGCTGATGGACAATTACCTATCAAGAAACTGAAGAAAGAAAGGACGCCAACACAGAAACTGAGTGATAAGAAGTACTGCGAGGAAAGAAAGGTGAGAGTAGTAAATTCAACTCAATGATTTTCCTTAATTAGATTCGAGTACGAAAAAATGTATGCTTGTTACACACACGCTAATCACCTTTACCATCTAAACCAATCTTTTTATATGGCGCTGGCAATTGTTGGGATATGAAGAGAAAGGCGGACCATTACCCTGAAGTCTGCAATGAGCTCCTAAAAAAAACCTTAGAGTGTGAGCATTTAAGGGAACAATTGAAGTGGAAGGATCAACGGCTGCAGCAATATGAGTCTCAAGTTACCTCAATGCTGAGTGACATAGCACATGAAAAGCAGCAATCCCAAAATTGGTATCATTTCACTCAGGTGATTGCTCCAATTTTCCTTTTCAAACTTTGCCAAATCCATGGTTAACTAACATCTTCAATTACACGCGTGGCTCAAATATGTGTTAGTTTTAGGATTTTTGAATAAATGTTTTTTTTTGTCTTTTACAGCTGTGCTTGATCATGGTTCCCTCACTTCTTTTGAATAATTCATTTTGAAGAAACATAATGTTGTTTGTTCTTCATCTATCATGACTGTTCGAATCAATTTGAACAATAATATTCATTCTATACTTTCTATTTATATGCCAACAGGAGCTGTATAAGGAGAAAGAAGAATTGAAAAAGGAGAGAGATGAATTGAAAAAGGAAAATGAACAATTGAAGAAAAATGATGTGGCTCTTGATATTGATGACGTAAGTATTAGTAGTGTTACCCTATTCTATTATGTATGTCTCCCAATTCATTATCAACTCATCTTCTTAAATTATATTCAATTAGCTGCAGTTTAACTAGATTATCTAGCTATTGATATACCTTTTTCCTCAGCTTTGGAACTTGCCTGCACCTGATGGCCAAGAAAGTGAAATGCATAGCATGGGATAACTGAGAGAAAGCAAAAATATGCATATTCTAAGGTATATATCTATCTAGCTAGTCTGTTCTCGTTCTTTTTTGTTGATAAGTAGGTCTCCATCATGCGTTTTCATTTTTTTTCCAGCTTAATTATTTTTACATTCATATTCTGATACTATAACTTGCCTTTTCATAACCACTACACCGAAAGTTTCATATTATTTTGCTTGCTTCTTTCTATGAATATTGCCCCCTAAACAATATTTTGAGATGGAATGTTTTTGGCTTGTGCTTTTTAACATAAGAAATTTAAAAATGCAGCAGTAACTTTCATGAGGTTTTTATTGATGATTGCAAAATGTATTTGTACAAGTGAACAAAGACTATTAGTTGGAATGAGTACGTGGAAGACCGGTGCAGTGACTTGCTGATCTGATAGGGAAGTTGGATTTGTTCTGCTTTTTAGTTAAAACTGCTGAGTTTTACATTTTTGAACTAGTGTTGAACTTTGCTTGAACCTACGCGTTTCCTTTCTGGATTTTGATATGGTTGCAGTAAGACCTATTTATGTATGTGTTTTGACAGTTATGAGTTTTGTGAACATCAGCAGTGTGATTTTTCTGTTATAAATGCTGTCAAACACAATAGACGACAGTGAATGTGTGGTTACTTGTTAGTGAAAATTGCTTTATTGGTCCCTTCATGTGGTGGTAGTGGTAAGGTACCAAAAATGGAAAGAAAGTAGTGAAAAAGGATTGATTGATGATTTATAGCAGCAACTAAGCTAGAAGTACTCCTTTAGTAGCTGCGCTAATCCCAGATGCACCGAGCCACCTTTTTCCAATATGAACAGCAAAATAGCCATTGACATAAGCCACCTTTTTCCAATATGACAATAGCACAATCAGTATACTTCTTGGCCACAGCTCTTTGGAGTACAGATTCACCTTCATCATCTACTGCATTGGGATCAACTCCAGCCAAAAGCAACTCTTGTTCATAAATTAAAAATTCATTCAGCAGGAAGAATTTACTATTTAACAAACAGAGCAATCATATACTACAGCAGATGCTTTGAAAACCTACTCGCATACAATCAGGTTGGCCATGGTAGGCACAGACATGGGCAACAGATGGGCCAAAGCCTTCCCTCAACCTAGATCTAACATCAGCCCCTTTCTCAATTAGAGCACAAACACAATCCGGAGAACCAGCTGCTAAAGCAAAAACAAGAGGAGGATCTCCATCTTTATCCAGAATATCCACATTTGCCTCCGCATACTCTAATATTGCCCCAACAAGTTCTGCACTACCACGTCTGCAAGCCAATTGGAGAGCAGTTTGGCCATCAGTATTCTGTGCTTCTAATAGCATAGATATTGAGACAACCATTTCCTGATGCTGCCTTTGCCAATATATCCCTGCATAGACAAACAAAGCAGGGCAGCAAAGAAGATGAAATATAAAGCCTAAAGTAAGCCAAAACGAAGACTAAAACAAAAAACTTCGAATTGAATAACACTAACCTAACACTGCACAGAATCCCTTCAGACACAAGTCGATGTAGATGATTCGGATTGCTCTGTAAAACATCAAAATCAGGTGCGAGAGATGATTCTGTCACATTTAATCCAGCATTTTTTGCGAATCCACTGCACTCAAACAGATAAGATGTTAAAAGTTTGATCTCATGGTCACTCTGTCTCTCTCTCTCTGTCTCTCTCTCTCTGTCTCTCTGTCTCTCTGTCTCTCTCTCTCTCACGCACACATAACTTCATATAACATAGAACTCGTTTTTATTTTGGTTCAACTACAACCAAGTCAGATCCGATCTGAAGAACTTCAAAGAAAAGAATAACACTGAAGGGAAGACTCGAGGAATAAACATTAAAATTCTTACTTATCAGGACTTGCAGGGGGCCTCCGTGGGAGTTCCTGCAAGTTCTAAAGAAATATTGCCAACATTGCACTGAAGGTCGGCCTTCTTGATGGCTTGAACTGCAGACATTCACCAATCATCTTCCACAATTCCCTAGGGATTCCAACACATACTACACTTGCATACTGGGGAAGCTGTTTTTTAGTCTTGAGAACAGCTCGATAAATTTCTTGTGCACTCAAACCAGCCCACCTGCATGAGTCATACTACTAAGCACGTATGGAATGACAGAGAAATAACAAAAGACGGAGAAAATAAAAATTGTAGAATAAAATATTAGGTACTTCACGTAGGAAACAAAGCCTGTGCACATCTCCACCAATGTACAACCAAAACTCCAAGCATCGGACTCAACAGATATACTGATGGCGTCATCCCAGAATAGATTCAATGACTTCTTCGCTGGTTCCCATGCCTCTGGAGCAGTGTAATGCGGACTGAGCATTGTACAGTCCACACACAAATGAATTTCCGCAGAGATCGACGCCAAGTCCTCTGGTCACAAAATCATTAAGGATTCTAACAATGGCCTCTTTATCGTCTTGATTGCAGTAGCCATCCACAATCCACGAGTAGGTGCAATAACTAGGAGAAAGTCCTGCACTGAGCATGTCATACAATATTTCTTTGGCACTCTCTATCTCCCGCTCCTCACAGAACCCATGAATCAGTGCCTTGTTAGTAAACTGGTCAAGCTTCAATCCAGCCTGCAACATATTGTTCTTCACTTTAAGTGCAGATCGCATATCTCCAATCTTGCAATAAGCATTAATTAATGTGTTACATGTAATGTTATCTGGTTCAACTTTCTTTTCACTCATCTCATTCAAAAGTTTATTTGCATCCTTTATCCTGACTTCTGCACACAATTTGCGGAGAATTGTATTGTATGTAACAACCCCTGGAGACAATGCCTTGGCCTCCATCACCCCACGCAATCTTAAAGCCTCATCTAGATCATTTGCTCTACAATAGCCACCGATCAGAGTAGTGTAAGTCACATGATTTGCATCAGCGCCCTTAATTTCCTTAAGAAGCCTTACAGCCTCTCTCATTCTACCTTCTTTACAAAACCCATAAATAAGTGAATTATAAGTAACAATATCAGGACTAATTCCTCCCCTTTCCATCCTCTCCTGAACACACAACGCTTCATAATGCACACCCTTTTTACGATACAATGAAATCATAGTATTGTGGGTAAAAAGATCAGGAAAAACACCATTCAACTCCATCTCACTCAGCAACTTTTCTGCCTTCTCCAAATCACCGGACTTGCAACAAGCATGAATCAACACATTATATACATGAATATTGGCAACAATCCCAGCTCTAACCATCTTCTTATAAATTTTTCACACTGTATCAGTTAGCCTCTCTTTCGCCAAAGAGTTCAGCAATACAGTACAAGCATGCAAATGCAGACTAAATCCATGACGTCTCATATGCTCAAACACTTGAATGGCCTCCTGGGTCATCTTCGAGTTCGCATAAAATAACACAAGCCAACTCAAAACCTGAGAATTCACATCTGGGTCACTATGTGTCCTCGCTAAAGCACCCAAAACAGATGGCGATGACAAAAAATCCTTATATGCAATCTTTTCAAGCAAATCCTGTGCAGTTTTGAAGTGTTTGTACTCTGTGAGAATGTGAACCATGGTCCATGTGGATTGCAAAGAGTGCTTGTAATTGGGTATTGAAGATTCAGTCCATTTAAAGAATGGCCACGAAATAGAAGGACCGCAGTTATATAAAGAAAGTTGCAGCAATAGCTGTTGAATGTGAACCATGGTCCATGTGGATTGCAAAGAGTGCTTGTAATTGGGTATTGAAGATTCAGTCCATTTAAAGAATGGCCACGAAATAGAAGGACCGCAGTTATATAAAGAAAGTTGCAGCAATAGCTGTTGAATGTTTGTCGACGAGAGACACAAACCGAATTTGGGTTTCAACAGACATTCCCACTGACCCTTTACCACAATAGCACAAATGCTTTGGATGAACTGAGACTCAGTTACTAAAGATACCATGAGAGCGATTCAGCTTCACACCCAAAACCAAATTTGACAAACTACGCAGCCCCAACCAGTGGAAATTCCAAAGTCTGACATAAACCAGACATCGTAATTACACAACACATACAATTGGAGTAGGAGGTGAAATAAAAAATGTTATGCGAGTGAGAGGAACAAGAAAGGATCAACCATTGAAGGATTAACTGTTGAAGAAACGATTCCAGAGAAAACAAAACCGTCGCCGGCCGCACCAGAGTTACCCTCTTGCAGATACATCTCGTTAAACCGAGCGAGAGAGAAGGCGCACATGTGTAATTTAATTCACTATCCATTTCGGCCTAAATGGCCAAGTTGGATGTGCCAGACTGCCAGGTCTAAATCTGGGCCAAGGCCCATGATGGATATTAGCTTCAGATTGAGCACATTTAAGTTTGGGCCTTGCTAGACTTTGATGATGGGCTCCTTTTAAGAATTTTAAGGGCCCTTAGAAGCCATAGCCCATAACTTGAGCTTAATCTATTTTCATGGTTCGAGGGTTTCAGTAGGGTTTAACGAACTTCGTCCCCTATTTGCACCGACGAGAGTCATGGCGAGCACAAAAAATCACGAGACACGCGCACTACAACCTCCACCTGAAGAATCTGAAAATGAATTCGAAGAAGGAGGAGAAGGTAGTGAAGAATGGAACGATTGGATGGATAATGAAGAGGGAGGAGAAGAAGATTCTGGCTCTGATGATATTGTGTGTTTGTTCTGTGACTCTATGCACGCATCCTGCGATGCCCTATTCGAGCACTGCCGTGGAAGCCACCACTTTGATTTTTATGCTATTAAGAATGCCTTAAATTTGGATTTCTATGGTTCGTTCAAGCTCATCAACTATGTGCGGTCTGAGGTAAGCAGCAGAAAATTGGTTTTTGATTTGGTTTTGCAATTTATAATTTAAATCAAAGTCGAATGCTAGGTGTAGAAATGAACTTGAATTCGAGGATTACTTTGTAGGAAACTTTACTAGAAAAGTTAGCTTCTAACGGATTGTCAGGAAGCAGAACAATGGAATTTTAACACTCTTTCTTGTTACCAATTTAGGTGGTTATGGTTCGCTCAATCTATAATGATTATCGTGTGTATCAATCAGAAAGCAGAAACCATGTATAGGGTTCCCTGATAAACACTTTTTACCATCACTCCTGAAATTCCAGTTAAGTTTGGAAAAATTGGAATTCAATGGCGAAGTGGAAGTTCATGTCTTTGATTTCTTTTCTTTTCTTTTTTCACTTCATCTGTTGTTTTACTTTTGGTTGCTAGGTAAAAGATATAAGATGTTGGAGTTGCGGTCATGTATGTCTTGACAACCAGGATTTACTAAATCATTTACATGAAGCTGGAAACTTAAACGATATCAAGGTTTGCTTGGAGGATGATAAATATCTAAATCCTTTTTTGCCAGATGATGCTCTTTTGTATAGTTTTGGGGAATGTGAAGAAGGTGAAGACGACTCTAACACATTTGTCCATAAAGAGGAACTTATGAGCCATCTGGAAAATTTTGAGGAGATCTGCATTGATGATGAGAATACTGGGAAAAAATTGGCCTCAAATTCTGGTTCCCTGGATGACAATGGGATTGCAGAAGTTGCTTTTTCTTCCAATGGGCACTTGGACATGGCACGTTCTTTGAAAAGTGATGGGGATATGAAAGAACGCAAAGAGTTGTCTGATTCGAAAGATACGTTGTCCAGGGGATCTCTTGTGAATCTTGCTGCAAAGGATATCAAGAACGTTAATGAAAATTATTTTGGGGCATATAGTTCATTTGGCATCCACAGAGAGATGATAGGCGATAAGGTATTTTCTTGCAGTCTTAACATGGTCCTCAAGTTTATTGTACCGTTCAGATTTTTATACTCTGCTTATGCAGGTAAGAATGAATGCTTATGGGCAAGCTATTTTGAAAAATCCTTCTCTGATGAATGGTGCAGTTGTGATGGATTTAGGTTGTGGCACTGGCGTACTCAGGTAAGATGGCCATGAGTGGTTTCTTTTTATTAGAGAAACTAGTGTTTTCTTTTTTGAAAAAAAAAGTGTACCTCTAGATTTATCCAGTACACAATTAATTCTATGGTGGAATTATCTTTGGTAATGTTTCCAATGATTGAACTTTCTTTAAATTATCAACTGGAAAGCTCACCTGTGAAAATATGTGCTCCATGAAAATGTCTTAATTCTTTAGTTATGAACTTCTAGTGTCCTCTTAGGCAACATTTTAAAATAAAAAAGAAAAATGAAATGCCACAAATGAGTAATATATATAGTTTCTGTATATGTACTTCACAAGTGCATTAGTAGTCACGGTTGCACCGCCACATGCAACTTTGTTGGGTAATCTTTGCCAACATGATTCTAGTGGGATTCATGGTCTGTGAAATACTTGGAACCAAGCATCCCCCTAGTGCTGCATAGATTTCAGTGAAAATTTTATTTCAAAATTTACAATAATTTGTTAAATGCTTCCATTATGATTTCCTTTTGATTTTACAGTTAAAATGGTACAATGAAGCTTCTGTACAAAGCAGTTAATATTTTTTTAAACACCTAGTCAGGCTGCTTGCTTGGCACAGAAATCTTCTATGGTGCTGGCGATTATCACAATGTTCACGCTTGGTAGCATATAGATAAATGATGCATTACCCAGCCTCTCCACATATTATGTGGGGGTAATATCAGCATACATCTTGCATGTCTCCTACTGTTGGCAGTTGGAGGTTTGTGCTTGAGAGTTGTTTATCTTTTTTTATCTAGTTAAATTTCTATATCATTATCCATTCAGTGATTAGAGTGGCTAGTATCTGTGTGTTAGTAATGTATAAAAGCATTAGCCAATTTCTTGCATAACATTTTCCTGCTGCTTGTTGCTCCGTGGGATATTGTTTTTACTTATTACATTTTCCGTGATAGTCTCTTTGCAGCCCAAGCAGGGGCTTCAAGAGTTATTGCAGTTGAAGCTAGTGAGAAGATGGCTGCAGTGGCTACTCAGGTGAGCTTTTCTAGCAGTTATATAGTTCAGTTTGTTCTCTTTATTATTTTTTCACCATTGCTCTGCCATGTCATGTTGCAGATTGCAAAAGACAATGGTTTTTGGCGGTCTCAATCTACGGACAGTAACCGGGGCACTGGGGTGATAGAAGTGGTTCATAGTATGGCGGAAGATCTCCATAAATCCTTCCAAATTCAACCTCATAGTATAGATGTATTAGTAAGTGAATGGATGGGATATTGCTTACTTTATGAGTCCATGCTCAACTCAGTGCTCTTTGCACGAGATCGGTGGCTAAAGCCTGGAGGTGCCATCCTCCCTGACACAGCAACAATGGTAAGTGCTTTTCTTTCTTTGAAGTTTTTTCTTTTGCTGATGCAAGGTCATGATTTTCCTGCCCAATTCTCAACTCACGTCTTTTGTAGTTTGTTGCGGGATTTGGAAGAGGTGGTACCAGTCTTCCATTCTGGGAAAATGTATATAGTTTCAACATGTCTTGTATTGGCAAGGAACTTGTGCAAGATGCTGCTAAGTTTCCTATTGTTGATGTTGTGGATGATTGTGATTTGATAACTGATACTGTGGTTCTCCAGGTATAGGTGGAATCCATTTCATTTTCAACTTCTAAGATGCATGTGCTGTTGAACAGTATTCGAAATTGCTTATATTTTGTGATATGACTCGAGTACTTAGGCTCTGACGTAACATCTTACCTGAACATGTGGCAATAGAGCTAATGACCCTTCGAAATGGATTGTCCCTTCAATTCTAGGGATCCTCTCCATCTTAAGAGAATGGGCTAGGGGCTTTCATATTATGGTTGGGATTTGGGCCATTTTCGTTTTCACTATTAAGTATTAACTTTCAGTGCCAAAAAAGAAGCACATTGGAACTTGTCATTATAATCATGCGTGTTATGCATGTCAAAGTTGATTGGGAAATCTATGTTTTGATTATCTAGCAATGAAGATTGATTGTGTATCCTCTGCTTCCTTCACCCTCCTTTCAGAACTTTGACTTGGCGACAATGAAGCCTGATGAGGTGGATTTTACAACAAGCGTTGAGCTGGAACCAAAGAGGACAAGTCCTGCAAGTTACTCCTCTCAGCTCCAATCTGAAATGACCTGGTGTTATGGGGTGGTTTTGTGGTTTGAGACTGGCTTCACCAGCAGATTTTGCAAAGAAATGCCAGTTGTTTTATCTACATCACCATACACTCCCAAGACTCACTGGTCACAGACTGTCCTTACCTTCCGTGAACCGATGGCCATATCACTTGAAAAACCAAGTGCTGATAAGTCTTCAAAAGTTGGCACTGCTGATTATCCTGCTGCCCAGATCCATCTGCGCATCAGCATTGTCCGTGCTGAACCGCACCGTACCATTGACATTTCATTGGAAACTACTGCAGTTGGTTCTAGTGGTCGGAAGTTCACTTGGCCAGCACAGATATTTAATCTATCTTAGAGCAGTTTTTATTGGAATCGGAAACTGGTTTGCATTTTCTTCACTTCAAAGCAACTATGTCATGCCAATCTTATTATTTCCGTCGCTCAATTTTGCTTTTGCGTTAGGGTCTTGGATGAGAATGCCTGTGCTGGAAGTTTGTGCCTTTGCTAAATGTGCATCTGCCCGTTAACACATGAAAAGTTGATAACTTTGCTAGTTTCCTCTCCCAAGCTCGGCATTCTAGATATTATAAGAGGGTTTTTGACTTTATTATACTATACTCAATATAACAAACGAATTCTGAATGATTTGAAACTTGAGAAGTAGTTATATTTCTTCATTCCAAACATATTTGGTGGAGGAATCTTCGATCAAATTTGTTGTTAATCTAAATTTGATATTTAGACATCTCGTTCGAAGTTGAATTTCTCGTTTTAAATACATACCTGATTAATTGAACTTTGAATGAATTAAAACTCAACAAATAAGCAATAGAGATCATCTCCCAAGAAACTTTCACTAAGCACTAGGGGGACAAAAATCATTACTTTATAAGAAGATATATATATATATATATATATATATATATATTTATATAATTATATATATTTATTTATATTGGGTTCAATGAATAATATCAAGACAAACAAAATATGAAAAATAAATAACACGAGTTGTAATGTAATCAAATCATTTAACATGGTGGTGTGCGAAAACCTAATATCCACACTAACAAATAGCATAAAATCAAAGCAAATATGAAAGGGGGACAAGATTTATGTGGTTTAGCGTAAAACTTATGTACAAGGGCAGTGAGGATAGTTGCACTATATTAGAGAAGAGATTACAAGTTAAGAGAACAACTCTAATACAAATATTTAAGCTCACACAATCTCTCAACCACTCTTTAGGTGTTTCTCTCTCTCTAAAAATGACGCTCAAACAAAGTTAGGGTTGAAACGCTTGCAAAAAATGAATTTAAAGGAGCTGCCCCGAAATTAGATCTGCATGGCAGATTGGTCGCTCATGTATGTCAATCGATATACTTTGTTGCTGCCTCAAAACTGCATCTGCATTAGATACCATGGTCAAGCGAAACATACCTCCATATTTCATACTCGGTGAGGTGAGGCCGATAAAGAAACAACCAGAAGCGGAGTTGGTCACTTGGCCATGAGTACAATTCTATTGCTTCTCCTAGATTGAAAAGCTCTCTTAACTCAAGCCTCAAGCTCACCTGATGAACACCACACAAAAAATAAGCAGTAGTCAATCCACTTGCGCAGTTTTACATATGTATATAATACATGTATATATACATGTTAATGGGTTTGGGCCTAAAAAGAGACAAGTAAAACCGGTTAGGCTTAATGACGCATGATCGTGAATTTTTGCCACCCCTAAGACCACCTGCATCAGTCAATTCATACACACATTGCACTCTAATTTGGAGTTTTTATTACGTCTTTTTATGAGAATTTGATCCACAACAATCACAGTAATTTATACTGCAAAGTCCAACTTTGTCATAGTGCGACTGAACTTCTAGCATTACTATAGCAAAATTGGATTTTTTTATTAAAAAATTATTATTTTTTGCCGCAACCTCACTTTTCTCCCTCTCACTATTATTTTGATTAAAATCTATTAAATCTAGGTCGTCGATTCAATAGATCAATGACTCAGATTAATTCACTAATTTTATATTTAGTCATTAATATTTAATGCATATAATATTAATTATATTTTGATTAATCCATTTCTTACAGACAAATATTAAAATGATTTAGACTAATTCATATTTAAAATGTATTATTTTAAATACATAAAAATATACCGTAAAAAATATTAATTTTAAATTCACAATAAGTAACCACACAATCAAGCACCATATTTCTAACCACAAAAATCCAACTATCACATTAATGGTCACACAAATCAACTACCACATAACAATAGATTGAGCTTAATTAAATAAAAACTGATTGTAAAATTGAATAATTAAATGATTTAGAGTATAATTTAAAGTAACAGATGTTTAGATGTTTATTTAAAAAACTGTAAATCGATGAAAAAAATGTACGAGAAGAATATCTATTATAAATAATCTAATAAGTATATGGGCCCAGCATCAACAAAGCTCATAACAAACCATCACATTAGTAACAGCTCACACAGTTCTAAGGATTTCTCAGCTTCACAATAATGTTTCATACCATAAGCGTGTATCGACTTCTGGTGTATAATTGAGATATAAAACAGTACATTATATTTATAATGGCTTTCCAAAAAATATTTATTAGCAAACCAAGTATACAAAAAAAATACATTATAATGAATCGGGTAGACGTGAGACAATGTAATAGCAACGAAGGCATAGAAGATCCACAGGAAGAAATTTGTCGGCAGTCAAAAGATTGGCCCCTTGTACGATTACACAACAATTCCAATACAACAGAAATATATCGATAAACTATTAAAATAAAAGATAAATATGCAGGGGAACGGGAATTCTGAACCACCTGACTCTACCTGGAAACTCTCATTGGAAGACTGACTCTTTTAAGTATAGGGGATGTCGGTTCCATGTCGAAATCATCTTCTTCAGAGAAGTATGGTTTCACTTATATTACAACATATAAGCTATCAGGCTACTGCTCTTCTTTTAACTGGAGGGTCATCTTTATGTTCATAGCTGCCAGTTCCACAGCCAAATATCGAAAAACGTAAGGCATTGCAACAGTCTCCATTCCTTTACTTGTTTGACATGCATTACAAGTGACCTTCTTGGGAGCCCTTCCAGGAGGTAGCCCTCCAATCTGTCGTACGGGTCGCTTTTGTGACTGGTTGTACACTGTTGTGAGGATGCTTCCACATAGTGAACACAAATCAGCAATATGGTAATCAGAACATGTATGCAGCCTGTCATGCAACAAATACGCTGCCCCATGAGCAAGCATGGCATCTCGTTCCATTTCCCCAAAGCGGATACCTCCACCATGCTTCCTTCCTTTAATAGGCTGTCGAGTAGCATGGTCAACCCTTCCAGTGGAACGAACCTGAACGCCAAGTATGTAAAACTCATTAGTGAATAAACATGCAACACAGTGATTGACCATTTACTGGACAGAGCTGTACAAAGGAGCAAGAAAAAGAAGATCACTAACTAGTGTTCTAGAGTCCTCCATAAACTTAATTCTTCAGACAGGAATGACACCTGGTCACTGAATCATAAATTTTCCGCCAAATAAAGGACCAGTATATTATTGATTATAAGCATTTGCAAAGGGGCACTATTCAATCCTGAAATATCAACCAAACTAATAAAGCTCAAGTCCAGCTATCACTGAGCTTCAACTTACGGGGAGTGTACTAGACCTATGAATACATTTTCCATGCAAATTTTGAGACAATCCACATGCTAGAATGCCTGGCAGCAATTGGCATCATGAGAAACAGCTTACTAATGGTGCCCACCACTGCATCCATCAGGGGCTCATTAGCACATGATAGTTGATTCTTATACCAATAAACACAAAATTTCCAGACAACTGAACACTTTTGAAAGGCACGAACAACTTTATTTACATTCTAAAATCTACCCACAAATGAAAATTTTCAGCTGTTTGGCCGCCAACAAGAAGCAAAGCAAAATGCCAAGGACACAAGTTATAAGTAGAAACAGAAGAAATTTCGCATCATTATTATCATGGTTGTTATTGGAGTCGTCATGACCATCATTATTATCATTGCAAGCCTACCTCACTTGAAATAGATACAATGGACATAAGACTTGAACCATGGAATATAAGTCATGACTCACAACTTTCAAACACTCGCTTCAGCTTCAAAAATATTGTCAAGGGAACACCAGAAAAGGGCTTACCTGATATTTGTCTGAAACCATGTGCCGTAGCCGTTGGTAATAAACAGGCCCAATAAAAATTTCGCATGTAAGTTCCATTCCATAGACCCCACTATATAATACCTCAGCACCGTGATAATTAAATCCTTTCTCTCTTAACATTTCACCGAGCTCATCGACTAGAGATTTAGACTCTGATGAAGTATCCTTCTCATTAGCTCTCTCCTTCACTGAACTGGCAAATGGTGTTGCATCCATGAACCGTCCGTGTAAGCTGCCTCCCTATGATAATTTACTTAAGCATGTGCCATCATGTATGGAATGGAATTAATTATACAAAGAAATAAGAAATATAAACGAATTTCCTTTGTAAAAATACAGAGGATACTGCCACGGGTTTACATGAGGAGAACACACAACGTATAAAAGCAAAATTATTTATCAAGTATCTAAAGCTCTCAACTTTCTTGTCTTCTTTATTTTATTTTGGGGGAAGGGGGGACAAGGGGGATAACTAAAATCCTCAACTTATCATGCGTGGCTGTTTATAAACAATTATTTACATTTCCGGGTAAAATAAGGGCCTATGTTGTTAAAAAAAGAGCTCAAGTCTCTTCAAGTTTCCCAAATATGATAAGAAATTTGGTTCTTTAGTGCTAAAATATAATAATAGTACTGGATTTTATTGAGAATGTCTGTGATGCTACTTAGCAGCCCTACTAGTTTGCCTATTCACTTTGAAGAATTTATAAAATGACAATCAAGATTGATGTTTTTCACTTTCTTGCTGGTAGTACCTTTGCAGCAATAGATTCCAAAAGCATTGCAATAGTCATCCTTGAAGGAAAAGCATGCGGATTAATAATAAGGTCTGGACGCATTCCTGTGACTCCAGAAAATGGCATATCGATATCTGGCCACAACTGGGAGCACACACCCTTCTGCCCATGCCTACTGCTAAACTTATCGCCAATAACAGGATTCCTAGGGTGTCGAAAACGTATATTAACCTGCTCAAAAAAAGAAGTTTAGCCAACAAAAAAATCAAATGCAAACAGCAAAACACGAACAGAACAGAACTTTTCTATAATGGACAAACAAGTCACGGAAATGGAAGTGCAATTGTTTTCTTAGCAGTAGTCAATTACCATGACCTCCATACAAATGGATTTACAACCAAAAGCCTTCCTTGAGGGAATATTCCAGGTGAGTGAAAGATACTCAAAATTTTCACTGGCTCTCGAGAAGATAGACCACGAGATCTTAAGTTCACTTTCAAAACCTAATATTCTGAAATTAGGAAGTTGAATGTGATGGAAACACAGATCAATAAGCCAAAGAATATGCCCACAATTAATCCAGGTATATTCCCGCAGATTTTATTTTTGACACATCCTGCCAAATCCAAATCAAAAGCATTTATTGCACATATCCATAGTAGATGAGGACATTAGATTGGAGCAAAAGAGGGAAGGGTTGAACAAATTTTTATTAGTCATGGGGTTATATGCAGGAGAACAAGTGGCCCAGTGGTAAAGTTGCAAAGGCACAACCTATAAACTATTTCTCCAAATATTAGTGGGATAAGGTCTGCATACATCTTGTCTATCCTTGTCTCCAACCTCGCCTACTATGGGAGCCTTGTGCACGAGAGTTGTTTATTTTTCTTCTTCTTTTTACATGGAATTATATTCTTCATTTTTTATTTTTTTTTGAGGAAGAAGGTAATGAACCACCCTAAACAGCATCTTTATCAGTCCAACAAATCATGTTATGATAAGAGAACCAGTTTTTGTTTCTAAAATATCATGTTCTAATCAATTATTCAACAACAGATATACTGAAAGGATGTTTACTTACCTTTTGAATATCCTTCTTGTTCTTTGTATCGACCGCGACATAGTCAACTATAACAGTTTCGGAACCTTTTCGATTGTTGGTTTTTGTTGTACTTGTTGTCTCATTATAAATGCTACAATAGGGCTCATTTGGATGTATTATCTGAATCACATTGAGATAAATAATTAGAAAATAATCATTAATATTAAAGTCCAAAAATTAGTCAACACTGAAAGACTAATATATAAAAGGCCACCTGACCAACATATGGAAGTCCATCAGCATCAATCAAGGGATGAGCTGACTTATCAATGTTACTTCTTCTGAAAATTCTATCTGCCTTGCTTTTCCCATCACATAAATCAATAGTCTCAGTCTGCCAAATATTATGATGATGGCAATAATTAGCTAAAGTAACACTATACCCGCATATAAATGATAAATGTCAGTGAATATATCAATTACAACAGCATCTAAGTTACAATCCTATGAAAGATATAGTTTAAGAGAGTGAACCACCAGTGTAGCCCTCACCTTGAGAGGTTACACTTGCACATTATCCAAAAAGTATACATGTGCATTCAATGTGTACATCCCAATTCAAGTTAGAGCTAAGGTTTCTCATACAGATGCTTCTCATAACCAAAGGAAAAGACTATTGTGCACTGGGTTTAACTAAACCTTTTTTTTTCATCTCCAATGGCCAAGTAATGAAAAATATATATGGAAAACAAAATA
This sequence comes from Euonymus europaeus, assembly GCA_963580455.1. Classification (NCBI taxonomy): domain Eukaryota; kingdom Viridiplantae; phylum Streptophyta; class Magnoliopsida; order Celastrales; family Celastraceae; genus Euonymus; species Euonymus europaeus. Next base: position 4,592,827 of record OY756961.1, on the reverse strand, counting down.
TCCAAACCACGTCCATTGGAAGTGGTAAGAAGTCAACAGAAGTAACAAAAGAAATACCAGTCTCCTTTACCGGGATTCATGCCTTTTATAGCTTAGCTTTCAAGTTATCACTTTTATTTTTGTTCTTTCTCAGTGATTGGATCATTTGAATAGATCTACTCTTGATCAATATCAATGGCACATATATAAAGACATCATACTTATTTATAGCACAAACCATCGAGAATATTGCACAAAAGGTTCCCCCATAAACTGTAATTACAAGTTGTAAAGAGTGAGAAAGTATGTAAAAGGAAATTTGCAGTTATATGAAAATCCAAATGAACGGCAGCTGTGGATTGAAAATCAAGAAACGGGATAGAACAACAATATGCTTAAATTCCAACAAGATGAAGTGCACATAAAAACCAACAAACATATACACAGAGTGTGGCAAGCTATTACATATCATCCAATTCCTAAACCTCCAGGAAATTTTAGTTTTCAAAGAAGCAATAAACAAAAATAGGGGGCAAACCTGATATATTTCACCATGACACATCCCACGATCAACAGAGGACTTATTCAGAATCATTGCATCCTCCATATCGTATCTGAATAGAGTACAGAAAATTAATTCATAAATTTATGGATGACAAATCAACTTAACAGCAGTACTTAAGTTACATACCCTGTATATGCAAGCACCGCAACAATTGCATTTGTACCTGATGGATGCTCATCCATGCTGTACTTAGTATAAGTACTTGTGCGTACAATGGGACTTTGAGGCGTCTGAACAATGAAAATACTTTTGTTATAACGAGCATCCAGAAACAAATTGCAACAATCCGTTAATTTTATCTTTCCAAAACCCTTTATCCAGATAATGTATACAGGATAATTTAACAACACTGATCCTTACTATTGTTTCACCCAAAATAATATGTTAGCAGATGCACAACGAAAAAATTACTCCCTAATTTTTTTTTTCACCACCAGTAATCACAAGTTAGATAAAGGAAAAAGCTTTCATGTTTAACACTTAAGTAATCAATGGTGCATGATTTCTTTCTTTTTAAGAGCAATAATCTAGAGTATGTAACTAAGGCAAAAATGTGGCCTGGAGCTAAAGTTGTTTCACCACAACTCAATCATCACATGTTCAAATCCTGGAAACAGCTTATCCCGATGCAGGGAGTAAGGTTGCGCATTCTTGCTCTTTTCCCAAGCCAGCGTCCACCTAGTAACTTTGGTGCATGTGATCTTTTTTATATATTTACCAATATAGTGTCAATAATCTAAAATTAATTACAACCATTTTAGAATATTGTAACAAAAAGAATGGTAAATACAGAAACTGTGCAATATCACAAATCAGTATACAAAAATAATAAGCACATAAAATTCAGAAATCAAAAACTAGTTCCTGTACTTATTATTCATAGAGTGCACACACTAGGCCATATCATAAATTAGTATACACAAGGAATAAGCACATATAATTGGGAAAAATCAAAGACTAGTTAGTGTGCTTAATATCTTGGAACACAGAAAACCAAAAATTGACGAATAAAGAAATTGGCATGGATTTATATGACGAGCATCTCTTTATGGCCCATACAGTGACTTAGACAATAACTTGCATTCAGAGGAGTTGGAAGAGTCCCGCCGGCTCATTGAGCGAAAATGGCTTAATTCAATATAAAAGCTAACGACAGAAGCTCCCTCCCAAAAAAAAAAAAATTCATGCAAACATGAAGTGTGGACAACAAACAAATACTTTAATAGATGGAACCAAGTAGGATTTTAAAGTTCACTAATTTCAAAAGTAAGCAGTCTCAAAGCATTGGCAAGAAAATGTCAAAAATTTCACAGATATTTGATATTTCTGTATAGTTGCAATAGTGGGCGGGCAGTCAAACATACCTAAATCAAGACAGTAGAAAACATGAACCATACCTGAAGATGATATAGCTTTTGATCTGCACGAAATTGAAGAGCTATTGATGAGAATGCCATTGTTTGCTTCGCCATCTACAATTTATGAACAAACCAAAGTAAGAAACAAACACATGAAGATTCCAGGCAAAGCTATAACATTATACAACAACTAACGATTTGCTATGGTCAACACAAGCAAACCTGACACTGGTACATGTTACGTGGGCTCTGATTATGCTCTGACCAAGGTGTGAGATTAGCGACAACACTAAGCATTCCAGTTGGATGAATTTCTTCATGAGTTGCAGGGAAGGCATTCTTTCTTCCTCCATCTCCACCATCAGGACATCTTATTTCCATAAAAACCTTGTATGGTGCAAATAAAACAAATTTTGATCAAATGGGGTGCAGTACTATTATAAGAGAGAGATTTGACTTCGCAATCTTAATTTTTGAGCTTTGCTTTATGGTTATCTAAAAAATGATTTACCAAAACAAATACAAAAGGAATTTCAGAACTCACCTGTTCAAATGGTCCAATAAGTTCAATATTCTGACTTTCACTGGAAGGGATAGATAAATTTTTGACTGGGCGAACAAATCTAGAAGGATTTGTGAACAAATACAGACCAGGATATGCACCACCCAAGCTCAGAGGAACATATCCGACTTCCAGATCATCAGGAATCTGCAATTGCTTATGCTTAATGTAGCATAACAGTGGAAATAACATCGAATGAAACAAATCTAGATAATTATGCAATAATATGAAAACAGACCACTGAACTTGCTAACACTTTCAATTTCCTTAAATGGCCGACGACTTTCTCAGCTTCACTGGAGGGGATAACACCAACAACACGACCATCTAGAAGAACATGGAGAATTTGAGGAGGACCAGCTTTGACAAGTTTTGGTAATGAAGATGTCATCCCAATGCCAACTAGGACATTAAGAATAGACACCCTTATTTTAAAAAAGTCCCTGATTTCATTTTCCGAATCAATGTGTGATGTAATACCTGAAACACAAGACAGAATGCAAAAAGTTATTCCTACATTATTAGAAACCTATCAAAGAAGGATCAAACTTTTTTGTCCTTTTGATTGCAAAAGAAATAATTTAAACCTCAATAGGTCAACATTCTTACAAAGCTGATTATGTGTTCATACTTTTCAATACTAAAATCAATCACCATGAAGGATAAGTAGCTTAGTTAGCATTTGAAATTACAATAAGAAATGACTTGTTCATAAGCACAGCAAGATTTATGCTAAAATCGAGGAAACATATTTTCCATGATTATACTGAACAAAATAATGAATTGCACCTATTGCTTAAGTCAGGCACCAAGCTGACACCATGACTTGTCCTGGCAGCTGGGGAGAGGATATAGTGGGGGTTTTCAAAACTTGGATACTTTCCCGATAATAGATGGGAAAAAATAAAATGTACAACATTAGAGTATTTTACATTTGAAGAACATATAAATCAATTAGAAGAAAAGGAAAAATAACTCACGACAAGTGCGGGTCATGTGATTCAACAATCCACATGGCTCTCCATCAGGGGTGTGAACAGGACAAAGAAAACCCCAAGATCTGTAAAATTCAGAAAAGGAAAAGGATAAATGAAGAGAAAAGGTAAAAATATGACTATCAAGATTAAATCATGAGCCTTCATGAATAGGGAAAACAGATTCATACTCGGGAAGCAATTTCCGAACACTTGTTGTCCGAAGTCCAGCAAAAGAAGTTCCTCGGTGAACAGATCGAAAAAATGAAATAAATCTCAGAAAATTAAGTCGCTCTGCCTGGACAGTGAAGCCCGCTCTCTAATGAAACATCAGGTATTCATAAATGGCCATCCAACATATACACGAATCAGGACCCAAATGTATTGATAAAGAAATAAATAAATTAACAAATGAAGACATGAATATATAAATGATAGAATGATTCAGTAAATTCTATACGAAGTTAAAGTTGGTTAACAATTTTTTGGAAGGGACTAAAAAAATATTTCAGATTGGAAAAGTAAACTTGTAAGTGGATTACAATTGCTAACATAAATTTGTTTTGTACAATGAAAATGAGGCATATCGAATGAAAAACTAGATTATGCATATCTGACAGTTGATTACCATGTGCGTCCTCTTATTGCATACAGTAAGACCCATCAAGGCTTACCCACCATTCACCTAAACAATAGACTAAAAATTTCGAAGCAACAATGCAAAAATATAAATGGAAGAAGTGGTTTGATTATTACATTCGGTAGATTGGTTTTTTTGCAAATAGAAAAAGGAAATGCAAACGAATGTTAGTTAATGCAGTACTGAAAAACAAAAAATATTTGTGGAATTTCTTCGCAGTTAATCTATGTAAAAGTTTTCCAATTAGTTTTCTCATTTTTTATAGTTGAACTTCATCCAAATCAAGATCAAACAAATAAGTAACACAGGGTCCTACCATACAATAACGAATGCTTTTTGGACAGAGGTTGAGGCCAAGGTCTAACAAAGAAAAACTAAAACGTTGATTGCCAGTAAGCCAATACCTGCTGTAAATCCAGGCCTGATTGTGTAGCTAATCCTCCAGACCTTAGCATTGTCTCAACAGCTAGACCAATTTGCTTCAGAGGATTTTTATCAATGATCTTTTTGACATGCGCTACTGCATTATCTCAGAAGAGAATGGAGAAATTAAGAGTATGTTTGGATATTATTTTTGTTTTTAATAATTAAAAACGATTTTGAGTATAGTTTTCAAAAACAGTTTTTAAAATGAATGAAGTGTTAAAAATTCAGTTTGCTTATGTTATTTTGTAAACTGTTTTCTAAATAAAAAATACAACGTTTAGACACAAAATAAGATTAGTTATATAATATAACAAGAAGAGTAATGAACAATGACAGAAAGTAAATCAAATAAATTTGGAGAAATAATGGAGAAGAGACAAAGGAGAGAAGAGTTGGAGAGAGAAGAAATGAGAGAGAAGAGATCATAACAACTAATGAGAAAGGAAGGAAGAGGTAGAGCAAGAGGAAAAAAATGAATTTCAATTTATTCACAAAAATGCCACCAATCCATTTTCAAAATTCTCCAAAACATGATTTAATTGTTTTCGATTTTCTGTTTTTAAAAACACAATTTTGAAAAACTGTAACACCAAATGAATTTTCATCCAATTTTATATTTTGAAAAACAAAAAACAGTTTTGGAAACATATTCCAAACACACTCATTTACATTTATGGTAGGAAACTTATGCGTCTGAATAAGGTTCTAAAATAGCATATTATCAAAACTTGGCTTTTCAACTAGAAAATGACAATCAACTGCTAAAGGCAGGTGGGAACGTTCTCCAGCTCTACAAATAAGCCAATACATGCCCACACTTACAAATTCAAATCCCATATGCATACTATCATAAATTGTTTAATTGATTAACTCAAGAAAATAAAGCAGGGACCTAAAGCTGTACAACACTGCTAGAAAAGACGGAGAAGTTTAACACAGGAAACAGAAATCCATGTGAAATACAATAGATTCTGCAGCATGGAACTTCCACTACTCTATTCCACAGATGATAAATTTCTTTTAGTTAAAAGAAAGATGGGAAACCTGCTCACACCAATCCAATCAGTGTAATAAAACAAGTAAAATGTAGTATTTCACAGAAGGAAAACAAATCCAGAGGCCTAATATTTTTTTCTTTTTTTGGGAATTTTTTCTTTTACTGCAAGATCAACAAGGGTGCCTACCATGTGGCCTTTGTATCTCTCATATTGATTAAGCAAATTATTAAACAACAAAAAAGAAGACGTCTGGTGACCCTCCCCTGCCCATTGCAAAGCTTTCAACAAAAGGCGTCGTCTACTGTGTGGCCTCCGGAAACCTCCTTCCAGCTTAAGAATGTCATGAAAACTACAAATTCCTAATGGATTCCATAAATAATAAATTTCAAAAAGTCTATCAAACATGTAGCATAGTGGTAGAGTTACAGTGTTGCAACCTAGAGGTTAATCACCATATATTATGTGAGGCTAAGGTCTCCGTACATCTGTCTGTCTCAGACCCCACCCACTGCGCAAGACTTGTGTCCAAGAGTTTTTTTTTTCTTTTCATTTTTAAAGCCTATCAAACTAAGACATGTTACCAAGACGAATAACATAAAAAAAAAGCAGATATCAATGAAAATATACAAACCAAGGATCACGAGAGGCTAGGAAGAGAGTAGAAAAAAACAAGGAAAGAATATAACATACAGCTGCAGAAGTCAAAAGCTTTTTTTGGGCTTTTGTCACTAATTTCATCCTCAAGAAGTTTTTTTGCTTTTTGTAGCCAATCTTCTAGTTTCTCCTAGAAATCACAATGCAATATGTTAAATATGAACCAGGTATTTTCTTCTTTTAAGTGATAAAAAGTAATACATTCCATATTTCACAAAACCTACAACATAGAAAAGCGGCGCAGGGAACAAAAAAAGGAAGAGATAAAGATTACATATGAGCCTTAGAACAATGTCACTATATTCAGCTGCATAAATCCTATTATCAGACATCTTCCACTTCATCAATAATCTCAGTAAATAAACAGTAAAACAAAACCCAGGGTTTGACGTCCCACATTAGATTTAACTTCAAGGAGGAAGGCAAAAACAAGATATTCATTTTACAAGGGAAGACAACAATATTTTTTGCTCATCCCAAAACATTGAAAATCATAGAACAGAAAAGAAATTCTTTCAATCATACCAAGATTAAGATAATCAGAGAAAATAAAGGAACAAAGGTCATGCTGATTAATGCACATTGTTAGTTCATCTTTTAGATGTAAAGTACTACTACAAACTACAAAGGAAAGCATATAATTTTTTTCCCAATACCCACCTTGAGATAAATAGTAATCAGATGACCAGGGAGCAAGGCCTCCTGATTTTGCAAGGAGTCCGAATTGTCAGGTACAGATGTCTGATCTATAAGTGAAAAGAGTTTCTGAACCATAAAGCTAAAGAAAAAGGCTAAATCAGCATAAAAGAAAGAATAGCCGACAAGAAAAGCGGCAATGTTGCTTAATTATATTAATAAGTAACAATCAAGAAAGGGAGGTTGCAGCTAACATGAGCAGATTGAACTTGTCATCATTGTTATTTAGATGAACAAATATGTACTCCTTTAGAACAGCATCAGCCACCTACAAAATAAAAAGAGACAAGCTAGTAGACTGAGTTCCAGGATCTAATCCAGTACACTGAGTAGACATACTAGAGCAGAAATCATATCCCTTCGCTTAACTTTCACATACCAAAGATTGTATATATATTTTTAAGACAGAATGTTACTTACATCAGAAAAACTTTTCTTCTCCAGCCCAATCATGACTTCACGAAAGTGCTGCCCTGTAATTATGATGAAGGGAATCAAAACAGGCGGCCAATATTTTTCAGACAAAATAATAAAAGGTTTAAGGGTAACGAATACCAATGTGATGTCGACATTGTGTCCTAGTAAACAGAGACAAGAAATGAACTTCATCAAGGATAATTTTTGCTCTTTCACCCACAAGAGGAGTCCCAACAGAGCCCTTTACCTTCTCATATTTCTCATCATAGAAGCATGTCAAATTCTCATAAATCTCACGATCGCTAGTGTCAACAAGAGCCTGCCAAAAAGGCATAGCAATTAGTAGGCTTGGAAAAAAGCAGCGAGGGTTGGAAACTCGACAGTATAGCAATCCATCAACATTTCGGAAAACAATAGAAGATTCCATACGAACAATGATTTTTGCACCATACTTTTAAGTATCATAAAATGCAGGACCATCACAATAGAGTCCCAGTAAAAGTGCCACTGCTAATCTAGAATAAATTTCTCATAAACAATAACCCATATTAAGAATTTAATTTTTTAACAATCACAACCTAATGGAGAATATTATGTTATGGACTTAAGATTAAAAGGTTCACCAAATCATACATCTGTGGATGTTTCAAGTTACATCATGTGGCTGATTAGCTCTATTAGTTGTTGTAACTCTAAGCAAGCATCACCTTTATCTTGCCCATAATTTGAATAATTGATTGGTTAGCCATACTATATCTTCCCCTCTGCCCCAAAAATATAAATTATACTGATCTCCTCAAGTAATAGGCCGAAACTTAAAGCATATCCTTGTTTTCAGACAGTCCCATAAAAGCCTTTTGATAAATGACTAGGTCTTCTTTTACCTTCCCTCAAGCAAAGTATGACTTAAGATTAACACATTATTACAAAAATAATATAAGTTGAGATAGAGACCATAAGTAAGCCAATCCAGAGATTATCCTCCCAATTCATTAGCACCTATCATTTTTTAACACTACATAGAACATTAAGAAGCACAAAAGCATGAGACGATGGAAATAAATAGATAAGGAAAACCTTAAGAACAATGCCAACAGGAAGCATGTACTCCCTATTTCGTATCCTGCAAAAAATAACTTACACGAAGTTACTACTAAGTCCTCAAACACGTAAGCAACTAGTAACAAATCAAAACTTGAAATAACCTACCAAAATCCAAGTCTTGCGCTTCCATTGCGAAGATAATACAATTTGACTGTTACTGCAGATAAATCCTCTCTTACACACCTAGAATAAGAATGCCAGTAGGCTCACCAACATAGTCAATTAATACAGAGAAAATTTTATTGAGTCTGATGTGAAAACCACAGATGAATTATGGGAAACAGAGTTAACATTCCACCAACATGAATTGCAGCTAGGACAGTACTTTGCCAGGTATGATGTAAGCAAAACTTCTAGACTAAAATGCTGCAGCAAAGTTGTTTATATTGAAATATGGATGAGTAAGAACTAAGAAGTGATTTTAGAGAAATTAACATCTAGAAGCAAAATTATATTTAGCCAGATGCATCTGAAAATCTGAACATATCCAATTGCACATAATCACAGCATAAGGTTAAATCTTAAATTAATGTCCTAAGAAGCTGAATTTAAACAGATAGAATAATCAAATGGGGTAATAATAAATGTCTCTCGAACCTCATCACAACAGCTTTATCAGTGTACCCTTCACGCCGTTCAGAAAATGAACCTCGCACCATACTCATTGGCTGCAAAATAAGCATTCATTAAGCTGTACAACATTTGTGAAACTAATAAAAATTCCAAGAACTTCACAAGTATCAGGAAGTCCCACCATCAATTCCGGCATACTGAGCAGTCCCATAAAAAAATGGCAAATAAGCAACTATCAGTTACTTATATTTGGTTAAAAAATTCAACAATTTTTTAAAAAGAATAGCTCAATTTTTTTCCTCAAACAGTCATCTAAAATTACCTGCAAATACTACAAGATGTATACCTAAAACAAGAAACGTCACTTACATAATTCCGCTTCGGCAAGATTACAAGTCGGAAAACTCTCTCAAGCCCATTCAAAATGAAGTAACTACATAAAAGTGGCAAAATAAACATTAAATTTAGAAAAAATAATCTCTTACGAATTCAAGAAGCCAGCACAAATTTATATGAGATAAAAACTTTGAGGAGAATAATGATTTAAATCTTCTATAATTGATATATGGCCATTCAATGACACACATAGGCTTGGTTAAATGCTATTTATGCAAGAAAGAGCATTACCATGTTCTTATTCTCCTTCACTGTCAATGGAGTGAAAATCTATTGCACAAGACAAGAAAGACGTTGAGTATACACTACACAGTGGGTTGCAGACTTGTTGCGAGGATATCAAAGATCAAATGATAGCTTTTTCTTACCTATCAATAACAGGAGTCAGAAGGGATGCTGAAAAGATTCAGCAATAGGGTTTTCAGAGGGGTTGAAACTTCATTGTGTATTATTGAATGTTTCTGGTTCCATAATCTTTTGTGCTTGGTTAAAGGTGTGGTGGAAACTAATTGCAATATATTTCGAACTTCAAACAACACTAGTGTACTGTTTGCACCCTCTGCAGTAGAATACGTTTTGTTTTACATTCAAAAAAAAATGTGGGCTTTGTCATCGCATCTATCATACTCCATTTACCACAAAGCACAGCCAGGTATATTCTTTAACAATTTCTCTCAAACATACTAGTGATTCTCAACCAAAACATGATGTGGCATGCACCACAAACCACATAATGAATATGTGCTCATTAGCACATTCTGCTAGCTTATCATTTGACCTGCCATAAGTTCCATTAGAAATTACCAGATAACATTGCCATTACCATTGTAACTATTTCCATGTTCCACAAAACATGCAAAATATGTTTACCAATACGTTCAGTTAGAAGTTCCATCAAAATGTTACCGGATAACACATCATGAAAATTACTATCCAATGCCCATATAAGCCAATGAAATATTTAGACAATGAATTCTCAAAACGAAGCAGAAAGTTACTTACCCACCCATTTCTGATGGTTCTTCTTTCCATGAAACCAATTTCTTCGGATCAGCACTTTTCAAGTGACAAAGCATAGACTGCATAGCAAAACACTTTCAATCACCAAACAAGAGCGAAGAACAACACAAAATTAGCTAGTCCAATAGCAATGGTGACTGCCACACCACAACTACTACAGATGGCAGGCCATCTTGGGCTAGTACAATGAGAAACTTAATTTATTAAAAAGAGGGCACAACATACATGAAGTAACCCTCTCAATGCTTGAGCCACCACATTTAAACAGACAAAAAGCGAGCTTAAAAAATAGAAACAAAAAAAGACTGAACTATTAATTCAAATCTGGAGTAGCTTGGAACATTTTTCTAAAAGAGGAGGAGAGAAAGAAGTACAGCTGCACAGAGGATTGCTTGCACTTTCTTGATTTGTTGTCTATTGATGTAAAGGAATTCAAGGACTGTGGATGGTCAAGTCAAACTGTAATTTTGGTGAAGTGGCTTGCTCCTTATAATTTGCATGAGGTGCACATTCGATTCCTCACCCACTCAAAAAATTATAGTAAACCCCACAACTTATCAAAAAAAAAAAAGGTGTAAAGGAATGCAAGGGCAGTTGACGGTGTGGAAAGTTCAACTTAAACTGTCATTATGTTGAAGTGGCTCACTAAGATATATCCCATGTGATGAAGAAGCTAAAGAGGTGGTCTGGCACAAGTAAATTTAAGGATCTATGCAATGTAGATTCATGACCGAGCTTGCATAACTAGTGTGGGCCAGTCAATTTATGTTAGTTTGGGTATTTGGATTTTATTATGGTTTAATTATGTTTTTGGGTTAATTTTTGCTTTGTAAGCCTTAGCATCCAAACCCACTAGGGTTAAGCACATACACCTATACAAAAAAGGATGTAAAGTATTATTGAGGAGAATGATGATTAATGAAAAGAAGACTGCTTGCAGCTACTCACTATTATGGTTTGCGTGATACAACAAAACCCTAGATTAGATTCCTAGGAACCTGTGATGCTTAGGTTTACTTCTTCAAAGATATTGTTCTTAACCCTCATAAGTCATAAAGACTGTTTACTTTTCAAATTACTACTCACATTCACATGGTTACTGTTCATTCATACTTGTCCTACAATCACTGCGTTGTGGATCTTTTTATAGAACTTTTTTAGCCTGCTAAGAGAGTTAAAATTGTATTGTTTCTAATTGTTTTTTGGTGTTATTATGTACAATATATGTCCTTAAAGTTGCTTTATTTCAACTTCAACATTACGTGTTCAAACAGTAAAAACAACCTCCCTACAAACCAAAGTAAGGTGAAGCATGTTTAAGCTATAGTGAGAGTTTCGAACTCATAAAATCTGCCACCAATGATCCAATTTATATATATATATATATATATTCTTCTAGTCAACTTATTGCCTATCAGTGTATTGGGTGTCGAGACTTTACTACTATCAATTAAAAAATCACCAGCAGAAGTTACTCAAACACTAATACAAAGATCACATAAAAGTTTTACATGCAAAATCTACTCAGGTACATTTACCCAATGTTGATTAATATTTGTTACGATTGCTTCAACATGCCAAATAGTGTGGATTTACTGGCATGCATTGTCAAAGTCATAATATGCAACTAATGGCCACAAAATGTGTATGCAGAACCTCATTAATTTATATAAGCTTAATTGTCATTATATTATTTATGACTCAAAAACGCGTATATGTATGTCACCTCTTTCTAACAGGAAAATTTTCTGCATGATAGCACATAAATACAGTAAATAAGAAGGTTATTTCAAGCTTTCAGAACACAACCACATGCAAACTTAAGATATCAAAAACAAAGAAAACCAACCTTTAACATTACAGGGAACTGCCCAAGATGAAAATTTTCCCGTATAATAGCAGCACCATCACCACCATACTGGAAGCAAACATCAGCAGTGAATTTTCCAGCATATGAAATCTTCGCCTGGCGACACTGTTTCACAGAAACAAATCCAACTCATTCGCAACAACAAGATATGGAAATACGACCAAAAATTCTTAAAAGATTTGAAATCTAGAACTTCAACTCACTTCAAAAGGAAGCAGAGGCTTGCCAATCTTCTTCATTGTACCTTCCTTTACAGGATGGTAGAGTCGAGGCTTACTCAACCAGAGTAAAATAAAGTTAAGTAGAAACATTAAAAGAGTACCAATTCTAACCAATTTAATTTGTTCGGTGTGGTTAATTCTCTTCTCATGATCGTAACAACAAAAAGAGATGCAGTGACAATAAAAATAGAAATTCCTATAATTTATCGCATTCTCCTAGCAACCAAACAGTTATTGAAATAACTCGAGAAAGGGGGAAAAAACAATAATTGAAACTTGTAAGAACAAGGATATTTCTAAGCGTTTTCTCGGTGGAGGGATCAAATATTTCGACAGGCTTGATGGACTCGAACATGGTCTCCAATCCATACAACACCATGTGATCGTAGGACTCTATGTGGTGCCTCACCAGCTCACGCAAAGGCTCGTAGTCCGGCGACTCAGCTGATCCCCCCATCACCATCTGATCTTCCTTTGTTTCCATTGAAAACTGTCTCTGGTGTGTATATAATTTATGCCTGTATGTGCAACAAGCTCTTTTCCCTCCAACTTGGCTTTCGACTCCTCGAAGAGTTCTAAACGAAGTCTTGACTTGCCGGAATAAGGGGACAAGCTGTTTTTGTAAAGGAGGGTTTAGGGTTTTAAACTACAGACATGGCACGTTGACGGCGTACCGGACTAAACCTAAATGGGCTGGGCCGCATGAGCCCAAGAGAATCCCGCATGAGTCCAAGAGAACTGCGGACGGAACTGCGGGCGATTGAGATAGCGTTTCTGTATCAAAGAACACGAATTTCTGAAGGAGATGTTCGCTATTCTGCAAACAAATGGTTCTGTTAATTCGTCACTCAGGCTAAATATACTAAATCGTGTAGCTAGGAATATGAAGCTTTGAAGGTGAGGAGAAATGAAGGATGGAGGTGGAATTAGGGTTACCTAGAAACATTTCTGGGAGTTCTGTATTTTATTTCTGGATTCTGGATTCTGGATCGACTATTATCAGAGATTCAGAAGTGGCCGAAGGAACCTGGGTCGAAGTAGGGTCACGAGTCACGACAAAAACTACTTGACCCGAAACTATCTAAAACCGAAAGACCCGACCCGTCCAAGTGTTGGTCCGATTTCAATAAGAAATAGCCTTCAACCTTACAGGGATGCGGTTGCGGTCGCTCTCTTGCGAACCTACTTGTCAGAGTCACTGCGCTTCAACGGTAACTTCATAGCTTGAGTCTGCTCGAAGAGCGCCATGGTAATTTCAATTGCCCTAAATCTTTTAGATTTTCTTAGCTGTTCTGATTCCTTCTCAGCTTCATCTTTGATTATAGCTTTGAAATTTTTGTGGATTTGCGTTCTCTAATTTCGTTCCACAGTTGTCATTTTGCAATGGTTTATATGTTAATTGCATGTGTTTGTGTATCGATTGACAGGAAGTATTGAAAAGTGCTATACTGCAGCCAGGGCCAGTGGAGAATTTCGCCCTTCAGACAGTTCAAGAAGTGATAAAGCCTCAGGTAATTGTGATTCAGGCTTTGGATTCACTGGTTCATGTGTATTTATGTTTTTGAAACACAGTTAGTTCGTCCGCTAGTGATCAATTTGGTTATGCCTTGACAGAGACCAACGAAACTAGTGCAAGATGAGAACCAATTGTTGGAGAATATGCTTCGTACATTGCTTCAAGAGTTGGTGGTATGTTAATGTGATGCTTTTTGGGCGACTAGTCTGGAAATTTCAGGTTTTTTCTGATTGATTGTGGTCAAGGGACAGTCTCAATGGGCATGTGTATATTAGGTTGAACGTAAGGTGTTGGTTTTTCAATTTTAAGAAGCTCTTCTGTATTCAAGAAAAAGTTTGCATTCAAAATTTTAAGAAGCTCTTACATCTTTAGTTTTGCTTGTTTATTGAGCTGCATATAAATTTTCCTCTGCCCAATACGATATCTCACATTGCAAACATTAACAATTGTTGCAGTTCTCTTGGTCCTCATCTGTTTAATACGCAAGAAATTTAGTTTGTGTTTATTAATTATGGAATAATTTTGGTATAGTCTACAGCGGTGCAGTCAGGGGAGCAAATAATGCAGTATGGGCAATCAATCGATGACGTGGAGAATGCTCAAGGCCATATTCCTCGTCTTCTAGGTTATATTCGTCCTTTGTTCAAAACTTATATATGTTTTCTGCTGACAGATGTTGTAACTTGCTTCCATAATTAATTTTTTTTTGTGTTTGTTTTTCTGGGATATCCATGAGATTTTGAAATATGGAAAATATATAACGCTTGTCTTTAACCAGTGAGAAATTGTCAAAGTATTTACTTTACTAATGAAAAACTTAAGAGGGGAAAGTACTTAAGTACTCTTGATGTAATCAACAAATTCTATGTCAAATACTATGAAGTCCAAATATGCTTTTAGTTAGTGACTTATTGCTTTGGGCTCTAGTTTAGAGTCCAATAGCGAAAAATGTGCTCAACTGCTCTGCTCGGATTAAGCATTTGAAAAGTAGAAAAATATTTGTGCATTTGTAAAATCTTAGCTTTCGCATATTCTATGGCACTTGTGTGTCATAATAGGCACTTTAATATAATAAAGAAGGGCTTCTATTATCGCAAGAAAAGACACTTGATTAGTTGGAGACTCCTAGAAAGTTTTCTTTTCTTTTAAACATATTCTAGTAACTAAAGTAATGTTGTGCAAAAGATGCAAACTAACAGATGATCCCAGGTTCGAATAATTTTCAGTCTTGTAATTGCTGATTTCTACTTTCTAGATTATGAAAAAGCTTTTCATATCATGTCTTCATCAGATGCTACGAGAGATGATAAGACTACTTTTATTGACCTTTTTAATGGGTTTCTTTTATTTCTACGGTGGGAACGAGAAGTTTGTATCATGTTATACCCGTTCATGCATGCCCACACTTCTGTTTATGGTGAAGATTAGAAGTTTTAATTTCCATTTTATGTGCTTGTTAGTCCCCCCAGACTCCTGACAATCTACCTATTTAGTGAGATGGTGATGCAGCGGTCCCACTAGAGCCACTCATTCGTGGGCATAGTAGCTATCAACCCCTCCGGCCAGCCATGGGTCTCTGCCCCTCCGGCTATAGGCCTAGCCCACGAGCACAAGGCCTGCAGACCAACATGCTAACCATTGAGCTGCACTCAATGGTTAGCCCACCAGAGCCACTCATTCGTGAGCATAGTGGCTGTCAACCCCTCCGACCATGGGCCTAGCCCACTAGCACCAAGCCTGTAGGCCGTCACCCCCAACCCATCACTCGTCCTTCCGGACACTTCCGGACACGCAGGTTGTTCATGCCAGAATTCAAACTCTGGCATGCTTTAAACATGTGGCCTACAGACCAACATGCTAACCATTGAGCTGCAGGCCTGGTGCTAGTGGGCTAGGCCCATGGCCGGAGGGGTTGACAACCACTATGCCCACGAATGAGTGGCTCTGGTGGGCCCGCTACGTCAAATGGATATGTTAATGAAATGATCCCATTAGTAAATCATCATATAGGATTATTTTTAGGTGTGAATGGGATGGGTGCAGTTTTGATGCAGCAAAACTCAGAGAAAATAGGTATTTCATAGAATATTTCCTGTGACTGGCAGGCTTCTCATACGACATTATTAAATTTTATTTCTAGGCGAAGTATGATGAGGTAGTTGTTTACTGTTATTGCATGCACTGGGGTAGGGATTCTTCATAATTGTTATAAGATCCATAGGGATAACTTATACCAATCCACGTGCTTGCCATTGTGCTGCCTTTGAGATGGGAGGATTTATAATGGTTTGCGTTATTAATCTCATTGATATGAACCGAGGAACTTCTGCATTCTTATGTCTTATTAATAAGTTGTTTGGCTTGTTTTGGGGTATTTGCTGTATCATACATATTACTATGATCTTTATATTTTATTTATTTTTTGTTACTTTTGAAATTGTCTTTTGACTTTTGTTCTTGATGTCATAATACTGTAATACTTTTGCACCTGACATTTGAATCAAATGCATCATTTTTTCGGTCGTGATTTAGAATTATGGTCTATCACTCTGTCTTATTCATTTTAGACATGTTTTTCAGACTTTGTATTGTATCTTTGTGAGAAAGAACATGTCGAGGGTGGCATGATATTCCAACTACTTGAGGACTTGACTGAAATGTCTACAATGAGAAATTGCAAGGATACTTTTGGCTACATAGAGAGTAAACAAGACATACTAGGGAAGGTATGACCTTTGAGTTCTTGCAATCTTCCTCTTAACCTTTTCCTTTGCATTGCTTGGCTTTTAAATGCGATGGATGTAATACTTGCAGCAAGAGCTGTTTGCTCGTGGAAAACTAGTGATGTTGAGAACTTGCAATCAACTTCTTCGGCGCCTGTCAAAGGTAGTTTTGTAGAGTGCAGACAGTTTCTTTCTTTTAGTTCTTTTAAAAAATTCTTTGAACTGGTTGATGTAATTATGAGAAGAAGCTTGCATTTACTCGCTGGGTACTTATTGGGGTAATTCCTATAGTATGATGACAAAATTTCCATAGCGTAATACAAAGGGATTCTTATATTTGATGCTCTATGCAACCTCATGTTGTAATCATCACTTATTGGAAATTGTACTTGGAAAAATGATTGAAAATTTCCTTTTTTATGATACTAGGTCGTGGAGGTTTTTAAATAAGGTGAAATCTTTGTATTTACTTCATATGTAGATTTTAGTCCCTGAAAAAGAGTATTTCGAGTACTATTTGTCTGGTAACTTAAATCCAAATTTGCAGGCTAATGATGTGGTATTTTGTGGACGAATTCTTATGTTTTTGGCTCATTTTTTCCCATTATCTGAACGTTCAGGTATATTTTGTTATAGCCTCGTTTTTTACTTTGCTTTCAATTTTTTTTGGTTGGGTTATGTTAATCAGTTTCTTATCATTGCATGCAGCTGTTAATATAAAAGGAGTTTTTAACACGTCAAATGAGACAAAATATGAGAAGGAGCCAGCAGATGGTACATACTAGCTGCATCTAACTTTTGGCAGCATTTTACATCATCCTCTATTTTATTTTTTTTGCTTATTAGTGTCAGTTGTTTTTTTTTCCAACGTGTGCTAATGAAGTCCTCCATTTCAGGCATTGCTGTTGACTTCAACTTTTATCAAACCTTTTGGAGTTTGCAGGTATATAATGTTGCTTGAACCATAGTTAGTGGTAGAAAAGAGCTTCTTTTTTTAATGTAATTAGGAGTGACATCATTAGAAGCAAATTATGGATACCCTGCTAATAAAAATAGTCCCATCCATGCACTATTGACAGCTTTCATGTGTACGTACTCTGCCCAAAAATGTCACATGAAGCATGCACGAAAATTCTTTTCACTTACTTTAATGAGAATGGACGATGATTATAGGCGACATGGGATTGGAAAAGCAAGGGAGAGTTTTCTTTTGGGATATAATGATTATTAACTTATGAATGACATTATGAACGTTGGCTTTGTTTTGGAGTATTTAGTCATTTCTAGTTGAGTGCTTTAGCAGTTTAAATTGTTTCGTACATTGGTTGGCTACTGTAGAATTCTTTTATTGAAAAATTATGTTATTTTATTATTGATATATAGCGTTAGAGGGGACTTGAACCTGGGACCTTGTACTGGGTTAAGACCTAAGGAATAGGCTTCCACTAGGCAAAGAGACCTCATTGGTTGCAACATTACGTACTAATGAATCACTAACTTCAGTGTTTTTTTTTCTTTCTTTTTGAGATTGGTTCTTATGCAAAAATAAAATATCGTGATGTGCGTATAAAAAAAATAGTCGACCACTTGTGAATTTCCCTTAGATAACACCAATTCAATCATTTCCCCAAATATATGGTTTTTAAATCCGTTGTAGCTCATTTCCTTGGAACAAGAATTTAAGATAATTTAAATTTATAATGCAATAAATCATATGCAAAAAAAATTTCTTCGTTTCTTTCAAATTTCTAGAATAACTAATATGTTCCACACCTTCTATGTATTGGCGGATCATTATGTGAAAGTTATTAGATTGATGGCTTTTAGTTATTTTTCAATAATTCAGCATGTATGAAAGATGTGTCATTTTTCTTTTCCCTTTCCTTGATCAATCTGTTTATTTTGGGCTCACAGGAATATTTTTGCAACCCCGCTTCTCTCCCTCTCGCTCCTAACAAGTGGCAAAAATTTACTTCCAGTTTGATGGTAAGTCTTCTGTCAGACTCTCTGCTGTCTTATTTGATAATGTATGTTATGTTCTCAACAATTTTATCATTCTCATGAAAATAAAAATTGTGCGCAATTTGTTTCTTTGCTTTTGGATGCATAGGTTGTGTTGAATACCTTTGAAGCTCAGCCTTTGAGTGATGAAGAGGGAAATGCTAATAACTTGGAGGAAGAGGCAGCAATTTTTAATATTAAATATCTTACTAGTAGCAAACTAATGGGATTAGAGGTATGTATAACTGTGAAGTGATAATGTGATATTAAGGGCTTGCGCAAGAGGCAGCAACTTTTAATATTTTCATTAGTAGGCTAGTAGCAAACCAATGGGATTAGAGCTATGTATAATTTTCAAGTGTTTTAAGGGCTTGTGCAATGTATCTCTTTAATATATTTTTTTCTTTTGTAACAGTTAAAAGATCCAAGTTTCCGACGTCATGTTCTTGTGCAGTGCCTTATTCTATTTGACTATTTGAAGGTAGTTATTGCTGAACTTCTCATTTAGATTTGATCTTCCTTTCATATGTTTATTTGTACGTGAGAGTTGATTAAGTAACTCTTGCTCTCGCTTGTTTTTACTGTAGTCTCCCGGAAAACATGATAAAGATGTGGCGTCTGACAGCATGGTTAGTGCTATTTTCTAATTCATCTTGCAAGTGATGCAGTCTGTTTGATTTCTATTTTATCTTTTACTAACTGGACTTTTCCCTTTTAATATACCTTGAAATCTATTTGAAGTAAAAAGCCTTTTATGTTTGATATCATTGTGTTCTGAGAATATTCTACTCGATGGGCATGGCTTATCAAACCTTGAGATTATGTATGTTAATACTTAATACTGGCAGAAAGTTGAGATCTGCTGACTGCATGTGTTTACTCACTTTATCTGAAGTAGCCAATACTGAAATAAAGATGAATGCTCAAAGCCTCAAACTACTTAGTTGTTCTCACTCCTATTTTTATGTTGATTTAAAGTAATAGGTAGACATATGTACTGATTTCAAGCAAGTTGGTGGTTTTTTTACGTTGGTAATTCATGACACTAAATGTGTATTTGATAGGGGTGTAATGATTACAACGGTAATTAAATATACATGGATAAACAAATACTCATATTTGGTAGGCATGTATATTATGTACCCGGGTAATTTTTTTATGCAATTTTCTTCGTATTTTGGGTGTAATGATTACTCATGAGGAGAGGTGGGTAATGATTACCCTAGTAATATATTATACTCCTATTTATTACCCTCTTATAGAACACACCCTAAGAGTGAAAAATGCTTGCAAGGTTTCTAGAGTATGAAATTTGAAGTGGAGCCTTTCTGCCAGATTCACAGTTCCACTGTGATTTGTGTAATACATTGTCTGGTAGAATTTATCTGGTTTAAGTTGGGTTATGCTGCAAAAAGTGGCACAATTACTGCCTGTTGTTTTTAGTTGATGTCAGAAAACTCTTCTATGAGTCTGTATTTGTACTCACATTTATGTACTAGTTTACTCCCTTAATACTTGTGGCATGTCCTAAAGGCATCCAATGTATCCGAGAAATCTTGTGTATGCTTACTTCTGTCAAAGATTTAGTTTCTTCTTTGGATATGCTTTAAGTTTGACTATGTAGTTTGTGGAAGTATATAGTTAACTACATTCCTCTACTTATTTGCATTTGAATAGTCTTCATCATATATTTAAGTACAGATCAGCTGATGCAAACCAAGATCTTCTTAGAATTATAACTTTTAAATTATATTTGTTTATTGCAGAAGGAAGAAATAAAATCTTGCGAGGAGCGTGTTAAGAAATTACTTGAAGTAACTCCTCCCAAAGGGAAAGATTTTCTTCGTAGTATTGAACATATATTAGAGCGTGAAAAGAATTGGGTGAGCAGTTCCCTCTCTCGCTCACACGTATAAACACAATTACTTTTATTTTTGCTTGACAATTTGATGATTACAGTCTATTTTGTTTAAAATTCCATTGCTTTCAGGTTTGGTGGAAACGTGATGGTTGCCCACCATTTGAAAAGCAACCCACAGAGAAGAAAACTGTCCAAGAGGGAGCTAAAAAACGGTAGGGAAGCTGGTGGATTCGTTGTTTTTGTTCTGTATGCATTTTTATGACGATATAGATCGGAAATAAATGATCTTACGGCATCTAATCAAAATCTTGTTTTTTTCTTTTCTAATAGTTCTTTTACATATCGAATAGGTATCGTTTATCAAGGCTCCTGAAAGTTCTCTCTTCAACAATCATTGAGTCAATCTGCTAGATTACATGACCAATGATTTGGATTCACTTTGCAATGTTTAAGATTAATATTGCACATGGTCTACCATTGATGTTGTGGAAGACCTTCATGATGTAACCCATATTTTAATTGATGCATTTCTTTAGGGCCATGATACTTTTTTTCTAATAAAAAGAAATTGTTATGTAGTAGACCTACAGATAGATATTTTTGAATTATTTATACGTAGTGTCAAAAATCTTAGGTTATTTTTGGATGATATGGCTCAGCTAAAGATCTTTGTTGAATTAGACTGGATCATACAATATTCATTTACAAGTTTTTATGCTTTATTCACTTTTTTGTGAAGTTTAAGATTGGACAGTTTAACATTTTAATGGGTAAGGTAAATAGGGTAGTGTGGGGTCAAAGCTCCACCAAGTTTTAGTTCATGTATTTATTTTTGTTAAAATTGATGATTGAATGAATGGATGTTCTCTCTGGTTATGTATCTATTGTATCCTTGCTGTATAAGAAAATTATCTTTGGTCATCTTTCTACAGTGTGCTTGCTGGCTTCTATTTATATTTTCTCATTAAATTTAGTTTTTTGATATTCCAGTAGGCCAAGATGGAGACTGGGAAATAGGGAACTCTCTCAGTTGTGGAAATGGGCTGATCAAAACCCGGTGTGTATAACTAACTGCTTTTTAAAAGTGTGCATATACCCTGGCAAACTGAATGACCTTCATCGATTGTGTATTTTATGTACTTTTGGTTTGTTTTCCTTTTTTTTGGGGGGGCAATCATAAAGATAAGTGCAATTTGATGTGGCTGAATTGAGCCTGGATGAATTAGCATGAATTTTATCCTCCAAAAAAGTTTCTTAAACATGAAAGTGTTTTTTTATGTGTCCCCTAAATTGCACTAAAAGAACCTCCGTGACTGAAGCTCCGGAAAAAAATAAAGCTCCTTAATACCCTTGTTTTTCAGCTTTGAAATTCTTTGAAATTCAAGGAATATTATTGTAGAACTAGCTTCATACTTCTTGGTCTTCACTCAATGCTTAAAAAAAAAGTCGTTGGTTTTGCAGAATGCTTTGACTGATCGTCAACGTGTTCTAACTCCGGCCATCACAGAGTATTGGAAACCACTGGCTGAAGATGTAAGCCACCTTCAAAAATAAAATATTAATATCTTGGTTAAGCTTCCTTTACTCGTTCCATATTATGTGGGACTTGTGTTGGTAGTTTTGTACTCTTCACTGACATTTATTTACATTACTAACCGGTAAGCTCATTTCATTGTTACTACAGATGGACCCAGCGGCTGGAATAGAGGCTGAGTACCACCACAAAAATAATCGGGTGAGTTTACATTCTTGAACTTAAGGTTCAGTAGATTTTGATAACATCAGCTCCCTATGTTTCCACCTGTTGGAATTTTTTTTGCACGAAAAATGTCTAATTTTATGGAATAGCCGCATATAAAGATAATGGTTTGATTGTATTGACAAGGTATCAAAATCTGAGCTCCAGTAGGGGAGTGTCGAAAGTTTATAGGTTTAAAATATAAAAACAATAACTTCTATAACAGTTGGATGTTAACTGCACTTTGATGACAAAATTATATTTAAAATAATATATTAGGATAAAGTGTTTCTAGAACACTGACCGCTTATATAGACAGAAGGTAGTGTCACACAAAGTTGTGTGGCTTGTTGAGTTTTGCTTTTGTCAATGTGGAAGTAAACTCAATCGGTAGTTGACGAATAACATGGAGTGCCACATAGCCACTTAACCAGAAAAGGGCTGGGTAGCTTAGGAGTGGAGTGAATTGGAAGGCATAACATGCTCCATGTGGGCTGGACCGCTGGTAAGATAGGGTCTTAAGCTGTTACATTTTCCAACGTTTATACAAATAGACATGTTTTGAGTGTGTAGCAATGAATATACTCAGCCACATTTTGAGTTGCAAAAACCTAATCTGAAGAACCTTGCAATTAAGAAGGATGCCACAGGAATGACCAACCTTTTTCTTTTAGAATAGATTTCTAGCTGTAGTTCTGACTAATAAGCCATCCTCCCATGGAAAAGTCATCCATGGAATTAAACTGTATCATATACTAGCCCTAAAAATGCTGAAATCAAACCAACTTAGAAAAGGCTATAAAGTAGAAAGTCAAATAGTTCTGTTTGTTTGCTGCTATGCATGAACAGAAACACCTCTATTTGTTTTTAAAGACTTGTGCTGTACTGCCTTTTAGCACTGTCATTCAGCCCTACAAGATATTCTCTTAATGGGAAGAAGCTAATATTTGTGGACTAGGTAAATTTTGCGCTGTTTTTTTTTTTTAATCTTTTTATTACTTATAGTTTTGGAACTCCCTTTGTTTGGGACGTTTATTTTAGCATTTTTGCTTGTTTGCTAGACATTTCCTTTTTTTTGTTGGTAGGGTGAACTCTAAATGCTTTTTTTAAAACCAAAATTGTAGGTTTACTGCTGGAAAGGTCTTCGATTTGCTGCTCGTCAAGACTTGGAAGGGTTTTCTAGAGTATGCATAATTTACTTCTGAACTTTCTTTATGTACAATTTTAGTTGAAATCTCTCCGTTTGTGGAATCTAAGGGTTTTTTTCCTCCCTCTTTCTATATTTTTTTCCTGCTTTTATGTATATTTACTTTTATTTTGTTTTTCTACAGTTTACTGATCATGGTATTGAAGGGGTTGTTCCTCTGGAGCTTTTGTCACCTAATGTTCGAACCAAATACCAAACTAAACCAAGTGACAAATCTAAACGTGCGAAAAAAGAAGAGACAAGGAATGCTTCACAGCAAGCTGAAGAAAATCAGGTACAATCTAGCCTCACAATTACCTTCTCGCTTCGAAGTTAATTCATACTAGAAGGTTTTTAATATGAAATTTATGCAACCTAGCAAGGGACACGTATTATTATGGGACTAATCACAAATGGCCCCTCCAAAACACAGAATGGGTGCATTGATAGGTGTACACTGTACGGTGATTATTTGGTTTATTCTAAAGACCTTTTTTATCATTTTGATGCCAAAAAAAAAGAATTGTATATAAATTACAAATTGTGTGCAATGTGTGAGAAACAGTACAAAATCATGAGTTTTTATTATTTCTACGTATCATCGTCATCGATATTCCCAGTTGTTGTGGGATTTGTTATGTGAATCAACACGAGAAATTTGGACTTGCCACTACACCAGGAATCTGTTTCCGTGCCTATAGAAATTATTGGGGGTGTGACCCCTATTATATTCTGTTATGGGCTTGGTGAAGATTTTTGTTAGGGTTGATTGGCTATCTTATCATATTAAGTTTAGTGTTTAGGGTTGAGTAAATAGAACTTTTGGTCACCGAAAGAGTTGCTCGTTCCAACTCAGTCCCTAAGGTTTCAACTCACCAAAGTTTTTTTTGTTGTTCCAAAATAAGTCCCTGGGCAGGTTTCCTACTATTCGGTCAAGTGAAATGCTGCAGTTACACTTCAACCACCCAGCTATATTTCCACGTGTAAAAAAATAAATAAAATTTTATTCGTTTAAAAAATCAAAAATGTAGACAAATCAGTGCATTACACAAATACTCTCCAAATCCAAACCCATCTTCATCGCCCACCACCCCGCCCCTCCTTGGCTCCTTCACCAAGCATTCCATCTTCAATCTCCTACGGGTACAGAAAGATAATGGCATTAAGAGCTACAAGGGATATTTATTTAAAGAACCATACATACATAGAGGAGTTGTACCCTTTGGCACACTACTTCTCGCTGCTTTGTCGGCTACCGCTGCCTCATTAGAATAGGATGAATCGAACTATCTTCACTCTTTCGATAAGGTTACAGGTTTGAGGAGGCATCCCTGCACTTCTTGTCCTGCCAGCACCTTGGCATCTCCAGCAAGGGTCACCAGAGCTCTGACGAGCTGTGAATTGTCTATTCCCGCATGCTCTCGCATTGATCAATGCTCATTAGCTCAACTTCTCAAGCAGAATCATTAAAACCCCTAGGCAATCTCTCCTCGTGGTCGAGATGCAATATTCCACCGAGGATTGACTTCTCTGATGCTTGGAGAACTTCGAAGGAAAATCAAATTGGACAGGATCTGGATGGAAAAGTAGATTTGGACATAATCGAATTAAAACCCCTAGGTATTCCCTCCTTGTGATTGAGACGCAGGATTCCACCGACGATCAACTTCTCTGGTGCTTGGAGAACTCCGAAGGAAAGTCAAATTGGACAGAATATGGATGGAAATGTAGATTTGGACATGATCGACTTATACATGTATCCTTGATTTTATTTTTGATTATTTTTATTATGGCACATCAGCTAATAACCTGCCCGAACAATGAAGAAGCTACCCAGTGATGAAGCTGTCCAGTGATCAGAATTGGAACAAAAAAAAAAAGTTTGGTTCGTAATTTGAATGAGTGGAAACCTCAGTGACTGCGTTCGAACGAGCCAACTCTTTCTATTTACCGATTTAGGGTTCTCTTGCAACTTGAAACAATTGCACTCCTCTTATGGCTCAACTGCTATCTGATGCTCAACATACACTGGTGTTTGAATGAAATATCAGCTAAAAAAGATCTACTTGATTTAGATGTCATCATCATTTTCATTGAAGCTTTATCCCATACGATGTTGAGGTTGGCTACATGAATTCATATAAGAAATTACTGAGAATCCATTAGTTGAATCATGCTTCATCGCTCTTCTCTATTAAAGCTACCTTCTCTATTAGTCTGGTTCAGCACTACTTGTCACCATTAGTTTGCAGGCTCTAGTTACTTACTGCTACCAGCATTAGTGAGATACAATCTACTTCCTGTCAAACGTATATCCTCTTTATCAATTGTTCTCATTGATAAAACCTCGCAAGCTGAAAGCAAATGAGACCATGTTTAATTGTTGCATGCCCTTTATTTCAACTTTTGCCTCAGCTTTTATAGACTGTCATTTCCTTGGACATTGCGGAAAATATTGTGATTCAGGAGCACTCTGCACAAAAGTATGATAGAATGACTTATTCATGCTGCAATTTTATTTTTACCCTGTAAATTTGCACTTTCTGGATTGGTGTGATTTCAGCATATGAGAATGCATGTGAATCTCTACAAACTTCTATATTTTTTTCAAGAATTCAGTGTCGAGTCTTATCCTAAATATGGCGTTATTGTTTGTTTGAACTTTGAACTAGATTACAACCCCTGCTAGTGAAATTGATGGTGAGGTGATTAGAACAGATCTTGAAGCCACAGCAACACCAATGGACACTGATACCACAGCTGCTATTGGCACTATATCCCAAGGTGGAAGTCCAATACTAGATGATAATCAAAAGCAAAGCCCCGACACAGATGTCGGTCAAGAGTCTGCCCAGATAGAAGCTGATGCTGAAGCCGATGTAGGGTTGGATGGAGAGACAGACCCCGAAGCTGAGGTCGAGTTAGATACTGGAGGTTGAGATACATAAAGTGATTCATCCAACTGTCAATTTTTCATATATATATTTCATTTCTGTAGTTTTGGATGTTCAACTTTTGGCCAAGCATGAAAATATACACATACATATGCTCAGCCGTGGCAACTTGGATTGGAAATTTGTAATCATGTATCCATCATTGTGGTTCATCCTTGAGCTGTTCATCTTCTTTGTCTTATGAAATCGCTTAACATTCGAGAGAATTGCATGCTTCCAAATACTCCAGCCAGTTTTTCGGTGGAGTAAATGAATCTGGGTTCGCTGTGGAATAAGAAACCACTCCGATTGCTTTTATATGCATCTGACCAAGATTTAATATATCAATTTGATATTGCCTCAGGAGCAGGGAGAATGTCATTTAAACAGGAATTATTTCACCCAGAGAGCATGCGATATGCGTACAGAAAAATGTTCCAAAAAAAAAACAATGATTTCATGGATAAATTAGTACCAAGTCAGAAAGAAACTAGATTTAGACACCCAAATGTATAATTACATTTCTCAAATGAAAACAGGGCAAAAGCCAAGTAGATGAGTTCTAGAATTTATAATACTCCAATGCATGTTATATATATCTGTAGACAACTCCAAGCAGTAAGCAGAACTGGCTGACTGTTGGACAAAGTCTCAAAACACAGCTCATCTGATGAAGTCTCGGAGTAGTAAACCCATTTGAAGGCTATAAATCCTTTCTGAAGAATAGTTCTCATGCTTTCTGCAGTAAAGACTCAAGATGTCAAAAAGTAAATAAACTACTAACAGGATACACTAGCCTAAATCCCATAGCTGAAGGAAACATGAACACGTCATCTTACCTGCACTGGAAGGTATAGTTTAAATTCCGGAGGGAGTTCCTCTTCAGAGTATAAACGGTCAGAGAAATATATCCTCCTCAAGCGGCAATTCGCATGGACTTGAACCCGCAATGTCTCCACATAGTTGGTTCCATATGCTCTCTTGGTAAAATCAGCCAGATTCAATTGAATTTGATTCCAGCCATCATCCATCCTCAGAGGCATGGTGCAGATGTAAGGCTTCACTCGAGTAACAGCCTATAAAGAATAAAGACAAGGAGAATTCATTGCCAATGCCTATATTCCAGGCAACACAAAGCATAACTGTATTTTATGTCCCAAGGTCTGATTCCACAAATTGAGGCAATAAAAGGCATCAAAAAACAATCTTTACATTTAAGTGAATGTCAATTACTAGTTTGAGAGGGTTGATATTTCTTATAATCACTTCAAGCATATAAAGCCATTGAAGGTGATTGGACCCATACTTTTACTTGCCACTAAAGACGAATGCCATCTAGATATTTATGTAAAAAACCCAGTTGCGAGAAATCCAAACCTAAAAGAACAGGCAAAAAAAAGTAAATGATTTACGGATTTTTTTTTAAAAAAAAACCTAGCAAAGGCCAAAACAAGGAAACAAATTAAACATTTGAAAGCAAGTCTGCAATTTAACAAAACAAAAATTTCACTCAAATGATAGCGTCATGAATCATGGGCAGACTTACACACTTGAAAATTAGAAGCTCGGAATCGACGCCTGACATTCTTATCATCTAGCACTTGAATCTCAAAAGTGAAGTACTTCTTCAGGTTCTTCACAATCATAACCAAGAAGGAGAGTTTTATACCAAGAGTTGCATTTGGGTCAGCTGGGCATGTAATATATGTGGACTGAATATTGGATCCAACTACTTCAAGAACGTTGGATTGTATGTCTTCATCATGTGGCCGTTTTACATGGCCATTCACAACTGCAAGACTCCAACAAAAAGGTAACCAGAAAAATTGTTAATTTGGCCAAGGAATCAACAGTTTAAATTAAGTATGTTTACCAAACAGATTGAGATGTTTTGCTTCAAGACAGGGACCAAGAAGACCAGGAAGACACAGCAGCAGAGGAAACAATAACATAATATTGAAAACACTATAATTTTTACATCAGCCAAGAGATGGTCGGGACTAGAACCTTCGAAATTTCATAATGTTTCTAGTAATTAACAACTCAAGATCCTTATCATTGCATAAACCAATTTCCCTAATGCCTCATAACCATTACAACTAAAAAACTGAAAGAAAAAAACTAAACTATTAACTATGCTTGCACCTTCAGTGAGTATAAATATATGCACTCATCGCCAAAGGTAAAATAGTTTAAATATACGTATTAACAGTAATTAAAACACCCGCCAGCAATACTAACCTTCTTTATCCCATATCTGCAAAGGTTTGCTCCTGTAAAATCCAGACAACGAATGAAATCAGCACACAAATCTCACAAGCATAAATCGAAGTAGAAAAATAAGAGAGCCACATACCCGAGGCTGTATAAAATGGACAAGAATCCAGACTGAAAGGTGTTCTTGAACATCGTCGCCGATGCTAAACCTGAGCTACAATGAAATCAAAATCAACTAAATAGATGTAAAGCACTTCGCAACAAGTACAACAAAACAGAGAGTTTTGCATCAAATACAGAAGAAAAATAACTATGTAATCGTTGATTTTGATTACCCTCGAAGAGAGAACGAACGCAAAAAGAAATCACACCGCCACGAAAGGTCGAAGGCTGGAAGACGATCTATGGGTTTCTGAGTTTTCTGTTCTTCGAAGTTCGAAGGCTTTAAGGGCTGCGATTGAAAGGAAAGAGGCCCATTAAAACTTATATGTCCGGCCCAATTAAGTTGTTTATGCAGCCCAACCTTAAAAAAAAACTTGGACGCTATATTTCTTATTTTGACAATTTTTTTTAATGTACATCTTACGCATTTATTTCAGAAAAATACTTATCTCTTCTCATCTCTCGGTCATGAGGGAGTGAGTAATAAATTTACCAACTAATATTTTTAATTGTGGTGAATATTGTCCATCTACTAAAAAAATGTACATTTTGAGCTGGACCCAGAGTTAAATAAATTTGACTTATCTCTGGTCCACATATTATTCAAGCATTTATTTCAAATAAATACTAACTTGCCCCTCTAACTTATGCCAGAGCACCCGAGCAACTCTTGAATTTCAATACTAGATTGTTATTTAAAGTATGTATTTTGTCTTTTTATTATAATTAGTCTCACATCAGTTATTGGATCTGAAATCTCTAAACTATTGTAAAGTGATAGTGAATATTTATATAATATTTATTTATTTAAGAAGGGCTTTCCTATTAATTATTTATTTTTTTAATAAGTAATTATAGTAGTAGTTGTAAAATTTAAATTTAAATTTATAAAAAATAAATGTATGTAAAATTGAATATTTAAATAATTTAGAATATAAAAAATGTAATATTACTATTTTTAAAAATTGTAAATTAGTGGAAAAAAAACCTTTTGTTGAAATCGAGTCATAGCCGTTGAAAAAAAAAATGAACCAGGAATATTTTAAAATAAATATTTTTTTCCTCTTTATCTATTCCGTGGGATAATGGTCAAAAAAATAAAAATAAAAATAAAAATAAAAAATAGAAATTACACAAAAATTAAGTTGGTGGGACCCAGACACATGTGTCACTGACCAGGGAATCAAAACCTGTGCCTTCTTTTCTTACGCTATATCCACACGCAAACTTTTGTGTTTATCCCAATTTATTGCCCTCAATAAAAAAAAAAACTACTGGCATTATCTCTTGCCACGTGTCTACCATCCCAATATGTTTCCGCCACGTGTATTGCCCACAAGTAGCCATTCTCCACCTGCCTTGGCATTTTTGCTGGAAAAGAAGGGTATTTGTGGAAGACAGGCCAAATTGCAACTTGCCATTGGCAAGATGGGACATTGAGACACGTGTACCAATGAAAATACAGATTTTGATGGAGAGCTCTCAGCCACTACTCTCACCACCACTTCTGGACCACGAATGGTTTACAGTACCTTGCTTTTATCTTTTCCTGCGTCTTTGCAGAAACAGTGGCCGCTCTAGTTCTTGGTTTTAGCTAAACCTCTGTAATCTTTCTCAGACAGAGATTTAAAAACCCCATTAAAGCCCGACCATCTCTAGCTGTTTTCGTTATCTGGGTTGATTTAGTTATCTGAATCTGAAGTTGATCTCCGCCAACTCTTCTCTCCAGGTTTGCTTCATGAAGTCTCCTACTTTTGATTGATTATTTATGTATTTTTTGAATCTGTAGTAGATTCTTCGGAGAGAAATATGTACGTTGTTAGGGATTCGCTTATGCTTTGCTTTTATTTGTTATCAATTTATGTTTGCTATTGTTTGGTTGGTGAAAAGGAAGAGAATGAAAGTCTTAAAGCTTGAAATCTCATATCTTTGGATTTTAGGAACTCATCGTCTCCACCCAACTGAGAATGATTCGATCTGGCTTGGTCTAGGCTAGCTTTTCTTATTTTTGAGTTCCAAACCTGCGTGAAGTATAAGATGTGAAATTATGTTTATTTGTTTCTATATTTGTATAAGAAAATGGTTCTAGGTTGTTTTTCTTTCAAATTACTTTGGATTCTCAGTTACCAACCTTAGACAATTAGGCTCCCTCAAATAGAGATATGCGATTCTTTGTCTAATTAATCTGATTATGGTGCAGCCTGCTCAATTTGATCTTCAAAATACTTTTTTTTTTGTTTCTTTTATTAAAGAACTTGTATAGTAGAGAATTGTTCTTACAAAAATGTTTGGTTAGCTATTTCATGTGGACAAATTTTATGTTCTTCAATTATTCTCTTTGTTGACATAAAATTTTAGGGCTTATACAGCCTTGCAGCTTTTTCTTTCAGCTAATCAGCTTAATCTTGGTAGTGTCCCAGTTTCTGGTTTTAGGTTTGATAGATAGTGCCCTATGAGAATGGAACTATCTAGTTTAGTGCATATTTATGTAAAGTTGTTCATGTTAATCTAACCGATGGAACTTGTTGGTCTTGTGATGTTTTTGCTTTTAGATCATTTTAGTTTTCAATCTTAATTTAATCTTTATGAGAAACTATTGTTGGTGTCTATGGATTTGGGTTGAACTATCCTTTATGTTTTTCTTTCATTCCAATTTCAAGTTCTAAAACTTTGATCTTCTTTTCTCAGATTAGATCTTATGGACTGCTATTTCAAGAGTGTTATTGATGATTTTGTTGTCCCCGAGGACCAAGAAATATCAGATAGGCTTCCGTCACCACGCAGTTGGTTGAATTGGGGAATAAGTGCTCCTGAAAGTTATGGGGTAGCTGATAAATGTTTTCTTATGGATTCAAGTTTGTCTCAAAGAGAAATGAACCTCAGTGGTGAAATATTATGTGACGACAATATGATGGATTCTTCAATCCACGGCAAAGAACAGTCTAGCAGTTTTAGTCTCTGTGAAGGATCAGTGGATGACATTTTCAACCAGACCACAACTTCACTTGATCAGCCGGACTGCCAGCTTGATGACCTGGTTGGAATCGATGCAATGGATGACATTTTCTTGTACAGCGTACCTTCTGGGATTAACATAATTGCTTTATTGCATCTAGGATATCATGTAGCTTCTAAGATACTCCAGCTTATCAAATTGATTGGCCCCAAGCACAGGTTTCCCATGGAAATTGGATGCTCCAATATATATATGCATCACGGTTCATAAGAATCTATCACTGAAATTGGCCCCATTGCAGAACCTGGCAGCCATCATGAAGAAGGGTAATAAAAGAACTAGAAATTTCATGCTTCAACTAGGTCTTGTAGGGGCAAATTGATTGGCCCCAAGCACAGGTTTCCCATGGAAATTGGATGCTCCAATATAGACATGCATCACGGTTCATAAGAATCTATCACTGAAATTGGCTCCGTTGCAGAACCTGGCAGCCATCATGAAGAAGGGTAATAAAAGAACTAGAAATTTCATGCTTCAACTAGGTCTTGTAGGGTTTCTATATTCCATAACGTGATTGATTTTAGATGATAGTTTGTACCATAAAATCTATAGATCAAAAGAATAGAGCCATTAAATATCCATGGGCTGCCAAATTTTCCCTACATCTTAGAAATTTAATGTTTTTATTTTAGTTCTCTTTTTGGTGTCCTTTGTTTGACATTCGAACATTTTTGGTTGCCTTTCCAGGAATTCTTTTCTTGAAGATCTACCTCGGACTGAAAATCCTCAGAAATCATTTTGTCTTTCACCTGAGTCAGAGTGCAACTCAATGCTAGTAGATAATCTTTCGAAAGACATGATCGTAGATTCACAAAGGTTTTCAAGTGATGAACGTAGTATTGGAAGCTCTAAGTATCTCAAAACACGTGCTTTTTCTCCAGTGGTGGGTTGGACGAGAGAAGCCAATGCTTCAGAGTTTATGCCATCTAGTTCAGAGCAGAATGATTGCACAACAATAAAGGTGTTGTTTTTTCTTCTGTTAATTCCATCTAGTCATGCATTTTTTTGGCCTATTTCATTGATGTTGATAAATAAATTCTTTGAAAGGAAGATAAATTTTAAGGATTTTCTTAATATACTCTTTACGTGTGTTTGTTTACCAATTGTGGTTCATCTTGGGTGGATATTTCCTGTCCTATCAGACTATGACTACTAATGGGATGGAAATTTAGTTGTAGTGCCGCTAAGCCATCAATGCTTTACTAGTATTATGCTTGTTGGGCAAAGTTTAATTCATCTTTTAAAAATGTAAGGTTAACTAATCATGGTAATGTTTGTTTCAGGCATCACAGATCAACATCTCCGTCCCTTCTGAGCAGAAAAGCATTCATGAAACTGTGGACGAAGAGACATCGGTGGAGGAATTCGTTTTGCAGGATCTTGAAACGGTGATAACACAGGTGAATTTTCTAATAATGTGAACCTTACTTTACCCATTAGTATGCTATCTTGACATCATCTCTGATATGATTTTGCCTTTTTTGATCTGACCAGTTGACTGATGAAACACGGGTATGCTTTCGTGATGCCTTTTATCGGTTAGCAAAGAACTCAGAACGTCATATGGACACACAGAGACAGCATGAAAACGTTTCTGTGGAAACTCTTCCTCCATTGATAGATCATGCTGAGAAAGAGAGGTATGTTCACTATTTGACACGTGCCTATAACATATTTTCAGCGTCCATCCTTTATTTTTCTTAGTCTCCCTTAGCTTCAGCGTATGATATGTGTGACATTGTATTGGAAATGTCAGTCCCTACAAATTCATGGAAGCAAACTGTTTTTGAGTTTTACCGGTAAATTTATGTGGCATCTAGTATAAGTAAATACCAGATGGTGGAACTGCATGTTCATAATTTAAACAAAAGGTAGCCACTCTCACGTACATTTTCTCTCTAGATTGCCGCAGAAAACTACACCTTAAATTTGTGTTTTTGAATGGAGTGGCTTCTTGACTTACAGAGTGATCGAAGAGAGCTTATTCTAGATTCAGGATTAATTGTTTTTTTCATCTTTACATTCTTCACGAACTTTTTAACATCCTGGCATCAGTGATCAGTTTTAACTAGGAGTATCCTGCCATTGATAATTTGATATGGCATCGTCCCTTTCTTTGTTACTTCTGCAAGTTATGTTCTGTTTGAATAAACATCTTTATTACTATTTAGGTCTGGAATCAAGAAAGCAACAGAGTCAGAGACCAACATCATCGACAGAACGATCGCTAGCCTCTTGTTTGGTAAGATGCACATGTTTGCAGAAGATTCTCTAGTAGGAATGTAGAATAGACGGTAAATGCCTGCCCAAGAAGCTACAGGAGCGGCTGGAACGCTAAACCATAATCTGAATCAGACCCAACCCCAATATTTTCGTCGCCATGCTGTATATCCCGGCGATGATGGAAGTTCCAACATACAAAGAACAGTGGATCATCGAGAGATGTGTCTGAAATCCCGGCAGCAGATGACAAGATAGACGAAGTTTTGTAGTTCTGGAGTTGGGATTTGTAAGTAGAGAATGGAGTTCCAAGAGTCGTGGAAATATTTGTGGAACTGCGGAAGTAAGTAGCAGTGTTTGATTATATATATATTAGTTTTGAGTGTAGCTGTAAGATGTCTTGCTGTAACAGAGGCAGAGCAGCTCAGTTTTGAGTTTAGAACATATAGATAGATGACAGTTGAGAATGTTTTATAAAAGGAATGAGTTGATAGGGGTGGTTGGGATCCGCTGTAATGGATATTATTATTATTTAAAATATAGTGTGTTTTGCGGTGCGGTAGTGGATTTTGAGTTCGTAAAAATTTTGTTTGATTTTGATTGATTTGTTCAATCTGGATTATTAAATTTGATTTTGTTCATAATTTGTATTCAAATATTAAAACATTGTTTGATTTGAAATCGGGTTAAAGATTCAAACATAATATTTCGTTTGATTTAGTTGTTAGAAATTAAAATATCGATTGTATTATTGTCTAATTTATTTGTCTAAATTTAAAACAATTTGAGTATTATGAATTATGTGTGTTCAAACTAATTCGAATCTAGATATGTAAATATCTCATAAATATTTTATATAAATATCTTATATTGTTTGATAGGATCGACCCAAATCCAAATTTTTGGCACGACTAGTTGATTGGCATGAAATTTTTTTCTTTGAGTCAGTAGGGGTATGAGTGTCACTTTACCATGGGGCTTTACTTAAAGCTCACTCTCTTTTTTTCGGAATACTAAAAGCCCACTTGACACAGACTAGTTTTCGGCCTATTTCGAAGAAAAGTAAGCCCGTTGGCCCAAATTTATCGAAACGCAAATTTGCCTGCCGTTTGGTGCAACTACTCAGTCGTCGCTGTGGCTGTGGATCTCCCGTGTCTGTGTGCAAATTGGGTTATTTGTTTGTTGCTCACCACATGTTTGATTAAATGCCTCGCAGAACTGCATCAGTTGGTTTAACCTAGTTTTAGAGTTATTTATTTGGATTTCTTGCTGTGGCATTGTAGTGTTCGCTATAGTCAACTTGTTTATGAGTATTTGTTTATTTCTCATGACTTGTTCGATTAAATGCCTCACTGAAATGCATCAGCTGGTTTAAACAAGTTTTGGAGTTATTCATTCGGATTTCTTACTGTGACTAGTAGTGTTCTGGATAGTCAACTTTTCGGTGGATAGTTGTTTACTGTCCAGTACTTGTTTGATAAAATGCCTCACTTTAAACTGCATAAGTTGGTATAAAAAAGCTTACAAGTTACTGATTTAGATTTCTTGCTGTGACTAGTAGTTTATTGTGCATAACAAGTAATGTACTATAATTACATGTTCATGAATATCCTTTTAGTACTATTTGTTTCCTTTCATTACAAGTTTTTTTGTCAGTGATATATATAATTTTTCACAAATTGAACTATGTGAGGTTTATGACCAATTGATTATGTTCGTATCGAACGTTAATTGAGAAAAAAAAATTCATATCGCTTAATTAAAGTCGAGAGTATTTCAAATACACTAGGAGTCCTTCACTATAAACAGGAGACATCTCTTCGAGAAAGAAAAAAAAACATTGAAAATTGCTATACACATGAGAGAGTCTAAGAAGATTAGAGAGGGTTATTGAAGTGGTGAACCAAATGAGCAAATCCGAGTGATTCATATCCGTGACATTTGTGATAAACTTGGTAAATTTTTTGTTTTTTTGACCCTGTTCCAATTTTGAACAAGATAAAATATATGTGTTTCGACCCAAATTTCGAACATATAACTTATATTCAAACTTAGCTTAATTCGGATTGGATAAATTAGTCATCCAAAGTCTGACATAATTTTGCTACCCCTAGATATTAGTTGGAGGCTTGGAGCATTGCTTTTTTAATTAATTTGTCATTGATTTCTGAATTAATATAAATTTATTTGGAAAATCTATTTTGACCTTGTGGGCCGGACTTCAATGGACTGGGCCATTTGAATTGAAATACATAGGCTGAAACCAGAGAAGCCTAGCCCAGAGTTTCAGATTGTATCTACGAAGTAGCAAAGAATTGCACGTCAACAACTCCAAATCGAAAATCAACCACAAAAGACCCATCCATCCCCTTTCCCACACAAACAACACGTAAAAGCCACCCAGAAACTGGCATCAGAGAGTGTTAAAAAATCATGGCTTGTGCATCCCAGTCAATCATTTCAGCGAACACATCATGCGCATTTGCTTCACCGAGGTTGAGATATGGCAAAGTGGCCTCAAGTTTTAAGTTCTTCACTGTCAGAGCTTCCTCTGATAACGCTGAAGATTGTAATGATGAAGAGTGTGCTCCTGATAAGGAGGTCAGTTTTTCATATTCACTATTTTCAGCATTTTAGGCTTCTGAATCTTTCAAACCCTTTTTTTGGTTATGCATTTGTTGATACCTGGAGAATGGTGTTAAGATTCAAGTGAAAAGAGTTTGTATTTAAGGTTGGATGTAATCCTTTAGGGTTCTACATATGATTAGGTTTGGATTAATTGCTCATCAAGAATTCATATGATTGAATGATTATGACTTCGTGGTTGAATATCTTACTGTTTGTTTGGTCTCACTCCTTGCAATCATATTATACATAATTGTATTAGGCATCCGATGAGGCTAAAAATAGAAGTAACCTGCCTTTCTATATTACTTGTTATGTCAGTGATTTTCTGGCAGCTGACGTAGCATTGTTGATAGACTATCTTTAATAAATAATTGTAGCCTTTTTGGGGTTATGTCTAAAGCTTATAGAGAGTACTTGTTCTGACTCACTTCTGAGTTCTAGAGAGAGCTACTTTCTCTGCTTTCCAATATGGGATTTCAGTAATTTGGCCAGTTCATGTTCAATTAATTTAGCTCTATTTGTGTGTTTCATGCTCAATATATTAGTCGTTGTCTCAGTGAATGGGAGTTGTGAAATTGTTTCAAACTTTCAATGACTATATAAATCAATTGTTGATACTATCCTAGAGTTATATATGCGTAAAGCTTGTGAAGCATTGTTCTGAATTATGAATGAAAGATATCCCATGTTATGGTTACAAACGGACATTTGGCCTAATGGTCGAGTTGCATGGGTGCAACCTAAAGGTCATAGCCGATAGGTTCAATTCCTAAAAACAAAGTCTCTCCATATCTTATGTGGGGATAAGTCTGCATACATCATCCCAAAACTTGGCCACTGAGGGAGACTTGTGTGCGAGAGTTGTTTACATTTTTTGCTTAAATCTCATGTCATGGTTATGATGAAAATAGGTTGGGAAGGTTAGCATGGAATGGGTTGTCTCTGAGAAGACCAAAGTTGTTGGTACATTTCCACCTCGTAAACGGGGATGGACTGGCTATGTGGAAAAGGACACTGCTGGGCAGACCAACATATACTCTGTTGAGGTTGGTGCATTTAATCACTATATAATTAACCATGTGCAGGATTTAGCTAAATGTCATGATGTATGTTGTTTTCACAAGTAAAATATAACCTGTGTCTATACAAAATATAAATATAATCTGTGAATAGACTGTTAAACAAGTATGGAAGTGACTAAAAAAATCCCATTCTACTAATTTTACAAGAGCAGGGTCTGACCAGTAGGTAATGCAAGGCATAGTAATTGATATTCACTCACAAATTTCTCATGATTCGGATGATATCCAGAAGCTGAGTTGTCAAAAGTTATGCAGAACTGTATTGGACAGAAAGAAACCTGAAAAACGAGATTTCCATAGCCTGATTGTCTGCTGTTCTTCTACAGCCTGCCTTCTAAGAATCTACATACAATTCATGTTCTTCCTTCCGGACCTTCCCTCGGACTAATTTTCTGCTACACCCAATAGTTGATGGTGGCCAAACAACCACTGAAATTGGGAAGCTGTCTCCTTCGATCTTAGGCAAAAGAAATATACCAAGCGGTGATAATTCTACTTTTAGTTTTAGTGTTGCATGTACCTGGTAACAAATATCATGGATCATGGTTGACTTTTTTATGGTTCTGCATTTGGGCATGAGAATAGGGTCTGAACACTAGACATCTTGAGGTGATGGGGATCCCCAGTATCATTGTTGATTGAACGCTCTGTTCAATCTTCACAAAAAACTCCAACGATCTTCCAAGGGAAATTAATCTTGTTCTGTTGAACTGTTATCATGGATGAGTTCTAATTTTAAGGTGCGCCTTGGAAATCAAACCTAAATTTACTCAAATTGCAAAAGTTTTTTTTTTTTGCCTTTTCATATACACACAGACAGTTATTATGTTACCATATTTCCTAATATCTGGACTTGATTCCAGCCCTCAGTTTATGTGGCAGAAAGTGCAATAAGCTCAGGAACTGCGGGTGCTTCCGCTGATGGAGCTGAAAATACAGCTGCCATTGCTGGTGGCATTGGCCTTCTCTGTATTGCTGCAGCTTCATCGATACTCCTACAGGTTGGTAAGAACTCACCACAGATTCAGACCATGGAATACAATGGGCCATCCCTTAGCTACTACATTGACAAATTTAAGCCACCAGAAGTGATCCAAGCTGCAGTGCCAGTCCAAACTGAATCTTCGCCGCCTATCCAACAAGAGAGCTCCACCCCAGTTACCCAGATAGAGGTTCAATCTGAAAATCAACCAGAGCCTTCCGCTCCAACTCTGACGAGTATTTCTCCCGCCAGTTAATATAATCTAATTTCTTGAACTGCAAAACTGCATCATAGAAATTTCTGCCATGCCACTTCTGTATACAATTGATTGAGCTTATGAATTAGAGCAAAATGAATAGCAAAAATTTTTTGTATGCCTTGAAAAAAAGAAAAAGCTACTCTTGTTGTATATTTCAGGTATTTATTGTATTGAACTTTGAGGCCTAATATTCATTGCTATATCTCAAGGTACATTTTTACAATCTTCTTTGAAATTAATTTTTTATCTGGTAAGCTTCTCTATGTAAGTATATGAACTCTCATCATATCGATTGGAGAACTACCAGTATCCACCACCACCAGCATCAGTCTCGGTTACGGCATCGCAATTGCAGTAAGCATTCTTGTGTTAATCGACACAGTCATGCCAGCTTCTTACCTTTGCATTAGAATCAAAGGTAAAGTTCCGGTGACTGCTATGCAGTGGAGGGTGGAGGGAATAGTGGTAGAAAAGGTAGGCCCAACAGCAGGTCCATCATGGATCACTCCGCAAAGCCCATGGTGGTGGTTATGGGCTTAGATCAGCCCATTATAAAGTCGTGATTCTATGTTTTGTTCATTTTGGGAGTGCATCTCAAGTTCCAACATATCAACTAATATCCCCCCCCCATCTCCACCGCCCCCCCTCCCCCGGCCCGGCTCATTTTGGGAGTCGCACCTCTTCTCCTTGCAATATTTATTACACATCTTCAACAATTTTTCACATATATACAACCTTCCTTCCCCTTTCTCTTTTCATGGATTTGGCATTTAAATATATTTTATAGTGGGATTTGGGTGGGGCCTACTTAGTGTGTGTATATATGTGTGGGGGCAACCACAATTTCACTGTTAATTTTTTTTTAGATCTCAATCTTTATTATATAAAAAGTGATCTGGTATGTTTATCTACATTAATAAAACACGTCTTTCAATACAATCATATCAATAAAACATATCTTTCAATATAATTTTTCCTCACCCCATTAGTCAAGCCACTTAACATTTTATTTCTCCCTCCATTTCCCACTAAAACTAATATTAAGTCTCACCTTAATTATTCAAAAGTCAAACCACATACTCCATCATATCAACAAAATACATCTCTTAATACATCATATCATCAAAACAAATATCCCAACAAGTATTTATTATCCCCAATAGAGAACATTGCTCACGAGTGCAAGCTAGATAGAGCATCTCTTTCTTTGAAGTGCAGACATCCGTAGTTGAGTTTATTAACTTATGGACGTTACACAACACCCACCTTCAACAAGTGATTTCATACGGGCGTTAGTATCAAAGCAATGCTCTCTCTCTCTATATATATATATCCTGAGATTATTTTCAGGAAAGAGCAAATCATAAATCATTATCGCTAAACTTTTAAACATTATTTCATATAGCTTCAAACTACAAAATCATTTCATTTGGGCTAAAAAATGAAAATTAGTTCTACAAAAAGAAGCATTGTGAAACGGCCTCGGAGTATGCAAATTGCAAGTAGGAACAAAGACATTAGCCATCATTTGGACTTCTTCCCTTGCTTCTTCTTGATAACTTCATCAATGTACATTATGCCCTTGCCTTTGTAAACTTCAGGAGGCTTGCAACTACGAACCGCAGCAGCAAACTGGTGCACCCTTTGCTTGTCTATGCCGGTGCAGCAAACTACATTGTTCTTGAAACAGAAAACACGAACAGCAGGAGGAACAGTTAGTTCAACCTCATGACTATACCCCAATTTGAGAAATAATTGGCGTCCCGCTGCTTCAGCCCTGGCTTTATATCCAACACCAACAATCTTCAGAAAACGAAAGAACTTGGCTTCCATTATAGTTAGTGTCAATTCAAATCCTGGATTCTCCTGAATGAATAAGTTAACCAGTTACTATAAAGAAAGAGAACTGCATATTAATTTCCAAATAAACACATTCTCTTTGAACATGGTATTTTTTATGGACAATTATCAACTAAGAAGCTGTAATGTCGGATGAAAAGGAAATTCACTCCAAACTAGAAGATAACGAAAGAGTAAATTGACTCGACATCGAGGAGAAAAAAATTCACTTATTCATCGCATCATGATTCAAATTAGAAACCAATAAAAGATCCCACGAGCAGCAGGAATTCAAAGGTGTAAGTAATCAAACTAAGGCAACATCATATGCACATAGATGCCTTAAACTCCAGCACTATAAGGACACAAGCAAGCAAGTGTCAACAGGTCTTTCCAGAATCCAATTGGAAGTGACACTCAAAAGACAAGTGGATAAAGTGGACGGGATACATTCAAGCATCAAACAGATGAGAGTTTTGAATGATACCAAGGAGGTAGAAATAAAGCAAGAAGATGTTCAGAGAAAATGTTCCTGCATCACAAGCACAGGCATTTTGTCGAACAATTTGTGAACACTAGCGCTGGCTCTGTCACAAAGCAAATTCTCCGGTACCAGTCAGCTAACAACAGACTTCCAGCACCATTTTCTCAAATAAACGTGAATGTGAACTCATTTCTTGTAGGAAAAAGAACCTATCATCGAATAAAAACCTATAATCGCTGTTCGAACGTTTCCAAAGCAACCAATGTCTCCGATTAATCTCAAAGCAATACATTCCCAACAAAGAATCCTTCGTTTAATTGAATCAACACCATTAATATGTTAAATCAGGAAAAAGAAATGAAACCCAATACTTCATTTAAATCAGGCAAATGAACATGGACAAGTAAACTGAAGGGGAAGAGAAGCTAAAAAAGAGAGAGGATCAAGTTTAGTGTTAAGCTCATACTTGATGGGCGTTGCAAGTCAAGGCTGAAGATGATGGTGTTGTGTGCTCCTCGACTGTGCAATCGATCGGGAAGCAAGTGTGTTCTTTCCTGGTCTCGTTCCTCTGACGAGCAAGGCGCATATGACACAATACGCCGTCGTTTTGTCAGAAAGAAGAAAATCGAAACCCTTCTATTTCGGATAACCAAACGACGCCGTGCTTACCCCTCTTCCGGTCTTGTAAAATGTAAATAACTTCCCTCTCGTAATTCCCGCCCAAGTCGATCGGTGTGTATCACTGTCTCTACACACTGTCATGTTCGTTTCGCGAGCAGGAATAGCTCTCTGCTTCTTCTGGATCTTAGTATCAGCCAA
This sequence comes from Euonymus europaeus, assembly GCA_963580455.1. Taxonomy (NCBI): domain Eukaryota; kingdom Viridiplantae; phylum Streptophyta; class Magnoliopsida; order Celastrales; family Celastraceae; genus Euonymus; species Euonymus europaeus. The sequence continues at coordinate 4,550,708 of OY756961.1, read as the reverse complement.
CGGAGGCAATTTCTCTATGTTAGATCGATTATATTTTTTAATTGTGATATGCTGTTTAATCTTGACTTTGTTTTCCTTCTTCTTATAGTGAATTTCGCCGTCATAGCGCTCCCCAAATTTCTCGAGTGTATTCCTCGTAATCCCCATCTTGCTTTGGTGCTTAAGACGAGGGAATATCGGCACATCTGGCTAGGTATGATTTCATTCCATCAATTTGCTTCTTAATGCCTCTTGTGCCTGAACGAGTTTGATTTTGCTGATGAGTTTTGAAATTAGCGGTTTCTTCTTGAATCCTTGATTATGTTGTGGAAAATCTATTGTTGTTGCAAATACTCACAGATCCTTGGGATTAGTGTAATTTGTGAATGTAGTAGTTTAATTTTAATTAGCAGTGTTTCTGAAACTAATCCTTGTTACTTGTTAGAGTCACTTAAATACATAAAATTGCAGTAAAAAAGAGTGAGAGAAATGCTTAAAAAAGGAGGAAAAACATTGATCTGTAGTTTCAGAAATGAATTTATATCTTTAACTGAATTAATTATAGTTTTGCCAGATTATCGTTCTTATTTGTCTTCCTCTATTCTCTGCTCCTCATTTCTTATCTTGTTTCTGTTGCTGCCTCTTCTGTTGCTCCTGTAACTGGAAAAGGCACTTCGCCTAGTTCAATGTTCTTGGTGTCATGTTGAAGGATCTCATATTGCCCTTTTGGTTCCTCCTCTGTTTTCCCACCAACAACCTTGGCAATCTCCTCCCATCGGTCTGGTGTATCCTTATCGTAAATTTCCAGATCATTTTCAAACTACTTGTAGTGCCTAGCTGTTCAGCTTGAACTAGGTTTTAGGGATGAAGACAAGTTGGACGTCATTACCCTTGTGGAGATGCCGAAAGAGGCTTAGTATATGAAAATAGGATTTGAAGAATGTAAGAGAACTGATTGAGCATGATCGTGTTTTGAGCGTTGATAAGAAAATCAAATCCAGAGACGTAGCAGATTTATTGGGAGCCCACATGTAGGAAACTGAGGAAATGTTACTTAAGGCAGACTTTTTACTGAAGGGAATATTGCAATGAGAGCTTCCTTTTACGCCAGCTAAGGCGTGATAGGGTGGTGCAAGTTGTCTGACATAATTAGGCAAATGGCCATTGTTTAATGACTAAGTATTCACATTATGCTGCAGATCGAGTGTGTGACAGTGATTAGTGTTTCCAAGGACAGACAGTCGCTTTCCGGTTTATTGTGTTGACTTAACACATAATCACCAGTTGCAAGCATTCAAGCAACACTTCTAATATACACGCATATGGTCTTTGATGAGTAAAAAAAGCTAGTTTGCATTTTCAAAACACATTGACCTACTAACTTGCTCAAAGGTAAATGCTTCTCTTTGTTTAATTCACCATGCAAGTGGGAGAGAGATTGTGCTGTTTGTTATTTTTAATCTTCTGTTTGAGATTACTATCATTCTAATATGCCTATGATATAGTTTGTCTAGCTAAGCATCTCTTTTTCAGTGCTAAATATTTAAAAACAAATTCTTTTGATTGTGATTGTTGCTTTTATTTAATGAACAATTAAGATAACTAAATTTGTATGTGCTTAAACATCTAGGATTTAATAAAGCAAGGCATCTCTGTGTGAATATTAAAGCCAAAATTTTTTTATCCCCTCCAAGAAAGAAAAGATTAGAGAAAACGGGAATACACAAAAACAAAACAAAACTTGCACCGTCTTGGTGCTGTTAATAAAAAAAATTCTATTCAAAAAATTTAAAACAAAACATTAAAATTTGGAACTATGAATTTATTATGATGTGAATAATGTCACTGAAAATTTAAACAACCATATTATCATTATGCTCCTGCTCATCCAAGGTATCAGCCAGGGACATCCCTTTTGTCTCAGGCAACCTCACCATAAAGAACCCAGAAAACAATAGTAGAGCCCCAAAAACACTATACGATAGCAATTCATTATTCCTCCAGGAAGCAACCAACACTGGCCCGAACGTAGCACCAAATATAAGGGTTTGCCTTACTGCTGTCATCGCAAAGTTTCTCACGCAAGTCGGAAACAATTCTACCGTGTATATCAATATTACATTGTATGCAGTACATGCACAAAAGAAAGATACCAATTCTAATCCCATCTGCATGCCTCCATTTCCTGCGACTGTAGTCATTATACCAGATATCCCACTCAGTAAACAAAGTGTAAATAGTGAACCTTTCCTACTCCACTTCTCAATCATCAAGAATGTAAGAAAACAAGAAGGTATCTCCAATGCCGCATTATAAGTTACACTCAAGTAGAGATTAATGTTTAAGTTTCCAAGCCCCAATGCCATACCAAAATATCCCAGCCCGATACAAAAACCCGGTATTAGAAGTGCCACAATTCTCTGCAAAGCCCATTTTTTCTTAAACATTTTTCTGATCATGGAACTAGGTCTAGGATCAGTATTTTCAGTCTTCTGTGTAACATGACTATCTAATGGGTAGAGGCTTAGCATTAGATTGTTTCTACAAGGAGAAAGGGTTTTAAGTACCTTGATTGCTTCTTGATACCGTCCTTCCATGAAAAGCCACCTAGGAGACTCACTCACAAAAAATTGAATCATGAAACAATAAATAAGTGTTGGAATGGAAGTCCATAAATAAAGTTCTCTCCAAGAAGAACCTATATTTAGGTATGCAATGCCTGGCAAGGACAAAAACCCTAGTGTGAAAAGCAGTTCTTCCATGACCCCTACTCGTCCACGCCATTCCTTTCCAACCTTCTCTGTTAACAATACGAGGTTACATGTCCCGATTGGCACCCGGCCAACACCACAAATGAATCTCAAAGCTGAATAAACCCATATGTTAGTCGAGAAGGCAGTGAGAGCACTAGTGACAGACATTGCTAAACATGATAGGAAAAGCAACCTCTTGCGACCAATTGATGAATCGGCAATTGTGGCTAGAAAGAAACCCCCAATTAGGCTACCCATAAAGTAAGCTGATGCTGGAAGTCCTGTGATGAATGAAGTGGAGCACTCTAAATCCCATTCAGATACCATTGTTGAGGGTCCATTCCAAGCCCAAGCAGAATTTGGAAGTTGGCAAATATTAGAGTTTGAGTTGCATATTGAGTCATCGGTGCAGTGCCATTTTGGGTGGGCATCAGTGAAGATGCTGATAAATGTTTGTTGTGAATCAAAGAACGATGAAAAAGCCACAAGAAGTGCTTGAACCAACTGTCCCCACCCAAAAGTCCCTATACTTTGTTCTATCATTTTATCAAATGAAGGGAAGGTGGGTTCGTCTTCTTTTGATCTGTCTGTGTCAGTTGAATCTTCCATGTTGAGTTTGTAGTACGGCTTATATGTTTCATTCTCTTGTGGAGTAGTTTCTGTCTTGGCTGAAACAAAATCTGGCAGCTCCAACATGAATGAATTTGCCATACTCATGTAAAAATTCCAAAATTATAATAAAAGCATATCATAAGTAACTAAAATAATTGTAGATACACGAAGCTCTGAATGCACATCGTTCAAAAACTATATATGATGAAGACCAATTACTTGGAGTGATATAAGCCTTGAACTAAGCACAGTAAAGCAGAGCCAGAGAGGGCAGGGACGTGATTGAGAGAGGCGATTCGACGAAAGAGAGAGTTATTGGTTTTCAGGTGTTGAATGAAACTGTCAGGGTTTTAAAATGGAATCGCGATATGAGTCTGATTTTTCTACCTATATACCAGATCAACTTAATTGGACTTGTGTTGGCAAGGCAAGTTGGACTGCCTAGTTGTTAGGATCCAGTTATTAAGATGCTGCCACGTGTATAGGAATTAGTTATGAATGCTTGGTTGATGTTTTGCCACGTGTATTTGTTGTTAAGTCTGTTTTGCTTTTATAATTGGCAGGTTGTTAGTTGGTTAATGCAGTTTTGGAAATAAGAAAAGTTGTCTTTTCTTCTTAGTTGTTCGCTGCAACTTCTTCCTTCCTATTCTTGTTACGATTGCTAGGTTAAGAACGAGAAGGTCTATCACTGGTTATATGTTGTACCCGTTCGTGGACTAGTGGGATCGAGTATGTGTCCGGAAATTTCCGGCACAGGTTCATATACCACATGCACATTATTTTTAGTCATTCAGTTCTTTGAGTTTCAATCCAGCAAGGAATAAAATGATCAATGAACAAGGATCAAGAGATTATGTTAAAAATCAGCGTTGAACCTATAGCTAAGCCATGTTTAGCGGAAATTAATTGATTGTATGTAAATTTGAATCTAACACTTTTGAAATAAAAATAACATTGTAAGTACATAGGAATAAAAAAATAGAACCATAATAATTAATTGTCAGCCGTTCATTTGGAAATCAAAACAATGAAATCAGATGTGTTTGTGTAAATCAATTTCCCCTTAAGATCTTAGTTTACCTTTTCGTAGATCCGGATAAAAGTGGATAGAGGTATCTCACGGCCCAAGACATCCGAATATGAGAATAACCCTTTGAATTGAAGAGCAATTTGTTCGAGATGCTTCATGAGCATCAATTTTATGAATTGATGAAAGAGAACGAAAGAGTATAGATGAAGTCGACTAACATAAGAGAGAAAACTAAAAATTTAGGCATCTTATTTTTACGGGAGTTATGAACTGTTTGTTCATTGCTTTAATTTGATCGTCTATTTGATTTGGAAGAACTTATTTCCAAGTGAGCCCTCATTGATCCATTTGAACTGAAGCTTGATGTAGTGAAGATACGTGCCCTTTCATTCCAATATTTCAATTTTCATAGATGCATGTAACTGTTAGAGATGTACATTAATTCACCATTGAGATGAGGAAGAAGAATTTTGTAGATTAGAAGAGATTGTACATGAACAAAATTAAAGAATTGAAAGAAATATTATTTAATTTTTTTGTCAAATGGCGTTCCTAGATGAATTCACGTGGCAGCATGGTGTTTCACTTAAAACATTATTTTAGGAATTATGGATAATATAGATATAGATATTGATGAATGCATATGCCTCTCTTTTTTTCTTGGTCAATTTGCGGTTTCTTTTTTCTTCAATTTTATGAAATATATAATGAAAATTAGTCTTATTCTATCTCTAGTTAAATCACTGTTTATTGAAACTTAAATATCTAGCAGCCTCATTTGATTTTCATGATGCAAATATATCCACTTAATTCTTTCATTCAAGCACATAGATATATATATATATATACATATACATATATATATATGTAAAGAAAGAATAAATTTGACCATAGTCTAGTGCATGATTATAAAAATATTACTCCCAGGTGATATCGAATTTAGTCTATACGTTTTTTATCCCAAGTCTTTCCCCCCAAATATATGGAAGGATAATTTTGAGGGGAGTTTGTGATTCAAAGGTGGCAAAAATGCTGACGTGGTGATTCAGATTCCACTATATATTAGATACTTAAATACTAATGGTTGGTGACTTGATGAACTAGTTGAGTCCTACTTGGTTGCCTACATTATATATATGATGATGATGAATATATTGTGTGATGAGAATCCTAGATTCACCCAACACATCTGAATCTGATTCCACAAAGTGAATAAAAGTACAAAAGTGTCATCTCCAATCCCACAATGAGATACAATAGGGATACCATTTTGGCATTTTACCCTGCTGCATGCTTGTTAATTTCTCTTTTTATGTCTTAGATCGAACAAGATTTATTCTGTGGAACTCTTTTTTTTCTCTCTTTCAATTTACAGACAAAAAAGTGGTAAATTGATAAAGTTGTAAGAGTGCAAATTCTATGTATATTTCATAAGTTTTCGATCTCGTTCACTACGAGAGTCTACTGCACGAAATATATGATGTGTCACGCTGAAAATGAAACACCACAATTCTTTCCCACGTGTCTTACATGAGTTTATAATGACAATTGATATTAACCATGATTATCTCAAAATAAACGGATAATCATGTTTATATACCCACAGATAACCTAAACGCTGGTAAATAATGGTATTATGGTGTAGTGGGTTCTAGTAAGGATTCCCAACTTGATCAGGAAGATTCAATAATATTCCATACACAAACATTCACATTCCCATATTGGATTCTTTCCTGTTTGGTTTATTTTATGTGAACGCATATCTTAATCAAATTTATTGTGTATATAAATATGAAGGGGAGTGGGGAATTGGAAAATATACGAGAATCTGACCAAGCACACTAAACTTGAATAATTATCTTCATGTTCCTTTCTTTTTCTTGCTGCTTTGTGAGCATGCATGATCCACAATAAGAGACAAACAAAACCGTATAACATATTGATTTTGGTGAATGTTGTAATTACACTAATATTACAAATTCCTTCTGGGTTTTTGAACCAATTAGACTTCTTTTTTAAATATTCGAGAACAACACTTTACAAGTTTACCTTTTGAACATTCGATATGATTCCAAACTTGAGTTGTTAAATTCAGGTGCACAAAAGTTTCTCTCTTGATCATGATACACTAATTTAACCAATGTAAAGTTTGCCTTTTTGAACATTCGTTATGATTCATGTGCACCAAAGTTTTTCTTCTGATCACGATACGCTAATTTGACCAAAACATAACGTGTGATCACAATAATATTGCTTCCAATAAGAATCGTACCCAGAACTTTTCAAATTCGTATGATTACAAATAGGTTCACCAATTAGACGCATTTGTAAAGGTCTTGTTTTTTCGACTTTTGAGCAACAAACTTCCACAATTATTCCCCAATTAAAATGTTGTTGTCCTACCACTAGCTAATTAAATTAAGCTATCATTTTCGCTTACATCATATCAAACAAATAACTTCAGTCATTGTTCATATAATTTGATAATTTCAAAAATTAAAAAATTTCAATCTTGCTCACCAATTGGAATATTTGGGCCGAAGTGCATCATCAACAATTGGGCCAAACTCGAGCCCAACATGTTTTCCACGCCCTGTTGGCCTTTCTTAACTTCAACTGATAGGAAGAATTGAAGAGAGCGGCAAGAGCAACATAGTTCGCAGGTTTCATGTTATCGACTCTGCCAACGGCGACAGAGTGGTCCTCCCAAGTTCACCTGCGATCAAACCACCGGAGTAATGAAGGTGAAGGAACAACGTGTGGCCGGAGCACTGCATCATCTGATGATCGAGGCAGTTAAAGAAGTTGTACAGGGCGAAAGTATGGGGGAAGCAGGGATTGAACATCAAGGAAGTGCAAAGTAAACCGAAACCTCTCCCTCCATCCCTCCATGCCTCCAAGGAATTTGAACCCATGGGCCATGGCTGCAAGGTTCCTGGGCAGGAAAGCCTACCAACCGAGCTACTCCTCTAAATATCCCGACTGAACTCGTGGTTTCTTAATACTAAACCATGTCAACCTCTGAATTATAGATGATGTTTCTAATCCCAATGGAGAAATGTAAGCATCCGCAAATGGAATTAAACTGGACCAAGAACTAAATAGTTCTACTGGTGAAAGCTACCTTCAATGGCAGAAGATGTACTTCTCTGCATTGAGGCCGTGACTCCTATATCAGTCATGAAATGTCAAGCCATCACATTCCTCATTATGATGAAATCATGTGAATTTTCATGATCATAGGATGTAACTCAATTACAGTAGATACAGTTATTAAGTATTAATATTGTTGCCCTGTTAAAATAAGATCACAGATCACGGGCACCAGATAATATAAGATTACAGATCAGAGACCAGTAAAAAGAGCAACTCAATACGTGAGGCTAGCAACCTTCCTACATTGAGCTGTGAAATTACAGAAACTGATGTTACAAGATAGTCATAGAAATCTACCTTCAGAAAGGTTGTTAGCAAATGCTATGATGAACATATAATAACTAACGCATAGCACTAAAAAGTAAATTGAAATTCAACTTAAGAGCATTCCTACCACCTATAGAGTGCCAATTTTTTGTGCTTCTTACCCTGGTGATTACTACCTACCATATGAAAAAGGAAACAATACGCAGTTGTTACCTACAAGGCCTTCGTCAAATGGTTGATCACCCTTCTTCATCATAGTCGTCCTCGTCTTCATCCAACCGCTTGCTAAGCTGAAGAGGATCAATGGCCATCTTCTCCATTTCTGGAAGAGACCAACCAGGATATTCTTCATGTTTTGTTTCGGTAGTAGGCCCTGCTGATGGCGCATGGCCTACTGCTACTGCTGTGGTCACTGCAGCCTTTGTGTCCTCGTTCTCATTTACATCGGCATTCAGGTCAAACTTCAATGGTGCTGAACCCGTAACATCATCCCCCTCTTTATTTTCTTTCACAGGTTCCTTCGACTCGTAACCGTTATTGACCAATGCTCCAGGACTCAAATTGTTTTTCATGCTTTGTTGAGGAGCTGCACAGGACTCCGATTCAATCTCGCGATGAGAGGATTCTCTTTCTATGTTGCGAGCACCTCGTCCTCGACCTCTTCCTCGGCCCCGGCCTCTTCCTCTGCCACTGCTGCCAGCCTGGCCCATCTCTTGCTACAGGAAGTGAGAAGAAAATAAGTAATAACTAGAAATAACAAATAGTTATTTGACAAGCATACTTTATTTCTATATTATGATGGATTTCTTTGAAAAAAAAATATCATTGAAATTTATGATTAAAAAAGTCAATTAAATTAGCCACATATATTCATTCATTATTCGAATTGAAACCATAACTCTGAAAAGATTATGCACATTTGCAATGAAGTGTGGTCAGTCAGAATATCCCCAAAACCGTTAAACCTAAAATAAGCTATACAACAGAATAATCGAGCAACTGATAACTGCCAGAAGCTTCTCATACCATCCTGCTTCTCTTTGACTCTTCGTCACTGTCATTGCACTCATCCCCGGTAGCCTTCCTGGCAGAATTATGTATATAATTTACCAATGTCAATACCAACAGGTGGAAAAGGCAACAAAAAAAAAATTGAAAAGAAAGAAAGAAGATGAAGGCAGCCATAATCACTTTACCTTCTCTTGGAAACACTTTTATCGTCGGCAGTAGCATCTGAATGACCATGACCATGACCATAGTCAGGAACCCTGCTTACAATGTCCCTCAGAAAATCGAACACATTGTAGCTCTGTACACAATGCTTTCTGCAATTTACACGAAATTGGTAAGAACATTTTCACTGACTGAACTGTCTATTGGGAGCATCAAAAAAACGCATGACTCATTCAATTAAATGAATTTGTTAAATCTAAATGGGCATTTAAGCTGCAATGTTCAAAAATTGGTAACCATGGTAATCTTAGTTTATGCCATATGGTGTCAATGAAATGAAAGCCAACCATACAATGGCAGTCTTCAAGAATATCCCATGGCATAAAGTATTTTTAACTTATCAAAATAAATTTTATATCAAAAATTTAAATTTTCTAAAAACTGCAGCAATTCTAGAACAATAATCTCAATTCCAGAAATTGGAAAGGTCCAAAGATCTAAAAGCCTATGTCCTAGAACCACGGTGAGAGACGAAAAAAGATGGTTTCACTTCAAACCTCCAAAATATTAAATTACCCTCTTTCACATAAACCTTTTAAGTCATAGTAACAACATATAAAATCATTACCTCTCGAATTAGTTGTAATGCATTTCAAATAAGAAAAAAAAAAAGGCAGAAAACATAATCGTCTTAACAACTCTAGCAGACATTGGCACATGCAAAAAATTTAATATTGTCCTGTAAAACTATCCCAATTCCACATATCATGTGGGGATAAGGTCTGTCTGCAAGAACATGTCTCCGACCCCTGCACACTGCAGGAGTCTGCAGGAACATTGTTTACCTTTTATTTGCTTGTGTAGCAGTCTACATATACTCAATTCTATGAACGGTCATTTGCAATACGTCCAGAAGTTGTCAGAAAGTAATAGTTTTTTGGATGGTTTGAAAATGTGAGGAGACATGATAAAGTTGAACAAGAGATACGACCATTAATTGGGTATCCAGAGATTCCAGACACAACACAGAGAAAATTAGTCACTTACAAATGCAATGAACTCATAGTCTTTGCTCCTCTCTGAAGGGTTATCTCATAAGTGCGGTCACAAAGGTCTTGCAAAAACAGCTCCAATGCTTTAGCTGCAATGAATTCGAGGAGGACCATAAGCATCTGAAGACCAAGTGTATATGATATAAAAACTAAGAAAACAAAAAACTAACAACTCACAAACTAAAACAGGCACAGCCAGTGCTATCTTCCCAACATCCTCATCAGCTTGCATTATTTTTTTTATGCGAGCCTGCCAATGCCACGTAAGAACAATTTAAAAATTACCATTTAAAGGATGGAATATTTTGCATATAAAAGAAAAAGATGTAAGCAGCGATACAATAATTTTTCAATGGATTTAAGGATTTCTACTCATGCAATAATTATTTTTGTCTCCCTAATTGTAATTTGTAAGATAGGGTCTCTGAGGACACTAGTTGAAGCTCTAGGAGTAACTCATGAAGCTGGGTTAATGAGAAAACACAATCCTTAGGAAAAGTCATCCTCATTTTTTACTCATATTACCAAGATTTCTGGAAGATTTTTTGAATTTTAATACATTACCAGATTTTCGGTGTCCAATATTGTTGTATTTTATTTCCTTTCCATTAGCTTCAAAGATTTTTTTTTTCACTTATGCATACTTTCCACATGTTGACATTGAATTTTACCTTTTTGACCATTTTACATGCATTTATAGCTTTCTTCCATTTGAGCAGAAAAAGGGATTTATACACACACACACACACATAAGGCATGCATGGAGGCTTCTGAACAAAAATTTAAATCTTCAAAATTGGTTCCGACATGCCACTTTCATCGATGAAATAGATCAAAGTTCTTTTGGAAGGACATTTGGTGAAGAATGCAACCTCTTATGAAGGCACAATTTCTGGATCACAAATTCACGATGACTTAAGCTGAAACAGGGGGATAATTTTCAAGTACAGGATGGAATAACTATTTGGAACCGTGAATTAATCAGGAATTGGAATTATTTTCAATTTTTTAAGTACAATCTTTGAGGTTCGCCCACATTAACTTAAATATCACCTAAAATGGAAGGAGGGAAATTTTGAACCAAAAAACTATGGCAAGAGGCTTTATGACTGTCATCCAAAAAAAGTGTTATGATCAGGTGACTTAGGAAGACAATAATTACGAAAGCAATATGGAAGACAGGCGTTTCAACAAAAGTGGCCTTTTCTTTTCTTTTTGCCTGGGAGTCCTTGGAGGAGATCCCTAACTATTGAAAATCTTCAAATATGAGGATTTTCCTTAGCGAATACATGTGTCTTGAGCAAGGAAATAGAGGAACTCTCGAGGCATATCACACTTCATTGTAGATGGAAAACAACTATTAGATAAAAAGCCTTATACAAAGGAGCTATTGGCCTAGTGGTAGCCACTTTTTAAGACTCTGAACGTGTTGAAGGTTTGAATCCTCCCACATGTTTAAATTAACAAGCATTAAAATCAATATATGTTCATCAAAAAAAAAAAAGAGAGAGGAAGCTCTATGCATCAAGGGAATTGCTTGGATGGCAGCAGGAATCTGTGGAGGATGAGATTAAAGCACTGAGTGATGTGGTTTGGGTTGCGGGAAAGAGGAATGTAGAAGCCGCATCAATTGCTAATTTATCTGTTCTAAAGGATTGCCCGTTAAGAACTTAGCGGTTACTATGGGTTTGTAGTAAAATCAAGATGTACGCACCAAATATTAACGTCTTTAAACTCCGTCTAACCTCAAAAAACAAAATAAGTAGAAAATAGAATCGATGAACACCCCATCAAACAACTGATACCCAATGTCATCAATTTTTCATAGAGCAAACAACTGCATAGGTTTACCACAGTGGAGGTCAAGTCCTGGAAGCCCACACATAAGCAGATTCACTCTAGATATTTCTGGTTTGATCCTATGTTTTCGTGAAACAAATTTACCACCATACCAACATTGGCCTTCAGAAGTGTTCTATCCTGACATTTATTAACCATATAAGATCATATATACCATTAATACCAACAAGATGCCACAAATAGAACTCAAACTGACAGCCTGAAGGGAATAAGCCCTCCGGCCAAACCACCAAGCTAAAGGTGCATGCGACAATAACAAAAAGTATCCCTTAAGTGCAAGAAACAAAGTCAATTCCTACCCAAAAAGACGAACAAGAAATACCCATCAACTGATTTCACTACCGAATCAGTTTACCCTAAAAATTTAAACTAAAAACATTCGATTACATATCCCAAAAAACCCAGAAAGGTCAGGTCAGATACCCACGAAGAGATTTCAAATTTAATCTAAACCACATGAAAGGAAAAAAAAAAAATCGAAAAGAGAGAACCGAAATTAATTCCAATCGATCAACAATTTATTTTTCATAATATTTCTCTCGCATATCAAACAGCTGAAAATTTGAAATTTCCCACAGAAAAAAAAATACGAGGGAGAAAAACTTACAGCAGGGAATCTTGTATCGAGCTTCTTCCTCATGGTGTCAGATTTGGAGCATTAAATTAAAGCAAAAAACGCCAAAACTTGAACTGAATAGTTGTATTTTTTTTCTCAAACCCAAATTATTTATCCCATGATTGGATTGCTGTCGCAAAAAATCTACATGGAAATCATCTCCAGATCCGAAATCATCACTAACATTTCTTCAATTTCCCCCAACTCTAATGCCCAGAGACCAGAGTTGCTTCGTTTCCAACGGAATATCCGTCCGTGCATATTTGACAAAAGCCAAAAACATTTTTAAAATATAATAAAAAGAGATCAATACAACACGTGTAACGTAAGCGGAGTAGTTACTGTAGAATTTGACATTCAAAGAAAAACGATGACGTGTCGTCAAGAGCGTGTTCTAACAGATGCCTCCTCCGGTAATTATAGCGATTTGATATATAAAATTTTATTTTACATTGGTGTAATATATTCGTTTTTTCGCTTTGTTAAATCGATTTTTATTTTTTGTGATTCAAATTATTTATTTTTCAAAACTTTTTTCACGTAGTCGTTGGATTCGGTTGTATCGACTCCGTGAGTAGAGAGAAGGCATATGCTACAGCAGCATCACCATCAGGGTGAAATTATATCCAACTCGAATGATTGATTTGTACTAGTTGAATTAAATTAAATTTAAACATTAATTATATGTTTAAATTTTAAGTCTAAACACAAATATTTTATCAAATTTAAAATCGAGTTAGTGCCAAAGACACATATCTTAATCTCATCTAATTTATTTAGACAAATCATAACCCGAATTAGATTGTTATCTGATTTATTTATCCGAAAAATCAAACTAAATTGGATATAATTAATTAAAAACGTCTAAAAAATCAAAATAAGACATACAACCATCTCGTAAACACACTATATTGTCTGGCCCGAATCGATCTGAACCCAAATTTTTGTCACCATAATCATGATATGAAGAGAGAATGCATGTCGGGTTATACCATACTTGTGTAGGAATGACCTTAAAAAAGTAAAATCAAATACAAAATGTCCTAAAAGGTAAAAAAATGTAAACAACTTGTGCACAAGACTTTAGACGGAAATCAAAGACAGAATATACGAGAATCTAACATGGAAAATTTTCAGAAATTAAATCTATGACCTCAATCGCATCTTTACAACTCTACCAACACAAACACCAGAAGATAGTTTGAATCTACCTATCATGCCAAAACTAGTTTAATTAGTGTCAGAAACAAAAAGAGTAAAACTTGTGCCAATGATAGATTGCAACAGAAACGGTGATAAATAATTAACGAAAAGAACGATTTTCGACCCCCTCAACACGCAGCAAAAATGCCTGTAGGTCAAAAGCAGTAATAACATTGCGAAAACAGAATGGAATAATCTAACAGCAGTTCCTTTAGAACATTACAAAAACTACATCTTATAGCAATGACGGGATGAATTTTCTGAAAATCTTTTACAGATTAATCCACCTCAATTCTATAAATGGCAACACTATATAAATACATGAACCTGCATTTTTTGCGTCGGATGTTATTCACACCAGAAGCTTTAATACCATGTAGTATGTACAAAATTCTGCGATATTATGTCTCTCCAGTCCTTCAATCGGTATTACCCACTTTTCTAAAGCTTAGCTTGCCTCGAAGAACACCCGGTGCTCAAGGAGGTCTGTTAAAACACTCCTCATTTTATCAACTGAAACAGGTTTCAATATAACACCATCCATACCAACCCTCATGCAGGCCTCCTTGGTCAACTTATCTGTGTTTCCAGTGAGTGCCACTATCAAAGGTCTTTCATGTCGTTTCGTAAACTTTTCATGTGTACGGACTGCCAATTCATATCCATGCATGCTAGGCACACAAACATCCATGAAAACCACTTTGTGGTCTTGAGATACAACACGCAAACACTCGTCAATAGAACTTACTGGTGTAACATCACACCCCAGGTGTACAAGAAGTCCTTTGGTCACCATTCTGCTAACCCTGTACCACCATGAACATATTCAACATTCAAAAAAATAAAGGCAACAAGATTGTGAGTGCAACGAAACAACAGCTGAAAATCCTGCTGAACTAAAGATGTATATAAATTAGCAATTAAAGAGATAAATACACTAATATACACAAATCAGCCACATTGCACTATGAGCTCTATATTGGCGGACTAAAACCAATCATATTTAGTTATAAGGTATTCAAAGAGAAGTTTGTTGACCTAAGAGGGTTTCGTTGAGAATAATAGGGATATAAGAGATGAGGCGAAATGAAGAGGTAAACTGAGAGTTCTATTTTTATATAGTAGAGAGATAAGAGGGGTGCAATTGTTACGTGCGTATGAGACAGAGATGAAGACGTGGGAGACAGAGAGGGATTTAAAGAATTTTCTGGAGGGAAACCCGAAATGTCCAAAGTTCCAAACCCTTTCCACTTAAGGGTAGTCAATTCTTCATAGAACAAGGTACTTAATAATGACATTTTATGTGTTTTGCTAGCTCCTATTTGTTGTTAAACTTGTCGGGATTCCATGTGATGCGCGCAATGACCTTACAAGTATAAATTATAAATTTTAATTAATTACTTTTTTTATTTAGTGCCATATATCATACTGAAATGTATATAGTGTTATGTTTAAATTATTATATTGATTTTTGCTTTCCAAATATTATTAAGTGCATAGTATATTTAAAGTAATAGCAACAGAGTTCTAATTAGATTACTTTGAAAGTAATTTTTTTTTATTCCCTTTTTTTCTTAGGCAACATGTTGCACAAATAAGCTCCAATATCATTTAACATTAAATTACTTTAAAAGTTTAACCTTTTTTATTATTTCTTTTCTTTTTTAGGTGACGTGGCACAACCTATAAGCACTAAATTCTTTTACTTTCAATTAGTAGTAATGTAGTACAGATTTATTAGATACCAGCTCATTATGCATTCGTAATTGAAGATAACGATCTAGGTTTTACAAGTACTAACTACTAAGCTAGGGTTGCAGCATGAGACTGAATGTAGTCCAAACTACAACAAATGTAGTCAGAATAAGCATACTTCAATATTCGATTAAAAACCTAACTTTATTCTTACATATGATGCGTTACTTTTTCTCTTCTTTTACAGCATGTGGGGAGGGAGGGCAAGGGCGGGTGGGGAAGAGCACGATGCTAACAGAAACCAATCCTATCTGATTATTGATGAGAATTTCTACATAAGACATTGCAAGTAAGAAAGATTTGAAATCGTAAACTAATTCTGAAAACAGAAAAATAAAAATAATAATAATAATAATCGGAATTTCTATTAGAAACAACATAGATATGCCTAAAAAGCCCTTTTGTAGCTACGTCTACCTTTGGGAAATTTCCGGGGAGTGTATTTTCAATAATTCCTGGGTCTTATTTAAATTTTTATTCTATTCAAGGCATCCAGTTTCATGTGTTTCTGCTACCACTATCTACTACAAACTATATCAATAGAATCTGATTTAGAACATAATGACGCTGTGCCAAAATGAAGTAATGATACACAACTAAAATAAAATTAGAAAAAAGACTTCTATGTCACTGACCCATTATCATCCATAACAAGAACTTTGAGCCCTGGAAAGTTTGTCAGTCCTTGATTCACATGCCCTTTAGGTATGAAGGGTAGCCTAGACTCATTTGACCGTGCCGGGAAACCAAGCTTTACTATGAGGATAGCATTACTTCCCTTGCCAAGGCCTTCACTTTCAATCCAAATGTGACCCTCCATAAGATTTACAAACCTGATGAAGAGATAACATAAACACATAGTTACATTGAGATATAATGTTAACTCTTCATGCTTAGAAATAAGCATTTCAAAGAAAAGAACACTCAAAACTGACCTGATTAGTACAAAAGAACTTAAACCAAAGCTGAGCAAGGTACAGATAGAAGAATATACCTCTTACAAATTGCAAGGCCAAGTCCACTGCCGCCAGAATTTCTAGTTGCTGTGGATTGAGTTTGTGTAAATTTTGTAAATAGCTTGGGGATATCTTGGGGGCTTATTCCAGCCCCTGAATCTTTTACCTACACCAAAATATAAAATCAGGTTCTCATTAGCTGTGCCAAGAACACAAATTAAGTTCTAATATTAAAGCCATGAACATTGTTACAAAGAATAATGTAAATAAGCATCAAAATAACAAACCTGCACACGCAAATAAAAGTGATTATTGCTTGTCACTGGGAAAAAATCAGGAGCTTGAGGATCTCTTAGAGTTTCTCCTTTCGCAACAAAGGCAGCGATTGAGATGATGCCCTCTTTTGAGAACTTCACAGCATTACCAACAACATTTAAAATAGTTTGCATCAAGCGTTTTTCATCACCCACTGCAAATTCAGGTAACTCTGGAGCCAAATTCAATGTAACAAGCAACTTTTTGACTGAAGCAATAGGCTTTATAAGGTTCAAAACCTGCAACCGAAAATGAAGCTTAGGACAGAGTCACAAAAATCCACACACAAGCAAGTTAACAATACATGTACTCTTTGACAGCCAGAAGGCAGCCTAAAATAGAGTTTTAAAATTCCCCAGACAGACAACCCTACCTCCCTGAATATAGCATGAAGGTTGAAGGTTTCCATGTCCAGTGGAAGGCTTCCATCTTCAAGCCTAGATAGATCTAATACATCATTTATTAGAGTAGCTAAGAGGTTACTACTCTTAAGGATCGTTTCAACCATCAGACGCTGTTCAGGTGTCAACTCTGTCTCCTGAAGCAATGAAGAAAGTGCAATAATTGCATGCATTGGAGTTCTCATCTCATGGTTCATAACAGCCAAGAAATCATTACGAGCACGAATCGCTGTTTCTGCTTCTCTCCTGGCAATATCAAGGGCAACATTCTGATCCATGAGGAGATCCCTTGCCCTCATGGACTCTTCCAATATTGCAGCATGTGAAAGAGCAACCGCCACCTGTGTCAACCATTTATCAAGAAAGTACTAAGACCCAACCAACAATATCCATTGTATTAAAGCAAAAGAAAATAGAAAGAATAAAGAGACAATTTAACCAAATGTAAAATTTCATTCAATAGAAAGAATCCAATAACATATATGATATAACACATAAACATGCACCAAAATACAAGAAATATCGGAGGTTTCAAAATATTAAAAAGATTGGCCACATCTAGATAATCTAAAAAATTGAGTGTTTGACTCTTTCGATTTTTTTTTTTTTTTTTTTTGCAAGGATGGGATTTAACCTTCAACCAGCTGGTCGAGGGTAATTTCCTTTACCACTAGACCTCAGTAGAGATGGAAGATGGTTACTAAAAATCTACTCAAAACAGCTTGTCAGCTTGTATCACTATTAACACCCTAAAATTGCAAATAGCATATTCCAAAACCTCATAATATTTACCCAACCCAGAAAACAGGGGCAGAAAAAGGAAGGAAAACTCACTCCCCCACCACCAGTGAACTTATTTTATCTTAAAAACCAATTACGAAAAAAATTAGGTCAAGCTAGGAGAATCAAATTAGTTCCAGACCTGATCAGCAACTACTTCGACAAGTTCCAGCTCATGCACATGCCATCGCCTTGCACTGTCTGAGGGAAGCATTAAAACCATTAGAGCATAGCGTTTTGTTGAGAGCTCTGGCCAGTCATTAATTTGGAAATTATTGAGATGAAGGAGCGGGACACGAACAGCAACAACCTCTCCTGGCATATATTTCCCAGTAAGAGGCCGTAGTCTTGCTACTGGACAATTGGGTGATATTTTAACTGAATGATTGCTACTAAAGACTTGATTGATCACAGGGAGATGGATGGGTACAGTATATCCAACAGGATTCTGCTGACGAAGAGTGTAGGAAAGTTGAAGCTCTATCCCAGTACGCGTTGGCATCCATAGAGCACACTCTTCTAATCCTAAAGTTCTACCTAACTCAACAAGTGTAGTTTTTAATATAGTGTGTCTATCGAGAGTGCTTCTGATCTCATGAGTAAGCATCCTAACATGTCTCCCTGTTTCTTCCTGTGTACGAATCAGGCCCATCTCTCTATCAAGTTCTGCAGCCTTGTTCTTTAAAAATAATTCCCTAGTTTTAACACTTAACAAATCTGGAATAATGTGGACAAGCATGAGAGCAGTTGCACATGACACAGCAGCAGTCAAAACTTTAGCAGTTGTCATCACAACTTCCACGGTTTTTGAATGCACAATAAAAGTCCATAAGCTAATAAGATGTGTTGCCCCACACAAAACTATAAATGCACCAAACTGCACAAGGACCCATCTGTATGGAAAAACTGCAGATTTCTTGACAAAGTAGATCAGCTCTAGAGGGATGGAGAAATATGCCAGTGCAATAAAGAAATCTGAAATATATTGATATTTCATCAACAATTCATCAGCCGGCCATTGTGGCTCAATACAATTGCAAGATTCCATTGTAATCAACACACCTCAACGATTATGTCCAATTTTATAAGCCTGCAGCACAAGGTACATAAATGAGTCAAAAAAATTCCTCATGAAGGTGCTTGATGAAAAAAAACCTAAGACCATCATACAAATGCAGAGGTTTGCCCTTGATAACTAGTTTGATTAACTCAAAATAAGGGAGTTTCTGGATGAAATTACAGACTCAATTCACAATTATCTCAACTTTGTTTCAGCAAAGAAACTGTGAAATAACAGAACCAGTCCCAACCAAATTTTCTCAAAATTTGTGTAGCCAACCCCAAAAATGTTTGCAAAAGGGCTTTGATGACAATGATGAAGGCCATATTGATAGCTTAGGAAAAAAGACAGTCACACCGTGGCAATAATTCTTGAAAAATTAAACTTCTGCATCCTCAGGTATCAATAACACAAATAACAAATGAAAAGCACCATCAGACTCAAATTACAGAGATCCCACCCTTCAACTCCTCTTCAAGAGAGAGAGAGAAAACGATGAAACTCATAGTCCAAGGAAATTGAAGCAAGATTATAATAAGCCCTGAATCAAAGTTGAGATATTAGCCCAGGTTTGTTATCATAAACGAAAATAAGGATAATAAGGTGATGAGCATCCAAGAATTATCACATTGACCTGTTTTCAACGGCTTAAAGCCAACAAAAAGTGGCAAATAAGCATAAGCTTCTGAATTCCAATTCTAGTCCTAGACAGAATTAACAAACGACACAACGACAGGGAGAAATTAACCGACGAAAAAGTGGAGAGTATATATATATCCCTTCTAAAGCCCAAAATATTTATCCCAGACAGATTTCTCACAAATTTTACCAAACACATAAGTCATAACCCCAAACCCTAGATCGGCACCAAAACTTGTCAAAACAAGCAAAATATTTCGATATTTCAAGCAAAAAAAAACTCCGACCAAACAAAAGAAATAAATTCGACTATCCTAAAGCATCTCAAACTTCTCAAGTTCCATTTCGAAAAACCAAATCAAAGTATAAGTCAGAAACCTTTCCGAGAAACATGGATGGCGAAGACGGAAAACCTCATCCTCCTGGTCAAACCTTGGAGTCTTTGAGCTCGATCTTCAATTTCGGATTCGGCAGTTTGCTACTCTTTCTGCGAAACCAAGAGAATTGATGTGAATTCGCTAAGCAGAGTCATCAAGTGAAGCCGAGATCATTTGCTAGCTCACTATGGTGGTTTTGGGATTCGCAGACAAAGAGAAGGAAGAGCAGCCAAGAATGGACGAAACTCTGACACTCTGTGACGAAATGACGGTGACGGGCGTGTAAAGTATAGTCAAAAGTTTCCTTTTTAATCTTGTCTTAAATATTTTATTTCTTTATTTTACAAACATTATTCTTAATCGAATAAATAAAATTTCACTCTTTCTATGAAATTAATAAACAAAATACAGTTAGGGTTGGTATCGGGCCAGCCCAAAAATATAAACTCAGGCTCGGTCTAAGTCAAAGCCCGAATATTGATTTTGCGCTTCCGATTGGGTTAGATGTAAAAACTTGAACTCAAGCTCGACCGAGACCCAATAAATTCGGCCTTTCGAGGCGGACCTCTAGTCTTGAGCTTGTGAGTTTTTGTGTCGTACTTTAACTATTTTTATCATATATTAATTAAATAATCAAATTTAAAAATATATATTAAAATTTTAAAAAATATATATGAACTGTCACAGTGCAACTAATATATATATGTGTGTGTATATATTATGTGATATTTTTCGAGCTGGGTTTAGGGTTAATTTAAATGATGGGGTTTTGGACAGAGCACGATCTTAAAAATGAAGCCCAGACCCTCCCTAGACCTAGGTTCTGGCTGCCCAAACCTGATGTCATTTCGAGCTCGAGCCGAACCTAGGCACCCGGCCGTTTGGTGACCCCTAAATACAGCAAATATATATATATATATATATTTGTCACAACCCAACTCTTTAACTTTTAATTAATAAAGAAATATAACAAAACTTCAAAAGCTACTGAAAAATAAACAGGGTTTATAAAAGCTACTGAATAATAAATACAGTAGTAATAAATAATTTAGGACTAAAAAATCCATATATTATCCAATTTCATTGTAAGATTATTCTAAATTTGAAATATAATATTTGTAAATTTATAATAGAATACGATGTTATAATAAAATAAACCATTATAATCGGTTTAAGATTGGCTCATATAATATTTTCATAATAAATATTTTATTTGAGATCACATGACTTTAATTTTAGGTTTCCCCTAGACCTTAATTTTCATTTGCAAGAAAGAACTGTGCAGTTATATGGGATTATGGGTCATTCGGGCTTTAACGGATGAACCTTTTCGGCTCACAAAACTGGAAGTATTGGGCTTTGGGCTTTCTAGAGGCCCAACAAACTTAAGCGATGAATGTCCAGTATCGTAATGCCGCCGTCAAAAACAAAAATCCACTGTAATTTTGTTTTTCGGGGTTTTAGGGTTTTTGTATTTGAGAACGCAGTTCTACACCCAATCTCACGACAGAGAAAGCCAACATGACTGCCCAAACTCAGGAAGAGCTACTCGCCGCCCTGGTCGAGGAGCAGAAGATCGATGATGTAATTTCTCTCTCTCTTTCTCTTTCTCTGTGTTTGTGTATGAGATCGAAAATTGGCTCTTTTACTCAAATCGGTTCAATTTTTCTGTTCTTTTTGGGTTTTCAGAACTATAAGGTTATCTTAGTTATATACGTATCAATTGTGTTTACATTGTTTATCCTTGTTATATATTCCAATCGCTTAATGGACAGATTATTTAGGGATGTATGCATTTCTATACTTTCTGAGATGCTAGAGGGTTAAATACGGCTCAACCAGACAGAAAAGGACTAAACTGATTTCTTTATTGTTTATTTATTTTCATTAGGCGGTTTTAAGAGATTTCGTAATCATGGTCTGGAAATTTTTCGATCCTAATAATAAGAAACTACTTGCATATGTCGATATGGGTGCGTATTGCTCAATACTTCATGTAGTTATGTTGGCTCTTTTTGCTTTTACATGTTTTTGTGAATTTTGCTAATATCAATTGTCAAAGTGAAGCAGGTTTTGTTTTTTGTTGCATTGGTGTACCAGGTTTCAGGAAGTTTATGAACTCTAGATTTAAGTTTCTATCTTGCTTCATCATATTTTTCGGCATTTATATCTCTTCATTTCATGATTGTTGGCAATTATGCTTTCTTCTTGGTTTATAATCTTATCTAGTTTGGATTAATGTCTTAACCTTTTAGGCTCTGGTTGATAAATTATTTTCAGCTGTTTACGAATGTCAGTGTAGTTAAATGGAAAGTGGGATAGTTCATCCACTCTTAACTTTTCCCTGATTGAAATACCACTACTGGCAAAATGAGAGTTCTCATGTTTTACGTCTTTTCCTTTTGTTTTAATATCCTTAGAAGCCCGAAGAACCTGTAGTTGAAGATGATGATGACGATGAGGAGGAGGATGAAGATGATGAGAAAGATGATGAAGCTGAGGGTAAGTTGATTCCAAAATATTTAAACTTTTACCTTCAGATTGATGATACTTTAGTGTGTTAAAGTTATTGTCAATTCAAGCTAGTAATTTTCAAACTCATGAGAAATCATTAATCTTGCCGTATCTGTGATAAGAATAGTTATCTAGAAATCATGTTTAGTTGTGGTACAGATCTTATCTGGGAGTTCAAAATCTAATATGTAACTTGGTTTTGGGTTTTATGTCGTCATTTTTATGATAAAATATTTGGGATATGCGTAGTATTTGCCTAGCAGTTTGAGGAGTAGACTTAGTTAATGGGTTTGCTTTTTTAATTGAAATAAAAAAAACCCCTGTAATGCAGTTACAGATTTATCATAAACAATGGGTTAGAAACCTATTCCTTGTTCTTGTGTCAGCAGGACAACTGGATGGAGATGCCAGTGCTAGGTCAAAGCAAAGCAGAAGCGAAAAGAAGAGCCGAAAAGCAATGTTAAAGCTTGGGATGAAACCTATGCCTGGTGTTAGCAGGGTTACTGTTAAGAAAAGCAAAAATGTTTGTGTTCTTTTACACTTTACCACATTTCCCTGCTTTATCTATTGTCTTTCTCTTTTTTTCAAAATTATTATTATGTTTTAGGCTTTCTGACAATTTTTGTACGACTTTGGCCAGATCTTATTTGTCATCTCAAAACCGGATGTTTTTAAGAGCCCAGCATCAGATACTTATGTTATCTTTGGGGAGGCAAAGATTGAGGACTTGAGTTCACAACTGCAGAGCCAGGCTGCTGAGCAGTTTAAGGCTCCTGATCTCAGTAACGTTATCTCCAAACCTGAGTCATCGGCCATGGCTCAAGATGATGAAGAGGTGGATGATGCTGGAGTAGAGCCAAAGGATATTGAGCTGGTGATGACTCAGGCAGGCGTATCTAGGCCAAAGGCTGTGAGGGCACTAAAGGAGGCTGGTGGAGATATAGTTTCTGCTATTATGGAGCTTACCAACTGAGAATCTTTTTAAGATTTTGTCGTGCAATGATTTACTGGTACTTTATTTATAAGCGTCCGGATTAATGTGTGTCCTTGAGTCTGGAATATTTTTGATTTTCTTCTTTTTGCGCTCTCTGTGTTTTCATCTGCTGCATCAGGAGACCGATAATGCATCCTCGAGTGATGAATGAAGGTGTTGTTTACTTTGTGTCCGTTGAATATATGTTGAAGTTGATATGCTCGTGAACTAGATAATTTTGAGTGTATGTTGGAAATAAAATTCATGGGATTTGTCCCCGCAGGGCAAAATATAAAAATTGGGATCATAGAATTTGTGCTTATTTAGGATTTACAATTTTTTGACACGAACTCATACAACGAATAGTATAATATCATCACTGTTGTAAAAATGGGGCTAGTAAGCCGACTAGTCGCAGATCACCACAAACCTTTCCGATAAAGGCATAGTCGATGGAAATAATTAGGTAGCGGACAAATCGGCGCTGGTCGACCCAAGTTGG
Organism: Euonymus europaeus; assembly: GCA_963580455.1. Lineage (NCBI taxonomy): Eukaryota > Viridiplantae > Streptophyta > Magnoliopsida > Celastrales > Celastraceae > Euonymus > Euonymus europaeus. The sequence goes on along the minus strand of OY756961.1, from coordinate 4,526,735 downwards.
ACAAAATTGGCCATAATCGGCCCAAGAACTTTTAGTTTTTAGAGCACATCCAACCCAAATAACTAGCCCAGTACTGATGCGAGTCTGTTGGCAAGTTCACTGGCCACTGCTGCGAGTCTCTCAGTTACAATTTATGTTGTTCGGTTCATCGGTTGTCTATTATTTCTTTGAATCTTCAAATTTAAAATGGCAATGATATGTATAATTAAAAAAAAAACTCAAAATGATTATTCCGATCAACGGCGGGACTGCCTACAATTGGGGGTGGAGTGACCCCTCTGAACTTTTCAAAAACACCCCATATATTTTGAAATTTTAATTTTGCCCCACCACCCCCCGCACATAACTCTGCGTCCCTCGTTTTCCATTTTACAGAGAATTAACCCTGGACTGAGTCCATATCCTGTTGTGCATTTCTGATCAGAGCCGGCATTCAAGTAAGCCATGAAGTGCACGATAAACAAAATGGGAAGTGCATTCACTTGCTGTAAACAAAGATAGAGCCGAAACAGATGTTTTATTGAACGGGTAAATTACTAGAAAAGACGAGAAAATCGGGTGCCAGCATAAATAGTTTATACTGTTAAAATAAATTAAATACAAATAATGTTCAAAATCCTAATCTCACCAGAAGAACATAAAGTGTTTCAGAAACAGGATGACTCATGTAGAACAATACTGAATTACAAGTTGAGGATGCTTTACAATCTTTAGGGGTTCCACAGCCCTACAGTTAGATTTGATGGCTGAAATCCATATATTTTAGGGAGTCAGGAAATGTGGATATCAAATTTTTGAATTCAGTGCATTTAAGGTTGGCCATAAGTATTGGAAGAATCTGGGTTCCAGTGGATTTATGGCACAAACAAGTCAAGCGCTGTAAGAACAGTATCAGTGAACGGCGAAGACAGTCTAATTTTCTTTAAAGCTTTTTGATGGATTGGCTAAAGGGTATTAGCACTTCGACTTGAACAAACCATGCAAGGTTCAAAAGAAGGAAAAAAGGTGAGAAATGCAAGAATCTCACTAAGGCTTCATAAATCCCGTTTAAAAGGAGGGCAGATACCACCAAGAATATACAAATCGTCAAATGGAACTTGATTGCAAAATACTCCCACAATTTGTCACTGCAAGACTTTATTCTATACAGTGGACTCCTGAATCCTAATACAATAATAGACTCAAAAATCCTAAAACCAAATAGCATTCCTAATAATGTTTTAATTTGATAGGTAATATATATATATATATATAATAAGTTCAAGACATGGAAAGTACAAGTTGCCAATTGCTTTCCCTAGTTTCTTCTCACACATGCGCACCGGCGAATCATCTCTTTTCATTTTAGAAAATTATCAATCATCGCTAAGAGGCTATTTGTTATACAGGAAATATCTATTTGTAACAAACACTCCTAGCTACAGGCTAATATACTCATGAAGATGTCTATATTTGACAATATAGTGTATTAATGGGATCTTATATTCTTACCAGAGGAGAGCACGTCCAAGTTGGAAATGATAAGAGTTGAACGAATCGATTAACATAGTCAAGGAGAAAATATGAACATGAAACAACCAAGAAAGCAACATTAACCAATCTACATCTCAGTTATAAATGATAGCCAAAGAAAAAAACCTCACCCTTGCAAATGCAATCTTCACCATCACATCATGTGACCATCCTTTTCTCCTTGCCCTTAACATCATATATCTGCAGTAATTCTGGGACTTCTTCCACATGCTTGAGTACATAGTTGTCTCTGAAACGCTTCTCGCCCATTGCTAACAGCCTTACAATCTTTCCTTTTCCCTTAAGCAAATTCTTTGACTGCAGGACTTTGATTACATTATACCTAGGTCGAATTCTTTGATCAATGCTAAGGGCAACTAACGTAGGGTATGAAATTAAGGAGTCCAAATCAAACTTCATAGTATTCATATAAAAATCCACTGAGTTTTTCCTCTGAACAAGCCAAAAAGAATGGGTTTCCCTTAAAAGCTAAAGCAATATGCTTTTCACTCCAACCCAGACGACTCTTGACTCTTCAACACCTCACATTTCCTTTTCCAAGTTGTTTCACTCATAGATAACATCGCCCTAAGAGCATGAACAAACATGGAAGTGCTTGGTTCAAGGCCCAATTTTTTTACATGTTCCACAGCATAAATCATCCTATCAAGCTTTTGGAGCATAGATCTTGGCTGGAACACAATAAGTTTAATTATATTACTATGGGGCATTCCCTCACTGATCAAATATTTTACATTGAGCTTTCCTGTTCCCTTCCAATCAAAAGTTATCAACCTCGATGAACGCCCAATATCAAAAATAAATTTATCCTCATCATCAATAACTCCCTTCATAAATTCAACAGATGGTTTAAAGGTGAAGTACAAAAGTGACCACGCAAATAATTTAAGCACAAAAATGAAACCATTAGATAATTTTTTTTATTCATCTCCCTTTAAAATTGGGGTATTTGAATAAATGACCTTGTTCACATTTTTTTTTGGAAAAATGACCTTGCTTGAAAATAATCGAATATATGACCTCATTTGAATTTTTCGAGACTAAAATACCCATATTTATTATTTGAAGAATAAAATAGAACAAAACTTCTTCCTCTTCCTCTTCCTCCTTCGGCTTTGTTCGCTTTGCACTTCACTCCTAACTTATGATCTCCACACATTTGAAACATTTGCATTGCATTTGTGCTTTTAGGTCAAATTTCGTCATCAAAATACGAAAAGTGAAGATATTTTTGTTTCGGAACTCAACAAACAACGTAAATTAAGTGAGTGCACCCTATAAATGAATGTTTCGTATTTTTCAGTCAAGTAAAATGAAAAGAAAAAAAAAAGTTCCTATGAATGAACGTATGTCACATTTGCTGTAAAAATTGTCTCTCAGTGTTTGAAATACTTAGAGGTCGAGCAATGAAATTATTTAGTCGACCAAGTATTGAGTTGGTTGAGCAATAATATTATCTGGTCAAGCATGTATTTAGTTGGTCAAGAAATGATAATGTTTGGTCAAAAAAATATTTCCCGATCGAGCATGATTTTTCTGTGGTCGTCCACCTTTTTTTTTTGAACGACGTGCAATATTATACTTACATATAATGGAGCCGTAGTGTCCAAATGAAACATTTGTGCTTGAATTTCATTATAAATCTGATCTTTGGTTGAATTTGATAGTTCTGACAACCGAGGATCAATAAGAAAGAAATAATGCTCAAGCTGTAATATTTGGGCAGCTTCTTTACTGAAAATTAGAACTTATTCACCAATCAAATCAGTCTTCGGGGCGAAAAACAGGCCTTTCAACATAATATTCAGCCTTAGCTCAAAATAATCATAAGTCTGCGTTCCCTTGTTTGTTTTCCACTTCTATCTCGACTTGAGAAAATTAACCCTGGACTGAGTCCATACCTCGTTGTGCATTTCTGATCAGAGCCGGCATTCAAGTAAGCCATGAAGTGCACGATAACATTAACATGTTGCCTCCAAAAATGGGAAGTGCATTCACTTGCTGTAAACAAAGACAGATAACACATTACTCGCCGAAACAGAAGTTTTATTGCACAGGTAAATTACTATAAAAGACAAGAAAATCGGGTGCCGGCATAAATAGTTTATACTGTCAAAACAAATTAAATAGGAACAATGTTCAAAATTCAAACCTCACCAGAAGAACATAAAGTGGTTCAGAAACAGGATGACTCATGTAGGACAATCCTGAATTACAAGTTAAGGACACTTTACAATCTTTAGGGTGCCACAGCCATACAGTTAGATTTGATGGATAAAATCAGCCCAGAACATAGGCCATACATTTTAGAGAGCCGGGAGATGTGGAGATCATATTTTTGAAATCAGCGCATTTAAGGTTGGCAAAAAATGAAAAAATATAAGAATAATCAGGGTTCCAGTGGATTTATGGCACAAACAAGTCAAGTGCTTACGGAGAGTATCGGCGAATCATCTCTTTTCATTTTAGAAAATTATCAATCATCGCTAAGAGGTGCTGGCTATCCAAAAGACAGCCCCTTTCATAGGTACACCATCATATTGAAAAGCAATTTAGCAAAAGATATTCCAAGCATCCCTCTCAAGACCTAAATAACTAAATCCTTTCACCAAGAAGGACTACTTTCTTTTTGGCCAAAGGGTTCACAGCAACATCACAACTCATGCTTTTGGAATAGCAGTATGTCTAGGTCTTCAGATACAGGAAATATTTATTTGTTAACAAACACTCCTACTAAAGTTGGAAATGATAAGAGTTAAACGAAAAGATTACAATAGTCGGGAGAAAATATGAACACGAAACAACCAAGAAAGCAACATTACTCAAACCAATATACATCTCAATTATAAATGATTTCCAAAGAAACCAAAAGAAAATCAAGTTTCACCAAATGAGTTGGAAGGACTAAAAAGACCACACTGGTGATCCAAAAGCAAAGCAACTAAAGGAATCTAGTCATGTCTACTCATATATTTGCAAACAAAAATTAGAAAACAAACCTCACCCTTGCAATCTTCACCATCATATCACTTGACCATCCTTTTCTCCTTGCCTGTAACATCATATATCTGCATTAATTCTGGGACTTTGTCCACATGCTTGAGTACATAGTCGTCTCTGAAAAGCTTCTCGCTCATTGCAAGCAGCCATACAATCTTTTTTCTTCCCTTGAGCAAATTCTTTGACTGCAGAACTTTGATAACATTATACCTAGGTCGAATTCTTTGATCCATGCTTAAGCCAAGAAACCAAGGGTGTGAAATTAATGAGTCCAAATCAAACTTCATAGTATTCAAATAAAAATCCATTGCAAGTCTGAGTTTTTTCTCTGAAATAGTCAAATATAATGGGGTTCGCTTAAAAGCTGAAACAATCTGCTCTTCACTCCAGCCCAGACTTTTCAACAGCTCGCATTTCTTTTTCCAAGTTGTTTCACTCATACATAACATCGCCCTAAGAGCATGCACAAACATGGGAGTGCTTGGTTCAAAGCCCAATTTTTTGACATGTTCCACAGCAAAAATCATCCTATCAAGCTTTTGCACCACAGTTCTTGGCTGGAATACAATAAGTTTACTTATATTACTAAGGGGCATTCCCTCACTGATCAAATATTTTATATTGGGCTTTCCTGTCCCCTCCCAATCAAGCGTCATCAACCTCGATGATCGCCCAAGAACATCAATAAATTTATCCTCATCATCAATAACTCCCTTCATAAATACAACAGATGGTTTAATATGAGAATCCAGGGATCTAAGCAAAATTGACGGATTCTCAACAATCAGCTTCGGCAACAATGTACCCTTGAAGCCATTTTCGACGAGGAAGTCAATTTTGGGCTTAAGATTAACTTCTACCTTACAGTGAAGTAACGCTGGGCGCTTGCCGATCAATTTGGCTATCTGCGTGCTGCTGAAACCATGAGATTTCAACAAATCAAGCACAGACTCCGCCTTCTTGAGGTGCTTTTCGTCTAGAAGAATCTTATTGCAGGCTGAGATGGCAGATTTTAAAGGAAGTCCACAGGAATTCATGAGGTACTCGACGGTTAAAGGCCGTGAAACAGAGACGGAAGAAGAATAGAATGCTGCAGACGTTGAAAGAAAATGCTTTTGTATCGAAGAAAACATTTTTCTGAAGGCTATATCTGCCATCGTTGAAAACCTAACTGCTTTCAAAACAGAATCAGAGAATAGAGCTAGGGTTTAAGGATCGCCTTACCTGATCTGAAGAGTTGAAAACATTTACCCTATGTTTGGTTTGCTGTGGTTTCCTATGTTTATGGATGTAAATGCTGGCTTGAAGCAGAGGATTTTTTACCTTCTCGTACTACAAACTTTTTATTCTTCTCTGTTTAAAATAGGATATTTGAATAAATGATTTTATTCACAATTTTTTTTTGGAGAACCGAATATATGATCTAATTAGAAATTTTTGAGACTAAAATACCTTTATTTATTATTTGATGAATAAAACAGACTTTTCCCCCCCTATGCACCCATTCCTAACTTTGATCTCCACACATTTGAATCATCTCCACTATATTTGTGCTTTTCGGTCAGATTTCGTAATCAAAATACGAAAACGTGAATATATTTTTATTTCGAAACTCAACAGACAACGTAAATCAAGTGAGTTCACCAATATGTGAATGTTTTTGTATTTTTTGTTAAGTAAAATGGAAAAAACAAGTCCATATGAATGAATGTATGTCACATTTTCTATAAAAATCGTTTGTCAGTGTTTGAAAATATATTTAGAGTTCGAGCAATGAAATTATGTAGTCGGCCAAGTTTCGAGCAATGAAATTATCTTGTCGAGCAATGATAATGTCCGGTCAACAAATTTTTTTCGATCAAGCATGAATTTTCTGTGGTCGAGCATGAGTTTTTGAAGGTCGAGCAATATTATGCTATCATATATGAAGCTTGAAATGGGGTTAGGGGTGTCGGTGCATTAACCTGTTCACACCCTGCACCATAGGATCTTGTTATAAAGATTATAACCAATTCTCCCATTTATCTTCTCTCTTCCTCTTAGGTTTTCTCTCCACAAGCAAATCGCTTTGTGATTGCTTTGCCTCTTTCATTGTCAAGTTAATTTTGCCTTTGCTTTTCTTTATCCTCGAAATTAAAGGCTACGTCGACTGTCTTTGATTGTTTCTGACTGTCTTTGGTTGTCGACTGTTATCGGGTTGTCTCTACCCTAATGATACGATCCACAACTTCTAGTGGGTGTGGGGTCTTTTGCTAGTCATTGGGTTTGTGCACTTTTTTTGAGTTGTAATTGAATGGTATAAGCTGCATGGGTTGGTTCTGTTTATAAAATATCGCATATTGAATGAGCTTTGTATTGAATTGGTTGAGGCAGACTTGCCCAAACCATTGGAAGTTGGATTTTGACTTCAAGGCAATATGCAATTGTACTAGTACCACTGCTTTAATCACTATCAAACGTATTTGGGAGATGGTTTCTCTCGAAACCAAATGATGCACTTCAATAGGAGGTGCAGAGATAGTCGAGCATGAGAGAGCCACCACTTCTTCACTTGGTATCAAATTGAGGTCAAAATTTGATTCCAATAAATGAACACACTGTGTCATATTTGGACCTGAGCTATTCTACTATCAACCAATTAAATAAATAAAGACTGAGCCATATCAACCTAGACAAAAAAAAAAAATTTGACATAATAACTTGATCAACATTGTCAAGTTGTAGAGCATAGTCAAATTTAGTATTACTCATATTTTGCTTCTCAAAATATGAGAAAATATTGCCAAGAACCCCACTTGCCTTTTTTTTCTTATCTCTCCTAGATTTTAAATATGATTTTTGATCTTCAATAAGAAACGCAAACTTAGCCCTACCACTTGCTTCCTTGCTCAGTAATTCTTTTGTTGTTTTAGGAGTTATAAGACCTGAAGTCATCCACAGCAGATACTCTTAACTGATTCTCTTAATTCCAGTAAAATAACACTTTTTCATAAATTTACAGTTTTTGAAACAGTAACACTACACATCAGATACTCTTAACCATACTCTAAATCATTTAAATATTTATTTTTATAATCATTTTTATTGACTTAAAATAAATCTATTTTACTACTATTATTAATATCAATCCTTACCATATTAAATAATAATTACATGATATTTATATTAAATAATTTGTCTAATATTTAACATTAATCAAATATGTGATTAAATGTGGTTCTTGGAATAATTATCATAATATTGTACAACTTTTAATCCAACCGTTGATCATGAATATTAAAAGTTTATAACAAGACTTTTGTTTGACTTATGAGAGCCATCTCTCTTGTCTTCTTTGTCCAAAATCCCTTCCACTATCAGTAGCTGCTGCCAAAGATAACTAAATTGATTCATCAATCTGTGATCAGTTAATCAATTAACTGGTATTATATGATTGTTCCAACAGCGAAGCACAGAGAGGCAGCGTTGAAGGAAGTAGACCCATGCCAGCAGCGAAGCATAGAGAGGCAGAGATGGTGGAGGACGGGGGGGCCATTCTTGGTGGACGATGATTGCAGAAGCGGAGATGACGATGACTGTTCACTCGATCTTCACTGGGCGACGATGACAAGCTTGAGAAGACGATGACTGTTCTGGCAGAGAGGATGAGGTTAGCAGCCATTGGGCGACGATGAGCGACGATTTTTTTAAACAAAAATAACACAATCGCGCATGAACAGTTCTACGCAACTCCTCGCGCGGCACTGTAGCAAAACACTAGATTCCTGTTGCAGGTCTAGTAGCTGATGTGAGGGTTTTTTTTGCACTAAAAGACAAAATGTTTACTCTAATCTAGTGTTCCAGTATCCACATCCAATATCTGATATGGATGGTCTTAGAAGCCAATGCTATAGCAAATGCGTGCACTATAATGAGCTTTCTAGTAGATCTCGAAGTGTGAAAAGTTGTGAGAGATTGTAACTCGTGATTATATTCTTCTACAAACTCATTCAGTCTCTCTCTCTCAAGACACTTTCATCATTATTTTCCCCTCTTTTGACCCTCCTTTCAACACACAAATAATTGACTAACAACTCTAGTTTTTCGATTTTTTGTTATTGTACGCTCTTCTAACAACAAAACTAATCTTTTTGGAGTAACCTTTCCAAAATTGATATGCACGCTATAATGTGTCAAACTCCATACCAATCCTAAGTATACAATCTACTTCCTCAACTCTCATTGGAGGACCAACATCACAAGTGCCAATAGAGCTATTCATGCTTAAAAAGTACATACAAAATACGATCAAACAATGTAGTGCGAAATAAATGGTCAGAAAATGAAGAACATGTACTGTTATTAAGACCGTTGATTTGTCTCTTATCAAATATTTATAAGTCATGCAGATACTTATCCAAGAGCAACAGTGAACAAGAAAGTCTGGACTCGACTTATTTGATCGACTCGGGCAAGGCCAATAAAACAGAGGGTTCTTCCCTTCCCCTGTCATTTACAACTCTAAAAATTGGTATAATAGGGTTCGGTTATTTTGCCAAGTTCCTATAAAAAATCACGATCAAACAAGACAATATTCTAAGAGCAACTTCACGAACAGATTACTAGCCCTCAGCAAAATAACGAGTGTTGATGAGTTCACTTACAAGAAATTCTTAACCGGAATGAAAGAGCTTCACCGTCGAGAACCTCATAAGTTTATCCACTGGACAAGAGAGCTCGACTCTATGGAAGAAGAAGAGGAACCGTGCGTGTGTTTTCAAAATTAGCCTGTGTTCTCGTGATGAGAGATATGCACCGGATAGGAGAGATCTTAGAGGGAAAACAGTTTTTTTGGGATTTTTATTAAAGTCAAATGAAAAATTGATTGACAGTTCAGATCTTTAAAACAAGATCTCAAATGAAGCTGTACTGTCCAAATGAAACATTTGTGCTTGAATTTGAGGAAAATCTGATAGTTTGGACAACCGAGGATCAATGAGCAAGAAATAATGCTCAAGCTGTAATATTTGAGCAGCTTGTTTACTGAAAATTAGAATCTATTTACCTATCAAATCAGTCTTCAGAGTGAAAAACAGGCCTTTCAACATAATATTCTCCCTCGGAAAAATAATTACCTAGCACATAACTCTGCGTTCCCTTGTTTGTTTTACATTTCTATCTCGACTTGAGAAAATTAACCCAGGAATGAGTCCACACCCTGTTGTGCATTTCTCATCAGAGCTGGCATCAAGCACACGATAACATTAACATATTGCCTCCACAAGATGGGAAATGCATTCATTTGCTGTAAACAAAAACGGACAACACATTAATCGCCGAAACAGATGTTTTATTGCACATATAAATTACTAGAAAAAGACGAGAAAATCAGGTGCCAGCATAAATAGTTTATACTGTTAAAACAAATTAAATACAAACAATGTTCAAAATTCAAACCTCACCAAAAGAACATTAAGTGGTTCAGAAATAGGATGACCCACGTAGGACAATCCTGAATTACAAGTTAAGGATACTTTACAATCTTTAGGGAGGCCACAGCCCTACAGTTAGATTCGAACTCTAAAATCAGCCAAGAATATAGGCCATATATCTTAGAGCCGGGAGATGTGGAGATCATATTTTCGAATTCAGTGCATTTAAGGTTGGCCATAAGAATCAGGGTTCCAGCGAATTTATGGCACAAACAAGTCAAGCGCTGTATGAACAGTATCAGAAAATCATCTCTTTTCATTTTAGAAATGATCAATCATCGCTAAGAGGTGCTGGCTATCAAAAAGACAGCCACTTTCATTGGTACGACATCATATTGAAAAGCAATTTAGCAAAAGATATTCCAAGCATCCCTCTCAAGACCTAAATATCTAAATCCTTTCACCAAAAAGGACTACTTTCTTTTTGGCCAAAGGGTTCATAGCAACATCACAACTCATGCTTTTGGTATAGCAGTATGTCTAAGTCTTCAGATACAGGAAATATTTATTTGTCAACAAACACTCCTACTAAAGGCTAATACTCATGAAGATATCTAAATTTTACAATATAATGTATTAATGGGATCTTATATTCTTGCCAGAGAAGAGCGCTTCCAAGTTGGAAATGATAAGAGTTAAACGAAAAGATTACAATAGTCGGGAGAAAATATGAACACGAAACAACCAAGAAAGCAACATTACTCAAACCAATATACATCTCAGTTATAAATGATTTCTACAGAAACGAAAAGAAAATCAAGTTTCACCAAATGAGTTGGAAGGACTAAAAAGACCACACTGGTGATCCAAAAGCAAAGCAACTAAAGGAATCTAGTCATGTCTACTCATATATTTGCAAACAAAAATTAGAAAACAAACCTCACCCTTGCAATCTTCACCGTCATATCACTTGACCATCCTTTTCTCCTTGCCTGTAACATTATATATCTGCATTAATTCTGGGACTTTGTCCACATGCTTGAGTACATAGTTGTCTCTGAATAGCTTCTCGGTCATTCCAAGTAGCCATATAATCTTTTTTCTTCCCTTAAGCAAATTCTTCGACTGCAGAACTTTGATAACATTATACCTAGGTCGAATTCTTCGATCAATGCTATGGGCAAGAAACGCAGGGTATGAAATTAATGAGTCCAAATCAACCTTCATAGTATTCAAATAAAAATCCATTGCAAGTCTGAGTTTTTTCTCTGAAATAGTCAAATATAATGGGGTTCGCTTAAAAGCTGAAACAATCTGCTCTTCACTCCAGCCCAGACTTTTCAACAGCTCACATTTCTTTTTCCAAGTTGTTTCACTCATACATAACATCGCCCTAAGAGCATGCACAAACATGGGAGTGCTTGGTTCAAAGCCCATTTTTTTGACATGTTCCACAGAAAAAATCATCCTATCAAGCTTTTGCACCACAGTTCTTGGCTGGTATACAATAAGTTTACTTATATTACGAAGGGGCATTCCCTCACTGATCAAATATTTTATATTGGGCTTTCCTCTCCGCTCCCAATCAAGCGTCATCAACCTCGATGAACGCCCAATAGCAACAATAAATTTATCCTCATCATCAATAACTCCCTTCATAAATACAACAGATGGTTTAATATGAGAATCCAGGGATCTACGCAAAATTGACGGATTCTCAACAATCAGCTTCGGCAACAATGTACCCTTGAAGCCACTTTCGACGAGGAAGTCAATTTTGGGCTTAAGATTAACTTCTACCTTACAGTGAAGTAACGCAGGGCGCTTGCCGATCAATTTGGCTATCTGCGTGCTGCTGAAACCACGAGATTTCAACAAATCAAGCACAGAATCGGGCTTCTTGAGGTGCTTTTCGTCTAGAAGAATCTTATTGCAGGCTGAGATGGCAGATTTTAAAGGAAGCCCACAGGAATTCATGAGGTACTCGACGGTGAAAGGCCGTGAAACAGAGACGGAAGAAGAATAGAATGCTGCAGACGTTGAAAGAAAATGCTTTTGTATCGAAGAAAACATTTTTCTGAAGGCTATATCTGCCATCGTTGAAAACCTAACTGCTTTCAAAACAGAATCAGAGAATAGAGCTAGGGTTTAAGGATCGCCTTACCTGATCTGAAGAGTTGAAAACATTTACCCTATGTTTGGTTTGCTGTGGTTTCCTATGTTTATGGATGTAAATGCTGGTTTGAAGCAGAGGATTTTTTACCTTCTCGAATTACAAATTTCTTTTTTTTTAAAGGAAATTTTATTAACTCAAAAGATCAGAATACAACAGATCCATTAAAAAAAATAATAGATGAACCAACTCCCAGCTCCCAGAATCTAACAAAGAAAGAGCCGTCCTTATTAATGCATGAGCCACACCATTTGCATATCGTCTAACAAATGCTAAGCTTATGCTTAATATCTCTTGTAAAAAAGATTTACAATCTTCAACGATCAAACCATAGTTAGAGTTCAACATATTAAAACTTTGAATTGCAAGAATAACCACTAAAGTATCGGACTCAAGATCAACATTTGACATGTTTACCTTTTTAATCCAGCTCAAGGCCTCCCTAATACTTTAAGCTTCTGCCACCTTTGGATCATAACACCCACAAATTGGAATTGAGTGAGAAGCCAAGAAGGATCCATCAACAACCCCAACCACCATATCAAGACCTGCCACACCTTCTTCCCCTATAGCAGCATCAACATTAACTTTGGTCATCCCAGCCGATGGCCTTAACCAAAGAACAACACTACTATAGTCTTCAGCCTGCCGAGAGACAGACTTTGTAATTGATATTCGAGCAGTGGACTAGCTTTGCAGAGTCATAGCAGCAGCTGAAACAACCTGAGTCGGACCTTGTCCACTTAAATCCCAAATGACTTCATTCCGGTGTTTCCAAATACCCCAAGAGAGCATTGCTATCTAACAACAAATCTCCATATTAAACTGTTGAAAATAGTCAATAATCCAGTCTCTAAAGCTGATGGACAAAGAAGAAAAATTGAGCAGCAAACTCTGAGCCCAACTATCACTAGCAAAGGCGCAGGTAAGTAGAGCATCTGTAGTACTCTCGCCCCCAACATTGCACACAGGACATAATTCAGACACATCCATCCTCTTTTGTTGCAACATATCCAAGGTAGGAAGAACCCCATTTAACGCCCGCCAGAGAAAATTTCGGACCTTAGGAGGAACATGCAACTTCCATAACTTTTTCTAACACTCTTTTGGAATTTGAGGCGGCATTGTTCCTGCTGATTGTTGAAGAAATTTATATGCACTACTTACCGAATAAACTCCTTTATCCTCTAGCAACCATACCAGTCGATCTTCTACCATGTGAACACTCAAAGGGATGCTTAAAATGAGTCTTTTATCCCTATCATCGAACATCTCATTTATCATATGATGATCCCAACCACCGCGTGAAGGAAGAATCAATTCATGAACATTAACAAATTACATCCCCTCCACCATATTCGACATCACAAACGGATTACCTAAATCCGGAAGCCAAGGGTCATTCCAAACTTTTTATTCTTTTCTGTTTAAAATAGGATATTTGAATTCACAATTTTTTTTTGGAAAACCAAATATATGATCTAATGAGAATTTTTTTGAGACTAAAATACCTTTATTTATTATTTGAAGAATAAAACAAACTTTTTTCGCTATGCACTCCATTCCTAACTTTGATCTCCACACAATTGAATCATCTATACGAAAAAGTGAAGATATTTTTGTTTCGAAACTTAGCAAACAACGTAAATCAAGTGAGTTCACCAGTATGTGAATGTTTTCTATTTTTGTTAAGTAAAATGAAAAAAACAAGTCCATATGAATGAACGTATGCCACATTTTCTGTAAAAATCGTATGTCAGTGTTTGAAAATATATTTAGAGGTCGAGCAATAAAATTATGTAGTCGGCCAAGTATCGAGCAATGACATTATCTTGTCGAGCAATGACAATGTCTGGTTGAACAAATTTTTTTGGTCAAACATGAATTTTCTGTGGTTGAGCATGATTTTTTGAAAGTCGAGCAATATTATACTATCATATATGAAGCTTCAAAAGGAGGGCTAGGGGTGCCGGTGCATTAACTTGTTCACACCCTACACCATAGGATCTTGTTATAAAGATAGAACCAATTCTCCCGTTTATCTTCTCTCTTCCTCTTAGGTTTTCTCTCCACAAGCAAATCACTTTGCTATTGCTCTGCCTCTTTCATTGTCAAGTTAATTTTGCCTTGATTTTCTTTATGTTAGAAATTGAAGGCTACGTCGACTGTCTCTGACTGTCTTTGTTTGTCGACTGTTATCTGGTTGTCTCTACCCTAATGATACGATCCAGAACTTCTAGTGGGTGTGGGTTCTTTTGCTAGTTCGTTGGGTCTGTGCACTTTTTTTTTGAGTTGTAATTGAATAGTATAAGCTGCATATGAATTGGTTCTGTTTATAAAATATTGCATATTGAATGAGCTTTGTATTGAATTGGTTGAGGCAGACTTGTCCAAACCTTGGAAGTTGGAGTTTGACTTCAATGCAATATGCATTTGTACTAGTAAAATTTTTGGCAACATCTCTCCTTAAATTGAAGAGTGTCACAATGCACAAAATATAAAAACACATTTCTATAATCAATCCTGCAAATTCCAGACACCCTCTACATTACAAACCCCTCAGGCGTTCCACAACAATCACATACATAATATATATAGCACAGAAGTCCCGATCACACGGAGTCCTCTCTGGGCCCTTCCAAAATAGCCACAACAACAAAAGTATCCAAATACTTTCCATAACAAGTATCATAGCATAAATAAATGGAGCAATCAACTAAACACACTCTAGGATGACTCTACTAAGTCGGGACACCACGGTCACGCCCCATCATGCTGATTTGGAGGATTTGTACTAGTAGATGGCTCACCTGAAAGGGAAAAGAGTAAATAGGGTGAGCTGAATGCTCAGTGGGGATATCAAATAAGAGTAACGAAATAAGACAGAAATGTGAAAGAACGGAAAGAATGCATCAAGATGTTATGTAGAAAAATGTCTTCGTACACCCATCCGAACCTCCGAACACCTATCCCATGACTCCGAAAGGATGTGGATAGCTCCCACACCTGTACCCTACCTCATATTCACCGACACCGTAAATCGGTCTGCACGGTAAATCCATGAAGAATGTGTAAATCCGTCAAACATTTTCAATTCACAAATCCATCTCATAATACAATCCTCAACCCCCGAAACATCGTTCCTAAACATGGTAACACCCGAGCCCCTTGCCCGGGGATCCATCATGCCACTAAATGCACATTAAAAATCATTTAAATGCTATGTCACATAAATCACATCACATAAAGATTCAAATACGTGTCAATCGAGCTTAACACATTCAGAGGTAAATGCGTATATACATATAAATTAAGTCAATCAAAGGAAAGGTTATATGTTGAATCATATAACATGTTTGGCTGTCTTGGAACAATCAAGAATAGCCCAAATGAATTTATAAAATTTAATAAGATACAGAAGATTCGAGAAGGCAACTTTCTAAACTTTTAAGGGACAAGAAAGTTTAACCAAGGAAGGAAAAATCTCTCTTTGTCGACAACGCACAATCTCTATCTCCGAAGCAAGTTTCTTTCAAGTAAATTCACTAACCTATTTAATAAAAATAAACTCAATTTAATTTCATAAGCTCAAACCTTCTAACATTTCAATCTCAAGCTGTAATATTTGAGCAGCTTAGTTACTGAAAATTATAACCTATTTACCTATCAAATCAGTCTTCAAAGCGAAAAACGGGCCTTTCAACATAATATTCTCCCTCAGAAAAATAATTACCAAGCAAATAACTCTGCATTCCCTTGTTTGTTTTACATTTCTATCTCGACATGAGAAAATTAACCCAGGAATGAGTCCATACCCTGTTGTGCATTTCTCATCAGAGCCGGCATCAAGTACACGATAACATTAACATATTGCCTCCACAAAATGGGAAGTGCATTCATTTGCTGTAAACAAAAACAGACAACACATTAATCGCCGAAACAGATGCTTTATTGCACATATAAATTACTAGAAAAGAGAGAAAATCAGGTGCCGGCATAAATAGTTTATACTGTCAAAACAAATAAAATACAAACAATGTTCAAAATTCAAACCTCACCAGAAGAACATAAAGTGGTTCAGAAACAGGATGACTCATGTAGGACAATCCTGAATTACAAGTTAAGGATACTTTACAATCTTTAGGGTGCCACAGCCCTACAGTTAGATTTGATGGATAAAATCAGCCCAGAATCTCGGCCATACATTTTAGAGAGCCAGGAGATATGGAGATCATATTTTTGAAATCAGCGCATTTAAGGTTGGCCAAAAATAGTAGAATAATCAGGGTTCCAGTGGATTTATGGCACAAACAAGTCAAGTGCTGTATGAACAGTATCGGCAAATCATCTCTTTTCGTTTAAGAAATGATCAATCATCGCTAAAAGGTGCTGGCTATAAAAAAAACAGCCACTTTCATTGGTACGACATCATACTGAAAAGCAATTTAGCAAAAGATATTCCAAGCATCCCTCTCAAGACCTAAATATCTAAATCCTTTCACCAAAAAGGACTACTTTCTTTTTGGCCAAAGGGTTCATAGCAACATCACAACTCATGCTTTTGGTATAGCAGTATGTCTAAGTCTTCGGATACAGGAAATATTTATTTGTCAACAAACACTCCTACTAAAGGCTAATAGTCATGAAGATATCTAAATTTTACAATATAATGTATTAATGGGATCTTATATTCTTGCCAGAGGAGAGCGCGTCATAGTTGGAAATGATTAGAGTTAAACGAAGTGATTACCATAGTCGAGGAGAAAATATAAACATGAAACAACCAGCAAAGCAACATTACTCAACCAATATACATCTCAGTTATAAATGATTGCCACAGAAACCAAAAGAAAATCAAGCTTCACTAAATGAGTTGGATGGACTAAAATGACCTCACCGGTGATCCAAAAGCAAAGCAGCTTAAAGAATCTAGTCATTTCAACTCATATATTTGCAAACAAAAATTAGAAAACAAACCTCACCCTTGCAATCTTCACCATCATCTCACTTGACCATCCTTTTCTCGTTGCCTGTGACATCATATATCTGCATTAATTCTGGGACTTTGTCCAGATGCTTGAGTACATAGTTGTCTCTGAAAAGCTTCTCGCTCATTGCAAGCAGCCATACAATCTTTTTCCTTCCCTTGAGCAAATTCTTTGACTGCAGAACTTTGATAACATTATACCTAGGTCGAATTCTTTGATCCATGCTAAAGGCAAGAAACGTAGGGTATGAAATTAATGAGTCCAAATCAACCTTCATAGTATTCAAATAAAAATCCATTGCAAGTCCGAGTTTTTCCTCTGAACGAGCAAAACATAATGGGTTTCGCTTAAAAGCTGAAAAAATCTGCTCTTCACTCCAACCCCGACTTTTCAGCAGCTCACATTTCTTTTTCCAAGTTGTTTCCCCATAGATAACATCGCCCTAAGAGCATGCACAAACATGGGAGTGCTTGGTTCAATGCCCAATTTTTTGACATGTTCAACAGCATAAATAATCCTATCAAGCTTTTGCATCACAGTTCTTGGCTGGTACACAATAAGTTTACTGATATTACTAAGGGGCATTCCCTCACTGATCAGATATTTTATATTGGGTTTTCCTGTTCCCTTCCAATCAAAAGTTATCAACCACGATGAACGCCCAATAGCAACAATAAATTTATCCTCATCATCAATAATTCCCTTCATAAATTCAACAGATGGTTTAATATGAGAATCCAGGGATCTACCAAAAATTTTCGGATTCCCAACGATCAGCTGCGGCAACAACGTACCCTTGCAGCCATTTTCGACGAGGAAGTCAATTTTGGGCTTGAGATTACCTTCTACCTTACAGTGAAGTAACGCTGGGCGCTTGTCGATCAATTTGGCTATCTGCGTACCGCTGAAACCACGAGATTTCAAGAAATCAAGCACAGAATCGGGCTTCTTTAGGTGCTTTTCGTCTAGGAGAATCTTATTGGAGCCTGAGATGGCAGATTTTAAAGGAAGCCCGCAGGAATTCATGAGGTACTCGACTGTGAAGGGCCGTGAAACAGAGGCGGAAGCAGAATAGAATGCTGCAGATGTTGAAAGAAAATGCTTTTGTATCGAAGAAAACATTTTTCTGAAGGCAATATCTGCCATTGTTGAAAACCTAACTGCTTTCAAGACAGGATCAGAGAATTAGTGGAGAGAACTAGGGTTTAAGGATCGCCTTGCAAGACATTGGCGGTCACAGACACTGATTTGTGCCACTCCAGTGCACATTAAATTTGGTTCGGATCTAGAGCAGCCCAATAATACCGAACTTCTTCAGCGCCCCGACCTGACGCAGGTAAATCCAATTGAACGACGTTTATGTAAACGGGGCGGCCGTCGGGTTCGTTGCACGATCAATTTGTCCGTACCGGTGTTTATTAAAACCTCTTTCTGATACGTGTTTATAAAAGGAAAACTCAAAACATACATAAAGCTGCAATACATAATTTGACATAATCTATCTGTCATGCCATGTAAGGATGCCAACTAGATTAATTGAAATAAAATAATAAAAGATAATAAAAAAGTTTACCCGCTTCTCTCTCCTCATTTGTTGTTTCTCCCGCTCATTTGTTACACATCTTTGAAAAAATAAACATTGTTTTCTCTTATGTGTCAGGTTCTCTTTTATCAGTATCATCTATTTCTCTCACTTTCCAAAAATAAACATTATTTTTGAATATCCACCCTTCTTACTCCGTTTGACCAAGCTTTTAACTGACCAGAATTTATAATTTTGATTTGAGATTTTGAGGCAGCAAGATATCATGAACCGTATTCAGTGATATAGACATTCTCCGAAAAGATGATAAAATAATGTAATTAAAGGATTTGAAAATGTAATAAGAGACATGTAGAATGTAATTCAACAATAAAACAATGTAATTACAATGTAAGACGATGTAAACTATATTTCATCCAGTACCAAAAATAGAATTTTGAGTAAAAATAGAATTTTGAGTTACAATGTTTATCTTGTGTCATAGTGTCTTGTATGACCTTGTCTTATTACACTGTATTCATTAAGTTGTTTTTTTGTGCTACTTTCTCTTCATTATAATGTTTCCTCACTTGGTTTATGCTTTTGTAGTTATTATTTTTGCAATGCTAATAATAAATTGTACAAATCATTTGAATTACAATTTATTTCACAAATAAAGTTAAAACATATCAAATGATCGTTTAATTGTAAGTGACATATTAAAAGAAAACATCTAAAATGATCATTTAATTATAATGTTCATAATGAACAATGTAATAAAAATGTAAAAACAATGTAATAAAAATGAAAACAATGTAATTTAAAGTCGAACAATGTCAAACAGTGTATCAGTCGAACAATGTAATTAAGGGACTGGACAATGTAATAAAATACATGTAACATGTAATTCAACAATAAAATAATGTAATTACAATATGAGACGATGTAAACTAACATCATATTTCATCTAGTAACAGAAACAGAGTTTCGAGTCACAATATTTATATCTTGTGTCACAATATTTATCTTGTGTCACAATATTTATCTTGTGTCATAGTGTCTTGCATGGTCTTGTCTTATTACACTGTATTCATTAAGTTATTTTTTGGTGTTACTTTCTCTTCATTATGATGTTTCCTCACTTGTTGTATGTTTTTTAACTATTATTTTTGCAATGCTAAAAATAAATTGTGCAAATCATTTGAAACAAAATATATTTCACAGATAAAAATAAAACATATCAAATGACTGTTTAATTGTAAGTGAAAGATTAAAAGAAAACATCTAAAATGATAATTCAATTATAATGTTCATCATGAACAATGTAATAAAAACATACAAGCAATGTAATAAAAATGAAAAAAAATGTAATTACAAAGTCGAATAATGTGAAACAGCACAGGTGCTGATATGCTACATAATCTCTCTTTTATTGATCGGGGACAAAACTTCGTCCTCCAAACACTAATCACAACATGACTGATCTCAAAAAATTGATAATTGATAATAGATCTCAAAAAGAAGCTTTGAACAATCAAATCCACACAACAACAACCACCGTCAACTACCTATTGAAAAAAGATGGCACCCATCACAAGAAAAAAGTGAAGATTAGAGCAACTGCAACAATATCTTTGTGTACTGTCACCACCATTGGAGTCATTGAGTTGAGAAATACTTGACCTAACCGTTTTTCAGTCAAAAAATTAAAAATCGATAAGAAATCTAAAAAATTAGATAGAACATTGTCACAGTGTCGTATTACACTGTGACAGTGTCGTACTACACTATTACAATGGCGTATTGCACTATCACAATGCCTTATTACACTATCACAGTGACGTATTACACTGTCATTTACAATTGTTACGTACAGCCGTTCAGCCACCGTTCCGGTCGTTGCCACCTCCAAAAGTGGTCTCAAGCTTCAAATAACGAAACTCATATCACCCACTTGTTATAGCCTCAAAAATAGCTGAAAAACTACCGCGAGATTAAAGTGGCCGATTCGAGCAACTCCGGCGACATCTCCTTGGTACAACGCCACCACTATTCGAGTTCCTGAGTCGAGGCGCATCAGATCTGTCCATTTTATTGTCAAAACGAGTATAGGATTCCGACGTTGGCTTGCTTTGTAGAGGGAGGGAGGGAGAGAGAGAGAGAGAGTGTGTGTCTGATAGAGAGAATGAGTGACAAAGAAAGAGTGAAAGAGATGAGAGAGAATTAGAATAGATATATACAAAATATTTTGAATTTTGAAATGTAATTTTTTTGAAAAACGTGAGACCTATCACATATTGTTTCAAATTTTTTAGGCTTTCATTTTTTTTTGAAAAAATCTAGTCACTTGCCTAAGTGGCATGCCACATCAATTATGTATAATTATGTATGTTTTTTCTATGTATGTTTAGAACTACCGTTTATAAAATCATTGGATATTTTAATCTTCACTCCATTTGCCATCTTTATTCCCGCTCGTATGGAGATTTTCTTTTGTGTCAATTGTAATTGGGATAACTCTAATATATATAAAAAGTAAAAATTTGAATATTTTATATTATATAGAATCAAAATATATTAGTGAAACTAATATATAGCAAGGTCTAACTAATAATAAATAAATTCTAAGTATTATATTCAATATATATAAATAAATAAGGAATAACATATGAGTACGTGGGTCACAAATTTTGACAAATCCATCACAATACCCTTTTTCCATAAAAATGTTTGTATTCGTATGCGTTCCTCGACCTATTAATCATCGGGGCATACCCCATATGATTTGGGGTGGGTTATAAGAACATCAATCAGATACGAATATTCATGACATCCCTAATTGGTGGAGTCCATATCTGTAGTTATAAGACCGAGTTTGGTCATTTTTCAAAAAAGGGCAAGACAATATAATTATATTATACTAACGGATTTTAAAGACAACGAAAAAGGAACTCTAATCTTCTTCTTCTTTAAGAGAGTGATATATAGGTGACTCAAAACTCCGACAATCCTACTTCTATTACAATTTGCTTATAATTTTTATATTATTTTACTCTTTACACTAAACACTTTCTCACTCATTTTAATACATTAGGTTGAGATTGGTTACATTATGAATGTCCCATTAATATATGCACATAGTTTATTACATTTACGCTATATATTCAAACAATTATTTTTCTAGTGTTCAAATTCACAAGCTAGCTAGACAAAAATTAGGAGAAAAAGATGATGTGGGTAACAAGTATGTAGGGTTGCTATGATTTTTCGGACATTTCTAAAAGGACAGAAAATAAAAAGGAGAAGATATGAAGATCATGCCCAAATATTTAATGCCCATCTATCTATTTATCTATTTATTTATTTATATATAAAGCTGGAAGAAGCGCTTCTCTCTGGCGGCGAGTGCCCGTTCACTCCGTAATCGCGCGACTGCTTCTTCCCAGCAACGATACCTACACCAAAACGACGCCGTTCGCTTCAACGTCGTCATTGGCGTCATCCCTCCTACACCGCCTCACCAAAACGACGCCGTTCGGCTCAACGTTGTCATTGGCGTCATCCCTCCTACACCGCCTCACCCACAACATCATTATCTCACTCCCTCCGCTTTGCTTCGCCCTCTCCTTCACACGAAAATCGAAGACTCCATCTGCGCCTGCAATCCAGGTATGTACGAGTAATAGGGTATGCTCTCCGGCCCTTTGATTTTCCCTCAAGTCTCTGGCCCTGTGATTTACCCTCACTCTTCTTCGTCCTCCTCTTTGTAATGGAGGATCGAGGAATTTAACTCTCAATTTGTGGTATCTTTGCAGCTTATCGACATGGAACTCACCTGCCTCATGGTCATTCGGCACAACAGGTATGTTACCTTCTGGTCACTGGTGTTTGGGGTCGGTTGTGGTGATTTAGGGTATTTGTTAGTGTAGTTATCGTCCTCGCTTTCAATTTGCCGTTTTGTTTGTTACCAGTGTTTTGATTTATTCCTGAGCTCTGTCTTTTCCATCTTCAATGTTCGTTGGGGATTCTTGCTTTGTTTTGCTTCCAGCATCGGTTCCTTCTCTTGGCTTTTCTTAACTGAGTCAATAGCTGGTCTTCCATTGCTCTGTTTTGCATCTCTTTCACAACATCAAAAGTTAAGAAAGTTAGACCAACGAACCTCCCAAATTCAGACCCCATGTCAATGGCCATATCCTTAAGCTCATCCAGACAGTTACTGAATTCCGCCAGCGCATCGTCTTGCTCTGCCTTTTCCACCTGTTTTAGAATAACCGAAACAAAGATGACGCGACTAAACAAACAATGCAGAAACTTTTAAATCACAAAAGATGAACTGAAAAGAGGATAGATTTTTAGATACAACGATAATCTTTTTTTCCTTAAAATAAACTATGATGTCATTTTTTTAATAGAACTATAATGTAACAATAAACATAAAATATTATAACTTCTTAACAAAATGAGGTAATGAAATCTGTGTCTGGAAATTGGGACCCATGTCTGTCCCTAATCACAATCAAGAAAATTCAACAAGGGAAAAAATCTTATGACCAGAGAAAACTGAAGTTTAATGCTTCTGTTTCATGGAGTCAAATGCCAGTACAATGTTTCCTTCAAATTAATGAAAAACAAAAAACAAACCTCAACTTTCTGAAGTGCGCCAGTGGGTTCAGGTGTTGGTGTTCTTACATGTGACCGTGCCTTGGGTGGCCGAAGCCAAAGTAGGAGTATATTGTGGGGAGTCAGATAAAATAATTTATGGTATTGTAGGGATGCCAAGGCAAATGAGTGCAGACTTCACAGAGGATTTCTTAAACAGGTGGAGCTTTTTTAATGGTGTCTGTAACCTGTATTGGTCCAAAGGGAAGAATATTTTGATTCCAGTTGGTGATTTTAACTTTTTGACTATCATTGATTGGGTTTCCATTGAAGTTTTGGTGTGTTTTGGGAAGATAAGTTCTGAGGAGTTGTGTTGGGTTCATAGTTTGAATATTTGAGAACAATGCATATCTGGGTATTTGAGAAGTTTTATATACAGGTTGGTACATTGGGTGGTTTGAACTTTAAAGGTTTTCAAGAGCAGAATCGGATTGGGTATTGATCAAATGCAGCATAATTGAGGTTTTTGTGGTTTTTTTATTTTAAGGGAGTTTGGGTTTTGCGTCTAGAGGGTTAGGCTCTTATGAAATGAAAAGAATAGTTTCTGTTTGGTGTGATGATTCAAGGTGAAATGGGTGTCATAAGAATGAGTTATTTTATTGCCTTGGTACTTTTTGTATGCACAACAAGGACTAGAAGTTCAGTGGCCTACTGTGGTTGTTCTATGGTAAGTCCTAATACGGTTGAATAAGTTATTTCAAGATTGATTAGTCCGATATTTTGTCATTAGCTGATAAAAATTAGTCTATTCCACCTTTTTCTATATCTGTGTTTCCTTTTTATCAACTCCTGCTTCTGAGGACCCCATCTGATTTGTATACCCTCCATCTACTCTGAGGTTTCAACTCCGTATGTCCTATTCTTAATTGTTTTATTAATTCGTAATTTGTCTTCCATTTGTTCTTGCACTTTCAAAAACAAACCAGCGCTGTTATTACCACTGATGGAGTGTTTCACATGTGCGAGCTTGCATTTTAACCAAGTATTATCACTTTGTTTATTCACTAACACAAATTCTAAATAACCTAATTAGTTGGAAAATTGCGTGCATTAGTAGTTGAACATGTACAAATTGTTAGGCAAAGATGTTTATTGTAAATTCAAAGATCTTACATACCAATTAAACCTAAATAAACAAAAAGATATATACTAATCTATTACTTACATCTAAAGCTGGAAGAAGCGCGTGCTCTGGCGGCGAGTCGTCGTTAATTCCGGAATCACGTGACTGCTTCTTCCCCAGCTAATCCCGTATGTTTACCCATTTCGTGCAAGTTTTCGTGAAACCCTGAGCTGTTGAAACTGAAAATTAAAGCACACAGGTAAGGTGTTCTTCTTTGGGGCCTTCTCCACCATATTATTTCTGTTTCTTTGTCTTGCTATTCACGATTTGTGACTCGATTGGGTTTGTGTTTAAAACTGAATTGAGTTTCTTGATTATGTTGGTTAGTCCATTTATGCTTAGTTTCTTGATTTAGTTGTTGGTTGAAGCTGGAGTAACTCTATTGGACACATTCCATGTGTGATATAACTTTGTGTGTTTCAATTCAAGATACCTTGGCTAGGTCTTCTGCTTCTCACGGCTGTGATTTGTTACTTTCAAATCTACTCTCTATGGAGAAATGAGCTTGCCAGTAATAGATATGAAGACTCTCTCACACAGACATCTTTAGGTGAGTTAGGATTTCGGACATAATGGCCTGAACATTATTCATGTAGGAAAAAAACATTATGAGCTTCAGCTGTGCGAGTAGATGATCCAAATATGAGAATTCGAGAAGTTTTAGATTTTGAGGGCTTAAGTTGTGTGAGTTCATTTAATGAGTTTCTTCAAGTGATACGAACTAAGAAGCTCATGAATATTTCAGAAGGTAAATGGTGATTTGTGGGTTCGACTTATGTATTACTTTTTTATAAAGTATGTGATCCAAGATCATTTTACAAACTGTTTACATAGATTGAAAGTGGTAAAAAAATGATAAGAGTGATGCATACATTGAGAGTTATGGACACTCGGATACATGCTCATGTCTGCTAAGTATGGTGTTAATCGAACTACCTCATATATATATATATATATATATATATATCTAGACTAGATGGCTAGCTTGCTACATTCCCATCCCCTTCATGAAATGATGAAATGCCTTCTTAGATATATCTAGATGACTAGCTTGCTACATTCCCTTCCCCTTCATGAAATGATGAAATCCCTTCTTACACTAGGAATGTGAATGAAATTGAGACATATAGTTACTATGGAGTTATAATGCATCGCAGATTTAGACCATCCACATGCACTTTGATTTAGGATTACTGCGAGTTAAAAAAAAACGCCCAGTTGAGTAATCTATATATGGTAGTGTATTAAAAAAAAAAGAACACCCAATCACAATATTCGTTTTACAAACTGTTTACATAGATTGAAAGTGGTAAAAAAATGATAAGAGTGATGCATATATTGAGAGTTATGGACACTCGGATACATGCTCATGTCTGCTAAGCATGGTGTTAATCGAACTACGTCATATATATATATTTATATGTATATATATATCCAGTATTCCATGTGAATATGATTATCTCCACAGCAATTGCGCCATATATATATATATAGATGGCTAGCTTGCTACATTCCCTTCCCCTTCATGAAATGATGAAATGCCTTCTTACACCAGGAATGTGAATGAAATTGACACGCATAGTTACTATGGAGTTATAAACTTATAATGCATCGCAGATTTTGACCATCCACATGCACTCTGAGTTAGGATTATTGCGAGTTAAAAAAGAACACCCAGTTGACTAATCTATATATGGTAGTGTGTTTGAAAAAAAAGAACACCCAATTACAATATCCCTTGGCGGCTCTCTTGGAGCTTTTCTTTTGGCCGATGTTGTGTTACTTTGTGTATTTAATTCTGAATGAACAACAACACATGCAAGTATTTTTGCCATTGTACTGCCTGTGTCAGAGCATGTGTGTACGTTAAATAGTGCGCTATAGCTAGCGAAGTTTGGTTGGTTATGGACTGCAATTTGTTGTCCGTTTGTAGACCCAATTTGTCCGTTTGTAGGTCCAATTTGTTTGCTTGATAATTTGGCTCTTTATTTTGTTGTAATGTGATTATTCAGCCTTCTTTTCTTAATTTTATACATTTGTGTGCTGTGTTTTCCTTCCACCATCAGATCCTTCTCTTGGCTTTGCTCAACTGAATAAAGTGGGGTTTATATTAATATGTTGTAGTGAATTCTTCCTGTTTTTGTGTGCTTCATTCGTTTTACAGAAACTTTGGCTATTTTCAAGAGTTATCTGCAGTTCCGAGTTGATTACATGACCGTGAGCCCTCTTAGAGGTCTGGCTATTGCTTTTTGGACTCTTGATTGCAAAATCTTTGTAGCAGCTCTTATCCATGTTTAACTCCAGTTTTTAGACACTTTTGATGCTGCATATACAACTCCATTTTGTAGACGACCCATTTCTCTTCACTAAAATTTAATTGTGTTATGTGTGTCGACTAATGTTTTATGTTTGTGGGTCTTCTAATATTGTGTTTTTCCCTCTTAATTTTTGTGACTGCTGCAGCATTTTAAGCTCATTCATGGCTCTAACATACTTCTGTGTTCCACAAGATTGGGATTTACTCATCATCGCACAATGAGGTTGGCTTTATCTTTGGTTAGAAATTATTGCTGCTTTCATTACTCTGTTTTGATGTTGGTCTATGGTCATTTAATTTTTTGCCACTCTGTTCTACAAATCACCCAGTTAGTGCTGCCTAAACCCAACAATGTTTGCTAACTGGGATCAATGTCGAAAACCTGGACAGTGTGTGTTTATATAGCTTGATGCACTTCAATGGTGAGACGAATACTTCTTCACAAGACTGTATTCTTCTGCTTAGCACACTGCATCCTTAAGGCCTGTCTCATAGCGGCATAAATGAGTAGACCTTAAGACAATAAGGTGCAAAAAATGGTTGTGGTTTGCATGCTGCTCCTATATGGCTAGCACTTCCTTTCATAAATGAGTTGCTCTAATTTGATTGTCTAATTAATTAGGCCTTCTGAATTGTGCTCTAACCTTTTTTTATATAGGCATCCCTGCACAAGTTCAGGTTATTTGACACCATCTTCCCACTGTCACACATACGATCTTCAATTTTGCGTCATTGACCTCTGTGTCTGTGATTGAGGATAAAATGGGTTTTAGCGGAAATCACGAGTGGGGGCAAGAAAGAACACAAGAATGCATGCAAATTAATGAGCTCCTAAATTAAAAGTTTCTTTTAAAGAAAAATTTACCCAAGAGTGAGGTGGATACCTGCAACCATCCTTGGATGGTAAAGTCCAGACAAAGAAAAAAGATGTGTTTGATTAAATTGTTTATGCAGCAGCTAAAAGTCTAATCCACTATGCGTATGTTCATTCAATATTAATAATAATGCATAGAATCGTAGGTTTATTCCATATGAATCTTTGGAAACATGGATAAGGTCAGTCTATGCTGAAAATGCTTACAATTGTACAATAGGGCATCTTTTTAGCATTCTAGAGTAGAACATAATTTATTTTATTGAAAGGTAGAAACTTCATTGCTTTGATATGATTTATGTGGCCAGCCCTACGGATTAAAATTATGACCAAATGCATAGTGCGATCACATGCTTGCATGATTTTTTTTTTATTTAAGAATTTTTTTTAATAATCGAAAATAAGACTAGACAAATTTATGTATCTTTTGAATGGTTAATATTGGCCTAAACTCTACCAATTCAAGTTGTCAAATTTGTCCACACAAAATTTCCCAATTGACGACAGTATAAGGTGATCAATCAAAGCATAATTTATGGCCGGAAAAATATTGTATATTCATGGTACGAATTTAATTCAAAATCTGCATGTCAAAAAAGAAAGACTTATTACTATGTTGGGTAGGTTACTAGGTTTGACATACTTATATGCCTGTGTGTATGTGATCGTGGCATGCTTTTGTTTTCATCTTTTGTTTTGCTCATCTTTCTACCTTTTGTCTTATTAATTTCTTAGACTACTAGGAAAGTATCTTCTGAAGTCGATTTTCTTTTTTTTTTTAGTGTAAATGCATAAAATTGTATTTGCTTATGCAGTGTTCTATATATTACTAATATTAGGACCGACTGGATGTTGATTCTCACTGCATGAAGAGAGATTTGTCAGTTTTCTACCTGTGAAATTTCGGGTTTACAATTGCCAATAGTAAGCATTTATTTGATGGTATCATTATTCTTTATCTCCTAATTTTCCCCTTATACTTAAAAATCATGTTAAATGTGATGATTTTTGAAAGTCTAAATACTGGTTGCTTGCTTTGTAAAAAAATAACGTAAGGAAAGTCATGGTCAAACATACTGTACCATTGCACAAGGATTGTCCAGAAGACTGAAAAATTAGAAGAACCAAACTTTCAACCTTAACAAATTGATAGGATAAATACCAATAATGATGACAAGAAACTGTCCATGTTTGAATATAGCATCCATTTTATGGGACCTACCAACCACTACATATCAATCAATGCCATCTTTTCTTAGCTACCAATTCAGAATGTATTTTGATGATTTGTTGTTCCAATTATTACCAGCACTAACATTATCTTCTCTGCAAGAGTAACTGTTGTCCTCATCAATTCTTTCCATCATTGTCTTCTTCCTCCTCTTATTTGCAACTACTCTTGGAATCTCAGCTAGGTTCTAATCTTTTATTTATTATTTATTGAAGACAATATTAAGAGGTCCAGCATATAATTTTTGTGGTTGATTCTTCCATTTAGAAACTCCTGCATTGTTCAAAAATGTCCACACTGCATCTCCTTTGTGTTTTGTTCCTGGGTCTGCTCATGATTTGTCTTTCATGAAATTTCAATCCATGAACAGTCTTTGAATTCTACAGTTTCATTGTACCAGTAAGTCCTTTACACCCTTTTTCTACTTGGTGCATTCTCATCTGCCTGCATTGATGTTGCTACTTACAAGAATATGTAGTGTCTCTCTTGCTCACTTTCTTTTTTCCAGCTGTGCTTTGTGTATTCTGTATTTAGACATTCACAGGCTGTACAATGAATAATTGCCGCTTATTGATAGCTATGTCGCTTGCTGAGATTTTTTTATAACCTTTTGAACTACTTAGCGTTATCAAGTTTCAATTGGAAAAAAGTTAGCTAGATTATTTTATCTTTACTCAAAGAATATGAGGGTCTATAGTTTGCTAATGGATTTGAATATGCTAGAAGCCATTTATATACTGAAGTTCGCCATGTTTTATTAAAATCTAAAATATGCGTTTCCTTTACTGATGTTTTCACTAGAAACTGTTAATTTCGTGTACAAATGCATAAAGTTAACCCAATTTGTTGTTCAAATCTACATATTTATGTCCACTAGCCCAGATTTTCCCCACAATTAGTTCACTTTAATCGAACCATCATACCCAGTTTGCAGTGATCTTTTGTTCTTAAGGTTTCATAGAATTAATGTTGCGTTCATTCTTCTTACATATATATACGAGACAATTCCTATACCAGTTAATATTATTGGCGCAATTTAGTTATTATTTTTAGCATCCGGATGTTCTTCATTCTTTTCCACTTCGCAAAATTGTTTTGTTTTCTTGCTTGCAGTTGTGCATAGCTAGATCTTCTACTTCGACTGATATTTTGGATCACTGCGTGCTTTGTTGTTCTTTAGTGTGAGGTAATTTAAATCTCATGCAATTTCATTTCATATCATTGTCATATTCTTCTTTTCTTGCTCCATTTATGCACCTACTTACATCATGTTTATTTTTTTAAAAAAGTTGTTCAATGTGAAATTTTTTATGTTGTCAATTTTTTTAAAAAAATTGTCCAATTTGCAATTTTTTATTTTCCTATTCTCATTTCTTCCATCCAATTTACCATTCTAAAAAACCTCCTTTTGAAATCAAATAGGTGGTAATCTTTTTATTTCTGGATTTGAACCAAAGTTGTTGACATCTCATATCCTTCTTTCAGGTATGTTTTTGTATGCAAGGTATATTAATTATTTAATTGGCCTTTGTTGGACGATAGTATATTTTATATATTGTGCAGCTATGGTTTTGCATTTAGTGATTCTCGACTCAAATGTTCATACTGTTTTACTGTTGTTTTCTATTGAGTGATTTTAGACTCAATATATTTCTAGGATGGATAAAGGAGAGTCAAGTAAAACAAATAGAATGTTAAGGAAAGCAATCATGACAAGAAAGAGAGCTGCAATTTCTACCGACACTCGTGATTGTATTACTGACGATCAAATTGAAGATGGTTGTGATCTAAGTGATCACCATTGCATCAACATCTCTGCCACAAAATTATCAATGGACACCATATCTGGTATTTCAGATTTCGGATCACCCAATTTCAGCTGCCAATTTTGCGGGGCCTTATTTTGGCATGCTGAGCGATTAAAATCTTCCAATTCTGAGCAACCATTGTATCCTCTTTGCTGCAAATATGGCCGAGTTAAACTACCACCGTTTACTGAGCCTCCTAAGTTACTGCAAAATCTTTTTGATTACACAAATGAAGATTCCAAGCGAAGTTTCCGCCGAAATATTCGAATATACAATTCAATGTTCGCATTCACATCTCTTGGTGCTAAAATTGACAGAAATATAAACAGAGGCCAAGGTCCTTATGCATTTAAATTAAATGGACAAAATCACCACCTGATTGGTTCACTCATTCCTATTGCTGGGGAGAAGCCACACTTTGCTCAACTTTATATATATGACACAGAGAATGAAATTACAAACAGAATTGAAGCTGTAAGGAACAGTGTTGATGTTGATAATATTGATGAGAGATTAGTTCACGAGCTAATTGTTATGTTTGACACAATAAATGTATTAGTTAAGACTTTTAGGATGGCTCGGGACCGTTTTAAAAGTGGCGACAATCATCATATACTATTAAAGTTATTGTCTAAACGTTCTGGAGACACATTGCAGTACAATTCACCTGAATGTCCTGAAACAGCTGGGCTTATTGTTGATGACCTCAGTAATTCAGATGAGGGCCGTGATATAATTGTTGAATATCAGAGCCGTGCTTTGAAACGGATCAATGATTTACATCCATCTTTCATGTCAATGCAATATCCTTTATTATTTCCTTATGGGAAAGACGGTTACCGAGTTGATATACCATATGTTCTAAATAAAGGAAGAACACAAGTCAAAAGACAATTTGTGACTAGACGAGAGTATTATGCTTTTATCATACAACAAAGAACAGCTGGAAACGGACTTCTGATTAAGGGTGGCAAATTATTCCAACAATATGTTGTAGATGCATTCACTGCTATCGAAGATGAAAGATTACGATTTATTAGGTATCAACATCAACAAGAGCATTTCCGTTCTGAAATCTATAAAGGAGTCCAAGATGCGTTTTTACGCGGGGATGTCTCAAGTAGTAGCATTGGTCAGCGTGTTATATTGCCATCTTCTTTCACTGGTGGCCCTCGATATATGATCCAGCATTATCATGATGCTATGGCAATTTGCCGAAGTTTAGGAAATCCTGATCTTTTCATTACCTTTACATGCAATGTCCAATGGAATGAAATTCGTGCTGCATTGAATCTTATTCCTGGACAGAAAGTTGAGGATCGGCCTGATATTGTCGCCAGAGTATTTCACATGAAATTGAATGAATTGATGAAGGACCTTAAAGAAGGACATTTCTTTGGGAAGATGTCTGGAGTAATACACACAATTGAATTCCAAAAAAGGGGACTCCCTCATGTACATATAGTACTCTGGCTACATCAAGAACATAAATATCTCACTCCTGAAGATATCAATAAAATTATCAGTGCTGAAATTCCTGATAAAAATTTGGAACCTGCTTTGTACATTGTTGTTTCAAAATTTATGATGCATGGACCGTGTGGGACTTCAAATGTTAATGCACCTTGCATGCGAAATGCAAAGTGTGTGAAGGATTTTCCAAAGAAGTATCAGTCAGAAACTATCATAGACGAAGATGGCTATGCATGTTATAAATGAAGTGAGAACGGGAGGTTTGTTTCGAAATCAGGAGTGCCTCTTGATAATAGGTATGTTGTGCCTTATAACAAAGAGTTATTACTAAAGTATCAAGCCCATATAAATGTTGAGTGATGCAACCGTACGAGATCGATTAAATATTTGTTCAAATATGTAAACAAAGGCTCCGATCGAACAAGGGTGCTCCTAACTAAAAATACTGGAAAAGGAGACAATTCATTAGAAATGAATAATAACACACATGATGAAATCAAACTGTACCTGGATTGTAGATATGTTGCAGCGCCTGAATCAATCTGGAGGATTTTTGAATTCAACATCCACAGCAAAACTCCTACTGTGCAATACTTGACAGTGCATTTGCCATTGATGAATAAAATTGTTTTCCCTCCTTATAAAAATATTGAAACGATTTTGCACCAGCCAGGAATAGAGAAAACCATGCTAACGGAGTGGATGTCGACTAATAACAACAATGAAGATGCATGTGCACTCTTATATGCTGAATTTCCTTCATATTGGCGTTGGGACAATGCTAATAAAATTTGGTTTCGAAGAAAGAGAGGATATTGTATCGGGCGTATTTCATACATCCATCCTTCAGCGGGGGAATTGTATTATCTCCGCATGCTATTGGGTCATGTAAAAGGCCCTAGGAATTTTACAGAAATCAGGACTGTGAACGGCATGGTATATCAAACTTTCAAAGAGGCATGCAATGCCATGGGATTGACTGGGAATGATAGTGAATGGCACGAAGCTATGAATGAAACAGCTAATTGGGGTACTTCGCATCAACTCAGAACTCTTTTTGTCACACTGTTGTTATTTTGTGAAGTAGCAGATCCCAAAAAACTGTTTGAAGCACAGTTGCAAAATTTCCAAGAAGATATTTCATATAAATTGCAGCATAAATATGGACTATGTCCAGCAAATGTATCAAAAGACAATATTAGAGACCAAGTGTTGATAGAACTTGAGGTCTTATTACAAAATCACAGTGCCACTCTTGCTGATTTCAATCTACCAACTCCTTCTACTTCATACTTGCAAAGCCTTGGAAATACTCTATTAGCGGAAGAGTTGATGCACAACACTTCTCATTTGCAGAGATTAGCACCTATCTTGGAATCAAAACTTAATGATGAACAAAGAAAAGTGTTTGATACAGTTGTGGCGTCAGTATATAATGGTGCAGGAGGTATGTTTTTCGTATATGGATACGGAGGCACTGGGAAAACTTTCTTATATCAAGCCATCATTGCACATCTCCGTTCTCGAGGGAAAATTGTTCTTGCTGTCGCTTCGTCGGGAATTGCATCATTACTATTGCCTAAAGGACGTACAACACATTCAAGGTTCAAAATTCCAATTGATATCAATGCTGAGTCTAATTGTCATATAAAAAAGGGTACACAACTTGCAGAACTACTGGAAAAAACATCTTTAATTGTTTGGGATGAAGCGCCAATGGCTCATCGAATTGTTTTGAAGCACTTGATAGATCTTTGACTGATATTTTGGGTAAAGCTGATCATACTGATCATGAACAACCTTTTGGTAGGTTGCCTATTTTGCTAGGAGGAGATTTTCGACAAACACTTCCTGTTGTCGTAAAAGGCTCAAGACAAGAAACAATTGAAGCGTCCATTATTAGGTCATACTTATGGAAACACTGCAAAATATTTGTTCTCTCACAAAATATGAGATTATCTTCAACGGGATCAAACAATGATGAAAATCATGCCTTCAATTCGTTTGCTCAGTGGTTATTGGATATTGGTGAAGGGAAAACAGAGACTACTAAGCTCAGTGATGACGAAGAATATCCAACTTGGACCAAAATTCCTGAAAATTTGTTGATAGAACCTGCAGAGAATGGAATAGAAGCAATATCTTCAAGAATATATGAAGGATTCTCATCGAACTATTCTGACCCGATTACTTGAAACAACGTGCCATACTTACAGCAACCAATGAAGCAGTTGACAGCATTAATTCACATCTTTTGACATCGATTTCGTTTCCTATGAAAACTTATTATAGCTTTGACAGCCTCTATAAAAGTGGTACAACATCTGATGAAGATGATTTATTGTATCCAACAGAGTTTTTGAACTCTTTATGCTTCAATGGTGTTCCAAATCATCAAATACATCTCAAAACAAATGTGCCTATCATGCTCATGCGGAATATTAATCAAAATGAAGGCCTTTGTAATGGAACAAGACTTTTGGTCACAAGATTGGGAGAAAGAGTTATTGAAGCAGAGATTATAACAGGTCCTAATCGTGGTGAGAAGGTGTATATACCTAGAATAATAATGTCTGGCACGGAGTCAAAATGGACCTTTTCTGTTAAACGAAGGCAGTTTTCGGTCAAAATATGTTATGCCATGACAATTAACAAGAGTCAAGGTCAAACACTTGAAAGAGTAGGTGTTTATCTCCCCCGTCCAGTCTTCTCTCACGGTCAACTCTATGTAGCTGTCTCACGAGTGACAAAACAAGATGGTCTGAAATTTTTGATTGAATGTAGCAAACCACAACATAGAAGTTTTACAAAGAATATAGTGTATGAAGAAATTTTTAAAGAACTTCACACAGGTCAATAATACTAAGACAAATTATTTCTCGAAAAACCTCTCTTGTGATTCATTTTTGCCCCTTCCCTAACTTTTTCGACCTATATTTTTGCAGAGTGTTAACAATCAAGAATGGATTACAGACTACTGAAAGATCTTGAAATTGGACACCAACGGGGCAGAATTATATGTAGAGAGTTATCAGGACATGGAATGCTACAAATCCATATAGGAACAATGAACTCATGTATCTTGAGTTTCTGTTACTCGACGAGCAGGTAAGAACAACAACTAGAATATTTTCAACATTTTGCAATTCTTAATATGATTCACAAAATTAATTTCATATTCTATAATATAGAACACTGCAATTGAAGCTTCAGTTCGAAAACAAGACGCACCACGAATGAGAGAAATGTTTTCTGAAGGAAAAGTGTACACAATAACAAATTTTATTGTCAGTAATGCGAAACCTAAATTTCGTATTTGCAACCACGAGAAAATGATTCGTGTGGGAACTTGGACCATCATCAAAGAGTTGACACAATGTATTCCTCCAATACCAATACACTACTTTGACATAGTCGATCAAGATACTGTAGAATCAAGATTGAAGAACAATTTGCACCTCACAGGTACAATAAAATTTCCACATATATAAATCATTAAACACTAAATTCAAATATTTTCATACTTATATCATTCATCATTACAATTTTTTAACATACTTTATTTATTGCCCTTTTTTAAATGTCATCCTGTCTTCAGATCTCATTGCACAAATAATCTCTGTTCAAGCAGTTGGAAGTGTATTTGTTGGTGGAACAGAAGCACCTAAAAGGGATCTCATCATAAAATGGTCCAGGTAAATACCTGTTTCTACTCTTGATAAATACTTTCAAAACTACAAATATCTAAATAATCTTAAAACAATATTTGGTTTTTTCCCGTGAAGAGGAGAGAAGACAACAATAACATTATGGGGCAGTCTTGCTGAGACGTGCATGAACGACCCACTAGACGATTTTGCTGATAACGAATATCCTATTGTCATTTTCACTAGCTTAAGTGTAAAGGCTTATCAAGGTGACTAAAAAACTTTTCCCCCTGATATTTTATGAAACGTAATAAATTACACTGAAATAAACAATAACAAAATGCCTATAAAATTGTAGGGGTCATCACTTTCTCAAGCACATCTGCTACGACAGCTTATCCAAAGATAGACATTCCAGAGATCACCAATTTCAAAGAAAGGTATGATCTTAAATTGCTCAACAATATTTTAGTCATAAATAAATCTTATGAAACTACCAAAATACTAACTATCTAATTTTTCCGATAAATATACAGGTTGACTACTGCAAAGGACAACATAGATATGCATCAGCCACTTGAATTGACAAACACGATTTCACGTGAAATCACAAACAGCAAGAAATCTATAATGGAGCTTCTCAATCTCAGTCGACTGTCAGATATTGTAAGTACTCTTTCATATAATTTTGGAAAAATGTGTCGTCCATAATAAGACACTAAAAACTTCTCAAACAAATAATGCAGCGAAAAGTTTTTTGTTGCGATGCGACAA
This sequence comes from Euonymus europaeus, assembly GCA_963580455.1. NCBI lineage: Eukaryota > Viridiplantae > Streptophyta > Magnoliopsida > Celastrales > Celastraceae > Euonymus > Euonymus europaeus. The sequence goes on along the minus strand of OY756961.1, from coordinate 4,490,202 downwards.
TTAAAGAAGTTGATTCAAACGCAACATGGTGGTACAATTCCTGTCCAAAATGCACAGTGGGTGTTAGCAAGTACTCTGGAGTTTTAACCTGTGGAAAATGTGGACCAATAGCAAATCTACCTATCCCATGGTAAGATATATTCATTATGAACTAACTTTTCCTGCTCAATGTAAACAATTATATTAATTAAGTAGTAAATAAAATTTATCCCTAGGTATAAACTAGAGCTGATCGTGTTTGATGACACTGGGGAGGCGAAATTCCTGGTATTTGGAAAACATGCAGAAAGATTAATCAGGATACCTGCCTCTCAACTATTGAATCTTCCTGTGGTTAGCAACAGTGATGTCCCCGCTCTAATGGAAAATGTATATGGCAAAAGATACAGATTTGATGTATCAATTAATGAGCGAGATAGCCATGCAACTACATTGACATTTACTGTGTCAAACATCATTGTTCTAGAAAAAGAACAGCAAGCAGACTTTAACAAAATCAATGAAGAACATGGTCAAACCATGTATGTCCCATCGGATGCTAACACTGAACTGACCACCTCATCCCACTCTAAAAGGTCTTTCTTACAAAATGAAAATGCTGAGAATGCGAAGGAAAAGAAACCAAGGTAAAATCTTTATAAATCCATTCTCATATATTTTCGTATCCTTAACTCTTCTATTTTTACGTGAACAGGGAATCAAATTGAAACAACTGAAAGAGGTAGAAGCCCATCACCATTGCTACTTAATGTTTGGCACTGGTATGTAAATATCTTTTTGCGGTGCATAACAACTGAAGAAATCAAGGCTGCTTAACCTTTGCAATTCACGCGCCAGCGCACTTTTGTCCTAAAACTCATATCTAGACTATAGTTTAGGAGTACTATACCCAGAATATTGTAACAAAGCTTTCCACTAGCTCACTTTAATAACAGCCTCGATGTATGTCATTAGTATGTAAATATGCTTTGCTACTGTTGTATACTAAAATTAGAAACTCCTGTATTTAGAACTTTATCAACTTCTTTTGGAATTTCTGTTTATCCTGTGCTAGAAAAGAATTGTAAGGGAGTGTAGTTATCTCAATGATGTTTTGGGAAATCACCAATCAGATAATCTACAGTTATAACCAATTTATATTTCACTAATAGTATACCCAGTCCTGTCTATCTTTCTCATTCTCTGGGCTTTCATCATGAGTGAACAGCGGAGGTACAACTTGATCATTGCAGTTTGTGGAGGTGAGTGGGTACTTCTCTGCGCCATTAATGTTTTATTTCTTTTATTCGTTACTACTTTTGAGCTATATCTGTTTTGACTTTGTGGCTTCTGTCATGGAGAGTTATGTTCTTGCTCTTAAAGATCACAGGTACTAATTCCAATAACAACCCATCTATCGTTGGGTTCTTCTTTGCAATTGAGATGTTTTGGGCTTCTCCTTTCTTCCTTTTCAGTGGGTCATATCGTCTGCTTTTCCCTCTTTTCTTCTGTTGCGATTTTAGTTTGGCTTTGTTCTTCTTCTCCCAAGCTATTCCTCTTTTGTCCTGTTGTTGTATGTTTCTTTTGATGTTTGATTTGGTTGTGCTTTCCTGTCACCTTTTCATCTCTTATGTATGTTTGATGCTTGGTTACTTTACGAAGAGAGGCCATTTTAGAATTTTTTATTTGACGATTCTTTGACTTTTGCACTTGCACAGACATCCTTCTCTTTTTGGATTTAAAGATAAAGTCTCTGCACAAGCCAATCACATGGTTTGTTTCTTGAGCTATCACTATGTACGCAACTTTTCAATACAAGAAATTTCAATGGGTTTTCCCAGCTCTTGATATGCTTCCTTCCAAAGCACATGTCAATTGATTCATGATCATTAGCAGAAGAAGCTTAGCATTTTACTGTTAAAAGAGCATGCCTTTTGTTATCTTTATTAGTTCTAGACATGACTCCGAGGAGGACATTTAAACATATCATTTTATTGTTCAATGTTTGTCTGCTTTTATTTCCTACCATTTAGGTGATTGCGGACTGGAATTTGGGAATCAAATGTTGGACTATCAGGTATTATACTGTATTTTTTGAAGAAATTATAATCTCCCACTTGCTCTGTTATCAACCTTTTTCAAGCTATATTTATTTGTTCCCCTTCCTGCAAGGTCTTTTAGTTACACTTCACCTACTTTATTCTGCTTCTTTTTTGTGTGACCTGCTACGGTGCCTAAATATTTTCACCTTAATATATTCACTCTTCCAAAGGTCAACCAACACATGCACTCTTCCATGTCTTGATCAAATAGTTCATTTTAGGATATTCATATGCCTTGGCGTCTTTTTCCTCACTTTCAGTCTTAGCAGTTTCTTCAACATCGTCTTCCTCCTCAACGACAGCATCTGGACTGATGTCTAGGCCCAAATGAGGGCTGAAATGTCTTCAGTACATTCTTAATGACTATTGAAAACACGAGAACATTTTTTCCCAATGCGGTTCTCTTTACTATGATTCCAGTGATTACCGTTGACTTAAATTTTGATGATTTATGTACAGTAATCTTGGTAAATTTAGATATGGTTTTTTTCCCTTTTTTGCATTTAAGCATTTACTTTTAGATGTCAATTTGTTATGTCTTTCTTATTGGAATTCAATGTATTAGATTTGTTTTCTCAATGACTAAGGTTGGATTTATAGTTCTCTTGAAGATACTAAATGTAGGTAATCTGGTATTTATTACTTCAAACGCCATTTTTTTTCATTGTATTCTGTTGGCCGTATTTTTGCTATTGCCTGAACTGAATCCCACCCCAGTTTACCTCAGCCATATAGTGCTGAATCTCGCAAGTGTAAACTTACGATACACAAGCTGAGACTCGGGTTTGCTTTGGGCATGGTAAGGTCGAAATTTTGAAGAGGGAGGACTGTTGGTCTTAAACAAGACTCAATTTTCTTCACGGCCATATCTGATCCAACTCCTATGTGAATAATAATCTGGTGGTTCCTATGTGAAGATATTGGGTGGTTTATGGTCTCACTTTCACCAGAGGACACAAACTTTTTAATGTGTATAACTGCTGCTAATGAGAATAGTTTGGAGTTTTTACTACAGTGATCTTTCAGGCCCCTCTCTTCTCTATTTTCTATTTGAAAAATTCCTCTTCCATTCTATGATGAAACAATAACTGTGTCAGAAATTACCAGCCCCTTCCTCTCTTAGTTACTTTTTGATGTTTACTTTGCAAGTTTCTCTCTTTAGATGAAATAAATAAGAATGGCACCTAACGGTGTATTCAATTGTAGTTCTGCATATGCGTTTAATATTGTTAAAATCATTGCTTGGGGTTCATAAGGTGATTGACAGAGGAAGCAAAGGGAAATTGTTGCTGCTATTTATTGTTTGTGAAATGATTTCTTTTATCTTTGTATTATTGGTTGACCACACCTCAAGAGAGATCAGAGGAGCCACACTATGTTAACAAATTCTTCATCAGTCATCTATGTACAATCGATTGACTTTTTATGAACTAGATTGACCTTGGTAATCTGTCCATGCATAGGATGTTTGTGCAGTTTAGTATTATGAAAAAAACTACAATAAATTTTCATTTTGCAAGTACATTTCTTCTTGCAAATATCTCATATCAGTTTGGAACTATCACCTACAAAACTAGAGTTAAACCCGCACAAACTAACCTCAAGCTCCAAGAAACGTGAGATCACCAAAATCAATCAAATGGAAAGGCTGCTGTGTAAACAGGCAATCAAATAGCTTGATAGACTGACCAAAAGACAAAGTTAAAAATCGTAAGTCCTTTTTCTTTAAAAGGTCCATCAATAAAATCTTGACTTTTCATTAATACAAATAATTGAGTATGTGAATATAATGTATGTTAGTGAAAATGTATAATGGAGAAAGCGATGCTTATATGTTTGTATTGAGAATGATTTGGTCTCTCAAGTTACCTTCCAAAAAAGGGAAGGGAGGGAGGTAATGGGGTCCATAGATGGACAATGGGGCTATTTTTCTGACATCAAGCAATCAGAGCCAACAAAACCTAGCTTTTTAAACAATTTAGAATTAAGAGAAACAAAATAGAGAAACAAAAAGTTGTTGAAGGAGCTCAGATTTATGATAAAAAGGATCTCATTGCCAACAAAACCTCTTGCTTCATTCTGGAGGAACTTACCCCATTTCCTCTTATCTCTAGGATTATTTCGTCGACCATATCTTTATTTTGCATTTTTTGTGTTTGGGGTTGTGTGCTTTTGGCATGTTGCTTTGGAATTTTTAGGTGAAGCCTCTGCAAAGTTTGCGATTGAGCTATGTGATGTATCTCTCTTGCTTACTTCCTCTTCTCCAGGTGTGCATTGTGTGTTCCGTATTTGGACATCTACACGTCGTAGCTTGAATAATGGTCATTTCTTGATAGTTATGTCGCTTGCTGAGATTTTTTTCACAACCTTCCGCATTACTGGGGGTTATGAAGTTTCAGTTGGAAAAAGTTAGCTGGATTATCTTATCTTCACTCAAAGGAAATGAGGGTCTATAATTTGCTAATGGATTTAAAAATGCTAGAAGCCATTCATATACTGTCATCTTTGGAGCTCTTATTGCTTTCTGTATTTTAGAAATGCTGATTAGTGATTATCTTGGTACTCCCTTGGGCAAAGCTCTGCAAGAGACAAATCCTTTCCAAAAATAAAATATACACCGTTGCAAAGCACGGGCCAACAGCTAGTAATATGTATATTTATATATCATACATGTAGCTTGACTTGTCCCAAATAAAAGAAGCAATTATTTTGGCTTGTATGAGCTCACCCGATCAGTCAACTAGGGAAAATAGATCATGATAATGGCAGTCCATTAAACATAGAAGAACAAAATAATACAACAAACTAAAGTTTGATGATGATTTTGATGAACTAACTTGGTGATATGTTCACAAGTAGAAAGTAGGGCTCCCCCTGGCCTCAATGGTTGGGACTTGGGATCATGGGATGGGGCCTGGGCATAGGGATATTTTATTTGAACCTCAGTTAGTTTGAACCCTTTCCTAATTTGTCTTTTTTTTTGTCAAATCAAAAGGACAAAACATGACGTTATCCGTAATTAGTGATTAACATATTAATATTTCCATAGATTATGAGCGTTTTTATCATTTTGTCACGGTTGTTATTTTAAGAAATTTTCTGATTTCTATCACTCAAACTCATAACCTCCTTGAAGTGAAAAAATGAATATCCAAGTAATCAACTAGGCTCGACAATGAATATCCAAGTAATCAACCAGGCTCGACGGCATTGGAGGAAAAATAATTGATAGCCTCCAATCTCTGGGTGTATAAGTGACTTCTAAAATAGTTTTTCTTAAAAATTATGGTTGGCTGGACTTCTCGCAGCCTCAGCAGTCTGCACCCGGAAGAATGCTTACCCAAGCATGATTAATTGATTATCATTATATATAATGACATGTTTATAGTTAATTAAACACATTAACTAAAAAAACTGTCCAAATTTCTATGATTATAATAATAATGATAACTCTCTGTGAAATTACTAAAAATGGGAACGAGAGGCAGCTCATTGTGGAGCGAAATCTATAGAGCTGGTACTCTCTCCTTCTTTGTCGCCCCTGAATTCTCTCTTATTTCGCCATTTTTGTTTTAGCTTCCTCTCTGGTTTCTTTCTTTCTTTCTGTGTGTGTTTTGGATCTCTGTCAAATGTTCATCACTTTCTACGCTCAGATCCTCTGTCTTTCACAGATTACGGTTAGCTTCACCTTTACTTTTTGTTTTTTTGTTTGTTAATTACTTATGTAATATGAGGTAGGGTTTCATTTGATTTTGATGCGTAATTCTTCTTTTGCTTTATGAATTTGTTTAATTGTGGGTGGAGACTTCAATTTGTGAGCTTGGACTTTCTGCTGATAATATGAACTTGTGGTAATGTGACCGTCGCCTTTTAGGTTATGTGTAGATGTAATTTGTATGGGTTGAAAATTTGTAAGCTTTTTCTGCAGATTATGTAAATTTAGGGTTTGTTTGTGGTTTGAATTTAGATATCAATGGTTGAATTCTATGTTCCTCGGCTGTTTTTGAGAATGTAGTTATGGAATTTCTTTCTCTTGAATTTCTTTCAGGTATTACATGCTCACGACTGTATCTGCTCAGGGCTCATGCACTATATCTGACTAATTTGGCATCTGTCTCCCCCAGGTATTACTTCTTTTTCTCTAGTTAGAACTTTTGTTAATTTAGCCTTTTATTGTCTTAAAAGTTTCTATTTGTTTATAGTTTCTCGTAAATTAGAGTTATTCATAATCTTTTTCTTCTTCTTAGGATGTTCAAAGTGCAGTCTACTTTCGTTCTTTTTTGTACCGAATATTGAAAAGTGGCCTGTTTGCTATATAACAATCAACTTTGCTAGTTTTGCATACTTTAGATTTGTGAACTGAATGAATAGCACTTATGTCATGAGAAATGTTCAGCTTTCACGGTTTGGACATTGGTTTCTCTTGGTTTCAATAATTTGGAGCCAACATCTTGCTCGCTGGTTTTTTTCTTGGGAAAATAATTAAAAGTAATTAATTCAGGATTGTTATTTGCCTTTTCTTTTTTAGGATCTTAAGCATCTGCCTCTTGCTCAATTGGGATGTCATAACTCATAACCAACAACCTTGTTATCCACGGAAGTTTAATGCCTGGCTGCCTGCTATTGCTATTGTACTTCTCTGCGTACTACCTATACATTTATGTTGGCAAATAAACAGTCTCGCCTTCCAACTTTCAATACAAAAGGCCTTATGTTCATATATATCCTGAGTTACTTTGTTACCATTTACGGCCGGGTTTTTTATTTTTGTTTTTACTATATGATGCACTGGCTTGTGGACTTCAATTCATAGCTGTAGAAAACACTCTTACGGAAGCTTCCCTTTTAGTTTGTCGCATTGCGTAAAAAGGGTTTGCTATGTGGAAATAAGGACCGCGTGGAGGTGGAGTACAAGTATCAAAAAGTTGGCATCAAAAGGCGCCGCCTCTTTTGTTTTTTAGTATTTTAGTCCATTTATTGTCTTCCATTCTCTCTTTTTTTCAGGCTTTTACTCTTCAGATTGAATGGTTCTCAGTTGTTGGCTGGGATTGGGTGTGTGATCGTCTGAGATGACTCATACAACAAATGAAAGCGAAGATGGGATTCTCTCCAAGGATCAAATGGAGTCATCTGATGAAGGTAATTGTGGCGGAAGTTCAATCGGACGAGTCTTTCTAAAGAAGGGTCCGTGGACATCTGCTGAAGATGTGATTTTGATTGACTATGTCAAGAGGCATGGAGAAGGGAACTGGAATGCTGTTCAGAAGCACTCGGGGCTGCTTCGCTGTGGAAAAAGCTGCCGATTACGCTGGGCAAATCACCTGAGGCCAAACTTGAAGAAAGGGGCATTTACTGAAGAAGAAGAGCAGTTAATCATCGAACTCCATGCAAAGATGGGAAACAGATGGGCACGCATGGCTTCGCATGTAAGTTTATCACACATCGCTTCTTAGGATTGGAGAATTCAGTTGACTGAGGTTCTAAGTCTGTGCAATTCGATGTAGCTTTGATTTTATTTTTTTTTGACTGCCACAATTGTTTGTACTGTGAGAGAATTAAGTTTATAATATTTTGGCGAAAATCATTTCCTGAATCCAGATCATCATCTTTCCACAACCTCCAGCTAGAATACCTTCGTCACATTTCATTTCTCCTTTGTATTTGTTATGATAACCTTAACAAAGTTTGAAGACCATTTTGTGGATGATAAAAAGACTGAACCACCCTGAATTCCAATAGATCTGAGAAGGAAAAAAAAGTTGCTTCATAGGAAAAACATGTGATGTGATGAGATTATGTTAGTGGTAGGTAAACGACATTTTCAAGGATTTTTTTAATTTTAAGCTTGTGTGCATGCTTTTGCAATTTATTGATCTCAATAAGCATCAAAACTTTGAAGGAAGAATAAAAAGGTTACTGGAAGACATGATCTGCTGAGGGAAATAATGCTATACTTGTCCTGATTAGGTGATCTCAGTCGACTATACCCTGCCCTACAGGAATAATTAATACATAATCTATTCACATTCCCTGCACCAAATCCTCTGAGAAGAAAAGAAATCATGCATAGCTTTTTTTAATAAATTCGTGGTTTTTTTGGAAAACAAAATTGTGAGATTCCTACAAAAATTGGTACTAGTTTTGCTATTTATATGAACCAGAGTCCAGAGACTTTCTTTTCTCTATGTGACAGGAATTTCTAAAATTGAAGAACCGAGAGTAAGGAGTGCATCCAATAATTTGTGCTTACTGGAAATGATAATGAACTTTATCTTAAGAAAGATTACCCGGTATATACACCAAGGGAAATTTAGACATGATGTTGTTTCCGGGAAGAGTAAAGGCCAGAGTATTTGATTTTATATGTTGCATGTAGCATATTCATGGGAGGAAGTGTGGGGTTATTTCATGAGACCTTCTGTAGAAGGTTATTTGAGATTGGTGTGTCAATGATTTCAATTTTACTATTATCAATTTGTGGTTTATAAGCTGTAGAAAAGAGTCTGCTAGTGTTATCTATTTCTAATGTTCTTTCAAAAGAAAGTATTATCCGTTTCTTATATGCTTATGATAAAAATTTTATTTTCTCAGTTGCCCGGCCGTACAGACAATGAGATAAAAAATTACTGGAATACCCGAATTAAGAGGCACCAACGGGCTGGCTTGCCTCTTTATCCTCATGAAGTGTCTTTGCAATTGTTGCAAGAGAGTCAACTGGGCCACAACATTAGTGGAATTAATAGTGGGGACAACTCACATCATGATCTCTTGCCAAGCACCAATTATGAGATATCTGATGCCATTTTTGATAGTTTAAGGGGGGCCAACCGGGGCATCTCACCTTATTTTCCTGAACTTCCTGATATTACTGCAAGCAGTATGCTGATGAAAGGTGTTGGTTCTCAATATTGTAGCTTCACTTCGCCAAGGATTCATCACAACAAGCGTCTTCGAGAATCAACGACCTTATTCCCTGGTTATGACAACAACATAGAAAATGAGTTCCTCTCATTTAACCAAATTGAGGGTGATGGTTGTGATAAAACAGCTCATTCAATTGCGATGTCTATTCCACTTGACCCTGATCCTGTCACTAAGATCCTGAAGTCACTTGGGGAAAATCAGGGTGGCCATACCCTCTCAAATGACAATTTCTCTGCTTCTAAGCCCCCTTCTGGTGCTGTGAAGTTGGAGCTCCCTTCACTCCAATATCCTGACGCAGATTTAAGTAGCTGGGGGATGCTGTGCACCCCACCTTTACTTGAGTCTGTTGATGGTCCTATCCAATCTACAGCTATAGATACAACTGATTCAGGCAGCCTCTCACCACGTAATAGCGGCCTGTTGGATGCCTTACTCCATGAGTCAAAAGCTTTGAGTAAAGCAAAAAATCATCCATCTGACAAGAGTACAGATTCATCTCCCGTTTTCCCTGGTGATTTTCCTGAGAGCTCTGACTTGAATATGGGTGAGGCAGATTGGGAAAACTATAGTAACCCCCTTTCTCCATTGGGTCATTCTGCTACTTCCCTTCTAAGTGAGTGCAACACTACAAGTGCCAGTGGAAGTTCTTTGGATGAACCCCCAGTTGCTGCGGCTGGTAAGCATCTCTTTCACTGGGACTACTTAATTGCGGATGATGGTCATGATTTACAATTTTGTTGCATTGTTTAGGATTTTATAACACTTGCTGTATTATGAAACTCAAAATCACTCTTTCAATTTATCGAAGTGTGGAAATGTGAGTTTTTTCCGTGTAATCAGACCGATATGGGTATCTACTATTTTTATCTTGGTTTTACTGTTGATATTCTATTGATGCAAGTTTATTAGTTGCTCCAGATAACTTTCGTATGCAAACACACCCTATTTGTATCTGCATCACATGATTATTTTTTTATTAAGTTTCTTGGACTAAACTCTTTAATTTACATCCTCCCAAGTTGCCACTGGTTTTGAAGTACATGGGATGATTTACATTTTGTTGTTATGCAGGGTGCAAAGTGAAATCAGAACCGGTTAATTGGGCTTGGACCCCATACAGAGAAAGAGAAAGGGTTAGTAGGTTGAATATTACTCGGCCAGATGCTTTACTTGCTTCGGATTGGCTTGAGCAGAGTTCTGGTTATGCCAATGACCAAGTCTCCATGAATGATGCCTTAACAAACCTTCTTGGCGACGATCTGAGTAATGACTATAAGCAGATGGTTGCTGGAACTTGCACCACAAGCCAGGGACAAGGGCTGGGTTCTTGTGCTTGGAATAACATGCCTGCTGTTTGTCAGATGTTCGACCTCCCTTGACATTTCCTCCTTATGAAAGCAAAAGATACTTTAGTTTCTTCATCTGTATTGGTGATTTGTTTAATGTGGCTAATCTTATACAGTACTTTCAGATAATTTCGGATGAGAATGACAACGTTGTGTTTCCATGCTATTTTTAGTACTATTTCCAGCATTTTTTTCTCTCTTCCCTCCCAGAAACCTAATGAGTTGGAACTCTTCCAAAACTTTTAGTGGGGGATTTTGTGTGTAACTTCTAGGGTGGTAAAATTTTGTTCGATCTGGATGATCGAATTTATTTGACCCAGATAAAATCAAATTTAGACATTAATTATTATATGTTCGAAATTCAAGTTAAAATAAAAAAAATTGTTCCGTTTAATATCGGATCTAAGTTTGGTGATCCGGATTAACCGGTCTAGTTTTCATTTGTGATTTTGACAAATTAATGCTCGCCAAAAATAGGAAATAAAGGTCATTAATGAGAATGACAAAACATTTCAAATAAAAAGATTCAATTTTACCTATCAAACTATTCAAAGCATTAGTAGTAATACCATAAAAATTAGAGTAGGCAATTAACCAATCAATTAAGAATAATCAAATGTATTATCCAATGATTGGTTGGTAGCTAAGGAAATCAGAGGGGTAGGTTAGTAGCAACCTATTAGTGTCTTTTTTGAAACATAAAGCGCATATATAAAAAGATCTATTTGAAATTTAATATAAAGGACCATAATAACTTGTGTATTATTTTTGTTTATGGAGGATATTACATATTTTGTTTGTCATTTATAGTTTTTGTTTCTTTTTCATTTTATTTTTTTCTATCAATTGTAGAGAAACCCGATAGTTTTTGTTTCTTTGGTCAATTAAATACGTGCAAAATTCAATTCAAGTTGGAATTCGGCCATGCTAATATTTCATAATCTTCTGATGTTGTTCGATCCAAAACTCATTTTTTGTCACCTTGTCGAATCTCATTTATTATGCACGTGTTGAGCCTTCCATTATTAGGAATTGTTGAGACAACAAACAAAGTGACGAGGGTGTTAGAGTGTAACGCATTGTTTGGGAATGAGGAGGGGAGGGGAAGAAAAATTTGAGAGGGATAGAAAATGGAGGGGAGGGGAGGGGAGGGGAGGGGAGGGGAAGTTAATTTTACATTCTCTTGTTTGGTTACTCAAAAAGTAGGGGAAGAAAAAATGAAAAAATATATTTTTATGAGTTATAATGTTGATATAAATTTACCATATTATCCTTGCTTTAAATTTATATATTATTATTATATATATATATATATTTACACACATATATATATAATTATATTTATTTGTATATGTGTGGGATCCACCAGCTATAAGTGGGCGGTGAGTCCCACATTATATATATGTAAAAGTGGGGACAGAGTTGGCATTTCACGCCAACTCTGCCCTCTGTCACTAGTTTTCCTCCCAGTTTTGGGAGGAAAACTTTTGAGTGGAACCCACACGTTTTTTACTCTCGAAATCATCCCTCAAATCTTACCTCCTCTTCCCAAACTCCTTTCATTTTAATTTTCCCTCACTTTTACCCTCATATCTTCCTCTCCCTCACTTTACCCTCTTCCCCAAACATAGTGTAAAAGTCTTACATTAATAAGTAAGAGTATAATTAATAAAAAATGACTCAGATGATTTTTATTCCAAAAACTTTCCAGTAATGTACGTCATTCATTCATTGGGTGTGATTGAACCTCTTGATAAGATATCACCATACTTATTGAATGAGTATCACATAGTACTCAACTATTTTTAAAATGGGAATCATGCATCCCGAGATATTTTTGAAATGAAAATCACCCATCCCTAACGTCATAAGTTTATAACTGATTCTCTCACGTCTGTAATAGGTCTTCTTAAAGAGAATGTACCGACGGTTTGCGTGCAAGAAAATTGAACTTCAAAGGATTTAAGAATATAAAAAAAAAACAATAAATTTGCTCTTTCCATTAAACTTTTTTAATAAATTACCTGCTCTTTATTTCTCAAACCAGCCAACTCACATCACAAAATGCCCTCAACATGTTTGATTCCAAGGATGACAAAAGTCTTGCCATCCTAGCCTCGGATCAAGGCTTCGCCTGCACAACACATCCGCTCTCACGAACCAGAAACAATAACCGCACGTCGACGCTATGCAATCGGCACAAATCTCTCTGTCGCTCTGGAAAACGAGAGCCTTATGGCATCGTCCTTGCGACGAAAAGCTGCAACTGTAGTCCGTCCTCTCTGTGAACTTGAATGAATAGCTTTGAGCTTGGTATTGGAGTAGATGTTCGCCGAGATCGGTGGTTCTGGAGCTGCAGTGAACGGTAAGATTTATTCCGGGGCCTATGTCGTCGGCGATTAGGATATGCGTTTCTTGAGCTTGAGCTAAACCTGTATTACACAGAGTCGCGATCAGTAGAAATGGAACTAGTACTGGGAAATGTGGATTCATGCTTTCTCTTACGATTATGAAGAATTATAATTAGTTGCTTGGTTTTATAGGAAAATAAATAAGTTAATATTAAATAAGTGAATTTATAAATGGAATTTTTAAGATAATTTTGGGATTTGGTGATATTTGTTTCCTTAAGAGGGTGTTTTGCGTCTTCTTAATTATGGTATCATGTGAAAGTGCATTGCTTGATGATTGATTTGGCTAATTCTGGAAATTGATGGTGTATTATATTAATTGACAGTAATTTAAACATCTTAAATGTATGACTTGGATGATTAATTTAATAAATCCGTCAATAGGGGCGGACTCAAATGGTTTGATGGGTTGGGCTAATTTTGTAAGTCTTTTGCAAATTTAGGTTAAGATTTTTTTAAAAATTTGGAAAATGTCTTGTTGATATTGGGAGTAGACTTTTGCCCTAATGAAGAACAATTATCCTCCCACATCTTGCGATGTAGTAGTCTTACAGTATAACCATTTTTAGACCACGAAATAGATAGAGAGATTCACGAGGTTGAATGACAGCTGAAATTGCCTCAACTTTCTTTCTTTGTGTTATAGGCAGAGAACAACAAAGCGGATTAAAGCCGAAATTTTGTGTAATCCTTCTTTTTAAATGGAAAATGAATTCATTAACAAAAGTAACAACAGGTCCCATCCAAGTACAAATGGATAATTAGTACTAAAAACATGATTTTTGGCATACACTGGATGGCATTCAAAGGAGAAGAGCAAAACTTATGGCATGGGTGTTCAGGAAAAGTAAGCCAATAATTGGAGTTTTGGTTTTCTTTTGTGTGTTCTGTCGTTGGTCTAGCAAAGAGTTAAATTTTGGCAAGATACTTGATTCCTACTGAATCCCTTGAAGGTTCAATACTTGGTTCTTTTAAATGGTCACTATAACAGGATCGTGAATGAGAATATTGTCACAATTCTTGGTTCTCTCTCTTTGCTCTGCAAGTATTTGAAGTTACGTATTTGGTCTATGCTTATTTGGCTTTTCATTACCTTGCCATTGCCATGATTCATTGAAAACATCAGTATCGTAATTTTATCACCTTGGAGTTTTTTCATGGTCAGTTCTGAAGTTGAGTTTTGTAGGTGCAAAGGACTACAGAATTATCAGTAATATTAGATTCTAAGCTACACAGGTTGTCAGTTGTGTCATCAAGCCTCAAAGCATAAGAAATGATAACACAAAGTCCTATCATTTTATGCAAAAACATGGCACCCAAATCATCCACATATAACCTTCAAACAATCATCACCTGGGTGGGTGACAGAGCTGCCTGCAATGGTCACTCAAATTTATTTATTTTTCACTTTTTAAGAAGTGGCAAACAAGGTCATCCATGGATCATTTAGGGATAAAGTGAGCTTATATATACAAAGCCAGAAATCATTATAAAAGGGGACCTGTCAATGAAGAGATGAATCAGGTTGTCCTCCTGCAAGTTGATTGTTAAGGAATTCGAGCACTGAAAGACGCTGCAAATAGGAACCATATGCGATATTAGTTTTCATCATACAAAGAGCAATAAAATGTCAATTAAAGAATCCGAACCAGTAACATATACCTTCGGTTTTTTGACGAGAGAAAAAAGAGAAAAAAAAAGATTATGAATTCATTTCAAACCAAAGAGAATACAAGAGGCAGAACCAGTGGGAGTACAGAATACAACTTATGTCTTAAGTAAGCAATCATACCCGATCTTCAAGAGCAGCTTCTTCAGGTTTTAATTTCAAAGCTTCCACTAACTTAATTGCCTCTCGGAATCTATCAATTGCCACATCCTCATTACCAAGATTCCTGTCAACATCTGCAACTTTTGCCAGGGAAGTGGCCACATCTAGACACTAGTCATAAGGTTCAAAAGTAAACAAAGTTGAAGCAGCATCAGTCAACTGAAGAGCTTTCTCTTACTATACATTGTAAACTTTCATTATTACACTTTATTGCAAAAGATTTTTTAAAAAAACATTTATGTATAGAGCCAACGTAATAAAAATATAAGAATCATCGCATGAACGATGTCTAACTTGACAAGTTGGAGTAAGTATCAAAGTCAGGTCAAAATAAAAAGTATTTTAAATAGATAAATGGAACGTATAATTATTTAAATCCATAATTTCCAAGTAATCAATTTATTTTCAATACAAAACCTTCCATAACTAGACAATATATTACCATTTTCACATCTGAATATCAAAGTTGTTTCTAAACAAATCCTCTTACAACCAAATTATAGAGCCAGCGGTACTGTGTTTGATGTAGTTGCAATAGAAACGGATCCAAAAGAAAGCATGTTACAGCTTCTGATGCAGCATGCATTTCGATTCACAAGCCAAATATGAAATTTGGGGAACTGTGTTTCAATTGCCCTCTGTTTCTTAATTATTTGGCTTTTCCATAATTTCAAACACTTGGTCTTTATATATTGATGAACCTTTATCTAGTTAGTCTGCCGCTTGAAGTACACGATAATACATTGTTGTAGAATTTATTGAATTTTATACATGCTTCAGCTTCATACTATGAACTCA
Source organism: Euonymus europaeus (assembly GCA_963580455.1). Lineage (NCBI taxonomy): Eukaryota > Viridiplantae > Streptophyta > Magnoliopsida > Celastrales > Celastraceae > Euonymus > Euonymus europaeus. The sequence continues at coordinate 4,474,811 of OY756961.1, read as the reverse complement.
CAGATAATAAATAAGCTACATTGTGTTTCAATACATTAAAATTAGAAGAGATTCTAACCAAACAAAAAATCACTTGTGGCAAGCATTGCTATACTTGAAGGTTCCATAAAATAAACTGGCATAGCTGAAGGTGAAACACAACATCAATGGAGGGAGGGAGGGAGGGAGGGAGAGATGAAATAAGAGAGACATACGAAAAAAGTAAACAGGAAAAAATACCAGCGATGAAACATTCAGATGATGCTCCATGGCCTCCCGTCGAACATTTAAAGAATGAAAATAATAAGATCTAGCAGCTTGCAGGTCTTCCTCATAATATTTGAGATCACCCACTTTATTGAGAGAAACTGAAAGTGTATGTGTGACCTGTGGAGAAAATTTCCCCGTATATACATGTAATCATGCACTGCCAAATTAAGATATAAATTTGCTTTATCTGGGAAAGAAAGTTTCATTCCAATACCTCTGAGTCATCCATTGGCAATTTTGAAAGGAATTCAACACTCTCGTCAAAATAAGTGATTGCAGAACCAGCATCTCCCATCGCACGACTGTAAGTAATATACCTTGAAAATTACTACTGCGGTAGAAATCAAGGAGGTAAAAGTATTTCCAACATTGATCAAAAATAGTAGTTTGCTTGTGAATGTGAGAGAACTATATTAAGGAAAGGCCCCAAAGGAGTGCCACACTGCCACCTATGGGGAAAAAAAAATCAAGGCCACTCACCATCCTTACGATAACCATGTGACAATGGACACCATTAGCAACAAATATATTTCCTCAATGTTCAACAAATTAATCAGAGAAAGCTGCTGTGGGGCTGCCTCCCATTATAAAATATAGAGTAAACATATCAATTTTCTGAAGAACTACTATTTATATCCCCACCAGGCCACCATACTCTCATCATAAAATGATAATACATGTAGGCTGTAGCCAACAAATAGAAATGAAAAATTGCATGCTACCCAAGAACCTTATTTCTTGTAGCCATTGTCTTTTGAATACTTTTTTGTGATTTCTTCTCGACATGTTATCTCTTTTGTCATATGCAGCCACCTATCAATAATATCAAATAAAAATCCACCACATAATCAGAACTAAGAAAAGAGAAAAGACAAACCAGCAGTCACCCAGTATGCCAAGAACTACTCCAAGCTGTGAACACAACTCTGACACATTGCCCATTCTTTCTATCTGGCCTCGGATGTCCTCAGCACATAGAGTGAGTCTCGATTTGGCACTGCCAAAATTCTGGGCACGAAATGCCTATTCATAACAAGCCAAGAAGTAGCACACACTCAATAAGGCAATGCAAAAGGAAAACCCAAACACTGCTCGCATTATAAGCAACCAAAACATTACCCTCATGGCATGTTGCACTAAGAAAGCACCTCTCTCCATAGAAACATCCTCGTATATACATTTCTTGTTCTCCTCAGCAGCTTCCTCCCCATTTTCTGCATCAACATGAGACCTCTTGATTCTAGCATGACCTTCAATAAAGCGATCAACAACACTCTGAAGATGAGTATCAGCTTCAGTCCCTTCAATATCAGCCCCGCACAATGGACAGTGTTTGAATCTCGAGACGCATGCTCTGGCACCAATAAATCATAAACAAAACCAAATTCAATAAAAAAAACACATCTACTATCAACAAAACAAAACTAATCAACAAGAATGAGCCTTATTACTTATTTACTTGCAATAGACATGAGAACAAGGCACGCATTTGGTAGTTTCGAATAGAAGAGCCTGACAAATCACGCAACTTAGCGGACCCAGCTTGAATGTCTGAGCATCGTAACCGAACGGACACTTGGCAGCAACGGTAGCCTCTTTCTTCTCCTCCGGTCCCCGTTTATCGTAAAAAACTTCACCGGATTTTCTCGGAGACCCGGCGTCATCTGGACGAGACGCTTTTACGAACGGACAGACTGGAGTCATCCCTCCATGAAGGAACCAAATTCAAATCAACAAAAATCGTACATCTTAAACATCAACAATTCGTAATTCATGATATAAACAAACTCAGTACCTTGTGAATCGGTCGTTCTGTATCACTGCAGGAGAAACGATTTCTTCGGTTTTGTTTAGTTTCTCTGTTTCCTCTTTTTCCCTGTCCCTTTCTGGTGCCCCTAATTTTACCCCGTTTATGAGTTGCAGTCATTTGGGCCATTTTAGGGTCCAACGGCCCATTACAAAAATGATAGACCGTGATATTTATCTCAAAATTATTTTAATAATATTTATCATTTATTTATTGAATGTGATTTTTAATAATTTTTTTGTTATTATGTCATTAAATCCAACGAATGAATGTCGCACATTATTAGAATATTTTTTGAATAAAAATCAGTAAAATCTCTAATATTACTGCGGCCCGTTATGATCCTAAGCCCAGATTATATTTAAGTCGGGCCTGACGGGCTGGTATATTCATTGGTTTTGCAGTTTAGTTTTTCGAGTTTCGAGTTTTGAGATCAAAAATCATTATTATTTGGAAACTTGATATGATAATTTCTGCAGTGTTTATATTGTGTTATAAGGCATGATATCGATATATTATGGAAATTAAATAATTTTATTATTATGGAACAAATCATTTTCATACGTAAATAAATTAATTAATTTAGGAAAAAATTAAATTAATTCCTATTTTCATATTCTGCGGTTAATCCGTGTGGTGGAGCAAGAGACATGAATGAGATGAGACAAACTACCATGAAAAGTAAATTCTCTTTCTTTCACTTGGATGTGAAACGCTAACTCTCAGATTAACCGCGGTTAAACGTTAACCTGACCATGGTTATATATATCCATCCAAACCAGACACGTTGCTCTGTCTCCTCTGCCATTGTCGACACTCGATCGGATCCGCTTCTCTCTCTGACACTATGAAAGGAAGTTGTACAAACAATCTGAGCTAGAACTCTACAGCAGATTCGCAGTAGTACGCACGGATTCACGATCCTCGGGCACGTAAATTCTCCATTTTTTTTAATGATTTTATGTTCTACTTCTACTTACTCGGGATCATGTGCCATAAATTCGTTTTTTTTTTCCTGTTTTTGTAATTATATTTTGATGCGTGACCTTTGCGTTGTAAGTACTGATTCTGTAATTGCATCTTCATCTTTGTGGTTTTGTGGGTGCTGTTCATTGCATGTTCTAGTAGGTTGCCCTGTCTTTGTTATCGAATTTATTATAGCAATTTTATAATTTTGATTTTTGGACTGGGATCCCCTGCAATTTTCGTTTTTTCCAATTCCTTGCAACTATAGTTCTGTAGGGTTTGGATATCAGCCATGTGAGCGGATTTGAAAGTTTGAATGAAGGAGGGGAAGAACAGTTCAAGCAGTTGTAGAGGAATTCGTAAGAAATAAGAGGGAGGTATTAAAAGGTCAAAAATTATTTTTCCCGTATTGCAGCTGTGCCGCTGGATTATTCGAGGTATAAAAAGGCTTCAAAATGGCTTTTTGTATTGTAATACAAAAATGTTATCTGGTTCTGTCTAATTTTTGTGTCCTTTTTGCGGTATTCTATTGTCTAAATTTTGATTTCTTTGCCTAAATTTGATGAGATTCGCATTCCAGCTTATTTTGTAATGTAAACAGAAGAGAAATGTGTATGCATATATATTGCCATTGATGAATGCAGCGATAAGTTAATAATTATTGTCTTCTAATTTACATAAAATATTGTCTTCTTATTTGCTTTGTGTAGAAAGGTGATTAAAGTAGAATGATTGTAGCTTTGCCCTATGGCATATGCGTCAATGAATAGTACCTCGGAAAGCCTTATTTTGAAGTACTTATTTTTTGTTTTCTTTTCTTAAAAAATATTATTCTTATTGTGTCTGATTTTTCATGTTATAAGTTTATTTTTATTTTGTTGGTAAGAAAAGCCTTTGTCCTTGCCAAAGTAGGTAGAATCCAAGTTTTTTTGTCGTCATTTGTAACTGATTCTGATCCTATTGACATTGAAGCAACACGTTAGCTATTTATTTAAGGTAGAAAATTTCCCGTGAAGAAAAGGAGACAATCGGTGTTTTATAATTATGCATTTATGCTTGTGTTTTGGTTAATGTAAGGACACGTTCTTTCGTCTATTTTTGGCGAGTTTTGAATTTATTTCTTTAACATAAGATTATAGTTACTCTGGGTTCTTTGCTCCGAATTAATGACTAGATGCCTTTTTGGATAATGTTTTTACTAAACTGGTTAGCAATGCTTCATCTGACCACTTGCTTAACTTACTCTTTTCAGGGGATCAGTCATTAATTGCTTTTGTTCATCCTGATCTTAGACTGGAAATCCTCTTTGATTTGAATATCAGCCAGTCAAGTTGTTGTGAATATAAAATATAGTGAGAGACTGATAAAAATCAAGTTCGATTTTCTGATTTTTTCTCATCTTCTTGTTTTTTGTGCTCTTCCATGGGAATCTTTGAGGACATGGGTTTCTGCTCTAATCTTGATTTTGTGGAAGTACCTAGTGGGGAAGTTGAGTTGGCAGCAGAACATGAACCAGTGGTTGCGGTTGAGGAGGATTATAGTGATGAAGACATGGATGTTGATGAGCTTGAGAGGAGGATGTGGAGAGATCGAATGCTCCTGAAGCGGCTTAGAGAACAAAACAAGAGTAAGGAAGCAGTTGATAGTGCTAAGCAGCGTCAGTCACAGGAACAAGCCCGAAGGAAAAAGATGTCGCGGGCACAAGATGGCATCCTCAAATACATGCTGAAAATGATGGAGGTTTGCAAAGCTCAGGGCTTTGTGTATGGTATCATTCCTGAGAAAGGAAAGCCAGTGAGTGGAGCTTCCGATAATCTGCGAGCATGGTGGAAGGAAAAAGTCAGGTTTGATAGGAATGGCCCTGCTGCAATTGCAAAGTATAAAGCAGATCATTCAATCCCTGGGGGAGAGAGAGATTGTAGTGCTGAGGCACCCATGGCTCACACCTTGCAAGAACTTCAAGACACGACTCTTGGGTCACTTCTCTCATCTTTGATGCAGCATTGTGATCCACCACAGAGACGTTTCCCATTGGAGAAAGGTGTTGCCCCACCATGGTGGCCTACCGGGAAGGAGGAATGGTGGCCTCAGTTAGGTCTGCCAAAGGATCAGGGGCCTCCTCCATACAAAAAACCACATGATTTGAAAAAGGCTTGGAAAGTGAGTGTTCTCACTGCAGTAATCAAGCATATGTCCCCAGACATTGCCAAAATCCACAAACTTGTCCGTCAATCTAAAGGTTTGCAGGATAAAATGACTGCAAAGGAGAGCGCCACATGGCTTGGAATAATCAATCAAGAGGAAGCATTGTTGAGAAAGTTGTATCCCAATAGCTGCCTGCCTCTGTCTGCTGTTGGAAGTGGTTCATATGTCACTGATGAAGCGAATGATTATGATGTTGAGGGAGTAGACAAGGAACAAAAGGCTGAAGTGGAGGAGTTCAAGCTGCGTGATGTTAGTCTCTTGACTACTGGGGCAGCAGAGCAGAAAGATAGGGTTATAATGCCCCCATTTCTTCCTCAAATTAAGGAAGAATTTGTTGGGAATAGCTCACATTTCAATTATAAGAGGAAGCATGAAACTGTTGAGCAGCAGATTTTGATGAATGAGAATATATACACCTGTGAGTACCCCCAATGCCCATATAATGACTACTGCTTTGGATTTCTTGACAGGACTTCAAGAAACAATCACCAGTTGCATTGTACTTTCCGTGATATTTCTTCTCAACGTGTTGGAATTTCAAATTTTGAAGTCAATGATGAGACGGCAGGAGTTTTCAGTTTACCCTTTGCTCAAACTAAACCAACTATGTCACCGGTTAATCAGACGGCCCCCAACATGACAGGACTTGGGCTCCCAGAAGATGGACAAAAAATGATTTCTGAGCTTATGTCTTTCTATGATTCCAGACTTCAACAGGACAGCAGCATGGAACCTGGGGCTGTAAAAGTTATAGGATGTGCAGACCAGCAGCAACAGCAACTTCAGTATCATCAGAAGATACAACAGCAGCAGCAGCAGCAGCTACAACTTCAGGAACCAAAATATGAACTTCAGCCAGATGATGGCTGCTATGGGCAGGGGATTATATTGGGGGGCAACATCTCTCAAGGAACTAATATGCCTTTGGATGACTCTTTAATCCCATCAATGGAAATTCAGCTTGAGCAGTGCAAGGCATTCGATTCTCCATTTGATACCAATTACATAGACAGTATGTCTGACTTCAGATTTGGCTCTCGTTTTAGCTTTGGATCTACTGATTGCACTGCAAACCCTTTCCCAATGCAAGATCTGGCCATGTGGTAACTTTGATGGAAGAAGTAGGGCTTTCATACCGGTTCTCATGTCAGTTGAAGGGACCAAATGAAGGAAAGAGACCCTTCTTCTTGGAAAGTCATAATTACAGAGTCACTGCTCAAAATGGGCAATGTTTCTTAGTTGTTCTCATAGTATAAGTTGTTTTATATATGTTTGTGTTTGTACATATTTGTGTTTGCAAACCGTGGTCTTGTCTTCTGCAACTTTATCTTAGTGTGTGCGCCTAGTCCCAGATTTGGCTGGTAATCAAAATCCCCATACTTGGTGATCACTTGTGAAAGGGAAACTTTCTGTTGCCGAAGTTCTCTTTGGCTTGTAATCCTGTAATATTTATATTTATTCTATTAGCCTTCTGTACTTGAATCAGCTTCATATACAGTATAATGTGGCCTTCACCCTGTAAAAAATATGTTTCATGAGGATCAAATGGAACTTACAAACTTCGACATACCGGCATAATCATGGTAGATTCTGGTATACTTTTTGGCAGAAGAAGTGGAGAAAATCCCTTTGAGCTGAAGGAAAAAAATGAAAACACAAATTCTATATCATAGACATATACAGGAGTCCCAGAATCTGGAATTATTCACAGAAGGAAAAGCTGGCCGGAAATTTCTTTTTGTATACAGAACAATTTCTGTTCCACCATAGTTACATATATAATCAGAGGTTATGCTCCCACGCCAGCAGGCAGGACCTTCAATCTTCATATTGATCCAAATCAACAGCATCTTCCATCCTAAAACACAAATATCTACACTCTAATGTGCTCATCCGGTAACGATACGACTCTGTCACAACTTACATATACTGATACAGCGAGTTACAGAAGCAAAGCAGAAGTTAGAAATATGTATTATAAAGCCTGTCTAATACTCAGACAGTAATGGAGCCAGGATCTTTTGTCGGGGGCCAAAAAATTACATAACATAAACAATGAAAAGAAAGGTCAAAGATACCTCCATTCTTACATCTCAAAAAACAAGCCAGGGGCTTCATCTGTCCGGTTATGTTGAGCATGCAAACAGGTATCAACTCACCAAAGTGAAATGTCATATGGGACTATATATGCCCAAGAAAGAGAGAACATAGAGTCTCTAAAGCTGAAAGTTCTTTAAAACTTGATAACTGTCGTTGGTTTTCGGCTTTTCGCACTGCAGAAATTCTAGAATTATAGGGATCCATGGCATATTGATGATATATCTATATCACAAGTTCTAAGAGAGAGAAAGAGAAGCATGAATCAAATCACAAAATCATCCAAATAACCTCAGTAAATGGATTCCAACTCCACACTATTTGTTCAGTTTTTTCCATTTTATTCTTCTTTATCGTCTTTCTTTATTGAAAATATATTATAAGACTTTTACAAAATGATTAAGAATCAAACCACCAACTCCATAACAATCAAGACTTAACCTTGTCCCATGTATGGGCTGAGCTAGCTCAACCTGAGTTATTTTCTTAGTCCAATTCACTAGAAAATTTTGGATATAATAAAAATGCGAGGCACATTTATCAATTGTATCATCACATCGCATGTTTAGATGTGGTACTTACCACAAAGCTTTACAAAAGAAGTAGTGAATGACATTCAAAAGAGAATCGACATGATCTAGGTGATATGTATCTGATAACACAAATGTCAATACACCTGGCCCGCGTAAATTTTTTCACTTCCAATTTTTTCACATCCAGAAACAACAATATGTATGTTGAATAACTAAATCTCTGTACTTAGGAATGAGGTGGTGAAATAATGCAACCCCATTAGTACACATATTGCCATATTGGAGCAAATTTGACTGGAAAAACCAATAATGCAAAAAATCATCTCAGTAACTACCAAAAAAGGGAGAACAAGATCACACATTTCAACAAATACTAGAAAATTTAGGTTTAATGGAGCATAAGAGAAGAAGATAAGAGAGGGTTGATATCTGAAAATATGCAAAGAAAATAAAAATGGGCTACAAATAGAGATTGAGGGAAGCCCATTTAACAAAATAAGGCTAGCACAAGTATGGCCCAGTAAGAATCTAGTTAGCTTACTAAATAATAATGGAGAAGCCCATGTAGCCCATTATACTATGAAGCCATGAAGGCACATTTTGTTTCATTCACCACAAAACCAAAGCACTTTTTCACTCTTTCCCATGCTTCACTTGGAAAAGAAAATGTTTCTTACATTAAATTCGAATCCATAGCAATAGGTTTCAAGGCACGAGATCTTGTCGCACTTGCCAATGAGACCCTATCTATTAGTATTAAACATAATAAATTAATAATAAACACTAATATAATTAGACTTATTCTTCGATACAAACTTAAAATTTGCGATCCCATATAAGATTAGATTGGTTAAGGGTCATGAAATCAATTTCTATCAGGTAGAAAGGGTTCTTATTACCAGTATCTCTAAAATTCACTAAAATAAATTAATCAATGTTATGAATCTCATTAGTTTCATTGTGACCCCATCAAATTATACGTTGACTTTGTCCCTATTTGACAAGTCACGAGCAAGTGAGTCTCATCGTTCTATACGCACCAAATAATGAATTAACTTTTGATTTGTCACATTAGCACTGTAATTTATGTATTTATGCGAATAATTTAGTTGGGAACGAGCCTTTTCCATATGAAACCCAAATTTGTCTCATTATATCGATCCTAAAAAATAAAAATCACTCCGTTTGTTTGACGGAAAACAAATATTTTATGGAAAAGGAAAAACATATCATGTAAAAACAATTAATTTCTAGTGTTTGGACAAAAAATTACTAATATTTTTCATTGTTTGTTTGTTTGGAATTAAAAATTTGAAATATAACACTTTTTATTATGTTGACCAACAAATGCGTGTGTATGTTTCGTGTGAATATACATGAATTCATATTCATATATATATATATATATATATAATATTGACAATAATGAAAATTCTTTAAAACAAATCATTTTTTATTGTTAAATGTCTTTTATTGTGTGTATACATACATATGTACATGTATATATATAATACATATATGTTTATATGTATGCGAAACACAATCTAAATTAACTTGGTTAAAGTATTACGGGTCATAAATATGCATTGAATTAAAAATATGTGACTCAATATGTTCACATTCATGCTCATAGTTTTGGGGAAAACAACATCCCAAAGTTGAGAATGGAAGTTGTTTTCCATTTTTAAAGTCTTAAAATTGAGTTGATTATATAACATTTTCAACTTACTACTTTTATTTTTCATCCCCAAACACCATAAAGTGAGAAAAACATTTTTCAGAAATTGATTTTCCGTCAAACAAACGGAGCATTAATGTTTGGTTCTTTTGTAATTGTTAAGATAAGAAAAACTAGGGCTTTTAGGATTGACCATTACTCTTGTGCCTGTTTTACTAGTTTCCTAGAATTTTCCAGACATTCAACCAAGCACCCAAAGATACACATAGGCAGAGTGTCTACATACATACATATAATAATATTTAAATACAAGTAAAACTTTTCAAAAAAATTACAAAAAGGAAGTTTGAAATTCAGAAAATGCCAGCATGGACAGACAAAATTGATTGGTAGCATGGCTGCACCATCAAGCCAAGTGTTGGGCATTACACTAACTCAACATTTAACCGTACATTTAACCCATGGTTAATTCCCTTTTTTAACTCTCACTCCTGTGTTCTTGTTCGTTTCTTCCTTGTCTCCCTCCCTCCTCCACCTTCTCCTTGTTTTGGTTAACCACTTTTGGTTACCAAAACACACACCCCTCTCTCTCTCCCTGTATCAAAAAGTCACAAAAATAAAGATTAACCATACCAAAATCTCTCCCTCTCTCTCTTATACATAACTCCCTTTTCTTCTTCTTCTTATTCTTTCACTAGCAATGCAACAATACTAGTTGACACAAATGAAAAGATCACCTGCTACTTCTTCTTCGTCTTCTTGCTCCTCCACCACCGCTTCTTCTTCTTCATCATCATCATGTATTGTTGTGTCCGAAATTCATGATTCAGACCAACCCACCAAGCCAACCAAACGTCCTAGGAAGAAAAAGCAAAACCAGAACCAACATAAATGCAAGAATGGCAATTCTAGTCCTAATCCAGGAAGCAAGAGAAGCTCCATCTACAGAGGAGTCACCAGGTATTCAATTTCTTGCACACAAAACCCACTAATGATTTCTTATGTATGTACACTTTTGTGTCCATTGGTTTGGTGAATTTGCATGTTTGGTTATCTGGGTTTGTGGTGAAATTCAATTACAGGCACAGATGGACGGGGAGGTTTGAGGCACATCTTTGGGACAAGAGTTCATGGAACAACATTCAAAAGAAGAAAGGAAGACAAGGTGAATTTTTTTAATTTTATATTTATGAATCAAGAAATTCAAGAAGATCTGTATATATATATATATATATATATATATATATATATATATATGTGATTAATTAATTAATTAATCATATATTTTAATGGTTCTGACTGTGTGTGTTTTTATTCCTTTGCCACTGTAAACGTTCACTTCCACTTTGTCGTCTCTGCTGGCTTTTAGTTTATCTGGGTAAGTTCTTATCTCATTCAAATCAAATCCAATTATATTAAGATTTCAATTCTTATTAATTAATAGAAGATATATATGTAATTGAAATTGCAGGTGCATATGATAATGAAGAGGCTGCTGCAAGAACTTATGATCTTGCTGCTCTAAAGTACTGGGGCACAGACACAACCTTGAATTTCCAGGTAATTTTTTTAACTTAAATCACATTTTAAATTAATCTCAATTTGTTTGATTGAATTAAGTGGATTATATAAAATGCAGATAGATAACTACACAACGGAGATTGAAGAAATGCAAAAGGTGTCCAAGGAAGAATACCTAGGGTCGTTGAGGCGGCGCAGCAGTGGATTTTCTCGAGGAGTTTCTAAGTATCGCGGGGTGGCTAGGTACTTAACCTACTTATTACAATAATTAGTTTTGATTTGATTCTCATTAACAATGGAGTTGGAGTTTGGTTGATTTTGACTGTCGGTTTTGAACAGGCATCACCATAATGGGAGATGGGAGGCTAGAATTGGTCGAGTTTTCGGTAACAAGTATCTCTATCTGGGAACTTATAGTAAGCTCTCATTCACTTGTCTCTCTAATACTATTTCATCCGAAATATACAATCGAACTCTCTGCAGGACTTTGGTCTGGTTGCATTGACGGGCAGGACTTTGGTCTGGTTGCATAAACATTGCGTCAATGCAACCAGACCAAACTCCAGATTACAAAATTCCCTATATGAGCAGATTTAGGTAGAAGGAAATCATGATTTAATTAGTTGTTGTCTTAAGTGTTTTGTTTGGCTTGAAATAAATGAACCCAATATTGTCACCATGTGAGACTGACTAGAAGCTAATTTTGAAACCATGATTTGGGTCAACAATACAAGACATTATTCCAACTACAATAAAATTAGTACATATAGGTTCTAGATTAAGATTGTGACTATTGCAATTGTTAGCACCAGTCGGTCACGTGACTTCCCCTCAACCCCTCTGTCAAAAGACAAAGGACAGCCTCCCACTCTCTCGAACACATTTATTTGGTTTGATAAATATTAGGGTTTGTTTAATATGTTTGTTTTTTTAGACATTTTTGAAAACTAGAAGGAAAAAAGGGGCAACATAGAAAACAAACGGATCCTTCAGTTGAGTATTTTTGTCCTTCGGTTGAGTATTTTTTTCGGAAAAAAAACGAGTGTGTTTGGTTGAATATTTACACCAATTTATAGTTTGTCAGATATACTAATAAAATTAATCACTTATCAATCTATACTATGTGAGACATACACATTATTTTTGTTTACTTTTTGTGCAAAAAAAAAAAATCAATACACACGTGGTCTTGTGTGTGCTACTCAAGTACACCTGGTAGTACTTGTACTTGCATTGCATGCTCTATCTGTTTTCTTCAGAGTTCAGACACCGTTTTCATTGAAAAAGATCTAAACTACTGGTCTACTGGTCACCTGACTTGATATCCAGTCACGTGATACACTGCTTTACAAAGTTATATCATAAAGTTTTTTTTTTATAGAATCTTTGATTAATTAAGTCATAGTGGTTCAGATTTGGTTTCCTAATTTTTATTTTATTCAAAGATTCACAAGAGGAGGCAGCAGCGGCATATGATATGGCAGCATTAGAGTACAGAGGAGCAAATGCAGTGACCAATTTTAACATTAACAATTACATTGAGAAATTGAAGAAGAAAGGCATCCATATTGTTCTCGATCATTTACAAGAATCAATCGCCAACTGCTCCTCCGAGTCCGAAGAAATCGAAGTCGAACAACAGGCGCAACGACAAGAATTAGCCAGTCAACAACCACAACCAGAAGCAGGAACACAAGGTTATCCATGCATAGAGAATTCTGCAATAGCACCTCTCATGGACTCGGACGAGCTCACTTGGACCTTCTGTATGGAACCGGGGTTCAACCCCCTACCGGTACCCCAGTTTCCCCTCGAAACCCCAGGCGAGTTTGCCGGTTTGTTCGATGAAAGTATTGACTTTGAGGACAATATTCTTGACTTGATATTTGACAGGAATGGTGATGGGGTCGACCCGGGTTGTGTTGTGGAGAATAATGGTAAAGAGAGGTTGAACTCCTCACCATCCTCTTCAACAACCTCGGTCTCTTGTAACTATTCTGTTTGAAAATAGTAGAGTAGGGGAGTTGGAAATTTGGTGGGGGGTCTTGGTTTGAGTTTTTCTGTGTGTTTCTGGGTGTCCTTTTGGCCTTTTTTTTAATTTTTTTTTTATTGTTCTCTGTTTTTGTCTCTGTTTTCCTTTTGTTTCTTATGTTTAAAGCAATGAGAATGGAGTAAAAGGATGCGAGTGGAAAAAGGTTATTTCTTAATCCTCTTATTTTTTTAAGGTAAAATTTGGTTAGCTTTTGTGGTTGAGCTAATTAAATTAGATTTGTGAAATTCTTCAATCCAATAGTAGCAACAAAATCTTAAACCTTCCCAGGGGAAACTTTGAAATTGGATCGAATACTTTAATAATACTGCATAATAACATCACTGAAATTCGATCAAATGCTTCTTTCTATATATATATAATTATACAATCATTGAGTCATTCTATCTCTTATTTTATTTTTCAAAAAATAAGACTTGAGAAGAGGGGGATATAACTTTTAGGTTTGTTATGTTTTTTTATTACAGCAAGTTCCTTTGTGTGTACCAAAAATTGTTGCTTTATTTTTTAAAATTCATAAATATGTAATATTGATCTTAATGAATATAATATATTGAATGTTTTGAGTTATATCTAACAATATTAAATTTTTATTCATTTTTTATGTTTAATTTAATTGTTATTTCGAGTTAAATATGTACTGATAAAAGAATAAATATTGCACATTTATACATTTTTAAAGATAACAAATTTAATTACTGTAAAGTCTATTAGGCTCTTCTTGGGGTCTGAAAAATGAGAAGTTCTTTAGATGACTGAAAATGACGGGTTTTAAAAATGATAAAATTGTAGGTAGATCTAATTTATGAGACTTATTAGGGATAATGTGACTCATTTTAATTAATTTGCAATTACGTCTAGTTGTTAGTATTTTTTTTAATTAATTTAACTTTTATTTTCTGCATTCATCGCAAGGTTGGAGGTTCTTAAGAAAAGCACACATTAAATAAATAAAAAATTAATTTAGAAAATATATTTATTTTTCTCTTTTAATTAATTATTTTAATGTCTTAATCAATATGCTAAGCATACGCGAGTCCGTTAGGGTTTAGCGAATTTGTTTTCCTTATGATTTAATACTTATTGTTTAGGTTATTGTATGAAAATCCGATATATGAGCCCGTTACGATTTAACGAATCCGTTCTTCTTAGTGTTTAACACTTATTGTTTAGATTATATCATAGAAGTACGATACACGAACCCGGTAGGGTTTAGCAAATTCGTTCCCCTTAGAGTTTAACACTTGTTGTTAGGTTATAACATGAAAATGCGTTACACGAACCCATTAATGTTTGACGAATCTGTTCCTCTTAGGGTTTAAAACCTATTGTTTAGGTTACCGTAGTGAAAAAAATACATTGTATATGTACTAATTAAATTGTTTTTTAAAAAATAATATAATTAAAAAAGTAAGTTAAAAACTATCGATGATGAGTCTTGTTAGAGAGAGTTTTACGTGCTTAGTTCGAATATGCAATTTTTTTTAAAATTTACCACGTATTTTGAAATATAAAACGTTTTAAAAATTTGTTTATAAAAAAAAAGTCGCAGTGAATTGGACTACCTTCCAAATAAGTGCTATAGGCAGACATAAATCTTAATAAGTTTATAAAAGTAAATTCACTTGCAATTCTCCCTTTAAAAATTCGACTTGTTTACATTTTAATAAAACTGATTTTGAGGGTTTTTTTAAACCTCCAACCAGTGTAGTGTTAATTTGTCCGAAATTGGGGCCAAATCGAGGTGTTTTAAAATACCCCAAAACCGGTCATAACCAATACTTTAAAAATATCCCAAAATCGTTACTCTCATATTTGCCAAATTTCTAGCCTTGAGTAATCACAATGGTTGCATTTTGTTGGCCAACAAGTTGTGTGAAAATGTGTGTTTTTGCTGATAAGGCTGTATTGAAATATGTGTTTTATTAATGTGGTTATATTGTGATATGTGTTTTGATGATGTAGATGAACATGTGACTTGACTATCAAAATTAATATAAATTTAATAAAGATAATATGAATAATAGAAAAATTATTGACTATCAAAATTAGGAGAGAAAATATTTAAAAATATATATTTTATTAATATAATTTAAATTCAATAACTCAATAAAATAAAAAATAACCGTTGTGGTCGCTGCGGGGCAGCGGCCAGCGGGACTGATGTGGATACAAAACAGATACGATGCACAAAGAAACAAAATAACGTAAATGTTATTTGCGGATATATGGCTTCGTCTTTGTAATTTTTGTACAATTAAATTATTGGAAATAAAACTTGGCGGGCTAGGGCTTTACGTCATTCCCAATCAGACAGCTAAACGGCTAAACCCTCTGCCTCGTCTCTTCAATGGCATGACTCCCTCACTCGTCTCTCCCCAGAACCCGGAAATCTAACTCTATGTCTCTAACTTCCACAATCCGTTTATCCTCTCTCTTCTTAGGCCACAATGCTATTCTTACTCGCTCCCTTCCTCTCGGCCCGACTAGCTTCATTAGACTTCGTCCGGGCCTCTCGCGTCTCCGTTTCTGCTCTGCCATTCCCCCGCGAAAATCTCCAAAGCCAGTCAAGGCACGGGGAAGAGCGGAGGAGAGGGACGAGGAAGAGCAGGGAGGAAACGGCAGTCTGTTGGTGAAGGAGTCGAATGGAAGAGATGGGCGTGTTGTACCCACGGAGCTGCACAAGGAGGCCACCGAGGCCTACATGGCTTATGCGATGTCTGTGTTGCTTGGACGGGCGCTGCCGGATGTAAGGGATGGGTTGAAGCCTGTGCACCGGCGGATTCTGTGAGTATTATACTTCTTCTTCTTTTTGCAACTTTGTGGCATATATCAGTCCATAATCAAATGTCCGGATGCCTCGCATTTTACTTAGTTTCTAGCTATCTTGTGCTGGAAAGAAACCTGATAGATTTGATGTTTTAGTTACTTGTTGGAAAATATTTGATTGGAAATAGTAAAAGAGCCTCCATGTCGAAGTAAGATTAGCATTTGGTAGTTTGGTCATAGTGATGTTAACGAGTGCTTATATATGTGATGGATTGATATCCTCATGCTCATGCCCTATAAATAAAACATTCTCTCTGGCTGCTCAATCAAGAAGAACTAAAATTATGGAGTATGTTTTCTGGGTTCGGGTAACTCCCTATTGGTTTGCTGTCTTTCAATTTTTCCGAGCTGTCATCTGACTCTATTTCAGAAAAGGTTAACTTTAAAAGTTCATGTCACAAAAGTGAACTGTTAATCTTGTCACCATGGACTTTAAATTTTTCCAAATGGGACACTGTTTTCTAAGATGGGGGAATCTTCTCTGTCTATATGTATTTACTGATCTGTTAAATATTTCTTGTAAGTACTTATTAGACTATTTCATGGATCATGATTTTGGTTGCAGATTTGCAATGCATGAATTGGGCCTTTCGTCAAGAAAACCATTCAAGAAATGTGCTAGAGTTGTTGGAGAGGTTAAACTTCGACACTTTTTTGTTCCTTTTTTTTAATCTTTCATTTGTTGCATCTGTTATCATTTTCCCTTTTTACACTTTTATTATAGGTATTAGGAAAATTCCATCCACATGGAGACACCGCTGTATATGATTCCTTGGTGCGAATGTCTCAGGTAAACACAGTTCTTTTTGTAGGTTTCTGTTTGATTAGAGGTACCGGAGGTGAGTTTTGAATTTAAATTATTCACTCTTTCTTTTGATCTATGATCAGTATGGTAGCTTTCCAATAGAAAAAGAGGGTTAGATTTGCAGAATAATTAGGCTATGTTGGGGCTTTGTTGTCCTTGACAGGTTCGAACCCAAGACATCCCACTTTGATACCATGTTAATAGCTACTTCGCTGTTCAACCTAACTTATTGGGTTGAGGTATTTCACATCATTTATACATATTCTAACAACCATAATAATGTTACATGACTGGATTTGATTGGACTTGAACCATATTTGTTTGCAATGGGGATATGGTTGTTATGTTCTGCAGTAAAAGAGAAATTAGAAACTAGTTAAAATTCAGAAGATGAAATATTTACTCTGATTTTTTTTTTTTATATTTTATTTTGCAATAACAAAAATGAAGATTGAAACTGTATTATGTTCTAAAATTTTAACACCTCAGCGCTTGCTAAAATCCCGTTCTCCTTAATGGAGTAATCTTGATGTTTTTTGTTATGATATAAAGTATAAACCACTTCCAAAAGCACCTGTCTACGTGCTAATCAAAATGTATTTGTGAATTAGTTTCAAATAGATGATAACCCACTGTCCATGATTACATGGGGACCTTAATTACCTAAATGAGCAACAGGAGACATGACTGTTTGCACAATACTTTCAGTTCATTGCTCAGCTAACTAGATGCTTATTTACAACATTTGCCACTTAATCACTTGATATTTTCTTGATGATCGTCCTTCCAGGATTTTTCCTTAAGATTCCCACTTATCCGAGGGCATGGGAATTTTGGTTCTCTTGATGGAGACCCTGCTGCTGCTATGCGTTACACAGAGTGTAGGCTAGAGGTATGTTTTAATACCAATCTTGATTTGTTATGCTTTAGATTACCTTACTGCTTTGTGTTTTGGCTTCCTAAAGGATGAAAAATAAGTGTTCGAGTGTTTGTTATGAAGATTCATTGAAAAAAAGAGTGTTATATGAGAATTGAGTGTTGGAAGTGGTTAGTTTTTGTTATGAAAGATTCATTGTAGCAAATATATTAATGTGTCACATTAAGGGCTCCAATACAGTATGTTCCTAAATTTGTAGCTGAAACTGAAAGGAACTCTGAACTACTTAAGTAGGGCATTTGGAAGTTTCTGTTTCAAGTAGAGAGAGATTACGCTGCCACTAGAGTAGTAACACTGTAAAATAGTTGACAAATAGATTACAGTTGTCTAATAGGGGGATTAAAATATTGGTATCAATAACTTTCATTGGGTACCAGGAATTGGTCTTGTACAACTAATGCAGAATGGTGCACCGTGAATGTGGTGTGTGCTACATCTAGTGTGTGAATGTTCATGGTGTTGAAAACTTATCATCAATCAACTAGGATGCAGCTTGTTGATATAAGTGGCTTCTCTAGATTGGTGGAAACGAAGTAACATATTTTTTCTTTTAAGGAAATTATTGTACCTTGATGGGCCTAGTGTCATTATTTTTCAAATATTCATGGGGATTTCATAGATTACATCATTCTAGCTGCCTCCATATTCGCTTGTGCTTGGCCTTGTTAAAGTGGTTTTCTGTTAATAATGGTAAATTATTCCAATGGTTTATTCATTTGGCATAGTCATAGATTGTTTCAATTTCAGAGCTTATCATATTAACATTAAGTGCTGTGGTCGCGTCCTGGTATAGAAAAAAATATGAACTATGTAAGAAATTATTTCAGTTTTTCGTAGTTTTTATTTACTTTTTGCTTAAATTTCAGAACAGATGCAATCATCATAAGTCAGTTATTCTATTTTGTTCTTGTAGGCACTCTCAGAAGCAATGCTATTGGCTGATCTCGAACTAGATACGGTAATTGATCTTCTTATGTTGAAAATTTATTTATGCTTTTCATGATTTAAATTATCACCAATATGATCACTTCACTCTTCAGTAATCATTATTTATTTTTATCATATTTCCCGCAGGTTGATTTTGCTCCTAATTTTGATAATTCACAAAAGGAACCTTCGCTTCTGCCTGCTCGACTTCCAAATTTATTGTTGAATGGTTCTGCTGGGATAGCGGTATTTCATTTTGCCAGCCTTTTCTTGACCTATTTTATGGTTGAGTTTCCACAATGCTGTTTCTTCTACAGCTTCTACACTACTCAGTACTTTGGTAGTATGCCTAATTGCGAGTTCACTACATATTTCAGGTTGGCATGGCAACAAACATTCCTCCTCACAATCTTGGAGAGTTAGTGGATGTGCTCTGCGTGTTGATTCATAATCCAGAAGCCACTGTTAAGTATCTCAGCCTTTGATTATATGAGAACGTTGGAAAGTGGTTTCCTTTTGAATTATGGAAATTGTTTTAGTTTTCGATTTATGCAGGTTGTTCATATCTTGCAACACACTGTGCAGGCTGGCTTTATTTAGTTGATGGCAATAGCAGCTGCAGAATCAAACTTTTTTTTTAATAGACGGCTCTATCATATTGGGGTCTAAATTGTAGGAACATATACTGGTTTAACCACTTAAATGGGAAATATTTGTGAGTGAGAAAATGAAATTTTGGGTGGGGAAGTTGCTATCTGAAATAAGTAGGAATTTAGGTTTTAAATCTGTTTTGGGGATGTGACCAATTTCTAGAAATGATTCTGTGGAGATTTTGAAGCTAATTAAAGGGATGCGTATCAGGTTTATCGAGGTAATTGACCAGATAGGAAGATTAGTAGTTTGTTGCCTACCATGTTTCTTGGACAAATCAATTGATAGCAGAAGTTTTAAGATGACGTTTTTTTTTACCATTTGGGATCTTACTTGTGTTGATATAGCATATGCATGATTGATGCAGGCTATCTTCTCAAAACCTTTTGTGACAAATGCACCTAGGCAAGTTAGGTAAAAAGGTAAATGTAAGGAATCCAAGAACTTAATTGATTTCACTAATACAGAATACAAAGATATGTGGCTTAGGGTTTCACAGAATTTACAATACTACCCTTGACCAATAATATTAATTACAGACTTAACCTTTAACAGTAAACAACCCCAGTGCACAAGGCTCTCGCATGGGGTCTGGGAAAAACATGATGTGTATGCTAAGGCAAGTTAGCATTTGAGACAACCTTTTGTTATCCTGGTTGTAGAGTGTACATTTTTGTACAGGAAAAAGTTGAATGGGATGACCACTTTCATGTTGCATATGCACTTAGCTCTATTAGTTGGCATGAAAGTGGTGAATAAATTTTGGTCTCAACAAGTCTGTGTGTATTTTTTTCACTGTTGGGGCCACTAACGATTTATTGGGAATCCTGGAAGTGAAACATGAGCAAGGAATCCTGCATAAGTCTTGGCTATTGTATTTATCAAAATAGGTTGTTAAAAAGCAATGTTCGGTGGTAAAACCAGGACAGAGTTACATTATGATACCTTTTTTTTTCCTCAATCAGGCTTAACCTTCACAATTTTAGGAAATTTAAGCATAATTTTCTTCTTAATATTGTGGAAATTTTTTCTTGTTTTCATAAAGATTTTCCCATTTTACGTCATAGTTTTTTCTTAACATTCTTACGGCTATATTTTTCTTTGCAGTTGCAAGAATTATTGGAATATATGCCTGGGCCTGACTTTCCAACTGGAGGAATAATTATGGGAAATCTTGGGTCAGTAAAAAACTAGTGCAAATTTTATTTGCCTTAAAAAATAATGGTGCTGTGACACTTTAATCATAAGTTCACAAGTTAGGTTGTCTTGATACTTTCATTTCTATGATTGTTCTTGTAATGCCCTTCATCTTTTTCTATCAATGTCCCTTTGTAATTTCTTTGTAGCATGTTAACTTGTTTATAATGCTAATCTGTGTCCATGTGTTATTAACATACAATAATGCCTTGATTTCTGTACCTCATATTTCTATTTGAACATGTTGTTTCATCTTTTGTTGATCCAAAAAAGACTTGGAACATTATTTCTAAGTATATATGAACCTAACAAAAACATTATTTCTAAGTGTATATGAATCTAACTAATATTCCCTATCTGTTATCCCTTGTCATTTCCTACTGCCTAGTTGTTTCCATATGGAGCACTGGACCTTAAATCTTTTAGTTGCCAGAGATTTGGATTCTCCATTGGTAAAGTAAGTGTGTACATTTGCGTGGTGCGTGTGTGTAATGGATCTATTTTTGCGTTCTGGATCAACATTGTGAGCTTTATGAAATCCTTCGCAATCGGGTCAACTTGGGAAGTTTTTTGGAAGAGACAATGAAATTCACTTTAAACTTGATCATCAAGTATATGAAGTATTGTGTGTTTCCCTCATCGATTGTGCTCATGTTACCAATGCTATCAATTGAAATTCACCTTGTTTTCACTTGAGAGTTTGCTTTCTATAAATAGATATAAGTTTGATGGATACTTGATCTTGTATTGCGAAGGATTTTGGAGGCATATCGAACTGGGAGAGGACGTATAATTGTCAGAGGAAAGACTGATCTTGAATTGCTTGATTCTAAAACAAAACGAACTGCAGTTATCATAAAAGAGGTGACTGCTTTTGTTCGTTTCAGAATTTGTGCATCCAATTCTTGTTTCAACTTCTCAATTTGGCGATTTATTATTCTACCCTTGAAATAGATTCCATACCAAACAAACAAATCCTCGCTTGTGGAGAAAATCGCTGAACTTGTTGAAAGTAAGGTATCGACTCTTCTTAGTTGGCATCTTATCTGGTGAATCTTTTTATGTCCTGCTACTGTTTGATTACTTGCCTTATGCTGTTACTTGCTTAAACTAATATTAATGTTATATAAAGTTATTTGTTTTGAGCCTGCGTAAGCTGGCATGCGCTGGGCTGCCTGGGCATGCTCATGAATCTCTATATTTTCACATAAACAAATGATACATAGAATCTTTCCCTAGTCCAACTCAATCTTCAGTTTTTTCTGATGAGGTCCGGCAAAGAATAAATAAAGGAACCACTGAACCAGCTTATATGGACAAAGTGCTTTGTTGAGTGTCAATGAGAACCTTGATAAATGCGCCCCCCGACCCCCTACAAGTGTCCAAATTGTATTTAATGGTCTCTAAATAATTTGTTAGCTTAACAACTGCTAACTCAGGCTGTCAGGCATCAGGGAGCTCCCACTTATATATATATTTTGAAAATTTTCCCAAATGAAACATATTTTCTCCTCCATTTTACTTTTGAAGCTGAACCCTCTTCCAGACATAGAAGAGCAACAGAAAGTGTTACAGAAGAACCAAATAGTTAGTAACTGGTCATAAATGATATTTTTATCATGTTATTTATGTCTCTATATTAATAGCTTTTTTTTTAGAGGCCTAGTGGCACTGTGGTAGTCACTCTTTAGGATTTCAAATAGGTTGCAGATTTGAATCCTAGTACACACTAATAACAACTACTATTAAAATCCATTTACTTATGGAAAAAGGGTTTTTTTATTAGTCTTGAATGAGGGTTGGTAACTTGCCACTTGGGCAAATCTTAATCCATTTGTATTTGGACTTTTTTGATTGGGGTTTCCAATTCGTCTGTAAGTTTTTGGGAATGTTCAGAGGTCGCAGTTGTATTTTTTTTATTTGAACTTGGGCAATCTGTCACTTACATACTTAATTTGACATTTTGACTCTATTCTCACTCCCTCTTTAAACAGATTTTAGATGGTATTAGTGACATTCGCGATGAGAGCGATCGTTCAGGAATGCGTATTGTCATCGAGGTATGCAAAATGTTTGTGCTGTTTCTATTACCCATAATTTCGTTGCTGTTGAAAGAGGAAAAAAACTTTGTATTAAAGACTATACTGTCTGTGTCATAATGCTGCTTAAATTCTGCCGAAATTCTGAAAATGACATTTGACTATTTATTCCCTTGGCTGTGCAGCTGAAGAGGGGTGCGGATCCATCAATCATTTTAAATAATCTTTATCGTCTTACTGCTCTCCAGTCTAGTTTTAGCTGCAACATGGTTGGGTGAGTAATTTCTGTTAGTTCCATAATTTTTGCGATAAAACTCCTTCGTGTGCACTCCTATGAAGTTGGATTTTATGTTGTTCAGCAATAAGTGGTATTGCAGTATTGCTTCTCATTTTTGCTAGCGAGTGAACTCGGTAGGATATTAATGTCCGAGGTGTCTACATGCATTATTTCTCTTTCAAGCTTATCTGTCATTTGCAGTTATTTATATTTGTTTCTCATGGCAACCTATGCCAGTGTTCTTCTGTGATCGATAAACTAATGAGCAGTTTGTGAGAAAACACTTTTTTTTTCATTATGAAATGCTTTCTTATGGAAATTACAACCTGAAGATTACGAGTTCCATGGTTTTGGGCCTTTGGGGCTTTAAAATCTTTTACTCAAGATGTACTCGTGTGTGGAAGTTATAACATCATCTTTAAATTTATGTGAATCTTCGCAGATTACAAATTATGTTTTTCATTAGGATAAGAATGCTCAAGATGACATCTGCTTTTAATATTCATCTTTTTATACATCTGCTTTTAATATTCATCTTTTTATATTGCTTGTACATGACAAATTTTATAGCTAAAATTCTGTTCAAAAAAAATGTATAGCTAAATTAGTAATTAACATTGTTCTATATTTTTTCTCAAGTGTAACTTGCAGAAGAAATCCGGCTTTATTTTCTTTTCAATCCTCCATTTGTTGTAGTTCCTTTTTTAAGGGCTTGCATGTTGTGCATGTACTCTTTTCTTTTCTTTTATTAGTTACTCATATTATATGCCCTGTATTTATGGAAGGTTTTGGACCACTTTCCCACAATTTGATTCTGCTACATTCAACTTGTTCTACTAGAGCAAGAGCATGCTGAACGATCCCGTTCTTGCATCTTTTGTCATATGTGACAATTCTTCTTACCAAAATAAAGTCCGATTTTATTAATAATATTTGCTCTTCGAAGTTGTACTCATTGTTCTATGTAATAAATCTTTTCACTGTGGGACTAGACATTTGTGTTGACTTGTTTCTTGTTGCAGCATTCTTGATGGGCAACCTAAACAGATGGGTCTAAAAGAATTGCTTCAGGTTTCTACTAGTATTTGTTTACTGCTCTATTATAGTGGCAGTATCATAAGATGAAAATTACTCTTAATTCTCCCCACTTTTTTGTCAGGCATTCTTAGACTTCAGATGCTCTGTTGTTGAAAGACGTGCGAGGTTCAAGCTTTCACAAGCGCAGCAAAGAAGACATATTGTTGAGGTACGTTAATGTAATAATTTTAATTTAGTAAGTAATTGCTGTGAACCTTGTGAGTTAATTTTTCGTAAAAAAAATGAAGCCATTGCCCATTTCATCGTAAACCATAGTTACATGCCTGCATGCGCTCTAGTTATTCTTTTATTTTTTCTAACTTTGTCAGTTGAGTCAGTTTATTCAGTTCTCTTCAATGTATCTAAAATCATGTATGTGATGCAATGATTCATAGCCACTCTACAAAGTAGTCTGGCATTCTTTGGAAACAAAATATTTAAGTCACTTGTTTGGCATCCAATAATAAGTTTCTACTTGGTGAAATATTTAATGATTGTTGTCTGTGCAATTAGGGTATTGTGGTTGGGCTAGATAATTTGGATGAAGTGATTCGTGTGATTAGGGAAGCTTCAAGCAATTCAGCTGCTTCTGCTGGTTTAATGAGTGGTAAGCTTGCTATTTTGTTATTATTATCTTTTATGTTCCCTCTCTGATCATACCTTCTTTGGTTTTTCTTTTTTCTTTTTTCTTTTAATTCATTGCATTGCATATGCTATTTCAAGATTCTTGCAATTATCAACTGAACCTAATTTTATACTACTTTGAGTTAATGCTGATGCAGCATCATGAGATCTGATTCTTTTTCAGCCCGATCTCTAGGATACCACTAGTCAACATCCCGTTTGTTATATTATGCCTAGATTTCAAAACGGATTCAAGGGTAGATTAAACCATGGGCAAGTGAAGGTTAGATTATGTGGCAAACAACTTTGTTAGTGGTTGCTCTGGCTATTGAGGGCCCTTGTTCATGCCTTTGGGCCATTTAGAGATGGATAAGAGAAACTGTTGAGGGAAGATGGGGAGAGGGATGTGGATGCACGATCATCTATAATGCAATCTTTGGTTTTCTGTACTGT
This sequence comes from Euonymus europaeus, assembly GCA_963580455.1. Lineage (NCBI taxonomy): Eukaryota > Viridiplantae > Streptophyta > Magnoliopsida > Celastrales > Celastraceae > Euonymus > Euonymus europaeus. The sequence goes on along the minus strand of OY756961.1, from coordinate 4,449,889 downwards.
CTTAGTTTAAGGGATCTACTTTGCCAGTTTAGGGGTGAATATAAACAATTTTGTTCTTTCTAATTCCAATGTTTAATGTTTCAGTTTGACGCTTTAAGGTTTCAGATACTAATGAGTTAATCTAATAGCCTTTTAAAGGGGAGCTGGCGTGACGTAGCCTTAAGGTTATTTCCATGTGTTCAAAGTTCAAACTTTGGAAAGTGTATATGGGCAATGAGGTAATTGTCTTCTGCTGACAAGGCAGGAGTCATGCATTAGGCCTCCCTTTCTTTCCAAAACAAAAAAAATAGAGTCTTCTATAAATACTGTTCTTGTTTGTTTGGGTGCTATGTGTTTGGATTTGCTAGTATGGAATGAAGAAAACCTGTTTAAGCTAATTGTGACATCGATGGTAACTACAGAAATGAGTGAATGGTGTTCTTTTTATATTCTCTAACTGCGGTTATACAATAGTATTTCAGGTTGTTAAAGTTATAAGTGTAACCATTATGAAAATTATGGTAACAACTCATAAAGTTATAGTTCTTTTTTTTCCTTCCCGTGAAATAATATATGGAGATAGCAATGGGGTGTTCTTTTTTTTCCTTCCCGTGAAATAATATATGGAGATAGCAATGGGGTGTGTTAGGAATCCCCCTCTCTTGCGTAGTTGCCTGGTACCATTACTTTCTGCACCTTCAAAAATACTTCAATTTCCGATCGGATACTTGTTTATTACTCCATCCTTGTCCCTTCCTTACTTGAAGAATCTTCCTCCTGATGTTTTTTTCCTTTATTTCAATTCCTGAGTGCCATGGTATTGGCGGTCTCCTTGAATAAATATGAACTACTTGTGGTAGAGGCATAATGAGATGATCTAGATAGCTGTACCTAATTGTTTTTGTTTTGTAACTATTGTTTGACACAGAGTTCAATCTTTCTGAGAAACAAGCGGAAGCTATATTGGATATAAATCTCAGAAGACTTACACTACTCGAGGTGCATCATTTAGCATTTCATTATTGATTTCCCCTTTGCTCATAATGAGACTGCTTACGTTGTCATAGATGACAATAATGTCGTGCTAACACATTTTATACTCCTAATTGTACAGAGAAAGAAATTTGTTGATGAAAGTAAATCCCTGACGGAACAAATTTCAAAGTTAGAAGAACTATTGTCAAGCAGGAAACACATATTACAGGTGTAGATTTCACAAGACCTTCATTTACGTATGTTGAATTATATGGACGGCATTGTTAAATCTATATTCCTTTTGCCTATTTGCTTTTGAAGTTAAATGTTTTGATCTCTGATTCTTTGATGCCATTTTGAAAATATATTTGCTATTGCCAAATTGCTTGAGAACATTATGTACTTTATTTTCATACAAAGAACACCCTATATTGCTATTTTCATAGTTGGTAGCATAGACTAAGCTTTTGTGCTTTTCATAAGAGTCTGCCTAGTACCCCCTGGTGCTTTCTCAAAGAGTGCCATAGACAGATCACTCAATCTGTCTACTGCCGCCTCAAAGAATATAGACATTCTTTTAGAAGCTGCAGAATTTATATCAGGTACCAACTGGTGCACTCTCGGTGTTGGCTCTTGGCGCCTCAAAGGGTGTCATAGACAAATTCCTTAAATTCTATCTAGCACCCACTTTGTGCATAGTGCCTCCTCTGCGAGTGCACGAGTTGGTGGTGCAGTCATTACCTGATATAAATTCTGTGTCTTCTAAAACCCTATTTGGATTTTTACACTTCGAATTACTAACAAGTGAACGTGTAGTCTAGTGTTAGAGTTACAAGAGTGCAACTTGGAGATCACAATTTAATTCCTGGAAATAGCCTCTTCACATATTATGTGGGTGCAATGTTTGTTTATATCTTGCCTGCCCTCCACTCCACCTATTGCCAGAGTCTTGTGCATGAGAGTTGTTTACCTTTGCATTTTGAATTGCTAAAGGAACCTCCATTAGATATAGGGTTTTAGACCTTCTTGAAGCCCCACACATTCATTCAAGGTTTTCAAAGATCTTGGCTCAATTTTTCGAGATGTCGAGGGCATTAATGAATATGTAGCTAATAGGATTAAAAACAGGTGGATGAAGTAGTGTGCATCCCGGGTTTTATGCGTCCGAAGAATTCTTTTATTTTTGAAGATAAAATTCTATAGGTCAACTATACAATCCACGATGATGTATGGTTTTGAGTGTTGAGCTATTAAGAGACAACATATTCAAAAAATACATGTAACATAAATGTGAATGTCTATGGAAAGATAGATAAAATGAGATTATTAAATCTATGGGAGGAGTAGCACTAATTGAATATAAGTTGTGGGAAAACTGTTTAAGATGGTAGGAGAATGTACAATGTAGAGATAGAAGTGCGGTGGCGAGGATAATCTAGAGAATTGTCTATGAGAGAGTATGAAGCGAAGAAGAAGAGTGGAAGTCCCAAAAGACATGGCTTGAAGTAGTATGAAAATATATGGATTCAATAGGAGTTGATGAAATGATCCGTGACAGAAATGAATAGTGGAACTAATTCACGTTGTACTTGTGGATTCCCATTGATTTTCTGAAACTGATGTAGCTGACCCCAAACTTTTGGAGTAAAGGTTCAGATAATGATAATGATTTTACAAATAACTTAGTCTTAAAATCGTCATGAACATTTGAATTTTCTTGTACTAGTAGAATACTAGAATTGTTTGTACTCGTGTCAGACTATTGTGTTGTCTGACCACAGTGAAGATCATTGTTCCCCGACTAGTTTCCATGCCCTTCTCGATTCACTTTTAAGTAACTATTAATTATGCATATTCCGGTTTATTTTCCTGAGAATTCATGTTTTTCTTAACGACATTCCTTCTACTGCTTCACACCTTAGTTAATTGAACAAGAAGCAAATGAGCTCAAGAATAAGTTCTCAAGTCCAAGGCGATCAGCTCTGGAAGACTCTGATGCTGGTCAAGTCGAGGACATAGATGTTATTCCAAATGAAGAAATATTATTGGTACTCACCTAACTAGTATTCTGTTGACTGAATTTGTTATTTTTTTTTAAAAAAATTGATGACCATTCAATTGTTGTGTATTATGCATTGGTTTCCCATAAGCAAATATGTCTTTCATTGTTGTTTACATGTAATTTCAGGCGCTTAGCGAAAAGGGTTATGTTAAACGGATGAAACCTAACACCTTTAATCTTCAAAATCGTGGAACAATTGGTAAATCAGTTGGAAAACTGAGAGTCAATGATGCAATGTCTGACTTTATTGTTTGCCATGCCCATGACTATGTGCTGTATTTCAGGTACTTCATGTCTTCTGTCTTACGACACTTTGTTAGTTTTGAGGCTGTCAAGCCATTCTTTTCCATAAGCTCTGAATTTTGTGGCATGTGTGTCTCATGTAGTAAACTTTTATCTTTTAACGTATGTCTTAAGGCAGGAATTCATTGAACTTCTATGTCTTAACGTATCGTTCTTTTTGTTTATTGGCTAGCTTTTACTGTGTGATCTGAATCTCTATGATAAATGAAGATTTTCCACTCTATACCTTTAAATTCCGTCATAGTTATCTTCTGTCTACATCACAATGCTTTCTCCATTTGATGTGGGAAGTTATATAAACCTATAATTTTCTTTTGCCATGGCTTATGAAGAACCTATGAATCCAAGCGTTCAACACAGAGCCCCTAAATTTTGGTTCTTATACATGTCATTATAAAAGCCAACTTACATCTTTTCCTCGTCGAGAATTTGAAATGTTTTAATACTAGCAACTTTGTTCTGATTTTCTATGCTGCATAATTGATTAGTTTTTTGTACAGTGATCGAGGAACAGTATACTCAGCTCGTGCTTATAAAATACAAGAGTGTACCCGAACTGCTACTGGCACTCCACTAGTCCGGGTATTTATCCTCCTATTATCCAAATGGAGGTAATTAAACTCTCTTTAGCTTGCTAGATGCATTAATGCTTTTGATTCTGGAACAGATCTTGTCACTATCCGATGGTGAGAGGATAACCTCTATTATTCCTGTGAGCGAGTTTGCCGGAGATCAATATCTTGTAATGCTTACTGTCAATGGCTACATCAAGAAAGTTCCTCTGTCTCTGTTTTCAGCAATCCGGTCAACAGGAATCATAGCAATCCAATTGGTATGTTCTTCTATATGGTATGCTTTTACTAGATTTCTTTCTAAATCCAGTTATACTTGCCAGGTCCCCGGTGATGAGCTAAAATGGGTTCGCTGTTGCTCAAATGATGACCTCATAGCGATGGCTTCACAAAATGGAATGGTTACTCTTAGTTCCTGCGAAAATGTGAGTTGTCTTATACTGTTCTATGTAAATTGAAGATACTGTAGAAACATATACCCCATCTGTAAGATCTATTTCTCCATTGTAGTTTCATCATGGGATACTGAACTACGATCCTGTTCTGTACCCTTCTAGCACTTGTATGTGTTAAGATGGTCTTCCTAAAATAGGGCGCAGTAGGTGTAGAGAAGATCAGTTAAAAGATTTATCGAAACGTTTAGGTATAGAAGAAAACTATTTGGCAGCACCTTGCATTCAACTATTCTAGACTCTGTGTGAGAACTATTTCTGCTGCCTTGCAAAGACATGTGGCCCAACCCTTTTCTTGTAAATTCTGTAAAATTGCAATGATATTTTTAAGAAGTATGGTTAATATTATGTTTAAAAGTCAACAATTAGGGACCTCTGGGTTTGGATATTTGACTGCTTTATTTATATGGATTTTAGAATGTTATACGAAATTAAAGTAGTTCAGGTTTATATTATTTCCTCAAAAACTATTGAACAAGCAGACAATGATGTCAAATTATTTTAAGAAGGCATTTGCTACTACCGTACTACGATGCTATGTTACTT